>CM061267.1:2287500-8027500 GCA_030848825.1 Tadarida brasiliensis | reverse complement strand
TTCCTGGTTACAGAAGAGGAAATTGGGTTTCAGAGAGGATCATATTTCAAGGTCACCCGGCGTGGGGCAAAAGCAGGTTTACAGTTGTGAGTACGCAAAACGGAGTTTGTTCTTGTATTTTTATTTATTAATTGTTGTGTTATTTTCCATGCCAACAACTGTAAACCTGCTTTTGCCCCACCTTGTACAGCACATCGAGGGCAGACGTGGTCCAGATCTTTAACACTGGCAAGCATGAGGCGTGTCTCCGCTTCTCACGCACCCCCAGAGACGGCAGCTGCCCTCCGTCTCCCTGGATGTAGAGGAAAAGGAAGTGAGAGCAGGTGAGGGACAAAGGGGTCATAAGGAAGAACTTCCAGGGCTCCGGGTAGGTGATGGGCGAGGAGAGCCAGGTGTATTCTTTGGAATTGCCATGGGGGGGCTCGATACCGTTTCCTTTGGGGTGGTTGTGAAGGGCAGTGTCGAGTATCCGACGGAACACGGGCTGTCGTCTTAGGCTGGAACGTGTCTCCTGCCCTGCTACCACGGGGACCTTGGTAAGTGGCTCACTGCCTACCTCTCCAAGATTCAGTGTCTTCATCACTGAAATGGGTGCAGCAACATTACAAAGAGGCTACGTGCAAAGTAAATTGCATTGTGTGCATAATGTATCCAGGGTATGGTCTGGCTTATAACATGTTTTTACTAAATGGTATCTGATGGTTATTGCTAGTCAGAGAAGGCGAAGGGTGGGAGGTTCTAATTGGACCCTGACGTCCGACCAAGCAGTGTTTCCCTTCCAGGAGAGCTGAGCCCTGTGTCTCCAATATGGAAGGGGAGAACCAGACCCGGGTCAGCAGGTTCATTCTGGTGGGCTTCCCCGGGAGCTGGGGCGCGCGTGCCGTGGTGTTCCTGGTGTTCCTCGTGGCCTATATTTTGACCGTGGCTGAAAACACGGTCATCATCCTGTTGGTTCAGCAGAACCGGCCACTGCACAAGCCCATGTACTTCTTCCTGGCCAACCTGTCCTTCCTGGAGACCTGGTACGTCTCTGTGACTGTCCCCAAGTTGCTCTTCGGGTTTTGGTCTGTGAGCAACAGCATCTCGTTCACTCACTGCATGATACAGCTTTACTTTTTCATCGCGCTCATGTGCACAGAATGCGTGCTCCTGGCCGCCATGGCCTATGACCGTTACGTGGCCATCTGCCGCCCACTGCGCTACCCCACCCTCATGAGCCACGCGCTCTGCTTCCGCCTGGCTCTTGCTTCCTGGGCCGTTGGCTTTGGCATCTCCTTGGCCAAGACCTACTTCATCTCGCGCCTCCGCTTCTGTGGCCCCAACGTCATCAATCACTTCTTCTGTGACATCTCTCCAGTGCTCAGCCTCTCCTGCGCGGACATGTCCATAGCTGAGCTGGTGGACTTCGCCCTGGCCCTGGTCATCTTCCTCGTCCCCCTGTTGATCACGGCGCTGTCCTATGGATGCATTCTGGCCACCGTGCTCCGCATGCCCACAGGGAAGCGGAAAGCCTTCTCTACCTGCGCCTCTCACCTCGTGGTGGTCACCATCTTCTACTCCGCCACTATTTTCATGTATGCCCGGCCCCGGGCCATCCACGCCTTCAACTCGAACAAAGTCGTTTCCATCTTCTACGCCGTCGTCACCCCTGCTCTCAACCCTTTCATTTACTGCCTACGGAACCGAGAGGCCAAGGAGGCTCTGAGGAAACTGGTCCATGGCCAGCACAATGGTTAGAGAGAAAGACGTGACTCGATCGGCTGCCCGCCCTTCTATTCTTCCTCCTTCGATGCCTCAGCTGGATAGGACTCATGTTACTAGGCCATCCCCACGTCCACATCAGCCACAAGTTCCTGGTCGCGTCCTGAGGTCTGCACAGGTGCATGTGGTTTGCCCTCTATGGGAACAGCCCTGTACAGAGACTTCTCTTCTGAGTTAGGTGGGGAGAGCTGGGAGCCCGTGGGTTAGCTGATGGGGATCTGGCATGCTCGAAGGGCTTCGAGGCCAACAGACTGGGGGTGGCTTCCAGCTTCCTGCCTGAGGCACAGGTGGCAGCTCCCCCAACAGTCCCAACCTGGATGCTGAGTTGGGAGTCGGACTTGGTGGCAGAGAGTGTAGACAGGTCAAGGCCTTCCACCGCCTTTCGTTAGCCCCTGTATTCAATACCCTCCTGCTTCCAGTACTGATCGTGCTTTCTGTCATCTGTACCCGAAGTGTCCCTTGTGCAGTTGTAGTCTGTGTCCTGTACCTGAAGTGTCCCTTGTACAGTTGTCGTCTGTGTCCTGTACCTGAAGTGTCCCTTGTACAGTTGTCGTCTGTGTCCTGTACCTGAAGTGTCCCTTGTACAGTTGTCGTCTGTGTCCTGTACCTGAAGTGTCCCTTGTACAGTTATCGTCTGTGTCCTGTCCCTGAAGTGTCCCTTGTACAGTTATCGTCTGTGTCCTGTACCTGAAGTGTCCCTTGTACAGTTGTCGTCTGTGTCCTGTACCTGAAGTGTCCCTTGTACAGTTGTCATCTGTGTCCTGTACCTGAAGTGTCCCTTGTACAGTTGTCGTCTGTGTCCTGTACCTGAAGTGTCCCTTGTACAGTTGTCATCTGTGTCCTGTACCTGAAGTGTCCCTTGTACAGTTATCATCTGTGTCCTGTACCTGAAGTGTCCCTTGTACAGTTGTCGTTGTGTCCTGTACCTGAAGTGTCCCTTGTACAGTTGTCGTCTGTGTCCTGTACCTGAAGTGTCCCTTGTACAGTTGTCGTCTGTGTCCTGTACCTGAAGTGTCCCTTGTACAGTTATCATCTGTGTCCTGTACCTGAAGTGTCCCTTGTACAGTTGTCGTTGTGTCCTGTACCTGAAGTGTCCCTTGTACAGTTGTCGTCTGTGTCCTGTACCTGAAGTGTCCCTTGTACAGTTGTCGTCTGTGTCCTGTACCTGAAGTGTCCCTTGTACAGTTATCATCTGTGTCCTGTACCTGAAGTGTCCCTTGTACAGTTGTCGTTGTGTCCTGTACCTGAAGTGTCCCTTGTACAGTTGTCGTCTGTGTCCTGTACCTGAAGTGTCCCTTGTACAGTTGTCGTCTGTGTCCTGTACCTGAAGTTTCCCTTGTGCAGTTATCGTCTGTGTCCTGTACCTGAAGTGTCCCTTGTACAGTTGTCGTCTGTGTCCTGTACCTGAAGTGTCCCTTGTACAGTTGTCATCTGTGTCCTGTACCTGAAGTGTCCCTTGTGCAGTTGTCGTTGTGTCCTGTACCTGAAGTGTCCCTTGTACAGTTGTCGTTGTGTCCTGTACCTGAAGTGTCCCTTGTACAGTTGTCGTCTGTGTCCTGTACCTGAAGTGTCCCTTGTACAGTTGTCGTCTGTGTCCTGTACCTGAAGTGTCCCTTGTACAGTTGTCATCTGTGTCCTGTACCTGAAGTGTCCCTTGTACAGTTGCAGTCTGTGTCCTGTACCTGAAGTGTCCCTTGTACAGTTGTCATCTGTGTCCTGTACCTGAAGTGTCCCTTGTACAGTTGTCGTCTGTGTCCTGTACCTGAAGTGTCCCTTGTACAGTTATCATCTGTGTCCTGTACCTGAAGTGTCCCTTGTACAGTTGCAGTCTGTGTCCTGTACCTGAAGTGTCCCTTGTACAGTTATCGTCTGTGTCCTGTACCTGAAGTGTCCCTTGTACAGTTGTCGTCTGTGTCCTGTACCTGAAGTGTCCCTTGTACAGTTGTCGTCTGTGTCCTGTCCCTGAAGTGTCCCTTGTACAGTTACAGTCTGTGTCCTGTACCTGAAGTGTCCCTTGTACAGTTATCGTCTGTGTCCTGTACCTGAAGTGTCCCTTGTACAGTTGTCGTCTGTGTCCTGTACCTGAAGTGTCCCTTGTACAGTTACAGTCTGTGTCCTGTACCTGAAGTGTCCCTTGTACAGTTACAGTCTGTGTCCTGTACCTGAAGTGTCCCTTGTACAGTTGTCATCTGTGTCCTGTACCTGAAGTGTCCCTTGTACAGTTACAGTCTGTGTCCTGTACCTGAAGTGTCCCTTGTACAGTTGTCATCTGTGTCCTGTACCTGAAGTGTCCCTTGTACAGTTATCGTCTGTGTCCTGTACCTGAAGTGTCCCTTGTGCAGTTGTCGTCTGTGTCCTGTACCTGAAGTGTCCCTTGTGCAGTTGTCGTCTGTGTCCTGTACCTGAAGTTTCCCTTGTACAGTTGTCGTCTGTGTCCTGTACCTGAAGTGTCCCTTGTACAGTTGTCGTCTGTGTCCTGTACCTGAAGTGTCCCTTGTGCAGTTGTCGTCTGTGTCCTGTACCTGAAGTGTCCCTTGTACAGTTGCAGTCTGTGTCCTGTACCTGAAGTGTCCCTTGTACAGTTATCGTCTGTGTCCTGTACCTGAAGTGTCCCTTGTACAGTTGTCGTCTGTGTCCTGTACCTGAAGTGTCCCTTGTACAGTTGTCGTCTGTGTCCTGTACCTGAAGTGTCCCTTGTGCAGTTGTCGTCTGTGTCCTGTACCTGAAGTGTCCCTTGTGCAGTTGTCGTCTGTGTCCTGTACCTGAAGTGTCCCTTGTGCAGTTGTCGTCTGTGTCCTGTACCTGAAGTGTCCCTTGTACAGTTGTCGTCTGTGTCCTGTACCTGAAGTGTCCCTTGTACAGTTGTCGTCTGTGTCCTGTACCTGAAGTGTCCCTTGTGCAGTTGTCGTCTGTGTCCTGTACCTGAAGTGTCCCTTGTGCAGTTGTCGTCTGTGTCCTGTACCTGAAGTGTCCCTTGTACAGTTGTCGTCTGTGTCCTGTACCTGAAGTGTCCCTTGTACAGTTGTCGTCTGTGTCCTGTACCTGAAGTGTCCCTTGTACAGTTGTCGTCTGTGTCCTGTACCTGAAGTGTCCCTTGTACAGTTGTCGTCTGTGTCCTGTACCTGAAGTGTCCCTTGTACAGTTGTAGTCTGTGTCCTGTACCTGAAGTGTCCCTTGTGCAGTTGTCGTCTGTGTCCTGTACCTGAAGTGTCCCTTGTGCAGTTGTCGTCTGTGTCCTGTACCTGAAGTGTCCCTTGTATAGTTGTCGTCTGTGTCCTGTACCTGAAGTGTCCCTTGTACAGTTGTCGTCTGTGTCCTGTACCTGAAGTGTCCCTTGTGCAGTTGTCGTCTGTGTCCTGTACCTGAAGTGTCCCTTGTACAGTTGCAGTCTGTGTCCTGTACCTGAAGTGTCCCTTGTACAGTTGTCATCTGTGTCCTGTACCTGAAGTGTCCCTTGTACAGTTGTCATCTGTGTCCTGTACCTGAAGTGTCCCTTGTACAGGTACAGTCTGTGTCCTGTACCTGAAGTGTCCCTTGTGCAGTTATCGTCTGTGTCCTGACATAACGTATGCAGTCGCCTTGTATTGGCATTCAGACTTCCCTTCTAGATGTCACAAATGTTTGTGTGTACCCTCTAGTAGATGAGCACAAAATGGACGATAAATACAATCATCAAATATGTTATTTGCTGAATGAAACTTGTCCCCATCAGTTCTCATTCCTCTTCATTTTTTTTCTTTACTTCCCCTGCCCTCCACTCCCGCACCACACATGTGCACAAGCAACGAGGTGATTTTAGGACATGCCAGCTTTTCATTCTGTGCCGCAGTGACTCTCAGTTCTCCTACTTGTTTATCAGACACCAACCTGTGTACACTAGTCCTTTCTGATCAGACGTGCCCACACATCCACAGAAGGGTATGCAGATATGCCCACTCTCTCTCTCGCCTCAGTGTTGCCAGTGGCCAAGGCAGCTGTACTTAAGTTGTACTCCATAGAACATGCCAACGTCAGTGGGAATTTGAATCTTGCATCGGAAGAGTTTAAAATAGGATGGCTTCTGGCATCTGCAAACTTTTCCGGCTAAGAACAAAGAACACTTTCGAGAATGTTTCTTTCTTCTGAAGAAAGAGGCGTTAGGTGGGATTCTTTGTTGCATTTTATAAACTTTCAGAGCAGAGGCTCGAGGAAGTAAATGATGTTCGGTCCCAGACAGTGGGGAGCAGTGTCAAAAGCCCAGGTGTCCTGACTCTGAGCCCTGGGCCCTTTCTTCGCTCACGGGTCTCCTTAGAGAGAAAACAGGCTTCTTCAGCAAGCTGAAACGGACTGTGCACGGGACCTGGTTGAACCATCGATTACAAGCCTGCCTCACTTTAGAGAGTAACTATTTAAAAAGTGGTTATGAATATATTGCCATTTAAAACCCACACAGAGTCCAGCCAGTGTGGCTCAGTGGTTGAGTGTTGACCCGTGCACCAAGAGTTTGCCGGTTCGATTCCCGGTCAGGGCACATGGGGCCTGATCCCCAGTGGGGGGTACGCAGGAGGCGGCCACTCGATGTTCTCTCTCATTGATGTTTCTATCTCTCCCTCTCCCTTCCTCTCTCTCTAAAATCAATAAAGAAAAATTTTTTTTTAAAGATCTGGGCCAGTGGAAGATGGGAGCAGGCTGAAACTCGGGGTTTGCGAGGGAGACCACTGGGGGAGCTCTCCAGGTCTGTCTGAAACCATCCCACACCCACCGAGCTCCACAAATGCCACCTGGGAGACCCCAAATAAAAGGGCCATTTGTTTCCTGATGGTTTCTCACCAGTGTCTGGGTGAGGAAGTGTGTGGAAGTAACATTCCGTCATCAATTATATTAAACGGTGTTTCAAAGAGCAGATGGGAACCAATAATGTCCCCTTGACCTCTGTGTGGGAGGAACCTGGATGCTTGGGCTACGCAAAGGAGAGGGCACCGGTCAGCCCGTGTGGGAGCCAGCCCCCAGAGGAAGCTTGCGCAGTGTGACGGACCCATGCACCGTGAAGAGGGCTGTCTGTGAGCGGGGGCACACAAAGCGTGTTAGAAGTTCTGAGCCAGCCTTGGTGGGGCTGGGTAGCCATGATATCGACTCTGGTCGTCAATTTTAGCAGTTTACCCAGAGATTTAGTTATCACCAACCAAACTCAAGGAAGTTCATAAAATAAAAATATATTAATGACACATATAGTATACTTTTGAGAGTCCATGTTAACCGATTCATTCAACTAATATTTGTGGAGTATCTAGTATATATTAGGCACCGTTTTAAGTGGTCAGGATACACTAATGACAAGACACACACAAACTGGACACCCTCCTAGGTAGAGCAGACAGCAGAGAATATATGTGTACCTACACGATACATACATACAAACCTAATACAGTTGAACGGTGGCTCCCAAAGGCCATCTCTACATCCTTAGCTTGGAACTTGTGGTCGTGAACTTACTTGAAAAGAGGGTCTTTGAAATATGACTGAGTTAAGGATCTTGAAATGAGACCATCTTGGAATCTCTGGGTGGGCACCAAATCCAATGACAAGCTCTTTATTTTTTTTTCTTTATTGATTTTTAGAGAGAGATAGAAACATCGATGAGAGAGAACATCGATTGGCCGCCTCCTGCATGCACCCCACTGGGGACCAGGTCCACAACCTGGGCATGTGCCCCGACCGGGAATCGAACTGGTGACCTCTTGGTGCATGGGTCAATGCTCAACCCCTGAGCCACACCAGCTGGGCAATGACAAGTTCTTTATAAGAGAGAGGAGGGGGCATCGGGAAGATGTCATGATTTTGCAGCCTAGTTAGAGAAGCTGAACCAAAGTTGATTTGGCTTATTGGTCTGTAAAGAGTTCACCAGGCTTGTATCACACTCATTTATCTATTTTGGTGTTCCTTTCCTGACTGACTGTATACGTGTCTGCTCCTGGATGCGTGGGAGCAATCTCTTTGGTTTTCCTGCTGTTCCTCTCACTGGCAAGTTAAACAAATATTGGCACATGTTTGCTGTCTGTTTGTCAGGGACGAGCCTGGGGCAGTGGGTGGGGCAGCAGGGGGTGAGTAAGCAGCACGGTGGCCTTGGCTGTGTGGTGCCGGCCAAGTGTCTGGGACGGGGCACTGCGCACCAGGCCAGGATGGTGGGAGGGAGCCCATCACACAAGCCTGGTCTGGTGACGGAACAGCAGGCTCTGGGGCTGTGAACCCTTGGGCAAGTTGAACCTTTCTGAGCCTCAGTTTCCTCCTATGTAAAACGAGGCTAATGCGTGTACCCAGCCCACTGCATTGATTTGAAGAGCAAATAAGTAAATACAGGTAAATTGCTTAGGTTACTGCTCGGAATAGAGGACGTGTTCGATAAAGTATATTTTATTTTTATTTGGGGCAAAAGTTTTATAGGCAGAACGGGGGTGAGCAGAGAAGTCGATGGTGAGAAGCAGGGGGTTTGTTCACAAAGCAGGCTGATGATGCTGGGAGGAGAGCAAACTTGTGCAGTAACTACAGTTTAGACGTTTATTCTACGGGAATGCGTACACGCGGAGGCGACCAGCGGGATGTTGTTTACAGCACAACAGTTGGAAAGAGAAAACTCTTGTAATGCTAAAAAAAAAATAGAGTTGGATGGATTACCACGTGGCATGTGTTTATGAAGGAAAACGTTGCAGCTAGAAAAAAAACAAACACATAGAAGGCGGCCCATAAGATATTACTGAGGCGAAAACGTGTTTACTAATAAGTAATTCCAACCGTGATGTGCAGTCCTGGCCGGTTTGGCTCAGCGGTTAGAGCGTCGGCCTGCGGACTGGAGAGTCCCGGGTTCGGTTCCTGCTGAGGGCACGTACCTCGGTTGCAGTTTGTCCCCCGCCCCGTTTGGGGTCGTGTGGGTGGCAGCCACTCGATGTGTCCCTTTCACATCGATGTTTCTCTCTGTCTTTTCCTGCCTCTCTCCCTCCCTCTCTATCTGAAGATAAATGCAAAAGTGTCCTCGGTGAGGATAAAAAAAAACAACAGTGATGTGCAGTGTGATCCCATTTCAAGCATGTACAACGTATGTGCACGTCCAAGAGAAAGAGGAAGCATCGATACGTGTAGAGATGCAGAGGCAGACGAGAGAGGAGATGGGTCAGCTGTGAATCGGAGGAAGGGTTCCCGCCCCGCAGAGACTGAGAGAACCCAGGCAGCTACCTCCGGAACCTGCTTGCCTCACATTTTACTACGGATCTGACATCGAGGCAGAGTAACACCGAGCAATGAAGTATATGAAGACTGTTGTTCCTTTTTTCCTTTTGTTCACTGTTAGATTCTTCCGAGATCCAGGAGCATCTATAGATTGGCCTGATTATGGCCCCACGAGTATATACATGGGGGAAACATATTCTGTTGAAATGTGAAATTTAGGTCGTTTCCGATTCCTGATGTGCCACAGTGTGCCCGAAGGCTGGCTGTGGTTTATCTGATGTGGACAAATTATGAAGCATTGAACCGCAAGGCGAGGCTTCTGGATGGGAGCAACCTCATCAACCCTGCCTTTTGCTGTGCAGGTTGTCATGGTAACGGCAGGGCTCAGCACCCAGAGCTGGCCCAAGCAGCTGTTACAATTCTACATGAAACATACTTAACATTTAGAGCGTTTTTCTCTGTCTAGACTGAGACACTGAAATATCCTCATGGTGTGCTGAGACCATGGGGTCGATAATAATCGAATAAGAGAAAAATCGGTAGGTATAGACGAATTGAAGAAGTGTTTGTCTGGGAGCAGACGGCTTGCATGTTCTCTGTGTCTCTGCCTTCTTCCCCGGGTCCCCCTCCTCTTTCACTTACCTTGTATTTCCTGTTTAAGAAATGCTGTATCACCGATTCTACGGTAAAATAATTCTTCCCGAAATTAAAATGCAAATGGGCTCCTGTCGACTCATCTTTAAGATACTTCAGTGTTTCTCTGCACCGTCTGCAAAGACGGGCCCTTCGCTCGGTCGGGGCGCCCTGTGATGTGTCTGCCCACCCTTCCGCCTGAGCACCTGTCCCGGGCCAGGCTCCCTCCCACCAGCATTCTCTGTTCTCAATCTTCCTGTCATTTCTGAAATACAGCGTGGCCTCCCCATGACGGTTTCCTGGCTTAGAATATGCCTCCATCTTCAGTTGTGTGATTCGGTGTTTTTAGATTTCATTTTTGTTTTTTCATTCTTCTCATTCAGTGTAGGCATCACCTCCTCCAGGAAGCTTGCCCGCTGGGGCCTCCCGTTCTTGCCAGAGGACAGCCCGTGGCCGCATTCTCTCCTCTGAGCTAGAAGGAGCAGGCACCTTGTCTGACTCACCCCTGTGCCCTGGGGCCCGTCACAGCTCCTGGCCTATGGTCAGTGCTTGATTCACGGCGGCGTTAATCTCAGCGGAGCTGAATGGAGGGAGAGTTTGTGCTTCTGAGAAAAAGGAAAGGGACAGAGGGACAAAGAGGTTTCCTGGGGCCATGAAGGGCGTCTCTCCAACACTATTCTAAATGTCTTGGAAAAGGTCCTTCAGGGAAGCATCCAAAAGACCTACCCAAGCCTGTCGCTGTTACTAACAGACCCCACAGAGACCCAGCTCTGAATTACTTGCTTTAGATGGTGCTGTAATCATCACAGGTCCTGAGCAGACCTGGTAGCTTTCTAAGTCATCAGCACGCACACAGCATGCTACAAAGACAGGAAGCGGGACCCGCTGCTGCTCTGGAGGAGAAAAAGCAACAAACAGATTTATCGGGAGGGACGCTGCAGTGCCGCGTGCTGATACTCAGGGTGTTCACAGTGAATGCTCTCTCATTCCCCCTTCATACACGGAACCACAACGGACTGCAGTGTTCTCCAGCTGTGGCCCCGTCATTACCTTTGTCCTCATGTCGTAGCCCTCCACTTCCGTCCATCCTTCCTAACGTCCCTGATACCTCGATCCTTCATCACACCGTCACTCATCTTCAAGCCATCACGACCTTCATGTGAATGTACGTCATGTCCTTCCCACCCGTAGCCCTATTTCCCTCCTCTCATTCTCATCACATCGCCATACCGCCAGCAGTACCTTTTACAAACAAAACCCTGTATTGCAGTGTAATTGACCTGTGAAAAGCTGTGCGTAGTTAATGTATATAACTCGACGCGCAGACACCCATGAAACCATCACCACCATAAAGGTCATAGGCATACCCACCACCCTAAAAGTTTCTTCCAGCTCCCGTTATTATTGTTATCATTATTCATTATTATTATTTTTGTAATAAGAGCACTTAATATATTATCATCTTATATGTTTCAAATACACTATGCGGCATTGTTAGCCATAGGCACTGAGCTGTGGAGTAGATCTCCTGAGCTTATGTTTTATTTTATTTTTTTGCATTACTGAGACTTGGTTGTACACGTGGACCATCAACTCCCCATTTCTCTCTTCCTCCGACCCCTGTCAGTCACCACCCTGCTCTCTGCTCCTATGTATTTGACTATTTTGGATTCCGTTAGTAAGTGAGATCCTGCCGTCTTTCTGTGAGCGCACAGCTGTTACAAACACAGCTCTGATTACAAAACTCTGCAGAAAGCCTTCGATTTGTGTCCCATTATCTACTTAATAAAGTCCAAAGACCTTAGTGTGACACTCAGGGGCCCCACTGTCTGCTCCAACATGCTTTTCTTTTTTATGTGACACAACAAATTGAACCCATAATCCAAATTCGTCTAAAATACCCCAATTCCCATGAAGACCAGTGCTGATTTCCACAGCGGAATGTTCCCATTCTTCCCTTGTATTATGCTTTTTTCTTCAATGCATGTCTCATTTTCCTTATAAGAGCATCTGTGTATTTGCTTTTGTGTGGCCTCAGACACTATCACAGTGTATGCACAGAGTAGGCACTCAGTAAATATTTGTTAAATAAGGCATTTGGGATTGATTTTATAAACATTACTCCAAATAATGTTTTTTGGGGGGATACTCATGAAACTATTTATTACCAAATATCTCTTCAGTTAAGAAATAGAAAAAAAGCTATGATTCGCTATATTTTATTTCACAAAGTATAACTGTTGTATATAACAGGATACCTTTTCTGATCATTAATTTTTACAATTTAAGTGTCCATTTTCTCAAGTATTGTTTATTTGGTGTTGCTACCATCTAGTGGCAAGTGTGGGTACTGCTTCAACAATTGAATTGGCATTGGAGACAGGCCTTGAAGATAATCGAGTCTAACACGCTTCATTACACAAATTGACAAACGAGGATTTTGATAATTTAAGGGGTTTCTCAATGTCTGCTTAAGGCGGAGCTCCCATTATGTGAAATAAACTGTTAGATGGGATACTAAGAATTACAAAGCGTGGTTCATAAACTCACGTAGCTTAACCACCGACGCGGGAAGAAAGACACTGATATGTAAAAGGTGACAATAAAATATTTGAATTATTGAATATGAGTAAAACCTGCTTGATAAAATATACAGACAAAACTTCTCTAAAGTCATAAGATTAAAGAATGTGCTAAGAGTTCAGCGAATACTAAAATGAAGTTTTTAGAGGAGGTGGAATTTGTGCTGAATCCTGGAAGCTGTGCAGAATTTAGGCAGATAGAGAAGCAAGGAGCCGGCCGGTGGGTGTGGTTCAGTGGTTGAGCATCAACCCATGCACCAAGAGGGCGCAGGTTTGATTCCCGGTTAGGGCACGTGCCCAGGTTGTGGGCCTGATCCCCAGTGGGGGGTGTGCAGGAGGTGACCAATGGATGTTCTCTCTCATCGATGTTTCTATCTCTCTCTCCCTCTCCCTTCCTCTCTCTCTAATCAATGAAGAAGAAAAAAGAGAGAGAGAGAGGGAGAAGCAAGGAACATTTAATGCAGTGGAAAGGACCGAACAAGCCGTATTGAGGGGACAGTGGCTGTAGGAATAGATGACATAAGAGTGCATTGACTACTGAAAGTGAAATGAAGGCTGGTACAAATAAACTATTAAAAAGTGCTTTGACCAGTTTGGTGTGGGAAGGTAAACAATAAGCCATACAACTGAATCACTAAATTGAGTCAGTATGGTGAACGTACTCAAAGGTAATATCTTGGAGCTTGTAATTTAAATTATTTTAAATCACAGTGGTTAGATGGAAAATTACAAATATATATGAAGAAAAAAGAGAAATACCCCGATATTATGTGAGTGAGCACTTGTTTCTTAGAATGAGGTTCACTAAAGGGTAATATACTGCAAACGGTGTACTTCTAATAACTTCAAGGAAGGTGAAAGTGTGTCCTTTAGAAAATTGTGTAAGATGCCCTGGGCAGTTTGGCTCAGCGGTTAGAGCGTCAGGCCGCGGGCCAAAGAGTTGCGGGTTCGATTCCGGTCAAGGGCACGTACTTCGGTTTCAGTTCGGTTCTCGGCCCTGGTCGGGGTCATGCAGGAGTCAACCATTCGATGTGTCCCTCTCACGTTGATGTTTCTCTCTCTCTCCCTCCACTCTATCTGGAGATAAATGGAAAAATATCCTCAAGAAAAAGAAAAAATTGTGTAAGATGATTCAAAAAGTAGCTCCGATGACAAAGACGCGGATGTCAAAGACACGGACGAAGAGTTAGAATAAAACTGTCAGAAAATTAAGTTAAAAAGTATTAAGCCTAAATCATTCGATATTATTGAATACCATATGTGATTTAAATCAGTGTCATTAAATGAATAAGTTAAAGAGAAGCATGAAAAGGAAAGGAGAGATGACGGGGCTGTTGGCTGTTTATTGGTATTTATGGGGGTTTTTGTTTGTCTTGGGCATTTTCTGTATTGTTCTATATTCCTCACATTTCTGCAACATGTTACTTTTATATTAAGGAAAATAAAATATTTCAAAACAATGTAGTAAAAGTCTCTCTGTATTTTATTTTTTAAAAGAATGTTTACGCATTTATACGGTTTAAAATTCAAGAGCACGTAGTGAAAAGGTTTTCCTTGCTTCCCCATCTTTTTATTCTGATCTGTGACACCTCTCTCTAACTGTGCACCAGTAACACACTGTTTAATTACTAACATTTTATGGAATTTGAAAATACAAAAAGGTCGGTCTTCCTTGTAACTCTTCTTTTAAAGAATGTCCTGGTTGTTCATGCTTTTGACTTTTCTGTATGATCTTAGCATCCTCCTATCTAATTAAAAACGAATCCTATTGCTACTTTGGGGTTGCTTTATATTTACGGAATTGCTCAGGGGCATCGGAATACACACAATGCTCGTCTTCCTGTGATACGTTTCCCATTTGATCAGGTTGTTGAATCACTGAGCAGTGTCTTGGAGTTTCCTTCACGGAACCTTCCTGCATTGAGTTAAAATTTTAAGATACTGTGAAATTTCATTGTTCTTCTTTTATTAGTATTTTCTATTTTCTAAATTGTGTTTAGAAAATAAGTGCCTGTATTAGTTCTACTATTTGAAATGAGTATTCTTGGGGTCTTGATATATGGCCTTTTTTTTTCTTTTTCTTCTTTTTCCCCTTTTTTCAGTGGCTGTTCTAGCATTTGAGAATAAGATTCATTGTCCACTTTCAGGATTCAGAGTCAGTGAAATATTAATTCTATCTACTTTATTAATTATGCTATTTTTAGTCCTCGACATCTTAAACTTTTTCAGTCATCTGACAGGGCTGAGCAGGGTGAAATAACATCTCCTGTTGCTTCTGCTGTTTTCTTGGCATTGGTCAAATGACTTGTAGTCGATGCTTCATGAAGGCGGACCTTACTGCATTTGCAGTTACATTGCTGTAAGTATGATGTTGCCTGTGTTCATTGTGTTTCCTGGTGTTGTGGGTGCACTTCTACGACTGATTGATGCTTTTTGGGGTCTACACTATACCTCGTCTGGTACTGAGATGACAGCTCATGCTTTACCTTGGTTTGTGGCGTTGCCCTGTTTGCCATTTCCTCCTCTTTTTTTTCTAGATATCCTGCATCTCTCTGCGTTCACTGTGTTTCTCGAGAAGAGCATGGAATTGAGCTCTGTTTTTTTTTTTAATTCGGTCTCTAAGTTCTTTGAATAAGGGAGCTTAAGTCTATTTACATTTATTGTTGTGACTGAAATGCTTGGTCTGGTTTCTAGCATCTGATTTTATGTTAAGCTTGGTGGGTTGGTAGCTTTGAAAAACTGTGTGGTCTATTTTATTTTTTGTTGTGTACATTCTTTTATTTTTTACTACATTTCGGGGGGTGACCTTGGTTAATAAGATCATATAGGTTTCAAGTGTACATTTCTACGATGCGTCATCTGGATATGGCACTGTGTGCCCACCACCCGCAGTCAAAGCATCTTCTGTCACCATATATTTGACCCCCTTTACCTTTTACTACCCCCAACCCCCATTCCTTCTGGCAACCACCGTACTATTGTCTGTGTCTATGAATTACTGTTTGTTTTTCTTGTTTGTTCAGTTGCTGCTTTCAATTTTATATCTCACGTAGGAGTGAAATCATATGGTTCTTAACTTTTTCTGTCTGACTTATTTCACTTAGCATGTTACTCTCAAGGTCTACCTATGTTGTTGCAAATGGCAATATTTCATCTTTTCTTATGGCTGAGTAGTACTCCATTGTATATATGTACCACATATTCTATGTGACTTTAGAATTATGGTTTCATACTAAAGGTTATGTTTTATATCAATAATTTTGTATAATATCCTTAATCTTCTATTTCTTTACATTGAATTTACTTACCTGCCTAACGTAGCTAATTACCTAGTATGGGCAATAATGGAATTTGTCTATGAACTCTTTATCCTGCCTTTTTTCTCTCTCCTGCCCCACCTGATTTTTATTGATCTTATTATCTTTCTTGGTAATTAATCTCATCAATTAAATGTACCTATATCTCTTCTAGTTGATTTGTCATATTTAAGTGAAACCCTTTTGATTCCATGTATTAACGATTAGGAGTTCTGCATTACACAATCTCCTATCTTTTCTTCTCAACTTTTGTTATTACTGTAATGTTTGTTTCTTCATTTTCAGGGTATGTTTTAAAGCCTTTGAATTCTGCTTTACCACCTTAATCCTCATATTTTCATTCATCATTGTTCTACAACTAAAAATATTCAATGCTTACTGCTTACTGCCAATTCTTTTGCCATAGATTTTTACAACTGATATCCTTTGATTTTCTTTATTTTCTACACTGTGTGTGCCTTTGTGTTTGTACAAGCATTCGGCTGGGTATAAAACTTGGATGATACTTTTATTCCTGAAGGGTTGTATATGCGTTCCTTCGCAAATTTTAGCATTGAATATTGCTATGGAAAAGCATATGTTCAGACTGATTCTTTTTGCTACTGATTCTTCCAGCGAACCACATAAAGTTTTCAATCTAGTGATATTAGTAAGATATATTCTTATATGACCATTCTGTGTTAGTTTACCATGGACATAGTTCACCTTTTCAATCTCTAGACTTAATGTATTTTTTTTACTTCAGGAAACTTTTCTTGAGTTATATTTTAACGTATTTGTATTTTATGATATGTATTTTCTAGAAAATGAGTGTATTAACTATTCGCTGTCATTTGCCTATCTTCTACTTTAATTCTCCATTTCAGTTTGATTATGCTCTTATCGCTGATCTGCTCAATATTCCTTCTTGTGTTTTCACCAGTCTGTTCTCTTTTCCCCATTTCAACTTCAACTTCATTCTGGAGAATTTTTACATAGTTTTCCATTTCTGTTTTAAGCTTTGTATTTTCATACTTGAGCTCCTTCAGCCACGTCAACATATCTTTCCTAAATTATTTTTTATTAATCCTCACCCAAGGATATGTTTTTTTGTTTGGTTTTTATTTTAGAGAGAGAGGGAGAGAGAAACAGTGATGAGAGCAAGACACACTGATTAGCCACCTCCCTCACTCGCCAACCAGGATGAAACCCACAACCCACATATGTATCCTGACCAGGAATCGAACCCATGACCTTCCAGTGCAAGGGACGATGTTCCAACGAACTGAGCCACCCGGCCAGGGCCTCTCCTAAATTCTTGACTCTCTGCAAAGTCTTGATTCTTTGCAAAGTCTTTTTATTTTGTAGAGAAAAGAGCGTTAATTTTTTACAAATGCATAGAGAAATGTTCGTTTACCATTTCCACGTGTTCTATGGGGAAATTTCTTTACTGTGTGTTCGTTATCTGCCATCAAGTTTTCTAGGAAATATAATCAGAAATCACTTCTCCAGTAATGTCACTTTTTTTCAGCAGTGCTCACAACCTGAGTGTGAGGGGAAAGATGGTAAGACCGTGGAATTGACCCAAGAATGATGTAGTTTCCCAGCAGTCACTGAAAGGACCATAGGATTGAGATGATTTATTAAAAACATTGTTAAAATGATGGAGCATGGCATCTAAGCAGGCTAAGAGAAGAAGTAAAAACTAAGAGAAGAACAGGTGGGACAATGGAAAGACTAGAGGTTCCCACATAGTCAAAGAACAAGGGTAAGTGGACTTCAATGAATGGGAAAAGCTGATGAGTGGACTTCATGTTTCTAAGGTTATGGATGGCCACAGGGCTCAGGGCGAGAAGAGGGGGTAAGTAAAGGTGATGAAGAGGTACATAGTGCACTTCTCTTTTTTTCTTTTTAAATTACATTAGTCTGATTCTTTAAAAAACAGCTTGGCAAAACTATTAAGCTTTAGCTTAAATCACTGAATTTAAAATGATCAGATGCTTTAAATGTGGAAAGAACACTTGAAAAGCATGTTCATTAAACTCGGGAGATACATATGAGAGGAGAGACTGGCAAGTGGGGTGAGCACAGGGGCAAGGTTGGAGCGGGGGCCCCAACAGGCTCCCTGGAAAGGTGTGCTCAGTAATTGGACAGATCCTTCGCGGTAGGGTTTTTTTGTTTGATTATTTTTCATAAATGGGACATCGTCTTTTAAAACCCAAAGTGGAACGTGACTAGGGATGACACTGACCCTAGAAGTCACAGTAATAACTGCGGTTGACGTCTGATAGTCTCTGTGCCAGGTAACTGTTCTGTGTTGGATAATTTTTAAAAGTTAGAGTTAGAAAGTATGTATGAACAGATTTTTTGGTACATTGGGCTATCAAAAATAAATAAAGGTAAATGATGAGAGAAGAAAAGTGAGGCAAGCCCAGCCGGTGTGGTTCAGTGGGTTGAGCATCGTCCCATGGACTGAGAGGTCCCAGTTAGATTCTCGTCAGGGCACATGCCCAGGTTTCGGGCTCAATCCCCAGTAGGGGGCGTGCAGGAGGCAGCTGATTGATGCCTCTTTCTCCCTTCCTCTCTCTCTCTAAAAAAAAAAAAAAAAAAAAAGTAAATAAAAACATTAGAAAAAGAAAAGTGGATCAAAGTCAAACTGTTATGTAGAATTCTATATATTATGCTTTTCTTTGTCTTATTTTTGTATTACATATTTTAACAATCTAGTTGATATAGTATGTGATTTAATTTTTCTTTTACCCTAATTTTTATTGTGAAATGTTTAAATCCACAGAATTTTGGGAAGAATAATATAATGAATATATTATATATTATATATATAATATAACGCATATCCATCTCTCCTCTTATGTTTAATAACTGCTATTGTTAGTATTTTGACATTTTTTTTATCTCTTCTATCTTGCTTTTTCTCTTGATAGCTAGCTATCTAGATATTGATACATAGATATAAATATACATAGATTAGTGGCAATTTTGTGCTCATTCCTCAGGGGACATATGACAATATCTGGAGATATTTTTGATTGTTATGATTTGGGGAGGGAGGTATATGGTAGGTGGAAACTAAGGATGCTGCTACACATCCTATAATGTATAGGACAGCCCTACACAACAGACCCATTCAGTCCAAAATTATTCAGTCAACAGTGCTGAGGTTAAGGAGGGGAATATATATATATATTTATTACAATAAATTTTATATATACTGAATAAATATTATATATATTTACTATAAAATATTTATAAATTCATCAAAAACAATATTATATATTTACACAATTATGTAATGATATGTACAAAATAAATATGTAGAATTTACAAATATATATTTTTGCTGAATCATTTAAAATATGATTTAGACATTACGGGTTAACTTTAATAGAGTATGTATGCACACACTTAATCACCCCTGAATAATTCAGCGTGTATCTCCTAAAAAACAAGCGTGAAACACAGTACCATTGTCATACTCACAAAATTTAACATCGATGCAATAACAGTGTCTACTAATGGTTCTTTGGGTTTTTCTTTTCAATTCAGGGTCCAATCAAAGATCATACATTTTATTTAGTTTCTTCTCTCTCCCGTCTCATTTCATCTCGAGTGGTTTCCTCCGCCTTTGTCTTTCGGTTTTGAAGAGTCCAGACTAGTTGTTTTGTAGAATGTCCTGAAATTTGGATTCATCGTACCCAGAGTCAGAGAAAACCCTTTTGGGAGGAATTCTGCGTATTCGATGGTGTGTCCCACTGAGCGCAGGAGGCACCGTGAGGTCAGTCTGCCCCGTTACTGATCACATCCAATCTGGTGATCTGGTTAAGTGCATCCACCAGATTTCTGCATCGTAACGGAACTTTTCCTACCTTGAAATTAATTCGTTTCCTGCAGTTCGGGTCTCAGAGATTATGTGAAGAATCTTTCTCCTAACAATATTCTCAGCCGATAATTTTAGCCTCCATTGACTGCCTGAATCAATTAAGTTGGCTGCAAAATTGTGATTTTCTTTTTTTCTTTATTGATTTTAGACAGAGAGGAAGGGAGAGGGAGAAAGAGATAGAAACATTGATGAGAGAGAACATCGACTGGCCACCTCCTGCATGCCCCCCACTGGGGATTTGGCCCACAACCTGGGCATGTGCCCTGACCGGGAATCGAACCGGCGACCTCTTGGTGCATGGGTCGACGCTTAACCACTGACCCACACCAGCCAGGCAAAATTGTGATTTTCGAATTCTGTCATTACTTTTTACACCCATTAGTTGTCATTCTTTTCTGTAGAACTTTCTCTCCCTCTTCTCATCCCTATTAACTCATGTACCTTTTATGACGATTCAAAGTATTATTTACTTCTATGAGTCAATATTTGTAAATAAAACATGTGTGAGGTATCCTCAAGGTTCCCGAGCTGAGGGATAAACATACAAAGCACCTGCTCTGAGAACATCTTCCCTTTGCCCCTATGTGTCCACATCTCGCCGTCCTCTGCCCTGCTCTGTGCGCGGTACGACCAGGCTGTGCGGACCACACCACGGGCTTCACTGCCCTCTGGCTTCTCGTTGGGTTTGGTTCATTGGAAACCAGGAGCGAGACGGGGAGAGGGGGAGGGTGAGTTCTAGCACTTATGTCAGTGTGGACTGGTCCGACTGACTTCGGATCCAGTGTCTATCAGGCCACCCTTTCTACACTTCCTCTTTGTCTCCAGATTCTGGTAACAGCCATCTCCTCTTCTCCTTTAGGTCTCGAGTCTGTAAAGGAGTTTTATCATCCGCTCAGGATTCTGCCCTAGCCTTTATTAAACTTTCTCCAGATTACCTAATCTGAGTGAACCATCTGTTTCTAGGTGATGTCCATGCCTTGCTCTCTTCTCGCTCCCCTCACAGGAATCAGACCTTCATCCAATGGCCCTCCAGGCCTCCACGGGATCCCTCCTTATTTTCCCTCATGGTGTTTCCCTTGCGGGTCTAACCTCGTCTGGGCATCAGCTCTTGGACAACCCAGACAAACGCTGTCGCTTATGAACCCAAGCCTTCCCCCACGCCTTGGGTATCAGCTGAGGCCCACAGAAGAACTGAGAGGGGTGGATAATTCGGCATCACTTTGGTATCTGTCTATGGAGAAAGATCCTGTCGTCTCAGTGCACCAGCAAAGGCATCTGAATGGACTATAACGAGAAGATGGGGGACTCAGACCTGGGGTTAACACAACTGGGACAGGCGTGTGCTGGCGACAGGAAATGTTGATATTGGAATGACGTCAACGCGGAGAAGTTCTAGCTCATATCCTTTATCATCACGCCTTGAGTTAACGCTGCCCTGTTTTGTCTTCCTTGCTGTTGCCAAGGAAGAAATAAACAGGATGGTTGTTTGGGTGGCCGACCGAGGGACTGTGAGTAGGTCTCCAGGGAGTGTGCTTGAGTTCACGCTGGACGCGATCAGCCGAGAAATGGAAAAGGCTTTGGGATCAGTTTTACATTTGGGGGCTGTCGCTTACTTGACCTTGGATGAGTATTTTTTCACTTGACTGAACTTGTTTCTTCTTTGTAAACAGGAAGGCAAGAAGTACTCACTTTTGAATATTAGTTTGATGATAGGTAATAATTCGTATAAAGATCTAAGTACTGTGCCTGGACTAGGTTGCGGTTTATTTGGTTTGTCATGCTCTTATCTAAACATGTGAATGGGAAGAGAGCTCAGTCCATTGATGAGATGCTTGGAACTTCAGCCTCCAAGGAGGGTGTCCCCACACACCACGGAGACGATGCCTGCAGGGCCTCACTGCTCAGCAACCAGGATGTCCCCCAGAGGCCGTGTCTCCCAGCAGCTGCCCGCTGAGACTTGCTCGTGTAATTAACAGTGGCAAAGTTTTCATGAGCTCCAAAGGAGATTGTTTTCTGACGCTTACTTTTTTGATCCTCAAATCGTTTCTATTCCATTGAGATCAATTAAAAACTTCAACAAAAAAAAACAAGAAACTTTGTCGAGATCCTTGGGGCAACTTTGCGGCTGTGTCTTTTTAATGAGTTTTCTAAATGGCTCCTGAACCCTGAGGTTCTTTCGTGAAGTCATCGAAGTTCCAGGAGCTCTGGGAGTCTGAGCGAGGGCAAGAAAACGGAGGAACTCTAACAGTGATGTCCCTGGCCAGGCTCAGGGGTGTACGTACCTTTACAATCGCTAGATTCGGTCACAGCCACGGAGGGAGTGAGGAAGGGAGGGAGAGCACTCCGAAAGGATTTAACAGGTCACTGATAGGTTGAGGATCTTCTGATTAGTTTCATATTTGAGCGCAGACTTTGGGACTGTCAGCTACGACCTCTTAGCTAGGAGCTGGAGCACTGATCAGATCTGTGATGAGAACATAAATATTCTCTCCAGTCCCAGCCCCAGACTCAAGCTACCTCAAGTCTTCAATTAACCTGATGGCTATGGCAGGTGATCTCCTCACCCGGGGAAATCAGCACACAAAGAATGTGTATATATTCTTATACATACCCAAACCAGATTGGACATTTACGTTATTGAACTGATTAATCAGTTCATGAGGAAAAACATTTCCATCAAACTCTTTTGTGGAAGTAAGTTTGGGTCCATGAAGCTAAGTCATGGAGCAGACTGATATTTATTGCTGAAGCGACCCATTCTTTTGAGTTCCTTGGCCTTGTGTTTACACTGGCTTTCATGCTCACCACCTATCAAACATGCCAGTGGAACCGTGTTGGGATTAAAGGGAAAGGAAGAAGAACCTGGGGTAGATTAGAGTTATTATAGACAGTTCAGGCAGGAGAGATCGTGACATGATATCTCTGGTGGAATTTCATAGAGTCTTCAGTTTATGACTTCAAGGTACATAATTCCCCATTTCTCTAACCCCTCCTGAAAAAAAATAAAATAAAATAAAAGCCAGCAAGCTACTAACAGTCAAAAAGATTTTCCTGAATATGCTAGGGAAATTTAGATCAATTCAATTCATGTTAGAGAGAGAATTCTTAGAGTGAAGAGTTAATGGATAGTCATACGCAACTTTAAGTGATAATAAGGAGTCTATTAGCACAAGGAAAATGTATCGTGCACGTTGACCTCTTCCCCTTTCCCAGATACCATTGAAATGACAATAGTGCAGAGGACATAACCCACAGGAGCCAATAGAATGGCAGAGGAGATATTAGTGAATAAGAGAAATTGAAACATACTTTTTCAATATGGGAGGCACATGGAGGAACGATAACTAATTTATCAGAGAAAAAGCTACCAAAATGAGCATGCAGAAGGGGGAAGGCCACATTATCTCCCAGAGCCCCGAGAGGCTGCAGACTTGAGGACCGACGTGAGCAACAGTGGAGGGCGGGGGTGTGCAAAAGGGTGAAAACGGGGTCAGATGAATGTCTGTTGTTACAGTGACCGGGTCTTCTGACTTCGGCACCACCGCACACAGCCGGTCAACAACTCACCCTGGCAGGAGCAGGGAGGCGGATTCTGTGGAGAAACTGAAGATAAAGGCACTAGATTTTGGAATCCCAGACAAAGCAGAAACCAGTGAGGCTTGGTTCTGAAAACAGAAGAATTAAAGGGAAGTCTGAGCCCTGAAGGATGAGAGAGTGAGCTCTGTTCTCTCCCTGCACCTCAGTCCCTCACACTCAGGTGCATTGACTCCTCCTGCTCACCATCAGACAAGAGGTTGAAGAAGTCGTTGGCTAAACCATACATCCAAGAGACATTCATATTCGAGGGAATCGCAACAAAACGGCCAGCTGGACTATCCTATCCCCCTACGCAAAACTCCACATATGGGTTTTCCAATGAGAGACAAAAAGAAAAAGAAAAAAAGAAGAAGAAACCAGTGGAAACATAAATGATGAAGAGACTAAAACTATAAAATTCGAGAATTAGATGGTCTCATTTCCCCACCTTCTTTTGCTAGAGGAAATCAGCAGTTGGTCAGTTGCTTGCGTGTGGGTGGGGTGGTGACGCAGGAACTCGGGGACATTGACCAGAGTACAGGATGCAAAGTATGGAGGTAGCAGGGTTGAAAGATTGGATGCATTGAGCAAATAAGGAAATACTTTGAGGACTTTCTCACAGTTGAAAAAGGTACTAATAACGATGGAATAGTGGATAGTCCAGAAGGCACCCAGATGGGTAGGGTTGGAATTGGGGCAAGCAATATGAAATCATTTTGTTTTTCAGTCCGTTGTATTGAGGTATAATGTACACACAATTAAATGCATCTATTGTAAGAGCACAATCCGATGAGTTATGACAAATCAATATGATCAGGATATAGATAATTTCCATCACTCAAACAAGTCTCCTGGTGTCCCTGCACAGTGAATTTATGCCTCTTCACCTCCTGTCCTTTGCAACCACTGACACGCCACTATAGATTTCTGCCACTATAGATTAGTTTTGCCCGCTCCAAAATTTCATATGAATGCAACCAAACAGAATATCGTTTTTTTATTAAAAAATTTTAACGTTGACATTATTGCAGGTATTTCCTCCTATTCCCCCCCTTTGCCCACCTCCACCCACCCCTGCCCCCTCCTCCCTTGGCCTTCACCAAACTATTGTCTGTGTACGTGGGGAAAGCATATATGTCCTTTAGCTAATCCCTTCACCTTTTTTATCCAGTCACCCCTATCCCCCTCCCCTCGGGTCCCGGCCAGTCTGTTCCACGTGTCCATGCTTCTGGTTCCGTTTTGTTTGTCAGTTTATTTTCTTCACTAGATTCCACATACTAGTGAGATCACATGGTGTTTGTCTTTCTCTGACTGGCTTATTTCCCTTAGCATAATACTCTCCAGGTCCATCCACGCTGTCACAGAGGGTAAGAGTTCCTTCTTTTTTACAGCTGTGTAGTATTCCACTATGTAAACATACCACAGCTTTTTCATCTAACTTCTTTCACATAACTATTGCTATTTTTTTTTTGAAGCAGCTCTCGATATTTGTGTACATGTCTTTGTGTGAACATACGCTTTCATTGTCTTTGGAAAATACCTAAAAATATGTCCTTACTTTACCACGTAGAAGTGTGTGTTATAGATCATATGGCACTGAAAAATTGTTCCATTTTACATTCCCACCAGCAATGTATGAGAATTCCAGTTGGTCAACATCTTTACCACAGTTGGGCTTTTTAATTTTGAACCTTTATAGTGGGTGTGTTGTGGTATCTCCTTGTTTTAATATGTATTTCTCTGATGACCAGTCATGTTGAACACCTTTTCATGTGTTTATTGACCCTTTGAATATATTCTTTGGTGAAGTATCTGTTCAAACCATTTGACCATTTAATATTTGGGTCATTTGTCTCTGTATTAAATTTAGGAGATCTTTATGTATTCTGTATAGCTGTCCTTTGTCAGAAATATGTATTAGGAATATTTTATTTAACTCTGTGGTTTGCCTTTTCGTTTTCTTAATGGTACCTTTCAAATAACAGAAGTTTTAAATTTTATTGAAGTGCAAGTTATTTTTCAGTGAAATCATGTTTAAAAATATATATACATAAATATAGAAATAATTATGAATGTATGTGTGTATGTAAGTTCCAAATCCTTGCCTAATTTAAGCCGAACTCTAAACTTTTCAATACAAGTTTAAAGAGTTGCCAAGGATGATTTTATTTTAAGGATGAAATTTCTTCTTTTTGTCAATGTGTTATTTGATTGTTGGAAATAACTTATCTTGCAATAGTTTTAACTTTACAGGTAAAGTACAGAGTTTGGAGTTTGTATTATTCAAAGAGAAGCTGGAGAGTTTTAACCAGGAGAGATATAATGCGCTTTGCCTTTTGAGGGGTAATTGTTACTATGCAGAGAAGGGCCTGTGTGGCGGCAGGAATGGAAGCCAGAAGCCAAATGAACAGACTTTATATTAACATAGTGGATTGTGTCCACCTGCCTGAAATAAAGCCTCACAGAAGTTAATATATATAGATCAAGTATTTTAATTTCATTAATGCTGGTAAGGCAAAAATAATAACACAATCTGTCTTTGTTAGAGATAATCATGGGATAGTAAAATACTATTTATAGTACACTATCGGCAGTGTGATCCAGAAGTGGGACACAGAGGTAAGGTTCTACGGTAACGTTTTGGGGTGTGTGCAGGCGAGAAGAGATGGTAGGCACAGGTGAAGCAGCATGAGAAGTCGGCCCAGTGCCCAGGCTCACTGAAACTGGACGCCATGCCCTGCCGGTGTGGCCCAGTGGATTGAGCATCATCCCATGGACTGAGAGGTCCTGGTTCGATTCCCAGTCAGGACACATGCCTGGGTTGCAGGCTCGATGCCAGTAGGGGGCGTGCAGGAGGCGGCCTCACATCCAGGTTTCTATCTCTCTCTAAAAAGTCAATAAAAACATACTAAAAAAAGAAAAAAAAAAAAATCTTAAAAAACAAAACCAAAAAAAACTGGCTGCCATGGCCCTCGGCCCACCGTGTAATTTCGGAGGGCTTAGCCCTGATGAAATCCATCAGTTCTTTGTGACTCATTCTTCAGTTGGGCTTCCTCCATACAGTGGAATGGTTCTGCCTGGCGCATAGTTCTTCAAAAGAAAAATAAACCCCCAAAATAAGTTGCTGGTTCCTAACAGGAAAAATGCATTTTGATAATCATGCGATGAGAAACTTACACACACATTGCAGTCAAATATTTGGAGTGTGTTAGTCACATAGATGCACGATTGTAACTTGATGGCCATTAAAAGATTGCAAATGGCATTCGTACTTCTGCGTCCACATAATGAAAAACGGGCGAAGTAATGAGGACAGGTGTTTCCTTAAGTCTGCCCTATTTAATTCTGCTGCTTGCTCTTCTAGAACGTCTAATTGTACACAGTTTAGTGATACCCAGGAATATAAAGTTGTCGCCCACCAATAAAAGTCACAAAGTTGGGAAAAAAGTTTTAAGTGATACTGTGACTCTGTATCTGTTTATATTATTAAATTTGGAATTGATACTAAGTGTATGTGTTTAAAAGTCCCTTTTCACTCTGAGGCTCAAACCTGTCTCCCTCTCTTCTAATGCAAGCATGCCCCATGGACTGTGGTCCATGGCAATAGCACTGAAGGTGGAGAGAAGCGAACAGAATTTGAATACATGTTGGGAAGGAAGAAGAATCAAGCATGACTCCGTTTCTCACCTGAGTAACTGGGAGGGCGAGCAATGAGACCTACTGTGAAAGGTAAGACAAGGAAAATCTGGAATTCCATTTTGAATACATTACATTTGAGATGCCTGGGTTCTTGTCTTAAATCTGCCTTTAGTCTTGAAGTCCTACCTTTTCTAGCTTCAGTATTGTCATCTTCAAATGACACCCTTCTTTACCATGGTCTCTAAGGTTCCTTGCATGCATGAAAACTTTCTTTTTTTTTTTACATTTACTTTGAGCTTTAGAATTTGCAAAGTACTTTTTGTTTCCTTATAAAGAGTGAAGTTCTCTTTTCATGCTGGTGGTCCTTGGACCAGGCTTTGAGAAGCACTTCTCTGTCCCCTAAGGACTCTACCAAATGCTTAGCAGTTGAGAGATAAAAGGAGGCCTGGCCGGTGTGGTTCAGTGGTTGAGTGTGGACCCATGCACCAAGAGCTCGTGGGTTCGATTCCTGGTCAGGACACATGCCCAGGTTGTGGGCCTGATCCCCAGTAGGAGGCATGCAGGGGGCGGCCAATTGATGTTCTCGCTCATCAATGTTTCTCTCTCTCTCTCTAAAATCAATAAATAAAAAAAATAAAAAAATAAAAAGGAGAATTTGATGGTTTTCTTAAAAAAAAAAAAAACCAACAACAACAAAAATCACCCAACAAATGAACAGACGTATAATTCGTCCTTGAGAATCGTATTTATTAATCCACTGAATATCTAATATTGATTTTTCTGTGTCTGAAGATGTTGTTGCTCCTTGTCTGTCCTCCGCCCCCCGAGTCTATACTTTGGTCCTGGAGATATGAGAGCACATGTTGACTTTTGTCCCCTAATTAGTGAACAGGTGAGAAGGTGAAATCCATACACGTTTCCAGTCGTCACCCTTTCTGAGTGTGTTGGGGAATGAAGAATAATGTGGTAAGCTGCTGGAGTGTAGATGTGTGTCCAGGCCCTGCCCGGGCTCCGTTTGAATGGGACAGGTCCCCGGCAGGGTGCACTACTGAGAAGTCTCACATTGGAAATCTTGGGTCGTCTGCCTCCCCACCCTTGGCATCATTCTACTCGTTGATTCCTTACTTCACACAGGCTATTAACTCCTTTGCGTTTTCACAGTGACGTCGCTGCACGTTTGTGTGTTATTTCCGGTTATCCTTTCAACAACAGGCTCTTTGTGAGTTAAAATGTCCATGCATGCTGCATAATGTTCGCCTCGGTATATAGCTCCATGCAAATGGGCAATGAAACGAAACGTGCTATATCTTTCTTTAAGGGTAATAGTGGCTGTCTCTCCGTGACTTTGGCTTCATTTGACTTGTTCTCTGTAAATATTGACTTCGGTATGGCTCTATGCAGACTTCTCTTGTATCTCAAACGGTGAGTTGGAATGACTCCCAGGATCAGGGAGAACATCTTAGCTTGTGTCCCGGCGTAACAGACAGTGAGCATGCGCGCTGGCTTCCTTCGCGTGTACTCTGGTTTGCTGCCAACTCTCTGATCTGCCTTCTTGCTTTCCTTTGGAGAGCTACCTTCCTTTGTCCACCTATTAACGTTGGTCATTCTTTCTTTTTTTTAACTGAAAAAATTTATCTTTATTGTTTAAAGTATTGCAGATGTCTGCCGTCCCCTCACTCCCTGACCCCTCCCCCCAGGCCTTCATGGCACTGTCGTCTGTGCCCATGGGCTGTGCATATATGCATATGGGTTCTTGGTTTATCTCTTCCCGCCCGCCACCCCCTTCCCTCTGAGGTTTGCCAGTCTGCTCCATGCTTCCATGTCTCTGGATCTGTTTTGTTCGTCAGTATACTGATCTTATCTTCTTTTCTTCTCTCTGAACCTGCTCTCCTTAAATGACCTTTTCAATTAACCATGACTTTAACTATCACCTAATGCCTGTGATTCCAAAATCCTTACCTTTGGCCTAGATATGTCCAATGAACTCTAAAGCAGTTTAGTTAATTCCTTACTGGACACACCCAGCTATATATCCTGTGGACACATCAAACCCATCACGTTAAAAACAAGACTCTCACCCGGCTGGTGTGGCTCAGTGGTTGAGCGTCGACCCATGCACCAAGAGGTCACCAGTTCCATTCCTGGTCAGGGCACATGCCCAGGTTGTGGGCCCGATCCCCAGTGGGGGGCATGCAGGAGGCGGCCAATCGATGTTCTCTCTCATCGATGTTTCTATCTCTCTCTCCCTCTCCCTTCCTCTCTCTCTAAAATCAATAAAGAAAAAATTAAAAATAAAATAAAAAATGAGACTCTCTTTAAACCCTTGCTATAGACGCTCGTCCCAAGTATTGTCTCTGTAAGTGCGTGAACCCACTCTTCACAGAGCCTCATAGGCCCCGGGCATGTCCTGTTCATCTTCGGTCTTCCTGGAGAGAGTCTCAGCACCCCATTCACTCAGTGTGAGGCCTGTCTCAACCCCTTTCAGAATAATCTAGCACACCTTCTCTTCGTCCCACGGTATACGATGCATACTTCTAAACCAGCCCCTAAACTGTTGATTTGCATGGCTCACTCTATAGGTATACTGTCAAGCCCTTGAAGTTCCAGGCAGTATCTCATTAATGTCTGCTTCTCCAGTGTCTAGGACAATGCCCACATAGAGCAGATACTCAATAAGTGTACATTGAATGAGTGAATTAATAAATGAATGACTCAATTAAATTAAATATCCACATATGAATAATTCTGGATATAAAGTATTCATATATGGAGAGATACTGTATAGAAATGGAAACTCATCTTGGTAATATTTTATTGCGTTCTCTAGTTTTAGGTAGTCAGTAAATTTATTTTATCTAGTTAAGTGCTTCAGTTAGTTTTTAAACCACTGTACATGGCTTCTAAACTTTTCTTATCACGTCTCCAGAGCTTTCAGGACAATTATTCCCTGAGATTCTTTATTTTGCCAATGGAAATAGGTGTGTTTTGAATTACTGATTAGGCTGTGAATCAAAATCCATAGGCATATTTTGTTTCCTTCCTGCTTTGTTAACAGAGAACCACCTTGCACACACATTAAAACACCTACATCTCTCTAAACCAGCAGTTCTCAACCTGTGGGTCGCGACCCCTTTGGGGGTTGAACGACCCTTTCACAGGGGTCTCCTAAGACCATCGGAAAACACATATTTCCGATGGCAATTCATAACAGTAGCAAAATTACAGTTATGAAGTAGCAACGAAAATAATTTTATGGTTGGGGGTCACCACAACATGAGGAACTGTATTAAAGGGCCGCGGCATTAAGAAGGTTGAGAACCACTGCGAGTCTAAACTAAAGTACCAAATATGTTCTGATGAATGGGTTTTGGATGTTTCTCTCCAAAAACTTTGCCCCGTGAGCAAACACACATAAATATACACATATGCACATGTAGGCCTGACCCATAAGAGAGACGATCAGAATACTTTTCAAGCAATTCTCTCTTTATGCTTTATTTTGTGTTACATGAAGACAACACCTCATTCCAAGGCATCGTTACACCAGAATGTTCACTGAACTTCATGAGTGTATCATAGCAAAGACATGAACTTGCCATCTTCTGCCCTCTAAACCCAAAGACACCTCTCCAAGGCCAGCTTCACTCTGGTTTCTGTCTTCCCTCACTTCCAATACCCCACATAAAAATCTCAGGTACGATGTGGCAAGGTCTCAGCATCCGTCTCACCAAAGTGGGAGAAGGTTGGTAGAAATGTTTTTCTTGTCTACCAATACCCAACTTAGAATTATCTAAGGAGAAAGGAGAAAGAAATGGATGCCAATTTTAAAGTCATCATCTCATCAGGATGATGCTCTGCTTCCCCCAAGTTCCACTAATTCCCTCTGGGGCAAGACAGAGATCCAGGCACCCATCACCATCCAAATACTTAGGGGGTGTAATTTGCAATGTGGTCCCAGGAGTATGTTTGTCCTTATTACTATATGAGTTTCATGTGTATGGATCTAGCTGGGTAGTAAGTCAATAATACCAGCTCCTTTTCTTCTCAACATCCATCCCCAGGGCCCAGAGAAATGGGGACAGAAAGACAAACAACTTCTGATTCTCCTGGTAGGGATGGTGCCTGTGCCTCTGTGTCCTCGTCCCGTCTCCCTCAGGGACCCTCAGGAACAATCTAGGAGGGCTTGGGTAGAGATGGCTCACTATAAAACCTTTATAGCTGAGCAGTGAGCAGTCCCCAGCACCTGCATCAGCCTGTGTCAAAAGAACAGGGACAACTCCTGCACCTGCCAATCCTTCTCTCCGAGACTGTTGGGAGAACAAGATCCTCAGCTCTAACCTGCAACATCTCTCCTTATTTCTATGCATTTTCCTCTGAATCTAATATCTCTGAGCTAAGACCAGGGCTGGCACCACCGTGAGTAAAGGGCCTTTTGCAAAGTGTGGTCATGTAGAGAAGCTGGGGTCTGGAGGAAGGAAGCGGTCCAGAAATCAGCAGACTGAATGGAAGGTACAGGGTCACCTAGTGGGCAGGCGGCTTTCTGGGCTTAAGATCAGGTTGCAATGTGCAGATCTGGGGTTATAAGCTCCCCATTGAAAGTGATCTTGTATATCAATTGTCATGTAGCAGGTGTACCCTTCTATGGAACATCCCTTTCGGTTACCCCTGTGGCCGTATGGTTGGTGGAATGGCAGCCAGAGAAAATGAAAGAAGAGAGAAATAACTTGATTAAATTCTAGGACATGCACTTTGGGTGTTACTCCTCATGTAATGTCCTCCATCCATCCATCCATCCATCCATCCATCCATCCATCCATCCCTCCATCCCTCCCTCCCTCCATCCATCCATCCATCCATCCCATGTATTAGGCACTATTCAAATGCAATGAGGCCCAGAGAGAGCCTCTGCTCGGAGCCAGGGGAGAAGCCCTGTAAGGGGCTGGGGTGGGATAGGAGGGCTAATGTTATATTGTTAAGTGTTTACATAGACAGCCACTTGCCCTGACCCTGTACCATCAATTACTTTAATGAACGCTGACCAGATTAGTGATGTCCGTCTACTTGTGCCTAGAAGGGAGACAGCCGGATTTTCCTGCATGGCATCAGGGAGTAAAAAACATACAGCCAACCTTTAAAAGCCCTAAACCTGGTGAATACAGAGGAAAACGAACCTCTTTGAAACTGCACTTATAAATCTCACTCCCTAATTCATTAATTTGCATATTTACTCACGATCACTTATTGAGCACCTGCAATGGGCAATGTACTCCGCACAATAAGAGCAAATCAAATGGGAAGGGAAAAAATGGGAGCGGAATTTAAAAACTATATACATTCGAAAGTAAAACTACCTGAGAATATGGCTATGGGCCTTTCTCAAAAATAAAATGGTTAGTCATTCTGGAAGACAGCTTATTCTGTGGCTTCCATCAGGATGATTAAAAATGTGGATCCCGCAATCAAAGTGAATAAAATTCTGTAGAAATGGACACAGGACATGATAGTCTCCGCCCACTTATACTCGTTACCTGAACAGGTTGTTCTTCTGCTATAGTGTGGATGAAAGGGTCTGACGTAATGACTCTGGAAAGACTGCTGGCTGAGTCAACACACACTGAATACAATGAACACCCTCTTTCTATTTAAAAACTAACCCAGATCTGCATTTGCTCCTCCACCCACAGCACACTGCAGTGACCCACACAGGCACTGTCACCAGGGCATGATGGAAAATCAGACATGGGTCACAGAATTCATTCTCCTGGGATTCCCGCTCAGCCCAAAGATGCAGATGCTCCTCTTCGGGCTCTTCTCCCTGTTCTATGCCTTCACGTTGCTGGGCAACGGGGTCATCCTGGGGCTCATCTGGCTGGACTCCCGACTGCACACCCCCATGTACTTCTTCCTCGCACACCTGGCCATTGTTGATATTTCATATGCTTCCAACAATGTCCCAAAGATGCTGGAAAACCTTCTGCACGAGAAAAAAACTATCTTCTTTGTCCCGTGCATAATACAGACCTTTTTATACATGGCTTTTGCTCACACTGAGTGTCTCCTCTTGGTCGTGATGTCCTATGATCGGTATGTGGCGATCTGCCACCCGCTCCATTACTCTGTCATCATGAGCTGGAGAGTGTGCACCGTCCTGGCCGCCACTTCCTGGGCGTGTGGCTCTCTCCTGGCTCTGGTCCACGTGGTTCTCATCCTGAGACTGCCCTTCTGTGGGCCTCATGAAATCAACCACTTCTTCTGTGAGATCCTGTCTGTCCTCGGGCTGGCCTGCGGGGACACCAGGCTCAACCAGGTTGTCATCTTTGCTGCGTCAGTGTTTATCTTAGTGGGGCCCCTCTGCACGGTGCTGGTGTCCTACACACGCATCCTCTCTGCCATCCTGAGGATCCAGTCCGGGGAGGGCCGCAGAAAGGCCTTCTCCACCTGCTCCTCCCACCTCTGCGTGGTCGGGCTCTTCTTTGGCAGCGCCATCGTCATGTACATGGCGCCCGAATCCCGCCACCCCGAGGAGCAGCAGAAGATCCTGTCCCTGTTCTACAGCCTTTTCAACCCTATGCTCAACCCACTGATCTACAGCCTGAGGAACGCAGAGGTCAAGGGCGCCCTGGGGAGAGCACTGTGCAAGGAGAGGCCAGCTTGAGGGACATCAGAGAGCAGCACGGGGCGGGGCCTGTCTCCCTGTGCACTATGGCAGGAGACATTTTTGCCTTGTGCTATACTAAATGCCATATTAAAATAGACTGTGATAGGCCTAAACCAATAACCTGAAACCATGTAGGCTTTCGAAAATAAGATAGATGCATATCCCTGTGACCTGGGGTAAGCAAAGATTCTCAGACATGATCCAAAAAGCACAAGTCAGAAAACCTGAAAACTTGATATCTTGGGGCTTTGAAAAATGAATCATTCTGCTCATCAAAGTCAGCATTAAGACAAAAGAAATGCAAGTCACAGACTATGTGTGTTGTACATATATATTTCTTTTTCTTTATTTAAAAACTTATCTTTATTGTTTAATGTATTACAGGTGTCCCCCCCTTTTTTCCTCCATTGACCCCCTCCTCCCCACTCCCAGCCCCCCTCCTGCCTTCCCTACACTATTGTTTGTGTCCATTGGTTATACCTATATGCATATAAGTTCTTTGGTTTATCTCTTTCCACTCCCCATCCCCTCTTCCCTTTGAGGTTCATCAGCCTAACAACCAATTTGTGCTTCGTAATTCCTTCACCTTTTTCACCCATACCCACAACTCCCCTCCTGTCTGGTAACCAACAGAAAGTTCTCTGTATCTATGAGTCTATTTCTGTTCTGCTCGTTCATTTGGTTTATAGATTCAATTGTTGATAGTTATGTATTTATTGCCATTTTATTGTTCATATTTTTGATCTTCTTCAAGAAGACCCTTCAACATTTCATAATACTGGTTTGGTGGTGATAAACTCCTTTAGCTTTTTCTTGTCTGGGAAACTCTATATGTCTATGGATTCTAAAGGATAGCTTTGCAGAATAGAGTAATCTTGGTTGTAGGTCCTTGCTTTTCATCATTTTGAATATTTCTTGCTACTCCCTTCTGGCCTGCAAAGTTTCTTTTGAGAAATGAGCAGACAGTCTTATGGGAGCTTCCTTGTAGGTAACTGTTTTTCTCTTGCTGCTTTTAAGATTCTCTCTTTGTTTTTAACCCTTTGCATTTTGATTTTGATGTGTCTTGGTATGGGCCTCTTTGGGTTCACCTTGTTTGGGACTCTGTGCTTCCTGGACTTGTATGTCTGTTTCCTTCACCAAGTTAGGGAAGTTTTCTGTCATTATTTTTTCAAATACGTTTTCAATTTCTTGCCCTCTCTCTTCTTCTTCTGGCACACCCATGATGCAAATGTCAGTATGCTTGAAGTTGTCCCAGAGGCTCCTTACACTATCCTCATTTTTTAAAATTCTTTTTTCTTTTTGCTGTTCTGATGGGGTGTTTTTTTCTTCCTTATATTCCAAATTGATGGTTTGCTTCTTGGCTTTTCCTACCCTACTATTGATTCCCTATAAATTATTCTTTATTTCAGTTAGTGCATCCTTTATTTTGGCTAGTCCTTTTTTATGCTCTTGAGGTCCTCACTAAGTTCATTGAGCATCTGTATGAGCAGTGTTTTGAACTCTGCATCTGTTAGATTGCTTATCCCCATTTCATTTAGTTCTTTTCCTGGAGTTTTGTTCTGTTCTTTCATTTGGGACATGTTTCTTTGTCTCCTCATTTTGGCTTCTTCCCTGTGTTTGTTTCTATGTATTAGGTAGAGTTGCTATGTCTCCTAGCCTTCAGAGGGTGGCCTATTGTAGTAGGTGTCCTGTAGGGTCCCGTGGCACAGCCTCCCTGATCACCACAGCTGGGCCCTCGAGGTGCACCCCTGGTGTGGACTGTACACCCTTCTGTTGCAATTGAGTTTGATTGCTGTTGGCACATCAGTGGGAGGGATTTACTCAGGTTGATCAGCTGCAAGGACTGGCTGTGTCTGCTGACCACTGACCTCTGACCACCTTGGAGGATCAGCTGTGCAGAGGCCCACCACACAGAACAAGACTTACTTTAGCAGGGCTCTGGTACCCACTAAGTTCCTCCTTGAGTGTGTCACTTGTGGAGGTGGGTGGGTGGTAGTGCTTTGCAGTGGTCTGAAGCTGTTCACTGGCTGTGCTGGCTCTGGGGCAAGGTCAGCCACTGCCTGTGTTCTACCCAGGGCCACCTGGCATAAGCTACAAAACGATCTGCAGATGGCTGCTTCTTGTGCTGGGCTTGGAGGTGCCAAGGCAAAGCCAAGCTGTGAACCAAGGCTGGTTGCTTCTAGTGCCAGACCTGGGGCCACTTAGTGAGAGGTATGGGGCTAGCTGAGACCAGATGCTGCTTGTTTGAGATAATTTAGGAAGATCTGAACCAGGAGCCAAAACAGGACAATTCTATGGTAAAGCCACTGGAAACAGCTTGGGTGGGCCCGAAAGTTGGGTGGGGCAGGGCCTCAGGGAATCACCAGGGCGGGGCAAACAGTATGAGCCAGGTTACTGGAGTCCCAGATATGGCGACCCTCTGCCAGCCCTATGAGGGAAGGGCTCACCAAAGGAACAAAGGCCTCTGCCAGCACGTCTGTCCAGGAGAAAGCTGCCTCTCCAACCCTCGCCCTGATGCCAAACAACTCAGTTTTGCCCCGTATGTCTCTGGTGCCTTTCAAGCTGCCTCCCCTCTGCACTGAGCTCAGAGGGAGCGAGTCTGAGTAAGTCCGTACCTGGGCCCTTTAAAAGGAGCTGCCTGGGACTCCAGAAGCCTCAGTTCCCACTGGTTTTACAGCCAGAAGTAATGGGGACTTCTCTTCCTGGCACTGGAATCCTGAGCTGGGTGCCTGGTGTGGGGAGGGGACCCCTTGCTCCTCAGGAAGGAACTTCCCAGCTGAGGTGTCCTCCTGATTTTTATCCACCACACATGGGTGTGGGATTAGCCCATCTGCCTCCGCCCTCCTACCAGTCTCGATGTGGCTGCTTCTTTAATTTCCTAGTTGTAGGACTTCCATTCAGCTCGATGTCAGGTGGTTCTGAATAATGGTTGTTTGTAGTTTACTTGTCATTTTGATGTGGTTGTGGGAGGAGGAGAGTACAATGCTTACCTACGCCGCCATCTTGACCGGAAATCCCTGTATTTTAAATGTGATGGTCAGTCAAGTGTGGCCACAAGAGGAGACACAGGAGAGGTTAGGGAAAAACACACTCTTAGGGCCTAGAGACACAAGGCATGGCCTACCATGCAGGGCCCCATGGGGCAGACACCAGGAGCACGGGGACCTTAAACCATCACGACAAACACCCAGGGAAGGGCGAGGGTGCGAGCAGGTGGGAGATCCTATACTAAATCTTTACTGTGTAAAGAAAGGGACCGTGTGGACCGACGGTGCAGGAGAATTCCTGCCTGAGAAGTACTCTGCCACCCGGAGCCCGAGTTATCTTACAGCAGTGATGTCACTGGAAATCAGCCCGGCCTCTGTTCCCCCTGGAAGAACGAAGTGCTGTATTTTAGTGTGTGCTGTTGTTTTCTCCTGCTTTTCTCGGTTTTCCTGTCAGTTTGAAAACCCACATGCCCATTTCTGACCTTCATGCATTTGCTGTCTGTTTCTGCCAGTCCCCTGGTGTTAAAATAGTCCCCTGACAAATTGTTCTGCGATTTGATGAGAAATATCTTTTGCCCACTTCTCACAAGAAGATCTGGACATTTCTGGCTTCCATCCATCTTACTCAAAACATCTATCAAAAAGAAATATACTGAAGTAATTTGTACAGGAAAGAGCAGTTGGCAATTGTAAACTTCCAGCCCACGAAATGACGACTCCCTGGTCTCTAAAAGCAACATGAAAATAAATCACTTTCACAATTTTTACGTATCAAACCCTGACAAACCAGACAATATCTTCACATCCCAAAGCAAATTTCTAAAATACACTGCTTCCATTTGTGAGAATAAAGTAAAAAAAAAAAAAAATTCTTTTCTGTCACCAAATAGTAATTATTTGAGGTTAAAACACGAACGGGGACGTCTCAGTGCAGCTGCGGAGACAGAGGCAAGTGCGGGAGGCACCGGCAGCCACACGGGCAGGGCCTTGGGACTGCAGGCCCTGTGACAGGCTCTTCAAGGGGCAGCAAAGCCCAGCAGTTCCAAAGATGTTTGAAGGTCATCGAGATAAATGTTTCCAAAAACTTGTCCTCAAGGATGGCTGGGAAGTACTAAGACCACAGCTGCACATCACGAGAGGCACCGCAGTGGGTACCCTGGCGGCGGCTGCACGTGAAAATCCAGTCCTTAGCCACGGCGCTGAGACTCCTTCACTTCCTGAAGCGTGGCATGCAACAGTTTGGGGAGGAAAAGTGGCAACCTGGTTAAGAAGACAGGTGAATAGAAGCAAATGACGAAAATGAACACTTTATCTGACATTGGTAACCTTATCTCACAATAAATGAAGTGGAAGGAAAGCCCTAATGGGGATTCTCCTTCTGGTATGACAGTGTGGCAAGCTCTGTGGACATGGTCCTCAGTGAAACTGGTGGAAATTGTTTTAAACAAGCAGTTAAAGTCTCTGGAAATGGCCCTAAGAGTATACAGCACATGAAGAAATATTTGTTCAAGAAAATCTACTAAGGACAGGACCTTACTGTGATATCTGAACCAAGATCAGCTCCCTCCCTCCCCTGCTCAACTCATGGACCAGGAAATTCCAGACACAGGCAGGCAAGACCACAGGGCTCCCCCGCATCCCTAATTTCCCATCATTGGGCTGTCTCCCAGGAGGGGCAGGATATCAGCATCCCTTACCCTGCTCCTGGGGTACCAGCTACTGAGGCTAAGTTCTGGGGGACTGACTCAGAGAAGTGGGGGATCCCTTCTTCTGCCCAGTCCCAACTCCTGGGACAGAGACACTTCCTTGGGCACAAAACCACTTCAATGTGGTGGTCTCACACCAGAAAAGGCTAGTCAGGGAGCTCTGAGGTTAGTGCCCCCTGCCTGACTCCTTCTTGAGAGCCCAGTTCCTACAATGGAGACCACTTGGGGAGAAGTGTGCCACGGTCCCCATTCTACCCTAAAGCAGTGACTCAGAGAATTTGGAGGTAAAGCAGGCCAGTCATCAGATAGCTGGTAATCTCTCCTACAGGAGCTGACTTCATTTGCAACACACCGTGGAGAAATCCAAGCCTAGGGGCTCTCTCAGGAACAGCCCTTTGGGAAGAGGTTGATAAATTCCTTGGAGACATAAGCTGAACTGTTGGCTGGCCAGTTTGCAGGCAAGAACTGGAGAAAGAAGTAGCTGAGAGGGACCCTCTAGGGGTCAGAAGGAATCTCAAATACTAACTAACCTCTGATGGATCCCTTCAGTGGGGCCCAAATTTGATTCGTTTGATCTTTCCAGCAATTTACGCTCTGGATCATTGTTGAAAGCAAGAGACTGATCAGCCCACAGTTAGTGTGGAGTTTAAGAGCTGGGCATGGTGAGGGAACAGGCAAAGAGCCCTGTCAAAACCCCCGCATCCCAGGATGAATGGAGGCGTACCCAAGGTTGCACTCGATGGAAGGTAACATCCTCTGATGTCATCACTTAACACTGAAGTACGGTGCAGGGGAGAATAGACTTCCCTAAAACAATCCAGCCAATTAATAAACAAACAAATAACCAATGAAGCAGGTAACAATCAAAAGCCCCAGAGGTGATGTGAGGAAGGTACGAAGATCCGGACTTTCATCTAAAATGTCCTGCTTCCAACAAAAGAATTACGAGCCAGGTGTAGAAACCGGAAAGTGTGACCCACACTCTGGGGAAAAAGCAGGCAGCAGAAACCGCCCGTGAGAGGGACCAGACGCTGGATTTAACAGACAAAGACGTCCGAGTAGCCATTAGAAACGTGTTCGATGACCTGCAGGAAACTGTGACTAAAGGGGTGAGGACTGTACCAGTGTGGACCGCCAGGTCACATTTCTGTAGACCAAAGACTGCATTTCACAGCTCGGGTTGTCCCACGCGGGCAGAGAGATACCCCGTCACACGGACACGTCATGCTGCGTGTCATCCTCTGCCTGGTGGTTTGATAGAGACCTGGAACGGGCGTCTAGACATTAGTTATCTAGAGTGGGACGAAAGAGGGGAGAAAGGTTTGCTTACATTCCTTCATGAGTGTGTGCTCACACTCAGCACACACCGGGCCCAGGGAGAGTTCCCACTCAAGGCACCTCCACGTTTCTGGGGGGATTTGAGGAAAAGGCGTACGGGAGGGCGCTGGTACCACTATGCAATTCTTCCCCACATTATCCCAATTTTCTGTTTTCCTGCCTTTCACAGTTGCCCCAGAAGCAGGGATGACCCGTCCTCAAGAAACTGCAGCTGTGCCTTTAAGCACTCACGCCACAGTCCCTAAGCAGCAGCTGAGAGTAAGCAGATGGAAGTAAGGGGGACCTGATGGCACATCGGTGCCTAAGAGAGGCTCACAGCTGCAGAAGGGCTTTGTCTCTTAACACAGTTATGCCCGACGCTCAGCACGGGGATGTCGTGTGTTTGCCCAAACTGACTTGCTGGTGGGACCCGACAAGGTCAAGTGGAAGCCTGCGGTCCCGAGTGGCATTGTACCGGGAGACGTTTGGGTCATGTGACATGAAGGTAAGCTGGATCGGTTGTTGGTGACTGGGGTTCTGGTGAGGTGGCGGTAACTGTGACCCCTAGTTTTTAGGGGCTCCTACTGCACCGGCTCTCTTTTGGGGAGGAGTTTCCTGGAGCCACTCTCCGTGTGGCCGTTGGGCCACGTGCTGAACCGTTCTCAGCTGCTGAGCTCTGTAACTGTGAGCCTTGAAGGTCAGCTGCGGAGAAAGGTCCCTGGTACAATGGACAAGGTGCGTCAGCTGTGTTTCTGGGCTGCGTGGTGGGCTGTGCACAGGTACGTGTTTGTTTCTGTGAGGGGAAAGCTATTCAACAGAACAGAAGACAGTGGGTTTCTGTGGGAATAAAGCATACACGTCACATGGTAGGTATGGATCCCCTGGGTAGTGGCCCCACCCCAACAGGAGGACGTTTCTAGGAGGCCTATGGCACCCCCAGACTAGATTACACCTAGGCAGGAGTACCACTCACCTAACCTTCATGTGGGGACCCAGTCTCTGTGGGTAACAAATCAGACATCGCGCTGCACTCGTGCCATCCGTGTGCCGTGGAAGTGACAAGCATGGCGGGTGCCCCCACAGGACAACACGATGGCTTTGGGGGAGCTGGCTCTTGGCATCGCTGGATGAAGTGATGGGATTTTGATGAGGACTGAGAGTAGTGGGAAGAGATGTGTTAACAGGAACGAGCAGATTAGAAAGGATTCTCTTCTAGAGGAAGGCAAGAGATGGCAGTCAGCCTGGAACAGGTTGAGACCTCAGTGAACCGGGTCGGTGGACTCAGCAGATAGTGCGGGCTACGCTAGGAGTCAGTCCTGACCCAGCAGGACCTCTGGACCGTTTGATATAAATGGAGGCTCAAGTCACCGTGGGGCACTGGCCCTGCATTCCAGCTGCGGAGCCCAAGGGTGCACTTTGGGGACCTTGGAGACCTGGGAACTTGTTCACGCTCTCTGGAAGCACTCGTGATTCTCACTGATGCGCTGTGACTGCCCTCTCCCCACGAATAGATCAGAAGACGTAACCTGTGTACAGGTAGGAGGGAAAGGAACCATTCTGAATGACAGTGTCCTCTCCATGCATCGGGGGAGGGACAGAAGTGGTCCCGCTTACAACAACACACAACAGAAGTCAGTTTCAGTACAAGCCTTTAAGCGGAGCTAGGGTAACCAGCTGTGTCCCCACCTGACCTGTAGCCTCAATACAACTGAACCAGGTCTAATTATAATAACACCTGGCCATAAGAATGATCTGGTATACGACAAGGGCCACAGCTGTTGGAGAGGGACCGCAAATCCCTCTGTCACTCTTACAGATGTGTCCTGCAGTGAGAGCGAATGTACCATGACCATCCCGTGACATGGTGGAGCACAGGCTTTGCTGCTGAGATCCACACCTTCTGTGAACATGCCACAGAAACACGGATGCTGCGAGTCGATGTGTGGGAGGACGGGGCTGGAGCCTCCTAGGAGGTAACGCCAGCGGAGACTGGCAGCCGGAGGCACCTGGTTAGCGAAGCGTCTGCTCCTTTCCATGCCTCACAGTGCCACTCGCTCACACATCGCTCAAGGGGAGCGAGTGCGCTCAGATCAGTACGAGGATGTGCCGGTGTCCGTCATGGCTTCTAGGGCACAGCTGCTCCCGGTCTGTCCCTGAGTGCACCGGCTCCTCCGGCTGTTGGCGTGGCCCCACCATGGCTGTCTGTAGTGCATTAAATGAACTGTTGCCATGTCCGCTGTTCAAATGCTCTCCTAAAGGTGGGAGCTCAGGGGAGTGGACTGTGCAACCAAGGGTTTGCTCAGGTCAAGTTATAAAAATGGAAAATGAAGCCCTGGCCGGTGTGGCTCAGTGGTTGGATCATCGGCCCCCACACCGAGGGGTCACAGGCAGGATTACTGGTCAAGGGCACGCACTTGGGTTGCAGGTTCCATTCCTGGTCCTGGAAGGGGTTGTGTAGGAGGCAACCGATTGATGTGTCTCTCTCACTTCGGTCTCTCTTTCTCTCTCTATCCCTCTCTCCATCCCTTGCACTCTCTCTAAGAATCAATGGAAAAAATATCCTCAGATGAGGATTCAAAGAAAAGAAAATGAAAAGAAACTTTGGAATATAGAGAAGAGTCATATATTACCCATGCCATTCCCCTAGAAAACAGGGGTTCCTCTCAAGCCAGAGACTGGAGTTGAGGAGAAAACACTCGAGTAGACGCCACATGAGAAATCTGTATCTCTTGTTCTTTATGGTGTGGATGTAAAGAGGTCTAGGAAGGAAATCTGAATAGTGGTGTTAGAATCATTTCTTTCACATGGGACCATATGGAACCCGGGCAGTAAGAAACACAAATAGATGTCACAGGAAATTGTGTCAATTCCTTCCAATTAGAGAGTAAATAGCTCAAGTAGCGGGTGGAATAAGAATAAGAATAAGAATAAGAATAAGAATAAGAATAAGAATAAGAATAAGAATAAGAATAAGAATAAGAATAAGAATAAGAATAAGAATAAGAATAAGAATAAGAATAAGAATAAGAATAAGCCCGGCCAGTGTGGCTCAGTGGTTGAGCATCGACCCATGCACCAAGAGGTCGCAGGTTCAATTCCTGATCAGGGAACAAGCCCAGGTTGTGGGCCAGATCCCCAGTGGAGGGCATGCAGGAGGCAGCCAATCAATGTTCTCTCTCACTGATGTTTCTATCTCTCTCTCCCTCTCCCTGGGACAGTGGCCCAGAGCAGACTGGAGTCATACAGGGAGAGATGGTGTTATGTGGATTTGCAGAGAGGGACTGAAGGGGCATCTGCCATTGTCCCTGTGCTGAGCCCCCTCCCACACCACCCATAAAGACCATCTTTCCTGGGTCGAACACTCCCCTCTATACAGCATCAGCCTGAGGAGATGCACTAGGCCCACCCTCCCGACTCCTTGCGGACCTGCCCTGCCAAGCTAGCCCCCTGCCGAGGAATCAGCTAGCTGTGGGTACCCTGGGCCCGCTCACTCCTTCTTGGAAGGCTCTCTGGGAGCTCCAGGCAGAGCCAGGGGCTGTCAGAGACACAGGGAGAGACTGAATGGAGTGGCTTTAGGGCGAGGGCCATTTTTTCCTGTGTGTCTGACCAACACCCCCTGCCCCCATGGCATCAGCCTGAGAAGATGCCCTAGACACCCCCCACCCACACTCTGTGCACTTCCTGAGGCCTGGCAAGCCAAGCTCACCCCCCTGCAGAGGAGTCTCCTTGCTGTGGCCAGCCTGGGACTGCTTCACAGTCTTTTCTGAGGGTCTCTCGAGGAGATCTGGGCAGACACGAGGGTGGCAGAGACTGAATTTACGTGGCTTTCCGGTGAGGGCCATTTTTCCTACCCCACGTACCTCGATCAATGACCCCGTTCCTGTGCAGAGCCCTCCCGCCACACAGCCAAATCTGTTTTAGCCGGATGACCTCTACTGGCCTCACCCTGATGACTCCCTGACACCCCATTCCACACAGAGGTCTGCAGACGCCAGGCAGGCGGTGGCTGGCTTTGTGTACCCTGAGCCTTCTGCTGACTGGGCTCTCACCCAGCACTGCTGTTGAGTATGATTCCGTATCAACCACTCGCCCCTAGCTGGTGAGTCAGTAAGAACCTGCCTTTCTCAACTCAAGTACCACCAGAGGCTCTTCCAGTGGCTGAACCTAACAGTCAGCCAAAAGGCGGAGCTGGATCTTGGGGTGCCTTGGGGTTTTTCATGACGTTCCCCAGGCTCAGTACTGGTGGGAGCTGGCCTCAGTAAGCAGCTTGGTCCCTCCCATGCACACCCAGCAGAGGCAGTCACCAACCATGGATCATTGTATAGCTTTGAATAGGTAGCCCAGGGCTGGTCACAAGCAGTGTCTGACATTGAGCTGTACTAGAGACCCTCCAAAGAGGGCCTGAAACCAGCACACCCAGTGGATGGCTTCAGACCCCATCAGAGCATGACCCAATAAGCTCCACAAGTGACACACCCAAAGGGAGATCTCAGCAGACACCAGATTATTCTGAGGTACATTCTGCTTTGCAAAATCAGCCCCTGCACAGCAGCTCATACTGTGGTCAGGGTCAGTCTGCACAGTCAGCCAGCCTAACGGCTAACCCTACCCATGGACAGGCCAATTAAGACTCAGCTATAACAGGAGAGCTCACATAACCCACACAAGGGACATTCCTGGAGCAGTTAGCTCAGGTGATCATAGAGATTGTGCCACTAAGCCCCACGAGACACTTACTATATAAGACCACTCTACCAAGACTGGGAGACATAGCAGACCTACCTCATACATAGAAACAAATACAGACAAGCAGCCAAGATGGGCAGAAGTGCCCCAAAGGAAAGAACAGGAGAAATCCACAGGAAAAGAACTAAATGAAATTCTGGCAAGCAATCTTTCAGATACGGAGTTCAAAACAATGGTTATAAGAATGCTCAAGGAACTTAGGGGAAGAATGAATGAACTCAGTGAGATCTTAAAGAGATAGTAAGCTTTAAAAGGACAAGAAACCATAAAGAAGAACCAGCAAAAAAATGCAGAATACAATATATGAAGTTGACACTACACTAACAGCAGATTAGATGAAGAAGAGGATTGAATCAGCAATTTGGGAGACAAAGTAGCAGAAAAAAAACAATCATAGCAGAAAAAGAAAAATGAGGATTGTTTCAGGGACCTCTGGGATAAGATCAGCTGTAACAACATCATAGGGGTACCAAATGGAGAAGAGAAAGAAAGGTATTGAGAACTTGTTTAAAGAAATAATGACTGAAAACTCCCCTAACCGGGTGAAGGAAAAAGACTTACAAGTCCAGAAAGCACAGAGAGTCCCAAAGAAGATGAACCCAATGATGTCCACACCATGACGTTTTTTGTTTTGTTTTGTTTTTGTGCCTTACCAGAATTTATTGTAATTTCATTACATTAAACAATGCTGTAAATACGGTAGGTTCTGATGACAGCGCCTGAGCAGTAGCAAATTAAGAATCGTTTCTCTTTACAAGTCATCTTTTACTTCAATGTAAATTAAAGAAAATTTATGAACACAGAGTAACTTCATTTTAGTTGAAAATTTTATTGAGATAATTATAGATTTACATATAATTGAAAAAAATAACACAGAGTGATCCTATGTGCCCCTTCTTTTTCTTTCGTCTTTCTATTGAGTTATTTACTTAAAATATCTATTAAAATTTGGAGCAATATTTGCACATTTACTGCAGATTCAATACATCTAAGAGGACATATCTTCTTGGGGGGGGGGCGGCGGGGGGAGAGAGAACGAGAGGGAGTGTATGTGTGTGTGTTTCCCAACACGAGAAACCTTGTTTATTTTGACTGCATAAAATTTAGAAATGCTAAACAATAAACAGTATCTTAGACAAAAAAAAAAAAAAAAAGAATAAGAAAAATTTAAAGATTTCCAATCTATGAATTTAGGGCTAAACTATCCTATGATTTTAGGACTAAATTATGAATTTAGGACAAAAGTAATGAAAATATTATGTAGTTTGAATGGGGTGTTGTCCTGTTTAAGGTTTTTTGGGTGGTTTTTTTTTTTTTTTTTTTTTTTTTGCATTTTTAAAAGCAACCAGAATTTTTTCAGGTACATATTCAGTTGCTTCTACAGATTTATAATAATAACCATATCATACAATCATGGTCTTTGTTTGAATGTCCGTGTCAAACTTAGATGGTGGTTTTGGTGATAGTAGTCATTTAAATCAAAATACAATACTTCTAGTATCTAATTCTAAAGGGTCTCATGGGGAATTCTGTATTCATGAGAACTGTATGAAGGAATCTATATTTAATAATACCACTGTAAAGGTATAGTGCTGAGTACTACTGAGGGTAATGGTGGCATCAATTTAGTGAGAGCAGCTGAACTAGAGCGAGAGCAACAGAATCAAGGGAACAGAAGCACAGGCAGATGTGTCCTGGCTGTGGGTGCTCGGGACCCAGCGGCGGTGGAAGCTTGAGTCAAACCTGCAGGGACCCTGGATTCTTGAGCTCTTACTGCAGACCCCCCTCCTGGGGACCTAATGACCCAGGGATGGCCTGGCACTTGGGGACCTCAGCTGGCTGCAGGTGGAGCCCCAGCAGCAGAAGGGCCACCTGGGAAAGGCTGGAACTTGGACTTGACGGTGGCCAGCATTTGCCTGTCGCGATCATTTTCTCTCATTAGGTCGTGGCACTTTCTCTCGGTGAACTCAGCTGCCATCCAGGCTTCTTCAGCTCTTTTCCGCTGGTATCGAATCTCGCTTTGATGGTAAGAGGTGCTTCTTCGTAGTTCCTGGTTCACGTCTGGGGCCCTCTTCCTACACGTGCTCAGAAACTGATGGAGCTCCTGCTTCTCCGGACGCTGGGGAATCTCGTCCCCGGTTCTGCGCAGCGCAGTCCCTGCCCCTCCAGTCGGTCCTTCGGTGGCGTCACGTCATCGTCTCGCGGAACAGGCCGACTTTGGAGCGTCAGCGGCAGCCGTTGAATCTCACCTTTTAGGTTTGAATTTTTGCGCTGCAAAGATGCCTTTCTCGGTTTGCAGACTCGTTATTTCTGCAGCAAGCTTTTCACTCCTTTGCTTTTGCTCCCACAGTTGTCAGGCTGTTTTCTGATTTTTCTGGGACAGATTGATGTCAACATTATGAGGGACACCCTTGAGGTCAACTTCCGACCCCTGGACGAATCGATCCGCATTTTCTGCTTCCCTCAGTTGTGGGAATCTCAAGTTCCCGTCACCCACGTGATCTCCGAGATCGGCAGGAGGGGGGATGGTCTGCGGCGGGTTTGCAGCCACTGACAGTGACGGGCTGACTCTCTCCTGCAGGACCCGCTCCATTCGTGATCCCACGGCTCCGCCTTTGTCTTGGATTTTCTGCTTCCTTCCCGCAATTGCTTTTCTGCTTCCTTCCCACTGTGCTCAGGCAGGGGCCCAGGGCTCAAGGGGGTGGTCACTTTCAGGACTTTCTGGACAATTAGCGTTTTTGTTCAAATCATCCAATATGTTCTTCTGAAGTTGTTCTCCATCAATCCCCGGTGCTTTTGAGATGGGCTTGTCATCAGTCACCTGGGAACGTTGAGGAGCTTGGCTCTTGCGTGCCGTTTTCAGGAAGTCCACCCTGTCCTGAAGTGACAACCTGCTCAGTTTTGCTTCAAGGCCGACAAGGACAAGGTCTGTAACAAGAGCGGACTGGCCTCCACCGCAGGTGGCTTGAGGGCATCGTCGGCTTCTGCCCTTGGTCCGATATTCTCACCAAATCTTGCACAGACTTCATCGCAGGCAGAACACCTTTGCCCTAGCGCCTTCACACTTCTCTTTACTATCAGGTAAGACCCCACCACCAGAGTGCCCGCCAGGATGCCCCAGGGGAGCTCAGGGAGTCCTGGGACATGTCTCAAGCTCTCAGAAAGCGCCCGCAGCACCCCACCCAGCGCTGCAGGGTCAGCTGGACGGTGGACGCGGTGGCAGGCAGCGGGCCCTCCCTGGCTGGTGGGGCTCACAGCTCTGCCACTGGCTGCCAGTTTCCAGTGGGCACAAATAACCGCTCAGAACCCTGCGGAGTTTTCTGTTTCTAAGGTTAGCAGTTACCTAGCTACCAGGGCTGATCAGTTCAGCTGGGAGAGGGGAAGCCAGTAGGTCTAGAAAACAGTCCCTAACTTGGCTCTGAAATAGGAAGTGATCCCATTTCTACAGGCCCTGGGGCAGGAGGAGAGTGCCAATCGCAGCCTGGAGGTGGGTCACTCTAGGCTCACCTGGCTCCACAGCAAACCTAGGAGTCAGAGCAGGCACAGGCCATGTCCCTTTCGGTGCACACGAGCCAGGCAGGGCAGACATGGATTCTAGTCCGGGTGAGGCCCATTCTCCTGATTTAAAGTTTCCTCCTGCTGCAAGGACGCCCGCTGCAGCCCACAGAGGTCCCAGGGCTGCCCCTCCTCTGCGGCTCCCTCCCTCCTTGTGTGTGGTCACTGTGCTCAGGCAGGGGCCCAGGGCTCAAGGGGGTGGTCACTAAAGGACCTGGATTCCAATCCTAAAATCTCAGGAGAACCCAGTTAGAACTGGGAGAGTCTTACAATCATGGAGTCTGCAGCGGTAGCATGTGCTGTTCAAGTTTCCTCGAAGGGGGTGACTCTGCTCCTGGGTGACCCTGTGACCCGGGCTCCTTCCCTAGTGTACCTCTGCTGTCATCAGTCCACACCTCCCACGGTTGCCCTGGGAAGGGTCTCCAGTCCACAGAGTCATCTTCACAAGTGGCCTCTGGGAGGGGCATGTCCTTCCTTGGGCTCAGTTTACCACCTTTTATTTTTGTTGACAGTATTATAGATGTTTCCCATTTTAGCCCCCCCCTACCCCGTTGCCTCCCTCCACCCAACCTTTATTGATTTTAGAGACAGAAGAAGGGAGAGAGAGAGAGAGAGAAACATCAATGAGAGAGAAAATCGATTGGCTGCCTCCTGCATGCCCCCCACTGGGGATTGGGCCCACAACCTGGGCATGTGCCCTGACCAGGAATCGAACCGGTGACCTCTTGGTGCATGGGTCAATGCTCAACCACTGAGCCACACTGGCCAGGCTGGAATACTTTTCTTAAGCCAAAGAAGATTACACTGGGATGTATTATGGAGTAATTTTACATTTCAGGGAAAGTGATAACAGCAGTTCATTTCTTAGGTTTATGTCTCATTAACAAAACCACAATATATAATCTATGTTGCCTGTACACATGTTATCCATTATCCATAACTTGGAGAACAGAGCCAGGCACACAGAAAATAAATACTCAATACTTCTCAGCGTGACTTTCCCAACCCTGGCAGTGAATGAATGAGTGTGTGAGTGTGTGTGGTCGAGGTTGTGGGAGAAGTGCAGAAAAGGATAGGAGTTGCTACCTAAAGGATAATCCCTTCCGTTTTTAATAGAATTGTCATAGTTTTCTTTCCCAACAAAGACCTCACACATCAGAAGCCAAAACCCCCTTTACTGATCCTTCAACAACATATTTTCCATAGCATCGCATTGTTGACTTGCGTTGTTATAATCGAAACTTCGCAAAGTTGGCTTTCAGTGGATAATAGCCAATAAGAGGGATAATTTCCAGGGACTGCCATAAACCATGGAGAGACCATGCCTGTCAGAGCCATACAGTCGTAGGCTACCTAAGAAACTGTTACAGATTGACAGTAATTGAGCCCCGTTATTGAAGGTTCACCGCGTAGCAGGTTGTATATAAGACAGTTAACCTGAATGCAGATTTCCTGTGTGATCAAAATCCTCATAGAAACCACTCAAATACTGAAACTATTGACAAGCCTCTGGAATTTCTATGGGGAAATGTTGGGGAGGTAGGAAAGAGAGCTTTTGAGAATGAGGAATTGTAAACGAGCAATAAGGACATTTGGAGTAGAGAGAGGATATCATAAAGGGAACCAGAGAAGGAAAGAGACCCAGATAGAGAAAACGGTGTAGTGAGGGAAACACACAGCCATCAAGAGAAACAGAATTCAGACCAAGGAAAGTTAGCAAAGATAAAGAGAAACATTACATAACGATGAGGGTCAATTCCCCAAAAGACACAACGATTCTTAACATCCATGTGCCTAACAACGGAGAAAAAACATACATGAGGCAAAAACTGATAGAACTGAAAGGAGAAATAGACGATGCACTATCACAGCTGGAGACTTTGACATCCCTCTGTGAGAAACGGACAGATCCAGCAGGCAGAAAATCAGGAAGGATAGCGTTGAATTCAACAACACCATCTATCGGCTGGATATAATGGGCATGTGTAGACGAATTCACCCAACAACAGCAATGTACACGTTCTTCTCATGCCCACAAAGAACAGTGATCACTACAAACCCCATTCTGCATCATAAAACACTCAAACAAATTTAAAATAATAGAAATCATACAGTGTCTACCCTTAAAACACAATGGAATTAGAGTAGAAATCAATACCAGAGAGAGAGCTGCAAAATCCCCAAATATTTGGAGATTAATCAACACTCTTCTAGAGAGCATGTGGGTTAAAGGAGAAACCTCAAGAGAAATTTAAAAATATTTTGAACTGAAGAGAGAGGAGGGTTCTACTGAGCGTCTTATAACAAATACTTGTCATTACCAGTAAGCCAGTACTTCTGTTGAGCTGAGGATTTGAAAACAGTTTCCATTTTAGGAATGTTCCTGACTCATGCCCACAGCATTAGAAAAGAATTTGTCAGTTTATGAGATCTTAAATTTTACTTTTGGAAACATAGACTCCGTCTACTACTGACAGGTTTGTTCATGTGGAAAGAAATTATTTCAGTCTTAGATATTTACTTTGAAACCACAGAGATACCGGAGAATTTATTAGTCATCAAACAACTCGCCAATTTTTAAATAGCTAACTTGTACCTACATGTACTATATATCATTTACAGCATAAAACAATATATGAACGTTACATTTGGAACTGGAATAGTATATTTAATTTTCTTTTTTTTTTTTTTCAGTCTCTCATTTCTGCCAGTCCTTTGACAAATTTAATTCATTTGAGTTCAGGTTAGGATGCTTTTACTATCATATAGAATGAAATAAAATATGGGGAGAAAAGAAAGAAAATAGAAGTGCCTTTCAAGATTAATGCTTAAGCGTTTTGGAGATTATACAGTTATTCTTAAAACGTCAGACAGTCTGTTCTTTTGGGCCTTGGAAAGAATGTCCTTAATTGGGTATGATTACGGGAGGCAAGATTTAAGCAAGCCAGAAACTCCAGATACAGTCCAAGGAAGGTTCAAAAATTCAATATTTAGGCATTCACTCATTCATGTATATTCATTCATTCATTTGTTCACTCAATAAACATTTGCTAAATGCCAGTATTACCAAAAAAATGGATACACAGGGAGTGCATGATTCTCTAGTTCTGTAAAAGAAACCCCACTTTGAGCCCATAGGGAAGGATTCTTAGAGACCCTTAATGTACTCATCGAGCCCTCTCCTCTCTTCTCTCTTCTCTCTCCCTTTAGGTTTCAAAGAGAGTCATACTTTGAAGTAATGTTTTATTTTTCCTTTGTGTGATCACTTGAGGAGTTAAAAAGCAAACCAAGGAGGACTTAATGGACAGATTAAGGTTTTTACAGGATGTGGATTCAAGCACATTTTCACAAAGAAATATTTTCATATGCTTTGTAGGTTTTCTAGATAAATTTAAAAGGCTGTTCTAGCACAAGAAATGCTTATATAATCCTGAAAAGAATAATTCTTGTCATGTGTTATGAGTTCATAGTACAGCAGGCAGATTCATTTGGTTCTTGTGATGTAATAACTTATTGTTAACGCTTATTTTATAAAGTCATTTGTTGCTTCCAGAGAAGGATCTAGTAAGGATGTCCTTCAGTGTCCCAGTTAGCTGCTCAGACAAGCTTTTGGGGGGTTATATTTCAATAAGGTTATCTCTGCCCACGGGCTGGCCTTCACTTTGTAGACCCAGCTTTGGAAATTTTTCAGTATACACATTTCTCCACTGTCTCATACTATCCAAATGCAAAAAAAAAGAACCAGGAATAACCTTGAATGGAAGTATTTAGCATAACAAATTGGCAAGGACTCTGCTGATCAGCACATTCCCTCTTTGTCAGAAGAGCTACACAGGAAGGCAAGTGAATACCTCATGAGAGACTGGTGAGCATGGGATCAGAGCAGAAGGGGTTAACCGGAGATCTCGCCTGCTAGGGCTATTGCTCACTGATCACACAGGCCATGGGAACTGAAGATGCGGTCCGGCCAGGAGGACCGCGCTCCGATGCCTTGGACTAGACTCCCCTGGACGGTGCTGAGAATGTACGGGCAAACACCGACAGTCGTGGGTCACCCCTTCTCTTCCTCAGCCTTTCTCCAGAAAGGACTCGGCACAACTGTTACATCTGGGCTCCGAGAACCAGGCAGGTCCTCCGCCCCGCTTCTGCGAGATTGCATCAAAGACCCTGGAGCAGACTTTCGGATGCGCTCAGAACGCAGCAGTTCCAGGTTTGTTCAAGTTGTCTGGTTTCCTCCTCCAGTTCTTCTCATCCATTCTTGAGTCCATTTTACAAGTTTTACTGCTCAAAAAGAAGTGTTATTGCTCCTATTTCCAAGTCCCTCAGGGAGTATCTCATTGACGTCTGCATTGGTATCGATGACAGCTGGACCCAGGGTCTTTTCAACACAGCATCTTTCCTGACATTAATCTGGAGAAAGTTTTTCTTTTCTTCAGTGCCAGGCAGACACAAGTTCAACAGGTTATTTTGGTCTAGCAAAGGCACTAACGAAACGTTTGCACTAGCAAAGAGGCGGGATTGCTACCGGTTTATTGAGGAAGCTGATATCCAGGACGTAGGGAGAAGCCAGTGATTCTTTGGCATGTCACCAATTCCCAGAAACAGCAAATACCTGGCTGCCAATTTATTGCTATAGCGATCTGTAAAGTGACAAATTCATTATATTATCTCTTTGCCAACATTTTTTTAAAAAATTAGCTATCAGTAAAGCATTTAGCAATTCTTCTGTTGTTGAAGTAAGGCAGGGTGAATTTGTTAATGACTGGTCATTTCCTCTGTGTTTGAATTTCACACATGGTACATGATACAAATGCCGACCCATCGCACAAATAGTAGGTCTTCCAACACACTGCTGTTCAAGTGTGGTCTTTCCTCCTTATACCGGGACCTACATTTGCTCTTTCAGTAGGAGGAGATATCGGATGGGTTAAAGGAGCAACTGAATTGTTTTCACACACAGTCACACACACTGAGACCTCAAATCAGTGCATGGATGCCTGGCCTCGTGCTCATTTACACCCCTGCACACAAAATCTAGAGTCACGATACATGAACACAGGGCAGCCCCACACAGTTCAATTCCTACAGTTTATGGGTTGTGAGTCAAAACAATTTTTTTGGAAAATCAGTGATCATGAATCAATCAGTAGATACTTGCCAAATGGCCAACTGTTGGTTTGTACAGTAGAGTGATTAGAGACCACGTGTAGCGCCTCCACTGATTCCTTCTTAGCAATCTGGACAGCCACCTTGTCACATATGTTGCTTTCCATCGTTTCGCTCCTCCTGTTACCATAAGCTGCTGAGAGCTGATATTTCTTCTGAGAAATTAGAATGACGTCTCTTTTCTAGGACTGCGCTAATCCTCATATTTGCCATTCTTCCACGACTGATTCCTTCTCCACGCCGGAAAGTCTCTTCATAATTTTGACATGTGGAGTTCCAAGATGATCCCTATTTCACTGTTACTTTATTTCCTCTTTTGGTTTGACGTTCTCCTGATCACCGGCATTCAAGGCTCTAGGTGACCTCTCATTACAGAAGGAGATTGCGCCACCGTCAGGAGGAGGCTCACCTGGGCCAGGAGGGAGCCACACACCCGGGAAGTCACCACCAGAATGATGCAGACTCTGCAGCTCGCAATTAGAGAACACTGGAGGGGTGTCTGACACCAACGCTACCCTGTAATCAGGAAGAACATTGGGGATCCTAAGTCACCAAACCTTGTCCTTCATGACGTCCGCATGTCCCCTTCAGCAGCACAGGAGACCACAGCCTTGGACGGAGCAACTGTAACAGGAGTCTGAGCTGCAACCCAGACTCAGTGACCCCTTTGTGAGTCCACTGGCAAAGGTCCCAGGGGGAACCTCTCTCCCTTCAGACTTGTTTTTAGCCCATCCACTAAGATGTTGGGGACCTGTCCTAAGGCGAAGGAATTCATATTTTGTTTTTGACATCCAACATTTTATAATCTTAAACCTGGGATTTATACATTTCTCTAGGTATCATCTCTCCATAAGGGGGAAGGACAAGAATTGGTTTATCTCTCAGCCCTGGCCGGTTTGGCTCAGCGGTTGGAGCGTCGGCCTGTGGACCAGAGAGTCCCGGGTTTGGTTCCCGCTAGGGGCACGTACCAAAAAAAAAAAAAAAAAAAAAGAATTGGTTTATCTCTTCATCCCCAACGCCTTAACATTCCTAACACATAGTGAGCACTCACCAAACACTTGGTAAATAAAGGACCCTCTAATTATCTGTTAGCTTCCTTTCCAAATTTTCAATGTTGAGCTATCTTCTGATGTTTAACCTTTTTTAAAAATTTATTTTTCTTGTTGACAGTGTTGCAGAGGTCACCCATTGTCCCGCCTTTGCCCGCCTCTACCTGGTCCCCACCCCACCCCAGGCCTTCACCGCACTATTGTCTGTGTCCATGGACTATTCATATGTGCATATAAGTTCTTTGGTTAATCTCTTCCTGTCCCCTCCATACCCCTCCCCTCTGAGATCTGTCAGTCTGTTCCATGCATCCATGCCTCTGGACCTATTGTGTTCACCAGTTTGTTTTGTTCATTAGATTCCACATATAGGTGAGATCATGTGATATTTGTCTTTCTCTGATGGATTTATTTTGCTTAGCATAATAATCTCCAGGTCCATCCATGCTGTTGCAAAGGGTAAAATTTCCTTCTCTTTGTTCAGACCTTACCTGAGAATATTTTTCCATTGATTTCCAGAAAGAATGGAAGAGAGGGAGGGAGAGAGAGAGAGAGAAACATCGACATAGGAGAGACACATTGATTGGTTGCCTTCTGCACGACCCCAAGCAGGGCTGGGGATCAAACCTGCAACCCAGGTACATGCCCTTGACGGAGAATAGAGCCCATGACCCCTAGATCCACAGGCCGATGCTCTAACCACTGAGAAAACAGGCCAGGACAAGATTTCCTTTTTACAGCTGTATAGTATTCCATTGTGTATATGTACCACAGCTTTTTTATCCACTCATCTACTGATGGGCACTTGGGCTGTTTCCAGAACTTAGCTATTATAAATAGTGCTGCTATGAACATAAGGGTGCGTATAGTCTTTCTGATTGGTGTTTTGGGATTCTTAGGATATATTCCTAGAAGTGGGATCACTGGGTCAAATGGCAGTTCAATTTTAATTTTTTGAGGAAACTCCATACTGTTTCCCACAGTGGCTGCACCAGTCTGCATTCCCACAAGACATGCACTAGGGTTCCCTTTTCCTCACGATTTTTCACTGATACTTCTCCTAGGGCAAGAGAAACAAAGGAAAAAATAGACAAATGGGACGACATCAAACTAAAAAGCTTCTGTGCAGCAGAAGAAACCATCCTCAAAATGAAAAGGGATCCCACTTTCGCCAGTGATACAACATATGTAAAGAACTCACACAACTCAACAAAAGGAAGACAAATAATCCAATTTTAAAATGGGCAAAGGACCTGAATAGACATTTCTCCAAAGAGGACATACAGATGGCCAAAAGACAGATGAGAAGATGCTTAGTGTCACTAATCATCAGAGAGATGGGAATGAAAACTGCAATGAGGCTTCACCTCACACCTGCCACAATGGTTATCATTAATAAATCAACAAACAGCAAGTGATTTTTAACCTTCTTTAAATCTCTCTGATTGTGGCCCGGCTGGTGTGGCTCAGTGGTTGAGTGTCGACCCATGCACCAAGAGGTCGCTGGTTCGATTCCTGGTCAGGACACATGCCCAGGTTGTGGGCCTGATCCCCAGTGGGGGGGCATGCAGGAGGCAGCCAGTCGATGTTCTCTCTCATCGATGTTTCTATCTCTCTCTCCCTCTCCCTTCCTCTCTCTCTAAAATCAATAAAGAAATAAAAATCTCTCTGATTGTGGGTTCTCCTAGAACTTCAATTGTAGCTGATAATTGCTGAGCATTTTCTATGTGGTAGACCCTATATAAAATGCTTTACTATAACCTTTACATCAAATCTGCAGAATGGGTACCACAACTATCTTTATATAACAACGAGGGAAATGAAGTTTAGAGAAGATGATTAATTTTCCCAATCACAGAATTAGTTACTGATAGAAATGGAGTTTAAGACCAGGCAGTCTGGCTTTCAGTGAACTCTGAACCACTTTATTCCAGAAGATCTACCCATATTCATAACCCGAATGGCCGGAATCAGGACTTCATGATGTCCACCCCATAAACTCTGAGGGACTGTACAAATGCAGAGTCACTCTGGCCACATTTTACCCATCATTTATGGGCCTGGGCATGTGTTCACCTTCTGTCTTTTAAATTCGATATCTTATTATCCCTTACATTTACCCAATTCTTTTTTTTTTTTTTTTAATCCTCACCCGAGGACATTTTTGCATTTATCTTCAGATAGAGTGGGAGGGAGAGAGGGAGGAAGAGAGAAAGAGAAACATCGATGTGAGAGAGACACATCGAGTGGTTGCCACCCACACGACCCCGAACGGGGCTGGGGACAAACTGCAACCTTAGCAGGAACCGAACCCGGGACTCTCAGGTCTGCAGGCCAATGCCCTAACCGCTGAGCAAAACTGGCCAGGGCAGTATATTCTTATGTGATAGATATTAATGAACAAAATAGACCCAGAGACACAGAAGTAGGGTACAGACTGACAAACCTCAGAAGAGGGGGTTGTGGGGGAGGGAAGAGATAAACCACAGAACTTATATGTATGTATGCACAACCAATGGACACGGACAACAATGCTGGGGACGGAGCAGGGGGTGGGGGGATCAACAGGAGGGTGTCAATGGGGGAAAAAGGAGAAACATCTGTAACAAAAATAAATTAATTTTAAAAAAAGAATATGTTAGTGCTCTATGATCACAGAGAAGGAAGGAAACAAATTAGGGTAGAAATATAGCCCTTTATATTTTAAAAACATGCTTGGGATATGGATTCATTTCTGTCTTAGACAGCGGTGGTCTCTGGCTTCTCGAAGGAGGTGCTGAATTGCTGAGCCTGTGGCTCTGGAAGGCCAGGAGGGTCTGGTGTCCGCCCGGGGGCAAGCCTTGTGAGGGTGTTCCCCTTGAAAATGCTGGCAAGAGGGCGGAGACCATTATGGATGGTAACTACAGGGAATGATGGGGGTGGGAATCTGTATGCGGTAGCTGGTTCACTTGCCACCTGAAATTGCCACCTGAAGCATCTTTGGCATGCGGACCCAGGATTGCCAACCAGCCTGTAAGATTATTATTTACTGTTTGCTGTGAGTGTGGAATATCCTCGTTAAATACGGGTGTTGAGACAGAAACAGGAGGAGAAGGAATGCCGTCCCACTGAGCGAAAACACAGACTGTCTCCCCAACCAGCTGGGAAGTGTCTTATGCTCCTTGCTTTCTTGACCAACACTGAATAGCACTGTTTCATTTTGATCTGTCCTCTTTAAACCCGTGTTTCTGTTTGTTTGTTTTCTATTTTTGAAGTCACTGTGGGGCCAAAAGAAGAGCTGGATCCTTGAGCACAGTGTGATTTAGTCAGCGGAAGTGCTGGCTCAGATTCCGGATATCTGGGTTCCCATCCCAGGTCCCTCCCTGATTTGCTGTGTGACCTTAGGAAAATTGCTTAACTCCTCTGGCCTTCAGTTTTCTCATCTATAAGATGAAAAGTTAAACTAGACCATCCTTAAGGTTATCTCTGATTTTTCTAATTTTCTATCTCTCTGTTGGTTTCCTGACTTTTCATTGGAATTTGGATTTTCACTTTTTCGAAGGAATACAGAGTAAGTTTCATGCAGAGAAGATAAAATGGACCCTTAAAGACCATTGAATCTCTTAAGCCTTAAAGACAGTAGGAACTCTGGGGCAGCTGTTGGATAAATAAATGAGTTGAGGATTTCAGTGCTCTAGGAAATCAGGATTGCAGAAGGCTGGCTGAAACGTAGGTGAAGTGCCCACCTGGAAAACAGCAGTTTTATTGGCCTTCTTGAATCTTATTAAGAGTAACTTTCACTGGGAAAGAAAGGTTCTAGCACCTGGAATAAAACTTAAGTATCTAATCCCATGCCTCTATTGCCCATGTTGTAAATAATAACTTTTTTTTTTTTTGTCCTCACCCAAGGACATTTTTGCATTCATCTTCAGATAGAGCGGGAGGAAGAGAGAGAGAGAAACGTCAATGTGAGAGAGACACATCAAGTGGTTGCCACCCACACGACCCCAGGCGGGGCCGGGGACGAACTGCAACCGAGGTACGTGCCCTTAGCGGGAACCGAACCCGGGACTCTCTGGTCCGTGGGCCGACGCCCTAACCGCTGAGCCAAACCGGCCAGGGCAATGTAAACAATAACTTTAATATCTACTGTTCATTGAACGTTTATTAAGTGTCAGGCATTGTGCGGAGATACCTGTAGTATTATCTTGTCTAAGCTTCATAACTTTGTTATGAGTTCTTTTATTACATGCATTTGAAAACCAGAAAGGAAACAGAGGTGCAGAGACGTAGAAACTTTCCTGTGATGACAAGCACATGTATGCGCCACCACCTGGGCTCCAGGCCAGGTTTGCCTGCCTCCAAAGACCACACCCACGCCCACTGCGCGCTGCAGCCCTCTCTGTCTGCAAGTGAAGCTCAAGTTCACCTGGAATGTTCTGAAAATCCATGTTAAGGAAGAGATAAAAAGTATGGCCAACAGAGTTTTCAATATACAGGGGTGGGCAAAAGCAGGGTTGGTTGTTTGTACGGAAAAAGACACGCCGCTTGTGATCACGACAACAGCTTTATCACGCAGAAGAACGTCACAGCGGCACAGTGCGCGAGGCACAACCTCGCAAGTGCTCAATTTGCCGGGTCCCTTATTCACACGTTCTCGAAGTCTTCGAAAATCCGTAAACGAACCTGGATTTCAGTGACCTGCTTGGGTCAGCCGCTCTGCCTCCGCGCATGTGTGTGTGTGTGTGTGTGTGTGTGTGTGTGTGTGTGTAAAGTAATATATAAGCCAGATTTTTACTGGGCAAACATTACCTCAGTACAAGTAAAGACCAATGAACCATGCACAGAGAAGCAAGGGAAAAACCATCGAAGACTATGAGAGATGTACAGCCCCTTGGTAACTAGAGAAATGAGGACATTTTTGCATTTATCTTCAGACGGGAGGGAGAGAGGGAGGAAGAGAGAGAGAGAGAAACATCGATGTGAGAGAGGCACATCGACTGGTCGTCACCCACACGACCCCAACCGGGGGCCGGGGACAAACTGCAAACGAGGTACGTGCCCTTAGTGGGAACCGAACCCGGGACTCTCTGGTCCATGGGTCAGTGCTCTAACCGCTGAGCCAAACCGGCCAGGGCGAGAAATGAGTTTTAAAGCATAAGATACCATTTTTCCCCCCAAATGGACACAGATAATAAAAAGATGGATACTTTCTAGTGTTGCTGAGCAATGAGCAAATGGATATTTCCCCATAGGCTTGTTGGAAATATAAGTTAATTTGGTGGTTATTTGGAAATATATATTTAAACATTTAAATTCGCACACCCTGTGTTACAGCCGTTCTAATGCTAGGAACATAGACTACAGACATATTCACATATACATGGGCAAAATGTATACATCAATGTATCTTTATTGAAGTGTTATTTGTAATAGCAATCTCATAGATTACCTAATATCCTTCAATAGTTGGGTTGTTAAATAAAATATTATAAATCTATAATAGGGTATATTATGCAACTATTCACAGAATCAAGTTTGTTTTATTTCTATACTGTCCAGAGAAGATTCTCATAAGTGAGAAAAATAGGTCATATTGATATAGTTACTTGATCATTCATTCAGTTTTATGTGAAATACAATCCAAATAAAGTTTCAAGACAGATCCTCTGGGCCCCACTACAGTAGAGACATTCTGAATTGCTACTGCTCCCCAGATCGCTTCCTGAGGGACCCAGTCGGTGTCCTCTGTGAACCATCAAATCTCTAGATAGTGGGAGTCCCGTAGACCTGGGTTCAGGTATGCCATCATCAGCGGTATCCTTGTTTTGCTTCCCTGTGTAGAAAATGTTGGTAAGACACCACCCATCCTAGCTGTTCCAAGGGGATGTTGTGAGCTTCAGAAAAGGTAATATACACGTGAACACTTTTTAAGTTGAAATGTAGTATTGAACAGGACCCTTAGTCCTACGGCGTAGAGATTCATCAGTTCTCTCTCACCTGCATCTTTTCTCCTCCCCCACTTTCTCTACATAATATGTAGCAGACCCCTTGCAGAAATAAGAAAGACAGAGGACTTTGAAGTGTGCTCTCTCGAACTAAAACCCACTCCAGTTCGGCTCTGGGGAAAGTGTCCCGGGGGAGTCAAAGGAGAGTGTCTGAACACAAGACAAAACTGGGCAAAGGGGTTTGTTTGGGGGTAACCACATTACACAGGCAGGTGGTCCCTTCTTCCTGAACAGTGGGTTGTGATCGAGATGGGACAGCTAATGCTTTAAGATGGTGGGGAGAATGGAAAGGCTGCATGTCCAGCCACCCAAAACCATGGCCCCACGGTGACCACGTTGAACTGGAAATGTAGAAGCAATGGTTGCAATTGGCAGTCAGAGGACTAAGTGATTGATTCTTCCTGGCCGTTCGCTCTTTCTCTATCAGATACAGCGGCACAAAGTGTTAGTGTGGCCCTGGCCGGTTTGGCTCAGCGGTTAGAGCGTCGGCCCTCGGACCAGAGAGTCCCGGGTTCAGTTCCCACTAAGGGCACGTACCTCGGTTGCGGTTTGTCCCCGGTTGGGGTCATGTGGGTGGCAGCCACTCAATGTGTCTCTCTCACATCGATGTTTCTCTCTCTCTCTTCCTCCCTCTCTCCCTCCCGCTCTTTCTGAAGATAAATGCAAAAATGTCCTCGAGTGAGGATTAAAAAAAAATGTGTTAGTGTGTGTGCAGTGGGCATCTTTTTGTGGGCTGCAGCAATGCTTCTGATGGGGTAACGTGACCTTTCGTAAACCCAGTGCCGATTCAGCATGATTTGGGAGGCACCCCAGGCTGACAGTGGTCTCCCCCTCCTGCCTTCAGATGCTCAGAATTTCTTTAGCAAGACAGCCTTTTGTTTCACAATCGGAGATAAACATGCAGACGCACATGTTTATGCCAGGTTGTAAACAGCAGGAACTAGGGGACCTGTTTTGGTAAGCGTTAGAGTCCTAGATACCTAAAGAGGGTGGGGGAGGAGGGAGGCAGAGACTCCCTCGCCAACTGCACCTGTTCAATCCTCACCATCCTGAAACCCTCGGCCACCCCAGATTTTTAGCTCCCATGTAAGTCTCTGAAACTGCTTGGACACTTAAGAAAATGTCAGAAACAAAACAAACACACACTAAGTTCGTCACTGTAGAGCCGATTAGGTAAAAGGCAGTATCTCCATGCCCCGAGCAATGGCATGCCCTGTGATCAACAAACAAACAAACAGCCCTGGCCGGTTAGGCTCAGCGGTTAGAGCATCGCGGGTTCAATTCCAGCCAAGGGCACATACCTCGGTTTTTGGTTCGTCCCCGGCCCTGGTGAGGGTCATGCGGGAGGCAAGCAGTCGATGTGTCCCTCTCACGTTGATGTTTCTCTCTCTCTCCCTCCCTCCCACTCTATCTGAAGATAAATAGAAAAATATCCTCGGGTGAGGATTGAAAAAAACAAAACAAACACAAAAATCTAATCTGGTCATTGTCCATATCTTGTATAGAAAGTCTCCAAGATACATTGAGAAGCCAGTGTACTAGAGAGAGGGGTGGGTAATCCGTGTGTGCATGGGTGTATATGTGCATAAAATAATTCTGGAGGGGACACATGAGGCACCGCAGGCAGAGGCTGGAAACCGAGTTGATGACAAGCAAGAGAAGAGCCAGGCCCAAGGCTTGTAGAATTCGGGGGCAGCTTCTTTAAGGAAAAGAATGTGAATGTATGCCTACAAAATTAGTTCAGGGACTTGGAAGGGGCTCTGAAGCCTAAGCTTCGCTGGCGACATGTTAAATCCCGCTGGGGACAAGCGGGGGAGGGAGACCATCAAGGAACCCTTTTGAAAGTTGCTAGAAATTTGAGTCATTTTACCTATTCAAAAAAAACTAAATTAAAAACAAAAATCAATATGTTTGCCAAGGCAGCTTCGGAGAAAGAGAATTGACCAAGGGACCAACCAAGCCTCGTGGAAAATTTGAGTTCACACAATCAAATTTAGAACACGAAAGTTGTCAAAACCACAACAGTAACTACCCTGATACATCATATTTCGCCCATCAGATTGGCAAAGATGAAAAAGTTTTAAAAACACAATTGGTGAGAGCATCGGGTGTAATACATTGCTGTAATTTGGTACAAACGACCTCCACGGAGAACAGCTTGCCAGTGTCTCCCACAATTACAAATGAACGTACCACTTGGCCTAGCAATTCCACCTCCAGGGACATATCCTCCAGGTAGGCTGGCAAAGCAGCAGAGGTAAACGTATTCACCGCAGCATTGCTTGCACTGCAAAACCATTGGAAGCCTCAGTAGGAGGCTGTTGACCAAAGTGTGGTCCGTCCATTCAACAGAATACAGTACAGCTGACACATAAACCGGAAAGCTTTTATGTACCGATATTACGGAACAACCTTCAAGCTATATTTTTAAGTGAAAAATGTAAGTTTCAAAATATATTGTGGGGTATCGCTGATGTGAAATGTCTCCTATCAGCAGAGAATATTGGGGACGTATTTCACAAACAACTCGCCATAGTGGAGTGTCCAGGAGAGAGAGCTGGGTAGCTGAGGCACACGTGTGAAAGGAAAAACGCACACTCTCGTCCTTTGAAAATCTGAAACATGTCCATGTATAACTTTTAAAAAATATGGCTTTTTGAAGAAGTTAAAACAAGCCAAGCAGAGAAAGACAACTATCACATGATCTCACTTACTTGTGGAATATAATGAACAAAACAAACTGATGAACAAAATAGACCCAGAGACATAGAAGTGGGGTGCAGACTGACAAACCTCACAAGAAGGGGTCGGGGGGGGGAAGAGATAAACCACAGAACTTATATGCATGTACGCGTAACCATGGACATAGGCAACAATGCTGGGGATGGGGCGGGTAGGGGGGGCAGATCGGGAGGAGGGAGTCAATGGGGGAAAAAGGAGAAACATCTGTAACAAAATTAAATTGATTTAAAAAAATTTTTAAATAAAACCGATTTGAAAGCAATTCCACTTCCGATAGAAGTTGGGGCATTTGCCCTCCACGGAAGGACAGAGCATTTAAAAGTCTCATTCGCTGTTCAGTGACTCAATGAATTTACGATTGCAAATGAAACATTTCCCCGGGAATATTTTTTAATGGACCTCCCCCCCCCCCCAAAAAATTTCTGAGAAGTGGTTCTGTATGTTTCTGGCAACTGTGAGTTCTTCTCTGTCATGTACCCCATTTCAGTGCTTTCAGCTCGTAAAGATGAAAGGCCCTCCTTTGCCCAGTTCCTCTGGAGGAGACAGAAAAGAATCGTGGCACCCAGTATTTCTTCTTTTACTCTCCTTTCTTTTCACTGGGGACTTAGAGTTACTTAGCTCGATTCAAAGAAGACCGGATCCCTTCGGACATGGTTAAAACCCAAACCTGGAAACACTCGGTCTAAATGAAACAAGGCTGAGGTGGGGAGAATGTTGGATCCTAGGTATGGGTGACCATTTTGCAAAGAAGCAAGCTGCCATTGTCTGGAGGCTGCTGATTCAGCCACCGGAGATTTAGAAGATTTGAGAAACCTTTGGCTACTCACAAACTGTGTGTCGCAAGAATCATTGGGAGCCAACTATTTTTTCAGAACCGACTATTATTTGTGAGCAAAACCATGTACTTCCACAAGATGGCGCTACAACTTCTGCCAAGCAGGAAACCCAGGCCTCCCGCAGGAGCCAGAAATCCGGGGTTACTTCTCACTGGGGACCAAATCTGTGTGTGCTTTGACGAACCCATCAAAGAAGCACACTGGGCAAAAATGTTCTGGTGGAGGTTGATTTGGGCCGAAAGGGTGAAGGTTGTTCCAGGTAATAATGACTTCCACCGCCTCCACACATACCCGAGGTGATGTCTCAAGGCTCATGCTCACCCTTCAGCTCACTCCTTGTCCAAAATGCCGCCCTTATCACTATCAGACGTATGTGTGTCAGGAATGGAACCTGGACGCTCAGGAGTGGCACGGAGTGCCAACTGTCCTGGACAGGTATGTCCCACGCCCGTCCACACTTTCCACTTGGGGGCAGCTCAGGATTGAATTCTTCAATAAAGCCGCTCTTACCACCCTGTCCCATATTAATCATACTTTCCTTTGGATTTCTCTGGCATTATCATTTTTACCTCTCTTCAGGCTGATCAGAGATTGCTTTAGAATAGGATTTACCATTGCCACCTACCTTTTCCACATTGTTTTGGGACAGAGTCTGTGTCATAATTGCCCCTGTATAACCTACAACAAGGAACATCCCACCTTGAAAGTATGCATATCCATGATGTCATGAATGCAAGCAATTTAAAGTAAGTCCTCAGCAACCTTACTTGGTAGCCCAGAAAGTGGGAGGATGCTAATCCCAGTTGGCAGTACCTAGGAGCGAGGAGGCGTATGCTCTTTTAGGACACATCCTCTCTGGAGCTGTTTGATCATCTCTAAAAGGATAGGGTTGAAGTGTCCTCCTAACTCTGCTTTTCTTCTTCATGTTTTGCTTCTATGGCTTTAATGTCTTCAGCATCCTCGTCTTGAGGGAGTCACGGAGGCAAAACATCTGTATCACACGGGAAACAGAAAGGTGTTTCTGTTGATGTGAACGGCCTCTCCCTCTATATTCATCTTTATTCTTATCTCCCCTTTTGTGTCTTTCGTTCTTTGGCAATCGAAACTGTGACACAGCCAGCAAAGCTGGTCACCCCTCTATCCTTTTTCAGTAGGACCCCTCTCCGCCCTCAGGGAGATGAGGGAGGTAAGTGGACGCCCAGGGGCACTGTGAGAGCAGGGTACTCTGGGCTCAGCCTTGGAGCAGGACAGGAAACTCGCTGTGCTGCCCTGGTCGTGGCTGGCCTGGGAGGAGAATGGGAAATATGGGTGAGATTGTACCTAAGGACAATCATGGGGGACTGTGAGCTGGGGCAGGACACTTCCAGAAACACACATCAGGACCTGAAATTAGGGATAAAGCCAATAACTTTCTGTTGAAGGGAAAGAGAGTGTTTGACCAACTAGGGAAGAACCAACATCATTTCTGTGTTCAAATGATCAGACCTGGAGAGACTGGTCAGTCAGCCTCATGAAGGGCCTGTACACCATGCAGGCGACTGAGTTTGGACGTTATACTCCCAGGGATGTGGCCCCTCTAGCGAATTTCTTTCCAATTTTATTGAGGTATGATGACAAAAACTGTATATGTTTATGGTGTCCAGATTGATCTTTCGATATACAAATACGTTGTGAAATGATCACAATAAGCTAATTAGCATATCCCTCACCTTACATCGTTACTGTTTTTTTCCTCTTTCTTCTCTGCCATGTCTGCACCCACCTCGTGCTAACCCACGCTGCTCGGTCGGCCTCCCCTGAACAGAATGTGCTCAGGCTTTTTCTTGTACGGCCACCTCTGCTGTCCACATCCTCCTCTCCACCAAGTCAACTCAAGCTGCACCGTGTCCTTGAAGCCTTGTCTGACTCCCACGCGGTGCCGTCTCCTTCATGCCAGCATCACATTCTGCGCGGATCTTTGTCCCTCTGGTTTCTATAAGTGCCTACTGAGTACCTGAATAAAAGACCATGAATGAGGCGAGTAGTGTTTACACCTTGAACAGCACTCCATGTAGGCGATTGGTAATGTATGTGCAAAGGATGAGAAAAGAATAAGAAAATGTCCATCAGAAGGGGACTGTGTCGCTAAGAACCGTAGCAGCCAAGTCAGGGTGGACTGAAAGGAAAAAGGTGGAGAGACTGCGGTCAGCCAAGTCAGGAGAGGAACTGAATTCGAAATCGGTTCCAGAGGGTCAAAGGTAGGTCGTGGGATCAGGCAAAAAGCAGAGAGAAAGGCCAGAGCGGTTTTCAAAGAACTTTCGCTGGATCCGCTGTGAGTCAGGAGGACACCTGCTCAGGGCAGTGGCAGCCCTGGGGATGACTCTGATGAGTTTCTGCTTGAAAAAAGGTCACTGTAATTCCTTTATCAAAATATTAGACAGGGTGACAGGCCTGATTATGAAGCCCAGGCACTAAGAACAAGTATCAAGAAATGGAAAAGAAAGAAAGAAAGAAAGAAAAAAGTCAGGGAATCCTAGTTTGCAAAGAGAAGAGCTTGGTTGGTCTCCGATATGCACTCACCCTGCAGACAGGGATGCTCTGTGGAAAGAGCCAACTCCCTCGGTGATGAGTTTTAACTTTCTTACATCTCACTGCCACTTGAAAAGTCAGGTCTAGCCTTGCATGCGTAATTCTCTGGATAAGAGCCCAGAGGTCATTGAACCAAGGGTGGTGACTTCAAAAAAACAAAAGTGCTGATCAGTCTGAGCTGGCAGAACGAGAGGAGGTCAAGTCTATCAGACCTGAGAGAGGAAGCGAAAGGAGAGAGAGCTGTAATCCAGGAGAACCAAGCAAAGCCAGAGTGGAGCAGGAAGAACAACCAGCACCAGCACCGGGACCACATGGCCACTCCCAGGAGGCAGCATGGGACAGTGACCAGGAGCTCCCTCGCTTGGCTACCTGTACCCTGGACTAAGTGCCTTCTCCCAGTCTAGAAATAGAGACAGTATAGAGACAGTTCTAGCTTCAACTTTTCACTTTATTTAAATTTTTAATTGAAGTATAGTTTGTATATAATATTATATTAGTTTCAGGTGTACAATGTACTCATTCAACGTTTTTCTACTCACAACGAGCATCCCGCTAATTCTAATAATCACCGGTCACTGTGCAAACTGATCACAATATTATTGACTAGGTACCCCTCACCTTTTTCACTCACCCCTCCCAGGCCCCTTCTCTCTGGCAACCATCCCTTTGGTCTCTGTTGCTAAGAGTCTGGGTGTTTATGTTTTGTTCTGTTCATTTGCTTTGTTTGCTTGTTTGTTTTTAGATTCCACATCTAAGTGAAACCATACAGTATTTGTCTTTCTCTGTCTGACTTATTTCATTTAGCAGGATACCCTCCAGGTCCATCCATGTTGTCTCAAGTGGCAAGATTTCATTCTGTTTATGGCTGTGTAATATTCCATGGTATGTGTGTGTGTGTGATCTATCCCTTCATCTATCAATGGGTTTGCTTCCATCCCTTGGCTATTGTAAATAATGCTGCAATGAACTTTTTGAGTACTGCACTCGCCACTTTTACCCCCTTGCTGAGCTTATGACACGTGCCAGGCCTGTCCTTACACACCTGGACTAGTGCTGTTCCCCTCATTGCTCCCCACACCTCCATGGCAGCGTAGGGTAGGCTGAGGGCTGCTGAACTGTTTAGGGCTTAACCTCAGAGTAGTGTGGCCGAAGTAGCACATTCTTGGAACACAGAGATGCTTCAGGACTTTATTGGGGAAGACACCTTTGTGCCTTAATTACAGTGTGTGCTAAAGTCCCCTTTAACAGCCTGGTAGGCGTGGTCAGCAGCTGCAGTGCCGCAGCCAATGGGCGCAGTGATCTGGACGTGGTCTAACCCACTGGCTGTTTGGCTCACAGATCGAGGCATTCCCAGGAACAGAACAGCCAGAGAGCCCATGACGGTTCCACTTCACTTACATGGCCTGGGACCTCTGGAGTAATGGCTGGGGCTGGGGGTAGGCTGACTAAAATACCTAGAACCTTGGTCATCCCCTAGGTGTAAGGGGGGGGCGGGTGTCTGGGCGCGCACGCACGCACCACAGAACATTCTGGCATTTTCTGAAATCTGGAGAGGCATAAAAATAGACCCACTCAGGCTTGGACTCAGACCAACAGAACACAAGCTTTCCCTGAAAGAATCAGGAAGAAAAAAAAAATACAGCCATGAAAAATACACAGGCCTGAGATGAGACATGGCTTAGATACTTGGGTCCGAACACACACACACACAGGCCCCGGGAAGAATACAGAAGGAACACACCTTGAGATGTATCATCATCCTAATCGAACTCGGACAACACACACAGAAAAGACGTGGGCATGCGGCTGGAGAGATGCTCATTCCCAGGCTCTAGGAGATGGCCTTCTAGGGAGAGGGAAGAGAGAGCGAGCGAGCGAGCGAGCGGGAGAGAACTCGGGACACGCCCTTCCTCATATAGGGAGTCCCAGGGAGACATCAGGAAGAGAATTAACACTGAGGCCTGAAGGTGCACTACAAACACAGAAACTAGACACTCAGAGACCCAGGTGAGCCGAGGAAGGGCAGATCTGCCTGGTCCAGAGTCAGGCTCAGGTGGACACCTGCGGAAATCCGGGGGGAAGAGACACCCAGGCAGGTTTCAGCGACATACCAGGGCACAGGAGAGGCCCCGCTCTGTCCTCTTTGTCCCTCTTTCTCTGGTCACCCCTGCGGGCCGCTGTCCCCTGCCCCAGCCCCGGCCCCCTGCGCCCGCCCGGGCTCCCCTCCAGGCCGCCACTTCCCAGCGGTGACGCGGGAGCTTCTCTCACACCAATGGGGCCGCGGTGCCGTCGGGCCCTGCCCCTCCCCCAGGAAGGTGTGTCCCTCTTTCCTCACCTGAAACTTCCTAGGAGAACCAGATCCCTCCCTCCCGGCCCGGCGGGGAGGGGCGGGCGCGGCGGGTGGGGCGGCCGAGGCAGCCAGGCCTGCGCTGGGGACGGCCGGCCGGCGCCTGGGACCCGGAGGGGCTCTGTGCCGGGACAGCATGTGACACTGCCCAGGTGGGTGCCGCCTCCCTCGCAGCTCCTGGCTCCGGGAGGGCGGCTGCAGCACCCCGGCGGAGGTAAGGGAGGGACAGCAAGGACGGGAAACTAGGCCTTCACCCCGGGGCCAGCCCCAGCTGGGTCTCAGGGCGCAGGCTCCGGAAATGGGGGGCTGGGCAGATGGGCAGAGTTCGGGGCGTGGGACTGAGGATCCTGGTCAGGAAGAGGAGGGAAGCTGGAGGAAATGCTCTGGCCTGAAGAATTCGCTTCCGGCCTGGTCCCCGCCTTGGGACTGGGCACCCTGCCCCCAGAGGTCCCCCAGGCCAGTGAGAGGGCTCTTCAAAGTCTGGGTCCTGGAGAAAGCTCACCCCTACAATGAGGAGGAGCTGAGATTCCCTTTGTGGGTATTCGCTACCTGTAGATGTTTTATTGTCTCCTTTTCCTTAGCCAGGCCCGGGCCTTCCTTCATTACCTCCCCTGGGTTCGCCCACGGTGCCTGTTAGGTACTGACCTCCCCGTGCTGGCCAGGATGCTTCCACCTGTAAAACCCCCTTCCCTGTTTCCCCATATCTGGGGAGCACCTCCAAAGTTCCATGTCAATCCCAATATTGCAGTCTGAACTTGGGGAGGTGGGAAGGGAGCTTTGAGAGTTGGGGGTGGGGTGGGGCTCTAATTTTGAGCATCATGAAAAACTGCCTTCCAGCAGGACTGTCCTCAGAGAGCTCGTCCTGAGGCCACTTGCTGTTTCAGCTCTCAACCCCGTCTCCCGTTCCTGGATCTTGGGTTCCCAAGACAGATTTGCCCTCCTGGCTCCAAAATGAACTCTGGCCAGGACTCTTGTCAGATTGAGGGAGAGAGGTGTGTCAGCCAGGCAAGGGAGAGAGGGCGGCTTTCCCTTCTCCTTCTTCCCTCTTTTGCTCCCCCCACGGCATCCGAAGGCCCCGCATCCTCTACCTACTCCAGAAATCCCAGCTCCTCACCAAATAGAAACAGCCCCGGATGTGGCCTGTGTCTCAGACTTCCTGTTTCAGCCACACCGGGGTGTGAAGAAGCTGCTGGCCTAGGTCCTAGCAAAATGGGGATCACTTGTTAGCCTGTCTGTGGGCCTGGAACTGAAGCCGTGTCCATTGAGGGGGTTCTTGGGGGCGGGGCTGGGAGGAGGAAGGATGTGGGTGTCAATTTGGAGTGAGACTGTCTGGCAGGAGGAGTGTCTGTCATTATCCTGGTAGGGAAGAGAGAGTCAGGAGGGGTGCAAAGGCATCCCTCTTATCAAAAGAAGACAGCGATTCAAAACAGTCAAGAGGCTGCTTGTCTGAGGGGTCCCTCGAGCCTATGGCTGCCCACAGCGTGGTCTGTCTGAGGTTGTCTGTGGCCACAGCGAGCACGGCATCTGTGGGGCAGACAAGACGATGTCATTTGTGGTGTCTGGAGTGGTCAGTCACTGTGGTGTGGACAAGAATGGGTCACTCGCAGGGTCATGGGTTGAACAACAGCAGTGTTATTCAAGCGTCTGTGGTGTAGCCCAGACAGGTGGCTTACAGCATCTGGTGTAGACAGGAGTAAGTCACACGTGTCTGCAGTGAACAGGAGCTGGTCATTTATTGTGTCTACAAGGTGGGCGAGGACAAGGTCACCCTTGGGGTCACACACAGATAGTCTGTGTGGATGGCAGCGGGGCCCCAGTGGGCTTGTGGGGCAGTGGCTGATGGGACCTTTTCAGACGTTAGGAATAGATAAAACACATTTATTACAGTTTCCCTGGGATGGGGGCTTTCCTAAAGCAGATAGAACACAGGTCTTTGCCGTTAATGGTCCAGGTTGTTACTCTTATTTTTATCTTTCTAGCATTGGGGCAATAATGTCAACCACTGAATAAAGGCATCCATCTATGTGGGAGCCTCATTTTCTTTTTTGAATATTTTTTCTTTATTGATTTTAGAGAGAGAAGAAGGGAGAGAGAGAGAGAGATAGAAACATTGATGAGAGAGAACATCGATTGGCCGCCTCCTGCATGCCGCCCACTGGGGATCGGGCCCACAACCTGGGCATGTGCCCTGACCGGGAATCGAACCGGCGACCTCTTGGTGCATGGGTCGACGCTCAACCACTGAGCCACACCAGCCAGAGCAGGGAGCCTCATTTTCTACATGAACATGAGAACATGTCTCCTGGTTTTGGGGGGTATTTTCCTAAGATAAGCAGCATTATAGACGATAAAGTGTAAAATGCCAAAGTATTGTCCTCTTGAGTAGTTCAGTGGTTTGTGGTGCAGGTCAGACCATCGGAAACTGCCATTGCTAGAACTTCCAGGAAGCATGGTCCTCGGACTTACACACAGCAGGCAGCTGGGTTCCAGGGAGAAGCAGCAGTATGAGGGAGGTGGGGGTGGGGAGGGGGCTGTCTTTGCAATACAGTGTCAGGTCTGCAGACTAGAAATGGACAAGAGCTAAGGTGTTAGGGGGCTCCCAGGGGGACAGTGCGCTCTGTCATACACTATGTTAGCGGGGTGACTTGTAGCCTTGTCTTGAAAGAAGTCACACGTGGGACGGGGTCAGCAGCTGTGACACGTGTCTGGTCTCGGTGATGGCACTCTCTGTCTTTGCCTGTGCTCAGCCAGTGAGATTTGCCCCAGTGGGGAAGGGGGTGAGGAGGTAACTCTAACTGACCGGGCGGTGCAGAACCCCCCCCCCATGTCTTTATGGGAGTTACAGTGTGGTTTGCAGGTTTCCTTGAGCTTTGTTGTGCTCTAGGCTTGTGGTGCCTGATTGTAACAGGATTGTAACAGGACAGGATCAAGTGTAGGGAATGGTGGCCAAGCTAGTGACGGCCAGTATTTCCAAAAGGGTGAAGACTGTGACAGGAATAGTGTCAGTGCGGGTCCAGGAGGCAGACAAGCATTGCGTCACCACAACAGAACTGCAGGTGTCCAGGTAGCACGTGGTGCGTACAGACAGAGCTTACATGTAGCAGAAACACACGCATGTTGTGAGACTGCTTGTTTTGAGGACATGGCAGTGCATATGGGTGTAGATGTGGGTGAGGGAGGACTACCGGTTTAGTTACACGGTCCCCTTATGCGCGTAGGAGCCAAGTTGAGCAAGTATGTTATTCAACGTGTGGTTGAGAGAACAAGGTCACGTCGCAGTACCATCCGCCGTGATTATAGTATTCCGTCCTTCGGCCTAGACACAGGGAGCAAGTCTTGCGCTGTGTCAGTGAACTGGGAGAGGATGCAAAGCCCTTCTACACAAGTATGCTTCTGTGAGACCTGGTGGCTCTCCGCCCCTTAGAGATGGTATCTGTGTCTGTGGGGTGGCCAGGAACTTGTCACATACTCACCACATCTGCAGGGTGTCTAGGTACCTGCTTGTTTGGTTACGGCAGTCTCTGTTGTGCAGAAACTGCAGGGGTGGCTCACTGTGTGTGTGTGTGTGTGTGTGCGCGCGCGCGCGTGCACACACATGCATGTGTATGCGTGCTCGTGTGAGCATGTGCACGCGTGTGCAATATGTCAACAGGACAGCAGGCATTCTAGGGGGTGGGCTTCCACTTTACGCCCAGACCAGACAGGAAGGTCCAGGTCCAGGTGCAGCTGTGGATTCCATAAGCCCCAGAGGCTCTGGGCTGGTGACCACCCAGCTGTCTTACATCTGGACTTCTGGTCGCTTCTAGTTGACTTGTCAGAAGACCTTGGTTTGAGTTCACCTGTTTTATTGATTTTAGAAAGAGAGGAGAGAGAGAGAGAGAGACATTGATGTGAGAGAGAAACATCAATGGGTTGCCTCCTGCATGTGCCCTGACTGGGAACTGAACCCACAATCTTTCTGGTGTGCGGGGCAACACTCCAACCACCTGAGCCACCCAGCCGGGGTGAACAGTGCACTTTTTATACTATCTTATTTACTTTCCATTAGAATTTCTTGCAAAGAAAGTATTTTATCCTCTTTATAAAGACAAGAAAATGGGCGTTCAAATACATGAAATGATTTCTGCGACTGTTTTAAAATAAGCAACATACCAAAAAGGCAAAACTAGAAATTGAACGACAGTCTTTTAACTCTGCATTCTTCCTTCCTTCATTCTCGCAATAAATCTTTGTCGGGGGCCAACTAAGCTCCAGGCAGAGGGGACAGGGCTGTGGATACAGCAGTGTCTGCAGCCTCCTGAAACAGACATCCCATCGTAATCACAAGAGCAAGGAGGTGGGAGAGTAAAGGCCTCTCCGGGGCGGGAGCAGGGTACTCCGGGCAGAGAAGCAAAGCCGGGAAGGCCTACAGGCCAGAGGGAAGTGAGCCAAAGGGACTTCAGCCAGTGGCGTGGGGAGGGGCTGACAGGTGAGGAGCCTGTTGGAGAGGCAGGCAGAGGCCAGGCTCAGGAGGGCACATCACCCAGGCTCGATATGTGGGTTACATCCCAGTGGCAGTTAGAGGCTACTGAAGAATTTAAATCAGAAATGGGGCTTTTAAGGCTCCCTCAAGAGCTGGGTAGAGAAGGCCTTGGAAAAGGGGCAAGAGAAGCTGTGTGGAGGCCCTTGGCCAGGCTGTGGCCTGGGGTGGTGGCCTGGGGGAGAGGGCCGCCAGCACCAGGGACAGGCAGTGGACATGCACAGCAGTGGACAGACTCCAGGGAGACTGAGGCGGTGGGGTCAACAGCACTGGGTGACTAGATCAGATCCGGGGAGTGAGGGCCAGGAGGGAAACAAGAATCGTATTCTGTAATTGAAAATCTTTATTGAGCACTTAGTATCGGCCGCGTACAGACACTTGAGCAGGACAGATGTACTTCTTGATCTCATGAGGTTTAACACCTATTTTTGGGGACAGACGATCAGTCAGAATACACACACAATTATGTAATTTTATAATTGCGTGAACTCTGCAGAGGAGGAGGGAGGTGACGGCTAGCTGAGTTCTACGAAGAGCCGCGGGGGGGCGTGTTAGAGGTTTGGGCGAACGGAAGGGTTAAACCGGCCAACTGGAGTCTCACAGATAACAGGAGGGGATCTCTTAGGTCAGCAGTGTCCGGTACTGGCAGGAACCCCGAGATAAGCATCCAGGGTCCCCTTTGGAGTTACCAACTTGAAGACTGTAGGGGAGGCAGGTGAGGTGAGGCTGGGAGGCAGCAGGTATAAACAGCTGCTCTTACAGGTTAGGACAACGAGCAAGGATGAGCACGCTGCAGGGCTGGGGGGATGCTTCTAGCAGAGGTGAGGGGGAGGGGGTCCCCCGCAGCGCACTGTCCCTGAGGAGGAAGGCTGGAGAGGTGGTGCTTGGACTCGGGGTCACCTGCACTGTGGGAGCAGGAAAGAGGGAGCGAGAGAAAGGCGGGTCGCTGTGAGCTGCAAGAAACGGAAGCAGTTCCTCTCCCTCGGCTTGTCGACAGTTTGCAAAGAATTTGCTGGAAGGGGTGGGACGGTCAGGATTTTGAGAAGTGATGGGAAGAGTTCACAGGTAGTTGGAGAGGAAGAGAGAGGGAGGTCACGCGGGCAGCGCCGTTTCAGGGACCTGCTCGTCACAGGTGACCTCTGTCCACTGCGGCGCTGGTCTAGCGAGTGATTCTGCCCCGCGATAGCCGCCTCTCTAACTGAAAATGAGCTGTCAGTTCCTTAGAGGGCTGTGCTAGACTGTGGAAAATAAGGTGAGCACCACCCAGGCCCCGCGTAAAGGCCGTGACACTCCGCTTTGCCTGGGACACGGGTGACGGTGACCAGGCCCACTGTGATCCCCCACAGTGGCTGCGCAGGAAGTGCCCCCTCGAACCCTGCTTCTCGGGGCTCTTAGCCCTCAGGCGTGTCACTCAGTGTCTGGGAGTTCCATAGGACTGAGTCACTCCTGCTGTCCCTGAGGCAGGGAGAGGCCAGATGACATCATAGCATCTAGAGGGTAATGACCACCTAAGCACTTGGTGGTCTGACAGCGAGGCTCCGGTCCAGTCACTTACGATCTGTCTGTCCCACATGACTGCAGGCTCCGTGAGGACACCATCTCCTTCACTCGCTGAGTATTTACTAAAAGGACAAACGAGTGACAGGTTGTCTAGAGGCTACTGCTATTGCCGATAGAGGGATCTGAGCTGGGGATGGCGGGTGGGGGCCTTTTGTCTCAAAGAATGACTCCACGTGGCACCTCCCCTCTTTTTCTTCCCGGTGGTCTGCCCCCTGACAGGTCAAAGCAGCAGAGGGGAGAGAAACTTTGTGTTTTATTCCGCCTTAGGGTCCAGCCCCATGGAGGCTGAGGAGCCCGCACCGGGAGCGCCGGCTCCCGTCCCTGCCACAGCAGAGCTCAGCGCTGTCCCTGGAGCTCTCATGAGAAGCAGCCAGACCCCCACCGTGGGCCCCGGAGCTCAGGAAGGCCAGGACCCAGCCCATAAGCGGGCAGAGGGACGCAGACCCTTGGAGACCCAGCAGAGAGACGGGAGAGGGGGGAACGACTGTGCAGCGGAGGGTGCGGCCTCTTCCCCCCCGGGAGCCCCTGCGGATGTGCACCCCAACCAGGAAAACCCTACGGCTGAGGCCTGGGACACGCCAGAGTGCCAGCACACAGCGCCCCAGAGCCCGGCAGACAGACAGGCGGGGACCCCAGCTCCCCCAGAGCGCCGGGCCTGCCCTGCCCAGGCTGAACATCTGGACGTGGTCCCAGGACCCAGAGAACTGAGCAGCAGATCCGAGGTGGAATTCAGACCAGAGCTCCCTTCTTTGACGTCGGGGACACGACACGCAGAAGAGAAAGAGGAAACTTCTCCAGACGCCTCTGCTCAGGCCAGATGTCTGCCTTCCTGTGAAGAGGTCCCTGCAGAGACCAACCCTCTGCAGGATTCTGGAAGTGGGACCCTGAGGCCGGGGGAAGAGCCGCAGGGAAGTCCAGGGAGAGGAGGGCTCGTGTGTCCCCAGGAGGCCGAGGGGCTGCGGGAGCAGGGACAGGAGGAGAGGGGAGCTCCTGGGGAGGCTGCGTGTTCTGATGGGCTTCTAGGGGAGCAGGAACAGATGGGGGAGCAGGTTAATGGGACCCAGGGAGGACAGAGGCAAGACGAGGAGGTACTTGCAAAGCAAGGAGACCGAGAACGGCGGGGGCTCAATGGGGAGTTGGGAGGTGAGAGCTGTGATGAGTGGGAGGGGGGGACTGGGGGCCAGGAAGGTCTGGAAGTGGGCGGGCGGAAGAGGAGGGAGTCTCGGGGGCCAGATGAGAGTAGGCTGGGTGCTCAGTACCAGGAGAATCGAAGCTTAGTCGGGAGAGCAGTGAAGGTACCTGGAAGGCAAGAGCATCAGGGTCTGCCCAGGAACCTGATGCCCCAGGAGGAGGAGGAAGAGGAGGAGGAGGAGGAGGAGGAGGAGGAGGAGGAGGAGGAGGCAGAAGGTTGGGATGGGCCAGCACTGCGGGGAGTGGGAGGAGAGAGGAGCACAGAAGAGGGGGGAGAGCCTGGTGGTCCTCCCACGCTGGCTCTGGCAGCCCCCCAGCTCTCTGCTCCCTGGGACTCTGACGCCAGGACCAGGGTTCCTGGGGTCCCGCACGAGCTTAGGGCTGAGGAGCTGTCTCCGGAGTCTCTGACTCTTGCACGGGAGCCCGTAGGGCGTTCCCCTCAGCCCATTTCTCCACCCAGCTCCTGTCCCACTGGGGGGTTACCTGGCCAAGAAACAGCTCAGGATGGCCAGCTGGAGGGATCCGAGCTGGGGATGGGGCCAGCACCCCGCGGGGGCACGGAGGTGGCCTCTGCCAGTGCCCCGGTGACTTCTCCAAGGACACGAGGGCCAGCTCCTTCCAGTTCTGCTGAAGGCCCCCCCAGCATTGCTGCCCCGCCGTCTGCCAGCCCCCCAATTGCCATCCCCAGGAAAAAGGCCTCTCTTGCTGCATGTTCTCCAGAAACCGCCAGAGCCTCTTTCTCGACCGACAGCCTGTCTCCCCGAGGGGCTTCCGAGACACCCCTGGCGGCCTTCCGCGGCCCCCCCTCCGCCAGCCCTCTGAGCCCCCTGGCCAGCCCCCCAGAGCCCGCCCAGCACCCCTTGAGCAGCTCCTTCCCCGGCTCCCACAGGACGCAGCTGGCGCAGGACCTGGCCGCACGGTCACTTTCCTTCTCTCACGCAGAGTTGCCCCAGAGGCCCCCCAAACCTGCCACCCATGTCTCTGTGACCCCAAGAAGGGACAGGAAGAGCAGCCAGGACTGCAGCATTACTCCAGAATCCCCCCATTCGTCGTCCACCCTGGGGCAGGACTCTGGCCAGCTCCCCTCGGAGGATCCGCACCGGCCCCGCAGTCCCCACAGCCAGCCCTGGGGCTCCCCACAGAATTCAGCCTTTGCCCCGGGGTCTCCTGCCTATGGCTCCTCACTGCCCCCTGTCTTCGTGGATATGAGGCTCCATGAGCTCCCACCCCCTGCTCCCCCAGAGAAGAGGCACACCCACCCCTCCGTGACGGAGAGGGTCAGCCAGCCGGGCGCAGTGGTCCCCACCCTGAGGCAGTGTAGCTGTCCTCCTTCACTGGGGCCCTGTGGCTCCCCCAAAGGCTCACTTCCCGAAGTTCCTGACCCCCTTGTGGCAAGGCAGTACCGACCTCTGCCCTCCACCCCCGACGACCCCCACCATACTCGGACCTCTTTCTCCCCGAGGCTGAGATACAACAAGCCACTGCCCCCAACTCCTGATCTGTTCCAGCCCCCCCATCCTCCCGTGTCCCACAACAGCCCAAGGATCTACAGGCCTCTACCCCCTGTCCCTGACGTAGCCACCCTCGCTGAGCCACCCCCGCTGCCCCCCAAGTCCAGGGGGCGGAACAGGAGCACTCAGGGAGTGAACTCAGGGAGTCAAGTCAAGCCAAGGCTCGTTGGTCAAGAGTGGGCGATCTCCAGTCCCCCCACTGCTGGACGTACCTCCTGGCCCCCTGCCATGGGCAGATCGACAGACTCTTCGGCTTCCGCCAGCAGGAGTAAGAGTGAAGCGTTCCCCAACATAGCTTTCAGCAACCTCACGAGTCTTCTGAGTCCTTCTTCCCCGACCAGCCCCTGGACTCTGGGGCTCCAGGCACCCACCTCTGAACCAGGGCTCTCCGAAGAGTCCGAGGCCCCTGCCAGAGGATCGTTGAGAAGAACGGCCCCCCAGGAAGGAGCCAACGGCCTGAGGAGGTTGGATCTCGGTTCAGCAAGGCATCCTGAAAAACCCAGCCATCCCCACCTGGAGAAGGCATCCAGCTGGCCCCACAGGCGGGACCCGGGGAGACCACCACAGGGCAGCGGTGCCCAGCCCGCCGTCTCGGGGGAGGGCTCCAGCAAGCACAAGGGCTGGCATCGGCAGGGCCTGCGCAGACCGTCCATCCTACCCGAGGGCTCGGCAGGTGAGCGAGGAGTACTTGGCGGACTGAGCTTTCTGCAGCCCTTGCCCCCTCATCCACCTGTCCCCAGGGCTCCTGGGACCCCACTGGCTTCACTCAGCCACTTAGCCAACCCCAACACAGAGGGGAGCCCTTGGGAGCCGCTCTGACTCACTGATGCTCTCCTTCCTTCCATCGCCACCTGTCACCCAGCCGCGGTGCTCTTTTATTGTGTATTTTTCCCAAGATCGTTCTGGACACGCCCCCCACCCCCAAACGCACCCCCCTTTCCAGCTACCAACACCTGCTCAATTCCCTCCTCTTGCCGAGAAGACATCCTCTCCTTGTCCAACTTACGTTCTGACACGAGGGCTCATGCCTGGCAGTGGTACCCTCAGATGCCTTCTATGGGGCACTTCCCTCCCCCACAGACCCCCAGCTGGGCCCGTTATCCCCTCCCAGCTGCCTAGTCTCCCACTCTGGGTCTTGCCTTCTTGTGCCCTCTCTGAGTGTCCGTCTGAAACCTCAGTCGGACACTCACCCGTTTCCCTTTCCAGATGCAAGAGGCCCAGCCGTGGAGAAGTCCCTCGGCCCGTCAGACACCATTGTTTTCCGGTGAGTCACCCTCTCTCCCAGCAGCCACCCTGTCCCCTCTTTCCTTAGGATGTTGAGATTTCCATTAGTGGACCCAGTTCCCGGGACCCAGGAGGAGGGGAAAAGTCAGACACTAGGATTCCAGGATAGGGGACCCTTTGATCGACCTCGTCTGGCTATCTGAGTCCTCATTTTCCGTCCTCCTGGGCCCTTTGGCCGTGAACTAAACCCCTTGTAAAAGTTCAACATGACATCCAAAAAAGCTTCACGCTACCCCAAAGTGGGTCAGGCCACAACCGGCCTCTGCAGGGGACTTGGCCCTGACATCCCAGCGTGTGGCCCGGAGGTCAGGGACCAGCCTGTCTGCGGTCACCTGGGGCTGTTCTGGATCCGGTGGCCAGCGCGCACCCCAGAGCCCTTCTTTGCTCCACAGGGAGAAAAAGCCAAAGGAGATGATGGGGGGCTTTTCGAGACGCTGCTCAAAGCTCATCAACTCCTGTGAGTATCTTGAAACAACCACAGATGCCCATGGTGTGGTGTCCAAGAGTGGAGAGGGACTTGTGGCCGTGGGCAGTGGGGAGGGGACGCCCACGGGGAGAGAACATTGCCAGGAGCGCCCGCAGCAGGCTGGTGGCTTCTGCCGGCCTCTGTGCCTGACTCCCTCGTTCCCCTGATTCTCTCCTCCGCCACGCTTCGCCCCGCAGCCCCGCTGCTTTACCAGGAGTACAGCGATGTGGTTCTGAACAAGGAGATCCAGAGCCAGCAGCGGCTGGACAGCCTGGCAGAGGCCCCCGAGCCCGCCTCCCCCCGGCAGCCCCGGAAGGCCCTGGTGTCCTCAGAGTCTTACCTGCAGCGCCTCTCCATGGCCTCCAGGAGCTCCCTCTGGCAGGAGATCCCCATGGTGCGAAACAGCACCGTGCTGCTGTCCATGACCCACGAGGACCAGAAACTGCAAGAGGTACCCGCCGGGGCAGGGTGGGGCGGGCAGAGGGGACACAGGAGAAAGCTCACATCCTTATCTTCCCCTCACCACCCGCCGCACACTTGTGCATGCCTCGGCTATCGGTCATCTCCACTGCCACGGGCTGGAACTGTTCTCTGAAGGTCACCACTAGCCTGCCCCTCCACCCCCTCATGCCATGAGCCATTCACTACCACCTGGCGTGGGTTCAGACTCCGACAGAGCGGCCACGCCTCCGAGCCTGGCGGGAGGAGTGTGGAGCACATCCCATCACCGCTGCTTCAGGCTGGACTAAAGTTTCCCTCTTCAACCAGGACACATCCAGGGGCTTTTCGTCGGCTCCCTTGAAGCCTGGGTGCCCTTGCACCTGTCCTGTGGTCCATCGGACCCACAGAGGCTGTTGAGTGACAAGCAGTCTCTGCTTGGTCTTTACTCCCAATACCGAGTAGCAGAGGCTGTTTGTCTGTTGTTAAGTGAGGACCCTGAATAGGTTCTGCATGGAGAGCGTGTCCGATAGCCGATCTGAAACACGCCTTTCTCCCCAGGAGGGCAGGAGGGCACAGTGGAGAGGCGTCCAGGAGTAACGTTTCGGTGTTCAGGCGCTAGAGCGATGACCCAGAAGCCCGCTTTAGTCTTTGCTGGCTGTTGAAGTCTGGCCAAATGACCCGTGCTTTCTGTTTCTCTTTCTTCATCTGTAAAACTGCCCTGGGAGAATTAAAAGGGCGAGTTACACACCCACTCTGTCTCAGTTTCCTCACCTAAAACTCGAGGGTGACGAATACCTTTCGGGATTAAATGAAAGGACACACCGTGTGTGGTACAGAGTTCGGTATGTATTAGTGCCGTGCTCTCCCTTTCAGACGTGGGAAGGAGAAACACGTGGGCCGGAAGGACCTATGGATAAGCGATGCTTTCACCAAGTCAGACAGAGATAGGTATACACTTCAGGGGTTTTGGAGCTCAGATGTGGGGACCCTGTTCTGACCTCAACTTTCAAAGCACATGGAGGAGACCTGGCCCCCGTCGCTCAGCTGGTTGGAACATGGTCCTGATCTGCTGCGGTTCTGGGTTCAACCCCTGGTCAGGACACATACGGAATCAACCAATGAACACACAAATAAGTGGAACAACACATCGAAGTCTCTCTCACCTTTCCTCTCTCTAATCAATAAAAAATAAGATAAAAAAGCACACAGAGGATATTTAGAAAAACACTGCTCTGCCCGTGTTTGTGGACCACACTGGGAGAGGAGGGGACCCCGGCCTCTCTCACCATCTCCAACACACTCGCAGTCCGCTGGCCTCCCGCTTCTGAGATGAGCCTCTGTGCTTATACGCGCATATTTCTTCCCTAAAGCAGCGGTTCTGGGGGCTACATGCTTTCACAGACTCTGTTTCTTTTACGGTCACATCTCCGTGAGGTCCAGAGAGGTTAACTGAGCCACCCAGAGCCACAGAGTCGGAATGCCCGAGCCCAGGGCACAGACAGAGGAACCTGTGGGATTCTCTGGCTCAGAAGTGACTCCATCACCCACCCAGGCACCGAGCTCCGAAACGGAGGCCTTGGCTGTGCCTTTTCCTGCTCTTATAGGCCTCCTCTCTTGCAAATAACCAGGTCCTCCCACTGTCCCTCCTGAATAATCATGAAACTGGCCACCCCTCCCCACCCCTGTGGCTATTCAGGCCTTTCCCTCTTACCCGGCCAGTCAGTTTCCTAACCTGGCTCTCCGGTGCCCACTAATCTTTTCTCCACCTTGGGCTTAGAAATACATGTATGATCAAGTTATTCCCCTGCATCAAACCTTTTTGTGTTTCCCTGGGGTCTTACCCCTTTTTTACATAACCCTCCAGACCTCCCTCTGTCTGCCTCTCTGGCTTCATCTCCAGCCGCTACTTTAGCACATGGTTCCAAAAACGCTCAGTTTCAGTCACCAGGAAGCATTTTTTTCTCTCACATCTGGGGGGGGAGGGGTTGCTCATGTGCCTCCCTCGGCTTTGATGCCCTTTCCCTGTCCCGGATGTGAGGCCCTTTCCCTGTCCCCAATGTGAGGTTAGGCTCTGGTGCGGTGGTGGGCGACCAAAGGACCTGTCTTGTTCACCACTCTGCCCTTAAAACATACACCAGGGACTCGAAACAGGTTTTAAATTCATCTTACTGCCCTGGCTGGTATGACTCAGCGGTTAGAGCATGACCCGTGGACCAGAGAGTCTCAGGTTTGACCGGGCCAAGGGCACGTACCTCGGCTGCAGTTTGTCCCCAGCCCTGGTTGGGGTCCTGTGGGTGGCAACCAGTCGATGTGTCTCTCTCACATCGATGTTTCTCTCTCTCTCTCTCTTCCTCCCTCTCTCCCTCCCGCTCTATCTGAAGATTAATGTAAAAATATCCTTGGGTGAAAATAAAAGAAAAAAAAATTCATCTTCCTCCTCCCCGACTCCTAGGCCAAGTTCGAGCTGATCGTGTCGGAGGCGTCCTACCTGCGCAGCCTGAATGTGGCGGTGGACCACTTCCAGCACTCAGCCCAGCTGCGCGCCGTGCTGACCAACCAGGACCAGCAGTGGCTCTTCTCGCGTCTGCAGGACGTGCGTGACGTCAGCACCACGTAAGGCTCCTCTCCCAGGTGCCACTCTCTCAGCCTCGCTATCCTAGCCTGCAAACCTCCCGTGGGTAGATTCTCCTTCTCGGAAACCCTCCCACTGCCCCCTCCTGGCTCCCAGAGCCGCAGGGAGAGGGAGGGAGCGAGCAGAGGGCGGTGGATGGAGAGGGCCATCGGGGATGAGAAATGCCTCCTGGGTTGAGGGTGGGATGTACTGCGGCATGCTGTGCATCGGAGACGAGGTTTGGGAAGTATCTAGACGAGGAGACCAGACATATTCCAGCAAAGAATAAGAGCTGCCACACCAGGACCAGAGAGTTGGGTCAGGGGAAGCCGGGCGCAGCCTCAGGGAGAACGCCAGGGCACAGCAGGGGGCACAGAGCCGAGGACAGTGGATGGAAGTGATTTCCTAACAGAGATGTCACAAGCTGAGGTACAGCAGGGTGGCCAGCCGCTCACCTAGGCCTGCAGGTTGAGGCTTGTCCAATGCTGCCCAGGTTCCTTTCAGACCTGGAGGAGAACTTCGAGAACAACATCTTCACCTTCCACGTGTGTGACGTCGTCCTGAACCACGCCTCCCACTTCCGCCGCGTCTACCTGCCTTACGTCACCAACCAGAGCTACCAGGAGCGCACCTTCCAAAGCCTGCTGTGAGACCGAACCCCGGCAGTCCCTGTGTGGGCGGGGCAGTGCCCTTGCACCCCAACCTCCAGCCCCCAACCCACGTGCTATCGTGGGGCACGCATCCAGCCCCTAACCTACGTGCTGTCGCGGGGCACGCATCCTTGCACAGCTCTGTGACCTCAAGCCCAGCCCACCTTCCAGATCAGGGGCGCTCGGCCAGGGTGTCTGGGCCCTGTGTCCATCGGACCCACCATCCTCCCCGACCCACAGACATTCCACGGAGTCCCGCGCTGTCCCTTACGCCCCGCCCTCCTGACCTGAGCCCACTGTCTGCACAGGAACACGAACAGCAGTTTCCGCGAGGTCCTGGAGAAGCTGGAGAGCGACCCCGTGTGCCAGCGCCTGTCCCTCAAGTCCTTTCTGATCCTGCCTTTCCAGCGCATCACCCGGCTCAAGCTGCTCCTCCAGGTACCGCCCGCCCGGGACTCTCCCCTCCGCTCAGAGGGGTGATGTCAGGAAGCCCCACGGCCCAGGCCTGGCTCTTCTGCACTGCCCACAGCCCGTGCGCAATGTGAGCCGTCTCCCCACCGCCCACACCTTCTTTCTCAGGGTGGATTCGCTAGTAAACGTTTGTCCCTGGACCTCTCCTTTAGCCCACCCCCCTCACCTCTTCCTGTCTCCCACCCTTCTAACATCGGGCTGCTGTCTCCTGTTTGTTCTATAGAACATTCTGAAGAGGACACAGCCTGGCTCCTCAGAGGAGGCAGAGGCCACGAAGGCGCACCACGCCCTGGAGGAGGTAGGCAGCCCCCCAGGCCCCTCACAGAGACGCCTTCCCCTGCCCAGGCCCACGTCCACTCTGATGGACTTCCCAGCCACCTGCCGCACCCACCAAACCTCCCCCACACCGCAGCCTCCTCTCCCAGCCCGAGGACACTGCAGTCCCGGCCTCCAGATTCGATCTTCTTTTCACTCAGCCCAGGAATGTTGGCCCTGTCATACCGAGTGTACCGAGTCCTGAGACCCCAGCTCGTTCTGCCTTCACGCAGTTCGCGCCTGGAGGAGAGACCGCACCTGTCACAACCGCTGATGTGCAGATTTCTTGCAGGGGCTCGGGGGCCAAACCTCTAACGTGCTCTCCCTCTTTCTGCACGCGCTCCGCGCAGCTGATCCGGGACTGCAATAGCAACGTCCAGAGGATGCGCCGGACGGAGGAGCTCATCTACCTGAGCCAGAAGATCGAGTTCGAGTGCAAAGTGAGTGAGTGGCCGGCGCGTGGGCGGGCCGCCAGCTGCGCGGGCCTCTGGCTCTCCCCTTGCCAGCCTCTGGCCTCACCTCTGCACGCCTCTGCTCTGTCCTGTTTCTGGGGTGCCCAGATGCCCACTTCATGTTCTGTGATGCCCCATTCAGTGAAAAAGGGGGGATACAGAACTGTGTATTGCTTTTGGTGGGAAAGTTGGAGGGTGCCCATCTGGGTATGCATCTGCTTGTGTGTGGAGAGACACTCTGGAAGGGTATGTAAGAAATAAAGGGCAGCGGCAACCGGGGGCAGTGCCCTTGGGAGTGGGCCGATGAGAGAGGACTTATCCATGGAAGCCTTTATGGAGATATAGGTTTGGTGCTCCAACCAGTCGATATTTTATCGTCTCCATCGAGGGTAGCAAAAGCGATGTAAAATTGAATCCAAATCTAGGGCTGCAATCTCCCACCCAGATGCAAAAGCTACAACAGACATTCCACATTTAAATTCCAGCTCAGGGCAGACACCATGCTTATCTCTGAGAGGGCAATATCCCTTATCCACAGAGAGATCGTAGTTTCTGCCCTTATCTCTGCCCAAATTCCAGCTCCAAGAAGATTCTGCCTAGTCCTCCTTAATCTCCTTCCAGCCTCTGATTCCAGCTGCTCCTCTCAGGTCTCTGGTTAAATGAAAGGAAGAACAGGTGTACGAACTGCCCGAATCTTTTAAAGTCTAAGACGCACACAGACGGTTCCCTGCCTTCTTCCATCACCGGCCCTAACTGGGCTTTTCCATGTGTTCTTCTTTAAAAAAAATTTTTTTTTCTTTATTGATTTTAGAGAGACAGGAGGGGAGAGGAAGAGATAGAAACATTGATGAGAGAGAACATCGACTGGCTACCTTCTGCATGCCCCCCACTGGGGATCAGGCCCACAACCTGGGCACGTGCCCTGACCGGGAATCGAACTGGCAATCTCTTGGTGCATGGGTCGACGCTCACCCACTGAGCCACACCAGCTGGGCTCCACGCATTCTCCAGTTTCTAGGGCTGAGCTTCCTCACACGGCCACCATTCGGGCTGGACCGTAGGCACCTTCCATTGCCTGAGTTACAGATGTGGGCGCCGTGCCATGTAGACAGCAGTGTTTGGAGGGTTCACGGAGAAGCAGAGTCTGCGGGGATGGGTTGCGAGCAAGAGGGGAGATGTGGAAGCGAGAACTGTCAGTGGGACTTAACAAGCAAGGGGCAGGGTGAGGAGGGCAGGACCGAAAGGGAGCCTGGTGCTGGTCCTGTCTGACTCCCCCTTGTCTGCCCTCCCCCCGCAGATATTCCCACTCATTTCACAGTCGCGCTGGCTGGTGAAGAGCGGGGAGCTGACGGCGCTGGAGTTCAGTGTCTCCCCGGGGCTGCGCAGGAAACTGAACACGCGTCCTGTCCACCTGCACCTCTTCAATGACTGTCTGTTGCTGTCTCGGCCCAAAGAGTCAGTGACGGGAGTGGGAGGCCAGAGCACCAGGGAGATGGGAGAAGTGAGAGGGGAGGACAGAAAGGGGCGGAGAGGGGTCATGTTCCTAGAGGAGCCCTTCTCAATGGGCCAACCAGTGGAGCCCAGGTTGTGGCATAGAGAAGAGAAAGAAAGGGCCCAAGCCAAAAAGGGGATCCCACCAAATTATGTCACAAGCTCACACAGCAAGACCTCTAGCAGGTTAGACACAGAGCGAAATGCAGCAAATTAGCTGTCACATTCTCAACTGCTCTTTGCGGTTTCCTTGGGCCAGGCTCCGTCTGCTAGCCCAAAGATACTTAGCCAATGCCAGATCCTAACTCTTTGGTCCTGAGGGCCTTAGACAATCTGTGCTGGTCCTGTCTCTGCAACTCTTTGGAGTGGTGAAGTATCCATGAGACTAGATAAGTGCTTGGCCAAGCTAGTGACAAATCCCTGGGGACTCTGGAGCTACCATCCCGAGAGCAAGGTCACACCCTCCTACGGCTTTCATGAGAACTTGCAGGCTGCAGGTGCTAAGGACGGAACCTGGGACCCAAAGACCTGAGGGTGGCTGAAGTGTGGCAACTCTAGACTGCGCTTGAAAAGCTTTGTGTTTGGCAGGGGCAGTCGATTCCTGGTGTTTGACCACGCTCCCTTCTCCGCCATCCGGGGGGAGAAGTGCGAGATGAAGCTACACGGACCTCACAAAAACCTCTTCCGACTTTTCCTGCTGCACAACACCCAGGGCACCCAGGCCGAGTTCCTCTTCAGCACGGAGACTCAGTGAGATGGGGCCGGGCAGAGGAGCTGGGGGGGGGGGGGGCACGGCAGCCTGGGAAGGAAGTGGGACCAAGACAGGGTGTCCAGAAAACAGCCACAGCACTATTTAGTTCATGCTGGACCGGGGAGCACCCATAGAGAAGCCCCAACTCCTGGAGCTGATGGACACTTGCAGGAGATTGAGGTGGGGAGGGGGTGACGTCACCACCAAGGCTTAGTATCTACTGTACCCCTTTAGCCTAGAAGGACACAGTCTGTGAGATACCAGAAAGGAGATAGACTGGGGGGAGTCAGTAAAGAGTTGGATTACTGACATCCATGAGTGAATGTCCATGTGTACAAGCCAGAAATTCCTCGGCGCCCCAGGCTGGTGGCGGACGTGTGAATAAGACAAGCCCTGGGGTGCCTTGGGCCTTCCTCCCACCTCCCCTCCAGTCCTGTGTGGAGCAGAAATCCATAGTGCCGAGAACTTCAATCTGCTCCTCTTTTAAATAATAATCAAAAAATACATTTACACATGCGTAACATTTTGGAGAAAATTAACCAATACCTATACAATCTGGTATGCAGTGTCGACCACAATGAACAGCTACAAGCCTGTACCTGTTACTGATGTTTTAAACGATATATGAAATTATTCCTTGAAGAACTTTGCTGTGTTATCGAATCGTCGGAGGGTCCTCACATTGCAGACACTCTTCAGTCTCGTCCCTCGGAGGACATTTCCGGGGTTGATCAGGAGTGCTGTGTTCACTGACGGAGCAGAGGGCCTGGCGTAGGAGGCGTCTGTGTGCACGGTGTCGCCTGCACTGAGTAATCAGATGCAGCCTCGTGTCCTTTGCTTGGTGCCTTGGGCAGCATCTTCCTGGGACAGCAGCGGCACCAGCTCTCAGTTTCTCTGGTGTGCGTGGAAGCCGAGGCTGAGATAAGGCAGCACCCTTTAGATGGTCGCAGCATTAGGCTGGGGTGATATTACACAACAAGAACAATTAGATGCATCTCCCTGACCTAATTATGCTTACAGAATGATTTTCATCTCTGAGACATAGAAGGGAGGTGGGCAGAGGAGTGTCAAGAATTATGCAAAGCGACAGAGGGAATCTACAGTGAGGTGAACCCGTGGCTTGGTACAGTCCCCAGATGGACAATCCACTGGTTTATAATTGATAGTTGACTTTATGCCCCCACTTGAAAGATTCGAAGTGCCACTGACCGGATAAACTTGGAAAGAGGAGGGGAAAAACAAAGGGTGGTAAGACGCGCTGCCATACAGTTCAAGCTCCTGTCCTATTTCCAGCCGAGCAGAGTCCTATTGACTTTTGCCCTAGATGCCACTGAATTAGACAAGTCTTTCCCGTAGTCATGTTCGTGGCCCATCATCGTCCCTGGTCCCCCGCCCCCAGAGCTGCAGCTGACGCAGTGACGCTGCTCTGTGTTCTCAGGAGTGAAAAGCTTCGGTGGATCTCGGCCCTGGCCATGCCCAGAGAGGAGCTGGACCTTCTGGAGTGCTGCGGTGAGTGAGGAAGAGCAACGCGGCAGGGCGGGCGGTCTCCTTGAGAGGCGGGCGTGTAAGGGCTGGGGGCGACTCTGGGAGGCTTCCGTTTATTGCTTCTGTCCAGAATGGCAGCGTGGAAGGCCACTGGAAGTTAAACACCTGCGATGCTTCTGCTTAAAACTGCCCACCGCACGGCAATGCCTCGTCCCCATGTGATCCCTGCCTCTTTTTAAGTATTTGGCTCCTTGAGTCTATCCTGCTATTTAAAAAAATTTTTTTTTCCTTTATTGATTTTAGAAAGAGAGGAAGGGAGAAGGAGAGAGAGATAGAAACATCGATGAGAGAGAACATCAATCGGCCGCCTCCTGCACGCCCCCCACTGGGGATCGGGCCTACAACCTGGGCATGTGCCCTGACCGGGAATCGAACCAGCGACCTCTTGGTGCATGGGTCGATGCTCAACCACTGAGCCACAGCAGCCGGACTTTTGCCTTGATGTTACCTGCTTGAAGGTCTTGGGGAAATAGGGGGAGAAAGTAGAGCTGGAGTGGGAGTTAGTAGGTTTTTTTTTAATTAAATTTTTTTTCTTTTATTGATTTTTTAGAGAGAGAGGGAGAGAGAGATAGAAACATTGATGTGAGAAAGAAACATCGATGATCGGCTGCCTCCTGCACGCCCCCCACTGGGGATCAAGCCCCCAACCCAGGCATGTGCCCTGACCAGGAATCGAACCTGGACCTCTCAGTCATGGGTCAATGCTCAATCCACTGAGCCAACAGCTGGGCGGGTCTGGCATATTTGTAATCATGAGTCACTAGAGGTGTTCACAATGTATCCTCAATCCATCTTCCCCAGAGAAATTGAATTTTTGATGCATTTCAATTCTGGTATTTCTATGTCCTTGTCAACCATTTTGTTCCCTGGTAGAAGATGAAGATGTTTCCATGGGTCTCTTTTGTCTAACTTTCAAAAGCCTGAACTTTCTCGCTCCCGAGTCCTCCCAGCCTCCCCTGCAGTTCCTTTTCCATGTCCCAGTCACTTGCCTTTTCTAACCTCTCTTCATACTCTTCCCTTCCAAAGACGCCCCACAAGTGCAGTGCCTTCGAGCCTACAAACCCCGGGAGAACGACGAGCTGGCTCTGGAGAAGGCAGATGTGGTCATGGTGACTCAGCAGAGCAGCGACGGTAAGAGGGCGAGTCCACGGGGAGCAGGCTGGCCTTGGAGGTGGACACTGTAGATGGATGCATTCTTTTCCTGGGGCTGCAGTAACAAAGGACCACAAGCTGGGTGGCATGAAACAATTCTCTCGTGGTTTTGGAGGCCAGGAGTTCAAAATCCAAGTGTTGGCAGGGCCTTGCTCCCTCTACAGCCTCTAGTGAGGGTCCTTTCTTGACTCTCCCGGCTTCCGTAGTTCTAGGTGTTCTTGGCTTGCGGCAGCATACCTCCAATCTCTACCTCTGTCTTCCTTCTGTGTGTGTGTGTGTGTGTGTGTGTGTGTGTGTGTCCACATTTTCCTCTTTCAGGATACCAGTTACACTGGCTTCATGGCCCACTTTCCTCAAGTATGACCTCATTTTAACTTTACTAATTACATCTGCCTCAACCCGAGTCCCAAACAAGGTCTCATTCTGAGGTACTTGGGGTTAGGACTTCAGCATCTATTTTGGGGGAACACAGTGCAACCCATGAGGGTGGAGAAAGAACACTAGGAGTAGCAGCCGTAGACCTGGGCAGACCTAGAGCAGCTGGGTGAGTGCACCAGGGCTGGGTGTCCCGTGCTCTGGGAGCGCTCCAGTCCCTTCAGCCTTACGATTCAGAAATGTTTCCAGGGAAGTGATTCAGGGGAAATGATTGTCAGTGTCTTCCAGGTAATTCTTCTCCCCACCCACCCTGTGCCCGCAGGCTGGCTGGAGGGCATGCGACTCTCAGATGGGGAGCGAGGCTGGTTTCCGGTGCAGCAGGTGGAGTTCATTTCCAACCCAGAGATCCGATCCCAGAACCTGAAGGAAGCCCAGCGGGTCAAGATGGCCAAACTGCAGCTGGTGGAACAGCAGACCTAGCTGTTCTCTGGAAGGACTCCCCTGAGCTGGCGGGCAAGGTGTTCTCGGAGGGGTGGCCCCACCACCCTGCAACACAGGCCTTCTGTGGGCCAAGAACTAGACCTGAGAGCCCAAGGACAAAATCCAGCTACCAGTCGCTAGACCCAGGCTTCCTTTTCTGTGCTCTGTGCTTGGTCGGGGATTTTGAGGGACTTTGCACTGGATTCCGGGAACCTTTTCTCATAGGAAAAGAGACCAGTGCAGCCCACGCCAAGGAACTCTACTTCTTCTACTGTATAGTTCTTAAACACGCTCTGTTCCAGAGTGCAGATTCTGAGCCGATCATTGTGGTCACGTGTTCAACAGAATCTGACCTCAGTCCACTGGAGGGAGATGTTTAAGAGGGGTTAACCTGTCAGATGGGAGGGTCAACCTGGTGGCCTCTAAGGTATCTTCCAACCCTAACGATTTTCCATCCTTGTGGGTATGAGGTCAGTGCATGCATCTCTGGGATCTGTTGGTGGCAATGTGAGGGCAATACTCTCTCACTCTAATAAACTTGGCACTCACTACTCGAGCGTTTTCTCCTCAGACTGAGCACCGAGCGAGGTTCCGACCGTGGAGTCCTGGAGGCACCCCGGCTTCTCGGTTTGGGGGTCATGAAACACCAAGATGGCACCTAGGTCATGGTGGCCGTCAACTCTTGCTTTATGACTCCCGAGAATGTGGGCAGTTTTTCTGCTGGTTCTGGCTTGAGAGGTTGTAGAAGTGATTGGAAGGGATTGATGGGTGATGAAAACCCTATTCAAACTCTCTTTTTTACTGAACCTTAAGTAGGCTGGTTTGGGTGGATTTGGCAATCCTCAGACCATTCACGATTTTGTATTCTGACTTAAATTATGGTGAAGGTATCTTCTGAGCTGTTTCATCCTGTTTGTGAAAAGCAGGACGGTGTAATGGAAAGAGTCATAGGATCCAAGTCAGGAGACCCATACTCCAGGTACCACACCACCATGATTCAGCCTGTCCATGTCTCAGTCTCCTTCAATGTAAAATGCAAGCTCGGACCAAATAACTCCAAAGTCCTAGCCAACTCTGCAGTGTACGATTACCTGTCTCCGAGGAGATGGCCTTTCTCAGCTGAAGAGCACCATCTTTGACCTTCCTTCTCATGCAGAGCCCTCGTAAGCAACAGCACAGCCATCTTTTAAGCTGGGTCATTCTAGTCCTTTCCTGGACAGTCCACTCCTCTGCTTCATCTTTGGGAGGGCTCAAAAGTAAAACTGCATTGCAGCTTTGTACAAAGGTAAGAATAATACTACAAACTTTGTCCTATACCCAGTTAACGATGACGTGCCAGGATAGTATCACTTTTTTTTTTTTAATCCTCACTGAGGACATTTTTGCATTTATCTTCAGACAGAGTGGGAGGGAGGGAGAGAGGAAGAGAGAGAGAGAAACATTAATGTGAGAGAGACACATCAAGGGGCTGCCACCCACACGACCCCAGCCAGGGACAAACCACAACCGAGGTACATGCTCTTAGCAGAAACCGAACCCGGGATTCTCTGGTTCGCGGGCCGACGCTCTAACCGCTGAGCCAAACCGGCCAGGGCGATAGTATCACTTTTGATAATACAATTTCTTTTCAGTCCATCCCAAAATGCGTTCGCTTGCTTAATTTTCAGAAAAGCGATCCCTATTGTAATTAAGATAGGGCTATTAATTTATCCTACACAGGTTGACACTACTAAAGCGTGTAAAATGGGTGGTTTTAGAAAAGTTCTCTTGAAGTTTTTCACTGTTTTCTGAAAGCCACCTTTTTATTAACATATGGTATATTAATATGTATATGTTATATGTAAACTGACAACTGGTTTTTCTTAACAGCAATAACAATAATTATAATCCAAACTATTTGTTCAAAACAGTATTTGAATACTGGCCGTATGACTCCAGCATGCCAGATGAGCACATTTTTAGGCAAATTTTCCCAGAGAGGTAAAATATTAACTTCTGAATGATGCACATAATTTTTTTAGCTGAGTGACTGCTTCTTTGCTTGAAGTTGCTAAGGTTTTCTGAGCACCTTTGAAGCTGACTTCCGAAAGACGAAAACCGTCTTTAGGTGTCTAATATGCATTTGTTGAATTGGGTTATTCTCATCTCATCTGTGAAATTAAAAGACAATAGGCTTCTACCTGTCTTTAAGCTGTTGGTTTTAAAGACCAAAAAAACAAAACAAAACAAAACAAAACAAAACAAAACAACAAGCTAAAAAAACTTATATATGAGTCATCTCTCCTCAGTTAAATTACTAAAATTTCTGTACGTTGGGTTTCACAAAATTGGGTCCAGTTTCCTTCCTTGTCTGTTTCTTCTGCAGATTTCCAGAATCTGACTCGATTTATTCTTTAATTCTGATTGGCATCATTGTCTTATAAACGCAGCCCTTTCTTATGAGAGATTGTGCAAACAGCCATTAACCGGCACTTTTTGGATAAAACTGCATTGGAGGCGTATACAAATATACAGGGTTTTTAAACCAAACCATGCACAGCGGTAGTGTCTTCAGGAGACAACAACAGCCCTTATTCATAGCCCCTTTGCCGAATTGTAACACGCTTGCCCTGCAAAACCATACAGCTGTCTGCTGAGCCGTCCTCTGTGCACTGGACCGCAGTGAGGTTCCGTCACTCTGCCTTCTCACATCGCCCAGCTTTTTACGGAACACGGCTGCTCTTGCGGTTACTCATAACGCTCTCAATAAGATCAGCCTGCGTGCTAGTACCCGGAAGGCTCACAGGTTCAGAGGTGTCTATTTCCCTTGATTCCGTTTCCCGTCTCTTAAACCACTTCTACATCCGTGATACAGATAAAATGGATTTCGGTTCTAGGATGACTGATCTTTTTTTAATTTGCCTTTGGGATAGAAGTTGTTTAAAAGTCTCTGAAAATCTAAAGAAATTCCATCCATCAGCCCCCTTCTTGCCCACACTTTTTTTTTTTTATTGATTTTAGAGAGGGAGGAAGGGAGAGATAGACACATCGATGAGAGAGAACATAGACTGGCCGCCTCCTGCATGCCCCCCACTGGGGATCGGGCCCACAACCTGGGCATGTGCCCTGACCGGGAATCAAACTGGCGACCTCTTGGTGCATGGGTCGACGCTCAACCACTGAGCCACATCGGCTGGGCTTGCCCACACTTATTTATCCCCCGACATAAACCTGATTTTCCTCTGGACCCCGTGTGGCTCTACCCGGAATAGTCTGGGTGCTTTTCAGTGATTGGTGGCGCTGCCCTCCTCGTAACCTCTTCTGGTGAACGAGACCAAATTAGGACCCGGGATTTTGGTAGAGTGGCGCTTTAGAGACGCCGTTCCTCACCCACCCGCCCGAGACATGTCACGGAGCCTTGTGCGTGTTTGTTAGTTTTCATTCTGTGCATCCATATCTCGGGGGCAGCGGGGCTTGGCTCGGTCACTCACGGTGCACATGACCCAAGAGCTGTCTGTTGTTCCGTGTAATCATCTGACTCTGAATCAGGTGTGCAGCGGGGGTCAAAGGTTACAGGTCAACGAGCTAACGAGGAAGCGATGCCGAGCTCAGTCATGAGTCAAACGCACCGAGAACGGTCTCTGTACTTAGAGCGTCTTCGACCTGGCTCTTCCCACCCGCCCATTTGCAATCACAGTCACGGAGTACACCTTTCTCTAGCCTCGTCCTGGGAAGAGATTCAGGCAAAACGTCCACTCGGTCTGCAGAGTTCCCGGGGACAGCACAGACGCGGCTCCGGTCGCTATGGAGACGGGGCACGCAGGTGAGTGGATGCGTTGTGGATCCTTTCTGGGTGGCTGGTGAGTGGGGCGGGTGTGGAGGGCAGGAGCTGGGCTGGTGTGTGCTGTGAATGTTTTCCGAGCTGGCGAGGGAGCTCCCAGGGAGTGACTGCGGACTCCTGCTGCTTGGTGAGTGAGTCACGGGCCTGCGGGCAGCGCCTGCTACAGGGAGGGGCCCGTCTGGCCCACAAAGTCCTCCCGGAGCACCACTGAGCAGATAAATATTTTCCTGGCAGTTATCTGAGCATTTCAGAGAGGCAATTACCTCTGAACAAGGCAGATGGAAAGTCAGTGGAGTGGGAGTCGGGTCAGTTGATTGCAGAGAGAGATGGACCACAGACCAAGGGGTTCCCAGACACCAGGGAAGAAAGAAGGTTCAGACTCCTCTGGAAAGGGTGGCTGAGGGGGACAGACCATGGATACCCTGGTAGAGCCCGCGAGTCCAGCGGAGAGACTACCGCCATCACAAAAGCAGACAGTCTCGGGAGAAAAGGGAAATGCAGAAAGCGAAGAGAGGTTGGACCCTTCGATGGGACTCATCCAGCCAGTTCTAGAGTGTTTTCTTATTGAGACCAGCTTGTGGTGGGGATGAGAAATGCATCCCCTTTGGAGGCGATAGAACCCTCCAGGTGCTTGTGTCCGACACCCTCACCTCTCACCGTGGAGCCTGGACAGGGGAGGTGGTTTGCCTGAGGTCACCCAGCCAGCTAGTTATACACAGCCTGCAGGATTTACGCGGGTGATCTGCTGAGTCTGTTGAAGGTGACTTGCCACACATTGTGAAGACTGAGTCAACACAATAAGGATAGGCAGATTGTCTTTGAGAGCGTGGGAGGAGCAGGTGGCGAGACCTGTGGAATTGTTAATAAGCAGGTTTTGGAGATAGAATTGAGCTTGGCCAGGCAACCAACCAGAAACAAAGATAAGGCGTGGCTTGGCCTCGAAGAACGGGGGAGGAGCAGGAGTGTGCGTGAGTGCACGTGTGTGTGCACGTGTGTGAGGGCGTGCGTGCACGCGTGTGTGAAGAGGTGGCTGTTTAGCTTCCGGGGTGCGGAGGACTAGGGCCTCTTTACTAGAAGATGGAATTGCTCAGAGACTGGGCTTCCTCCTGGAAATAAAGCGGTGCAGGCATTAACAAAACAAGGGGGAAAAGAGGAAAGAGGGATTTTCCAGTTGAAAATCAAGGAAAATGGATGTATAAAAATTTTTTTTCTTTATTGAATTTTTTTTAGAGAGAGAGGAAAGGAGGGGGAGAGAGAGATAGAAACATCGATGAGAGAGAACATCGACTGGCCGCCTCCTGCATGCCCCCCACTGGGGATCGGGCCCACAACCTGGGCATGTGCCCTGACCGGGAATCGAACCGGTGACCTCTTGGTGCATGGGTCAATGCTCAACCACTGAGCCACAATGGCCAGGCTGTATAAGATATTTTTTAACAGTGTTGATGGTAGTCCTTCAAATTGGTTCTGGGGACCGTTTTTAGTGCACCGGGTATAACGACGCACTCAATTTCACCAGGTCGAATCATTCATTGTTATAGGAAGGAAGAGAAAAGTCCAACCAAAATGAATAATGGGCAAGAAGGTATAACAGAGAACTGGAAAAAATGGGATACGTGGAAACCGAAGGGGTCCCCTGTCCCCGGCAGGCTCCGGGGGTGGGATGGGCGAGGGTGCCCGGCTGGGAGGACAGGGGCACAGAATTCGGTGAGGGTCGGCTCGAGCATGGCGGGGTGAAAGGCACAGGAAAGGCCAAGGAGTCTCCGGGGGCAGACCTTCCATTCCCACAGATAACACCATGGCGGGAGGGATGGACCTGGGGCTAGCAGACCAGTGATGAGGCTGAGAGGCAGACAGAGCGGGGACAGCTTGTACAGACACAGACGCCATAGCGCTGAGGCAGAATCCAACACCTTAGCCTCCCTCCGTGTGGAAGACACGCCTAGATGCCTGGGCTCCGGAGTCCATCTGACCTGCTGTCCTCCCCACCCACACAATCGGTTCTACTGATTTCGTCACGGCTCGCCGAGATTGCTTCCCTCTGTTCCCGTCCACTGTGTGCGTCTCCACGGCTCACTCCTGGGCACTGCGACTTCCCCAAGGGCCCACCTCCTCCCCTCCTTCTCACCTGCAGTCTTTCTGGAGGGGCGCACTCCAGTGACCTCAATTCCTCTGCTCTTGACCTCTCTCATCCACCAGGTAGGAAGACTGGTCCAGCTGGACCCCAGCCAGCGTCAGCCCCCCCATCTGCTCCTTTCTTTCTGCTGCCCCTCCGTCCACTCCGCTTCCCTCCGCCCTGTCCTGCCTCACCACTCTGTCCCTGTTTCCTTCCCAGCACACCGAGCAGGACGGCGCGCGGCTTATTGAAGCACAGACCTGGGGTCCGTGGAGGGTTCTCGGTCTAACCGAGATGGCACCTCTCGTTTCGCCATCCCCACCCCCTCTTCCGACCTCCTTCATCATCTCCCCCTAAAACCATCAACGGGCACTTCACGTCGGCACCTCCTGACCGGTGTTTGTTTCTTCTGCAACTTCGGGCAAATACGTAAACCTCTCTGAGTCCCATGAATAGTACCTCATCAGAAAACATGAATAGAGAATGCCTTATGGGGATGTTGTGAAATGAAATGACCTGGCAGAGAGCTACATGCACAGGAAATGCCAACTGAACGATTACCATCATCGTGGACGTTTTGTCTGAGGATCAATTTCTGGGTAAACTATTTCGGTTCCCCCCGTGGTCTCGTAAAACACAGGAACACGCAGGGCTGGCTGTCATAAGCAGCCATTCCCCTAGGAAGGCTCTTCCCGTTGGTTAAACGACATATCGGCATTCAGGAAGCAGGACTCCTGTATCCGCCTTTGGTGACGCGGAAAAATGAACTCAAACGACTTTTATCTTGACTGGGCTAAGGCGTTCTTAGGAAATCATTTAAACCTCCATGTCCCCCTCTGTAACCTGGGGTAATTATATCTAATTTGCACAGTTACTTGTCCACCGTCCTCTCCAGACCTGCTGACCCAGTGAGGCTTTGATCCTGGCCCCCCTCCCAGCTCCCTCCAGGGCACTCCTGCAGCTCCCCATCAGGCCCGGCACCCCTTTCCTTCCGCCCCCTTCCCCTTGCCCCGGCTGGTGTTTCCGTGAGTCTCCCCCAAGACCACGTTTCGTCATGCTCCATGCCCTGCCTGAGCAACGCGGTGTGGTCTCTTGACCTCCTCTAACCTCAACGAGCAAGGGCTCTGCTGCAGAGGCCCCAGAGACCCCCCTTCCACGTCCTTCTTGCTGGACGTGTCTGCACAGAACCACAGGACCTTCGGCCTCAACATACACCAAGCAGCTCCCTTCCCCCACTTGCCCCACCCCCATGAGTCCCTTTCTCGATCCACAGCATTTCTCAGTTGCCAAAGTGTTTGTCCTCTTCCCTCTCTCCCATTCCTTTCAACTAGTTTTCTGTCCTGCTCCCTGATTCTGACTCTCCAGTGTTTCTCCAACCTGCCCTCTTCTCGCCCCATCACCTCTCGCTTCGACTCCTCAGTAGCCCGTCGTTTCCCAGCTTCCCCTCTCCAAGCCTCCGATCCTACTTCCCATCTGTCTTTCTAAAACATTTGAGCAAGTCCTGCCCACACGTCAAACCGGCACGTGTCAAATCTTCCACCACGGCCTCCCCACCGGCCTCTGCGGATCCAGCCGCCCCAACTTCTCCTTGGCATCTTCGCCGTCTCAGTGGCCTTCCGCCCCCTAGACCCTCTGCCCAAAACACCCTTTCCTCCCTGCTCTGCTCATCCGCTCAGTTCTTCCAGCGAAAGCTTTGCCTTGGACGCTGAAGCTTCTCAGCCCAGCAGACTCGGCTGCCCCACCTTCGGGACTTCCGCCACGCTTGTCCTGGGGCTGGCCCTGCACCGCACTGCCCTCCTGCAGGGCACCTGGGCCCCCAGACTCCTCAACAAGACCGGCAGGCCCCTGCAGGCTGGGAAGGCATTTCATTGATCTGTGTTCACCCAGGACCTGTAGGTCCCCGCTCAATGCCGGAACGAGCAGCTGCCTTTATTTCTGAGGACTTGGCGAAGAAACGCAAATGAGAGGGTATTTTTGAAAGAACAGTATACACTAAACCACAAATATAAGACCCATGAATCTCCCTCTGGGCTAACATCACACCACTTCTGGGTGAATGAACACAATGTACTTCCCGGACATCAGACTTCCATTTGATGCGTCAAGATCGGGTAGGACTCGGAGTGGAATTGACAGAGGCCAACTCGTCTTTGGCAGGCTGTTCTTCTGTGCTCTGATTATGCCAATGATGTTAAAATAGGCATGTAAAAGTAAATGCCAATGGGCTGTCTCAGAAATATATAAGTAACTAATATTTTGAAAATTTAGCTAACAGGAATAGAAAAGGTAATAGGAATCTGATAGATTTTAGAGCATTTTTTAGACAAGGGTGGACCCTGAATGGAGGGTTTGGGGGGGGCGTCCTCTCTGAACTGGGTTCACGCCACGATCCCTCCCAGGGCTGCTCAGGAGCAGGAACTGCAGAAAGCTGAGCTGAGATACGGAGGCCGACTCCTGGACACCCTCTGTTAGAATTGAGAAGCTATGCCAGACTTAGCAGAAATACAAACACAGGACACACAAATGTTGTAGGAAGCATGCTTTTACTAAAATACGGTTTGTTTACCTGCAACTCAAATGTAACTGGAATCCTATATTTTTTTTTTTTTGTATGTGCCCCTAGCGGGAACCGAACCCGGGACTCTCTGGTCCGCAGGCCAACGCTCCAACCGCTGAGCCAAACCAGCCAGGGCCTGGAATCCTATATTGTATCTGGCAAACCAAGCTACAATCCAAACTCCTTTGATATCTTTGACTCTGGTGTTAGTGACCTGGGGCTTCTGGGAGAATTCGCATGGGCTTTCTTACTGTAAACTAGCGATGTACAGGTTTTAAAACACGCAATGCATGGCTAGTCAGGGACACTGGCTTCTTTTTCCTTAGATGGTCAAAATTTTTTTTAAAAAGCAGCCAACACAATAGCCATTTAATTAAAATGATACCCATTTTTTTTGTCACATTGGCAAAAAGTGTATTTTCTGGTGTGCCACAGAATTTTAGTGATTAGTTCGTGTGTGCCGTGGAATGAAAAAGGGTGAACATCGCAGCTGTCCACAACCCCTCAAGGCCAGTGAGACTGGTGGTAGATCGCCATCTAGTGGAATCATCGTGATAGTGGAAGCTTAAATTAGAGAGGAAGACCTTTTTTCTGGAGTCTGCAAGGCCGGATTCTGCTCTGGTCGATTGCAAAGCCCCGAGCTTGCACTGTTGAGAAGGTGGTGATATCAAGAGGATGTGAATTTTCCAATGATCATAACATTTGGAGGTTCAGAATGGCACCCCCCCTCCCCAGTGTACAGTGGGCGCTGTGGGACTCTCAGATGTGGGGTGCTAAATATATAAGAGCATCTTCTTCTTGGTGCTTCTGCCTCTCATTCCTATACCCTCCCCCCCACTCCCACCCCTGCCCAAAAGAAGCTTTGGGATTGGCTCAGTTTGCGTTTGGGAACAGAACATGGTTTAATGGCAAGACTGAAGTGCCCAGTTTCTCCTCCAGCAGGAGAGACGGGCCAGGGAGGATGCCAGGCTCCCCCTGATCGTGCCCAGTGGAGCCCTCGCCTGGGACCCTCAGGACCACGGCCCACAACTGGGCAGCTCGGTGGAAGGCAGTGAAGGAAATGGAGTTCTTAATTAGCGTGAGTGGGGAGACACGCCACCACGGAGAGAAACCAAGAGCAGATTAGTTTATTGCTTGCACTGAAGACTCTGGCTCGTTTTCCCAGCAAGGAAAGGAAACAACACATGAGGCAGCATTCTCCAGGGACACAGGCCAGCCACTGCCTTCAGGACCAGCCCCTACAGCGGTGCGGATGATCAGGAGGGCCAAGGGAGCGTCCCACTTCCACCCCAGTCCACAGTCCTAACGCTTCAACCGCCATCTCCTCGGTGGCGCCCCCACCCTCCCCACCGAGCAGCCTTTGTCACGCCCTGGCCCCGGGACTAGGGGCCGTGGCTGTCCTTGTCCTCCGCTCGGACCTCCTCAGGTGCTGGGGGCTGCTCCACCGAAGCCGTGGGCTGCCCCTCGGGGGCTGTGCTGAGCGAGGGCCCGGCTCCTGCTCGGGACCCGTCAGGCAGCACCTGGCTGGGCCCTGGGGACAGCGGCCCGCTCACAGGCTGAGCACAGGGGGCCGGAAACAGGTCGGGAAAGTAGCCATCCCCTCCCGGGGGGTGCCCCAGAGCTTGTGGACAGAAGGGACCAGCGAAGGGCAGTTCTGGCCAGTAAGGGTCATTCCAGGGCGCTGTGCCTGCGGGTCCGAGAACAGGGAAAGATTAGACGGGTCTGAGGGCATCGGCCACAGTTCAATGTGAGCGGTGACAGTCGCCTCACAGAGACACAAGGGAGGGCCCCAAGGAAGTCCAGATGACACACTAGGTCCAGGAGCTCCCCTCAGGACCAGGCATACTCCTGGTTCGGGGTCCTGGGCTGTGGCAAGTGACATGGGACCGGGGCTCAGGTCATGGACCCTGTCATGCAGGCAGAAGGAGACCAGGAGGCAGCTGGCCACGCCTCTTCCCTCCTCCTGGACTTTACTCAGAGTAAGACAGCTGCCTCCAGGTCTCTCTGAGGTCCAGCGGCCACCTACTCGGTGCCTGGCAGGTCCCTCATGTGTCTGATCTGTGTGCCTGTGTGATCTTAAAGGAGTATTCCCACTCCAGAGTCCAGGAGACAGGCCCAGGAGCGTTGGGAACTGCTGAGCTGGACCTCAGACGCTGGGGTCCTAACCCCAGGGTCCCTGGCTGACTGTCCTGCAGCCTTTGAGGAGCTTGGGGAAGAGCTCAGGGCCAAGGACAGGGTTCCCGCACACGTGCCCTGCCCAGCCGGCCCTCCAGTCCGCAGCCCTCTGTCCCTTCGCACCTGTCTCCCAGCCCCTACTCACCCAGGTCCCCAGCAGGCGGCCGCAGCAGGCTGGGCCCGGCCGAGGGCTCCGGGAAGTAGCCCTGCGAGGTGCCCGCACTGGGGCCGTAAGGCGGCGGGAAGAACGGGTCTTCTTGCAGCGGGAGCGTCAGCGGGCCGGACGTGGGGAAGGGGAAGGGGGGCAGATATGAAAACGGGGGCTGAGGGTGCTGGAAAAACTGGGTCTGGGCAGCCTGGGAGACCTGGAACAGCCCCGGCTGGTTGCTCAGGGGGTAGTCCTGGGGGTCCAGCTCCTCCAGGTATGAGCAGGTGGGGGGTGGTGTCAGACTGTGGGGACAGGGGAGCACCTGTGAGGGTCAGGGTGCCTCCTCACTCCTACCAGAGGAGCGCCTTCCCCCACCTCCATGACTTGCCTCCCCGTCGTCCTGCTCCTAGCTTCTCGCTCTCATTCCTGCTCTACAGCTGCGAGACCCTAGATCCGTCCACCCAAGTCCACTCAGCCTTTCGACCTCTCCACACGTCCCCCTCCGAGCTCCTCTTCGCTAACCCTTCGCCCTCCCAAGCTCCCACTGTGCTCCGAAGCCGATCCCGAGATAACCCAGGTGACTGCCCTCCGAAGGTTCCCTACCTTGTCCCCCAGGACCCACACGGGCCATCCCTGTGGCTGCTGTCACTGCCAAGGGCGTCCATCAGCAGGGGCATCAGCTGGGAGGAGTGGACAGGGCCGAGGGGAAAGGGAAGGCTGGCTCTTCGAACAGGCGGGGGGCTGAAGAGGGGTGGGGTCACAGCCACCTGCTGAGCGCCCTCACTCTGTTGGGTTGGGGCCAGAGTCTGCTCAGATGTCAGAAGCATGGGGGGCTCTAGGAACAGAAGTCGAAGAGGGGTTGTGAGGGTAAGAGCATGGGGGGCAGATCTGGGGTTGCTGGGGGGCAGATGCGTGCAGCGCCAGGTCCCCCTGAACGGGACCGGACCAGAACAGCGGAGCGCTTGGCCCAGTCCCATGTCTGTCAAGAAAGACCCTCTGTCTTCACTGACTTCCTGTCACTCCCCCCAGGCAGCCCTTAGGAGGGGTCAGCTCACCTGGAAGGGCGTCCAGAGGGGGCTCCTGAGGGAAGGTGCCAGGCTCGGGCTGCACGAGCACGGTCGATGGCAGCTCAGCAGTGGAACTGGAGGTAGGCAGGCAGAATGAAGGTTGTTCTGCAAGTGGTCCTGGGTGTAGATGGGCCTCGGTGCCCGGAAAGGTACACCGAGTCCCATCTGCCTCCCTCCCAGGCACTGGCCGCTCCCCCACCCCAGGCGGCCGAAACAGCCTCTGCCAGCCAGCAGCTCTCCTCAGGCCCGGCCTTGGAGCACGCTCTCCTTCCAAACCCAGGCCCCAGCAGGGACCCTCTTCTACCTCTGGGGACCAGCGCGAGGAGGGACTCACCTGCACTGGCTGTGGGTGGGGGCGGGGCCCGCAGGGCTGTCCTTGTCCTTCTTCCCGTTCAGCTTCTCCACTTTTCGCCACTTGGCCCTTCGGTTCTGGAACCACACCTGTACGGGGAGACACTTGAGGAGCTTGAGAAAGGGGCAGAGACCAAGACTCAGGTCCTGGCTGGTGCGTGATGAGCTCCACCACCACCACCTCGGGCCCACGCGGCCTCCGGCTGTGGCAAGGTGGGGACAGCAAGAACAGGGCCCTAGAGAGTCTAACCTCAGCCCGGGTCGGGAGGCGCTGGGCACTTGCCCTGCTCTCCAGCGGTCCAATGGGTGGGTTCTCCTCCACCCCCTCCCGCTGGCCAGCCCCCTTTACCATGATGCGCTGGGGGGTGACCCCCACTGTCTGGGCGATCTCCCGGCGCTTATCGCTGTCAGGGTAATGGTCTGCTTGGAATAGCCTCTCCAGCTCCTCCAGCTGGTCTGGGAGGAGGAGAAACGCACACACAGACAGACACCAGGGTTGTGGCAGGAAAGGAGAAAGACAGATGCCTTCCAGATGGGACCACTGTCCCCAGCCCAGCGGCCTTCCCAGAGCCTTGCAACTAAGTTGCCCACTGGGCCAGGCCTTCTCTCTCTTGGGCTTTGTGGGTGGGAACTGACCCTTCCAACCTGTTTCCAATCTCACTTCCTGATGAGGCAAGCCGACCTTCCCCTCGGAGAGGCTGTGGCCCCGCCAGAGTTCCAGGAGGTTGTCCTGGACAAGGGGACATGCACACCAACCACACCCCAGTCTCCGGGCCTACGTTCTCTGTGTGCACCAGATCTAAGGTTTCCTCACCATCAGGGACTCACCTGAGCGGTACAGGGTTCGAGTCTTTTTCCGAACTTGGCAGGTCACTTCTAGGGGCCTCTTCTGGTCTGTGTTTTGGCTTTTCTGGGCCAATGTGCTAAGGAGGTTGGCCAGATGGCAGGGCCCCCGGCCTGACCCACAAGGCACTGGGTTGTGTGTGGCACGGGCTGAGTTGGTGGCGCAGGGAGGTGATGTTGAGGCTGGGCCCACAGCAATAGACTTTTTCTGCTTCCCGGGGCCTGGGGAGAAGGGCCTTTTCCCTGCCTTGGCCTCTCTCCTGGGGAGGGGACATCCTTCTCCCTGAGGCCGGGGTCGAGGTGGGACCAGAGTTCTGTCTTTGTGGGGAGCCTCCGAGCTGGGTGGCTGGTGTGCTCCCCCAGCATCAGGGGCCTCCGATGGCTTCTTCTGCCCGGAGACAGCACAGGAGAGAGGCGGCTCCCCACTTGGGACATCCTGAGTGTCAGAGGCTGGACTCTGCGACTGTCCTTCCTTCTCCGACCCAGCAGCCAGGGGCTTGTCTCCACCTTCCTGGCCTGCGGGGAGCCAGCACCCACGGATCTTAGCACCAGGGAGAAGGAGGAGTCTGGACTAAGGGATTTCTGCTTCCTGCCCTGTAGCTGGTTTCCCGCTTGAGTGTCAGCTTTCATTTGTCCCCAGAGGAGGGGGTAACAACCCCGGCAGACCTGCCTAGCCCAGCTACCAAAGGGTCACATTCGATAGGCCACCTGCTGTGAGGTGTGCTGGCAAATCTATGCCACTCTAAGGGCGCCTTGGCTCATACACACACATGGTAGAAGGGCGACCCTAAGGGGGTGCTCACTCTCTGCAAGTCCCCTGCAATTCCCTGACGCCTGGGATGGGAGTTAGAAGGACAGGCATCTGTTCGGGCATTTCTAAGGGACAGATGTTGGGGTAGACTGGGGGTGGGGGGAGAGAGAGAGAGAGATTCTGCTTCTTCTAAGATGGGCTTTTGTTCCTGCTGTGGATACAGACATTACGGCTTAAAGTAGGGACAGGGCGGCACTGGGTGGCCTCCAGAAGCCCAGGCAAGGACATGAGAGGAGCTAACAGGAACGACCCCCTCACCTTCCACGGAATTCACCCTGCCCTCGCCAGCCCTCCTCGCGTCCATAGGCACCCCTGCTCCCGCCCTGGAAAGCGGAGCCTCACATGGGGGACAGAGGCCCAGGCCGTCCTCCTTACACGAGGGAGGAAGGGGGCCAGGTGACACCGAGTCCCTCTCACCCACCCTCCCAGCCCGCCTGCCTGACTCTGAGCTACAGCTGGTTCAGCAGGTGCTCCCCATGGTCCGGCAGTGCTCTGAGCACCCTCCAAAGGTCAGAGCCTGCCCTTTAACCCCGGAGAGGAGGGCACTGCTCACCTTCTAGCAGGTACAGGGACATGGGCCAGGGCCACCAAGCCCTACTGGCCACCTCCCCACTCACTCAGAACCCCCAGAATCCTCAGCTCAAGGAGCCACTTCCAAAGACATTATAGTATCTTTCAACGAATGCTAACTAGTGACTTGCTACTGTTATTTTAATGAAATCGCATGAGATACAGTGTCTCGGGGAATGACTTTTTCAGAGTGTGTGGAGTGAGAAGGACTGCCATGGGTGCTTTGTCAAATGTTCCCTTGGGTGCACACGGGGCCTGACCCACAGGAGGGCCCTGAAGCTGGGCGGGAGGGTGTCCAGGCCTCTGCAGCGGTGAAGGGCAAGGCGGGTGGTGGCTGGGGAGGCAGAGCAGGTAGGCTTTACAGCATTTTACAGAGCTGGTAGCTAGCGAACCCAGTGCATAGTAGGTGCTCAACAAACGCGAGTACGCGAGTGATAAGCCTGATAAGAAAGGGGACCGTGTGGGAACCTAGACTAGAGGAGCCCTGGGACTCCAGCCCTGAGTTTGCTCCTGCGCCGCAGAGATGGGGACCGGCTGCAGAGAGATGGGGACCCGCTGCAGAGAGATGGGGACCCGCTGCAGGCGGGCGCCGTGCGTGTGGGGGCCACTCTGGCACCCGGCCCCTCGGCCTACCCAGATCCTGAGCCTCCTAAAGCAAGAGGTGTGGCCGGAGGGCCCCAGCCCGCCCCGCGCCCCGGCTCACCCCGCGGTTGCTGGCAGGGCTCCTGGGTGGGTTCCATGGCCTGGACGCCGCGGCGGGGCCGGCGGGCTGCACAGGCGCGGCCTAATGAAGCCTTGCGGGGCGGACAGGTGTGCGGAGCCCGCACGGGCGCGGGGGAGCCCGAGCCTGCGCCCCGCAGTCCGCCCGGAGAGCCCATCCTGGGATCGTGGCGCGTGGGGCAGCTGCGGGGCTGAGAGGGCCCGCGGGGTGGGGGTGGGGTCGGCAGCGCCGCCCACGCAGCGCCGCCCGGGACGCCCAGGTGCGGGCTCCCGTGGGCCGCCCTCCCTCGGGGATTTAGAGCTCCACGCGGGGGCGGGGGCGGGGGCGCGGGAGGACCTGAGCGGGCTGCTGGGGTGGCGAGGCTCCTTCTCCGAAGCTTGGGGACAGGCCTGGGCACTGACACCCTGGGCCGGACTTGGTGATGGACTTGGTCGTGGCTAAAGTCTCGGACACAGAGAGCCCTTCCCTGTGAACTGTGGACGGCGACCTATGGAACCACTTAGCAGGGGAGCCCCACACGTGGGGTTGTCTGTCCCCAGTTTCTGTGAGGCTCGGGATTAATGAGCCCTCGAGACCTTGGCGCACGTCTGCCCTCGGGTGATGACGAACAAGCGGGAGGTGCCCCAGCCACAAGGTAAGCGGGCGGTGGCCCTGTCGGGAGACCCGGGGAAGGCACTGGGCGGTCAGGCTTCGTCCTCAGCGTCCACCCAGTTGACATCAGTTTTATCCTTCCAAGGCAGGGGAGACCTCACCGGCGTGATCGGTATGATTGCCCCTTCATGGACTGTTTCTTGCCTTCTTCATAAATAATTTCAGGTTTAAAGTTCTGATTGCCTGTCGCTGCACCTGCCCTTGAGTGGGCGGTACTGGCCGGGTTGAGACAGGTGCTTGGAGCCCGGGAGTGGGGAGGCCAGCAGGGAAGTCAGGTGTTTTGCTTTTAGCTTTTAAAAGACTCTGGACACCGGCTGTTTGGATGCCATGATCACCTGTTGGTACACTTTCCCGAGCCTTAAATTCCCTTGAGGGGCTCCGCCTGTGTGTGGACTTTGGACAGAGTTGCGAGAGCTTTAGTCCTTTCTGAAACAGAAAATTTAAACATATTCACTTTGTGGGAATATAATCAAAACTTCCGGCGTCTGATGTTTCCTCCTGACCCCCGTAAGATCCTCCGGTGAACGAGGGCCTTAGAAACGGCCGGGTTCTCAGTTAGAAAGGAAGGGTTCCGGGCCACCTGAGCAAGGAGTGGCCTAGAACTTTCTGTGTGAAAGGTCAGGACCGTTTGGCGGGGACATGGTTGTAGACCGAACACAATAGTCCGCTTGCTAAACATTTATAGAGCACCTACTGCATGCCGAGCTCTGCATAAGGCAGTTCCTTACCGGTGGAGACGAGATTAGAAATATAACTGGTAAGTGGACCATGTGAAGACTGTGGGCAGTGCTGAGTTAGAAGGTAGGGCATAAGGAGCATGGAGGAGCGGGAACCTCTGGTGGACCAGGACTAGAGGCCAGGGGAACAGGGGAGTCCTTGGAGGGGATGACACAGGAATATGAGCTGACGGTTGAAAGGATGGCCAGGTTAAATGCCAAGCTTACGGCGTCTCTGCCTGCTTCAAAGCCTGCACTGGCCCCGCCTGCCCGAGATCTCCGTGCCTGGAATGGGAGCCTGCAAAGCTCTGGTCCCTTCTCTGACCCAGTGTTTCTCCACGAGTGTTCCTAGAACTCCCTGGAATAGCATTTCTTAGGGAATTTGTTTAAAATGTGGCTGGCGCCCTGGCCGGTTTGGCTCAGCGGTTAGAGCGTTGGCCTGCGGTCCAGAGAGACCCGGGTTCGGTTCCCGCTAAGGGCATGTACTTCGGTTGCAGTTTGTCCCCGGCCCTGGTTGGTCGTGCGGGTGGCAACCACTCGATGTGTCACTTTCACATCGATGTTTCTCTCTCTCTCTCTCTCCCTCCCACTCTATCTGAACAAAAAATGAAAAAATGTCCTCGGGTGAGGATAAAAAAACAAAACAAAACAAAATAAAATAAAATGTGGCTCGCAGGCCCCATCCCCAGAAATGTTAATTGGTAGGTTCAGAGAGGAGCCCAGAAGGGGCCAGGGTAACAAGCCCCTCAGCTGATTTTTATTGACGTTAGAGTTTGAGATACTCGTACGCCTTTCAAAAACCAAGTTGATTAAAATGAACCTGGGGCCCTGGCTGGTTTGGCTCAGTGGCCCGTGGACCAGAGAGTCCTGGGTTCAGTTCCTGCTAAGGGCATGTACCTCGGTTGCAGTTTGTCCCCACCCCAGTTCGGGTCATGTGGGTGGCAACCAGTCAATGTGTCTCTATCACGTAGATGTTTCTCTCTCTCTCTTCCTCCCTCTCTCCCTCCCGCTCTATCTGAAGATAAATGCAAGAATGTCCTTGGGTGAGGATAAAAAACAAAAAACAAACAGAAAAAACAGCCTGGGGATGGGAGGTGGGGCGTGGATGGTGGGGGCCTGTGCCAGGAAGGAAACGACCTTTTGTCCTTCACTGAGGTGTCTGCTGCAGTGAACAAGGCACAATTAATTTCTTAGATTCTCCTATTGCATTCAATTAAAAATGAATCATTCTTTTCTGCCATCATTTATGTCGTGTTTTCACTCACTGTCTGGTTGCCCTCTGCCTGGGGGAAGTCAGAAAAGCAGACTCGAGTCACCTATAGACTGGACACCACTCTCACTGAAAAATACAGGGTCCAATTGTATAAAAGGCATTCCTCTGGGGCTCAGGGCACAAATAATTGAATTTGTTGGGCTTGGGCTATGATATTAAAAAATTCAAGTTGTCTTTCTCTTGATTAGTTTTGTTTTTAAAAATTAATGATCTAGTTTTGTTTGTTTAAATGCAAATTTGATGTAATGGCCACCAGTGAATTTGGCCGAAGGAGGCTTGGGAGAATGTCTTCATGTGTTTTTTGGGAAGGGTTGTAACTATGATCTGTGCTGCTAAAGGTCATCTTCAGCAGGTCCCCATCCAGGGACGGGTCAGGAAGGGAGACAGCTGTGTATGGGAGGATTAGCAGGTGTCTTTTGGGGTCCTTGGGAATATTTATTTGTTTCATTCGGTTACATTTCATCTTCATGATCTTCAGACAAGTTCCTATGCTCAACCTTGTTTAGAGGGGAGGGTTTTAACATTTTTACTTTGGGGTTTCTTAGTTTTCAGAGCCAAGCCGTACACCACACTACTCCCCTCTCAGCAAGAGCCGGTCCAATATTGTTTTTTTTCCTCATGGATTTGAGAAGAACAAAACAAAGGTCACACGTCTGACGCTACCATGGAATAACACTGTCTTCCGTCCGTGGAGAGTGACCATGTAATTAGGCGAAGGACGTGAAACAGGCATTCTCTGCCCTTCCCCCTTTCTTTCTGCAAGAAAAACTACCCGAAGGAGGCGGCTGATTGAGAAAATGTCAAAGCAGACACACAAGGTCATTTGCTCTTGCCACGCCCAGGCGTAGGTGGTGACGGGTCACTGGAACTACATGCCTGGGACCGGAGAGGCAAGAATCTGGTTGTGAAAGTTGGGCAGCAATCTGAGCAGGCTCTGGGCAGGGACATCCCTGTCACAGCCGACGGGAGAGGTAAGGGCTCCAGGGAGCCACCAGGAGGAGCACCTGGGAGGCAGGGGAGGGCGGAGAGAAGCCTGAGGCATCCAGTGTTCAGGGACCAGGACAACCTGAGCCTGGAGAAGCAAAGGCCAGATGATCAGATAAACACCCCGGCTCACTCACGGGGACAAAGCTGGTGGTACCAGCGACCAGGAGAGACACCGGGAACTGCCTAGTGCCCTCCTTGGGAAATCCTAGAAGGGGGTGGTGTGTGGTTGCGGGCGAACGGCATTGGGGACACCTGGCGAACGTGGACACTGGCAGAGAACACAGGTTGTGGCATGAATCAGCCCAATGGCTTCTGATCCGTGCCCCCAAACGCTCAGGTTCTGTGCTTCTAACAAGAACAGTGGCCACGTCGGAGACCCGGTTGCTGCTGCAGTGGATTTTCGTCACACTGGAGGAATAACCTTTGCTTGTGTTTCCTGACATAGAGAGTTCCTTCCCATCCGTCCTCACCCCTCCTGATGCACTTGTGCTCGGGAGGCGGCCTTTCTTCTGTCTGCTCTAGTCTTCTCCGGGACTGGAAACCGCAGTGCTAATTCCGGGGTGGCACTCAGGACCCCCTCGCAGCGTGGGACTTCATCTGTGGCTGCGCCCCCTCCCCCAGCCCTCCAGTCTCCTCGCCGCCCTTTGTTTTGACCTTTCAGTCAGATCCCTGGCCCCCAGAAAGACCTCGCCTCCCCTGCCTCAGGCACAGATCTGTTTTATCTGCATGAAACATCTCCTCCCTCCCTTTGATATCCGGCAAGGTCTTACTCAGGCTTCAAAGCCCCACCCACATATCCCCTTTCCTGTGCAGCTATCTCAGCCTTCCGCAGCAGGACAGGGCTTCCTCCCACACCCTCCCTCCGCACTGGGGACGCTGGCGGCCTCGCCCAGCTGGGCCACCTGACCAGGCTCCCGCTCTCCCGCCCGCCTGCTGCGTTCCCAGGTGGCCTCATCCAGGTCTGCAGGCCAGCACCGTCTTCCTGCCTTGCAAACAGCAGCTCACTGAAGCCTCGGCACAACCCCAGGAGCAGACGTTAGCCCGGGTTTTTATTTTTTTATTTTATTTTTGCATTTTTGCATTTATCTTCAGATAGAGCTGGAGGGAGAGAGGGAGGAAGAGAGAAAGAGAAACATTGATGTGAGAGAGACACATTGGTTACCACCCACACGACCCCAACCGGGGCCAGGAACAAACTGCAACCGAGGTACGTGCCCTTAGTGGGAACTGAACCCGGGACACTCTGGTCCGTGGGCTCACGCTCTAACTGCTGAGCCAGACCGGCCAGGGCCATTAGCCCGGTTTTGTTGAAGAAACTAGCGTAGCGAGCTCTGGTACCCTGACACAGGTCACACAGCTGGGAAGGGGCACACCCAACATCCGAACCCAGTTAGTCTAGTTCCCGCCCTTACTTCTAACCACGAGGCCACACTGTTGATTTGATTTATATCTGTCACCATCCTCCAGTGCTTGGCACCATGACCTGCACATGGGGGGGGGAGTCCACGATTGTTCATTGCCCAAAAGTTGATCCCTGTTGCCAGGAGTTAGGGAGCAGGGTAGGGAGGGGGAGGTGGCTATGGCTGCACCAGGGGACAAGTGACAGGACTTTTGTTTTTTCTTTTTTTATCCTCACCCGAGGACGTTTTTGCATTCATCTTCAGATAGAGCTGGAGGGAGAGAGAGAGGAAGAGAGAGAGAGAAACATCGGTGTGAGAGAGACACATCGACTGGCCGCCACCCACATGACCCCACCTGGGGCCAGGGACAAACTGCAACCGAGGTACGTGCCCTTAGCCGGAACCGAACCCAGGTCCCTCTGGACCGTGGGCCAATGCTCTAACCGCTGAGCCAAACCGGCCAGGGCATGATGGGACTTTTCTGAAGCGGGACTGGGGCTCACAGGAGACCAAGTTACACAGGACCAATATGTCCATATACACACAATATAAGAGTAATTCAGCTACATAACAAATCTGCTATTACCTCCAAATAAAAAGTTCTGTCCACACGTTCAGGAATCTTTTTTTGTACAGTAGCATTACTGACCTTTTGTTGACAGTTGTTAAAACATTTAGATTGAAGTCATCTCTATTCCTTTCCCTGGGCGGTAGGTAGGCAAGCAGAGACATTTGTATCTAATTTGTTTTCAGAGTAAAACAATCGCCGTGTCTCTTATGGTAAGAAGGCAAATTTACTAGGAACTCCTTGGTCAATACAGAATGATTAGGAAAGGAAAGAAATACAATTCCCCATCAAACGACTATGTCAGTTATGAACAGTTCCGCGCGTGCCCCGGGGGTGTGGCCGTCGCTGGGTTTACATGTGTTCCGCATCGTCGTAACTGTACTCTGTACATCATTTCTCCCTCGAATGTGCTGTGAAAACGTTTCAGGCTTCAGGATGTTCTGAGTGGCAGTGCTGTGATTTGTTCTCCACCTGTTGGAAAACATTGTCAAAAAGCAAAGTTGACATAGAGCTTCTCTGTTTTTCTCTCTTATGGACGCTTTTTTTTTTTTTCTCTTTCACCCTTGGTGACTGGTCTGGTCGATGCTCTTTGACAGTCTCCGACCTCTGAGCAGCCGCGAAGCTGTTCGTGGCACAGAAGGAGACAGGCAGCCGGCTGGCAAGGGTCTGGGCCGTACACTTGGCGGGCCAGCAGGGCAGCTTTGAGAGTAAGAAGCCTCAACAAGATGCTTTTTCCTCCTCCGGGACCCCGGGGTGACACCTCGGGCCCTGGCTTGACAGGTTTGCGGATGTTCCGGTCGGGGTTGGTGGCTCCAGAGTGTTCTGGGAGCCCTGTGCAGGAGGAGCTCTGTGCTCTCGGGATGTGGATGCGTGTCCTCCTGGGCTCTGAGGCCTCGCTTGTCCCCCGTGACCCAGGGACCCCCCAGGTCTGGTGAACAGTGTGAAAGGTGGGGTCACATCGTGGTCAGCAGGCTCCTCTGTCCTTTTGAGGTTCCAAACATTTGGGTCCACAAACATCAGGGTGACAATTCTGGGTCTTTACAATGGACGATGACCCGCCTCTGTCTTCAGATGTCTTCTGCTTTTTTATTTATTTATTTTCTTTATTGATTTTAGAGAGAGAGGAAGGGAGAGGGAGAGAGAGATAGAAACATCGATGAGAGAGAACATGGATTGGCCGCCTCCTGCATGCCCCCCACTGGGGATCTGGCCCACACCCTGGGCACGTGCCCTGACCGGGAATCGAACCGGCGACCTCTTGGTGCATGGGTTGATGCTCAACCCCTGAGCCACCAGCCGGGCTCTTCTACTATTTATTAGCTGAGGCGCGATCACTGGTGTGTGGGTTAGGAGCTAGGAGCGACTTCCTTTACTTGGCGGAGGGAATGCTGAACTGCTAGGCTTGCGTCTAGCGAGGCAGAGAGGTGACATGCTAGAGGACTGGATTGATTACCCGAGGAAGAACCGGGCTTGTAAAACCTGTCATTCAGTTTGCCGTAAAGAGAAGGGAGCAATAGAACCGGGCAGGCTGCTCGACCCATCCTGCAGTGTGCCCAAGGCTTCTGATCGCCTGTCTCGCCACCTGGCTCTCTGCGTGTGTTACTGAATTGGTGCAGGGGGGTGTGGCTCCGACTGGGCCACCTGGAGCCACCAGGCTGTCATTCAGAGCCATCCCGGGGAGAGGGAGGAAGGAGGCACAGAGAGGAGGCAAGCTGTAGTTGGGAGCTGAGATGTGCGAGACCTGGTTAGATGCATCTCGAGTCAGCAGATCTGAAAGTCCGGTTTGTCCGCCTCTCTGTTGATTTGGGCTCCTGAGCCAGGGCACACGCGGAGGCCTCTCCGGCTGAACTTCTGCCCCACTCCTAAGCCACCCTTGTCTCCCCCACCCAGCTGGAGTCACCCTTGAGTCCTCTCTCTCGCTCTCCCTCACAGCGTCCATAGAAACTGTCCAAATATTCCTGCCAATTCAACCTCCAAAATACATCTCAAATCCTGTCACGTCTCTCGGTTGTCACCCCTGTGATCCCAGCCGCTCTCCTCGCCTGCCTGGTCTTCAGTGACGGCTTCCTAAACGCACCTCCCTGTTTCCACTCCTGTCCCACTAGAATCCATTGCTCACGCCTGCGAGAGTCTTAAAATAAATTAAGTGGCAAATGGCACTCTTCTGTTTCTATGCTTCACCGACTTTTCAATGTACTCAGAGGAAAGTGAAAACGTCTTACTCCAGCCCCGCCCGACCTAACTCCAGTTTATCGCTCCAGCTTTATCTCCGGTGACTCTTCTTGCCTTTCAAGCGCCTTAAACATCGAGGTTTCGTGTCTTGGGGCTTTCCATAGACTGTTCCTGTGCTCTTGTGGCTGGTTCACGCGCAAGTCCTGCTTTCAACGTTCTCTTTCAATGAGGACTCCATTGGCCACATTATTGACTTAACACCTGCTTCCTAGTATTTTCTCTTTGTTTCGATTACCACCCCTAACACAGCATGTGATTATGCTTTTTGCTTACAGATGGTCTCCTCTGCTGTATTCTAAGCTCCATGGGTACAGAAACCACCCCGCTTCGTTTCACCCGTATACACCTCTGTGTACAATGCATCTGACACAGGTCTGGCTTAGACATGTTAATGAGTTGCCAAATGAATGAATGGACTAATACTATGGGCCCTTGAGTTGGAAGGGAGAAAATAGGGTTATCACATTCATGGCACAAATTGCAGTTTCTGGTGATTCACAGTCTGGTACATAACACACATTGGATAAGACCACTGAGTCGGAATGCCTCCTGAAAGCACTGGCCATTTTGAGAACTGAAGAAGCCAGAAGCCGGGGATACAATGTGGCATTTTAGTGCTTGCTGTAGAGAATGCAGTAAGACTTGGCATCGCTCTTTGGTAAAGTTCATATTCACCCGAGGCCACGGCTTTTCAGAGGAGAAGCAAGAGCCAGGCCTGCTACAGCCTTTCTAAGCAACGTACAGAGAGCATATCAGTGGAGCTTGCTGTTTTAATCCAACCCAACAATCTCTGCCTTTTGTTTAGGATGTTGAGACCATTTATATTTAATGTGATTATGGCTGTGACTGTGTTTTAATCTATTATCTAAGTATTTGTGGTTTCTTCATCACATCTGTGCTTGGTTCTTTTTCTCTTTTTATGCCTTATGTTTGAGTAATTGGATATTTTTCATGGTTCAGTTTTATGTCATTTGTTGGCTTATTAATGATAACATTGATTTTATAACATCCATTGACTCTTTTAGTGGTTGCTTTAGGACTTACAGGATACATGTTTAACTTGTCACAATCTATCTTCAAGTGACGTTATACCACTTCATTAAAATATAAGAACCTTACAGCAGTATATTTCTGTCTCCTCTCCTGTTCTCTGTGGTATTGTTGTCAGAAATTTTATTTCTACATATGCTATAATACCCATAATCCATTGTTATTATTTCTGCTGTCAACAGTCAACTATCTTTTTAAAAAATATTTTTAAAATAAGAAACTATAGTATTTTATATTTTCTTGCCTGTATACCATTTCCAGTGTTCATTAGTCCTTTGATGAGAACAGATTTACATCTGGTATCATTTTCCATGTTAAAGGAATTCCTTTGTCATTTCTTGTAAAGTTCTGGTGACAAGTTTTTCAACATTTATGTGTGTGAATGGTCTTTATTTTGCTTTTGTTTTTGAAAGCTGGGTATAGAATTCTAGGCGGGTAGTTTTTCTTTCTCTTACTACTTTAGAAGTGTTGGTCCACTGTCTTCTGTCTTGCATTGTTCCTGAAGAGATGCTTGCTGTTGTTCTTATTTTCATTCCTCTATACATGTGACACTTTAGTCTCTAGTTGATTTTAAGGGTTTTCTCTTGATCACTGGTTGTAAGCACTTTGATTATGATGTACCTTAGTATAGTTTTATCTATTAATATTGGGGTTCCTATAGCTTCTTGGATTTGTGCATTTAAAATCTCCATCAAATATGGAGATATTCAGCTATTACTTCAAATATTTTTTCTGTCTCCCTTTTTCTTTCTCTTTTCTCGGGACACCAATTATACATATATTCGCTTTTTGAAGTTGTCTTACAGCTCACTGATGCTTTACATGCTGCTTTATTTGTGGGGGTGGGGAGGCTGTTTTTCTCTGTTTCAGTTTGGATAGTTTCTATTGCTAAGTCTTAAGTCTTCAGTATCTTCTGTTAATTCCATTCCATTGATCTGTCACCTAAGACATTGATTTTTTTGTTTCATCTCTAGAGTTTGATTTGGGTCTCTTTTATATCTTCCAAATATATAACAAGCATATATTTACTTTCTTGAATATATGAAATATAATCATACAACTGTCATATGTCTTTACTATTTTGGGGTCTGTTTCTGTTGATATACAGGGATGGGCAAAAGTAGGCTTACAGTTGTGAGTACGTGAAACTGAGTTTATTCTTGTATTATTATTTATTAATTATTGTATTTATTTGTATTACAACGTAAACCTACTTTTGCCAACCCCTGTACGTTTGTCCTGACCATGGGTCATATTTTCCTGCTTCTTCGCATATCTGGAAATGTTGTATTGGATGTCAGACCTTGTGAATTTTACCTTGTATATATAAAAGATATGTAGATATCTATGTTTATCTTCATATATATAGATAGATATAGATAGATATATCCTATATATACAAAAAAGTATATGCATACATGAATATATACATACATATATTTTCAAGCTTTGTGTTCTGTTACTTGGAAACGCTTGACTCCCTTCAAAACTCACTTTTAAGTTTTGTTACGTAGAACCAGAGAAGCCCTCAGCCTAAGGCTGCTTCCCCCTGCACCTGAGGCAGTTCTCTTCTGAGGACTCTGCTTATTGCACTACGAATTACAGGGGTCCTCCACTCTGGCTTGTAGGACCGCAGACTCCTCCCGGGCCTGTGTGAACGCCCGCGATCATCTTGCCCTTTCTCCTCATTGGTTCCTTTCCTAGCTGAGGTAGTGCCCTCACACACGGGTGGGCGTGATCAGTACTCAGCTGAGGACTTGAGAGGAATGCCCTGGAGCTCTCTGTGTCTCTCGCAGTGTCCTCTCGATGAAGCTCTCTCCTCTCCATGGAGTGCCCCCTTCCCGGTTCTCCATCCCGTGAATTCAGCTCCTTAGTCTCTCTGAATTCTCACGTCTACAATCTCAACTCACCAAGACCAACCCCTCGCCTTGCAACCAGGACACACGCCGGGCTAAATGTAGGGCTGAGCTCCTTCAGTTCCCTCTTCTCGGAATTACTGTCCCGCCTGCACTGGCTGTGGTCCAATGTCTGAAAATCGCTGTTTCATTTACTTTGTATAGTTTTGGTTAAAGTGATAGGGTCACTCTGGCGGTGTCTGTTTTTCCATATTGGCTGCAGCTGGAAGCGCCCACAAACACTTGATAAATGTGTGAGCTCTCCACTGCCCACGGGGTCAAGTTCAAACCCCTTAGTTTCTCCCATCAGTCCTTTACACGCCGACTTCAGGACAGCCCTCATTCCCCACTTCATCCGCTGTCAGTCATTCAAAACGATTGGCCACATTGTGACCAGACCCAAACGGTTTCATCCCTGGTGTATTTATTGCACGTGTGCTTGTCTCTCCCAACGAAGACCTTCTTCCCCTGTATCCCCCATCTGGCCAAATTGCACTTGTTCCTTAAGACCCAGCTCAGTCATCGAGTCCTCTGGGAAGCTTTGCCAGAGCTCAGTGTCCGTCGCCACTGTTGTGTGCCCATGGCGTTCAGGACGTGCCTCCATTATGTACTTACGACACTTTTATGGAGAGTCTTTGTTTGACCTCTGCACCTCACTGAGGTCTCCTAATCTCTCTGAGGGTAATAACTGCTACATCTCCATCCCTCAGCCTGACCAGTGCCTGACCTGTAGTCGATTCTTGGCAAACGTGTGCTTAATGAATGAACGCCCCGAATTGCCTGGGACGTGTGCCCTCAGGATACTGCATATCGGAGATTGAAGATTCTTTTCTTAATATATCAAAACATGTTTCATTTGTTATATAAATAGTGAACGTTGGAAACATCCTCAAAAGCAAAATGGCAAATAGAAAAGGTTTGGATACAACAGGCAAAGGGATGATGTCCTTCTTATAAAGAACTCTGGCAAAGAAGTGAGCACCACCCACTGAAATGCAGGACCCTTGACTGTTGTTGAAAGCTGATGATTGGAAAGGGGCAAACACTTCAGAAGCCCCCCCAATCCAGAAGGGACGAGTCAGGTGTTCCACAGAAGGAAAGTGAGATCCACCAGTGCTTCAAAGAAAGACAGTACCGAACCCAAGTGGATTTACTTGCTTGCCAGGCAAGAGAACATACATCACTGAAGAAATTCACTAAATGGTCAACTGAGGTCCCAGGGGTGCGACGGGGGGTCTAGGGGCCTTATCCGCCAGAACGGGGCTTCAAGGTGACTACGCTAAGTAACGACGGGAAATGTCCTCTCTGATGGAACCGGTGAGTCCATAAGTGTGTGTTCAGAGAAGAGTCTACGGTTTGTCCCCTGAGAGTCTGAAATTCCTGATTACTCAAAATTCGAACTCCTTTAGCAGACTGGTCTGGATAATGGGGTGCCGAAATTTCGTGGTTGTTCACCAACCACACCTGGCTGGAAACCATTTTGGTGAAACTCAGCGTTCAGTGTTGATCTCCCCTAGGCGTGGGTAGCGGAAAGTGGGAAATTGCCCTTTGAGAGGTGTGATGATTACTTTATCCCACACAGAACTGGGGAGACACACCTGCTGTGACCTGGGGAAGGGTACAGCGTGGACTCTGTGTTGATAGGGGAAAATTAATGACGTCTCCATGACTCTCAGCAGGTAAAGTTTATCAAGCACTGAAGAAGAGAACTGGGGCTTTGGAGTGAGTAGGGAAGTCATGGTTTATCAATTTCGCCCCCGGTTAGCTCGATAAATTCATCTAAGTCTCAGTTGTGTGTGTGTGAAGCAGAGAGATGTTCTATCGCTCTCATGTCAGTTAACGAGGAGGTTAAATGAGACCCTGGATGAAACCTCTCCCACAGCAGCCTGCCTGCTCCCTCCACGCTGACCAGTGACAGCTGATAGCTCTCCGCCCCGCAGACACCTGCCACACGCACCCCATCTGTGTGACGCCCCATCTGTCCCCCATGCCTCTCACTCCTAACATGCCCCTCCCATCGCCCCTTTCTCATATATATCTACTTTTATTTCTCCCTTCTCCTCTCAATACTAACGTTCAGGTCCTCATTAAAACATGAATTAAATACTAATGAAAATACTATTTGCAGGTTCAAAAACGGACCTTTATTCATAGTCTTCGTTAATAGGTTAGATTATCTCCTAACTTCAGTACTGTGCTCCTTTTTACTGTAAGAATCTGAATAATTGGTGTTGGGAACTGGGCTGTCTGTGGTAAAGGGGAGCAATCAATGCAATCGGGGACATCAGATAACTAGTGTCCTCCGTGCCCAGAACCAGTGCGTGTCTCCTCTCGTCCCCACCCCAAATGCAGGGTCATACATGGCCTATAACATAAACCTAACGTTGCTCACGCAGAGACAGATCCTTGACACGGCTCAGAATGCCTCGGAATGTTTGGAACTCATTGAACTAGGTGGGTGGTCTGCCATTCTCCTGGTCACAGGCGAAACAGCCCAGGAGACAGGAATTGGTGGCAGCATAAAGTGACAAGTGCCCAAGTCCCTGCAGAACAAGGAAGAGCACTGGGTCCCTCGCTATATCAAAGGAAATTATATGACTTTGGAAATGTGTGCGATTCCCGGGTTACTGGCCCCAAAGCCTCGGGGGAACTGTCCACTCTCCCCACCACATGTCGTTGGAAGCTGTCCATCAGGCGACTAGAAGAATTCTTCCAGACCAAAAGCACGCGGTAGGTAGTGACTTACAATGAATGACTGCACTGTTGTTTTGCAGCTTCTTTAGGTCCTAAATGATGACGGTTTGTATGTAAAGGGCCATCTGTGGAAGACGTGTCCAGTGTGACCCTAACCGAGGGGGCAAGGAAGACTGCGGAGTGGATAGGACAGGGGAAGATAGGATCAGTGGTGCTGGAAAAAATCGTCACGCCTCAGTGCTTGGAGATCCCAAGGCTATTGGTCACTCACACTCCGTGTCCAGCACTGGCCAGTGGGGCGTTCTGCTCCATAGACTTGGTCCATGGTGACCCCCTGGCTGACCCACCACCCGCAGCGCACACCCTGTCCCTCAGGCCTTCCAGTAGGAGTGAGGGCCTTTCCATGGCCTTAGCCTAGAGTTGACCTCATCCCTTCTGCTCCTAGTCCGGGAGCCTGAACTTGTCACCTGGCCCTGATTCACCGCAAGGGCGCCGGGAGCGTGTGAGGACATGGACTATGTGGGGTGCAGTGCTGTCTCTGCCTCAGCCTCTCTTCTGTCCCCAAATATCGTTTGCTTCCTTCTTCCCAGTTTCTAGAGACAGTTTAAAAGTTCTGCTTTTGAAAAAGTCAGGATCTCAGGGTAGAGCCTGGCTCCTCTTGGTCTGGAAATCTAAGAGACACGTTATCTGCTGCCAGGTAACTAGCACTCGATGGCAGAGCACGAGCCGGCTGACCAGTGGACACGCACTGTGTGCGGTCAGGGACGGGAGCTCGGTGCATTCTTTTTTATTTTGATTTTTTTCTTTATTGATTTTAGAGAGCGAGGTGCCATTGTCTCAGGGCCTGCCGGGATCGGTGCAACGCAGCGAACCTTCAAGCACACACACGCTGCTTGGAGTGAGAGCGAGCTTTGCAAGGGAGCAAAGGCTCCGAGCTTAGGACGCAGTCCCATTTGTTAGCGGTTTCCCCAGGTTACAAGTGGATTTATGTAAAATATTTCCTTGAGAGGGCTTCTCTGCAAACCATACAGCCTAGCTTTGTCTCTTGCTTTTTACGGGGAAGAGACTTTGAAGCCAACAGATAACAAACCTCTATTCACATGCAAATGAAGTCTCAATGCTCCTAGGCTGGCCAGGTTTCAGAGAATGCATTAACAGTGTTGTAAAAATGTCCATCTTCCAATTCCCCAACCCCACAGCAAGGGAGGAAGAGGGAGAGAGAGATAGAAACATCGATGAGAGAGAACATCGATTGGCTGCCTCCTACATGCCCCCCACTGGGGATCGGGCCCACAACCTGGGCCTGTGCCCTGACCAGGAATCGAACCAGTGACCTCTTGGTGCACAGGTCAATGCTCAACCACTGAGCCACACCGGCCAGGCAGCTCTGTGCATTCTTTACGGCCTCTTCTCACCAGAAAGGGGGCTTTCCTGGCACCTTCCGGCTTTTCCCTGCTGTCTGAGGTCTCACCTTTCTAAATGTAATCTCTCCCACGGCATAATAACTCTGATTCTTCCAGGGACTCTGGGAATGTTCTCGCACCTGTTTGCATCGTTAACCCCTGTGTCTGTCTGTCCGTCATTCATCTCCCTCCACAGATCTCTTCTACTTGAGTGAATTTGATGGTAACGCACAGGAAGCACATTCCGCGCGCCCAGCACACTGCCGAGGCTGCAGAGGAACACAGATGAAGATCTTGGGTTCTCAGTGGCACTCATCATCGCACGGAATTAGGCAGCAGAGAGACCTTGCAGGAGAACCTGTTGAGATGAATTTGTCCTTGGCTCATTCCATCTTTTCCCTATTTTAGGCCGGTGATGGAGCCAGTCGCATTTCCTTGACTCGGGGGTTTTTGCAGGGCGGAAAGCCAAAGAAAGCGGCTTGAAATCAAAGAGTCTTCCTGCCTTTCTTAAAAGCACAAAGGACATTAAAGGGGGGGGGGGATAAGGCAAGGAGAGCCTGCCTTTGAAAGGAGCAAGCAGGGAAAGGGGCCAGCTGGGAAGAGGTCGTGGCAGGAACCCAGAGCCGCTTTGGCAACATCCTAAGGAAGAGGGGCCACACAGTGTCTGGCGGAGTTTGCGTCCCAGGAGGCCCAGGGGAACTACCATTGTGCCTGTTGTACACCCCTCCCATTTTTTAAAAGCTGAATCTTTCCTTTCTTCCTCCTTGCCTCCCTCACACATTTCCAGAGCACCTGCTGAGGGAATGCCCGGAGGTGCACTGGGGGAGCAATGGTGGAGCTTACTTTGGTGGTCAGTGGGACGTTCCGATCCGTACGCTCAGGGACCCACGGTGACCATCTGGCTGACCGCTCTGTGAAGCACGTCCTGTCCCTCAGACCTTCCTGCAGAACTGAGGGCCTTTCCATGGCCTTAGCTTAGAATCGGCCTCATCCCTTCTGCTCACATTCTGTGAGCCTGAAGTAGTCATGTGCCCGGCCTACTGGGGGGACAAAATTTTAATAGAGGGTGATAATGCTTAACATAGAAGTATGATCGAAGCAATCTGGGAGGACAGGGAAAGAAACGGCCAACCTCGCACTTCAGCCTTCTTTCTTCAGTCAACGTTCTTAATTTCTGTGGTTATTGGGCTCTTCGGAATCCTCAGCTCAAGCCGTGCGTGACCCTTTGCTCTCCGAGCCTGCTGTTTCTATTTCCTTCTCTCCAATACCCGGAGGGATTTATCACGGGTCTATTTTTGTCCTCTAGTTCCTCCGAATCTTATAAACTTAGGCAGAAGAGGAATTTCTTGAAAAATATGTGGGCAGCTCAGAGAGTCAAGGGGGGAGCTGAAAAGCCATACTTGGAAAATGGCTCGGCGTCTGGACACACAGGATGCTGTTGCTGTGACTCATTTCTTAGCTCCTTCTGCATCCTTGCGCTTCCCCTTTAAGACTCGAAGTCCGGAGCAGAGGCATCTGTCGACCTGGCCTTGGTACAGCCTCACAGCCCCAGCACCAAAGGCAGAGACAGGGTGTTGTTGGCGTCTAGGTTCAGACAGTGAGAAGTAGAACCCTGCTCCCACCAAGATCCACCGAGGAACAGATCTTCCAAAATAGGAACGTATCCGGAGGTTGGATATATCAACCGACATGTCCCTCCAAGGCATCACCTGACTGTATTTTATCTGGAAATTCAGATTCTTCCTGATCGCTAACTCTCTCTCTCTCTGACCTTCCTCTGCATTAGATCTCGTCTTTCCAGTTGCACTCGGCCTTCCTCTGGGATGCTCCATGGTGCTCCGAACTTCCATAGGATGGAAACTGGCCACACCATCTTTCTCGACTTCTCATACTGTTTCTTTCTTCAGGGATCACCTGGGATACTACTTACAAACGCAGATCCCCCATCCACCCCCTCCCCCACAGTCCTGATTTTGTACTGCTGGAGTAGGGCCCAGAAATCTTGCATTTTTAGCAGGCAGCCCAGGTGACTTTGACAAGGGCAGTGGTTGTTCTCCTTGAGAAATAGGGTTCTCACCTGTTAAAAACCCTGGCCTCCTCCCCCACTCCACCCCCCTCAGCCCAGGGACAGCTTTTTCTGCTCATCCACTCGGTTCTACCCCTAAAACCTTGTTCTTAGACTGAATTATTAGCGTCCAAAATGTCAGTTTACCTTTCTCTGCAATCTCTCTCAAATCTTTCCTTCTCCTTTCCCCCCGCAAAACAAGATGCCTTCGCTATTGCAAAGATTATTTGCCATCTCTCTCCATTACCGGCTTTGTTGTCAATCCATCTCACCATTGCGAGTGCACAGCGCATAGGCACCTCTGTGCTGGTGACATCAGCGAGGCGGAGGGACATTGCTTTCGACTTGCTGCTTCCCTTGAGATCTGGCTGCATTTCCAGAAACAGGGTTCTGTGTGACCGCCCTGGGGGATACGGTGTTCGATGCTTGGAAAGGCACGGGCACTGACCAGCGGGACTGGAATCTGGCTGGAACACTGGCCGGGATCCTGACGAGTGTATACAGCAGCTCTCTGGGCTGCTGCTGCTGCCTCCCAGCAGGCCTTCCCTAAGGCACCTGCCGTCGGTTGTCAGAGTGACCTTCCGGCCCCCTCCAGGGGTGTTCTGCAAGGGGCATGTTCCGTGTTCCCTCCCGTGGGTACATTATGGTCATGCCCTTACCATTTCCTTAGGCATCTTCCTTCTCCAACTTAATGGTGTGTTCAAAGGTTTGCTTAGTAGGTGGAGCCGTTCACATAAAACTATTCGGAGGATTCCTTCATTGTTCACTTCCTCGCACATAGGCTTGTTCCTTCCTTCCTTTCAACAAGCAAAGGGTTAGCATGAGGAGGCTGCCCCCCGCCACGCTGACAGTTTTTATTTTATGTTAAGAGGATTATACAATCTCCTTTTGTCTTATACTTTATGTATCGATAGGGTTTTATGTCTCTTCTCACCTTGAAGTGTTCTTTGTAGGTTTTAATTTAAAAGTTGCAAAGGGAGGTCTCAATTTCCTCCTTTCTTTGACCTGTTGGAATAAATCGTAAGCGGCAGGAATGAGAAAGCACCTTCTATCCTGGGAGCATTCTGCGTCCTACACGTGACCTTAGGCATACGGGACGCGAGCCACAGGAGGAGAGCAACAGCCCTGTCCTGGGAGCTCACCACCACCGCCGGCTGCTGTACACAGACCTCGCCGCTTCCCCATCCAACTGAGGGACGAGCCCTGCACCCCAGCTCAGTGCCAAGGCTGAACAAGCTCAGAAACTTACCCTGGGCGCTCCCAATAGGTCCAGCAATTGCAGCACGTGTGAATCCAGGTCCATACACCCAGATGGGTGAGAAATACCCCCTTTCTCTATGTTCTCTAAGTTATTCTGATGTCGATGCGAAACATCTGTTTTTCTAGGCTGCCGACAAATTCAACGTGTCATTCTAAGGGCTTCTCCCAGGTCCTGGGCCGTACAGAGTGGGGACTGCCTGGATTTCTGTCATCTCTCTGTATGTCATCACTGAGACAGTTGTCCCTACCTACACACTCCCCTTAAGCCTGGGAGCACTGTCCATGGGGGAAAGAGATCTCGGGCAAACTGGAGCAGTGTCTGATCTCCGTCGAAGGAGCATCCTGTCGTCTCTGAGGTCCCCTCCTCCCCCACTCCATCCCCTCAGCCCAGGGACAGCCTTTTCTGCTCATCCACTTGACTATACCCCTAAAACCTTATTCTTAGACTGAGTTATTAGCGTCCAAAATGTCAGTTTACCTTTCCCCGAGAATAGGGAGGACGGGGCTCAGAAAGGGAGTAGTGGGGGGGATGTTTGCATCCCGTCCTTCTCCTGTAGCAAAGAGAAAAATAGGGAAGTCCGATACTAGAAGTCTCAAATGCTACTGTCTGGGCATTTGTTCAGTTCCTGTGTCCAACATGTAATATTCACTCCTCGTGAATCGGTGCTGACTATGTCTTGGACACTGTTAGGCACTGAAGGCATGTGCTAATCTTTGTCAACATCAGGCAGGGTTCTAGTTGCATTCAACAACAACAAAAAACGATTCTTGCAAATTTAAGCAAAAAGGGTCTGGGTGCATCAGGGAAGTCCCTTCTAAAAAAAAGAGAGAGAGAGAGAAAGACAAGAAATGATGCGGGGTTCACCAGATAAATGAGTTGTAAGAATAAACAGAGACGAGCTGAACAAACTCTGGAGAAGGAGAAAGAGAAACAGAGATGAATAATGGAGTCTCCGCCCTTCACAGACGACAGGGTGGTGAGGAAATGGGCCGCGATGCCTAGAATGTGAGGAAATGGATAAGCAGACAGGGCTGTCCCAGCTGTGCTGGGAAGTGGCCAGCTCAGAGCTCCCGGAAGGAGAGCTGGTGGTGAGCACCCGTAGCCTGCAAGTGCCAGCACCGTGGGAGAGGTGATGATCGGGTCCTCTGGCCAAGCGGCAGAGAACAGGCTCTTGGCAGACACAGGAGAGCATCCTCAACGGAAAAGTCACTGTGAGGTGGTCTTCCTTGCAGCTTTGCTTCGTCAGTGGTAACACATCATTCCTGAGTTTGGAAGGAACCATCAAATACGATATCGTCTGCATTGTCGAGACTGAACATCTTCCAGAGAATGCCATTTCCGTGGGTCAAACCCAAGTGACCAGAGACAGGCACTCCACATGCAATCAGATCTTAAAGCTATTTACGGCTCATGGATCAGGGCAGTGATAGGGACACACTGCATTTCAGCAAGTCTTGGCTGCCATCTGGTGGAGCAAATTCTCCCACAGGTACTTTTCAATACTGAACAAAGTAAAGAGAGATACTTGCGCCCTTAGTGAACTGTATGTGGATGCCTGGAAAAATAGTTTGATGTAGTTTGGTTGCTTAGGGGAATTAAAGACTTCCATGAATATAGCTGTGTTTGTGGGATGGACGTGGAGTTCAGGGTATGTGTGTGGAGTCCTGTCTGTCTGCACGGAGGATTGCTCATTAATCACATAGCCTCAAGCAAAGTCAATGTCTTCTTAGGGTTCTTTCCAGCTCTGAGGTTGTGTAAGGCTATACAGAGCTCTGGAGAACATTTTTTTTTTTTTTTATGTTACTTTATTTTATTTAAAAAAAATCTTGCCCTGGCCAGTTTGGCTCAGCGGTGGGAGCGTCAGCCTGCGGACCAGAGAGTCCCGGGTTCGGTTCCCGCTAGGGGCACGTACCAAAAATAAAAATAATAAATCTTAAGGTGAGAAAAATGTCTTCATTTATTTTTATCGTTCCATTACAGTTGACATTCAATATTGTTTTATAATAGTTTCAGGTGTATAGCACTGTGGTCAGACAAGTATATCATTTATAAAGTGATTTCCCCAGTAATTCCGGTACCCACCTGGCACCGTATGTACTTATTACAATAGTATTGACTCTATTCCCTGTGCCGTATTTTACATCCCTGTGACAGTTTTGTGACTACCAATTTGTACTTCCGAATTCCTTCACCTTTTTTATCCAACCCCGCCCCACCCCTCCCATCTGGCAACTGTCAAAATGTTCGCCGTATCTATGAGTCTGTTTTTGTTTTGTTTGTTCGTTTATTTTGTTCTTTAGATGCCACATATAGGTGAAATCATGGTCTTTACTTTTCTCTGTCTGACTAATTTCACTTAGCGTAATACCCTCTAGGTCTATCCATGTTGTTAAAAATGGTAAAATTTCTTTCTTTTTTATGGCTGAGTAGTAGTCCATTGTATATAGGTACCACTGACTTTTTTTTTACTGACTTGTCTGTTGCTGAGCACTTGGGTTGCTTCCATAGCTTCACTGTTGTAAGTAACATTGCAATGAACATAGGGGTGCATATCTTTTTGAATTCGTGTTTGTGATTTCTTCAGATATATACCCAGAAGTGGAATTGCTGGATCTTATGGTAGTTCTGTTTTTAATTTTTTGATGTAACTCCATACTGCTTTCCACAGTGGCTACACCAATTTGCAATCCCACCAACAGTGCATGAGGGTTCCCTTTTCTCCACATCCTCCCAACGCTTGTTGATTTATTGATGATAGCTATTCTGACAGGTGTAAGATGATGTCTCATTGTGGTTTTAATTTGCATCTCTCTGATGATTAGTGATGTTGAGCATCTTTTCACACGTTTATTGGTCCTCTGTATGTTCTCTGGAGAAGTGTCTATTCAGGTCCTCTGCCCATTTTTCAATTGGGTTGTTTTTTTTTGGTGTTGAGTTGTGTGATTCCTGTATAAATTTTTGATAATAGCCTCTTATCAGATGTATCATTAACACTTTTTTTTCTCCCATTCAGTAGATTGTCTTTTCATTTTGTTGATGATTTCCTTTGCTGTGCAAAAACTCTTTAGTTTCATGTAGTTCCATTTGTTTATTTTTTCTCTTGTTTCCCTTGCCTGAGGAAATATATCAGAAAAAAAATATTGCTAAGAGAATGTCAGAGAACTTACTGCCTATGTTTTCTTCTAGAGCAGTGGTTCTCAACCTTCCTAATGCCGCGACCCTTTAATACAGTTCCTCATGTTGTGGTGACCCCCAACGATAAAATTATTTTCGTTGCTACTTCATAACTGTGATTTTGCTACTGTTACGAATCGCCATCGGAAATACATGTTTTCTGATGGTCTTAGGCGACCCCTGTGAAAGGGTCGTTCGACCCCCAAAAGGGTCGTGACCCACAGGTTGAGAACCGCTGTTCTAGAGGCTTTGTGGTTTCAGTGTTACATTGAAGTCTTTAATCCATTTTGAGTTTATTCTTATATATGATGCAAGAAGGGGTCTAGTTTCATTATTCTGCATGTATCTGTCCTATTTTCCCAGCACCATTTATTGAACAGACTGTCTTTACCCCACTGTGTGTTCTTGCCTCCTTTGTCAGATATTAATTGACCATATAGGCGTAGCTTTACTTCTGGGCTCTCTGTTCCATTAATCTGTGTCTGTTTTTATGCCAGTACCATGCTGTTTTGATTACTACAGCCTTGTAGTGTAGTTTGTATCAGGTAGTATGATATCTCTGATTTTGCTCTTCTTTCTCAAGATTGCTATGGGTATTTGGGGTCTTTTTTGGTTCCCTATAAATTTTTAAATTATTTGTGCTAGTTCTGTGAAAAATGCCATTGGTATTGTAATAGGGATTGCATTAATTCTGTAGACTGCTTTGGGTAGTATGGACATTTTAATGATATTAATTCTTTCAATCCATGAACATGGTATATGCTTCCATTTATTTGTATCTTCCTCAGTGTCTTTCTTCAATGTCGTATAATTTTCTGAGTACAGGTCTTTTACCTCCTTGGTTAAATGTATTCTTAGGTATTTTGTTTTTTTGATGAAATTGTAAATGGGATTGTTTTCTTAATTTCTCTTTCTGATAATTCATTATCGATGTATAAAATGCAATAGATTTCTGAACATTCATTTTGTATCCTGCTACTTTACTGAATTCATTTATCAGTTCTAGTTGTTTTGTGTGTGTGTGTGTGTGTGTGTGTGTGTGTGTGTGTGTGTGAAATCTTTAGGGTATCTGGAGAACAGTTTTGAGGTCAGAATTATTAGGGTTCTTCTGCCAGCTGGAGCTAGAATGGAATCCTGCCAATTCCAGCCCAGGTGTGGAGACTCCTAGAAACTCCACCCACTTGTAGAACAGACCACATGGACAAATTTGAACAGGAAAGAAGGCTCATTTCCCTTTATCAAACAATAGCCCTGTAGGTGAGGAGCACATAAAGGTAGAACGGAAATGCCGGCAAGGTGAAGTTTAATATTGCTAGGCCTGATAGATTTCTCTTAAGTTGACTTCTTCCTTACCAACGTCTAGGACCACCCAAGCCAAGAGAAAGTGATCTACTTGCCTTTGGGTTCTGGGACCATGTAGGATATAAGAAAAATACCCTATTGTGGAATGATTAATATAATAATATATTGGATGAAATTGATACCCCTTCTCAGATTTCCTTGTCCTCCTTTAATCAGGCCACTGGCTACTTGGCCCAGAAGAGTCCCCTCACCTAACATGTCCACCTGTCTCCCCCAGGGTGAAGGCCGAGTTCTTTGAGTCTAGTCAAGTTGGGCATGGGCACCGATGGTGCCCTCCCCCTGGGAGAGGGCAAGGCAGACCTCAGTGAAGTGCCTGGGATTTGGCTTCATAGTGGCTGCCTAGAAAGCCTGGGGTCCAGTCTAGTGGAAGGGCAAGGGGTAGGGGCTGGGTCATAGGCAGAAGAGGTAGCTTGTGGGAGACCTTGAGAGAGCAAGTAGAGTTAAGAACTGGAAGATGTCATTGTGGCTGCAGAGTGGTGAGCAGACGGCAGAGGACAGGTGGCCCAGGGCCTTGCAGGATGACCTGGGACCTTAGCCTGGGTGCTGTGTAAGCCATGTACTGAAGTTGAACAAACAGGTTTGCATTTTAGGATCACACTCACTGCAGTGTGAGAGGCATGATCAGAGGGAGACCAAGCTCCACTGGGTGGACCATGGAGCCAGAGCTATTTTGGTATTAGAAATGTCAACACCCAGTGGCTGGCAGGCCCCTTGGAGGGGCAGCGTGGAGATGAGCAGCTGAGGTATCTGCTGCTCACTGTGCAGTGTGTGTGTTAGAACACAGGTGAATAGCCCTGGCCGGTTTGGCTCAGTGGTTGGAGTGTTGGCCTGTGGACCAAAGAGTCATGGGTTCAATTCCGGTCTAGGGCACGGACCTCAGTTGCAGTTCAATTGCCAGCCCAGGTCAGGTCATGCAGGAGGCAACCAATCAGTGTATCTTTCTCATGTCGATGTTTCTCTCTCTCTCTCTCTCTCTCTCTCTCTCTTTCTCTCTCTCTCTCTCTCTCTCTCTCTCTCTCTCTCTCTCTCTCTCTCTCCCTCCCCCCTTCCCTTCCTCCCTCCCTCCTTCCCTCTCTATCTGAAGATAAATGGAAAAGTATCATTGGGTGAGGATTAAAACAACAACAACGAAAACACAGGCGGATAAACATTGTAATTGACCGTCCTGGAGTGATGCTATGTTCACACGGTGAAAACAGGTGATGGATTTCAAATGCAATTCGAAGGTGATCATTTGGGTGAGGTTATTTCATACTTGACTGATTCAGCCAACTATTTTTAAAGGGTGCTAATTAAAATTTGCCCAGGGTTATCAATTTGCTGCCAGAACGGCAGAGAAATGGGCATGGAAGGGTTCCAGTCCAGCTACTGACGGACTGAGACTTGGTTGCCACGCTAGGGGGATTTTCAAAAGGGGCGTGTTTTCATTTGGAGCGCGCCTTTTTACTCTGGAGAGGAGCTGATGAAAGATTAGAATTACATAGCGTCTTCCATGATTCATTTTGCTCATCGTTAATTATCGCCAGTGTCATTAGGGCAAATTCTTTTTCACATACTGGACCGAGGAACCCTGGGGCCCCGGCTGTCATCTCCTAGTTGTGTGGGACAGCACGGAGCCTGGGTCCCCACGTCACGTGGTTGCTGTGTCTGTTTCATTCATCAGCGTCTGACGGTTTGGCGGAGGCATTTCTGAGCTCTGAAGGGTGGCTGATGGAACGCCCCGATGCTGTCCCACTTTCTTTTAAATATTTTAAAAGTCACTGTCTCCAGGAATCTCAGTAAGAATTAGACTGTGGGCCCCAAGGGGACAGCCGCCACATTGATCTTCTGTGCTCGATTCCCAGTGCCCAGCATGATACAGTCTCAATCAGCAGGTGTCAAAAACAGGGATTGGCAAAGGGCCAGGGGCTTGCGACACATCAGTGAGTGAAACAAAACTCCCTGCCCCGTGGAGACTGCACTCACAGGAGGAGGACGGAGACCACAGTCAACGAGTAAATCCCACGGTGTGCCACACGGTGATACATTCTTTGAAAAAAGAAATTAAAGCAAAGTAAGGGGCGTTGTGAGTGCCAGGGACAGGGTGGGGCGGAGCGGGGTAGCTGGGTCCGTTTCCTGTTAAATAATATTCTCCTGGTAGGCCTTGTTGAGAAGGAAAATGATTTGAAAGGGTAAGGAGATGAACCAAAGAACTTATATGCATATATGTGTAACCAATGGACATAGACAACAATCCTGTGAAGGGGGGCGGGAGTGGGGAGGAGGGTGTCAATGGGAGAAAAAGGAGAAACATCTGTAACAAAAATAAATTAATTAATTTTAAAAAAGGCAAAAAGTTCAGCTGGTGTGGCTCAATGGTTGAGCATCGACCCATGTACCAAGAGGTCACCAGTTCGATTCCCAGTCAGGACACATGCCCAGGTTGTGGGCCCGATCCCCAGTGGGGGGCATGCAGGAGGCGGCCCATCGATGTTCTCTCTCATCGATGTTTCCATCTCTCTCTTCCTCTCCCTTCCTCTCTCTCTAAAAATCAATAAAAACATTAAAAGAAATGTTTGTTCTTTAAAAAAAAAAGAGAGAGAGAGAGGAATGGGAGGGAGGGAATTGGAAAAATATGCATTTATTTGGAAAACGTTTGAAAGGAATTTACTGCAAAGGAGAACAGAGAAGTGGGTGGTAGCTGTTGGATGAAGTGGGGTTGGTAGAATCATCTGTTTGTTTAAGATGCTCTCTTTCTAATGCCAACGAGAATGACCTGGGAGAGGAGAAGTGATGTAGGGGTGGATGGGTTATGGACGTGCAGTGTGATCGCCAGGTGTGAGTGAGGGCTGGCGTAAAGAACTGTCTGCATGTATGTGCATCCACATTTAATTTCAGGTGAGGCCCATCATCAGGGTCGGTGGTGTTCTCCAGCTATTTTCAGAAGTTGGATTTAAACAGAGTTTTGGCTTTGCCGAGGAAGCGCAACAAGGGAGTTGAGGGTGTTAGCAGGAATGCGATGATAATGACCGAAATGTAACTTAAGGAGGAGACGCTCAATAATGCGTTCTGAGAAGTTTTTAATTTTCAGTTGCAGTACATACACTATTATATTAGTTTCAGATGTACAGCAGAGTGGTGAGACATTTTTACGACTTATGAAATGACCCCCTCGACAGGCCTGATACCCATCTCTTAGCTATCACAATATTCTTGACTGCATTCCCTATGCTGGACTTTACATCCCCCCAACTGTTTTTATTCCTGGCAGTTTGTATACCTTCCCCTTTTCCACCCATCCCCCCAACCGTCCTCCCATCTGGCAACCTGTATCTGTTCTCTGTATCTGTGAGTCTGTTTCTGTTTTGTTTGTTCATTTATTTTGTTCTTTAGATTCCACATATAAGTGAAATCCTATAGCATTTGTCTTTCTCTGCCTATTTCCCTGAGCATGGTACCCTCTAAATCCATGCATGTTGTTGCAAATGATAAGGTTTCATTCTTTTTATTTAAAAATTTTTTTCTTTATTGATTTTAGAGAGAGAGGAAGGGAGAGGGAGAGAGAGATAGAAACATCGATGAGAGAGAACATAGATTGGCTGCCTCCTGCATGCCTCCCACTGGGGATCGGGCCCACAACCTGGGCATGTGCCCCGACCGGGAATCGAACCCGTGACCTCTTGGTGCATCTTTTTAATAGCCGAGTAATATTCCACTGTATATGTACACCGCTCTGCTTTATCCACTCATTTTTGATGGGCACTTGGATTGCTTCCATATCTTGGCTATTGTAAATAATGCTTCAGGAAACATAAGTGTGCATCTATATTTTTGCATTTCTGTTTTGGACTTCTTCACATAAATACCCAGAGGTGGAATTGCTAGATCATGAAGTAGTTCTATTTTTAGTTTTTTGAGGAACCACAATACTGGCCTGTTTGTTTGCTCCTATTTGTTAGTGCCTTTGAGACAGTCTGCACCTGCCTCTCATGTCTCTGTAATGTTAGAGAATGATCTTATTAAAATGGGATGGTGTATTTATTTCCCTTACATATAGGGATTTTAAATATTTTAAATCGGATGATACAATTTTATTTCAAAAAATAAAATTTTATTGTATATGCTGCTTATTTTCTTAAAAATATAGAAAATAGGCAGACACAGTAGATATAAGAAAAAAAATACCTTTGATTTCATTATTCAATGCTAACCATGGTAAAAATGTAAACATACTCAGTTCCAGTATTGGCTATAATTGCATAGTTGTGATCCAACGGCTCATACGCAGTGTGTGCTTTTTGCTCTCAACAGAACCTATTATCATTCCTCACAAACACCTTTTTTTCTGGATTCATAGAGGTTCACCCTCTGCTATGTGCACAGCTCTGTTAATATCAGAGTAAGACGATGCTCCCAGCTCTCCACCTGGGGAATGAAGGGAAGGAAACTCACCTCTCTCTCTCCCCATCTCCTCTGCCCTCTTTCTGCAGTCGTCCTTGTCTCCATTCCCACGCATCTTCCCTTTTTTCCTTCCCTCTTTTCCCATCTCTCTCTTTCTCCTGTTCCTTTCCCTCCTTTTTGTCTCTCATTCATTGCATTCTAATGGGAGCCTGTGGGCATCATTGCACCCTGTCTGCCTGTGGCCGGCTCTTGCATCTGTGTTTAAGGACAGGAATACGTCAGTTTGGAATATCCCACTGAACGGGACTGTCCGCTTTATTGAAAATTAACTCGCTGTGGTTCGTTTTTATTGTTTATTGCGGTCACATTATATACGCTTCAGGTGTACAGCATTATAATTCGCTATCTGTATACACTCGCCACCAAATGTCTAGTTGCCATTCGTCACCATAGAATTGACCCTTTGTACCTGTTTCACCCTTCTGCACCCCCTGCCCCTCTGGTAACCACCAATCTGTTGTCTGATCTATGAGTTTGGTGAGTGAAATTACCCGTTTTTTTGTCCTTTTCCGTCTGACTTATTTCACTTAGCATTAATACCCTCGATCATGTCACAAATGGCAATATTTTGTCTTTTTTTAAAATATGTTTTTACTGATTTTTTAGGGAGAGAGAGATAGAAACATCCATGTGAGAGAGACACATGGATCGGCTGCCTCCTGCACGCCCCCTACTGGGGATCGAGCCTGCAACCGGGGCATGTGCCCTGACCTGGAATCGAACTGGGACCTCTCAGTCCATGGGACAACGCTCCATCCACTGAGCCACACTGGCCGGGCTAGTTTGTCTTTTTAATGGTTGTGTGTGTGTGTGTGTGTGTGTGTGTGTGTGTGTGTGTGTATATATATATATATATATATATATATATATATATATATATGTATATTCTTTGCCCATTCATTCATGGATGGACAATTAGGCTGTTTCAGTGTCCTGGCCATTGAAAGAACACTTTCAACAGGGAACAGGGAAAGTTGGCTCAGGTTGTCATGAGCCAGCACAGGGCTGGCCTGTCGGGCTGCGGCGCTCTCCTCGAACCCGGGCAGCTCACTTCACCCGTGTTCCTTCATCTGTGTTCTTACACGTGTGTTCACACACGTCACCAGCCACAGAGCCTCAGCCTAGAAACCCGGCTCGCAGATGCAATCGTACATTTTCAATGGGGCCATACAAATACAACTGCCAAACCCACAAAGCTGAGATGGCTTCTGAGGGTTTAGCGAAGCAGCACAGATCTCAAAAGCAGCATATATCTCCTCCCTCAGACTTCATGTAGGCTTTCCTGGGGACTTCCTCAACACAGACTCTGGGGTGTCAGTTTCGAAGCCAGCTCCCACAAGTGTCCAGCCTCGGGCTGAACCCCAGCGAGCTCGCCGTGCTGGGAGGGGGGGTCCGTGGTGCGGCTTTGGATGGCAAACACGTTAGGTGATGCTTCTCTACACACAGATGAAACGTGCCTGCCATCGAGTCTGCCAAAGGACCGTGGAATGTTTGGGGGAGGCTAGCATAGGAATGATTGGAAAATTCAGCAACTCGGGGCGTCTCCAACTCCCACCTCTTTGTAGTCATCCATTCATCCTGCCCCTCTGACCTAGCATTACTCCCTTACTGCTGTGCTTTGGAGGGTCAGCTCTCACACACTGCCCATCTACCCAAGGGGAAGGCTAAGCCTAGGGCACCGTGCGGAAAGCGGTTCCTGCCTGAAAACGGGAACGAGTAACCACATCGTCGATGTGACGGACACCACGCAGGTATTTCTACGGATGCACGATTCCTAGCAGCATCCCACCCAGAGCGGACATTCCGGAAATGGGGTGGGTATCCACTTTTAAACTTGAGGGCACATTTTCCGTTTTCTGGACAACTTTCTTCCTAAACTCCCTCTCCTACCTCCATCTAGCCTTCAGAAGAACCTATCGGCTTCTTCATGATCTGATCTGCCTTTTTCCTCACGAAACTCATCGCTCCGTGTCGCCGGCATACAGGTGTTCGCCTGACATCTGTTCCGGGCCATGGTACGGAATAGAAACTTGGATGAGAAGGTCAGCTTTAAAATATGCGTAATGAATTCACGGACGAGCAGCTCTGCCAACAACTCCTTGCGCCATTTCCCACCTCACTACCCGTGGAGGCTTCCCTGCATTCTAAGACGTGCCAATAAAAGGGCAGAATGGGTGACCACGGGGGCCGAGGGCATTTTTTTTTTTTCTTCCATGAATAGGGAATGAAAGGCAGAGTGAAAAATATTTCTTAAATTAACGAAGTTGACCTAGTAGAGAGAGAATTGGCAGACGCTTAATATTTCCTGGAGTCCACGCGTGACAGCTGTCTGCTCCTCTGAGAAGGCCTGATGTCCTTCCCAAAGGGGCTTCCACAGCCACTGGTGGAAAGCCTCACTATTTTTTGAGATTATTATTTTTTGAATTTTATAATCGATAATACTTACATGATTGGGGTTATCCAGCAGTGTGTGGTGGGACTGAAGTGTAGGAGTATATTTTTTTCCTTTATTTATTTTACAGAGAGAGAAGGTGAAAGGGAGGGGGAGATGGAAACATCGATGAGAAAGAACATCGACTGGCCGCCTCCTGCATGCCCCCCACTGGGGATCGGGCCCACAACCTGGGCATGTGCCCTGACCGGGAATCGAACTGGCGACCTCCTGGTGCAGGGGTTGATGCTCAACCACTGAGCCACACTGGCCGGACTAGTGTAGGGGTTTCTTTAAGAGACAGGTGAGTAGACTATCTTAACATTACATAGGAAGCTGCTCTATGCATTCTAAAAAATAGGTGCTGAGTATTTTTGTTAATAAAAGTAATAGGAAGACAAGTTTTTTCGTTATTTTTTTGGAGAAGAGAGGTTTGTTTTCCAATAAAAACGAATTCTTTTGTGGCATTAATATATTTTTTTAAGTTAGGTAACAGTGCTCTCTTTATTACAGAGGATACTAAATCAAAATGACAGATAAAGAGGGTTAGCGTGGGTAATTCAGTTGGAGACAGTGTATCTTTTTTTATATAGTTTTGGATTTCTCAGGCTAATTTCATAATGCATGTTAAAGGGTTAGTTTGTGGAACAAGTAGATGCAAACACAAATAAAGAAAATATCAGAACTGAATGCTAGGGTTGCAGAGTGTTTAAAAATAACACGCATTCTATGTACCCTCCGTCAGCTCGTGAAAGCCAAGGTCACCTTGAACCTCCAAAGCTGGAAACAGCTCCAGCTACAAGCTTTCCAACTGAAAAATGTCTTCACTAACCTCTTATTTTCCATTTTCCCCTGCAAATCAGGCCAGTCAAACACGCTCTTTACATTTCTTTGGACCATGAGTCTTTTTTTTTTTTTTTAAATCCTCACCTGAGGATATATTTCTATTTATCTTCATATAGACTGGGAGGGAGGGAGAGAGAGGGAGAGGGAGAGAAACATCGACATGAAAGGGACACATCGACTGGTTGCCTCCCGCACGACCTCAACGAGGGCCGGGGATGAACCGTAACCGAGGTATGTGCCCTTGACTGGAATCGAACCCGTGACTCTATGGTCCGCGGGCCGATGTTCTAACCACTGAGCCAAACCGGCCAGGGCTGGACCATGAATCTTTTAGTCCACACCAACTCTCCAAACCTCTGTCAGTAATTGCCACCGGCTTTCACTTTTGCTCGTCTATCCACTGCAAGCAACTCGAAACCCCTTGGCCCTTTGCTTTTCCCTTCTTTGTCACTAGCCGCGTTGTGCCGTGGGCGAGTCTGCGAGCCCAGCCTTGGTCTGGCACGCGATTTCCTTCCTCAGCTATGTGCGTGAGCAAGTGTGAGGAACCAGGACTATCCAGTCTGGGATTGGAGCGCTTGTCTTTCGGACTGAGGGCGCTACTCAAGGGGAACTCGAGCACATCTTAGACCTTGCATGGTTAGGAAGGGAAAGAGTGACAGATTTCAGGGACCAGGGGAGCCATGCAGTATATTCCCGGGGCCTGGGTACCAGCTGGAGGTCACTCACTGCACCAGTGGTAGCACACACATCTTTCCTGCACGCCTGCTGCAGACAGAGGATGGAGCAGATGACAAGGAACACACAGGCCGAGCTCCCAGGGGGTTTCTATTCTATCAGAGCACTGATAATGTTAAGTACTGACACAAAATCGGGCCGTCCAGATGGGACCGGGCTCAGTTCCCACACAATTGTACACTCATAATTCCCCACGTTTATTGTCCCAGAATATAACGAGCTATTAAATGCTCACTCGTCTTGAAAAGAAACCCATACTGAAGGTATGATTTTTTAATCCTTTGTCAATTCCTTTTACTGTCAGTGAAAAACGCTTTTCAACATGGGGCCGACACAGCACGACCTGTCTTTGATTTCCTGGTTCTCGGGGACAGCTGTAAGTCTATTATTAGAAATGTCTTATTTCCTAACTGTGGGTGGTCACGGGGCCCTGCTTATGTTTCCTGGGATGGCATTAGTTTTTATTTGGCTGTAGAGGAAGCCCTTGCTTTCTGTGGTGGAATTAGGTCCACGGGGAACAAGGCCTTGGATCTGTTTACTTCTCCGTTACACGCGAAGGAGAAGGACGTCGCCCTGACGGCCTTCCCAGGCTGGAGCTATTTATGTACAGGGGTAACATTGCCTATGAGCTCCGGGCCTCCAGGGGGCCAAGCCAATGGAGAATAATTGGTCCTGGCTGCCTGGAGAACTGTTTTGAGATGGGGCTCATCAGAAAAGAAAACTATGATTAATACGTGAAATCTGCTGTAGGCAAGTTTTTCCATTTTATATATACTGACCCTGGGGAATGGCTTGGCCTTGTGTCTTCAGTTTTAATCTCCCCCAGGTATAAGGCGCCATTTATTTTAATCTGAACAGGATGCCATAGATACAGCTTAATAATCTAGTGCCCCCCCCCTTCCCAATGAAGTTACATTGATTTCGCTGTTCCCCAATAAGATCCCCTCCAGCTCGCTGTCATTGACAGGGCTAGCCCTCTTCACATACACACGGTACACACAGTACCAAGTGCTAAAGTGGGAAATTATACTGTTGTCCACAGTTTAGGAAAGACGTATATGCTCAAGGCAGAACTCTTGCGCGCACACACACACACACACACACACACACACACTTTCATAAGTTCTTTTATGCGTTTTACCCTACCCCTTGGTGCGCTTCTTCAATCTGGAATAGATTTCTTGGTTTTTCCATTTAGAATGGAATTATTAGAGTAGTGTGTGTGTGTGTAGACTAGGTCACATGACAAAATGCACTTCCGGTGGGTCATGGAGAACACGGTGTGAAAGTCGCCATCCAGACCACGCCCCCTGTCGTCGGGGTGCTGGGAGGAGGATGCGCCTTCCTGTGCTGTTTGGTTTTGCTCCTTCCAGTGCATCTTTGGAAACCATGAACTTGAGCAGGACTCATAAGCAAGGTCTGTCACAGAGGCACTGCCGCGTGAGAAGTGTCCCACAACTGCTCGGGTCCTTAGCTCTGAGGCCCAGGCGACACGGCCCCCGCTCCTTGCTGAGCGATCCCTGTGTCTCGCGAAACGGCCCTGGTTCCCATCCCACGAGGAAGCTGCTCTGTCTGCTTAGCAGAAAGTACGGAGTGCAGACAGAAGGGGTGGGCAGACACAGGGTTACAGTTGTTCATGTGAAAGTAGTATAATAATCAATAACTAAGAGTAGGAGAATAAACTCTGTTTTGTGAACTCACAACCGTGAGTTGGCCACCCCGGCATCACTCGGTCCGACCTACGTCTGGGGCTGTGGTCTGCTCCCAGTGCCTGGACCACACGGGCACCTAGTCCATCCGTCACCTGTGACTGCAATGGCTGCAGTCACTTGCAGATTTTCCCAGCTGCCGGAAGAGAAGAGCGATCAGAACATGTTTTCATTAATCAGAGATTTAGGTAACCCAGTGCCATTTTGGGGTGACCATCACTAGACTTATAAAAGGTTGAATCTGACCGATGGGAAAAGGAGAGGCCAAAGTCAAAGGGGCCAAGGAACTCAGGTGGCAGTCCCAGCGGGGCGCCCGCTGGAGGTCAGGACTGGAACTGAACAGGTGTGTGGGCGAGGGACAGCCTGAGGAGGCTTGGCTGTTCCCGGGGTGCACCCCAGATCTCACCTTCTGTAGCTTCTAGTGTTAGTATAAAAATCATCAGTGGAGCCCTGGCTGGGAGGCTCAGTTGGTTGGAGCATCATCCCATACACCAGGAGGTCGTGAGTTTGATTCCCTGTCATACCAAGGTTGCGGGTCTCTCACGTCAGTGTTTCTTTCTCTCACTCTTTCTCCCTTCCTCTCTTTCCAAAAATCAATAAAAACATATCCTCGGGTGAGGATTAAAAAAAAAATAGTGGGTACTTTTTTTTAAAAAATGTTTTTATTGATTTTTTAGAGAGAGGGGAAGGGAGAGAAACATTGATGGGCCGCCTCCTGCACGCCCCCTACTGGGGATCGAGCCTGCAACCCAGGCATGTGCCCTGACCAGGAATCGAACCGGGACCTCTCAGTCCATGGGACGACTCTCAGTCCACTGAGACACACTGGCCGGGCAACAGTGGGTACTTCTTTAAATGATGTGGTCTGGTAGCAGGAAATTTCACTTAGGTCGTTCTGAGGAATGGAAAGACCTCATTCTTCAGTAGCCTGGCAGGAATGGGGAAGGTGCCCTGTGCTTAAAGAGAGAGCCTTCCATGGGGGGCCGTGCGACAGTGGGTGGTGGGGTGGGGGGCTCGGTGCTCCCCCCTCAGTGCTAATACAGCAAACGGTGTTCTTTTCCCTAAGTGTCCCCTCATTGACGCCGGCAGGATTTTCGGGGTGAGTCACACGTGTATTCTCTTGTGGTCACATCTCAGGACCGTGGCATGTTCCTTTTGTGTGTGGTGCATCCGTTTCTAGTAAGGAGCGCAGAGCGGCTGAGCCCCGACGGAGGAACAGCGGGTGCTGAGCCCTGCACCTGACCAGCACCCACCTTCTGGCTTCCTGGGTGCGGGAGGGCTGGGCAGAGGCTGGGGGTCTTGGGCTAGCTTTTCCGCTGGAGGTTCCACGTGAAAGGAGCTGAAGGAGCCAGTGTGGGCTGACCTTTCCCGGCCGCTCTGCGTGTGTCTGTGCCGTGAGTGGGAGCTGGGTGGTGTGTGGACAGAGCTCTGGACAGAGCGTCTGTCTGAGAAGACACAGAAGGGCCACCGCAGCGCGGAGCCCGTCCCGCGTCCCCAGGGCACTTGCTCCACCAGGGCAGGTCCCCCTCTCCTTCTCCTCCAGCTTATAAAGCTCTGTGAGTGCACTCCACCCGTCCCTCCTCTCTGTCCTACCAGGCCCACAGGTCTGCACCCGCGCACGGGACCTAGAGGACGTGTTAATACTAACCCAGGGTTCTCTGAAAGCAGATGAGTGAAGTCATCGTTACTAATCATCCTTTGAGCAAACATTTTTTTAACTATAGAAACACTGATATGAGAGACTGGTGAGAATAAGAGTTGAGAGAAGATTTTCTTTAGTACTGCCGCAGACGTGCACACTCAGTATTTTTATTTGGCATCTGGGTTCCAATCTCACACATACTTGCACAGATAATGAACACGACCCCGTGCCCACCTGTGCCCACCTGCACGCAGGCGCAGTGGACGCCCTTCGCTCTCCGCGCGCAGCACCCGGGGGAACAGCTGGTCCCTCCCCTGCAGTGGCGGGGGTGGGTGGAGAGCCTGGTGGGCAGGTTCTCCTTCTTCTTGGTTTCTATGGTAGCACAGGGCTGGAAATGGGACAGAGGAGGGACCCACCGAAAAGCAGCGTGAGTCCATGTCATCGGCCGCGGTTTAGCGCTCACCCCGTGCGTGGTCTGTGTCTCGAGTCCAAGTGGGGGAGTGGCTCAGGCACCCTGCGTCCAGCCCCTTCCGTTTTCCAGGCGAGGAGAGGGGCTCCGGGGAGTGGGGTGAATGGCAGGACTGGAATGCAGGCTCCTGGGTACCCTGTGCTCACCTGTCCCCACAGGCTGCCAGGGGACAAGTTTTCTGGTCGTCTGAATACACATGCTGTCTGAGAACCAGTCTGTTTTCAGTCTGAGGCCTGGCGGGAGCGATCCCAGTTGGGGGCTTGCGTCCTGTGAACAGTGCTCTCAGTGCAGGCTGTCCTTCGACGGGTGGCCCGGCGCCTGGCGCACGGGGCAGCCAGCAGGGCTGTGTGCGTTGTCCTGTCTTTCTGCCATTTCCCTCCACACCCAGGGCTTCCATGGCTGCCCGCTTGCAAATTCAGTGATGAGAGCAATGCCTCTCTTTTTAAAAGACAATGCCAACGACGGCGAGGAGGCCGAGGTGAACGGGTGCGGTCCTCACATCTCGCCCTGGGAAGACACTTGTGTCCACTGTGCAGAGGAACCTCCCACGGACAGACGCCCAGCGGGAGCCCCGACCGAGCCCTCCCAGCTGCAGACTACAGCAGTTTTCTGGGCTAAATGGAATGATTCGTAACAGAGGGATAATCAGTACTGAATTGTATGTGGAATGATCCACAGCAGTTTTCCAACCGAGTGTAATAGAGCTTATTTATTTTCTTAATGATTTCTCCCTGTTACCTGAATTATCTAAACATTAACATCTTTCAAACCAGTGGGCTCCCCATGGAGAGGCTGAGGTTCCCGCACACCAAGGGGAACTGTTCCCGGGGATGAGTAACTCGTTGGCAGATGAGGTAAACTGAGGCACGGCTATGAAGGCCAGTCCCTGGGTCAGTTCTTGATGGCCATGGTCCATAGAAGCGGGTGGTCTGTCTCCACAGTCACAACCCCGGATCCGTCGTAGGTATTGGACGTGCTGACCAGTGTTCCAAAGCTGAGCACGTGATTCGCTGTAAGAGAGTGAGGAGAGAGGTTAGGAAGCCGGCCTTTCTCCAGTGAGGAGAGATGCTGTCACCAGCACTAAACAGCGACCAAGCACATGCTCTGATGGAAGATGTGTGACATGTGGGCTTCTAAAACGGAAAGGTTTTCTAACCTGCTGGGACCACTCTTCCTGGAGCTGGTTACCGGTTCCTGACTGTCTGGGTATATGCCATTCTCATACCGAACTTCAGAACATCTTTTCATTACCAGCGGTACAACCCAAACCCATTTCTGTCATGTGCTACTTCAGTCCTTGCCTGGTGCAACTTTAACTTTTCCTGATGATGCCGAACATTCTACGTCAGTTATTAAACTCAATAGCGGTTCTGTTTTGGCTTCAAGTATAAATGACATCAGGCAGAAGACTAAGTGCTTCAGGAAAGCATAGGATTTCGATCTGTTTTTCCTCACAGATTAAGAAAAGTCAAAGTGGGAACTCAGAGGTCCAAGCAGACTTCCAGATGTGTGACCTTGAGCTCAGCTGCAAAATGAGGGTAAGAGATGAGATGCTGTCTAAACGACTTAGTTATCCAGGTACAGGCTTAGGGGTGAAGTTATAGAGTGAGAATCTGTATATTCACAAATTACACACACGCAAACCTGTATTTATACGTTGTAACAAGATGGCTGGAGTTAATGCCAAGACACCACGTGGCAACCTCACTTCTCTCTGCTTATAGAGGAGCAGTTCACTTCCCCAACACGACTAGCTTATACATATACATGTATTTTTCTGCTAAAATTCAAAGAGAAAAATAAATAAATGCTATGGGGCCCGCACTGTGAGACAGAAATCTAGGGAGATACACTATTTGGGGGGAAGTAATTCCATTGTAATCTCATTTCCCACTAGAGGGAGCCTGCCCTCTTTCCAAGGAAATCTTCAAAAAGGCGATTTAAAATTCAGAAATAGTATTATGACAGGATAATGAATGCATACTTAGTATTACCAGTTCACACAGTTTACTCATTAAAACTCAAATTATTACGTTTTCACCGTTGTCAACACCTCCAGGAATGCGAATGCGAGGTCACGGAGTAAAACTCTACAGCAGTAGAGACCCTCACGGGGCATCAGTGATCTGGAACCTTTCTAAGGGACATGCACACACAATACATGTACAAATCCGGACACTATTGCCTGGAGTGGGTTACGGTGCTGGCTGTAGGGAGACTCACTGCAGAGTCGACTTGGAATCTGGTGGGAAAGAAGGCGTGGCTCCCCCAACAGGTGGCTCAGGCCCGGCTGTCAGGGTTTTCCCAGCAGAGGAAGGGCTGGGGAGCAGCGGGGACACTTCAGACCATTTGTTCACAGGGCGTGGGTGCTCCAGGAGGCCTGCCAACTTTACAGTGGAAACGCCCTAGCAAAGAACCGGGACGCACGACCCACCTGAATCTGACACAATGCATTGTAAGGTTCTGGAAACCGATAAGCAGCCTGGTTTTCACCTGGGTTTAAGGGCTTGTTGATTTGAGTCCTCTCTTTTTCCCCTTGGTTAGCCTAGCTGAAGGTTTATTAACTTTGTTTACCTTGGCAAAGAACCAGCTCTTAGCTTGGTGATCTTTTCTACTGTTTCCTTGTTCTCTCTTTATTTCTGCTGTCATCCTTATCATTTTCCTTTTGCTAACTCTGGGCTTAGTTAGCCCTTCCTTTTCCAGTCCCACCGGTGCAAAGGCAGGCTGTCTATTTGAGACCTTTTCATACTCTTGAGGGGCACTTAGAGCTCTGAGCTTCCTTCTCCGAACTGCTTCTGCTGCATCCTTTGTCTCAGGATACTTTTCATTCCCCTTTTCATTTCTTCTTTGATCCCCTGGTGGCTCAGGAGAGTGTTGTTTAATTTCCATGGATTCATGAGTTTTCCAGTTTTTCTTCTGTTATTGATTTCTGGTTTCATACGGCCGTCGTCAGGGAAGATAAGTGGTATGATTTCAATTTTCTTGAATTTGCTAAGACCTGGTTTGTGGCCTAACTAGTGTACAATCTGTCCTTGAAATTCCGTGCTGTCTTGGTTACCCGCCAGCCTGTAGGGTGAGAATCCAGGACAGGTGCCTGGCTTCTCTGGTTGGGCGTCCTACACGCAGCAGGAAGCAGGGCTGTGAGTCCGTGTCCCTGACTGGGCGGTGCAGCAAACAGGCTCCAGACCAGCCAGCTGCCTGCCTGGGACCCGAGTGCGGCAGGACTGCACAGCGAGCAGCCTGGCCTCACGGGGCCTCAGCTGTGCTCTGCGGCTGGGGCAGGCGCGTGCGCTTCTGGAAGCAGGGCTGTGGGACGGGCTCTGCAGGTTCCTGGCGCTCTGGTTAGGTCTCCTGGTCAGGCGGGGCTGGAGGTCATATTCGACGTGGGAGGGACTATCTTCCCTACCCAGTTGGGGTGGAAGAACAGCCCCAGGGCCGACAAGGCTTGTGTTTGGGGACACAACAAGCAGAACTGGCTACCCCTCTGGCTCTGCAGAGGGCAGTGCTGCTTGCCCAGCGCTTCCCAGGCAGGTGCCCAGGCCAGGCTTCCTGGGGGCGGGGCTATGCCTCAGCTTCCCTGCCTGGGGGGAGCGGCCCAGCAGCTCCAAGGCTGGCATGGCTCCTGGTTTGAGATCCAGAATCAGGCAGACTAGCTACTGTCTTGGCTCTGGCGCTGAGCAAAGCCACCGGCTGGGATTCTACTTGGGTCCCGCTGTGAGCAGGGACTGAGTCCGCCGGGCCCCGCGGTGAGCGGACGCGCGGTCTGCATGGGCCCCGCGGTGAGCAGGGACTGAGTCCGCCCGGCCCCGCGGTGAGCGGACACGCGGTCTGCATGGGCCCCGCGGTGAGCAGGGACTGAGTCCGCCCGGCCCCGCGGTGAGCGGACACGCGGTCTGCATGGGCCCCGCGGTGAGCGGACACGCGGTCTGCATGGGCCCTCTGTGAGCGGACACGCGGTCTGCATGGGCCCCGCGGTGAGCGGACACGCGGTCTGCATGGGCCCCGCCGTGAGCGGACACGCGGTCTGCATGGGCCCCGCGGTGAGCGGACACGTGGTCCGCCGGGGTCCGCTGTCCGAGCACTGGCGTGACCCGCTGCTCAGGGCGCAGCAGGCTTATCTGTGACTTATGGGTGGGGAAAGGGACTCTCAGAGAGGACACCTCAACGGGCTGTGACGGTAACTGACCTTGGTAGTCACACGGTACCCAGGAGGTGAAGGCAGTTCTTTCGAGAGCTCGGAGAGGAGGACGCAGGGGAGGAGGCCGCCAGCAGCCTGGGGCGGCAGAGGAAGCCCTGTCCACACCGGACACAGTGCTGGACGAGCCCACTGGGATGCGTCTGGAGGCCCCTGCCCCGGGAACGCAGGACGGCCCTAACTGCTCCCACGCAGCAGAAGCCGGTGCCCCCGCCCAGCCTCCCTGTGGGAAGGCGGTGTTTGAGGAAAAGGCCCCCGTGACAAAGGCGCTGTCACCAGCAGGGGCAGCACCGGGGGCCTCTCCATCGGTCACCCCTACCCGGCTTTGACTCCTAGGTGTTAAAGAGGGGATCCGGATGGAAATGTGGGAGGCGAGCTTTCTACTTAATAATTGTTAATTTACACTTCATAATGCCCCCGAGGTTCCTATTTCAATCAAAATTGTTTCCTATACAGTAGCATTTACACTTAGGGTTTTCTTGACACTTTTCAAAAATTAAAGAGATATACTGCCTCTCACGGCCTCGAAGGCAGGCACTCAAGGTGGTGGTCGTTTAGAGGGTGGAGTGACATGCCCTCTGTGAATTCACCGTGCCTGGAATCTCAACGAGAAAGAAAACGTCCAGACCATCTGTCAAGGTAAGAAATGCGTTCAGTTATCTGTGTCAGCCCTGCAAACAGAAACCTGCGAGCCACACAGCTAACTGTTCATTTTCCAGTAGCCACATCACAAAAAGTAAATATGAGTACAGTGTTAGTATGTATATTTACGGTTGTTGAGATATAACTGACCTACAGTGTTATATTCGTTTCAGGCGTACAACGTAATGATTCGACATATGTACACACTGACACGATCGTAAGTCTGGTCAGCACCTCACACACTTACACATTTTCTCGTGTGATGAGAACTTTAAGCTCTCTCTCAGCAGCTCTCAGACACACAGTGCAGTGTGTCCAGGACTGCCACCGTGGTGCCCGGCAGTCCCGACTCTCTCCTCTAACTAGGAGTCTGTCGGGACCCTCTGACCACAGTTACCCCTTTCCCCACCACCCCAGCACCCACCAACCTGTTTTCTGTACGAGCTTTTTCAGAAAAGATTCCACATATAAGTGAGATCATAAGGTGTTTGTCTTTTTCTGTTTGTCTGATGCCCTCAAGGCCCATCCACATTGTTGCAAATGACAAGATGTCCTTCTGTTTTATGGCTGAATAATATTCCATCACACACACACATCACCTTCATCTGTTCATCCGTTAGTGAACACTGAGGTTTTTTCTATGTCTTGGTTATTTTAAATAATGCTGAAGTGAACATGGGGATACAGGTATCTTTTTGAATTACTGTTTTGTTTTCCTTCAGATAAATACTCAGAAGTGGGGATGCTGGATCACATGGTAGTTCTACTCTTTAATTTCTTGAGGACCCTCCGTCCTGTTTCCCACAGTGGCTGCACCCATTTGCAGTCCCAGCAACGGTGCACGCCTTCTCTCCACACTCGGGCCAGCCCCCACTTACTGTTTCTAGTCTTTTTGACAATAGCCATTCTAACAGGTGTGTGAGGTCAAATCTCGTTCTGATTTTGATTTGCATTTCTCTGGTGGTGTTTCATGTACCTGTTGTCTGGGAAAATGTGTATTCAGATCCTCTGTCCATTTTTTAAACAGGCCTCCCCTCAACCCCCGCTATTAAGTTGTATGAGTTCCTTATATATTTTGGATATTAATCCTTATGAAAATATTTTCTTCCATTTAGTAGGTTGCCTTTTCATTTTGCTGATGGATGGCTTCCTTGCTCTGCAGAGGCTTTTTAATTGATGTAGTCTCACTGGTTTATTTTTGCTTTTATTGCCTTTGCTTTTGTTGTCAAATCCAAAAAATAATTGTTAAGACTGATGAAAAAGGAGACTTTTGCCTATGTTTTCTTCTAGGAGTTTTATGGCGTCAGGGCTTATGTTCGGATCTTTAGCACATATTTAGCTGAGTTTTGTGTTTGGTGTAAGACAGAGGTCCAGTTCCCCAAGGTGATTTATTGCAGAAATTGTCCTTTCTCCATTGTATATTCTTGGCTCCTTTGTTAAGAATTGACCACATATGCATGGGTTGATTTCTCGGCTTTCTATTTGGTTCCTTGATCTGTGTGTCTTTTTAAATTGCCAACATCATACTGTTTATTATAGCTTTGTAATATAGTTTGAAATCAGGGTGGTGCCTCCAGCTTTGTTTTTTCCAAAGATTTCTGTGTCTGTCTGGGGTCTTTTGTGGTTCCATACATTTCTGTAAAAAATGCCATTGGAGTTTTGATAGGACTTGCAGTGAATCTGTAGATTGCTTTGTGTAGGATGGACATTTTATCAGTATTAATTCTTCCAACCCATGAGCCTGAAATATCTTTCCATTTATTTACGTCATCTTCAATTTCCTTCAACAGTGTCTTACAGTTTTCAGGGTAGAGATCCTTCACCTCCTTGGTTAAATTTATTCCTAGATATTTTATTTTGTGCAATTGTAAATGAGATTGTTTTCTTAACTTCTCTGATAGTTTGTTATTAATGTATATAAATACAACAGATTTTTGTATCCTGCATGTTTACAGAATTCATTTATTAGTTCCAATAGTTTTTTTGATAGAGTCTTTAGGGCTTTGTATATACGGGGTGCACAGAAGTAGGTTTACAGTTGTGAGTATGTAAAACACACTTTATTCTTGTATTATTTATTAATTACAACGGTAAACCTACTTTTGCCCACCCCTATGTGATATCACATCATCTGCAATGAGTGACAATTTTACTTCTTCCTTCCTGATTTCAATACCTTTTTTTTTCTCTTCCTCCCATTTTGCCTAATTGTTCTGGCTAGGACTTCTGCTAAGTTGAATAAAACGGTGAGGGTAGGCACTTTATATTCATTTAATCCAGTATGTCTCAAATATGATTTTGACATGTCATCAATATAAAGATTATTGCGATATTCTACATTTTTCATACTAAGTCTTTGAAATCTGATGCGTATCGGCATTTCCAGCATCTCTCAGTTTGGACAAGCCACATTTTAAGTGTCCGGTAGTGGCCCTGGTACCACTGGGCAGCGCTGGCCTGGGTTACGGAAGCAGGGACCATACTTATACCTGAAGTATCTGTTTTCCAGAGGAGCATTCTTTTTGGATTGATTATTGCAGATACTGATTTTCATTTCACCCGCACACATGCATAGTCTCAGGTTACATAGGGACTATTACATGCAAAATGAAGATATGAAATCATTTCATTTTTTTTTTTTTGGTACGTGCCCCTAGCGGGAACCAAACCCAGGACTCTCTGGTCCACAGGCCAATGCTCCAACCGCTGAGCCAAACTGGCCAGGGCAGATATGAAATCATTTAAAGATACTTAACATACACTCAGCAGTGAGAAAGACTGGGCTGTTTGTCTTTCAAGTTGAAGGCTAAGAAATATGTAGCAGAACTATAGAAAAAAGACTGAAATGCAAAATCTAAACAAACCTAACCTAAAGTCACCAGAGGGATACATACTACATTCTTTGAGAAACACACTGCGTAGGCTCCTGCCTGGACATACAGCAGAGAATCTTCTAATTATACTTGTTCCAAATGATCGCGCCATTCCCACACGAGATAGTAACTGCTAGACCCAATTGCCCGTAACCTTCCTGTCCCCACCCCAAACACCCTGGTGGCATTCAGGCCCTTCACCTCCTGGCTGCTTCCTCCCATCTAACCTACGTGCCCTCTCTCCTGGCACACGTCCGACCTTCTCCAGCTTGCTGTCCCCTTCAAGGCTAAGGTCAGATGTCACCTTCCAGCCTGCAGAGCTCCCTTTGGTTCTCTACCTGCTACAGGTGGATAATAATTCCTTTTCTATTTGTGAGTGACTTGGTTGCTTCCCTAGAACATGCTTTGTATTAAAAGTTGACTAGACTCCTCATCTAGGACTGGCAAAGTAGAGGGTGAGTCTGGAACATCTGGTTCCGAGAAGCAAGAGCTCAGAAAAACAACCCACAAAACAATTTTGTGTACCTCATTAGGTAGAGAAGAATACTGAGAATGATGCAAAATAATATATCACATAATAAAAAGAATCCCCAAAGGCAGGGGGAGGGGAAAAGCCCCTCCACAAGAAGAATGCTAGCTCCTGAAGGGATGAGAGAGTTAGAAAGGCGAGTTGGCACCTGCCGGAGTGATAACTGGTTCAGGCAGGGTCGTGGTCGGTGGATGCTAAAGCCACCAGGTGAAATGCTGTTGCAGAGCAAGATACTTACCGTGTCAAAGTACCACTCTGTGTATTTAGTACTTCTAATTAAAAAAAAAAAAAAGGTAGCAGACAGATCTCATGAATATCACCTTAACCAAATGATCACACTTAGCAAAATCAGTAAAAGAACAAACGGACATTATGTGCCTGCTGATACGATGCCCGGATGAACACAAATACCAATTATGTAATGATTTTTGCCCAAGATGCTTAAGCTGAATCTAATCAGGGGAGACAATCAGACCAACACAGGATGTGGGGCCCACGACAGGTTCACTGGCCTGGGTTGTTCAACAAAGCTGTCAATGATAAGTAAGGAAGACCAGAAAGGGGTGTGTGCGTGTGTGTGTGTGTGGGGGGCTTTTCTCAATTGAAAGACACAACAACCAAATACGATGCATGATTTTTTAGTGGATTTCAAAAATGCTGTAAACAGCATCACTGGGGAAATGAAGGGATATGAACATGGGCTGTATAATACTATTCTATCAATGTTATCTTTTTTGGAGTAGATAATGGCGCTGTAGTTATGTAGGAGAATATCCTTGTTCTTGAGAGATACAACCAGAAGAATTTCGGGGTTAAGTATCATCATGCCTTCGACATACAGACAGTCCCCAGCCTACGGTGGTTTTGGTTACAACTTTTGACTTTACGATGGTGTGAGAGTGACATGCATTCAGTAGAAACTGTCCTTTGAGCTCTGATCTTTTCCTGGGCTAGTGATAAGAAACACGATACTGCAGCAGTGGCGGGGTGATCCTATCCTGCCCAGCCGCGGGCAGGCTCATGTGAGTGTTCTGAGCACGTTTAGGTGGGCTGGGCTGGGCTGGGCTGGGGTGTTCAGAGGGGTAGGTGTATTAAATGCATATTTTACCTATGATATTTATGTCCTGATAAACCCATCATAAGCTGAATAACATTAGTATTTTCAAATGGTTCAGAAAGCAAAAAACACACAAAGGCAGAACTGCATAGTAGAAAAATATTAACAATGCATACATTTGGATAAAACGTATGTAGATTTTGCTGTTGGTTTGAACTTTTTCAACATTAAAATTTAGGGCAAAATGTGCGGGAAAAGTCTAAGAACTTACAAAGGGAAGTACTTTCCTCTTGTTCACCTTTATTTCCCCCCCCCCCAATGAAATAATACCATTACAAGAATCAAATCAAGAAATGCGCATTGATTTGAAGTGCATTAAAATGAATCCAAATGAAAGAGAAGGCGAGCCATTCTAGGCTGTGATGTCGGCATTGCAGCTTCTTGGAAGAGCCTGTTAGGAGACGCTGAGCCCACAGCTTGGCACCAGGGACAGTCTTAACTTCACTGTGGATGCAGAGGGCCTGAATTATGTACCAGGACTTCTCAGAGCAGGCTGATTCATTGCTGTGTGCGCCTCAGATCACATGCCCTCAGTGGGGCTTGCTTTGGACAGTCTCTCTCAAAACCCTGACTTGCTGAAGCCTCCTTCCAAGGTGAGCACAGGCCAGCTCTCTATCCTGACGAGTCTTCCTTGAACCCAGGTGTCTAAGGAAGGGCGATTATAATTCTACCAGAAGTGGCTGCATTTATTATCTTCTCTCTGAGGCCACCCTTTCCCTGTGCCCTTGGCTCAAGGCTGGAAGCCATCAGAAGGCTGCTGATGTTCAATTATTCTTCCTTCTCTACAGTCCCTGCATGAGGACTCGGCCTGATGTCCAAAACACAATTAGAACACGCTGCTGCTTGAAGGCATCGAAGCTAACTATGCCGGTTAGTACACGTCTCCCAAGAGGAGCATTTTCAAATGTGGGGGCTTTTTAAAATGAACAAACAAACAAAATTGGGATTGTTTTCTTTGCTGGAAAGAATTCCTTAACGTATATCATTAGCATGGTCAAGCCCCAGGTTGCAGTTAGAGCCAGTCAGAGCTGCTTTAGGGACAAAGCTTGCTGGGTTCATGACATAGAAAGGACAGCTGAAATCCATACGAGGTGTGCTCACAGGGCCTACTGGAGGTAAAGGGAGCGATCTGTGTAGAACGGGTCACACATGTGCAGTGTGAAAGGTCACCAGGGTCAGTGTGCAGCGGAATGCTAACCTGCCCAAGGCTGCTTCACTCTGCTCTGCTTCCTTCCTTCCAGGGCCGGGGCCCTGCCCCCCCCAAGCCATTCACACGGGTATGAGAACCACGACCACAAACGGCCCAAGTGATTGGCTCCCGGATCCAGGTTCTCCTCCCAAGCTGGGGCCACCTGGCCGTAGACTGCTGGGCAGGTCACTCGTGCTGCTGACCTCTGCCAGCAGCTCCTCAGGTGACCTCAGCATCCATTGCAAAACAGCAATAATACCTGTCCTGTCATCTCTACTACACTGTCGTGGAGATGAATGAGTTAACGCCTGTGAAGGGCTTTGACTTCTCCATGAAGGCACTGAAAATCTGTTATTTCATCTGCACTGAGAGGGCTTGAAAGTGGCATTTGCCTGTATCCTTCAAATGTCAAGAGATTCCTCTTAAGTACATCAACAAATGGGAATGGAAGTGAAGACAGGAAGGAATGGGAGGTAGCAGTATGATTAGTTACCATCGACCCCCCACCTGCAGGCGACACCATCCCTGCTCCTTCAGACTCGACCAGTCAAATCCCACAACCCAGACGGACAAATGAGAACCACAGGACCTTCTGCGGAAGCAAAGGCATCTCGGGAGGAATACGTGATCAAGGGCCACTACAGAGGGCTGCACCCCATGTGCCCCGAGAAAGGGGAGCAAGTAGAAGAATCAAATGTGTGGGGGTGGGAAAGTCGGTGACACCCTCCCAAACCCGCTTTGAGGACATTACACATTTGGGTGAGATTGGACCGAGGCGGCACGTCTATGCCTCACGCAGACTGTCCCTGAACAAGAAGTAGTATGCTCCACGGAGGACGAGGAGGGTTACCTGGCTCCCAGTGTGATGGGTCGGGTCTGGACTGCAGCGGTCACCTTGAGTACAGACACCGTTTTATGACATCAGAGAGGACAAGGCCAGAGGTGGCCAGGTGACTCCAAATAGGGGCGAGTCTGCTTCACATTCCGCAGACAAAACTGCGATTGGACTGAGTTCAAAATAAAGTTCTCGGCGTTTTCAGCCCCCAGCTAGCGTTACGCGATGTGTGCTACAGAAGACGGCAGTGCAGTCACTAAAGGTGACCGCAGCACCGGCAAACGGCCTAGCTCAGACCCGCGGGAGAACCACAGCTCGGCCTGCGCTCAGGGAGCACACTGGGGAGCCGTGCTCAGGCACTTGAACTTCTTACAGTCTATTTCAGCAAGAGTGAAAACCGAAGCAGAATGGCAGGGCTCTCCAAAGACCCCGCGAGAAGAAGGGATAGCTCCTGAGATCTGAGAGCAGGCCTGCTTTGGAGAAATGTTCCGAGTTCTGAACACAAGGTCCTCTCTCATACTAGGTTACAATTTATATTCACCCACATCCCCACAAAACCTTCCTGTTTCTACCACCCAGGAACAAGGAGAAACACCGCTGCCATGTGGGAAGATCCAGCCAGATTCCTCAGAGGTTCTGCGTCTTTGAATTTACCCAGACTCCGGAAGATCTGAAATATTTGCCACGTAAATCTGACATTTTGGCTCAACCTTGACAAATTCAGCCAGACCCAGCGCTCCTCGGAGGCGGTCCCTTGCTGGTGACATGCCCTCTTCTCTCCTGCAGGCACCCCCTGCTGCCCGGTCCCTCGTTTCCTCTTGGGCTCCCCTAGTGTCCACGTCACTTCCAGTTCCTCCGAGCGCCTGTTCCCCCTGCCAGGGACATGGGTAGAACCTGGCTTCAGCTCCTTTCAGATAGATGATCATTCTGATACCTCTCAGCCTGGAACTCGGGGAGACCCTTGAGAATGAAATCCCAGTGGTCACAGTGGCTTTTCACTGTCTCGTTGAAAAGACTTATGAAACAGAAGTAATAGATGGACACTGACCACTAGGCAGGGTTCACTAAAGTACACGGCTGTTTTGAAATAGAATTTCATTAGTGAGAGTCTGACCACTGTCTTTTAGGAAAAATAGCATTTAAGTCAGATGTATTAATAGATATGATTTGTTGTATCAGAGGTAATAAAGCAGTACCTTAGACTTGGTCCACAAACCTATACATTTTCATGCTTGCTCCCCAACTATTTCATCATGACCTCCTCTCATTTGTCATTTCCCCTGCTGATAAACAATGATACTATTTCATATTAGAAATGGCTGGCATCTTATATGAATATTCTAATGAGTCTGAAAATACCAGCCATTCTTACAAGCAAGCTACTTTAATTCACAATTAATAAATTTCCCCCTGCTGCAGTTACAATAACCAATCCATTTTTCAATAGTCGTGCCATGGACCCTTTCCTGGTACAGCCTGAACTTCTCTTTTCTTGATGAACTTTCTTTGTATCAACTATTTGCTTGCGAAGTTGAGATTACATTATCCTGGCCTCAAATGTATAGCTCCCTACTTAGCACGGACTGCATTACGGCGGAGCGGCCGTGTATATTCTGTGATGTCTCCTCCTCCCAGGCAGGTGTAGGACGTGGTCTAACCTCGTTAGCAGAGAATTTCTAACTGGAAAGGGACTTGATTATCTGGCTGGGTGGTCTGGCCCTGATAAAGGTGAACTCCTAGGGTGCTGGTCGCGGGGCTGTCCAACTGGCGGCGCCCACTCCCACATGTGCTGCCCTTAGGAACTCACTAGCCTACAGGGCTTCAGGACACGCAGTCCAAGAGCCACGGGTCTGACACCCACCCCCTTTAGTCCAGCCTGGGAAAACATTCGAGGTGACTCACTGCGCGAAGGACGCCAGCGCCAAGTCTCCGCCGGCACGGAATGAAACTGCGCCCCGGACCTCTGCCGGGCACCCCAGACTCGCTGTCAGAGCGGAGCCCAGTTAAATGATGAGCGCTACAGACCGAGTATCTGAATTGCTGGCCATGTGGCTGTTACCTAGGTTTTGCTAGCGCTTGGTCACAGAACAGGTGATTCCTGCAGTCTGGCCAGCGTTGTGGGCTTAGGCCCGCAGGGAAACGGACGCCCCGGGTGAGAAAGCGACAGGGCGTGGGACCCAGGACGCCCCGACGGAAGCACCCCGCGCCCCTGGGAGCCCCCGGGCAGCATCCGCACGCTCGCGGCCAGCGCCCGCCGCTGTCTGATGGGCGGTCGGGACCCGGGAGAACGCGCGTCCAGGACCAGCGCCCCACAAGGCTCAGCCCTTGGCTTTTAGGGGAACATGCGGCTATCTCTGTAGAAAATACTAGGCTGAAATTCAGCTCATCTGCGTCTGCTTTTAGTATGGGAGGATTATTTCGTGCTATAGAAGAAAGATTTCAATTACAGAGCGTTTATTTGTAATTCTAAGGAAACTGATCTACATTGTTCTAGAAAATGAACGATAAATTCATTTGCAATGAATGGCTGTATTTGCAATTATCAGAATGAAAATTAATGTTATTAAAATATCTACATCAATTATACCCAAATCAGAGGATTACAAAATTTTTATGTGGAAAAAATATTTACTCTGAAGTGTCTGGAGGGAGGGATGGAGAATGGCAGTTTGGTTATGTTGGAAAGAATAAATCAATCCTTCAAAACTGAGTTACAGGGTTTGCACAAGCTGAAGTCGTATCAAGCCGCAGGGTAAGAAGTCACACTTATCTGGCATGATATAGACACATTTACAGCTATCATCGGGTTGGTAAAAACGGTCGTTACTAAAATTAAACTAGTTTTTAAAAATCTGCTAAATCGTAACAAGTGTGTACATGTAGAAATAGCTTGTGAGTATGTTTGGATATTAGCAACGAAGAAATAAACACTCCCATGTATTTCCTGCCAGGACCTGGCTGTCAGTAAAAGATCGCAGCCTCCCGGTCCTAGCTGGTGGGGCCCTGAGGGAGGCAACTCTGATTGGGCCCTCACGTGCCTTGTTGACAAGCAGGCTCTAAGCAGTGGATGGAGCATCCTAACCCAGACCCTGATGGGTACACCTGTGACTTCTCACTGTTTTACTCTTTTAAAAAAATCTTTCTTTTCTTCATTGATATTAGAGAGAGAGAGAGAAAGGTAGAGGGGGAGAGAGAGAGAAACATCGATGAGAGAGAACATCGACTGGCCGCCTCCTGCATGCCCCCTACTGGGGATCAGGCCCACAACCTGGGCATGTGCCCTGACCAGGAACCGAACCAGTGACCTCTTGGTGCATGGGTCGATGCTCAACCACTGAGCCACACCGGCCGGGCTCACTGTTCTACTCTTAAAGGCATTTTTCCAGGAAGCAGTCTGGGAGCAGCAAATCCCTCTCCCCTGATTCTTCCTAGAACATCTCTATCGTCTGGAAAGATGCGCGTTTTGGATCTGGCCTCCTCCAGGCCTCACTGAACACTCACCAAGGGGCCTCAACTGTCCTCTGAGTGTTGGCAGATCCTCGCTGCAGAGGTGACGGACACAGTTGTGTGGTACGTGATGTGTGTCACTGGGTTCTAGAATGCTAAGATAAAAAGGTCTCCGTTCCATTTGGATTCAGCCCAAACCCAGTGTCTGGGGGACTCCTAGAGCCTTAGAACAGTTAAGAGGCCACTGTAGCAGATACAAAAATAGCAGACAGTCTTCTGGTCTAAGTTCCTCCCGAAGAGCTAGTTGTGACATTTGGAATTGAGTGTAATCAAAATGGGAAGAAAAAAATGCACCTGAAAGGGCTTTTTTTTTTTTTTTTTTTTAAGATTACAGTAAATTTCTATTGGGTCCATTAATTGCTGTTTTAGGATGCTTGGCATCTCTGTCCCTTTGTATATACTTGAGTTTTTAAAAACATTTTGTAACAATTATGAAAAATGCCACATGACTGCAATCTACACAGACGTTCATATGCTTTGTTTTTAAGAGTAATTGTTGGGTAGAGTGGGAAGCTGTGTGTGTAGTTTGAAAAAAATTCTTAAAATTGCAATTATGTGAATCTCTTTTTCTGTGAAAAATGTACTGTGCTGGTTCAGACATTAAGGCTAATCTTTTTATGTTTATTAAAAAGAGCTATGAGCTGAAAAAGGTAGGAAACTGGACCAGGCAGGCATTCAGTGAGAATGCTGGCAGGTGCGCCCTGATCCATGCTCGAGGACTGCTGTGCTCCCCAGTTCCAGCGCGTGACATCACAGCGCCGACTGGCAGGGCCGGGGCCGGAATTAAGGGTGTAGCGTGTGTGAACATTTGGCACCGTGGCACTCTGAGCAAAGACCCTCATGAACGTGAAGTGAGGAAGGCTCTTTCATGATTATGCTTCGGGCTAATCTCAATTAGTAGAATATAGTCTGCCAATTCAAGAAACTCTAATAAAAACGAGAAACCCCTAAAGGTACCTGCCTCATTGTTTACATTATACAAAAGTATTAATATTGAAAGCATTATTTCTACAGCTGGCTCCCTACTCTGAATCACATAAGCCCACGAGAGACCAGGCTTGTTTTGCTTCCCGTTATACCTGTACTCTCAGTATAGTGCCGAGTACCTTGTGGACTCACTATAAATATTTATTGAATGAATAGATGAGTATCTGAATAAAGCAACCAACAAAAGACTAAGAATGACTTTGGTACTCATGAAAAAAATACCGGACCTGGGAGTGGTATCTGCTCTGCAAACACCCACCCAGAAAACCAGACACAGCCCACACTACCCCTTTGTACTCGTGCTCCCTGAGCTCTCAAATCAAGGGCCTTTTACTGACTTACTTGGGAGAGAGGGAGATGGAAACATCCCACTGGCCTGAGACCTGGCCTCACATGCCACTTCCACAGCTTGGTTTACCTTGTACAAGGTTCAAAATAATGTGATGTGGCTTAAAAAAATATATTGTCCCTGTGGTATAGTACTGCAATTCCTGAAATGTAATCCCACAGATTTCCTTACCTCCATTCCTGACTGTTTCCTGGGTCTCTCATCTCTCAGGTACTATATTCTTTTAATTAAAGGAATAACATATTCTAAATAGAAGGTCATTTTAAGTTTCATGACGACAAAGTGTTGAAATATATAGACCGAATATACAAATAGACAAGGGCCGGACCGCAGATGAAAACAGAACTCTAACCCACAAACTGCAGAAACCCGCTCAGAAAACCAAGCCCTTGTCTGCAGTAACCAGCCCAGATAGCCAGCCAGCTATTTCTATTAACAGTGCAGGAAACCAAACAATAATTTCATAATAATTAACTCCAGATGGCAGAGACTTGATTAATCACTGACAGCTTCCCTACTTTCTGTCTGTTTCCAACTCTGAGGGACGCACTCCGCTGAGCCATCCCACGGGAGGGGCTGCTGGCCGGCCCTCCTCCGGGCTCTGCACACTGACAGGTGCGGCCAGGGACCCCTGACGTCTCCTGTCTCTCTGCTCTGAGGCTTCCCTATTGCTCTGCCTGCCTCGGAGTCTCTGCCAAAACGAGTCACTCTGCAAGTGGCTGAATGAATGGTCTTAGCTTTGTTCTCGTTTGGGTGGCATTCATTCATTTCCGTGGCAAGAATACAAGACACACAGAGCACGGGACTCCCTCAGTGGAAGCAATCTTCCTATGCTTCCTTGGTCAATTATTTTTAAGCTCTTGACAGCTACTGTTTTAAAACTTGCACAGATCTAAAACTTTCTACCTACTTCCGTATACCTGATACTCCCCTCTGGGCATGTGGCTCCACCCCAGCTTCTCATCAACATTCACTCCAACACCTGTCATCTCATCCACCACCTCCCTCCCTCGGGTCTGATGCCAAAGTAAACACCTCTGCTGTCCCTGACCTCTCAGCTTTGTCCACAGCTGCAGCACTGCCCTCTCCCCATCTCTTTATTCTTAGGAACCCTCAGATCTGCCCAAGGCTCTGTCATCTCAAACGCCTCCACGCCCTGCCCCACTCCAAGCCCCTTTCCGCTATCAATCGTGTCTCTCCCCCACCTGAGAGCCCAGACACCGGCGTTTCCCATCTCCTCCCATTTCCATTCACCCCCAGAAGCTGCCTCGGAGGTCCCTCTATTCCTCCCCGGAGCTGTCCTGGGATCACCAATGACCTCATTTCCTGCTCTCGGTACCTACTATTGTGACGGACCCACGGTAGAAACTCGTCTGCCTTGATTCCTTAACTTGCAAGGTAGTTCTGCACTGTTGAGCTAAGCAAGGGCTGTAGCTTTACCTGAGTGAACCCTTACAACCCTCACAACCACCAGGTGAAGTGGGTATTGCTACTATGATTCCCAGTTTGCAAATTAGAGCTCCCAGAGGTTCCACCCGCCATGCAAAGCACACAGCTGTCCTTCCTCCCCAGGACTCAGCCTGCCTTCTCTGGCTGAGACAGTCCCAGCAGGGGTAGGAAAATGCCCCGGACAACCCTTGGCAGACTCCCGGCGCAAACACGGCTCAGTCTACGTTGTGTTACTATTGTCCTACTTCCTGAGCACTCGGTGTGCTGACTGATCACACATTCCCAGTGAGGCCAGGGCGGGGCCGTGCACATGAGCACCGCTGGGAGCTGGGGGCGCTGGGGCTTTGCCCCACGTAGGGCCCTTCTCCCTGGACCAGGAGGCCACACAGCTTTTAGAAAAGGAGAAGAAAAACCTTCCTATTTTTCATTTCTTCACAACATGCATTCACTCTTCCTAAAAAGGCAAAATGATAGCTGGTGTTATCTGGTCATTACAGCGATCTTTCGGAGAAAAGGATTTACCTTTATCTCAGTCTGGCAAACGTTAGTTTGCAGGTGGGATCTGAGGGGGAGAACGGTTATTTATTTATTTTCTCTCTTGTGTGTGTGTGTGTATAAATATTGAAATTCATGAGATTTAACTTTGCAAATGTGCTACTCTGAAGGGTAATGACAGAGCTCAACAAGACAAGGGGGAGGAAGAGCCTAGAGCAGTGGTTCTCAACCTTCCTAATGCCGCGACCCTTTAACACAGTTCCTCATGTATGTGGGCGTATCTGCATGTGGGCGGACCCGCCTGGAGACGGATAGAGGAGCGGTGTCTCGGTTCCTAAGACCATCGGAAATATGTGTTTTCTGATGGTCTTAGGTGACCCCTGTGAAAGGGTCGTTCGCCCCCCAAAGGGGTCGCGACCCACAGGTTGAGAACCGCTGGCCTAGAGGGACCGTGTCCTCTCGCCTCCCTTCCACGGGGTCAGTTCACGGCCGAGGGGAGGCGGGTGGAGCCCTTCGCGGTCCAGGAGCTGGGCGGGAGAGGTGAGGGATGTGTTCACACCGCACTGTCCCGGAGCCCATGCGACCGTCCCTGCTCTGCAAAACCCCGCCCGCCACGCGCTGTGGCCTCTCCTGGTCCCCGGCCTGAAGGCTGTGAAGTGCGTAGGAAACGCCCCAGACGCCAGTTTGCTGAGCAGTCCCACCAAGTGGGAGATGCTTTAGACGTCTTTCCTCAGAGCAAGGAGATCCGACAAGACTCATGCTATTGGAGACACTGTCCCTTTAACGATGTTGCCCTTAAGGAAAGAAAATTATGCCAAGAAAAAAAAAAAAGAGACGATAGGAAGCTAAGGGTTCACCAGGTGCCGCCGTCACACAAAGGATGCGTTTCTGGCTCGAAGCAAGTACAGGCAGAAATTCGGCCCGAAACCTGTACATTAGATCAAAGGAGCTTAAACTCAGATGAGGAGGGAAAAGGAGAAAGTCGCCCCGATAAATGGTCAGAAGCAGGCCACACTGCGTCCTCACGAGCACGCTCCGAGAGTCCCCCGAAAGCTCGCTGCGTCAGGGGATTCGCTCCGTGTGTACTAACAGATGTGAAGGAGAAAACCTCCCTGACAACAGAATTCCACACGGGATCTGGACACAGCGAATACCACCATTTCATACCCGTAACTCTGAGATGGCCTCACCCTCGGGAAACACAAATGGAAGGGTTTCCTTTATTTGAGTGAACACTTGAAAGATGGGAACATAGATTAGCTGTAGATTTGGAAGCTCATAAAACCAAAAAGGGCTAAATTCAGGAGCAAAAACGGGCTATAAAGGTGTTCAGTGCAAAGGAAGAAGACAGGTGATTGCTGCCCGGAGAAGATGACTCAGCATCGACGACTGGGCTCTCCCTGGGACTTGTACTTCCCACCAGGGCGGTGCTGCGTGTGCTGTCCCGAGGACACGAGCTCCAGCCACGGGCGGAAGTGAGAGTTCCCTCTGCTGGACTCGGAGCACCGAGAGAACGTCCACTCACCACGCTGGAGAAGGGCTTTTATTTCTGGGCACCGTCAGGAGGCCCAGGGTGGCGCGTGGACTCGAGGCTCACACGGACAGGTGGATTCGGAGACGCCGAGTACCTCTCCCAGAGGACTGGCTCTTTGGAAAGCCTTTGAATGATGCGAGATTCTGTCCTTGGAGGGATTCCATTAAAGTCTGTATCCCTGTCTTGGAATAGAACCAGGAAAGCTAATCTGATCTGTAGATAACAAAATACCACTGGGAGAGATCAAGAAAGAATATTCACAGTGATCTTGAAAAGTCAGTCACAAGCCCAAAGCGATGGCTTTGGAAGGGGGATTTGTAGGATATGAATGATATCTCGCTAAAGCTGTGACATAAACAAAAGCAGGAGGAAGGTGTGTAACTGCACAATCAAAAGCCTCACCTTCGAGTGAAGAACCAAACATGCCCGACAGGAACAGCTCCCCTGGCGAGGGTCCTGGCGTTCGAGTGGACTCTGAGCGCGCCATCGGCCCTCAGCCTGCCTGCTGGCGTCTGAGCTCCCCAAGCACGACTCCCTGAATCCTCTGCCTGGAACTCAGTGTTCGCCACCCCGAAGTCAGCAGCCACCCTCTCTAGACTGCAAGGTCCTGTTTAAAGTTGTAGGCTTATCTAAAGGGGCACTTAAAATATCACAAAATAATGCAAACCCACAACAAAGCAAGCAACCCTACATCATTTCCCAAACCACACTTCCTCCCCCTGGTGGCTCATTTCTAAGGCCTGAAGCCAGAAGAGCTTTAACGGGAGAAGGAAGAGTGCAGCCAGTGCAAGGTGAGATCAGTCAGCAGCCTTCCAGTTCCACAAACGTGAGCGCGTGGCCATGTGCACAAGCGGGGTTAAATTATCCCGAAAAGTCAGTCAGTCCAACCTAATCAGCTCGGAAAACCGTCTAAGGGACAGAGTCGAGAATTCTCAGGTTGCAGGCACAGGACACAATCCAGCTGAGCCCCGAGAGTCCCGCTAAGCATTCTGAATCGTGCAGTCCGGACGACACACAGTGTGTAGTCAGAGTCTGGCTTGAGACTTAAAAACAGAGAAAAGTAAGTTAATACCCACTTGGGAGGTGGCGCTGCAGAAAGACAACTGACAAATGTGAATAACTATAAGTGAATTCATTTAAGAAAGTAAATGTACCCTAAACTTCTTTAAAATGATGTTTATCCAAGTACTGTAAATGACCCATTATTTACTCTGCTCTACAAATCTTCTCTTTAGTGACATTTAATTGAAAGATTCATTAATCACACTACCTTTAAATGTAATAATCACGAAATTAGTCATTACAGTCCTTCATCCTGTCCAGCCGTCATGACTTATTCCAGGTGAGAATACAGCCCTTTGCAGTTATGGGCGACACATTGTTTCTGAATGTACTTTCAAATTTGAGAATTGACACGGAGGTTTAGGACAAGACCTCATTCTCTACATATCTGACTAAGCCAGCGTTAATAGCCACAATATTCTTCCTGCCTCTGGCTATTCTAGTCTTTCCCTGATATCGATCAGTTGCCTCTTGTACACCCCAACCAGGGATCGAACCCTCGACCTAGGTATGTGCCCTGACTGGGACTGAACCCGCAGCCATTTGGTGTATGGGAAGACACTCCAACTGACTGAGCCACTCGGCCAGGGCTCTATAGCAGAGACTCTTGAGTACACAATTTGTTTCAATTTTGCAAGAATTTTCATCGAGAGCAGAGTATACTTCTAAGCCTTTTGTCGTGGGCTTGGCGCTGGGACTGTTTTGGCCAATGCTGTGGACAGAGAGAACAGTGTGCCAGGCCCGTGCTCAGGCCCTGCTGCTGTCGGCCACCACCCTGAGGACAGCTCCAGGTCCAGAGGGAGACGGGAGGGGCGTGGCGGTCATCCACCTGTCTGTCCCATGATCCTCTTTGGAGCCGAGCGACCCAGCAGGTGCTGTGAAACAGGCCAGTTTTGGCTCAGCCGATCCTGACCCGAGCTGCAGCTGCGCGAGCAACATCCATGGCTGTGGTTGGCACGACTGCGCCAGGAGGGACACGGAACTCGGCATCCCTGTGGCACGTGGATCCAGTGGCACGTGGACGGTCAGAGTCCATGTCTGCGAATCCACGTCTGCAGCTCTTGTTTGAATGGAGCTTCTGTCCATCACTCCCCCCCACCAGGCACGGCGCTGTGACATGCAGAACTTACTCTGTGTGATGTCCGTGCACTTTAATTCCTGGTCTAACTCCCCTGACTTCCCACGGCCTCTCCTACTTTTTGTTAGTATGTGTGTCTTTTCCTATGTTTTGGAATCAGTTTCTCCACTTTTATGACATTCTGTTTTCTTTCTTGGAAACCCAAACTCTTTAAAATAATGGCCTTTTTCTCTAAGAAGGCTTTCTACCTTAAGATCCTTACAGACTGACTTTAGGGAGGGGGGGAGGAAATATTAATAATCATCTGTTATTATCACTCTCACTTTTGCTTACTCTTCAGCAGACCAGGTTGTGACAATTCAGGAACCACCTCCAGACACTTGCTGTGCTTTTTAAAACAGCAGCTGAACCATCCGAATGCACAACGAGAAATGCAAGTTGGGAGCGTATCCTGTGCAGTGCTTTGGACACTGACAGCTGGAATCCATCAACGTAAATCATTGCGTGTCACTGCCAAGCTCCTGTCCTAGGGGACCGGGCACTACTTAAATTGCTTCCTGCCCCCTTTAATGATCATCTCAGTTTTTCCAGACATCCCGGGATAAAGACACCTTGATGCATCGAGAGAGAGAAACGTTCAGATTCTGTGTACGTTACTGGAGCGCCCAAATGCTGTGCTATCCATCTTTAGATCTGAGACGTTTCCCCATCTGCCTAGACGTGGCAGTAGATCCCTTAGACAAGAAAATGTGGGCAGGAGAGGAAGCTTAGCAGTGGACAAGCGCTGTCTCGCTTTCCTTGAAATCGAAGAAAGGACCTGATGGAGTTCCCCGCTGGCTCTTCGTGGGTCTTCCGATGGCACGAGGGCAGGGAGAGCCTTCTCACGTGGAGCATCACACCAACACGCTGATCTGGAAACGAGTGCACTGCACACGTCTCTAAAGACATCGCGTGTGGCAAGCAGCATGGCTGAGTCTTTACATGACTTCAGAAACTTTCAGCACTGATTTTGCTCATTTTAAAAAAAAGTATCAATCTGCCTTTTAGGGACATTTGAAATATACTGCTGAACAAATGAAGTTTCTGACGTTTTCCTACAAATCTAGTTTTCTGGGTGGAGCTGAATTCCAGGGGACTTTTCTAATCAAGCAGAGGAGTGGAACCTGGTTCCAGGTCCATGTTAATGCCAAGCCCACGCGCTCTCTGCTGTCCCATGCTGCCCTTGAAGGAAGTGCTGTCCACACAAGTCGTCTCTAGAAAGCCAGCTTTGAAATTACTATCCATAACGCCATGTTACTGAGCTGCTTTCCTCCAGGATTACAAGAACAGAAACGTCTAGTTTAGAGATTGTGAAACAGGCTCACTAAGAATCAATAATCTGCATACTTGACTAGGCTTTCTGCCCTTGTAACCGGTTCCACAACCCAGATGGGGCTGCAGAGACAAGACCAGACTTATCTATCGCCAGTTTCTTTCTGAGCACTTGCGATTTCATTCGCTGTCCACAGATGCACTGTATTCCTGGCTTTAGTGGTAAGGCCACCTGTAGTACACAGAATAACAGCTGCCCAAAGGTGTCCATCTCCTAATTCCCGGAACCTGTGAATCAGTGACGCATTTACATGGCAAATGGGGCAGGGCTGCAGAAGGAATTAAGTTTTCTAATCAACTGGCCTTAAACTAGAGAAGTTATCCTGGATCACCAAGGTGATCATCAGAAGAGGCCCTGAAAGTGGAAAGGGCAGGCAGAGGAGGGCGGAGTGAGCAAGGTGAGTGGGACTCAGCCCAGCACGGCTGGCCTCACAGATGGAGGGAGAGAGCCAAAAGCCAAGGAATGTGGGTGACCTCCAGAAGGTGAAGAGGTCAGACAGAGTCTCCCCTAGAGCCTCCAGAGAGAAACATGGGCCGTCTGGCACCTGGTCTTAGCCCTGTGAGACCCGCTTCCAGCTTCTGAACCACAGAACTGCAGGATAATGAACGTGTGTGGTTTTAAGCCACAAGTGTGTGACGTCTGTTACGGGAGTCACAGGGAACTAATAATACACCATCTTATTAATGAGATAGGCTACCATCTATCTAAATTACAGCTCTCAAAAATAAAAATAAATTACAGCTCTCAGCTCTCTAAGGCTAAAGCGTGGATAACTAAGAGACAACAAGAATTCAAAATAAAAACAACATCCTAGTTCAATACAAATAGCTTTACAATAGAATAGCAAAGCACAAGCAACCAAAGGAAAAAAACAGATAAATTGGACTTCATCGAGATTTAAAACTTTTATGCCTCAAAGGACAGTACCAGGAACACGAAAAGGCAACCCACAGAACAAGAAAGTATTTCCAAACCGTATGTCTGATAAGGGTCTAGTATCCAGCATATATAAGGAACACTTATAACTCAAGAATGAATAGACAACACAATTTTTAAAAGGGCAAAGAATTGAATAGGTATATCTCCACAGAAGACCTACAATTGGCCAATAAGCACATGAAAAAGTGCTCAGCACTACTAGGAAAATGCAAATAGAAACCACAACGAGAAACCAATTCACACCCACTATGATGGCTATTTTATTATTATTATTTTTTTAAATATGTTTTTATCGATTTTTAGAGAGAGAGGAAGGGAGAGGGAAAGAGAGTCAGAAACATGGATGAAAGAGAGACATCGATCGACTGTCTCCCGCACACTCCTACTGGGAATCGAGCTGCAACCCAGACATGTGCCCTGACTGGGACTCAAACTGGTGACCTCTTGGTGCATGGGATGATGCCCAACCACTGAGCCACACCGGCTGGGCTGCTATTTTCTTTAAAAAAGTGAAATGAATGTTGGTGAGGATGTGGAAGTAGATGGGACCTTTGCTCATGTTGGTGGGGATGTGACTGGTGGGCAGTGAGGAAGACAGCTTGGCTGTTCCTCAAAAAGCTGGACAGAGAACTATCCCAGGCCCTAGCAACGCCACTCCTGGGGTACGCTCAGGAGGACTGAAACACACGTTCACACAAGACCATGTACATGGATGTTCACGGCAACATTATTCATAGTAGGCGAAAATGGAAACAGCCCAAATTTCCCCGGACCGATAAATGGCGCAACGGAACATTACTCAGCCGTACAGAGGAGCCGGGTGTTCTTGCACACTACCCTACGATCGAACCTGAGAAACCTGATGCTCAGTGGAAGGAGCCAGACACACAAGGCCACATATCGCGCGATCCCGTTTATATAAAATGTCCAGAATAGGCCCAGCTGCCAGGAAGGGGGAGCGTGAAGAATTGGGACAGACTGCTAATCCATAGGTGTTTCATTTTGGGGTGATAAAATGTTCTGGAATTAGGTGGTGGTAATGGTTACGCGACACAAATACTAAAAAACAATGACTCGCGTGCTTTCAAGTGGTGCATTCGTGTTATGTAAATTATGTCTCAATTTAAAAAACGAAAGGAATAGGACCCCTCCCTAGAACTAAACGTCTAGGTTAGTAACCACGACCTGTCACTGTGCTGGCTGGAAGTGAGCTTGCCATCGGACCAAGTCTCCGTTTTCCCGTGCGCTCTCAGTACCCAGAATGCTGTCCTTGAGCTTACAATGAACCCATTCCCATCAGAATAGAAACGCCTCCGCATTTTTCATTCCTTCCAGGGAAATCTGACTTCCTGGAGTACTCCTTCCGCTTCCACTTGTTCGTAGATCTGCAGTCTCACTGACGAGAGGCTCCCTCAACCCTGTGCTGCCCTTGTCCTGATCAAGGTCAGGTCCCTAACGCCTCATTCTGAAGCGTCCGCCTGGGTACCTGGGGACCAGTCTGAAGTCAGACGCTCTTCGTCCCCTCATGATGACTTCAGGGATTCCCGCCGGCAAGTGCTCGTGGCCCGGCTCTGTGCAGTGCCTTCCCCGCTCTGCACGACACAGGAACCTCAGGACACGGACGCCACTGAATTGGCCCAACTTACAGGCCCATGTGTTACGATTGTTGTGTATGTTAATTCCACTATGTTCCGCTCATTTTTTAAAAACCTCTTTATTTATAGCCCGGCCAGTGTGGCTCAGTGGTTGAGCATCGACCCATGCACCAAGAGGTCACCGGTTTGATTCCTGGTCAGGGCACATGCCCAGGTTGTGGGCCCAATCCCCAGTGGGGGGCATGCAGGAGGCAGCCAATCGATGTTCTCTCTCATCGATGTTTCTCTCTCTCTCTCCCTCTAAAAATCAATAAAGAAAAAAAATAAATAAATAAACCTCTTTACTTTGAAATAATTATGGATTTATAGGACATTGTAAAAATGTACAGAGAATATTGATGCATAAATAATTCTAGAAGTCAGATAAAACCCCCCCAATCTATAATGATCAAGAATGTTATAAAATAATAATCTATTTTAATCTTGTCTGCATTAAAAGTAACGTAGAGATTCAGGCCCTCTGCTTCACTGTCAAAAAGTTTAAAAGATCAAACAGTATCAGTCGTGATGAGTGTAACATTTTATTACATGGTGCCAGGAGGTTCAAGGATCTCTGGAGAAAAACCTCATGAATATATTTATCATCTTTTTATGCTTCTTTTAATCAAAGAGGATTCATGTTTCCCTTTCCCTCAGAGATATTTAACTTCCTCATCAGGTCATTCTCAAGTTATTTTTAAAATGTAAGAGCTATGCCCTGGCCGGTTTGGCTCAGCGGTTAGAGCGTCGGCCTGCGGTTCAGAGAGGCCCAGGTTCGGTTCCTGCTAAGGGGCACGTACCTCGGTTGTAGTTTGTCCCCGGCCCTGGTTGGGGTCGTGCGGGAGGCAGCCACTCGATGTGTCCCTTTCACGTCGATGTTTCTCTCTCTCTCTCTCTTCCTCTCTCTCCTTCCCACTCTATCTGAACAAAAATGGAAAAATGTCCTCGGGTGAGGATTAAAAAAAAATAAATAAATAAAACGTAAGAGCTACTCCCTACCTCCCCACCAAAGAAACGTCCAACAGGTGCAGTGGGATCGGAGGACGGAGAGCCGAGAGTCAGCCACACGCCCCGCTCCCTTCCTCCAGAGACAGAGCAGAGCGCCCCGGGGGTGCAGGTCAGCAGGTGCAGAGGTTCCGAAGGGACGGGGGATGGGAGAGGCTAGCGGAGCCCGTTGTCTCTGCGGGTTTACCAGTGTAGCTGTGCTCGTGGGCACCTGGAAACGGGAGCATTTGAAAACGGAAACTCTGATAATAGCCCTTGATGGTTTTGACTCGTTTTCTCTGCTGTTCATTTATACGTTCTTAACTACTTGGGGGCTAATAGTCTTTTTAAAAACTTTGTCAGTGAAGTACACGGTCAACACCGTTTATCCTGCCTAATGACGTTATCTCAGCACTCAGTGTTCACGGCAGCCGTGAGGTCGGAGGTCTACACGGCATTTACTGGGAAGCACCTTGCTGGCACTCGTCTGTGTTCATGGCAGCCGGGAGGTCGGAGGTCTACATGGCATTTACTGGGAAGCACCTTGCTGGCACTCGTCTGTATTCATGGCAGCCGTGAGGTCGGAGGTCTACACGGCATTTACTGGGAAGCACCCTGCTGGCACTCGTCTGTGTTCATGGCAGCCGTGAGGTTGGAGGTCTACACGGCATTTACTGGGAAGCACCTTGCTGGCACTCGTCTGTGTTCATGGCACTATCTTACACAGCAGGCGCCAAGACGCCTGTGGCCGGGGCACGCGTGCCGCCCTGGTCTCCCGCCCGACTCTAAGTGCCCCGAAGGCCACATAGCATCACTTGGGTTCTTGTTAGGAAAGCAGGATCCCAGGCCTCTCCCCAGACCTACAGAGTCAGAATCCGCATCTTAACACGACACGGTCAAGTGTGAGAAGTGTGACCCAGGCCATTGTTAGAAACAATAACCCCCTGGTTTCTTGCACGATCAGTCTCCCTTCCTTCACCACTTCCTTTCCTTCCTTCTTGAAACAACCCAGGGTTCATTATTAAAAAAATAATGGTAAACAAATAGAACCAAATTTCTCCCGACACCCTACCCCTGTCAGTGACTGACACCAATTCGCCATCAGGCGATCTCAGTTTGGCCTCTTGGTTAGCACGTTCCTGGAATGAGTTCTGTGCCCCACTCCATTAATTTTTGATTCACTTATTTCCTTCTTAAAACTCTGAAACTTGACTTTCACTCCAATGTAGTTTGTACACATAGAAAGTACTGAAAAAGGATGCAGACAGTTCACTTTGGTGACTTAGAAAACCTTTCAAACGCCCACATCCCACAGACAGGGAACCTTAGCAGCACTGATGCCTGGTGCCTCCCTGGCCCCCTTCTCCGCCTCTACCCGAGGTCACGGGCAGACCTGAGCTCCTGCCTCCTGGCCGGACTGGCCTTCACCCACCAAAGGTACTGCCTGCCTCCCACAGCACTGTACCCCCCCCCTCCCCGCCCCGAGAAGTGGAAACTTTAAATCTCTGCACAAGTAACCCCAAAGTACACACAGACCCAGAATCCACAGCAACGAAATGAAACGGGACCTAGTACTTACTACCAAGCGTTACACAAAAAGCCTACACCATTGAGGAACGCCCCCCCCCCAAAAAAAACCCAAAGAGAAACAGATTCTCCTCTCAATCCCAAAGACTTTCTTCTTTTCCTTCCTTTTTATTCTGGTAAAGCACTTAACATGAGATCTGCTCTGAGAAAGTCTGAGCTGCCTGTCCACCAGGTCTCCAGCCCGTCCTCAGACGGAGGCATTCTGCAGAGCTGAAGCTGGGCACCCGCCAGATGGCATCCAGACTACCGAGGTCTGAAGGCTGAGATGCTTCATCATTCACTGGGTGCCACAGCCCGCTCACCTTCGATGGATTTCAAGCAATTTGCTCACTAGTGATTGGATGTGGTGTTATTCATCAGGTCGGCCTTTTATGAAGAAAAATAAGAGCATGAGAGAAAAGAACCATGGTGAAAATGGGGTGTGCTGAAAGGTCCGTGTGTACCTCAGCCCCCTGCACACAGGTCACTCAGCAGCCACACAGTCTGTCTGTCCGATGCAGGAGGGACCGTCACGCTCACCTCTGGAAATGGGCCATTACTCCTGCTGACAGATTATGAACTGTGGGAGGATGGCCGGCACCCGGCCAGACAAGGAAGAGTTCATGAATCAGACTCAGAAGAAAAGCACCTGACTGAAATCCTTGGGTGCTTCAAGAGGTTGAAAAGGACCTATAAGGAGAGAATCAGTTAAGCCCCCATGCGTATGGGGTGTACTGGGGGTGGGAAGAGTGTGCTTTTCTAAAGACCTGTGTTGAGGTTCTACAAGGAAGCACTTTTGTTGGTATTTTTTAATTGACTGAAGAGTTTGGCTTCACCATGGAATGGGGTGGAGGGTGGTTGGGATAAATATTTTGTTCTTGAATAGGGAAATTGGCTTGGCCGTCCAAAAGAAGAGAGGAGAGATCAGTTCTCTCTCTCTCTCAAGAAAAAAAGTATAAGTAGTTGATTCTTAGGGGTTAGTGTTTGTTTTACAAATAATCTGGAAAACAATGTGGTAGACAATCCTAGGCAAATCATTAAATAGAGGAGAATAAATTAAAAGAAGGGTTTATAAATATTTGAAAGTAGCAGAACCATGTCAACTACAACAAAATGCCCTTGAAAAATATCTAAAGCATTTGTGAGCAGATGGGCTCAGAATATTTTTATGATGTAGGAATGAAACTCGAAAGCAAGGTTAAAACTGTTATTTGAAAGTATGTGCCAGCGAGTCCTAGTTCCATCTCACCTGGTACAGGCGAAAGCTGGGACAGTAAATCCCAGGCACCTTATACGTAGTCTGTTGGAAAACACTGTTAACCGTCTTGCTCTGATTGTTCATTTTGATGTTATCTCATGATTTCCTTCTCACAATTCCCCCAAAGGAAATAGCTATCAGACGTGTCGTAGAGAAATAGTGATTCAATAATTAATCATCAACGAATTGTCAGACCATCTTTAAACTGGCCAAGAGCACTATAAACAATACTCTTCCTAAAATATACATTTCTCTGCCTCAGAGAATTATACTTTGAGGTATGGAAGCCTGTCTTTGAATACTCAAGCATCAGTGACTGAGTTCCTTGACCCGTGTAGATAATGTGTAGAAGGCATCATGTTCTGTGCTAGAAAGAAAACCCTCGAAATACATGAAAGGTAGAAAGCGAAACAAGCTTACAGTCACAGGAGGTATAAGTTCAATATAAATATAAATATAATTCAATGTAAATATATACAGAGTGTTGGAAGTTAGGATGCTTATCAAGTGAATCATAGAAGAAATAATTGTTATAATTGTTATAAAATTCACGCTGCTGGCACCGCGTAGAAAAACTGCCTGCGGAGAGGCGGAGAGGAACCAGACCTGCCAGCCGAAAGCGGCCCCTTTGGCACAATGATTACGTTGAGCGGAAGGCACTGGAGGAAAACCAGACTCAGGAAGGGGTCTCCGACCGCCCCTTTCTACCCAGAAGCAGGGCATACAGTCTCCCATGACAAAGGTGCCCTCCCGGCCCTGGGAAGAGGAGAACGTTCTTGTCACCGGAGACGGAGTCAACGCACACAGACCTACTACAATCACCTGCAGCTTCCATTCATTCCCTCCATGTTTCCAGGTGACTTTCCCACCGCTTCCCACCCCCGTCCACACCCCTCTTTCTTTTGCCTTCACATGTCTCCACAATTTATCATTCTTCGCTAAAATAGTACGTGAGCTCTCGGGCCCACCTGCTTCTCTGGGTCTTCATTTCTCATAGGTGAAAGCTTCCATGCACACAAAGAAATGTTAACATTAAATACAATGTGTTTGCTTTTCTCCTGGTAACCTGCCCTTGGTCAGTTTCACTCCCAGGCCCAGCCACAGACCTAAGGGGGCGGAGGGAACGCCCCCCCCCAATCTTAAGTGGATGAGCAGCGTTTGAATAAGACGTTTCGAGTATGAAGGATCCATTGGTTAATTCTGCTATATCTTCAAAAAGCAGAGAAGATATAGCACTAATATAGCACTAATACCAAATCCAGAAAAATCTAGTTATTTAGATAACTTCAAGAATTATGAAATAATTTGTGATCTATTTGACAAAAGGTTGTAGGAGCTGTAAACTAAAATGATAAAACACTGCTAAGAGGAATAGGTCCTAAACAAATGGAAAGACAGACTGTGTTCTTGGGCCATAAGATTCAATATTGTTAAAAATATTAAAGTAACGAGACTTACACCACCTGATCCAAGACTTATTATAAAGCTGCACTAGCCAAGGCATTGGGTCCTGGGGATACAGTCACACAGAACTGTGGAACAGAATGGAGCGTACAGAAATAGACCCACACATTACTGAACGATTCATTTCAACAAAGATTTCAAAGCAATTCAGTGGGGAAAGGAAAAAATTTTCAACAAATGGTTGTTGGAACCATAGGATAGCCATGTGCAAAAATATCCTCAAGCCTTAACTCATCATTCACAAAAATCAACTCGAGATGAATCATGGATCTAAAAATAAGAGCAAAACTATGAAACTTGTAGAAGATAATATAAGAAAACCTTTTAGTGAGCTTGGGTTAGATAAAGATTTCTTAAATAAGAAATAAAAAGCATGAATTATAAAATTTATTGGTTGATTTTTTAGAGAGAGAGGAAGGGAGAGAGAATCGAACCGGGACCTCACAATCCATGGGATGATGCTCAATCCACTGAGCCACACCAGCAGGGCATGACTTATAAAATTTAAAAAATTAATAAATTGGATTTCATTAAAATTAAAAACTTTTGTTCTTCAAAAAAGCCCGTTAAGGGGGGCCGGGAGTGGGGAGGAGGGGTCAGCGGGGGGAAGGAGGCACATCTGCAATGCTTCAACAATAAAGATACATTTTAAAAGACTGTTAAGGAAATGAAAAGGTGGACACAGACTGGGAAAAATCCTTTCAAACATATATTGCCAAAGGACTTGCATCTGAAATAAATACAGAACTCTTATAACTCACTAATGTAAAGACCAACAGCCCAATACAAAATTGGCAGAAGATCTGAACCATGTTTTCACACCTGGGGACTTGCAGACATTCTGGGTTGGATAACACTTTCACTGTGGGGGGCTGTCTTGTGCATTGCAGCATGTTCAGCGGCCTCCCAATCTCTGCCCAAGAGATGCCACTAGGACCCCTAACAGTGATACCCCAAAATACCCTAAGACTTTGCCAGTGGTCCCAGGGGAGGCAGAGCCGCCCGACTGCTTTGAATGACACTTCACCAAGAAGACATTGGATGACACACCTGCATGACCTACAAGACTCAACTAAGAACTGCTGGAGACACTTGGGGTGTTTGATAAAGTTACAAATGATACAAATGTCAACAAGACAGAAAATGAGAAAATGTAATGAAAGGCAAGCTTTTACACTCAATGACAACAAAAATATTGTCGACACGAGCTTCAGAAAAATTTGCTGAACTTATATGAAGGAAGCTACAAAATTTTACTGAATGAGCATGAAAGATGTGGACGAATGAGTATGTGCCTGGAGAATGAATTAAAAGTATAAAAAAGTTCCCCAAATTTAAGTTATAAATTCAGTGAAATTGCAATGAAAATAAGATTTTCTTTTAGGAACATGATAAAAGCAATTCGAAAGCTCACTGAAAACATAAACAGGAAAATATTCTGAGGGCAGTAATGCTGGTAGGTGTCAGGCACAGGTATTAAATACAGTATAGAGGTAAGAACAACGCAGAGAACAGTCAAATTCACCACGTACGTCTGGGCACTGCACGCCTGAACAAGGCGGTCTCGCCATCAAGCACACTATGATCGACAAGTGAACTAGAAGCAAACCAGCCAGCTGTTTGGGGAAGAAGTCAGTGTTGATTCCCTACTTACATTGCTTTGTATCCTCAAATTCATTTCAAATGATCCACATCAAAGTTTTAAATGTGAACCAACAGAAAACAGAAAAAAAAAATTGGATAAGTTTACACTTTTGACAGAAGAAAGTCTATGACAAGAAAAGCAAAGAGACTAATAAAATAAAAGAGTCAGAGGGAAGGCGGGTGGGAAGAGAGTCACCAAAGAACTTATACGCATATTTGTATAACCCGTGGGCACAGACAACAGTGCGGTGAAGGCCGGGTGGGGGGAGGGGGAGGCAGCGAGGTGGAGGGGTCAGTGCGGGGCACATCTGTAATACTTTCAACAATAAAGATAAATTTAAAAAGAAGACTGATAAATCTGACTGTATAAAAATTAAACACCTTGAGCTAAATTCATACTATTTACACAGGTAAATCTTCAATAGAATGTTGGGAATTAAGAGGAAGTCTATATGAATTTGCTATTATTTACAAAAAATGTTTAAAATACAGAAAGCAATATATTGCTTATAGAAACATATACAGGCATTCAAAAATACAAAACAGATTTAGAAGAATCTACAACATACTTTGTCACTCAGGAAGGTAAATCTAAGAGTGGTAGTCTGGAAGACTATCTTTTCCTGCAATGTATTGCATGTTTTATTTTTTTTAAGTTAAAAAAAAAACAACAAACCTGGAAACAAAAACATTAAGAATTGCTAATTCTGGATGGTAGAAATATAAATGAGAATTATATTATTTTTCTACCTTTGTATATCTCAGAAAATTTCTCAAAAGAATTAAAATTTTTTTGAGATGAAATAAGTCCATATATAAGCACATGTCAGAAGACAAACTAGAAACAAATGACAACACAAAAAAGTTCAACGGCACAAAGAGAGAAGAGTCTGTTCACAGAGACAAAGAACAGGCAATGAAAAAATATTTACAAAGCCTATTAAGTATAAAAAAAGATGCTCTATTTCCCTAATAATTAAACAATAATTTCCCTAGTAACTAAATTAAAATGATAGTTTTCCCCATTGGACAAAGAAGGTTCATTTTGGCAAGTGTGTGGCTGTGAGTATATTCACAGGATCTAACCACCTCACTTCGGCACATGGGGACCTCTTGGCTATTCTCACAAGTACGTGTACAAGGGTTTGGGCTGCACGGTGGTAATGAAAAACCTAGACAGACATAACCCAGGACATGTCCAATTGGAACGGGTTTAATAAATCATGGTAGCCCCATATAACATGGTGCTATGTATGCGTTAAACAAATTAGTTCAATCTGTGCTTATAAAATAAAGTAATATATTTAATAATACATTAACATGTTTAAGTGGAAAAAGTAAGTAGAGGAGAAAATGTTTATTGTGGCCATTTTTTTTTTTTTTTTTTTGTTAAAGATATACACAGATAGTAAGAAAGGCATAATGTTCTAGGTAGACAAATACCAAATTTTTAGAAGTGGTTAGCTAGGGCAGTTAGATCGTGATGGGACTTCCAATTTCTATGTTTCATGTGTTGTCACTGTTTCATTACTTTGACAACATAATTTTTGCAAAAAAAGTACATTTTTTAATGTGTATTTTGAAATGTGCTTATGTTTGTAGGTGTTCATAATCAAAGACATGGAGTGTAAGTGACATGGGAACTTGAATGGAATTTCTGAAGGTTTTATATAAAAGGAGGAAGAAAGTAATGGAGTCGTGTTTCTTTAAGCGATATGCTGTGTAATAGTTCATACTGGATGTTGAGACTCTGTGGTAATTACTAATGCTATAAATTACAGCAATGTTGGCTTAAGTTATTGATTGCCCTCCTAAGTACGTAACTGTAAAAAAAAAAGTGTCTACTTTTCCACCTGAATAGTGTTTGAAATATTTATATGTATGCAAAGTAGGTCATATTTCATCCAAGTTGTCATCGATTCATCTCATTCTTGACACGATATATAATTTTTAATGATGTACAAAAAAATTCTGCAATTCCTCTATCCAAAATCACCTAACTATTAATAAGACCAAAAGTTATAATGACACACTAAATATAACCAAAACTTAGGCAATATTCCCCCCTTTCGATCACAAAATAGATAACTTTGGCTCACAAAAATGCAGCCTAGGCAGCAACTGAGAATTTTCTGTGGCATCTTCTGATAAGCAGTGCCACCAACCTCAACAAATTCCCAAAACGTTTTAAAATGAGCATTTTAGCTGCCAGTTCCAAAATAAATCGTTTTATTTATGCAAAGGCTGAGACAGTCTTAGAAACCTGCTAGAAAGTTTGCTTCCTTTGTCTCTGTGCCCGAGTGACTCAAGTATCTGACAGCCATCCCATTAACCCCCTTCAAAGTCCAGAATCAGAACCATTCCCGTATCTGTCCTCTCCGGCAGAGTCCCCAAAGTTGTCCTTTGTGTTGTCACTGTTTCCTTACTTTGACAACATAATTTATTAAGAAATGTGCTCTACTTCCCAGTAACTGAATTGGTACTCTGGATTTCTTGTGTGACTGCCTTCCTATGAGACTCAGGACTGTTGTAATAGTTGGTATTTACAGAGGATGTATTCAACTAAGGATATGGTTCACTGCAGGTAGCCTATGAAGGAATAACTGGACCCCACCTACAATTCCATAATGATAGAGAGAACGTACTTTGTCTCTTTACTAGGAGAAAGTCAGTAGCAGCGTTACATATTTGGGCTCATATCCAGGTGACACCTTATTTCTCATTTGTTCTGAATTTCCATTATGCAAACTATTTCGGAAGGGCTGGCAAATAAGAAAAATCACCCGTAATCTTATTACTCTAACTAAATATATTTTCCCACTTTCGGTCTACGTGCATCTATGTGATTTTGTTTTGTTTTGCATAGTTCAATCTTAGCATGTGCAATCTAATATCTGGTTCTTAAATTTATTTTCCAAATGAATGCTTGTTTCTCAATGAGCAAGTTTCTTCTTCATGAGACAGCAGTCATTTCAAGAGGGACAGGGAGGGAATTACTGTAATCTAATCATGAGTTTAGAAAGGTAGTATTCTTTTTCTTGGGGGATATCTTGGGATCTCAGCAGAGGTGCAGGCCTACATTTCCTGCCATCTTCCTGCTGGGATGCTTAACCCTTCAAAGGTGTTTGGTAGATACTGGCATATTACTCTGATTATTCCTTTTAACTCAACGGGAACTGAAGGTATTTGACCTTTTTCATGTCTAATTTTACTGTATTGTGCTTTCTTTTTTATTTTTGGTGGTACACCTTCTGTGGTTTCTTGCTCTCTCTCTGAGAACCAGTTTTTTGATGCTTAACAATGTTGTCACTTTTCGTTTCTCCTTTGATCATTCTTATTTCCTTGATTTGACGTCCTGAGATATACTGTGTTATTCTACTTACAGCTCCTTGAGTTAAAACTGATTTATTTTCTTTCTGTTTTAGAATGCAAGTATTAAAAGCTATATATTTTCCTGAATAAACTTTACTGTATCTAGATTTTTAAAAAACAATTATTGCAATGCATAAATATTTCCTTTGATTCAAGAGGTACTTAAGGGTAAATTTTTACTTTGTAGAATGTTACAAATTGATGTATTATAATTTTTAATTTTATTGTACTGGGTCAGAATGTGGAATATATTACTTCTATTTCAGGGGAAAAGTTGAATATTTTTGTCACTTACTAGAAATTTTGTAAATTTCCAAGGCGATTTTTAAAAATGTATCTGTTATCATATAATTTTAGTCATGTGCATATACAGTTGACCCTTGAATGACATAGGGGTTAGGGGTGCTGACCTCTGAACACCCCCAGTCAAAAATCCACATACAATTTTTTACTTCCCCTTAACTAACTATGGTGTTTGTATTTCATATGGACACACACACACACACACACACACACACACGTATTTATCTATTACGTAAACTTTACTAACTATAATGCAGACCTTTCACACATTTTGTTTGTTGTTTTGATCTGTCGTGGGCTGACAGGCTAATTACAGCCTTTAGTCACTACTGTGTTCCTGTCCATTTATTCTTTTACTTTCCTGTAATTTATGTTTTATGGATTATAGTACAGTAGTATTGGAGTATATACTTACACCCTCCTTATGCCCTTTAACATTATAAATTTGGGATCGAACCCACAACCTGGGTGTGTGCCCTGAATTGGAATCGAACTGGCAACCTTTCGGAACGTGGGATGACGCCCAGCCAGGGGAGCCATCTGGCCGGGGCGGGTCACTGTGCTTTAAATGGATCTCTTACACTCAGCATATAGTTTCTTTTTTACCCAATGTTTAAAAATTTTTAAACTAGTTTTGTTTACTTTCATGTATGGCTTCGTTTTTGGTCTGAGGTTAGAAATCACACAACATATATCCTTACACAGAAACATGTCTTTCCACCCTCTAGGCTGGACGTTTCTGGAGAGGTCCACGTTTATTCATTTCTGAATCCTTTTCAAGTCTCAGAGCTGGGCATAAGGACTGGATTCAAAATACATGTTAACTGACTTGTACTGAAATGTCAGAACGAGTGAGTCGGGGGGCCGAGTCTGGAAAGAAACGGAAAGTCCAGCGGTGATACACCTGGGACAGGCGTCTTCCTGGCGCGCCTAGGAGCACGCACCTGTCACCGCATCCGCCCGCACCGTGCACCTGCCGGCGCCTGTACCTGGCCCAGACTGATCCGATGGGCGCACGTCTGGTCAATGAGAAATGCGGCAGCGTCCGGCTCTCCAGCCCGCGAGCCCGTGCTACCCGGCAATCGGGAGGCAGCTCCAACTTGGAACGGGATTTCAGCTGCCGCACTGCGGGTCCGGGATCAGTGTGATAGCCGAAAAGAGCAATAAAAGACTGATTCCATGGAACACAGAGGCTGCTGGGCCTGGAGAAGAACCGCACCCAAAGTCACCCATTCCGTCCTGCCCTTGTTCCACGGGGTCCCTGCGGCCCTCCCCAGGCCACTCTCACTGGCTTAACTGTGAGTTAAACATCCTGGGATAGACACATTTCTGAATTCTTTAAAGAAACCTTTGAAAGGAATGAGATCACTGAAGTCACTGGATTCTATTCCTAGACCGAGCTCACCCAGAGGGAGACCTTAAGAAGTAAAAGCCACCGACGACAAGGGTCGTTGGCTCGCTGGTCCCACCCACAGTAAGAGCATCACCTTCCAGATGCCCCCAGAAAGGAACGGGGACGTGGGTGGGAAATGCTGGTCGGTTCCTTTTGTAGGAAAAGTGATTATGTATTTAAAACAGGCAGGCATGCTTAGAAGCTCTTCTATTAAATAACATTACCTTCTGGATTCACGCCGAAACACATCACAGCTGGGTACAAATCCAGGTGCTAGACCAGAGGGGACTGTGTGCTGAACGTGTGCCGAGTAGGAACCGGGCTGGAACTGCAGGGAGGAAGATGCGTGGTCCTCGTTTTTTGTTTTTTTGTTTTTAATCTCAGGGAGAGAGCCAGTGGCCTAGGGAAAGAACCCCCCTCCCCCACACCCCTTTTAGTACTGAGGGGAACCGACGTTGAAAGGTCACGAAGCATGGTCTCTGTGGGCACAGGGCACCATCTTCATTGGTTTCCCAGACTCTACGAGTCATCACTCCACAACACATCGAAAGTCGTTGTTTTCTGAAACAGGTATCAACCCGATCACGCTTTCCACCCTTTGGTATGAAGCGATGATGATAACAAGCTAAAGCTAAAACCAAAGTTAAAGAAATGGAGAGGGTGGCAGTGGGGGGGACAGGAAAAGGTAGCAGGTGGCTGAAAAGAAACAGATCCGTCGATGTATTCCTCACTCCACGCTTTAAGTGGTTTTACTTGCACCAAGTAGAGGAGAAGACAGAAAAGGCGCTTTATTTCCAGAACCGTGTAAGGCTGTAAATTTTGCCCTAATAGCTCTGAAACAAAGATTGGAAAGCAAGGGAGCAATGCGGAGCTCCGACACGATATACATATATATTTGATAGAAACCAAACAAATTCAAATCCAGGTAGATTCACATGTTTTTCTTAGTAAGTGTCAAAACAAAATAGCATTTGGTTTCCAATTCATTTATATACGTGGGTTTCCATATTCTTCATCATTCTCCCCAAGTTAAATTTCCAGACTTTGCAAAGTCACTGTCAGGTCCCTCACCGGAGATGACAGAACGGCTGAGGAGAGCCCAGGGACCCTTGTACCCGTGTCGAAACTGCTGATCAAGTGAGTGTCTCGTTTGTCAGAATTTTCACATTCTGATGGGACTGACATTTTGACTCAGGAGACAAGAGACACACCTGCCCCCTCCCCCATCTTTCCTTCATATTTAAATTAAAAGGGGAAAAGCAGCAAATAAGCTATAAAAAAAAATGTGTGAGTAGACATCTGACCAAGACTCATATCTTGAGTAAAAATGGGCGATTTAAAACAGCGACTCAGATGATCAGGCTCCTTATGTCACAGGCTCGTGTCCTCCTCTGTCTCTCCTTTTCTTGTACAAGACATCCTGAGAGCCACGAGATCACCGGAGTCAGGAGGGCTGTGCCAGCTTCCATGGCTTGGAGAACCGCCCCTTTTCCACCTTGCCCACACACGCAGTGACTGTGAGCGGTTTCTTTTCCTCGTTATTACTCACAGTGCTCTCTAAGCGCACGTCCTGTCATTCTGTGGTGGCAGCGCTCCTCGGGAACACAGTGTAAACCCCGAAGTTTACAGATCTGGGTATCGACCCAGCGCAGCGGTCTGGTGGCGACTTACATAGTCCGTGTGGCGTCCGTCGGGGTCTGGGTTAGGGATGGACTCAGGAATAACCTCCTCCAGTGGCATCACGGACGTGTGACTGGTGGGAATTTGCTGAACACATTTCTAAGTTCAGTGCGACAAGTATGCGACAATCTCGCATTTTTTGTTTGGATTCCGGTCCATAGGTTCTGGGCATGTTGAAAGGAGGGGGAAAAGACACCGTCCATTCCCTACGGCATTACCAGTCTGGGCAGAAGCTGCGTAGGGCCCTGATATTCCTGTTCTCCTTCACCCAGAACAGACCACAGGTTTTCAGCCGGCACACGCTCCTGAGGGTGGAGCGCACACGCCTCGTCTCCATTCCACTAGGCACGCCCACGAGATAAGGAGCTGGTTCAGAAGACACATGCAGAGGTTTTAGAGCCACTTAGGGAGTTTCCTTAAAGAGACAGCGGATGCTTTTGCCCCTTTCCTGGCCGGCTGCTGCCTGGAACACAGACGGCACAGCCCTGGCTGCCCTGAGGCCACGAGGGCGAGCCCCGGACTGGTGGGGCAGCAGCGACCCACATGACTGTGTGATCCTATATCCAGGAACTAATGTTATACCCCAGATCAACCTGAACAGTTCTTTTTCAGTGATGTTGAAAAATGAATTAAGTTTGCTACCCAACTCTTCAACCATGGAATGATTTTCATTTTACACAAGGGTGAGATTTAGAATGAAAGCAGTGTTTTTCTGTGTCTTATTAATGCTTCCCCCTCCCTACATATCCACTCGGCGTACTTGTGTCCTCAGTCGGTGAGAATCTGGCCACGCATCCCTGGAACCCAGCACAGGATGTCCTGACTAGCCTCAGCCACACGCTGCCAGGGACCCCCACAAACCCCCCGTTCGTAAAGCACAGTGACGTTCAGTAACCAGCAGAGGACTGCACGCCGCAGGCACGCTGACCTGCAGTGTTCTCACGATGTGGCAGCCCCAGTATTTCTTGTAGAATATAAGCCAGATATGTCATCCTGTGCTTGAAACCCTCCCATTCAACTCCATCCCACCAGCAAACAGAAAGCTCTTCTTTGATCCGCGAGAGAAGTGAGGTCAGAGGGCCAACTGCTGCCCCCAACACTGGAGAGACCACCAGGCGAATCCAGAGCACCAGACCTCACCGCTGAGACCTCCATGGACCAGTACGGGTAGGGAGACCTCAACTGTAATTGATGAGTTGCTGGTGGCTTAGTGTGGACAAGTCTGAGAGACACCCCCAGCCCCCCATTTTCATGAGCTTTACTTTGGGGAGCTTGACTAGATGCCTACAGTAAATATCAGAGAACCGCCCCCCCAACACACACACCTTCCTGTGCTTCTTGTGCAGTGCCATGGGAAAGGACCCGTTCTGAAATACACCACAGCACTGGTCTTCTCCACAGGGCCTGCCTTCAGGAGGAACTATTTAACCAGAGCCTAACCTGCTGGGGAAGGGAGATACCCAACCCCAGCCCCCGTGGGCCATCCTTTCCCACCGAGGTGTGTGTGTGTGTGGGGGGGGGGGCATCTGATCCGTACGTGCAGGGTGCACCGTCCAGAGGCACGGGCTCACTGAAAGACTGAGACCTCGTCACAGGACCACAGAGCCCCCCACCAGCACAGCACTGAAGCCTACTGACAGCAGCTCCTTTCACCGAGTACGTCGTGTCTCAAACACACACTGAGACAGAGCGAGCGTCAGAGCTAGACTCAGATACGGCAGGGATGCAGGAGCTGAAAACCACTATGGTCAATATGCTAACAGTTCTAATGGATAAGTAGACAACATGCAAGAAAAGATGGGAAATATTAATAGAGATAAAAATTCTACGAAAAAAAACACAAAAAGAAATGCCAGAAACAAAACAAAACATTGTAGCAGAAATGAAGACTGTCTTTGAAAGGCTTACTGATACACTGGACATGTCTGTCTGAGGAACGACTCTCTGAGCTTGAGGATATCTAATAGACACTTCTCCCAAACTGAAAAAGCAAAAAGAAAAGGGGGGAGGGGCAGAATACCCAAGAACCAAGGAGGGACAACTAGAAAAGGTGTAACAAACATATATTGGGAATACCAGGAGAAGGAAGAGAGAACAGGAAAGAAGAATACTGTATTTAAAACAATAATGACTGGGAATTTCCCCAAAATGAACGCCAGACACCAAACCACAGATCTGGGATGCTCAGAGAACACCAAGTAGGATCAATGCCAAAAAAACTACACATAGACATATCATTTTCAAATTAAAGAAAATAAAAGATAGAGAAAATCCTGCGAGAAGCCGGAGGGAAAACTTCAAGATTCCCATCTTACCCACAACGAAAGCCCAAGTCTTGAGAATCCACTTAAGTCCATTTAGGGACCGGATGAGGAGGTAAGAATCTATCTACTTCTAGACAGAAGCAGCATCACGCATTTCCTTATGATTCTTTGCAAACTCTTTCTACCCACTAAAAAGAGAAATGTCCAGGCTTAAGAAAAATTATGAAGTCAAGTGTTTAGGAGGTAGGGACAATTCAGTACATTCATTGCTTATGGCCTTACTGTTAGTCTGTCTTCTTTCATGACCCTTGTTTGAACATGAGTACAACAGGTCCTCAAATAACGTTGTTTTGTTCATTGTCATTTCGTTATAATGTTGATGATAAGCCAAAGGAATTTAACTTCTGTTTATATCAATGAGCCTGTGGTAAAATTGGTTTCCTTATATATATATTTTCTTTAAGTCACAGAACCTATTGATGATGTCAGGAGAGGACTTACTATAGTTCATTTCCCTACGTATCTATTGGTGAGTATTTGTACTTTCACTCAAATTGAATTCTACTTTTATAAGGAGGTAACTGGTCAATATTTAAAAAACAAACAAACGACAAAACCTTGTAAAACTTAAGAGTCTATACAGTTACAAGTTTTTGTCCCTGAATCTGTAGTTATCTGAAATAGCACGCAGTTAATACCTTAAAAATGTGAAGTGCTTTCCATGTATTATCTTTTTTGAATTTTGCCACATTCCTGCCTGGGTGAGATCTTTTACTTTTTGTGTGATACATCTGTGGTCTGATATTCAGCATGGTTTTAATTTCTTCCTCTATTTTGGCACTTTATTTTAGATGGCTTGTATGATCCACCGAATACGTTGTGGAACAAAGATGATGACAAGAAAAAAAAGAAGAAGACTAAGAAGACTCTTACGTCAGAAAAGCAGGACGTTCACGGCTCTTCAAGGCCATAGACCTGGACTAGGCGGGAGATGTGAGTGGAACCAGGTCCCCTGACTCCAGGCCCATTTCTGCTCTATCATGCTGTCCCTCCCAGGTCCCATTTTCTTCCTTTTCCAGCCCAGAATCATGAGTTCCTGAACATCAGGAACCAGCAGAGAACACATCTGAATATGCAGTGGGTCCACAGTAAGCCTCATTTCATAAATGAGTTTCTCAGCATTCTAAGTAATTTTTTATCAGTTCATATTTGTCTTCTTGACAACCTCATTTCAGCTAGAATCTCCTGGGTAGGGCTAGAGTTAAAAAAGATGGGCCAAATAGGTAGGATTAAGTTCTCTGGATTCAGAGGGGCAAAAAATCTCACACACTGTTTATGGAACGTTGGATGCATGTCCGAAGCCTTATATTATTTCCTATTTGTGTTTCTATTTTTTCCACCCGAATGTATACGTTGCTCCTATCTTTGCTTCTGGGAGTCAAATATACTCAATAAATATGACCAAAATTGTCTACCTTCCCCAAACACACATGCACCCCTTTGGAGAGAGGTGAAGAATTACCATTTTACCTGAACAGCGTTAGACAATCTCTTTCATCTGTTCCAAACTTTAGGAAATACAGTTCCTTCCACTAAAAAATATATATTTTAAAACTGTAGGCCAGCGATTCTTAAACCCAGAGGTCCAGGCTGCGGCTGCTTTTAGCACCGGGCACTTTTAAGTGAGAAATCAGCAAAGCAGTACTTGCTGGGTTTTTTTACATCCCCACGCTGAGATCCTGGACTCCTCAGGCCTTCTTACTCCAAGCAGCCACAATCTGACACTCGAAGCAATGGAAGTGGGGAGACAGGGAAACTGCCCCAGTCTTCCCAGGACCTGCCACATCCCCGCCCCCACCCCAACACCCCCAGGCCACGAACCTGAGCCTCCACTTTAGACGGATCATCATCCTTTCCAGGCTGCATTTCAGGGAGGCCAGCGGCTGTTTCCAAGGGCGCAGAATGACACAAACATAAGGCCATCATCAGTCATTCATCAGTTGTAATTACCATTCGCATCCATTTATCTAATCACAGCCTGCAGCGGCTGCCACCCACCAACGGTTCAAAATCAGTTTGGCTCTGAGGGTCATTATAACACAGCCACCCACAAATGCTCTCACACCATCACATGTATATCCTCGTTTCATTTCAATGATCAATATACATTCCCTCTCCCCCATATCACATGCTGAAGTAAGGGGAGAGGGTAGGATACGGGGCTGCAGTGGAAATTCAGGGGTAATCACAGCCCACGTTCCTTACACGGCAGCGAAGGAACACGTCCTGAGGGGCGGATCCCTGGACTGAGGTTTTCAGCAGGCCCTCGCATACAGTGCATCACTTTGCAAAGCTGCTGTGCACCTGCGCGCCTCTCTCCCCGGTCACCTTCCTTTACTCCTGGTTTTGCTTTTCTCCCCACCAGGCTTTATCTTAGTGGTTTCTGCTACAATCAGCCTTGAAGTTTCTATATATTCGTTTTATCCATGACATCTTTCTGGGGACCATTCTGAACAACACTGAAAGCACTGAAGATGGACACTGACGGAAACTGATGACCTTTCTTTTCTTTTTTCCTCTGTTTGGAAATGTCTCGTGCCTCTCCTGTCACAATCTGTGCGTGTGTGTGTGTGTGTGTGTGTGTGAGAGAGAGAGAGAGAGAGAGACACTGGATTCATTTCTGTTCACATCTTGTTAGTCATTATATGCTTGTATACTTTCTACTGTGCTTAACATAATTTAAGGACCTTAAACTCTCAAGCTTCTGTTATATACAACACGATTTGTTTTAGGTTGAAAAGAACTGTTTAAATAATCTAACCCCCAGGTGACAGCAACATGATGTTGTTGCTGGAGCAGAACACGGGGTGCCCCCCAGTCCCTGGGTACGAAGACCGGGGGGGCGAGCCGTCTCTGCGGCCACGGGGAGCCTCGGTCGCCTGGTTCTGGCCTCGCTGCCGACCATGTTCAGGGAGGTGGGTGATCTTTGCAGAGAATCAGTCATACTGAGCCCTGGCCATTCCCCACTAGACCGAAGGGCGAGGCGTGCGTGTGTGGGGACAGGGGACACAGTGGATGTCTTCGCTGTCAGGATGCCCGAAGGGAGTTCAGGGAGCTTCTCTGGTTCTTCGGCTAAAAGGGTTAGTTGCTGCCTGCATGCTGGTTGGAAACACCCTCAAGGAACTCGGACACATGGCCAAGACGGAAAAGCGCTATTTTCAGGCCAGTGTGTCCTCCCCTTCCCTGTCCCACACTCAGACCTGTTCCCACCTGCAAAGGAGGCTGGCACCTGGCCTACTCGGTGCCCTTCGCCTGCCCGGGGGCCGACCCTCAGCCTGGGTCAGGCGATGATCAGGGGAGGAGGCTCTGTCCCCAGCGTGCTTGTCCCTGCGTCCACATCTTCGTGTATTTTCTTCCGCCGCCTGGAACGCTCCTTCTCTCTCCCCCTCCTTTTCTCACCTATTCATTCACCCGAACTCTTAAGGCCGAGCTCAGCTCAAACCTGAATTGTGAGGCCTGCCCAGAGCATGACAGAGATTCCTCCCATGTGTCTCTCTTCCTGCATGTTTTCCCGAACACGTCCCGGGATTTTACCACATGCTGCGTTTTCCACGTGTGCACAAGCGGGTGTCTCTTCCGAAGGCCGCGGGGCCTGGAGACGAGCGTCCGTAAGCCCTGCGCTCGCGAGGCCGGGAGGAGCGCCAGCTTAGACGGCTGCTTCTGAGGACCTGGGGTTTTAAATCACTATTTGGGAGGGACAGACACTCTTTTCTGTCTTACATGCTGAGAAGTTGGATATTTTTAGATTTCTGGGAAACTCACAGAACAGGTAATGTCAAAGCCAATTAGGATAGAGCAGTGGTGTCCACGGGGGAGATCCGACTTGAAGGGGTTTAACATTTATCATGTTTTCAAACTTTAAAATGCTTTCAGCATAGATTAAGTATGATACTAGAGTCCATGAAACATAGTTTAAGTAATAAAAGCAGGTTAATCCGTTCCTCGGCAGTTAAGCAAGAAATTCTCGAAGAGGGATGGGATTGATCACATCAAATCTGCAAACACAGTCCAACTAGAGGTACATAATTTCTTGGAACATACAAAATGAAGTTTGCAGAACAACTTGGAAGAAACACCCTTTGTTCACGTTTTGAGATGTGACATCAGTGACGTCCTCGTGAGCACTTCGGGGTCTGGAAACGTGACGAAAGCCCAGCCATGTGCCCCCCCCCCCCCCCCCCGCCTTCTTTTCTAAGAGAGACACGAGGCGAGACGTTTTCAGTTCCAGACTCCAGCTCTTCCCGGCCACACTCCCACCTGTGGCCCAGCCCGCCCCGTCGTGCAGCGGCTCCAGCTCCTGCGCGTGGCCCCAGGGCCTCGGGGACGGGCGCAGGGTCTGTTCAGGGTGTGCAAGGCCTACCGGCGGGGAAGGACAGCCTGGGAGACAGACACGTGGGACGTGGGAGAGGAAGGAGGCCTGAGGACGGACTGGTTGGCCTGTCGGCTAACGACGGTGCCCCTGAGCGAGCTCGGCACTCGTCAACGCGAGCTCATCCATCCGCACGCCGCCTTTCTCTGAGCATCTCCAGGGAGGCGCACGAGCACCTGATGTGGCACAGGGGGCCTGGACCGCAGGGGCAGGGGCAGGGCACAGGGAGAAAGGCTGGTATGAAAACGAGGACTTGGCCTACCAGGGGAGGACGTTCTGGCAGACAGACGGGTGGCAGTACGGACGGGGTGGGCGCAGGATGGGGTGCAGGGCTCTGACCGGACAGTGCGAGGCACAGAGGACGAGGGTGGGGGCGGGGGCTATAAAACAGCGGAGGCTGTGCCCGGAGGGACCAGCGAGCTGCCTCGTGAGCACGGAGGTCATGTGACCGCGTCCTGGGCATCCAGCAGACAGCTCAGGGGAGTGCTAGGACATCTGGGTAGTTGACTGCAGTTCTGGAAAGCACAGGTTTGAAGGGACAGACCTGAAGGCAGGGGGACCAGTTAGCAGGAAGAGTACTAGACCCGGACATGGGGGGAGGACTCAAGCGCTGTTTCGGAGGTAAAATCACCCCTCTGCCTGAGTAATCCTTTTCACATGTAAGTCATACCTCACTCCCTGGCTCGGCCCCTGAGGAGGCACCCCTGAGGAGGCACCCCTTGCTCTCCCAGGCCTCCCTGCTCACCTCCCTCTCTACCCCATCCCCACTGCCCCATCCCAGGCCTCTCTGGATGCCCTTCCCTTCACACCTCACTCCCATTTCGCCTCTTTCCAGAATCCCCTCCCCCAGCTCTTCATGGTGAGTCCCTTCTCAGTCTCTAAGTCTCCCTCCGCACAGGGACCTCAGTGGAAACCTTCTCTAATGTGACCTTGGACACCAGATCTAATGTGACCTTCCTTGATTCCTCTGTATTTTTAATTTGCTCCTTTCCCCCGTATCACTTATCACAGGGTCTAATTACCCTGGCTGTTGATGGTCATTGCATTTTACCTGTTCAGTTATCGCTCCCCTCCTGGAACGGCTCATGAGGGTCTTGAATTACGCTGATCATTAACAGTGCTAGCACCGAGGTGCTTGGTACATGGACACCCCCCCCATGTATATATATAATAAATGAATGAATGATTGGGCATACTACTTAGAAGGCGGGTTAGAGGAAAAGCCAGAATTTGCACCTGAGACTGATTTCAAATTCCACTTTTGGCCACTATCCAGAGTACTTCCACTGTTTTAGAGTAAATGTATGATTCCTTCATTCACACTGTACCATACGTGCTATTGGGTAGATGATAACTCAAATGAAGACACTGTCTCAAGACGAAACCAAACATAAGAATGACTGGAAACATGTTTAACTGGCCTAAGAGATACGTATGTGCTTGGAAGCATCTATCTATCTGTCTATAAACCGATGATCACACACAGACATGTTTTACTTCTTACATGGTTAGTCTGCAAATCTGGTCATCTTAAAGATATGATTTTCCCCATTTATTTCTCAGAAAGTGCTGTAAAAAGAAGATGGCAGATAAATAACCTTGATGCTAAAAAGTTAACTATTTTTACTGTATAGCACTTTAGCATACAAATGAACAAGTGACATTTCTTAAATAAAACTAAAATTCAGTCTTATATAAGCTTAGATGTTTTCCCCTTGCTTCCTTTTTAAGTTGTTTTTTATAAAATTTGTATCCTACTTTGTAAAATATATGTAAAATGCTCTAAAATTAAGTATTTTCCATGTATTAACAGAATGTCTGTTTACATATGTCTAGAGCCCTCTATTCTAAATTTTCATGAAATGTTGGCAGTGCTCTACACCACAATCTAAATGATAGATCAATTAAAATTTTCTGTATTTTCCTTATGGCAGGGAAATACATCCTTCAGAAGCAACTACCTATCTGGAAACTGAGGAAGGGACAGTCTTAAAGGGGTAACTTTTATTTGCGTTCAATTCAATTCCAACCTTTCTTTTTATGCCAGAAGTTCTGAAATTTTAGTGGTCTTGAGGATCATCTGAATTTTTCTTAATATAAACATTGCCAGGGCCGACGTTGTGTGGGCTGGGCCCCAATGTGAGCCTTTAAAAAGTACCTCAGAACATAATGGTGGGCTGATTTCACTTCCTACATTTCTAGAGCTCTTGCAAAAATAAAAAATGATGCTTGGAAAAAACGCCTAAATTGTATAGAGCTTGTGGTTTACAGCCCTTTGCCATCCACGATCTTACTTCACTTCCATAACAACAGAAGGATGGGGAAACGAGTGCTGGCACCCCCATGTCAAAGCACGACCCGAAGGGTCAGGACAGCAACGACAGCCCTTCCGTAGTTCGTCCTCTTAGTGATATTTCCTCACAACCAATATTTGAGTAGCTGCTACTGTGCAGGCATTATTCTGGCTCTTGAGAAAAACCAGTAAATAAAAGATGGAAATCTCTCCCTTGTGGTGATTATGCTCTGGAAAGGAGAGACAGATAGAAGCAGAAGACAAAGTCAATCAATCAATCATGAATCTAATATTCAGTCCAATGCAATCTGTTCAAAGTAACCAGGAATTTCAGTGCTACATCTTACAAAAATCATCAAATGGACTTTTGAAACAAATGGGCTCCCCAGTTAATTTAATAAAAAATCAAAATGAGACACAACACTCCATTCCCTTAGGAGTCTAACTCACAGGGCTTTAAGTGTGCTCACAGCACTTTGCATACATTCAACCATTTTAAAAAATGTCGCAACAAAGTCTTACTGTATGTACACAGCTACTCTAAACACATCCACATCGAATTCCCTGGCGGCTGCGTTCCTGGAAGTGCACAGTGGAGTCTGCAGTACTCAGTCTCTTCTGTAGATGGCGCTGCAGGTCCAACAATGATCCTTGGCCCCTGAGTCCCGCAGTTACTGCCAGGCCCCGCTAAGCATCACCCTGGACGCTATGAAAATCACATTCACTCTAAAAGCAGAAATCACTTTGCAAACGGCAGGGCACGGTCCTAATTTATAATTTAATTACAACTTTCCTTATAAAGTATTAGATCCCACAGAGGCTGAGCTGCTGAAATGGTTGTTTCTCCTGCTGCATCTGATTTGATTTGCTGCCAGGGACAGTACACTGTCTGTTCTTGAGGGGGACAAATGATTCATCGAGAAACTGATACAGAATACACCATCCCGTGGGTTCTGAGCCCCACTCAACCCAAAGGATGCTTTTTATGGCATTGGGATTTTACGCCCTAGCCCAGGAAGTGAGGTCTCTTCTGCAGGGAGGAAGGTTTAATGTCTGGTGAAGGTAAAGGACAAAGGGTTAAAGAGAGGGGCACCGTACAGCAGTCAGACAGCGAGGCCACGGAGGGAGTCTGTCATCTTGACGGGAGCCAGAAACTGCTGTAAGTCTGCTCAAGTGCTTCAGAGAAAGGTCAAGGCTTCTGGTCCTGAAACCCAGGCTTTTCTTTTACTTCACACTGATGGACTGATTGATTAACCTTTAGCCGGGGTCCCTCATGGCTAATGTAACCGTAGAAGGAGAGACAAAACAGTCCGAAGTATGCCATAGCTTCAAACGACCCCTTTGCCCATGCACTCGGATTACACACGTGTTTTTCTAGCTCGAGTGTGAAGCTAGAAACAAGGCACAGTTGATCAGACAGTCAACAACACGTTCCACGGGGCACGCATCCATTTCCTTACGGGTAAACCCCGAAACACAGAGGTGGGGTGGCCATGTCTGGCAATTAGTCATCATGGCCATCCGACGGTGAAGACAGTTTCTCAGTCAGGGGATTCTCTCCTCCACCAGCCTGCTCCCTGCAGTCCTCGCCCCCCTGGCTATTTGTGCTCTGTGCTGGAGGTGATGCCTCGCTGAGTTCGTGTTGATACCAACTCACCTACGCCATAAGAGCTGGGCAGCCTCTCGTGCCCCTTGTCTGAGCCAGTTACTCGGAGCTGGCGGGGAGAGATGAGCTGTCCCCCGTCCCTCCCTTCCTGGGAGCTCTGTCACTCGTCCTGCCTGTCCGCATGGCCGGCTGACGCTCAGTGAAAGGAGCAGCGAGGGAAAATGCAGAGACAGATGTCTCAGACCCAGCAGCAGCGAGCGCGCTAGGATGATGAGAAAACAGAATGACAATTTGGACAAAGGGAGAAAGAAAAGATCTATCAATCCTGATCCACAATTCCTCCAGCAGACCACAGCGATTTTATTTTTCAATTATCTCAGAAGTGAGGTATTGAAAGGAACCCAACAAGGACCCCAGGGCTCTCGGAATCATGACGGGCAACAGTCTGGATCAGGAAACCAACAAATAAACTGTCAAAGCAATGGCATTACTCTTCTCCCTATATCTCAGACCTCGGTGAACAGCTAGGAGGTTTGTTTTAAAGAATTCCCCAAATGAAATCTAAGGTCAGTGTATCATGGGGCAATAATTCCAATTACTCTAATATCATACGTGACACATTTTAATTAAAAATGTAAGGTATGATACATCTCCTAGGGCAAGAGAAACAAAGGAAAAATGAACAAATGGGACTACATCAAACTAAAAAGCTTCTGCACAGCAAAAGAAACCATCAGCAAAATGAAAAGACAACCCACTGTATGGGAGAACATATTCGCCAATGATGCATCTGATAAGGGGTTGATTTCCAAAATGTATGAAGAACTCATACAACTCAACAAAAGGAATGCAAACGATCCAATTAAAAAATGGGCAAAGGATCTGAATAGACACCTCTCCAAAGAGGACATACAGATGGCCAAGAGACATATGAATACATGCTCAACATCACTAATCATCAGAGATTAGTGACATGAGCAATGAAGTATCACCTCACACCTGCCAGGATGGCTACCATCAATAAATCAACAAACAACAATTGTTGGTGAGGGTGTGGGGAAAGGGGAACCCTAGTGCACTGCTGGTGGGAATGCAGACTGGTGCAGCCACTGTGGGAAACAGCATGAAAATTCCTCAAAAAATAAAATATGGAACTGCTGTTTGACCCAGTGATCCTACTTCTGGGAATATATCCTAAGAATCCCGAAATACCAATCAGAAAGAATATATGCACCTCTATGTTTATAGCAGTGTTATTTATAATAGCTAAGATCTGGAAACAGCCCAAGTGTCCAACAGGAAATGAGTGGATAAAAAAGCTATGGTACATTTACACAATAGAATACTATGCAGCTGTAAAAAAGAAGAATCTCTTATGCTTTGGGACAGCATGGAGGGAACTGGAGAGTATTATGCTAAGCTAATAAGTCAGTCAGAGAAAGACAAATATCACATGATCTCACTTATATGTCAAATCTAATGAACAAAATAAGCTGACGAACAAAATAGATCCAGAGACATGGAAGCAGAGAACAGACTGAGGAATCTCAGAGGGAAGAAGGGGGGTGGGGGGTGGGAAGAGATCAACCAAAGAACTTACATGCATATATGCATAACCAATGGACACAGACAATAGGGTGGTGGGCTGGGAGCCTGGTGGAGGGACACAAAGGGGGCAGGGGTGATGGGGGACATCTGTAATACCCTCAACAATAAAAATAAATTAAAAAAAATGTAATGTATAACTTTTTAGTGATTCCTTGATTTAATACGAATTAGTCTGTGCATTCGGTCTGCCTATGTCCTTCCGCCCTCCAGCCACAAGGGGCACCGCAGACTTCGGATACAAATAAACTCCTCAAGCATGTCAATTACCTTTTCCTCCATTCAGGTCTTTCCCCGGGCAAGTATTTATCTTCACGCTTGCAAGGATTCTGTCAATCCATGTTGTAACAAAATCCTCAGAAAAAAGAAATGCATCGACAGGATATATAGTTATATAGAAAAAATTACAATTATAATCTGAATGTGACAAGGGACAACAGGAATAAATCATAGTGTGAATTCGAATCTGCAGATGGAAAGGGAACTACCTCACTAGGACAGCCATGAACTCACTGGAACTAAACAGCGAGGGTTGAAAACGATCACGACACACAACACTGTCCTGCGCACTGGTGGTGGAGGGAGGGGGCGGATGGACGTTTGGGCGACATGGGTTATTCCACTCAACAGGCATTTGTTTTCTGAGCTGAAAACCACCTGAGGGCGCACAGTCTGCTCTTGGCTGTTTCCAGGGAAACGAGTGAGTGTGCTCACTCAGAGGAACGCACAATGGCCGCCACGCGCATCGCAGAGAGAACTGACGGACATGCCGAGATAATGGTGGAGGGCTGAGCATGCAAGTCAGGCGTATCTTTCCTTCCTCTCTCCCCTTCTATTACTTCTTTCCTTTTCCTTCCTGTCTTCTGTCTCTTCTGTCTTCCTTCCGTGCTTCCCCTTTCTCTCTCCCTCCCTCCTCCACTACCCCATGTATGCATGTATGTATGTATGCATGTATGCATGTATGCATGCATGTATGTATAAATGGGACATGCACACTGGGGCTGTGAGGCCCTCCCTGGACACGAATCATTTTTCTGTGACTGTCGTACTGTCCTCTAGCTAAGAGCAGCAGTGTGGGCTACTAAAGAAATAGGTTTTCACCACTATTGCTATTAATGAACATAAACAGGTGTTCCCTTCTACAGAATCTTCCCATTTTCTGTGTTATGTTCTATTATCCAAAACAGTGCTTTTCCAAACTTGATATTTTATCGCTTTTTACATCACAAACATGGTGTAAACGCTAGGGGATCATAAAACGTAAGTACGACGAACAGGACCACCTAGACTGTTTTTCGAGGACGGTCTTGAGCATCCTTAGGGAATGCTGGGTTTGGTGGTATTCCATGAATAACGGGAACCTCATTTCAAATGGCGTCACCGAGCTCTGCAGGGGCTGTCCTGCACAGTGCACTCTTCCTGCAGCTACATCACAACAGGAAGAAGGCAGGTAAGAATGACTTTGACCAGAGGACATTTTTCACGTAGGCATTTCTTTAACAGAAGAAAGAAGATTGCTCCCTGTCCAGCAGCAACACCCTACCCACCACCTGCAGCCCCCGAGAAACCACCACAACCTCCAGCTCTCTTCTCCGCTGAATGTTTGATCGAAACAGCCCTCCCCAATCTCCTCCTCCAACCTCGTACAAGCTGACCTGCTTTGTCACTCCAGACTTGCCCATGGTTGGCCATAGTTTGCTTGTCCCAGATTGCAATTCTCTTCTATTCTTTTTTTTTCTTTATTGATTTTAGAGAGAGAGGAAGGGAGAGGGAGAAAGAGATAGAAAAATCGATGAGAGAGAACACTGATTGGCTGCCTCCTGCATGCCCCCCACTGGGGATTGGGCCCACAACCTGGGCATGTGCCCTGACCGGGAATCGAACCGGTGACCTCTTGGTGCATGGGTCGACACTCAACTTCTGAGCCACACTGGCCGGGCCCTTCTATTCTTGAAGAAACCCATTTGGCTGGTAAAACAACTGGCTCTTTTATCTTTGAGGCTGGCAGACATGAAGAACAGAGGTATAAAGCCTCAGTGTTACTAAGTGGTCCTATTACAGGAAGCGGAACTGGGAACGGTTTGATTTCAGTCGTCCGTCCCACTCCGTCCGCCTGACCCTCGCAGGTGGGCCCAGCGTGAGCAGAGGCAGGAACACAGCAGAAAGGCAGCTTGTCTTTCAGTGCAGCCCTTCTTAACCTTGACTGCCCAGGACACACCTGGAAAGCTCAAAACAAGGAAAACAGCATCGGGGCCATACCTGAGACCTCTCCACGTGGGGGACAAAGTACAGGCATCAGGGCATGTCACAGCCCCGGGGGATTCCAGTGCCCAGCCAGGGTTGATACCTGCATTTGTTTCAAAAATAGATGCAGAGGGCCCTCGCCGGTGTGGCTCAGCAGTTAAGAGCATCGCCCGAGGACCAAAGAGTCCCGGGTTCGATTCCAGTCAAGGGCACATACCTTGGTTGTGGCTCATCCCCGGCCCCGGTTGGGGTTGTACGGGTGGCAACCAATCGATGTGTCTCTCTCTCACATCAATGTTTCTCTCTTCCTCCCTCTCTCCCTCCAGCTCTTTCTGAAGATTAATGGAAACATATACTCAGGTGAGGATTAAAAAAAATAAAATAAAATAAAATAAAATAAAAATAGTCGCAGAGGTAGCAAAGAAGCTAATAAGACAAAACCCCCGGCCTGTAGGCTAAATTTATCAGAAAGCCACAAGGCAACTAATTCACTGCAAAATTCTCTTCCAGTATGTCTGATGAATCTCTCTCTAGCACAGGCTGTGAAGTTTTACTTTTAATGCAGGTAAGGAAGTGATATATGAGTGGTTAAGTATATGCATTTGGGAATCGGAGGGCCAGAGAACTATCCCAGCTTAAAGGCTTGGTGACCCTAGGTAACTAAGTGTCTCTCTGCCTCAGCTTCCCCACCTGTAAAAGATGAGACAAATCACATTTAGCACTCAAAGGAGTTTCTGACCCATAAGGAAACACTCCATATTCACTTGGTGTTTATCAACTATTATTTCTTGCAGGAAAAAATAAAGCAAGGCCATAATTAAAGTTAGAAATATACGTGCAATGTTACGAATTTATTTCAGTGACTTTAATGCAAACTATGCGATAAGTCACTATATGTGATAGAATTTGTATTACGCTTCAAACAAAACAGTTGCTTATCTACCTTTATGGTTTAAGGTTCTAGGTAACACTTTGGTTGAGCAAAGAGTTCTACAATTTAAGAAAAAATGCTTCAAATGTACCCTTATTGCAGAGATTTAAAACACATACTTAGAACTATTCAGGGGCAATGAAACATTCTTTTCTGGGGCCTCTCTGATTACGCTGATTAGATGGATGCCTGCTACGGCATGGGTAAGGCTAGATGGCCACGTTCTGGCTCGCGGGTGGCTTACAAAGCACTTTGCTTGGTTCTGTCCTTAGGAAGCTGCTCACAGGGACAATGACACTGATAAGACTGCTCCAGATCACAGACTTTACCTGAATGAAAGCCACTGAGAACATGATAGGCCCTGCCTAGCACAGTGCTAAATATGGCCTCGAGCCTTCAGAAAGTTAGGATTTGAATATTCAGGGGAAAAGTCTGACATTCAGTTCTGGTGGAAATGTCCTGTTTCAGCTGTCCATCACGATCCCAATGAAGAGAGAAGCGTAATTTATTATTGTTATTACATTGGCTGGTGATTGGAAACACATTACCAATGTACAAATTAGAGGCTCTAATTCTAAAGTAATTATCAGCGAATTTCTGAGTTGTTAACATGATTAAAATTATGAATACATTAGTTGATTCACCCTCACAAATCAGACTTTGATTAGATAATACTACATGCCAATATGTATGACATTCAAATTTCTTAAAGGCTTTTTAGTAGACAAACCCTGATAAAAATTTTCCATAATGTTTGCAGAGCTAGGGAAAGGAAATGAATGAATGATTGATGGGTTTTTCCTTGTAAACCTTATTGAAGGTCCCAATTTGGTCGGTCTCCAACGGTTTGAGCTCAGAATTAGGAATTCTAGTTTTGATTATGGCTCATGTGCACTAGATTAGAAAAACATCTCACAGAGCTATTTAAAAAGCAAGTTAGTCTCTATAAACATAGCAATGACAGACAATACTTCCTACAGAAAGTTCCTGACGATTCTGCTTTTCAATTTATTACAAGACATATGCTCTTAAAGAAGCATCAAGGAAAGTGAGTTCCTACATAACTACATATTAAAATATATTCTCCAACCTCAGGTAATTTTTGAATCCTACCGATAAGTGTAATCCTTCTATCCACAGCAGCAGGGAGCTGAAAACACAGGAGAGTGAGGGCGTGTAGCTGTGGGTGTGTGACTGATTTTCTAATGTCTAAAGAACTTCATTCGTGGTACATCTGGTTATTTAAATTGCATCACTCTGAAACAAAAGGTTCTTAGGTCATTTGGTTGGGTCAGAGCGATAGGACAGAAAAATTGCAGAAATACAGGCTTGTCACATTTCAAAAGGAGAAGAGACACTTGCAATTTTCTGTTTTTCTGAAAAGAACCAAGTGATTCCACAAATCATATGCCTGAAGAAGAGATTCCCTCTTTCATAAGTGGACATGAAAGCTGAATTTGGAATTTTAAAGGTCAATGGTACATATTGAGAAAGACTATAATATATTTAATATAGACATCATTTTTCAAAAACGTTGCTCAATAGATCTTATCCCTTTAGAATGAGTGAGAAATGCTTCTTTGGAGCGTTTATTCAGATAACTGACATCAGGTTCTAGTTTCATATACAATCTGATTTTTAAAAAGGAAAACATAATCTTTTTACTGTGTCTTTCCCTAATCCAGCCACCCAATGATTCCAGAGCTGTCGTTGTTATACACAAAGGCAATCATTTCTCTCTGCTGCTTAAATGTTTCCCCACTGCCTCTAAAGTAAATCCAAATTCTACTACAGAGCACAAAGCCATCCACTCGTGACCTGACCCCACCCACGTTTCTGGCGGGGGCTCTCATCTGTGACCGCCTCCCCCGAACTCCTCCGCTACCTAAATGCCCCTTCCACCTCTCATGACATGTTCTCGCAAATGCCACGCCATTCTCCTACAATGCGCGACTGTTTCTTTTTACAATTGCTCCAAAAGATTTCACTTCAAAGATTCTGTGTAATTGTAACATAGCGTAGCTTCCCAAGAGAACAAATTAGCATACAAATAATGAAGCTTTGGCATCAAAGGAAATATTCAACTTTGTATATATACTCTGATACATATGTTACAAATTATTTAAACCCTGTGTGAAAAAGTATTTGTTTTTCCAAAGTTACAAAATAAACAACAAAAGAACATATCGGATGTGATCCTTTTCATGGCCCAAAAGGCAATAACAGACACTCACAGAAATAAATGGATAATATAATAACAGACTTAGAGTAGATTTAATATTTTTCCATGTTCAGCAAGTCAAGTTGATGTATATCATATCCCTCCTCTCCTGGGGCTAGGGCTCTTGGCGATTCCTCGATTCCTTCTGTTCACGGGCAGGGCTGCCAAACCCTTCGCTAAGCTCCATCCGCTCGCTAGCTCAGGTCTCCGGGTTCTAGCTCCGAAGCCCAGCTGTCCTTCGCAGCCTTGGCATCAACATGGACCGCTGCCAGAAAGAGGCTGCCCTGGCAAGCTGGGTGAGGGCAAATGGCACTCTCCTCACATCCCTCCCCGTCAGGCGCTCAGGTACACACCTGGAGGCCTCCAGCCCTTCAGCAGGTAGTTTGCTTCTGCTTTTGCTTTTCTTCTGCCTCCTCTTCCTGGCACCTTTTCCTTTCTTTATTCAATTACAGAACCATAACATTTGTTTTTGAGTATACAAGGACATAAATACCAGGCTTTCCATATCTGTGGTTCCCATAATAAAAATGAAAAGATCTGGTGAACTGGAAATAATTGAGTAATAATTCTGATATACACTCTAAATATACCCTACAGTCTACAATTGAGTGTATCGATTCTTAGAGCTTACATTGCTCTAAGCTCTAGAGCAATCTTTGCATGCACTTTAGGGTGAAGGTGGGCCAGTTTCAAACTTTTAAGAAGTTTCTGGAAAATCATGTCAGCCTGTCCAAAGCTCTCTTCTAACAATGTAATCAGAATCGCTTTTCATTCCCTCCGGGATCCTTCTATCCTCTGATAAAGTTGCTATCCACTTTTCCAAATCAATGAAACCAATCTGTACTTGGACTGGAATTTCCTGCCGTATAATCTAAATTACATTAAAAACTGTTAAAAGGCAGAAAGATTCTGGGGCTTGCTCTTATCAAAGGTATGAGGCACAAAGCAAGGCCTTATTAATGAGAACGCACACAACCAAGGAAATCACTCAGCACCATTTCAGCACATTCCCCCACTCCGGAGGCTCATGCATATTTAAATGAATTAATTTATTTTCTGCAATTTGCTCTTAAGTGGCCATTTGCTGTTGTTTATTTCGGGATTCTGTGCCCTTGTTCTCTGAGCCACCAACTTATGACCTGAGTGTTCCAGGTGTATTTATGCTCCCAAAGCACTTTAAATTACCCATTAGGAAATCCATTTTCCTATTTATAAGACTCAGAAGTGAGTTTCCACTGTTAACTTTTCCTTAATGAAGGATATTGGCCCGCATTCACAGCTGAATTTGCGGTACGGCATTTATTATGGGCTCCGTGACAGTCGGCAGTTCGGAATGTCATCAATATTAGAGCCACAGAGAGTCACTTGACACGGGCCACTCTTGGATCCTCTTACAACTGACATTTGGGGTAACCGTAAAAGTCCTCAGCATCACTCTCGGCCAGGCACTGCGCACGCCCCATGTCACCGAACCCTCCCACAGTCCTGGGGCGTGGATCTGGTTTCCGCGATCACTACTTAGATGTGCGAGGAGAGAGAACGTGGCCTTGGAGAAGCGCATCACAAGGTCACACCTGGTCAGCAGCAGCCCCGACACTTAAACACACTGCCCTGTGTCTGCTGCTTTACGCTGACCCGTGACGGCTCAGGCGAGCGGGTGTTTCAGAGAGTACTGGGATGATCAGAACCCAGTTCCTGCCTCTGAGGGATTGAAAATCGAGTTAGGGAGAGGGACCTCAGATAGTCATACACATATCACAGTCCAAGGCTATGGTGCCTTCAAGTGACACTCGGAAATGCCTCGAAGATTCAGAGAAAGGAAAGATCACATCTGGTTGGGGTAGAATTCTTCAAAGGGGGATGCGTGCTTCGGAGAAGCCCAGAAAATAAGGTGGGGTTCGGAAAACAGAGGCTGTGGATTTCAGGGCCTCTCGACGGCCTGTTCTAGGACACTGGCCTTGAGCTGTGGACGACGGACAAAGGAGAGCCTACCCCCCGTGGACTCCACAGACATGGAAGAGTCCCCTTTTCGGGACCAAGGGAACTGATCACAGCGATGCACAGGGCTCCTCAAGGACTTTTGCTCTGAGGGGTTTTTCAAAGCACGTCGTGGCTAGTCAGACGGTTGAAGAGAAAGACCTTCCTCACTGAAGATTCATCTCAGGTATCGTCTCTGATTCCGTCCGGGTGCCGCCTCGCCCCCATCCCCCATGTCCTGGTCTGACGCAGTCCTGCAGGCGGGGCACTGTGCCCATCTCCGTCCCAACTCCTCTCTGCCCGAGGGTCCGCTGCCCAGGCCTTCCCGGGAGAGCTAACCCGGGCAGAGTCTCTCACTGCCAAGGGTGTGGTGAGCACAGGCCCGGCCTGGGCTGAGCCTTCTTTCCTGACTGCATTTGGCAGGTGCCAGCGGGCCCGTCCCGCAGAGTTTACACTCGGCAAACACCTGCTCAGGGCACACCCCACGCAGGAACCCCGCTAGGTGATCAAGATAGTGAGGAGCTGGACGGTTAATGTCGGGCTGTCCTGAGCCTGGCCTTTCGTGAGGGCAAGACAGAGAGCAACGCTCTAACAGAATGATACCGAACAGTGATGACTGCGGTGAAGAAACTGAAACAGGGCGACGTGCGGGAGTCTTGTTGGGAGGGAGGGCACGGGTGCTCACTTAGATCAGCTTATTAGAAAAAGTTTCCACGGAGTAGCAACATCTGAGCTGAGCCTGGAGGAGTAACATGTGGATGGACAGCATTGGAGGACGGAGGAACGGTGTCCCAGGCAGAGGGAGAAGCAAGAACAAAGAGCCAAAGGCGGGACCCAGAAGGGCAGCCCACGGAGTGGCCGGGAGAGTGGGCCAGCAGCTGGAGAGCTGGGAGGAGGCCGGTCCTGGAGCAGGACACACAGGACAATGGCTTTTATTGTAAATACGAGGTAAATACGTTTCATTTTGGCTTTTTAAAACACTGCTCTCTTTGCTTTGTGAAGAATCATTAAACGCGGTGATGGATTAAGAGGTCAAGCTAAAAGCTTCTGCACAGCAAAGAAAACAAAATGAAAAGGGAACCCACTGAAAAGGGAACCCACTGAATCGGAGAGCATATTCGCCAATGATTCATCTGATAAAGGGTTAATTTCCAAAATACGTAAAGAACTTACACAACTCAACACCAGGAAGACAAACAATCCAATTAAAAAATGGGCAGAGGACCTGAATAGACACTTCTCCATAGAAGACATACAGATGGCCAAGAGACATATGAAGAAATGCTCAACATCACTAATCATCAGAGAGATGCAAATTAAAACAACTATGAGGTATCACCTCACACCTGCCAGAATGGCTGCCATCAACAAATCAGCAAACAACAAGTGTTGGCGAGGGTGTGGAGAAAAGGGGACCCTAGTCCACTGCTGGTGGGAATGCAGACTGGTGCAGCCACTGTGGAAAACAGTATGGAGTTTCCTCAAAAAATTAAAAATGGAACTGCCATTGGACCCAGTGATCCCACTGCTAGGAATATATCCTAAGAAGCCTGAAACACCAATCAGAAAGAAAATATGTACCCTTATGTTCATAGCAGCACTATTTACAATAGCTAAGATCTGGAAACAGCCCAAGCGCCCATCAGCAGATGAGTGGATAAAAAAGCTGTGGTACGTTCACACAATGGAACACTGTGGGGCTATAAGAAAGAAGGAACTCTTACCCTCTGTGACAGCGTGGATGGACCTGGAGAGCATTATGCTAAGGGAAATAAGCCAGTCAGAGAAAGACAAGTACCACATGATCTCACTAATATGTGGAATCTAGTGAACAAAATAAACTGACGAACAAAGTGGAACCAGAAGCATGGACACGTGGAACAGACTGGCTGGTGCCCAAGGGGGCGGGTGACTGGATAAAGAAGGTGAAGGGATTAGCTGAAGAACATTATGCATTCCCCATGGACAGGGACAACAGTGTGGTGACAGCTAAGGGAGGGGGAGGCAGGGGTGGGTGGAGGTGGGAAAAGCGGGGAGACACCTACAATAATGTCAACATTAAACTTTTTAGTAACAACAACAACGATAATAATGAAAGAGGCCACTGCAGATGCCGGGAGGGAAAAGGAGATGGCCTGGGCTGGGATCGCGGCGGAGGGGATGGGAGGCTGTAAGGGAGCGTGTAAGGACCTGCTGCAGCTTCTCGGGGCGCCTTCTCTGCCGTCCAGGGGGACCGAGGAAGAGCGGCAAGAAGCTCCTGGTGTTCACTCTCTGGACTCGTCCATGTCTCTGCGGCTTCAGCAGCCACGGTGTCCACACTGGGGAACCCTGCCACACCTCTGCCAACCCTCTCTGCATCGATGAAGAGTCCGCGTGACGTCCCAGAACCATGCAATGCAGGCCTTTCAGAGGCAGAACTTGGACCTGACCGTCATCGTTCTTCCCCAGCAGTAATCTTTCTTCTGCAACATGTCAAGGGGAACTCAAGGCACAAATGACCCAGAGAGAACGTTAAGTAACACGGTATCTATGCACTAATCTCTCGAGTCACCTTGTCAAGGGGCTTAAGGCACTGACTTGCCCCCTTCTCTGGCTGTTCTATAATCCCTCCCCTCTCTCTCTAGTTCAGTCCTACTGTGTGGTCCCGTGATGCACCCTTCGCCGGAGAACTTACTCTCTCTGGAATCTGTGCCTTGAGTTTCCCTTGAACTATAGCAAAAAAAATCAAGCAAGTATTTCGTTACTACCAACTTTATTTGAGGTACAGAGATTTAGAAGCCATATGAGCTCCCCTTCCTTTAACTGAAGCCTAGTGCTCCCCAAACATTCTCAGCTTTTTCACAGCCTGCCTCCGCACAGCCCGCGGGACACAGCGGCAGCTCGCTACCGAAAAAGCCACGGGGCACCTCGGCCTCCTGCCCTGGTACCACCGCTCCTTCTTCAGCCTCCACCTTTCCGTTCAAACACCGTTTACATTCAACCTCCCTCGTGACAGCTAGAGGAACCTTTGTTTTCTTGGTTCCCGTGAGAATGATGATGTGTGTGGACGTTCGGTTTATAATCCCAGCAATCAGACATCCCAGAGAAGCTGTATGCGCCACGGACCTGCGTGAACTCCAGCTTGGAGCTGTGGCTGGCGGAGGGGAAAGGGATGCCTCAGCGGGGCTCACGGCACGGTTCTGTCTGCTTCGTCTCGAACCCTGCCCACATGCGGGAGAAATTCGACTTCTGTTCAGGATGAGGACTGTGTGATAGGTTACTTCACCATGTGCAAAGCTTTCAGAAATACATACGACCAGTGACGGCTCCTCTGATGTGCACAGAGGACTCGGCTGGGAAAATGAACTCACACAAGTCATTGGACATCCCGTGTCTCAGTGTCCTCGTCTATAAAATGGGAACAGTAATACGTCCTCTGCACCAGCACAAGCATTGATGTCATACCTGAACGAGAAGGAGTGTAGAGACAAGATAGCTCGTGCTATTCAAAATACAAAGGATGATTATTTGGACCCGGTAGAAAATCACACCCACGAAGCTGTTCCCATGATAAAAGTTTATTTCCCCGCAACCCATGATTCTTTCTCTACAGTTCATATGAGGATCCAAAGTTATTGCTTTCCTGTCTCCGTGTGTTAGCTGGATGGCTGGGTGCACAGGCTCCCGTGCTCACCCTGGAGACGGTCTCGTGTCAGCCTGTCCTCATAAACACAGGAAATCAACTCACTCAAACCACTTGGGAGGAGGCAAACCCGTGTTATCACAGTGTTCCTGAGCGCGAGCCAATGAAATATCGGTCTGCTCACAAATTCCCATTTATCATATTCCCTCCAAATGCACCTTAATTGTTTTCATATTTAAATGCCGAGAATCAACCATAACAAATGTGTGTTGTCAGGCTGCTGGGAGTTTTCTGAAAACGAAGCAGGATGATTGTGTGCGTGGCAAATGATTGCTGGTTCCTATGCTCTCAGCAGAATCACCAACGGGCGAGGGTGGGAAGAGGAGAACATCACTCGTGTCTGGTTCAACATCGACAGCTCAGAAAACAGAACGGGAGCCCAGTTAATGAAATACGGACTTAATACAAGTTTGTAGTGGGCCACACGTCGTTAGTCTGAAATGTCCGGAAATGTAACATTTGTTTACAAACAGAGAATGTGAAACTCCTTCAGAATAACATCATCCAAAAAGTAATCTTGCTCCTCTTTGTACTTTCTCTCCAGAACAGTAATACGTTACTGCTGATCACCCCCTCCTCCCCACCGGTGCCTTCATGAAAGCCGGGTCCCGGAGTGTCCCGTGCTTGTCATTTTGTGCAATGATCATTCCTCAATGCTCATATTCAGAACTAATCAAAAGTGTCCGTTTATAACCCAGGAGGCTATGTCCATAATAAGACAACCCCAACTTGTAACACACGGCAGTACAAACACACGCGTGTGGCACAGGTGTCTGGCGGGGGCAGGAGGAGAGGTGACGGCGTGTGTGCCTGTGCGTCAGTGGGCAAACACTCGGCCGCTCTTTCAGAGCCTTTGGAACCCTCAGACTCTAATAATTTGTGGCTATAAAAGCAATATAAGTGCCAAATTTTCCGCCCTTTATTTTTTCACCACCTTAATCTCACATTGGATTGTTGCTTGTTACTGATAGAAACTCAGTTTCTCATATAAGTGCCGCTTCAAGGGCTAAAAAAGAGAAGAAATATAAGCAGGATAGAAAAAAAGGAACGTGTCTAATAAGAGGCTGGTTACAACCCACAGCTGGATGGAGCCTCGGCTCCGGCCTGAGCAAACCTGACTTCCTTCTTGGCTCCCGGGGAGCCGACTGGACTACACCTGACTCCAATCCTGGGGGGACAGAGACCAGACTGAATGGAAATTGTAAACCTCTTTTTCTTTTGTGGCCCCCTAATAAATTGTGCTTGCACAAGTTATCTGTTTTTATTTTGTTTTGAATCTTTATCACAAGTTATCTGAGGCCGGATGAATGACAACACTGAAATTCAGTTTCTCAGTGACAGAGACAGATCAATTTTCAGAGTCACTGTAAACAGTCAACGATATAATTGTTTTCAATCAATATTGTTTCAGAAAATTACTTAATTCATTGATGACAGACCTGATAATGGTAGGCTAATGGTCCCCCCCAAAGGTACACATCGTAGTCCCTGGAACCTGAAAATAAGAGGCCTACATGCCAGAAGGGACTCTGCAAATGTAATTGAATTAAAAACTTTGAGGTGGGATTATCCGGGATTACCCAGGTGGCCCCAGGGCAGTCACACTCCCAAAGAGGGAGGGTAGAAAGTGACAGTCTGATGGACACAGAGATCAGAGACACGTGTGACCATGGTAGGCCACCAGCCTTGAAGACGGAGGAAGGACTCGTGAGCCGAGAGATGTGGGAGCCTCTAGGGCAGTGGTTCTCAACCTTCCTAATGCCACGACCCCTTAATACAGTTCCTCCTGTTGTGGTGACCCCCAACCATAAAATTATTTTCGTTGCTACTTCATAACTGCAATTTTGCTACTGTTACGAATTGCCATCGGAAACGTGTGTTTTCCGATGGTCTTAGGCGACCTCTGTGAAAGGGTCGTTCGATCCCCAAAGGGGTCGCGACCCGCAGGTGAGAACGGCTGTTCTAGAAGCTGGAAATGGGGGGGAGGGGGGAGGTTCTCCACTGGAGCCTCCACGAGGAATGCAGCTCTATCTATAGTTTGATTTTAGTCTCCTAAAACCCATTTTGGATTTTGACCTCCCAAACTCTGAGATAGCAGAGGTATTATTCTAGGTGGCTAGTTTGTGGTAATTGGTTACTACAGCAATTTGAAACTGACAATAGCTGAAAACTTAATGAAAATTTTAACACATATGGTCATAATTTATAATCTACCTATCAAATATCACACATTTTAAGTTTACCTATCTTTATATCTAAGTCTGTTATCAAACACCAACATTTTCTGTGCTGCTGGTTGTGAAGGCGACCGGGGGGAGCCCTGTGCTGGGAATGCAGACCTCAGCCTGGGGGGCTGTGTGGGCTGTGGGTGTCATCCTAGGTCTCAGGTATTCCACTGGAAAAATCACAGGCCTAGATAAATGATGGCATGCCTTTAGACATTATGATACTCTAACTGTTCTAAAATCTAAGCAAAGGACAAGGCACTCATCCTGTCTGGCTTGTATGTCACAGAAACGGTCATTTGCAGGCACTTACTATAGAAAATCCATAAACATATCCAGATGTGGTACAACAGTTTTTATATATCCCATTAATAAAGAATGTCATGTTCTATTTCCATAATGGAGTCTAAAGTATAAGAAATCACTCAATGCAGCCTGGAGTAATGAACTCAGTATGTACTGTTACACTTTCAAGTTTTACCAAATACTGGAAACTGTTCAGTACCTTAAAAATAGGAATGTAAGGCTTCCTTGAGAAACCTCTGTAAAAATATGTATTGATAATTATCATTCTAAATTATATAAACAAATATAAAATTGCAGACACAGATATTATGAAAAATAAATCTTTCATCCCAAACCGTGCATTTAAATTTATATAAATTCCTAAGGTCTGAAAGATTCTTAGTTGAGAGTTATTACTGGAGGAAAGTCCACAATGGAATGTACAGCTAGCACTTTCCATTGATAAATGAGAGCGGCCTGCGGAAACACGAATGACTTTTGTAAATTAGTGCCAGAAGCCACGGAGACCGAAAGCCACCGGTGGCTAACTAAACACAGACGGGGCAAGGTTCCACCTTATCCATGCGTAGAGATCCGTGGGTTTTAAAAGGACGCTTACAGATTATTGGCTACAATTGTCACGGACATGGGAACTTCCTCCCAGCAGCCTGAGCTCACATAAATGTTCAGTGGCCTGCAGCTCTTCCTCAGAAGGCCGGCCAGCCCCCATTATTCGTCCATTAGGGACACGCTGGCCCCGCAGGGTGTCCTCGCTTCCCCGTCCTCGCGGGCAGTCAGCTCACAGATGAAAGAAAACAAGGTGCAGGCACCTCCTGCCTCTGGGCAGGACGGACTTCAGGAGTCTGTGCAGTCGGAGCCCGTGCTGGGTCCTCCCTCGGTCGGCACCCTGCCTGCCGGGCGACCCTAGCTGGCGGCCTTGGTTGACTTCCCTCTATGTCAGGACTACCCTGATGCTTAGTCGAAGAACAGAAACCTACAAAATGATGTATCTTAGGCATATGGATGAAAGAATCCTCAACAAAATACTAGGAAGCTGAATGCAGAACACATCATGACCAAGTGGAATTTACCCCAGGGATGTAAGCTGGTTTTAACATCTGAAATTCAATTAATACATATAACAGAATACATTGTATCAGTAGAATTTTTTTAAATTCACATGATCATTTTTTTTTTCTTCATTGATTTTTAGAGAGAGAAGAAGGGAGAGGGAGAGAGACAAACATAATAAAGACACTCAACAAACTAGGAACAGAATGGACTTTCCTCAGCCTGACAGAGGACACCTATAAAAACCAACAGGTAACGTCACACCGAATGCTGAAAGGCTAGAGGCTTTCCTCCCACGATCAGGAACAGGAGGAGGAGGTCCACTTCCACGACTTTCAGAATTATTTAAGTACCACTTCAATACTGTTTGAATACTATTTGCTATTGTACTGGAGGTTCTATCCAGGACAATTTGGCAAGAAAACAAAATAAAGGTCATCCAGATTAGAGAAGCAGAAGCGACACTGCTATTTGCAGATCACATGGTCCTGTATACAGCAAATCCCGAGAAATCCACTAAAACACCATTAGTACTAATACATAGGTTCAGCAAAGTTGCAAGATACAAGATCAATTGATAAAAATAAAAATCTGTTATGTTTCTGCACACCTACTGTAAACAATCCAAAAATGAAATTAAGAAAACTCCATTGACAATGGCATTGAAACAATACAATATTTAGGTGTACATTTAACAAGATATGTGGAAAACTTATCCTAAGGGGAAAAAAACTTTGTTGAAAGAAAATAGTGATCTAAATAAATTAAAAGCATCCCAAGTTCATGGATTAGAAGACTTAACATTATTGAGATGGTTATACTTCCCAAACTGATTTATAGATTCAACATAATCCCTGTCAGAAACCTAGCAGATTTCTTTGTGGAAATCAACAAATTAATTCTGGACCCTTACTTCACACTATATACAAAAAAAGAAAAATTAATTCAAAATTGATCCAAGACCTACATGTGTAAGTAAAAATACACAAAACTCTTAGAAGAAAACACAGGAGTAAATCTTCAAGACACTGAATTCTTAGCTATGACACCAAAAGCATGGACAACAAAAGGAAAAATAAATTGGGCTTCCTCAAAATTAAAATGATTGTGTTTCAAAGAATACCATTAAGAAAGTGAAAAAAAAAAAGAGTCCACAGAATGGGAGAAAATATATGTGAATCTTAGTTAAGGGAGCTGTATCTAGAATATATGAAGAACTCTAACAACTCAATACTAAAAAGACAACCCACTTTTGAAAGAGTAAGTGGGTCTCCACCCAAGGTATACAGATGGCCAATGAATCCTGGAAAAAACATGTCCCACGTCATTAGTCATCAGGGAACTACACATCCAAACCAAACTGAGATACCACTTCATGCCCACTAGGATGGTTAAAAATCAGAGTCGGATAAACATAAATGCTGGCAAGAATGGGGAAGAATAACATCCACACACTGCTGGTGGGATGTAAAATGGGGCAGCTCCTTCAGAAAGAGTCCAGCAGTTCTTCAGTAACTAGACCTCAAGTTACCACCTGACCTGGCCACTCCTCTCCTAGATACATACCCTTGAGAAATGGAAGCATGTCCACACAGAAACTGTACATGCACGTCGATAGCAGCATTACTCACAATAGACAAAAGGTGGAAATAACCCAAGTGTCCATTAATGGACAAATCAACAAAATGTGGGATCGCCACACAGTGGAATATGAGTTGACTATAGAAAGAAATGAAATGCTGATACATTCTACAACATGGATGAATTTTTAAAACGTATGCTAAGTGAAAGAAGCCAGTCACAAAAATCCATATGTTATATGATTCTATTTGTATGAAAGTCTAGACCAAGGACATCTACAGAGACGGAAGAAGGTAGCTTAGTGGTTGCTCAGGGCTGGGGGATGGGCATGGTGGGGACAGGAAGGAGGGGTACTTGGGTGATAGCTTTCTTTTTGAGGTGAGGAATGTTCTGAATGTGACTGGTGATGGCTGCCCATATCTGTGAATACACTAAACACCATTTAATTATATACTTTAAATGGGTGAGGTTTTTTTTCTTTATTGATTTTAGAGAGAGAGGAGGGGAGAGGGAGAGAGAGATAGAAACATCGATGAGAGAGAACATTGACTGGCCGCCTCCTGCATGCCCCCCACTGGGGATCAGGCCCACAACCTGGGCATGTGCCCTGACCGGGAATCGAACCAGCGACCTCTTGGTGCATGGGTTGATGCTTAACCACTGAGCCACACCGGCCGGGCTAAATGGGTGAGTTTTATAGTATGTTAATTACATCTCAATAAAACTGCTAAAGCCAAATGCCATTCCCTTCTAGCTTCACTTACTAGTACAGAATGACCTCCTGCCTTCTAGAACAATCTAGTGGTCTGGCTCCTTCTGCTAAATGGCTCACAGTCATGGCCATGGAGCCTTTCAGTATACAAATCCGACCTTTGTTCCAGGGCCTCCCTCTTACCTACTTCGTGAAGCCAGAGTTGAGTGGTATTTTTGGATAACACATTTCACTTTCTTAAAAGACCACAAAAGACTGTGATCCTTTAAACATCTTTGATGATTACAATTTCGTTTGTTCAAAAATGATTTTCTAAAGGGTGAAATAATGACTCAAACACGTATAAAACAGACACACTACAGATTTCATTCTAAGTCATTAATTAGTAAGAAAACAAGTTAAGATGTAAAACACTGGAGACTACCAACCACAGTCCTGTGTAGACACAACCAGGAATGCTGGAATGGAGTTGCTACCACACAGAAAGCTGCCACTCCTAGAGGATGATAACCCTCTGGGCTTGCACAGAACAGAAGTTCAGCTGACTCTTAGAGCGGGAGTCATGCACTTGACCAGAGAACTTCTTCCTCCACAGGGCTGCAGAATAAAGACCAAGTGTCCAGTGGGAACAGACAGCCCTTGAAGGGACCTCCACAACAGGACACACAGGACATTGAAAGACACCAGGACTCTCTGCCCACTGCAGGTTTTCACGACAGGTTTGAGTGGTACGTCTGCGCATAAGGTTTGATAACTATGTTTTTATTCTATCTGATCAACTATGTTTTCTCAGTTTTAACAGTGCATTTCCCCCACATCTCTGCAACTGTAAGTCGTAGTATTTCTTCCTAGTCACATAAAATAAGAAACGCATCTGAGAATTGATGACTTCTTAGATGTGATCAAATACAGTCATTTAACCAACTTTAAGTGGCAAACTTCAATTACATATTCTTTGGGGAAGACGAAGGGCAAAAGCTAACCTTCAGTCTCTCAAGCATGTGTTTTATGTAAAAATTTTAACATCTTTAATTCAATTCAAAGTGGGTCACTATCAACAAGTTACGATACAAAAGACATTATCCTTGAATCAGACAGGAATAGTGACATCGGTTTCAGAGAGCTTTGTTTTAAGCACTGGTCCAGAAAAGCAATGATTAAAACATAAAAAAGACATCTAAAAATATGAAAGATCTCACACACTAGTGCCACTAGCTGACAGAAGATTATAACCTAAGTGGATATCGCTATTGTTGACCCATGAGAACTGACTACAATCACTTGTACGTCATAATAGTGGAGTGAGAATTGAGAGGGTTCCTCCCTGAAACAGCATTGTTTGCAGGTGTAGCTTTACAGGTGCACAGACTGTTTGTGTCCCTTGTTGGGTTGACACACAGGAATCCTCAGAGAACTCCTGCCTATACACCCTCAGTACAAATTATTTCCCACTGAGATGAGAAAATCTTCTCGAACTCTTTGCCCATACTTTTTTTCTTTCAAAACTCACCTGAGTTAGGAGACTTGAAATGATTTCAGTCAATGCTATGACATTAGTTTATTCTGTCATTTATTACTAGACTTCTCTGAAAAAACACAAAAGAGGGAACAATGACCACATAATTTCAAATTCAATTGGAGCATTCTAAATTGGAGGCCTGGGGAAATGGAGGGCAATGCCATTTATTTATTTTTTAATCCTCGCTGGAGGATATATATATATATATATTTTTTAATTTGGGAGAGAGAAACATCAATTGGTTGCCTCCCGTATGTGCCCTGACCTGAAATCGAACCCGCAACCTTTTGGTGTACAGGATGATGCTCCAACCAACTGAGCCACACCAGCCAGGGCAGAGAGCAACTCCATTTAATATTTTTCTTAGAAAAAAGCGCACAGAAATAGAGTTCTGTCCCTCAGAACTTTTATCTTTCCTCCTAGTGACTTTCCACTTCCCACCAGGATCTCCTCTTTCCTCTCTCCACCTTCTCCTGTCTACAGTTCCCTTCCTCTTGTTTTCGTCTTTATCCTGAATTCATTTTAGTGATTTTTTTAAACATCAACTTATTTTACACGGAAAGTCTTTCACTTATTAATTGCAAACAAAGAAAAATAGCATTGAAGACTTCAATTCAAATTCTGAGTGCATCGACTCCTAATGTGAATTTGGGCAAATCACCAACTAGAACTTTGAACTATGTCTTTGTCTGAAAAACGAGGATATCCGAAACATTTTCAGGATCAGTGAATTACACCAATCGTCAGAGCTAAGGAAAACCAACTGGAACAAAAAAGAAAGGAGACACTTAACCATTTTGTAGTAAAACTGAAGAGTATATCAAAGAAAGATGTAAGAAAGAACGGACAGCGTTAGAGACAGATTATAAACAAGAATGACTGGATTCTTTCACAGCCACACCAGAAACCCGTGAGCATTAAAGTACATTTTCATTACATTCATAGCTAAGACATTTCTTGAGACAGAAGAGCAGACTCCTACTCATTCTCTCATTCCTCACTGACAGACTCATTTTCATGGGGGTGACAGTGCACGTCCCAGCCTCCTTTGTGGCGGGTGGCTATCTGACACATTCTGGCCACTCAGGCAGAGACTGGATGCTGAAAGGGTTTCTGGGAATGTGGGAATCCCTGGCGCTGGGTGTCCTGCTCTATGCCTGCCCCTCCCCCCTCCTACCTCCTCCTCCCCCCTCCCCCCACCCCCCTCTTCCCTCCTCCCCCTCCCCCTCCCCCCTCCCCCTCCCTCCTGATGCTGTACGAGGGACAGACATCTCGGGATTGTGGGGAAAAGCTGAGGAAATGACAGGAACGCTGCCCGGTGAACAGCTCACCTCTGCACTTCGTGACATCGGGGAACACAACTGGCTTGTTTTGTTTTTGTTTTTTCTCTTTTTTTGGATATATACATAGCATGCGTTACTTTAATTTCCACTCTACAATTAAAAGAACATTGAGAATTTAAGCAGAGAGAGTGAATATTCTATATACTTTGAACAAAAATACTTTCGAACACGAGTTGAGGTTAATAGAAATGGCCATATTTATGTGAAGAGGAGCAACTGTCAGGAAGGCCCCCAAATCCTCAGACCGGAAAGTCTAAATGTGTGCGAACACGGACGCACTGACCACGGCAGCAGACTTCACAGTCTTCTAAATTCTAGGTTCACGAAACTAAATTTTAAAAGATTTACTTAAATCGTAACTCACTACACTTAAGAGCGACTTGTACATCCATGAAGTGAAAATATTTCACCCTCAAGTGAAATACAGAAGCTTTTGCTAAAAGGACGACAGGTCACTGTGTGAACTATAAGTGTATACACGTCACAGCACTTGACGCTGATATATTAGAAACTATTAGACCGTACTTTGCAAAAAAATAGTCTTTCTTTTTTTTTTTAATCCTCACCCGAGGATATTTTTCCATTTATCTTCAGATAGAGTGGGAGGGAGGGAGAGAGAGAAACATCAATGTGAGAGGTACACATCGACTGGTTGCCTCCCGCACAACCCTGACCAGGGCCGGGGATGAACTGCAACCGAGGTACGTGCCCTTGACTGGAATCGAACCCGCGACTCTTTGGTCTGTGGGCCGAGGCTCTAACCGCTGAGCCAAACCAGCCAGGGCAAAAAAATAGTCTTTCTTAAAAGCTACTGTTCCAGTGAGTCATAACTGAAAAAGACAGAAAACTTGATTACTAACAAAAATATGACACAGAAAACCTAAGAGAATCTATAGTCACATTTTTAGAAATAATAAAATTGTTCAGCGATATATGAATACAACATACTGAAATCAATTGTATGCTCATATGTCACCAATGAATTCAGAAAATTAATTTTAAAAAGGTATAACTTATAATAACAACACAAAATATAGGGTTCCTTGAAAATTTTAAATTATCGAAAGCAATTAAAAGTTCAAAGTAAATAGAGATAAACTAACTATAAACGATGTAAACAGAAAGATATATAATTTCATACAGAAACTTTCTTCCCTACTTGTTTTATTCTCCGCAAATTGTTCTGTAAATTAAACATAATTCCAATGAAAATTATAGTGGAATTGTATGTGATACTTGTCAAACTAATGCAAAAATTAGTTTGAAGAAGAGCAAAAAGCCAAAAATAGCCATGAAAATTATGAAGAAGGTCAGGGGACTCAACTGACCACATTTCAATGTTTATTATAAAACTATGGTAATTAGGGCAGTGTGGTGTCAGTTAAGGAAGAATGTAAGCAAGGGAACCGGACAGAGATTCAAGAAACATACCAGGACCAGAAAACTTATGGCACCTGCATATCACTGGAGAAAGGATGACACACAATGCGGGGCAACTGGTTATCAGTGAGGAAAACAAAATTGGATCTCTAGCTCATGTCACACACAAAAATCAATTTCAAGTGAAAGAAAAGACCTAAAAATAAAACATAAAACAAAAATATGAGAACATCTTTATGACCACGGGGAACAGAAAGAGGGCTTAAGGCACAAACATTACAAACCTTAAAGAAAAAGATTCATACATTTGACTACCTTTAACTTTACCATACTCTCTGTGATACGAAAATGCCCTACGCCAAGGGAAAAGGCAAAGGATAGGCAGGAAGATGATAATTAGGGTCTGAAGAACTTCCAAGAGTAAGGAATAAACCAAATTAGCTCAATGGTTAATGGGCAAAAGACAGCAGCAATCCACAGACGAGGAAACCCGCATGACGTGTAACTACAGAAGGGTGCTTCCCCTGTAGTTACCACTCAGAGGGACCACTGACACTGATCCGATCAGCAAACAAGGTCACATCTGGCAATGCCAAGAACTGGGTGAGGGCGTGGAGCACGGGGACTCTCACATGGCCTGGGGTGAGTGCACATTGGCAGAACCACTGTCAGAGACACATGGGGTGTCTCCTAAAGGTGAGGCACACTTATCTAGGACACAGCGATGTTACTGCCAGCTGCATCCAACCTGGAGAAACTCTTGAACCAGATACATGTCACAGAGTGATCACAGCACACCATCATGAAATAAAGTACTGTGACACAGGTGGCACCGACAAGATTTGTAAAGATTCACTTCTGGGTGATGGATATACAGGCATCTACCTATGTGAAAAGACAGAATGTGACTGGAGACACTGCAAATGGAAACAGGCATATCAGACTACGTTAGAACGTGTGGCATCATACTTTAGAGTAGGTACAGACTGGAAGAGATCAAGCCTGGAGACCACTCAGATATGCTTCCTTACTAGGCCTTCCTTACTCTCCTTGATCCCAAAAGGTAGCTGCCCCTGACTAAGTTACTGCATCTCCGTTCTCCTCTCCAGGCCCAGGCCCAACCAGTCACTTTGTAGGTGTGACTGACCAAATGACATTGACTTCAGGGCTTTGCTTTCACAGACATGACACTGAGTAAGCAGGGGCTCTTCCAGGTGTAACAGGATAGCAAGAGACTAGGAAAATTCCAGGGCAAGTGGAATGGGGAAACTAAGACAAGAAAATTAAACAAGGCCAAATAGTTTGGGCAGCTTGCAGCCAGCTTGCAGCAAGACCTTATCCTCCCCAACCAAGAACACTTGAGAGCAAATGGCTAATACCTCTGCTCCCTAACCGGACAATACATAGCTTAAATCACCCTGGAACTGCTAAGGCAGGAGAGAAGGGGGGGGGAGGGAGTTGAGTTTATCTCACCCACTGAACAAAGAAGTCAGCCATCTTAGGACTTGCCAAGATGACCAGGTGTATGTACAAACATCCAAAAAACAAAAAGCCACAACAATGTAAAAAGGAGACCTGGAGAGCTAATCTGTACCAAGATATCTGGCAGAGGAATCTTAAAATCTATAGACAGAAAAGGATAAAACCCCTTGACCCCCACCAGGCTTGCTCCTCAGATTAGCTGAGATTCCATCTATGCTTTATGCCAGATGTATTTTTTATATATCTGCTTGCCTTGCTTCTTTAATACATTTGCTTGCTTTATTTCTTTAATAAATTCACTTTACTACAACACTGCTGTCTGTCACTTGTTTGAGTTCTTTCTCACGAGACTGACAAGAACCAAGGAGGGGACAGCCCTCACCCTTTAACTTAGGGGTCTGTCCAATAACACCTTTTCTGGTGTTTCTGGTGCCTATAACACAGGTAAAGACATCTGTCCACTTCTCTTTAAGTCAACATGATGTTATTTCAAAGTTATTTTTATTACTTTTGAATGAGGTCATATCACCTATTGGAAGACCCCATTAATTAGCATTTTTCACAGAGATAATTAATGAAATACCCTCTTTCAACTCTACTGCTCTGAATACTCCATGAAGTCACTATTTATTTTCATAAAGTTGTAGAGAAAAAAGTAGACAAAGGAGTCTGTAAATATGTAAAGAAGTAACAGCACACAGCGTTTCGGCAGGATCAAACATTCACCCAGGTAGGAGGGTTAAAAGCCCCACCCTCACCATGCCAAAGGCCCCCTTCCTGGAATAAACATCATACAGAATTAAGATGTGTACAGGACCGTGGGTCACAGTGGGTAAGGGGATGTTCTAAAGAGCCTTGAAGAACCGTGTCTAACCCTATGACTCTCTCCTGTTACTGTACAATGAAGGAAGCTGAGGCTACTGCCCAGCCAGCCAACCCGCTTTGCCCAGTGCGCCTCAGTCTTGGTGTCAGCCCTGAAAAGTGATGTCACTACCAACCCAGGCGGAGGTTCACCACTGCAGAGACAGGTCCCCGGAAAGAACAGGAACTCTGAAAGTACAACTGTTTTAGGCTGGAATGTTTCCAGACGTTTCTGATGCGAGGTCATGTCGTTTCAGCGAATAGTGTCAGAGCCCGTCCCGTGTTCCTGGGCACTGGAGACCTGTCCTCACCGTCCTGTCAGATTCTCATGCGCTCTCCAGACACCTGCGTCAACACACCTCTGGTTTTCTCCTCATTGTTTCAGCAGTGGCTCATGGAGAGTTCTTTTCAAGTATTTTTTACCTTCCATTTTTTTTTCTTTTTCGTTTTTTTTTTTTATCCTCACCCGAGGACATTTTTGCATTCATCTTCAGATAGAGAGGGAGGGAGAGAGGGAGGAAGAGAGAGAGAGAAACATCGATGTGAGAGAGACACATCGAGTGGCTGCCACCCACACGACCCCAACCGGGGCCGGGGACAAACTGCAACCGAGGTACGTGCCCTTAGCGGGAACCAAACCCGGGTCTCTCTGGTCCGCGGACCGATGCTCTAACCACTGAGCAAAACCAGCCAGGGCCAATTTTTTTTTTTCAAATCCCCACCCGAGGACATAATTAAAGAGAAGGAGGGAGAGAGAAGGAGGGAGGGAAGAAGGGAGGGAGAGGAACATCAATGTGAGAGAGACACCGATCGGTTGCCTACTCTAAGTGCCCCAACTGGGGATGGAACCCACAACCCAAGCATGTGCCCTGAGCAGGAATCGAACCGGCAACCCTTCGTTGCACAGAACGACGCTCAGCCAACTGAGCCCCTCCAGCTGGGCTCAGATGATTTATTTCTTGAAATATTTATTACCTTGTGAGAACCTGAAAGCTTCACATGTTACAAAGAATGACATGGTTCCGTCTTTCACTTTTTACAACCTTAGAGGCATTGGTCAATTAGGAGATAATCACTTTGGCATTCAATCAGAGCTCTTTGAGTGAATTACTGCGGTTCTCAGAGAGACCAGCATTGATTCTCGAGGCCTGCTGGTTCCTTTGGAATCGGCATTATTTCATGAACAGGTCCACCTCAGTTTTTGTTCTTTTCAAACCAGACAGTTTTAGTAAAACTAGGACTTAATACAGTTAGTAAGTACTGGGAAAACATTTAAAAACTTAGTAAGAGCAGCTGATCTTATAAAATCGCAGAGGTCTGACCGTGAAAAGAACTTGCTGCGTTAGAACAGCTGCCCCTCTGGAAATGTGGAGTAGATTTCATATACACAAACTCGCGTGGAAGGCTGGGGAAAGGGTGCCTAGGTATGACCCCGGAAGTACAACCCATCAAAGGAAAAACTGGACTTTATCAAAATGAAATGAACTTAGTTAATGAAACTTCAGAAAATCAAGAGACACGCCGAAGATTCTGAGAAAACATCTGCAAGCCATACATCTGATAAAGAACTTGTACCTGGGCTATAGACAGGAATCTCACCACTCAACCTAAAATGAGAAATGATGCCAGTAAAATACGAGCAAAACGTCTGCATAAGCCGTTACTCCAAAGAAAATAGACGAACGGCCCATCAGCACGTGAAAAGATGCTCGACGTCATTAGCTCCCAGGGAAACCAAATCCAGCCCACAACGAGATAACATGGAGCTGTGTGTCGTAAAGTAGACAGTCACCATGGCTGGAGAGGACGTGGCGGAACGGGGACCCTCACACCTCGCTGGCACGGTGTGAAGTGACGCAGTCACCTCGGCAAACAGTCTGGCCGTCCCGTGAAATGCTGCAGAGATTCTCCATGTGACGCAGCATTCCCACGCCTGGGGTCCCCACCCCGAAGGTCAACTTAAAAAGGAAGGAAGGAAGCCTCGCTCTGTGCAAGGGCTTTACTTACTCAGGTTCCACTTGAGGCCGGTGGTCGTCACCTGATGGCAGGGCTGTCCCACAGGAATAAGGCCACACCAGTCACCTTCCAGCCCAGTGTCCACGTGCAGTCTGTGCTTTCCCTGCAGGAGAGAAGGAATGTTAGTGACGAGGGGGAGGAGGAAGGGAGGCTGTTACGGAGCCACCGCTCAAATATACAGCTCAGGCCATATAGTCACTGCCTTCTTCATTATTTTAAGATTCAGCACACCTTGGCAAATTCAATCTGATATTAAACCCGTTTGTGGACGTGAGGAGTTACAGACAGGTCTTAGCCTACAGTTAATTAACATCTATTTTCTCTTGTTCCAAAAAGGTGTGTGTCGCCCATGGGCGTGGTCTTTGTGTTCACGAACCTGCAAATGTAGCTTTGTGTGGCTAAAGGAGAGAAATAGTATGCTTTTCTCCTACGGCCTCAAGTCTCTGTGACATCCTTCAAAAATGAACAACAAAAGGAATTTTTATTTATTCCTCAGATTTCTTGATTTACAATGCATGCTGGCCTGTATGTGCTCTGACACGGGCAGGCAGAGGCCTGACGTTACAGAACTTCCCCGAGGATTTACGCCGTTCCTGGGGCCAGAGGCACCTGACTAATCGCTGCCTTGCATCTAGGCTCGTGAATCACTGCTCGGGCCCTGCTCTGTCCCTGCCCCGAGTCTCTGAAGTCAAAGGCACGTCTATGCAGTGAAGACGGGACAAAAACCAGGCAGATACTATGCTTTTCCAGTTGTGGTTACTTTGAACACATTAACTACCTCAAAAAGGTAAGAAACTGTAATTTAGTGAAAAGGAGCAAAGATGGTGTTTGACACCGATGTTAGAAATCATGCTTACGAGTGTGTGAAGAACAGGCATCAGGACAGTGCGGTCACTGTCCCTAGACCGTGGAGCTAAAGATACACAAAGAGTCACCTAATGAAGGCAGAAGAAGTCACTGTCACTTTGCTTGTGTGAGGCCTCCTCTTTGCGGATGATGAGGACATGACCGAGAAAAGAGACAAAGTTCAGCCTGGATTTTGCTTTGCAAAAATACCAAACACGGAGGCATCTGAATCCTGTTTACATCTCTGAATCCTTAACTCCGAGAACTATGCCAAGCTCTGTGCAAAGTTATCTCGGTGCGGATGTCAGAAAATACACAGCAATGTAACCAGATCATTCACCAGGCCACTGAACCCAGGACGAGCGGAAGCGTCCTTTGTCCTTTGCGGAAAAGGCTCTGGGAGCAGGAGCCAACGCCAGTTCACAGAGTGGACCACGGCTCACCGAACTGCTGCCCGCGCTGAGCTGACGCCGGGGGTGACTGCAGCGACACCTGCTGGCACACAGGTGCACCCGGAGGGAGGGAATGCCGCTGCACGCGGATTGAACACAGCTGACCTCTGGACTTGAAAATATGTCCACACACACTGCAGGAAAGCCAGTCGCCTGCAGGAAAGACTAGTGAGAGAAGGAGCGGAAGGATCCACACTGCATTCGCCGGAGGAAGTTACCTGCCCCCCACACAGACAGCCCTTTGTGCTGGTATGTTTCCACTGTCACAAGAGAAATGGTCTCCCCAGTGAACTTGGAGATGTCCAATCTCAGAACTAGAAGGCTTGTATATTTTCTTTTATTCTGCTCCATAGATGTGATTGCCAGAGGGAAGGGGGGTGGGGGAGGTAGAAGAGGGTAAAGGGGGATAAAGGGCGACAGAAGGAGACTTGACTTGGGGTGGTGAACCCACAATGCAATATACAGACGATGTGTTGTGTATACACCTGAAACCTGTATAGTTTTATTAACCCCAATAAACTCAATGAAAATAAAAATAAAAACGATTTTCAACAACCCAAAAACCCACAAGTGTATTGATTTTATTCACAAGAGCCTACATTGAGTCAAAGTTACATGTGAATATACTTATCAACTTACTTCTTTAACTTAGACTATTTCCTTCTGAAAATGCAATATTCATCGATAGATAGCCTTTAGAGTTTCAAATCATGTCAGAAGCACATTTTTCAACGCGCATCCCACAGAATACTGCCTCTAGGATTACTCCTTAGAGTCTCTCGTTGAGGTCACACGCACGTGTCCAGCATGGAGATGCTCTAGGCCGCGCTGCAGCCTGAGAGCACCTACCTGAGCACATGTTCCCCACGCTTGCTTGACTACGGATCCCTGCCGACCCCTCCGACGACACCTGTCATTCATTGCCCGTGGAATGTGCATTTCATGAAATCCACCCAGAGAAATACTGCCTTGGAATACTAATTTTGCACACAGCACTCGAAACTAGGATGTGTTGGCTCTGGCTGGGTGGCTCTGTTGGTTGGAGCATTGTCCCTTATGCCAAAAGGTTGTAGGCTCGAGGCCCAGTCAGGGCATACACCCAGGTTATGTGTTCAATCCCCGGCTGGGGCACATAAGGGAGGCAGTTGGTCGATGTTTCTCTCTCACATCGATGTTTTGTTCTCTCTCTCTCTCCTCCTTCCTCTCTCTCTAAAAAAATCAGTAAAAACATACCCTCAGGTGAGGATTGGAAAAAACAAAACAAACTATGATGTTTTGGTTTAATACTTCCACAGCCAGCCCATCTCAATGATATGTTTTGAAATTAGTAACTTCCATCTGATTTACGTTTTGAAAGTCATTTAATAACCTCGAGCTGAAGCCAGGGGGTTCTGACGTGAGGTAGGGGTCCTCTCCGATTACGTCGTAATGACGGTGCTGGGTGTCCCTGTGAAAGAAAGCCCCTGGACTCTGTTGACTCAAAAGCCCAGCGTCTTTATGAAATGCCTACCATGGTTAGAAGCAATAAAGGACTACGATGATTGGCTAAGTTCCCCCTTAACTCCCTAACACTAGACTATTTTAAATAACACGGAGGAAATCAATGTTTACACTGTTTCCCATCACCTGTGTATTCATGCTTTTTTAAACAATGTATCCCCTCCTGTCTTAGGCTCCCTTTCATCCAGTCAGAGAAAACACTCTGGCGAGTGCTCTCCCACTGAGTTGTCGGAAATCTACTCTCGGCTCCTCCGAAAGACACCGACACTTGAAATGATGACTTCTAAAGACAGTACTGATCCCAGAAGCGAGAACGTCTAACGGTGGGAACAGCACGGGTCGCACCGACAGATGTGTTCGGAGTCGCCGAGTGATCACAGAGTTCTCAGACACCGGCAGAGGAATGTGACGCTCCCCGACACACAGAGAGATCAGGATGCCCGTGCTCCCCGGCCTGTGCCTCTGCCATGTCGCCAACCTTAACTGACAGAGACACAGAGCCAAGGACAAACTCCGCGTTTTCATGAAAACGCCCTGTGTATTCCAGCGAACACAGATCACGGGCTTCTAATGGCTACAATCTCTATGCAAACCACAAAATGTAGCTTTTTTTTTTTTTTAACTGTAACATCTCTCAAATAGGTTCACGTTGTATCCTTTAAAAGAATAAAATTTCTTTGAAGGCAAAGACCCTTTATTTGTGTTCCATTTACAGCACAGTGGAAGGAACATATTGTCCAATAAATACCTGACCAATCAATGAGTTAGAGCAAAAGAAAAAAGTATTGATTAACGATGTGGACATGCTTAGAAAAATATTTATCAACTTTTGAGTGGGGGGGGGGGGTTCAGCTGAGCTGAAAGGGCTCACTGCACACACCTGGGATTCTCTGTGCAGAATCTAGCTGCTTAATTGAACAGTAGGGCAAAACCACACACAGCTAATAACTATGAATACTCCATCAAGAGCATTCAAAATAGACTTCAAGGTGTGTGCGGAGTACACATTTTATGTGTGTATGTAAAAGGGGCATTATAGTACTACCTCATTGGGTTGAGAAGAACATGAGATAAGATTGATAAGAACAGGTCTTTAAACATTTAAACATTCACCTGCAAATGCTGATTTTCTCCTCCTACTCTCTCTAGCAGGTCCCAAGTTTAATGTGAACAGGTTTCTTTCCACTCTGTTCTGTTTTTAATTTTATTTTATAAAAAGCCTACTCACTTTGTCTCAGTAATTTTGAAAGGAAAATAAATGTGATTATTCCTCATAAGACTAATTTAGCAGGAGTGGAGGAAGAAAATTCTCTTAATTAAAAAATGTTTATGTTAAACCTTCCAAAGACATTAAAATATCTTAAAGAATCATATCTCCATTTCTATATAGAAGCTCTCATTTTCACTGAACTGTTTCTGAAATGGTTCCCAATTCTGAAAGAGTCCTTTGCAGGAGGACACCTCCCCAACTTCGGTCATCAATTTTAGAAAACTTCGAAGAACCCCTTCTGAGGTCTTATACCTGGTCATCAAATCCAAACTGCAATTCTGAACGTCATTTTTTGGTCATTCTCAATATGGCCTGAGCCTGGCCCTTAAAGTAACACGAGGCTCTCTCTTTTCCATGCAAGCAAATAATTTAAATAAAATTCAGTTCAGACTCTAACTCCACTGGACTTGTTTCTCTGATTTTTCTCAGAATTGGTAAGGACGACATAAGTGGGAATTCCAGCCCTGCAATATATATTTCAACTTTCCCCCTTGTATGTTAACTACCCCAACTTCCCTTCTACAGAAGAGCGGGTGTACAGTCTCCTACAACTGGCAATCAGCTTTGCACAATGACCCCGGTGCAAACATCCTCCCCCACCTGACCCCCCCCTTTGTCAGGTTCCAGTCTTCCAAACCCATTTCTTTGTTCCTCTTTACAACTCCCAGAAAGGGTTGTCTAAATTCATCATCTCCAATTCCTTACATTCATTCCAGCCCCCCTTTCACCCCCACTTTTTCTCCAAAGTGGCTCTCATGAAGATAGCCAATAACCTCCAGATCGCTAAAACCAATGGTCATCCGCTCTGACCTGTGAGCAGAATTCACACTGGCTATCCCTCTCCTCCTGGACGCACCATCCTCACTTTGCTTCCAGAATGCCACCCTGTCTGGGTTTCCCTCCTCACCCACACGTGTTCTGGCTGTGTCCTCCTCTGCTCTCCAAACTCCTGAAGCTGGACTGCTTCCGGGTGCAGTTCCCTAGCGTGAGCAACATCCTTCTCCCTCATCGACCTCCACGTACACCCTTGGTGATCTCGGTCACGGAGATCTTGGCGAATTCCAAATTTGTATCCCCAGCCTAGACGTCTCGCTGCAACTCTGGTCTTGAGCATCCAACTGCCTGTCTGACACACCCTGACCTTTCACCTCGAACACACCCCATTAACAGCTTTTGATCTAAGTTGATATCTACTTCATCCTTCCAACTCGTAGATGAAAAGTTCTCCTTCTTTTTTTCATACCCATAAGGAAATCCCATGTACTCTATATTCTACATATCTCCAGATTCCTACCACTTCTCACAATTTCCTTCACTACAAGCCTATCCAACAGGATCTCCCCGGTCCCACCAGTCCATTCTCAACTCAGCAGCCAAAGTGATGCTTTTCAAAAATAAGTCACACCTACCTACCTCCAAACCGACCCCACCCTTCCAGAGAAACAATCCCAGCTTTCTGACAGCTTCCCTCCCCTTCTCTCTCCCAGCCCTGGCTCGACTTCAGATTCCGTCCCTGGAGAGCGTCTGAGAGAAACACTGTCATTGTTAACGCGTCCTGGTTTGGAGCTCGCCTGAGCGAGTCTGTCCCACGCACAGCGCTGTGGGTAAGGGCACAGGTGCGAAAGAAGGACTTCATGGATCAGAATCCCTTTTCCACCGTGTCTGAGTTTCACTTTCCTCATCTAGAAAACCAGAACAAAAGGGTTGTTGTGAGAATTAAAATGGCTTGATTGATGTGTGAGACACTCAGCACAGGGCCTGTCACAGAGTAAAAGGATCTATAAACATTCACTATTATTATTTTTATCATACAAAAGGATTAAAACGGGCAACAAAACACTGCATTCCATTTAATTTTAGACAGTCAATTTTACCTGCCTCTTATTTTTCGTGTCAAGAACGTTAGAGTAATGATATCTTCTGAAAGCAACTTGAAAAGCACCCCATAACGTTCTACATAGTATGCACTGGCAAATGTTGGAATAAATATACCTTTCAAGGCATATCAATCACGGTCTTAATTGTTACAGTAGTCTTACTCTGGTAGCTGTTACATGTAAGCGTCTTTAACATCAGAAAGGTCAAAATGCGGACTTGGGGGGAATAGGCTTTGATGTGTGGAGGTGGGGCAGGGATGAGATTTCGGAGAGGAACGCCAGCCTTGCGGGTGCAGCTGCGGGATGGTCGCTGTGAAGAACAGCAAGGACACCGGATGGGCCGCATAGGGTCTGCACAACTGGTTCTACAGCCGCCTGCGTGCGTCAAGATCAGGGCACGGTGGGAGGACACGCTCACGTCCACCTCAACTGCGCTGCCTCGCCCTCGCCCCTGCTGTTCCAGTGAGTGCCTGTGCTCATGAGCGTCCACCGCTCTCGTACCACACTGCTCTGTGGGAGTCAGTCCCCACAGTGGTCCCCTGACCCTGGCTCGGGGCATTCACGTCCTCGCGTGGCGATCCTGCACGGAAGGGCACCGCAGAGGTGCTGGCGTGGGACTTTGGCCGCATCCCACAAAGAGGACAGCTGCCCCCTTGCTGGTTTGCTCTCACAGGTCACTTGCTCTGGGGCAAGTCCGTCACCATGTCACGAGGACATTCAGGACGCCCTGTAGAGGCCAAACAGAGGAACAGAGCTGCCTTCGCTCACCCCAACCAGCCAGCACCAACTTGCCACCTTGGAAGCATGAGTGACACCTGGCACAGCTGAACTTCATGAGACCCTAGGCTTGAAACACCCAGTAAAGCCAAATTCTAGACACAGAGGAACTCCGCGAGATGATAAATGTGTCCTGTCACTGGGAGCCACGGGTCTGTGGTGTGCGTTACGCAGCTGTGGATGACTAACACACTCGAGTCCGCGGTCCCCTTCCGGTGCCTCTGTCTGCGATGCCCTGTCGCTCTTCCCCCTGCTGCTCTCCTGCGCCCTTTCTGCTGTGTGAAATGTCTATAAAACAGATCAGGTACCTGTGGACTTGTTGACATTTGTTCAAAAGAGTGTGTGGATCCCTTTTACAAAGTATAAGTAGGACAAGTTTTATTTTTCTTTGTTTCTAAAGAAAAATGACCAGCTTTTCGTTGCCCCCTTCTGTGTGTGTGAGATGGACTGACCTTTCCCTTATGCTTGGTCTTTTCTTAGCTATCAACTTGGGAAAGGGAAGGATGGAGTAGGGGGAAAAGGTTCCCCAATAACCATCAAATTTCTTCTTAATGACATTCACGTAGATAAGACATCATTAAAGCAGACACTTTATGCTTAGCTACACTGCATACACTCAAACTCACTACGCTGTACGTGATTATTTGAAAAGAATACATCAAAGTAAGAGTAAGCCATATTTCAAAAGAATTCCGCCTAGTGGGAGGAAAAAGCATTAAAATATTATACAATAACTATCTCACTTCTTATTCCCAAAGCCATTTATTTAATATCATTGAAACAGATGATAAAATGTGGCCAACTCGTTAAGCTTGATTTGAATGCTATAAAATTTCCAAAACTGGGTCCTCCGACTCCAGACATCACTCAGCCACAGCACCCGAGGGCCTGCTTGCGGTGTTCTCTACGCTGTTTTCCACTCTCCTAATTTTTCTTTTTTAATATATAATACAAAAATTTTGTTTTAGTTTTGCTGCTACCAATTGATGGTCGCCTAGAAAGTCCACGATGACCGAAAAGGACAAGTAATCTCAACAGAGCAGAATTACCAACATATTTAGTAGCCTTATCATTTGACAGGAAAGGTCAGAGCCTCTCCGAGTTTATTCATAACACCGCACCGGCTTTCAGCCCTGGACATTGCTTCCCTGAAATCACAGAGGGGCAGCCACTCTCCAAAGGCATAAATCGGGCTCTGAGTAACTGATGGCTCTTCTCCCTCTGGACCTGGACGAGGAGCGCACTGCACCCTCAGGCTGGGCGCCCGCAAGCGGGGAAGCCAGGGCCCGCAGGCTGCCCAGAAGGCGTGCTTTCTGAAGCCATCCTAAGAAAACAGTCTTTGGGGATTATAAAAAAAAAACCAAACAGAGGTTTTGTTCTCGGATGTCACTGGCATTTTAACATCTTCTCTTCGTTCATTCTCCAAATCCAAATTAAATACTATCAGACTTAGTACCTGCTAATCATGATTAATCTTATCATGACTTTTTTGTTCCAAAGTTAAAATGTGCGCAGTGTGTGTTATTTTGGCACAATGGGAGTAAAATAGATGCATATACGTATATGCAACTAGCTACTTAGAAAAAAAACAAAAAATCAGAGAGATGTTTAATAAAAGGCAGGACAAAACAGTCTGACTTTTTCTCTACAGATGTCAGTATTCTTTGTTGTAGGGGACATTAAGAAGTAGGTCATGACCTAGTGATCCTACTCCTAGGAATATACCCTAAGAAGCCTGAAACACCAACCAGAAAGAATACATGTACTCCCATGTTCATAGCAGCGCTATTTACAATAGCTAAGATCTGGAAACAGCCCAAGTGTCCATCAGTAGACGAATGGATAAAAAAGCTGTGGTACATATACACAATGGAGTACTACGCAGCTGTAAGAAAGAAAGCTCTCTTATCCTTTGCGACGACATGGGAGGAACTGGAGAGTATTATCCTAAGCGAAACAAGCCAAGCAGAGAAAGACAAATATCATATGATCTCACTTATTTCTGGAATATAATACACATAACAGTCTGAGGAACAAGGTAGTCCCAGAGATGTGGAAGTAGGGACAGACCGACAATAGCCAGAAGAGGGGGTGGGGGAGGGGAGCGATGAACCACAGAACTTGTACACATGTACTCATAACCAATGGACATGGACAACAGAACTGGGGACGGGGCAGGGAGGGAGGGGGAGGAGGGTGACAATGGGGGAAAAAGGAGAAACATCTGTAACAAAAAAAATTGATATAAATATATATATATATATAAAAAGTAGGTCATGAGAAACCTTCATTCTAATAATCGGTAACATCATTTAAGAAAATAGCTGGCATTGAACATCCCAGCGGTCCTGGCGGGCGGACATTCCCTCTGAGACACGCGGAGGCATGTGGTGAAGGGCTGCAGACCCATCCCCGGTGAACAGTAACTGAGCTCTCAGGATCTTCCATCTGTCGATCAATAAGCTATCTCTTTACTTGTCTGTGAAAATAATTAAATGTTGCTTTCCCATTCAGTTGTCTATCTTACTAAAAATTAATACGCTCCTATTAAGAGCCTTTCAGATGACTTTATAAAGAACACTGGCACTCCTCTCAGTGGCCACGTTTGAGCGTGTGTGTGTCACCGAGTTGGCAGAAACCCTGCCGTGAGACTCTGCGGACTCCTGGGTCTCACTACCTGGGGCCTGCCACTGGTCGGCTGCGTGCCTTTGGACAATCACATTCATCTCTTTATGTCTCAATTCCCTCGTTTCTAAAGCCGAGGAGCTATGTAACATCACAGCGTCGTTGCAACGGTTAAGTTAATAACACACACAAAGCCCTTCGAACACTGCCTGGCACGTAGCTTCAAGAAATACATCCTAGCTATTTCGTTATCATCATTTTGTCCTGGCACATAAAAGTACAAAAACGACTGCGGTGGGATTAACGTGTGAATGATAGACTTTGAGGGGGTCAGAGTCTCTGTCGCTCATCTGTAATTACAGTCTACTTTTGCCAGATCAGCCCATGGAGAAAACAAGAGGCAGGAGACAGGCTGCAGTGTCCCCGCAGTGCTTTTGTATGAACTACGCTGATGTAAGCTTACCTCTGCCTCATCACCCCACTCAGCCTGTCCCCATTCTAAGGCCAGTCCACACGCTGCTGATATCTTTCCCAACATCTTTAGGCCACAGTCAAACACTGACCAAGTGGGTATACGGCCTATTCCACGAAAGGAAACCCAATACAACCAGGTTGTTATTTGTCTTAAAAATGCCACGACTTTACCGCCCGGCCGTACATCCCAGCACCGCCGTGAATTCCACAGGGCACGGGCTGCGGAATGGATCTATCATCCACGCAGAAATCTATCAACCCCAACCCACATGCTAAGTCGGACACGGCAGCGGGTATGAGAAGTTCTTGGGAAAAGCTAATTTTGTGGTCATTATAAATTCTCAATGATTTTTTAAACAAATATCAGTCATTTGAAAATCTACTATTAATTTTTAGAAACACTGGGCCCTGGATAGTAGGAGCTGGGGGGCCACTGCACCCAGGAGAGGTCAGTTAGGATTCACGCTGTGGGGACTGTCTTATCCAACTTCATTTCTTTTCCTCAAGAGACAACTTGACATTAGAAAGCAGAAAAGGAGAGTTTTTAAAATCAGCCAGTTTTTTTTTTCCATTAAAACTGTTTATATTTATGTCCCTCTTCCGAGAGCTTAAGAACGATATCGTATTAGCTTTGAGTATTAATAAACGACCTCATTCAATTCCTTAAGTAACTCACAAAAAAGAACGCATTCTAAAAGGAACAATTCATACTACTTCCTCAAATGAATATTGTTAACATAAATAACGTACTTTTGCAAGTGAAAGAATGATATATATATATATATATATGATCTATATGCTTTTCAACGTAAGTAGCACATTTTAACCTGTCACTTCTCAGATCCTAATGAACAAATAAAAACAATATTCGCAGTCCTTTCTCTCCTAACCTAACCTTATGTACTCAAATGCTAGAATACATATGAAAAATCAGAGTATTTGTGCTATGTGAAAAGTCCGCGTGCCGTGGTGGAGACAGAGAGGGCACAGAACGGTGTAGAACGGTGCAAAGTAAAGGCAAATATAATGTTTTGTGACCTCCCAGAAGTCCAGTTTTCTAGGCTGATCTGAACGTGACCAGGTGCCCTTCACTCGACCACTGTGACGAAATGTTTTAATGCTGAGCAGCAGGCCCGATACGTTATTTCGGTGTTTCTGACCAGATGAGAAACTTTTAGATTCATCTGGTTTTGAAGGAAGGGAAGATGTGAGAGCTCACAGCACTGCAAGGTTGGGAGAGCTGGGGGAGATGGGAGAGCTCACAGCACTGCGAGGTTGGGAGAGCTGGGGGAGATGTGAGAGCTCACAGCACTGCAAGGTTGGGAGAGCTGGGGAAGATGGGAGAGCTCACAGCACTGCGAGGTTGGGAGAGCTGGGGGAGATGGGAGAGCTCACAGCACTGCGAGGTTGGGGGAGCTGGGGGAGATGGGAGAGCTCACAGCACTGCGAGGTTGGGGGAGCTGGGGGAGATGGGAGAGCTCACAGCACTGCGAGGTTGGGGGAGCTGGGGGAGATGGGAGAGCTCACAGCACTGCGAGGTTGGGAGAGCTGGGGGAGATGGGAGAGCTCACAGCACTGCGAGGTTGGGGGAGCTGGGGGAGATGGGAGAGCTCACAGCACTGCGAGGTTGGGAGAGCTGGGGGAGATGGGAGAGCTCACAGCACTGCGAGGTTGGGAGAGCTGGGGAAGATGGGAGAGCTCACAGCACTGCGAGGTTGGGAGAGCTGGGGAAGATGGGAGAGCTCACAGCACTGCGAGGTTGGGAGAGCTGGGGGAGATGGGAGAGCTCACAGCACTGTGATGTTGGGAGAGCTGGGGGAGATGGGAGAGCTCACAGCACTGCGAGGTTGGGGGAGCTGGGGGAGATGGGAGAGCTCACAGCACTGCGAGGTTGGGAGAGCTCACAGCACTGCGAGGTTGGGGGAGCTGGGGGAGATGGGAGAGCTCACAGCACTGCGAGGTTGGGGGAGCTGGGGGAGATGGGAGAGCTCACAGCACTGCGAGGTTGGGAGAGCTGGGGGAAGATGTGAGAGCTCACAGCACTGCGAGGTTGGGAGAGCTGGGGGAGATGGGAGAGCTCACAGCACTGCGAGGTTGGGGGAGCTGGGGGAGATGGGAGAGCTCACAGCACTGCAAGGTTGGGGGAGCTGGGGGAGATGGGAGAGCTCACAGCACTGCGAGGTTGGGGGAGCTGGGGGAGATGGGAGAGCTCACAGCACTGCGAGGGTGGGAGAGCTGGGGGAGATGGGAGAGCTCACAGCACTGCGAGGGTGGGAGAGCTGGGGGAGATGGGAGAGCTCACAGCACTGCAAGGTTGGGGGAGCTGGGGGAAGCGGATCGGGGGACAGAATGCCAAGCTCTGGCATGTCGGGCGCTCCGGGTTCCAGGTGTGGTAGGAGGAGCTGCTGAGATGTGCCAGGATTTCCCTGGCAGACCTTGCATCTAGGTTATGGTAAGTCTTCCTTCACTTACATGCATATGGAGTGGATAATGAGACTTTTTCCCCCTCTTAAATGTAAGCCTGATGGACGATGCTTGAAAGTACCACCAGTCATTTTTATGACTGCTCAGTACAGCAACGTAAGGCTTTACCCCCACCCTCCTGTACCTTAAAAAAGGATTTGCTTTGTTTTGCCTTCTCAAGGATGGACACAGCCCCTGTTGGAAGAAATATCAGCTCCATAAACTTAAACAGCTAAGATAATATACTTTCTTCCTAAATAATAAAAACCAAACTGTGAATATACTTTAAGATACAGAACCATGAATTTGTGTGTTAGTGAATGTATATCCTAATTAGAGTTTTAGCATTGTTTGCAACAACCCAAAGGATTTGTTTTACTTAAAATACAAATGTGATAATGCACTGGTGATGGTTCATAAAAAGATAAATGACAGATGGATACACAATTATGTATGACAGAAAGAACTCTTATTTAATGAAAATAAAAAATAAATAAATCTTGTAAAAAAAATTACAGTTGGAAAGAAATCGAGAATTAATGACCTTTGTGAGCCTTAAAAAAAAAAAAAAAAAAGGAGCCCTGGCCCATTTGGCTCAGTGGTTAGATCGTCGGCCCGCGGACCAGAGTCCCGGGTTCGGTTCCGCTAAGGGCACGTACCTCGGTTGCAGTTTGTCCCCGGCCCCGGTTGGGGTCGTGTGGGTGGCAACCACTTGATGTGCCTCTCTCACATAGATGTCTCTCTCTCTCTTCCTCCTTCTCTCCCTCCCACTCTGTATCTCAAGATAAAGGCAAAAATGTCCTCGGGTGAGGATAAAAAAAAAAGGGAAAAAGAAAAAGTACATCAGCATTACTGTTTGCCTCAAATATTTTGTTATTTGAAAGCCCAGAAATTGCCCAGGATAAATTTCTGACACCACAAACCTGACAAGAATTGTATAAACGTGTCTTGTTTCTATTTTGAAAAACCATCTAATAATTAAGGTTTTGCTTTTAAAAGCAGTCATTCGGAAGTAAAAGTTGTTTCCTCCCACGGCACGCGTGAACAACGCTCACGCTGCTGTCCGTGCTCCGCAGTGAGATGATAGAGCCACGTGTGCACGGACAACTGCTTCTTGGCCAAGCTGCGGAGGTAACACAGTGGGGAAAGAACTGTCTTCACCACCCAACGTGCTGGAACACAGCGGCCTCCACAGGAAGTAAATGAACTCCAATCCAAACCTCACATGGAACACAAAAATTAAATTAAAATGGAACGCAGATGTAAATGTAAAACCCAAAACTATATAAAACTTCGAAGAGGAAACAGAAGGGGAAACCTCTGTAACCTTAGGTTAGACAAATATTTCTTAGACAAAACACAAGAACCGATGGATCAAGTCCACTTGAAACTTTGTTCATCAAAAGATATTATTTCCCTGCAGTGTTGAGTTTCAGTGGGATGAATAAGTATGAACTCATGTTATTGTTCAAAAAATTCTAGCTTTGTCTACTGAATCCGTTTAGTGGCCACATGTATTCCCCTTAATGCCCAGACACTGTCATCATTTCTTACTAAAAAGGCCCTTTGGAAAAATTTCAGGGCTCAACCAAGAAATGTACAAGATGAGCTGGGAACACACTATAGAAAGAGAAAATAGAAAGTTATTAAGGACTACTGGGCTCTTGCCAAAAGGACTGAGGAACCAAATAGATGCCCCCACTGGCCGAAGGCAGGGCACTCGGAGTGGCAACAGAGATAACAACTGCAATGGACTGATTATACACAGCAAAGATGCTCATAAGCCAAGTTTAAAGAAAAATAACTAATCAGTATTGAATGCTAGGCAACCAATTCATTATTTTAGAAAAAAAAAAAAAGTAAATAAAAGAAGAAAGAATTAAGCGTGCATCCTTCCTTCCTTTCCACGCTGTTCTGCAGGATGACCCAGCAGCTGATCTGAGGGGAGCTTCTCTTCATGGAGATTTTTCAGGCAATAATGAAGTATTAATGGTAGAACAGTTTCCTCTTAGCATTGCGTAACCACTAAGCAATTCATGGAAGTGAATGATGACCATCAATGGCTGTAATATCACAATAAAGGGACAACCAAATGTCACAATGTAATGTCACCTATTTCAGAAGTACCCCCATTTTTAAATTGTTCTGATCACAGCTTTAGAATTAACTACAAATTACAAAAATATAAAGGAAAATAGAAAGTATTTAATGACACAATAGCATGCAATGAGCCCAGATTGTGAAAATTCCGTAGAAAAAAATGGCAAAGTTTGTTTGACACAGATGTTGAGGGGTGAGGGGAAGAGCAGGAGGAAGGAGAAGAAACATGGAGACGGACAGACCAGGGGGCATACTGATTAAAACAACCACAAAGTATCAGCCACCTGCAATGTATGGACCGTGTTCGCATCCCTCATCATGTAAACAAATTTTAAGATGTAAAAACATCTTAAAAGATAGAGAAAATGTAAACACTTTATTTTATCATATTAAGTAACTATTTTTAACTTTATTAAGGGATGATAACGGCAATGTATTATGGTTTTTAGTAATCCCTTTCTATTAGAGATACATGCAAAAATACTTTTTAATGGTCATGGAAACATATACATTTTGCAAAGCACATATGAACAAAAAATAAATGATACTCTATTAGAATGGTTTCTGTGTGATGAAAGGGAGTCCAGGAGGGGAGTGGGATTCGCGTCAACAAATCCAAATCAAATAAGGAACCAAACTAATTGATGATGACAATGGGCCGTGAAGTAAGGAGTGTGATCCCTCCAACCCTTCCCTCTTGAGGCCCAGAGGAAAGAAGCCAAACAGAACAAACTTAGTTTCACATACCTGGCCTCAAACAGTTCAGTTTTCATGCAGACCACGTACATTGTCACCACAGATAATGTAACAGATGGATCAAGTAGACTTTGTCCACCTGTTACAGATGAAGAGAACGGGACTCGAGAATCCCCCGGAGCCACAGTCGGGACCCCACCTCCCACTCCCAGCCCAAGCCCAAGACAACACCTGAGTCTGTGCCGAATAACTTACACTTTTCAGACCCGACAAACAGAAGACACACGACATCGCCTCTCTTCATACACTCGCTCACGAACAACCGATTCTGTGATTAACTGTGGTGTACGGGCTCCTTCCTTCCAGTTCCTTGTCTAACGGTTCTGAATGTTTTCCTTTCTTTGGGCATAACTCTTCTCCAAGAGAAACTTGGTGTGATAAACTTCTATTTTAGGTAGAAATGCAGTTTTCCATGTAAACAGCATTGCAGATAAAAGGAATGGAGGATGATATTTGGAGCATTAACTTATTTCTTCACGTTGTACATCAACACATTTAGGCTAAGCAGTCGGTCAAAATTTGGTCCATAAAATTGTTTTAAATGGCGTGTGTGTGAATGGCAAGATGGTTTATGCAGCATTTGGCTTCAGAAACGCAATGCTGTGTGGCGGCCCTTGGGGTGACGCGCAGTGTTAAGAGTTGCTGCTAATAACCGTGTGGCCGTATTTAACACTGTCAGACGTTGCGTTAAGAATGGCACTGCAATGAATTGGTGCTCGCAGGGGCAGACGTCTTTGCATCTCAGATGTTCGTTTGAGAGCAGAACATACGGTCCGCACCCCGAGTTGCAGCTGCAGACAGCCAGCCTTGGTTTCTGTCGCTGAGAACGGCCTCACTCTTGTTTTTCTCAGGGCGAGCATAATGCAGTCATTAATGAGTGCGGATGGTCCGTGAGTGGGCAGAGTGCCCGGTGCGTCCCATCTCCGCATCTCTCTGGCTGTAAACGAGCCCTGGAGCTTCAGTTTTCCCAGCTGAGAAATAAGGAGGGTTATATACTATCTTCTTACCAGAGTTGTGTGAAGTTGTCATACAAGTTAACAAATAAACAAAAACAAAAAGAAACAATCACTAGGAACAGGACCCGGAACGTGGTGAGACACAGTAGTAGCCACTGTCATTATTTTCATTGTTACAGAAGAACTTGGCTGCCCTCCAGCCGATCATCTTTGTTAGTCACTCGATGTGAACGTCCTGCTGTGAATATAACTAAACCCTTCCCATGCTCACTGGTGAGATGATGAGGTACACACATATTTGTTTGAAACAGTCTTTTCCAAATGGAACGCTATGGAGAGGCTCAGGGCTTCTATAAACTCCTAAATTATATTTTTAAAGCTTTGTGTCTGTATAAATATATATTTTTCGGGAGAGACGGTTCACAGTTTTGTTCAGATTCTCCAACAGGCTCATGACGCCCAAAAGAACAAATCATTTATCTAACGCTAAAGGAGTAAAATCCCAATGCTCCACAAGGCACGAGGGGCCCTTTAGTTTCTTCCCTCCTTACCTTCTTTCATCTCATCGATCACCACACCCTTTTTTTCTCTCCCAGAAACAATGAACTTTCTACTGTTCTCCCTAGGACACTGGGCAGTCTCTCACTGCACACCTTAGCTCCCAGTGTCCCCTCTAGGGGTCATCTGACCCCTTCACTCTTAATGACCTTGACTCCTCTGCCGACTTTTGAGACCCAGCTCAGACATGGCCTCCTGCAAAATCCCTTCTTGGACCTGTCTGTAGTATGTTCTGCACCTCTCTAGGCTGCCTTCATATTCTGTACATATTTGTAATACTGAACTTATTTTACCTTATGTGAAATAATGAATTATTTAGTGAAGGTACTCTTAGCTCTTTGAGGGGAACTCATTGAAATCGTCAATCTGGCAAAATACCTGATATAAATAAGTCCTTAATAATATGTTGGGAGAGAATAAAAACATGAAAAAAATTATACAAGTCCTTTTAATTTTCATAAGGCTTGCTCTGCTCCTGGAAATACTTTAGAGTGTGAAATATGCTCAGAAAAAAAATATTAAGTTCTATTCATAGCTTTTCAATTACTATTATCAAAATTTCAAAAGGTGCCCACTTCTTAATAGGCTAGCTGCACCCAGAAGAAAATAAATCCTCCTCCATTGTCCCTGGAGCAGTCTTGTACATTAAACTCGCCTGATAAAAGAGACCAATGTTCCATCCTGTCTTTTACCTTGAGGGCTCTGGTTAGGAGCGAAATTGGCTTCCTATTATCAGCAATTGGAAAGGCCAACGTGTACACAATTAATCAATTTTGAGGCTCCTCTATCAACTTGACTTTTTCCCAAAAAAAGACAGACTCTGGTTCATTACCATTAGTATCTCAGCTGTAATAGAATATTCTTCCTCCTTGATAAGAAAACTGATTATGTCCATTCATTTGTTTCTTTTCAAAGACTTATCTATGCTCTGCACAAGGAGGCAGTGAGCACGGTGATCCGCTAGAGGGGAACGATGTGGTCCTTACAGTCTACGCTTCCTTCGCGAGTTTCCCATGTGCACTGCTGGCTCTGTGCCGAAGGGTACCATGCCAAGCTCGTGAACCATGTCACCGATCAGGCAGGGAGAGAGCTGAGGGTCAGTTGGACATGGATGTGGAATGTGGCTTCCCTGTTAACTGGTGGAATAACCCTTGACAAGTCAATTCATTTTTTTAAGACCCAGTTTACTCATCTTTAAATTTGGGTCATATGGTCTCCTCCTCATTAGAGATTTTCAGAGCAAAATACATCTCTAATGGGAACTCGCAGAGAATCACCCAAGGAACGTTTGCAAAACAGACATGGCCACCACTGGAAGAACCACCTAGTTTGAAACTGCAGTATGTTCTTTCAAAAAGCTACGCATGGGTAAATTACGGCTCATTTAGGTACATTCACAAAACAGCGTATTAAGCAGCCATTAAAAAGTGAGGGTGATCTCTATTATTGAATATAGAGTGATCTCCAAAATATATTGTTAAGCGAAAGGTAGAGACAGATGTACATGGTATGCTAAATTCATATCTTAAAAAAGGGAAATGAGACATTATGTATATATTTGTTGATTTTACTTTTATTTTTGCAAGAATCTGGAAGATTCGGAAAGAGAACAGTGGGGCTGAAGGGAGAGGAATGAAGCAAGACCTCTCCTGAGGATATCCTCCCACCCCCAGCTTTGCCTCCTGAACTATGCAATTACTTTTAAATATTAAAAAAAATCATTAAAAAATAGTCTTCTCACTTTAAATAAACTGCAAAAAATGAACCTAATTGTTAAATTAGTAGCATCACAATAGAAAGAACGAAATTCAATATTTCAAATGACAAACTTTAGATACAATCCTCTGAGTGGGGTATAATTTAAAGACAGAAGACTTGCAAAGAACTTTAAATTTCATTCAGCAGTTTTTCTATTCGTGGTAATATGGGTAGTATAATTCTGAAACTAGTTGCTATATATTTTAGTATAAAACAAGTTATTTCAAACCAGGATTTGGGGGGAGGGTAAAAAAGTAAAAAATATAAAATAACAGTGTTAAAACTATATTAAAACGGAATTCAAAATATCAATATGAACTCATCATTATGCACACACACACACACGCCTTTTTGTTTCTTGGTTCTGCTCCCTGGAAAAGTCAAGCAGCAATGCCACCTCAATAGCAATAAGCACACTTACGACCTGGGTCTTGCTTTCTAAATACACTTCCCATGTGGAAGGACTCAGGATAATGTGATGTGCTATCCGGAATTTACTGTCACATGGCTACCACCCAAAGTACACCTACACCTAGATGGATAGAACTTGCATGATAAAATGTTAAAAAATTTAAAAAGGTTGGATTATGTTGTTCATTATACTGTTCTTCCAAATTCTCTGTACATATGACATTTTCATAATAAAAAAGTTGGCTGGGAAGGAAAGAGCGCAGATGACGCCCATGCATACTCCCGAGTGGACCCCACTCAGTGCATAGAAGATACTTGCACCTGGTAACTTCTCCCCATTCCCTTCGAGTCCTCCATGGGGTCTAGTGACATTTGGAGAGTAAGCGTGGATTCTGAGCACCAGCTATAAGCCAAGGACACGGGACCAGGCCTGAGGAGATTCCTAGACGGCTCGTGGACTCAGCACGCACTCGCGATGAGGTTCTGGGCCGAGCTTCCTCGGCTGAGAAATAGGGGCAATGCACCTGACCGCTCGCTTAACAAGGCGGCCGAGAATCAGGTGAGACGACCACGAGGACTTCATACCCTGAACGTGCGTCAGAACTCTAAAAATACTGTTTTTGGTAATTTTCCAGCCTTTCAAGGTTCAGAGGCCGTTTTGTAATTCGCACAGGCTCTCGAGAGATTTCAGCTGCGCATTAATATTCAGTGTCTCTGACATCTGGGTTATCCTTGTTATCTACTTGGCATCCTATCAGCAGTATCTCAGGCTGCTTCGGAAGACGTATCGCATTGCGACATCTTCAATCTCATCTCTCTCTCTCTCAGTGTATTGATCTTCTTGGGTTATACTCTGCTTTGTTAACTTTGTTGCTAGATTTGATGCACTTTAATAAATTTCACTGTTAAACTATCCATTTGCATTAACTATCTTAATTCTGATTATGACAAAGTTATGAAGGACTAATTGGAGCTCTTAAAAGACAACTATATAGGATAGTGGTTTTCAAAACAAAAATATCCTCCCCTAAAGCCCTGAGAGATAGGATACTTACTTTCCTTCCTCTCAGTAAGATTGGCTTAGAAGAGGCGAGATTCTTGATGTGTGTGTGTGTGTGTGTGTGTGTGTGTGCGTGTGTATGTTGCACGTGTTGTACTATACGTGTGTGTGTGTGCGGGTGAGGCAGCTTACGCCATGCCTTGGAAAAGCTTCAAAATATCCAGGGTGATGATGAACAGTTTGAAATAGTGCCCTTGAATTTCAGCTCTCCGAGCTTAACTTTATTTGTGTAAATTTTCCACTTTTTCTTCCTTTAGAGTTTTGATCTCTTTTGGAACAAGTAAACAAACAGCTCCCAAATACAGGGGAAAGTCTTAATTGGATGAGAAGTAACACAGCCCAGCCGGAGCTGTAGGAAACGATATAGAAACCTGCATGGTGGCAATCCTTCTCCCAGAGGCTCATCTCATTTCCCTGCTGGTGACACTCAAATCACTTCACAGCTCATTGATACGGCATTGGCAACCTTTGGTTTCAATCGAGACATGATGCTGGAGCAATGCTCAATTGAGCTAAGTACACACGACAGTGTGCCTGTGCCCTTGCCACAGAGGACTGTGGGAGGGGCAGCAAGGAGAAGACGGCACCCAGCACCCAGATTCCCTGACTGTAGCTAGAATTGGATTATGATACATTGTGACGGCCGAGCTCAGATAAGGCTGATGCGATCTTTTCCACTGTCGTGGCTGCACACAGCCCTCTAATGGATTGCTTCAAGTCTCCACGACCGAGTCTCGGTCACTCATGGTTGAAAGTGAACGGCCGATGTCCAAACAAGTTTTTAAACAGTTTCCATGCAGGCTGGATTTTAGAGTCCCTCCCTTCCCCCCGCCCCCTGCTGCTTTGGAGTCCCTGAGCGATCGTCACAGGTTTTTGCTGATGGGCATCTTTCTATAAACCTCCGGAGCGAAAGATTTCTTTAAGGTCAAAAAGCCTGTGTGCTGTGTGGTGAGTGGCCGGCACCAGTGTCCACGGCACCCTTTCCCCTGGAGACTTCATTGTAGCCAGGTTGCTTTAAAACCTGCCAGGCCGGCCACTGCCCTCCTCATGCATTTGCTGGAGAGAACCAGCACGTCACCAGCCACTAGAGGGAGCTGTGGCTCCCCCAAACGAGCTTCCAGCAAACTAGGCAGGCAGTACCTGCCAACTGGGATGTGAGGGACGAAGTCAAGGCCTCTGACTCCCAACAGGGGCACCCAGGCACCTGTATTTTACAAGAGGAGGCAACAATGAACACGTTTGAAGATGGAAATAATACATTTAGACCATCTAATGCTTCCTATTGATTTGGATTAGGGTAGCATTGGACGAACTAAGTGCGGTAAAGGTTATTTCTCACCTTTTATCAAAAATATGCAATTATACCTTTTTTAAGGTTTAGAAAAGGAGAAGTTATATCTTAATAAATTTTTCTTTATAGATGAACTGGGGCCCATAGATTTTTTTAAAGTGATGAAAAGAATGCAGACGGGAGTTTAGAGAGGCTTATTTGGAAATTCGGTGTAGAAGATGGACGTTTTTGCTTGGGGCTTTAAAAGAAGACGATGACTCAAACAAAAAATATTTTTTGCAGAGAGGAGTTGGATCAAGTACACAGAGAAAAGAGCAGTTGTGATCAGGCTGGAAAACCATAGCCGGACCAGTTTGCCCCGACCATGTAACCCCGAGAAGACACAGAACATAAGAGGGAGAGTTAAAGCGCAGACTCAAAGGTTCAGTGACTGTGTAGCTGGGGCTGGGCCAAGAGATCCTTCTACTTGCTTTGGAAGAAAATGTGGAATTGAAATAGGTTTAAAAGTACTGTACCAGTGTAGAGTGATGTAATTCATGCAAGCCACCCTACATATACCTGCTTCCAAGGTGATAGGAGTCCACTCCCACGCTTTTAATTTCACTGTGTATATAGTAATGATACTCAAGGCATTCCACCAGGCCAAGACCTCTTTTGTATTTATCCTCTTTTAGGAATTCTACTCAGTTTGAAAGAGAGATGGCCCTGGCTGGGTGGCTCAGTTGGTTAGAGAGTCATCCTGATACGCCAAGGTTGTGGGTTTGATCCCTGGTCGGGACACGTACAAGAACCAACCAATGAATGCACAAACAGGTGGAACGACACATCGATGTTTCTCTCTCTCTAAAAGTAATAAAAAAAACAAAAACAAAGATAGATTAACCTCCTTACATCCCAAAGTCAGCTGACCATCCTCCCATTTTGACCTGTCCTCCTCACATTCTCAAAGAAGGGCAGCACCCGGGTGCCTAACCCAGAACCCTGGTCATCACCTTGACTCCTCCCTGAGGGCTGCTCCCACGGAGACCTTCGAGCACACATCCTAACGAGCACCTCTCTTCTTCAGGCCCACACTGACTTCTAGGTTTACCTCTTTATGGAGGGGAAGGGAGGACGTACGCTCAGTGTGCCAGGCTGTTTGTAGATACCAAGGGCCCGGTGATCCTTTGTTCAGACTCTCACTGCACGAGATCTACTCCGATTTCAGCACACACTTTCTTTCGCAGAAGTACTGTGTATAACCTTGGGCACCACACTCGACCTTTAAGTCCTTACAACTGCTCATCTATAAAGTGACCGCCAAGTCTTTCCACTATTTACAGTCATATTTGACGGCTGAGTGCTATATATAGTTTATACTAAGAGTCTAAAAGGCCAAGCAGCAACAAAATGTATGAGACGAACATACAGGGAACAAACAGAAGGAATGACCACCGGGTAAGAAATGGTGAGATTATCGGTGTCTTGAGAATTGGGAACTCACTGCAACCCACTCTGAGAATCGCCTCTGGTGTTACCACTGACGAGGCTGTGCTGGACAGGTGGACGTGCGGGTGACAGACCCAAAGCCTCAGTCCCCAGCAGAAACCATCGTCCACGCCAGATGTGCATCATGAATATTCAGCTTCCATCAGACCATTCACACGTTTCTATGGTATTCATTAGCAGCAGTGCAAATGTACAACGCATAGAACATCAGGAAAGCACGCAGTAATTCATCGATTTCGCGAAGACAAAAGCAAGCGGTGGTAACATGACTAAGATCACGAGGAAGAAATATTGACAACGTATTATTTGTTTGTATTATTAGAAGTTTGTTCGAATGAGATGAAAACGGACAGAAGTCTGTTCTGTGACACCAGATACTGAAATCCTGAACAGCAACCACGGAGCAAGGCTTAGGGTCATGTCAACGGCACGGCACGCCTTATTAACTGCTGGACATCTCATTTCTTGGCCATAAATCCTATTAGCTTGTGTTACCACCTGCCATAAACTTGCAGATAAAAGATAATTTATGCTCAGTGGACAGACGTAATGTTTCTGTAGCAGAGCAGACCAGGAAATGAGAAAGAGTCTCTGAGCACCGGCCAGTCTTTCCCAGGAACACGGCCCACCTGGTAACGGACGTCGGGGGCTTCGTGTCTGCACGGACCTCAGAGAGTCTCCTGCTCACGAAAGGCCGTGCTTCTCACTAAGAACACATTTTGGGAAGTAAAGGAGGATGCTTACTTTAGGGGAGGATCTATAATGCATTCTATTTTTTTTCTTTTTAATTTTTTTTCTTTATTGATTTGAGAGAGGAAGGGAGAAGGAGAGATAGAAACATCGATGAGAGAGAACATCGATTGGCCGCCTCCTCCATGCCCCCCACTGGAGATCAAGCCCACAACCTGGGCATGTGCCCTGACCAGGAATCAAACCAGCGACCTCTTGGTGCATGGGTCGATGCTCAACCACTGAGCCACACCGGCCAGGCTGCATTCTATTTTTAATTTTCTATTTTAAAACGGCAGAGTAAACATTCCTTCAAAGTAGATGCTACCTAACTGAGGTTCTCAGTCATGATGACGTTGATCCATAGTAATGAAATACACCGAAGCACAATGCAAAAGACAGTATACACCAAAAAGCCAGTCAGCTGAAAATGTCTAAACACTTGACCACACTTATACAGACCTGAAACTGCACTCTTGTCTCCTTGTTTTAAAATCCAATTGTAATGAACAGAGATACGCCACAGAGGGAGGTTGAAAAGAGATGGAGAAGAAAGACTTCAGGCTGGAACAACCTACAACACTTGAACTGAACTGCACCCAGACACGCAGGTCAGTCCCAAAGGGCTGCAGCAGCCACCGTGACTGACGAGGGGTGACTACTTACACACGCACAGTCTCCCGAGTCTCCCGTGTGGACACGCAGATGCTCTGAAGACAGGGAGGCTTTTTCCAAAGACCAAGAGAAGCACGTTTTAGCCCCGTGGTCCAGGGCTGCCCCCGCCACTTCACACCCCCCAGCAGACACCGCACTAGAACGTTTACCAGCCCAACCGTTCCCAGGAGACGTCTCGTTCCTCCTGCTATCATCTTCACTGTGAGACAACCTGTAATTATGGAACCAATTCTAGAGGACACTGTCCTCAAAAATAATACTCAAAACAATTAACATTTATATTGAATCTTCCCACTGTTGAAGTATTTTAGCAAAACTCAACGAGGACCTACCTCATTGAATCCACTTCAATAACAAAGATTCTCGTGGTACGCAGATTCTGTGAGAGAGGAGAACTCAGTCCTTTGGTTTGATTCAGGGGCATGGCAACCAGGCGGGGTGCACCCTCAAGTGTATCCGAGATTCATCTTACTTGGAAATAATATTGTGGAGATGAAAACTGCTACAACTATGCCAGATTATATCTTAAACCCTCAAACATGCCCACTTGGCTTTTGCATTTGTACCGGCAACAGTCTTACTATTCTCTCAGTAAAAGTGATTGAAAAGCAGGGACCCGGGATGTGCCTGTGGAGGGTTCCGGGGACCGAGGGCACAGGGGAGCCAGGTGGGCCCACGGGGTCGGGCTGAGCGTCACTCCCCGCCTGGAGGAGGGCGTGGTCCTGCATGACGTTTCTGCCCCACACTCTGTCATCATTACTTTCCCAGGGTAAGGTAATTTTCTAGTTGTTTCGATGAGACCAAATCAAAATCACCGGACAGAGCCTGGAGGGCACTGCTTGGGGGCATGTGAGCTCTGCAGGCCCACTTACCATGATCCCTGCGTTTGGAGAACTGGGGGTTCTGTTTTTTATTGTTTGTTTTTTATCCTCACCTGAGGACATTCTTGCATTTATCTTCAGATAGAGTGGGAGGGAGAGAGGGAGGAAGAGAGAGAGAAACATCAATGTGAGAGAGACACATTGACTGGTTGCCACCTACATGACCCCAACCGGGGCTGGGGACACACCGCAACCGAGGTACATGCCCTTCCTTAGTGGGAACCGAACCCGGGACTCTCTGGTCCGCCGGCCGATGCTGTAACCGCTGAGCCAAACCGGCCAGGGCCGGAGGGCTCTGTTTTAAGAGCTGAAGTTTCACACACGTGTTTTATAAATGCAAACGATTACCTTCCGAGCAGTAGGTAGGGCTGTGGCCCACGCGTCACACATGGCAGTGGCGGGCGGTTGGAGAGCAGCGGTGTCCTGTGACCACCGGTGTTTCCTCTCCCACACGGCCGCGCAGCTGGGCTGGGGCAGTGTGACTGTTCCCACCCAAGGCGACCCAGGACACGGCCAGGCCTACAAACAGGTGCGGAGCCACGGTCTGGCCGTGTCCCACCGGCGTCGGCATGGATGGAGGACGCTGCCCAGCACGCCGTTTTCCACCGACGGCAACAAACCCACCCGGGTAAGCCTCTGAGACTGCGGGCTCATCACGACAGCGACACAGACGGGGCACAGCCTGACTCACAGGGGCGGTACGGTAGATCAGTACCCTGACCAACTACAAACAAAAATACTACAAGGAGTCTGTTAAAATGCATCAAACATCTGTTTTGTTTAAGAGAACACTCACGAGCGAAAGACGAAGTTTTCATGGAAAAAGAACACCAAATGGCACTTCCATGTTTTAAACATTTGGTGTTGCCCAAATCGGATGAACTTGACCTTCAGTTTCGACGGGCTCCAAGTATTGAAAGTCCTCAGCAGACAAAGCCCCAGGCTGCCCAAGCGGGGAGTGGGGAAGCAGACGGCACCACGCGGAGCAAGGCTCTCCGTGGGCACACACTATAAATAACGCGCCCACCCGGCTGGGAGAGCCGTCCGCGGAGCCGTGGGCTCCACGGCTGGGAACACGGCTCCCCTGAGCCTCTGTAACCCGTGCTCCAACTCCCAGCAGAACCACCTTCAGGACTCACACGGCCTAGAATGGCCCAGGAGAGACCCAGACAAGATGTCTTCAGTTACTCATGCCTACAAATAACTGGGCTGCGAGTCCATTCTCCATTCACCGGGGACTCACTTTTAACTCACCCTCCAAATAACTCCCACAGGTAAAGTTCCCAGAAACACGAGGGCGTGGACAATAATCACAGAACCCAGAAGGCATCGAGGTTGCAGAACATACAAGCCAGAGTGAGCATGAAAGACAGCTGACTGAGAACGACCACAGATGTCAGAGTCACTTTAAACTATAAAATAAGCATGGCAATTATGCTTTGAGAAAAAGTTTTGAAAACGTGAGTGAAGGGCAGGCCTACACGCAGTCATGGCAGGAACTGCAACCTCAGTGGACGGGTTCAGCAGCAGCCCAGGGAGACTGCGACAGGCAGTACGAAGGAAGTTCTGGACATACACCGACACTCAGTTCTGAGACACAACCGGAGGCTCTCGTGCTCCTGTGATGGGAGCTGCAGAAGGAGAAAGAGAAGAAGGCACGATGTTGGGAAACATCACGGCCGAGTTTTCCACACCGAGGACAGGCAGCAATCTTAGACGGAGGAGGTCCAGGGACTCCCACGCCAAACACACTGCAGGAAGTGACAAGCACTCACATTGTGGTGAAGAGACAGACGCCAAAAAACGCTGAAAAGACCTGAGGACTAGACGCCATTGTTTAGATGTGGTTTTCCTAACAGTTAATCTCCCAATGTTACTTTTTGAAAGGACTGCCCCGCACCGTCAGCTGACCAGTGATGCACGAACCTGCACGGAGACCAGTCGCAGTGGCCTGCTTCAGCAGTGATGGCATCCACAATGTGACACAGTAAACAAAGCTCAGGGCATCACAATGGTAGAAAGTTTCAAACTTCAGAAACGGTTGGGAAATTACAGGTATTTAACAAAGAACTACAAACCTGAGGAGCGTATCTGAGCAAGTGAGACCACCAAAAGAAGTCCGTTAAGGACTTCCCATAACCTCCAGCGAGCAGGCCACACTTCACTGTGTAGAATTCAAAGCCCCTCACGACCAGCACGCAGACTGGCTCTCCAGTGTCAGCTTCGGGCATCTCCCCGCTCTGCTGTAGGTCCTACCGCGTGTTCTCTCTCTGTCTTTCTCTGTGGCCCCTTCCAGCTCGTATCTCTCTGCCATTATCTCCCGTAGCAAGTGTTACTCAGCCTTGAAGATTCTGCTGCAGCGTGAGCTCGAGGATGTACGTGCCTTGAAATCAAGGGGCTCTGCTCAGCCGACTGCTGTACCCCTGGAGAACGCCTGGCGCACAGCAAGTGCTCAATAAATATGTTACATAAACGGAGTGACTAAAAGGGGAGTGCCTCTGTGACGCCTTTCCTTACCACACCGTGACCAGATTACGTAATTTCTCATCTTCTTCACGTAGCAATGTTTTAACCTTGCTTTATATTAGCGTCTTATAAACGTCTGCTTCGCCGCACATGTACTGGAGAGTGAAAAGCCTGTCACCACTGTGTCTTTAATCCTCAGCTGCCCAGCAGTGCGGTGGGTAGGGAGCAGACACACCACAACTGTTCGCTGACTGCAGGAGTGGACAGCACGGGGCGTGAAAACGGAATTCCTCAGCTCACCCTCCACCGCTCAAAGGAAGGGTTCTGGAAAGCAGCAGCACCCAACGGCGCAAACAACAACGAGGAAAATGGAAATGCGGCTGGACAACGGCGAGCACACATCGCACCCACCAGATCAGCCACACACGTGGTAGGTAATGACTGCAGGTGAAGGACATTACAGCGAGGCAAAACAGAAAAAAAAAAAAAAAAAAACAAAACTGCCCACTGTCAGTAAAACAGTGTAACCAAATGATTACTTTTCAAACTGAAGTCCACACATCAACCTTATAAAACTTAATTGAATGAGAAGTCTGTTCTAAGCACTACATTAATAGAAAACTTCCACGATGTTTATCATTGGGAATGACATCATCATTAGAAATGTATTCAGAGGCAGTGAAATTAATAAGCAGATGACTTAAGAACAGTAAAAGTTAAACATTTTTAAGTGATTCAGAAAATCAAGCCTGGTGTCGAATGATAATGACGACACTGAAAATATATGAGAATTCCACTTAAACTATTTGCCAAGTTTGTACTTCCTCTCTCGAGATTTTTCTCATATTCAGCTGTTCAAAATGCAAAAGTGCTATTTCTCAGTCAATTTAATGAAAAGTTACAGCACTTTTTTTTTCTAGGTGCAATAGAAGAAAAACCTGGAGGCGTCTCCTCCACATTTTTCCTCTTCGGAGACTGGAGGCCACAGCCCACAGTGGCACAGCGAACCAGCCTCGTGGCGTCCACGCATGGTCAGAGACGTGCGTGGGTGGACGTTCTCTCCTAGTCGACTCACCCGGCGCAAACTGGAGGAAGCAAAGCGCGGACATGACTGATTCTTCACTTACCGGCTGGAGCAGGTAGATGAGCGATTCCTCCTGGATGATTATCACGGGCGAACGAGTGATGCGAGTCGCTTGGAACAAGGTGTTCACGGACGCCATGATCTGGTCGAAACGCCCCGCGAGTCCTCCCAGCGTCACGATCACGTCCACCTGCGCGAGGCAAGGCGAGACCGGGCGTCACGCACGGGGAGAGGATTTTCAATAACTAAGTGGCATCAAACGCCTCAATAGAGCTTTTACTCTTACATTTCTATCGCAAAGGCCGTAAAGAAATGGATGTCATTTCGGTGGCTTAGATGAAGGAATTAAGTCCCTTGTCCAAGGTCACAGAATTGGCAAGTGGCGGAGTCAGGTTTCAAGACCAGCTCTTTCGAGGACCAAGGTTCCAGCTGTCCCCTCTGCCCGTTCACCTGGCGCACTAGCCGACTCTTCCTTTAAAACTCTTCTCGTTCCTCCCGGGTGGACCCTCCCCGCTCTCGCTCTGCGTCTCCCGGCCACTCCCAGGGACACCTGTGGGCACTTCCCCCACACCCAGCACGGGCACTGACCCTGCTTGACAGGTGTGCCGCCCACGAGAACTCGAGTATCTTGAGGACCGAGGGCCCCTGCTGTCTCTCAGCTGGACCTACCGAGCTGCCTAACCCACCTGTACCTCATTTCTGTACCTCATTTCTGTGTCCACACGTGAGCACCCTCCCTCAGGGTCTCCATTTTTCATGACTCTACTCGGGGCCTTGAGCGAGCCCAGAACCTTCAAGGCTGAAATTTAATCTCCATCTTCTCCACGGGGATATCATGATTAATAAGCACTATCTGTAAATCAGTCACTGAGTTTTTCAGAATACAGAAGCAGCGAGATTGCTTCTCATCACTATTCCTACTCCCTACAGGAAGCATTTAGCGAGACTGATTAAAAACACAGGGGATCCGAGCAAGCGGCAGGCGGCGGGGCTGTCAGCGGGCCTTTCCCGCTCGGCTGCAGGAGGGCGCCTGCCGGTCACAGCGATAGAGGACAGGGCACAGCGCCACCCTGTATATTTGCATGGGTTTTACGAGTCCAGATTTATGTCCCTGGGACAATAACGTCACTGGGACAGAGCGCTCAATGGGAAACAGACCATTTACTTACAGGAGGCCAGCGTGCCTTTTCCACGTGGATCCAAAGTCCTGTGCACTTGTTGCTAACATTAACCAGCGCAGTGTAAACGTTTAAAACTTTATATTCTCCCGATGCCTCGACATCCCAATAAGGCACTTGACCTGGCTCCTTGCTCTCTCCCAGCTCCCTGTTAGCTTGGTTGAGCCTTCATTGGCTGTCTCCCTAAAAATGTCCCTCCTCCCTGCCAACAGCTCACATCCCCACTCCCAGCTGTAACTTTTCTCCTAGACACTCTCATTATCTGACACCATGCTAAATATTTTACTTATTTAGCCTGTCCTATTATTTGTCACCCTACTTAGACTAAAAGCAACATGACGGCCGAGATTTTCCTTCTCGTGTTCAGATTGCAGTGTGCTAAGTACTGGGTGTCCAATACAGGGTGGGGGCCAAAGGTATTGTATTACTTTCTGTACAGACGACTACAAACCTGTTTTTGTCCCACGCTGCACTTGTTAAATTAATGAGAATAAAACAAGGTCTGAAGGACAGTGAAAGATCCTGATCAATGAACCAGAGTGCCAGAGAAACTGCAGAACTGTTGGCATCAGGGCACAAGAGAGTGAGTCTGATACATGCAAGAGAGTAAGGAGGGTTTACAGGTCTTGTAATAGACAGGTCTAGTGTCACAGGCTGAGTAATAAGGTAGGGAGGTAAACTCAATAACGGAGGTGGGGAGGGTTAGTCAAGGAAACAAGAGGTCAGCATGGCAATATTTGGGAAGATTCATTCAAGGGTAAATTAAAACAACATTGTTGAAAATATATGATCTAGACAGTAACGTCATCAAGACATGAGGGGAAATGACCAGGACTGTGATGGTGAAGACTAGACAATGAGTGATAGGAATGTGATCTAATCGGATGACAAGAGTCAGAGCGCAGCCCATAGCGGAGGAGAAGGGGCCACAGCAGCACTAGCCAAAGGAAATACGATGGGAGATGCATATGCAATTTAACATCTTCTACTAGCTACCTTTAAAAAGTAAAGAGAAAGGTAAATTGATTTTAAAATATATCTTATTTAATGCAATCTATCTAAAATGTAGTCTGTATTAAAACCTAATGTGCATTACAATATAGAGGTGTTGGGACATGCAGAAGAATGAAATTGTACCCCTATCTTATCCCACTCACAAAAATGAACTCTAAATGGATTAAAGACTTAAACATAAGACCTGAAACTACAGGGCTCCTAGAAGGAAACACAGGAAAAAAACTCCTTGCCATTGGCCTTGGTAACATTTGTTTGGACATGACATAAAAGCACAGGCAACAAAAACAAAAAATAAACAAGTGGGACGACACAAAACTAAAAAGTTTCTGCAGAGCTAAAGAAACAATCAATAGAATGAAAAGGCAACCTATGGAATGGGAGAAAATAATGCAAACCACTTATCCGATGAGTGGTTAATATCCAAATATATAAGAAACTCCTACAACTGAATAACTGAAAAACAAGCAATCTGATTAAAAAATGGGCAGAGGGCCTGAATAGATATTTTTCCAAAGGAGACATACAAATGACCAACAGGTACATGAAAAGATGCTCGACACCACCAACCATCAGGAAAATGCAAATGAGAACCGCCGTGAGCTAGCACTTCACACCTGCTAGAATAACGGTTATAAAAAAGAGCACGTGACAAGTGTTTCCGAGGGTGTGGAGGAAGGGGAACCTCTGTGCACGGTTGGTGGGAGTATAACTTGGTACAGTCACTATGGTAAAAAGCATGAATTTAACTGCTATCTGATCCATCAGTCCCACCTCTGCCAAAATAAGTGAAATCAGGAGGTCAAAGAGAAATCTGCATGTCCATGTCCATTATGCCACTATTCACGGTGGCCAAGATATGGAAGCAACCGAAGTGTCTGTCACAGGGTGAATGGATGAAGAATGATGTACAGTGCATGCAAAGGGACTATCACTCACCCAGGAGAAAAAAGGAAATCCTGCCATTTGCAACAACATGGATGGACCTGAAGGGCATTGTGCTAAGTGAGGTCAGAGAAAGACAAATACTGTACGATCTCACTTACACGTGGAACCTAAAGAAGCCTAACTCAGGAACAGCCTGCATCGGTGGTGCCAGCAGGTGGGGGCTGGAAGAGGTGAGGAGATGCTGGGCCCGGGATACAGACTCCCTGTTACAAGATGAATATGTCAGGTGATGAAGATATTAGCAACCTCTATCATGGTAATCATTTTTTAATAGACATGTCTCTGAAACTATCACATCACACACAAACTTATACAATGTAACACACCAATTACATCTCAATAAAGCTGGAAGAATACTAGGATATTGACTTTTTTCCCCCCACACTTGATCTCCAAAATCCTCAATGTATTTTACAGCGACGGCACGTCTCGATGTGGCTAGCTGCAGTCCAGGTGCTCATGTGGCTAGTGGTCAGAGTTTCAGACAGCATGGGTCCAGGAACAGCTGAGAGCAGTGGACACACCCCCCTCCCTCCCAGGGCCCATTCTAGAAACGCAGTGCGGGGAAGAAACCAAACCGAACCAAACCGAACAGCGGCAGCACCGTGGCCGAGGAGATTCACTGTCCTTCGGGAAAAGCTGTCTGCTGGAGTCAGGTGTCGAAACATCGTGGATTTCAGCGAGGCTGAGTTAGTGAGGGGTCAGAGAGGATGGACCACGGGTTTCAGAGGGCATAAAAGGTAGGGCGTGCCAACTCCAGGGCTGGTGTGTCCGTTGCTGGATATGCCTACCAATCCCTAAAGCATAGGGGCTAGGCCCAGGGGCTAACATGCTTCCTACTGGTTGTGACACAGCAAGGATTCAAGGTTCGTGATTCTGGCAAGCGTTGTTACAACCCTATCAGCCCCGGGAGGAACATATTTTAAATAATGCATTTGTGCACACATCCCCACAAACACCCAGCACATACCTATTATGCCATGGTCTACACTATATGAAATCTAAATAATTAATTTCTAACTGATTTCTACACATTCCCTTCGGTGAAGTCGTGTTTTGTGGGACCCTGTTTTGTTCGCAGAGAGTGTGCTGGGAACAGGGGTGCTCTGGCTGTCCAGGTACACGCGTGTCGCAGAGAGAAACCGGAAGCCTGGGTGACCACCCCAAGATCTGACTCGGGCATGGCACAGCCTCGGATAGCCACACAACCACGGCTTGTCACATGGCCTCCCTGTGCCTTGGAGGACCTCCCAAGGTAGGAGATAAACCAAACGTATTAGCATATTTTTCAAGATTCCTTTCATTTTTAATAGTCCATGTAAAGTGCTCCGGGTTAAGTAACAATTGTGTCTGTTTGTTTAGAGAAGAAATGGAAAGCTTGGCTCTGTGTTACTTGCCTTACTAGAATAATGACAAGACTGGTCGAGGGATCTGTAACACCCAAAAGCGAAGTACTTCCATTTTTCTGTTACAGCAGTAAACACCTTTCAGTAAACAAGCGACACGTTTGCCCATTTGTCCTCACAAGGACTTAGACACAGCAAGTGTGACGTCTGCGGCAGGGACAGTGTCTGTCCGTGTACTGTAACTACACTGACTTTCTGTAAACTGAATTCTGGAGACACCCAAATGGATGGTCTCTCTGCGGCTCTCCCTGAGAGACAGTGGGACCATACAATTTAACATACAGGCTGAGATACTTCTGAAAGCAAATTGGGGCATTGTAGACACTGACACCAAGGACACAGGCCCAAACCGGGACATCCATGTGCACTAAGACACACGCCTACCCTATGGCTTCATCATTACAACTGACATGCACAGAGCCAACCGAACACAACGCAACACCAGAGTCTCAAAAACTTCAGACATTTTTCTTCATAAGCTCTACACTGGACTAGTTAGGCTTGACCAGAATGAGGCAATTCTTTGGTCCGACTGTTCGATGCCCTAATTGAAAGACAGAACAGCTGATGTAGGAGACAAAGGGAAGAGCTGAACCAAGACAGAGCACAAACAAGCTGAAATAAATCAGCAATATCAAAGTATGTTTTAACAAGCCCATAACATAATTCCAGGGATTCATGTGCAGTAGAATTGGACACCAGAGAAATTAAAGACCTCGGATGTTATGGTATCGAAATATACGTACTGCCAAACGCGGAATACAACCTTTGCTGGATCTGGGCAGCCTGTGGAATGAATACTATGGAGATCCCACTGAAATCCCAACCGGGCCCATTGAGTCGCGGTTTAATGCAAGCCTGTTTGGGTGGAAATAAATATTGCCTCTTGCACTGGCAAGATAATGAGGCTTCCATTCACAGATGGGAAGTCTAGGAAAACCCAGGGTTTTCTCAAATCATTCTTATACCACCCTCCCTGCTGCAGCCGTCATTCAGGCAAGGTCCGTCTCTCCTGGGTAACCCCATGGGCCACCTGTCTGGCCTTGTATAGCCAGGTAACCTTCTGGCTGATTATGAGAACTGGCTTTCTGCATCTCAAATCTGATCACGCACGTTCGCTAAAAATTAATGCTGGCTTTCTAGAATCTACACGATCAAGTCCAGTGGGCTCCAGTACTGACCCCAGTTACACCCTCCACTCTGACCCCATTTACATTCCAGACACCCTGTAATTCTCAGAACACACCACCAGACGTCAAGCTTCAGCGTCTGGGCCGTCCCTTCCCCTCCCCTGCCTCGTGAAGAGTGGAACTACTATAGCGTTTCCCAAGGATGCCCACCCGTGCCTGTGCCTCTGTGGGGAGCTCCGCCGAGGGGACTCCAGCCTCCTTGTGCACACGGGAAGGAACTTGCTGGCAGAGGTCCCGCACCCCCGGCTGCAAGTCAGCAGCGGCCGAGGCCGGGGGAGACACCCCAAACCCATCTCAATAAGGGTGCGTGTGTGGTCCCCACCCTACCAGCTCATGCTTTGTTAGCGTGTTCAGGGAACATGTACCTACTGCAATACGCAAGTGTGCATGCGTGATCAGCGCTGTCAGTATGGCCTGCTGACACCCCAAACCTGAGTGTTTAGCCTTGAATATTCAGAACAAAACACTCCCTCGTTCTCACCAGCCCCCATCCAATCTGCCAGACTCCCGGAGTCAGGGCGTGCACAAGGGGGTCTAGACTGGCGCAGGTTTGGGTCCAAGGGGCTTCTCACCCACCCAGTCAGACTCCGACCACAGCACTGTCGACAGCAGGATCATCTGCTCGACAAAGGCATCCACTCCGATGGCCACAGGTGCCTCCAGTCAGAAACTCCCCCTCAGCCTGCCCCTTCCTACCCTAGCCGAGCGGCGGGTACACACGGGACAGACGAATGGCTGCAGGTTTCGGGCTTTAACTCTTTGGCCAGCGAGAACACCAGGCATCACCAAGTATACACTTTAACTCTTTCCTAAGGTCCCTATTTCTTTCTCAAATTCTTGATGCGAAAAATGACTAGAGAATTATTCTTCCAGGAACCCTGTCATTGGTTCTTTTATTACTCCCATTAGAATTGCCGTCCTTCAGTTCAGCTTGCACACAACCATGACTCTATTTTTCTAAATTATGAGCTTGCGTTCAAAATCCTTTAATGGATTACCATTCACTGCAGATCAAAATTCAGATTCTTTATCTGGAGAGCCAAGATTCTCCCTGTGTTGACCCCAACAGCCTTCCCAACACCGACGGCGCTGGGACCACTGTCCTTACAGCTCCTACTCCACTGCTTGAATTTCTCTGTCGACTCCCAGACTGCCACGAAGAATCCAAGAAAGCCCGTTAACCTCAGGACCCCGGCTGTGCCAGAGTACGGGACGACGACGAGTTCATTCCCGGATGAATGAAGTGCTTTTGTGATCGATTCTGGGCAAGTCTTGGAATCTGAAGTTAAACGTTTCGAGCCTGAGTGTAATGACAGCGCTGTCTTCCCTCACAGATCTGTCCTGACTACTAATGTTTCCCTGACTGACCCCACTCCAGGTTCTCAAGCCACGGCAATGAGATCCCTGGGGCGGGACACTTTCCCCACAAAAACAAAACAACAGTGTGGTAGATATAAAACTGTGGAAATGTATTACTTTTCCTTCCCATGTCAACCCACGAAGCCAAGGCAAGAGCATATTTGCATGTGTTTGCATTTCTCTGTATCAGGCAGGGAGTGAGCACCTAGGAGAGCTGAACAGAATAAATAAAACACACACTTGTGGTTCTTTTCTGTACATAATTTTACTCTCTCTGCAGCAAATAAATTCTTTAACGAGAAGAATAAGAAATATACTTATAATCAAATTACATAAAATCATGGTCTGTATAAATAAATAACATGAATATTATAAAAGCCACTGCAGATGATTGTGGTCTCCAAACCCCTCACACTGTCAGGATATACAGATATTTCTACGGGAAAGAAATTCAAAGCTATTCCATTTGAATTACGGGGTTCACGATAAATGGGAAGATGTATTATTTGTGGTTTAGAATGCCCCCAAATCCTAGCACTGTGTCTTTAACACAGTTGGTATTTAGTGCAAAATGAAAAATCAAGTACAATTTATATCACATTCAGAAACGATTAGCTATTTGGAAGTAGAGTTTGAACAGATATTACAGTTTGTTTTATATGAATGTTGTCCACAGAAGCTAAATGACTGCTTGGTAGATAAATGAAAAATTTCAAATCTTCATTCTTCGAGTATCTTCCTCAAAAAACCCCAGGTATTTTTAACTCTGGCTGAAAGCTCTTCCGCACACACGGTGTCCTACGGAGGTCAGACGTTTAGAATGTCAAGAGTGTTTAGGGCACTGGACGATATTCTTCCCATTCTGTGGAAACTGGGCTATGAGGCACCAGAACACGGAACCGGTGGCCTCTCCACTGAGCCAGTGGAGAAGAGCCGGAGAATTTTCCACACCTTTCTGCAAACAGAGTGGCTTCGGTGAGAGGTGCTTTGTTCCAGATTAGTATTTCTGCATGTGATCGTTTTTTTAATGCCCTGGCCTGTGTCATCATGGCAAGTTCTCACCCAACAATCTGTCTTGCTTTGCTTCGGCCATGAAATCAGCCTTTGCTGCATATTCTTGTCCAAAGTGACAAATGAAACTCCTGGTCTCCATGTTTGGATGGGTTAGATTCTGCTCTTTGAAGTACCTGGAGGCACTCTTTTCCCAGAGTTCAGCGGTAGACACTCCCCCCGTTTCTTGGCCAGTTTATAACAGGGGGCGACCGGACCGGCTGCGGCACAGTCTTTAGGTTCCGCAATCTGGGGCAATACAAATAGTTTATGCTAATTACCCCCTTTCCATCTTCTGGGAGCACAGAGAATATTCTGACTGCAAATTCTGCACTTGGTCATTAACGTTCTGATTTCTAAGATACGCACTGGACCATTTTATAATGCCGAATGAGAAAAGCTGTTACTGCAGTGACATTAATTACTTAAAGCTTATTTCTTGCCATGTGGTAAGTTTGCTTCAGATAATACATGTGTGTAAAAGAGCTGACCACCTCATCCTCCTCCGGTTCACCTTGAAATTATAAGCAAATGTATTCCGTATTCATCAATCAGCATCACAATAAACTGTGTGCAATCTGGGGTAAAATACGTGTTCATAATCATTTCCTCTTTATGAAATGATTTCCTTTATTTATACTGATGCTTTAAAAACATCAGAATCTTTAACGGTCAATTTTATAGGCATCTAAAATCTCTAACAGAAATGGATGAGGAAACAGAATTAAAATGGAATCGGTCCCTTCTGAATTCAGGCAGTCCCATTTCTAATATGTTTAGAAATAGCTTGATCCAGCTGTCCAGACTTGGAATTACATACATTCACATACGTGTTGAGAGGGAAGGTACATAGCACATCCAGGACAGAAGCTGGTACCCTGTGATTTTTACTCTCTGCATCTCTAGTTTAGTGCGCCACCTGCTGTTCTGGACCAGAACTTGTACCATGGAACTTCTACCAGGAAAACAGGTGGCCATGGAAACAAAGGCATCTTCCACCTCCAGCTATTAAGACTGGAAAAGGATGGACAGTGAATACTATAGGATTCCATCTTCCCTAGTTTAAATGGAACTTTCTGAGATAACTAACACACAAAAAGATGTATCTCTCTCTCTACACACACACACACACACACACACACACACATATGCACACACACACATATATATATATATCTTCTCATGATTACTTAATTAAATACCACTGAAAATATATTGATCTGATAGACACATCCCTCTTCAGTCACGACTTAAACTATAAGCAAATCCTTTCTTAAAATTATAGATACTATTATCATTGTGGATAATCATAATTATGGATATAGGTACTACCATATGCAATATGTCTTGCTAAGGGATACTCAAAATGAGGAGAAATTTCATAATCTACTAAGCAACATCAGGATGTTCTATTATATGCGTATTACTCTTACAAAAGTCCTCAAGATATAGTTTCCTCCTCTCTCTGCAATTTTTGTACCTTCGTAAATGCAGTAACTCAAAATAAAAAGTCCTTTTCCCACAAGGTCAGTGTTCTTCTGCGGAGGAGTTCCACCCCAGCCATATCTGTAATTCTCTGCATGAATAAGAAATCTAATCTGGCAAGTGAGCCATCCAACTGAGGCTCTTGGTAAGCCCACGATCTTTGCCCCGTCCCAGGGCGGATGAAAGCATGCTTCTCCCCGAGCAGGGGTGGATTAGGCTGCCACCGCCTATAAGGCAGTGAGCTTTTTATATTCATAGCAACATGTTGGGAGTCACTTCAAAGCACTGGGCTTATCTATTTTCTCTTGTTGCACAGCACTATAAAAAAGATTGCTGGTCTCTAGGAAGAAGAAAAAACAGAGATGTGAATTCTTCTTTTGAAGGCGTCTCCAAAATGATCTAGGAAACAGCCTGCTAGTTCACACCAGGCCCAGAAATCTTTTTCTCCTCCTCACTTCCTTGTCTGATACTTGGATCGCCCAACATTTGTTCTAGAATACAAATGTATAAGTGATAGAAGGCCTCATCGATACAAGCTGCAATTTCATTATTAAAAAAAAAAAAAAAATCACATTATCCCATTTACTGAAATGGAAAATTAAAGGATGAAAGAGAGATGGGTTCTATATAAACAATCTATTACAAAAAGTTGCATCTACTCGGAAGAGGCACATTTCAGCATTTACAGGCTGAAATTATGTCATGTTACCTGTCTCCTCTATTAAACTGGAGGCTATTTGGGGCCACGGACTTGGTCACCAAATCTCAGCATAATGACTTGACAGAAGAGGTATGATCTAAAAATGTGAAATGGACTGGCAAAAGACCCCAGAAGCTTCCACAGTGTCCAGGGGGAGGAGGTCTGCCTTTGGAACCGAAGTGAACTGCTGACTCACCTTGGAGTAATACAGCCTCATGAACACAAGACACACGGTGTTGGTCTCAGGATTGGAGAAGTTGGAGCACATCTCCTCTTTCCTCTCCATCAAGACCAAGCACAAGCAATGGTGAGCTGGGTGATACAACTCCCCTCCCTGTTGGATCCCATTACCAAAAACATAGATACTATCCTCACTGGCTCTCTGGGAATAGGGAAGGTTGAAAACCTCTGCTAGCAAGCACTTCAACATGCAGGTGAGTACTCCATTGAATTCAACTTTCTACTATTAAGAGAATTCTCCTAAAATGAAAATATGTCCAAAAGAAACAATGCTATGGTGAGTCCATGAACTTGAGCTATGAACTGTAACTAATAGTTTGAGAGATTCCTAAAAACATTGTCTGATTCTAAAACCATATTATTCCATGAACTCTATTACATGAGCAAAAGATCACATATATTTTATCTTAAAATATAACATATTATATAAAATACAAAATATTTTATATAATACAACATATTATATAAATATATAAAATATGTTACAGATCACAAGACCTAGCGAGGTGTACGATACATGACTGTTAACACCACCCCTACAACTGGCACAGACGACAAAGGTGCTCAAGCCTCTGGACACATGCCGCAGGAAAACTGACACAACATCCAGAAAGCTACTGCAAGATCCCGTCCAAGAGTCCACATGCCAGCTAAGGTTTGCCATGATGTCCTTTAGCATTTGCATTGCTGTCATTGGAAATACATTTATTCATTGAACAAATATTTATTGAATAACTGGGAGACAATAAAAAATTTCAAGCCAATATGCACGTTTAAAAAAAGGATATGAATTTTAGTTAGAGAATAGAGTAAAAGGGGCAAATGGAATGCTAATCAAACAACCCAGGTAGAAATAGTAGCAGTCAAGACTAGAAAGAACAAAGTGGGTACAAGAGCTACCTGTAGAATTAAAGGAAATATTGTAACCACCTGTTAAGGGATGGTACAGTAAAATATAATGTTACTGTTAGGCTTCTGCCAAGTGGACAGACGGTAGTGCCATAGAACAAGAGATAATAAAGAATGAGAAAATGAGATTTTGTGAGAAGATGGTGAATTCTGTTTCGGACACTGAAATGAAGTCCCTCTGGCCTTCCAGTTAGAGGTAGAAACATGGCTTTGGAGTTTCAGGTCAGAGGTATAAAGTAGGGAGTTGATGGCACACAGTGTAACTGAAGCCTGGGGAAACAAGGTAAAAGGCAGAATGACAGAAAATAAAGGTGGTGTTGGAGGCCACAGGAATGTGATAGGTAAGGAGGGAATGCAAATCTGCAGGGTTACTCCTCCCACAGTCAACACTGATAAAACATATCTAGTACCAGTTAATCTTTGATCAAGTCCTACAATTCTTTGCTCACTTGGGAACTGAGGAGATTGAGAGTATCTGGGTCATTCCAGTAGTATAAACCATCAAGTTTAAACTGTATCCATAAACATGCAACAAAGACTCACAATCTGAAACTTTTTGAGGACACACTTTAAAGTGAGAGAGTCCACAAAAAAGTATTTTGATTTGCCTAAGTGCTAGGGAGTACTTGCCTTCTTACTCTATATTATTATGAGTCATGTCACAAAAAGATTACATCATTCTATACTTACAGCATATTTGAAACAGTGAACATATTTTTTAAGTAAACTTTTCATTTTGGAATAATTTTAGATTTAATAAAAAGTTATAAAGATAGTACACAGATAGGACCAGTTCCCACCAATGTAAACAGCTTAAATAACCATGGTACATCTGTTACAACTAATATTGACAATGGAGCCACAGCAATCAGACAAGAAAAAGAAATACAAGGCATCCAAATTGGAAAGGAAGAAGTAAAACTGTCATTATTTGCAGACGATATACTATATATGAAGAACACTAAAAAGTTTAAAAAAAAACTATTAGAATTAATGAATTCAGTAAAGTATCAGGATAAAGAAAATAATAGTCAGAAATTGGTTGCATTTTTATACACCAATAATGAACTATCAGTAAGAGAAACCAGGAAAACAATCTCACCTACAATTTCATCCAAAGAATAAATACCTAGATAAATTTAACCAAGGAGATAAAAGACCTGCCCTCGAAAAACTCTAAGACACTGGATAAAGAAACTGAAGAAGATACAAATAAATGAAAGGATGTACTGTGCTAACTATCCACTGCTAGACAACTGGATAAAGAAGATGGGGTACATATGTACAATGGAATATTACTTAGCCAAAAAAAGAATGAAATCTTACCATTTAAGACAACATGCATGGACTTAGAGAGTATTAAACTAAGTGAAACACATATTTCACTTATATGTGGAATGTGAAAAGCAAAATAAACAAACAATCAAAACAGGAACAAATTCATAGATACAAAGAACAAATTGATGGTTGGTAGATAGAGGAGGACTGGGGTGATGGGCAAAAAAAGTAAAAGGGATTAAGAAGTACAAATTGCCAGTTACAAAAATAGTCCCAGGGATGTGAAGTACAGTATAGGGAATACAGTCAGTAACATTGTAATCACTATGTATGTCAGATGAGTACTAGCCTAAGTGCCTGATCACTATGTTGTACACTTGAAATTAATATAATATTGTATGCCAACTGTTAGTGAAAGATAATTTTTAAAGAAAGACCGACACTCATACTTGACTTTTAACTACAGACTTCATTCACATTTCACCATTTTTTTTCACTAATGTCCCTTTTCTATCTCAGGATTCAAATCAGAATACACATTGCATTGAGTTTCCATGTTTCCTTCCTCTCCTCTGGTCTGTGACAGTTTCTCAGTCTTTGCTTGTTTTTCATGACCTTGAAAACACTGGTCAGGTATTCTGCAGAATGATCTTCAATTTGACCTTCCTGACTTTTTATGATTAAACTGGAATTACGGATGTAGGGAAGAACTCCACAAGTGCCCCTTTCCCCCTGTATCTATACAGAGGAGCCTGTAATCAACTTGAATGATCCGTGATGATGTTCATTCTGATTACTCGATTCAAGTGGTATCTATTGGGTTTCTCTTCTGTAAAGTAAGTATTTCTCCCTTTCCAGAACACACATTTCCACACACACAACAGATGCATTATATTTAGCTTCGGATGAGTCTGGAATCTTGCTGAAGATTTCAGCTCATCAGCGTGCGCTGTACTAGAGAGACCAGAGTACTGTAGACGATACCAGACTTAGTGCGGTGATCGCTTTATGTCTAATCACTATGCTGTACACCTGAAACTAATATAATATTGTATGTCAACTGTAATTGAAAGTTTTTTTTAAAAACACTGGAGCACCTTGGAAGATACCTCCTCAGGGCACAATCATGGTTCCTCATGCAAACCTATGAGTCAGATCTCATTATACTAATAAGTAATTAGTCCAATCAAATACAGTCGGTCATAAATTTAATTTCCAAGTGAGGAGCAACAGACATTTAGCAGGAACATCAATCGAAGCCATTAGTCCATTACAAAAATGATAACTTACAGAACCCCAATACTGATCATTAGTGGATGTGAATGAACGTTCTAAAACTCGTAGTATCTGTAGATATAGAAATATACTGTATCTAACTAAGAAATGCCATGTAGGAATCAGAGAGAAAGAATAATATTCCTTACCAAAGTCCTAACAGTCAATAGCCGAGAACCCCGATTCAGACATAAATATATAGAAACTATCTAATATATACAAATCACAACTCAGTATTTGCTCAGGCCATTAAACAAATAAAAGAGGGCAAAGGGGAGATAAATGGTGGTGGGAAAAGACTTGATTTGGGGTGGTGAGTGTACAGTGTGCAGATGATGTGAAATTACACGCTTGAAACCTGTATGATTTTATTAACCAAGGTCACCCCAATAAATTCAATAAAAATATTAATCTAATTCAAAAACAGTCTAAAAACAATAAAAAGGAATTAAATAGAGTGATATGTAATTATCCTATAGACTTTACAGAGTATTCAATTTGTTGTCATTAATATGTTGAATGTGTGTATAAATAAAGTTTAGGCATTTGTTCTCATTCAGAGCACCTATTCAGCATCCTGCATCACACAATTAAACATTGTTTAAAAACATAAGCATGGCATAGGGGGTTAAACTGTATTGAAGTTTCAGTAAATAACAGTAGGATGAGTTTAAGATTTATAAAACACATAATTTGAAATTAATGGCAACTTTTCTGTCCAAATTTTGTTTAATATAAAGTCTGGGTTTAAAATATCAGAAAAGGGCCCTGGCTGGTTTGGCTCAGCAGTTACAGCATCGGCCCGCAGACCAGAGTCGCGGGTTCAATCCCGGTCAAGGGCATGTACCTCGGTTGCAGTTTGGTCCCCACCCTGATCAGGGTCATGCAGGAGGCAACCGGTCGATGTGTCTCTCTCACATCAATGTTTCTCACTCTCCACTGCTGCTCCCACTCTGACTGAAGATAAACGGAAAAAGTAACCTTGGGTGAGGATTTAAAAAATAAATAAATGAATAAAATATCAGAAAAGGAAGCCTCTGATTCCATTGCCTTCAATATGTTGTTATATTTGGGGTCTTATAGTCTAGATTTACTTCTGTTTCATCCTAAACAATGGACACCTTACATTTTTAAAAACTTGGAGAAGTAGCTGTTAGTTTTCCCACTGAATCTCGGGGTTTCGGTCTCAGGCGTGTGTCACAGCTGCAGAAAACACACGTGTTCCTTGAAGACTGCTTCTGTCAGATGGTGTCCTAATAGTGTAGCACTCACGACTCAGTGACTGACCAACAGCAGTGAGCTCACATGAAAGCAAAGCGTTAGTTACTAAGTCACGTGTCAGAGAACCTTTTTGCAGACGATAAAAACTGGGGGTGAGCAGGTTTAAAATAAATACACTAATTAATTAATCAATGAGATAATTTAGGGAACTCTTTCATTTTTAATTAATGTTGTGTGCTAGAGAGTCATCGCCTCTAGGATGAACACAGGTCCTATCCCAAATTCTATAAAGTTCTGACCTGTTACACACAGCATAGTCCCTTCACATATTACATACTACTGTAATTCATTTATGTTATAATTAACATTTTAAAGAAGATGCTAATAACAACAGATCTTACTCTAAAATGCAGACACTTTGACTATAGATTCATATTTATAAGTGAAGTGGAAAAGCAGAAACGCATGGCGATGTGATCGGATGTGTTACGTGGACAGCGGAGAGGAGACCTGCACACAGGGTAGGAGTAGTCAGGAAGACATGTTAACGCTCCCATGATGACCTCACCTGAGGGCGGAGGGTGTGGTGTGGCGGAGCCTGGTGCTGTCCCCCTGCTCTCTCCCCACGCTCTGCTCCCGCAAGGACGGGGCTAAAACAACCCTGTGCTTCCAGGTTAGACGGTGAGTCAGGCGGGAGCTCCAGACACTCTCCTTGGTGAGATTCAATGGAACCACCTTTCTTGATCTGAATGCCAGCACCCTGGAGGTGTCACTGTGAGTGATGCACCTTCAGTGCATGTAACTATAACTACGCTTCTTAAAGAACCAGAGTGATCACACCGCTCATTCTCCACCTTAAAACCTTCAGATGTCTGGCTGGCTCCCCCCAGTGCCACCCACCCTCTTGGCAGGGGGGACGCCCTGAGCACGCCTCACCCTGTGGCCATCCAACCGCTATTCCTTTGTCATGTCTCAGCTTCTCTCTGTCAAAGCCTCCCCGTTGTGCCAGTGCTCCTCTCCTGGGCCCTCACGGTGCCAACAGGGGCCCTGCGTGCCCAGAGCTCTGTGTGCGCCCAGTGCTGCTGCTGAGTCCTGACCCAGACACCCTACCGGCTTCAAGGTCTGCACGTTTGGCTGGGAAGAAAGGCTTCGAGAATCCATGAGACATAATGAACAGAATCACTAGCAGCGTGCAGAGCGCCCTGATGGACAGGATGGGGGTGCAGAACTGCCGAGCGCTGGAGCCTGCCAGGGCTGCTGAAGGGCAGTCCTGGGTGCCTCGGCGGAGCTCTGGGCGAAGACAAGGAAACATACAAAAAGTACTCCAGACCCCTAAGCAGGGGCAACACATGCAAAAACACGTAACGGTAGGAGGGAGGGTACGGAATATTTTAGCAGCAAAGAGAGGGTTGTACAAGATGAGGCTGGAGGTCGCCTGGGGCCCAGAGCGTGCCAGAGGCCCATGCAGCCCAGAGGAGCAGCGCTCAGCTCACTGCCCGAAAGAACTCACTCTGGGCTGCGAGCAAGACAGTGGGACAGCGGGACAGCGGGACAGAGGAACAGAGGGACAGCGGGACAGCGGGACAGAGGGACAGTGGGACAGAGGGACAGCGGGACAGCGGGACAGAGGGACAGAGGGACAGAGGGACAGCGGAACAGAGGGACAGCGGGACAGAGGGACAGCGGGACAGAGGGACAGCGGGACAGAGGAACAGAGGGACAGTGGGAGAGCGGGACAGAGGGACAGCGGGACAGAGGGACAGCGGGACAGAGGGACAGCGGGACAGTGGGACAGCAGGACAGCGGCTGTCAGGACCCTCCAGGACGCAGCACAGCAGGCCACCGAGGCCACGCTCTTCCAGGGAGTCCGGCCCCTTCTCTGAAATGCAGGAGTCCTCTAACAGGTCCTCTTGCTTCAGCCCCCCAGCAAATATTTAAACACACAAATACAAGGAAAACGTCCAGCTCCATACGGCAACAAGCAACTGGAGAGGAAAAGCAGCTTCTCGCTCTAGGCTGAAAATGAGCAGCCGGTTTTGATTACTTTATACAAGGTCCCCTCACCCATTCTGCGACCTCGCCACTGTGAGCTGGTTGCATCTATAACCTCTGACTTAGTGTACAGGTTTATTCAATATACTGAAAAACCCTGACAGGGAACCCAAACACCGGCACAGAGGTAAATAACAATTTCTTATTCTAAAAAGTACATAAGGTTTTAGATGAGTTCAAGCTTGCAGCAGGACCTTTCCCACCCTTGGACGGGAAAGCAGGTGGAAAGCAGGACGGCAGCCAGCAGGTGGGTGCATATCATACCTGCAGGTCTTTCTCTTCCACCTTCTTCTGGAGCACTTCCAGGCACTTGGTGAAGTCGGTATGGTCTTGATCCGGGGTGGAAATGAGCTCGCATCCCTGTGAGTTAACAGAAGAGAACAGGTAAGAATAAGTAATGATGTAACATCACGAACACCATCAAGAGCTATAAAAGTCAGGATAAGGTATCAATAGAGACATCCTATTATGTGGGAATTATATCCCGATCATTAGAATCATTGCCTTTATCTTTTTCATTTCACATCACAGGGCACCTCAGGAATGGTGTCAGAAGAGCACAGTACTGGTCTAACTGTGACAATCACTTTACCTGTGACAAGGACAGATTAGACAACACTAATGGTCTTTTAAATTCAGGGCTGCGATGACATGCGAGATTAATACAAGAACTCTGGTGCAAGGATTATAAAACATATTCACAGTCACAGTACCTTAAAACTATTGCTAAAAAACTTTAAATTTCTTTAAGCAGACCTCCTCAGTTTACTTACATGCATGGAAAAACTCATGTTGATATTTAGCTAATGCTAGAACCACATTTGGGGTAAAATCCAGTGAGGTGTGCCATCGGCGCCTTCCCAGCACCTCTTCCCGGGTACCGGGCGGCACGAAGAGCTCTGCCTGTGTGAATATGTCCCTTGGATTATCTTCTGGACATAATGAAATGAATTTATAAGCTCTTTGCCTCTTGGAGAACAGATACCTTACCTAGCAAAAAACACTGAAATACATTCATAAATATAAAGTCACAGAAGTGCCAGCTCGTTGGCACAGTGAACGTAGATGACTGAAGAAACGATATTTCTGAAATGACACCTTTTCCTCCAGTGTCTTATGGGGGGAAAAGGTGTGTGAAACCAGAGAGCGAGGGGACTTCAGACTTCTTGATTCAGGACTAAAACAATCTGTGGCCTCTGACAAACAGCTGAGTAAGGGAAAGTTAAATATAATCTACTCTAAGAAGTTGCCATTCAAAGAGTTTTCAAGGATACAAAACAGCCATCGTGCCTCTTAAATTATCCCAAGAGCCATTCTCCATAGATTTAAAGGTTCTTCTTTCACTTCAAGGTCTCTTTAACTGTGTCAAGCTCAACCTGTGCTTTTTTTCATTTACGACTGCCCTACCATGTAGTGACCAATGAAAACATTAATTTCCCATCATTCAAACATATTATGCCCCAAAAGATGGATATGTCATCTTTACAAGATCATCGACAAGTACTTTCCTGACCCTAAAAGAACACTGAAATCTACTATAATCACCAAGCAAGAGCACAAAGGAGTGGACTCGTCTCAGGCTAATACTCCTAAAACAGAAGACATAAGACTATACCAGAGCAATCAGGAATAGAGCTGAGGACACTAGATTGTCATCAAAGCGAAAATCCCTTTTCTGCCAGTTCCCTGAGGACAGGAATTATGTTTCATTCATGACTGTGTCCGTTGCCTGGCACCAGTCTGCTACATGGTAAGTGTTCAGTAAATGTTTCAATAATATTCTCGAGGAATTAAAGTGTGTGCTAGCAAAGGGGGCGTGGCCTGCTGCTGCTGAATACAGCGTGTAGATAACGGGGAATTCCTTCTTTTAAGGGCTGACAACAGACACCATCACTCCAATAAAGGAAACAAAATTAAAAAGGCAAATTGAAATAGCAAAACAGGAGACGGTTAATAGATCATGGTCTAACTTAAAGTTTTCTTCACAGAATCAACCAGATCCACAGGAAAAATTATAGCTAAAGGGAGCCCAAGAAATAATCTGGTCCCACCATACAAGTTTGGAGATCAAGAAAATAAAAACGAGAGATTTAAATTGCATTGCTAACCATGGGTCAGCAAGGTAGTAAGCAACATTAATGTCACATCTAAAAATCCCATTTTTTTTTACTCCCACGAAGTGGGAACAAATCCCCACTTATTAGATATATAATAGAAAAGGGTCATATAACATCTCTCGAGTCGGTTCCACAAAAATGATATTATAAATAAAACCACTTGAAACATATGAGCAAGGCTTCAATAACATCTTACTTTATCTCAGCAGTTGAAGATGGACACGCAGAAAAGCTTAAGTCAGGACACGGAAACAGATTACTCGCACTGGGCAACAGACTATAAACCAAGAACCTCCAGAAATTCTAATTGAGGTGTTTATCAGCCGTCCAAAGCTTCTTGGAATTTTCATGAGTTTAATGATTCTAATCTCATCACAGATGGACAGTGAATTCACTAGAAGTAGAAAGAGCTCTAATGGAGAACTTTTAACACCTAGAAAGGAGACCTGTGAAACAAAATATTAGCCAACGTGCCACAAAATATTAGCCTTTGGCCAACTCAAGATGTTTTCACTGTTTTCTAGGTCTTATGATGACATATTAAGATCTAAAAGAGAAGAAATATAAAACTAACTTATAAACTATAATGATCCTATAGAAAAGGGAAAATGTAGAGAAGCTTGCCGATAGGTTTAAGCAATGCTCACCTAGTACATATTAATATGTACTGATAACTGTTTATAATAGAGAATAAGACTCAACTGCCTGGAGTCAGAAGCATTGGGCAATGTGAAGAATTTCACTGGAGTTGATGTTCTCTAAAGAAACAAAACAAAAGCGCAAAAAACCTCACACTCAGGATCCAAGGACCCTGCAGATATAAAAGCTACAAGATTTGGCCATTTAAGAAAGTATATCATTTTTAATAAACAATTTCTAATATTAGTTTCCTAACAGATACATGTATACTTTACCTTAAAATATACAGAAATCTTCCAAAGCATTAAATATAAAACTCTTTAAAGCATTCTGAAGATATCAGTGTTTGGAGTGGAAACTTTTGTTTCAAATACTACTATCTCTGACTTTTTTTCAGTTGCCTAAAATATATTTTTTTAGGATATATTTTATGAGCACATTTTTTCATATGTAGTTTTGGCCATTATAAAGTAGAAATTTAAATAACTCAATTTTAATAATAAGTTCTTCTCATAAACACACCACATTTTTCAAGCTGGATTATTACTTTTTAACATTACATTTTATTTCGTTTTATACTAGAATTTGAAAGGAAAGGCTTGGATTGACATCACAGATTTCAGTGGATTGACATAACAAATATCAAATTTCAAGGCAATCCTGATTTTGCTCATAACGGCAAGGAACAGCCACAGTGCCCACTCCATCCCCTTCTAATTGCACCTACGCAAAAGCAAACGCAAGGAGAACGGAGTCCGTCAGAACTAGTTTAAAAACTCTGTTCTAGTGTGTTGAATTGAACATAACTCTTCCTTATCAAGTCTCTCTCATCTCATAAGTCAAAACCAGGAAAAGACACACATAAATTTAATTATAAATCAATTACCCAAGGCCCAATCAATGGCTTTTTAGAGACTTACTGTTTGTCTACTGCTTCATTGAATCATACTATGTACCGAAGAAGTAGGAACCTACTATATACTAACAACAGCCCTACTCTATAATAAAAACATGAATATCATAATTAGTGAAAATTTAAACTACAAATATATGTGTGTGTTTGAGACAGACAGATAAGGGGAGGCTCCTTTTCTTCTTTTTCCCGTACTGAGAAATCCCTAGCCCTGCTTCACCACGTATCCATCAAGTGCTTGAAAGAACGTCAGTCAGTCTGCTATTCGATCTGTAGTGTGGGCATTTGAAATCCCATTTTGACCACGGGGCTAAGCGACATTCTGTAAAATCCACAATACACTGCAATGAGAGATACTTATTTAGAAAATTGCCGATTGATAACATTAGCTTCTCCTCAGTGAAGTGTAACTGAAGAACAGAGACTTGCAGTGTTGAGATCGTATCATGACAGGATTGAAAACATTTGCAATGATCAAGAAAACATCATGAGTTCATACTAAGATGACAGCTGCCCTATGGTGCAGGGAAACATTTAAAAGAAAAGATTAAAGGTGCAGAAAGATGTAGAAAGTTACAAATAAGGAAAACTAATCCTATTGTCAACATGATAATTCATCCGATTTGAGGAGACTGAACACTAGAAAGAAGCAAACTGACCACTCTGGGGCAAATTGGCCAAAGAAGTGGAACAAATCACACGCACACATCCTTGGGCAAATACTCAGGTCTGGCAAGTCCTCTCCTACCCCTCTGGGAACACAGGCTCGTCAGTCAGGACAAGACGCAATGCCCTGTGCAGAGAAACTGACTTAGGAACGCCGGTTGCTAGACCGCACGGGCACATATCAAGTCAATAGAAGTTTGATGGATAGACAAATAATGGATGGACTAAAACCACTTCTCTCCTCCTGGGACTAATGATATGTTTCTCTAAAATATAAATCTAGATAAACCAGACAGTGAATCGGACACAGAAAAGCAATATGGATGTTACTATTTTTCCAGGTATTACGCTACCCTCGCCATGAGTTAATTATATAACACTTTTGTTTTAAGGCACCATTAACACAGATTCTTAAAATGGTGACAAATATTAACTTGCTTCGTATGCAAGTTAGTAATTTAAAATGCAACAAAACATTACGGTTAGCAAAGTTACCACCCAGCGAGGGAAAGTGAGATACAAATGTATACATGCAGCAGTATGAAGTGTTACACAAATAACTCGCACCATTTTGAATAAGTTGCAATTTATTTAATAGAAAGACAAATGACAAGGAAACAAACTATCATCAGGGACTTGGTAAAATTTAGCAATGAACAGTTTTCAGAACACGCCCTGGAAAGATAACAGCTCAGCCCGATTTCCAGTACTGCTGGCACCTGTAAGCTACAGGAAACAGATGTACACGCCCGTAATGTATGATTTTAATCACAGTAAGGTCACAGGTCAAAGGGATGATTTAGGCTCCGTGTGGTTTATGTATACATTGTAAAAAAGAAAAGCATTTCAAGCAATAAGGGTTATGATGAATGCTTAAATTAAACATGTAATTTTACTATTAGATTAACCAATTTAATTATAGAAATTATTAATAGTCCACCTTGTGAGTATAAAAATACTTTATTAGAATGACCAACTAATTTTACTATATAAAGTTATTAAATCGACCTTATGATATTAAAATATTGATCAAAGTCTCAGCTGTAAGCTGAGCTCCATGGAGGCACACACTGCACCTGCGCACTGCTGCGTCCTCGGCACAAAACCTCATCAGGGCGCGGTGAGCAGTAAGCCTTCAGTAACGAGCAAAGTCACTTGTGAAGTCCTGGGACACCCACACCAGGCATCAGCAAAGTTCTTGTGAAGGGCCACAGAGGAACTCTGTTAGGCTGTGCAGCCCATAGGCCTTCTCTCCCAACCCCTCAACTTGGCCTTTGTAGTACGGAATCATCTACAGTCAGGAAATAAATGAATGGGAATGGCGGCATGCCAATAAAACAAATTTCAACTTCATATAATTTTCATGTGGTAGGAAACAGCATTCTTTGGATATTTTTCCCCCAACCACTCAATAATGTAAAAGACAGTCTCCGCACTGCTAGCTGTACAAAAACAGACAGCGGACAGATGTGGCCCGGGGGCTGTGGTTTAGCAAGCAAGCCCTGTTCCAAGTCTGCAATCAGCTTTTGTGATTACAACTAAACCCTGTATGTGTGTGAGCAATTTCAAGTGAGGGAGCAGGTTCAGACCTTTAAAAGAATCTCTCTGAACTTCTCTTTCGTCATCTGTAAGGCAACCACTGTGCAAACTAGAAGTGCGGCTGAGAGTCCGTGGATGATCTGCACAGAGCAGGCGCCTGGCGATGGACCAGAGCAACCGCTCCTCCTGCCTTCAGGAGCAGCTCCAGAAACATCAGATGTTACCGTCAGACCGTGTCACATCGGCGCTTGCTCGAGTAAACAAAATGTCGTTAATATTCTTCGAGGAACTTTGTGTGGGTGCTTACAAAACTATTCTTGACATTTACTGCCAAAACGATTTGCCAAAATGATTACTGACAACCAAAATGAATTATTACAAGGCAATGAGTGTCCATAATCAACCTAATTTCAAAAGACCAGTGCAAAAACCACTAGCCTGTCATTCTCGATCACTTACTTTACTGTTTGCCAATAATAACTTAACTAATATATGTTAATGAGCTTTTACATTTAACACACATAAAACCTATCATGTTATATTATACTGTCTCTTCTGATACTCTTTAATGGGAAAGAAAACAGATCTTTTGAAAAAAATGAGAACACATCAATTGTTATTTAATGCACTGTATTCAGAGAGAGAGGGGTCCTCATTAAAACAAGAGGGAAGGAGTTAAATCTGGTGAAAGCATCCCCAAATTTGCTATTAGCTTATTCATTCCAGGTTAGGTCATTCAGTGCCCATCAGTCTACACAGGACACGGAAAGACGTGTGCAAATTATCCTGCAAAGATGTTTAAGGGGCTCTGAGACTTCTACTGTAACTTTATGGACTACATCTGTAAGGTTAAGGATTCAGAAGTGTTATTTCCTCTTAGGTACCATGCACACCAATTTAAAAAATTTATTTGGCCCTGGCCAGTTTGGCTCAGCGGTTAGAGCGTTGGCCTGCGGTCCGGAGAGACCCGGGTTCGGTTCCCGCTAAGGGCATGTACCTCGGTTGCGATTTGTCCCAGGCCCTGGTTGGTCCTGCGGGAGGCAGCCACTTGATGTGTCTCTTTCACGTCAATGTTTCTCTCTCTCTCTCTCTCTCTCTCTCTCTCTCTCTCTCTCTCTCTCTCTCTTCCTCTCTCTCCCTCCCATTCTATCTGAACAAAAAATGGAAAAGTGTCCTCGGGTGAGGATAAAAAAAAAATAAAATAAAAAATAAAAAATTTATTTGGAGTGACTTACATATAGCTTCTCACCTAGCATAATACAATGTATATAGTTATATCAGATGCTTTTCAATAGACTAGGATTTTCCCCAGAAACTATAATCTAATTCTCTGAAAAATTAGGTAATGTTAAAAGTGTCTCATCTGAAAATCAGAATCTTAAAATTATGATTTGCTGATAATTAACCATCTTCCTCACTAAATTAATGACATTAATAATCTGATATCTGAGCACCCTTGGTGTCATATGAGATATTAGTCATTTTATACGAATTCTGTTCTTGAATCCCACAGTAACTATATAAGGTAAATGGAATGATGACATATTTGCATATGCAGATTGAAGTAGAGATTAAATAACTTGCCCAAAGTCACACAGCTGGTGAGGGCACTGTATGTGATCTGAAGCCCATACTCTTAACCTAACATGCTTTGTACTCAAGCCTGCTTAATTAAACTCGGAGTACTTTGGAAGGTGTAAGCAGAAAAATGCCTTTGTAATTATACTGAACTCTTATGCAGTTTGTTTTCTCCAGTTTTAACTACCCGAAAAATCCTTTAGCTCTTAGGCAGACATGATCCCTGCCTGACTCCAATCTGGAGCCAAAGGCTCAGAAAGCCCGGGGCTCTGACAGCCATCTGAAATGGGTGATGGGCAGTTAGGGACCAGCCCTCTCTCCTTCTGCGGCTTTCCCAACTCATTATATTATCACTATATTTACCACTACATTTATGACACAATTTATCTTTTCCTTGCTATTAAACATACTACTATGATCAATATCTCTGTACAATTGTTTCTTTTTGGTTATTTTCTTAGAATTGAATTCTAGGAATAAAGTTCCTTGGAAAATTATATATATATATATATATATATATATATATATATATATATATATATCTCCTTAATATATATTGCCAGGGTGCTTTCTAGGAAGGCTACAAAAATGTATATTCCTATTGGTGATATATGAGGGTGAAGAGTAGAGGGGGAGAGAGAGGGAGGGAGAGAGAGAGAGAGAGAGAGAGAGAGAGAGGGACATCAAGTTGTTGTCCCACTTACTTACACATTCATTGGCTGATTCTTGTGTGTGCCCTGACCGGGATCAAACCCACCACCTTGGCGTATCAGAACTATACTCTAACCAACTGAGTTACCTGGCCAGGGCTCATCGTGAATTTGTTACTGTGAACTAATTAATTGCCTCTTAACAGCAAACAGAGATCAGTTCCGTTCAGGGAAAGATGTCTTCCATTGGTGAGTGAGGGACGAGAAAGTCACGATGATTTTGGAGTGGTGTGAAGCAGGGATAACTTAGACACTAACGAACAGTGCCAAAGAAATGGACATTTCTGGGAGAGGAAATAGGTCAATTAGTAGGGTAAAGAGGAGGAGACAAGAAACTACCAAATCTCATCTTTCAAGGGGTTCTGAAAACACGAAATAGATCTTACTACCCCATGATATTAGAATATAGATATGGATTTTTGTTTTTTGTAAATAAACAATAAGAGTTTCACTGAGTCAGAAAAATGTAGCTCCCACACAATTTATTGTCCTCTCCTCACTACTGAAGTTGTCTTTATTCTTGTATACAAGCATGACATACACTTTAAAATATGTTGAGGAGATATACTCAAGAGTATACATTAAACTTTTAATAATGACCTTCCACAACCACTCATGAAACTGACCTGACCGGGACTCTGTCATAAGGAACTGCTGTCAGATTGGAATGCAGCCGACAGAGCAAAACGATGCAGACTCGGTAACGAAGACACAGATCCAAAATCAGCCCAAACTTCTCCTCGAATGTGCTCCGGTAAACAGTCAGGTAAGGCCAACTGGAGTCTGAGTGATCTGTGTTCCGGATACCGCTCTGAAAGCCCTCCTTCACCCTGGAGAGAGGGGACCACAGCTCCCGTTCCCGCTCCCGGCCACTGCAGAAAGCTCCCTGTGCTACACTGCTCCTGCTGGTTTGCTTACGGCCTTCGAGAAACACTTCTACTCTTCAAACTAAGAAGATGCTTTTAAATCATCAAATGCCAGCCTACAAATAACCACTCCTTCAGCAAGAATGCCCCATGATTCAACTCTAACAAGCTGCCTCTCTCTGGCCTTCTAGCCAAGACACGAAAGAAGAGAAGACACCCAATTGAACCGTGGAGCAATTGTCCACGCTGTCCCAAACACAAAGGGACAGTCTAATCTAGTGGGCTCTTCACTGCCCGGGTGCTACGAGATAGCTTTTCCTTCCAAAGTGGCACTGAATGAAAACGACAGCATTTCAAACAAGGAAGTGCCCACTTCTGTTAAATGGAGAGCGAAAGTCTTTTTCCAACAGCAGCAGCTCTTAAATGAGGGCGTCCTTCCTGAGAGCAGAGCCAGAGTCCTGGATGGAGGCCGGTGCCCCAGAGAGTTAACACAGCTGGAGACTGCTCTCCTCTGAAGGCTGCGGCGTGGACCCTTGGCAGACACCTGAGAACAGAACGGCAAAGCGTTCCCTGTACTGATACAAAACCCAAAGCAACAACAGAACAAACACACTGTCCCCAAATGCTAAGTGGCTCCCTGTGCCTAGGCTGTCTGGACAAGCAGTGTGGTTTATGCTAAGCACCGCCGGCTGGCCTCTGGGAGTCAGGACTTTCGGCGCATGCTCTGCAGAGAATCGGGCACCTACACCTGGCGCCTCCGGAGAATCTGGGGCACTGAGCTTCCCTGGTGACAACGCCTCCCTTGGGTTATCACAAGCTGATTCATCACAGTGTGACTGACTGCACAGGAAAGGAATTGGAACTGGAAACCAGTTTTCTCCAGACTTTGTCCCCCCACCCCCGTGTCCCCTCCCCTTGGCTGGTTCTGCTGTCACTCCTCGGGCAGCAATACAGCAGAGCCATGCAGAGGTCTCTGCAGAGTCCTCTGAGGTCCTCCTGGTGAATCACCCACCTCGGGGGTTGTCTTGGGGACCTCCCAAACAAAGAGCAAACGAGATTCTTCCTTGATTACATGCTTCAATAAGCTGTTTTGTAATGTTCCTCAGACCTGCTTTGTGTGGGCGCTGTTCCTTCAAGGTCACTACACGCGTCAAGGAAAGAGCCAGCCCAGCAGGGCTCTGTACCACCTCCCCCAGCAAGGGCGTGGGTGGGTGGGAGGGGCGCGCTGAAGGCTGCCTGCGTGGGCGTCGCTGCTCAATTGCTCAGAACTAAGTAGAAACAGAGAAGGACAAGTTAAATGCTGAGGCAGAGAAAAGGAGGCCCAGAATTTCCTCAGCATGCAAGCCTGATCCTCGCTCTGCGCTGAGAAAAGCCCCTCCATTAATCTGGAGGGTTTATTAATCTGGAGGGTTCTAGCACCCTGGTCAGAACAAGCTGTTTGGCTCCCACTTCGGGCTTTCCCAGCTCTGCGAGCTCGGCCGGGTGACTCTGCGCTCCCCGCTGTCAAAGGCGGCCAGCCTTCCCACCTGATGACGTTGGCTGCAAGGATTCAGTGAGTTTATAAAGAAAAGTACTCATAGAATGGCCCATTGTAAGCTCTTTTAAAAAATGGTTGGCTATTATTATTTTCAAGGTTGTATAGATTATTTTCTCTTACTAGCTTTTAAAAAGAGAGAAAACCTACATGGATTTTTGAAAAGTTTTTGAAACAGTAAAACAAGCTTGTAAGCATCCAAACACATTTTAGCTGAGCTGGACACCAACAAACTACATCAGGTGTTGGTGGGTAGGGAAGACAGTTGTGCCCTGACCAGGTGGCTCAAGGGTTGGAGCGCTGTCCGATGCACCAGAAGGTTGTGGGTTCAATCCCCAGGCCAGGCGTGTAAGGGAGGCAACTGATCGATGTTTCTCTCTCACATGGATGTTTTTCTTTCTCTCTCTTTCTCCCTCCCTCCCTTTCTAAAAAAAATAAAAAATAAAAAATAAATGGAAACATGTCCTTAGATGAAGATTAAAAAAGAAAAGATGACAGAGGAAGGACAGAAGGGAAAAAAAAGAAAAAGAAAAGTGTTGTATGGTCAAATTCACTTGAGAAATACCAAGGTAAACAAAATTAGATTTTCGGCAGACTTACTTAAAATGATATTGTGCTCAGTGAATTTCCAAAAGAGGCCTATCGGTCAAATTTCACAACTCATCTGATCCCAGACTCTTTTTATTCCAAGCATCCGTGGCGCCCGAGCTTAGCTGCTCTGGCTCTAACATCAGGATGAGACACTAGCCTCGCGTGAACGGCAGACAGAACCCAGCTGCGAGGGATGCCAGGGTGAATGACCGACCGGAAATGCGGGTTGCAGGAGATCATGTATTAATAGGGATAAGGAGGGAAACTGATCAATTGTTTATATCAAGCTCCACGGGAAAAGCACAAAGGAAGGATTACATCCCGCAGCTCCAGGCGGGCACTGCGAGGGGGAGGACCAAGTAGGGTCCCAGGAGCCCGATGGATGAGGGAAGTGACCATCACAGAGGCCCTGGAGAAGGACTGAGGAGAGCCAGGCAGGGCCAAGGAGGTCGTCCTGAGGCACCTGGGAGTTCTTAAAATGTCAAGAGCACAGGCTCTCCCTTTTAAATGCCTTATGTATGTGAGACAAATTCAAACAAAACAGGCTTTGAAAAATACAGACAATACAAAATGAAGTCCATTTGAAAGGACTGGGATAGAGGCAAGCGTAAGCATTAAGGTATAGTCAAGTGATAGTCTCCCATGAGGTCCCCACCTATCTCCTCGTCCCCTCGGTGAGATGCTAATAAGGTGAGCGACCAGTTTCAGAAGATAAAGTGAAGTGCCTGTCAGTTGGTTGTCAAGGAAACCGCCTGCCTATAACTGCCTTTACATCTCAGCATATGCTAATTCATCTTAATGCTTATGCCTAAAAATTACTATACTCAAGGGGTGGTTTTTCAAATATTTTAAAGAAATATACTCATAAACGAAACTGAGCTTTATACATGCTACATAGCTTCCTCTGGCACAACAGTCAAACTTGCTAACGTTTTTACACTTTCTAATGGTCCAGTTTTCCATTTTCTCTAAATTAATCACTTTTACCGTGTCTAAAAGTCGCTGGCATTTGGCTGGACAGAACTGGGAAAGACACACAGCTAAAAAGTAGAAAATAGTAAGATTCATGAGATTGGTGGATCAATGTAGATGCTTTTAACTGGAGATTAAAATCATCTGGGGAGATTCTGTGACATTTAAATAGAACTGAACCTGACGCAATAGCGAACTCAAAAGGATATTTTAAGTGAGTATGTTTATGAATTAAATCTCGGTTCATATATTGTACACTTACAGATATGAACCGATTAGACATCTTTTTAAAAGCAATGTTACTGAGAAGTTAGTAAAAAGCTCTAAGTAAACAATTTTAGAAAGGAAAACAAGATACTCCCACCATATGTTAAGATGGTCCTTTGGTGCTTCTGGAGTGCTTCCACACGTATAACGTTCTTTCATCATCGTTACAAGTGCGTGAGGAAGCCAGGGCCACGCAAGTGATTTAATTTCACGTCTTGGCAAGACTTCCATGCATGTAAACTAACAACTCAAAAAATAACTTGCATAGTTAGTTCAAGAAACCATAATCACTTTACTATTTATAAAAACCTAAAAACGAAAATGTACCTTACTAATGGCCAAAACAAAGCATTAATTATTTGAGGTCTCTGCCTGAGTACGAAGCTTACCTACACCTCCCATCCCCACCATCTGAGAATCTGTGTTTTTAAGTTGGAATTAAAATACAAGCATTTCCTGCTTGGTATCAGTAGTCCATTTATTTAAAAATCAGACATTCTATTCAAATGTCAAATGAGAAGCCAATTTCCCATTATTTTGACTGGAAAATGTTATATTCAAATTCAAGTCTTCAGTCTCCTAAAATGTCAATGAAACACCTTTATAAAAGTGACAGCCACGCCCTGGCCAGTTTGGCTCAACAGTTAGAGTATCAGCCTGTGGACTGAAGGGTTGTGGGTTCGGTTCCAGTCAAGGGCACATACCTGGGTTGCAGGTTGTGTGGGAGGCAACCAATTGGTGTGTCTCTCTCACATCAATGTTTCTCTCTCCCTCCCTCCTTTCCACTCGACCTAAAAAAAAAAATCAGTGGAAAAATATCCTCTGGTGAGGATTAACAACAAAAGTGACAGCCATTACGATGAGATGTAAGGGGTGAGCAATTTTCTGCCATTGTATATAACATTAACAGCATCTTATACTTCCCCAGGGGAGCACGGCTTACGGAAGTTAGACATTCTACCCTTACCTATCAAGAATAGTCTTCAAAAATTGGGGTATGGCCATGCCACTGTTAGAGGGCAATGGGAAAACATCGTCAAGAAACAATGACGCAATAAAAGACATTCTTCGCTAATTCATGAATTTGCCTAAGAAATATCTCCTCTTTCCCAATTCTGGGAAAGATGTAACGAGAGATAAGGATCTCTGTCCTTATCCGAAAGCGATGGGCCTGGACCTCTCTGTCCACCCTAACGTGGACGGTGCTAGAAATGCCTGGTGGCCCAGAACAGTCTTGTGTCTGACAGGGACTGGCGGCTTGGCATCGCTCCGTCTTTCTGCTCCTCATGCATCCTTTGTACGAGGCTCCCGTGTCTCTCTTCAGTCCAGTCTTGCTTTGGTAACTGCGACCTTGTCAGGGTCTTTGGCCACACCATGTCCCCATACTCTTGGCCACTGTCCTGGCACCATACTGTGTTCTTCCAGATTTGGCAGGATTAACGGAGAACACAAAATCAGAACTCCGATCTCGAGTCCTATTCCTGACTTATGGCTAGGGCTGTTTTCACCACCCTGTCTAGAACACGGCCTTGTTTGATGGCAACACTTTCTGGAACGCCCAAATACTCCCTGGTAGCACAGAGGAAGACACTCTTCTGCTTCCAGGTCACCTATGCCCTTACTAAGTTTCTATTAGTAGAACCACCTTGGTTCTCCAGCGTTCCATCTTGGCTCAATCCTCTGTCCTATAAAGAGCGTTCACGTAACATAAAAATGTATCAGTTTGTCATTCTTGGTCTGGCCCAACTACTGCACCCCTACACCTGCCACCCCAGATTGGGGATAAAAGGGAGTGACATGATGGCAATGGGAAGGCAGAGGGTTTGGCTATCAATGGACTGTTATCACATTGATGGTGATACTGACATTCACTCCCAGGGATGCTAAACACCTCGTGCAAGGAACAAACAAGTCTGCCCAATAGGCCCGATGTGATCTGTTGACAAGTAGTAGTAACAACTGAGTCCCAGTTAGAAAAAAAATGATAAAAAACATGAATGTTGGATCTAAGAGCTGTCTCTTACCAGCTCTACTCATTTCCCCAAGTCACTGAGCTTCATGAGCCTCCGCTTCCTTATCAGGGAGTTGGGCTAAATAATATGTTAAATTATTTTACATTTTATCATATTTATAACATATATTTTTATCTTCTATCCCACACACCTACATTTATGGTGGGAAAAACTTGTTATTCTGTGATGTTTTAAGACATTAGTTAAATACTACAAACTACTTCCTTAACCTAAATACTAGGGAAGCATGCTTTTTCCTAAGTCCAGTGGAGACCCCACAGACTAGACGACAGTAAAAGAATCAGGAGTTACAGGAGATATTACAGTTTCTTCAAAAGTTCTCAGGAAACAATGCAGGAATTGTCATACCTATCGGTAAATGTGCATTTCTCTTTCACATTATCTTTTCATTGTTTATGTCTAGTGTTAGTAATACGCATAACATCTAGTGTTTTGAATCATATAAGAAAATACTGAGGTAGGTGCCAGCAGAGGCAGGGTTCATCTTGTAAACGGAAGATGTAATTTAGAGTCTCCGTAAATCCAGTACAGCACTGTAAACGTATTTTCTCTTCCTTATGATTTCCTTTCCTCTTGCTTACTTTATTGCAAGAATGCAGTGTATAATGCATATTGCAAACAAAACAGGTGTTAAAGGTTTCTGGTCACCAGTAGGCTCTCAGTAGTTAAGTTTTGGGGGAATAAGAAGTGACAGGTGGATTTTTGACTATGCACAGCATCAGCGCCCATGACCCCTGCACTGTTCAAGGGTCACCTGTACCACAGATGGCAGGGTCTGGGGTAGTCAAGTATTCTGTTTCAAAGCTGACAAATCCAATGCTTTATATCTTAGTGTCCTCAGAAATGAAGCAGGCAAACCAATTAAAAATTTGGGATAGTCATATAAACCTGGATTTTTTCTTCTGTGAGTCAAAGACACATCTATTGGGGGAAAAAAGTTGTATGAAGAAATGTTGGCTGCAGAATCTACTTAATAATTTTATGATTTGTAACAAATCGTTAGCATTTTCAATTTCTTTTTTATTTTACTTTCTTCATTAGAGCCCCCGTTTCAGCTTCATTGAAACCCAGACCAGGTGAGAGAGAAAAAAACACAGTGCATCTGAGAGTGAAGATAACCTCCTTTAATTTGTACCAGAGCAGCTTAAAGACTGCGTAAATTGGAGATAATGGCTTATACGAAGTGAGTGTAATGCCGCATTAGCTTGTCGTCATTATCATCATTATCAAAACTGTAGCAAAACATGCACGGTGACCTACCCGGGGCACATTAGGGGCTCCGGGAAGCTCAAAAGCAGTTAGCTCTCCTCCATGCAGGAAGACTGGATTATACCGCAGAGTCTCACGACTGTGCAAGGAGCGACACGATGATGCAGCTACACTTACTTTCCAAGTTAAACCTTAACAAATGTAAATTAACCTTTGAGGTTAAAAAAAAAAAAAAAGAAAGAAAGTAGAAAATATAAGGGAAAGTCATCAAAAGGTATTAACTCAAAATGTGCTTTTATCCCCGATGCCACTCTGCTGCATTTGGAAATTAAAAGGTTGGTTTCCCCTTATGTCCTGTCATTTCCTCATCTGCGACAGGAATGACAAGTCCACACTACCAGTGTGGGCAGCCAGCAGCATTTAGGAGAGGAGGAGAAAAGTCGCATCTGGCCAGATCTTCCACTGATTTCTGAGGCTGCTTGTCCCTGCCTCGCCCGCTGTTTCTCCCCCTCCCAAAAATATGAGTAATGTCTATGATTTGTAAAACTGCATTGTAAGCAAGGCGGAGGGCTTTCCATCCCGGTGAGGTTGAGGTACGGAGTTAATGAGAAGTGAGACTGTGGGGAATGAACAGAAACACGCCAGTGTTAAAGTAATCGAGCATGAATATCAAACACCGACTTGGGAACGGTCTTCATTTGCTGATGGCAAGTCTGGTCAGCTGGTGGGCAGATGGGATGTGCCCTGAGCTGCATTCACCGGCTGCCCCGGGTTTCCATCAGGGCAGCCTGTGCTTTATAAACCTGGCACCTTTGTTTCTCCACCCTGAATCATGTTTTTCTTTTCCTTTTCTTTCCCTCCCTCCCTTCCTTCCTGTAAAAGGTTTCCTTTTTCTTCTTTTTGATTTTATCTCACCCATCCCAAGCCTTATAAAGAATTTAAAGTTTTAATATTTCAGTAATTGCTGTTCCTTTTTAAAATATGTGTAATTTTCTAATGCTAGTTCAGAATAACACAGATGATGGTATTGTGGCTAGAATTGCTGACACTATAATTTTTACTTTTAAAACTCAGCATTGTCTCCTAAAGCCAGTGAAAGCTTGAATAATTGATCCCCATAATACTCCTGTGTGTCTTCCATCATTCTCAATGAGATCATTGCATGTTCTTCTTTACTGGGAAGAATCTCGGGAAGCCTTTCACAAGAGCAGTAACAATATGAACACCTTAAGCTGTATGTTCTTGTTAATTGCAAGTTGTAATGAATACTTTTATTCAGAACAGGGTAATGAGAGTTTCTAAAAACTAAATAATAGTTTCAAGAAACTAAATAGTTTAAAAAATGAAATAAAATGGATAGGTTTATTCAGAACAGGGTAACAATCGTTTCAAAAACTAAATATTAAAGGAAAAAACTGGTCCCATAATTATGCATTTTTATAAAAATTCATTTACAAAGATGTTTTTATTAGTTTACAATGCAAAAAAATTGGACACAAATGTAGATCAATTGGGAACTGGTTAAGTGAAATATAGTACACTCATTAAATGAAATTAAAAGTGATTTGTGAAAAATATGTAACGACTAATGAGGACATAGACAATAATAGTGTATTATTAAATTATCCCATAAATTATAAACTTATTTCAAATATATGTGCTTAAAGTACTAATCATTAACGCTTACCTGATGGTGACTGAATTTCTAAGATTGTATTTTTACTTGTCATTTTCTAAATTTCTATTTGAATGTGTATTACAATTGCTATAACATTTTTAAAAAATAACCAATTAGTTTCTCAATCCCTACGTATACACCAAGAACACAAGAAACCTAGGAAAAGCAATCATATGAGGAATACTTTAACTATGAAAGCGTTTGTGGCTTACCTTGGCAGCGTAGTAGTCTCTAACTTCAGGTCTAATAGAATCAAAGTCTCCATTGATGAATTCAGGCAAGAAGCTGAAACAAGAGTTCTCCGTGAGCCAACCGATGAAGACTGCTTACTCTTAACTCTAAGACTAGGATTATCAGGACCAGAGAGAGAACTACTGTACTCAGAAGAAAAAGGAAACAGAGTCTGTTTTCACAGAGAGTGGGATGTCACACTCACACTCTGGTGACAGTATGGTGTGACTGGGGACTGCACATAACCAACTCCCGCACCAAGTCAGTCACACTATCAGTCTTCATCAAGCTTCAGAAACAGCCCATGAAAGAGGATCACTGTTTCTAAAAACTCCCAGGTCAACAACCCTAAAACAAAGACTCAACCTTTGTATATGACCTTCTACATATATCCCAACCTTCAGTGTCATGCTCTCGCAGAAGTTCAGAACGCTCGACAAATTTGAACAGAACAAATGAGGGGGGGAGGCATTCTTTTCAGAGCAGGAGTCAGTTCAGAGACTTTCCCCAAATACCCTATTGGTGTATTTCTAGAAACAGGATCTTCTCGATAGTTTGAAATACTACAAAAGTCACAGTTACTAAATACAGGGAGAAGCTACCCAAAAGTGGATGTTTCTAATTCTATCACAATGATCTTATTTCTCTTCTCCACCATTTATATTTTCTCAGAACTCATTGCAGAGATGTTGCCTTCCTCTATCTATATAAGCCACCCTTTATGTTTGTTACATAACACACTACATGACCTGGTAGAACTCTTTCCCACCTAAAACACCTAACTATGCAAAAAATAAAGCGTTCCTGGATTTCTCAGTGCTCCTGCAAAAAGCCCTAGCCTCCAGGGCCCCTAGAGATAGATGAGGTAAAGAAGGGAATGTTTGCATTCATGTCTTCCAGAAATTTCTACTGTGCACCTACCATGACATTAGATCTGCAGCCATTTATCTAGTTAATTGTTTGGATTCGAAAGAATAATGAAACTTCTGTATGTCTTCTCAAGAGGGCCAAGTTGTCACATAAGGGTCCAGGTTTCTTGTTAAAGGGAGATGGGGACGTTATCTCCCTGGGTGTTACATGTCGAAACAGATAAGAGCCTCAAACTTGGAGACATCTCTAGCTCATAAAAGCCTAGCCACAGGAGACTATCTGGGTCCGAGAGACGCTTTTACTGATGAGGAATACGAAAAACCCAGTACTAACATTGTTTTTTTGCATAATTTTTTCAAGTTCTTAACTCAATTGGAAATAGTACTTCTTAGGTCTAACCCAGCGATTTTCAACCAGTGTGCCGCAAGAATGTTGAAAACAGGCAATACCTGACTATTGAGTCAGGGGCATTGACCCCTTTTCCCTTAGACTGTCAAATTAAAAAATGACAATGGCCAACACAACAACAGCCGTCTAATGTGACTGTATCAACATTATAACTATTTTTTTTGTCAGACCGGCAAAAATAGAACATATGTTGGTGTGCCATAGAACTTCAGTAACGCGCGTGTGTGCGCCGTGACGTGGACAAGGTTGAGAATCGGGGCTCCAACCTGCTCTGAGCGACCCGTGCTGGACCAGCTCTTCCTCGGGCTGTCTTCCCGGGACAGATGGGAAGAGGAGGGTCTGCTCCCGGACTGGTCTGTGCAACACCGGCTGCTTAGTTTGTATTTTCTGTTGACCAACAGGGACTACTTGTTTCAATTTGAGGCAATGAAGAAAAGTTTTATATTAATTGATTCCAGAAATATTTGCTAAACGTCGACCACGCGCCATGACAGCGGTTTATTTCGGAAGAAGGCGGAACGGGGGAGCAAAGCGCCTCGGTTTCTAAATCACTCTGCTGGTTTCAGCATTTTCCATGAAATTCTCTCCTCAAAATGTCCTTGCCAGCCCCGCTCTTATTTTCACTTTCATCTTATACTTACTTAGGTAAAAACCTTATATTTACCCCTATTAGGACTGAAAATAGACTGAGTTCTATTCTTCTCCTGTTGCAAAAATTTACTCCTTTTTTCAGGTTTCTCTAAAATGCCTCCACCTACCAACATTCAGCCACAAACGGCTGAAAACTCGTATGGGTCACAGAATATTAGTGCCTCTATGGCCTGAATGTTTGTGCCCTCTCCCCATTCCTATGTGGAAATCCTAACCCCTAATGTGATGTTATTACGAGGCACAGCATTCGGGAGGTGGTCAGGTCAGGAGGGGGCAGCGCTCGTGAATGGGATTAGTGCCCTGACGAAACACAGCTCTGGTCCCTTCGGCCAGGTGAGGACACAGGAGAAGACAGCTGTCTATGCACCGGGAGGTGGGCCCTCACCCGGCACAGAATGTGTTGGCTCCTTGATCTTAGACTTCCCAACTTCCAGAACTGTGAGAAGTAAGCGTTGTTCATAAGCCTCTCAGTCTACGGTGCTCTTTATAGCAGCCCAAAAGCACTGGGACAGTGCTGGCAGGTAGGAAAGAATCATCCCTCCAACATCCTCATCATCCTTTGTGAGGAGCTGAGACCCAAGAAGCCAAGTGAGATTTGTCTTATGGCCAGTCCCCGACCCACTTCCACATGTGAGGCGGGCGTTTAAACGCAGGACTCTGGCTCTGTGCAGCTGAACCACACACCTTCCTAATAAGACTGGCTTTATATGGCTCTACAAATTGTGGTCCCTCAGATATCTAGAATCAATCTGGCAGTTCCCAAATATGATATTGATTTTGACAATAAAAATGAAAAATAAAAACTGACACACACAGGCAGCTAAATGTCCTCTTACGATAGATCACTTTAAAGAGAGTGAGATCTCGCTCTAACTTACACTGTGACTAATGCAGGAAAGCAGTCATGTAAATTCACTTGTATTTTCATATAAAACATTAACGGGAAAAAAATTGTACAGATAAAAGATAACTAACTTCGGCTAACTTGTATTATAATTTTCTCTACTATAACATATATTAGGACGCCGATTTCTAAGAAGACTCATGCCCAAAACACACCTGGTACACAGGTAATAACTTTTCATCATATACTACCCTAGTTTTGAAACTTCCTGAAATGTTCTTTCGGACCCGCCCTTAGAAGCCCATCTCACACTTCCTGAGGGACCTGTTGCCATGGTACCGGGCGTCCTGAAGAGGTACGTATATTGGGGATGACCCTTCACAGACACAGAACTACGTTATGACATAAAAGACAGTTTACACAGGAAGATCACTTTTCAGAACTCTTTGGGGACTGACTACACATAGCAGCTGACCAAGGGTATGTGGATTTGTGTCGCCGCTGACGGCATTTCTGTCTCCTGCTGGCATGCTCAGACCAGCCCACCCCCTCCTGGCATCCTCAGTGCACGGGCACTGGCTCGTACCACCGAAGGGAGTTCAGAAGGCTCCCTAAATGGTATGGGCTCCTTGATGTTTATATCGGAGTCTTACAGCACCTGCCACACACACGAGACAAAATATGAGTTCAACAAGGGCTGACATTAGTTAATGAGACGTAAGCTCTGTTACCTGTAACAATCAAGAGGAAGGCTGATAGATTTAGAAAATATGCCTAAACATAACGTGTTAGATTACAACTACTCTTTCATACGTCATTCCTGATACCAGTGAGGAGGCATATTCCCCCACAGAAAAAACAATCGATCCCTTATAACTTCTGTAGCACTAAACCTAGAACTTTCCATGACATGCTAAGCAATTTCTGCAAATGTCTTTTAGCTCCCACTGCATTGCAGGTTCTTTGGAGCAGGATCTCGGGCTGAGATGTTCCCCGGAGCACAAGCACACAGATGCTTCAATAATGTAACAGATGAACGAGGAGGAGGAGGATGGGAAGGGATGAGGGGGGACGGAAAGAGAAGAGGGAGCAGGAGGAAAATGGAGAAAGGGAAGAGGGCCGGGGGAGAATGGGAAAGAAGGGGGGAAGGGGCAGAGGGAAGGGGAGGGAGGAGAGAGGAGGAGGTGGAAATGGTAAAAGGGAGGGAGAGGCCAGGAGTGAGAAGGAAGGGGAGGAGGAGAGTGGAAATAGGAATGAGCAAAGAAACCTTAATTAAGAAATTACTACTAGGCCTGTCTCCCTACTTCCTGACTTGTCCAAATTATTTCACCTCTCTGAGCCTCATTTCTTCATATGTAAAATGAGGACGATCTGGGGTGGGCATGAGAGTTAAGAGGCAGTGTACGTAAAGCACTTCGGGAATGCCGGGCAGACAGCAAGCATGATTTGAGCTGTTCGGTTAAAAGAGCAGTCATTACTAGACAAGCTAAGTAACTTACCCAAGTCTACAGGGTAGTAAGAGAACCAAAATCCAAACACAGGCAGCCCAATCTTTGTTCCTTAACAGCCACTCACAGATACACATGCATGAAATGGAACTAGAGTTTCTCATGGAGAAAGTTCTCCACAGAAATGCATGACCCCCTGCTAACTTTATTAATCAGTGCTAATCTGGTCAAAGTGTATATTTGAGAAAGGTATCGCTGAGGCAGAAAGAAAGAAATGTTTGTGCTGGTTGCTGAGGAAGGATGGGATTTTGATGAATTTTGATTAAAGAACTATGTTAGGTGGACATACAGAACATTGTTAAAAGACTATGCCTAGAGATACAAGAAAATAATGGCACTCGGTCTAAAGAAAGTAGGAGTTAACCACTCAAATATTTGGGCTAACATTCTCTGTAAAACTGCCTTACTTAATCAAGGGGTAAAAACAGCAAAAGAAAAGAAGGTGATCCAAAATGTAATAAGTAAAAAAAGCACTACCACATTTTGACTGTGTTTATAGCTAATCAGTTCAACTGTTTTCATGTCTCTAAACATAATAAAGGTGTCAAAGATATTTAACTACCTGTATAAGCATGAAAGAAACAGTGAAAGTGAACGAATAAGGGCTGTTTACATTGATAAGGTGATAAGGAGACTGTCACTGTGGGGTTATTTCCCCAGAAGGAGGCAGTGATGGGGGGCGGGTGTCAGAAATGCTGTGGATATTGAGAACTACACTAAGCCTAACCGGGCAGAGTGGACCGTTTCATCTTATTGACAAACACAAAAGGCACCCAGAGCATATACACGGGTTGCGCCAGTTCGTCACCTTAACAAATACAAAAGGCTAGTCACTGACAGTGATTTGCTCTGTGTCACGTATCTGCTTTCTGCTGCTCTCTGTGATTCGGCGGAGATATAACACACAGCATTCAGGAAGACAGCTAACCGCCACGAGGGCCACCATGAGGCTGGTGCTCCTCCCAAGCTGTCCAAAGCCCAGTGCAATAAGCTGCCTAGCTAATAAGTCTGCTGATAGTGGTTTAAATCCTTCTTCGCCCCCCCCCCCCCAGCTTCCCCCATGGCAGGAACTAAAACCTTACTTAAGAAAATGACAATAAGAGAATTTCTTAAGGCATCCGCTGTCCTGCCAAAGCACATACTGGATTTCCTGTCCTTGCTAGTTTCTGGTTTTATCTTGCTGACTGTACCCATTATATTTGGATGCGTGGTGTGAACCATTATCCTAACGGACGGGGCCTGGGAAGATCTCTACAGTACTTAATAATTCTGTCTTACAGGAAAAAAAAAATCAATCAGATGATAATGGCTTAGGTATAGGTCACCTTGAATCATAAAATCATTAGATGATGAGTACCATTAATAAAAGTAAAAGGCATAACAGAATTGACGCGAAATACAAAGGGTGGCTATCTTTGCTCAAGAGAGTTGACATCAATAGTTGATTCAAATGGAAATAAAATATAAAAGGGACAGAGATACAAGATATCACACAAAAGAGAAGATGTTTAAACATCTTATATATATGTACATAATCATTAAACATCACATATATATTTCTATATATACTCATTATATATGTACATAGCTTTTACATTCTCACTCTCCAACGACCACATATTGCCATATTGCTAAATCTAACGGTCGCTTCTCCCATGTTATTCTATCCGTCAGAAGCATTTAACACAATCGATCACTCTCTCTTTCTTGATTCTCCTTCGCTTGATTAAAGGAGTATGATTTCCTGGTTTCCCCTGTGACTCACTGGTTACTCGGGCTCTGTCTACTTGGTAGTTCCTACACTCCACTTGGACTTTTTAACAACAGAGTGCCCAGAGCTCAGTCCCTGGCCCTCTCCTCTTCTGTCTTCTCTTACTAGGCTGTCTTACTGAGCTACACGGCCTTAAATGCCCCCTGTAAATGGACAGTTCTAAAGCTCGCGTCTCCCAGGAACTCCAGACTCATATATTCAACAAATTACTCACCTTAGATGTACTTAGTAAGTGACTCAAACTGCACCTGCACCACTGACTCTCTCCTCTTACAGATTCCCAGTCTCACGGGACAGCCGTGCACGCCCAAATCCTTGCCGTCGTCCCTGCCTCCTGCTTCCTCATGGTAACTCAGCGGTCAGCAAGCTCCACAGACTCTTCTTTCGGGACATACTCGGAATCTGGCTCTTCCTTACCATCGTCCATGCTACAACTTCAGCAACACCCTTGATTCACTCCTCTACTCAAACTCTCGGCGGCTTTCCCTTTCAGAGTAGCCCTCGGTGTTCCCCACGCGGGCCCACGAGATCCACCCTGTTACCCTCTCCCTAGTAAGTTGCCCCCTCATTCTCTCCACGTGTCATAGATTATTTGCAGAATTATCCATGATATTTTCCCCTTCCCATCCATACTCCTTTATAATGTGACTTCCCAGATCCTTCCATCGGGAGGTGCTAATACCGGTCTATTCCCCACCACCTGCATTGGTATTCACCTTGTGCCTTGCTGGGATCAACAATTTGACGCAGAAGAAACGTGGATGGGGTGGCAGCCCTCCCTCTGCTCTCCTGGACCCTCCCGGGTTGCCATGACAACAATGATGGCAAGCCTGAGGCCGAGAGGCTGAAGGGTGGAGAGCGGTCAGGTGGCCCAGCTCACAGGCAGCCTGTCTACCTGGCGACGTCATCAGCAAACGTGTCTACCTGACCCACGGGACTGATCTGGGCGACCCCGAGATCTGCCTAGTGTCCCTTAGACCAGTACATCACGACAAAGCTTTGTTGTTTACAACCACTACCCTTGGGCTGGGCTGCTGTGCAGTGAACGCTGTGGTGCATTCTGGGGTCTCGGTCTCTGCACAGGCATTCCCGGGGAGCCCCTCTGCAGAGCCACCCCGCACAGGTCTGACGCACACGTCCCCTGCTCAAGGCGGCGCCCCCTCACTTTGCTCCCTCTCCTCCTGCTTCGCTGACCTTGTCGTTAGTGATGTATGTACTTTGTATTCTGATTGTGTATCTGACTTATTACCTATTTTTATGAAAGTTCCGTGGACTCAGGCATTTTGTTCCCTGCTGCACCCCAGGGAACATATAAGTAAAAACAAACAAACATAAAACTAAGGAAGACAGATTTGCCTCATTGAATTTATTTTTGTATCGTTATTCTTTGTAATTACGACTAGATTACAAAGTACTTGAACACTGTTTTGTTAAAAATGGAGCAACTAAGGACAGCGAGGCTCAGACGCATCCAACATTGCTGGTCGTGGTGGCCTCTGCCACCTGGACCCTCACTGGCTCCATCCCGCGGACAGCATTAGACGCATCCGTGCAGCGCGTGGCACTCCTCTTTCTCCCACTTCGGGGAACGCACGCCACGTGGAAGGCGTCCCCTGGGAAAGCCCTCTCACCGGACAGGGACCAGAAGACGACACTATGACATGACAATGCTCCTGTCACCGACCGATAAATGCTCCCGTGACAGACGCCGCAGTTGATTTCTTCCCCTCACGCGTGGAACTGCTCTCCGGTCGCTAATGACCTACTAATGGACAGCTGAGCAGGACACGCTGAGTCCTGCGAGAGGCCGCGAGTGATGACCGAGCGAATTTGCAGGAGGGAAAGAACACGATGACAGCCGCACGCAGACAAATGTGTCCTGAGCATTTAAGCTTCGGTCGCCTTTTTAAGTACTAGGCTTCAAGTCAGAAAACATCTTTTTCTGTCTTAACATTTTTAAATAATATAATTAAATCTGAAGAAATTGTATCTTAAAGGGACAAATCAAGGAAAGCTTGTACAATTCTATCTTATTGTGTTCTTAAAGCAAAGCTGCACTTTTAAGTGATATTCTTACATATTACAAATCAGAAAAAAAATCATCTTACTCAATGGTCACAACGATTTGGGTTCAAGTAAAGAGAGCCCCTGTGTTGTGTAATGTAAGCTTGTCTGGTCCTATTTCACTGAGAGTAACAATTTTTTTAAAAAGCAAAAGATACCTAAACAAATTACAACCACCCCTGCCCAGAAAAATCATGAATCATAAGAGTGGGATTTAAAAGAGTTTACTTAGAAAAAATGTTTTATGATAACAGGAAGTCAGGGAAAATATACAGAATGTTTTGATTAACAAGCTTTTATAAAACTAAGGAAGTATATACTATATACTGTTTAAAAATTTAGGAGGAATGTTATTAAATTTCTCAGACTGCATGAGAGGTACTTTAATCACTGGTATGCGTGCAGAAAAGCATTCAGTTCCCTTTCGCTGCCATTAAGAAAGTGAGGATAAAGGTCTCATAACCTGGGGCATTCTACATCACAGTGAGTATGAGGTTAGGAAGGTGCACGTGAGGGGAAGGTGAAGGAGAGGAATAGCCAGCGTCAGCCCGTCCTGGGCATGAGCGCAGCGCTGGCAGCCAGAGAGGCGTGTGGGTGAGTACCTGGTCACTTCTTGGTTTTGTTGAATTTATTTGAATTTGCATCTGACTGTCCTCACCTGTGTTTACAGAAATCAACAGGGAGTAAGTCTTGAGTGTTCATTGTGATTCTAAATCACAGTTTAGAGAGCAAGTCAACATTTTTAATATCTGTGATGTTTTATTTCAGCTCCTTTCATTGAAAGATTAATGTCCTCTTGCTCATCATTCAAGTTCCCTTCCCCTGACTTTCCCTAGCTCTCTTGTACTTCCTAGGACATATAGAGCCCAGAGTTAAGCATTTAATATATACACATACGTATATTCACACATGCATAGACACGTACAAATACATACACACACACACACACAATGGTTCTTTCTGAGGGTGGTCAAGTGTTTTCTGTTGAACTTTAAAGACCTTTCTGAGCTATTTCAGCATGTTCTTGAACTCTCCGGCTGCAGAGGGAACACTGAAGTCTTCAGGGAACAGAACCTCGACTCTCAGGCCCCTAACCCAGAGCTGCATGTGCTAGTTCGGAGCTCCTCTCGGTGTAACGGCCACTGGGTATTTACCCGTGGAATCTATGAACCGGCCGTTGCGTAGCGGAGTTCCAGCGGTCACTTCCTGAGCCCTCACAACAGAAAGGCCACAGCTGGCTCAGGCGCAACCTCGTCATCAACTCAAAGTTCGTGTCCCGCGAAGACGTGTCGACAAACCGTATGTACCATCTTGTCGTCGGAGTTATTCTGCTTACTCTCGGCCCAATGATACAAACCCAAAATTTTAATGACAAGAAAACCATGCAGGAAGTATCTAGGTGTGTGTGTGTGTGTGCACGCAGGCATGCCTGTGTGTGCGTTCACTTAAACATACATGAAAAATCAGTTAAAAACCCAATTATATACACATGTGTGTGCATATAATCTCAATATTTACTTTTTAACACAGCAATCAAATAATATATTGACTATCAGCCCAAAAATGTGACCAAAAAACACGGCCCCTAAAGCGTATTAACAAGTGCTAGAACAATTCAACTTCATTTTACAAAACTAAGTAAAATTAAAGGGGCCAGGTGTTACTCAGAACTTTTGACAGATGACCCAGGTTTCTCTTAAACCTCCTCTGCAGGTAATTTACTTCTGAAGACCCCATTCACAGGGCAGGGAAGGAAGAGGGTTTTGTCACAGACACACTTTAGAAATAGGCTAGCCATAAAGAACAATGCCTCGGATTAAATTTAGTTGTAAACTGACTTCCTGTAGCTGCTTACAATGCCCTCACACTGAGCACTGATGTGGACTTCATGCCTGATCTCACCAACATAGCATCTTTGCACACACACTCCTCCCCAGTATCCTGGGCTGATTCAGAGCTATGCCTGGGCAACTTTGAGATCTCTGATTTACAGCGTTTGATAGCCAACAGACTAAAATAGATCTCTATATATCACTGCCCTAATCCAATCAATAATCCAAGACAAATATGTCCTCGCCGTTGACTGTGTAGAGTTCTCTAATGCCAGGACTCCTGGTATAAATTTTCTTTTAAATGGGCTAATCATCTTTACCTTCCATCATTTTGATTTAAAGACTCGGTAATGTTGACCTTACAGACTTTAGTAATTTCATTGCATAAATCCTTTTTAATAGAAACTGCCCGAAGCGAGTGACTAAGTATTGCTTAAGGCTCGGCTTATAAAAGTCAAGCTAAAACCAAACACTTGGTTTTCCTTAAGCAAAGTGCACACTTGCTTCCTTCCTGTACGGGGTGGGCAAAGTAGGTTTCCAGTTACAGACATCAGGTTATGATTACTACAATAGCTTTATTAATTCAAAAGAATGCCACAGTGAACCTACGTTTGTCCACCCCTGTATGTTAAAGCATACTGAAGGTACATTTTTTTACTATGCCATTAGATACCTGAACATTAGTTAAGTTAAATCTGATCAGTGAGAAAACTCTAGTCACAGGTAGACTGAAATGTCACCACATATATTGGAGGTCATCAAGATCACAATGTCTGCTCGGAACTGAACACCAACTCATTCCCAACAGTACTGAGCAAGCGTTTGCAGAACCGTCACTGAGATACAGCAAACGCAGGCCTTACACTACTCGTATAACCTCTAGGGCTCAAGTGACAACTTTGATTCTTTGGGTGGGGGAGTGGGGGGGAGTTCCTAACTAAAAGAACTGATATTCCTCCCAAAGAAGCACGTGAAAAAAAATAACAGGTTCCAAGTAAAAGGGCAATTCTTAAGAATCATCTACCGGGTGCATTGAATAAGCAAACAAAACTATCGTGTACCAAATAGGGGACACTACTCAGCACTGATAAGAAACACATTCCTGGCTCAAGAACATGGATGAATCTCAAAAGCATCTAGTAAGTGACAAAAGTCAGACACGGAAGACAACAAACTATAGGACTCCGTTTATATGGCATTCTAGAAGGCTGAGGAGCGGAGGTGGGAGTTGGGGACTGACTGCAAAGGGACAAGAAGGACGCTTCTGGGATGATGGATACATTTTAGCCTGACTTCTGTGGTGCATACAACTGTATACCACTTCCAAACTAACCGAGCTGCACGCTTAAAAATGGGTTGTATTGCACAAAATTCTACCCGAGCCAGCTGATGAAAAACCAAGGAAGAATCAGAGAAGCCATTAACACTACATTCCTTCATCCCAACCGCAATATGCACAGTGCTTGCAATCTTTCTAAGAAGTTGTACAATCACTGCGAGCAGAATATGAACTATGACAAGAATATTTACAGCTCTTGCCTGCAACGGCATCCTATGCATATTTGACTCTATCGCTCACCACGCTACAGCTTTGAAATGCCACCCTCCATCCGCCCAGCTTCCCCAAATCTCTCATAACCAGCTCAGATAATACGTTTCCACATCAAGACTTCTCTGAATACTCCAGAAGGCAGCGGTCTCTCCTGGAAATGTCAGAGATGAGCAACTACAGCCCAAGGAAGTGAAGCTACTTGCCAGGCATCTCACGGGACTCACGTCACGGAATCAGATGTGCGCCCTGACCAGCTAGGGAGTCGGGGCAGGGCCTCTCACTGCCCCGTTCCCAACCTGGGAGCTGCTCTGCAATGGATGGACAGAGACCAAACTGCTCCGAGCTCCTCGTGCAGACTGACACGCGAGGCACTGATGTCTCCAGTGGGCACCCGATTCCTGCTGCCAGATGCCTGCTTTAATCGTGTGGATCAAGTCTTTGGAAGCTGGATTTTAACAGCTAGCCTCCCACATTATCCGGTTATTTCAATTACATCGTGAAATCGGTTTAGGGGACCAGGGTTAGTTGTAGAGTTACCACAGGCATCCTCTCTTCCCAAGTGATCACTCTGAGAAGTGGTATTATTGATCTACCGATGAGAAAGTTGCAAGAGTATATAAAGCTAGAACGTGTGACATCTTCACTGTGGGAACATTAATGGAGGAATAAGAATGGATCTGGCTTTCCGTTTCGGCGCCTCACCCTGCCATGTGGCCACGTGCCTGGTGAGTGACCATCTGTGTGAGTGAGGGAGACTGTGGTGGGAGCCAATCTTTTAAACAAACATGAAAGCAAACTAGAGCATGTTTATATAATCTTCTGGAGGACCTCACATTTAAGAAACGATACCCATCAATTACTCTAGGAAAACTGACCTAAGGACAACATTCACTCCCATTTCAAATTCCTACGCACTGATGATACCAAATTCATAGCTGTGTCTTAGACTATTTATGCTGATGATTTAAGAGTCTCTAAGTTACAATTAAAAGAAAAAACAACGCTCACACTTAGCACGGATATTCACGTTGCTCTAAAAATACCACTGGATTCAAAGGCAAGGCTCTCGGTTTCGTGATAAGAGGCTCATTTAGACAGCAATTAGAACGCAGCGACACCAGAAACCAAGTGGCCTTATCCTATACATGATTTCAGACAAAACGTGTCATCCTTCTAGATGTAAGATGCTATGGTTTTTACATACTAATAAGGTATATAATTATCCAAATTTTCTTCTTTACATCAAGGTACTTCCAATAGCTGACGTTGTAGTTTAGAAATCCCTGGCTAGAACAAAAGCTAAGTCTTTGTGACATTTTTGCTAAGATATCAATGAAAAACATCATTAATTCAATAAATTCTCGATGCTCGTTAGAGTTCTAGATATGATGAGGCATGTTAGGAAGATTGATTACGATCGTCGCCTTGGAGGGGTTCACCCCCGGAGATCAGATACCCCTACACATAGGTACGTCACCAGGTAAAATGAGAAGGTAAATAATTATAAAGTGTTGCGCAAAGTTAAGGGACCACAGATCACCGGGAGTTTACAGCCTCGTGGGGGATACAAGTCTTTGCAGTTCTAAATCAAGGTGACATGAACCTAACACTGTGATTTACAAGCGTTATTACAGTGTAAGAGGCATCACCTCACACCAGGCTCGAAGGGGCCCTCGGGGAGCGGGCTTCATGGCAGGGCTCCACAGGAAATGCCAGGATGTGCTCCTCAAACCATCTGAGGGGCGGGGCGGCACAGGGTCCATGAGCACTGACCGAGCAGAATGGATGGCCGTGGACAGCAATGGATTATGGGCGGTGCCCGTGTGCACACCTGAAGATCAGCCTGAGAAGGGTCTGGAAGGAGGCAGGGAGCAGAGCCGGCACGGCTGAAAAATAAAGCCCCACCCTGATTCCCAAGGCAATGAGTTTAGATTTTATCCAGGACACAAAGGACAAACTGCCCCTCATTCTGGATTAGCTGCCCATCCCCCGTGCCTCCCTTGGCACAGAACCTATCATGTGGGCCCAGAATTTTCTCCTTATGTACTTTATAATCAATCATATTGAACACGAATTTCCTCTTTACCTCTATTACACTGTAAGTTTCTTGAGGGCAGGAACTGTATTGTATCTAGTAACTATCCAAGTGTCTAACTTTAGAAGGGATTTAATAAATGCTTGCATAAATGAATGAATCAATCTATCAAGTTAAAGGATACATGCTTATTTCTGCATCTGCATTATTCTAAAGAGATCCTGTGTCATTCTGAATCTCTCTCTTTTAATTTTTTTTTTTTTTAATTTTGGTCAATTTACCTTAACTTTCTCAGAGAATAAGGTTTACAAATGTTTACCTAGCTTTAAAGGCATTATTTCTTTTAAAAAAGAATGATCAATATAAAGGATTTCTCCCACATCGCCAACCCCCTTTCACTGTGTCCTGGATTTCGTGGCTTCTGCACAGCCCTCACTCTTCTCCGTGACGCCTTCGCTCCCTCCACTCCTGCCATCACCAGGGTGAACATAATTCTACAGGAACCTACAACAATCTTTCCTAATCCTTTTTCAGGTTCAGAGAGCTACGAATTCTCTATTCCCCCCAAAGGTCCATACGCTCAAAATTCAATATATTATGATTCTATTTTATAAAGTCCTAAAATAGGCAAAATTCATCTCACATTAATTATGTCAGGGGAGACGGCCAAGGCAGGGAGTGTGAGGGGGGTCTGCAGTGCTGGTAATATTCTAGTTATTGATCTCTGGACTGGTGACATTAATGTGCTCCCCTCTGTGAAATCACTGAGCTATAACATCAAAATGGGTACACTTCTCTATATGTCTGTTTGTTCTTAATATTTCCTGTGCTGGAAAAGGTAGCTAATACTGCCACAGGTGACTGTTTCCAGGCCCTGGCTAGCAGAGCTGTTCATCTCTTCGAGTCTTACAGGTGCAGAGCCAGGAATAACAGGCAGAGGAGGAGAGCAATGCAGGCTGGGGGGTGGGGGGAGGTGGGGACTTAACCCTCCCAGAATCATTATTATTTACCAGGTACACACAAATAACAATCTTTCAGTATTCTTTGACGTGGACAATTTGCACTTTTCTGATCTAATATAGAATCATCACTGGAAAATCAAAACAAACCTCCTATCGAATCAAAACAAAATGCCTATCGATGATGAGCAAGGACACAAATCTGCTCCCTAAAATTTTCCTAGAAAATTTTACCCTGCTTCTCGGGTATTTTTCCCGCGTCTCTGCAGCCTGTGATTATTCTGACAGGTGGGGCCACGCTGTACCACCCTGGTTCTCATCAATGTGGGTTTTACTTACTTGGGAAAAGGCAGGAGGGGGGTGTTATGAGACCACCACAGGACTTTTTGATCACCAGAATATAAACATGAGACTTCCGTCAGTTTCAGGTTGAAGCTGCAGAATTGGGGGTATTGGCCTCACCTTACTACCCCACATTTCTAAAAACAACCATCTGGTATTAGGAAAACAGTCAATTAAGAGTAGGCGAATACAGTACAAAGACTGAGCCTTCCTAAAATTTCTTCCTCTTGAGTCCCATGTCCACAGCCAAAGCTAGGATCCACCTGTCATTGGCGATGCCCATTCTGTGTTCTCCTGACTGGTCCTCGCCCTGCCTCAGGGTGATGTACACACTGAACACACAATCCAAATCAGAACCTATCCGCTCTCAGAGCCCAGGTAATCTCCTTATCCAAAACACGAGGGTGATTAATCAAAGTCACTCAAAACCTTATGGGAAGAAATAACAGAGTAACTGTAATCAAATATTAACAAATATTTATTGAGTGTCTCATATTCCCAGATAATTTTCCAGGCCGGAGGGAGTTTACACACGTTGAGCTCACATTCACTTTAGCAAGAAAAATGAGTCATGTTTCTGTTCTTCCCCAGGGTAGAACCAACAGGCCGACCCAGTGCAACTCATTGTCACTTAGTAAGAAATAACAGATACTTTTTATTTTCTTCTTTTTGTTTCTCCCAACTCACTAACATATATTCAAATCATCATGTATTTTTTTCACAATAAGAACAAAATATTTAGGACTTCTTAATGTTAAAACAACAGCAACAACAACAGAAACAACCTGATAATAGAGAGAGGCCGTTTTCAAAGTTGAAACAAAGAGACAAGCATTTCTGAAAGACGGTGTGGAGTGCCTGCCTCAGTAGAGAATCAGACTGCAGTGATCCACCAGCGCTGATCACCCTCTACAGACCCTGCTCCCCTGTGACTGTCTACACCAGCCCTCCTTCCATTCTAATCGTGCAAGTATGTCACTTTGTCTTCAGCTGGAGATGATTTTCGAGATATGCCTGTTTTATTGCATAATGATAAGAATTACACTGTAGATACGGACACTGAATAAAAGAACCAGTAAGAACCAGCGAAGCAGTGGTCCACAGACTGTACCCGGCTTTTTAAAACTCATGAATACTGACTTCTCTTTTCACTGTGAAGCCTTTCGATTAAAAATACAGTGAATAGGAGTCATGTTTAGTCACCTGTATCCAATTAGTTTCACAAGTTAGGGTTTGGATTTAATAAGATGTACTGTAAGGATTGAATTCCCATGAGGCAGTTAGTTTCACTCAACTCCCTGCCGGAGACTCAGGCCAGCCAAGTCCCTAGGTATCAGAGTAAGAATCATGGCAACTCTATTATCACAACCAGAAAATCAACTAAAAGTATATTTTCTTATGGAGCATCTTCATATATGGAAAAATGGTTGTTAGATAAATCTTCTTGGAAGACTTCCATAAAACTACTTATACATGTCTTAAGAAATATTGGAAATGATTATTTTGAAATTTGGCAAAAGGACTGGTACTCACTCCCCAAATCTGGTCATCTGTTTTGCTTTTAAATGTGAATTATAGTGTTGTGTGTTATCTTTCTTATTAATGTCCAGCCCGATCCAATAAAAGTAATGAGCACAAGAAACATATTTTTTTCACAAGCATTCTAGATGGTTCTTATGATCGAGGAGGAGTTGGGAGCACTCTGAGCACCCTTCCACAGCTCTTGTTTACGTAATTGTGTTCATGCGTTATACCCACCGTCAGAGAAACAGTGCTCAGTACTGGACTGCCACCAGCAAGCAGGCTACACAGAAACAAACATTACCCAGCCCACCATCCCCGCCTCGTGGGCATTAAGCTTTTCCCTGAATGAACTGGCCCGGGCACTTTTTATAACACATACATGAGTAGTTTTTCCCACACTGTCCATGTCAGGTCTTACTGAGTACAGTCAGAGGAATCCATAAAGTTAAAAAATAAGAAAGCGCCCAATGCTACAAGTTTACACGGTTCCCTAGGCTGTTACTGTTGCTGTGTTCTTTGATAAAGCAGTCCCCAGACGCCAGCATGCCCAGTCTCAAAGGAAACAGCCCTTCTCTTATGAGCAACCAGCTGCTTTCAAAAAGCAGCTCCAATTTCAGAAACCTGAAGTTAAAAAAGCTGATGCAATAAAGATGTATTTGACATCATTTCAAAATACCTAAATCTAATTCACACCTGTGGTAGACTGCATCATAATATTTTCACTCGATTTTTTTTGCAGCAAGGGGGTGAGTTCTCAAACTAGAAACGTTTCATTGCATTTAATAACAGATTATAGAAGGGGAACTAGATTTCAGAGCTAGTCTACTTAGATCTGGTCTATAATTCTTGTGTTTGCCAAGAGGCTGAACTATAAACATGTTGACAACGAGCTCGATTTAGATTTTGCTTTCATCAATGTATTCTTTTTTCTAAAAATAGCTCACGATGCAAAGATCAGAAAAGCCAGATGACAGAGATAACAAATCATTAAGAAATAAAGTATTCATCTCCTAAAACATGTGTGTGTGCATCACTCAGAAGTGACTAGGAATAAACTGCGGGACAGAGCTCGACTCAACACGAGCATAAAAATCTCACGTCTCCAACAGAACACGTATTCCGTTTACAGATCAGTCTGTATTCATTTAACCTGAATAACAACTCCAATTACCATCAGGAGTTTTATTTTAGTCCACGTTCAAAGGCCTCACGAATATCGATATTCGATAATGCTACTTACTGAGGCTTTTGAAGTAGCAGAATGGGTTTTTGTTGCTGTTTTTTTTTAAAAAAAATGGGAATGTGATGGGCCTAGCTCTACTAAGAAACACCATTGGAAGCAGAGAACTGACCGCACAGGCCAGGCAGCTCTCTCTGAGAGGGTGTCTGTTCCCCCGGAAGGAGGAGAGCAGCACTGACCGGAGCAGGACCGGGGAGTCACGGACACGGGCTGGCGCTCACCTCTCCCGCTCGCCTCCGGTGACATCGTACAGGCGGTTGGCACCTCCGTCAGCACAGGCCCTGAGAAGCGCTTCGAGTAGAAAACAAACAAGGAGCATATGTCAGTACAGGACGCTTAGAGCAACAGCTCCCGGGTGTAAACGCCAGCGCAACAGGCACAGACAGGCGGTCACACTGTCCTTCAGGTCACCGCCCACTCAGCCAGCGCGCCTGCTGCTGCCGGGACACTTGCAAGGAGCACAGACAGACAGGCAGACAGAATCCCCCTTGGACAGCGTATTGCCCTCCTGCCTCTTCCTCTCATTACTGCATGTGTGTCCCCGATATCCCTTCTGGCCTGGTTTTCCTTGTGTGTGACAGAAGACAGCCCTCACTCCGTGACAGGCAACAGTGATAACTCTGTTCCCTTTGTCTCACGGATGTTTACAGACACGTCCCATTCACGGCCGGTATTGAGGGTTTCCACATTTTATGGTGATAAAGAAGGTTTCCTGTAACAATGAACCGTAAGCGTAACATCCTAAGTTCACGTGAAAATATTAAGTAACTAATAACCTGGAGAACGTGTGAATGGTGTGAAGACTGTGAGGAGGGTACAAATCAACTGGACCTCGGGAAGTCCCCAGACATCAGACAAGACTGGCTGTCCCTCCCTCTGGGGCTTTCGCCTCCTTCCCACGCTTCCTCCCTGAGGCTTTGGCATGAGGCATCGATAATGGGATTAGGTGTTAGGTATTGCTCTGCGCTTCCCGCGGGTGCTCCCTGAAATATTCTCAGTCCACAGACTCCTAGGTTTGTGTCCCCAGTATCTTCCAATTTTCCTAGAAACGTTTGGTGTCTCAGCCTCAGTTCCTTCTTTCATTCTTTTTAATACCCTTTCCCTAATGGTGTCAGACCAGGCTTTATTCTTTGTCCTGGGGGATGAGGGTAAATGCAGAGATGTCTGAGGTTCTCACTCCTCACCCTGAACAGAGCTGTGGGACTTCGTGACTTTTGCTTTGACAGCTATTGGGACAGGAGGCAAGGCTGTGGGGTCTGTTCAGGGCGAGGAAATGAACACAAAATAATATTGACTGTCAACTGTAACTGAAAACAAACAACAAAGTTATAATACTGTTCGATGCGGTTCTAAATGCACGTAGATGAAATTTGATGATCACGTTATAAGCGGGAAAGGGTAACGGGAGAAAGGGAGGTAAAAAGAAAAGAAAAACCTCTTCCTCCATTTTTGTTAGAATTAAAATGCAGTTTGAAAAGCCGTGTTTGCTGGAAAAGGAAAGCCTGAGCTACCTAAAAGGTGAAAAACAAAAATAAGAGTTTTACAGAGATATCTAAGACAGACATCTCATTTTGCCAATCACCACAGTTCCTTGTAAGGACAGGCACCCAAATTCACATTAAGCCACAAAAATTACTTGCAGAAGATTACAGAATATTCTGCACATTTAAAAATATCAAAACCTAAAAGTTCAAAATCATCAAAATCTAAAGTGGAAAGAGAGATCATCTCATACAAAATACGGCTCAGAGTAACTGAATGCGGAGACTGGGAAGACTGGTGAATAGAAACAGATGGTAAACTATTAATAATTGCCCTCAGACTGTACAGAACAATTCTCTGTAAACAGATTAACAAGCACATGGGGTCCTTTTATGTAAAAATGGATTCACGGAAGTAATAGGAAAATCTAAGAAACCGTTTTTAGTGACTAAGATTATCGCGTCGAATAACTTGTCCATTTTTCAAAGTATATTATTTTGCCAAGATCAGTTGAAGTCAACATTTATACCAATTATGTGCCAGGCCCTGTCTGGAACAGAAAGATGAATAAAAAACAGATTTAGCCCTCCAGGCTCACATTATAGTAGAAAAAAGAGAAAGCAGCAAATCTATGGGCAACAAGCTGCAGACTCTAAGCAGCCCTACAATCAGCCCGGCGAAATGCAGGGAGCAGGAGCAAAGGAGAGGGACCTTCGATGGACAAAGCGTGAAACTGCGTATTAATAAATCTGGTTCAGTGAGATCGGTTACTTTTCCAATTCAAAGCCTGTTTCTAATCCTGTTATTTCTCATACCAAGATTTAAATTGGTATTTCAGAATAGTTTATGAAAGGAGAGATAACTAGAACACAGGAAGTAAATTTGTCCACATTTATTCCTGTTTTAAATGCAAAGGAAGCCAAAATAACCCTGATTAAATCTATAGACTATTCTCTCTGGACCGAGATGTCGGGTGCAACCATCTGAAAGGAACAAGTTCCAGTCTGTCCCTAAAACTATTTTGTTTTCAATAAAGCTTTCATAAAAATGATGTGTTCTACTACATTTAAAGTTGTATTAACAAAAATGTTTTAATGAGTTCAAAATATTTGCCACATACAGAAATCAAGCTGCATTTGAAAAATAAAATCCTTCAAGCATATCATAAACAAGTCATTGATAGCAATGTGAAAAATGAAGAGCAGAGTATCCCTGTCAATGAAAGTGACCAATGAAAGGAAGCAGAAGGAGGCGGCACTCTTTAATGAGATATTTTTGGCAAATCATAATGAATTAGCATCAAAAATATGTTCACTCCATCATCATTTAAATTGCCTCAAGCTTTAATGAATAGCAGTTACTACATGAGTTATCTTTTAATGTAATAATTTCATTGGCTTATTTGGTAAAATTTTTGCAGATTTGTCAAATACTATAACTTCAATAGTTGAGCAATTCTTTACTGTGCATCAGGCTGATACGCAGTTGAAGACTAAATGCATTAAAATCTCCATAAACCTTTATATATTGATACTACCAATAAATATATTAAACACATCTTAAGCTGATGTTTTTGTTTTTTTAGCCTGGCATAATGTAATTTAATGTTATTGAAAATGAAGAGTTTCACTCACTATAGAGATTCGTTGGCTGTTTAATTAATTTCCACTGAAGAAAGTTGGACAGATATAATTTGACTTTCTGCAAAGTAGGTTACCAAATTAGTTCCAAACATTAAGGTAGAAGAGAAAATAAAGTGAACTTAAAGAAACATTTTTCAATTTCAGTTAACTGAAAGAACACCAGATTTAGAAGATTTCAATTCTGGTCTAGATCAAGTACTTATTAGTCCTATGACTTGGAACTAATCCCAAGAATGCTGATTCTAATGCAAAATAAAGATTATTGTATATATTTTACCAAATTCACAAAATTTTTCAGAGACTAGAGAGACAACGTAGAGAAAACTAGAAGGGAAGAGCATGGGGAAACAAATTCTATGACACCTTGTTGGTGAGGCCACAACTTTGGGGACAGTTGGGCAGATATAGAACAATTTAAGTGTGCCTGCCCTCTGATCCAGAAATTCTATGAAAAACGAGTAGCAAACTTCAATGGCCACCAATTGAATATTGGTAAAATACATCATGGCCCCATTATGGAACCACAAAAACAAGTAACTCTTATATATTGTGTTCATGTTATCTCATAAGATGCATTGCTATTTAAAATTTTTAAAAACTTTGGTCAAATGTTCCTTGCAGTAACAACTCGAAAATGCATGGGAGTACACCAAATTCAAGAAAACTAAGAACCGGGCCAAAGTTACTTTGTCAAAGTTTATCCAGTAAATATATCAATCAATGACAAAAGGGGGGAAAAACACGTGAGATACTATCATCTGTATATAACATGGTACAAGTATTGACTCCTACATTTACACACTTATAAGCACAAGAAATCGGTTCCAGTGGTACTTCTGCGGAAGAGGACTGGGGTAAAAAGAAAGATTTATTCTTTGCATAACGGATTTTCTCCCGTGGAACCCCACTCCTGTACTCTCAGCCTACGAGTGGCATTGAATCTACACTCAAATGACAATTTCCTGCACAGAGTGACTGATTCAGAGACACAGATGGGATCCCACCAAAGACAACGAGACCTAAAGACTTTCCAGGGTCCCTTTCCTACTGTCCTGCAACCGGCCAGTGGCAGCTTGGGCCTGCGATCTATCATATCGACCCAGAGAACGAAGGCCCAACAGTCAAGACAAAGCGAGGAGACAAAGGCACTATTTGAGTCCCCACGGCCATGGCAACAGCCGGGCACTAGCCTTATTAATGTCTACTCCAGAGACACAGCCTTCCCCAAATCCGTGCCAGATCAAGCCCTTAGGAAGAGCTGTCTATTTTTGTAGATAGTTTGCTGATTATTTTAGACACGACCATCAGCAAAGCCTTGATTACGATCCAAATCGGTTAGTTCACGGACACGGCTGACAGACGGATTAGTCTGCTTCCCCTATCGAGGCTTTATTTCACGTGGACAAACTTTCATTGAAAGCACTGCATGGAAATATATGCTCTCTGGGAGACAGAGCAACCATTTCCTTTGCTCACAGGAGGACCATATGCATAATTAACTGCTGCTTGGATAACTCAGTTTCAGATGAAAGGTTTTATTTATACTATATTTATGTGCAATTATTAGGAAAGCTCACACTATTTGTAATAGCCCACAAACAGTGAGTGGAATACTCTTTTAATTTTAGTCAAGTCAGGAGCACAGAATTATCCTCATTCCAAATTTAAAAAAGTGGTATTCACACTGGGCACCTGCATCCCTATGCTGTCCCCGCCCAGTGATCTGGTGACGCCGGGTCATGGACAGTGTATTGCCTTTAGGTAGATGTTGCTGTGTTCATTCTATTTTCCGTTCCCTCTGCCACCTTCTCTCTCCTCCTCTCCTCGTTAAGCGCTATGCAGGTAAAGTGTGCACGCCACTGACTCCTTTTTTTTAAATGTTTTTTCCTTTATTGATTTTAGAGAGAGAGGAAGGGAGAGGGAGAGAGAGATGGAAACATCGATGAAAGAGAACATCAATTGGCTGCCTCCTGCATGCCCCCCACTGGGGATCAGGCCCACAACCTGGGCATGTGCCCTGACTGGGAATCGAACCGGCAACCTCTTGGTGCGTGGGTCGATGCTCAACCACTGAGCCACACCAGCCGGACCACTGACTCTTTCTTGATGCTAGTTCTCAAGCCTACAATCAGGTTCCTCTTTCACACTGAGTGACACCAAAGACCTCATTACGAAAAAAATCTTAACAACAGCCAAACATCAAGCTGCCTATCCCCAAGTGGCACAGGAACATTTTTCTAAGAGACGAGCAAAGCTCACAGCGTGTAAAACCGCAGAGCGCGAGGCTGCACAGACAGCTACGGTCTGGTACACAAAGCCAGCACACGCGTCTGGTCCAACGCGAGCTGTTAGGATGACTAGGGCTGAGCGCGTTCTCACCGCCACACTGTCACTGAAGATGGGCCACACTTGAGGGACAAGGTGGCAGACAACGCACACTCAGTTTATGGGGAAGGAGAGAACTATAACAGCCGTGTTGGTGCTGCCCAGCACACTGCAGGTGTTTAGCGGCATCCTGGGCCTTACCCACTAGATGCCTGGAACACCCAAGTTGCAATAACGAAAAACATCCACAGCCAATGCCCAGTGTCCCAAGAGTCGGTGCCCTAACTAGAGGACCACGCACACCTCAGCAGTCTGTGCAGAGTCACAATATGCACTGTAAGGCAAACTTGCTCATTGCTGTCCTCTGAAGTTATGATTTAAAGGCAGGACTATCAGCCCGGCCGGTGTGGCTCAGTGGTTGAGCATCGACCCATGCACCAAGAGGTCGCCAGTTCGATTCCAAGTCAGGGCACATGCCCAGGTTGTGGGCCCAATCCCCAGTGGGGGGCATGCAGGAGGCGGCCAGTTGATGTTCTCTCTCATCAATGTTTCTATCTCTCTCTCTCTCTCCCCTCCTCTCTCTCTAAAAATCAATAAAGAAAAAAAAATAAATAAGTAAAAGCAGGACTAACACCCAGAAACAACATCTACCTAGCTACCAAAGGCAGCTAAACTAACAAGTCAACTGACATCCCAGTTAAACTGCCTTCATATCTATCCCAGACCCCAAGCTACCACATTATCCTCGATTTCAGACTTCCGAATCATCATTCAGACCTCACATACAACCAGTGCATGTACTGGGTAGCAATAATATCCTGGTTAATCTTCTAGCATGACCCCACACCCTCTCTATTCGTGTCTCCTATTCATTTGAGACCCTATTACTATTATTGCCACTAGTCACAACTGTCAAAGCCAGGTCCTCGGTCTTCTGGGATCTGCTGGGTCGTTCCCATCATCTCTCATGTCAGATGAGAAACAACCATCACTCAGATGTCACTTTAGACAGTAAGCATGGAAAGTGACAACTTCGATGAGCTCAGCTGGCGTCACCATGTGCAAACACTGGAAAGTGGCAGGGACAAAGGTGGCAGACCTCTGAAGGAGCAAACACGATGAAATGCCAAGAGACAGATTAAAAGAAAATACCAAGAGATAGAATAAAAGAAACTACCAAGAATAAAAGAAAAGAGTGACAATGGTGGCTGGTTGGTCCACTTGGCAAAAGCGAAAGCTTTTTCTAAAAAACTCACTTTGTTGATGCAAACATGTTACACAACAGAAGAACGTAGAGATTTGGAAGAGGTTGACCTCCGTGTCCTGTTCCTTCAGCCAGAATTCCTTCCCCTCTCCTGGTATTTCCTGGATCACTGTTACTAGATCTCAGAACTTATATGCAAGGCACAATTGAAATGAGGGCTTTCTTGTTGCATATATCAAAAGTGAAAATGTATCAAAACCGGATCGTTTGTTCCACAAAAAACAATACACTTATTTCGCAGAGATAGAAAAAATACTAATCTGATCATACCTATATCTCTCCTAGTACCTTTGACATCTTTATTAAAATATTTTAACACAATTGACTAAGTGAGAATTTCTAGTGAACACATCTATTCTTTTAATTAAACAATAATCATTAAATGTTAATAGTAATAATAGCTTAACTTCAGCAATTCTGCCTTAATATAAAATAACTAGAAACTGAAAAATAATTGCATATTTTTCCTGCTAACTAGTGTAAGAATTTCACATTATAATCTTAGACCCTGACTGTGCTGTTTTTCTAACTGAGCACAATCAATCATAAGCTAACTCATCCTGCTTAGGAAAAAGAGGGGGGTGCTTTCTAACGGCTTTGAGTAGAAAGCAGGAGAGAAGAGTAGGGATATTTCTAGAAAAAAAAGATGGAAAGCCCGGCCAGTGTGGCTCAGTGATTGAGCGTGGACCCATGCACCAAGGGGTCACCAGTTCGATTCCCGGTGGGGGCACATGCCCAGGTTGTGGGCCCGATCCCCAGTGGGGGGCATGCAGAAGGCAGCCAATCGATGTTCTCTCTCATGGATGTTTCTATCTCTTGATGTTTCTATCTCTCTCTCCCTTTCCCTCTCTAAAATCAATAACAACAACAACAACAAAAAAAAAATTTAAAAAAAAGATGGAAAGAAGAGGAATTGCTGGATTCAGGTTAAAAGCAGGAATCGGGCCGTCCTGTTGGGCCGCCCTGGGGTCAGGAGGCACAGCCAGGGCACAAGCGGGAGGGAAGGGCGTCTGCAGGTGAGGCGCCGCCTCCTTCACCACCACACCTCTGAGTCCACGTCACCTGGGGCGTTCTGAGAGACAGTAATCAGAGTCCTTAAAACAATTCATTAAGGCACGGACAGCTCATTTTTAAAAGGAGCGAGCAGAGGCCGGCTGCGCTGGAGTGCAGTCAGATGGGGGAAGGTTGTGGGAGCAGAGCTGGGAGCAGTCCAGGGCCCAGGAAGCTGCCAGGGATGGAGCAGAGCTTAGGCCAAGGGCAGTCCTGAGGGTCTGAGGCCGAGGGTCCTTCTATCTAACTCCGTGTTCAAGGTCACCTCCCTTTTACGCTGAGAACGGGTTAGAGGGAGACCAGAGTGGAGGCAGGGAGCTCAGCTGGCAGGTACTGCGGAGCCCAGGAAGACGGGAGCTGAGAGCTCTGTAGCATTGAAGGCAGGGAAACACGGATGTATTTCAACATACACCTGGGGGGCAGACGTGCCTGGACCGGCTAAGAGACTGGATGGGAGGCGCTGAAAGGAGTCAGCGATGACCCTCGGGTTCCTGTCCTGGGCAGCAAGCACTGGCCCTGTCTACTGCTGTCCTGCCCTCCGCCCCCCCCCGCCCCTCCGCCGCCCTGCCCACCCAGCCCCTCCACTGTCCTGCCCTCCCCTGTCCTGCCCTCCCTGGCCCCTCCGCTGTCCTGCCCTCCCCTGTCCTGCCCTCCCTGGCCCCTCCGCCGTCCTGCCCTCCCCGGCCCCTTCGCCGTCCTGCCCTCCCCGGCCCCTCCGCTGTCCTGCCCTCCCCGGTCCCTCCGTTGTCCGTGAGCTCGTGCTTGGCCACAGCCCAGAAGACAGGTCCTGCTGTTCTTGGCCCTGCATGATCTTCGAAACGCTCCTGTTCCGTTCACATCGCAGCCACGCGGGCTACCTTCCTTCTGACAGTGAGACGTGGGTTTCGAACAGCTCTCTCCCAGGTTCCTTTACACTGCGTCTGCCTCGGGGTATCCTGCCTAATGGGAATATTTCACGCCCGTGGAAATTACAAATTGACGGACATTGTCGAAGGTTTTACTGAGAGTTTAAAGCATGGAATACCGTTTGTAGGACAGATGCACTGTTAGCAAGTGTTCTTCGGAGCAGTGTGATTGTTTGGGCTTGAGTTTGGGTTTCCTTGTTGGGTTTGGTTCGTCCCAAACCAAAGGGAGCAGAAAACCAAAATATTGGAAAGAATCCGAGACAACTGAATAGGTGAGGTGACTCCTGGCGGAGAAGCCCTGCTGTGAATAACTGCTGACGTAGACACCGAAAGAACCACCGAAAACAGGTCCGTGCTTTCCTGCTTATTTTCAAAAACGTGTAACAAGAGTCTAAGAAGTTTCCCAGGAACGGCCACCAGGGGGAGCAGAGGCTGAAGAGCCGGCGATGGGCGTAGGAAAGGATGCTCGACAGCGCCCCTGTTGGAGACTCACGTTAAAACCACGGTAAGTATCCCTGCACCTTGTAAAAGTGGCTGAAATAAGACACCGCGATTGTATTTTAAATCAAATGCTGCAGAGGAAGCGGAGAAGCGGGACCAGCGACACCTTCTAGTGATGGTTTATGACAACACGATGAACTGCACAGCGACCCGAAAGGCGGCAGTTTTATTTCCTATCTTACACTGTGACTCAACGACACGAAGTGATTTGCCCCAATTATAGAATACATTTTCCTGAGGCCTTCAGAGTGAGAACCTGGATTTAGAAAATGATTTTGTTTGTGTGTTAGGGACTCAGAATTATTGTAACAGTGGAGCCAGAACTGGAGCCTAGGTCCACTCGGTAATGAAGCCCACGTCAACTACGGTTACACAGAACTCTCCACCATGCCCCAGAGATGGGTCACTAACGCGAACTGGAGTGCAAGGGGGAAGCAACACCAGCGCAGAATCTGAATCATCAGCTCCACCAGTAACAGCCCCGCCACGCTGTCCCGGTGCAATGGACACCTGGTGGCACAGAGCAGTTCCCATCCTCTGACCCGACAGCCCGTTCAGAGAGCCGGCGTCATGTCTTACTGAGAGAAAATGGACAGCAGAGTGAGGACATCCGAAGAGAACTTTTAAATAGTACAGTCACACCACAGCCAAAACGTCTTTAAAAGACTCGGGCTAGCCCGGCTGGTGAGGCTCAGTGGATTGAGCATCATCCCATGGACTGAGAGGTCCGGGTTCCATTCCTGGTCAGGGCACATGCCCAGGCTAGGAGCTCGATCCCCAGTAGGGGGCGTGCAGGAGGCAGCCGGTCAATGTTTCTTGCTCTCATGGATGTTTCTCTCTCTCTCTCCCTTCCTTTCTGTCTAAAAAATCAATAAAAACATATTATTAAAAAAAAAAAAAGACTTAGGCTATTCTAGATTTTTTAAAATACTACTTACCTTAACTCAGGAAGGTACAGAGGCCCTGTGGGACTCTGAGTGTATTAGGAATTTTCCCATGGGGAATTGAAATTCCAGCCTGGGATCCACAGAACAAGGCAAATTCATTATAAAGTGCACTTTTGTGCTTGCACGTCGAAGGGCACTCCCCGTGCATCTTTGCCAGCACAAGACTGAAATAATTCATGCGGAGTGCACTGATAAAGAAAAATACCTCCTCTTTTTAATCCTAAATTTGTACTTAAAAAATAGAGAGAGACCCAAAGGAGATCCTCTGAATGTATAAAACATAAATTTAGACCCATACATCAAAGAACAAAGAGCAAGATGACACCTCTGTGACCTCCAACTGGAATTGCCAGTTTTCATCATTCAGCACTTTGTGTTACAAAAAAACTATGTAAGATTCTATTCCCTAGACCCTGGATCTCTTTCTAATGACCAACCACACGACAGTGGGTTCATCTTTACCTTTTAAAAAACGTTTATATAGTCTGCATTTGCATCAATGAGCAATACATAATACTGTGTAATGTGTTCTTTTTAATTTTTTAAACAATGGTGTTTCCCAACTCGCATTTATCACTCAACATTATGTTTTTTTGAGGGAAAATACAAATCTAGTTCACTAGATGCATTTAATTCCTGTACAGAGTTAATGAATGTGTCAAAAATATTTATCCGATCTCCTATTAACAGATGTTTAGGTGGTTTATATGCTTTTACTATTTTAAAAATTGCTGCCATGATCATTTCCGCGCCTCCCTGTGCACAGAGAAAAGCTTATGTAATGGTATACACATAAGTGGGCATGGAATATGCACATTATTACTTTCACTACATAAAACCTAACTGCTATCCAGATGGACTGTGCTCATTCACAAAATTGTATCAATTTCATTTTTTAAGCAGCAAACGAAAGCAGACACACTGGCCTCTATTTGTATGAAACAGGTGTACACGGGACTTGATTATACATTTGAACACAACTACTGTGGCGGAAGCAGCTTAGTCTCTCAGTAAAACTGACCATCAAATGTTGTGAATCAGGGGTATCAGCTGGAAGGTACATCCTGGAGGGAGAATGACCACCTCCTTTATTTCCACTCCTATCTGTCTCCTGCAATAAATCCTTGGCAACTCATCTCTTCAAAGCTTGTTCTCTATATTTGACAATGCGCCTTAGTTCTTTTAACAGGAGATGCTGATATAATTAGATCAGCATCGATCTACATAATAACTCTCCCAGTATATTTCGTTCCCTCATTCATTCCTTTGTAGGCACATACTGAATGAGTACTAACTGTAGCAAGAAATACAGCAAAAACCGGACATGGCTCCAACTCTCAAGGGACCACAGTCTAGAGCTGTACCATACAGTACGGTAGCCACGAGCTACTTGGGCATTGCACCTCTGAAATGCAGCTTGTCTCCGTGGAGATGTGCGATGTGTGGAAAATAAGCACTGGGTTTCTTAGATGTAGTACAAAAGAATATCAAATGTGTCATTAATAACTCTTACATGGGTTATATGTTGAAATGACAATATTCTGAATATACTGGGTTAAATAAGACAGTATTTCAATGTCTGCTGGTTTTTTTACTTTCTTAACGTGGCTACAAGGAGATTTAGATGCATGTCCGTGGCTCACATGGTATTCCTTTTACCCAGCAGTGGTCAAGAAGCTATGAGACAAGTACAACAATGCAGTGAGATGATTCCCGAGCAGGCTGATTGCCAAGCTCACGGGAGGCATGCAGAAAGGACAGAGCCAGCTCAGCAAACCACAGACACCGAGACCACAAGTAATAAAAATAATGTCTTATTATTTTAAAAGTATGAGTTTGCTGAGTGGAAAAAGCAGCAGGGAATGGAGTCATGCCAGGCAGAAGCCCAGAGGCAGGAGAGAGCACAGTGTACCCAGGGAGGTTAGCCAAACCCAGGCGAGATTAGTACATTACCCCTGCTAGCTCTGGGCAAGGTCAGCCTTTTGATTTAAAATAAGGATAATAGCCACCTTTCTGTGTTATTCCTCCCGTGAGCAACTTTAGACAACGGAAACAATACACTGAACCTACATCAAATAAGTGTAACCTATTATCCACTTCAGAATACCCATTACCTACGTCCTTATCTTCAGAATCACCAAGTCTAAAAAACAAGCAGTCGTGTAGTAACACCCAGGATGAGGGGATGCAGTCCCCAGAACACAGCCTCTCTCACCCATTACACAGACCTGTTCTATCCCAAAGGAAGAACTGGAAGGTATTTTATGACCTCAGGGCTTTTGTACAAATCTTGACTCAAATCTGCATAAGAACAGCAGGATCTTCATATTATAGCAATTTTTAAAAATACATAATATTATAGATAGCTTTTCTCTGTCCTACAGCCTCTAGTTGGGTTTTTAAAAAATGAGACAAAAAGAGATGCAAAATTAGAATGTTAATCAGCTCTGTGACTGACCCAGGAAGTTGCGCAAAGACCAGACCAGGAATGCCTTTACCTGTTCCAGTCCTTTCTCACACACCAAGCATCAGCGAGAAACACGTTTATTCACGTGAAAGTAAAAACAAACCAACAAGAAAATCAATGGAAATGTAAACAGAGCGAAAAGAAAAATAGTGAGATCTGTTGTTAGATGAGAGTTTTTAACAGGACCTAGGAAAGAATTCATTTCAACAGCTGGAAATTACACGGGCTCGGGTCACGCCAATGATGCTGCCGCTGTTTGCAAACAGGACGTATGGAGCCCAGCTTGCACGCGTGGTGGAAAAAAAAGAAATCTTCCATTATGCAAAATGCACTGAATTGTTGTGCTTGTAAATGCAAAACAATGATAAGGTCTGCAAGGCAGACACATGCTGTTAGTCCCTTTCACTGACTGGCAGGTAGTGGGTGTTTTGCTTTGTTTTTTGTTTTTTTCCTTTTCTTGGCTGCAATAAATTTTAAAATAACTTTTGGTATTTGATGAAAGAAACTAAAATAACTATCTCCTTTCCCACCGAAGAACAGAACTCTGCCCCCGCCATGCAGCTTTGATCCTTGGGACATAAAAAGCAACACTAAATAGAATTCAATAATAAAAGGAAACCAGAGCCTGGAGATGGGAAGGCGGGCGAATAAAAGGTACTTCTATTCTTTTAAAAAAGATGTAGTCAAGCTTGCTTTAATAATTCATAAGATATACCACCTCATAATGCACAAAAGCCTGGTGCAACCCAGAGGAATGAACTGAGATGGAAATACCGGTTCCGACCATATCTGTCATAAGCGCAGGGCCAGGGTGTGCCTTCAGAACAACCCTCCCACAGGGCAGGGATGGCCCGCTGGTCCACGCTAACCCACGGGGACCAGAGTGAAACCCCGTCCTCAGTAAGACAAGGCACACGCAGAGGAAAGTGGCCATGCACAGAAATGTCCCTCCCTTTCCCCCCATTGACCCCCTCCTCCCGATCCTGCCCCCGCACCCATCTCCAGCATTGTTGTCCATGTCCATGGTTATGCATACCTGCATATAAGTTCTGTGTAAAAGTGACTGACAACTTTAAAGAAAAAAATTTAAAAAGAAGAGTGTGCTAAGACAGCAGAGTGGAGAAGTCTCTGTTCTTTCTCCATCCCAAAACAAGAGAGTGAAAAAAAGAAATGGAAATTACATCTTAGGGAAAACAAGGCAAACTCGTGCACCCAATCACCACTTATGCAACAGCGCCCCCAGAGGCGGTGAAATGCACGCAGGGGGCCAGGGCAATGCTGAGAGGGGGTCTTTGGCTCAAGACTCAGATACGAAATCAACGCAGGAAACACTCGGTGAGACGGCAGGCAAGTCCAAATCCTGAGCAGCCTCTGGCTCCCACGCATCCGGGAGTAGACGCTCAGCACTCTCAATACACAACCCTGCGTGGTCAAGTGCTTCTGGGAACAGGGGCCAGTTCCCGCTCCCCCTGTTCCGCCAGCCCCCACATCAGCTAGTGACAACTCGGTGGTCCAGGGGGGACTTCATTCATTCAAAGGTCAATAAAAAGGAATGAGCATAGGATCTAGACTAGACCAGGAAGTTAAAGGAAAGAGGGAAGGAGGGAAGAAGAGACAGGAAGATTAAAAATAAAAAACAAAAAAAAAAAAAACAACAGAGAAAGTAAATAAAGAAAAAGTCACTAGAGAAATGCTGCCATCAAGCAAACGAAAAGCAGGACTGGAAATAACACTGTAACTCACAGAACTTTAGGAAAAAGTAAAAAAATTCAAAGGGATACAAGAGCTCTTGAAAAATGGGGCAAAAATCGCAGATGAATTATGAGCCCACAGAGTTGATCAAAAAAATTAAATCTAAACAAGAAGTTGTTTGGCACAGAATGAGCATCACTGAAATCCTCTGCAAAAAATACAAAAGAATGTGTATTACCAAAAAAAACTAGATGGTTAGTCACAATAGTCCATGTATACGTCACATTCAAGAGTTTTAATCAACAGAATATGTGAAGTTCATACTATGTGTCCAACATCGTTTAGAAAATCCCCTGTACCCAAGAAGATATCGACCCAATTTAGAAACAAAAATGCATAAGAACACTGAAATAATGCAAGAAAAAGTGCAACCGAAGACTCCATCTCTTACCATCCACTAGTCGCACTTACATAAATTCTGAAAAAGAAACGATCAGTACCGGCCTGGAGTCATCAAGAAGGACCTACAGACGAGGAAGGAACCGAGCCAGACTCGGACGGAAAGGGGGACCAGAGACCGGAGGAGAGAGAGGTCAGGTGTGCAGGTCGAGCAGAGAGCGCACCTCCCAGCAGCGGCAGGAGGGAGCCTGGCCCAGCACAGAGGAAGGGCGTTCTGCAGAGCAGCCTGAAAGGTCCATGTTGGTAAAAGGTGAGGTTATGACGGGGTCAGCTATGGAAGAAACCAAGTATCAGAAAAAGGGATAGAAATGGGGCGGTGTACACATGGCAACTCCTGCAAGGGGACATGGTGAAGGTTGGGCCGGGCAGCCCAGGAGACGAATGGCAACGCAAGGAACACATGACCAGAGAAAACAGCTTCAGAGACAGAATGATCAGTCAAAAAAGACAGCGGCAGGGGATAAACAGAGTTAAAAGTGAATGAAACAGACATTTAAAGAATAATAATAATAAAAAATCAATGGAATTAGAAGACGTATCAGAAAGGAGGGAAGGAAGAAAAGGAGACGCGGAAGATGACTCAGTGTTTTTCTCTCTAGGAAAGCAGAATGAAAGATTGGTAGCACGTTTGATCACATCGAAAACAAAATTTCCATCTGCTTTCACATCTTCCCTGGGCATCTGGCTTAATCCATGCATGCCAAGTGAGGCCCTTCAGCGTTCAACAGGAGCAGCTCAAGCGTCTCACACTAACATTAAGTGCAACTGCATAAAACAAAGACCAGAAATAAATCTTTAAAACAATTTCTTTATTTGTGGATGCAAATAAAATGATGTCTGGAATTTGCTTTCCCATAATCCAGTGGGGGAGAGTATAGATGAAGCGAAATAGACCAGTATTTGCTGAAGATGAATGATGAAATCACCGGGACACGTTAAACTATTCTCCCCATTTAAGAACAGAAACCTCACCGCCATGTGAATCTAATTGCTCACTGGGAGCTCCTTCTCAAGGAAATGATGGCAAAATGTAAGAATGCAATTTGTAAACAATTTTGACTAAATGACAAGTCTAACACATTACAGCCACCACTAAACATAACAGCAAAAGATATAAAACAGAAAACTGAAAACCCTACCTATCCTGCCCTTCCATACACCTCGGCCCTGCCGTTGAAGTCAAGAAGAATTAATACACAGGAAAGGTTATTCAAATGTTAAGTGCTTAAGAAACATGTAGAGATTAGTATCAACAGACATGAACAGTGAACATTGGTGTTACAGCCGAGCACTGCATGTACTGCACAGTACTTTGGGTCAAACATATTTAGGAAAGTTGACACCTTGGGCAGCTATAACCAGATCTCTAAATATTAATTGATATAAATATTTTATCTTCTGTCATTGCATTCTAATAAAAATGTGACATATAATTGGAGTGCATGAACACCAAGTATTAATTATTCATCTTAAGCTGTGAGATTCAGCAAATTGTTCTTAATAAAGTATAATGATTAACTGAGGCCTTGACGTAATCTAAAATGCGGCAGACCCTAATGCATCTGCTTTCTCAGAACTGCTCTGGGTTACATAACATGCACGTTTAAGCTCTTAGAGATGCTAAATGTGTTAGATCCCAAGCATGTACCCCTGCTAGAAATTTTAACATTACCAGATCCAAAGATGCTAAACCTGAAAAATGTTCCATCCCCTTAAAAAGATCAATGTAACTAGACAGCAGTTTACAGTCTCACTTTTTTCTCCAGTCAGCCAGGTTAAATACCTAAAGCCAGTTTTGTGTTCTAACAGCATCTGAAGGACAGAGGTAGAAGTTGGGCGGTGAAGAAGGCTGACAGGAGAGAAGGTGTTGGAGGAGAGCTCTGTGGAGCCGGGACCACCAGAAAGATGAGCAAGGTCCTAGAGCAAATTGAAGCTGAAACATCGCTGTCCGATTTCAGGCACGTCGTGAGAAGGCAGGTTCTTTGGAAAAGACAAGAATGCTGGGAAAACAGAAGGCAGCAGGAAGAGAAGAAGACCGAACATGAGATGGGTTGACTCCATAGAGAAGCCATAGGCATGGGTCTGTGGGAGCTGAGCAGGGCTGTTGAGGACAGGACACTGTGGACGTCACTCATTCGTGGGGTCCCCAGGAGTCGGAGCTGATGCAACAGCAGGTATCACACAACAGTGTTTAAAGGAGTATATTTCCCACAAAGAAAAAATTAAACCACCAGATTCTATTACACTTTGTAATCATTACCTTTTCATATAATAAGAGGAAATGAATCGCCAATGACAGAACGTTTTGTTGTATTTTGTACAGATACATATAAATTAGGAGTTGAATCCCGGCTCGGCTGCTTGTTATGTAACCTTGAGCAAGTGTGATTTGCTACGTGACCTTGAGCAAATTACCGAATCCCTTTCTGTCTCAATTTCCTCATCTGTTCAATGGGGATAATAAGAGCATCTGCTTCCTAGGGTAAAAACTAAATGAATCAATCTCTAAAAAGGTCTCAGGAGAGTGCCTGGCACTTAGTAAAATTTTAAAAATGTTAACTATCACTGCCACCCCTACCATCACCATCCTCATCATCAAACATTTGAATCTCTACTGCCTTCATATACAAAAATGCAAATTAGGGTGCCTCCCAATTTTTTGTTGGTAAATGATGGTGAGTTTGAAGTTTTGGACACACAATCCTTCTCAGCCTTAATCAATGAAAACAGCTGAGCAGTGAAGATACAATGGGTTCTGAGAAGCTGACATTTAAGGGTTTTGCCCAAGAAAGGGGGTAACTATATACACGTGACTGCTGTAGAAATTTTCAAGCATGCTGTTTAAGATTTTCTAAGCATATAACTCTCACAGAGTCTTTTCTGTAACTTTAACTGGAAATTGCTTATCCTCGTCACTTACTACCCACCTCTAGCCACAAATGGCCTTCTTTCTGTCTCAAACACACCAACCCATTCCATTCCCAGGGCCTTTGCACCTGCTGCTCCCTTGGCTAGGGCTGCTTTGCCACCTGCCCTTAACATGGCTATTTTCTTCTTATGTTTTGACTGCAACTCAAATGTGACGTCTTCAGAGAGACACCTCTTGACCACTTCACCCTTGATTTAAGTTTATCATCACAGGATATTCTCCTTCAGTTTTTTTGTTTACTCTTTTATGATCTGTCTTCCTCACATCCCTCCCAATAAACTGTGGGCTCCATGAAAGCGGAGATCATGTCTTAGCTGTCACTGTTTCCCCAGAGTCAAAAAGAACAACTGGTTGGAGTGTAGCTGGCATCCAACTAAGTATTTGTTAAATGCATATTTTAATTTTGAACTTCAAAAACATTTTAAGTTTATTACCCATTAAATTTTTCAATGAATATGTGTTAAAGGATGGTCAAGATTCTAAATGATGAGAGCTGTTTGTCTATTCATTTTACTTTTAAGTATCTTTGAGATTCAAAATCCATTAGAATGACAAATTTTTGACCTTGAAAAGATTAGGACCCATCACCTTTCAATATCTGTAGGTTACATCTAGAGCCAGAAGCTATTAATAAAGTGAAATAAGCCAGTCAGAGAAAGATGAGTATCACATGATCTCCTTATATGTGGAATCTAGTGAACAAAATAAACTGATGAACAAAATAGATCGAGACATGGAAGCATGGAACAGACTGACGAATCTCAGGGTGTGTGTGTGTGTGTGTGTGTGTGTGTGTGTGTGTGAGAAGAGATTAACCAAAGAACTTATATGCATATATGCATGGCCCATGGACACAGGCAATAGTGTGGGGAAGGTGGGGGAAGGGGGGCGGTGAGAGCATGGTGGAAACAGTCAATGGGGATACAAAGGGGGATATCTGTAATACTTTTGACAATAAAGATAAATTTAAAAAAATAAAAATAAACCTACTTTTCAAAAAATTTTATAAATTAGTTTAGCACATTAAGAGAAAAATACAGGGGGAAATCAACACAAAGGGAAAAAAACAGACAAGCAAAAGCTGGGTGGCAGCACCTCTGCTAAAGTGTTGCTTTAGAGACAAAAACAAGAACAGAAACTACTTCCCGTGTTCCTCTATTGCAGAACAGAGCAATATAGGACTGCTTAAACTAATTATGATACATCAATACAGCAGAGAATTACCTTTCAAATAATAGGTTCCATCTCAGTAAATACAATCACACACATGTGCACAACACATAAAATTAGAAAGAAATACTCCAAGGTGTTAACGGGATATTTTTAGATGGTATCATTACAGACATTATATTAAATTAGCATTTCCCCTTAGTGCCCTTTTCTTTTCTAAATTTACTTAAACTTAAAAAAAAAAGTTCACTTGTTTCTCCCACCCCTAACCCAATCTATTCTCTGTATCTATAGTTTAGTTATATATATATATATATATATATATATATATATATTCCACATATAAGTGAAATCATACAGTACTTGTCATTCACTGTCTGACTTATTTCACTTAGCATAATGCCCTTGAGGTCCATCCATGCTGTCACAAATGACAACATTTCATTCTTTTCATTGGCTGAAAAATTATATATATATATATATATATATATATATATATATATATATATATGCTTTTATGAGGCCCGCATTACCCTGATTCCAAAACCAGACAAAGACATTACAAATAAAAGAAAATTATAGACCAATATCCCTGATGAACATAGATGCAAAAATCCTCAACAGAATATCAGCAAACTGATTTTAACAATACAGTAAAAGGGTCATACATCATGATCGTGTGGGATTTATTCCAGAGATACAAAGATGGTTCAAAATCCTCAAATTAGTTGATGTGCTAAACCACATTAACAAAATAAAGGATAAAAATCATATGATCATCTCAATAGATTCAGAAAAACATTTGAAAATATTCAACATCTATTTATGATAAAACTCTCAGTAAAATGGGTATAGTTGGAACATACCTCAACATAATAAAGGCCATATATGACAAGCTCAGAGCTAACATCATAGTCAATGGTTAAAAGCTAAAAGCTTTTCTTCTAAGATCAGGAACAAGACAAGGATGTCCACTCTCACCACTTTTATTCAGCATGGTATTAGAAGTCCTAGCCAGAGCAATTAGGCAGGAAAAATAAATAAAAGGCATGCAAATTGGAAAGGAAGCAGTAAAACTGTTACTATTTGCAGATGATATGACATTATATATAGAAAACCCTAAAGACTCAACCAAAAACCTGTTACAGCTAATAAACAAATTCTGTGAAGTTGCGGGACAGAAAAATCAATACAAAAAAAATCTTTGACTCTTTATTTTTTTTTACTTTGTCTAAAATCTTAAATTGCATTTGCAATCTTGATAAAAATACTGGGTTTTATAAGGTGGGTTGCCTTTTTAAAAATTTATTTGTTTTACTTTGGGTTTGTTCTTTAGAAAGAACAGGTGGAATACTGAAATCAGCTAACGAAATAATCTAATTATCGTCCTTCAACAGAACAAAGAGGATAAGCTTTGGTAAGCATCATTACTGGGACCATAGATACATTACATTCGTGAAACTCCAAAGACGCTGCAAAGGTGGAAACTATACATTGCTCTTGCGAATAACAATTCTAATAATAACTACCATTTATCAAGCAGTTACAACCTTCCAGGTTTAGACATAATCTCATTTTTATCTTCACAACAATCCAATAAGGTAGCTTTTGTTTCCATTTATAAAATAAGAAAATATAGGTTCTCCATTGTAGACACCTGGGAGGCACACATATGCACACACACCCTTAGATTTGCAGTGAGGATGTTATGCTCTTCCCTCGATGTTTGATAGGTTTTATTATAAAAACTCTCACTGCCATTTAACTCCTTTTTAAACTTCTATCTGCTTTTAAAATAATTATATAGAGATACTCCTCACTTGACAACGGGGTTATGTGTAGATAAACCCATTGTAAATTTAAAATATCCTAACTGGAAAATGCATTTAATATACATAGCCTCCTGAAAATCGCAGCTCAGCCTGCCCACCTTAAACGTGCTCAGCACACAGCACCCCACCGCTCTAGCAGCCTAGTCCCCTGCAGAGGAGCGGCTGTTCACCTTTGTGGCCGTGTGCCTGACCCAGAGCTGTGGCTCGCTGCCCCTGCCCAGGAAAAGATGGAAATTTAACATTTGTAGTGCGGTTTCTACTTAATGTGTATCACGTTTGCACCATTGTAAAGTCAAAAAATAGTTAAGCACGGTAAGTTAGGGCCTGTCTGTACTTCTTTCAGTGATAAACAGAAAATCTTATACCAAGCTATACACCAATGTTGTGTCTAGAATCCCACTTAGATTAGGGCAATGATGACTAAATATTGGTTCAAACGTCACATAATTGAAAATACAAAATATGTCACGTTTAATTTACAGAACAATCATTTTGAGTACCTGTCTTTTTCCTTTCCATTCTACCTGCTCACACAGGCAACATAAGGAAAGTGGTTAACAAACAGCAAAATGGTAAGCACAGTAGAATTCTGTATATTATTATCCTTAAACAGCCATGCTGCCTACAGTGGTGTCAGTTCATGAAGTAAACAAAATGAAACAACTACAGACTTATTCCATTCGAACTAGTCAAAATACACCATTCAATCATTTTAAAGGGTCTTTATAATCAAAAGGTAGTTCTCAACTTACCTACCATAAATAGAGATAAACCTAAGGAACAGCAAAGGAAGGGTTAGCATGAATCCCTGCTACTTATCTACATTGTAACAGATCAGTGGAGAGACCTGGAGGCAGTAGTGGGAAGGCCTGGTGGCCAGAGGAACCTCAACCATAGGAGCTCCGTCCAATTTTATCTGTTTACTGTCCTGGGCACTCCCAGAAGATTTCTCATATATCATTTTCTTCAATAAAAGGATTTGCAGGTAAAGCACTGTAAAAGATTATTGACTATAAACATGCATAATCCTATGTATTTGCATTCTAATTCTCAAAACATACGTTTGAGATGAAGCTGGACAGAGCTCCAACCGACCAACACACTAGGGTCTGAATGAGGCTGGAGGTATTTCTATTTTAGCTCTAGAGCGTCATTAAAAAACATTAAACACAGTGTGCGTACAGCATCCGCCAGTGTCTCTCACTCTTGTCGAACTGTTAGTTATAGCGAAATGGAAAGGTAAAATAAACAACCCTTCCCAATCCTATTCATCAAGCCTGAATAATAAAACGTCATTACTGAATCATCATTAGTCTGCACGGAATGTGATATATCCATAAAACACAACGTGGAAAGGCTGGAACTGCACATTTTTCCTGGACTTGTTAAGGATGACCATTAAACTCCACTTTGCTCTGACAATTGTGATTTAAATGGCAACCAAAATGCAAGAAAATAAATAGTCTATTCTGCCTCTTCTTTCTCTTCTTGCTTGCTTTATTTATGGTGGTCGTAACTCTGCAACCAATAAAGAGTGGTGATGAATACTGTGTGAAGGCAGCAAAGTCAACTTTAACTAATAAAGGCAGGTCTTATCAGAGAAGAGCAAACCTTAGGTTACTGAGAAAATAACCCATAAATCCAGTGCAAGACTTCAGATATGAATCTGTGTGTGCTGACTACTAAATACTAAGATATACTTTTAAATAGATGACTGAAGGAGCAAATCAATACATGTAAATTCATTTTCAATGTCATTAACCAGATGTCCACATCACTGGGTTTAATGTTAGTGTCTATTTAGGAGGAGATATACTGAGTAATTTTAGAGGCAAGGCTGATCAAGCTGACTTTTTAAAACTAAGCACAAAATCAAAACAAATTCAGTCAAAAAAAAAAATATAGCACACAGGAAAATTAAACTTAAATTATCATCTCTGTATATATTTTACTATAAATGTGTTTCAAAATCATTTTGTATCATGCATGGATCGCTCAATTCCTTAGAAAATTATTTTCTCTGAAGGAATATTTTCTTTCTAAAATTTTCTCCAAAAATAAAGTTATATTTAAAAGGATTTTTATGATGTGGCTGAACATTATACAAAACCTCAAAAGTTATGGAAAGAATGAGAAGATTTTGCCTAAATAAGAAAAGAGTCTTTTGTGTGATTCATTATTTCCTACGGGAACAAACAGCGTCACTTTTCAGATCAGGACCTCTTCTTGCCCACTCAAAGATCAATCACACTCCTACACAGCGACCAGGACCACGTGGAAACTGAAGTCCAAAGCACAGTGTCGCTTACAGTCACTTCAAAGAAATCAAAATACTTAAGTACAAACCCAAAACTACATGTTAAGGATCTGAATGGTAAAAATTAAGACCTAATGAATCCAAAATGCCGAAGTTGGGGCCTTGCAGGTAATTCTGATACATGTTAAACTTGAGAACCACTGGCCCAAACTACATGAATATATCTAGACGCGAGGATAAAGCGTCAGACACATTTTGGCATAAATTGAAGCTTAAGAAAAGTCAACAACCTAATCAAGACAAATATTAAGAGTTATTAGGATAATAAAGATTAGAAGATACTAAATTATACCCTAATGTCTATTATTTTTTGTAACAGCTTATTGAGATATAATTCCCATATCATGAAATTAACACATTTAAAGAACTCAATGGTTTTAGAATGTTCAGAGTTGTACAGCCATCACAACAATAAATTTTAGAATTTTTTACCACTCTAAAAAGAAACCTCACACCTTTTAGTAACTCTCCCCTAACTTCCCATCCCTCAGAGCCCTAAGCCTCACTCACATATTTTCTGTTTCTGTAGATTTACCAGTTCTGGGCAGTTCGTATGAATGGAACCATATAAAACGAGGTCTTTTGTGTCTGGATTCTTTCATATAGCTGAACGTTTCTAAGGTTCATCCATGGTGTAGCACGTATCAGTATTGTATTCCTTCTTGTGGACGGACAATTTTCCACTTCACGGACACAGCACACTGGTTTATCCACTCATTTGTTAATGGGCATCGGGCTGTTTCCACCTTTGGGCTGTTATGAATAACGGTGCTACGAACATTAGTGCACAAGTATTGTGTGCACATGTTTTCATTTCTCTCAGGAATACACCCAGGAGAGGAACCGCTGGGTCACATGGTACCTCCGTATTTCATGAACTGACAGAACACCCCTGGAAGTGACTCCACGGTTTTATACTCCTCCCAGCGGTGTCCGAGCCCTTCGGTCCTCCACGCCCTCACCAACTCACATGTCACTTTTTGATGCCAGCCACCTGTGGGTGGGAAGTGGCATCTCATTGTTTTGATTTGCATTTCCCAGGTGACTACTGATACATCTATCTTTTCATGTGCGTGTTGGCTGTTTGTATAGCTTCCTTGGAAAACTGTCTCTTCAGATCACTTGCACCATTTTTTACTGGGTCATTTATCTTCCTATTGAGTTGTAAGAATTCTTGATACATTCTATATACAAGTCTCTTAGCAGATATGTGATTGGCAAATATGTCCTCCCACTCTGTGGGTTGTCTTTTCACATTCTTGGTAGGATCCTTTAAAGTGAAATGTTTATGATTTTTGTTAAATGTCTCCTGAAAAATATCAGCTCTGAATTCACTGTTTAATGCAAAGTGTAATTAAGATACTGGATATTAACAGGGAAAACTTATGATTTATATTATGGAAGTTTTACTAGATTGGGGAAGAATTCCATTTAAGGTTGGTCTTAATGTGAAATGACCTACAAAATACTCGGACTGAAATTTATAATGGTCACAAAGCAATTCAATAAATCTTTCTCACTGGTGTTTTACAAGAAAAGCAAATTCTTCTCATCTTTATGAAGGGCAATAGATCAATGCCCAAAATAAGTATGGATAATTGAGGTATCTAAATGTGTGCTTTAATCTATTAGTCTATACTTTTTTTCTGTATCTGCTTAAAGTACCCAAAATTGATTTCCCAAACTCTGATTACAGCTATCAAATTAATATTTAACATACAGATCTTTTCCACTGTTTTCTGAAGTTAGTGAAATGTCTTCTGAAAAAAAGAGGGACCAATATCAGCATCAGGCTACAGCACTGAATCCAAGGGAAATTCAATGCCTGTTGGTACATGATTGGAGCTACAACCTACCAAGGTAAGACCAAGACTGCCTCTAATAATACTTGGCCCCAGACTTACAAATAAAATGAGCCTTTGAGATCGATGCTCTTCTACAGAGAAGAGAGGGCTGGACAATTCTCAATTTGCCAAGAAGGCTTTTCTATAAAAGTATTAGTTTGCTAGGGTTTACGTGGCAAAATACCGCAGACCTGGGAGGCAAACAACAGGAATTTATTTTCTCACAGGTCTGCAGTCTACAGGTTCAAGACACAGGTGTCAGCAGGGCTGGTCTCTCCTGAGGCCTCTCTCAGCTTACAGATGGCTGCCTCCTCATATGGCTTTCCTCAGTGCATGCCATCCCTGGGGTCTCTTCCTCGTACAAGGACATCAGTCCTATGGCATGAGGACCCCACCCTGCGACCTCATGTAACTCAATTACCTCTGTAAAGGTGCCATCTCCAAATATTGTCACTTGGGGTTTCGGGCTCTAACGTGATCTGGGGTGAAAACAATTCAGTCCACAACAATAACAGACTTTTATTGGCAGGGAATATGAGATGCATATATACAGTGAGACGGTGTACATCGGACCCTGGATCGTCAGCACTGTAAGAACAGGGCCTGCATCTTTCTCACTGACATTCCAGTCCCTGGACATTGCTTGACACAGATAATGCTAAAAAAAAATGTAGATTAAAAAAATGAAATAAAATAATAGATTTTATTTGCCTCTTAGTAAACATATTAGAAAATGTAATGCTGTGAAACTTGAGATTTAAAAATGACTTTTCTCTTTTAGAACATCACACACAATAGCTCTATAAAGTGCCATGGAATTAGGAAGTATAGCGGAAGATTTATAAATGCATTTCAAATATAAAGTCCTCGAAATTTCACTCAATTCCCTAAACGCCCTATAATACTGTGATTACTAAAACACAACAACACAACACAACAGCACAGGAGTGAACCCTGGGAGAGAAAGCGGCACAGAGGTCCTCACTGGCAATATTTGGATCAAGTGCCCAGAACGAGGAACGATCCAGCTCAGCAGAAGTGCACCATCACCTCGGGGATGGCAGCAGCAGACTCTCTCTGGCCTCGTATCAAACGATAGGCATTTTGTTCTGTGCTGCCAATACGTTCAAATGTCTTAAACATCTAAATGATCTTCTCGTGTTTCTGTGCGGCCGGTACTCTGTTCTCTTCCAGCCTATTTACAGGGACCGCAGGTTGGACGGAGCTGGTTTTGCTCAATGGGCCAGAACCAAGTGTGCAAACTGCTCATCAGAGCCCTGGCTCCGGGTTCACTTCAGTGTGCCCAAAGCATCACTTCAGTGCCACACGAAGCACAGAAAACGACCAAAGCAGTGGCGAGGTGGTGGCTGGGTACACGGTGACGCGCCTAACTATCGCAGGGTTCTTAAGTCATCAATGACTACACTACTCATTACCAGAAAGAACACTGCCTCCCAGACCATCCTAACTAAAATTCGGAAGTCCCGAAACCTAGAATTTTCCAAGCTAACGTATCTGCTGGGTCTTTGCCAGGATGCATTTAAATGACAAAAATGTACATGATAGTCTACATATCCGGGTAGTCACCGCCAGCGATCCTTACAAGCTAAAGTCATCATAACCAGATAGACGAGCAGCCTCACCGGGTCTCATTGTTTCACTGCCATGGAGAGTCTGCCCTTAGATGTACCACACAGTTCACCCCGAGTGTGTTCCATTGAGTATGTTTAAAAACAGGATGCTTCCTCCCTGAATGCTTCCTCCCTACCAGCTTAAACAACTGTTTCGCCTGCGGTACCCCATTCAGTTTGTTCCAAACATCACCAGGGAACCAGACAGAAGGAACAGGGCCCAGATTTTCCCTCAGCCAGACAGCTGTCTCCCAGTGAAGCGGCACAGACACGACACACGCTGTCTTTCATGCTTCCCAGCGGTGTCTTCTTTCCAAACAGCCAGGCAGCTCTTGCTGCAAAACTAAAAGCTCAGAGAGGTTCAGCTTCCTCCAAAGACTGATACTACAAAAGAATGTCCAAGTTACTTTTTAATCTGTAATTGTGCACAAACAGTAATCAGTGAAAACATTCTTTAACTCATTTATAGGCAATTAACCAGCATAACCGTCAAAGCAAATATTCGGATGTGGCCCTGAAACAACGCATTACAAGGGAGAGCCGCTAAGCAACGTGTGTTAAACAAACACAGGAACACAGTCCTTACCTAACACCTAACAGTACATGGAGTTTGCACTTTAAAGCAGGGCCGGGGTAAAACCAATGTTCCCAGATTCTCACAGGAATGATGCTCTATCCACACGGGAGAAAATGAATGGGACCATGCCCCATCCCGATCGCTTCTCCACAGCCTGCTCTTGAGTGCTTCCAACTGAGTGAGCTGTATATTACAACCCACATGGAGAACACCACCCGGGGGACCTTTCCCTCTCAGTAATGAATTCCTGGGAAGAGCTGTCCAACACAACAATGTCTACACAGCAAGGAAGGCCATCGGAGACCCGAGCATTTCGATTGGGAGAAGGATACTACACCTTCTAAGGACCTGGACACCATCAACTCTAAGAAAAGAAATGTGAAACGTCGAATTCGCCTCTGGATAGTTGACCCAGAGCTGATGTTTTGCCCATGTTTTCTAGGTTTGTGTAATAGCCCACCATCTTGTTGGTGCCGAGAGGGATCCTTTGTTTTGTTTTAGTCTGTGTCACTAAGGATATCACACCTCAGAGGCTCAGCCTCTCTCACAAGGATAACTATTAATAATGTGCTTATAGTCTTCTCAGTAACCACACATCAGGCTCACTTCTTTGGGGCTTAACATCGGGCAACAAACAGTGTGTGCACGTTAAACAAGGGGCGAACGGCCTGAATGAATGAAGCTGCACTACCCGGAAGCCATGTGCTGGTTAAACGCTGACATTCCCGTTAGGACACGGATCTAAAGGGCATCAGGTCAGTCTGCTAAGACGCCTACACTCAGGGCCTACAGCGTAGAGTCACAGGGCCTGGCATTCACCATTTTAAGGGCATTTTCCTATTTAGTGGTCGTATTTCATCTACTATCATAGCTGATGGTTAAAAATACAGATAAAAATCATTTCAAGGGAAATAATGAAAAAACATAAGCGTAAAACCAACAACAGAGGGAATATTATTAATGGGCACCGACACGTTTTCATTATAAACCGTAATGTTTTAAATGTCTACAATGCACACCTATCTCTATAATTGAAGATGGAAGTCTAGGGAGAAACTAAAGCATTCTCGAAGCATTTTTATATTCTCAAAAGTAAAGCTAATCTACAGTCCTCACAAAAATTATTTTAAAGAAAGGAGCTTTTATAAGGATTACAGTAAAAATATAATAAATCTCTTTAGACATTTATGTTAGAAGATAAGAATACTGTTAAATTGAATAATTTTCTATCCTTCTATATAATAAAAGATGCACCTCACCATAATACCTTAATGAACAGAGAGGATATATTCTAATGACGCCTTTGTTAGCACTTCAAGTATCAAAGGCACAGAATCCAGAGTGCTGAAAGGCACATGAGCTATAAGGAAAGACGGATACGTTAATAAAAATATCAGTTACCGGTTGTACCAGGAAATACCAAATAAGCACCTGGGAATCATAGAGCAAAGGGGAAACAATGAGTGATGGAGTTTAAATGAGCAGAAATCAAACAGGGACCTAACCTGGTCTGAGGGCCAGAGAGCAATCTGGGGGAGAGGGCGGGGTGAGGAAGAGAGAGAGAAAGGAGGAGAATGAATGAGAACTGCCTGTTGCCTGCTGATTCACATCGGGGCCAGGGGACTTCCAGGACCTAGAAAGCACCCCACACACACACCGGCCTCAGTGGCAGCCAGGATGCCCTACGAGAGCTCCTCCCAGGCTCATCTCCCAGGAACTCAAAGGAAAACACCTTCACCTGAGCATCTGCATCCATTCTCCAGGAGCTTATCCTCAAAGAGGCAGAAGAGGACAGTCATCAGGGATGGGAACACAGCAGAAATACTAGGGAGCAAATCCACCCCTACTGGGAAGCCGGCAAGCCTTCCTTTGCAAGAGGCGGCGATTGAGCTGGACTGGAAAGGACACACGGAAATTTGCAAGATGAATAAAAACCTATTTTTGGAGAAAAAAACAAACAGTTCTATGTCAGTCCTTAAGTATATAGGAAGGGGTAGCAGTGGGAGATGAGGCTGGAGAAAACACTGTCCTAGAAATACACTCTTAAAAATGAAGATGGACCCTCACCAGCCCTTCCAGAGTCAGCTTCAGGAATAGCCCTGAGCTGATTTCTAAACTGCAAGGTGATTATCAAAACAAGGTTCCTTTGAAATTGCTCTAACAGGGACGATCTATACAAACAGACTTGATAGGATTAAAATAGCGATTGATGCCAAGCATTCTCCAGCATGCCAAATCAACTCAACGAATATATACATAAAAATGGCAGATACCCGATTTCTCTTAGTTTAATGAGAATAAACTCATTGGATGCCAGAAGTGAGATAGAGGTCTCACAGAATTGAGAAATGGGAATAAAAAAGGAAATGAAGAAACCCAAACTCTTTAACGTAAATTTGCTAACGCTGAGCTTAACTTCAGAAAAAGCAGTTTAAGAAAAGGCTCCCAGAGTCCCGCGTGCAACATTTATGAAGGAAAAGGGCCGGAGCAACCAAACCACTACTGGGGCAAGCTGTGTGATCCCCCATTATCTCTGAGGACCCCGATAAGCCCGGTGACCCCAAGTTGAGAAAACCTGACCTACAACAAGAAATAAGCAGCGCCGTTCAAACATAAACATCCCTCTTTTTTTTTTTTTTCACTTATCACATGTTTCAGAGTAAGAAAGACATTTCCTGGAAGAGAAAGCCTAATGTTAAAAGAAGAAAAAAAAAAAAATAGGTTAAGAAATGTAAGGGCAATATCCATTCACAAATGCCAAGGGTCTCTGATAGTTACAGGGAAGTTAGACACCAACTACATTTCTACTCGCTGTCTTTTCATCTGCCTACCTATGCACCTAAGTACTTACTGGATGCAGCCGTAGTAAATCGAGTCTACAGAATCCCGGGACAGGTGGGAATCTAGTCCAAGGCGTGTGGCCAAGAAACTCATTGAGACTTCATGAGACAGTAAAGACAAAATACACTTTCAAACCTTTATAATATTAATCTCCCTTGAGTTTCATTTAAACTAAGTTTCTTAACATGTCAAACACTGTAGGAAGAAACTAAAAAAAATAAATAAATAAACCTTCAAGTAGCCTTTCCCCTGAAACAAATCCCAGGAAATACCTACTCAACAGAGTCCTTGGCATAGGTTCAAGATAAACTCTCGATTTTAAACAGGAGAGACTCATGCGACGCATCAACCTTCAGACTTTTCCGCGTTTCAGTTTAACAGCCCCCTCCCTCCTTCATTTCTGCTGTTCAGTCCTCACACGCACGGAGCAGGGGTTACAGAAAATGATGCCTGTGTGACCCAGAGTCACGAGCATGGCAACCTCCAGCCTTCCCTTTCTGAAATCCCAAACCACTAGCTGCCTCATACTATTTTCTAGGCCGCTCTTGGAAGAAATGAAAAAATGCCTTTCCTTGGAAGAGAAGCAACACAAACATAAAACCACAGCTTCTGTTGTGAGAGTCACAGAAACGCTCTTCCCCCTTTCCTTAGTATTTATTAGTAGGTCTGCTTTTCGTAAGGATGAATGGATCCAGAAAACCAAGAATTATCCTAGAGCTGTATATGAAACACTTAACATGTCCCCAACCTAAGGGATGTTCCTTTGGAAGTGAGAACTACCTAACCATTCCAGCACCTGCCATACCCCAGATACCCTTCCTTCTCTCCGTGTACATAGACTGACCAAGTGATCATTTTTTTATGCAGATCAAATGATTAGTTGGTGTCTGTCAGGCACGGGAGTTTTTCCAATCAAATTCTCTACAAACGAAGGAAATGAGGAACTTCCGTTAGTTCAAAAATCTACATCATTTCACACCTTGTGCAAAATAGGACCCTTCAGCCCAGCCAGTGTGGCTCAGTGATTGAGCGTCGACCCATGCACCAAGAGGTCGCCAGTTCGATTCCCGGTCAGGGCACAAGCCCAGGTTGTGGGTCCGATCCCCAGTGGGGGGCATGCAGGAGGCGGCCAATCGATGTTCTCTCTCGTCAATGTTTCTGTCTCTCTCTCCCTCTCCCTTCTTCTCTCTCTAAAATCAATAAAGGAAAAAAAATTTTTTTTAAATAGGACCCTTCAGCCTCCTCCAAATATGAGACTTTTAAGATGCAGTTTTTATTATGGACGCTTTCCAACAGATCATATCAATGATTATTTAATCTATTTCTAGTGTGTGCAATAAAACACAGTTGTTCACAGACTTCCCTAAAAATATAGTAAAACCTGATATAATAAGTTCAGAAAAAAGAATATACCTACAGTACTTTGGTATCTATTAACACCATGAACATATTAAATTCACTCTTTCATTTATTGTACTTAGCAAGCAATTATGTGCCAGTCACAGACTAGGCACTAGAGAGACCTGACACCCTTACAGCCCCCAGATCACTATGTAATTACAAGTAGGCAAGCGGGAAGTTCAGGGAAAGATAAATTCACGGTTAAATGATTTTCCAACTTTGAGGGCGATATGAGTACAAATGCTCTGTGAAATCTGAAGCTGGCTCACTTAAAGATGGTTCAAGTTAGAACACCAAGAGTTTTCATCATAATCATATTGGACAAGAAAAGTTAATTATACACAAACTGTAATGATTTATCCCCTCTGGTATCACAACTGTCTCTGTCCGCAGATTAAGCTTATTACCAATATGTATGCATTCTGAGACACAACCTTACTGTTGAGAATACTAAAGAATTCTGCAATGATAAGAGAGGATCAAGAATATGCACAAATATAGAGTCAAGATCTTCAGCTTATCGATACTTTGGCCTAAAACTTACACTGATAACTTAGCAGAAGTATCCCTTTGGAAATAAAAAGCAAAAACGACGACTCGAGAGTCCAAGCAACAGCAGAGGTTCAAACCAGCAAATGATATTTAATATTATTTTCTAGCCCGGAGTTAATGCTAAAAAAGTTGAAGAATAAAAAAAAAGTTAATAAAGCCAGTTTTTTACATGAAACCTCACAGAAGTATTAATTCTGTGAAACTCCCATTTTAAACTATATTTTTCAGCATCCCTAGAGATTCTAATATCCTGGTAACATGTCTTCTTTTTTATATTGCAAATCTGGTCACCCTGCAGATATTAGTTTATTGGAAGCTGGGAAGACTGAGATTTGTGGATGCTTTTTGCTGTCACTGCGCCTTAAACAAATAGTTGTGGAGAACTCAGAATTGACATCCACACAGTAGTTCCGAAATACAGAAGGGTGGTAAGGGTGGCAACTCCGCCCTTAGGGGTCCCACGCTGAGGAAACCACACATATAAAAAAGTTAACAGAGAGGCAATCATGGGTTCTCCTGATAAATCAATACTTAAGTCACCTTATTATGAAATCCACTTCTTGCTATTATATTTAGTTTCCAGAATATTTAAAAGTCATGTGAATCAATCCCAGAGACAGTAAGAAAGCAAAGACATATACATACTAATTAAGATTACCTTTGCTCCAAAGATGCCGAAAACTTTTGTCCAGAGGCTGGTTCAGAATCACAAGGCAGTATTTCAGATTTCCTATGGGGGAAAAAAGAAGTAAAATAAGTAAGTAAACTGAGTCTTTTGCGTCTAGAATCACCCTCTACCAGTTCAGACTTTCAATCTACAGAGAGCTAAATTTCAACCATAGCTCATTTCTCATACTCTTATTTTTTTCTCATATCTTAATTTTAAAAGACACCATTGATGAACTCTACCTACTTCATTCAATATGTCCATCACGTTACTATATTTACTATAAAAATATATTGTAAAAAAGGAATTCATTATAAAAACAATTTATTGTAAAAACAATTGGGTAAGCTCCTTTTCTTGCAGTTTTCCTGTGCCCAGTAAAGTAAAACTGCAGATTTTTACATAAACAAATTGTCACGGAATGGCTGAGTCATTTTAGAATATTCTTCTACACGTACGGAAGACAATGCCAATTCTGTCAGGGCATAAGCATACAAGAAGATGGCAGACTGATCACAGGTGCCTCCTGGAGGAGACTCAACACGTTTGAAATACAATCTAGCCAGCCCTGACAAGAACTGGTGGAGGGAGGCAGGCAAAGAGGAAGGGAAGGAAAGGGAGGGAAGGAGAGAAGAAGGACGAAGGAAGAAAAACATAAATGAATTTTGGGTTTATATTAATGATCATAAATGATAAATCTACCCTTAAGTATACAGAATACTGGATCTCAACCTCACTGAATATCAGTCATAGATTAAAAAAAAAAAGGTCAAAAGCCAATAAGCTTCCCTATAGATTCTGATCAATGTTACTGAATTGAGCCTGTGCATCATAATTTTTTTAAAAGCATCATAAGAGAGTCTAATGGGTAAGCAAAGTTGAGAACCTGGTATGGTACCTTAAAATGTTAACTAATGATTGTGGAAAGCTATCATAAATAGCAACATTATTTTAAAATACTGTTTTGCCCTTTTTAATTGCTGTTTTGTGAAAAAAATATGTATAGCATACCATCAAAATTATTAGTAATTTTTTATAAATGGTTTGCTTTTTTCTTTAACTGATATGGTAGAAGATAAAAAAATATATATATTAAAGATCAGTACTCAGTGAAAATACATTGAAATGAAGCACAATTTACCATAGAAAAAAAATGACTTAAATGCATTAGCAAGTTATCAAGGGTTTATGATCTCTGTTAAAAAAAAAAAAAATACTGAAACTCATAAAATTAGTATTAGCCAAAATATATGCCAGTCATTATATATAAAATATCTATTTTGTTAGAGTACCAAAAACCATTATTATGAGTCTTTCATCCCTGAAAGTATTTCAATTGAATAATGAATACTCTAGGGTACAGAGTTTCATTTTCATATTGTACAACTTCTATATTTAAGAGGATATTTTTAAGTGTGCACTGGGAAATCAAAACTGTCAAGTCAATTCATTCTTTGAGGAAATAAATTGCAGGGAGACAAAGCAAAACTATTAAAAAAAAAAAAAAAGGCTCTGAACAAATATTCCATACCAAACTCTATTAAAGTAATCGAATTACCAATAGACTAAGAATTGGTAAGCCATATAAAAAATTGCTTCTGAAAAAACAAACATAGACATAAACAGATATTTCTCGACAAAATCTCTCTTGCTGCACACCCCCATCCGCACCACCAAGAGTAACTATTTGATATACCCCAGTAGCACCCCCTTCCATTGGCAAAGTGTCCTGGCTTAGATGATAAATTAGATGGTCACTCTACCCTACATCATCTTCAGACCCCATCTCTGTTTCAATCTTCAGCAAAACTCACTTCAATGAGGTTTCCATGCCACCACTTCCTGGTAATAACTACTGTCAGGGTCATCAATGCCCTCCTATTAGAATTCGATGGCTATACCTCAGTTCTCACCTTGGCCAACACATTCAGTGGCATAACAGAGCAGATTGCTCCTTGCACCCTTCCTTCTTGAATCATGTTGTTCCCTTGCCTGCTTGGAAATCTATTGGCTCTCCCTGTATCTGACGGGCTGCTCCTTCTCCTTTTCTCCTCACCGCTCATCTGAGCAGAACACCCTCAATCAGTATTTATTGAATAAATGTTGAGTACCCCCAGGAGTGCTCTAGGTGTCTGTCCTCGGGCCTTTTCTATCTCAGTCAATGCTGGTTCCCTAGTAACGCCCTCCAGACTCAGGGCTTCAGAGACCATCTAGAATGATGGCCTCCATATTCATGTCTCCAACCTGAGGCTTCTTTCCTAAACTCCAGAACTAATTGCTCAATCAACAACTCCACTCGGATGTGTGACAGACATCTCAACCTTAGCACGCCCCAAAGGGAAACTCGTGACTACCCTTCCCTACCCAAAGCTGCTCCTTCCAGTCCTGGCCATCTGGCACTGACTTCACCACTAACAACCTGTTCACATGAACATTCTCCATCTCTGGATTTTAACACATGGCCCTCTAATGGGCCGAGTTTCCACACTCACCTCTCCTACGTTCTGTTCTTCACTCAGTAGCCAAATGGATCTTGTTAAAATACAGTGAGATCGAGGCATTTCTCTGTTCAAAACCCTCCACTGGTTTCCCTTCACAGTAAAAGCCAAAAATTCCTAACAAATCACCTACAAGACCCTACGCGATCCCACTGTTTTTTATCTCTCCCTACCTTATATTATCTTCTCCTTCTCTCAACTGTTTCTCTCTCTCTCTCTCTCTATCTCTCTCTCTATCTCTCTCTCTCTCTCACACACACACACACACACACACACACACACACACACACACACACTGGTTTCTTTGTTGAGTTCCTCAAATATACCAAGAACAATTCCACCTTCCACTTTTCTACTACAGACAATCACATAACTCAGTGAGCACCTCACTTTCTCTCTCAACCTAAAGCCTCAGGTCTCTGCTCAAATGTGGATTACCACAGAGCTTCCCTGACCAACCTACTTTCAACAGTAACACCTCCACCCCATGCCAGCACTTATCTTCATCTGATTTGTTTTTTCTAATGACCTTATCACCTTTGCTCAGACATTTCTACTGTCTGTCTCCCTACACGAAAACAGAAGCTCCTGGGCCAAGGACTTAAAGCAATGCATATCCTAGTAAGAAGTCATTAAATGTTTGTTGAGTAGCTCTTCCACTTCTGACTCTATGACCATTCATAATAAATGGACTCCAGCTCCTTTCTCTGACAAGCAAGTGACTCCCTCCAATTTTTCTGGGGATAGATGGTCTCATAACCAGCACAATTCCTCACAGAATGAAAACACAACGGCCCATTCTAGGTCCTGGCGCACTCAGGATCTCTTAAATGACTATTGTACAAAATGTTCCAGGATGGATACTAGAAAAAACAGCAACCAAAACCAATTATTTTGCCTTAAAACAGCTAAATGGTGTTTTGATCATTATAATCCAAGAAAAATCTAAAGAAAGTGGAGATGGTCCACAGGAGTCCAACAACATAATAGTTTGGAAATATTTTCTTTGAGAATAGATTAAGCCTTTCAAGCTAAAGGTATGTCCACATTAACTATCCATTTAAGAAGAAAGACACCATGTAATAGGACCTTGAGCTCTGGAAACCTGGGCACATATCTAGTTATTGTCATTCAACCATTCAGGTTGAAAGTGTAAATAGATTCTGGAAGGTTAAGTCCATTTCCATCTAAAAACACCACCTCCCAAGATGCAACGGTAAGGTCCTTCCAAGTCTGGCAATCCTAACGTTATATAAACGATGCCACTGGAAACAAAATGCCCCGATAAATCCTCACAGGCATCCATATATGCTAGAAATGCATGTTAGTTGAGAAAAAAGAACATTTTGTATTTTACAATGTTGTAGGGGGCACCGGGGAGGGAGGTTGAGTCTGATGAAGTTTTGAGTCTTTCTTGACATAAAAGAAGACTGTACCAAGAAATATTTTCTTTACCCTCGCAAAGGTTAGCCATGTTCTCGTTCCCAATGAACACCTTCTCACTAAAACCCAAACGAAGGGAGCTGAGTTCTTCATTTTGGCTGACACCTCAAAGCTGCTCTCTCAGCTGTCCGGGCTCCGGGGACCTGGGCCACAGTGAACTGTGTCCTGTCAGTCAAGAAAATCAATCCCTGCCTACAAACTGTGGATATAATGTCATAACCCTAAGGGTTCATCATAGGACTAAAAAATTATAGGCCATCACATTGGTTTTGACGTGTTGACAGCTGGGCCCACAATAATGCTCACACTTGAAAAGTTGGTTTAAAATGTTTTCTGAAGGCAGAGTGCATCGAGGTTTGGCAAGTTCTTCTGAAGCAGAGGCCCACCCTTTTATCCTTAGGCTATTCCTGCAACCTGACCCCATTTGTGGCCACCTGGACATGTGCAGGGTCCCTTTCACTGCCCAGCAACAGGAGGGTCAAATGTCATCACGCCAGCATGCTCTCCCCTTTCGAACACCTTCTCTAGACCTCCTACTGGGCTTTGGTTGGACATGATGAGAAGTGTCTGGGGGATGAGTAGATTTCAAAGGTCCGGGGCTTCACAAGTAACAATAATGACAATATGGATATCTACTTCTTCTTCATTTTTTTCTTTTTTAATATTCCACAAACAGGATTTTCATTCAGGAGTCATACCAATATTTATAATCAAAATATGTCCAGATTAAGCTAAACTGGGACATATTCAAAGCGCAGACTGATGTTCTCGGAGACCCACAGACTGTAAGGAGACACAGCTGACATGTATGTGGAACTGCAGAGCTCACTGAGCATGTTCCACGGTCTCCCGACACCGACTACACCGCACGCTGCCACGGGATCAAAGGACTTCTGAATACAATACGAGTCTTTTTGTTCACTTTTTTTAAAACAAGAAAATACAGATTTAAATTCAACATAACTGTGTACTATGAATTCTGATTATACACACGAGTCCATCATGTCAGGAATCAAACCCACACTGGAGGAAATCTTACTGAACTCAGGGTAGGTGAACAGTTTTATCTCTTGGGCACTGTGGGCTTTTAGAGAATCCAAGGGGAACACCTGCCATTGGTAGGCAGAGCTTTGACACCAGTGAACGGTCTGCGCCCGGCCACGAGGAGGCACCTGACGCAGCACCGTGGTGGCCCCGACTCAGATCCAGGTCCAGGTGAAGTAACAGAGCAGGTCAGGTCTCTCTGCTACTGCTTTTATCCTTTGTCATCAAATGATAGACACACAACATAGTCTATAAGCAAAGATATCCAAAGGTTTTGTTTTTAAAAGAAAACTAATGGAAACAACCCATTAGCATAGGATTATACTGTCTCAAACAGTAGAACAGCTCTATATGATCACATATGGAAAAATATTCAAGATAAAAATAAGTGGAGAAGTGTCTATTCAGGTCCTTTGCCCATTTTTTTTTTAATCCTCACCAGAGGACATTCTTTTTGCATTTATCTTCAGATAGAGTGGGAGGGAGAGAGGGGGGAAGAGAGAGAGAGAGAGAGAGAGAGAAACATTGATGTGAGAGAGACACATCGAGTGGTCGCCACCCACATGACCCCAACTGGGACTGGGGACAGACTGCAACCAAGGTACGTGCCCTTAGGGGGAAACGAACCCAGGCCTCTCTGGTCCATGGGCCAGCGCTCTAACCGCTGAGCCAAACCAGCCAGGGCACCCATTTTTTAATTGGATTGTTTGTCTTCCTTTTCTTGAACTGTATGAGTTCTTTATATATTTTGGAAATTAACCTCTTATCAGATGTATCATTGGCGAATATGTTCTTACATAAAGTGGGTTCCGTTTGCATTTTGATGCTGGTTTCTTTTGCTGTGCAGAAGCTTTTTAGTTTGATGTAGTCCCGTTTGTTTAATCTTTTCCTTTGTTTCTCTTGCCCTAGGAGATGTATCGGTGAAAATTCTGCTGTATGTGATGTCTGAGATTTTGCTGCCTACATTTTCTTCTAGGATTTTTATGGTTTCACGACTTACACTTAAGTCTTTTATCCATTTTGAGTACCCTTTGTGACAGCATAGATGGACCCAGAGATTATTATGCTAAGCAAAATAAGCCAGTCAGAGAAAGACAAATATAACATGATCTCACTTACATGTGGAATCTAATGAACAAAATGAACTGATGAACACAATAGGTCCAGAGGCATGGATGCATGGAACAGAATGACAGATCTGAGGAAAAAGGGGAGGGTGGGAAGAGATTAATCAAAGAACTTATATGCATATATGCATAGCTCATGGACAGACAATAGCGTGCTGAAGGCCTGGTGGGGGGGGGGCAGGAGCCTGGTGGAGGGGAGCAAACCGGGAAAATGCGGGACATCTGTAATACTCTCAATAGTTAAAATAAATAATAATAATTAAAAAAAAATAAGTAGAAAAAGCAAGATGCAAACATGGATATATTACAAAGCCATCTGAATAACAAATTAAAAAGAAAATATACATATATTTTTGCAAATATCAAGAATATCTAACAAAGGGGAGAATTTGTAGCTGGAACACAAACATATAAGGCAGCATTACTTTTCACCTGCTAATCTTTTATGGCTTATACATGTGGGACCCTGTGCTTACATAATTAAAAAAAATAAAAGAGTTTAACTAATGAAAAGAAAATAACCCTTCCCAGGCAATGTGCCCCACACCAAAGAAGATGATGGCCAGCCATGTTTAAATACTGCATTGAAATACAACAAAGACCTGGCAAAATAATAGGCTATTTGGGTTGCAGAGTGAAAAGTCAAAGCAGATAATTTGTGAAACACTATCTAGCATGCTTTCTTCCCCAAACCATCAAGTAACTTATGCTCATTCAACTGACTAGATTTTAAAGTGTTTTTAAGGGACTTACAACAGGATTCTCAGGACAGCAAAGGGAGAGGAAACGCACTCCACTCTAAAGAATAAAAGGGAGAGCTTCTCCTCCACTGAAATACGTTGGAGAGAACTCGGAAAACACTCCCCAAAGCTTAGGGAAATATTTTTATAAGTCAGTGTTACACTTAAGAATTTACCCTTGTCTCAGTTCCCAATTCCACTAGTATTTTCATACTTTCCTTACTTAGAACCTGTCTCTTCATTAATAGTCCCAGACGTGAACACAGAGAAAGCTGGATCATGATAGAGCCAGTTACCTTAGAGAACAATGAGAGGAGAGGAAAACCAGGAACTTTTTTCTGTATTTGACTTTGTATAAATGCTAAAGTCAACGATGTACTACATTTACAAGCTTTCTTAAAAGGAAGCTAGAGAGGGGAATTTGTGAGCAGATTCATTAATCATTCTTACCTGTAAACCAGAATATTTAACTCTTTCTGCTAATGACAGTCATATGCTTCTCATTTAAAAACAGTTGATACACTTTAGGTATATAGAAAAAAATAAGTCACTCATCCCTTTGATCTTCAAAATTCAGCCCAGGCTCCAGCACAAAGGAAGTCATTAAATAACTGCTTTAACTTGAACTTTGAAAACATTCACAGTGCTGTTTCCTGTATCACTAAAACAGTTCCCCCTAAAACTGAACACACACGCACGCACAGAAACTTGGAACACTCTCACATTATTACAGCTAAGTTTCTTCCCAATTAATCTTCAAGACTTTCTATTTCTTAACAAAGTTGCTTCCAATGTCACTGTACCCATATACACAGAAACACAACCTTAGAACATTTTTTATGTAAGAACAAACGACAACCGAGATCAGATATGCGGTAAAAGGGCTGGAGCCAACCAGGGCTGCCGGCTCAAGGGGAGGTAAGACCAACCCCCAATGGATTTATGGCTTAGAACCAGCAGAAGACCAACTCCATCCAACATGGAGACTCATTTCACCTTGCAGTAACCCCAGCCTTATTATACACTCATTGTAATGCATTAGCATACTGTGTGACACACCCCATGCCCCCACGATCAGGAATGGAAAGCCCGTATAAGGACACAACATGGCCAATGAGGCTCTCCTAAAACTCTCCACCCCTGTCCCGGAAAGGTCCTGAATACGCCTCCCCCCCTTAATGAATACCCTATCCCTCCTCTAAATGAGCCTCAATAAAAGAAGTGAACCCCACGAGGGAGGGGCTGTTCTGTCTTCGGAACAACCCCCTCCTCTCTCTCCGCTTCACTAATGAACACTCTTACACGCTAAACTCGACACTTGCATGTCTCTGAATTCTTCCCTGAGCAAAGCCAAGACCCCACGGTGGGTCACTGACCTTGGTGTCCCCAGACCCCCGGAATGCCTGCATCACAACAAGCTCGATATACTGTCCCTAACTTAATGCACACGGTCCATTTCTCAATCAGCTCCAAAGTGAATTCTATTTCTATGGCATTCATTATTAAGTCAGACACGGATTCTCAAGGGCAGCAAGAAACACTCCAAAGACTTACAGGCCACTTAATAATCAATAAAGCTTATAATTGAGTTGCAAATGTCTGGAAGGTTTCCATCTGAACTAGGCCCAGTGCCCCCCCCCCACACACACACACACATGTGGAGATGGCGTGGGCCACTGCAGGGAACACACAAGGAACCAAGCAGTGGCTCTTTCCTCCCCTTTCCCTATCCGAACACATATAACATGGTTTTAATATCCTGGGCACATGTCCACGAACCTCACTGTAACTTCACCTCCTTCTGTAGCCTTAAAGGAAACATACCAGAATGTAAGGGAGTACCAATAACAGGGTAAGGTGATAAACACCAGCGAACACCGTGAACCACTGGCCCAAGGAGCTAAGGGTGGGGGAAGCCCTGATTCCTAGCCTTTGCCATTTTCAAGCTAACAAACGGCTCTCAAACTTCCTCAGTATTTAGCATTCAGCTGGAGAATGTCTTTAGCAACCACTGTTTCTGAAAAAAATAGTAACACTTTGGATTCCTGTATTTCTGTAAATAGAGAAAATATAGTTCTTTAGTTCTCAACTGTATATAAATAAAATTTTAATAATCATTTTAATGCTTAAACGCTAGGAGAATAGCTAAGTTGTCAGTCCAGGGGAGCAGTGGCGAATGTCCAGCGGACTCGTCCGAGCAGCTGTGAAGAGGAGGACTACCCCAGCTGGAAAAGGTAAGGCATTCCAGGTAGAGAAAACACCATATGCAAAGAAGGGTCAAACACACTACAAAAAAGCGCCCAATACTGCGAATGGGGGAAAAGGGGTATTAAAGTAATCAAACAAGAAGACCATTACATTCTGGTGGCTGTATGTCTTGGCAGCCCAGGTAAGCAAACCTGTCCTAAGCCAGAGTCCACTGAGGGTACGCTTGCCTCTGAGAAGAGGAGACTTAAGAACCTCCAATTACAAACAGCCAACCAGGGCAACCACCTAAGCTATAACCAATCAAATAACGTCCTTGTGTGGTCTCTGAGTCAGCCCTAAGAAAGCCTCTTCTCGGTCCTGTCCCAGGAACACCCCTAACCACTGTGGGTTGGCACTGCCTGATTCAAACAGAGGACTGTTCAAATAAACTTTGAAAATGTTAATTGCCTGTCTATTTTTTTAACAAAGGTAAAGGCAGTAGAAAAAGATAACAGGCACGTGGCAAAATATATTTTAGACCCTTTTAAGTAACGATCACTAGCTTACCCCACCTTGCTCCCATTAACTTCAGCCGGAGATTCTAAAGAACTGAGTCATTGATTTTACTTTTGAATCTCCCTTCTGCTATGGCAGTCACTGGTCTTACTGCTGAGAGCACTGTCAAGGTGTTCCCGATGGCTGTAAGGCTGTGAATGTCTTCTCTAGACTTGACACACTAAAAATGAAACCTTTTTTTTTTTTTTAACATTATTTTTGTTAATTAACTCATGTTCTTCAGCATTATGACTTAAGCGGGTAGGACTTCTAAAATTACAGACTTCTCAAACAAGCAAAAAAAAAAAAAAAGTTTGTGAATAGGATTATGAATGGAATCTAAAGAAGACAGGTTAATCTGCCCCTGAATGTAAAATCCCAAGAATTTATGCCATTCGCATCTGAACAGTAAGTCCCAGCGCAGCAAGCTGGCCTCTGGAACTTGGCAGTTCCCTCCTCTAAGCACTGATGAAGCAGGAGCCATACTAGGGTGAGTGAGGAGATACTTAGAGCTCTCATTTCCCCAGGTATTGTCAGCCCAGAAAGAATAGGAAGGTGCCATTATTATGCAGCAAGTTACACTGTTGCGTAAACTATGTTACACAATAGCTCCTTATGCAGTAAGGTGACATTCACTGAAGGCTCACTATGTATCAAGTACTGACATTTCCCCTTCTGGGAAAGGAAGCTCGGAGAGGACAGGGATTTTATCCTCTTACTGGCTGGTGTATCCTCAGTGCCTGGCACAGAGGACACGCTCAGTAAGTGTACACTGAAAACGAGAATAAGAAGACAAGCACAGTTAGAAACTAAGGCATTGCATGTGCAGTATTTTACCTTATCCCTGCAAATAATGGGGGAAATCCTATTATTTTTCCATTTTGCCAGAGAAAAAATTAAAGCTTGAAAAGCCAAGTCATTTACCAAATGGCAGAACAAAGCCAGACTTCCACACCAAAGCCCCGCTAGGGGGCCCCCTCCATTCCTAATGAGGACTCCTACTTATCACTACACTTCCTGCAAATCAGAGGCTGAGGCCAGGAGTTTGAGCTAGGAAAAAAAAAAAAAAAAAAAAAAAACTGAGCAAAGTGGAAGATTCTCATTAACCCATAAGCAACCACTGCTCCTCCCACAGAATAACAGGCTGTCTACCAGCCTTGGAAGAAATAGAGAATAGATGGGAAAATTAAAGGAACCTCTGGATAAAATGCAATTTTGGTGGCGATTTCAGCATTTAAAAGTCCTGCTGGGTGGCTTCAGTTTTCCTGATTACCAATGTAAACAAAGTTTCCCTTTCATACTATTATTTTTCCTTCGATCAACCTTTAAACATTGTTTCCCAAATTATCTATAATGAGTCTATTCTTTTGATTTTGTAAAGTAATATTTATTTCATGAAATCTAAGCCAGAGCCTTACCAGGAAGCTTCAAAGAATGGTTTTTCACACAACTAGGTCATGACTGCCACCTGGCTGACAGTGACCTCGAGGTGTCATCTCAATTTTAGGAAGGGTCAAATGTGACAGAAAAATGTCTCTAAGAATCCCTGAAGAGAGAGGAAAAGAGCGAGAAAGCGCGTGAGAGTACAACCTCACGAATGGACACATATCACTCGCTTTTCAAAGAGGCTCCCACAAAACGGAGCACAAAGTAGCAGCTCAAGAAATATCAACTGAAAATACACAGAACGGTTACCGATGTGCTGTGAAATTCTGTGGGTTGATGAATTCTGGTTTTTAAAACAAGTAATCTAAAATAATAAAGGTAAATTTTTCAATGGAAAGGTGCATTAAATTTTTTTTTTTTAAATAAAGAGCCAGATGAACTGGAAAAAATGGGTCATTTGTACACCCCTGGTTGTGTTAACATTTCAAGAGAGACTACATATATACATTTAAAAATAAAGAAAATGGGAAGGATGAATGGAAGATAAGGATCACTTCACACACAGGTGTGAGTTAGTACAAGGGTCACCTACAAATGACGAAAAGTTTCCAAGGAAACAAAAAATAATTTTTCTTGTACACATGACTCATCACACACTCACTGTAGGCAACTGTAATTACTGTGGTTAGTATGGATTTTCATTTTACAGTTTCCTTTTCAACTGTGCCTGACTTCTGGACTTCCGTGTTCATCTCTGCGCTGTCCAGTTTTAACATGAATCCTGCCAAGTCAGTCTCACCAGCACCTGCCAAGCTCCATACATGAGCAGGTGCCCGTCCTCCATGGCAGCCCCACCTCCTACCCCCCACACTGGTGGTGATATCTAATACCCCTGACCCCTGGCCAGCCCTCAGCAAAAATCCTGTTAGGTGGATTTGGCCAGCATTCCCCTGACCACTGAGGTTTCCTTAGTCAGCTTCCGTCCACTGACCCCGCCCTGATCCTTGGCTCTGAATTCCCACCTGCCTGTGCTGTGCTGGGATTGAGTCCAATCCCCCTCCCCCACTACAAAACCAGGCTGCAGTGATCTCTGCCCCTGCTGCCCTGCCCCTCCTGGGAATAGTCTTCCTTCCTGGGCTTTAACAAGGGTCAGTGAATCCTTTTTTTCTTTAACAGTTTGAATATTTTTTTCTTAAGCCCTATTAAGAGACAGTGAAATAAAACATCAAGGATAGTGGCCTGGCTCTTCATTCAAGGACCCCCTCCTTTCTCTAACCTGTGTTACAGAGGAAGAAACAAAGAGTAGAGGGCCAAAGTTTTGATGGGATTTCCTCGGAGTCACTATGACTGAAAGAGATGAGGAATACCCATAAAAGATCTTAATAAAACCAGATAGAACAGAGCTCAAATGAGTTTGAACACACGGGGGAGAGTTGTTAAGACACTCAGTAATGAGGCTTACGGGTAAATGTCTGCTTTGATTAGTCCCAACAAACATATCAGTTATGAAACAGAAATAAAAACTGTGTGTGGGCCCACCGCCAGTTAGATATATTATTTCTTAGGAGCATGGGCCAGATCAGGGAGAGAAGGGGAAACAGGAATTGATAAGCATCTACGCTGGGAACCACACAGCAACATAAAAGAAGTCACAGGCCTATCCTTTACCTTGACTGCCAAATGGGAAACTCAGAGGGACAAATGAACCAAGTCTAAAATGATGGATTCACTCAGACCGCATTCTGGTACGTTCTCATTCATTCTCCTCTGTAGGACACGCTGAAGCGGACGCAGGCTAGACCTGGGCTCCTTGAGGCCCGGAAGACCTCTCTCTGCAGCGCTCAACCACTAATAAACAACACGTACCTGTAGCTTTTTAAAAGTCAGTTTTTGGGCCTCAATTTTCTCATCCATCTGTTTATTCGACACATATTTTCTTGTGCTTAGCATTTCTATGAGCTTGGCGTGACAGCACTGGAGACAGAGATACTGCACCTGCCCCCCAAGGGCCCAGGGTCAAGCAGGAGCCAGATGATTAACATAAGGTCGTGGGAGCGAAATCAAATAAATAAAATTAAAGTGTAAGAATAAACCTATGCTTGGAATGCGTGGCCCCAGGGCCAAGTGTATCGTGCAAATTTTCGTCAAACTTAGTATTAATCTAAAGAGTTAAATAACTCCTATCCATTTCTCAAAGCATAACTACCACCGACTGTTTTGAATAAATTTAAAATTACATCTGAATAAAAATAATTATAAAATGGATTCATTCAAATTTAAAACTAAGTTATTTGAGAGGATTAGAGAAAAGGGGAGAATTCCATGTACTTGGATCACCTCCACGGGTCAAATAGAGACCTTCTCAAATACCCCACTGTTAGCAGTAAAAATTCACACGTCCCCTACACTGTATTAATTTCTAGTCACAAGGCCTGCCTTTGAGAAGATTTCCTTCAGGGAAGAATCCATATGGGTATATATAAGCCCCTACAACCACAAAGGAAATCCACACCAGCCTAAACCAATCCAGGAAGTCTGTCCTTGCTAAATATATTTAAAAAACAGAGTTCACAGATAAAAGTTCTGAGCCGGCGGGAGATCACATCCACAACGCAAGGCCAATGTAGAGCAAAATGGCTTCATTGCATGCGCCTGGGTGCAGGCAGGCTGAGTCGAGAAGGGTTCAGCCTCGAATAACAGTTGGGGTGTCAGTTATATACTTTACTTCTAGCTTCCGGCAGTTCCTGCTGACGTACTCTGCCTGGCCCATTGTCCACCTTGCAGTAGGGCTGGTCAGGTATCTCATCCTGCATCTGCTGGGTTATCCATCACCTTGCGGAAAATCCAGATAAACCTTATCTGTACTCAACAGAAGGCTGAGCAAAGGTCATGCAAGCAACACAATTTCCACAGTCTCCGCCTTTTGCAAACTTTTACCTTTACCCTTTAAAACATGACTAACCCTTTCAACAGATACTTGAGGATAAGTGGGATTATCAAAGAAAAAAATCAATGAATTACAGAACCACCACCTCAACATGATATGCAAGGATCAAAGGAGAGCTTCTTTAATGAATATGCAGAGGTTTGAGAATATTATGAGGATAGCAAAGGAAGGGAGGAAGTAAAGTAGTGAAGGAAGGAAGACAGGGAGGGGCAAACAAATTAAAAGTAAACTAATTAAATAGATGCGATAAATAACAAAATAGTCCCTGCAAAATACTTCATTAGAGACATAAAAGATATAGTATTAAAGAAACCTCCTAAGATAACAAAGAAAGAGAAAGTATGGGGAAATACAGGTATAAGGAAATATATTAACAATAAATGTAATAAAATGTAGAGGAAATGCAACAAGTATTTTTCTTCCTGGGGAAAACATAAAAAATAAATAAAATTTAACTCCTTAAGCAGAAATGAAGATGTAGTTTTTCTGAGAACCTGGTAACAGGCTTCTAATACCTTGTTTAGAAGCAAGTATGTAGTCAATTACCTAAGTGATTATGTCAGAACTTGTTCACCGTCAGCCAACTGTGAGACTCTTGATTTGCTTTTATATTCCATTTGCCCCTTCATCCAAAATTCATTAAGCAATTGGCACTGATAGCGAACACCTACAGTGTCCATAATATTTTTGGTGAAGAAATTAAAACCAAGACGATTTAGTTTTGTTCTCTGAAGGCAGATTTACAATACGCATCCATGAAATATCTGTGAACTGCAGGGTCTTCCACTGGTTGGTATAAAAACAAAAATAATTTTCTTTTGTTTGTTAAATATGTTCTGTTTGCTATGTCTTTTGTGGGGCCAGCCTTTCAAAAGCCTGAAATAATATATTTTTAAAAGCATGACATTTAAACATATTCTGTCAATATGAATATCAAGATTTTCCAAGAACAATGTAAGGTTTAAAATGTAGTCAATTTTTTGGCGCTTTTACACTGAATTTTATGACAAATTCACTCCATATAACAATAGTGTGTTTTCCTTTCTTTTGGATATGAATAAGCAACATTAGATCTTAAGATATGCAAAGGCTCTTGAACCTATCCTAGAATTATTTCCCGTTGATCAAAATTACAAGGACATTTTCCAATTTTATTTATTAAGTAATATATGCACTTGGAATTACTATAAAAAGATATAATAGTGTATAAAGTGAAACGTAAGTCTTTCTTTCCGGTCCCCTACCAACCAATTCCCCTCTCTGGGGGTGAACAATTTTACAAATTTTTCCAACTCCTTTTTGAATATTAAAAGTGCATCTCTTTAGTATCCTATCATTGAGAATACTCAGATAACAAAACAATGCTATGCACTAATAACATTTACATGACTTTATATTTCTTTATCTCAAGGGCACGTATGTGTACAGGCAATATTTGGTGTTCAAGGAAACGTGTCACCGCTGACAATAACTCTGGCATGCCCCAGAATCACTAGTGCAAAAGTCCTTCCGTAAAACTCCTGGAAGATGGTCACACTTTGGCTTAAATAATAGGTAAATAAAGATCTCACTAGAGTTCGTTTTTTAATTAGTAACAAGAAAAAATATCTTTTGCACTAAGAAAAACGACCTAGCTGTAACTTCTACTCACAATGTCTACTTGGGTGTGCCTTCCAGAGAAGGATATTGAGTCACTGATTTCTCAGGGACACTGTGCATGATGTCCCTCTAAAAAATGCTCATATACAGAAAAGAAGCATACAAATTTGGGATGTGAAATAACTTGTTCGTTAAAATATATATACTATTGCCTTCTTCCTCCCATTCAGGTGGGCCACAGGAAGGTAGGCATGCGTGTGGGTGTGCGTGTGCGTGTTGGGAGGGAGGTGTCAGGGCTCAAGGGGAGGAGGGGGATGGTGTCACTCCGAGTGGGCTGTTGTGAGGAGTAAAGAATATGTAACACTTAGCACATGTCTAGCAGAGTATGAAAATACACCGTGGGTGTGTGTGGGGGTGTGGGGGGGAGTCTCACCTGTTATATTCATTGCTGAAGCCTCAGGGCCTAGAAGGTGACTGTCACATAATAAGTGTTCAATCATATTTGATGAAGGAATAAACAGCAACATAAACCTCTACTGAACAGCCAGACTCACAGTAAGAGACGTTACAAGGCGTTAGCGAAGACTCAGCAAGCACAGTGGGTAAAACGGAAAACCTGAAGATGGGGGGCGGGGGTCCCGAAAGCCAGAGGAGAAGAAACTGAAGAACACCTACCAGACTGAGCCTCCTAAGTGGCCGGCCCCTTTCTCAGGATCACTCTGACTAACAATTCTGACACATGATTTGAAGGAGAAAAACATCAGTGAATCAAAACGCGGACAGATTTGCGAAGACACCCAACAGGCTGATCACACCGACCAACGGGAAGGCGAAGGGAACTGCCCGCAGCAGCAGGCGGCAGGCTCCAGGGGACGCTGTGCTCACGCTGGGAGGCCACCCTGCAGCCTGCTGGCACCCTGCCCCCTGGGGATGCCTTTGCTCGAACCCTCTGTCCAGGATGTCTGTGCAGTCAAGAGACCTGGAAGACAGAATGACTCCCCCGGAGCAGGGCAGGGGACCTTTCAGGGGGCTCATCTATACACTGCTGTCGCTTCTGCGTCCGAACACGTGGCGGGAACTGCATGCGAGCTTGTACTTCCCGCCCCATGAGCGCGGAGGGGATTGACCCAGATGAGGCAGCGCAGCCTGTAACCGATGCCAGTCACACACGTAAACTGTCCCCATCTCCTCTCCCTGTCGCAGTCCAACAGAAGCCACCTGAATCCCAAGAGGAGGACGAAAGTCGCAGCCTCGGTTGGGGGCCTAAGGCAGCCGGGCAGTAAGAGAGGCGGTGTCTCAACTCAGCCACCGCTCCAGGCACGGGCGAAGAGGGACGACCGGGCTGAGGTTTCGCGTAACCCTCCGCTCTGAGCTGGGGCACCGCCGCCAGCGGAGGAGGCCACGGACCTCGCGCGTGCAAGAGCCTGCTCCAGTTAAAGGTCGTGGGACGATGTGGGCAGATCCACGCGCAGTCGCTCTGGCAGGCGAGGACAGCTGCTGTGTCTTCAGTCCCCACCACCAGAAGGAGCGGGTACCCTATGGACCCAGGTTCTGGAGGTGGTCTGCGCCTCCCCGGGCACCCTGCTCTGTGCTTTCTGTCGGCCACCTACTGCGAAGCGGCACCTGTGGCACAGCCCAAACAGAGCTCCGTGGGAAACCGTCCAACAAGCTGTGGGGCTCCAGCCCATGACCTCTGAGCCGCAAGTCCCCGTGACTGAGGACTCACGGCTGCCTTACGGTGGAGCTGAGGAGGGCAGCCCCAGCAGGCCTGTGGGCGTTCTGGGCGCATCAGCTCAGGGCCTTGGCTGCCGATGCACCCTTTTGAAAAGCAGCTATGAGCGTGCGGCTGGGCTCCTGGTGAACGAAATGCCTGGCCCATGGAGGCCTGTGACTCTCTGGGCTGATGTTCCCACTGAGGGAGGGATCAAGTCCCACCCAATGACTATCCAGGTGGGTGCGGCCCAATCAGCCTCCCTTCAGGGACAGGAATGACACACTCAAGGCCCTGCTAGCCTGTTCCTTGCGCAGTGGCATCTCCGCTTTCCATGAACAGGTAGCAGCTATCCCTCCAGGTGAAACTGTCCCCCACTCAGCAAAGTCACTGGTCCTTGCAGCCCTCGTCTGAGCCAGCGCCTGGGGTCCACTGGCGGCTGCAGCTGTTTGATCTCCATGCCAACTATGCAGAAGTGAAAACAGACGTCACAAAACTCAAGGCCATTCCCTCAGTTCTGTCCAATGGGACCTTGATGACCCTGAAAACTCAAGAGCATCCCCAGAGCTCTGCCCCATACCATCTCCATGAACCTTGTACGACTGACCCTCGGGGCAATGCCAGCGGCCGGCTCAGGCTGGCCTCACTGTGCTGCTTGGATTCACCTGGATTACTGACAGTGTCTTTGGTTAAGTTTTGCATGAGACAAACGGAACAGATTTGGTCTGAGTGTCTGACTAACCAGAGTGGCTGACCGAGTGCAGTGTTCATGCGAACATTCATCACAAGCCAGGACAGTATAGAAACAAGATTATTTTGTTGGGAGGTGATTTCCCATAGGTCTCCTGTTTCTGCAAGTGAGGTAGCATCTTTTCTTTCCACACGAGCCTTTCCGGGACGGTCTGGGAGGCAGAGGCAGTGCGGCCTCGGGAGCGAAGTGCAAGCATGCCTGCTTCTGCGTGTTGTCAAGATCACAGCTCCTTCCCGGGCATTCACTTCCCCTATAAAAACGTGAGGGGCACAGCTCTGGGCTTCTCTCTGTAGAGCACCCCATGGCACAAGCAGGTGCCATCTGCTCCCCTCTGCACATCATCCTTTGGGGAACGAGGTCCAGGAAACACACGGAAGTGCTAACCTCTGGCTACCGCTATGAGGAACAGGGTCCTTCGTCTCTGGCCCGGGGGTCTCCCGTCTTGCACACCATCCGTGAAACTGCAGCCAGCTGACTCATTAGCTTGAAGGGGGGTAAAATCTGAGGTAGTTCACAGTTCTTGACATTCATAGTATCAAAAACTAATTATCACAGTTTTAGGTACAAGAACGAGCTGCCTACCACCATTTATGAAACCCCTAAAAAGTTAAAAAATGTTAATATAGTTAACAAAGAATGCACCGAATCCCCCTCTGCTCAGCCTTTCCCCTGCCCACACGAGTCATTGATACTTGTGAGCACTCAATCTGCTTACCTGTATCACGCCATTGAACTTTATAAATTTCCAGTACTTTACTTTTAGCGATGAAATTAACAAGAGTTAAAGTCTCATGGCTGAAGCACACTAGAAAACTGACTATAGAAGGCGTATTTAAAAATTTGGGGGGAATCAATAAATGCACCGATTGGTATCTAACATATTGTCTCTTGGGAAGTTGTAGTTGTTTTCATATGAATGTTTCTCAGAATTTACAACTCTGTGCTATAAATAATGTATCAGCAGCGGATAAATAGTATAGAAGTCACATTTCTGAAACGTGTAAGAATGCCACGGTTTGTAGAAACAGTAAATATGTCAGAAGCATGCATGTTCACGCTTATGGATAGCAAACATATGTCTCTGTCAATAACACTGCTGAAAGTGATCGCCGGCTTTCTTTCTGTCCATAAGACAATATTAACTGTCCCATAAAGCACGAGACACTTTTGTTCACATCATAAACTACCAAGTCAAAGCACGTGCATATACGGATAGCCATGGAATGTCTCTGTAAATGCCAGTTATCGTCGTCATAAATTTCTAACAGCTCATTATAAACCAAACTCAGGAACAAGACTCAGATTACATTATTTTAAAGACAGGTCATCATTCGTGATTGATAACTTCTGTACACAGCTGAGGTAGGGGGCTACTGCATAGTAATAGCTTGTGTACTCTAAGAAAAATGATGTTCACATCCTGATTTTTCAATACAAAGGCAACAAAAACACTGCTAAAGTAAATCCCAGACATCATGTCATTTCACCTGTAAACAGTTCAGCATGCAGCTCTAAAAGATGAGAGTTCTTTTTTTTTAAAGACATAACCACAATATCATTATCACAACCCAAAAAATGAACAATGATTGCTTAAGGCAATTATTCAATGTGTTCCAATATTCTCTTGTATCAAAATCTTTTTTATAAAAAAATATTTTTATACTTGGTTCACTGAAATGAGAATTCAAACAAGGTCTATACATACGTACATCTGTTAAGTCTCTTCCAATCCATGTTTCCTTTCCATTTCTTTTTATTGCTTTCCTTGCAATTTATTTGTTGCAGGAACTAGACTGTTTATTCACATTGTGAATTGGCTGATTGTATTTAATGGTACCACTTGGTATATTTCTAAATTTCGGGTGAGCTGACAGTTTCTATCAGTTACCCATGTTTTGTCTCACAGCTCCAAGTCTCCTGTTCCTTTCCTGCTCTGGGCCAGCGGAGCTGAACATACTCTCTCTGTCCCCCTCCCCAGCAGCCCTGTCTGTGGTATTCTGTTATAGCCGCCCAAGCCTGCCTGTCCACTGAAAACTCAGTGTCATTTAATAATCACCAGTCCGGCCGGTGTGGCTCAGTGGTTGAGTGTCGACCCATGCACCAAGAGGCCACCGGTTCGATTCCTGGTCAGGGCACATGCCCAGGTTGTGGGCCCGATCCCCAGTGGGGGGCATGCAGGAGGCGGACAATCAATGTTCTCTCTCATCGATGTTTCTATCTCTCTCTCCCTCTCACTTTCTCTCTCTAAAATCAATAAAAGAAAAAAAAATTTTTAATAAATAAATAAATAATCACCATAGAGTCGGAAGCTAAATTGGAGCACTCTGGTTTCATGGATACAAAAAGTGGAGGATGTGGTTTTGCAAATCTAAAATTCTATGCTATCTCCACCCCGCACCTCAAAGGTAGAAGCCTGGTCTTTATTTCCTTTCTACCTTCCCCATAGCACCCTGTACGGGGCTTTGCACTCAGGATGTGATCAATAAGTGCTTTTCAGCTAAAATAGCTAAGAACCAGGCCCAATATTCCACGGCTCCGCCACTTTCATAACAGATTTATTTCTATCAGCTCCCGTGTCGTGGCCCCATGGTTCCGTGAGTCTCAATGACAATGAACTATTTCACAAAAATGTCTCATTTTAACCAGCAGATCCCTCCTGTTCTCAGTAAAACAGACCATGCCACATGACTGATCGCTCCCTTCAACATAAACATCCTCAGTCATGCTCTGCCCCCTAGTTCAAACCAGGTGTGCTGTACCTTCAACTTCCACAGCTCTGTCCTCCCGACACGAGGAACACATTAGCCATCACCGTGGCCAAGACACGGGCCGTGTCCCTGGGCATGGCATCTCATGCACTTTGATACCAGCTGCTACACACTTGGATTAGGGCAGCTGGCGCACCACACGGTGACTGTTGGGCTGTGTTTCTTCTATTTCAGATGCCCAGTTTGACTCTATACTTGGGAAGGCACAGACTATGTCTTACCTACGTCACCTGGTACACAGCACAGCACCTGGTCCATAGTCAGTGTTCAAAGTGTCCATCAACAGATGAGTGGATAAAAAAGCTGTGGTACATATACACAATGGAACACTAAGCAACTGTAAGAAAGAAAGATCTCTTATCCTTTGAGACGACATGGAGGGACCTGGAGAGTATCATGCTAAGCGAAATAAGCCTATCAGAGAAAGACAAATACCACATGATCTCAATTATTTGTGGAATATAATGAACAAAATAAGCTGATGAACAAAAAGACCCAGAGACATAGAAAGGAGTATGGTTCAGACTGACAAACCTCGGAGGGTGGGGATGGATGAGATAAACCAAAGAACTTATATGCATGTATGCGTAACCAATGGACATAGACAACAATGTGTGGCGGGGGTCGGGATAAGGAGGAGGGTGTCTGTGGGGGGAAAAAGGAGAAACATCTATAACAAAAATAAATGTTTAAAAAAATGCAAAAAAAAGTAGCTTTTGAATCTCAAATGTCCCCGTGACACCAAGTCTGCTTTGGGCACAGTCCTTCTGCTAAACACTCCAGCACAGACTCTTTCATAGGCCTAGTGCGAGCTCATGATTGTATCCCTCAAAATCAGCACAGTAGTACCTGGCACAGATGAAGGGTTATAAAAAAGTGCTCGTTCAAACTGAATATTACATGGAGCACGGGGGAGAAGCAGACACAAGTGCAGAGACGTTTTATCAACATTGCAGTATCCCCGGAAAAGAAGTCATTGGTGTTTCATTTTAAGGCTATACTGAGATTCTCCGAGAACACTTTTACCAAGGAGCGTCAGAAAATTAAGTCATGTTCAGTATTTTGGTAATTATGTTAGCTAGTGTGGAAATATTACAAAGTCACCGAGGGATCTACTCTTCACTGGATGCTGGCATCCGACGGCGGTCTCGACAGCAGAAACAGCGAGGTGATTCTGGTGCTGATGACGTGGGTGCATTCTAGGTGAGAACTGACCAGGTTAAAGACTATCTGGTATTAGCCACTAATAGATTTTTTTTTAAACAGTCAATGGGTACAAATTTAAAAATTAACTGAAGAACACAAGTGCAATGTAGGAGGTGCATTGGTCTATTTGTACACGACTGGCAAACTGGCTCTGGTCCTGAGCCCGCGTGAGTGGTGGAGCAGGGCAATGATGGGAACCGGAGTCACGGATGTTCTCGAACACATGAGCAGTCTGTGCTGGCTGATAAATCAGCTGCTCTGAAGCACACCTCCTGCTGTCTTCACAAACAGCTGATTTCCTGCCGCCAGTGCTAACTACCTGGGGCTACACAGCCTTAACTTTATTACCTCTTATCTTTCCAAAATAAGTATCAAGTTAACTTGCTTAGTTAGCTTGGGACATATCCACAAATATCCTTCCTCTTCGAAACACTACTAGCTGGAGTATTAAATTCACAACATTTATTACAAAATTACTAAACACTATGGGGCTTTAAAACAATGCTAGTCTCCCTTCATTGCAAATTTTCTTAAACTAATGTATTCTTCATCTTCTACATTTTTATAGGTCATAATATATTTTGAAGTAGAGGGGGAAAAATACTTAGTTGCACCAGCCTTTCTGATTGCAAAAACCGATTTACATTTACACCTGCAACCTCTATCAATCAGCATGGTGCAAATGATAATACAACGTAATAAAACATAAAACCTCAGTTCTCGCTAATAAAAATTTAGGGGAAAAAAACTTCAAAAATTCATTTTTCATGGATAAGAATTTTAACTTAATATAAAGGGAATATTTCTAAAGTAATTACAAAAACGCACGTGTTTGTGTACACTAAATGTCAGTAATCGCAATTCAATATCATCAAATTCAAGAAGCACACTGATTCTATGCCCTCAATGGATTTGTTTGTTAATAAACAGCCAATTAAATTTATGCACATATCTTTTTAAAATGAAATTTTAGAGTAATGAAAACTCTGACTATAAAGAAAAATGGTAAGCTAGCATGTACTCTTGTGGTTATGACATTCTATTAAAATAATTTATCCTCCTGAAATTTAAGTTTCATTTCCGTGTTGCTTAGTTAAGTGTGTAACTAAATTTAAAATGGAGTCCAACAAAAATATATAAATATCACTGAGGTACAAATAAAAATATTTTCATAGCAGATTATACTCATTTCTCTCTATGTACCCTGCGGTAGCAATGCAAATGTGTTTACCTTTTTTGCTTGTATATTATCATAAAGTTTCACATCATAAAAAAAAAAAAAAAAAAAAAGATTATTTTAAATCCTGAATTCACTGAACAACTCCAGCCCTTCAGGCAACTTCTATTAAATCTTTTCTTTTAAGAATACATCTCTGAATACAATTTCAGAGACTGGGATGGCATTTGTTAGTATTACATTTCAAAGATGTCACTTTTCTCATTCTCCTATTGTTCTCCGGGAGGTTTATTCAAAGGTTCAGGGGTCAAGGCCAGGATCTTCTACGATACCTGTAATGATATTAAATAAAAGCCCACCACTTTTTCACTTAAAGTACTCTCTTCAACATGTTAACTACTTCCTCCCACTCAGTCAGAGCAGAAGCCTTGCATGACCTGTGGTCAATTCGGAGCATCAAGTTTGAACGCCCGAGTTCACAACCACTCTCTGCGGTCCACTTCTGGTCCTCCTCGCCCCTTCACCAGCCCCAGCTGAGCTCTGCAGAAGCCCTAGCAGCCTCCTCTGACCAGAGACGCTGCCTGCCTCACACAGCAGGGCACCGCGTGGCCAGGGCCAGGGCCAGGGCTCCCGAAGCGAACAGGATCTAACCCAGCCGCCCCTCCGGTCCCACTCCACAAGCGCGCCCAAGAAGAGGCCAAGGTCACCCTGCTTGAGCACCTCGAGAATAGTCAGGAGAATCATAAAAATGGAGAGTAAGAACAGAGGACTATCCCTCCTACAAGGACAAAGATGTGCAGGGGAAATCTAGAGAGCAGAAAGGGCAAATCCGAACGTAGACGGCCGTTTTGATCTAAAACGAATATCTAACATGCAGAGTTCACCAAAAACACAGTGGGAGTGAACCGGCCCACAGCTCTCTGGGCCCTCTTAGACCACCCCAGTTCCCCTGGCGCACTCAGCCCAGCACCACTGTTCCTCTCCAAGCACAGAACTCGTGTCCTCCCAGGCTAGCCAGTGTCATCAGAACAGCCTTAAACACGAGCGCTGAGGGAAAGAAGGAAAAAGGAATGAGGAGGGTATAGCTTTGGAAGAAACTCAACCATTCTTGGAGAGCAGAAACCTGCTGGAGACAGAGAACCAGGAAACCTTTAATTCCAGAGTAACTCGGCCTATTCTGTCATCCCTTAGAAACTCTACATGGGGATGTTCAATAAAAATATGAGAAGCTTTAACACCTGGCACGTGCAAAGGCTCCGACCCGCTGCCTGGATCTCACATTGCATCGGGACTGAATACACCTGCCGCGGGTGTAGGTCTGCTAGTTACAGCCGCAGGAGTCGCCCGCATTGTCTGCCCCTGCTTTGGCAGTGTTGCCATTGAAATCGGAGAAGAATCACTTTGCAGCCTTCAGGGGAAATCCGCCTGCTCTCACGATGTGGGATTCTGGCATTATGGGGGGGAAGAACAGCTCTTCCGAAAATTAGTTTGTATTCTAAAAGCTAAGTTAAGATACCGAACAAAGATAAAAGAAATAAAAGTAATTCTGACCGAAAAAGCTGTCAATATATTCCCAGCTTCTTCAAGAACACTCAGATTTCAGTTTCACATTATAATTACCTTTCACAATTGAAAGTTACAATTGCTCATGCACAATGACTACGTAAAGGGGAAAAAACCCTTAATATTATAATACAGCCTATGATTTATTGGGCAAGTACAGCTTTTGTTAAAAAAAAAAAAAGAGACCCAAAGAAGAAAAACGAGTTGGAATGTGCAACAAAGGCAGTATCTACGCCCCAGGATCTAGGGCCCACGCATGTCAAAGCCACACTTTAGTGTACTTGGCAGCTGGGGGCGGTCCTTCCCAGGCCTTCCAACCTGCTAGAGTCCAGACCTCAGGCTTCCTGCCACAATCTCAGAGCTGGGAGAAATACCTAGATTGCTAGAAGTAGTATAATTCTGCTTTTAATCAACATTACAACTTCGTTTCATAAGAAAATATACCCTGAGTTTAAAACTAACAAACAAAAAATACATTTTGGGTACAGATGTCTACATAATTTTTTTTTTTTTTTTATCCTCACCCGAGGACATTTTTTCATTTTTTGTTCAGATAGAGTGGGAGGGAGAGAGAGGAAGAGAGAGAGAGAGAGAGAGAGAGGGAGAGAGAGAGAGAGAGAGAGAGAGAAACATCGATGTGAAAGTGACACATCAAGTGGCTGCCACCCGTACAACCAACCAGGGCCGGGGACAAACTGCAACCGAAGTACATGCCCTTAGCGGGAACTGAACCCGGGTCTCTCTGGACCGCAGGCCGACGCTCTAACCGCTGAGCCAAACCGGCCAGGGCACTGTCTACATACTTTTAAAGTTACTGTCTACATACTTTTAGAGTTACTGTTCATCAGAGCTAATCAGCACAGCACTAAATTTCTTTTACAAAGGTAAATATGACACTCTCCAGTTCCAACCATTCACCATTAACTTTTTAAAACTAAACTAAGCCCATTATCTTACTTACCCTCAACTATGCACAAAAGCCAAAACTGACTTAAAATTCACAATAACGCCATCCAGCGGCTTACAGAATGCTCACGACCCGCAGCCCTGGCCCGCGTGCTGTTCTGCAGCAGAACCGGCACCGAGGAGACGAGCACCACGCAGTCCCATGTGATGACTCTGTGGTAGTTCGTTTTGGATTGGGTTTCAGTTTTCAAATACTGTTTAGCTTTGTCAAAAACAGAAATGCATACTGAGATATGTAATTTATTGACCCAATTCTATAAAAAAAAAAAAAAACACCTGTCTATTCATAGAAGACTGTGATGAGAAGGGACTGGAGCAGAGCAGAGGGCTGTGCAGAAATCGGGGGGGGGGGGGGTTATGTTACAAGTGGTTTAGAGAACTTGTAATATATATATTTTCAGTCCATTAAAAATAATCTGTTTCGAGGAGTCCTTTAACTTCTCTTTATTTATTTGTTAGCAAATAACTCCTTGCAGATCAGGAGCATATTGGAAGGAGGCTTAAAAGAAAGAAAAAAAAAAGAGGGGAAAAGTTAAAAAAAAAATGTAAAGACTGAGAGGAGGGGAAAGGGAAAAGGGCAAAAGGGCAAAAGGGCAGGAATAATCTATAATCAATCATTTTTGTTGTAATGCTACTATAACTCACTATAACAACCAGGTGGAAGTTACAGTTAAAAGTTTGAGTCCCATCATCAAACCAGTGAGATAATTTTTATGGCTTTTCTGAGATACCACTTCATACTCTATATTTTAAATGAGCTCTTTAATAAATGTAACATTGATGACTTCAAACCAGCAATTACTCCTTACAGGACCCACTGAATTGTGTTGCCTGGCAAATCCTCCAAAGACAGCCACTGAAGCCTGTGGTAGACAGTGCACGAACACTGGTGATGACTATATTTACACTTCCCTTATACTTTGACAGCACGTATTCTCTGTAATATTTATTTAACATACTATGAACTGTAATATACACTTACTTTTTTTCAGTAAGTTGGCTATGTATATGACATGCACCCAGACGCTATCAAATGGAGCTATTTTTTTCAGTTCACTGGACTGACACTGTGTACACAGGCATTCTTCTGAGTTTTGACGCACTAAGAAATATGCAAGTCGGAGCAAATACAACTGCCGTTGTTTTTAAAACCCTTACAAGTATGCAACCACTCTCTCTTCTTACAATGGCTTTCCAGTTCAAATATGTTTCTGGTTAGCCCAAAATCCTATCCTTGTTTTATCTTTTCTAAGTCATTTCCAATGACCCACAATTCAATCATGACCTTAGTTTATTCAGCATTTCAGTCACCACCATGCACTATCCAAATCAGATCTCTACAAAAGATAAGAAATCTTTTGGACTTGAAGGTTTTCTCTCTCCTAGCCTTCGTTTCTTTTTTTAATTTGGTTATTCATATATCACCAGTAGATAATCTGTCCCAGTCTTTCTCAAACCCAGTCTCTTCTGGAAAACTGAGCGACAGAACGGGTCTGGCCACTGCACAGATATTTAATGCATAATGCCACTGACATTCTGCAGGAGTACGAGAGCATTCGAGCAAAACCAGTAAAACAATCTTTAAAGTAAAAAAATGCAAGTTACCTAATTCTTTTAAAGTAGTAGGTGAAAGGGATCAGGCTGAAAGGGCATGACGCTCCATCCTCGCACACTATGGCCTAACTTTCACATGCCTATCAAAAGCAAACATTTTTGTCTTGCATATTTAACAGTTTTAATAATGCATCAATTAAAATATATAAATAAGGAAATATAAATACTGAGTTAATATATTACTTCAGCTCTCTGGCAAACTTATAACTGAATAAAAATAATCTAAAACACCTCTGAGCAACCAACACAAAAGTCCAAAAGTCTAAGAATTAAGAGAAATATACATAAACACACGAAGTACGCAATTTCCTCAAAAAGTAGCCCTAATTCCTTAATTTACTACATATCTTCCTTATTTTTTTTTCATTTACTCCTATTTCTAACACAATTTTAACAACCATTTGGTTTGTCAAATAATAGCACATTCAAAGTAACTTTAAAAAAACCTGCATTTTGACTGGGTGCTCTAAGGCTCCAGACATCAGAAACTATACACAAATTCTGTACTCTGGTTAGTAAAGTTGCTTCTCATAGGACTATGGGCTAGCAGTTCTGGAGGCACTGTCATGTGTACTAGGGTTGAACAAATAAGTACACATATTGTAGAAAATGAGACCCAGGCTTCCCACTGTTGGAGAAGTTACAAATACGGAAAGCAGGAAGTCTCACATGAATCCTGTGATAGTGGGCTGCAATCGGAGATGCCAGGGTGAACTCATGGTGTTTTTATTTTATTTTATTTTTTTATCCTCACCCGAGGACATTTTTTTTCATTTTTTGTTCAGATAGAGGGGGAGGGAGAGAGAGGAAGAGAAAGAGAGAGAGAAACATCGACATGAAAGGGACACATCGAGTGGCTGCCACCCACACGACCAACCAGGGCCGGGGACAAACCGCAACCGAGGTACGTGCCCTTAGTGGGAACCGAACCCGGGTCTCTCTGGACCGCAGGCCGACGCTCTAACCGCTGAGCCAAACCGGCCAGGGCGAACTCATGGTGTTTTGAGATATCCAGAGACAGATGCACACAGAAGTAAACACAGCTCTGTGTGTGCATGAATGAGTACACATGCTGCTGGCTCCACCCCCGAGAGGGCTTTGAAGCAGTGGACAGAACAGCAGCCGTGAGCACAGGTAGCCCCGAGATCTTGGCTTCTAAACATGCTCCGATACAAGGAGCTGAGGCTCCTCGAAGTGGTTGTTTCCAGGCCTGGGGCAAGGAAAATACAAGGCGAGCCTGGAGCATTGCCTGGTGCCAGAAAGTAAGAATGCTAAAAAAGTTTGGGAATATGTCAAAAGGGCCCAGGAACCCCTCTGAACTCTCAATGGTCAAAGCTAGAACAGTTTGGGCAACACAATAACCATGAGTGTCCAAGTGTAATCCAACAAAATAAAATACCTATGGGCTCATGCTGATAGGAATAAACAGGTAACTGAGAAGGAGCAGCTCTTTCTCACAAGAATCCTGATTAGTAAGTGTGAAGGGAAACAGAACATCACATTAGAACACCACAGTGGTAACTCTTGCAAACAGAACTCATGGAAGGACACAAAAATAGAGCCAAAGTGGAAAGAGAAATGGAATCTTTGCATAATTTCAAAGTATCTACCAGAAGATATTTATTCATTGCAAAGGGAAAAACAGTAATTTCATAGTAGGAAAGCCTGTGAGCAGCTCTTTAACCGAGTGTGAACAAGGTCACAAGCACCAGTAATAAGATGTTGACATCACGGGCCCGATATGAGGCACTGAGAAGGGCACATCATTTCTGGGGCACGATTGCCCAAAAAATGCATTACCTAAACCTAGGCGTGGGGAAACACTGGACACATGCAAACTGAGGGACATTCTGTAAAACAACTGACCGCTCTTCTTCAGATGTATCCAGGCTGTGAAAGATGGGAACGAGAAGGCGGCGTCATACCTGCAGCAGGACACTGCACAGGACAGACAGAGATGAACAGTCACTCTGCCCTGCAAGAGCTCGGGCAAGTGTACCGATCGGTCACAGTACCGCTCAGCAAGGGACAGTGCCTGGTGCTCCTTGCCCTGTTGCTTTGATCCGAAGTCTGGTGCCTCTCTTGAACTTTAGGAATAGACAATCCTTTCTCTTAGACATAAACAGCAAACTCGGAAATATTTTTAAAATATACCATAAGTATAAGGTTCAAAACTAAAATCATTCCCTTACCCACTCTAACAACATTCGAGGTATTTAGGTTATGTTATCACTTATTGTTGAGTCAACACTTTGTAGGGCTGCCGAATAATTTTTAATATAAATTTGAATTTCAGATATTAATCATTTTTAGTATAACTATGTACCATATAATATTGGCTAAATCTTTATTTGCTAAATCTGGTAACACTAATCATTGATATAATATAGAGTCTCTACTCCTGGGGCCGGGGGACCTCAGATTTCTCTACCCTGTTGCTCTCAGTTTACCGGAACATTCACTGGTCAAGCACCTATGCGTCTGCTACTGGCAAAACATTGGTGGCAGGTTACAGTCATTTTTATATGCCTTAACACATCATCAGACCCCTAATTATCCCAAAGTAGTGCCTTACCCATGACTGGGAACACAATGAATGAAACTATTGCTTTAGGAAGGTCCAATACAGACGAATCCAAGTATTCAGACAAGCAGCTCAGGCAGGAGAATTTTTCTAAATCTTAAAGTAGATGATACTCTGGATCAAAGAAGAGCATCAGAGAAGCCGGGCCTCTAGGCATGGCCTCAGGCTAGACTGGAATTCAGAAGGACTCTCATATTTGAGATGCTCTGGAATGGGTGGAAAGCAAGAATCAGGGTAAAATCCCAGACCCAAAGAAACTAGACTCCTGGGAGTACTGTCAAAAGGCCTTCAAGAAAAAGGCCGTCACGGAAGTGAGCCACTTGGTCTGAGAGAAAAGACGACTACTGTATCCTGGAAATTCTCCCCAGCACGAGACCTCTCAGATCCTGACTACAAGCAAGGTGACCATGATCCCAAATCCGGAGCCCGGGGCAGGGGTTCCAGGAAGTCATCCAGTCCTTACAACATGAGCCCACGTGCCTGTTCTCTAAGAATGGCCATGTGACCCGGTTTGGGCCAATATGACATTTACAAAAGCCAATTATGTGAATCTTCTGGAAAAGCTTGCTCTTTCCTGATGTAAAAGATGCCTAGGCTGGCTGCCTTTTTTAAAAAAAAATGCCTGCATCCTCTCTCTTCTTTCTGCTTGAAATGTTCTTGATGCCCAGAGTCAAAATAACCATTTGGCCTCCATGGGACATGAGGAAGCCCACAGCCCACACGCATGGTTGGAGGCGCACAAGACAGACCTGTGTCCCTGTCAACAGAATTCAGCAGCTGCACCAGCCCTGAGCCACCTACCCACCGACCTCTTACCAGTTGAGAAACTCCTGTTTAAACTACTGAGTTGAATTTTTAATTACTTTTACCCAAATGCATTCCGAACTGATATACCCTTTCCCAATGAAGGACAGTGGTGGTCTCACTGACCAAGTTTAAAGTGGCCCCAAAGAGAAGAGATACAGAGGCTGGAAAGGCCTTCAAAGCAGAGAAATGAAACCACACGAGGCACACCGTGTACACATACAAAATCAGCACTGCTAGATGCTCACGGACCAGGCTCTGCGGCCAGACTGCCTAGTTCTAAACCATGACTCTGCTACGACTACACATGTGGCCTTGGGCAAGACGGGGAACCTCTCTGCACCTCACTATCCTCATCTCTAAATGGAAGTCACAACACATTCTCCTGAAGAGTGGTTGTGAGAACAAACAAGGTAATACATGTAACACTCCAGGAATATATTGCTCCTTGCATACACTAGCTCTCTGCAAATATCCATAATCATCACCATCATATTTATGCTGATGATGCAAACACAAGTAGCTGTTATGCAGACACAATAGATAAAAATGAGTGAGCGCAGTCTATGCAGCTCACCCACGGCACACAGCGCGGTACAAGTGCGCAGAAAACCCTCAGCGCCTTCACCCGTCTTTACAGCAGTCCTGTCTCCACGGAGTGCTGCTTCCGTGTCTGTCAATGGCTGCACCAGCAGCCAGGGCTCTTAGAGGCCAAGGAGAATGACTAAACATTAGCATTTAACTTAAAAAAAAAACACACAGTTCAAGGGCAAAAGTGTCATGTCAGATTTCATCTCAAGGACTGTTCTCACCTGGCAAGTGGAAACAATAACTCATCTCCTAACAGTAACAGGAAGGGTGAACTGATGGATTTCAAGTGTACAGTAGTACCACAGTATGCACGATCCTTTCACAGACATGGAGCAAGTCCCAGGCACACCTCGGCCGGGTCACTGGTTTCCATGAATGGCGTTAGTACGAGCCGGCGTGTGTGCACACGTTCCCTTCACCTGAGACCGTCTCATCAACAGGAAGTGCTGTAGCCATATCCTAACAGACCCACTGAAACAGGTAACACTAATTCAGGTGAGTTGATAACAGGCAACAGAGAACTTTCCCAAACCAATTATTGTTCCTATGGTAATAGTAATTTGGATCAAGAAAGAGACAGCAGAAATCAAAGAGGTAAACTATTTGATAGTTTTAAACAAAAACTTTGTAAAGTTTCCACCAGGCTGCCCACTCCCAAACTAGTCTGGTTTTGAAAATCGCTCACCAGCCTCAGGCACCAGACACCTGTAAATTCCCGCTACCAGCCCATTCTTCCTGGTCCTGCTCTGGTTCCGATGTGCCCAGCCCAGCAGCGCCAGCCCAGGCACCCCGCTGCTGGATGGGAGCCCGGGCAACGTGTGTGCTCTGCCCTTCTCCACCCGTGTTTTCCCCACTCAACACTGCCCAACAGCTGCACCGTGCAGTGTGCAGAATGGGGCACTGTGTCCCTGCCCACCCAGCGCCTTCCCCTCTAAGGCTTTAGGCCGTGTTTTCCAGCTGTGTTTTTGCTTTCAATTCTCACAGCCTGTGACAGCCATTTTCAGATGAGGAAACAGTCCAAAGGAATTTATAGCCATCTACTTACCTTTAAATTAACAATGAAATAAGAATGGAACTGTTTGCTCAAGCATAATTTTCAAGAAGTTTTAAAACATGACTTTCATGCAAATATAAAATGAAGAAAATGCCAAAGACTGTATTCAACTCGAATAGCGAGGGTATCAGTACAAATCTGAACCTAGGCAAACAGGACTACTAAAACGGATTTGCTAATAGATGCAAAAATGGTCAATCTGTTATTAGAAACGTTCACAAAATAAGCCCCAAGGAGCTCAGGGTGACCCAGTGAAATAACGGGACAAGGTCCAGACCACCACCGGGGTGCTGGGACCTAACTGCTTCGTAAAGGGACTGTCAGCCACTTCTTTTGGCCGAGTGGCACCAGGAGAAAAGTACTGAAGTAGGAGGACTACCAGACACTGAAAGGAAGTCTCTAAATCTCCACTAGAGGGCAATCAAATATCTGGATATCTCTTCTTCAGAGGAGAAATCAATTGTTTCTCAAAAATCTTTGCATTACTATAGATAAGAATCACCTGGAGGACTATCAGTCAACTTCTACCTCCCCACACCCACCCAGACTGCCAAAGAGCCTAATCGAAGGAGAGCGAGTAAGAGCTGCAACCCCCGTACACCATCACTGGAGGGTCCCCCAGACAAGCCCGGCTTCTGCTGAAAGGACACCCAGGAATCCCTTTTGCTCATTTCCAAGTGTTGGACAATTTTCCCAACTTACACAATGGTTAGTTCTAACGGGAGTAAAGCAAAAGTCAGAGGATTGGAGGGGAGCAGAGAAGGGTGGCTACAACCCACCAGTATGTCCGTCGCGATCTGCAGACCATGTACCGCCAGCAAGGGCGCACTGACAGGCACTGACACACTGCAGCGGGACTTGTAACTCTGAACCACCTTTCTGGAAGACCGGCTAGTAACCTGTACTGGACATCAGAGGCTCCGATCTTTGATTCTGTAATTCCACTCCCAGAAATTTTCATTCAACAGATAACCAGATGTGGACTAAGATATATACTCTATCTCACAGACAGCATTAACTACAAACATTTTTTAAGATTATGAAACAACTTAAGTGGATTTCCCTGCTCAACTCTTCTTTCCAGCTTTCACTAGGTCCCCAAGCCTTCGGAGTGAGCCCCCTAACAGCAGGATTTCCCCTACAGTGTCTCCCATCGCACTGCACTCTAGTTTCTGATTTACTCATCCATTTGCCCCATTGGTCTATAACCTCCACGAAAGCGTGGACCATGTACTTGAGCTGCATGGACTTAGCATCATGCCACACCCAGAGTAGGCACTCAAATGTTGACTCAATGGATAAAAAATGTTATGCAGCCTAAAAATTATGTATGAGTATGCTTCCTCTAGAGGTAACAACATCAAAACAAAATTCTGTACGGGAAAAGCCTCAACTTACATCCCCATTATACTGACAGAATTTCAGAATCCTATGCAGACATTTTGAATAGTTTATTTATTTATTTATTTTATTGATTGATTTTAGAAAGAGAGGAAGGGAGAGGGAGAGATAAACAGAAACATCGATTGGCCGCCTCCTGCATGCCCCCCACTCGGGATCGGGCCCACAACCTGGGCATGTGCCCTGATGGGAATCGAACCGGCGACCTCTTGGAGCATGGGTCGACGCTCAACCACTGAGCCACACTGGTCGGGTTATGCAGACATTTAGAAAAGCGCACAGACCAACAACAAAGGGCACGGGCACTTCAAGTATTGCTGGGGCAGAGGCAGTGCCAGCGCGTCGCTGGGGAGCGACCCTCAGACTGAGTCCTGACTCCATCATCGCACTACCCATTTCGGCAGACGACCAAGCTCAGGAGGAAACCACTTTATGGGGCTAGCTTAGAGGAAATTTTGCATAATGATAAATATTATCTTTAAATGTAAGAGAGATTTAATTATTTTTAAAAGGAACCTGATTTTTTTAGGCCAGTGCTTCTCAAATTTTAAGGAGCATAAGACTCACAAAGGAGTTTTGTTCAAATGCAGATTTTTAGTTTGTCGGTCAGTTTAAAGTGGGGCCCAAGAACCTGCATTCCCCTCCCACCCCTGGCCCCATGCACAGGTAATACCAATGCTGCTGGTCTGGGGACTTTAAGTAGCAAGGTGTCAGAGCATCATACAGCAACATTCCTCTGATGATGTATCAAAACCTTCCTGATCGGGATTCTTAACATCCTGCAGATGCTACAATATAAAATAATGGAAAACATAGAATCTGAATAGACCCACATCTATTAAAGAATGTAAATCAATAATTAATAACCTTCCAAAACAGAAAGCATGAGACCCCAATGGGTTCACTGGTGAATTCTACCAAACACTTAAGGAGAAAATTATACCAATTCCATACCATCTCTTTCAGAGGATAGAAGCAGAGGGACTACTTTCTAACTCATTCTGTGAGGCCAGGCATTACCCTAATACCAATACTAGACAAAGACAATATGAGAAAAGAAAACTACAGACCAATACCTCTCATGAACATAGATGTAAAAATCCTCAACAAAATACTAGAAAATTGAATCTTAAAAAGTATAAAAAATGTATGAAGAACAACCAACTGGGATTTATTTCAGGTATGCAGGCAAGGCTGAGCCAATGATGAAAAATCAATTAATGTAATCAATCACATCGAGACTAAAAATGAAAAATAACATAATCATATGACTATATGCAGAAAAGCATCTGAAAAAATCCAACACCCATTTATGATAATAACTCTCAGCAAACTAGGAATACAGGGGAACTTTCTCAACTTGATAAAGACTATCTGCAAAACAGCTCCAACAAACATCTTACTTAATGGTGAGAAACTCAAAGCTTTCCCAGTGTGATATCAGCAAAATATTAGACAAATACATCAATGGAAAATAAGAGAGAGCCCAGAAATAGACCTTCGTAAATACAGTCAACTGATCTTTGACAAGGTGCAGAGGCAACACAAGGAGCAAAGACAATGTCGTCACCAAATGGTGTTGCAGCAACTGGACATACACATACAAAGAAGGGAATCTGACATAGACTTTCCACTCTCCACAGAAAATGAACTCAAAATGAATCAGACCCAAATGGAAAATGGAAAACAATAACATTTCTAGACGATAACATCAGAGTAAACCTAGATGACCTTGGGTATCTCTCCTTAGATACAACACGAAGGACACAATCCATTCAAGAAATAATTGATAAACTGGTCTTCATTAAAATTGAAAACTTCTGCTCTGCAAAAGACAATGCCAAGAGCATGAGAAGGCAAGCCACACAGGCTGGGAGTAAATATTTGCCAAAGACACTTCTGATAAAGAACTGTTTCAAAATATACAACTAACACTTAAAAAGAAAACAACCCAATTATAAAATGAGCCAAAGACCTTAAGAGACACCTCACCAAAGACATACAGATGGCAAAGAAGCATATAAAAAGATGCTCCATGTCGTGTGTCATCAGGGAAATGACAATTAGAACAGCACCATCACAGATACTACTGCACACCTATTAGAACGGCCAAAATCTGGAACACTGACACCACCCAATGCTGGTGAGGGTGTGGAGAACAGGAGCTCTCCTACAGAGACGTGAGAAGGCAACAGTATAGCCACTTTGTGAGACAGTTTGGTGACTTCTTACAAAACTAAACATATTCTGAGGATATGATCCAGCGATCAAGCTCCTTGGTATTTACCCAAAGGAACTGAAAACTTCTGACTGCACCAAAACTTGTGCAAGGACATTTATAGCAGCTTTGTTCATAATTGCCAAGCGTTGGAAACAGCCAAAGTGTCCTTCTGCGGCACATCCAGAAACGAGTTATCAAAGAAATGAGCTATCAAGCCTTGAGAAAACGTGGAGGAAGTTTAAGTGCTTATTACTAAGTGAAAGAAGCCAATCTGGAAAAGCTAGGTGCTGTATGATTCCAACTACCTGACATCTGAAAAAGGCGAAACTATGTGGAGAAAATAAAAAGATCAGTGGCTGTCGGGGGCAGTGGGTCGATAAACAGGAGGCAGAGCACAGAGGATTTTTAGGGCAGTGAAAATACTCTACATGATACTATCATGATGGATACATGTCATTACTGTATACATTTGTCCAGACCCATAGAATGTACAACAGACAGTGAACCCTAATGTCAACTATGGGTGAGTATGATGCGCCTGTAGGTTCACTGATGGCAACAAACGTAACACTCTGCGGCAGGACGTGGGTAATGGGAGAGGCTGTGCATGTCAGGGGCTGGGGGTCCATGAAAATTCTATGGACCTTCCTCTCAGTTTTTCTGTAAACCTAAAACTGCTCTAAATAAACAGTTTTTTTAAAAAAAAAACAGAAAACAGGCTCCCAGTTAGCATTCTTGAGAAGAACATCAGATTTTCCAGGAGTAAATTCCTGAGGCCTGTACTGCGGTAATAGAACTGGAAAGTATGAAATGTAAGGAAAATTGATGGTATGTCTTCCAATGCCTAGAACAGTGCCTGGTACATGGCACTGTGTAATTGTTGATCATATAACTACCATCTTTAGCCTGGAAAAAGAAAAAAGAAAATCTGGTTAAGGGTTTTCAAGATTTGAGGGCAAGTAAGTAGAAAGCAAGTAAAAGTCTTCAGGTACTATTTCAGTGAGAAAAGAGAGAACTAAAGGTCAATTTTGGCTCATTCTAAACACATTTCTAACAAACAGGTGTCCAACAACAGTATATGTGTTCTCTAAAGGAAAGAACTATCGGAATGTGTGCAAGCCAGAAAGCTAAGGAGCCATCTCAGAGGGATCCTGGGAAGACACACCTGCCCTGAACACTAGGGATGCCTGAGGTCCCCTCCCCACACACAGGAGTCACTCCTCACACCAGTGTCCTCAGATTGGGAAGAAACTGCAAGAGCAGTTCTCCTAGTATAAGAAAGAAAAACAAAATTGCCTCAACATGAACAGCAGCAACTGGGCCAGAAGCCACCACCTTACACATGACCTAAGAGTAAATCAAATGCTTAAATTCTCTGGGAGTCATAAACACGAAAGAAGCTGTTCCACTGTGATAAATGGAAGCCTTCAAAGACAATGGTGCCATAAAGATACAGGAATACTCTCAGGATGAAATCCATTTGTTTGAGCATCTGTTTGCCACCTACAATGAATAACTCTTTCTGATGATTTCACCAAGAAAAAAAAAAAGATAATAAGGTTCATTTGATGGGAAGTTAAGCACAAACACACCTCATTTTCTTAGAAAATCTCAAAAGATATCTGGTGTTAATGTATCAAAATCCGCAGATTTTTTTTTTGTGTGTGTGTGTGTGATCAAGCCATAACATTTTAGCATTGTTTAAAAGTGCCCTCACAGCTTGATATTTTCAGTTGTTTCATCTAAAGGAATGCCATTATTTCTGATAACGCTATCAAGTATCAATTTACAAAATTCTTTTAAAAGAATTAAGATTATTTTTAAACTAACATGAGCAGCTTTCTTTCTTTTTTTCCCCTTTATTGATTTTAGAGAGAGAGGAAGGGAGAGGGAGAGAGAGATAGAAACATCGATGAGAGAGAACATCAACTGGCTGCCTCCTGCATGCCCCCCACTGGGGATCGGGCCCACAACCTGGGCATGTGCCCTGACCAAGAATCGAACCGGCAACCTCTTGGTGCATGGGTCGATGCTCAACCACTAAGCCACACCCGCCAGGCTAACATGAGAAGCTTCTATTTCTAAAACCATGTAGCTATTAAAACGCTAAGATAGGGGGATACTAGAGAGACTTGATGCCATAAAACACAGGGAACTGATTCTCTAGATGATGGGAAAAGATGGCTTGTAGAGTCAATGAGCTATTAGTTAAGGCAAAAGAAACTCTTTGGCCATTTACAATGAGGATAAAGCAAATAAAATGAAAGTAATTAAAAGGACAACAAAAAGTAAGGAAAATATGAAAATCAAGTAAAACACAGGGAAAGTTCAACTACATCGAACACACACAGAGCAGTTATGGAAGCGAGTCCTAACGATTGAGAAATAAGTTGAAGAGGACAGAAAGGAGGACTCCAGCAATCACGAGTCACACACCAAGGAAGGCAAGACCACTCACGAGACTTGAGGACTAACTAGGATGGGTTTCTAAATTTAGAAAATGGCAAGACAGCCAAGTAAGAGGGTTAAAGCTTGAAACTAAAAAATCCACGACTTTGTCTCTTCGCTCCCTTACCTAGCCCTGCGTCACAAAAACATCACAACCCTTAAGCAGCAGCTTTAGTCAGAGGTTTCTTTGCCATCAACAGAGATGAAAGTTTCTTTAAAAATACGGACCTGGAGAGTATTATGCTAAGCGAAATAAGCCAACCAGAGAAAGACAAATACCACATGCTCTCACTTACTTGTGGAATATAAGGAACAAAATAAGCTGATGAACAAAACAGACCCAGAGACATGGAAGTAGGGATCAGACTGACAATCCTCAGAGGAAGGGGGTGGGGGAGGCCAGGAAGAGATAAACAAAATAATTTATATGCATATATGCATAACCAATGGACACAGACAATACTACTGAAAAGGGGAGGGGGGAACGGGAGCAGGGAGGAGGGTGTCAATGGGGGAGAAAGGAGAAACATCTATAACAAAAATACAATTAATTAATTTAAAAAGTAAAAATAAAAGAAAATGATTTAAAAGATACTGCTAGCTGTACAAGTTTCAAAGCAGCCACAGTGCTTTAAGTAACAACAACAAAGCCATGCGGACATCAGGAAACACACAGTCAGAAAACCCAGGGGTTAGTCCCAGCTCTCTCTCCAATACCTGTTTCAAGAGTCTTTTCCTTCTAAAAGGAATATTCTATGCCTTGAGTCTGAAGGTCATTCCAAAATTGAGTCTATGAGTCGTTCCTCGGTGACATGAATAGAAACAAAATACAGATCAAGTATTTCTACTGAAAATCTAGCATCTGAATGGATGTTTTGAAAGTGTGAACTACACGCTGGTGTGGGAAGATTTTGTACCAAAAAATAAATAAGTAAATAATAAATCACTGCATTAATAATTGTTTATTCTGATTACATATTGAAATAATAGCATTTTAGATATTAGGTTAAATAAAATACATAACTAAAATCAAGTTCCCTTGTCTTACCTTTTTAATGAGGCTACTAGAAAGTTTTAAATTACTATGAGATTACACTTCTATTGTATTGTATTGAATACCCTGATGTAGAATGAACTCTCCCAGTCAAGTTTGTCAATTCTTTTTTATTTTTCTATAGCACCTACTGGGTGTGGCCCATAACAGATGATACTCAGAAAGTGTTGAATGAACAGAGAAAATGTTGTATATAAGTATTATAAAACAGCAACTAGGTAAGGCTGAAATCAACTCTTTGGATCCATATTCTATTGGAGTGACATTAAAATCTCCCTTGTTTGGTAATCATGAGAGTTCTAAAACACAGATCAAGTCAATTAAAAAAAATTGACAGCTGACTGATGACTGCTGTGGGCTGAACTGTGTCCTCATGAAACTCCCTTGTAGAAGTCCTAACCCTACCCTCAGAATGTGCCTATTTTTGAAGACAGAGCCTTTAAAGGGGTAAGTATGGTAAAATGAGGTCATAGGGATGGCCCCATTCAACGTGACGGTGTCCTTGTGAGACCAGGAGATCGGAATACAGGTAACACAGACCAAGAGGCAACAGTGAGGCCCCGAAGAGGAGGAGCCCTCTGCAAGCCAAGGCAAGAGGCCTCAGAAGAAACCACACCTGCCAACACCTTGATCCTGGACTTCTAGCCCGAGAAGTATGAGAAAATGAATTTCTATTATTTAAGCCACCTGGTCCATGGCACTTTGTTATGGTGGCCCTTGTACACAATAGCTCCAAACACTTGAAAATGTTTCAGTAACTGAGTGGAGTTTTGGTTTTTACACTTAAATTACAAATTCAGTTCCTCGGTCACACGAGCCAGAGTTCAGTGCTCGATGGATGGCCTGTGGCTGCTGTGCGGGACAGCATGGCCCTGGAGTGCACACCAAACCAGAGGTCTCTAACAAGAGTGCTTAACAGGTCAGGAGATGTGACCAGGAAATGTCACTACATTACTATATACTTTTGAAGCATGTTTAATCTTTAACTTAAAAAAATGCAAATGACTCAAATCCATCCCAAGTCATTACTACTATGATTTGCTGAGTAGAACGTAAAGAAGGGAGCTAACAGTTCAGGGCTGTGTTTGGTACATGTGAATGACATCACCCAGGAGTCTTGAGAGGCGTGTCTGTTGCTGCAAAATACAGAGGATCTATGTAGGTGGCCAGCACCCATTTACCATTATGAAGGAGTCAGAACTCTAGGTACAGCTTAGCTTACCCAGGGATTCCCAAATTACCCACAAGTGAACTGGGGAATGCGAATTCCCATCTTCAGGTTCTATTATGCTCCTTGGGAACTTAATCAGGCATTTTCAATGGAAATTAAATTCCAGAAATATAAGAGATGGCATGACTACCACCCTGAACAGGACTTCCCATGTTCATTACCAATTAAGCATGAGGCATCAAAAACCTGATTCCACTATTAATAAGTTCATGCATCTATAAATCAAAATGTCAACAAGCATGAAAGAAAAATAGAGAATTCAGGAAACAAAGAGAATAGTTCTGCTAGACGTGCCTAAATACGCTTTCACCTCACTGGACTGAACACATTCACTGAAGGAAATAGACAGCTCCTCTGCAAATTAGAAAAATGAATGTAAGGATTTCAAAATTTAATAATGAATATAATAAAGTTCATCTAGTGGAAAGTATTTTACATTTGCATAGGACTCTACTTATTACACTTGTTTTTATTTTTTTTTATTGTTGTTATTTTTTTGTTAACCCTTACCCAAGGGTATTTTCCCATTGATTTTTTAGATAGACTATAAGAGAGAGAGGGAGGGAGGGAGAAAAACATCGATGTGAGAGAGACACATCAATTGGTTGCCTCCTGCATGACCCCGAACAGGGCCAGGGATCAAACCTGCAACCCAGGCACCTGCCCTTGACCAGGAATCGAACCCAAGACCCTTTGGTACACAGGACGATGCTCCAACTGCTGAGCCAAACCAGCCAGGGCTAAATTTGCATTTTATACTTCATAATATCTTAAATTTGCCCAAGGACTTCATGTTTGGATATGTTATTTTACATAAAATAAATAAATAAATAAATAAATAAATAAACTAAGGCTCTGAGAAAAAAAGTGACATGTCCAGGGCCACATTAACTAGTGGAAAAGAGGTTAAAACTCAAACCTGGGTCTTCTAGTTCCAAAACATTTCTACAGGCTTTACCCTGTCAAAGCACCAGGCCCACGGCCAGCACACGGTGTTGCGTAACGGTCAGATACTATAAACATTTACAGCATAATTATGTTGACATGATGAACTGTATCCCAATAATGTTTCAAATGGTAAATTCAGAATAAACCCCAAAAAATAAAAATAAAAACAAATTCAGAATAAACCTCAACAATGGTAATGGTAATTCAGTTCAGAAGAAATGACTCCCAAGAGCATTATGGTCGCCGGAATCTTTTTAAAATTTAAATATATATACCATATATATATAGTGATATATGCATGCATCACTATATTTCTCTATATATATCACTCTACACTCTATATCCTTTTTGAAAAGAAATATAGAGTGATAGATAAAAGGCTTTGTAGCCTAAAACTTATTTATAATGATAAAATTATTTGGGGGAAAAGAAAATGGAACTTTTGACTCAGGGTTTACTATATGCTTAAAGTGAATGATATTTCATATCAAATTGTTGTATTTTTTATCCTATCAGATCCAATTAAGAGTGATATAAAAGCTCTATTTAAAATGTCAATATTCAACGTTAAGGAGGATTTAAAATGCGAGGCACAACTATGATAGATTTTAAAAGACCAAATGGAATACACATTTGGAACAAGCAACTGCAAAATTTATTTTTGGAACAATGGGAAGTTTAAGTATGGCTGGTTTTAGACATTATTTTCCATGCGAACAGCTGTAAACCTGCTTTTGCCCCACCCTGTACATGAGCTATGTTGTAAAAAATAACATCCGTATTTTTATTAAACTAGAAATTAAAACTTCTGTGCCTGTTTGCTCTGTGTCTTAAGATTGTGAAATAATAATTCTGAGGATGGTTTGACTCTCCACTTTATTACAGCCATAAAGGGTGTAAAATAAATCAACTCTCCTTTCAAACACATGCAGTTCTGAAGATAAAGCTTCGTGATAAAAACGGAAATGATCATACACTGAAGAACAAAGAAAAAAAGCCCAGATTGATAAGAATGTTTTGAAAAGGCACCTATATTTGCAGAGTTTAGAACAGCAATTGCATGCCCTTATCAATTAAATATTAGTCTTCCTTAATTAAAAAACAAATAAAAACCTTTAGATAAAAACAAAAGCAATGAGAAAAATAACGAAAAGTTTGCATCCTTACTGTACATCAGTGTTAAATGCTTTACAGCTATTCTTTAATGTTCACAACAATCTCCTTGGAACATGTCCTTCTCCCTATTTCGTTGATGAGAAAATCAAAATTTAAAGAAGTCTATATTAAAAAAACTCCCGCTTGGAGATCATCTTATAATAGATACATATATCAAACCATAGTGTTGTGCACCTAAAACTAATATAATATACATCAATTATATCTCAATTTAAAAGAAACTCCGACAAATTGATTTTTTTTTTTTTAAAGGAAAGACAACCCAACAGAAAATGGCCAGAGACATAAACAATATACAAAACACCAATAAACATGACAAGATCAGCATTCTGCTTTACAGGAAATGCAAACTAAAATCAGAGATACCTCTACACACCCACCAGAATGGCTAAAATTTAAGAATAACAATTCTAAGGGTTGGAAAAAAATGTTCCAGACAATAAATTTAGCGTGAGCTAAGGCAAGAGTATGGAGGCCCGAACAAATGTGAGTAGCTCAGCTTGGCTTGGGCAGAGAGGTGAATGATGAAAGTATTCTAGAAAAGTAGTTAGGAATCAGATCTGGAAGACCTTAAAGCCAAGACAAGGACTTGAACTTATAAATGATTAGCAAAGCAGAACCAGAATATGGATGGCACAATTTAACTGAGTTTTAGGGTATATAAAAGGCTGCTTTGTATGAATGTTCAAGAGGATTCAACGAAGAAACTCAAAATTTTTCTTTCTCCTATCCTGCAAAAAATGTCTCTCTTCTCCACAATCTGTTTTACCCTCACTGCTCAACCACATTCTTCCAAAATCTCCGGCGGCACTTTCCAGCCTCGTCAGGCCTTCTTGTCTTCACTCACCACCAGGAAGACTCTTCAAGGTCACAGGCAGCACAGAGCTCTCACTCAAGGACAGCCCATCAGCTGAAATGCTCCTCTGCTTCCTCTAGCCTCTCACGGTTTAAATCCAGTGCTGTTTTGGAGGCCCAGTTGGTGTCTGCGTCCCCTGATTTCTTTGCCTACTCCTGCCTGTCCTCATCTCCTTCCCCCAGTGCCCATGGTTCCTAAGTGGGTTCTATAATACATAATTCAACATCTAACTAGAAGCCATCTTGCTTCGTCCTGGACTCTCCAAGGAGACTGTAAACTCCTGGACAGAGCGATCACATCTTCACTTTTGCATACCCCACAGCAATCAGTATCAAAGGACATACACTAGCTAGCTATTAGTTCCTCTGGATAACAGAAATGCAAACATACCCTTTGATCCAACAATTCCATTTCTGGAATTTTTCCTGATATACCAAAAAAAAAAAAAATGCAGAAATATTATGATCAAAGATACGCACTGTAGATTGTAACAATAAAAACTAGAAATAGCCCAGGTGGTGTGGCTCCGTGGTTGAGTATCGACCCATGCACCAAGTAGTCGCTGGACATATGCCCAGGTTGTGGGTCAGGTCCCCAGTGGGGGGCATGCGAGAGGTGGCCAATCGATGATCCCTCTCATCGATGTTTCTCTCTCTCTCCCTCTCCCTTCCTCTCTAAAATCAATAAAGAAAAAAAAATTTTTTTAAACTAGAAATAATCTAAATATCTATTAAGAAAGATTAGTTCATTTGAGTCTATACTGCCTGTAAAAGAACATAAAACTTGGATATCTATACATATGGACCATAACAAAGCAGTAAGTGAAAATTGCGGAAAAGGGCATGAAACGGGTCCTATCTGATCGATGTGCACACAATTCAGAGAAGCACGAAGTTTTAGAATGATAATCTCGGTAACTGGGATAGCTGTTTAATGTAGGACCATTTCTATTAGGTTTGAGAAAAAAAGAACAAAGAGCACCTAGTGTTGGCCGTAAAAAATATTTCTGTATTTTCACTCACTGCCCCCTAACCTTTTTTATTTACAAAACAACTTACAATATGACTCCATTTTGTTTAAAATAAGAATAATAATATGCTGGGGTATAGATATCAAAATAAATATTTAGAACATATGCCCACTGTTAATAACGGTTATTTCTACAAGAGGACTTACAGGAGACTAACATTCTGGGTTAGTTGTTTTTCTTTAAATAATAAGCACTTACTCTAGTTATAAAAAAAAATTTTTTTTTAAATCTCTCTGAGCTAGTGATCACCCCAAAGAGATAAGCACTTTGGTCCACCCAGCAATTTGTTAATCTGAAGAGAACGAGCTTAATTTTAATTGTTGGATTGCTCAGGATACTAAATCTGAGAAAACATTACAGGTAAATCACATCTACAAAATAAGTTCACAGAAGTATTAACAGAAAAACTACCTACTTCTCTGCTAGGTAAGTATTAAATGTCTGTTTGATGAAGGGAACTCCTCTAATGTAAAGTTAACCTCAAACATTTTCGGAATTACTTACTATAAAGGGCCAACCACTGCACTGATCCCTTATAAAACATTGTTGTTTTAAAATCTCTTAGTTATCTAGTCAACCATAAAGTTGCTGGGCCCTTGTTTCAGGGCCAGTGCTTGAGATGAGACATGGAATCTACATCTATATCCGTCTACCTTCAGGAAGGAGAGAAAGGAAGGATGAGAACCACTGACTCACACAGAACCCCCAAGGGAGCGCTGGATCTGTCTGGGGGGATCTGTGCTCACGCAGGATGTCACAGCTGGTGCAGGTCCAGTGCGGAGCTTAGAAATGTCTGACTTAGAAGTCAAGGTCTTCTCCAACAAGCCTTTGATAACAGAAGGAGGAGAACTGCCTCTGTCTTCCCTACAGGCTATTGCTCCAAACCTTTTCCATCTCAGCAGTGACCCTGAGATCCAAATGCCTTTTTCTTTTCCCTAGTCTTACGGCTGAATATAACAGCTTATCGCTAGAGATGCTAAGTGATTTACATGTGTTACAACTCCTTAATACTCACAATAACCCTGCCAACTATTCCTATTTTACAGAAGAAGAAACTGAAATACAGCTTATTCCAGTATCCGCATCCATGATTCAACCAACTGTAGGTCAAAACCATTCAGAAAAAAAGTTACGTTGTTGCCTTGGAACTGTAGTCCTTTCCTTTTTTGTCATCATTCTCTAAAAAAAATTACAGTGTACCAACTATTTTCATTGCATTAGGTGCCCAAGTAATCTGGAGCTGATTTAAAGTATAGGGGAGGGTGTACATAGGTTACAAGCAAATACTACACCATTTTATATAGGGAACTTGATTTTGGTATCTGTGGGGATGGGGGAATTCTGGAACAAACCCCTCTCGGATATGAGGGATAACTGTACGCAGATGGATAACTATTAAATGGCAAAGCTAGGATTGAAACCCAGAGATTCTGATTCCTCGATCCAGCACTCTACGCAGCACTCATCTCCCTATTATATACTTCTTGCAACCCAGAAAACACGAGAAATCTTCAGTCAGCAAAGCTCTTAGGTTTGCATAACAAATCTGAAGGTCAACAGGACACATGGGTCCAATGTTTACTCTTGGAAATGCTGTTGGTCCGTCCAACACTGGATAACTGAGAACTATGAAATTTAACTTGCAAAATGTTTATGTTTGCCAATGCTTAACTTTGGAAAAGCTGTGCAATGTGTAAACACCCAACCTCTTAACCACGTCAAACATATCTGGGTTCAAATTCAAGTTCTATCATTGTTTCCTTCACCTGTAAATAAGATGTGAAGGTACACGTAAACAATTTAGCACAGGGAATGACTGGAGAGTGAGGGGTCAGTGTTCCCTACTGTCATTACTATTATCCTTTGATTGTTTTATTATCATTTCTCCCAGGATGTGGAAAAACTGATGAGTTCAAATCAAATTCAATACCTTAAACCAGCGGTTTTCAATCTGTGTGCTGCAAGAATGTTTAAAACATGCAATACCTGGCTATTTAGCCAGGGACACTGATCTTTCTTCCCTTAGATTGTCAAATAAAAATATGACAACAGCCAACACAATAGTAGCCATCCAGTGTGAATGAATCAAAATTGTACCTATTTTTTTTTTGGTCAAATCGGCAGAAATATAACATTTTTTGGTGTGCCACAGAATTTTAGTAATTAGCCTATGCAGGCCATGAGATCAAACAAAACCCATTGATTCATGTGTTTACAGAAAAAAAAAAGAATTTAAACATTAAAAAATGATGCACTGTTTGAATTATGAAACTGACAAACTAGAGAAGTTCTATACAACACAAACACAATAATAACTGGCAAATGAAAAATATATTTAATATCGCAAAATGACCACACAAGTCCATTACTACGCTGAGAATAAACGCTACTGACAATCAGCCACAGAATGCATTCCTTCCATCTATTTCCACGTGAACGACGATCCTCTGAAACCTTAATGTAACAAAAAGTCCTTCAGTGAGTGTTAGATCTTTAAAACATTTTACACGGCCACTTTGTAACCTTTTCTTGGATCATCTGGGGCACAGTGCTGAATGGACAGGCAATCATGACTGATCTTACGCCTCTGAGGTCTAAGGTCCTGCTGTGGTCGCTTAGCTCTCAGGCGTTGGAGGCCTCCCAGCTAGCATTACCTAAGGAGCCCTGAACTCCTCTCCAGGAGGAAGGCGTGAGTGTGATCAGGTCTGTCCTCACTAGGACTCCGCAAGGCCCAGAACAAGGAAACCGGGGCGCCTGGCAGCCTGAGCAATCAGCCCAGGGCGCAGGAAATCAGAGGCAGAGTGGAAACCACGCTGCGTCCAGCTGGAGGCCAGTCCCTTTCACTCTGCAGGACTCCGGGCAGGAGCCCGTCAAATGACCCTGGAAAACGTGGAAAAACATACAGTACCAGTGGGAAGCAGGGGTTCCAACGGGGTAAAGGCATGCTCCATATCGGATTACTGAACTCTGCATTAAAAAATAAATAAAAATGCCACGTTAGAAGTTCTGCCTAAAGAGAGCAGCACGCGAACTCGCCAGAACATTGGGCCGGGGGCGGCGTGCTCGGGGCGGACAGGCCCGGAGCCGCCGGGGTCGCCGCCACCGCGCGGGTCTCCGGGGCGATCGGGGCGCCCCCGCGGGCACGGCGCGCGCCCCCGCGGGGCCGCCCCTCCAGCCGCTCCCGAGCATCCGCCCCCATCCGCGGACTGGAGGAGCGAGGGGCGGCCGGCCCCTCCCCGCGCTCGCCACCCCACCCCGGGCCCGCGCGCCGAGGACGCGGGCGCCGCGCCGGGCGGCAGTCGCACTTACACAATGGCGGGTGGAGCCACCGGCCGCGGAGCGCAGGCAGCGGGAGCGAGGGCATCGACCGCTCGGCGATCGGCTGAGACGCCTCGGGCGGCGCGCGGCCGGCGCTCGCGGGTTTAAGTAACGGGCGCGCCGGGAGGCCCCGCCCCCTTCCGGGAGCCCGCGGCGCGGCCGAGGCGCGCGCCCCGCCAGACTGCGCGTGCCCGGCGGTGCCTGCGCCCGCCGCCCGCCGCCCCCCGCCTGCTTCTCCAGCGCGGCCCTCGGCGCATCACGGCTCTAGTGGGAAGTAACGAAGCCGCCGACTTGCAGCTCCGCTCGCTCCGCCAGGCGGACAGCTCATTCTGTGGCCGGGCAGCCTTTGTCACCGGACCGAGCAGCCCATCTCCAGGGCAGTTCTTCTCCCCCTCGGGGCAGGAATCCCCTCGTGTCTGCGCGGCCCCCGGACCCTCACCTGCTGGCGGGGTCCCTGGCCCTCAGAACCATCTTCAGTGTCTTTGAACACAGTCATGTTCCCCAGGCTTCCCCTTTTCTCGGCTCAACGCAATTTGCACAAGATTCTTACACGACAGGGTTTTCAGACTCCACCATCGGGGTTCCCCATCCTCAGTATTTAACGTTGCTTACAACTCGTGGTCCCAAGAACGGGGGAGACCTGCACCTAACAACGCATGCAGAGCTCTGGTCTAAGAGACCCGATGAGAGGAGCATGGCTTCTGGCAGCATTGAGTCTGTCCCCAGGGTGACCCCAGACACCCACACACCCATTAAAATGCCTGACCCAGAAAGCTCGGGCTGCCAGCAGAAATTAGTCTTTAGTCAACACCTGATGGTCGGCTCCTGCCCTCCCAAATGGCTTACAGCTGTGAATTTAATCTCTAAGGACTCAGAAGTGTCCCTCTCAAGGACCTGAGTGCCATTCCTTTGAAATGCAAGCATCTGGAAGGATAGGGCCTTGTCTCCCAGTCTTTGTGGGAGAACAGAATCCTTACTGTCATAGGTGCCCTCTGGCCTCATTGCAGTTACGATGGCCAACTGTAATGTTTCACTTCTCTGACTGTACTGAGAATCTCCCCTCCCCCAGCTTCCCCTCCCTTATTCTCCCTTTAAAACGTCCAGATGAACTCTGCTCAGCTCTTCCCCCTACTGTCAGCAGTGACTCAACAAACTACTTTCACAGCTCGTTTCAAGACAAACCCGGATGTGTTTAGCTTGACCTCTGGTCACAATGCCACAGGAGGGATCCAGCCATAGAGTACACCGTCACCAATGCTCATTACTGTTTTTTAGCGGTCAGATCAAATAGAACTTCCAGGCCCTTTTCACTATTAAGGATATACCTCTCTTATACTCAATTTTACACCAAAATACTAGGGACTTCAAGTTGATATTTGTAAAGTGAAATGTTATGAGTTTGGGATCACAGTTCATGAGGCCATCTCAACCATGTCACCTGCCACTTAGGGGACATTGGAGCTCAGTATCCTCAGGTATAAAATGGAAACAATGTTGCCAACTTTGGAAGGGTTCTGCAAGGATCAAATGACTTGGTTGCAGATAAACACCTGACCAGCTGCCTAGCACATACAGGTTTGCAACAAACGTCCCAATGCGGTACCCCACATATCCCTTGCTGACTGTCCTGTTTATATTTGCAGTACACATCCTTGCAAAGTGTTTTATGTGCACGTATCTAGACCAAAGGCCTCCCAAAGTCATTAAGAAGATAATTGAAACCTTTACAACAAATTTCAGAGTCCACATGTTTAAAGATGCCATTAGTGAAACTAAACAACAACAAACCCAGAGGTGGAGGGAGAATATTTGCACATGTACCAGACAAGTGTTTGCTAGCTTTATGTCGTATGAAGAACTGAGAATCCATCAGTAAAAGGCAAACAAACCAGTAATATGTCTGCAGATACACACGAGCAAATTACAGAGTATATCCAAGTGGCAAACACACCTTCACTAGCATGCAGAGAATTCAAACAATGAGATACATTTACTTGTCAGCTTGTGAACAATTTTTAAGTAATACAACACACTTACATTTATTAAGCAATCATTATGTTTCAGTCACCGTGTCAAGGTCTTTTATATTTCATTGAATCACCCTAAAATGTAAGGTTCCAAGAGAATAAGGACCAAATTTTCATTGTTTACCTTTCAGCCCTCACTCTCTAGCACAGGTGCTGGCAAAGAGCATACAACCAATGACTTCTTACTGAACATTCGTAATGAAATTGATTGCAAATGCCTGGAGTGCTCCTTCTCGGGTTCTCCTCACAGCTGGCTCATCTGTCAAGCCTCAGCACAAAACCGACCTTCTTCCCCTGGTTACTCTTTAGCTCACCTAGGATTGTTTTCCCACATAGCAACGCTCACAATCTGTAGTTCATTAACCTAGTTGCTCACTGGTTTCTGAGTTGGGCCTCCCTACTGGAGTTCAGCTCCCTAAGAGCGTGGACTACTTGTTCTGCTGTTTCTCCAGCCAAACACGATGCCTCACTCGTGGTAGGGGTTCACTAAATATTTAAACGGATTAATAAATGGTGAGGAAAATGGAAATGTATAGTACATCACACCAGGAATTATTACAAAGATTAAACTACAGCAGTATGCCCTCATGTGGAAAAAAAAAGTCCATGATGAAGTAAATTTAATACATGCAAGTGGTAAAATAATCCACTTACATGTTTTAATGTATTTGGATATCTTTAGAGAGAACTGTTAAAAGTGATCTCTGAGAAACAGGGACGGAGTGTGTAGGAGACAGCAGGCTGAGGGAAATACTACTTTTAATTTCACACACGTTTGTAAATTTTTTTTTTTTTTATTCCTCACCTGGGGATATTTTTCTACTTATTATCAGACAGAGTGGGAGGGAAGGAGAGAGAGAGACAGAGAGAGATATCGATGTGATAGAGCCACATCAACTGGTTGCTTCCCACACGACCCAACCAGGGCCGGGGACGAACCGCAACCAGGCATGTGCCCTTGACTGGAATTGAACCCAAGACTCATTGGTCTTCAGGCCGATGCTCTAACCACTGAGCCAAACCGGCCAGGGCCACTTTTGTATATTTTTACCTTAATATTTTAATAGGCAAATTAAAGAAATTTAAGTCTGTAAAATGTATATTAAAAGAAAATTAACGCATCATTGTCGTTCATTCTTGGCATATTGATATTGGGGTGTGGGGAGGGGCTTCCAGAGAGGGCAAAGCATGTACAGACATGATATCCAAGGAGAGATTCCACAGCTTCAACCAAATTTCCAATGGATTCTGTGACCCCCCCAAAGTTGCACAAGGTAGGAAGGAGCCCTTGCTAGTAGATTGTGTGGTTTTCTCCAGGATACAAAGATGGCTATCTCATCTCCTTCACCAGTTACCTTCTACTCTACCTCCATCTTGAACTGGTGGAGATCAGAATATACGGTATATTGTTGCACAAGATTCTATAGTAAAATGTTTCTGCAGTGAAATAAGTTTCGGAAATTCTGCACGCTATCACCCGTCCCTTTAGAGGGTTGTAACACATTCTCTTTAAACATCTCGTGAAGACCAGAAGTAAGGAAGCTGTTTATCTCCAAACCCAGAATTTCTCAAAGACACTGGAGCATGCAACACTGTTTTGCTGTTTTTGCACATCTTTTAAAATTTGGCAGAACAGTGTCGCTCCAAACAACTGTTGGGGACAAGCTAGGAGACTCTGAGCCCAGTGCCACTTCTCTTTACTGCCGCCACCAAGTCATCTTGGAGTTTCCAGTCTTCGACCATCAGCTTATCTATTCCTACACTGTTTCCAGAAAAATCAAATCATTCTCTCGATTTCAAATGCATATCTATTCTGATCTCTTTGCAGCTCAAGCGGTAATTCTAGCCACCTGTAGGACATCTCCACTTAAATATTTCACCACTACCTCTGATTCAAGTGGCTACAACGGAAATCACTAATTTATTGCTCTTCTTAGAGTCTCCAGTTCTCTCCTTGGTATCGTTATTCTTCTGCATTCCTTGACAAATGACTTCAATTTGCCTTTCCTTTCATTCCATAAACTCAGCAAGTTGCCAGCATTTATTCTGTTGATCACTCATTCCAACCTGTTGAGGTCAAGCTGGATCAAGATTCTATCATCCTTGTCATTTCCTCTCATCCATCAATCAAAATTCTCATTATTTTGAAGCCCATCTAAAGGATCATCTTCCCTGAGATTCATTCAGGCCCCTCACAATTAACCTTATTTTGTGCTGTAATCTCATTATATTTTCTAACAGCCCTTTCCACAGTCTGACATACAATAGTCCTCCCTTTTCCTTCAGGGACATGTTCCAAGACCCCCAGAAACTGAGGATAGTACCAAACTCTATACATTCATACCCTAAAGATACATACATACATACATACATGCCTGTGATGAAGTGTAATATACAAATTAGGCACAGTAAGAGATTAACAACTAATAATAAAATAGAACAGTTATAACAATATTCTATAATAAAAGTTGTGTGACTGTGGACCTGAAAATTAGGGAGACAAATTTTTTTATACTTATTGTTGAAAATATTACAGATGTCCCCCTTCTTTTCCCCCATTGGCCCCCTCCTCCTCACTCTCACCCCCCTCCTGCTTTCCCCAAACTATTGTCTGTGTCCATTGGTTAGGCATATACGCATATAAGCTCTTTGGTTTATCTCTTTCCAACTCCCCCTACCCCCCTTCCCTCTGAGGTTTGTCAGTCTGCTCCCTACTTCCATGTCTCTGGATCTATTTTGATCGACAGCCCATTTTGTTCACGATATTCCATAAATAAGTGAGATCATGTGGTACTTGTCTTTCTCTGACTGGCTTATTTCACTCAGCATAATACTCTCCAGGTCCCTAAGGAGACAATTTTATTCAGGCTATAGAATCAAGAGCACACCCTAGATTCTATGATCTGAGCATCTCTGCAATGTGGTTATACCTTAGATGTTTATAGAGAGGAGTAGAAGAATCTCAGTTGGGATGATTTATTGTCGTGATCAGAGAACATCTTTGCTGGACAGGAAATGTTTCTCTGTGTTTAGCTATTTGAGGGCGAAAAAACATTTCTAATATCAGCTAATCATTCATGAAACAAAGAATAGGGAGCTGAGTACAAATGAAACTAATATAATGTTGTATGTCAATTATATCTCAGTAAAGAACGGGGAGTCAGAGGGACTATGTCTGACCTCAGATGTTCAGGGAAAAACAAGAGACACCTGAGAGTCTCATGGGAGTCATGAGAACCCAGGGACCGAGTCTTACCTAAGACAGATGGGGAAGTGTAGTTCTTTGAGGCAAACTTTTTCCTGGGACACAAGAAGAGGGGAGGGGTTCAGAAAACAAGAAGGTGGGGGGATTTCTTAGCCATCACTGTTTTTCTGGGGCATGGGCTCAGAGGAAGTTCAGCAGTGTTAGTGATTCCCTGAAAATTTCACACAGTACTTTTGCTTAAACCTAACTGTCCAGCACTTGATCACGTGACTCCCTCTAGCTTTAATGAGCTGGAAAATGTAGGCTTTTAAATGAGATGCAACAGGGCCAGATAAAAATGGGTGTTATTAAGTGGTGGGCACACAATGCAAAATACAGATGATGTATCATACATGGAATTGTACACTGGAAACCTATATAATCTTATTAACCAATGTCACCCCAATACATTTAATAAAAAAATCAAAAACATAAAAGTACTGAAAAAGAATGAGTGTTATTACTGCATAGAAAAGGGAGATGAGCTGTTGAGCATGAACTAGCAACTCCTTGGTAACTGCTGGCTGTTGACCTTGTCCTTACAACTCATCCGCTGACGGTAGAATAAAATCCCACCTGAAAAGACCCTGAAGAATCTGGCTTTGCCTATCTCCAATTTTATTTTATGCTAATGTTCATATACGTGATCCTTCAGCCGAACTTGCTTCTGTCATGTTTTTTAAACAGTCCTTTCTACTTTCTTTTTCCTCTGCTAGGATATTCATGCCCACCCCCGCCAAGTTCTTCATATGGCTCATGCTAAACTCAAACGTCACTTCTTCAAGGAAGCCTTCCCTGGTTTTCCTACCTAAAATCACTTCCCCTAGCTACTCTCTATCTTAGCACACTATTTGTCTTCTCTAGAATGCACATCTTGTTAATTTATTTATTGACCTTATTTTCTATGACGAGACAAGGGAGTCTGCCTGATGTGCTCACTGTGACAGTCCCAGTGCCAAACACAATACCTGGTGCAGAGTAAGCACTCAGTTATATAAATCGTGTGCTACACAGATATACGCGGAATTTATATAATTTATGTACGTACGATGTATATATTATATAATGTATATAAATATTTGTAAAAGATTTATTAACCACAAAAGATCTATATATCATTGAAAAACATCTATTATACCATAGACTGTTTATGCCAAAGTGGCCTATATTGGGTGGTACATTCTGCCACTCTTCGGAGTGAAAAGCTTCACCTTATACATGGTAGCCTGATGATTACGTGTTTTTCAATAAATAGATTAGAGAAGTTTTCGGCCTTGCAAATAAAAAGTATGTTAAAAACTGGTCCTTTTTTTTTAAATAAGACTTCTATAAATATTAACACATTTTCAATTGAGAAGACTCATTATCAATAAAAAATAATTCCCAAATAAATCTAATAAATTCAATACAATGCTTTTCAAAATCCTGACTCTATATATACATATACACATATATGTATATATATGAAATTTTACAAACTAATATGTAAGTATGCCAGAAGAATCACTTTTTTTTTTAAAAAAAGGCATGTTGTTGTTTATTTATTTATTTAATTTCTTTCTTTCTTTATTGCTTTTAGAGAAAGAGGAAGGGAGAGAGAGAGAGAGATAGAAACATCGATGAGAGAGAACATCAATTGGCCACCTCCTGCGTGCCCCCAGTGGGGATCGGGCCCACAACCTGGGCACGTGCCCTGACCAGGAATTGAACCGGTGACCTCCTGGTGCATGGGTCGATGCTCAACCACTGAGCCACACTGGCCCAGCACACTTTTTTTTTTAAAGGTCAATAAGACACTTTTCCTACTAGGTATAGAAAAATAAATAGTAATTTATAAAAGGTAGTGTTAACATAGAAACAGATGATTTGCTAGAACAAAATAGAGTTTAGAAACAAACTCATGTGGGAGTTCAGTTTTGGATGAAGGTGACTTTTAAATTAGAGGAAAAAAAATATATTGGTATATTTAATCAATATTCTTGATACCATTATCTATATATGGAAAGAAATAAAAGTCCATTTCTACTTTACATCATATAAAGATAACTTTCTAATGTATCAAAAAGTTCAATATAAAAGTCAAATCCATTTTGGGGTAAGGATTTTACAAAATAATATTTGGTGAAGGAAGGTCTTACTCAGCAATTCAAAAACTCAGAAGTCAGCTCCGATTAGACAAAGATATTTTTGACTCATCCAGAGTCAAAAACAACATAAAGGGACAAACAGTACATAAGGAAGAAATATATGCAGCATAAACAGCAGGCAGAAACCTACTATCCAGAATATAAAAAGTGCTTCTGCAAATCAATAAGAAAAATGAAAGCGGTTCACAGGAGGGGAAGAAAACAAACACCACAACAATATGCCCATAAATACATCAAAGGTGCTCAACGCTCTAATCATCATGGAATGCAAACAGAAACAATAAAATGTATTTCAAAGAACAGAAAAGATGAATAATTAATGTTTAAGAGGGCTTTGGGAGTGGGCGTTTTCATACACCTTTATGTGTTGTAAGTGGTAAAACCTGTCCTTTTCTGGCAGGCGAATTTGATAATATCTAGCATTATTTTAAAGGCACATACCTGCCTGGCCGGTGTGGCTCAGTGATTGAGTGTGGGCCCATGCACCAAGAGGTCGCTGGTTCGATTCCCAGTCAGGGCACATGCCCAGGTTGTGGGCCAAATTCCCAGTGGGGGGCCTGCAGGGGGCAGCCAGTCAATGTTTTCTCTCACTAATGTTTCTATCTCTCTCTCTTTCTCCCTTCCTCTCTCTCTAAAATCAATAAAGAAAAAAAAAAAATTAAAGGTACATAACCTGCAATCCACCTCTTCTACTTCTAAGAATGTCTCAGAATACTTTTTCTTGATGGATGCATACAGGCGTTATTGTTGCAAGGTATAAAATAGCAAAAATTTTAAATGTCCCAAATAGAGGAATGATGGAGTTAATTAACTTAATACCACACAATCTAATGTAGTGATTAAATGGAATAAAACAGATCTCTATATTCATCTATGAAAATATCTCCAAAAAAGGCAAGGTGCCGGATAATATGCATAACAAGTTTTAAACTTTAATGTTCAAAAGATTCATCTGAGGTAGCTACAAAATAGTCACAGTATATAAAGTACAGCACAGGGAATATAGTCAATAATGTTGTAATAACCATACATGGTGCTAGGTGGATACTGGAAATATCAGGCGGAACACTTCACAAAGTATATGACTGTCTAATCACTATGGTGTACACTTGAAATTCATACAAAATAATATTGAATATAAATTATAATTGAAAAATAAAATAAAAACAAAACAAAACAAGAAACAAAAGATTCACTGTAGGAACATGTTTTAAAATGTGAGTTTTGAGGCCACACTCCCAGAAATATTAACTTATTGGGTCTGAGATTTGACTTGTTAACCTGCAATTTAGGTTAGTCAGATGTATTTACAACCATCCTTCAGAAACACCATCCCAATTTAATGCTTTTTTTTTTTTCAGTAGTTAAATATATACACATGTTCCAGGAAGTGCAGACAGCTCACTTAAATAGTATTTATGTGTATATATTTACATACACATTATGTACTCGATCTGCCCGGGTTTGTTTCTCAGTGACTACTGCCAGCTGTTCTCTGTTTAAAATCACTTGACCAATCCGGCCAGTGTGGCTCATCGGCTGAGCGTCCACCCATGCACCAAGAGGTCGCCAGTTCGATTCCCGGTCAGGACACATGCCCAGGTTGTGGGCCCGATCCCCAGTGGGGGGCATGCTGGAGGTGGCCGGTCGATGTTCTCTCTCATCGATGTTTCTATCTCTCTCTCCCTCTCCCTTCCTCTCTCTCTGAAATCAATAAAGGAAAAATAAACAAATAAATAAAATCACTGGACCTGCCCACTCACTCCCCCTCCATCTCCCGGTGAATACCAGACTCACTTAGGACATCTCTGCAATTCATCATTTTTGGTTGCTTTCAGTATTAAAATGTGCTTTCTTTGATACCAAAATTAAATACTAAATTACAAACTAAGTATTCACATGGGCTCAGCTATTAAGATTCAGGGCTATTCATTGTGAAACTTGGATCTCATATTTGATTCAAAACGTTCCTCCTCTCCCACCTGCCAAGACTAGACCTGTGGGGCTAGCAATTCTCAGCGGAGGAGAAACGCAGCCTTGCTCTTCCCTTTCTTACTCCTTGATACTCTTTGGGGACTAATGCTCAACTTTGGAGTGGGAAGAGGGAGAAGGTAGGCCGACTGCCAAGATGACATTGCTGACCCCGCTCCGCTGGTTTTCCTGGACCTTTTGATCACTTGCAGACATCAGTATGAACTGAAACTGACATCATCACATACACGGATGAAGGAATCATGACGCATCACACTGATACAGGGATCAGTTCAAAATAGCTCCTGTAGGCATAGCCTGGTACCACGCATTCACTGCAGGGCTGTCCATAGCATCCTGAAGTCGTTGGTAGCTCTGGGTACAAAGGCAAACAACGAAATAATTGGACGTCCAATTATTGATGACATTTGGTCCGAGAAGCTGCCACAAAATTTATACTGAAGAAAGGAGCCTTTATTTTCTCTACTCCACTCAGAAATGAACTTCAGCACAACCGTTTCCACGATGCAGAAGCAGATCATCTTGGGATATTCATTTTGGAACATACTCATCTGTGGCATGTGAATGATTTAGATAATAGTAACAACTGTAATGATAACAATAACAATTTCATCACTATTTCCTTCACTCCAGGCCATGCCATAGTGCCACATGTTTTGGTTTGGGTTCCTCGGAACCTACAACAGGGATTGAAGCATAAGTAGTTGACTTGGAGGTGTGAAACCACTTTTAGAGAGTGGAGTTATTAGAGAAGGCAGCTAAAGAAGGGTGCATAATCCAGGTACCAGTGGGAGACTGCAGCTAAATCCCATGGGAAGTGCTGGGAAACATCAGGGTTCTCACACTAAGAGACATTTATACATTGTTATACATCAATTGTTTCTTTTTTTTTTAATGTATTTATTTTTGTTACAGATGTTTCTCTTTTTTTCCCCCATTGACACCCTCCTCCCACTCCCAGCCCCCCACCCCCGCCCCAGCATTATTGTCTATGTCCTTGTTTACACATACATGGGTAAAAGTTCTGTGGTTTATCTCTTCCCTCCCCCCACATCCACCTCTTCTGAGGTTTGTCAGTCTGCACCCCACTTCCATGTCTCTGGGTCTATTTTGTTCCTCAGCTTGTTTCTTGTTAGTATATAGAATACAATTTATTTTTTACACTGATTTTGTATCCTGTGATTTTGTTAAATTCACAGTTATTTAACTTTTTGGGTAGATTTATTAGAATCTACAGATCACATTGACTGCAAATCTGATCACATTGCCTGCAATAGAGTTTTATTTCTTCCTTCCCAAACTGTATGCTTTTTATTTCTTCATTTTTATTGTTTGACTTACTGCACAGGATAGGATCTTCATTATAATTTTGAAAGAAAACACTGAGAAGAGACATCTGGCCTTGTTCCAAATCTTAGACACATTGCATTTATTAATTTTACCATTAATTTTAAGGTTAGGTGTAGGTTTTTAATAAATATTCTTTATCAGGAATGTCCCCTCCATTTCTTAGTTTGCTGAAATTTTCACTGTAAATGAGTGTTAATTTTGTGAACTGTCTTTTTTTACCTATTAAGATTATATAATTTTTCTACTAAATTCTATTAATAGGATCATCACATTGATTGATTTTCAAATGTTAAAACAGTCTTAACTCCTGGGAGAAAACATCACAAGGTCATGATGTGTTATCTTTTTTATATGTTACTAGGTTTGATTTGCTCATATTTTATTAAAGATTTTGCATCTATGTTCCTGAGGCAATATCCGGTGTTCCTTTCTTGTAATATCTTTGGTTTTGATGAGGGCCCTCAGCTGTTGTGCCTTGGGGGAGGGATGATGGGGAAAAGGGAAGCTGTTCTTATTACCCACTCCAATGTGTGCAAACTCGGGTTTTTTGTTATTTGTTTTGTTTTTGTGTTGCTTCTTTGGTGTGCTGAAACTTCTCTGCAAACCTGTACTTCCTGCTTTCTCATCTGTGGGTGATTGTCTAAGACAGTGTTTTCCAGGAGATCCCAGATCACAGCCAAGAGGGGCTGGAGCTGATTCATGAACTACTGAAGATCCATAGGCAGAACCGAGGTCCCTCTGCCTACTACCCAATGCATGGGTGGGCGAGACTCCTCCTGGGTCCCTTTGTCTATGGTGCTGGATCCCACAGCTCCCTCAAATGCACTTTGTCTGTGGATAGATGCCAAAATTTTGTTGTTAGAAGGGACATCTTATTCTACCATGATGTTGATAACACTGTGAATTTTTTCACTTCAGGTACTATATGTATCAATGCTAGAAGTCCCATTTTATTATTGCAAATAAGATCTACAAGTTTCCTTTAAATCTGTAAGTATAATTATAATACGTGTTTCATAGTCCTTATCTACTAATTACATCATCCCTATCATCCCTGTCATCTTGGAATCTCTTTATTGCCTTTTTTTTTTTTTTTCCTGGTATGGGTCAAGGAATTCTGCCTCTTATCATGTCTAGCAATTTTTGGTTGGATGCTAGACATTATGCTTTTTATGTGGCTGCGTGTTTGCATTTTGTTTTTCTTTCTTGAAAGATCCCGAAGTTTGTTTTGGCAGACAGTTACTTGAGGATCTGCTTTATCTCTTTTGAGATTTGTCTTCAGGCTTTGCTAGGATGGATACAGTTGCCCCTCCTCTAACAGTACCTACTCCTGGTACTAAGGCATGACTGTTCTGAGACCTCTAGTGAATGTCCTGATTAATTGAAAAGGTTTTTTCCCTCTGGCTGATAGGAATTCCACTATCTCCCAGCTCTGTGTGAACTCTGGGAATTGCTTAGCTTACAGTTTGCTGGATACTGTATTTTGGATAGTCTTATAAAGTTCTACTTAACACATGACCAGAATTGAATTCAAAGACTTGAAGGAGCTCTTTTTTTCTACATGGTTCCTGGTACTCTGTCCTGCAAATTTCAGGTACCTTGGCCTCCCCAAATTTGTATCTCTGTTCTTTTCATTTGGGTAAGATAGTTGGTTTTACTTGATTTTTTTCCTACCTAAGCTCTAGTCTGGGAATTGCTTCCAAATCGAAAGCTGAGATACTCATAAGGCTGATCTTTCTTGTTTCTCTTCCCTCAGGCATCACGATTCTGCTCTGTTACATTTAGTTTCTGTCGTTTTCTGGTTGTTTGTTCAGGAAGGAAGATCCTGTACCAGATACTTCTACATGGAAATAAGTCATTTTCATTAAGTTTAAGATCCAAACTTAAATCCCCAGAAATTCATTGGAAGCTCTGCATTCATGATGAGGATATTTTGACTGTTGGACCATGTAATAGAACGAGTGATTGATTTCATTGCCCTCCTCTATAAAAGCTATTATCTGTAGAACCTTTATTTTGGGCATCTCATTTTGAAATTCAAGTTTTCAGAATTCTGATCTTCTTTTTTGGTTAAATGTTTCCAGAAGATAAACCTTTCATTTTTCTTAGGGCAGCTCAGCAATTCTCCAATTTTATTTTTCTGCTCTTTAACCATATTCTAAGGATAATTTTCTCTTAATATTTTTATATCTTCAGAATTCTTTTTTTCATCCCTTTTCTTCAAATCTGCCTGATCTTTTATTCATATTGTCTGAATCAGTATGCACATTTATGTATGTGTGTACATACACATATCTACATAATGACACATAAACACAAGGCATACATATATACATACATGCACAAAATAAATATATATATATATTCATGTATATTCATGCATATGAATATATGAATGTTCATATATGTAAATATATACATATATAAATATATATTCACACACTTATAGGCTTAAATATATTTAGCATTTCAGTATATTTACAGTGGGAGGATGTGTTTTCTGCATCAGTTAAGGTGACATGTGGCTGGAACATCCCTAAAATTCTTCTGGAATGTTGGAGTCTCTGTGTATGTGTGTGTGAGTGGGGAAGAGGAATAAAGAAGGGACGATTTTATTTTGAATTACAGGGGAAATTTAGCACACCTAAAAATGAATTTCCATGCCTCCTCTGCTTCAGTATTACTCTTCCCTTATAGTCCACCTCCACAATCTTTTCCTTCTACAGGTTCATCAAACTACATACCAAGTCCTCTCCACTGTACCTTCTAAAAGGTTCTCCAAGTTGTCCACTGCCTCCTCCTGGTTCAGACTTCCACCATGCGTCACTGGACTTAGGCAATAGCCCCTGAAAAAGATATGCATTCAGTCTTATCCCCACACAGAGGGCACAGTGATCACCCCTAAACACAAAGCAGATCATGTCCTTCCTCTGTCTGAAATAACGATTTCTGCCCAGCCGGTGTGGCTCAGTGGTTGAGCATCGATCCGTGCACCAAGAGGTCACTGGTTCAATTCCCGGTCAGGGCACATGCCCAGGTTGTGGGCCTGATCCCCAGTGGGGGGCATGCAGGAGGCGGCCAATCGATGTTCTCTCTCATTGATGTTTCTATCTCTCTCTCCCTCTCCCTTCCTCTCTCTCTAAAATCAATAAAGAAAAAAATAAATAAAAAATATTGATTTCCAAATAGTCTTGGGATAAGGGCCAAAATCCGTAACATGTCATGTTCTGCTCTTGCCTCATTCCCCAGCATCAAGCACGCCCTTTCTCCAGCACACTGACCCCTCCGGGCCTTGAGTGCTCCCCGTTCCCTTCCCACGAGGCTCCTCTACATACACTTCTTGCCCTGCTTGTAATGCTGTTCTAGAAAACTCTAAATAATACTTAGTCCTGAAAATTGTTTTGTTCAATGTCTGTATTTCCTCCTAGACTGTAAGTTCCATGAAGATGGGCAACAGTTTTGTTCCAGCTCTTAGCAAGGTACTTGGGACATAGAACTCGCTCAATAAATGTTTGTTGAAGGAAGAAAGGGAGGAAGAACAGAAAGAAGAAATGACATGTTATGAGCCTTACTTGTAATAAACTTTTGTTAAAGTGACATTGATCCAAATATAGCCCTGGCTGGTTTGGTTCAGTGGTTACACCATCGGCCTGCACACTGAAAGGTCGCGGGTTCAATTCTGATCAAGGGCATGTACCTGGGTTGCAGGTTCGATCGCTGGCCCTAGTTGGGGTTGTGCAGGAGGCAACCAATCAATGTGTCTCTCTCACATTGCTGTTTCTCTCTCTCTCTCCCTCCCTCTAAAAATCAATGGAAGAATATTAAAAACAAAACAAAACAAAAAACAAACATATAAATAAGGGCAAATAATTGACATCAGTTTCATTCTAATTTTGATAAGAGAGGAAAATAAATGAAACTTTTTTCCCCTTCAGTATAGAAAGGAGACATTTAGAAAGAGGAGATTGGAGCAAAAGTCAAAGTTTATGGACTTTTCAAACTTCTGGTTTTAACTCATTTTCTTATCATGGAATGAACACAATGTTCCAACCCAAGATCCTGAGATCATATTCTCCTACGGCTATAAATACAGCCGACTCTGCTTAGTGGGACTTACAGGTTTTTGGAACATTGCTTTAATAATGGTGACTTAAAGTAGCAACTTTTGGGGTTAATTAATAATAGTGAAAAATGACTGCCTCTTGTTTTTAGGTTACCTGTGTGCATTCTGGCCTTCCAAAAGAAAGCTTTTACTTGGTATTCTGCTTTTTAATTAAGAGAAACATCCTATATGTTCTGGCAGCTTTGTAGAAATTATTGATGCTTTCAGTAGAGGGCAGTAGAGGAGCACATCTCAGGATGAAAATACTGGGCCACATCCATCGCCCTTTCAACAGGGCTCCCCTTGGAATGATGTGCACCCAGGTCATTTAAAGAAATATTTAAGCAACTCAAGAAGATACAGTTGCAAAAAACAGTAAAGAAATATTTAAGCAATTCAAGAAGATACAGTTGCAAAAAACAGTAAAGAAATATTTAAGCAATTCAAGAAGATACAGTTGCAACAAACAGTAAAGAAATATTTAAGCAATTCAAGAAGATACAGTTGCAAAAATACAGTGACTGTAAAGTCAGAAAATGTGTCAAAATTTGGAAAACCTCCAGAATTTTAAACACGATTTTGAAAGGATACATTTTATATCTTATTCTCAGGGATAGGAACACATATTATTGACAACAGCAGGCGCTGGCTTTTAAAATGTTCCCTTTAATGATTAACTCTTCTTTTCATTAAAACACAAAAGTGATGAATTTCAACAGATTGGGCTTGTGTTCATCACGTAGACAGGGAGTTTAAGCGTGAGCTATAAACATTTTTGAGCCTTGCGAAGATCACGCCTAGGAATTTGTTTTCACATTATGTAGTCCTATGGTTTTCTTCATTTGGCTGAGTGAACTGGGAATGTTCCCGCAGTTAGAGAGATGAATGCCGCAGTACCGTGTACCCAGCATCATGAACCACACCCAGTGAACCGCAGAGGGAAGGTACATGCAAATGATCAGAGGACACTTCCATTGACTGGAAAGCAGCTCTGTGTGCAGCTAGGAGAGGGCCATCAAGTTAGAGTATGTAGGTTCAACGGAATTTCTATAAAGTCCTAAAGTCTGGAAAGCTGGACAGAATGGAACTATCATTTTTTTAATTTTAAGGTTCCCTGTCATAGGAGGAGATTGAAGTTCAAAGAAAGCAAGTAGGATGGCCTGGCTTATCCATCTGGATGTCCTTCTGGGTCAACAGCACAGAGAGTTACTGTTAACGTTTCTCATGCCTACTTAATTAGAGGAAATTACTTTATTCAAGAGTAGTGCTGTCCATAGTATCCTGAAGTCGTTGGTAGCTCTGGGTACAAAGGTAAACAACGAAATAATTGGACGTCCAATTATTGATGACATTTGGTCCGAGAAGCTGCCACAAAATTTATACTGAAGAAAGGAGCCTTTATTTTCTCTACTCCACTCAGAAATGAACTTCAGCACAACCGTTTCCATGATGCAGAAGCAGATCATCTTGAGATATTCATTTTGGAACATACTCATCTGTGGCATGTGAATGATTTTGATAACAGTAACAACTGTAATAACAATAACAACAATAATTATTTGTATTGGTAATAATATAACTCCATACTTCATAGAGTCGAAGACACATTCTTTTCTTCACTTATTGACATCTCTGACCATGCGAGAGTCTATAATTAATGGCAGATGATAGTCATTGCCAGCCAGAAGGGCATAGTTTCATTGCTTGCAAATTCTGTTTGGTCATAGCTTTTTTACTGTAATTTTTTTTTACTGTGTACTGAGAATTATTGGAGACATAGAAAATCATAGGAACAGATGTGTGACATACGATTAAATATGTCTAAAAAAGGCGAACGAAAGACATTTCACAACTATAACAATTATAAGGATAAGAAAGTCTTGTGTTGTAGTTTAAGCAGTATTTTTTTCCTTAGTGGTACATAAAAATAATGGTGTGTGTTATAGTCAGTGATGTCTTAGATTTGATAAAACGTGACATTTTTATATCCATTTTATGAGTGACAAATCTGAGGCCAAGAAAGGCTAAGAAAATTTCCAAGGAAACAGTAGAATATAGTTTCCCATCTATTACAACTTGCCACATATCTAAATAGGAAGGCTATGACACTCAAATGACTACTTCACACCTCCATTCTTACCTTCTTTCCCAATGAAAACTTCATTAACAACTGTTTGCACGGTTATACCTATGAGTATAAAAAGAAAGTTACGCCTTCTTAAACACATTTTTTAAAAACCCACAGTGCCTCTTTAAAACAAAAAGCAATTAGTGCTATGATATTGTTTTGTCACAGCAAATGAATTCTTCAAAAGCTCAGACTTAAAAAGGTTAATTTAATTAGCCACTAAGTTAACAGAGTTAAAATAAATCTATGCGGATATAGGAAGTTTACAGTGACGTTGCTTAAAACCCACAACAAAGTTTAAATGTTAAGCCTGTCCAAACATTGATTGCCTGAACAACATCCTTAAGTGCCCTATACATTTTAAAAAATGCATAGATAGAACAGACAAATGGAATATTTTATTGCGAACATTGTATCCTCTTGTGCCAATAATTTCATGGCTCTTGGCTCTCCAAGCTGAGTCTCCAAGTGTGGGATGAAACTTGGAAGTCAATACACTTCGAAGGCCAATTGGCCCCGTGAAACAAGCACCAGGCATATTTTATAGGATCACCCGACAGTTTTAATGTCCAAATAAGCATCCGGCTTTGGATTGGGTTCAAATTCACATTTAGCCTTGACTTCTGGCCACCGAGTTTCCGATGCGGTCCTCATTTATTACATCCCCACAGAGGAGAAGATTTCAGGCGCGGTGGAACTGCATCCTTTTGTAAGCTGAGGATTTTGTTTGACGCTGCACAGGGCAAACAGAGATGGAATTCCATCTGAATACGGTACTGGCATTTAAAAGAGAAAGGTATGTTACTCTGTGACCTCGAGGGGCATTTCCTGCCAGGGACGTAGAGGCTCTCTCACGTTTGGCTCTGGTATTCAGGCATTATTTCCTGCAAGGGCTGAGCTATCTGCAAATAACGTGTGCTGTACATTTACCAAGCAACGTGCATGGCTCTCTGTATTTGCCCCCCTGGTGGCTTACTTGAGGTCAATGGAAGGGGGATTGTTTCCTTAGGGGGGGTAAAAACAAAACGCCCAAATATTCTAGGTTTGCATTTCACCGATTAGATATTCCCTCATTCTAACAAACATCTCTTTGGGATGACAATGCCATTTGCTTTCACCAGAGAGGAACCCAGCGGAATCATTCCTGGTGGGAAGGAGTTTTCGTTTAAAGGGGAGGATGAAGAAACTAGATTCAAGGCCACTAAGTGGGAGGAGAAGTATTCACAAATGTACCTTTCATCGCTCAGATGTCAACAGGGTCTTTTTCTTCATGTTAGGGCTTCGTTGCTCACTGGGAGTCTATGTACCTTGGGAGGTGCGTGTGTGTGTGTGTGTGTGTGTGTGTGTGTGTGTGTGTGGTTATTTAAGAAAGAATTCAAGGAAACTAAGTTTGAAATGTACTTTTTGTCATCTACAATTATTTATCCCTTGAATTTAGACTGATTTATATTTCTCCATGAGGTCAGATGAGTAGAGGTTACAGAAAGCTGCTTTTGATTAAACATAAGACAAAAAAATTAAATCTGGCCTCTCTAGTAACACAGAGTGCAGTTCGGTGTAACTCAGCATTTTCCAGCAAACGCTGAACAGCTAGTGATCAGAGATGGGGGGGCAGGGTTAGGCGTCCAAATGGTTGAACCTCGAAGACATCAGCATTTTTCCTTTATTTTATAAAACAAATCAGACAACGATGAGCCTTCTGAACGCTCTTTCATTTCATTCCATTGCAAAATGCACTTAAGACATGCGATTGGCCCAGCCAGAGTGGCTCAGTGGTTGAGCGTCGACCCATGCACCAGGAGGTCACCGGTTCGATTCCCGGTCAGGGCACATGCCCAGGTTGTGGGCCCGATCCCAGTGGGGGGCATGCAGGAGGTGGCCAATCGATGTTCTCTCTCAACGATGTTTCTATCTTTCTCTCCCTCTCCTTTCCTGTCTCTCTAAAAATCAATAAAGAAAAAAAAATAGGTTTAAAAAAAAAAAAGACATGTGATTGTTCCATTTGCGTCAAAGCCCAAATCTTGGGACATGCTGGTCGTACAGAATCACTTGTCTGATATCGTCTTGGCTCAGTTTAGAAACAGGAGAGTTGTTGGTAATGTAAATGTTAATGTGTACACTTCACGGATTTTTAAATTACTCTGTTAAGAACTTTCTGGGCTGAGGACTCTATGGGTCAGCCTTAGAGAGAGAGGCTTTGCCTTAGAGAGAGATGTGCTCATAGGCCATGGAAACATGTTCTCTGCCTAAGTTGTCACTTTCTGACAGGCTATGAATAGCTTCACATAAGTGAGAGCGAGCTCCCTAAGTCTTCGGTGGCCGATGAGGTCTTTAACACATTACCTCTGCTCTGTGGGTCTGGTTGTTTAGGTTCAGTTTTAGGCTGGCATAAGACAGTTCCCATTTAAATCTGAGAAGTCAGTTTAATAGAAAGAACTTGCAAGGTCTGTGGTTGGAGAAAAGGTGATGAGAGTACTCAGCGTATGGCTCGTCATCTCTGGGTCTGCAGTGGACGCTCAACCGATGGATAATTCCAATGTCTGTAATGAGCGTGATTTAAAAATATTGCAGCACTCAAATATAATATATACTCCATCATTTGTTAACTAGCATCTTTACTTAAGAAGGCTTCTTACGTAAAGATATTATCGAGTATGTTTTATTAAACATATTACATAAAGGAGAGAGGTTACTGTAGTTATATGTCAGGCCAGATGTCAATCACCAAGTTTATCTAAAAAGTATATAAAATTTCTGAATTAATTTGGGGTGTTCCCCTGCATTTGAAATGCAAATAGACTTTTAAGTTTTAATTTGGTCTATTAGCCATAACAATTTGAGTCAAGTCAAGGCACATCGATGAAAATAAATCTTGCAATGAAATATAGAATTAATCACTGCCCTACAGAAGGAAGAAATAAAATATTTAATCACATTAATATTTTAAGCACAGTCGAACAAATGAACATATCTGCCACCAAGTTCAAGTTCTGCAATTGGAAACATTTAAATACATCACTTGGGTATTTCAACTGTTACTCTCTATATTATAAAGTGGTTGGTTGTTTGCTTTTTAACATCTTACAATTCAAACCATAATATATTCAGACTGTTCATTCCCCCAGCTCACTAATTAGTGAGGTTTATCAGTTTCATTTCAAGCATTTTGTCCAGGCAAGTTAGTACGATGCTGTCATTTATAGTTCTGTGGAAAAATGAAGACTGGCGCATCTTGGCAAAACATATTCCTTAACAATGCCAGATGAATCCATCCCACTTTTGTGTTTGTGTTGTTCTGGGGAATATTTGCTTAGCTCCTTATAAGTGACAAAAAGTGAGAAGAGAGTACAAAAACTAATATTGTTGTTAAATATTATGAAGATTGTAGAAAGAAGAGAGGAAGGAAACGGAATGGTGACTGACTCAGAAAATTCAAAGAATGTATCTAAGAAAATGCATGAAAGAGGAGAAACTGTTACAAAGGTTGGTTGAAGAGAAACATTATTTCTCTTAATACCAAGAATCAAATACTTATGGAGACATGAAGAGAGCCATTGTTTCATTGTTCTCTTCATTGTTAGGTTTTGATCTATAAGGAGAAAATCTTTTATGTTACTAGAAATGAATTTGTAATCCAGTGTAACACCCCATTGACCTCCAGACAAAATATATTGATTTAGAGAGTATAACTGTAACAGTTCATGAACATGATTCTTTGGCCATGAATTTCCTCATGGGCTCTGTAGTTTACTCTCAGCCAGTATATAACATTATCAGAAGGGTAATAGCAAGTTTGATTATTTTCCATGAAAGTTAATATACTTTTTTTTTAAATCCCTATGCATTTGTAAAAACATTCAAGAAAATGTTTCCTCCATATACTTCTCATCGTCTCTGCTTCTTTTTCCTTCTTGAGGTATTAGTCTCTACTGTCAGCAGAGAGCTGAGATCTTTCTGCCCTGTTTTCTCTAACCTCGCCAATCAATAAATACTTACTGGGATATTTACAATGGGAAAGGACCTGAGTTTCTGTGCCATGGGTAAAATAAAAAGTAAGTATAGCATATGGTTGTACGTTCAGTGGGAAACATCATTTTTATGCATGTGAAATGATAATTAATAATAAAGGCAGTCCACTTCAGGTGCTGAATATTGGAATATGCACAGAGAGAGCACTTTGGGTTGGGTATAGAACAGTCATTGAACATCTCTGGGAAGATACACAAGAAATCGGTACCTGGTTGCCTCTAGGGAGGGAGACTAGGAATTTAAAGAAGGGGGATTTACACTTTTCACTGCATACTCTTTTGTATGGTTTTAATTATTTATTTGTGTTCATATAACTTTACCTGCAATAGAGATGTTTATTTCACTGTTGACTATTTAGGAAAAATGAAAGAAAAGCCCATCTCAAGTTTTATATCATCTATGACTACGCAATGAGTGAAATGTTCTTTGGGTTTAATTAGTTGCCACCTAAACAGAAAGAAAAATGACTATTTAACCAATGTAATCTCCAGAAATATAAAGTTTAAAATAAAATAAAATTAAAAAGACATGAATGAGTTCTATTCCCCTAGTATTCCAGCTCAGAGCTTTGGAAAACGGTTTTCTTTCTTTGTTTTGAAGAGGAGGAGGTAAGCAGGTGGGTAAGATCCTGTTCCGTGCTTTCTTTATTTTTCCCTGTTCCTCAGCTGAAGCAGAAGCTGAGCTGGCTGCTGTTCCTGGCTGCACCGTCAGCGCCGCCGGCAGCCACCTTAATAGCTCGGGGTGAGGGGTGGGAGACGCTAGCACATGGCAACCCCGTCTATGCGTCAGCTAATTCCATGCTCTCGCTATAGCCTTGGGAACCCGAGAAATCCCAAACAGATGCTTTTTCTTAAGATAAGGGAGAAAGGAAAGACGGGTCCTGCTGAAAAAGAGATAAAAATAAAAAGTACATCTGTGTATTTGAATGCAGCATCGGAAAGATAATGCCAAGCTTTTCATTAGCAAACTTAAACACCTCTGTGCAGGCTCCTGATACGTTTCTTTCTTTCTTTTTTTTTTTTTCCAGCTACTTTATGCCCAATTTATGCTTGAGTTGCTTTTTGGCTTTATCTTTCCTCCTGTCCAAAGTCAAGTACCTGAAACCAAAGCGAATATATATTAATTATATATCCATAGCTCTGTGTGGATATCCATGCATAAAATCAACTAGTGTGAATAGGACAAATTGGCATACTGTTCCATTTTCAGTCAAGCATTCAACCAAAGCTCTGTGGTCATCTCCTACGCCAGGTTGGGAAACTCGGGGAGGGAGCTGTTCTAGCAGAAACGGTGCAGCGATCAGAGCAGAGGTGAACATCTTTGGGTTGGAATCATGGCTTCTTGTTATTGTGCATATGTCCTTAGCAAGAGGTTTCTTTGGTAGAGAGAAGGCATCTGCCATAAAGATTTGCTCCAGACAAGCACTGAGAAGTGCTTTGCTGTGGGGCTTCCTCCCGGGCTCTGAGTAGGAGGAAAGCTTGTGTGTCCACAGGAAGCCACTGAGAAGGAAGGATCAGACTGTGTGTCCCCAAGTCCCTGATTGCAGAGAGAGAGAGAGAGACTTTTTTGAGAAATAAGACTGCTATTCTTCATTGACTACTATACAAAATAGCACACACTGGGTAGCTTAAATGACAGGAATTCATTTTGGCACAGCTCTGGAGGCTGGAAGTCACGATCCTGGTGGCAGCAGCCTTAGTTTCTGGTGAAGCCTTTCTCCTTGGCTCGCAGACAGCTGCCCTCTGGCGATGACCTCACATGACCCTTTTCCAGTGCACGTGCTCTCCTCCGATCCCTTTGTCTTCTTGTAAAGACACCAGTCCTGCTGGATTAGAGCCTCACCCTTACGACCTCATTCAACCTTAATTATCTCCTTAAAGAGGCTGTCTCCAAATACAGTCGCATGGGCTGTCAGGGCTTCTCCTTATGGATTTTATGAGGACACAATTCAGTATATAAAATTCAGGAAAGTCGTCCACTCTATTCTATAACATACATGATGAACCAAAACCTGGCAATTATTTTTATCCATAGTCTTTCTACCAATCTCACTCTGTCTCAATCACACGCGTGGGCACACATGTGAAAACACACACACACACCATAGACACGTACCACAGACACAGACACCCCTGCCTACCTTGCGGGCACACAGACAGCCTTGGCATAGTTATTGTACTTTGTCTCTACTTCTGAATTTTATACAAGATTTTCTGACATTCGTAATGCATGGCTAGTGATCGATCATTTATTTTTCTAGGACAAAATGTTCTTCCTCACTGTACAAATCAGGCTGAATAATAATAATAATAATTATTATTATTATTATACTTATTGAGTGCCAAGGACCTTGCTTACTTCATTTCCTTAACTTCCCGTCTTACAGATGAGATCAGCTTTAAGAGGCAGTGACTTGCCTGAGGCCTCATGGCGAGTCAATTCTGTGCTGTCTGACTCCCAGCCAGAGCGCTTCACCTCCGTGAACTTGAACGCAGTGGCAGGAGTCTGAGAGCCCTGATGAATCCCCTCGGTCTTCATCTGGCAACTGGATTTGCAGTCCACTCGATCCCAGAGCTAATTTTCAGTGTGTTCCGCAGTGGGTGGTGCACTGGGTAGCGTCTCACGCCCATACATCATTAAAAGATGGTAGGCTGTTTATTTCCATTATGTTTACACTGCTCACTTGGAAGCTTTCCCCTCCCCCTCTGTCACTGCACGGCCCAGAGGGACTAGGAAGATGAATAAAACACCATTCCTGGGAGGAACCAAAAATGTAATTGGGAGATAGATGTAGCCAATTATTTAAAAGACATCACGATGTGGGTACTACACTTATCGGGGGTGATCACTTAGTAAGTTACATAATGTCCAATCACTGGCTTATACACCTGACACTAATACAATATTGTATGTCAACTGTAATTTAAAAATTTTAAAAAATTAAAATAAAATAAAATCCATCATGAGGAACAGGGTACTTTATACGGTCTGTTCGAACTGTTGTGGTAGCACAGAAAAAATAGAAGTACCCAGAAGGACCCATGAAACAGTTTATTACAGAGGAGCTTTGCGGCAGAAGTACAAGGCAGACAAAGGCGTGCCCGGCGGGGCACAGGGGCTCCAGGTCGGGGCGCAGCATGCTCCGTGCCATGGTATTTATGTCCATCTGTGGGTTTGCTTCTCTAACATCTAAAAAAGGAAATCATGTTCCTTGCTCCAACCCTTCCACATGCTCACACCCCAGCCAGTACCAGTGCTTCCTGTCCTGCGGGTCTGTCCTGCCGGCGACGATAAGGCACTAGACAAGGGTCTGCAAACAGTCTGGCAAACTCAGGATCATATCAGCTGATGTGATAACCACCCACCTGAATACTTCTCCTTTACTTTAACTACAGGATATTAACTGATTCACATCAGAGATTAAAATATCATACGATTGCCCGGCCGGTGTGGCTCAGTGGTTGAGCATTGACCCATGAACCAAGAAGTCGCCGGTTCGATTCCCGGTCAGGGCACATGCCCAGGTTGTGGGCCCGATCCCCAGTAGGGGGCATGCAGGAGGCAGCCAATTGATGTTCTCTTGCATCAATGTTTCTATCTCTCTCTCCCTCTCTTTTCCTTACTCTCTAAAAATCAATAAAAGGAAAAAAAATTATACGATTATACTATTGAATCAACCGTGTGATTCAAAGCCCCTCCTGGGGGTGGGGGAAGGTTAAAATGTTCACCCACCCGGCATGAAAGGCTTTGTTCCCTGACTCACATCCCATCGGTTTGAGGTTTATCAGGACCCAGCTTCATTTATAAATGAGGAGTTTCATTTCAAACACCCAAACCTGTGTCTCTTCTAGACAGCAAAGAATCCCCGTTTGGAGATCACAGATTTCAAGTTTCCGACAATCTGGCACAAGCCCCTTGGCCACGCTTAACCCAGGTCAAAAGAGCTCTCTCCATCTGCTTCTCTCAGTCTTTTCTCTGGCCTCGAAGTACAAGGCATCAGTGTTTTGCTAATGACATCTATTGTACCTGTGCCCTGTCCCTTGCCCACTACTGTTCTCATGAAATCTTCCCATCGTCATCTTCAATTTCCTTGCCTGCTGCTGATGACGCAGAAGCAACTGTGCTGGGGAGAATGCCACAGGGACTTGCATAACCAGGTGAGTCTTTGACTCTTTTTTCCTGCACTCTCTTCATCTTCCAAATAAACATGTGTCTGTGGCCACCTCTGGGGTCAGCTCCCTCTGCAAGGGGCCAAGGAGCTGGGTACCTTGGAGGAGACAGCAAATCAGGAAGCAGTGGGAGCCGAGGGGCCAGAGTAATGGTCTGGGAGAAAGGGGAAGGGAGAGGGAGAGAGAGATAGAAACATCGATGAGAGAGAACATCAATTGGCCGCCTCCTGCATGCCCCACGCTGGGGATTTGGCCCACAACCCGGGCATGTGCCCTGACCGGGAATCGAACCAGCGACCTCTTGGTGCATGGGTTGATGTTCAACCACTGAGCCACACCGGCTGGGCTCATCCATATTTCTATCTCTCTCTCCCTCTCCCTTCCTCTCTCTCTAAAATCAATGAAGAAAAAAAAAAATCCATCTTTCTTGAAGAATTCTCTAACACATCCCTTAATGTACAGCAGCAGATTCAAGGACCAGAGTGTCACATGGCACTAGCTCACATATTGGGTAAGTGGCAGATTCAGGTTTTAAATCGGAGTCTGACCGACTTGAAGCCCGTGCTCTTCTCAGTAGTGAGCGCTGGCCACAGGAAATAAACGATCACAAGTCAGCGGGTCAAAGCCTGGTGGTCCGAGTGCCCGGAAAAAGACAGACAGCACCTGGCTAGAACTGAAAAGGATGGACTACGAAAACAAGTGCAATTACTTCTACCTCCCGGAACAACTCAGAAATCGAAGGAGATAAAAACATGAGAGACTGTTGGAACTGAAACAGGACCGACTGAGACAGTGACTGGTCCTTGGTAGAATATATACTGTGACCAAGAACTTGGAAACATTTTCAAATATGGAAAAGACAAAGAGTGGAAGAAAAAGAATCAATGTGAAATTCCAGGGAAACAAATGGCAACATAAGAATGGCAAAAACAATCCCAATATCCAACTCTGCTCTGTGGTGAACAAGAGTACATATTTATAGTAATGTAACCATGGCTTATTGATGTAACTGAAAGAGTGATGTTGGTGTATTAGGGAGATTGAGGGAGGAATATGGAAACAGTGTACATGAATTCCATGCTCACCTGTCATAGCAGAAAATCAATAGATGTTGCATAAAATAAAAACAAAGACCAACTATTAATATAAGCATATTATGTAGCAGGGAGTTAGCTCCATGAAGGAAGAAATTAAGGGGTTAAAAATGCCTCTTGGGAAAGAAGTTAGAGTTGTAAAGGATTTGCTTTTCAGTAAAAACCTGTGAGTAGTGTTAGTGTTCTAAATCTCATCCTCCTATTTTTAAATTAATAATTAAAATATGACACCCATGCCCGGCCGGTGTGGCTCAGTGGTTGAGCGTCGACCCATGCACCAAGAGGTCGCCAGTTCGATTCCCGGTCAGGACACATGCCCAGGTTGTGGGCCAAATCCCCTGTGGGGGGCATGCAGGAGGCAGCCAATCGATGTTCTTGCACTCTCCCTTCCTCCCTCTCTACAATCAATAAAGAAAAAAAAGAAAAAAACTGAAAGAAAAAAAATATGACACCCATTAAAAATAGGTTTCTGGTTTTTGCAGGATCCATAGCAATGGGCTTGCTTCCCCGACAGGTCACGGTGTGTCCCACCCTCTTTTCAAGAGGATAGGGTATTATTTATAATTTTACAATTTTGCCATGGTTTCATCTAGAGGAACCGAAAAGACTTCTATTGGGAAGGAGCAGATGGCATTTGGTTTGGGAACCAAGGAGAAGACGGGCGGGACATTTTAGGATGGGAGAAGGGGGATTAACAAATCCTATAAACCCTGGAAGAGTAATTAACATAAAAAAACACGTAATGGTAATGGATAACAGTTATACAGCCTTTACTATGGACAGGCACTGTTCCAAGCTCCTATGTATGAAATAATGAAATCCTCACCACTCTGTGAGGTTAGGTACAATGATCATCTCCATTTCACTAGTGGCCACACTGAGTGAGAGGGTGAGGCAGTCATTTTTCTCAAGATTACATGGCTGGCGAGTGGCAACGTCAAAATCTGAACCCACACCCTCTGGCTCCTGAAAGCCAAGCTCTTAGATGTAACTGTAGACCTTCTGCGTACACACACAAAACGATGTGGAGAAGACCTCAGTGAGTGTGCTGAACACCGACTGTGTCCTAAAGTGACGACACAGATTCTCCCCTTGACCTAAATTTAGTCCAGCTCCTCCGAGCCCTCTGCTGGACTAGTTCCGACCATGGGCTTCCATCCAAATCCTTGCAGAACCCGTTTGGTCAGGAGGCCCTCCTCCGATATCTGATCACCCTCCATATCTGATCAAAGTTCCTCATTTCCCGTAATCTTCCAGGTGATGTGTGAGGATTCCGGGCTGCTTTCAGCAAAAAACCTAATGAGTGGGTTTAGCAAGAGTTCCTCTTCCCGGATGTTGCCTCTTGGTAATTTCCCGTTGACTGACAGCCCCATCCCCAAGCTGTTTCTTGGCTATAAATCCTCACCTGTCCATGCTGGATTTGGAATCGAGCCCAGTTCTGTAGGAGGTCTCTTTCCCCCTGTTGCAATAGTTTCTGAATGAAATCTATTTTCACTGCCTTAACTGCGGCCCAGCTCTGGTTTGCTTTGACAGTGATCAATCCCTTGGCATGTGTGGGTGGCCTTGTTATTAGGACAGTGTTGCTGAACTGTTACATAATATCACTTCCCAGGGCTTTGCTCATCGGGATCAGACAGATGTGACTTACCCACTGTCCCCTCCACAGCCCTCTGTCCTCAACCCCGTTCTGCTTCCCCTCCCCCACCTCCCCAGCTCACTGAAGCAAGTATCTGGCAATGAGAATTCCAAATCAGAAGCATCGCAGGCTTTTTAAAGTGACGAAAGCCAAATTGGCCGGAGTTTATAAAACAGGAGTGTGATCATTTTCCTGTAGTTAAGTCGCCACTTTACCGATTTTAAATATTTCAAATAGTCTCGGTAAAAATATCTGATAACCCATTTCGGAGCAAGTCAAATGCAAACATATATGGTGTAAAGATACCCAAAAAGTTCCTTGGGAAAATTTCCATTATAATTCAAATAGATCAATTTTATATAAGTCTCCCTGGGGAGACCCACTTTTCAATAAAATCTTCTCTCTCTACTCCTGTCGCCTATTCATTTTTCTTCTGGTTCAGCATTTCTTGGGTTATATCTGCTCTTCAACTCCCAAGTTTTCACTGATCTTTAAAAAAAGATTTTCCCTACTTTCTGATTTCCGAAAACAGTTTTTAAGTTATCTGCACTCTGTCAATCCAGTATCTGCTCACCCCTTTATTTTCTCTCTCCCCACATTTCACTGCTACTTCCCATTTACTGTTGACTCCTTTTATGTTTCTTTTTTGGTGGGGGAGGGTTATACTTTTTACTTTTTGAAAATAATTCATCACAGTGATTTTGGTGGAGTTTTCACGACAGGACAGAGATCGACCCCTCATATCTGCCATGTTTATTTAGAAGAATCATTATTCACCTTTCTATCTTTAGCAATAGGCTAATGGTGGTATCAAGTGAAATCCGAAATTTCATTAGTGGTTTTTAAACTTCTTAATGCTATTATCAAAGCACAGGGCACACTAAATCCATTTCTTTTTTCAAGCAAGTTTCTAGATGACTCAGGCTAAAATTGAAGAACTGTAAATTTATTTATCAGAGCCATTAAGTATTGAAAGCGAAATCCAATGTCATGTAGCTCTGGAGAGAACATTAGATTAGAAGTTGTACATTCCCAGTTCAAGATATATCTTTGCCATCTTGAGCAAAACATTTTTTCCCTTGGTCTGAGTAAAATGTTGGCAATTAGATTACCTGTCTCCTAAGGTTCCAAACAAAACATTCAGTGATTCCGTTAGGTCATTTTCAATCCCTCCTAGAATTCGCCACAAATACTGTTACCCAAAGTGTACACGTCATTGGTGGTCAAGGAAATGATTTTTAATGGTCTAAGAATGAACATTTTTATTCATCACTATTTCTGTTTATATAATTCTGAATTTATTTTAACGTGGTATTGGAGAAAATTGTAACTAGTACAACGGAACTGAAATTTTCTCTGTAAAATTTACTTGCACTTCAAATGATGAGTTGAGTTAAAGAAATTCTGAAATGTATAAGGGCACATCATAGTAAACATTAGGAAAGGAGTTGTTTTGTGAAACACGGCCCTCCCATGTGTCCTTTCCTGACGGTCTTCACACACACATTTCTTCTCCCCTTAGCAAAACCTCTGCAAGTCCAGCTCCAAGGATGCTCACTTCCTGAATCCATTCAAGGTAGAAGAACTCACTGTAACCGGTCTATTTACACAGACCGGTGACTGCGTCTCATTCATTTTGTATCTCGTTCAAGTGCTTGGCTTATAATGGACGCACAATCAATGCTTGTTGGAAGAATAGACCAAATCAGTCTATCGATAACTATAATGGGCGAATGTTTCCTGTAATTGATTTCTTTTCAGCATGTCTCACTAACTCCATGTCAATGGACTGTCTTTACCTTATTAATTCCAGAATATAATGCTCCCAAGAACCTTTGAGGAACAGGCTTAAGATGAGAGATTTAAAGAGATAAACAGAAACTATTGGAAGCATTTGAGAGACTAGTCCTGGATCCCCATAAATTTCAGGAGGAAACATTTCAAGCATCACTGAAGTGTGGGATTCAGAGGCACCAGGACCCTGGCCTCTTCCGTAGAGATGGACGCTATCCTCCATCAGAGCAATTTATATGTTGTAGGCTTTACACTATCAAATCTAAAGTCGATGGTAGTTTGAATTTACAAAGCATCCCTGCACACATCATTTAATACTATCCTCACGACAGTGCTCCGATGTTGATATAACAGAAGGCGAAAGTGAGTTTGGAGAAGTTAGTTAAATGATTTTGCAAATGTCACTGAGCTGGTCGTTGGCTTTGAGCACAAGATGGGAAACCATGCTAGGAGGTGGGGGAACATAAGTAAAGTTTGACTGTAACACAGACTCACCCTGATGAGGGGTTAACTCTATTTCACACATGAAGAGGACACTGAGGCCAAGAAATGGTTATTACTAGACAATGTCACAGGGCTATTAAGTGAGGAATTCAGGAGGGTTCAACCCAGGCATCCTGACACCACAGCCTTTGCATTTATAACTGTGCTCGTGCTGGTGTGGGGGTCTAAATCCTGGCTGCAGCTCTGCGACCTGGAGGAATTTGCTCCTTCAGTATCTGGTAAATGAACACTTGTCAAATGGTTGAAACAGAGCATGGCACGTTAAAAGCACTCAAAAAATTTATTATTTTTATTAACATTCAAAGTCTTTCATTATCCTGTTTCTTTCCAGTAGTAAAAATCACATCAGGGTGATTGACTAGATGTTTTACCTTTGTAGTCTTATTTAAGTTTTGTAGTAATCAGTTCTTAATCTCGTTTTAGAAGGAACAAAATGGAGGTTCTGAAGGGTTTTATAACTGGTTTTGTACCCTTGGTCTCTGGTTTTTAAGCCTACCTTCTCTGCATGACTCCTTTTAATCTCATCATTTCCTTTAAATGAACACAGTGCTTGAAAAACAACAACAATGAATGAATGGATCATGTCTTCCCTCCCTCCTGACCCACCAACATGTTAATCAACCATCACCAAGAGGCAGCTGCATCACGCTCTCAAATTCATCATCGTCTTGCCTGCCGTCTTTCCTTTAGCACGTTATTTCTGGAGTCTGAAATATGCTGTTCCTCCAACTCCCTTTATTGAAATTCTATTTATTCTTTCAAGCTAGTTTCAAATAGCACTGAATCCTTAAAGACTTCTCTGATCACCAAAGACGGAAATCGCTTGTTCCCCGCAGAATCGAATAGTGTTTTTGTTTGTATCGTGCCTATGTTTTTATGATATATGCCGATTTATAGTATTATTTTCATACATGCCTTAAAGTACCCTCAGAAAGTGCTAACTTTAAACCCTTAGAGGAGGGTGGGATATTTAGACCACCCATGGAATATACTGGAATGTTTCTTTTTTAAAACAAGATCTCAAGTTATTCTTTTGAATACACTTACAGAGATATGCTGTCTGCAGGACCTTGTCTTGTATTATTGAATGGTAAGCAGTCAATCAATATTTGCTCACTCTAAATCTCAAGTCCTTTTTTTATACTGCTAATTTTATATTGTCATTAGCACAGTGCAATTAATTTAAAAGCAACAAGATAAAGATAAATAGCATAGAGAGAATCGATGATTTATAACACCTCATCTCTGTGTTCCATATTTGAAAGTGTGTAGCTCTCATTTATTTTACAGTCTGTGTTAGTAGCTTAAATATTTTTCAAGTTCTTTTAAAAAAATTGATTTTTGATAGACTTCAGCCCACTTTTGCAATACTCGGAATATGACGGATCTATCATTCAAAGTGAGTCTCTAAAAAACACACACACACAAACCAGAGCATGGTAATCTATTTATTTGTGCTCATACCTTATCAGCAATCTCTATTCAGCTCAACTTAGTTTTGCAGCCTCTGCTTTATTTTTAATTTGATTTGCCTAATATCATTCTTAATTGGGAACAGAGAATGCCATAACAGTAAACTATCCCCTACTTAAATGAACATTGCTGGGGTAGGAGGGGTGGTGTGAGAGAAAGAGTCAGGTTGAATTAGCGCAAAGCTGCATTAGAGAACATTTCTCTAAACAGATACATGGTTTGCAACTACACTGGCAACTCACTGCTAACCCGGGAGTGTTCAAGTAGAGGCTTTAATGCCAACTTTTAATTAAAAGTATGCATATGCATGAGAATAATTTAATCTAAAAATTATTCAAATTTTTAAGTTGATTCCTAAACAGAATTTGATAACCCTTTTACCAAAGCACATAATTGTTTCCTACCCCCAGACACTGAGTCATAAAAGGCTCTAGGATTGCCTAGAATGGCTCAATTGGTTGAGCATCCTTCGGTGCACAGAAAGGCTGCCGGTTCGATTCCCAGTCGTACCTGGGTTGTGGGTTTGACCCCCCCAATCGGGGAGCACATGGAAGGCAGCTGATGGCCGTTTCTCTCTCACATGGATGTTTCTCTCTCTCTCTGCCTTCCTGTCTCTAAGCACGTGTCTTTGGGTAAGGATTTAAAAAAAGTCTCTAGGATAAATGGAGGCTGGAGGTTGAATCAATCAACAATGGCCAAGGATTTAATCCATCATGCCTCTGTAATGAAGCCTCCATAAAAACCTAAAAAAAGGAGGAGGTCTGGAGAGCTTCTGGTCTGGCGAACACATGGAGAACTGGGGGGGGGGGGAGGAGTGGGGAGCTCAGAGAGGAGGTGGGAGCACCATACCTCTTCTCCATGCCTTGCCCTATGTGTCTCCTCCATCTGGCTGTTCCTGAGTGATATCCTTTTATAGTAAGCTGGTGATCTAATAAGTAAAATATTTCTCCGAGTTCGTTGAGCTGCTCCAGCAAATCAGTCAAAGCCAAGAATGAGATCATTGGAACCTCTGATCTATAGCCATCCAGTCAGACGGCATCTGAGGTTGGGGTAGGAGACAGTCCTGTAGAATGGATCCCTGAACCTGTGGGATGCTGTCTCTGGGTAGATAGTGTCTGAAATGAGTTGAATTGCAGGATACTTAGCTGGTGTCCAAGCATTGCTTGGTGGTGTGGAAATCCTTGCCTCCCCCACAACTGGAATTGGGTGCAGACCCATTAATTCCCAACATACATAATACCTACACTGACATTCGTAACTTCACACATGTTCCATTAGCACAAGGTGACGATCCTATGCATACTCAGAAAAGCATTTGTCTCTCCTAAAGGGGACAAATCCCAAAGTCTCATCCAGTTCCAGGTTGTGGATTTCTGGGTGATACACTCTTCTTGGTTATGTAGATATATTACCTAATCACGTAGCAAGTTATGCCTAAGTTATACATTTAGCCAAGCTCACACATCCCAGGAAAGAGGGTCGAATGAATAAAGGATGGCTGAATGCAGAAAACGTTTCCCCTTTGGAAGTAAGAGAAAGGGATACAAGACACAGGGTCATTGTCCCCAGTGTAAGTGGCAACACCTTCAATGGCCACATCTGAGAGGAGCTTTGGGGAGCTCTTTCCTTGGCAGGTACTTGATCATATTTCTAAGGGATCCTAAGTGTTTGCCTAACTATTTGTTGAGCAAGTGCCTACATAAAAAAGTACCCAAGCACGGTAGAACGTGTGACATTTATCTGTTGAATTACCGAGCTTGCTAACTTATCATGACCACTTCTGAGTCACAGAATTGCTCCCATGGAGAACCACAGCATTGCACTTTAGAATTTTCTGATTTAATAGATCCTTTAAAAACCAAACTGAGCTAAAGGTACCATACTTGTTCTATTGATTGTTAAATATTCTTCTGGTTTTTTTTGTTTTTGTTTTTTTTTCAACATATTGTGAGAGTTCACGGAGTGCTCACCAGGCCGCTGGGGTTTGCCAATTAAAGCCCACGTGGAAATGTTATAAAAAAGAACAGTTTATCATAATCACAGATACTGTACCTAACATAGCAATTTGCTTCTTGAAAGCTAATTACAAAAGTTGTTTGAAATAATCAGGCCCTTATTCAGCAGCTGAGGGATGAGAACAGCTGCCTAGATATACTACCCCGGCGAACGCAAGAGAGTAGGGTGGAGAAAAGTAGGTTAGTTAGAAGTTCAAACACAGAGTGAAAAAACAGAACAGAAACGAATCCCCTTAGCTGTCTTTAGCGACAGCAACGAACATTCGAGGATGTCATGTGCCCGGTTTTCAGCATAATATTGAAAGACACTTTTGACAGGACAATGGATTCTATTAGGATTATAAAGCTCTGAGTATCTATTTAACTAATTAGGTCTACGCTCCCTGGCACTCTTGTACTTGCGGGATACTCATGTAGCACATTAACTCATGTTAGTTTTCTCCACTGAAAGGGTGTAGAATGTGTACCAACTAAACAGATCACAGTCAACACTCTCACTCAGTGGAATAAGTTGACATGATCACATCGTGTTAGTAAACCGTTCTATTGTCTGCGAGTCCATCTGTAAGTGTAAGGAAGGTGATGGTGTCTCTTTTCCAGGGACCCAGCTGTGCATACCCAGAAAAGCCTATTTCTTTTTATTTTTAAGCTTTTAAAAATCTTCATTGTTGAGAGTGTCACCGATGTCCTCCCTTCTTTCCCCCGTCATCCCCTCCACCGAGTCCCCACCCCGCGCCCCCGCCTTCACTTGTTTCTTGACTGAGTGAGCAAGCGTACTCCCAGAATATAACTTCATCACTTCATTTTGCCATGAGCTAAGGCCCAGTAGCACTGTCCCCAAAAGGAATAATCACAGTTTCACAAGTCGGCGGAGCCCTGACGGTCAGAATGCGTGCCTTCAAGGGTTAAGTCCGGTCACAGCACGACCCTTCCAGCATCTCAACCCAGCGGACTGCTGCTCAGAGACGTCACACGTATAATAAGACTCACTTGATTTATAGACCCTCCTTTGACCAACAATAAAGCCAGTCCCTACACTTAACAAAACGTGTCCCTATTGTTCAAGGAAATTTATTTTTTTTCAAAAGGGAAAGTTAGTTGGGCAACAGAAAAATAAGGTTATTTGTGGCGTTAAAGGAGCCCAGTGGGGTTATAAATATATGTGCACACTGCATAGATAACCCCTACGAAGCGTCACTCCTTTCACTTCTCAACTTACACTTGTAATAAATCCCGGCCAGGCCTAATTAAATTGGGATTCGGGATCACTGGTATTTTATCTTTTCCTGAACTTTTAACAGCCTCCTCATTATTCATCAGAGTGGGTGGAATACACACATAAATAGTAGAGAGTAATGCAATATTTATTATCTGCTTTGTGGGAGAATATTTTTGCACAGTTAGGTTTCTGTAAAGCCTCAAATTAGAGTTGTTTTCAGTATATAGCACATTATCGAGCAAATAGGACATCCTGAGTTTTGTTGATGGATTAAATATTAAATGAAATATTTTGAATAGAATAAATGAAATAAAAAATACATTTTGGGCTATACACTACATGGTATTTTGGTTTATAAAACTTAAAAAAAAATCAGTGGGGCTCTAACTTATCACAGAACAAGAATTAAGTGTGGCCCTTTCTGAAGAAGGCAGGGTTTAAACACAGCGAATGATTAAAAAGACATTGTAAAGCTTTAATTTACAAATTCAGTGCTAAGCATATATGTACCATGCCTTATATACCGGATTCTTTTTGATTTCTTTATAATGTTTGGTAACACTGACTACTTATTTCACACAGCGATCTGTTTATATAGAAATACTCACATAGAAGAATTTGTGGAAGTAATTCTCCATTCATTAGGGTAGCATCATTGCCAGGGGGCAGTCACTTTATTCTTCTCAATCCATATAGCATAGTGTCAGGAATATTATAGACAGGCTATAAAAATTTACTGAGTACGATTAAATAGTGAGTAAGCATATTAATGCATGAATTTCCTGTTTACTGAAATGTGTTCCTTTTTTTTGTTTCTATGGCAATGTATTCAATCAATAAGTCCAATGTTTATTACATGTCTTCTATATGCCAAGTACTGGTCAATATCACAAACACACTAGAAAACAAAAAGACATGGTTCTTTGAGGACCATGAAGAAAATGCAAATATTCACGAGCAATGAATAGTATAATAAGTGCCACAAAAATGGAAGTACAAAGTGTAATGAAAGTTTATTACCGGAAATCATAAACCTCCTCTGGGGCTCTGGAATAGGCTTCTTTAAGGGAACGAGTTGTTAAGAGACTTCAAAAATGAAGAAGATTTAGCCCGATGAAATATGGGAAGGAGACAGAAGTCAGGAAGACATTTGACAGAAGGATCAGAAAATTAGAAGGATTCAACTTCACAGAAGATAAGAACAAGTCAGCTCTTTTGTTACCAAAATAGTTGGGTGGGGTTGATGAACAGACAATACAAGAAGAGTACGTTAGAAAGACAATAACATAGAGGTCCGCTGTGATTTCTGAACCTATTCATCCTCAAATCAATGAAGACATGTCTGTAAAAACATATTTTTAAAACAATGTAATATTATTAAAGGCTAACATCAAATGGTAACTGAGCTCCTGAAATCCTGGAAAGAAGACTTAGTATAGTCCTTTGTACATAGTAGACACTCAATAAATATCTCTCGACTTAAATTGATTTAAGTACCCATCCGAGTAAGATTCTGTGTAAAACGATCAGACAGATGCAATTCTGAACTCTTGAACTTTTTCCTCTAAATGGGACTAGATGAGTACCCTCAAAATGAATAAAATTGAGAGAGAAAAAATACAACAGGGGGAAAAAGTGTCAGACCCATAGAAAGAGGACTTGGTTTGGTATTTGCGTCATCAAGTTTGTATTTGGTTGTTCGTTGGAAAACTTCTTAATTGTTCCGACCCTCAGTTCTATCATCTTTGAAACGAAACAGAAATGATCTGTCTCAGTGTTTGTGAAAACTGAAGGGAGAGCTCTTTGTAAGCGGGAAGTATTAATAGCTAGACAGATTTGTAAGATAATGGTACAAGTGTGGCAGATGGAATGAGCAGCTACACCTCAACCCTTATCCCGCTCATCAGAAGATCCCTTTTCAGAGTCCTTTCAAAAGCTTAGAAAACAACCTTTAAAACTAATGTCTGTGTTCTTTTTTATTTTATCTTTGATGTTTTTTTTTTTTAAATTGAGTTTTAGAGAGAGAGGAAGGGAGAGGGGGAGAGAGAGAAACATCAATGAGAGAGAAATAATGATCGGCTGCCCCCTGCACGCCCCCTACTGGGGATCGAGCCCACATCCCAGGTCAGTGCCCTGACCAGGAATTGAACCAGCTACCTCTAGGTGCAAGGGACAATGCTCAACCACTGAGCCATACGAGCTGGGCTGTGTTCCTTTTTAAATAATTCAAATGGGTTACGAGGTCAGAACAATTAAAAACAAATCTCAAATGAAGGCAAAGAAAACAGAGCTTTTCCAGAACAAAAGGGACCATTTGACTCAAAGGATATGAAAGTCTCATGCTAATTGAGAACATATTTTCTTTCTCAGTATGGGGTTAGCCTTAGTCTGCTTGAGCTGTTACACAAAATACCAAAGACCAGGGGGCTTACATAATAGAAATTAAATTTCTCACAGTCCGGGACATTGAGAAGTCTAAGGTCAAGGTGCAGGCCGATCGGGTTCCTGATGGGAGCTCTCTTCCTGGCTTGCAGATGGCCACCTTCTTGCTGTGTCCTCACAGGGCAGCCAGGTATCTGCTCATGCAAGGATATTAATCCTAGGGGATGACGGGGCCACCTTTGTGACTCCATGTAGCCTTGATAAGGTCCTTACTCCAAATCCAGTCACATTGGGAGGTGAGCTTCAACATGATTTTTGGGAGGACAGGATCCAGTTCCCAACAACTGTGTAGCCTGATCATGGTTAATGAGAGTTTTAAATAGATGCTCTTACTTTAAGGATTACTTGATACAAATAAAAAAAATGAGAGTCTTAGAGCTCACACCAGCAAGAATATTGAAAAGAAGCTCAGATCAGAGGATCCCAGCCCAGCTTCCCAATAGCACTGGAGTCTCCTCTGACTCCCGCTGTTTGAAAATAATGGATGGATCAAACAACAAGTGCTGGTGAGGGTGTGGAGAAAGGGGGACTCTAGTTCACTGCTGGTGGGAAGGCAGACTGGTGCAACCACTGTGTTATCTCAAAAAGTTAAAAATTGAACTGCCATCCAGTGATCCCACTTTTAGGAATATACCCTAAGAAATCTGAAACACCAATCAGAAAGAATATGTGTACCCCTATGTTCACAGCAGCACTATTTATAATCGCTAAGATCTGGAAACAACCCAAGTGTCCATCAATAGATGAGTGGATATAAAAGTTGTGGTACATTTACACAATGGAACACTATGTAGCTGTAAGAAAGAAAGATCTCTTATCCTTTGAGACGACATGGAGGGACCTGGAGAGTGTTAATGCTAAGCAAAACAAGCCAAGCAGAGAAAGACAAATATCACATGATCTCACTTATTTGTGGAATATAATGAACTAAACAAACTGATGAACAAAATTGACCCAGAGACATGGAGGTGGGGTACAGACTGACAAGCCTCAGAAGAGGGGGGGTTGGGGGGGAGAGATAAACCACAGAACTTAGAGGCATGTATGCATGACCAATGGACATGGACAACAGGGCTGGGGATGGGGTGGAGGGGATGGGGAGGAGGGTGTCAATGAGGGAAAAAGGGGAAACATCTGTAACAAAAACAAATTAATAAAAAATAAATAAATAAATAAATAAATACATAAATAAATAAATAAATAAATAAAGATAATGGATGGCCTGGCCGGCGTAGCTCAGTGGTTGAGCATTGACCCATGCATCAAGAGGTCGCCAATTCGATTCCCCGTCAGGACACATGCCCAGGTTGTGGGCCTGATCCCTAGTGGAGGGCATGCAGGAGGCAGCCAATCGATGTTATCTCTCATTGATGTTTCTATTTCTCTCTCCCTCTCCCTTCCTCTCTCTCTAAAAATCAATAAAGAAAAAGAAATTTTTAAAATAATGGATGGCGTTGTCCATCAGGCTGTACCCTTCTCAGGAGCCCTCACACCTGCTTGATTTGCACTTGGACATGGTATTGGGTGAAGGGAAGAATGATCCATAAGAAGAGATTTCTTTCTATAGGAAGAGGCAGCGTTTTCCCCAAAGGGAAAGGGTTGGGAATTCAAACAGAAAGACTGAAGGAGCCACTTGGGAAATGAGATGCCATCCTGCGGATGGGGGCAGGTAGACATCTGGACTAGAGGATTAGAATGGACATTTTTATCTTCCTTGCAAGGGGAAAGTCCAATTTAGCTAGAACTGGAAACCTTCCCCTCCTCCTGTAATTCTCTCTTGAAATCATCTTCCTCTTCCGTAGAGCAGTTCACATATTCTCGAGGAGGATATTCTGACAGTACACGATGTTATTATGGTCATACTCACTGTTAAAATATTTATTTATTTATTAAAACATTTTTTTTTTCTTGATTGATTTTAGAGAGAGGAAGGGAATGGGAGAGAGATAGAAACATCCATGAGAGAGAACACTGATTGGCCGCCTCCTGCATGCCCCCCACTGGGGATCGGGACCACAACCTGGGCATGTACCCTGACTGGGACTCGAACAGGCGACCTCTTGGTGCATGGATGACACTCATCACTGAGCCACACCGGCCGGGCAACTGTTAAAATATTTAGATTCTTCCTACTTCTTATGCTGCCCTGAAATCCCCTGAATGTTCCTTGGCCTATAATCCCAGTTACTCTAGACTCTCCCTAGGACGCCTAGAAAAGTCAGAGCCACATGTATGGCTCATGTATGTTTTTATAGGACAACATGGACACAGGTTCAGTCCTCAGGAACCTGTCCTCAGGTTTTCTTTGCCGATCTATCTATTCTAATGTATCACCTGCAGTCAACGAGAGACGAGAGACCTAGGCAAAGGAACTACTCTCCAATTTCGGAGCCTCAGGCAAGGCAAGGGCGGGCAAGAGTTTGCATTTCAGAAAGTCCTTCTGTTCAAGTTTTATGATATAGGAGACTGCATCCTCTCACCTGCTCATGAAGCTATAATAATACTCCCTGTCTTAAAAACGAACAGTACTTACTAGAAATGCATAGGCCAGCCCCTCTCCCATTTCTCTCCTCCACCCGCATTGTCCCTCTTCAGTGGGGACTTGCTGTTCCCAGGGACTCACTTTGTTTATTAGAAAATGTCCCTGATGTTCCTATCAGGCATTTGTTGAAAAGGTCTCAAGGTAAAAAGCACACCGCATGTACACAAACTGACTGTACTGTTTTGGTTGATTGGCCTCTCAGAAAAATAATACCAGTCCTTCAAAGGGCAAAAGGAAAGTCTTCGTCCATGTACTCAAATCAACACCATTGTAAGAGTCTGGTAGCCCGCGGTCTCTCCGCCCACATGGCGCTCCTGCCTCTGGAACGGGTTCCAAGGGTAAACAAGGTCAGGCCTCGGAGCTCCAGCCGCGGAAGGAACTGTAAGTCAAAATACTTAGGTAGACAGAACATTCCACATACTATTTTCTCCTCCAGCTGTTTTCATACAGCATCCTATTACACGGAAGTGTTATGTTTTCCCCTCATCAGATGCTTTGTCTGAATACGTCCCTTTCCAACTTCTTAAGTTCAGACCCAAAGAAACCTTTCTGTTCTAGGTGACCATGTCTGTTTTGTTTTTTTAACCTGAAAGCTAATCGATGATGAAAAGTTTTCATAGCTATTTCAGGCACTTTTTATTTAAATGTGAACGCTCCTTCACAGACATAGGCAGATCCCAGCATCACTGTCCAGAATATAAGACCTGTAAGTGTTTACCTTTGAAATTTCCCACTTATTGGTCTGAGTGGTGAGATTTCCTTTGTGGACAAACAGAGGGAACACAGATCGAGATCGTGGATTCTATTGAAACGAAATTCTGTTTTGAAAATGTCAGTGTGAAGCGAGGACCCACGGAGTGGGGTTGATGGCAGGGTCAAGCAAGGAGGTGCAGGAAGGAGGGCGGGAGTGGGAAGGAGAACCCTGGGGGTGGGAAGGGGGCGGGAGTGGGAAGGAGAACCGTGGGGGTGGGAAGGAGAACCGTGGGGGTGGGAAGGGGGGGTGGGAGTGGGAAGGAGAACCCTGGGGGCGGGAAGGGGGGGGTGGGAAGGGGGCGGAAGTGGGAAGGAGAACCGTGGGAGTGGGAAGGAGAACCCTGGGGGTGGGAAGGAGAACCATGGGGGTGGGAAGGGGGCGGGAGTGGGAAGGAGAACCGTGGGAGTGGGAAGGAGAACCGTGGGGGTGGGAAGGGGACGGGAGTGGGAAGGAGAACCATGGGGGTGGGAAGGGGACGGGAGTGTGGAAAGTACAGTGACAGACCAGAGGGAAAGCGGAGAGACGCACAGACAGCTCGAATGCGGAGTAAAGGAAAGGGAAGACAAAGAGGGCAGTGCAAAGGAGAGACCAGAGGAGGGAGAATAAAGGACCAGGAGAGGGAGGTGGGGGAGGAGAGAACGAGGAGAAGTGGGCTTCCTATGGGTATGCCTGTTGTCTGAAGCACAGGACTTTATTTGAAAACAGGAGTCATAAGGCAAAATGATGACATCATATAGACATTTATTATTTCAACATTGTTGCTAAAATGACAGAGAGGCATTTCCGGTTACCCAATGAGGAATGCTTGTTCCTCGGTTTCGATGTGCGCAGTAGCTGCGGAATGCCTCACATCACTGAGTCTAAGTAATGTCACATTTTTGTTTCTCTTGTGCTTTAATTACAAAAAGCTTAAAACGCTTCCCTCTTGTCTTTCACCAGAAGAAGGAAAACTGGCAAGAAGTCCAACCTCCGTTCTCTTCCTAGAATTTTTCAGGAGTTCCCAGATCTTTACAAAGCTGTCATTTTGCTCTCTCTCCCTATTAGGGAAGAGCTCAGGTCTTTTGTGCGGTGGCTGCCCCTGCTACTGAGGTGGCTCTCAGCCCTGCCGTGACCTGGGAGCGAGCTGGACGCCTACCCTCACTCTCTGCTGCTCGGTGCCACTGCCAAGATCTGTACCCTCCAAGTCAGCAGGGCTGTCCCTAAGCACAGGGCTGGGGCCCTGCACGAGGTTCCCTAAGTAGCTCCCAGCCCTTAGTGTTTTCTCATTGCCATTGAGACCCCTCCTCTCCAAAGAGTTTCTCTACCCTCCAGTTCCTATGACCCTCTTCAGACTCCTGGGGTCCACCCAGGGACCGTTGCCTCTATCTTTCTCCCTTTCCTTCCCCCAGCCAAATACAACAAACCCCAACACTTCATTATACATAGCTCTCCCGCAATAGAATTTAATGGCTAATCAGCTAGTGTTTGATTTCTTAAGAAGCCAGGTTTCAGACACGAGTGAGCTAGTGTTTAACAAAATGCAAAAGTTCCTCCCCTCCCGATGAATCTAAGGCAAATACAAAGCAAAATCATGATTTCATAGCCTACCCTTCTGTAATATTTTTTTGCTAAATGAACTAAATGTTTCATGTACGTTCTATTATTTAATGCTAAAAATTTTGCAAGGGTGTTCTATTGTTTATTTACTTTCATTTTTAAAAAATGTTTTTCCCTTTATTGATTTTAGAGAGAAAGAAAGTGAGAGGGAGAGAGAGATAGAAACATCAATGAGAGAATATCCACTGGCCGCCTCCTGCACGCCCCCCACTTGAGATCGGGCCCACAACCTGGGCGTGTGTCCTGACCAGGAATTGAACTGGCGACCTCTTGGTGCGTGGGTCAACGCTCAACCACTGAGCCACACCGCTGGACTATTTATTTACTTTTGTAGTTTGGAAAGAACGGAGGTTCAAAGAGGTTGAATAGCTGCTTGAAGATCACGCCAATAGTAAACAATAGGGTCTGGATTCAGGCTCAGATGGGCTCTCAGGGTCTGCATCAGTTGTACAACATCATACACCACGATGTACTTAAGCCAGGTGAAATCCAGGTACACTCCATGCACCTGAAAGTCTAGTGTTCCCAAGCACAATGTGAAACGATCGGGAATTATAGGCATATCATTAGAGGTCTAGTTAAGCTTAAACGGAAATGAATGCAAGTAAAGCCATTTCTTCTTAGGACTCTCCGAGAAACCACTGTTTTAAAAATAAACTTTAATCTACCTGAGGATAAAATAACAAATCAAAACCCAAATGCTCAAAAAAGGGCCAGAGATTATGTGCGATGAACACCTAAAATAATAAAACAAATGGCGCAATAATAAACACCTGAAAAAAATAAGTAGACTTTGAAATAAACAGGAAAACATAAATAACGGACAAAACATAAAAAGAACACATTCCATATAATCAGGTCCATAAAAGTATATTTGAATGTCTGAGCGGGCTTGGTAGAGAGGCTAATATATATATTTATCAGAATATGAACTTTACTATTAGTAAGATTACTTTTATTTACTATAGGGAAAAAGACATTCTGGGATTTTTTTTTGGAGGGGGTTGGGGAGCTCCTAGAGCTTTACCTGGAAGTGATTTATCAGTGTGACCTGACAAAAAGTTGTAATAGAATGAAACTGTTAAGGCACTGCCATAAATTCCACATCTCAGCGACACAAACATTCCTGAAAATAGAATTTAGAGTTTCTCCGCCAACCCACTTCCCGACCCCCTCTGCAACCACCATTTTTGTAGATCACGAATTAAGTGCCTGTCCCTTGGGGCACTTGGCACAGGTGTAGATCTACTACGTTTATTGGTGTGATTAATTAATTGATAACTTCTTCCTCACTATATGGTCAGTCCCAAGGTGGCAAGGATTTTATTTGGTTTTGTTCACAACTGGAGTTCCGACACCTTCCATAGCTCTGGCGCTTTTAGTAACCAGACATGAAGTTGGAAACTAGGCTTTCAACCTAGTTAAAAATCCCTACTACAATGGTCAAAACCACAAAAAAAAAAAAAAAATCAAATAATAACAAGTATTCCTGAGGATGTGGAGAAATCAAAACCCTCATACACTACTGGTAGAGATGCAAAATGGTAGAGCGTCTTTGGAAAGTCTGGGAGCTGCTCATGTAATTAAAGAGAATTAGCATATGACCCAGCAATTCCACTCCTGGGTATACGGCCAGGAGAAATGAAAACAGATGTGCACACAAACACTTGTGTATAAATGTTTGTCACAGTTATTCAGAATCGCCAAGAGGTGGAAGCAACCCCCATGTGCCTGAGTGGATTCATGGATGAGTAAGAGGTGGTATATCCATACAAGGTCATATTCTTCAGCCAAGAAGAGGGAAGACATGTAGGCACATGCTATGACTTGGATGAACCTTGATGACATCATGATTCCAGACACAGAAGTCCACGTGTTATATCATTTCATGGCTAGGCAAATCTGTAGAGACACAGAGCAGACAAGGGTTGGGGGAGGCGGGGGTTAGAAGGAATCAAAGCTAAAGGGGGTGGGGTTTCTTTTTGAGGTGATTAAAATGTTCTAAAACATTGCACATATCCGTGGATATACTAAAAAGCACTGACTCGCACACTGTAAGTGAGTGCATCGTACAGCGTGTGGGTTATATCTCAGTGAAGCTGGTTGAATGAAACAACTCACTGCTGCTCAGCCTTGATGTGACGCGCGATACAGGAAGAGTCCAATGTCAAGAGCGCTGGCTTGAGGTCAGTTAACGGGTGACCGGCTCTGGCAGCCACTGCACGTCTCTGAGTCTCAGGTTCTCCAATTGTAAATTATGAAATAGAGTAATAGCAACTCCCTCACAGAGTTTCCGAAGGTTCTGGATAATGTTTATTAAATACTTGGTCAATAGCAGGTGTACAATAGCATCATTTATAATTCTCTATTCCATTCTAAATTGAAGAGAAAGAGACATTTACCCCTACAGAGTTCACAGTTCAATAAAAAGGTCGACTGTCCAAGAAACACACTGACGTATTTCAGGGAAGTTCATTCTCTTGTCAGCCCTGTCGGGGCCAAGCAAGCAATGCTGTGTCAAAACAACATTCAGTATTTTCATGTTCTGCTTCACAGAACGCAGATCACGACCAGAGTGGCCACTTGCTGTGAGGGTACTAGGCACACACTTGGTTTCCTGTGTAAAGACGGGTGTGGTTCCAATTCCTCAAAAATGTTCTCTTGTGCATTACTCATAATAGACAAAACTGGGAATATCCTAAGTGCCCCCAAATACGGGAAGGCTAAGTTAGTTTTCCTCTTGTATTATGATCATGTACTCTTTTTTTTTTTTTTAACATTTTTTTCCTTTTTTTATTGACTTTTAGAGAGAGAGGAAGGAAGAGGGAGAGAGAGATAGAAACATCGATGAGAGAGAACATCGATTGGCTGCCTCCTGCATGCCCCCCACTGGGGATTGGGCCCACAACCTGGGCATGTGCCCTGACCGGGAATTGAACTGGCGACCTCTTGGTGCATAGGTTGATGCTCAACCACTGAGCCACACCAGTCGGGCGATCATGCACTCTTTTGTAGATTTTTTTGATAGAATTTTTGTAGAAAGAAAAGTGAACAAGATTTTTAAGAGAAAAAAAATAGAATGATAATAAATATAAATGCACATATAGCAAATACTATACCGCAGCATTTTAAATAGTATATATTGATAGATATAAAAAAAAAAAAGAAGTTTGAGGAAGAACAGAACATCAAATAGTTGTGGTTATGTTGGTGAGTGTGGCTGATTCTTATTTTAAACTTTTTACATTATTTTAAGTTGCTTTAATAACCTACAGAAACTGCACTAGGTTAAAAATACCTACTGCTGCTTGTCCTCTGTTTTATGGACTCTATTAAGAGAGATAAAACAAAAGTTAATTATAAAGGAAGCTAGTTGGACAGTATTGATGAAACTCCCAGCTCTTAGGAAAGGAGCTTTCTTATCCTCGACAACAGACTGAACGGACATTTTTAAGGTTGATGAATGATGTCTGCAAGTCTGCTAATTAGCTGTGTCCCCATGAGCAAGCCATTTAACCTCGAAGGATCTCAGTTCCCTCATTTGTAAAAGAAGAGATTCGAGAGAGAGAAGCATTTTTGACACACAGAGGTGTGGAAGTCAGTGGTTTGTGCAGAAGCTGCCATATTTAATTCTCAGGGGATTCCTGAGTCTTAGAAAATGATGTCATTTTCCTTGCATACCAAGAGGACCAAACCCAGAGTTCTGTGACCAGGGCCACATCCAGAGATGAGGGCACCTGCCTGCTCTTTGTCTCACTCTTGAAGGGCTGCTGCTTCTTGTCCCCTATACTGAGGACACTATTTAGAGAGATTTTAAAGAGTTATTATAAAGGAGGGTGAACAGGAGAACCCTCAAAGACATCATGAAGAAATAACTCTGTGACATAATATTGCATATACTATTTCTTATAATAAAAAGCACTTGTTCAGTCCATTTATCTAAATATGACGCTGTGTTAGGAAGAATGAGGCAGATTCTCTTTCCCATGGCAACCCTACAATTTAAGGAATTTAAGGCATCACGGAATAAAAGACTCAATCATTCTTCTAAGAGTGACAGAAACAAATCCAATGAAGATCATATCAAGTACTTACTTAACCAGTAAGCTGATATCTTAATAAATAATGAAGTCCTTTTTGTACTCCTACTTCTGTTATACTCTACTTGCATAGGTAGGTAAATTTGTTTTAATCAGTTAGGATAGCAAAATGAACTTATTTGAACAAATGTCTTAACTAAACTGAAAAGCACACAAGGCCAGCCTGTATTGTCATATCAATTCACTGGTTGCCTATTAGGATTCTATAACAATGTACCCCTTATTATGAGGTATGTGTGCAATATCTCAATATATATTGTTATTTCTAGTTATTTATATAGGTAGCAGGTGAAGCCCTCCAAGATCTCTGTGTAAACGGAGGAACCGAATAAAGAGCTTCTCAATAAAGGCAAACAGTTGAGAACCTTTAGGTGGTCTCTTCAGTGACTGTTTCAGAAAGTATCTGAATGAAAAGGGAGAATTAGATTTAGGCATCAGTTGGCAGTGCCTAAGGCCATCCCTAACTTAGATCTAAGCTTGTCAACATTTCCTCGAAGTCAGCTGGCCACTTCCTGCACCGTGGCTGTCTGTCTGTCTGCCTGTCTGTCTGGAATCCTAGTTGTGCACCCTCTTCTAGGAGAGCTCTTCTTGTGATTGACATGAATCTCAAGCTCTTTCCCACTCCCTCTTACTTCTACCTCATTTTCACCAGTTCTGATCTACCTTTGTGCCAAGGGACAGGATGGTATTTAAGACAGACGTATTCACTGTCGCGTGGAGCGAGAGGGGAAAACCAAATGAGTAAGTGGGCAATGTCAGTTCATGCCATTGGGGAGGAGGGGACTCGAGCCTGCCTCGTGGGGGTCAGGAGTGGCATTTCAGGGGCAGGGACCTTTGATCTGAGATCTGGAGAACGAGGAGGGCTTACCCAGGACAAGTACAGGGGAAGAGCGTGTTCAACGTAGACAGCCTCGTGAGGAGCAAAGCTGAGCAGTTTAGGGAACCAGACTCGCTGGGCTGTAACATGTGAGGTAGGAGAACAGGAAAGATGGCTGGAGGGCTAACCAGTGACCTGACAGTCCAGCATCTTCTAGAAAAACAAGGGGTTGAGTTTTTCCTAAGAACAATGGGAAAACTTGGAAAGGTTTAAAGAGGAACATTTCTAGATTTGTATTTTAGAAATATAATTCAGTCCCATGTACTGGATCAGAGTAGACCAGCGAAGGGGACGGCGGCATGTTACAGGGTGAGAAACATCGAGAAAGGCTACCCTCAGTCTGGACTTGAAGAGCATGACGTGACTGGGACCCTTTAGGTGTCGATCGCTGGCAGGTAGTTAAATGTGTAGTTTTGAGGCAGAAGACGCTGGTTGGAGAGCCCTCTCACAGAAGTCATGAGATGGATGGAATCTCTCTAACGGTGTGAAGAGTAGGAATTGAAGAGGACAGTGCAGAACACCCCGGAGAATACCAGCATCGGAAGGGTGGGCAGAGGAAGAAAAGCCAACGAATGACCCACCTCCTCTCTACCTGACGTTCCCTCGTTCCTGCACCTGGTGAGACTCCCTGGCCTCAGCTGGATGCCTCCTCCTCTGTGAAGTCTGGGCTCTCAGACAGAGTCATTCCTCCTTGTCCTATTGGCTCCTAATCTGCTATTATGGTACTTAGTACTCTGTATTATTTATTTTTAAAATTATCTTTATTGTTGAGAGTATTACAGATGTCTCCCTATTTTCCTCCATTGATCCCCTGTATGCTGCTCTATACCGTAACCCCCCCTAGGCCTTCACCACAATATTGTCTGTGTCCATTGGTTATGCATATATGCACATAAATTCTTTGGTTAATCTCCCCCCCCCCCCACACACACATACACTTCCCTCTGAGATTTGTCAGTCTGTTACACTGTATTACAATAGAATTGTTTGTTTACCTGGCTGTCTTCCTTTTAAATGATACAATTCTTGAGGATAGTGATCCTCTCCTAATTTCCTTGGTATCCTCACCAGTCTAACAGTATCCACCAAAGCATTCTCTGTGTTTATTGAAAGAGTGAATGAAACCGAATGCCTCTATTTTTATTTATAAGATTGTATTTACACTCTTTCCTAGTATCAATGTGGAAGCAAGATATTTGAAGTCAAAACTCACATCTCTCTTAACTCCAGTTTTCCAAAGATCTAACACAAGCGAAGCATGCTGTGAATGCTAAGAAAGGTTCACTGATTGATTAACATTGATCAGAGACCTTAGGATCTCATTTAATTTGCAGAAAGTGGGCGGAGAGGGGAGTCACGCTAGATACACACTCACCCAAGGGTACCATATGGGGCAACCAAAAGAAATGAGGTAGCGTTTGGTTCACTGTCCCTGAAAGAAAAATCACTAGTAGGTTGGTTCCTTGTGACCCTGAAATATTGCTCACTAACAAACGAAATCTTTTATTTCATAAATCCAAGAAGACTCTTTTAGACCAAAGTAATGAAACTTTCTTTTTCTCTTGTAAGCCAGTGGACCATTGAAATTAAATTAATTGGGGGTCACAAACAAGTAAAAATAAGTGTAGTTGATTCTTAAGAGGGATATTGTATATCTATATCTATATAGATATAGATATAGATACAGACATATCTATATATCTATATATATAGATATAGATTATATCTATCTATCTATCTACACACTCACACACACACACACACACACACACACAATACTATATGGTCAGCTAAAATAACACCTACGGACAGTTAAGGAAGTGATAGAGAAGGCAGAAAGGAAAAAAACAAAGGTAAAGATAAGGAGAAAGGAGAAAACAGGAGGTAGGAAAAATGTCAAGGGAGAGGAAAAGAGGAGACCTAAGGAAAAGAAGAAACGGACAAAACAGAAAAGAGGTCTCGGAAGATTTTAATAATAATCGCAAATGTAAGGTGTAAGTTCCTTCCTTTGGAAGAGTCGACACCTCGGTCCTTAGTGTTTGCTTGAATTTTACAGAGCAGAAAATCGGTATCGTCAGCGGCAAAACTGAGTTAGAATCCCTCTCTCTTTATTCCTAGTCCTCTCTGCTTCTCTGCTGTGTAATGGATGTAAATGATGCTTGTTCTGAGCTCACGGGGTCTGAGCCTCAGAATAAGTGAGCACGTGTGACTTTGCTCTTTGAAATTCCGACGGCGGGACCGTGCTCGCGCAGAGCCCCGTTTCCTCACGTAAGAAAACAGCTTGTCTGTTTTAGTGCCAGACTTTCAAGTTTATTTTTGAAACAAATGTTGACTTTCCCATGGGCTTCTGAATCTTTTGCAGGTGTGGGAAGGAGTAATTCCGGCTTTGGAAAGCTGCTTTGGAACTGGGGTGCTCTCTCTCCATTTCCCGGCTCTCACCTGCGTCCCTTCGGCGCAGAACATTGTCAGATTGCTTTATTGCACTCTTCCAGCAAGCCACACTTGTTCCTTACAGGAAAGTTAACGTTTCATTTATAATTAGTGTCTATTTGCTTTGGAATGAAAGTTGTTTTTCCCCCCTTCGTGTATGAACTCGAAGCCAAAGGTCATATTCAAACTGTTTAATAAGAGGTGTAGAAAGGGCAACCTCAATCAGAAAAAATGCCTTACCGTGCATTTCCCCAGAGGGAAAGAATATCAGCTCTCTTCAGTCCTGTGGGGACCAGTACAGACAGGGAACCTCAGATCCTATATGCTTTCCACTAAGAAAGTCTTCCAGGAATACGTGGTATTAACCACAGTATTAACGACTTCTGCCCCTTCACCCGTCGGACTCTGCCAAGTGGACTTGAAAGGACGGAAGGAATGAGCTGAGCGGAGAGGAGACAAAGGTGGACACGTGGTTGGGTTGCTGTCTCGTCTCGGTTCCAGCATTCCCAGGGGCCAGAAGGCTTACTGACCTTGAATTCCGTCAGGACTGCTGAGCCCTTGTGAGAAATGTCCCTCCTTTTTCTAAAAAAATAAACTTTTTGAATATAAAATATATACAGAAAGTAGGTTAACTGTAATTGAAAAATAAATTTGAAAAATAAGTACAATAAAAAATACAATCTAAACAAAGAGTACGTAAATCATAATTGAACAGCTCATCAGTTTTTACAAAGTAAACACACCTGTGTAGCCACTAACCAGGTTAGCACAAAGACCATCCCTCAGAAGCCCGTTTTGTTCCCCTCCCACTCGCTGTCCCCATTCTTCTTGCCAAAGGTAAGCATCATCCCGGCTTCTAACATCATGGATTAGTTTTGTTGATTTTTGAGTTTTAGTTCCGTGGACTCATAGAGTATGTATTCTCTTATATCTAGCTTCTTCTTCTTTTATTTTTAATTGATTTTTTTTTAAGAGAGAGAGGAAGGGAGAGAGAGATGGAAACATTGATGTGAGAAACATCGATCAGCTGCCTCCTACATGCCCCCCACTGGGAATCGAGCCCATAATCCGGGCATGTGCCCTGACCTGGAATCAAACCAGGACCTCTCAGTCCATGGAAGGATGCTCAAGCCACTGAGCCACACCGGCCGGGCATGTCTGGCTTCTTTTGCCTAAAGCTACCCATGTAAGAATCACCTGTGTTGTTGCTCGTGGAGAACGGTCACTCCTTCTTATTGCTATATTGAAGTCTATTGTATCAATATATTGTGATCGATAATTATCCTTTCTACTGTTGATAGGCACCTATTGTCAAACACGTCTTTAGTACACCTGCACACATTTCTGTTGGATGTATAATTGTGGGGAAATGAAACATTCCTGGATTGTTCAGTGTTCATGTAAAAAATCCGAGCCATGGAGACAAATAGGCTATCAACTGAGAGGTTTGCTTTCCCTTCCCTTAGAAACACACTACCATACCGCAAAGATTAGATCTGTAGCATTTGTTTCCCTAATGAAGCGGCTAATTGCTCTGGTGCAAAGTTCTCTTATCTCCCAGGTTGATCTTTTTTTTTTTTTTTTTTTTTTCTGTTGTTGCTATTTCTTCTTGGGGTTTATTGTACATTTTGAATCTGTGGATTGATTTTTGGATTTAAATTTTTTTTTTAAAAAAAGCTCTAGACTCATACCCCAAATACTGTTCTGTTCTTCCTTTTTCCTCTCCTTCTGTCATTCCTAGGACACTTTTCATCATGTCTTTTATATATCTTATGCTCTTTTTCTGCATTTTTTTTTTTTTTTTTTTGGTACGTGCCCCTAGCGGGAACCGAACCTGGGACTCTCTGGTCCGCAGGCCAACGCTCCAACCACTGAGCCAAACTGGCCAGGGCTCTTTTTCTAGATTTGTAATTTGTTTTGCCTCTCTGGACTTCACTTTGAATCTTTCGTCCTGACATATCGTCCAGTTCACTAAATCTCCCACTATTGCTACTCCGTAACATCAACCAGCCACTGAATTCTATGAATAGTTCTCGCTTTTTTTTTTTTTCAGTTCTAGAATTTCAATGTGTTTTTCGTTTTATACTTTTCTATTCTTTATCATTGTTTTCTGTCTTATTCAATATATTGTACATATCATCAGCGTTTAAAAATCTGGTAATGCCAATATCTATACCTCATATATTTTTTTCTTGGTTTTCTTAATTATAGTTTTTATTTTTTAAATGCCTGATTATTTTTAGTTTTGTTTTGTTTTTTTTTTTAAATTGTAGGAATAATTTATGGCTCTTGGCCTTATGTCCTTTCACTAAATACTTCCTTTAGTTTCTGGCATGTGGCTGGGCTAAGGACAGATCATGTTAATCAGAAGGTGACCCAAGTCGAAGTGGACCTTCTCAGTCCTTGAAGATGGTCTATTTCCAGTACACTCTTACTCCCAAGGTGCGGTCCTCTGTGCTGACAAAAGAATCGGGGTATCAGCTCCTCTCTTCTCTACTGTCCCTGAAATAAAGATCACCCTGCCCCCAAGCTCTACGAGATTGCTCCTGTAAGCTCTGCTCAGCCTTTTAGCTTCTCAGCCTCTGCTTCCGTTTTATTTTTATTAACTTATTTATGTTTTATTAATCTTTACCCGAAGATGTTTTTCCATTGGTTTTTAGATAGAGTGGAAAGGAGGGAGAGAGAGAAACATCTATGTGAGAGAGACACATCGATTGGTTGCCTCTTGCAAGAATCCAACCTGGGTTGGAGATCGAACCTGCAACCGAGGTACGTGCCCTTGACCAGAATTGAACCCGCAACCCTTCGGTCTGCAGGCTGACACTCTGACTGCTGAGCCCAACCAGAAAGGGGCCTTTGCTTCCATTTTATCTTGAGTTTCTCAACTGCTGATTTAAATCAACAAATCTCTCATGGGAGATAGTCAAGCCAAATACAGGTTTGCCTCTGTGAAGCATTCAAACAGATTTTTAAGATATCCTTGTGATGTTATTTAGTTATTCTTAGGGGGGTGATTGGTCTGAAATACCCTAGTTTGCCTAAAGTGGAACTCTACTGCTGACCCTTTACTTTGCTTCAGCTAAATCAAGTTCTTTTTTAATATTACTTGTGAGCACTTATAGGATTTAATACAACCATAGCAAAACCAGAACCGAACATAAAAATTGTTCTCATCTTTTCTTCTCTTTTTGTGTGCTTTTCTACTGTTGACCTTCCAGAACCAACTCTGATCTCTGCTAATATCTTTGAACACTTTGATTGCTAAGGTCCGATTTCCATTTTCTTTCTTTATCCGTCACTACCCATTCCAGTCAATTCAGCTTACTTCCCTCCCCACCTTTTATTTTCTTTTTTTGAAAGTCAAGTTATTTCCTCTCTTTTGTGTGGGGATTGTTGAAATTCTTCCACTCATTCTTAATCCTTTTGGATTTCTTAAGTGAGGAGACTTAAGACCATACAAACTTATAGCAAGATAGACCACCAAAACTACGTTTATAAATGTATTAGCAAACATTCAAAACCCCTTGTTATCGATTGAAGTGGGGTGTCTATCTGTGGAAGTCTGGGGATTCCTTTCTCCATTGGGTGCTCGAGGTCGGGTCCTCATGTTATCTCAAGAAAAATAATTTTCTTAGACTTGCATGGGAGGATGAGTGATTTTTTATTTACATGGAATTACATCCTTGGGTTTGCTAAGTCCCAGTTCCCTTAATCCAGTCCTGGAAGAGATGCAGCTGGGGGTTCAGCAGAGCTAGACGCAGAGTCAGAGTCCAAAGTTTCCATTCCATGGTAGAGCTGGGTCCAGCGTAGCATCAGGCTAGTTGTGGTCCATTAGTCCCTGTGTGTGGGGTCCATATGGCCATGGAACCCCACACATGGGGGGGGGACTCACCTCTCATCAGGAGCATGAGAACCCTGAAAGCCAGGAGTCAAGTGCAACACACCAAGAGGCAAGAGAGCAAGAGAGGGAATGTCTTTGTTCAGGAGCTTATGTATCACAAATCTTCCTGAGCTTGTAGTGGCCATGCCAGCTCTGGCCAATGACCCGTTCCCAGATGTGACGGACAGGCAAGTAGCTTCTCTATTTCACCCAGGTTAATCACAATGGTAATCACCCTCAATGTAGTGGCTGTAGAACCAGTTGGGTTGGACAACTTGACTCAGACCTGTAGTCCAAGCGAGTCTTTCCACTCACTCCCACTTCTGTCTAAGATAACTGGAACTAGAGTGCCAAATTCAGTCTTGCTTACCCTATCAATGGTTCATAAGTTAAATAACAGACACAATTTTGGATAGAAATACCTTACCAACTGACTTTTTATTTTTTATTTTAGAGAGAGAGGAAGGGAGAGGGAGAGAGAGATGGAAACATTGATGAGAGAGAACATCAATTGGCCGCCTCCTGCATGCCCTCCACTGGGGATTTGGCCCACAACCTGGGCATGTGCCCTGACCAGGAATTGAAATGGTGACCTCTTGGTGCATGGATCGACGCTCAACCACGGAGCCACACTGGCTGGGCCCAACTGACTTTTTAAATATTAATAAAAGAAGTGTGGGGAGCTCTTCTCAGGGAGTGCCATCATTTAACATACAGAAACCACATTTACTAGTTAACTGTGGTGCTGACAATGTTATAGCCATTGACAAATCAGAATTTTAATCCCTCTTCCCTGGGAGAGAACTAGTGAAGACAGGATAGATAGGCAGAAGTATGGGGAGAGGAATTGATGTTCACCCTTCCAAACCCTTTATACTTGCTGGGTCTGTGTCTGTGTCCTCTTAGCTCTTCAACTCAATCAATATCTAGTTCTTTACACTGTGAAAAAGAAGCATTTAAGCCCTTTGAGTTTAAGGGTTATATTGCTAAGACCATGAGAAAAAAACCCAGGGACAATAAGCAAAGAACTTTATGATAGTACAAAGTTTATAAACTATCTCACAGAGTTTATAAATTCATTTTCCCTGTGGGTATTTTTCTCATGCTAAGATGTTAATTAAAATTCCCATTAGAATTCTTGCCTCTGTGTTTATGCCTGGGGTTGTAGAGTGGATATTTGTTGGGTACATCCCTAGCATCCATTTTCCTTTTTTTTTTTTCTTCCCCTTTAATGACTCTGAATTGCCCAGATGTGAACTTTGGGCCACGGCTGACCCATAGCTTCAAGCTCCCAAGTACAGATTGTGATCCCTGATTGCCTTAAGTCAGTCAGTTCATTGTAATGCTTGGCAACAGTGATTGGTTTAGAGGTGGACAAAAGGCTAATGAGACACAATGAGGCATTTGTTAACATGTTTTGGAACTTCCTTTTCATTCCATGAAAGCAGCCACGAAAAAAAAAAAAGACACATCCTCCTTCACTAGTTAGTCTTCAAGTTGAAAGCATAAAGCCCTCATTGGAAGACTGCCATTAGGAGTAGCCCAAGGGAGCTCGTGTTAGGAGGAAGCCAACATTCGATAGAGAAGGAAGTTGGGTGTTTGTGACTGTTGAGGCATAGCATAGTCTTTGAACTACCTGGACACGTTTGCGTGTCATAAATTAATACATTATATTTATTATTTAATATAGTTGGAATTGAATTTCATGCTGCTTACAGTCAAAAGCAGTCTCACCAGCAGCAGGTGTCAGAGCCCCGCCCCCATCTTCTTGGTCCCCCAGCAGCTTTAGTGGACCCTTGTCTTACGAATCTGCAATTCTATGTCCAAGGGCTTTCTTTAGTCACACGATCATACTTAACGCCCTAGTGGTCACATTTTAAAATGTACATAGAAGCCAGTAAAATTAATTTAATAATATAGTTCATTTCATCTAATGTTCCCAAACATAATTTGAGTGTGTAATGAGTATAAAACTTATTCTTGATATATTTTGCATTCTTTTTTTTTTGTACTAAGTCTTTGAAATCCAGAGTGTATTTCATATTCACAGTGGATCTCAGTTTGAACCAGCCCCTTTTCAGGTGCTCATGGGATAGCTGTGGCGACTGTATTGGATATTGGAGCTCTGGCAGGGGTGGGGAACGCCCAGCCCACGGGCCATATAAGGCCCTTGAAATCAATACCAGCTAACATCACGCTCCTCACCAAGTTAGCCTGACCAAATACAGCAGGCTAAATTTTTTTTAATTAATTTTTTTTTCTTTATTGATTTTTAGAGAGAGAGGAAGGAAGAGGGAGAGAGAGATAGAAACATTGATGAGAGAGAACATCGATTGGCTGCCTCCTGCATGCCCCCCACTGGGGATCAAGCCCGCAACCTGGGCATGTGCCCTGACTGGGAATCGAACCAGTGACCTCTTGGTGCATGGGCTGATGCTCAACCACTGAGCCATGCCAGCCGGGCTGCAGCAGGCTAATTTTGAAGTTGATAATGTTGTATGGGCTATGAATGATGCTATAAATATCCAAATGGCCCTTGGCAGAACAGAGTTTCTCCACCCTGCTAGAGCATAAAAGCAATGTCTTTTTTCCCATTTTTTTCCAGTGCAGGGAAAATTCACAGGTAATCCTTTGTTCTCTAACAGGCAAGGCTCTGTTCTCCTCTGACATCTCTGTGCGTGAGCAAGGTTTTCTCTTAATTCAAGTTGCAATCTGTTGTTCTATCGCTTTCTAAGGAATCCTCTTCATGGTACAGGAGTATATTAGTTTTACACACCTTAAACAAAGTTAAATTTTAAATTAGGATTTCTTCTTGCTAACTTAATAAGGTACAGTGATATTGCAAGGCTGTTGTGCTCTGTATATCTTATTATTATTTAGGATGAGATAATCTCATATTTTTTTCTTTTTAAACAGTTTTTATAATCTATATTTTTCCCCCAGTGAATAGAGAAGACAGTCAAGTTTCTTATCATTTGGAACTGTATCTAAATGACTGACAGGAATCGTGTTTAAGTGTATACTTTTTATGTTTTCTTTAACATTCATTAGAGAAAGAAGAAATTGATTTATATATTCTTTATTAAATTACTAAGTATAATAGGAAAGTTTTCATATACTTAAAAATAATCCGCGAAATTAGGCACATCTTTCAAAGTTGTATTTGCACTTTGGAAATAAAAAAGGAGCCAATGGTGTCTAGGTTTCCAAATGGAAATTTGAATTGAGACAGGGTTTATCCCATCGGCTTTGTATTCAAGAAGGTGGGCAAAAGAATCCATTTTGTGGCTGCATTTACACAAACAAAATTATGTCAAAATAAGTGAAAATCAGATAACTTCCTTAAAATCTAATGTGGTGCATACATGTCCTACAACACTCTACACGCTGTGATTTCACTCCAATAACATTAAACATACTTAGTGGTGTAAATACAAAAGTTAGGGGATGAAAGGAATCGATTTTCATGGGGGTGACTAAATCAAAATTGATGCAATTCTTCTTTACATCCCTTCTCAAAAAAATTAGCCACAATGTTATGATAGCATTACAGGTCAGCTCCATGCTGTGATAGAGTAATCAGCAAAAGATTAATAGCTCTTTCCTTTCTCTTCTCTCTCTACCATGTTTGTATAAAATTGGATGACCCAATAAAAAAGCTAGAAAAATGGGAGAGAATTTCTCATAGACTAAAAAAAAAAAATCATCTAATAACAAGACAATTATTTTAAATATATAGTCAATATAAGCATGCTTAAATCCATATCTTATTGCTTGATTTGACGATTGAATTTATATTAGTTCATGATATCTTTGTGTATTATTTTTACCAGCTCATATGTATTGAAAATAATGTTTTAGAATCTGGTAACATGAGCTCTGGCTAGCCTGATTCTAAGAATAAAGTCTCAGAACGGCTTTGTTTGGCATTTCCCATGAAAATAATACAATGCCCAAGACAGAAACTTTAACATTACTTAGGGATTTCATGATGTCCCATTTTCTTTATAGTTGCACATTAGAAAAACTAAATTCTACACTTGATGGTCAGGTGCTTGTCCAGAAAACTGATCAATAGGCATCCTTCCATGTTCCGTTTTATTTTTGTCATCGGAACACCTTAACCCACAGTTAAGCTCTGCATTTTTTACCTTCTGAAATGATTTCCCTGATTTTAGTGTTTCTTGTCATCACTGTCACCATACAATGCCAGCATCTTGTCTCTCTTTTTTTTTTTTAATCTTCACCCGAGGACATTTTTGCATTTATCTTCAGATAGAGCGGGAGGGAGGGAGGGAGGAAGAGAGAGAGTGAGAAACATCAACATGAGAGAGACACATCGACTGGTCGCCACCCACATGACCCCAACTGGGGCCGGGGACAAACTGCAACTGAGGTACATGCCCTTAGCGGGAACCGAACCCGGGCCTCTCTGGTCCGCGGGCCGATGCTCTAACCACTGACCCAAAGTGGTCAGGGCTTGTCGCTTTCTTTAAATCACCTGTCGTGGTGGCTGCCATAGGGTCTTCTCTGGTAAGATGCCTTATAGTCACCCATTAATTCCATTTCCCGCACTGCTGATAATTACTGACGCTTCCTTTTCTTTTCAATATCACCCAATCCTTAACTCTTTTGGGAATTTTTATTGTTCAGTTGAATCAAAATTCACAAGATAAAAATCCAATAATCAGTATCCATATCAATAATCATGCCCGGGAGAAGCAATGAGACCCGCCCGCCGGGCCACTCGTGCCAGCTCAGGTCCGGCTTCGCTACTCGATGAGTTTTGGCACAAAATTTACAGAACATTTTAGATTTTACTAGCTTTCAGAATTGTGGAGAAGGGGTTGTGTACCTGTAGCTGGAGACTGATACTTAATATTCTTATTCTGAAAAATGACCCAACTGAGTCATCTTGGTTCAGGAGAAATAATAAAAACATAGGGTTGGGAATACATAGGTTTGGTCATCCTTTACAGTACAGTTTTTGGCTCCTTTCGCTTCATTCAGTATGTCATAAGCAAACGTGTCTGTCAGGCCAGCCCTCGGCTGGCTCCGGCCGCGGTGTGGGAGGAAACAGAGAAAAGGAACCAAGAGGGACATGGGTATGAGGAGAGGGGAGACTTCCCGTTCTGACCAAGAAGTAGCAATGAATATCCCACTCATTCCACTCCTGCAAACAACTGTAACAACCGCACAGGACCCGCAAAGCCACCGCTTTCAGGATTTTGCCAAGAGATGTGCAGGGTGTGGTCCTTGAGAGAAAGGAAACTCACCAACTGGGCCTTCTCCTGAAGCTACTTTCCAAACAGTGATGTGGGAAAAAGAAGCGAGACCCAGAGAGCAGAGCCTTGCTGGGGTCGCTGAAGGCGGGGGCTGGGATGTGTGGGCACAGGAGAGGAGCTTGGGGGCGTCCTGCCCTACGGGTCAGAGGTAAGGACCGCAGTGTGCGCTGATCACATCTTTTCTCCCCGGTGAGCTCGTGAGTCTCCGTGCCCCCCGTAGTGCCCAGAATGTGACCTTCACATTCGTCCTCAGGACAGTGAAGTGCTCTGGGATGTTGCAGAAGGTTCCTGGGTCTAGCTCCTAACCAAATCAGGAATTCTCATGTTTAAGGACCACCCGATGACACTTCCTGTGGTCGCTGATTTTATCCTGAGTATATCTGTCTGCATTTCTGGGGGGAAGATGTGGCGGGGGTGTGTGTGTGGGGGGGGAGTCCAATTTAAGATTACCGATAGCATAATGATTTGAGGAATGAAAATATTTCATGACATGAAAACTAATTTTAAGCTGTTTTTAAAGGTTCCTATCGAAATATGCAAATTCAATGCAAGCTTTGAAGAACTCAGTAAATTAAACTCAAAACTATCCAATACTAAAATAATGAAAAATAATTTTTATCTCCATTATTACTTTTCGGCACTGCAGTGTTCCATTCATCCATGCACCATTTTATAGAAATTCAGAAGACCATCTCCCAGATAGCAAATTATACCTCTCAGAAATCAATTACATTTCAGGACAACACTAACACGGCACATCTTTTTATTAGGAAATAAAACCACAGGATACGGATAGTAATAAAACTGGAATTATTTTACTGGCAAAGTCCATAAAAGTATCCAATAATTTCAAAATCAACGAGAAAAACGTATCCGGGATCCGTTTCTGCACAATATCAGCTGTGTTCTTTCCCCCAAGTTCACATTAATTTCCTCTCCCCAATTCGGTTCTATTGCACAGGTTTAAAAAGCCATGTGTGATTTGCTGACTCCCCAGTTGCGGAATGCTGGGAAACTTTCTCACATGACGCTACGCCCTCTTAATGGATTAACGAGGGAGGAGAGAAGGAGACGATGTTAGAGAAAATTTCATTAGGTATAAATTGCAAGACATTTGTTTGAATGAACATAATATCTCGGCTCTATTCTGATGGGCCTTAGGGGAATGCTTTGCACATTACTGTAAGCACCAGACCAAGCACTGAACAATTTAATGGTGCCGTTAGAGCATGGCCTTGTGTGTGGTTCTTGCTCCAAATGTTCTTGGGGAAAACTTCGCTGCCTGATAATAGGGAACCAAAGAATTCTTTCAAGTTTTTGTGTTGCCAACAATTAGTTCCGAGGGGAGTTACTGAAGGTAAACCCACAAGAAGTCTCTTTCAAAGCCACGAATTTACCTCTTCTATAAAGAGGGAAATCTAGATATTTCAAAGCTAGAGCTGACAAGCACAGCCAGGTGCCCCAAGTGACTGGGGACTTTTGATAGTATTTGCAATGATCCAAGATTTTCTCGATTATTTGTTACTGCCACAAATTTCTGTCACCTGTTATACAAACATTGATTTTTTAAAAAGCTTTAAGACACTTAAAAGAACATAGAGTACAAAAAATAATATACGCCCGGCTGGTGTGGCTCAGTGGTTGAGCATCGACCCATGCACCAAGAGGTTGCCGGTTCGATTCCTGGTCAGAGCACATGCCCAGGTTGTGGGCCCAATCCCCAGTGGGGGGCATGCAGGAGGTGGCCAATCGATGTTCTCTCTCATCGATGTTTCTCTCCCTCTCCCTTCTTCTCTCTCTCTCTCTAAAAAAATCAATAAAGAAAAAAAATAATATACAATTACTTTTTCCTTCTAGAATTGACAAATGTCAATATTTTATTACAAATCTCTTTTTTAGTACTTTCCCCCTTAAATAAAACATTATAAATTTAGCTAAGCCCACCCACAGTTTTGACCTTGGAATTAATTCTATAATGTATACTCTTCCATTCCTTAAAAACAAGTAAGCAAAACACACATGGATATATACCATATACTGCATTTTATGTATTTGTGTATATGTGTGAATTATATATATGTGTGTTATATATACAATATATATCATTATGTATATATTTATATTTGCTTTACATAATCTGCCACTGTCTCAGGCTCAAACCAGGTTTCTATATGTAGATCCCGTTCATTTAAAAAAATTGCTACAATGTATTTCATCATAAGAATACTGCAATGACTTCATTCTTGTGTTTATGTAAAATTAGAGTCGTTTTCTCTCTTTTTTTTTTTGGACTAAAAATATACTGCAACAAACGGCCTTGAGTATGTTTCCTTGTGCACATATTTAAGCCTTCTTTGGTGCGGAGGGGGAATTAGGGGAAGGAAGTTATTTCTCCGGAAATGAAATAGCAGGGGTTCCAGGTAATGAGCAGTTTCAGGGTCACTGGAAGTGGCTGTTCCTATTTGTACTCGGACCTCAGTGCTTGGCAATTCCTCTTCCTGATAGCTTCTCTAGCACTTTATACTGTCAGACATTTATATGTGAGTTGGTGGAGGAACAATAACATCTCATGTTTGCAATGGGCAGTTCCTTGATTATTGTTGATTGAGCAACTTTTTGTATATTCCTTTCCATTAGTATTTCCTCTTCTCTAAAAAAATTAACAAGTGGAGGCGATTTCTTTCTTCAAAGGGAGCATGCTGCATGGTGTCCAGCTGGACATGTCCAATGTCATTTATAGATGATAGATTTTGACATTGAAGTTTGCCTGTATCATATTTTTAATAGTTAATCCTAGAATTACGTATTTTTAGTTTGTCATTTGTTTATAAAATTACTGGGTACAATCAATATTTTTCAGCAACTAATTGTACTTTTAGTTTTCCATTTGTACTCTTAAAGATTGCTGCTTAATAATCCCACACGGAATGTCATTCCACTATTGGGCTTCTTATGACCTCTCTTTATCGCCAATAAGTCCAATTGCAATTCAATATTTTGTTATAATTTATAGATTCATTATATATAATTACACTCTTTCCTGTATTAGTGGTACTTAAATGTGTCATATTATTAGTTTGACTGAACCATCATGGGGGAAACCTTAGTACTGTGTATATTATTACCAGGGAGAAGAAATTAATGTGATGAGTTTATGGTATAACTACGTTTGTTTTTGTTCCATTTAAATTATCATTTTAAATTTCCAAGGGTACAGAGGATAAATATTATTTACCAAGTCAATTTCATTAAGATCATGGTGACAGAGGCCGAACATACAGATTGATTTCCTCTAATGAAACATCTTTTACATAGAGATAGGATATTCGTAAAGAAAATGGGTGATAACTAAAACATCAAGAACTTGGTTTCCAAGGATTTTTTGGTCTATATCATCTTACAAGGAATGTATTCAAGTAATACGTGAATATGTTCTTATTATAAATAAGCTAAAGTAAAAATAAATGGAGTTGATCTTTCTCCCCACAGTTTATGACTGTCAAGAGTTTGGTATATCTCTTTCCAGACCATTTTCTAGGCATTGCATATGTGTATGTACAAAGTATTTTAAAACTTTTTTCATATTGGTGCATATTTATTTACCGAGGACATTTTTAGATGATTAGAAAGACAGTGTCACTGGGTCCTGTTCAAAGAAGAAAGAGAAACTCATGATCTTTTCTCATTTTCTTTTTCTTTGACTTTGAAAAGAAATAGTAGCAGGGAGAAGTCAGAAGGAAGCAATTTATCCCTGACCCGGGCTGAAGTTGACAGGGTACTGGGTTAATGCTAACCACAAGTAGTTGTATTATGCCGGACAAATCACTGACATGAATTTCCCATCATCTAAAAATGGAGGTTCTGAAACTAGAACTTCTGTTACTAAGGCCATTTTCAACTCCCAAATTATGATCAGAACAGTAACTCTGCGGGGAATGGAGCAGTAACAAGGGGGAAAGAGACTGGGTGTCAGAATGACCCCGTGGAAAGAGCTGACCTCTGCCCCACCCAGACCTGCTGAAGTGATGTATGAGGAGAAAGAAATGTCTGTCGTCTTCAGGTTACTGCATCTGGAGGCCTCTTTAACAAAGATAGCTGTCCCCAATCCCAGAACAGAAACTCAGGCTAGGAAGTTCATGTTAATGGAGAAAGTGCCAAGCAGACCCAAAATCTCGTGTTAAATATCAGCATATCACCAAAGCGAAACTCACGTTCTGCATCACAAAAATGAGCCTTTGGTTCTCTTGATTATGGACACGAGCGCTCATAGACTTAAAGAGTGAAAGAATATTGAAGCTTGGGAAGATTTCTGAAACGCAGGGAGAAAATGGAAGCCCAGATAATTTAAATAATTTCTCCAGCGTCATGTAATTGAAGATCTGGGGCTAGAACTGAGTAGGGCTCTTTCTGCCCCCATCCTGTACTTTTGAAAGACAGTATTTTATGTTAATTTCCATGCTACTGATTGTAGGCTGTTAAATGTGCCACGACTTTAGTGAAATATCTCTTTATTTATGATGCACACTGCTTCATTTTCCACGTGTATTATAGTTTGAAAAATTTGCCGCGATGTGACATCAGGATTTTTGCTGATTGCTAGTAATAGATTTAGTTATGCCAATTTAATTCACACAATGCTACAGGAGGCAGAAGGACCTTGGACCAAAAATAGGCTCTGCTCAGGTAGCTCAGCTGGGTACACGTAAAGGTGGACGGAAGCAAAGCAAATTAGTAAGTCTGTATCTGGAGCTGAATGTAGAAAGAGCTGCTTTCGCGCTGTGCACTGACCAGCTTGGCTCTGCTCACTGATCTCTATCCCAGGTTGCCCAGCGCTCAGTGTGTTGCCCTGGAGACAGCTTCCGAAAATGCTGGAGTCGCTTATACATGTCTTAGAGACATACAAAGTCCAAGCTTGAAGGGCACCTCTGGTCACGCTCTTCACCTGGCAGGGAGAGATGATGAAGCTCAGCGAGGTCAAGGCAGGTGCCCAGGTTACAAAGGTCTGCAGTGGCCCAGCTGGCAAGCTAACTGGCCCTCTGTCCAGGTGTTTCCTGTTACAAACACAGTGCCTGGGCCAAGCAGAAGGGAGGAAGACCCCCGAGCTGCGGGGCTGGATCTCAGTGAGCATGTGAGGACGGAATTCAAGTCAATGGACCGCTTGTCTGATGAGGTAACAAGTCTCCAGACGAGTGCCTTACAAGGGTTCCCTTTTCTCTAGTGTGCTATTTTATAAGGACGCAGGAAAGTGCAAAATGACATCACTGGATCTTTTTTAAGCGCAAATGTTCTAATACTTTTTCCTAAAGCATTCTGGAGTCTGAAGGTTTCTTTTGGTTTTTATACAATTTTTTATGAAACAAGCGAAAAAACAAAACCTTTGGGTACTTCGGTGATTTCTCTGATAACATCTTAACCACTCAGACTGGTGTTCAATCTTCCCCCGAAGTCTGGCTCAAGCCCACCTTTCCAGCTTTAGCTCCTGCGACTTCCCTACCCAAAACCTATGATCAAGCCCAAAAGGCTACCTTTTGATTTTTTTGATGCCTTACATTTCCCCTATTTCATTAATTTTGCAGGCTGTTCCCAGTAGCTAGGAGGCCCACTTCCCTGACCTGTGGGTCCCTACCCATTAAAATCTTTTTTTTCTTTCAATTTTTATTAATTTATTTTTGTTACAGATGTTTCTCCTCCCCCCCCCAGACACCCTCCTCCCCATCCTGCCCCCCTTCCACCCCCCCAGCATTGTTGTCTATGTCCATTGGTTATGTATACATGCATATAAGTTCTTTGGTTTATCTCATCCCTTCCCCCTGCACCCCTCCTCTGAGGTTTGTCAGTCTGTACCCTACTTCTATGTTTCTGGGTCTATTTTGTTCATCAGCTTATTTTGCTCATTATATTCCACAAATAAGTGAGATAATGTGGTATTTGTCTTTCTCTGATTGGCTTATTTTGCTTGGCATAATGCTCTCCAGGTCTCTCCATATCATCTCAAAGGATAAGAGATCTCTCTTTCTTACAGCTGCATAGTGTTCCATTGTGTATATGTACCACAGCTTTTTTATCCATTCGTCCACTGATGGACACTTGGGCTGTTTCCAGATCTCAACAATTGTAAATAGTGCTGCTATGAACATAGGGGTGGATATATTCTTTCGGATTGGTGTTTCAGGCTTCTTAGGATATATTCCTAGAAGTGGGATCACTGGGTCAAATGGCAGATCAATTTTTAATTTTGTGAGGAAAACACCTACCCATTAAAATCTTATTCATCTTTTAAGGCCCAGACCAAACACCATTTCCTGCACAGTCTCTGCTCTCCCTAGCCAGCAGCGATAGCTATGAAATCTAAACTTCTAATGGAATTTTCCAGGACCCTTACATATATATTTGAATGGGCTTTCCTGCCCTACCTACATCTAAACGGCTGTTCTGTCTATTGTTGGTATGATGTTTGTAAAGAATACCTAAGAACCTGATGTTCTACATGGCTGTGCCCCCAAGACTGGTGATTTTCTGTTACTATAGATAATGCTAAATCAGTATTTACCATCATGGCTGGATTTTCTTTGGGAAAGAATTTCCTGGAGTTAACTATAATTAAATAACTTCATCATTTTTCTATATAGCAGGGGTAGGTCATTTCAACAAAAAAATTCTATTCTGTTTTTATTTTAATGAAACTATTTAATTTGAGTGCAATTTTCTGCATAAATTTTACCACAAAGATTAAATTCATCCATTAGTTCAAGAGTAGAGATGAAAATTTCCACTGTTATTAGTTTTCTTTTGCATCTATTATTTCCCATGTGCCCCAAGTGTCCACTTTTCTTGAGCCAAATTTTGAATATTTATTGTTTGAAGACATTTTTTATACTCCTAACACTTTGTTGTCATTAGTAAATAATAATTGTATAACTTTAGTCATCACTTTTGTTTTGTAGTGATTATTAGTGCACAAAAAGATTCATTATGAATTGGATACAAAATTGACATTTAATTCTTGACACAAAGAACAAAGGGAATTAGTAGGTCAGAGGTGTAGGACATGAGGTACGGTGTGGACTAAATTTTGGAGTCAAAATATTCTGCTTTGCTTAAGACCTAAAACCGTAAAACCCCTAGAAGAAAATATAGAAGGTTCAATCCTTGACATTGATCCTAGCAATTTTTTTTTTATTTTACACCAAAATTAAAGGAAACAAAAGCAAAAAATAAACAAGTGGAACTACATCAAACTATGAAGCTTTTGTACAGCGAAGGAAACAAGTGAAAAGGCAACCTACAGAACGAGAGAAAATATTTCAAATCATATATCTGATAAGGGGTTAATATCCAAAATATATTAAAAAACACTATAACTCAATAGCAAACAACTCTACCTCCCCCTCCCCAAATCCCCAAGCAATCTGATTGAAAAATAAGCCAAGTATCTAAGTAGATTTTTTTTTTCCCAAGAAGACATAGAAATGGCCAACAGGTACCTGAAAAGGTGCTCAGCATCACTAACCATGAGGGAAATGCAAATCAGAATCACAATGAGAGATCACCTCTCACCTGTTAGAATGGTTATTATAAAAAAGACAAGAAATAAGTGTAGGTAAAGACGTGGAGAAAAGAGAACTCCATATACTGTTGGTGTGAATGTAATTTGGTGCAACCACTATGGGAAATAGTATAGAGGTTCCTCAAAAAATTAAAAATAGAACTACAAGCAACTCTACTTCCGGCTATTTCTCTAAGGGAAGCAGTATCACTAATTAAAAAGATATCTGCACCTCTATAGTTATTGCAGCATTATTCACAACAGCCAAAACATGAGAACAACCTAAATGTCCATTAATGGATGAATGAATGAAGAAAATGTGTATATAATGGAATAGTATCCAGACATAAGAAAGAAGGAAACCCTTTCATTTGCAAAAACATAGATGGACCTTGAGGACATTAATTCACCAAGTGAAATAAATCAGAGAGAGAAAGACAAATACCGTGTGATATATGTGGAATCCCCCAAAACCCCCACAAAAACCATGGACTCATAGACACAGAGAACAGATAGACAGTTCCCAGAGAGGGGGTAGAGGGTGGAGAAATGGGTGAGGTTGGGCAAGAGGTTAAACTTTCAGTGATAAGATAAATAAGTCCTGGGGATATAATACACATTACTGTATTGCATATTTGCAAGTTGCTAAGAAAATCTTAAAAGTTCTCATCATAATAAAAAAAATGTGTAACTATGTGTGCTGATGGATATTAACTAAACGTATTGGGGTGATCATTTCTTAATATGTACATAAATTAAACCAGTGTGTCGTATACCTAAAACTAATTAAATGTCATATGTCCATTATAGCTCAATTTAAAAAAAATATTCTGCTTTGGTGAACAGATAAATAATTCGATGAATATTATACAGGGATTACCAACCAATGAAAAAATTCCCTGTCCTGGAGTAATGCATCCTTACTGAATGGGTCTTGGTTTCTGGTGTGGATGATCAGTCTCAGATTCCCTTGTTCTCAACCTGGACCCTGCTGAGCTCACATCACCAGCTTTGACCCCCTTATTTTTTCTTAAAACTTTGCTGCCTACCTTGTTAGCGCTAACTCTTATTATATACTGTTTATTTTATTTTCTTTCACTTACTTTTCTCTTTCAATCCTATTCTTCTCTCTCACCCTCTAATCTTTCACCGCAAATAGGCATCATCATTGTGCTTTTTAAAAATTGCATGTTCTTGGAAATGTATGCATCTTTGTGATACTTACACTCTAATTTTGGGTTGTACGTGCATTTAAATCACTATAATGCATTTAACTGAAAGTCGCTTCCTGTTTTTTACTGGTAGAGAATATCAACATCATGTAATGGGGTAAGAATATGATTTTTAGAGGTAGTTAGCCTGGTTCTAAACATTTTCTTGACCACTTAGTAGTTATTTGCTCTTGAACAAGTCACGTAATCTCTCTGTGCTGTGATTTGCTCACATATAACATTGGGAAGGATATTTTGAAACGGACATTGTAGCACTGCAGGCATGATTTTTCAAAGTTTCCATTCCTTTAGGTGAACAATCACTAATTTATAGCCACCTTCCCTGGTCTGTCCCCCCCTGCACGGACTCACGACCTGCACTCTGCTCTCCTAGGACACCTAAAACACCTTTCATTCTTTCTAGTTTAAATGAGATTCAATCCTGGATCCAGGTTCAGTTTTCCCACCGGACCGTCAAGGAAACTGGTTATTTTTGTTTTCCCCGGAGCCATATATGTTGTGTATCTAGCTTCTATGACTCTTTGAATGGTTTTCTGGTTTATTTCAGAACCTCAGATAAACTTCAGCTATTACACTGGAACTCTTCTCTTGGGGAAGAAGCGAACTATGAAAGTTTTAGGAGACTCAGAGGATTCTGGCTCCATTGCCTTCTTGGGCATGGCTCTGGGCTGGCTACAATGACTAGTATCCAGCGTAGAAAGTTTGGTTCGATGAGAATAAAATCACTTCTTGGGGCCTAAGATCCTTCTAGTAAGGGAGAATGACCTGAAGCAGAGTTGCCAAGGGGAATGTTTGTTATTTCCCCACATAAAGTACCGCACTGAACTACGGGAAAGTAAGAATCTTTAGACAGAATTCTGAGGTCATCGCAGATTTTTTCTTTTTTCTTTTCTTACTTCTTTGGCTATGATTTCTCTGATCCCAGCTGAGCATCTCCTGCCCTCTGAGGTTCTCAACCTATTTGTGATCCCACTCTAGCCTGTTGCCTCCTCTCACTTGATTGACATCTAGTCAGGACCCCACTGACCCCTGTCTGTTCTCTGCCCTCTTGCTATGTAACTGCCCTACCCTAACCTTGGTGGTGCTGAGCTTGCCCCTGACTGAGCCCAAGGAGAACCTTCTAGCCAGGGCATCTTCCTATATCTTGTTTTTAAAAATATTTTTTTCTTTATTGATTTTAGAGAGAGAGGGAGAGGGAGAGAGAGATAGAAACATCAATGAGAGAGAACATCGACTGGCCGCCTCCTGCATGCCCCCCACTGGGGATCAGGCCCACAACGTGGGCATGTGCCCTGACCAGGAATCGAACCAGCGACCTCTTGGTGCGTGGGTCGACGCTCAACCACTGAGCCACACCGGCTGGGCTGTATCTTGTTCTTGCTTTAACTGTGCCCTGCCCACTTTCCTTCTAGGTCACACATATGTATATATGTAAACCCCAAAAAATCATTGCAAAGATCAATGCCAAAGAGCTAACCCCTTACATTTTCTTCTAGGGGTTTTATGGTTTCAAGTCTTAAGCAAAGCAGGCTATTTTGACTCCAAAATTTAGTCTCTACAGTATCTCATGTTCTACACCTTTGACCTACTAATTCCCTTTGTTCTTTGTTTCAAGAATTGAATGATAATTTTGTATCCAATTGATAAGGAATCCTTTTTGCACTAATAGTCACTATGGAATAATAGTGATAGCTGAAGTATATCCACACAAAAGTCCAGAGCTTGACTGCAAAGAGGATGGGACAGAGGGCAGGGGAAAATTGAAGATTTTGGTCTGAGTGGATCACAAACCACAGGTCTGTTGGCATAAACTAATTTATTTCCCTCCACTAAGCCTAGGTTCTCTCTCCTCTATAAATCTCTAGAAACTTCCTCAAGTAAATCTTTAAATTTATTCATCTTATTCTCTACAAAATATAGATGAATTACAGTTCTTGAGGAACTCTGACCTACTCATCAGAACTGCTACTAGTAATTAAAATTTTATTGTGAAATTGCCCAAAGAAAAATAAGTTGAATTTTTCTCCATCCTCTCTTCAAACATGGACTGGGGGCATGGTGTGAGTTCAAGGGGATAAAATTTATGAGTAGATAGAGTTGAGCCTTTCGAGAAAGGGATTTTTAGTGCTATCACTCATCAAGCTTTATTAGGCTTCTGATCAATTTCTAATTAAAGAACACATGAATCCTCATATGACAAGGGGAAAAGGTGATTCCTAAGTAAGGTACTGAATGTCTTATGTCTGAAGTTCCCAATTCACCAAAACAGATCCAAACACTCACTGGTAATTTAATCTAGCTTTTTTCTTTTTCTTTTTACAGAACTTACTCTTTTTTTTTTTTTAAGGTATAAGAAATCCCAAAAGTTCTACCTGAGTTTTTGTTCTATTGCTTCAGATCATTTTTGGGGAAAAAAATATGCTTCAGATCATTTGGTGAGAAGATGACTAATGTTAATTTCATTTCAGACTCTATAAATACAATTTTATATTATTGATTTGAGATAGATTTACTACTTTCAGACTTTTGCCCTTGTGTAGCATTATAATTGATCCCATATTTCTCAGATAAACCAGTAAGGAATATACCACTCTGATACAGTGTAATTCTATAGGAAAAGAAATTATTTCTTTGTCAAAGAGTAAAAGTAAATTTGTTTAATCAAATACAGTTGGAAGGCAGGTGAGGAAGGAGGAGGATGATTATGAAGTAATAATAAGGTCAAATTTATGCCAATGACCAATTAATGGCAAAGCCAGTTTATCAGATGACAAATGTTTCTACTTCATAAAACTAAGTCTGTTTCTCAAACCACATTTTCTTAAATAAACTCTGGATTTGTTTCTGTTTTTCCTCTATCATAAAAATTATACTTATGGTTGATGATCATAAAACTACCAAGCTGGAGGCCATCTTAAAAATAATTCAGTGAAATCCTCATTTTATATATGAGGAAACGGAAGAGAACCATAGACGTCATCATAGTGTCCACAGTTACTTTGCAAACTTCTTTAACAGTCCTAGCCTAATTCAAATTATACCATATATACTCACATTGCTTAGTTTACACCTCTCTCTTCTTTTAAACAAATGCTTACACCTTATGAATAAGGCGGAGACCAGGAACACCTGCCAGTGAACCACGACCCCTTTCCATGAAGGGTTTGTGAACCTGGTAGTCCAGCCCCTGAGGCAGGATGTGGATGACCTATCCCATTATTACTGACTCCTCTCTGCTTGAATGAGACCACCCAAACTAGCCTTTCTTTTTCACTACCGTATGTTACCTCCTTTGCAACACATATTTGAACTTTCCATTTATAATGCAAGAAAAGAAACAATGGAAAGTGTTGGGCCACAGATCAACAATGTGGCGCCCACCTCGCTGAAGGGTGCGTGTCTTTTCATAAAGTTATTTGAAGGGAGATTTAGCAAGTGGAGAGGAGTTCAAATGAGGGCTGAGGTCAGGGAGTGGGAGAGCCATGCAGTAGAAAGAGACCTGGTCCAGAGGCCAGCCCAAGAGCTAATTCTAAATGTGTTAAGAATTACGTGATGCTGGGTTAGCCAGTTAAACTCCCTGGGGCCAGCTCTCTTCATCTGACATGTGAGAAGTTGGATGAGATTAGTAGTTATCTGACTCGCTCAAAAGCTTCCAAGGGCCATGGACTTAACTTGGGAATAGGAAATGTCTAGGTAGACGACAACAGGCAGTTATATGGACCGAGGGAGACGCATGCAGAAATAAGACATACTCAATTTAAAATTTATTGAAGACACTTTACCACGCAGTGGGGAAGAGGTGGGCACCTGGAACTCATATGTTGCTGGTGGGAATATAAATGAATTCAATCGTTTTGGAAAACTGTGTAGCAGGTGTAAGCATATTTATAAACGACGACTTTACCACGCAATTTAATTCCTGGGTAGACAGACCTGAGAAATGAGTTCTTATGTCCATCAAAAGACATGCACAGACCATTCATAGCAGCTGTGTTCATGCACACAAAAGACGATACACTGTAGGATTCCATTCATGCAAGACTTAAAAGCAACTGAAACCAATCTGTGGGGATGGATACAAAATAGCGCTTATTTTGGGTTGTTTTGGTCATTTACGAGGGATAAGAGAACACTGGAAATGTTCAGTATCTTCATTGGAATGTGGGTTACATAGGTATATACCTATACAAAATTCACTTAGGATTTGGGCACTTTACTGTATCTTAAGCCATATATATATATATATATATATATATATATATATATATTTTTTTTTTTTTTAAATCCATACCAGAGGATTTTTTTTTCATTGATTTTTAGATAGAATGGGAGTGGGAAGGGGGAGAAAGAGAGAGAGAGAGAGAAAAACATCAATGTGAAAGAGACACATCGATTGGTTGCCTCCCGCATGACCCCGACCAGGATTGAACCTGGTGGATTGAACCTGCAACAGAGGTACATGTCCTTGACCAGGAACTGAACCCGTGACTCTTCAGTCCGCAGGCCAACACTCTAACCACTGAGCCAAACTGGCCAGGGCTTAAGTCGTATCTTGATTTAAAAAAAATAAACAGAAATAAACAATAAAAAAAAAGAGAACAAGAAAGAAAGAAGGAAAAAAAATAAGGAAGGAAGGAAGGAAGGAAGGAAGGAAGGAAGGAAGGAAGGAAGGAAGGAAGGAAAAAAATAATTTTGTTGGAAGAAAATAAACCGTCCTTAGATAGACTTCGGCCCAGAGATTGCCACACTGCTAACCCTGGGTTTCATAATCTCTACAATCCTCTTCCACCATAATTGTCAATAATTGTTTCAACAAGAAAAAAAAAAGGGTGAAAATTTGGGAATGGCAAAGTAAAGTGAGCACCAACTTTTACGGCCCACTATTATGATTGCCAATGGGCCCATTAACAAGAAAATGATACTAACTATAAAAATTCTAAATTGCTGTGTCAAGTCCCCGATTTCCCTCCCCGCGAGCTACGACTGCCTTGTGCATCATAACACCGACTGTAAATTAGGAACCTCGTTTCCCGGCCCCCATCTTCAGAGACCCGTGCTTGCAGAGGGCGTGCTTGGAATGGATTTCACACTTCAGATTCAGTTGCACCAAATCCTACCACTCTGAGCAAAAACGAGAAAGCTTCCCCCTGGTATTACCATCAGAACAATACAGATTAGCTCTATGTAACCACTGTAACCAGAGCGATGAAGGTTAAACTCTGATTCAAATATCTAAGACTCTGAGGAGCAGGTGAAATCAGCCACTGCTTCGCTGGAATATTCGGGGGGAGGGGAGGCGTCATCGTGCCACAGATTCAAACTGGGACTGAGATCCACAAAGTCATGACTTACGAGAAGCGACAGGATCGAGTCATTTACCATGGCACAGTTATTCTTCCTTTCGTATAAACACAGGGCCTTCAAAGGAAGATAAAACACTCTTTGTATAAATAAAGGAATTTAGATTTGTTGACTTGGTAACTTATTTCAAGGATTTTAACTAATAATCTCATTAATTCTAAAACACCATTCCCATTTTATAGAAGACTAAAGTGAGCCTCGGTGAATGCAAAGACCTTGGTAAGACACCAGGAATCACCTTGGGTGTTTCTGTCAACCCTGATTTGCTTCCACTCTATCCATCCACAGTCTCCTTTAAAGGAAGGGTCATGCAATTCGTCTGTTTTTAAAGTCACCCACAACTACAGCGAAATACTAAGTACCGACATCAATACTAAGTCACACGTTCCATTTTGCGAGAGATGTATCTTCCTTTCATTTCCTAGAAGTCAAAGTTATTTCATTTTTGCCTGTGTTCTTCTGTTTGGTAGAAATTTGACCTCAATCAATGCAAGGTGTCCGCAGTTTGGGGTAGTCGCCCATTCCCGAGGTTGCCTGTAAGTCTTGGGAGGTTGATGAGTATGATGATGGGTTATTCCCTGTCTCAGCTCATTGAACCACACAAGGTGCAGCTATGTCATGCAGAGTTCAGGACACTCTCAGGTGTTGTCTGATAATTTCTTAACCCTCTCTTGCTTTTCAGTACTCTAGGTCAAGGGACGCCCTGGAGGCATTTTTCTTGGACAACTTAACACTGTCGGGGTGCACATATTTGCCAGAATGGGGGCTGTTGAGAGCAAGGGAATGGCTTTAGACCTTGCTTCATTTCAAGCCCTCTTCTCTTGAATATTTAAACTTGTTCTGCGTGTTCTGTCTGTTTTCCCTCATCCTCAGTACTGAAAGTATACAGTCGAAGAAGGGTGAGTGAAGGTAAAGGGATGGGAAATATCATCTCTCTTCGATACACATTTTTTTCAAATCATTTTCATTATTATATGGACATCTCTTTTGGCTGTCTTAAACTGGTTTACCCATAACAATTGTCCCTAGAGGCAATTAATGCCCACTTAGAGTTATGGAAAACTCTGGTGGGGGCGGGTATTTTATCACTGTGAAATGTTAGATATAGTACTCCTCTCTGCCAAGCATCTACTCAACACTCAGCGAATATTTATTTCAATGAAATACTATAAAAGAGGGCATATATTTGCCAGCCTAGAGATTTTCAAATCTGAGTGAGCATCAAAATCACCTAGGAATCTTTTTAAAAATTCAGATTTCCAGACCTTATACCTTTAGCTTTAAATTTAATAGGTTTGAGGAGGGATTGAGAAACTTAAAAATATACTCCTCCTCCGGTGATTGGACAAGTTTGAGGTCTGTTGGGTTAGCTGACCCGATTACTCAGGCTTATCCAAGCAGTGTCCCAAGGGAATGAGACAGTAATAGAGACGTTTTGGTAGGAGGAAAAGTGGAAATCTGAAACTTAGTAGAACATGAATGAAATGTATAACATAAAACTTCGTTTTTGCAACATTTCATGTGTCTCAGTACAAAGAAATGGATCCAGGCACCAGCAACCCCAATTCTTTCGAGACTCATTGCCTTCTTGATTTTCAATCCTCTCCTCACATCAAAATTTGATACAATTTACTTCAGTAATTAAAGTCATTTACATAAATGTGTTCATTCCCAAGTCATTTGAACTTCAGCATTTTAAAACATCAAATGTTAAAGTGACAGGTCTGTGTCCTAGTGAAAGACTGTCATGAGGTGCAGAGGTAGTCTGAGGGACATTTTCAGGGGCTGGAATAACCTGCTTGTTTCAAAAATCAGACTGTACCTGAGACTTGCTTTGAAATGAAATCCACTGCGGTGATTTTCGTTCCTATGAGGTGGTGGCGCCGGGGGAGTTCAGTTTATGAATGAGTCAGCGTGGTATGTGTGTGAGCCGAGAGTGGAAGGCCAGGTCCGTCACAGCCATGTTTAAAGGTGGATGTTAAAATAGCAGAGCGGGGAAATCTGCTCTAGGCAGAGCTGTGAGCAGTGCGCTCCACTTTTTCTGGAATGATAAGTGGACCAAGGCAAGAACATACACACCTGCCTGGGCAGTAGCGAATGGCCAGGCCAGCTGGTCGTGGGTCTGGCAAGAGAAGGGACATAAGATCAGAGACAAGGAGGTCTGGGAGGGGCGCATGAGCACGCCCGTGGGAGTGGACACAAAGCGTAAACGTTTTTCTACCGTGAAGGAGTCACAGAATGCCAAGCTGACAAAATGACATGGCTAATCGACATTCCAGCCTTTGTCATCAGCCGCCCCGGATCTGGCCCAGTGAGCACATTACTGAAGTGGTCACTGTGGCAGACGAATGCTGTGCGTGGGCCCAACAGAAGGGACTCCGTTTGTCATGGTCTGTCTGGATACCGATGCTTCTGGCCGGGCAGCCACCAACAGAGACCGGATCTGAGCCCCTAAATGGCGCTATTCTTTGAGGAATCTATTTGGGTGGCAAGGAGACTATATCCTGGAAAGAATAGGAGTTTTTCCATAGAGAGAGATATTTATTCTTTCTTTTTTTTATCCTCACCTGAGTACACTTTTGCATTTATCTTCAGATAGAGCGGGAAGGAGGAAGAGAGAGAGAGAAACATCGATGTGAGAGAGACACATTGGCTAGTTGCCACCCATATGATCTCAACCAGGGACAGGGATAAACTGCAACGGAGTTACGTGCCCTTAGCGGGAACCGAACCCGGGTCTCTCTGGTCCATGGGCTGATGCTCTAACCGCTGAGCCAAACCAGCCAGGGTGACATATTTATTCTTATCATGGATTCGCTTTCTGAGCCCAGAGTATCTTAGCCAGAACTGTTATCCAATAGCTTAGAGAGTGCTTGGTGCACAGGTGTTTAACTTACTCAACAATCATCTGATCAGGGGACACACCTAGAGGAAGGAGGTGTGGCGTGGGTCCAGAACTGAGATTTGCTGGTTGTTTCATACCCTATAGGATCCAGAAGTAACTGGCTTATTGCTCGTGTGGACCTTCTAGAAATGGCCTTCTACAGTCTTAGCTGAAGCACAGCTTGGAGACAATACTCTGAAGGAATGGAGTGCCATCCTCAAGATGCATTCATTAGATGATTTAATTAGGGATCTTTATGTGATGTCCTGTCAACAACAGGACAGATAAATACATGACTCAGGAAATAAGGTGGGCAGCAGGAGTGGTTCGTCTTATCGTCCTTCCCAGGGATCTACTGGGGACTTTGTACTTCTCATCTCTTCTCAGTAACGCTGGACTCTGCGTGGTTAGAGCTCCTGGTCCAAAGAGGCACACTCTTCTCAGGACACAGAAAGAGTCCCATTTAACTGGAGCACTTTGGACTTCTTGTGATCAGGGTCCAGTAAGCAAGAGGAGAGTTGATATCTGGGTAGTTGATCCTGCGCGGGACGAGGTAGGATGCCTTTGGACAGAGTTGGCAACGAAGAATGTGAGAACTCAGGTGATCCCATCTTGGTACACTCTTGCCTAAGTGTCACTCCAAACGGACACATGAGCAACTGAGCAGAAAAGCCTGTGAAAACCAAGGGCTCAGATCCATCGGAGTGAAGGTTTGAGTCCCACCACCACGGAAGCCACCAAGACCTGCCAACATGATGGTTGGGGACAAGGGCAACATGGGGGTTCTCAAGTTTGCCCTCCAGATCACCAACCCCGGTTCAATCTGTGCTCTTTATTAACTGCAATGCTAATTTAATTTTGCTATTAGATTTTAAGTGCCTTATCATTCTTTTTGCCTTCATCTCTCTTTTTTAAAAATAATTTTTTTACTTTCTTTATTTCTAGAGAGAGAGGAAGGGAGAGGAGAGAGAGATAGAACCATTGATGAGAGAGAACATCGATTGGCTGCCTCCTGCATGCCCCCCACTGGGGATCGGGCCCACAGCCTGGGCATGTGCCCTGACCAGGAATTGAACCGGCAACCTCTTGGTGCATGGGTCGATGCTCAACCTCTGAGCCACACCGGCCGGGCTCCACCTCTCTCTTTACTTGTTTAAAAATCCCATCTTATTGTCTCTTTTTTATTTCAGCCTGTATGACTTTTTGTGAAAGGTTCATAGAAACTCCTTACATCTTCCTGAGAGTGCCTAACACTCTTCTTCTCCATAACTCAGGCACCTGCTCTTCCTCTGAGTCTTTAGACGTCTTCCTTTTTCTTGTCCTGCGGTATTCTCATTCCAGGTTACTGATACGGTAAGCGATCTATTCACACCTGGCCCTAGTATCTCTACTTAGGAGTAGGTTAAAGCTCCTTCACATTTTTGTAATAGTTTGGCAAGTTGATATGCAAAGAATTATTGCATTCTCTCTGTATAACAAACTTTGCGTGTTTCCTAGAACTCTATTAACTCTGGGTAGCAGAAATCCACTCAGGGAGCTTAAGTTAAAGGAAAAGCAAAGTTGCCATGAAGATGCAACAATGTATCTTGGAAACTGATGAGCATCATGTATCGCTGGGCCAGGAATGCAATGCCTTTGGGATGCTCTCTCTGCCTCCTCCTTCCTCCTCTTCTTCCCCTCTTGTCTTCTCTTTTCAGGCCAGCTTCCTCTAACTCACTCCACACTATGGCAGTTGGTAGAGTCTAAAACACAGCCATCAGAGCTCTCAAATGACATTTCTTCGGTGGTGAAACTGACCTGACTGATCTGAAATCTTATTCTCAAGTCTACATTACATTGGGAAGAAGTTTAATGTCCCAGCTACTTTTCACTCATGCAGCCCATGGCTGGAGTCACATAGCTTCAAAGCCATGGGTATCACGGCCAGGAGGGGAGAAAAGCGGTTTTCAGAGAAGGGCATGCTGTACCGTGTAGCCAGTGAGGGGTAGGGAGGAGATGGCTGGGTAGGCAGTCCGTTTATCAGATGTCTATTCACTTTCATCTAGTGTGGATGCTTCTACCCTTAATACCTGGCTCTTTAAAAGTAAAAACAATTCGGAAAATAGAAAGTTTAGTTTTAAATAAACACTGCTGACACGGCTCTTACTATTTCTATCATTACCCATTCCTCATACTCTCATCGTGCAGAAATTATAGCTTGCAATTTTCATCCTGCTATTTATAATTGCCTCCACTTTCTGCTTATCTTTTTATTGGAATTTGAGATTCTAACCGGATATAAGGAATGAGTTATTGATGGGTAAAAGCATATCTTAGGCTACCTCAGATCTTTGCAGGATATGGAGTAATTTTCTGCTTGCTTCAAGGCATAGATGAAGGCAATGACAAGAAGGACTATTTATACCTATTTCCCAGTGGGTGGTGACATAGCACAGGTCTTTAATCAGTTCCATTGGCCTTGTGATCGATGGAGGTTTATTACAGATTTCATTAACTTCTTTAAAAAAAGTTTTTATAGATTTTAGAGAGAGAGGAAGGGAGAGGGAGAGAGAGAAAGACATTGATGTGAGAGAGAAACATTGATTGGCCGCATCTCGCATGAACCCCCAAATAGGGATTGAACCCAAAACCTGGGCATGGGCCCTGACTGGGAATTGAACTGGCAACACTTTCGTGCGTGGGATGGTGCTCAACCAACTGAGTCACGCCAGCCAGGGCAGATTTAATTAACTTTGAGTCCTTATTTACAATGTTGTGAGTTTTCACCCTTTGATTTTCTTAACATTGTAAAAGTCAAAACCAGGCTGGTGTTGGGGTCCCTAACAGTGAGCCATTTAAAAGTGGGTATCTGCCTGGCTGGTGTGGCTCAGTGGTTGAGCGTCAACCCATGCACCAAGAAGTCACTGGTTTGATTCCTGGTTGGGGCACATGCCCGGGTTGTGGGCTGATCCCCAGTAGGGGGCATGCAGGAGGTGGCCAATCGATTTTCCCTCTCATCGATGTTTCTATCTCTCTCTCCCTCTCCTTTCCTCTCTCTCTAAAATCAATAAAGATTAAAAAAGTGGATATCAATCACTATAATCTATTGACCATATATTTTATTTTAAAATAGATATATACTGTTTTTACTGTAGAGTCAGCACACACATCCATGTACACATAAAAAGACAATGAAACAATGACCCCCATGGAAAGCTTGGTTACACCTTTGGACTATGGACGTTCTTCCCTTGAATTCACCTCTGTGAGAAATGCTTAGCTAACTGGGAAAGACTATTTATTTTTCTATTAACTTGATTTGGTTTTTCTTTATATTTAATTTCTGAATAGTAGAGTACTTTTAAACATTGTAATTAAAAATAAAATAGGGTAAATAATTTAAAAGTCTATGTATTATTAAAAATAACCAGAATACCCATCTGTTGTGGTTAAATACATAATTTGTTTTAAAATATGAATATGAAAAATATAGTAATTTCAAAAACAGCATGGGAAATAACTGAAAACATAATTTTTAATAGCCTTTCCCATCTGCTACTATTTTTGAAAACCTAGCAGGATATAAAAGGAAATTAGTATTTAATAAAGAATTGGAAAGAGTGGGTAGAGATTTATTTAAGTAAACCAAGGAGATGCTTTTGAAATATGAAAGAATAGCAGCATCAACAATGTCTTGTAGAATAATATTAATAAAGCCTATTAAGTTCTGAAACATTTTGTGCATCTTATCGACGGTTAATGCTTCTAGGTGACGACGCTCCATTATAAGAAGAGTCAACGTTTGAATGACACAAGATCAAACAACAGATCGTCTGAACTGGCCTTGCTCATTTGACCTGCAAGATGCTATCTGCTGAATTAAGAAGTATATATTAATATTCATTTTGAGCTCTAAAGTGCTAAATTAGGCTACAAATCTAGACTAAGCGTGGCAATGCAAATTTGGAAGCACAAAACCCATTTACAGGGTCAAGAAACAAGTAGCAAAACCCATGCTAGTCAGCAAGTTTTAACTCCCATTGTTCCAGTGGGGCCACATTTGATAACGGGGAGAGAGAAAAGTGATAAGAGTGACATGATGAATGGGGAAGTCAGATAAAGCTTTGACAGGTTGGCGATATATACAAAATACCTTATATAATAATAATAAAAAAAAATTGTGAAGCATAATAATAAAATGAACAAATCTGGAACCACCACTCGATCTTAGCAAAAGACTCCTGCTAATGTCACTGATGCTTCAACAATTTCTCCCAATAAATGCCTGGTCGCCCTCTGTCCCAGAGGACAGGACTGAACGCAATGTCACTATTCTCTTTGCTTTTCCTTATAATTTTACCACGTGCAAATGTACCCCTAAGCAAGGTATGATTTGGTTTGGTAGTTTCTGAATTTTTAAAAAATGATTCTGTAATATATGTGACTTTTAAAATTTGCCCCCTTCCCCCAACATTTTAAAGATTCATTCATGGTGATGCATCAACTTTCACTGTTGGATAGGATTCTACCTTATAAATACATCATAATTTGTTTATCTACTTTTCTGTCGATGGACATTGTTTTTACAATTTTTAAAAATCATGGACAATGTTCCTCTGAAAATTCTAGCGCTATGCATCTACTGGTACACCCAGGTAAGAGTTTCTCCAGAACAGTGCTTGTAGAACAACGGCAAAGGATGTGAGTGACTGGTCCCGTCTGCAGTCATGTTTTCCCATAGTAAATCAATAAATTCATATTCTTATTTTATACGTTAGTCTTGTAAGCTTGGTGAATGTGACTTCCCCATATCTTTGTGCTCACAAATTCCCATCAACCTGCCGGGCCTTGGACGGTGGACCCTTAGTTAAAGCTTTGGGATGCCCTGGCTGGTTTGGCTCAGCAGTTAGAGCATCAGCCTGTGGACCAAAGAGTCATGGGTTCAATTCTGGTCAAGGGCATGTACCTCGGTTGCAGGTTTGGTCCCCAGCCCTGGTCGGGGTTGTGCGGGAGGCAACCAATTGATGTGTCTCTTTCACATCGATGTTTCTCTCTCTCTCTCTCTCTCTTACCCTCCCTCCTCCCCACTCTATCTGAAAATCAATGGAGGATTAAAAAAAAAAAACAACTGCTTGGGAGCTGGGAAGGGGTTCTCTTTAGTTTATTCAACTCTATTCCCTCTAAATTATTGTGATGGTTGACACAATCCCTCACCTGCTTGAAATTCTAAACCTACAATATGAAATCTAATTCCGAGGGAAAATGATTTAGCCTTGCTCAATTGATATGAAGGAAGGGGGCAATGTATGTAAATGTTTTGAAAATAACTATTCAACAGATAAAAATTCAAAATCTTCCTGAATCCTTGCTCTGCCTAAGGCATCACTACATAAAAAGATATATTGCATTGGAGAAGAAAATCCGTATCAGTCTGGGAAAAATGCACATGAAAACATCTTGAATGAAGTCTGGCATTCAACAGAAAGTTCACAGGTATGGACTTCTAATTGTCCAGCGAAGGGCATACTGATTCCTGACCTTCTTCAGATCATAGACCTGTAGTAGAGTTTTGTAGCTGTCAACAAGAAAGGAAGGATCGAAATGAGACATTTAAGGGCTGCCTAGAAAGGTATTGAAAGTTAGACCAAAAAATGTCCAAAGAAAACTCCAAACATATCAAAGTATTAATTTCAGATATATAGTGTCTCAATAGTAAGCACAAGAATACATTACTGTCACCATAGTCAGTTAGTCTTGTAATTGTCATGTAAGTGTGTGCAATAAACAAAGCACACACGTGTATTAAGGGACTTCATCTTGGAGAGTCCCTTTCATTTTCAATTTGCAAAGGGAATTTATAATTCTACGCATGTCAAAGTCCTTAAAAGGGCTGCTTCATATTTCCTCATATTTTTATAGTTAGATAGCTTTCTAAATGTTATTATTATCATTTTTTATTTTACCCCAATGATGTCCAATTTCCTTTTTCATAGCTCTTGTACCTGATGTTACCTGCAAAATATACTTCACGAAATAAACATTTTCATTATATAATGTATACTTGAAGAAAAGAAAAACAAGCTTTTTCGAATTTTTTAATTTTTATTTTTTAATCCTCACCTGGGGAAATGTTTATTGATTTTAAGAGAGAGGAAGGGAGAGAGAGAGAGAGAGAGAAACATCAATGTGAGAGAGAAACATCAAGTAAGTGCCATCTACCAGGGATCAAACCACAACCTAGGTATGTGCCCTGACCGAAAATTGAACCTGCAACCTTTTGGTGTGTGGGAGGATACTCCAACCAACTGAGTCAGCCAGACAGGGCCTTTTTCAAAATTATAAAGTTGGACCCTATCACATGTTGGTGAGGGTATCAGAACAACAGAAACTCTCTTATGTATGTTGTAGGAGTATAAATGGGTAACAGAGTTTGAAAAACACTTTGACAATACCTAACAAGGCTGAAAATGCACATACCCTATGCCTAGCAGTTACATAATTCATGCCCATGAGCTGATTTTTTTTATATATATACACTCAAGAATATTCATTACTTGCTATGTTGTTTGCAATTAAACTGAAAACAACATAAATACTCATCAATAGGAGAATGGATAAATTGTCATGTGTTCTAAGTGGCAGTTAGAGGGAATAAACCAGAACTCTGTGTATCACCATGTATAAATCTCCGAAACAAATAAGCAAACAAAGCAAGTTGTTATAAAGCTATATAAAGAATGACACAATTTCTTTGTAGTTTGGATACTTGCAAATGATACTTTATAGTTTAGGATACACACTTTATAGTCAAAGTATAAAAACACAAAATGAATGAATAATGTCAAATTCAGGGAAGTGATTACCACTGGAAAGGAGAGAGGTACACCATTTATATCTGTAATAGTTTCTTTGCTTGTTTGTTTGTTTTTTTTGGTATACCTGGTTTAATATGTTATTTTTTTTTATATATTTTGTGTGACTGAAAATATTTTAAAATAGAAAAGAGAATCGATTTTAGGCTATCATTTCTATAGTGCTTGTTGTCCAAAGTAAAACTACTTGCTTCATAGGGAGTTAATTCTCTAGCCCTTAAATATGAAAAATCTACATTGTTGGGATATTTACCCCAGTTGTCATTTTTATTTGCAGTGAAATACACAAAACTTAAAAATGTACTAATGACTCTGAACTACCACAACTGAAAAGTATTCCATAGTATTTCAATGGTCCTCCATCAATTTGGGTACTAAGAATGCACAGAAGGGTACGTCTCTTCATCACCTTACCATTGCTGGCAGAGAAATCTAATATACATGTGCACCAAAGCATGTACCATAAATCATTTTTAAGTGACACGATGCAAGTGAATTTAGAGAATAGCCAACTAGGTGAAGCTTGTCTCTTGGGTCAGTATTCTTATTTTCTCCCCCACCCCGTCAAGCTCTGCCTTGTCAAAGTTTAAGTACGGATACTTCTCAGACTTGCACACTTCCAAATAGTCCGTGTTCTAAAAGGATCGCTCCTGACCAGGTAATGAGTCTCCATGGCATGAGTTCCGTGGGCAGATTTTCCAGGAGGACAGAGGTCATTAGTATTGCAAAAAGGATGGTACACACTGTATGTGAGGCAGGATACCTTGGGATACAACCTACGAATTTGAGGAATATAGGGAACTAATTGACATGACAAGCAATTGTTCTCTTAGTAGTAAAACTGGAAGTTGGACTAGGTAAACTCTAAGATATTTCTCAGCTCTAGAATTTGCATAATTCTACTTTATACACTCAATCTGCAATATTTTAAGATATCACAAGGTAGTGGTAAGCAAACTTGGCAGAAGAGACAGAGATTTAAGAGTATGAGTCACAAAATCTTTTTAAAAAGGACTTGCGTGTAGGAACAGGTAAATGAACCAAAAGACACAGAACAACATACAACAAAATACGTAATATACTGTGAATTCTTCAAAGTGATTTGCAAGTATTCCTATTAAATACCATATTGGGCCCCTTACACATCACATAAGCCTTGGAATACTGAAAGACACACATTAATTATTCCTATTTTATGCTGACAAAACAGACTCAGATAAATTTAAGAAAATATCAGTTACCCCAATAGTAGGATGTAGAGCTATAGTTTAATTCAGGTTGTCTGTATACAGATGGTGTTCAGTTCACTCCAGTATACTCCCTGCATTTCATACCTTCTCAACTGGACCTCTTAAAATTACTTTTAAAGAAGTATAGTTATCTAGATGACATGACTATGGCTGTCCGATATACACAAGCACAAACACAGGAGTGAAAGCGGGTATACCCCTTCCTGACCTTCACCTCCGCGCTCCCTTCTTCTCCCTTCACAGTCTGAAATCGTTACACACACTATTTATTTTAAAAAAAATTTTTTTTATCCTCACCCAAGGACATGTTTTTTTTTGCATTTATCTTCAGATAGAAGGGGAGGGAGAGAAGAGAGAGAGAGGAAACATCGACGTGAGAGAGACACATCGAGTGGTTGTCACCCACACGACCCCAACCGGGGCCGGGGACAAACTGCAATCAAGGCATGTGCCCTTAGCGGAAACCGAACCCAGGACTCTCTGGTTCTTGGGCTGATGCTCTAACCGCTGAGCCAAACTGGCCAGGGCCACATACTATTCTGTGAGCTCTTTTTAATGGAGAAAATGATGTTATAGTTATTTTCTATATTTTAGCATAAACTTTTCTCAATCTTCCATATCATAGTTGATGTAAACATTTCTTTATTTTGGGACATAAGCTGTTTCCATTTTTTTTCTTATAAACAGTGCTGTGATGGGCATTTTTGTATATGTCACTTTGACCTCTCTGTGCAAATATCTCTGCAGGACAATTTCCTGGAAGTGAGGTGCTATGTCCTTTGAGCTTATGAACTACCAATTCTCTTCTCCGCATCTCACTCATCCCAAATTGAATTCTTCACTTTTCCTGTTCTCTTCCCCCTCTCTCTCCTCCCCTCCCTTCCTTTCTTCTTTTCTTGGTGACTGTTTTCTCACTAATGACCTACTCTGAAGTATGCTTTCTTGCTAAATTCTGCCTCAGTCTCTCCAACTCTTCAAAAATTGCCTGGCGTAAATTGTTACTCCAGAATTTTTGTTTGAAAATTCGACATTAAAAAATAAGTGTAGAGCAAAACAGCACCATGTCCTAATGGCTTTATTTCATAGCAAGATCTAACAATGAAAATCATTTGAATTTGTTTTATCTTATGGGAATTATGGAGAATTAATAAATGAGGATTTTCTCCTTGGGTGTACAATAGCCATTGGTAGATGTGAGTTTGTTTGAATTCACAGGATTTTAGAAATGATTTGGAGGAGAAAGACAATAGTGGAAATAATGGAAATGAAGTGGATTTTTGAGTCAAATTTGTTTGAATTTTAGCTCTGCCAGCCATTGTTTGTGTGGCTTTGGGCAAATCATATGATGATGGTGATGATGATGATGATGATGATGATATTGCCTTAGTCCTCTATAATTAAAGTAAGAGTAAGAGTAACAACAATAGCAGTAATTATACTAAATGTTTCCCAAATTTGATCTAAGGCAGCATTTTCCAAAGTGATTTCAATTAAACCTTAAAAAAAATGTTTCACAGTCAAGTTAACATGAGAAACTCTGGGGTAAATAGTTCTGCAGCTTTTCACTTTTACTGTAGATTTGCTCCGATGATTTAACATGTGAAACTTTTTCTGAAAGTGAGGACATTGTTTGAAGCAGTTCTTAAACTGTCTAATCTCCAAATACTATTTTTCGAAAAGAACATTTTTGAGGACTTCTACAAAAAGCATCATTGCAGAACATACCTATTCGAGATTTAAAGATAATGCACACAACATTTCTGGAATATTCTAGATACTCAATAATATGGTTTTTATTAGTATTATAAATCAACTTTTAAAATGTGTGAAACAAAGATCTGTATAGAAGAACTAAAGTACATCAGAAGAGAGAGGATGCAAAGAATAATAATGAATGAAGAACCCCTCTCCCCAAAGGTTTTAAGAGGAATCTTACCCAAGAAATGCACTTTAAAATGTAGCAAAGATTTAGAGAGTTTAGAAAGCGGGAGTCAGAGGTATTAGTTTTCAACACAGACATATTGACTTTTTCCTGTCTTCCCCATCCCGGTCCCATGTGTGGGCCTATGTCCCTGAGAGTAAAGAGCTGTAAATAGTGTGCCACACACAGAGAACAAAGTCTTGGCGTGATGGCCTCAATGACAAGGAACAGGGCAGACATTATGAGAACAGGCATGGTTAGAATGGGAGGCAGAAAAAAGAAATTGGTAGGTGCTATTTATTCCTAGCGTTTGATATGTTTGCGTGTTTCACACATGGACACATTCTGGCGAATTAATGATCTCTGTTGATAATTTCTTAATCATTTCTTAATCAGGACATTCGCTTTCAATACAGTAGGCATCTATGGATTATTTCTGATATCTTCTAATTGTCTGGTGCTTCTGGTATTTTTCTATTGATTCCCCTTTTCCATTGTGTGTCCCAAAGGCAGAGAAGGGCAAACAGCAATCATGAAATATGAATGAGATGTCTCATTAACCTTTGGGCTTTTGAGTACCTGGGAGCATCTAATCTATGTCATCAGCAAGAAAAGCCTGGAAGCCCCGCAGGGGGTCGAGGGGAGAAAGGAAGGGCAGTTTGCTTTGTGGTTGGTAAACTCCTCTCTGCCAAGCGCTGGCGTGGTGCCTGCTTTATCGAAATAGGATCCTGCATTAAACTAGAGACGCTGAGATTTCAGTGAATATAAACGTAATACGGAAAGCTTGCTGATGTTCAGAATAATAGTCTCATCTCCGAAGATTCTGAGGGAGCGCCTAGGTGTCTCTGATGCAGGTGGTCTGTGGACCACATCAGGTTAGACCCACTCAATGTGAAGGATTAAGCTGACAAAATTTAAATTTCTTGTGGATTTTACTAAACCGTGTAGAACTGTTTTTTGTTTTTTAAAATTTTCTTTTCTTTATTGACTTTACAGAGAGAGGAAGGGAGAGGGAGAGAGAAATAGAAACATTGATGAGAGAGAACATCAATTGGCTGCTTCCTGCATGCCCCCCATGGGGGTTTGGCCCACAACCTGGGCATGTGCCCTGACCAGGAATTGAATCGGCGACCTCTTGGTGCATGGGTCGATGCTCAACCACTGAGCCACACCGACCAGGCTAGAACTGTTTTTATTTGCATATATTTTTCATTTAAAATAAACTTCCAACCAAAGTATGTGATATTTGGATTCTGTCTATTATTTCCATATCATCAGAAGCTACTTTGTCAACAGGTTGTCATGTAGACTATTTAGGATGTTTTTTGTTGTTTGTTTTCTCCAGGAACTGTTGCCATGGTAATTAGCTAGTTATTAAAAACAGGAAAGGAGCCAAAGGGAGGCCAGACAGGATAACCAGGGCCATCTGGGCAGCTTCACCAGGAAGCTGCAGCTTTACACTCCCCAGGGAACCCCAGGTCCATTCTCTGCAGATCACTGGGGGAAGGGGTCCAACAAAGGGGAGATGGATTCATGCCAAGTATAGTCGGGGTGATCTAGGGAAGGTGTCTATCAGTCAAACCTGGGAACAGAGGTTACTGGCTAGAGGGAGCAGAGCCACTGCAAGCCTGTGAACATTTGGGAACATGTAATCCCCCAGACAAAGAGACTCTGGCTCTCGGCACTCTGGGCTCTCTTGATCCTCTGGCTGTGCTCCTGCCCATGTTCCCGCCATAGCCGTATGGCCCTGCGGACTCCACACGCCATAGACTGATGGAGTGTAAGTGGGAACACAAGCCGAGCTAGCCTGATGCTGGACTGGAATGTGCAAATAGGAAAAGGAAGCTCTGAGCAATGGCTTGACTCCCGGCCCTGCGAGAGGATTCTTTCTTCGCAGGCTGAAGGGACATGGGACTTTGGAAACTCAGGGATTGAACTCCACACAAATAAATGCCCTTCGTTCTTTGTGTGGGTCTCAGAAGTTTCCTTCTCTCATGACATCGCGAGAAGCCCACCTCCCCCAGCAACAGGTGGGGACAGGGAGCGGTCTCCACCAATAACACAATTACAGTTGCCTTGCAGCTATACCCTCAACATTATGTGATGTATAGAATGTAAAATACAGTACAGGGAGATAACTCAAGAATAAATCTTTTCATATCTTAAAAATGCTACATGACCCTGGATGTTCACGCTAGATGACATCAAAGTAAACAGTAGATAGCACTATGATGATTCCATACGGTGATAAATAAACCAAAACAACAGCACAAGAAGACAGGAAGCCCAGTTCTGTAAGGAGGAGATGCTTGGAGAATAAGAAAGGGGCCCTGGCTGGTCTGACTCAGCGGTTAGAACGTCGGCCCGAGGACCAATGAGTCGCGGGTTTGATTCCGGCCAAGGGCACGTGCCTCAGTTGCAGTTCATCCCCAGCCCTGGTTGGGCCCTGGTCCAGGTCGTGTGGGAGGCAACCAGTCGATGTGTCTCTATCACATCGATGTTTCTCTTTGTCTCTCTCTCTCTCCCTCCCTCCCACTCTATCTGATGATAAATAGAAAAGTATCCTCGGGTAAGGAATAAAAAAATAAAGGAATAAGAAAGGGAAACTTGCTTCTCATTGTCTGTCCTGAAATAACTCTGTCTCGCCCTCTGGTTCTCTGAGAAACCACCCATGGCATCTTGAAATGATGATGCCCGTGGTGCTGACGATCAGACTCAATGTCTCCTCTTTACCTTCTCTTTGCCCGGTCCTCAGCACTCCCACTGATTCCATTGCTTTTCCTTTCATAGTCAAATATGGTTAATTCCTTGAATGACTGTTGTTTTCTCCGACCACCACACACGTTGTCAGCCCTTCCTCCTGCCCCAGCACCCTCCTGCCCCAGCACCCTCCTGCCCCAGCACCCTCCTGCCCCACCACCCTCCTGCCCCACCACCCTCCTGCCCCACCACCCTCCTGCCCCAGCCCCCTCCTGCCCCAGCACCCTCCTGCCCCAGCACCCTCCTGCCCCAGCACCCTCCTGCCCCAGCACCCTCCTGTCCCAGCACCCTCCTGCCCCAGCACCCTCCTGTCCCAGCACCCTCCTGCCCCAGCACCCTCCTGTCCCAGCACCCTCCTGTCCCAGCACCCTCCTGTCCCAGCACCTTCCTGCCCCAGTACCCTCCTGTCCCAGCACCCTCCTGTCCCAGCACCCTCCAGCCCCAGCACCCTCCTGCCTCACGTCTCCACCCCCGGAAAGTCCACAACCACCTCCATCTGTCTCTTTAAATGAGAATGTCAAAGAACAACTTAACACGATTGTTAAACATAAAAATTATGCCGGAAAGGTACACGATAACAAGAAAAAAGTCACGCATTTTGGAAAATTAGATGAAATAACAGTCACAAGGAAAACAGTGCCATCAGGATATAGAAGGCTGTGAAAATGCTCAGAACACTCCAGAATCCCCGCAATAGCTCCCATCCACCAGCTCGTTCTCCACCGAGCTGCCTTCAAGATTCACGGTGCTCAATTACATACGCTAGGTTCAATGCTATTAGTTTTCCGTTTTATGCAATCCCAGAATTGTATTGCTTGATTTTACACACACACACACACACACACACACACACACACACACACACACACATTTGGGTTTGTTTAAATGCATCACATTCAGAATAAACCAGGTTTCCTTGGGGGCAGCTGAGAGTTTTTGCTTCATTTAAAAACCCTGACTCTGCAGGGAAAAACCTTTCTAGTTCTAAAAACTCTCTTATAATGAATCTCTGAGCACAACCTGGGGGGGGGGGAGAAATCGGAGAGGTTAGGAAAGGACAGGAGAAGTCATCTGACGCGGCTCTTTCGTTCTGCAGAAAGGGGGGGTCAGGAAGGTCAAGGTCCTGTAACTAATTAACGCGGAGCGGGTAGCAGAACCGGGCTCCTTAGCCGCTGTCTTTACATAACGCTGCACGTTGTACCTTGGGCTTGCCTACAGAGGGACCGTGTCAATTAATTATTGAATGCACACATCAAACATTTATTGTGCCACAGCTCTGTACCTGGCTCCATGCTAAACACGCGAAATACCATGGTGCGGAAAGTAGTTTTTGTCTCATGTTTTTCATAATGAGATTTATAGTATTATTATTTTTTTTTTCTTCAGATAAAAAGCAATCTGAATCTGGGTATATTTGCTCTCAAGCAACCACGCCTAGAGTCCAAGTGTTCTGACAAAATTATAACAGCACCATGAGCCTGCAGGGTACTGAACAGCTTTCTAATCTTGTTCCATAGCCTCTTCCAAAATTCTTTGGCCAACTCACCCTGGCCGGTTTGGCTCAGCGGTTAAGAGCATTGGCCTGTGCACCAAAGGGTTGCAGGTTCGATTCCTGGTCAAGGGCACGTACCTGGGTTGCAGGTTCAACCCCCAGCTTCAGTTAGGGTCTTGTGGGAGGCAACCAATCGACGTGTCTCTTTCACATTGATGTTTCTCTCTCTTTCTCTCTCTCTCTCTCTTCTCACCCCCCTCCTTCCCCTCCACTCTACCTAAAAAAAAAAAAAAAAAAAACCAATGGGAAAATATCCTTGGGTGAGGATTAACAAAAAATAATAATAAAAAATAAAAATTATTTGACCAATCAATAATCCGTCATATTTCAGAAATACTGCAGTTACATACAAGCAAGTTATTTTCTTCCTTTTCACAAAAGTCTAGTGTTTCCTGGGAGACATTTGGAGAAACTGAATCTAAAAGTTTAATGCAGTAGTTTTTGAAGTCAGTCATTCACTTAATGAATGATTATTGAATCTTATTATAGTCCGGGGGTTTTTCTACTTGTGAGAAAGACAAATAACCCCTGGCTCCATGGAGCTTGTATTCTAGAGATGGGGACAGCTCACAAATAGGGAAAACAATAAACTAATAAACACACAAGACAATTGCAGATTCTAATAACTACGTGAAGTAACCAAGCAAGGTCATGTGGACCAGGGCAGGAGAAATCAGTGAGGACTTTGCTTTAGATTGGATATTAAGAATGGATCAAGTCGAAATGTGAAGGACTGGAGGAGGGCAATGAACTGAAGAGACTACGTCAGTAGTTGAGGTAAAAAAATGATCACTGCTTGGGAACCAACCAAACAGACCCAGGAAAAATGACGTCCCAGGAATGGGATGGCAGGTGCAATAGCTCGAGCTGGGACAGAACGCAGGTTACTGGGGACTGTGCGGGTCTAGCTTGGTGAGCAGTGGCATCAGGTTGGAGACAGATGTGGAAGAAATATTATTCCAAGTCTTATAGGACATAGAAATGAACTTAAATTTTGTTTTAAGTGTTGTAGTGGTCATTGGAAAGTTAAAAAGATTTAGATTCAGTAGAATATTCTCTTTGTGGTGTACTATCCCTTGGGTTTTTGGCAAATGCATGAAGTTATATGTGGACCACCACAGTCATGAAACAGGACACTTCATTATCCCCCAAATCCCTCACACTGCCCATTGGTAGTCGACTTCTTCCTTCTCTTTCAACCTCTAACAACCATTGATCTGCTTTTCTACGTATAGTTTTGCCTTTTACAGAAAGCCAGATAATGGAGTCCCTCCTTCCCTCCCTCCCTCCCTCCCTTTCCTCCCTCCCTCCCTCCCCTTCCTCCCTCCCTCCCCTCTCCTCTCCTCTCCTCTCCTCTCCTCTCCTCTCCTCTCCTCTCCTCTCCTCTCCTCTCCTCTCCTCTCCTCTCCTCTCCTCTCCTCTCCTCTCCTCTCCTCTCCTCTCCTCTCCTCTCCTCTCCTCTCCTCTCCTCTCCTCTCCTCTCCTTCCTTCCTTCCTTCCTTCTTTTCTTCCATTTTCTGGTGACATTTACCATCTGATATTAAATTAATAAGTATAGTTTGGAATCCTTAACATATTAATTGTAGCTATTTTATTTAAAAAATATGTTTATATTGATTTTCCAGAGAGAGAGAGGAACAGAGAGAGAGATAGAAACATCGACGTGAGAAACATCAGTCAGCTGCCTCCTGCACGCCCCCTACTGGGGATGAAGCCCACAACCTCGGCATGTGTTCTGTCCGGGAATCGAACCAGGACCTCTCAGTCCATGGGGCGATGCTCAGTCCACTGAGCCACACTGGCTGGGCGTAATCGTAGTTATTTTAAATTCCCTTTCAGGTAGTCCCAACATCCGTGTCACATCTGGGTACGGCTGCATTGATTACTTTACTTTTGACAATATGTTGTTCCTTGTTGCCTTTTTATGAGCCTCATCATTTTTATTAAAAGCTGGATATTTTGTGTAGGACAGTAGAGGCTGAGATAAATAGGTTTTATGCCTAGTTATAAGTATGCCTTTTCTTTCACACCTGATGGGTTCAAAGACATGAGCATGAATTTCGCTTACCCTTTTGTGTGATGGATGGATGACAGTGATGCTTTTTCCAGGTCTCCAAGTCCTGAGAAGAAACACACAAGTCCTCATACTGGGAAGTGTTAAGCAGGCACATTAGGTGATTTGATTGTTTGATATTTCAAAAACTATACTGACTCCTGGGTGTCGACTGGATTGAGGAGGGCAATTAATTGAAGAGACTACTCCAGTAGGGGAGGTGAGAAATGATCACCACTTGGGCTCAGTCACAGCCTGTTTGCAAAATGTTGGCCTGTTCATCAGATTGAGTTCAAACACTGCATGGGACTATGAAATACAACCAGTTGAATGTTGTGGGATGTCGGCCAAAAAACCCCATGATCCCATATATTTTTTTAAAATTATTTTTTCTTTATTGATTTTAGAGAAAGAGGAAGGGAGAAAGAGAGAGACAGAAACATCGATGAGAGAGAACACCAGTTGGCCGCCTCCTGCATGCCCCTCACTGGGGACTTGGCCCACAACCTGGGCATGTGCCCTGACCTGGAATCGAACTGGCGACCTCTTGGTGCATGGGTGGACGCTCAGCCACTGAGCCACACCGTCCAGACTCATGATCCCATATTTAGAACAGTTGACCTGCAGTCCATATTCACGGCGATGATTACAAGAGTCTGATATTCCCGATGAATGAAAATAAAAACTGCCCCAAATCCGAGGATAGCAATCCCTCCTCTGCGTCTCTCCAGGGGCTGCCCATGGCAGTTCCGGGGGGTATCCAAATGCTCTGTCCAGGATTTCAGCCCCTGTCTCCATGGCTGCACGCCCTCTTCTGCTCACGAAGCTCCAGCCACAAAGCTTTCTTTCCAGGCTTTCAACACCACAGCCCGATCCTTGCTGTGGGATCATTGCTGCAGTCCATCCTTTGGCCTGGGCTATTTACACCTCTGACGGATGGTGCTGAGATGTATAACATATCAGGAAGAAAACGGATGTAACGTTTCAATGAAACACCTCATTAGCTAATAAAGCTATCAGTATTGGGAGGACTTGTGCAATGCCTTTTAGCAACACCCTTGGCTCAGCCACAGATGACCACGCGCACATTGGTAACGAAAATAAACAATCTGGCAAGAATCGATGACCCAAATCCGGAGGTTCCCAGACCATTCGGGGTCTTCTCCAACTACTTTATTTAGCTGGGCTTTTTGAAAATATAAACTGTACAAATGAGGGACTGTGACAAGGGTTTAATCAGAATGTATTCTGTGGTCTGGTTTCAGGCAGTTGACCTGGGCTGGAAATTTTGGGAAAATAATAGTTCCTGTTGTCTGCTATGATCTCACTCACCTTTTCTTATCGCTATTTCGTTTTAGGAACTTTTCTTATTCCTGACCCTTATGGATAGAAATCAAGATTTCCTAGAGGATGTATAATGGCAATAAAATGGAACATTTTGATATTCGTTAAAAGCCGTGGTTGCAATGATTGTTTTGTCTGCCCCCTGACCCACCCCAATTCTCATCTGGAGCATAATTGTTTTTATGAATGAGTGGGTATATGGGGTTCTCAGTGGCATAAGTTGGGCTGCTGGATAAAATCCAAACACTCAGTTCAATTTGAATTTCAGACAAACAACAAATAGTTTTGTAATACAATCGTGTCTCAGATAAGATTGTAAAGGGAAATCTCTGTAGTTAAAAAGTACAGAAAGAGTTTAATTTTCTTTGGGGTGAACTATTTTCTAGAATTTTTATAAAAATCAATGAAAATAAACAATTTGTATTCATTGTTTATGAATGTATTCATTGTTGATCTGAAGCTGAAATTTAACTGGCAGTCATGTATTTTTTTTTTTTTTAGATTTTTAAAATTGATTTTCAGAGGAAGGAAGAGGGAGAGAGACAGAGAAACATTAATGTGAAAGCAAAACATTGATTGGCTGTCTCCTGCACGCCCCCTACCAGGGATGGAGTCTATAACCCGGGCATGTGCCCTGTCCAGGAAGTCAATGCGGCAACCTTTCTGTGCATGGGACGACGCCCAACCACTGAGCCACACCGGCCAGGCAGTCCTGTATTAGAAACTTACCAGGCAAAACTCCCTTAAATTTAGCGTTCTGTTATTTCTTTAGAAAAATTATTGCATAAATGACATTGCATAGCCAAGAATCTAAATCACTACATCAACTTATAAAATTAATTTATGATTATTCTGTTTTAATACATTAAATGTTTCGATTTGTAAGATTCCCTCCTAGATACTGTCCACGGTCACACATAATTTCAATATAGATATAATCACACTGTAGGACTTGTCATGCCCTGCTTTTGCAATTAATGTCATGTCATAAACATTTCTTTAACTTTAACAGCTTTATCTATGTTTCATTATTTACATTATCAATGAAAATCTGTTGTTAGATATTCTGGTTGCTTACATTATGCATTATTGCAAATAATAGTTTATAATAATATTTCATGCTGTTGTACTATTATTACCTGTTTTTATTCCTGTGGTTTGTTTTTAACTTTTGGAAAATGTATTTAGAATACAGAGAAATATAAATATTTGATCAAGGGTTATAACCATTTTAATAACTTTCTAGATTACTTCCTAAAGTGTTACACTAATTTTCTCTTCTACCTGCCTTACATGAGTTTTGGTTCATATATATATATATATATATATATATATATATATATATATATATTCATATATATGTTTACTCATATATATATTGGTTCATATATATTTATTTATTTATTTATATGTAGACTCATTAATGTTCTGTATTTTTTGTTAGTTATTGTTTTAACATTTTTATCAAATCACCATTTGGGATTTTAATACTTTTATTTACATCTTAGTTAAGTATGTATTAAATGTCTCCCTGATGTATTATAAAGAAATTTTCTCAAGAAGTTTCTCTTTTTTTAATTTTTTGTGTAAATGTTAAACATTTTTATATTAATTCTTTCAACAATTTACCTTCAAAGATAAGAAGGCTATCTTTTTAAATATTAGATAAATATTAAATTTATTTTCTAGAAATTTAGGATTTTAATTTTTATGTTTAACCATTCAATTGTTTTGGAATTTATATTGCTATATACTTCTCTATCTCAGTGCTATTTTTAAAATATAAAAATATTTCTGTAGGGTTTAGAACAATAATATTTTGAAAGGAAGAAGAGGGTTATTTGGCATTAAGGAGGTGTGATTTGAATGATTAACAGTACTTTGGAAATGGCAGTGTATTGTATATATTGATAGATTCAGTTAAGAGGTGGTGAGTAAAAACAAAATATCCAAGGTAAATTTTGTTTGCAGTAGGATTACAAAAAATTCCATATATAAAAGTTATAGCAGCAGTCCTCAGGGAATTGTTCTAGAAGCAACCCATTGCACACTGAAATGAAAAGGCAGTTTCTTATTTAATGTGCTTCCCTAAATGTCAGCAAGAATTAGCCTAAATGAAAGTCATTGTTAGAAAAGTTAATAATTTTTTAGAGCTATATAAGTGTACGAAGAAAGGAAAAAATTATGATGGAATCTAGAAAAAGTGTCATTGTTGAGTATGAATTTTTCTAGCATTATCAAACATACAGTATGTTGTTTCCTTCCTCCCTCCCTCCCTCCCTCCCTCCCTCCCTCCCTTCCTTCCTTCCTTCCTTCCTTCCTTCCTTCCTTCCTTCCTTCCTTCCTTCCTTCCTTCCTTCATTTTCTTTCCACCATCCCTCCCTTTATTTCATATCTATTGAGAGCTAACTACATGGCAGTACTTGAAAGCATATAAATGGTAGGCTCTTTACCTTCAAAGACTTCATAGTCTTTTTAGGGAAAGACACATGAGTGAAGAATTATAATGTGTTAAAATAAAAACAGACACTCCAGGATGGAGTAGGGGGCAATGGGGCTTTGAAGGTCGTGCAGGAATTATGCAGGAAAGAAAGGGTGAATATGACCCCTCTTATCCTGTCTTCCCCAGAAGCCAAGGATCACTTTTATGACCAGAAAACTGAATTAAAAGAATCTTCCTCATTTCCCCTGTGTTTTATTTCCTGGCTTGCTTTATTTTTTCATATCTTCTTTCTCTTCTGGGCAAAGAGATATAGGACTGAGTGAGGATGACAGAGCGGAGATCAGGGGACAGAGACTTTTCTCATCACAAATAAAAGTGTTCATATTCTACTGACAAATCATTTTTTGTGTTGTGTTGTTGAGTCGATGAGTCCATGAGGTCCAACTATTTGTGTGTGTGTGTGTGGATTAAAACATAGTTTCTACATGGACAAAACTATAGGTGGAATTTTGGGTACAGAGTGAACATTTGATGGCCGCTCGAGTCTCTTTTCTACCTGAGAATATTGCCTCCTTCGAAGACTCTGGCATGATTACAGAAATCCCTAAGGGGGACAGGCCTCCAGCTCAGAAAAATAGGACATTTGATCAGCTTGGTTAAAGGACTTTGTTCTCCCATCAGTGACTGAGACAAAAAGAAAATGTTATCTTTGCCAAGAAAGAGAACTGAGAGTTACAGGGTGAGAAAAGTCTGGAGGGAGGAAAAAAATTCTGTAAACTAAAAATAATTCTATTTTAAATCCCATGTCGAACAAGTGAGCAGATGTGGCAAAGGGAAGCGCTGAGCAGGGAGGTTATAGGAATGAATACTTTATGAGCTTTGCTGATCAAAAAGGTAACTCTTCATCTCAACCTACTGGCAGAATCGAGAGTACTGCGATTCGGGGGTGGGGGTGGGGTCTTTTTCAAGATCTTTGGCTTCAGTAAAAGGTAAGAGATTCTCCCGTTACGTTCTCTGTTCGGTAGGCAAATTGATTCACCTGAACACAGCCTCATTCTGTAAAGTTTTAACGTCCATTTTATTGGATAAGTGGTCCTTATCTTCAAAGCTAAAAAGATCAAACAGCAACCTGTCTCCTTTAGTTAGGAGATTCTACATGGTGGAGGAGTCATCACCAAGGGCTCCGTTATTTTTTCTTCTCGGAGCAATGATGCACTGTACAGACATCATTAGGAATTAGCATAACCCGGCACAGTGCTTGGTCTATACGATGTTCAAAGGTTTCTCAAATGAATACATATGCAGAGGAGTGCTAATAAAGCACTTTATTTCTTCGACTTAATTATCATTTTCATCATCCAGGAACTTAATCTTTTTATTTAGGTTCATAAAAAAAAGTGTTGAAATACATAAAGCCCCATGTAATATCCTGGGAAGTTTATTAGGCGTTTCACCTTATTTAGATCCTATCATTTAAAACTATGCCGCATTTAAAATAATTGTTATAATATTTTCCAGGAAAAATGATGCAGGTGATTGATGATTATCGTTCCACCAAATCTCAATTAGCATATGGTGTATCGATTTTAATTTTGATGTGTAAAGTGAATTTCTATTGATGTTGATATATAAACTGAAATGTTATTGTTTACATTTGTTGATTATTTATTATGACTTGGATCCTTTTCTCATTAGGCAGTTATTGAATGATTCAGCATACAGTACATACATGTTCTCTACTGAACATGTTTTCATGTTCACTATTATGAGTGGACTCTGTAGGTAACTGTAATTGGTTAAGGGTTTATCCCTTACAGATATAAACAATTATATTCCATTTACCTAGCTGATCTGAAGATATTGGTATTAGCAGTTCCAGTGATTCTTTTTTATTATTATTTTTTAATCCTTACCTGAGGATACTTTTTCATTTATCTTCAGACAGAGTGAGAGGGAGGAAGAGAGAGAGAGAGAAACATCAATGTGAGAGAGACACATCGATTGGTTGCCTCCTGCATGACCCCGACCAGGGCCAGGGACCAAACCGCAACAAAGGTACATGCCCTTGACTGGAATTGAACCCACGACTCTTTGGTCCCTGGGCCAATGCTCTAACCACCGAGCAAAACAAGCCAGGGCCATTGATTCTTTTTTTTTTTTTAAATAATAGCTTTATGGAAACATGATTCACATACTATAAAAGTCATTCTTTTAAACTATACCATTCAGTGGTTTTCAGTATAGTCACAAAATTGTGAATTCTAGAACATTGTTATCACCCCCAAAAGAAAATCCACAATCATTGGCAGTCACTACCCACTTCTCCCTCCCTCTAGACCCTGGCAAGCACTTTCTGCTTCTATGGATTTGCCTATTCCGGAAATTTCATACAAATGGAATCCTATAATATGTGGCCTTTTTGTCTGGCTGCCTTCACTTAGCATAATCTTTTTAAGATTTATCCGTGTCGTAGCATGTATCAGCCCTTCATTCCTCTTTACGGTTGAATAATATTTCATTACATGATGGTAACAAGATATTAAAGGGAGGATTTAAAAGAAACTATAATCTCATCTCTAAGATGAGAAATACTGGCTATGTTTATATACTCTACACTTTCTCCTTGGTCTGAGGTTTTCAGAGTCAGAGATACACAGCACGGCTGGGGGAATTCTGAAAACGAATGGGAAAATACTTCATCCTGTGAGTGGGAGAGAAGAAGAGGTGGGTGGAAGGAAAACAGAAGGGGAGGAGATTGAAGTGGTTGTGCCTGGTGGCCTCTATTTCTCTGTGACACTGGGAGCTTGATGCTTCTCTGATGGTGCAAAACAAGTAGAGTTGAGTGTGTGACTTTGAAATAATTGTTGTGGAGAAACTCAGAGGGGCCAATTGAGGCTATAACACACACATTTAGAGCAGAACTAACTTGCCAGATTTTTTGAGTTTTTATCCAGCAAAGCTCAGCAGCCAAGTATTGGGAGCAGAGAAGGACTATTACTGCGTTGATTCTATTTTTTGTTGGTTGTGGTTTTTCGAAATAGTATTTGGGAGGACTTGATGACAGAGATTTGAGCTTATTGGTAAATAATGATTCCATGGAGCTTTATGGAATCCAGGCTAAAAGAGAAAAGCATGAAAAACATTGGGAAGATGCTGATGGGGGAAAAAGGGGAAGGACTCAATGATCTGGAGATGTGAGTTTCTCCAAGAACTCATGAAGTGGAGGTAAGGGACTGGCAGTTGTGATCATGGGGCTGGGTATAGGATTAAAGGTTTCAGAGCAGTTTTGAGTGATGGCAAGGTCAACTGTGTAACCATGGGAATGGATGACTGATGGAGAGTTCATAGTGAATTCAGTTCAGCTGGGACAATTAAGAAAGGCTGGCTCTCCGGTTGAGTGATACAAATGAAGGTTGGATTTTGGTAATATAGATGAACAGGAAGAACCAGTGATCAAAGTCATTCTCTATAGGTTCAGTTCACATCCTTACTCACTCTAAGAAAGGACACTGAACTGGTCATTCGGAAATCCAGCTTCACTATTGGCTAATATGTCTTTGTAAGTGTCACTTCAATCCTATAAGCGTCACATACTTCTCTTAAATAAGGAAGTTGAACTAATCTGATTTGTATTGTCATCATGTTCTAAGTATTTATGTTCTTTATGTTTAAACTTTGGTCAATTTCAACATCCCTTATTTCTCTTTAAGTTCTCAATATGTCTATAATGAATTTTAATAGAATTCTTGGTTTGATATATGCCTGCTAAGTCTCATTATATTTTCTTTACAAGCATTTCATAACATCAAAGTGTTATTTGCTTAGGAGACCTACACTGGAGGTAAGAAGATGCGGGGGGATCCCCACATTGAATTGCTTACTCGTAAAGCATTTTACACACACTACTTCATTTCAGTATTAAAATATACCTATGGAGTATTATTATTATTATTATTATCTTTATTTTGTAGCTGAGAAGTGGAATTTAGAAGTTAAGTAACTCAGTCTGTGTCATATACGTAGAATGTGGCAGAGTCCCTGTTCGACCCTGCGTGAATCCATAACCATTTCCTTAACGTCACTTTGTCACGCTGTCTGAATCCATGACCAGCGACACATTCATGTGGACACTAATATACGCTCTTGTTCCATCTCCCACGAGAATTTCAGATAAAGTTATGATCTGGACTCAACTTTCTGGAGATTCTGACAAGATGACTATCCATTTGCACCCGGATGAATAATTCATGCAAAGGGGAGGGGTAAATAAAAAGGGAATTGTTTAATAAGCAATGCTATGCACTTATTACATGGCTCAAACTGAGCATTATGTTGTGAAAAATTAATGATAAGCTATGGTACCAGCTCTCAAAGAAGTTCCATTCTACTTAGGTTGGTTAGGTGTATGAGTTTAAGGAGGTATTACAGATTACAGCAAAAAATGTGGGGGTGTCTTTCCTGCTTAAAATATTACCCATCTTTCTGAAAATGTTTCTTTATCCACAGGGGGTGAGCCCTGGCACTCATGTTGTGACTTTGCTTTAGCTAATACTGGTTAATCCTGGGGTCCACCTGATTTTCGCTGGTTCTATCATTCTCCTTCAATATGGCATTGAGCTCTGAATATGGGATGTGAATCTCTGCACGTGACTAGACTGCAAATGTTACCTCTAGAACTGTGTAGCAGTCCTATTACATACAGTATGTGGAGAGAGAAATAGGTAAGACTGGTCTGGAGAGATGAAAATAATGACACAAATGAAAAAGAAGCCAAGATGAGAAAGAGAGTTCCATATATATATATATATATCTTTTTTTTCCAGTTCAAGTTCTATTCTGAGGATGGCTACATTCCTGCCCTTTCTATTTTTATCATTACCCTTTAAAATGTGCTGGAGTTGTTTTCTGACACTGCAATCAAAAAGCCTCAAATAATACATCGTACTATGATGAAGGGCCCATCCCCGGTACAGAAGAGAGCAAAAGGGATACCTCTGTCAATTTAACATGAGTGAGGGCTGGGAGATGAGCAGGACTTCAATGACCTTAGCTGGGTTTTGAAGGATGAGCAGTGTTTATCAGTTGGACAGACAGGGAAGTTGGGGAGAGAATTCTAAAGACAGTTGGATGGGAAAGCAATAACCCAGGGTTTGATGTAATGATTTAGCAACTCTGCATTCTCCTATCTGCTAATCCTTAATATCCTTAACCTGAATTATGATGTTCCTGGGTAGGCCGACAGGACATTGAAAAAAAATGGTTTAAAAGAAGAAGATGATGAAAAAAAAGGTACAGTCTTTCATTACATGGACATGCTGGCCTGGACCTGAGTGATGGGTTCTGGTGAGGCACAAATCCAAGAAAGATCAAATGACCATAGTGATTTGAAAGGTGGATTTCATATCTACATGAGTGGAAAAAAAAAACACCTACAAAAAACCTACACAGGCATTTTGCATTCATGTCCTCTGTAGATCTAATCATCAGATTTGAAATATCTTGTTTCCCTTCAGTACATGTAGAAAACCACTCATTTTAAAATAAAATCACTTTTCAGTTTACCCCACTATTGTCCCAGCTGTTGGAGCTTGAAGTTCTTCTGTGGAGGTCATTTTCCTCAAAGAGTGCTGTGGCTTTATGAACTGTGTTCTCTGCTGTATCCCTGCCCTACTGTCTATCTCTTACCTATTGAGTTGTTGTTCCCAGAGGAGAAGAAATCATGGTAACCCTTCAACGGTCTGCAATAATCTAGTTCCTAGAACATCCAAGCCATTGCCCTCCCAGCGATGGCAACAACATTCCAGAATTACCTGTATTCCCAGGTAATTAGTCGATGGAAGAATTGAGTAATTCAGTTACTAAATGGAAGAATATGATTGAGATTTTTAGGGCCCACGTGATTTTTTTATTTTATTTTTAAGAGCAGGAACTGTCCGGCTGATGTGGCTCAGTGGTTGAGTGTTGACCCATGCACCAAGAGGTCGTCGGTTCGATTCCCGGTCAGGGCACATGCCCACGCTGTGGGCTCGATCCCCAATGGGGGGCATGCAGGAGGCAGCCAATCAATGTTCTCTCTCATTGATGCTTCTATCTCTCTCTCTAAAATCAATAAAGAAAAAAATTTTTTTAAAAAAAGAGCAGGAGGTGAACTATAGAAAGGCAGCTAGAGAAGGACAGTAGGTTTTGGTCTCTGACACATTTCACCATATTCCAGAGTGTGAGGTGGGAAGACAAGGTTCATTTCACTTCTTTCCTGCCTCATATTCATTTCTGAAGCGAGGAGCACCTTTGTAATAAATATGCACATTGTTTTAGCAGAATAATATAGTTCATGGTATGAAAAGTAGTCAATAAAGGTTTTATGTCTTATAGATGCTCTACTATTAAGAATCTGAATATTTCTTTTTTTTCCTTTTTTATTGAATTTATTGAGGTGACATTGGTTAATAAAAGTATATAGGTTTCAGGTGCACAGTTCTGTAAGACATCATCGGTACACTGTATTGTGTGTTCACCACCCCAAGTCAAGTCTCCTTCCATCACCATTTATCCCTCTTTACCCTCTTCTACCTCCCCATCCCCTTTCCATCTGGTATTCACTGTATTGTTATCTGTGTCTATGAGGCTTTTGGGGGGGGCGCTTAACCCTTAACATTTTTCACCCAGCCTCGCTAACTCCCTCCCCTCTGAGAGCAGTCAGTCTGGTCTCTATCCATGAGTCTGTTTCTCTCTTGTCTGTCAGTTTACTTTGGTCATGGAATGGATCCAACAGCTGAGTGCCTTCAGGATGGAACCTGGTGTTCCAGGGTCAAGGACAAATAAAGAAAAGACTCAAGGAACATGAAGGAAGGAGAGAAGACAGGGAATGCTTGGAGTAAAGTAGGTACAGTTAGGCATCCGAGGTGCATTTGTACGGATGGAAGGAGGTAGCCGAGAATTCGCAATCCTCTGTGTTTCCAGGACTCTACATAGCCAGGTGTTTGTTCTTCTGCTCATGCATTTCTCTGCAGGTCCTTGCAAACATTTTGAATCTGAAAAGGGAATAGACCTCTCTTCTTTCAATACACAAACTCATTCCTGTGTATGTCTCTAGTCTGATGTTTTACCCCAGCCTCATAGGAATGTTCATGCTCTGATCAAGCTGATTGGCAACCACACAGGTAGTTCCAATGGACAGTAAGTTAAATTTAAATCGAATTTACCATTAAGAGTGGCCCATGAGAGTGTCTTGGTTTCATTGCCATTTGAAAGCTCTGCGGTTGCAAACTATAAAATGTTTACCAATCTGATAGTAATTCCTTTTAATTGGCATTTCTTTAATGCCATGAGTTTTAACATCTTTGCATATGTTTATAGGCCATTTCTTCTTTTTTTTCCTCTGCATTTGTCCTTTGTGCTTACCTTTTCATATTCTTCAGAAGATTTCCTATTGCCCTTTTTTTTTTTTATTGGTTTGTAAGAGTTTTATGTGTTAAGAAATGTAGCCCTGGCCAGTGTGTCTCAGTTGGCCGGGCATCAATCCTATTCACTGAAAGGCTGTTGGTTTGATTCCATGTCAGGGCACATGCCCTGGTTGTGGGCTCCATCCCCAGTAGGGGTGTGCAGGAGGCAGCCGATTGATGTTTTGCTCTCACATCAATGTTCTCTCTCGCTCTCCTTCTAAAAATAAAAATAAATAAAGAAAAAAAAAGAAATGTGCTTTTATCTATGATTTTTGTTACAAATATTTTTTCTCCTAGGTTGTTTAATCTTTTGACTTATTCTGGATATATGCCATGGTGTAAATCCACTATGATTAATATGAGAAGATAGTAAGCTAGGTGGAGGATAACCCTACAAAATTCATTAGGTTTTGTCTACACTGAAAATGGTTTATGTTGAAAATGAAAAAATAAAACAGTGAGAAAACTATAAAAATACTCTGGAATAAACGTAAAAAGACAGCTCAAAATCTCTATACATTGTAGTAAGGGCTATGAAAAGATCTGAATAAAGTTCAAGTCATACCAAATCCTAGGATGTGAAAAATTTATTTTCTATGTCTACATAGATGTTCACATACTTCACATGTTTTTGTTTGTTTTTTAAATGGGATACTAAATCTGAAATTTAAATGGACTAATAGATACTGGAGAATGACCTCCCTAAGTATGAGACAATCACATAGTGAAAGGGTTTTGGCCTAACAGATAGTAAAGCTGACTGTGGCCGCTCTATAATAAAGAAGTAGCATAATAGCAAAGGAATAAATAGATCAGCAGGAAAGAACAATACCTAGAAATAAATCTAGCCTATAAAAATGCAATATGTGATAAATGTGGTATTTTAATTCAGTTATTGAAGAGGGTGATTTGTTTAATAAGTGGTGTGGGCAGGAAGGGCTTCTCATCTGGAAGAAGACAAGCACGGACTCCTGCTTCACTGACAGAGAAAATGAAATGTAGCATAGTAATAACTCAAACACTAAACAAAAAACTGCGGAAGAAAACATATAAAACATTTGAAAAATCTTAGCGTGAAGGATACCTTCTCAAGCAAGAAAACAAACCCTTTTCAAACTCTTCCAAAAAATACAAGAGGGAGGAACACTTTTCAAAATCATTTTGCCTTTATACCAAAACCAGACAAAGGAACTACAAGAAAATGACAAGCCAGTATTCCTGAGGAACATAGATATAAGAATAGTCAAACCCCAAAACTTTCAAACAAGAGGCATATTTGACTAAATAAATGAAATGTGATTCCCCAGGCTTTGTTCTTTCTCCAGATCGCTGTGGCTATTCGCCTGGGTGATGTAAATTTAAGGCCTTGTTAATACCACCCTAGCAGAAATATCCCTCCAGGAGCTAGCTTATCACGAATGCCTGACATTCCTTTGTCAGTTAATATCTTTAGGTTACTAAAATAATTGTTTCTTTCTTGAAATCCCTATACTCTTGAGAAGTCATTTTAATAACGGCAAGACATTTAAAATAAGACGTAAGGAGGATAGCTACGGAGAACACAGGAAAGAGGAGAAGAAAGGTCGTTTGTACACGAGAAGGAAGAATCTATGGCAACACTGTATGCTTTCGGATTCAATACCTTTAGCAGAAGACTGTGGGTCTGTGCGTTCTCTAAATGTGACCCGTGATACTGACCTGTATGTAGTACTGATTATTCACACCTTGTAAAGCATTTGGATTGCAAAAGAGAAGTACATGCTAATCACGGACAAACTCATAGCTGCAGCTCCAACCTTTCTCCTGGACTCTACCTGAACTTCAACAGGTCTCCAGGACACCGCTATTGGGACGATACACGGATACGTTGAACTCCCATTACCACCCACAAACTTTGCATTTCAAATGTCTATTTCAAGACTTTTTCCATGATACTTGCTCAACACATATTTTTTGAATGAATGAGTGCAGAACTTTTATTTAAATGAATCTGCTTGTACCATAGGTTTTTATTTAATTCCATGTAGACCTGGGTATTCATCGATTGTCAAATCTACAGAAGAGCTCAGCGATCATCGAATTCAACACACTCCTCTTATTTGTGAAGAAACTGTCCCTTGCAGGAGAAGTACATGTCACCAGGGGACAGATATGGGCACAGCACCCGGATCTTTGGACTCTAAATCACATGTACTTTCAAGTCTTAATGCTACGTAGTAATATGGATCATTCATTGTCTAATTACTTTCTGGGTTAATCCTTCCTCCAAATTCAAAAGCATTATTCAGCTTCATAGCTACTTCATATCAACATCACCTTAAGTTATTAGTCCCTCTGCTGACTTTAGATTTAATTTATGATATGGAGTTTCAGAAAAAGCACAACTGAAATTATTCAAAATGTCCCTTGTTTAACGTGATACAATTTTTGAATGCGATGTAGTCAACAGTCTCCCTAGGAAATACGCTCAATTGAAATGGTACTGATTTCATCTCAATGAACAGAAGTCCTTGTCACTTTGTAAAATACCTTGTGCAGTGGGAATCACTTTTTGAAAAGGTCAAAACTCTTTAGGGTTTACTGAATCAGTAGCATCTATTCAGCGATGAACGAGTGCTGGTCTATTTCATGCAGAAGACAGACACCGTTCTGAAAGCGAGAGAAGGTGTCTCTAGGAGAGTGGCGGCTCATTTACATTTCGGGTAGAATTGGATACCAGCTGGCCACACTGGAACAGATGAAGAGGTGAAATGCCAGGTTGAGAATTTTGGACACCAGGAAGCTGGAGGCCAATAGCAAGAGAGGGAAGAGTGTTTTAAAAGAAAGCGAATTAAAAACTCCCTTCTGAATCTGTGACATCTCCTGCAGCAATCAGAGCTTCTAAATGTATGTTGGGGCCATACTTTGTAGACACCAAGGTCGGTCATCGGTGGACTCTGAAAAATATATTGGAGAAATCGACAATAAAATCGAAATGTAAGTGATTTATGACTAGTTCCTCTCTAACTCTCTGAACTAATATAAGAAGGTTTAACTCCTATCACCTAACATTTTATCTCAACAGGGCATGTTTAAATTATTTTTGAAAGGGAACTCACTATACGGGAGAGCATAATTGCCAACGATACATCAGATAAGGGGCTAATTTCCAAAATATACAGAGTACTCATACAACTCAACAAAAGGAAGACAAAGAACGCAATTAGAAAATGAGCAGAGGACCTAAATAGACAACCCTCCAAACAGGACATACAAATGGCCAAGAGACATATGAAAAAATGCTCAATGTCACTAATCATCAGAGAGATGCAAATTAAAATGACTATGAGGTATCACCTCACACCTGTCAGAATGGCCGCCATCAACAAATCATCAAACAACAAGTGCTGGCGAGGGTGTGGAGAAAAGGGGACTCTAGTACACTGCTGGTGGGAATGCAGACTGGTGCAGCCACTATGGAAAACAGTATGGTGTTTCCCCCCAAAATTAAAAATGGGAACTGCCATTTGATCCAGTGATCCCACTTCTAGGAATATACCCTAAGAAGCCTGAAACACCAATCAGAAAGAATATATGTACCCCTATGTTCATAGCAGCACTATTTACAATCACTAAGATCTGAAAGCAGCCCAAGTGTCCATCAGTAGATGAATGGATAAAAAAGCTCTGGTACATATACACAATGGAAGACTATGCAGCTGTAAGAAGGAAAGACCTCTTATCCTTTGAGACGACATGGAGGGACCTGGAGAGTATTATGCTAAGCGAAACAAGCCAAGCAGAGAAAGACAAATATCACATGATCTCACTTATTTGTGGAATATAATGAACAAAACAAGCTGAGGAACAAAATAGACCCAGAGACATGGAAGTGGGGTACAGACTGACAAACCTCAGAATAGGTGGATGTGGGGGGAGGGAAGAGATAAACCACAGAACTTATACGCATGTATACGTAAACAAGGATATAGACAATAATGCTGGGGCAGGGGTGGGATTGGGAGGAGGGTATCAATGGGGGAAAAAGGAGAAACTATAACAAAAATAAATAACTAAATAAAAATAAAGTATTCAACTTAGACAATATGTTGGAAGTAAAATGTTGCAGTCCATTTTACACATTGACTGTTATCTTAAAACTCAAAACAACCAAACAAACCCTTGCTTTTTGTTCTTTGTGTGGTTATATACAATGGCAGTATTTTTTCTCAGAACTTCATTCATGCTTCTATATCCCCTGCTAAACCTTCATCGCATTCGACAGGTAGGAAATAGAATAATATTCAGAGATTAGTGTCAAAATCTAGAAGCCATTTCTCCTTTATGGCTTCAAGTTCTTGCTGTATTGCCATCTGGAATCACCTGCTATTTTCAGAATGTCTTTTCCATGCGCAGAAAAGGACGTAGGCAGACCATTATCAGGAAAAGGATGAACCTGCAACGTGGGTTACACAAACAGTAAATTGGAATTATAGACTAAAATGGAACTCAGTGAACTTTATTTGAATTAGTTTAATGTTTAAATCCCCCCAACTTCTAGAAGCATAGAACGCATGGGAGGACAGGACCTCTGTGGTCCGCATCCTTTCCATAATTTTCCAGGTCAGTTGCCCTGCTTCTGCTTGGACACGTTTTGTGATGGGGAACAAAGATTTCTTAAATAGGCTTTTCATCTTCAGGCAATTTGCATTTTAGAAATTTCTGCTTTTTTTTTTTCAAAAAATCATCGACCAGTTAGTTGTCTGGTTGGGATTTTGTTAAATCTCCGAGACACATCAGAGATCCCTTTTCTTCTGTGGGGCTGAAATGGGGTACAACAAAGAGAGGGTGCAGGATATATTGTCAACATTATACAGTATAAATATTGCTAAGTGAGGCTAAAAGATTAGCCCAAACACAGCTTCCTTCCCCCCAAATATAACACAGAAACAGAACACAATTTACAAATAGATGCTTGCCCGAGTCAATTCAAGGACACCATGAACGACCAGAAAGCCGCTGCTGATGTTTCCTGGACATCTTCTGTTCTCTCCTCCTAAACACAGTGACCTCCGTCTCATCACCAGCTGCGGATGGAGCTCTCCCATCTCGGCCCACTCCTCCCTGTTTGAGTCTCTTTTTCCAAAGTGGAACAATTTCTTTGTTCTTCAGCAGAAAAAAATGGAATAATGGATGTTCACACGTGCCTGAGCATTACTGTACTTTTAGGATTAACCTCCTCCTCAGGTTCAGGGTCCCCTTCTCCTTGCTGGGCTATCCAGACGTTCATAGCATTGGCCCTGTAGGAGCTGGTCTGCAAAGCTGGGCTGGCAGGGGACAACCTGGAAATGCCAGCACTTTGTTTCGTTGTTTGAATACATCTTAGTGAAAGATCTGTGCATTCCTCCAATTTTTGAAATAGCATCAACGAAAGGTCCTAATGATAGCAGATAGGTCCATGACAGTCCTGGTGGTTATACATCTGACTTTGTGAATTAATCTGTGAGTCAACTATAAGTAACAGTGTTACTCTGAGAATATAGGTTTTATGCTTAAAAGTCATCAATTTATAAACTGAATAGTCAGTTTTTAGGCTAGAGAATGCCTTCAGTTATCAATTAAATATATGGTTGATATGGTTCAAGCTTAAATAAAAAGTACCAGAATACAATAACAATGTAATAAATATCAAGTTGTTATTCATTAAAGGTTGATTTGAGAGAATGTCAGGCATTGTTTTCCAGTGGTGCAGCTTCAAACAATAACATAATTGTGAAGATTGATTGGGGCATCATTATAACTTCAGAATGACTTTTCTTTATGGAATAAAGGTACCACACTTCTCGATAAAAATGGTGTTATTACTCTGAATGTCTGCCGCCACCGTTTTAACAGTCTCTAGCTCAAAACAATAAGAGAAAGAAAACAATCTTTCACGAGGTAATAAAACTATATGACAAGTAATAAAGAAAAAAATGCAAAGTTCTAAGATGCCTTATTATTGAATACAGATATTTGAGTTTAAAGCATTTTTTTTTTAATGGAAAGAACCCATAATTTCAGGAGGAAGCAAAGAAACAAAAAAGAGGCACAGATTTAGAAATTAGGACTCATCAAACTAAATTCCAAATTCAATATGGACATTAGGATGCATAGATTCTCGCACTGCATAAGTGAATTGTACCATGGTGACAACAGATAGGATGCAGTGAGATAAAAGTTATTCGTTCCTACCTGGAATCTTGGAGTCTTAATACCTCTCTTTACTTCTAGACACAAAAGAACACCTGTTGCTCACAATTGATGCCAAATTTCAACAAAATTTCTAATGTCTAAATTTCAGGTATGTAAGTTTTGATTACTCAAAGATAATGATTTCTTTATTCTTTGAAAATATTTTTATTTTGAAATTATTATTAAAAATTTTTTTTCTTTATTGATTTTAGAGAGAGGAAGGGAGAGGGAGAGAGAGATAGAAACATCGATGAGCGAGAACATCGATTGGCCGCCTCCTGCATGCCCCCCACTGGGGATCGGGCCCACAACCTGGGTACGTGTCCTGACCGGGAATCGAATTGGTGACCTCTTGGTGCATGGGTTGACGCTCAACTGCGGAGCCACACCGGCCGGGCTATTTTGAAATTATTATAAATTCACAGGAAATTATAAGGATATTGCGGAATGGTTCTGGGTACCCTTGCTTGTTTCCTCCAATGATTCCATCTTACATAATTATAGCACAATAGCAAAACTAGGAAATTGAAATTGGTACACTGCATGCATAGTTTTATATCTTTTTGAACCACAGGTGCAGATTTGTGTAACCACAACTGCAGTTGAGATGTGAAAGTATTTCATCACCACAAAGGTCTCTCTCTTTCCATCTCTTTGTGCCTCCCTCTCCTCCCTATTCCTAGCTCCTGGCAATTATGAACTGTTCTTCACCTCTGTTATTCTGTCATTTGGGGAATGTTATAGACAAGGGTTGTGGGGATCAATAGTCTGCTCATTTTTATTGCTGAGAGTAGAAATTCACTTTTCCTCACAATGCCTTTGGACTGATGCAGATTTTGGTTCCTGGCATGGTATCCCTTGTTATAATGAGCTGTAGGGAAATTTTTCCAGAGACCCCCAGCACATCAGAGGAGTACATTAGCCAGAAAATGCAAACTACTAGGGGAGTGGATATGTGTTTCGAAATCTTTCAGGCTTGTGAGGCCAACAGGGCCCGGAGGATGAAAAGTCATATATAAATATTTAAAACCAATACTGCCTTGAAATTTAGAATTCAAGAAGTGTTAGAGGGAGCATTCTATATAACCTAAGTACAAGAACAGGATTTCTATTCAGCTGTTTTTAATAACAACCAAAGACTAGTAAGAAGGATGTCCTGTTTCCCTTAGAAATTGCTTCTCAAAGAAAAACGCTCACTTAGTGTGAATTGTGTGATTTGCTATGACATATGTAAATATTTAGTAACTCTTTCTTTTCATGAATAATATGACTAGAAACATGAATGGATCAACCTTGAATCTCCTTCAAAATAAGCCATTTATAGTTGAGACATCAGAAATGATACCAAGATCTACCCCTTGGTGGCAGTATATCCCAACCACACACTTGCAGTGGGTGGGTGTGGAGGGGGGGAGGAGGGGGCGGGGTTCTGAGATGGACACCTGCTGAACTTGAGTGCAGAGATGGATCACACTTCACACTAGCTGGCCGTGATTGGCTAGGTTGTTTCTATGTGTGATCAGACAAAATATGTTGGGACCTGGTGTACTTTCAGGCCAAAAAATTTTTGAGTACTATTCTGGTCTATAATTGTTTCCCAAATTTCAAATGTTTACCCAGTGGGATAATTGATTAAAGGAGAACGAACATTGCACTTTTTAAAATTTCTTTTAGTCCTCACCCAAGGATATTTTTCCATTCAACCAAGGTACGTGTGCCCTTGGCTGGAATCGAACCCGCGGGCCAAAGCTCAAACAGCTGAGCCAAACCGGCCAGGGCGAACATTGCTCTTTTATGCAGCATGTCTCAACATATAGTTATGGTGTCATGCCAAAGTGTAACACAGTAAAATGACTTCTAAAGAGTGCAAAAAGAATACAGATTCTTCGATCCCAGCAAAATGCCCACGCTTTCTTCTCTTCAGTGGGTAAAATAGAGGGTTTCTGAAGTGGAGACACCTGTTAAACTGGAAGTGGAGATACCGCACTGTGGACCGTTCGATTATGTGATCACGGGCATGGATGATGAGGATGCTCCCTGGTCCTCTTCTCTTACTTGGCTCCTGAATTTGGTAGCCAGTCTTTGATCCTTGGAACAGGAGAACAGAAGATCCTTCTCTGGAGAATCTGACCCATCAGTCAAGTTAATGTTTGAGAGGCTTAGCCCATATACTCAGTGGGTCAACTCCTAACTCCTCACTCGTCCATAAGAAGACACCTCAGAGTAAGCAGATACCTTACATAAAATAACTTACATGAAAGCAGCTTCCGTAAAAAATAGAGTAAATAAATTAAGAAGGGAAAAGGGAAACTTGAGGGAACAGAGACACAGAGAAGATGATTGAAAAAGAAACAACATCGCAAATCCCCTCCGAGAGCTGGAAAAATATTTTATAATCATGAAATGGGAACGAATGCAGGTAAGAACGGTCATGCAGGGGACAAAGAGCTTCTCAAAATTAAAAATACGCTATCTGAAAATAACAGAAGGTATTGAAAAAAGAAATTTTCCAGAAAGCAGAACTAAAAAATAGAAATGGAGAACAGGAGGAATAAGGAAATAACGGAGAGGACCGGCAGACACGTCCTCTGAATAACACAAGTGTCCGAAATAGACAACACAGAAAATGAAGGGAAGGAAGAATTATCAAGGCAATCATTGAAAGAATTTTCTATTTTCTTAGATCTGGTACCCAGGAGTGATGAAGCCCAATGAGTCAGGTGCTATGAGTCAAACCCAGAAAATTGGGAAAAATTTGTCTCTCGCCCTGTCAAATTATTAAGACATATCAGAATACCAGGGGTGGGGGAAGATCCCGAATCCTGCTTGAATTGCAGTCCAATAAGTAGCCCCTACCCACATCTGGCCACTGGGCACTTGGCCTGTAGCCAGTTCCAACGGAGACAACCTGTCAGTATAGATTTTATAGATTTAGTAGACTTAGATTAAAAATTAAAGATGGCATACTACATTATTAAAATGTTTTATATTGTTACTCGTTAAAATGGTAATATTCTGGGTATCGTGGATTAAATGAAATATTAAAATCAATTTCACCTGTTTTCTTAATTTAGTAGCACCATACAGGGGTGGGAAGCTTTTTTCTGCCAAGGGCCATTTGGATATTTATAACATCACTCACGGGCCCTACAACATTATCAACTCAAAAAGTAGCCTGCTGTATTTGGTCAGGGTGACTTGGTGAGGAGCGTGATGTTAGCTGGTATTGATTTCAAGGGCCTTATATGGCCTGTGGGCTGGACATTCCCCACCCCCGTATGGTGCTACTAAAAGATGTAAAATTCCATATGTAGCTACCATTAGTGGGTCACATTAAAGTTTTATAGGACAGTACTGTCCTAGAGAAATCAGAAATAAAAATCACAAAACAAAGGATCGGGAATCATATGGGTTCTCCCCGAACTGAAAGCTAGAAAACAAAATTCTGGAGAAAAATGATTTCTAACCTATAATTCTGTACTCAGGCAAATCAGCAATTGAGTTTGAAAAGATATTCTTAGATATGTAAGTTCTCAAAAATTGAATTCCAATGCATCCTATCTTGGAAGAGACTAGAAAGTATTTTCTACCCAAATAAAGGAGTAACCCAAGAAAAAGAAAGGTAGAGACTGGCTGGTGTGGCTCAGTGGTTGAGCGTCGACCCATGCACCAAGAGGTCAACAGTTTGATTTCTGGTCAGGGCACATGCCCAGGTTGTGGGCCAGATCCCCAGTGCGGGGCATGCAGGAGGCGGCCAATCACTGTTCCCTCTCATCCATGTTTCTATCTCTCTCTCCCTCTCCCTTCCTTTCTCTCTAGAATCAATAAAGAAAAAAAATAAAAAAAAATAGGAAGGTAGAGGATTAAAAAAATAGAAAAGATAATACAGAGGAGAGAAAAAGGGAATTTCTAGAAAGGGGCGAAGGCTTAGCAAGCAACCAGCCCACAGGGACACACCTCCTATTACTCCAGGGGATATTCCTTAAAGAAGGTAGAATTGAAACCTTAGGTATTTGTTATTTGCTGAGATACAGGCTTGGCAGAAAGTTTAGGGTTGGATTAGTGCTAATTACCTAGAAAATTAAACAATTGTGCAATGATTAACCCCAGGAAAAACAAAGAGTTGTACAGTAAAGTCAAGCAGTCATAGTTGATTGCACAGCTCAGTTGAGAATAGTGTTTACCTAGTCCTATAAAAATGCATGTTGAATATGGGTCTATTTTAAATGATAATAGAACTATATTGGGAGGATAGGGAGGTGAGAAAAAGGCAAGTAGAGAGAAGTAGACAAGGAAATGAAGCTTTATCTTCATCCTCTGTGATGGGCAATCGTTTGAAAAAAACTAAAACTGATTTTTTTTTTAGTGAGATTAGTAAGCATGTTATTAAATGATACCAAAGCACATTTTTAAATGTCAGCTTTGAAAGAATGGAATGAGGTTGCCTACGGAGAGAAGAAAATAAGACCAAGGGGAATTGGTGAGGGAAAAATCTATTTTATATAACAACATTATGGAAATGTTTAACTTTAAAAAACAGGTGCATATCATTTGGATACAAATAAAAATGAATATCGAGACAAAAATTAGGATTGGGATCATTTGAGGAATAACCACATCCAAAGTCTGCGTGTAGTTCTAATGCTCCATAGGCTGGAAAGCCCAGCCTGTCATTTATTAAGGAGAACGGAGGCATGCATTTCTGACAGACTGTATAATAAATTAATGAGTCTACAGTTCCTGTGGAAGGAAGTAATGAGTTGCCCTTTTAAAACTTGGGCTAGACTATCCTTTGGATGTAGGTAGCTGGAATCAGGCCAATAGCGTAGATAAAAAAAAATGACCAACCAGTCATCAAAGCCCACAGCTCAGAGAACTCTGATCATCTCTTGGGTTAGGGACTCTTCCCTTGGTGGGTTTTTTTTTTTTTTGTCTTATTTTATATTTCTAAATAAAATTTTATAAAATCAGAAAGCATTGAAGAAACTCAGAAAGCAACCTGCATCTATAAAATAGAAAGAATATGTATTTGTGTCCGTTGAGGAGAAACTGCACGGATCGTAACATTTTCTCTCTTTGTAATGTGACAGTTTCTTGGTAAATGACCAAGTTGCAATTGTCTTTAAAATTAACTATTTAGGAAATGTGATTCTTCTCAGTGTTTCTGGTACTACCTTAAATAAAGAAGTTTAGCTGTAGTTGCTGTGAATTAGTTGCTGGGACTATAAGTAGATACTCTTTCAGATCATTAGGAAACAATTTAATACATTTGGTTTTTAGAGGAAAAACATTGCAATAAGTTGGTTAGAAACATTAGCTGAAGGATGCAGATTGAATCCATGTGTGGGTCACTTGGCACCTGCTTCTATACTTGGCCAGTGACTTCAGGGGGGAGGGGGGAGTGGAAAAATATAAATGGAAAAATTCCAAAATGGCGGCGGAGTGAATGGAAGCTACACAGATCATCTCCCAGGACCAAACTGGAAATACAACTAAAATAAAGTCAAATCGTCGGGAAAAAGCAACGGAAAAGCAGCTCGCGAGGACCATACAACCAGGGACACTAACTTGATCCTGGTAGGATTGCGGAGGCGCGAGAGGGGGGCTGGGAGCCCACAGACAGCAGCGGCCTTAGCCGTGAGCAGTGCCTGCCCTTGGGGTTGAAGCCCGAGCCGGCTCCACAGCGCAGAGCCGGGACAGAGCGCTAAAACAGCCACAGCCACTCACCTCGGACTCCGGCGGAGGGAGGGCGGACTGGACTGGAACTGTGTGGGGACACTCAGGATTTGGAGGGCGCTCAGAGCTTTTGCTGAGTTTCGGCCACGCGGGACTGTGGCCTGGTCGACTTACTCCATCCCAGGGCTCTGGGGAGAGGCGGCAGCCCCTCCCTCGGAGATTCAGCCACACCCAGTTGGGCCATTGAAATGCAAATCAAGGCTCATTAACTACCAGCATCTGCCCCACCCTCGGGAAATCCTCTCACGCTGAACACCTGAGGGAGGTTTTCATTCAACTGAGAACCCAAGGCTCTTTAAGTAACCAGGACTAATAGCCTCTAGGCAAAAAGCTAGAGGATAACTGAACCTTTTCTGGGCTTGCAACTCTACCCAGAAAAGTAAGACTCGACAGTGGTGTATAACGTGGGTCCTCTCACGCTCACCCAAACCCAGTACAGGGAGCCACAAACAGCAGAACACCAACATCCACAGGGAAAATTTGGCAGGCTCCAAAAACCACTGAGCTAGCCAAAATGGTAAAACAACGAAACAGATGCCAAACGAAAGAACAAGAGACCTCCAATGAAGATGAGATAAATGAAATGGAGTTAAGCAAGTTAACAGAGCTAGAATTCAGAGCCATGATCTTGAGGAAGCTCAACAGCATATGTAAGGACATCAACACCATGAGCAAAGACATAGAAATATTGAAAATAAATCAATTGGAAATGAAGAATGACATAGCAGAAATGAAGAACACAATGGAAGGGCTAAAAAGCAGAGTAGAAGAAGCTGAGGACCGGATCAGTGAATTAGAAGACAGGGTAGAAAAAATCAACCAATCAGAAAACCAAAAGGAAAAAACAATGAAAAAACAGGAAGACAGCTTAAGAGAACTGTGGGACAACTGGAAACGTAATAATATTCGCATCATAGGAGTCGCCGAAGAAGAAGAAAATGAGAAAGGGTTAGAGAATATATTTGAAGAAATAGTGACAGAAAATTTCCCTAATTTGGTGAAGGAAGAAGGCTTTCAAGTTCAAGAAGCACAGAGAGTCCCAAGTAAGAAGAACCCAAACAGGCCCACACCAAGACACATAGTAATTAAAATGCCAAAAATTAAAGACAAAGAGAGAATCCTCAAGGCAGCAAGAGCTAAGCAACAGGTTACCTACAAAGGATCCCCCATAAGGTTATCAGCTGACTTCTCCATAGAAACACTACAGGCCAGAAGGGAATGGCATGAAATAATCAAGGTCATGAAAAACAAGGATCTGAACCCAAGACTACTCTACCCAGCAAGGCTATCATTCAAAATAGAAGGTCAAATAAAGAGCTTCCCAGACAAAAAAAGGCTAAGGGAATACATTAGCACCAAACCAGCACTGCAAGAAATGTTAAAAGGACTGCTGTAATTAGTAGAAGAAATAGAAAGGAAAATAGAAACACACTAAACAAAAACGGCAATAAGTAAGTACATATCGGTAATCACCTTAAATGTAAATGGACTGAACTCCCCAATCAAAAGACACAGAGTAGCGGATTGGATAAGAAAGCATGACCCATATATATGTTGCTTACAAGAGACCCACCTCACAACAAAAGACTCACATAGGCTGAAAGTGAAGGGATGGAAAAAAATCTTCCAAGCAAACAGAAAGGAAAAAAAAGCTGGGGTAGCAATCCTCATATCTGATAAAATAGATTTTAAAATGAAGGCCATAACTAGAGACAAAGAAGGCCACTACATAATATTGAAAGGATCTATCCAACAGGAAGAGATAACCTTGGTAAACATATATGCACCCAATACAGGAGGACCAAAATACATTAAAAATCTTCTGGAAAACTTCAAAGGAGAAATCGACAGCAATACAATCATAGCAGGGGACTTCAACACCCCGCTGACATCACTGGATAGATCCTCTAGACAAAAAATTAACAAGGAAACACAGACTCTAAATGAAGCACTAGACCAAATGGATTTAATAGATATTTACAGAGAATTACACCCAAAAACTACAGAATTCACTTTCTTCTCAAGTGCACATGGGACATTCTCAAAGATAGACCACATGTTAGGACACAAACGAAGTCTCTACAAATTCAAGAAGATTGAAATCATATCAAGCATCTTCTCAGATCACAATGGCATGAAACTAGAAATCAATTGCAACAAGAACATGCAAAGACATTTGAATACATGGAGGCTAAATAGCATGTTATTAAACAATGAATGGGTTACCAAGGAGATCAAGGAAGAAATTAAAAACTTTCTGGAAACGAATGAAAATGAACACACAACAACACAAAATCTGTGGGATGCAGCGAAAGCAGTTCTGAGAGGGAAGTTCGTAGCACTACAGGCCTACCTCAAGAAACAAGAAAAATTTCTAATAGACTATCTAACCTCACAACTTAAAGAACTAGAAAGCAAACAAAAGGAAAACCCCAGAGCAAGTAGAAGGAAGGAAATAGTAAAGATCAGAGCAGAAATAAATGACATGGAGACCAAAAAAACAATTCAAAGGATCAATGAAACAAAGAGCTGGTTTTTTGAAAAGATAAACAAGATTGATGGACCCTTAGCTAGACTCACCAAGAAACAAAGAGAGAGAACCCAAATACACAAAATCAGAAACGAAAGAGGAGAAGTAACAACTGACACCACAGAAATACAAAGGATCGTTAATGAATACTATGAACATTTATATGGCAACAAATTCGACAATCTAAGCGAAATGGACAAATTTCTAGAAACATATAGTCTCCCAAAACTGGACCGGGAAGAGATAGAAAACTTGAACAGACCAATAACAACCAAGGAAATTGAAGATGTAATCAAGACTCTCCCAGCAAACAAAAGTCCAGGCCCAGACGGCTTCACAGGGGAGTTTTACCGAACATTCAAAGAAGAACTAACACCCATTCTTCTCAAACTGTTTCTAAAAATTCAAGAAGAAGGAAGACTTCCAAACTCATTTTATGAGGCCAGCATAATTCTAATTCCAAAACCAGAAAAAGACACTACAAAGAAAGAAAACTACAGGCCAATATCCCTGATGAACATAGATGCCAAAATCCTGAACAAAATACTAGCAAATCGGATCCAGCAATACATCAAAAAAATTATTCACCATGACCAAGTGGGATTCATCCCAGGGATGCAAGGCTGGTTCAATATTCGCAAATCAATAAATGTGATACACCACATAAACAAAATGAAAGATAAAAACCACATGATCATATCAATAGACGCTGAAAAAGCATTCGACAAAATTCAACACCCATTTCTGATAAAAACACTCAGCAATTTGGGAATAGAGGGATCATATCTCAACATTATAAAGGCCATATATGAAAGACCTACAGCCAACATCATAATCAATGGGCAAAAACTAAAAACATTTCCCTTAAGAACAGGAACAAGACAGGGATGCCCACTTTCACCACTCTTATTTAACATAGTACTGGAAGTCTTAGCCACAGCAATCAGATGTGAAGAAAAAATAAAAGGTATCCAAATTGGAAAGGAGGAAGTGAAACTGTCATTATTTGCAGATGACATGATATTATACATAGAAAACCCTAAAGACTCCATCAAAAATCTACTAGACCTAATAAATGAATTTGGCAAAGTAGCAGGATACAAAATAAACGTCAAGAAATCGACGGCATTCTTATACACCAATGATGAACTCACAGAAAGAGAAACTAAAAAAACAATCCCATTTACCATCGCGCCAAAAAAATTAAGATACCTAGGAATAAATTTAACCAAAGAAGTAAAGGATCTATTTGCAGAAAACTACAGGACATTGAAAAAAGAAATAGAGGAAGATATAAAAAAGTGGAAGCACATACCTTGTTCATGGATTGGAAGAATTAACATCATTAAAATGTCCATATTACCCAAAGCAATCTATAGATTCAATGCAATCCCCATCAAAATACCAGCGACATATTTCACAGAACTAGAACAAATACTCCAAAAGTTCATATGGAACCAAAAAAGACCCCGAATAGCCACAGCAATCTTGAAAAAGAAGGACAAAGTAGGTGGGATCACAATACCAGATATCAGATTATACTACAGAGCTACTATAATCAAAACAGCCTGGTATTGGCATAAGAACAGGCATACAGACCAGTGGAACAGAACAGAGAATCCAGAAATTGACCCAAGATATTATGCTCAAGTAATATTTGACAAAGGTGGCAAGAGCATACAGTGGAGCAAAGACAGCCTCTTTAATAAATGGTGTTGGGAAAATTGGACAGCTACATGCAAAAAAATGAAACTAGACCATCAACTTACACCATACACAAGAATAAACTCAAAATGGGTAAAAGACTTAAATGTGACTCGTGAATCCATAAAAATCCTAGAAGAAAATGTAGGCAACAAAATTTCAGACATCATACGCAGCAGAATCTTCACTGATACATCACCTAAGGCAACAGAAATAAAGGAAAAAATGAACACATGGGACTACATCAAACTCAAAAGCTTCTGCACAGCAAAAGAAACAACCATCAAAACGGAAAGAGAACCCACTGTATGGGAGACCATAATTGCCAATGATACATCAGATAAGGGGTTAATCTCCAAAATATATAGAGTGCTCATACAACTCAACAAAAGGAAGACAAAGAACCCAATTAAAAAATGGGCAGAGGAACTAAATAGACACCTCTCCAAACAGGACATACAAATGGCTAAGAGACATATGAAGAAATGCTCAACATCACTAATCATCAGAGAGATGCAAATTAAAACAACAATGAGGTATCACCTCACACCTGTCAGAATGGCCGCCATCAACAAATCGTCAAACAACAAGTGTTGGCGAGGGTGTGGAGAAAAGGGGACTCTAGTCCACTGCTGGTGGGAATGCAGACTGGTGCAGCCACTGTGGAAAACACTATGGTGTTACCTCAAAAAATTAAAAATTGAACTGCCATTTGACCCAGTGATCCCACTTCTAGGAATATACCCTAAGAAACCTGAAACACCAATCAGAAAGAATATATGTACTCCCATGTTCATAGCAGCACTATTCACAATAGCTAAGATCTGGAAACAGCCCAAGTGCCCATCAGTGGATGAATGGATAAAAAAGCTGTGGTACATATACACAATGGAGTACTATGCAGCTGTAAGAAAGAAAGATCTCTTATCCTTTGAGATGACATGGAGGGACCTCGAGAGTATTATCCTAAGCGAAACAAACCAAGCAGAGAAAGAAAAATATCACATGATCTCACTCATTTGTGGAATATAATAAACATAACAGTATGGGGAACAGGGTAGACCCAGAGATGTGAAAGTAGGGTACAGACTGACAAGCCTCAGAAGAGGGGGTGGGGGGGGGAGGGAAGAGATAAACCACAGAACTTATATGCATGTATGCATAACTGATGGACCTGGACAACAAAGCTGGGGATGGGGTGGGGGGATGGGGAGGAGGGTGTCAATGGGGAAAAAAGGAGAAACATCTGTAACAAAAATAAATTAATAAAATAAAAAAAAAAATGGAAAAAAAAAAAAAAAAAAAAAAAAAAAAAAAAGAAAAATATAAATGGATTGGCACAAACATATCAATACACTTTATGGATTTGGGATGTTCTGTTAGAATGTGTGTTCCTATGCAAATGAGAGTAACTCTGAGGTCATCGTTACGGTCTTGAATGAGTGGTTCTGTTAATTCAGCAGAATTCCATGCTTAGGTATAAATTACTTTTTGTAGGAACTGGTCCACTGAAATTTTTGCAAAGCTATTTTTTTTTTAATATTCTATCAGGCTTAAAGTTGTTTACATATAGTCAATATTTTATTGAGGCTTTTTTTTTTTTTAAAGAGAAAGTAAGATTTATTCATTATATTATAATATATTTAAACAACAGCAACAACAAAAACAACAACAAAGGGACAACCATGAACACTTGAGCTGGGTAGTCTTTCCACATAGGAAATTGCCAAGGGCTTTCTTCTTAAGAGGCAGCACAGAGGTTACTGACTCCTGTCCCCTCACTGTGATATGTTTCCTAAATAGTGAAGTTTCTGCAGAGAAACTCTGCTCGGATCACCGCTTATTGGAAGTAACGGTCAAATTAGAATCCAGCTGGCTTGCTGCGTGATCCTGGACAGAACACATCACCTTGCTGGGTTTTTAAGAAAGTTAAAAGAAAAGTCACAGATAGAAACATATATTTTCAAAAATGTATTTAACAAATCACTTGTGTTAAGAATATATTTAAAACTCTTATAACTCAGTAATAAGATGACCTTTCTCAAAAAACACCACCACACAATTTAAAATGTGCAAAAGATTCAAACAGAAGACTTGACCAAGAGAGATTCACAAATGGCTAAAAAGCACATGAAAAGATGTTAAATGCCATTGGTCAATACTGAAATTCATGCTAAGTCCATGATAGGATATAGCTCCATACTAGGGTTCAACGGGAATGACATAAAGTGCAGAAAATCAGGAGTAATTTGACCATCATCTAGGCTCTGGTAGACTAAGTTGTCTTTCAGAAACTCTATTCTCCCAGAAGAGTGTTCATCTCCTTCAGGAAGAATAACCTCACGTAGTTTTGATATCAGAATTTTCCTAGAGAGAACCAAAAAGCATAGCCTAAGATAAAAGGTTTATTATATTTTCCAGCCTGGGGTTGTCCAATATAAGTCCCGACAAAAATCGGACGCCCAGCTCCCAGAATTTGGATAAACTTCTCACTGGAAGCTTCACCCTCCCTCCCTCAATGAGTGAAAGAAATCCATGGTTTTATACACTCGGAGGACTCTTGGGTGACTCTCCCGAGAAGAAAATTGACCCAACTCAGAACATTTATTGAACTTACATGTATAACCAGAATTTTTCTATGGTTCTTCTGCTATTTACTAATCATCAGTAACCATCAGCACTGTTTATGACCACCCGGTTGCTTTAGGTTTGAAGCCAGGGGCCATGAATCAGAGGCCTTGCCTTAGCTTTGAATTGACAAAGCCTCCAGGCTCAGCGTATCTGTGTATAGTATGTGCAGAGATTTTAAATGTAAAAATGTGCTTTTCTGCACAAGGCTGAATGGTGTGTAATTTTTACAAAGGAAAGCCTGTCTGGAAAGAACTATACCTTTCAAGAGTTAACCTATAGGTTAAACTTGGTGTCTTAAGATTGTTTGTTTTTTAATATCCATCATTATGAGGTGTGAAATCTAGATGCCTTTGAAAAAGCCAGAGAAGTAAACACAATGAGAACTCCAGAAACAAAAGCTTCACCCTCCCCTGTTCTGTTATGATTTGGATGCATCATGCAATTCAATTCAGGGGGACCTAGCTTCTCACCAAATATTCTGAAAATACATAGAAAAGAATGAGAGAAGAGAAGCAACTGGAAAAATAGGTTGTAAAAAGTTGTAAGCACGTAAAATGTTAAAAGAAGCCAAGTTAACCAAATGAGAGTATGTTATTAACTGAAATTCCCCTAAGTGTAGCCGAGTTGAGCTCTAATAAGAAAGTTAAACCCTGAAGCTAAAATTTTAAATTTCAAATAAAATAGATTAAATTTAAAATAAGGGCCGAAACCAAATCCTAAACACATTAATATAGAAGCAGTGAAAATGTTAAGCAAAGTGATAAAAACAAGTGAGATGAAAACCTTAACATGGTATTCTACATGAAATAAAGGATAAGAAAGAATTAAGAGCTAAAATATGATAGATAAAAAAGAACCCAAAAACTTAAATGCAAATAAAGATTATGAGAATATTTAAAATACAGTAGAAAATAAATAACTTGGGCATGTTTTGTTTTATTTTTTCTCTCTGGAAAAATAAGATAAGAAAGTATCAGAGGATATTATCCACATATATGCCTGTATATATGCATCTATGTATACACATGTACACACATACATACATGGGAAAGCTTATCTTCGAGGTGGTTTGCACAGAGGCTTACATTGAAGAAGTCGTTCAGTTCTTTGGGTCATAGGAAGCTACCCCGTCTTCAGAAGCACGAGGCTTAGGCGAGGAACTGTCTGGCTTTCCTTGGGCACCAGATTTTGAACGGAGTATACAATGCCAGCGTATACTCCTCCAAATTGAACTGCTGAGTGCATTCTCAAGTTTGAGACGTGTCTTAAATGTCACAGTAGCTAAATGGTGCTTTGAGGGAGACCGTCTTGAAGCACTTAATGCCTCAGAAACAGAATTCCAGTCCTTGCTCTGTGGCATGAGAAGCACTAGAAGCTTTCAGCTGCTGCTTCATCGGAGCCCTTCCAGGCAGAGCGGGGAAGGAGCAGCGAGTGCACTGTTCACAGGGCACCTGGTGTGGAATACTTATGAAACTATATATACATATATATATATATATATATATTTTTTAAAGAAGACTATTCAATCTGCAAATTAAAAAAACCACTGAGAAAATAGACATAAGAGACTTTTGTCATAAATATATATCTTTGTTCCCTGGGATTTCGCAGGAAATCTCTCTGCCTGGGGCATATTTGCTCAGTTATGCTGGTCTCCATCACCCCCGTGCACTCATTAACTCAGCTTCTTATATCAATAAATCGGTGAAGTGGGTATTTCTCTAAGGCCTGTTCCAGGGCCAGGGCCTCTACTCGCCACTGTGGGGGCATTTTAGAAAGTCAGATGATGCCTTTGCTTGCCAAGGAAATGACAAGTGTGTTGTGGGAAGAAAGAGCCGCTGCCACACCCAGGTTAGATCTTATTTTGCATACCAACCTTCCGGAAACTTTGTGACATCCCCACGGCTCTGTATACACAACGTATCAGAGCTGATGATCTCCTGGAGGGACAGCTGTGAGCGGGAGGGAGGGACAGCTGTGAGCGGCTTCCTCTCAAAGGCACTGTTTCCCTCGTGGCTGCTAGGACCCAGGGCTGTCTCTGTCAGGCGAAAAGCAGTGCTGAGGGCTGACTCTCCTTTGCTTGCACACTTGGGATTCTTGAAAAGTGTTGCAATTTCTGATCATGACTCTGTGAGGTGCCTTCTTGATAAAGATCACATTTTGGCTATTTCTAACTGGTGCTTCAGCCTTCATTGGTTTTGAGACAGCCATTCTTTTTAAATGTTACTTAACTTTTTAATGGCAGTTTACATTCAATACTACTTTGTATTAGTTTCAGATGTATAGCATAGTGCTTAGATAATCCCATACTTTACAAAATTATCCCCCCCCCCAATATTTCCAGTACCCATCTGGCACCATACATAGTTATTACAATGTTATTGACTATCTTCCCTATGCAAGACAGCAGTTCTTAAAATGTGGTTTGTGGCTCGCTGTGTGTCTCTGGGACCCTTTTAGGGGGTCCCTGCATCCAAATTATTTTTATAATAACTTAAGGTGTTATTTGCTTTTTTTACTCCATTGATATTTGCACCAGCCATGCAGTCAATGGTTGGCTGCTGCTGTCTCAGCACAAGTCAAAGTGATATTACAATAATCTGGTTATTATTTAACAGGAAAGGAGTGAAGAGGTGGCTAAATAATAGAGGCATGCCATTTATACAGCTTTGCCAGAAAGCCAGTTTAACTCTCCAAGTCTGTTCCCCACTGATCGATGGGGGAAGGGACTGGACAAAGGCAGTTCAGACACATGCCCAGTAAGGTCTGAGTGATGTGGGAAGGTGCTTACCTGTCAATCATGCCTAGAAACAGGCAATTGGCCAGGATAGGCATTGTCACTGCAAGGGCATGAAGTCTGAATATTTAGTGCCCTAGACAAAGGAAGTTTGCTCTCTTCCTCTCTTGGTGCTTGGCCCTCCTGCCCTCTTGGGACTCCTGTTGCAGGGGTACCATTCCCCTGCATTTGCCATGTGGCCCACAGGCATGTGGGACCTATACAATGGACTGATGGACTAAATCGAGCTCAGTGCCCTGCCGGAGCCAGCTCTACCATGGAGAGGAAACTCTGGACACTGGCCCTGCTTCTAGCTCTGCTGAATCCACAGCTGCCCCTTTTCCTGACATAAGGGACATGAGACTTTACAACCCCAGGAATATAGCTCCACACAAATAAAGACCATTCATTCTCCAGTGCGAGTCTTAGAGAATTCCTTTCCTGAAGCTATCACCAGAGCCACCCTACTCCCGCCAGTGTCGGGGAAATCTGATCCACGGATATCTCTGGCAACTAAAGCAGTGGCACCAGCCTGGACTTGTTATCATTCTATTCTTCACCACCATGCACGCTCATTAAAGAAAAAGTTAGGAATGTCTTGATGAAATAGCTTCACAGCTTAAGAATGTCCAGATGCAATGGCAAAAACATTAATTTCTGATCTTGTAAAACAGTATTACTCTTTTCACTATTTTTTTTTGAAAATACGTTTATTTTTCATAAGATGTTATTTACCCTCACATTTAATGAGCATTTTCAATCTTCTGTGTAATCACATGGGAAGTACCTGCTTGAAGTGTCCCTGATGTACACCAAAGCATGAAAATTCTCCAGGAAAAGTACTCGTGAGGAGGTCACTCCAGTCACTTTGTCATTTACATCACTTCTATTTGAAAGGTCATCTGGTAGGTGAGCTATGGCGATTCAGACATGGGTATGTGGCAGACATATTTTCTTGAAAATGAATGAAGTGACCTTGTCACCTTAAGGAAAGCAATGACAGAATTCATTGCCAATGATGAAATCCAAGCTTTGAAACAATAATTAGGATTCTGGAAGACATTCAGCTGCACTGAGACCTAGACAACTTTTCTATACCTAGAGCCCTGTCTGCAGAAATTGGTGCTGATGGTAACAAATCTAGTTTTGTCATACTGTATAATGAAATGTGCCAGCATTTGGAAGATGTTGTGAAACCAAGGATGGGCCAAAAAGATCCATTCAACGTATAATACAGAAAAATGGATTTTGAAGCAACTAAGTAGGAAAAGTTTATTGATATGGTTTCAGATTCCACATTGCGACTAACGTTTAAAAAGCCACTACTTGCTGAATTTTGGTATAGTATCAAATAATAGCAACCGCAATGATCTGTAAAGGATATAAAAATACTTCTGCTTTTTCTAATTACACGTCTGTGTGAAGCAGGATTTCCTTGAATTACTTCAGCTAAAACGACACATTGCAACACATGTAATACAGAAGAGGATATTGTACATGTCAGGAACTTCCAGATGGTCCTTTCTCCCTTAATGGCTCTTGTTGTACACGTCTGGGTTTGGTCAGGACCTATGTACAGCCATTCCAATTATACATTGGGGGCTGGGGGATAGACTACAGAACAGGTCTGCAGACTCATTGAGCCACTGTGATGCCTTCTTGGGCCAGGATTTCACTTATCCTCTGGCCTCCATAACAAATGATTCTAAGGGCCAACATGATGGCCTTTGAGATCCCTAGGTGTTACCATCAGATCAGACCAAGTATCCAATACCCTTTATAATGTTTGGGTATTCTCATTCTCTAGGTTTATAGTTACTCTGGATGATGGCTAATAGGCCCCTTGAGAGAAGGATTAGGGTAATATTGATGGTATATGTTTTATATACTTGTAGTAACATTACAGGCTCTTTCCTTAAAGGAACATTGTCTCTCTTTCAATTAATGGGCTCTGGCCGGATCTGTGAACTTACTTAGATTTGGAAACTGAATGAGAGATCACAAGTTTCCAATGTGGTAGAGGACATTAACATTCTATTAAACAATTCTCTTTTTTTTTTTTTTTTTCTTAAATCAGGCAAATAATTCATTTCACAGCTTTTTAATACCTAGGAACACTATGGTCTATTATCCTTGGTCATGGAGCTTTGTGGGTCAAGGTACCCTAGTTGCCCACAAGTTTTGCTGCCCATTACCATGGTGACATGCATTTTACCTTGGTGTGTTAAGGACTTTCACCTAGACTCTGCCATTCCAGAATTCTATTACTCCCACTGATGTTAGAAATCTGAGTTCTAGGACAGACATCAGCAAATCATTCAAGTGGACCAGCTACTTGTACCTATGCATTCTTTATTGTGTTAATGAAGGGCTTGTTCTCTGAGCCTTCCTGGAAAATGGTCAGATGGCAGGTTCTTAGATCTTATGTAATTAATCCATTCTTAACATTCTCACAGCTCGGTTGTTCCTAGGTACTCTGCTAGAGCAATCCTGACATTTCTACAACACTTGTCGTAGGCCAACATTATGTCCCTAACTCCAAGGAGCCATCTCAGAAACATATTAGGACTGTCACTAAGTGTCCTTGCCAAGACATTAAGCTCTGAATCATGGGAGAGTATTCGCTTGTCAATATGTTATTGCCTATCTAGATTTCACTCTGTCCTGGTCTGATATCTTCAAGAAGCATTGCTACCCTGTCCCTCTGTTTGCTCTGAGTGCACATTCAGCCATGTCCTATCATTTTGGTAGAGGACTACCATTTCCTCTCGGAGAAAGCATTGTATTTCCCTGTGCTATGATCCAACCCCGATTATTGGTCTGGAGGCAACGGGGTCCCACATGGGTAACTCTAGAGGACAAGCATCATGTAGCAAGACATCTGCATCAGATAAGGCGTTTTTAGGGTGTCCAGAGAAGGTGACACTTTTTCTGGCAATGGGGAAGAAGCTGATTCTGCTGACCTGAGGGCTCAGGGGATTTTAGTTTCAAGATTCTCAAGTTCATCTAGTATCTCAGATCATCTCAGCGATCAACTCCTTTCCTATCAGCTGTTGAGCTTATAAATGCAATCTCCTTCGCTCTTCTTGTACCCTTACGATTACGTCCTGAGTATGACTTTTGGCACAGTCTGTCTCAGGACCTAACAAGATAAAGGTTTCCTTTCACACTGCCTTGGGAGTTTTCTGACTTTCACAGTATGCCTTGAGTTGTAACCTGACTAACTTTGACCCTATCAGTTCCTTTTCCAAGGCCTCTAAAGTAGTTAACGAAGCAGCTAACTCCACAACCCTTACAATGACCTTTGCCCCATACTGTGTCTCACCACATAGCTGCTGCTTTCACCTTCCACGTCTCCCGCATCCTAATTCCCCACCTGTGACAATCGTAGTACCTACTTCTGGCTACTCTGTGCCAGGACTTGTTACCACCCAGCTTACTACCATCAGGCCAGTTCCAGAATTCCATCTTGAGGGTCTGTTTTTTAGGGCCACGTCTAATACCAGTGTTCTTAGTCGGGGTTTCTGTGGGAGACTGGAAAGAATAAGACAGAGGAGTAGGAAAAGTTAATACAGGGTATATTTTGCCTGTGTTCCCTCTGGGGCCAACTGAGGCTGGACCACCCTGGCATCTTCTAAGGAGCTGTGCGTAATGAGCCTTGAGAACTGTCCCTTGAGGAACAGCACAGAGGATCAGTTACCCACAGCCGTGCCCCACGGATGTGGACCTGCCCCTCCCTGGTGCCAATCACACAGGCTCCATAAGCAGCAGGGTCCAGACTCTGGAATACTGTGAGGGCACAGTGCGGTGCAGTCCAGGTGCTGCCCAATGACCTAGCCTAAGAATGGTGGCAGCGCTGAGGGCTGGAGCACACAGCTGAGTGACAGGCTGCGAGACTGGGCACAATGAATGCTCGATGTGTGATCACAACCTGACCCATCTTTACTTTGCCGCCATTTCTGTCTCCCGCAACTGTGGCCACCAGCTGGGCATTGCCTCCATCTATCATTGCCTTTCTCCAAAATCCTTAGCTTCCCTGTGCTACTCTCTGATGACTGCACAATGTTTTCAGCCAATATTGCACAGTCTAATGCCTCTTGATAATAAAATGAGAGGTAATAAAAAACTGACATCGAGAAGCTGGCATTAGAAGCTCTTTAGGAAACATATTTCAGAGCTCCCTCGTGTTATTATTTCCAGAGCTATAATTTAGTGAGCTTGACTTTATTCATTCACCACATTTTTACTGTGAACCTAACGGGGGCCAGGCACTGTGCCCGGCGCATGAAAGTACAAAGAGAAATATTAAAAAAAAGTTTTCAGTGCAAACATTAAAAAAATAGTAAAGGACGGAAGCATGCAAACAAACTATTTCAGAACAGTGTGACAAGGTGTGTTATGAATATGCACAGAACTGTGGGATTAGACAGGAAGGAGACACCAATGTGTTCAGACAGTAGCAAGAAGGTGTCGCAAAGGAGTTGAACTTTGAGGTGGATTTTGAAGGATGAATTGAGCCTCGGTAGATGGAGAACTAATGAGACATTTGCAAAAGCAGAGAAGCATACACAGTGTGCCTTGTTCACAAGGCAGGGATTGAAACGGCGTTTTGGGGGTGGTGTCTCGTGAGGGTAGAAATAAGAGAATGAAAATACATGTGGCAAGTGAGGTTACCAATCGATTGTGACAGATCTTAGTGTATTAAGGAGTTCTTTTAGTGTCAGGAAAGGACAGATTTAAATTTTAGCTTTGTGCCCTGGCTGGTTTGGCTCAGTGGTTAGAGCGCCAGCCTGTGGAATGAAGGGTCGCGGGTTTGATTCCCAGTCAAAGGCACATACCTAGGTTACAGGTTTGATCCCTGACCCTGGTTGGTGTCCTGTAGGAGTCAACCAATCAATGTGTCTCTCTCACATCGATATTTCTCTCTCTCTCTCCCTCCCTTCCACTCTAGCTAAACAAACAAACAAAAAAATCAATGAAAAAATATCCTCAGGTGAGGATTAACAATAAATAAATACATACTTTTTAGCTTTGTGATAGAGAAGAGGGTTGGAGCTAGGAGACTGGTTAGAAGACGGTCATGATAAGTTAGAGAAGATCCATGAACTGTGGCGGGGGCACTAGGCATGCAGTATGATGGATGGATTTCCTTAGATATACATGAAATAGAATCAACAGAATTTAATTAACTGCCTCTGACTCTCCTGCCTCCCTATTATGAGGACTCCTGTCCTTATCTTGCCCCAATCTTAATAAGTTGATATTAAAGTAGGAAGAGTCAAAGTTACTATTTTGAGGACTGCTAGGTGATACCATAAACTAAGATAAAGATGTGAAGGGTTAACCTATATGTGAATGAGAGGAAAACAAACAAACAAACCACGAGTCGTTTTTGAGAAATGTCAAAGTGCATTTGGCAAACCCATTAGATGACCCCAATAGGGACTGAAGTCTGTTTCTATTTATGTATCTAGGACCAACTGCCCTTCGCATTCAAAACAGTGTCTCATAAGCATATCAGACTCATCGTATCCACACTGAACTTATTTTCCCCGAATCTCTCCTCATCTAGTGTTTATTATTTAGAAAACAGCATTACCACTCAATACTTCATTCATTTTATGAGTTTATTCAAGAATTACTACTACCCTGTGCCAGGCATTGTTTTAAGAAGCTCAAACACAGTGACGATCAAAAGCAAGTTGGCTCTCATTTGCAAAAAAAAAAACCCCAAAACGAATGAATAACGAGTGAAGTGATGACAGTAGCAATTCAGAAAAAGAGGGCTGACTAGAGCGATAGAGAGTTAGGGGATTCTTTTCCTCAAAATGGTCAGGGCAAGTGTCTCTCATGAGGTCAGATGTGAGTGGAGCCCTGGAGAAAGAGAAGGGGTTAGCTTGTGGGCTACATGAAATTACTTTCCCAGGGTTGCTGTAACAAATTACCCCAAATATCATGGCTTAAAACAACATAAACATACCATCTGACAGTCCTGGGGCTCAGAAGTCTAACAGGTCTCTTTCGGGGTGAAATGAAGGTGCAGTCAGAGCTGTATTCCTTCTGGTGGTTGAGGGAGAATTTGTCCTTGCCTTTTCCACTCTTTTATTTTTTCTTTATTGATTTTAGAGAGAAAAGAAGGGAGAGGGAGAGAGAGATGGAAACATCGATGAGAGAGAACATCAATTGGCTGCCTAGTGCATGCCCCCCACTGGGGGTTTGTCCCACAACCTGTTGAAACGGCAACCTCTTGGTACATGAGTTGATGCTAACCACTGAGCCACACTAGCTGGGCATCTTTTCCACTTTTAGACATTGGCCGCATCCCTTGGCTTGTTTGTTCCTCTCTCTCCCTCTTTTCATCATCACGTTCCCGCCTCTCTCTTACAAGGACTCCTGTGATTATATTGGGTCCACTTGAATAGTCCACAGCAATCTCTTCATCTCAAGATCCTTATCTTAAACACAGCTGAAAAATACCTGTTGCCACATTAGGTGTTTGCAAGTTTGGGGGATTAGGATGTGGATATTTTCTTTGTGGGGGTGGTGATTATTCTGTCTATTGTACACAGTGATAGGCATTCCAAGCAGGAGGAGAATGAACTTCAAAGCTTTGAGCTAACAGCATTCTGGGGCTCACCTAGGAACCTGGGTATCTTATGTCTACTGAGTCATTGTCTTTTCAGTTAACACTTCTAAACATTTCTTGATTACGTATATTTCTCTTCATCTTCACTGCCCGAAGCTTTGATCAAAACACAGCAATCTTCTACGTGGATTATGATCTCTGAAAAACCATCTCCTGAATCCATGTTTCACTCTTTAACCTATTCCCTTCAGAGAAGTAAGGACCTTTTCAAAATGCAAATTAAATGATGCCAGCTCTCTGCTTCAAGTTCTGATGTGAATTTCTAGCTGTTCCTAGGTTAACTGTCCATCTCTATCTAAATTCCTTTGTACATTTTCCTAAAATCTTTTCAAGTTTACAAAGAGCACACTAAAATGCCACTGTGTAAATAACAAGAGAACTACCACTGGAACTGCGACGTCACCATCAGCCCGTGTGTATGGAGAACTCAGGAGGATGAGTTGAACAACTGCAAATAGAATAGAAGCCTGGGGAGCCGAGGACAGAGATGAGCACAGTCAACAATACTTGTAGAAAAAGCCCAACACTAAGTATTAAGATATGAGACACAGCTCTGGCTACAGGGAAGGGTCTTAAAAGCGTGTGGACCTGAGTGGCTGCCTCAGAAAAGCAATGCTTCTATAGAAGAAAATAAATAGAAAGGGGGAGGCATCCTTTATACACGTGTAGTGGAAGGAAAGAGAAGAGTTCAAGGAGGAAATCAAGGCTATTGCAGAAATGATAGAGAACCACAAAGCAAAGCAACTCGTCCCTACACTAACCGTGTTTCCAAGAAGAAGCTGCACTTCACTCTAACAGAAGAAATTATTTTGAAGAAAGAATTCTGTCCAGAAAATGAGTTGGAACAGGTAAAAGCAGATCATATCCATACAAAGTTAACGTGAGCAAAGAAAACAGAAAATCAAAACTCTATAGCTGTAGAAGATTTCCACCATCAAACCCAACCACAAAGCAGAAGAAAAGAGTAAAGCAATACTCTAAACAGAACTAAACAGTCTTTAACAAACAAGATTTTTCTTATCCCTAAATATAGCTAGGAAACGAACTAAATAACAGAAAGGAACAGCTCCTCTTTTTAGTAGAATGCCAAGTAATGAATACGTATTGGACGATGAGGTTAGAAATTTCAGTTTGCAACCCCCATAGCTGGAATTCAGGCAAGGATTTTCCACAGGTGCCAAAACTAGTGTGTGGCATTTTGAGGAGGAGCAAGATCTTTGCATGGAAATTAAGATATTACTTTAGAAAGGTATTTATTTATAGCAAAAGGAAAAATAGTATTATCACGGTAGAGAAACCTAGTGGGTTCTTCTTAACCTAGTGACATGTATGCTGGCAGGACGCAGCTAGATGACCCCATCAGTTATTCAGTACTCCAGCCCCAAATGCATAAGCTGCCCCCAATCATGAGAAAACACTAGATAAACTCAGATTGAAGAACAATCCTCTAAAACTGTCTATTTTGTGACATCTCTAGAAAGCATCTTGTAATAAGAGGGAAATTTAAGTTCATATTACATGTTTTTTCTCCCAGCGCATAAGTAAATGATGCCTTGTTTAAAAAAAATACAGCAATGTTATTTTGTTCAAAATAATACTCTTTAAAAAGGGGATTGACACTGTACTGTGCATATACAGGGTGGGGTAAAAGTAGTTTTACAGTTGTCCATATGGAAAATAGTACAATAATTAATAAATAATAATGCAAGAATAAACTGTTTTGCATACTCACAACTGTAAACATACTTTTTTTTCCCCATTTTTTAAAATAATCCTCACTCGAGGATATGTTTATTGACTTAAAACATTTTTTTCCTTCTTTATTGATTTTAGAGAGAGAGGAAGGGAGAGGGAGAAAGAGACAGAAACATCGATGAGAGACAACATTGATTGGCTGCCTCCTGCACGCCCCCCACTGGGGATTTGGCCCACAACCTGGGCATGTGCCCTGACCGGGAATCGAACCAGCGACCTCACAGTGCATGGGTCGATGCTCAACCACTGAGCCACACCGGCTAGGTACAAGATGCTTCCTATAAATGGAACTAAAAGTTACAAGGGGCACCCAAAGTCCAGTAAACACAGAAGCACTAGGGGATTTTGAATGGCTGTCTCTGCTCACTGAAAACCTTTGTTGACCTTACAGAAATTACTCCGTCCACAACTCATTGATAAAAGACCAGTCCTGCTCCTCAGGCTGTTAAAAAACCTGAATGATAATGCACTGTCACGTCTGTGTCCTTATTGCTATGCATGCTTAAGAAAGCCCACTCCCTGCGAGATCTCAACTGCCTGCTAAAATCTTTCCAAAAGATTGTTTGGTTTTAAACTGTATTTAATGCTGAAGTAAAACATATTCCCCGTCTAGGGAAATCATTCTGGTGATGAAACCCTTTGAAGCTTAAAAGAGTGTTAAAAAAGAAGCCCGTCTGCCTTCTAGAATTAGAGTGTATGAAGGTAATTGAACCAAATGGAAGTTTTATCTCCAAGTGGAATTACTTCCACTGCATAGAGTCTAAGGCATCTGAAAATTTATCTGACATCCCTGATACCTCGGCAGTGACACTGATGTTGGATGACACATTTGGCGGAAGGGAAGGATCATTTCTCTTTAGAACACTCTATATTTGTTAATTAAATGATCATTGCTGCATGCATCCCCTCATGAATATGAATTACTAGCCTAGCAGAGGACTTATATTTGCAGGCGTCTTTTATTATGAAGCATTTTCCGGGGTGCAATAAACCCATTTTACATCGCCACTTGACATGTTTAGGGATTGCTTTCTCCCACACTGCGACATTGTCCTTAAGTAACTGTGTTATACTCAGGAAATAGTTGAGTAAATATAACAGCTCTTCTCCTGACTTGTGGAGGTTCATTTTTTTTTTTTTTCTTAACTAGGCACATATTGCTTGTGGAATTCTGAGCACCCAAGTGCTTTGGTAATGGGCTATAATAATGATCCATATTTCTTTCAACACCTGTTGACATTTCCCGACATGTCATATGTTTAAATCTGATTACACTGATTTTTATTTTCTGTTTGGCATTATTATTCTGATTATGATTTTTGAATAACAGACTATATGCTTCAGTGGCTGGGTTGCTCATCGGAATACAATCTCCATGAAGGCAGAGACTTTTGCCTATTTTATTCACAGTGTATCTCAACACCTCACACAGTGCTTGGCACATAATAAATGTTCAATAAATATTTTTGACTGACTAAATCAATGGTATAAACAAACAAGAGAAAAGAAATATGTATATTTACAATTCTATGGTTATTAAAATAATATAGAATAATGGATTAATTTCAAACTATGTTAGAAGTAATATGACAACAAATATGAAAATAATTTTATAGAACTCTGAATAACTGGAAAAAACCTACTATCTTTCCTACTTTAATGGACATTTGTCATAATTTTTGCCACTCAGCTCCTTTTCAACACCCCTCTTATATTGGGAACATTTTCACACCAGAGTCTCTTTTCAGGTTCTCTACAATTTGAATTCTATATTCCCCTCATTTTAGCCTTTTTTCAGATATATTAGCAAAATCATGTTTTATATAGTATACACATTATTCATTATGCTGTGCATCTCATAAGTAATATTTTGAAATTTTAATATTTTTATTATTGCTGACAGGTGTTGGTATTAAGTTTATGATCCTCTTTTAAAATTTTTCTGCAAAAGTTTGTGTAAAATGTTTCCTTGAATATTTGATATGATTAACCACTAAAATCATCCGGGCTTGAAGTTTAATTTTGGGGGAGTCTGTTTTTTTGTTTTTGTTTTTTTGTCTCTCTTGGCACTTGAAATGAATTCATATTTTGCATTTCTCTCAATCATTGAGAGAGTGATTTTATAGCATTTTGTTATTGTTATGCAATTTTCAATTTCTCTGTTTCTTTTATTGGGTATACCATTTATAGTTTCTAGGATTTCCTCATAAAATTTACTTTTTATGATTATTAAATGTTGCTCTTTATATTTGGCATGACCCTTTGTATTAAAGTCTATTTCATTTAATATTAATACAGCTACACTAGCTTTCTTATGTTTAGAGTTTGCATGATATAATCTTTTACCATCTATTTACCGGCAACCCTATTTGCATTTTTATATTAAAATGTGTTCCTGACAGGCAGCTTGTGGATGAGTTTTCCTCTTTAAGAATTCTATCTCTGCCATTTAATGGAAGTATTTAGACTAATTACATTTGATAGAATGCTTGATATGGTTGAATTTAGGCCTACCATGATTCTTTTTCATTTGTATCCTCTATTTTTTTTTCTTCCCTTGTTCCCATGTTTCTGCCTTCTTCTTCTTTTTTTAAAATATGTTTTTATTGATTTGTTTAGAGAGAGAGAGAGAAAGGGAGAGAGAGAAGAAACATTGATGTGAAAGAGAAACATCGATTGGCTGACTCCTGCACGCCCCCTACTGGGGATGAAGCCTGTAACCAGGGCATGCGCCCTGACAAGGAATTGAACTGGGACTGCTATGTCCATGGGACGACGCTCAATACACTGAGCCACTCAGGCCAGGCTTCCTGCCTTCTTTTGGATCACTTGAATACTTTTTAAAATTGTATTTTAAACTATCTATTGGATATTTGTGCCATTGTATTGTATTATAATCTACATATATAAACTTATATATCTAGTTAGTATTAATATTGTACCACTTCATTCAAAATTAAAAAAAAACTGCAACTAGATAGATTCCTTTACCTTCATGCTCCATGGACTTTATTATAGCTTTCATATGTATTGCATCTGCAAACCTTACCTAGCAGATAGCTTTGCTATACCAGCTATACATATTACAACGAGGGAAAATAGTATTTTATATTTAATTGTGACAAATTCTGTTAGTTTTCTTTCACTGAAAAATGTCTTTACTTTGCCTTTATTTCTAAAGAATACTTTTATTGGGTATTGCATTCTGGGTTGAGAGTGCTTTCTTTTTCTCTTTTTTTTCTTTTAGCACTTTAAAAATGTTATTACACTGTCTTCTGGCCTCCATGATTTCTGGAGTAGTCTACAGTAATTCATGAATAGTCTCCAGTAATTCAATTTGTCCCTTCCATCACTCCCCATATGTAATGTGTTATTATTATTTTTTGTGTGGCTTTCAGTATATACATCTATATATCTATACATATAATTCAGTAGTTCTATTATGTTTCTGGACATTTTGATTTTATGCTGATTAGGGTTCAATGAGATTTTGGAACCTGTGAATATAAGTTTTTCACCAAATTTGGGAATTTTAATCTATTATTTCTTCACATTTTTTTGTGTGGGGGTACCAATCATTTTCTCCAGGACTCCAATTACTTGTATATTTAATCATTGATATTGTCCTACAGATTCCTCTGACTTTGTCCATTTTTTTCCCCATTATGCTTTCTCTCCTTTTCCAAATGAACTTTTGGGTTTTAGTTTATCTTTAAATTTACTGCTTATCTTTCCTGACATGTTCATCCTGTTAATAGGTGTATAGAGTAAGATTTTATTTTAATCTTCTAAAATTTCCATTGGGTTCCTTTTTGTATTTTCTATTTTTTTGACTAATATATCTTATCTTTTTATTCATTTCAAGTTTTTCCCTGTACCTCATGATGAATATTTATAGTAGCTGCTTTAAAGATTTTGCCTGATAATTCTAACATTTCAATTATTTTGGGATTGACATATGTAGATTGTCTTTTTCCTTGAGAATGGACCACATTTTCCTGGTTATTTCCACATTGAGTAATTTTGGATTTTATACTGGGCATTTTAATGTTTTGTTGTATAGACTCTGGATTTAGTTAAAATCCCCTAGATAATATTGAAATATTTGTTTTAGCAGGTAATCATACACAGGTAAATTTTCATAGTGAGTTATATCTCTCATTCTGTGTGTGATGTTCAAACCTCAGTTCAGCTTTTACTTCTCGATTGGAGTCTGTCCCATGCACGCGTAGTTCAAGAGTTTGATTAGTACTTACACAAGCCATATATAAAACTGGGGAATATTTTCTGTCTCTATCACCTAAGATATTTCCTTCTCTCTCTTCTGCTTTCAGGGGTTTTCCCTGATTTCACTAACAAGAATGATGGTGGGATTTTTATCAGAGTATTAGCTGATGGGGCTGAACTCTCTATAACTGTAAGCTGCCCTTGGGGAAAAGTCATGTAAAATTCATCCCCATGCAAGATGCTTCTCCAATTTTTGACTCCTATGAACAATCTGATTACTTTACTTTTCACAGCCTTTGGTAGTTTATTTTAGATTGTGTCTAGAATTTATAGCTGAAATCAGGGGGAGGATTGGAGGTCTACATCCAAAACAAAACTATGTCTTATCTCCTTAACCTTTGACATATCTGTAGTTTTCCTCCCTTTTAACTAGAGATTTTATATGTTGATACTTTTTAAAAAATGTGTTTTATTGATTTTAATGAGAGAAGCGAGAGGAGAGAGAGAGAGACATCATTGAGAGAGAAACATTGGTGGGCTGCCTCCTGCACATCCCCTGCTGGGGATGGAGCCCACAACCTAGGCATATGCCCTGACTGGGAATTGAACAGGTGACTCCTTGGTGCATGGGATGATGCTCAACCAACTGAGCTACACTGGCCAGGGCTATGTTTTTGTTCCTTAATGAAACTTGCAAGGTATGTTCTATTTTAGTAATAATTAAAAAAAAGCTATTTACTTTATTTCTCAATGAAATCTTTGTTTTCCATTTCTTTAATATCTGACCTTATATTTATTATTTTCCCTTCTATCCTTCTTTTTTGTTTTTCCCTACGTTAAAAAAAGTTAAAAATGAGAGGTTAGCTAATTAATTTTAAGCCTTGCTTATGTTAAAATATAAACATTCAAAGTATAAATTTCTCTCTTTTAAACAGTTTTATCGAGGTATAATTGACACACAAAGCATTGCAAACATTTAATGTGTACAATTTGAAACGTTTGGGCGTATGCAAACACCCACGATACTATCACCACATTCAAAGAAATAGTCATATCCAACATGTCCCAGAGGTTCCTCGTGTCCTCCTCCTCTCCCTTGTTTCGTGGTCAGGACACAACAGAAAGTAAAATGCTTCATGAGCTTACTCATATGTGGAGTCTAAAAAAGTTGAATTCATAAAAGCAGAGAGTAGAAAGGTAGCTACCGGGTGGAGAGGTGGGGGGAATGGAGAGATGTTGGTCAAAGGGTACAAAATTGCATTTATGTAGAATGAATAAGTTCTGGAGATCTAATGTACAGCATGATGACTATGGTTAATGATACTGTATTGTACACTGGAAATTAGTTAAGAGAGTGGATCTGAGATGCTCTTACCACACACACATACACAACCATATGAGGAGATGGATATGTTCATTAGCTTGACTGTGGTCATTGTTGCACTGTGTATGTGTCTATCAGAACATCGTGTTGTATGTCTTAACACTTCTAATTAAAAAATGAATAACAGAGGAAAAATAATCCCCTTCTTGCATTCATATTGAGGGATGTTCTGAATACCACGGACCACAACTAAACCTTGACCACATATAGGGGGAGAATTGAGAAGAGAGTTAATGTTATTTTTTTATTTAAAAAATTTTTTTCTTTATTGATTTGAGAGAGAGAAGAAGGGAGAGGGAGAGAGAGAGATAGAAGCATCGATGAGAGAGAACATTGATTGGCCGCCTCCTGCATGCCCCCCACTGGGGATTTGGCCCACAACCAGGGCATGTGCCGTGACCAGGAATCGAACAGGTGACCTCTTGGTGCATGGGTTGACGCTCAACCGCTGAGCCACGCCAGCCAGGCAAGTTAATGTTATTTTGATAGTACTTCTCTGTCTACTTTTGTTCAAAGAGCAGGGTGAAACCAAATGTCTGGGAGAACAGAATTCCTAAACTCTATATCAGCTGCTTGAAATGTTATCCTCAATAAAACGCTGGGAACAGCCTCTTCTGCTTCACGGAGCTGCTGTGCCCCAGTCATCTGGGCTCCCTGCCAGCATTAGCTTGACTTAAACGAACAGGTTAGCCTTGGCACCTGAGAGTCTCGTTGAACATATGTGCTGTTGGCAAGGCAACTTACTTAATAAATAGCACTAAATAACACCTAGAGATGGAAAGTTTATGGTAACCACCAAATTAAGCAATAAGTAGAGAGTTAAACTATCAGGATTCACTGAAATATATAAATGGATATTATATGTATGTCTATATATCTATATCAGTATCTACATATATATTTGGGAGGTAAGCAAGAAGAAAAATCGTTCTTCTCTTTTCCTCTTGATGACAAGGAAAGTGGCCCAGATGTACGCATTCATCTCTAATCTGAATGAAAGATGTGAATATGTTTTCAGGGATAAAGCATATTTTATCTCAAAGAGCAGTACCTTATCATTCATACATTTATACTAGAGAAAATGAATCTAACTTCCACTAAAAATTCAGTGTAAGTGGTAGAAATTTTAGAATTGATGATCATCATAGTTTTCTGCAAATCGTAAATCTTTCCTTGGAGTTGACATGCTATTTCTGGCCATTATAGTCACAGCCTTTTCTCCTTCACTTTTTTTTTTTTTTTTAACAGGAGAAAGATTTGTGGAGATACCTGACTGAAATACTCATTCTGAAACTGTCTACTGGACAGACTTGCTCTATTAGGAGCACATCCTATAAAAGGTCCCATTATAGGATAGAGATCAAACTCCCATAAGCAAACATTTCTATGACCAAGAATGTGGGCATCTTTAAAAGTCCTGATTGCATAAACCATCGTTTTACATTTATTGACAGTTCACATGCTATTACACGGACAATTTGGGCAATGGCCCAAGTGATGAGAAACTGGATTTGCTCGGCCATCTCAATACAGAGCTAAGCATTATAATAGCAATTCAGTATAACATTGAATGAGAAATAGTCTTATAAAAATACTCGTTTTCATTAGTGATACGTATATGAAAATTAAACCACACGATTATATAAACACCCTCCACTTTGCCTGCCAAAAAGCAAAACCCACTCCAGTTCCCCGTCTTCCTTGTATTCAGAAGTATAATATGCGTCCAAGAACGCACAAGTGGAAGATGTTTGAGTGCAGTTTGCAGGCCAGTTTTGCTTTCGGATTAAAGGTGCAAATACGACTGGTACTGCGTGTACCTTTAGTCCTGTGATGCTAGCATCGAAGCCATCATCTTGTGACTATGAAGAAAAGGCTGAATAATCACAGAGGAGCCAGACCTAGTCCTTGAGCTGCGGAACCAAAGTGAGAGACCCCCTCACTCCTGACGGTCGGAAATGTGAGAAAAAATAAGCCTTACATTCTAAAGCAACTTAGGTTTTATCTTGCTTATAGTTTAATGCATTTCTGATTGCTACAGTAACATATGGAGTGAGCAAAAGTTTCCAGTTCAATGGAATACACTGAAAATACATCAACAAGGGAAGATATTTTGAATTAAGCAGCATTTTGTAAAGACAAGAAAGAAGAGAACTAATTTTTTTTTTTTTAAGAAAAGAGGGAATTAAAAGGATAATGAAATAGACATCCCTGACTCTTTCAGTTTCTTGGTTTTGCCTTCCTTGGCTTTAGGTACATCAACTGCAAAATGAAAAGACTTCAACAAAAATGACCTCCAAACTTTCTTTTATTTCGACAAGTCTATGATTATAACGGTTCTCTTCTTTCTCTGAGTCTGGAAGTTGTATAAATATAGGGACATTGATTCTTGGATTTGAAGAAGAGAGCGTCCGTGGCCTTAGTTTTCTCCATCAAATCAATGAAAGTTGAATAGAGCAATCACTGAGAGCCAGGGAAGGTCAGGTTGAAGGTGCACAACATGAATTATTCACTGGTTAGGACTGAAATGTTCTGGTCTTTCTCCAAAACTGCTCTTCAAGGAAGACCAGGAGTGGAGGGGTGAACCACACAGGGAATTTCTTGACAAACTGGGATGCACAAAGAATAGCATCAGAAATATCTACAAATAGTGTCTAAAGTTTTAAAAAGGCAAATTATTTGGCACTTGAGGACAGTGTCAAAAGTAAGAAAAGTTTATTATGATATAGTTCATATTGCTGCTTAATGCATTGAGATAATGAAGAAAGGACAGACAGCATAGTATTCTATTTATTTAACACAAGTATATATAGTGCTTAGCAAAAGCTCAGCGCTATTGACAAAGAGAGTGGAAAAGTAATCGATTCTGGTTTTGCTTTGCTTTTCTCTACCAAAGAAAGTGCTTTTCAAAAAAAAGTTTAAATCCTACATCAATAAAAGTAATCAAATCGTAAGACCACGCAAAATATACTGAGTGTATTGAATCACTTTTAATTATTCTTTTTTTCTAAACTTAGGTCCATTTTGTATGTATAGGAGTCATCCAAGATTTAATCGTGTGTTCTAATAACCTCTTGAAGTCGGAGAGATCGTGGTGAATGAAAATATTGTTGTCGGAGAGATCGTGGTGAATGAAAACATTGTTGTCATACTGGAAATCCTTAGATGTTTTAATTTGTAAAATTACAACTGAAATTGGAAATCCTGTCAACATCCTCAAACTCAATGTTGAGTTTGGAATTGGAGAATTCCAATTAGGAAAGCTTGAGGTCAATACCAACCGAACGACATAATAGGTCACGCTGCAAATGCTGGGAAGGTGGATGGGAAATGAAGATCAGGAACCACCGTGTGCTTGCTCAGACATGTCAAATTCACCTACTTATCTTTCTAACGATAAAAATTCTAATAGATTGGTAAATTGGGATTAATTCATAAATCTGTCTAAGATTTATTGAGGGCATTCTCTATGAGATCATAGGGCTCGTTTTGGAAATTAACTAATATCACCAATTCTGCCTTGAACATTACACTGTATCGTGACCGTAAATACATGCAGAAAAAGGTCCAGTTATTGTGAGAGCAACTGCTGAAGAAGTAATAAGGTACTTCAGAGGAAGAGAAGGTTGACTTTGACTGGAGAGTTTATGGAAGGCTATCATGTATGTGGTCCGTGATATAGAGAGCTGAGTTTTGAAGCAAAGGATCTACTGCCATCTACTCCTAGTGCTGCTACCATCTACCGCTGCTCTTTGTATCAGGGGCACTGACCTCCTGCTGCCATTCCATAAACGACGTGTCTGAGGCCTCGGATGTGTGCTCTTGAAATAGTGCAGTGAGCTGAATGTCAGTCCTGGTACCGGCTAAGGCCTCCTGGAAGAGCCCATGAGAAGCCCACTTGGGCAGTGGTTAGTCATCTTTCAAAATAAGGAGACCTCCAACGTCCTGAGAAACAGCAGACTTTGTGGGGGAAGCCTGCCCAGAATAGAATTCCTTGCTTTTCATTAATAGCTTTGAAGAGAGTCTCTCAGGAGATGGTAGGATCTACCACAGAGAAGACTGAACTCCTGATGACGTTAAAATTTGAAAACTCTGGCAGCCAATTCCTAAACACATGCTCCTTATTTACAGACTACCACATAACTTTACCCAAATTGGCCGAAGAGATGGGGCAATTCCCCTCTGACTGAAAGGACCAGCCCGAGACAGCATACACTGCTAGAATGACTCATGTCTTGATTCACTGGAAGCCACAGGGGTGGCTAAAGAAAATGGCCCATGTAACTGTCCCATCTCAGTAAGGAAGAGGATTTCAGGGAAACTGACAGAACCATTACTGGGTCACCCTAGGAAGGACCCCCTTTGGAAGGCTATATGGTATATAGGTCAAGTTTGATTTTTATGTGGAGAAAGCAAGTGTGATTGTATTTACTGTGTCACCCTCCCTTAAATTTAGACTAGCCCTTCCACAGGCATTTCACAAGAGGAATGCTGAAGGGAATTTGCATAATTCGGAGCCTAAGTCATGGGAAATCTTACAGTTTTCACCTTGCTCTCTGACAAGCACAGTTTTTCCTGCATTCTTCAAGTTTATTACATTCGTATAAGCATTCAGTTAAAAATACTTTCTAATTTCCATTGTGTGTGTGTGATTTTTTTTTGCTATAACTCATGAGTTATTTAAAAATGTGCTTGTTAATTTCTAAATACATGAAGATTCGGCAATTATTTATTGTTGATTTCTAACCTATTTCTCTGCAATCAGAGAACACGATGCAATTAAAACTCTTTGCTTAATATCCCACAATGTGTTGATTATGATTAATGTTCCATGTGATTTGAAAAGAATGTGTTTTTGGCAACTTATAAATAGATTACTACATACAATTTATTTGAATTTTGTTAATCATGCTTTTCAAATCTTTTATATCCTTACTGAAATTGTGTTTCTTTGAAAAGTCTCTTAATGTGATGTTGGTTTAATCATTTTTCCTCTTCTTCTGTCAATTTTTTGTTTATATTTTTCAAATCTTATTAGGTAATGCAAATTTTGGACTATTTCCTCTTTCTAATGAAAACTGTTATTTTATCTCCAGTAATGCCTTTTGCGTTCCCTCCAGAAGGACCTCACTGTGGGATTGGCTCCCCAGGGTGGGTGGTGAGGTAATCTATGTTCCAATCATCACCCCTGTCATGTTCTCCCCAATTCTTCCTGCCTCATCTTACCTATATTTGCTGATCAAACTCTTCTCAGTTCTCTTTCTGACTTTTGAAGATGTTTTGAAAAGAAACCTTCCTTACATCAAAAATCAAGTAATAATGAGATTAGCCAAAGAATTTATATGTATATATGCATAGCACATGGACACAGACAATAGTGTGGGGAAGGCCTGGGGTGGGACAGGGGCTGGGTGGAAGGGGGCAAAGGTGGGGGAGGGGGGATGGGGGACATCTGTAATACTGTCAACAATAAAAAAAATTACATCATGCGTTTGGTTTATGTTTTCTGATTGAAAATATTTCTATTTGCTTGTTAAATAGATCATTCTCCTTCAAATTACGTTTAAATGGCTTTTATTTTTATATGGGGAAAAGACAACCTTCTACCTACTCTCTTTCCAAATAACCATATGTTTTGAATGAAAGGATTTCAAATTAAGCACATGTCTTCCTAGAGGAACCAACTCAAACTGAAACTATGGACCAACCCACAGTCTGAAACTGCAACAAACCATGTCTACTTGGTGAATGAAGTACTAAGTCCAGTTATTGCTTCTTACACAATTAAATTATAAATAGAGTCATCTAAAATAAAAAATAAAACTCAAAAACCCCAAATACTCCCGACGGACATGAAATCGTACAGTGACAATATAACTGTCATTTCACCTGGCCAAGGCATTCTAGAAAGTATTAGATCTTGACTATATTATAACCGTAGTCTATTTTTTTTTTTAATTCTCCCCTGAGAACATTTTTGTTCCATCGATTTTCAGAGAGAGTGGAAGGGAAGGGGGGGGGGAGAGAGAGAGAGAGAAACATCTATGTGAGAGAGACACATTGATTGGCTGCCTCCCACACACGCCCTGACCTTGGCTGGGGATCCTGCAACCCAGGTACGTGCCCTTGACCAGGAATTGAACCCGAGACCCTTCAGTATTTGGGCCGATACTCTAACCACGGAGCAACACTGGCCAGGGTGCCATAGTCTATTTTTTTCTTCTTTATTGATTTTTAGAGAGAGAGGAAAGGACAGGGAGAGAGAGATAGAGACATTGATGAGAGAGAACATCGAATGGCCGCCTCCTGCATGCCCCCCACTGGGGATTTGGCCCACAGCCTGGGCATGTGCCCTGACCGGGAATCGAACCGGCAACCTCTTCGTGCATGGGTCGATGCTCAACCACTGAGTCACACCAGCAGGTCCATAGTCTATTTTTTAAAAATATTTTCTAATTGTGTTGTAGGAGATGCTTCTGTATTTTGAGATGTCTTTTTATAGCATTTCAGAGAACCTTTTATATTTTGAGCATTTGTGAAGCGCGGATATTTTAAATAGGCCATTGTACACCACTCGCTTTACTTTCCTTTCCTCACCATAAATATCAGATGCAATAATCAAAGCAAGGCATGAAACGGGAGTGCACAATGGATGGCGTGTCTTCCAAAAGTACAACGTGGAGAGAAGGAAACAATCTTGAAAAGCAAGGGAACGCACTGTGATCGTGTGCTCGGGGGCAGTCCCACAGCGCGCGTGGCGGGGGTGACAAATTTGCTTGCTCTGGCAGGAAGGATATGCCTATTAACAGAAAACAGCTGTTCGGAAAAAATGCTACGCCCACAGTAGTGAAAGGGTGTCTTAATTTAGCTCTGGGCCACATTTGTTACTGCTGAGAAAAATTACAGAAACTATCAGCTCTTTTCAATGAATAACATTCTTGTGAATTTATGCAACACAGAGGAAATATTAAGAATAGTTCATCGAAAGTAAATCAATCTCTGTGGTTTAACGACTCGGTTCTTTCACCATACAATGTCTCTAGGCTTTAGTGGTTATTATTTTTCATCCAGGCCTATGCCAGGAGGGAATTTAATCAACTTAGTAAAAAATGTGTGTGCTCTCCTTTTCAGAGTGAACAACAGACGGGGTAGGTCCCTGAGAACCCTCGCTTAGAGAGCGTGAGCACGGAGGAGAGAAGAGGGTGCCAGTGAACAGCAACCCGAGCACCAGAGCTCTCTGTTTTTCTCACTCTATGGTGCAAATATCTGGTCTCTTCCTAAATTTGAGTGAAATTATGTTGCAACTTTACAAAAATACGATTTATAGAAATATTTCGTGGAAAGGTGTAAAATACAAAAAAAAAAAAAAAAAATGGAGAAAGGTCTAATGGGAATATGTAGGGTCCAGAATATAAAGGTTTTATTTGAAACTCTGAAACCCTGAAACTTCATTTTCAGAGTGATCTCTTTGAACTTTGGTATCTATTATAAGGTCAGGGTTTTTATTTAGAACCTATTAATATCTGGATGTACTAGTAAGCACTCTCCGTACGACGTTCAATAAGACAGATTTCCTCTTGAAATTTGGTTGAGGCAAAACAGTCAGTGTTTACAAACCTGAGCGATGAGCTCTGTGAAGATGCTCCGAGGACTATGAGCGTACAGAGAAAAAGCGCTAACAAGAGGCCGTTGACCCAGTCTGTGTGTGTGTGTGTGTGTGTGTGCACGCGCCCATCCATGGATTTTTCTGTGTGTGTGTGCCCATTCGTGGATGTGTGTGTGTGTGTGTGTGTGCCCATCTGTGGATGTGTGTGTGTGTGTGTGCCTATCTGTGGATGTGTGTGTGTGTGCATGTGTATGTGTGCCCATCTGTGGATGTCTGTGTGTGTGTGTGTGCCCATCTGTGGATGTGTGTGTGTGTGTGCATGTGTATGTGTGCTCATCTGTGGATGTGTGTGTGTGTGTGCCCATTCGTGGATGTGTGTGTGTGTGTGTGCCCATTCATGGGTGTGGTGTGTGTGTGTGTACATGTGTATGTGTGCCCATCTGTGGATGTCTGTCTGTGTGTGTGTGTGTGTGTGTGTGCCCATCTGTGGAGGTGTGTGTGCCCATTCGTGGATGTGTGTGTGTGTGTGTGTGTGTGTGTGTGCATGTGTATGTGTGCCCATCTGTGGATGTGTGTGTATGTGCCCATTTGTGTGTGTGTGTGTGTGTACATGTGTATGTGTGCCCATCTGTGGATGTCTGTGTGTGTGTGTGTGTGTGTGCCCATTCGTGGATGTGTGTGTGTGTATGTGCACACACATAGGCACTCTTCCACAGGAAGGAGACACTGAAATAAAGAACTGAAATATTGATTGATTTACTTGATTTGATCTGCTGAGTAATACAGGGACAGGCATTCCAGACAAAGGGAACAGCATGGGCAGAAGCTTCTGAGGCACTAAATAAATTGTGTAGCTCCTTCAAACATGCGAAAGGACTGAGGTATAACCGAGACCAGGAGGTGAGCAGAGGGTGAGCAGGAGGGATTTGTGAGCCATGCCAAGAAGTTTGAACTTTATCCTGTAAAAGGGGAAAACCTTCAGGATTTGAAGCGAAAGAATGACATTAGCTTCAGGATGAGATAGGTCAACTGTCCTGCTCTCCCAGGATGTCCCTTCGTTCAGGTGAAGCCTTGAGCTCCAAAGAGCCTTGAGGTCAAGGACTAATCCGTGGAACACTGTTAAATATCCAGAACTGAGGATATTTTCTGGAACACTATGAGTTTGGTAAATATTTTTCTGTTGAACGGCTGAATAGATAAATGAATGAAATACCTGTGGTTACCTGTGTCATCACCTCTCTTCTCTGGACTTAATATAGAGGTTGAGATATTGCCTTACCCCCATGTACAATATTTAATTTACTCTATACCCAGATACTATGCCTAAAGAAGCTCTCAAATGTCTCAACTGTTGGTTTTTATCATCACGAATCTGGTCTATTACATCAAATACTTATTGAAATGCCACCACGCGTGTCCGTGTGGCTGGCACCAGTGACGTGAAGACAACGCCAGGGCTTCTTCAAGGGAGCGGTTTATAATCTCAGCTTCTTCCTCTGTATCCATTGTTCTCCTAAATCTTGTATCTAACTTCTTCTAATTGAATGGCATTTCCATTGCATCAGGGTAATTAGCAAACTATCATCTTTATTTAATATTTCACTGTATCAATTATCTATCCACTCAAGGCGCTTGGTATTATTTTATTCTCAGAAGTGCTTGCCAAATCTCTGTTTTAATTAAAGAAGTATTTCCTTATAAGTTTACTTTGTGAATAAACCAATCACTCAAAACTTGATCATGTTTTGCTATTCAAAGCGCAGAGCTGCAACTCAATATTAGTTCCACATTAAAATTTGATTTTAACAGATGGCAAGTGATAACTTGAAAACTGCAAAGAGAAAAGCCTGTTTGTTTTGCCATGTTAATACACACAGACTTGGTTTGCTTTACACACGAATAAGATGAAGTCCTACCACAATTTTAAATCCTGTTCTGGTCATTTTGGATTTCCTCCACACATACAATTTCTTAACTGCTCTACAAACTCACAAGTTTGAAAGTAACTGAGATCCTTAGGACATAGTATTTTGGGGAAATTCTTTGACAATTTTTTGGGGGGTATGATTTCTGCAGGTTTATTGTATCAGTTAAGAGAAAAAATAGTGTCAAATGCATAGGTACAGAAATTGTGGGGGGGGGAGTCATACAGTATGTAAATCTATAGTTTTAGATATAACTTTAAAAGTTAACTTTTTTTAGTGTATTACACTTAGAAAATTCAACATTTCCACTTTCTAGATTGATACAAAATTGTCTTTATTTGAGAGATTATATTTAATATGACTAGACTATATATTGCAAGATTACTTCTTCATTGCTGTAAATTTTTGAATGTTGGATGCTTAAGTTTTCCCCATTTCAGTATTTTTTTTCTTTTCATTTCTTCTTTTCTTTTTTTTTTTTTTTTCTTGCATCCATTTTCTTTTCAAGGAAGAGAAAAGAAAAGAAACATTTAAATCTGTAAGAAAATTACGTGGTGCATTCATCGTTCTCATTTTCTGGGCCACTTTGAAGTGTTGTTCAGCTATGCCATTTAAATGAGCATCAAGCACATTTCATGAACTGGAAAAGAGGAAGTTCGAAACTTTGCACGATTCGATGACATCCAGGAGATGTTTTCCTGGGTGACGAATCCTGCTGGGTCTTTCATCTGGACTCAGAGCCTTTAAGAGTCTGTCTGTGCTTCTCCACGCTCTTGCCCTGACTTGGTGCACAGGCGTTTTCTTGACAAAGCTCAGTTATTTGATGTCCCTGGAGAGGACCCTGGAAGGACTCAGGGATGTAGAGGAAGAGCCGCCCTTTTGCTAGAGTTAGACCCTGCTTCCCTAGGGAGTGCTTCCCTTTCCCCCTAAGGACAGTAACAATAGCAACGACGAAGGTAATTAACACGAATGAATCGTTAATTACACACCAATCTCTGTGCTAACTCCTTGACAGACATCACTTCAATCACCTGTGTGAAGTAGGTTCAATGTCCACATCGTAGAGACGAGGAAAAGGCAATTTGCCAAAATCACCGAAGGAGTGAGCACAGGGTGCTGTGGATTTAACCCTCCAGCCCGTGCCTCAGTTTCTCTCTGGACCCCACCCGTCTAGAGGAGCCCCCTCTTTGCAGCAGGCAGCCTCTCCATCCTGCCAGTCCTGGGGATCTACGTCCTCACGGTTCTTCTGTTTCTCCCCGTCCTAATCTTTCAGGGGATCCCATAATATAGCAATTAGTCATCTCAGTGTGAAAGCCCGAGGCGCCACACTTCTCTCCGAGGGAATCTGCACCTTTAGCTGTGGCCGGTATCATCATGTCTGCTGGATGTCTCTGAGCCCATTTCATGGGATGTGGGCAGAGGGGGCATAGTATCCCTACTTCACTGATCTCAAAGATTTTGTGCGCTTTTCAAAGCTCTATCTGCATCTTCTCTCCTAAATCTCGGATGCAGTTCGCCATCGAAGGGAGGAGCGCTCCCTTGCAGGGTCTCCCTGCGGTCTGTCACTGAGGCTGTGTGATTCTGCCAGGCTATCAGAGTTGAATAAACAAAAGAAAACTGTCAAAACACTTTCCTCACTTGGAAATGTTTGAGTACTGGACAAGTATTCTTACTTCAGGTGCACTAGGCAGGTAATGACGCACCGCACACCTCCAATAGCCAGTAGCTTGCTTACATGTCATGGAATTCCCAGGCAGCTCCGACCTTTCAGTGACCGACCTCATTCACAGCCATTGCTCAATTCCTCCCGGGGGCTGGGACGCATGACCTTTCCTGAGTCTACTTCTCTGCCAACGTTCCCCATGTGGAAGCCAAACATTAGAAGTCCCTTGTTTGATGCAGGAAAATAGACAATCAGAAATATGATTCTTCCTTTTAAAAAATTTTTTTTTCCTTTATTAATTTTACAGAGAGGGGAAATGAGAGGGAGAGAGAGACAGAAATATCGATGAGACAGAACATTGATTGGCTGCCTCCTGCATGCCCCCCACTGGGGATCAGGCCCACAACCTGGGCATGTGCCCTGACCGGGAATCAATCGGGGGACCTCTTGGTGCATGGGTCGATGCTCAACCACTGAGCCACACCGGCCGGGCTCATTCTTCCTTTAAAAAAAAAAAAATCAGGTTTAATAAAAGAGAACCTAGGCAATACCCTGGGGGAGGAGGAGGTGGAACATTTGTATATTCAGTTTCTGTCTTATACATCCCTTCTGAGTGCTTAGAAGAAACTGAAATCTTGACCTACTACCCCAGACAAAAAAGCATGGGTTGGATAACCACGTTCGAAGTGAATTTTTCAAATGAGCTTAAGCTTGACTATGCTCTGCCTTCAGGATGGTGAGGAGTTACTGCTGTCGGCATCCACCTGCAAGGCAGTGTGACCAGGTCAGGGCACATCTACCGCCACGCGCTCAGCGGAATGCCACCCGTGAAGTGTAAACCTGGGCCTGTGAGCGGCCAGTTTGGGAACGACATCTCAGGTAATCGAGGAAAGTCTCAGAACCCGAGCATGGAGGAGGCTGTGCTATTTACAATTTGCACTTTTGATGATTAGAAAGCACGGACAGAACCCAACTTAAATAAACGTACTGTGTTTTTCATGATCACCCCACTTCAGAGCTAAGTTCTCTGTTTTGAATACGTACGGAAACCTTAGCAGAATTCCCAGTATTTGGAAGCAGCCCGATTTCCTGTCTCTCATCTGCTGTTTAAAATAAGCTTGCAATGCTTCTTACAGTTTCAAACCCATGTCACAACATACGACTGTATTCATATCTTAATACATACCTCCAACCTCCCGCACTATTTCACTTTGTAAAAATGTCTGAATTTTGTCTGGCCGGTGTGGCTCAGTGGATGCACCAAGAGGTCACTGGTCCGATTCCAAGTCAGGACACATGCCCAGGTTGTGGGCCCGATCCCCAGTGGGGGGCATGCAGGAGGCGGCCAATCGATGTTCTCTCTCATCGATGCTTCTCTCTCTCTCTCCCTCTCCCTTCTTTCTCTCTAAAAACAATAAAGGAAAAAAAAAGTCTGAATTTCAATTTCCTCCAAAACCTAAGCTAAATGCGTCTCCTCTCATGGATGTTGCTCACTTATTCCTCAGAACAAGGTATTGCCCACCGCCCATATGTAATCGTGGCTTTGAACACTGTTACAGTGTAACGAAGGAGTATTTTACTTGCATATGGGCCTCCTTGATGCTTCTGAAATCATGTTACCCAAGTAGCTAACTTACAGCATTAGGAAGGAAATGGTAACAGTGACGACGCTCAATCAAAACTCATTACAACAGCATGCTTTCCAGCAACTGCTATGTAACAGGCACTCCGCTAAGAATTTTCTGCCTATTGTGTCATTCGAGAGTTATCAAAACCTCTTGCGGAAATGCAATCTGATGGGATCGTCGGCCAGATTGTAAGGCCCGAGTGTAGGAGGCGTTTCTGTGGTTGTTGTTGACTGTTCCTTCTCCAGTGTCTGAGAAAACTGTGCTCAATTAATATCTCCTTAATTATTCAACGGCTGCTGTCAGCCCTGCTTTACAGATGCGGAGACAGAGCGTCTGAGAGGCTACCTAATTCATCCAGAGTCCTGGAGTTTATAAGCGCTCGTGCCAGGATATCTGACTTCATGGCCCAGGCTTCCATCATTATGTTCTATTGCCTGGAGACACTAATGTGTAAATGCAATTCTGGTTCTATGCTAAAAGCATATGAAGTCGGAAGAGTAGAGACTCTCAGGTGTTTGCAGTTCAAGGGCACAGCAAACTGATCTCCAACATGTAGCTGACATGCAGTTTTCTTTCACACAAGGTAGCTGACACTCCTTCTCACAGGACATAAAACACCAGATCCTGACAGTATTTAGTGGGTAACCGTGGCCCGAATTCAGTGGGAAAGGGGACTGATTCAGCCCGTGTCAGAGGATCTGTCTACGTTGTCGCGAAATCCTCTAAATCAAAGAGGTAGCTATTCTTTGTTAATCATTCAAGATGTCTACCACAGAAAGCTATTTGTAGAACAAAATGTTTTCTCGGCCACAAATCTTGCAAGCGTATCAATGAGTACAAGGTTTTATTTTATACATTTTAGTTTGTTAGTTTTATATTCATCTTCCACTTCCCTAGACCGCACTCTGCTCTGTGAGAATCCAAACTCCTCAAAGCTCAGAGTTTCCCTCTGACATCCCCTTGGCACCTGTCCAACTTCCATCACAGAGATTTCTGCCTTCTTGTTCGAGTGGACACAAAAACACTCTGGGAAGAATACTGTTTAAAAATACTACCCAGCCATTAGAAAATAACTTCCAGAAAACTGACAGAACAATTAGTGGTTCTGTCAAAATTTTAGGAAAATCCCAGAGCAGCTTAGTGTTAGACTAAGGTGAGGAATAATTATAGATTAATTGAAAATTTTTGAGTATGCTAATTATTTATTATAAAGAGAGGTTTTTTTTAAAAAAAATTACTCTTCCTGGGTTCTAGAACCATGTCAGGTATCTCTGGCAAAATATAAAGTATGCAGAGAATATGAGGCATTTCAATTAATTTTCTTAGTGTTTGTGGCCAAAATTCTTTATCATCTCCAGCATCAGTTTTTTTCCATCTTTTAATAATCCCAACTCTGAAGTTTTAGCTGAAAATGTGACTTACTGACTAGAGATGACACCCATGGAGATGGCAACCACAGAATGGAAGAACCCTGGTCTCCAAATGATCCTAAAAGACCCTATAGAGCACTAACATTCATTCTCTTTGCTACAGTATCTTGGCCTGAACCCAAACTGATAGAGTGTTGGAGTGTTATTTATGTATAAAGTTATTATTTTATCTGTCTTTGATTCTTGGATTTTAATTCAGTTTAATCCAATTTAGGAAGAAGATAATAGACTTCTACTTGTAGCTAATAGAGACTAGATTCACCCTCCCTCCAGAAATCACCAAGAACACTGGCACACTATGTAAACAGTGGACACCCGGTGATCCCTGGGAGATGGGAACAAAGGAGCTGAGCCCTAGGATTGTCCTAGCCTGCTGCTGGAGGCAACTTCCAGGTCCCGGTGTAGGAGGGAACCCAGGGCTGGATGGGTCTCTGCATTGGGGAGAACCATCTAAGAGTCCAGAGATATCAAGGAGGCTAGAGTTTTGGGGACAGAGTACCAAAGAGGAGAAACAGAGAGAAAGACCCTCAGATTTGCAGAGGCTCCCCCTCGTGTATTTTAGATGAGTACTATCGGCGTATTCATGTGAGGAAACGACCATGACCAGAGAAAGAATCCCCAAAAGGATTAGACGCACTCACAGCCAAGAACAAGATCTGTCTCCATCAGCCAAAATGGAAAACCTTATGGTTCACGGGGTACTGGATAGAGACTCAGAATCGTCTCGCCTGGAGTAGGGTATTCTGAGCCTTGAGTATAAACACTGCTCTTGTCCCCACTAACAAACCTTAAAAACAATGCCTGAAGAGGTCAAACTGTTTCCAACTAATGTACTTGTGTCCCAGAACCAAGCTCAAGAATATTTATAGAAAAAAAAAAATCTGCAGAACCCAACAAGGGAAAATTCAGTCTGGCATCCAATCAATGTTCACTAGGCATTCAAACAGGCAAGGAAATATGAATAAGGAGAAGAATCCGTTGAAATGAACCCATATGTTATAATTAGCAGAGAAGGGCATAACAACAGGTATTGTACATGTGTTCCGTATGTTGAAAAAGTTGAGTAAAACAAAAGGATATTAAAAAGATCCAATATTTAGGTTAGTTGCTGAATAAATTCATTGCTGGCCTGGCTGGAAGGCTAGAGAGGGTAAGAAGAAATCAGGCTGGATTTTGTCTGGGGCAATGAGAGGCAGATTGTGTGAGGTAGAAACTAGAATTTCATGGGAATGGAAACCAAGATCTTAACCTGGAACAGAGATTCTTAACTTGATTCATAAGACTCCTAGTAGACGATTCTCATATTCTCAGACCTCAAGTCATCTACTTTTTATATGTATATCTTTTTATATACTTAGTTATGTGATTTTTTGTAGATGGCAATAAAAACAGTTGATAACATGTTCTAAATAATGTTAATGACTAAGATATAATGAGGTTGTGGCATAACTCTTGAATGTCATTGGTTACATGTGTGTCTGTGATCACTTTGTCCTCAAGTAGTTCTCTAAAGTGCTAACTTTAACTGAAACACAGTATTTCTTAACTGAGTCTGGATATACATATGTGCTCCCATATGCATTTTGATTATCATCAAATTCCCCTGTTCTAAATTAGTGGTCTAGACTATATTGTTGAACACCAGTCTTTGTTGAATGAATGAATGAGTTATGGGGAAAATGCTACTTATGTGTTAAGAATATAACATTTAAAATATCACACGTTTTATTATGTTTGTGATGTTAACAGAAGATTTTTAGTTTTGAACAGCTTCTTGAAAATGTTTAGGGAAGCAACCATTTCAGTTTCACAACTGGGATAAAAAAGTTCAGAGAGAAACCACAAGAACATACTGAGAATTTTGGTGTTTCAGAGTAGAGGAAGATTATTCTAATTAGATTATTAGAGTTGCAAAATGACACATTTCAGCTGCAGAATAAAAGCAGTTTTGATGCTCAAAGCATAAATGAGACAAAGCGAAGTATTTACCCTTAAGACAAAAAATGGAGCAACCAGATTTAGCGTAGACAGTTCAAAGGCAATAACTGAGTTTAGAGGAAGAAGATAGATAATACTTATCTTCTATCTTATTTCATATACTTTCTATTTATACTGGGCAAATATAGTGAATGGAAAAATTTGTTGTCATTATTTTAACAGTTTTTTTAAAGAGCAGCTATTTTATTATCTGGATCACATATTATAATTGGGATCTTGGTTTTTCTGTGTGTAGATACCTTCTCTTGACTGACTTGCCTGTTAGCCTATTAGCAACCTTTACTACCTCTTGATAGTTGATGAAATTGCACACATAGGGCTTGCAAGAAGGAGTCAGCATTTCAAGGCTTTGTCTAGAAGACAAATTTATGAAGTCACAGTGAATGACATAGAGCTCCAAATTAAGATGCCCATGAATAAAACAAAACAAAAAAACAAAATGATGCCCATGAGTATAGTAATGTTATGTTCAATAGAGAGAAAATTTTGAGTTTTAGTGGGTTTTTTCTTCTTTTACAAAATAAGTCTTTGGAATAGAAGATATTCATAATATTTGGAGAAAGTATCCGGGATTATTACAACATTCATTTAGTAAATTACAGAAGAAACAGGACATTACAAAGATTTTATTCTAATATTCAATTTTTATTTTTGCATCCAAACTAAGCTCATTTTTTAGGTTATAAGGTTTTAGGAATGTCTGGCTACATTTGCCTTAAAAAAAAAAAATCTAAATCTAATATTCATTTTGCCTTCTTTGCCCAGTGACTAGCAATTCCACCGAAGAACAGAAATGAGCATGTTTACAGCTTTGTCAGATTTGCAACCGATTACAATTTTGTCCATTGAAATCTTTAAAACCTATGCATGTGCATTTCACATCTGCACATCAAATGCTCATTTCATCATCCTGGTCCTTGGACAGGATTAGAACAGCCACAGAAATCGTCACTGGTCACCAGCTCTAGAACAGATCCCTGCAGGACGAAAAATGACCTCATGTCAAGGACGACACTGCTGCAGGGCCGGGACTCCTCTAAAGAGATGGCCTCAGGCACTGGGGGTCATGAAGCAGGTTATTTTTTCTTCTGTAAGCGTTAGCCCACGACTTTAATCTGGCAAGTACTTTGGACAGATTATCTGTATACCTTGTGATTTGTATATACAATGTACTAACACACATACACTTGCCCTTAGATGGTATTATCCTTAGGTCAGTGAGTGGGTTCCCTCATATAACCATGCTGAGATCTCTCTCTGTGTGTGTCTGTCTCTCTGTCTATCTGTCTCTCTCTCTTCATTGCATTGGGTAAATAAGAGATCCCTTTCTCCACAGGGGAAATCAAATGATTCTGGATGGGGAGACCTATTTATCTAAGAGAAACACAGAAATATAGGTTGGAGGGAGGAGGTCACTTGCAGAAGAGAAGACATTTTCAGTTCTGGAAAAAAAAAAACACAAAAACTGGAGACCAAAAGAGAAAGCTTCTGAGATAGTCAGAGGAGGTAGGTCAGTCCAGATGGGACTGACAACCAAAACAAGCTACAAGAACAAGGCTGGCCCTTCGACAGTAGATGCCAAGCCAGACAGGGCTGGGCCATCTCAGCTTACCGATGTAAATGCTGACGTTTTCTCACCTGAGTGCCCTTCAGTGCAGTTCTCTGCCACCTTTGCTTCTGTTGAGCACGTCTATTGTCCTTTCTTCCATCATTCTCTGTGTTCCTATCATCTTGTATCATGCAATGACATTTTTTTTTCTAGGTTACAACAAGGTGACTGCTGTTTAAAAGAGGAGCGATCATAATTACATCTCACAGCTTTAACAAGCTTTCAGCTTTTTGAAACACTTTTATATCTATTAGTTATTAGCACTTTAAATTCTACAACAACCCAGGGACTATGTTGGACAGCTATTAGAATCTTTATTAGATAAATAAGAAAAAAAAAAGCATTGAAATTTATAGTAAAACAGAATAGAGATAGTTGAAAATGCAGCTGATAGCAAATACGTTGACCTAATAAGGATATTAGATGTGTAAGAAAAAATTTAAAAATATGAAAAAGGAATATTTTCATGTAAGTTTCTTTTGGTATATGGGTGGGGATATGCAAATTTCTAGGGAATTTCTGCTCATTGATTTTTCTATGCCTTTGAGCTGGGTTCTCTTATGTGTTTTCTGTGGCTGTGTTTGATCTTACAGTCTCAAACAATAATGCAGGATTCCTGGAGGCACTGTCAGGGTGGGGTAGGGCCACGAGGTGGTGAAAAAGGCGGAAGGTATCACACAAGTAAATTGATAACTTTATTTCTATTTAATTTAATTATTTTTTAAAACATTTAAAAAATATGTTTTTTATTGATTTTAGAGAGAGAGAGAAAGGGAGAGGGAGAGAGAGAGAGAAACATCGATGAGAGAGAAACATCCATTGGCTGCCTCCTGCATGCCCCCACTGGGGATTGAACATGTAACCTGGGCAGGTTCCCAAACCTGTGACCTCTCGGTGCATGGGATGACCCTCAACCAACTTAGCCACACCTGCCAGGTGGAAATTAATAACATCCGTCTCATTTAGCCAATCAGAAAGTAATGAGAAAAACTGCAGTGATTATGTGTTTGAGTTATATTGCCCTGTATCATGCATGCATCTCTAACGGTTAATTTATTTCGGGAGATTGTTTCACATTGAATTGCCTTATCTGAAAAATCATGTTTGGGATTATATGTACTTCCTTCTAAGCCTAATGGTCTATAATACTCTCTAACATCGTTCTCAGAATTGCGGTGGGTTATGTTCATAGAAATGGCAAGCAAGGTGAAACTATATAATCTGAATAATTTTAAAATTGAAATACAGTTTGGTACACTCTTAAATAAGCTCTTAATACTAACTTTTGTATAGAAATAACTAGTCAACCTCAAATTATAAACTTGTACGTAATGATGTATAGTTATATATTTAATTATGCATATAATTATATAAAATAACATAATTATATGTAAGTTATATAAAATAATTTATACATATAATTATATGTAAATTATATAAAATAATTATATAATATATAATTATTTACATTATATAAAATTAAGATAAACATGGAAAAGTAGTAATTGATTTCCCAAATTTAATTTAAATTACGTAAATGCTTTCTACAAGTATTTCTCTGTGTTGGAGAACAACACAGAGAAATACAAATTCTAGGATCCAGAGATTCCTGGGTAAGGATGGTTGTTTAAAATGCTAGTTTGCTTTGAATAGTGCCAAATACAAATTCTAGGATCCAGAGATTCCTGGGTAAGGATGGTTGTTTAAAATGCTAGTTTGCTTTGAAATCATACAAAAAAAAAATGGTTTTAGTTGACACAGGGATTTGTTAAAAAAAAAAAAAAAAAAATAGTTCTCTCTGGCCGGTGTGGCTCAGTGGCTGAGCATCGACCCATGCACTAAGAGGTCACAGGTTCGATTCCCGGTCAGGGCACATGCCCAGGTTGTGGGCCCGATCCCCAGTGGGGGGCATGCAGGAGGCTGCCAATCGATACCCTCTCTCATCAATGTTTCTATCTCTCTCTCCCTCTCACTTCCTCTCTCTCTAAAATCAAGAAAGAAAAAAAAAAAATAGTTCCCTGTCCTGCAATGCAAATTTGCTGCCTGTAGATGGTGGTGGAGGGGAGCTGATGTCTCAGGCAAAAGCTAAGAAATGGAGATTTACTATGAAAATATCTTCCTTTCAAATAACATCATTGAAAATTGATTTTATTAATTTAGCAAGTGTTCATTGGATGATTAGTATATGAATAGCACTGTTTTTTCTTTTTGCTAAATGGAACACAGAAGAAACACCAGGAGTTGTGACTACCCTTCTCAAGCATTTTAAAAATGATTTGGAACAGACAACTTACTTACTCCAAATAATTACCTAGCAAGGTTCAGTCCTATTTTGTCCAAATGTATGATATAAGCAAGAATTCAATTAGAGATTAATTATTGCTTGGAAAGCACTAGAATGTTTGGTTTGGAGAAAATGAAATGAGCTTCGATGGTCTTGAAAGAAATGGATGGATTGAGACTAAGGCTAAGAAATTGGCAGTTTGAGTGTAGTGGCCATCATAAGCCAATGTTTATAGCCTAAAGGAGCCGGTGTATGCAGGAGATAATGCCACCAGAGTGAGCGGCGTGGAGATTGTGTTGAAATAGGGTGGGAAGTAATGGTAGGTACGGTAGGGCCAGATAATGGACGGCCTTAAATAGCAGAAATTTTGGACTATATTTTGAGACAAAAGAGAGCCATGGGCAGCTTTTGAGGAGTTGAAATGAGTGTGTGAAGAGGAGAAAACTGAAATCAGAATAATATGTAGGCTGGGTGTCATAGAAAAGGAAGTGTATGGTCAGAGAGAGTTCCGTGGCTATGATTTTCATTTTAGGACTTACTAGCTACATGATGTTCGGGAGTGAACTTTTCTGGGCTCCCACAGAGTCATCTATAAGATCTATGTGAAAGGAGGTGGGAGTGTGTTTATTAGTCGCTTTTTTTCCAGGTAATTTTTACAGCTTAGCTAGATCAGGAAGACCAAATATAAAATGATACTATGTATCTAAGTGTGAGTTAATGAGCTGGGGAAATGAATGTACAGAAAAAAGGAGACGAAAGGGTCAGAGAAGGCCCATTTCTGATCTGTTCAGTTCTTAAGAACCATGAGTAGAAGTGGGTTATTTAAGAGAGGTCAAGTGTGAAATTATTAGAGGAGAAATCCCTAACTCATACAATGACCATGATGTGATGTTAGGACATTCGATTTCATACGACCAAATGTGGATGAGTAAATAGTATTTCTTAAGCCTCTAAAAAATTCCTTTAGGTTATATTCTTTTCTATTCTCTCTACGTACCCTCACCCCAATAACCAATCTATTACCTAACTGTTTTACCTATTCTAGATAATACTTGTACTCATTAGTTCTCTCCACCCCACTTTGCCTCTAGCTTCTTGGATTACCGTTACAGATGTTGTGATAAATTGGCCAGGATACCAGCTATATTAAAGGGTTATAGTTGCAATCTAAGAAAATTAAACTAATTTTCCTCAAGTTGTTTTCATAATATTTCAAGCAACTTACTAGTTTTAAACAATTCGGGGGGGACCAGGAGAATGTTAAGAGAATACAGCCAGGCACTTTATGATAGCATTCATGCACCTGCATGATTTACCTGCAGTAGGCTTGGAACTTGGTTTTACCAGTGATTAGATAAGACAGTTTAGGAAACAGGGGGGGAAATTAATTTATGCACGTATGTCATACATAAATGGCTGGTGAAATGCAATCCTCTGGACCACCTTTGTAGAACTCAGGGTGGGTGCACCTGCTGACCTTTCCCCCACACCACTCATCCTTGGGAATCAAATGGTCATCCCTTCATTCATCAGTGAAAGGCAACCTGTGTGGGTGAGTGCAAACTTAGACTTAACTGTTCTCCCAAACCCCAGTAGTGCTCACTTTCAGTCAACTCCATCTATATTAATTTTTAAAGATACAAATATGATATGTCATATAGATCCCACCACCTTACATCATGAACCAATCTTGTTTATGGTCAAGATTAACTCCAGATAAGCATCTTCCTTATTATTGCTGTTATTTCTTTGAGATTTTTTATTTATTTATTTTTTTTAGCATCTGAAAGTCAAAATAACCACAGTGAATATATTTTAGAAGAGTATATTTCCAATTTCTTTACATTCTATGTTCTTCCATAAACTAATTTCACTTTTTGTAGAGATAAAATCTATGCTTCACTGGAGGGGTGGTATTTTGAAAGCTGTGGGTGGATTTTGAATTTTATAGGTCCATCTTTCATAAACTGTTATCTTGTTTTACACTGCTGTGGATTAATATCCATAAACCACGTCCAGTAGTACTGTGGACTTAGACTTCATGCATTATCTGAAAATCATGAACCTTGAGCTCCATTGACAAGGCTCGACAGCCAACAATTCTATTTTGTCAGTGTGGACAATTTGCCCAGTACTGTTTCTTCATTATTTGAATATTTTGTTGCATCGGACATTACTCATTTACCAAAAAAATGAAGTGATAAATAGAAAAAGTGATAAGCTTAGGTCTCGTGAACTTCATAAAATTGAGACAAAGATGGAAATAATTGGCTATGTAAAAAAGGGTGAATTTTTAGCTTCTGCTGAGCGCTCAGTTAATTGTGTGCTCAATTACAAGGGAGAAGAATAAAATTAAAGAACATGTACAAAATGCTAGAAATAGGTTGCCAAGATTGAGTCTTGGAAGTTTATGATAATTTTTAAATTACATGAGGCTAGATCTCTACTTACAAGACCTAAAATTTTCACTTTACTTTTACAATTTGAATTTTTGTAGGAAGAAATCATTAGAAGTAGAGGGTTGTCTCTATTGAGATACTGTTTTACCATGTTAACCAGTCAAATCTGTTTGGGGTTTTTGCAGTTAGGAAGGAATTAATACTCCTTCTAGATCACACAAACATTAGAAGTTTTCTACCCTTATACATTAGAAATACACATACCCAGTATTCTGCAATATTCTGCTTTTTACTTTTTTGTTTGTTTCCATATCTATTTAACCTGCCCACGTGGAGAGTTGTTTTAAGTTAACTAAATTCCAGGAACAGAATCCAACAAAACACATTCTATTACTGGAATTCAGTTTATTGGATTTTTGTTATAAGCATGCCCCATTGTCCCTTGCTTAATTTTCCTGCTGGTTCCATGTGGTCCAGGATAGCCCAATTGTTCTTCTCTCCCTCCCAAATATTTCCTTATAATTCACTCATTTATGGGAAACTGAAACGAGTCTCTCTAGTCTCAGCTTGGTCTGGGTTCATTCTTTGTACATTTGCCAGAAAAAAATATTTCTCAAATATTAGATCATACTGTTCGTTGACTCAAAGTCCCCCCGCCCATTGCAAACCTCCAGGTCTGGATAGTAACCCATTCCATCGATTCCTGCCTCCTCATTTCCTTCCTCACAAGCCTCATTTCTTATTAGTCTTTTTCTTTGATTCATTAATGAAGTCAACTGCATCTTCTTAGCATATCCCCATAATGGTCCTTTTAGTATTCGGTGGGAGGACAGGGAAGGAAAGGGGGTTGAGAAAAGGACAGGTTGAGGGGAAAGTAGAAAGGGGATGAGAAGAGACGAAAGGGGATGGGAAGGAGAGGAGAGGGCAGGTCTCTGCTCTCACATTTGGCGGCTAGATCTGAATTTAAAGCCTCTCCTTCAGATGGAGACTGCCCCAGACTGGGGACACAGCTTCATGGACTAGACTTTCCCGCAATACACACATGTGTACGTACACACACACACACACACCCCTTTAGCTCTACAGGGAGTTTTCGCAGGTATGATTCTGTGCAGCTGCCCAGGTCATGCATCCTGATATTCTTAGAAAGCAGACTGGTCCTTAGGGTGCTGATTCCTCTCCCCCCACTTAGAGCTGCAATGAATTACATGACCCTTTATAAAATTCTTAAAGTGCCAAAATACATTTTAAAAAGGAAGGGACTAAGGAAAAACAAACAAAAAAAACTCCAAAACAACAACAACTCATAGACATAGACAACAGTATGGTGATTGCCTGAGGGGGTGGAGAGGTAGAAGAGGGTAAAGGGGGGATAAATGGTGATGGAAGAAGACAAGACTACGGGTAGTGAACACATCATACAAAATATAGATGATGCATTATCGAATTGTACACCTGAAACCTATATGATTTTATTAACCAATATCACCCCAATAGATTCATTAGAAATTTTGGAGAATGAGTTCTCTTATTGCAGGGAAAGTACAGTGGTATATATAATCACAATTGTTCACGCTCCACTCCTGAATCTTAAGGACTGGCTTCACCCAGAGGACAGACAGGGTCTGTTAAGGGGGACAGCCAGTCCTAGGATGTCAGGCTCACAGTGAGTTTCGTCCGTCTCAAGAGAACATTTTCTACTGTCAGAATATGAACTAATAACCCAAAAGATTTTCCCCTGACAGCTTGTGGAGCTTCAAAGTCTTGTCAGAGATACCTTTCCAGTAAATCGGTAAGTCCATTCTATGACATGACCCATTCCCACACAGGCGTTTCTGGGAACAATTGTTTAGCAGATGTAATGACTATCTATATCAGAGTGGTGCATATTTGCATTTGTATCTTTTTACATCCGTTTGTCTCCAATTGAGAAGCTGGAAAAGGACAATGAAATTATTCAGTCAATGTATCCTCCTATTATCTATTTGAGTTTCTTAAGGGAACGCATTAAAAAGACAGTTCAACCAATAGACTTTGTCGTAATACGAAACACATTTACCAAATATTCTCTTTCTTTTTCTTTTATTCAGGTGCACTGGAAATGTGTATGGGTTTTCCGGAGGATTATTTCAGGTATTTCAGCTTCCACAATGGGGAAGATACATACATAACATCTCCCATTTTCAGAGAGAAGAAATATTCTCCTCCTCTGTGTCATACAGAAGAAATTTGACATTGATGCAAAGAAAAAAGCAACACAAATCAACGGAGAAAATAATTAAGAGAAATACGAGCACCTGTCTTTTGGAGGGGAGAGAAGATAAAATGCGGATGTCTATGACAGGACTCATAATAAGTCAGGAGGGACTCTGAACGTTCGGATAATTTATATAATGGGAGTAGCGATCTGACAGAGGAGGCAAAGCCAGTGTGGAACTCGTGAAAAGAAAAACACAATTTGGAGCAGAAGAGGTTGTCTTAGAACAGCCTAAAAATCAAACTCTAGTTACAGCATGGGATCATCAAAGGGTTACCTGTCCCTGCAGAGATCTTATCCTGAATCTAAAACTGAAATCACCCATGTGTATACTCCTCACTCAGTCGGTCTGAGGCTCTCTCCCTTCTATTGGCTGTGTTTGTTTGATCAGGCCAAACATGAAAGGAAAAATCTCCCCTGACCAGCTTACATTATGATTTGCACTAGTTATTGGCCTTTTGGCCAGGATGAGGGTAGGGACCGATGTTGGGAAGAGCCCATGTCACCTCGGGAGTGAGCCTTTGGCACCTTCATTAAGAAGGGGTAGTGCTTACTTCTCATTTAAAAGGGTGCAGAGGGAGGAGAATCAGAGGGTTTAGCAGCATCTGAAGATTCAAGACTTTGGGGCCATCAACCTTGATGTGTCCACCTCGTGTGTAGGAGGTCAGACTCTCCCAAGCAGGGCTCTGACCTCGCCATGGCAGACCTGCCTTGGCTGGAGTTCTCAACTCCTTTGGAGCTTAAGTCTCCAATGAAGTCCTTGCCTGGCGTAGCTACTTTGTCCTTCTGCTGCAGGAAATGAGAGCTCCTTTAGATGCTACCAAGGAGACATTCTGGCCTTCACACAACTTTTATTTAGTTATCTTTTTCAAAAGCATCAAACATGCTTAGCAACAGCTGCTCGGTACCTTTGTCCTTAGAGTTACTATCCCCCTCATATTTCTCAAATGCTGATATATCAACTAATACATTTCCTTCCAACAGCAAGCCGTCCCAGCTCACTCCTGGTGAAAGCAGTAACCACGGCACTGATATCTTTTCCAGGAGACACCTGTGCTCCAGCCACCACCGATGGGCGGCTCCTTACTGCCATCCAGGTGGTAGGTAATTCAGCTCCAAAATCTCCTCCTCGTGTTTGCTATCATGGACCTTGAGTAGCACAGACTGTCACAGGGTGGATTCCCTGGGCACAGACTCCGCAGCAGGGATTGCTGTGCAGGGAATTCATCAGGGAGAGCTAATGAGAGCTATACCTAAGGGAGGGAGGGATAGAAAGGGGATTGGGCAGAGGGGGCATTTGAGTAGCGATGCAGTTCTAGCAAAGGTCTCAGCTGATTTCACTGGGGGCTGCAGTTGGGATGGCCCTTGAGGACCGTCTACAGCTGGGACTAGGGGGATGGGCCTCGGCTCGTGGTTAATGCAGGTGCACTCAGAAAGGGGGCTTGGTCTTCCCGGAGGCAGCTTTGCTCAGCGGAGGCAGGCCCTTCGGTGCGGAACGCTGTGGGCTATGACCAGGTCGGCAGCTCTCCCAGTCGCTTAGAGAATGGGCCCTTCCTACCTGAAGGAGGGTGTGGTCCGTGTGTCGCCACCTCTAATAGGTGCCTATTTCGATCAAGATAATTCAGTGGAAAAACTATATTCCCTTCAACTACAGTTTCTTATGTGGGCTTCACCAACATACTAGCCTATACGTAGGGACAATAAATCTCATTTCAGAGTCAGTATAACAGAGGAAATTAACAAATTCAATAGTGCTTGTCTTCTATAACCAACTCTATTTCAAAAGGCCAATATATGATGACACGGAGGAAAGACAACCCGGCAGCTCGAGCGTTTATCTGGAAGTAGTTCAGAAAGTATATTTATCGACAACACCAATAAGACAAGAGAAATTGCTTATAACAGACAACATGGAACGATGAAAGAAATGTCTATAAGGACAAATTACCAAGTATTTTTCAAACCTTGCCAACATTTCCCAGTAGAAATGTCTCAAAGCTCAGGGGCTTTCCTTCACAGCGTTCCCTAACCCAGTCTTCCCTGCAATCAGAGATTGGTAGCCCGATTACGTTTACCGGAAACCCAAGTGTTTACCTTCAGATTAACACAGTGATTTGAATGCACCCAGAGGTGACATTTGCTCCTCTTTCCTCCCAAGCAATGGTCCCTTATTAGGGCACCGAGTCCGTTTTGACCAGAGCTAAAAATTGATTTCTCTTTAAAAAAAAAAAAAAAATCAGAAGCATTTATTGCGGACATCTGGCCAAGGCCTCAATTGGGTGGCCCCAGCTGGGGTGGGGTTGGAGCCCTCTGCCTCAGCTGGGCAGGTGAAATAGGTGAAGGCCGGAGTAACTCCGGGCCTCAGAGCTGTGAGCTGGATGTCGGGGGCCAGGCTGCGGGTGAGGCCATCAGGCCCCAGCTCAGGGATGTCATTAGCTCTCCCCTGTCACCACGCAGAAGCTCCTGTGCCATTGCTTCCCAAAGAGAGATACCAGCGAAACAGCTAGGAACAAATCTGTCTCCTTCCCCAGGGTCCCTTGGCGTCAGCCAGGAGCCAACCCTTACCTTCTGCATCGTAGGCTTGACCCCACTCGTCAGTCTAAATGACAGTTAGCGTTCAGACACGCCACCCTGGACCCCTTGGCCTTCAGAGCCCCAGCCTGCTCTACAATCCCTGGCAGGTGGCTCTGGGAACAGCAGGGAAGAAAGGCCCCTGGGACTCCAAACCGCACACCTTCCTTGCCCTTGAACTCTGCCAGGTACATCTTGTTCCCAGGCTCCCCTTCAAACACACTATTGACTGGAAGGCATCTCCTACCTTGGCGGTGCTTCTGAAACGATGGCCTGCAAGCATCCTCTCTGTCTTCTGCCTCTTCTGACCCCTCCTGCTCCCACTTGCCTGCACCAGCTTCAAGCAGGCTGGGCCACAGCTACACCCACCCAGAGGCCACACCCACCAGAGGCCACACCCGCCACAGGCCACACCCACCCAGAGGCCACACCCACCACAGGCCACACCCGCCCATACCCACACCCACCAGCAGGCCACACCCACCCACAGGCCACACCCACCACAGGCCACACCACCCCCATAGGCCACACCCACCAGCAGGCCACACCCACCCATACCCACACCTGCCCTGCCTACTGGTTCCTCCTTTGCTCTTTTTTTGGTTCTTTTTCTAAATCAGTAAAGGACTGTGTTGAAGGAGATAAGGCAGTTTGGGGTTCATGGCTGTAAGGAATGGGCGTATTGGATCTGTGATGGCTAAAATCATATTTGCATGTAGAACCAGTTCTGATAGTCACATAAGGACCCTTAACCGAAACAAACATATCCCCTGCATGCATTTATCATGTTATTATTTTGTTTCTTACACAGGTGAATGGTTTTGCCGGTTCTCTAACGTTTGATTAGTTAGTAGCCAGAATGGGTATGAAACTCAATTAGGCGTTTTCCAGAATCAGAGTCCTATCTTCTTTTTTAGTGAAGATTAATGCATAGTCTTTTAAATTAAAAAAAAAAAGGCAAAGAATTCAAGACACATAAAAATGTGTCTTCCCCTTTATTTTCCACACGAAACAATCGCAGCCCACATTCTGCACCAGGTGCCTGGCTTCTGTTCTCTCTGGCTCCCTGCACAACTGAACGTCTAATGTGTTTAGGGTAGACACAGAGGACTTTGACCATCACCAGGCACCTGCCTCCAGGAGGAGGGGTTTCTGCCCCCTCTTACGACAGAAACCACTAGCACAGGACAGGCAGAGGGGGTGTGGAGAGGGCCTCTCCGTTCTTCCGTAGCATCAACAGCATCACAGAAACTCTGCAAGCACCCAAAGCTCTTGCAATGGCGTGCAATCTTTGTTAGTTAAAACTGCACATTTTTCTGGTCGTGAAATTAGAATAATGTGCGACTGAACTTTCTGAGAAAGGTGCACACAGATCTTAGGGTCACTTAATTGAGAATCATAGTTAACGGTCCCAAATGGCTCTTTCCTTTTAGTTTTTTTCCATCAGATGACAGCCAAGTATTAATAACATTGATGGCAGGCGTTAAGAGGATGGTAGGCCTATACGATGGCATTTCAGGAAGGATCTACTGGAACAGAAATGGCGAAAAGTCAAGTGGGAAATGTTGTGATGTAGCTGACTAACACTAAATTCTGCTTCGGAGGTGGGGACTGTATATGTGTAAGTCTGAACTACCTCTCACGGGGCTTTGCTTGCGCAAAACGGACATATTTCCGGCAAAGAATTCATGCTTATTTATGTACTGCTAAGGTGAAATCAAGAACATATTTATCTTAAGAAAAGAGGAACTCCAACTTAACACTTAAGCAACGTCTTTGAATATGTGGCAGTCTCAAATTGTGGTATCACCGAATGTTTCCAAGTACTCGTTAGAATCTTCTCCTGCTGAAATAGCACACCGTCGAGAACAAAGATGTTACATTCGTGTGGCAGACTTGTAAGAAGGCCTCGGCCAGGAGCACAGCTCTCGGCAGTCTCCCAAGAATGAGAGAACGTAGCCTTTGCCGTGAGAGAAACCGGGGTGATGGTGGCATGCAACAGCCTGCAGGAGTCAGCGTTTGGGAGATTTCTGTGTTCATAAAGAGAGACTCCCAAGATGGACGCTGATGTCTACTACAAATACTTTGACAGGTATGAAGGCCCGCCTCTGTTCAGGTTAGCTGTGGCAGGTGGTTACCATCATTAGACTTGGCTTCACTGGAAGGTATACCTGGTAGTGACACTGTGGCAAAGAAAGACTATTTTTTTTAAACATAAAAATTGCATAAATTTAAGGTGTACAACTTGATGTTTTGGTACAGGTAACAGGGACACAATCACTGCCATCCAGCTAATCCACGTGTCCATCACCTCACGCAGGTCCTGCTGAGAGAGGCAGTCCTGTGCGTTGTCCTCTCCATGGTCTTTGCTGCGTAAGAATGGGCCTTGGGTTCGGAACCCCTCCTTACCAGCAGATACAGAGCCCACGCAGACTGTGTCCAGCTTATCCCCTTGGGTGGGAGTCTCTCTCCTGTTTTAGGCTCAGAGAATGCTTTTGTCTTTGCGTGAGGAATGCATATCACATGGCACCTGGCCAACCTCCCTGTCATATCCATCCTCTGCAGCTGGGGACGGGGTCTTTGTACTGTGGCACGAGAGGGGAGTGCCTAGGCAAACTGCTGTGTGGGGGCCTCTGGGAGGGACCTTTGGTCATGGGGGTGGACGCCCACTACTGGATCTGATCTGACTCTGTCTATTCTCCATGTAAGTAAAGTGCTTGACTGGGTTGTGTTCTTGGCAACTCCATTACCAAGAGGCGATGGACAGAGGTTTTCCTTGGGACATTTAACTGGTGCACAGTAATCTGATCCACAGTTACCATTTTCTTCCTCTCTTCTTCCTTTCTCCTTCCTTCCTTCCTTCCTTCCTTCCTTCCTTCCTTCCTTCCTTCCTTCCTTCCTTCCTTCCTTCCTTCCTTCCTTCCTTCCTTCCTTCCTTCCTTTCCTCCTTCCTTCCTTTCCTTCTTTTAAAAAATTTTTTTTTTTCTTTATTGATTTCAGAGAGAGAGGAAGGGAGAGGGAGAGAGAGATAGAAACATCAATGAGAGAGAACATCGATTGGCCACCTCCTGCATGCCCCCCACTGGGGATCGGGCCCACAACCTGGGCATGTGCCCTGACTGGGAATCGAACCAGTGACCTCTTGGTGCATGGGTCGATGCTCAACCATGGAGCCACACAGGCCAGGCTCTTTCCTTCTTTTTGATGACAACTCAGATCTACTCTCTTAGCAAATTTCAAGTATGCTATAAAGTATTGTTAACTACAATCACATTGCTACACATTAGATAGCCACAACATATTCATCTCATAAGGGTACTGAAACTTTGTACACTTTGGCCAACATCTCCTCATTTCCTCCCTTACCCCAGCTCCTGGTAACCACCATTCTACTCTCTGCTTCTGTGAGTTTGATCATTTTTGATTCAACATGCAAGTGAGATCATGCAGTGTTTGCCTTTCTACGTTTGGCTTATTTCACTTAGTGCGATATCCTCCAGGTTTATCCATGTTATTATAGATGGCAGAATGTACGTCTTTTTTTTTTTTTTTAAGGCTGAATAATATTTGGTGTGTGTGTGTACACACATTCTCTTTATCCAGTCATTCCTCCACAGACATTTAGATGGTTTCCGTATCTTAGCTCCTGTGAATAATGTTGCAGTTCACGCGGGGTGCGGATATCTCTTAGATATGCTGATTTAACTCCCTTTGGATATCTATTCAGAAGTGGAATTGCTGGATCCTATAATAGTTCTACTTTTAATCTTTTGAGGAACCTCCATATTGTTTTTCATAGTGGCTTCATCAACTTATGTTCCCACCAACAATGTACAAAGAGGGGAAAGCAGGAGGCGGGTGGGAGCGAGGAGGAGAGGGTCACTGGTGGAAAAAGGAGGATATCTGTGATAATTTCAACAATAAAACATATATATATATTTTTAAATCCCTTTTCTCCACATCCTTGCCAACAATTTTTATCTTTTATCTTTTTGATGATGGACTACTGACATTATCCTCCACATTTAGGCAGAAAGTCCTTACTTGAATGGAGTTCTGAGTGGGCATCTCCTGTTTACAATACGATATTGCAATGTGTTCCTTTTTTTTTTTTTTTTTTTTTTACTACTCCTGTAATCCCTGAGATCAGGAGGGCAGAGACAGGAGGTTTGCTCCCTCCGATTCTGCTCTGTGCTTCAGAATCTAAGAACGGTCATCGTAAAACTGCAATGAGAGCGCCTTGGAATAAAGAACTGTTGTGGTCACCCAGCAGGTCCAGGTGGATTCTCTCAGCAGGTGCACTGTTCTCGTAGATGGTTAGTCTATTCCCCTTTCATCTATGTACTTGCTTTTGAAATCCATTTATCTACGTCTGGTTCTCTGGCTCGGGAATCACATCTGGCTAACAGATCTTCACGCTTATAACCCACTTTCTTGTTTATTTTATTACTCGTTTATTATTATTTATGGCCACTGGTAATTTTAATCCACCTGGTCCCAGACCAGTTAGTCACCTGGAACCAACCATTTCCTTGGCCAAGCTGATTTAGGGGGTCTCTGGCTGTGTTGCGGACTCTGTTCCAGACTCTGGCTTGGTCACACCATGGCTCAGTTTCTCTCCTGGGATGTGGCATTGCTTTTTAGCCCCTTCATATTCTCAAAATAAATTTGGAAATGAAAAGGATTAGATGAGTCCATCTTGTCTATATGCTTTTGAAAATATACCCTTTCCTCTCAGTAATTCTTCACACGGCATTCAGGAAATTATATTCTATAACAGCCTTGTTAAAAGCTTATTCTTAGCCCATGGGAAAGACTTTCCACTTACGGAAATGTAGGCACTATAGAAGGTTGGTGTCCATGAGTCTCCCTGACTTTTCCATATTGTATTAGTAATAACTTACTATATAGATTTACAAAGTGGGCTCTGATCACATTATCTAAATGAAAAATGGGAATAAAATCAGGTGAGGGAATAGAATTCTGAGAAATTAGTTTAGGGCTTCTGTCAGATTATTTTGTATTATCTCTTAAGAGGAGAACTTTATATGTTCAGGTTCTGATTTTACCTTTTGGACAATCCCAGGCTAAGGAAAAGAAATAGGGACTCTACCAAGAACACTTATTTTCTTTTTGAAATCATTTGAGAGTACGTTGCTGGGTTGATAACCTGTGACTCCTAAACATTTTAGAATATTTCTCCTACAAAGCAGGCAGTTCTCCTGCATAACCGTAATATAAACACCAGTGGGATGAAGTTATAAAGACTGCATTACGACTACCTCCCCTTTAGACCACATTAACTTTTGACAATTGTCCCAATGATGTCCTTTGGTGACACTTCAGGGGCTGCTGTTATATTTCTTTACTCTCCTTACCTCTGAAAGTTCTCTGTGTTGTAATCTAATGCTTTTGAAGATTACAAGAGAGTTATTTTAATTTGGGTTTTTCCTGATGCTTCCCTATGATTATGGTTAGACTATGCATCTTTGGCAAAGATATCACCAAGGTGATACTCTGTCCTTTTCCTAGTAAGGAGCGTACAATGTTGATTTGTCCCATTACCAGTCGTAAGTGTGATCACCAGATCAAGGTGGTGTCTGCCAAGCTTCTCTGTAAAAATGCTCTTCTTTATTTGTAATGAGTAAAGTATTTTGTGGGAAGTTACTTGGAGACTATGAAAATATCCTGCTCCCCATCAAAGTTTTCATTTGTTGATTTCTGTCAACATAATTCGTAGTTTCCAATTTTTGGGTGGGTTATAATTCAGTGTTACCATACCTTTGGATGTTCAGATGACCAGATGTGTCTGTTGATAACCTCTCCCAGCAGGCTTCCGTATCCTCTGGCACGTACCCACCTTTCTCTGAGCCGCTCCTTACTTCCCGGCACAGCAAGAACTGCAAGGCTCGTCATACATTTTCCCTGCACGAGCTCCGGAATCAGCCACTTCTCCAAGGAGAGCTGGGCACTGTAAGTGGAGGTGGGAGGACGGCTTTCAGAGACTGATCTGGGCATGAGGTATGCTCATTGCTATCGGGGAGTTAGTTGCTGGATAGAGCTACGGAATATGTGTATGAATATGTATAGATGCATGCTCAGAGACATTTATATCTATATTCATTTCTATAGGTTTCTATCTATAAATTGAAAAGTATAGCCCGGCTGGTGTGGCTCAGTGGTTGATCATTGACTCATGCACCAAGAGGTCGCAGGTTTGATTCCCTGTCAGGGCACATGCCCAGGTTGTGGGCTAAATCCCCAGTGGGGGGCATGCAGGAGGTGGCCAGTCAATGTTCTCTCTCATCGATGTTTCTATCTCTTTCTCCCTCTCCCTTCCTCTCTCTCTCAAATCAATAAAGAAAAAAATTTAAAAAAAAAAAAGTATGTACTCAAATATCTTCAATTTAACCCAACACCACAGGGTTTCCAAGTTTTTTTTTTTTTCCTCTTTCCATATGTGTATTCCACTCTAATGGTGAGAAAACCATGTCCCATTATATTTAATATGTTCATTCTTTGGTAAGAAATGCTCTCCCTCACCCCTTAACCAGTCTTCTGCCATTGCTGCTGCCTCTTCCCCTTGTGACTGCCCTCACCACCCAGCCTGGGCTCTGACACCCTGTGCTAGGATTTCTCTGCTGTTCCCTCTGGTGGGCTCACTCCCTACCCCACTTGTGCTCAGACACCAGGGCTGCACCAGCACTTAACCTACATGCTTGCCCTTGTCACTCTACTCAGGTCACTGCGCAACTATGGCTTGGGCTCTGACATTCTGCACTGGCTGGCCCCTTGTATGCAGACACTCTCTTTCCCTAATCTGGCTCGAAGGCACCCCTCCAGAATGCCCCCCGCATTCCTGCTGGCCTCTGACATTCCCCTTTGTCACTGTGACTCCCTCTCCTCTCTCTCTCACTCCTGCACAAATGCCATCTTACGTGACCTCATCAGATGGCTTTTGTATTAAAAAGAAAAGGGGAGAAAAGGAGATATCACCTCACAATGAGTGATCGTATTGGAACTATCATCACCAAGAAGACAAGAAACAACAGGTGCCGGTGAAGACATGGTGAAAAGGGAACTCACACACTGCTGGTGGGAATGTAAACCGGGTCAACTGCTACGGAGGTGCCTCAAAAGTTAAAAAATAGATCTGCCATACAATCCAGCAATTCTCCTTCTGGGTATTACACCCAAAGGAAATGAAGACAGGATTTCCCTGAGATACAAGCACTGCCATGTTCACACAGCACTGTTCTCAGTAGTCAAGATGCAGAAATGCACATCCCCAGGTGAATGGAATAGGAAGATGTCGTACATATACACGACGAAATAGCATTCAGCCATGCGATAGGACGCTATTCTCCCATTTGGGACAACACGGATGGACCTGGAGTACACGATGGAGTGAGATAAGTCAGAGAAAGAAAAAACACTGGATAATATCACTTATATAAGGAATCTATAAAAGTTAAACCTATATAAAACAGAATAATGTGTTGGTTACCAGCAGATGGGGGAATGGGGACAAGAGTGATGGTGTTAAGGGTACCGCTTTGTAATTAGTAGTAAATAAGCCATAGAGCTCTAATGCACAGTACGATGAATACAGACAATAATATAATTATGTAATGTAACAACTATCGCTACATTGGCAATTATACTATATAAATGTACCAAAGTAACACATTGTACACCTTAAACTCAACAACGTTACACATCAAATTTATTCAATAAAAAATTAAGTAAGCTTTATTCACATTCATTGAGTCCAATGATAAGAAAATAGGGCTTATTAATAAATTATGAGAACATGTTTTCTGCAAAGATCTTGATTTTCACATAACTCCTTTTTGAAGTCACTGTTTGTGCATATATAAACAGAAGTATTTTGGAATGGGTAATGAGAATACATAAACTCTAGAAAATCACACTGATGTTTGAGGAATATTGTAAATTTTACTACCCAAGTAAAAACTGTCTTGAGCACAATCTTACGTACAAATATTTACTAAAATGCCTAAAACTAGAGCAATAAGCAAGTCTTCATTTACAAATTTTGCAATGCCTATTTTTGCAAAATAGGTATTGCAAAAGACATACAAAATCTCGTTAACTGAGCTATTTTGCAGCTGTCCTACAATACCATTTAAACCACCTAAATCAAAATGTCTTTGTAAAGTAATGATTTCAGTATTTGCTTAATTATTTTAAAGAGAAAGCTATTACTGCCCTGGCTGGTGTGGCTCAGTTGACTGAACATCGTCCCATGTACCGGAGAGGTAGCTGATTCAATTCCTGGTCAGGGCACATACCAGGGTTGCAGGCTCGATCTCCAGCAGGGGGCGTGCAGGGGGCAGCCGACTGATGTTTTGCTCTCACATCGATGTTTCTCTCTCTCCCTCTCCCTTCCTCTCTCTCTAAAATCAATAAAAACACACACATGTATATTTTAAAAGCTATTACTTAATAGCAAACTGGCAGACATTAAACGTCAGTTTAACTTTAAATATCATGTCCTTTATCTTCAGTGAGAGTAGGTGGAGGGGGGGCAGAATTTTATTTCTGCTCGCACAAAAATGGATTCTGAGCAAACTCACGGAAGGTCTGGAAATGAAAGGGTTTGACACAGTTGCAAAATAGAGCAACAAAAAAGATTGACTGCAGATTTGCTCTGTAAGAACTCACTCCTTATTCCCCTCATTTTTAAATTAAACAGCACTGAGCAGTGCTGTGCGGCTGTAAAACTGCGCTTTTCCATCAGGAAGACCTTGCTCCCCAGCTTTCTGTCGAGCAGGAACCACATCACGCCGCAGTAAAGCATCTCCTGTTGCTCCTCAAACTGGTTTATGCCCCTGTGGGAAGCTGTCGTCTCCAGGGCTAGACACAACCTCCCTGCCACCCGCCAGCCTGCACTCAGCACTCAGTTGGGAAACACTGGTTATTTCTAATTTCATAACTCTTTCTTCTCGTCTTGTTTCTAATCAATTGGCAGCTACTTAAGGACCAGCATATTGATCACAGTTGTGATGGGGCCCAGGAGAGACAGAGAAGGGGTGAAAGGCATGGTGTCCTCCCTATAATTCACCTGTTACCAGGGCAGGAGAGCATCACACACGCCTCAAGGGGAAGCGATCACAGGGAAGGAGGAGGATTAGATTTCATTCTGGGTCCATATTTTATGGCCAGGTACGGTCATTGTAAGCGCTGAGACAGGAACGACAAGTGACGTTCTACCTGTCACAGGTTAATTGTTTTTAATGATAGAAAAAGCAAACAATGAAATATGATCTATTTTTCCTCCATTGGCAAAACATTTTTTTTTTTAATAATGATGGAATAAAAACATCTGTGCAAAGCTTTTGGTTTTCAAATGACTGAAAATTGAAAAAATACCAACGATGACTGATTTAAGTTATTACTGGGTGTGCCTAAGTGTTTTTTTGATAGTCTGGTTAGTATTTATATGATAATAAAATAAATATACCTATAATTCATAATCCATTATGTAAGTATTTTATAATATTTATCATTTCCTTCATTTCAGCAAAATGAATAACTACCAAAATTCATAAATGATATTTTCACATAATTTTTTGTTATAAAACACAAATAAATATAGTTGTATTAGTGTAATGAATTTGAAAATATTTTTATTGAAGAATAAATCAATTTAAAAAAGATATTTCATCCTAATATATTCAAAATGATCTATCCTAATGATGGACAATACAAATTTTACAAATTATAATAAATGCAAAAAAATATCAGTATTTAAATAAAGCTAAAATTTTAATACATATTTTATAAATTTAATGAAATGTTATTAAATACTTTTAATTAGAGTATATAGTGTCCATCTATTTGCCCATGTAAAGAATTTGTCTCATGCTTCATCTTCATACATTCTATATCTAAAAACATATAATGTTTTATAAATAAACAAATTTAAGAATAATACAAGCTTTTTAGCATTGCATAGTTTCTAGTACTTGTGGTAATTGTTGCCAGTGCTACGCTAAGTCATGATTACTTCCACAACCACACATCAGATCAGTAACGGAAGCAAGGAAATGGACACGCGGTAGGTCTGGGAAATGATCTTTGTTCTGCAAGACTCCATTGCAAGCATGCAAATCGAGAGCAAGACTTTGACAAGTTCATTGGTCCTGCCTTTTATCAAAGTGCATCTTTCCCTGTGCTCTAAAGCAATGTTCCCAGCATATATTGGCTGCACCCAAACTCAAATCATTTCAAATATTCATCAGCAGTCAAATGCACTATAAGGAAAATACGGTGGAGAAAAATGTCTCCAGGGCTGGAACAGTGTTAGTCATAAAAGTAGATGCTTAGGTTATGGGTTGCCCTGGGCTAGTTGGTACTGACTTCTAGATCCTGAGAGACAGATATATGTGTTCTTTTGTGGCTGGTGTGTGCGTGTGTGTGTGTGTGTGTGTGTGTGTGTACTAATTTACAGCATACTATATCTAAGCAATTCTACTGCCTCACGCTTTACCAGTTTTCCTAAATCTTTTGTTTGTGTTGTTATTTGGTCATCAAGACAAAGCTAAACATTATAGAAAGCAAATTTGAAGAGTGTGTGTGTGTGTGTGTGTGTGTGTGTGTGTGAGAGAGAGAGAGAGAGAGAGAGAGAGAGAGAGAGAGAGAGAGAGAGAGAGATACACAGAGCATCAAAAGCTTGAGGTCCCAGGTAAAGACCCTTCTTGCCTGAGTCTTAAGTAGTCTAGCAATTTAGGAACTTGCATCATCAATTCAACCAGGATAGACCATTAGAGAGAGCATACGTGAACCTAGCCTTGGAGAGTTATGTAGATTTAGATAAGGAAAGTAAAGAGAAAAAGAACATTCTGGGCAGAGGTGACAACATAAATACCTGAGCCAATTTATTGTGACAAACAATAGGACCTCCCAGACTAGATAAGAGAATTTCTACTCTAGGAAAAAAATGTCATAAGCTCATGAAAATAGAGACTACATGAAAAAAATAAATAAATAAATTTGACTTTTTGTGTTAAGTAATTGTTTCATGTCCTGGCAGGGATGGGCTAATCGTGGTGTGTGGGGAAGATAATAGCTGGAAGTACAAGAGATATTGACAGAAGAAACTTGGAAAAGAGAGAAAGACTAGCAATCTACTACAATAAATCTAAGTAGGGTTCATAAAGGCGAAGATAGGATGCTGGCTAGCAATGGGGCTGGAGAAAGGGAATACACAGGCTTAGGTCTGTTTTCATTCTCTTCCAAATTCTAATATTAATATTTTAAAAATAGCCAAGTCCCTTTCATTGAAGACCTACTAATTTCCATCTTTAAATTGAGTACCCCAGAGAGATGTGTGTGTGGGTTTGAGTGAAGCCAGAGATGATGGATGAAACTTCTATTTCACACTATAGAATATCTAAGAAACCTACCGCCTCACTTTGGGCCAGCTTCCCGACATCCTCTGTGTGTGTTGTTATGTCCTTCATGTTATTTGGTCTTCAAGACAAAGGTAAAAGTTACGGAATGCAAATATGAAGAGGATTGTTGAATAGGGTTGGGAATAAATGCTGAATTGTGAACCATTTTTTGGAGCCATGAGTATAGAAAGCGAAATGTTTCATCATTAAGGTAACATAATTAGATGCAGCTCAGTTTTGCTATCCTTCTAATCTGTTAACCATCATGTCAAGGTCTCCCCGAAGACTTAACTCAGGCTACATGACATTTCAGGCCCTTTGATGGGGTAGATAGCCTTGGCATTGTTTTAGGAATAGTAGAATATTTTGTCAGTGGCCTGGGCTTCGTCTCTCTCATGCCATCCAAAGGGGTTTCCTTGTCAGAGGTCCAAGGGTTCTGTCTGTCCTGGGCTGTGAATGAGCATCTGTTTAGGCAGCTGTATTTCAAAGTTTGAGAGCAACTTTTGTATACTTCCCCTCCCCCATCCTGATAGTGCTTTTATCATTCCATAAACTGGCTAAATATGGTGGAAGATTTATTTAAAGCTGTCTCTAACTTGAAATTTGTTTATGTGTGTATTCTTGATATTTGAGCTCCAAAAGATATACTTCCATATTTTGAAGTAAAAGATGTTTCAGAATTACTACTTGAAATTTCAGAAGACTTCCAGGGTGTTAAAATAAATAAGGTGGATACGAATACAAAATAAATTTGTTAAAGGTAAATTATGGAGGTTAGTATTATATACAACTAGAAAAGGAATGTTACATATATTTGTGTGTGTCTATATATAAATGAAATATATAAACACACACAAAGGAACATCATATATATTTGTGTATGTGTTTTGTATATGTATAAATGCATATATATACACACATAAATACAAAACACTTTGTAAATTCTTAAGCAACGTTATTCTTCTTATGCTGTTATTTTCAATAATACATTATCTCCTCCAGAGGAACTCAAATCAAATCTACAGATATTTCTTCAGTGCTTTATATGCTGGGCATTCAATCACTGTGTACAACTTATATAATATGGAAATAGCCCTGGCCGGTTTGGCTCAGCGGTTAGAGCGTCAGCCCATGGACCGGAGAGTCCCGGGTTCGGTTCCCGCTAAGGGCATGTACCTCAGTTACAGTTTGTCCCTGGCCCCGGTTGGGGTCGTGTGGGTAGCAACCACTCGATGTGTCTCTCTCACATGGATGTTTCTCTCTCTCTCTTCCTCCCTCTCTCCCTCCCACTCTATCTGAGGATAAATGCAAAAATGTCCTCGGGTGAGGATAAAAAACAAACAAACAAACAAACAAATATGGAAATAACTGGAGACGCCTATATTGGTGAGAGCCCTTCATAGTTGGAGAATATATGTTCTCTTGTGTGGCAAGCTTGTGTTGTGAGTTTCTGCTGATGGGTTGTTCATGATGGTTAAATAGATCATTTTTAGGCAGCAATTTTTAATGGGTAAACTAAATCTGACTTACTGCCTTCTCTTAGAGACACAAAATTACTGTTTGTTTTAGGAGGTCACTGATGAGAATGCGAACACGGTCTGATGAAAAGGCTGCCCACAGGTTAAGAAAGAGTAGAGCCCTTTATTTTATTTTTTTAAATCCTCACCTGAGGATATTTTTCCATTTATGTTCAGATAGAGTATGAGGGAGGAAGAAGAGAGAGAAACATCGACGTGAGAGGGACACATCAATTGGCTGCCTCCTGCATGACCCTGACCAGGGCCAGGGATGAACCGCAACCGAGGTACGTGCCCTTGACCGGAATGGGACCCGAGACTCTTTGGTCTGAGGGCCACGCTATAACCACTGAGCCAAACCGGCCAGGGCAAGGGTAGAACCTTTTAAAAGATGTATGAAAAGCCCTTGGCTAGTCCCAGGAGAGTAATGGAGGTTAGCAGTGGGATCCAGGAATGACAGACAGAGACAACTCATTCTGTACCGGGAGCAGGTGGAACGGAGAGTGAAAGACGGCTTCCTGAGGACTGGTGAAAGACAGGTCTGTAACAGGCTGATTTGTTTGCAGGGTATTCCTATCGGGTTGGAGGGGTCATATCAAAGCCTGTGTAGCAGGCTCCTCTCTTTGGTCCTCTGGCCGATGCTCTAACCACTGAGCCAAACCGGCCAGGGCAACAGGCTCCACTGGATGTCTTCCTGGACCCTGGGCCATCTCCCTCAACCCTCTGGACTGCCCTGGATATGCAGGAGGATACCAGCAACTGCGGTTTCCCGTGAGACCCGTCCCCTTGACCACAGCTCACTGACCCAGGTGTGAAGGTCAACCTATTCCTTCACTTGGACATTGTTGCCATCAAATAGATCTCAGTGCTGAACCATGTGACATTAGTGCTATGAGTCAGTATGTACCTTGCATGACAAACAGGTCAAGTTTCAGGCAGGTCGATGGCATAGTCAAATGTCTACTTGTATTTGTTTATTTACTTATCATTTCTTAATATGTATCTTTATTGTTGAAAATATGACAGATGTCCCTGGAAATCGACCCAAGACATTATGCTCAATTGATATTTGACAAAGGAGTCAAAAACATACAGTGGAGCAAAGACAGCCTCTTCAATAAATGGTGTTGGGAAAATTGGACAGGTACATGCAAAAAAATGATACTAGACCACCAACTTACACCATACACAAAAATAAACTCAAAATGGAAAAAAGACTTAAATGTAAGTCATGAAACCATAAAAATTCTAGAAGAAAATATAGGCAGCAAAATCTCAGACATCTCACATTGCAGAATTTTCACCGATACATCACAAGAGCAACAGAAACAAAGGAAAAAAATTAATAAATAGGACATCAAACTAAGAAGCTTCTGCACAGCAAAAGAAACCAGCATCGAAATGGAAAGGGAACCCACTGTGTGGGAGAACATATTAGCCAATGATACATCAAATAAGAGGTTAATTTCCAAAATATATAGAGTACTCATACAACTCAACAAAAGGAAGACAAATAATCCAATTAAAAATGGGCAGAGGACCTGAATAGACACCTCTCCAAACAGGACATACAAATGGCCGGGAGACATATGAAAAATGCTCAACATCTCTAATCATCAGTGAGATGAAAATTAAAATGACGAGGAGGTATCACCTCACACCTATCAGAATGGCTGCCATTAACAAATCATCAAACAACAAGTGCTGGCGAGGGTATGGAGAAAAGCGGACTCTAGTACACTGCTGGTGGGAATGCAGACTGGTGCAGCCACTATGGAAAACACTATGGTGTTTCCTCAAAAAATTAAAAATTTTTTTCGTTATTGACTTTAGAGAGAAAGGAAGGGAAAGGGAGAGAGAGATAGAAACATCGATGAGAGAGAACATTGATTGGCCGCCTCCTGCATGCCCCCCACTGGGGATCGGGCCCACAACCTGGGCATGTGCCCTGACCAGGAATCGAACCAGCGACCTCTTGGTGCATGGGTCGACACTCAACCACTGAGCCATACTGCCTGGGCATCCTCAAAAAAAAAAAAATTAAAAATTGAACTGTCTACTTATATTTAATGTTGTAATTTAATTGAACATTTACGGTATACAAGGTATGTTCACATGGAATTGTTGTGCTTTCACACTTACGTTTGTCAAATATTTTTAATCAAATTCTGCATATGTGCTTTTTTATATCAGTGCCTTTGTTGGCACTAAAACATTTTGAACCATCTAACCCAGTTGTATTTTTTTTTTTTTTCATTCCACTTCATCTTGCTGTCCAGTGTGAGATATTGCAATTTTTATATCTGGGTATGGTGCTGTCACTGGAAATTTTATCTCAAGTCCCAGCTTTAGGACATTTGGTTTTTTATTCATCCTGAGGGTGCATATATGTGATTTCTATTGCTTTTTCAATAGAGCTTTAAAAGGCTTGTTTAAAGTGACAGCTGCAGTAAAAGCAGCTAGCTAGCCACCCAAAATGTATGCTTTACCTTGCACTGTTCAGAAGGATCACTGGAAAGTGGCTTCCCAGCCCAAATCCCGTTTCCCAAGCCCCTTTTAACGAGGCGGCGCCTTGTGACGAGGTCTTGCCAGCCAGACACCAGCAGGAGCCGTCTGGGATGGGAGTCACAGCGGGAAGTGCCTTGACCACGCTCTTCCCGGGCTGTGGACTGGTTGGTGCCCGTTGATGCAAAGGGCCAGCCAGTAATATTTTGGGTGTTTCTGACGATGGGGTTCCTGTTGCAAGTACTCAGTCTTGCTGCTGTGTTAGAAAACAGACATCACAGGGCGTGCTCCAAGGGCTGGGCTCTGCTGTCTCCTGAGGTTCGTGGAGGTGTCAGACAGAGAAATGTGGACTGAATCACTGCTGGAGGAAGGTCTCTGGCCACCTGTGAATGATGCCAGTTTCTTATGAATCTAACACTCAACTTCCACTGGGTTAAACAAATAGAATTTGGAGACTTGGGAAGTTATCTCTTACAGAATCTAGCATTGCCCTTACTAATCCAAAATCCAAACTGAGACATGGAGACATCCCCACAGAAATGATTACTAAATGAACGTTATCTTTCCTTGGTAGCTTTCCCGTCCCTGCCCAAACCAAAGATTCTATCACATGGCCATTATAAGCACTCGAAACGCGATGCCGGTTTCAGGATGATATGCCTTCTCCAAACAGTACTTCTATTCAAAATAACGTCAGTGCCCTATACTCTGTAATGTAATAGATGGTGTTAAAACTCAAATATATGGTGACTCCTTTTCTCGGGGATAATTTTAGGGGGAAAAAAATCACTGTATTTCAGTAGATGAGGTGGATGACTTTGGCAGTTTTTATACAGGTTTTGGGAACGGAAGAATGCAATGCCAGGGGAATTGTGTCAAAGTCGAGGTGAAATTAAATTATTTCTATTTGTCAATGAGAATCTATGATTTATAGTGGAAAAGAAAACATAAACCTTGATTTGAGTAGAATCACCCCTACATTCATTATTTTACTCCTGACTTTTATTTTAAATGAGGTGAAAATCACAGAACAAAATATTGGGTCCATATTTAGACAACTTATTTAACCTCTTACTGTTCTTCCCTAAAGAGCTGTTTTAGACATCCCCCACCCCCCAACCCCCCCACACCAGTCTGGGCTCCTTTCTAAGGCCAATCTCTTCACTTCTCTCTTAGACCCCATCCCTCTGGCTTACTGACACTTTCTATTCTCCCCTCTCTTCCTCACATCACTCACACTTCTGTTTATGGGAACATTCAAATCAACATACAAAGATGAGGTTAATTTCCTACCTCAAAAATCCTTCCCTTTACCCCAACTGCCCCCTGCAAACACCCCATTTCATTGTTTGCTACGATTTTTCACAAAAATTCTCCAAAGAGTTCTTATTCTCTCTCTCCAGTGTCTCCCTCTGTCCTCTGTTGTCTCTTCACTAATAGTTCTTTTTCCCACTGAAAAATATCTTTCCAAAGTTTCCAATTCCTTTCTTGTTGCTAAATTCAATGGCCGAGGATCAGTTCCCACCTTACTTGACATATCAACGGCATTTGACACCGTTAATTACTCCTCTCTCTTGATTTACTTTTTGTTGACTTGGTTTCCAGGATACCACAATCTCTTGGTTTTCTTCCGAACTCACCGCTGATGCTTCTCAGGTATTTTTATTTTTTGGTTGGAGCTTCTCTTTCTGCCTGACCTCTTAACAGGGAAATGCCTGCGGGCTCCGTCTCTGATCTCTGTGATCACCTCTCTGGTAATTTCATCCAACTTCATTACTTAAATGCCAGGTGTACGCCATTAATTCTCCAAATTACATTTGAAACCTAGATCTCTGTAATTAACTCAGTCCTTTCAGATCCAAACTTGAATATACACGTTTCATGTTTTCATTAGGTGAAACCCAGACCTGCCGTCCACCATCTTCTTCTTCTTCTTTTTTAAAATATGTTTTTATTGCTTTTTTACAGAGAGAGGAAGGGAGAGAGAGACAGAAACATTGATGTGAGAGAGAAACTTCCATCAGCTGCTTCCTCCACGCCCCCTACTGGTGATCGAGCTCACAACCCGGGCGTGTGCCCTGCCAGGGAATCGAACCGGGACCTCTCAGTCCATGGGACGATGCTCAGTCCACTGAGCCACACCCGCCGGGCTACCATCTTGTTTTATAGCGGCTCTATCCTGCCAGTGGCTCAAGTCAAAATCTTGGCATCCTCCCAAGACTCTTCTCTGCCTCCTACACACAATATACTGTCCGCTAGGCGAGTCTGTCGCTTTGTCTCCAAACTACATGCAGAACCGCCATTGCTACCTCCCTCGTTGGATATGACATTATCTTACCTTGGATTTTTCCAGTGGTCTCTCTGCTCCCAACATTTCTCACACAGTACATCCTATTCTCAACACCCCAGACAGAGTGATTATCTAAAATGTAAACCATGTTACTCCTCTGTTTGGTGTCCTGCAAAAGCTCCCCATTTCAGAGTAAAATCTCAGATTCTTCGAGTGGACTACAAGCCCCTCCATGTCCTGCCTCCTCCTCTCCTCCCTTCACTCAGTCTTTTCTGACCACGACAACCTCTTAGATGCCCCTTCAACAAGCCAAATACACTCTTGCATTATGACTGCTGCTTTGCTATTCCTTCTGCCTAAACATCTCTTCTCTCAAAAAGCTCCATGGATCATTCCCCCTCACTTTCAGCTCTCCTTTCTTCCCAAGTCACCTGCTGATGGTCTTCTCTAACTATCCTACTTAAAATGTACCCTCTCACCACTCAGTGCCCACACGCCTGTGCCCTTTTCACTATTCCTTATGCATTATTTACCCTCTAACATCCCTGGCAGAGACCCACCTGTACTGCTCATCAAATAGGTGTGTGCTACTCAATATTCCCCAGCTTCCAAAGCAATTAATGTAAAGACACAGGATGAAGTTAGGTCAATCAAACATAAATAGAATAATCTGGGCCATTTTTTAGTCAACATAGCCTTTGCTCTTTTTTTCTCTTCTTTTGCCTCTTGATAGAGTGACTTTAGTGTCACTTTTCCAGTTAGAATGGCCACCCAGCCCATGACAGACATGGCATAAGAGGGAAAGTCAGTTTTTTCTGGTTAAGCCATTGAGCTATTGAGGTATTTATTTTGCACAGCTAGCTAGTATACATATTAATACGGTTCTGTAACATATTTATTGTGCATTTTTTTATTAAAGTTTTTTTTTTCCTTTATTGATTTTAGTTAGCGAGGAAGGGAGAGGCAGAGGGAGAGAGAAACATCGATGAGAGAGAACATCGATTGGCCGCCTCCTGCATGCCCCCCACTGGGGATCAGGCCCACAACCTGGGCATGTGTCCTGACTGGGAATCGAACTGGCAACCTCTTGGTTCATGGGTCGATGCTGAACCACTGAGCCACACCAGCTGGCTTACTGTGTATTTTTTATTGTCTTTCCTTGGCAGCTAGTATGTAAGTACCATTTGTATGTCTCCTTTGTTTGCTGATTTATCCTGAGTACCTAGGTCAGTTCCTGGCAAATGGCAGACACTCAATAGGTAGTATTTGTAGAATGAATGGATGAGGTAGAAAAACATGATTTTATTTTTTTGCATATTTTTGTCCATGCTCTGAACAAGCTCTAAGCATCCCTTTATTCCTCTTAGCTCATGTAGTTTCATTTCATGTAGTCATTTGATTAAGTGGCATCTTTTGGAGGTGATTAGGATATTTTCAATGGAACATAGGGGCTGAGGGGATTCACAGGTAATTTGGGCTTTCTCCATCTCTTCCTTTCATAAAATTAAAAAACAAAACAAACACCCAGCTGCCACCACACAGTAGGCAGAACGGCGCAGAATAGGCCACAGACCTCGCTTTTGTGCACTAACCACAGGTACACATTCACGAAAATGTCATACTCCAAATGAGATGATCTCTCGCAGCAAACCCCAATTCCCCACGTGCAGTGCTATCCACAGAGGTGAAATCCAAATAGTGTGTATGGAATTCTCCCCACACAGCAGCACAAGGTTTCCTGGAAGGTGTGCCCTGCTGTCACTGTAAACAGGCGGGCCCTGGGCGAGGAGCACCGGCTTCTGCATCAGCTTTCCTGCCAGCCGAGACACAGCTGCACCTTCCACACATTGGCATCTGTCAGCCCTGACTGGGGGGGAGTTGATTGGAGTCTGAGACTGCGCCACTGAACTTTTCACCTCTAAGAATTGAGGTCTTTGTGGTGCCATTGTAGAACAAAATGACCCTATCCTTCTGTCTCCGTAATGAGAAGCCTTTACAACAAAGGAACATACACTCTCATGGTTATTATTGTAGCATTCACGGCAACAGATCAGGCCCAAGATGGAGTCGCTCACGCTAAGCCCCACACCAGCAAAGCGAAACTTAGCTGAGTTTCTATGGCTCATTCTCGGAGAAGAGGAAGACATGTGTTAGCGAGTCAGTGCTTACCTGCTCAACACAAGCTGCCTGACCAGCCCCAAGTCTTCCCTTGGGTCCGTATAAGGCAAGCAACCCTGCTCCAACCAACCAGCAAAGGCCCAGTATGACTTCCTTGTTCCTGCTCACTTTGGGCTGTAAACATTTCTCAACTTCTACAGCTCTTTGGAGCTCATGTCTATCTGCTAGGTTGGCTGCTGCCCAGTTCATGAGCTGCTGCATAAAACCAGTAAGATCTTTAAAATGTACTCCATTGAATTTTGTTCTTTAACCATAGTAATAATCACTCTTTCTATATTTGTATAATACATTAAAAAAAAACTTTCACCTATACTACCACTTTTGATCTTTCCTCTTTCCTCCCTCCTCCTGACCACCACTCTCCCTCCAACACATTTCCTTCCCCCACTGGGGATTGGGCCCACAACCTGGGCATGTGCCCTGACCTGGAATCGAACTAGTGACCTCTTAGTGCATGGGTCAATGCTCAACCAGTGAGCCACACCGGCCAGGCTAGATACACAACTATTTACCAATATGTTTCATTGTCGGCAGTGTCCAGGACAGTCTCATGCTGCACATGTCTTTAGCCTAGGAGCAATAAGCTGTACCACGCAGCCCAGGTGTGTAGTAGGCTATGTGATCTAGGTTTGTGTAAGTGCATTCTATGATGGTCACGCAACAAGGGCATTGCTTAAGGGTGCACTTCCCAGAATGCAGCTCTGTGGAATGACACATGACTGTATTCAAGCTTCTCCTTGGGAATGAAGTAAGCCATTTGCTCTTAAAGGAAGAGAACTGAGCCCTCCTGTCTTCCTGTGTTGGGATTCACTGCATTTAGCCTGGTGATCAGAAGTTTTGGCTGGAGGCTGATTCAGAGGAAAGTACACCAAGACCCTCTGTGGGAGCTCGCTGTGGAAGCAAAGCCCTCTTCTGAGCAGTTTCTGCCACTGGCCACCAAGGCCCAGCCTGTCATAAGGACGGGAAGCCCCTGCAGACCCAGCCCCCTAGCTCGGAAGGAGGGCTTTGGAAATGAGGTGAATTTAATAACACTGGTACTACCTCGGAGAACATTAGGACAAAGGATGCAGCCAGCGTGGCAGGCTGACATGTAAGCCTTTGAACGCGGGCCCCTCTTCCTCCGCTTAACAAGAGGCTGACATCAGCTCTGACTGGAAGGTTGGCTGAAACTGCAGAGAGAAGTCACTACCTGTGAGAAGAAGGAGCCTACCCTGCACAGTGTCCAGGTGAGTGTGGGACTTCACTCACAGGACACCAGCGGGGCAGTCTCTGTGCCTCCTCGTAAATCAATGTTCATGGTAGAAGCGTTTATTAGAGACCTGTCTGAATTCTCTCATACCATCCACCAATGAGCATACACCTGGGAACAGCCCAAGTGACCATCAGTAGATGAGTGGATAAAGAAAAGCTGTGGTACACTTACACAAAGAAATACTATGCAGCCATAAAAAAGAAGGAACTCTTACCCTCTGTGACAGCATGCCTGGACCTGAAAAGTATTATGCCAAGCAAAATAAGCCAGCCAGAGAAAGACACATACCCTGTGATCTCACTCATATGCGGAATGTAATGAACAAAATAAACTGATGGACAAAATAGAACCAGTGGCATGGAACAGACTGGCAGATGTCAGAGGGGAGGGAGTGGGGGGACTGGATAATAGATGATGAAGAGATTAGTCAAAGAACTTATGTGCATAGCCCACGGACACAGACAACAGTGTGGTGAAGGCCAGGGGAGGGGGGGGGCTGGGGCTGGGTGGAGAGGGGCAAAGAGTGGGGGGGATGGGGGACACCTGTAATAGTGTCAACAATAAAACACATATTTTTCTAAGATAATAAAAAAGGAAAAAAGAATATGAGGAAATATGCCATTAAAGAACTTAATAATCTTACTAAATAGTAAGGAGAAAAATATGGGTTGCTGTGGAATCTAGCCTGGAGTGGAAATCAGGGAAAGTTTTTCTGAGCAAGCAAGGTTATGGAATCAGTTTGGTAATGGAATGAAAACAGCACCCCATGCTGAAGATCCTGAAGGTTTAGGAAAAGTTAACGGGAGTAGGAAGAGAAAGACAGTGAGTTTTGCTGGAGAGCCATGTTAAGGATTTTTGGCTGTATCCAAAGAGAAATGGAAAGCCAAAGAAGGAGGGACCCTGGCTAATTTACATTTGAAAGCAATATTATTTACTGAAAATATACTTTGGCTATAGTGGGGCAAAAAATTGTGTGCACGTGTGTGTATGTGTGTGAGCTAGACAAAGGGTGAATGAATGAGTGTAAGCAGGAGTTGTTTCTAAAACCAAGGCAGCAATCCGTTGCAGCTTGAACCAATGAGGAGGCTATAGGTTGGAGAGAACTGAATGGATTCAAGATAAAGATCTAGAAAAAAAATCCTCAGGGATTAGTGATTGGATGGAGGTTGGATGGATTTCTTTTAAGAATATTTTTATTTTATTTCTTAAATATATTTTTTACTGATTTTTTAAAGAGAGAGATAGAAACATCAATCTGAGAAACATCGATCGGCTGCCTCCTGCACGCCCCCTACTGGGGATCAAGCCCACAACCCGGACATGTGCCCTGACTGGGAATCAAACCAGGACCTTTCAGTCCATGGGACAATGCTCAACCCACTGAGCCACACCGGCTGGGCTAGGGAGCAATTTTTTAAAAAAGAATGCCCCCATTGTATTCTCCCTTGGCCCTACCCAAATGGAGGTTGATTAATAAAAATAGAAATGACATCAGGGAATATCTGGTGCATATTTCTCTTTAATTATGGAGAAGTTGGTATCGCCCAGAGTAGTAAAGGGTGTTGTCCCCCTCCATACAAGATGGTTAGTCAATGATAGAACTTAGACTCAAACAATGTCATCTGTTTTTTTCATTACATTTCCTTGACTCAATGACGTAGTGCCTTCACTTTCTTACATATGAATATTCACTCTGGATGCTAAATACTTTTCTAACCATGCATAAGCAAAAACATCTGTGATATTTTTCAACAAGGAAGTCCTAACATTTTTTTTTCTTCTTTGTTTCTTCTAGAAATGTTGGGTGTTTACCTAAATGATCATTCAGCTGGCTACTAGACCATCAGGTAACAATGCTCCATATTAATGATGTACATGAATTAAATGCTCCACTTCAAACCCAGTCTTCTACTTATTGGGCATAGCCCAAATCTAGTATCTGCAATCTAAAAACTCCATGCAACTTGACAAAGACATCACTTACATTTTTGATTTGACGTGAGCTTGTTAACCAGAGCGTAGTCCAACTGGTCCTAGTTTCCATCTTGGGGAGAGATGGGTGGGCTGCACCACAGAAGCTCAGATGTTGTCACCACGAAAACGTTGGCATTTCCATCCTGCTATAATGAATAAATGCCAAGATCTTGACATTAGAACTCTTTTTTGGATAATTCAGCCTCAACACAATCTACTACAAGATTAATCAAGGGAAACCAGGGGAAAAATGAGATAGATGTTGCTATTCAAATGGCAGCATTTAGATAAAGGACTGCATAAACGTGGACATTTAATTTTATTGACATGTAAATGAGTTTACTACCCTTTGGATATCAGGCCTGTTTGTTGAGGCATGAGTGCCTTGTAAATCCTGGGTGAGCGCCTACTCGCCATGTCCAGTTGTGCTTGACGAAGTCCTTTGTGCAAGATGAAGAATAAATCTGAACCAATTAAGAGACTGTGTGTGTAATTATGACTATTGTAACTGAAAAGAGGTAACTAGGGCTTGTGTATTTTAATATGTGTTAGAAGAAAGTATGTCACGTTAATTCTTGGTAATTCTTTGCTGATTATCGCAGTCCACTGGATTATCTGCTACTAACTAATCATCTTTTGGGCAGGTTAGGATAGACTACAATGAAGAGGTATTATGTAAAACCATTTGAATCTGGTTTCTATTTACAACCAATGTTGATTTTAGGGAGTGTATTCTTTAGGATAGTGCATGAGAGGTACGACAATTTTCAAGATGTAAACTTGGCATCGGAGAACTCACAATCTTGCACGGAGACAGATGCAAAAATGAGTTATCACTGCTGTTATGATAAAAAGGTGCAAAGAGCACAAAGTGGGTAGTAATTCATTCTAATATGGGGGTTCTTGGGAATCCTTGCACTGGGTTTTCAAAGATGGAAGGCAGATCTCAGAGAGTGAAAGACATCGAAGTCATTACTATTTTCTTTTTAATTTTTTTTCTGTATTGATTTTAGAGAGAGAGGAAGGGAGAGGGAGAGATAGAAACATTGATGAGAGAGAACATCGATTGGCCACTTCCTGCATGCCCCCCACTGGGGATTTGGCCCACAACCTGGGCATGTGCCCTGACCGGGAATTGAACTGGCGACCTCTTGGTGCATGGGTCGACGCTCAACCACTGAGCCACACCGGCCGGGCACTGCTACTTTCCTAAATGACCATTGAAGAAGAGCAAAAGAGCATTTCTTGAGAGGAAATCCAACTTACCTAGAGAACTTAGGTGCTACGAAAATTTTATCTTGAAAGTAAGGTAAAAGAATAACAGTTTGTTTTTTTCAGCATTGTAATTATTATTTAATTCTTTGGGGGATGCACACTTGTTTTGATTTAATATTCTCTATTTATTAGGGTCAAACCTGTGTGAAATTGCATGTTGCGAACATTCTGATTTTATCCTGTAGAGATGCACAAGATTTCTGTTCCGTAGAAAGATGACTCAGAAACTTAAACGGTGTTCCGTGTGATTTAGAACATTTACTTCAGCTTTTTTTGGGGGGGTGGGAGGGGGCGGTATACACTTAAACTTTCAAATTCTGCTTTGAGTCTCCTTTATCATCTTGCTAGTTTCATCAATGAGTTAAAGATATCCTTGACATGTCTTATTCTATATTTGAAGGATAGTTATATATACACAACATTTTAAAAATATGTTTTTATTGACTTTTTAGAAAGAGAGGAAGGGAGAGAGAGATAGAAACGTTGATGTGAGAGAGAAACATTGATTGGACCCCTCCTGCACACCCCTCTCCCACTGGGGACCGAACCCACAACCCGGGCATGTGCCCTGACTGGGAATCGAACCCGGGACCTCTCAGTCCATGGGACGACGCTCAATCCACTGAGCCACACTGGCTGTGCCAATCTCTTTACTCTTTAGATCTCTGGAGAAGCCTCAGAGAAGTGACCAGCCCTTCCCTAGACTGACAGGACTCTTCCATGAATGGGTTAGGGTCCCAGAGAAAGAGGCGATGGCGGTGTTGGCACTGTATTAGTCATTGATGAAGGTGAGAGAGAGAACAAGCAGGTTTGGGAACTTTTTAAAAAATTAATTAAATTTAAAAAAATCATTTTTCTTCCATTGACACCCTCCTCCCCACTCCTGCCCCAGCCCCCCACCTTCACACTGTCGTCTGTGTCCATTGGTTAAAATGCATGTTTTGGAACTTTTAATTTTCCTTTGCGAAGCATGGCCCATTTGTTGATTCTAGACATCAGAATGGAGAACGATTTAAGACACATCTTTGTTGCTTAAGCTCTATTTTTCTATAAAATATCTGGGCTTGAGGCAAAAGTATAGACATTTAAACTCACTTGAAGATTTCTTTTGAATTAAGTTTACAATCCATTTCTTACAGGAAAATAGATGACACCAGAAGACCACGTAAACCAACAAAGAGCAAAAATGGTGTTCAAACCCTCTCGTCCAAGGCACGGACATTTACCAAGACTTCTGCTCACTGCTGATTTTTGTTCCTCGCAAAACAAACAACAGATGCATTGATGGAATGTTTACCCTGAGCCTACACCATATTAAGCATTTATATATAATATGTGGGTGCACTATGTGTGTGTGTGTGTACACACACAATTTTATCCTCAAACATGGCTTGAGATGTCCATATCATTTTTGGGAAATGATACACCACCTGTCGAAATTTAGGCTGATGTATTTCTTTTTATTTTTTATCCTCACCTGAGGACACTTGTGCATTTATCTTCAGGTAGAGCGGGAGGGAGAGAGGGAGGAAGAGAGAGAGAGAGAAACATCAATATGAGAGAGACACATCGACTGGTTGCCATCCACACGACCCCGGTGGGGGACAAACTGCAACCGAGGTATGTGTCCCTAGCGGAACCGAACCCGGGACTCTCTGGTCCGCGGGCTGACGCTCTAACCGCTGAACCAAACAGGCCAGGGCAGGACGATGTATTTCTTTATGAAGTAGCTTTTCAGGGAAGACTCATCAGTGATCTCATCCAAGGCTGAGACATGTGGGGTGGTTCCCAGTTAGCACATTTTCTTCCTTCTGCTGTGACCTCCAATGTGAGATAGCCATCTGAAGTCTAGACATAAATAACTCTTTCTCATTAAAAAAAAAAAAATCCTGAGCAAGAACCACCCGATATTTTAAGAGGAAAAGATGCAACATTTTTATTGCACGCTAAGTGTGCATTTAAATCCTCCCACTACCACTTTTTCTGTTTTTGTTCCCCCCACAGACTTCACTCGGCTATTCAAAGCTATCATTCGCTCAGGGCACATTTTATTAGCATTTGGGTTGATCATGTACAGTATGCAAATTGGGTAGGAGAGCTGCAGTTGCCAACGAAAAAAGTCAATCTAATTTGGGGATCTGATCTCGATTTGTAGTTACTTACCCATGTCACTGCTCTCCAGCACGCTTCCTCGGGCCAGACGCCTGGTGCTCTGCAGAGGATCGTAACGCGCAGTTGTTAATTTTACAGTTCGCCGTAGCAGCGGAGTCTGGCAGAGGCAGCCCCCAGCAGAAGACAGCCAGCTGTGAAGAGGTTCAATGTTTGTCTTCCCCTGTGAACGGGAAGAGAGGTCTTTCTGAGGCAACCGTGCTAACTTCAGAACTTGAAAATTTATGTTACAGAGGAAATCAGCCATACATTTACATTTTTTTCTTTTCATTTTTCTTTCATTTTTCTTGAATTTATTGGGGTGACATTGGTTAATAAAATTATGTAGGTTTCAGGTGTATAATTCTATAATACATCATCTGTATATTGTATTGTGTGTTCATCAGTCCAATTCAAGTCTCCTTCCATCACCAATTAACCCCCCATCACCCTCTTCTACTTCCTCCCACCCCCCTTTCCCTCTGGAAATCACCATATCATTGTCTGTGTCTATAAGGTTTCTTTTTCTTTATTTTTTTAGCTTAATTCCTTTACTTTTTTCATCCAGCCCCCTAATCTCCCTCCCCTCTGACAGCTGTCAGTCTGTTCTCTGTACCTATGAGTCTGTTTCTTTTTTGTTAGTTTATTTTGTTCATTAGATTACATGTATAAGTGAAATCATACAGTACTTGTCTTTCTCTGACTGGCTTATTTCACACAGCATAATACCCTCCAGTCCCATCCATGCAGTTGCAAAAGGTAAGATTTCCTTCTTTTTTTTTGGCTGAGTAGTATTCCATTGCGTAAATATACCACAGCTTTTTAGTCCACTCATCTACTGATGGGCACTTGGGCTGCTTCCAAATCTTGGCTATTATAAATAACACTGCAGTGAACATAGGGGTGCATGTATTCTTTCAAATTAGTGTTTTGGGTTTCTTCAGATATATTCCCTGAAGTGGAATCACTGGATCAAAAGGCAGTTCCATTTTTAAGTTTTTGAGGTAGCTCCAAATTGTTTTCCACAGTGCTGCACCAATCTGCACTCCCACCAACAATGTCTGATGATTCCCTTTCCCCACATCATTGCCAACACTTATTGTTTGTTGATTTATCGACTATAGCCATTCTGACAGGGGTGAGGTGATATCTCATTGTGGTTTTAGTTTGCATTTCTCTGATGATTAGTGACATCGAGCTTCATTTCACATGTCTGTTGGACATCTGTATGGCATCTGTATGTCTTCTTTGGAGAAGTGTTTATTCAGGCCCTTTGCCAATTTTTAAATTTGATTTCTTTTTTGTTTTGTTTTGGTCTTGAGTCTTATAATTTCTGTATATATTTTGATTATTAACCCCTTACCAGATGTTTCATTGGCAAATATGTTCTTCCATTCAGTGAGTTCCTTTTTCATTTTGTTGATGGTTTCCTTTGCTGTGAGAATACATTTTAGTTTGATGTAGTCCCGTTTGTTAATTTTTTTCTTTTGTTTCCCTTGCCCGAGGACATATATCAGAAAAAAATATTGCTATGAGAAATGTTCAAGATTTTACTGCCTATGTTTTCTTCTAGGATTTTTATGGTTTCAAGTCTAACATTTAAGTATTTAGTCCATTTTGAGTTTATTCTTGTGTATGCTGTAAGGTCATGTAGTTTTATTTATTATTATTTTTTTGCAGGTATCTATTCAATTTTCTTAATACCATTTAATGAACAGACCTTCTTTACCCCATTGTATGTCCTTTCCTTCTTTGTCAAATATTAATTGACCATAAAGGCTTAGGTTTATTTCTAGACTCACTATTCTGTTCCATCTATATGTCTGTTTTTATGCCAGTACCATGCTGTTTTGATTACTATGGCTTTGTAGTATAGATTAATATCAGGTAGCATGATTCCTACAACTTTGTTCTTCTTTCTCAAGATCTTTTGTGTTTCCGTGTAAATGTTTGGAATATTTGTTTTAGTTCTGTGAAATGTGCCATTGGCATCTTGATAGGAATTGCACTGAATCTGTAGATTGCTTTGGATAGTATGGACATCTTAATAATGTTAATTCTTCCTATTCATGAATATGGTATGTGGTTCTTCTTATTTGTATTTTCTTCAATTTCTTTCTTCAGCATCTTACAATTTTCCAAGTATGGGTCTTTTACATCCTTGGTGAAATTTATTCCTAGGCACCTTATTATTATTATTTTTGATGCAATTATAAATGAAATTGTTTTCATAGTTTCCCTTTCTGATAGTTCATTATTGGTGTATAAAAATGCCATCAATTTCTGGATATTTATTTTGTATCCTGCTACTTTACTTGATTGATTTATCAGTTCCAGTAGTTTTTGGTGGAATCTTTTTGTTTCTCTAAATACAGTATCATGTCATCTCCAAATAATGACTGTTTTACCCCTTTCTTTTCAATTTGGATGCCTTTTATTTCTTCTTGTTGTCTGATTGCTGTGGCTAGGACTTCTAGGACTATTTTGAACAAAAGTGGTGAAAGTGGACATCTCTGTTCCTGATCTTAAGGGAAACACTTTTAGTTTTTGCCAATTCATTATGATGTTGGCTGTGTGTTTATCATATGTGGACTTTATTATGCTGAGGTACATAATTTTACGTTATAAAACATCTATAGTAGGGATGAAAAGGAAGAATAATAATTTTGAAAAGCATTAGGCAATAAAACCAATCCTTCACTAAATCTTGCCCAATTTTAATGAGTAATTATTGAAAATAGAAGTCCTTTTGCTTCTAATTAAACCAAGAGTTGTTCTTAATACAAGTATTCTTAACTCTATGCTGAATCAAATTTGTCCTATTGTTATAGCAATACCTTATTTATCTGACTCTGTCAGGGAATGAACTATTCCACATAAGTGAATTTCATAGATAACAAACAAAAACTTTAAAAAAAAAGGAGCCAACAGAACTTATATGCGTGGACGCATAACTGATGGACATGGACAACAATGCTGGAGATGGGGCGGGGGGGATGGGGAGGAGGGTGTCAGTGGGGAAAAAAGGAGAAACATCTGTAACAAAAACAAATTAATAAAAAAATAAATAAAAAAATAATAAAATAAAATTTAAAGAAATGAACCATTTTGGTGAAAACACTGCTGAAATACATTCTGTAACACCTGCTATCTTAAATAGCATATGCCAAATAATTAACACTTTTCCTTAATGTAGTCAATATTTCCCCAGAACTACCAGATGGGGCCAGGAGCGAGACAGGGAATAAAAATAGTTACAGTAACAGCAATAAAGACTCTCTTTGACTTTACCCCCATTTGTTAATGAAGGGTTTTTCTTCCTTAATGATTTCTAAAAGTACCTAAAGGGTATGTCCTATGTTCTAAGAGTAAAGGGACAATTCTTTTCAAATACATCATGGTGTCTTTTTCTGCCCCTGATCCCTTAGGTGATGTGGACACATAATGGCCTTCAACTCAGTCACTGCTGCTAGTCTTGTTCTCTGTCCCCTAGGCATTGTCATCTATAATTTGCATTCTATCCTGCTGCAGTGAGTTAAGATGTCATTAGAGTGACCATTGCTCGTCGATGCTTCATGACCGACCACTGCTCCTGCCACCTATGAAGAAGTAAAGACCATCATACCCATTCCCCTGGGTGACATGCTGACTCTGTACCACTTTCTGTGATGTCTACAAGCTCCTTCGATGGCAGGGTCACGTCTCTGAAGCTGTTGTTTAGACATGACGAAGGGGTTCATCCACACTTTTGAGGTATTGAACTTAGAGATTGTATGTGGAAACAGGTCTCTCCCTTTTTATTTACAGCCTTATTGTTCCGTAGGAATAGATGACTGGCGACTTAGCTAAAGGATAATATGAGTAACAGACACTATGGAGTGCCCCAAATAATCTGTCCTCTAGGGTGTTCTAAGATTGTTCTTTGAAATACATCATCTGTGTGCACCTCCCCAGCTCTTGTGAGGTGCCCACACATGGCTGAATCTCAGTGGGAACACAGCTTAGGCTCAAGGCACTACAGAAACACCCGAGAGTTGCTATTATTATGACAAATTAGCTTTTTGCCGGGTGGCTAAATAGTGGTTAGATGCCTACTTTCCTATCGCCAGGCTGTCAACGGTACGTGTGGCTGCCCCACCTCCAACTGCGTCCTTTCAATCAGTTACGATTTGACAGCACAGCTAACCAAGGCTGGTGCTACTTTACGTGAAACCTGAGTCTACAAAGCAGGTTCAACGATCTCATTGCACTAGTTCTCAACATTTTTGAGATCATACAATTTTTAGCAGCCTATGCTACGCGATCAGCAGTCTCCCAGAAACAGTTTTAAAACTTAGGTTTAATTATAGCACAGATAGTCTTCCATATAACATCTTACAAAACACCAACAATGATCTCTCTGTTATCTCGGACCCATTTACACACATCGTCACTGTATTGTTTTCTTTAGAACTGGTCATTTCCCCCAGCAAGCTCTCGTCTACCTTTTCATATTCTGGTACACATAAGACATTTCTCTGAAACATGCAGTTATAGATAGCTCTAATTCAGGACCCACTCAGCTCAGCTTTCCACATGAAAGATGTCTCTGAAGAAGTGTGATTATGCCCCAGTAAGACAGAAATGTGGTCGCCCACAGTAAAGAAAGTCACACCACTTGTAGCACACGGCTGAGAACCCGGCTGCCACTACCAGGCTGTCCTCCAGCTTGGTGGGCGTGGACATCTGTCCCATGGCTCCTACTCCTCAGAGGCCTGATCTACATCTGGTCACGTACTAGACATGCCGAAATGTTGCCCTTCATTGGGCCTCTGCATAAATATGTCTTTAGACCGCATGATATTCCAAATCTCTTCCAACTCAAATGTGTTGCAGAGTCAGAGACGGACAACTCACATTCGATCTTCGGGACTGCTCCTGGACCTCCAAGGTCACTTCAAGGTCACTTATAATAGAATTCCTTCCTCACCTTCTTTCTAACCTCTCCTCAAACTTTCCTCTACGTGTTCTGTCGATTCCCTTGGTATTAATTTAAAAAAGAATACTATCTGGGTCAAGAGAAAGAAAAGCTTTCTTTTCCCGCCATTTTTATATAGACCAATCTTTGATACACCAGGCTTCATTGTGTCTTGGAAAGTTGGAGAAAATGTGAGTCAAGTTTGACACTTTTTTGACCCACATCCCCTCTGAATTCCCAAACATCCCAAAAGGAACAGCAGATATACAACTTCTGTGTGTTCCTCAGTATTTCCCCTCACGATGGGGAGGACGGTACAGACAACTTACCGGTTGCTCTGGTTGCTATGTCGTTTTCCTTGGGCGGCTCTAACCAAAGACCATGCACTGGATTAAAACAACAGACATTTATTCTCTCATAGTTCTGGAGGCTCAGAGTCTGAAATTAAGGTGTCAGCGGGGCCATGCTCCCTCTGAAGTCCCCAGGGAAGAATTCTTCCTTACCTTTCCTGGCCCCTGGTGGCTGCCAGCATGCCTTTGCTTGTAGCCGCATCACTCCAGTCTCCGGCTCTGCTGTCATACGCTCTCTTCCCTGTGTTTCTTTTCGGTGTGGGTACCTTCCAATCCAGGCTGGCAGTGTTTCTGCTGATATAAAATCGTCAAAAACCTTGTCAGTTTTTCATGCAAATTAACAGGGGTATAAATCATCAGAGGAGGACCTTCCATAAATTTTTCCTGGATCTGGATGAGTTTGCTTTTACTCCTGTCTTCTGTTGACATGGTTGATTGAATCCACTGATTACAAGTTCATTCTTTCAAAAAAAAAGGTTGTCCAGCTACACCCTGTGAGATTGGGAGTTCAGTTTGTGTTGTTTTAGCCACTTGTAGGTTGAGTCTCTGAGTCTGGTTCCCAGAAATCTCAGCTCCTCAGCTACACTTGATAAGAATTTCTTTCAGGGCAGATACTGAACCTTTGGGGTCATTTACACTGCAGATGAGCTGGGGATTGGAAGCCCTGAACTCATCCTTTTCTTTCCCCACTTCCTCTAGTGTAGTTAGTCCCTCTCATGATTACATTCATTAGGTTGATTGAAATGTTCAAGGTGTAAATACATGGTCACTCAGGACCTCGCCTTTTGTCGATATTGGATCAGTGGTAGGTAGGCAGTGATGATATTTGTGTTACCTCTGTGTCCATGTCACACCACGGACTGTCAACACCCTCTTCAACACTAGTGCCTTTCCGTCTAATTAGCTTAGAGAGCCCATGCCAGAATCCCCAGACCCAACCCAGAAAATTCATCCTTAAGACTCTGTTCCTCTAAAACCATCCCCAGTACCACGATCTGTATCAGTTTCTTTTTTTTTTTTATCCTCACCCGAGGACGTTTTTCCATTTTTTGTTCAGATAGAGTGGGAGGGGGAGAGAGAGAGAGAAACATCGATGTGAAAGGCACACATCGAGTGGCTGCCTCCCACACAACCCAACCAGGGCCAGGGACAAACTGCAACCGAGGTCCGTGCCCTTAGCGGGAACCGAACCCAGGTCTCTCTGGACTGCAGGCCGACGCTCTAACCGCTGAGCCAAACCAGCCAGGGCCATGATCTGTATCAGTCAGGGTTCTCCAGAGAAACAGAATCAGTAGGATATAGATGTTCAGAGATGTATTTCAAGGAATCGGCACACACAATTACAGGGGATGGCAAGTTTGAACATCTCAGGGCAGGCCAATAGGGGGGAAAGTCTTAGACAGGAGTTGATGCAGAATGTCTTATCTCTCAGGGAAACTTCATTTTGTGCTTTGATGTTCCTCCAGACAACAGCAAGATTTTTTTCTTCTTTATTGATTTTAGAGAGGAAGGGAGAGGGAGAGAGAGATAGAAACATCGATGAGAGAGAACATCGATTGGCCACCTCCTGCATGCACCCCACTGGGGATTGGGCCCACAACCTGGGCATGTGCCCTGACCGGGAATTGAACCGGGTACCTCTTGGTGCATGGGTTGACACTCAACCACTGAACCACAGCAGCCGGGCAAGATTTTTTAGCAAATATTGCTTTAGGTTTCTTGATATATATTTTTAAAGAGTCTGAGTGCATGTTATGTTTTATTTTTATTTAAACACTAAATTAATAATGTATTATTGATTTTGCTTGCCTGTGTCTGCCACCTTCCCTTCCAGTCCCCGTGTGAGACAGCTTTCTACTTTATCTGGACTAAACTCTGTTCTCCCCTGCTAAGACCAGGGCTGCCTTGTGGATTGAGCACAGCAGGAACAGGGCCCAGAGGACATGATAATTTTAGGGGCCCATGAAAATGTTTTAATATCAGAGGAAAAAAAATATAGTTCGTTCAGCCTGGACTGTATTCATCTCTATGCCAACACAGTATATGTATGAATAAACAAATATAATCCAGCCTGGATTTACAAAAAAAATATATAGGCCGGCCTAAATTATATTCATATAATTATATTCAACAGTGATAACATAATGCATATATATACATATATGTATTTTATTTACACAAATAAAATAAAGTATATGTATATATACATATAATATGGAGCAAGGGACCCACAAAGGCAAAAAAGCGAAGATGCCCGCAGCCCATAGAGGGCAACGCAGCCCCGGATAAAACACCATGAAGCTTTAAAACACAGCGACAGGACCGAGTTACTCGGCCTGTAAAATCTCTTCTGTGACTTCTAGTTTCATTAGAATAAAGACCAAAATCCTTCCTTGCAACAGAAGCCTTTTATACGTAACTTCATTGTATATCTTTCTCCCTCAAACTCACTCTTTGGTGAAATCTGTGCTTTCGGTTTGGGGCACCCCTAACCGTTTCCACCTCAGGGCCCCCTGCCTGAAACATTGTCCCCCCGTTAGTCTTTTGGTCTTCTGTCCATCCTTTTGGCTTCTGTATAAACGCTACTGGCTTAGGGGATTCATCCTTACCTCTGCATCTAAATTGAGCCTTTTCCATTTTCTCAGAACCGTGTTTCGAATTGTGTAGTGTTGACCACCGAGCTATTTGATCACTATTAACTTAATCCTCACGCTCCTGTTCTACTGTATGGTTCACGAAGGAAAGGCTGCTTTCCGTGTTCATCCCCACTGCCGTGTCAGAGCCTAGACCACAGCCGGGCATGGACACTCAGACCATATTTGTAGAACAAATGAACAGCCTAGAATTGATTAAATGCACAAATACCTTTGAGAATTTTTAAGAGAAACAAAAAGGTCTCATCATATTTAGACTTTTGCACAGTGATCTCCAATTCCCTCTTCTTCATACTCACTCTGCTGTTAGCAATGGTGTCAAACGCTACACAGCTGGGCGCTGAGCACTTAATGGCAGACAAGAACTCAAGGGCGCGAAAACTCAAACTCCATGGTGGTAAATTTTAAAATCGCATTCATTTTAATCAAATATTTATTTATTTTACTTACTTGTAATTGATTTTAGAGAAGAGGAAGGGAGAGAGGGAAACGTCGATTTGAGAGAGCTACATCAGTTGGCTGCCTCCTGCACGCACCCTGACTGGGAATCGAATCCGCACCTGGGTATGTGCCCTGACTGGGAATCGAACCTGAGACTTTTTGGTGTATGGGGCGACTCTCCAATCAACTGAGCCACACTGGCCAAGGCTTAACCGAATATTTAGTATAACTGAATTAGACTTCTTTTTCTTTTTAGAAACAAGAAGTCATTAGGGTCATTCCTATGAAACACATTCTCCAAAGGCACCTTCGATTCTATTAAACATTTTCCAAATAAAATCTCTTCTGTAAGAACTTTCCTTGGAATTTATCTTTCACTGAAAGTGACCATAGCTGCAGGTAGAGGCTGATGAGACCAACAGAATGACTGACTCGGTTGCCTGGCTGTTCCATGTCAGGTAAGTAGACTCAGGTCATTCCAGGTAAACCACCTACATTTTATTTGGCTTTGGTTCAATTACTTAAGCCAAGTCTCTCTCTTTAGAAAAAGGGTATAATCTGCTTTTTCTTTTTTAAAATTAATTAATTTATTTTTTTGTTACAGATGTTTCTCCTTTTTCCCCCCCAGACACCCTCCTCCTGATCCCACGCCCTCCCCCCCCAGCATTGTTGTCTATGTCCATTGGTTATGCAAACATGCGTATAAGTTCTTTGGTTTATCTCATCCCTCACCCTTGTCCCCCTCCTCTGAGGTTTGTCAGTCTGAATTGTACTCCTTTCTATATCTCTGGGTATATTTTGTTCACTAGCTTATTTTGTTCACTAGCTTATTTTGTTCAGTATATTCCATAAATAAGTGTGGTGTTTGTCTCTTATTGGCTTATTTCACTTAGCATAATATTCTCCAGGTCCCTCCATGTCATCTCAAAGGATAAGAGATCTCTCTTTCCTACAGCTGCATAGTACTCCATTGTGTATATGTACCACAGCTTTTTTATCCACTCATCTACTGATGGACACTTGGGCTGTTTCCAGATCTTAGCGATTGTAAATAGTGCTGCTATGAGCATAGGGGTGCATATATTCTTTCTGATTGGTGTTTCAGGGCTTCTTAAAGAAAGTACAACTGCTAGAACCTCAATTTTAAGCATGGTGTTAATGAGGACTCCATGAGAAAAGCGTCTCAGCTGCTTATACACAGGCTTCTTGGACTTTCTTCCTGCTCTTGAGACAAAGAGTTTCTAAGCACAGAAGCTGGTGGAACGGAAGCAACCCATTTCCTTCTCTGGAAGCAATGCCCGAGACAGCGCCAGTAAGAGAGGAAGGAAGGAAGGGAAAATAATAGACAGTTGTCATTTGGCATACGCTGTTAGCTTGTTGGAGCGATTGTAAAAAATGTTTCTTCTTTCCCTCATTTGAATTTTATTTTATGGTGGAAGGAACACGTAACACGAGATCTGTTCTCTTAACCAACATTTACGTGCACAGTACATTATTGGTGACTACACATAGCATGCTATACAGTGGATTTCCAGTTTATATATTGTGCTTTTGAGCAATACTAGGACTTTTCTGTGAATTTATTTCTCTGTCCTCTAAAAGGAAATTTTATTTCTAAAACAAAAGTCCAGAATTCATCTCAACCTGGTTATATTAATACAAGCGAGTAAAGTCTGTTTTATCTGTAGAAAAACACACAGCAAATCATATTATGTGGAGAAGTTCAGTGTAGGGGATCTGAAACTTTTAGGAATTAGGCCAAATAATAAATGCTCCGATAGTTCTCAAGGGCCCTTCTGAGGGGTAATAAATCCTGAAGCTACAGTTAGAAGCGGTTTGTTAAAGAATGACACAGATATTACATTTCTTTGGCAAGGAGTGAGCTAGGAGTTGGGGTATTTCTCTTCTTAAAAAGAGTTAGATCACGAGAAGCACTTTGCTCTGCCTTTGATTTGCCTCTGGGGGTCAAGGTTGATGGGACTTCTCTTTGGTTGTGAAGTCTCCTATGTATTTCTGCCATAATTTATGTTTATATAAAAATAGCATTCCATCTCAAGAGGCAGTTCCTTACTTAAAAGCTACTCCGCAACATCAAATCCATTCAATTAACAATAATTTAAAAATATTGGTCTCATTTCTCTTACGAATCTCTATGAGGAACTCAATGAGGTAAATGACTTCTCTTATTATCTATTTTATCTACAAAGAATGTTATAATCACAAGACCTTAGCAAATAGTATTTATTAAACACTGGACACATGCTGAGTATTCCCATTTTTTATACAATTTGAAAATAAACTATGCTTTTGTAGCACCCAAGCATATACAAGCAATCTGAAGTCATATACATCACTGGCTTCTTAAAAAAAAAAAGAGTGAATTCTTGCCCCTACTGATCAGCTCTGTGAAATTACACAATTCATTGTGACTCAGTTTCCTCATCTACGAAACAATAAAATGAGGAGTCAGAATGAGCACTTGATTATATTTTCTCTAAATTGCCTTCCAGTGCAATCATTCTATAAATATTAGTAATATATCTTCACTTCAACTTGAAATTTTCTCAACAGTAAAACACTTACCTGCTCATTTTATAAATATAACTTAGGCTTTTTAAGCTAGTGCTGCTAAAAAAAAAAAAAAAAAGCAATGAGAACCCAATTTGGTGAAAGTGAACAAAAGTATTCAGATTTGACATATTGCTTTTATAAGCATTAAGAAAGAATCAAATATTGTTCAATTCCTCACTCACCAAAGATTCTCAAATAAGAAAGTATAATTACTGCTTTTCATGCATGCTACATTTCTATTTTCAATTATTGTATGAATCATTAGCACAGAAAAAGAAGTCCCCTTCGAAAGAGTAGGTTAACAACTTCCCTCCCTGTTTTATTCAAATAGCAGCAACTACTCATGTTGAAGGGAAGACCTAAGACATTAGAATTAGTGCTAAAAGCCGGATTTTTAAAGACAGATCATTTCTATAAAATCCATCAGTCAAAAGCTGTACTTGGGACAGCATGGATTATAATTGAGAAAATATGTACATGGCCATTAAAATGATCCAAATATTGTAAATACAGGATTGTTTTATAAGCTGCAGGAGTCTCAGACTTTGTGGGTGGATAAAAAAAAAAAAAAAGTTGACATCTGACTGCAGTGATCTGGGAGAAATGACAATTACAGGTAAAGACGAACTATTTCCATGCTAAATAGGTTAGTTTTTTTTGGCAGAGAGATTCTTTCTGATCTAGTTAAGTTAATGAGGCTTCTCCTAAATCAAACCAAGTTGGTGAGCTTTGCTAAGGCTTTGGAGACTGTCAGAATTCTGCTGACAATAGACACTTGAAGTATCTGAAGAGGGAAGAGTAAGCATCTCTTGACTAAACAGGCTCTTCTTTAAGAAATAGTCAATGTCTAAATGAGCAGAATTAAGAACGTGAATATATATTTTAATGGCTAGGCAAATTTTTAGAGTTTGATCAAATGTTTTTCTTATTTTTTTTTCTAAAGCCTTTACTATCATAATTGATTACAGAAAAATGTGAACTTTGTAAAGTATATGATTGTCTAATCTCTATGCTGTATACTTGAAACTAATACAAAATAATACTGAATTGTAAACTGTAATTGAAAAAAAAAGTCATGGGGCTATAAAGGAATATAGTCAATACTATTGTAATAACTATGCATGGTGTCAGGTGGGTACTGGGCTTAGTGAGATGATCACTTCATAAGTTATACAAATGCCTAATCACTCACGAGGTTGTACATCTGGAATTAATGTAATATTGTATGCCAACTGTTATTGAAAAATTTAAAAAAATTATAAAAAATAAAAATAATCATAAAAACACTGTGATCAATAAATCTTCAAAGTGTGTGGGGGGGAAAGAGAGAAAAAAAAAGAAAAGAAAAAAAAAAGAGGAAAGTAAGGAGAAGAAGAGAAAAAACACCTAGCAATTGATGGCACAATTATAAGAGGTAAGAAAAGTAGGAACCGAATTCAGTGACCTATGCCTCCGCTATGAGGTTTATCTTTCCAAAACTTGTCTCTTGCTGAAGAAAGGTGCTCATAAACCCATGCTCACACATCATGGTGCAATAAAAGGCCAGGTACAGACCTACTTCTAGGCAGAATCGTGAATCAGGCTCAGCTCTGGTCTCTCATTTCCGCTTCTCTTTCCAAATTCAAGCCGTGTTCCCGCCCCAGTCTTCCCAGGAACCAACCTCCCTTCCCAGCTATCCTGTTCCTCAGACTGACTGCACCGGGATCTCCTGGGCTGACCATCTCTATTTCACAATTAACAGGTTACATTCGTATTGGTAAGAGACCAAAGAGAATAAAACTCCAAAATAGCTCTTTTTTTTTTTTACATCCTATTTTCATCACTATAGCAATGGTTCCTAGATTTGTAGATTTTATAGTCCAGCAAACTTTCAACAACAACAACAAAAATGGAACTGTTTGGTCGGCAGCTGTGAATAAAACAGAGTGTTCAGTTTGGTGTTTGATAGAAATTAATAGGAAAAGATTATGAGGGTACACACATACACACACACACACACATACACACACACATACATGCATGTTCTATACAATCCAATATATTTGTCCAATGGTACAGAAATGAATGGATAGGAAGCAGCTACACAGAGCAGGAACAGATGCCTGCTGTTTCAGGCTAGCTTTTTTCTGGCCCCTTGTTTCTCTATAAAGTATCTATGTCTATCTCTATAGACATGGAGGAACTCATAAGACTTTCTGGCTGGTAGAGACCTGCCAGCACTGAGCAAGAGGCCCGATTCTTGCTTTATCATATAAGCCTTTTGTGGCACTGTTTTTTATAACCATTCAAGAAGCAGATATACTAATTAGCTATGACATCCATTAAAGGGATGACTGCTTCCGATATGCTGATATCCATATTTTGAACCAATTTCAGCATAAGTCCAAGTCCCCTCCTCTTAAATATTTTTTTTTCTTTATTAATTTTTTTGGAGAGAGAGGAAGGGAGAGGGAGAGAGAGAAACATCGATGAGAGAGAACATCGATTGGCCATCTCCTGCATGCCCCCCCCATTGGGGATCGGGCCCACAACCTGGGCATGTGCCCTGACTGGGAATCAAACTGGCAACCTCTTGGTACATGGGTCAATGCTCAACCACTGAGCCACACCAGCTGGGTAAGTCCCTTCCTCTTGATTGGGAGAGAAGACAGTAAGAAACAGCATCTGGGTGTCTCTGAACACTTCTCTTAGCCTCCCCAGAAAGGCTGATGACCTGTCTCATTTGTTGTTGTTTTTTTTGGCCAAATGAGGCAATCAAAAATAATAATAAAATAAAACACTACCACCTCGTTGTGCCAATATCTTATTAAAGTATATTTTAACATTATAATAAAAATCTTAATCTCAGAACAAAAGAAAACTCTTTTACCAGTTTTTGAAAACCAGAGAAAGCCATATTAGCAAATGGAGATGCTCTCATATTTTATTTGCATCTCACTGAGCTACATCAAAGTTATTTGTTAATAAACCGATTGGCTGCCAATTGGATGTTCACATCAGTAGGTTCATCTTACCTTTGCCTTTCCCTTGCAATATATTAACAGACACCAGGGGGCGATAAGAAAGCACATAAAAGCTAGTAGCTTTCATCTGCAATGAGAATGCATAAATTTTTAAAAAGCCTCTTGTGTCTCAAAATTCAATTAGCTTGATTATTAAGAAAAATTAATCACTATAATAAAATCAAGTCTACAGAGTAAAAAGCATCATAACCCTTCAAAACAACATTGGTCAAACATTTTTATTTTTGTTTTTTGGTATATTTTCCCCTCATTTCCATATTCTTTCTTTAATGGCTTAAAAAAAAAAAAAAAAAAAAAAAAGGCTGATTTACCCAAAAGTTAGGCTTTGTTATGTTAAAGTCAAATCAGAACTTCTAACTCCCTTGGGTCTCTTGAGTCTGTCGCTATTTTTGCCTGCTTGTTTGTATTCCAAAGTCCCTATGTTTTTAGTCCACCTCTTACTTACCTGTGGGATGAGATTCGGTTGTTTCTCCTACTCCTCCCTCACTTCCAGCGACCAAGTCTTCAAAATGACACACTCGACACTGTGTATAAACTCCACCCCAGCGAGTGAGTTGACAGAGCGGGACACACTGTTTAGAGAGTCACCTTTCTCCTACCCCCTTCTCACCCAGAACCTGCATCACGGTGACAGTTCTCACCTACGGATTATGAAGATGATAAGGGAGAAGATTAAGAAGCATGAGGCTTAGGGGAGTGTCCCAGTGGGCTTGGTCTGCCACATCAAAATACCATAAGCAGGTGGCTTGAACCACAGAATTGAACCCTCATTCTTCTGGGGGCTGGAAGTCTGATATCAGGCTACCAGCAGGGTTGGGTCTTCCTGGCCTGCAGCTGGCCATCTACTCAAGCTCCAGTCTCTTCCCCTTCTTATCAGGGCACTAACCCGATCATGGGGCCTCCACCCTCCACCCTTATCTAAAGCTAACTACCTCTCCAAAGCCCCACCTCCAAATACCATCACATTGGAAGTTAGACCTTCAACATATAAATTTGGGGGGAGTTACAAACATTCAGTCCAGAACAGGGGGAGCATAGGGGCAAGGGATTCAACGAGAATGTTAACTCAACAGTGGCTGTCATTGGCCTAGTTATTTTCTGTCATTGACTAACACGGATACTCAGAGGACGGCGACTTTCAGGTTGCATGAACTAGTCTAATCGTTCTCAGTCCTCACCTGGAGAGATGAAAAATATGGATGATTCAGTTCTACCCACTAATATTCTGAATCAACACTTCTAGAATGGGGGCAGACATTGTTTTTTTTTGTTTTGCTTCTTTCGGTAATTTTCAAGTCAAGTCAGGGTTGAAGACCAGTGATTTAACCAAGATATGAAAGGACCCCCTTTCGATCATGGGACCTGTTCCTCAGTCACGGTAAGAACATTTGAGATGTAATTCATTCTCAGCTCAGTGGGAAAATGAGGAAAGGAATACAATTCCTTTTCTATTGGCTTATGTTATCATTAAATAAATGTTTCATGTATGAGTTATTCATTTATGAATTTGTAATATGACTATGCCATTTTGTCAGATTTCTTCCCCAAGAATTCATCTATAAACGTGCTAATATACAAATAGAGAAAATACACAAACACACAAAAGGAATCTCATATTTATTCATTATCAGAGAGCATTAGGATTGGAACAGACCATAAAAATCACTACGTCAGTGTTTTCCAAATTGTAACTACAACCTGGTTGAGTGCTGTGAAATCAATTTAGAGGGTTACAACCAGCATTATTTTTTAAAAATAAATAATATAGGATAGAACAATGTGGAAGATGAAGCATCAGAGTTCATACATGCCGTAAGGGTGTTTCTGGAAGCTTGGGGAAACTTCTGTGCCATGTAAAACCTCTTTTTGAGAGTGAGTTCTCATCCACAGGTTTGAAAGCCACTCACTGCTCTAAGTTGCTTCTCTCTTTACAGAGGGAAAAAAAAAAAAATGGATCCCAGAAAGTTAAGAAAACTGTGTACATGCACACAGCTAGTTTGTAGACACGACTGGACTGAAACCAGGGTTCCTGAGCACAGTCTTCTCCTGTTAGGTGTCCTTTCAAGGAGTATCAGGTCATATGAAACAGGTGGTCTGGGAAATAGGTGTGAGGTTGGGAGGAACACGCAGCACCTTCCTGAAGGGTGCAGTATTTGTACTGGAGAATACAAGAAGCACATCAATAGGATTATGTGGTAGGCCATACTAAGTAAATGACTTCAAGTTTGGGGAGGTCAAAATATAGAGAAGATAAACTTCACACCTACAATTCTATGATAAGCATACTAAATTCTACTACTTTCTGTAGTCATTTGATCATTTCCTGCAGGTTTTTTTCCTTCTAGTCTTCCGTCAGAATCATAATCCATCTATATGAAACAGAAATCATTATTTTGAGGATATAATCTTAAAGTGATAGATTAGGATAGAATTGGAACTGGAGCAAAGAAACAAACAAATAAACAAACAAACAAAACCCACTCTCTGTGGCTGTTGGAATCCAACAGATCAGTGACGACGTCTAAGTGAAGTTGTTGACAATGGTCCATGAGACTGTTTAGATATGCAACAGACTGGACTGGAGAAACGCTGATGATAGCAAAGTGTTTCTCAAAGTAAATTTCCTCATTTGCATCTTAATCACTTGGGATCTTTGTTAAAATTCAGATTCTTTTTATTTTCAATTGTGGTGAAATACACATAACATAAAACTTACCATCTGAACCATTTTAAGTGTACACTTTTGTCTTGTTAAATAGACTTAGTGTTGTGTGACCGATGTACGGAACTTTTTCAATTTTTTAAACTGAAACTCTCTACCCGTTAAACAACTTTCCATGTCTTCCTGACCCCTGCCCTCGGCAACCACCCCTGGCTACTTTCGGTGTCTATGAATGTGCCTACTCTAGAGACCTCCAATAAGTGTTCATTGAATTATACAGTGTTGGCCACTGGGACTGGCTGGTTAGCACAATGTCCTCAAGGTCTTTATCCATATTGTAGTTTATGTCAGAATTTCCTTCCTTGTTAAGGTGGAATAATATCTTGTTGTATGTAGATAGCACATTTTGTTACATGCATTCATCTGCTGACGGACATTTGAGTTTCTTCCACCTTTTTGGCTTTTGTGAATGATGCTGCTAGAAACACAGGTGCACCAATAACGTCTCAAGACTCTGCTTTCAATTCTTTCGGACAGACACCCAGAAGTGGAATGGCGGGCTCACGTTACATTTTTTTTTTTCATCCTCACCCGAGGACATTTTTTCATTTTTTGTTCAGATAGAGTGGGAGGGAGAGAGAGGAAGAGAGAGAGAGAAACATCGACGTGAAAGGGACACATCGAGTGGCTGCCACCCGCACGACCAACCAGGGCCGGGGACAAACTGCAACCGAGGTACATGCCCCTAGGGGGAACCGAACCCGGGTCTCTCTGGACCGCAGGCCGACGCTCTAACCGCTGAGCCAAACCGGCCAGGGCTCACGTTACATTTTTTAGTGCTGGGCTCTACTCTGGCTGTACTGAAATGGGCGAGATCTAGGAATTTGCATTTTAACATACGTGGCCCCGATGATTCTTAGATTGCGTCAAGTTTGAAAAGCGCTGGATTCCAATGTGAACAATTGCAGGCGTCAACAATAACCAAATTATTTCTACCCTAATATTGTTAATAGGTCTTTTGACAGGGTGTCAAAAGATTATGGAATGGAGGAGCAGTATATCTGGAAGACAGTTGTGGTTGATTTGGGAAACAGATTTCCTTACTGCTTCAGAGAAGCCCCGGATTGCCTCCTATCTCTTTAATTGCGTCTATTCATTTAATCACGACATTGAAAGCTTCCTATATGCCTGGTACTCTGTAAGCTCTGGGAACGCACAGGTGAATGAGGATTATATTAGACACATAAGTCAATTTGCTGTCGTACCCAACTTCCCTCCTAGCATAACCGGCTCTCTCTTAGCCCGTGGAAAGTGCTGGCTCGTGACACTTTCATTCCCTGGGCCACAGCTGAATGGATGAGAGCTGGACACCTGCCCTAAGGACGACCAAGTGGTCAGATGCTCCCTTGGCAGAGTCTGAAGAAGGAGACGTAATGGCTGCAGTCAGTAAATTGTGGTAATGAGTACATGAATCGTGACTATATTCCAGTGATGCCCACAGCATCTTCCCAGCGAATCCTTCAGACTTTAGTTCACGTGTCACTTTCTAAAGAAGCCTTTGCTGATGTCCTAGACTATGTCAGACCCTCCTGATATTTTATTTTCCTGGTCCTATGCATTTCCCAAGTCAAAATGCATTGTGACAGGCCTTAGATGTCCAACATTGACTAATGATTCTCTTCCATGTGAAAACCTGAAGATATAGCAGTTGTCTTGAATTCTACACCATCCTGTCAATATTACCATCAGAACCTAAATAAATCCCTCCAATGAAATCTTCATCGTTACTACCACCACCCTCGTTCAGGTCACCGTCATCTGTCGCCTGAACTGCGGCAACAGCCTGCTGACTGGCTTCCCTTCTTCTGCACTTTCCCCCAAAATAACAGCCCAAGTCATGGTTTGCAAATAGGAATAAGAGTTTTAAGCTCTCCACTGGTTTCCCAAGGCGCCTGGAATAAACTCCAGACATACTGAATTGCGCTCAGGTCCTTGGCCATGCCTAGTTCATTTCCACTTTCAGGCTTTTCCTCCAGCTTTTATTTCTTTCTGGAATGTTCTGTGGTTTTCTCTTTCCGTGGCCATCTCCCTCTTGCCATTTGCTCTCAATGCCACCTTCTCAGAGACACATTCCCTGATGACCTAGCTAGAAATCACACAGGCACAGTTACAACTATGTTAATTCTCTCCCTGTTCTTATCACTATTTGCCATTATTCTTGTTTCTTTAATGCTTTTATTGCCAGTCTCACCAGACTAGAAAGTAAGCTCCCCAATTCACTTCAGTATCCTGGAGCCCAGTACATTTCTCTGGGGGCATTAGGGGGTCTCAGTACATACTGAGAGAAGGAACACATTATTACATGAAGATGTGAGAACTCTAACCCGAAACCCCTCCACTGGCCACAGATTAGAAACTTGATCCAAGCGTACTCATTGTAATTGAACGTTGAATCTGTCAAGTGTGTATCATTTCCAGTTTCTCCTGACATCAATTATGCTGGGAAAGAGAAAAGCATTTTCATTGTTACATATGTCAGCCAGGACAGGAACAGCTCTGGACAGAAGAACGCTGGAGTTGAGAACTTGTCCTCCACTGATCTCCTTGGAGAAAGGGATGAATCACTTAACCTTGGCCACTCCGGCTCTGCCTTGAGGTTAATCACACTGACCTTTCTGGCAGGGATCATACAGTTAACTAATCAATGTCTATAAAGCATTTGGATAATGAACAAGGCCACAGAAACAATGACGATAATCATCTTTCTTTTGCTGACACATGGTGTGAGCAAGAAAAAAAGTGAAAACATTTTTTTTTTTTTTTTATGCTATGGAGACTTTTATGGTCCTGTGCAATTATTTTACAACCTTTACATTACAGAGCCTCTCTTTGCTTCTTTGGGACTTAGACTCTCAAATTGTTGCCTCCTTTAAGGCAGCTATCCTAATAATATTATTATCATTTTTTAAAAAACCCATCTTTTAGGTTGGAATAATTTTCGACTTTTCACTTGCATTCAGGTGATGAGTGCTCGCAGAGAAGACGTAACACATGCACTTAAAATTACTATAGACTGAAACCATCCAGGTGGGTGTTCTGCTCAGATTTCATTTGATGAAATGGCTGGAATGTTGGAGCTCTGTTTGTATTTCTTAAGGAGAGGAACCCATTTCCTACATGCTTGATCGCTTTCTCCCATGCTCTGTGGTTCCACTAACACTGTGGGATGGCAACAATTGTATCCATTTGCTGTCAAATGTGGGGCTGCCTCTAGGACACACATTAAAGAAATGGATTGAGTGTGGTTTAGCCATCATTTTCCTGCATCTTATTCCTTCCTACTATTCCCTTTCTAATCCCATGTCCTCATTACTCCAGTACCCAAGAGAGAACTGCTACATAAACTCAAGTGAAAAGAATCCATGTAGCCCGGCCGGTGTGGCTCAGTGGATTGAGTGTCCTCCCATGGACTGAGAGGTCCTGGTTTGATTCCCAGTCAGGGCACATGTCTGGATTGTGGGCTCAATCCCCAGTAGGGGGCGTGCAGGAGGCAGCTGATCGATGTTTCTCATCGATGTCTCTATCTTTCTCTCCCTTCCTCTCTTTCTAAAAAGTCAATAAAAACATATTTAAAAAAAAAGACAGAATCCATGTTTCACATGTGTACCCTTCCATAATGGTGCTTAAGAATAAAGATAAAGAAATATTTAACCCAAAGGCATGGATTACTCGTGGAGCATCCATGAAAAGATTAGTATTTTATTTTATTTCTTTTCTTTTTTTTTAAATCCTCACCGAGGATATTTTTCCATTTATTTTCAGACGGAGTGGGAGGGAGAGAGCGAGAGAGAGAGAGAGAGAAACACTGACATGAGAGAGACATATTGATTGGTTGCCTCCTGCACGACCCGACCAGGGCCGGGGACCGAACTGCAATGACCAGAATCAAACCCATGACTCTGGTCTGCGGGCCGACACTCTTAACTGCTGAGCCAAACCAGCCAGGGCAGAACGGTTAGTATTTTAAGCAGGGAAGTTGCTTGTGCCTTGGTGGATGATGTCATGTAATACTAACTTATCCCACCAACCCTGTCAAGGTTTAAAGCTGGCCCCGTTTCAAGTTCAATAATTGGGTCAAGGTTGAACTCAAGACTGTATTTCTCCTCTTTGATTGCGCCGTTTTTATATCTTCCAGAACGTTCCTGCATCAGAGGCGAGAGAGAACACAATGCCTCACAGTCCTCGCTGCTAGATTCCCCTGCCCTTTGTTTTTAGGGGAGTTGTAAATTATGAAGTGTTACTGTTGGACTGAAGTTAGATTGAATAGAGGCAAGAGAGTAAAGAGAGTAAGATCTACAATGATGCGATGATAAAAAAAAAAAAATTAGATTTATGACATCCCGAATTTGAAAAGACACTAATAAACCTGGAACTCCGGCCGGCTTCACAGAAGCTATAACCAAGATACAATTTCCTCTGAGGTGTTGTGTGCCCTTTAAAATACCCAGAAAGTCATGCAATATTGGGCTGCTATACAAAATGCTGAGAAAATACAGGTTTGCGCGTATGAACGTATCGACTCTGCCAGACCATCACTGTGTTGCAGACGGTCCAAGGAGCTACGGCTCAGAAAGAAGCGAAATGTGCTTTTTAATGAATCGAATGTATCAGAGACATTCTCGTCACAGCTGTTTGTTTGGTACCCTCGATCGAGCCGAGTCCAGGTTCCCTTTCACAATTAGGCCTGGGAAAAGCCAACTCAGCCTTCCCCAACTGCAGCGACCGTTTCTCAGAACAATAAAGGGCTGCTCCCATATATCCTCAGTCAACAGACAATAAAAGAGAAAATTGGTCTATTAAAAAATGATAGTAGGGCTTAGGAGACAGGGCTGGTGGTGGTAGATTTGCTAAACAGTTATTTTGGCTCTAATTTTTCTAGAGGACAAAGAGGATAAAAAACATTGTTTTTCCCTCCTCTTCTCATAGACCCCCATATTGTAAAAAATCATATCGATCAAAAACACAACACACACACACATTTCTATATCCATAATGTAGACATTTATGTAAGGAAAGCAGGTAGGCAGCCAGAATCACAAAATTAGGGAAATACGTGTTTGGTTGCCTTTTTTTTTTTTTCCTGTTCTAGGGAATTTCATACTTCTAGAGAAGTCATCTGGATAAAATAGTACCATATACAACAGGGCACCTCGTCTTCTCGCCTCCGTATCTTACTTTATATTTCTTCATAGCAGTTATCATACATGATCATATATTCATCAGATACATGAATTTACTGTGGTTTACTTTCTGCCTCCCTCTCCTAGGATTTAAGCCCCAGGATGGCAAGTATACTTCACCACTTTTCTTGACTGTTATATCCCTAGAGCCCACCACAGGGTGTGGTCATTGTAGGGGCTTATGAAACATTTGTGGAAGTGGGTGAGTTATTCACAAGTCACTGATGCTGCGCAATACCGATCTCTCCACTGTTGGCTGCATTTAGTTTTAACTCTTTTCCTTGAGACTCAGATATAAGCAGTAGTCATCCAGATCATTTCCCCAGCAGTCTTTCTAGCATATTTCCTGTATTTACTCTATAATCAGCCAAACTGGACGACTATAATTATTGTTTCCAAATCTGGACTATAATATAGAGTAGGAAAAAATGCTGGTTTTAGATTTAGATGAATTTCTAACCTAGTTCTGCCTAGTTGAGCCTTGTTTTTCTCCACTAATAATAAATAGACCAAGGCCTAGTTACATAAAGATGCCTTAAAAAAAAATGGTCTTTGTGAATTAATGATTTTCCATTAAGTTGACAAACGTGGGCCAGAGGTACGGTGCACTCCTTATGACGTAACAGGGAAATCTCTGACCTCCCAAACAGATACTGCCATAGACAGCTTGCATCTCACGAATGTGTGTAAGAGGGTAGGAAAGAAAGAGGAAGTCCCCTTTCTCTGCTATTATGCTCAGCTCAGGAGAGTCCATGCCATAGTAGGTATTCTCGGCATTGCTCTTCAAGAAAGCCATTTGTCATCCGGCCGGTGTGGCTCAGTGGTTGAGCATTGATCCATGCACCAAGAGGTCACCAGTTCGATTCCCGGTCAGGACACATGCCCAGGTTGTGGGCCCGATCCCCAGTGGGGGGTATGCAGGAGGCGGCCAATCGATGTTCTCTCTCATCAATGTTTCTATCTCTCTCTCCCTCTCCCTTCCTCTCTCTCTAAAATCAATAAAGAAAAAAATTAAAAAAAAAAAAGAAAGCCATTTTTCATTTCTTGTGGGCCACCTACCCGGCCAGGTCGCAAAAGGCTGTAAGGGTCACTGTCTTATTCACTTGGAGCCAACAATTCCTTCAGATGTGACGAGTGCACTTTGTCATTCTCATATCCAAGGAGCTAGTCATCCTTTTACCTTCCAGCCGTGAGCCCGGGAATCGAGTGCACTATTTTGAGGCTGGAGGCTCTATTCTCACTTGCAGTTATCAGCTGGTTGGCGCTTCTAGAATTTTCAGCTTGCTGCCACAGCCTGTGGTGGTTCACCCTCAACAAAAGAATCACACCCTGAACATTCTCCAGTCCCCGGGGTTCTGAAAGCCTGCTTGAATCCTGCCTCAGCGTGATTGACGGCATGACTGACACTCACTGCTTCCCTACAGCGGTTCCCTGCAGCCCGGGTTGCATCACAGGACAGAGAAAACAACAGACTCCAGTATCGTTACATTGTTTCACGGTGCTGTGGTTCACATTTGTCCATAGCCCCAGTATGATATGTAAAATTACAGAATCTGGAGAAAGAGCCGGTCCCGTTAGAATGATGATGAATTTGGTCTGGGAACCTTGAATGTTAAGACCTCTTCCCATTCTGTCCAGTCGCCCGGGGGGGGGGGGGGGGGGGCTCAGCCAACAGGTGATTCCATCTCCTACCTGATCTACCTGTGCTCTCACTGGTGGCTGTATATGGGAACCACCAGGGGTAGGGCTTGGCCAGGACATCCAGGCTCCTGGATGATTCTGGATCACAATCAAAGTGGAGAAACGTTGTTCAATGTGATTTGACAGCACACCTTTCAAACCACTTGGGTGCTTCCAGCTGGATAAAAATGATAACAATGAGTACTATTGCTTAAGGATCATTTACATATCAGGCCCCGCCTTCTGAACTTCTGTGTATGAACACAATGGGAAAAGCACTATGATAATCACCCCCTTTTACCTCCTTTTACGAAAAGTCTGTGCTCATTACTGTTGTGTGCTGTCCTTCCTTTCCGGATAACCCGAAGGAACAACCGAGTGCTGTACATTCAGCCACTGTTGCCTCTTCCTCCCCCTAGTCAGGGCATGTTTCAATCCCTTCCATCTCTGCTCTCGTACTTAACTTTCAGCTGTTTCTCCCTCACCTGTTAAATGACTTGAGACCCTGAACAAACGCTCTGCTCTCTGAGCCTCGGTAACCTTGCACGTGCCGTTCCATAAGGTCCTGCCTCTGCCTTTCCCCTTTTTATGTTTGTATTGCTTATTTAGAGAGAGAGGAAGGAGGAGAGAGAGAGAAACATCCACTGGCTGCCTCCTGCACGCCCCCTACTGGGGATGGAGCCTGCCACCCAGGCATGTGCCCTGACGGGGAATCAAACCCAGACCTCTCAGTCCATGGGAGGATGCTCCATCCATGGGAGGACGCTCAATCCACTGAGCCACACCGCGGGCCTCCCTGCCTGCCTTTCTCACCCCAGCTGGATGTACCTTCTCTGTACCTGCGCAGAATTTTACAGACCCCAGCAGAAAATCCATTACAGCGTACCCCCTTATCCTCCATTTCACTTACCCCAGATTCAGTTACCCTGGGTCAGCCAAGGTTTGAAAACGTCAAATGGAAAATTCCAGAAAGAAACGATTTCATGGGTTTCAAAGGGCAGGGGCCTTCTGAGTCAGGTGATGAAATCTCGTGAGTCCTGCTCCACGCCGCCCAGGCAGTGAATCACCCCTTGGTGCCTGTCTCCACGCTGTGCACGCGGGGTCTCCACTCTGTGCACGCCGGGTCTCCACGCTGTGCACACGGGGTCTCCACGCTGTGCACGCGGGGTCTCCACACTGTGCACGCCGGGTGTTCATGCTCTGCACGCTGGGTTTCCAGGCTGTGCATGCAGAGTATCCACGCTGTGCACGCCGGGTCTCCACGCTGTGCACGCCGGGTGTTCATGCTCTGCACGCCGGGTGTCCAGGCTCTGCACGCCGGGTCTCCAGGCTGTGCACGCCGGGTCTCCACGCTGTGCACAACGGGTCTCCACACTGTGCACGCTGGGTGTCCATGCTCTGCACGCCGGGTCTCCACGCTGTGCACAGTGGGTCGCAAAGCTCTGCACGCTCCTCGCGCTAGTCACGCAGCACCTCAGCCGTCAGATGGACTGTCAGGGTATGGCGGGGCTTGTTCTAAGTCACCCTTGTTTTACTTAGCAAAGGCCAAGCGCAAAGGCAGAGAGGCTGGCGATTCCGATGTGCCGGAGAAAAGCCAAGGGCTTCCGCTAAGGGAAAGGGTGAGTGCGGACAGCAAGGTCTCTGTAGAGAGAATCACGCTCACCTAACTTGTATTACAGTAAACCGTCATACTTGTTCTCTCGTTAGTTATTGCTGTTAATCTTCTACTGTGCCTACTTTGTACGTTAAACTTACCACAGGTATGTAACTACGGGGAAAGAAGCACTTAGTATATATAGGTTCCGTACTACCCGAGGTTTCCCCCACCCCTACTTCATGTTAATACCCTGTTTGCCTGTAAGCTTTTGGAAGACTGGGCCATTTTCGTGATCTTACATTTATAAAGTAGGTCAGGTGGAGAGCGCACAATTAATGCATGCTGGGTGGACATGCACGTGTGTACCAGGAGTCCACTGTGTGCCAAGCATTCGGGCAGGGACTGGAAGGGAATGGATGATGAGATAACAGAAAAGCTTGCTCTCCGAGAGATCACCGTCTGGGTGATCAGCGCTGTTAAGAAGTATGGGTAAATAACCAGTAAGGTTCCCAAGTGCAGGCTGGTTTAATGGTGACCTAAACAATTCTTGATGGTCACGAATATTTAATTAAAATTAAATATATACATTAAAATTCTCTGTACAGAGGTATTTCGGTCAAATTCGCTTCTGAGTTTGGTCAGACCTCACGGAGAGTACTAACCTTGTATTAGGATGTGTTAGAAGGCCAACGATGCTGACTGGGTTGTGAGCTGCTTCCGCTACTCTGAAGCCCTCATACACTGGGGAAATAAATTGTCTAGTCTTTTCTGTGTGACCAAGAGCCACCAACCATGTGACGGGAATCACAGGAATTACAGGAGTGACATTTAAGAGGTGCTAATGGGTCTCTCTGTGTAGCCAGTGGGAACAGCAGGAGGGTTCAGCCTTACACATCAGTCACAAGGCCATTTTGCAAAACCTACTCCTTAAGGAACTGAGGGAGCCCAGCCAGTGTGGCTCAGTGGTTGAGCATCGATCCATGCACCAAGAGGTCGCTGGTTCGATTCCCAATCAGGGCACATGCCCAGGTTGTGGGCCAAATCACCAGTGGGGGGCACGCAGGAGGCGGCCAATCGGTGTTCTCACTCATTGATGTTTCTATCTCTCTCCCTCCCTTCCTCTCTCTAAAATCAATAAAGAAAAAAAAATCTAAAAAAAAAAGGAACTGAGGGAGCGTAATTTGACTCTTTAAAATTTACTTGACAGAGAAACATCTGAAGTGTCCTGTTCACCTAACTCTGTTTATGTAGCCAAAACATTGGCTACAAGGAATGTAACATCATTAAAAGACGCAGTGTTCTCCCTTTTCAGTTTGTATAAACCTGATAAGCTAAAGAGTAGTGATATCACAGTATTTTAAGTCAATATACTAGGATTTTTTTTGGTCTATTTTAATTATGTAAATGGTGACCTTGCTTACATTTTACAAAATGACCTGAGCTCCTGTGCAGTGACCTAGGGAAATAAAAAAGAACCATTTAAGGATCAGAAATAATGTCCAGTCCGGCCGGTGTGGCTCAGTGGTTGAGCATCGACCCATGCACCAAGAGGTCGCTTGGTTCGATTCCCGGTCAGGGCACATGCCCAGGTTGTGGGCCTGATCCCCAGTGGGGGGCATGCAGGAGGTGGCCACTCGATGTTCTCTCTCATTGATGTTTCTATCTCTCTCTCCCTCTCCCTTCTTCTCTCTCTAAAATCAATAAAGAAAAAAAAAATTATTAAAAAGAAATAATGTCCAAAATGGAAACAGGGTCCCGAAGATTGATTTGAGTTTGTATATATGTCACCATTAAGAACATGTTAGAATAACTGCCTTCACGTGAATGCCCTGGTGTGGCTGGCGGTCCCAGACCAAACACACCTGGTGTTAACAAAAGTATACCCCAACTGGGTTAAAGCCACGTGGCCGGGGTCTGGCAATGAACGTTTTACAAAGTACTACAGATTTCTTTGGGAATTGTGGATGTGTGTGTTCTGCATTTCCCAGCATTTCTGTTTTTTAGGACAACATTTCTGGTCTGTGTGGGTCTTTTCAGAACCCTTGACTACATTTCAATCCTAGTACTCTGTCCTGAGCCACTTCTGTTTATTTATTTCTTTAAATGGGAGGAGCATCCTTTCTTTTTTAAAATTTTTTTTCCCTTTATTAATTTTAGAGAGAGAGGAAGGGAGAGGGAGAGAGAGATAGAAACATGGATGAGAGAACATCGTTTGGCTGCCTCCTGCATGCCCCCCACTGGGGATCGAGCCCACAACCTGGGCATGTGCCCTGACCGGGAATCGAACCGGCGACCTCTTGGTGCATGGGTCGACGCTCAGCCACTGAGCCACACCGGCAGGGCCTGAGCCACTTCTAAATAATCTTCTCATTGTTGACAGTCACCTTGATCTTGTTGACGCTACATTTAAGACAGAAGAATATCTTGCAGGAACTAATTTCTGACAGATCCTTGGATAGCAGAGAAACCATTTCTCCTTTGCCTAATAGAAGGAAGGAGGTGATGCACGAGTCATTTGCATACAGGTTGTGAAAATTTTCCACAGTGATTCTCTATACATCTGAAATTTCATATAAGATAAATCGACTATCCTGAAAATTTCCCAAGAAATAGAGCACGTGCCGTTTGAGTTTGATTGAAGTCACGTGACTGGCGTTATGATTAAACAGGTGCACGCTATAGCCAGACAGCCCGGGTTTGAACCCCAGCTGGGCTACTTGTTGGCCATGGGACCTCAGGTGATGTACCTCTCTGACCATCAGTTTTTTTTTAAAGTAAAAGAATATTTCTGGTTGGTTTGGAGTGTGTCTACATTTTTAAAAATGCAGCCAAGCTGGTTGAGAATTCACTTAAAATCATCTCACTAATTTTAGGCTGAAAGTAAATTTCCAATTTTGAAAAGAATGTACTATGCATTAATTTTTTTAAACACCAAACGATGCTTTATTAATTAACAGTGAAAAATATAAACGTTGATCAGTCCAGAATTCTCAAAATGGGCTAACCAAAGCCTTTTCTCATTTTAGCAAAGCCCCTACGTGGGAGGCTGAATTATTAACCTCTAGATTTCATCCACAGATCACTAATCACATCTGTTGTAACAGGTTTTGCTAGTTTAAAGACAACCTAATTGACTTTTTCTAAACTGAGTTTATTGGGGTGATATTGGTTTGCAAAGTCATCCAGGTTTAATAAAACCGTACTGTTTAAAAGTTAACTCTTTCTTTGCAAAATGAAGTCACAAACTTGTTCTCCCATGAACCGAACTTTGTGTTTCACTGGGGGTGGTGTTTTTTGTCCACAGGGGCTGGTCTACTACACAAAAACCAAAGCTCTTTAACTTTTAACTTCTGGCAGTCACACTGTCAGGGCCTATGACAGTTTAGAAAACGATGATGAGAAAATTTAAAGACGACTTCCAGGTGGGAAGCTTGAGCAATTGGGTCAATGATGGAGACATTTAATAAGAACAGGAAATGTAGAGAAGCAGAATACTGGGGGACATGTAATGAGTTTAGCATGAGATACACAGCCTTTGAGAAGTTGGCTGTGTATTTGATTTGAGATATCACATAGGCAGCTGAATGGAAGAGTCTAACTCCTGAGCTGGGTATGTTGACTAGCAGTCACCAACACAGAGATGGCACTTGAAAGCAGGTGTGTGGATAAGACTGTCCAGGAGGACTGTCCAGAGTAAGAAAATCTGGGGCAGAGCCCTGTGGACTTGAGGGGAAGGCTGGATGAGGAGCGAGAAGAAGAGACATGTAGCCTAACTGTGGAAATCCAAACATCCCTATTTTATTTAAAAAGTAGAATACAATGCAAGGTCTAAATGCAGTATCTTCAAGTAAGAAAAAATAGGATAATGATTAAGTTAATCACTACTTTAAACACTTCTTATTATCTAGACAGACATGTTAAACTTTGCAGGAAAGAGCACGTAGTTTAATACCACTGAAGGGATTCCCTAAATTTAGAGAGTGCTGTAGTTGAATGATTATAACAGTTTATTCCTTTTATAGATGGAAAGCTAAGTCCAGGAAGGGGAAGTAATTTGCCTAAAGTCACACGAACAGTAAATGGAAGATCAGGACAAGAGTTAAGGATTCCTGATGCTCAATATTTGTTGGGGGGGAAAATCATTAAAGCAAAGATAAAATAGTTTGTAATAACGAGGTTGCATTGACATTACTCAGACAGTAATGATGACATGGAGTGCATAAGAAAAATCAATGGTCTATAAAAGAGAAGTAATAAGACTCACAACATCCTAGCATAAATGGGGAAAGGAATTTGTTACCTGTCTGGGAATGATTGAAGTGTTGTAAGTTCTGTCTAGAGGTAGAATGATGACCTTGTACTCCCCCCTTGTCATGTGGAGAAGTCCCTGTCACAGAAAATCACAATCATCTGGACCTGTGCTGATAATCTTCCTGAGCATTGTTCTAAGTAGCGGTTGTATTCGGTGCAAGACAACCAGATGTGAGCTTCAGGTATGAGCTACACCTATAATTCAAGCTGTGCAGTACAACCAGCCAAATACACTCCGAACTGTGATTCTTTAATCATTAACATTATATATCGAAGACATCTTTCACTTGAAGGACCGTGCAAGGAGGATCCTAGAAATTGCATGCTGACGTATGTGAAACTGAAGAGGAATCATTTCTGCTTTTCCAACAAATTTCAGTATCACCCAAAAAGCTAAGTTCATTTAAAAAAGGTCCACCTAGCCAGAAAACAGGAAGTGCTGAACTTCTGAGGTGTCTTGAAAGGGTATTCCTCAATAGCGTGTGTGCATAAACATACCCCCTTTCTATGTGAATATTATTCATTAAACATCTTAAGACCTACTACTCCATACTCAGAATATTAACTACTAACATGTGGTCTCTAAATTTTTTGATCATATACTCCATTAGTAAAACATTTGGGTGAGACCAGGTCTAAGCTCTACATTATTTAGCTCACTGTTCGGTTGGCTTCGATTTCTTCCAATGGGAGGGGCTGGATAGTTTAAACTATAATTCTATAGGCAATAAGCTTGGGATTCTGGAACTTCCTGGCATATCATACAACCACCCCCCCAGGCCAAATAAGGCACATTGCCTACCAATAAAGTTTTATTGGAACACGGCCATACCCATTTCCTACTTGTCTATGGCTGCTTCATGTTATAGTAGCAGACTTGAGTACCATCACTGCAAAAGAGAGGCTATGGTGCACAAATATAAAATATTTTCTATTTGGCCTTTTAAAGGAAAAGTTTTTGACCTCTGCCATAGAGGAAGATATTCAGGAGTTTAGTGGGATGGGGAATTTGAAGTGAATCTTTTATATGCAACTTGGCTTAGCTACACTAAAAAAAAGGATCTCTACTTTTCTCTCTGTACAGGGGATATTCTGACATGGTTGTGAACACCGCACCCTAGTAATTTTATTGATATGGCAGGCCCCCGACTTTTCATGGGCTTTGTCTATCACCTGGCAAACATACATGTGTCTTCCTAAGTTTTACTAATACAATACTACACTACCAAGTCTAATTAGCATAATGCACTCATGTTACATACTAGCATGATGTTCTCTGATACAAGGAGGTCTCTGCAGACTATATTATGACAGAGATGAGAATATAAACAACCCTGAGTTAAGACAGAAAAGATATAGGTCATCTCCTTCTGACTGTCTTGATTAATTAGGATTGAGATAAAAAAAATTCACTCACTCAGCAGGTGCACAAATGCGTACCGAGTGCAACGGACTCCAGTGATTTGCACCAGTAAAAATACCTTATTTGCAATGAGATTTCCACAATTCCCCACTCTGACTGATGAACCAATGTAGGTATTTTGAGTCCCTGGAGACTAGTGTCAACTCAGAGCCAACAGTTAATGACTCCACGTGGAGGGGACATGCATGACATGTGGGTGTCCTGTGGTGACCCGTTTACCAGTATCAGCTGATGAAGTCTCCAGTTTTTGAATGAGATCGGGAGAAATAGAAAGCTCTGGAGCCCCGGGGCCAGGCTGCTCCTCTCTTTCCTCCTCCCATTTTTAAACCCACAGTCTTTCTACTTGGTCCAAATATACTGCCTTGTTAATTTACATAGAACTTCCGGAGGCTCTGTGCAGGGTTGTGATTTGTGTGGCTGCAATTTTCCTTGAGTTTCTAGAAGTTCTGATGCATACTTATAAGGGTCACTACTTTTAAAATATCACATGATCTCACTCATTTGTGGAATATAATAAACATAACAGTCTGGGGAACAGGGTAGACCCAGAGATGTGAAAGTAGGGTACAGACTGACAACCCTCAGAAGAGGGGGTTGGGGGGAGGGAAGAGATAAACCACAGAACTTATATGCATGTATGCATAACTGATGGACATGGACAACAAAGCTGGGGAAGGGGTAGAGGGATGGGTAGGAGGGTGTCAATGGGGAAAAAAGGAGAAACATCTGTAACAAAAATAAATTAATAAAAAAATAAATAAATAAAATAAAATAAAATACAGCATTTCCTTGTTTAAAAAATAGCAGTTAGACTCCGGCCAGGATGGCGGGTAGGTAAGCGCGGTGTCGCCTCCTCCCACAACCACATCAAAGTTACAACTAAACTACAGAACAACCATCATTCAAAACCGCCTGAAATCCAGCTGAATGGAAGTCCTACAACTACGAAATTAAAGAAGAAGCCACATCGAGACTGGTAGGAGGGGCGGAGGTGCGACGGGCTGGTCCCACACCCACGTCTGGCGGATAAAAATTAGGAGGACACCTCGGCTGGGAAGGTCCTCCCTGAGGACTCAGGGGTCCCCATCCCACACCAGGCGCCCAGCTCAGGGTCCCAGTGCCAGGAAGAGAATCCCCATAACTTCTGGCTGTAAAACCAGCGGGAACTGAGGCTGAGGCGGCTGGAACCCCGGCAGCTCCTCTTAAAGGGCCCGCGCACAGACTTACTTGGACTCGCACCCTCCAGGCTCCAGCATGGGGGAGGCAGCTTGAAAGGCACCAGAGTCACATGGGGAAGGACTGAGCTGTTTGGCATTGGAGCGAGGGCTGGAGAGGCAGCTTTCTCCTGAACAGACGTGCTATCAGAGGCTTTTGCTCCTTAGGTGAGCCCTTCCCTGGGCCGGCAGACGCCGCCATATCTGGGACTCCAGCTACCTGGCTCACATTGTTGGCCCCGCCCTGGTGATTCCCTGAGGCCCCGCCCCACCCAACTTCCAGGCCCACCCAAGCTGTTGCCAGTTGCTTTGCCATAGGATTGGCCTGTCTTGGAGCCTGCTTCAGCTTTTCCTGAAATCATTCAAATAAGCAGCATCTGGTCTCAGCTAGCCCCACACCTCTCGCTAAGTAATACATAGAAACAAACACAGGGAGGCAGCCAAAATGAGGAGACAAAGAAACAGGTTCCAAATGAAAGAACAGAACAAAACTCCAGGAAAAGAACTAAGTGAAATGGAGTTAAGCAACCTAACAGATGCTGAGTTCAAAATACTGCTTATAAGGATGCTCAATGGACTTAGTGAGAACCTCAGTGAACTTAGAGAGGGCCTCAAGAGCATAAAAAAGGACCAGTCAGAAATGATGGAATCACAGTCAGAAATGAAGGAGGCACTAAATGAAATAAAGAATAATTTACACAGATTCAATAGTAGAGTAGGTAAAGCCAAGAAGCAAACCATCGATTTGGAATATAAGGAAGCAAAAAACACCCAATCAGAACAGCAAAAAGAAAAACGAATCCAAAGAAATGAGGATAGTGTAAGGAGCCTCTGGGACAACTTCAAGTGTGCCAACATTCGCATCTTGGGGGTGCCAGAAGGAGAAGAGAGAGAACAAGAAACTGAAAACCTATTTGAAACAATAATGGCAGAAAACTTCCCTAACTTGGTGAAGGAAACAGACATACAAGTCCAGGAAGCACAGAGAGTCCCAAACAAGATGAACCCCAAGAGGCACACACCAAGACACATCATCATCAAAATGCAAAAGTTTCAAGACAAACAGAGAATCTTAAAAGCAGCAAGAGAAAAGAAGTTAGTTACCTACAAGGGAGTTCCCATCAGACTGTCAGCTGATTTCTCAAAAGAAACTTTGCAGGCCAGAAGAAAGTGGCAAGAAATATTCAGAGTGATGAAAAGCAAGAACCTACAACCAAGATTACTCTATCCTGCAAAGCTGTCATTTAGAATCGATGGCCATATAAAGAGTTTCCCAGACAAGGAAAAGCTAAAGGAGTTCATCACCACCAAACCATTATTATATGAAATGTTGAAGGGTCTTCTTGAAGAAAAAGATAAAAAAATATGAACAAACAAAATGGCACTAAATACATATCTATCAACAACTGAATCTACAAACAAAATGAACAAGCAGAACAGAAACATTCTCATAGATACAGAGAACTTTTGTTGGTTACCAGATGGGTGGGGGCGGGGGGAGGAGTGAAAAAGGTAAAGGGATTAAGAAGTACAAATTGGTTGTTAGACTGACAAATCTCAAAGGGAAGGGGGGTTGGGGGTGGGAAGAAGTAAACCAAAGAACTTACATGTATATATGCATAACTAATGGACACAGACAGTGTGGGGAAAAGCAGGAGGAGGGCAGGAATGGGGAGGAAGGGGGCAATGGGGGGGGAAAAAAAAAAAGAAAAAAAATAGCAGTTATTCCCTGCAGCATAACATAATATCCATCATCTTTGGCCTGGCATTCTGTGTTTTCCATGGCTCTTTAAAGAAACTTTTATTTCATCTAAAGAGGTCTATCAGAAAAAAAGGAAAACCAGCAACATTGTTATTTTAGCTTTGTTCTGGAATAACCTCGTGGTTACAATGTTGCTCAGCCATCTTGTGGTGAACTTCCACTTTACCTATTTAGTTCCTAGCCTTTCCTTACAGACCAGGTTAGTGTCCATTTTCTATAAAATTTCCCCTTGGTGTCTGGGCACAGAATAGTCTAAGTTATTTGTGTGTGATCCATCGTCGATTTATACACTCACACACAAAGCGATCAATAGGTTTCTCTTCAACTCTCCTTCTCTGGATGGATGGATAAATAGATAGATCTGTGTATAAACATGAATTTGTATCTAATTGTTAGAGTATGCTAGGATATTTACATTTTTTCTTAACCCAGGTTTCAGAGCTTGTGCTTTAAATAATTATGCACACCGCTTATTCATGTGATGTCTTTCTCCATTCTCTGTCATGCCAATGGCAAGCGTCAATAAATAAAAAGGTTTCCTTTCCTGTGGAGCTTGGGCATTAGATTCCTTTACTATAGCACTCCAGGAAGCCATTATAAATTAATTGTCTCCAAACCCTGATTTCGAAACTAAGTTCAATAAGGACAGGGTGCATTTCTTAAGACTTTTTATCCTTGTGCTTAGTAGAATACGTACAGATGATAGGTGCCTCATTTATATTCGCTTTCAGGATGTTGATATGCTTTAAATTTGCTCAAAGCTCAAAGGCACTGTGCAGTTCCATCAAAATCCTTCCTGCAAATTATACTCGAAATAATTTTTTTGAGTAAGTTTTGGCTTTTGATTTCAATTCCACAGGACTGCTGTATTTCCTCCTATCTGCCTTTTCTCACACAATATTCCAAAGGGGAGATCACAACTTTCTATTCTGTAATGAGCTCCTTGTCCTAAAATCACAACACATTGTTTGATTTCTGTTAAAAGACCAATGTCTTCAGAGTTGATATTTGCATATAATGAAGCATTAGCTTCTTGACAAATTGAGAAGAGATGTGTTTTACAGCTATTATCTATTGTTAGAACAATGTGTGTGGTCTGACCTCCCTAGTCTCTATGTGAGAGCTTGTTTAACGAGGTTAACTTTATAAAAACCACGGAGTCATTGAATGCTTTTTATAAAATTATTTTAGGACAAAGTTCATTGTTTTATAACTGGTTAGAATTCTGCTTTTTCCTATAAATGGCACATGAGTGATTTTCACTAGTTTTGTTGTTTTGTTTTTGAGAGAGAAATAAAGCTGCTTCTTGGATCTTAGCCAAAAGAAAGAATATTCAAGTCCCTTTAGGGAACAGATAACCCAAAAATATTTACCTACTTTCAGTAACACACCCAATATTCACAACAGTTATTAATTGTCTGGTTGGAAAACATTTGAACTTTAATTATTTTATCTTAATTATTTATCTTTCAGTGAAAAAAGAAAAAGTACAAATCATACAGGGTGGGGCAAAAGTAGGTTTACAGTTGCGAGTATGTAAAGGAGTTTATTCTTGTATTATTGTTTTAATTATTGTGTTATTATTTGCATTAAACCTACTTTTGCCCACCCCTGTATTTATGATATACATATAAAATTGATGTTTTATTTTATTAAATTGACCCCAGTACTAGTAGCTGAAGTATATCCATAGTCCCTTAATCCAGGGTGTATAGGTGTTACCCTAAGATTTGAAATGAGGTAAATTATATTTCGCAGTGAAGCCAAGAAAGAAGTGACTAACCTATATTGTCTAAAATGATCTTTATGGCATAGTTACTAATCAGAAGTTTTCAAATAAATAAGGTATAAATCCATGTGTTGGAATTTATCCCACAGAGATTGATGCATTTTGAATTAGGTTTTCTTCAGTAAGTTTATCTGGACATACCCCAGGGAAGGAAGATAACAGTGTAGGGAATAAAATTATACGCACTATTTTTTAGGATATGTGAACCTTGTGAAAAACCAGTGACATTCTATCCCATTACATGTTTTGTCCTAAAGCAAAAAGGTCTCCCTGTTTCCCAGAAAGAAGTGGAAGGCATTTGAGAAGTTATTTGGCTCAACAAATAGTATGCAGCTGCTTTTAAAAACACGCTTTATGGAAGAGAACCTCACCCTAGCCTGAGCGAGAACACTCCTCTTTTGAAATGGGTGTCGTGGTTACAAAGTTCCTCCACAGACAAACCCAAAAGGTGCGTCCTTCTCATCGTCTTCCACCTTCCGTTCCTGGGCCTCACAGAGCGAACCTGCCCCTCTCTGACATGATGACCCTTAGTGACCCCTTATGCCTTATGTTAGCCTTTGTTTCTTAGAACTAAATAATTGTAGCGCTTTCATTTATTTTTCATAGAATGCAATTACCGGTGTATTCCAGCTGCTTTAATCTGGATAATTGCTACTGTATGTGTCATTATTTATTTAAAAAGTTTTTTTCTTTATTGATTTTAATTTATTTATTTTTTCTTTTTTATTAATTTATTTTTGTTACAGATGTTTCTCCTTTTCCCCCCATTGACACCCTCCTCCCGATTCTCCCCCCAACTGCCCTGTCTCCAGCATTGTTGTCTATGTCCATTGGTTACACATACATGCATGAGTTCTGTGGTTTCTCTCTTCCCTCCCCCCCACCCCCTCTTCTGAGGTTTGTCAGTCTGTACCCTACTTCTATGTCTCTGGGTCTATTTTGTTCATCAGTTTGTTTTGTTCGTTATATTCCACAAATAAGTGAGATCATGTGATATTTGTCTTTCTCTGATTGGCTTGTTTTGCTTAGGATAATACTCTCCAGATCCCTCCATATCATCTCAAAGGATAAGAGCTCTTTCTTTCTTACAGCTGCATAGTATTCCATTGTGTATATGTACCACAGCTTTTTTATCCACTCATCTACTGATGGGCACTTGGGCTGTTTCCAGATCTTAGCTATTGTAAATAGTGCTGCTATGAACATAAGGGTACATGTACTCTTTCTGATTGGTGTTTCAGGCTTCTTAGGATATATTCCTAGAAGTGGAATCACTGGGTCAAATGGCAGTTTAGTTTTTAACTTTCTGAGGTAACACCATAGTGTTTTCCATAGGAGAGAGGAAGGGAGAGGGAGATAGAAACATCAATGAGAGAGAACACTCATTGGCTGCCTCCTGCACGGCCCCCACTGGGGATTGAGCCCACAACCTGGGCATGTGCCCTGACTGAGAATCGAACTGACAACCTCTTGGTGCATGGGTTGATGCTCAACCACTGAGCCACACTGGCTGGCCTGTGTGTGTCATTTTTTAAATGTTTGGTTGGCTGTGGTGTTTTCACTGTGGTGCTCAGATCGAATATAGCATACTGTGGATGTGGTCTGACCAGGTCGGTATAGAGCTGGTTATTCCGTCTTTTATTTACCTGGCCCTTGTGTTTCTATTAACCCAGCATAAATTTGACTCAGGTCATGTTGATAACAGCATTATGCTGTTAGGTTTCTCATAATTGTCTAACCAGCCCAATACCTTGACCACTTATCATTATGCAATTCCTTTTTTTAAAGTAAATCTAGCTCTTATGGTATCAATTAAATATTATATTGTAGCAGACAATAACTAATATTTTAATCATTCTGGCACTTAGGTGTATAGTGGCTGCTCAATAAAGGTTTCTTGAATAAATATTGTTAAATAAGATAGCTTTGAATTTTAATGGGTAATTTCTTCGCACGATTTTAATGGAATAGTTACAGCAGATTTGGTAAGTATGATTATAGGCTCCATTCAATTTGCTGATATAAATATCATAAAAGACAAGATCAAGAATAGGGCTTGGTGACAATCCATCAGGGACTCCCCAGGGCTTCAATTAAATCCTGCAATCATTTATCAGTGCTAAATATGTGACAGGCCTGTGTAGGCATTAACCATATGTTGCCCTAAAAAAATACACAGGCTCTTAGATATAGCCTGATTAATCAACACTCATTGGTTTAGTTAGCTGTTAATTCATCTCTGTATTCCATCATCTATATCTCATTTCACCTTATAAAAGCTGTTATTTGAGCCCTGGCTAGTTTGGCTCAGCGGTAGAGCGTTGGCCTGCAGACCAATGAGTCACGGGTTCGACTGCGGTCAAGGGCATGTACCTGGGTTGTGGTTCATCCCCGGTCCTGGTCCGGACATGCAGGAGGCAACCAGTCGATGTGGCTCTATCACATCGATGTTTCTCTCTGTCTTTCTCTCCTTCCCTCCTACTCTATCTGATAATAAGTAGAAAAATATCCTCAGGTAAGGAATAAAAAAAATAAAAAATAAAAGCTGTTGTTTGAAACACTTTAATGCATCAAGATAAACCATGCCTTCAGCATTTATACAATTTGCCAACCTGAAAATGTTATAAAAAAGATTAGGTTTGATTTCAATGAGTCATTCGTGATAAAAAACACCCTCAGAAGGTTGTACGGTTTGGCATTATGAAGGCCTTTGCTTTTTTGTTTGTTTGTTTGTTTAAATCAGTTCCTCCATTGTCCTAGTGATCTTGGACAAGTTACTTAAAATTTCTAACCTGAATTCTTCTCTCAATTGTAAAAACCAGACACACGTAGAACGTACCTTAGAGAATAGTTTGGTCAGTTACACAAGATAATCAAAGATCTCAGATCCGTTTCCTTGGGAAATAGATTCCGAGGCTCTGCTAATGGCATTCAGAAGGTTGTTTGGAGAAACTCCTGGGAACCGACCCCTGTAGAGGGGAACATTGGACAGAGGAAGAAGTGAATTGCTCTGTAGTTGTTACAGAAGAGTCTAATGATTCCATGGGAGTTCTAGAGCTGGGGTGTCTGCCCATCAAAGCCAGGGGGCGGGTCTTTGCACCCCGGCCCAGGGACTCTCTCTGGACCATCAGCCATTGCTGTCCTGGAGTCCATCTCATTCTTTCTTCATCTCTCATGGATCACTCTCCTTCACTGCCCGATGTCCAATGTCCTGAACTGCTATTTTATATGTTTTTCTAGTTTTTTAGTTCTTTCAGATAGAAAGATAAATCTGGTTCCTAACTCTGCTTTGAACGGAGGTTGAAACAGCAATGTCTTTGTTTTTCTTTTTTTCTTAATTAATAGACTTTTTAAAGAGCCATTTTACATTTAAAGAAAAATTGAGCGGAAAGCACAGAGTGTTCCCATACACCACTTTTCACACCATCCCCTCCACATCGTTTCCCTTCTTTTTATCATGAATATCTTGCAGTAGTGTGGTACATTTGTTACAATTGTTGAACCGATATTGATAGGTTATTAATATTAACTAAAGTCCACAGTTTATACCAGGGTTCACTCTTGTGTTCTACAGTTCTATGGGTTTTTGAAAATGCAGAATGTTATATATCTACCATGACATTATCATACAGAATAGTTTCATTGCCCTAACAATCCCCTGTGCTTTGCCTATGAATCTCTCCCTCCCTCTCTCCAACCTCTGGCAACTACTGATTTTTTGAGTCACCCTTAGTTTTACCTTTTCCACAATGTCATATAGTTGAAATTTTACCGTGGGTAGCCTTTTAAGGTTGGCTTATTTCACTTAATAATATGCATGTATGGTGCCTCCATGTCTTCACGTGGCTTGACAGCTCATTGCTTTTTACTGCTGAATCATGTTCCCTTGCATAGTTCTTCCACCTTTGTTGATCCACTCATCTATTAAAGGACACCTGGGTGGGTTTCAAGGTTTGGCCATCATGAATAAAGCTGCTGTAAACATTTGTGTGTAGGCTTTTGTGTGAACATGTGTTTCCAACTCATTTGAATACTAAGGAATGTAATTGATAGATCGTATGGTAAGATTGTGTCTAGTTTTATAAGATACTGTAACCCTATCTTCCAGAATGATGGTACCATTTTGCAATTACACCAGCAATCAAGGGGAGCGCCTGTTGCTCCCTATCCTCGTTAGCACTTGGAGTTGTCAGTGTTTTAGATATTACGCCATTCTAATATGTGCACAGTGGCAACATAGTTTTATTTTTATTAAAACAACTTTTTTTTTTCTTTATTGATTTTAGAGAAAGAGGAAGGGAGAGGGAGAGGGAGACAGAAACATCGATGAGAGAGAACATCGATTGGCCGCCTCCTGCATGCCCCTCACTGGGCATCGGGCTCACGACCTGGGCATGTGCCCTGACCTGGAATCGAACCGGTGATCTCTTGGTGCATGGGTCGATGCTCAACCAGTGAGCCACACTGGCCAGGCTGCAACATAGTTTTAATTTGCAGTTCCCTAATATGTGATGTTGAGCATCTTTTCATACGCTGATTTGCCATTTGTGTATCTTCTTTAGTGAGGTGTCTCTTCAGATATTATGCCCATTTTTAAATTGTGATTTTTGAGTTCTTATTATTGAGTCAAGCCTTCTTTGTATATTTGTGGATGTGTTTTTTGCAAATATGTTATCCCAGTCTGTGGTTTGTGTTTTCATTCTCTTGACAGTGTCTTTCACCAAAGAAGTTTTTTTTTTTCTTTATTGATTTTAGAGAGAGAGGAAGGGAGAGGGAGAGAGAGATAGAAACATCAATGAGAGAGAACATCAATTGGTTACCTCCTGCATGCCCCCCACTGGGCTTCGAGCCCACAACTTGGGCATGTGCCCTGACCGGGAATCGAACTGGCAACCTCTTGGTGCATAGGTCAACCCTCAACCACTGAGCCACACTGGCTGGGCTCCAAAGAGAAGTTTATAATTTTTAACAAAATACAGTTTATCAGTTTTATTTTTTCACAGATGATGCTCTTGGTGTTGTGTCTAAAATATCATTGCCAAATGCAAGGTCACCTAGATTTTCTCCTGTTATCTTTTAGGAATTCAGAATTTTTGCCTGCACATTATATTTAGATATATGATCCATTCTGAGTTATTTTTTTTCCGAAAGGTGTAAGGTCTGTGTCTAGATTCTTTTTTTTTTTTTTTTTTTGCATGGGAATGTCCAGGCATTTCAGTACCCTTTGTTGAAAAGACTTATTCCTTCTTTGAATGGCCTTTGCTTCTTTGTCAGTGATCCGTTGGCTGTGTTTGTGCAGGCCCATTTTGGGGCTCTCTATTCTGTCCCCTTGATCTATTTTTCTATTATTTCAACAACCCCGCACTGCTTTAATTTCTGTAGCTTTTCCGTAAGTCGTGAATTTGGATACCGTCAGCCCACTGACTGTGTTCTTCTGAAATATTGTGACACCTGTTCTGGGCCTTTGGTGTCCCCTGTATCAATATCAGAATCAATGTATCAACAAAATAACTGCATCCTCCTGGAGACATAGATAGTGGCCGCTAAAGGGCAAAGTGTTTTCTTGTGTTCCCTACAGTTTTGTAATCTCAGTGGCAGATATTGGACTATTTGATGAGCATCCATTTTATTTTATTTTTTAATTAAATTTATTGGGGTGACATTGGTTAACAAGATTATATGGGTTTCAAGTGAGCAGCTCTGTGAGACATCATCTGCATATTGCATTGTGTGTCCACCACCCAAAGTCAGTTCTTCTTCCTCCGTACAGGCGGTGAACACATACGTGAAAAGATGCTCAGTGTCTCCAGCTATCAGGGAAATGCAAACCAACGCTGCCATGAGATGCCACCTCACATCTGTGAGCATGGCTATTATCGAGAAGATCAGTAGTAACAGGTGTTGGAGAGGTGGTGAAGAAAAAGGAACCCTCATTCAACGGCTGGCGGGAATGTAAACTGGAGAGCCACTATGGGAAACAGTATGGAGGCTCCTCCAAAGTTTAAGAATAGCTCTGGCTGGTTAGCTCAACAGTTAGAGTGTTGGCGTGTGGACTGAAAGGTTGCGAGTTCGATTCCAGTCAAGGGCACATACTTGGGTTGCAGGTTCGATCCCTGGCCCCTGTCTGGGTCGTGTGGGAGGCAATCAGTTGATGTGTCTCCCTCACATCGATGTTTCTCTCTCTCTCTCTCCCTTCCACTCTCTCTAAAAATCAACAGAAAAAGATCCTTGAGTGAGGATTAACAACAACAACAAATTAAGAATAGAGTTACTATAGGACCCAGCAACCCCTCTTCTTGGTATCTATCCAAAAAATGGAAAACATTTATTTGCAAAGATATATGTACCCCTATGTTCATTGCAGCCATGTCATGGTGGCCAAGACATGAAAGCAACTGGTGTCCTTCAATAGATGACTGGACAAGAAGATACAGTACATATAGACAATGGGATGCTACTCCGCCATACTGAGCATCTATTTCGAAGTGGCTTCCAGTTTCCCAGGTTAGCATCATCACACTCTAAGTGATTTTCTTCTCTGTCCTGATGTCACTTTACCCAGATCTGACTTCCTTTGTAAAACAGCAGACATTTCTCACAGTGCTATTGATGTTGCCTTGACCTAATGAGAGAAGTCTTCCGCTTTGTTCCATTTATTGTGTGCTTTTTATTTATTCAATTATCCCCCATGGAGAACAATCACGATATTTTGGAAGAAGAGTTTCTGGCAGTAAAATGTATGAAACGCAAGCAGTTTTTTGAAAAGCCCCATTGCACCCATGTGGAGCCAGAGAACACTGAAATCACTTCATGGATTTATCCACTCATTAGATATTTTCCAACTGCAATACACTTACCAAACTGCCTGGCTCCTTTGTCTGGACACAGAAAACTTCACAGGGACTTTAGCGGGGACAGGACAGGTCTATCTCGGTGGACCAGTGAACATGGATGTCCAACAGTTTTCAACCCTGAATATGCTGGGAGAATTTGTTGGGGATTTCCTCTACCCATTTGCACACCTCCCTCCTCTAACCACCACTAAAACAACTGTCACCCCTAAGGCAATCACAGTCACCCTCTCTTCCTGGTGCTACCTGTCCTGTTTATTGAAATGGTCGTTATAGAAGCCCTAATCCAATACTTGGACCCCATCCCCAGATATTTTGACTTAATTGGTGGGGCTCAAATATTAGGTGTTCTTTCACAATCTCTCCAGGCAATTGTAAAGTTAGGCTAGGGCTGGAAGCCATTAGGCTGGTTGCAAAGATTGATTGAGATGCTGCAGCAGAATTGAAAGTTTCCAGGGAAACACCGTATTTCTATTGTACACTTGTTGGCCCATGGTTTGCATAACATCCTGGGCCCAGACATGAGTGCTTATCTTTGCACCTTTGCTTTTTGCCACCCATAATTTAGTACATCATCCTGAACCTCAAACTGTCTCCGTTCAAATTCTGTATATGCTGTTTGCTTTTAGGGGACTCTGGGTAAAATGCTGCAGTTCCCTGGATCTTCATTCACTGTTTAGGAAAGCAGGAACAATGAAACATGTATCTCAAGAGTTTTTGTGCTGTTTAAATAAATAATATCAGTACATGAAATCCTTAGCAACATCCATGGCAGAAAAACAAAAATAAGAAAACACAGACCCCTCAATTAATGGTAGTCTGATCTCAAGTAGAAGCAACAACAATATTTATGAGCCAAGTGTGACTTTGGGTTCCTCCAAGAAAAAGTTTGGAACAAAGAATTAGTCTTTTCAAGATAAATAAGATGTTCAAGTATCCCAGAGAAAAAGCACTAGAAAGTAAAATGTACTATCATAGGTCACCAATTTTGAGCTTCATTAAGCTCTGAAAAAGCAGAATTTTAAAGTTGAGATTCTTCACAAACAAATAAACAAACAAAAAATCCAAAACACTTGAATGCTTTTTCTTGCGTACAAATGGCAGAAATCTGAAACCATCTGTCAAGATGATTAATGGGGAGGATCTGATCTCTGAAGTCATCAGAAATAATCAGCAAGGCTGAGTTTCATCTAGTGGATGGTGCTGGGTCTCCTGTGCTTCCAAGTGCTTCAGATGAAGATAAATGGTCTGTAGTCCTTGGAAGCATGTATTCTGGGAAGACTGAGTGAGACGCATTGCACGGGTGCGGTGGTAGGCAGTGAACCCAAGCGGACAAGCTCCAGAAGCTGCACCAGCTGGTGTGCACATGGGGCCTTCACCACACACTGAAGAACAGAGTTACTTAGTTCATAGATTCGTATGTCTCCTGAAACTCACATCCATTGCTGGAACGTATGACTATTTATTTGCATGTTTATCAAATGTGTGCTATAATCCAGATTTATGAAAAAGGTGAATCACAGATGATTTTTCACTTCAGAATACCGTTCTGCTATATAAAGTAGCATGCACTACGGATTACTTTAAATGATGAGACAGGTTGGCTGTGGGTTTTGTCATACGTGGCCTTTACTATGTTAGGGTATGAGCCTTGTGTTCGCACTTTGCTGAGAATTTTTATCATAAATGGGTGCTTGAGTTTATCGAATGCTTTTTCTGCATCTATTGCTATGACCATGTGATTTTTATCCTTTATTTTGTTTATGTGACGTATAACATTTATTGATTTGCAAATAATGTACCAACCTTGCATCTCCAGAATAAATCCCACTTGATCATGGTGTATGATCTTAAAAAAAAATTTTTTTTTCTTTATTGATTTGAGAGAGAGAGGAAGGGAGAGGGAGAGAGAGATAAAAACATCGATAAGAGAGAACATCAATTGGCCTCCTCCTGCATGCCCCCCATTGGGTATTGGGCCCACAACCTGGGCATGTGCCCTGACTGGGAATCAAAATGGCGACCTCTTGGTGGTCAATGCTCAACCACTCAGCCACGCTGGCTGGGTGTGTATGATCTTTTTAATGTATTGCTGGATCCAGTTTGCAAATATTTGGTTGAGGATTTTAGCACCTATGTTCATCAGGGATATTGTTCTATAATTTTCTTTGTAGTGTCTTTATCTGGTTTTGGAATTAGGATAATTCTGGCCTTGTAAAAAGAGCTTAGAAGTTGTCCCTCCTCTTGAATTATTTGGTATAGTTTGAGAAGGATAAGTGTTAGTTCTTCTTTGAATGTTTCATAAAATTCACCTGTGAAGCCATCCAGTCCAGGACTGACATGACATAACATAATTAAACACTAAGGACTCCAACAAAAAACTACTAGATCTAGTAAATAAATTCGGCAAAGTAGCAAGATACAAAATTATATTCAGTGGCATTTTTATACACCAATAATCAACTCTCAGAAAGAGAAATTAAGAAACAATTCCATTTATTATTGCTACAAAAAAATAAGGTACCTAAGAATAAATTTAACTAAGGATGTAAAAGACCAGTGCTCAGAAAATTATAAGATACTGAAGAAAGGAACTGAGGAAGATACAAATACGTGGAAGCATAAACTGTGTTTATCGATTGGAAGAATTAACATCATTAGAATGTCCATACTACTCAAATCAATCTGTAGATTCCATGCAATCCCTATTAAAATAACAACAGCATATTTCACAGATCTAGAACAAATACTCCAAAAATTTATATGGAACCATGAAAGACTATGAATAGCTGCAACAATCTTGAGAAAGAAGAACAAAGTAGGAGGGATCACAATACCGAATATCAAATTATACGACAAAGTCATTGTAATCAAAACATCCTGGTACTGGCACAAGAACAGGCATATAAACCAATGGAATGGAACAGAGACCCCAGAAATTGACTCACATCATTATGGTCAATTAATATTTCACAAAGGAAGCAACAACATACAGTAGAGTAAAGACAGTCATTTCAATAAATGGTGTTGGAAAAATTGAACAGGTATATGCAAAAAAAGTGACTCACCATTTTACAAGATCACCAACTTACACCATACACAAGAATAAACTCAAAATGGATAAAATACTTAAATGCAAGTCACGAAACCATAAAAATACTAGAAGAAAACATAGGCAATAAAATCTCAGACATCTCATGTGGCAGAATTTTCACCGATACATCACCTAGGGTGAAGGAAACAAAGGAAAAAATAAACAATTGGGACTGCATCAAACTAAAAAGCTTCTGCACAGCAAAAGAAACCATCAGCAAAATGAAAAGGAAACCCACTATATGGGAGAACATATTCGCCAATGATACATCTGATAAGGGGTTAATTTCCAAAATATACAATGAACTCATACAACTCAACCCCAGGAAGATAAACAATCCAATTTTAAAATGGGCAGAGGACCTGAATAGACACTTGTTCAAAGAGGACATACAGATGGCCAAGAGACCTATGAATAAATGCTCAATGTCACTGATCATCAGAGAGAGGCAAATTAGAACTTCAGTGGTATCACTTCACACCTGCCAGAATAGGTACCATCAATAAACCAACAAGCAACAAGTGCTGGCGAGGGTGTGGAGAAAAGGGAACCCTAGAACCCTGCTGGTGGGAATGCAGACTGGAGCAGCCACTGTGGAAACAGTATGGAGGTTCCTCAAAAAATTAAAAACGGAGCTGCCATTTGACCCAGTGATCCCACTTCGGGGAACATATCCAAAGAATCGAGAAACACCAATCAGAAAGAACATATGTACCGCCACTTACTGGTCCGCGGGCCGACGCTCTAACTGCTGAGCCAAACCGGCCAGGACAAAAAATGACTTCATAAACAAACAAAAAATGTTTACAAATGAAATCATACAATGTCTATTTGGCTTAAAATTGATCTTCAGTAATAACTGAATGAAGGCTGTCTTTAACGGTTCAAAGTTATAGTTATATGATAAATAAATACTGAGGATGTAATTTCAACATAGTTACTATAGTTAACACTGCGGTATGGTATATTTGCAAGTTTCTGAGATCTTAAAAGTTCTCATCACAAGGAAAAAAAAACTCTGTGTCTATATGCAATGATAGATGTTAACTAAACTTGTGGTAATCATTTCACCATATATGTGAGATAAGTCATTATACTACACACTAAATGTATACTGTTGTATCTGTCAATTTTATCTTAATAAAACTGAAAAAAAAGGAGAGATAATTCAGTGTAGGAAATACATGTTGAAATCAGACAGACTCAACTTGAATCCAGACTCTACCACCTATTAGACAATTAATTTCTCTGAGTCTCAGTTTTTCTGATAATAAAAGGGATATTTTAATAGCTGCATCAGAAATATGTTCAGAAAATTAGTTCCAGAGTTGCTGTTTGTAAAGTCCCTAGCATAATTCCAAGCACATAGCAATTTCTCAATTTATTATTAGCTTCCCTCTCCCTTTGCACTTTTCTGTTTATTTGAACATATAAATGCAATATTCCTTCTCTTCTTTTTATTTCAAGGCTCATTCGGAAATAACTTTGGTAAATAATATTTTAACAAAGAGGGTTAATTCATCCAAATAAAAAACAGTCCGTGATAGTCTGTAGGCTTCCCCAGGATCTGATCTTTGCAGACTCTGTTTTGATCCACTGCTCATTAGCTCTTGTGGGCACGGGGCACCTGTCGGGGACATTCCTGTGTGGGAGGGAGGCTGTAGGCCCTGAGGGATCACAGGATTTCATGGGTCTACGTGGGCTGGGCGTGGGAGTGCTGGGTGTGAGAATCTATGAGATCCAGAAAGGTGAGATCGCGTTGGTGGCGTCTGCACAATGAACCAAAGGCTGATGTCTACCAGCTGTAGATGGCCTTTCACGGACAGTCACTTTCTGTAATTCGTTCTCATACTACCCACTCATCCTTTATAAGGATGGACTGTTGTTAGGTAACAAAGACTTCACTGTAAAGACAAGTTTAGAGAGCACAGAATCGGTACATGGCCTTTATGGTCAAGTCCAAGCGTTGAATCATCTTCCCGTAAACAGATTGATTGGGGATTAGGCTATTACCAGACTTGGGTGATAGACCTAACTTATCCACAGTTTCTCTCAGGACCAAGCCTTTGGGGCAGGAAACAAAAGATTTCAGATAAAGTTTGGCTTGTTGCTTTATGAGCATGAGATATTTCAGGTGGATTTATGTGTCTGACATCCTAGGTAGAAGAGACATATAAACTTTCAGAAAAATGTATACCTTTTAAAGTTAATTTATATTGTCTGAAGTGAATTGCATATCTAGGTCACCATCACGCCTATAAAACATTGGTCTCTGCATCTCTGGGTAATTTGTCACCTCTTGAGCTATGATTCTAATTTGCGATTTGAGAGAGGGAGTAACTTTGCACATTTGTCACCATTTGCAACAATAATATTAATGAAAATAAACAATGATTATTAAAACTAAAAAAAACATTTTAAAGACTCACAATTTTTAAATCATTGCACTGAATGCTTAAAAAATTCTTACATTTAATCCTCAAAAAACTCTGTCAGATCAATATTATTACAGTTCCGATTTTACAAACAACTAAAAAAAAAATCTTAAAGAAATTCTAATTTCTAGCTGAGTCAGGATTCAAATTCAAAATAATTTAAATTGTGCAGAATTATCTCAGTCTCTCTTCTCAAAAATCATTCCCAGATTAATGTAAAAAATGTTTTATTTCTTAATTCTGTCACGCACAGCACTTCCATTAAAAATATGTCTTTCTCTCCATCTTTTTTCCCCTCTCTGTTCTATTTCCCTTTGAACCCCAGACAACTTGGGTTCAATATCAGCTCTCTGAACTGTGGGGAAAGTATTTCCTTATTTATAAAAGTAGGCTAAAATCACTTACTTCGTTCTTTGAAAAGTTTTTGGAATGAATGGAAACAATGTGTTTAAAATGCCTAACACTTGGATGTGGTACCTTAGGTGACTCACCAGCATTAGTTCACTTGCTCCTTTTCCTTCCTCTCATCCAGGCAGTAACGTCAGTTTGATTTCACACCATTGTAAGGGATTGCCCGAACGAATTCACAGCCTGGCTCCTTCTTGCCCTATCAGCTGCTGAGACTTCTTTCAAGGATAAGTTACTGACATTTCTTTTTCTTTTAATTTGTAATACTCCATGACACCAAAAGCTGACTCTGTACAAAACCTTATTTATGGCATTAATATAAAAATTAACTTTCGTTCTCATTCCTGTTGTTGAAATGATTTACAAAACTCATTTTCTTGGACAAATCGTCGAAAATGGATAAAGACATTAGGTTCTACTTTGGACTGAATTTTGTCCCCCAAAATTCATATGTTGAAGTCCCAGTCCCCAATGGGATGGTGTTCGGAGGTGGGTACTTAGAGTGAATGTTTCTGGCATCTCAACGTCCACCCCTACTGTCATCAGAAAAAAATTTATACTGCTCTTTGAGGACACTGACAAATTAATATAAAATCCTATAAAAATTACCTTGGTATGCACCATGGATGGCTTCATTAATATGTCAGGGAAAACGTTGTCCACTTAAAACCGAAATATTGACCAAACTGATTATAGGTGCAAAGTAAGCTACTAAAAAATGTAACATCATTGTCCGGCTGGTGTGGCTCAGTGGTTGAGCGTCGACCCATGCACCAAGAGGTCGCCGGTTCGATTCCCAGTCAGGGCACATGCCCAGGTTGTGGGCTCGATCCCCATTGGGGAGCATGCAGGAGGAGGCCAATTGATGTTCTCTCTCATTGATGTTTCTCTCTCTCTCTCCCTCTCATTTCCTCTCTCTCTAAAAAATCAATAAAGGAAAAGAAAATGTAGCATCATAAAACCAGTGACCCCACAAAATGTATACAGGGTTTCTGTAGATTCTGTTAAATTTAGAAAATGAAATGTATTTGAATAAACACCGGCTTTATAATTATTCAAAATTGTGTATCCATTTTGGGGGGGAGGGGCACCCTATATTTATGCAAATAAAATACTTTGAAGGTACAGAGGGGAAATCTTCTTGATGCTCTCAAAGTGATTCTTCAATGCCCATCAGTTTTTCTTTACTCAGCGTTTGGTCACTGAAATATACTCACTGATTTAATATGGAGCTTAAGTCTATGACCACCTAGAGATTCACATGTCGCTGTACACAGGGACCTAATTGTGTAAATATGTACAGATGCACACTTCTGGAAAGCTTTTCTTTTTTCTTTTTTTAAAATATTTTTTCTTTATTTACTTTAGAGAGAGGAAGGGAGAGGGAGAGAGAGATAGAAACATCAATGAGAGAGAACATCGATTGGCTGCCTCCTGCATGCCCCCCACTGGGGATCGGGCCCGCAACCTGGGCTTGTGCCCTGACCGGGAATCGAACCAGCAACCTCTTGGTGCATGGGTCAATGGTCAACCACTGAGCCACACCGGCCAGGCTGGAAAGCTTTTCTAAATAGCTGCGCTAGAGATGATGCCAGTCATCCAATTGCTAATCTCGAATTTACATAATGCAAACACCGCCAAGGAGTTAGGAGGCTAAGAAGAAGAGGCAGCATCATTTGCTTTCATGAACACATATCTCTGCATATTTAATGTTTAGAGCACCAGGTTCAAAGTTTCTTTTCCAATTCAAACTTTATAGCAAAGCCACAACTCCATATCAATGCAGCAGCTGTAATGTATTTCTAGTTAAGCGGCCATAAAGTCTAGGGCTTTTCACATCATCACTTTTGAAGGTCGGTGCCACAGAGCAAAAAAAAAGAAAAAAAAGCCATTTGTACCGGATCGACGTGGTAGTTTGTAATCTACACGGTAGTAAATATCACAATATATTTCATTTTTATATGTTTTTGATGAAGAGGTAAAAGTGCATCTTCTGCCGTTGCTGTTCAGAAATGGCTCATCTGTGTGGAACGAGGGTAAAAGGGACTGAAGCTAAACATTATTTATGAAGCCGTTACCACTCGTCAGTCACTCACGCCACTGCTGAAACGAGACGAGGAAGCCACCGCTATTTTATTTACAGTGTTGACTTCCAGAGCTCGCCCTGTGAGAGTCCTGGGTGTGTGCAAGATAAATGTCAGAGAACCGAGATATTCACACAAACGTGGTTCCCTTTGTTTTTTTGTTTTTTTTTTCAATCATTTTGATAATTTATATCCCTTTGAAATGTATCTGGGAATGCCTTTTAGATGTCCCTTCCCTGCTTTTCCGTGGTGCCTGATATTTGTGAGTGCATTAGAAATGTTTGAACGCTCATGGCTATTAGTGTATATATATTTATATTCACATGCATATTTTTTAAAATAAGTATAATTTCTTATACTAACAAAGATCTCAAAGAACCATGCTGTCGTGTTTATTCGTGGAGGATGACCGCAGAGAGCTATCTCCTCCCTGGCTTTCCCTCGGTTCTCTCATTTCTTTGGTTTTCCTCTTTTCTCTCCATCACTCGTGAACTTCACGCATCGCTCTGTGGAAAGCAGTTCCCTCTCTGTTTGCTAGGCTAATTTTCTTCCTTTTTCCCTTTTACGTTCTGCCCGTGACAGCTTCAGGCAGTCACTCCTAATTTCCTGCTTTATTCTGCACTGCCTTGAACGTCTACCAGAAGAGTGATCGGAAACAAGCCCGAGATGAACACAGGTGAGGTCAGTGCAGGAGCGCAGGAAGGAGGGAGCGTGGGAGGCGCCCGGCGCTTTCGTGCGCTTTGCTGCCACGCTCCCTTCTCCCGCTCTCTTCTAGCTGCTCCCAAAGCCCCCCTGCCCGGCTCTCCTCTCCTACCCCAAAGTCTGAAGCCCTAAATGTACAGGACCTTAGCTAGGTCTGGGAATGGAGGCGGCCATTCTGATCTCCTCCTCCTTTCCCCAAACTTCTTCCTTCTTAATTCCCAAATCAGATACCTGCACTAATTCGCATTTCTCATTTCTAAATTTTAAGGGTTTCTTTCTTTTATTAAGAAGGATAAACAGTAATTAGCAATAATCTCACCTTTAAAAAAGCATCCAGGTGTCCAAACACGTGCTTACATATAGTTTCAGCGCTTATCAGACTAATGTCTCAAAAGAGCAAAAATTAATGCTGCTTACAGATTTAGGTACATCAGTACTGATTTAAGCAATTTCCATGTAATCCTGGAGTAGTCATTTAATTTTTCACTATCCCTGCATTCATCACTTTGGTTTTTTTTTGTTTGTTTTTTATCCTCACCTGAGGACATTCTTGCATTTATCTTCAGATAGAGCAGGAGGGAGAGAGAGAGAGAGAGAAACATTGATGTGAGACATATCGACTGGTTGCCACCCACACAACCCCAACTGGGGACAGGGATGAACTGCAACCGAGGTACATGCTCTTAGCGCGAACCGAACCCGGGACTCTCTGGTCCACAGGCTGACGCTCTAACTGCTGAGCCAAACCGACCAGGGGGCATTCATCACTTTGTGTATATGCTACTAGCAAAATGGGAATAAAGAAGATAGAAATATACTTCCTATAATTTTAGAAAGTGAGAGTGAGGTTTTCAGCTAAGTACAAGGTCGTCACATAAGAATATATACTTTTAATAACTAGGATTTTAAAAATATGTAACTGGTTTACATATTTCTAGTTGGTGAAATGAGCAATTTTCAGCAAAATAGTATGTTTATGCTTATGGATATGTATGTACTTGTGCATGTATTCATATGTATTGGGAAAGAATGTGTAACACATACACCCTCACCTTTCCCTTACATACGTTTCACTGGGTTGTTTTTAAAGTTGGAATTTCTCAGTGTTCCCGCTGAGCGCCTCGTCAAGAGGCCACCTGACGAAGACAGCCACACTCAGTTTCTAAAGAGCAAAGACCTACTCCGGAGGTGAAAATGAACAGAATGCAAAATTCAATATTGCAGCTCACTGATGTGAGTAGCTTTATGATGTATGTGGTTGTTCAATATTATTTTGTACACCGATTTTACATAGAGGAGAATCCTGTTTTCAGAAAAACGTTGAAAATACACTTCAGTAAAAACTTCAGAGTCAATCCACCAAAGCCCGTCTAGCTGCCGGATTAGAGCAGATATTTCTCTTTAAAGAGCTCTTGAAGATTAATAGATCTCTTTCTTTTTTAAATTTATTTTTAAATGTCATTTTATTATTTTGCCAGTCTTATTGAGAAGTAATTGACATACATCACTGTATACCTTTACCATAGTAGGTTTAGTCTTTATCAAATGAATATACAGTTTGACAGACTGGGAGGGTTCTGATAGGGACGGCCAGAAATTCTTGAGAAACTTCACTACAGGTTATTAGTTGATTGATTAGTTGATTAGTAGTTAGACTAATAGTTGTTCATTGATTCGTTGATTAGTATTGTGTTCAGCGATTATCAGTATGTTTCAATCACAGTGCCTTTCTTATGCTTTGACCAGAAGTCTTGATTGAACAGTACCATGTACAAAACAAAACAAATTAACAAAAACAAATACCTTAGGGGCTTTAATTAAATTCCGGCTGGATATGGGTCGAGTAGGTGTTTTTGGTTGTTCCTCCCTCTCTCCCAATGTCATGTGATGATGCTAGACTCTACCAGTAGACTTATAAATGGACTTATATTGCCCAGTTCACTTCTCTAGACCCTCCAGTCCTATGACGAATAGAAATGGTGAAAATAGGCATCCTTGTTTTGCTCCTGTTTCTATACAGAAAGCATTCAGTCATTATTACACGTTAGCTGTAGGCTTTCCATGGATGCCCTTGTTCAATTTGAGAAAGTTCTTTCTATTCCCAGCTTGCTGAGAGTGTTTATCATCATACGGGTAGAATTTTGTCCAAGGCTTTTTTCTTCATCGATTAAGGCAGTAAAACAATTTTTAGTTTTAATACCACCATTTGGCAAGTCACATGGATTTTCACAGGTTAAAACAACTGTATTTTGGATCTACATTCTAAGTGGCGATGATGTATTTCTTTTTCTAAAAACCTATTTCTGGATTTAATTTGCTAAAATTGTGTTAGGATTATTGTGACTATTTTCATGATAGTACTCTGAAGTGTTATTATTATTATTTTTTAATGTTTTTGGTCTGGTTTTGATATCAGAGTAATACTGTCCTTAGAAAAACGAACTGGGAAGTGTTTCCTTCTATTCTAGTATCTTGATAAGTTTGTGTAGAATTGGGATTATTTCTTACATAAATGTTCGGTGTAATTCAGCAGTGAAGCCCTAAAGCTGTGAGCTTTCTTTGTGGAACGATTTTAACTACAAGTTCATTTAAAACAATACATCTTGGCTATTCAGGTTATCTGTTTCATCTTAAGTGAGTTTTGGTCGTTTTGGTCTTTCAAGGAATTTGTCCGTTTTAGCCAAGTTTTCAAATTTATTGGCATAAATTTGTTTATGATAATATATGATCTTTTTAATGTCTATACATTCTGAAGTGATGTCCTTTCTTTTATTTTCAATATTAGAATGAGCACGTTAATTCCTTCTCTTTTTGTCATTAATTCTTGCTAGAGATTTATCAATTTTAATGATTTTTTTTTTCAAAGAACCAACTTTTGGTTTCATTAATTTTCCTTGTTGTTCTATTTTCTATTTCTTTGATTTCTTGTAAAAGGAATTTATAATTCCTTTCTTCTACTTGCTTTGGGTTTAATAGGCTCTTCTTTTCCAAGTTTCTTGGAAGTTAGGTCATTGATTTGAGATCTTTCTTACTTTTGCAATAAGCATTTATTGCTATGATTTCCCCTGTATCAATTTATTTAACTTACATCAATTTTGTCACATCTTTTAAATTTTTATACTGAACATGTCCTTTTATTTAAAATTTGTTTCTTACAGAAAACATATAGTTGTTAGCTTTTTAATTATTTTCTAAAAATTTCTGATTCTTTATTGTGCTTAGACCATTTATAGTTAATGTTGATATGCTTATTTAATTATCAATATAGTTTTATTTAAATCTACAAGCTTATTGTTTAAAAATGCCCCATATTCTCTTTGTTCCAATTTTTCTCTTCTCTTGTAAGTTTTCTTCTTATGGTTCCATTTATTTCCACTTTGTGTCTTATTAGCTACACCTCATTGTTTTCTTTGTTAAAGTGGTTTCTTTAGGGGTTTTAATATACTACATTTTTAACTTATGAGTCAACCTCCAAATAATACTGTACCACTTCACAGCAGTATAAGAAATTTGCACAAAATTACTTCCATAGCCACTCTCCCATGTTTTATGTTATTGCTACATCTAAATATGCTAAAATGCCCATTCTGTATTGTTATGATTATGGCTTTAATTAATAGGGTTTTAAGGTTTGTTTATAACTTTTTGAAGTTGATTTACTTTTCATTTTCTGAAGTCAGACCAGGTGTCCTTCCAATAAGTGGCTTTATGAGCACTGCTCAGTAGATTCTAGACAAACACATTTTCTTCAATTTATTTGTAGTTTCTAATTAATTTTTTTGCTGTTAAGACAGCACTTAGATAATTAAGTCATTCTCTTAAATATTATGCACATAAGTATTTGTTTCAATTATGCACTTTGCTCCTTTGATGGTTACTCCAGAATTGCTTTTTTGGATAATGACATTCTATAAATATATTCTCAGTTATAATAGAGTCAATTTTACACGGTTAAAATTATAATTTTATAATATGGTTAATTTTATTACATTTTGTATAAATTTAATTACAAACTAAGGGCTAGGCAGACACTGTCGACGCATTTTTTTAAATCTATCATGACACCAGTTTGACCTATGGCTATTAAATTGTTGAAATATTTTAATAATTACCATTTGGAACAGTTTTGTTTTTGTTACTATAAGAATATAACCAGAATGTTCAGATGATTGAGTGAGAACTAAAATACCAATGTGCTGCTATTAGGCAAGTACCATGGAATAGATATTTTTAGGAATTTAATGCTTGAGTATAAATTTATATGATTTCAGCTTTATGAAAAAAGTGAGTTAGTTTCTTCAAAAGCGCTGAGCACATTGATTTGAAAATTTGTACCTCATCCACCAGCAGCTGCCGTAAAACATTTCATTGCATAAAAGTCAAGGCAAACATTACCTGAAACTATGTTTAAATGAGGTAATTTTTCATTTAAACTGTAGCCAGGCCATAAAAATCTAGGGGTCACATTTGCTATAGGACTCCAGGTCAGGATTTTGTTCAACTAAAGACCCTGGTTCTATCTGGGCTTCTTCCTCAAACTCACCATGATTAATATAAACCTATTTTATTCGTAATATTTAATATTTTAAGGTAGATTATTTTTAGGGCATTCTGAGCTAGTGTGGCAGTAGAACTATCAACATTTCATGGATTATGAGACGAAGATTATTTCTATTACATCTGAATCTGATTCTCCGAGGTACATGAAAATCACATAGAGATGTCTCTATACTTTCAGGCTCATAAAATCACTGCAGGGGGCCATCACTTGGCATATAAAGTTCGCTCTGCCCCCAGGAGAAGGCATGAGGGCAGCATGATTCGAACTATGCTGTGTGTGGTAGAGAGAATTAATTCAGCAAGGAGAAGAATTTCTCTTTAAACTCAAATTCAGCTTCGCAGGAGCAAAGAGCGCAATGCATGAATAGAAATTGGATATTCATGATGACCGAAAATAGTCTCTCCAAAGATAACTATCAGCCTAAGAAGAAATTAAAAATGTAAAAGAAGCGTAGTATTTACTTCCAAATTTGAATGTAATATTTGGAAATCTTTGCCAGATGGAGGAATAAAATTTCTCATATCCAGTCTTCTTCCTTATATTTGACTAATTTCTCTTTAGATTTTTCCCCCTGCCTCTGGGGATTTAACAGTAGCTAGGAGGTACCTATAGGATAGCCTTTCTGGCCCTTTTTTATTCTAATAAATAGGAAGAAGGGTAGACAACGAAGCGCTTTTCTTCTGCAGCGATGATCAGGGTTTGTGAGTGCTGAGGTAAGACACTGAGATAAGAAACATGTTCGTTTGACACTATCAAAAGCTTCCCGATTTCTTTTCTATTTTAGCCTAAGGTTCAGAAATATGGACCCATTCAGTCTTTTCTTTAAACTAAACACAATGGAAGGATATAGGTCCCAAAACATCTCTCTTAAAATTTCCTGCAAAAACCCTCGGAAGGGATTCATTCTGCCACACATAAGGTGCATTTGCACCTGACTCTCAAGGTCTCTGTCCTTTGTCACTCCCATCTCTCCAGTCTTATGTCTCAGCACTTGCCACCCTGTAGCCTGAGTCCCAGCAAAGGTGAACCCTGCACTGCTGGCTCGTGACGCTTCTGCCAGAGCCATTGTCTTCTTCTGGCTCCTCTCTCCTCCTCCGCCCAGACCCCTTCACGGGGCCCATCCCGGGACCTTCAAGCACGAGGCAGAGGGGGACAGTGTCTCCTATAATTCTCCAAGGTACATTTTTGTGACAATGTCATCCTGATGTCGTCCTAGCAGGAACTGTTTTCCTATCTACCACGGTATGTAACACAGCCTAGGAACTCAATGAATCTATTTTGAGTGAATGCTAAGTACACTGGTAATTAAATAACATAGAGAAAAAGAAGGACCTGAGGACTACATGGGCAGAAAGTACTTCTTACAGTTTCTTTGTTGCTTTTCGAACTAGTACTAACATTTTTCTTCAGTGCAAATCATGATGCCGTAACACCTAGACCAGGGTGGGGAACATTTTTTTTCTACCAAGGGTCATTTGGATATTTATAACATCATTCGGGGGCCATACAAAATTATCAACTTAAAAATTAGCCTGCTTGCCCGGCTGGTGTGGCTCAGTGATTGAGCATCGACCCATGCACCAGGAGGTCGCTGGTTCGTTTCCCGGTCAGGACACATGCCCAGGTTGTGGGCCCAATCCCCAGTGGGGGACATGCAGGAGGCGGCCAATAGATGTTTTCTCTCATTGATGTTTCTCTCTCTCTCTCTCTCTCTCTCTTTCTCTCTCTCTCTCCCCCTCTCCCTTCCTTTCTTTCTAAAATCAATAAAGAAAAAACAATTAGCCTGCTGTATTTGGTCAGGCTAATTTGGTGAGCATGTGATGTCAGCTGGTATTGATTTCGTTCCTTGGGCCTCATATGGCCCATGGGCCGGATGTTCCCCACCCCTGACCTAGACAATAATGTACGTGCTTTTGGCTCATTTGTGAAAGGTGAACATCTTAGTCTATTCAGACGGTTATAACAAAATACCGCAGACTGGATGCTTATAAACAACAGATACTTGCTTTTCACAGTTTTAGAGGCTGGGAATCAGCTCAGGTGCCGGCATGCCTGAATCCTGGTGAGGGCGTTGTCCTGGGTCGTAGCCTGTGCCTTCTCTCTGTGCCCTCGCATGGTGGGGAGCGCTGGGGAGCTTTGTGAGGGCCCTTGTTTAAGGCACTGATGCCATTCATGAGGTCTCCACCCTCTCGAGTTAATCACTTCTCAAAGGTCCCACCTCATAATACCATCATTTTTGGGGGGTTAGGATTTCAACATGTGAATTTGGGGGGAAGTTTCACATTATAGCAGGAATGAACTTTTTAACTGTTAAAGCAATGATGAAATTCTAAAGAAGTATACTTAGTGTGTATGAAAATTTAAAAAATTGATGTCAAAAGATCTCGAACAAATTAAAGAAAACAGAAACAGATTGGGAAAATTAGCACTAAATATGATAATGAGATAATATCTTTAAAATAAAAATCATTTACATGGTTGACTTAGGGGACAGAGTTTTACTCTTGAAAGTATCACTGTGGCCATGGACAGGGGATGTCCACTAATTGGGTACCCCGTTGGGGCTGGAAGGGTCATCTGCTTTGCCCCAAACACATGGATTCGAACATAAAGCCAGAGGATTTTAGGAAGTAGGAATGAATTCTAAGAATAAAATCAATAATTTCATACCACAGTGGGATTGTGATTGATTTTTATTATCTTTCCTGTTCTTTTCCAGGTTAGCAGATTTTCTATAATAACCAGGAATTATTACTTTTATGATCATCAAAAGAATTCTTTGGGTCTGGAGTGTTTTTAAGAAATAAAATAAATTCTACTGCATGCTAACTGGCTCGGAGAGCTTCTGCAGGGAGGGGAGAGTTATTCTCTTAGCTGTGATAGAGCCCAAAACAAGACCTCGGAGATGCCCAACTGAGGGCCATTGCATCGAGCTGAGGGTCTCTGGGCTTTCAATACCTGTTCTTAAGGGTCACCATTTCTCCTGCTGCTCTCGCTAAGCAGCTCTCAGGGAAAGTGTGTCTTTTAGAGAGATACATTTTAGCTCAGAAAATGCACATGAATCATAAGCTAAAATCTATTGCTCTGTTACTCTTGTTTGAAAGAAATGACATGCCTATAGATGTGGAAAATCCTTACATCATATGGAAAAGATTTTATCTTGCAAAGAACATGCAACATTTTTTGGTATCATTGGTCAGATTGTGTGTGTGTGTGTGTGTGTGTGTGTGTGTGTGTGTGTGTGTTGGTTTTTGTGATACCGCACTCTGTTGGCTCTTAATGTTTTATTGACTGTTCCTACTTGGTCTTTTTTTGTCTTCAGGACTCTTCTATAAGAATTTTAAAATTAGGAATGCTTCTAGTCCCTTTTTCTTCTTTAACCACTTGGCCTCTTTATATATAGTCTCAGGGTCTTAAATACCTTCTGTGGCTGATCATTCAAATCTGTGTGTTCCCCATTTGTATTTATCCACAATATGGAGCTTTAATAGTATTCTGGACTCAAACGGTAACAAACGGAACCACCCCCATCACAGACTTGTCCCTTTCCGAATCTCCTGTGCTCTCACTAAAAATCGATCTTCTCTGTACCTGATGAAATTCATCAGCAAGTCCAAGTCTTTGTATTTTTAAAATATCCTTGACTTCAACTACCTGTTTCCATGTTTACTCCTTCCGCTTGAATTCAGCTAGCATCATCTCTCACCTGGGACTCTGAAATCAGCCTCCAGTGTTGTCTTCCTGCTTCTATGCTTGCTTTTTCCAACCCATTCTTCACACATTAGCCAGGGTGATCTTATACAGCTGATTAAAAAAAAAAAAAAAGCAGGTCATTCCCTATTTTTATATCTGTTCATTGAATTCCCATTTCTCCTTGGAAAAGTCTAAATAATTTTAAAGCCTTTTAAGCCCTTAAAGGTCTCTATACTTCTCCCATTTTATCTCAGACCACGTGCACTGTCCAGTGGTCTCCATTCACTGTCCTCTTCTCTGATCATTCAGCACACAAAGCCCTTTCCTTCCTGAGACTTGGCACTCGCTTCCCTTCCGTATGGGAAGCTCTTCTGTCACCTTGTGTCATGGCTGACACTCATCATCTTCTTGGCACAAATAATGTCCCCGGAGAGGTTCTTTTGTTGAAGAATGCAGAGTTGACCTCTCCCACCACTCTCTTCCACACTTAATGTATTTCCTTTATAGCCCTGATCCAAATTTGAAGATGTCTTATGTAGATCTTTATTCCATTAGTATTTGTCTTGCCATCAGTGTTTGTCATCAAGACAGGCAAACGCCTGGTCTCCATGGTGCCTGAAACAGAGTAGGCCTTAGTTACCTGCTGGCGGAATCCCGAATCCTAGGAACTTATGGTTGACTTTGGGAAATCAAGACACATGAGCACCTCAGTGTTAGCTCAAGAGAAACATCGTGTAATGTCACAAAGCAGTATCTAATTAAATTCTACGTGTCATAAATAGTAATAAGCTCTATAAGCATTAAAAAAAAAGGTGAAAAAGATTTGTAAGAGGGAAATAAATATAGGTATTAGATAGAGGGAAATAAAGAAAGCCAAGTTTGGCCCTGGCCGGTTTGGCTCAGCGGTTAGAGCGTCAGCCCGCGGACCAGGAGTCCTGGGTTCGGTTCCCGCTAAGGGCATGTGCCTCGGTTGCAGTTTGTCCCCAGCCCTGGTTGGGGTCGTGTGGGTGGCAGCCACTCGACGTGTCTCTCTCACATCGATGTTTCTCTCTCTCTCTCTTCCTTCCTCTCTCCCTCCCGCTCTATCTGAAGATAAATGCAAAATGTCCTCAGGTGAGGATAAAAAAAACAAGAAAGCCAAGTTTGCCTGGCCGGTGCGGCTCAGTGAGTTGAGCGTGCTCCCATGGACTGAGAGGTCCCTGTTCGATTCCTGGTCAGGGCACATGCTGGGTGTCGGGCTCGATCCCCAATAGGGGGCGTGCAGGAGGCAGCAGATTGATGTATCTCTCTCACAGCGATGTTTTATCTCTCTCTCCCTTCCACCTTCTCTCTAAAAAATCAATAAAAACATATTTAAAAAAAGAAAAGAAAAGAAAGCCACGTTTTTAAGGAAATGAGAAGGTATGAAAATAGGAATTTAGTAAACAGTTTGTCCTGATGTATTATTTAGCGTTGAAAGGGTGGCAAAGTTAGGATTAGGTTATATCTTGTAGAGCTTTAAATACTAAGTTGAGAAATTTGGGCTTTTTATGACCTGAGCTAAGAATCACTGAAAGAAACATTGGGGCAAAAAAGCAGCAGTTGATATAATATTAACGAAGCATAATTTAACAAAGGGGTCAATTATGAGTGAAAAAGGCATAGATGCTATAGGAGGAATGATTAGGAAACTGTCCACATCCAAGTAGATGAGAAAGGGGAAGGAAAGAATCTGTGTAGAAGACATTCCAAGGAGTAAGAGAAGGATTGTTGATTGTCTGTGAATTGAATAAAGATTAGAATGAGCGAAAGAGTACTGGGAAGTTATTGTTGCCATTGGGAAAAAAAGACAAAATTGAGTCAGGGTCAAAAAATACACACACACAGAAAATCTTTGATGAAATAGTGTCATCATTCACAGATGACATGGTGTGCACCTCACCATCTAAAATAATCTATAAACACACTTAGCATTAAAGAGTGAATTTTGTAAGTGCTCTGGATGTGAAGTCAATATCTATTTTAAACTATATTCCAGCAAGCAACAATAGAGAATATAGTATTTAAAAGATTAGATTAATAACAGCATCTACAAACATCAACTACCTAGGAAAAACTAAAGCTGTGCAAAATTTAGATACAGAAAACTACAAAAATGTACTAAAGAGGAATTAAATGAATGAAGTGATACTGTACTGTTGTAGATTGTTATATTGTAAGGAGGCCAATTCTCTTCAAAATGAAGTATAGATTTAACACTATCTCAATCAACATCAATTTCTGGAAATTGATAAGCTAATTTTGAAATTCATCTGGAAAAGCAGAGAGCCAGAATATACAAGTAGACTCAAACCCTAATTAAAATAGGGTGGGTATTCACATAAAACTGACTAATGGAACGGAATAAAAAGTCCAAACTTAAACTACACACACACACACACACACACACACGCACACGCACACACACGCACACACACGCACACACATGCATGCGACAACTTTTGCTAAATTTGATATGTAACTATATGTTGCTTATTTGCATATGTGTTCTAAGACTCTATAAAGGAAGTAAATGTCTGTACCTCCTAACATCGATGTGTTGTACACATAAGATATAATCAAGAAAAATTTTATGTCATGTTAAAGTTGTTTCACTCTGTTATGCAACACATATGTATCAAGTGTCTATTTTCACGGTTCTGGATGATAGCGATAGGTTAATTGCATCAACAGCCTCCCTTGTTTACGCCTTCTGTATCCACAGCCTTACAGTACCCTGCCACACTGGCTCTGGCTTTGGCCAGTGATTGGGCTAACCAAACCCCTGCCAAGTTAATGTTAGTAGAGGCTTTTTAAAATGCTTGCAAAATTTGGTTCCCTTTTACAGTACTCTGTCACGACCACGAGAAAGACCTCTGCTAACTGCTGTAGGGATTTGAGAGAGACAGAGAGAAGCCAGGTCATACGAGCTCAGGCCATCCCAGACCAGCTGGCCCTCAGCCCACCAGCCAGCTGGCCCAGGACACAGGAACGAACCCGGCATAGATCAGCCAGACCTATAGACCCACAGACATGTGAGAAATAACAAATGACGTGTGTAAAGCTACTACATTCGAGGGTGATGTGTTAACCAGCAATAACTAACTGACTTAATGGTGATCGAGCACTAAAGGGAACGCACAGGCACCCTGCCTTCGTGGTACTTATTTTGAAGTTATCAGGATACATGACGTCAGATGGTGATCAATGCCACAGAAAAATAAAAAATAGGGAGACATTTGCTTCAACACAGTTAAATTATGTGTAGCCAATAAATAGTTCCTGTTTAAATAACAAAGGGAATAACGTTTTTACAATTGCCTTTTAAAAAAATAAACTTTTTCCCTTAGTATAGTTTTAGATTTACAAAAAACATTGTAAAGAGAGTATAGTGTTCTCTTACACCCCACATCCAGTTTTGCCTGTATTAACATCTTACAATAGGAAGGTACCTCTGTGACAAGGAAGGAGCCACTGTCGATAGGGGATGAAGGCCATACTTTGTTCAGATTTCCTTGGTTTATACCCAATGTCCTTTATTTGTTCTAGATTTTATCCTGGTTATCGTATTGCATTTAGTATTCAGGTCTTCTCATGATCCTCTTTGCTCTGACAGTTTCTCAGATTTTTACTTTTATTTTTAAATCTGTGTGGTGGAAGAGGACATAGAGGGGGTGCATGGTGATGGGAAGAATGAAATAAAATTTCTTTTGAAAAATGTTATATGGGACACTGCTTTAATTTGCATATTTCATCCTTCCCCAGGGGCCAGGCTCATCTCTGTATCATTCAAATTTCAGGATATGGGGTGCTCAAAGGAGCACGGGCTTGCCTTGTTTTTGATGACCTTGACCATTTTGAGGCGTTATGGTCAGGTATTTTGTACAATGTCACTCAATTTAGATTTGTCTAATGTTTTTGTCATGATTATTTTGGGATTATATGTTCTTGGGAGGAACACCACAGAAGTCAAGTCCTGTTTTAATCACACCATATCAAGGGTTTGTCTGGACAACATGACTTATTACGGCTGATTTTAACCTTGATCACCCAACTGATGTGTTTGACGGTTTTCCCCACAATAAAGGTTCTATTTCCCACTTTCTCCAGACTGAAAACTGTCAAAGGAAGTGACTAGGAGTAGCCTGGAATGAAGGAGTGGGGAGATATATCCACCTCACTGAGGGTAAAGTATCTACACAGATTATTTGAAATTCTTCTGAATGAGAAATTTGTCATTTCTTTCCCATTTATTTATTGTTATTTTTTTTAATTTTTTAATTTATTTTTATCCTCACCTGAGGACATTTTTGCATTCATCTTCAGATAGAGCAGGAGGGAGAGAGGGGGGGAAGAGAGAGAGACAAACATTGATGTGAGAGAGACACATCGAGTGGTTGCCACGTACATGACCCCAACTGGGGCCGGGGACAAACTGCAACCAAGGTACGTGCCCTTAGCGGGAACTGAACCCAGGACTCTCTGGTCCACGGGCTGATACTCTAGCCACTGAGCCAAACTGACCAGTGCTCAGTTATTTTCTTTAAATCTCAGTATAGACTCCAGATATTTATTTTATATTTTGGTTATAATCCAAAATATTAAATATTTTGGCAATTGGAAGTTCTTTTAGTTGGTTGCTATGTCCCTCTGAGATACTTCTATTATTGTGTGTGTGTGTGTGTGTGTGTGTGTGTGCGTGTACTTGGGCATTTCCTTTCTGGCATTTAAGATACTCCAGAAGCATCCTGTATACATTTTAGAATCAGACATTTTCCCAAGGAGTACAATCTTGGTTCCTTTCACTGCAGAATGGTATTAGAAACTCACATTTAAGTGCTAGGTATGCTCATTGCTACCAGGGTGTGTTGTTTCTGGGTCCTGTCAGCTGACAGAGCAGATATATATGTGTGTACACAATTGCCTTTTCAGGCACTAAACTATTGTCTAATATGGGTCACTGTAGTGATTATATAGTTAAATTAAAAAATTTTTATTATTTTATTATAAGGGTATCACCTCTATAGGTTTGTTATTCCGAATCCCAGTAACTAAAAAGATATTTTATACCTTCAAGAAACAATCCTTGAAATTGCATATTTAGAAGAAAGAATTTCTTCCCCGTGAATCATCTTTACGAGTACTTGGTTACTGATTTATTGCCCGGTTATAACATGTGAGATACAGTTGGTGGAATAACTCACCAGTTCCCTGATTTGAAAAGCACAGATTTTGTCAACATTAGGTGTGAGGTACAAGGAAGAGAACGCTGAGGGAGAATTTTGTGACGTCCCCTAAGGGTTCCCTGTGTTCGCTCAGGGTGTGGGTTGCAGCACAGAGGTCCTGTCGGCCTCTTCCTCCCAAGGCTCATTCATCTACGTCCAAGACCGTTAAGTCTTCTTGTGGTGAAGTGAAGTGTTCCCCTATTAACAAGCCACCGAATACAGCAGAGCATAGGGGAAATGGGAAACTGAAGAACTGTAGGTTGATCCCTCAACACATAACCCAGTGCTCTTGGCAAAATCTCACCTCTGGTACAAAAATAAATAAATAAAAAACAAAGGTGTGAACTTCAAAAGAAACCAATGAAATATGGAGACAGACGCCCAACCAAACACTTCCCGAAATGAATTACAGATTGATGATGGAATCGAAAAGAGAGAAGTTAATGCTAAAAAAAAAATAAAATAAATTTTTTAAAAAATCTTTCAACTGTGGTTTAAGGGCTCAAGGGAATGAAATACACCCGCTGGCTGGCAAAGATGCCCAGCAAGCCATGCCCATCTATCATCCCATTTCTGAGAGGCAGCCGTGCTATTCTGACTTTGGAATCTTGAATTTCCTTAATGAGGTCTCTGCTAGAATATCACAAGCCATTCCAGTACATCAGTTGCAGGAGACGCAAGCTGCACTGGTATTAACACGATTATATATCTATCATTTTGATAGAAGCAGAAGAGAGACTGGCTGAAGGGGAATGCGATGTGGCATCCCCAAACCTGAATTTATACTGTTTTGCAACTTTGCACTCACGAAAGTGTTTCCTATTGTGGGCAGAGGCCATCCATTTAAGCATGGCTTATTCATGCTCAAAAGTGATTGCTTTAGACAGCCAGTGAAATACCGAACTCCCTCCTCCTGTCGCTTGACCGGCATGCCCTACAGATATTGGTGGTTTGAAGGAGCAAGACTGACCATACGGAGAATCCGTCAGAATGCCAAAATGGGCCCATGACAGTGGGTTGACTTTTTTTTGATTTTTTTTTTTTTTTTTTTTTTTTTTAGAGAGAGAGGAAGGGAGAGGAGAGAGAGATAGAAACATCGATGAGAGAGAACATTGATTGGCTGCCTCCTGCACGCCCCCTACTGGGGATCTGGCCCACAACCTGGGCATGTGCCCTGACTGGGAATCGAACCAGTGACCTCTTGGTGCATGGGTCCACGCTCAACCACTGAGCCACACCGGCCAGGCAACACGTTGACTTTTAAATGTAGTTACAACCACAGAAGTAACTGGGTAAGAAGGGTGATAGAGAAGTCCATCTGTCCCTCACAGTGACTTCTGCAGGGGATTTGTTAGGTGCCTCAAGAGCTTATGGTTCTTATGGTTTTCTTACCAAGAAGTTGGCAAAAGTTATGCTGGTACGAGCAAGCTAAAATCTACCTTAAAAATCACCACCAGATACAGGCATTAGTAAATAAGCAGGCACAAGTGAGGATGGTAGAAGAAAACAAAGCTGATGTTTCCAAACCTGTACTCCTAAGGCATCATTTCTAGGGATCAAACATGTCTTTCCGTTTTTAGCCAAAGTGACACCAACCTCATCCACACACCAAATCCTAAGGTGTGGACAAAATGGTGTTCTCTTTATAAGAAAAATAACCTTTTTTTTGTTTGGACAAGAATTTTAACTATAGCAATCAATCTATAAGCAACATTTAAGTCCTGAAAAGGAAAATTTTGAAAGAGTTTTGCTTTGCTTCACCTGGGAGTTCCATATAGAAGTTTATATATCAGCCAAAGATTTTAGAATTGTGAAGGATGTCTCATCCCTCCCTCCTTTACTTCTCCCTCTGCCCCTCCTCCCTCCCTCCCTCCCTCCCTGTCTTCCTTCCCTCCCCACTCCTATGCAGAACAATCTTACTCTGGACTCAAACTTAAATATCACACTCATCTGAGTTTTCTGTCTGAGAAGTGACCTTACAATCAGTAGAGTGTCCTCATCTGAGAAGGAAATCTTTTTGCTGTTGATTGTGGTTTATCACAGTTTTACATCCAAATAGAAATAATATTTTCTCCATAATAAATTTTAAGCCAAAAGGCTATACAATTTTCTTTATACCATTTTACCAAACAGGAGAAAATTTAAAAGGAGTTAATCGATGGTAGTGAATGACATCTAGGACTGTTTGAACTGAGAAAATGCCGTTAAATTTGATGATTAGATAGCGGATGTTTGATGAGATGATTTCAGCATTATCTTAGGGGCTGAAAAGTCATCAAAAAAATGTGTCTTTACTGCTTCCAAATCTATGTGATTATATTGCAATTTTAGAGCCAAAAAAAAGGAAAATGGATAAGGAATGAACAGATGGTAATCACATGGAAAGAGCAACCAAAATTATTCTTTCAAAAATCTGTTAGTAAAAAAAGTGGTGGACCAAAGATTGCATGGTATCAAAGGAGTAGATTATTCAAAAGAAGAAATGATGAGGTTGAAGATGAGAGAGAAAGTGATGGCATGGAGAGCAGAAGTAAAAAAAACAACTTGAGAGTTTTTCTTACAGTGATAGGAGGGAAATACCTAACGGATAAATACGTGGAGAAATGTTGGAGATGGTCCAGACTGTGGAGTTACGGAGAAGGATTGAAATGGTAAGAGAGCGCAGAGAAATTAGCGTCAAGGTTTCTGTATTTTCCAGACCTCACAGTAAGTGGGGGACACTTAAGAAATTTAGTCTGAAGAATAAAAGCTAGTGTGAGGAAAGTTATATTGGATGTTCCTGGAGCTCCATCCAGATCCCCTTATTGCTGGTAATGTACCCAACCCCGACTTCTGTGGATTTTGGCTGCTGATCACTCTGGGCAGCACCCCTTTGGAGACCACCCCTCCACTGCAGGCCATGGCCAGGTATTGACACAGAGGGATGGAAAACGGACTGCCTTGACTCGAGGTAGGACCAGCTCTGTGGACGCAATTCATGATCGAGAGCTTTGCGATGGAGCACAAAAGCCTCCAGAATGATTGAAACCCATTCTTATTGGATGTCCTCCATACCTCATCCTGTGTCCTTACCACTTGACTCCTGAGGATATTCAATTTAATAAAGCAGTGGAATGAGAATCCTCATCTCAGGCTCAGCTTTAGGGGACAGGGCTGTCTCAAAGACTCGGGGACTGCCAAATGGCTTGGTGCAAGTTAAGTCGGGCTGATTTGTGGGTGGAGTTTGTCAGAGAGTTGTGGTTGCTGGATTTCTTGTTGTTTTGTCTTGCCTTTTTCAGCTCTCCTCAGCAGTTAGAAATGGGCGCAGTGAAAACAGCTTGTCCTGATGATTGCATGACCTTTGCAGACCGTATTTCCTTGCCATTTTTGTGTTTCTTGGCATTTTTTGTTTGACACACGTAGGGAAGTAAACAGTGAGGTGAAGAGGCCGTTAGTGAGTGTGGGAGTTCATGTCAATCAAGTCAGGAGTTGTGCCACATTTGAAGTATGTTGCTGCTGTGAATACCGGGAGCTGAAACTTTCTCTGCTGACTTTCTCCCCTTTTGGCTTTGACCTTCTCTGGTGCAGTTCTCCCAGCTCAACTAGAGGCGTGGTGGCCCCGTATTCTGAATAAATCTCCATCTCTGGGGTGCATATTGGACCTGTGTTTGGGGACTTGGCCTTCATAAGTGGTTATGTCCCCCCACCAGCTACTGTTTTGGTGCAATGAGTATCATCCAGTGTTCTCAGTCTGACCTTGAGACACTGTCCCATGGAGATGGGGGCTTTTTCAGTTCCGTTTAGGTGAGAGAGAGATTAGGGTTGGCAGAGCCCCTTTCCGTGGCTGACAGGGCATTCTGCCTTTCACCAATTATGTATTTATGATTCTATTTTATCTTCAGAGGTTTTACTTCTACATAGGTTGTCAATCCAGCAATTAAGTATTGCTGTTTTGCTTTTCAAAGCTATTTAAATAATACGGATAAAGCTTATGGATTCATATTATTATCGATTTTGTTTTGTTCTTTGTTTCTTTGTTTTCTGCCTGGCATCATTTACCTGCTAGCCAATGAACCTCTTTTTCTATCTATTGCTTTATGAATTTACTGCTAATGAATTCTTTCAGCTTTTGGTAGGTTTGACAAGAAGTATTTCACCTTGATTTTGAGAGTTATGTTGCTGGGTATAGGATTCTAGGTTAAGAGTTTTTTCTTTTTCTTTTAGTACTTTAAATATCCTGTTTTATTGTCTTTCTTGCTGCATTGTTATGAAACAGAAATTTTCCATCATTCTGCTATTTTATATGTAACATCTTTTTATGGCTGTTCTTTTTTACGTTTTTCTCTTTACTACTTGTTTTTAAAGAATTTGATTATGAAGGTTCTTAGTGTACTTCTCTCAAGTTTCTTATGCTTAGGGTTCTTTGAACTTTTTAGATTTGTGAGTTTATAATTTTCATCAACTTGAAAAATTTTCAGTCATTATTTATTCAAATATTTTTCTGTCTTCCCTTCACAATCTCCTCCTTTGAATATTCCAATTACATGTATATTCGACCATTTAAAGTTGTCCCACCGCTTACCAATGCTCTGTCAATTATTTATTTTGGGGTCTTGTATATTCTGTGTGTTTTATTTGGGATAGCTTCTACTTTCATATCTTCAAGTTCATAAAGCCATTTTCCTACTTTATCTAACATTCTGTTGATTCCATCCAGTGTACCTTTTATCTCACACATCATGATTTTCATCTCTAGACGTTTGATTTGTGTCATTTTATATTCTTCATGTCTCTGCCTTTTTGAATGCATGTAATATGGTTAAATAACTATTTTTATACCCTAGTCCGTTAGCTCTGACATCTGCATCAGTTTTTGGTGGGTTTCAATAGATTGATTTTTCTCTTAATTATTTGTCCTATTTTCCTGCTTCTTTTATTTGTCCGTAAATTCTTCACTGGATGCCAGACATTGTTAACTTTTACTATTAGATGTGTGCTGTGTTTGTTTTCCCATAAATATTCATGCCACGTTTTCTGAGGTGCAGTCAGGTTCCTTGATCCTTCCTTTAAAGAGTGTTAGGCTTTATTCTGATCAACAGCTAAGTTCCTTGTGGTTTAGTTTCTTCCTTTCTAGCCTTGTTTTTAAGTTTAGGTAGGGCAAGTCTAGAGTGGCTTTTATTCTAGTAATAGTTTTTTGAGTTTTTCTTCTTTTTGATTACTAGGATGTGGCTTATTTAGTGTACCAGGGAAAGTGATCATGAGTGACCTGGCTGGCTGGAACTTAGCAATACTCCTACATGTGAGCCCTGGGAGGTATTCATCTCTCAGGTCGACAGTCATTCTACACCTAACTTCATAGAGTTTCACCCTTTGACACATATTAGTTAACAGTGACTTAGAGGGCTTCTCAAAGACTTTTAGAGTTCTTTGTCTACATGGCTTCTATTTATCTCTTTTTTATTTACATTAAATTAATTGGGTGACATTGGTTAATAAAATTATACAGGTTTCAAGTATAGAATTCTATGATACACCATCTGTGTATTGATTATGTGCCGACCACCCAAAGTCAAATCATCTTCTGTCACCATATGTTTGACCCCCTTTGCCCTTAACTGGTAACCACCATACTGTTGTCTGTGTCTATGTGTTTTTATTTGTTTTGTTTGTTCTTTAGTTGCTTTCAGTTTTGGATCCCACATATGAGTGAAGTCGTAGGGTTCTTGACTTTTTCTGTCTGACTTGTTTCACTTAGCATGATATTCGTAAGATCCCTCCATGTCACAGGGCATCTTCCACCACCCCACAGAGGCTTCTGCTTTTCTCTCTCTCTCTTTTTTCAATCCTCACGAGAAGATATGTTTTTATTGATTTTAGAGAGAGAGGAAGGGAGAGAGAGCGAAACATCAGTGTGAGAGGAACATGTAGTGGTTGCCTCCCACACACGCCCCAACTGGGGATGAAACCCATAACCTAGGTATGTGCCCTGACCGGGAATTGAACCCACCAACTTTTGGTGTATAGGACAATGCTCCAACCAACTGAGCCACTGGCCAGGGCTTCTGCTTATCTTGATGTCTGCCTTACTATTTCTGGCCAAATTAGTACTCTGTTTGGAATTCCCCTCCCTGCTATGAGGTCCAGAATGTGCCTCCAGGCAGAACGTGGGGCCCAATGCAGGGCTCATTTCTTTTGTGTCCCTTCCTACAAAGATCACAGTCCTGTGCTATTGCTTCAGAAAGCCTGAAAACAGTACCTTTATACATCATGTTCTGTCTTTTGTTTGTCATGACAGCTGAGCAAATCTCGTGTGTGTTATTCCCTCTTGGCTAGATGTGGGACAAACACAAAAAAACAAAAAAAAAAAACCCCACAAAAAACAAAAACCAGTCTTCAATATCATACTTCTCCAAGGCAAAATTTAAAAATTAAATAGAAATTCCAAAATAGATACATTTATTTCTTTTTGGATAGTTACGTTTTATGGCTTTAAAAAATATTTTACTAGTAATGGATACTCAAGAAAAGGAAACTCTAGTCTTCTCCCCTTGTCAACTATGGACACATGAAATTACAAATATCTCTTTAGGCCATCTCAGACATTTCGGTATATTATAATGTCATTATCATTCAGGTCAAAATATTTTCTTATTTCCTTTGTAATTATTGTTTTGATTCATGGGTTATTTTTTTTAACTTTTAATTTTTTTTCCTTTATTGATTTGAGAGAGAGAGGAAGTGAGAGGGAGAGAGAGAAACATTGATGAGGGAAAACTGATTGGCTGCCTCCTGCATGCCCTCCAATGGGGATTTGGCCCACAACCTGGGCATGTGCCCTGACCGGGAATCGAACCAACGACCTCTTAGTGCATGAGTCGATGCTCAACCACTGAGCTACACCAGCCAGACTGATCCATGGATTATTTAGGGGTTTTCTAGGTCTGTTGTTATTATTGATTTCTAATTTAGCACTGTTTTTTTAATCAGAAAACATAATCTGTATGATTTTGTTCACTTTAAATTTATTTAGACGTGTGTTTTGTCTCCATATATGCTCTTCCCCAGTGAACATGGTACCTCTGAGAAAAAGATGCATTCTGTGATTGTTAGGTGTGGTGGTGTTCAAAGTCCATTTGGTCAGGGTGGTTAACAGTATTGTTTAAATTGTCTATGTCCTTCCTGATTTTTTTTTCTATTGCTCTATCAATTTTTGAGATAAGTGGATTCAAGTCTCCAACTATCAATTTGAATTTTCATATTTCCTTTGAACTCTGCACATTTTTGCTTCATGTATTTGGGAGTTTTGATGTCAGGCAAATGGACTCTGTTGTGATTATATGCTAGCCTTTAACTCTGGTGGTTGCTCATCTGAAAGGCTATTTGGTGATATGAACACAACCACACAGGCTTTTGGATGCCTCAGATGTGATGGCATCGTTTCCCACTCTCTTGTCCGTATACTTTGTGGAGTGCTGGAAGCTGTCTTCCAGGTCTCACGTTTCACCGTCTAGGCAGGCCCTAAGTGTTCATGCCTCAGGTGACGGGGGGAGGCCTCTGCCCCTCTGCTGAGTCTCAGAGGGACACAGGAGTTGTCCCAACTCATTGTGGGTTCTAGAGTGTCAGAGGGTTTCCCTTGACTTCCTGCTTCCCCCTCAGACCCAGGCCATCCCTCTGCACCTAGACTTTCAGAGTCTAGCTCTCAGTCCTCTTGCTTCATCCCCAGGGCCAGATGCCAGCTGCCTCCTGTCCCGTGGAGGCCAGGGAGTGTGAGAGCATTTTTTTTAGGCTTCCTGGTCTGCTCTCAGACGTAGGCAGGCCTAGCGTACCTGTGTGTGAGGGGAGGTCTCGCTGCACCAGTCACCAGCAGTCAGTAAGCACCCACAGGGAAGAATGAGCCCCGGGGCTCTTAGAGCAATCAGCCTTTAAACATGTGTTAAAAGTTCAGATGCTGCCCAGCTGGTGTGGCTCAGTGGTTGAGCGTCGACCCATGCACCAAGAGGTCGCCGGTTCGATTCCCGCTCAGGGCACATGCCCAGGTTGTGGGCCTGATCCCCAGTGGGGGGCATGCAGGAGGTGGCCAATCGATGTTCTCTCTCATCAATGTTTCTCTCTCTCTCTCCCTCTCCCTTCCTCTCTCTCTAAAATCAATAAAGAAAAAAAATTAGAAATAGAAAAGTTCAGATGCTTCCTTTCTGCCTGTCTCTGGTGGCTCCTCCTTCGCCAGTTCTGCCAGAGATGAAATCAGTTGTATGTCCTATCTCTCTAAAGAGGGGCTGTCACTTCTCCGACTTTAATGCATGTGTTTACTTTGTGACATCAGCTCTGGAGATGGGCTTAAACTAACCCTGTTTGGTAGGTTATCCAGCCTGTCCTTTTCAGAGTGCAGAAGACTTTCTTTGGTGAATGTTCACATCTCAAATGGAAGCAGAACTTCCTCAGTCACTGGGTTATCTCTCCTATCCCAAGCCCATCATCTTGGCCATCTCTGCCACACACTCAGCTGTTTTCTCAAGATAAAGAGAACTAATGTTCAAATAAAAGGTCTTAGCACCATTTATTCATTATACATTTATTTGGTAATGGAGGTGACCATTTGTATTAGTTAATTGGCTTTATCTACAGTTAATTGGCTTTATCATAGCTTTATAATGGGAGATATATTTGGAGAGAGGCAGTTTGCAGCTGAAGTTAGGCCCCGATGAGCCCATGGACCTGGGAGCCAGGGGCACCAGCTTCTGGATTGTTGCATTTCAAAGACATGCATCCCAGGGACTGGGAAATGGCAGTCTTCATTGCAAAGCTGGTAAGAGGCTTATTTAGCTTTTAAAAAAGATTCACATACATTTCAAAGAGATACTGAAAAAACATACACATTTTCTAATGTAAGTTCTCTAAAGGGGGAGAAAAGCAGAAGTCTCTTTCCTTATTTTTGTTGGAGAATTAAGGCTCTTGTTTTAAATTTTTATTTACCCTTATACTACCTAGATGTTAAAATGTTGTTTTACAACAAATTTATAGCCAGTTTCCGGTGAGTATCAAAAAAAAAAAAAGTCTGAATCTTACAGTGAAACATTAGTTATAAAATAGAACAAAAAGCCATATGCTGTATGTATGATTTAAAATGCTGATTTAAAAGTCCTCTGACCGCTAGCCTCAATTGCTTCACAGTGGGGTTTTATCATTCGTGTGAAAGGATTGTATTTAAAGGAAAATGAAAAAAGCTATTACTGATACTTCTGAAGACATTTGAACTTAGCATCGATCAATGTTATCTACATTCTTGTCAAAATACGTATTATAAGATCAAGGGCAGTTCGTCCACTTTTTGGTAATGAACTCTTCCACTAAAAACAATAAAAGTTGCTGGAAGAAATGTGTGTGTGTTTAAATTATCTTATAAACCAATGAGGAATCAGAAAGACAATGAGGAGCTCCAAACCCCAACATTTAAATAAAACCTATCAGCAGACATAGAAACACTCAATCTATTTTTGCTTTGGGCACATTCACTGATGAAGTTCTCTAGGGCTTTGATTTGAAAGCTTTCCGCAGTAAGAGAGACAGAAGTTAAGGCCAGGACCCGACCAAGGTTGAGAGTTCCAGAGGGGATTCTCTTTCCCAGTCAAGTTGGGATTTCAGAGATCCAGAATAAAAGGAGCACACCCCAGATACAAATTTTAAAATAACTCCATTTTTTCTTTAAACATATAATGTCAAACATCAAATCAGTTACAGATAAGATTTTATAGCTACGGCATAGTAGGTTTGAAAAACAGGCAAACAGAAATCCTTTCAGTGGGTATCAAGATAACCCAAATTAAAACGGAATGGCTGTACTTGGCAAGAGAATGAGCACGGCAGCCGGGAGAATTGGAAACTGGAAGAAAGATCAAAATAAGACAATTATCCAGATCCAGCCTATTGGGACAAAAAGATGGAACATTCAGAAGAGAGGGTCAGAGGCAGGAAACAGGGGCCACTAAAAATTTGATGACCAAACCAGCAAATCAGCATCTTGATGAAAATACAGATAAAAATTCCTGTTTCTTGACAGATGCTTCTCCAATTGTGGTCCCAAGCCAGCAGCATCAGCATCACTGGAAACTCATTAAAAATGCAAATTTTCTGGCCCCTGTCTCAGAGCTATTGCATCAGACACTCAGGGAATGCTATGGCTATGTATTTCATGTCTCTAAGAGTATCACAGGAAAATACATAGCTGTGGAGAACAATTCAATCTACTATATAAAAATAATGAGAAGTTGAAATAAAGACCGTACATAGAGATACTGGATATTTACTCATACAAAAAGCTGGTGTAGCTGTATTAATCTAGGACAAAAATAGATATTAAGCCATGAATCTAGAGATATACCACAATTCTGAGTATGTATGCTTTCATAGTATTGCCTCAAGTTTACAAGGATCAAGGTATGAGGGTTTTGGTAGAAGACAGAATATGCTATTTCTGCAAAGTTATGAAACATGACACACAAGTATTGCTCATCCGCTTATTCATTCATTGATCATTCTACAAACACTATGTGTCAGGCATCATCCTAAATGTTGAGTAAGGAGTTCGTTGTTACATGAGTAAATTTTGCTTTTCTTTTTGTAAAATAAATTTAAAACAATATTTTAAAAGTCACCCGGCTGCTGTGGCTCAGTGGTTGAGCGTCGACCCATGCACCAAGAGGTCGCCGGTTCGATTCCCGGTCAGGGCACATGCCCAGGTTGTGGGCCAGATCCCCAGTAGGGGGCATGCGGGAGGCGGCCACTCGATGTTCTCTCTCATCGATGGTTCTATCTCTCTCTCCCTCTCCCTTCCTCTCTCTCTAAAATCAATAAAGAAAAAAATTTTTTAAATATTTTAAAAGTCAGGTGACTGTCTCTTTCCACCTCCCAGAATCCACCTCCCAGTTCTGATAGAAAACAGTGGCACATCCTTGACCAATGTCATGGTCTTAGAAGACAGTGGCGTGTTTCGGTGTGCACGGGTACGGACAAGTGAATTTAGTGGACATATTTATAATGGCTACATCGAAGTACATGTCTGTGAATTCCAACATCTGATCACCCTCACAGGCACCTTCTGTCGTCTGCTTTATTTCTTTACTCTTTTTTCTTTTCTGTTGCATGGGTCATGGTGTTCTGTTCCTTTGCATGTTTAACAATAATGCGTTGGAAACGGGTTTCCTCCTCCCCAGGCTTGTTGCTGTTTGTTTGTGTACTTGTTTAGTGACCGACTGAGATTTCAGTCAAGTCCACGTGCCCATGCTCTGTGGAGTCTCTGGAGTCGCCCCTCAGGGGGTCATGCCCGGGTTTTAGTTGATTTCCCAGAATGACTATTTCATCATTTGCTGCATATCCTCAGCATCACTTCCAGAGACTCTGAGTGGTGGTTTTTTTAAAAAAAAATAATTTTCACCAGAAACAGATCGGTGGAGTTCTCCACGTTGTCATGCCACTCTCGTGTATTCTTATGAATTTAATGTTTACCTTGAACTCTGTACTGTATTTGGACTTTTTCTTTATGCAAGGGAAGAAACATAAAGCCACCTTGTTCCCAACTGGCTGCTACTCAGTGATCCTAACTCTTACTGTTGACATCTTCATCCAGCTATCTGAAATGCCAGCCTCATCCTATAGTTCTCCTAAGTTCTCCTATTTATTTGAGTCTGTTTCTGGACTTTAAATTTCCTTTTATTTTTGTCGGTAAGGCTAGTGACATGTCCGTATTCCACCTTTTAAAGTTCTGAGACTTTATCATGTATTTTAATATCGGATGTGACTGCTTCCCATCATCATCATTATATTTTTTAAATGTACTGATTTTACTGTTTTATTTCCCCCCATAAAGTTTAGAATGAGCTTCCTCAGTTGTATAAAAATAAAATATATATTAGTATTTACATTTTGAGTCAAATTTATGAATGAATGTGGTAGGATTGACGTGGTATTGGCTTCCTACCCAAGACAATGGTATGGTTTCCATTTGTTCACGGCTCTTCTGAGTCTCAGCAGCGTGTAAAATGGTCTCCCTGCCTCATTCACATATTTCTCATTAAGCTTGTTTCTAAATATGTTTTCCATAGCTACTGTAAATAGTCTTTTCTTTCTTTGTGTCCTCTTTTTTAAAAATGTCCTTACTATATTCTTTTTTGTTTTTAGTAGTAATTTTTCAATCTATTCTTCCTTGCTTGGTTAGTGACATCTTCTGAAACTAGAAATTTGTAATTAATTTTTCATTTCTAATTATATTGGCTCATACATGCAATAACATATTAAATGGCATGTGATAACGAAATTTTTTAATTTTTTCCTACTTTTAATTGAAATGCTTTTAGTATTATATTTACATATATAATATATAACATCATATGTAAATTATAATTATATATAAAAATATATGTAAATATAAAAATAACTTTAAAGTTCTCAGTTTTCCCTATATCATTGAATGATTTCTACATAGAATGGGTTTTTAATTTTGTAAAATACCTTTTAAGCATTTATGAAGATAACCATATAATTTTTGTGTTAGCTCTAATTAGTAAGGAGACTAATACTTTTACCTTTCTTAATATTGACTAATCCTTGCAATCTGGAAATAAACTCTGAATATTTATGATTTTTTTTTTAATATGTTGCAAATTTCTGTTCCAAAAGATTTTATTTAGTGTTTTTCATCATTATTTATACATATGATTAATTTGTCATTTTATGTGTGTGTATGGGAGAATCCTACATCAAACCTGAGTAGTTATAAAACAACACCCAAACACACATACACACTCATCCCTTTTTATAAAATAATTCAAAATATTGATTTATTGGTAAGGACACAGAAGGGGTTACGCAAAGAGAAACTTACAGCTCCCTGTGGGGTGGGTGGCAAGGGGGTAAAGAAGAATTTGAAGATTGTAGGAGAGAGGAAGGCAGACAGAGGAGAGAGGGTCGTGACCTAACCAATCTATGCATTTCTAGCCTGAAGAAATTTGAGTGGGTGTTTGTGTGGTTAACTTGTAAGTGCTGTAATACCTAGTACAGTTGTAAAATTCATCTCCTGCTCCTCTGTGTTCTTTCTCCTCCTTAATCTGCTGACACAAGAGCCCTGCATCACGGTGTGACAACGTAAGCGCAGGGACGTGGGGAGACGTACCACCTCCTCCACTGGCCCCACTTTGGTGTGAGTATCTATTGCCTTCTAGAATTCCAAAGCGGAGCCCAAGACAGAGAGCCACACTGAAGAGTCAGGAGTAGGTGAGTGAGGAGTTTAGGGATGAGTGTGAAACAGACCATCTTATCCGGAAACGCTAAAGGAAGGTGACACTTGAAAGGTGAAGAGGCAGACACAGAGCCTTGGATAATCAAGTTTTCTCTTGCATAGCATTTAAAATTGGAATGTCACATTCATATGCATAATTTCATTTGAACTTTATAGGAATTTGGTGTGTTAGGCAGAGCAAGCCATAGTATTATTATATTTTCTAGATGAATAACATTATATTGGACGAGGCACGCTCCTAGTCCAAGGTCACACAGCTAGCGAGGGGTGGAATCAGGCTTATGTCTCGGTCTTCTGAATATCTTCAGCTTCATTTTTCATAATAATTCAGACATTTATCAGCTATGTGTGCCTAAGATGACTCTTTTGTAATCACCTTTGTCTCTGACTTCAGGAAGTGGGATATGATGGACAGTTTTCAGCTGTCATTACATTGATGCACTTTTTGGGGACCTTCCGAATGGTGACTGAACAGTTCCAACTGAACACCTAAATTAAGAAGTGCAATTGATCCACAAGAAAGAGGTTGATCTTGACTTACTAGAACTCTGATGACACTTCAGATGCCATTTCTGTGCACATGGAATGCCCTTCCAAGTAGTTGCAACTGCAATCAAAATATGTTTATATGCTTTCTCGCTTTGAAAAATGGTGACGCTGCTGAAAATAATTCAGTAAAGATCTCTGATCATTGCCAGTTTGACAGGTATGGATCAAAGGGAAAGTCGGTTGCTCAATGATTCAGTAAGCTGAACTTTAAAATGTGCTTCTAGTCATCTAGGAAATAATGCTATGCATGGATGACACCTCAGATTTCCACTTGGCCACTTGCGGAGATTAACGACCAATGTCGCAGGCATGAAAGAAAAATCGTACTGATTCTAGATAAATGCACAGCACACTGTGTCGTTTCCCTAAGTAGCACTTAAGTGGCTTTCTCGTCCTTGAGTAAAGCTATATTTTTTAATCCCACTAAGAAGTGAGAGCTCAGTCTAGGGTCTTAAAGAGCTTTATCAAAAATATAATGTACTGTTATATTATATTTTGTCTCCATATGCTCCACCCCATTTTTAAACTTACCATCTTGCATTTCGAAATGCTTGACTATCCACAATAGAATGTATTTGACAAATGGACTCTTGGCATATTTATTGTTCGGAAACAGTTCCAGACGCGAATGTTAAACCTTCTGATTATGGAGGATACGAGTGCTTGAGAGCTTTCTAGGCTGAGATGACCAAGTGCCATCTGTGTACCAGTCTTTTTAGTAGTATACTCATGCATTTTGTAAACTTTTAAGCTGAATAGACAAGTAATCTTGACATAATCTGACCCTCAAGTGCTAGCTTTAGGAGGCTTGCTACGATTAAAATATTTTTCTTCTAATATCACATTTTGGAAGACAGTGGGCTTCCGCCAGTTGAAGCAACGCAAACAAATTCTGCCTGAGACAATACCTGAGACATTTGTAAGGTTTCCAAAAAGTAGAATCTATAGGAATATATTTTTAACTTCCTATATACAGCCAAACTAAACGATTTCGTGCTAATGAACCTTACACTAGAGAAGGCCAGATGGTCGAAATAATAATTTTATTCCATGCTAAGAAACAAAGAAGTTTTTGTTAGCTCTCCTTATTTATTTTTGAATGAAAATTTCTTAATAAAGGAACTTTCACCCCAATTAAATACACTAAAAGTTGATTTATTTAAAATCAATTCTAATGTTGCTAATTATCATGAAATATTTTTAAATGACATACCTGCTGTGAAACAAATATAATTGTTCATTTTCATAAAACATTCTTTTACTTGTAATGAGAAATTTAAAATCTGTTAAGTTTATGTGCAAATTAACAGTAAGGCTCTTTGAAAGGCGACAACTTTGAAAGAATTTCCCATAATGCTTAGAACTGCATTTTGCATTTGGTGCTAAATTTTTTTTTCTTTATTGATTTTAGAGAGAGAGGAAGGGAGAGGGAGAGAGAGATAGAAACATCAATGACAGAGAACATCGATTGGCTGCCTCCTGCATGCCCCCACTGGGGATTGGGCTCACAACCTGGGCATGTGCCCTGACCGGGAATCGAACCAGCGACTTCTTGGTGCATGGGTCGACACTGAACCACTGAGCCACACCGGCTGGGCTGCTGCTCCTTAAGAAGGGTTTCTTAGCAGGAGACACCCATACATTTATAGTTCTATCATTTTTAAGACAAAAATTAAATGGAATGTCCACTCTTGAATTATTTTCAGGACAAAAACAACTACCTGTTTTGTTTGAAAATGTGTGTTTCTTTGTTTCCACTCTTTCTTTCATTTAATTTCATAGTACTTTGACTTTAAAATTATTTCTTCTCTGAGCAATGACAATTGTCCTAAAGAAGAGCTAGTAAAAGTCTAACATTGAACATAATGCATTATTTAGGTGAACCGGGGTTCAAATAACTGTAAAAGGAAAAAACCACTTCTTTTAAGAAAAGTGAGAGACGGATTTTGCTTACAGGGATGTTTCCCAATAGAAAGAGGAGTTCATTCAAATTGAGAAAGTTCCCTTTATATAAATAAACATTTTTGACAAAGGGTAAAATGTATTTCCCATGTTATCATTTGAAGAATAATTTTTATTTTGTATTGAAATAGGAATTTGTGCCTTTTCTTAAGGCAACTTTTAAAAAAACCTCTTTGAATTATGTAATAATGCTGCATTATTAGAGTTATTGTGATCATTTCATTTAAAGACACATACATTTGTATTTCCTACTGTGTTGTCAATCCCTGCCTGCCCCAACCCAGCCCGACAGCAGATGGTATAGACCTTCACCCTAGAGGGTAAGCTTCTGAATTGACCTGAAATAGACCTGCCAGTAGACTAAAAAAGCTGTGGTACATTTACACAATGGAATACTACTCAGCCATAAAAAAGAAGGAAATCTTACCTTTTGCAACAGCATGGATGGAACTGGAGAGTATTGTGCTAAGTGAAATAAGCCAGTCAGAGAAAGACAAGCATCATATGATTTCACTGACATATGGAATCTACTGAATAAAATAAACTAATAAACAAAGTGGAGACAGACTCATGGATACAGAGAACAGACTGACAGCTGTCAGAGGGGAGGGAGTTGGGGGCTGGGTGTGAAGGGTAAAGGAACTAAGCAAAAAAAAAAAGAAAAAAAAAAAGAAACTCATGACACAGACAACAATATGTTGATTACCAGAGGGAAAGGGGGGTGGGGGAAGGTAGAAGAGGGTAAAGGGGGTATTAAGGGTGATGGAAGGAGACTTGACTTGGAGTGGTGAACACAATGCAATATACAGATGATATATTATAGAATTGTACACCTGAAACCTATATAATTTTATTAGTCAGTGTCACTCCAATAAATTCAATTAAAAAATAATCTTAGCCCAGCTAGTGTGGCTCACTGGTTGAGCGTCGACCCATGCACCAAGAGGTCCCCGGTTAGATTCCCGGTCAGGGCACATGCCCAGGTTGTGGGCCCAATCCCCAGTGGGGGGCATGCAGGAGGCGGCCAATCGATGTTCTCTCTCATCGATGTTTCTATCTCTCTCTCCCTCTCCCTTTCTCTTGTACTAAAAATCAATAAAAAAAAATTAAAAAAAAAATCTTACACACCTCATTTACATTACCAGTAGACCAACCACCAGTCTTGCTTCTGCAGGAAAATATTCTTCACGACTCTCTGGGCCCCTTTGTGCTCAATGACTTCCACCACGTGGTCACCCGTTTTGCCCAGTTATGAATGGCTGCATGGTGCCCTGTGGATTTCTAGTCCCGTGGAACCGGGTTTCACTTGCCTGGGGCCTTCCTCATTCTCATTTGCCTGCTGCCTTTTCCTAGGGCAAGGCCTCGGTGACCCCACCTGAGCCATTCCAAACATGGTACATTGTATGGGAATCTAGCAACTCCCCCTCCTGATGATATTTTAATCATTGTGACAGATTGCAGACTCTAGCTGACATATTCTAAAGGAAGGTAGGACTTCCTGAACGTGGATTTTTATTTTGTTTTTGTGGTTTGTTTGTTTTGTTTTAGGTCTGCGGTGTGGAGTTGGAAGCACAGAACACCTCATAGGAAAGGCTCCCTCTGGCGCTCTCAGATGCCATGTCCCTCACAGGGCGTGGTGGCACGTGGATACCCGCACTGGAATTCCTAATCCTAGACCGGAAGAAGACAGTGGGCCCACCATAGGACACGCTAAGGTGCATGGGATGACAGCTTTCATATTTACATAGAGAAGCAGAGGGGAAGAACCAATACGTTATCTAAGGGGGGTTTGTTGTCATCCTTTTCCATTATCCCATTACCTTTGGTCTTATTCCAAATAGGAACATGCAATCAAAAATGAAGCTGAAAAGCCCTGGCAGGGTGGCTCAGTCAGTTGCAGCATTGTCCCCATACACCAAAAGGTTGCAGGTTTGATCCCCAGTTGGGGCGCGTATGGGAGGCAACCAATTGTTTCTCTCTCTCTCTTTCCCTTCCTCTCTCTCTAAAGAAATTAATAATCATAATAATAAAAACACACTTCTCTAAAAAAAACATAATGTAGTTCAGGAGTCTCACCTATAAAAAATGCCATCAATTGAATAATAACAACCCAGACAGTAGCTAACACTTGCAAGGTGTTAACTATGTAACAGGCACTGTTCTAACTGCTTTACATACTCATTTACTCATTTCCTCTTCACAAAATGTGTTACCCAAGCTCAGCCCAGTTTTAAAGGTGAGGAAGCAGAGGCACAATCCGGGTCGTATTTCTTACGGTTGCACAATTGTTAAGGGGCGGAGAGGGTTTTGGACGCGGGCAGTGCACACCCGGGAATCTGTGTCCTTAGCAACGTGTTCCACCGTCTTGGGACAAATTCCCTCTGAATTTAGTCTATCGGGATTTTGTAGTCATTGTTCTCAGCTCTGAGATGTTCACCCTCATAAAAGGGAAGCATACATTTGCAGCTGAGCCAGCAGTGAAGGACCCATCTCGCTGGTAGCAAGAAAAAAGATTTTATTGATATTTCCTGTCACCATGTGACGGAAGTAAGAAAGCGTCCAACATTGTCACCCAAATCATCTTTCATCGAAGCCAACGCCTCTGATTGAACTGGCCTTGTTTAGGCTTTGAGGCCCCAGTTTAGCAATAAAGGGGGATACAGTCGTGATACACCCCAAATAATTATGCGTAGCAAAATTATGTCGAGTAAACTGTTGATACACATGCAAACATTGATCCGTGCAAAATAATCATGGCGAGTGAAAAAAAAAGCCCAAGTGAAGATGCTGCGTGATCCAATGAGCAGAAATTCAATTCATATACAATTTGAGAACAGGTAAACTCATCTATAGTGACGGAAGGCAAATCACTATTTGCCTGATGACAGTTGGGACTGGGGGATGGGGAGGGGATGTAGGAAAGGATTACAAATGGACACAAGAAACTTTTTTGAGTGATATATATATACTTGTTACCACAGATAAACACATCAGACTCATAAAACTGTACACTTTGAATACGCACAATTTGTTGCATATCAATTGTAGCTCAAAAAATCTGTAAAGAAAATTAAAATGTAAAAAAGAATACGAGAAGCACCGGCCACAATGTTGCAGGTTTTCCTGACTCACAGGCCGCCTCTGGCAGAATTTGACAAAGCGGATTCCTGTGCGTTTGAGAAGCTACTGTGGGCTGGGGAAACCTCCCGTGAGCTGGCTTTCTCTACTACTTGAAATGCTTTAATGATTTTTAGGAATAAGGTAGGGGAGGACGGGAAGAACATTCTGTTTTACTTTGATTTCTGGTCTCAAGCCTGCGTTTATGGCTCTTATGACTAGCTCCGCTCATGTTCCATAACCCCTTCAAGTAGTCCATTTCTTTATGTCACAGTTCTAGCTAGTGCATTCTGGTGGATTACCCCGGATAGCAACAATGATTATACAGTGTGTATACAGTATAAATGGGCCAGTGCAACACGGTCCATTGCTTCTTAATACTCTGTGTCTAGCTGTAATGGGTACTTACTAGCAAAGCCTCAGAAAATGATTTGTATCGTATCATTTTTGCTTATTGCCCGAGAGTAGCTGAGTGCATTTATTGTGTATAGTTGCGAGCCCAGCTCAGGTAGGCAGAGTTCTCAGCTTTGACATGTAAAGAGGACATCTTCATTTTATTGAGGTTGCTAATGCGGTCCACAGCTGTCTTGACAATAGCTTTTATGGGAATAAATGCTTCCTGACAAAAGTTTTCTCATTAGCATAATCCCCAGAAACTGGACCTCAGATCAAACTAGACTGAATTTGCCTCCTGATTGGCACATACTGTCCTCTGTGGCCGTATTTGAGTGTCCGTGACTCTCAGGACAGCCTCGTGTTTTGTGGTTAGTACCCTGCTCAAGCAATCTTAGTCAAGACTTGGGTACGACTACACTTAACACCTATTGGTCCTAAATGCACCCCAAAATACACCCCATAGGAAAGGGACAATATGCTTTACTTCTGGAGAGTGGCCAAGGCAACCTTTGCCTCTGGTATCTTTCGTCATTCTTTCCAAGGCAGAGGACCAGGCAGGTGTGTGTTCTAGCCACTGCTTTGTATTATTGCTTCTTATTATTTCCTTGACTTCGTGGCACGTGGACTTCTCCGTCGCTGCAAACGTCCAAAGGCCATGCATATTTTTTTCTTTCTAGCAGGTGTAAGAGAAGGGAACTTTCGTTCTTGTCTATTTTTCTTCTAATTCTGGCTCACATATAAACAAGACCTCCTTGACTGTGCAGCAGATTTCTGGCTGTGTTTGAATCCTTTGTTTCCCTTCCTTTAGTTTCGGGAGCTATGGGCAATGTTCTTTCTGAAATATTGTTCATGATTCATTTTTTTCAAGCCTATTAAGAGAAGTCATATCAAGTTGTGCACTCTGTGCATTAGGAAGGGGGGTTTTGAGATGGTGTGTTCGGAAAGTACTCCACAATAAATTTTCTCTCACTACAAAATCAATCCATCAAACCTAGAGAATTGTTGGAAGTACATAAATAAAAATAACCCCCACTGAGCAGTTATACACTTCCAATATAGTATAAATTAACATGAAGACCCAGAAACAACGAAGGGATGAATATAATACAGCCAATAAAGTGCGAACATCTTAAAACTCGTAGGAATACAAAAACAAAGGAAGTAGAAAAATCAGCGTATTATGAAAGGCAGAAGTTAAAGGCAGAGCATTCCAGACAGATCCCTAGTGAGTACGAGAGAGATCATTGACCAAGATTAGAGGTGATGTTTTTGAGCGTTGAAATAGGTATCGCCATCGAATACCGAGTCAGAGTCTCCTGGTACCACTATCACTTCCCGAGTTTGAGTAAAGTACTTTTGGACCTGGAATCAATTTTTTTAAAATGTATCTTTATTGTTGAAAGTATTACAAAGTCCCCCCCTTTCCCCTCATTGATCCCCTCCACCTCATTCCCTTTCCCCTATGCCTTCAGCACATACTGTCTGTGCCCATTGGTTATGTATGTATGCATATACGCTCTCTGGTTAATCTCTTCCCACCCTTTATCCCCTCTTCCCTCTGAGATTCTTCAGTCTGTTCCCTGCTTCCATGTCTCTATTTTGTTCGTCAGTTTATTTTGCTCATTAGATTCCACATATAAGTGAGATCATGTAATATTTGTCTTTCTCTGACTGGCTTATTTCGCTCTGCATAATAATCTCCAGGTCCTTCCATGCTGTCGCAGAGGGTAAGAAATCCTTCTTTCTTACAGCTGCGTAGTATTCCATTGTGTATATGTACCACAACGTTTTTATCCCCTCATCTACTGATGGGCACTTGGGCTGTGCAAGAGAAACAAAGGAAAAAAAATAAACGAATGGGACAACATCAAACTAAAAATCTTCTGCACAGCAAAGGAAACCATCAGCAGAATGAAAAGGGATCCCACTGTATGGTGGAACGTATTTGCCAATGATACACCTGATAAGGGGTTAATTTCCAAAATATACAAATAACTCATACAACTTAACAGAAGGGAGACAAACAATCCAATTTAAAAATGGGCAAGGAACCTAAATAGACACTTCTCCAAAGAGAACATACAGATGGCCAAAGACATATGAAGAAATGCTCAACGTCACTAATCATCAGAGAGATGCAACTTAAAACAACAATGAGGTATCACCTCACACCTGCCAGAATGGCTGCTGTCAACAAATCAGCAAAGGACAAGAGCCAGCGAGGGTGTGGAGAAAAGGGGGCTCTAGCACACTGCTGGTGGGAATGCAGACTGGTGCAGCCACTATGGAAAACACTATGGAGTTTCCTCAAAAAATTAAAAATGAAACTGCCAATTGACCCAGTGATCCCACTTCTAGGAATATATCCTAAGAAACCTGAAACACCAACCAGGAGGAATATACACACCCCTATGTTCATAGCAGCACTATTTACAATTGCTATGATTTGGAATCAACTTTTTAATGCACAGAAACCTCGTTAGAGCAATGTTTGCTATTCAAAGGTATTCCATATGATATGGGACTTCCTTGGGTTCTTCCAATGGGATTTAACTAAGAAAGAAGTGTTAGGCTCTCATTAGAAATTATTATAACATATTAAAGTGTCCCAAGTATAAAGGTATAACCTCATTCGTGGTGGCCAAGACATGGAAATAATTGAAGTGTCCTTCAATAGAAGATTGGATAAAGAAGATGTGGTACATATATACAGTGGAATACTACTCAGCCATAAAAAAGATGAAATACTGCTATTTACAACATGGATGGATTTGGGGAATATCATGCTAAAAGAAATACGTCAGGCAGAAAATGTCAAGAACCATATGATTTCACTCATGTGGGATATAAAACTTAAAACAACACAAGAACAAACAACTAAAACAAATAAACAAAAATGTATAGACACAGTCAACAGTATGGTAGGTACCAGAGGGAAGGGTGTAAGGGGGAGTAAAGGGTAAAGAGGGTTAAGTATATGTTGATGGAAAAAGATTTGACTTTGGGTGATGGACACACAAATACAATATATAGATAATGTATCATAGAATTGTATACTTGAAACCTATATATTTTTATTTACCAATGTCACCCCAATAAATTTAATTTAAAAATAAGAAATAAAAGTAGAACCTAGTAGCCCAGCCGGTGTGGCTCAGTGGTTGAGCATCAACCCATGCACCAAGAGGTCGCCTGTTCAATTCCCGATCAGGTCACATGCCCAGGTTGTGGGCCAAATCCCCAGTGGGGGGCATGCAGGAGGCGGCCAATCAATGTTCTCTCTCATCGATGTTTCTCTCTCTCCCTCCCTCTCCCTTTCTCTCTCTCTAAAAAATAAGAAATCAATAACGAAAAAAAATTTTTTTAAAAAGTAGAACCTAGTATATTACACATTTATAACTTGAAATAATTCAAAATAGCCTTAAAATACCAAGTGTTTTGGCATGGAAATAACAGTTTAGAAGGGCATCCTTGTTAATTATATATTTTTTATTTATTTATTTTTTAATTTATTTTCTTTTTTATTGATTTGAAAAAGAGAGAAAGGGAGAAGGAGAGAGAGATGGAAACATTGATGAGAGAGAACATCGATTGGCCACCTCCTACATGCACCCCACTGGGGATTGGGCCCAAAACCTGGGCATGTGCCCTGCCTGGGAATTGAACCGGCGACCTGTTGGTGCATGGGTCAATGCTCAACCACTGAGCCACACCAGCCGGGAAATTGTGTGTTTTTAAAATGTCACTTGATCTAACAATCCCTAAAAGAAGGTAACCACACAATAAACCTTGTAGAACAAATAACTTTAAGGAATTCTGAGCTGATAATTAATCTATGAAAAGTTTTGTTTTGTATTATAAAATATAAATGAGAAAAAGACACCCACACACTAATTCCGGACTTTATAATGTATTATTTGTATTGTACCATAGTCATGTCCTTGTTTAAAAATCTTGCAAAGTCATGATTTTTTTAATGAGAGTTTTGTCTTTTTAGACCTGGTTATACAGAATCATTTTATTAGAACACCATTTCTGTTGTTTGTAAATGTAATTCTATTTCTTGTTAATCCCTTTAAGAGGCTTATTGCTTCTATTTGTGTCTTTTTTGCAGTTTTTAACATCCTGGAAATCTTTTCCTCAACATAAACATCCACATTTTCCTGACCCTTAATAATTCTTGGTGTTTAAATGCAATGTCATTGATAAAGATCATACATAAAAACACTTATAGAGGAGAGAAAAATAAAGTTAGAAAAGGGTCCCAGTAGGATGAATTGTTGACTAAAAATAATATTTCTTTAAAATACATAGGTATTTCCAAATCACATTTTTTTCCTTATTAAAACTGTTGGAATGTGTGAAGCATGCACTTTGCCAGAACATCCAGGAGCAGAGGAAAGAGCTGGGCCTGTGCCGTTGTGGTGTTTAATGAACCAAGTCCACGATCGGGTCCCACCCTTTCCCTTTGCACCTCCGTGCCTCTCAGACCTAGCTCCCATCTTCAGTTTCATCTAACAGTTCTCTCTGTATTTTATAGAGGAAATAGCTACAATCTACCATCTCTATTGTTGTTTAAAGCTATTAAAATAGTCCTAAAGTATGGGGCATTTTACAGAAGTTTGCTCAATAGATCTAAGGCAGCGGTTCTCAACCTGTGGGTCGCGACCCCTTTGGGGGTCGAACAACCCTTTCATAGGGGTCGCCTAAGACAGAACAATAGCAAAATCACAGTTATGAAGTAGCAACGAAAATAATTTTATGGTTGGGGGTCACCACAACATGAGGAACTGTATTAAAGGGTCGCGGCACTAGGAAGGTTGAGAACCACTGAAAAGGGTCGGAAAGAGACATCTCCTCCATCAATACCCACTTCCTTTGAATAGAGCTCAGTGTCTTCAGAATGCAAGAGGGAGCGTGTGGGCTGTGGGAAGGAATATAGGACAGGGACTTCGCTGCAGTTATTTTGTGGCTCTTGGGTGTAAATGGGACACTTTCTGGATGCCCTTTGAGAACTAGATGTCTCCAAAGAAACTTTATGTTATAGGTCTAATTGACTCATTTGGGGATAATTAAAAATTATTCATCACAATTTTCTCCTATTGTTTTTCCCTTTTATAATAAACAATGTTAGAAGTCTGAGATGGTTTCAATGTGAGTACATTAGCCAGGACCATCCGGAGGAAGCATCTCCAAAGTAAAAGTCGCTACGTGTCAGCAGGACTCACTGGGCCCTACTGTCACAAAGTATAGCCAAATAACAACGATGAACACCTCAGCAACAATGTTTTTCTCTCCTCCCTTCTTTGCATTGCTATTCTTTATCCTGCTCTATTTTTTTTTTTTTTACTGTCTCTACATCTCTGCTCTTTCCTTTTATCTCACTTATTCCGTATTCTCTCTCATCCACAGTATCATTTAATTTATTGTTTGTTCTTCAACATTTTATATCTTGTAAATCCACAGCAGGGTAGTTCTGTTCCCCTGTGCTCCGTGGGAACTGCTTACTCAGATATTTAATGAGCACCTACCACGTGCAGACACTGTGCCCAATGCTACCTTCAGTGATGAGCAAAACCAGAGTTTTTGAACTCAGGGAGGTTACAATTTAGGTTGTTCTTAGGTTTGCAACTGCTTCACACTAGTCTTTTCTCCTCTAGTCACCCTCCTTGCGCCCTGCTTCTTTTGATTATTTTGTTCAACCTCTTTTTATTATTATTCTTTTTTTTTTAATCCTCACCTGAGGATGTTTTTCTGTTTATCTTCAGATAGAGTGGGAGGGAGGGAGACAGAGAGAGAAACACTGATGTGAGAGGGACACATCCACTGGTTGCTTCCTGCAGGACCCCAACCAGGGTCAGGACGAACTGCAATTGAGGTATGTGCCCTGGATTGGAATCGAACCCACAACTCATTGGTCCGCAGGCCGATGCTCTAACGGCTGAGCCAAACCAGCCAGGGCTGTTCAACCTCTTTTGAAAACCTTCTCTTTCTCTTACTTCAATCAGAGTCTGTTAAGGAGTAGTTCTCAAATAAAAGGAGACATCTTGACATGAGACCTGTGTCATTGACCTCGGTACTCTGTAATTTTGACTTTTCTTCCTGTGACTCTGCTCTGTGTTCATCTTCTTTCTTCTGAAGGAGAGCTGACTACCACCCCTCAGGCTGGTGATTCACAGACCCACAGCACTCATGTAATTTTCTATTGCCATTTAATTTTGGTTTCTCAAAATATATTCCCCGTTTCCTCTCCAAACACATTTTCGGTAACCTCACTTGCCTCTCTCAGTTCTTGCTTCCTGGGTGTATCGGTGTCATCACCATTTACTCTGACACAGAGCGTGGATTCTCTGTAGCTCAAGGATGCTCAGCCTTCCTCTTCTGTCCTTTTTATTGAACATAATGAAAAACTCTCTCCTTGATTTGAGAATAACTGATATACACAAAACACCAAGTATTTTTGGCCTAGCTGTCATCAGCCCAGATGATTTTGAGTTCTATTTATGTACTTTGAAGTAAAAGATCATCAGCTTTTTATTCAGATGTGGAATTACTCCATCATGTGCATTATGCTTCCTAAAAGGCACGTGTGTACACACACACGTACACACCCGTGCGCAAATACACACACTGTTCAGAGGTCTTACCTACCCACAAGTGGAGACATTTTTACTCCATAGCTTCCTCCATTTCCACAACCCACCAGCTTAGAATCACTGTTTAACCCAATCAAGCATGATTTAGACTACCTGAGCAATGCTTTTATTCACTCTTTTAAAAAATGGACAAACTTCAGAGGTGGGGGGTGGGGGGTGGAGGGATGAGATAAACCAAAGAACTTATATGCATGATTGCGTAACCAATGGGCATAGACGACAATACTGGGGGGGGGGGGAGATTGAGGGAGGGGGAGGATAGGGAGGAGGGTGTCTGGGGGGAAAAAGGAGAAACATCTGTAACAAAAATAAATTAATTAATGAAAGCTGGAGCCAAAAAAAGAAAAAAAAGGTTAATGTAATGTATACAAATAATAAAAATTACCACATTATAAATCCACGGAGAAGATAAATAGATTGTGAGTATAGGCAAAATTTTGTCCCCTCTTTTTTTTTTTTTTTTATATGTTGTATGTATTTCTAATACATAAGACATTTTATTTATATTCACATAGGGATTGAAAAGACTTTAATTACAGATCAGTTTTAGATTTACATAACAACTGTGGAGATAGTACGAAGGGTTCCCAGACACTCCCCACCCAATCTCCCCTGATATTTGTACCCTACATTAGTATAGTATGTTTGTTACAATGAATGAACCTGTACTGATAAATTATTGTTAAATAAACTCTATGCTTTATTCAGATTACTTTAATTTTTATCTAAGGTTCTTTTGTTTGTTTCATGGATGACTTCCAGGATACTGTATTATATTTAGTCTTTGTGTCTCCTTAGGCTTCTCTTCGTTTTGACATTTTCTTGAACTTTCCTTGTTTTTGATGACTTTGGCAGTTTAGAAGTACTGTCAGGTATTTTGTACCCTGTCTCCCAGTTTGGAACTTCCTCATGTTTTCCTCGTGGTGATACTGCAGAGAAAGACTGCAGAGGTAAAGTGTCACCTTAACACCATCATGTCAAGGACACAGACTGTAATGTGACTCGTCACTGTGGATGCTGATTTCGGTCCTGATCAGGTTTCTTCATGGTCAAGTTACTTGCTCCCCCCTTCACATGCTGATTAGTTTTGGGGAAGAAACACTGTGAGTAGCCCACACCTAAGGGGTGGGTGTATCTACATAAATTGTTTGGAATTTTCCTGAACTTCTCCATTTGTATACTTATTGAATTGAAACCGGACAACAAATGGGTCCGGGCCGCCTGTCACCACTTGAGCCAGTTAAGCAGAGACCAGGTCGAATCGTATATGAGCGTTTATTCCAATATTGCCGGCAGTAGGGAGAGCACTGGGTTACCCCGTAAAATCTGCTCTGCCCCCCTCACTTGCCAGCTGCTTTTATTTATTTATTTTTTATTGATTGATTTTTAGAGAGAGAGGAAGGAAGAGGGAGAGAGAGAGAGAGAGAGAAACATCGATGAGAAAGAATGATTGGCTGCCTCCTGCATGCCCCCCACTGGGGATGGGGCCCACAACCTGGGCATGTGCCCTGACCGGGAATCGAACCGGCGACCTGTTGGTGTGTGGGTTGACGCTCAACCACTGAGCTACACCAGCCGGGCTGCCAGCTGCTTTTAAAGGGTAGAGAAACAATGGCTACTTGAGAATGGGCGTTGGACAGAAAGAAAAAAAAATGGGTAGATTGATTACAGGCAATGGGGAGGAATGTGGGCCAGGGGCTGGTCACCAGTGAGTCTCAGTCACGGGGCCAGTGTTCCAATAATCAGGTCGTTCATCTGCCCATGATGTCAGGTGGTCCCCCTTGTCCTCAGATTGGGAGGATGGACAGCATTCCCGAGGTGAACTCCCGAGGTGCACACCTCCCAGCCAGGTGAGAGGGGCTTTTCTGTCATCAGAACAAAGTAACCACGATCAACATTGCAAAGGATGATAACATTTCTGAGAGCTATGGCAAGTGCACCACCGTGACTTGTTTGCTATTCTGTTATTCTCTCCCGCCCCTTTCAGAGCCGCTTTCCTTAGTGTGGACTCATGGATATTTATACTTCGGGTAATTATCAAATGTTATTTTATTTCATTGCTCTGATTGGTCTGGTTCTGACCATAGGACCTCTGTCAGTTGGCTCCCGTGTCCTGTAACATATCCCAGGGATCGTGAGGTGTTTGTGTGTTTTGTTTTAAGTCATTTCTTCCTTTTCACTACGATAATGCTCCAGGCTTATCTTATTTCTTTTTTCTCCAGTCCTAGAAGTAGCCATTTTCCGTGGATCCCTTGTTTATTTTTATTTCTTTCCTCTTTTTTTTTATTTGCATTAGAAACCAAGATCTGATTGTAATCAATCATTAAAAAATATATATATGTTTTGGGTGTGTTTCCTTCCTAAGGAGTATTAGTGTCAGCATCTTAGGCTGTGGTCCAACAAACACTGTTTGTTAACTTTTGTGTTTTCTTGCTGAAAACTACTAGAATGATATTTCCAAGAGACTTGAAAAACATTCCCAAGTACTTGCAGAGACGTAACACACACTGCCTTTTTGACCCGTGTTCCAACTCTTCGCCATCCATTCAAGATCCTCACGTGCGTATTGGATATTAGTTCTTTTCTTTGTAAACAGCTCACCTGTTCCCGGGTCAGGCTGGCCTCTTAGCAGACTCCTTGACGCCACATCCAGTCCTGGTCCTGTGCTTTTGTTTCTGTAGGTTCCCTAGTTGGACTTCCTCGCCTTTAGATATAGTTCCAGATTCATCTCTCTGTATTTATTTCCAGGTTCTGTTGGAGTAACCTGAATGCACCTAGGCATCGCCAGCAAGAAGGGACGAAGGAGGTTGCATTAATCTGTGCACCTAACTATAAATGAGTCCGTTTCTACTCCTATCTGCAGAGTGACTCTCCGGTTTTCAGGTTTTTTCCTCCTCTTCTAGAACCCCAAGTTCCCTGGACTATCCCCTCACGTAACAGTTAGTTTCTTGGGCTTCTTCCTAAGAAGTGTTTTTGGCCTCTGCCCAGGACTGTTGTCAAGCATTGCCCTGTGAAGTGGACAGTCAAGCACCCCACTCCTCCAGCGTAGACTCTGAAAGTTACGTCACAATGGAGATGCTTGGGTTTTATTGTGTTATCATTCAGATACTGCCTGAGATGAGAGATCTTAAAGAGCAAAATTAAGAATAATTTAAAGTCCCTATATTAAAATCTAACCAGTAAGTTTACAATAGCTAAGATCTGGGAACAGCCCAAGTGCCCATCAGTAGATGAGTGGATAAAAAAGCTATGGTACATGTACACAATGGAACACTATGCAGCTGTAAGAAAGAAAGATCTCTTATCCTTTGAGATGACATGGAGGGACCTGGAGAGCATTATTCTGAGCAGAATAAGCCAGGCAGAGAAAGACAAGTACCGCATACCGCATGATCCCACTTATTTATGGAATATCATGAACAAAATAAGCTGTCAATCAAAACAGATCCAGAGACATAGAAGTAGGGAACAGGCTGAGGAACCTCAGAGAGAAGGTGGGTGGGAAGAGATAAACCAAAGAACTTATGTGCATATATACACAACCATTGGACACAGACGGTAGTTTGGGGAAAGCAGGAAGAGGGTGGGGGTGGGGAGGAGGGGGTCAATGGAGGTGGAAAAGGGGGGACATCTGTAATACTTTCAACGATAAAAAAATAATAAAATAAAGTCTAACCAGTAAGAGACTTCATTGAGATCATTCAGGGAAGGCTTACCTGCAGTGGAGCTGATGTGAGAGGACGGGCAGGTGTCAGGGGGCCACAGTAGGGCAGGAACATGAACTAGCAGCAGTGAAGCTGCCAGCGCTCCTCAGAGGGACCAAAGAGACCAAGGGATGGAGGTGGAGTCCCATCCAGAAGGCTGCCTTGCACAGGGCAGAGGCTTTGGTAGAGGCAGCTATCGTGAGGCAATCTCTCAGTCGAGGAATTGATGGAATACATCGTTTGCAAGGCGATGAAACTGGACTAGAGAAAGCTGAGCATGTAAATAACTAAAGCACTGATGTACTTTCTGTTTCTCTGATCATTCTAGGGCTGCTTATTGGGTGACTTCAATCGGAAGAGAGAGTGCATGGCTGTCTTGTTGATGTAATCTACACAGATAAGACACAGAGGCCCCGGACAAGATGGAGAATGGTTCTAGAGTAGAAAATATAAAAATATTTGGCACAACCACCCTTGACTACCTATTCATATCTGCCATGTACTGAGCAATCAGATACATTAAAAACAAACCTGAATGACAATTGTCACTCTTTGCCACAGACATTAGCGTGCCATAAAGGCTGACTTTCATATTGCTACCCTTTGAATTCCAAAGAAAATAAAAATGTCACTTAATAACAGTAATGATGGCTTACACTTTGCAGAGCACTTTATAATTCCAAGTACTTTTACATACATGGCCTCACTTAATAGATGTTAATAAAACAACAGATACTATCCACTGGTCCCATACTGTGTTCTGGATGCTATTCTGATTTCGCACGACTCCATGAGGTAGGCTACTTTCTAGATAAGAAAAAAAGAGGACTCAGTGAGGTTATCTAACTTGCCAAATAGTAGAGCCTGAATATAAACACAGAACCTGCCCTTAAAATTATAATGATATACTGTTTCTTTTGACAAATACAATGAGAATGGAGAATGAGCATACATTAATACACTTTTTCCTAAGAAAAAAATGAGGCTTGAAGAAGATAAGGCGGACTACTTTGGATCTTTTCAGTGAAGAATTTAACAATGGGATAATAGTGTACTCTAAATTCAGAGCTTTTTTCATTATTTCTCATTTGTAAGAAAGATTTCTCTCAGGATGAATTCACATTTCAAGATCTTGTTAGAGCTAATGCGAAAATATCAAATATAAGTAGCTTAACATTAAAAGCTGTTTTCTAGCTTTCATTTAACACCCAAAAATGTGGCATTGAATTCATTTCAGTTCAATATTCGTGGGTATTGATGCCAGAGCTCCTCAGCTCATGCCTCCAACTCTCCTGTGATGAGTGATCATCCTATCACTTTCATCGAAGGGTGTGGAGACCTCTTCTTGCTTTCCTTGGAGAACAGGGGATGGCAAGACCAGGTTACACAGCTGTCAGAGGGGCAGAGCCTATGATGTCCGGAGACACTATCCATCATGTGTTTTTAACATTCCACTAAGCAAAACACTTACAAGCATTTTTGTAAGGGCTGGTGTTGATGCGAGTTTCATTATCTTAGCTTGAGTTCATATGTTCTTTACTTACTAATATTCTCTGTTGTCTCGAATGCCCTTAAGGTACATATTCCTTCAAGACGCATGTGTATCTTGGGGTCTTCCAACCTCAGTATGTTTTTTTCAAGTTCACTTAGTTCAACACATCCATTTTTATTAAAAAAAATTTTTTTATTGATGTTAGAGAGGAAGGGAGAGGAAGAGATAGAAATTTCAGTGTGAGAGAACATCGAATAGCTGCCTCCTGCGTGCCCCCCACTGGGGATCTGGCCCACAACCTGGGCATGTGCCCTGACTGGGAATCGAACTGGTGACCTCTTGGTGCATGGGTCAACGCTCAACCAGTGAGCCACATGGGCAGTATCTCTCATTGCTCGGCTAATTTCCCCTCCATCTTCAGATCATATATTAATGTTAGCTTCTAGAAATGACTTCTATGAACTCCCAGTTTTAATATTGAAATAGTACTTTATAACCCGCCAGTTAATATTTAGCAATTCAGCATCTCAATTAATATTCATTGATGAAGCTACAGACATTGATTTCATCATCTGTGGCTCCCATGGACAGTAAACTCCACATATCATGGATCCTATTTCTTTTGTTCAGCACTTTATAGGTGGTACCAACGCAGGGATTAGCACAGAGGAGCTACTTAATAAATAACGGCTGAGCGGCTGAAGGAATTTTGCTCATCAGCTAGATTTCACTGTAATCTGTTGTAGGAATAGTATTTGGATTCTCATAATGTCTAGAGCATTTTAACTAATTTAATTTTCTGTCCCATGTCCTTTCTATCTCTCTTGTCCTCAGATCTTATCTTCTCTCCCTGCCTTGGTGGATCCGTATGTGAGCGATTCCTTAGACCACGCTAACCTTCTTCTCACTTCTTAGTGGCTGTTTTCATCTGCCTTACAATTTTCCACTTAGTTAATCTTCTTTACTTTCTGATTTCACAATTTAACTGATGTATTGTTCAAATTCCTCCGTATTTCTGTTATTTCCCTTGATTTTTCTTCTGGACGTGCCTGATTTCTCCTGCTTCTCTTCTGTCTTCCCTCCATTCCTTCTGGCCTTCCTTTCTTTTTTCTTTTTCTCTTCTTTTGTGTAAATTCTGAGGTGTTGCACATATCATCTCCCTCCCATTGGCCCTACCCCCCACATGTTCACTTAACAAGCTTGCCACTCATTCATGCTTGCATCTTGGAAGTTCATTTTTAAAAATATTAAAAAAAAATTTTTTTATTCCTTTATTGATTTTAGAGAGGAAGGGAGAGGGAGATATAGAAACATCGATGAGAGAGAATATCGATTGACGCCTCCTGCATGCCCCCCACTGGGGATCGGGCCCACAACCTAGGTATGTGTCCTTTCCGGGAATCAAACTGGCGACCTCTTGGTGCATGGGTCAATGCTCAACCACTGAGCCACACTGGCTGGACAGGAAGTTCCCTTTTAATTAGAATGTGTGCAAATTCATAGCTACAGTGCCCGAGCTGCCTTTCCTCCTTAAGCAACACCCTCCCCCTCACAAATGCAAGTACAGGTGTCCCATTATCTTCTCTGTGTTCAATGACTTAGGACATTTCTCCAGGATCTGTCCTTCATTCACTTTTCTAAAACAGATTGCCCCACCTTGCCTGGCTTCTGTGATAGCCTCTTGGTTTTGTGGCCAGATGTTGCCTGTTTCTCTTCCTTTGGATTTGACTCTATTATTTTAGAATCTCCTTTTACCTTCCATCCCCAGATCGCTGATTAACCAAGCACCTCCTTTAAGACTCAGTCCCCGTTGTCTAAGCTCCAGCTACGTCACAGCCCTGGATGAGAGCCCCAGATCCCCAGCCTGCCTGAGAGAACAGTTCACACCCACAACATGACCCCCTGTCTTCTGTAATAATGTGCGTACAATGTCAGTCAACACATTTGCATGGATAAAAAGAATGCAAGTGAGGTGGAACTGTGGAAAAGAAAAAGCAAAATGTAGCTTCTGTGTGGAGCTGACACAATTCTGCATTTTCTGGATATTATCATTTGATTTTGTAAAACTTCTCCAGTGTAACTGGGCGACAGTCTTAAAAATATATGAAATCATCCCCTTAGTGGAGGATATGTCTGTATAACTTCTGCAGAATATATATTAATTCCTGCTGTAAAACATAGTCTGTAAAAGTGGTGTGGATTTGAACAACTGACCCCAGAAGAAACTGATTATGTATTGGGATCAGCAAACTTGCCTGGAACATGAGTGCAAATGGAGGCCACATACCATATGTGAAAATATTTCTAGAGTAAAATAAAGTGAGCAAAATACTTTTCTTTCCTTGACAAATATCTTTCATAATAACCTGGAAGGTCTACTTGGGATTTAAAATTCTCTGCCTCTTGTAACATGGAAGAAGATGGTGGTCGTGGCCTCTAATTCTTTGCTTCAGCCCACCTGTCTTTTCCTTGCTCTGCCTCACACTGAGACAGATCTTGTGCACACATGTGTGGACACAGAGCCCACATGCTCAAGAGCTTTCCACACCTCTGAAAACTATAGCCCCTTGGACCTAGGGATGAAGAGTTCTTTGAATGGGCCTCTCTCAGGAGAACAGATCTTGGGAAGAAGTCTATACATGTCCTGTGTGCAAGGATAGGATATTTGGGCAGTGATTTCTGGGAACCAGAATTATAGTCTAGAAATGGACAGGGAAACTTGAAGCTTTGATTTACAAATGCCTGTTTGTTGAAAGGGGTATAGTCAGCAGAGGGTTCAAGCTTAAAGACAGGCCACTCACATTTTGGGATCAGGGCAGGGACCTCTCTTGGATCTAATGAATCCTTTAGGATTTATTAAGAATTTCTGCAAATTTTCTTTCTTTCATCTAGCACAAGAATTCAATGGAGGGCCTTAGATTGGCTGTGACTATTTAAAAGATAAAAGACCAGTTTGTTTTTATTTTATAAAGGCCTCTAGAAACTTTATGACCTTCATGAAAAAACAAAAGACCTACAGTGAAATCAGACCAAGCTGAGTACCACTGAAAATGTAGCATAAAATTGGACAAGGTTGGGGACCAAATTTCTCAAGGCTTGAGGGGGGCAGAAATCCTTCAAGAAGAGTATAGGAAATTCAGTGTTAATATAAAATTACATGATGTTCAAAGTCAGAACTTTGAGGACTACTTAAAAAAAAGACTTTGGGTGGTGGGCACAGAATGCAATGTACAGGTGATATATTATAAAAATTTATACTTGAAATCTATGTGATTTTATTAACGAATATCACCCCAGTACATTTAATTAAAAGAGAACTTTATCAATTTTAAGTATAGATTCAGATAAATTTGGTAGGGACAGCGAATTGAAAAGTGCAATGAAACTTAGCAGTAGAGATGACACTAAGGTCACATTTAGAAAGATCAGGTTAATAGCCCAGGAGAGATCGAGATTCTCTGTAGACCTCACAACAGAGCCTATGGAAGTCACCTCATATTGGAATGTACTCAGATGAAATGAAGAAACAAACTGGTAGTCCTTGTAGGAGATCTGAGTCCTTAAGAAATTATGCCAACCTTGGAATCTATTACTAGACTTCTGCTACAGATTTTGAAATATTTCCTATAATTGTTTATTCATTTCTATTTTATTTTAATTCCATAGTAAAGTTCCTATATCAGCCAAAGTTCTTTGTTGAAAGCAACACATGTTGACTGGACATTTTAACCTAAAATTAATATACTGAAAGGATATTTTATGGCTTACAGGAATTTGGGGGAAGCTGAAGAACTGGGGTACAAAGTGGGTAGGAATGAAGCAAGGCTAATCTACAAGAGCCACCTGGGAGGAACCCTTTTGTGTGTCTTTTTGAGATACTTGCTCCAGGTTCAGTCCCAGGACAGTAGTGTTTTTGGCAGATCTAGCAACCAGAGGGGCAAGGAAATGAAAGCTTTAGACACTCACTTCTTTAGAATGAGATGCATCTTACTCTTCCCCCAAGATTCATCTAGTCAGATGCTGGCTAATTGACCTAATAATGACCGCCATTGCTTTGAAAAGAACGCATCTGTTGGGTTGTCTGAAGAGAAAAAGATAAGAGTTATAGGATACATTTCTACTTGGGCACACATAGATATCAGTTTCCTGAAGGTAAAAATACAGTCTCGCCAGAGTGTATGACAAGAAATTCAGGAGAAATTAGGGGAAAGGGCAATAAGTAAGGCAAAACTTTAGAGTGGATAGATAGCCATGGTTGCTGTTTCCTTTCCATGGCGTGCAATAAAGAGTTAACTCACCAGCCTGGCTGGCATGGCTCAGTGGATTGAGTGTCATCCCATGGACTGGGAGGTCCAGGTTCGATTCCCAGTCAGAGCACTTGCCTGGGTTGTGGACTAGATCCCCAGTAGGGGGTGTGCAGGAGGCAGCCGATTGATGTTTCTATCTCTCTCTCCCTTCCTCTCTCTCTAAAAAATCAATAAAAAAAACATATTTAAAAAAAAAAAAAGTTAACTCACCAGGTCTGGGCTGCCCAAACTCTGCCCATTCCAAGATCTTCTGGACTGGCCTTCGACTGGCTCCTGGGAGATAACCTCTGAGCCATTGGAATAACCTGCCTGATAAGAATGTCTTTGTATCCCTGTGACTGGATAGATTATGCTAACAGTGTGATCTACGGTAAATGCCTATTTTTATGTGTATGCCTGGGGCTTTGAGCCATGCTACAACAGCTTGACCTCTGGGGAGGCAGGATTCTGAGTGGCTGAGTTCAGTTACACAGGCCCTGCATGCCTAGGAAATGAACTCCCACAGAACATTTCTGAACACCAAGGTTCTGGTGAACTTTCCTGGCTGGCAATGCTGTTAACATGTTTGGGAGAAAATTAAGTACTGACTCTGATTCCACTGGGAAAAGACCACTGGAAGCTGGTGCTTGGGTTCTTCTGCACTCTGCTTGTGTACCTGTTTCCTTTGGTGATTTTAGTCTGTGTACTCTTGCTACAATAAACTGTAAGCATGAGTATTACAGCTCTTCTGGGTCCTATAAATCCTTCCAGTGAGTTACTAAACCTCAGTGAGGGCTTGGTGACCTCCAACACACATGGGAAACAGGATTTAACTTAGGATTTCCTGCACTCTCGACTTAAAAAGTACAACTCATTCTCTCTGCATAGCAAACTTTTTTCTCGGGGACTGCTATCATAATGCATTGCGTGCTTTTATGATTTTTTTAAAATTTAAAGATAAATATAATGTCCATAGAAAAGAAGGCAGAAAACAATAACATGGAGAATTAATACTTGACTGAATGCTTCCAGAAACACTGTGTAAAAACACGAGAAGCAAGATAAATAAGGAACAAACGAAAGGGACCTTAGTCGTTTCATAATGTAGGAAAGGCAGAGCACCAAGACAATACTTGACGTCACCTCTCCCTTCGAGCGCAGCGTATCGTACACCGTCTTTGCATAAATTGATTTTGTTAACTCCCCCTTCTGTGACCTTCTGTAAATGTCCCTTTATGACTCTATGAGGTTCAGTTGGCAAGATGTTAGTTACAGTGGCAAAGCAAACATGATGAATTTCTGCTGTCCTGCGAGGTTCCTGCAGTGTGGACGTTCTCTCTCTGTTCAGCACCCTCACGCTATGCTCAAGCAGCCCCGTCCATCCATCAGATAGCAGGCTGCCGTCGGTGCTAGTGCCACGGATGAAGATTTATGTGTTGCTATTTAAGGAACGGAGGTTTGGCAACGTCAGCCTATTCCTTTGGCCAAACAATAATATGCTAATTAACCCACTTGACCTAAATTACGCAGCACTGGAGGGTGTGCAACCAGCCGGTTGCTCCACGGGCTGAGCGCTGCGGACCCTGCAGCTTCGCGCGGAGGGAGCTTTGCATCGTGAAACAAATGTTTGTTGGACTGCTCTCCTTCGTCATCCGAAAGGGAATTAATTATCTTCAGTTCACTAAAGGAAATTTATATTTTGCTCGGTTTGTTATGATTATACCAATGTTTCACAATTACTGTTCATCCACGGGGGCAAAATAATTTTTTTTTTTTTGCTTTTTCTCCCCGAACAATCGGTATGTCTCTGTTGGCCGGAACACTGCAAAGGAAGTGTAGACATTCGTATTTATCGTTGCTTGAGCTTTGGACAGGAAATTCCTGATCCATATGTGGGATTCAGAGCAGATGCACACCCAGAAGCTATATGCAAGGTTTTATTTGCGTGTGTTTAAAGTTTTTCCGGAAATGTTTTTTTTTTTTTTGTTTGTTTTGTTTTGTTTTTGCGACTCTCAAAATGGATTCTTGCCCCCAAATAAAATTAAAAAACAGTTATTAGGTATTCAAGACTATGTTTGTTTGTTTTTAATTCAATTTCATTTTTTCGTCACCATTTATCCCCTCTATACCCTCTTCCATCTCCACCCACCTACCTCCCCCGACAGTCGCCACACTGTTGTCCACGACCATGAGTTCTATCTCTTCTTTAAATGTTTCTCCTCCATACTCCCCACCACAGCATCCCTCCCCCACCCCACCACCAGCTCTGTCTGCCTGCTTTCTATCTATGAGTCTGTCTCTATTTTGATTGGTAGTTGAGTTTCTCCATTAAATTCTACATATGAGTGAAATCATGTGGTACCTATCTTCTCTGAATGGCTTATTTCACTTAGTATAATGTTCTCCACTCCATCCATGCTTTTGCAAAGGGTAAAATTGTCTTCCTTTTTATGACAGAGTAATAGTCCATTGTGTACATATGCCACAACTTTTTAATTTTCTCATCTACTAATGGGCACTTGGGCTGCTTCCAAATCTTGGCTATTGTAAATAATACTGCAATGAACATAGGGGTGCATATATTCTTTCAAATCAGTGTTTTGAGTTTCTTTTTTCTTTTTAATTTTTTTTTCTTTATTGACTTGTATAGAGAGAAGAAGGGAGAGAGAGAGAGAGAGAGAGAGAAACATCGATGAGAAAGAACATCGATGGGCTGCCTCCTCCATGCCCCCCACTGGGGATTTGGCCCACAACCTGGGCATGTGCCCTGACTGAGAATCGAACAGACGACCTCTTGGTGCATGAGTTGATGCTCAAACACTGAGCCACACCAGCCCGGCTGTTTTGGGTTTCTTTGGATAAATTCCCAGGGGTGGAATCACTGGGTCATTGGGCAGTTCCGTTTTTAATTTTTTGCGGTAATGCCATACTGCTTTCATATTGGCTGCACCAGTCTGCAATCCTATAAAATCTTGGACATTTCTCGTAGCAATATTTTTTCTGATATATCTCCATGGGCAAAGGAAACAAAAGAAAAAAATAAACAGATGGGACTACATCAAACTAAAGAGTGTTTGCACAACAAAAGCAACCATCAACAAAGTGAAAAGACAACCCACTGAATGGGAGAACATACTCACCAAAGATACATCTGATAAGGGGTTAATATCCAAAATTTGTAAAGAACTTATAAAACTCAGCACCAAAAAAACAAAAAACCCTAAACAATCCAATTGAAAAATGGACAAAAGACCTGAATAGACACGTCTCTAAAGAGAACATACAGATGGTCAATAGAATAATGAAAAGATGCTCAATGTCATCAGAGAGATGCAACTTAAAACCACAATGAGATATCACCTCACACCTACCAGAATGGCTACCATTTATGATCCTTTTTAAAATTATTTTCTGTGGACCCACATCTCTGATATCATTATTTATTATATAATGCTGAAAATTTATTGCAGTATCTCACCCATTCTTCACCCAATCTGCTTCTCAGCAAATTTCAAATAAATTAAACTCTCCAAGAATCAGAAACAAATGAAAACAGCAGAGATAGTAAAGAAAATTAGTGCAAGGAAGCTAATAAAGAGTTACAATTTCTAGCACATGTCAAGACCATGCTAAAATTGCACAAATTCTAGAAATCTCTTGAAATCTTGATAACAAATCTTGAAAAGAGCTTAGAAAAACATTCCATTGGGAGAAAAAAAATTCAGAGAGGAGAGTGGAAATCTGATGACAAATGGAGTAGAATGCAGAGACATTGACAGGGGATTTTAGAAAATGTGTAAACATTGCATGTACATTACAGAAGTAACCACAAAAAGCTAGGTGTATTGTCCTGTAAATCAGGGTTTCTCAGTCTTCACAGGTCATCGGAATCATCTGGGACTCTTGTTAAAAATGCAGATTCTGACTCATTTCTAACAAACTTCCAGAGAATACTGATGTCTACAGATTGTCCTTTAATCAGTGGGCTGTAAACCAAGATTGAATGAGGGATAGATAATCTTGCCTGAATTCCATACCATCTGTAAGTTTTTCTGTGTGAACCCAGACACATATTAATACTTGATTTCATAATACTTGCCGGAGTGTTCAATCCTATAGTATGGAAGAGTCTTCCCATTTCAATGAACTTCAGATTTATAGCCCATCTCTCTTATTCCAGAACCTAAAAGATCTAGTACTTATACACACTCTGAACTCCTGCTAGGACATTTTGGCTAGGTCTTAAAGCTATTTGGGGTATGGTCCCTGTCTTTTCTTAGCAGACCCAGTCATTCTCTGGTCAGATGATGTTGTGACTTGACCCTAGCTGTGGTCTGGTAGCCAGGAAGGGAGAGAGAAATGGATCTGAAGAAATATACATTTCTTCATCTTTAAGCAAGAATGGTATACTTGTTTCTAAGAGGGAGGAGTGAGCTTCTACTTCCCAGACTCAGACTTTTCAGGAGAATGTGATATTCAAGATTTTTGACCCAAAATCCTACTCAAATCTCTGTTTCCCATGCCCTCCACATCTGAGACCTGATGTTCACGTAGCAATCCTGCTGGGGTTGAGTTCAACCTTCTGTGAAGCTTCATTATTCATAATAGAATCATCTGCCTGCTCCTCAGCTTTCCTGCCCCCAATGTGGGACACCAGAGACCCTCTTATGCTGTAAAGAACTTCCTCTTGCTTCATCCTTTGCCTTATGTAGGTGATTCGTAACCTTCAGCCTTTTGCTACCTTTTCCCAGTGCACTGAGAGGCCTCAGCAGCAACGACCTTATTCTGTAGTCCTTGTAATGACTGTTTCCCATGAACTTCTGAGACATCTGAGCATTGCCCCACCGGTGGACCCCCTTGTTCAGGCATCACATTCTCTTTCACCACTGATGAAAATTTAACAGACGCATCACCTCCACCCACAGCTGACAGTCAGCGCTCCACTTACCACAAGTGGGGGGGTCTTCGTGATCAGATGGCTGTTGTGCGACCCAGCTGCAGAATCTCATCTTGGAGTCCGTTTCCTGAGTCCACACTGGCTCCAATGGTCACAGATCGTGTTCTCCAGGAAACAACTACTTGTGCAGGTTTTTTTCAGGGGGGAGTATCCGTGAGATCAATACCTGTGAGGCATGAGAGAAGCCAGATAGGGCAGAGGTAGATGGGATGCCATTGCAGCAGATATCCTGGGCACATCTGGAGCTGAGATGTTCCTTCAGAGTTGTTCCATGCCAGGCAAGAAGGCCAAGCATTTGTCGCTATGCAGTCATTGGATACAAGCTGCCCCAGGCGGGGCGTTCCTTGACATGAGAGTTACTATTGGGTAGAGCAATTTCTGGGGCGGGACTAAGCCAGGGACTAACAGCTAGTGTTCTGGCAGCCATGGGAATTAGCACCTCAGTCGTAAAGGAGAGGCTGGGTAGTACACCCCAATATCTACTCCAAACTAAAAAATGTAAATTTATAAAGTATAAGAATAGTGTTTATTAAAGCTTGCTAAAAGGTAAAAGTCATTTATCATCTATATATAATTTATATATCTATTATATATAATGGATATATATATTTGCATAGGTGGTAAAGCTATTACGAAAAAAAGGGTAATTTGCACAAAAATCACTATTAGAGTTAACTGGGTGGAAGAAACAACTGGTTATCTGGGAGGGCACACAGGAGATTAATGGAAATGATGATGTTCTGTTTCTGAGTCTGGGCAGTTGATACTTGTGTGTCCTTTTCTCTTCTTTGACATATACATTTAAACTGATGTACCCTTATTTATTTATTTATTAAAATATATTTTATTGATTTTTTATAGAGAGAGGAAAGGAGAGAGACATAGAAACATCCATGTGAGAGAGAAACATCCATCAGCTGCCTCCTGCACACCCCCTACTGGGGATCGAGCCCACAACCCAGGCATGTGCCCTGACGGGAATCGAACCAGGACCTCTCAGTCCATGGGACAACACTCAATCCACTGAGCCACACCGGCGAGGGCCCTTATTTATTTATATCATATTTTCTCTTTTAAAGGAGAGGAGAATGAAGGTATATATAAATGATTGTTATTTTGTTTAACATTAACCCTAAGATAAGAGTATGATGTGAGTACTGAGAGCATTAAAGAAAAACATTCCCAGGACCTCAAATGAGGGAGATAGATAAGCTTATCCTGTTTTCATTTTGCACTCAGGTCAAGGGATTCTCAATCCAGAAGAAATTCTAAATATAGCAATGCAAGAAACACTCTATGAGGACATCTGTGCTTCCTTCAAATGCTCTATTTAGAAAGTTATGTTATTTGGGAAAGTTTTGATTTAGCATGATGACATGAAAAGAATAAAAATCTATAGGAAAATCAGAAACAAAAGATAGTTGGTGTTACAACAGGAAGAAAAATTTCAAACCAAAACAGCCTAAAATTAATTTGTTTGGGAAATTATATCTGTATTGTTACTATAAATGGATAAAAGTAAGACACTATATGGTCTGAACATTATTGAGAGCATTTAAGAGTCAGAAGTGATACTCATTCCTTCATTTTTCAACATATGTCTATCGAACATCTGTGAAATGCTGGGCACTGTGTCAAATGCTGGTGACAGAATGTTAAACACAAAACACATGGTTCCTGCCTCATTGTTCTAGAAATCTAGTTTTCATACTTTAAAAATCCTACACATTATTTAAATGAAATATTTACAGAGCCCCACCCTGGCCGGTTTGGCTCAGTGGTTAGAGCGTTGGCCTGTGGACCAGGGAGTTGCAGGTTCGATTCCAGTCAAGGGCACATACCTCGATTCATCCCTGGCCCTGGTTGGGGTTGTGCGGGAGGCAACCAGTCGATGTGTCTCTCTCACATAGATGTTTCTCTCTCTCCCTCTCCCTCCCTCCCTCCCACCCTATCTGAACAAAAAAAAAAAAAATGGAAAAAATATCTTTGGCTGAGTATTAAAAAAAAAAAAAAAATATATATATATATATATATATATATATATATATATATATATATATATTTACAGAACCCCAATATATACTAGAGAGTAGGGTTCTACACTCAATTGCATGTGTAGGTATTTTTCTCCATACATCCAGAAAATTCTCCGACACCAGCTGGGTGGCCCACAATTCAACTCGACGCTGAAACTGTCTCCTCAGGGGTGGCATCAGAGCCACAGGGCGAGGGCTCAGTTCCACACGGCTGCCTGCACTTCAGGTACCAGCTGCCAGTCCATGTGGTGATCTGCTCTTCTCACCAACTGGCTATGAATTCGAGGTTTCCATGACTCCCACCTTGGGTTCCATTAATTTGCCCCAATGGCTCTCAGAATTCAGGAAACCCAGTCACTCATTCGATTACCAGTTTATTAGAAAGTATATTCAAGGATACAAATAAACAAACAGCCAGATGAAGGGTATACACAGGGCAGGGATCCCCAACAAAGGAACTTTGGTGTTCATGGAGTTTAAAGACTGGGAAGGTGGCGTAAAGAAGCATTCTGCTTTCTCAACCTGGAATCTCTCCAAACGCCCTCTTGTTTGGTTTTTTATGGAGGCTTCATTGTATAGGCTTGATTGATTAAATCATTGTTCATTGATTCAACCTTCAGGACCTCTCTCAGCCCTAGAAATTGGGGGTGGGACTGAGAGTTCGAACCTTCTATTTATGGTTGGTTTCTCTGGCAAACAGGCCCGTCCTTAGGTGCTTTGCAAAGTCAACTCATTGCTGTAAGCTCAGTCGTGGTGGAAGGGGCTTGTTATGAACAAGACACCCTCTTCACCTTTATGGGCCTAAATCCACTTCAGAAACGGAGGACCAACGACCCAATATTCTAGTAAAAGATGCTCCATTGTTCTTATTCCACAGACATCATCAAATGCAGTATGAACATTAACCTTCATCAACCCTAACCCAGGCTGTCACCACTAGATGCCCCGGGTCCTCATGCCCCTGCATTCATATCATGCGCATTATTAAATGGTGACACAGCATTTTTTTCTCTGTTTGCTTAGTCATTAGAGACTCATAAAGGAAACTTTACTGAGGATCAGCTTTTAAATACTTATGCCCACAAACTTAAGTGAACACACACATACATACTGTTCTATTAAAAGTCATTAACGTATGCCCCAAAGACCCAAAGTCCCGTGTGAGTATTACAGGTTTACCCTTGGGACCTAAGGCTTTATCTCCACGAGATAAGAACGTCCTAAGTCTACAAGGTTACTCTTAAAATAGGGTTAACCTTTAGGCACATCACATTTTTTTTTCTCTCCAGCATCACACGTTAAACTTCCAAGGGAAAGAACTATTTCACGTAATCTCAATACCATTTGCTGGCACGCCGTAATCCTTCTCCATTACTGGAGACAAATCATGTTCAGCCTTGTCTAATAAGAAAGAGTTACCCATCCATAATAGTTACAAAGTCTATTCATATCTTGACATTTTATCTTCATTGTTTATAAATATACCCTCCACTAACCGAGCAAGGCCACCTCTGATCACTAAGGTTAATTTGTTTTTGGGGGGAATAGAGTTAATGTAACCTATGAACCCATGATTCATATCTGTCAAGGGCAGACATGGAGAGAGGCTGGCCAGTGACTAAGTGTCACGAGAGAGGCAATGGCAGCATCAAGGCCACTATTCACAGCTCCCCTCTGGAGCAGCGAGGTCATTGCAATACTGATAATGTAGTTGTGGGAAGAAATATTTCCCTGACCTCTTCCTTTCTTGGCAGTTGACACATCTGGGATTCCCAGAGGGACTCTCAAGCTGTAGGAAGAACTCTGAGAGGCAATTTTTCAAAACCTTTAGAGAACTAAGAAACTGCAACATATCAAGCCACATACCATTATTAGGATAACGATGAACATTTAATACTATATTCTGTATGTCTGAAAAGCAGTACGTATCTATATCATTTTGATGAGTGCCTCTGTGTGCACTTTCTGATTGTGTGATTTTTCTTAAAAACCTGTATCTTACTATCTTTTTTGCTTTTCTAAAAACGAAAGCCCCCCTTATAGGTAAGAATTTTCTTTAAAAAAATTTTTTTTTCTTTATTGATTTTGGAGAGAGAGGAAGGGGGAGAGAGATAGAAGCATCAATGAGTGAGAACATCGATGGGCTGTTTCCTGCATGCCCCCCACTGGGGATCAGGCCCACAACCTGGGCATGTGCCCTGACTGGGAATCGAACTGGTGACCTCTTGGTACATGGATCGACGCTCAACCACTGAGCCACACCAGCTGGGCAGGTAAGAATTTTCTAACATCAGAAGAGGAAACTGTACATCCAAGGATGCTGTCATTGTCCCACACTTTTTTGAGTAAGAAATACCAGTGATACTGGGATGGATGCGTAGTTTACTAAGGAAGCTACTTTTCGGGAGTCCATAATTGGCATGTGCAATTTCTAAAACCTTCGTGAAGAATTTGACCCTGTTACCTTATAGTCACACGCCTCAGCTTGGCTAATTCTGAATATGTAATGTTATTGGCCTTTCTTGAAAAAGTTGCTTCAGTTCCCCAGACGCTTACTTGGGTGATGACCGAGAGGTAACTCAGAAGCCCGTCTTCCTGACGCTGGTGCTGGCTTGTTCTTTTCACGGTTGAACTTGGTGTTCTTGAATTTTCAATCCGGTTTTCCGGGCTCGTTTATTTATTTATTAATTTTGATATGTGACATGATGAATGCCAGGAAAAGATGACCTCAACGACCCTAAGCATCAACTGTAAGATCCATAAACGGCTTTGAAATGATCATATTTGGGACGGCAGGTCTGATGCTACAGCCCGCAGTCAGGGAGAGTGGCCTGTGGCCTCTGAGCCTCGTTGGTGGGGCAGGCCTCTCCTTATCTGGACTGAGACACGCTGGAAGTGCGGCTTCAGGTCAGCCGTCGGAGCGTAGACACTTTCCATGCGTATACTTGGCTGCATATGGCACAGATCAGAATCCTTACATGGCTGTTCTTTTTTGTTTTTTGTTCCCTTCAACTAACTATTAAGGACCCGGATATAAGTATTTGCAACTTAGCAAAGCAGACTTTCTGTCGCTGGTCTCATACTGTACAAATAGCTACCAATTCTTTTGGCCAGAACTCGGAGCAGAAAACTGTTGTTAGCAGTGTTATTGGTGAAACTAAGAATTTTGAGTAGCCATGAAGATCATTTCTAATGGTAAATTTTAGGGCACTGGTCAATAGGAGAACACTTCTCTTTCTAACCATATAATTATGATTTTTTTTCCATTTTCCTTCAAGAATTATGAACTTTGCAACTCTCTCAGACATAGTCAAGGCCATTAAAATGTACATGGATACCAAATGCTATTTGACTGGCATAGATATTTAACTATTCCTGAAAATACTGTCCTGCAAGAGAACTTTCTGCAGATGTTTGGTATATGTCTATGTGTATTCGTACAGGAAGAACTGTTTTCATGTTTGCCTTTCTACAGGAAAATTTAACTACAGGACTTCAGATACTGGGGTGCTTGAGAAAAGAAAAGGAAAAGGAGTATGGGAAAGACATATCCATTATAGTTCTGGTAAAGCATCCTTCGACACCACTTGGTGCTTGCCTTATTTGACTAGGATAATTCGTATTCAATCTCATGTTCATATACAAGGTTTTATAAGAAAACTTCCAAACTCCAGAAATGATCAAACCCATTGAAGTTATTTTTTCTGCAACCTGAATGTTCTTCCCTTGACTGTGAGAAAACGAGTGCTAAGCGGTTCCATTTCTGTACATGGGATATCTAAACCCGTTGGAGATAAAGCCAAAGGTAAGAAATTGTGCTGTGACCTATTCAAAGGTGGTCAGATTTAGCATAATAGATTATGCTAATGTAGAAACCTGTTTTCATGGACTAGCTTTTATATACCGGGGTGGGCAAAAGTAGGTGAATAATAAACTCTGCTTCACGGACTCACAGCTGTAAGCCTACTTTTGCCCACCCCTGCATATAATCATATATATGTATACGTATACATATACATATACATATACACATACACATACATATATATATACATATACATATACGTGTGTGTGTATGTATGTGTGTGTGTGTGTGTGTGTGTGTGTGTGTATATATATATATATATATATATATATATATATATATCCTGTCTTCTCAGTAAGAGTGGAGCCTACAACTCATCTTAATGTATCTACAAGTCAGCTAGGTGCTGAGCAAACGCGTGTTGGTGGTGTGGGAGGCGGTCCACGGCCCACCCAGACATCCTTGAGTGGGTTGAGGTACCAACCTCATGGCTCTCAGCTCTGGAAGACTGTCTTGGGCTGTTGGTGGCTGATTGTCCAGGGGTTATGCACTGCCAGCCAGGGGGTGTACCAGTGTATCCTCCTTGCTTTGGGCCATCCAGCTGTGGTCCAACTTATGCTCCAGAGCCCCCTGTGGGTTCAGGCTGACCTTGACTTCTCCCCAACCCCCTCTTTTTCCTAGCTTCTTCCCCCAACTATGCTGCTTTGCTCATTCATGTACAGACCCCTTTTGGAGAGTAAGTTGAAGTAACTGTATTCTCCAGTGCACATGACGGTAGTTCCTGAAAACAGATGGAAAGGATGCAGGCAGGGTCTTGAGGGCACAAGGCATCTAGTGATGGAAGCCTGGCTTTAAGGTTGATGAAGGTCAAAACCAGTCTATAGGACGTTTAGCCCTTCTGAGATTAATGTTAATATTGCATTTTATGACGTCTGTGTCACCCACTTTTTTAAAAACTGTGTAAGAGTAATAATTGCAATGTAAGTGGGGTGGTCGTTGTGCCCAGTGGTAGCCACATAAATAACTTCGGCGTTTTCCTGTCGGTTAGAATTCAGAGTGGTAACGTGCCCATCTTTTTCCCAAGAGTGCAAGTCTCTGCTTTTCCCCAGAAGATGCTGCCTGAGCAGGCTGTAGCTGACTGGGTCTGGCAGATTGTGTAGATTAAGGAGGCCGCTTTGAAAGCTACAGGAACTCCTTCAGGCCTTTAGGGTACCATTTAGTATAATTTAGGGCTCATCTTAGCCAGTTCCTAACCGGTGAATTACTCTAAATGATGCACTAGAAACTTGGATGAGTTAACACACCTCCCAAACAGGCCACCTGAAAGAGAGCAGCGGACACCCAGGAAGAGCCTGGCATAGCTCAGGCAGGTGGAAGGTACCAGGACAGGCAAGCCCTGGTTGGCTCCTTCCCAGCACTGGGCGATTGGGACCAGCCTGATTTCCAGCATGCTTCCTCCTTTGTACTGCAGAGGTATATTTCACTGAAAGATCATCTCGGAGTCTGAAGGCATTAATGTTGTTCCCACTTATTTAGAAAGAGTTGAGACACTGGAATAGCCTCCATCTGTGATTTGAAAAGGGACATTACTTTCTTCCAAGTCGTTCAACAAAACCTAGTGCATTCTGAATCTTAATTCATAGCATTTGTATTCGTTGTCTAGGACAGCCACAACGAAGTACCACCCACTGGGAGGACTGAACTACAGACATTTATTGTATCACAGTGTTGGAGGCCAGAAGCCTGAGATCAGGGCGTCAGCTTAGTTAATTCCCCTCGAACACTGTAAGGAAAAGTCATTCCATACCTCTCGCCTCTCTTCTGCTCCTTTGCGGACAGTCTCTGGTGCTTCCCGGCTGGTGGCAGCGTCACCGCGCCTTGGCTGTCATGATCACGGGGTGTCCTCCTACACGTCTCTCAATTCCCCCTCTTTAGGGTATCAGTCATACCGTATTAGAGCCCACCCTAAGGGCTGCATTTTAACTCTATTACCACCATAAAGAACCTATTTCCAAACGAGGTTGCGTTGTGAGGCCCTGAGGGTGAAGATGTCAACATGCACACGTGGGGAGGGTACACAATTAAACCCATCGCGGCATTACTGTGGAACGCTCCTGTATCGGGGGATGTTTTGGTTTGAAGTCACAAGACTTCAGCGAGATGCCATATTGAAAGATACAGCTCATGTGGGTGGAATAGCCATGCACTAAAACCAACACGTTGATTGGAGAAATTAAAGATCTAAATAAACAGACATCCCCTGTTCGTAGGTCAGATGGCGTAAGGTTGCTGACATGCCACTCCCCCCCAAGTGGTGTATATATTTAAAGCAATTCCAGTTTTCAAGAAATCAAAATCCCACCGGGTTCTTTTGCAGACATTGATGAGCTAATTCTAAAATTCGTATGGAAATTCAAAGGACACACACTAGTCAAATCAACCTTGAAACAAATATAATAAAGTTGAAGAATTTGCATTAGAACTTATACAATGAAAGCACTCAGGAAAATATCATACACATAATTAAGAGTCAGAAGCTTTAATGGGAGATACCACTCCATTTACAACAACCACAAAAAGTAAAAATAGTGTATTTACTTAGAGTAGGTTTAGTAAGAAACATGCAGAAGCTAAGCCGAACAAAAGCAAAATACACAGATAAAATAATAAAAACAAATCCAAAATTATTTAAAACACTAGCAAAAGATGTGAAGTAGTCCCCAAAATCAAAGAAACTAACAATTTCACCCCTAGTTTTGCACCTAACAGAAATACTTTGAAAAGAATGTTCATAAGCAACATTATCTGTAATAGCTCCTAAATATAAATTGCCAAAATATCTAACAGCAGCATAGTAGATAAATTAATTATATTCACCTAAGACTTACACAGCATTGAAATGGAATGAAATATAGTTACCCAGAATATGAATCCATCTCAGAAGTAAAAGGTTGAGAAACCAAAAACAGGAAGAAAAGAATGCAGAATACACGATTCCTTGTACATACATTTCAAAAAATCAGACAAACTGAAAACAAACCACTGTTTTTAGGGATGCACGTTTAGCTGATGAACTGTAAACAAATTAAGAGAACTAATATCATACAAGTCAGGCCAGTGGATAATTCTATGAGGTCTAGGAGGGTTTAAAAATTACGAAAAGCCCAGAGGGTGGTAACTAATGTTCTTTTTCTGTATTTGGATGATGATAACTTGGATATAACATTTGTGATTAAATCACTAGACTGTGTTTGTGTTTTGCGTCATTTTTAATGTGTGCATTATATTTCAAAATATAAATACAAAAATAATTTGTAATAAAAATTGTAATATATTCCTTTTACATCACAGGGGATCATCTTATGCAGTCCCTGAATGGTGACAACTTGCTTTGTAGATGAATTGATTAGACCATAGAAACTGGCAACCACATTTCTATAGAAATATATATTTTATCAAGATAATTCTATTCTAGACAAATGCACTTCCTCTTCATGATTGTGATCTTTCATTGCATCCCTTAACCTTTCTTCTGCATAATTGAGACTTCTATTTCTTCCTAAAAATAAGTGGTTTCAGTGGAATTTGCAATATTAGGAATTAATTGGAATGACGTGAACAGCCTTTAAAACAGCACTGATTTTTATTTTAATATATCTGAGGCGTAAAATGTGTGTGTACATTGTAAATGTATTTGATTTTTTGGTGTTTGTTTTCAGGTGTCAAAGGATTGAGCTAATTCACCTCACAATGACCATGTTATTATTCGTCCATTCAGGAAACTTGGTTTATTTTGCTTTCTGTTATTTTATTTTACTTTATCTTATTTTATGTGTTACTATTTGCCCTCAGCCCTCAATTCAGTTACTGTCCTGTTCCATTTTCTTTGCATCCAAAGAGTGATATCTTATTATTCATAATATTTTCAAGAATCTTTTGATACATTTCTAGCATTTCTTTCTAGCATAATATGTGAGTGTGTGGATGTGTGTGTATCCACGTATATATACATGCCACTGCAAAGTCTCCTACTATTTTCCCTTTTAACTCAGTTTCTTATATTTTACGTAGCCTGGGCTATGATTTTCCTGTATAATGATTTTCCAGTCCAACATGGGGATTTTGGCCCTTTGAGAGTGGGCGTCATTCATTGGATAGAATTCTTACCTATATCGGAAATCTGGGTGCTAATTCTGGATACGGCCAAATCTACTCTGAGAGTTTGGGCAAAGCAGTTTCTCATTTTGGATGAGTTTCCTCATTCATCTTTTAAACCAGTTATCTAAAAAATCTGTACCGCAGTGGATGACAGCTGTTAGGATTTCAAAAACAGTGGCCAGTTTATAAAATTCTGTTAGGTGGAAAGATTTTTTTCAAACACGTATACCCTGTCCCAAAGGTATACATCTTCAGTTCCAACTTCTGGCCATCTTCACTTGTCCATTCGGTGGCCTGGAAGACATTCACAGCTCTGTGCTCCACAGACTCCTGACACCAGCGGTGCCCCAGACTGCATCCAGGTTCTTCTCCTTGAGGTAGCCCCTCCTCCTGGGTCCGTTTGGTCAACAATATTCCATTCTGCATCTCAAGCTGCAAATGTGAAAGTCTCTGGCTTCTTCTCTCCTTCGTCATCTGTTGACAGTTTCCACCAGTCATGAATACGTCCCTCAGGTCACCTCCCTGTCCCTGTTCACCTTCCCCTGACCATTTCTCTCCATTACTGTAGCAACTTTCCCAGTGTTCCTCCCCCTCTCACCGACTCTCCCGCAGGTGTATTTTCTAAGCTGTCATCTTTCTGAAGATGGAATATGCTAATGTCACTCATATGCATACATTTTACAGTGACAGATCAGTACGAATTCATCTCTGATCTGATGGATTAGATCAGATCAGATTCGACCTTTCAAAGGATTCTCCTAGCTCACCTTTCCAGTTTGTATTCCCAGTTTCCGGGCTGGGACCATGGATCTTTCCCACAGAAATGTTTCTTCTATATTCTGAACATAATAGATGGACTCTTGCCGTCTTGTGCCTGGTTTATTCTTCTGGGAATGTCTTCTTCTCTGCCTGAGAAATTGATTCTCTGTGTAAGTGAGCCCAGATAGACATTACCTCACTCATGAACTGTCACAACCTCCCACAATTAGTCACTCCCTTCTTTAGTCTCTGCCTGCACTGAGCTCTGTAATTTTCTGAGGGAAAGACAGTATTTCAGTCATCATTGGACCCTAAGCCCTCATATCATGCCTAGAAAATCAGATGAATTAAAACATATGCGGGGGTAAGCAAAAGTAGATTTACTATTATTCGGATGGAAAAATACAAATTAATAAATAATAAGGCAAAAATAGACTCTGTGTTTTTCGTACTGCCTACCCCTGTATTTATGCAAAATAATCAGTAAACTGTTCAAAAGCCTTGTCTTTTCATATTTAAAAGAGTGGGGTTGAGCCCTAGCCTGTGGCGCAATTGTTTGGAGCATCTTCTGATACACCAAAAGACTGAGGGTTTGATTCCAGTCAGAGCTTGTTGTGGGTTCGATCCCTGGTTGGGGTGCATACTGGAGGCAACCGATTGATGTTTCTCTCTCACATCAAAGTTCCTCTCCCTCTCTCTCTCTTTCCCCCTCCTTTCCTCCCTTCCTTCCTCTCTCTCTAAAATTAATGAACATATCCTCAGATGAGGATGATAAAAAAATGGAGGTTGAATATTATGCTGTATGAGGTCAGCTAAATTAGTATTGGACAGGGTTACATCCTCCGTATTCAGCAGGGTGCCTGTCACGTAGTATATTCACAATACTTTTTGAGCAAATGAATGACAAAACGTGTAAATACTGTGAGCATGACAAACTAGGGAAATGATGAAACCTGTCTTGGAGGGCTCTGAGAGAAGTCCCTTAAATTTTTTTTTTCTTTATTGATTTTAGAGAGAGGAAGGGAGAGGGAGAGAGAGATGAAAACATCGATGAGAGAGAACATCAATTGGTCGCCTCCTGCATGCCCCCCACTGGGGATCGGGCCCACAACCTGGGCATGTGCCCTGACTGGGAATCGAACCGGTGACCTCTTGGTGCATGGGTCGACGCTCAACCACTGACCCACACCGGCCGGGCTAAGAGAAGTCCCTTTAACTTCAAGTACCACACCCACTGACCTGACTAAAATCGGCTCATTCTACAAACGTTCTTGAGGTGGCAAGGACTTCTGTGTATAAAGCAGAATGAAGAATTGTCTCGTGTGGTTCATAATAATAATATACAACTGCCTTACCCTAAAACACCTTCTGCCCAGCTATTTATAACCGGATTTTAGATGCGACTGGAGACCACCTCATTTCCGAGATGAAAAGCTGTACAAATCCTTAGAGAGTGATACAGAGGTGATAATATTCCGTCAAAAAATATACATAGGGAGAAAAAAAATACAACAAAATGTATGGAAAATCATGCTAGCATTTAGAATGCTTTATTGACAAGAACCCATTTCTAAATTGTATATTTAATAAAGGAGACGATTGTGGGAGCAGCATTAGATTTAGAAGAGAGAATTCAACTGTGAAATTACAAAACAATTTTACATAATTTAGTGCTCATTTCCCCCCACAAAATACCTCATAAATAAGTAGAACATGTATAACCGTCCCCACTTTATAAAAAGGGAACGGCAGTTTTGGGGCGATTTATTAAATTACTTGTCAAAGCTGCTATAGTTAGTAGAGGAGCCAGCCACAGACAGAGCACTGCTGGTCGGGATCAAATTAGATTTTAAAATGAGATGTCCTGATTCTAAATCTGATGCTCCTTTGCAATTATAGGAAAACAAAAGTGTTAACATAGTCTTGGGAAGAGGCAGTAAGAGGGACCAGATTTACCTTCCAACTGAAACAATGAAAAAAACAGACACAATAAATAATACAGTGATTTCCAGACAGTAGACATCAGCCAGACAGGAGACACACGAGGAAGCGCTCGGGTTGCCCCAGCTCACTGGGGAATGGTGGACTTACAGAGTAGGGAAAGAAGAGAGACCAAAGTGGTTAAAATTTGCAAAGCAGAGTACCAGGTGAGAGAGGGAGAGGGAGAGAGAGAGAGGGAGGAGAGCAGTGCCCTCGGGTAGGGTAGAGTATGCAGAAGTGTATGGCCTCAGTAGTGGAGCAAAATTAGCTCTCAAATAAAGTCATGTCTGCTTGCACCTAAAAAAGAATAAAAGCAAACTTTGAAAGAATTAAACTGCTTCCAGTAACTCTACTAGACCCCAGAGTAACGATCAAGGATATTTATAGAAACGTAAAAATTTGCGGGATCCAAAAGTAAAATTCGCAATGTTTGATACCTGATCCAAAGTTACTAGGCATGTAACGAGCAGGGAAATATGATCCACAATGAGGAGAGAAAAAAGCAATCAATACAAATAGACCTATAAGCAGACAGACGATGGAATTAACAGAAAAGCATATTAAAATGGTTGTTGTACTTATACGGCATATGTGTGAGAGAGCAGAGGAAAGGTTATGACTGTCAAGTCGAGATAGGAAGGATATAATGAGACTCTACTCCAGCTTCTGGAGTAGAAAGCTACAATGTCAGAGATGACACACATATTGGCTGGGAACAGCAGTGGATTGGATACTGTAGCCAAAAAGAAGAAGGAACTTCATGTCAGGAATAGCAACATCCAAATTGAAACTAGCAACCACTTCGGGACAATTTCAGGGAGATTTGTATAAATTTAATTGTGGTCCATGTAAGAGAGGCTATAGAGGAAAAAAGATATAATGACCAAAAATTATAACTTTTCAAACTTGATGAAATCTATATACTCTCCAAGAAGTTCACAAACCCCAAGTACAAGGAATACGAAGAAAGCTACACTAGGACCTATCAAAATCAACATGCTTAAGACTAGTCAGAAAAAAATCTTAAGAGCAGTCAGAAAAAAAGTCACAATGTATACATCAGAATAAAGAGAAGAATGACATCAGGAGCCATGCCTTTAAAGTTGCAGGGAAGAAAAAATAAACCTCTACACCTGGAATTCTTTTTATTTTATTTTTTATCCTCACCTGAGGAGGACAGTTTTGCATTTATCTTCAGATAGAGCGGGAGGGAGACAGGGAGGAAGAGAGAGAGAGAAACATCGATGCGAGAGAGACACATCGACTGGTTGCCACCCACCTAACCCCAACCGGGGCTGGGGACAAACTGCAACCGAGGTACATGCCCTTAGCGGGAACCGAACCCAGGACTCTCCAGTCCGCGGGCCGATGCTCTAACCACTGAGCCAAACCGGCCAGGGCTACACCTGGAATTCTTTACCCAGTAAAAAGATATTAAAAAAAAAAAAAAAAAACTGAAATAAGAATTGTTTTTTTTTTTTTTGCTGATAAAAGAGCCCAAACTATTCATTATCATTTGACCTACACTGAAAGAAATGTTAAAGGTAGTGTGCTTCAGGCCAAAGGAAAATTATATTAGATGACAATATAGATCGGAAAGGAGGTGAAGGGATTGGCCAGAGAACACAGAGACATAGGCACCGACCAGTGTGGTGATGGTGATGGCCAGTGGGAAGGAGAGGGGGCTGGGTGGAGGTGGGCAAAGGGGGTGGGAGATGGGGACGTCTGTAATAGTGACAATACAAATAAGATTAAAAAATTGAAAAGTGCTACAAATAGCAAATATGTGGATAAATAAAAATACTGAAAAAATTAAAATCTCTAAAGATTCATAAAGACAATTAACTGTTTCAATGGGGAAAAAAAGGAGAAACCTCTGTAACAAAAATAAATTAATAAAAAAAAAATAAAAAAAAAATAAATAAAATAAATAAATAAAAAAAAAACAAAAAAACAAACAAACAAACAAAAAAAAAACAAAAATAACACTGGCCTGTGGGATTTTATAGCGTGTACTATAATTAAAGTGTCTGACCATAATAGCCCTCAGGCAGAGCGCGGACGTAGGGTGTATTGTTACGAGGTTCTTTTTCATATAGAGTAGTATATTATTTGAACATAGACTATGATCATTTAAAATATGTACTAAAAACGCTTAAGCAGCCATTTAAAAGGGAAGATGAGCAGGAGAGTCCTAGAGCAAGTTAACCCAAAAATGGCAAAACTGAAATCATCTATTTCAGGCACATCTCAAGAAGGCAAGATTCTGTGGAAAAGACAAGAATGCTAGGAAAAAAGAATTCAGCAGGGAAAGAGGAAGACGAATATGAGATGAATTGACTCCCTAAAAGAAGCCATAGGCATGGGTCTGTGGGAGCTGAGCAGGGCTGTTGAGGACGGGACACTGTGGACGTCACTCATTCATGGGGTCCCCAGGAGTCGGAGCCAACTCAACAACGACTGCACACACTCAGCCATAGAAAAAGAAAGAACTTTGACTATATGCAACCAAATGGACGAAGCTCAGTGTAATTTATGCTGGAAAATGTCCAGACAAAAAAGAGAGTGCATTCTATGAGTGCATGTCCTTAAAATTCTAGAAAGTCCAAACTAATCTATAGAGACAGAAAACAGATTAGATGTTGCCTAGGGGTGGGAGTTGGAGGCATGAGAAGTTACAGACATGTACCTGTAAACTTGGGTGGTGGGGGGGTTATGGATATTTTCATTATCTTGATTGCTGTGATGGTTTCACTGTGAATGCGTCAAAATGGATAGAACAATACACTTATATATATATCTCAGTGATACAGAAAACTTTGAACACTTATTCTTGCTATGTTGTTAACCAGAGTATTCACAAATATTAAAAATTCACTTTTGAACTCATGGCTAAGGAATAATAAACACGACACAATTTGGATTGATATGAAGAGTAAAATGCTATTCATCTTACGTGATAACTATTTGTATTAACACCAAATGATCATCAATAGGTGAGAAATTAAAGAGTGGTGTATTTTTACAGTATACTATTCAAAGCTAAAAAAAATGATTTGTATTCAGCATGGGTGAACCTCTCTGTTATGACTAGCAACCCCGAGTGCACAGAACACTTCAGTAACCGCACTCTCAAACACAGTGAACGTGTGGTGCTGTGGTTATTCGAGGAATGTTGTGTTTCCTTTCCTGTCTGTCACGAACATTCCACCATGACAGCCAGAGGCTGTGTAGCTTTTCTGTTGGGATATCACAGACTGATGTAATCCGATATAGTATTATCGATATTATATTCTATCGTTGGAAAAAAGTTGGGACTAAAATATCATTATTCAAAGATTTACTGTTAGAGTGGGCCACAAGACAGGTTCTTGAGTGAGATTTGGAGGATGGATTTAAGGCAGCGGCCACGTTGTAACTCACACCAGTGACATCTTCTCTGCCGGCCAGAATCATTGGTGTGGGGCAGCTACCTGTCTTGCAAATACTCGAGCTGGTCCAGAGGGGTGTGCAGTTCCCCGACAAAGACTACCAGCATCCGCTGCAGAACACCCTTGTTCTCAAGGTCAGAGGCAAGAAGAAATGACCCAGGTCTCAGGCCATCCTCCTGGATTCTGGCTCCTGCTGTGTTCCAGGTTGTCTTTGCTCTCCCCCACGTACATGCTTACGTCTGCCCTCCCCAGATGCCACCTTGTGGAGGTAAAGCCCCGGCACCAGCCTGGACATGTATATAAGCCTCGGAACTTCAGATATATAAAATGTCAAAGCTTCAAAGTGGCTTCAGCCACTTTGAAGACAGTTTCATTGTCATCTTAGGTTCTTGATCTCATTTTCTGAGAGGAGAAAAATTTGCATATGCATTCACCATGCCACAGTCCACGGAGGCCTGCCTTAATCGTGTCAGTGCCCACTGTGGGTACTGGCTATGTCATATAGCTAGAGAACCCTGGCATGATGTTCAACAAAGTGGATTTAAAGATGACAGGTGGGTCTGGCCAGTGTGGCTCAGTGGTTGAGCATCGACCCATGCACCAAGGGGTCGCAGGTTCAATTCCCGATCAGTGCACATGCCCAGATCCCCACTAGGGGGCAGGCAGGAGGCGGCCAATCAATGTTCTCTCTTATCGATGTTTCCTTCTCTCTCTCCCTCTCCCTTCCTCTCTCTAAAATCAATAAAGAAAAAATATTAAAAAAAAAAAAAGATGACAGGCGGAGCAAAACACATTCCTGGTCCATCTGAAATCATTGCTTTGTGTTGTCTCCAGTCACAAACACACACAATGCTCAGGGGATTTGTAGACCTAAGTGAGTCAGTGGCTTTCATTACCCCCCAACCCAAGGCGACAATGTGCATGAGAAAGGCTCGTTTTTCTTTATATACTTCCATTTTCCCTTTATCCCAGTGGAAAGCCTTCAAATGAACCCCCACTGTCTTTGTGATTTTGCCACCAGAGTGTATTACCCCTTTGGTTTTGCAGTCTTTACAGCTGAACACGATGGAACACGCTTTCACCACGTGTGTGATCGCCAAGTGCGGTTCACCGCGGAGATGGAAGAAGAAACTATGCTGTTTGTTGGCGTTTCCAACCTGTCCTTGGGTTCAGTGTTCTTAGCCACGGGGAAAGCACAATTCTTAGGGGCCACTGAATGAAGTCAGTTTACAGGGTGGTGGTGGTTGTTTTCGCTTGTTTGTCTTATCTCATTCTCTTCCTCCACCCCATGGGGGATCCTGAGAAAGGAGAAAACGATTGTAGCACAGAAATTAACCCACGAATTAGGACTATTGTTGTTGTAAACCTGGCTAAAGTGAAGTTTAAAGAAAAGCACACATTTCCTCACGAGGAGTGTGTCAGTCCTTGAGTGTGTGTGTGTGTGTGTGTGTGTGTGCATGTATGTGGGATGGAAATAGACTTTTGTTCTAGGAGCACAATGGGCTGTGAGCTCCTCCCTCAGCTCCCCACGGTCTTGTGAATAGTTTGAAAGGTCTCAGCTGTCAGCACTTTGTAGGAACATGAAATCGCCAAATGGTAGTAAACACTGCGGAAAAGCATTCGTATCAAGACCAGAGAAAGGCTAAGCAGTGTTTAGTAATATTCAGATACAGCTGGAGTTTCCCTTGACTAATTATCTTCCTTTCTGTCTAGTTTTATTAAAGAGAGAAACAAAGAAAGCCCATCTGGAAGCCCTGGCATTTTTTACTACCCGATTTTGATGGTAATCGTCTTAATATCAATAATGGAAGGAGGCAAATGTTACTGTTAGATTAATGAGTTTTTGATTGATTTTCATGTCTATTACTATTACTGTTTCTAAGCCTGTTTTCTTGGCTTTGAATGGAGAGTCTGGATTAGATATCTCAAAGTTATTTTCTATGTATAAAAAACACTATTATTTCATCCTGATACTCACATGTAAAATGTTACCCATTTTAGTTATAGTACTTATACCCTTAACATGACAACCACATTTCATGCTATCAAGAAACTAATGAACTCTGCCATATTGCTTTTAGTTATGGCTCAGTACCCCGAAACTATTTTGCCAGCTCTCAAAACTTTTATCTGCTTTCTTCATACTTATCAACGTTGTAACCGTGAAACATGGCTGGGAGAGAACATTGGTAGCCTGAAGAAGTAGAAAAGAGGGAGATGGGTTGTATTTCCAATTTTATTAAAATTCTTATTTTCTACCAGCTATATGCTTTTTACGCCCAGCCTAATATCCTTTTGGCTGTGGGCAACTTTCCATTGGTTTTACAATCTCTTCATAAAAACACAACCTATCCCATTATCACATTACATCCCTCCATAGGCATATAATATTTTGCTCCGTTTAGAGGTGGGGAAGGAAATAAAGGCAAGAACAGTTTTCCAGATTTTGAACTTTTCATTAAAGTGCAATTTATTGAGTTTTGCTTCCAGGCATACATTAACCAATATGCATGATGAATTACTGGAAACTTTTTTTATTTACCGATGTCTATAAATCTTTCACATAGGTACGAATTTAGATGAATGTTCAATCCTACTCTACCCAGCTGTGCAAAGAAAGCTTAGATTCTCTTGTCTACTAGTTGATCCTCCTTTCTACTGGGTGACAGAGAAGTTCTACTTGTCGATATCTCAGTATTTCTTGGGTTAATGTGTTTCTTTTCAGCCTGAGTAGTTAGTCTACTTAAATTTTAGCTCCCTACCCGAGTTGATTTTATTCAGTAAACTCTTTTTAATGATTGTCTTGAGGGTAAGAGTCTGGACTTCCATCCCCTTCACTGCCACACCTCAGGATCTTGTCTCAGTGAGTGAGAAGACCTATATCTGGATGGAGAGAAGGGGCTTTGGCTTGTTCGATTGTCCTCTTGATTCCAGTGATGGAAGAATTGAGTTCCTTGCTGAAGACTGAGGTCCGGTTCTCTACTGGCTGTTGGGCAAGGGCTTCTCTCTCAGCTCCTAAAGCTGCCCCCATTTCTTTCCATGTGGATCCCTCCGACTTCAAACCAGCAACAGTATGCCAAGTTCTCCTCAAACTTCCAGTCTCTCAGATGACTTCTTTTCTTCTGCTGCCTAAGAAGACTCTGCTTTTAAAGGCTCACTGGAATAATCTCCATATCATAACTCAACTGACTCAATACAGGGCTAGGCAAAAGTAGGTTTACAGTTGTGAGTATGTGGAACAGAGTTATTCTTTTATTATGCATTAATTATTATATTATTTATTTGTATTGCAACTGTAAACCTACTTTCGCCTACTCCTGTATATCTGTAGAATGTCTTCAATGCATTACCTAGACTAATGGTTGAAAAACAAGGGAACTGGAATCTTGGGAGAGTCATCTTTAGAATCTGTGTATCGCAATCTGCCTTCTCATCCCCATAGATTCATGTGCCTCCCAGAAATACCACAGGTTTACCCCATTCTTGTTTCATTACAGCATCATTTCAAAGTCCAAAATCACATCTATAGCTGATCCACTAAAATTCTAAAATCTCATTCTCTAAATCAGGAGGCTACCTTTTTTTCTGGACACCGAAGAATAATCTGCTTCCAAGTTCATTCAGGTTGTCGGCAGAATTCAGTTCCTTGTGGCTGTAGGACTATGATTCTCTTTCCTCGCTGGCTGTTAACCAGGGGCTGACTCTGCTCATAGAAGCCAAGTTGTATTACATCTGCTTAGCATCTCTTGCCATGTGACTGGACGTGTTCATGGGTGTGCTATCACACCACAGTCACAGTTTCTGAGGGTTGGGGCAGGACAGGTGTGGCGGTCATTTAAGAATTCTGCCTACCACGGTGGGATGCTCCTCTGAGTTTTTAGGAGTCTTTCTCTTTCTCTTTTCCCTCTGCTACTCTGATTAAATAAGCCTCAATCCTGGATGTTCTTGGGTCTCCCCATACATATCTACTGGACCTGAGAGGTAGGTGGAGCCAGGACCTGGTATCTGATTTATTTATTCTACCTTTGTCTTCTTCTTACAATACATTCACTCTGGCAACATGGGCTCTACTCTTGATCTCCCCATTCCGATAGAATCAGAAATATCAGAGTGTGCACACAGATTATGATAAAATAAATTGTTCATGTGACATTCATTTAAGAAGTAGTTATTGAGTGTCTACTATATGTAATACCTATTATTTGTCACTGTTCTAGTGAATGGAAGATGGTGGCTTACACCAGGTTGCTAGAAGTGAAATGTGAGCAGTGCACACATTGTTGATATATTTTGAAGGTACAGCCAAGGCAATTTTTTAAAGGATTGGCTGTAGGTCTTTATTTAGTTTTCTTTATTAATTTTAAAGAGAGAGGAAAGGAGAGGGAGAGAGAGAGAGAAACATTGACAAGAGAGAACATCGAATGGCTACCTCCTGCATGCCCCCCAAGGGGAATTGGGCCCACCACCTGGGCATGTGCCCTGACTGGGAATTGAACTGGCGACCTCTTGGTATATGGATCGATGCTCAATTGCTGAGCCACACTGGCTGGGCTTGGCTGTAGGTCTTAAGAGAAAGAAAAGATTCAAGGATAAATATGAATTTTTTGGCTTGAGCATTTAGAAAGCTGGTGTTGTCTGTTAAGATGAATCCAGGTAAAAACAGTTTGGGTGGACACCAGAAGTTCAGTTTCAATCCTGCTAAGTTTAAAATATGTATGGCATATCCCAATGTTTATCAAATATCCAAGTGGAATTTTAAAAAATTGGATGTTTATACACAAATGTTTACTAGATACTCCAGTAGACGACATTTAGATCCAAGAGACAGCATAGAATCACCAACAGAATGCGTGGAGATGGGAGCAGAGGGCTGAGTTCTGGAACACTACAATTTTAAGAGTTTGCGTAGGAAGGGGGAATAAGAAGAGGAAACTAATGACTTTCAACCTCTATCAAGAGGTTGTAGTATCCTGGACAAAGGGAAGAGTGTGTACCACGGAGACAGAAGTGATGGGGAGTGATCCGTGTCAAATGTTGCTGATGGGAGAAGGAAGACAGGGACTGAGAATTGACTATGGAATCTAAGAAGGTTATTGGTGACTTTGACAAAAGTCGTTTCACTCGAGTGTGGGTTGATAGCTCACAGGAAGTGGGTTAAAGAAGACTGGGAGGAAAGGAACAGAGAAAAGGGAGTTTGGACAGCACTTGGGCAGCAACAGGAAGCCAAGCTGAGGAGGAAGTGGGGTCACAGTTTTCCTTTTTTCAATGGGAGAAAAACACAGTGTGTTTCTGTGCTGATCATAATAATCAGATAGGAGGGAAAACGAGAGCGAGGATTGCTATGGCGAGATGCTCAAGTGGGCGAGAGGGAATAGCATCTCACAGCCAAGTGAAGGAGATGAATATAGTTGTTCATCTGTTATGAGAGGTAGGAAGGCAGAGGACGTGGCGGCAGAGGGTGGTGGCCGCGGCTTCCGCTTTCTCAGCGAAGTCGGGGCTAAGTCATGAAGGAGGACGATGGAAGAAAAGGGAAAAAAATGTGAATATAATCGAAGATACATTAGGTGAATATATATAGGATTTTTTTTATTGTTATTTGTATTATATGAATGATACTGAAATGCCTTCACATCTGATCTTGTTTACCTTATTCTTGCCATCTATTGGTAGAATTTTGAGCCAATACGCTTGTTTTCTAAGTGGGCCCTGAAGCACTGTCTGTCAACTCCAGAAATGACAGCATTCTCCATATGAGGTATTTTCTTTTGTGCTTTCTTTTGGGATGACTTCCATAATTTAATTTTTGTCAATGACTTTCAGTCACTTGCGTTAGTTGTTGGTTCTATTATAATTTTTTAGATGTCTGAGCACTTTACAACTAAATTCTTAAATAGTCTATGTAAGGAGGAGCCAACTCTATCAATGGTAAATTAATCAGTGTATTTACTCTAGCCGCAGATCAACACTGTGTGATGAGAGTGATTGTATTGTTTGCTGTCACAGAATAACGCTGCCGGAAAATTCGCCGAGTCATCAAATTCAACTCCCGTGGTACAAAGTAGGCGTCTGTGCATTCAGAGAAAGGCTGGCCTAAAAAGGCAAGTTGTTCTAATGCACGTTAAATTCCCCAAAACAGGCTTCAGGGAACACCATACAGACATGTTATCTCTATGTAGCCTCATTAAGAGAAAGACATCCTCGTGTGTTATTCTTCCACTTCCCTGCCAACACGGGCATTAAACCTAAACACTTATATTGTCATTTTATTGGTAAACTCAAACACTGGTATGAAAACACCTCGGATCAATAGTTCAAGCTTAGAGGTACCGTTTGAGTGAAAGAGGAAATCCCTCTGTGAGTTTGGAGCTCTGTGTTAAGGAAACTGCACACTGTATAAAAGCTTACTGAACAAATAACATTAAGTAGAGGAAACCAAATAACCTCCTCAGACATGAAAATATATTTTGTTATTATAAACAAGCAGTACATTTCTATGCTTTATCATTCTTTGTTGTGATGTATTTCCTTTAGTTTTTCCTCTGAATTCCAAATCCACTGACATAAACAAATGTCTCACCTCCAGTGCCCTATCTATAATTTATAGGTTGCCAGCTACATGATTTTTTCCTTCCCTCCTCTCTCTCTTCCTTTAGAATTGCTCTTGCCCTCAGGGGCACAGTGTAGGTTAGTGTGGAAGGCAAACCAGAGATAAGTAAAGCACACATATATATCCAAGACAATTAGAAACCCAAAGAGACTTAAACATCTCTACCAAATAGACAGAAGGGAAACCATTTCTCGAAGGTGACCTAAATTTAACTCTTAACCATTTAAGGACTTTAAAAATGCTATGCATGGAGCAGAAAGATAAATCCATGACACTGCAAATAATGTGTCCTTATGCTAGACAGTGTTTAGCTGGGTTGCAGCTGAGGTGGTGATTAATCACGCCTAGAAGCAAGATGTGTGGGGTAAATAATGCAGTCCGAAATGTTTAAGCAATTTGAATTTTCCTGAAACTATTCATTCTTTTAGTAAATAGTGAGCACCTGCTGGTCAAACGGCTATGAGAATGATGTCCTTGTCCATGGCATTTGGATTATTTCCTGTCATGTTTGTTAGCCAAGATTAAGGATGAGTAACCTATGGTACTCTAAGTCAGAGCTTTTGGAATGGTTTCGGTACAGATTAAATCACAGTATGAACAACCATTATTTTCAATAGAAGAAAATGTATACTATAAGTATAAACTATATATACATAAATATATATTTATTTATTTACCCTATTTAAGAAAATAAATTCTGACCTCAACCTACAGATTTTTTCTTATTGTTCTTTTCCATGATCACTTTGAACATATCTCTAAACTGTACATTGTAATTGTTTGCATGCTTGACTTTGTTCCTTGGCTAAGATGTTCTTGAGGGCAGACACAGGTTGATTGATGTTGATATCCTCATGGGGCACACTGATAGCCTTCAGCATGTTATATAGGTGTTATAATCTATGTCAAAGACTTACCAGGGGGTAGTAAATATCTGGAGAGAGCCAAAGAGGACTAAAAAGGCTTTGAAAATTGAACATGCATTGGAACCACAGCCTACAGAAAGCAGATTAGAAGTTAAGACCTGATCTTAACCAGGTCAACTAGTTCCCAAAACAAAAATATCATCATTTTCTCTCAGATTTAAATAAGACACAGACTCTTGACATAATATCCCAAATGCCCAAAATGAACTTAAAAATTCTCATGGACGTAGAAAAGACATTAGCACCTGCCAACGCCAGGATGACGCAGATGTTGAAATGAGCTGATACAGATGTTCCAAAAACTATCATAAACATTCTTGAATAAAGTACTTTTTGTGGCCTGCATAGTGTTAAAGTAACAAGTTGCTTAAAAAAAAAAAAAAGTGATAGACTATATAAATCCATTTACATAACATTCTTTAAAAAATTTTTTTTCTTTATTGATTTTTAGCAAGAGAGGAAGGGAGAGGAAGAGAGAGATAGAAACATGGATGAGAGAGAACATCAATTGGCCACCTCCTGCATGCCCCCCACTGGGGATTGGGCCCACACCCTGGGCATGTGCCCTGACCGAGAATCGAACCAGTGACCTCTTGGTGCACGGGTCGATGCTCAACCACTGAGCCACACCGGCCGGGCCATTTACCTAACATTCTTAAAATGACAGAATTATAGAGGTGGAGAGCAGGTTAGTGGTTTCTAGGTCCAAGGAGAGCAGAGTTCCTTTCTGGTGATGGAACACTTCTCCATCTATGTACATATGTTGTATTCCTTTGAACGGTATGTTTGCTTTCTTTTATGGTGCTGCATCTTTTGAGGGTTGCAATAAAGAGCTCTTCCGTATCTGGATGAACTGAATTCATGAAATTTGGGGTGAGAGGAGAGCCCTGCTCACAGCACGCCCCAGGAACTTTGCCTCCCTGGAAGGCATTGTGGGCCAAGCCTAGGAGAGGGTGAGTGGCTGGGTTTGGTGTGATGGTGAGAGGTGGTGGCCAACATAGGAAATGAAACGGGCAACCCCAAATCCGAAGGAGTTCACTGTGACCAGTTATAGAAAAAAATACCAAATGGCTTGCAGAACCATGAGGGTGTCTGGATTGTAAAATGAGAATTGGCTTCATTCAGACATACCAAAAGATTTGAATAAAAATACAATGAAAGCGTTTAGCTTCCTTGTTAATAGTATGGCGGCCACAGAGAAGATCTTTCTCTCTTATGCTTTACCAGCATGCTAAAGGTACTTCCATTCACGGCGATAGCATTCATAATTGAGTTCCTAGTCTACAGTTGCAAGAAAGCCATCTTCAGGCTAAGTTGCTTTGCCTTCAATGAAAGTTTTAGAAAGTGATGTTAGCGGCATTAGAATGATACCCAGCATAAAATTTCTCCAAAACCACACGCACAGTCATTTACAAAAGAGGGCCAATTGCAACTCTTTGTATAGTTACAACAAAGATAAATGTATTTCGTATATAATTATATAATTTTGACTGGGACTGTAAAAGTTTCACAAATGGAATCTCATTACTCTCCCTTTCAGATGGAGGGAATTAGAGAGGACAGTGATTAGGAAATTTCTGTGTCATTCAGAACACAACAAAACAATCAAACTAGGGTCTGCTTTTGGGGATGAAGATAGGAGCATTTTATAGTCAACTCTGCTAGGATCAGAACTGGAAATACTGAAATCTATCACATTAATTTTTTGAATCCCTTCAAAAACTGATAGCCCTTAAATGTTCATTTAACCTTTATTTAGTTGGGTGCATAGATAAAGACATTTTTTATTAAAAGTTTTATGCCTGTCCAAATAAGGAATTTATTACTATAAATTTTCTAAACAGTTCTTTGAGAAGCATTTTAATTATATATATTTCTATATAGAATTCACTTCATGGGGATTCCAAAATGGCAGCGGAGTGAGTGGAAGCTACACAGACCATATCCCAGGACCAAACTGGAATTACAACTAAAATGAAGACAAATCGTCAGGAAAAAGCAACAGAAAAACAGCTTGCGAGGACCATACAACCAGGGACACTGAATGGATCCTGGTAGGATTGCGGAGGCGCGAGAGTGGGGCTGGGAGCCCATGGAGAGCAGCGGCCTTAGCTGTGAGCAGCACAGTGCCCTCGGGGTTAAAGCCCAAGCCAGCTCCACAGCGCAGAGCCGGGACAGAGTGCTAAAATAGCCACATCCACTCACCTGGGGCTCCGGCAGAGGGAGAGCAGACTGGACTGGAACTGTGTGGGGACACTCAGGATTTGGAGGACACTTAGAGCTTTTGCTGAGTTGCGGCCATACAGGACGGTGGCCATCTTACTCCTTCCCAGGGCTCTGGGGAGAGGCGGCAGCCACTCCCACAGAGATCCAGCTACACCCAGGTGGGCCATTGCAATGCAAATTGAGGCTCATTAACTACCAGCATCTGCCTCACCCTTGGGAAATCCTCTCACGCTGAACACCTGAGGGAGGTTTTCATTCAACTGAAAACCCAAGGCTCTTCAAGTAACCCGACTAATAGTCTCTAGGCAAAAGGCTAGAGGATAACTTAACCTTTTCTGGGCTTGCAAATCTACCCAGGAAAGTAAGACTCGACAGTGGTGTTTAACGTGGGTCCTCCCACGCTATTCCAAACCCAGTAGAGGGAGCCACAAACAGCAGAACACCAACATCCACAGGGAAAATTTGGCAGGCTCCAAAACCCACTGAGATAGCCAAAATGGTGAAACAAAGAAACAGATCCCAAATGAAAGAACAAGAGACCTCTACCAAAGATGAGATAAATGAAGTGGAGTTAAGCAAGTTAACAAAGCTAGAATTCAGAGCCATGATCTTGAGGAAGCTCAACAGCATGAGTAAGGACATCAATACCATGAGTAAAGACATCAACACCATGAGCAAAGACATAGAAACATTGAAAACCAACCAAGTGGAAATGAAGAAGCACCAAGAAGAAATGAAGAATGACATAGCAGAAATGAAGAACACATTGGAAGGACTAAACAGCAGAGTAGAGGAAGCTGAGGACTGGATCAGTGAATTAGAAGACAGGGTAGAAAAAATTAACCAATCAGAAAACCAAAAGGAAAAAACAATGAAAAAACAAGAAGACAGCTTAAGAGAACTGTGGGACAACTGGAAACATAATATTTGCATCATAGGAGTCCCCAAAGAAGAAGAAAATGAGCAAGGGTTAGAGAATATATTTGAAGAAATGGTGACAGAAAACTTCCCTAATTTGGTGAAGGAAGAAGGCATTCAAGTTCAAGAAGCACAGAGAGTCCCATGTAAGAAGAACCCAAACAGGCCCACACCAAGACACATAGTAATTAAAATGCCAACAATTAAAGACAAAGAGAGAATCCTAAATGTAGCAAGAGATAAGCAACAGATTACCTACAAAGGAACCCCCATAAGGCTCTCAGTTGACTTCTCAACAGAAACACTACAGGCCAGAAGGGAATGGCATGAAGTAATCAAGGTCATGAAAAACAGGGATCTGAATCCAAGACTACTCTACCCAGCAAGGCTATCATTCAAAATAGAAGGTCAAATAAAGAGCTTCCCAGACAAAAAAAGGCTAAGGGAATACATTAGCACCAAACTGCACTACAAGAAATGTTAAAAGGACTGCTGTAATTAGTAGAAGAAATAGGAAGGAAAATAGAACCACACTAAACAAAAATGGCAATAAATAAGTACATATCAATAATCACCTTAAATGTAAATGGATTGAATGCTCCGATAAAAAGACACAGAGTAGCGGATTGGATAAGAAAGCATGACCCATATATATGTTGTTTACAAGAGACCCACCTCACAACAAAAGACACACATAGGCTGAAAGTGAAGGGATGGAAAAAAATCTTCCAAGCAAACAGAAAGGAAAAAAAAGCTGGGGTAGCAATACTCATATCTGATCAAATAGATTTCAAAATGAAGGCCATAACTAGAGACAAAGAAGGTCTCTACATAATATTGAAAAGATCTATCCAACAGGAAGATATAACCTTGGTAAACATATATGCATCCAATATAGGAGCACCAAAATATATTAAAAATCTTCTGGAGGACTTCAAAGGAGAAATCGACAGCAATACAATCATAGCAGGAGACTTCAACACCCCTCTGACATCACTGGATAGATCCTCTAGAAAAAAAAAATTAACAAGGAAACAAAGACTCTAACTGAAGCACTAGACCAAATGGATTTAATAGATATTTACAGAGAATTACACCCCAAAACTACAGAATTCACATTCTTCTCAAGCGCACATGGGACATTCTCAAAGATAGACTACATGTTAGGACACAAACTAAGTCTCTACAAGTTCAAGAAGATTAAAATCATATCAAACATCTTCTCAGATCACAATGGCATGAAACTAGAAATCAATTGGAACAAGAACATGCAAAGACATTTGAACACTTGGAGGCTAAATAGCATGTTATTAAACAATGAATGGGTTAGTGAGGAGATCAAGGAAGAAATTAAAAACTTCCTGGAAACCAATGAAAATGAACATACAACAACACAAAATCTATGGGATGCAGCAAAAGCAATTCTGAGAGGGAAGTTCATAGCACTCCAGGCCTACCTCAAGAAACAAGAAAAATTTCTAATAGACTACCTAACCTCACAACTTAAAGAACTAGAAAGCAAACAAAAAGAAAACCCCAGAGCAAGTAGAAGGAAGGAAATAGTAAAGATCAGAGCAGAAATAAATGACATAGAGATCAGAAAAACAATTAAAAGGATCAATGAAACAAAGAGCTGGTTTTTTGAAAAGATAGACAAGATTGATGGACCCTTAGCTAGACTCACCAAGAAACAGAGAGAACCCAAATACACAAAATCAGAAATGAAAGAGAAGTAACAACTGACACCACAAAAATACAAAGGATTGTTAACCAATACTATGAACATTTATATGGCAACAAATTCGACAATCTAAGTGAAATGGACACATTTCTAGAAACACATAGTCTCCCAAAACTGAACCGGGAAGAGATAGAAAACTTGAACAGACCAATAACAGCTAAGGAAATTGAAGATGTAATCAAGACTCTCCCAGCAAACAAAAGCCCAGGCCCAGACCGCTTCACGGGGGAGTTTTACTGAACATTCAAAGAAGAACTAACACCCATTCTCCTCAAACTATTTCAAAAAATTCAAGAAGAAGGAAGACTTCCAAACTCATTTTATGAGGCCAGCGTAATTCTAATTCCAAAACCAGAAAAAGACACTACAAAGAAAGTAAACTACAGGCCAATATCCCTGATGAACATAGATGCTAAAATCCTAAACAAAATACTAGCAAATCAGATCCAACAATACAACAAAAAAATTATTCACCATGACAAGTGGGATTCATCCCAGGGATGTAAGGCTGGTTCAATATTTGCAAATCAATAAATATGATACACCACATAAACAAAATGAAAGATAAAAACCACATGATCATATCAATAGACGCTGAAAAAGTATTCGACAAAATCCAGCACCCATTTCTGATAAAAACGCTCAGCAATTTGGGAATAGAGGGATCATATCTTGATATAATAAAGGCCATATATGAAAGACCTACAGCCAACATCATACTCAATGGGCAAAACCTAAAAACATTTCCCTTAAGAACAGGAACAAGACAGGGATGCCCACTTTCACCACTCTTATTTAACATAGTACTGGAAGTCTTAGCCACAGCAGTCAGACGTGAAGAAAAAATAAAAGGAATCCATATTGTAAAGGAGGAAGTGAAATTGTCATTATTTGCAGTGACATGATGTTATATATAGAAAACCCTAAAGACTCCATCAAAAATCTACTAGACTTAATAAATGAATTTGGCAAAGTAGCAGGATACAAAATTAACGTCAAGAAATCGACGGCAGCCCTGGCCGGTTTGGCTCAGTGGTTAGAGCATTGGCCTGCAGTCCAGAGAGACCCGGGTTCTGTTCCCGCTAAGGGCATGTACTTCTGTTGCAGTTTGTCCCCGGCCCTGGTTGGTCGTGCGGGTGGCAGCCATTCGATGTGTCCCTTTCACATCGATGTTTCTCTCTCTCTCTCTTCCTCTCTCTCCCTCCCACTCTATCTGGACAAAAAATGAAAAAATGTCCTCAGGTGAGGATAAAAAAAAAAAAAAAAGAAATTGACGGCATTCTTATACACCAATGATGAACTCACAGAAAGAGAAACTAAAAAAACAATCCCGTTTACCATTGCAGCAAAAAAATTAAGGTACTTAGGAATAAACTTAACCAATGAAGTAAAGGACCTATTTGCAGAAAACTACAGGACATTGAAAAAAGAAATAGAGGAAGATATAAAAAAGTGGAAGCACATACCTTGTTCATGGATTGGAAGAATTAACATCATTAAAATGTCCATACTACCCAAAGCAATCTATAGATTCAATGCAATCCTCATCAAAATACCAGTGCCATATTTTACAGAACTAGAACAAATACTTCAAAAGTTCATATGGAACCAAAAAAGACCATGAATAGCCACAGCAATCTTGAAAAAGAACAAAGTAGGTAGGATCACAATACCAGAGATCAGGTTATACTACAAAGCTACTGTAATCAAAACAGCCTGGTACTGGCACAAGAACAGGCATATAGACCAGTGGAACAGAACAGAGAATCCGGAAATTGACCCAAGACATTATGCTCAATTAATATTTGATAAAGGTGGCAAGAGCATACAATGGAGCAAAGATAGCCTCTTTAATAAATGGTGTTGGGAAAATTGGACAACTACATGCAAAAAAATGAAACTAGACCATCAACTTACACCACACACAAACATAAATTCAAAATGGATAAAAGACTTAAATGTGAATCCATAAAAATCCTAAAAGAAAATGTAGGCAACAAAATTTCGGACATCATACGCAGCAGAATCTTCACTGATATATCACCTAAGGCAACAGAAACAAAGGAAAAAATGAACACATGGGACTACATCAAACTCAAAAGCTTCTGCACAGCAAAAGAAACAACCATCAAAACGGAAAGGGATCCCACTGTATGGGAGAGCATAATTGCCAATGATACATCAGATAAGGGGTTAATCTCCAAAATATATAGAGTGCTCATACAACTCAACAAAAGGAAGACAAAGAACCCAATTAAAAAATGGGTAGAGGAACTAAATAGACACCTCTCCAAACAGGACATACAAATGGCTAAGAGACATATGAATAAATGCTCAACATCACTAATCATCAGAGAGATGCAAATTAAAACAACAATGAGGTATCACCTCACACCTGCCAGAATGGCTGCATCAACAAATCATCAAACAACAAGTGTTGGTGAGGGTGTGGAGAAAAGGGAACTCTAGTACACTGCTGGTGGGAATGCAGACTGGTGCAGCCACTATGGAAAACACTATGGTGTTACCTCAAAAAATTAAAAATTGAATTGCCATTTGACCTAGTGATCCCACTTCTAGGAATATACCCTAAGAAGCCTGAAACACCAATCAGAAAGAGTACATGTACCCCCATGTTCATAGCAGCACTATTTACAATAGGTAAGATCTGGAAACAGCCCAAGTGTCCATCAGTGGACGAATGGATAAAAAAGATGTGGTACATATACACAATGGAGTACTATGCAGCTGTAAGAAAGAAAGATCTCTTATCCTTTGAGATGACATGGAGGGACCTGGAGAGTATTATGCTAAGCGAAACAAGCCAAGCAGAGAAAGACAAATATCACATGATCTCACTTATTTGTGGAATAGAATAAACATAACAGTCTGAGGAACAGGGTAGACCCAGAGATGTGGAAGTAGGGTACAGACTGACAACCCTCAGAAGAGGGGGTGGAGGGGGGGAGGGAAGAGATAAACCACAGAACTTATGCACATGTATGCATAACTGATGGACATGGACAACAAAGCTGGGGACGAGGTGGGGGGGTGGGGAGGAGGGTGTTAATGGGGAAAAAAGGAGAAACATCTGTAACAAAAATAAATTAATAAAAATAATAAATAAAGAGTAAACAACAGCAACAAAAAAAGAATTCACTTCATTTGTCCCAGTAAAACTACTCTATCCCATACTTTCCTTTTTTTCTCAGAACATCAGCTGCCTGTGAGTGACAATTTCACTGGCTGGCGTGTTCTGTGGTTCATACCTCCAAGTGCTATTTAGTTTACACTTTCCAGTTGTGTGAGGTGTCGAGTATGAAAAGCTTAGTTAACTGAATCCCATTGTCAGTGTATTTCACTAATGCAGAATTTCCTACTGGGTCACTACCATTAATTTAGTCCTTAATATGATTGTGCTCTCTCTGCCCTTAATTGTTGTTTTTCTTTTTCCATATTTACCCCCATGAAATTAATTGTCCTGTGAGTAGAAAGTAGACAGAAAGAATAATGGTATGAGCCTGGCCATTTGTTCTAGAAAGACAGCCACTCACTGTGGATGCCCAGGAGGAAAACGGGTCAGACCGCAAGGAGTAAACACCCAAGAGAGTACATAAACCTTCATAGCTGGCGACATCGTTGGCTACATAACTAGACCAAACTGTTGTTATTTCTAGAGGTTCTGGAAGCTCCCAACTGTATTGTGACAAATTGTCAACCTGCATAATTCTCAAGAAATGGTCGGCAGCCTTGCCCAGCCGGTTACTAGGGCTGCTACCGTTTTGCCAAGGGAGACAAGACCTTAGATTCTGAGGCATTCCATTTTTAGCTCGGAAATGAACAAAATAATGACAAAGCAGAAAGCATATGATGGTGACGCTGTCTTCTTCAACACGTGTGTTTCGAAGCATCCGGTTTTCTCTTGGAGACCACCGCTCCTCACACGCAGGTCAGATCTGAGCAGAGTCTGGAGTGTAACGCCTGGAGTCTCATGATTAGAAAGGGTGTAAGAAGCAGCACAGATTGTCACCTGAATGTCACTGTGAATGATGACAAGACACGAATGCAAGCAGTCAGGAAAAGGCTGTCCCAGGGATCATAATCAAGCCAGCTGAGGGTTTCAGCTATCTCCCTACGGTTCTCAGTGTTTAATGGCCAGTAAACTTCAGTCACTAGTGGCTCCTCTGAGCACTGAATGGTAGTTTAGCAAATGCCTCCCCGAACTCATATACTGCGAGGGTTGGAGACAGTGAGAAAGCTAAGGAGGGTTGTTTTAAGGTTTCTGGACCAAACAACCTGTAATGGCACTTCAAGGTATTATGGGTTGAGGGCAGGACTGGATAAGAACCAAGGAAAAAAAATGTCCTCAAGACATCAAGGATGATGAAGGTAATTATATTCCAAAGAAACACACACACACACATACACACACACACACACACACACACACACATGCACGCACTTGCTTTTTCTCTGTGTTTAAGGAGTAATCAGTCATTTACAGAATTAAAAGTTGCGGGCAATTTGATGTCCTCACAGTTTATAGCATATATTTTTTACAGTTCTCAAAACTTTCCCAAAACAACTTTTTTTTTGGAAAAAAATTTGTGAAGGTGCTAGGCAGCTAGCTGTTAAGCAATTGCAAATATTTTAGTGATCCCCTAAACATACTTTACATGGGGAAAATGTTTTTCCTTGAGGGGGAAAATTTCAATTAAAATCAATTTTATTTCTGCATTCTCCTTGGACTTATAATGTTTTAGTTGTCTTCCTTCCTATTCTAAAACCCGGATTTTTATCAGCTGAGAAAAGTGGAGCATAGCAATATCTTATGTAATACTTGAATTGCTAATTAAGTGTGGGATTTATTTTAGGGCTGGAGTTTCTGAAACAGTGGAAGAAGCAGCTGTGATGGTTTATGTTGTGCATCTGAGACTCCAGACTTTTAGGCAAAATGTGGAGAGTATCAGATAGCCTATCTCTATTATGGGACACTCAAATCCATTATACGGTTCATTCTACCCTGAGAAAAACAGACTGATGTTCTCATTCTGCTGTTAATAGCAAAACACTTCTCTCTCCCTCTCTTCCTCTCATGATTTCTCTCTCTCTCTCTCACCCTCCCTCCCTCACTCCCATTACCCTCCCCCCTTCCTATCTAGGGGATAGTTTTGTGGAAAGAGCAATTGGGTAACCCTGAATATATTCTTCAACTTTAATTCTGTAGAAACGGACTGTAAAAAAAAAAAAGAGAGCTATTCTATGGGATAAGTATAAAACTATTTGTAATATTATCCACATCTTAAAAGGGTATCTATTTTTCAGGAAACATGTGAATAATCCCATGGCTTTCTTTTCATTTTTTTCTTCCAATTTTTTTTCCTTTATTGATTTTAGAGAGAGAGGGATAGACACTTTGATGAGAGAGAACATCGATTGGCTGCCTCCTGCATGCCCCCCACTGGGGACCGGGCCCACAACCTGGGCATGTGCCCCGACCGGGAATCGAACCTGCAACCTCTTGGTGTGTGGGTTGACACTCAACCACTGAGCCACACCGGCCAGACCCAATGGCTTTCTTATAGTTACATAAAAACAGGCAATAAGCAGGAAACATATTGGAAACTACAGATGACATCCATTTGATTGAGTGTTTGCCACTGTGTGTTCGCAGGAGTTTCTGAAACTCTGTGATTCTTGATTTTGCCTTATCTACAAATTAGGAATAATAATGACTACAATGCGGAAGATTTTTCTAAAGATTAAATGAGATATTGCACATGGAAATAATTTGTAAAGCTTGATTGCATTCTAAGTTACATATTATAAACGTCACCTGTTTTAAGTTCACAATTCAACGACTATTTGTATATTTACAGAGTTGTACAAGCATCACCACGATTTTCTTTACTTTAAATTAATTGATGGTTGTGACTGTCAGTTCTCAGATGGCTCTCCAGGATTCCTGGCCTTTGATTATTCAATCACACACTAACCTAGATATAACTGAAAGGTCCCGAATCAGTTATAGATATAGAAATGGCCTGAGTAGGCTGGACCTTATCACACAGATCCTGGGAACAGTTTTCTCTGACTGGATGCTGAAGAAGTGAGAGAGATTCAGAGGATGTGAAAGATTTGACAAGGAAGAGTTTCTCCATTGTTGAAATGTAGTGGACTCTAAGAGCTGAGGGCAGTCCCAGCCAGTGGCAGCAAGAAAATAGGGGCTCCAGTCCCTGAGATGAGGAGTTCAAGTACTTTAGGGGAAATGCAATGTGTATGGGCAGAGGACTTGGAAATGAAGTAGAGGAGGGAAGTCAGCCAATAGAGTGTTAAGTCAGGCCACCACAAGGGGCACTAGGAGCTCAATTCCTTAGGGACACTGTGAGACGGGTCAAATGGAGTGTCAGGACAATCCCACCCAACAGGAGAGGAGGCTGAGGTGTTCATAGTACACCTACTCTAGGGAGTCATTGGTTGAGGGCCGCTTCCTGAAAGTATTAATAGCCTGACACTTCTGGTCTGCCCTATCCAGGGTTTTGAAAAAGCACTATTCAGAGACATACAATTATATGTATTTTTATTTATTGACTTTGTGAGAGAGAGGGAGAGAGAGAGAGAGAGAGAGAGAAAGAGAGAGAGAGAGAGAGAGAGAGAGAGAGAGAGAGAGAGAGAAAGATTTGTTGTTCCACTTATTTATGCATTCACTGGTTGATTCTTGGATGTGCCCTGACCAGTGATTGAACCAGTAACCAGGAATTACTTTTCTCCTCCCACTTATAACTCTTCCTTCTGCTGAGTTTTTTTTTTTCTTTCTTTATTTATTTTAGAGAGAGAGGAAGGGAGAAGGAGAGAGAGATAGAAACATTGATGAGAGAGAACATCGACTGGCCGCCTCCTGCATGCCCCCCACTGGGGATTTGGCCCACAGCCTGGGCATGTGCCCTGACAGGGAATCGAACCAGCGACCTCTTGGTGCATGGGTCGATGCTCAACCACTGAGCCACACCAGCCGGGCTGGTGAGTCGTTCTTGTTTTGTTGTTTCACAGGTTGGGTCTGTGAATGTCCTGCTTAACATTTGAGTTAAAAAAAAAAAAAAAAAAAAAAAAAAAAGCTTGCCTGGCTATCACCCTCCAGTGCCTGTCTCCCAGATGCCTTTCCTGAAGAAGTTACTGGGTCATCCGAAGTCCTTGCTTGTTTCTCCAGCACCTGCATTCCTTTCAGGTTGATCTCGCTTCATATCGCTCAAAGCGGTAGGCTTCCCGGTCACTAGATGAACCCAGAATTCTTCTGTCTGCTTGGACCTTTGCTGTCACTTAATACTAACCCATGGCTTGTTGTGTTCTTCTTTTCCCTTCATGTACTTTCCCTGACCTCTGACTAGGTCGAGTCCACTTCCCGCCCAGCGCCCCAGACGAAAGGGACACGGGGATCTTCCCAGTTGTCGCAGGGGGTGCTGTGGTCTGAGATGTGGAACAGAATGGTTTCCTTCTACACAGGTCACTGGTGGAGTCTCAGCCATAAAAACACAGAATAAGTATCTTATTTACTGTCAAAATAACCTCTTAAAATACCAATTAATTTGCATACATATGACAGAGGAATATTTAAAAGAAATAATAACAGATGCCTCTATTGGAAATAAGCAGTTTGTATCATAAACAAAATCCAAATTATGCAACATTCTGAAGATTAATCACCTCGTTGCTTTAACAAACAGAGTTTGGACTGCAGAGCCTCTGCAGAAGGGTGCATGGAGACATAAACAAGCCTGTTTACCGTAGCATCCTGAGCAATAGTGAAAATCAGGGAAATTGGAAACAATTTAAATTGATGTGTACATGGATAATCAAATTTCAGGGTCCTGACCAATGGAAAATTTAAAAATAATAAAACAAGGTTTACTCATTACAAGGTGGTTCAGTCTCTAAAAACTATGTTTGACTGCAAAGAGCATGTTACATGATAAACCTTGGCAACCTCCTGCCCTTGGCTCTCCATCCTTCTCACTACGTTCCTGCCATCACTTTGGATTCTTGAACTCACCCCTCAAGGCCTGCCCTCAGCGCTGTGTTTCTGCTACCTCTCTCTGGAAGACTTTTCCTAATTGCTCAGATGTCTCTCTCTCTGCTACTTTATTCAGACTTTGCTCATCAGCCTAAATATTTTAGCACCTCTCACTCCAGCACTCTTTATTCTTTACTTTTATTTTAAAAATTTTGACAGTATTACTGATGTCCCCCAATTTCCCCGCCTTTTGCTCCCCTCCCCCCCAACCCCTACCCCACTCTAGGCCTTCACCACACTATTATCTGTGTCCACTGACTATGCATATATGTATATAAGTTCTTTGGTTAATCTATTCCAGTCTCCCTGCCCCCTCCCTTCTGAGATATGTTCGTCTGTTGTTCATCAGTTTATGATGTTCATTAGATTCCACTTATAAGTGAGCTCATGATATTTGTCTTTCTCTGACTGGCTTATTTCATTCAACATAATATTCTCCAGGTCCATCCATGCTATCACAAAGGGTAAGAGATCTTTCTTTTTTACAGCTGCATAGTATTCCTTTGTGTAAATGTACCACAGCTTTTTATCTGCTCATCTTCTGATGGGCACCTGGGCTGTTTCCAGATCTTAGCTACTGTAAATAGTGCTGCTGTGAACATAGGGGTGCAGATATTCTTTCTTATTGGTGTTTCAGGCTTCTTAGGACATAGTCCTACAAATGGGATTGCTGGGTCAAACAGCAGTTCCGTTTTTAATTTTTTGAGTGAATTCCAAACTGTTTTCCATAGTGGCTACACCAGTCTGCATTTCCACCAGCAGTGTACTAGAGTTCCCTTTTCTCCACATCCTTGCCAGCACTTATTATTTGTTGATTTATTGATTGTAGCCATTCTGGCAGGTGTGAAATGATACCTTATTACTGTTTTAATATGCATCTCTCTGATGATAGTGATGTTGAATGTTTTTTTTTTTTATGTGTATGGGCCATCGGGATGTCATTTCTTTGGAGAAGTGCCTATTCAGGCCCTGTGCCCATTTTTAATTAGGTTATTTGTCTTCCTTTTTTTGAGTTGTATGATTCTTTATCTGTTTTGAAAATTAAACCCTTATCATATGTATCATTGACTAGTATGTTCTCCCATATAGTGGGTTTTCTTTTCATTTTGCTGATGGTTTCTTTTGCTATGCAGAAGTTTTTTAGTTTTATGTAGTTCCAGTTGTTTATTTATTTATTTTTTCTTTGTTTCTCTTGCCCTAGGAGATGTATCTGTGAAAATTCTGCTATGTGAGATGTCTGAGATTTTGCCTATGTTTTCTTCTAGGATTTTTATGATTTTGTGACTTACATTTAAGTATTTTATCCATTTTGAGTTTATTCTTGTGTGTGGTGTAAGTTAGTGGTCTAGTTTCAGTTTTTTTGCATATAAGTTACAATTTTCCCAACACCATTTATTGAAGAGATTGTTTTTACTCCATTGTATGCTCTTGCCTCCTTTGTCAAATATTAATTGGCCATAATGATGTGAGTAAATTTTTGGGGTCTCTGTTCTGTTCCATTGATCTATATGCCTGTTCTTGTGCCTGTACCAGGCTGCTTTGATTACAGTGGCTTTGTAGTACAACCTGATGTCCGGAATTGTGATTCTTCTAACTTTGTCCTGTAGTTTTCTAGTTTTCTGAGTACAGATCTTTTACCTCCTTGGTTAAGTTTATTCCAAGGTATCTTATTTTTTGTTGTTGCAATGGTGAATGGGATTTTTTTTTTTTTTTTTGAGTTTTGCTTTCTGTGTGTTCATCATTGCTGTATAAAAATGCTTTCAATTTCTGGATGTTGATTTTGTGTCTTGCTACTTTGCTGAATTCATTTATTAAATCTAGTAGTTTTTTGGTGGAGTCTAGATTTTTCTATGTACAATATCACGTCATCTTCAAATAATGACAATTTTACCTCCTCCTTTCCAATTTGGATACCTTTGATTTTTTTTCTTGTCTGATTGCTGTGGCTAGCACTTCCAAGTACTATGTTGAATAAGAGCGCTGAAAACAGACACCACTGTCTTATTCCTGATCTTAAGGGAAACACTTTTAGTTTTTGTCCATTGAGTATGATGTCGGTTGTATGTTTGTTATATATGGCCTTTATTATGTTGAAGTATGATTCCTCTATTCCTGCTTTGCTGAGCGTTTTATAAAAAAAAAATGGGTGCTGGATTTTTGTTGAATGCTTTTTCTGCATCTACTGATATGATCATGTGATTTTTATCCTTCGTTTTGTTTAAGTAATGTATCACATTTATTGACTTGTGAATATTGTACCAGCTTGAATCCCCAGAATAAATCCCACTTGGTCATAGTGTATGATCTTTTTAATGTATCACTGGATCTAATTTGCTAATATTTTGTTGTGAATTTTACCATCTATGTTCATTAGGGATATTGATCTATGATTTTCTTTCTTTGTAGTGTCTTTATCTGGTTTTGGAATTAGGATAATGCTGGCCTCGTAAAAAGAACTTGGAAGTGTTCCTTCCTCTTGAATTTGTTGGAATAGTTTGAGGAGGATGGGTGTTCTTTGAATGTTTGGTAAAACTCTCCTGTCCAGGACTTTTGTTTGCTGGGAGGTTTTTTTTTTTATTACTGCTTCAATTTCATAGGTTGTTATTGGCCTATTCAGGTTTTCTGATTCTTCCTGATTAAGTTTTGGAAGATTGTATCTTTCAAGAATTTTTTCATTTCGTCCAAGTTGTCCAGTTTATTGGTATATAGTTGTTCCTAGCAGTTCTTACAATCCTTTGTATTTCTGTGTATCAGTTGTTACTTCGTCTCGTTCATTTCTGATTTTATTTATTTGGGTCCTCTCTGTTTGTGTCTTGACGAGTGTGCCTAAAGGTTCATCAACCTTGTTTATCTTTTCAAAGAACCTGTTCTTGCTTTCATTGATTTTTTGTACTGGGTTTTTTTTGTTGCTGTTGTTGTTTTACTGGTTATTTGTTTGTTTGTTTTTGTCTCTATATCATTTATTTTCTTTACTTTTGTTTTAAACAGCAATTCTCTCTTCCTGATAGCATAGTGTACATTTATTTATTTTATTCCTCAAATAGAATGTAAAGTACAAATTGAAAACTTTGTGTTGTTTCTCCACAGTAAATTCAATTCTTACACTACTGTTTAACATATTAAAGGTGCCAAAAATATGGATTGGTGAATCAAGTGCATGAATACCTATATTATCATACGATTTGTAAGGTATAAATAAAAGATCATTTTTACATATAAATACATATGTACTAATAGCAAAAATTGTGAATGAGATTGAGAATTGAATTAATTGTCATGGCAGAGAATGAATTCATCATGACAAATGACAAGGAAGGTTGTCAACTCCTAAATTATGTTTTATTAATTTAAAAAATCTGAAGCAGGTTGACTAAATGTCAAGATTTGGCCGTGTGGGATGGTGGTTACTCTGGTGTTCATTTTATTAGTCTGTATGTTTAGGGTGTTTGGGATATTTCAAAAGGAAAATGATTAAACAAATGAAGCAATTGGAGGGAATCAGAGATTGGTTATAATAAAGTGCTGACTACTTTTTTTTCTTCTTCTTGCTCTAAATTAACCTTTTTACTGCCTTGGTGATGAAAGAGTACATTTAGCTTTATGTGAAAGTGAATTATAATGAAGATATGAAAATAAAAGAAAGGAAAGTATCTACATAAAATGAAGCTGTTGACCTTAAAGTACCAGTAAAGTAAATTTTCTGGCAGTGGCATTTTCTCTTTTAAAGTGGAAGTCACTACTTACATGAAGAAGTTAAATGGAGGATAAAAAAGTAAAGTTTCACACCTTCTCGCCAAAATTGAAAGGGCTATTTTGTAAATTCTGATGATGATTATTTAAATATGCAATATAGGCCATTCTATCAAATTTTAATCGAGACAGCAAGAAAATGGTACATTATGGTTATATGTTTTTGCATTGCTCAAATTTTGTTTAGAAATCTGTATGAAAATCACTTTAGTAGTAGAACAGAAAAACATTTCTCCTGATTAAACCTCTGTATTTGCCCTTCGTTGTTTCTTTTTAAGCTATTCATTGATTTTTAGAGAGAGAGGAAGGAAGAGGGGAGAGAGAGAGAAAAAAATCAATGTGAGAACGAAACATCAATCAGTTGCCTTCTGCACACCCCCCACCATAGGTTGAGCCTGCAACCTGGGCATGTGCCCTGACTAGGAATTGAACCAGCAACCCTTTGGTGCAAGGGATGATGCCCAACCAACTGAGCCACTGGCCAGGGTGCTCTTCTTTGTGTTGAGCAGTGTCACAAGCTAACAAGAAGGTTAAACAAACAAACAAAAAACCAGGTAGACGTCTCTTAGAGATGAGAGGCTGAGGCAAAGCAAACATTCTCATGCTTTGGAGGTGCAATCCCAGGGCTACATGAATGAGGGAAGATGGGAAAACAATTATAGACGCTCTTTGACTTCAGATGGGGTTACATCCCAATAAATCCATCACCCATTGAATATATCTTAAGTAAAAAATGCCCTTAATACACCTAACCTCCTGAATACCATAGCTTAGCCTGTCTACCTTAAATGTGCTCAGAACACTTACAGTAGCCTATAATTGGGCAGAAGCATCTAACATAATGCATACACTGTAGAGTATTGGTTGTTTACCCTGTGATCACATGGCTGATTGGGGGGTTGGGGGTGTAGCTGCTGTTTTTGTTTTGTTTTTGTTTTTTTTAATTTTTTTTTCTTTATTGATTTTAGAGAGAGGAAGGGAGAGGGAGAGAGAAATAGAAACATCGATGAGAGAGAACATTGATTGGCCACCTCCTGCATGCTCCCCACTGGGGATTGGGCCCACAACCTGGGCATACGCCCTGACCAGGAATTGAACCGGTGACTTCTTGGTGCATGGGTCGATGCTCAACCACTGAGCCACACCAGCCGGGCAAGCTGCTGCTTCTTGCCAGTTGCCAGCAGCAAGAGAAAAGGAGAGGACCACATATCACTAGCCTGGGGAAAGATCAAAATTCAAAACTTGTGGTAGGGTTTCTAGAGAATGTAGATTGCTTTCACACCATCATAAATTAAAAAACAAAACAAAGGTCATTTGAGCCATCCTAAGTTGGGTCCCGGCCAGATAAGCAGAGATGATTTGGTGTGTTACCAAGACACACAGGCTTGCAAGAAACAGATCTAAGCCCTCAGTCACGTAGAATGTTTCCAGACAGGAGGAGAGAATTTATGTCAGACACTTTCCTCATCTTGACGTGCATTGGTCAAATCTTGCATGGGAGATATTTGCTCCTTTGTACTTCTTGATTTTGTTACCTGGCCCAGCTGGGCAGCTGCTGGGGCAGCCAGAGGTGCTGTAGGATCCCACCAGGACGCTGTTGCTCCTGGGGGCCCTGCTGTAGCATGTTTGGTGGACTCCTGTGAAAGTGTGCTTCCCACGACTTTCAGAGCTGAGACCAGCTGGGGCAGAAGACGATGAGGAGACAGGATATGGTGGGCAACCTGATCAGGGATGTTCTTTGAGCCAGAGGATGAACCTGGGGTTCAGGTGGACCAAGATTATCTAGAGAGGCACAAAAACTATGAGGTAAGGGGCAGGAATTTAAAGAGACTATCAAGAAAAAAAACAAAAAAAACTTAATGGACAGAATTTACCTTAGCTTAAGACTGAATATGTGGTAATGCCCTGAATAAGCAGAATATTGTTTAGGATAAATTCAGTTATTAGAAAATGAGAAAGAAAAATGAGCCATATGTGAATTTTATCGAAGCCAGAAACCTTTAGCAAAAACATTTTTTTTCTGTGGAGAAGATTTGGGTCAGGCGAGGGGGCTCCATTAAAACCAGCCTAGCATGTGACAGTCTGTCTCTGCTGGGTTCCTGTAGGGCTGTTTGGAAGTCAGGAGAAGAACACTTCATTTCTGTGATGCAAGGCCAGGAAGCTTTTTTCTGAGCTAATGAATTCTTTTCACAGGGAGAATCTAGAAATGCTGTGTGAGCATGCCCGGGGACGCCTGGGAATTCTTCTGGCTCCACTTCCGGCGGTTCTCATGGGACCGCCCAGGAGGACCTGGAAGGAGACCCCACAGAAGGAAACTGAGCCAAAGGCTTACCCTGGGGTTGGCGTTGCTTTTTTGGCAGTCTGCCTGAGAAAATCAATTTTGGGTAATTTTTTCTCCAAAGATTCAACCATAATAGTTTTTAATAGGGTTATAATCACCTATTTCAGAAATAATTAGAAGAGGACACAGACATTGAACGTTGAAGGCGGAGTGTCCGAGTGCAAAGGCATCGGAGCCCTAGTCCTACCTCTGGGGGGGACTGTGAACATTTCCTTCCTGTGCGGAGGGAATCGTTGTCTTTAACTCATAGGTTTATTGTGAAAAGCAAATGGACAATGTATATATAATGGCATATGTAAGTGCTTGAAATGAGTTGAGTCTCTATATTATGCAGTTCTTCCCACAAACTCTTGGTGCCTTGGATTAATGACATTATGTGCAGAAACATAGAATGACAAGGTGGGGGGGAACTTCAGGGTAAATTGGTCATCTGCTACTTAAAAATTTCCTGTTTCCTCTATTGCAACGTTTTTGGTGAGTGGTTGTCTAGTCTCTGAATATTTCTCATACTTGACAATGAACTCACTACTTTGCATGGCTGCTTATTCCGCCATTGGGCAAACTTTCTTCTATTCTGCTAAGTAGAATTGATGTTATGTTTCCTACATGTGAAATATGTTGTAATTTCCTTTGAATAGCAGTTGGCACATTATATTTAATCTGATTTGTCCGTGACCACTTTCTACTGCCAAACGAAAAAGAAAATTTTCTTGATGGTAATAACATAGGAAAAGAACAAAGTAGTAATAACTTACATTTTAGTTTCTTATAAAGTTTTTAATGCCTGGAGTTTAGACTAGGGCTCTACAATTGCATTATGAGTTCTAATCTGCAAACATCCTACAACATTTGGGAATTCTTTTCAGAGCAACACCGACACCACCAAAAATAATAATTACACCTGCCATACTGAACCATAGTCCCGAAAGAAAACTCTTTATGGGCTTGTCTTATTACCTGAAAAGTCCAGAATGTATTGCCTTGGTTGTCCCCACCCAATATCTACAATAGGATGATAAAATGAATATCACTCTCTTCCAGGTGTCAAGTAGAATTAGGCAAAATAACTTGAATGAATGCCTGTCTTCACTTTCTCATATTTTTCAGCTTGCATTACCTACTCTCTGCGGAAATGGGTGGTATATTTTTCTTCTAATAGAGAGAAAGCCATGACAGCCCATTGTACTGAAGGTTATGTTATTAGTGATTGCTATGAACTTTGGGAAGAAATGCAAGGGACACTTGTACGTATAAATACAATACGTATACTGCCCTTTCAGTCATCAGTAGGTACTGAACTCTCTACTCAGAGGCCTGAAACATGTAATTGATTTCGATAGGAATTAAAATGCAATAATAGCATTAACTACGGCAAATACTTCAACTTTTTTATGTTTTATCTCCCAGCCTTTCATCTCATTGCATATCTTGAGAAATACAGCGCTCACAGAGAAAAGAAAGCATGCTGAGTGCCGAAAGCAACTATTAAACCTTCCTGAGTATTCAGACTAATACAAAGAGAAATAAAAACATGAAGACTACTTTGGGGATTGGGTATGGGTGATAATAAGCAGACCTGCCCGTTCACAAGCAAGAGCTTCTAGCTCCGTACTTAAAACCACGTGTATTTTCTTTATTATAGTTATATAGATAATGTAGGTGTGGACGGGAAGGGTGAATATTGTACCCATAAGTGTTTTCCTCTTTTACGAGGAATTATTTTTAAAGAATTAATAAATGCTATCAAATAAAGGAGAAAAGCTGATGGATAAATGATTGCATTGCTCTCTTTCCAACTTCTCCCTCTGCTAGTCCTGTGAAAACAATGGGGTCACTCAACTCTGAACCACTATATTCTCTTTGGTGAAATAAAGAGAGATTATAGTCTATGCCCTGCTTACATTACTGATTTAAAAAAAATTTTTTTTCCTTTATTGATTTTTTAGAGAGACAGGAAGTGAGAGGGAGCGAGAGATAGAAACATTGATGAGAGAGAACATCAGTTGGCTGCCTCCTGCATGCCCCCCACTGGGGATCGGGCCCACAACCTGGGCATGTGCCCTGACCGGGAATTGAACTAGCGACCTCTTGGTGCAGGGGTCGACGCTCAACCACGGAGCCATATTACTGAACTTTTGAGATCAGATGAGTTCATATATATTACAGTACTTTGGTGTTGATAATAAACCTCAAGGATATGAAGAATTGTTTGTATTAAATAGAATTTGTTTAATTGAATCTTTAACCTGAAGCAGCTAGACTTTGGAATTTTATCCCTGAACGAATTATTAAATGATAAATATTTTCAAATGAGATTTCCCACTCTAGATTAACGGTATGCTGCTGTAACTAGATATTATATTTATATTATATATACTAGAAATTTATATTAAATATACTAGAAATAGTATATTTCTAACTATTTAAATGTCCATTTAGGTATATTAAAATATGATATATTCACATTTTGGGGATTGACCCTTCTGTGATATCCAGTAACTTCTTTTAGCAACCATACTTGCTATATTGTATCTTAAAACAATTTATTTGCATATTTCATTCATTTAAAATTACTAGAAAGACTATGAAACTAGTTAATATATTTCAAATTGTTTGAGACAAACATGACTTCCTTAGTTTTCATATCAATCTTATAAAGTGCAGTATATTTTTTGTAGATGAGGATATTGTGGTATATATTTTTATTTCAGACAAGAAAATAAATAGTAGGTACTATGAACACATAAGAGTTATATGTAGAAAATTTAATTTCCACTTTAAAAAGAGATCACGGTATTGTATGTACTACTTGATTTCCACAGTTTTCTGTATAAATATGTGATGAATACATGCTGAGAGCATCTTTTTAGACAGTAAACTTAGATCTAACAGTTCTGATTAAAGACTTAAAAAAATAAAAAGGATAAATCTGAATAGGTTAATGCAAAACCGAATCTTCTGAGAATTTTTTTAAAGAAGCAAGTTGGGAATGAAATACAGATGTAGTAATTACAAGTAAATATCTGAAGAATATGATCCATAAAATAGATGATATCCCTCAATTCTCTCAAAAATCATCTCCCTCCATCCCCCCCAGTCTCATATTTCTGTATATCAAATATGAACATCACTATTAGTATATAAAAAAGGTAGTAACAAGACCAAAAACACAAGGATTGGAAAAAAAAAAGTACTAACCTGAAAATTACTAGAGAAGTTTGGTTGGAAGCTAAATAGGCTTTCTTCTGTAATATGGTTTGCATTGAATTCTTTTCAGCCTTTCCGAGGCCAGGGACAGGAGCAGTAATCAAATCTGGTCAACAGCGTTTTACAAAAAAATTGCTTTTTATGTGTGTGATGTGGAGAATGCTGTCTGTCAGCTTTAAATGTGTTCATATCCTTAATTAGGGGGATATTTTCATTGTTAACCTTGAGAGACTATTACTATAACTTGAGAATAGATTAACTACTTATGTAATAGAAAACCAGTAATAATAACCATATATTAAGCCACCCCAGCTAGTGTGTGTATATATATACATAAATATATATGTATGTATATGTATATATATATCTATACCTATAGGTATAGATAGGTATATATCTATATCTATATATCTATATCTATATCTCTATATCTATATATCTATATCTATATCTATATCTATATCTATCTATCTATCTATCTATCTATATATATATATATATATATATATATATATTGCTAGCAAATACAGTCTTGCAGTGCTTAGCTGCAGGGGTACGTTCTGAGAAGTGCATCCTTAGGTGATTTTGTCGCGCGAACATCACGGCGTGCACTTACACAAACAGAGATGGAATAGCTGCTCCACCAGGCTATTTGCTGTAGCTGATGACTCCTAGGCTACAGCCCGCACAGCATGTTACTGCACAAAACAACATGAGATCAAATCAAGCCCAAGAGAAATAATGTAATCAAGAGACAAGGTAACTAGGAGATGTAAGAGGCTGCTGCCCGAGTAACTATTTTACAGCAAACATTTTCTTTTTTTGTAAGTAGAAAGAGAATGCTCTAGGTGATAAAAGTAGGGTATCGTAAGTACATAAACCACTAAGAGAGTTGTTTGTTTCCTTTATCAAGTATTATGAACTGTAGGTAATGGTGTGTGCTGTGCTTTGATAGGACCTGGCAGGGCCGTAGGTGTGTTTCCACCAGCGTTACCACAAACACATGAAATGCATGGAACTAGGATGTCATGGCAATTACAGCATCACTGGGAGAGAGGGGATAGGCATTTTTCAACTCCATTCTCATCTTAAGGGGCCATCGTGTATGTGGTCCATCGCTGACCAGAATGTCATTACGTGACACAAGACAGTACAGCAGTTTTAAGTTTCTTATTTTGTAACTTTAAAAAAAAATAAGATACGTCTGGCCGGTGTGGCTCAGTGGTTGAGCATCGACCCATGCACCAAGACGTCACTGGTTCGATTCCTGGTCAGGGCACATGCCCAGGTTGTGGGCCTGATCCCCCATTAGGGGCATGCAGGAGGCGGCCAATCAATGTTTTCTCTCATCTCTCTCTCCCTCTTCTTTCCTCTCTCTCTAAAATGAATAAAGGAAAAAAAAAAAATAAGATGCTCAAAATTTTCTGATAGTATTCAACTGAGGGTAAACATTTTTACCTAATTTCCAGAAATGTTTCCTTTATAGAAACTTTATACATGATGTCCACTTACAGTCCGGGGTGGGGGGTGGAAGAAGACTCCTTTGTTGAGTATTTCTGAATCCTACATGAGTACTACAGGAAACTTTTGACAACTTAATGTGCAGCCCCTTTCCCGGGGCTGTCGTCACACAAAGACTGCCTCCCAGCAGTACTCATTGGCCTGACGCCACGCAGAAGGACCTCTGTTAGTGCTCTAACATCTGGAAAATAGAAATCAGGGAGAGATTCTCTGGGTGGTCAATGGAATGGCAGAGACGAGGAGAACCCTGCGGGAAACAGGAAGGCAGACAATGGAAGAGACAGAGAAAGGTCCAGGTCCAGGTAAATGAAAAGACGATGTGTCATGGATGCCCCTTGCACCGTTCTTGCTTATTTGGTTGCCAAAGTGCTCACCGTTGCTGTGTTCAGTACAAGACCTATGCCAAACATCGTTCTCGAATTGTGGCTCCAGAATTTGGCAATCTGCTCCTTTGCTGCACTGATTTCACGCTTCATCTCCTAAATTTTACCTGGCCATTTGAGTGAAACCCATTTGTGTTGTTTGTTTTGACAGTTTGATAAACACTATGTCGTATACATAATTGATGAATGGCATAGTTTTCAATCTTAATTTTTCCCCGGCTTAGAAATTTAGTTTTATTTTTGTCTGCTCCTTTTTTTCCCCTATTTATTTATTTATTTATTTATTTATTTATTTATTTATTTATGTTGATGCGGACTCATGGATTCCTATTTTATTCAAAAAATATAGTACTTTACTCCCATTATTTTGATTGTCAAATTGTCCTCAAGGAATGTGCAATTTGAGAGCCATCTGCTGCCTGTTCTGATCCCAGCTATTGTGCCCTGGGCAGGTTCAGATCTCCGCGGTAGCATATCAATGCAGGCCTGGTAGTTTGCACTAAAATTAGCCTGATAATTTATGGGGCAAAACCTGATGGAAAAGAGCTGGATTTTTGCGCTCGGCTAGATTTTCATAAATAAACCGGAGCTCTCACAATTCTTTTTCATTTGTTATTAATGAATTTATTTTTGTTACAGATGTTTCTCCTTCCCCCTCCCCCACACTGCTTTGCAACCCATGATCTTATGTTTGACCACTTGGTCTGGCCATTGCTTCACCCCTCTGTGCTTGATCTTCCCGACAAATTATAATTCTATGGCCTATTGCTTTGCGAGTGTTTTCAAGTTACAATATACGTTCTGGTTAATTTTTCCTGCAGTCGATTACAAAGTCCTTGAAAGCAGAGACCACATCCTCTTTCTTGAATATCACCGCATGGATTCTAGTAGAGTTAGCTGCCTAAGCAACACTAAATCAATACTTCTTATTTTTTGTTAAATGAATTGTTATTTCTTGTGAGTCCCAAAGTAAGCATGTTTGAATTTAAAATTTAATTATTAGTGATATGGTTTCTCTTTTCACTAAAAGATTCCTTAAGCCCTGGCTGGTGTGGCTCAGTGGTTGGAGCATCGGCTCATGCACTGAAGGGTTGCAGGTTTGATCCCCGGCCCTGGGCAGGGCGTGTGCAGGAGGCAGCCAATTGATGTGTCTCTCTTGCATTGATATTTCTCTCTCTCTCTCCCTCCCTCCCTCCCCCTCCATCCTTCCCTTCCATTCTCTCTAAACATCAATGGGAAAAAAATTCTCGGTTGAAGATTGACAGCGACAATAAAACCCTTTAAAATGTTGTGCATTGAAATAGGACTTGAATGACCTGTTTCTGCTAAATGTTATATATAACATGCAAATTACTTAAATTCTGAGTATTGGTGATCTCTCTGGGTGCATTGTGAAATTAGAAGCTGTTTGACAGTTCCGGAGGCGTTCAGAACATTCGGGAGTGTGCTTTGTGAGTGATTGTGTCCATTGTGTTCCTCGCTGGCTTTCAAATACATCAGACTGGGGCATGCATGTGGAACCTTCTCTGGTCCTTACTTCCTTATGACGTCGTGCTCAGTCTTACCTCGGGCCAGAGAGTCGGGACCATGCTGACACCTGCCACAACAGCTGATTCTCTTCCTCCTCCCGAAAGACCGATGACCCGACACGTGTCTGGTTTCCCATGCGCGTCACTGTCTCCCTCCAGCAGAAGCTCAGCAGACCCAAGCGCTTAGGTGGGAAGGCAACATGTCCAAGTTTAGATTTCTAAGAAATAGTATTACAAAAGTAAACGAGGAATACCTTGTTGGAAAATTCACCCAGAAAGATGTCTCAGGTAACAATTTTCTCATGGGAAAAAAAAAATGTGGATGTGCCATCCTCTAAGAAAGCTTCACCCCAATAAATCGGCCGTGATTTCAATGCGAACGAGAGGAGGGGAAGCTGACGCTGGTGACCTTGTTGAAATGCCCAGAGACTGGAGGCGGGGAAGAAGAACCTAAAGCAGACCTTAACTGATCTAGCATAGCTTGATTGCCAATGCCGAGATGCTTCTCGGTCGGGCTCAGAATCAAGCTAGCCGTCACGGATGCAATAGTCTATGACAATAGTCTATGAATTTGAGCAGATATAGGAAAAAGTGTCCAAAGAAGACAAACTCGCTTTAATCAACTGTTGCACACCCCACTTCAAGTTACAGTCTTGAACCTTTAACGGCTATTTTTTGAGTGAATTAAAAAAAAATGCACTTCTGAGTTGCTTAATACCCCAAAGAATTTTCTATTTATTCATGTTTACTTTACTTGGCAAATGAGTCTGTGCATATAAAGACAAAACACCCGGTTATAAAACACAATGTTACAGAAAAACTTAAGAATCTTTTTTGTATTATTTAAAGCTTATAAAAGACTGAGCGGATATACACCTGCTTTATTCTTTTGTGTTCCTGTTGTCAAATCTAGTTTGTATAACATGACGATGATTAAAATGCGTGTTCAAAATCACCATCCTTAGTTTCTCATCCCGTTCTGTTTTGAAAATGATCTCTGATTCCTATGTTTACTTACAGACTGTGAAACATGCAAAAACCATTTCAAACAAAGGAAATGTCTTTCCGGGAGCTTTTCTTTACTCTGAAGTAGCTACGTAAGCCTTTTTGACAAGTTCAATTTCAAAGAAGGATTTATCAGTTAGGAAATTACCTCAGTGGACAATATAGAGGCCACCGAAGAATCCAAAGTAGAATTTGGAGTGCTGAATTTTACGAGCAAGGTGCATGAGTGCCATTATAGAGGCTAATTCTCTGCACAGTAGATGTCATAAAAATATAATGCCATTCATCTCCTAAAGTGAATTCTACCAGAAGACCTTGGGAAGGTGTGCGGGAGCAAGCAACAGAAAAACTTGCATCCATTTCCTTGGATTAACATTCCCCGGAGAGAGCAGAGACTGGCTTACTTTCATTTGATGGCCACTTTTAATGAACAATACTTTTGGGGAAAATAATGACCTAGAAATATAAAGAGATGTTTACTAGTATCAATCTTACCGGTCTATTAAATGATCAAATCCTAACAGTCAGATAAATGCTCTTTTTTAAAGCAGAGATTTCTCCCTTTCCACACGCACAGAGACCCCTTTCATAATGTCTTTAACAAATGGGCCTTTGGCTGGTCCTCAGTTACTTCCTGTGCAAAGTATTCTGAGCACAGCAGTGAAGACACACACTTTGCCGGGCTGGTGTGGCTGAGTGGTTGAGCGTCGACCCATGCACCAAGAGGTCGCCGGTTCGATTCCCAGTCAGGGCACATGCCCAGGTTGTGGGCCCGATCCCCAGTGGGGGGCATGCGGGAGGCGGCCAATTGATGTTCTCTCTCATCGATGTTTCTGTCTCTCTCTCCCTCTCCCTTCCTCTCTCTCTAAAATCAATAAAAGAAAAAAAAAAAGACACTTCAAGAGTCATTTTGGAATGCAAATCTTGGCTTTGTTACTTCAACCTTTCTGAATGCCTCTGTTCTTATCAGTAAATATTCTTAAAAATTGTATAGAGTAGTGAGGATGAAAGAAATTCTGTATATAGAGGAACTAGGTTAGCAATAAACATGTTTTCTTTAAATGCCAATTAAAATCATCTTTTGTTTTATTTATTTATTTATTTCTTAATCCTCACCCGAGGATACTTTTTCATTGATTTTTAAATAGAGTGGAAGGGAGGGAGGGAGGGAATGAGAAACATCCATGTGAGAGAGACACCATGATTGGTTGCCTCCCACATGACCCTGTGCAGGGCTGGGGATCAAACCTGCAACCCAGGTACGTACATGCCCTAGAGCAGTAATCAAACATGAGACCCTTCAGTCCGAGGGCTGATGCTCTAACTGCTGAGCCAAACTGGCCAGGGCAATTGTCTTTTGTTTTAAAAAAAACCTGAAAGACTGCATTTCTATAGCTTCCACTCCTTTGTTCAAACCCTGTGGTACTACAAAGAATTCTTCTATTCCATATATTTCATGATACTTTTAAATACTGAAAGGCAGCCATCAAACCTTGTTTTGTTGTTTCTAGACTAGAGGAACACCCTTTCCAAAAAAACAACCCCAAACCCTGTTTTTCAAGCACTCCTCAAGACAGTGTTCAGATTCTCCTCTACACGGCTTTAGAATTTTCAGAACTCCTTTATTTATTTTTTTTCCTTTATTGATTTGAGAGAGAGAGAGATAGATAGAAACATCAATGAGAGAGAACATCGATTGGCTGCCTCCTGCATGCCCCCCACTGAGGATCGGGCCCACAACCTGGGCATGTGCCCTGACCGGGAATCGAACTGGCGACATCTTGGTGCATGGGTCAACGCTCAACCACTGAGCCACACTGGCCGGACCAGAACCTCTTTAAAGAGTGAAATTCCCACCCTGACTCAGAAAGAAGAAAGAATGGAAGAACTATTTTGACAAAGAGTACTCTGGCCATATCCCTTTGGGGGTGAAACAGCAAATCATGTGGCATGTGAGTGAGAAAAGATGGAGTGTGGAAAATGTGATTGAGAGAGAGCTAAAAAGTTATTTGAGAACTAGAGTGAAAACAGTTCTTCAAAGCCATGCTCATTGATGTCAATAGTGTTATTTTTTTTAATGAAAGAGAAAAATATTGATGATTTTTTCAAAAGGAGGAAATGATGTATCGAATCTGTGTTTTTTTTTTTTTTTTTTTTTTTTTGCTTGTCTGTTTCGTTTTACCAGGTCATTCTGACAGGATAGATGGGAGGAGGAGGCTGGAGCACAGTGACAAAGAGCCCGGAAGATTTGGCAATAGTCTAGATAGGACTGTTGGAGCCTGAACAACAGCAATAACAACACAGAAAAAGACAATTTGCCCGGCTGGTGTGGCTCAGTGGTTGAGCGTTGACCCATGCACCAAGAGGTCACCGGTTCGATTCCCAGTCAGGGCACATGCCCAGGTTGTGGGCCCGATCCCCAGTGGGGGGCATGCAGGAGGCGGCCAATCAATGTTCTCTCATTGATGTTTCTACCTCTCTCTCCCTCTCCCTTCCTCTCTCTCTAAAAATCAATAAAGAAAAAAGACAACTCAAGAGAATTCTGAGAGGGACAAGAGAGGCCGGGTGAGTTGATGGTTTTATGATTTGAGTAGGCAAATACATGGAGATTCTGACGGCACTTGGAACTGAGGAGGTGTCCTTTGGGTACCCAGCAGGGGGTGACAACTCCGCTTAGGAAGGCCTTGTTTGAAGTTCCTACAAAACACCTTATCAGGAGAGTCTTTATCAGACGCTCTGCTGGAATAACAAAACACTATGTCTCTTTAATTTTCACTAATTCATTTAGAAATGTTTAAATCTCAGCTTGTACTTCACTTGAGGAAAAAATATCTCCTAGCATTTATAATATATTCTGCAGTTTAGAAAAGATCTCGAAGGAGTAGAATATTTATGGGACAAGAAGGAGTCTCTGAGGGTCTGTTTCCTGTGGTAATCCCTCCTAGTAGCATCTCATTCTTTTGGAAACAGAAAAAAAAAAAAAAAAGAATATGGCAAAAGAGTTAAAGCATTTTCACACTCCATGTCATTAATTGTTTCTACCTGACTGAATCAATAATATCATTTGCCATGTCTTTGTGATCAAAATGAATTATCAACATGCGAACAATAATTTCCCAAGCACATTGGCGTCTATATCCCATACGTAACCCTTGCCAAGTCTTTTGAACAAACCAACACAAAGCCTGGAAACTGCATTGCTTGTTAAAGGAAATTCAAACATAGACGCAAAAATGGATAGATGCTTCGCCCAGAGTTAAATCCTTTTTCCAGGTTACTGAAAGATACACATCGTTATCAGCAAAATTTGCACTGGAGCCCGTATCTCCAAATGAAGCCTAGCGAAGGCTCTCCTTAAATCCTCTTGAAACGCGCACAGAACTTTGCAAGGCAAGGCGGACACTGCTGCCACAAGGCTCCGTAAGGTCCTTTCGTTACCATGATCCCTGCAGTGGGCAATGTGAGCAGTGAGGTGACCACCATGGCATCTGGCAGCTAGCGCGCCAAGTTCTCATCAAAACAGCCACAGAAGGGAGAAGCATGGAGGAAGGCATTGCTGTGGCATTGGTGACATCGCACTGGCATTGGTGAGACTTACCACTTCCTGGGAATTGTTACAATAGATGCTGAGGGTTCCAAGGCTTCATAGACGGCTAAAAAATTAGAAGTAGGCTTTAGCAAGGAATTGATCGTGTGCATTTTAATGTTAAGAAGTCAGATATGCATTTGTCTCCAATGGGAAGTGTGAGAACAGCCTGCTGAGGGAGATGGATAGTGATATTTTAATTGTATGTAGTTAGAATTGACAGCGGGCGGTCCATTTCCAATGTGAACATAGGACAGGACAGACACATGCGTGGTCAAGGTCCTAATCTATAAAAGGAAACCAGGAATTAAAAATGAGGCATTTTGGGTAAAAAAAAAAGGAAAATAGACAAATAGATCAATGGAACAAAATTGAGAGCCCAGAAATAAATAGACCCACCTAAATATAGTCAGTGGATCTTTGACGAAGAAGTCAAGGTGTGTAATGGAGAAAAGCCAGTTGGTCTCTTTGAAACAAATGGCCCTGGGACAACTGGACATCCACAAGCAAAAGACAACAAAAAACAATCGAGACACAGACCTTACAACTTCTCAAAATTGATGCAAAATGGATCGTAGACCTAGGTACAAAACACAAAACTGTAAAACTCCTAGAAGATAACATATGAGAACAACCTAGGTGACCTTGGGTATGGTGATGACTTTTGAGATCCGTGCTTAGGTGATGGTTTATGTCTCCTCTGACTTGAGGATGAGGGACTTGAAAACTAGCTGGCCTCTTGTCCAGGAGCTCCTTGTCCAAACCTTGACAAAACCTGAGGCGGTAGGTAGCAGGACAAACCTCCCCCAACCCCAAGTTCTAAGGATAATGTCGTCACTAACCCAGCGGGATACTGGCTCAACATTAATTTGAGATAATGGAACTTAAACTTACATTTTCTTCCCATCTGAGTCTGTTCACTGAGAGACACATCTGCTATGTTACCAATTGGCTTATGACTGAGAGAACTGTAGCGAGGCTATTTTTGGATACTATATTTTTAAATATTGTTATCTGTATGATAACCATGGAGAATCATAATAAAAAGTAACTCAAGCTCTGGCAGATGTTATTAGTGATTATATCTATAGAATTGGGGTACTAAAAGCTTGTGCAGGGTAAGTCCAAGGGCACAGCAACTGTATTTTAAAAATTACCGTGGACATTAACATATTGATGCCGCATAATTAGAGAGAAGTCTGAAGATTGGGTTATCTGCGTTGCACAGAAGCTGGTGTAACTACTGGACTTTCTCCGTGTCTTCTGAAAGTTGACCCTTTCTAATACATACTGCAAGCTTCTGACCCTATCAGAAGTATACTCCATTACAGATGGGTAAAGTGGAACGTCTGAGTATCAGTAAAACATGTCAGTTGAATGAGAGAATGAAAATGAATGAGCCCGGCTGGTGTGGCTCAGTGGTTGAGCGTCAACCCATGCAGTAAGAGGTCACCGGTTCAATTCCCAGTCAGGGCACATGCCCAGGTTGTGGGCCAATCCCCAGTGGGGAGCATGCAGGAGGCGGCCAATTGATGTTCTCTCTGATCAATGTTTCTATCTCTCTCTCCCTCTCCCTTCCTCTCTCTCTAAAATCAATAAAAGAAAAAAAAAAAAAAGAAAATGAATGAAGAAAGCTTCTCTACTAACTCCGAAAGACTAGTAGGGCTGTTAGTCAAAAAGGAAAATCAAAACAGTGTAATGTGAGAAAATAATGGACTCCGTACAAATATTTTAAATATTCTCTTTCTCTCAACGTGGTACTTATACTTTTAATAACATGTCGATGTTGAGATACCCAGGAATTCTTCTTTATAAAAAGTAACACTTTTATTCTTTGTGCATTTTCCTCTTTAAAAGTAACATGTCAGGGGCCTTTCCGTTTGGATGACTATTTCAAAGGCAATGCGTAAGAAGAGATGCAAGTAACTGAATGACTTTGACCCCAAGAAGATGTGCACCTGTTACCAGGTCACTATCGAACATTAGTTATCTCTACTATAAATAAGGAGAGAAAAAAAAATCCAGCTTTATTCAGATCCTCTAGGAAAAAATATTGTCAGACCAAAATGCAAAAGCCTGTCTTTTTGATTAAAGGGGCAGGAAGGGAGTAGGGTAAAAGTCAGAAGCTGGTTTGTTTAACTTCTAAAAATAAAAGTTCCGAGCAAGTGAGTGACTTTTTGTCTTGAGTGTTCTCGGTGTATAAATCAAAAGATCATTTTTGGCTGCCGGTGCTGTAAATTCCACGTGCGATCTATTAATCACGTTTTGTTCCTTTTCTCTGACATCATCAGCAGTCATAAAGAATCTGCAAGAGGGACTTAGCCGACAGTGTTGGGGTTGATGTATGAGACCTAAAGAATCCAGCCTGCTCTTTCATATCCGCATTAGCTTTGCAGGAGGTAATGGTGTTAAGAACGTGATTTCTGCCTGGCCGGTGTGGCTCAGTGGATTGAGCATCATCCCACGGACTGAGAGGTCCGGGTTCGATTCCTGGTCAGGGCACATGCCCGGGTTGCAGGCTTGATCCCCAGTAGGGGGCGTGCAGGAGGCAGCTGATGGATGTCTCTGACATCAATGTTTCTATCTCTCTCTCTCTCTCCCTTCCTTTCTCTCTAGAAAATCAATAAAAAGTATATATATTTTTTAAAAAAAGAACTTGCTTTCTGTTACTGAGGGAAGTAGAACCTGGGCCAAGACAACAAGGGAGAGAAAAAAGTGTTGAGGGAAGCTTTGCAAAATTCACTTTGGCATCAACCATTCTCACTGTTGGCTTCAGTTCGTGTGGTTCCCTATTCATTAAATTGTATTTTGTCTTATTATCAGGTAAGTACAGATGGAAAGCTGATAGGCAGAACAAAATCACAGTATCTTCTTCCAAGGTGTAGATTCATTATTCCTCGTAATGGTTTGTCTCTTCTCTGTTGGAATGGAATAATCAACCACCACAAAATCATTATATGGCTCAAGAGAACAGCCCAACCCAGACACAAGTGAAATGTCTACCCTTTAAAAGCCAATAATGGCCCTGACTGGTTTGGCTCAGCGGTTAGAGCGTCAACTCGTGGACCAAAGAGTCTTGAGTTCGATTCCAGTCAAGGGCGCGTACCTCTGTGGCAGTTCATCTCCGGCCCTGGTTGGGTCTAGAGGGTGGCAACTAGTCAATGTGTCTCTCTCACATCGATGTTTCTCTCCCTCCCTGTCTGAAGATAAATAGAAAAATATCCTCGGGTGAGGATTAAAATAAATAAAAGGCAATAATGCATTCTAAACAAAAGACTGAGGGTAAGGGGTATTTATCTAAATGGTTAGGTTCAGGCAGATATGGCTTACGCTTATTAGGTTGTAAAGGGAATTATAGAAATCAGGATGAGGAAGGGATTGGAAGAGCGGGATTATCGATTTCCATGGTTTAAAATTATGCTAGATTTTATTTTTCATTTTTTTGGTAATGATGATTGCTCATTGTTTTTTTCTGTGCTGTGTTATAAGAGTGCGGGGTTGGCCAGACAGGCCCTATACTGAATAATGGACAGAACACACACTTCTGTTAGTAAAACAAGATGATCAACGGTCACCACAAAGAGAGCTGTGCGTAGACAGAGAAGGCTGTGTTGGCGGGAGGACACAGGTGCATGGCGGGGGTCTTTCTCCTGCCAGGTGACCGGATTGTGGCCAGCTGTCAATAATTGCTGTGGCAGGTTGGGTTTGTTGCTGAATTGGTGGTGGGAGTCAGGGGGGTCTTGGTGAAAAAAAAAATACACATTTGTATTTTATTCTCCAGGACTTTTCTGTATAGATTAGAGATTGGATTAAATTATGATCAAATTCTGTAACAAATGATAATTACTGGAATTAATAAATGAGTGTAAAAGAAAAGAGGAAGGGAAGAAGAAAGGAGGAGAGAGGGGAGAGAGACAGTGAGAAATAAAGAAGGAGAGGGAAGGAGAGAGAGAGAGAAAAAAGTGGAAAACCAAGAGTATGATGATGAGAAAGACACAGAAACAGAAAAAAAAAAAAAAGAAAAGAGAAGCCATTTCCAATAGAGAGGCTGAGATGATTAGTATTTTTTTTTTTAACTTTGGGCCATTAGCCATTTATTTTTATAAACTTTTTTTTTTTTTATCCTCACCCGAAGGACATTTTTTCATTTTTTTGTTCAGATAGAGTGGGAGGGAGAGAGAGGAAGAGAGAGAGAGGGAGAAACATCGATGTGAAGTGACACATTGAGTGGCTGCCACCCGCACGACCAACCAGGGCCAGGGACAAACTGCAACCGAGGTACGTGCCCTTAGCGGGAACCGAACCCGGGTCTCTCTGGACCGCAGGCCAACGCTCTAACCGCTGAGCCAAACCGGCCAGGGTTATATTTATAAACTTTTAACACAGGATTTGAGTAATCCGAGAAAAGTACAATCCTATTACAGATCACTTCATAAAAGTCTGTTAAAATATAAAGCCAATGGAGACCAGCTTTGGAAACTTCATATGTAAAGTAATTTAGTTTGTTTTACAAATGACCTGGGTCATTCTTGCTTCTGCCCCTGGAAAGCAGAAGCAAACCTCAAACTGCTTCCTGAGGTTGACTTGAGGAAACCACCGACCGACTCTCCACCATCTTAGAAAATGCTGGTGTAATAACCAGTCATTATAAAGAACAGGCAGTTACCGCTTTATAACGATTACCCCTGAGCCTCATCCCATGCTTAGGTTTCAGCGTTCCCAGTTTGCAAACTGTCTTTCCGGTGTGTACGCAATAAACTCTTCCTAATTACTACTTCAGTGGCTTCAGCTATTTCTGAACTTGGACAGGTCCCAGAAGTGAGCACTGCAGCTAAATTTTTATAAAGATAAAACAACAACAACAATAACAACTTGACTTTGACTTTCATCTGACCTACCATCCGGTTACCAGAGAGACTGAGAAGCGAGACATCTTCCTCGGTTGAAGGCCACCGAGGTTAAGAAAGTCTGCATGACTTCACTCGGCCTGTCGGGGCTCAGAGGACAGATTCTGCCATGGTGATCATTTTAAGGCCTTTCTGAAAAGAAGGTGAACTCAATGCAAAATAAACTGTAAAGTTAATGGACACGTGCTAGTTTCTAATGATGGGACGCAGGCAACAAGCTTTCAGAGCTCCGCAGAGTGGCTGAGGGAGGAGGTCAGGCTGGGTAGAATCCATGCACATTTGAATCCGCAGGCAAACTGAGCCCCAAATCATCTGACATGCAGATGAGGGTCGGGAGGTTGAGATTCCACGCCAAACACAACTTCACGAACAAAGGTGACCTCCTGGGAGTGGGAAGAAACTGTATCGTATGTTCACATGTGAACTGGTTGGGGCCAGGCCAGAAAGGGTGGATAATCGACCGCAGACTGTCCTCAGGAAGGAGGTGCCCTGGCTGGCTGGCTTTTCCTCCTGGCTTTCATGAGGAGACAAGAGGATGCTGGGGCATTTGCAGACGGAGGGCAAGGGCCATACAAGTGGCAATTCTTTCCTTTTAATTGATGTTAGAGAGAGAGAGGAAGGAAGAGAGATTTGTTGTTCCATGCACTTATGCATTCATTGGTTGCTTCTTATGTGTACCCTGACCAGAGATCGAACCCTCAACCTTGGCGCATGGGGAGGACGTTCGAACCAACTGAACTATGGGGGTCAGGGCTGCAAGTGGCAACTCTTGAAGGTGTAAACAGATACTGTCTCGGAGCCAAGAAGAGGCTGAAAACTTCCTTTGGGAGAAGTAAGAGACAAACAGCTGTCTAGTCAAGAAAGTGTCAGGACTGTGAAAGGGTATGGAGTTTGCGCTTGGTCTACTGAATACTCGGAGATCATTGGGAGGAATGAGAAGCACCTGTGAGCGCCCCGGTCCATGGGAAGGCTCTATGCTGATGTGAGCCATTGATGCTGTTCTTCTCACCGCTGCAGGCTCCTGAGAAGGACTGGCTTTGACAGCTGTCGTGGAGGGATGTGCCCAGGGCTTGGAAAGGCAGGGACAGTGCACCGGGGAGCAGGCCTCCAGGATTCACCAGTTTGGACCATTCCTTAAAAACTGCAAGTCCTCCTTCCTCTCCACTCCCTCCCCACCAGGCCCCAGGAAAGCCTCCTTTGGGCCTGCAGAGCATAAAGGTAAACTGAGGAAGAAAGGTAAGATGCCCCACCTTTACAAACACCAGCCATCTATCTGTGTTTCCTTCTGCTCCTTCTGTACTTGGCTCAAAGTATTTACTGCTTCCTCCTTCACTTCTCATGCAGGAGAAACGATGTCACAGAGCTAACGTAATCCCACATGTGGGCCAGGAAGAGGAATCCATGGAAGTGGGTCGTTAGGGCAGCCCTGAGGAGAGCTGAGTAAGGTGTTCTCACGTCCTCAAAACCACGCTTCTAAATCAGCCCCTTCGTGGGCCTCGTAAGAAAGTTGAATAACTCATTAACAGCAACAGCAACAAACATGAAGAAACATGCAGAAACATGAAGAAACATGCATTTTTGAAGACGATCCGTCCTGAGGGAGGGAAATAGGCTTGACGGACAGAGGAAGGAGGTAGCATTGCTTAGGATAAAGCTCCAGCTGGACAACGTGGAACTTCAGTCCACGGAAAGAATGATGTGCCTTGCACGCTGAGTGATGGACTGCCAGGAACAAAATTAGAAATCAACATGCTATATAAACATCGGTCAGTGTAAGACCAATAGCAAAACACAGTCATGATTTTTAGAGAGGGGATGGAGCATCAAAACAGCAGTACCGGGATCAAATTGAAGGCTTGCCATGTGTCCAGGGAGCAACACCAAGACTGTCAAAATATCATAGCTTCTCTTCCTCTCCTTCCCTTTTTTTTTTTTTTTTTGGCTTAAATAAATAAAACACCCCAAGTAGGCAACGCTTATAAGTGAGCCAGGAGAAAACCACACTCAGAGTAGCACCGGCTCATACACAATACTTTTTGCACACATCATTTGTTATTGACATGGTTGTAATCAGCATCTGTTTTGCAGCATCTAGGAAGCATATAAGCACCTGTCTCAGAATGCTAGATTCTGGTCATTGTGGGGTTCTCACCATGCTTAACAGGGAAATGTGGAAGAGTGGGTGAGGAGATCTGAGCCTTTCAAAGGAGAGGCTCTGACCTCAGGCAAAGCATATGTACGTGTGTGTACACACACACACACAAATATGCAGTCTGTCCTCACTCAAGACAAGTATGAAAAAGGCATGAATATTATAGGCATCCTTGCTTCATGATGTTCCAAAGAAAAGTGCTTGCAACTTATTGACATGATGTTTATTTAGGAGTTGGCAAACATAAGAAAGAAATTCTAAGGTGCTCACCTTGAACCATGGGGAGGTTCCAGGGCTAGGGAATTGTATATCTCCGTTACAGGAAGCAAGAAAATGTACCGAAGAACAAAGGGAAGAGAAACGTAATCACTGCAAAGTATGTGTGTGAGAATATAAAACATGAATGTGCTTGAGAATACATGTCTTGTAACTTACAGATCTAAAGAGCGAACAGTTTGTCTTGATAGCGCTCTTGTTATTTCTGCCCCGGATTCACTTGGCAGCAGGGTTTGGGTAGAAAAAATGAGGAGACCAGATCCTAAGGAGAAAGCCTATGTGTGCCACAGGGAGCTGGATCTGTCTGCTCCTGGGGGAAGGAGTCCTCTAGGAGGAAATACGTGTCTCCAGTTTAGGTGACAGTTCGGCTCCCTAATTGTGTATGGACACTGTAGCAGGAATTTGAATGGAAAGCTAGGGTTTCATGCATACACGTGCAGCGACTGGTTAGTGGGTATGAAGAAGAGGGATCACCAAGCCCACAGGTAGTAGTTTTGGCAGAAATATTGCAGTGAGAGTCGGCCATCTGCAGCCAGGAAGAGGGACTTCGCCGGAAGGTGACCATGGGCACCTTGATCTGGGACTTCCCAGCCCCCAGAACGGTGAGAAGTAAGACAGGTCCTAACACATAATTAGTGTGCATATATGTTCGCTTTTTCTTAGGGTTTTCTTTTTGTGTCCTGAAAAAGATTATGCTTTTTATTTAAAAAAAAAAATTTTTTTCCTTTATTGATTTTAGAGAGAGAGGAAGTGAGATGGAGAGAGAGATAGAAACATCGATGAGAGAGAACATCGACTGGCCACCTCCTGCATGCCCCCCGCTGGGGATAGGGCCCACAACCTGGGCATGTGTCCTGACCAGGAATCGAACCTGTGACCTCTTGGTTCATGGGTTGACCCTCAACCAATGAGCCACACCAGCTGGACAAGGTGATGCTTTATAATAGTCTTCTTGTTCTTCCAATAGAGTCAGTAACAGTATGGACCGATAACAGTCACACTGTGGCACAGTCACAGATTGAAACTCAGTATCAGACAGCTGGTTTAGAATCAGGTAGGGGTCTGAAGAGAGGAACAGTAAGGAGAGTGGATGACTCTATAGGCCGGTCCCGAAATGCCATTAAAAGCCACTCAGAGCACAAGTCTTTGTGTATGTGAGTGAATCAATAATATCATTTCTAATTAATAAAAATAAATTTGAATTTTAAGGATAATGAAAACCTTTAACAGTAGAATGGACACATTGCATTCTTAGTTTTTTAATAACATCTTACTTTTTTAAGAAACCCTTAATGTCAACCTCAGATATTTGGAACACAGCCAGTAAACCCTTAGCAAATAAGAAAAAGCATTATAAGAGATAGAGGAATTAAAATAATTAAAGTTTACTTAATTTTGGTGTGAGAATAAATGCGATTTACATAATGGCTGATAAATGAATTTGGCTATATAGATGGAGTGCCTAATTTTTTATAAAGTTAGATCTTGAATTCACAACTGGAAATCCAAGTTAGAGTTTTGATTGGACAAAAATGACTGTCCTAGAATTATAGCCCAAATAGAAAGCAATAGAAACATTATGTGGAACAAAGGAAAATAGCTAAATAAATTATGGCATATTTCCATCATAAAGTTTATATGAAAATAAAAATTCATGTGTTTGAAAATTATTTATTGAATGGGAAAATATTTCAATTTAAATGCTGAGTGAAAAAGAGATATAAGCTGTTCCATTAAAAATAATAATAACATTAAAGGCAATCACACTAATAGCGATAATATTAAAACGTATACCGTACACAATACACTAAAATATTAAGCTGTTGTCTGGCCGCTGAGATGAAGGATGGCGTATTTATTCTTCACATTTCAGCCTTTCTACATTTTGTTATTGTTTAAATAATAAGCACGGGTCAATTTGCAGTCAGAAAAGAAATTATAAACAGCAACCAAGTACCTGCCGTAAAATGTAAGCTCACAGGCTTTACATCGAAATGAACTCTCACAGCTGGCAGAGTCTTGTTTTAAATGTTTAACGACTGGATTTCAAACCAACAGTAAATTGATAGCAGGAATTTCAAAAGGGGGGTGATGGGGAGCTACTATACAAAGGCAGCGCGGTAAAGGATAAATTAATCGACACCTTACTGCATGGAAGGAACAGCAATCTGATGAAAAAATGTGCAAGTTTTCTAAAGTCATATCTTACTGAGACCATTTAGAGCAGGGACTAATGAGACACCACTCTTAGCAGCCTTCCATGGAATCGATAATATGTGGAAGAAAGATTTCTGCACCAGAAATTAAAATTACTTGATTTAAGTCCCGGATTGTGACACCTCCTAGATTGTAATTTGAAAAAAAAAAAATTATGTAATATCTTTAAGGCTCAGAACTGTCAACTTCTAAATGGGAATAATCAAGTATATTTTGCTGTTTATCGTGTCTCTTTTTGTGTGTTACTTAAAAGTGCTTTGGAAATAATGAAGGGCCATAGGTCTGTGCCTGCACTGAATAGCACACCGTGTACTAACTGACAATAAATCTAATTCGATAGAAATTTTTAAACCAGTTATTTTTTTGTATGTAGTCTAAGAAATTAGAAAAAGGGACAGCATGTTTTAGAAATACGTTTTTGCAAATGGGTTACAGTGAACCCATTTATTTGGTTACCCGCTGGTACGTCTCCAGTTCTGGGAGTAATGTGGGCTGGTAGGAAGAAGTTGGGGTTTGGGGCCAGGCAGATATGGCTCAGGGTCTAGGATATTTGACTTCCCAGCTTCCCTAGCTAGGTGGCCTTGAGTAGATGATTCTCTTGGAGTCTGTTTTTTTAATTTTTTTTTCCTTTATTGATTTTAGAGAGAGACCAAGGGAGAGGGAGAGAGAGATAGAAATGTCGATGAGAGAGAACATCGATTGGCCGCCTCCTGCATGCCCCCCACTGGGAATCTGACCCACAACCTGGGTATGTGTCCTGACTGGGAATCGAACCGGTGACCTCTTGGCGCATGGGTGTGCTCAACCTCTGAGCTACACTCTCTTGGAGTCTTAGCGTCCGTATCTGACATATGCTGAACACACACAAATAGTAGTCAATATTACTACTGTATAGTAGTCATTCCATTTTCTTAATAGCAAAGAATCAGTTATCTTGAAAATTCTCTTATGCAAAACAGTTTCTTCCCAGAAAATGTTGGAAAAATAAGGTGCATCTTCATTTCAAAATTATGAAAGATCACCTGATGATGTATTATTGCCCAGTTGGTGTGGCTCAGTTGGTTGAGTGTCATCCCATGCACCAGGAGGTCGCTGGTTCGATTCTGGTTGGGTCATATGCCCGGGTGGTGGCTCGATCCCTAGTGGGGATGTGAAGGAGGCAGCCGATTAATGTTTCTCTCTCTCTCTCTCCCTCTACCTTCCCCTCTCTCTAAAATCAATAAAAACATATTTTTTTCCATTTTTTAAAGATATTTAAACTTATCTTTATTGTTGAATGCATTACAGATTTCCCCTTTTTTTCCCCCATTGACCCCCTCCTCCCTGCTCCCACCCCCTTCCTGCCTTCCCCGCACTATTGTTTGTGTCCATTTGTTATGCGTATATGCATAGAAGTTCTTTGGTTTATCTAAAAAGATATTACCTCTTTGCCAGGGAATAAATAGATAATGCCTCTACCTGTGAGTATGCTGTAGTAGTAACTGCTACTCCACTTGGCCTAGTTTGAGTAAAGTGGGAGTAATAATAGCACCTTCAGGGGTTGTTGTGTGGTTTAAACAACGATAATGTATGTAGGCTACTTCTTCACAAAGCGCGTGCCAAATATTGTTGTTTGAAAATTTTACCCCAATGTAAAGCATATCTGCTTTCAGAATAATATAAATTTGAAAAATAAATAAACTGTCAACATTTTGGTCATGATGAGGTAAAATGTTAAGAGCTATATAAATTAGAGCTTTGGTATAACAGATCTACACATGAAAAGAAAAATATTCACACATATACAGTATTGCTAAAGATGGGGAATGCTAGGTCCCTACACAGGGATGTGGATCTAAGAAGCTTGGTTATGAAATAACAGGCCATGGCAAGATGTTGAGATAAAAAAAAAAAAAAGAGCAATTATCTAGGCTAATGCTCAAGTCCAGATAAACAAAAAAAAAAGGGGGGGTGTCAAAGGTGACCCTTAGTGTTCTTCAGGAGGAAAACTGCTGAAAACAATAAAGACAAGCAGAAATTGATCATCATTGGTTAGCTAACAGGCTGAGAGCAGTCCAATTAGGGGAGAACTTGTTGCTTGGGCTCAGGAAACACCTTGGGTGCCATTTAACCTAAAACGGAAGCAGGGACTTGAAATCAGGACACCTGCTGCTGTGGTAACTGAAGAAAACGTGATCGAGCCTGAGAGCTCGGAAGAAGTGATGAGAAAGATGACTGGCAACAGACACAGGGTGGGAGTGGGGGTAAAAGCCTTGTCAAGTAAGGAGACTATCTGCTCCGCCAGAGCCCTCAGAGCTGCAGGTAAGCTCTGGTTATCTGGTTTGGCTTAAGGCAGCAGAGTGGGGCCAAGGATGAGCCTGCTTGGTTGAGTATGGACTTGGTTGGAGAGTGACATGTAGTTGATAATCATGAGTGACACTGAGCTTGATTAGAGAGAGAGACTCTTCAACTGAAGTTAGCAGGCTGGAGTTAGATGAAACAGGAGAATACGTTGATTGAAAATGTAGAAGAGTCAGGGATATGGGTGAAGGGCTTATTAAAGAATTAGAAGAGGCAGAAGGGATAGCAAACACTTTGAGGCCAAGATAAATTGCTCTGAGTGGGTGGTCATGTTCAAGCATGCTACAAATTTGGAATTTTAAGGGGCACAGCTAGGAAGAGATCTATATCTGAAAGGCCTGTCCCATCAGAGGGGGTTTGATTTCTCTGAGTCAGGAGGTATATTTCCTTCTGACCATAGGTTACTAGACTGTCTCTGATGCTCAGCTAGCGAACCTGCTTCCTAAGAGAGAGCATTATCTGCTCCTTAGTCTGAGATCCTCTCTAGGGAGTGAGTGGTAATGACATTCGGTATCCAGAGAAGCATTTTAAGGCTGGGCAAAGCTGAATACCTGTATATACTTTATTTGGATTTATCTGGAGTCATAATGGTCCACCAACCATTGTTGTGAGGGACAAATGAGATCATGTCAGTAATCAATGGTCAAACGAAGTATTAATTCATTTAAGAGAGGAATTGATAATCATGTTTGAAGGTCTTCTCTATCGGCTTTGATATTTTTTGAGATGCACACGTGGTTAGGGTGTGAACCCTTACATGCGATGGTAATGATGGTGATTCTGTTTGACACCATCATGTTCAAGGTGGGGCTTTGCCTCTGGCGTCGGAAGTTTTCTATTTTGCCATAGTTCTGCTTCCTCCTATTGACCTGGGGATCATGTCAACCCTTCCCCATCACTGTCTCATGAGAGAATAGCTATCTAAGAGGTGTTGTTCAGGAACATTGCTTGACAATGAATATTACTGTTGATATGTAATATGTTTATTTATGGAGATAAATATTTACAGCTAACTCATATAGATGTTTCTCTCTTAATGATATATATTTACCCCTACAGATATGAATGTACAAAAGGGTACTGCCATCAATTAAACACTTGTTATGCACAAACTAAAGACCTAAGAAGGACTACGATTAAAAAATAATAAAAATAAAAATAAACCAGATTGGTTGTAGGGTGCAGTTATGGGTATGACTTTATTTTTAGTTGGTTTCAGAAGAAAGATGGCAACACATATAGGTATTTGAATAGCTTGAGTGGGGTTGGGGTTAGCTAACCACTAATAGAATGGTTCCTTTATTCTTCCAAAAGAAATCAACAGTACTTGTGATTCTATCAATAAAATAAACATAGTATGTTTTTATATTAGACATTTCCATTTACTTAAAAAAATCATTGTGACATTTATTATATCCATTTACCTCGGGGAGTATCCTGATCTCTGAAAATTTATTCCTGAATTTGAGCAACAGAGACCCATATTTCTTTTTTTGAAAAATATATTTGTATTGATTTTTAGAGAGAGATGAAGAGAGAAGGAAAAAGAGATAGAAATATCGATGTGAGAACCATCGATTGGCCGCCTCCTGTACGCCCCCTACTGGGGATCGAGCCCCAAACCCAGGCAGTTCACCCAGGAGTTGAACTGGTGCCCTCTTGGTTCATGGGTCTCTGCTCAACCACTGAGTCACACCAGCTGGCCGAGACCCATAGTTCTAATAGCTGTCACAAATGTTAAAAATGAGAAATAGCAAGAATTCCAAATATCTGATCCAAACCAGATTAAACATTTTGAAATTAAATTAGGGCAGCCAGTTAATACAACAAATCTCAATAATTTTCTAAGGTTTTGTGAAATGTTAAGTGGTATTAACTCATTAAGATGATGGAGTAATTTAATTCCACGGTTATCACATTTAGAAGGGAATTTCACAAAACCAGTAAGTATTCACCTCCTTATTTCAATTTGAAAACAAATCTTATTCAGGGAAACCACACACGCTAAATATGTTTTGAACTGTGTCTAGAGTTGAAAGAGCCATTCATTAACTTTACAGATTCAATTTTAATTTGATTAAATACAAAGGACTTTAAAATAATGCACTATTTGGCTATAGAAGAGCGCCTTTCATTTATAAATTAAATTTTGTATTTAGCAAGGTCCAACTATGCTCCTCCAAAAGGTACCCCCCTCCTCTGTTCGGAAGAGCCTCTTATTTCTGTTTATTTCATCTGGGCCAAAGATGAGTGATGTTTTAGTCTCACAAAGCTTGTTGAAGTTATGAGGGTTTATAGAACATAGCAGTTTTGGCAAATTAGACCAGTCACCATTAAACCAAATAGTGAATAAAAGGAGTAAAGCATAACGTTTAAAAGGATAAGATTTGGCCCTGGCCGGTTTGGCTCGGTGGTTAGAGCATCAGCCCGCGGACCAGAGAGTCCTGGGTTCGGTTCCCACTAAGGGCAGGTACCTTGGCTGCAGTTTGTCCCTGGCCCCGGTTGGGGCTGTGTGGGTGGCAGCCACTCGATGTGTCCCTCTCACATCGATGTTTCTCTCTCTTTCTCCCTCCCGCTCTATCTGAAGATAAATAAAAAAAGAAAAAAAAAAGTCCTTGAGTGAGGATAAAAATAACAATAATAAAATAAAATAAAAGGATAAGATTTGGGCCTGGCCAGTGTGGCTCAGTGGTTGAGTGTCAATGCATGCACCAAGAGGTCGCTGGTTCTATTCCCGGTCAGGGCTCATGACCGAGTAGTGGGCCTGATCCCTGATCCCCAGTGGGGGGCATGCAGGAGGTGGCCAATCGATGTTCTCTCTCATTGATGTTTCTGTCTCTCTCTCCCTCTCCCTCTCCCTTCCTCTCTCTCTAAAATCAATAAAGAAAAAATATTTTTTAAAAAAAGATAGGATTTGGTATTAGACAGTTTTACATTTAAACCTCTGCTCTGCTTTGGGACTTTGAGAAACATAGTTAATCTCTGTATGCCTCAGTTTTCTCAGCTGCAAAATGGGGATGATTGCATTAACCTCATATAACTAATTTGAGAATTCAATGGGATAATATAAAATGCTTAATGTGATGCCAGGGATATTTAAGTGCTAAAGAAATGGTAGTTGTTTTTGTTTTGTTTTTTTAATTATGATATTAAATGTGTTGGACCTCAATCCAAGCCATTTTCTCCAGAGTCACCCAGGCTATAGAAAAGAGTGAACAAAGTTGAAAAATGTGGACTTATTACAGGGTAGTGAGTATCCATGCAAATAGTTTACATAACTAGTACGATGATTTTATAGGTACGGATGATTTTTTTGATAACAGCAGTATTATTAACCCATCTTTCTAGTCTCAGAACAGTCTCCTCCCTTCACAGCGGGTATACTGGAGGAGCGGGTGGGTGAGGGATGCTTCCCTAGAGAGCGTCCCAGTAATGCACCTGACCCCTTGGTTTCCTGTCACTGAAACCTGGCTGTCCTATTTAAAGATGTTTTGAAACAACTAAAATTACAATAATCGTAATGCCAGTGTTGGGCTCTGGGTATCATATCTCTGGTAAGCTTTGTAAAATTAGTTTGTTCTTTTGCAGTTCAAGAGAACCATCATCACCTGTAGACAAAGTATCAAAGTACAGTTTACAGTCTTGTCCTTTTTCTTCTCACCCTTCTGTCTACATGGATTCCCAGCCATGGCATGGATACATGTTTTCCAAACAAAGCAGATGAGATAAGAGATAACTTTGGAAGAGTCTAGAAATTGAACGCCACGCGCAATGAACCTACTTTCAGCTTCACAGTGTTTTATTCCCCAAAGTCTCTCCCAAGAGCATCCGAAGCAGCCTCAGAAGTGTAGCCACCTGCGTGTTGAGAGGACCACTAGGCTCCACTGTGGGCTCAGTGAATTCACTTACCTATCATTGACTAGAAATAGCACAGTTGGCACAAAAAGAGATTCAGAGAAAGTTGGTTTGGGCAGGTAAACGTTTTTGTGAGCATTGGATGCTCTCTTTCAGGTCTTAAGGAAAAGTTCTCTAGGAATCTTGCAGCCACGAACTTTGGAAACCCATTCTATTTGGGTCATTGGGTAGCTTCTCCTAACACTCAGCTGATATGCTGGGTCTGTGGAACCATTTAGGTAGCATATCTCTTCGGAAAATAGAGTCCGTTTTTAGGTGACATTCAGTCTGGCCCACAGATAAGAATTGAACTGGTGAAAGTGTTTATTGTTGACCTGCTGATATTTTTCTAAAGTGATCCCTGCATTAGAAATATATTTTTGCCCGGCTGGTGTGGCTCAGTGGTTGAGCATCGACCCATGCACCAAGAGGTCTCGGTTCGATTCCTAGTCAGGGCACATGTCCAGGTTGTGGGCTGATCCCCAGTGGGGGGCATGCAGGAGGCGGCCAATCAATGTTCTCTCTCATCTCATCAATGTTTCTATCTCTCTCTCCCTCTCCCTTCCTCTCTCTTTAAAAAAAAAATCAATAAAGAAAAAAAATTTAAAAAAAGAAATATATTTTAACTAATGATGAGCAGAGGTGTACCAATAAAATGATGTTTTTGTTAAATATGTGATACCCACTACTTCATACTTGATCTATTTTGAGCTTCGGGGTGGAATGATAGGTTTTTCTTAAATTGTATGATGACTGGGTAAGAAAATGTATACAGAATAGAACACATATTTTAAGAATTGTATGGAGAAATAGTAAAATCATATAGATAATGACAGGGGAGGAAAAATTGGGTTTGCGAGGCAGAGTAGGGTTTCGTAATTTTTGTGTGTGACTGTAAAAATCAGTGTAGAAAATAATGGAGAGATAAATAGAACAAAAATGTATTTGTGGTAGATAGATGAGTATTTACTTTTCTCCCATCCAAAAAATTATCTTCAGCCAAAAGAACTTGGACTATTTCTCCGGTAGTCAAAATAAATTAAACTTTCTGAAATCGAGATGATCTAACAAAGGAGATCGACATGGTTAGTGGGACCAGGTCATTGATCTGCATGATTTACGATGTCACAGGGCAGATGATCGAATAGTTTTCACTCTTATTCAGAGATGTGCTATATTTAGAATAGACCTGAGTTTTCAGAGCTCTCCCCCAAATTAACACTTTTCATTTATTTCGACTGTTCTTGTGGGCCATACTAATCAGTAAATACAGAATTAAAGTTAAGTCATTACCAGAGGGAGACTAGTTATGAAGATCTGAAGACAGATGGGGTGAACATCTCTTTAGTTTAAGAACGATATCCTGGCCTTTGTTTTGAGGTGGGTCAGCAAACCATTCTTTACTCCAGGAGTCTATAGAAAATGTAATTTAAAAATAACCTTGCCCTGGGCTTGCCAAAAGATAACTAATTGTAAATCTCTTTCATTCATTGGAGGGGATGGTGAAGGTTGGAAAACAAATCCAATGTTAGAACCAGAGAGTAAATACTCTGAACTTTGTCTCAGGATATTATGGACTCTGTATAAAGAGGGGAAAAAAATGAAGTCATTCTCTGTTTTCTCCAGATAGCAGCCCAGATCTCTAAAACTTAGAGGAATTTTCTTGCTTAGCCTGTATTAAATATATCATAATTTTAGATTTATGATTTGGCAAGGAAAGTGCCCTGGAGCAGAGAAAGTGATAAAACTAACTTTATCAATATAATTATAAAAATACCAATTTTCAAGTATAGTATTTATCATTTGCATAATACGTTCTGTGTAAGACTAGGTTTGGCCATGGTGGTTTAAAATGACAACTCTTTCATATCTGAACAAATTATAAAGGTGTCTTTCAGGAAGAAGGCTATGATTAAGGCTAGGAGAGCCCATGAGAAACCAAATGCCGAGGAAAATACTACATTCTTCTGAAATTCTTGTGCTGCCCAACACCACAAATTAGATTCTCACCTTGATACCTTCTTTGATATGTTACAGCTTTAATTTATTTTAGTTTCTCTGGAGCGATATTATAAAGGGCCAGCTCATCATACTATCTATTACTTCATCCCAGAATACAGGTCCAAAAAGAGAAAAAACAAATTATGACTCCTTGACTGGTTGCCGGCTTGATAATAAAATGAATGCATGAAAAGTAGCCTAAGGAAGAATATTTTATTAGATCAATTAATATTGTAGAGGAGTTTTGTTCCTGGGTTAATCATTGTATGAACTCTTAGCTTGTAGTCAAGGTTTGGGGCTAGTCGTAAAAGTGACTTGGAAAGGACACCTCTGTCTTTATTCTCTATCAAGGACTTTTCACTCAGATTTATTCAACTTGGTACCTGAAGATTTTTCAAACAACACATTTGCCAAAGGAATTCAGAGAAGAGTGTTGAGTTACTTTTCAAGGGTGTTGCACTCGTTTTCATTAGAACTTATTTACAGATGAAGATAATACAAGAACAGCTAGGTACTCTCTAAGTTTTATTGGTCATAGTTTTTAAAAACAAAATATATAGATTTCAACTTAATATAAATGCAACCTCGATATTTATTGCTCCTTATGACCCTTCACTTAAAATTTTTTTTTCCCTTTTATTGGTTTTAGAGAGAGAGGAATGGAGAGGGAGAGAGAGATAGAAACATCAATGAGAGAGAACATTGATTGGCCGCCTCCTGCATGCCCTCTACTGGGGATCAGGCCCACAACCTGGGCCTGTGTCCTGACTGGGAATTGAACCGGCGACCTCTTGGTGCATGGGTTGATGCTCAATCACTGAGCCACACCGGCCGGACCCTTCACTGTTTTCTAAAGTGTCACTTTTGCTAAGCCATGGGATGGCTGTTATTATGTAGTTTGCACATGTTGTCTCTGCCAGTGTTGAATCCTATCTACAGGACGGTGGAACTTTATTGATGGAAATAGAACTGGTAAGTCTGTGTTCTAGGCCACCCAATGAACCATGCCTCTTCTCTCTTGGAGATCTACAAAAAATATGAACTATATGGTGGACCAGATAACCTTCCCCTCTTCTCCTGGCCAAACTCGCAGAGAAAGTGTTAGTGCAATGTTACAAGTGACTTAAAATGTTAAAGTGATAAATATCATCGGTCTTACTAAGTGTTTTCCGACTGTGATGTCACATGTTATTGGACCCTGGACTCCATGTTGTGTACTGTGACAAGTTTTGTAAAAATTAAAAATAAGAGAATAGATAGTATTAGAGTTCATTGTACAGAACAAGGGTAAGCATTTCCTTGGAAGGTTTGTTTCGTTTTGTTCATGTGTATAAAATATATTTCTTACTGTGGGTTTGTACTGGATTGAGTAGTGTTCCCTCGAAATTGATGTCCACCCAGAACCTATAAATATGACATTATTTGAAAATGAAGCATCTGCAGATGTAATGAAGGTAAGGTGATACTGCATTGAGTTAGGATGAATCCTGAGTGCAATAGGACTGGTGTCCTTGTAAGGAGAGAGAAGTTTGCCCTGGCCAGGTGGCTCAGTTGTTTGGAGCATCACCCAATGCATTGAGAGGTGGCAGATTCCAATCCAGTCAGGGTACGATCCCAGGTTGGGCTTGTATGGGGGCAACCGATCCATGTTTCTCTCTCACATCGATGTTTCTCTCTCTCTCTAAAAATGAATGAAAATTTTAAGGAAGAAGAAGAAGAAGAGGGAAGTTAGTTTGGACACAGACACACAGAAAGGAGAGACGTGGAGGCGGAGATCATAATGCCGTAGCTGCACACAAAGGAACACCAACGATTGTCGGCTATGCTGGCCACAATCCTGGCGCCTCGGTTTTGGACTTCTACTGAGAGAGTACGTCTCTGTTGTTTGCATCCTCCCAGTTTGTAGCACTTGGTTATGCCAACCATGGGAAACTAATACTGGGTTTTTAACAAAAATTTAAAGTCTCTGGAACTGGTAGGTTGGGATTTCTCTTGTAGTGCAAAAGAAGGGCCCTGATGTTTTCAAGTCTTTAGAAAAGAGGGAGGCTCCTTTCTGTCTTTCCCCGGCTCCCCTGCCTTTAGGTCTAGGGTTGTACATCAGATAAATTCCTTCTTCAATCTCTGCGTTCTACAACCTCCTGTCATCCCAAGGTAGAGGGACCAGTCTTCAATTACATCCTAAGATGTAATTCTCTTAGAAGGTAAGTTCCTCTTTCTTCTATGGTAGGAGATCTTGCTTTGTTGGTGCTCAAGAGATAATTGTGAGGAGAACAGATGAGGTTTCTGATCTCTTGGAGGATATGATTGATAAATAAATCTTTGTCATGTTTTAACATTACTACTTCTAGATTTTAGAATAGATGTAAAGAGACTTGATGCCAGGAGATGTTCGTATTTTATTCAGAGATGGTCATGTTTCAGTAGTGGCCCAATTTGAAATTGTGTGGACTTTAGCCCTCTCAGCAAATGCTGATGGTAGGTAAAAAATCAATATGCTTACTATATAACCTGGGTCACTATTAGGACTCCAAAACCATTCTGATTAGCTATGTCCTTTTAATTGATCAAAACATTATGAAAGAAATACTTAAGATCTTGCTGATTATAAAAATTTAAAATAGTTCTGAGGATTATGGAGTAAATCTGTGAAGTTCACTTTTTTCACAAGTGAATTTCTGTCTTTGTCAATTACATTTTCTTCCTCAAAGATCTTTCATGAAATCATTAACAGTTCCAGCTTGATCTTTTGTAACTGCTGCTTAGCATTCCAAAATAAAAATGTAGCTTGATATATTTAAACATAGGTTCAGGTTGTTAAAAATTCTACAATATTAAAAAACAAATCTACTATAATATAAACTAGACTGCAATCAACACCCTTGTGTATATATCTTTGTACACAAATGCTCAAAATATTAATTGGCTATATTACTACAGTGGGATTACTGAGCGAAAGTCAGTAGATTTAAAATTTTGATGGCTGGTGAGAAAATGCCCTCCAATTTACAAATGAACCAACAATATGTGAGAATGCTTATTTTCTCACAACCAAAAACCGGATATTTTTAAATGCTTTTAATGTTTGCCATTCTAATGAGTGATAAATAATTTATCATTATTGCTTAAACTGTGTTTTCCTGATTATCAATAAAGTTTAATTTCATTTTATGCATTAATTAATATTTAGATATTAAGCAGCCATTGTATTTTCCCCAAGCATATCTTTAACTATTTACTTTCTATTTTTTGTTGAAAAAATTCATAATATACTATTGATGGATATTACATTTTGTTATAAGTACTGCATATATTTTCTTTTACTCAATTGTGTCTTTTAACTGTGTTTGTGATCGTTTATTGTAGTCATATTCTTTTGGTGTTAATATTCCTCCACATTTTACTTTTTGGCATTAAGATTTTATGCCTTTATTTATTAGCCTTTATTCGCTCTTTAGTATGGTGGGAGTAGCCAATATTCTTGTCTGTGTTTATTGAATAGTTCAGCTGTTCTACATATTTTAAATGCCTTGCAGATTATCTATAAATTCCCATGTGTGCCTGGGTTCCTTTGTACACTCACTATTGGATTCTTCTAATCTTTTTGTCTAACTATGGATCAGTGGTATGTTCTTTTAATTATAGCCGATTTCTAGTATTTGTCTTATTTGGTAGGTCAACATTTATGTCTTTGTTCTTATTCATCAGATTCTTAGTTTTGCCCATGATTTATTTATTTTTTTCTGTTAAAAGCTCAGAATCAGCTTGTTTGGTTTCAAAAATGCCATTGCTAACGAATTCAAGGAATAGATTAACTTGGAAAAATGAATGTCCAGGTCTTTCCGTTTATTAAAAATTCCTTTATGAGGTTCAATAACATATTTTTCTAACACGAAACTTCAAAGATCTTGTTGGATTTATTTGTGGAGTTTTACAATGCTACCGTGAAATAGATTTTTTCATTTCTTCTTTTATTTTTTGGTAGGTAAACTGGGTGCTGAAATAATTCATTTTTCTATGTTTAGCATTCCATTCTGTTGAACACATTATAATAATATTCCTATTCTATATAGATGTTGGTTGCTTCGGTGTGACACTTGCTTACAGTTCTCTTTTTTGTTTGTTTATTTTCCCTTTTTTTCCTTACAGTTCTTTTTTTTAATATTTTTTTTCTTTATTGAATTTAGAGAGAGAGGAAGGGAGACGGGGAGAGATAGAAACATCGATGAGAAAGAACATCGATTGGCTGCCTCCTGCATGCCCCCCACTGAGGATCAGGCCCACAACCTGGGCATGTGCCCTGACTGGGAATCGAACCTGCGACCTCTTGGTACATGGGTGGATGCTCAACCACTGAGCCACACCGGCTGGGCTCTTACAGTTCTCTTTTACCAGCCTCTCAATCCCAGTGATTGCAGAGAGGAGATTTAATAATTTTAAATGATCTTTCTTAATAAGTTTAAATTGTAAAATGTAGCTTGACTCATGAGGCCAAATGAGTTCTCCAATTTTTTCTCCTGAACGAGAACAGTTTTAGGGCTAGAAGCCCATCTTAAAAAAAAAAAAAAAAAAAAAAAAAAAAAGAATGTATTGGGAGAATGTCTGCCTTAGTGGGCAATGGACAGGAAGAGGAGGAAAAAGAACCAACCACGCTCTGCCTGAAAGGATATGGGGTAGGTCTGGAGACTTCGGGGCCTCTGTGTGATCATGTAGCTCTGTTTTGGAATAACCAGCAACGGGCTTGCTAAGCCTTCCATGGCCGACATCATGATCTCCTCTCTCTGGTTGGATAAGACTGTTCCTCCCTGGATAAGACTGTGCCTCATCAGAGGAGTTTCTATTTCAAGAGGAAGTTGATTTTTCTCAGGTCCCTTTCCCATCATTTCTCATCACCTTCAGGCCCCCACTGAGAATCCAATTCCAGTATGTGCTGGAGACCTATTAGGAAGTCCCACACGTAGGGACATTAGGGACACGACCCACACAACAAAGGGCTTCATTCTGCTCATTTTCCTTGTCTTTCCTCTCCCCTCCCTCCATTATTTATGTGTTTGTTTGTGGAGGTTCATTATACCTTTGGGTTTAAGAATACCTGATTATTAAAACAATTGCAAAAGAAGCAGGAAGAAAAGAGACATTGTTCAGGGATTCTTCACTTGGAGGGAGCTGAATTTAATGAAACATAATCATTTGAAATGTTTTTTTGTGTGGGAGTTTGTAGAAATAGTGTGTTTTGGGCTATATAACACAGAGTTACATTACATTAATTAGGGGCTTTAAAATTTTTTATTACCAAAGAAAGGATCTACGTGGATACTGGAGCAGTACCCAGAATATAGTAGATAGTCAAAATATTTTTGTTAAAGGAATAAATACATGCTGGGGAGGTAGTGAGATAGATTGCAAGGTAATTGCATTTTAAAAGCATTTGGCTAATTAACGCCCAAGTCTCCTTCTTCTTTGAGGGTAATTACCCACATCATGGGAGTCTTGGTGAGAGGCTGTACGTGCCTCTGAATTCTTTCATTTTGGTCTTCGAAATTCGGTTTTTCATCAATAAAATTTGCTCATCTGAAATGACTTTCTGTTTTCAGTTTCTTTCATGTCTGCTCTAATTCTTATCTCTCTTATTTTGCTTACTTTGGATTTAATTTGTTCTTCTTATTCTTGCTTCTTTAGGTTGAAGCTTAGATTACTCAATTTAAATATTTGTTTTGTAAATATATGCATTCAGTGCTATAAATTACCCATGAGCACTGCTTTCACTGCATCTCACATTTAAAAAAAAAATCAGGTGTAGATTAGGGTCATACTGTCAAAGACCTTCTACATCAAGCTAAGGAGGTTAGATTTTAGCGCATGGGCAGTTGAGACCCAACAGAGGATTGATCAAGTCATCTGTGTTTCTCCAGATCATTCTGCCTGCGATGTGGGGTGTGGTCTAAAGACCATTCTGGAAGTGGAGACAAATCTTCATATAAAGGGTTGTTTATTTATTTATTTATCACAAAGAAAACTGTCTGTGATCAAGGATGACAAAGCAGACATTGCTACTTTGGGCTGCTTACCACGGAAAACTGCAGGGCACACCCAAAGCTCAGCTCTTCACACATCCCTCCTACCCTGCTCCCCAAATTTTAGGGGTATCTCACTGTGCCTTTCCTCCCAACCCCCACTAAATGTAAGACCTGAATTTCAAAACTCACTGTTGGAAGTACTTTTGTAACTGATCAGTTTTATCCGTTTTAATGGTATTTACAAATCACAGAATGCTAAAAGCAGAAGGGAATTTATAGCAATGGCAAACCTGGGAGGGGGGATCTCTGGAATCCTAGGCAGTGCGTGAAAATAACAACAGAGATCACTTCTAGTTTCAACATTTCCAAACCTTAACATATATTGAAACATTTAGTCATTCACAGTCCGAATCCCACAAATTTTGATAAGTTGTGTCTTCATTTTAATTTAGCTCGGAATGTTTTAAAATTTCATGTGAGATTTATCCTTTGACGCATGTATAATTTTTTTTGAAGCTTTTCAATATTATTATTATTTAATTGAGTTTGTTGGGGTGACGTCGGTTCACAAAACCATACAGGTTTCAAGTGTACGGCTCAATAACACATCATCTGCCCACTGGATCCGGTGCCCATCGCCCCAAGCAAAGTCTCTTTCTGTACCCAGACCCATGTATTATTGTGAAGTGTATTGTTTAATCTCTTCCTATGTGGGGATTTTCCAGTTATCTTTCTGTTTTTGTTTTGTAGTTTAATCTCATTGTAGTCTGAGAGCAGACATCAGATGACTCCTATATATTTTTTGAAATTTGCTGCTGCGTGTTTTATGGCCCAGAATGTGGTCTGTCTTGGCGAATGCTCCATGGGCGCCTGGGAAGAACGTGTAGTCGGCCTTGGTTGGATGAAGTAGTTTATAGATGTCAATTACACCCAGTTGATTGATGGCGCTGTTGAGTTCAACTGTGTCCTTACTGATTTTCTGCCTGCCGGTTCCGTCCCTTTCCAAGAGAGGCGTGCTGAAGTGTCCGACGATGATAGTGGGTTCATCTATCTGTCTTTGCAGTTTTGTTCGTTTTCCCCTCACACAGTGTGATGCTCTGTTGCTAGGCACAGGCACGTTAAGGGTTGTTATGTCTTCCTGGAGAATTGACCACTTTATCATGATGCAATGGCTTTCTTTATCCTTGATCGTTTTTCTTTGAAGGCGGCTCTATCTGAAATTAATGTAGGAACTCCAGTTTGCTTTGGATTAGTGTTAGTATGGTCTCTTTCTCTGTATGTGCCTTTGTATTTAAAGTGGGTTTCATATAGACAACATAGAGGTTGTGTTTTTTTAATCTATAATTTTTATCTTTTTCAAAAGAAATTTTTTTTCTTTATTGATTTTCGAGAGAGAGGAAGGGAGAGGGAGAGACACAGAAACATCGATGAGAGACAACATTGATTGGCTGCCTCCTGCATGCCCCCCACTGGGGATTTGGCCCACAACCTGGGCATGTGCCCTGAATGGGAATCGAACCAGTGACCTCTTGGTGCATGGGTCGATGATGCTCAACCACTGAGCCACACCAGCTGGGCTACAATTTTTATCTTTTAATTGATACATGAAGACCATCAAGACTCAAAGTGATTATTGATATAGTTGGATTAATATCCACCACCTGACTGATTTCTATTTGTTGTCCTAGTTTTGGTTGCATTTTTGTCTTCTCTTGTTCTGCCTTTGTGGTTTTAATTGAGTATTTTATATGATTCCATTTTCTTTCTTATCATATCAGTTATACTTTTTTTAAAAAACTTTTTTTGTGGTTGTCTTAGAGTTAGCAATATATATTTACAACTAATCCAAGTCTGCATTCAAGTAACTCTATCCCACTTCACAGGTTGTGTGAATTCTTCATAAAGATAAAAAAAATCTTTTATCTCCTTCCTCCTGCCCCTTCCTGGACCTATGTTTCTGTGTCTGACATGAATTTGGGGGAAATTCTTGGCCATTATTCTTTTCAAACATGTCTTTCTGTTCCTTTCTCTCTTTTTTCTCCTTCTGGTATTTCCAGGACGTGTATGTTTATAGATTCTGTGATGGTCTCACAGTCCTTAGATATTCTGTTCCTATTTTTCAGTCTTTGCTCTTTTGCTTTTCAGTTGTTGTGGAGGATTCTATCGGTCTGTCCAGCTCAGAGATTCTTTCCTCAGCCATGTCCAGTTTACTAATCAGCCCATCAAAGACAGTCTTCTTTCCTCTTGCAATGTTCTCATTTCTGGCATTTCTATTTGGATCTTTCTTAGGCTTTCCCTCTCTCTGCTTACCTTGCCCATCTCTTCTGTCAGCTGAACCTGTGAGAGCCCGTGGCATATTAGTCCCAGATGTTTTACATCCCTGGCCTGATCATCCCTACATTCCTGCTGTCTTGTTCTGATTCTTGCTCTTCGAACTGTGGTTTTGCTTTTTGGGTTTTTTTGCCTTTTGGTGTGCCTTGTCACCTCTTCTTGGTAGTCAGGCAGGGTGTCCCAGGTGACAGGAACAGCTGTACAGCAGGCCTTGACTGCTGAGTGGCGGAGTGGCGGCCAGGGACGCATCCTGGTTCTACGATTAGGTCTCAATCTCTTGGGGAGCCTCTGGGCTATGGACTTCACGAGCGTTTCTTGTTTTCTTTCTCTCTCCTTCGTGGGCCAGGGTGACTAGCCTGGGCTAGAGCTGGGGATGTGCCTTTTCTCGCGTGGAAGCCTAGCCCCGCTGGAAATGGTTATGAATTAGGCTGTACTTAAATAGTTCCCACTGAGTGCCAGTCTGCTTGAGAGCAGGACAGTGTGGGGTACTGAAAAGCGGCTCCATTTCTCTCTCCCCGCCGGAAGCTTAAGGGAATTTTTCTCTGATATTTGCTGTGGGAATATGGTTGAGGCCTGGATATCAATCTCACAATATCACGAGGGTCCCGCGCCAGGGTGCCCGGGAGGTAACTCTCAGCTGTCTGCAGGAGGCCTCCAGCCCCCACCACGTGTGTCCCTGCCCTCCTGCTGCTGCAGGTGTCTGGGGCGGGGGGCGGGGCAGGGGGCGGGGCGTCTGCTTCTGTGAGTCTGGCCCCAGCTTGGGGGCAGCAGTGTGCCCTGTCCTCCCCCCTGTTTTGAATCCAGGAAGAGATGATTTCTCTGTCTGCTCAGCTCTTTTCTTGTTAGGGCTGGGTGGCCACCACCCAGCTCCTCACGTGTGGGACCCACACCAGGGTGTTCCTTGCCTTTTGTTCTTCTTCGGTGGAGGACCTAAAGCTGGTCCAGTCTGCAAGGATTTCTCCCTGTATTTTAATTTTTCTGGTTTAAATATATTTCTGGATTGTTTAATTTTCTCCGAGCTTACAGCGCTTTTTAAAAATCCTTATTGTTGAAAATATTACAGAGGTGCCCCCTTTTATCCCCCATTGACCCCCTCCTCCCCGCTCCCACCCGCCTCCTGCCTTCCCCACACTATTGTCTGTGTCCATGGGTTGTGCATATATGCATAGAAGTTCTTTGGCTTATCTGTTCCCTCCCTCACCCCTCCCCGAGGTTTGTCAGTCTGTTCCCTACTTCCATGACTCTGGATCTATGTTGATCATCAGCTTATTTTGTTCATTATGTTCCACAAATAAGTGAGATCGTGTGGTACTTGTCTTTCTCTGACTGCCTGTATTTTAAAACGCCTTTTAGTTTTACATGATGCCTTGGACATTTCTCACATTGTTATATTGAATGTAATTTCCCCTAACTAGGAGTGTTTTGAGAAAGCTGAATTTTGATCGCTTAAATATATATATATATATATTTTGTACGTGCCCCTAGCGGGAACCGAACCTAGGACTCTCTGGTCCAGAGGCCGACGCTCCAACCGCTGAGCCAAACCCTCCAGGGCTTAAATATTTTTTAAGGTCTCTCACAAACCAAGTGTCTATTAGAGTCTCTTGTTTAGAATCCTCAGTCCCATCCCCAGAAACTATCACGGAGCCTTCAGTAAAGTTTAGAAGGCTAATTGGTAAATGTTTCCTGCGGAATCTCTCTTTACCTGTTTCCTAGAACAGCTGGCGCATGTATTTCCCAATGCAACATTTGCTGATTTTTGTTACAAGAACAGAACAGAAATGCGGAGGCAGACACAGAGCACAAAAGCTGCAGTTCTATGAAGAACACTAAGCTTGTGTCCGATAGCTCTGTCCAGCCATGGATGCATCGGCCAAGGCCGAGGGCCATACGGGGGGGACTCGAACAGAGACATCCCTGCTGGAACTGGGAGCTTGCAGGGTTGAAGAAGCAGTCGGCTTCAGGAGGGTTTGCAGCTGTGGGTTGCATTGTCTAGGTTCAGGACAAGACCTTCATTTTCAAAGGGGTGTTGGGGTTCTAGTTGCAGACGCTGAACCCTTCTGTTGAGCCATTTGAACTGAGTTTCTCTCTCTGTTGGGCTACCTCCCGAGGAATGAGATCCCTGTCACGTGGACACAGGACTTACTGCTCTCCTTACTAGAGTGTCACAAAACACCTTCATAATTTAAAGGGGAATAGATATGAAAATCCAATACTGCTTTTGAATTTTTCACAATATTCAGTAAGTAAATAAAGGTTCGTTTTAATCTTAATGATATCTGTTCAAAACACTGTTGAGTCATTTTGAAACAGTACTTTCCTTTGGCTTTTTTAGTTGGAAAATCACTAACTTATGTTTAAAAACACCAAAAGGATTCCTTGTAATGGTTCAAGGACTAGAATTAGAAATCTTTAGAGACTAACCATTAACTTCTGACACCTGATTTCTCTTTATAAATTAAGTTTCCACGTGATTTTTGAATTTTATTTCACTGTTTATTAAGGAAATTTTCAAATGCACATAAAGAGAATGACATGAAAAATTCCCATTAATAATTGCCTCGATTCAACAGTTATCAACTTTGCCATGACTTCTTTACATTTCCCATGCCCTATTTTTATATATTTATTTATTTATTTATTTTTGTTACAGATGTTTCTCCTTTTACCCCCCATTGACACCCTCCTCCCAATCCTGCCCCCCCCCAGCATTATTGTCTATGTCCTTGCTTTCTCATACATGTGTATAAGTTCTGTGGTTTATCTCTTGCCTCCCCCCACATCCACCTCTTCTGAGGTTTGTCAGTCTGCACCCCACTTCCATGTCTCCGGATCTATTTTGTTCCTCAGCTTGTTTTGTTCATTATATTCCACAAATAAGTGAGATATTTGTGATATTTGTCTTTCTCTGATTGGCTTGTTTCACTTAGGATAACACTCTCCAGATCCTTCCATGTCATCTCAAAGGATAAGAGATCTTTCCTTCTTACAGCTGCATAGTACTCCATTGTGTATATGTACCACAGCTTTTTTATCCATTCATCCACTGATGGACACTTGGGCTGTTTCCAGATCTTAGCTATTGTAAATAGTGCTGCTATGAACACGGGGGTACATGTATTCTTTCTGATTGGAACCCTAAGTTTCAGGCTTCTTAGGGTATATTCCTAGAAGTGGGATCACTGGGTCAAATGGCAGTTCAATTTTTAATTTTTTGAAGAAACACCATAGTGTTTTCCATAGTGGCTGCACCAGTCTGTATTCCTACCAGCAGTGCAGTAGAGTCCCTTTTCCCCATGCCCTTTAAATGTATATGTAAGTGTTTATTGAGTTTTCTGCATTATTTTTTAAAAGTTTTTCTTGACATAATTGCCATGTAATTATGAACTCTTGAAAATGAATAGTAGTTCCTTAATATCATCTAATATCCAGCTCATCTGTAAATCACCCAGATTGTATCTGAGATTCTTCTGAACATGCTGATGTTGCCTCATAGAGTTATTTCCTTCTTTCTTTTCAGTATTTCAGAAAATTCATAGTTACATATAGATCTATACTGAGGCAAGAACTTCTTCTGGATGACTGTAACCTTTTAGTATTTCATCATTAAGGTAATAATGAAAGGTTCTGCACCCACTGACTTATTATTTTCAAATGGAAATATTCTAATACTATCTTCCTTCTGTCTTTATTTCCTGGAATTCCATGAAAAGGAAATTTACCATATCAATGTTTGGGTACTTTACATCTAAACATAAAGAAAAGGTAGAATAAATACTTCACGGAGATGAGTCAGTGCCCTGGTAACTGCAATGGTGTCCACAGATATTTATTTTTTTAGTATAATTATCTTATGAATTTTCGTATACTTAATTGACTTTAATCCATCCTAGTCATTATTTCTTCTTGCTGTTTAAATTGTCTACTGGGAATTCTGTCAAAGTATCTTTGTCCTTTTGTCATTAATTCATTGGACTTTTTTTCTTTTTTTCTTTATTGATTTTTAGAGAGAGAGGAAGGGAAAGGAAGAGAGAGATAGAAGCATCAATGAGAGAGGACATTGATTGGCTGCCTCCTGCATGTTCCCACTGGGGATTGGGCCCACAATCTGGGCATGTGTCCTGACCTGGAATCAAACCTGCGACCTCTTGGTACATGGGTCGACACTCAACCACTGAGCCACACAGGCTGGGCAACTCATTGGACTTTTCTTGCTTTGCAGCACAAGGTATAGACTCACCTGTTTGCTTCTAGTCTTTTCAGTTGGGAGATCGGGCTATTAATATTTTAAAGAGAAATATATCATGCATGTATTTATTCTAGTATCTCAAATTTAATATTTCATACTTTGCTTACATTTTTACTTTATATTTATATTTTCTCTTTTGATGAAAATCTAGGTTTCTAACAGCATTGGCAAAAATTATTTGCTTTTTCTACAACATACTTATCATGCTTTCAAAATAATTTTAAATTAATTTAAAATACTTATTTTCTGTCTGATTTGCAGACATTGTTATAATGTAAGCTTTATTTGTGTTTAGGGATTGTTTTATGGTTTGATTTTTAACACAGAAAATATTCACCTAGTTCCAAAATCAAAATTAATGAGGCATGTTTCCAAAAAAACTTGCCTTTCCCTCTGTTTTTCCCCCTATTTTCTCCAGTTAGCTGTAGGTAATCATTTTAATTACATTTTTTGTTATCCTTTCATACTGACAGGCAAAAAATAATTCTGGAAAATTAACTAGCAATTGAGAAACAACGTTTTTACATCAATGTTACATACCTAAATATATACCATAATTAGTGAAGCGCTACATGTGAAAATTAAATTAATTTTCTTAAAATGGCATTTAATGTTCAGTTCCAAACTCTGAAAGAAGGAAACATACCTAACCACAGAAGCTCTAAACTAAAACACACTGTGAAACAAAAAGTACGTTTCAAAGTAAATCGCCAAGTTGATTTATTACAGGAAATGTGTGCAATAAATCTAAATTATAAAAAGTAAGAGGTGCCGTTATTGTGCACTCTCTTCATTTTATTTGACAGCACTTTCGTGGTGTTTGTTTTAGCGCACCAGTTTACACGTGAGGAAATTTCGTTCTAGACTCTTAACAAATGAATTCGCTGTTATGGCCTGTTTGGTCCCTGACAAATGCCCATGTTGAAGCCCAGCTCCCAGCGAGACTGTACTGAGCCCTAAGGACTTGGGGAGGTGACTAAGATTCAGCGGGGTCATAATGTTGGGATTGGCCTGGCATCTGGATCCACATGGTGGCCGGGTGTTTCATGGTGACCTACATCCACTTGCAAACCTGGCTTGGACCCTTGAGAAGGCCTGACCCCCTGCACAGGCCCCTTTCTGCCCGTGGCTTCTTCCCTAGGGCGCTTCCTTCAGAGGAAGAGCTGGTTTGGTGTAAACTGGTGTCTCACACGTGCAGGGGTGTGGAGGAATATTCTGGCTCCCAGGACAAGATGCCATGTCACATCCACACCCCAGGGATGCCCATCCGAGGCTTAATTTGTGGCCATGGAGCAGAGGCACTCTGCGGCCTTTGCTTGCCCATGAGGAATCTGGTCTTCCTGCTGTCAGTTCTCTGCATTTGGCTCTGAAAGTCTGCAGTTAGGGACTACTTCTTAGGGCACCTGTCCAGGAAGAGAGGCCCCTGGGATTGAATCTGGGCATGTCCACAGGGGCAGGGCTGAGGTTCTGATGTCAGCCCTTAGAGGTGCCTCGCATCAGCCAGATACATACATCTCTTTTGACACACGTGTGCATGTGTGTCATTTTTCATACATACATACACTTGCCTATATTCACTTGCTTAGGGTTGCATAGCTAAAAAGTAGAACATAACAGAAGTAAAGTCTGATTCATCTGTCTCTAAATTTTTTTTTTTGATCTTTCCTATTGTGCCTTCACTAAAACATGTGTTAAATCTATAAAATGCTACAGATAATAAACAAAACCAGCTAAAGAATATTTCATGAATAATTAATTACAAAGGAAGACGTATAATCAGGAAAAATAGATATTTGAGTGGTGTGTACGTTACTTCATTAGTAACAAAGAATTAAAGAAGATAATACTCTTAATACAGTTAAGTGGTAGCATATAGTTCTCCAAATTCTGTCAATTCTTTGATGAAATCTGAATTACTTTTACAAATTGGAACTATGGTGTTAAATACATTCCTATTGATTGGTATTTTGTTTCTGGGAAGAAGAATATCCCATTCCCCCCTCAAATTTGTTAATTATTGGTTAATTACAAAACATTCCTTCCCAGACTTGACTATTTTCCTGAAGCTAAAATTGTTCATAATTCAACTTGACATCATGTGGAAAATAGTAACTTTGGGGAACCCACGAAAAAGCATAAACAATAAAAACACTCATTTCTAACACCATAGCAAACGAGTAAAAATAATGCAAAATGAATTGCATACATCAAAATTTAGGAATTAAATCAGGTATCTCACTTTTGCTGTCCTTTGCTACCTATAGTTGTTTTTATTTAATGAAGGTAATTGGCATATGAAGAGGTACTTTTATTCCAGGTCTTTCTGATGGAAGGAAGAAAGAAAACCTTGTGTGTGTGTGTGTGTGTGTGTGTGTGTGTTTCCTCCCTTTCATAGACATTTTACTAAGGCAAAGTGATCTAGCAGTCTTGATATGCTGTGCACATTTCAAATCTTTTCCTGGAATCCAGGTTTAAAATCTTACTTTACCTAACGTACAGTTTCTTCCATAATATCGTAATCTTTTCTTAGTTTACAAACACCTTTGAGAATTTGAGAACCTTTTAGTCTCTTGTGCACCCACGTGTTTTCTTCCCATGGATAACCAGTGGCCCTTGTGTGAGCTTACACACTGGGGAGTGTATCTGAGGACAAAATGAATGGGTAGCAGACAGGCATGCCATCAAAAGAATCATTGTTTCACTTAGTGATGATCTGAGTTTGTGCCTCAGATCCCAGATATGGAATTCTTGTACTAGTTCTAAATCATTTGATCACATCAGCCCAGGATAAGGTATGCAGCAAGAATAAAAAAGCGAATTTTTCTTCCCTGTGTGGACTCTTCATCCAAAGCTACCTTGAACTTGCTGCAGTATTATAAGAACATGTGATACTATGATAGCTAGGGAGTGGGGGTGGGAAAATGATCCCCTCCCAGCTCTTAAATGTTTCTGCACAGAAATGAAAAATGCCACTTCTCATACTTTACTGGCCTGAGGAAGCCACTCGGCCATGACCAAATTCAAGAAGTTCAGTGCTCACACTTAGTTTTAATAGCACAACTGCTCAAGTGTAGGTAACGGGAAATCTGACTGACTGAACAGTGGTTCATGGGGGAGCAAAAAAAAATAAACGAGAAAGACAAAAACGTAGTGCTTTGCTCAAACATATGTTCAATACAAATCAACAGTACCTATTTAAAACAAATAATATCTTGGGTAATTAGCTGCTACACAATGAAAAGTGAGTTATGAATATTGACATAATACTTGAAATTCAAATAACTGTGAAGCCTGAAAGATACAGTAGGGGTCTAGAGATTAGTAATAGCTCTCAAGAAAAACAAAACCAAAGCAAAAGATATAAGAATAGTTGATCTAGAGAGAATCAAACTTGGGGAAGGCATTTCTTACGAAAAAATGTGGAATAAAAATTCAATTTAATCTTGAATAGCAACCTAGTTAAATTGGGACTGATGGAGGAAAAATTACATTAGTCCAAAATAAGAAAGAGGCATCCAACATCAGGATGGGACATTGTGACAGGTTCTCTGTTCAGTGTGTTCAAGAAGGGCCTTGGTCAGTGGTTCTCAACCTGTGGGTCGCGACCCCTTCGGGGGTCGAACGACTCTTTCACAGGGGTCGCCTAAGACATAACAGTAGCAAAATTACAGTTATGAAGTAGAAACAAAAATAATGTTATGGGTGGAGGTCACCACAACATGAGGAACTGTATTAAAGGGTCGTGGCATTAGGAAGGTTGAGAACCACTGGCCTTGGTGGTTATGTGTCAAGGAGACCTGGTAAGGAGTCCTTCCCAGTTGACTTGGTAAACCTTGAAAGTTTCCTTTAGCTTTAAATGATGTGATACGATCCTATATCATCATTCTATTTCCAGGGCCATATTATTTTCTCCTCTGTATTCTTGAGTGAATTGTTTCACTGAACTGAAAACATTTCATCCCGACCATGTCTTTCAGAATACAATCTTTTCCCTTAGCTCAGTTTATGGTGGTTAGTATTTATTCAGCCTCAGTCCTCTGTTCCCTCCCTTTCATTTCCTCGCCGTCCTCGGCCTCCCCGGACCATCTGTCATTTCCGTTTTCCAAAGGAAAGCACATTTTCATTTTACAGATATGCCGACTTGGGGTATAACTGGACTATTGAAAGTGAAAGAGACAGATATTGTTTAATAGCTGTTTCTGTACTAGAGAAAAGGGCCCAGTGCCTCTCCTTCTCCCTATAGATGTTTCTTTCACTTAACAGACTTGATATTGTATATATATTTCATCTGAGGCGAAATTAGAAAGACCAGGAGACAGAGCAGAAATGATACTGCTGCCAATTCGTCTTCACTTGCACTTTTTTTTTTCATGGAGCCTGTCAGATGCTACAGGGAAAAGGGACAGAGCTCCAGCGTGACAAATAGTCCCCGTGATTATTTTTAACAAGTCACCGAAAAGTAGGACAAAATACCTTAATGTGTTCCTCTTTCCCTTCATCCTTCATTCAACAGGAATTTGCTGTCATTTGTAAAGGTCATCGGGCCTGTGAAGAGTCAGGCTGAGAAAAAGTTTGGTTCATTCCTCAAGTCAACGTGTCAACCCTGATTCTATTGAAATACTGGGAAATAAGAGCTTGGGACTAGAATGAGTCCGAGGCTTTTAGGGGAATTTTTTTTTTCTTTATTGATTTTAGAGAGAGAGGAATGGAGAGGGAGAGAGAGATAGAAACATTGATGAGAGGGAACATCAATTGGCTGCCTCCTGTGTACCCCCCACTGGGGATCAGACCCACAACCTGGGCATGTGCCCTGACCGGGAATCAAACCGGCGACCTCTTGGTGCATGGGTCGACGCTCAGCCACTGAGCCACAACAGTCGGGCTAGGGGAATATATTTTATTAGGCCCCCCACAGTTTTCTGTCCACTTGGGGTTATTGTGAGCATCAGATAATGTAGCATTTTCATGTTAATAATGGGAATGTTAAAAGCACAATCTTGTCCTTGTTTCTCTCTGGAAGTAGTAGATTGGTGTTAGACATGATACCCTAAAGAAAAAAGAAGCTCACATGGGATACTCTTTGGCACTTCATATATATTCTGATTTATTTAGTAACTTTTTCTCCTCTTGGGAGGCATTGTGAAGTAATAGACTCCTCCAACGGTAAATGTGACTACAGCTAGCATGAATAAAAGATGGGAGAGAAATGAATATCAATGGCCACTTACCCACAGTCACTTTGGTTTTGAGAGTGGACATCAAACCTGAAGGATTTATACTAATTGAAGAACTTTTAGAGCAAGTATGGGATGTAGTGCCTCCAATTTACTCCTGACATAAGCCAGGACTGTACTTTTATTAGGAAACCTGTCACTATAAAATTTTATGTTACAACGTGATGTGGCAGTGACAAAGGAAACAGCTAAGGGCTTGATTGACTGCCTACTCTGTAAAAGGCCCTTGGAGGGGGGCATGGTAGAGGAGTCAGAAAACGATTCAAGGGACTTACAGTCATCAATATTAGTCATCATCTTAAATGCTACCTCTTGATGGAGCAGCACTTAAAACAATTCTGTACTTCTCTTTCTTGGAGATGCGTTCAGTTGGCTTACAACTTTCTTTATACTCAGTATACTTCCCTAGCTTCTCTTTCTCAGGCTCCTTTCCTAGTTCTTCCTCCAGCTGTTGGAGTGTTAGAAGGATCTTGTGGGCTCTTGTGTGATCTCATCAACAGGCTGACTCTCAGATTGTTTTGTCCAGCCAACAACCTGACTAACCCTCAATCCAGTTTAGATGTCTAATAGGAATATTTAAGTAGACATTTTCCAAACAGAATTTGTGATTGTTTTCCCCCAGCATAACTGCCCTTCCTCCAGTCTTTTTCACCTCTTCTAATTGGGTTTTTATTCTACCATCTCCTCAAATGAAAAACCAAACCAAAACACTCAAAATCATCTTTGAAACTTACCTCTCTTTACCCCCGATTCTAATCCAAACCAAATGAAAACCCTGTCAATTCTGCCTTCAAATTATAATGAAAATCCTAGTGTTGATCTCCCCACTCTAGTACCGCCCCTCGATTAGGTCTTGTCTGTCTTTGCCTCATTATAGTGTAAATGTCCCTCCTCCCCAAATATCTGCTTTTTGTTTTTGTTTTATACATAGAGCGCAGTTAATGCCATTTGAAATAATATTCTTTTTTTTTTATTGTTAACATAAGCTCCATGAGGGTAAATATTATCTCTTTCATTCACTATGTTCAGCATATAAAGTAGGCTTTAAAAATATCTATTGAAGGGATAAATGGATGATCTAATGAGAGAGTTATAACTACCAATCTCTTGCTGCCATACACTGGTCATTGGGTACTGGTGCCAGAGAAGACAGGGCTTTTGATGGTGTGTTCTCTGGATATGGGTCTGCTTCCTAAATGGTATACATATGGAGAGGGGGAAGCAGGCATGCTAAGAATGGATGTTAAGAAAGCATGAGCTGATTCACTGGGAAGGAGAGCAGTAGTGGATGTACAAACAATGACAGTGTACTAAGGAGAGGAAATTAATGTCAGAAATACGTGCCAGAGCCAAATCATGGAGAGCCTTCAAACTCAAGGAGTATAATTTTTTTTTTAATCATCTGAGCAGTAAGGAGCCTAAGAAAACTATAAATAGAAGGCATTGCAGAAGTCATATTTTATGCTGTTTCATCGGGGTGGATCAGAGAGAATGAGTCTGTCTTCAACCAAACCAGCCAGCAAGCTGGGTCATGCATAGTTGGGTGGGAAGTAAACAGAGATGAACCTGTCTCTTGGTAGAGTGAATAAAAATGATGTAAGAGACATTACAAACTGTATTTATCTACCAGGTTTTATCTAACAACTGGATGTAAGAAGTAAAGGAACATAAAGAGGCAATGCTCACAGTAAACTCTTAAACTCCTGGAGTTGGGAGAAGGGCGAGAGAATTAACCACACGTGGGAACAGCGTGGCCAGCGGGATTCCAGTGTGAGTTCCAACTCTAAACGTTTTGAACCACAGCTAATCGTAGCCATTAAGACTATCCAGTTGTCAGTTACTAGTAAAATTTTGGACTCTGAGTCGGAATTAATAGGTCTTATTTATTTATTTATTTTTGGTTAATCCTCACCAGAGGATATGTTTCCATTGTTTTTTGTTTGTTCGTTTGTTTTGTTTTTATAGTGTGGAAGAGAGGGAGGGAGAGAGAGAGAGAGAGAAACATCAATGTGAGAGAGACACACTGATTGGCTGCCTCTTGCACCCCAGTTATGTGCCCATGACTGGGAACTGAACCCGAGACCCTTTGGTCTGCAGGCCAAAGCTCTAACTGCTGAGCCAAACCAGCCGGGCAATAGGCCTTATTTTTATAATAATAATATTTATTTAATTTCAAATTCAATATTTTATTTAATAAATAAATAGCTAATAGAAGGCTTAGATAGAGAACAAAGATGCAGGTTTTGGAATGCTAACTCTATGGGGGTAGCTGAACACAAAAAGTGGAATGAGAAAAATACGGTGTTCAGAGAATCACAAAAGAACAACATGGCAAAAAAGTTGAAAGTAGGGGATTTCAGAAAGGGAATGAGGAATACTATCAAATGGTTGAACACTCAAAAAGAATAAAGACTTTCTGAAAAGTTTCATAGTTGATGCCTATGGGATCATTGCTAAAATTCCATTTTTCTATTTTCAGTGTTAGAGGAAGTCGGTTTAATGTACGGTCATAAAACGTGAATGAATCATGACACACAAATGCAATTGATGTGATGAAACTTACTAAGAATTTGTTGGTAAAATGGACAGAACTAGTTTGAGTTGAAGATACTTATCCCAAATTTGGAAACCGAAATAATATGAATGACTTCTGAAGTTAATTGTGAGTGCCTAACAAACTCACCTACAGGTCAACCCACCTATAGGTCATCTGACCCTAGGGAAGTGTAAATTTATTTGATTTGCTGTTTACTATATTAGACATATTTTCTTGCGATATTCTTTGACTAAATGCACATTACCGATACTCTGTAAAATCACAGGGAAATTTATGAATAACTGATAAAGTACAGTTATTTTCCTTACTATTCCATAGAAAAGAATCCCTCAAATTAAACTCTTTTTCCCCCCTGCAGGACATTTATTTGTTTTGTATCTATCTGTTATTTCAGTTTTCCTTTCCCTCCACTACTGAATATAAAATTCATTTTTTTCAATTTTTTTGAACTGAATTCATTTTCCTGGTACATCTCACTGAGTTACATAAATGGATAGTTCACTATCCATTTATATGAGAATTCTGTCTTAAAATTTCGGAAATTATACTTTGACAGTGGCAAGGTTTTTATTTTTATTTCATTCCTCTTTTATAAGATGGGGAAGACCTTTGAAATGTGCGGGTAAAAAAGCAAAAGATACAAGAGTGTCTTCTGGAAGTGATCAGCCCTGCCTTCTGTCCTAGCAGGAATGAGAATTGACTTGTTCATCAGGTATTAGAAGTAGATGCTTCAGGAACAGCCAGCCCAGGAAAGTGCTTTCTGTGACTTGTAGTCTTTAAGAAAAACATGCAATTTAAGCAAGCTTGGAGTTAAGAAGGAATCGTTCTATCGGGGGCTTGTACAACTCGGTGCAGGCATTGATAACACTCTTATAACGCTTTCAAGTTCTTCCTATTTTTCACCTCCTGACTCTTGGCTCTTCCTCTGTCTTTATTCCCGAGTGCTTGAACAGAGAAAACTCAAGGAGAAAGCAGAAAGCTAATGGAGTAAGGTCTTAGAAGAACCCACAGGAGTTAAGATAAACATTTTTAGTGTGAAGGTTCTTCCTCTATGGCAAAGACTTGTATTTAGGGATTAAGTCAGTAAGTCACATGCCTGGGCTTCAGCTTCCTCGTCTATGCAATAAGGGCAATGGTATTGCTATAATACCTTTTCTACTGTAAATTCATTCCATTTATTATCCTAATATGGGGGTAGAAATATATGTATTCTTTTTTTTTCATTCAACACATGTATGTGCCCTATCTCTTATTTTATGCACTTCGAAAAATAAAAGCATAGTCCTCAGCAGCTCAGGACTCCATATTTATAGATTAGAGAGTTTGTGTATGAGTTGCTTATCCGTAAATTAATAGGTCATGATTGTCTCTATTCAGGCAAAAATTGGAGGCTGGAGCACTGTGGTTAAAATTTGACAATGTTTCTACGTTCAAAGTGCTTTTCAATGATCTAGATTCATACTAGACAATGCTAATACATGGTAGTCACTTAATCTATAACAATTGCATGAATCATTGTCCAAATGAACAAACGGATGAATAAGATTAGAAGCAAATATTTATTGCATGCCCTATTTCCTAGTTGAGGAAACATAAACTAGTTAAGCAAAAAAGAAGGTAAAAAATAATTGCTGATTATGGTAAGTGCTATGAGGGAAATAAGTTGATGAGTGCACAAACCAATCGTAACGTGTATATGCACATGGACCGAAACCCTAGGAGGTGGGTTCTGATAACTCCTACTTTAGTCTGTTACTGGCTAATGGTCTCCCAGGTGGGAGCAACAGGTATAAACTCCCAGGCACTCATTGGGGTCTTAGCCTGCAGACAAAACAGCTCCTGGAGCCCAAGGGAATTCTTCAGAACAGGATTTTGGAGGCTGAAGCCAGGCAGAGCTATACAGAAATGCTACAGGGTCCAAGGGATTCTGGGTTGAAGGTGTCCATCAAAATGGGCAAATTTTCTACAAATAGCCTTTATTGTCAGTTACTGCCAAGAGAATCCTAATAGCTTTGTGAGATATTTCTGAAAGATTTTGACTGCCAAAGCTGTCCTTGGAATTTAATCACCAACGTAAGATTTCAAAAATGGATCCAAACATTTAATCTGATCATGAAATGAAAATGTTTTCCTCTGCTGCTTGAAGTTGTAGTTCATTATTGCTATTCTGCACTGCAAAGCAAAATCTGCCAAGGGCTAGAGGTGGCGTTTTCTAAGATGTTTTATACACCAGCTGTAAATATTGTGTGGGATTTCGTAGACCTTTGGGCTATATTCAGTGTTTTAGCTTTACTACCTTACTTTTTGTTTTTCATTATAAAATACATAACCCTTGCCTGCCCAGTGTGACGCAGTGGTTGAGCATCGACCCATGCACCAAGAGGTCACCGGTTCGAGTCCCGGTCAGGACACATGCCCAGGTCGTGGGCCAAATCCTCAGTGGGTGGTGTGCAGGAGGCAGCTAATCGGTGTTCTCTCTCATCGATGTTTCTATCTCTCCCTCTCCCTTCTATTCTCTCTAAAAGTCAATAAAGAAAAAAAAATACATAACCCTTAAAACTTAGATAACACCAAATAAAATTTGTTAATAAACATCACATTAGTCTTATGACATAAATTAGCATTTGGATATATTTAACTTTCTGAAGGTATGGGTGTTTTAACTTAAATCAGTGTAATTATAGTTAAAGAAATATTAATCTGTTGGCCAATGTTTCCTTAAGCAAAGGCCTTCCAAAGATATGTCTTGAGTCTGATTACAAAGTAATTTAACAAAAATTTTTAAATTACAAGAAGATTGATTTTAATCTTCATCAATATGGCACTGTGAAAGATTCGCGAGTATTAGGTAGGTTGCTAAAAGCTTCCAAGTCATAGTTTCCACGTCTTTAAAATGGAGATGATAATAGTCACAACTTCATGGGATTATTGTATCAAAGACGTAAAGCATATATTCAAGTGCTTGAGAACATAGGCATTACTTCATAAATGGTGTTTATATCATTAGGAACAGTGTCAGCAACAGCAGGAACTGCAGTAATAATAATGGCAATAATACTAATGGCAGCAGTAGTAATACTAGCAATTATAACTAATAATATAAGAGTTTAAAGTCTCTTTACCTGTACATCCCTGAATGTCAAACAGCTGTGATTTGTTACTATTTAGATTGCAATTGACCAACCCCCGAATCTTCGGACACGCCCCTTCCTCAAATTCTGCTTTTCTTTCTTCCATAGTACCCATCATCTCTTACATAGCCTATAATTTACTTATTTTTTAAATCTGCTGCTAACTTTTTGTGTCTTCCCTAACTGCATCCCACCTGAGAATGGAGGAAGGATTTTTATCTTGCCAGCCGAGCATGCGCAGTGAGACAATGCAAAACTGCACTGACTGAGGCCAGCAGGGAATGAATGAGAATTTGCTTGACAACTTCCTGTTCAATTCAGGGTGTGTTGTCTTTCCATGGTTCAATAGGCGATGAAACAAGTATTTTTTCTTACTTTTTTTAATTACAACTTTCCTAATTCGGATTTATATTTCGGATGTCTTATAGATATGTCTTTAAAAACTTTTTCACTAACAGGGAATAGGAGACCTATTTTGGAGTTTTCTGGAAAGATGTTTATGTTGCTTTGCTATGATCACTACTAGACAAAAATCATGTTGGTTATAAAATTATAGGGTTACAATTTTTAAAAAATCTATAAATATTTGCTATATTGCCATCTGGAACTTAGTTTTTCTGTGGAGTCTGAAGCTAGTCTTAATTTCTTTTCTTTCATGTGTTCTGTTTATAGTATAATCATATTCAGTAGATTTCAATAAGCGCTTTAATGCTTTACTTGTATTTTACTAGTTGTATTATTTTCCCCTCAAATATGTCAGTAATTTATGAGTTGGATTTATGCTGTCCTGTACCATATTTATAACATTTCAAAAATATTTGCATAATTTCCATATTTTTCATTTCCTTAGTCATTCAGTGATGGCTTTTAACTTTGTTCTGCATGTTAAAAAATATTTGAGCATTAATTTAGCACTTTACGATTCCTATCCCTGCTTTTATTCGTCTAATTAATTTTCTGTCTCTCTGCATCTTCTTATCTCTATCTCAGTTTTAAAGTCATATTGATCTTATAATTTGTTCTCTCATTTCATAAAGTTTCTGTATTTTCTCCTCTTAAATTCTACTGAAAATGTCCATTAAGTTTCTAAAATGTTAATCTGGACTTTGCAATAAATACATTCATGCACATGCTAATTATATGTGATATATATTACATATAAAATAAAATATATAAATCTATACATATAACAGATTTTTTTTTTTAGTTTTAAGGTAATTAGCTTTAAGATATAAGATATTTTTCTTTTTTTGGTACGTGCCCCTAGTGGGAACCGAACCCAGGACTCTCTGGTCCGCAGGCCGACGCTCCAACCGCTGAGCCAAACCAGCCAAGGCTTTTCTTTTGTTTTAAAATGTTAATAAGCCTCTTATGTAGTTTATTTATGTTGCCCTATCTGTTGAAGAGGATACATCTGTCTAGAAAGGTGTGTTTGCCAATAAGCCAGCCATATATATTCATTTAGCTACAAAGAAAATAGCAAAATGTGCGTAGCTCTTACTCCCGTTCCAGAAAATAGCAGGAGGTAGTTCACTGGGGTCCTAGTGAACAGAAAATAAATCTTTTCTTACCACCACTTCCACAAACATGGGCAACATCACAACTGGTCTCCAGCATGCATTGTCCCCGGGAGCCTATCCTGTCTCTGACACTCTTACTGTGCCTTGTACATATGGGGATGACACCTGCAAGTATGCAGGAACACACAGGTGCCCATTTACTTTGAGACAAATTGTCTCTGTGTGTGTTTTGGATAAAGGGTGGTCATGATCTCCTGGATGTTAATGAATAAATACCGTTAGCAAAGATTGAGGGTCTGGAAATAACATTTAGGCTGATAGAACAGCTTGGAATGAACACTTAAACAACAGCACCAATACAGTAGATGGGGATTGCTCTAGTTGCTGATGGGAAGGAAAACCTCAGGTTTGTAACCCAGGATGAGTGTTAGGCAGGAGGTAAAGGATGTTCTTTTCTACTGTTACATTAGTACAGCGGTTACATGTGCATCGGTAGTGCTATTTCTCAGTTTTGTTATGAGTCCATATTTTAGAGAAAACCTTACGTATCGGAAACACAGTGACTGCATTTTTAGTGGTGTTACAGGTTTTCATCTTTTCTTTACCTTTATGTTTATTTTAGTGGAAAGCTGTAAAAAATACATCAAGCCAATATTGCCAAATCAATTTTAAATCAGAGGTTGCGTTTGTTTTCTTCTTACAACGTGGCTCAAAAGATTCATGGAAAACTAGCAAATTAGTTGGAGATTGGACACTGGTTAAAAAACAGACAAGAAAAAAATCAGATAAATATTTTACTGCCTTTTTTTTTTTTTTTTTTCTGTAGAATGTCCTTTAGTTTCTTAAAAGTTGTAAATTAGGTATGCTTATTGTAAAAAATGTAAGATAAAGGCATATAGACCATAGAACATAACAGGCTTCTCACCAATCTTTGCAAAACTGTCAAAACTGTTCTGACAAAAGCAACAAATTCCATATATATAAAATTATGCCTTAATAGCTGCTGAATAAAAAAAAAAAAAAAAAAAAAAAAGCTCTCAAGAGCCTGTTTAAAGAATTAGAACTAAGATAGACGTGAGGAGGATAGCTAGAAGAATCAATGGATAAACTGAAGTTTATATATAGAACAGAGGGAAGCAAACACATGACTTCCAATTCCACACTCATTTAATTTCAGAACTCCCCACTGGGTCAGCTGAGGCTTCTGAGACTGCATTGAAGTTCTCTTTCAACTTCCGCTGCTTTTTCTTCCCTCCCGGAAGCGTTGATAAGAACACTACGCAATTAAGTCTCTGCACATTCCTCTCCATCTCAGGGTCTGATGCTGGGAGCTGATCCTGTAGCACCATCCTCCCCCCAAATCTGGTTACTGAGAATCCATACACACCCTTTTAACTATATTTAAATTTACAAGCAACAGCATCAGTAACCACTAAAGATAACCCACTGTCTTTCATACTAACAAATGTACCTCGTTAACACAAACATAGGAAAAACGAGCTCCCATCTGGTTCATCTTGTAATGACATTTGTTCTTCCCTGGTTCACAATACCCTTTGTCACCCTGTAGCTTATAGATATAATTACATCTTTAACCACCTTCAGCCTTTAGGTGATTTAGCAAGGGAAGACCGGGAAAACGACAATGTAGGCAGGTATATAGGCATAACGGATACAGATTGTATTTCTGCAAGTGATCACAAAACCATAGTAGGTATTTATTATTTTTCTCTTCTGTTGATTTAATGTCTCTTTTCATTCTGACAGTACAAACACAGACAATATCATTTTTTAATTTATAGAACGACACACATCTTCATTCCTATTGGCTATAACCTTCCGGTTGTTGCATTAGATCATGATGATTTTTAACGTTTATTACTGCCCATGGAAGTACTAGGAGGTACGTAAGAAAGTTCCTGTATTCCAGCCGTATACTCTCTTGTCCACGCTAGGAAGGAAGCCCTGACATTTCCATAATATTAAGAAATGTTGAATCCAGACAATAAAAGTAGTGATTTTTGGTTATGGGCACCAAAACAACCCTCAAAATTCCGTGACTTGCAACAGTAGATGACTATTATTCATGGTGCCGAGAGTTGGCTGCAGTTCTGCTGGGCTCTGTTTAGCTTGCATTCATTGCATTCATTGGGGGGGGGGGCTCTGTTCCCCATGTTTTCTCACCTGAACACTCAGGTGGTCCCCACGGACACGTGAGCAGCTGGCCTGAGCCAGTCCACTCATTCTCATTCAACCTTCTACTCAGCGTGCGAAAATCACAGCCATGTGCATCCCACTGGCCAAAGAAGGTTGTGTAGCCAAGGCTCACATTCATGAGTTTTGTAACATGGGATTTGCAAGTTCTCATTGTCTTGTTTCACTGAGATGCAGTTTTCCTACAAAAGCAAACCACTGTTCTTTGTGATGCTGAATTCAGCCAATTCATAATTATAATCTATTCAACCAGTTCATACATATTATTATTTCTGTTGTCTTTGGTCTCTTCTCTGTCATCTTGTTTTATCTTTATTTTATTTATTTTATCTTTATCTGCCCTCTTTTCCATCTTTTCTTTTCCTTTCTTCTTCTCTCCTGTGTTCGCTACTGTGTTGTGTTGTCATTCATCTCTTTTCCCTTCTGCATTGATTTGAAGTAGGAAAATGCTAGTAAAAGCTAAATGACCAAAGTTCACTCCATAATGTGCCCCCAAACCTATGACCTCATCAATGTAGCCAAAAGGTATGCCTGGGTTACACAACAGCCTAGAGGCTCACGATACCCCAGGGAGAACCTAGCCTTGTGATACATATGAAAACCATAATAATTTCATTCAATTTATTATAATTACCTCTTGTGGTTAATAACTGTATGGCATAATAATAACCATCCTTACTATTAAATGTGATATTAAATGTGTAAATTGTATTAATTTGTAATACTCAATGTGGCTCATAAAAACACCCTGTATGGGATTTTCACCTTAAAACCTAGAAATGGATGAAAACAAGTTATGATTTTGTAAAACTCCCCAGGTAAATTCAATGAGCAACCAACAGAAGAAGAATCATTAAACTGGGTTATCAGCCTTAGATTATGTCTCATACTACACTTAACTCCTCTCTCGAGGGGTGATTGATTTCAGTGGTGAGTGTCTGGCAAGAGACAGACTTCAGCTCCTTCATTCCCTCTCTTCAAGCCAGTCTGTCTTCTGAGAGAATGTGCTCTGGCTGTGAACTACCACTGCTGCAGGGCCAGCCCTCGTGAATTTCATTTTCTTGGGGTGGGGTGGGGGGGCGGGGATCAGTTGGTCCATCTAATGGAGGAGAGAATTTTTAGCTAACATTGATTTTCATCTTCCTGACTCCTCTCTCTCTTAACCAGATCCATACTTGGACCATAAAAAGACTTTATTTAATTCCATTCAACCCAACATAGTTATCAAATAACTATTGAAAATAGATACTAGACAGTATAACTATTACCTCTTCAAGGCACGTGTGTGTGTGTGTGTGTGTGTGTGTGTGTGTGTGTGTGTTTAGTGATTTTAGAGAGAGAGAAGGAGAGAAGGAGCGAGGGAGGGAGACAGACAGACATCTATGTGGGAGAGAAACATCGACTGGCTGCCTCCTGCATCTTTGGCATGTGCCCTGACTAGGAATCAAACTGGGACCTCTGGCTGCATGGCACAGTGTTCAAGAGCTGCCCTAGCCAGGGCAAGGCACTGATATTTTTGAGATTTGTTTCCCTCTCTGCTCAGTTTTTTTTCCTCTCTTAGTCTATTCCTTCTTTTTCTGCTAGGTGATTTAACTCTTCTTTTTAGCTTTACACAAAGTATTATATATCTATTATCTATTAAAAACCTTTAGTTTTCATACATTGAAAAACATAATAGAAATAAAGTATATAAATTAATATATTGTAATAAAAATTTCTAATTACCCCAACATGCCAGAGAAGTTTAATCCTAGAGCATTGCTCCCCTTTGTACTCTGCCTTAGGGTACAGGTGGGTGGAAGTTCCAATCGTCAATAAGGCAATGGAAGTTTTAAACTCTGTTAATAGACCGTCAATAATTGAAAGTGTAATACTCACAACAATAAAATGAGTGTTGATATGCTATATTTCAGGGCAGCAATCCAGTAAAAACATTTTAGAGGTTCTAGGTTAATAATCCTCACATGGGTCAGTTTAACAAATCAATTCAATTAGAATTACAGGTGTTATTTTATGTGCCCTTATGATTTTCTTTACATAAGACACCTTACACAAACATGTTACATTAAAACTCAACTACTACTTCATTAGTTTGGACTTATGATAATACTAATATAAATCAAGGCTAATAAAAATTTTAAAAAACAGGTAAAATAACTAACCATGTAAAGTAACCAGTATACATCTTGCTTATTGTTTTCCTAAACCTGAAGTAAAAAATGGAACACGGTTCTTAAAAAAAAAAAAAGTTTATGTTAAAGGGTTATACCCACAGTGTTTTTTAAAAATACTCCTTTTATTTTATAAAATGAGAGAGGCACATCCATAATAAATTAGGTGAAGCCAAGAAGTTAGATATTAGGATAGCTCTTTTCATTGGAACCTCCCTTAAGCCATCATGACTGATTACTTCTAATTTCCTCTTGAAAGAAAATGTCAGGCATAGATGCTTAACAGAATTAGAGCTTTAAGTGTTTTGATGGATCAGTGAGTAGAGCTGAAATAGAATTTTTAGAGTTTGCTACAGCAAAAACATTTTAGGACCAGCTAAATTTTTTACCAAACACTTCAGAAACTATTAAAATAAAAATTATTTATTGGAGACTTGAATGATTTGAGCTTTACTGTGAATCGATAGTATCGATAGGTTTTGTGACTATGTAAAGAGAAGAATGGAAAGGAGTGAGACATGAACACTGCCCAAATATATGCCTAGTTTTTTTTGTTTTTTACATTTTCACGATGGAAGGAGCTGCTGCAACACTGGTGTTTATTGGGAAAATATTAACAGACTGGTAAAAGTGAACCAAGTTGGGATTTCAGTAAGCCCATCTTTATTGGGAATTGCTTTGCATAAAAATGATGAAAGTTACACCCCCCCCCACACACACACACACACACACACAAATGAGATGAAATGAAAGTTTTAAATGCTGGGTCATTACTCAACTAAAAAACATTTAAAAAATTCTGAATTTATGGACTGAATTTTTTTTTCTCATTTAATAGTTTTCATTTTGCCTTTGGTAGATATTAGCTCATTAATCTTTCATTTGAATCTAGTTCATAAGGTCGGCATCCAGCCCCCACCCCCACACTCCCCGGTAAAGTGGTCAAATCAGTTACCTTTCCTTCACCTTTGCTTCTGGCCTCTACATCCCTCAGCACCCCCTCCGTCAGTGCCATTGCACACACACTTAGCCAGGTATATACTGGCATCACTGATATTTTGAAAATGCTGTGTTTATATGTTAGATTCTCCAAATCTTTAAATGCAGCCTTTGTAAAGAAAGAAAGATCTCTTATCCTTTGAGATGACATGGAGGGACCAGGAGAGCATTATGCTAAGTGAAACAAGCCAAGCAGAGAAAGACAAATATCACATTATCTCACTTATTTGTGGAATATAATGAGCTAAACAAACTGATGAACAAAATTGACCCAGAGACATAGAGGTAGGGTACAGACTGACAAGCCTCAGAAGAGGGGGTGTTGGGGGAAGAGATAAACCACAGAACTTATATGCATGTACCTATAACCAATGGGCATAGACAACAAAGCTGGGGATGGGGCGGGGGGGATGGGGAGGAGGATGTCAATGGGGGAAAAAGGAAAAACATCTGTAACAAAAACAAATTAATGAAAATAATAATAAAAAAAAAAAAGATTTCCGGTTTTCGGAAATGGTGGTGGAGTGAATGGAAGCTACACAGACAATCTCCCAGGACCAAACGGGAATTACAACTAAAATAAAGACAAATCGTCGGGGAAAAGCAACAGAAAAGCAGCGAGAGAGGATCATACAACCAGGGACACTGAATGAGCCTGGTAGGATCTGCGGAGGCGCGTGAGGGTGGTGGGCTGGGAGCCCATGGAGAGCAGCGGCCTTAGCTGTGAGCAGCGGCGGCACCCGTCCTCGGGGTTAAGAGCCCAAGCTGCTCCAGAGCGCAGAGGGCCTGGACAGCGCGCTAAATAGCCATAGCCACTCACCTGGGGCTCCGGCAGAGGGAGGGCGGACTGGACTGGAACTCTGTGGGGACACCTGGGATTTGGAGGGCGCTCAGAGTTTGTGCTAATCTGCGCCCACAAAGGACGGTGGTGGCCAGCCCGCTCATTCCCGGTTACACAGAACAGCTGCCAAGTTTACTCCTTCCCTGAGCTGTGGCAGCCCCTCCCTCGGAGATTCCCAGGTGAGGAAAAGAGGTAAAGAAATGCAAATTGAGGCTCATTAACAACCAGCATCAGCACCACCCTCGGGAAATCCTCTTACACTATAAACACTTGAGGGAGTTTCTCATTCAACTGAGATCCTAAGGCTTTTCAAGTAACTGAGGCTAATAGCTTCCAGGCAAAAAGCTAGAGCATAACTGAACCTTTCCTGAGCTTGCAAATCTACCCAGGAAAGTGAGACTTGACAGTGGTGTTTAAGGAGGGCCCTCCACGCTCATCCAAACCCAGTAGAGGGAGCCACAAATAGCAGAACACCAACACCCACAGGGAAAATTTGGCAGGCTCCAAAACCCACTGAGATAGCAAAAATGGTGAAACAAAGAAACAGATCCCAAATGAAAGAACAAGAGAACTCTACCGAAGATGAGATAAATGAAATGCAGTTAAGCAAATTATCAGAGGTAGAGATCAGAGCCATGATCTTGAGGAAACTAAACAGCATGAGTAAGGATATCGACACCATGAAAACCAACCAAGTGGAAATAAAGAATGACATAGCAGAAATAAAATACACATTGGAAAGACTGACCAGCAGAGTAGAGGAAGCGGAGGACCGGATCAGTGACTTAGAAGACAGAGTAGAAAAAAAATCAATCAATCAGAAAACCAAAAGGAAAAAACAATGAAAAAACAGGAAGATAGCTTAAGAGAACTGTGGGACAACTGGAAACATAATAACATTCGCATCATAGGAGTCCCCGAAGAAGAAGAAAATGAGCAAGGGTTAGAGAATATATTTGAAGAAATAGTGACAGAAAACTTTCCTAACCTGGTGGAGGAAGAAGGCATTCAAGTTCAAGAAGCACAGAGAGCTCCAAGTAAGAAGAACCCAAACAGGCCCACAACAAGACACATAATAATTAAAATGCCAAAAATTAAAGACAAAGAGAGAATCCTAAAGGCAGCAAGAAATAAGCAACAGGTTACCTACAAAGGAACACCATAAGGCTATCATTTGACTTCTCAACAGAAACACTACAGGCCAGAAGGGAATGGCATGAAGTAATCAAGGTTATGAAAAACAAGGATCTGAATCCAAGACTACTCTATCCAGCAAGGCTGTCATTCAAAATAGAAGGTCAAATAAAGAGCTTCCCAGACAAAAAAAAGGCTAAGGGAATATATTAGCACCAAACCAGCACTGCAAGAAATGTTAAAAGGACTGCTGTAATTAGTGGAAGAAATAGGAAGAAAAATATAACCACACTGAACAAAAACGGCAATAAACAAGTACATATCAAAAATCACCTTAAATGTAAATGGATTGAATACTCCAATAAAAAGACACAGAGTAGCTGACTGGATAAGAAAGCATGATTCACATATATGTTGTTTACAAGAGACCCACCTCATGACAAAAGACTCACATAGATTGAAAGTAAAGGGATGGAAAAAAATCTTCCAAGCAAACGGAAAGGAAAAAAAAGCTGGGGTATCAATACTCATATCTGATAAATTAGATTGCAAATTGAAGACCATAACTAGAGACAAAGAAGGTCAGTACATAATATTGAAAGGGTCTATCCAACAGGAAGATATAACCTTGGTAAACATATATGCACCCAATATAGGAGCACCAAAATATATTTAAAATCTTCTGGAGGACTTCAAAGGAGAAATCGACAGCAATACAATCATAGCAGGAGACTTCAACATCCCACTGACATCACTGGATAGATCATCTAGACAAAAAATTAACAAGGAAACAGAAATTCTAAATGAAGCACTAGATTAAATGGATTTAATACATATATACAGAGAATTACACCCCAAAACTGCAGAATTCACATTCTTCTCAAGGGCACATGGGACATTCTCAAAGATAGACAACATGTTAGGACACAAACTAAGTCTCTACAAGTTCAAGAAGATTGAAATCATATCAAGCATCTTCTCAGATCACAATGGCATGAAACTAGAAATCAATTGCAACAAGAACATGCAAAGACATTTGAACATATGGAGGCTAAATAGCATGTTATTGAACAATGAATCAGTTACCATGGAGATCAAGGAAGAAATTAAAAACTTCCTGGAAACTAATGAAAATGAACACACAACAACACAAAATCTATGGGATGCAGCGAAAGCAGTTCTGAGAGGGAAGTTCATAGCACTACAGGCCCACCTCAAGAAAGAAGAAAAATTTCTAATTGACTACCTAACCTCACAACTTAAAGAACTAGAAAGCAAACAAAAAGAAAACCCTAGAGCAAGTAGAAGGAAGGAAATAGTAAAGATCAGAGCAGAAATAAATGACATGGAGATCAGAAAAACAATTCAAAGGATCAATGAAACAAAGAGCTGGTTTTATGAAAAGATAAACAAGATTGATGGACCCTTAGCTAGACTCACCAAGAAACAAAGAGAGAGAACCCAAATACACAAAATCAGAAATGAAAGAGGAGAAGTAACAACTGACACCACAGAAATACAAAGGATCGTTAACAAATTCCATGAACATTTATATGGCAACAAATTCGACAATGTAAGCGAAATGGACACATTTCTAGAAACACATAGTCTCCCAAAACTGAACCGGGAAGAGATAGAAAACTTGAACAGGCCAATAACAACGAAGGGAATTGAAGATGTAATCAAGACTCTCCCAGCAAACAAAAGCCCAGGCCCTGACGGCTTCACGGGGGAGTTTTACCGAACATTCAAAGAAGAACTAACACCCACTCTCCTCAAACTATTCCAAAAAATTCAAGAAGAAGGAAGACTTCTAAACTCGTTTTATGAGACCAGCATAATTCTAATTCCAAAACCAGCAAAAGACACTACAAAGAAAGAAAACTACAGGCCAATATCCCTGATGAACATAGATGCCAAAATCCTTAACAAAATGCTAGCAAATTGGATATAGCAATACATCAAAAAAATTATTCACCATGACCAAGTGGGATTCATCCCAGGGATGCAAGGCTGGTACAATATTCGCAAATCAGTAAATGTGATACATCACATAAACAAAATGCAAGATAAAAACCACATGATCATATCAATAGATGTTGAAAAAGCATTTGACAAAATCCAGCACCCATTTCTGATAAAAACACTCAGCAATTTGGGAATAGAGGGATCATATCTCAACATTATGAAGGCCATATATGAAAGACCTACAGCCAACATCATACTTAATGGACAAAAACTAAAAGCATTTCCCTTAAGAACAGGAACAAGACAAGGATGCCCACTTTCACCACTCTTATTTAACATAGTACTGGAAGTCTTAGCCACAGCAATCAGACATGAAGAAAAAATAAAAGGGATCCAAATTGGAAAGGAGGAAGTGAAATTGTCATTATTTGCAGATGACATGATATTATACATAGAAAACCCTAAAGACTCCATCAAAAATCTACTAGACTTAATAAATGAATTTGGCAAAGTAGCAGGATACAAAATTAACGTCAAGATATTAACAGCATTCTTATACACCAATGATGAACTCACAGAAAGAGAAACTAAAAAAACAATCCCATTTACCATCGCAGCAAAAAAATTAAGATACCTAGGAATAAACTTAATCAAAGAAGTAAAGGACCTATTTGCAGAAAACTACAGGACATTGAAAAAAGAAATAGAGGAAGATATAAAAAAGTGGAAGCACATACCTTGTTCATGGATTGGAAGAATTAACATCATTAAAATGTCCATACCACCCAAAGCAATCTATAGATTTAACGCAATCCCCATCAAAATACCAATGACATATTTCACAGAACTAGAACAAATGCTTCAGAAGTTCATATGGAACCAAAAAAAGACCCCGAATAGCCACAGCAATCTGGAAAAAGGACAAAGTAGGCGGGATCACAATACCAGAGATCAGGTTATACTACAAAGCTACTGTAATCAAAACAGCCTGGTACTGGCACAAGAACAGGCACATAGATCAATGGAATAGAACAAAGAACCCAGAAACTGACCCAAAACATTATGCTCAATTAATATTCGATAAAGCTGGCAAGAGCATACAATGGAGTCAAGACAGCCCCTTTAATAAATGGTGTTGGGAAAATTGGACAGCTACACGCAAAAAATGAAACTAGACCATCAGCTTACAACATACACAAGAATAAACTCAAAATGGATAAAAGACTTAAATGTGACTCATGAATCCATAAAAATCCTAGAAGAAAATGTAGGCAACAAAATTTCTGACATCATACGCAGCAGAATCTTCACTGATATATCACCTAAGGCAACAGAAACAAAGGAAAAAATGAACACATGGGACTACATCAAACTCAAAGGCTTCTGCACAGCAAAAGAAACAACCATCAAAGTGGAAAGGCAACCCACTGTATGGGAGAGCATAATTGCCAATGATATATCAGATAAGGGATTAATTTCCAAAATATATAGAGTGCTCATACAACTCAACAAAAGGACGACAAAGAACCCAATTAAAAAATGGGCAGAGGAGCTAAATAGACACCTCTCCAAACAGGACATACAAATGGCCAAGAGACACATGAAGAAATGCTCAACATCACTAATCATCAGAGAGATGCAAATTGAAACAACAATGAGGTATCACCTCACACCTGTCAGAATGGCCACCATCAACAAAGCATCAAACAACAAGTGTTGGCGAGGGTGTGGAGAAAAGGGGACTCTAGTACACTGCTGGTGGGAATGCAGACTGGTGCAGCCACTATGAAAAACACTATGGTGTTACCTCAAAAAATTAAAAATTGAATTACCATTTGACCCAGTGATCCCACTCCTAGGAATATACCCTAAGAAGCCTGAAACACCAATCAGAAAGAATATATGTACCCCCATGTTCATAGCAGCGCTATTTACAATAGCTAAGATCTGGAAACAGCCCAAGTGTCCATCAGTAGACGAATGGATAAAAAAGCTGTGGTACATATACACAATGGAGTACTATGCAGCTGTAAGAAAGAAAGATCTCTTATCCTTTGTAACAACATGGGAGGACCTGGAAACTATTATCCTATGCGAAACAAGCCAAGCAGAGAGAGACAAATATCATATGATCTCACTTATTTCTGGAATATAATAAACATAACAATCTGCGGAACAGGGTAGTCCCAGAGATGTGGAAGTAGAGTACAGACTGCCAATTGCCAGAAGAGGGGGTGGGGGAGGGGAGCGATGAACCACAGAATTTGTACGCATGTACTCATAACCAATGGACATGGACAACAAAAATGGGGTCGGGGCAGGGAGGGAGGGGGAGGAGGGTGACAATGGGGGAAAAAGGAGAAACATCTGTAACAAAAATAAATTAATAAAATAAAAAAAAGTAAAAAAAAAAAAGATTTTCATGTCAGGCTTCCTGTCGGTATTAACAAGCAGGATGTCATCACCCCCTTTATCACCCTCATCCGCCTTATGTTTGATACAAAACGAAATTCAAATGAGTAAATTTTAAAGGTATTATTGGGTTTTTTCAATGATTCCTAAATCGGGCATCATTCAGTCTAACAGACAGAAAGAAACACCAAGGAGCTGTACAAATGGGATTTGTAGGCAGAAGGGGGGATTGGTTACTGGAAGGTTACTTTCCTTACAGGGGATGGCGGTGATGCAGGCGTTCCAGGGTTCTGGGGGCCCAACGGCCCACGACCCACTGTGGGTTCTTGGCTTGGAGCAGGAAAGAATGAAGCCCAGGCAGAGTTTGGTGTGAAGGAGAGTGTATTAGTGAAGCAGGGAGCCAGAGAGTGGACTACTCCTCATGCACAGCACCCCCTTTTTAGCAGAATTTGCTTTCTTTCTTGAGGTTCGTTTCATTGGAGGGGTAGGACATTCCATAAGGGAGGGGAATATTCGGGATTTAAAAAAAAAGTTTTTTTTCCTTTATTGATTTTAGAGAGAGAGGAATGGAGAGGAGAGAGAGATAGAAACATCGATGAGAGAGAACATTGATTGGCCGCCTCCTGCATGCCCCCCACTGGGGATCTGGCCCACAACCCAGGCATGTGCCCTGACTGGGAATATAACCAGCGACCTCTTGGTCCATGGGTCGATGCTCAACCACTGAGCCACACCGGCCAGATTATTCAGGATTTTTTCAGGAAAGGGGCGGAGACTTTTCAGAAGAACACAGCTGGACATGTTGTGTCTTTATATGGGCTTTCCATTTCCAACCACAGTGTCATGGGGTGTATTGTTTAGGATGCCGATGTATTACAATGAGTATCACCAGGCTGGGGGTTACCATTACGTTGAATTAGTCTCCATGTTGGATCCAGCTTGTCTGCTGGTTCTAAGCCATAAATCCTTAGGGGGTTGGTCTTATTATCTCCTCAGCAGTCCCTGTAGCTCTTTGGACACATACCCTGTCTCAGCAGGGGTATATCCCACAGATCGTCTAACAATGCTGATCAGGTGATTCCTGAATGACTGGTTTAAAATTCCGTTTCTGGGAGAGCCCAAACTGTAATGAAGTTTGGTGACACAGGCTTAGCCTAAGTGACTCCATTTAGGGCTCATTGTCTTGTTTTTAACATTTTCACCAGCAGCATTATCATCCTTGTCACTTATTGACCTCATACTCATATGGCAAGCACTTTTTAAAAGGATTTATAGTGTTATTTAAATTAATACTTAAAATATCCTGTGGAGTCTTATCCTCACTTTGCATTTGAATGGACATATTAAGGGATTAAGGGAGATTATTGCCCAATAATCTGTGGTATTTAGGAGAAGGTTGGAATTATAATCTGGTCCTCTCTATTTCAGAACATCTACTCTTGCCCATAAACCTATACTAGTGGGCACTGGGCTATAATTTCATGGCACTTAAAAATAATTGTTGCTGTAAATGGAATTTTGAATGAAAAGGAAAAACGTTAAAACATTAAACATTTGAATCCCTTATTTTGCCAATGAATAAATAAGTATCCAATTCTTTGCTAATATTTGCCAAAGTGTTGTTTTTTCCCATTTTTAGTCTTCTAAAAGCGTACATTTTATAAAAGACATGCATGCCAAAACAGTTTCCTATTTATAGATTATAGAAACAAAACAATAAAAATCATGTAACAAAATGTTAAATTAACCATGTTCATTTCCTGTTACTGCTATAACAGATTGCCACACATTTAAACACATAAATATTATCTTCTGATTTTGGAGATCAGATGCCTAAAATCAAGGTGTTAGAAGGGCTGCATTTCTTCTGGAGACTCCATGGAAGAATCCATTTTCCTCGTCTTTTCCAGCTTCTGGAGGACATGTGTATTCTTTGGCTTGTGACCTCTCTTTCCATCTTCAAAGCCAAAGCATGGCATCTTCTATCGTCTCTTACCTCCTGCCTCCTTCCTATAAGGATGCTTGTAATTACATCGGCCCATTTGGCTAACCCAGGATAATCCCCTTAGCTCAACATAATTGATTTAACCCCATCTGAAAAGTTGTTTTAAATGTTAGGTACCATGTTCACAGGTCTGGGGATTAGGATGTGAACTTCTTTGGGGAACCATCATTCATGCCTGTACCATGACATGATATAAATACTTCTTCAGAAAATGCTTTTTGAAAAATCACGTATGGCTTGGATGTTTTTTTTTTGTTTAAATCCCTGATAACAAGATAACTATATTTATGCATGCCTTGTTTACAAAGGAAGTGAAGAAATAGGCATCCCCTAGAAAATAAAAATCATGATGTACTTGGCTTTTCTCTTTAACTTACCAAATTTGAAAAACAAATCTAATTAAAGGTTTACAAGATTCCATAATTAAATGTACTTTGGAATTAAATTGGGAATGTACATTGAATAATACCATCCATGCTAAACACAACAGCAAGTTTTCTTTTTCATGTAGAGACTTAGAAAGGCCTCAGAGTATTTTTTCCTAAGAGACATATTAATGAATTACTTTCCGTTATTTTGATGCATATGAATATACATTGAACATTCAGATTTTTTAAAATTGGGGAAGTTCAGAAAAATGGGTGATAACCTGGAAAATACATAATATTAATGGAATTAATGATTTAAAGTCCTCTGAAAATAACACAATGTATTTTTACTTACCTAACACATGCAGTTAAAAAACGTTCCTTTCTCCTTGTCTTTACTTCAGAAAGATCTGGAGAACGTTTTCTTCTAGTAGTTAGACTGCTTGTAAGTACCATGTTTTTTGTGACACAGCTGTCACTGTTTCACAGAGAATATTGTCATCTTATGTGTAGGCACTGTCTTAGTCTTACCACTGAGTGTTTGGGGATGCACATCAGATCAGCTACTATGAAAAATGTAAAAACTCCCGATTTTCTTTGCTCCAGAAAAGCAAGCCAGTTTTCAAAGCTTTCAAAATGGTATTTCTCACTAACACTAAAACTTAAAAACCCTACGTTGTCAAGTTAGAACAGCGTAGAAAGAGTGTGTGAATATCATCCCAGCTTCAGTAAACGGCAGTTTTCTTACACATTATCTTATGGAGACCGTATTCTTTATTTCCTTTATACTTAAAAATAGATTTTCTTTGGAGATAAATCTATTCTCACAATAAGTCTACAGCTGGAGCTTGGAAGCACATTTAAAACAGGCTCTCATTTCTGAATGGAAGGCAGTGTTTTTCTTAGAAATAAACCATTTGGATTTCAAGAAATATAAAAAGGATGATATTTGCAGTTTCCTCAGTGGTTCCCGAACCCCAAAGTTGTTTCAAAGTGTGATTACTTCTAACAATTAAAGAACAATCTCTTCAACGAGATTTCTCTCGATGTGAGTCGAGATCAAACCTGCTTAGTTGAGACAGGCAGGGAAAATGCCAATTATTATCTCAGCTGTCCTGCCTCCTAAGTATGCAATCTAAGATAATAAAGCCGGGTTGAGTCTTACCTGCTATACAAGCATTATTTCAATGTGACATGATGAGGTGGACACAAGGGGGAAGTGAAAATGCTTCTTTGTTGACAGTATCATTCACGTGGATTTTTTTTTTTACGGTCTCACCACCTAGTAAGATTCCATTAGTACTTCCATCTTTAAAAAGTATTTTTTTTCCCTTATTGATTTTAGAGAGAGAGGAAGGGAGAGGGAGAGAGAGAAACATTGATGAGAGAGAACATCGACTGGCCGCCTCCTGCATGCCCCCCACTGGGGATCAGGCCCACTACCTGGGCATGTGCCCTGACCGGGAATCGAACCAGCGACCTCTTGGTGCATGGGTCGACGCCCAACCACTGAGCCACACCAGCCGGGCAACTTCTTCCCTGTTATTAATAACGAGTTAATTACAATGGTATCATTTTCTGTGGGGCAGAAACCTAGCACAGCATGGCTTGATTCTCTGCACAGAGTTGTACCAGGTTATAAACTCTGGTGTCCCAAGCTCACTGGTTGTTGACAGAACTCATTTCTTGCTCTTGTTTTCCAAGTAACCCCTACATAGTCAAGTCAATGGGGTGTTGAGTTCTTTGGTGCTTCAAATCTCTCTACCTCCCATTCTGCTGCCAGAAAAAGAACCCTTCTTTTCACGACGCATGAGCACATTGGGCTTGCAGGGATCATCCTCCTCTTTAGAATTATTTACTAACAACATTGATGATATCTGCAAGATCCCTTTGCAATGTTCATAGTATCAACCTAGGAATAACGCCCGTGAGCAGAAACGATGAAGGCTAATTGTCTGCTTACCACAATGGATACACGGAATACACTGTTCTCCTTTGAGCTTCTGAAAATATGCTTGCGTTTTGAAACTAAGCTACAGACCAAGATGTCTGACTCCTTTTTGTACCAATCACCTGTCTTTAACTCCTAACTGAAAATTACCAATTGCCAAATGTTCTCAGGATTTTCACCTAGTGTTGACCAGGATTCTTCCATTTGCAGTCATGAAAATAGGTAAAGGCTATCAATGAAAGAAAAATGTATGGCATGTAGCAGAAAACCCGTTCCAAGATGTGATGCTGAATATGAACATTTGATTCACGGAGCAATAATTTAGGAGGTAGATGGCTCCAGGCTTTAATAATTCTGTGATTTAATGAAGACACCAAGAAAACAGGATAACTCTTCCCTTCAATGATGATACTATGATAATTGTTTTATATATTTGTGGGGGGTTGGATTTTTTTTTCCACTAAAATGTAAACTTAAGGAAAGACATCATGTCCATCTTCGTCATCCTTGAATCCACAGTACCTAATATAATATCGGGCATACAGCAGGCATTAAATACTTATTTGTTGAATAAATGAACAAATGAAACATTTAACCTTCCCTTTAATTCTGACAAATAGGCACTGAGAATTCCTATAAATGTAGATTTCTATCCTTTGATTTTAGACTAAGATGTTTATAATCAATGTAAATAGTTTAATTTTAGTATCTCCTGTGGCTTTACGTAAAAAAATTATAATTCTCAGAACTTGGTCTTAATTAGGTATTGGAAAGTTTCAGATCCTCCAAAATAATCTTAACTTGCATTAATGTTTCTTAGTAATTTCTCTATGCCTGGCATTGTATCATAACTAAAATAAAACAGAACTATGTGTGCACAGATGTCTAGATTACTGAGGGGATAAACAAATATAAATATTGAATAATAAGTATTAAAGCAAAGAGACTCCCATGAAGAGAAATCATTTAACTTAAAGAAGTCATGAAAGGCTTCTGGGAGGAGGTGATATCTGAGCTAATTATAAAGGAATAAAATAGGGAAATGAGATCTTTCAAAGAGAGTATTTACTGTGAAAAAACACGGGGGCAAGATACTTTCTTGCAAATTTAAATACTTAAATAGGATACTCTCATTGGGTTGTAGGCAAGACATAAGTGACAAAATTTTAAGATGGTTTAGACTTTATTTCAAATTAATAGCTGTAACAAATAATTTTTCTATAGAAAGCTCCCTATTTTTCCCTTTTACAATGCCATTCTTTTCTTATCCTCTCCAGAGATATTTTCACTCCCATGCCTATTTTTAAATTATAAATGCTTGTGTATATTAACTATATATATGTATACAGTATACATAAATTATATATATTTTTTAAACATTGTTTTGCATATTTTAAAGTTGCACAGCATTCTATATTTATCATACTTTTTATTACTTTCCAGTATTATATTCATAAAATTTATTAATCTTCATTAAGTGTACTTGCCTATTTAGTTCTGCTGCTATATATTATACCATTAAATGAATAAAATATAATTTACTTAATTTAATATGGTGAAATTTTAGGTTGTTTTCAGTTTCATTCTTTTAAAAATAATGCTCCTCTGTACATATCTTCTTGTGCACGTGAACAGGAATTATTTTTGAGAAAATAGGACTAGCCATGAAATGACTGAGATCCAAGATATGAACGTGTTCAAGTTTCTAGACATGAACAGTTTGCTTCCCCAATGTGTTGTTGCAATTACTGTGCTCACTAACAGTTGCTATTTTCTTCATATTCTTGCCATCAACTTATGTTTTAAGAGTTTAAAAATGTTAAGAGTCAGCTATGTATGAAACGGTATATAGCGTTCGTCTCTTAATTGCACTTTCCATGCACTTTCCTGGCTACCAACCAGGGTCCAGCCTGTTTTGGCTGCTGTAGTTTTCTGTGAACTTGAGCAATGGGGAGGAAATGCTGAGAGTCACCCAGGGAGTCCTCTGGGTTTTGGGTTTCGGACATAGTCCTCTTTGTCCCCAATGTTAGCAGCAAGCCAGTTTCCTCTTGGTGGCTGGGATCAGTTACTCCACAAGTAAAGCGGTCCTGTTTCCAGTGGGTTTATTGAAAAAAAGAGCCCAGAATGTCCAAGTCATGCTTTTATCTCTCTCTGAAATTATAAATACGAATTCTTCATCTGTAATAAGGGTTGCAAATGTCTCCTGTCAGCATTTGGCTTGTCTTTTTTTTTTTTCAGTGATATATTTTGACTCACAAACATTTGAAATTAAATGTAGAATAACATTCATTTTTTTATTTTTAATAAATGTTTTACTTTGAAATGATATTAGATCGACAGATATTTTCAAAGATAGTAGAGAGTTCCAGTAGGACAGTCACCTGTTTTCTGCTGGTGTTAACATCCTATCACCCGAGTGCCTCTGTCAAAATTAAGAAATTGACTTGGGTATATTACCATTAACTAAATTCCAGGCTTCATTTGCATATCATCTATTAATGTCCTCATTCTGTTCCAGGATCCAACTCAGAGTAACAGGTTTCCTTTAACTTCCATGTCACTCAGTGTCCTCTGGTCTGTGGCAGTTTCTTCACTATTATTATTATTTTTAATAATTTTGATGATCTTATATAGTATCAGACCCCGACTAGGTTTGTCTTATATCTATCAGAATTAGACTGGGGTTAGGAGGTTTGGATGTGGTATCACAGACATGAAATGTTCTTCTCTTCACATGACATCAGAGAGTACATGATATCCATGTGACATTATTGATGTTGATTTTTATCCTGTGACTAAGGCAATGTTAGCCAGGCTTTGCCCCTGTAAAATGAGCATTTCCCCTTTCTCTGCTCTGTTCTTTAGAAGTGAGTCACTAAGTCTATCTCCTGCACACGGGGACGGAAGGACCAGGATTTAAACTCCACTTCTTGGAACATGGGTCTATAATTTGGGATTCTTCTGTAAGAAAGCTATATAGTTTTCTGTAAGAAAGCTATATAGTTTTCCCTCTATTTATTTATTGGTATCTTTATTTATTCAGCCATTAGTCATTATTTACATCACTGTGAATTTAGGGATATTATTTTATAATTTGGATTATAATCCTATGCTATCTTATTTATTCTATTTATAAAATTGTTCCAGCTTTGGACATCGGGAAGCTTGTAAGGTTGGTTTCTCTCTCTCCCGTTTTTTTAGAAATCCCCCCTTGTTCTGTTCTGTGTCTTGAGCCTGTCTTTACTTTCTGATACAGTAAGATGCTCCAGGCTCCTTTTGCATTTTCCCTGCCCCAGCCCTAGAGTCAGACATTTTTTCCTAATATTTCTTGTTCCTTCTATTTAAGGTTAGAAACTGAAAATTAGAAACGAATGCCTGGGCTCTGGGCATGCTCATTGCTAATAGGCTGGCATTGCCTCTGGGCCCTGCTGGCATCCAGAGCCAAGCAATGCATGTATGTATGCTGATTTATAGCCATAATTATTTACCCACCTGCCTGCTTATTGCACCATCCTCTTTACTACTTATATTTCTCCATCTCTCTCTGTCTCTCTCTTTCTCTACACACACACACACACACAGACTCACACACACACACAATCATAAAAATATGTGGGGTGTATGTATTCAATTGAATTAATCCATTGTTTCTTTCTTCAATTATCACTAATGTTTCTTTTTTTTTTCTATATCCATTTATTTACTCGGTCTTCCGTGTACTGATCCACAGTCCTAATCTATATACAGATCAACTATATGGCAATTAAAATAGCCACATACTCTTCTTCTAAGGTTTAACAAATCTTAGAAGGTCTCCCTTGTTCTTTGCTTTTGGGAATATTAGCCCCTGTGGTGGAGTGAGCGGGGTGGTGCAGACAGTGGTGGAGGAAATACAGTGTTGCAGTCCAGGATTTTGTAGAAGTGTTTGGACTTCCAAAAAAAAATCCTACGCGAAGTAGCGTAAAGAAATTCTATAGAGAAACGTGGTCCTTAGATATGAGCGCCTCCCTCCCTCACACTTGTGTTGTGTTGGTCCCAACGGTTTAATGGGGCACAAGGCTGTTTGTTCTTGCTTATTTGGTAACATCAGTTTCTGGAGCCAAGTGAGAAATTCAAGAGGCACCACCTTGGAAAAAAAATCACTTTAACATTGGACTTAATCACCATATTTTGATTTGGGGATAAAAGAGAGAGAAAACACTTTTCTGGTTTTGTTCCTTCATTGATGAAAGCCCCGTGTCTTATTTGTGCTCCAATCATTATTGCAGTGCCTGATTCTTTAATGCAACTTGATACTGTACATATTTCTGCAATACTGTATACTGGATTCTTTGCAGTGTTTTGAATGTGAGTGACTAGACAGAAACTCATTAACATGAAAAGAGAGAAAATGGCTGATTTTGTCTCTGAAGGACATAAAGACAAACACACATAAGCGCGTGCACACATACACACACACATCTCATTTCAATACCACCGTCACCCTCCCCACAAACATCAGGAGATGATATTTCTTTATTTACTGGAACTATAGCACCATGACTGTACTCAAAGTACAGTGATATTAATGATGACCTGGAAAGATATAACTTATTTTTATGAGAGTACACATAAAAGCAATGTCCTCCCATTGCATATTCTTGGACTCAGTATTGATCACACTCAATCATCCTGACTAGCAGAAACATGGGTCATCCACTTTTATTAAAACATACTTGAACTTGCCAGCCAAAGCCTGATAGTCTCCACTTGGTTACAGAATACTTGGGTTGTCTTTATTTCACTTAAGAAACTTTCAGTTCTGAGAAAATAGTCAAAAGAACTTTAAGATAGCCATTGTTGATGGGAGGAAAAAATAGAACAAGATAAATGGGTGTGTGGAAACACAGTCAGACGGATCCAAGGAACACAGGACAAGAAGAATCTCGACTGTTGGAAAGCCGAGATACTGCCTCCTTGAGAATTCATTATCAAGGTTTACTAATGCTACAGAAATTAGATCCTAAGGAAAAGGTCACCACCTCTGGGACAAGAACTACCTTTCAGACTGGACTATGTGAAATCTGTATTCTGTGTATGTTTCATTGGGCCAGAGTGTCACACTGAGTCACATCCTTTGTTTCCCTTCTTTGTGTCTTAGTAATTTGATTGTCCTGTAGTATCTGACTTCTGTTTTTAATTTAAAGAGGTATTCAATTGTGTTCATAAAAGGATTAATGCTTGCCTTGATTTTATTAGTATTACACATCCCCTCATAGAAATCTATTTTTAGTAAAAATCTATTTTTCTATTTACCTAAACATGTCAGAAAAGTTGATTATTGTCCTATAAGTCCTTAACAAAATTGATTAACAAAACACCACACTGTGTCTTTTTAAAAATCCGCAGTGTCTACATTATGTTTTCATTAAATATAGTTAGCATTCCATGATCCTATCATTTTTCTATAAAATAATTTATTTGAAATGAAAGGCCAGGGAAAATAAAAGTGTTAAATAAAGTAAATTAAAAGTCAAAATAGGGTTCCCGATTCAACTTTTTACAATTTTAAAATCCAAACACATTGCAAAAATGTTTTGAGTTCAAAACATTTTTCATAAATTCTGCACACACTTGTTTGGAGGCAAAAGCTGACCTTGCAGAGATGTGAGTGGATATTTAAATATTGTGCTGCAGAAACACTGGAGTATTTGATAACAGGATGTAACCTCAGGCTCTGCATGGATAGTACATGGTGTATGGGCTATCTGAACTTTTCAAAATCTGCAAAACTTTAGAGAGGGTCATAATACTCTCAGGCTTCAAATAAGGGATTGCCTATTTGAGTCACAATTGTCAAATGATTATGTGTGAAAACCATCCTGGGAAATTTTGCTAAGTCATACTTATTGGGAAAAATATCAGTGTGAGTGGCATGTAATTCAAAGACTAGACTATTAAGACCAAAACTTCTTGTGTGCATTATGAGTGAGACATGAACTTGAAATGGGGTACTTTAGGTGAGACAATGGGAACTTCCATTAAGGGATTCTGTAGCTAATTGTGGTGTTCCAATATGTGTTTACTTTTATAGGTCTTAGTTAAAGGAAGAGTTAAAATATGAAGTAATTCTGAGTTAGCCTCCATCTTTTAGTCTCAATAAAGCTAAAAAAAAAAATGTTAGCAGCAGCTTACTCTATTTTAGATATATATCAAATGTCAATATTTCCTGTACTTTTGCTTTTTATATTTTATTGTCTGTATCATATTCTATATTTCTACCAAAATCATTCCTATCTTGTTGAGTCCTATTCTGCGTATGTTTTATTAAGCTGAAATCAATTTTCTTAATTTATCATTTTTTTGTTGTGGTAAGAACACTCAATATGAGATCTACCCTCTTAATTTTTTCAAGTGTGTAATACAATATTAACTATAAGTACTATATTTTATAGCAGATCTCTAGGATGAAATGTATTAAAATTTATTTTTAATAAATACTATATTTTATGATTAGTTCAGCTCCAAGTTTGTTCATTCAGCTGAAGGTATGAATGGATGATCTCTTGACTTTTCAAATGAACAAGCATTTCCTGCTTTCATGGATTTCATGCATTCGAAATTTCGGATAATCACAAGACTTGTTTGAGACAATGCATATCATACAAGAAAACTAAATCATTCTAGACTTACATAGGAAAATCCAACTTCTTGTTTATGTGATGAGCTGTTGCTATAAAAGAAAACACTTTTGCCCCCGAATGAGCACTCTTCTGTAGCCCTGCCTTTCCTCTCCCCTTGGGATTCTGCACTCTCATTACTACTGCTTTAATCACGTGGCCAGTGTGGCCCAGTGGTTGAGTGTTGACCCATGCACCAAGAGGTCACTGGTTTGATTCCCGGTCAGGGCACATGCCCAGGTTGTGGGCCTGATCCCCAGTGGGGGGCATGCAGGAGGTTGCCAATCCATGTTCTCGCTCAGCAATGGTTCTCTCTCTGCCTCTCCCTTCCTCTCTCTCTAAAATCAATAAAGAAAAAAAATAAATAAAACGTCTTAGCTCAGGGTGGACACAATCTCCTACATTGAATCTGTTGGAACAACTGAGACTTAAAATGTACTTTTCAGAAGATTTCAATACTAAGGAAGAACAGGAGGAAAATAAACAAGAGGCAAGAGCCACTGAAAACATTTTTTCAGTGTTGTTGGCTGTATTGCAGTATGTATCTTCCCTTCTGCAACCACTCCACGTACATGGTGCTACTCTTACCTAGACAGTTTTGTATGATTGACAGTCTGTCTGCTTGATCCCTCTGCTTTTCAATTTCCAGCCTGCCTGTCAGAAAAGGCTCAACCTCCACCTTTTCTTGCGGGATTCCATTCTGAACCCTCTGGGATTCTATCTGCAAAGTCCCTTTGTACTCCTGCCACAGACTGAAAGTCCATGTCGGTGTTTCTGATATACACTATTTGATGGCTTGCTTTCTCCAGTCTCTGAATCCCTTCAAATTCACCCCATACTTCCATTGCCAAAGTGGTCTGATAGCTCCATCTTGGAATATATGCTGTTCTTCTGCTTGAAAAGCCCTTTACCTTTGGTCCTCTTTTGCCAAGTCCTGCTCATGTATTCTTCAAGAGCACTTTATTTTCTATCTTCTTTGAGATGCTTCCCGAACATGGCCCAAGCAAGGGTAATTTATGTCTCCATCTTTTGTGCCACCAACGTACTTGAACCCATCTCTCTGATAGATGACATAGGACAGTGACAGCATCTGTCTGCACTTCTATTTTCCTGAAATGTGGATGTTAATAAAATCAATCTTACTGGGCTTTTTAAAAGAATGAATGAGTCAAAGTCACATAAGTGTCCCCACATGTGCATATACATAGTGTTAAAATGCTAGGTATTACTATAATTATTACTTTTTATCTTACCTTTAAGGAAAAATCCATCAAAACCAAACAGAAGCACACCTACAAATCACAAACATACACACAGGGATAAATTTAGTAGCCCTGAAAAAGAAAATATTATGTTTCCCTCTACCTATAAAATTTGAAAGTAAAAAAAAACAAACCAAGTGCAAGGATGTTAAAAGAGATTCTGATTCTTTACAAAAATAAGTATTATATATTTTTTGTTGTTGTGTTTGTTATTCCAAATATTAAATGCCATATAAAAGTTTCCTCCACTTTCTTTTCTCCTTTTAAATTTTGGTGTCTGGATGCCTTTTTTATTTTATTTTTTTCCTTTATTGCTTTTAGAGAGAGAGGGAGAGGGAGAGAGTGATAGAAGCATTGACGAGAGAGAACATTGATTGGCCACCTCCTGCATGCCCCCCACTGGGGATCAGGCCCACAACCTGGGCATGTAACCTGACTAGGAATTGAACCAGCAACCTCTTGGAGCATGGGTTGACGCTCAACCATTGAGCCATACTGGCTGGACCTGGGTGCCTTTTTGAGCTACCTTTTAGGTATTTAAATACTGTTTATTTTCCTAAAAGTAATAGGGAATTTATCTATATAAAGCTTTTAGCCACCCACCGCCCCATTGTCCAAGTAATTGGAAAGTCTAGATAGTTAAAGGTAGTGATCAATGGCATGTTTTGTGTAAGATTGTAAGATGCAGTACTTAAGAGCTATCCTCCTCTTCCAAGAACAAACATGCTAATGGGAAGCAGGGAGCTCGGAGCCCAGGAGCCTAAGAGAAAATTCCCTGAGGAAGACAGATGCCAAGTCAGAAAAAGTCCATCTTCTTGACCTCTCCCAAAGATTGGGCCAGGTCTTTGTTTTCCTGGCTCCTTCCCGGATGGGAGGAGACTCATGTGTGACATGGCCTTGCCCTGGGCATGGGTGCTGCCCCAGTGGTAAGACTCTTCTCACTTAGGGGAAGGTTGTTCTAGGGACCAGGAGCTGAACCCATGATGGACTAGGCTGGAGACACTGTGTGGGGAAAGTTAGGATTTTTTCTCCTGAGTTGGAAGGAAAAATTTGGCAGCCCTGAGGCTCTCATAACTTACACTTTTTTTTTTTTTTACCCTCAAACAGCTCTATTGAGGTATAAATGATATACAAAATCTGTAGATATTTATATCATTCAATGAGTTTTGACCTATGCATTCACCTGTGGAACTTATACCACAATCCAGATAATCACATCCAACAGTGCCCTTGTGTTCCTTTTTCTTTGTTCTGTTTTTGTGGTAAGACACACTAGGATATCTAGCGTTGACACATTTTTAAGCATTCAATACAGGAACATTGACTATAGGTACTATATCTTCATTCCGATGTTGAAGAATTACTCACTATCGCCGAGATTTGGAAACAATCCAGCTGCCCATGAACAGGTGAATGGATACATAAAATGTGTGTGTGTGTGTGTGTGTGTGTGTGTGTGTGTGTGTGTGTACCATGGAATATTATTCAGCCTTGAAAAGGAGGAGCACATCCAACTACATGAGACAATATAGATGATTCTTGAGGACCTTATGCTCAGGGACATGAGCCAGTTAGAGAAGGACAGATGCCACATGATTTCACTAATAACAGGTTTCTAACATAGTCACAGAGAAGCAGAGACTAGAATGTGGTTTCCAGGGTTTAGGGGGAGGGGAAAATATAAAATTGTTGTTCAATGAGTGTGAAGTTTCAGTTATGCAAGATAACTAAATTTTTTGTATATCGTGGACTGTCCTCTCCGATGAGCGGTTTTCTGAGATAGCTATTCAAATGAATACATGCAAGAGTATTGAGTTTTCATAGCACAAAGACAACATTGAGTGAAACAGCAAAACCACCCGGTGTATCTCACAACTTTAAACAAACCTTTATGGACATGCTCCAGGGAAGTTTTATTTTTTTGTTTGCTTGTTTTTTAATGGTGTTTCTCTCATCTTATTCAAGATGGCCAGTTATAATAAAACTCCATTTGGTGGTAAGAATGTCTACAGACCATTTCCTGAAGCCAGATTTCATTTATTAATGAATCTCCTCTCTCTGGAGAAGCCTAGACTGTAGTAGCTACGCTGAAGGTCTGGTCAGAACACGTCCACTCGGTGCCCAGTGGTCAGGCCGCGTGGAGAGGGTCAGATGTGTCGAACTGCACATGTGGTTACATGTGAGGGGTTAGACACAATTAGTGATTCAGATTCCAAGGAGCTGCTTTCCCTGCCGATGGCAAAAACGGGAGCTATTAATTGCATTGCTTAGAGTTTCAGCCTCTTCAGCTGAATGAGATGTTTCGTGGTTTCCCCGGGAGCATGAGGCTTGACGCTGAAATATATTTCATGACAGGTTGACAAATAGGGCAACCTTTTAAAACATATTTTAGATTCTGGAATATAAAACAAGAACAAATAATAAATAAGGGTTTTATTTTCTCTCCCCAGTACCGGTGAATTCGTTTCAAAGAAGTCTCTTCTTTTTCTAACATGTCCAATTGTTGTTGTTTTTTTTTTTTTTTGCAAAAATGTATTTGTTTTTGACCTCTTTTGCTTATTGTAAAAATACTTTTAAAAATCTCTAAAAAAATACATTACTAATGTACTCTGTGAGTTTTTAATTAAGCAATGATCAGCTATAACTACAACTTATGGGTGTTCAGGTTGGGGTATAAATATGGAAAATAGCTACATATTTTAGTGGCTATTTATCATTATTTATTGTGTAAATTTTTGTGTTATTTACTGGGGTACCTGTTATTCATTGTGGGCCCCCACTCCCCAAAGATGTCCACACACTAATCAGGGTAACCCATGAAGATGTTGCATTCTGTGACAAAAAGGACTTTGTACTTTGACTTTTTACTCTCTTAATGTCTTTTGATCAACAGACATTAATTTTAACCAAGCCCAATTTATCATGGATTTTTTTTTTGCGGGGGGCGGGGGGGTTACACAATTAGCATATTTTCTATGCATTGTTTCTAAATATAAAGCAATCTGATGGAATTTGGAATATTTATCTTGCATATAAAGATCTTGATGAATTCTTTGGGGTTTTCACTATTTACCTTTATTCATTTTATCCTGAATGTGCACAACAGGTGTTCTGCCTCAGAGAGAGATTTCTTATCAAATACCTCACCTTACGTGAGTGTCAGCCCCCCTTTGTCCTAGAATTCACTCTTAGTATCATCTGAGAGACTAGATACCCATAATCAGGTGATAAGAAAAATGAGTTTTCTCTACTTATAAAGGCAGTTGTCCCCCTTCTTTCTTGGGAGGGTCTCCTTCTGATTTCCTCCACTTTGTAGCTAAATAAAATCTCTCCAGGAGCCTTAATGCCCAGCTTGTCTTAGCTTTTCCAACTTAGAGATGTCTCCAAATTCTAGGCTTCATCTCTTTGACATGCAAATATCCATGGAAGACAGTGTTGGAGTTTTCTAGCACTATGGGGCTTCACCTAGAGATGGCCTGGGTGCAACCATTTAGCCCTCTCAGGATAGTAAGATAAGTTTTATTATCCTTCGGATCAGAACAATGAATGAGACAAATGTTTACAGATCTAATGATCATGATATGTGAAGACATTTAGGTGACTGGGTCTTCAGGAAGGAGCACTAGGAAATACAGGGAATGTTTCTTTCCCTACAAATCCAAATATAAATCCTAAAAGTTTGTCTGTACAGCCTTAGACTTTCTAGGAATTCAGGCATGCTCTCTGTGAATAATTTCAGTTCTCATCTCTCCAATCCAAATCTTTGATTTCTTTTACTTGCCTTATTGTGACTTGTATTTAAAGCATAATAGTGACTAACACTGGTGATAATGGAAAAACTTTTCCTGATCACAGGGGGAAGATTTTCTGACAAGTGCATTGAAAGTATTCCGTACCAATTTGAGATAATCTTATATTGTTAGTTTGTCACAATTGTCTGTCCAGTAATTGTTGTTGAAGTCATAAAACTCTTTGTATTTATACAGGTGACTTAGTTTCCTCAAATTTTGCCTGTTAATGTGGTAAATACTACCAATTGATTTTTAAATATGAAACAAATATGGCATTTCTGGAATAGAACCCATATCTGAGGATGTTTTATACTTGATATACTTTGCAAATTTAATATAAAATATTTAAAGGAATTTTTACATTCGTATTCATAAGTGAGATTTGTCTGTAATGTGGTTTTTAAACTCTTGTCAGAATTTGGTGGTAAGAGGTGCTGGTTTTCAGACACAACGTAGAATTGGTTCTTCTTTGCTACATATAGATTTTGTGGGTAGTGTTATTTCATATATATCTGTAAGAATGCAATGGGTAAAACTATATAGAGTTTTTTCCTATGAGAACATATGTAAAAGAAACTCAATTTTTCTAATAGGTACAGGGCAATTCCGTTTTGGAAGGTGGTATCTTTCTTTAAATTTGAACACTTTCTGCAATTTTTCAAGTAATGGCATAAAGTTACTCATAATATTCTCTTATCAGCTATTTGATATCCTCACTTTCACTCATGACAGTGATGAATTGTATTCTTTCCTTTTTTCTTGCTATGAAATCTTCCAATATTGACTTTTAAAGAGTCAACTCTTTGCTTTTTTTTCTGAAGAATAGTCTAAGGTTGTTCTCTCTTTTTTTCCCCCCTCATATGAAAGGAGTTTTTTTCCTCCTGCCACTATTTAGATGTTGTCTTTGTCACTGGTTTCCATAATTTGCTTATTATGTGTTTTACTGTGCTTTTCTTCATGTTTATTTTACTTAGGTATTCTCATCTTTCTTAAATGTACGGTGTTATAGTTTTAATTATAATTGGGACTATTCGGACCCTTTTTTCAAAGTCTTCTTTTTTATTTTGTGATTCCAATTTTAGTCATGTTACATCAGTAAATGGTTTCCTACAAGTAATTGGAAGTCTGTTTTTCTTTCTCTCTCTCTCTCTCTCTGTGTTCCTCATATTCCTTCAATTTGCATATATCTTCAAGTTTACTGAATTTTCCTTCATTGTATCATCAGCTGTTGAGACCATTTAATGAATTTCTCATTTTTGGTAATGTATTTTTAAACGGTAGACTTTCAGTTGTATCATATTCATAAGGAGTTTATCTCTTTCATCATTATGTTCATGTTTTCCTTTATCTCTGTACTCTTTGCAAGTGTTTTGAAGTCCTATTTGTTAATTCCATTATCTCTGTCATTTCTGGGTCTGTTTGATTGCCTGATTCTCTACCTCATATTTTTTCTGTTTCACATATTTCATAATTTGTTTTTGTTTTTAAATTCATTATTTTATTTTATTTTTTTAACATTTTTTTCTTTATTGATTTTAGAGACAGAGGAAAGGAGAGAGAGAGAGATAGAAACATCGATGAGAGAGAACATCGATTAGCTGTCTCCTGCATGCCCCCCACTGGGGATCAGGCCCACAACCTGGGCATGTGCCCTGACCAGGAATCAAACTTGCTACTTTCTGGTGCATGGGTCGATGCTCAACCACTGAGCCACACCGGCCAGGCTATTTCATGATTTGTATTGTAGGATGGACATTACAAAGTTATATTATTAAGCTTGAGGGTAAACCAGAGTTCACGGGCCGGTAGGGAGGAGAGATGTTTGACTAAAGTTAAGTCAAACCAAGCCAAGGTGTAAGTTGCGGGCAAATAGGAACCCTTGATGACTGTCAAATATAGAACATTTCTGGGTCTCGAACTGAATGCTTTGGATGTTCCGTAAAGTCTCTCCAATTTGGTAAGATCTCAACGATCTGCCAGTCTTGTGTGAGTTGCAGTCCAAAACAGTGCCTCTAGGTAGAAATCCAATAATTATAAACCTCATCTCATTTATTTTCTTTATATTATGGATAAAACTTTTCCAATGGTTATTGTCCAGTGTTGAAGAACCATTTTCCCCCCCATATTGTTTTCCAATTGTCAAATTGTTTCCACTGGACAGGCTAGTCTGCAGTCACCCCCATCATGGCGGGATGGGGCACTCCCACAGCAAGTTAATGTTTTCTGCAGTCTCTCCTCTGAAATAATTTTTATTCTCTTATCCAGGACGTTTTTCATGCTGTTGCCTTTTCCAAGGATGAAAAATAACAAGTAGACTTGTTAAAATGTATCCACACCTTCCAGAAGCCTTGGCAAACACGTGACTCTTGAATTTCCAGAAGCAGAATTATTTCAAGGCCGTCACGATTCAAGTCTTCCACTGCCTTGTCTGCAGGGCGGGATAGTCTGGGACTCTGGTGTCATAGAATTGAATAGGCCAATGTCAGATCACAGACACGAGGGAACAGTGAAGCGAGAAAGACATGAAAGCAGTACGTATTGACTGTTGCTTTTATAAATTTTTTTTTTTTTTTTTACAGAAATAGAGACTGGTACATTTTGATTGGATATCTGAAATAACAGGATTGAAAAAAATTATTCCTGTTTGAGGTAAGGAGACATGTATGCTTATAGACTAGACTGAGTGAATAAATTATTTGGAAGAAAGCTAGAGGATAAAAAGGAAAATATTGACAGAGAAGAACTCAGACTTAGAAAAATATTGAATTAAGGGAATAGGGGTGATGGGTGAAATTTGCTTTGAAAGGAATTAGGGATATTGTTTTATCTAACTCAAGAAAAAAACACACACAAAAAGAAATATTATTGAGAGCTTAGTATGCGTCAGACAGGAATGCATGTTAATTCATTCAACATCCATGGGCCCCACTAGAGAAACATTATTCCTGTTTCAAAAATGATAAATTGAGATTTGAGAGTTTAAGTAACTTGTATATTCTCCATCAGCAGCCCTTGGGAGACTTTTACAGCAAAAACATATTCAGGTTATTTTTCTACTCAAGACCTCCAGTGCTTCCCCATAGTACACGTAGCAAAACCAATGCGATCTGGCTTACAGGGTCCACCCCTCCTGACTTCTACATATTGGTCTGAACTCATTTCCCACTGCTTTATTTCTGGCACCCTCTGCTTCAGCCACTTAGGCCTTCCTTCTCCTCTTTCCAAATGCTCAAATTCACTCCCATTCCAAGTATCCTCGTTTGCACCTACTGTTCTACCAGGAATTACCATGCTTTCTTATTCCATTCCCTCAACTGTGCTTCTGTGCAAATGCTATCTTTTCAGAGAGGTTCTTCCTGCCCATTCTGTTGAAAATTGTACTTAGATTTTATCACAATATTTCACTTTTTACATCTGTCTACCTAGCTACCCGTATAATTCTGTCACATCCACTAGAATGTATGTTCCACAGAAAAGGCACATTATTTTGCTTGTTCCCTGTTGTAGCCCCAGAGTCTAAATGGGTACCTGGCACATAGTAGCTGCTCAATAAACATTTATTGGGTGAATAAGTAAACAAGAGAAAATCCATACAGCTAACAAATTACTAGAATCTTAATTCCAAAACTCTTCTTCTTTTAATCCAGCCAACTATGAGAATCACGTGGTCTTGAAATTTGGATTAAACAGCAAATATTATTTTCCGCAGAAATAACATTTTCCTCATGGGAGCAGAATAAGACAGATCCTGACTGACATCGTGGCTCTTTTTTAAAAGATTTTAAATGAACTTTTAGAGAGAGAGGAAGGGAGAAGGAGAGAGAGAGAAACATCTATGTGAGAGCAGAGCATTGATGGGCTGCTTCCTGTATGCCCCCTACCAGGAATCCAACGTGTAAGCCAGACATGTGCCCTGACTGGGAACTGAACTGGCAACCTTTCAGTACATGGGTCAGTGCTCTACCAAATAGGCAACACTGCCAGGGTTTGAGTCTTTTTTCTTGTTGTGATAGTCATAATAAAAGCTAAGTTTAATGGAATACTTCACACAGTATGCTCTTAAAATGATAATTGACAGATGCTTAAGAAAATATTGGCTTTAAGGACTGGGGGGTGGGGAGTGGGCTTAATAAGTGAAGAGTAGAATCCAGGCTTGTGATTAGAATACCTGTATTCTAAAATTACATCGTGTAAAAATTAAAATTTTACATTAGAATTCAATTTGAGAAACAGAGTTTTTGTTTCAACGAACTTATTTTTCAATTTGGTTAACTTGTGGCTATTTAGATATTCTCTCTCTCTCTCTTAGATGTTTCTTTACACAGGAAGATGCTTCTTTGGAGCATAATGGTTTTCCTAGATAATGTTTGTTGTTTAGGAGTTAGCAGAGGACAGGTCAGAGCTGACAAATAGATGAGCTAGACTAGATTATACATCGGAAGACCTCAATAAGTGCACAAACAAAATCACCTTTGGAAACAGCACATTTGATGAACACTTTACGGCTTAATTTCCATTACAGCTTTTGGATGATGCAGTTTACCTAATGACACTTATTGTTGTATTAATCATTTCTACTTCAGGAAAGAACAAAGAATTTGCTTAGCATATGGAATAAGATTGTTTTACTTTTCATGCACTTTGATTTTTTATTTTTTTGGAATTTGTGTGTTATTGATTATGGTAGAAAAACATTGAGTCACAAGGCAGTTGATACATGAGCAGAGTAATTCTTCATTCTGTTTATTGAGGGCAGGTTTGAAATTGAAATGCCATACGCTATTATGAGGAACCAACAGCTTATACATGAGGGCAGCTTAGAGTAGTTTCCTTGGATTGATGTCATGGAAACACTTAGGAAAGCAAACAAAGCAATAGGCAGTACTTCTACCTATCGTTATCCTGTGTCCATTTAAAAAGTTGTTTTTTAATTTAAAGTTAAGACTAATAATCATAAAGAGGGTTATAGATTAACGATCATTTCTGTTATTTCATTATTTCATAAATTTAGCAAGAAAAACTAAAGTTAAAATTGTCTTTCTATTGACTTTTTGGGCTCATAAAAGGCCATAACCCTATAGCCATGTAATCAGCATAAATCACGAAGAGTTAAGTAAATCAGAAGTGGACTGCAGTTGATGTGATTTGATGTGAATTTTCTTTGAAGTTTTAAAGAGTTTTTTATTTTGCCTGATCTGGTTTACCAAAAAAGCTATTAATGTGCATCTCCATGCATAGGAGATACACACACACACACACACACACACACACACACACATATCCTATATATCACCATAAATAATATATATAACAACAAATAAATATTATATATGGCCCCACATAAATAATATATAACACTAAATAAATTATATAACATCAAACCGCTTCAAATATTGCTTCAAGTAAATGACCATACAAATCTGAGGAAGGGAAAAGAGAATATGTGTTAATTAATGTTAAACTAAAAAGGAATCCTAGGTGTTTATTTACATCTCAGAAAGAATAGAAACCCTTAAAATTAAAATACAAACTCTAGCATTCACTTATTCATGTCAATGTGATTTCTTTAATGCTATGAATATTTTATTATGTCCAAATTCAGAAAAAAATATCTAAAAATAAAAAATATTTCATTCTTAATTTGTTGATGAATTTATTCAGACATTACATAGATCTCCTAAAAAGTATATTAATCAGATTGCAAATCATTAGTTATAGATAGAGGCATTACCCATAAAACCTGGAATAAGAGTTAGGAGGCCTGGGTTACAACTCCTTTTGCAAAAATTGGGAACAATAATAAATGTCTATATCCTGTCACCTCATTTGGAAATGGGTTCAATAATACTTTTCCATTTCAATGAGATTTTTAGGAGAATCAAGTGAACTTTAAAAAAAATATGAGCCCGGCTGGCATGACTTAGTGGTTGAGCATCAACCCATGCACCAAGAGGTCACTGATTCGATTCCTGGTCTGGGTACATGCCCAGGTTGTGGGCCAAATCCCCAGTGGGGGGCATGCAGGAGGCAGCCAATCAATGTTCTCTCTCATCAATGTTTCTATCTCTCTCTTCCTTCCTCTCTCTCTAAAAATCAATAAAGAAAATTTTTTTTTTAAAAAAATGAGTGAGTGATGCATCTTGGAATGAGGACATAGCCATAGAAATGGTGATAGCATGCTTGGCCATGGAGATGTTATTGCAGTTCCAGCACATAGACCTGTGGGAGACATTATTCAGAGAAAGGAGCACATGATGGGAAGAAAACTTCCAGAATAATTAGCATGCGATCTATTACCTATCAGCAGAAAGTATCAACCAAAAGGAAGAAAAATAGGAAGAGAAAAAAATTGAGTCAGGATGGAGGAGAGAAAGAAAAAAGAAATGGAGAGAATACGAGCAAATGAAAGAGAGAAGTTTGTTATTCTGTAAATGATTGACTGTGGAAGGAGAGGAAAACAGAAGAAAAGATTGGCAGTATTTGTGAGCATTCAAGTGTCTGAGACCAGCTTTCTGAAGAACTACAGTAACATCTTTAATCATAATAAACTGAAGTGAAACAAAGGGAAATATTTGTAATAACGATATTCCCTTGAAAGAAAAGTTATTTGTCTCTCTATTGCAAGCACATATCATCGTATTAAATTGAGTTAGGGAAATGTTTAAATGGCTTCTAAGCTTTAGGATAGGTTATTTTGGGTTATTATCTGTCTGTCTTAACTAGAATTGATTAATATTTTTAAAAGATTTCAATCATAATGTGTATTCATTAATACAGAGTTTAGAATCTAAATCTGAGTATTCACTTTACGTAGTTCCCTTCAAGTTTGGCTTCTGCAAGTCTTAAGTGGTTTCAGTGTTAGTAATGCCTTGATTATGTCTTAAAACAGTAAGAATTAAGGTATCTAAGTGGGTGTATGGATACCACATAAATCAAAGGGGTAGAATGATAAAGATGGTACCAGGAGAAAAAGGGCAACTGTGACGCTGTGTGATGTGATCCAGACAGAGGGGTTAAAGACAGGAAAGAGTCAGGTGTTTTTTGGCCTGGCTCTTGCGTGTATTACCTACTAATGATGGGTAAACATCTTAATCTCACTGAACCTCCGTCTTGCCATGTGAACAATGGAATAATGCTTTATGTGCCCTTCACAGGCAGAACCCCCAAATAACCAGATGATGTATGGCAAGTCCTTTGCAATCTGTAAAACGCAATGTGCATGTAAGATACCATCACTTTTCCCGAGGGGACTCTCTGCTTCTATTTCGGGGCCCTACTATGAGGTTCTATTTATTTCTTTAGCATGAACTAGTTGCTACAGATGACATTCATATAGGGCTCTGAAAAAAAAAAAAGGTGATATTCTGGCAGGTAGAAGATGGAGTTAACTTCCTTCCAGGTACAGTTCCCAGACCAGAGGAGGAACACAGCCCTGCGGAGGACAGACACGCTATCAGTGTGACTCAAGAAAACGTTCGTGTAAATGTGCCGTCGGGAAAAGTGTCCCAGTGTGGAGGACAAGGGTCCATCTGTGTTTTCAGTAAAAGAGACTTGTGTAACCTCTATGAGTGTATCTAGCCACAGAGAGGAGGGGGAGGGGGAGGGGGAGAGAGAAGAGGAGGGGAGGGAGAGAGGAGAGGAATCTGGATTCAGGGTAAAGAAACACACAAATAATCCGAAAGTAGGCCCACAATTCAGTTTCTCCCAAGTAGTTATCCAAAATTTACTAAAAGAAGTTACACAGCACAAGATGCAAAGGGGGCTGCTACCTTTTGTACTGCTACAAAATAGGTTCGGAATGAACTTGAGCATCCGCTGAAATAGAACTATTTGTCCACCTTGCTAGCCTTACTACTGAGACTCTAACTACAGATATACTCGAGGATCCCATTAAATTTAAACAAGGGTCCACCTATAATCTTATTAAATGGAAAATAGAAAAAAAAATATATTCCTCACCTTAGCCATCAGACTACTGCTTTGCCCAATTCCTCGCAGTCAGCACTCACTGCCTTACAGTATCTCATAGGGGACATGGATGCCAAGACCCAGTGAGTAATACAATTCAATTGTCTTAGGAATTCATGATTGGTTTTGCGAAATGGAACCCTGTGAACGTTCCCCCCAGTTTAAACAGTTAATATTTGCCAATGTAAATTAAAATAGGTTCTTCAAGAACAGAAATTATTCAAGACCTATGTAGAGAAAGGGTGATTATAATAAGCTTTTGACTACTTTGCTTATATATGACCTCACTTGAGGATATTTTTCCATTGATGTTTAGACAGAGTGGAAGGGAGGGAGGGAGAGAGACAGAGAGAGAGGGGGAGAGAGAGAGGAAGATCGATGTGAGAGAGACACATTGATTGGTTGCCTCCCATAAGACCCCAACTGGGTCAAGGATCAAATCTGCAACCCAGGTACATGCCCTTGACTAGGAATCGAACCCTCAACCCTTTAGTCTGCAGGCTGATGCTCCTATCACTCAGCCAAACCGGTCAGGGGCATAGAAGCACTTTATAGATAAAAATCGCCCTTATGTGCAATACACTCATGAAAATTCAACTTCGGCAAACTGTGCCTTCGTAGGTACCCCCAGAGGCTGGTGGCTGGGCACAGAGGGTGAGTGGCAGGTTTAGGAGAAGTTGCCATATACTGAGTATATTTTGAAATGGTAGAGACAGGATCTGCTAAAGACATTAGATATGTGATCCAAAAGCAAGAGGGATCTATGATGATTCCAAGGTTTTAGTTTGAGAACTGGAAGAATGGAGTCGCTGAGATGGAGAATATAGTTAACTGAGATGGAGAAGAAAGCAGCAGGTGGGGAGAGGGAGCAGGAGATGAGGGGCTCAGTTCATAGATGTTACAGATGCTTTTAGGGAGAAGGGGGCAATCGGAGACATGAATTTAGAAATCAAGGGAAGGATATCGGCTGGACAAATATTTTGGAGAGTCCTCAGTGAATGCTGTGAAAATACATAGTACCTGCTTTGTGGATCAATGTCTAGAACATTGTCAGAATTATTTCACTGTTTGCTTTCACGTATTAAATAATTTCAACGAGTTTCTGGAGTTTTTATGAAGTACTAGGAAAAGATTCACTTATTAGGGAGAGCATTTTGGAGCATTTATAGACAACAATAAGACTAGACTTAACTAGAATGACAGGAAAAGGCATAATATATTCATCGTGATGTTACTATAGTTGAACAAAGGAAATATCGTGCTGAAGGGTGTTGGTAACTTGACTCCAGCTTTAACAATGGTGGGATATTATGAAATGCTCAATAGAATATGGAAAAGCTATTTGCTCATGCATAAGAATGGCACTGTGTTTAGAAAGCTTTAACTGTTAAGATCTTGTGATCATGAGCTATCCAATGTTTAGAAATTAATGGAAACTTATAAATTTCATTGAATTTTAATTTTCAATCACGGTGTTCAATTAAATTGAATTAGCAAATTTTATTTGGAAGTATTAGGCATTGACCAGAAGAATTGATATTGATCAACTGAAAATAGAAGATGACTAACTGGAAAGACTGTTTGAGCATTTTTTTAAAATGTATTTCATAATAGCTTTTGCACAGGGAACTGGTATAAGAATTTGATGAATGCCTCTCAATACTCTAAGAGGAAGTTATGCATAACCAATGAACACAGACAGTAGTGTGGTGAAGGTGGGAGAAATGGAGAGGAGGGGTCAATGGGAGAAAAAAGGGGGGACATCTGCAATACTTTCAACAATAAAAATATATTTAAAAAAATTTTTTTTTCTTTATTGATTTTAGAAAGAGAAGAAGGGAGGGAGAGATAGAAACATCAATGAGAGAGAACATCGATTGGCCGCCTCCTGCATGCCCTCCACTGGGGATTAGGCCCACAACCTGGGCATGTGCCCTGACCGGGAATCGAACCTGCGACTTCTTGGTGCATGGGTCGACGCTCAGCCACCGAGCCACACCAGCCGGGCTAAAGATAAATTTTTTTTTAAATGACACTAAACAGAGGGGAAGGACGTGGAGCAGACTGAGCCCTGATACTATTTCATCTCCTTTGTGGTTGGGAATCCAAGGGGTTCTGCAAATTACTTCTCGATCTAAATAGTTTTCAAAATAGGTTTTCACAACTCCAGTTAGTCTCCTCCTTTCCAGAGCACATCTGTGAAGATGTGTATGAAAATCCATTTGTCATTTTCTATCGTCAAATAAGAACCTGCTCGTGTTGCTTGCCAGACACATTTTTTTTTTCCTTGCAGGCAACGTTCGAAATAGATAAAGGTGAGGTTTCATATACCATTTCTTAGTAATAATTTTAAAGCACAGTGAACTGTTGTACCTGATAAAACAGCCGCTTCTCATTGCCACTGGGGTCTGGCTCTGTTGTCTTTTCAAAACTGAAGTGCTTATGAACACATATTTATGTTCTTCCACACACAGAGCAATATGCTAAGTGTTCAGAGAAATAAAGCGGTGGGCTCTCTGCCTCCCAACTGCACAGGGTGTGTGTCTTAGGAACCAACAGGAGGTCAATCAGGAAAGATGCTCATGACAGTGAGAATGTGCTGGGTCTCAGCAGAGTAACTGGACAACCACAAATGAAGTGGCAACTACAATTTTCAAAAGGTGCGTGTACACTTGAAATTGTTTATGTAGAATGGATAATGACTGGGTAGATGGGGTAAGAAGTGCTGAGACTATTCCACACGCGGGAAAAGCATGCATAAAGGTGTGTGCGATAAACCAATTTGTCTGAAGCGTGGTGTCATGAGGGGATCAGGAGTAAATCAGAGTAAATACGGTAAATGTGAGACTTGGATTGGGATAGACCTTGATTGCCAGTTTATTGGGATATTATTTTGTATGTGTTGAAGAACCACGGAAGGTTTTTGGAACAAGAATGCAATGTCTATATAATAGTTTAGGAAGTTTAATCCAATGCAAATTAGAGGGTCCATGAGTAGCAGTTTGAAAGGAAGGACTTCACCAGAAAGCTTAGTGAGGAAATTAGGTAAATATTCAAAATAAATGGCAATAAAAATGTAAAGAGAGGAACAAAACAAAAAGATAAAAATGAAAGCAGATTTAGTATTAATAAGTGAAAGCTTGAATTTGGAAGGAGGCTTATCAAAGATGAACCCTAGAATATGATCTGGGGTAAAAAAAAACAAAAACAAAACAAAACAATCAAAGCACAAGAAATAGACACTCATGAATTTTTCAAGGTAGTTTTGGTAATGGAAGTTTATTTCAGACATCCATGGAAATGGGGGATAGCGTATTGTGATATATTATGAATTTTATGAAAAATCAAAACATGCCTCATCTTCTGTAGTCTAACTTAAAATTACTTTGGTTTTAGTCTGGGTTCGCATGAAGCTAATAAAGCTTAATTTTCTGTGTCTCTCACTTTCTGATTCTGTTTCCAAAAATATTTTACCTGTGGTTTTTCTCTCCTACATTACACTCTGATTTCTCCCCGCTGTGAAATAGCTCCCTGTCAGATATCCTTGCCTTTATTAATTTATTCTTTTAATATACCCTGTATGTTTTAGCCATCTTTTAAAAACATAAATGTGATCACCTTATCTCTGTGCTTCAAAAGCTTTTTATGTGTGTCTACATCAGTTACAGAATACATCTTTAGCACGATCCAGCATTTAATACCCTTCAGGATTTGGTCCTAACATAAAATTCCAGGGTCTGTTTGTGCGTGTTTGTGTGACCATACATATAATGTCCTCAACACACGTGGCCATTGATGCAGTTCTGTTGGTCTGAAGAACCTTGATAGATTCAAAGACTCTTAGACGTTTATGGTTATAGAACTTTAGGCCAAATATAATCCAGACAAAAACACTGACGCTCAGAAATGTCACTCGAGTTGTCTGGACTTGGTTATTGACGGAACAGGAACAAAAGCCTTAGTCTAAGTCATTTGGGGAGCTAGGAGTCTCGTGTGGCCATGCAAATATATCCTCCAAGTCTGCAGAACTATGGTGTCACCGTGCAGGTACAGATATTCTGGGAAACAGAAATATGCACCGTTTATATCGATCCATTTGCTGTTTCTTGGCAACTGAGAACTCTCACTTTGTGTGTGTTTTGTTGTCGTTGTTTTGTGTATATCTGTCTTCCATCTAGATTCTATCTGGGAATATCTGTACTTAGAAATACTCATGAATAGTAGATTATTTTTCTATACTTTTCTCTCACTTTATTTATTTATTTATTTATTTATTTATTTATTTATTTATTTATTTATTTATTTATGTATCTTTATAGTTGAAAGTATTACAGCCCAGCCGGTGTAGCTCAGTGGTTGAGCATCAACCCACGCACCAAGAGGTCACTGGTTCTATTCCCGGTCAGGGCACATGCCCGGGTTGTGGGCCCGATCCCCAGTGGGGGACATGCAGGAGGCGGCCAATCGATGTTCTCTCTCATTGATGTTTCTATCTCTCTCTCCCTCTCCCTTCCTCTCTCTCTAAAATCAATAAAGGGAAAAAAAAGTATTACAGATGTCTTCCTCCTTTTCCCCTATTGAACCCCTCCTCCCCACTCCCATCCCCCTCCTGCCTTCCTCACACTGTTGTCTGTGTCCATTGGTTGTGCATATATGCATACCAGTTCTTTGGTTTATCTCTTCCTACCCCATCCCTCTTCCCTCTGTGGTTTGTTAGTCTGTTCCTACTTCCATGTCTCTGGATCTATTTTGATCATCAGCTTATTTTGTTCATTATATTCCATAAATGAAATCATGTGGTACTTGTCTTTCTCTGACTGGCTTATTTAGTTTAGCATAATACTCTTCAGGGGATTTTTAATGGAAAGTGAGGTGCTTTTATGACTGCAATTACATACTGATTGGCACTGAGTATTGACCAATATTACTATTTTAAGCAAGAATGAATACATAGAGAAAATCATGCTATTTATAAAATATTTTAATATTAAAACAGAATTAGAGTGAAAGAAAAAGAGAGAACTATTGTTTCTTCCTTCTCAACATTCCCTTTTAGCAAAGGACACGATTTCTTCAAGATAGAATCACCATAAATGTCCATCTATTTTCAAAATGTGTTTATTTTGGTTCCCTTGTTTACTAAATATGGATTATTCGGTTGTGTTAACATGGAAAACCAAAACTTCCAGACATGAGAAACTTTAGATACCTGACTTCATCATCCCTTGGTTGCAATGATGGTAGGAGGCATATATCATTTAAATATTTTCCTGTGACTTCATGAAAGCTTGCTTATTTGAATCAGGTTAAGGCTGGGCCACCTCCTTATTTCTTGGCACGGTGAATGGCATATGGCCAATACAATTTTCTGGTTTTACTTGAAAAAAAATTTAATCCCATTTTTAAAGTAACCCATGGCTAATAGACTGGGGAGGAAGGCATAGCCTATCATCTGAGATAAACTACTCATAGTAACTTTTTAATCATTTCACAAAAAATAACTTATTCCCCACCCTCCTCTAGTTGCTTATTACAAAGTTGGTATATATCAGCATCATTGTGCTTTGGATACCGAAAGGTACCATGAAATTTGCTTAACAAAGCACTGGGTGTTTGAAGGGTTCATTCTTTTGCATCAGTTAATAACTGATGGGCATGGGCCTCAATGTGCTATTTTCCTAGCATGGAGTATGCATTGTGGAACTCTTAGCTCTTCAAGTTAGCATTCTGAATGAGCTCATCTTCTAGCCATTATCCCGGGAGATGACCACCTGCCACCCCCATATGTTGGCTCTAATGATAAATGTTTCCATTTGAATGTCACAAAATTCGACCCAACCCTCTATTCTATAGCAGTCCAAACAAGGAGAACCCAATTTTGTGAAACATTTTACAACAAATAATATCTTATTATGAGGGTCTTCACATAGAAATGGGAAGATGGCCTGTGGAAAAGGTGATGTTAGAAATCTAGCAGATGGCTCATAGCAAGAGATTTTAAAATCAGGTTTATGAAGCTTCAAAAATCTTTAACAACTAATAATGTGTAATATATATTTTTTGCTTCCTCCTCATAGTTGCTCTAATATAAGAATTTCATTTTTGTTTGCTTGGTTTGGGGTAATTCTTTTTCCCCTCCTGCCCTCCTCCTGTTTATATATTATATATTATATCAAGCAAAAAAACACTATTAAATAAAAGTAAGCGTTAGACAAAAGTTCCAAGCACAAATTTGTGGTTAGCACTAAGCTTTCTGGTCCCCTACAAACAGCTATCATTTTCTTTCTGGTTTCTTTTACGGCAACCATTTATTATGTCCCAGATACTTTATAGTTGCTGCAGATACAAAGCAAATTCGAATTTGGTCCTTTCGTTCAATGACCTCTTCAGTGTGGGCCTGGGACAGACTTGTCAACAGATGATGTGTCCAAATAGAGTTACAAATAAGCTACTGTGAAGCACTTACCTGCTTGGAAGTATCAGGAAATTATTGTAAGTTTTGATAATGTATGGGCAGCAACTTCAAAGATGCTTACCAATTTACTAGAAGGAGCAGTTCTGGTGTGGGTGGGGCTGCAGGAAGAACTATGGATTTCCTAATGCTGACAGTCTTTCTCCCAAATAGCTCACCTCTGCCCTATTTTGTAGGAAATCAATGTCATTTTTCTCAATCGAAATCTTAGCCGAGAAGCCTTTCTTAATCTCCCTCAAGTGTAGTTTTATTTATAATGTCTTTCTTTGAAAACTAAGTCTTCTTCTAAAAGAATAGTTTCAAAGGTTGTAGAAAGCATTTGAACAACTTACTAAAGGCTAAGCGTTTTCCTTATGCTCTTTTATGTAAACTTTTCTACAGTATCACTAGAGATCTTTGTTAAAAATTCGTAAACCGAGAGGTAGGTCAAGGAAGTCGGACAGGAAGTAAGAGATTACATCAGAATTTGAAATTAAATCCCATACTCTGCTTTCTTAGAATGGAAGATTATAGTAGTGCACGACCTTTGATCCCTTGCTTTTCTTGTTCTTTCATTCTTTCAAAAATTCATTTGAAACTTGTAAAACCCATTTTGACATGTGCTATTTCCCCATATCTTTCACTCAAATCACTCCTTATACTTCATGCTTCAGATTAAATGCATTTTCTCTATGAAATCTTTTCTGATTACTTGTTACAAAATATTATTTTTCTTCTCTGAGTTTTTAAATAATTTGCCTCTTTTGCCTGGTAACAATGATCAGGACCCTAATTAAACAGCTCTGTGAATTCAGACCCCATAAATTAAAAAACAAATTCACAAACAGCTAAATTTCTATTTAACTTTCATTGGTGTCTCCTGAGCAGATCAAATGCACAGCATTCTCTTTCACCACGCTGGAGAAGTCCAACCTGGAAAAAGGTGACTTTTCATCACCATGAAGCTGAATGGACCTGCCTCCTTTATTTATTTATTTACTTATTTATTTATTTATTTATTTATTTATTTTTTATTTTTTTATCCTCATCTGAGGACATTTTTTTTGCATTTATCTTCAGATAGAGTGGGAGGGAGAGAGGGGTGAAGAAAGAGAGAAACATTGATGTGAGAGAGACACACTGAGTGGTTGCCACCCACACGATCCCAGCCAGGGCCGGGGACAAACTGCAACCGAGGTACGTGCCCTTAGCAGGAACCGAACCCGGGACTCTCTGGTCTGCAGGCCGACGCTCTAACTGCTGAGTCAAACCGGCTAGGGCGACCTGCCTCCTTTAAGACAAAGGCTGCTGAACATCAGCTCCTTGCAGCAAGTCTCCGTGAGAACATCCAGTTCTCTTAGGCTGCTGTTTCTCACACTGAAGTAGCCTCTGCTTCCTCTTATTTTAGTTTGACATTCAGATCTTTGTCTCGTTCTCCGGACTCCGGCAACGTTGTCCTTCTTTACTAATAATTATATCCTGCTGTAGCTGAACCTCTCCTTAGCTGAATATGTCTCCATATTTCAACTCCCTATGAAGGTGAGAATTCCAAAATTTTCATCGCTGATCATCTCATCTAAATACCTTCTTGATGAAGCCATCCTTGGCTACTTGCCTTGGGTCAGGGTCATCTTGGTTAAGTGTTGTATCAACGAGAGTTCAATGGCCAGAAATAGAAACCTTCTGCTCCTACATACCCTTGCTATATTGACTGGACACCAGTCCCAATGGCAAATGTTTATGGGGGCATATTGGTTTGAAACTGTCCAAGGAACGCAGCAATGTTTTTTGTTTTTTGTTTTTTGTTTTTTGCGTTACTACATTGTCAGGGAGAGATCATTTCAGTGGCTTCTACGTGGACCTTTCCACCAAATAACTGATGAGTCAGAGAGCCAATATTGGGACATTCTAGTTGCCCAACTATGTCTTTTAAAATTAAATATTCAGTCCGGCCAGTGTGGCTCAGTGGTTGAGCATGACCCATGCACCATGAGGTCACCAGTTCAATTCCTTGTCAGGACACATGCCCAGGTTGTGGGCCCAATCCCCAGTGGGGGGCATGCAGGAGGTGGCCAATCGATGTTCTCTCTCATCGATGTTTCTATTTCTCTCTCCCTCTCCCTTCCTCTTTCTCTAAAATCAATAAAGAAAAAAAATTAATAAATTAAATTAAATTAAATATTCAGGAATTGGGACAGTAAATGCTGAACATGTCTGCGGAGCCATTGAAACAATGATGAGTTGGTTCTTCCTTGTAAACCACATCTGAGACACAAGACTTAAATGAATGAAATCATATATAAATTACATCTTTTAGACCCACACAAAGCTGATGACTCCATTAACATTCTTTTTCTCACCCCAGTAACTTTTGAAAATTGAGATATAATTGACATTTCAGTTTCAGGTGTACCAAAAAATTATATCATAAATGTATATATTGCAAGGTGATCACCGCAGTAAGTTTAGTTAACATCCATCGAGTTACAATTTTTCCTCTGATGATGATTTTTAAGATCTCTCTTAGCAACTTTCAAATAAACAACACAGTATTATTAACTATAGTCATCACGCTGTACATTACATTCCAAAAATTTATTTTATAAGTGGGAGTTTGAACTATTTGAACCCCTTCATCATTTCACTTACCTGCCCCTCTGCTCCTGGTAACCATCAATCTGTTATCTGTTGCTATGAGTTATTTGTTTTTTGAGGGGGGGGGGTTACACATATAAATTAGATCATACAGTATTTGTGTTTCTCTGACTGACTTATATTCATTTAGCATAATGCCCTCAAGGTCCATCCATATTGTCAGGATTTCTTCTTTTTTTATGGCCAAATACTACTCAATGGTATATATATATGTACAATTGACCCTTACAATCTTGAACTGTGTGGATCTACTTATATGCAGATTTTTTCAATAAGTATATAGTCAGCCCTCCATATCCCCAGGTTTCACATACTCAAATGTAATTAACCTACTTTGTCCACTATGCCCTGCACAGGCCTATCCTTCCTTCCCCACTATAATATAAGCTCCATGATAATAGAGAAGATAAGCATATTTTAATTGATAAATCTCCACAAAGCTTCTGAATATTTATTACGTAAAATGATTCACATGTGATTATTTCTGTATTATTTTCTAGTGTACTTTCATTCATCTGTTTATTAACATATTATATATATAAATTTACTTAGCAAATACTTATCGATCACCTCATCACCTTCTCATTTTTTATTCTCTAAATCCTATCGGCCTTCCCAGTCAACTGAGCCTCAGCATCTCTGTTAAACTCTGCTGACCATTCCTGCATAAATCATCTCTATCTTGTTTGAACTCCTACCGTCTACACAGTGGCTACCATATTATAAGGGACCTATGATTATAAGCTTCAGGGACTTACTATGCTATGTATAAAATCTGTGCTACTTATTAATATACTGTCCTTTAACTGTCCTGATTTTCTAAGAGTCTGTGGATTTTTCAAGGGTGGAGATATTATAATACATGGTTTCTAGACTTATCCATGAGATGTAATACCATCTAGACACAGAACGTGAAAACTAACCTAACACTTCTCTCTTTCTCTCCCCCTTTCTCTCGACATCACATGTACAAGCACAAACATATACACACTCCACGTAAATATACACACACACTCCTGAATGACACTTCAGTATCCACGGATTTATTCTGGTGGAAACTGATACAGAAAAGAGGGGGAAGTGTATATACTCTAGAGGATGGCCACTGAGCTTTTATCTAATTTATAGGGATAACGGTCAATCCATAATTGTCTGTGTATGATATAAGTATATTATCCCATTTCTTAGTTTGCCCAAGATATACAAATGCTCTTTCTTTCCCTTCCTTTGCTACCATTTCTTTTCTTTTTTCTTTTGCTTTGAGAAAAGCCAAGAAGACTGAAGTTATGCTGGTCACAGAACATTCAAAAATAGCCTCCATTTATGAGTTCTCACCTATGAAGGACTAACATTTGAGGAACTGTGTGTGTGTGTGTGTTTTGAGATTATGGCTTCTATACAAGTGACAAATATATTTAGATGGAGCACAATGAGTTCTCCATACAGTTTTCGATTTGTATAGCTAGCGTTTGTACCTTTTAGGATAAAATGCCCAGTGGGGAAATGTTAAAGAATATTAATAACTACTAATAAGTAGAACAGATGTTGTCCCAGAAGGGCAACAGCAGGTCATTCTTCTAGGGAATACGTTTAGATAGATTATTTATATGGCTTTTTGAGAAACTCTTAATAGTTTTTCTGATTGTATACTTTCCTTGTGCACACAAAAAACTCAGAGGAAGATGAAAGAGGAGATGAAGCTTGATTAAAAAAAAGAATTTCTAATATAATAATTTATATTATGTCTACTCCTCCTAGGTGAATACTGTGTGTGGAAAAGCTCAAAAGAAAAATAAATTTATGGCAATGCATCAATAATTCCCTATTTCATATATTTTTGAGGCCAAAGTGCTATTGATCCAATCAATAATTGATAAAAAAAGAACATTATATAAATAATTCTTAACCAAGAGGATGACAAATATAGAATTATACATACTATAGGGCCAAACTCCACCTCTCTGCTGTTCTCACTAGAAAAACAATACAAGATCTCATTGTGTTGGCCTCTCTCCATATGAAGAAGAAATGAGGAACATTCCAGATAAGCGTAAATAAAAATGTCGACTTTCTCTGCTAGGAGAAAGTGTCTTGGTTAAGGGTCTCCTATATGTCATTTGTTAAAAATTCAGACCAATGCCAAAGCTAGAAGTAATGATGATCGTTTTAAGCCTAACACAGGACATTTATGGATATTGAGGTTGGGGCAAGAGAAAAGATAAATGTTTGGTGCTAAATAGAGATCTGGAAAACATCCCTGTGACTCATTCTATGGGCGATGACACTGGAAACTTCGCTGGTGCCGGGATGAGCTCGACTTGTACTAAGACCTAGAAATCCAGAAGACAGATTTCCTCATTCTGCAGAATACAGTGTCCTTTTCTATCTATAGTTCAATTGATAAGCACAAGTACAGTAGGTATTTAAAGGCTAAATAGCCCGGCCAGTGTGGCTCAGTGGTTGAGCGTCGATCCATGCACCAGGAGCGTCGACCCACTGGAGGTCAGGACACATGCCCAGGTTGTGGGCCGATCCCCGTGGGGGCATGCAGGAGGCGGCCAATCGATGTTCTCTCTCATCGATGTTTCTATCTCTCCCTCTCCCTTCCTCTCTCTCTAAAATCAATAAAGAAAAAAAATAAAGAGTAATCATGTATTTGTCCTTCCATGACTGGCTTATTTTAATTAGCATAATGTTTTCCAGAACATCCTTGTTGTAGCTCATATTTGTTTTTAATAAAATGTCTATTTTCCCCTATGTTTACTGAAGTATAGCTGACAAATAAAAATTGTTTGTATTTGAAGAATACAACTTGGTTTTTGATATACTTTTATGTTATAAAATTAATCACTACAATCAAGGTAATTAAAAAGTCTATCACTTCATATAGTTACCATTTTTATTTTTTGTCTTCTTTATTTTCTTTAGAGAGAGAGACAGAGACAGAAAAACATCAATGTGAGAGAAACATCAGTCTGTTGCCTCCTGCACACACCCCAACTGGGGATTTAACCCACAACCTAGGTACGTGCCTGACTTGGAACTGAACTGGCCACCTTTTGGTGCATGGGACGACGTTCCAACCAACTGAACCTCACTGGCCAGGGCTCTTTGTCTATTTAATTTTGGTGGTGAGACCACTTATGACAAACAAATTTCAAGTATGCGACATAGTATTGTTAACTATAGTTACCATGCTGTACATTAGCTCTGCATAACTTACTTATCTTGTATAACTGAAACTTTGTATCCCTTGACTAATATCTCATTTTTCTCTTCCTCAAGTCCCTGACATCCATCATTTTATTCCCCACTTCTATGAGTTTATTTTAGATTCAACATATAAGTGAGATCACATAGTGTTTGTCTTTCTGTGTGACTGACTTCACCAGCACAATGTCCTACAAGGTCATCGATGTTGAACATGGCGGCAAATCCTTCTTTCTCAAGGCTGAAGAGTCCATTATCCCATGACTAATAGTTCATTATTGTATATAAAAATATATAAAATAGATACATTCCATTTTCGTCATTGATTTGTCTGTTGATGGTTGGCTATTGAGAATACTACTGCAATAAATACGGGTGTGCAGATATTTTCTTGAGATCCTGATTTTATTTCTTTTGTGTGTGTGTGTGTATATATATATATATATATATATATATATATATATATGTGTGTGTGTGTGTGTGTGTGTGTGTGTGTGTGTGTGTGATTAAAGGGTAATATGTTTAATTCTGTTTTCAGTTTTTTAAAGAAATTTCATACTCTTTTCCATAATGGTTTTTCCAAGTTACATTCCAACCAACACTGTCAATAGTTAGTTCCCTTTTCTCCACATCCTTGCTGACACCTATCTCTCATCTTTTTGATAATAGCCATTGTGACAGGTGTGGGGTGATACCTCATTGTGATTTTGATTTGTATTTCCCTGTTCATCAGTGATGTTGAGCACATTTTCATATACCTATTTGTCATTTGTATATCATCTTTGAGAAGTGTGTATTTAGGTTATCTGCTCATTTTCAACCACTTTTATTCGCTAAGTTGCATGCATTTCTTACATATTTTGGATGTTAACTCCTTATCAGATAGATGGTTTGCAAATATTCTATATCATTTCATCTGATGTGATCCCACTTTTCCAGTTTTCTTTGGTCTGTGTCTTTGGCATCATATGTAAGAAAAGTATGGCCCACGCCAATGTCAGGAAGCCTTTTCCCGATGTTATCTTCCAGTAATTTTAAAGTTTCAGGTCTTATAATTGTCTTAATCCATTTTGTGTTGATTTCTGTATATTGTGTGAGTTAAGGGTCCAGTTTTATTCTTCTGCAAAAGGATAACCCGTTTTCACAACACCATTTATTGGAGAGACCGTCCTTTTAATTTGTCACCGACAGTCTGAGCCTGCGCTGCTGGGTGATAATAACTTCCTCTCGGTGTTTGAGAATGAGATAACTCGTGATGATAGTGAACACGGAGCCTGTCTTGCGGTGTTGTATTAGTTATAAATCAAATCAATGACCTCAACCTAATATATAATCTATAAAAAACAGAATAGTGAGCTGTTGCTGTAAAAATATGATTATCTTTTTTAGTCCTCAAAACCCTATGACATGGCCAAGCATTTCTCGCATCCGGAGAGGAAAGAAGCCGCAGGCAGTGAGTGACTCAGTGGTTCAGGCAAGTCATCATAAAAATCAGAAAAACCTAAGCATCTAATTCTGCAAATGAGTGATATTGCCATTCTAGGAAGAGCTGGGAATGGCACAGGTGGGATGCACACCCTAATCAGCTGAAATAATACATTTGAGCAAGAAAAATTAAACCTTCTCGTCCTTAAAGGCGATACATCCAGCACACTCTGGATTTCTGGGGACATTTATATTTTCTAGCCCATAGAGGTGGTTTGCAACTGAAGATAACTTGACTGTGAAATTCCACCCACCAGTCACCCTCCCCTACTTAGAATTGCACAGGGAGCAGTGTGGTGTAATTGTTAAGAGATCAGAGTCTAGAGAAAGACTCTCTAGGCAGATGGAGTCCTGCTCTATGTTCTCGTAGGATGTGACAGGGACAAGCCACTTGACCTTTCTGATCTTCAGTCCCTCATCTGTAAAAGAATAATAATAATGAATAGCTTCTGCATACGGCAGTGGTGATGACCAAAAAACAGTCTCAGTATAGGCTGTGGTGTGTGCTCCATAAATGTCCCTACGCCCGCTATCCAATGAACAGAAATACCCACCAGAAGAGCTCTTCAAATTAGAACTGAAACCTCGCAGTTCCCATAACTTCTACCGTCCAAGTCCCTTCAGTTGAGGGTGTTAATCTATTTCCATTGATTGACAGTTCCACAGTCGTCAGTTATTTGATTTATAATTTGGGCTAAGTTATTAAATTTATAATTTGGACAGAGCTCGAAATGCGTTTTTGATTTACGCGCGTCCCCAACGCAGTTCCAACAAATCACTGGTGGTTGAGCAACGTTTACGGTAAGACACACATTTCAGCAGGTGGATTTTAAAGGGCAAAGAAATGTATATTTCTTCATGTGAATGTAGACTCAGTGCTGCCAATGACTGCAAAGGAAGCCATGTGAGCAGGCGAGGAAAGTCACGCAAACCTGAATTCTGTGGATAATTGCATTGCAGACTTCCAGAGACCACGGTGAACATTTGGGAAGCATTTAAAAAAAATTTTTTTTCTTTGTTTATTGATTTTAGAGAGAGAGGAAGGGAAAGGGAAAGAGAGAGAGAAACATCGATGAGAGAGGACATCGATTGGCCGCCTCCTGCATGCCCTTCACTGGGGATCAGACCCACAACCTGGGCATGTGCCCTGACCGGGAATCGAACTGGCGACCTCTTGGTGCATGGGTCAAGGCTCCACCACTGAGCCACACCAGCGGGGCTAGGGAAGCATTTTTGCTCGACGCGCAGAAAGCTATAAGTACCCAAGGCCATAAAGGAGTTAGTGGCTAAGTTGAAAATGTACCCAACTTGCAGATTCTTGTTTAGAAACCTCTCCCTCTTGCACACAGTTTTCCTGCCATTCAGTTTCTCTCTCTGAAAACTATAAGGATGATAATAGAAGCTTTGCTTGGCAATGGAGTATTTTTTTTTTTAATGCATGAGACTTGCTACATGCAAGAGCTTTATCTACAAAAGTACTTAACCAATTCCTACTTAGGCTCAAGCTTTGGCTCCTTCTCAAGGAGAGACATGAGGGGTGGAGTCAGGTGTCCCCATTTATCGAGTGGCTACTATTAACAGAGAGGCCCCAGCAGCCACCCATGTTCAGTTTTGATCTTCACAAAACCCCATTTCTCATTTTCAGATGAAAAACTGAGGCTCAGAGAGGTGAAAGGTGTTGTCAAGCTGGAGTTTCAAACCCAAGGCCTTGCTGCTGCTGCTCAGCCGTCGGACACCCTTGACTAGGACCTACCAGGCTCCTTACAGGAGGCTGTGAATTTAATATTTTCTGGCAAGGCAAAAACAACTGCCTCTTTAAGATTTGACCCTAATTGTACAACAGTTTTCTTCTTGCAGTTTTAGCTGTCATATTAATCTTTCTTTCTGACCTCATTCTGGCAAATCGTTTTGGAGAGAGGAATAAATAATGTTCCTATAAATTGATTTATATGAACTCTAGAGATAGAGTACCAGCAGAAAAATACTAGGCCGCATCTGGGACTCAGTAGACAAAGCTTCTGTGTCTTATTGTTTGTATTCCGATCAAGTTTAGAATAATTATGGAAATGCCCACTTTCCTAATGCCAGACCTTCAATCAAGTATCCTGCACTTTGACCGCCACCAATCTGGTCTCAGATGTAATACCATGACTTCAGGCAATGGTCAGGGAACATCCATTTGTAGAACTCTACACTTGAAGTAGAGGATCAGGCTGGAGCTACAAAGATGAGCAATCTGAACAAAGAGGGTATACCTTGAGACTTCCAAGCATTGAAATGAACTCTGCAAAAATACTCTGTTTTGCAGAATCTTAGGGCCCTGTCCCTTTCACTCTGAGAAGCACGATTAAAGCCTAATGCTTTCTCACTTTAAACTCCCCTTTGGCACAGCCAGTGTGGCTCAGTGGTTGAGCGTCGACCCATGCACCAAGAGGTCACCAGTTTGATTCCCGGTCAGGGCACATGCCCAGGTTGAGGGCCCGATCCCCAGTGGGGGGCATGCAGGAGGCGGCCAATATTGATGTTCTCTCTCATCGATGTTTCTATCTCTCTCGCCTTCTCCCTTCCTCTCTCTCTAAAATCAATCAATAAATTAAAAAATAAATAATAAACTCCCCTTTGATGGTTACTAAATGCAACTTTCACCCAGCACAGCAGGTACCAAAGCAGAGGACATAGTTGTACCCATATCCTCTTACACTATTTCTGTCGTTTCCTTTGCAGTGAAAATCAGTACCCTTTGTATTAGGAGGTCATTATCATCTTCCAATCCATTCAAAACATATCAACGCTTCTCTATGTGATTAGCAATTTAAGAAAGGACTATTCAGTGACCTCAAAAATATGAGTATGTCATCGAGGAAGAAAGAAATAACATTGTATGGAAAACAAAACGCTGTATGTGATCATGAGGGTGGGGTCAACTAATTGTTACAGGTAATTTCAACAGAAGAGTAATTGCAGAGAGGATCAGAAAGCATCCAAGACCTGGAATTTGTGTGAGACCTCCACAGGATAAGCAGATGAGAAGAAAGAAGAACTCGAAGGCCTGGAAGTCGCATGGCCAATGAGAGGGAGTATACAAACCATGCTCGTTGCAAAGGTATCTGCAGAGATGTTCATTTGGGGAATTCGTGACCAGCGGTTGAATGAAAATGTGCACCCGGTTGAGAAAGGGGCAGAAAATTAGCTGAGCAATTTGGACTTCATCACCAGTAGACTAGAGAGTAATGGACGGTTTTAGAGCAGATTCATGAAGGACGTGGTCAGTTTCAGACACAAATATATCAGATGAGAAACTAGAGGCAGGGAGTGTATGTATCCAGGGCTGAGCGGGAGTGAAGTGATGGCCACCATTGAAGGGACTAGCAACATAGCAAAGGAAGAAAGTGGAGAAAGAGGAAGGAAGAAAAATAGGAAGCAGATGCCTCTGGGGGAGCCTGATGGAGTCTTGGGAATCATTTCCTGGCAGGGTTGGCAAATAAAAGTACAGGAAGCCCCGTTAAATTAGAATTCAAAAGAAATGATTCATCGAGTTTGAATACAGCTATGACCCATATGTGCATAATTCCACTAATAGTTATTCTTTATTTGTTTGAAATTCAAATTTAATTAGGTATTCAGTATTTTATCTGGCAACCCTATCCAGGGAATTGCCCTGTATCAATATTTACCTCACATTCCAGAAACATTCAAAGAACAATTGTTCTGGTGCTACAGAAAAATAGGCATTTATAAAATTCATCGAATGTTCAAAGTATAAAACATGTTTCAGTAAAAATGTATCGACATATAATAAAGATTGCACATTGAGACTAAGGTTAGGGAAGCTGTGCCATTAATCTAGATCGGAATTTCATTAAAACACACATTTGATCAGCAATTGTGAGAGAAAAAGTAGAAACTAGAGAGTTTTAAGGGAGAATATGCAATTCCCTAAAACTGGTAGTTACAAAATTGTGAGAAAATATGGGTTTATGTTCTGAAGAGATTGTAAGAAGAGCAGACCTGGATGAACTGCTATAGCATAATGATGCCAATTTTGACTAAAATTTAGGGCTGGCAGAGAAAGGATGTAAAAATAATTCGTCATTCACTTTTCTACTTTTCAGAAAGGGCATGATGATTAAATGTAGGTATTAGGGAAATAAGTACTTGAAAGTCCCTCGAAGACCAAGATCACACTAAAACATGTAAGAAGTTCAATTACGTCGAAAGCTGAAAAGCAGCCATAGAAGCAAACAAAAGCATTGAACAACTTTTGCTCAAGAACTAGGTAGGAAAAAAAGAAGTGACTTAAAATATATAGAAGGACTATAGATTTTGTATAACAGAGAAAATTGGGGGACAGAGGAGAACTCATACATCTGGATGGTAGAGGGTGGCAAAAGTGGTTGGTGGTAGGGTGTGTGATTGACCTGGTGAGGTTTTCTTTCAAGAGCTTAAGTCTTTGAAAATTTTTTTATTTTTTAATTACAGTTGACATTCAATATTTTAAATTAGTTTCAGGTGTAGAGTATAGTGGTTAGACATGTATATAATTTACAGAGTGATCTCCTCAATAATGTACCCACCTGGCACCATACATAGTTATTACGATATTATTGACCATATTCCCTAGGCTGTACTCTACATCCTCATGACTATTTTGTAACTACCAACTTGTACTTCTTCATTTCTTCACTTTTTTTTTTAATCCTCACCCAAGGACATGTTTTTACTGTTTATAGAGAGAGAGGAAGGGAGAGACAGAGAGACAGAGAGAAACATTGATGTGAGAGAGAAACATTAATCGGTTGCCTCCTGTATGCATGCTGACCGGGGATTGAACTCTCAACCTAGGTGTGTGCCCTGATGGGGAATTGAACCCACAACCTTTTGGTGTATGGAAGGACACTCCAACCAACTGAGCCACCAGCCGGGGCAATTTCTTCACTTTTTTTTACCCAGACCCCTAGTCCACATTTCATCTGGTGATCATCTATTTATTCTCTGTATCTATGAGTCTGTTTTGTGGGGTGTTTTGTTCATTTATTTTGTTCTTTAGATTCCACATATAAGTGAAATCACATGGTGTTTGTCTTTGTCTGACTTATTTCGCTTAGCTTAATACCTTCTAGATCCATCCATGTTGTCACAAATGGCAAGATTTTATTCTTTTTCATGGCTGAGTAATATTCCATTGTCTATATGTACTACATCTTCGCTATCTACTTGTCTGTTGATGGGCACTTGGGTTGCTGCCATAGCTTGGCTATTGTAAGTAATGCTGCATTGAACATAGGGGTGCACATGCCTTTTCGAGAAAGTCAATGACAAAAAGATTTATTTGTAGGAGGGAATTGTCAACATCTGTACCTCTTTTCCTACCTTTAGTGCAACCAAATTCTACTCAGAGCACTTGTTTCTCACCATGCAGTCTGTCTTTCTAGATTGCTGTCCCCACCATTAATCTTCCTTCAAAAACTCTCATAACCTACTTTATTCATTTTTTTCATGCTCCGTGACTAGATGTATGTGCTTCCTTTGTTACATTTTGTTTTATCTACAGGAGCACAGATATAAAGATTTTGTTTTTCGAATGTAGTTGTAAACACACAGTAGGTGCTCAACAAACTCAACGGAAAAATATAAAAGGAAACATCTTACAACCTCGAATAGGAACGGCATTCTGATTGAGGGACTAAATACAGAGCTCCACTGACTTGGAGAGCCACTCATTTTAACGCTGTGGACATTTTTATAAATGAAAATGAATGTTGAGTCATTTCCAACCAGTTGCTATACTTTTGAATATGCAATGACACGAGATTAACATTCTTTAACATGCTGAATTTATATGAGCTCCAGCTGAAGCCATAGTCTCTCAAGGGTCACAGCTGACTAACATTATTTTCTGAAATTGGAAGGTGTCCTGGTCACCTCAGATTCTATGGGACAGACATCGTTCATTCCAGGTCACTCATTTAGTCACCAAATGTTTACTTAGGATGTTTATGTGAAAGGCACTGGCAGAAGGGCGAAGATACACGTAACAGAATAATGTATTTAATTATTTTTATAAAAAGCTCTAATCCCTCTCTACTTTTATTGCCCTACTTTATCCTAAGGGACTCAGTCATTATGGGTTTGCATTGCCTCAGAGGAGAAATATGACCATATGATAGCAGAGAAATAAGGGGAACCATTCTTGCCTTGAAAGTTTCAAAATCTGTTCACACTAGAGGACTGAGAGGAATATCCCTACTTTGTAGGAGTGCTTGAAGATGCTAAACCTGGGTGAGTTAGGAAGCATCCCCCGCTCCCCCCTCCACACACACACCACCACCACCAGCTTTCATCCCCTAAACATTTTCTATTAGAGCCAGAAGCTAAGCAAAATTAATAATAATAACAATAATGCAACATGGACCTTGTGATCTCCAAAATACAAGATCTGATTAAACAAAAACGAATTAATAAATAAATATCTGCCTAAAATACATCCTGCTACGTTACTTATAAGTATAAAGATCATAAAGTGTGTCATCTAAATTTTGCCAATTTTGATTGACAGAGGATTTGAACGAGACAGAGGACAACAGGATTAAATTCTGTCCAAGGAACACCAGAACCTACTTATAACCCTCTCTTGCCTAGAATCTTGACCTTGGATGTGACTGTATCAGAAAATTTAAAGAGGATACATTCTATTATTTTATAGTAATTTCTTCACTTATTGTCCTTGCCTCTCCTATCTGGGTCCCTCTTTTTTTTTTTTTTTTAAACACAATATTATTTTCTATGGAAACATTGTGAAAGGACAGGAAATTAAAAATGGGTTATCTAAGGAAGAATGGTGAATACTGGAAAATTTTAGAAAACCTTAAAGAGAAGTAGAGATTGAGAATGTTTCAGTGAAGAGAACACACGTGAAAATGTTGGGCTGAACAATATTTCAAATCTAAACTTCTATAATTTTGTGGCAAAATGTCAGGATCCATAATTCTCATTAAATATGTGAGCAACTACAATGAAAATCAAGACTACAACAAAACTGCTTATCAACAATGGATGATATGTATAGCTTTAGCATATAAATATCTTCCGTGATTAATGTTCCCATCATTATACTCCTAAATGAGACCAGCACAAGTTAATTCTATTTGTAATCCTCCAAACTCTTCTCCTTGTCTAGAATCTGTCTAGGACTCAAGAGATTTCATATTCCCCATATATTTTTCTTTGTACTTTTCATACCATTAGAAATTACCAGAAGTTCCCACTAGCATATATTAAGGCATTTATCTGAAACTATTAAAGTAATAAATGGCTTGTCATTGTTAACACAGAAGAGGATTTGAAATCCATCTTGGAGATGAGTGCTAAGTTAATCACATTGCTTATCCTCATATGAACTAAGATCAATCCTCTAGACACGCTCCTCCTTCAATGAGAGAAGGATAACTCTGAATGTATGGCCCCAGGGATAAATGAGCCTGGCAATAAAGAGAAGAAGAAAGAAATGAAAGGAATAAAGGGCACAGTTACCACAGCCCACTTGAGTTCTCTTCCCTTGGGAAAGTCACTCTTAACGTTGGGGTGGTTGATGTGTCTTTGGCATACCAAAACGAAGACTTGACCTTGTTGCCTACTTCCTTAAAATCCTTCAAAGCCTCTTGGATAATGCCGAATGAACAATAGATAAAACTAAACTCTAGTGAAATTCTCCTCTTTGGGTCCCTTTTAGGACAATCTATTTCTAATGATTTCCTTTATGCGCTACCTAGCTACATTTTAATCTTTATTGTACACTACTCTCTTATAAGTATTCTACATTTCTGCCATGTCTTGGCAGTTCTCAAATTTTCCATAAGGCCAAGATCACTTGGAAGAAGAGTCATGTTCCATGGGATAAAGAATTACTGGTGATTAAGGTAGAATTACAGGAGGGAAACAATTATTTCCTTACCATCTAACTTCAAGAGCTAATGCTGGCAGATTGTATCTGCTAATAGGGTCTCCAAACCATCTGCCATGAAATCTCCCCTAGACGGCAGTGTAGTAAGTATGGGAATACTTTTTTTCAGTTATAATCTTTAAAAGATCACATAAGTAAAGTCAGTGTCTAGATATTTAATTATTTGATTAACACACTGTATAAGAATCCATATATACATGCTAGTAGGAACTCCACACACAAGACAAGCTTACTACTGGAAGATGCTTATAGAGGACAAAAGATTAAAACACTGTAATAGAAATATTAAGCTAATGAAAACTGCTTTTCATACTGTCCAAAGTCATGATTCCTAGGCTTTTAAAAACACTTGGTGAATGAACTTTGCAAAGGAGAATGCAATACTGGACAGAAAAAAAAAAAGCATTTAAAAATGGATGAAGTTATAAAGAAAGGTACAGAGAGAATTTGGTGCAATTTGAATTCTGCAGAGAGTATTGATCTTGGAGTCTTGCACTGGAAATGCTATGGAAATGAGGAATTCTTTTTTTCATTTGCTTCTTCCAAGTTTATTCCCTTTTATTTGAATATTATGCTTTAAAAACTCTGTGGTTCCAAGATCATGTTATACAATTTAATACAAACCACTGGAAACAACCACTTTGCGTTTCTTTTCCAAACATGTGTCTGGAAATCAACTTGGAAATACTCTAGAAATATTTTAAAACTCTATAGAAGTGGGGGAAATGTGTCAATAGGTAGTCCCCAACACTCTCTAAGAAAACCTCATTTTACATGGAAGAACAATAGAAAAATAAGATTTAAATACAGTAAAGTTTCTAAGTGCAATAGTGAAGGTTGAAACTATTTTTAAATATGCATTTTGTAAATATATATAAAAACTTCAATCCACTTTCTAGCAGAATATTTTTTTCCATCTGGTACCAGACTAGCCCTTTCACTGCATATGATGAGAAAATCAAATAAGTGTGTGTGTGTGTGTGTGTGTGTGTGTGTGTGTACTGTTTTACAGCATTGGACACCAGCCAATGCAAGAACCTTATCCTTGAGAGCATGGACATGCATGAAGGAAGTCTCCCGTTCAATGCTGTTCTCTGGGGACAAATTCTCACCAGTATGCAGTGGAGTCCAAACAAATGATATGGTCCTGCTGAGTAGAGAAGGCAAAAATCAGAGTTTGGGGTAGATGAAGCAGGTCTAATCTATAAAAGCAATATAACAGAGAGGAGCCCAAGGAAGTCAAGATGCAGTTCCCCTAAAGTACTTGGCTAAGGGCTGGGTTGTCTATACACAGAATAAGACTGAACAGTCTTACCAGAAGTTGGCAACAATGAGGTGGAGACTGGAGCATAGATACTAGAGGCTGAGATGTGCTGGAGACTTTAGGTTCTAACACACTCCTAGTACACTGGGCATCTAACAGAGACTCCACTAAGGCCAAGCTTTAGGATTTATGTCCTCATTCTCAAACAGGAGTCCTAGAGACTGACCTTAAGCCAGTCTGAAACCAGGCCTTTCTAATATCTACGGAGGAGATAGAATTTAGAGAGGTTTGAGAAACACATTGGGCTTTCCTCGGGTATAAATGACATAAATTCAAGCCTATCCAGGTTCAAGGAGATCAGCCAGTAATTGAACTGCCCACTAAAATAAAAATTAGTGCTCTTATAAGGCAGTAAACGAAACTAGAAACTCGGCAATGTATAAACTATAATTTGCAATATGAAACCTAAAAAATTACTAGTCACTCAAAGGAACCTGAAAATGTGTTTTATATATATATATATATATATATATATATATATATATATATATATATATATATACACACAATAGAAGCCAATCCAATGATGGCCCAAATGTTGGATTTATCAAATTGCACCTATTATAAAATATTCAAGTATAACATATATTAAAAGAAAATATGGTCTTAAGCAGTGAATGGACCATCTAAAAAGAATAATTGGAAACTATAAGGGAGAACCAAAAGGAAATTCTTGATATTAAATATATAATCATTGAAATAAATAATTAATGGTCAATGTAGTATTGGGTTATAACCCAAAGTATAAAATAAATATCCATGACCTAATACTGCAAAAGGTTTGAGAAAACAATAACCAAAATTTTTATTTAACATTTGAATATTATATAATAGAGAATGTCAGGTTTTGAGTCTTTTCCCATCAGGAGACATTTGGGAATTCAGATAGTAGGGTAGGGATTGTTGATAACACTGGCTATCGTAATATTGGGTTAATTACGGGACTTGAAGTATCATGGTATAAACAAATCTTACTATGTATTGTAAAGCTGTTATTAGGCATATATGTTAATATATTTTAAAAGTAGATGTGGGGAAAGAGTTGTAGGTTATGGGACTCATGAAATAATGAAGTATTATCAAGGTAGGTGAAGAGTGCTTCTTTCTGATCTTATGACAAAGTCATATATATAGTTGATAACTAAGAAACAATGGTCAGGTGCAGCACTGAGCTGGTCTCCAGAGACGCCATCCACACTTATTTTCTTATATTGCATACAAAGACACTTCATAAAAATGATTCAACCTTTTGTTGTCATCATCTCTTTTCTAGTATACTCATCTATTTTCCACATATACTTGTCAAAGAAACTTAAGAATTCAGTGATTCCAGATGAGAGCTTGATGTTTACATTTCCCAGTATTCGAAGGAACCTTTTAATATCTTGAAGGGCTTCACAGAGGCAGCAATGACCCATTACAGGCATGGTTTGCTCATTACCTTGATGGGTTTTCAGGGAAGGGCAAGCAACATGCAGAAACCTTCCCAAGAGTGTATTTCCCCCTCTGACTTCCCCCTAACTGTGCAACCTAGGGCTGAAGAGTTGTCTTGAGTATGTTTCTTTGCTGCTATGTAGCTGAAAGTTAGAGGAGGCTGTGTCTGAGCTGATCTGGATATTTAAAAAATGTTAATTTTCCATCACTCATTTTTCCAACTTATTGAACGGCTGTATGTGTACCTCTGGCATTCACCCTGAAAGCTGATCCATTCACATTATAAGAAAAAAAATACAGCCCTTTGTTAATCACTTTATTTAATATAGCTTCACCCAGAAAGATTCAATCATTCTGGGAACCAGGCTGCAATCCAATCTCTTATCCATCTACAATGAGCAAATTCAATTCCACACACCTCTGTCTTAAAGGAAATTTAATCGTCGATGAAGCTGATGAGCTTGTAGCTTGACACTTGGATGCTATATCCAGTGGGATAAAGATGATGAGTCCATATTGATTTCCTTTGAACTGAACAAAATGTGACTATTTCATCAGGGATCAAACGTCTTCAGTTGATTCAATGACAACATGAAGATGTGTTTCCAATTCAGGCTTCTCGTATTTAGCAAAATTAACACATTCAATAAAATCATATAATCCCCATTACTAGGACATAAATTATGACATATTTTACTTAGAAAGTCTTACTATTATGAACTAAGCAGGTAGTAGTGAAGACATACATTTTTGCTATTTAGTTACAAGTAATCTAATTGAAGCTTCCTATATCTTTGCTGCAAAGCAACAAGATCAATGCAGAATCAAAGCCAATGTAGTAAGATTACTTTTGGTAATGTCACTGCTATTTTTAAACCTAAGATTCATTAATAAAATAATATTTGGATTAGTCAAAATAAAGGGTATATAAGTGTTTAAACTCTAGCTCTGGTATTAGAATCATATGTGGATTATAATATCAATTCTGTTCCTTACCAGTTAATTTACAAAATCTCTCCAAACCTCAGTTTTCAGTTGGAAAATCAAAAGCTTGCCTTAAGGAATTTTGCCAATGCTGAATGAAATATATACATATATATCACATATATATCTTGTGTTTGTGTTTGGATGTGTTTATGTGCATAAATCATATTGTCTGCTCAATTGTGATGTCTTATATATATTTCCTCTTATTTTCTTTTTTCCACTTTTAATTATTTGCATTCTGAATTATCCTTTTGGTAATTTGATAAATATAACATTTGCATCATTTTTAGTTGTCCTAAGTTGTAATTGATAGTTTTGAATGAAGGTACCTAAAAGAGCAATTCTTCCTTCACAATTAAAGTAATATCTTATTTTGGTTTAGAGTTTACAGCTCACAGTGTATCTTGACACATTATAATTTTAAGGCCACCAACAACTCTGGAATATTAACATCATTGGGCTAATATCCTTATTTCACATATTAATAAGAACTGGACATTTAGAGAATACCCGTTTGACTAGTTACAAAAAAAGTAACTGAGAATAGAGAAAAGGATCTGAGAATAAACTGTACCTTTTCACCATAACTTGGAAGTTTTTGGAAAGGCATTAGGCTGTGTATTTAAGGCTCTACATGTCTCTCTAACTATTGCATTATCTGTTTCTTATAAGTTCTAAATGACACGTATGTTATATCTTAATTATAATTAGTTCAAATTATTTTCTAAGATTTATTTTGATTTCATCTTTCACTGAATTGTTATGTAGACTTTTCTTATTTAAATTCCAGATTTGGGGGACTTTTGTAGTTATCTTAAAGATATTAAATACTCGTTAAATCATATTCACTCTCGGTGATTTTAATTATTCGAAATTTATTTCAGTTTTTTTTTATAGCCCAACGTATCTATGTTAGCAAATTTTCAAAATCCTATTGTGCCTAAATAGAGATAAGTTTAATTTTTCATTTATAATCTGTGTGCCTTTTCTTTATTTTTCTTGCCTAACTATTCTGGCTAGAACTTTCTACCAGTGAATGAAAGTGTTGAGTATAGGGACCTTCATTTTGCTCTTGACCTACTTTTGCTTAACCACCATTACAACTCTATGGTCCTTCAGGACTTTTAACAGAGTATCTATGGGTCTTTGTCAATACTGAAAGACTGTGAGGATTTTGTTCTTCCTGAGATACTTTTTTAAGGTACCCTCTTTAGTTTTTGCTCAATAATGCTTCAAAATTTGGCAAGGGTCTTAAGGGGAATTTCCTCCTTGGTTTTGAGGCTTCCTCCATCCTCCAACTTTATTATATCAGCACACACAAAGTCGAACTCTGCTGGTTTCCATGTTCTATAGCAGCTACCTTCTGACATTGGACATGTGACCTCTACCCCAGCCCTGAATCAGTGCTCCTACATTATATTGGCTGTGGATTCCCAGTGAAAATGTACCACTTATTCCAGCACCTTCATTGCTGGCCTATTTTGCATCTGCTTAGATTCAATTTGGTTTTCACAGTGGTAGGTCTTAAACGCCTAAGCATTGAATGTCTATGGGAGATTTCACTTTCCTTTCTATAGCTTTTTCTCCCAATTCCTTAGACTAGCACTCGGAGCAACATTTTCACCAAGGTTGTGCTTAAGAAGCCAAGATTTTATATTAGTCCTCAAAAATCTTCACATTTTGTTATTCCAATCCCTCACATCAGTTAAAGCTCTGCTGCTTTCCCTTTTTCTAACAACAGTCTACTACTCTCTGATTATAAGTTTATGCCCCGATTCAGCAAATATATTCATTCTATAAAGCGGCTGTTTTTTTGGTGTTTAGTTGTAGGAGTTCTTTATATACTTTGAATATTAACCCCTTATCAGATGTATTATTGGAAAATATTTTCTTCCATTTAGTAGGCTGTCCTTTTGTTTTGTTGATGGTTTCCTTTGCGGTGCAAGAACTTTTTAGTTTGATTTAGTCCCATTTGTTTATTTTTTCTTTTGTTTCCTTTGCCCAAGGAGACATATCAAAAAAAAATATTACTAAGACCAACATCAAGGAGTTTACTGCTTATGTTTTCTTCCAGGAATTTAATGGTTTTAGGGTCTTACATGTAAGTCATTAATCCATTTTGTATATGGTGTAAGAGAGTGGTCTGGTTCCAGTTTTTTCCTGTATCTGTCCAGTTTTCCCAACATCATTTATTAATCACGATGCTGTACACCTGAAGCTAACATAAGATTGCATGTCAGCTGTAATTGAAAAATTAAAAAAATAGAAAAATAAATAAAACAAAATACTAAAATAGAAATAAAATAAAATACAAGGTCATTGCTTTAAAAAAAACTTTTTTTTTAAAGAACATGGGACAAAGAAAACACTTTCCCATGCTCCCTCTTCCCATACTTTTTGGAAAAGATGAAACACTGCTTATTTAGATCAGTTGCTCTCTCCCTCTTTCTCCCCCTCTCCCTGTCCCTCTCTTCCTCCCTCCAAATAATGCTTATTTGTTTCTTGTTTAATGCATATGCTAGTTCCAAAAATAGTACTAACCTAAAAATAAAAGGTTCTTCAAAGTAAGAGTCAACAAGCATTTATTTGAGATCAATACAAATAGCTATTCAGAACCTACTGATTCAGGCAAAAGCCCAAGTAGTGTTACAGTTAGGAGACAAAGGCAAATGGTATGTATGAGAAAAAGACAGGGAATACTTACATCAATACAAGGTTCTTTTATTGGTGCTGTTAACAACATAGTGATATTAATTCAAACAGTGTTTAAATTTTAGTCCAATAGTCATAATAACTGCTTACTTGTTTTCTTTGCAAACAGTTCTTTAGGGCACAATGTTGCTTTAGTCCAAGTCCAAAGGCCATTTTGCACTGTTTTAACATTCCAAAGATTTGAGGCGTAAGATGGGCAAGGTAGTTCCTCTGGCATGGCTGCCCAGCTCCATTTCAAGGTGGCTCCATTTATTATTAATATTATTTTATAAAAGGACAATATTTTCTTTTTATTCCCAAACATGTACTAAATTACCGTGCAGTGACCTCTTCTTCATGGAATCCATCAAGACTTTCTCAAAGTCAAATACACTTTTATAGTATTTTCTTTTAACATACAATTACTTATTCCCTCACATAACTATTAATAGCTTAAAAAGCATGGTTTTCCAATGTAGAAATGAGCTTAAAATATGTGAAGTCAAAAAGCTAGGAAATTGATGCATTTGCTTTTATATGAAGAAATGTAAAAAAAAAAAAAAAAAAGATCATTATACAAGAATTAAGTTTGACTTAAAAATTGCTAAATTTACAGTTCTGTTTCTTCCTTTGTTCATTAGTGGAAAAAAAAAAAGTTCTTTCACAGCTAGCTATTTTGTATAATAAAGAAGTTTATGTACCAAGAACAGGAAAATGAATACTTGTAACCTCGATTGTAAATTGAGGAATTGTATTAAATATTAGGTAATGATATTTCTTCTTTTGTAGAAAGGAAAAAAACGACATCAGGATTTATTGTAGTCATTAAATGATGCATTAAAATTACATTAAGGAACTTAGTTTTCCTTCATCCAAAATCTGAAATACTCCAAGCTTTGAATGTCAAAAGCTTCCCTCAAGGCAGGGTTTGACCCAACTTCCATGTCATCACAGAACCAGCAACATTGTTTTTAAACATTATTTTACTCAAAAACATTATTATTTTACAAAAGCAGGACAAGTAACAAAGAGAAATAAGAATAAATGGAAAGTAACAAAAACAACAAAAAATTATCTAGCTGATAGTATTTTTTAAATAATCAAATTCAATAACTCTGAACCCATGTGCTAGAATATTAAAAAAAAAACCTCAAAAATTAAACTGTAAGTCAAATATCTTAGAATTAAGATGCAAAATACTTTTTATGTTGAATATTTATTTAAAATTTCATGTAAAAACCCCTTTTGGTAAATCAAATCATAATGCTACCTTGGCCTACACTTTTAGTGACATGTTTTTACCGACCATCTTTTGGCTTCAGAAGGAAATGACATAATGATTGAGAAAAGTGTGTTTTCACAAAAGTATATATTTCAAATGCATTAATAATGTCACCGTGTTGCAATAATAGGCATGTTCAAAGGAAATGGCTTTCTGGAGGGGCCGTGCAGAACATCCTTGTTCTGGGCTGAGCCCGGCAGTGCCGACTGCCCTCCTGCTGGCCGTGCCCGTGGGCAGCCCCAGCAAACCAGCCTGCGTGGGCTCACCCCCACGTGCACCAGAAACACCAAAGAGAAATCTTGGCAAGCCATCGCCCACTTTCTGGGGACTGTCTATTGATTTATAGTGAATTGTTCAGTTATTTTCAACAACCAAAAGAAAAACAACAACCATGAAACTAGTTAATTTACCTTAAAATGGAAAAGGAAGGCTAGGATGATGAGTTATCAGGAGGAACTGTGTTGTCCTCCAGGCTCAGTCCCTTCAACTATTAGGGCATCTCACAATTTCAGAAGACAGGAGAAGTCGCAGCCAATAACTTCCTAATGGTATGTTGATCATAGGAAATAACTGCCCACTGGGAGATGATCTCCATGGAGACCATGCTATAACGCCCGGTATAGATCTGCTTCTGTTCTTATTTTCATCTCCACATGTGTTCCCAGGGCCAGGAGGCTTAGGGGTGGAGAGGGGAGAGGGGTCAGGAGGCCAGAGGAGAAAAGATATGTTGCTAGCCTATGAAATGAAGGTAAGAACAAAAGCAACAGTTGCCCTTTCTTTGAACAACAGGCTTCAGAAAGATGCTCTTTGTAATTTCTGCAACTATGGCATATTTATATCTTCATATGTCCCACCTTTTGTAGTACTTTTCCTCCACTAACCATAAATTGAAAAATTATTTTTAAAAAATTGTCACAAAAGCTCTCACACTTAGGAATATATTTCTCTTTTCCTTCATCAGACTCCTGCTTTTCCACAGAAGTAATCTCTATCAATAGTTATGCATACACACACACACACACACACACACACACACACACATACACACACAGGGATAATTGGGAAAAATGTGTACTTGCACATAAATATAGAATTACTTTCCATAAAATCATGCATACACGGCCTAGTGAGCTATACACTTCCATTTACATAGAGCTATCTCATACTCGCAGGGACTTCCATCTTTTTCAAAATATGTACATCCCACACTGTGTTGCTCATTATTCTACTGATAGATATTTATTTTCCTGTTTTTTTTGCTATTACAAACAATGGTGCAATAACATTCTTATAAATACACATTTGTGTGTATTTGTGAACAGTGTTGTAGGGTAGACATTAGTATGTGCATTTTCAATCTTGACAGATTACTGTCAACTTGTCAACCTTGAAAGCTCTACTAGACAAAAAGGCTCTACCAATTTATACTGCCATCAACTGTGTATGAGGCACTGATTTTAGTAGACTGTTTTACCATTGTAAATGATCATATTTTCATTTCCAGTTTCATAATGTAGTTAATAAAAATTGAAATATTTTGCCTAGCTGGTGTGGCTTAGTGGACTGAGCATTGTCCCATGGGCTGAGAGGTCCCTGATTCAATTCCCAGTCAGGCCACATATCTGGTTTCCGGCTCGATCCCCAGTAGGGGGCGTGCAGGAGGCAGCAGATCAATGTTTCTCTCTCACATGGATATTTCTCTCTCTCTCTTCCTTTCTCACTCTCTAAAAAAATCAATAAAAACATATTTTAAAATATTGAAATCTTTTTATCACACTCATTTGCATTACTGATTACTAATGAAATGATTTTGTAAATGAATTGGTCAAGAGCATTTGTTAACTGAGAATTCCTGCTTTTGTTCATCATTTTTTCCTATTATCTTTTTTGTCCTGTGAGTTATAGGGATTTTATACATAAATATTAAACATTATATTGCAATATGTGTTTTTAATCTGTTTTTTGTCTTTTAACGATGCTTATAATGAAAATCATTTAGAGAAGGTATATACATTTAGGTGGTTGTCTTTTTCTTTTTCTTTATAATGTTTTAATTTTTTATCTCATTTAGAAAGAACATAATGTAGTAGATTTTTCTTATCCTTTGGACTGTTGCCCAACTCCGGTGCATTTGATGCTGACATCTCTACTTTCATGAAGAAAATCACCTAACACTTTGGATCAGGTAAGACAAATTCTACTCTGACTCTAAGAATGGCTTAGTCAGCCGACTTGGCCAATAAGTGAACTGTATTCCAAGATTCACAGAATTAGAGCACATGGCCCAGGCCACATAAGAGCCAGGGTAGGTCAACTTGAGGACTTTTGCTGTTACATTGGATAAAGAAAAGAAATTATTCACTGGAGCTGTCATCTAGTTGGATATATGCCTAGAACTTTTTATGGCCATCTTGTCGACCTTTCGTAGACTTTGCCTGAAAGGAACTCCAACACACACAAAGCAACACGGAAAGCTGTAGACACACACATTCCAGATGAAACTTCTTGGATACTGGTATCAACAGTGTCAAAAGTCAGGGCTCCCCTTGTGCTACTCAGTTATGTGAGTGAAAAAGTTATTAAGCGGTTATATTCTTAAAGTGCCAGTTTGATTACAGTTCATCTAACTTGGTTTTAAAATAAGACTCTCTAACATATTTCCACCCACATATCATTTTTTTCAAAATCTCCTATAGTTTCCTCTATACTTTTATATACATAATAGTTTTCTCACTACATTGGAAATACCAAGTCACTGTAAAATATTAAGCAAGACATAAAAATGTAAAGGAGGAAGTAAAAATAGTCCTCAATTTCCAAGAAGCACCACTAATATTTTTATCATGTCCTTTTATATATTCTTCTAGAAACAATTGGTCCTCACCCACCCACATTTAAAAAATTTTTTTTTCTTTATTGATTTTAGAGAGAGATAGAAACATCAATTGGCCACCTCCTGCATGTCCCCGACTGGGGATTGGGCCCACAATCTGGGCATGTGCCCTGACTGGGAATCAAACTGGCAACCTCTTGGTGCATGGGTTGATGCTCAACCACTGAGCCACACTGGCCGGGCTAAATTTGCACCTTTTTAAATGTCCGTGTTTTACTAATATGCTCTCTCTTTCCCACTAGCTTCTTATATAGAGAGAAAATAGTTACTGAAACACTGTTATTTTTACTAATTATACAATCTGTGTTCTGCAGTGAATTTTGATTGATTGATTTTTCTCCTCATCATGGCTCATAGTTTCCTGCTTTGTTGCATAGCTGATAGTTTTGAATGGACACCTTGTTGTATTATGTATACTTTTGCATTCCTATAAACAGGGTTGAGCTTCATTCCTGGACACAATTATGTTACTTGAAAATAGTGTGATATCCTCCTGTCTTGTGTTTAAGTTTTTTAGGCAGGGCCAGACAGAGTTTAGTCTAATGGAATTTTTCTCATTACTGGGACAAATCCCTTCTGAGTCACCTACCCAACAGCCTGTGAATTGTGACGTTTTCCACTGTCTGTGGGAAGAGGAGCTGTATTGGCTCCGTGTGAGCCCTGAGGGCTGCTTCCCTGTTTATTTCAGATGGTTGATTCCTCACCATGAACACTGATCTGTCCTTAGCTGAAGACTCAAGGAGTACCCTCTGCACATCTTCACATTTCATTCTTTGTGCAGCTTTCTCCTCTCAGGACTCTGCCTTCTCAACTCGAGCCTCTTGCCCCACCCAGACACTATTCAATGACAGTACCACCCTCTGCCTGGGTTCACAGCACTGATGCAGCTCATCCTGTTTATTATCATGTAGGGGACACCGTCCTTAACTACTTCACCTCCAATGCCCTGCAATGTATTGTTTTACGGTGTCCAGATTTTTAGTGGGTTGATCTGGGAATGTGAATTCAGATACTGTTACTCCATCTTGGTCATAAGCAGTTTTTATAGGGATTTGTTTCAAGATGACAAGGTGATACTAAGAATCACCGTTGGAATTGACTGTGCTCTGATGGTTAAATATGCACGTAGGTATGAAAATAACCCTCTAATAAACCTATTTAACTTTAATACAATTCTACTAAAGTTCATGTACGGTTTTTATAAACCTTCAGCCAGTTATTCAAAGTTAGAAAGCAAGCAGCAATCTGTATTTTAGTGTGATAAATATTTAAATGTATATCCTAATGAATACCATAGGTTTGGAATTGTAGAAATGGAATGAATAAAGAATATTTTTGCCCAGCATTTTATGGAGAAGGAGACGAATCAAGGGAGCTGGATAAAGTTAAGCCGTGATTGCTTTTAAAGGTAAGCCATTCAAAGAAAAACACACTATGAAAGCTGTTTCTGAATATGCCTGCTCCCACACCTGAAATTCTGTCAAATTTTAATGTGTTTTCTATGTAATTTAATAAATAAATCCTCAACAAAACAAAACTTCAAATCCACCTACAAGGTATGTATTCTTATTTATTTATTTTCCTTTTACATTCTGGATTTCTGTTTCATAAACTTTGCAGAAAAGTACGCAATTGCCATGAAACACAGAACGATATTGTGCTTTAGCAAGTCATATATTCATGTAAGGGAAATACTTCAGAATTCTATTTGGGCTGAATATTTTTATCTGCTTAGGAATTTAATTATAGTACTGTGGTTAGTGCTTTGTGTTGTTCTTCAGTAAATAATCCATTTATCTTTATAAACTTCTCAACATGAAATATTTTCATATATAAGACCAAGAAAACAGAAGCACTCCATTTCATATTAATTTAGTTGTTGAGTGTTTAAAATTTCCAAAATAAAAATATTTAATGTATCTTTTGTTTTAGAAGTATTGGGAATATTAAATCAGGAGATTAAAATTCCAGACAGACTTCTGGTTTGAGATAAATTTATTATGTTAACTAATTAAAAACTAGTTTAAGCTTCGAGATAGAAATATTTCTGTTTTACCATCATGGTGAAATAAAAGAAACAAAAGCTAATTTCAGACTGAGATTCACAAGTAATCTAAGGCCAGGACATGGAAAGGTCATAATGATCAAAGTTGGATGGAGGAAAAAAACACATGGTTTGCCATATGGTAAATTCTGATATTTTTTTGAAAATAGATCATCTACAAAGGCAAAAGTTTCTAAACTTCTGTAATTGGTCCTTTGGTGCTCTGATGCAAAGATTTAAGACCATCACCAGGAAAGCTCGATGAGGAAAGAAGGCCCTGGGTTTCACCAGAATGAATTGGATGATTTTATCTTGTAACTATCCTTACCTGTCCTACAGCTCCCCACGGGAGAGGAGAGGTACCTTTGGAGTCTGATTACGTAGACTTGAATACTGACTCTCCCACTAAGTTTATAGCTCTAGTCATAGTGCTTACTTTCCAGACCTTAGGACCTTCAGCTCTACATGCGAATTAAAAGCAAATCATAGAATTGTTTTGAGGTTGAAATAGGAGAATCCATGTAAACTGCTTAGCACAGTGTTTGGCGCATAAATCGTCAACAGATGTTAAATATGGGCAGACCTACCGAGCTACACTTGCAAGTGATGGGACGGAAAATTAGTTGAGTATCAATTATTGAACATTCACCCTCTAAAACCAACCAGAGGACTTCCGGTCAAGATGGCGGCCTAGGTGGACTCGGAACCGTGTCCTCCCACAACCACATCAAAGTTACAACTAAATCACAGAATAACTATCACTTAAAGACTGCATGAAATCAAGCTGAATGGAAGCCCTGCAACTACGAAATTAAAGAAGCAGCAGAATGGAGACAGCATACTGCCCTCCAGGACCCTCCTTGTCGCCTGAAAGGAAACGAGATCCTGCAGCCAGGGGCACCTGCGGAAGCTGAGCGACCCCCCCACCACGGAGGACCCCAGGCGGAGCGAGGGAGTCGGGCGACCCCCCCACCACGGAGGAACCCAGGCGGAGCGAGGGAGCCGGGTGACCCCCCCCCCCACCACGGAGGAACCCAGGCGGAGCAGCGAGGGAGCTGAGCGACCCCCACACCAATGGAGGAAGCCGGCAACACACAGGAGAACTGAGCAAACTGAACAACGAAATTGACCCAGAGACATGGAGGGTGGAGTACGGGATGACGGGCCTCAGAGGAGGGGGGGAGGCGGGGGAAAGAGATAAATCACAGAGCCTATGTGCATGGGTGCATAACCAATGGACATGGACAACAGGGATGAGGAGGAGGAGAAAGGGAGGGGGAGGAGGGTGTCAATGGGGGGAAAAAAGGAAAAACATCTGTAACAAAAACAAATTAATAATAAAATAAATTATAAAAAAATAAAATAAAACCAACCAGAGGATGAGTAGGAAAGAGGCAAATTATGGATTCTTCTCACCTGATAAAGACTATTTTTCTGAGAGTTTTCTCATGAATGGGTGTTGGATTTTGCGAAATGCGTCTTCTGTATTAGTTGATCTGATCATGTGAATTCTCTTATTAGCCTCTTGATGTGATGGGTTAACTGAATTGATTTTTGAATGTTAAAACAGTCCTGCAAACTGAAATAAATATCCACAGGGTTGTACAATTATTTTATACACTATTGGGAAAATTTGTATGTATGTTGATGCAAGATATGGTCTTCATTTTTCCTTTAAGATCTTTATCTGGTATGGTATTAGGATAATGCTGGTCTCATAAGCGTTAGAAAGGGTTACTTCTGCTTCTTTATTCTGGATGAAATTGTAGAACATTGGTATCCTTTCTTAATTGTTTGACAGAATTCATAAGTGAAATCAACTGGGCCTATGGTTTCTATTTGGGAAGATCTTTAATTATTGATTCCATTGTGGCCTGAGGGCATACTTTAAATTATTTAAAAGAACATAAATCATACAAAGTTTGTTTTATGGCCATAATGTGATCTGTCCTATTCAATACTTCAGATGAGTTTTAGAAAAATGTGTCTTCTACTATTGATGGATAGAGGAATCTTTAAATGGCAATTAGATCAAGACGATTGATAGTGCTTTTAGGTCAATTTTACCCTTACTGGTTTTCTGCCTGTTTGGTCTACCAATTACTAAAGAAGAGATGCTAAAATACACAATTAAAATAGCTGTTTTTGTCTCTGTCCTCCTTAATTCTATTTTTGCATTTAGATAAAGATGTACAGTGAGATCATGTCTCAGTCTCTCTTACCTGCTTCAACGTGTTTTATCCCCCTTGACTGTCGAATGTGCAGATATTGCTCAGTTAGGTTTCTGTTTGTTTTAACCCCAGAGGAAACGGTTCCATCTGTAGCTGTAGGTTCAGTGTGTCCACGGGAAGAAGTGAGTACAGGGTCCTCCTCTGTTGTGATCTTGAACCAGAACTCCTCATTGAATTCTGATTATGGTAAAAGTTTCCACTCCATATTCAAATGGCTGAAATGTGCATTTCACAACTGCAGTATTTTAGTGAGGAAATAAGCGTAGGACTTACCTTCGAAGATTTTGGTCTCCAAATTAGAACCACATTCAAGATGAAAAGCTGAGCGCGAGTGAGAGCAGGCATCCTGGACAAGAGGCTGCTGTGAAATGTGAGTCGATCAGTTCCTGGAATGGAGAACAAGCCCATTTTAGTTCTGTGCTTCTTGTGCCTAACTTACTCGGAGGAGAGTTCAAATCCCAGCTCCCCAGGCACTATCTCTACTAATCCAGGGCACGTCACTTACCTTTTCTAAGGCGCACCTGTAGCTACGATGAGTCGAAGGACTTTGTACACCTTGCCTTGCTCTCCACTTACTATTTTATCAGTCTCAATTCTCTTTTCATTACCTAGCCCATTTTTCACTGGCCTTGCAAAAATGAAATTACATTTATTTTATATGCGCAGATTAGTGTGACATAGAAGCTCACAACTTCTGAAAACAAACAACCAAATGAAAATGCTAGCTATGCAAAATATTAAATTGGAAATAATTCATTTGATGATCCTAACAGGAGACTGGACACAACAGAAGAAAGCCATGCATTAGAAGAAAGGTCAGTAGAAATGATCAAAACTAAAACAAAAGGCGGGGGGGGGGGATTAAGAAAATGTAACACAGCACCAGAGACTTTCAGACAGTAGTAAATGAAGTATAAAACGTAATTGGAATGCCTGAAAGAGAGAAAAAAATCATGATTGAGATTTTGTAGAATGGATCAAAGAAATAAATCCAAACCCAAAGAATCCGAAGCAGTATACATGCAAGGAGAAAACCACAATGTAACCAGCAGTTTAAAGATGGCTAGATTGAAGAGGGTCATATTACATAAGAAGGATACAATTATAGGACACATGGATGACTCTTCATTCAAAATAACAGAGGATAAAAGACATGAAACTATTTTACATTATTGCTAGAAAAAAATCTAATAATTCAGAATTCAACAAACAGTAGAAAATTCTTTTCAAAATGAAAACTAAAGACATTTTCCAAAACACAAAAATAATAGATAGCAGATATGCATATCCATATATATTATGAAACATTCCTCAGGGCAAAGAGTGATAATATCACATTTGAAATATATTTAACATATAACATGATGTAAATTTAAGGTGCACGTGTTGAATTGATACATTTACATATTGTAATATGATCTCCATTGTAGCATAGTTAGCAACTCTATAACCTAAATATAATTTCTTTTTGGTGGTCAGAATAATTAAGATGTAGTCTCTTGGCAAGTTTGATGATTATAATACAATATTGTAGTCTATATTCACTAAGTGCATCAGATCTCCAGGATGATTTACCTACCAGTTTGGATCCGAAGACATCACTCCTATTTCTCCACCCTCATATCCCTTGATAACCACAATTTACTCTGTTTATATGAGTTTGGTTAATTTAGATTCCACATATAAGTGATATTATATAGTATTTGTCTTTCTGATTTATCTCACTTTGCATAATATTCTCAACATCCATGCATTTTCTTCTTTCTCGTGACCGAATAGTATTACATTGTGTGTATATATATGTATACGCCCACACATGCTTATACATTTATCCATTGATGGACAATTCGGTTGTTCCCCCTAAACTGATATTTATAGAACATTACACCAACAAGTACACATGGAATGCTAAGCAATATGGTCCATTTTGGGGGGCAAAAGACAAATCTCTACATTTTCCAAAGTACTGAAATCATCTAGATTATGTTTTATAAGAAGAAAAGGATTAAATTATAAATCAGTAAGAACAAGACATCTGTAAAATAAAATGTTTGAACATTAAACAGCACACTTCTAAATAACACATGGAATCACAAACAAAAACATATTTTGAGCTTGGTGAAAATTAAAACACATTGTATGAAAATTTGCAGATAGCAGCTAAAGCAGTGATCAGAAAGAATTGCATTGCAGTAAGAGTCTACGTATAACAGAAAGGTTAAAAACAGTGATCTGTGCCTCCACTGTAAAAGCTAGAAACGGGCACATTAAACACAAATATTACCATAAATAACATAAAGGAGTAAAATAATGAAATAAAAAATAGGTAATCACAAAAACGATACCAAAAGTTGGTCTTTGATATTTTTAATAAAAGTTATAAATGCTTAGTAAGACTGAGAATAGAAATACAGAATTTACTAATGTACTGAGTGAAAAATAGGATAGTACTATAAATCTGTCATTAAAAGAAATGTAAGGAAGTCTTTTGAAGAGCTTTTTAACAATAAGTATACCAACTTAAACGACTATTAATCTGAAGAATAAACAAAATTAAATAGAAAATGTAATATCTTTGTACCTATTACAGACTGATCCTTTAGTTAAAATCTTCCCATTAAAAATAAGTTGCAGACCCAGAGGGCCTCAAAGGTGAGTTCTACCAATACTAAAGATTTCACACACAGCCATTAATAAAACAAAAGAGGCCTTAACCCTTTTAAAGTCATTTTGCATGTCCCATTATTTCCCTACTATTATAATGCCTGATAAAAATATTACAAAAAAAGGAAAGTTAGAAACTGATTATCTTTGTGAACAGAGGCACAGAAATCCTTTACAAATTAGTGAATCAAACTCAGCATCCTATAAATGCCATATATAAAACCCAGTGTATTCATCCCTGGAATGCAAAGTTGGTTCAGCAGTTGAAAATTAATAGTGTAACAGGATACAGTAGAAATATATCATACGATCTTTGTAATACATAAAGAATACGCATCTGAAAAATTCAATATAAGTCATAAGAAAAATCTTATTGATTTAGAAATAGAAAGATCTTTTCCTCATCTGTACTAGGATATCTATGAAAAACCTATGGCTAACATTGAAATTAATGGCAAAATATTGAATGTTTTCCCACTAAGACAGGGAAGAAGGCAACTATATGTACTTTCTATTCCATATTTTACTGGAAATCCTACTCAGAAACAATAATATAAGAAAAAGTCACAAAAGGCATGAACTGTAAATGAAGTCAAAATCTGATTATTGGGGGAGACAGGATTGTGAATATGTACAACCCCATGAAATCTATATATAAAGATAGTTATGGGTTGAATGATGTCCCTTAAAAAATCATACGTTGAGGTCCTGAACCACATGTACCTCAGAAAGCGAACGTATGTGGAAATAGGTTCATTGCAGAATTATTTAGTCAAGATGCGATCAGACTGCAGTAAGATAGGCCCCTAAGTCCGTATGACTGATATCCTTACAAAAATGAAAATTTGGACACAGATGTGAATGCAAAGACGACATCAGATGAAATTGAAGTCATGCTGCCACAAGCCAGAGAATTCCCGAAGCTATGGCAAGGCCTGGATCAAATCCTGCCCTTCCCCGGGCGGATGGCATTGCCAACTTGATCTGGAAATTCTAGCCTCCAGAACTGTGAGACAACACGTTTTTGGTTTTTTTAAGCCACTCAGTTTGTAAATACTTTGTTATGGCAGCCCTAGCAAACAAATACAAATACAGCTCCTAGAACTAGTAAGTAAATTTAGGTTGTGGGAAACCAAGTCAATATAAGTAATTTTAAATTTGTTTCTATAGGCCGACAACAAATACTTTTAAAAATAGTTAAAATTATTTACAGTGATATCCAAAAAATCATCAATTACCTCTGAATAAACCCAGCAAAAATGTAGAACTATCCCTGAAACCAACAAAACTTTGTTGAGATAAATTAAGGAGACCCATACAGGGAGAGTTATATACCAAGAATGAATTTTGCTAGAACAGACATAATATTGTTGATATTCATTTTTCTAAATTGTACATAAATGCAATGTCATTTTAGTCAAAATCTCAGGAACTTTTTGCACAAATTGGCTGCTTCTAAAATGTATATGAAAGTGCAGAGGACCTGAAATAGTTAAAATGGTGTTTTAAGGCAGCAGCAACATTAAAAACAACACTATTTCCTGCCAAGCTTTTCTGTAAAGCTACAGTAATTGAGACACTGTGGAATGGATGAGAAGACAGAAAGATATCCAGAGAATAGATTCCAGAGATTCCACAAATAAACCTGCTCTAACTAAAACAAGCAAACTCTACTCGATTGCTCTGTTCTTGGTTTAAATCTAAATTTGCTCTTTAGATAAGAAAATATCAGTCTAAAATTATCCCTCCCATCTTTGAATACTCATATTTTATCTGTACTCATTTATTAATATTAAGATACCTTTATCTTATTTCCTCTATAATATCTGAGCTCATAAAAGGCAAATAAATATACTCTCTTCATCTTTATAGTTTTTAAAGTCTAGAACGTTTTGTAAATAGAAGAGTCAACCACTAATCTTATGTTGAATTAATTTAAGCAACTTCTTACAAAGAAAGAATATGGACCATTTCTGTTACAATATGCTTTGACATTTAAAACAAAACAACAAAAGAATCCCAAGTAAATTCACAATACCTAATATTTAAATAGATTATTAAAATATTTATTTTTGTGACTTATGTAAATGATTATTAGATTGTAATGTTTTGGAGTATTAAATTAAATATCTACAAACCAATTTCCTCATTTTCCCTGATAATTAAGAATGTTTTATTTGTTCTTTGGACACCTATAGTCCTTCAGAAAGGACTTTGACTTAAAATATACTAACACTAAAAATAGAACTACAAATTTTAAAGTAATTGATCATAAATGAACAGTTTTGTGAATATAAATGATGAGGAAAATTATTTCCCTATTCCAATTCTAGCATTATGTTACATTCTGTGTGACATCTAACAGTTTATTTTAATTCAATAATTTTGATTTGCATACATCAAATTGATTTATAAATATGCTCAAATGTCAGAATAAATCATGTTAGCAAATAATATTTCTGATTTACTGGTATTATAAATTATATTTTGAATATAGAGTTCTATGTATTTTAGATATCTCAAGGAAAGGATTTCATTGCTAATACGTCTAATTTTATAAAGTATGTTTATAAACACTATAAATATCAAGTGAAAGTTATATATTTTTTTATCTGAGGACATTGCAATTTAAATCAAACAGAGGTGAAAGGGAATGAACCCATAAAGACAGACACAAATGTCTAGTGCTTGAGCGTTAAAACCCTCTACTTTATGAGGACATGATAGAGTGTCTGCCCCAAACCCAATACCCTGCAGGCATATAAGACAAGTGTATGGAAATATTCTGCATAACACTCTGCACACTGATTGGTATAATTAGATATTTTGGTATATGTTCACATGCAGAGATGTGTAGGTTCAGTCATATGCCTAAAGTCACATAACATACCACACACATTGTATATTTTATTTCCTAAACACCAAACAAGATAATAAACCAAATTATAGTCTCAATTTGTATTTTCACAACCAAACACCTTTTCAAATTCTGGCTCTTAAATATATTGTGAATATTAGTAATGTCATTATTACCTTTAGCTTTAATAAAGTGGCATTAGGTTCCTCATCCAGGCCACTGAAGTTCAATAAGAAAATCAGGTTCCATGTGGCACCGAAATGCATTGATGGATATTATTTAATTATAAGGAGTCAATGTGATTAAAGCAAAGTCATAGGTATATAAATTATTACAATTTCATATGGGTAATGCAATGGAGGTACCCTAGACTGACATTCTGTTAAACTGTGTGTCCTTTATTCTGCTGTAATATCCCATTAGGCAATTCTTTAATTGCTTTTAAATACTCACACGTCATTTCTTCTTAATATTTTATATAACTTTTCAAGTTAGGTTTTTACATCTGCATTTGGTAAGAAATTATACTTAGGTGTTATATTACAGTGTTTGAATATACTTAATTTACGTACACATTTTTTAAAAATTGGTTTTTAGAGAGAGACCCCTGGATCTGTTGTTCCCCTTAGTTATGCCTTCAGTGGCTGATCTCGGGTGTGCCCTGATCAGGGATTGAAACCACCCCCTTGCTGTATCGGAACAACGCTTTAACCAACGGAGCTACCCGGCCGGGGCCACTTACACACTTCAAATTGTGTTTAATCCAGACCAAATATTGAATTATTATTAAAAATACAATTCTTGCCCAGCTGGTGTGGCTCAGTGGAACCATGGACTGAGAGGTCGCCGGTTCGATTCCCGGTCAGGGCATATGCCCGGGTTGTGGGCTTGATCCCCAGTGGGGGGCATGCAGGAGGCAGCCAATCAATGTTTCTCTCTCTCTCAAAAAAATAAATAAAAACATATTTAAAAATTATTTAGCAGTTATGTTTAAAAAGATGCATATATCATTAATGAACCCTTAATTAAAGCTTCAATGATGAAAACAGCTCATCTTTTTTGGGCAGTTATTAGTATTAACAATAAAATCTGACACGTTGGCTCCAGCATCAAGATTTTTGAAAAACGAGTCCCTGGTATAAAAATAAATGAACTCCTAGAAATACAGACTGGGGCACAAAACCCAGTGACACATCGATAGGGAAACAGTTTCTGCTCACCCGTGACCAAGCTGACGTGCTCGGTTCCCTGGGAAAGCAGGCACGGTGTGCGCTACTGTCAAATAGACTCTTCATTCCTGGACCAGATGGGTGTCTCCTTTCAGATCATGCGAAGCCGGGCTTGAAAACGTAAGTAGGAATGTTGACCCTCCTCTTTGGAGTCAAGACACAGGAAAGAAAGAGGAAGAACGCCCTATGCCCTGCTCTCTGGTTCCTTGTGTCTGCTCAGGAATGACAGCCACCTCAGGGAAAGTGACATTTCTATCTTCACATGATGCCTCGGGTAGAATGGCTTCTAGATGCACAGTCCTGCGCAGCTGTTCTAGGTGAAAAGCGATTTCATTCCTTAAGCAAAAAGTTCACCTACTGTTGGAAATGCCTTTACTGGACAGAGCAGAAAGGGCAGAAGCGGAAAGGATGGGGTGGATGGCATGGACTCTCCCCTTCTTGCAGAGATAAGTCCTGTGTCCTACCTCCAATATCTCTAGTTTCTGGAGGCTTCTTTCCATTCCTGTGCTTATGTGTATTCTGCATATCCCCCCAGCTCTGGCTCTGCATCTGTGTCCATTCCAGAAGCCTGTCTTGTGAGTTCTAGGCGTGAGGTCCACCTAGAACACAACCAGGCTGTGCCTGGGTTCTCCCTCTGTTTGTCACCACCCAGGAACCCACTCAGAACAGCACATTTGGGTCAGCAAAGGGTTCATCTGATTGACTTACTTCTCATAGATTTCTGTCCTTCATTGCTGGAGATCTCCTGTCTTGAACCGTTTTGGCATTGATTCGATTAATCTTTTGGTTGCTTCAGGTGGTAGAGTAAATCTAGTCCCTGTTATTCTATCCTTACGGCAAGCATCCTCATTAGTTTATTTTTTTTAACTTTTTTGGCTTTAAAATATGTGGATTTCTACGAAGACTCACCATATTTAAATATTATGAATAAGAACATGCCCCGTCTGGAAATATACTGTAACCCACAGAATATGACACTCTTCAAAATAATGACTTTGAGAAAAGGAACTATTTTACATGTCGGAATCGCTTTTTAATATATTTTTAACATCGCAGTCCAACCATGACAAAATAGAAGACAGCCGAGTAAATTCAACTTGCAACAGAAAAAATATCCTAGGGTTCTATTTGGATTTTACGGACTAGGTTCAAAATAGACATGGGAACATTGTCCGTTGGTAAAAGTCAAGTCACCACAAACATGAAGTGCCCTTAATAATATATGACTGCATTTATTTATTTTTGCCATCTTCCTTTATGAAAAACCTTTAATATTTAACATGTTTCTTTGTAATGTTGTTTCAAAGTCAATAGGTTATATACAGCTGACATGAAGCTAACGTGTTTTTAAAGCCGACCTTGATCCTCTCGCCTAGAAATTTTAAAGACACAGCGTTTTTGAATACCTAGTATTTTTAGCTTCACTTTTATTTGGCTTTTCAGAATGAGAATACAGTATAATCATCAGGAAGCACTTTTCTTCTCCTTCTTTGTCGTCATTGCCATGTAGAATATCGAGACCGAATGCTCCACAATCCTCGAGCAGTGACCGCACTAGAGTGACTGTGACGCAGGTAACAGTAGCCTTCCTGCAGTCCCCTCCTGTCCCCGCTCACCTCCTGCTATTTTTGCTTTCCTCCTGAGTGTCCTGTGCCCCGATCCCCATCAGCTCTTCCTTTCCTTCCACTGCAGAGGCAAAGCGTGGCCCTAAGAAACCACGGAAAACTCCAGGGACAATTATGTTTCGCAGAAAATAAGCTTTTAGGGCAAAGCAAGAACATTGGAAGAGTAAAATCAGAAAACATTGGCAAAGGTGGCAGAGACTGGTTTTAGTGGCACATCTTCTTGTACATAGCGAAGGGGAAGTATAGCAGGTGCTGCAAACTCACGTTATGGAGAATGAAATATACATGAGTTGTGTCATTACTTTGTTTATCGCTTAAGGTTTTGTCAACTAGTTTACAGTTATAATAAAGTATGCTGTACTCTTATTCATTATGACTACAAACCTGTAAAATAATTTCTAGTGCATCACTTTATACGGAAGAAATCATGGGAGAAAAGGTTAAACTATATCCTGTGTTTGGAGACTACAAATCCTTACTTCCTTAGGGATTATCTGGGGGACATCAGTTCCTTTTCCACAGCTCGCTCGCCACATATAATTTTGTCTTCGTATCCCCAGTACCATCTGCCTCTTGTAAAATATTCTGTTAGCAAACAGACGCTAAGTAAGAAATCTGTTTTCCTAAAACAGAGACCCACTTTGAATATTAACACACTAAATGTGTAACTGGGGTTCTGCCTCACCCTGAATTATCCTTGTGAATGTTTTATTTTAAAAGTCTATATTAATATGATCAAGATAAAATAGATGAGATGCTCTCTGTACTTAGGTACGTTTTCCCCATCACCTCTTATGAAAGCCCAATTAAAATTTCATGAAAAAATATACAGAGATTATTAAATATTCCTCAGGCACCTGTGAATATGTGCTTTCATAGCGGTATTAACTGTCTCAGATACAGACCTCCGGCTATATTGAAGAGTGTATTTTTGGTTTCCTTTTTAATTTATAGATGGAAATTTGTGTGTAGCCATTTAATCTCAAAGGATACATAGTGGTTGTTTTAGAATTGATATTGAAATGATAAATTCATTTCCCAATAGCTGTTTAAAAAAGACGTATACCTTTAGGAACAATGGCAGAGTCTCATCTCATTTAAGATAAATTTCAGGTTCTGTTATTTCAATATTATGTTCATCATATTTTTCCATAATTTAAATGATAAACTATGGCTGGAGGAAAACGAAGTTTCCCAGTCCAATAAAACAGACCAGGCTTTTTAAACACACTGCTATGTTCGTGTTTTCCACATAAATTTATTATGAATAATGATTCATTTTCTTTGGAATTAAGGAGCTATAATGCAGTTCCATTTATCTTCCTGAATAACATTCTCTTCCTTTTGCTTTGCAGCCTCAGTCCCCAGGCTACAGCGACACTACCTAATACATTTTTATTTGGTAACTCGAAAGAATTCTGAAATGGCACACACTGAATTCATGTTACCCTGGAAGTTCAGAACGCAAGCATGCATACGGACCTATTTCTTCCTAAGCTATAGATCACTAGTATTTCCTGTACCGTCTAAATCAAAGCTAGTAAACACAAGCTCAATAGCTTGATTTACTAAATTCTGGGTCTTGTGGAGATGACTAAAATACAGTTTTAATATATTTTACCTGCCCCCTGCCCAAGTTAAGATAGAAATCCCTAACTGGCTTATATTAGGAGGTGTGTCCCTGAGAAGCTTCTCATTGTGATAGTACAGTACGGGGCAAAGTAGGTTTACCGTTGTTTGCATGCAAAATACAGTAATTAATAAATAATAATATAAGCATAAACTCTGTTTTCACGTATTCACAATTGTAAACTTACTTTTGCCCACCCTTTTCGCTCCCAGCACTGTGAGGAGGACGCAATGTTTCTAAGGAAAATTGATGACCCTCTTGTTCTGTAGAGGGTGCTGGGGTTCAGGGACAGGGTCAGTGGTGACCAATATTTTGGCTGCCACTTATCAAGAAGTTGAAGTCTAGACTGCGTTTCCATGATGCCAGTATTGAGGACAAACTGAATTTGTAGGATCTTCTCGACAATCAACCGCATTTATAGGCTTTCTTTAGATGAAGGGAGAGACATGATCTTAGACCAGAAATGTAATTTTCAGAAACGTTTTACTCAACAAGCAATTAGACCTTTATGTGTCATTTCTATGGTAATTTCCATTTGAATGTGGTATCCACCCTGAAAACCAAGTTCATCCTATAATTACGTTTATGATAAGTCTGCCTTCCCTTGGCAAACCACGTTGACTTCTGTGAAAATCTGGTCAGCCCAATAACAAGTTGACTTCTCCTAGTGCCTAAAATGAAAATCGCAAGTACATTTTTTACTTCTCCCTTCCCCTGCAGTGAACTGATCACGGTGCTGTCGAGTCCTGCAGAAATCAGTGACAAATGGGCAATGGGAAAACCTACGACATCATGGAAACCACATGCTTGGACAGCCATTGACGCAAAGAGAAAAATCAAAAGGGTAATGAGAGGGAAACTTCAAGAAAACACAACTACATTTATGGGATACAGTAAAAGCAATAAAAGCAATAGTACGAGGGAAATTTATGGAGACAAACACATACATTAAAAAAAAAAAATCTCAACCCTAACTTTAAAAGTGAAGCAGTCAGAAAAAGAAACACTAAGCCCTACCTTCTCAAAAGGAAGGGAATAATAAAAATTAGAGCAGAACTATATGAAATGCACAATGTAAAAAAACTCTGAGATTTACAAAAGAAAAGAAAATTGATAAACCCCTACCTATACTAAGCAAGAAAAAAGAGGAAAGACAAATGAATGAAGTAAAAAATAGGACACATTACCACTGATGCCACAGAAATAAAAACTATCATAAGGTACTCTCATGGACAACATAGAAGAAATGGATAAATTCCTAGAACATACAACCTACCAAGATTGAATCAAAAAGAAACAGAAAATCTGATCAGCCCAGTAACAATAAGGAGATTGAATCAGTATTCAAAAGCCTCCCCCCAAACTGCCCCCAAAATTCCCAGGACCAGATGGCTTTATAGGTGAATTCTGTCAAACATTTAAAGAATAAGTAATGGCAATTCTTAAACTCCTCTATAAAATTTAAGAGGAAGAATCACTTTCAAACTCATTTATGAGTCCAGTATTACTCTGACAAAGACACCACAAGAAAACTACAGGCCAATATCCTAATGAACATAGATGCAAAAATCTCAACAAAATATTAGCAAACCTAATTCAACAGGACATTAAAAAACATCATGCACCATGACCAAATGGGATTTATCCCTAGGATGTAAGGCTAGTTCAACATATGCAAGTCAATAAATGTGATACGCCACATAACAGAATGAAAGATGAATATCACGTGATCATCTTAGTAGGTGCAGAGAAAGAATTTGATAAAAATTCAACACCCTTTAATAAAAAAAAAAAAAACTCAACATTTTAGGCATAGAAAAAAATGAACTCAACACAATGAAGATCATATGTAAAAATCCCACAACATCATATTTTATGGTGAAAAACTGAAATAATTTCCTCTAAGATCTGGAACAAGGCAAGAATGCCCAGTCTCACCATTTCTATTCAGTATAGTACTAGAAGTCCTAGCCAGAGCAACTAGACAAGAACAATTAATAAAAATCACCATTTTTTCCCTCATATTTTCTTATACCTACCCCTCCCTTGTATTATAACTGCCACTGCCATAGTCCATGATCTTATTACTTTATATCCAGAATACTGAATATCTCTACACTGGTGCTTTCCCTTCTTTTTTTTTCAAAAATTTTTCTTTATTGATTTTAGAGAGAGAAAGAGAAGAAGGGAGAGGGAGAAAGAGATAGAAACATCGATGAGAGAGAACATCAATTGGCTGCCACCTGCATGCCCCCCACTGGGGATTTGACCCACAATCGGGGTATGTGCCCTGACCGGGAATCGAACCAGCGACCTCTTGGTGCATGGGTCGACGCTCAACCACTGAGCCACACCAGCCGGGCTGCTTTCCCTTCTTAATCCTCAACTCCTTGGGTATTGTCCTTCCCCAGGATAAGATATTTAACATGCTAATGACATTCATCTTCAGATTAAAAGAAAAAATTGTCATAGTACCCAACATGTTGCAGAATAAAAGCCATAAGATTTTGTATTGCAAATGATATGCAATAATTTCTCCTTATCTTCTCTATTTGTCTGCTAATTTGTAACATGAACCTTGTGATATAAGCAACAAAAGCCAAACCAAACCAAATCAAACTTTTTTCTATTCACTTAACACATCTGATACATATCTGTCTCCTGCCCAATGCCAGGCACACTATAAATATACAATATTTATAGATGTAACAATGTAGCATTATTATGAAAACAAGTTCAGAGAGAAAAATGCAGTGTTTATAATCTTCCAATTTTCTAGCTTGTTGTGTTGCCATAAGTATATTTTTGAAGACTCCGAACTTAATGTGTGGGCTGTCAGTTTAGAGAATTCTAATGAAGAAATTGTGACAAATATTATGTATGTCGTGTTCAGATTTGGAAAATGAACCACAAGTGAATATTCATGTTTCTTGAACATCTTCGAAACGTACCTAGACCTGGCAATTTAGACCTCTTTCTTAAATTTTGTAACTCAATTTGCTGCAATTCTGTCATGCTAAAGGGCCTTTTAAAATAAAAACAGGTATCTGAAGACCTCAGTAGAAGGCATATTTTGCAATAAAGTTCAGAATCTCTGAAGTTGTGCATATATTCCCATATGAATGCTACAGTTGAATATAAACATTTAGATCATATTCATACATTCCATAATAATCTTGCCATTGAAATGGTTAAATTACAGATATTACCTGTGTTGGTTGCATAGTAGCTCTAGTGGGTTCTCTCTTCCGTCTTCAGAGCCAGTGGCCCTCCCTCGTGGGGAGCTGCTAGGAGGCCACTGCCAGTGAGCACCTAGGAGCTTGAAACTGTCTCCACCCCTCCGACTCTCACCAGGGGAAGAAACGGTTGAAGCTGAGTGCCCACGAAACCTCTTCGTGGGTGGCCTCAATACAGGAAAAAAGAGAAAGCCCTTGAGGTAGTCTTTGACAAATATGGACGAATAGTGGAGGTACTCGTGATGGAAGACTGTGAAACCAATAACTCGAGAGGATTTGCATTCGGCACCTTTGAAAGCCCAGCAGGTGCTAAGGATGCAGTCAGAGACAGGCATGGAAAGTCCGTAGATGGAACAGCCATCAAGACAGAACAAGCCACTAAACCATCACTTGAAAGTGATGGACGTGGACCGTCTCCACCTCCAAGCAGCAGAGGCCCTCCAAGAGGTCTTAGAGGCGGGAGAGGAGGAAGTGGAGGAACCAGGGGACCTCCTTCACGTGGGGGCACATGGATGATGGCGGCTATTCCATGAATTTCAACATGAGTTCTTCCAGGGGAATACTTCCAGTGAAAAGAGGATCACCACCAAGAAATGAGAGTCCTCCTCCTAAAATATCTGCTCCTTCAGGACCAGTGGGCAGCAGCTGTAGAATGGGAAGAAGGCAGCCTGTATCACATGAAAGAGATAGTTATGGAGGCCCCCCCGAAGGGAACCCCTGCCTTCTCGTAGAGATGTTTATTTGTCCCCAAGAGATGATGGATATGCTAGTTAAGATAGCTAGTCAAGCAGAGATTACCCAAGTTCTCATGACACACGAGATTATGCACCACCAAGAGATCATTGTGATTATGGTCGTTCCCATTCATGAGATGACGATCCATCAAGAGGCTACAGAGACAGAGATGGCTATGGCTCTGATCGGGACTATCCGGACCATCCAAATGGCGGTTCCTACCAGGATTCCCACGACAGCTATGGTGACCCCCACGGTGCTCCAGCTACAGGAGGGCCGGTCATCTTACGGCGGAAGCAGTTGCTGTGATGATTACAGTAGCTCACCTGATGGGCATGGTGGAAGTCGAGACACTTACTCAAGCAGCCTAAGCGACCTCTACTCACATGGTTGTCATCGGGTTGGCAGACAAGAAAGAGGGAAAGGGGGAACCCTCCCTCTTCCACGTGATTCCTAGAGCAGCTCTGGCCCTGGAACACCAAGGGGTCGTGGGGCAGAAGCAGATATTAAAAACAAAACTCTGGACCAAACTCCCCGTTCAAAGAAACAAACCAAACATGGAAGCTGTTCTGTCATAACTACCCAAGGACTCCTAAAAGCAAAAAACGGTTACCTTTATGAAATTTCCTGTTTAGTTCCCCTTCCACAGTTTTCATGCTCTTGTGAAGGAAAAAGTAAAACATGTTTAATCGCATGACTTTGCTCTCAACAAGCAAATGTTAAGTGTGCTCAGACTCGACTCGTGTTGTATTTTCCGAGTAAAAGTGTCCCGGAGTTTTTCCTAGTGAGTGAGGCAAGGACTTCTAAGACTGTCTACAAAACATCTGGACATCCAAAGTGCAGAGGAATCCTCTGCCAGGGTAAAGCTGCTTTAATGTAAAGAAAATACTGGTACGGCCCTGGCCGGTGTGGCTCAGTTGGTTGGAGTGTCATCTTGTACACTGAAAGGTTGGGGGTTCGATTTCTGGTCAGGGCACATGCCTAGGTTGTGGGTTGGGCCCTGGTGGGGGGTTGGGGTGCCTGTGAGAGGCAACCAATCAATATTTCTCTCTCTCTCTCTCTCTCCCTTCCTCTCTCTAAAAGTCAATTAACATATAGTCGGGTGAGGCTTAAAAAAAAAGAAAAAGAAAAAAACTCATCAACAAAATTTATTTTCTATATTTAAAGCATGGTAAAGTACTCAGGTTACATTTATTAAATGTTCTTATGTAAAATGTTTCTATTTTCCCTTTCCTTTTCCTTTTCTATTTTACATGTGATATTTTAATAAAATGATCAGAAATGCTGGAATTTAAATACATTGTGGGGAGTGTGTCATTCCCTGAAAGTGAGGTAATAAAACACAAAACACATCTCCTTAAGTTAATATTTGATGATGTTCCTATCTCCACTGATTGTAACTCTAATATTTAAACAATGCTTTACCTTTTTTAACACGGCAACAATCTTCAAGGCTAGAAATAGACCAAAAGAAGTCATCGATGAATAAGGAAAGGAAATTGAAAAGCCTACCACATAGCCATGTTTCTTAGTTTCAAAGCTTAAACTCATATCTCATATTCTATATTACATACAGGTATACAGCACAGAACGCCACACACAGGCTCACAGTTATACATTCCACGAAGTCAGATACACCAGCTATACGGGCTGGGACATGCGCAGTATTTTGTTTGCAGTGTGAATTTGGGTTTCTTAACACACTGACAGGTAATGGAAACCCTCTATCAGAGCAATTTTCAACCTTGTTCATGTCCTGGCACACACAGATTCTCCTATAATTCTGCAGCACGCTAAAAAAATATTTCTTGTCAATCTGACCAAAAAAAACATATAGGTATAATTTTGATGCATTCACACCGGGCAGCTATTGTTGTGTTGGCTGTTGTCATTCTATTATCAATCTATTCTATTATCATTCTGTTGACAATCCAAGGGAAAAGAGGTCAGTGCCCCTGACTAAACAGTCAGGTACTGCATGTTTTAAATTTCCTGCGGCACACAGGTTGGAAATCATTGTTCGATCATATCTGTGGTGCGCACTCTGTTCCGTATTCTGTGTTCAGTTGTAGCTATGAATTTGCCTCTATGACTGTGAATACTCGAAGCACCTCATGTAAATGACATCATACAGTTTTGGGGGTGTGTGTGATTGGCTTATTTCCTGCAGCATAATGTCCTCAAGGTGGACCCAGATTGTAGAATATATCAGAATTTCCTTTCCTTTTTAAAGCTAAATAATGTTCTATGGTACGTATATATCACAGTTTGTTTATCCATGTATCCCTCAATTAAGCTTTGGGTTGCTTCAACATTCAGCCATGGTGAATAATGCTGTGAGAACATGGGTATGATCTCCGTAGGAGTCTATTTTTTATTAATTCTATACACACGTGTATATATACCCTTGCCACACCGCACAGATGAATAAATGAATGCACTGTGGTAAAAGATATATAAGTAACAATCACTATCCAAACCCTCTTGCATCGCAATTGACCTTATGAAAGAATTGATCAATTGTGAGTTTTGTGATTATAAATTATTTACAGAATATTTTCTCTGTTTAAAATTTAGGGAGTTGGAAAGGGTCTATTATGGAAAGGGTCTATTATTACGTCAACTTCTAATGTTAGAAGCACAAACAAGAAAAAATAATGTATGGGTACTTGACCACAATTCATGCAACTTAACAAATAAATCAACCTCTTTTTTCACTTTTAAAGCATTGCTTTCTATTTGATTCTGGTGCGAAAATATGCTATCCATATCATGTTTCCCCAGATATTTTTAGCACAACAAACCTTGATATTGGGCAAAACGTGATCACTAAGTGAGCAGTGTTCTAGCAGGGACAGGCAGCGTTATCTTTTCAACTGTTCATTTTTCACACATAAAGTTGCTTTCATTTAAAAAGCCTGCTCTTGTGAGTTGCTTCATTGTTTCAGAAAATCCCATTTAAAAATAACGGTAGTGGCGATATAAAACGCAACATCGAATCTGAAATTTACTGTAGGACATTCTCTTTTAAAGCCACATCTGGGCTTGTTCCTTGTCAGAAATTTAAAAAAAAACAAACAAACAAACAAAAAATAAAATGGAAAGTGGCCTCCATGTCCTGGAGTACTAAAGTAGGCTTATCAGGAAATTAACATATTAAAACATAGACTGTTTATTGAATTTGCAAATATACACATCAACACAACTCCCCGAAGTCTTATGAGTGTGATTCAACAGCAAAGCCTCCTCATTCCTAATGACAACCCATAAAGTATACCAATCACATATGAAACAAAAATAATGTAGGATTAGACCGCAGAGAATCCAAGTTAGCTGCCTATCATATCTTCTTTTTTCCCTTTTTTTCCCCTTTAGAAAACTAACTACAGGTGTGAATTTGTCCTAGGGTATAAAGTTATATTTCCAAACAGAAACTGTTGGATTCTGCTTCCCAGAACTCTCCTTAAAGGAGCTAACTCTGCTGGCTCCTTTCTGTTTTATGCATTCTTCTCCCTTTTTCTTGCTCCCCAGAATACGGACCGGATAACTAGAGACGCAAGGGCTGTCTCAAAAAACGGAGTCAATCCTTGAGTTTGGAAACAGATCAAAGTGATTGGATTCCTGATGACTCTAGAGACTCCGTAACACCCGTATCAACCCTGGTGTGCCTGGGTCTTGAATCCCTACACGTCAGAAACGTTTAAAAATTAAAGATTATCTGCACCCCTCTGTTCATAGCAGCACTATTTACAATAGCTGAGATTTAGAAACAGCCCAAGTGCCCATCAGTAGAAGAGTGGATAAAAACGCTGTGGTATTTACATACAATGGAATACGATGCTTTAACTTATATTTCAATAGGTGAACAATTTTTGAAACGTAGATGTATATATTTTAATTGCTCAGTACAAGGGCGATATGGCCTATTAAACCCACTAGTTATTTTGTTCACAATATTTCTACCATTTGCGTTTGCAGGAAAAAAAATGTATTAATATTAAATTTCTTACTCATGTTGAATAGACAATGCTGATGTTCACAATAATATCAAAAAATAATATCAAACAATCAATCCTCATTATTTGTGGCTTTTATGTTTCACTCTGCCGCCTCAACGAGGCGATGCTCCGTTTGCCTTCTTGTTTTGACTCTCACGCTATCCACAAGTATCCTTTTTTGTCTATGTAGTGCCACGTTTCTCTCATTTTGGCGCTTTGGTTGAGTTTCTGCTTCAGATGGTCCTTCAGCGTGGTGCTGAAGGGCCGTCTCTTGTTACTGAGTGGAAGAAGTTCACGATGGGTATCACGGAAAACACGTGTATATTACATGAGCTTCCTTCAGGCATGAGCTACAGCGCTGCTGGCCACGAGTTCCATGTTAATGAATCATGACATGTCAGATACGTAGCTGGTAAGCAGAAATACACATGGACAGGTTAGAAAGTGTTTGCTTGATGACAGCAACCCAGAGGCTCCCAGGAACCTGGCTCTGCACTCCCCAAGGAACGGTGTGTCAGGGCTCACCAACCCCGTGCTCGCTGTGACTCCATACAACGTAACACAGATCATGAGCGTTGACTGTGAGTCTGTGAAATATTCCATTATAATGGGTGATTTATCAATACGTATAACCTGAAAGAAGTGGGGAGCCCCTGAGCCCAGGTTGCTCTTGATTCAGACGACTAGAGGAAGGTATCAATGTCATTTTCAATAAACTTTCCTTATCTCCTGAACCAATGCCCTTTTAACAGCTAAAAATTACCCTGATATCTCAAATGCATCTAATATGGAAAGCTTCATATTCAAAGTCATCCCAAACATATATATTTAATGACATATTTAATAATTAATAAAAGGTGTATATAATCTGTTTTATATGTACATATTATATACTTTTATATACATAAAAAGATACATATATATGTACACACACACACACACACACACACACGCTATTCCTCTAAGACTTATTGCTTTTAGTGGGAAAAAGATACTTAGCAACAACTTTCAAGAGTGTTAATTGTGCTCCCTATTTCCTTGCTGTTCTGTTATTTCAGAACTTTCATAGACTGAAAAAAAATGTTTCTGACATTATCACAATATAATTTAAATACATGAATATAAATAATACAGCTTGCAATAACAACTTATGAAATTTAAGGGGATTTTGGCAGCACGTTTTGTCATTAGAGAATAGCCCATTAAAGATGTACAAAGTACCCTGTTCTCAACCATTTGAAATGCTTTTTTCTCTAAGTTCATTTATGTCCGTTTCTTTCAGTTTCATCTGTTTGTGTTTTTCTTTAGATTTAATTTAATTTTATTGGAACTATAAATCACAGATTTCAAAATTAAAGCATTTTGATTTCAAAATTAAAAGTATACAAAGTATACACTGAGATGTAATGCAGCCATTCATGCTATATCTGCTTCCCTCTTCTCCCCAACCTACAGATTACTGTTTCATTGGTTACTGGCTTATCCTTCCAGTATCTTCATTTGTAAATGTGGATATGAATTTGAATAAAAATATATATTTACCACCTTTTAACATATATTGTATTATTTTATTTATATTACTTGTTTTTTGACTCATGCAACTATTTGTCATGCTTGTCACTTTTTACTATATTGATGACGTTCTTTGCAGTTGAATTACTGAGTTTTTAAAATGTCTCTGGTTTTAAGCGGCAGCCAAGAAGGCATTCCTACGTTACAGTTAGGAAAGAATGTGTTTTCTGCTGGTGCATTTAGCATATGATATGTTTGGAATTCATCTTGGCTTATGGAGTGAGGTATGAATCAGTTGCATCTTTTTGCAAAGAGCTACCCAGCTATCATCACGATTTATTAAAATGCCCATCATATTCCACCAATTTAATAAGCTGATGGCTAAGTAAAGGAATCGTATATTCAGAAACCTCAGAATGAAATCACATGTTCATAGGCAGACACTTAACCTAAATTTCAACAAAGATGGGAGGTTTGGAAACTATGTTTCCATCATGTCTACAAGCTTCATGATTTACTACAACTCATCAAGGCTGAGGGATTCTAAAAATCGTATTTCTGATCATGTGATTGTGAACAAATCTCTAAGAAAGTGAAATGTGACATATTCAATGAAGGAGGAAAACTCTAATAGGTTTTTGCTATCTTCTGTTTTTCTAGAATAAAATGCCTATGTTCTTTAATACAATAAGAATGGAAACAAATTGACAACAACAGAAAAGAATTAGTAAAAAGGTGGCAGAACAGAAAAACCAGTGTCTGTGGCCTTCATAGACTCTGCTGGCATAAATAACATGGTAAAGAGGAAATTGCGAATCCTGGTAGATGAACAAGTAGGGGGAAAAATCACCTAACCATTTTAAATTAGATACAAGTCCCAGGCCAAAGAATTTTCCCTCTTCATAATGTTGAAATAATTTGTACGTGTGCTATCACAGAGAACATAACAGAAGTGATTTCATACATTATCATTAAGGAAGATAACATTTGAGAGGTAATTAAGCACCAAAGAAGGGGTTACCCTGCATCTCTATATATGTAAGGTAATATAAGTCTTATTTAGATAAGGAGTTAAGACAAACAAGAAGTAATTCAGTGTCCTCACTTGTGGAAGCTACATAATTAAGATAGGTTTGCCATGCATGAGTAAGTCTGCATCAGTTTTTTTTTTTTTTTTTTAGTTTTTATAACACGAAAATGAATTATATTTTAAAAGAGAATAAATGTCTAGAAATGGACAATTCGAACTGTCAAATCATAGATAATTAAACATTAAAATTGAAAAATACCATGAGACTAGAAAATTGATTTAGTAAAGGGCTTACAACCTTCATCAAATTATGACATGAGAAATGAATCCTGTATGTTTTAGTAATTTGACAATGTTCAAATGCAAAAAAGCCTATAAAACTCAACAATAGCCAATATTTTATCTGAAGTAAAAAGATATACTCATACAACAAATAAAAGAGTAATCTTAAGTTGATAAAGAGGAGGAAAGATCAGAAAGGTTGACTTCCATACTCCATAGAAAGCAATTCCGATTGCTAATCTGAATGTGAATTTATGGAAGGAAGATGACTTTCTTCTTTAGAAAAGTGGAACAAAGAGTGATTCATTTCAATAATATTAGAATAATTTTATGACACATAGTACCTAAAAATTAACTTAAATGGATTAAAGACTTGAACATAAGACCAAAAACCATAAAATTCCTAGAAAAAAAACCCTAGTCAGTAAGTTCCTTGAGATCAGTCTTGGTGATGATTTTTTTTTTTTTTTTTTTGTATTTTACACCAAAAGCAAGGGCAACACAAGAAAAAAATAACCAGTGGGCTACATCCAACTCAAGTTTCTGCACAGAAAAGGAAACCATCAACAAAATGAAAAGGCATACCCCTATGTTCATAGCAGCATTATTTACAGTCGCTAAGATCTGGAAACAGCCCAAGTGTCCATCAGTAGATGAGTGGATAAAAAAGCTGTGGTACATTTACACAATGGAACACTATGCAGCTGTAAGAAAGAAAGATCTCTTAACCTTTGAGATGACATGGAGGGACCTGGAGAGCATTATGCTAAGCGAAATAAGCCTGTCAGAGAAAGACAAATATCACATGATCTCACTCATTTGTGGAATATAATGAATAAAATAAGGTGATGAACAAAATAGACCCAGAGACATAGAAGTAGGGTTCAGACTGACAAACTTCAGAGGTGTGTGTGGGGGGGAGATCAACCAAAGAACTTATGCATATAAGCATAACCAATGGACATAGACAACAACGCTGGTGGGCAGGGGAACGGGAGGAGGATGTCAATGGGGGAAAAAGGAGAAACATCTATAACAAAAATAAACAAATTAAGTAAAAATAAATGAAAAGGCAACCTGCTGAAAGGGAGAACATATTTGCAAATCATATATCTTATAAGGGGCTAATATCCAAAATACATAAAAACTCATGAAGCTCAATAGCTAAAAAATAGACATCTGATTTTAAAATGAGCAGAGAATACATACAGATGCAAATAAGTACATGAAATAAGTACATGAAAAGGTGCTCAGCATCACTACTCATCAGGGAAATGCAAATCAAAACCACAACGAGGTATCACCTTACACCTGCTAGAGTGACTATTATGAAAAAGACAGAGAAATAACGTGAGTTAGCAAGAATATGAAGAAAAGAGAATCCTTTTGCACGGTCCGGAGACATCTAAATTGGTATAACCTCTAAGGAAAACGGCATGAAGTTTCCTCAAGAAATTAAAAATAGAATTGCCGTATGATCCAGCATTCCTGCTTCCAGGCATTTATCCCTAGGAAACGAAAATGCTACCTCGAAAAGATACGTGAACTCCCTTTTTCATTTCAGCACTATTCACAAAAGCTCGGTAATGAGAACAACTTAAGTGCCTGTTAATTATTGGAGGGATAGAGAGGATTTTATATATGATGGAATATTATTCAGACACGAGAAAGAAAGAAATCCTGCCATTTGCGACAACATGGATGGACCTGGGCAGTATTATGCTCAGGGAAAGAAGTTACACAGAGAAAGGCAAATACCGTGTGATCGCACTTATATATGGAATCTAAAAAAAACAAAACAAAAACAAAAATGAGTTCCTAGATAAAGAGTGTTACTGGTGGCTGCCAGAGGTATGTGTGTGTGTGTGTGTGGGGGGGGGATGGTCAAAGATGCAAATTTCAGTTATGAAATAAATAGGTCATGGGATATAATGTACAGCACTAGTTAATACCACCGTGCTGCTTATTTGAAAGTGGCTAAGAGAGTAGATCTTAAATTCTTAGAATAGAGAACAATGTTGGAACTGTGTGAGGAGATGGATGTTAACTGCGCTTCTTGTGCTGATCATTTCACAATAGTTACAAATACAGAATCATGATTTTTTTGTACCCCTGAAACTAATATGCTATATCTCAATACAAATCAGAATAAAGACAAAAATCTTTCAAATAAATTGAACAAAAATGTTTGCTTCTAACAAGATCTATTTGCAAAAATGCCAATAAAATGCTGATGACAGAAATCAAACCTAAAAAGTTGGAAATATTCTAGTTTCATATATTTGTAGGATCGATGTTTGTAGGATGTTAAGTTTCCTCCGACTGATCTGTAGAATCAACATAGACCAAATAAAAATCCCAACACATATTTTGTTACTGTCTGGGTGGGTATCAACAGTAGATATCAACACATGAACCCTACAATTTCTATGTAAAACATTGGAACTGAAATAGCAAGAACAATTCTATACCAAAAGCACACAGTTAGGGAGTGCACAGTCGATAGTTTAATCATTTACTGTAAATTACAGTAATCAAAATAATGTGGTATTTGTGAAAATGTAGACACATAGATCAATAAAATAGAATAGAAAATCACACACACACACACACACACACACACACACACACACATGCATATAACAGTCAATACACTTTTCTACAAAGTTCAAAAAATAATTAAATAGAGAAAGGAGAGTCAAATTAACTCAAAATGGATCACAGACCTAAATATACTACTAAAAATCTTCCAATTTTTAGATGAAAAAAAAATACAGAAAAAAGTATTTGGTTTAGGAAAAGATGTCTTAGAGATGACAAAAAAATCATGATGTTTTGGAAAAATCTAATAGGTAGGACATCATAAAAATTGTAAATGTCTGCTCTTCTAAAAAGGTGATATACATTTAAGTAAATGAAAAACGGGCCACAGACTAAGAGAAGCAAATATATAAATAAAAATTATATCTTTACTTTTGCACGTAATACTATCCCAACTTGCATTCTTAGAATGTAAACACATGTAGGTACATCTAATTCTACGGTTACCTGAAGTCTTCATGTCAAAACATCCCAAACCAACACACATTTGCTGAGTGCTATCTACAAGTCCATTTTTATCATAATTTCTTTTGAATACATTCTAAACACCTGATACATATTGCTAAAGGGAATATCCAAGAAAAAAAAATCATGAAATGTGGTCTCATATAACATTTTAAACTATAATAATGCATTTATATCTGTTATTATAGTATCCTAAATATGTTCACATTTTCCATTAGTGTATATCATTTTTATATCCTGATTTATATCTGCTGTGGCTGCTTGGAAACCGTTTATTTCACTTATTTCAGTTTTATTGGCTATCTTTCTAGGCAGGTTAGCTTGTTGCATAAATAATTTATGGATAAATGAAACAGTCTCATCTTTGAATAGTTAGCAGTTTCTGCTGAAAACATCTGTGTTCAATTCCTGAAGAAAATAATTTATAGATGACATGAAAAACAAACACGGCGACACCAGAATAATTATTTCAGAATAATTAGGTAGTCTTTGTTTGTCATTTACATCCTAACTTCGTCGACTAGTCTCCTCATGGACAATGTAGTCATTTAGAAATAATCTTCACAAGCGTTCATGAATCATGTCATTAGTTATGCTAAAAAGGGATTTAATTAATTTCTGGGGCAAATTCCAGGTTATCAAAACTTGGAACGGGATCATTTGTAGATTTAATTAATAAACAGTAAAGTGCACACTATTTTTTCCATTACTACTGATCATTGCTCAGTGTGCATTCCTGCCAAGGAATCACAGGGAAGTCTTCAAGATGAAAAATGAGTGTAAGAAAACATCAGAATTCAATGAAAATAATAACAGCAGATTAGGCCTGGATGTATTTCCACTTGTTTCTTATAGATCATTTGCTGAAAATAATCAGAGTCAAATATAACTGATTTTAAAATGACAAAAATCATAGACAATCAGACACATGTTTAAATACCTTTATGGGATTTAACTCAATTGACCAGCCATAAAATAAGAAGGCAATTCCGCCATTTGCGACGCTATTGAAGAATCCGTAGGGCACTATGTCAGACAAGACTCACAGGAAAGAAAGAAAGGCAAAGACTGTATGGTATCACTTATAGGTGAAATCTTAAAAAAAATAAAATTAAAGGCTGATTTCATAGAAACAGAAAATACAGAATGGGGGTTACCAGTGGGATGGGAAAAAGGTTTTGTAGGTCAAAGGACACACGTTTTCAGTTATAAGAAGAACACGTTCTCACTAAAGTCAATGACAGTGTTGTCTACTTGAAAGTTGTTGTGAGCAGACCGTAAGCATTCTCACCCCACACAGAATGAATTACCCATGTCATTATGTGAGGTGAGGGATGTGTTCATTATCTTGATCATCATTCTACAACATTATATGTGTATATCAAATCACTTTAAATATGTACAATTATATTGTCAATCATTTCTCAATAAAGTTAAAAAACATAAAATAAAAAACGGTTTCATATTCAACCATACTGCCCTGTGTGTTCTTGGCTCTCTTCTCTCTTTTCTTATGCAGCATGATTTCAGTACTGCACACTGTGCAATGTTCTCTTTCGAACTGTTCTATTATTTCCCTGTTACATGGCTAATTCTGCTGCTTTGATCTTTCTTCCAGCTAACATGAAACTCCAGTTTCTTTTTATTTTTAATTTACTTTTGTTACAGATGTTTCTCCTTTTCCCCCATTGACACCCTCCTCCCCCTCCCTCCCTGCCCCGTCCCCAGTTTTGTTGTCCATGTCCATTGGTTATGAGTACATGCGTACAAGTTCTGTGGTTCATCGCTCCCCTCCTCCACCCCCTCTTCTGGCAATTGTCAGTCTGTACCCTACTTCCATGTCTCTGGGTCTACCCTGTTCCTCAGACTGTTATGTTCATTATATTCCAGAAATAAGTGAGATCATATGATATTTGTCCTTCTCTGCTTGGCTTGTTTCGAAGCTCTAGTTTCTTAAATCTTTCTGACGGAAACCACGAGTACCAGCATCCCAGAGTTCGATCTTTGTGACTTATTAGAACAGCCTGAGTGTCATTTTTTTAGAATCATTTCTAAAATCCAAGGAAGAACTTGTATGACTAGGAGACACCCAGTCTGGGACAATCAAGTGTCACAGAGGTGGCGACTCACCCAAGAGGGAAGAGAAATGGTATACCGTCCAATAGGGGTTTCAATCAAAGAGCCTATACTGAGAATTTCAATACAATTTTGGATGTAAATAATTAGTTTAGAAGGATGAGCTTATATAAAGATGACTGTGATTAGATTGTGAGAAATAAGTTCAAGGTGCATTCCTATCGTTTTTAGTTGTAAAACTGAATGAGTTTAATAACAGCATAGGTTTAATTGAGGGACATTATAGTTTTCTGAGCAAAAGAAACAGCCCAACAGGGGCTCAAAGTCCAGATTCAGGACACAATGAAGCTTTGTCTCAATAGTGCAATGATGCTATCCATGACCTGGGTTCTTCCAACCTCTCTAATCTGGCATCTGAAGGATGACAGTTTTGTCCTAAGGTTGATTCCCTTACAAGGTTACAGGATGGAGGCACAAAGTCTAGGTTTTATATCCGGACATGAGAACGTCCAGAGCAAAAGAAACCATCTCTTGCCGGGCTGGTGTGGCTCAGTGGTTGAGCATCGACCCATGCACCAAGAGGTCACCTGTTTGATTCCCGTTCAGAGCACATGCCCAGGTTGTGGGCCCGATCCCCAGTGTGGGGCGTGCAGGAGGCGGCCAATCAGTGTTCTCTCTCATCGATATTTCTATCTCTCTCTCCCTCTCCCTTCCTCTCTCTCTCTCTAATATCAATAAAGAAAAAAAAAAAAGAAACCATCTCTTGTTCATCAGTCTGCATCACATCTGACTTTACTCTCTGCAGTACTTTTTCAGAACCTTGTATACGCCATTGAATTGATTTTAACTTGAGAAAAAAAGTTAATGTATCGTCTACTAAACTGAAGCATTATAGAAATATTAGAAACGAGTGGATAAGATGACAAGTGAATTGTCGAGTTTAATCTTTTGAGTACGTGACAAAATCTTGGAAAAAAATTTGCTTCAGCTAATGCCTGCCTTGCTATCACTTCATCATCAAAACATTTATCTTCAAATGTAGTTTATATAGAGGATTAGCAGGAAAAATGACGAAAACTGAAAATAAGTCACAAATGGCAGTGATCATGCAGAAGACAAGCCTGTTTTTTGAACACGCTGTTCTAGCTCCTTTGAATGTTTTTATGATATATGTAGGAGGCTGATTTACCAAAGTAATTAATTATGTAATGACTACGCTTGTGTGTTCAATTACAGTCTTTATGGTTGATCGCTTTCTGTAATAAATACCATTACCAGCTCATTCACTCCTTCTGCCCTGGGCAGGAAGGCCAGGACATAAATGGAAAAGACAAATATAACCAATGTGCAGATAAAATACTTCTTCTAAAGTGGGATGTTAGGAAATATTAATTTTCAATGTCAGAAATATTAGTTGGGTTTAGTGAAGCTAAAAGCATATAAACATTCACTGAACGGACAACTTCATTGTACTATCATGAGCTCTTTACCAACGCATTTCAATTTTATCCTTTAAATAATTTTGAAATGATTTTTAAAGCCTCTTTACTTTTTTCCAAAAGGTAGAGAAAATTTTTGTGCATCCCCACAAAACATTTTTAATGTATAAAGCCGAAAACCATTGGTAAAGACAGCATATTTTTCTTAGACTAATCTATCATGAAAAATCTCATCAGACATATATATGTGTGTGTGTGTGTGTGTGTGTGTATGTGTACACACACACACATACACAAATACATACACATATAAACATATATGTATATATATCTTAAACTATTTGGATTATAGTGTGTCCTGATTCTGAGATGGAAATCCAAACCCATCCTTCCATAGGAGAAATTCTTTCTCCTTTTTGGAAAGGAGTTTAATTTACTTGACAGGTGTTGACTGAGAACTGCTATATCCCAGGCACCATTCTCGGTGATGGGAATAATGCAATGGACCAAACAGAAAAACATCTCTAACCTTCTGAGTTTACGGTTTAGTGTAATAAAGCACATATAACACATAAAAATAAAGTATATATATTTTATAAACGGCAGTGAAAATTTTGGAGGAAAATAAATGGTGACATTTAGGCAGTGCATGAGGTTGCAATTTTAAACAGGGTGTTAAGAGAATGCTTGACTGAGGAAGTTATATTTTCATACATCTCAGCCTGTTCAAATTATTAGTATGGTTTCTGCCTTGTGACAGGACCATGACTCATGCAGAATTGGGGCCACCAGTGGTCCTAGGATACTGTCCCTCAATTATGGAACTTGGCGGTTGATTTCGTCATGGTCCTCCTGAACATCCTGTTATGGAAACTATAATAGTAATAATCTGTTTTACAGGGAATCAAGCTGTTACCTGTGGTTGTGATATATGACAATTGGAGCAAGTTCCTAGGGAGCTCACATTGTTAAATCATTACCTCAAGTCCTGATCTCAGAACCAGACAGCTTCCATGATAGCACTAGAATACTCTGTTATTTCTTGCCATCTCAGAGTCAATATTTTTTACTATTAAACATAAAATTGAATTGTGTTGCTCATAGAATTAGAATGCTGATTGAATTAATAATCTTGCTCATATGGAAGTTAGGGCTTGATTAATAAATACAGGGACCCTGACACTCAGCATGAAGGCATCTAGTGGCGTACCACTGAAACTGAGCATCTTGTACACTGGTCACTCTGAGCCCTTCTTGCCAGTGGAAGTCGCTATCCATCTATGTCTGAGGAGACATGCCTTCCTTTTCTGAAAACTCTTTGTTAACATCACCTGGGGCATATGTCTTGTAAGGAAGGACATACTTATTTTCTTCAAACTCACCATCATCACCCCCTGATTGGCACCAGTTTTATAGCTAAAGTCCAATATTAGCATGATCCAGGAGGCCAGGTGTATACCGTGACCCAAGAGGAAACAGTATTCACACAAAACGATTCCAAAACTTTGCAAATATGTCAGCAGAAACCTTGGGTATTAGTATGACAATCGATTCTAAGGGTGTTTGACCGAGGAGGAGGTTCGAATAAACCACCAGAGACATGCCTGTACTAGAGATTCTATCTTTAATGTGCTATGTATTTAGCTCGCGCCACTAAAAGTTGCTCCAGCAACTATTTGCTTGGTTGACTGAAACCTGGACTTACAGGTAGCACACATTTAATGAGGTTGATATGCTAGACCTTCCCAAGGATGATGTGGAAGAAACAGTCAAACAACTTCAGGAGACAAGAAGGTGAGAATATATTTAATTTCTGCAAGACTCACAGTAACCTCCAACTACATCTCACAAGAATGTCAAGTGTTGCCTTCACTAAGTTGATGAGATCTACATCAGTGAGGGTAGCACCTATGCTCTTCGAAAACACTGTGGTTGTTTTCCTTTTGTGGGTCAGCTGTGACCACAAGGGAGGTTGCAACTGAAATGAGCTCCATGACTTCATTTGTGTTGATTGAACTGCATAGTAGCATAGACCACATGACAGCACTTAATGCTCAAACAAGAAGGGGTCATTTCCCATAAAGAACAGTGGAGTCAGAATAGTTTGATCTTCTGGGTTCTCTGCAGCTGGCTAATGGATCATATTGTCCCCAGGAATGGAATACTCAAGATACTACAACATTGCTTGACCTCTAACTGAAAATTATCATCAACAACTCTGTGAGTTGACCAACTCCCCGCATAAGTTGCCGTAATAATATCACTTCACACCTGCCAGAATGGCTGCCATCAACAAATCCTCAAACAACAAATGCTGGTGAGGATGTGGAGAAAAGGGGACTCTAGCACACTGCTGGTGGGAATGCAGACTGGTGCAGCCACTACGGAAAACAATATGGTGTTTCCTCATAAATTTAAAAATGGAACTGCCATTTGACTCAGTGATCCCACTTCTAGACATATATCCTAAGAAGCCTGAAACACCAATCAGAAAGAATACATGTACCTCTATGTTCATAGCAGCACTATTTACAATAGCTAAGATCTGGAAACAGCCCAAGTGTCCATCAGCAGATGAGTGTATAAAAAAGCTGTGGTACATATACACAATGGAACACTAAGCAGCTGTAAGAAAGAAAGATCTCTTACCCTTTGAGACGACATGGAGGGACCTGGAGAGTATCATGCTAAGCAAAATAAGCCAGTCAGAAAAAGACAAATACCACATGATCTCACTTATTTGTGGAACATAATGAACAAAATAAGCTTTCAACCAAAAGAGATCCAGAGTCATGGAAGTAGGGAACAGACTGACAAACCTCAGAGGGATGGGATGGGGAGTGGGAGGGGAGGGAAGAGACAAACCAGAGAACTTATGTGCATATAGGCACAACCAACTGACACAGACACTAGGCTGGGGAAGGCAGGAGGGGGTTGAATGCAGGAGAGGGGTGGGAGCAGGAGGGAGGGGGTCAATGGGGGGAAAAGTGGGCATCTGTAATACTTTCAACAATAAAAAAAAAGTTGCCATAATAATCATGACATCTTTACCCAACTTCCAGGCCCAAGTCAATTAAGAAGCCCCAAAACCCTTGATTAAAATGGAAGCCAGCCTGACCGGTGTGGCTCAGTGGTTGAGTGTTGACCCATGTACCAAGAGGTCACTGGTTCAATTACTGGTCAGGGCACATGCCCAGGTTGTAGGCCCAGTGGGGGGCATGTAGGAGGTGGCCAGTCGATGGTCTCTCACACTGATGTTTCTATCTCTCTCTCTCTCTCTCTCTCCCTTCTTCTCTCCCTAAAAATCAATAAAAAGAAAAATAAATAAATAAATAAAATGGAAGCCAGTGTGTTATCATTCTATTTTCAAAAATTGATCTAAGTCTTCTAGTTTCAGCTATGACATCTAAGAACCTTAGAAATCATCACCTATAATTCGTACAGAAAAAAAATGAAAACCAACAACTTTTCTTAGACCCTTCTGAGAAATGATGTCACTAGACAAAGTAACAACCCAAAATGTGAAGGGACAGGCAAATATAAAGAATCTCAGCTGAGGTCTGCTTATTGGAACAGAAGCTGCTGGAGCCAGAAACTCGTAGGAATACTTAAGTGACCATTATTTTGTCAAATTTCCAGAGGCTGGATGTAGACTAGCTTTGTAATGAGAAGCTACAGGGAGCCTAATCTTAGCGAGGTCCTGACACATTCATGAATTTTATCTCCAGGAATCTTACAGGACAGGAGAGAGTGAAATAATGTATTCAAAGTACTGAAAGAATAATGAAAATCTGCCTACCAAGAATACTCTATCCAGCAAAGTTATCCTTCCAAAATTAGGGAAAGATAAGGATTTTATCAGGGAATTCATCATCATCATTAGATCCACCTTATTAAAAAAATACTAAAAGGAATTGTCCAAACTGAAATAAAAGGCCACTAATGTAACATGAAAACATATAAAACATAAAACACACTGGAAATATAAGGATATAGTCAAATTCAGAATTTTCTAACACTGTAACATGGTAGTGTGTTAAGCAATTAACTCTAGAATAAGCATTAAAGAAAAAAGTATAAAAATAACTGCGACTATAATAATTTGTTAATGAATACACAGTATAAAAAGGGGTAAATTGTGACATCAAAAACATAAAAGGGGCAAGGAGTAAAAAGTTGTGTTTGTATGTGGTTGAAGTTATCAGTGAAAAAATGGACAGTTATGTCCATAAGATAATTTATGTAATTCTTATGGTGAGCACAAAGCAAAAATCTACAGCAGATACACCAAGGATAAGGAGAAAGGAAATACCATTGTGAAAAATCATCAATTCATAAGGAAAGAGAGAAAGAAATATGGAAACTACAAAACAGTAAAAAAATAAAATTTTATAAGAAGGCATTATGAAATTCTTACTCGTCAATATTTATTCTCAGTGTAAATGGAGTATTATATTCTTCAATAAAAATGCATAGAGAAGGTGAATGGATTAAAAAAAGACCAACTCTATGCTGCCTACAAGAGACTACCTTCAGTATTAGAATGCACATACGCTAAAAATGAAGAGATGAAAAAAGATAAACATTGCAAGTGAAACCCAAAATGCTAGAAACTATAAGACTCCTAACAGAAATCATAGGAGAAAAGCTCCTTGATGTGCACCTTGGCGATGATGATGATGATGATGATGATGATTTTGGATATGATACCAAAAACTGCAGTCAACAAAAGTAAAAACAATTAAGTAGGAATATATAAAACTAAAAAAACTTCTCCCAGCAAAAGAAACAATCCCCCCCAAAAAAAGGCAACCTATAAAATGGGGAAAAAATATTTGCAAAGTAGCTGGTATTGGTTACTCTCCAAAATACTTAAGGTACTTACACAACTCAGTATCAATAAAGCAAACAATTAAAAAATGGACAGAGAACCTGAAAAGACATTTTCAAAAAAGATATACTAATGGCCATGAAAAGATGTTTCATATCACTAATCATCAGGGAAATGCAAATCAAAACCACAATGAGGTATCCCCTTACACCTGTTAAAATGGCTATTTTTCAAAAGACAAGAAACAACAAGTGTTGGCAGGAATATCAAGAAAAGGGAGACCCTGTGAACTTCGGTGGGATTGTAAATTGGTACATTCACTATGGAAAACATGGAGGTTCCTCAAAAAATTGAAAATAGAACTACTATATCACCTAATAATCTCACTCTGGAGGATTTCCTTCTCTAAAGGAAATAAAATCAGGATCTGAAAGAGATATCTGTACTGCCTTGTTCATTGCAGCAATATTACAATAGCCAAGTAATGAAATCAATCTAAGTGTCCATTAAAGAATGAATGGATAAAGAAGTGGTTTGTGTCTCTATGTTTGTATGTGTGAACATCAATCAGACATGAGAAGGAAGGGAAGCTTGACATTTGCAAGAGTCCGGATGAACCTCCAGGGCACTATGATCAATGAAATAATTTAGAAAGAGAAAAACAAATACTGTGTTATCTCACTTCTATGTGAAGTCTAAAAAAGCCAAAGTTACAGAAACAGAGTGTAGAATAGTGGTTGCCAGGGGCGAAGGAGGTGGGGGAATTACGTAGACATTGGTCAAAGGGTATAAACTTCCAGTTATAAATTCAGGGGACCCAATGTGCATTGTGGTGACTACAGTTAACAATACTGTATTATATACTTGAAAGTTGCTAAGAGAGTACATCTTAAATGTTCTCAGAACAAAAAAAATAGGTCATCATGTGAAGTGATGCAAGTGTTAACACTTTGCAGTGACCATTTTCCAATAAATATGTGTATCCAATCATTTTGTTGTGCATTTTAAACTTACACAATGTGATAGTCAATTAAGATGGAAAAATCAAGTGGCTCTTTGGGAAACCTAAAGAAACAAAGGAGAAACCAACACGAATTATTGAGGAAAGTATATCTGCTGCATCCAAAACTATAGCAAACATTAATCCGGCCAGATTAATACAAAGTCCTTTACTAAAGAGTGCTTTACCTCACTTGCAACTACCTGGTACATCATGTGTGGTTTTCAATAATATAAAAAAATTACAACAAATGCTAAACTCCAAGACATAGACAGTCTGAAGGGAAAAAACAGTCATCTGAACCAGAACCCAATATTACACTGACTGGAACGACCAGACAGGGAACTTTCTGTAAAGTAACTATGATTAGTATGTTAAGGACTCTAATGGACAATGATGCAAGTGGACAATGCAGGAAGGGATGGGTAATGTCAGTACAGAAATGGAAACTCCAAGGCAGAATCAAGAGCACTGTCAGAAGCAAAAAACATTTGGATATCAATAATGAATGTATTTGTTTGGGGCTCATCAACAGATTAGACATGGCCAGAGAAAGAATCAGTGAGCTTCCAGGTAAGTCTGTTCAAGATCCCAAACTGAGATGCAAAGACAAAAAAATATTAAAAAGAAAAACAGAAAGGAATATGCAAGAAGAGTGGGATAATTACAAAGTGTTACATTCATATAATAGGAATACCAGAAGCAGAGGAAAGAGAAATAGAAGCAGAAGAAATATTTGAAGCCCTAATAACTGAAAAATTTCCAAAATAATTAAAGGCATCAAACCATAGATCCTGGAAGCTCAAACTCCAAGAAAGATAACTTTACAACAGAAACCATGCCAAAAAAACCAACAACATTGAGATAAAATTTTATATCCAGCAAAAGTATCCTGCAAAAGTGTGAGAAATCAAGATATTCTCATACAAACAAAAAATGAGGTCATTCATTGAAAACAGGTCTACTCTGCAAGAAATGTTAAAAGAATTATTCAGGGACAAGGAAAATGTTATAGGTCAGAACTCAGATCTACATAATGAAAGGGAAAATATCAGAGAAAGAATAAAGGTGAGATAATTTTTTTCTTTTTCTTCATCTTAATTTAACTAAAATATAACTTTTGTTTAAGGTAATAATAACAATGTACTGGGTGATTTTAACATGAATGAATAAATGACAGTCCTTTTGCAAGGGACTGGCGAGAGATACTGGGAATATTTTTATTAGGTATCTGCATTGCATGTAAAGTGGTATAATACTATTTGTAAATGGACTTAAATTAGTTGTAAATATACATTGCAAACTCTAGAGCAACCACTAAAATAAAATTTAAAAGTATAACTGATATGCTATAAGAGGAAAGAAAATATAATTGTATAAAACCAGATGGCAATTTCTTTTAGCCACCCAATATATATTCGTATTCCTAATTCTTTCTCTATTCCTTCTAATCAATGTTAACAATTTCCCTTGGTATCAGCTACCATCAAAGCACAGACAATCTACACATATCTCCTCAGCATTAGCTTATATCAAAACTTATTCAACACCTTCCTACTTGATACTTTGCAACTTAAAATTTCAAGGGCACCTCAAGCAGCATGTACAGACCAAATTCAACACCCTTCATTCATTTTTTTTTTATTATCTTGAAATCTCAAAATCACCCATAACACCTCAGCCTCTTTCACTAACTGTTAATAGCACCTACCAACTTACATACCATGTACCTCTTAATGTTGTCCATTTCTTTCCCACTTCTTTGTCAATACCCAAGTTAAACCTACCATTCTCCTCCCTGGACGTCTGAAAAGTCCCTTAGGTATCTTTGTGTTTCCACTCTTGCAGCCTTCCAATTTATTCTCCAAACCAAGAAAGTAACCTCTTACTAATGAGAATTGGGTTATATTAACCCTTCCCCCCAACAATCAAGAAGTTTCAAACCTATCAATGTTTATCAATTTTCGGTGCCTTTGGGATAAAGTCTTCCTAGGCTCTTAGAGCTCCAAACCCAATCCCTCCTAGAGCATTTTGAATTACTGCCTAGTTGATATTTGTGCTGTCATCACAGATTTTCTAACAGCATCATCTGACTCCTGCCAGAGGGCCTCTATACATGCATATCCTAACATCCCCCCATGCACAAACACACATGGCGTCACCTAGTTAACTCCTATCACCCTTCAGACCCCAGATCGAACACCACTTGTCAGGGAAATCTAATGTGATCCTCCAAACTGTCCCAATTACTCCTGATAAAGCTTTAATTATAGTGTACCACTTTCTTCCAGCAGATAGCAGAGTTTTGATTACTTGTCCAATGTAAAAAAACAAAATACATTTGGAAAACAGAGAAGGCAGAAAAGGAGGGGGAAAAAAGAAATAACAAGTGAAATGAACTGAATGGAGTTACGACATAGATGTTATTCTAAATATAGCAATAACCACTTTAAATGTGAACGCTCTCAAAGTTATCTATTAAAAAAGCAGATTCTCTATGAGTCTGTTTCTATTTTGTTTGTTGGTTTATTTCGTTCATTCGATTCCATATATGAGTGATATCAGAGTATTTGTCTTTCTCTGACTGGCTTACTTCACTTAGCATAATAATGGAATAGAATTGGAGACAGTAAGAATTCATGTTTAACTTAATATAGGTACATGTGGTTCATATAGAAGTATTTATAGGCATGTGTACATACACAGGTCAGTATACACACATGTATCTCTTGGCTCTGTGTGCTGAGAGGGCCTAGACTCTAGGGCACTCCTGTAGCCACCCACACCCCCCCTTTGAGAAATGGCGGACTATAAGGGGAGAGCAGGACATAGACAAGACCATCTGGAGCATCTTGTAGCCCCATCAAGAAAGAAGTTGATGGAAGAAATTTCAATGATGGGAGTTTTGCAAAGACACCCAGGAGCCAACTGGCAATTTCCAGTGACTAAAGCTGGAATGACTTGAGCAACAATAAATAAAGTTCCATTGGATTCTAACCCAAAGTATACAATAAATATGTATGAGTTTATATTAAAAATACTTGAAGAAGTTGAAGAAGAGAAATCTCCCAGAATGTCTATATACATTTCACCCCATCCTCAAGGTATAGCACTACTCCCCAATCAAGTACAGGCTCTACATAGTTACTTCCTTCCAAAGAGTAAAGTATAAACAGGACTGGGGGCTTTATAGTGGAGAAACCTGACAAATACCACCTCAGTTAGGTGATCAAAGTCACTACCAACATCAATAAGTCATGTTGCTGTAGGAACGCTTTTCATGAATGATGAAATGGAGCTCTTTCCTCTGTGATTTTTCTCCCAAATCTTTATCCCCAATCCGATCAATGAAACACAGACAAATTCCAATAGAGGGTTATCCTAGAATATAGGCAACCTGTACTCCCAGAAATGATCAAGGTTATCAAAAACAAGGAAATTCTGAGAAACTACCACAGCCAAGAACTTAGAATGATGTACAACTAAATGTAAGGTGTTATCTTGGATGAGATCACGGAACAGAAAGGGGCATCAGTAAAAACTAAGGACATATAAATAAAGTATGTATGGACTTTAGTTAATGATAATGTATCAATACTGGTTCACTAATTATAATAAACGAACCACACTAATTAATATGTTAACAAGAGGGGCGGTAAGGAGGAGATCTATAGGTAATTGTTTATGCAATCTGTGTACTATTTTTCTGCAAATATAAACCTGTTCAAAAATAGTCTAAAAAATAAAGGGAAGCTCGACCCATTTGAGGCAAGAGCTTACAGCCTTGTCCCACTATATACAGAAGATAAATTGTCCTCTAAGTCTTCCCATTAAGGGACTTAAGACAATTTACCACAATGGTGGTGCACTGGGGAGAAAGCAAGACTGAAACTTCAAAGACTAGTCGACATTGGCTCTGCATTGACACTAATCCCTGAACACCAAAAATGCCACGGCCACCTGAGCAAAGTGTGTTCTTGTGGCATCGTGTGACAGATGGAGTCTGTCCAAGTTCAACTTGGGGTGGGGGCAGGTAACGACCCACCCTGTGTTTATTTTCTGAACGTTTAGTTGAGATAGATGTATTTAATAATTTTCGGAACTTCCATATTGGCTCTCTGACCCATGGAGCAATGGCCAATATGATGGGAATACTTCAATGGAAGCTTTTGGAAAGTCCTCACTCTAACAATGTAGTCAAGCAGAAGCACGTCTGATTCCTGCAGAATGGCAGAAACTGGTGCCACTCTCAGGAGACCTTAGGAAGTGTGCAATGATTGGGGTGAAGTGATGTGCATGACTACACATGTCAAGATGCTGATGTTTGCTGGAAGACACATATGATGCCAGGTAGAAACAGCGCTAAAAGGTTCTAACTCGAAACCTCATGGGTTCAGAGACGCCATACTGGAGGGAGCCAGTCAAGTTGCAAATGGCAGAGTGTGACTGGAGAGATCTTTCAGGGATTAAGCAGCCTTTACCTGAATGTGCATTTGGAATGGCCCCTGTGTGTAGAAGCATCGTACTGTGTCTTTTATGGGGGTTGTCTTCTGAGCCTGCCCTTTGCTCAGTATAAAAGAGGCTATGCTAATTGGAAGCTGTATAATTGCATGAACCCCCGTTGCCAGTCAAGAGGAAGCAGTGCCTTGGGCCATGTGGGCTGCTGTAACAGAATACCATAGACTGGGTGGCTTATGAACAACAGACAGTGATTTCTCCCAGTTCTGGAGTCTGGGAAGGTGACGATGGTGGCACTGTCTGGGGAGAGCCCACTTCCTGTTTCATAGATGGTCTTTTTTTTTCCCTATAGCTTCATATGGCAGAAGAGGCAAGGTTTCTCTCTGGGGTCTCTTTCATAAGGACACTAATCTCATTCCTAATCACCCCCCAAAGACTCCACCTCCAAATAACCCTCATATTGGTGATTAGGTTTCAACATGTGAATTCAGGGAGAGGGCACACACAGTACAGAATTCCATGTAAGTCCTCAAGTTTCATAGATGCTACCAAGTGACATGATATTCCTGGGTCAGAGACAAAGGCCTTTCTTACTCTCATTTGTGACGTTTTCCCCTTGTGACGGGGGGATCCCAGGGGGATACTGCATGTACTGTGGGTTTTCCTCATAGTCGAGGAACCCCCAGCTTAGGAAACTCCAATGTTTTATAATAGGCTGTATGAGAACCTGCTCAATCTCCACCTTGGGAAGGGACATTCACTAAGAATTTTGAATTGACAATTTACCCAGAAAGAAATTTAGAACTAGAAATATCTGTGCACCTGGAGTTAGAAAAAATGTTGCCCACTGACAAATGAAGACTCAAGAATAAAACCAAGTTTCAGAATCGAAGAATTATAGAACTAAAGATAATGAATTACCTTTGGGGGGACTCCACAATGGTCATGATGAACTTCAAAGTATTAATCATTGCTGGTTATTATTATAATGTTAATATTATTATGGTCATTAATACTGGAAAAAAAGAGGTATATGCATACAGTGGACTACTCAAGAATCAAAGGTATCACAATACTGACATATGCAAAAGCATGAATGATTCTCACAGACATGCTGGGAAAAGTATCTGAACACAAAACATACATAATATTCAGGGACATATGGTTACAAGGGTGAATAAATGGGTTTTACTTCAATATGCAATTCCTTTTCCTCTTTAATAATTTATGGAGCCAGATGAGAGGGAAATTGATCACAGTGAAGAGTGCTCGAATAGCATTACAGCTGAAAACACACGGTAGACAATTTGGAAAAGTGGGCATATAAATAGTGACAGATTAACATCGTTTTCATACTTAACCTCAAACTAAAAACCCAAATAGAGCCAACAGTAACCTCTACCTTTCATCGGCCCTATTATTGAGATTCTTTTAACACTAAAGGTCAAATAGCACAAGATTTCTTGAATAAATGCTAAACAATATAAATCAGAGTTCTTAACTCTATTCAAAATTTAAGTAAGCAATGTTTACTTCTGGGAAATCTATCATTTTGCTGTATTTGTGAATAAATATTTATGCACACAAGTGAGTCTCGCCATATTATTTATATAGTGGAAAAATAGAGCAGATAAATTTCAAATATGAAGGAAATGCTAAATAAATTACTGCAATCTAATTGATAGAATAATAGGCACCAGTTAAATAGATTTTAATAACTATTTTAATAGCATATTAAAATGTTTGTGGTATGGGAGTAAGTGGGAAGATCATAAAATTGCCACTAAGTTCTTATTAAACCTCACATATTTTCTGAAACAAGTTTGTCATAAATGGATTTTGAAAATAAAATTTGAAGCATGAGCTAAACTAGATGAAAAAAATCAAATAAGACTATATGAACATATATGGAAACCTCTATTTGAAATTATCATGTTTATTTCCATTTTTATCTTCACCCATTTTAGTTTTTCATTAAAAGTTAATCACCAAACATTATAAATAAATTATATTTCATTCAACCTTAAAACTATAACTAACTCAGTATTTAGAGATAAGATAATATTGTAAAGACAGTAAATAAGGAGTTTTTGTACTACTAAGTATTTTTAGTGCCCAAAGTAATTATATCAGGATATAAAATATTTAAGATAAACTCATTCTAAGAAATTAAATAATAATTAACTATAATAAAATGGTAATAATAACAATATTAACTCTCATTCATATCCTATATTTCTACTTCCACCTATTTTGTCTGAGCCATATTAAAAACTGTAACAGGCGTGCCCAGCCGGTGTGGCTCAGTGGATTGAGCATTGTCCCATGGACTGAGAGGTCCTGGTTCGATTCCCAGTCAGGGCACATGCCCAGGTTTCAGGCTTGATCCCCAGTGGGGAGCCTGCAGGAGGCGGCCAATCAATGTTTCTCTCTCACGTCCATGTTTCTATCTCCCTTCCTCTCTCTCTCTCAAAAAAAAGAAAATAAAATTAAAAAAGAAAAATGGTAACAGGCATGAGATTTTACCTGGCATGCAAGTTAAAAAGTAAGCCTTCAGTGGTTTCACAGATGCTAGCAAGTGACATGATACCCCTGGGTCAGAGACACAAGATTTGATGACCTACATTTGCATTGTTTCCCCTTGTGATACATAGCATCCCAGGTGGATGCTGCATTTGTAGTGGGTTGTCCTCATAGCCCAGGAGCCCCAAGCTTAGGAAACTCCAATTTCTAATACTGGGCTGTAAGAAAGCCTGCCCTACCTCAGCCTTGGAAGAAGGCATTATCTCTATTATACTGGGCAGCACACAAACCTGTCTTCTACACCAAAGAAAAATGCTATCTCTATCTTCCAAACATTGTGCTATTCACACATCCTTGAAAAGAAGGTCCGGAACAGAAAAAGCTAGTGCCTCTCTCATAAGACATGCAGAAATGCCAGAGACCCATTAACTGTCTCCCAACGAGCCTCCGTCTCCTTAGCTATGAAATTTCTTTGCAGCAGTGTGATATTACCTATCGTTTGAATCATGTAATATAATGAGTCTTAAAAGTATCATAGTGGTATATAAAAGAAATTCAACCTTTAGACTTGTGTTTCTTATTTTAAAAAGCAAAGAACTTGGTAATACAACCAGAGTCCCCAAAGAACTTTTCACAGATAATGAAAAATATGACTACTGTCTCCATGCATAGTGAATGAGTGGGTAAATAATTTAAAGTCACAAAGTTAAAAAGGAATGGTATCAGGCTATTTAGGACATTTCTGTGGGTATGTCTTCCATGTTGGCTCATAAGTAACACAAACCAAAATAGTATGTTAAAGAGAGAACCACAATTTCCGATAGGCTGCTGGACCCTCAGGCAGGCAGAAGCGCATCTAATATTTATATTATAGTCTAGTCTATATTTACATGCTTATATAAATTGTATTTATGGAACATTTAAATATGTATTATAAAATATAATATATAATGAATATTTTATAATGTAAGCAAGAAAAAATCTATTAATTGTCTCTTCATCTGGGTTTTAATTGTACTTGTTAAGCCTGCGTTAGATACTATTTACACTGTGTGATAATTTGCTGACATTTATTCTCCCTGTATGTACAGGGTAGGGCAGAAGTAGGTTTATACTTTTTTTGTATGGTAAGTACAATCATTAATTAATAGTAATACAAGAATTAATTCTGTGTTTGGGGTACTCACAACTGTAACCTACTTTTGCCCCACCCTGTATTGAAGTTTCTCTAGAAAGTGGGATGTCGTCAAGGACAGTGACTTAGAAATGTGTCAGTCCTATGTTCAAAACCATTCTCGACCCTTCAGTTAACATTCAACAGTTGCATAACTTCTCTGAGAATTAACTCATTCAATTATGATATTTAAAAATTTGAAAATTATATTTATCTTCCAGGTTTGCTGAGATATATAAAAGGTGCTGAGCACATAATTTCTCACGTAAAAGGTGCTCACAAATAAAGTATCATTTAAAGTAGCAATAGAGCCTGGACGGTGTGGCTCAGTGGTTGAGTGTTGACCCATGCACCAAGAGGTTACTGGTTCGATTCTCAGCCAGGGCACAATCCCAGGTAGTGGGCCTATTCCCCAATGGGGGGCATGCCGGAGGCAGCCAATCGATGTTCTCGCTCATTGATGTTTCTATCTCTCTCTCCCTCTCTCTCTCTAAAATCAATAAAGAAAAAAATTTTTTTAAAATAAAGTAGCAATAGAAATGAATGGTACTTAGGCATAAAGCTGAAAACTGGGGTCATCCTTGATGGAAAAAATATTGTAAAATGTAAAACATGAATAAGGTCCTAAGTAAATGGAAAGACAGCATGTTCATAAACAGAAAATGTAACATCATAAATATATACATTCTCAATTGATGTTAAAGTCTATCTTACTCCACTAAAATCTCAAAAGGGTTTTTTGTTGATCTTCACAAAGTAATGCTAAAATTTCACTGTAAGTTTAAATAAAAGAAAATAGCTCCCTGTGAAAGAGGGAGAAAAGAGCTGGAGGAAGATGGCAGTTACTGCTTGGCTATCTTACACAGTAAAAGATATCAGAACACTGCAGAGAGCCCCAAACCATACAGCATAATAATTGCAAACCTAATTTTATACCCAGCTCCCAATGCAGGTACCCATATACTGGTATTTATTTAGTATATGTTGATACCTCAATTGCTTGTAAATACAGAGAAGTCCCTATCTCACACCATACACCAATCCCCATATGTAAACAGTAGGAGTACAAAGGGAAGGGGGTCGGGGGTTGGGGGGGAGAGGGAGATTAAGAATGAATGACAATTTAAGAAATGCTAATGGTGTAGCCCTTTATTTATCCAGACCACAAAATTATGCTAGGGATCTATTTATCTCAGTGCTGGAATTTAGAAGTTCAATGGTTGTCAAGGGGAAGCTTATTAACATGTTTATGTTACTTTCTCACAGAAAGTAGATCTCATTTGGCTGATTTGACAAGGACTGACCTTGCCAATTAGGTTATATGACCATCATTTCCCATAAACTAAAAGAGTTAAACTATGGCTCCATGATCTTTACTCAAATATATTTAAAACATGAGATAAGATAATAGCATTATTAAAATATATATTGCACTGACAAGGGTATATTGAAATTAATTCTATTTTTGTTTTATCCTAGTAAAATTTTAGTATATCAGTTTAAACAGGTTGTCTTTAAGTTGAGAATGAATTAAAAGGAATAATTAATAGTCTTTTGAAAAGTCTTAGTAAAGCCTTTTGGGTATAATTCCTAAAAATTGAATATGTGATTGATTTACATGACTAAGTAACAAATCTTTTTGAAAGTTGGATCATTTCCAATTCTTTGCTATCAATAAAACTGAAGGATGAAGTAATCAAGTTGTCAGCTGATGTAACATTAAGAATAGCTTTTATGAGAAACCACTGTGTTATTTGGAATATAATTTTAAAAGCATTTAAAGAACCGAGAAACAATGCTATTACAGAGCTCTTTTCATTTGTATCTCTTCATTTAAACACACACATTTTCTCATCATTTACATCTATAATGAAGAAAACTAGAAAAAGTAAGTAATAATCATCCAGGCATATAGGAATGCATTGAAAAACAAAGGCTTCCTCCATACTGTTAAAGATCATTTTAATTTCATTTTTTACTGCTGGTTTTTTAATTAAATCTTTTTTATCTTTACTGTTGAGAGTATTACAGATGTCTCCCCCTTTTTTTCCCCCATTGTCCCCCCTCTACCCTGTTCCCACCCCACCCTAGGCCTTCACCACCCTATAGTCTGTGTCCATGGGTAATGTATATATGCATATAAATTCTTTGGTTAATCTCTTCGCACCCTCCCTTTCCTGAGATCTGTCAGTCTGTTCCATGTTTCCATGCCCCTGGTTCTATTTATTCATCAGTTTATTTTGTTCATTAGATTCCATATATAAGTGAGATCATATGATCTTTGTCTTTTTCTGACTAGCTTATTTCCCTTAGCATGATAATCTCCAGGTCCCTTCGTGCTATCTCAAAGGATAATAGATCCTTTTTTACAGTTGCATAGTATTCCACTGTATAAATGTACCACAGTTTTTTAATCCACTCATCTACTGATGGGCACTTGGGCTGTTTCTAAATAATGCTGCTATGAACATAAGGGTGCATATATTCTTTCTGGTTGGAGTTTCGGGATTCTTAGGATATAGTCCTAGTTATCAGTCAGAAAAAAGTAACAAAACGGATGCTGTTTTGATCATTTTTGTACTCATACTAAGTCAAGGAAAATCTGAACATTGTATTCTTCAGTCTCACATTCACATGTGATTACACCACAATGGGAAGCAAGGAGAAATGTCATGGGCAACAAGCAAAGGCAATGTGATCTTTTTCAACTGGGAGCTGAGTGATGTCATCCAGATGACGACATACATTGCACCTGATTTCAATCCCCCTTCACAAGAAAACAAGAGTGAAAATCCTGCAACACAGGGCTGAGGCATCCCCTTGGACCACAGAGACTGAGAAAAACACATTAGAAGGGAGACATTTGGACTCAGAGACACATATAGATGGAAAACAGTGTGAAGAGACATATAGGGAAGATGGCCATCTACAAGCCAAGGAGCCAGGTCTGGGACAGATCCCTCCCTCACTGCCCTCAGGAGAACCCACCCTGCTAACACCTTTATCTCAGACTTCTGGCCTCCAGGATTGTGAGAGAATCAATTTCTGGTGTGCAAGCCAAAAACAAAACAAAACACACATGCACTGTGTACCTGATTGCTTATATTATTGTTCATCGATTTGACATCTAGATATGTGAGATACTATTTTAGAATATTCAATATCTCACTGAATATTTTATTGACTATCTCATTGAATATTTTATGGAATATTTCATTGAATATTTTAAATCGAGTGCATAAAGGAGGAGAAAATAAAATTAAGATGGACTATACCTCCAGCTTGGATTCACGGAAACCCCATGTCAGCATTCGAGTAGACAAAGAAAGGCAGAAGGGTTCTGAACCTGCAAGACTTCAGCAGGACATGAAGCCATGATGTCACTGTTCGGCGCAGGAGACAGCTGAGCAAATTAAATTGGCCATCAAAGGCTGGGGAAAGGTTGCAGCTTATTGCTCCATAATTTTTGTAGACTATTTATAAGTGGCTAACCTCTTTGGCTAGCATTGGAGTTATTCAAAACAAGTAGTGACTCCAAGTATCCTGACATAATCTCTGGAGAACAAACATATTCTATTATCTGTCTGTGTTCACATAAAATAAAAAACCATGTATATAATTGGAGTTAAATGAATATTCTTAAAAAATTTTTTTTTTCCTTTATTGATTTTACAGAGAGAGGAAGTGAGAGGGAGAGAGAGAGAGAAACATCGATGAGAGAGAACATCGACTGGCTGCCTCTTGCATGCCCCCCACGGAGACCAGGCCCACAACCTGGGCATGTGCCCTGACCAGGAATCGAACCGGCGACCTCTTGGTGCATAGGTCAACGCTCAACCACTGAGCCACACCGGCCAGACTAAATGAATATTTTGATCATTTGTATTATCATTTTTCAAACTATGTATAGCCACCTACTATACATATCTATAAATATTTTGTAAATTCTAATTGCAATTTGGCTCCTCCTTTTTTAAAACCTGGATCAAATTTCCAGAATATGTGGTGTTTTGGGGTGTCTACTTAAAGTACAATTTTAAATATCCATTTGGTACAAATAAAAACACTTGCCACAAAGTCCATAACAATCCTTAATGACAGTGTGTATCAGTTACGTGTAGCTCAACTCGGTGGTGTTTCTGTGGCTGTCATGTACGAGGCAGCTGTTATGCCCCTCCTTCAAATTTTAAAAAAGCTCCTTAGAAGTTTATTTCAAATACCTCTGATTCTTCCTAACTGCTTGAGCCTTGCTTCAGAGAGAGTTCTGTTCTCTTCAAACAACTCCAACATCGATTTTGAAATAAAAGCTTCCCTATGGGATTCAGAAGGTTTTACAGTGACTCAGTGTGAAGCAATAAACCTGAACTTTTAGGAATTTGTTTTATAACCTTGAGGTGTCTTAGGCGTGCATGTCTGGAAGCATGGTTGATAGACCCCGTTGCCATAAAACACTCCATTTGTTTCCCCTTTTTCCTTTAGGTGGCCCAGCTGACTCACCCCAAGGAACCTCTCCATTTGATTTAGTTGGATCCTATTGTGCCCAGTGCTTACAGTTCAACCCACACAAACAAATGCCTTTTAAATAACGGTGCCCTGACTTTCAGACCATTCCTCTCCGCCTCAATTGCTTCAACAATTTAAGCAGATAAGAAAATAATTACCTAAACAACTGTCAACAATATTATTAGTGTAACACTCACTGAGGAATGTGCAACTGGGGAATGTCTTCAAATGTTTGCTAATATTGATACATTATGTATTTAAATTATTTGTGTACTATTTGTCATGGTAGATACTTTTTTTCAATGTGAAAGGTTTTGTAAAAGGACAGTAATAACAAAAAAAGTAATACTGCCCTCTGTCATGGTCTTCACTTAATGCAAAATTTTATAAAAGAAAAAGTGATCGTTTATAAAATATCTAGCAGCATCATTATATTAAATCAAAATATGCTTTTTTTGATTCTTTTTTTAGACAGGAAGGGAGAAAGAGATACAAACATCCATGTGAGAGAAAAACATCTATCAGCTGCCTCCTGCACGCCCCCTACTGGGGATCGAGCCCACAACACCGGCACTTGCCCTGACCTGGAATCAAACTGGGACCTCTCAGTCCATGGGATGACACTCAGTCCACTGAGCCACACCAGCCGGGCTATTAAACCAAAATATAATAAAATCAATAAAATAGGCATGCACATTTTTATACGTTTTCCTCTACACATACTAATATCAGTTAGAAACCATAATAAAATATCTCTATCATATTATAGAAAGTTTGGGTGATGGACACACATTGCAATATACAGATCATAGAACTGTATACTTGGAAGCTATATAATCTTGTTAATCAATGTCACCCCAATGCATTTAATTTAAAAATAAAAGGTATCTTCATTTTTCTAAAAAATGTAATAACTAAGAAAAATTAAAAAGCAATGAGCAAGAATTATATGAATAAAAAGACCTGAATAGTTGGAAAGACATGATGATCAAATATTAGCTGTCTATAATTTAAGTACATCTCTGACAAAATTTTTATCTTTAGGAATAACCAATGAGTAACACCCTCCCCCCCAAAAAAATCCCACAAAGAGATATAAAACATATATAAGCAATAAATTCCAGAAAAAAAAAAAAGCACTTAAAGACACCACATTATTCAGGATAAAGAGACAAATAATGACAAAATATCTCATTCTTGAGGACAATATAACGATCTCAAATATACATGAAATTTAAAAAAATGTTTCACAATATATAAAACAAAAATTGATACACTTTGAGAAATTGTCAAATTCATCATCGCACTGGGATTTCAACACCAGTTTCTTCAATGATAATTATATGCTAAATATACAAAAGTATATTGATGACTTGTAAGACTTGAGCAACATAACAAGCATTATGTACTAACTGTATACAGAGTGAATTTCTGCTGCATCTCTGTGTAAATGTGCATGCCCCCAGCTGCTCTGATTGATTAAACATATATTTCTCTTAGCTGAATCAGCATAGCATTGGTCTTTGCATATTTTGCATATTGTTCCTGAGAAATATATATAACATTGTACCCAATATGCAAAGATTATATAGGCACATAATGAATATATGGAATATCTAAAAAATGATCACGAATATGAGACCATCAAGGAAATTCAACACATTTCACAGCATCAACTTGTCAGAATTGTCAGATCGTGTTCTCTTAATTCAATGCAATTAAATTAGAAATAAATTTGAAGAGGAACATTGAATGATAACCAAAATAAAAACTTCTAGATGTGATATACACATGCAAACATACACAATGGAATATCATTCAGCAATAAAAAAGAATGAAATCTTGCCACTTCAACAGCATGGATGGACCTTGAGGGTATTATGCTAAGTGAAATAAGTCAGAGAAAGACAAATATTGTATGTTTTCATATATATATGGAATCTACAAAAATAAATGAATAAACAAAACAGAAAATAGAAACAGACCCATGAATATAGAGAACCAAGCTGATACTTGCCAAAAGAGGGTGGTGGTAAAGAGATGGAAATAATTCTTAAAAGTATTTTTTAAAATAATAATTAAAAAAAAAAAAAGCCCTGTCCGGTTTGGCTCAGCGATTAGAGCACTGGCCCTAGGATTGAAGGGTCATGGGTTTGATTATGGTCAAGAGCATGTACCTGGGTTGCAGGTTCGATCCCGGCCCTGGTCACAGTAGTATGGGAGGCAACCAACTAATGTGTCCCTCTCACATCAATGTTTCTCTTTCTTTCTCTACCCCTCCCTCCCTTCCACTCTATGTAATAAAATAAAATAAAATAAAAATGTGTCTATAAAAATAAAATAAAATAGAAACATATCTACATACCTTATAAACTCAAAATTCAATAATAATTTAGTTTAATTAAAGGGCTTTTTCAATAAATGTGATAATTACTGACAATGAGGAAATCATTTACACAGGAAACCTGAGAAAGCTTCAACTTTGGTGAAGTGTCCCCACATCCTTTGAGTCTTTTATTGGGCTGTTTGCGTTTCTTACTGTTTTTGGTGAAACATGTATGTTCTGGGTGCAAAGCTTTTTTCATATTTGTCTTTAGCCAAAATGTTCTCCCAGTCTGCGATGTGTCCTTTTAGACTGGGTATGTGTGTTTGAAAGATAAGCCTGGGTTCAATTTTCAGAATCAACTAAAATGGACAAGATTGGAGGCAGGGAGATGGCAGTTGCATTTATTTATTTATTTATTTATTTATTTATTTATTTATTTGTTTGTTTGTTTGTTTGTTTGTTTGTTTGTTTTTTTATCCTCACCTGAGGACATTTTTGCATTTATCTCCAGATAGAGCAGGAGGGGGGGGGTAGAGAGAGAAACATCGATGTGAGAGAGACACACCGACTGGTTGCCACCCATATGACCCCAACTGGGGCCGAGGATGAACTGCAACCGAGGTACGTGCCCTTACTGGGAACCGAACCTGGGACTCTCTGGTCCGCAGGTCGACGTTCTAACCGCTGAGCCAAACCGGCCAGGGCAAACAGTTGCATTTAACTGAAGAAACTAAACAGAATAGAATGATAGGAAAGAGACAGAATCTATAGGAGCTGCTCATTTGGATTCTGGAAAGATGGAGAAGAAGGAATAAACATATGACCGAGAATTCTTCCCGAAGTAAATGGAAAGAAAATGTATTACTATAATACATATATTGAGAATACCTTTTTTTTTTCCCATTTGTTTATTCCATTTTGTTTTCATTTTTAAAATGTGAGGTACTCTATGAGAATTTGTTTAATAGCGTCTATTTTTATACTTGCCATGATGTTCAGATTTTGACATGCACCTTGGGAATCAACTTCTCCGGGGACGAGAAAACTCTCTAGCTCACAAAATGTCAGTTCCTTGATACCCAGCCTCCTTTGTGTGTCTCGCCTCAGTGTACCCATTTCTAGGCGAGTACTTAGCATAGAGGACGTACTTTGTGATTCATAAAAATATGAACCTACGACTGTTGTCACGCGTTGATATATTTCCATACTCTTCATCATGGGCTCATTAATACGCTGGTGTCTACCTGGGACTGGGCTATTTCCATGCCCGTCTCTTCTCCTGTTTCTTCAACTTGGCCTAGATTTACACAACATCTGTTCTTCCTTCCTTTCCAATACTTCTCGATCCATATAATGGCCCAAATAACACCATGTTGCTGCTCCTAAAACATACTATTACTGATATCAAATACAATTATAAATCGAAAATGAAATTTCAGTAGTTTCTGAATATGTTCATTTCACCACAACACACTTTACCTTGTGTTCCAATGAACTCACTTTAGCCTGTGGTCCAAATGAACTCACTGTGAACAGAATACAAAGATTTAAAAGAAAATGAAACAATAAATACTCTCCAACGGTCTCGTGTGTTCCCATGTGTTTTTGCCTTATCAGAAAAAAAAAAAAAGTCATTACATTTTATTCATCTCAAAGGAACTAACTTCCAAGGAAACTGGGATAAGAATGACCTACCTTTCATGGACTGTCTACTTTCAAAGAGATGGTTGAAATCTAATTGCAATGATTTTTACACCATGTTAGCAGACAGTGTAATTTTTATTTGAATGGCACACGTTTTAAGAGCTGTAAATTAAGAAGTTTAAAACAGTTTTGAAGACAAAAACATTCCCCGAAAACACACTAAAATTTTATTTTAACTCAACATCATCAAGTGCTTATAAAATTGTTCCTAAAATATAATCTTCCAAGGTTATTCCTTTGACCTGCTTGGTCAAAATATAAACTACCTTATTCCGGAAGTTACGTCAAAGTCAAACCAGCCAAATAAATTGAATGGAGACTAGAAACGCAAACATACTTAATAAACAGCACAGATTTAAACAAACGTGAACATCTCACCGTCAATGGGTAATCACACTTTGTTCTGTGTAGTCTAGTATCTAATCCGTATACTAAAATGCTAGTGACACATTTCACATTAGAAGAAAGAAGCAAACACATTAATATTCCGTTGACTTATCTCCCTATTTTAACTCAATGGGTTTGATAAATGTTTCCTGTTAAAGCTGTAAAATTGTGTTTGTTCAGCTTTCCAGTCGGAGTCAACATGGTTCTCAAACCTCCAGTTTCAGTGAAGCTTAGGGAAACCAAACAAAACCCTGTCTGCTTCATAAATTATAAGAAAAACTGTGCTGTGCTGGAACCCGCATCTACCTCTGGATGGTCTGCGGGTGGCCTTGCGAAGCGCCCATGCCATCAGCTGGGGAAGGAGAGTCATTTTATTGTCATAAACTCGGTGGGCTCTCTTGGGGTAAGAGCAGCAGAAAATAAAAGGAAAATGATTCCCTATTTCTTCTATCCAAACTCAGCTTGACAAGAAAATTGTAAAGATGAATACAAGAACCTGGTTGGTGTGGCTCAGTGGTTGAGCATCAACTCATGGACCAAGAGGTTATCAGTTCGATTCCCGGTCAGGGCACATGCCCAGGTTGTGGGCCAAACCCCCAGTGGGGGGCATGCAGGAGGCAGCCAATCGATGTTCTCTCTCATCGACGTTTCTCTCTCTCCCTCTCCCTTCCTCTCTCTCTAGATCAATAAAGAAAAAAAAATTTTTAAAAAAGAATACAACAGTACACCTATCTTTATGCCCAGTTACATGCATCCTTTTAGAGGGGGCAACTAACAGCAGCTGGTACTGACAGCATCCGTCATGGGGGCTACCTCCAACGCCTTGCACAGCCTCTACGTAACCTGCTCCGATAGCTCCCAGCACCTCTGCATGGCACTGTTCAATTCAGTCCACAGAGATACGATGACCTGTATGCCAAGTACTCTAGAACGCACTCTCAGTAATGTGGACGCCAGGCTAGTTTCATTGTCTAACGTGTCACCAGCCTGCAGAACTGTGTCTGGGGCACAGAAGGTGCTGACTAACCCTGCGATGAGTGCATGACTGAGTTGTACCTTTGACGAAGAAACCTTACAAATAAATGTCCTAATTGTTTTTATTTAGTTTTTTAAATATTTTTTTAAAAAACTCTATTATTATTATTATTATTATGTTTTATCCTCACCCAAGGACATTTTTGCATTTATCTTCAGATAGAGTGGGAGGGAGAGAGGGAGGAAGAGAGAGAGAGAAACATCGATGTGAGAGAGACACATCAACTGGTTGCCACCCACACGACCCCAACCGGGGCCGGGGACAAACCGCAACCAAAGTACGTGCCCTTAGCGGGAACCGAACCCAGGTCTCTCTGGTCCGCGGGCCGATGCTCTAACCCAGTGGTTCTCAACCTGTGGGTCGCAACCTGTTTGGGGGTCAAACGACCCTTTCACAGGGGTCGCCTAAGACCATTGGAAAACATATTTCCGATGGCGAATCATAACAGTAGCAAAATTACAGTTATGAAGTAGCAACAAAAATAATTTTATGGTTGGGGGTCACCACAACCTGAGGAACTGTATTAAAGGGTCATGGCATTAGGAAGGTTGAGAACCACTGCTCTAACCGCTGAGCCAAACCGTCCAGGGCCCTAATTGTTTTTATTACATATCATGGGAATATCATGAATTGATTTAATATGTTAGGGTATTTTTTTGGCATCGATTATTTTTATATCAAAAAGAAAAAAGCTCTATTATTGAGCAATGAAATATCCATAACCATCTGACACGATCAGAATATAACCTCCCCCCAAATATATTCACCTGCAAGGTTACCCAATTCCATAACACATGTAGTTATGGAAGTACAAACTTTTTCTAAATAAAACTGGTTCAAGGCTTCAGATTATCATTTTCTTCCATCAATTTAACAAGAAAAAATAAGACTGCATTAAAACTGAGTATCGAGCTAAAATTTTTCCTGGTGCTAACTCCTACTAAAAAGTCTAGTCTAAATTACAAAACCGATAAGATGATTTCATAAATAATTAATAACGTTTGCACAAAGCAAGAGACATTTAAACAACCAGAAAACAGCATCTCATGGGCAAGAATGGATGAACCACCCTGATTCGGAATTTGCGCAGATTAATTCATTGTTGCAAATGATTAATTTATGGAGATTCATTTGTGTTGATTAACCTATTTGGAAGGAGACTAAGAGAAGGAAGGAGCAAACTTGGAAAGCTAAGCGAGGAGGAGGAAACACAGTGTGGTGGTGGTAAGTTTGGAAAATCGCATATGATGCAACGTGACCAGGACGCTCGATTAGAGGTGGAGGTGGTGAGAACTCGCGGTGCAGCCTCAGCTGCGATAAGATGATGGAGAAGTTATAGATCGCATTACAATGCATGGATTTTCAATATGTATGTGCCATCTCCCCAAACTGAAAACATACAACACAAGCAAACTGTATATACTCTGTTAGAATGAGAAGAATGCCATTGAAAATAATTTAATAAAAAGGTGGGTAAGGAAAGTTGGGTAGAATGCACTGATGGTCACGCTGTTCATGTACAGATCAAAATGTTTTAAAGTTGACTAGTGCAGGCCTGTTGACAAGGGGACATCTGACTACCGAGAGAGGTGAGGTGGTGAGTCACGCAAATGGCTGGTGAAATAATATTGCAAACAAAAACAGAAACAGTGGGGAGTGCCAAGGACACGAGGTCAAAGCCCCTAAAGTGAACACATGCCTGGTGAGAGGGCTTGGCCAGGAAGGTGGTATTTTCTGCTACGTAGAGAGAAAGTCTCCTTGAAGAGATGGTTGGCTTCAGCGCTGAGGCAGGAACCACATAGGACGAGCCTGGGGCATCTCGTGCTGGAAAAGTTCCCAAAGGAAGGGAAGGTGTCCTAAGGACATAGACCCCAACTTGAATGCACTTTCCCTGGCCAAGGGGGACAAGGTGGGATTAAAAATAAATCATTCCAGAAATAAATTACAATCAAGTTTTTTAAAAAATGGAAGGTAAGGCATCAATTTGAGTGTGTGGAATTGAATATATTGGAAGCTTTTAAGTTACAAGAGATTGACCTAATCTCAATGTGGTTTCACACAAAATATTTACTCACTGAGAAATCAGTAAGAAGTCTGACAAATGATTCCTCACCTTAATGAGGACGGAACCAACTCACCAAAAGGGCCCCCTGAGGGGATGCAGTGATGACAACAGAGTATCACTTTCATAATCAAGGATGCACAACTTGAAACAAATCTTGAGAAACAGATAAGTGCAAAATTCTATAAACATTTTATAAGGAACATTCTATAAACAAACGACTCTCTCGCTCTCACACACACACTCTCTCTATATTTCTCTCTCTATGTATATATCTATTTCTCTCTATATATTTCTATTCATATATATCTATTTCTCTCTTTCTATATATCTATATCTGTTTCTATATTTCTCTATATCTATTTCTATATATCTATATATATATTTCTCTCTGTATATATTTCTCTCTATATATTTCTCTCTGTATATATTTCTCTCTGTATATATTTCTCTCTGTATATATTTCTCTCTATATATATTTCTCTATATATATATTTCTCTCTGTATATATTTCTCTCTCTATATATTTCTCTCTATATATATATTTCTTTCTATCTCTCTCTCTCTCTCTCTCTCTCTCTCTCTCTATATATATATATATATATATATATATATATATATATATATACACATATTCACAAGTGTCCAGGCTGTGGAAGTCAAAGAAAGCCTGCACTGATCCAGACTGAAGAACAATAGAGATGTGAGCACTCAGTAGCACTTGCAATTCTTAATTAGATGCTTTTGCTATAGAGGGCATTGTGGGATTATTGGCAGAACGTAAATGGGATGCAATCAGGTACCGCAGTCAACTTCCTGATGTTCATGGCTGTATGGTGGTTATGCAGGAGACTCTCCTTGTTTGCAGGAAATTCACATTGAAGTATGTGGAGGGGTTAGTGCATCATGTCTATTGATATTTGTACCTTCAAGTGAGCACAAGCATATGATACTCTCCAGATGTGTTTCGTCAGCACATGAAGAACGGTTTTAATATTAGGAAATTGAGAAGACTACAAAATACTAGTTAGGGAGAGCTGAGAATTCTAATAGTACATATCATATATATAGTGATTTATTTTGGGTTATATGTATATATACACACACATATACACACACATGTGCACACACATACATGTACATGCACATGCACACACACATGTGTACATACATACACTCATGTGCAATGCATACATATGCATATATATATATATCTGGTAAAATAATCACTTCAATTATCAGCTGTATTTTCTAAATTTGTCAGTACTATTTGAAAATGTAACCAGCATTCATTCCAAGTGCATTTAAAAATTTTATTTGAATAAGGACAAACTTTCAAAATTATCACATTTTCCTCTATATTTTAAAATCAACACTAGGATGCCATGAATATTCATATTTAAATTTTCTTTTCATATAACATCAAGTATATATAACATTCTAACTCAATCATTCTTTTTGAAACTATATTTTAACCCAACTAGGAAAACTGATTGCAATGAATGGTAATTAATGTAGTTCTGATTTTGAAAAAGGAAAAATATATACATTAATTTTTTACATTGATCAAATGTAAAGTAAATAAGTTGTATTTCAAAAACTGCTTTGAAATCAACTACTATCTGAATAAAAATGTGATATGCCCTCCATTCTTCTTTGTAGTATCTGAAGATAAATCTCTCACTTTTGAGGGTTTCCTACATAATTATGTTTCTTTCCATTTTTAATACATCATTTTACTTCTGTTTAACTAAATGACTAATAACTCCAGTTCAATGTGTAGTAGTTTTCACAGAAAGACAGAGGCTATTTTTCCTACGACTTACTTCAAAGTGAATGATAGATTTTCCCCATTAAGAATGATATCTGAGAGACAGTTGTTAAGTAAACATCTATTTGAATGTTTTAACATCAAAGATACAGAATTTTAAAGTATTTTTCAGCATTTATGGATATAATCATATGATCTTTTTTTATCCTTAGAAATCATTGTTATATTTTATGAAAGAACAAGTATTAATTCTAACTATGGACCGCATCCACTGTTAAAGTTCCATAATAAACTTGATAACGTTAAAATGTAGTAACTTCAGTTTCCTTTTATTTTGAAAATATATTGAAAGGTATTCTGTATAATATTTAAAGTGGTGATATATAGTTCATACAGTAAGATATGTTTGATTTTTCACAGGAAGCTTTCCCCCCGATATCTGTCCTGTAGATGGCTGAGATATGCCAGACCTTTCACAGTCTGGGCAAGTTGCCACCATGCTTTGTCCAAAGCGTGCTTTGTAGAAGAAAGGACATAGGATTGCTGTTACTGACGGAATAAAATTGTGGTTCTGTTCTTGTCTAAATGCATAAATGAAGGCAATTTACTTAATTGCTCTAAGATGCCGTTTCCTCGGGTGTTCACCAGAGAAGCAAATACACTATGTTATCATTGTAGTTATTATTAGTATTATCATTTATGCCATCACTTTGAGTCTGACTTCAAGTCCTCAAATGTGTGTTTTGCATTTTTTTAAATTTTGTTTTCTTTTGTTTTCCCTAATAAACTCATCGAACAGACTTTTAATAAGAGAGTGCTTTCATGGAAACTGGCAGACTGTATCTAAATGGGAAGTTCACAGTTACAACATCTGGCTTTGTTTGTGTTTCTTTGAGCCAAGCAAGAGGATTCGCCACCCCCAGGGCTGTTTGCCTCCTCAGCAAAACAGCAGGAGCCCAAGGGGGAGAGAGGAACTCAGGTGTGAGGACAGATGACAAGCTTGGCCAAGACTGTCAGTCACCAGGGAAGAGAGAAACGATGACTGTACCAACATGATCCCATGAAATGTGACACGTAGGGGTCTACAGAATACCGATCTGTATTGATTTGTATATGGAGAGGCTTTAGGACTATTGACAAGTCAGTGGCATTACACTTTTTAGCATGAAAATCACACCCAGACTCATGCTGTCCTGCCCTTGTTCTTCTTTGCTCTCTTTTGAAACTCATCCCTTCGTATATTATGTATCATTGTAAGTTCAGCACCAAATAGCAATTACCTAACTTTTGAAAATCTTGGACTGTATCACTCATGAGTGCATCGTCACAGATATAAGAAATCTGCTAAAGGAAAACATGAGGAAGAATGTAAATTATGATCTAATTTGCATTGCTCATGAAGGAATAAAAGTCATTTCTTTGTATTTGAACATAAGTCAACAAATATGGGTTTGGGAATTATTTGAATGTTTGTTTTTATATTTTTTCATTTGTCCTCTGAATTGGCTAGATTCATTGAAAGACAAGGTAATGGACCTTGTTCCAATCTTCCTTAAACTTCACACATTGGAAAACAATGACTCAATACTCAATGGAATAAAATTGTGGTTCTGTTCTTGTCCAAATGCATAAATGAAGGCAATTTACTTAATTGCTCTAAGATGCCGTTTCCTCGGGTGTTAACCAGAGAAGCAAATACACTATGTTATTTTACAAAAGGGAAAATAAAATATTTTACTTTTGGATGAATTGGAATAATAGTGTTCCTTCTAGGTTCCCATGCTTAAGTCCAGGGCAACTATTTCATTTCCTAATAAATGGGATGGGCAGTGAATATTGGCACTTTTTGGTTCCCATCTTTGGTTGTGTGGGCAGAGGCAGAATCAAGGACTTCAGTTTTAGCTCAATAAATACATTGTAAAATCAAGCCGACTGAGCTACCATAGCAGTCTCCCAAGACCAGGAACCAATCCATGTTCTAAACTGTCTACCCTTCACTCTCCCTTTGCTCCCAGTCTATTAACAGGAGGGATGTGGTTTTGTTTTAAGGGCTTCCTTACACTCAAGGCAAGTCATGACAAGTAGCTCCCTAATTCTCATGAACGCAATCATTTTAAATCGCTGAGACAATATTTGCCAATCATTGCATTAGTAATGTTTAATACAATATTATTATTGTTTGCTAACCGAATTCTTACAACAGAAGAAAACTGGCATTTGCTCCTGTGCTTTTTCTCTGTCCTGTACCAGAGGGTTCACTGGCAACTTACTGAAATTTCCTTCAAAATTGAGGGAGAAATACTCTTTCAGACTGACAAAAACTGAGACTTAATTGCAGTAGATTTGTACTGAAGGAAGTGTTAAAGAAGATCTTCAGGAAAGTGTATTTTCATACCTGGCAGAAACAAGGATCTACACAAAAATATGGAAATTAACCAAAAATGGCAGAAAAAGAGGAAAAAGAAACCAAGAGGAAACAGCTATCACAGTGGTACTTTAGTTTAACCTTACAAATAATATTGACTAGAAGGAACCAGTAGTACCAATGAAAATACAGAGATTGTCAAATGAGAGGAAAAAGACAGATTCAGCTTTAAGCTGTTTCCAAGAACCTCAGTTTAAAAATAAAGGCACTGACGGGCACCTGGGCTGTTTCCAGATCAGAGCCATTGTAAACAGCACTGCTACGAACATAGGGGTGCATCTATTCCTTCCAATTGGTGTTTCGGGATTCTTAGGATATATTCCTAGAAGTGGGATCACTGGGTCAAATGGCAGTTCCATTTTTAATTTTTTTAGGAAACACCATATTGTTTTCCACAGTGGCTGCACCAGTCTGCATTCCCACCAGCATGTACTAGAGTCCCCTTTTCTCCACACCCTCATCAGCACTTGTTGTTTGATGATTTGTTGATGGCAGCCATTCTGGCAGGTGTAAGGTGATACCTCATTGCAGTTTTAATTTGCATCTCTCTGATGATTAGTGATGTTGAGCATTTTTTTCATGTGTCTCTTGGCCATCTGTATGTCCTCTTTGGAGAAGTGTCTATTCAGGTCCTTTGCCCATTTCTTAATTCTCTTGTTTGTCCTCCTTGTGTTGAGTTGCATGAGTATTTTCTATATTTTGGATAATAACCCCTTAAGTATCACATGATCTCACTTACATGTGGAATCTAATGAACAAAATAAACTGATGAACAGATTAGATCCAGAGACAGGGAAGCAAGGAACAGATTGTCCAACCTCACGGGGAAAGGGGATTGAGTGGGGGGAGAGATAAACCAAAGAACTTATATGCATATATGCACAACCAGTGGACACAGACAATAGTGTGGGGAAGGTGGGGCAGGAGTGGAGAAGAAGGGGTCAATGTGGGGAGAAAGGGGACATCTGTAATATTTTCGACAATAAAGATAAATTTTTAACAAATATAAAAAAATGAAGGCATACTTTGGAAATTAAATCAGATGTATCGGGTGGAGGTGGGCAAAGGGGCGGGGGGACATCTGTAATAGTGTCAACAATGAAAATAAAGTAAAAAAAGAAAGAATATCAGGAAGACCAGAATAGGGTCCAAAAAAATAAAAATAAAGGCATAGGTTGGTTAAAAGAAAAATGATAGAAAAAACATAACATGCAAACCAAATAAAAAGCACTAAAACTGTTATATTATTTTCAGCCAAAGTGGACTTTAGAACGTGGAAATTGCCAGGAATAAAAAGGGATATTATACAATGATAAAGTGGTCAGCTGCCCACGAATCATAAAAACTAAATATGTATGGACTAGTCACAGAGCTTCGAGATATATGTAGCAAAATGTGATAGACCTGAAAGAAAAAATAGACCTGTCCATAATTATAATAGGGGGCATCAACACCTCTCTCCCTCTCAGTAATTGATAGAAAAATATATATGTGTGTACGTGTGTGTGTGTGTATGTACATATATAAAAATCTCTCTGCCAATGAAGATTTCCTACTCATTTACTCAGACATAAAATCTTAATGTCACATTTAATTTCTACCTTTCCCATATTTCATCACTATGCAGCATGTATATATTACGTGAGCCTGTCCTTACATACAGGGACAGGTGTAACCTGTAAGAATCATATAAAGTTGGAAAGCCATGCTTGCAAATTGGCTACTCATATCTGTTAAGGATAAACAGCCCACAGATGTATTCATTAGCAATTATTAAAAAACAATGCTTTAATTTGAAAGAAAAGCACATGTTTCTTTCCATCTGTTTTATCAAAATCATCATGTATAGTCAATGACGCTTACAACAATGTTACTAAGTCTTCGTCAGAGAATAATCAGTGGGATCCGAGGAAAACATCCCAGAAACCATACTCTTGCTAAAACTGAAAGGACTATGTTCCAGGGCCCTATGTTCCCAAGATGGGTAAGGCTTCCTCGGCTCTCTTTAATACCGTGTCCTGTAACTCAAGAACTTTATTTTCCTTAAATGTACTCACCACAAGGAACAGAGGCAAAATATTTGATTGTGCTGTTTTATTTGAACACTTCCCTGATGACGCGTGATTTTAAGAGGTATGTGTTTGTTTTTGCTTTTTGGAAACACGCTCCCAAGACGTTACGTTTATTATGACAACATGATCTCTTCTGCTTCAAAACAAAGTTGTCGACAAAGGCCAACGATCCTTCTGAACTCATGTGCAGCTAAAATTTTCAAAAGAAAACTTTGTCAAGTCCCATTTTAAAAAAAGAGAGCCCTAACAATATTTTAGAGATGTTTTAATTGTAGGGAGAAGAGTTTGTGTGTGAAAGCAGAAGAATAGAGAGGTTAATGAATAGGAGAATTCATAAAACCCAAGTCCATTGTTAACCTGGATCGAAGGTGTCTAGAGGTGTCTCCAAGTTCCATGTTTCAAGAAAGAGTACAGATCACTTAAGACAATACATGTTAGGCAGGTGACTAGCAGGTGTGATTGTCCACATGTCCTGTCCAAGGTTCTGATAATTTGATGGAGAGATGAGCATGCGTGCATTGGCACAGCTCCACATAGGATGGGGATTACTGCACCAAGGTGGGGATTTTCAGGTAACTTCTGAGTTAGTTGCAACTGAAAGAGATGATATAGCGTCATGGGTTTTTAAGATAAGAAACAAAGTTAAATCAACATTTAATTGCCATTGCTTTAAAAAACAACAACAACACAAGCAGCGTCTGTGATTCCAGTTCTGCCTCTCTTTTTATAACTACTTCCTTCTCCCATTCTCCCCTTCTGATCGACTCAGAGCCTGTGCCCAGCGGTTCTGGTCATTCACAATATCTTGATACATTGCTCAGCAAATACCTCTTCACTTTAACACTCGGCTCACGTTTCACACACCTCCCCTGTCCCCCATCTCATTCGGATATAATTGAAAACTCCATATTCAGTGGCTGCACACTTCTAATCAAATACTTGGGACAGTGTGTCACACCTGTTTACACACGGATTCCAAGCTGTGCTTTTTTCAAACCGAATCTCGCAAAGTCTAGGATTCTTTTATTTGTGTACGTACTGGTTCTGGAACAAATCCTGGCTTATGCTACATAAGTAGTGCGTGTCTGTCGAATGCATGTATATAGAGCCAGATGAATAAGGTGGAGTGTTGTCTGCAAACGGGGCATCATGAGACAGAAAACAGGATCCCGGAGTAGAAGCAAGAACCAGTAGCCTCAATTTCATTGCAGAATGGAGAAGTCGGCATTTATGATCTATCTTTAGTGCTCTAAAGGGTATGTCTAAGTATTTCTCCTCTCTCTCTCTCTATATATATATATATAATATAATATATATATATATAATATATATTATGTAAATATGCATCTTCTAATTTTAACTTACAAAGTGAAAAAAAAAAAACCCCAACAGTAAAATAACTTTTAAATGACTATATAAGTATATAAAAATCAACAAATGTAATAAATGAAAATTTTGGCATTTTTGCATTTATAACACAAATTCTGTTTTATGCTAAAATTAATTTTTATTCCATTCAATAAACTCTTCTCTTGCACCCAGAAGAGAGTGATCGCTATAAAATAACTTGTTACTTTTACCTACATCTGTGCAGATGTCTAATTTTATAAGTTCAATAACCATGGTGCTATTTAAATAATATTATTTCCATAAACTGAGTAAAGGTAATGTTTAAACTTAACGATACTATTTTATCTCATGGTATTAGAAAGGTTTACATTTCACATCATGGGACTTGCCAAGATATGACTTAAATCTCTCTATATAATGTTTAAATCCATGAGATTACTTAAAACGATCGGCTGCCGTTCCCATGCCTTAAATTTCGCATTATAAAGTTTATCTAACATATGACACTGGTTAAAAATACAATATGTCTTAGCTAAGCCTCAAAAGCTACTATGCATGCTTTGTAACATTCATGCTCATCAAAGAAAAGGAAAATGTTCACACATCACTTCTTACACTTTCATCACGTCCGAGTAAGTGACGGAGAGTAAGAGCTGTCGGAGGGTGAAGTGGATCCCTGTGCACCTCGTACCAAACTGCCCTCCCGTGGTCATCCAAGTCACAGGAAGCTTTCCTTGCAGTAACAAGAGGTTTCTTTGGAATTTTTTCATACCTAAGTGTTAACGCATTCAGTTATTTTAGGAGCAGTTTCGGCAACATTGGGACCCTTTGAAAAACACGCAAATGAGTCCAGTACACTAATATTCCAGGGGTTTTGTTTTTTTTGTGTGGGGTTTTTTTTTGCCTTGTATTTTCTAGCCATAAATTATCCAATGCTTATTTTCAATTTTGATATTTTGGGCTAAATATTATATTAGATATAATTATTTTGTTATGTTTAGGTAAGGGCTTATCTTTTATTATTTTAAAACTATCTTTTCCAGGGAATTGCAAAAATACAAAAGCAACATTTTTATTTAGAAATTATGTTAAATGATGAATAATGGAATGCCTGACATTATTTAAATAACTTTATTTTTTTTTATTGTATTTCTAATAATGACAATAATGACATATAGGCTATGAGTCAAAACTCTTTGTACTTTATATATCTTTCACAATTTAATCTTCATTGAAACCCCTATGTGGTATGTACTATTATCAGCTTCCTTTTATCTTTGAGGAAATGGGGCACAGAAAAGTTAAATTACTTGCCCTGGCCGGTTTGGCTCAGCGGTTAGAGCGTCAGCCTGCGGACTGGAGAGTCCCGGGTTCGGTTCCCACTAAGGGCATGTACCTCGGTTGCAGTTCATCCCTGGCCCCGGTTGGGGTCGTGTGGGTGGCAACCAGTCGATGTGTCTCTCTCACATCGATGTTTCTCTCTCTCTCCCCCCTCCCGCTCTATCTGAAGATAAATGCAAAAATGTCCTCAGGTGAAGATAAAAAAAAAAAAAAAAGAAAGAAAAGTTAAATTCCTTGCATTCGATCACCCAGCCGCGGCCTCCCACTCCATCCTCTCATTGAAACATTATACGAAAGGTTGACAAGCAAATAGAGAGCGTTCTTCTAATGCTTCAAATTTCCCCAAGTTGTATTTATGGCTCACGTTGACTTTACGATACCCTCTTATTTCTCATCTGGAACCCTATTTGTTGGTCTATGATGAGTCTTTTGTTAGTAGGTGATGGCTGATTTTCTGTGCCACATTGACTGGTGATGGTGCCCAGCTGTTTGTTCAGACACTGGTCTCGATGCCACTGTGAAGGATTTCCTAGATGTGATGACCATGTCCAACCCAGTTAACTTGTAAAAAGAATTATCTTCCATAATGTAACCTCATTCAATCAATGGAAGGCTCCTGAGAGTAAAAATGGAGTTTTCCTGGGGAAAAAGGAATTCTGCCTCAAGACGTTAACATAGCAATCCTTCCTGAGTTGCCAGCCTACTGGCCTGCCTTACACATGTCAGACCTGCGGTCCCACGATGGGGTAAGCTAACTGCTTCAAATTCTCCCTCTGTCTCCCTCTCTCTGCTGAGTGACTATTATCTCCTCATCTTTATATCCTCGGCACGTGCTTCTTTATGAAGGGGAGAAGAGATCGAAGCCATTATCCGCAGGCTACAGACTTCAGTTACCTCCTCCTTCTCCTCTTGAGATGTTCATAATCACCATCTCTAGGAGGGGGCCTGATCTTTCTCTACCTCCTGGCTTATCTTTTTCCTTTACATAGGCAGCATTTTCATAAGATTTGGAAGTTTTATTACAGAAAAAGTAAGTTAGGATGGAAAAGATAAGCTTAGCTGACTAGATTAGCCCTTTAATATACTTTTGCGAGTTCTATAAGCTCTGTTCAAATGAACAGAGTTTCCTTAACGGGTAGTGTTCCAAATTTCCCTGCCCTCACTTTCTTTTGTTCCCAGCTATGGAGGGAGATTTTAAACCTGGTGAGGAAAAACTTAAATTCTTTCTTAATAATGTGAGTCTACTCAGTGTGCATTAATTTCAGGGGCCACTGGCATTACTGTTCTCAAAGGAATCGACATCCTCTAATTTCCATAATTGAGCTATCCAGAAACCCATTCAAGCAGGGGCACTGTTATATCCATACCTGTTAATGTAGGTATTTGAAGCCATTAAATTCGTGTTGTAGATAAAAATAGAAAGAAGAAAAAAACCCACAACTTAGACATATTGCCACTTTCCTAAGAATAGCCGGTATCTTTTAAATTAAATGATTGGCCCATCATTTTGGATAAATATTGCACATGAAAAACAGACAAAAAGTATCTCACAATGTTACAAGGGTATATCAGTAGTGGTTGATTCAGAACAAGTTTACCTATGTATTCTTTTCTCTTTTTTCTAATTTTTTTTTTCTTTATTGACTTTAGAGAGAGAGGAAGGGAGAGGGAGAGAGAGATAGAAACATCGATGAGAGAGAACATTGACCGACCACCTCCTGCATGCCCTCCACTGAGGATTGGACCCACAACCTGGGCATGTGTCCTGACCAGGAATCAAACCAGCAACCTCTTGGTGCATGGGTCGACGCTCAACCACTGAGCCACACGGGCTGGGTTCTATGTATTCTTATTAAACAGGATTTAAAGGACATTATGATCCTGCATGACTGTCATAAGTGCTGAAGAAGAGAAGGTCAAGAAGGGCGCCCCTGAAGTCCTGGGTACTTGCTGCCCAAAGTCAGACCCACACACGTGTGGATCTCGGCCTGAAGCTCTGGAGCGAAGGTGGAAAGGAGAGTTCGTGGGAATTGGGATGTTCTCCACAAAGGCAGACTGGACGGGTCTGAGAAGCTGCTGCATTTGCCACGTGGGCCTGGGGAAGTCAACAGCAAAGTGGACAAACGGATGCAGTCTCGAGGTATTACCTCATGACCTGCCAATGACCGTGTTATCTCCCTTCTTCCTTCTGAATCCAGCCAATTCCCATTATTGGAAATCTCCAGCCAAGAACTACACAGGAAGTGTGCCCAGGAAGGGTTAGAAGTGTCCGTCGCAGTGACCACAGGTAGCCTGAGACAATGAATCTAGATCCTTTAACATGTGGCCATTTCCCAGAGTTCCATGTTTAACACAAGTATGAAACACACACAATTACATCCATAGGACTTGGAAGGAAGACTAATCAGGAAATTGCAATGAAAGTCACTAAGGGGGAGTTCCTTTTACAGAAAGGAGTGAAGGAGAAACCAAGAGAAACAGATATGAGAAACCTGGTTACCCCAGAGAGAAAGGGAAGAGGTGGGGATCAATTATCTCATGGGAGCTGAGGGGAAATTGGATTCTGGGAGCAGACAGATTTCGGCAGAGTCTCGTGTTGCATTTCTCTCCTTGTTTTATAACGTCAATGTGAATTTCTGATATTTGCAACCCAAAGCACATCGACCAAGGAAATCTGGCTAAAATGCACTCGTTTTCAATCATGCAATTAACGTCCCTGTCCTCTTTGTAAGATGAACTGATGAATCAGTGTAGACTGTTAAATACACAGACGGTAGAGACAGCACATATGAGATAAAATTCCAGCTCCACCACTTGCTAGCAGTGTGACCCCCAGACAGTTACCTTCTCTCTCTGTGCCTCAGTTTCTCATTTACCCACTGAGGTCAGTATTCTTGCAAGGTATTAAGGGGATCAAATGATTTGCTATTTGTGTAGTTCTTAGAAGAGTTCCAGGTACGTTGCAAGTGTATGTGAGTGTTTTTTGAACGAATAACAATAGATTGAGATGAGCCATAAACTCACTTTTTTAAAAAAAATATATTTTTATTGATTTTTTTTTTTTGGAGAGAGAGGAAAGGGGAGAGAGAGAAACATCGATGTGAAAGAGAAACATCAGTTGGCTGCCTCCTGCACGCCCCTTAATGGGCATAGAACATCCATTCCCATTCCCTCTGTGTACGTTCTTTAAAGGATTGTCAACCCTGAGCTCATCAGACAATATTAATCAAAGCTTGTAAATAAGATTGTATATATCCTGCCTATATTTAATAGTACAATGCTTTTGTTTGAACATTCAAAAATGCAGTTGCTAGCAATATTAGATTTCTCTCTTTTTGTTTTACCGCTTAGCCTCTGGTCTACTTTCAATGGAAAAAATAACTTCTTTCCTTAGGGTTTTTTTGTTTTTTGTTTCTTAACTATTGGAAATTATAGGTGCCTGGTCACTCAGCTATTGATATGTGATCTCCCCCCTCGCCTACCAAAATGCAACCCTCATACAATTTTAGATGAGTACGCTTATTTTTAAGAACCATGTTTTCAGAGTAAATCTGTTTCAAGAGTAAACTCACTGTGCATACTATTAAATCAGAAATAGAATTTAAGTGACTAGTAACTAGGAAATAATTATTTCATCAAATAAACTTCCAAGTTACATAATTTATGATCAGCATGTTCCCATGTATTTTCCTTCCTCCCGTAGGGGGCGAATGAGCTGGATTGGAGCAGCCTGTGATCCTCTAGTAGTCACAGTTATGTGTTTGAGCTATTTATTTTCTTGATGATCTCAATCTTGTTATCAACATTCAAATACAGGCACTCCATTTTTAACTAAGCACCTACTAAAAGACACAGCTCCTACTACTGACTATGCAAATAACTATGTAAACTCACGGGTTTTCGTCTTAGGCTCATGTTTATGTGTTGACTATAATTTGTAGTATACTAACATTATTTTGAATGTTTAAAAAATTGGCTCAAACTAAATTAATGATGTCTCTTCTAGAATTAAAAACTAATACATCAGAGAATAATGCAACACTCTCATCAGTTTTAATCATTTTCATAATTCTAAATTGCATTAAAATGGGGTAATTTAAACACATTTTATATCTTTCTTTTTTTTTTAAATAAGAATCAATTCACTTAATTGTTTTTCCTAATAGGCTGGGCTTTTTTCCCCCTTCTTCCTATGAGTGAGAAAATGAGCTAGATTAGACCTGGTGTTTTATGAGGTTTTTCTTTAATATTGTTACAGTTATGTGTCCAAGCTACTTAGTTTTTTTTTTTTTAATCATCTAACATTTCATGAAGACAGGCTTAAAACTGTATTTTATACCAAACAGAGAGAGATGTTTGTAAATAGATTCTGGTACACAGATGTGCTGCTAATATTCCCTACTTATCCTGAAACTCAAAAACCAGAATCTGAGATGAAACAATTAGTTTGTATCTACCCATAAATTAAAACTTACACCAAGTCTCAGGGAAAAAAGAGAGAGAGGCCAGAGACGCACTAACTTCCAGAAATGTAGGCAGAGCAAGCCAAGTCAAGGTACAACTCCAGAAATACTAAGGCCTTGGTTGGAATCCATTTAAGGTCGCGATCGGGGCACCCAGCAAAGGAACTTCTGTAAAAACTTAGGAATGTTTCTAGTTGATGGGTATGATTTAGCAGTCACCTTTTATATCAAAGAATTGCATTTTCCATTGTTACAGTTAGAATATATATAAAATTTTAGATTAAAAAAAAAATTTCAACTCCCCCTGACCCACAACCTCCATCACCTTCATCGAAATGACCATCAGTACTGCAATAGATGTAATAGAATTCACATCTATCCTATTTGGTGTCTTATCGTCTCTTGGCGGTAATAGGGCATTAGGATATTGAAGATGTCTTCATCATTATCTTCCTCTGTTGACTAATCATGTAATAAACTAGCATTCCCTCATCTACTCAGCCCATCTGTGCCTCTGCATTTAATATTCTGAAGTTTAACACTTTTCACTTTCCTTGTGTATTATAAATGTAAGTAGACTGTAACATGAGTTTCATGGTGCTTTCTCCCTACAGAAAACAATTATGTTCCTCAAATCTATAGGAGGAACAAAACTAGCCTTTCTCACTGTCCAAAACACATAGGTCAATTTCAATGAAGCCAAAAATATAATGAGTCCGAATTTATAAGCCATATTAGTCATTTTTAATAATTTATCTTAGCAAAACAATTTCTGGTAATATTGACTAGCATAGCACTACCAAGGTGTATACCACCATCCAATCATTTAAACAAAAGTTTGGTAAGTTTCCACTGTTGTATAAAAAGCCCTCTGAAGTGAGCTCGAGTCATGTTGCAAGAGTCTTCTGTTTTAGGAACAGAAGTCTCTTGAAAATGAGGACGCTGTTTTCTTTAGTGCAAGTTAGAGGCAACTAACAGTGTGGCAGATTGCAAGAATGACCATGATTCTCCACCACTCCCCAGAGTATGCTCTTCTGCTTTGTGATTTTACAGTTCTTTCCATCAAGAAAAGGTCAATATTTCTCTGCCCCTTGGATATGGGTTGACCGGGTGACGTCCTCCGCCAAGGAAATGGTTACAGAGAGAACAGTGTCTATGTTCCGAAGACAAGGGTTTGTTTTCTCTTTGATTCACCACCATAATCCATGAGCAGGGGACAAGGTTGGAGCGCAGCAAGGACTTAAAACTATGTGCTTCACGAATGAAGGAATACACACAAAGTTAAAGCAAATACAAAGTGAAAATGGTTTTTATCGTTAATTATAGGTAAATCTATATTACACTTCACCCCCCAACCCCCACAAAATGCACGCATCATCCTGAGATGTCTGTGACCCTGTGACTCTCACCTTTGGACTGTATGTCCCGCACCTGTCCATGTCCAGTCTCAGCCATGCCATGGAGTAGCAAGAGCCACCACTCAGATTTTGCCCTGTCCCCAAGGGTAACAGGAGCTGGGCTTTTTCCTGTTGTGAGGGTTCATTCCTTTTAACACACTGGGGGACTCTCTTTTCTTCTGCAGCAGGCAGAGCTTGTAATTCAACAAAACTCCAGCCACCATCCCTGATAAGAGGTTACCTTCTTTGGGGACAGGTCATCTAACCACAAAGAACCCAAAATCCTGGAGCTGGGAAGCACCCAGCACCCCCTGCGCCACTGTGAGTTATAAATGGGGACGCTCCTGCCTTCATGTGTTGTGTCCAACAATGATGTGTTTGTCCGGCCGGGTGGCTCAGTGGCTGAGCGTCGACCCATGCACCAGGAGGTCACAGGGTTCGATTCCTGATCAGGGCACATGCCCAGGTTGTGGGCCTGATCCCCAGTGGGGGGCATGCAGGAGGCGGCCAATCGATGTTCTCGCTCATCGATGTTTCTATCTCTCTCTCCTTCTCCTTTCCTCTCTCTCTAAAATCAATAAAGAAACATTTTAAAAAGGAAAATACTACATTAACAAAGAAATGTCCAAGTGTCATTTGGACATTTGGAAATGTCACCAAAATATTATGAATGTTAAAAAACAACAAAATAAACCACCCACAACTGAATAGTAACTGACCCTAAGACAATTTAAAACAAACTAGAATATCGGCCGATGTATTTAATTTGCTAATTGATCTTGTATCCATTGTTCCAACAGAGCTAGAGAATGTTAAATTTATTTCCACAGTGGATTAATTACCACCTTGCCTCAAATGCCTTAATTTTTTTTTCAGTTGTTCAATTATTCTATTATTTTTATTTGATTTTTTAGGGAACAGATTTGAACACTTTAGCTCATTAAAAATCTAAAGGCAAAAAAATATGTATCTCTGAAAAATACACTGCTACCTTCTTTTGAGATCCCGCAATCCACTTTCCTTTAATGCTGTTGTTTAGCGAGGAAGCTATTTATTGTATTAGCAGCATCTTCTTTGTTTCCTTTCTGTTGTTTCCCACAATCCCCTCTTCGTGGGTAATTTCTCCTTTTCCCTCGAGGCTGCTCAGCAAAAAGAAAAGCTGACAATGTTCTTGAAATATTTGTATTAAATCCGTTGTTTCCACTGCAGCTGTCGCACATCTGCCTGGAGGCAGGGAACCGCACCTCTCTTGAAATCCTTTGCCTCGCGCCAGCCTTCCTGTGCGGTGATGCGTGGCGGGGGGGGGGGGGGGACCCAGAAAGATGCCGGTTCCTCAGCTTTCAGTTTCTGCACTTGAGTTTCTGCTGATTCTGTGCCATCAGCTTGTGGGACACACACACAGACTCACACAGGTACATGTGTGTCTGTGTGTCTGTGATTGCAGAATCTGTTTTTTTGGTTGTTGTTTTTTAACATCTTGTACTTTTTCTGGTGATAGATGCTCCCGTGGGATGCTACGACGGACGTTTCTTTACTATGTGCAAATATTCTCACCTGTGGTACCCAGAAATATGAGGCATGGGCTAAAGATGTAGACTACTAGCTGGTGGTTTTTAGGCTATGAAATATCATGTCTGCAGGATGATAAATAATTCACGTGTACGACTAACAATGCGTTAGTGGTAGAGCAATAAACTTGCTCAGACAGGTCCAGTTTAACTGGACTTATGCCAATGAAACTGCGCATCGTGTATGACTGCCTAAGAAGCTGGATCCTTAAGGGCTCGCCCGTCTAGGTCCCTCCAGACAGGGACTTGTTTTCTTTCATTCACCCCCATACTCCAAGAGTATGAAACGAGTCCTGGAGCACAGGGAGGACTTAATAATAGTTGCTTGATGAATAAATAAACACCAAGTTAAAGTAGGAAGTGAAAGTTCTCTTTAAAGTATTAATATATGTAGATCTACATTACACTACTCACCCTGACACACAAAAATTACACAAAGCAGCCCTGGCCGGTTTGTTTGGCTCAGAGGTTAGAGCGTCGGCCCGTGGACCAGAGAGACCTGGGTTCGGTTCCCGCTAAGGGCACATACCTGGGTTGCAGTTTGTCCCCGGCCTCGGTTGGGGTCTAGTGGGTGGCAACCAGGCGATGTGTTGCTCTCACATCGATGTTTCTCTCTCTCTCTCTTCCTCCCTCTCTCCCTCCCACTCTATCTGAAGATAAATGCAAAAATGTCCTCGGGTGAGCATCAAAATAAATAAATAAAATAAAATAAAAAATTACACAAAACATCATCTTGAAGGGAATTCTAAAAAATGCCAAACTTATCGTTAGCATTTGCATATGCAACTGATTGACTTTGGAAGATGCCACTCGTCTTGAGTGCCCCTGGGTCTCAGGTTTCCGTATTAACTCCTAAAAGAGAATCTAAAATCTTTAACACCCAGGAAGTCGATTCTGCAAAGGTCGGATGGAAGCATACACACCCACCCGTGTCTAGGTCACTTCAGGCCTGGCTTCTTCAGTCCGAGAGAAAAACTGAGGTGGCCGTTTATGTCACCTGCTTATGTCACCGATGGAATTAGAGAGGTACAGGAAACGGGATAAAAGAAAAGGAATCAAATTATATTTGAGCTACAGGAAACTATACACTGTAATGTTTTCTCACGTGCTGCTCTAACTAAATCCCAAAAGAAATACTATAAGAAAACAGATGTGTTCTTTATTCTTTTTTTTTTTTTAAGGTCAGCCCCCCCACCCCATTACAGTGCATAGTCAATATTATTCTGTATCAGCATAGTGGGTAGATTATGGCGGTTATCCTTTACAGAGTGGTTCCCCCAATATTTCTAGTACCCCCTGGCCTCACAGTTATCACAATATTGTGGACTGTATTCCCTATGCTATCATGTACATCTCTGTGACTATTCTGGAACTACCAAAACAGATGTGTTTTATTTTATTCTTTTGTTTAAACTTCCGATCCCTCACTTCAGCGACTCTCAAAGGCACTGAACTTGATTCATGGAGAATATATACATGGGAAATTCAGCCCATGAATGGCTCACTCCGTCCATCCACCCCCTGGACTGAAGGGAACACTAAGAGCCCTATCACCCACAGTCAATTTGCTATCGGTTCAATAAAATAAAAGAGGTATTCAACTTCTAAAATTCTCATGGATGCTTGAATACCTGACATGGTTCATTCCTGCTACGAGTTACAATACTGTGTGTGGGGGGGGGGGGAAGATACCAAACAAATACTTGATATCAATTCATCCTGAAAGAACTTATAATATTGGGGGGAGGAGAGATGACATATTAGGTTCTTTTCAAATTTAGGGAAAATGCAAAAATAGACAAAGAAAGTGCTAAATTGAATATCATCAAATGCTAGAATAAGTCATATGGATAATAACTCCTAGGAATAGCTCAGAGGCAGATACAGAGATGCTACCTGGTGTTAGAAGAGGGAGCCTCATGGAGGGGGATAACCATAGCGAGCATCAAAGAAGCTGAACACAGAGGCAGCGCCATAAGCCCTACATGCTACATGTTTTCAGCTGTGCACAGCGATCGCGCCTACAGCCCAACCCTCTGGAAGCCCTACTTAAAGGGTCAAGGTTCTACACTGCCTGGGATGGCTCCAGAATACAGCAAGGCAGGAGAACAGTGATATTGGTGGGTCATAACCCAGCATCCGAACAGAGACTCTCCAACACCCTCCAAGCCAAAGAAATGGAGAGCTTTACGCTAGCGATGTTTTCACAAAGATGTATATGCGTCTCACACATGTGTATTTGAAGTATTCTGGAGATGCTTTCTCTAAAAGGCCAAATTAAGGAGGACATCCATCTTAAAGAGGGCAATAAGCAATTACATTAATTAACACCTTATATCCAATTCAATTATAATACTTTAGAAGTAGATATTGATTTATATGTGTCATTTCTAAATTTGGGTCCTTGTGATTAAAACAGTGATCAATAAATTCAAATATGGTTGTGTAGTGAAATGTAGTTTCATAGTAGTAGTTGTTACTAAGCAATCATATTTTTATTTTTTTTTCTTTATTGACTTTAGAGAAAGAGGAAGGGAGGAGAGAGAGATAGAAACATCGATGAGAGAGAACATCGATTGGCCGCCTCCTGAATGCCCCCCAGTGGGGATCAGGCCCACAACCTGGGCATGTGCCCTGACCGGGAATCAAACCGGCGACCTCTTGGTGCATGGGTTGACGCTCAACCACTGAGCCACACCAGCCGGGATATTTTTTTTTTTTAATTTTAATAATCAGAGTGTTTGACAAATATTCTTCCCTGCTATTGTTCAGTCATTCCTGAAACATACTAATGAAATTGCCTATTTTTTCCACTGATATTCACATATCATCTCATTTTCCTCTGGAAGAGCATTTGCCCACAAAAAGCAATAGCCTCCATTAAAGGTAATTTTTAACAATGGTCACCATTATCTCACCATCATAGCAGTCATCGTTTGATATCAAATTGTGTAGTCAGCACGTATGTGTTTTTGCTTTGTGGAACGTTCTTCTCTTTTCTACTTCCCTTACACAAAAGGTTTCAAAGATGCTTGCCAGGGGCTATTATCATCCCTTTCACTGTGAGGTTTTAGCCCAATTTATTATCATAGATCAAAGTGTGCACCGTTTGCTTTTAACTTTGTCTCTGTTTGGTCTTTTTTTTAAACTTTGTTGAATGCACTGAGGTGACATTGGTTAATAAAATTATATAGGTTTCAGGTACACAGTTCTACAACACATCACCTGTATCTTGCATTGTGTGGTCACTACCCAAATCTTGGCTGTGTCTTTGTGTCCATCTATCTCCTTCTGTCTCCAAGTTGTAATATGCCTCTATAAGACATTTTAAAGAATCTCTTTGCACAGCTCTGGTTCTCTGCGAAGTACACACTGAGATGGAGATAGGAGCGTTAAGGGGTAGTCAGGGGTAACACCCGTGAAAGCACGGGGGTGGGGGGCAGCCGAACTGGGCAGGACACCCATCACATTATGATGAGACCTGCCAGTCTCTTCGCCCACCAGGGGCTCCAGAGTCACTGCTGCCCAATAAGGGAGTCCCACAGGGGCAGCTGGCTATGACAGCCTTGTTCAGACCCTGCCTGCAGTCCACCCTGGAAAACCCAATCCTGAACTACCCCAGCCTTGCTCAGTCACTGGCAGTGCCAAAGCAAAGTGAGATCGCAGCTTATAATAGCCGCGGCAAAACAGAGAGGTTAACCTCTGGAGGCTGTCCGCTCCCCCCTCCCTTCTCACAGCTGTTTTAATATCAATATACAATATTTTATAACCTTTTGTTTGTAAACAAGAAAAGACCCATAAAATACATATTTTAGTAACATCAGTAAGAAGTCTTTTCACTTTTCTTAATCCAGAATAACTCATTTTTCATTTTAGTTCCTACATACATCTTTCGAAAAATAACTTTTCTATTGTTTCTTTAAAAAGGAAGCCTTTCCAGTTCTTAGCTATTGTAAATAGTGCTGCTATGAACATAGAGGTACATATATTCTTTCTGATTGGTGTTTCAAGCTTGTTAGGGTATATTCCTAGAAGTGGGATCACTGGGTCAAATGGCAGTTCAATTTTTAATTTTTTGAAGTACTACCATATTGTTTTCCACAGTGGCTACACCAGTCTGCATTCCCACCAGCAGTGTACTAGAGTTCCCTTTTCTCCACACCCTCGCCAACACTTGTTGTTTGATGACTTGTTGATGGCGGCCATTCTGACAGGTGTGAGGTGATACCTCATAGTTGTTTTAATTTGCATCTCTCTGATGATTAGTGATGTCGAGAATTTTTTCATAAGATCTGGAAACAGCCCAAGTGTCCATCAGTAGACGAATGGATAAAAAAGCAGTGGCACATATACACAATGGAATACTATGCAGCTGTAAGAAAGAAAGATCTCTCATCCTTTGAGATGACATGGAGGGACCTGGAGAGTATTATGCTAAGCGAAACAAGCCAAGCAGAGAAAGACAAATATCACATGATCTCACTTATTTGTGGAATATAATGAACTAAACAAACTGATGAACAAAATTGACCCAGAGACATAGAGGTAGGGTATAGACTGACAAATCTCAGAAGAGGGGATGTTGAGGGGGAAGAGATAAACCACAGAACTTATATGCATGTATGCATAACCAATGGACATAGACAACAAAGCTGGGGATGGGGCAGGGGGGATGGGGAGGAGGGTGTCAATGAGGGGAAAAGGAGAAACATCTGTAACAAAAACAAATTAATAAAAATAATTTTTTTTAAAAAAAATGAAGCCTTTTAGATTGATATGAATAGGAAAGAAGGGAAAGACTGAGAAAGACCTATCTAGCACACTCAAAAGGAAATCCATGCATCTAATGTGTTACATTAGTCAGGAGGGAAGACAATATGATCAAAATGGACGTTATTTTCCATTTTATCATTTTTCCTCCTGGGAATGCCATTCTCAAACTGGCAGGATCTTTTCAAGTAAGCTCAAAAGCGGAACGATTCTTCAAAGGAGGAGATGCTACCACTGGTCTTGGGGTTTCCTCTGAACGGGAATGATACTCTCCGCAAAGCTGGCCCTTGGAAAGGGGGTGAAAACACACAAGTCTATGACAATGCTAGGCTTCTTGTGAGGAACTCTGCCAATCAAATGAAACGGCCTCTCCATCACCCCAAACTCCACGATTATGCCACCAAACTAACGGAGAGATGCTAAATGGATTTTCTGAGAAAGTATCACAGTAACCACTGAACAAAGGAATTAATTTCCTTACAAGGGAATAGAAGGAATATATTGTGTTTTGGGCACTGATATGTTAAATACGATCTTGAAGCAATTTAGGAAATAAAACACATGAAAATTTCTGTGGGAATAAATGCTATGCAGTAGGCTGCAAAGAGAAAGTCCTTGCTGTGAGTCATGGTTATAAGTAAAGAACTATTCAAGACTTCCTTCAAGAGTCTGGCTGGTGTGGCTCAGTGGTTGAGTGTCGACCCATGCACCAAGAGGTCACCGGTTCAATTCCCAGTCAGGACACATGCCCAGGCTGTGGGTCCGATCCCCAGTGTGGGGCATGCAGGAGGCGGCCAATCAATCTTCTCTCTCATTGATGTTTCTATCTCTCTCTCCCTCTCACTCTAAAAAAAATCAATAAAGGGGAAAAAAAAGTTAAAACAAAAACACAAAATAAACTTCCTTCATGAATCCTGTTTAGGGAAAATTACAGAATGGAAGAGTCCGTGGTAGAGGATGCCAATACAAAATAGGATTGGAAGAAGCTTAGAGAGCAAATATTCTTATATAAATAAAGTCAAAGAATTGCAAATTACTGCTCTCTGGGCTCCATGCAAGCTACTCTTGAGTAAAAGGATGCCGGCTCTGTCACTAAACTCTGTTGTTTTTCGCTGCTCCATTTGTATATATTTGGGTCAAAATCACCCTGAATAAATCCGTGGTGCTTTAGAGTAGGTCTCAGTATGCGGGAGAGTAAACCTTTCTTCAATATCACCAAAGAGGAAGTACAGATGGCCAATACACATATGAAAAGATGCTCAGCATCACCAACCAGCAGAGAATGCATATGAAAAACACAATGAGAGATCACCTCACAAGTGTCAGAATGGCTATCATCAATAAATCCACAAACAACAATCGTTGACAAGGATGTGGGGAAAGGGAACCAACCTTCTTACTACTGATGGGAGTGCACATTGCAGCCACTGTGGGAAGCAGTGTGAAGTTTCCTCAGAAAATTAAAAATGGAACTGCCTTACGACCCAGAAATTCCACTGCTGGGAATAAATTGGAAGACACCTGGGATGTTGATTTGAAAGGATACATGCACTCCTATGTGCATTGCCATGTTATTTACAATAGCAAAGATTGGGAAGCAGCCCAAGTGCCCATCAATAGATGAGTGGATAAAAAAGCTGTGGTACATCCACACCATGGAATACTATGCAGCTACAAAAAAGAAGGCAAGCTTATCCTTTGTGACAGCATGGATGGACCTGGAGAGTATTACACTAAGCGAAATAAGCCAGTCAGAGAAAGACAAGTACCATATGATTTCCCTCATATATGGAATCTAATGAACAAAATAAACTGACAAATAAAATAGAAACAGACTCGTAGATACAGGGAACAGACCGATAGCTGTCAGAGGGAGGGAGTGGGAAGGGGGGCTGGGTGCAAAAGGTGAAGGATTAAGCAAAAAAATAAGCTAAACGAACAAACAAGCAAGTCATAGACAACAGCATAGTGATTACCAGCAGGAAAGAGGGGTAGGGAGAGGTAGAAGAGGATTAAAAAAAAAAAAGGTTGACAGGTTTCCACATTAATTTTAGAATTCATTTTTCAATTTGCAAAAAGACCAGGTTAGATTTTTATTGAAATTTTATTACACTTGTAGATAAGATTGGGGAGAATCAATATCTTTATTTTTGTAGGTTTCTAATCCATAAACATAGCATACATATCTCATGTAGATCATATTATTTTCTTCGATTTACAGTTTTATAGTTAAATGTTTTAAGTTTTATTCCTCAGCATTTAAATTTTCATATTATTCTAAATGGTATCTCCCCAGACTAATACAAAAATATTTCCAGAACAACTACTAAAGGTTTTATTTTAGGGAATATATAAAAACTCCTCCGAATCACAAAGAGAAAAGTAGTGAAGCCAATGGAAACAATAAGTGACATAGTTAAACAGGAAATGTTTGAAAGGACATTCACCTGGCCAATGAGCATAGGAAAAGGTATTCAACTTCATTAGCCTTAATGTAAATAAAAGTTAAAACTAAAACCACAAATTAAAGTTAAAAGCACATTTGCGAGGATGGCTAATGTCAAGATACATAGTAGCATGTGTTTCCAAGAATACAGACTACCAGGAACTCAAATGCACTTCTGGGCAGAGTGCAATCTGTACAACCACTTTGGAGAATTCCTTGGCAAAACACACTACGTTGAATGTATACATATGGCTTATTAGCATTCCACTGTCCATCGGCAAAGGAGCCCAGCACGATGCCCAAGCCCACAAAGATAATTCAACTAATGTCAAAATATCATCTTTTAGAGTTTACCTCCTGCAACCATCCCCACCCCCAGCCTGTTATCAGTTAGAATCCAGTTGGGACACAAACCACACCAGGAATTTGAATATAAACATTTCGTATGAAAACATTCATTGTGAACAACCTGCTAGAGAGGAGATAAAAGAATGTCATAGACAAGCCTATAGGAAAGGTGCTCCTTTCCCGAGGCTGAGGTTCAGGAGTCCTGGAGAGCGTGTGGCCATCGCCATTGATGCTGGAGAAAGTTCCTGACCTGCCAGAGCAGTCAGTCCCCAGCTGTAGGGCCAAGGTTGGCAAGTAAGACACCAGCTAGATGGTGAAGATGGTGCTCGGGCTGTCCCCTGCTAGAGCGGGCCCACAGCTCGCAGATCAAGCTTGATGGGCAGGAAGTATCCTGCCAGATGCTGAGGCTGGCGAGCAGGAATCCTGGGGACAGGACCAGCAAGCCAGCGTGCTATAGGACAAGCACGCCCTCCGTGCACACGATGCACCAGAATGAAGAGAACCCCCTCCTGCCTGCAGCCCCCTCCAGCATCCTTTCCTGACCGAGCTTAGCATCTCAGCTGACCCAAGAGGAACGTTTACTGAGCCAGGCTGCAGTATCGCAAATTGAGGCATCAAGGGTGAATTGGGAGCTGGGAGGCAACAAATTAATACTTGACACAAGGAAGAATTAGGTTGCTTACCATTAGAATTTCAAAAATAAATCAATATAGTTAGAAGAAACTAAGTCCACCTGCGTGGATGTAGATTTTGAATGGCCAGTCTACTGATGATGACATTGGACATGTTTTAGAAGACGTGGTGATTTCTTCATTTAAATCCAGGGGGAGCACTTGGTAAAGTATATGATTGTCTAACCACTATTCTATACACCTGAAATTAATACAATATAATACTGAATGTAAACTGTAATTGAAAAAAAAAATACTACTACTAAAATGGCATAAAAAGCAAGGGAGAAAAATACCAAAGTGTGCAACAGAGGTCAGGAGGAGATACGTTGTTAAATGAAAAGAGCAGTAAGATTGTCAAAAACTCTCAACAAAACAAAGAAGAATTGGACTGAGGAGATGCATCAGGTTTGGGTCAGAAATAAATCACTGATGTCTCCAAAGAGAATACTTCAGTGTCAGCTGTGAATTCTGGCTCGACTTCAGGACTGAAGACGAGGCGTGATGAAAATACGGTCGATGACACGGAGATGGCATTTAACCTGCGTCTCTCAGAGCGCACGCGGTGTGGGCGCTGCATATCCTAGGGGAACAGTCGTCATTGTTTCCATTCTACAGCTGGGAAAACTGAGGCTAGAGACATTAAGGAAACTGCTAAAGGTTATGAAGTGTGTAGGTAACAGAACCAGGATTTAAACCCAGATTGACTGAATGCCTGCCAGAGGGGATAAACAAACCCAATGAACGTAAGGCTCACTTTTCACATAGAGCCGACTGGACTATTTGAATCTGCGGGGATGGGTTTCATGGGGAAAAAATAATGAAGCTTCTATGAGATGAAATGTATACTCTTAGGATGAAAATAGTAGCAGTCCAAGTAGTAAAAGATACATTTCAAGTGGTGGCAGATGATATGCAACAGAGAAGTAGTTTGTGTTCATGAAAATCGGGGACTTCGGTGTTCGCTGAGTGTATATCAGTCTGACTCTTAAGATCTGTAGAATCTTAGGCAAACTATGATCCCTGTCACAGTTTCTCCATCTATAAATAGTGTGATTTCATTAATTAATATGAAGGATAAATAAATTAATATACAGAAAGCATTGGCAATCGTGACTGGCACATAGGAAATGCTTTCTCTATAACATATAACATATTAACTATTGTGATAACATATATATGTATTAGCTGTTGTTAGCACATGGGAATACAGCAAGAACATATCAAACATTATTTTAATATTTTGCAAAGTTGATAGTGAAGCTACTTTAGGAATATGTTCAGAGACAATGTATATTTATTTATTACAAAGTATATTCTGATGGTCTTAGTATTCTTACGAAAAGATTAAAACACAGTAAGAAATCTCACTTTCTTCTTCATAACTCCCCTCGCCTTCATTCAGTGCTGGATTAGCCACCTTCTCCGTTGGCATTTATCAAAACTTCTTTTTATTAGTTAGCTGTTGCTGCATAAAAATGGTCCCCCACACCTAACAGCCATAAACACATCTTCATTATTCTGAGGGTCAGGAATCAGATAAACAAATAAGTATTAGTGTATGTCCCAAATATTATATACTTAAACACAAAAATGCCGTCGTTTATCTGAACTGCAAACATAACTGAGCATTCTTCACGTGGCCCCTACAAGACTTCAACCTCCTTCAAGTCCAATAGGGAAGGGACTTTTTTCTCGGGCACTCCTAAGACTGTTAGTAGATTCCATTCCGAGTGGACTGTTGCAGTTCCTCGCGAGCTATTGGCCACAGGCCTCTTTCGATGCCTTGCCATTCAACCTCTCCATAGAGCATCTCACTCCACGGCAGCTGGCTTTTATCAGAGCAAGCAGCCAAGGTCTTCTGTCACCGAATCACCAAGTGACACCCATCACATTGGGCATATTCTATTGGCTAGAAGCAACCACCTAGGTCCATCCCACATTAAAGGGGAGGGGCTACACGGTGCCTGAACACCTGCCTCCCACATCATTCATTCTCTCCCTTAATCTATCCCTTTCTTCTCATCTCCCATGCTACTCCCACTCTCCACACAGCAGCAGCCACAATGGCCCCTACTGCTTCCTTGAACACATCAAGCATACCCCATTATAGGGTTTTTCTATACGCTATCCTTTTGTTTGACATGCTCCTTTCCCTGGCTAATTCCCTCATTTCATTTCAATCTTTTTGTAAATTTCTTCTTCTCCCTGAGTCCTGCACAAACCTAACCACTCAATGAAAATGAAACAGAAACAACGAAACACAGCACCTCTTGCTCGCCTCTGGAACCTAAATGACTCCTTTTCCTGTTCTTATTTTATACACAGCAATACTACATTCTAGCGAATCATTTCACGTGCATACTTAATTCCTGCACTGTTCATTGTCTATCTTTCTGCAGTACAAGCTTCAAGAAGGCAAGAATGTTTGTTTTGCTAACTGTTGTTTCTCAGATGCCTAGAAATATCTGGCCCATGGAATGTATTTTATCAATATTTGTTAAATGATGAATGAATAAGTACATATCTTTTCTACCTTTCAAACACACTAAGGATACACTCTGGAACTTTAATTATTTGTAATCTTCCTTGATACTTAACAAAATGACACGAAAATGTCTATATGCACACACAAAATCTTATTTAAGGTGATCTCTATATAATGCCCTACACTTGCAAGCATTGTGATATCATTTCTTTTTTGCCTGTAATGATCCCACTGACTTCAAAGTTAGTTTATCAAAGCAGTTGTATAATGAGAAAATTTGGGCTATCAAGTGTTTTTGGCATATCAGCTAGAAAAAAACCAATTTAGAAAAACCATTATAAAATGAATGGATAAAATTTGAAATTCAAAGTCATGGGTTATGAATTCAATTATTTAGGAAAGGAACTCTTTTGATTTATACTTCATTTCTGCTGTATTATCTGATGTCAGTCTTTGGTTTTATCACACCACTTAGTTCAGGCACTATCTTGATTAAAATATATAACATTTCCCCATAAGAAAAAAAGAACAAGCTTTAGCTAAGAAAAGAAAAATCACCAAGTAGAAATAAGCCTAAATGATGAAATAAATGCATTCTGCATAGGTTGTCTTATTTCCTCCCTCTCTCTCTCTCTCTCTCTCTACACACACACACACACACACACACACACACACACACACACACATCTCCCTCTTTCCTCATGATAAAGAGCAATATGTTGAATTTTTCTTATACAAATATTTTAATTTTATATCTTAACTAGATCTTGCAGAATACCCTATTTGGCATCAGAATTGTGGTTCATTACGATTCTTCTGCCTCCTCCTCTTTCCCTATTCACCTTCCTCCTCATGTCAGTATTCTAGAGATTTTATCTTTACCATATCCTGCAGTCATATAATTTCAATATTTTTTTTATCTTATTCCTTCAAAGATAACACTGATTGTGCACTTAACTAATTTTAAATGACATGAATGTACGAAGGAGAGCAGAAAGAAGTCAAACATTTCTTTTCTTGCTTCAGTGAATGATTCTTTTAAATTATATTTGTCCGTGATGCTTTGTCCAGGTTCTGTCTCTTACTTCTTTAGACATAATTAAAATAATTACTTTGTATTTCTCACCTGAATATTCTGGTAACTGAAATCCCTAAGGAATAATTCAGTGTGAGTGTGAATGTGTGAGTGTGAGACAGAATGAGTGTGAGAGTGAGAGTGAGTGAGTGAGTGTGTGAGTGGTTATGTTACCCATACAAGCACCAGAAGTGTATATGTCTAAATTTCTTTATAACATGGGAATAAGTTAGCTCTTGTTTCCTTTTATGTAGTTTGTTTTTTGTAAATTTGCCATGAAGAGAACTTTACTATTTTTTAAAATTATTTTTATTTATATTTGTTATAGGTGTTTCTCCTTTTCCCCCCATTGACACCCTCCTCCCCATCCCCCACCTTCCACCCCCTCCCCAGCTTTGTTGTTTATGTTCATTGGTTACACACACATTCCACTTCTAGGAATATACCCTAAGAAGCCTGAAACATCAATCAGAAAGAATATGTGTACCCGTATATTCATAGCAGCACTATTTACAATAGCTAAGATCTGGAAACAGCCCAAGTGTCCATCAGTAGATGAGTGGATAAAAAAAGCTGTGGTACATATACACAATGGAATACTATGCAGCTGTAAGAAAGAGAGATCTCTCATCCTTTGAGACAACATGGAGGGACCTGGAGAGTATTATGCTAAGTGAAACAAGCCAAGCAGAGAAAGACAAATATCACATGATCTCACTTATTTGTGGAATATAATGAACTAAACAAACTGATGAACAAAGTAGACCCAGAGAAAGAGAAGTAGGGTACAGACTGACAAACCTCAGAAGAGGGGGTGGTAGTGGGGAAGAGAAAAACCACAGAACTTTACTTCTGATTCACTAAGAAGATAGGCATCTCTCGTTCTCCATCTTTCCTGGCGCTCTTACTGAGCTTTCTTGGTCTATGTGCTAATAACTCAAAATTTCTTGACTCAAGAAACATATAACAAGAATGTCCAGGTAATAGCTTTTCCATCCTTCAACTTTTTTCTTAGAATTTTCTCTTTTCAAAGAAAGTAAAAAAAAAAACACAAAACAAACAAACAAAAAAACCTGAACATGATCTGGGTACCTGCCAACATTAATAATAGATCATATAAACATATGTACATCAAACACATATACTAATGTATTTATCATCATGCAAAATATATAAGGATCAAAATAGAAAAGCACGTGTATATTCACACACACATTCCCTACATTACTTTTATTAGAACTACCCTACTTACTATGGAAATATTCTCTTACTGAAATCAACTGCGACAGTTCTTTCCTATAAGTCATTTTCAGTCATTTCAAACAGACACTTCATTTATTTTAACATCACTAGAATTAAAGTTTATAACAGAATAAACTGACAAAATTAAGAAAGAATACTATTCTCAGACACAGACCAAGACCTCTTTTAAATATAGGAATGAATACAATGCATGAATATATGTCAGAATGCATCAGTTATTTAGCAATTTCAATAATTGCAATTTATACACACAAGTCGCATAGTAAGATTCTAGGAATTTTCTGTAGCCCGACTAAACTCAAATCAAATGAATTAAAAATGTATCTTTAAGAACAAGTAGAATGCAGGTACTATATAATATCAATATAAAGATATACAGTTACGTCAAATAAGTACTTGACAATTATTTTATACATTGCTTGAAAACATGTTTGTAAAAAGAAGCAGAAGGAGGAGGAGGAGAAGAGGAGGCAGAGGAGAAAAAACAAGATGACCTGTGTGTATGACGCACAGATTTGATTCTGTTAAGGACAAACTCTTCCTGTGTTTTAGCTCATTCTGGGTTACTCTCTGCTTCAAGTACCTGATCTTATAAAAAAATGATATTATTTGATCTTATTTCTTAACAGTTCCTAGAACATATATACTGCAACGGATCTGGCCAATCTGTTGGTATTCCACAGCAAGATTAAAAGAATAATTAAGTCATTTTTGGAAAATAATTTGAGCTCCTTGAAAGACATACAACATTTCAAATATTGCCAACTGGTCTGTCCCAGATTTCAGTAACAAGCAGAAGTTTTTAAATTTTCTTTAACTTCACTTTTAATGCTAAAATCATATACTATTGTTTATATTGTCTTGTTAATAAACAAAAGCCAAATACTTCCCAATGAACCAGCTGTGTGCATATTCAGCTAAACTGACCCATCTCTTCCTTAATATGTATAGTTTTTATACTCTGTATGGAATTAACAGCAAATATTATCAAAGATCAAAGAAACAACAGAGGAAAAATCAGCTACCTTTTATTGTGGACAGAATATTAAAATCTAACCAAACCTCCTTATCTGACACCAGAAAACCGAGGCTCAAAGCAGCTGAGACTTGAACACAGCCATGAGATAGACAGAAAAGACGTGTCTTGGTTTTCAACCAGACTCTCTTCATTTGGGTAATGAATAATCAGCACCTGCGAGGAAGCGAGCCCTGTGCTGGGATACCAAAATGGTTGTGGACTCAAGTTCCTCATCGTTCAGAGGGTAAGCTTATTTACAAATCAGTAGGGTCCAGCGTGATGATCGGTTTATGCACGTACGTCTGTTTGAAGTATCACTTTAAACACGTATGAGTTTTGTCTGGAGGATGGAGGCAATGCCTTGGATACCTTCTTAGAGGCTTTATCGGCACAGTTCTGCCTTGAAAGAAAAAGAGCCATTAATTGATGAGGAGAAGCGAGAGACGGTGTGGGAAAGGGACCCTCGCTGCAGCACTAGTCATACTCGGGAAATGTTATATGAAAGAGGCTAAGGTTGAGACTGGAAGGGGGGCCAAAGTATAAAGGTCTTTGAATGTTATGAAGAGTTTGTCCTTCATTTTGGACACAATGGAAAGTCACAATGTTTATGCCCAGCGGAATAAGGGAATCAGGATTGTAATTTAGGTGGAAGAAAGCTTTAGTAACAGGAAGGGGACTGGTTTGAAGACATATTAGAACACATTACCTAGTTATGAGTAGATCCCCGTGTGTAGTTCTTTATTATAGTAAAGACAATGACATTGAAGAAACAGCTTGGAAGAAGACACGCACCAGTTGCTATTCTAAATGGGAGAGAAAGACAGTCACCGTTTCATATTGATTGAACAGGTGAATAACAGAAATTGAGCAGGTGGGGAGTTTTGACAGAAAATGCATACATTATGCATTTAATGTTGTATATGTGGTGTTTGAAATCTCTTGGTCACATTCATTCACGATGGGAAACTAAATATAGGTACTTAGAACACAGGAGAGATGTCTGAGCTCCAGGTATATATTTAGAAGTTAGAATATACATAGAGATGAAAATCCCTTCCAGAAAGGAAGATGGGAAGGAACTAGGAAAGATAATGAGAGAGAGAAGAAAAACTAGAGCTACATTTGAAGATTTTTTTTAATTGTTTGCATCATGTAATATGGGAAACTTCAATTTAATTGCAATTCAAATTTATTAAAATCCACATTATCTTTTCCAAATTAAAACATAAGGCTAAACCTGTCATTTAGTCTTTTCACTAAATCTAATCTTAAAGCTAACAAATAGGAAAATTAAGGTCATGCTATTTACCTGGAAAACACAAAAATTGAATGAGTGTCGTATTTTAAAATATTGAGTTTCATATTTTTTAAATTGAGCTTATTAAGAACAGTTCTCATTTTGTATTTTTTTTTTTCAAGAAATGCCCTTCCAGAACAACAGAAAACATTTTCATTAAAAAGAAAGAAAAAAAAAAAGAATTGTTAGAAAAGGAAAACAGCTAGCATTGGAATGCCGTAAGCAGTCTAATACACCACCCAACCAAAATAAGTCTATTTGCATCAAAACAGTTTATCATTACTCATTTACTACAAGGTATCTTTTCTGGTAGGGCACATGTCAAAAACTCATTAAAATTCATGAGCAAATAGAACAAGATTGTCACATCAGATATTCTCTCCTCTATGAATACACTAAATGAATAACTTCAAGGAGAAATACGCTTCTGTCATAGTTTCATTATATAGCCAGAAATATTCTCTGGTTAAAAAAACAACTTTTCTATTCCTGGAACCTACCCTAATCGAAGTCACAAATAAAATCTACTTCGAATGGCAACGTTGGCTTAATTGTAAAATTCTCTTTAATTAGTTACAGTACAAATAATCCCCCTCCTCATACTACTCTTCAGAAGCATTTTTGCAAAATTAATCTGAAAATGACAGACAAAAGGACTAAGATATGAAAGGAATTGCTTAATATTCAGTATTATTAGTAGTGGTTAAATTAATGACGACAGGAACTTTTACTTGTTTGGAAATGATTTAAATCCGTAGTGGAGAGGTTTGGGTAGTGGAGAGAGTTGGGTAGTAGAGAGTTGGGTAGTGGAGATAGTTGGGTAGTATAGAGAGTTGGGTAGTGGAGAGAGTTGGGTAGTGGAGAGAGTTGAGTAGTGGAGAGAGTTGGGTAGTGGAGAGTTGGGTAGTGGAGAGAGTTGGGTAGTGGAGAGAGTTGGGTAGTGGAGAGAGTTGGGTAGTGGAGAGTTGGTAGGGTAGAGAGTTGGGTAGTGGAGAGAGTTGGGTAGCAGACAGTTGGGTAGCAGACAGTTGGGTAGCGGACAGTTGGGTAGCGGACAGTTGGGTAGTGGACAGTTGGGGACAGTTGGGTAGGGTAGAGAGTTGGGTAGTGGAGAGTTGGTAGGGTAGAGAGTTGGGTAGTGGACAGTTGGGTAGTGGACAGTTGGGTAGGGTAGAGAGTTGGGTAGTGGAGAGTTGGGTAGTGGAGAGTTGGGTAGTGGAGAGTTGGTAGGGTAGAGAGTTGGGTAGTGGACAGTTGTGTAGTGTAGAGAGTTGGGTAGCATAGAGAGTTGGGTAGCATAGAGAGTTGGGTAGTGGAGGGTTGGGTAGCGTAGAGAGTTGGGTAGCGTAGAGAGTTGGGTAGCGTAGAGAGTTGGGTAGCGTAGAGAGTTGGGTAGCGTAGAGAGTTGGGTAGCGTAGAGAGTTGGGTAGCGTAGAGAGTTGGGTAGCGTAGAGAGTTGGGTTACAGGACTCCTGATTCTGAACTTATTGTCATCCCATGTTAATGGACCTACAACCAGGTTCATCTCACTTGTAAGATCAACCTCAAGGAGAGTCTCTGATGGGAGCCCAGGGATGTGGCTAGATATACCTGAATGTCCTCCTTTCCTAACAGATTTTAAACAAAATGAGAAAAGAAAACATAGTTTTCTTGCCTTCCCATCACGTAGCATATCACTCTGTCCGGTAGGACTGAGCCCACAGGGCTGACTGGATGGAGGCAGGGATGAATGAACCTCTACCCCTAGTTTACCATCCTGTGGAACATTAATCATCTCTCTGGGCCACCAATTACTAATGTGTCAAGCAAGGAGGTCGGATTCTTTTTTAAATGGGAAAGCATCTTCCTAGACTCAGAAATTTAATTATGACTCTCACTCTGAATTCTTGGTTAGTGAAAAATTTAATAGACAAATTTAAAGAAAATTAGAGTCTAAATTTCCTTCTCCATAGGAGATAAAATCTGTGAAGTGAAGAATGAGGCTGAGGAGGCACATGCCTATTAAAGAGAAATAAGCGTACCATTTATGCCAAGATAATTCTTATTTTTGCCTTATTTTCAAAACGTGGAAAGTACAGATATATTACACTTCATGCTACGACTCAAACAAAATCACTGTTTAAAAGCTTTGTCTATTTGCAACGGAAGGGAACCAAAAGTTCTGCCTTTTGGGATATTGATTTCCAACTGGTTAGTAAGAAACAGAAGGCAGAAGGAACTGTTGACCCTCCCCACCTTGCCTGCCTAAGGGGCGCAGGTGGAAACACCTTCTTCAGGAAGGAACTTTAACACCATCCTCTCAGCGCTGGGAAGGCAGACTCTAAGCAGGAGATATGTACATGCACACTTAACATTCAAAATATATTCCAACGGCCACTGCATTTGTGATAAAATGGTTCACCTTGCTACAAAAAGAGAAATGTACATTAAAACACCCTGACGCCATTATCGCCTACTGCATGAGCAAACTCCATAAATGCGACAGCGGACACAATGGCATAAAGCTACGGCAGTGTAACCATTTTCACACCCTGCTAGTGGGGGTGCCAGGTAATGCCATCTCTAGGCAGAGGAATCTGGCGAAATTAATCCTAGTATATTGACCCTCTGATTCAAGAAATTCATCCTGAAGATACCCTTGTAAAACCACGAAACGGTACGTGCACAGAGTCCTGTCTGTACCAGCAAAGACGAGAAGCAACCCACATGTCTGTCCACAGGGAATTCACTGAATGTATTTACAACATGTATAATTAATAAAGAGTAAAACAAATCATTCCTCTGCAGCCTTCGAACTGAATGGAAAACAGTTCCATGCACAACTGTGGAGGTCACTCCATAGTCTATTGTTTATTGGAAAAGCAGCGCGGAGGGGCGTCCGGTTTCTGGCGCTGCGGGTCCGGAGCTGGGGAGTCGCCACTCTGTGCAAGCAAGTCAACCACCGAACAAACTGAAAAGCCAACATCTCTCCTTGGAGCTGAGAGACGGGAGGTGCCAGGGTTCACGGCTTCCCCCAGAACTGAACAGACAAACGAAGAGAGAAACATAACCTACCAGAGCAGGCCTTCTGCAGGGGCCAGTGCTGAGGCGGGGACCCATTGCTGGAATCTCGGTGTACACAGTCTGAGAGAGAAAAACTTGCAGGGGTAGGGGGCTGCAGTTTGAATAACACAGGAGCATTCTGTTCTTAACAAGACCTGCCCTGGTGAGAAACTACCAGAGCCGAAACTGCTGGGTTTTATCAGGGCCTAAAGGACCTGGGGGAGGGACCTGCCCAATCTCAGCTGTCTCCACTCTGTCACTTGCAGGAGAGGAGATTTCACACCTGTGGGACCTGCGTGGGGAGAGAAGTGATGAGAAACACCTGTGCAGTTCGCAGACTGAGGGCCAGGCTGCTGAAAGATGGAGGCAAAGTCAGAGGCCTAGGGGCGGACCTCATTTCTTTGCACTGCGCTTTACAGTCTGATTTCTACAAACTGAAGTCAAGACCCTCCGCCGGCAAGAAGATTCTGACTCGCTTTAGTGAGGTGGTTTGGATCTGAACCCACAATATCTGCAAGGTCTGGCTGTGTTTACCGCTTCCCCTCCCCCACACCTCAGCGCCACAGCCAAAGGGCAAGTTGATAGGATGTAATAAGGTAGAAGGAGGGTGACTTGTTCACAGGACAGTGTAGGGTGTGTGTATGCAGGTATTTACGGTAAATGTATGTAAACTTCTATATGCTTCACATTTTTCATAAAAATATATGGGGGGGGGGGTAATTATTGCTACCCAAGGCCATGAACAGAGTATCCTATGTTTGCGTCTGGAAGATTTTTTTTTTCCTTTATTGATTTTAGAGAGAGAGGAAGGGAGAGGGAGAGAGAGATTGAAACATCGATGAGAGAGAACATGGATTGGCCGCCTCCTGCATGCCCCCCACTGGGGATCAGGCCCACAACCTGGGCATGTGCCCTGACTGGGAATCAAACTGGGGACCTCTTGATGCATGGGTCGATGCTCAACCACTGAGCCACACCAGCCGGACTCTGCCTAATTTTAAATTATATAAATATTTTTTCATTTTCTAGGGTCTTAATATTCATATCTATTTTATATTTTGGATAAGCAACATTTAAATTTATTTTCTTACATGTATTATTTTTCTCTTTTTAATTTTCCCCCATAAAACTTCATTTTTTTCTTCTCATTTCATTTAATTTGTTTATAAGATATTCTCTCTTTTTAAAAAAAAATCCCATAGGTGAAAACCATACAGAGAATAAATGAATACATTTGAGTACATAAACATTCATATTTGAAAAGAAATCATAGAAAACTAAAAGGCAACACAAATGATAATAACTGTCTTAAGCAATAACCTTAATTGTGTGTAATATGATGATGGACATATTATCAGCTCTTTGTGGAAAAGTTGCAGAAAGAAAGGAAAAGAAATTGCACGCCAGGCGTGTGTACCCGGCCTCGTCTGAAACTTCTGCTTTGTTAGCTCATCTAGTCCTCACAGCTCAGTGTAACAGACATCTATTTTTTAATGTGCTATAAAACAAGAATAGTAACACTCCATACACTCGAAATTTTGAGGAAAGCAGATGGAATTGTATTAAATGAGAACCTAAAGCAGATGGAATGAAAGAGAGAAAAAACAAGCGGGATGTGTATATGGATGTGTATATATATAAATAATAGAGACTAAAGCACTTTCAGAGCGGGCAGGATTCCTGGGATCTCTAGGATGAAAATGAAGAACACCTGAGACAAATAACCAGTAAACATATGGAAGAAACCATGTCAGTGTGGACAAAAAGGGGCCACATGCTAACCTGACAAGCTCAGGGGAGGCCTGCGTGGCGGCCGTGCAAACTCAGAGACCTAAAGTAACCACAAAGGATGGTCTGAAATTCAAACTTTTTAACTAAAAGCAGTTTATGGTGGGTAGTCATTTCTTAGGCCAGCGTCTTCCCAGAACAAAGGTCCATCTTTACCTTCCCTGAGCCTGTCTATAGTCTTTGCATGGACGATAACATATCTTTGGAATGTCAAAGTACTTTTCCTTTTTCCAGACCCCTCAAAGCACAGGGACCACCCTTCGGAGACCACAAATCCCCTCATGGTTATGGAGTTATTGTTAACTACCCTGTACCCACCTATGTAAAAGATGCATGTGTCTATCATTTTACTTTGCATCCAATCCCAGAGGTTTCCGCCTTTGCTTTCTCCCGCCTCCCTAATCAATCACCAGTAGATTTCATGTAACCCACTTGCGTCTTCTCTTTTGATTGTAGTGTATAAAATAAGGTGCAGAAAGGCCATTCTCCGGAGCATTGTCTCAGTCCCTCGAGATTTTGCTTCCTGGCATTCGTCCACTGTTTTGGCTCAAATAAACTCACAAAAATTCTTCACAGGTTTAAATGTTTCTTTCGTTGACATCAGCTTTTAATCCTAACAGGAGAAAGCTAAAGGGAAAGTAAATGCCATTTCTCACCTTTTAGATTGTGGACGCTGAAAAATATATACTTGACAGCATGGGGGAAATGTGGGTGGGTACACTTCCCATTTCTGGCGCATGTCATTGCAGTAACAGACAGCAAGTTGGGAACACAGATCTAAATGAAAGTGTCTCGTGTCCTTTAGCTTTGCAAGTCCACTTCTTGAATCTAACCTTACAGATATACTTTAAGAAGGTGTCAAAGAAATAGACACAAGTTCCTTACTATGAATCATAGATAATAGCAACAAACATATTAAAAAAAAAACAAAAAAAATACAATGTCTACAATAGCGGAAGAGTTAAATCATGGTTAAACCATATGATAAAATATATTTTCTGATGGATGGCTCAAGTTTAATTATGGAGTGTTGTCATTTCCAGCCAGTTGTATTTTTGAGAAATGTACCTGCTAGAATTTATATAATGTCTAACATACACAGATACTGGGCATTGAAAAATCAAAGTAATGAAATTGGAACAATTCCATTTCTTCTCTCTTTCTCCGAAATGACAGAACACGTGATGATAACAATAAAAATACTAAAAATATATATTGAGTTATTCTAGGCTCAAGTTACTGTTACCATTATTAATTCATATATCCCACCCAGCTGGTGGGGCTCAGTGGCTGAGCATTGATCCATGCACCAATAGGTCATCAGTTCAATTCCTGGTCAGGGCATATGCCCAGGTTGTGGGCCCAATCCCCAGTGGAGGGCATGCAGGAGGTGGCCAATTGATGTTCTCTCTCATCCATGTTTCCATCTCTCTCTCCCTCTCCCTTCCTCTCTCTCTAAAATCAATAAAGAAAAAAATATTTAAAAAAAATCATATATCCTATACTAACCTTCTGCTGTTGGTACCTATATCTTCAATTGCCTATGAAATAAGTAAAGGAGCCAGTCTGTATAATTTTTGCATTAATCAGATGGAATTGTATTAATAGGGAAATAAAAGCAGATAGAAGTACAGGGAAAAAAAGTCCAAAATCGGGAGCATAAATAAGGACAATTCTTGAGACACTTCAGGCTCAGAATCAACAACTGGGCGGGTAGCATGAATGCCCACCAGCAATCTAAGTAAAACAAGTGAGAATAGCTGAGGCACAAGGGGAATAAGGCAAAATTGTTGGAATCCAGTGGATAAGTATTGAGTAATTGTTGATGTAAGTAAAATAAGCTTCTTAGAGATCTGTCATATAAAGGTTACCACACAATTTAGGCTCAGTCTTCCTCGAGCCTGAAATAAATAACATGAATTATCTAGAACTGCTGAAATTAAGAACAATCTTCTGCTACTTCTAAACCAAAGGCTCTGATGTTACTCTTTTCATTTTTCTTTCCTTTTTCCTCTTGAATGCACTAGATTGTTTTATTCATTCCTGACGGGCAGAAATAAATTTCAATAAATTATGATTGCCACTTTATGAATTTTCAGAACATCTGAGTAATGTAAAATGATATATTACAACAGAGAAAATCTTTCAGGTACTGTGGAGACATTTTTCAATAGTTTAGAGGGTAGATGAAAAATGATATTTCAAAGACTTTTCAGTATGAAAAATCCTTCACAAAATGAGTACTCAAGTGAAAATGCCTCTCTCTATAACTAAGATAACTTTCTTTCGGGGTCATGTAGAGAAAAAGATAAGCTGGGGGAAAAAAATAACTTGTAGGAAATATAAATGTTAACTGTGCTCTTTTATAATAGATTTTAATCCCAATAGAAGTCAGCAAAGAAAAAGCATTTTTTCTCTTTATGGTAAGGTGTGTTGACGGTTATTTACATATGTGATTGTTCAAAGGGGAAACAGAGGAGACAGAGTGGACCTCAGCCTTCTGCCCGGTTTTATTGAGCCAATTGAGAACTGAATATCTTGTGTGACCACATTTAGACATACGGTTTAGATTGGCTGCAGTATCACACTGTATTTTCCAGGCTAAGTGGTACTGGACACTTCCATAAGCTCCTCCCAGACAGACTGAGGGTCATACGTGAAAGGGTCAGTAATGTTTTAAAGGGTAAAGGTAAAAGTTCGCAAAAGGCGGAGACTGTGGAAATTGTGTTGCTTGCATGACTTTTGCTCAGCCTTCTGTTGAGTACGCATAAGGATTATCTGGATTGTCTGCAAGGGAATGGATAACCCAGCAGATGCCAGATGAGATACCAGACCAGTCCTACTGCAAGGTGGACAATGGGCCAGATAGAGTACGTCAGCAGGAACTGCTGGAAGCTAAAAGTAGAGTATATAACCGACACCCCAACCCTAATTCACTGCAGAACCCTTCTCAGCTCAGCCCGCCTGCACCCATGCGCATGCAATAAAGCCATTTTTCTCTACACTGGCCTTGCGTTGTGGATGTGATCTCCCACCGGCTCAGACCTTTTAATATGTCAAAACCAATACTAAGAAAGAATATAGTAAATGCCACAATGCAAAATGTTGGCAGCTCCTTGAATTCATTGTTAACTAGTTTTTTCTAACATATTATAAATAGGGGTCAATTGTCTTTATAGTGGACTTATTAAAAAACATTCAATTTTTAGCTTATATACATGGGGAAAAAATCTATGTTTCATCAATAATAGAGAACTAATCTTCAAATCCACATAAACTTAGAATCTCAACAAATATAAAAATGTGCTTAGGGAATGTTAGTTTTTAGAATCTTTTCTCATGAATAAGGAGTTCTCAAAATAAAAATTTAATACTTTCTCTAGGCTCTTCCAAATCCCACTAGAAATTAGTATGCTATGTTTTCTTATATTACAAATACTAACTTCTTATGTGAAGTCATGAAACCAGAATTTTAATCCCTCTTAAAATTTTAAAAGGACAACTTAAAATCAAGGAAAAATACATGGACAAATATGGTCACTGTTATTTAGCTATTTATGTACTGAATTATTCTATAATTTAACAAGTCAACTGACAAATCAGCAATGTATGTGTCCATCAATGAGTCTTGAGTATGCAAAGAGCAAATAATACACATGTATAGTAGCATAAAGTTCCCTGGGCCCCTGGTGTTACCCTTATGCTGCCTATAACTGTCTTTTTCAATGTGAGTTTCAAGAAATCTGCTTGAATATGGTCTGCTGGGCTTCGAAAATACTATAGGTACTCACAATATAGACAATTGTCATATTTTCCAAAATTTTACTTGTAAATTCCCTCCAAATAAAGAGTTGTCTAATTCTTTGCAGCAAAACATTGCAGATAAAACAAGACAATGCCTATTGTGACTTCATTTGTTTTTCTTAGATGTTCAATGAAATACTGACTTTTTGCCTTAGTTGTGAAGCAACACAATTATTTAAAAGATAGTCGCTCCTCATGAAGCTCATTAAATCGTATTTGAGCTATCCTTAAAGATGAACTATTTTAGGTCCATTAATGGTGTAAAAGATGAAAATTTCTAGAATTAAATTTAATCAACTAAGAGATGAGATTTCTAGATTCTTAAACTGTGTATATAGCATATAGTTCATTAAACATTAGAGAATATTGGAAACAGTGTTAGAAGTTTTGAGGATGGAGAACAACTCTTTGATATGCTTCCATGACAAGTTGAATGACAAATATATTTTGAGAAATAAAAATTGGTGGGAATGTGTCACATTGTCATTTTGAGAAATGATTTCTTTCTTTCTTTTTTCTTTTCTTTTTCTTTTTTTTTTTGTGATTACACTGAGATGAACCTGAGACTTTATTTTGAACCCAGGGATGTGTGACTGCCAGACATGACTGACACCACAGAGCCTGGTTTCCCAGAACAAGTCTTTTTTACTATGGTTTTTTAAATTTTTATTTATTTTTTTTATTTTTTTTATTGTTGAAAGTATTACAGATGTCCCTCCTTTTTTCCCCTCATTGACACCCTCCTCCCTGCTCCCACCCCACTCCTGCCTTTACTCCCTGCTCCCACCCCACTCCTGCCTTTACCACACTGTTGTCTCTGTCCACTGGTTATGCATATATGCATATAAGCTCTGTGGTTGATCTCTTCATGCCCCCCTTTTCCTCTGGGGTTTCTCAGTCTGTTCCCTACCTCCATGTCTCTGAATCTGTTTTGTTCATCAGCTTATTTTGTTCACTATATTCCACAAATAAGTCTCTCTCTCTCTCTCTCTCTCTCTCTCTCTATATATATATATATATATATATATATATATATATATATATATATATATATATAAATTAAATGTACTAAGGTAAAGAAAATGGTAGGCTAGAACTTAAAAAACTAATTCTAATCCTAGCATATAGAGTAAACATTATAATGCTTTTTTCTCTTCAACTTTTGTGAGGTTGATAAACATCTCGTAAGAGCAAAAAGGCTGCCTGAGTGCTTGGGGAATGAGAACATTGACTCAAAGATCATGACCATGTCCACTGGGAGTGATGATATCTAACCTGTAACGTTGAGGAGGAAGAAAGTAAATTATTTTTTAAAAAACAGAGAAGCTAAGGCATATTGAAAAAATAATTTTAATAAAGTTATTATTTGTGTAAACTTTTACAGGCAATAATAAATAAATAAGAGAGAAACTGTCTACCACATGTCAAATTCTAGGAAAGTAGCAACTCACGCACAGTTCCACTCTCTCTCTCTGGAATAACAGGAGAACCAGGCGGGTGACAGCTACGAGTGTGGGTGTAGCCAGAGAGCTAAGTTTATCGGGGTAAAAAAAAAGGTCTGCTTTTTCTGGAACCATTAGTGTTTTTCATTATTTTGCTGCTCATTAGCATCCACTGGAGAACTAGGAAACATATTGATGCTGGGATTTCAAGCTTAGAAATTTTGACTTAATAAGTCTTGGGTGTGACCTGAGCTTCGGAAACTTTAAAGGGTCCCTGGGTCATTTCATCTGCAGTCCAGTTAGAGAACAGTGTTATGCATTCCTGGCTTCCTCCTGTGGAGTCAGGGGGCAGAAACTTGTAAGTCCTCTTGGGGAAGAGTTCCAACAGCCACCTTGATGCTGGTGCTTTTCAAAGGACCCCCAATCCTTGGAAACTTACAACCGGGAACTGCCCTGGATGACCTGATTTTTTTCATTTTCTGAGGATGACAGGAAATCTTAGCTCAGCAAAGCCTGCCTGTTGCTGACAACCCTCAAGAGAAGAAATTACTGAGCTTTGACCACCCACCATCCAGCTTCTGGTCAAGAAACTCTAGCAAAATGATACAGGATAGCAAAGCAAACAAAAAGAAACTCCACATCCAAGAATATCAATAATCTGAAGGCTAAAATTTAAGCTGAACATCTAGAAGAAAGGATTATCTTTTACTTAGAAATGAAGAAAGAGTCAGAATTAAACCTAAAATAGAGTAACTCAGGAGTATGTGATTAGAGCCCAAATGGAAGACTTCACAGAAATTATTATTTTTTATATTTTAAATAAAATTTCCATAGATGGACTGCAAAAAGGGATGTCATTGCTGGGAACATAATTACTGGTGAATTGGAGAGGTGGAGGAGAGAAATCATGAGGGGAAAATGATAGAACTTGAAAAAAATATCAGACCGAGATGGACAAAAAAGAATTTCCAAAGGGAATTCTTGGAGAACAGGGCAATGATTAGTTGTAATAGCTGGACACTTCCCTGAACTGCAGAATGGTTTGTATTATCAGACTGAAAGAGATCCCTAAGTAATAAACAATTAATGATGAGGCTCACATATATAGACATACTCTGGCTTGCAAGGGTAACGGGAAACATTTTACAGGTTTACAGACAAAATATGGAACTGCTTTTCCACTTACACTGCAAATAGAATCAAACTTGCTTCCGACTTTTCATTTGCAACACTTGGAACTAGGAAACAATGGAAGGTTTGAGAGCATGGTTCTTGAGAATAGCTCATGAGCGAATGATTCAGAAACTTAAGAATCCTAGTCACCCACAAATTAATTAATTGAATTGGGTAATTAGAAAGATACGTGTGCCTCTGCAGGAATGAGAAAATATACAAACCTATGTTCCCTATCTTCAAAGATATTTGAGAAAGAACTTGAACAAAATGATAGTTGGGTCCAAAGAGATACCTGAAGATAAAGGAAGAGAGAATGAAAATAAATATAACTGGAAATTTATATTAATTTAATTAAGGGTTAAGAGAAAATATGAGGATAACTTATTTGAAAGTAATGAAATGGTCTCATCAAATCGCAGACGTAGGAAAGAAGCATTTGAAGAAATACATTATCAAGCTCTCAAGTGGTTGCTAGAGAGTGGAAAGAATTTGATGGTGTGGGTAAGGTAGGGACTTGGCCATTATTTGAAACAATATTTCTAATCACTTTAAATATAAAAAAGTATAACTTATCATCAAGTAGAGCTTTTAAAATGTGTTGATTCATTAAAAGCCAATCAGAGAAATATGATGTGAATTGTTCTGGAAATAAAGAGGAACGTATTCTTTTGAACAAGCGCTTAATTTTCAAGTGCTTTAACATCATTTTAATGTTACACAAATCTGTGAGGGAGGCATGATTGTCATTGCTTTTGTTGTGTTGTTTTGAAGGAGACAATATTATAAATATTATAAATAAAATAATTTTCTAAATGTTACCAAAGCTAACTATTTTGCAGCTCGAGATTATATATACAATTCTCCATGATATTTAAACACTTTTCGAAACCTTACTCATTCCTTGGAGGCCTTGAGACCGGATACAGTACTGTATTTATTGGGGGAAAAAAAGTAAACGAGGAGAAGCATGAATTATTTAAAATCCTTGAATGACTTTCTTTTCAGGATGTCAGAGAAACACAGCACAATCTCACCCTGAAAAGAAAGTTTAGCAAATGCTTTTGACCCGCCTCCTTTGGTCCTTCTTTAGTCTGTGATAATTCATTGTTTTAGCTCTTATATTTAGCCCGGTACCAAACACCAAGACGCTCATGGAGATGACCCTCCCATTTGCTCCCTGAGTCCAGCTTAGAGCCAGTGTTAATGAATAGAATTTCTTGCCCTAAAAATTCATATGTCGAAGCCTTAACCACCTAGGTGTGACTGCATTTTCAGACTGGGCCTGTAAGTGGGTAATTATGTTTAAATGAGGTCATAAGGGAAGGTTCTGATTTCATAAGTCTAGAGTGTTCTCTCTCTCTTTCCTGCCCCCCACCCCCAAAGGAAAGGCCATGTGAAGACATAGCAAAAGAGTGACCATTTAAAAGCCAGGAAGAGACTCACGACCTGGGACTCTTACAGCACTTAGACATTAGACTTCTATCCTCCAAAACTATGAGAACAGCTGTCCTGTTTAAGTCACCGGGTGTCTGGTACTTTGTTACGGCAGTTCCAGTAGACGGATGCAGCCACCACTCTGATGCTAAAACAAGGATCTGCAAACTTCTTCTGCGAAAGGATAAATAATAGATATTTTCATCCACGTGGGCCATGAGAGATAGTGTCAACAACTCAAGACTGCTGTTATACTGTGAAAGCAGCCGTAGATAATATCTAAATAAATAGGTCTAGTGTGTTTCAATAAAACCTTATTTAGCAAAACACGCAGTAGGTGGAGGCTGGAGTTTGCCAACCCCTGTTAAAAAATATATATATATTTTGGTAACCATAGCTTGAATCAATAAATCCCTAAAATTTGCTCTGGCAGACCCCTGAAATCCAGCTCTTAATATTCCCAAGGAAACTTGAGCATTTTCTTACCACTAGGTGTGAGACACAAGGACGCACTGAGACCTGTCCATGGTACTTCTATGTTCTCTGTGACAGCTTTCCTTCAGACCTGTTTTTTCCCCATGACCTTAATCTCTAATTGTTCTGAAAATACCTGAACAATGGCTACTAACCCACAAGTACAATTTCTCCCTCTTTTGAAAAACATCCTTGAGCAACTATATGCAAAACAAGCTCAATTTTGCCTGCTTTCCTATTTCTAAAGCCCGATAGAATATTTTACCTGTCTTCCCCACTTAAAATTCTCCTGTGGAGCCTTCTCATGCTTGAAATTCTCCAAAGAAACCTAAAAGTTACAAGGCTTTGAAAGGCTTTCCCTGACTGTATTCTAGTGATAGCAATGTCTACAGAAGTCTTTGCAGTCATATTAGGCCAAGACATCCTCAAGCACATTTTTTTTTTAAGTTGACTTAATTTTCTTTAAAAATAATTTCTTGTCATAGACACCTAGTCCCTAACCTTCTTTGTCACTCTCAAATGCCTGTACCTATAACCTGGGACAGGAGAGCTTGGCAGCGACAGACTAGCATCCAAAATATGGGATTGAGAGGTACTGAATTTTTGTTCCTGTAGGTTCATTATGCCTATCAAACACACTCAATCCATCAGATGGCCTCAACGTAAATCAGCCTGAACCATACCAGGCCCTCAATAAATACTTATTAAATGCATGAATTGGAAGCACAATTTAATATTTTAAATGATGTGAGATCTAGAGTCCAAGAAATATCACATTGTACCTTGAAATAACTCAAGCACAATTGCTGATGGAAATAGGAATTCTTAACACACAGAACATTACTGTCAACCATGCACTCTTCTGAGAGAAAGGTTAGGTCTATATAGAGAGTGTCAGACACCTCTTTATAAATGATTACAAATCAATGCTCTTAACATTAGTAACAACGCTGCAATGAAGACCCTTGCATATATTTCTTATCGGCCATGGTCAGGCAGGTATAGTTTCTGACTCTTTGCTTCCTTCTTGTAGTTAGATTAGACACCCAGACCCCTCCCCATGTGACTGTGCATTGTGTCCTGCCAGGTAGAATATACTTCACTGCCCCGATGACTTTGGTTCTAGTCATGTGACTTCTTTGTCCAATAGACAGAAGTAACAATGTACTAATTTCAAGCAGAGACTTCAGGAAGTCTTTCATGTGTCCACTAGACCCCTTTAGCTTCTGCCACTGCAATAAAAACAACATATCCCAGATAGTGGGGAGCTACTTCAGCTGTGGTCCAGGAATGAGAAGGCACCAGAGAGACCAGAAGCTGACCTGTGGCCCTCATGTAACACAAGCAATAACTACATGCTTTTGTTGTAAGCCACTGAGATATTAGGGCTGGTTATTGCTGCCAAAAACTAACTAGCAGAGTGAGGTGAAATTCCCAGAACTGGGATTTCTAGGTCCAAGTGTAAATGCAATTTATATTTGGATAGATATTGCCAAATTTCATTCCATAGGAAGATTACCATTTTGTACTCCAACAACATACCAAGAAGCCTGTTTCCAGACAGCATGTGCAACGGATTGTCTTGAACTTTTGGATATTTGCTAATCTGCTAAGTGAGAAATTATAGCTTAGTGTCATTTGTATTTTCATCTCTCCTGTTAAGATTGAAGTTTTTTCCTCTTCATAGATTACGGCCCCTGTTTTACACAGAACTCTCTGTTAATACCTTTGCCCATTTTTCCTTTTGGTGTGATAGTATTTTCATCCCAATTTTTACATGTTCCATGTGCCCTAAGATTAGTCCTTTGAAGTTTGATCAACAAATATTATTTTGTATTAGTCCAGTGTCATTTCGCTTAGCTTATAGTTTTGTTACATTAAGTTAATTTATGTTTTATTTTACTTCAAATACCTAAATCTGTATTATATTGTTGTGGTTCAAAATGAGCAGAAATCAATTGGCTCTTTCAAAAATTGATAGAAGAGGGAACTGTAGTCAGTTACATTTGATAGAACTCTTTGCTGGTTATAGTCTAAGTTTAGCATATTTAATGTGAGTCATAATACAGATAGCTGGGTTTGATAACCCCTACCTATTATAATCAAGATGCTTTGTCTTGGGATAGTAAAACAGAGGTTAAAAAAAATTACTTGCAGAGTTGAGTGCTAAGAAAACATGGTCCCAGCTGATTCTAACAAGAATTCAATGGAATATGACATTTTATATGGGTAAATAACAGCAAAAATAATTTAAACTGTCACAAAGACTGCTCCACATCACACAGTGCAGCAGAATGATCTGATTAGTAAAGGATATAGACCTTATTTACTTTGCTACAGGTTCATCACAAAAGAATGAGAAATACATTAGACAATGTCCCAGCGCCACACTTATATCCACAGACACTAAGGCAGTCTCTCTTTTTCTGAATAGTAATTTTTCAAGTTTGTATTTTTGCTAGTTTGTACTTTAAAAACATTTTACTCACCCAGCCGGTGAGGCTCAGTGGTTGAGCATCGACCCATGCACCAAGAGGTCGCCAGTTCTATTCCTGGTCAGGGCACATGCCCAGGTTGTGGGCCCGGTCCCCAGTGGGGGGCATGCAGGAGGCGGCCAATCGATGTTCTCTCTCATCGATGTTTTTCTCTCTCTCTCTCCCTCTCCCTCTCTCTCTAAAATCAATAAAGAAAAAAAAAATTTTAAAAATAAATAAATAGAAATAAAAACATTTCACTCTGTGCTCTCTCACACATTTTTAAGTTGGGATCTAAAATTACCCATCATCAGTTTAAATAGTTGTGATACATTTTTAATTTTTAATACAAATAAATCGTTTATAACAACCTTATGTGGACAGTTGTATGGACAAGTTTTAAATATGTAGGACATAATTTGTGGCTATTTCTACCTTACCTACAAATGAATTTATTATTCTGTAGAATCATCAGTTCTCAGTTTGGGACTATGCAAACAAACAAACAAAAAAAAACGACAACACACAAACAACAAAGCTCCCTGAGACTTATCAAATGCCTCTTAATTCTAATGTCCATCTTTCACCTTGACACGCCTTCATTAATTCAATATATTCAGAAAAGTTGAGGAAGACTGAAAATATTGTTCCTTTCAATATGTCTTTGCCAATACACGTTTTGGATAAAATGTTTTAATCTTATCGCACTCTTTATTTTTTATGTTTGTCAAAACCTGGGCCTACAGATTTACCTTATTCAATTTGGAAAATGTCAACCCATACCCTAATTGGCAAAGCCAGTCAATATTTCCAAATGAATCAGCCAGATCAGAATTCTTTCTGTCAGAGGAAGTCTGAGTTCATTTTTCAATCCAAATAAACATATTAATAGGCACTCCTCTGACAAGCGTCTCATTTCCGAACCCCAGTTCCAAGATGGATAGATCAGACCGTCTTCCCATGAATCTGGGTCGCGAGAAACAGTGTGCCACCCTCAATATTTCTCATGGAGCTCGCCTGCTTTGCCTCCTGGCCTTCTCGGGCAGTGATTCATTTTTGCACAATGGTTGGGAAGTGAAAGGGGCGGGTTCTCCCCATGAAAACTCACTGTTTCTCTGCTGGGCTGCTGTGTGGTGACCTACGGCCAAGGTCATGGCCAGTTCTGCCCCCACACCTCATTCTCTGGCCCACCTGGATGCTCTATGGGCTTTGTCCTTTCATTTGCACCCCCTCCCCCACTTAAACCATGTAGAATGGCACTGTGTTCAAACCCAGACTCGTGACGAATTCTGATATTGTTTTTCAGCCATGGCTCCACATTGGCATCAACTGGGATTTTGGAAAGTGGTGGTGAGGCCTCTTAAAAATACCAGTGCATGCCCTGGCCGGTTTGGCTCAGCGGTGAGAGCATCGGCCCGCGGACCAGAGAGTCCCGGGTTCGGTTCCCACTAAGGGCACGTACCTCGGTTGCAGTTTGTCCCCGGTTTGGTTGGGGTCGTGTGGATGGCAACCACTTAATGTGTCTCTCTCACATCGATATTTCTCTCTCTCTTCCCCCCTCTCTCCCTCACGCTCTATCTGAAGATAAATGCAAAAATGTCCTCGGGTGAGGATAAAAAGATACGTATATACACACACACATACCAGTGCATGGGACCCATTCAGATGAATGGAACCAGAATTCCTGTGGATGGAAAAGGCATTCCTACGGGGTAAAGCTCTCCAGGTGAATCCAGGCTATCCTCAGAGCTGGGAGAGACTGCTCCAGGGTTGTATATAAAGAACCCCCGAGTTACGTTAGCAAAAGAACAGCAGGGTGAGTCCTGTGTAGGCAGCCAAGGGTGTTTACCGGAAACACCCTTTCAATTACACCCCACCCTGAAAACCAGTAAAGAGCCCCCTATAACGCTGTTCACAATATTTTGTCCCTAAATATTGCTCTTATTTTTAGGCTCTGGGTAGTTATCCTAATCCTTAAGTTCTTCAACAAGTTTAATCAAAAGTGTTATGAGAGAAAATTAAAGGAAGTGAAATTACCCTTAGACAGTTATTTAATATAATAAACCCAGTCCAGCCGGTGTGGCTCAGTGGTTGAGTGTTGACCCATGCACCAAGAGGTCGCCGGTTCGATTCCTGGTCAGGGCATATGCCCAGGTTGTGGGCCCGATCCCCAGGGGGGGGCATGCAGGAGGCGGCCAATCGATGTTCTCTCTCATCGATGTTTCTATCTCTCCCTCTCCCTTCCTCTCTCTCTCTTTCTCTCTCTAAAATCAATAAAGAAAAAAATATATATCTATATAATATAGATATATTATATATAATATAATATAATAAAATATAATATATATATAATAAACATAGCAGGCTACAGCTCATTCCAGTTACACAGAGAAGGTGGTTTAGGTCACCAATCCCTAAGACACTTTCTATACTTAGTTTGCATTTAATTCTCAAAGAGGAATTTGGTCATCTTGCTTGTTTTTTTTAATCTTTATTGTTGAAAGTATTACAGATGTCCCTCCCCCCCCATTGACACCCCTCCCCCACCCACCTCTGCCTTCACCACACTGTTGTCTGTGTCTACTGGTTATGCCCATATGCATATAAGATCTTTGGTTTATCTCTTCCCGGCCACACCCACCCCCTTCCCTCTGAGGCTTGTCAGTTGGTTCCCTACTTCCATATCATCTTGCTTGTTTTTGATTTATCTTTTAACCACATCAGAAAAGCATCAAGAACTTAGAGGACAGAGGAGGAGGCCAGTAGGACCCTACACAGTGACAGCACCGAGTTGTGGCTGGTGAAGAGATAAAAGACAGGAAACACCGACGAACCTAACCTGGGCCCATTGAACTGCAGTGTCCGCCACCTCCCAATACTCTTGAGGGAAGACTGCTTTACATAATAAAACAGTTTAATCATAGAAAAATATATTAGTTTTAGCATCTTTACTAAGAAGAGAGAACCTGCAATTTGTTTGAGAAAAAAAAAAATCCAAATGGTTTCATTTTGGTATTTCCCCCATGAATCTCAATTTTCTGCAAAATTCATTTTGTAATCCATCTAGTGTCAATCAATGCTACATAAATAAGGCCTTACTATGTTTTCTAGAAATATCACTAATAATTGTAAACTAAAGTATATTGCTACAACAGAGATTTTATATATATATATATATATATATATGATCAAGTCCATTTTCATCATAATTTAAAAAACACAATGCATACATGTTTACTGTTTTACTAACACTCTGTCCAAACATAATTTATGCAAAAGGTATCTTAAAGCACAGACAGTAAGTTAAACTTCTATTTTCTTTTATAAATGTATTAAAATTACTCTTGTTGATTCACTAGCAGCTTGCTTTTACACACATAAAAAGGCTTACAGTTTAAGTTAACTACAGAAAAGTTCTATTTGAAAAACATTTTGAACGTGTAAAATATCTACAATGCTTTTTCTATTCCAATGCAGTCTTTAAAATTGTTTATTACGGCATCGAACTGCAGAATAAAATGCCCTCGAATTAAACATCTTCTATGAATTGTGTGTAACCACCAGATGGCTAGAGATGAATAAAAATGCAAAGTGGTTTCTATTTTGTAAGGGTTCTGTTACGTTTTGCTGAGATTAAACTAAGATCAGGAAATAATGGATTCTTCTGGGAATCGGCTGAGAGACCTTAAAGGTTGGAAAACTCTACCTTGTGAATGATGTAAGGTTTTGGGTAATATCATTCTTTTTTTTGAGTTAGGACAAATAAGGACTTTTTGGCCTTTTATTTTTAAATGTGTATTTGTTTTAAAAATCAAATATTACTAAAAGTTTTAAAGCTAAAATCCCTTCCGTAAATCCTCCTAATATAGGTTTATTATAATTTATAGATAAATCATTGATCAATGTTAAATTATTTTGCCTAAATATGGTTTCCTGTGATGCAAGTAGTTTATTATGCTTGTAAGGGATAGTTCTCAAAATACCGCAGGGATAGATCTCAAGAAAGAACCTAATATGCTGGAAGGGTGAGTTGAAAAAGATTAGTTCAAAAACCCTAGGAGAAAACATAGCCAGTGAAACCTCAGACCTCTCTCATAGCAATATTTTTGTAGATATATCTCCTCGGGCAAGGGAAACAAACGAAAAAATAAACAAATGGGACTACATCAAACTAAAAATCTTCTGCACAGCAAAGGAAACCATCAATAAAATGAAAAGGGAACCCACTGTATGGGAGAACATATTTGTCAATGATACATCTGATAAGGGGTTAATTTCCAAAATATATAAAGAACTTACACAACTCAACACCAGGAAGACAAACAATCCAAGAAAAAAATGGGCAAAGGACCTGAATAGACATTTCTCCAAAGAGGACATTCAGATGGCCAATGGATATATGAAAAAATGCCCAATGTCACTAATCATCAGAGAGATGCAAATTAAAACTACAATGTGGTGTCACCTCCCACCTGTCATAATGTCTACCATCAATAAATCATCAAACAACAAGTGCTGGCGAGGGTGTGGAGAAAAGGGAACCCTTGAGCCCTGTTGGTGGGAAGGCAGACTGGGGCAGCCACTATGGAAAATAGTATGGAGTTTTCTCAAAAAATTAAAAATGTAACAAACTGCCTTTTGACCCAGAGATGCCACTTCTGGGAATATATTCTAAGAATCTCGAAACGCCAATCAGAAAGAATATATGCATTCCCATGTTCATAGCATGGTTATTTACAATAGCCAAGATGTGAAATCAGCCCAAGTGCCCATTAGTAGATGAGTGGATGAAAAAACTGTGGTACATTTATACAATGGAATACCACATGACTGTAAAAAAGGAACTCTTACCTTTTGCTACAGGATATATGGACCTGGAGAGTATTATGCTGAGCAAAATAAACCAGTCAGAGAAAGACAAGTATCACATGATCTCACTTATACGTGGAATCTAATGAACAAAATAAACTGATGAACAAAATAGAACCAAAAGCATGGATACATGAAACAGACTGACCGAGGATGGCAGGGTTGGGTGGAGATGGGTAAAGGGTAAAGGGGAGGGGATGGGGGACATCTGTAATAGTGTCAACAATAAATTTTTTAAAAATCACAAACCAAAAATTCATTAAAGGTGAATCGTATGCTAACGTGACTGGTGGACATTCACAGATGTATATACTTGTTAGTATAGAGAACATCTAAGTTGACTATCAGTCATTACGCTAGAATATTCTCTATTATTCTTTTAAATGACAGTGCATTGGAATCACTCAACTAACCATTTTACTTTTTTGTTTTCCCTTGACAATTGTACCACATTTAAAGGAAACCAAATAAAATTTCCCTGGGTTGATGTGCACTTGCGATTCATAAAAAAAAAAGTAAATTATGAAAGTCTAAACTCTTTAAAGGACTAGGTCATCATCACATCTGTGTCCTTTACATGGATTTATTGTCTGGTCTCTAGGAGGTGGACATAGATGCCAGTATCTGTGTATACCCAAATGATAAACAACAAGAAAGTGTGTTCTCAGTCAACACCTTCTATTGCGTGGTACACAGCACATCTCTTTTCAGAGCTGAAGAAGGGCTACATGTCAATCACTGAGGCAATACCTTCATAGATGAAATGCACCCAAGAAGTTACTCTGCCATATTTTATAAATAAAAATAAGTAAACGTCATATGGAATGTTCTTTAACTTTATTGAACTATTTGAATACGAGAATGGCATCGCTAAGAACAAACTTTATACACAATTTAATAGCAATCACATTCAGTATACAATTTGCAGCACATATTAAACCGACATTAAAGATATCACTTGTGAGAGAAGTTTAACTACAAACGATCGAAGAACGGTATCTCTCTCTAAAATTTAAATACTGAATTCTCTCCAATTGAACTGATAGAATTTTAAAGTAAATTCGTTTAGCAGGTTCATGTTCATACGTGATACATTTATATCCCAAATCCAGTGAATAAAACTCAGTGGGGTATGTACCTGACACAATTTGAAACTTACCAAAAAGACATTTTGATAATAATGTGGAAGAGTACAAAAGTACTCACATAGTGTTCCACTAAAAATGAAGGAAATAAAACTTTTTTTTTTATTATTCACCTTTCAATATAGACATCAATATTTCAACAACTATGAATTCCATTCCCACTATTTTATAGTCAATTTGAGATGGAGGGAGTCACCCATAAATCGCAGAGGAAGACGGTAACAGTCCTCAGGCTAGAATTCTGTTTCCACTCTATTGATTAAATACTATCTTTCTCCAATTTGCTCACTGGACAATCGCAGTTTTAACACAACTAAATAATTATCAATAAAGGAATAAAGTCAACATTATAGATATTCAATAGACAGAAAACACAAGAAGAAGATACACAGAGGGATCTAAAAAGGATAAAGAAAAGTGCAAATATTTCATTGAAAGTGAACTGACCTTTTCCACCAAACATTTTGGAGTGCTTTTTTTTTTTTTTTTAATCTTAGTGATGGAGTTTTTCAGACCTAGACATCCTAATTTGTTTTTAAGTAGTTTGATTCTTATTTATTTTATTTTTAGACACCTTCCTTTGTTTCCTGACCACAATTACAAAAGTATACACAAATCGTATTTATTATTTTTTACGTAAAATCCATAGAGAAATTATAATATAAAAAATAAGATTCCATCTATTTTAAAGCATACCACTAGGGCTTTACCTTAATAGCTATTTCATTTTAGTATTTTGATCATTTCAATATTGGTCACCAAGATCATTTCGGGCATGACTATTAGTCTTATTAACTCTTTGCAATATTTTAAACTATTCCATCCATATTTCTTATTGATTTTATATATATATTTTTGTTTTAAAATATGTTTTTATTGATTTTTTAGAGAGAGAGGAAGGGAGAGAGAGATGGAAACATCAGTGTGAGAAACATTGATTGGCAGCCTCCTGCACGCCCCCTACTGGGGATGGAGCACGCAACCCAGGCATGTGCCCTGACCAGGAATCAAACCAGGACCTCTCAGTCCATGGGACGATGCTCAATCCACTGAGCCACACCAGCTGGGCTAACATGCAATTTTTGTTCTTTGCTTTTTCTTGGATATTTGACATAGCATTATGGCTATAGAAACGCAGATAACAAGCATACCTAAAATGTACACATGGCTTCACAGGAAGAGAGTGGATGAGGTGTACAGAATTTTTTTGAGAATACCATCTTTGTCAAAGAATACTCATCTGTTCTTTCAACTTTCTCTAGTAGAAGACACAGAAGACTCTCGCTCATTTCTTTACCTTAAATAAGTTACATAATCATCAATGAATCAGCCTCAGATAATGTTAAGAAAGTAATGACTGGCATGTGAGGAGGTAACAAATGGGGACAAAACATATCTCCCCTTTGATTCTGTCTCAGGATCTCGTCTCAAGGTCATGGCTGTGTCTGTCCCTAACACCACGACACTTCCAGGATTCTGGAATTCCATCTAATAGAGGACTGGAAGAATTCCAGGGAATATGTTAATGTTGTTTAGAAAAGAACAATTAAACTTTTTTGGATTAATTTCTTTCTACTAGCATCTTGGAATTTCCAATTATTGCAAATAAAAGAATATTCAGTATAGAGTGACCTGTATTAATTTGCAAAATCTAAAATCCCTAACATTGTGTGCACAGTCAGAGGGAAATGATGTTCACTAGATAATCATAGTCTCGGAGACTCAGAAAAGACTCAGAAACAGTGGGTTAGAGTCTCGGTGAGGATGAAATAGTCTTAAGAATGAACATATGCTATAGTGCTAAGAAATCTAGTACGTGGTCAAGTCAATTAGTGGATGTCTGTTCAGCTGAGCCGTGAAAGAGAAGGCTGAGCTGGCAGGTGTCAGAGTAGTCCATTAAAGCATCAGCCAAAAATCAGAGTGAAACCTTGAATCACTTACTGCTGTGGTACAAGCAAGGGTCCAAAGTCAGGGAAGGTGCCCAAGCTCCCTTTCCACTTCCTCCGCAGGGTGTCCTGGACCGAGATCAGGCATCCACAGAGGTGGGGGTCATCTCTCCGCTGCAGGGGCCCAAACAAAAGGCTCCAGCAGATCTATGGAATCTAGGGTTGAGGAGGGTGTTGTTTTCAAGGTTTCCCCTCCTTCCTTCATAAAGAGGCACCTGACCTCTGCCCAAGGGCTCAGAGGAAGACACCTACAAACGAAGTCTCATTCTAGGAAAGTAGTTGTGTGAGAGTGCACAACCCACCTGGGAGGTCCGAGTCCTGACTGCGGCTCCCTTCAGGGCACCTCCTCCCTGAGGCCTGCCAGGAAAGCCTTTGTAATGGCCTGTGACCAGGCCTGAGAGACCACACACAGGTTTTTAACTGGCTCCCGGGGTGATGCTCAGATACCCAAAACCTACCATTATTTGTATTTATATAAAGGATCAATAGGCCCAGCCTGTGTGACTCAATGGATTGAGCGTCATCCCATGGACTGAGGGGTCCCAGCTCGAATTCCCGGTTGGTCAGGGCATATGCCCAGGTTGCAGGCTTGCGCTCCATTAGGGGGCATGCAGGAGGTAGCGGACTGATGTTTCTCTCTCTCTCCCTTCCTCTCTCTCTAAAAAAAATCAGTAAAAAAAATTTTTTTTAAATAAATAAAGGATCAATAGCTTATCTTAAAAATCTGCAGAAAAATTACTAAAATTCAAGTCTATTTTAATTTTTAGGATGTATAACATTTTTTAAATCTAATTTCTTTCTCAATATATTTGTGTGTATGTTGCAAAGAATAAAAAAAGTACTCAGAGATGATTACATGACTACCTATTGTATTAAATGTTTCAAGTAAAATATGTGTTCTATTAAGGTTTCATTTTTTATATAACAACTGTGAGATATAAATCACGTAGTGTACAATTCACCCATTTAAAGTATGCAAGTTGCCCGGTGGGTGTGGCTCAGTGGTTGAGCATCGACCCATGCACCAAGAGGTCGCGGTTGGATTCCCGGTCAGGGCACATGCCCAGGTTGTGCACTCGATCCCCAGTAGGGGGCGTGCAGGAGGCAGCTGATAGGTGTTTCTCTCTCATTGATGTTTCCATCTCTCTCTCCCTCTCCCGTCCTCTCTCTGAAATCAATAAAAGCCTATTTAAAGTGTGCAAGTTATGTTTAGAGAATTGGGCAAATATCACCACGATCAGTTTTAAAACAATTTCGTCACTCTAGAACAAAACCCCTGATCTACTTTTTCTCTGTACAGTGTTGCCTATCGCGTGCATTTCATATCAACAGAATCGTACAATACATGGCATCACATAACTGACTTCTAGTACAGGATAGTTCACCCACGTTCGGCCATGTATCAATGCTGCACTATTGTTTCGGAGATGGGGTGCAGAAGAGTGACCTCAGATGGTAGCCTCTGGCCTCCTTCAGTTGTCTCTCCTGGGCTGTAACAGCCACCCTATGAGTGAACTAGCCCAAGGCAACCAGGGCCCCAATATTCTTAGCCTGCCATCGCCCCAATACGGGGGCTGAGGGGACGTAGGGACCCTCAGACCTCTCAGTGGCTCTCATTTGATATTAAGCCTCTACAACATGGAACTGTGGAAAGGAGATAAAAAATGCTGGCTACCTGTACCTGCCAGGCTGAAACCACAGCCCTTGATGGGGAGCTCTGGGGACAGGGCACCCCGTCTCCTTGGCCACACTCACTTCCTGCTGAGATGGGTGGGGCGGGGACGGTGTCATGCACATGCACAGACTCACTGTCCTTAGAGAGATTTAGTAGATTTTCTTTGTTGACTTAATGTTTTGTCACTTGCTATAGGGTTCCACAGACTTGAAATAGTTGGTTTTTTAATAAGTTTCACCAGTTATGGTTGTTTACTGGGGAGAGGGTCCTTGAAGATCCTCATACACCATTCTGGAAACTGTCCCTAAGTTTATATATATATTGATGTTTATATATAAAAATCTATATATATATACACACATATATATATATCTTTTATCTATAATCCTCACCCGAGGATATTTTTGTTCAGATAGAGTGGGAGGGAGAGAGAGGAAGAGAGGGAGAGAGCGAGAAACATCGATGTGAGAGAGACACATGGACTGGTCACCTCCCACACGACCCCAATCAGGGCCGGGGACGAACTGCAACTGAGGTACATGCCCTTGGCCGGAACCGAACCTGGGACTCTCTGGTCTGCAGGCCGACACTCTAACCACTGAACTAAACTGGCCAGGGCCCTAAGTTCATATTTTAACCACTGGAAAAAAATGTTGCTCACAAAATTGTTGATGTTATCCAAAATTGATCAGCATCCGGGCACACTAAAATAATTCCGTTAGTGCTTTTTTATAGGTGCTTCATTTGATTAATGCCTGTCTCGTTGTGGTTTCTCTCATACTGACTTACAATGCCACCAAACACAATCAATGGCTTTATGTGGAGAAAAATAAAAGTAAAAGCAGTTCAATCGTTGGAATTTATAACAATTACATTTATCCAGGTTTCAACGGGTAATCATAATAACAGCCCACAATGGCAAGAAATCCAAATCTATCATTCTGTGATCAAAAAACCCCATTTTTTTGGATTAATAGCATATATCTTTGGGCACAGGATTTTTTCTTTAATGAAAATACAATAGAAACATATATAGGATTTTATCGTCCATACCAAAAACCAGCAATTCATAATGAATTGGTTTTAGTAGAAAATCAACAAGTATCTATTAGTCCCTGTCATGTACTCAGCAACACGCTCTAGGAAAAAACACAGGGAGTATTAAGTATAAGTCTACTTTCAGGGATATGACCGAATTGAGGAGAAAATACAAATGTGTATTTCAGGGGGGGGAAAGGTCGTACTGTTGGTTTCCATTATGTTTTTCGGTTTTTCCTTTCCAAATCAACCATCTCTAACTTCTGAAGACAGGGTACCTTTCTCCTTTTCAGACAAAAGAGCTTGCTTCCTGACTTAGCCTGGGTTCCCCTGAAGCAAAGTTCGAGACCAGGCCATGTATGTACATAGTCAAATGTAGAGATAACAGAAAGGGGAGAGAAAAATGAGAAATGGAAAAAAAAAAAAAAAAGCGGGACTACATTATAGAGTGCACGTCTGTGGGCAGCTCAGACCTGCTCCTGCCGATGACCTTCTCAGAACTGTCCACCTACGGCTGAATATGAACATGTTTTTCTCAGATTCCCAGCCTCTTCTCAGAATCATGCTACTCTCTGCATATTCAAGTCCAATGGAGCATCTTGAGTTTCTGTGTTTTATCTTCCTCACCGCAGATGATTACCCACTCTTCCCTATTCTCAAATCTCCCTTTCTCTTTTCTTGTGCCTTAGTTACTTTTTAACTGTAACTAATCCTTCATGTATCAATTTGAACACTCCTTAACCCCGAGATGCCAGCTCCATAGTAAAGTGTGCTTTGCTAGCACTAGATACTGTTTTTAAAAGAAAATATCCAGTTGAGATTATATATTTATGTATATGATTGTTATGAATACATCCCCGCTCCATTAAACTGTTAGATACAAAGGGCATTTTCATTATTTTGTTTGTGTACACCTTTGTAGACTAGACACATCCATGCCTGTCATGTAGTCATAACTCAGCAAATATTGGAGGGAGAAAAGAACACATGAAACTATACAAACTTAGATATTCAAGGTACATTTGTAAGTATAAATAAACTGGAACTTTAAGGGAGGTTGATACACAAACAAATAAAAGAAAATCATTTCATGTTGGGGATTAATAGATTAGCAGATATAAAAACTCAGAGATGAATATGCCGTGTATAAAATACATGAGGTGATAAAACCTGGAAATAAAGCTAACTATTGATTCATAGTAAACTTGAATAGGTAGAAACAGATCATTTAAAAAAAAACCTCAAAAGTCTGAACATCCTTGGAATAGCTTTCTGTCTACATAACTTCTCTAGGATTCTAATCAAGAGAGAGGGATAATTAAAGTACCCATGAATGAGGATGTATAATGAAATAATATGGAGAAAGTAGAGAGAAAACAGTAAAAAAGGGAAAAAACAGTAAAAGGGAAGCCAGGTGGCAGGGTCTCGAGTCACGTGTGTAGGGCTGTGATGGTCAGGCCGGGGGTATAAACCACAGAGGAAATCAAGGGGCATTTCTGATAGATTTCCCCACATCAGAGGGAGAAAATGAAGGATAAAGAAAATAGAAGGTGAATTAAATATGGTTTCAGGAACATTTACTCTGGGAGGTAAACGAAAATTGCCAATTTTAGGAGTCCTTCCAATAAAAGAAAACTTTGAAGAGAAGCAGAGAGAAAGAAAAAGAAGTTGTTACAAAACAGACTGAAAGCACCTGAGAGGAAATGAACACGCAGCCGGGCAGAGCTGGAGCATGCCCTGCAGTCCATATCCCCCTGACCACAGGAACCAGGCATGAGCATTGTCACCGCAGGTAAGCGGGACACAGGGAGGCTGAAAGGGCCACAACGTCTTCACAGCTCCTCTCTTCCGGAGGGGACCTTGGTCTTCCCAGCCCTGGCATCTCGACGGGCCTGGTGACTCGTCCTGACTAATTAAATGAGGTAAAACTGCAATTGTTTTATCCGTGTGTCCAGGGCATGAACCAGGCATGGGCACAGACCAAAAGCCGAGCTGGGATAAACAAGGAGTCACTTTGTCCCTGGCTGATATGAGATAATTATAAACTTCTTCTTCTTTTTTCTTTTTCTTTTTCCTTTATTGATTTTAGAAAGACAGGGAGTGAGAGGGAGAGAGAGATAGAAACATCGATGAGAGAGAACATCGATTGGCTGCCTCCTGCATGCCCCGCACTGGGAATCGGGCCCACAACCTGGGCATGTGCCCTGACTGGGAATTGAACTGGCGACCTCTTGGTGCATGGGTCAACGCTCAACCACTGAGCCACACCGGCTGGACCTTCTTCTTCTCCTTCTTCTTCTTCTCCTTCTTCTTCTTCTCCTTCTTCTCCTTCTTCTCCTTCTTCTTCTTCTCCTTCTCCTTCTCCTTCTCCTTCTCCTTCTTCTTCTTCTTCTTTTAAAAATTTTTTCATTGATTTTTTTTTTGAGAAAGAGACCAAGGGAGAGGGAGAGAGAGAAACATTGATGAGAGAGAAACACGGATCGACTGCCAAAACTGTGTAATTTGTAAGCCTAAGTTTTAAGAGGTCTGTAATTGGCACCGTTGCTATGAAAATGTAGCTCAGCCAACAGCCAAGACCCACTGCCAGCCACGTGAATGTGGCCATCACAGACTTACACAGCCCCACTGAGCAAGCTAGTTGACTAGACGACTAAAACTCTATGAGTGAACAATGCAAATCTGGAGGACAGACCATCGCCAGCAAAAAGTAGAATCATTTTGTATTACGGCACTTTGTTTTGGTGTTATTATTACACAGCAATTGAAAACTAATTGCATATCACCCGAAAGTGAGTGACACTTAATAAAAATCCCAAATATGGGGCACCAACACTGGGTCCAAGCTGTCAGAGGCTAGGAGAGTGGCCATGAAAACCTGGTGGCGGCAGACAATCAGGAAGAAAATGAAAATGTTGGCTGAGTTGATGGGTTTGCTCACTTTTGCCTATTTTTCAGAGGCGTCACAAAAATGCTCCTTTAATAATCAGAGAAAATGCCATTCCTTTTAGGGCATTTTAAAAGAGATGGAACTTTATTTTTCAGTGGGCATTGTCCCACACCTTCTAGGGAAAATGAAAAAAGGAGGAACTGCCCGATATCTGAGAGCCAATTAATTGCCATCATAATCTGACCTTCTCCTGAAGCTTGATGATTTCACAGGCTGGAGCTGCCCTCAGTATTTAATTATGAGATGTGCCATGATTGGTAAATAGACTTTTTTAAATGTCAATATGTATGAAGAGAGATAGTAGGTAACTTATGGACCTTTGGTACTTCTTCCATATTTATCTGGATAGAAAGGTCTTGAAATGCTAGGTCATAGCAAAGGGGAAGCTAGGAAATAACTGATCATAATGAAAAAGCGGGTGGCTGCCTCCTGTGATGATAATTAAGTGATTATTTCTTCTGGGAAATAAACTTTGTACAAAGACGATTATTTGAACTACGAGAGCTAGAGTGAACCACAGATCTTATTTCATTTTTATGGTGGGACTAATATGGCAATAAGGAGAAAGAGATTCTGAAAACAAATGCATGAGAGAACAAGTTTTACTGACAACCACAAGCCAGAATTTGCAAGAACTAAAAGTAAATGGGACATTTGGGGGATGGCAGATTATCAATACATCAGACCAACTACCCCTCTCCAATTTGAGGGCAAAGAGAAGAGCTGAACAAAATGTGAGATGAATTTATATGAAGATCATTAAAGATATAAATTAATGATGAGGGCTTTATAGCCTACCATTAGGAAAGGAAAATGGCTCAGGGGAGCCCAAGACTTAGGGATACATTTTTTATGGGTGCATTTCTGTTTTATTTTTTTTTTCTTATACTTTACTGTGGTAAGAACATAACAAGAGAGCTACCATCTTAACAAACATTTAAGTGTCCAATACAATATTGTTGACTACAGGGACAATGTTATACGGAAGATCTCTAGAACTTATTCATCTTGCATAAATGAAACTCTCTTTATGCATGTTTTTTATTTATTTATTTTTTCTTTATTGATTTTAGAGAGAGAGAGGAAGGGAGAGGGAGAGAGAGATAGAAACATGGATGAGAGAGAACATTGCCTGGCCGCCTCCTGCATGTCCCCACTGGGGATTAGGCAGGTGTCCTGACCAAGAATCGAACCGGCGACCTCTTGGTGCATGGGTCGATGCTCAACCACTGAACCACACTGGCCAGGCACTTTATGCAAGTTAATTAGCAATTTCTCACTTCCTCCTCCATCCAGTCCCTGGCAACCACCATTCCACTTTTAACTATAAATTTAACTATTCTAGATACCCCCTATAAGTGAAACCATGCAGTATTTATCCTTTTGTGACTGGATCACAATATAAGTCCTCACTTAAGGTTATGAATAGGTTCCATGGCTTTAAACAAAATGACCTACAGTGAAACCAATCATACCATAGGCAAATTGATATAAACAAGAGTTAAGTTTCTAAGGCATCTCATCAACGTTATAATGAAACATAGTTGAACGCAAGGACATTATTCGAGGACCTGTTGTGTTTCACTTAGTATAATGTCTTCAAGGTTGTCATATATTGCAGATTTTTTTCAGCTGAATAATAATTGTATTGTGTGTACCTACTATTTTCTTTATCAATTCATCACTCAAGGGACATTTAGGCTGCTGCCATGTCTTGGCTACAGTGAATATCGCTGCAAAGAAACCTGGAAGTGCTAATATCTCTTCAAAATCCTGATTTCAGTTCTTTTGGTTAAATACAGAGAAGTGGGTTGGTGGATCATATAGTAATTCTATTGTTAGTTCTTTGAGGAACCTCCACACTGTTTCCACAGCAGCTACACAATTTTGCATTTCCATGAATGGAGTACAAGAGTTCCAGTTCCCACACCTTCTCCCCATCACTTGCTGTCTTTTGATTTTTTTGGTAATGGCCATCATGAGAGGTGTGAGGTGATATTTCATCATAGTTTTGATTTGCATTTTCATGATAATCACTGACAATGAGAGTCATATATCGGATGGCCGTTTGTACGTCTTTGGGGGAGAAATGTCTGTTCAAGTCTTTAGCCCATTTTAATGAGGATATTTATTTTTGGGGTGTTTTTTGTTTTTGTTTTGCTATTGAGTTGTAAGAATTCTCATATAACTTTGGAAATTAACATCTTATCAAACATATGATTTGCAAGTGTTTTGAGGTTGCAGTGTCTCTCTGTCAATTGTTTTCCTTGCTGTGTGGAAGCTTTTTAGTTTGATGCAGTTCCTCTTGTCCAATTTCTCTTCTGTTGCCTGTGTTTTTTGGTGTCATATCCATGAAGTCATTACCAAGACCAATGCAATGACACTGTCCTCTACGTTTTCTTCTAGGAGTTTTATAACTTCAGTCTTGCATTGAAGTCTTTGTTCATTTGGATATGATTCTTGTGTATGGTGTAAAATAAGAGTCCAACTTCATTGCATGTGTGTAACCAGATTTCTCAATACCATTTTTGAAGAAACTAGCCTTTCCCTAATGTGGATCCTTAGCACCCTCTCAAAGATCAATTGACCACACATGTGTAAATTTATTTCCAGCATCTCTATTCTGTTCCATTGGTCTGTATGTCTGTCTTTATACCTGTATCCTACTGTCTTTAAAAAATTTTTTTTTCTTTATTGATTTTAGAGAGAGAGGTAGAGAGAGAGAGAAACATCAATGAGAGAGAACGTTGATTGGCCACCTCCTGCATGTCCCCCACTGGGGATTTGGCCCACAACCTGGGCATGTGCCCTGACCGGGAATTGAACCAGTGACCTCTTGGTGTATGGGTCGATGCTCAACCACTGAACCACACCAGCTGGGCTTAATTACTGGATTATAATATACTTTTAAATTAGGAAGTGTGATAGCTCAAGGTTGATTTAGCTATCTGTGGTCTTTCATGATCCCATATGATTTTTAAATTGTTTTTACTAATTCTATAAAATATCATTAAAATTTTGATTTTATGACAATGAATTTGGAGATCTATTTGGCTAGTATGGGCATTTTAACAATATTAAGTCTTCCAATCCATGAACACGGGATGTCATTCCATTTGTTTGTGTCTTCATTAATTTGTTTCATCGATACTTTGAAGTTTTCAGTGTCTTTCACCTGCTTAGTAAGCTTTATTCACAAATATTTTATTATTTTTTATGCTATTATTGTAAATGGTAAAAGAGTCAATTCACTGGGAAGATAAAAGAATTATAAATGTGTATACACCCAACATCACAGTGATTGCCCAATATGTGGTAATTTTACTATTACCCTGCAATGTTGGACAAAGCGATACTCTAAGACTTTTTTAGTTGACCAATAAGAAATGTAAGTGGGTAGGGTATTAGATAGAGAAGTAAGATACCTCAATGTTTTTCTCATTTTATGAATTCCAAGCAGCACAATGAATATATACTTACATCTTCCTTCCTGCCTTGGGTTCTGGATCCCAGTGTGTTAAATCAGTCCTCTATCTTTCTGGTTTACATTTATGTCTGAGTGGCTGGCATTTCAAAAAGTGAGTTTTAAGAAATGACTCTTAGTGTGTTCTTCTCTGGTGCAGCTGGATCTTGGAATAAAATCCAGTTTATTTACCCTTTACAACTTCCTGCTGGTTTATTTATTTTTCCTTTTCCATTTCTTCACCCAAAATTTGTTGCCATGGGCACTCTTCTTGACTTGGGCCTTTCATCATAGGATTCCATTTGTTTGTCATATTGCAAAAATGAAAGGTTATTCTCCAGGAAATGGAAAATTTAGTTAAGAGGCAAGTTGAGATGGGGGCTGGTTGTGTCCTTCTATTTAGGTCAACCCTCCTCATAGACCTCTCTTTTGAGTATGAGATCCATTAACAATCAAAACAACATTTTTCTTCTCAGTGATATTTGGTAATCATGATGGTAATTTTTGTTACGTTGCAACCTATAGGCTAACACTTAACTGCTAGGCCCTAAAAGTGTTTGAAGAAATGAGCAAATATATGTGTTGCTAAAAACAGAAAAAGGAATCAGCCAAACTTTAAGTATTCTCTGCTAACCATGGTCTGTTGTTTGTTTCCATCACACTCTGGTTGTTCTTGGGCTGAACTTTATTTCATTTCAAAAACCATATATTAGGAATAATGGAAATGGAATATCACTTTCTCAAGGACAGACTGGTTTGCCTAAAATCCATAGACTTCTACCTCCACAAAGAACTATAAAGCAATGTTGGAATCCTGAAGCTAAACCTTTCCATCATTAGTACCTACACACAGACAAATGTGGGCGATCAGCCAGAGGAAAAATCAAGAGCTAGGTGATGTCAGGAGGCTTTAACTTCTACGCAGCAGAAGCAGCCTCTGGACTCCAGTGACTTCATTCCACAGGCCTTCTGATTTAGAAAAAATCCCTCCCTTGATTCACTCTGAGCCTGAGTCCAATAGAATGGGAAATGGACAGAGCAGTGCCAGGTCTCAAATCTCTCAATATCCTATATTTAGTGAGCTAAGTCTGTAAACTGTGCCTGGGCTTTCCTGAGTCAATTACTTCTTGCTCAAGCTCTCCAAAGAAGATAACCAAATAGAGGGTCTGCTTAGAAATCATTCTTCCGTTAGTCCGTTTTTGTTGCTTTTTTTTCCCCATACATTTACCAAGGGGGGAAAATTGGATGGATTTTAAGAAGTTCCCAGAAGGAAATGCTGGACCCCAATTTCTTTCTATCAAATCTCACAGGCAATAGTTGATACAAGCACCTTCCCAATGGTTAAGTCTATATGTTCCAGGAAAAATGCAAGCACTGTATTGGATAATATGGGCTGCACACTGGTGTATTATAGATCAAGAAAAAAAAAAAAAAAACCATGGTAGGGAAAGTTTTGATAGGAGATGTAGAATTTGGATTGGGCCTCTTAGGATATTTTATATTTGAATAGATTATAGGTGCTACTAAAGACATAGAAAATGGGTGGTTTTCCATGAAAGATGATAATTTCATATTTTGAGATATTATCTTAGACATTGGTACTATTACTTCTTGTGGAAATAGCCAGTAAAGTAATTGGAAATAAGGAACTAGAATGTTAGTATGGGGGTCTCATAATTTTGAATCATTTACTGAAACAAATCAACAAACTATAAAACGTTGAAATATCAGAATGTGATCAAATAAAATGTCACAGTATATTGACTACTAGATTTAAACTGAAATTAGTAAACTGAGGAAGTGAAGAACTTACAATAAATCCTCTTATCTGGTATAGATTCTGCTCCTTTCTTGCCTTCAGAATCTCATGCAATTTTCTCTCATTGACAAACTTTAGCATTAAGGAAAAGGGATTGTAAGAAATACAGTTTTGCTTCCCTTTGGCATTGTCCCTGTGTGTCCCTAGAGAAAATATTTCTTCTTAGGGAACTAAGACCTCTATACCATTAGATGCCAAAATTGTATTTCATTAGGTTTAATAATATGGGGAGTGACTCATGAAGACAATACATTCAAGGATTATTTCTATAGTTTGTTACTAGAGAAGTTTCTCTGAAAGTAAAGAGGAATGAGCCCTATTTCCATTTTTTAGATCCTGGGCCCATAAATTCTAGCTGTGGGAAAAATAGCAGCACAAAATGGTATATTAGATTCAGAAATAAACTTCTGCTTATAGGATATAACCTGGGACACTTGCAAGGTGTTTTATCTGAGTCTTCAGAAACCCACTGCATCAGGCAGGGGATGGGGTGTACGCTAGGAACCATGAATTCCGTGAGCACAGGCCAACTGCTACACTTCATTTGCTCTGAGAGTATTTCCTTGTTCAGAAGTAATACTGTGGAGAATTCCCTGACTGTAAATAAAGCAATCTCCAAAATCATGAATGGTGTTTTGGCAGGAATATTATTGGCAGTGAAGGCAAATCCATCTCCGGCATAAGTGTCTATTCCAAAAAGAACAAACTGCTTCTCCTTCTGTGATAGAAGTATCAAATGTAATCATATTGTCACCAGGCGGCTGGCTTGTTCACTTGGGAAATATTAGCATATTGGTGGCTCAGTGTCACTTTCCGTTGCTGACATGTTGGGTATTCACCAGTAGTTATAGCTATGAATATCTCCATGCCTGCTTCCTCGCCAATTGCTTTCATCAGCCCTTTGAAGCAACGAACTCAATGGCTGAGCAAAGAGATTCACTGGCATCCACGCAGTGGGCCACACTGTTCACATGGTTATTAAGAACCTTGTCTTCTGTGGACATTACACAAGATAAAAATATCCTCACTTTGTGCCCACTCCGCGAGGTCTGCCCAAGCCTCTCTGTCACCAACTCTCCAGTATTTTCCTTCTGAAGTCTATGCCCACTCGGCCAAATCATTAGCCATTCATTGCTCACAAAAACACAGTGAATGTAACATTTCTCTACTTCTTTTCCCAGGAAAAGTAAACAACCATGCACACTCCTCGAAGTTATGCCAACTGAGAGATTCCCCTTCACCTCTGATCTTCTTTTTAATGCCCGAGTAGGAAGAATCATCCACTTTCAGGTGCTCCTTGATATCATGTAGAACCATCCATAAACCGAATGCAAATTTCTTCTTCATCAGACCACTTTTCATAGGCAACTCCTCATAAAGCCATAGGTGTGGGTTCATGGGGAGGAGAGGGTGCTTTGAAAGTAGATGCACATGAGTCTAAATCTCTTGCTCCTGTAACTTAATTGCCTTTAGGATCTGTCCAAGTCTCCCCATGTGACTGGCCAACCACCTGACTCTTAGTATTTTCTAGTCGGTTGAATGATTCAGAACCTGCATTAAATACTTAATCTGTGCCTTCCAAAGCTGGTTACTTTCCCTTGAATGGGGTCCATGACAGATAGTTTCACCCTGCCAACCTTTCTCAAAGGAAGTTTCCTTTGTGCATGTAAATTTGGGTAATTACTCTTCCTGTTGTGTATACTTGTTACTATGTTATGTTTATTTAAAGGACATGATTTCTATAGGGAAATACACAGCTCTATCACTTAATTAACAAAAGGTAACATTCTCAGTTTATGCGGTAGGCATGAGTCTTAGAACCATTAAGAGCCTTTCAGAATAAAAGCAGTAATGGATCTAGAACGAGTCTGGAATAGAAGTGCCTTTGATGAGATCTACTTTAAGTAGGGTAAAAGTGGGCTACTTTTATTGTAGAAACCTTTGAAGAATCTATGCATAAATATTACAAATGCATAAATGTTACAAATACATGTTTTCATCAGTATTTTTTTTAAATTAAAAACTTAAATTTTATTTACTTCTCTGTTTAATATTGCTTGGTGACAATAAATCGCTACACACACACTCACTCTAGTTTAGTTACACTTTTTATTGCCACACTAGAAATAGGTTTAGAGATCTGGCCAAAAGGCAATCCAATTTAAGATCTTATAGTGAAAAAAATGGCAGCTTCCTGTCTCGATTCTGTTTTTGCAGACCAGTGCCTGTATCTGCTCTCATTAACTTATTCCAGTTCATAATCATTGGCATTATTTCCCAATATGTTAGATACACACACACACACACACACACACACACACACACACACACACACGCAAACACACAAACACATGGTTTGTGGTTAGATAAGTTTGGGAAACATTAGGTTAAAATAAGTACACGAATTTTGCCTACTTCAAGAAAATGAAGATACATTCCTCTATTATCTTCTAGATTATTATTGTTTTGCCTCTCATGTTCAGATGTACCATTGACCTGAAACTGCTCATAGTAGTTTGACATGTGGTACACGTTCCAATTTTTCTGCAAAACTTGGCCCGTAGATGCAGCGTGCTACATTTCTTATAAGTCAATTTCCATGAATGTGAGGTTCTGTGTGCAGACTCCCTATGATCTTCCTTTTGTTCTTTTCTTGTACCCCTGCTACGTTATCTTAATTTTTGCAGCTTCATTATAATTAGAGACTCCTTAGCTCATAGCCACTTGCATTTCCACTCAAACTTTATAACAGGCTTACAAATGTCTCAAAATGCCCAAATACAGAGGCTTACTTTATTGGGGCAATTTGTATTGGGTTTGAATTTGATTTATTAATCAGTTTAGGGAGAATTGCTATCTTTAAAATATTGTCTTCGAATCTCTGAGGCAGTTTCCTATTCATTTAGTTCTCATTTAAATTATTTTAAAATTTTTCTGTGAAGAGATATTGACCAATTTTAGCATCATCTCTAAATAGTCAACATATGCTGTGTCTATTGACATTAATACATCAATATATATTCAATAATGCTGTGGTTACTACCAACTTTAATTTCTTAACCTGAAGGTGGTGTATAGAAATTCAACAAGTAATTTTATATTGTTTATCCAATAACTTTGTGAAAAAATCACTCATTCATTCCTATACTTAATTATATATTTTTTTAGATATTTTTCAAATACAGCCATGTAGTTTGTTTTATAAACAGGTTCATATTAAATATACTTTATATGGATCACATTGTTCTCTCTCTTACTTTGTATACATTATTATTACAATAAGAAAAATGTGCATGGGAAATACCATATCACATTATATATGATAGATAAAAAATATAAAATATAATGTCTCCACAGTCATAGAATATCTGAAAACTTCGTTGTTCCTCCTTCACCTTTTCCATTATTTTGGCTGAATTGAAGTCGATACAAAATTTTCCTCCAAACTCTAAAATGGCAACTGAGAAAAGATGTTCTTCAATAAGAGAGCTCTGGATAAGTATTGAATCAACTTTTCTAGGGAACCTGAGCCTCTGAGAAATCCAACGGGCTTAGACTTCAATTTCTCATAACCTGAGATACTAAGTTAACGAAATCCAGCCCTGGCCCCTCGCTCAGCTGGGTGGAGCTTAGATTTCTCCCCTTTCCTCTCTCTAAAAAGAAAACAATACAAACATTTAAAAACTATATCCTCAGGTGAGAATTTAAGAAAGAAATCTTAGGGAAGACTTGAGTGCTTTCAATTAAAGCTGATTAGGGAAAACAAAACAAAAAACTAGGTTAATGAAATAGAAACTCAACTGACAGAGAATGAAGAAATCTGGGGCTGTGACCTGGGATTCAACAAAAGCAGGTTTACAGTTGTGAGTACACAAAACATGAAGTTTATTATTGTATTCTTAGTTATTAATTATTGTATTATTTATTTGTATTACATTTGCTTTCTTTTCTTTAAATTTTTTTCTTTATTGATTTTTATTTTTATTTTATTTTTTATCCTCACCCAAGGACATTTTTGCATTTATCTTCAGATAGAGAGGGAGGGAGTAGGGAGGAAGAGAGAGAGAGAAACATCGAAGTGAGAGAGACACATCAAGTGGTCGCCACCCACACGACCCCAACCTGGGCTGGGGACAAACTGCAACCAAGGCATGTGCCCTTAGCAGGAACCCAACCCGGGTCTCTCTGGTCCGTGGGCCAATGCTCTAACTGCTGAGCCAAACCGGCCAAGGCTCTTTATAGGTTTTTAGAGAGAGAGGAAGGGAGAGGGAGAGAGAGAGATGGAAACATCGATGAGAGAGAACATCGACTGGCCACCTCCTGCATGCTCCCCACTGGGGATTGGGCCCACAACCTGGGCATGTGCCCTGACTGGGAATCAAACCAGCGACCTCTTGGTGCATGGGTCGATGGTCAACCACTGAGCCACACTGGCAGCTGGGCTGTATTACACTTGTAAACCTACTTTTACCCTTGTATATTTTTACAACTCTCAAACTCAAAGGAAAACACTTCAACTTTAAAATGGGCAAAAATGTGAACAGACACTTCAGCAGGGAAAACATTTAGATGACAAGCCCATGAAAGATGCTCAATCACTAACGTAGAGAGTTAAACTAGAAGGAAATACTATTACAAACCATTAGAATGACTAAAATTAAACACACTGAACACATCAAGTGTCAAGAAGAATGTGTATAAATGGAATACTTTGGAAAACAGTTTGAGGGTCTCCTGAAAATAAAAATTGTTTTCAGGGCTTTCTTGAGTATTTTTTTTTAATTGTTAAAAGTATTAAATAGACACCACCATCTGATCCAGTCATTACATCATAATATTTCATGTGCAATAGCCAACACCTGGAAACAAATCAAATCTCCATCAATATGTGAATGAATAAATAAATATATCTAGCCACATAATGGACTAATACTCAGCAATAAAAAAGAATGTATATTGATATGCCCTCCAATATAAATGAACCTAAAAAAAAATGATGCTGAATGAAAAAAAACACGACAAAAAGAGTAGATGCTGTATGAATCACAGTCTAACATTTTAGGAAATGCAAATTAATGGACAGTGAGAGAGGGTGATACCTGTTTGCTTGGGAAAAGAGGTTGGGGTGGTAGTGATGGTCCTTCCTTCCTTCCTTCCTTCCTTCCTTCCTTCCTTCCTTCCTTCCTTCCTTCCTTCCCTCTCTCCCTCCCTCCCTCCTTCCTTCCTTCCTTCCTTCCTTCCTTCCTTCCTTCCTTCCTTCCTTCCTTCCTTTCTTCCTTCCTTGCTTCCTTCCTTTTTTTAAATGTTTATGTTTGTTTTCTTGATTGGCCAGCAAGGAATCAGGCACCTGTGTTCTGTAGCCATAGGAACTACCTTCTACTGATAACTCAAGTGAGCAAAGAAACTACTTCTCCTTCAAACTCCCAGGAAGGAAGCCAGCTAACACTTCCTGTTAGCCCTGTGCTGCCCAGACCCAAGTTCTGCCCCACAGGGCTGAAGACAGTACGATTGTGCTGTTGAAACTGCTCGGTGATGGGAGCAATGGAATCTACCCCGAGCTCACTGACTCCGTCTCAGGAAAGGGTGAAAAATACCTACTTCAAATGTGTTGTTGTAAACGTACCCAAAACACCCACCTGCACACACACACACACACACGTGAAAAACTTACGATTATTAAGTCCCTTTCATCTGACCTTAAATACACCTTGTGAAAACCTGGGGAGTAAAAGTAATTTAAATTTAGAATAAAAAAATACCACTGGGGCTTTATATTGATCAAACTAGAGTAAACACTAGTATTTCCTCATGTCCATTTAATAGCAGTCTTCAAGTGTACGCTTTATTAGTTTAACATTTATTAGATTATTTTTCAAAGGGCTTGGGAAATGTATGTTTATACAGAATGCAAACTCTAGGTATCTACTCCTCTGTTTTACTTAGATTTTAAGGCGTTTAATCTTTAAAATAAAGCAATCTGTTATGGTAGGTTTTATAAGAAACGCTTCAATGTTTTCGGTATCTCTGTTGTCCTCGTTTTAGGTCAAAGACAGAGAATTATAACTACCTGATAGCTAGAAAGATTATTGTTAACATAAGACCCAAGAATAACTTACTGTGATCATAAAATCGCCCTGTGCAGATATCATCAGAAAAGAGAAAGTATGTCTAAGCTAAAATTATTCTATTATAAACTAAAATAATTTATATCCAATAAAGTGAGTGTCATTTGTTGTGGGTGTGTGAATTTTGGTCCTTACATTGTCCTTTAACAATTCAAACACTTCAGAGTGAAGAACCAGCCTGGCTGGTGGGGCTCAGTGGATTGAGCATCGTCCCATGGACTGAGAGGTCCTGGTTCAATTCCCCATCAGGACACATGCCCGGGTTTCGGGCTCGATCCCCAGTAGGGGGCGTGCAGGAGGCAGCCGATCGATGTTTCTTTCTCACACTGATGTTTCTATTTCTCTTTCTCTTCCTCTCTTGCTAAAATATCAATAAAAGCATAAAAAATAAAAACTGGAAATTTGCTAAGAAAGTAGATTTCAGGTGCTCTCATCACACGCACAGGAAATGGTATTTACGTGAGGACATGCCAACGAGCGTGACTGTAGTAATCATTTCACTATGTACGTGTATATCCAGTCATATTGTGCATCACAAGTTACACAATTTTCACTTTTAAAAATAATAAAATGTCATAGGAACATTATTTACAATAGCCAACACAGGGACACAACCTAAGTATCCACTGACAGATACGTGGATAAAGACGCACACAACGTGGAATATCATTATTCATCCTTTAAAAATAAGGAAATCCCGCCCATCACAACAACCTGCTGAGCCTGAGGGGCACTGTGTTGGGAGAGACAGGTCAGACAGAGAAAGACAATGCTGCATTATCTCACTTATATGTAGAGCCCAAACAACAACAACCAAAAAGCACAAAACCAAACTCCCAGAAAAAAGAGATTAGATTTGAAGTTATCAGAGGCAGGGGGTGGGGAGAGGGCATTGGGTGGGGGTGGTCCAAAGGAATAGACCTGCATTGATAAGTAAGTATTGTCTGGCTGGTGTGGCTCAGTGGTTGAGCATCGACCCATGCACCAAGAGGTCGCCGGTTCGATTCCCGGCCAGGGCACATGCCCAGGTTGTGGGCCCGATCCCCAGTGGGGGGCATCAGGAGGCGGCCCATCGATGTTCTCTCTCATCGACGTTTCTATCTCTCTCTCCCTCTCCCTTCCTCTCTCTCTAAAATCAATAAAGAAAAAAAAAAAGATAAGTACTGAGGATGTCACGTACACCCTGATGACTATAGTTAACACTGCTCTATGGTGTGTTTGCAAGACGTTGAGCGCAGGGCCTAAGAGATCTCATCACAAGGGAATCAATGTTCTTTCATTTCTGTATCAGAGGATGAATGTTAACTAAACTCAGTGGTCATCATTTCCAAATACAAGTAGGTCAAACCACGATGCTGTACACCTTAGATGTGTATAGTGCCACCTGTCAAACATATCTCAATAAAACTGGAAACACGAAGTCTATGAAAGTTTTAAAAAGACAGCAATTTGGAAGACAATGATTCATGCAAATAAACATAAGTATCTTATTAAATACATAAGAAATGGTGGAAGATAAGATGGAGAGGCAGCCTCAGTAAGAAAATGATACACATGAGGGCTGGTAAGTTTTTCAACTAAGTCAGGGACAGGTAGAATAGAGAAGAGAAAATAGATTGACTAGACTCTAGAGGGAAGCATTTCTAGAACTCTGTGACTGACTAGAGACTCGGGGATGTTGAAGGATGAGGAGAAAATGCTGTTTTTTAGTATCTAGTTCAGGCTAATTGATGCTACTAATTATTACTCGAGGTAGGAACAAAGGAGAAAGAAAAGAACGAGTGTATGGAGAAAAAATATCGATCAGCCTAAGCTTGTAGAAGTCTTTAGAGAATCTCTGGTTCATTTAAGTCATTCTGAAATAACAGGTTGTAGTGTCTGTTTTGTATGTATGTGTTCTGTTTTCAGTATCTATTCTATATTATTTTGCTTTCATTTTTGTTAGCTTGGAATCACTTTATCAGAAGTTTAATTTCAATTTTTTGGTTTGTTTTTTTTTTTTGGTGTGTGTCCATGTAATATATATTTCCCTGAACTTTTAGAAGGAGCTGTGGTTCAGGTAGCTTTTCTAATTTGAGATAGTGCCCTTTTCTACCATTTTTGTGTAATGACAAAAAAATATATGGTAACTTGTTTTCTAAGATTTACATAGTTTGTTCCACTTCCTCCATGTTATAGCAAGGTTCTCATCCTTTGTCTCTACCATTCCCCTGCTTTTTAATGATTGGCCAGGCCCAGGAGTTGTTCCTCATTGTGTAGCCTTGACCTGGAAGTTAGCCCTGAAGGATCAGCCTCATAGGAGCATAGGGGCTGCACTGCACCAGCGCTTTCAGTTGTTAACCTCAGATCCTTCATACTCTCCGAGTATTGGATTGGATACAGCACCTCCCAGCTGGAGCTGCTGCTTTGCAGTGAATAACTATTGGATATTCTGAATGTTTCCTGTTTCCAGATCTCTCACATTCACTTCCTCCCTCTGTTTCTTCTGCACAAAATTGATTCCACACAAGTCTTGTAAATGTTGAAGGCTTTTCACTAAATGTCTGCGTTTCAGGGTTCCTAGGGATACCTCGTCAATTCGTTTTGTTGTAAATGTCTGCAATGTCATGGAGTTATTGCTTTTGCTTGTTAGTTTCTATGTCTGCTCCATAAGAGGACTTGGGACACTCACACAATACCATGGCCGCCATCTTCATAGAACTCTCCACACATGGGTTTTAAATTATTGGATATGAATGCTGCTAGAGATGAAATGACAGGGGTGGGGAAAGTCCGCCCATGGGCCATATGAGGCCCTCAAAATCAATACCAGCGAACATCACACGCCTCACCAAATTAGCCTGACCAAATAGAGCAGGCTAGTTTTTAAGTTGATAACTCTGTATGGCCCGAGAATGATGTTATAAAGATCCAAATGGCCCTTGGCAGAAAAAAGTTTCTCCACCCCTGGGCCATGTCTTCTAAGCAACCCATAGTAATATAGGGGATAATTTCAGAGATTAGTAATTGACTCTGGATGTTTATATAACTTGGACATCAATGGCACAAACTCAGAAATGATGCAATGCGGAATCTTAAAACTTTGCAAATCAGCTTCAAAGTCTCCGTCCGTAAGACCAGGTGGTGCGTTCATTGCCGCCGTCATCCCTTGCAGCACAGGTGAGTATTGCAACCGAGTCCGTGTTTTCCAACAGCTTCTTCCAACAATCTAATCCATATTAATCATCAGCTTTGGGTTTATATTTAATCAAGTGTGCAGTGGGACCTTTACCAAGTCTCTTCCTCTTCTCTGCCCGAATTAGCTTCATCAGAGATAATTAAGTTTTATCATATAATTGAAGAGGCAGAAACTGGAAAGACAGGAAAACAGCAAGCTTTGCAGCCTGCTTAGCAGCTCATGGCACTGAGCAACGAGGTAAGCGATGGGAAATTAAAAGCATAGGAGAAAGGCACTTTACTAATAAAACATCATTAATACAGACAGATTTTTAAAAAATAATCAGCTGTTGTATTTACCGACATTTTAAATACACAATTGGCTTCTAGATTAAGATATTTTATTGTAAAACTGTTTGTGACTCTCCACCCTCCTGAGTCCTCATGTCAATGTAAGACAAATACTTTAAAAAGTATATGTAATATCTTGTCCGGCCGGTGTGGCTCAGTGGTTGAGCATTGACCCATGCACCAAGAGGTCACCGGTTCGATTCCCAGTCAGGGCACATGCCCAGGTTGTGGGCCTGATCCCCAGTGGGGGCATGCAAGAGGCAGCCAATCAATGTTCTCTCTCATCGATGTTTCTATCTCTCTCTTCCTCTCATTTCCTCTCTCTGTAAAATCAATACAGGAAAAAAAAAAAAAAAAACAGTATATGTAATAGAGAGCAAAACAAGAATTTTGAACAAATTTGTGGAATATCAAGTGAATAAATAAAGCAGGCTGCTGAAATAAAAAGTAGGAAATGAATCCAACCTATTTTGCATAAACCTTGAGAGGCTCTGAGTAGGAAGATGGAAAGTGGGAGGAAAGCAGGAATCACTGGGAAACAGCATGCACGGGAACTATTACATCAGTAAAATAACCAGCGGGTTTTCTTCTAGAGAAAGTTCACACATGATCGAATGAAATACAGAGAAAATGGATGATAAAACCACAGAGTGGTGTCCCCAAGTTTTTTGAATATGTTTTTATTGATTTTTTTAGAGAGAGAGGAAGGGAGAGAGATAGAAACATTGATGTGAGAGAGATATCTATTGACTTCCTCCTGCATCCCCCTACTGGGGATGGAGTTCACAACCCAGGGGTGTGTCCTGACTGGGAATCAAACCAGGACCTCTCAGTCATGGGACGATGCTCAATCCACTGAGCCACACCAGCCAGGCGATGTCTCCAAGTTTTAAGTGTCTCCCTAAAATTGCCTACATTTCCAGATGTACATCTAAACTAAAGCTCATCAGACTGTAGGCCTCCCCACAAGCGAGTTCTCAGGGGGCCTTTCAAGGATCACCTAACATTTGAGGAAACTTAACATACGGAAAAGTAAGAATAAGATAAAACAAAAGCTCATCAGAAAGAGAAGGGATAATTCAGGAAAAGAAACATATTCTAATCAGTTTCATGAGAGATATTTGAAGTTATGCCATTTCCATGAAACAAAAATAGGAAGTTATGTAGAATAAGAGGCCTCTAGCTTCATGAATGATGTGATAATCGGGGTGGGCAAGGGGATCTATATTTAAATAATATTTATAATATGTTCCCAGAATTTTATGAATGGGAACCAAAAAGTTCATTATATAATATACTGCATAATTTTTGGGGGGAAATCAATGGACTCATTGCGGTATCTTCAAGTTAGTAGTTTAGGGCTCAAGAGGCAATCAGCAATTGTGTTACATCCAACTCTTCATGTCCCTGGGCTTTATTTTACTATTACCTGTCCACCAGCTTGGCCAGTTTTTTTATTTGTTTGTTTGTTTTTAATAACCTGACAATGTCAAGAGCTGGCAAAGATATGAATCAATACTTATTCCTATACACTGCTAGGTGGAGTGTACATTGAAATAGCCACTTTGAAAAACAATTTTACCTAATAAAGTAAAATACCAAATTGACATACCTTTGACTTAACAAATCCACCCCTAGAAGTAAACCTTAGAGAAGATTCTCCACATGAACACAGGGAGAATATATAAGAGAATTTATGGAAGATCTGTCTGTAATAACTCCAAACCAGAAACAATCCATATATTCACCAAGAACAGAAAAGGTACACCTATCATGTTTTCTTACAATGGAATACAATACAGCAATGAAAATTGAATGTAGATACAGATACATTTAAAAAGAGTTGAATCAAATATAAAGTAGATTGAAAGTATTAAGACATAAATCATATGTTAGGATTCTTTTTCTGAGGTTCTATACCAAGCAAAAACTAACTATAGTTTTAAGGATGCAACATTGTAACTTTAGGTGGCAAAACTAAGAAGGAAAACTACCCCCCAAATCTGGAGAGCCATTATCTAAAGGCGATAGTTGCAGGGGAAGGGAAAAGAGAGAGAAATTGTGATTGAAAGGCTAGCCACATTCTCTTTCTTATCCTGGGCCATGTGTACATGTATGCTTCCTTATAATTATTTATTCAACTATTTGTATTTGTTTTTGAGTTTTTCTCTACTTATGTGCCCCCCTCCAAAGAGGAAGTAAAAAAAAAAAAAAAAAAAGAACGTTGAATAAAAGAGAAGATTAATGCATGGTGCTGGTACAATATTAATTTAATCACGATTCTGATGTGGAGTCTGGGCATTTTGAAAAGGTATCAGGTTCAGTGCAGAACCAGAGCTGAGAACGACTGTTCCTGGATACAACATAAGAATTCTGTGAGCCTCAGAGACATTTCAGGAAGACCATGATTTAAGACACACTGTCTATAGACTTCATTGAAATATGCATTTTCATAAATGATACATAAAGATGTTTAGAGATTCAAACCCTAAATTATACACCTTCCATTACTGTCTTTAGCTGATTTTGACTAGCAAACATTTACACATGGTAAAATATTTAAGCTATAAAACTGTGTGATCTAAAAGGCATGTCTTCTAACTTCTGTACTTGGCAGATTCCCCTTCCAAGAGTCAACGATCATTTGCTGTTTCCTCCACACTATTCCAGAGATAATCCATGAACACATAAACACATACATCACTTGTGCTCACGCACACACAGAGAAATATACGCACTGCTCTGACTTGATCTTTTTACATCACAGTAACGATATACGTGCAGCTGCCTCGTGGCTTTTAAAGACCACAGTGTATTGCATTTGTGTGCTGCAGTTTGTCAAACATGTAGATGGTGAGACTATAAAAGTATCATGTCATTAAAAGGGAAGTCATATACAACAAGAGAGAATGCTCGGAAATACTTTCAATGGATTGCTGAAAAATTAAAAGAGAAAGTGCAATATAAAACCGAAGATTTATTTCGAAATAAAAACAGAACTACAGCAATCCGTGGCAGGGCTTACTTATCAGAAGAGGGAAAAGTGGAAGCATCTAGTAATGCAATGCTTGCCAAACTGTGCGAATGGTGCAGAAACCCGGAGAAATAAAGCCTTTGGTTCTCCGGGCCTCACACGAGGCCACACGAGAGTGATGGCCTGATGCTGGAAGGATTTCGAAACTGTGCAGCCCTGAAGATAACTATAGCACAAACAAACCCAAACCACAAAAACGAATGTCCTCATTGGCTCAACTTATCACCGAAGCAGCCTGACAGAAGAGGAATATCCATTACTAAGCAGAAATACCATGCCTCAGGTTCTATTCTTCTTCTACGCATGATGTTCAGCATAGAGTAAAAAATTAAAAGACATGACAAAGTGAGAAAAAGAACACCTCTTTAGATGCGGTTCTGATGACTACTGTAAAGAAATAAGGGAATTGCCCTGGCCGGTTTGGCTCAGTGGTTGGAGCGTCAGCCTGCGCACCAGAGAGTCCTGGGTTCGGCCCCCGCTAGGGGCACATACCAAAAAAAAAAAAAAAAAAAAAGAGAGAGATAAAGGAATTCACAGAACCGGAGCTAGAAATGGCCCTAATATTGGGACGATTAAACAGGGATTGTAAATAATAATGAGTAATATTTAAAGGAGATAGTGGAAAAGGTAGACACTGTGCAGGAACTTGAAGAACTATTTTTTAAATGTCAGCTATATATGCTAGCAATAAAAAAAAAAAATCCCACAATATCAGAAATAGTGGATGTCTTTAATCGGCTTTTCATGAGGCTGAACAGCAGCAGTAGGTGAGGAATGAGTGAACTTCACAATGATAATTAGCTTTATCCAAACCAAAACACAAAGGGTAAAAGAGAACAAGAAAAAAATTGAAAGCAGAATAATCACCCAAAAGCTGTGGGACACTATTAAAGTATGAATATCTATGCCTTTGAAGTCCCAGAGGTAAAAGAGAGAAAACAGGAGAAGAAATATAAAACTTTACCAGCAAACATTTTCTCAAGTTAATGTATGCCAAACCACAGATGCAAAAACCTTGGAAATTCTATGTAGGCAAAGTACAAAGAAGACATGGCTGGGCTCATAGGCAAGCAAAGACCCTACTTTGCACAGTATGCGAAAATTAATTTAAAATTGATCATAGAATTAAAGGTAAGAACTCAAACTACAAAGCTTCTAGAAGAAAATCTAGAGAAAATCCTTAAGTTAAGCAAAGGTTTCTTATATGATACAAACAAAAGCGTGAGACTTAAAACGATAAACACAATAATATTATCATTTAAAAATTCTAGTGCTTGAGAGACACTCAAGTTAATAAGGAGATAAGACTCAGACTGGGAGAAAATATTTACAAATGATATTTATTATTAAAAACTGTATTCATAATAAATTGAATAAAACTTAAACTATGGGCAAAATAAATAAATAAACAATTAAACAGATATTTCTCCAAAAGAAGTAACACAGATAACAAGTTCATGAAAAGATGCCTAACATCATCAACCATTTCAGCGGTGCACATTGAAACGACAGGATTCTACTTTACACAGACTAGATTAGCCAAAATTTAAGTCTCTCAGAACCAAGTGCTGGTAGGGGTGGAACAATGAAACGTTCATACATTGCTGATAGGAATTCAAAGTGATACAATGAGTTTCTAAACAAACTTGGCAGTTCCTTGTATGTTGAGATATATTCAACCATATGCTACCCCACCTGCTATGGCAGCAAATTCATTCCTAGGAACGTGTCCAGAAGGGTAAAGCACACATCCACACAAAGACCTGGGTGCAAATGCTTAGAGCCATTATCTTTATATTTGGAAAAACGAGAAACAACCAAATGTCTTTCAACTAGTGAATGAATCAACAATTGTTTGATGTTCATACAGTGGAATAGTATTCAGAAAGAAAAAAATAGACACGTGGAACGATATGAATACACCTCAAAAGCATTCAGTGAAGTTAAAGAAGCCAAACTACCACCACTAAGTAGCCTGACATGAATCTCCTTGAAGGCAATAATTAGTAGAGTATCTGACACAAAATATACTTAAATAATTAAAACACACACACACAAATGGCCCAGCTGGTGTGGCTCAGTGGTTGAGTATCAACCTATGCACCAAGAGGTCGCCAGTTCAATTCTCAGTCAGGGCATATGCCCAGGTTGGAGGCTTGATCCCCAGTAGGGGGTGTGCAGGAGGCAGCTGATCGATATTTCTCACATCAATATTTCTATCTCTCTCTCTTCCTTCCCCTCTCTCTAAAAAAATAAATTAAACAATTAAAAAAAAATGAATCTAAATGCATTTGGGATTGACTGGGTTTACCTCACCTGGATTGCAAATTGTGTCTCTAATTTAATCCATAATCTGCAAATAATTTAATTCTGTTTCTCAATTCCTCCAACTTAAAATGTTTACTAATTTCAGGGAGTCTATGGGAAAAAATGCCAAATGATGAGCTAAATATAAGTTCTGAAATCTGTGGTCAATTGAAAATCTCATTTTATAGACAGAATGTAAAAAATCATAACACTATCTGTCTTAGTTGGGACAAACCCACAGGCAAATAGAAACAAATAAATAAGAAGGTACTTTGAAGAAGGGAAAACGATATACCCAACTGGATTCAGCTAATTTTATGGTAGCACAGCAGTGATTTATACTACATAGTCAGAGAGGGTATTGGGAGTGTTGAAAGAGTTAAGGGTTCTTAATTTTAGAGTGAAATATCAAACCAAGAAAAGTTTAAGCTTAATCTGTAAAAACAAATATATCATTCCTTACTGTTTTGATGACTCTCTCGGCCTGCCGGGGGTCGTTGCAAAGCAATGAACCACAAGCAGACACTGCTTGGAGCGAGGGGGAGCATCTCAAGGGAGCAAATGCTCCAGATCTCTGAATGCAGCCCAATTTATCTGCAAAGTGGTTCCCTAGGTAACATGGTGTTTTAGGTAATTGAGTCCTTGAGATCACGTCTCTGCTCACCATACAGCCAAGCCCAGCATACTTGCTGTCTCTTGCTGTTTTCGGTAGAGATACATCATAACAAACTCATTCACACTTGGGCAAATCGGCCATTGTCGCTTTCAGGGTGGCTTTCCAAAACCCATGTGCATGCATACCTTATCTATTCACACGCATACTATACATTCAGTCAGGGTGGTGTTCCAACCCTTTCATACATACCTTATCCATTCACGTGCATACTTTGAGCCTCATTTCATAGACAGAATGTCTCAAGGCCAGGCCTTGAGAATGCATACCTCAAGGTTACATTTTGTTCATCCACCAAACTGCCAACCCTACACTATTTCTAGAAACCCACCTACTGAAGAGGGCCACCCTAATTATATGATAGGCAACTGCAGTGATGATATAATCTGACAAGTTTTCTAAAGCCTCCCCCCCTCCCGGCTTTCCTCAAATATTACAGCCATTATTCAGTATGTACAGTACATTGAGTTCTATCCAAGTGTTTGAGATACTGAGCTAGGTTAGAATACGCAGGGTTTTTCAAATTCAAGTGTGGTGAAAAATGATGGCTTAGACTTTGTTCAGAGTTATTTTAACTTTGTAATCTTGGAGGTCTTCGATCAAACAAGGAGAAAGATATGAACTAGATAGTCACACTGGTGAATGGACAAGTTCCCATTGCCTGACTCATATCTACAAGAAGTGCACCTGACCTTGGGTGGTCCTGGCAGCTTATACTGTGTGAGACATCAATGCATTTGAAGAATCACAGACCTGTGAGCTCACTACTGTTACACTTCAGCCATATCAGCACTCAGAAATAACTTCTATAGCCATCTAAGAAAATAGTTCTGCTACTCTGTGAGCTATTGATACATGAGGACCATATGGGGCTTATGGATGTGAGAATTATTGCTATGAGAACACTGGGGCATCTCCCTTAACTACACTTACACTTCAGGACTTAGAGCATTCCACTTAGGTCCATTTAGGGGCATTCGCAATGACCTAACACTTCCATTTTTTCCTTCACGCTAGTCTTCATTTTCCAGATGCAGAAATTCAAGTTCAAAATAAGTCTATTTCCAAAGGCTGTAGAACTAGTTAGAGGAGACGCCATTTCCCCCTGTAGGTCAGTCAGGGCTTCAGCTACCATCTGAACCACTCCGGGGCACTGTCTCTTCCAACAGATAAAAAGATTACTTGCCCTGGAAAGTCAGACTAGCCACAGGACACTTTGGGCTCATGGAAATGATAGCCGACCAAATGAAGGCATTTTCCTAGCTATGACCTTGGGGATGTTCTGTAAGCTCTCTCTGTCCTAGGCTCCTCATCTGTAAAACAAGACACAGCAACAGCGCCTACCTCATACAGCTGCTGTGGAATTCAAGGCATTCTTATTTGAAAACTAACTAACAGAGGTTCTGTCTCAACCTAAAGTGTCTTCTAAGTATCTGTGACTTTGACGAGGATGATGGTGATTCTTCCTTTTAGAGATGGAAGGAGAGTCCCCAGTCTGCAGTGCTCCATCAGGGAAAGCAACTATGTATCTCAGCTATTCTGAAAATACCATCCTCGAAGACCATGTTTGGATTTCACCAGAATCTCAGGTGTTAGCCGTGACTTGGAAAGCCTTTCATGAGCAAAACATATGATTCCGTCAGTGGCCTGCACAAATGGCTTGAGTTTTATACAGCAATAATCAATCAGTCCCAACCATTCCTATTAAAGTCTCCTAGACCATTTTCTATGCTACCTAATACTAGGATTCCCTTTTGTGGTTTCCTTTTTCCTTCAAGCCAATTTCAAACATTCTTTTAACTTGATTTCACTTTCATGAAAATATATAGTGGAGAGATTAGAATATGCTATTATATACCTAAGGCTTAAAAACCCTCATTCTAGAAGCCCTCCCCCTCCACTCCCTGCAATGGATTTGAAAAGGTAGCAACTGAACACAAACTTTGCATATTTTGAATTCTGGCCCAAAGCCAGCCTACTTTACTACTTAGAGAATGCTTTGAAGCCTGAAAGGTATTTATTCAGGTTTAGGCACAAAAGCAGAAGTCCCACTGTTTCTGTAGAGTCTTGTTGCTAACAGCTAATAAGCCCTTGTGCTTATTCCTTTAACTCTGGGTGTTCACATTTCATAAAACTCATTTTCCTTTCAAACAGAAACAGCTAACGAGCAATATTCTATGTGCATTATGTCTAATCTTGTGTTTTTAACTACACCTCTCCAACGATGACTGTCAAATAGACATTCCCTGACCTCTCTTCCAAAGTTCACATTTTTATTTTCATTTTCCTGTAGGAATCTTACTTCTAAATTCACGGTAACAATAACAACGCTAAAATAAGAAATAACAATAACTGTCATTTATTCAATACCTACCATTTAGCTGGCAATCACAGTTACTTTATGTGCATTAAATGATTTACTTTTCCCGTGGGTTTAATAATCTTTTTAGATAGATATTTATTGCTATTTTGCTTTAAAAAAAAATGAGGGTCAGAATGATTGAGTAATTTTGGAAATCTGTATTTAGCATGGACAAATATGTTCTCACCACCTCTCAATCAATGTTCAACATCTTGTGTCCTTAGTTTCTATTAATATCAACATGCCCCTATCTCTAGTCCCCATATCGAATTGTAATTTCTAATTAAAAAAAATTCCTATCAAGCCTGGCCTTTTCCTTCCCTCAGCACTGTCCCATTTCAGGGAAATTCTTTATGATGTCTAAATTTGGTATGTTATCCATACCCCGAATAGTTCTTCAATTAACCTTCCACTCAGAGGAGAACAGGGATCATCAAAAAATAAAATAAAATAAAAAGACTAATCATGTTTTTTCTTACTAAAAATATTTTTTGTCTCTATTTCCTACAGTTAAATATCCAAATTCCTTTGCTGAACTAACTAAGCAATTCACAATCAGGCTGCACACTGTCCCTGCTGACGGCCACTGAAGACTTGAACCAACACTTTCATGTCTGAGCTCCACTGGGCTGCTCATATTTTCAATCATATCATGGTCTTTAATGGCTCCCTGCCTTTGCACAACATATTACTTCTGGCTGGAATGTCTTCCTCTACCCTATCCCTCCCATCTGGAACATCTAACTAATCTTGATAATAAGCTCAGCGATATCCTTTCATGCAACGACTTAACTGATTACCTTCGGGAATTAAATCAGCTTCTACCCAGGTTTCCTTAGCACTTGGACACACTCTACTGTATCACTGGCCACATGGCGTCATTATTTCTCTGTCTACTTTTCTGTTGCCCTACCTATTGTGTTACATCCTTAAAGTAAGCAAATTGAGTAGATCAATGAATAAAAACAAACGAATCACCAAATGTAACTTTACGTCACATTATCAATAATTTTCAAGCCTTCAAATACATCAGCAGTCTAGAAATCTGTATCTAGTTCTGACTTTACTACTTTGTAATCTTGAAGAATGCTATTCTCCAGTGTGTGGACCTGGGGTATTAATGCCTGACCTGCCTGCGAGCTGGGGTTTGCAACAGATTATTATTCAATATGCCTTTTGGCTTTAAGACCTATGATTTCATAAAATAGTAATTTGAAATTTCTGTCTAATATGTCATCCAGAAGAAAAGAGTTATAGTGAATACTTTTTATTTAAAATATATCTATCTGCATCATACCGCGTCATTTACTTTTTTCTTCATCTCTATTATATTCCATCTCTTTCATTTTGCTCTGTGCATTCATTGTAAAATGTTAAGATAGTCACAAAAACGCTGAAGAGAAACACATTTTGCCCCTGGATAGTAATAAGAATCTATTAGTGACTTATCATCCTGGTAGACAAGTATACACAGGCAATGAGTGAAATGTTGAGCCTGCTCCTGTATTAATCATCAGAAACAGCTAAGAAATTATTACACATTAAACTGTACACAGACTCCAATCACATAATTCATAACACAATAAATCAGTGATCTATGAATACTCAATGCTATTCCAACTCACTATCAGATCCAAATGATTTTTTATAAAACATACAAACTCTGCTGATAAATAGTAAATAGTATAAAATTTCTGGCTTGAAAAATGTCGTAGTGTTGTCATCGTAATTAGCTGGCTAATAATAATAGAAAGAGAGCAACGAGGAAGCCAGACGTTATAATCATGGTCATCTGGGCAGCTTCACCAGGAAGCTGCAACTTCACGCTCCCCAGGAAACAACTAGTCCTTTCCCTGCCAATCACTGGGGGAAGGGGTCCAACGAAGGGGAAGATGAGTGAATGTGCATTGAAGTCGGGGTGATGTAGGGAAGGTGCTTGCCTGTCAGTCTAACTTGGGAACGAAGATCATTGACTAGGAGGGTGGACCCCATGCAAGCCTGTGAAAATTTGGGAACACATACTCCCCAAAGAATTATCTCTCTCTTGTTCTCTTGTGCTCCTGCTCCCTTGCACTCTCTTGCTCCGTGACCCACACTCACTGGTGCGACTCCATAGCCATGTGGCCTTAAGCAACCACTTGCTCATGGCCGTGTGGGTCCCACACACAATGGACTGCAGCAGGAACAAAAAGCTAACCTACCCAGTGCTGGACTTTAATATGGAGCAGAAACTTTGGGCACCAGCTTTAATTCTTGCCCTTCTGAAGACAAGATTGGAATTTTTTCTATGGTGAGATAGAGGGAAATAGGACATTGGAAACCTAGGGGTTTAATTCTACAGAAATATAAATATCACTCTTTCTCCTGTGTGAGTCTCAGGAAGTTCCTTTCCTTGCCATGTGACAAGAATTCTACTTCTCCTGACAACAGGTGGGGACACAGGGAGCACCCCACCGATAGCTCATGCAAAAGTATTTGATTTTTGACTTGAGAGCCTTCTTATTCTATTTAGCATCAATATTTCTTGCAATCTTTGAATACTATTATAAAGTAGAGGCTAAAAGAGTGTATTATTCAGTTGATCAGTTCAGCTGCATAACTGAGAGATTGAAAATACTAGTGAATTGAATAAGGTAGACATTTATCATCTTTACTTAAAAAGTCTGGGTATAAAGTCCAAGATTGGTACTTCCACTATAGTCATTAGAGCCTGGATCCTTCTATCTAATTGTGCTGCCAAACTTATTTTGGGCTTCCAATCTACAGTCCAAGATGGCCGCTTTGGCTTTAATCATAGAGTCTTCCCTGCAAACAATAGTGGAGAAAAGGAAGCACTGAAAATAATTCTTACCTTTAAGAATGCAACCTAGCCTGGCTGGTGTGATTCAGTAGATTGAGTGTCATCCCACGGACTGAGAGGTCCCTGTTTGATTCCCAGTCAGGGCACATGCCTGGGTTGCAGGCTCAATCCCCAGTAGGGGGCGTGTAGGAGGCAGCTGATCAATGTTTCTATCTCTCTCTCCTTAAAAATCAATATAAAAACATATTTAAAACAAAAAAGATAGTAAGAACAAAAATCACTTCTGCTCGCATGCTATTAGCGAGAAATTCACAGGGCATGTGACTACAACTTTCTGTAAGGGAATGAAAAATGGCTGAGAGTCCTGGCCACAAGCATGTTCCAAAGAAACACGTGTTTCACAATCCAAACAGAGATTGATTAATGCAGGAAAAAAAAAATCACATAATAAATAGAATTTTCATATGAAATATTTTTAAAAGATATTTTCAAGTTTTCAACGATGACCAAACAAATTTTAAATGTTTCAAGAATAGGAGTGGAAAACCCTGGAGAGTGTTAGTTGTGCCTATTTCAATACTGACCAGTTTCTCTCCCACAGTAGAAACCTGAAACGATTTCACCAGGCATTATGGACCCTGGAGAGAGAGAGCCTATGTCTGCACTAGGTTCTTTGTGTAGTACTATTGGTGTGAAAATGTGTGTGTTAGTAGAAAGAGTCATGTTTAATGAGCCATGAAAGCAAATGCAGTTGATGGTAAAACTTGCAATGATTCAAATGTGATTGTGAGAACAAAAATATATCACAAAAAATAGGAAAGATGAAAAAAAAATGGTGGTTGAGAGAATGGGTCAAGTATATCCATTAGCATGGTAGTCTATGGACTTTTCATCTACCCCATTGGTGTATATCCTGAGTAATCCCTTTCTTCAAGTGAACATTTCTTTTGTTCCCTTCTTCTTTCACTTCTATTGTTATGCTACCTAAGATCCACAACACAAGAATGAATAGATAACTCCTACATCGTACGTTTTGCATGCTCTACTGATTTTTAAACATAGGCGGTGTATTGTCTCTGGACACTACCACCATTCCAGCCATTGACTCCTCCTTGCTTCCTTGGACTCCACAAAAATGTGGCTATAGTTTATCCTTCTAATCCCTCTTCTGGCATGCTCCTGTAAAACCATTTCAATCCAGCTTTTACGTCAAACACCTTAGTGAAACTGTGTTCTTTTTTTTGTTTTTTTTTTATATTAACTTTATTTTTCCCCAGTCCTTGTACTTATCTGTATTTCTTTTTGCACCTGAAACCTGTATAATGTTGTTAACCGGTGTCACCTCAATAAATTCAATAAAAAGGAAAAAAAAAAGTGAAACTGTATTCTTTTAAGATAACTAATAAGCTGCAATTTGCTGAATATAATATCAGTCCCTAGCTCTTGTTTGTTTAACCAGTTATTAGTGTTTGATGCATACGATTCTCTTCTTCTCAATCCACTTCCTTCACTTGTCTTCATTACTTCTCATTTTCCTTTACTGGTTCCTTCTGTTTATATTAGACTCTCAATATATGTTTGACTCAGATGTCAAGTTTCAGTCCCCTTTTCCTCTCTATTAATATATATTTTTTTTCTTTATTGATTTTAGAGAGAGAGATAGATAGAAACATTGATGAGAGAGAACATCAGTTGGCTGCCTCCTGCACACCCCTCACTGGGGATCGGGCCCACAACCTGGGCATGTGCCCTGACAAGGAATCGAACCGATGACCTCTTGGTTCATGAGTCGACGCTCAACCACTGAGCCACACCGGCCGGTCTCTGTTAATATGTATTCCCTTGGTGATACCATCCAGTCCAACAAGTTTACATACCATCTTATTACATACCATCCACACCCAAACTGACATATTGGGTTCAGGCTTCTCTCCCTAGCTCCAGACTTATCTTTACAACTGACTGTTCAATATCTCAACTTGGGTATATACTCTTCATCTCAAACACAAAATATATCTTGAGTTGTCCTTTCTCTTATATCATAACTAATCATGGTCTCTATACATTGACTTTATCTTCAAATATATCCAGACACAACCATTTTATGATTATGTCCAGAGTGATCATCTTGTCAGATCTATGAGGATCACTTATCTGTATCTCGAAATAACTTTCTGCTAAGTCTCCCAAATTATTTTTTTTCCCTCCTATGGTCTCTTCACAGTAAAAAAAAAAAGCCAGCGTGGAGTGATCCTATCAAAGCATAAGTCAAAGTTTGTTCAAAGCACGGCAGTGCCTCCCCATGTTAGAGTAACAGTAAAAACCAAAGTCTTCAAAAATGGCTAAAGCATCATTTATAATAGACCTCCTGTTCACCTTCTAACTACTTCTTGCTCATTCTACTCCAGACCAACCTCCATGGTTAAATTATAAAGGCCAAATGAAGGCTATTGTTCTGTCTAGAATAGAGTTCTACAAGATATCTACTTACTTAATTCCCTCTTTACATTCCAGTCCTTCCTCAATTATTACTTTCTGAGGGGTCTCATACCACAACCCAACTTCATATTGTATTCTCTCCCTGGAAATTTTGATCCTCTTGTCTTTATTGAAATAATTGATCACTCATTTGATTTATTTTGTTCAGAGAGAATATTTTCTGCCTGATAACAAAGCTTTGAAATATGATGTGCTTTTTTTCATACCTTAGTATGTGGTCAATTTTCATAAGTGTTCTTTCAAGCTTGAAATGTAGTCTGCTGTTTTTGAGACTAATGCACACTTACCCACTCCATCAAATTAGTTAATTGCATTATTCAAATCTTTTGTATCCTTAGTGATACTTCTTCCGCTGAATTTATCAATTACCAAAATAAGTATATTACAAATCTCCCAGGCAAATGGTGTATCTGTCCATTTCCCCCCTGCAGTTCTGTGAATTCTTTAAATATTTTTGAGGATGATAGTAGGTGCATATAAGTATAGCTTTTGCATGTTTTTTTTTAATTTATTGAAATTCTTATCAGTATAAAGAGATTCTCTTTACCTCTAATAATGTTTTCTGCCTTCAGGCAGAGGCTAATCTTTATGGATATAAAGCTTAAGCCTCTTTGCCCACTGGTTTCATTTCGGATATCACTAAATGGAGGCACCAGAGGTAGACCCATGGCAGGGTATTCCCACGGTACTAGAGGCCACAATTCCTGGAGGGCAGCCTTTTCCCGCAGCCGTAAGTATCACTTTGCCCCTTCCTTCTGCAGGGGTGGCTCGGTAATGCCTCCCCACTCCTGCTGTCCTTGGGATACTTTACATGGCGTTGTCAGTTTTCCTGGACACCTTGAAAATCAGTGCATTCATAATGTGCTCCTCAATTACCTGGCTTCAGTGTGCCATCTGGTTTATGTATCCCAAGATACAGCAAGAAAAAGTTGGCTGAAATATTTGTCCACTTCTTATCCAGGGTCACAGACGGCCCAGCTGGAATAGATTAATGGCCACCTTACCGTCTGTACACAAGTACTTCCGAATCTTAAAGGACTTATATGCATCCATTTTACAATCAGTTTGGATGCATTTAGCTACAAATGACAGCAGATTCAAGCGGCTATGACTTAAAGAGCGACATTCAGTTTTTGAACATAAATCATGCAAAACTACATTTTTCTAGCATACCTATAGGTATTCATGTGTATACATCCATATATGTACCCTTTATTTACACTGAATCAAATGTTTCAAAAATCACAGTACCCGCACTGCACTCTGGTTTTTCCATTTTAGTCTGCGCATTAAAATTTTAAAAAATTCTGCTTGGTGCCCGTTAAATTGATTTCATATTCTGCTTTCAAGTTTGAGTCTGAAACGTATTGACTAAAATCCTAAGGGTATTTACACAAGCCACCCCTCCATGCAAAGGAGCGTAGGAAAGGGAATAGCTAATCATTTCCACCGCCCCGGTGGGCGACGCAGGCAGGGGTAAGACCGCTTTGGGGAAAGCTATAACATAAGCAAACAATGGTATCAAAGAAAATGTTTGCCAAAAAGGAAAAGTAAGTACCATCTTAAGGGGCAAAATGTCAAAGCTATCTTTGTTCACATTATGGACCACATGAAAAATTCCTGTTAGCATGATCTTTTTGTTTACAAAATAATGTGGGAGCTTAATCTTAATTATTCCCACCACACACACACACAAAACAATAATTATGTGCTTTGATAGTGCTAACTATTATTACAATTACAATCATATTACAATGTATAAGTTTATCAAATCAACATGTTCTATACCTTAAATTTATACAAATATCATATCAAATATATTTCAATAAAATAAAATAAAAACAATGGGGAGCATTGATTTGAAGTAATAGAAAAATAAAATAATTTCTATAAAATACAAGAAAAAGACAATATCATTGTGCTCTGAAAAAAAAGACAAAATAAAGCTACTATAATTAAATGGAGTTTCAGTAAACCAGCAAGATATAAAATAAATAAGTACAAATCAAATGTTTCTTATCATACAAGCATAATCAAGATAGAAATGAAAAATAAATAGTTGATTCACTAATAGGACACTATTAAATTTAGGTGGGCATGTTTAATAACTTTTTAATACTTTTAATTAGAGGAATCTATTCTACAAAACACAGTAACTATAACCAAATACATATTATTGAAACAATTTCCATAATTATACTGTCCAAAACTACTTTTGCAAAAATCTCAGCACAACTACCAGTTTTATTAACACAAAAAAATAATGAATAGATGGTACCATATTTTTAAACTGCAAATTCAGTGAATATTAAAAATGAGGTAAAATAGATATACAATTATATAGAGAGCATGGTAATTCTAATCAGGATGAATAAATGAATAAATAATCAAAGTAAGGGAATACGGAAATTGTCCCACACATACACAGTCAAATGATTTTTGAAACAAGTGCTAATGCAATTCAATACATAAAAAAAGTCATTTCAATAAATAATGATGGGAAAACATCCACTGGAAAAACAATGAAGTTTTTTTTTTCCCTACCACATATCATATATATAATTAATATGGATGGATCATAGACCTAAAAGTTAAAGCTAAAACGATAAGCCATCTGAAAATGAATACAAGATCATATGTCTTGTAACATATACAATGTTTTCAGGGAGGATAAAAACAGCATTGACTACAAAGTAAAAATACAGTGAATTATATTTCCTTACAAGTAAAAATGACTGCTCAACCAAAATGCCCTTACAAAAATGAAAAAAAAACAAAAAAAAACCAAGATACAGATATGGTAAAAATATTCACCCACACAAGTATCTGAGAAAGGACTTGTATCTAACATATATAAAGAACTCCTGGACTATTTAATCAGAAGACAATATAATTGAAGAAAGTAAGAGGAAAATGTTTGATCACCCAGTCCACATAATGAGATAGCTGAGTAACAAATAAGCATAGGGAAATTTGCTCACAACCCCAGTTTACACAAACTAGAGTAGCCAACTATGGCAAATTCTTATCAAGTTAAAACATACACCTATCCAACCAGCCGGCAACTCAACTCACAGGTACTTGCCAAACTGAAATAGAAACGTATGCCCACAGAAAAAAATGTCAAACAATGGTCCCAGCAGCCTTCTTTGTATCTCACACTGGAAATAATTCAAATGCCATCAAGAGGAAAACGGTTAAGCAGCTTTTGCTATATTTATACTACAGAATACTATTTAGCGATAATAAAGAAACAAGTGATTCTTTACACCCACCAAGCTCAAGAGCATTTTGCTCAGTGATAGCAGCCAGCGCACGAGAATGCATGAATCCCTTTATACAAAGTACTAGAACACAAAAACTAGAAGTAAGAGCTGTGGTTGTCTCTCAGGGTAAGTAGATGATTAGTGAGGGTACAAGAGAGCTTTCTCGGGCAATAGAGTTGTTCTAAACACTGAATGGGATGGTAGTCACACAGATGTATATTTTTGTCAAAATTTCTCAGACATACATCAGATCTGTGCATTTTTTCTGTAAATATACCCTTTATAAAAAGGTTTTGCTATAAGTACCAGATCATGACCTTTGTAAGATTTGGAGGTGGGGATTTTTAAAAGTTTGTGTATGTGTGAAGAATATTTCACATGAGAACAGTCCATATACTCCTAAGTGTATAAGACAGTATTGTTGACCATAGGTACAATTTAGTACAGCATATCTCTAAAATTATTCATCTTGCTTAACTGAAACGTTACTCTGATTAATTAGTAACTCCCCATTTCCCCCTTCCATCGCCCCTGGCAACCATCATTTCTCCCTGTGATTCAATTCATTTGACTTTTTTAGATATCTCTAATAAATGGATTTATGCAGTATTCCTCTTCCTGAAACTGACTTATTTCACTTCGTACAGTGCCCTCAAGTTTCAACCATGCTGTCACATATTACTGAATTTCCTTCTTTTTGAAACTGAATATTCCATGATGTGTACACACCACGTTTCATGTATCCATTCATCTGTCTATAGATGTTTAGGTTATTTCTGCATCTTGTCTGTTATGCATATTGCTTCAGTGAACATGCAAAGGTTAATATGAATATTATTATTTCAGTTGTTTTCTAACAATATCCAGAAGTGGGATTTTTGGATCATAGTGTAGTTCTATTTTTAATTTTAATTTTTTTTTTTTTTTTGAGGAAACGCCAACACTGTTTTTCATGGTGGCTGTACAATTTTGCATTCCCATGAGGATTCTAATTTCTTCACAGCCTTGCCAACAACTGTTGCTTTTTGTTTGTTTTTGCTTTTTTGGGTAAGTCATTCTGAGAGGTATGAAATGATAGCGTGGTTTTCATTTGCATTTCCTTGATAACTAGCGATGCGGAGCATTTCTTCATATCCCTCTGGACCATTTGTATTTCTTCTTTGAAGAGCTGCTTATTCAATTCCTTTATTTAAGCTAATACTTGTTTGTTTGTTTGTTTGTTTGTTTGTTTTTCTGTTGAGTTGTAGGAATTCTTCACTTATTTTGGAGGTTAAATCATCGGGCTTATGGTATGCAAATATTTTCTCCCATTCTGTAGACTGCCTGTGTTGTGGGCCCCAAGGCTAAGGCAACTAGATTCCATTTTATGTGGGCCCCTTGGTTAGGGCGACTGAAGGACTCCATTTTGTCACCAGTGGACATTCCTGGATATTCTTCCCATAATGGGTTGGTTGCCCCTAGACGGGAAGGAATTTCTGCCTAAGGTTATAGTTGCCCCATGTGTTGGGGGCATTTGTGGTTCCCTGAGTATAGGTATTTGCAAGTACTTAATGCTAATTTTGACCTCTGTGATCTCTGTCACTCCCACTATTGTACTGGTTCCCTGAGGGGAGGGAGACCTATTCTGTTTGTTTGACAAACAGGAGACCCCCCGGGCAACTGTTAGATATGGATTTTGACAAATGTTAATCAACTGCTAACCGCTGATATCTGCTTCTGTGAATGCTGCTTGCTTGCTATAAAAGGCTGCCATTTTAGAGGCTCGGGGCTGCAGTTCTCCTCTGAGTAGGTTGGCTGCAGTCCCTGCGCAGGTTGCAGGTTAATAAAGCTCCTAAAACTTGTAATTTTGGTGTCCGAGGGAGGTTGATCTACTGGGTTACAACACCTGTTCACTCTGTTTAACTAGTTTGTTAATTAAGTGTATACCTAAGTATGTATTTTATCTTTCTGGTGCTATTGTAAATAGGATTGTTTTCCTAATTTTCTTTCCAGAAATTTCATTATTTATTAGTGTGTATTTATAGAATGATTTTTTAAATGCTTTTATTGATTTTTAGAGAGAGAGGGAGAGGGAGAGAGAGATAGAAACATCAATGACAGAGAACATCAATTGGCTGCCTCCTGCATGCCCCCCACTATGGATTGAGCCAGCAACCTGGGCCTGTGACCTGACCTGAATCGAACTGGCGACCTCTTGGTCCATGGGTCATTGCTCAGCCACTGAGCCACACCAGCCAGGCTAGAATGATTTTTGTATGTTGATTTTGTACCTTGCAACTGTACTGAAATCATGTATTAGTTTTAACAGTTTTTTGGGGGGGAGGGGGGTTAGTATTTTGATATATAAGATCATGTCATTTACAAATAGAAACAATTCAACTTCTTTCTTTCAAATTTGGATGCCGCTCCCTTCTTTTTCCTGCCTCCTTGCTCTGCTTGGACTTCCAGCACTACATCCGGCAGAAGTGACCGGAGTGAGTAACATGGTCTTGTTTCTGATCTCAGCCCAGAAGCTTTTCAGTGCTTCTCCGCAGAGTTAGCTGTGGGCTTGTCGCAGAAGCCATTATCCGTTTAGGTATTTCTATTTCTAGTCTTCTGGGAGTTCCTGTCATGAACGTGAGTTACTCCATGCCACGTATATTAAGTAATGTATCAGATACCATTACTTTGTATAAATTAGCTATAATGTGGAGTTCAAATAATTTCTTAACCATAGGACAAATGAACACTCCTAGGAACCTATACCATTTGTATTAATTTTAACGTTCTTCCAAATGTCCTTCGATGTAAAGACTTGCCAGACCCCTTAGGACATGTGCACGTTTCTTAATCTTAGTTAAAATATTCTGCATTAGAGTGATCTTCCCTTTATGTGCCACGTAATGTATAGGATATATGTTGGCCTTGTAGTAATATTAAAATAGGCTGCAAATAATACTCAATCCGTCTACTGTTAACTAAAATGAATTAAGAAAAATGGGAAGTGTTATGATAATCTCATTATTATTGACGTCAAAATAAATTTGCTCTACAGTTGAAGAAAGGAAAAAACTAAGATATATTATAGATGATAAAACATAATGTTCAAGGAAGACTTCATATCATTTTGCTACCTTTGGAGTTTTCATTAATATAAACATGTAGGCATTCCTGAACGGTCACTAAGAACCATAATATTACTGCTATTTTCTAATTCATTCCTCTATTTCCCTAAACAACTTCTCTTAAACAACAAGGTCACACATTCCAAGGAGTTCCCTGAAAATACCATGATCTTTTATACACTAAAATATGCATTAGCATAAATATCCTGAAGATAAGAGAATGCTTGCAGCCTAGAAAGAAAGATCAAAGCAAGGTCACTGGAATTTTCAAATAATGAAGCAAACCACTGGTGAGAAAATAAGGGGGGAAAAAAAAGGAAGCCACAAAATGTCAGTGGGAATGAAAAGCAGTAAAGCGATGCCATGAGAAATCACAAAGATTTTGCAGTTTATTTCAAATAAAATATTTTGCTGTATATGCTGGGAGGACTTTAATATTGACAGTTGTACAAATGGTGTATGATTAGCTTGGAGAATTCTGATGGAATCACATCATACTATTTGATTTAATGCCCAAAATCGCATATTTTTTTTCCCTGAAAGATTTTCTAGCAATCATGGCCTATTGTATTAAAAAGTTTAATGAGTTTTATTTATTTCCTTTATTGATTTTAGAGAGAGAGGAAGTGAGAGGGAGAGAGAGATAGAAACATCGATGAGAGAACATCGATTGACCGCCTCCTGCATGCCCCCCACTGGAGATCAGGCCCACAACCTGGGCATGTGTCCTGACCGGGAATCGAACCAGCGACCTCTTGGTGCATGGGTCGACGCTCAACCACTGAGCCACACTGGCTGGACTAAAAAGTTTACTGAGTTTTATAGGTATGGCAGACCTCTACTGTGGTTCCCAGTGATCTCTGCCTTCTGAGGCTCCTGTCTTCTATAATCTTCTCCCCTCGGGTGTGGGCAGTTACAATGGAAGTGGCAGGATGTCCTTTAAGATCAGGTTGTGACGGGGTTGCAGCTGTCGTTGTGGGCACCTCATTCGCCTTTTCTCCCTCTCGCAGCTCTCACACCGAGGGGACGAAAACTGCCTACATGGCAAAGTACTGATGTGTGTAGTCGAAGCCAATGATAACACACGGCTTGCCAATAGCAACTTGAGTGAACTGCAAAATAAATCCTTCTCCATGGAGCCTACAGATGACTGCATCCCTGGCTGGCACCTGGATTACAGTCTGCTGCATCACAGCTAACCCACAGAAACCATGACAAAATAAAGATCTGTTGTTTCAAACTACTAAGTCTGGGAGTACACAGGAATAGAAATTCAATACAAAATGTTTATCAGAATGGGAAACAAGGGATATGCATATGAATGACTGATTCAGATTTACCCGATGGCAACGACAATTCGAATATTGAAACGTAAAGTCCTCATTTGAGAAACTAAATTTACGACTTAATCTTGATTAAATTTTGCGCCAACTGCAAAATCAACATCATCCCAACAGTTTTTTCATAATGCATTAATTCTCTACAATATCTACTAAAAGCTTCGATGATGAAATTTAACTCTGTTCCTTTCTTCTAGATACTTGAAAAAACACAGGTACGTTGATGTGAACAGTTAGATTTTACAACCCTATGTGAACAGGTACGTGAAATAATGAGCACCTTATCACTAAGGCATTCGAACCTGCCGGGGAGGATGGAGTCACCCATTTAGAGAGGTGTATAAGGAGAGGTACCTGGATGGAGAATACTCTTTCTACATATCTGTATACAGTACCTTCTATTACTTGCTCTTACTTTGTATTTTTTCCCCTTTCTGTTTCTGAGTACCTGACATGTAGACAAATCCCAGAGAGACTGTGACAATTATAAATTAAAAATGGACTGATCACATTATGAAGAAGTCTGGTCATCTGAGAGACAACACAGACAAGTACCACCCAACTAGGAACTCTACATCAGAATGAGACTTGAGCGATAAATACAATGACTGACTTATATCACTGTGCGTGTGTGTGCATGTGTGTGTGTGTGTGTGTGTGTGCATGTAGATGAATCTGTTCTAGCTGCTAGCATTTACTTGTTCTTCTCACTCTACTCACCAGGTACAGGGTTCTCGTGCATCTCTTCTGGGGGAAACATATAAAATTTCACAACGAGAATTCTGAGAAGATTCTGCATGTAAGGAAAGTGCACTTAGTGGTTAACAGCACACGTTCTCGATCTGAGTTTGAACCCTGGCTCCAACACTGAACAGGTGTGCGATCTTGGACAATTTATTCCAGTGCTCTATGCCTCGGTATAAAATGGATTGAAGAGTCTAACTTTGATATTCGTTGTAAGGAATACCTGTGTGAAGACACTGGAAGCGCATGGACTCATAACTGGCACACTTAAGGCGATATAGTCCTTTAGATTTTCCTCCTGCTATCCAACTTCTCCTTTTTCTGACTTCTTATACTCATCTTGATGAGCTTTCTTATTGAACTTTGTTCCTTCTAATTATTCCCATACAGGCAGTTATTTTTTTCCAGAGACTACACACAGGACTGAGGAAAACAAAACATACCTGGTAATTTTGACATAAGCACAAACGAATTTAATCAGAGAAGGTGGACACTTGAGTAGGAAATAAAGGTCAAAATTTTGTTTGACTCCTAGCAAATTGGAGAGGAAAGAATCTAGTAGGGGCCTTTAGTAATCAAGGATAAAGACTATCTACTGAGAATAAAAACAGTTAAATAATATAGTAAAAATGGAAATTGGAACTTCCTTGTGTTTGCCTTAAAACATTATATTTAAATATGATTTTTTTAAGATGACCTATGTTAAAATCTTATTATCCATTTTGGAACAAGAAATTTTTTTAAATGTTGAGATTATAAATCTAGGCAGTTAGCCCGGCCGGTGTGGCTCAGTGGTTGAGTGTCAACCCATGCACCAAGAAGTCGCTAGTTCGATTCCCAGTCAGGGCACATGCCCAGGTTGTGGGCCCAATCCCCAGTGGGAGGCATACAGGAGGCGGCCAATCGATGTTCTCTCTCATTGATGTTTCTATCTCTCTCTCCCTCTCCCTTCCTCTCTCTCTAAAATCAATAAAGAAAACAAAAACTAAGTCCAGGCAGTTAGAACAGAAAGCTATCATATCATTCTTAGGAAAGGTACAATTTTGATATTTGAACAACCTGGTTAAAGCACCATCCACTTTCTTGGTGTTGATGGAATAATAATTATTATTATTGTAATAATAGCAGCAAACATTCATATAATGCTATGTGCTAGTCACCATTATCAGGGCTCAATATTCTAACTCATTTGATCCTTTTAACAATTCTACGCACAGGTGCTACATTATCTCTATTTTACAATATGAGAACATTCCTTTGCAAAGGTAAGGTTACATACATCTTCTACAGCCATATATTTAGGAAGTGGCACAATACAGCTGATGCTATAGGAATTGTTACATCTAGGTTTTTAATCGTAGCAAACAAATAAACCCTATGGTAAAAATATATCAAATATTATTTTTTTTTTCCTTTTAGGGGGTTATGATGACTTTGAATTAACTTTTAAAACATTTCCCCAGAAGCTAATGTGTCCACACAGGAACATGGTTTTTGTTGACTGGAGAGAGAGGTACAACCTGTGACTGGGAAGGAGAATTGCTCCCTGAAAAAGTTAACTGAGTTAAGAAGATCAATTCTCTCACGTTACCAGACTTTCGCTCAAACCAGCTGCAAATCTAGACACAGAGCAGCTTGGAACTGAGTACTGTAGCATGAAATGAAACAAAAAGGATGCTTCATAAGCAAATTTAATGATGAACGGCAGTGCACTATATTTTAAGAAATTTCTAATAAGACAAATATGGATCAATGCTAGGTCAAGTTTTGTTCAACAGCATTTATAATTAGCTGGGACATGAAGCGGTGATTAGATTAATGACTTAACAGGTGATGTTAATTTGAGAACTAAAACAGGCATCTAGATATCAATATGTCTAATATAGAGAGAAACTAGAAAGGAAGATGATAGATAAATGGATATAGATAGGTATTGGCTCTATGACAATTGTCCCATTTTGACACTGATAACATTTGGTTTTCTAAATAAATTCAACATATTTAGTATACATAATTTAATAGTTCCATGATGATTTCGTTTCTTCATAAATGTCAGTTATGGTCATGATTGAGATAATTTAATGAATGTGTGAGACTCAATTTGGATACAATTCTTGTCTCTGATTCTAGAAAAGCTACACTTGAAAGTTAATTGACTTCTCTTCTGGTTTATGATTCCTTACCTTCAGGGTCCCTGCTGTCACTTATTGTTCTCTTATCTCTTAACTGTCTCTCAAATCCATTACAATTTGTTATAGCTATGTACATGTTTATGTTCACGCTTATGAGAAGCGTATACAAATAGTCTTGGAATGAGGACCTAATGATGGTTATTCTCGTGAGTAAGATAATGGAACACTGTTGCGTACATACATTTGTTAAATTTCTGTTTTCTCACATTGAGGTGTCTAGACATGATTTCCCGATAGGTGATATGATCTCGAAATTCTTATGGCTTCAGATGCCATGTCGAGCCTTCCACACCCGTGCCATTCTTTCCCCATGCATCACATCATAGATAAATGTGGTAGAATCCATTTGCAAGGCTGAAATGTTGTGGGAAACTACTTTGACGATAAATAGGAAGAAAGAAACAAAACAAAAACCCGTTAGTATAAGTGCACAATTTCTCCCCAAATAAAGTGTTTCCAATATATCATTTAAATTCCTCTTCTCTATAGTGTCATACCCCCAAGCAACTATTTTCATTTATTACTCTCTTGTTTTCTGTATCCATGTTGACGATGGTCTATAATAAGGATGACAAACTGCAGAGTTCAAAAGAAAACAGTGCTCATCTAAGGCCTTTTTATCAACTGCAACTGTTCAGCTCTCAAAAAGTTTATTAGCCATTGCAACATTTTGAAATACTACATACATTTTCTTTAAAATCTTCCTCAAGGAGTATTTCATCCTGCTTCATATAGATGAATAACATTAACATCTTAATTCTACTTTCCCCAAATTATCTTCCTCCACAGTGTAGATATGATATAAGCTGTTTCAATAGGCTAATAGAGGCACATTATCTAGATGAATTTATATTTATAAAATAATGTATTTCTAATATAAAAATAAAAATGAATTGTTCAAATAAAGGTAAGACACAGCTGAAAAAAATAATAATCATTCAATGGAATTAACTAGTACTCTGAGACCCGATTATTTGCTCTTTACATTTTTACAGAAGTGTTTTAATTCACAATTCTGAAAGACTTTAGCAGGATTTATTCTCGTTAAAGTTGTTGAGGAAGATTAAATGTGTGCTGATCAATTACATGGGGATCCAAAATTATCAATTTGCTATTATCTGTGCTAAATAATCTTTTCTGTGATTGGTGTAATACTATACAATTTTGAATTACTTTGTTTGTAAGTTATCCCATTATAATAAATACCTACTTGAGGATTTTGTTGCTGTAATTATTCCTTTGCTCTTCTGTATCATCTCATTATTACCTATATAAATATCCAAACCTGGTATAATATCTTCATCTTTTATAATTGCTTAACAGGTTCCTTTCTGCCCAGCTACTACTCTATTTGCTGTAATTATGACCCATTTTACTTCTAGCATTGTTTATTTGTCCTCTGTCACTCTCTTTTTCCTTTTTAAGTGATGACACCCGTGGTTTTAAAATTTCATTAGTATTTTCAAATAACCTATTTTGGATGGGTTTTTATTGCCTCTTTGTGTACTTACATCATTAATTTCTGCTTTTATCTGTCTTATTTTCTCCTACTACATTTGACATTTTCTATTTCTTTACTTCTCGTTAAATAGCATGGATATTTTGAGGCTTTTTTCTTCTCTACTCTAAGGTAAGGCTGTTATAATTTTCCTTCTATAGCTTTATCTCACAAGCTTTGATATGTAATATTTTTATTATCTTTCATTATTTAATGAAAAGAACTTGAAGCTTTTCCACTAAGATTATGTATTATACAAGGCAATGATGTCCCCTCTCAACACTGCTTTTCAGCATCATACTAGAACTCATTGCACATGCAATAAAGCAAGAAAAGGATACAAAAGGAAAACAGATTGTGAAGGAAGAAATAAAACTGTTTAAATCTTGAAATTGTGTGGACTCAGTCCTCCAATTTTCTTCTTTTTTTTTGAAGTTGTTTTAACAATTCCAGTTCTTTTGCACTTTCCAGTAAATTTCAGAAAAATCTTGTCAATAACTACAAAAAAGTCTTGATGGAATTTTAATAGGAATTGTATCACACCTGCATTAAATCTGGGGAGAACTGACATCTTTACTATGTTGAGTCTTCCAACCCATGATCACAATATGTCTCCTCATTTATTTGTCAGCATTTTTTAGTTTTTGCATGTATGACCTGTACATGTTTCATTAGATCAACAACTAGGTAGTTATTCTTTTCAAGCAATAGTAACTAATGTATTTTTTATTATTTTTGTGTCCATGTTTTTGATGGTTAAGTATAGAAATACAATTGATTTTATTTATTTATTTTTAAAATAAGTTTTTATTGATTTTTTTAGAGAGAGGGGAAGGGAGAGAGAGAGAGAGAGAGAGAGAGAGAGAGAGAGAGAGAGAGAAACATTAATGTGAGAGAAAAACATCGATCAGCTGCCTACTGCATGCCCCCTACTGGGGACTGAGCCCGCAACCCAGGCATGTGCCCTGATCAGAAATTATACCAGAACCTCCCAGTCCATGGGACCACAATCAATCCACTAAGCCACACTGCCTGAGCAAAATCCAATTTATTTTAAAAGCTGCTCTTTGCATCCTGCAGCACTGATGAATTGACTTATTAGTTCTAGGATTTTGTTGTAACTTTCTTGGGATTTCTAACTAGATAATAATATTATTTGCAAATAGGGAGAACTTTTTTTTTGTTCCTTTCCATACTATGGGGGTAGTCAAAAGAAGGTTTATAGTTATGAGCACTCAAAACACAGTTTATTTTTGTATTATTATTTATTAATTATTGCATTATTTGTTTATATTATAACTGTAAACCTACTTTAGCCCACCCCAGTATATACCATTTATTCCCTACCATTTCCTTCTTGGACTCAGTAGAACTTCCAGAATATACTGAAGAAGAGCAGTGACAACAGATACAATTGCTTTGTGCCCAATTTTATAGGGCTGGAGGGAGTAAGCTTTTGTTGGGGCTGAGTTTTGTGGTTTGTTTTGTCTTGATCTTCCCATGTTGGTGTTTCTGAATTCTAGCTTCTTCTGCTTCAGGTGTGGAATATGAGAAGCAAAATGAGAACCCACGCAACTGACTAGCATGTCATCCCTTGGCTCCTGACGTTCCAAACCAGGCTCCCTGTCAGAGTGTCCTGATGTTTGTCTTATAATGTCCAGGGATATTTAGCTGGACTTAGTTGAAGAAATAGGGTAAAATATGTCCATTCTATCTTCCCCATTTTCTATATTTTAACCCACGACATTTCCTTAAACATCACTGTGCTATGATTTTGTCTGTCTTGCTTAATCTGAGAGGCAATGGTTAACTTTTTTTTGTTTTGTTTTGTTACTCCTCACCCAAGGATATTTTTCCATTCATTTTTTTTTTTTTTATCCTCATCCAAGGACATTTTTGCATTTATGTTCAGATAGAGTGGGAGGGAGAGAGGAAGGAAGAGAGAGACAGAAACATTGATGTGAGAGAGACACATCGACTGGTTGCCACCCACACGACCCCAAACAGGGCCAGGGACAAACTGCAACCGAGGTACGTGCCTTTAGCGGGAACCGAATCCAGGACTCTCTGGACCATGGTGCCGACACTCTAACCGCTGAGCCAAACTGGCCAGGGCTCCATTCACTTTTTAGAGAAAGTGGAAGGGAGGGAGGGAGAGAGAGAGAGAGAGAAACATCGATGTGAGAGAGACACATCGATTGGTTGCCTACCACATGGCACTGACCAGGGATCGAACCTGCAACTCAGGTACGTGCCCTTGACCAGAAATCAAATCTGAGACCCTTCAGTCTGCAGGCCAGTGCTCTAACTGCTGAGCCAAACTGGCTAGGGTGAATGGAGGATAATTTAAAATATCTCCTGTGTTTGAAAAAGATACCATTAATTAATTTCAGCATCCTTTTCACTGACAGGGAATCTGGAAAGAGAATTCCTGCTTTGTGACTCCCTAACCACCGGTTTCATCACAAAGCAAGCGTTACTTAATTCCTAGGATGAAAACGCTAGTATTAGAACATTAATTTTACCCATTATTGCAATAACCACAGCTGTGCTTATTCATGGACAGAGAAAGGGTAGAAGAAGACAAATTCCAAGGATTGTGTGATCATCAAAAAAAAAAAAAAAAACATTTCTAAGGATCATGACCATCCGAATGGTCTCCACCATTCATATTCTACAGAGAAACTGCATAATTAGCGACATGTCTAGCTTGCTGGGTGAGAAATTATATTTAGAGGAAATTAAATATACTGACTGATTTGGATACTGCACGAATTCCTAGCATGCACATATTAGAATTTTTAAAAAATATAACAGAAACCTGCAGCATACAATTAGAGATAACAGTACTTAATGTGTTTTTTAAAAGCCAAATTCGAAATGGTTAGGAATTTAGGTTCTTTTCTGCCATGTTTAATTAGACTAATAGAGGAAAATAATTTAAATGGCAACTTTAAAATGAGTAAACAAATTTCAGCTATTTTATCATACTGCTTCCACTTAAATATCTTATGTTCCAACACTGTGTGAGAGTGCGGCTTAGGTTCAGGGTGAGTGTACCCACACGGACTGCAGCACATCCTGGAATACAAAGGCTTTCACCTGCAAGAATGTAGAGATATTTTATTTTTTTATGTTTATATTTTAGAGAGAGAGAAAGGGAGAGGGAGAGAGAGATAGAAACATCGATGACAGAGAACATCGATTGGCCGCCTCCTGCATGCCCCCTACTGGGGTTTGGCCCACAACTTGGGCATGTGCCCTGACCAGGAATCGAACCGGCGACCTTTTGGTGCATGGGTCGATGCTCAACCACTGAGCCACTCCAGCTGGGCGAATACAGATATCTTTACAGACTTTGTAATGTGCTGTGAATACGTAGTACAACAAGAACCAATAATTAGATAGTTTGTTTTTGTGTTGGGTTTTAATCTGAACTACACCCACCAAGCCATACGTGTTCTTAACAATACTATTAATTTAAGCTTAATATGTTATAGAAGATACAATAAGTTCTAAATTTCTTAACAGAAAATGGCTTCCCTTTAAAATTGCTTGCAGATTTTAACACAGTCTTGTTTTATACCTACACGTGGCTAATGATTGTTTTGTAGTTACAATTAAAATACCTTGTCTTCTCTTGAAGTAACTGAAGTAATAACACAAATGGGAATAATTCAGCAGCCAGGTGTTCACAAAATAAAAAAACAGACTAACAACACTGTTTGATCAAAAGTTAATTTAAAAACACAACTACAACGGAAAGACTGATGAAGTCACCATACAACCTGGTAGGTTGCTGACTCATTGACTGATACTAGTTTTCAACAAATGTTTGTGTTCAGGTTTCTTTGAAGTGGAATCTGCTTCCAAATTTATTTGTGAAAGATAAAGGAATGAGGCACAAATTAACAGCAACTTGGGCTACACACTCCTCTTTCCCTCAACTCTGTCCTCTTATGAAAGTAATAGGGTGATGCTTGCCCAGATCATGGAGCACGATTTGCTTTACTCAGTCTACCATTTCAAATGCTAATCTCATGGAAGCATCCTCAAAGACACACCCAGATGCGTTCCACCAAATATCTGAGCACCCTGTGGAGCTCTCAAGTTGATAAAAAAATATATATTCATCATAGTAACTTGGTATTGTAACCACTAGAGGCTCCTTCCTTTTTACATCACTACTTTACATCTTTGTAAGGTCTTAGATTTGTTCGTTCATTCATTCATTCATTCATTCACTCACTTCCCTATATTATGCGCCCGGCATCATACTAAGTCATGAAGAAGAATAAAGAACTAAACATAGAATGCTTGCAACTTATAAATAGTTTCGATTTGGTGGAGAAAATAAAATAATGTGATAACTATTATCTAATGTGATGGTGGCTGTATTTAGCTTGTGGACCAAATTATAAGAAAAACAAGCAGGTAAAATGAAGTTTTCCCAAACATATCAGGGGGTGTATTTAAAGAGGATGTGAGATATTTTAACTGGCTCTTAAAGAATGAACACAATTTCACAAGAAAGAGAAAGAACATAGCAACCGAAAGGAATAGTCTACCACAGAGGCACAGAGGCCTGGAATATCATGGTTTGGCTATTGAAATGAGAGGACTCAATGTATCAGCATTGATAGTAAGATGCTCGAATAGACAAGAACCAGACCATAATGTGAATTCTCTAAGCAATTATTATCCGTAGTAATCAAGCAGTAACAATTATATCAGCCACTTTCTTCTGAAACTCCCTATAAATGCCTCTTTTCTCCACCATTTTTGAGAGATTTAGGAGAGTAAATAAACGTGGTTCATTCTGTGAAATGCTTTCATTAGCCTTATCCTCCAATGGTACTGTAATTCTTTCAGGTTGACCATATTACTTGGGATTGTTATTGTAGATAAATATAATTTCTCAGAAGGGCAGTAAAATGGACCATTAAAAACTTAGCCCAAATTAGCTTTTTCATTATAATTGACTACACACAGAGGGACCATAAGGGATTTGGGACATGACGCAGGCCCATTTCGATGCAAATAAAAGGAGCAAAAATGTGCAGATATGGGATGCTATTCAGTTAGGACGGAGCTCAGCAAAAAACCAAAATACATATTTTGGATAATCTAAGAGGCAGCATGTGACTTTTGATTATCAAAACAAAGGAGGTTCTTAAAGCAGTGATTGACAGGTCCTGAAACCAATGATAATTCAGCTGTGCCAGACCAGTCCCAGGCTCTTCCAGGTTTGAGGATGGAAAGACAAAGTGTCTTCATTTTGGTTAACTATCAGCATAGCAGGCAAGAGGTGCAAAAGATGTACATAACATTAAATTTAATAGAAGTGGATGAAGCTCACTGCTGTTTTCTTTTATTCTTCCTAACAGCATATTCAATTTGCTCTGGGCTAAGTGGTCCTTATGGAACCCTTATCCACAGGTGAGAGAGCCCAAAAGTACAGTCCCTTAGCCTTTCCTTTTTATACCACATTTGGCTAGATTGTTGGAGGGATATGTCAGTACTCAAGGATCTACATTATTCCCATGTGAGGAAACATTTACAGGGCCATAATTGTAGAATCGCGCATTTTATATTTTACTGAGTCATTTTATCAATTAGAGGCACCCATGTGGCTAGCCTGGCCATGGGCCACCAAAGTTGTAGGCTTTTCTTTCTGTGTCTGCCTAAGGCTATTCTGCCTAGAGAGAGAGAATAAATATTTCAAAGAGATTCTTTTTCAACAGAGATTATTCTGTTTCATTTCATTTCATATTTACATTTATTATTTGCAAAGAAATTCCAATTTCTTATTCTGGCCAAAGTCCAATGTCCAATTTCTTATTCTATGGGAAGTCTTATAAATCTCAATGCTTCTTTGAACTTTCTGGTTTGTTTCTCTAGATAATCCAAATTATTGGCTTTCCATTATGTATAAAGATGACTGTCTCTTATTCAGTTTGTGCTTGAGTAAGGAAGACATATTTTAGTTTCCTTTATTGGTTTAAGAAGTCACACATTCAAAACCTATAAACTTGAAATGTAAAGTTCTTGAGTTTAAATTCTGATTCCAACTTTAAAAATCTAATTGTAGACAGCTAACTCAGTTTCTCTGAGCCTCTCTTTGGGAATGAAATTGATAATGCTTACATTACAGAAAATTTAAAGAGAATTAAACAAGGTGGGACATAAAATACATTATTTTATACGCATATACCAAAAAATACATACTTTTGAATCTGAATCATACATCCCCATCTTTCTGCCACACCTGTTTTCTATTCCATTCATTTATTATGAAATTATTTACATTTATGTATAAGTTTACTTATTAAAATATGCACTCAGTATTGGCAAGATTCTGAAGTTCAGTAGGCACTCAGATATTTGTTGAATTAATAAATGCTATATATTTACTTATTTAATCTTACAGTATCTTAGATGTATGTATGTGTTGGGTGATAAAAGTGGAGTGAAAACTAACCCATGACTGCTTGTATTTGCAATAAAATGTGCCTGGTGAATGGATATGCGTACGAATATGAATATGGACATGGACAGGTATATGAATGTCAGAGGAATTCCCAACCACAGCATCTCAGCATGAGCAAACTATTTTGGAAGTTTGGTATCAAATCATCAAAATCATAATAATGCACTTACTAACACGTACATGGACTATCTCATTTAACCTACGTACGTGACCATTCAAAGATAAAGGTTTCTTTTATGTATTCCTCTTCACCAATGTGGAAATAGACAGACTGCTCAAACAACCAGCTCATAACAGGGGAAAAAAGAAAAACATGGACTTAAATCCATATTTGAGTTCAAAAATCAAAACTTAGCCTTTAGGTAGAATAAATAGCATGATTTCCAAAGGTAGTCATTGAGTTTCCCCATAAAGATTGACAATATACTTGGCCAAAGACCATCTCAAAACCATTGTCCTGAATTCTAGACAATAATTTATTATTTTTTTATGTTGTCTGTAGCTAATATTTTAACATCCCATATTTCTGATTTCATAAAGTGAAGCATCGAGCACACAAAACTCATTTGCCAAATCAGGTAAGTTGTATCTCTTAACCATCCGATCGGCTCTGGAACTGATTAAATTGCCTTTTCTATGTTTTCTGAGCTAGTGGTTGGGGACTCATTGGCGATCAATAACCTGTGATTGAGCGTGCATGCCATCAAAATACTTGCTATATCAGAGGATAGATGAACCTAGGTGATCTCATGCCAAATGCGTAATGTACAACAGGCAAAGAAAGGAATAATGGCTTATGTCATGTTATTCCATTTGTAATCTTTATCAGAAATAGTTTATCAGAAAGAGCTTATCAGAACTCTTATTGTACGAGTATGGATGTCAAAGCATATCATTGCAACGACCCATATGATAGGTTCGGGGAGATAAGTGATACGCTCTACCTGTTGGATGGCTAAGTGAGCCTTCATTTTCTCTCTGAAAGGATCTGCCTCATGGAATCCATTGTCAGAAGTTCAGGAAAGCAACAGAGAGAGCTCACAGAAAGCTAGTGGCCAGGAGAGATGCCCATGCCCTCAGAGACACCAGTACTAACAATGATGCTTGGAGACCAGACAGAGTCTCTATATGGAGAGACTTTCTGCATGTCTCATACACACGAACTCAGTTTCTTCAAAAGTGGCCTATATGGCTCCTATTCTTTTTTTTTTTTTTCTTTAATCTTCACCTGAGGATATTTTTCCACTGATTTTTAGAGAGAGTGGAAGGGAGGGAGGGAGCAAGAGAGAGAGAGAGAGATAAACATTGATGTGAGAGAGACATATCAATTGGTTGCTTCCTGCATGATCCCGACCAGGGCCAGGGATTAAACCTGCAACCCAGATACGTGCCCTTGACCAGGAATCAAACCCTTGACCCTTCAGTCTGTGGATGGAGGCTCTAACCACTGAGCTAAACCGGCCAGGGCAATGGCTCCTATTCTCAACACATCTCCTCCAACTCAAAGCAACCCTCAACTCCAAACACATATTTTGCGGCTTAGTCCAGGATTCACTCCAGAACCGACATTATAAGCTTAAACTAAAGAACTAAATGGGTTAAAGAAACATTACTTTAAACTCTTTTTCAGGCACCTTACTCATTAATTGTCTCTACTCTCATTTTGTGAAAATTAGGCAAAGCAGTATGTCCTTCTTTTAAAACTTAACGTCAGATCCTTAATAAAATGCATGGGTCTATGTTTGAACTGTGAATATTTTGTGCAGAATGGATGCTTCTATTTGTAAGATGTATAGAATGGCATGGCAGAACCACTGAGCTGTAATAATAAAAGCATAAGACTGAGCCAAGATACATAAAGTACACATTTTTTTTTTCTTCTGCTAAGTATTTTTTCCTTTACATGTTCCATCTGTAAGATGAAGAATTTGAACACTGTGACCTTGGGTTCTTTTCTAGTTGGTTTCTATAATTACTAGATAGTAGAGCAGAGAGAAGAAATCATAGAAGTGGTAAGTATATTTCAAAGTTTCATATGGGATTTCCTGTTTACTGCATAAAGTCCAATAGCTTTCCAATTGATCAGAAGAAAGTCTGAGGACTATATGGAAATGGACTCATTGAAAACAAAGCCGTCGTTGTATTTCATTCATAGAGTGCATACGTATTTAAATCTAAAAAAGGCAAGTAAAGCAAAAGGGGATTTTAAAACTACCAAAAATAACACTTTGAGAGTTTCCTTCACTGTAGAGATGTAGAAAAGTTAGTTCCAATTTTTGAGACATAGGACTTCTAAAAATGGAAAAATTCAGTAGACCAGAATTTTGCTGTTTCATTTTTACAACCTGGAAGTCATTAGAAAGTTTAAGGAAGAGGGCAGAATTCATCTTCTTATACCCTTCTTTCAAGGGATTTAAGTGGAAATAGGTGTCTGTACCTTATCGGCTGTAAATGACCCTTTACAGCTAAAACCCTGGGTGATCCTTGAGCTTTGGGTGTTTAGCAAAACTACCCAGAAAGTCAGTTTATATTTAGTGCTGTACAGTTTATCTAACTTTTTACAGGTTTTTTATCAGGTGTATATGAGAAAAATTGCTCAACATCAGTTCATTCTTCAAGTAGACTGTGTGGTCATTGAACATATCAAGAAAATAAAATTCTCTTGTCTCCAGAAGCCTACAAACAGAAATTCCTGAACATATGGACAAATCCTTTTTCAAATGAACCATTGACTGTAAACACTATTGAAGTGCTGAAGTCTGTACATATATAATCAGTACTGGAACACAAATTAATCAAGAAATAATCATTGAACTACTGTAGGCGCACATTCCTGTCCTCAAAGCCAAAATGTGTTAAGAACAGGAAAAAAATAAATTTGTTCAATGCCAAAGAAATTCATAGGACACTTTTACCTTTGATCTGCTGTTCCTTCTTCCCATGATTCTCTAAATTATGGAAAGTGACATATAAATATATGGATATGGATTTATATGTAGATATAAACATATAAATAAATGTACATACCTAGAAGCTATCTAAATATATCACTTTCCTAGAGTCTGCTTTACCATGCTGTATATCTATTTCAATATTTTGAGTTACTCTTAGTTATACAAAAGATTTTCAGCTCAATAAGATGATATAAAGGTCAGTTTTTAATAAAATGATAAATTAAAATCACTGTGCCATAAAACGCCCCCTAGGAGTAAAGAGAGAAGTCATCGCATTGCAAATTTTAAACTCCACATCGCCAACCCCAGTTTGTTGCTGATTTAATTTAATTTAAAATTTACTCAGTTTCATATTTTACATCTTATTACTGGATCTTCATATGTTAGTACAGATGCATTGGAATACAACTAGCTCCCCTTAGAGTCAAAAACATCACCACTACATGGACAACTATTAAGACATCTTTCCCCATTATAAAATATTTGCCTATTTTGAATTTTACATATTGAAGGCAGATTATATGTACTCTTTCGTGTCTGACATTTTTTTCATAGTTAGTAATGCTTTTGAAATTCATGCATTTTTTGCATCTATCAGTAATGCATTTTGTTACTGTTGATTAGCATTCCATTGTTCAAGTATGCCACAATGTGTCCATCTTTGCTCCCATAGATGGATGGACAGGTTATTTCTAGGTTAGGTTCTTATGAACAAAGCTGATGTACTGGTTTTTGTAGGATCATTTCTGTGGACACCTTTTTGGTGAATCTAGGAGTGGAATTGTTGGGCTACAAGGTTAGCATATGATTAATTTCATGAGAAATTGAACAATGGCATACAAAAGAAATGTCATTGTTTTAAATATGCACTTGCAGCCCTGGCCGGTTTGGCTCAGCGGTTAGAGCGTCGGCCTGCGGTCCAGAGAGACCTGGGTTCGGTTCCCGCTAAGGGCACGTACTTTGGTTGCAGTTTGTCCCCGGCCCTGGTTGGTTGTGCGGGTGGCAGCCACTCGATGTGTCCCTTTCACGTCGATGTTTCTCTCTCTCTCTCTCTCTCTTTCTCTCTCTCCCTCCCACTCTATCTTGACAAAAAATGAAAAAATGTCCTCAGGTGAGGATAAAAAAAAATAAAAATAAATAAATATGCACTTGCAATTTTGGAGATCTAGGTCTGCTCCATATCCTTCCAAGCAATGGAAATAGTGTGTGTGTGTGTGTGTGTGTGTGTGTGTGTGTTTAATTTCACCAGTTCTAGTGAGTATGAGGTGGTATCTCACTGTGGTTTAAAAAAAATTTTTTTTCCTTATTGATTTTTAGAGAGAGAGGAAGGGAGAGGGAGAGAGAGATAGAAACATCGATGAGAGAGAACATCGATTGGCTGCCTCCAGCATGTCCCCCAGTGGGGATTGGGCCCACAACCTGGGCAGGTGCCCTGACTGAGAATCGAACCAGTGACCCCTTGGTGCATGGGTCAATGCTCAACCAGTGAGCCACACAGGCCAGGCTCTCATTGTGGTTTTGATTTGCATTTTCATCATGATTAATGAATTTTGAGCATGTCGTTATGCATTTGGCATTCTGACATATCTTTATGTATAGAATATCAGTGGAAGGCTGGTGTCCATTTTTCTGTTGGGTTATTTGATTTTTATGATATGTAAGAGTTCCTTATATTTTTCATGAGCGCCTTGTTATATAGATGCATGATAAGTATATCATAGAGGTTTTCTTGTAGTCTGTTACTTTCATTTCCACTTTCTTAATGGTGCCTTTTGCTGAAAAAACATTTTTTTTTTCAATTTTGATGTAAGTTTCCATTTATAATTTTGTTTTTTATTCCCTATTATGGTTTAGTAACTATATTAGTTTGCAAGGGCTGACAACAGAGGACCACAGACTGGGTGCTTTAAATAAGAAAAAAAAAATGTGTCCCATGGTTCTGGAGGTTAGAAGTTTCAGATAAAGGTGTCTTAAGGGCTGATTTCTTCTGAGGCCTTTCTCCTTGCTTTGCAGATGGCTGTCTTCTCCCCGTGTCTTCATGTCATTTTTCTGAATATGTCTGTTTCCAAATTTCCCCTTCTTTCGTCAACAATAATTTTCAATTAGGGCCCATTCTAAAGACCTCATCTTAATTCAAATGATCAAATCTGCCATAAACTATTTCACAAATCAGGACACAGTGTGTGTTGCTGGTGACGAGGGTATCAACATGTCAATTTTGGGAAAGGCGACACAATTTAATCCAAACCAGCCTTTCCGGCAAACAAATCCTTGCTTTCCACAGTGTGATAAAATGTTCTCCCATGTTTCCTTCTAAAACTTCGATCTTCTAGCTCTCACATGTAGGTCAAAGATTTATCTCTAGTAAATTTTTTTTGGTGCCAGTTAGAAATTAAACTTCATTCTTTCTATAAAATAGCCAGTGTTACACCATTGGTTGAAAATAACTTTCTTTCCTCATTGATTTGTTTGGTGTTATTGTCTGAAATTAAAATTAATTAGCCATGTTTACGATGTTATTGTCTAAAATGAGAACTGACCCTGTATTTATGAATCCGTCACTGGGTTCTCTGGTCTATTCAATACTTTGAGCTGTTTTTCTATCTTTATGCCAATAATCACACTCTCTTAATTATCGTAGCCTTATACGATAGTATGAATTATTGCAGCCTTATACAATAGAACAGTAGCCTTATAGTAAATCTTGAAATGCTCACCAGTACCAGGTCTTGCAAATTCCAGCTACTCTAACAATCCATTGTCTGTTTCCTCCATCTAGAGAAATCGGTTTCAGTTTCCTGACTTTATTCTTCTGCATTCTAGTTTAGAACATACTCCCAGGCAAAAAAAAGCTGCAGTAAATGTGAAGCTTATTTCCTTTCTCTTAAGACTTGCAGCCCTGCATGAAATGCTGGATAACAGCCGAGTCCTCGCACATCATTCCAGCTGTATAATTGTCTAGTATGGCAGGTAAGTCCAACGCCAGCTACTTCACCGAGTCAGCCTTCGGTTGTTTGATCTGCCGATTATTCTGTTCCAACTAATTAAGGAACCAGATTTTGTTTGTTAACAAATAATGTACTCTGTTTGCTCACTCTGCAGCCTGACTTCCTATCTGTAATGACAACTTTAGAGATGGCTCTTATCCTTTAGCATTCTGTGGTACCGAAAAGTGAGTGTGATCACTCACTGGACGGGTGTGGCAAGTTGATAGGGAGACTGGGCTGCGGCAGCTGTGTTAGGGGTACAGTAATTTATTTGGGTAGAAGCACACCTATAATTATCACACTCTGGAATTCAGCTAATAGAGAAGCTTATACAGAAATCAGTCTAAAGAGGCTTTCAAGAGCTGTGTTTTGGATAACAATATTTTCCATGAGTGATAATTCCAAAAAAAAGAGCTTGCCCAGCCGGTGTGGCTCAGTGGTTGAGCATTGACTCATGCACCAAGAGGTCATCAGTTCGATTCCCAGTCAGGGCACATGCCCAGGTTGTGGGCCTGATCCCCAGTGGGGAGCATGCAGGAGGCGGCCAATCGATGTTCTCTTTCATCGATGTTTCTCTCTCTCTCTCACTCTCCCTTCCTCTCTCTCTCTCATATCAATAAAGAAAAAAAAATTTTTTAAGAGCTTTGGAGTTATATACACCCAGTAGAAACCTGATTTGAGCCTTATTATTTCTATAATAGAATGCCTCCTACTATCAATGTCCTCATGGGGCAAAATGATATCCTAGCAACACTTTCTGTAATGTGGTTTCAAGGATTCGATTGGTTAATCCGTGTAACGTGTTTATGAAAGCATATCTGTCTCTCCCTGTCTGCTTCATTAAGGGTAGTTATTGCTCTTGCAACTGAAGGTCAGTAGGCCGATCTTTGGCTGGATGCTAAAAGCCAACAAATGTCATCACCTACTGGCCAATAGTCACAAAGGGCCTGTCAGTTTAATGATGTGTGCCAGCACTTTAAAGAGTAGGAAAAAAAAAAAAATTACTCGGAAGTAAATGTAGGGGGCGGAGGGGGGGAGGGACAAAATTCACCTTTGGTCCCAAACAAATCCTGATGTATTTTAAGAAAATAATCCTTCTGAAATGTACTCTTCTAGCATAAAAAATTCCCTTTACTTTCCGCATAGTTCAAATTCCATATTTGCAGATACTGAATGAAAACAGAAAGGGACATTTACCATATCGAATGTGTGATAGTTGAATGAATACGCATAGTTCAAGTCAATAGATGAATGACTTTTCATTTCTGTCAATTTGACATTTATCGATTCTTCCATTTCAAACTGGTGTAATCTAATCTTCGAACGTAGTGCATTTTAAGAATCACATGTTATTTTGCAGTTCTGAAAATTCTCTGTCCCATATATTGTTGGCATATTTTTACACAATAATAAGAACATAATACCACCTTAGAATTTGGGTATGCCTTTAGGAATAGGTAGAGAAGAGAATAGTCTCTAATCACTCTCTGCCCCTGCCTAATAGCGTTAAATTTAATAAATATTTAGTGAATATTTACGTTTTTTTCAGGTAGCTTTACACAGATCCACTCACACAAAGAAGTATAAGACACAGACCCAGGTTCAAAGACCTTATACTCTTCCCAGGAAACTGAGCTATGACACTATTGTAAACTGTATTGCTAGTTTATGAAAACCAGACAGCATGAGTTTTCTTTTCTGGAAAACCTGGCCAAGGGCTCACAGGAAAAGTGACATCCCCACTACGCTGCTAGGTCCTAACACATCAGTTATAGTCTCTTAGGAAGTCCAGTAGGGAAAGGATCTTCCAGGTCAAGGAAAAACCACAAGCCAAAAAAAGGGCACCGAGATATAACAATGTACGCCATGTTCAGAAAATAGGTTAAGTCAGAGCATAAATTTTATGGAGGACAGAATGTGATACTGGAAAGACAGGTTAGGAACAGGTTAGAAAAGGTTTTTTTTTTTTTTTTTTTTTTTAAAGATTTTTTTTTTTATTAATTTATTTTTGTTACAGATGTTTCTCCTTTTTTCCCCATTGACACCCTCCTCCCCATCCCCCCATTGTGAAGTGTTAGATTTTATACTTATGACATTCAGGAGCAGATACATTATGATCATATCTTTTTAGAAAAATATATAAAATATTCTAGGTATATTATATTATAACAAAATAAATAATATATAAAATATACTATATATAATATATATGCTGCATATGATGTATAATATTGACAATATAGTATTCTATAGATAATTTCTGATATTAATAAAAATTTGAAAATGATTAGGGTATGAGGAACATGCATTCATAGAATAATAACTTTGTATCGTCAGAATTACACATTCACTATATGTCTTATAACCGGATTGAGGAATTTTTATTTTAAGTTTTAGTGATCAGAAAGCATTTCAATATAGTCTCCTGAATTACCTAGAATTTCGTTTCAGCATATTGAATGTACGTTGTGAATACTGTTTGTTTTTATTTCTCCCTATTATATGAACCATATGCTGATGTTTGGGGATTTACTTCACTTATACATCTTGAGCCTGCCTCTCTCCAGGAAAGCAAAATCTCCTGACAGCTTGGGCGCACACACAATCCAGGTACCTGCCTAAAATATGACTTCTCAAGTCAGTCAATGCAGGAGAGCAGAGATGAGAGGTTCGCTGGAGTTGGTTGCTTGTTTGTTTGTTTATCTGAAGAGGTAAAAAAAAAAAAAAGTATTTTTTCTGTTCTTTGAGTTTGGTTCTTCCAAGCCCAGTCCCTAAGCTTTCTTCCATTCTCTGAACTACCCCAAATCTTTTCCAAACATTTATTTCCTGCGTTCTCCCGTGTAGACAGATTTGGTTGCTTGCTAATCAGATCTCTGATGCAAGCGTGCCGACTCTTTGGGAGCAGAGGCAGGGTCTGTACCTCCGCCGTCTTGAGCACAGAATCTGACAGTACTGTACAACGGTTATTGAAGACATATATTTAATAAGCTGACAGAGATGGTAAGCATTACAATGACGCTGTGATTTGAAAATGATGGATAACTGTTGCCGGCTGATTTGCTAGAAACTTGGCATGCTTCGAACAGAAGAACGACTAAAATACTTTGGGGTCTAATCAGGTATCTAAAACCTCCCAGAATTAAAACAGCAGCGTCTCAGAACGGAAGAGCTTCTGATGAGCTATTTCGTTTTGATTAGCCTTGTTCGACAGAATTTGAGCATCACTGTGAAGGAGTGCCATATGGTGTCAATAAGTCAGTCTTCAGTCTGCTTTACTTATCACCTAAAATGTATACAAATGGTCAATTATCCCTAATTAAGTCACTATTTTCTTTGCTAAGCATGTGTGTGTTTTGCTAATCAAGCACCCAGGGAGGTTATCGAGTGTCTCTACGTGCTGATTAAGGATGCGTCAAAGATACCAGTCTGGAGAAAAGTTGAAATGCCTTGCTGTCTTTCAAAGACAATAATAAAGGAAAAACATACATTGGGGTTGTTCTCTGCACTATCATTTTGATCTCATCTATGCTCTGTCAACATCTTCTTCTGAAACCTCTCTACCTCCCCTCACCTAGGGTAATGGAGGATAACCTACTGCCAGGTCTGGTTCCTAAGGATGCCCACCTGCCCACGGCTTGGGCACGAGGTAGGTAAGAGGCCCGAGAAGGAAGTGCAGGTGGGCGTGTGGGGTCTCAGTCGCACAGGTGCCGGGAGGCAGAGGGATGGAGAAGAGGTGTTCCGAACCTTCAGTGGAGCGCTATCATTATCCGCTCCCAGCCTGTCTAAGAGTTGGGGGGGAACCCACTTCAGTTACACATATGCAATAGAGAAGGATTACATTCTAACTCCTTTTTCAATTTTTGTCAGAAAAAAGAAATTGAGCAGGAAAATCTATTTACAGACAAATGAAAGAATGCCAGAAAGCATGTCTCCAAACTAGGGAAAGCTGTGAACTACCATTTTTTAAATGAGCTAATATAATTTTTAGAAAAACCAGTAGTGGGTATGAAAGCAACGCAAAAATCCTATTAGGAAGGGTAAGAAATGCAACTATCAGGCAAGAATGAAAACAAAAAAAGAGAGCTTAGGGAACATAAAAACAATAAGAAATAAGAGTATATATAATAAATCTAAATGATTTCTATACTATGTAAAATACGTAACAAAGAATAAACTAAAGGAACGGAATAGTGAATAAACACAATAAACAAAATAATGTCATAAAATAAATACAAAATGGAAAAAAGGAAAATGATAATCATTAACAAATGAAGACACAAGAAGAATTCAATGAAATATATAGAAATGATAAAGAACGAAGGGAAAGAGGATAAAACCAAGTAATAGCATAAAACAAACAATAACACTGAAATTCAAGAAACACATTCTGAACTGAAAGATGATGTAAAGGCCTATATTTATATAAAAACAATAACAAATCTATTGGAAGAAGAATAGAACAGAAGTTACAATAGTAACCAGAAATTATTGAATAGACCTTGTTTCGTAGATTTGACTTCGAATACATGTAAATTACAAAACTTAAGTAAAAAAACCAACCCCTAATAATTAGAGGTATACTGAAGAAAATGCACCTGTTTGTCTCTTTGACACATACCCACCCAAAGAGAAACTATGCCAAGTGATCTTACACACACATCTCCTTACTGTACACCTGTTAATGGATGTATCTTAAGGACAAACAGAAACTACTACAAAAACACGGATGCTGCTCTTTGAGAATATGTGATTGATGGTATCGTTGATACTTTTAATCCAAGTCTCTTTTGTTTGTATTATAGAAGAAAGGAAGCTAATGAGTATTATAGTTATTTCATTGAGACTAGAGATTAGGGATGTGGGAAAAGGGGATACAAATGTAAGACTGGTGAAATGACGTTTTAAAAGATGGAAGATGTAAAACTATTGTCCTGATTTTACATCGTAAGTGTCATCGTGAACTTATTTGTACCTTATTATATTAAAAAAAGAAAAGAAAACCACATTTCCTAACCCTCTCCATTAAAAACAATTTAAAACTATGACAACCCACCGAGTACCCCGATCAGCCATATCGCTTACTCTTAATATCATTTCATATTAAACAAAAAATTCTTGGAGATATGTCTAGTTCTAGATATAGGGAAGGAAAAGTATAAGGTGAGTCCAGATAATACTGTCATTTCAGGAAGTGAGCAAGATGTCAGAGATAAAAGGAATAATGTTAAAAGGACTCTGGGACCAAGTTGAAGCTCCTACTAATCAATAATGGGTCAATCTGAGCATCATTAGAAGTAACAAATACAATGTATTGAACATAGCCAAAATGTGTACATGCATGAATTCACAATAATGTGATAGATGGATAGATAAATAAATAGATCAGTGCTAATAGATTGTCATTTTATCACGATGCTGGAGCTCCAACTCATTATTTCAAAAAAATGATAGAGAAAATGATTTTTCCTGCAAAAATTCAAAATAGCCACATGCTTCAGGAGGTGAAGTTTCTCTTTATAGAAGTATAACAACTAATAAAATGAAAAGAAGATAGAATGATATCATCATTGTGTAATTCATAATGAGATCATTGTTCTAGGCAATGATCATGAATGATTTCTAACTTTACAAACTGTAAGAGCAGACATCATGTCCCTCCCAGCGAGTGCCCTTGGAAAGGTCTGTCCCAAAGCTCACCAAGCCACTGTGGAGCTCGAACTACCAATTTGTGGGCAAGGCAGTAAACAAAGAAACATTGAGTTACACCACAGTGAAGCAATAGCATAGTTCAGACTGAGGAATTCTGCAGTTTGTTTTTTAAGTGAATTAAGTGCAAAGATTGGGAGAGAGAGAGAGAGAATTGATTGCAATGTATGAAATTCAACTTTATCCTGATCTTAATAAACCATTTTTGAGGGTGTTGGAAAGTTTCCCAAAAGGGAATTAGTATATAAATGATGTTTTAGCAATTCCATAGATATGTTGCAGCCATTAGTAGTGATGCTTTGAAGGGTAGTCAGCAAATTGAAAATGTTTATGATATCACCATAAGTAAGATAACAAGTAGAATGACTATCATGATGGTACATAAAACATAGTATACATGTAGATATGTATATACAAACATGTATAAATACATGCATACATATGTAGATAAGTAGATGAAAGATAGATAGATAGATAGATAGAAGATAGATAGATAGATAGATAGATAGATAGATAGATAGATAGATAGATAGATAGATAATAAAGAACCAAAGATGCATTTCATAAAGTGATAAAATTGGGCATGCTTTTTTTCCCATTGTGATTTCTACTTCATGTTTCCAATATACTTTGTTCAATGAAAATATATTAGTGCAAGTAAATGAAATTATGATTAATTGACTTTTAAAGGCTTTTGCACCCTGATAGAACTCCTTTTTCCTTCAATGAAGACAGTATAGTTTACAAAGAACAAGGTTCATAAAGTCAGTCCCAGGGTACCAATCTCAGATCTGCCTTTATTTTAGACCCATGTTGTAAACATCATAATACAATTTAGGCTTTTTAATCACAATGAATTTCCTCAGGAGTTCTATGGCAATTCACCTGGCATCAAATTGTAGATCAATACAGGTTAATTCTCTTCTGAATTTCCTCTTTGGATATTTAAATCTGATAAACTGCTTTCTCATTTTCTACCATCTACAAAAACGTGTTAAAAATCAAACCAAGTTATAATGTCTGAGATTCAAGCGAAAATTTTGCATTCTATTCATTTTTCCCCCCATTTACAAAACATGGATTGGTAATTTGTTATTTTCATACACAAACTTCTGCATTGTCTATAATTCATTTTCCCCACACTTGACTTGTATCCTTCTAATAAAAAGTATACACAGGAAATTTATGTTCTTGGAATTCATTTTCCGGGGTGAAAATCCAATTGGTGTCTAAACATGGTCTTTTAATTCTTTATCATTTCAGGTCTAAGTAAATGTCAGCTGTCCCATTTCTTTTTAGCACGTTGAAATCTCTCAGCCTGAATCCTTCAAAGGACGAACGATAGTTTGAAACACAGGTTTTGCTCTGGCCTCCAATCTCACCAGCCCTCTCAATCCTGCCAGTTGCCTTGGCACTAAGCTCTTCTGTTCAGATCAAAATAACACCCTTAGCGCGAGTCTGTCATTTCAAGTTCACGCCATTGTAGGTCAAGACGGTGTCTTTGCAGCTGTCTACACAGGGAGCCCTTGAAGGGGTTCTCACTTTTATCCAGCATCTTTTATTTCAGACACCGCAGACTTTAACCCACCCCTTGTCTGACTCAGTACCGACGTACCTCTGTCTAGGCTCTCTGTTGGCTCTCTGTAGCTGTCCAGGGGGCTCTGAGTCCATCCTGTAATCTCATGATCTTCCTCTTCATATTTAATAGCCTATTTCCACACCTGCCTTGGAACGCCACTCTGCAAAACTCCCACACAGTACACGCTGCCTTTAGTTATATATTACAGCAGAACAGTGTCCCTAGCTGGAAATGTGGCTAATAAATATTGATTACTGTTAATAAAACAGTAGATGGACATAGCTTACTCCCTTACTTAGCTTCCTTCCTACAATTTCCTGAAAAATCGACACTGCTAATTAAATTGAAGAGTCTTTACATGCATGGGGATACATGTAAGGCAGAAACATGTTTACAGATTAATTAATTAGTGATCATTCTCTGCACGGTAACCTGCCTATCACCTCTTCAACTTACACTCCCAGCCCTTCTACCCTGCTCGGTTTTTCTCTTTTCCATAGCATTTATCACATTTTTATACGCTAGCTAACGCCTTTTTCTTAGGCTAATTTTACACTGTCAGCTCTCTGCTAGAAATTATGCTTCACAAGGGCAAATATTTTCATCTCTCTTATTCATCGATACATCTCTAGTGCCTACAGCACCTCCCGGCTCCTAGTAGATACACAATAAGTCCTACTATGAAATTAGCACATATATATGGCATACAAATATATATATTTGCTTTGTTTTGTTTTATTTGATAGGGAAGAGGATATAGAATGTTGTATTTAGACATGACATCTTCTTTCATTCAGGTTATTTAGAATCTTTTTTTATTTTTATTTTTTGTAGGCGTATTATGCTCACATACACACACACTAGGACCTCATCCGATGATTCTTCACGTGACTACAGGATTTGTATTCATGCGACTGAACCAGATGGACGAGCCATGGTGACACTCGATACACTGCGCTGTCTAGTAAAGGTAACAGCCTTCGTATAAAGGTGGTGACTCACTCAGGTGAAGCCTTGAGCAAAATGTCAATGTGAGAGCGCTTTGTCTCAAGCCTTCCTACCCTCGCCTGCTCTGGTTCTTGGTCCCTGTGACAGTGTCCTTGTCTCCTACCACGTGTCATTACTCATCACTATACTTAGACACCAGGCAACACCAGGCTGCCAAAAGGGGTCATATTGCATCTGTAACCTCCGCAAGCAGAAACCGAATTTTCTCATAGAACAAAACCTTCAGCTGAAGGGGGGGGGGTGGGAATTTCTACTGATGGAACTTAAAATATAGAGTTGAAGAAACAAAATAAATACTGTGGCAGGAGGACTACTCCTTTGACTCTGAAATCACTTAATTTGAGAAATTTCATTTATATGTGAACTCCTGAGAGTCTCACCCTAGCAACTGCCTCTCCCCCAGTTTCCAATGTGACTTGTAGGAAGTACCATGCCCCGTAGATTACTGCGGGTTTTGTCATTGGGACTGTAAAGGGCAGGGTCATTTTCTTCACATGTACATAAAAACACTAGTCACTGGCAAAACTCTCAAGGAAGACCAACGTGTCCCTGCTTCCCACTTGCCCTTTTAGGATCTACTAGGAAGCAGAAATGAAGGGAATCAGACTGATTCATAGCGCACTGTCCAAAAATCCATTATTAGTTAAAGACACTGACTATTTTCATTTCAATTCTATGGAGCGCTCCTGAACAAGGAATTCAGTCTTCTTTTTTTTTTTTTTTTTTTTAATTGATTTTAGACAGAGAGGAAGGGAGAGGGAGAGAGAGATGGAAACATCGATGAGACAGAACATCGACTGGCTGCCTCCTGTATGCCCTCCACTGGGGATTGGGCCCCCAACCTGGGCATGTGCCCTGACCGGGAATCGAACCGCCGACCTCTTGGTGCATGGGTCGACACTCAACCACTGAGCCACACCAGCCGGGCCACCCATTGATTTTTTTAATAGAATTTATTGGGGTAACATTGGTTAATACAATGATATAAGTTTCAGGTGTACAATTCAATGATACATCATCTGTATATTGCATTGTGTGTTCACCACCCCAAGTCAAGTCTCCTTCCGTCACCATTTATCGCCCCCTTTACCCTCTTCTACCTCCTGTTACCTCACCCCCTCCTTTCCCTCTGGTAATCACCATACTGTTGTCTGTGTCTATGAGTTTTTTGTTTTTGTTTCTTGCTTAATCCCTTTGCCTTTTTCACCCTGCCCCCAGTCCCCCGCCCCTCTGACAGCTGTCAGTCTGTTCTCTGTATCTATGAGTCTGTTTCTATTTTTTGTTTGTTTGTTTATTTTATTCATTAGATTCCACATAGAAGTGAAAAGGCTCTCTGTTTAAACACTTCTCACACAAAAATATTCTTCAACCACACGGATTGGTCTCTTGTGGTTGGTCACAGTACTGCTATCTCTTAAATTATCCCTTTGGAATTTTATCATGGAATATGTTTATTAACATCCAATTGTTTGCAACAACCTAAAACTGGTAAGTATACTTAAAATATCTCGATTTTTCCTGGAAAATTGTTATGTAAATAATAAATACTCAATAATTACTTACTGATCTAACTTTTCCCCTATATTTTTGCATCCTGTATGTATATGTAGGTAAGTTTTCACTGCAGGTATGCAATATCTCACAGGATTATATTTTATTTTACTCCAGAGGCATCTATTGCATATCTCTGGATCCACAGAGTGCCTAACTCAGTAATGCATGTATGAACATGATAAACATCCGGTGAGATAATGAGGGCGTAGTTATTCCTCGGCAAAGTATATCCCAAAATTACTTTTCTTCAATAGAACACGGACCACGAATTGCTACCACAACAGAATCTGAAGCTCACAATATAGTGCAATTCCATGTAACTCTTTTATGACTTTGTTTACTCTTGCATCCTCTGTAATTTGTAGTAAGTATGCCTATATAACACTGAGATAAACTATTATTATCAATTTCCTGCTTGTAAACTGTTGATAACTTCATTGATCTGATGCACAGAAATTATTTGAATATCCATAAGTCTATGACCCCTAACCTGTAGATATCTTCAGATTGAGGAAAGAGGTCTTTTCATAGTACGAGTGCCCTTTGACCATTTGATAAATGATTTTAAAGAACCCACCATTTTCCACAAATATCAGGGATTTTGTAAGCCCATCTTTATGTTCCGTAAGAACACATTACGTTATACTCTGTGCTGCTGGGTTGTATCACCTGTCAATCAATCAACAAGTATTTCTTTAGTATCTAAGTACCTACCATGTGTCAGGTTTCGTTTAAGCATTCGGGATACATCTGTGATCAAAGCAAAGATCTGTCCCATAGAGGACTCATATAGGAGAAGACACACGACACGTTTAAAACATGGTGGTAGGTTGTCAGGTAATGATAAGCTCTACAAAGAAAATAAAGAGGAATAAAGACACAAGGACTGGAGATGGGTCTGAGGCGACTGAGCTAAGTGGAATCTGAGAGGGGAACCTCCCAGCAGAAGAAACAGTTCTAGTTGGGTTCTTATTTGGAATATTGGTAAAATAGCAGGAGGGTCATTGTGGTTGCACCTGAAGTAGGTAAACAAGAGAGAGAGCATTAAATGGTCAGGAGCCAGGTCACAGAGGGCCCATACACTCTAGATCGGGGCGGGGGGGATTTCACCCTGAGTGTAACTGGGAGCGATGGGTGAATTCCAAGTGTTCAGACATCAGCCATGGTCAAGGGAGATTATTATTTATTGAAATAGGGAACCCTGGGGGAATAACAGGTGTTGGAGGAAAGATCAGGAGTTTGATTTGGGACACGATACATTTGAGACGGCCATTGGAATTCCAGCTGAAGAGCTCAGTAGGCAGGTGGTGATATTACAAGGCCAAACTTTTGGTGATGTGAATGAGGCACTCTCCTCAGATGTCAAATTACCGAGCCAAAACACTCAGTAATCATAATCAATATTTTAATGTGATATTGTTTTACAATCAAAATTAATGCAAACAGTCCATGGTGAACAAAGTAGGAAAATGTTTGGAGTATTTTGGTGGGGAGGATTTTGGCCCCATGATCGATGTCCCTCAGGGATATGCCTGTGAAGGTGTTCCCTCACCTGCTGTGAGAGACTGGACAGATGGCTGGAAGGTTGCTAAGCAGTCTTTCTTAAAACAAGGAGATTTATCCTGGATTGTTAAACAAGCCCAGTGTAATCTCCTGAGCCCTAAACAGCAGAAAAGGAAACCAAGCAGAAAAGGAAACCAAGAGATTCAGGGATATGTGGTAGAAGAAGGGGCAGAAGACATTAAAAGCCATGCGAAAGATGAAATCTGTCATCGTTGTTGGCTTTGAGGATGATCAGCAATGCATCTCGAGCGAGGAAACAGCAAGACATGGACGTATAAGCTAAGAACAACCTCTGGACAACAGCACGACAGGAAACAGGGACTTAAGCCCTACAACTTCAAGAAACTGAATTCGTCCAACACCTAAGTGACCCTGGACGTCTGTTCTCCCCCGGGGCCTCGGGAGAAGAGCCCCGTCCAGCTGCCCCTTCATTTCAGCCTCGTGGGGCCTCGAGCACAGCAGCCAAATGATCCCACCAGACTTCTGACCTACAGATTGTGAGATACAAAATCTGTTTGATTTTTTTTTTTTTTTTTTTAAGATGCTAAGTTTGGTGGTAATTTACTTCAACAGCAATAGAGACATAATACAGACAGGATCGATATTACTGGTTTTTCCTTTTGCCTCGAGCTCCAGTGTGGTGTGGCACAGTACTGTAAATCTGTCCAGACTAGAGACAAAGTTTAGATTTATCTTATATATGCTCTTTCAAAGCAGAGTTACATGCGATTATTTAGGGGTGAAGGCAGACAGAGCAACGGAAAGCTCTGAGGACCGAGCCACAGAACACACCAAACGTGATCATTCAGCAAGAGAAGAGTGTCAGCAAAGGCTAAAAAGCACCATCCGGGAGGGCAAGGGGGAGAAACAGAACGTTATATTATCCCAGAACCCGCAGTACGGTTAACACGGCTCTGCCTTGAAAGTCAATTGTTTCTGCTCTGGTCTCCTTTCCGTGGATCAAATCTCCTAAACCCTGGTCTCTTCAATCACGAAAAATGTCCAAATATGTAGCTGTGTATTTCCATAGAAGATTAATATATTTATATATATCTATATAGAGATATATAGATACATACATATATAGATATATATACACACACACATATATATATGTATAAAATATATGTATATGTATATATATAGCACATAGACAGGCACAACAGCGTGATGATAGCCAGAGGGAAAGGGGGTGTCAGTAGTTGGAGGTGGGCAAAAGGGGTGCAATGGGGATGGAAAGAGACTTTGCTTAGGGTACTGGGCACACAATACAGTGTGCTGATGATGTCACGTTGAGCTGTACACTTGAAACCTGTTTGATTTTGTGAACCAATGTCACCCCAATAAATTCAATAGAAATGTAAATAAATAAACCTATTAAAAATAAAATAAAATATACACTGTGAACCATTTGACTTAAACTTATTTTGTTTTTTAAAGTCACCATGCAGAGCTTAACCTAGCCATCCCTACTTAATGAATATTATAGAAAACATTGGTTATCTGCTAAATTATCCTTGACCAAAAGTAACATAGGTATTGGTCCTTACCGGATCTCATTTGAGTCCTGTGGCATTTTTCTCATTAACTAATGACACTAGGCTAGAATGTCCTTAAATAAATATATACGGATATATCGTCCTCCCTAAAAAAAATCTACTCCGGTATTAGATTATACCACAGATACGCATTTTTTAAGGGAGAAATTCATCTAATATAAATGATTACATGTGAATAGAAGGAAATGGCAATTGTTTGAAAAAACATCTCTCTCAAAAAGACCACCTAATATGAGGTTATTGTACATTTTGTCATGAAGTAGATATTATCTCAAAATGCTTTCAAGAGCGCCATAGATATTGAACAGCTTTACCGAGATGTATTTTACATACCATTGGATTGCCCTATTTCATGTGTATAATTTAATAGTTTTTTAGAACACTCATAGAAGTATACCTTCACTTTCAAAATAATTTTAGAACGTTTTCATCATCCCCCATTCAAGAAAACTCCATCACAGCGGCATCCTTTCCCTGTCTCCTCCCACAATGTCCACCTCCCAACCCTGGACAGCCACTATTATCTTCTCTACAGATTTGCCAATTCCGGAAATGTCATGTAAATGGAATCACCCAGTACATGCTCTCTCGTAGCAGGCTCCCTTCCCTGAGCACGATGTTTATGCATGTTGTGGGAAGACGCCTCAGGTCTTTATTTATTAATGACGACATTGGCATTGCATTAGCTACTAAAGTTGTTTACAACGTTCATTTTTAAAGTGAATAAACTTTATTTCTTTTTCTTTAAAACATATGTTTTTCTTGATTTCAGAGAGAGGAAGGTAGAGGGAGAGAGAGATAGAAACATTGATGAGAGAAAAACATGGATCGGTTGCCTCCTGCACGCCCCCTACTGGAGACCGAGGCTGCAACCCTGGCGTGTGCCCTGACCTGGAATTGAATCAGCAACCTCCTGGTATAGGGGATGAAGCTCAGCCAACTAAGACACACCAGCTGGGCTAACCTGGATTTTTTAGAGCAGTTTCAGGCTCACAGCAAAACTGAGCAGAATGCACGGAGAGTTCTTCCCTGTTAGTACAAAGCTTGTTTGTGGTGTTTTAATTTGGGTCTTTGTTTTTGATAAATAAGTATTTTATGAAAATAGAGTCTAGATGGCACTTGCTCAAGAGCCTCCCCCCACCCCATGCTTTTCTCTCATGTAGCCTGAACATTTTCATTCCACAAGCATAAGGCTGAGCAGGTTAAGACAACATGCATTTCGAGGATGCTGCAGAGCGGAAGCATTTTGATGAATGGAGCGTGGTAGATGCTTCTTTCATGCAAATCCCCCAGGAAAAGGTCTGTGAATTAGCCACTGGTGGGCCTTTCATCTAGCCCACCAAGGAAGGGCTCCTTTGAAGAAGTACCTCTCTACAAGGAAGCTTCCTCCTTCTCCTCACGGTGATGGTTTTCCACTGTCTGGATATTATTCTTTGCAGGTCTATGAATCAAAGTTTACCACTACCTAGAGAAAAATCCTTGCCTTCAGAAACAACTGGGTTCAGGTGGGGAGAGTAAATTTAAGTTACTCAAGAATAGGGACCTGCCTAAGAATGCACAGGGTTAATTTAATAAAGAATAAAATACCACACCAGTCAATACTGTGTCATGGTGCTGTTTCAAGTCATGGATATTGACTCTCTGACATTCATCCCAGGAGTGGGTGTTCTTATTTTTTAATATAAGACTCTGTCCTTCATAAACAACCATATATTAACCAACTTTCTTCCTCTCGTTCATCTTTGGGACATTTCTGTGATCCTGCCAAATGCCATTCTTCCTCTGCAGTTAATCCCTGATTATTGAGGTGTGATCGATACCCTAAAAATGGGGTGGGGAATACTTTAGCCAGTCCAATGTGACAAGTTAATTCTGTTTGCACATTAATAGCTATAGCTTCCAAAAAGCAGTGTTATACTGTGAGGGAAATGGCAGTTGACAATTGCATTAAAGATACCAAAATGAATGAATCCCATCACTCACGACACAGTCATAACAGGCCTGGAGTTGCCATTTATTCCCAGTGCCGGCAGATATCACCTGTCCCGGACTGGTATTCTACTGTGTGCTCGCTGCATTCACCGCTTCAGTGTCAGGGCCAAAGACGCACCACTTCCAAATGCCAGGGCGCTCAGAATCTCAGCTTTCTTCTTTTTAAATAACAGTTGAAGGGGAATGATTCTTTTTTTAAAAGAGATCATTTCTTTTTTTCTTTTCTTTTCTTTATTGATTTTAAAGAGAAAGAAAGGGACAGGGAGAGAGAGATAGAAACATTGATGAGAGGGAACATGGATCGGCCGCCTCCTGCGTGCCCCCTACTGGGGATTTGGCCCACAACCTGGGCATGTGCCCCGACCGGGAATTGAACTGGCGATCTCCTGGTGCATGGGTCCATGCTCAAACACTGAGCCACACCAGCAGGGCAAGAGACAATTTCCCAATCCTGTTTCTCACTGTCACATTTATGTGTTCTGAAGTACACTAGAAAGAAGTAAATCAGTGAATACAAGATTTTAAAAGTGAAAATCTAAATATCTATTTTGGATTCCTGAATGGATAACCAAAACAAGCTCTCTGGAAGATCCGTGATGTGCCCTTTACATGAACTTTTTGTTACATCTGTGACATATAAATAGGTTTCTTCATGCCTCTTTCAAAACAAGTTTGTCCTGGAGTCACACGGCCTTGTGGTGGGTCCTAGTCCAGCACTTTCTGGCTGTGGGATTACTGGCAAGTGATTGAGCCCATGGTGGTTCCCATTCCTAATCTGTTCTTAGGAGTTACCTCACAGGGTTTCGTTTCCATTACTAGTATAGCCAATTAATATTCCTAGAGGCCGTATAGTCTAAGCCCCAAAATATATTCTTTGAAATGATGCATCCCACTTTAGGAAGTACCAATCACAATGTTTGCAAATACATATTTTGATTTTTTGATATATTCTGTCGTATCCTAATGACCCATTTCAATATCTAACACCGATAGTTTTATAGTTTGAACACTGTTTCACATCACTTATGTTCTCAATGTAACGATCACGGCCACTCTGGGGAATAGATACTATTCTAATCCTCTATTCCAAAGGAGAAGTCTGAGACAGACAGGTGTTCTAGCATGAAATGCATCGGAAACATTGCACCCTGTCTGCCTTGGCTGTCCACAATAGGCCTGCTCATTACAAGAAAATGCAATGGGCAAGAATAATCATAATAACCATTGACTGAATTAGACATTATACATGAATCATCTCTAATCTTTGCAGCACCTCGGTGATATTATTTATGATGATGATTACCTTCATACGGATGAGGAACTCGAGGATTCAGGGACACACCCAGGATCTTGATTTCAGAGCAGTGATCTTTTCTTCCATCCTCCACTGCACACCTAGATGCTTCCTAGTAAAGAAGATAAAAGATTCCCATTAAGCCAATTTAGGGCTTCTATGGCCATCACAGCTTATTAAGTATATAGCTTATTAAGCTAAAGCATAATAAACATAATTCTTAGTAACTAAACACATTTATCATATACAGATGAATGGTTTCCAATATTCTTGGGCCTTTATGTCCTCTCGCTCAGATATTTTTGGAATTGGCACCCGAGGTATTTTCTAATGTTTTCCCTCCAAGCTGCGGGTATCAACAACTCTCATCTATATAATATAAATTACATTTGATATGCATAAAATGTCATCATGGCAAATGGCATATGCTAATATGTTCACAATGTTTGCCCCGAGAATTCTGTGATACCCTATCATTGTAGTTCTAGTTCAGTGTACACATAAGCAATAGTTTATGTATGGATTAACCATTAGCACGGCATATCATATTATCCTCAAGTACTCATTCTTTCTATTTATTTTTCTTTATTGATTTTAGAGAGAGAGGAAGGGAGAGGGAGAGAGAGATAGAAACATCGATGAGAGAGAACTTCGATTGGCCGCCTCCTGCATGCCCCCCACTGGGGACTGGGCCCACAACCTGGGCATGTGCCCTGACCAGGAATCGAACCAATGACCTCTTGGTGCATGGGTCCACGCTCAACCACTGAGCCACACCAGCCGGGCATATATTCATTCTTAAGTACTTTCTACATATGAACACAAAATAGCAGAACTTTTGAAATCAAATCGTTATGAAGATTTATTTGAGGGAAAAAAGAAATGGTGCTTAAACAAATACAACAAATACACTGGCACTTTTTAATTCATTCAGTTAGTGTTAAACACTGATCAAGAGAGAAGATTCAGGGCACCTGTTGTTTTAAATAGCTTTATCATATTTCGAATCTGAAAGGACCACCAAGACTGAAATGAGAATATTTAAAGTTGACATAATATGCTTACAATCTGTGGTATTTGAGAAGACACTTTATCTAATCCCTTTGGTGACAGAGAATCACAAGAGCTCGTTTATGGGTTCAGTTAGATAACTGGCTTTGCCCTGAATAATACTCATATATCCATAACTCCCGATTGACTGGGTTTACAGATTTTGACTCAGACACAAAGCAAAGAAGATCTACTTACGGTTACAGAGTCAAATGTAAATGACACAAACCTTGACATTTTACAAATTTTAGAGTTGACAACATTTTAGAAAATGAGATGTTAGAAATAAGAATAATTTCCTAATCTTTGCAACTTGGGAGTTAAAAACACAGTATCTGCAGTTGACTCAGAAAATATTTAAATATCATAGAGTATACCAATAGAATAAAGTGATTTAAACAAAAAAATGGAGGATGAGTTGATAATAAAATTGCATTTATTCCTATTTTTTCTTAAACAAAGGGTCAACCAAATTCAATCCAAGCTGATAAATTAATTAACTTATAGATATATTGTTTAAATTAAAAAAAAAGAAAGAACACTAGAATGGCTAAAACCTAGGGATTATTAAAAATGGTTACTTATAGCTCAGCCATGTGGCTCAGTGCATTGAGTATCATCCTATGGACTGAGAGGTCCTGGTTCGATTCCCGGTCAGGGCACATGCCCCGGTTGTGGGCTCGATCCTCAGTAGGGGGCGTGCAGGAGGCAGCCGATTGATGTTTCTCTCTCACATGTAATGTTTCCATTTTTCTCCCTTCCTCTCTCTCTAAAAAAAATTAATAAAAACATATTTTAAAAAATGGTTACTTCTAAAGACAACTGTGCTGAGTGAAATAAGTCAGCCAGAGAAAGACACATACCCTATGATCTCACTTCTATGTGGAATCTAATGAACAAAATAAACTGACAGACAAAATAGGAAAAGACACATAGATGAAGAGAACAGATTGACAGCTGGGACAGGGGAGTGGGATGGGGGGGCTGGGTGAAAAACTTGAAGGGATTAAGAAGAAGAAAAAAGCTTCTTGGACTCAGACAACAGCATGGTGATTATCTGGGAAAAGGGGGTGGGAGAGATAGAAGAGGGTTAAGGGGGGTAAATGGTGATGGAAGGAGACCTGACTGGAGCTGATGCACATACCATACACTATACAGAGGATGTACTACAGAATTGAACACTTGAAACCTTTATCATTTTATTCACTAACGTCACCCCAATCAATTCAACAAAAATAAATAAAAAGTAAAAGTGGTCACTTCTCATAAGGCAGTCTGGAGGAGGGGCAAAGGTTAGAGACGATCTGATTTAGACAATTCTACATATTTGTTTTGCTTTTTTGTTTTAAATTAATAATGCCATTTTTTCCCTTCCAAATGACTTTCTCCACAAGTTAAACCACATTAAGATAACTTTTTAAAAATTCTCCAAATACCCCTCCCCCTTATTTGACTCCATAGAGAAGTAAAGTGAGATGAAACAATGGTTTAAAATAGTGACTTATAAATATCAGAATACTAAACACATATGAACTTAAAGAAAATAGGTTGTTACTACATTTCGGTTACCACAACTACCTTATTTGATGGGTTCCTCCCTTGAAAGCATTCCTAGTAGGCGTATATAACTTTGTAGATATCTACTAAAGATCATCTGAACTCCTGGGAAGCTACCCAAGGAAAGAAATCTCACCCTGTTACATAGCCAGGTGGATGTAACTCATCACATACACGTTCTCAAGGTAAGTAGTAACTAGTCATCAAGTAGGAGACCTGATGGCACCATTTGTCATAAGCACTTCATCCTAAATTAATTTCGTAACTGGGGTAATCACCTGTGGTTGCTGATTGTCTTTAAACAAAATAATAAATAAAATCAATGTGTTGCATCTTTGTGACCAGAGGTGGGTTTGCAATTAAGAGTCATACACCAGCTGAAGTTAGGCTCCTCCCCTCCCAGGAAGCTTGGGAGGGGCTCTGTGTCCTTTGATGATGGCTTCAGAGAGAGGGCACCCAGGTCCTTGAGGAAACATTGCCGGGCTGCTTGTTGAGTCTGAAAAAGGGTTCCATGCATTTCAAAGGCAGAGAAAGAACCCACAGGTTTTCTAAAGTAAGAGCTCTAAGGAAAGGAGTAGAGAGAAGCCTTCCTTTATTTTTGACAGAGAGAATTAAGCCTCTTATTTTTAATTTGTATTTGCCCTTCCAGTAAACCCAACGTTAAAGTAAGACTGTTGGTTTGTTTTAGGTAGTTGTGTGTGTGTGTGTGTGTGTGTGTGTGTGTGTGTGTGTGTGTGTGTGCTGATTTTAAGGATGACTTAAAAATAGAACACACGGGCAGATATTGAAGACAGAAGCCTTTGGCAGTACGCAGAGGTGTTCTTAATATTGAAAGGGCTCTTTTGCAAAAGAAAGGTGGCACTTGCCATGTACAAATTCAGGAAGAAGAACTCGGAATAAACAGCTGAGATCTGTAGGGAGACACGTTTCAACATAACACAGAGAAAGAGCTATCAACAGACAGACCTTTGTGACATTATCACCGCTTGGCGTTGACCAGTTTTCCAAGAACTGGCAGAATATTCACTCGGTGAAGAAAGTACTGGACTGAATCCAACACGGGCTGTGACTGGACCTCATCGAGGTGACATTCAGGGGTTCTACCAGTACTGAGATTTTGTGATATACAGTAGAGCCCCCTTATCTTCCAGAGACACATTCCAAGACCCCCAGTGGATGCCAGAAACTGCAGGTAGAATAGAACCCTATATATACCATGCTTTTTTGCCTATACAAACATATTATTTTTTCTTTATTGATTTTTTTAGAGAGAGGAAGGGAGAGGGAGAAAGAGAACATCGATTGGCCACCTCCTGCATGCCCTCCAATGGGGACTGGGCCCACAACCTGGGCATGTGCCCTGACTGGGAATTGAACCTGCGACATTTTGGTGCACGGGTTGATGCTCAACCACTGAGCCACACCAGCCGCGCAGAAACATATACTTTATGGCTTCTCTTCGGCATGTCCAAATTGCCAACATCATCACTCTTGTGTTTTGTGGCCACTATTAAGAAAGACAACAGTGACTTGAACACAAACACTGTGATGTCACAGTAGTCAATCTGATAACAGAGACTAATGATCAGGGAGCATCTACACTGGGAACACCCTGGAAAAGGGATGATTCACATCCTGGGAAGGACAGAGCAGGACAGCATGAGATTTTATCGGACTACTCACAACAGCATGCCATTTAAAACGTACGAATTATCCATTCTGGAATTTTCCATTTATTACTTTCAGACTGTGGTCGACCGCGGATAAGTGAAACCACAGAAAGCAAAACCAGAGCGACTGCGTGGGGGGGGCAGGGACTCCTGTAGTTACATATTTTATAGACAACGAATGTGCCCCTATTTCTAAATATGTACTCAGAGAAATACTTCATACAATATTGTTGCATCTAACATGTCTGCATTTCAGGTGGGAAGCACTGCGCTTGAGCCATCCGGCTGTGTGGGAAGGTTTACTTTCCTGAGGAGACCTGATGGGCTAACTCTGTTCAAGACCAGGTGTAGCCCTAGCAAGGAAATGCTTCATTGCGGTTTATTTTGCTTAGCAGGTGGTGCCGATTTCAGGACAGTGTTTAGGCGCAGGAAATGGTGTAGCGGGTAAATGGAAAGACGGGAAAGAAAGGAATGGCAGAGGGGATTATTACCACTAAAATAAAAGAAGACCAGGTTCAATCTGGCATGAAAGTCATATAAGGGAATAATAGTTCTGGAAGAATGGAAGGGAGCGAGCAGGCAAGGTGAAAAGCACCATAAGGAGAGAGGGGGTTTCTACATACTCTAAAGCAGCGGTTCTCAACCTGTGGGTGGCGACCCCTTTGGTGGTCGAACGACCCTTTCACAGGGGTCACCCAAGATCATGGGAAAACACATATTTCCGATGGTCTTAGGAACCGAGACACCGCTCCTCCATCCGTCTCCAGGCGGTCCGCCCACATGCAGATACGCCCACACACAACAGGAGGAACTGTGTTGAAGGGTCGGGGCATTAGGAGGGTTGAGAACCACTGCAAGAAGCAGCAATCAAAAGGTTCCTGTGGGGCTGGTGCAAATGGAAGCAGAGAAGACTTGGAACAGAGGGTGTTTGAACAGCTCAGAAGCGATGAAATATTCCAAAAGAATTTGGTGCTGATATGTGGGACATGCCCAAATAATTGCTCTCTGATTTGTTGAAGACGTCAGTTAATAAATTAAGGGGCAAGATACTTCAATGCAATAGTTGACTAGCAGGATTTACTGTTGTGTTTTCTCTGGTTATTCAAGTAGAAAATGCTCCTTGTCAAAAATAATTGAATGTGCATAAAAATTAAAGAAAAAGCCCGGCCGGTGTGGCTCAGTGGTTGAGTGTCGACCCATGCACAAAGAGGTCGCCAGTTCGATTCCCGGTCAGGACACATGCCCAGGTTGTGGGCCAGATCCCCGGTGGGGGGCATGCGGGAGGCAGCCAATCCATGTTCTCTCTCATCAATATTTCTATGCTTTTCTCGCTCCCCTTTCCTCTCCCTAAAATCAATAAAGAAAAAAAAAAATTTAAATAAAGAAAAAAATCTTCTGCATGGTTTCTGTTCATCATCACCTTTAAAAAGTTGTATTCTGAATTTTCATGCACAATGTTTACCTCTGTTTCCAATGCAGCATATTTTAATAGTCAATTGCATTGGCTCAAGAGAGCTTTAAATCTCCAAATTGTAGGCGGATAGGCTTCTGTGATTTTTACCAATTTATTGAAACATATCTCCCTGAATTCACGGTGGCAACACTTGAGTTTAGAATATCTTGCAGAAATCTGGAAACATCTGTTCATTATTTGTTCTTTTCTTTTCTTTTCCTTTTCATTTTAGCCCTTTTGCAAACAGGAAACACTGTCTTCAAAGTTTTTATTGTATTTCTCCAGGACATTTTCCATGATGAACTGAAAAATAGGCCATAAAAAATAGGGACCTTGAATGTTATAAAGCTGAGGGGTAAGACAGCGCCTCCTGGGTGCAAATGCTGTAAGTGCGGTGTTTGTGTCCTTCTCCCAGAAGCATTTATTCACTACAGACTACAAAACCGAAGCTCAAGAGCCTAATTGTCAAATTTTGTTTAAATTAATTTACAGGAATGGGAATTGAATCGTGTATAGGATTAAAATATATTCATTGTTTACTATTTGAGAAAATATGTGAGATGTTGCTTAACAAACAATAATAGCCCTTACATCTTTTCACACTCGTGTAATAGGAGACTTGTGAATAAGTATCATTTCTGATATAAAGTATATGATTATGCATTTAATCTTCTGACATTCTCTCCTAAATGCAACTGATGCCACTTTGCATAAATTTCAGAGAGCTGTGTGTGTTCAGAGCTGTGTGTTTAGATTTCTTTGGCCTAGGTAATGCCTCATTAAAGTTGTAGTAATATAATAAATAATTTAAATAAGAAATACTGGAAACAAGTTAACATGAATACAAGGGATAGACCAACACCTTTGCTACCATGCACTGCTTGTAGCCTGTAAGTCTTGCCCCAGACTGGAGTGGGCACAGAAGTTTCAACCCCAGTGCCAACTCCAGCTGGGGGTGTTTGCCAGAACAGTGATTGACACAAGCAACTGAAGTTGCATCCATATTTCTGACACAGATGCAGGAGACAGAAATTTTGAACAAATAAAGGTATCTTTTCCATCACTGGGATACTCTCTCACATAGTTCTTCTCCAGGATATTTGTCATTTGTTTTTATTTCTTAATCTATCAGGGTTCAGGCAGGAATGGTTTCTGTGAAACTCCTCTTACATATATTTTAAAAAGTTTCTTTTTAAAATTTTTCATCAGCTCCCTGGGCCCTTTTTCCATCTCTCAAAGAGAGACTCCTTGTAACAGATGTTTTTATTCTGTGTGGTTGACACAGAAGAACTTTGAAAATGGAAGCATATGCCCAGACAGTGTGGCTCAGTGGTTGAGCATCGACCCATGCACCAAGCGGTCGCCAGTTTGATTCCTAGTCAGGGCACATGCCCAGGTTGTGGGCCCGATCCCCAGGAGGCAGCCAATCGATGTTCTCTCTCATCGATGTTTCTATCTCTCTCTCCCTCTCCCTTCCTCTCTGTCTCTAATATCAATAAAGAAAAAAAAATTGAAAATGGAAGCATATCATAACTTTACATCTGAAGCTCAACTCCACACTAGCCCGTCTCTATCATTTCATAACTTAACCTCTAATTCTTAAAAATCACTCTCCCCCTATCAGAGCAGTCTGGCATATTGAAGGGCTCTCAGTAATTCCCTTTGAAAGAGAAAGTGCAGGTAGTGAGTACACAGTGGTAGGAGACAGCGCTGAAGCTTCTGACAGGAGAGATGAATAGATTTAGTAGAGGTTCCTCCCCCAGAACATTAATCCTAAGTCCACTCCCCTCTAAGCATGTTCTCCCAAGAGTGGGTTAGTCTCTCTGTCTTTCTCTCCTGGTCATTCTCTCTCTCTACTGTGTCTCTGTGAGAGAGAGAGATGGCTGAGGCAGCGACTCGCCTTTATGTTTCCTTCAAGAGCTGCCGTTTCTTTTTAACGGACAGCAACAGCAAACACGAAGGTTATCACAAGCAACATCCAGGTTAGCTGACATTTTGCGGGGGGTCTGTTTTCGAACATCCTCCAATCCTTTCGTCCCTCCTCGCTGATTATGTTTATTTCAAAACGATTCCCTTGCTAATGTGGCTGACTTCCTACTTCCCATGTCCTGCTCCAGAGGAAATAGCTCTGTCCCTTAAGCAGAATGTGCAATGACATTTTTCAAACGCAGAAGTCCAACAGAGAGCTAAATACAGGGGTAGGCGAGAGCAGGTGTGCCTCGTGAGCGCGAAACACCGAGTCCATCCTTGTAGGATTAGTTAGGAATTCCTGTGCTGTTTATTGCTATCGTCCCCGTCCTTTCGCCCAGCCCTGCACATAAGGGCTGTGCCCGCTCCTTCGGTGGGCGGGTATTTCAACTCCTGAGCACACTGTTTCAATTGTCACCTAGATGCAGGGCTGAAGTTGAGGCAGACACACAGTGAGAGCTGGGCCAGTTGCTTACAGGTGGAGATGCTTGCACAGTTGTGGATAAACGGGCTGCTGCAAACCCCCCTGAGGGTCCCCTGCCATCCTGCAGCCCTGCAGATCCTCGATGTCACCCAGACCTCCCATCATCCTGCACGGCAAACGCGGAGGAGTTCCCACGGGGCGCCGCCAGGGTCACCAGCTGGCCCTTTCCTACCTGGATAGTGATGGCATAACGAGCTGTTGGGGCCTGTGAACACGACTCAGCTCATGGACTCTGGCCTCTCGACGCCTTCGGTTTCCGTGGCCCACGTGGGGTGTAACATTTTACTCTCTCCACGCCCTCACACTCTCACATACATTACCCGAAACCGCGATGCTCTGATTAATTAGCGCGTTCGCGGATTTTGAAAGTAAAGACAACCTTGATCGGGAAACATAAATCATCCTCTGAGCCCGGACGAGCCCCGAGTCTGCAGGAGATGAGGTGGCCGCTTGGGAAGGGCCTGCGCACAGCCTGCTCTGTCCTCGCGCGCCAGCGCTCCGCTGCGTCTGGAGATGCCGCTCACCGAAGGGGGGTTCAGTCTGAGAAGGAAACGCCATCAGAAACAGGAACACATGGGAAAACCCAGCCTGCAGCAGATAGTCTTTAACTATAAAGTTTGATTAAAAAATGGAACCGCGCTGCAAGGCAAGAAAAAGAAGTTTAATTTTAAAAAAATGTTTGGAGGAGACAGTAACCGGATGCAATGTTCAAATTACGTTTCAGGAATGGTAGTTCAAGTTTTCCTTTATAGATCGGTGTATATAATAGCATTAAGAGTACCTAGCAGCCTGGCCGGTGTGGCTGAGTGGTTGAGCGTTGACCCATGCACCAAGAGGTCACGGGTTCGATTCCCAGTCAGGGCACATGCCCAGGTTGTGGGCCCAGTCCCCAGTGGGGGGCATGCAGGAGGGGCCAATCGATGTTCTCTTTCTCTCTAAAATCAATTAAAAAAAAAAAAAAAAAAAGAGTACCTAGCATAGAGCTGGGTTTCTTTAAAGCACTTTGAAGTAGACACACACACGTTTTTGGCTCAAAAATAGCTTTACTATGAGCCAAGAAAAACAATGGAGCTAAGGAGCTTTAGTTAATTATATACATGCTGAGAAATGTAGGGAGAAGTTTACTGATGTCTGCAATTTACTTTGAAGTACACCCCAAATATGATGGATTAGTAATTAGATAGCGGAATGGATAGATGGGTAGATATTTGATAAAGCATTTGCAGGGAAATGTTAATTTTGGAACCGAGGTGATGACTGTTCATTATAAAAGTTTTTCAGCTTTGCTCTATGCTTGAGAAACTTTCATAATAAAATGTTGGAAAGGATCTGTTTTCCGCAGGAGGTACCCAGGCTCCTTAAATTCATTTTTATGATAGTCTCTTCCCATGGGACTCGTACAGAGGGATGTGTCTGGAGTCATCCCAGTTGCGTTAAAACATTTTCTCTATGTCCTTATAAAATACAAGTTAGAAAAAGGATCAGGCCCAGAGAAGACCGACCGATCCTGAACTTTCTGTAATTGTCCTGATCTATTTGTTGTGATAGGACCCAGCGGGGTTGACTGTGGATATTATAGGGGATAAGGATTTAGGGAATTAGTAATGAGTGAATGAGACAATATGCACTCTATATACATTCATAAATCCTAGAGCTACGCTATGAGTTGAACAATCAAGTAAGACTTTATTACAGAATTCGAGACAAAATGTACACCTCCTCATTTTTATTTTTGCCACTACCTGAAATTCAAGACTATGTAGACTAGTAGTATTTACTCAGGTACTCTTCCCACTAATTTTCACATATCTCCAAAAGTCTTTGCAGAACTCTCTCTAGCACCTGCTAAAATTCTCAGTGCGTTAGAAATTATTATTTTTTTTAAATCTACAACTGAAACTGCGGCCACTTGGCAGATGCTCCTTGTAACCCCTGGTCTGGACTGAAATCAGACCCTTACAAGGGGACACCACCTTCCTGTGATGACCCTACCTGCTCCTTCCATCCTAAGACACGCAGAAAAGGCACTGATATCCTTCGAGACACCTGGGCCATTGCTCTGACTTTTATGCCCACACCTGTCTCCTCTGAGTGTTGTGCCATGCAGATAAGTCTGTTGTCATGATCAGAGGAGTCTCTGCCCACTTCCTGTCACCGGTTATCTGCGTCACTAAGTCCTCTCCAGGGCACGTTCAGACAGCGCCCTGCACAACCTCAGTAGCCAGGTGATCGCCCAACACATAGCGGAGAGTCAAATATTCCTAACCTCCGACCAACGCTCAGTTCAGCCACAAGCTCTCGTCAACGTATTTCAGACCTCATTACTGCCCGAAACTTCAGCAACTTGGAATCCCGATTTCCAATCTCATTTTCTACTCCTTCACTCCTGCTATTTATTTATTTATTTTTATTGTTGAAAGTATTACAGATGTCCCCCTTTTTTCCCCAGGGACCCCCTCCTTCCTGCTCCCACCCCTCTCCTGCCTTCCCCTCTGTGTCCATTGGTTATGCATACATACATATAAGTTCTTTGGTTTATCTCTTCCCAACCCTCCCATCCCCCATCCCTCTGAGGTTTGTCAGTCTGTTCCCTACTTCCATGATTCTGGATCTCTTTTGGTCGACAGCTTATTTTGTTCATTATGCTCCACAAATAAGTGACATCATGTGGTATTTGTCTTTCTTTGGTTTATTTCGCTTAGCATACTCCTCTCCAGGTCCCTCCATGTCATCTCAAAGGATAAGAGATCTTTCTTTCTTACAGCTGCATAGTGTTCCATTGTGTGAATGTACCACAGCTTTTTTATCCACTCACCTACTGATGGGCACTTGGGCTATTTCCAGATCTTAACAATTGTAAATAGTGTCTCATGCTATTTAGACACCCGGACGCTTTTCAATCACACACTCCCTCTCATTACAATTTTACTTATTTACACAGCCTAGAACCATATCATGATTCATAATTTCATCCACTCATTGTCAGCACCTTCAAATCCCAGGGTGTTGTTGTTGTTTTTTTTTAATTTTTCTTTCTGCTGTCCTGACTTTCAAATCCTCTCTGGCAGATTTGGTGGATTATTCCACCAAAAAGCCCTCTCTGCTCCTAATACGGAGGCGTTCAGCATGGCTGAATAAGAGACCGTCATCCATCACCTGGAATTAGCGCCATCCCCGGGTCCTGGTCTCCAAGCTTAGCCGGGCTCTCGGCACTGTCATGATATCATTTACATGATCCTGGCCCGACTTAGTTCCACTGGCCACAGTGACTAATCCAAACCCACACTTTCATTTCTCAGGTTTGCAGAGAAAAATTAAGAAATCAAACTTCTGTTCCCATCCTTAATTGTTATCCATATTTTTCTATGCATTTTCGCTGTTATCCTCAGTCCCTCGAGAAGAGTCATGTCATCTTTAAATACAAGGCACATCTTTCCACTGCTCCAGCCCTGGGAACTCACTGTGAGATTTCAAACCCAGGTGTCAGAAGGACTGGTAACAATGACAAAGAGACAGCTTCTAGAAGAGGCTAGTTTTGAGCACAAATAGGAAGTTTAGTTTTAGTCACGATTAGGCAAAAATAAAAATTAAAAAAAGTTTAAATTATGCACAATATTTTAGAAATATTTGCCAATAAATACTTTAAAAAGTAAAAAGTAATCTAAAAACAAGGTTTAACAATTACATTATTGTTGCGTTTTGTTCTTGTATGAATCCATACAAAATTAAATATTTTAATATGTGTCCCTGTTGTTGGCATATTGCCACGACAGCATAATTATAAACGGACTTCCGAATGAAACTCTGATTTTGACAAATTTTGGGATTGCATAGCAGTTACGAATACAAGTTTTCTAGCTTAGATTCCTGGTGGTGCAGTCTACCATTGACAATCACCACAATAGTAAGGGATGTAAAATTAGGAACTATATTTACTTCTGTGGCTCACATAGTTTAGCTGTACAATCAGGATAATCAAACACCAAAATCATAAGCTTGTTTTGAAATTAATGTGTATGACACCCTTGGTACAGTGCATGAAGTACAGTGATCATTCAATAAAGTGTAGCTATTATTATTATTACGTCTTCATTGATTTTACCAGTCATTTAAACTAAGCTAACAAAACCGTATTCCTATCTAAACTCAATATATTGAATGAAGAGTGAAAAAGCATAACTTATTTATTTGAGGAACTGCAGGGTTTTATTTTATCAAACTAAACTAACTTTAATATCATGTATTTTTCTTCTTAATTTTACTCTTTAAGTTGAAAGTTGTTTAGCTGGAAATTTAAAAATTGCTTAGACATTTTAGAGTTATTTCCCAAATTGACAACAATATATCCACCAAATTGGTCCTCATAGATTGGTGTAAAAATTATAAGACCTTACCTTATAGATTAGCTTATCCCAACAGAGTTGATTTTGCCTTAATGGCCTTCTGTAATTAAATGTCTACTTGAGTCTAATGTTCTTCCAACTGAGCTCTAAAGAAGATGTGGTACATGTATACAGCGGATTACTACTCAGTCCTAATAAAAAATGAAATACTGCCATTTGCGACAACATGGATGGACCTTGAGAGTATCATGCTAAGGGAAATAAGTCAGACAGAAAAAGTCGAGAACCATATGATTTCACTCATATGTGGGATCTAAAACTGAAAGCAACAAATGAACAAACAAGACAAACAAACAAACAAACAAAAACTCATAGACACTGACAACAGGATGGGTGTTACCAGAGGGAAGGGGGTGGGGAGGTAGTATAGGGTAAAGGAGGTCAAATTATAGTTACAGAAGATCATCTGACTTTGGGTGGTGTTGACACAATGCAATATAGAGATCATGTATCAAAGAACTATATACTTGAAACCTATATGATTTTATTAACCAATATCACCCAAATAAATTTAATTTAAAAAAATGCCTACTTGGACAATGCAACACAAATCTCCTAGGATTTTCTAATGCTTAAAAAGTATTTCAGCCCGGGTGGTGTGACTCAAGTGGTTGAGTGTCAACCCATGTTCAAGAAGTCACCGGTTCGATTCCTGGTCAGGGCACATGCCCAGGTTGTGGGCCTGATCCCCAGTGTGGGGCATGCAGGAGGTGGCTAATTGATGTTCTCTCTCATCGATATTTCTATCTCTCTCTCCCTCTCCCTTCCTCTCTCTTTAAAATCAATAAAGGAAAAAAAAATTTTTTTTAATATTTCAGATGTTTCTATTTAGGTGCAGAAATACATGTTAAAATACTTATATGCTCTAAAGCACTATATTATGTATCAGAATCATTGCCTTGACGATTTTCACAAAAGGTCATTACATGAAAAGGTGGGAGTCAACAATGGCAGCAGGGCTGAATAATAGCAACAACAACTACCCAGACAACGAGAGCCCCCAGCAGTTTGGGGATGAATTGTAATTGAAAGCATGTGTGGCTGAAGAGTCACTGAGATGACTATCTATTAGCAAGCCAAGGCAGATGGTCCCCTTTTGTCTGGATTGGTCAGATGAGACTGCTGAATCTAAAAATCATGGCATCCATTTCAGAACCAGAATTTCTAGATATTATGTTTTAAGTGGCATATAAAAATAAATGCATCCTTTGATAAAATATGCTCTCATGTGAAAATAGCTATTACAAAGGAAATATTGTGTCTCATTATTGTTCATTATGCCACGCTGTTCATGATTAGTTTACTTTTTTTTTTTTTTAATGTCGCTGCCGCTCTATATAAACAATGAGATGTCGGCATGAACAGAATCACTGTATCGGACGTGCAACTTAAAAATTATCATGAAAATCTTGACACAGACCCAACTAAATATTATAAAATCACTCAGTTCAGAAGCACAGAAATAGGGGACGGGTTATGTTAAAAAGGATGAGGGCAGTGTCCATGGAGTAAAACTGAAATATGAAGAAGTTGTCTAAATAATTTATATCAGAAGCATAAATGAACACGTATATACACATATATAGGAATTATTATATTACCTTAATCAGATACTCATATTGTTTTTTATCAAATTGCTATTCTTTTTCTCTATAAAGTCTATCATCATTCTTGTCTAATGAGTTAAAGGGGATATATCTATATTGCAGCAAACAGAGTCACACTGCATTAGGTATACGACAGGTAATTCTACACCAAAATACTGATGAAAGTATTATTATCCCAGTTTTATGTATTGGAAGGTTAAGGGACAGGCAGGTGAAATAATTCGAACATATTCGCAAAGCCATTAAATGTCTGATCTGTGCTACTAACTTCCTATTAACTGACTCGAAATGTCTGCCTTACCCTATAGACGACAATGTTTGGTTATTAAATAGACCAAAACCACAGTGGCACGTGACTATCTCATTAGGTATCTCAAACTCATTTCATGAAAGAGCCTTCTCAGGCGGATGGGTGTACTGCACAGTCCTGCGGCTCTTGGCCACGCCCACGCTGTCGTCCTGGGGGACTCAGTGAACTCCGCCCCTGGGGAATCCCTGTCACTACAGGCAGCCTGGCCCCTGTGGATCTCGGCGCACGGCCACTGCGTTTCACTGTACTTCCATTTACTGTGTTCTCCCCCACCCTAGATTATGTGCTGAGTTTATGTGAGAGTCCTTATAAAGTCACAGAGATGGTAATTGCAAAGGCTCCCAGGCTTGGCTTCCCCTTCAGTAACAGTACCCCACATTTAGCAGAGAGAAACTAAAGGAAGCTTTGGAGCCTTTACAGAAAGGTATTTGGCAATCAAAAACTTTTTTTTTTTATTTCACTTAGCATAAATGCTCTTGAGGTCCATCCATGCTGCGCAAAAGGTAAGGTGTCCTACTATTTCCGGCAGAGTAAGTGTTCCACTGTGTAAATGCACCACAGCTTTTTCATCCACTTCTCTACTGATGGGCTCTTGGGCTGCTTCCAAATCTTGGCTATTGTGAATAGCACTGCAATGAACACAGGGGTGCACATATTCTTTCAAATTAGCGTTTCCATTTTCTTTGGATATATTCCCGGAAGTGGAATCGCTGGGTCATAAAGTAGTCCCATTTTTAATTTTTTGAGATAACAAACCAGTCAGAGAAAGACAAATACCATATGATTTCACTTACATGCGGAATTTATTGAACAAAACAAACCAACAAACAAAACAGAAACAGACTTAAAACAGACTGACAGCTGGCAAAGGTGAAGGGAGGTTGGGGGGCTGGGTGAAAAAAGTGAAGGGATTAAGCAAAAAACAAACAAACTCATAGATACAAACAACAGTGTGTTGATTACAGGAGAGAATGGGGGTGGGGGAGGTAGAAGAAGGTAAAGGTGGGTATAAATGGTGACAGAATGAGACTTGACTTTGGGTGATAAACACACAATACAATATACAGATGATGTCTTATGGAATTACACAGCTGAAACCTATATACTTTTATTAACCCATGTCAGCTCAATAAATTAAATAAAAACTTTTGAAAACAGAAAAATGTTTGAACAACTAGAGAGCAACAATGCAGTCTTTCTCAAGGCGTCTTTTGGTTTGGAGTTTCTGTGTAGAGCACAGTACCTCATGGCCACGCTGGGACTCTCCTGGCTCTTTGAAGCAGGCTGAGAGGTGAACGCAAGCAACCCTCCTATGGGGCCCGATCTGGAACAATGCCCTCAGACCCGGTTCTGCTGCTGGTGCACAATGATATCCACAGCACACACATTAAGTACATTCTCCTAGATCATTCCATTTCAGGTCTGCTAGATTGACTTGGTCACGTGGGATGTGCCTGTCAAGCTGCTCTCCGCGAAGCATCTTCAGACTCAGTTCTATGTCAGGCTTAACGGGACCTCGTGTGTCCTGGAGTAAGACACACAGACACCTTCATGCTGAAACCTGCTGGGAGTGGTCCCTTCTGACATGAAAACCTTTTCATCTGTGGGTTGTATATGTTAGAAGAATGACTCAAAGGCATGACCGTGGAGTCTATGTTGACATGGACATCAAACATGATCAATTCTCTAAAGAGATGATGGCTGTTAAACATCTATGAACACTGCAACAGAAATGACCTTTGATCTAGTAGTCAACATCCTTCTCTACAACATGTGCAGTTAGCCAAGGCTAGCTATGTCTTTTAATTGAATTTATTGGGGTGTCGTTGGTTAACAAAATTATATAGGTTTCAGGTGTGCCACTATTTTTCTTAGCGCTGATGTATAAGATTATTTTCAGTGTGATGACTATTCCCCAAGCAAAATATGTCAATCATCCTTTAGAGCTTTATAATTTTCCAGATACTATTACTTGCAATATTAATTTTGTCTGTTATATTTCCAACTAGATTACCTGGAAGGGACTTACATGTACCCAAAATTATACTCAGTGATTATTTTTAGCCAAACCAGAGGTTGAAGTTTTTATCTTTGTCAAGATTATACATGTGCATTCATAGGTGAAAAACACATACTTTTAATGAGATAACAAATGCAAAGTGATAAACTGGAGCGCGTGCATTTTTAGTCTCCTGAGGATTATGGAATGGGCACACATTTTAAAATAATTAAAATAGCCCTGGACAGTTTGGCTCAGCGGTTGGAGCATCGGCCGTGGACCAGAGAGTCCCGGGTTCGGTTCCCGCTAAGGGCATGTACCTCAGTTGCAGTTTGTCCCTGGCCCCGGCTGGGGTCGTGTGGGTGGCAACCAGTTGATGTGTCTCTCTCACATCGATGTTTCTCTATCTTCCCCCCTCTCTCCCTCCCGCTCTGTCTGAAGATAAATGCAAAAATGTCCTCGGGGGAGGATTAAATAAATAAATAAATAAATAAATAAATAAATAATTAAAATAGAGAATCGTCATAAATAATGAGATGAATATTTTTATAAGTATTTTCTATTTGAATTTTAAAAACCCATACAATTAAGAAATTAGTTTGGAACATTTATAAAATGGATATTTATGTAAAATTTATATCTCACCCCTCCAACTCTAAAAAGATGATTCCACAGGAAAATAAAAGTACACATTAAAAGGTGCAAAAATATACTAAAATTATGAAATACTAAAATGTACCAATTACTATAAATTAATTTTTTTCTGCAACTTAGAAGTCAGTAACTTTGGGCTTAGTAACTGACAAAAGAAAAAAGAACTATTTACTTGATCATTCAGTGATACAAAGAAATAAATGAGTTTTCCTAAGAAGATCAATGTCTTGACAGATAATTCTATGAAGAATTAATTTCTAAATGCCAATATCAACCACACTGAATTGTATGTTGGGCAATATAATGGAGTGAAGGAATTGTATTTTTATGTTTGTATATGGCTTATTTCTGAGTAGCCATGTTTTAAGAAACTATCAGCTCTAAACTTCAGAAATACATAAAATTTCCTGTGAGACAACCCTAGTTGGAAGTCATTCAGGTACTATATAAATTTAACACCATTTCCCCCCAAAATTAGGGTAAATCTCTGCTGGTGAGGCATAAAGCATAGAAAATTTGGGGAATTTTCTTTAAAAACAAGACAAAAATTAAATCTTACTTTTGGAACATTTACATGAATATGGCCACGTGTTCATGTAGGATTTAAAAGAGCCCAGAAGGTTAAGCTTCATTTGTTTCTTAGGCAACCCTTTCTCAGACACGCCCATTGTCCTGGAGAACCTCAGATAAACACCCAGATTCTCAGCCCAGACACCTGAGTCACTGTGGACAGATTCTTCCTTCTGGTTAACATCATCTTGCTCCGACCATTCTTACTTCACATTTAACATCCAAAGGTACTGGTCAATTTAATTCTCAATCCTTACCATTGTCTTCCTCTGAATGAACACAACCAGCTCCTGGTCCTCTGTGATTCGAAATGTTTCTACTCATGTCACCAGGTATTCAACTCTGTCCTGTCCTGTGATTGAACTTCTCAAAGTCAGTGTATTGTAACCACCTGCATGGGTCTTGAAACCTTGAAAATATCTGGGATTCATCATCACAGATTCTTATTGACTGTTTCTGGGTGGTACCCTGAGAGTTTTTGTTTTATTTCTTACACTGAGCACCTGAAACAGTTCTCCACAGCACATTGGGGCAAGGATTACTGCTCAGAAACTCTCTCACTTCTCTGCAGTTTATCAAGCTGTGTTAAGTATTTAGATGCTAGGCCTGCCTTCTTAGGGCACAGGTGGAGAATGAGGAGTGATTCTGATGAATCCCTGCACTACATATAATTTATTTTGATCTTACACAGCCCTGAGAGCATTCAACGGCCCACACTTTCAGGCGACAGCATTATCTTGGGAGAGTAATTTCTTCTACAGTGGCCTCAGAAGGTGGCTATTTCTGTGTCCCAGTCCGTGACTGTTGAGTGATCTGAACTTGACCTAGAAGCCCTGTTGGATTCTGATTTCCTGCTTGGAGCTTCTGACCTGGTCTTTTTGTTCTGTAAGTCTTGACAGACGGCTGCCTCTACGGCAGGTTCTTTCTTCCCTTTCCCAGTTCTAGAGTCATGTGACCTCATCGACAGTATAAGTCTTCACTGTTCTAAAGGGACTGTGTTCCACCTTCCCTGATCACTCTGCGAATCAACCCGACCACCTGCACTTCACTCACCGCCTCCCTGCTGACACGACACTCAGCCTTCACCCCCACACGGCCCCACTGATCCCTGCTATTCGCTGCGTTTCATCTCGACACTGAAGTCTCAACGGCTCCATTAGACACAGGCTGCGTTATTCTCCAGCCTTCCCTAGGCCAGGGGCTTCTCTCTAAGACACGGATTTTCTGTGCTGACAAAGGGAAGTTTCCTTTCGGTGTGCTGAGTGCAATCTTAGCAATAGCCACCCGCAGATCAATCGATCATCCAAGGTTCTACCCGTCAAATTGTCCCTGATCACCATTTGTGTTTTCCCAGCTGGGAACGATTCATCACCATTAAATGGTGCAGGGAGGCCCTTCCTCAAGAGAAGGGGTGTGATTGGGTACTCCTTGCCCAGGGCTGGTAGGCAACAGTTGGTTTTCAGACACGACAAAATACAGGGCGGGGCACAAGTAGCCTTACAGCTGTTCATATGGACAATAATACAAGAGTTATTAAATAATAATACAAGAACCGACTGTGATTCACATACTCACAACTGTAAACCTACTTTTGTCCCTCCCTGTATTATCATTTCCTAATAATTTATTTATCAAATTATACTTGGTAATGCAGTAGTAGGCAGCCTTTGCGGCTCTCCATAAAAGGACTTCGCTAGCAGTCCATGAAAGCATTCACCTCCAGATTCAACACTTGGAAGTGTCTTGCAATGATTCTTGTGGGCATTCATTTAATGAGGCTTTTCCTCCAGCTCTGGATATTAATAATGACCATATGTTGGCATAAAAATTCATAATATCTAAGGCTCTTTCACATGCATTATCTAATTTCATCAGAGCAAAACTCCGTGATGTAGACAGAGTAAATTGTAGTGTTCTCTCTGTACATCCAGGAGATTAAAGCCCACCGCAGTGACTCGGTTCATCTCATATTAAGAAACGGTGAAGCCAAGAAACATGCTTTCTTGCACCAAGCCCAGGGTTTATCTCATCAGAAAGCTGACCTGGAGTTACCAACCTATGCATCAGATAAGAGCCAAGCTGCCTAGTTGAACCTCGGGAAAGGGAGCCCAGGGTTCCGTTCGCTGAGACGCTTAGCTCCTCATAGAACGGTTTTAGGAAGGGGTAGTGTGATCAAAATGTGTTTATAGAAAAAGAAGATGGAACTAAAAATAAAGAAATTACTCTGACATAATAGATTGGTGTGGAGGACAGCATGAAGGGGCAAAAGGCATGGTCTATACTCAAAAGTAGGTGAGAAAAAACTTACAACTGGAAAAAGGTGCTACAAATGTCTCCTGAGTTTTGAATGGACCAGGTTTAGGCAGACTGGGTGTGTGAACAAATTCAGCCTGACCAGCTGTATTCCAGATGGGATCTTTGTGCCCTGACTTCATTCTTTCTATTAGTAATTATTGAAAAGGTGCTTTTCAGTCCCTGTGCCTTCCATATGCCTAAAGAAAAAAACACTCTACGGGGGAAAAAGGAGAAACATCTGTAACAAAAATAAATTAATAAAAATGCAAAAAAGTATATTTAAAAAGGGGAAAAATAAAGGAAAAAACACTCATTTTGTAACAGCAATTCTTCTTAATATTTTACAAAATAGCTCACCCAGGAAAATGCCTAACACAATAAATCCTGGGTCACCTGTGAGCCTCATCCCTGTAAATTTTGCTTTGATTATACTCAGCTTCCATTCATGCTTATTGTTACTATGGCACTAAAACCAGGTAGAATAGGGTAAGGACCTGATTTGTCAATAAGTAAAACGAATTTCATAACTGGCTGGGCTAATTATTTTTAAATGGCCTTGTCAAGTTACCCAACTGTGGAGGGTATCATTTTATCATTGTAACACGCAGAAAGCAACACCTACTTTGGAAATGAATGGTATCCACCTGCATTAATACATAGAAAGCCAGTAGCAGTGGGTGACACGTGGTAAATAAATGCACAATGAATATTTATCATGACTACTAGCATCTATTGCCTCAATTGGAGAAGACTCAGAAAACGGCCAGCAGAGGCCTGGGAGAGCCTGAACACCACGCTGATGTCCGGAGCAGGTCTTTCAACCAGAGGCCTCCTCAGATGTCTGCTGGTCCCGAGGTTTCAGTGAGAAGTTACAAGGTGAACCTGAAGAATAAGGCTGTTCCAGAAAGTAAAGAAGTGCCCCAAATAAACAATAAATGTAAAGAAAAGCGGTTGGGGTCATGACACGGGAAGCAGAAGCCAGATGACGAGTTCCCACCAGTCAACACTGGAATCATTATAAAGATTAAGTACAGTCCGCGGGTGTAGCTCAGTGGTTGAGCGTTGACCCAAGAGGTCACTGGTTCGATTCCCGGTCAGGGCACATGCCCAGGTTGTGGGCCCGATCCCCATTGGGGGGCATGCAGGAGGCGGACAATCGATGTTCTCTCTCATCGATGTGTCTATCTCTCTCTCTTTTCCTCTCTGTCTAAAAATCAATAAAGAAAAATATTTTTTTAAAAAAACACTAAGTAATGAATTATAAAGCAATGAAACTTCCTGAGTACGGATTGATAGTAACTATATATATTGCTTAATCCCTTTACCTTTTTTCACCCAGCCTCTGAGTGACCTATGAAGGTTTATTTTGTTTTCGGTTAGAAACGTATTCAGAAATCGTGTAAGTAAGAAAAAAGTTGCTCCGGTGAGTTCCTGGATCAACTATCTTGCTTTTCTCGCCCTGTGTTTTTTCCTCGTCTTTTTCATTCTGTTTGCTAAGCTGTCAACAATGGCTCGTTTGTACGAATAATCAAATGCACGGGAGTTTTACTTTCAGTCTTTATGGAAGAGAAATAGCTGAGGGCCGGGACCTTATCTTGTCAATTTTCTGAGTATTTTTATTGAGGTCTTTTTTTGAAATTCGCAGTGCTAAGACTTCTATAGTTTGGATATAAGGTACATTGTCTGTTCTTCCTGCTCCTTCCCTGTGCACGTAGATTTCATATGCATGCTTTAAAAAAAAAAAAATCCTCACTGAGTATATTTTTCCATTGATTTTCAGATAGAGTGGGAGGGAAGGGGGGAGGGAGTGAGAGAGAAACATCAATGTGAGAGAGACACATCAATTGGTTGCTTCCCGTACAACCCCAACCAGGGCCTGGGATCGAACTGCAACCAAGGTACATGCCCTTGACCAGAATTAAACCTGCGACTCTTCGGTCCGAGGGCCGATGCTCTAACTGCTGAGCCAAACCAGCCAGGGTGGCATGCATTTTTTAAATTGTGTATTATATAATAACGAATCTGTGGAATTAATCACCTCACCTGTTTCGTGTTCAGTGGGACTTCCTTACACAGGTATGAGGGTAAAATATCCTCTATTTTTGAGATCTTTTCTGTGCCAATGTTAGATGAACTTCAAGTTCTATTGAGTTGTTTTTAGGTTTTATGAAGATATTTTCATATTTTAATATCAGTGCATTTCACATTGATGTTATCTTCATCATTTCTGCTTTCATTCTGTTTTTGAGTTGGTAGTTTACAGGAAAACACCAAATAAATAAAATGCTAATTTCAACCTCAGAAGACTCACAATTCCTGAGACCCGGTGGATTAAATATTTACCAACATTTGAACATACAAAAAGAATGCCAAGTACATGAATAAAAGGATTCCTTTAAGATGTGAATTTTAGTAATCACCTTTTCAATAACCTGTAATGGACATTTTTGGGTAGAAGTAGATTTATTACATATATTGACACCTGAACATTCATGCATCTAAAAATAGCTGTAGTTGAACTACTAAAAAAAAAAAATCTTTTTGAATGTCTCTGCCCTATTCTCTCTAATAAGATATTTTAGTGTCCAAAATCTAATAGAATTGCTTTAGGCTTTTGGGTTGAATTTTCCATGCACTGTCTGAAATAACTCCAGGATCAAACTGCAACACGTTAGTTATTTCTAAACCATTGGAATGGACCACATTAACTCTAGAGAATACTGATGAATAAAAAGAAAATGGGCAAGATGAATTAAGAGAAATACATATAACGAACATTTCATGTAAATAAATGACTTAAAAGATGTCATTAGAGCACTCGGTTCAGCTCTGAGATTTTGAATTAGAAAAACATTCCTATTCTACGGAATGGTTTATTGTAACTGACTCATTGCTGTGTCTGCTCAGACTGACAAACAGAGTATCCTAGACTGGGTGCTTAAACGGGACACTTGCAACTTCTGAAGGCCCAGGAACGGGATAGTATATGAGCATTCTTTCACCTTGTAGTAATGTATCAACGTTGCGGATACATTTGTAACATTTTGCTTTAGTGTTTTTGGTGAGCGTCCTCTTGATAGCATTTTAAAGGTCTTTTCATGCCCACAGTCACTCAGCAGACACTGGCAAAATAATTGTCATCTAGCTCTTCCAGAATATATGTTCCCTGTCACTTCTAAAATTTTTATTTCGAAATAAACAAGTCATATCTACATTCCTTTGCAGCTAAGAGACTGGTTTATATTCTTAAGAGATCTCTGCTGAGAAAAATAAAATAACCTTCTTTTCTTAATGGTGATCGAGTTCCAACGTGTGCGTTTGGTAATATCTATGTAAGCAAGCTCCTGATTCTGCAATCTAAAAAGATCATTTGATTTTCACAGTATCATCCAAGGCTACTGCAATGGCCAGGGCAGCTAGAGATCTGGGGGTCTCTGAACTTCTGTGGAAGCTTTCCGGGGGGCGCTTTGATTCCTGATGGCGTGTGTGAAGTAGGGAAAGTGGGGGTCCAGGGAGGGGACTTTGCAGAGGAAGCATTCTCTTGATTTCTCATTTCAATATAGGGAAAATAAATATGCAACGAATTCAAATACTGGAAAGCTGTCTGTTCTGAAAGAATAAACTGGCTGCATTTGGAAGAACATTTTTTAAGATGTAAGATTTTACTGTAAGCCACGGGGCAGCTGTCTCACAACAAACAGCAGGGCATGAGCGCTGGAACACAGAGGTGACGCGGTGAGCTGGTAGGAAAGGAGACCCGCCAGGGAAGGCAGCGCTGGGTGACAGGTGACTTCAGGGAGGCACGGAAGAACATCCAAAGCCTCTTGGAACTTGCAGGAAGGCATGGGAGTTACAGGGGGAGAACAACCAGACCCGAAGGAGTGTTTCACTTAGAACAAGGGCGTGAAGCTGTGTGAACTGAAAGCGCAGCCCGAGTAAGAACTGGACGTCTCAGCAGACACCTGTGCTGGGAGGACTGGGTGGGTCCAAGCACACAGACACAAACAGAGACGGACAAGGACCAAGGCTGTCCCCACCATCCAGACCCCCACAGTAGGACTGCAGAATGACAGACCAGGAAGAAGCTGTTTGGGGCAGAGTGGGGGTGGGGACAGGACTGGAAAATTCCAACAAGATTGAGCTTCAACCTCTAACACTGCATGTACCTGGAACTGATGAATGTATTTTCTTGTATTAGAAAGTACAGGGGGCTTGACGTGAAAGTGCTGCTGAGTGATAAATACATTTCTTGCCACCTGAATAGATGTCTGACCATTTTCCCCACTATCTTTTCAATACCTAATTCAAAATAATTAGTACTTATTAATGGTAATATATGACTCACTCTCTGGGTGATGACATGAGCCCTTTATCCTTTCTGTTCAGAAGGGTAATGTTAAAAACATATATGCCCTAAATGAATTTTTTTTGCTCTAATAATGTACACATGCATTCATTGTCATAAAATAGAATAGAAACGAATCCTTTATTTTTTTCTTCTCATTTAAACATGGCTCAAAATATGTATGCTAATTGTTTTAATGTTTGGCATGTCTTTTAATATGGCAATGTAACCTATATAAAAACTTTTAGTATTAACATTTTACTGACATAAAATCCACTGCAAATGCATATATGCCATTGTTTGGTGACTAAATACTTACATCCCTTACCAACTTCCATTCCCTTAGGAAGCTGAACATATTTGTATAAAATAAAACTATACAGTGATGATCTGATTTCCTATTTTCTTTTTAAAGCCATCTCAATATACTTAAATTTACCTTTAACACTAACTTTGAAGTTATTTTTTTTTACTTTTATTTTATTTCTTGCCATTTCTTCCAAATGACTACAAAATAGTCTAAATGTCCAATAGATTATACAGGAAAGAAGAAAACGTTCTCGTAATGAGAGTATCTAAAAGTATCTCAACGGAACTTAAACAAGAATATTCTCTGCTCATTTAGATGCTACCAAATTGGGGAGAGAAGGGAGAGGCTTGTCAGTTACACCCAGATCAGGGATATTTTATCTAACAGCACAGACACTATTTCCTGGACACTTTTTCAAGACAGCAAAAATGTTAGTTGTGAATGACTGAACTGGCTACTTGAATGGACTATTAGCAGCTTCCGACACTTGTAACTCGCTGAGAACTTGATGGGATTGCACTGAATCCTATACATCTAAATAAGCAGAGATGACGTCTTAACAAGACTCAGCCTTTCCATCTATGAATACAGTGTATGTTTCCATTCATTTCTGTGTTCGTCGATTTCTTTCACCAAAAGCATACAGTTTTCAGCATAGATCCTGTACATATTTTGTCAGAGTCATCCCTAAGTCTATATATTTCTTGGTGCTAATGCAATCAGCATTGTCCTTTTAACATTTTTAAATCCTAATTTCATTGCTAGTTTAGAAATGCAATGGGATTTTTTAAATTTAAAAACACCTACTTGTACGGTATATATTAAAATGGAAGTTTTGGCACTACAGGGAAGATAAATCTTAATTTAGGATTAATAAATGTCGCTCCCCACCCGTATGAGTAAGTAAAATCTGAGCTGTCATTTTCTGCCCCTTCATTTCCTGTTTTGTCAATTAGCTGACACATTGTCTCTGATATGTCATTAACAGTCACAATTAACAGAGATAATTAAAAGTAGTAGTTTTAATGAGGAAAGATAGTGAAGGCTAGTACTTTTATGAAAAATGCTATTAAGATTTTAATTAACTGATTAATACCTAAAACCAAGTCGTTCATAGTATTCCTTCTCCCTCTGTTTCCACTTAGATGGGAGAGAACATAACAGCACTGAAATGTTCTCTATCACAACACAAATACCAAAAAATAGTATCTTTCTACCTACAGCTGAAGCATATGAGAACGTAAACTATTTTAATGTCATTTATGATTGAGGAGCTTTTATTTAACATAAACTATTAATTATTCTGGATGTCAACTGATGGGTCGATAATATATATCATCCCTAAGAAATGAAAAGTTGAAGCCACAGTATAGGTTTGAAGACGTAAGATTGGCATGAGATAAATTCAGAGGTCTCCAGACACCTGGCTCTCTAAATTAAATCAGCAAGGGCAACTCTATGGCCTTAGGCCAGATGAAATGAAACAGTACAAATCAGACACTCCACAAAATTCATTAGCACTATGGATTAGACTTAGCAGAATCTTGCATTTTGAAAAACAATGCTTTTGGAGTTGTTTGTAATCCCAGTAGAAAAATACAAAAATTCCAATCTTCTGTTAGGCGTTTACTTTAAAGACCTTCATATGTGTAAAAATTAATCATGGGATATATAGCATGGTACAGTATTATTGTTGATAACACTGTATTTCATATTTGAATGTTCCTAAGAGAGTAAACACTAAAAGTTCTCTCTCAAAAAAAAATATTTGGCATCTATGTATAGTAATGGATGACAAGGAGGTTCATTGGGCTGGTCATTCCACAATGCACACAAATATAGAATCATTACGTTGTGCACCTGAAACTAATATAATGTTGTGTGTCAATTATACCTCAGGACAAAATATGTGAGAAAGGAGAATGTTAGGAACATAATAAGCCCAAATGCAGATATATTTTACATTGCATAAAAGATCAGATGGGTGATACGTTAGCTATGTTATTGCTGGGGGTTTAGGGGAGCTTGAGGAGGGTGTAGGGGGGATAAATGGTGATGGAAGGAGACTTGACTTGGGGTGATGACACACAATACAGTGTACAGAGGGTGTGTTGTGAAGTTGTGCACCTGAAACCTGTATACTTTTTTTAACCAGAGGCACCCCAGTAGATAAAAAGGAAAAAAAACAAAGACCATCATGTCATGTGACTCTAACTGCTCAAATTACATGCATCACTATAAAGAGGAATGGATATAGAGAATTTGATGAATAATTTAATAATTATGATGAAATGACTGCCTAAAAATACAGTTTTTCGGGGAAAATAGAATGGCCCTTGGAATAAACTAAAACATCAAATAGGATTTGAGATAAAATGCAAAAAATAAGGTTGCTTTCAAAGAAAAAAGTTAATTTTTACAGTAGGTAAGACAAAGAAAGCTAGTCTACTCTTGGGATGGGGGTTAGGAAAATGCTGCCTGGACAAATGTAACTTCAATGACATCTTAAAGGACGTCAGGAACGAACTAGATGGAGAAGGGTTACCTGAACTGTTCCACCGAGAGGAGCAGAAGACGCTCAAGGTTGCCATCAGTCAATCTTCTCTCAGTGACGCTCCAATAGCCCAAACCTCACCAATCCCACAACCTCAGTGGTTTATAACAAACAGGGTTTCATTATTGTTTTAACCAGATGACATATCTTCATGGGTCCACTGTACCTTGTTCGTGATAGGACAATCTCAGGGTAAAGGACAAGAACAACGGCAGAACCACATGATGGCTCTTAAGTGCTCTGCTGGGAAGCAGTACACAACTCTACTCCCCACGCTGACTGTCAAAGGAAACCAGGCCAATAACCCTTAGCTAATTACGGATGGGAAAGAAAGCAAAGGGGGAGCCAGACATTGTTGAGTATATTCAGCTTCACACTCCCCACCAGGGAACCATCAGTCCATTTCCTACAGATCACTGGGGGAAGGGACAGAACAAAGGGGGAAAGTAAACACATGGGCAATACAGTGAAAATGGCACAGGGGGAGCTGCTTGACCAAAGAGGCCTGTCCGTCTAACCTGGGAAGGGAATCATTTGTCAGGGGGTGGAGTCCCATGCAAGCCTGGAAAATCTTGGGATGTTAGTTGGTTATTTTGAAAAGGCTCCTGGTCTGACTGAAGTGGCTCAGTTGTTTCATCGTCCGGTGTACCGAAAGTTTGCTGGTTCGATTCCAGGTCCGGGTATATACCTGGGTTGTGGGTTCGGTCCCTGGTACACATATGGAAGGCAACTGATTGATGTTTCTCTCTCACATCAATGTTTCTCTCTCTCCCTCTCCCTTCTTCTCTCTCTCCAATCAATAAAAATATATTAAACAAGAGAAGAAAAAGCTCCTGGTTAAAACCCCAGAAGAATAAACCTTGCTGTCTCTCTCTCTCTCTCTCTATCCCTCTTGCTGACCCCCGACAGGGAGCACGTGACAATGCAGGGCTAGTGGCCACTTCTGGCCCAAAGAAGACCTCGAAGGCCCAAAAGGACTATGAGGCAGAGACTCTGGGCATTGGCTTTGCCTTGGCCCTGCTGAAGACACGGTTGGACTTTTCCCATGGCGGGACGGAGGGACAGGGGACATTGAAAAACCAGGAGGTGAACTCCTTTAATATTGCCTCACAAATAAACCACGCCACCTCACAATCTCCTGTGCCTGCATCCTTGGAATTCTTTCCTCTCGATCCCTTGGGAGAGCCTGTTGTCCACCGAGAACACAACCACCCACAGTGACTGGCAAAGGAAACCAGGTCAGTAGCCCTCCTACAGGGAAGGGCAGCAAATTCTTGGGAATAGTAATACAAGATATCAAATTTTCTAATAATTTCAAATAATGTTTATAACATGATTTAATTTAAAAGGAAAAATTGTTCGAACCTATTTTCTGTTTCCAAGGATCTTTCAGATTGCAAGGCACAACTTAACCATGGATACAATGTTGCCGATCATGGCTGTAAAATGCTACTTTCTGATAATAGTGACTGTGACATTAAAAGACAGATACCTTTCCCTTGTTACATTATATTGCTATTATTCCCATTAAAGAAAATCTCACTTACAACTCCTATTTCTATTCACTGGACACAGGCATAAACAGTATTTCTGGGCTGGGCATCTTGAATTCACCAGAACTTGGATATTGGGTCCAACTTGCAACCCAGTAAAATAAAGGGGGCCTGGGTTCTTCTTAATTGGCACTGTGCTGTGGGCTCTTCAGCGACCACAACAGCTTTCCTCATGCCTGTCTCTGCTCTTAAACCCAGTATTCTCAATTGGCGCCAAGAACAAAGTCCTTCAGATCTGACCTTATCTAAACCATTCTCAGCGGAGTGAAGCTGACCCTTTAGCCAGACCTTCTATTATTTCTTGCAATTCAGAAAACCCCTAAACCATATACCATATAAATAAATCTAGCTCTTTCTTTTGGCTGAAAAGCATATCTTTCTCATGCCAGTTCTTTGCACTTAGTTCTATATTTTTGTCTCTCCCCTCCCCCCCTTCCCATCCCCTCCCCTCTCCTCTCCTCTTCTCTCCTCTGCAGACAGCATTTCCTAGGCATCCATGTCAGCTTGCTTCTTGCTAGTTTGCCCAACGGGAGGCCCTGGTGGAAAACTGGACAGTGGAAGGTGGGAGGAGGAAGACAGGGGAAGCTAGGTAGTTTCTCCCCTAGCTGTTGGCCTCGGGTGGGGTCTCCAGGAGTGTCTGCCTCTCCCTTCTGTTTTCTGTCCCTGCCAGACAAGCCCAGCATTGTTCCAGTAGGTAATTCCTCCCCTGGGCCTCGGAGTAAACACTTCTTCCTTTGCTTGCTCCAGCTTAGGGGTTTTGCAGCTTCCTGATGTTGCTAAATTCTGGGTTGCTCACCATCTGCTGTTTGGATTTTCAATATATCCATCACCTGTGTAGAATTCCCTACAGTAAATTCTCTCTATTTCAGGTAATCAGAGTGATTTCATTTCCCAGTTGCATTCTGACTCATTATCTGTCCTAAATATCACTCTCGATCTTTTCTTTTAACAGTATGACTTCGAGATTATTAGAAATACAATGTCTCACAATAACATTACCTACAGCATCATAAAGTGTATGCTAACTTGGCCACACAATAATACATCTATGAATTAGTACATATAGTGTATTTATGTGGATTGAGCTTAAAACATATTCCTCTAGTATCAGTAATATAGCAGCACCAAATTTATTTTTCCTACGTCTCATATGCTATGCGAAGCCATTTATAAATGAATCACTTTGCGCTTACAATTCATGCAACAGCACGGATCAATAAGCTGATCCAGTTTTTAATAGCTACTTGTTTATCCACTATGCCACATAAGACTGACAACGACCGGTACTATTTCAGACTGATGGGCTTCTCTTTTAATCCATCTTCAAAAAGAGTATACTATCATTGGAAGACCTCGAGTCCCCTTACCCCTCCTTCTGAGGGTCAGCAAAGGCATATTACCAGAAGCTTGAAATCATACAGTCATTATCTCCCAAAATTATTTAGACTCATATGTATTAGAGAATGTAGTGTAAGAACAGGTGACTTTTCATAGCATATTATAATCATTTCTACCTTGAAAGATATCAAAAGAAGACTAAGTTGTATATTTGTCTTAGTAAACAGCAACTTCTATGATTAAAAAAAAAAAAAAGCATGAACAAAAATCTTACACTGGTCAAAAAAATTTTAATAATCTCATTCTTAATAAACCTCACCAAGCAAGATAAAACAAACAAACAAAAAACAGTGGAGCAATTTTAGCATCTACTTTTCCTGAATGCATCTAACAAAGCAACCTGACTCACGGGAGAGCAGAAACCTGGGCATGCCTGCACCTCCTGGGACCGGATGAGGCGGTGGTCAGCACCAGGGGATTAGATCTTGATCGGGGTGTGCGGGTGTGAAGGAGGGTGCAGCGCTCACAACTCCGTACTCACACTGCACATTCCCACCAGCCTACCAGTTGCAATCACCCACATTTCTTGGACAGAGGGCTTCCTCTTCCTCCTGAAACCTCATTGCTGCCTGCATGAATGGATGGATGTGTCAGAAAATTACCCGGACCACCCCTTCACCGCACACAGAGAACCAAATCACTGTTTCTTAAGAGTTGGGAAATAAATATGCAGAGAGGAGGTAACTCCCAAATTCTCCCAGGGAAATGAATCCTCCAGCTGTCCGTGGAGACAACCTCTGTTTTATTGGCTGCCTTCCCACGGAATCTACCTCTGCCTCTCCAGACTGGCCCCTGAAAAGCTCAGATGGAACGTGTTAGAGGATGGTGAACCACCACAAGTGTAACCAAGTGGTGGTCCTGGGCACAGCTGCTGGGCTGGAGGCATCATCTTCATTAGAACAGCTCAACAGGCGTATTGGGTACCTGATGCTCAGCTACTGATTTGGCGAATATCAATTATTTTCCACCCCTGTCAGAAAAAACAGGGACCTGTTTGCATCCACTTGGAACTGAGAGAAATATATAATCGTTTTCTTTTTCTAAAAATATGGTTTTTTTGCCCGGCCGGTGTGGCTCACTGGTTGAGCATCAACCCACGCACCAAGAGGTTGCCGGTTCGATTCCTGGTCAGGGCACATGCCCAGGTTGTGGGCGCAATCTCCAGTGGGGGGCATGCAGGAGGCGGCCAATCGATGTTCTCTCTCACCAATGTTTCTCTCTCTCTCTCCCTCTCCCTTCCTCTCTTCTAAAATCAATAAAGAAAAAAAAAATTTAATATGGTTTATTTATTTATTTTTTTAAAGAGAGAGGAAGGGAGAGAGAAACATCAATCGGCTGCCTCCTGCACACCCCTTACTGGGGATCAAGCTCATAACCCAGGCATGTGCCCTGACGGAATAGAACTAGGACCTCTCAGTCCATGGGATGACACTGAGCCCACTGAGTCACACCGACCGGGCTACAATCATTTTCTTCCTTGGGAAGATAAAATAAATGGGAAAGACATTTAATAGATACATGGTAAATTTTCCTGGTAATTTAAGCTTTTGCTTACAAATGTTGGATACCACTACAAACATGATGAGTTTAAAATTAATCACCCTGTGCAGAACAGGACAATGAGATTCTTGAAAAAATGAAAATGTGATGTCTGGCAAATTATTGCCTGTCATGTAGGAAAGTAGGGTAAAATGTCCTGAAACTGTATCATACACATATTTTAAGAAGTGAGGTACTTAAAACAACTTGAATGAGAATTGATGATAATGTGCTATTAAAACTGTGACAGGTGACTCAACAATTGGCTGTAATGATGACAAATATTCTGATATCAACATTTCAAGAGAAGAGTTTGAGTAACATGAACTCGTATCATGGCTGTAGAAAACCACCTTGTTATAGTAATCCATTACTTAACATAATATTTGTAAATATGTTTGTAACTAAATTTAAATTCAACATAACAGGTAGGCATGGGACCAGACGTATATATTTTTTAATGTATATGTTCAAATTATCCACGATGCATGCACTGTTTGCATCCTTCTAGCTGGCTCGGGAATGACACAGTATCATTGCTCCAGGGAAGCTCCTTCAGCCAGGACAGTCGACAGGCACTCTGCTCTATTTGGAACCATTAGCCCATCTGACTCTCAAGCCCTGTTCCCCTGTTTGATTTGCTCTCGCAAGATAATTCCTTGTTAAGTTTGTTTTTTCTTTCTTGAATTCTCAGCATATCATTGTTGCTCTGGGCTTCTTCGGACCAGTCTTTTCCCTGCCCAGCCTGCAAGGCACGGTGTATCTCAACACTAATTATAATATGGTTTTCTCCAAGAACTTCAGGCTTTGATGAATCTCAGCTCGACGCAAAAGGAACACTGCCTCCGCACCCTGGTAAGGATCATTATTCACCTCTGATGAGGCCGAACCAATAGTAAGGCATTATTTATTTACTCATTTCTCCGTGGGGTGGGGGGACTTCATTTTGTTTCCAATTTTTTACTCTTATAAATTATAATTAATAAATCTGTGCATAAATTATCATCACCGTCCCTAATAATATTTTTTCAAGATAGATTCTTGGAAGTAGGATTCCCAAACCTGAAAATATGATCAATTTGAGTCTTTGACACTTATAAATATATGTAATGATATTTTTACTACAAATATGCTTTTATAATTTTGTCACTGAGGCTATTTTATTTTTCAATTAATAATTGATACTTTTAGATAAACTAAATAAGAATGTGAATAAATTGTTTTTATTAATTAATTGAAATAGCTATAAAGCCAATGTTGATTTTCCTTCTATTTAAAGTACAAGCAATACTTTTAAAAAAACAAAACAGGAGATTGCCAATAATAATCAAAGAATAGATTTCTGGTCAGGGCAAGACCATGACATCAGCAAAGTTTTTGAATGCCTACAAATATCCACATTAGAAAAGACTAATCAACTAGAAGAGATAAAGAAAAAACACCCACGGGCATCTTCACCAAAGCCGCTTGCAAAGGTACCTCCCGATGCAGAGTAGGAGCGAGGGCGCCAGCCACCATGGCAGGGCTCTATGGGCCCCACGGACCCGTGGGAGTTATAAAACAGTGGCAGAGTAAAATAAATCTCTCAAACATAAACCTAGCAAGAAATGTTTCAAATGCACCTGAGAAAAACTACACAGCAATTTTAAGAAGCACATGAAGGACTTGCACATGGGAAAACATGCCATCCTGTGTCCCCGACACTGTGACTACAGGCAGCAGCTCTCGGTTCATGCGTGGACTTAACCCTGGACCGCTTGCAACCATTACCTAGTCAGGACCTATTTCGTATGTTAGGATATTACACATATTATCCTTGGAAAATCCATATATTAGATATTACATGAATTAGGCTTAGTAGGGAAATAGGTGATATATTAGTAAGGTGATAGGAATATGAATTATGTAATAATAAAGAAATATATAATGCAATGATATATTTTATATTATAATGATCATTATATATTATGATTATATATTATATCATGTTAATTAATTATATTATTATAGTAAGATATGTATATATATTAGAATGTATTAGATATATGAATATATATTCTATTCCTTTAGATTTGAAAACCTTCAGTGATTTCATGAATATTGCAGTCTTGCTTTCATTTGTTTTGTTGCTGACATAGATGTGAGGGAACTCCAGGGCAAAGGCGTGTTGGCTCCCCCGCCCCCCACTGCCCGCGCCATCGTGCACAGCTGCACACTTGGCACTGTGCACGTATAACCCACACACCGCGTCACACTCAGCGACGCTGAGAGTCCCAGACCAGGAGCATAGTCGGCTCGACTCTGTCACTCAGTACAATCGGCAAGGCGTGTTCTGCAGTGAGACACAGAAAGGTTTGTAAAGCTGGCCTCATCAGAGGTGGAGAGGGAGCCCCCCGGGGTGTGGAGGAAGCGGTCCTTCCGCATTTCAGGGACAGTCATCTTTCTTGACAGCGCTGTTCGAGTAATCACAGCTATTACGGTTTAAGTGGTGCTTGCTGATACCAAATAAGTAAGAGACACAAAGTTAAAAGAAATAGTAGAGCATCCCCCACAGTGACCACGCGTTCTGCAGGCAGAATGAATCCCCTTTATACCTGGCAATCAAGAAGAAGGTTATACCCTCCAAACGACTGGGCTGTTACAAATGGGATGAAGGCAGAAAAGAAATATGACCCGGGAAGATAATGAAAGATTAAGGAAATGAACAACAATACTGGGATAGACATGGTTAATGATGGGAACCGGCCGAGAAGACATTGCAACAAACCCTGGTTCAGAGTCATTTGTGGTGCCCTGGCCAGATTGGCTCAGCGGTTAGAGCGTTGGTCCTTGAACCAAAGGGTCACGGGTTTGATTCCGGCCACTACCTATAATTTGGTGAGTTACTTAATCTTTGTTCTTCACATCTGTGTACAGGGTTTATGATACTTTCCTAAGAGGATTAAACAATTAATGGAGCTAATTTCTACAGAAGGGTTAGCCTGGCATCTAACTGTGTTATCATAATCAAGATAGCTGCCATTAGTTCAAAGTCCTTAATTTTATGAAAAAAAAACCCATGTGCATATAATAAATGATGGCTTCCCTGGCCAGTTTGGCTCAGCAGTTAGAGTGTCGGCCCGCGGACTGGAGAGTCCCGGGTTCGGTTCCCGCTAAGGGCACAGACCTCGGTTGCAGTTTGTCCCCGGCCCCAGTTGGGGTCATGTAGGTGGCAACCAGTCGATGTGTCTCTCTCACAACGATGTTTCTCTCTCTCTCTTTCCCCCTCTCTCCCTCCTGCTCTATCTGAAGATAAATGCAAAAATGTCCTTGCATGAGAATAAAACAAAATAAAAATAAAATAAATGATGGCTGTTATTACAGTAAAACACTTATTTTATCAAAAATCCTAACTTTTAAAAAAGTTTGAACTGCAGAAATACCAGAACCAGGTATATTCTTTCCATCAGGAGACACGAAGAGTAATATTAACTAACAGTATTAAATATGCACAACTAACCAGGGATTATTACACAACTGAATTCTAAGAACACCAAGAGCATGCATACAAAGTATCACGTCCATCTGTTAGGAGCTTAAGTGCTTATTAAACCCACTAGAGTTCCCATAACACATTTGTATAAAAGGCTGTGTTCCCTCATATTTTCTTGTGCAGCTGTTTAGAAACCCTTTCGATTTAAAATTCCTAAAATTAGTTTCATTTGCTTTTCATTCCATTAAAATTTTAATGTAATTTTTTGGTTAATTTTGCAACATCTATCAAAGCTCTCTCTCCAATCTTATTATTATTATTATTATTATTATTATTATTATTATTATTATTATTGTTGAAAGTATTACAGATGTCCCCCTTTTCCCCCATTGACCCCCTCTACAACCTTTAAAATAAACTTTTTAGAAGTTTATTTTTTATGAGTGAGTTGTGATTTTTTGTGTGTGCAAAAGCAAGGAGAACTCTAACCTTAATAGGTTTGAATAAAACTAAAACACCAAACAGATAACAGAAAAATGGCTTATAAATGTTATGTTTTCCTCCGACATTATGCAATACACCATTCATGTAAGCATCTCCCAACACGGGGTAGCACACCGCATGATGGACTGTTACAATAAGAAACAAGTCATGCCCCGGCTGGTTTGGCTCAGTGGTTAGAGCGTCAGCCCGCGGACCAATGAGTCATGGGTTCGATTCCGGTCAAGGGCACGTACCTCGGGTGCGGTTCGTCCCCGGCCCTGGTTGGGGTCATGCGGGAGGCAACCAGTTGATATGTCCTTCTCATGTCCATGTTTCTCTCTCTCTCCCTTTTTCCCTCTATCTCCCCGAGGATTAAAAAAAAAAAAGAAAGAAACAAGTCATATGAAGCCTCAGTCAGTTGGTAGCATCTCAGTATCAATAGAGTGGATGAGAAAAGGGATTTCAACTCTTTTAATCTTCTCATTACCTCGGTCTGTCATTTACTAATACAAAATAAAATCAAAGCAATATGCAGAGACAAAAAGATTGAGACTAAAATACTCCCAATTGTCCATGAATTCTTTAGCTGCACATGGAATGCCACATGATCTAATAGTTTCCTTTAAAATTATTAAAAGTCATGAGGCACCCTTAATGTGCCCCAAGAATATAAAATGTCTTGTAACTAATCAGACCACAGCGGGAGAGAAAAAAATTCCTTTTGCAAATATGACAGAGGATGAATTCAAAGTTTGAGCTTCATATTTTAATGTCTGAATAATCTCTCTAACCTTAATGTTGCCATATAGTTCTCCAGAAGGCTCTTGTCATGTCCCATGAATACATCTTTCCTTCATGATTATCAAGCAGTATTTCTCTCTTCTCTGCTCTTAAATCTACCCTTCTGTGATCTATCCTTCGAGAGCTCTCCTTTCCTTGAAACTTTCCAGATCATTGCAACCTGCCATGAGTCCTCCTTTTAAAACATAATATTTCTTAGGTTAATTCGGTTTATTTGTCCCTGCAAGAAATGCCCCAATTTTTTCCATGTTTCTTTTTGTGATACAATATTGATTTTTAGAAAATTGATTTTATGGGTTGGAACCTTCTGTGGTTTGTAGTGTTGGTCATTGAATTTTATTTTTAATCTTTCTAGCCCTTGTATGTATACCATGTTTGCATTGTTCTTTGAAATAAAAACAATCTTTACAACATAGTTTCTCGTAACTTCTATAGCCTATAGCGCATATTCTAAGAGATAACATATTTGAAACACATATTTGTTCATTATTAATTACATAAGGTTCAATCAATGATAATGGGATCAGAAAAAGTATTAACATGATAGGTTAATTTTATTACTGTAGCCAGTATTGTTTCATAAGGTATATTTAAATATGAGAAAAATATATCATCTTTTAGAAAATTTTTTTCATGGAGCTCACAAAATATCCCTTCTTGCACTCGGTATACGTAAAAGGGGTTTATTGTTTTCATTCTTTCAAATATCATATGCTTATTTCTATTCCAACTTTTTCTAAAATACATTTGTAGCCCAACTGGTGTGGCTCAGTGGTTGAGCGGCGACCCATGCACCAAGAGGTCACCTGTTCGATTCCTGGTCAGGACATATGCCCAGGTTGTGGGCCCGATCCCCAGTGGGGGGCATGCAGGAGGCGGCCAATCGATGTTCTCTCTCACTGATGCGTCTATCTCTCTTTCCATCTCCCTTCCTCTCTCTAAAATCAGTTAAAAGAAAAAAAATACATTTGTAACTGTACCAATAAAGGATTTTCCAAGAGAAGAAAATGTCAGCATCCCTTACACTGTAACAGAGTAAGGAAACAGTGAGTATAAAGCAGTAATGAGCCTAAATATCTTCATTTGACATTTCTCAGAAGCCTGACTCTGTGTTGAGTACAAGAAACATTCCCTAATTTGAAGGAAGACAACTGTCACAGTACAAACTAGAACAGGTCACATGAACAATGAGTAGCATCTCAGGGAAGAATTACTGGAATTTAGGATAAAAATTAGGCCCCAGGATGTTCTGAGACAAAAATGTGCAACATCGCTGTTCAGAGAGGAAAACCTGGGATCTGATGAACCTCACAACAAGGCGAAGGAAACGAGTGTTTATTACAGGCAGAGCACGATCTCAGCGCTCTCACAGAATGTGTTTCTCATCGCCCACACGAGAGCACTGTGCTACCATTTTGGTTTTTCCTATCATACAAGGAAACTACTGCTCACACCATTTAAATAAGTTGCTTGCTGCTACACAGCAAGTAGACTATGAAACTGAAAGTCGAACTCAGACTCAACTGGACCTCAATATCATGTCCATTACATTCTCTCTCTTTCCAAGGACTTTATCGTTGGATACCATTTTGAAAACGTTGGTAAAGTTATTATCAACTCCTACAGGAGCAACATTTGTATCCCCCCAAAAAGGATACAATGCTGCTGTGTAATTTCCTATGGGGATTCATAGGAAAATGGATACATTAATATAAGGGAATTAACTGTGGGGAAACCTGGACAGACAAGGGCATGAGGCTTGTTCCTTTCCTGTTGGGAAAGTTCGGGGGAATGAGCAACCTCAACCAGGTCTCCTTTGTAAAGATGCTCTTGACCGTGACTCATGCTCCCTTAGTAACACAACGTGGTGTTTACACAGAAGAGAGACGTTCCTATCTATTCAATGGTTATATTGGGATATATCAGGACAGTTCAACTGCAATATAGCAAACTAAACTGGCATGGTTGGTTTCTGTGGGGGGGCTGCCTGGAGAATTGGGATTCGTAAATGATATAATTCACAGTGAATACAGAAGAGATTTCTCCCCGGACTTCAGTGGACCTCTTGGTGAACAAAGGTGGCCTAAGAAAAAAGAAAGAGGATGCCTTTGGCCGGTGTCTGATGATTTCAGTCTCTTTCTGGAAAGAATCGTTTCATCTGCACTTTGTATTCACATTGTCTTCCGGGTTATTAGTAGATTGGTGCTGGGTAGCGGCTTGATTCCTCCGAGTCTGCTCTGAGGATCCCACCCACTGTGCTCCCATAAAAGTCAAGACAACGGTGGAGAGAGGAGAGGACACTGGCGAGAGGAGAAATGCCCACGGAGCCTCAGGGCCCTTCTGCTTTCCATTGTCAGCTAGTTGTCGACACATGAATCACCCTTGAAACAGTCAATGTATTTAAAGGCAATTCATTAGGCTGACCTTTCCTCCCCATACTTCAGGATATCAGGCATCTCCCACTTAGCAACAATGTGTGACAGCGTCTATAAGGAACATGTGTGACTAAGCATAGTGCCTAGAAGTCTATAAGCCCTCTCAAATTGCTCTAATTCACTAGTTGGGCAATTGAGTTACCTTAAAATTAATTGTTGGCTGAGCATATATAAAGCCTGCCAGCGACTCCCAGAAATAACTCACTCACTATGCACCTGCAATTCTGGCACTGCAAACGCTTTTTTAGAAATAATATCTTCATATAAGTCCTATCCCCCTAACGCACGCGTGTAAGCCCGGGAAGGTATAACTTCAAAAGCATCAGGATCGGCTCCCTTTGGAGGTTAGAGGACTAAGCATTCTGTGAGCACACCATGGCCTTCCAGCGGTGTGCAACTGACACACTTCCGCTATCCGACGCAGCGAACAAGCAAATACGCGGTGGCGATATCTCCAAATTCTCGCACATCAGTGTGATCCTTGACCTTAAGTGGTTTATAGAAAAGTGAACTCCATTTATGCACTGCTAGCTGGTGTCTTCCTCGTTGTTTAAAATCATCGGCCAATTTCAAATGCAGGAATCTCTGCAGTGCTCTTCGCCTCTGCCTAACACTCCCCTCAACACCTCAACAGCAAACACTGTTCACGATTCAGAGCGTCTGCCTTTGTGGTTTGTTATCTGGGGTTGATATCTGAAACGGCTGTCATGTTGTATAGTACCTGAGTACACGGAATGTCTCTCCTGATGGACAGCTAAATGGACAATTTTCGGTATCTCTACTTTAAGGGCTGCAGAGGATGACACCAAGGTCCCCCAAAGTGACTTTGGCACATGCCACATGGCCTGCCTTAGGAGACTATCTTAAATGGCTCCTCTGTGTTTAGTGAAAAATCTACCCAGAAACTTTGTATGACAGCAATAATAAACAGAATAAAATGTTTCATGACTATCTGACAATAATTCTAATTGCACTGGTAATTGCAAATATGTATTATGGCTGATTATTTTACAAAGTTTTAACTTCAAACTATTTAATATTATTGAAAATACGTATCTTTGTTGATATTTTTTTTGTTTGTTTGTTTTTCTTTTTGGTTAATCCTCACCCAAGGATACTTTTCCATTATTTATTATTATTATTATTTTAAATAGAGTAGAAGGGAGGGAGAGGAGAAAGAGAGAGAAACGTCGATGTGAGAGCGACACATTGAGTGGTTGCCTCCCGCATGACCTCAACCAGGGCCGGGGACCAAACCGCAACCGAGATACGTGCCCTTGACTGGGAATCAAACCCATGACCTTTGGTCCGTGGGCTGACGCTCTAACTGTTGAGCCAAACCAGCCAGGGCTTTGTCCTTAAGTTTTAAAATAAGATTAAGGTGTAGATAGATAAGCATTCTTTTAAATTAAGGTTATTCTTGTCACGTGGTGTCGTACTAGCATAGAACATCTCTTGTTGTCAACATAGACATTGAGTTACAATGTATTCCAATTTGTGTTTTCAAAGGATATGGAGGAGACTTGGTTCTATAGTAGCTTCTCTTCAGACCAGTTATCATTTCTGGTGGAGTACAGATAATCCTGTCGAATAGATCTTCACTACAAGTATGATTGTCTGCTGGAGAATTCCCCAGGCTGCTGGGCGGGGTAGACTTTGTTTTTGGTATTTTTATTTTTATTGTTGACACTATTTCAGATTTCTCCCCTTTTCCCCCTTTGTCCACAGCCACGCAGTCCAAATCCCCCTTTCCGCTGGGTTGAGCATATATATTCTTTGGCTAATGCCTTCACCTTCTTGCATCTAGTCCCCCCCAAACCCTTCCCTCCGACAACTGACAATCTGTTCTCTGTATCCATGAGTCTGTCCCCACTTTCGCAGTCTATTTTCTGCACTAGTTTCCACACATAAGTGAAATCATCGAGTGATGGTCTTTTTCCGTCTGGCTTATTTCACTTAGCATAGTGTTCTCCAGGGCCATCCATGCTGTCACAAAAGGAAAGATTTCCTTCTTTTTTATAGCCATATAGTATTCCATTGTGTAAACGTACCGCAGCTTTTTTATCCGCTCATCTACAGAAAGAGAAACTAAGAAAATTCCACGTACTACTGCAACAACAACACAATGAGGTACCTAGATATACATTTAACCAAGGAGGCAAAAGACCTGTACACAGCAAACTGATTATAGTGTCTTCACATATCCCGGGACTCATTAACCTCAGAATCTTAGAGATTTGAGGGACCGGAGTCCAACCTCTCATCAATGCCAAGAATCCTTTCTCTCTATAATAAACCCAGACAAATGTCACCTAGCTTCTTCTTTAATGCTTTCATATCAGAAAAATCACATCCCACGGATATTAATTTTTTTGTAGGATAATTCTATTGATGAATGATGACTGGTTTCTATTAGTGTTAAGGAATTTGTATCCTAGTAATTTTGTAATTCAAATAATTCCACGTTACTGAACCCTGGCCAGCAGCTCCGTTGGTTAGAGTGTCGTCCCGATTGACCAAGGTTGCAGGCTCCATCCCCAGGCAGGGCACTTACAAGCAGCAACCAATGAATGCATAAAGAAGTGGAACACCAAATCGATGTTTCTCTCTCTCTCTCCCCCTTCCTCTCTCTCCAAAATGAATCAATAAAAAAATAGTTCTACATTATTAAATAAGAGCACCAGAATCAAACTTCCTCATTCATAATATTTCAACTGTTTCTCTCTCTCTCCCTCCCTTCAGGATAGTAGTCAACTTAAAGCTAGAAGCTCACTAAGCCTGTGCTTTGGTGAGGAAGCACATAAATAACAACCAGTATTGTATATTTCAGTGGGTGTATTTGCCAGGTGTCAGTGATGCCAACCACCTCTGTAAGGAAGGAGAAGGTAATGAAACTTGCCTGAGTCAATACGTCACTTGAATTGGTATCTTCCTGCCTTTACTTGGTAAACAAGCCTGGGGGATTGAGATTGTATGCCATATTTTACAGACGAAGAAACTGAAGTTTGTAAAGGTTAAGTAAATTTTTTAAAGCTACAAAAGGCAAGGAGATTATATATTTGGTTCTAACACCAAAATTGATTCCAATACATAATGGGAAGGAAGGAAGGAAGGAAGGAAGGAAGGAAGGAAGGAAGGAAGGAAGGAAGGAAGGAAGGAAGGAAGGAAGGAAAAGGAAAGAGAGAAAGAAAGAGGGAAAAGAATCAGACCTATGACCAAGCCTAAACAAAGAGACTTGATAAAGTGACTTAGCCATTTTGAAATATCATTGGTTGGAAAAATTAAGATTGAGAAATCAAAGAGGGACAGCACAATGTCAAAACCATTACCCGAACATAACTTTTTAAGAAGAAATTCACAGGGGGTTGGGAAATCAGCGCACTGAAAAGCAGTCTAGGAAACCAGTGCTATGGGCTTTGCAATCCCTGTTGGGTATAAATCAAAACAAAAGCAAAGAACAACGACCATTTATATCAATAAAAGAAATGGAACTCAGAGATATCGATAGAAAACCATAAGCCGAAGAAGTGATACGGATCTATAATGAAATAAGATGTGATAGTTTAAGGAATTAAATGGGTTGTCAAAACCAGCCTAAGACACAGTGCAGCCCAGGTTCAAGGTGATTCAAGGGTATCGATGGGCATAAACAGGCCTCGCTTATCTAAATATACCCAATCACCAACGTAAAATCTCCTCTGCCAGAATCACCTCTCTGAGTTATAGCTTTGATAATTTGAAAATATATCATCCTGGAGCGATAGCATATTAACCTGCTCCTGTCCCCCAGCCCAGCTTAGTTTGTCAAACACAGTCAGGACCAAATTCCAAGGATTTGGAGCATCGGGTAGATGACGCGTAGAACAAGGTAGAAATGAAAAACAGTTCCCAAGAGACGGGTGTTTGAGATTTGATGGGAAAGGTATCCATGAAGAATGATGCCCAGACTGTCCTTTAAACCTAGGTCCCAAGAACCAGCTCCTTGTATATAACCTTCAGTAATTCCTAAGGAAACGGTCAGTTATTTACAACACATGACAGTCAGCCAAACAGGTCGTGCAATTTTCCCTGTACATTTCCTTGTCATCAGGAGAGTAATTTTTCCTTACCCAAATTCCTGATTCAGATATTGTTCATTATATTTCCTATTTAAAATTGTTCGTTCTCTGAGAATTAATTGAATAACGTGGTTGGGTTGTAAGACATGGACGCGAGAGGGGACAAGCAAACAAAGAAGCAAGGAACCCAGGAGATCACTCCTGGATTTATATTCATAATCGAATTTATTTGTTCTAAACTATTAAGGTCTTGTAGGCTCCATGAAAACAGAAAGACATACCAAGTAGTGAGGGTTAGCCAATGTATGACCTTAGACAGCAATGGCCTTCGGGCAGAACGCACTCTAGTTCAGAGATGTACCACTATACCAGCAAGGAACAAATATTTACTAATTGTTACATTGACTTCAAATTGCCTTCCTGGCCCAGGGCCTGTGATTAATGACACTGGATCTGACACCATGGCATGGATAATTAATATTGAAAAGCATGACCCACTAAATCAAGGATGCATTTCTGCCAACCACTAATAATCATTTATACCAGATGTAGCTTCTCTGTCTAATCAATTGCTGAAATGATTTAAGGTTCTCCAGTAGTCTGTTTGCAAGAACTTGAAAAAGTTGGAATCCGTTTCAATAAAAATGAGCAACGTATCTCTGCATCAACTACTTGCAAATTTTAAATGTGTCCTTTACAAAGTGATCTAGATTCTGTAAATATAATGTTCTACAATCACACAATCTACTATATATCAAAGTTACAGTCTATTCTTACTGGGAGACAGCTTCAAAATAGATTATTAAATGACATAATAATTAATTCAGCAATCCCAGAAAGTTATCAAAGATTTCAACTAAAACCTATATAAAGATACATATGACATATCTGTGAAGTTGAAATAAACCTTGAAAGAGGTTTTCTAAATTATTGATGCTTCTACTTCTCGAACATGCCTATTTTTAATTTTTTTTCAAATTGACTTCCAGATCTTGTCCATATTCATACAAGGTGTTACAATCATAGATACTACATATGTCCTCAGATTGAGCCATATGACCTTGTCATTTTTCATACAAAATATGGCAATTAGATGTGGCTTAAGTCACCATTTCACGTTAATATATCTTATTTGCTCAGATTAACGTGTATAGCACCTCATTTTCCCAAACTCACAGTTTAACCATCAAAGAAAAGTATCTCTACCAGTCATTTGATAAATAAATGCTGAAATGTTTACCCCAAGAGGCTTAAAAAATAAAGTCAACTTTCACAATTTTCAAACCTAGTTAGACTGAAAAAATGTGAGAATCTGCCAAAAAAATGTTTTTTCATATTATTGCTGAGTTCTTAGGTACATTATGTCCTCATGTTCTACAAACTGGTCTTGTCTACAATCTATCCAAAATGTATTTGCTGTTTAGTTTTTAAATATGTTTTTACTGATTTAGAGAGGAAGAGAGAAGGAGAGAAACATTGATGTGAGAGAGAAACATCAATCAGTTGTCTCCCATACGCACCCTGACAAGGGACCAAACCCACAACCTGGGCATGTGCCTGGACAAGAAATCAAACTGGTGACCTTTCAGTGCATGGACGATGCTCAACCAATTAGCAATACTGGCCAAGGCTAGTTTATTTATTTTTTATCTTTAATGAGCCCAAAACTACGGCTACACCCACTAGGTGAAAATGAATTCATCTCCCTTATCCAGGAGTCATGCAAAAAATATTTTTTAATGCTGATTCTGATTTTTATCCCTTTTCTGTAACAATTTTGCATATTATATCAATATCCAATGTGATCAGCAAAAATCACCTTTCATTTAAGAAGTTACATTAGGCATCAGCTCTTCACACATTTTTATATAGTCCACTATGGATTTAATAGAAGCGAATGTATGTTTATATAAAAGAAGTGCCTAATTCCACAGAATGAGCTGAAACAGCTGGTCGCCTTACATTAGTTTATTATTCATTAAATAATTTCCTTCACCTGCCTGGCCGGTGTGGCTCAGTGGTTGAGCATCAACCCATGCACCAAGAGGTCGCTGGTTCGATTCCCGGTCAGGGCACATGCCCAGGTTGTGAGCCCAATCCCCAATGGGGGGCATGCAGGAGGCGGCCAATCGATGTTCTCTCTCATCGATGTTTCTATCTCTCTCTCCCTTCCTCTCTCTCTAAAAATCAATAAAGAAAAAAAATTAAATAATTTCCTTCACCAATGATATTTACTGTGCTTTTTTGGAGTACATAATTGCATGAGAATAAGGAGTTGCATCTATATAATCTTGATGCCTAAGAAAATTTATTTTTAGTACTTCAGTCATATTATAGCATATTTTTAGAGGGGTTTGGCTATACGTATGTTTCCTTGGGAGAAGTGTTTGTCCAGGTCCTCTGCCCATTTTTTAAACTGGAGTGTTTGCCTGTTTGGTGTTGAGTTCATGAATTCTTTATGTATTTTGGACATTAATCCCTTGTCAGAACTGCTGTTTGCAAATCTCTTTTCCCATTCGGTTGGTTGCCTTTTCGTTTTGTTGGCGGCTTCTTTTGCTGTGAGGAAGCTTTTGAGTTTGATATAGTCCCACTCATTAGATGATTGGATAAAGATGATGTGGTACATCTATACAACGGAATACTACTCATTCACAAGGAAAGATGAAACACTGCCATTTGCGAATACACGGATGGATCTTGAGAATACCACGCTAAGTGAAATAAGTCAGAAAGAGTTGAGAACCACATGGTTTCACTCATATGTGGGATATAATACTGAAAGCAATAAATACACAAACAAGGAAAACAGACAAGCACAGACTTGTAGACACAGACCACAGTACGGTGGTCACCAGGGGGAAGGGCGCAGACGGAGAATCAAGGGTAAAAGGGGTCAAATATTTGGTGACGGTGGAAGATGTGACTCCGGGTGGCGGGCCCACAATGCAATATGCAGATGATGTCTCATAGAATTATGCACCTGAAGCCCACAGAATCTTATTACCCAAAGTCACCCCAATAAATTTAATTTAAAAAAGAAAAATAAATAAAGGGGTTTGACATTTCCTGAGTTTAGTGAATTATATTTTAGAAATACTGTGCATTTCTAATGCCACAATGTATTCCTAAGAAATATGTCTTGCTTATCTACATATATAAGAAACACAAGTTCGCTGAAGCACAAATAGAGAACTATGCAATTGGGATACATTGAACCTAAGGGGAAGGGAAAGACAGCCAGATTCAGGAGCCTGGGAACAAGACTGTAAAAGCCATCAAGTATAGCCATCAAGAATAGAAGCTGTTGTTTTTTCTTGACCCATTGCCTCTGCTTCAGTCTTCTCTTTGCAAACTATCTTTTGCTTCTCTCTGTGGATGGGTCAAAAACCACTGTCCAAGAATCATGCCATATATAATTTGTCATGAGAAGGCAAGACATACGACCTTCATATCACCAGGAAGAAGCAGAGACATAGCAAAGGTTTAAATAGATCCTAGAGAAATAGGTATAGAAGCCAGTGGACAAGATAGACAAAGCCATGTCCTTTAATTCTGAACATGTATACCAGATAATGTTTCCGCGCAACCATCACAAACATTTTAATATAAAAATTCAATAAAAATTGAAAGTTCACTAAGCCAAGTTAAATTTGTATGGATATTTCAATGACATGTTTTCATAATAATTTGTCATTTGTGACTTTTTACAAGTGAAATATCAATAAAGTACGAAAATTTACCGTTGAAAAAATTTGAAGAACACAATATGACATGTTGTCTCATTCTCAGTAGCATTCATTAATGAGGTGGTTGCTAGGTTCTGCAAAGTCAGATCTGAATGAATCTCAGGCACTGTAAAATGTATAATTACTTAATGTGCTATTTCACATAGTGAATTCAATGATGATTTTGGTGACGAACTATAATTCTTATTTGTCTCTTTAATGTGTTTCTAGATGTTTGACTTACCTCTAAAATTCTTACTTATAAAAGAGTAAAGGTTTTACAATATCTATTAATAAAATATATTATGTGTTTCCAATAATAAACTTGATGTTATTTTATTACAATTTATTTAAAGGCTTTATATATTAGTTCACTTCATAGAACAATGAAACATTTTCTATGCTTTTTCAAAGGTGAAGTAAAGCTGTGTCTTATATATGTCTTCAAAGATATTTAATTAATATTTAAATTATATTTTCTTCATATTGTTATTGATATATTTAGAGAATCCTTAAATGACTAAATTGAGAGGGAAATATTGAAAAAATATGTCTAAATGACTTAAATTTTTTTTCTTTATTGATTTTAGAGAGAGAGGAGAGAGAGGGAGAGAGATAGAAACATCAATGAGAGAGAACATTGATTGGCCACCTCCTGCATGCCCCCCACTGGGGATCGGGCCCACAACCTGGGCATGTGCCCTGACCCAGAATCGAACTGGCGACCTCTTGGTGCATGGGTCGACGCTCAACCACTGAGCCACTCTGGCCGGACCTAAATGACTTTTAAGGACAGTTTTCAAATATTGAGTGGCTTGATGACAAGCTCTTCCACTCATTTGAAATTAAAAAAAAATCACAAATTATGTATATGACAGCATGATTTTTAAAGATACAGTTTTACCCAGCCCCCACCCCCCTCCTTCTGACAACTGTCAAACTGTTCTCTGTAGCTACGAGTGAAAATAGTGAAGGGATTAAGAAATACAAGCTGCTAGTTACAGAAGTCACAAGATGTAAAGTACAGCACAGGGAATATAGCCAATGATATTAATAACTCTGTATGGGGCCAGGTGGGCACTGGAAACATCGGGGGACCCCTCTGTAAAATACACGATTGCCTGACCACGACGTTGCACATCTAAAATGAATACAGAATAATACTGAATATAATGTAATTGAAAAATAAATAAGAGCAAAAATAAATCTTAGCGAAATGGAAAAGAACAAATAAAATGACATGTGGCATCTCAAAAAAAACTTTTTTAAGTGGTTTAAATTTATGTTCCTTGAAAATTTTGGTAAACTAAAATCACAATGGTCATGAGCCTGTCTCTTGGTCATTTATTTGATCCATTTTCCCTCACAATAGCAAGAAGGAACAATGCAACTATGGATTCAGAACTTACTTTGTACCCAGCCGCATATTAAATATGCGTACTATCTCATTTAAAGCCATCATTAGGTAATATTAGGTATTATTATCCCTCTCACTACCACCTGTCTTATAATAGAGTCGGAAGCAGAGTTTCAGAGATTAAGGATCTTAGGCAAAACCACTCAGCTGGGACTACGATTCTCACTGGCCCGCCTTCTCTTCCCACACTGGTCTCAGCTTGCCACTTAGGGGGACGAGAAGACGGTGCGTCTTGGCTGGCTGACATGTCACAGGATGTGCTGGGAGGTAAAAGGGTACTCTGATTTCTCCCTGAGACATCATCACTGAAAAACCTTTCTATGGGCTCAGGGATTTCATTATTCCTAAGTCAATCCTCTTGTGGAAAAAAAAAATGAGCTGATGAGTTATTAGTAAGTGAATGTGGATTATCCCATTGCTTGCTCATTGACAAAGTTCACCAAGGTCCTTGTGAAAGGGAAGACATTCCCAAGGAGGAAACGCAGGTCAGCCAGAGCTACGAGGAACTGATTTAAATGAACACAGAATGATATTGAATATAAACTGTAATTGAAAAATAAGTAACAACAAAAATACATCTTAGTAAAATGGAAAAGAACAAATGACATGTGTTCTGTGGGAACTGATTTAAAACTAAACGTTCTCTTTTCTGTCTTCGCTTTTCATGACATTTATGTACACATAATTTTATTTTATTTTATTTTATTTTATTTTTTTATCCTCACCCGAGGACATTTTTTCATTTTTTGTTCAGATAGAGTGGGAGGAAGAGAGAGAGAGAGAAACATCGACGTGAAAGGGACACATCGAGTGGCTGCCACCCGCACGACCAACCAGGGCTGGGGACAAACTGCAACCGAAGTACATGCCCTTAGCGGGAACCGAACCTGGGTCTCTCTGGACCACAGGCCGACGCTCTAACCGCTGAGCCAAACCGGCCAGGGCTTATGTACACATAATTTTAGTTTAATAATTGACTTACATAAGATTTTGAAGATTTTGTACCTCGATTCCCCAAAGGATCTTGATCTTTATGTCCTGCTTTTTCTACATAATGCTTTGCACAGATTAAAGTCAATCGAAATCACAATATGCAAAACTATCATGCACTTTAGAAAGGGAGGTGTGAACTGTTTGATCCATGATTAATATTATAATTGGCAAGATTTGAAAAAAAGATTCTATCATCCTAGATAAGGATTGTTGCTTTTGTAATTTTTCTATCATTAAAGAGGTAAAGAAAAATAAAGGATATAAGGCTAATGATTCGGGTTCCCTGCAAGATGGGAAGAAGCCACTTCATGTTAAGTAACTCAAGTTGAAAGAAAATGCACTTTAGAAAGTCTAAAGATCACCATTAAATTTTGCCTAATTGGTTCATCAAATTAATGCAAATTGTCCCCACCACCACTCCCACCAAAAAGAAAAAGATAAATGAGCGCTTTTCTAAGGGAGAGGACGCATTGTAGAGTAACTAGCTATGCTCTTGCCCATCTCAGCTGATCTTATCTTCCCACCCGGCAATTACTAATCCCCCCCTGTGCAAATGCTCAAAATTCAGCACTTCACACGAGAGGACTGTAAAGAGAGAACAAAGACTTGTCAAGTGCCAAAGCAAGAGGCTCTCAGGTCTAGTTGGTTGATTAATAGCGCTTAATACATAGGAAAATTACAGGAAAGAAACGCAAGACCAGGAAGGGAGCTCTCAACCCCATCTCAATAGTATGCAGATGAAAAGCAATGTAAACACATGGGAACTAATAAGTATAATTCACCAAGGGAGATATTCTATAATAACTGGAAACTCTTATCTGGCTTCTGAAATGTCCTGTAACCATCTGTTTGGCCACAAAATAATCTGATACGACCCCTTGATGTACAGGATGAAAGAGCTCCACCTTCCACTAGGTGATCTGGACACTACATAGCACACTCGCCACCTAGTGGATATTCAGGGTCATTTTCCTCTTTATTTTTTTTTTATCTGTTCTTAGAACGCCTATACATCACCCATTATATTGCATAAGGTAAAAGGAAAGTGTGCATTGTATGTGTTGCTTGATACTGTGGTCAAGAAGTTTCTAACATGTTATTTTATAATCCAAAGAGTTTGGGAGATGTGGAGAGAAAAATTCCCTACACCAATTAATATCAAATCTCTCAAACTAATCATGCATGATAAAGAAGACCAGCTCTTGTCCAAGTTTGTGCTGCTAATCCATCTTCCTTCCTTTTATGGCCATTCCTGGGGCCACTTCAAATGCATTGTCCATGCTGGCCCATTCATGGGGTTTCCACCCAACATCTCACTTGGAGGGAGGGGGGGCGTCACACTCTTTCATCCAAATGTCTCGCTTTGGGAAATTCCTCTCTGCTCTTAGCAATAATGAAGTCTTGTTTTTCCTTTCCTCTCCTCCTCCCACTGTCTCACCTCTTTATCAGGGCACTCCTGCAAGGCCCAGAGAAATCAATCTCTAATGTGGGAGCACCTTTAGGATTTCCAGGCTTTCTGGACACCCATTTGCTCCCAGGAGAGCAGCCAACCTGCTGTTTGGAAATGCTAGCCATGGCCAGGGAGCTCCATTTTACCATGTGGCACGTCAGAACCACGTCCCCAGAGAGGAAGCATCGTCCCCACATCAACAAAATGGAATCAGAGTTGAAGGAATATGTAGGATTTTAAAGGTTTATTATGTCTGCTACCAGACTTTGAGAACACTTGATATACTCCTTTATCCGATCCCTCCATATCTGATAACTAACTAAGCCTTCTCTGTTTTGCCCTTATAACACCAGCTATGCCAATGAGATACATCAGCCTTTAGAAGAAGAAGAAGAAACACCATGCATGTATCTTCAGCGGAATGAATTTTCAGTGAAAACATGTATCATCAGTAGAATGAGTTTAGGTTTTTTAATAACCACTTCCTCTCATAATCCATTAATAAGAAAATCTAAATGTCATAGAAACCAGCAAACTAGCAGCAAATGTTAATTACTACTAACTTATTTGTAAACGTATCTATAGCGGTAGCACATTAGAGCGCTTAACCCTGCAGAAATACAGTCACTGCCTTACAGAAATGGAGTCAGCTTGAGTTCCAAACTCAGCACAAACTCTGGTACTTGGTAGATACTCAATAAAACACACCACGTGAATGAATGCTTAGAGGGACAGTCACCATTTTCTCCCATTGAGATTCAGCTCACAAGCTCAGTTAAACCAAAATTAAAATGTGAGAAGGGTTTTAGGGGTGAAAAGATAATTTAGCTGCCCATTTGAGAATGCAAAAGCGTGCTTTCTCTGCTTCCATTCAGTTCTTCCCTGGGTGGAGGGCTTTGAGTGCCCCAGCCCACCGCACCTGACTGAGATTGCCTTTGCATGCACCGCAGGAGTTACTGCGGAGGCCAGGGGGACGCCTGGACCCTGGCTGGAGAAATCCAGAACCTCATCGCCAGGAGAAGGCTGCTGCAGGATTTTAAAAAATATAGCATACATGCTTCCACCCCACCATTGTAAGGCAGTTTCTCTAGCTCATCTCTGCTGGAGTAAATGGTTTTCCACTTTGCCTTTTTGGGAGCTTCCTGGTTACTAAGCCTGGCATTTGCGAGACAGCTGTCTGTGGTTAAGGGTGTGACGCTGTGGATTTCAGAGTGGTCTGGTCTCTGCCACCGTGGACTCATTGAACTCCATGATCACCGAGCCCTGCTGTTCCTCGCATGGTGGTGGTTGCCTCTCACACAGGAGGACTTGAGCCTGATGCTCCGTCCCTGGTCTTTCCCCAGAGATGTGCTTGGTGGTGGTCGCAGAGCTGAAGGACTTGGGAACATTATTCAGTGTTCCAATTATTAGCAGAAATGCAAGCAGATGGAGCAGGGAAATAATATCTTTGGCTAATTATCCAAATGGATGAGCTGACAGAACTTTACACCCTCCCACGAGAGCCCGAGGGTCATGGATCTCCGGCCAGTTCTGGCCAAGCTGGCCAGCTGCCATTCATCGCAGTGCCTACCCTGTGCCCTCCCCTTCCGCTCGCCGGAGGCTTCCAGGCAGAGTCCTTATACTTTTCTTTTCGCCGGGGTGGGGGTGGAGGAGGGCTTCTGTTCCGTGGTTTCGGTGACAGTTTTCTCTAATGACAGTTACTGTTAAGTGTGAGACAGAAACACTTAAAAATCAAGTTTACTATAAACATAGAAGCCTACATGTGTTTTTAAACATCGACATGTCCATTTGAAAAAAAAAAAAAGTTATGATATTGCTGTTCATGATTTTTCTTGAAGAGATCGCGCAGAAATGCCACTAGGGAACCCTCTGTCCACTCAGTGTTCATGAATCCCTCCCAGTCATCTCGAGGAAGACTCTCCTCCTTCCCAGCGCTGGGTGCTCAGCATTTCCGCAGAGCACGGACGGCATCCCACTTTGCATTTTAATTTGTGCACACGCCTGTTGGACCCGCTCCGTTCAGCAGCTTAGAGCGGCCCTCCTAACCCTACACAGGTGTTCCACAAACCCATGCCCAGCTCAGGAGGACGGGCCGAGTGAGCAGGGCAAATGCAGCACCCCGACAACTCGAAGCACGAGACCTGTTGAAGGTGAGTGCATTGCGCCAGCTGCTTGAGCAAAGTGACTTTCACACACTGGGTTCTTCCCAGCCTCAGTCTCTGCCCTGCACATTTTACACGTTTGCAGAAAACATTGTAAGCTTGCTATCCTTTTCCACTCCAGCGAGCTTCCGGAAGGCCCGGGCATTACCTTTCTCTCACACCATTACCTCCAGTACAAATGAGCTACTTCTGGGGTTCATGTTTCTCATCTTCCAAGAAATATCCCATTTCCTCCTCTCTGTGCTTCCAGACCCCCGGCCTTTTTAAACTCCCGCGAAGCTCCCTCTGCTAAGAGAAATAATGTCATCTACGGTATGATATTAAGTGCGGTATTCCATTTCAGCGCATGTCGAGCTGCGTCTGGATGGCATAAAGACACCAAAATGAAATCTGCTAACACAGGAGTGCAGGAAAAGCAATAAATAAGTAAATGTGAATTGATAGGGACGCTGGATCCCATCTCCCTCATTAGCATGCCCGCGTTTGCTCGGCAGAATTGGACTCTTAACACAGTAAACTGCTCAGTCCACTTCATTTGGCATTGTGGAACTACCTCTCTGATGAAGCATATTGCTAAAGAAATAACGGGCATCATAATATGTATCAGTCTTCGGAGAAAATAAAGCGAAGAAGAAAGACGCCACGCAAGTGCCTCAGGAACTCAGCACGTGGAGGGAGTTTGCGTTCCCCGTCGCGCACCACGCACCCTGCGGGCTATCTTTCTGCCCCGACGTTACGGCTGGGATGGGAGAGCTCAGGGTTCCAGTTGGAAGGGACCAGAGAGGTCTCGTCCAATCACTGTGCTTCAAACACTATTCCTATCTCTATCTCACATATGGTTTTTAAAAAAAGGCTTAAGGGTGTTTTTAAATTTTTTTTTCTTTATTGATTTTAGAGAAAGAAGGGAGAGGAAGAGATAGAACCATTGATAAGAGAGAACATTGATTGGCTGCCTCCTGCATGCCCCCCACTGGGGATCGGGCCCACAACCTGGGCATGTGCCCTGACCGGGAATCGAACTGGCGACCTCTTGGTGCAGGGGTCGATGCTCAACCAGTGAGCCACACTGGCCGGGTTTAAGGATGTTTTGAAAAAGGACCCTTGCCTCAATCCACACAGCTAGTTTGTGCTTCAGCTGAAATTTGAGCTCCAGACCCTAGCTAGTGCCTTTCTGATACTTGACTACTTAGTAATTTGATCTACAAACTCTTTCTTTCTTAACGTTGATTCCCTCAGTAATCGATAGATGTTGGATATCGTGTTCCATTTTGCCAATCACGTTGACGATAATTAAAAATGACATCTAGGATCTTGAGAAATTCATGCTAAGTGAAATGAGTCAGACGGAAAACAGTCAAGAACCCTACGATTTCACTCATATGTGGGATATAAAACTGAAAACAACAAATGAACAAATAAGATAAACAAAACCTCGGAGACACACACAAGAGTGTGACCAGAGGGAGAGGGGAGGGGGGTAGAAGAGGTCAAACATAGTCACAGAAGGAGACCTGACTCGGGGTGGCGAACACACAATACGATGTACAGATGCTGTCTTACAGAACGGTACACTGGGAACCCATAGAATTTTATTAACCAATGTCACCCCATGTAATTTAAAACTAAAAAACTAAGGCATTTGAATTCTTATATATGACCAGTGGTGCATTTAACTTGTGAGAGAATAAAGTGACTATATATATATATCAAACACTTAGAGAACTGTTATTATATCCCTTTGAGAATGTTATCAAGCTCAGGCAGAAAACAGACAACTCGCCCAATGGATGTAAATTAAGAAAGATGAATGAAGGTGTTATTTACGGAGCTGTGGCCAGGGGTAAGAGGACCAGAGCACGGGGAAGCCTTCCCACCTGTACCACAAAAGGGGTAAGCCAGATGAGACCCAAGGGTGACGAAAAGGGGAGGAGATTAAATCACAGAACTCAGTCACTCTCAGACCTGAGGCCAGTAACTAGGAGACGGGGCAATGTGGAATTGATACCCCAACTTCTCTCCTGTCCCTCCAGCGAATCTGCCATTGACAGTGCCGCCAGATGGACGAAACCGATGGAAAGCCAGAGTCCCCCTCGAGCCATGAAGGTGACTCTCCCTGGGCACCAGGTTCTCAGAGAAGGGCAGCAGATGGACTTCAGGAGGTGCTCGAGAAACAGAGCAGCCAGCACAATCCCCAAGTCCTTCCTAAGGAAGTGAGCTGAGCTTTGTGCTAACGCCAATGCACAGGTGATAATTACAATATTATTTATAAGTGTAAGGAATTAGAAATAACATAAATAGCCCTGCCGGTGTGACTTAGTGGATTGAGCGTTGTCCCATGGACTGAGAGGTCCTGGTTCAATTCCTGCTCAGGGCATGTGCCCAGGTTGCGGGCTCGATCCCCAGTAGGGGGCGTGCAGGAGGCAGTCGATCGATGTTTCTCACATAGATGTTTGTACCTCTCTCCCCCTTTCTCTCTCTCTAAAAAAAAAAATCAATAAGAACATATTTTTAAAAAAAGAAATAATATAAATAATTACCAGAAAGGTACTGGAGAATTCAATTTCAGATGTTATCCACAATTTATAGAATTATTTTTAAAAGCATGATATAAAGGATATTTATGGAAATGGGCATGTTTATGCTATGTTAAATTAAAATGAGAAGGCTAGAAAACCTGGACATGTGTTTGACATGTGTGTGCATATTTTGCAATGTGAAAATATGTGTAAAACTACATATTTATATTCATGCTTTCAACAAGATTAAATTGATTTCAAAGACTGACAATGAAGAGTTCCATTTCATTGGAATTAGACTGAACTGACCTATAAGGGTGGCATTCTTTCTAAGGAATTGTAAACATTACTTGTTCTCCTTCAAGTTCAACTAGAATCACAAGGCAGAGTGGGAGGGTAGGGTCTTTGCACGGAAATTGATGTGACATTATGATTTCACACACACTGAATGCATATTTTTCATACAAGAACAAATTTACAGCTATTAAGACAGAGTATGGATTCCCTCCAGGTAGGAAAATCTTGACCAATAATTCCAGTTACAACATACCTTTGAGCCTAGAAATATCAGATATTTTAAAAAATATTGTTGACTGTTGCCAAATAAAATTAATGAAGACCCATGGGCACCTTTCCATCCAGATGTATGATTATTATTTATTATACTTGTAGCTTCTGCTTTCTCTCTGCCCTATCCTTCAGTCCATTGGTATAAATTTTAGCTGAAAATCCTATTGCAGCTTGTTTTTTTAGCTGATAAACTAGGACTCAATTAGGAGGAAGCTGAGGGATTATACACGGGAAAAAAATTTATATTCTCCACGAGGAAACGGCATCAGTCAGCACGTGGAACATTTCATTACTCAAATGCTCATTCTCGCCACAGCCCACGTACGGAGAGACATTTACTCTCCTGGGATCCATTTCTTCAGTGTGAACTTTCATTTGAATTTAACCATCAGGATATGTGAGAAACATATTTTTCTAAGAGAGTGGACAATATATGACTTCATATTATCCTGACGGGTAGGACATGTGACTATTCAAGTCTAAGACTAATGATAACCTTGCTCAGTTAAAAAATAAAAAGAAAGGCAAAGAAGTATTGTTGGAAAGAAAATAAACAAGAAACGTAAATACTATAATAATATTGGAGACACAGATATGAGACACAGATACCAAATTCTAAGCACTCAGAAACTTCCAACAAAACTATGTGATCAGCACATTCAAAAGAGTTTATGGTAGCCCGGACAGTGTGGCTCAGTGGTTGAGCATCGACCCATGCACCAAGAGGTCACTGGTTCGATTCCCGATCAGGGCACATGCCCAGGTTGTGAACCAAATGCCCCGGGGTGGGGTATGCAGGAGGCGGTCAATGGATGTTCTCTCTCATCGATGTTTCTATCTCTCTCTCCCTTCCTCTATCTCTCTAACATCAATAAAGGAAAAACATTTTTAAAAAGAGAGATTATTGTATATTGTAGAGATAGAAAAATGACACCAAAATGCAAATATTGACCAAATAGTGATATTTGGAAACCAACAAAGGATAAGCAAATGCTAAAAATCTGACAAAATTTTAAAAATAAAAACAACTAGAGCAAACTTAGAAGGTATTGCCAAATCAACAACAGCAACAACAACAAAAATAAGCGACTGTTTCCATGTGGTAGAAATTTTGTTATTTTATTATTCACCGTCCATCACTGCTGCTGCACCAGAATCTTCGCAGAAGAGTGAGAATTCACCGATCTCAGTAAGTAGCTCATTTTCCCCTAGCAATGCCCCAGCAACGACTTGTATCCGTGAACGGCCACCGATACACAGGTCCTGGTTCATTCTCTTCAATGTTTACATAAGGTTCTAATTCCGTCACAGATTGAAATATCCCATGCACATCTAGGAAGCAGAAGCCGTGTGAACAGAACTCTGAGTTAAAGATTCCAGGGCAGAATGGCACAGAAAGAGAGTGCATGTCCACACGTAATAAAGAAAGTGCATCCGTCCAGAAAAGAAGAAAATCCTGCTCGTTTCAGCTTTCCCAAGGCAAGGAATCCTAGAAACGCGGGAGGCTGCAGATGAGCTAGCTGCAGAAAGGATGTCATGTTTAACAAATCTTTGGGTGAGAAAAGCAAAGAATGTCAAACACTGGACATTGGCCAGGACCAGGTGGACGAAAAAGGCTCAAATCTCTCTTTCATCATTCATGGCTCTCCTCATATTTTTATTCTGCTTTTTACCATAAATTTGCTGCTTGCTCTCTCTCTCCTTTGCAACTTTTATATAACTTTCCATTTATTGTAAACATTTAAATTAATCTTTATTTGAATTTTTATTTAACTTAAGTGGAAACTTAATGATCCCTTTATTTAAAAAAAAAAAGGCAAATTATACAGCCCAATTCTGTTTGTTCATTAGTCTTTTTAGTGCAAAATTATTTCTCATTTGTGATATGAAAACTGTAGGTGAAGCTGCTTAGTCAAGTCCTTGGCTTCGGGGGCCAGAGAGCCTGGATATATATTATTTCCAGACTCTGCTACTTACTGGATATCACTGACCATAAGGAAGCTAACCTGTTCGTTTCTCAAGTTCTTTTTCTGTGTGTTGGGGAATAATAAAAATAAAGATAAAATGAGCTGAGACTTGTAAAGCTTTAGACTCTGCTTAACAATAAATCCAAAACCTTTTCAACTTCATGGAATTGGGCTAGGTAGCAAATCAGCAGCCACATAGATACCACTACTTAGGCTGAATTTCTTTTTTTTTTTTTTTTTGGTACGTGCCCCTAATGGGAACTGAACCCGGGACTCTCTGGTCCGCAGGCGGACGCTCCAACTGCTGAGCCAAACCAGCCAGGGCTAGGCTGAATTTCAAGTCTCATGTTGACACTATGAGGACACAACCTTGGTAGTGAGAGTGTACTGGGAGTCACCTCATTGAAACGATGAGTTTCCTTCTATTCTTCCAAAGGGCTTGACACGGTTACACATCTGAATAAAAAGAATCACTTTTGCAGCCACTGAATAAACCTTTCCTTCCTTTAAATTGGGAAATCACTTAGAGATTAAAATAGCAAGAGAATCTGCCTTTGGGTTCCAAGGTTTTGGAGGCACCCAACCACAAAAAGATGTCCAAGTTCATGCACACTCAGTGTCTCGGGAAGATAAAGCAGCCAGCCCCAGCAGGCTACAGCACTACTTTAAACAAATATTCTCTTGCACTGTCTGAAACAAAGGCCATAGATAATATAACCTACAATTTCAAAGATGGACACATTCCTGGAAATAGACAATCTTCCAAAACTCAACCAGGAAGACTCAGAAAACCTGAACAGACCAGTGACAGCTAATGAAATTGAAGCAGTAATCACTAAACTCCCAGCAAACAAAAGCCCTGGTCTGGACAGCTTCACAGGGGAGTTTTTAGCAAACGTTCCAAGAAGAACAAACACCTATTCTCCTCAAATTATTCCAGAAAATTCAAGAGGAAGGAAGACTTCCAAGCTCTTTTTATGAGGCCAGCATTATCCTCATTCCAAAACCAGATAAAGACACTACAAAGGAAGAAAATGACAGGCCAAAAAGAAAGAAAAAGAAATCAATGCAATAACTTAAGTCTACTAAATGGACACTTTACAAAAATAATTGATAATGACATATGCATTTCTCTATATTAATACTCAGCGCGCCAGCTCACCGCGACTGTGTACACCACACCCGCAGGGGAGGCAGGGATCCAACGTGATCGTATTCTCGTAGTCCCACGAGCAGTGTTGCCAAGAGTGACATACTTCTCTGAAAAGACAGATAATGTTAAGTCATGAAGGAATGAAAGAAACTAAAATTTTCCTCCAGTTACACTGCAGTTGCATTTCTGGAAAATCCAATATACTTTAAAAGTGCACCGAAAATTCTTTCAATTTTCCATGAAACTAATTTGGCCTCTAGACTCAGCAATTATGAAGCAATGTCCCCCATGCAGCCCAGGACGCCTGGCATCCTTCCTTCGGCAAGTGCAGGAGCCCTTTATGACATCGTGCACCAGACAGCACTTCAATTTTCTAAAATTCTCTCTGGAGGGAGGCTTTCTATTATTGGAAACCACCGCTCTAGACGGTGAGACTTTAGAAAAGATGCAAACTTTTTATTGGCTCGAATACCTCTTTTAAAAGTGAGAAGTATATCGTTATATAAGAGACTGATGAATTTTCACAATGTGGAAATACTCCGGTAACCTGTGCTAAGAGATTTTAGAAAGATCTGCAGTAGAAATATAGAAAGGAGTCCAGCTGGTGTGGCTCAGTGGTTGAGCGCTGACCCATGCACCAAGAGGTCGCCAGTTCAATTCCCGGTCAGGGCACATGCCCAGGTTGTGGGCCCGATCCCCAGTGGGGGGCATGCAGGAGGCCGCCAATTGATGTTCTCTCTCATCGATGTTTTTATCTCTCTCTCCCTCTCCCTTCCTTTCTCTCTAAAGTCAGTAAAAGGGGGGAAAAATAGAGTGCTCTGGTACCAGAAAAATCAAATTTAAAAAAAGCATCATACTTAAATAAATAAATAAATGTCATTTATTATATTTCAACTTCCAAAACTTTCTTGTCTTCATTTTTGGAACACGAAACCTTCTGGGTTTGTGCCTAGCCCCTGGCCACTTTTCCTCCATCACCCTGTTTCCTCCTCCTGCCGGGATTAAGCCCTCCATTTCGGGGCGCTCTAACACGATCCTTCCATTCCTTCTTTTTTCCATCTTTGCATTCTTCTCAGGCAGTTTTATGTAACTGATGTCTATCTTTCACTGCTGACCAGACATTTATCTACATACCCGGCATCCAAACTTGAATTTCTCCTAAGCATTACACATTTTTTTTTGCCCAAAACAGAATAATTATTTTCACTCCAAATCTTCTTCTGTCACAGATAACATTTAAGTGAATGTTCTCACTATACACTCATTTACCTAAAAACAAACAAACAAAAAACAAATACAAAAATTCATAAAAATAGCAGACACACTTGACTTCCTTTTCTATTTATATCTAATACATTAGTCAGTCCTATTGGACCGAACATCCATTTTTTCTCCATCTCCATTATAACTACAGCAGTTCAAGCTCCCATTATGGTGCCTGACTATACAGTAACTTTGTAATTGCCTTCTCTCCTTCCTTTTTTTTTTTTAAACATCGATGCGAGAGAGACACATCAAGTGGCTGCCACCCACACAACTCCAACCGGGACCAGGGACAAACTGCAACCGAGGTACGTGCCCTTAGTGGGAACCGAACCCGGGACTCTCTGGTCTGCAGGCCAATGCTCTAACCTCTGAGCCAAACCGGCCAGGGCTCTCCTTCCTATCCTGGCACCCTATCTGGATTCCCTCTAGCATGAAGATCTCATCATCATACTCCTTTCCTGCTTGCTAATTAGCCTCTAAAATTATTTTTCATGACATTGGATTTAGTTGTATTTTGAATGTAAATAATGCAACCTATAAATGTTTTCATTTTTCCTGGTGCAGGGGGTAGTTATGGTAGAGATTATTTTCTGGCGAAACAGAGGAAACAGAATTTGACTGGGCTGTGGGTTAACGATGCATTTTAGATGAATTGGGCAGGACTTTCTTTTCTCAGTGGTCTGAAATAACCATGTACTTCATAGTCTTTCTGATCGGAGCAAAGGTAGAAGTCCCTCTACTTCTTATTTTTCTGAAATCAATCTTCACTTTTCTCTCAATCTCATAATGTGTCTGCTATAGAACTATGAACCATAAATTATATATTTTTATTACTGTTTAAAAAATTATTTTTGTTAATCCTCACTGAAGATATTTTCCATTCATTTTTAGAGTGGAATGGAGAAAAGGGGGGCAGAGAGAGAGAGACATTGGTGTGAGAGAGACACATTGATTGGTTGCCTCCCGCATGACCTCAACTGGGGCCAGGGATGGAACCTACAACTCAGGTTCGTGCCCTTGACAGGGAATCAAACCCGAGACCCTTCAGTCCATGGGCCGATGCTCTAACCGCTCAGTAAAACTGGCCATGGCTTTATTATTTTATTCTTCCTCTGATATCTCCTCTAAGAATTTTTTTAAAAAGTATTATGTTACTCAAAACTATAATTTGGAGATTAATTTTACTATTAATATCATTGAAATCCTTTCTTACTGTTTTGATAAGTGTTACATTGAAGTTAATTGATCCCTCTCTGTATTTACAGAACTCGGTGATACAAGCTATACCGAGTGATACAATATTGAGGTAATATTTGGCTAAAAGATGTTTCTGATTATGTGTAAAATCACTACACATTCCCCTTTGGGGAATCTAAAGGAATGCGTTGTAAAACACTTCTTCCTTCACCCAGTTCTTGTCCATCGATTTTCTGTACTTAATGTTACAGACACCCTGGGATATGGATGATGGTCTGAACCCAGGACCAGACGACTCAAGATTTAGACCTTTACAAACTGCTTCATGCAGTTCTTCTGTTTACTTGGTTTTGTTTTTTTTTGGTTTGATTACTATTGTTTATTTTAAAGTGAGAAATGGAATACTACCATCTTCTTTAAATTTCTTTATATTATAACCAATCCCTGAACAATGGAGGGAAGAGATCATTCCAATGATTGTCTTCAACAGGGATACCCAACGGCTGTCATGATCTGGGTGATGTTCCTCTTCACTTTGCTTAGAGGAACAAATACATATATTATTTGTGTCTTGTTTCCCGCCCCCTCTCCCTCCCAGAAATAAGAACCATATGCTATATGGTCTTTAAAGTCAAATAAGGGGGGAAAGGTATATACGTTTTCTCTGTATATTTTTTCCAGAAGAATCTGGAGTAGAGAATCAGTTTTTTAATTATTATAATTGTTGTCAGGTTTTGAGTCATCTCCAAACGCCGTGATTAGAGAAGGATAATTCAGCGGAGAAACCACCATGCTAATGAGCCTGCTTTGCACAGAGCATTCGGAATGTACGTGGTGTGTACTTGAACGAAATACTTCTGATAAAAGGTCCCCACCAGAGCATAAGGGGGATACAATTGCATTACTGATTTCTTCCCCTGAAGGCAGTGCAGTGTGATTCGGTTTTGAAATTCGAGTTCAGTTTTATGAAATCCCGTCTTATTTTCAAATGGGCACTTTAGGAATATTTTGGCTGCAAGTTTTGTAACCTACACAAGCAGGGAATTTTGTGAATCTGTTAAATTATAATTACAGTTTAGGTGAGACGCATTCACGGAGGAATCCTGCCAAAGCCTTTTCCCAGGACAAACCACGCTGCGCCCACGTTTTCTCTTTGACCCGCTCTCCTACTTGTTCTCAGTGCACCTCTCTGTGAGTGACAGATGACAAGGAGGTTCTCAGAGGTCGCCAAGCTGGATGAGGAGGAGAGGATGAAGCAGACAGGCCTGTGTCTGATGCAATGATGGTGATTTGGGAGGGCAATCTGGGAGAGAGAGAGCACCGGGTCCGACTAATTCATGTAACAGCTTTGGGTCTTTTCAAACACATCTGTGAGGTCACCAGAGAGCCTGTTACGATTTCCATTTCATTTTCTCTGTCCTCACCCTCCTCCTTAAGGGGGCACTGGATAATCATGAATGTGGACTCTCTTGGTCAAGTTGATCGTTTTAGGGTGAAGTGGATTATCTTTGGGTGAAGCTGCCCTATGATTTTTTCCTATCAGAATACTAACATTGTCTGGTTGGTGTGGCTCAGTGGTTGAGCGTCGACCCATGCACCAAGAGGTCGCCAGTTCGATTCCCAGTCAGGGCACATGCCCAGGTTGTGGGCCAAATCCCCAGTGGGGGACATGCAGGAGGCAGCCAACTAATGTTCTCTCTCATCGATGTTTCTATCTCTCTCTCCTTCTCCCTTCTTCTGTCTCTAAAAAAAAAAAGTCAATAAAGAAAAAAAAAATTTTTTTTTGAAAGTATACTAACATTAATAAGGAAAACAAACACTGAAAAAGAATTCTTATTCAGATGTTTTCATTACATGTGTTAGCTAATACCTCTAATGACTTGGAACAAGAGTTACATTGTAGTCCATCAAGAATACTTACTGAGTGTCTACTAAGTATAAGTTTAAGTCCTTTCCAGCCCAATACACCCTTTTCTGCTCCTGGTGGGATTCAGGTCATGGACTCCAGCAGAAGAAAGATCAGAAAAGCCTCTCGGGAGCCCATCCTTCTGGTCACTCACCCCAATATGAATGTAAACAACATTTTCACAGCCCGTGAATTTAAAAAGCAACATGGTGAAAGCCCTTCCCATTAACTCCAGATGTCATAAATTGTCAAAATGAATACTATCACCTTTCAAATCAAGTAGACAGTAGTGCGTTTTAACTCTCAAATTACAAAACTATGAAAAGTGTGCTACACATTGGTGAGTGTTGGCATAGGCAATTGCTTAGGACTCCTAAAATATAAACTATATTTATAAAGACAACACCTAAAATGAGAATGCTATGCATAGCCTCGTGGGTTTGGGACACACGCGTTTCGCCTCTCTTCCCCACAGTCAGGATTTCAATGACCTCGGTGACTCCCAGTACGGAAGTCTGTAAATGATTTTTATTCTCCACGGCGGGTTTCACGATAAGGAACAAAAGGATGTTATATAAACTTCTTCGGAGGAATGGAAAGGTCAACAGGGCAGTACATAACCTTTATAGCAACAACCAACTATTAGCCTAATGTCAATGACTGGAACTCACAATACATTGGCACTGTCTTCTATAGTTAGCATTTATGAAAACGGCATAACTTGGAAATGTTAAAACAACCACATATATATGATATGACTTGAAGTTACTTGTGAAGGAACTAGAGACTCAGTCTTCCACAACCATGGTCCCAAAGGGATATAAGCACAAACAATCCTGAAGAGTCAAATAATTGCCTGCTACAATCTAGCACCGCTTACTACTTCTCGGCCATTGGAATTAGATCATCATGACAAAAAGAAGAGGAAGAAGAAGGAAGAGGAGAAGGAGGAGGAGGAGAAAAAAAGAAAAAAACCCAGAATGATGAACCAAATTAAAAGATGAGCCCAGCCCAGCCGGTGTGGCTCAGTGGTTGAGCATCGACCCATGCACCAAGAGGTCACCGGTTCGATTCCTGGTCAGGGCACGTGCCCAGGGCACATGTGGGCCGGATCTCCAGTGGGGGGCATGCAGGAGGCAGCCAATCAATGTTCTCTCTCATTGGTGTTTCTATCTCTCTCCCCCTCTTCCTTCCTCTCTCTCTAAAATCAATAAAGAAAAAAAAAAACAAAAAACAAGCAATACTGTTAAAATATAATAATAATAAAATTAAAAAAAATAAAAGATGAGCCCATCCCCGAAGTCATCCACTTCTGTGCATTTTGCTCCTCAGACACCGAATTTCTTTCAGATCTTTTAAGGAAGTAGAGAATTACCCTCAAGGTGGCAAACAACTTAAGTCTCAACTTGCTGTGTGGGCTCTTGGGGATTTAAGAAGATGAAGAGAAGGTCAGAAAAATAATCTTAAGCGTATAACACTAACTCTGGAATCGGAAAATTTCAACCTCATATACTGAATTGTAGCATATGTAGTTAAAATGAGAATTGCATTACCAAACTCATGAATTATCAAAGAGAGATTCAATTATGTCAGTCTACTCGATGTACTAAAGCAGGCATGTGAGTTCATCTATATCTGGAATGTCGTTATGCAAGATTTAAATGGAAAAAACCATCTTCCCAGTCCCCTCCCCATTCCTGGCTAAATGTTAATCAAGCAGAAAGTTCAATAGAGCAAGAGATCATTAATTATTATATTAGCACACAGACTACCTTGAGTGTCATTAAATTATACCACAGATATCTGAATGTTGGTAGAATCGCTATAATCAAACTTTAATATTTATATAGTCAAATGACAAACATTTTTAAAAGGAACCATTAACCATGTTTATACTGAAGCAGCAGTGAAAACCATCTCTCAGATTCATTTTGCAATCATTACACGGATCAAACTGAAATAGAATGTATTCTGGGTTTTATGTAGGTAATAGAAAAGACATCCATTGGTCCATATCGTTCTTCAAATCTGCATCAGTAAAAGAGGTCTTACCATTTCCTATTGCCTGATAAGGCATTGCATCCTTACAGGACATTAGGAATACTATTGACGCTGGAATCCAGCTGTAAACATTTGGAGGTAACTATGCTAACTAGCTTGAACTATTTAGGGAATAGTTATCATCTCCAAGCTTGCTCCACTCAATACCTCCAACCCCGGCATAATGGGGACATAAAATAAATACACGATAGAGAGATTTCATTCAACCTAGTTTTCTGGATGGAATAAAACAGAATATTCTCAGCAATCTTATTTTCAAATCAGTAATGTCAACCCCAACCATGGGAACAATGAGTGTCCCTTTCTCCTTTTGCTTCTTTGTTTTGTACTTAAAATGTCCAGATTCCCCACACCGATACAACCTGTTTGCTATATTACGTCCCCTGGTCTAGCCTGACAACTAAGTCAATCTAATACCTGCACTGGGTTTTGGGTGCTACCTGGCACCATTCAACTTGAAATAATATTTTCCTTAATCTGTGAGATAGTCAAATAATGGGAGATTAGGAAAAAAAAAAAAAAAAAAAAAAAAAACACAAAAAACTAACCACTACGTAAATGGTAGGTTAGATTTGTGAGAGCCAAAACTCTAAAATGCATCAGCAGATGAAAAGTAGTTTGCAACTGCAATTCTGAATGAACAATTATTCTGAGTTACGTGGTTCAACCACATCGTGCTATACCACAATCAAAAGAAATCTGGGTTTCCCGCAAGTGAAGAAGGCGATAAAGAATAAGATCAGCTTCTATGTTCTAAATATTATGAATTGGTTTAGCCAGCTCCCTCCCAGGTTCCTACACTCAATGCTTGGTTTCAGAGGTGCTTTGCACATTCATGAAGACCACTTTTCCTAACTACAGTATCCCCTTTCCCACTCACATTGGACAGTGTAAATGTACATTGTTTCTAAACAAATATTTTCAGAGTTTAGCCTTCTGGCAGTGCACAGTTGGACTGGTGTTTCTATTCTAGTCAGACACATTCTTCTGAGGGAATTTACTGATGTCTGGGCACAGATGAACAGCTTGCTTTCTGGGAGGAAATTCCACTCCAAGGACCTCAGTGTTTCTCTACTTACTGAGTTTATCCAATGCTTCTTTCAATCGTCACTTCCAAGTGTTATTAAAACCAAAATACTTTCCCTCTTTTTGTCATTGAAGTTCCAAAATTCAGGGAGGACTTTCTGAGATAATTTGCCATACACCAGATTGTTTACACACCTCTGAAATGACAATGATGATGATGATCTATTTTCTCTTTTTGATGCTATTTATGTTTAAAGAACATACAGGGTAGGGGCAAAACTAGGTTTACAGTGGGGAGTGTGTGAAACATAGAGTCTATTCTTGTATTATTATTTATTCATTGTTGCATTATTTTTCTATGAACTGTAAACCCACTTTTGCCCCACTCTGTATGAAGGTACTAGAAGAATTACCCAGGCGACATTTACTTGAATAGGTATTGCTGCAAAGGCAATGCACACTTATTTTGATCTCTTTATTCAACGATTAGCCCCCGACTCAGAGATCAGAGGTGTTGTCTGTCTTGCTTAGAGGTATACACCCAGTATCTAGCACAATGTCCAACTCAGTAATAGTCAATACTCAACAAATATTGAAGATACACATGAATGATGAGTGTATTGATGACGAAGCAATCACTCACTCCCAATTATGGGGTCATGTCAACATTCAACATGCCCATCCTCCTTCCCCACCATGCTTTTTTTTTAAAATATGTTTTTATTGATATTTTTAGAGAGAGAGGAAGGTAGAGAGAGATAGTGAGAGAGAAACATCTATTGGCCGCCTCCTACATGCCCCCTACTGGGGGTTGAGCCAGAATCCCGGTATGTGCCCTGACTGGGGATCCAACCAGGACCTCTCAGTCCTTGGGATGGCACTCAGTCCACTGAGCCACACCAGCCAGGAGCCACCATGCTTTTGTTTGCTCTTCGTGTGCCATTGGTTCACTTGGTTTTACTATTCTCAAGCTCTGACTGACCTTATACCCAACGAAAGAAACATTTCTCAGATCCTCGTACGTTCTCTTCACTTATTTGCAAGTACAATGGAATGCACATGTAATGAATTCGCTCTCTGGAACAAGACAGTCTACACTTACCATATCTACTGGACATCTGGTGGGACTATTGTGAGGCCACTGATTGGCGTATCAGTTTTATAGGACCTTGAAGGTTGACCAGGTCAAACCTAGTAGTTCTGATCTTCTCACCAATAGATGGAGTTGTGATTGAAGTAAAAAATGAGGTTTCTTAACTTCAATGTGTGATGATGAAAATGGTGAATTGGATAGGGAGGATGCCGCATTAGAATGTAAGAAAAATTGGATCCTGCAGCTATTAACGTCCAATTTCTTTAAATATATTGTGAATGCCAGCGTATCAGTGTATCCAATGAACACAATTCGAAGCAAAGGTAATCACAGTACAAAGAATGTGACCATTCATTTTCAAACCTGGCAAAAAGCACTACGAACAGATGAAGGCCAGTTCTCGGGGCACACAGCATGAAGGAAGACGATACTATGTACCACAGTGTAGCTGGTTACATGTGTCCCTAAAACCAGGTTTGGTTTCATTTGTTTTTACTCATTAAGAGAAATGGTTACAAAGTGGTCAGAACGCTTTCTGAAGGGGCAAAACAAAACCAAACCAACACCCTCAGGTATGTCATCATCTGTTTTTTCTTTTTCTTTTTAGCTAGAGAGGAAGGGAGGACAGAGGGGCATAGAGAGAGAGAGAAACATCAACATCGATGTGAGAGAGACACTCGACTCCGGGTTGGACCTGCAAACCAGGTACATGCCCTTGGCCAGGAATCGAACCCAAGACCCTTTGGTCAATGGGCTGACGCTCTACCCACTGAGCAAAACCGGCCAGGGCAGGTGTGCCATCTTCTGTTCCACAACAATTAAATAGATAACTACCGTCAGCTCCTTTTGCTAAGCAACAAAATCATCTCAAATCTGCTTGAGATGCCAACTGAATGGTATCCATTGTGATACTGAAATAGTAATACTTTCCACTCTTTCCTCCTTTATTCTTCCATTTAAAAAAAATAAACAAAACTTTAGTGCCATGTCAGTGGAGTTTACTGCAATGCTTAGAAACAGACATAGTTGAAGGATTGACTTCCGAAAAGTTGTGCTATCTCTCAATAATTTTTTTCCCCAATGATTGGTTTCTTTGAGGTCTTACAAATTGTTGATGGCAGTTGTCTACCAGAGTGCTTTTGAAAGTGTTCATTGACTTTTGACAATCTATGGGAATTCTAATTTGAGAAGGGGGCAGGGGGCATTTAATAACCCACGAGAATGTGTTTACTGCATTTCTGTATAAGAGGAGAATTGCATAGCACGGGGATGCGGTGTTTTGTGTTCGTCATCTGTGTGTTTCTTCATTTTCCAGATTGTACCCAATCTGCAGTTCTTTCGAGAACAACTCCCTTTAAATCAATAAGAAACAAACCTCTAATAAAGAATGCTGAATCAGGCCCATTACCACCATTACTAATTACGCAGTGAACACACCTTTCTGAGCCCTAACCATAACATCAAGCTCGGAGTCTATTCCAGGAGTAGGCAAGTCTCCATAAAAATTTTATTTATCTTGAAAGGCAAATGCTTGTTCATTGCATAATACTGAAAGACATGGTAATTCCTACTTCAGCCTCCCTAAACATCGTCAGCTAGTTAGGAGGCCAATAACTCTTCACTGTGTTAGTCAAGTTAGGGAAAGGATGGGTTCTGCAGAGAGATAAGCATCCAAGTACTTTATGCAGCCTGGATGGAAGCAAACCGTATGGAGGCTGGAGTGTGGACAGGTGTGAGCTAGGGAAAAGAGCCTGAGATTTATTATGGAAAATATCTAAATGTGAATAGGAAATCTGGGTCTCTCTAGATCTTCATAATCCTTGGTACTTGCCACGCATCAGAGACCCTGAAGCAATTATCCGTATGCCTGCCTGTTTCTGTGGGTTTGGGTCTGTGTTTACCTGAAGGTAGTTTTCCTGCCAGCAGCGGCGTGCTGGGTGTCCGTGTGCATATGCACGCGTGTGAATTAATTACGTATTGAAAACATCTGCATTGGGGGCGTCTGCAGTCCCCGCTGCCCCAGCCAGGAGGTTCAGCCCGGTCACTTGGTGTTAGGACCACTCGGAAGACCTGCCTGGCGAACGCCTGACTGTGGATCCCGGGGGGCCAGAGCTTGGGGAGCCTGTACCACCTCAGTGTGAAGGGGAGGAGAGGAGGCAAAGGGAAGGCGCCCGAGCGAAGGGATTCTGCTTCCCGGGCTGGGTGGGTGGGGTGGGCAGCCAGGGTGCCAACACTGCCCAGCGAATTCCCAACTTCAGGGCCGCCTCCCACCCGGGGAGGGGCGCGCGCGCCTACCTGGGCCCCCGCCTCGTCGGAGGGCGCCGGCCCGTCGGTGCCGCCTGCTGTGTGCCGGCCGGCGCGGCGCGGGCTGGGCAGAAGGGCTCGGCCGGGGCGGGGGACGGGAGGACGGGAGGAGCGGGAGGAGGAGGAGCCGGGGAGGAGACTGAGCGGGGAGGAGGGCGGCCCCCCGCCTCGCCTGCCGCCGGGTTTGCAGGCGCTGCTGGCGGCGGCGTCTCCTGCGCTCCGCCCGCCGCCGCTCGCTGCTCCGCCGGGAGATGCTGCCCCGCGCCGCCCCGCGCCGCGCTGAGGCCGTGCGTGCGCCGCGCCGCCGGCTGCGTCCCCGGCCCCGTCTCTCCAAGTGAGCCGAGCTGCCAGGCGCCTGCCACCCCTCGGAGTCCCGCTGCCCAGCGGCGAGGGGCGCGCGGCTCGCAGTGCCACCCGCAGCAGCCCCTCCGTCCCCCGCGCGCACCCCTCGTCTTCAGCATCCTGAGCTCTTCGGATTTGCTCCCCGTCCTTGGGTCACCCCCCCCCCCAGGCAGAGGGCGGGGTAGGCGTCCCCTCCTCGGCCCCCCTCCCTTTCCTTCTCGGGGTGAATTTCCTTCCCCTGGCATTTCTCGGGCGCGCCGCGCAGAGGCCAGCCCGCGCGCAGGAGGAGGGAGCCGCGACTCCCCGCTGCCCGGAGCCCGGCTGGACTGGAGCCGGCGGGGCGGAGGGGCCGAGAGGCGGCGGCGGGAGGGGCCGGGCGTGCGCGGGGCTGAGGACAGCCCGCCTCCCTGGGAGAGCCCCCCGAAGAGGCGGACGGCGCCCCTCCGCAGCGAGCCCTTGGAGTACCGCGAGCCGGGAGGCGAAGGATGCTGGCTGCGCGGCGAGCCGGCTGCGGGGCAGCGCTGTGGCTCTGGCTCGTCAGCAGCGTCCTCTGCAGAGCCTGGACGGCCCCCTCCGCGTCCCGTAAGTACCCTCCCCGGGCTCGCTCTGCGCCCGAGCCGCGGCCGTGCCGCATTGATGTGCCACCCCCGGCCGGTCCCCGTGCCGAGGTGCATTGGCAGTGCTCGCCCCTGCTTTGTGTGCGGGTCTCCGCTGCCACGCACTTGGGGCCACTGCAGCAGGCAAACTCCAAACCCGCGCTCCTGGGTGCGGGGCAGAGGGGTTTGACGCTAGTGAGGTTTCTGGAAAGTTGTGCCTGGTCGTGGAGATGGGTTGGCAACTGCTTGGCTAGCGTGATTCATGGAGAGGACAGCTTCTGGGGAGTTATCCCTCCGCTTCGGGGAGTGTGTGTGTAGGGAAAATTGAGAGCATTTTGCTTAGGTAGGTAGGTAGGTCAGTGACCGAAAAGTGACGACTGTGGCAGAAATAAGTTTCTTATTTTTATTTATGGTTTCAACTTAAATGAGCACGTTATTTTGGGGATAAAAGAGGCATATAATTGGAGCAGTTGGAGCGCCTGTGGACTTGTCTTTAAACCTCCCACCCACCCACCCCAACAAGTTAATGCCCTTTTAGTACTTGCTTATTAAAATGGAGACAGTGGATCCAATATTGTCGCTGAAATCGCTTATATTCCTTGGCCGTTTGAGCTGATGCATCTCGGACTTGGGACAGACAGTGCAAAACGTCAGTGATGTAGGAATGAACAGATTCCGAGTTCTCAGGAAGATGATGCTGTTCCGTATGTTTATCTCCGTGTTTTAGCCAGCTTAAAAAGATGCTCCTGTTTCCATTAGGTTAGAAAGACATGGAAGATTCCAGCCCCTCTCCTGCATTGCTTTGGAAGTGCGTGCTGTGCATCTAGGGAGGGCTTGCTTGATGGCTTCTTGGTTCAGAAAGGGTTAAACACTGCTAAGATCGCCCAGAGCAATCTTAGGATCATGTCCATGAGCACAGACTTGGTTCCGAGAATGAGTCAAGTGTTACACGCCAATCATGAAGGTTTCAAAGTTTAAAAATACGTGTTGTCCATTTAGGAAAATAAAGTTTCGTGTTTTTCAGAATTCCTCCTATGTGAGGTATTCCTGTCTGTGTTTACAAGATCTTGGGATGCATTCATGCATCAGTGTCTGTGTGTACATATCGATGTTCTTATTGTGGTGTGTACCTATGAATAAGAGTAAGTACTGAAAAGGACTGTATGAGACGTGGTAAAGAATCTGCTACATAATTACATTATGTGATGGGCCAGTCTTGGCTTTGAGATATTTTCCCAGACACAGTATTTGCTTCGGGTTCCTTGCAGTTGAAGATAGAAAAGTCACTGAATGGCAAAGTTTGTGATGCACTTGAAAAACATTTTATAGTTTATTTATTTATTTATTTTCACAAAACAAGTAAAACCTAAAAAGTGCTGTGTTATTAATATTTGATGTCCAATGTAATGGATCGAAACAGGATTTGTGACGATACAGTGCTTGGCATTCATATTTACATAAGTATCTAACGATATCCTGGAGAAATTATTTTGATGAAATTTTAGTTTCTATTTCAAGGTCTGTGGATAGAGAACTAACTGCCACTTTTCTGAGAAAATAAACTTGTCATCAACTACGTTTATTATATTCACTGAATGAAGGCACTCCGCTCCGGGGTTTTCCCTGGGTTTTGTATTCATCTTTCTGTTATAAAGGATCAATGTGGGACACTTGCCATGTCAGCCTGGCACACATGCGGCCGCTGGGTTAATGTAGTTTGAGAACGGAGAAGTTATTTCAGAAATATATTCTTAGTTTTACCAACTTGGACATTGGAGATAAAGAAGAGCAGAGACCATTACTTTTAAGATAATTAATAGTTATATTTGATTATTCAAATGTATTTACTTAGCTCTTATATTTCATTGTCTAAGAATGTGTAATGGCCTAATTAAGATGACTTTTTATTTCATTGGAATTTAAATTGTGTGACCAAAACCCAAAATTGCGCCAAATCCTGGAAATGAATTAAATCATAAGCATGCCATAGACTTTAATGATTAGAATGAGCATCCTGTATCCAGTAGTTTACGTTGACATTTTTACACTTCACGAAAAGTTTTATTTATATTATATACAGCTCTGAAGAAGAATGACAGTTATATTCTTACTACTAAAAACATTCACAGGAGAAAAAATGGTAACCACACGAATCTAAGATAATGAACAACTCAACCAGGAGAGGTCATCACAAGACAAAAAGTAGCATGAAAATCTAAAAGTCACATTTTTATTCGGTACACATTTTTAAATATGATGACGATGCTAAAACTTTCTGTTCCCAAATAACTTTTTAATATGATGGACGTTTTTAGAAGATACAGTTAATTTTTTTTTCATTTCAATACTATTTCAAATATATATTTATTTTTGACTTACTTCTTTTTCTCTATTATTGAAATTTATACAAAATGGTATAACTGTTGATACTATGTTTTTACAGTAAGTCTAAAATAACTTTAAATAAACTCATCTCTAGGATTAAATAGAAAGAGTGTAATTTCCTGACAGATAGAAAATGAACACCTGCTAAGCTGATGGGATAACATAACCATCCTTCTTATAAATATACATATGTAAAGTTTAAGTAGAGTATTTTCTCTTATGGAGTTGCATCTATGTGAATATATTTGAAAGACCCCAATAGTGCAGTTCTAAATGATGAGGGGTTTGAGGCAGCATTTAATGAATTTAATTTATTCTCAAAGTATACTAAATTCTGGCTTAAATAGTGCTTTCTGATAAGGGTCATTTTACATTATTTTGTATACCCATTAACATATAATTTCACTATTACACTTGCAAAATGTGTCTTCGATTGATCACATACTTTCTAACAAATACGTTTTTACATATACAAGCATATATAAACATATATGTATGTATGTGTGTGTGTGTATATATATATATGGCAAAATCCTTTAAATGCATGCTGTGTAATATATAGACACATAATATTATTTAATAAAGGATTATATATATATATATATTTTAGCATGTCTTTCGAGGAGTCTAACTTGACTACAAGTTTATAGATAGGTCTTTTCATGAGCACTTACTGGAAGTAATGTAACAATATCAAAACAATAGTGTATTGGCCTGTTTTCTCTCTCTTCAGTTCATATGCCATTCTACAGATGGTATCATTCAAATAGTGGAATTAAGCATAAAATATATAATAACTATAAAAGCAAATACTGTTGGTTTATATTGAGCTTGAACATAGTTTTGATAAAATTAATTTATTTCATTTGAACTTAAATTGTGATAATTAAATTAACAATAAAAATTGTCTTAATAAAATGAATTTAAATCACACAGGGCCTTAGGCCAGCAAAATTTTTTGGTTGATAAGAGGTAGTATGTTATTTACTTAATGTAAACTAATAAGCAGAATATTGTTATTTACTTATCAGAGAGAAATATATAATCTTGATTTCATTATCAGCATAGATATTCAGGAAACAGGAATCTTTGTTTACTATTAAAGTTTTACTCCTTTAATAGTAAGCTATGACAAAATTGGGGAAAAAAAGGAATTCACAATTCAATATAGGTTTTTATTAACCTTTATACCATTTTAAACAGGCAACATATTCTTTTTAGATGACAAGTAACATCAAAGTTGTCTGATGCCCATCAGATTTTAAAAATCACATTTCTAATTTATTTTTTCCATTTTAATTGGCAAGGTGTTTGAACTTCTCTAACTTATCTGAGGTTTTAAATCACTTGTTTTAATTAGTAGATTCTTCTAGAGAAAATCTTAATAAGTCTTTAAGGGTGAACTAGTAAGTCTTCATTTCTGATGGATTGTTTCTTATGATTGAAACATAAAAGGAGTTTGCTGCAATTCCCCCTCATCTTGCTCCTCTTTTTAAAAGTAGATATTAATTTGTTGTAAATACTCTACAGGGTAGGGAGAGATTTCAGGCTCAGAAATTCTTAGTTCTTCTAGTGTGTGATTTTCTTTAGAATATTGAGCATATGGAGAACCAACTTCTTCATGTTGTCTCTGCAGTGAGTGATGTTAACAGGTTGAAGAAATAAAACACGTAATTTCAAAAATTTACCATATGTAATTGATTAGAGAAGTGCTTTATCATTTATTGCTACTTGCGAAGTTCAACAACAGAGTACGTAACAATTTCAACATCAAAACTACAATGTTATGGAAATAAAGTTGTATGGAAATGCTATACTTGTATTTACATTGATATAACTAGTTGACATTGAATGTTATCAGTGTTTCTAGAGAAACACATATTTTAAGAGAAGTAGCTATTAGAAACATAAGGTATATTCCTATGTTTGGAAGAAATATATGGGATTAATTTTGCCATTTTAATGAGTAAGAATAGTGGTGGGATGATCTTTATATAACCTTTAACTTTTCAGGTGAGAAACTTAGAAGAGGATACTTCTCAACAGTGATCTGTTACAGTGGTTCTCAGCCTTCCTCATGCCGCGACCCTTTAATACAGTTCCTCATGTTGTGGTGACCCCCAGCTATAAAATCTTTTCGTTGCTACTTCATAACTGTAATTTTGCTACTGTTATGTCTTAGGCGACCCCTGTGAAAGGGTCTTTCGACCCCCGAAGGGGTCGCGACCCACAGGTTGAATACAATAGATCTTCCCATCTCCTGGCATCTGTGGATCCTGTGGGTTATTATTTTGACCAACTCAAGATGTTGGGATGTGGAGGTACCACTTCTTTTCCACCCTGTTTCCTTTTATGAGGAGGAAACTCCATTTAGATCTCTCTTAGCCTCTGACTCTGCAGTTCACTCATTCCTTCCCATGCTAGGTAGAATGACTTACCTGTTAGGTGACTTCGGGTTAAGTCTGTGGCATACTGAGCTCCTCCTCCTTCCTACCTGGCTGCCTGCAGAAGGTAGATTCTGCTGAAAGATATATAAGAGTAGGCTATGCCTCCTGAAGAAGTTATTTGATAGTATAAGGAACCTCTGGTTCTTGCTATGGGTAGGAAGTCTGTTTAATTTAAGAATTAAAGTTATCGCATCCAATTGTTGCTATATATTTAAGCCATGTCCCCTGTGTCAGTATTTATTACGTATGGGGTCATATTTGCTTTCCATCTGTGAATGCTTTTCTAATCTAGAACTCAGGCAGAGAAGACAGTGCTAGTTATTGTACCCTGTCAAACCCAGAGATAATAAAATTGCTGGTAATGAGCTTAGTACTGAACTCCATGAACATGAGAGAATTTTTGCATGTTTTAAAAACCAGCAACAAAATAAAAGTTGTTTTTTCCCCTCTGATGTTTAGTTGGGGAGTTGGACTTACTCTGTTTATGACTGTAAACCCTCCTGTTCATTCATTCATTCATTCATTCATTTTCATTCATTCATATTTCTGCGAGGTCCTATTAGTGATAGGATTTATTGTGGAGGAACACTGAGAACACAATGCTTTATCTCAGGCCAATAACATTACCAGTTTAAACACATCTCAGTTCCAGTCTTGAAAGGCTAACACATTCAGTTCCATCTTATCCATGTAACCATCGCCTGCATTTGACATGCCTTGAGCTGGAAGTTACCTCATGTTCTTGCTCCTTCTGCACAATGAATGGGAGTTAGATCTTTTGAGTCATAATTCTTCTTAAAAAAAATGAGCCATGCGCACTTTGCAAACAACGCTGTTAATTTCCTCAACTGTAAATTTTGAAAGTGAACTAAATAAGAGTTTAACAAGCTCGTTTTGGGGGTAGACGATTCATAACAGCTTGAAGTAACTGATTTTTTTTTTTTATATAGCACTCCAGATTTTTAAACATCCCCTGATAGTAGGAAATCTGGAAATAAAGATGTATTAGTTGCCTCTGAATTTGCTTGCTGCAGATGTGTTGTTGGTACACTCTACCAAATGTAGGAGAGCTCCTGAGAGCCATAGTCTACATTTTCCTTATGACTCAAGTTTGTTAGAAATACCCGCACAAACACACATCGTGATACCTTCTTGAATGCTTTCATGTTTAGGGAGGAGGGAAAATTAATCCCGAGAATACTTTTACTAGGAAGAAATGTCCCCGTGCATCTGTAAGGTTCTACTTCTCTTTCTGATACATCGCCTCTGCTGTTTGCACGGGGCTGGTGTCTTAGCTGCCTGGGCACATGAATGGGACAAATTGGCCATGAAGGTGTGACCTTCACGCTCTCAGGTTCGCCGAGTCTGTGATGTGTGGTATAGCGACATCCGAATGGAGTTATGGGAAGTTGAATCAAATTCAGCAAGGATTGCTCACTCCTATGCCTTAGATAGCATGTTGGGAAAAGTGTGAAAAGGAAAAATTTGCTTTGATTCCTAATTTTCTACTACTATTATGGTGCCATCCTGTTACGGATTATAGTATTATTACAAAGGAATACATGGAAAAAGTAAATACATACACTTGGAATTAGTAAAATGGCTTATTAGACAAGGAGGTGCCATGATTTGCCAAAGAAAATATTATGTTTATTTCTAAACATACTCTCTTAAAGTAAAAGGTACTTATTGATGATTTTAAGTTGCAGGGACTCAGATGGTTATTTTGAACTAAGATGAAACGTGTTTGTTAAATTATATCACTCTGTCACTCATTTTAGTGGGAAGTCACCTCGTAACGGGAGTCAAATTACTAAGTAGACTTATATGGAAATAGTTATTTTTATATACTCTCTATACCTTTTTCAGATATCGGACAAAATATGTGAACAGAAGAACTACATGAAAAATGTCAGCCTAAATTCTGTTATGTGGCAAAATTTTAGCATAGTTTCCGGGTATCATTTGTTTAAAATTTGCTAACTGTACATCAACAATGGTCTATGCTGCATTAAATTATTTAATTGCTAATACATTTCAACTCACAGTGTATAGATTTACAAAGTGCATTTGAAACATTTTTTGGTTCAACCAAACAAAAGCTGTCTGGATAATCACATATGACTGTCAGTTTTTAGATGATCAAATGAATACGCTACTCGGTTAATGTTTTTCATGCCAGCCAGTCTGAAGTCATGGGATCTGGCTATTTGTTTCCTCCCTGTGTTTTCATAGCCACAAATGCATAAGTTTGATGCCACCATCAAGGCAGATGTTACTAATCTATCCTGGCTCCTCCCCCCCCCCCAGTGCATCTGAATATGGTCACAGAATCAAAAGCCTCTCACACAACCCCATATAATCACATCAGACTTGCCCTATCAAATCAAAGTTTATTTTTTGCTGTATTATACCACACCGCCATCACCGGAAAATTTCCAGCTGACTGTTGGTTAGTGATAAAATACACTCATTGTTATTTAAATCACTTGGTTAATGTTAGATGTTCTCACGTGAAAAGAATATTGAAAAGAATGGATATGCTTTTTCTTTAATAGATGTTTCCTAATTGAATTCCTCCGATTTGTGATGACTTACATTTTCAGTGGCGAACAATAAATGTTGTTTTTTTTTCCCCGTAACCATGCAGCGATAGACATTATACTTTTCAATGTTTTTTTGCTAATTGATATGAATAGCTAATATTGGTTGAGTGTTGACTCCAGGCCAGGCACTAGCCTTTCAATGTATTAACTCATTTATTCCTTACAATGGTGCCCAGTTTGCTGATGAGAAAACTCAGGCAGAGGAGGTAAGTAGCTTTTGCCCAGGTTACGAGTATGATCTTTCCTGCAGCCTGTGTTCTGAACCGTGGCTGAGTATGAAACAGTATGTCATTGCATTTCCACTTCCCTAACACTGAGATTCCACTTGCTTCTGGGCAACACTTTAAGAGTTAATGAATTCTGCCAAGCCGGTGTGGCTCAGTGGTTGAGCGTCGACCCATGCACCAAGAGGTCACCAGTTCGATTCGATTCCCAGTCAGGGCACATGCCCAGGTTGTGGGCCCGATCCCCAGTGGGGGGCATGCAGGAGGCGGCCAATCGATATTCTCTCTCATCGATGTTTCTAGCTTTCTCTCCATCTCCCTCCTTCTTTCTCTAAAATCAATAAAGAAAAAAATAATTTTTAAAACAGTTATTAATTCTTGTCTAGAGTTATAAGGGAAAAAAGCCATTATAATGTTTCTTTTTTGTTTACTTGTTTTTAAATGGAATTGTTATGTATTCCAACGACTTGAAACTTGTATTTGCAAACAGGAGAAAATAGATTTGACATAAACAGAGAAATACAACTTATTTTGATGAGAATAATAGCCTATAATAATACATACGATGCCATTTATGTTCTCTCTTTTTATCATAAAGTGATTTTACAATGTAATTCTATCTTTTGGGCGCATTAGCACACATTTAACAGTCATGTGGTGGAAACATTTAAAGCTATATAAAATATTAAATGCTAAAATATTAAAATGCTTTGTCGGATAACAACTATAAGCTATTTTAAACTGGTGCTCAGGACATTGTTCAGTCTGTAATCAAGACTGTAAAATGATTACTGTCACTAGGGTTAGAAGATGGTGATACCTGTGTGATCTATAACCATTGTTTTGAGAATCAATTTCATATAATGTCTAAACCATGAAGCTTTTTTTTTCTTTCTTTTTTTTTTTGTTGATCCTCACCTGAGGATATTTTTTCCATTGAGACAGACACATCGATTGGTGGCCTCCTGCATGCACCCCGATGGGGATAGGGGATCGAACCTGCAACCCAGGTACCTGTCCTTGACTGGGAATCTAACCGGAGACCCTTAGGTCTGCGGGCCAACGCTCTAACCACTGAGCCACACCAGCCAAGGTGCCATTCAGATTTTCTAGGAAGTTTTGTTGAGGAAAACCTACTTTAATGGCAGTGGGAAAATACCTGTTTCAAAAATACCTGTCAGTTCTAATGCTTGAATATTTCTTGTATCTATTCCTTGCCCTCCATTCCCACCATTGCAGCTCTAGTTACGGTTTTCAGCATTTTCCTCCAGGTATTATTTCAGTGGCTCCCTGGAACGCCTCCCTGCTTCTAATCCCCTCCGCTGGTTTCACATCAATGTCTATGCCGGAAATACTTTCTTTTTTTTTATTTTTTTATTAATTTACTTTTGTTACAGATGTTTCTCCTTTTCCCCCCATTGACTCCCTCCTCCCCCTCCCTCCCTGCCCCGTCCCCAGTTTTGTTGTCCATGTCCATTGGTTATGAGTACATGCGTACAAGTTCTGTGGTTCATCGCTCCCCTCCCCCACCCCCTCTTCTGGCTATTGTCAGTCTGTACCCTACTTCCACGTCTCTGGGACTACCCTGTTCCTCAGACTGTTATGTGTATTATATTCCAGAAATAAGTGAGATCATATGATATTTGTCTTTCTCTGCTTGGCTTGTTTCGCTTAGGCTAATAGTTTCCAGGTCCTCCCATGTCGTCTCAAAGGACAAGAGATCTTTCTTTCTTACAGCTGCATAGTACTCCATTGTGTATATGTGCCACAGCTTTTTTATCCATTCGTCTACTGATGGACACTTGGGCTGTTTCCAGATCTTAGCTATTGTAAATAGTGCTGCTATGAACATGGGAGTACATGTATTCTTTCTGATTGGTGTTTCGGGTTTCTTAGGGTATATTCCTATGAGTGGGATCACTGGGTCAAATTCCTAAAGCACAGTTCTGGTCATAGTGCTCCCACTCTGGTTCTTGCCTGTCCCTTTCATGGCATTGCTCCCTAACCCAACATGTGCACCCCCACGTCACCCAGCCAGACTGAAATCCTTGCCGTTTCTCCAGGGCCACATGCTGTTTTCTACAAGCTCTTTCTTATGCCTCCTTACCGTCTGTTCTCTCCTTCTGGAATGTCTTTTTCTATTCTATCTACGCTGATGTAGGAAAAACTCATTTATGGTTCAGGCCTCGCATGCTGGAGCAGATTGGAGATACCTTCACCTCCCTGCGGCGATTTGGTGTAATCACAGGCAAAATGATAAGAGGATACTAAGCAATGTCTTGGCTTTCGGAATGTATAAGGGGTAGAGTAGTGGCGGATATTGTAAGTGACTCTCAGTTACCTGACGTTAGAATGGGAAATTATGCCAAATTGTTGGCAATATAGAAGGAAGGTAACACATAAAATGCTGATACTTTTTTGTCATAGTTTATACGTGGACATTAATCTGTCATTTCAAGGGAAATAATGAAACCAAACTGTGAAAGTTCTTAAACTTCTCCAGTGCTTTTCCTACATGGCTGTATTTCGCAGCATTTTCTGTACTTCACTTAAGCCCTAGGGTTGGTCAGAGTCCTTATAAGCCGAGTGTGACTGCCCTTTCCAAAGTATGTACCTAATAGATACTTTTTTTCTTTATTGATTGACTTTTAGAGAGAGAGGAAGAGAGAGGGAGAGAAAGATCAAAACATTGATGAGAGAGAACATCAATTGGCTGCCTCCTGCATGCCCCCCACTGGGGATTGGGCCCACAACCTGGGCATGTGCCCTGACCTGGAACCGAACCTGCGACCTCTGGGTGCATTGGTTGATGCTCAACCACTGAGCTTCACCGGCCGGGCCCTAACAATTACTTTAAATAAAGTGCTCAGGTACAGAAAATCATGTACATGAAAGAGGTAGTTGTAGAGACACTTGATAATTATATCTATTTAGTGTATTATAATCTAGCATATTAATCGATAGTGTCAAAATTGGCAAGACATGTCAGTGAATTTTATTTTTAATATAGCAAAAATATCCTTTGTAAATACAAAAGTAGTCACGTATTCTCTTTGCGTGAGAATTTAAACGGACTCTCTCCATCTCTACATTTGAAAACTTTGTACATTCTGTGCCTCAACCTTAAAAATGTCCTCCATCCTATAAAATCTTTACCCTTTTAAAGCCCGTCCGTGCAGGAGAGACTGTAAATGTTACATCCATTACGTGGATTCCCCTGGCTCTGCCTTCTGATGGCCCAAGTATGCCCTTTCCTTTCCGTCTGCACAAGCAAAGCCTATCCGCTGTTCTTAGATTGCTAGATACAAGGGTGTGGTTGTGTGAAAGGAGCTAGACTTCAGTAATCATCTCCGATCATCCTAGGCACTGTGCTACTTGCGTTGAATGTATTATGTACTATTAGTGAATTAACTGTCCGCTGGAATACTCAAAGCATAAAGATGCTCACAAAATTTAAAGCTCACCAGTTTCATTTTTATACAGTTCTTACTTTTATCAGGTCCTCCCTTATACTGACACAAAATCTACACCCTAGTAAATTCTGGCCATTGATGGGAGTGGGGCTTTCAATATAATAAAAGCTTACTATTTTCCCGATAACCACTGCCATAAAATATTTGAGGATATGTATGATAAAATCTTATTAAATATGATCTTAATATTCAGTCACTATTTTATAGATAATTAATATCTCAAAGATGAATATGTCCATTAAGAGAAAAGACTGTGATTTATACTTAGTTGTAACCTCCCAATTAGCTGTAACATTTCTAGGTACCTAAGTAGTGTTAAATAAATACAATTGGATTGAAATGAGTTAGTTCTGTATATAAATTGTGAAAATTGTAAGGTTGTAGCACAAAGTCCAGATTACGTTAGTTTTATTTTTCTAGCTAAAAGCATTTTATTTAGAAGTAATGTAATTGTAAAATAATATTAGTTACAATAATGTTGGTCTGTAACTAGTAACCCTCATGTTATAAAAGTACTGCCTTAAAATGGGAGTGTCTGTATGAATTAACAAGAATGAAACAGATACATACTTCAAAGGATTGTCATTCAAAAGTAGCAGGGTATTCAAGTTATTGTGAAGGATGGTTTATACCTGCTGTTTAATGTGAAAGGCAACATATTGAATTTCAATGTATCATCTGTTCTTGGCTAAAGTATATTAGGAAAACATCACTGCAGTGCGAGTAGCCTTCATATCATGGCAACGTGATTACATCATTATGGACCACAATGATCTGAGGCATTTTAGATTTACAAAGAATATATAATCTCCCAACATATAAAATTTGGAACTTAAAAATATGTTGTTACTGTACCTGTTTGGACTGTAGGTGGTAAAATTAGAATACCCTATCCCGGTTCAAAAAGAGATTTCAGAATCTTGTAAATAAAAATGACATTCGTCTATCAGGCCAACATTATAGAGCTGTTTGTAAGAGGCTTTCAGATCTGTTGTTCATTCATTTATACGTCTATAATTATAGTACTAAGAGCATCTCATACTGCGCTTGCTTCTACATACTGAACTTTCAGATGGCGTTGCACAAATGGGAAGACAAACCGTGTTAGCGCTGGAAGGGCTGGCTTCCTGGGGTTGTCCCCAGATGACAGTTACCTAAGAAATAGGTGAGGACAGGCAACTCAGAAGCATGCATTGCAGATCGGCTTGACTGGGCCAAATGCCTGCCCTGGGCCTGAGCTAAAATGATTTCTCATTATTTTATTTATTGTACTTTTTATACACTTCCTCATCACACACACAGTTTATAAGATTTTAGTAGAAAAGAGTTGCCATTTAGTAATATGCTTCCGTAAGGCAAGCATCCTACTTATCATTTTAAAAATATGTTTTTATTGATTTTTTTAGTGAGAGAGGAAGAGAGAGAGAGATAGAAACATCTATTTGAGAAACATCGATTGATTGCCTCCTGCACGCCCCTCACTGGGGATCGAGCCCACAACCTGGGCATGAGCCCTGACCGGGAATCGAACTGGGACCTCTCAGTCCATGGGCCGATGCTCCATCCACTGAGCCACACCTGCTGGGCTCAAAATTATCTTAACTTTTTTGAAGTATTTGATCTAAGTAAGTTAGCCTACCTCTCCCTTTTACTTATTAGGCATGATAAAATTTAAATTGAAAATTATTAGATCATCTCAGCCCGTCCAAAGGCAAGTTTATCAGTGAGTGATGAAGGAAATCTTCTCCATTAAGACTTTTTAATTAGAATTTAGAGATAAAAAGGAAATAGCCAAGAAAAGAGAAGGGAAGGGTGGTCCAAGCAGAAGAAGACAATCATGCAATTCTGACATTGGCCAAGTTTGGCCCTCACTCTGATGAAGTATTGAGTGCCTTTGGATAAGTCTTCTGTAAAGCATGTGATGAAAAGAAAGTTTCGAAAGAGTACATGAACCTGGCCGGTGTGGCTGAGTGGTTGAGTGTCGACCCATGCACCAGGAGGTCACCGGTTCGATTCCTGGTCAGGGCACCTGCCCAGGTTGTGGGCCAAATCCCCAGTGAGGGGCATGCAGGAGGCAGCCAATCCATGTTCTTTCTCAACGATGTTTCTATCTCTCTCTCCCTCTCCCTTCCTCTCTCTAAAATCAATAAAGGAAAAAGTACATGATGTGTTTAGAGTTTATAAGTAAACAGAGAGAAAAACGAATCTTCACTTGTTGGAAATGTAAACAAAAATCACTTATTATCTTTAATTAGTGAATGATCCATGTTTTACCAGTTTTGTTAAAAACAAAAGGAAACCTTACTCTGAGGATGAACTTGACTGTCTGCCAAGTCTGTTATCCAGAATTAAAAGCATATACATTGCTGCACATAAAATTCACAGCATAGATTCGATGGGGATAAGATTTTCCTAAAAATTGCCATTTTACAGTGTATTCAGTCTTTTAAAGGTTTTGGAAAATTGTATCTGTTTCTGTTTTGCTTTATTTTGTGGTTATTGTCGGATAGGTGACTTCACTGATCATATGAACTAAAAGTAGTCGTAATCTACTTCAGTTCAACCTAAAATGGCAAATTTAGTTAATAAGATTTCACTGAAGCAAACAAAAATCAAAGAACTGCCCTGGCCAGTTTGGTTCAGCGGTTAGAGCGTCGGCCCATGGACCAAAGAGTCCTGGGTTCTATTCCGGTCAAGGGCACGTACCTCAGTTGGGTCTGGATGCCTGGACCCCTGCCCCGGTTGGGGTCGTGCGGGAGGCAACCGGTCAATGTGTCTATCACATGGGTGTTTCTCTTTCTCTCTCTCCCTCCCACTCTATCTGAAGATAAAATGGAAAAATATCTTCGGGAGAGGATTAAAAAAAAAATCAAAGTACTGTATGTGAGTGTTTTACGTGGTTTGTATGTGTGCGTTTATTTCCCATCCATGAGTTTTAGCTGCTGAATGTCTTCTCTGTGGCAGAGTCCACAGCTCTCTTTATTGTCTCAGTTGTCGAAATTCATCTCCATAAATGTGTGAAATAAATAACCCTATCCTATGAATGGGTCTCCCATCCCAGAAGCTCCTAAAATAAAGATCACTGTGACCTAATGTTCTATAGGCTTTGCTGAAAACTAGTTTTATATACTGATTATGAGCTGGAATGTACTGACATTGATTTGGTAAAAATAGTAATGGTTTTAAAACAACAATCTGCAGCCCGACTGGTGTGGCTCAGTGGTTGAGCGTCGACTCATGCACCAAGGGGTCACCGGTTCTATTCCCGTCAGGGCACATGCCCAGGTTGTGGGCCAAATCCCTAGTGGGGGGCATGCAGGAGGCGGCCAGTCAATGTTCTCTCTCATCGATGTTTCTATCTCTCTCTCCGTCTTCCTCTCTCTCTAAAATCAATAAAAAAATAAATAAATAAAATAAAAACAGCAATCTGCATATTTTTTTGAAAAATTATCTTGTATAGTGGTGATTAGTATAGACTTTTATGTCAAAAAGACTGGGTTCGATTGTTGACCCTGTGCTTCAGGCTTTAAACTTTTAAGCCCCAGCATTCTAATATGTAAAATAAAGTAATAACAGCATCTACATCAAACGATGTAAGAATTAAATACAGAATGTGCAGTGACTGGCACACAGTGGTACATTTTAGTATTTTTAGTTATTTTTTAATATACATATTGCAAAATCATGTGCATTTGCCTTGGACATCTATTTTATCATTTAGTTGGGAAGCTAAGACTTACATTTGGAACAATTAGCAAAGATAAGACCCATGTATTATCTAATTTCCACACAGTGCCACGTACAAGTGATCAGAAAGTAAGATAATATGGTTGAAATATATTGAGAAGGACTTAATTGAAGGAAGTTGTGCAAAGATCATCGATATCAATTGAATTCATAACTTATTTATATATAGCGATATATATGATAGTGCCATACTCTACACAGGGGTTAATACTGAAGAGGTACTTATTTGAAAAGCATACTCATGTTAAAAAGTATGGTAGACATTAAAAACAAACACTGATATGAAACCTGTTGTAATAAGAACACAAGGTACATTTTCTATTAGTCCTTGGACTTGCTAGCATTTTATAAATGTGCACATTTTTAGTAAAACTCAGCCACTCTCCATCCCAAAGCGTGGAGCAAGCCAACACATTGACATTGTAGTAAATTAAGGAGAAGTGAAGTAATGTATTTAGTGGAGCCCATTTTTCAGTGCAGTAGGTATTCAGATACCTCACTCACACGTGTTTCCGAAAACACAGCATTGGCAGAGGAGAGAGCTGGTGGGCATGAGGACCATATCCAAACGCATCAACGTTTTCACGCTAACTTGTCAGCCGTGTGTGCAGATGGTGTGAAGCGGCTTCCCTGAACTGTGATGGAAAGTATACACACAAATTGGACAATTTTTTCAGTTTGAATCTGACTGTCTAAATAACTAGAACACTGGGGAATCAAACACTGGATATTATTTGAAGTCCCTGGAAATCAGTGGTCTGGGAATTTTTGGAGGTTCAGCTGAAATTGTTTATAGACACGTATTCATTATTAATGAAAACCTCTGAATGCATATTAAAAACAGATCACTGTGGTAAGCTCTGGGGATTATAAAATCTATAGAGACAGGGTCTCTGTCCTGAAGGGTTTTATAATCTTTAGGAAGTAGAAAACTTTTATAATTAAAATTTTAAAACAAGCAACCACCTCTAATAAAAGCTATGTGATTTCTTTGCCAAGGTCCTGGCAAAATTAGCAATGACCTTTTGCTACATAGATAATGAAGGTAGGAATTGGAAATGATAGGATCATAAACATGATGGAGAAAGTTGGTCACTGGAAATTGTATTTGGAGACACGTGAAGGCCCTCTCGACAGTCCACAGTGACTTCTTGGCATTCTATTTCCTGGGGCTCAGCAGAGCCCTTGGGCCAATCTGCCTGACCTTACACAGGCCCTGCCTTGCAGCCAGCCTGAGTCAGTCCAGGTGACTTTATTTATCATTTTCTGTCTGACATCGGCACAGTATATGTCTTAGATATTTACTTTCACAATTTCTGAATCCTCACCTCAGAGACTTGCAGACTTAGGATCTAGTCAACCAACTTGGAAAACATTTGCTTCCGCCCCGCCTTGGTTTTTGAAGGTTCTTTTTCATATCCAGAACTTAAACTTTCATTTGTGGAAAAGAATGACAGAGGAAAGAGGAAAGAATATCAGCACTCTGTACCTGTGGGAAACTGATCCCTGAGTTCCTCTGCCAGTCTACCTTGATCTAGTGTTCTTACTATTTCTTGTTTCCTCCTCTTCCCGTCAAGCATGAAGATAGAGAGGTAGAAGGAACCCTGGTGTAACCACTGGGGAAGCAAACCACTGCTCCTGGTCTCTGCAAACAAGGAGAATTAGCAATAAGAGAGAATACCCAGGACTGGTTTATACCAAATGATTTGTTGCTCTTTCTTAGCAGACCCTGGAATAGTAGGCGTAGACAGAGTAAATGCTGCTTCCTCTTTGAAAATGTGATGCATTATTTATTACATTAATACAAAACACATTTAAATCCAAAAGAAATTAAGAACAGTTGAACAATAGTAATTCCAAACTCTTTTTCAATGAAGCCAATTTTTAACTGTTCAGGAAGGGCTGGGAATGTTTGTTGAACTTATGCATATATGTGATTTCTAGAAATGTGTCTAAATTTTGAAAAATGTATTTTATTGATTTTTTAGAGAGAGGGGAAGGGAAAGAGATAGAAACACTGATGTGAGAGAGAAACATTGATTGGCTGCTTCCTGCACGCCCCCTACTGGGGATTGAGCCCACAACTTGGGCATGTGCCCTGATCGGGAATCAAACTGGTGACCTCTTGGTCCATGGGTCGATGCTCAACTCTGAGCCACACCGGCCAGGCTAATTATAACATATTTTTATATAACAATATTATATTGATATTATAATTCACAGTTGCAGAATATTTGTAGTTATTTTTAAATGTGACTAATGGCCTCATACTCTTATGTATTTACCTTTGGTATTACTGTGCACTATACTTTAAAAGTTTTCTTAATTTACTACGATGTCAATGTGTTGGCTTGCTCCACACTTTGGGATGGATAGTGGCTGAGTTTTACTAAAAATGTGCACATTTATGAAATGCTAGCAAGTTCGAGGACTATTAGACAATGTACCTTGTATTCTTATTACAACAGGTTTCATATCAGTGGCTTATTTTTAAGGAATATAGTGTTATATAATAAGATTATTTCATAATTTAAATAATATGCCACTTCAATAAAGAGCAATATAACGTTTGCTCTCAATTTTTTACAATTTTTAGTCTCTTTTGGGCTTCACCTAGCAACATCGACGCTACATCCAAGCTGGCATCACATTGGACACTTAGGGTAAACCACGGTCTGCAAATGCTGGCTGACTGTGTATCTATAACAAACCCATGCAGTGTCGCTATCTGCGTCTCAGAATATAATCTATGTCTCAGATTATAGTCTGTACGAAAGTATGTCCTTTAGTAGATGATCGGTTTACTTAAAACTCAGGCCAACAAGAGGGTCTACATGGATGCTTGTCGGGCTCCGAGTACCTGTCAATGCCGGTCATCCCTGGAGCTGGCGTGGAGTGGTTGATGTAGAGGAATTAGGAATTTCATAGGGCAGCACTCCTCACCTGCTTCTGTGCACGTGAACTCCTTGGCCGATTCCGATTCAGGAGGTCTGGGATGGGAACTCCCATCATCTAAGATGGTGATGCTCCGAGGGGTCCGTGGACCACACGAGTAGCAAGATTTTGAACTTGGAATCTGTAATGAAAGATACCATAGGAAATTTCTTGCATCGTTTGAAACGAAGAAGCATGGTTTAAAGAGAGACGCTTGAAAAGAAAAAAAAAATATCGCACTGTGAAATAGTTTGGATATAAATAGAAGGTACAGTAGTGTAGTCTGGGATATGATTTTGAGGAAAAACATGCAAAAAGATCTAGATACTGGGTTTCTTCTATTATAGAATCTCTCTTTTAGTTTGCATTTATAATATTAGGGGATTGAACTAGATTATCTCTCAAGTCCATTATAATTTAAAAAATCAATGATTTTAGTCCCCTAGGCTTTCCAGTCTTAGAAAAGAATGGAGAAGCATCTCTTCCAAACCTGAGTCTTGCTTTTATTTCTAACTGGAGCTTTGGGGCAGAGTCTCAAAGATGTTAGTGAAGTTTAAACAGTATTCGGTATTTTAAATGCTTAAATTGTCCTACCAATTACAAGTGGTCGATTACTGTTACTTTTTAGTAATATTATAAAGAGTCGGGAAAATGAATTCCTAGGAAGAAGTGACGTAAATTGCTCTGGGACATTCAGTTTTCTAGAGATTTGCTAAATGACACTATTCTATGCCAGAATCAAAAAGTAGCGGACTAGTTGATAAAATATTTCTGTACTCGTGTATAGAAAAATGCTTTCTAGGAAAAGCCAGCCATTATTGTAGAATATCACAAGGACAGAGGAGGAGACAATGCCCTGTTAAACAATGTCTCTGTTAAAACTAGTAAAGTTCTGCCACAATCTAGCTAATATCAGTCACCAAATACTCTTGTCCTTGATCAGTCCAAAATACTTTAAGTGTGTGTGTATTCGTTCCTCTCTATTCGGGCATTATAATGAAAACATTAAACTTACCAATGTGCAAAAATCTCCAACTGTTATATTTTTTAAATATTTACTTGCTAACATACATGTATTTATTACTTATATACATTATTCCTACTGATACATAGAATACATATGTATTTGCACACATGAGCCAGTGTATAGACCAAGGTTTTATAAGGTGAGTGGGATTGATCAGCGTACTCTCTGCCCTTCTTAATGGCGATGGAGTGTGATTTTTACATTGTATACAAGCAGAAATGACTACCTAGGGAATGACAGATGGCTGCCAATACTCTCGTTATCCTTCTATAAACTACATGGCATTTACGCCAATAAGGTGATTTTTCAGTTTTAACAAGACATTCAGAGTCAGCCCTTGGTAGCAAATGAACTCACAAGGGACCGCACGGCATTGCAGTGACTGTGTTTTATGTCTTAAGGAATCCTACGGAGACTTTGAATGTCAGGAACGGATTGCAGCGGGGACGTTGGCGAGCAGGCGGACGGCGCCCTTGCTCCGCGTCTGGGCATTGCAACACTTAGGAGACGTGAGCGTGGTTGGGGGGTGCCAGGGGTTGTGCTGAGGGTGCTCATGATGGCACAGCAATCAGTGGGGTTGCTTGTTGGTTCCTGTGCTCTGCTGTGGCTGACGCCAGCAGGCGGAGCCTCCTGTGGGATGTTAATGGTGTCTACATGTCCTCGTTCTTTAAATTTAGGAGCAGATGGAGAGCCTGGCGCTTGTTTATCCTCCATGCCCGAGTTCCCATTTGCTATCCAGCGACTTGATTTCCATTGAGTGCCCGTTGCTTTCCATGGACATGGTCTGCGTGACGCGTCCAAGTAGCCCGGTCACTGTTTATGGTGAATTTAGGTGAACCCCAGCCCAGGGAGCAGACGGAATATTTTAGCACTGTGTTGTGTGATTTTTAAGGTAAACATGCTGTGATGATGTGATTGGAGATAAAAATGGTCACTTCTCAAGGTGGGATTGATACGTGATCGCTGCAGGCCAAACCAATTTTCAGACTTAGTAATTTGCTAACGGATGGGACCACGGTTCCTCTTTTGAAAGTAAGATTTAATTACAACTCAAATGGATTTTTCGTGAAGTTGACATTTAAACGTAAATTATAAAAATTAAGTGAGGAAGACCACATTGCACCTGAAAATATAATTCTTTAAAAGCTTACTGAAAGTTTTCTAGTTATCTCTGCATGAGCACCACATTTAACAATATTAATAGTGAGACTTTTTTTTTTCAAATTACGTTTAAATATCTTCTCGTTCTTTGCATATCATGAAGCAAACGCCCTACGTGTGGCGTAGTGTAAGAAAAGCATTCTAAGAGAAGAAACATTCCCAAGTTCTAAAACTGTAAAACTTTAGCTATAAATTGACGACCAATGTCACATTGTCATTTTAGCATTTTTTTCTTCTGGGAATTCTGCAAGGAAATACATGTGAAATGGTATTTTCCAACTCTCTTTACTTTGTGAAAAGCGCACTGTGTTTTGCTCAGCGACTGTTGAATGGCATGGAAGGTCTGAAGAATACAGAATGGTTGGAAGCCCTCCACAGACGTACTGGGTGCATTCACGCTTTCATTTAAAAAAATATTTACTCACTCGACTGTGGCGTGGTTTTGTGGTTATTACTGAGAGCTTAATGGGCTACTGTGTAATTTTCACCCAAGTCATCTGTTAATGCTGCTATTAAATTTGTGAAGAATGAAATAATGAAAATGGCTAAGAAATTAGCTGAGATATTGAACAGTACAGACAATATCCTTCACAAGTAGTAAGGGAAACTGGGGTATATGAGTTACAAATATAACCTTTGAACACCCAGAGCTTGGAGTCCCTTTACAGTTTGGCTAATAAACAATGTGCCTTATAATGTGTCTAATTCTCAGTGTCTCCAAGATACGTGTGTGTGTGTGTGTGTGTGTGTGCACACGCGTGTGTGGCATTAAAGTTTAGTAAACCTGTTGCTCACAAAGTTGAAATTTCTATATAAATAAAACTTTCCTCATCTACATGACTCAGTAACGAAAACGCATTTGTAAATGACTTACGTGCCCCGTACCACCTTCTTGATCCAAATAGGTGTAAGGTTATCCTGAGTACGTAAGGATGAGGCTATGAAAATTACTCACTATACCATTTTAATTCGTACTCTCTGGACCATTCATGTTTGTGGCCTTTTTCCACCCTAAATGCTATTTCATCCTCTTTAGGTCAGAATTCGCTTTTGACTGTTGACTTTGACATTAAAAAGGGCTTCTAAAAGCCATTTTAAAAGATCACAGTGGCTCTGTTTGTATTAGAATTTTTTTTTTATCCTCACCCGAGGACATTTTTGCATTTATCTTCAGATAGAGCGGGAGGGAGAGAGGGAGGAAGAGAGAGAGAAACATCGATGTGAGAGAGGCACATCGAGTGGTTGCCACCCACATGACCCCAACCGGGGCCGGGGACAAACTGCAACCGAGGTACGTGCCCTTAGCGGGAACCGAACCCAGGCCTCTCTTGTCCTCGGGCCGACGCTTAACCGCTGAGCCAAACCAGTCAGGGCCGGACTGCCTGCTTTGTCTCAGATTATGCCTCAGTTGGTTGAACGTTTCCGATTGCTGTAGAAAAATCAATTTCTCCCAGAAAGGAGAAGGGAGGCCTGCCCCTGTGATGTCTGGGGTGAGGTGGGGGGTGTGCACAGTCCCAGGAGGGGTGGCAGGGACACCTTGTGTTCAGTGACTTAAGACACTGACACAGTCTATCTCCAGGGAAAAGGGAAAATTATCAGGAAGGGGATTTGGCAAAGCAGAAGTGGCAAGAGTGTTAAATTCCTTGGCAAAATGCACCCGGTGTGCTTTCGACATATTACGCCTCCCGTTCCCGTCCGTGCCTTGCCTTTGACTCCTTTGAACACCTGTTTCTAAAAAGGTGTCCAGTGCCCTCCTTCCGCCTTGTAGTGATCGATAACTAATAGCACACCCACCGGATTACCTCGTCCCTTGGTGCCGTACGTTTCTCGGTCCTGAGTGCCCAGTGTCTGTGGTGACCCGTTTCAGAACCACGTCATTGAGAACTGGGGAACAATGAGGTAGATATCCGGAGTGTTTGAAACACGGTTCTCATTTATGAACTCGCGTCATTCCTGCCAGTGGAAATGTTCGTTCCCACGGGTGTTTTCACTCGAGGCTGGGACGTCCGAGGGAGCCACAGCATCTCCCATGAGGTCTCCTTTGGATATTTAATAAAGGCTGTGATTTCAGTCCCTGGCAGGGCGAGCCATGTTCTGTCGATAAGGGGTCTTCGTGTAGTTTGTTCCATGTCAGCAATCACCGAGGAACAGAAAGGATAATTGGGGCTCTCTGTCCTCTCTCCATGACAAAGAGAGTCGCAAAGAAAGCAGCACCAAGGAGAGCGTTGGGGAGATGGTGTGGTGGTCTCCTTGGTTCTGATGAAGGGCTGCTGGGTATTGACGTGGAGAGCGTGGAGGCTAGGACAGCTTGGATGTGAGCAGTGTGTGACAAACTCCCCGCCACCCACTGCCTAGAAGGTTCAAGCAAATCAAACATCTGTTTAGAAACATGGACCCTGGAGCCTCACTAGAATTTGAGGCATGCTACATAGTTTTAGCATGCACTGATTTCCCAGATACAACTACTGTAAAGGCAGGAAACGCTGCACTTTTTCAGATCATGCATTGGAGGTTTTAACCATTGCAGAAGATCACAAACGAGGCCGCTCGTGGTGTCTGAGTGGCAAAGCCCACACATCTGTGCCCATCTGCATTTGCTGCTGTATGTTCACAGTGGTTCTAGATGTAAGAGTAACCGCGATGAAGGCTTCTGGTGCGCCATTGTTAGCTATTTCCAGATCGAAACACAGATCGTCCATGTCCATCACTTCCCTTTTTCTATTAAAGTGATTAAGGGATACGTTTTGTGTGTAGGTTGTATTCCAGTGACGTTTTATTTCAGGTTTATAAAGAGGGAATTCTGTGTTTATTTACGCAACAGAGGCAGGGGATTCGATATGGTTAAGAACCGTCGCTCAGGAAGGGTCCTCCCTTGTTTTCCCCTTGGGGCGTGGGCTGCTTACCCACAGCAGACTGTTCTGTCGGTCGTTATTTAATTAGTCACATTGAAGTGGAGCATGGTGTTCCTCTACCCAGCGTCTCTGTTCCAAGAGATGGCTTTGCCTAGAGGTGTTTAAAGACCAGGCTTCTGCCCCTTGGCTGGCCAGAGGCGAGCTCGGTTGATTGGGAAACACTGGGAGAAATACAGTTTTCATTTGCTCAGAGAGCTCACACCTGTGTGTAAGTGTTCTCTATCTATCCAACGAGGATGCCAGTCAGAAGTGTAGATTCACCGGTGACTCCTTCTTTAATTGTGAGAGTATACATTCCAAGAACACAACCTTATTTATTTTTTTCTTTGGTCACATGACATGGTTTTCTTTCCCACATTAAAAATGTACTGAGTCCTATGAATGAATTTACATAATCAGGTTTCCCCCTTTGTTCTGTCACTTATTAAGCATCATTAACATTTCACTAATGTTACACCTTACATATTCATATCTGACACGTGTGTCATTCCGTACAGGGGAATGGAAAGTCCGAGCAAGGTGCAGTTCAAGGTGAAGTTAGTCGAGAAGTCGAGACAATGTTCCTGAGCACACAGTGTCCCAGTCACCCTTCCTGCTATATGGCTCACTGGGAAAGAGGATCTCAGACCGGGCTGGGCATGGATTCCCTGCTCAGAGTTATTAACAGCTGCTGTGTCTTCGGCTTATTTCTCAGCTCTGCAGCACGGAATGTCCTCTGCTCTTCCTCCTTGGTGACCCATACCTTACGGCATCACCGTCGCCGTCCACTGTCAGCACTCCGTTGACAATGTTAGAAATCTTTTCAGTGGGAGGAGCAACTCTTAAGACTAGGGCTGCTTCTAGACTGCAGAAGTCTATGAAATAGAAAACGCTGGCCCTCCTCTTTAGCAGGTGTAGCCCCGAAGTTCAGGTGTTGGTGAGCAGAGGGTTTCTTTCCACCTGCCTCCTTCCCTTCCTCTGGAGACACACGACATTTCACAGCTTCCTGGGCACAACGCAGCGTCAATTCAGCCAGCGACTTGTCCCTTCAGCTGGGCGCCTTTGGGCAAAGTACAAGCTGTGTACACAGGCACGGTGGCCTGAACACGATTTTGGCTATGGGAGGCCAGGGAGAAATAGAAAACACCCAAGTGTTCACTGAAAGAGCAGTTACAAGGGAGTGAAATAGGTTGTATAAGAAAACAAGAAGGAAACGGTAGAAAGGAAGAAATTAAATCCAGCAAAATCTGTCCCTAGCCAATCTAATCTCATTTATTTTTTTTTTTAAATTCATTGATGACCCATTCTGCTCTTTATGAACAGAAAATAAACACTGTGCCATAAATTGATTATATTCTATGTAAACACTTCACATTATTCTGATTGGGACTTCTCTGCTAATTCTATATGAAAAAATCTCTTGCTTTATGGAACTAGAGCACCATCCTACCCAACTGTCAGTAGAGTCTGATTTTGCTGTCATATATATTCTTTCAAACTTATTTAGAAGGAAAATGGAAAACATTAAATTTTCTACAAACTTTACTTGCTTTTTATTAGCCCTGTTTAACAGCCATTGCAAATAACTGAAATTTTCCTGAAAGTCACACGTGAGAAAGCAGAGATAACAGATTGCACTTTGTTAATGACATGCCTAAAATTAGATATCAAGTTATTAAAATTTTAGTGTTTTATTTATTTATTTATATATATTTTTTATGAATGAGGACAAAAACCTCATTTCCAAATCTTGTCAGACTTAAATTGTGCTGTCTCATTTGACTTCCCAGTGGATTCAGTCCAGTCTTATGATTGTCAGGGCTGTGAATTTATTTTTATCCGAATGACATAAACCTCCAAAAATATATAAATTGGAAACTCTCTTCAGAATGGCTTCCCTAACTCGTTCCTGCTGTGAAATGAAGAAATCTGTGAGTTTCATCTTCTAATGTTTACAAATATTCAATCTCCTAATGATTTGCGTGGTGACGAACATTGAAAAACAAGTTGATAATCTTATTTAAAATGCCAGAGACCTATATCATAATTGCTTTCAATAAGCTACGCCACACCTTTTTATGTCAACACTTTTCCACACCAGAGTTTTAAAAAATTATATTAAAAAAATAATAAAAAAATAGTTTTTATTGCAGTTCTTTCTGGTCCAAGGCTTAACTTTTTAGGGGTTAGTGAGTGTGTGTGTGTGTGTGTGTGTGTGTGTGTGTGTGTGTGTGATAAGACTCTAGGTAAGTTACTTTGCTTGTGTTGAAGTTGTGTTGATTCGTTGTAAGGGGAATATAGTGAAGGTATTTACCTCATTTTAATTTTTTTCTGTTCTTTCTCTTCACCTCTCGTAAATCCTTTTTTATTTTCTGCTACACATTTTACTTCCATCACCTTTTCTATCAGCAGCTTTTTGACTTAAAACTGCAGCCTTGGAATGGTGAAAATGAGCTATGTAGACGCACAGAGAAAGAATGAAAATATGAATGACTTTGGATCTAAAGTGTTACAAATAAAATTCGACCAAGTAACTGTGAAGATCTAATTGGCTTTATTAAGTGTTTCATGAATCAGTAGCATCCCATCTAACAAGTAGGAAGAAGGGTGCTCCTAGGGGATGTAACAAATGGAAGGTTTTTGCAGGAAGAAGGATGGGGGTAAGGGATCTATTAACAAGAGAAAAGAGCGGGTTTCATATTTCTCGAGCAGGACAACCTTTGGGGGGGGGCAGGGAAAGGCATTGGTTTTTATCATGCTGATTGTCTCATCTTTTTATGGGGGGGGGGATGGAGAGGTCCCACAGGACAGATCAACTCATTGATGTTGACCCAAAAATTGATGAAGATTGTGTTTCTGGGGGAGGTTGAAACAGCAATTTGGGCAGGTATTAAATCTGGATTTGGAGTCCTGGTATTCAGCACAAGTAAAACCATTTGGGCCTGTGGCGTTCTCTTTCCAGAAGGAAGAAAAAGGCGTAATGGAAGTCTCCAGATGATTTTTTTTTGCGAAGTTTCAGGGGTTGGGGGCAGGTAGGGAGTGGGAGACAGTGCGTGAACTGTATTCATATAAGTTAGAAATCTGTATTGATTGTGTATCACAGAAAACCCCAAAACAGTGACCGTGCCAAATACATCCACACGTAGGCAATGTTGACCTTGTCTTAGAAACTCAAACTCCCAGTTGCTATTGTTTATTGTTCGTGGAGGTCTCTCACCTCCGTGCCCGTGACCAGAGCAAGCAAAGGAATGAAGAGAAGTCACCAGCTGCGGCTCCCTCTGGAACATTCCTCAGAGCCTCGCCCAGTGCCTGTTTACATCTCTGTGACCAGCAAGGTATCGCGTGTGCCCTCTCTTCTTTCCAAACGACACTAGACAATATTGGCCGTCAGCTGGGCAATTTACTGTCCCAAACCAAATCGGGAGCTATGGTAAGGAAGAAAAGAGAATATATGTTGGGCAGTCTGCTAGAAAGCTGGGCAGAAAAGAAGAGAAAAGCAGAAAAGAACACATAGAAAAGAACAGAGGTCTTTCTGTGTGCTTGATATCGAATGAACAGAACGAGAAAAATGACCTGTGTGATGTTGTCCCGGGGGAGTTTCATGGAGAAATCCGTGTCCCCTCTGGGTCAAGAAGTTCTCAAGTGTGTGGTTTATGCTCCCTTAGCAATGACCTTGGTCTTTCAGCCTCCTGGTTCTATTTTTAACAAAGAACTGGGAAAGAAGTCCCCTAGATGAGAGATTCCAAGACCGGTTTCCACTTTTGAAAATCAATCTGGAAGAGCCTCAAAGCTCTGCAAAAATGGATACCGATTTTTGCAAGTAGGTAACCACAACGCCCACTATCCAAATGGGGTACACAGAGCGGCTTTTCCCCTTCAGAAGCCCCCAGGAGTTTGTATCCATTCATTGCTCTTTCAAGCTAGAGGACAGAATTGAATGTTGACTATAGAATTCTGATCATGTCATTGGTGGCTCGATGGTTGCAAAACTAAAGGAAGATGAAAATGGAATGTAACTACGAATCCCTACATGATGACATTGTATTTTAGGAACAGGTGACATTGAAGAATATTGTTCACCTAAGATCAGCACCATGGTGAGCACCATGACATTGTAAATTAGTTGAAAGAAATATATTACCTATATCAGACCTTTTTGCGGTTTCTTGGGGTTTTATTTATTTTACTTTAAAAAGGGAATTTAAGAATATCATAGATTTTAAACAATTATAACAATATAAGCATTGGACAAAATGTTCAGATTCTTTTAACTAAGCCAAGTTTCACATATTATTAAGGGTAGACTTCAAGGTACTGTTTCAGGAACAAACGTTTAGTGGGATGAATGAAAGCCATAGAATAGTTATGTCCCCACACACAGGAAGCGTACAATCTGCTGCAGGAGATAAACACAATTACATTTGTTTATGATTTCTCTCTGGCCCACGCCATTAATTCAAGAATGTAAACTCATCACGGTTTCACTATCGATATGCTATGTCCTCCTTAACATTTGCCAAGTTCTTTGCCTTGACGTTATCCATTGTCAAGCAGATGGTCTCATCTTTTTATGGGGGGATGGAGTGGTCTCTTTAGAAGATGTCTGTGCACTTCAGCAGATAGCTTCTCTTTGTGGACACCTGATATGATATTGAATAATTAATTGAACAGATAATATTGAAAAGCTGGTGAGCCAGAAAGTTTTTAAAGATTCCACAGTTGAAAATAGTGCATCAGATTTCCGGGGCAAATGCCTTAAACCTTTATTAAAGCTAAGCAATGCATGAAACTTTTTCTGAGGAAGAAATAATTCCTTCTTATGTATTTTCTTGATAATGAAGTATAACCCAGAGCCTGATGTATGCATCACAACTTCTTTGGTTAGAAAAGGGTCACATAGTCACAGACCACACTATAGTGACCGCCAGAGGGAGGGAGGAGGGGGATAAATGGTGGTAGAAGGAGACTTGACTTGGGGTGGTGAACACACAATACAATATTCAGATGATGTATTGTAGAATTATATACCTGAAACCTGTATAATTTTATTAACCAATGTCACCCCAATAAATTCAATAAAAAACAATTACATAGTCTATATTTTCTTTTACAGGAAAAGCAGTTGTGTTAGTGAATGGTTTGTAAAGGATGCGAAATCTTCGTGTTTAACCAGCACACAGTTTCTCTAGCTGGGCTCTAAGTACTTCAGTTTCCTAGATAGTAAATAAATATATAGCCATTGAGCACAGGCCTTTATTTCAGACAAATGCCAACCCCGAAAAGGACCACTGCTGTTTCTCATTTCTCATCAAAACGCTGCTGAAGACCCAGTGATTCAAATTGCTTGGAACATCTACTTTGGTTAAATCTGGTTTGTTTGACTTTTTCCTTTCCTTTTTCAAATACTGTAGTTAAGCACTAGAACAATGGAGCAGTGTCTCTAGGGATAGAATTCTGTTTCATTGGGAAGAAATCTCAGCATCCTTTGTTGGTTTAGCTCATAGAGACAGACTGTCAGTTAGTAGATGGGGCAGCCCAATTGGAGCCTAGGTGCAGTGCAGCCTGTTAAGAGAAGCTTCATTGAAGCAACAAAGCATGACTTGTAAAAGGCCATTGTAGGCGGGCAGCTGGGTTATGCTGTAGCAGCTTTATGTTAGAAGGTGAAGGGCGCTGCTCATATCTGTGAAATAATGGCTTTTGGAATGCAGATGTTGGAGTACAAGTCCACCCACTTCCATTTTCCCCAGGCATGTCCCAGAATCACATTTCAATTATTGACCTAGAGCAGTGGTTCTCAACCTTCCTAATGCCACGACCCTTTAATACAGTTCCTCATGTTGTGGTGACCCCCAACCATAAAATTATTTTCGTTGCTACTTCATAACTGTAATTTTGCTACTGTTATGAATTGCCATCGGAAATATGTGTTTTCCGATGGTCTTAGGTGACCCTGTGAAAGGGTCGTTCCACCCCCAAAGGGGTCGCGACCCACAGGTTGAGAATCGCTGACCTAGAGGCTGCAGATTTGTGTTCTTGATCAGTTTCTTGACCCAGGTAACCTCCACTTTTCACCTCTCACTCTCTAGATTGCAATGAGGGCGAACTATATATATCCTAGTATGCATTGAGAATCTCATTTTCTGGGGAAGAAAACTTTACTCTCACATGCTGACACTGACTTTGCTCATGTTTGGTTGTTTGACTAAAATAGGTCATATATTTCTTAAATATAGACTATGATCAGGAAAATATATTTGCATATTTTTAATTTGTCAAAATGGCTTCCCTGAAGTCCTTTCAGATAGGAATTGCAGAGTCCTAGAAAAATATCCCATGTTGTGGAATGAGAGATTTTTAGTAAATGGGAGGACACCTAGTTATATTTTTTAAAGATATCATATTTGTTTACTACAGATTTGACTTCTGCAGTGTTCACCTTAACGAGCATCACAAGACTATTCTTTTATGCCTAAAATGGTGTATGGTAATCCCATCAGTACCTTTGGAAACCAGTAAATTATTAATAAGGTGATGATCATGCTAATGAAGGTACTTTATTAGGTTTTGATGGATTTTGTGCTAGAGATTAGGGTGAGGTGATTAAAATATGGAGTAGTTCCTCCCAGGGCAACTCTTCTGGCTTCAGTGTAAACGTCTCTGAAAATTCTTCATTCCTCACTACGTTGCATGCCTATTTTCCAATGACATGATAGTCACTTCCACAGAAACAAAATGGTCTACAAGTCAAATGTTTAATTTGCTGCTGCAGAAGAATTCACAATAGAATTCCCCATGTGGGGTTAATTACGTAGCAATGAAAGAGTAAACCCACTGGGAAAGTGCTCTCAGGAACAATGCTCTGTTTCCTTCTGATAAAGCTCTGTGTGCTTCCTTCCCTTTATGGGCTGGGAAACTCAGAACTAAGAGAAAACATTGAAAAGGTGTGTGTACGAATTATGAAGTTCTTATATTTTGTCAACATGATGAAAAAACAATGACCATGTACAATTATGCATATTCTAAGAGCAATCCATAATTAGTCATGTCTAAGAATATAATGCCCTATCATAAACAGGATAAAATAATACATTTTAAATAATTGATGATAGATATAGAGAGAGAAATCGCTAATATGAAAAACAACAACAAAAATCCCCCAAAATGAGCAGGACAGTCACTCAAAATTTTCTCCATGTTTTGTATTTCTATGAAGAATCTCTTGCTCACATTCTTCTGGATGTATATAGTACAGCTAACTATGTTATTGTAGGTTTTGTTTTGTTTTTTTAATAATTTTTCTTTATTGATTTTAGAGAGAGAAACATCGATGAGAGAGAACATAGATTGGCCGCCTCCTGCTTGCCCCCCAGTGGGGATCGGGCCCACAACCTGGGCAAGTGCCCTGACCGGAATTTGAACCAGCGACCTCTTGGTGCATGGGTCGATGCTCAACCACTGAGCCATACCAGCCGGGCATTGTAGGTTTACTTCATACATGTCAAATATTTCACTGGGTACTTTACATGTGGTATCTTATGAAACCTCTAAGATTTTTTGAGCTAGGTAATATGATCTCTGTGTTATTAGGTGAGGAAAATCACATTTAAAGAGCATAAAAACCTTTCCTGTGCGATGAATTTAGAGCCACTTATCTCTAGAAGCTTTGTTCTCACTCATCCCATACAGTGCCATCATCCATGTCACTTCATGTCAGCTAAAGTGAGGTTAGAGAAGCCTGCGAGTTGAAAGAGGGAAGCATTTTCTAACTAAGTTTGCTGCTAAGCCTGGCTGGATGGCGGCACACAGTTGCACAGTGTCAGACCTACTGTAAAGCTGCATTAATTAGGATGGTATGGTATAGGTGTAAGGATAAAAGAAAAAATGAACCGAAGCAACAGAATAGGGTCTAGAATTAGCCCACACACATGTGGTCAGTTGACTTTGAACAAAGCACAGCTGTGATTTACTGGGGAAAGGAAAAGTGTTTCAACCCCTAGACCTAGAAAATGAGGTATCTGTATTGGGGGAAAAAAAAGCTTATCCTGCCTGGCCGGTGTGGCTCAGTTGGTTGAGCATTGATCCACACACCAAGAGGTCGCCAGTTCGATTCCCGGTCAGGGCACATGCCCAGGTTGTGGGCCCGGTCCCCAGTGGGGGGTATGCAGGAGGCGGCCAATCGATGTTCTCTCTCATTGATGTTTCTATCTCTCTCTCCCTCTCCCTCCTCTCTCTCTAAAAGCAATAAAGAAAAAAAAATTTAAAAAAAAGCTCATCCTTACCTCATACCTTATACAAAAATGAATTCTTGAAGGCACTTGGACCAAATATAAAATCAACAGTTTCTAGAAGAAAATACAGGGAAATCTTGAGCTAGTCAAAGATTTCAGAGCAAAGGCCCCCAAAGCATGAGCCGCAATGGGTAGAAACAAGATAAAGTGGATTTCATTAAACACACAAACAAACAAAAACTCTTCAGAAAAATCCAGTAAGAATAAAAAAGCTAAGCCACGGGAGAAAATGTTCACATTACATATATTGACAAAGGACTTTTATCTGGACTCTGTAAAGAACACAAATCCGTTTTAAAAAGACAGCACAATTGAGTTGAGCCAAAACTTTGACAGTTTACAAAGATTAAAAAAATGACCGATAAGCACCCAAAAAAAACGTTCAGTGTAATGTCATCAGTCATATGTACACTAAAACAAAAAGAAATGCAGGGCACACTAGCATTGCTAACATTGTTGTATTGTTTTTATTCTCTCCCCTTTTCCCCAGCGTTATTGATATATAATTCTCGTATAGCACTGCATAAGTTTGTACATGGTGATTTAATAAACAATTACTGCAAAATGATCACCCCAGTAAGGTGAGTTAACACATCTACGACCTCATATAGCTACTACATATATATTTTTTTATAATGAACACATTTAAGATCTAGTCTCTTAGCAACTTTCAGGTATACAGTATTGTTAAGTATATTCACCGTGCTGTATGTTAGAGGCCCAGACTTTATTGATCTTCTGGCTGGACCTTTGTTCCCTTTGACCGACAAACATACAGTCATCATCTATCAACTTCACGTCCAAGTGTTTACTCGGTAGAAACAAAAACACAGGTGCACAAGAAGAAATGTAAAAATACGTTTATAACAACCGTTTTCAGAGAGCCAGAAATTAGGAACAACCCCAATTCCATCAGTGATGACATGGACAACCAAATAGTGTTACATTAATAAAACAGAATGCTACTGCCAAGCAAAATAGAGACAGACTCATAGACAGAGAGCAGACAGATGGCTCTGTGGATGGGGAGCTGTGGGGTGGGTGGGGTGGGTGGAGCGATTGAGCAAAAAAGAAAAAAGAGAATTCATGGGCATGAACAACAGTGTGGTAATTGAGGGGGGTGTGGAGGGGAAGAGGGCATCGAGGGGATAAATGGTGATGGAAAAAATAAAATTGGAAAAAATAAAAAATTTAAAAAAAGAAAGTAGAGAAACAACGGGGAAAAAAATCATTATATGAGCAAAAGTAGCCAGACATGAAAAATATCAACATTTATGTTACGCTCAAGAAGAGGAAACACTACTATATAATCACAGAAATGGGTTTGTTTGGGCGAAGTGCTATTTAATGAAGACATTTTCAGGGGCAATTAACATATTCTACATCTTTGGTTGATGGCTAAGGGTATGAATGTATTTTTTTAACTGGCTATGTAATATCTTTGACTTTTACCACTTGTAAAATATACCACAATCATTTTAATGTTTTTTTTGTTTGTTTGTTTGTTTGTTTGAGAAATGGGAGTGATAAATAGGTGATATTTTCCTTGTTCATAAAACATATCTTATTGTTTTAAATTTGCCACATGCCTTGGACTTACTGTCCTCAGACCGTCTATACCAGCTTGGCTTCTGTTTGAAAAGTAGCTTTCCTACCTCATTTAGGGAACCTTAAGCTAACCATTGGCTTTTACTAAAGGACTTTCCTGTTACTGTGATTTAAAAAAAAAAAAAAATATATATATATGTATATACACACATATATATATCTATATATGTGTGTGTGTGTATATATATATTTACATATATATACACATACATATTTAACTAGCTGAAATGTCAGAACCATTTGAAAGGTACACTCAGAGAAAACTCAGTTCCATCTATATTCACTCCAGCTTTTCCATGTTCTTTGTTTTCGGTATACCCTTCCAATGATACTTTTTGCAAAATTAAGTATACGTTTGTGTGTGTGTGTGTGTGTGTGTGTGTGTGTGTATTCCTATTTTACTTCCTTTCTATCCTCAAAATTAGCACACTGTACACTCTGTTCTGTGTATTGGTTTCGTAACCTATTCTGGAGATCTCCCTATATTTGTACATAGAGTTTTCTACCTCTTTCTATTTTAGGCTTTCACAGTTCTCCATTTTGTAACTGTTCCGTTGTTTGTTCAAACAGTCCTTTATTGAGTGTTTTTGCCGTTTCAAATAATGATGTAGAGAATACTCTTTATCATGTGTTGTTGACAATTGTGGAGTACATTTCCACACTATCAAGAGGTTCCCTTGATATTTCTCAAATGGTTATAGATTTAGCTCTATTTTGTATGTCACCTACAAATAAAGGCAATTTTACTTTTCTTTCCAATTCTTATATTTCTTTTTTTCTTGTTTAATTGCTTTGACTAATGTCTCTAATGTAATGTTAATGAGTAATGTTGATAGTAGCTGACTTAGAAGGCAACTGCTGTTACATTTTGAGAACAGTTATGGAGAGCTTTTGTATCAGCATTATTTCTAATTGAAATTATTAGCTCCAAGCCTATGCCGGAATTACCAGATAGGCCATCTTATAGAAAATCTCTTCTGGGTGGACTTGGTGATGCGAATTTTCTAATGAAAATATTTTCCTGATCTGTGTATACATGATTCAGTCTGTTACAGTTCAAGATCTTAAACTTTCCTATTGCTCATTCCCAGGAAATGTTCCTATTAATACCAAGTCCTACGCATCAACATTTCAACAGAAAAATGCACATTTTATGAATTTTTCTGTGGTACAACTTCACACAGAAGAAACAGGATCAAAACAGGAATCTTTTCATCAGTTCTTTCTGGGGTAATTAAACTTGGACCTTTTGCTTCGCGTGATTTTATGCATTTCACATCTGTCTTCATCATACATACTAACACCGAGTTGAATTTTATTTCTTTTCCCATTTCATAAATTATGGAAATGTTTAATGTCATTGCCTTTCTTTGCTACTTATTTGGGTGTTTCCTCATGATAGAATTCTTATAATATATGATCTTACAATTTTTACTGCTTTCATGACATTATTAGCAAAAAATAATTAAGTACAGCTACATGTTCTTGCCAGAACTAAGCGGAGCTAGGATATAAAGGAGTGCCTGGCCGGTGTGGCTCAGTGGATGGAGCATCGTCCCATGGACTGAGAGGTCCTGGTTCAATTCCCAGTCAGGGCACATGCCCGGGATGCAGGCTTGATCCCCAGTAGGGGGCATGCAGGAGGCAGCCAATTGATGTTTCTCTCTCATCGATGTTTCTATCTCTCCCTTCCTCTCTCTCTAAAAATATCAAAGAAAACATATTTTTTTTAAAAAAAGGTGCGCTCTTTAGTGTGGCCTGGGATACACACAGCCCCTTTTAGGGAGTGGGGTGCGACTTACCATACCAACCTTGTAATTTCGGAATGTCTGACTGGGTGGTTGTTTCTTTGGAAAATGTAGACACATTGTCACAAGGGTGGAAACTCCGTAGCACAGCTGGTAGGACAGGGGTGGACTGGGCAGCGTATGGTTGAGGACACCACTAGCGTAGGGACTTCTGAACACCCGGGCCTAGGCATACAGAGACGCCTCTCTCCTCTAGTCTCTGAGTTAGCCTGTCCCACGTGGAGTGCCTAATGAAGGGGACGGATGACATCCTCAGCTGTGCAGAACAGATACCTTGACAGGGAAGTGTCGGGTGTTGATTCCTTCGGAGCCCTAAACGACAGTGTATTTGAAGTTAGTTCCTTCTGGTAAGTCTGTCTCCCTCCGTATAGGAGCCCCGCGTGAACCCACGTTGCGTGACTAATACAGAGGAGCAACCAGCCCCGTCAGAACGTTTCTCTGTGTCCATCAGGTGTGTTTTCCAGGCTGAAGGAAAGCAGCGGATTACTAAGCTTCCCGTTCCATGTTACGGTCAGCTCTCCCTCTTCAATGTATTCCCCCTTTTCTGTTTGGAAAGGATTGCGTGGATAAGACATTACTGCAAGAGCAGCAGCTTGGAAAACTGGCGAGGCATTGTTGCTTTGCCTCCTTGTTTCCCCGCGTATCTTGAGCACACGGTGTCAGTCACACGGACTCTGGTTGGAAAGGGGTCCTGTAACTTCAAGCAGCTTTGCTCTCAGTTACAGTGATCTCGGGTAAGACTGTGGTCATGGCTGAGCTCACGGAATGATGACATCTGCAACTACTTGTTGTTATGTAATATATTGAGGTAAAAGTGTTTTGAAAGGGTCGCTTTTGCTCTCTCTCATTGTATTTATTTAGTTAGTTAATCCTCACCTGAGGATATTTGTTTCCACTGAATTTTAGAGAGAGTGTAAGGAAGGGAAGTAGGGAGGGGGAGACAGAGAGAAAGAGGGAGAAAGAGAGAGAGAGGGAGAGGGAGAGAGAAAGATCGATGTGAGAGACATTGATTGGCTTCCTCCAGCACACACCCTGACTAGGGCCGGGGATTGAACCTGCAACCCAGGTACATGCCCTTGACCAGGAATGGAACCTGCAACCCTTTGGTCCGCAGGCCAACACCCTAACCACTGAGCCGAACCAGCCAGGGCTCTCATTTTATTTTTAATTGTTAAATTGTTCCTCAGTCTTATATAAAACCACCTACACTTAATCCTAAAAGACACATATTTAGATTGACTGTGTTTCTTTTTATTGATTCAAGGATCTTTTTCATCGGATGCAGCAGAATAAGGACTTGAGTAAGAATAAAACTTGCTCTTTTGCAATAGCCCAGGCAGAGAGGAGATGAACCCGGCAGCGAAGGGTACATGAAGGCTCTTAGGGATCCCCAAAACACGGACAGGGAAGTCAGTACTGAGTTTCAGACAGCAGCTGGGATTTTGACGGTGTTCGTTAGCCAAGTTGGTCTGACCCCGGCTTCCATCAGCGTGCACACGCCCGGCCCCTGGAATCTGGCCGAGCAGCCAGAGGGACGCCCCTGCCCTCGGAAAGGGACACCTGGCTGTGGCAGAGAAGGCAGACATCCAGCTGACAGCTCAGGTACCATTGGACCTGCCTCAGCATTTCACTGGGCGCCACTCGGGTCTTCCTATGAAATGATGACCTCTGCCCCTGGGATATTTGAAATCGTCTGCACCTGGTACAAAGCATCTATGGACCCAAAGTACCTAGGAAGAAGGTATTCCTCCCCTCCAGAGCCAAAGCAGAAAAATCTTTATTATCTTCAGGGAGTTCCCTTTACAGATGAAAATAAAATCGTGCACTGTCCTCTTGCCCTCTACCATCACTCAGATTGTTTATAACAACAACAGCAGGTAATATTTGTTAAATATAACTGTGTTCCAGGGATCACACACAGATATAAATTCTTTTAGTGCCACAACAAAGTTTTATGGTCAGTACTGTTTAGTACTTTCATTTTACAGATGAGAAAACCGAAGCTTTGAAAGGTTGAATAATTTGTCAAAGACGCCAAGCTCCTGTGTAGCGTGGTTGAAATGTTCCTGCTTGCTTTGCTCATCCCGGAGCCTAGACACTTAGTTACCCGATGCTGCCTCAGAGCTGGGGCAAAGTAGTATAAATACATTTATTTTAAAACCATGGATAGTCATCTCACTGCTTAAGGCATTTAAGTCTAAAATGAGTCCCCAGAAGCTCTCTGCAGACGTTGTCCCAGATTACAATGGTGTTTCAGGGCAGTGAGCACTAGAAGATTTAATTCAACTAAAGACGAAATTGCAGGACTCAGGGAACCTTTTTCTCTCCCATCCCATTTATGCCTGGCAACTAGGACTGTCCTGGCCACTCTTAGTTACAGCAAACACTTGTATAGAAGTAAACTGCGTTGAATTCAAGTCCCAGGCTTATGGTGGAGGCTTGGGAAAACCTGAAGACCGTGCTGTTGGCGATTTTGCAATGAGGAGAAGAGGTTGGGAAGGAGGAGAGACAAAGATAAGTCATTACAAAAAGGCTAGCATTCTTATGGAAACAAAACTACTTTCTTCCATGTCAGTCATCCTAGAACACAGATGCTGTCAGCCTCTGGGGATGACTCCTTGAACATCCTCTGGGCCGGGACCGCGTGTACTTGAGGCGTGTACTTGTTTCTGATGGTAATGAGTGTGGCCTAAGTGGGCAGAGGTAGTCCTGTGTCTCAAAGCGGGTGTGAGATCTGAGGGCTGACGGTGCAGTTTCTTACATGAGTGGGACCACGCTGGGAACAGGAGACAGAAAGGCAAATGTCTGTCTCATGTTTTTTTTTTTTTTTTTAATTTTTTTCTTCATTGATGTTAGAGAGAGAGAAAGGGAGAGGGAGAGAGAGATAGAAGCATCGATGAGAGAGAACATCGATTGGCCGCCTCCTGCATGCCCCCCACTGGGGATCGGGCCCACAACCTGGGCATGTGCCCTGACCGGGAGTCGAACCGGCGACCCCTTGGTGCATGGGTCGACGCTCAACCACTGAGCCACACCGCCAAGCTCATTGTTTATTTTTTTATACGAGCACATTAATACATTATACAGTATAGTGGAGCTGCTCTCCAAGCCGCCTTTCAGGATCCCTGCTGAAAACTGGTGGTATACATGTATGGGCAAAGCTGCCATTTGAAATGAGTTAACTGTATTTCTCTACATTTTGGGGAAAGAGAATATAGAAACTTTCCTACACTAAACACGTCCGCATGCTGAAAGGAATGTATGTAAAATGGAGCTCATGGCTTTTAAATGGCTGTTACTTATTTGCAGAGTTCTGCTGATTTACCCTGTTTGCCTAATAACTGCTTTATTGTCAGCTTTCTTCTTGGAACCTACCAAGAGTTCATTAAAACCAGCGAGACAGAGATGAAATCCAGTGAGGAAATTCAGGCACATAGAGGTCATAGTTAGGGAGTGAGTGATAGAATTTTTTACTCCAACTCTAAGATATTTTAACAGTATACTGCCTCTAATTTAAGGGAGAAGCAGTGGATAAAATCGTTTTTGAAAAGGAGGAAAGGTCAACAGAAATGCTGTTTCCAAACATCTCTGTATCTTGGGTTTTTTTTTTTTTTTCTGATGCATTTTTATTTTTTAACTTTATTTTTATTTTGGACACTATTACAGATGTCCCCGTTCTCCTCCCCCCTTGCCCACCTCCACCCAGCCCCTCCCCCTTCCTCTGTGTCTATGGGTAATGCCTATATGTTCTTTGGCTAATCTCTTTACCTTCTTCCATCCAGTCCTCCCTCCCCTCTGACACCTGCAGGTCTGTTTAATGTATCCATGCATGCCTTGGGTCTTTTTTTTTTTTTTTTTAATCCTTAGCAATTGTTAGTGATATTTGGAAATCTGGGAATCTGGATTTCTGCATCCTTCTTCGGGAAGAATGTTAAGCACTACAAGGTCCATGATAGTCAGTGGCAGAGCTTTATCATGCAGAACTTCTGGAATTTATATATTTATTTTGTTTTTGCATTCTTCAGCAAGTCTCAACACGTCATTTAATAAAAGAGGCCGTCTTTAAGCGTTATTTGTACGAAAGTGGGCAGGCAGAAAGGAGAGACCCTTCAGAGATTTACATCTAGTCTTTCCACTGGGGAACCCCTTCCTTTTGAAGGTTAGTAAGGGGGTTCCATGGAAGTGATGGGGACAGAGACCTGCTCTCCCCCAGCTCTCCACTGAGTGATAGTGGAGATGGTGCCTGGCCCCAGCTCCCGTTACTCCCGTCAGGGGCCAGTGGTCCCCGTCCCTGCAGGGGAGGTCTGTGTACACTTGTACTGGTGTAAAGCGTGCCCCCTGAGATGTTTTCAGTGTGGTAGAAGGAACACTGACTAAAAATAATCTAGATGACGAAGCCTTTCATTTAACGTCCTGTGTGAATTTCTGTCCAGAGAGAGGCAGAGGCAGAGACGGGGGACACATAAGCAAAGACAGGAGGAATAAATAAGTGAACAGCTTAACCGTAAGGAGCCCAATGGGTAAAAGGGCAGATCGGTTATAAACTATTTAAATTCCAGCTTTAATGTCACCCTAACATGATCATATGTGAAATATGGCTTCTTTGTACATGTTTTATCTTTTTTTATATACTTGTTTTTTAATTCTTATATTAATTTATACTATAAATGATCTCAAACTCCAAGATATTTTTGTTTGAGGAAGGAAATGCTTTCTTCCTACCTCTAATACACTAGCTAAAAGGTAGCATTAGCATTATATACTTTGAGAGAGTTAATATAGAGCATAGGAAATACAAGTAGCCAAGAGTTTAGGATCTGCTTCATATATATAAATATACATAATCCTAAATATATGTACATATAAATGATCCTAAATACTCAGTTGAATTTTCTCGGTCCCAGCTTTCTTTCCAGTGGAATAAGAATAGTGGTCCCTGTCCTGATAACCACAAAAGACTTCTTTGAGCATCAGTGTTTTAGAACATTTCTCCTTAAAATCGATGAGTTAATATTTAGTTCCAATTGGACTTTTCAAGTACTTAAAGCTGTATAACTGGAACCATTTCTTTTTGTTAAGGTTTGCTTTCGCTGACTATAAAATAAAGGCAGCAACATGTGCCCTGTCCTGTATGTTCTGAGACTTCATTAAACACAAGCTGAGGAACAGGAACTTGACTCAGGCATTTTGCAGTCAGACCTCACCCATCTGCTCATTCCAAGAAAAGTTGAACCTGAACAGATAAATTACTGGGGTTTTAAAAAGTATTTAGAGAAGACAGCACACACATATATATGCATGTGTGATGTATTTATGTACGTCTGTATGCAAGTATGAAATTGGGTGGCTGGTTGTGACTGTGCTATGTAGGAACGCTCTACTAATATAGCTATTTTGTAGCTGATTCATAGTTATGTTGCAGCAAAAACCTTGGAAGGATTAGAAGAGCAGATTTCCATTTTCTGAACAGCAATACTTGATGAACTTGAAGGCTATCAGTAGGTCAGTTCTTAATTTCCTTCTCATGTGACTAATGAAGCCAGTCCATTTCCTTCCATATTGCACAGCCTTGCACATTGAGTTACTTTTTATAACTTTGGACACTGGTTGCGTCTTATGACTGCCAGTTGGTTGTCTTTATCTCCCTTCTCTGTGGTTTTACAGACTGCATCATAATTTTGAAATAAATCTCACATTGCTCTGGCTGGTATGGCTCGGTTGAGCATCCTCGTGTGCACCAAAAGGTCGGTTCAATTCCCAGTCAAGGCACATACCCAGGTTGCTGGTTCTATCCCCGGTTGGAGTGAGTGCAGGAGGAACAGATCGATGTTTTTCTCTTACATTGATGTCTCTCTCTCTCTTCCTCTCTCTCTAAAAGTCAATAAAATACATTTAAAAAATAAAAATAAAGTAAGCCTCACATTTCTATATATTGTGTAAAAGGATGATTTGTGTTTAGACCTCTTTTTTCTTCGAGTTTTCTGAGGATCATATTTCTCATCTTTTTTATGAGAAGAATTTTCTTGAAGTTGTTAGCAGTTTCAAATGATAAGCAGTGTGTGTCTGTGTGTGTGGAAGAAAGAACTATAAATTAAAGCCCTATACACACATAAAGAAGTATTGTTAGTAATCTACAAAACAGTATTTTGGGTCTTTGTGTGTATATTTATAGTTTGGAATTAAAATATGGTGTCCTTGCAAAACCATAATGTAGGGTAATTATCGTTAAACTTCTAAATTGTGAACCAATGGAAAAATCTATTGTGATTTGGGTGAGCTTTTTTTTTTTAAGCTTTTCTGTGGCATCTTGGAAAAGCATAACATATGATTACTAAGAATTTTTAAGAGAATTTTTAAGAGAATTTGGCAGTGTTCAATATAGCACCGAAAATGTACTTTTAGAATAAAATGTTTAATGTTTAATTCATCACAAATACGAAAAAAATTGTTGATTTTCTTAATTCAAATCAGTTATGATAATTTTACTATGAATCAGTAATTCCCAAAAGGTGACATGAGATATATTTTGTACCCAACAGACTTTAGCAGGCAAAGGAATAGAGGCGTGTTGTTAAAAGACTATGATTCAACATTATTTATTTTTCTTTCAATTTTTGTTTTAAGTTTTTATATCATAGCTTATCAAACTTATCAAAGTTTCTTCTTATTATTTCAAGTCAATGCACTAATCAGTACTTTAAACTGATTAGTTGAAAACTTTTATAAGCCACACTTTAAAATTGTTCAATGGGTTTTTCAGGTAATATAGATACCTCATCTGCCCAATTAAAAGCTCTCCTTCATAATGTCATAAAAACGAATTAATGTTGGAAATTTATGTCATTAAATGTTTTATATGAGATAACTATAGCTTAAAGCAAAAGTTATCAGCTGACAATATGCATAATAAAATGTTTTCCCTTTGTCCTACTCAGTGTGATTTGTGTGATCAACAATGATAGAAGCTTATGAGGTCATGATAGTCCCCTACGTGTGTTGTTATTGTGTATCAATAAGTGATTCAACTTTCTTTTCCCCTGGAACCTCATAGTTACTATTTGTGTATACATGTGTGTGTGAGATTTTACAATGAAAAACAGTGTGTACTTCATGAGCCAGAGAACATCTACGTATTTCCCCTTTGGGTTTAATCATCTGCTAAGCTGCCAATGGACTACACCCCAAAAGTTAATTTGTGTGGAGATTTACATTTATTTTTTCACAGAATCAACATTAACTTGGGGAAAGGTTTGATACCAACTTCATGATCTTAAATCAAAATGCAAACAAAATACTCTGCAGTAGGAATGTTTTTAAAAATGTAGACACGGACACAGTTGTAATCTAATTATTAATCACTAGTTTTTCACCAGAAAATTCACCAAGAGACTATTGAGCTGAGCTGACATTTAAACTCTTTTGTGAATGCTGGTCTCCCACCCAAGCCTCTGGCATTGTTGACTCTAATAGTCCTGAATACAGTCAGAATGGAGGTGAATGCAGAAGGTGGGTGCTGGAGGACCAATTCTGTCTGCAGGAGGAGAGAGAGGAGGTTTGGGGACGATCAGGATTTTGGGGACCCAAGAGCTCTGGAGGGCTAAACCAGGTAGTCAGAGCTCAAATCGGGAACGAGATCTGTGACGTCGTGGGGATTAAAGAAGTCAGAAACCAAATGTGTGTAATGTACATGAGACAGAATGAAATGGGCTTGCCGCATGCCATCCGTGTAACATTTAGTGAGGAAAAAAATCAGGCACTTGGGACACGGAGCTGGGAGTTCTAGCTGGTAGTGACAACTGGGGATGTCGCCGCTGCTTTGTGAACTCTGTCCCAAGAGAAAGGATTTCCTAGAACTCTTGCTTCCAACCAGATTACTGGCTCTTTCTCTATTCACCTTCCTTATCATCCTTTACAACCAAACCTCAAATCCATAAACCAGTGTGGTTAATTCTAGTAGCGCTAATAGGAGTGATCTGTGCGTTAACCATTTCTCAGAGACACGATACTAATTGTTGGATCCTAAAAGTGTTAAGGGGACGCATGTTTGGGTATTGTGGGAGCCTGGAAACATGGGTTCATATGAAATCAGGGCAAGGATTGTGATAGATGGTGGCAATGCTTAGCAGAAATGGGAAGGCAATAACCTCGTTAATGACATTCTAGCTGGTGTGGGCTGGGGCAGTAATGGTTACTGCAGTGAGTCAGTTGAGAAACAGCATAGGCTCAATCTGTCGCAGAAAGGATGCAGAGAACACAGATTTGAGAGGGATTTATAAACTTAGACATGTGTGGTTAAAAGAGGAGGGGAGTTAGGAAGATGCCTAGATATTGCACAAGTACAACCAGATTTTTGGTCTTCCCTTTTAAAGATACACAGGATACCAGAGGAGGGACATGCTTGAGGGTTTAGGTACTGGATTTTTGTTTGTTTGTTTGAACTCAGAGAGTTCAAGGTGGTTATGGATTATCTATGAAGATTATCTATGGATTATCTATGAAGAAACATTCAATATGATGTTGGAAATATATGCTCACTTTCACACCTGGACAGAGGTATCCATTTGGAACTTTCAAAGACGGTCTTGAGGCCTGGCTGGGTGGCTCAGCTGGACTCCCAAAGGTTTCGGGTTTGAATCCCGGCCAGGGCGCACACCTGGCTGGCAGTTCGATCCTTGGTCGGGGTGTGTACAGGAGGCAGGCAAGCGATCGATGTCTCTGTCTGTCTCTCTCTCTCCCCAACCCCCTTCCTCTTTCTCAAAAAAAAAAAAAAAAAATCCTTAGGTGAGGAATAAAAGAAAAAAGATGGCGTTTCTGATGGACTTCCTACATGGGTGAAGCTGATCTTCCCCCCCCACCCATGGGTGTCCCATCGTAGCCCTTTTTATCACCGATTATAGCAGTTCAGTTTTTTCCAGTTGTTCAGTCCAAGAACTTGAATCCATCCCCGACTCCATTCTTTATCTCACACCCTCGTTTAATTGTTAAGGAAATCTCATTGAAACGACCTAGAAATGTACCCAGAGTGCAGACGGTTCTCCTTCAGCCCCCTGCCTCCCCCTCTGCCATCCACTCTTTCACACCTGGGTAGTCACAGCAGGTCTCGGCCCCACTGGATTCCAGCTCTTCCTTCTGAGACTCTTCACAGCACAGCAGCCGGAGTTATCTTTTAAGTAAAAGTTAAACTCCATTACTTTTCTGCTCAGAATCCTGAAATGGCTGTCTGTTTCACTCAGGCTGAAAACCGGAGTGCTCATAGTGACTCACGTAAACACCTCATTTTCTCCTCGATCCGCTGTCCCCCTTGGTTCGTTCAGCGCGTGTGTCCCCGGCCCTGGATGACTGGGCCCTGTGGGGTCTCGGGACCTTTCAGGCGGGTCTCTCTCCCAGACCACATGGTAGCACGTTCACCAGTTTCCACTGTCTGCTCGGAAGACCCCTTCTCAAGGACACCCCCGCCGTTTGGAAATGCAGTCCGTGTGACTTACCACATTCGAACACACCGCATTTACTTATACATAACCTCCTTTGTAAACGGTCACTGCTATGAAAATGTAAGCCACATAGTGTGAGGCACATCTGCCTTTTATCACCGATACATGTCCAGCATTTAGCATAGTGCCTGGCACGTAGTGAGAGCTTGATAGATATTTGTTATGTTGAAAAATAGAGATTGAATGGTACCAGTATTTTTAAGGAGGTTTTTTGGGGGTGGGGGAGTGGGGGGAGTGGAGTCCGATTTCAATGTAATCAACAGAAAATAACAATTATCAAAACAATCATTTTAGAAAAATGGAAGAATATATCGGTTTAGCTGAAATGTGAACTGAATGTTTTCAGAGCTCTGTAAACAAAACCAACTGACAGGAAACACAATTTATGAAGAGATTGAGGGTTATTCATATGGGTGGATCTCCCTAACAGGAGAACAGTTCTTTTGTTTTTGTTTTTGTTTTTTTTCCATTCTACTCTGCTATATGGAGTAGTTTCCCATTAAAACGTGTCCCGATGGCTGGTCATCAGACAGGCTCACACACATCGTATCTCCAGACAACCTCTATAGGCAAGCAATGATAACTAGAAAGGGGACAAACCTGCATGGGACAAAGTGGTTGGGTAATGATTGCCTTTGGTCATTTCAGTAAATTCAGTTATCTGTGTGTTGTTGGTTTTTTTAAATAGTAAATGATCAGAATACCTTTATTATTTATTTATTTATTGTTCTTTTAAGTTTTTATTGACACTATTACAGATGTCTCCCTCCCTCCCACCCTTGCTTTTTTGATGGAGACTATTTCTCTGATACTAGGTCTTTGGTGGTACCAGATTAGTCTGTTCAGAAGAGGAAGGTGTGGAGATGAAGCACAGACAACAAGTACACATACACATAAGTAAGAAAACGGTGAAGTGTTTTACACAGTTACATGTCATCACTTCAAAAATCTGACCTTATGATTATCATAGGTTTCATATTTATTTGCTTTTATTAACTCACATAAAATGTACTCAACAGCGATAAACAAGTGTTTTTGTTTGTTTTTTTTTCTTTATTGATTTTAGAGAGAGAGGAAGTGAGAGGGAGATAGAGACAGAAACATCAATGAGAGAGAACATGGATTGGCTGCCTCCTGCATGCCCCCCACTGGGGATCAGGCCCACAACCTGGGCATGTGCCCTGACCAGGAATCAAACCGGTGACCTCTTGGTGCATTGGTCGATGCTCAACCACTGAGCCACACAGGCTGGACTGAAGAAGTGTTTTATAAATTAGAACTCATTGGTATCAAGGATGCAAATTACCCTATTTCCTTTTTCTGTCATGCATCATGTCAGAACCATACAGATAAGCTACTGGCCCTCATGGCGCCTACATTCTGATGGGATTGCTTTATTAGTAGATAATTAGTAAGAACTTTGTCATTGTCTGTCCCCAATTAACTTCGTTGGGCTTAAAATATCTACACAGAGTATCCTTTGCCATCCTGAAAACTTGCTACAAGAAGAGATACTAGGGGAAGGTCTTGTGCCTATAGCTATGATCATAAGTGACCTCACGCCATCAGAGGGTCAGGGAAGACCAGGACCCAGGCAGTGTGGTCAGAGGGACATTCTGGGTATAGCATGGTGGTCGGGTTTAGCTTCAGAGAGAGTGACGGCCATCTGTCCTACCCTCTGTCCCCCCATGCATGCAGCCACCCTGGAGGCCGGCCTGTCCGGCTCAGCACGCATCCCTCTTTGTTTCGACTCTGCAATCCCTTCGTGCTGCTGACTCAGGGCTTGTACATTCTGATTGACTCTGATGTTTATAGCAGATCCCGAATTGTAGATCTGGGTGGTGCTGATGGGCAGCAGGGCCTCCCCGAGAGCCCGTTTTGCTTGACGAAGTTCTCGGCTGTATTGATTTGTGCAGTTTCTTCACGGTTCTTAAGAATCGGAGGCATCAACAAGGGTTTTGTATTCCAGGCAAGAGACACACTATGAAAAAAAAAAAAATAGTATCGTCAATTGTTCAAACACACAACCTTTAGAGGTTCGAATTTTCTTAGGATTGGCTCCTGCAACGCTGAGTAATTTTCTTTGGCTGTTCACCTTATTTGCTCTTATAACCGAAAAATAACACTGCAAAGATAAACTGCACCCGGGCAGCTGTTAGGCTATTACTTCTCAAAATGCTTCAAACCCTTAGTATTCCTTTCTAGCTCTGCTGGTACTGGGTTTTTCTTCTCATGTCAATACGAAGACATGAAAACAAACTGATAGATCGAAGGTTGACTTTCCAGGGTTTCCCAAAGAAAATAATAGAAGGCATCATTTGGACTTCCATTGTTCTGTGATTGACAATGTTGAGTGTATTCTCATGCAATTTTTTCACCTTTATTTTATTTATTTCTTCCTCTATACACAGAGGAGTCTATCATTTCATCAATATTAGGAGCCTACGCATTTATTTATTTTTAGACAATAGTTTATTGACTTTTAGAGAGAGAGGAAGAGAAAGGGAGAGAGAAACATCGATCGGTTGCCTCCGGCACACCCCCTACTGGGATCCAGCCTGCATCCCAGCCATGTGCCCTGACCAGGAATCAAACCAGCAACCTTCAGGTGCATGGGATGACACCCAACCAACTGAGCCACACAGGTCAGGGCAGATAGCTATATTTACCTATAACATATCAATTGTATGTCGCATAATACTTTTAAACCTATAGACCTAACAACAACCTGAGTCAGCCTATTTATATTTTTCAGCATCAAAGAAATGTGATCTAAGAGAGTCAGAAACAATTTTCTGCATTTAGTTCACTAAACGGAGGAACGATGGAAGGTAATCGATACACTGCCCCAAGCACAGCTTCCCGTGAATGGGAGGCTTTCGGTACCCTTCCTGGAAAAACCGGAACGCACCAAAGAGCATGGATTTAGAGAATCACTGAACATCAGGAACTCCATCAATGAGGAAATGAGGAAAATGAAACCCAGAAATTAAGTGACTTGACCAGATCAAAGAGCCAGGCAGTCCTCATGTAGAACTGAATGGTCTAAGGCACGAAATTCAGCCAGTGTACAGCGAGAATGCTTAACACATGGGCACTGACCTCTTTTCCCTTAGACTGTCACACACAAAATGACAACAGCCAACACAATAGTCATCTGGTGTGAATGAATCAAAATTATACTTCTTCTTCTTCTTCTTCTTCTTCTTCTTCTTCTTATTATTATTATTATTATTGTTGTTAATTCTCACCTGAGGATATTTTTCCATTGATTTTTAGATGGAGTGGAAAGGAGGGAGAGAGAAACATCAATGTGAGAGAGACACATCGATTGGCTGCCCCCTGCATGACCCCGACAGGGGCCAGGGATCGAACCTGTAACCCAGGTACGTGCCCTTGACTTGGAGTTGAACCCACAACCCTTCGATCTGCAGGCCAGCCCTCTGACCACTGAGCCAACCCAGCCAGGGCATATACCTATTATTTTTTGTCAGATCAGCAAAAAGCATAGTTTTTGGTGTGCCACAGAATTTGAGTAATTCGCTTATGTGTGCCCCGAGATGAAAAAGGCTGAAAATCGCTGCTCTAAAGTGCTATTTTCAAAATTGAGGAAGAGATGCTTCACACCTTCTTAAAAATCGATTACTACAGAATACAGATGAGTGGCTAAGATGCTATAGAAAATGTATCCAGAAGATAACCTCTTATTTTAGATCAACGCTTTAAAAACAAAAAGAGAAAACAACATGTTTTTACAGAAACAGCACATTGAACAAGGTGCCTAATTTTCTTTGAAATAATGTGAAACAACTTTTAGTAAGAAAACAACAGCGCCTGTGTGTGTGTGTGTGTGTGTGTGTGTGTGTGTGTGCCCGAGAGAGAGAAAGAGAGAGAGAAAGAGACAGAGAGAGAGAGAGAGAAAGAGAGAGAGAGACACACACACACAGAGAGACAGAGAGAGACATTTTCTCCCCACTCCCAAACCATTCACAGTTAAACAGGCTTCTGCTCCAACGTTGTAACAGTGATTGCCCAAGCACCGAACTCTGCAGGTGGTTGGGTGTCTTGGCACAGAGGAGAACAGGAAAAACCCCCTCTAGAAAAGTGTAGTCTCTGTGTAGCTGTTCCACTTTAATAATCACAACGGTGCCCACTCACAGCCTCCTCTGCCAGCCACTCAGGTTTCAAGTAGCCTAGCAATTACTCAGGGTGCCTGCAGCTACAGGTGAGTCCTGAATATTTATCAGAGGTTCCCTTTCTTTTCCTTTCTCTTGTCTTTCTTTTCTGCCTCCTCTCCTTCTTTCCTGGTCCTCCTTCCACCCCTCCCTCCCTTCCTTCTTTTTCTTTCTTTCCTGCTTGTATTTAAAGATGTTACCTGTTAAGGTGAGGTATGTAGGGGCTTATATCTATTCTCGATCAACATGGATTTACTTTATAGATATTTTTCATTTAAAATTTATTTTCTGAATCTTCAGAAATAGGAAAGTATGATTATTTTATTTGCAGTATCTTTTTATTTTATTTTTTGCCTAGTAAATTAAAATGTATGTATTCCACATACAGTTGTTGAGGTTGTCTCTCTCACATCTCTTCTTTCTCCGTGAATCAACTGCTTTCTCTGTGCTGGACCCTGTACTAGGAAATAGTGACAGTCTCTGTTTACCCATCGAGTCAATGACTCTATTTATGTTGGACTTCCCGTAATGTCACAGTCCTTTGTAGAGCATTGTCCTTGCTTTATATATTCAAGGAACAATAAAAGTGAGGTTCAGAGAAATGAAATGAGCTCCCTGAGGTTAGTAACCAGGACCTGGAATAGCTCTGACTCCAACCTAGTTCTTCTGAAGTTCAAACCCATGTCAGTGTGATATGCCCTTTGGAAGGTGATTGCACTTAAGGGCAGGGGAGGGGTGATGAGTATTTCTGATCATCTTCCGTCCACCCTGACTGCTCTCTTGACTGCCCGTCGGCTCCACTTTGCCCGGGGCTCCGCCTACGACTTTCTAGGACCCATGATGTACTCTTTGGTGGATACAAACTCCGCCATGTCTTCAACTTTAAATTTGGATGCCGACGCTTCTCAAAAATTTACAATCATCCATAACCTATTTTAAGCACCTTTGGGAACAATGTGATGGAGAGAGAAAAATTTGCAATAGAACCATGATGTCTGCGGTTTCATTTTCCCTATTTTTGCATTAATGGCACCAAAATAAATAGAATAAGGGAATTGGGATTTAGGACACTGGGTTTTTCAGTTCTGCCACTAAAACATCTCTGACATTTGGAGCTAATGTCTTTGTATTTATTGGATTCAACTTCCTATTGACAATATAAAAAAAATTGCCCAGGTGACATTTAAGATAAAATGCAATGCTAAATTTTATTATTATTTCTGATAACAGTGGCATCAAGTTTAATGGTTAGTAACCTCTACGAATCTTAACTCAATGAAGTTTTACGTATCTTTCCACACCCTTGCCACAGAGAACACCTTTCTTCTTGTGTCTTGTAAGACCTTTTAACCCTAAAGCAAACACCACGAGAAGAATTGTCGACTCACTAAAGGCTTTGCTTTGCCTCTGCTCAGATGAATATGCAAAATGTTTGTTGCATTGACTTTTGTTGTTGTTTTATGCGTCCACGGACGTGTCAACCTGGCCTTATCTCTGAAGGCTTTGAAACTCAAGGCTTTGACAGTCAATGAATGTTCTGTTTTGTGATCAAAACGTTTGATAAGTTCTGTCTACATAAACAACACAGGGAAATAAAAACCATTCAGGCTCTAACGGGGAAACTCTCCAGTCTCTTACATAAGTAGACTCCAGGACACTCACGGTATTGTTTATCATCAGGAGTCGATTTAATAGTCTGTGACATATTGGTATGTTCCAGTCAGATTCAGCTGTTCTGTAGGTGAGGTTAGAGCTTGTGAGTCCAGCCTTATTATTATTTCTGTATTTTAACGTCCCTGTTATGTTGGAAGACATTCTAACGCTCAGAAACACTACAATGTATAATAGCCAGTGTTCACACACAGAAAAAAATAATTATTTAAAAAATAAGAAATAGAAAAAAGCAATTTAAGTCTGAATGTATTTAGGCCCTTTTCCCTTGAGAGCAGACAAGTAATCCAATTAAAATGGGCAGAGGACCTGAACAGACAGTTCTCCAAAGAGGACATACAGATGGCAAATAGACATGAAAAAATGCTCAACATCACTAATCATCAGAGAGATGCAAAGTAAAACTACAGCGAGGTAATACCTCACACCTGCCAGAATGGCACCATCAGCAAATCCTCAAAGAACAAGTGCTGGCGAGGGTGTGGAGAAAAGGGGACTCTAGTACACTCCTGGTGGGAATGCAGACTGGTGCAGCCTCTATGGAAAACAGTATGGAGGTTCCTCCAAAAATTATATATGCAACTGCCATTTGACCCAGTGACCCCACTTCTGGGACTATAGCCTAAGAATCCCGAAACACCAATTCAAAAGAATATACACACCCCTATGTTCATAGCAAAGCTATTTAAAATAGTCAATATCTGGAAAGAACCCAAGTGCCCATTAGTAGATGAGTGTATAAGAAAGCTGTGGGACATTTACACAACCGAACACTATACAGCCGTAAAAAAGAAGGAAATCCTACCTTTTGTGACAGCATGGATGGACCTGGAGATTATGCTAAATGAAATAACCCATTCAGAGAAAGCAAATACCACATCGTCTCACTAATATGTGGAATCTAATGATCAAAATAAACTCATGAACAAAATAGAAACAGAACCATGGGTACATGGAACAGCTGTCAGAAGGGAGGGGAGAGGGGAGACTGGATGAAAGAAGGTGAAGGGATTAACCAAAGAGCATGTAAGCATAACCCACAGACACCCACAGTACTGTGGTGATGGCCACAGGGAAGGGGTTGGGGCTGGGTGGAGGTGGGCAAAGGGTGGGGGGATCGGGACATCTGTAATAGTGTCAACAATAAAGAAAGTTAAAAAATATGAATGGGAATCACTGTGTGTCTGTGTGAGAAAAGGTTCTAGCCAAGGGACTTTCTGCATCACTTTTTATTGGTTAGTTGGTTTGATCTGCCTTTTACGACGCTCCATTGGCCCAATTATCTCTCCTCTAGTGTTTAACAGTGTCCTCGTAGGAATGCCTCCTGCAAATGGATATCAAATTAGAAGGATTGAAAAATGTTAGGAGACACGTATATATGATTTGTGTACATTTCTCTTCTTTAGAAAATAGGTCTACTTAATTGGCAAGCAGAGAAATGATAGCCTTCCTTTCTGGTGCATACCAGGTCCCCAAGAAGACACACGATGTTTTCTTCTAAAACAGCGCGAAGAATTCTCTGGAGGCGATTTTTCATGACTTGTTGCATTTTTCTATGCATTCCTGTTACACAGGGTCTCAACAGTCTCTCTTTCCTTCTGGCACAGCAGATTCATGCTTTATAAATACTTATTTTACCCTTTAAATTATTGATTCAGAGTTTTCCTTCTCCAGTCTAACCCCGTTCTGTTGGAGTTCACATGTGCTCATGGCTGGGCTTTCTCACTGCTCCTCACTCATGTCCTGTTCCTCAGCCAGCTCTCTCTTCCTGCCGCGTTTAACCTCTTCCTGAATTGTGGCAGCTTAAACCACAGTTCCTATGTAAGTCCTACCCAGTTTTCTACATCCTACTAGATAACACCATTTTATGACACCTTCTCGCGTCATAGGAGTTCTTATTTCTCGCTCCTTTCTTTCAAACATTACCATGTAGGGATTAAAAAGTACGCATTGGTTGTTACAGAACAGTCATGGGATGCAAAATACAGCATAGGGAATATAGTGAGTAATAGTCTGGTAACTAGGTATGGTGTCAGATTTATCAGGATGATCATTTAGTAAGTTCTGTTATGTCTAATCACTGGGGTGTACACCTGAAACTAATATGATATTGTATGCCAACTGTAATTGAAACATGATTAAAAGTAAAAGAAAATATACATGACTGTTTAATTTTTTTTTCTTTTTCATACATTCATTGTTTTTGCTGTTGTTGTTGAAACCTGCATATCATGACAGATTCCTTTTGGCCGACAACTACCATCACAGGAATTTCATAAAGGTTCTTCTCTGGGAATGGCATTTTAGACCTCCCATGATCTGACAAGACAACTTTCTCTGTCTTTTTTTTTAAAAAAATTTTTAATGAGTTTATTAGGGTGACATTGGTTAATAAAATTATATAGGTTTCAAGTGTACAGTTCTACAATACATCATCTGTATAGTGTATATTGTATATTGACCTCCCTAAAACAAGTCTTCTTCCATCACCATTTATCCCCCCCTTTACCCTCCTCTCCCTCCCCTTACACCCCTCTCCCTCTGGTAATCACCACACTGTTGTCTGTGTCTATGAGTTGTTGGGTTTTTGTTTGTTTGTTTTGTTTTTGCTCAATTCCTTCACTTTTTTTTACCCAGCCCCCAAACCCCCGCCCCCCTGACAGCTGGGGGTCTCTTTCCATCTATGAGTCTGTGTCTTGGTTCGGCTTCCCTTTAGAATGTGTGTGACACTCAATTGCTCCGTGATTAGCTCTCTGAAGAGGTGCGGGATCCTCCGTGGCCCTGTTCCCACCACTGCTGTGAGGGGGAGCCCCTTACAGCTGGTGTTTGCAGTTTTGTCACTACAGGTCTCACATGTGGCCCATCAGCCATGGGATCCCTGGACTGCAATCTGTCCTTCCTTGTCCCCGAGCCCTCCTCAACATACGACGAGAAGAAACCTGGAACTGTCTATACATGGCTCTCCAACCTGCTTTTCCTGGTTTCCCCAGCCTTTGGTGCTGGGTGGAGGCTTGCCCCCTCACGCTCCAGGTACTCTGTGGCCTAATGCAGACACCTGCAGTGAGAGTCCAGTCCACTGCTGTGAAGGAGACAGTGCCCAGAAACAGTTCTGCTCTCACCTCTGCACGTCTTCTCTCGCCGCTGTCCAGCCTCAGCCAGAAACCCTACTGCCATTGCCCTGTGACGTGCTCCAGCGGAGTGCACCCGGTGTGGGGTTCCGCGGGGGGCCTCCATGACATCACGGCCTGAGCTGGAGTGATGACGTCCAAACCAGCTCAGATCCCTTTGTAACGCATTTCCTACTAAAGTCTCCCCGTGAAATACTCTCCTTATGCGCTACCTTGCCATTACTTTGAGGAATCTCTCAAGGTTCACCCGCTGAATCTTTCACTTCAGCTTGTAATCTACAGTAGCTGACTCCTTCCTTTGTGCCAGGAGTTGATCTCTGCCAATTACAGTGGACTTGACTTTGGGACTTTGTCTTATTTCTCCAGGTCTTCCTTACAGAGGCCGCCCATTTGTTGACGCTTTCCACGATATGCCCGATGTCCACTTCCAGTGTCCGGGGCACAGGAGGGCTTCAGCTTCCTCCCTCTCAATATGCCTAGAAGCAAACATTATGGGCTGTAAGTTTGAGGAATGTATGCCCTGTGCTTACTTGCGACTCTGAATTTATCTAATGTAATAAAGATAGATGGCATTATTAATTGATTGATCAGTTGATGAAATGCCTTGAGGATAATTCAGTCGTCTAAGAATTCAAATAAGGCCTCAAACATGGAGTGTATGGTTTCTAAGCTAATTTAAAGGGCAGGTAGTATATGGGGTATTACGGGATAGAGTAGAAGCTAAATAGAATGCCAACAGCAAAGGACTGTGTAATCTGAAACATGGATGCCTCCTTTAGGCAATTAAAAGACTGTGCCATGCTAATATGGAAAATTACACAGAGATTAATTAATTGATGATAGTTAAGAGGAGAGAGAGGTTAGGGGGCTGGGTGAAAAAGGTGAAGGGATGAAGCAACATAACCCCTAAAACAAGCAACTCATAGACAACGGTATGGTGATTACCAGAGGGAAGGGGGGGTGTAGAAGAGCATATAGGGGTTTAAATGATGACAGGAGGATGACTTTGGGGGATGACCACAAAATACAGATGATGTATTATAAAGTACACTTGCCATCTACATAATTTTATCAACCAATGTCATCTCAATCAATTCTATGCAAATTTAAAAAAGAATAACTTCCAACACCATTTACAATAAACATGGAAAGATCAGTGAATGTTTCCATGGAACAGGCTTTGATTTTTTGTTTTTGTGTTGTGTTCTGTTCTGTGTCCCAGGCACTGTTAAAATGCCGTAAGATGGCTGCCTTCTTCCCGAAAGCTTGAATTCTAGTTTCCCAGGTGTATATTAGTACTTCGTGAAGGGTGATTAGAGTTGCTGAATATTTTACAAAGGAAAGTGTACGGCTTGAATGATAGTTTAGTTATCTTGATGAATTTCTCCTTTGTAGTTGAAGAGAAAGTTTGAAATATTAGACTTCAAAGAAAACCAGGAGAGGGACTGAGCATGTATGTAAATACCTCATAATTGCAATAACGTGATTCATAGAAATACCTTAATTTGAGTGAGATAGACATAGAAATACATTGTCTTTCATTTTTTAAGTAATGTCACTGGCTCCAGATTGCACATCCAGTAATGATTTACGCTGTCAGATCTGCTAAAAGTTAAAGAAATAAAAGTGTAAGAATTACTTTCCTAACACACCATATTCCAAAAACCATGCATGAAGATTTTTCACTTCAGAGCTCACGTCATAAAGTTAATATTATGAGGTCTGTGTTTGTCAGTGTCTGAGACCCATCCACAAACGTAACTCCTCCATACAGCTGGGCTGCAACACATTTGTATTCAAAGATATAGAGTGAACAATCCCGTCGAGATTGTGAGAAGGATCCACAAAATTGAAAATGAGCTCTGGCTCACTTTTAGTGCTCTGGCTCCAAGGGAAAGTCTGTTTCATTGGAGTCAAAGTCAGCAGACCAGGGCCGCAGGTGAAACTCTCCCATCCCTACTGTGTATGCATCCATGGCTCTACCACCCCAGGGCAGCAGGGGGCAGCGGTGATGACAGAGAACATATGGTCCTCAGAGCCTATTGACTGTTTTGCCCTTTGCAGACAAAAAAGAGCCAGCCCTGAATCAGAGGAGGAACAGGAGCTAGAGGGAATCCTTTGCAAATGCTAACGGTGACTTCCGGACGGTGAGCTCCAAGGGGTCAATGATTGTATCGTGTTTGGCATTCTGTCTCCAGAGACAAGGCACATGCTTTGCACATAGTAGGTGCTTAATAGATGTGCATTGATGCAACGCTAGTAAACTTCCAAGGGCTTGACAAAGCCTCTGGTTCTTTCTCATTTGTCATTATAGATAGAACTAAATATTTCCCAAGGATAGTTTGTATCGTTTTATTGACTTTATTTATTGATTGATTTTAGAGAGAGAGGAAGGGAGAAGAGAAAGAGAGAAACATCAGTGATGTATTCATGCATTCATTGGTTGATTCTTGTTTGTGTCCTGTCTAGGGATCAAACCCACAACCTTCGCGTATCGGGATGACACTCTAACCAACTGAGCTACCCAGCCAGGACGGCAGTTTGTATTCTATCCTTTTTTTGGAATATACTGAATTTCTCTCTGTGACCTAGTGTAGGGTTGACTTTTGTAACTATTGTGTGGGAAATTTGAATTAAAATAAATAATATAATTAAAATAGTTTGTTCCAGGAGCATGTGCTGAAATATAATGTTACCAGATAAAACTTAGCAATGATTTGATTCAATCATCTATTCCTCATATATTTTTTATTTACATCATCTATCAGACCACAAGAAATGTGTTCAAATTGCTTCTCTCGGCTTTTTCTTGTGCTGCCAACAATTATTGATTTATAGATGTATCGGTGCATCCAGGCAGCTTGTTGAGATCATAATCTCTATCAGGGAAACAACCCTTCACTACCATAGAATAAAATGCATATTCTGTTCTACTTTGAATAGTGTTACTAATGCATTCCTTGCTTTCATCTGCCTAGTTTTTTAAAATATTTTTTTCTTTATTGATTTTAGAGAGAGAGGAAGGGAGAGGGAGAGGGAGAGGGAGAGGGAGAGGGAGAGGGAGAGGGAGAGGGAGAGGGAGATAGAACTATCGATGCGAGAGAACATTGATTGGCCGCCTCCTGAATGCCCCCCACTGGGGATCAGGCCCACAACCTGGGCATGTGCCCTCACTGGGAATCAAACTGGTGACCTCTTGGTGCATGGGTCGACACTCAACCACTGAGCCACACTGGCCAGGCTCATCTGCCTAGTTTTATTCCATAGTGTCTTTTGCTAACCCAGAAGATAGAAGGGAATTTCATCTCCTTTTCATCTTCCCCTTCATTCCGCCAACACCCACCACCACAAAACCAACAGAAGGAACATGTCTTTGCCTGTATTTATGTTCTTTGTCCCTGGTGTACTTACCTTTTCCTCTGTGTATTCTCCCTCAAGAAGTATACATTTTCAGTTTGATTTGAACTATATATACTAAATTAAACATGTTACTTGATAAAATAACTTCTGTCATATGTATCGAAATCTAGATGGTACGTTTCATTAATTCTGTGCTTCCTTCTAGTTTCATATTGAGATCTACTCAACTCACATCTTAAGAAAAACACACCTTACCTCCCGTATGGTGTCTTGTTGCTTATTTTTTCTTTCAGGTATTATGTATTTAAAATTGACTTTCTCTTGCCTGGCCCATGTGGCTCAGTGGTTGAGCGTCATCCCATGGACCCATAGGTCCCGGTTTGATTCCCGGTCAAGGCACATGCCCAGGTTGTGGGCCCGATCCCCAGTGGAGGGCATGCAGGAGGCAGCCGATCGATGTTTCTCTCTCTCCCTTCCTCTCTCTCTCTAAAAAAATCAATGAAAACATATTTAAAATTGACTTTCTCTTCCCTTCACATGAATGATATTTGTCTGAGTATAGTACCCTTGGTCACACCCTTTTCTCTCCTCAGACTCTACTGCCTCCAGCGTCTAACGTTGTAGAGACAAGTCTGAGACCCTGACTTCCTTTGTGTGGAGGGCGGCCAGTTCCTATTACCTGGCAATTTATAGCAGTTTTTACCTCCGAAATGCAATACCCTTTCCAGAGAACGTTTCCGCGTGGTTAATTTTCATTAACTTTATAGTCTCTACTTTTTAAGAATAAGCAGTGCATTCACTTGACTTACCAGTAGTTTACAAACGAAATGGATGTCACGGCGAGGACTGAGGCAGTCTCTGGTGCCCCTTTCCCATGCTTCCTCCCTCACTCCATGTGTTCTTCCTCTGAGAACTTTCCCCGGGGAGTAACCCCATCGGTCCGTGCAGAATAGGCCCCCGTCGTGCTTAACCCAGAAGTGCTTTTTAACAACTCTAGTCCTGTCCTTAACATTTTTGAAGGAAGCCTAGTCAGGGTCTTTCCATATGGGAAAAGTGATTCTGAAAGAGCATATTTAAAGAATATCATTGCACCCAACTCTAGTAAGTGTGGGCAGACTATAAAAGACCCAGAGAGCACTGCGTGGGCTCAGGAGCTTCTGCTGCACAGGGCGGTGGGAAGATGAGTTGTGTTACACTTCGGAGGCAGACAAGGGGAATTCACTGACAGACCCGACCGCTGGTTTGGGCACCACAGACATCAGCAAGTGATAGTAACACCATGAGAGCGGGAGAGGACAATAGCAGCTGTCACCAACGAGCTTAGAGAAGTCTACTCCGTAGCACACAGGTGGACAGTTCTGGGGACTTCATAAAACTGCACATGATTACAAAATTAGAGCCCGTTCATACAGTTTCGTAACTATGGTATTTGTGACCCTGTGACCTCCCTCTCCCCCAGGTTGGTATGGCCTGACTCACACAGGACATGCTCTTTACTTTCTCGTCTTTTCTCCCTCTTTACTACATTCTCTCATGCATTCTCATTCATTCATTCTGTCCGTCAGTCTGTCCCCCTCCCGCCCTCTTGCTCTTTTCTCTGGATACTTCTCAAGGGGCATCCTTGTAGGTGAGCAGTGCAGTCCCGGAGCCCAGAGCCCTGTCTTACCCAGGCTTGCCGTGAGCACAGTTTCTGTATTCCTAAAACAAAGTATGGGTTATTGTGAAGCATGAAACCCTCTGGTCTGAGAAGTGTGGTGATAAATGCAAGGTCGTTTTTCCGTAACCCGCGAATATGTTTCCGATTGCTGGCTGGCCTGCTCCAGTACCTCCTGCATTTATTATGATCAGAGCGAGCAGAAGAGTCCTCTGAGTGTTTTACGGTTTTAAACTCACAGTTCTCTGTCTTTCTCCATAGTCCTCATATTTGAGAGTGCCGATTATGGTGTGGATAAATTAAAGCATCTTCTAACGAAATGTAAACAAAACCGTTCATCAGCTTATGCATCACACATGAGGGAAAACATTATCGCACCTGACCAAAAAATTATCTTTGAAGAAAAAAATTTACATTGAAATAGACTCAGTGAAACAAACAAACAAAAAAGAATATTCCAAGAGGAAATGCATGTGCTGATTGACGTCTGGTTCAGCCCATCAGTACATTTGCTGGTTGTATGGGTGAGTCGTGAGCTGTGAGATGCAGTGGACCTTCTCAGTACAGTGTTTTGGGAACGTTCATTACTATGTAGAGCAACCTGTGGGTCGCGACCCCTTTGGGGGTCGAACGACCCTTTCACAGGGGTCACCTAAGACCATCAGAAAACACATATTTCCAATGGCCTTAGGAACTGAGACACCGCTCCTCCATCCGTCTCCAGGCGGGTCCGCCCACATGCAGATACGCCCACACACAACATGAGGAACTGTGTTAAAGGATCTCAGCGTTAGGAAGTTTGAGAACCACTGATGTAGAGCCTCTCATTTAGAACTCAAAGTAGAGGAGAGTTTCAAGAGACCGTAGTATGTAGTCATTTAATCGAACTACTACTTTTCAGGTGGAGAAAGTGAGGCTCAGAGAAGACAGCTGCATCGCCCTAACTGAGCTAGTTAGTGCTGGAAGCTAGCCTAACAGCCATCTGTAGGGACTCTGAAGGGCAAGCCCCCCCCACCCCCCACTTTATCAAGTTTCCCTCTGTGTCCTGCAACCCATCACTTTGATGGGTAAATGTATACTGGAGGACTTTGATATCACCGGAACTTGTCTGACACTAGGGTATGATGTCAAAGGCATATGTCATGCCTGGTGATTCTCTCATACAGGTTGCGTGAAGTTATTCCTAGCATGGGAGGTAAAAAGTTTACAGAACTGTGCAGTCCACAAGCCCACAGCCAGCTACGTATTTAAAGAGGATTTATTTTGCATCTTATGTGACTAGCACAGAGTTCCCCAAACCATTGAGTCCTTGACCTTACAACTGGGAGATATCAACTCAGCCTCTCAGTTTGGTTATTTCTAAGCCGCGCGAGTAATGTCATAACTGTATTACATCAGTATTTTCCAAGTGTGGCTGCGCATTCAAACCATCCAAATACAAGCTAAATCAGAATCTCTGGATGGAGGTCCTGAATATTGATTGATAGTTAAAGGCTTCTGGCTCTGATAAATTCATTAAACTTTTGGCTGGTAATGATGTATCATAGTAATTATGAATTTCTTTAGCACAAAAGTTATTTCTCATTACAATGCTTAGAAATACAGATGGATATTAAATCTATGTATGATCATAGAATAAAAATTAGAGAAAAAATTCATTAATTTCAGATACATTCTAACTCCGTCATGCAGTGGAATTTGGACTCCCTTTTCTGGCCCATACTTAATTTGTAAAATAAGAAGGATCGTGCTTATCTCATAAAGTAAGTGTGAAAATTAAATGAACCACATGACACATTGTGCACGTGGCAGATGTTTGAGGAGGAGGATGATGACGACTAGGTTCATCATGTTTAGTAATAACATCTCACCCTCAAGAAGTTAAATAGCTTTCCCATTGTCAGACACCCAATTCAGGCTAGAATTAGGGTTCCAGTTTGCCACGTATATGTCTTTGTCTAAATTATCACCACCAGTCCGGCTGGTGTGGCTCAGTGGTTGAGTGTCGACCCATGCACCAAGAGGTCGCTGGTTCGATTCCCGGTCAGGGCACATGCCCAGGTTGTGGGCCTGATCCCCAGTGGGGGGCATGCAGGAGGCGGCCAGTCGATGTTCTCTCTCATTGATGTTTCTCTCCCTCACACTTCCTCTCTCTCTAAAAAAATCAATAAAGGAAAAAAAATTAAAAAAATAAATGATCACCACCAGCTCCAGCTTATTTAGTGCGAAGTTAATGATCATTTAAGGCTAATGGAATGGCACAGAGAAACGCAAATAGGAGAGAAAGTCCATGCTCACGCAGTTTCGATTTAAATGGGTTTATGTATGTAAACATTGTCAAGGAAGAGGTGAAGGAGGGCATCGTCAGGTTTGTCCTTTCAGCTGGGAAGTAAATGAAGAGAGAGGAGAGAAGGCCAGGCAGGGGGACTTTCGCAGGTGTGACTGAGCTACGTCCTTGACATTCAGGATAAATCATTTGAATCTCGGCATTCAGAGGCAGTTTTTGAACACGTGTGTCCATGTAATGTAACCATGTGTAGGCTTATCACACTTCAATTGAAAGTCATTTACATCTGTTTCCATTGAGAGTTTATCATGTACAGCACCCTTTAACACCATGAAATACTGTCCCATCACGAGGGTAACCGTATCTAATGACTCTTCCGCACCGGATCCCATAAATTTCTTTAATGGAGCACTAATTTTCTCACCGAAGTTTGCGATTTTGTGGCTAATCTTCCCGGGGCATATGTTCACAGACACTGAGGATGAGCACCCTGACTCACAGAGCAGGACAGTAAGAGATGTCCATCAAGGGAGCGGTTTCTGTACAAACGTGACCCTCAGGAAAACGGTGCCAACCTGGAGAGTTAGCGTGTTAATTAGGAGACTGAGCATCTCTGCAGGGAGGGTGCCACTCTGGACATCCTGCAGGCCGGGGAGGGAAACAGCTTCACGTGGCTGAGCTCCCTCGTCATTCTGGACTTTATTTCTCCATGCAAGAGCTAATATCAGGAGTCCAGTTGTACTTGATCTCCTTGCAGGGTCTCCCGAGATGACGTAAAGAGGAACAGAGGTGTTCTGCTTTGGAGGAGATCGTGTGTCCGCTGGGTGCCCTGGCCCTGGCGTGTTAGGGGACCATCCAGCGTGCTCTTTCTAGTGCTGCTATGGCCCCGTGTTGAAACGCACCACCTCCCCACGGGGGTCCCCATCCTTCCACACGCTCATGGCTCTTTGACCTTGTCAGGCAAGGTCCTGGCTCCAAAATAAGAATTAGTGGTTTTATCTGCCCTACCTTCCAGATATGATGTATGGATTCACATTTGATAAGGAAACAACGTATAAAGCATTCCAAAGCCTTTTAGAAGTCCTAACAATCAGTCAAGACACATTGTTACCACTAGTCTTGCAGTTCAAGAAATGTATCCTCTGTGAATGGTTGTTGACAGGACCCTGCAGGCTAACATTGGAAAGGAAGGACTCTGGTCACTTTCAAGAAATCACTTGCGTGTTTTTGTTTTTGTTTAGAAAAAGTCTGATTACCTTCCCTCCCTTTCTAAACAGATACTCCATTTGAATAAGAACACAGAAAACGTCACTGAGGTTTTACTTTTAAAATGCGTTTTCTAAAATTTAGTAGCCAGGGAGGTAAGCCTCCAGGGTAAATTTTGTTATGTTGAATAAAGCATAATAAATGACTAAGTACAGTGCAGCGACATTTGAGACACTTTACCCGTAGGAGTCGATCACTTAGGGCTGCAGAAGTTTAATCAAGTCCATTACACATGTGTTGTATGTGTATCTCAGTGTTTTTGGTCCTCGGGAATTTTATTTGGTACATTTTTTGGTTAATCCTCACCCGAGGATATTTTTCCATTGATTTTTAGATAGAGTGGAAGGGAGGGAGGGAGACAGAGAGAAGCATCAATGTGAGAGAGACACATTGATTGGTTACCTCCTGCACAACCCTGACCAGGGCTGGGAATCAACCTGCAGCTCGGGTACAAGCCCTTGATCAGGAATCGAACCCATGACCCTTCAGTCCAGGGGCCTAACCGATGAACAACACCAGCCAGGGCAAGGTACATGTCTTTTAATCCTCACCCCAGGATATGTTTTTATGGATTTTTAAAGAGAGAGGAAGGGGGGAAGGGAGAGAGAAACATGGATTGGTTGCCTCCCATACACACCCAACTGAGGATCGAACTTACAGCCGAGGTATGTGCCCAGGACCTTTTGGTATAAGGGACGATGCTCCAACCAACTGAGTCACCCGGACAGGGCTATCTGGTACATTTTCAATACAGAATTATGTCCTGAACCTGGTATTGAAAGGGACCTGTAAAATACGTATAACCTGAGACTTTGAGCCTACCCCCAAATCTTTTCAAGCCCCTTTCGCAATGCAGTTTGCTTAGTCAGAAACTGCTGTATCTGGGTCAGTTCTTGTCCCAATCTAGACGATTTTAAAATCCAGGCCAATCTTTAGTTTTCATCCATAGAGCTTCATCTGTGTGGCAGAAATAACAAAAATTACATTTACGCTCCTAAAATTATTTTCATTTGAATTTCATGATACTTCATCCTTCCACGGGGCTAACACTGTCCTTGCAGAGATCCCCAAATGCTACCTTTTCTGAGCCAGTGGCTACTATGAGAGGCAGCAGCATATGATAAGAAATGAACCGAACTAAGAGTCAGAAAACCACCATTCTAGCCCCAGATCTGCGGGTAGCGGCCACATCCCCAACCCGGAGATTGCGTTTGTGAAATGATACTCTACAGACATTGAAAAATATAAATACCAATCCGTGGATGTTTGTTTGTCAACCTCACATTGTTGTTTTACAGCCAAGCTAGACAGCTGTTCTGCCATGAAGACTGTGACCAAAGGAGTCCTCTGGACTCTCCTTTTGTCCTTTCTTCTCAAAAGCAGATGCTTGCGACCTCTCCTAGAATCTCCAGCCACGGGCAGAGACGGTGTCCTTGGCTTGCTGCTGTGCGTACGCATGCAGTCGATTCTAGAAAACGAAGGGTACGTCTTTAAGGATGGCTTGATTTTCATTTGAAAAAAAAAAAAGTTTGCCCTGAAAAGCATTAAATGGGGTACAGTGCATGTCATGAGGAACCCAGGAACACCGGGACGTCCATCATGCAGAGGGGTGTGCCCATTCACACGCTCAGGGGGGAGGGGAGAAGCGGCACAGGGACTGGACGGACGTGCAGGGCAGAGCCCACGCGGTGACTGACGGTCTCAGGTGGCTTTCCTTCCTTCCTAACACTCCCTCTCATGGCTTCTTTATAACTTTCAATCAGCCCTCCCCCTCTGCCTGCCGCTTCTCCTTTTTATTGCCAGTGATATTTAAAAGAGACACTCAATTCTAAATCCCAACATGTTTTGAAAAGACTGACGGGGCAAAGCCACCCAGACACGCTGTCCTGGAACCTGGCTTTCTGCCTGTGATCGGGCCCCCGAATGTCCCCAGGCTTTGCAGAGGATTTGTACGAACCACGTGGTTTCTCTTTCTGTAAGCTCTTTCTCCCATCTACTTCAAACGGGAATCTTTAAATTCAGTTTTACATTTAAAAAAGGTAGGGTTCCCCCCCCCCCCCGGAAATAAAAATGGGGGCTTGTTTCTTTAATGAAGGAAAAAATATATTATTTTCCATTCTGCAAAAATCTGTTGCATGTTTCTCATAAATAGCAAAAGCTGATTTGAATGGCCTGAGGACCCTCTCCGGGACCACATCTCTAGCGATCTGCGAGTCCCCCGCCGCATAAGGGATGCGTTGGTCCATGGCCAGCAGCTTCTCCAGACCGGAATTAGTTTACCACGTGAGAACCTCGTGGTCCTGTGTTCGTGAAACGCGACTCTTGCTTTCCCAACCCCGAGAACGCGGTAGAATAGGAAGTCGGCACTGACTGTGGAAAGGCCGCACGTCCCTGCGTTCGGGCGCCATCCCTCGCGTCATGTACTGGCTCACAGTGCCCAGCCTTTCAAGTCGTTGGACAAAGAATGACCCATATAGTGGTCACGTCAAAATGAACATTTAGACATAACATTTCCTGGCATTACTCTTGTCTTTTTTTCCGGAGCAAAATGAAATGATTGTAGACTCCCACCTTGTCCTAAACGCAAACTCAGCCTCTGAAATATGTCCACTAATACCTACAGCGAAAAGTAGAAAGAAACAGCGGACAGCAGGCATCCCGTGGGCATTTTGAGTGGACAGATTATCTATAGCTTAGAAGGTTCCAAGAACCATCCTGGGGCTGGGATACAAGGTAGTCTGAAGCCTCCGGGGAAAACGAGACTATGGATAGTTACCGAGCATCAGCCAGGACTCATTCCGGAGGGACCAGGAAAGAAGGACTGTATGTCGCCTGCAGAGGGCATTTCAAACAGCTGAGTGCAGGTAAGATTGATCAGGGGCAGCAAATCTGGTTTTATTTAACATTAAACATAAACATACGTGTTCACATAGACATATGTGCCTATAAAGACAGGAAGCGCTGGACGATTTTTTGGGGTGGTGTCCTATCATCGGAAATTTCTCCATCTCTTTACGTTGCCCACAGCCGGTCCTCTGGAAGACTTCCTTTCATTTCCTCCAACGAGAGTCCACGTCTCCCTTCTGGTTCGTGTCAGAGCTGCAGGGTCTTATCTCCGGGACCCTGGGTGATGTTGTGTGTGGTGGGTTTTTTTACCAGTGACTTTCCTTCGCTTTCTCGGTAGTCACTTCTGTCTCTTTTGACAGTGTTTTCTGTTGAGCTAAGAAAAACTTTCCCCTGGGGTGCAAAGGAAAGATTTGCACTGCTACAGGTGAGTGAGACTTTCCATGTCCTCCCTACTGTAGCTTAGAACAAACTAAGCATTTTAAAAACGGCGTCAATACCAGAGTGGTGTAAAAATAAAAAAGAATAGTTCTCAAATTCATCCTTTTTATTCCTTGTAGCAGATAGTATCACAAAACGTGAGCCACTCAAATTACGTGTAGGAGTTACTCTGTCACTACCCCATGCCTGTTGAATTAAAATTTGCCACGTCTTTTCATCAAATAAATTCAGAAGCTTCCTGTAAAGATTAATGGGTAGTTAAACTGACCTTAGAAAGCAAGTATGTATTTGCTGAACTTTTTTTTTTTTTTAATTAAGATGTGCTAGTGTGATTGGAATTTAAATTTGAGATGTTAGACTGGTAACCGTAGCTTTAAAAGTACCTAGAAATTTTTGTTTTATGATTCTATTTTATTTTTTCTTTTTAGAGAGAGAGAGAGAGAAACACCGATGTGAGAGAGACACATTGACTGGTTGCCTTCCGCATGACCCCGACCAGGGCCGGGACCAAACCAAAACCCAGGTATGTGCCCTTGGCCGGAATTGAACCCGCGACTCTGGTCTGTGGGCCGATGCTCTAACCGCTGAGCCAGACCGGCCAGGGCATATGATTCTATTTTAAAATGCACCCACAGCTTACACGTTTAATTACAGCCTCACTGTTCTGTTTCCAGATATATTAGGCTTCAGATGTAAGTGAAAGGTTGACACAGTATTTAATCCTTGACTTGTTCTTCCGAATACGCATCTGCTTTGCATTTTGGGAGGAAACACGTCTCGTCTAGTCCGATCGTATGTTGCCCTCATTTCTTTCTGTAGCACTGAACTTGCATACAAACCAAATATTTTTTTTCCCAAGCCTTAAAATTACGTCTCTACCGAACAGTGAATTTGCGAGATTTCCTAGCATCCCAACACAATTTGGAAACATACTCCACTAAGGGACAGTTTGGAAAGATAGGAAAGGACAGTGCAGTTCCTGAGGGCAGTCGTCTGTAAAGTGGCAGTTTGAAGCCGAACATTCAGAAGATGTTCACGACTTACGAGACGGCTGGCAAGTGGACAGATGTGTGATGTGAACAACTGAACACTGTAATATTGAACAACTTAATCACTGTATTAACAAACGGAAAGCCCGAGTCTCAGAATAAGAGGCGTAGTCCCAACTCTGCACGCCGTCCCCCGGGATTTCTGCGGCCCACTGGCATCACTGGGTGTTGCTGGTGAAGTGGCAATCTTGTTAGCTCTATACATGCTATGTACTTAGCACGTATGTGACATGTATGTTGAGTATATAACATACTTAAATTAATGTTCCTGACTCACGTTACCTCACAGGGTCAACCGACTACATCAATGCATTCTCTGCCTTAAATGTTACATAAAAGGTGTGAAATCGCCCCTTATTCTGTCTGTATTGCAGAAGGGCAGCTCACAATATAGCCATGTTTATATTCTTCTGATGCTATCCTAGGTGTGGATTTTCATCAGAACCAACAATATTACAATGACGAACACGAGCCTGGTACACAGCGTATTTTGTTTGTCTTCGAAGCTCCAGTCTCCGTTTGTCATGCCGTCTCAGGCGCGTCGGTGCTGGGTGGGAGTCCGAAGGCAGTGTTTCGGAGAGGAGCTTGTTAAATCACAGCCGATCGTTTGTTTCTGGGCACTTGTTCAGATGTACACGGTTAATTCCCAGAGTCATCTCTGTTCCTTCACAAAGTATCTTAGTACATCATAATATATGCTCTTTCCCCAGTTCAACCATATATTTCTTTGTGCAATGGAATCCGTCACCTCCTGTATATCCGTGCTTTTTAAAAAAATATTTATTTACATTTTTATTGGATTTATTGGGGTGGCATTGGTTCATAAGATTATATAGATTTCAGGGTGCAATTCTGTAACCCATCATCTGTATATTGTACTGGGTTCACCACCCCAAGTCAAGTCTCTTTCTGACACTGTTTATCCCCCCTGTACCCTCTTCTACCTCCCCCTCCCCCTTTCCCTCTGGTAATCACCACGCTGTTGTCTGTGTCTATGAGTTTGTGGTGGGTTTTGTTTGTTTGTTTATTTAAAAAAACCCTTTATTCTAAGTGAAATAAGCTAGCCAGAGAAAGACAAGTACCATATGATTTTACTTACATGTGGAATCTCGTGAACAAGATAAACACATAAAATGGAAACAGACGCATAGATACAGACAACAGACAGACAGCTGTAGAAAGGGAGGGGTGTTGGGGTGCTGGGTGAGAAAAGGTGAAGGGATTGAGCAAAAAAACAAAACAGAACACAAAACTCATCCATGCTTCTTGATGTGTGCCAAAGGCCACTTTTATTTTTCAGTAGCTGATTCTCCAAAAACAATCATGGTAAGTAAGTTCTCTCTAAGATCCACCCAATCAGCAAATATATCTTTTAATCCTTCCTTTAAAACGTCTGTAGAGCCCTGGCTGGTTTGGCTCAGTGTTAGCCCACGAACTAATGAGTTGCGGGTTCGATTCCGGTCAAGGGCACGTACCTCATTTGCGGTTCATCTCTGGCCCTGGTCAGGGCCGTGCAGGAGGCAGCCAGTTGATGTGTCCCTCTCAGATCGATGTTTCTCTCTCTCTCTCTGCCCCCCTCTCTCCCTTCCTCTTACTCTATCTGAAGATAAATAGCAAAATATCCTCAGGTGAGGATTTAAAAAAAAAATCTATAGAAATTGTCTCTTCCCAGCCATGGTGTTGGGGACATGATCTGCCTTGAAATATGGACCTGAGTTTTCATGGGGAAATTCTAGATGAGAATTGATCCCCTAAGATCAATCATAATGTAGTGATCCAAGATGGCAGAGACTGATTGCTGGGAGACAGGTCAGTGGGTTGAGTCACAGGAAGGGGGGCGGGGCAGAACCCGGGTAGGACAGAACAAAGACCAAAGAGGGGAGGACTTATGGCAACGTACCGAAAAGGAAAATAAAATCAATGGTCACATCAATTAAATCATTAGGGCTATAGATGTATGATTCTGCAAACCTGAAAGGAACAGTATCCCGTTTTATCCTTTTTTTTTGTATGTGTTCAAGTGTTTGAGCTCTGATAACTGCCCTAAGAATACATTTTCTATGTGAAAACACTTGACCTCAATCCTGGAGAACAGTTGACAGATTAGAGAGAGAGATTAGAAGACCTCATGGAAGTTGATGGAATGTAGACGTGAGAGTGTAATTCATTCACCATACACTGTAATATCAATTAGACAAAACATCTCAGAGCTGAACACGTTATATTTCAAGCACTTCCTATGCTTGGAAAAAAAGTCTTTCCTTCTTCTCCCTGTCCCCATCCACCCCATAAACAGTGCCTAGCTAAGATAAGCTAGTCAAAAAAGTTTGAGTTTAGTCCTCAAAAATTAGCATATAGAGTCTGAAAACTAGCTCCAGAGATGGTTCCATATGCGAGGAGTAGCTTTTGGTGACACCAAGAAGTGGAATTGTTCCAGAATATCCACAGCGATCGCTCTGTTTTCTTTCCAAGGCTATCATTACCTGAGATGGGCGTGTACAGGGGTGGACGAAAGTAGGTCTGCAGTTGTATGTGAAGCAGAGTCTATTCTTTTATTCTTATTCATTAATTATTGTATTAGTTTCTATGTAACAACTGTAAACCTACTTTTGTCCACCCCTGTATGTATCTCATCTTCTGATCCTTTCGCTTCTGGAGATGGGTGGACTTTGTCACTCAGCCAAACGGCAGTGACCCTGGGTTCTGAATGGAAGCAAAGAGAAGTTGGACACTAAGGAAGGAATAATGAGAAGTCTTGTTGTAGCCTGAACAATTTGGGTTAAAAAAAAAAGTTTCAGTAGGAACAGACCCTGAGTGGCTGAAACCAAAAGGATGTTTCGCTGTGTTACTCAAGAGGCGTCGTCATCAAATCCATATTTCTGCAGAATGGGATTTTCCCATTGTTAATGGGACCCCATCTGAGATGTTCACTGCTTACGGAGGCAAACATAAATCTTCTCGTTATATCAGTAGACAGAAAGCACACATGCACAGGAACCTGTGTTAAATAAAAGGGGGAAAAAAAACAGTTTCATGTTAAGGGCTGAAGTATGCAGTCATCATTTATCTGATCTTTCAGGAGAGAAGTAGAGCATCATAGGAATAATCACCAAGTTTACACCTAATGGGAACTTTGGGTAATTATGTGAGACACATCAGAAGAATCTGAAAATAGTTTTAAGGATCCTAGTGTAAAGAGGAAATGTCACTTACAAATATCCCATTCATCAGTAAACATCTGTTGGCACTTGCTAAGTCCTGGACTCTGCGGTGGTCTTTTGAGATGTATCCATGCAGCGGAGGCAGCATAGACCTTACCTCGTTCAGCAAGGTTGCAGCCAGATTTTCCAGGCTATATCACAGTTGGGAAACAGTAACACAGCAGAAGAGGATCTACAGATCCCAGAGGAAAAATTGAAAAGGAAGCAGAAATAGCATTTTTTAATCCACACTAGTTGTATGAGTGTGTGTGTATGTGTTAATCAGATTTTTTAAAGGAAGAATCAAGAACTGATATCTGATCTCAACTAAATTATATTTAGAATGTTCTATAGTTTATTTTCAGCTAATGCTTTGAATAAATATATATAAATATAAATATAAATATATTTATTTATATAAATATATACATTTATTTATATATAAATATAAATATAAATATAAATATAAATATAAATATAAATATAAATATAAATATAAATATAAATATAAATATAAATATAAATATAAATATAAATATAAATATATATATGATTCTATTCCTGAATTGTTTTGTTCACACATTAGTTTGCCATCTTCTTAAAATCCCAAGGTAAAAAAACACACAATCAAATCACACCTTGTGACCCTCAGTTTCTTTAGAGTCATTGAAGCCAAGTTGGGGATAAGGCAGAGGAAAAAATAGAAGAGAATAAAGCTCACTTGTGGTTGCCAGGTTTTCTGTGTAGTGGGGACTTAGAAGTGACAGTCCTGGTGGGGGTGGGGTGTCTTGTTTGTACACGAAAAGCGTTTTGTTTGGTGTGTACTCAATGTGTGGTTGTTTGAAGGGGTTGCTAACGGAGCTGGTGTAGGGTTTATGCTACACCAAACCATCCTTTGGGCTGCCCGGGTACTTACGTATTTACGTGAAAAGATACCACTAACAGTCTAGAAGAAGTTTTTCTGGTGATTATGCATAACCCACATTATCTGATTTTAGCCAAGGATTTTTTTTTGTTTTTTACTGATGGTTAAATTTTATTGGAAATTGTATTTCCTCTCAAGGGTGAAACTAGATACATCTTCTTGATTGAAGTCATCAGATTTAGTTGCAGAAAATATATTTATCTAGCTCTGATTTTATTGTGAAAAACTCAACTTTGAGCCAGTAAGTCCAGTCCATAGATAAAAAGGTATGCACTCCCAAAATTTATTGTTGCATCGTTATGATATATCCACTTTTAAAATACCCAACATATTTATTAGTGAAGAATGTACAAATTATTAAAAGTATACTTGATGCAATACTACATAAGTATTACATTTACATTAATAAAATGTTTATAATATACCATGATATTCTGCTATAATTTTAACATTATTGTCATATAACATTTAAATTTAAGAATGAACTGTGATTACAGATCATGTACATTATAAGACCAGAAGTAAACTCATCAGATTTTGACAGTGCTGTTCTCAACAGGGAGATTTTGAATTACTTATTTTTTTGTACTTTATACAAAGAACACATAGTGAGATGACAAATAGATAAACCTCTGGACTATTTTGAAAATTTTGATCTTTGATATACTGTGTGGCTATAAATGTGTGTATGATTTATGCAAAATAATTTTTTCAACAAAATTTTCAAACCTAGTTTAAAAAAATCCCTCTAATAAATTACAGCTTTTCAGAGATTCTTTTAAATCCAAAGCTTATGTGCTGCACTTTTTCTTAATGTATGAAATGAAAATCATTTAATAAATTACGTAGAGCATTCCAGCATTAGTTTTAAATATATTCATGTTGACTTACCATCAATGCAAGGACATTGTTTAAGCCAAATGAAATATAACTGTGGGGACAATGTCTGTAAAACTTCGTTGTATGCAGTAGTTGGTTTACCTCTCCGGGGAGAGCCACGTTGTCTATTCTGAGATTCACAGGTCCACTAACACCTGAAGGGAAGTGTGTGATAAACTCTACATAGAAAATGAAATGTGACTCTGCTAGTGAGTTAGCAGGTCTGAGAGTGACAACAGTGTTCTTTGCTTCTGCTGACTTCGTGTGCTAAGATGGTTCTTACACATACACTTAGAGAAGAGATTATAATGCCCGTTTTCAGAGAAACCATTATGATGCCTTTTTATGATAGCTGGCCTTGCGCATGCCCTTCTGTGAATGCCCGCACACGCTGTGTCTGACTGGATATGCAGTATGTCTATCCAGTGTCAGCGCCGGCATGCCATTTCAGAGACAAGCATCAGAGGCTCCTGTGACCTGCCATGTTCCCCAAGCCGGAACATGGACAGGTTGTCTTCTGTCGGTGGTCTCGCTCACACCAGCCCTTCAGTGCTGGTGGAACTATGATCAGAGATCATGTTATTTAAAAATGTTCAGAGGGTCCAGCCGCTGTGGCTCAGTGGCTGAGCATCGACCCATGCACCAAGAGGTCGCCAGTTCGATTCCCGGTCAGGGCACATGCCCAGGTTGTGGACCAGATCCCCAGTGGGGGGCATGCGGGAGGCAGCCAATTGATGTTCTCGCTCATTGATGTTTCTCTCTGTCTCTCTCCCTTCCTCTCTCTCTAAAATCAATAAAGGAAAAAAAATTTTTTTAAATAAAAAATAAGAACGTTCAGAGATTTCAATTACATAGTTAAAATATATTAGCTATTTTAACTGTGTCATACTGTATATTAAAATAGCCCAGAATTTTGTGATTTCATTATTTTTACGACAGATTATTGTATAGAGCTAATTCTGCCCCGCTCTCCGGCAGCCTGTCTGCAACATTCTGATATTCTAATTGTCACCGTTCAGTGAAATAGGTCACGTGCACAATACCGTGTTTGCAAATTGAACTGAGATGTGTAAGCGTCATGTGACAGGCAGGCAGTCCCCATCCCTAGGAGCGAATGGACTCTGCCGAGGTGAAGTCGAGCCGTGTGGGATGTGGTGACCATCACCTGTGTTCTCCTGTCCTGATCATCACCTGTGTTCTCCTGTTCTCCATTACAGGAAAGTACAGGAGGACATGATCGGAGGTGTGTATCAGGTAGATGTAGGCATGTGGCCAAGTGTCTATAATTGTTCTTCTCTGCTTTTCTCTCCTAGTATGAAGACATCTAAAATCACATTCTCTATTCTAGGGACAAATTTAGTATTGTTCACTGACAGCACACATTTCTCCCTCCCATCACATTTATTATTGTTTAATTAAATAGTGACAAGTCAAGTGGTTCAAAAAGAAACCAACTAAATGAATCCCCATCAGTCTTTACATAATTAATGGTATTCCCTGTGGACTAAGCAATTTTCTTAAATGGCTGAGCAGACCCACTTCAGATAAACATATTTATGTATTTTGAATTAAAGAGTCTTCTAGAAACTTAAGAATATTTGGAACTAAAATAAGTCTAACGTGTTTAAATATGACATTGTTTTTAGGAGAGTGGGAACTATTAATAATACTTCATTACTGCCTTTTCCATTTCAACACTTAATGTCTTACGCTAGCAATTTTGAAATGAACATCTCTTAGAAAAAATTACATGAGAAATTAAGATATTAAGAGTGAAGGATAGAATAAAAAGGAAGTATTTGGTTTCTAGGGGAAAAAAATCAGGCTATGCATTTTTCTCCCCGTAGAGTGAATTACATCTCGGATTTCGCACTTGACTATATCCACCTGTAGTATATATAAAATAATGATGACACGTTTAACACACAGCTTGCTTCTTCCAAGAGGCTTCATTTTTTAATATTCAGGTGTAGTGAAAATATATTTAAAGGGTAACTTTTTTGTTCTTTAAGAGTAAGTCCTAAAGAGCAGTTTTATGCTTCGTGTGGTCCAGGAGGCACGGCAATGGTGATTCTCCATGGAGCCAGCAACAAGGCTACATACATTTGGAAAACACAGGGTACTATTCTGAATCCATTAACAGAAAAATAGTGTTAGGTTCATCTCTGTGTAGTACTGGACATTGCAACTCTTCATCGCATATGCTAAAAATTCGGTAGGTATATTTAAGGTGCCAGCTTATGTTTCCAGAGCGTATTGACAAGAACGATGGATACTATTTGCACAATATTGCCAGGTCTCCCTTGCATTTAGCTAGAACGCAAAGGGCGATGTCTCTGTTCTAGTGATGGTTCTAAACCTCCTTGTTTTTTGTTTTGTTCCGACCCATTACCAGTCCTGTTCTGTATCTCATAATTTCTCCAGTTGAAATACCAATGGCAGAATGCATGCAGTCTCTGTGATGATTTGGTAATTACCCTTTAAGATCAAAGCTCTCTCCTGACTGCATCTTGACGTTCATTGTCCTTTTCATTTGCATTTTTCATTGTTAAATCTGTGTAAGCACAGACCTTGGATCTCTTCTGTTTGGATATAGATCATCCGACCCTTGGAAGGCTAGTGAATTCATGCTGCATAGTCTTCCATAATTCGTTAAGGTAACAAAGAGGTCTTCTCAGTAGATTTTTTTTTTCCTGGGGAACTCTAGCATTTTATTTAAACATTCCTTTTTCTGTTGAGGCTGGGCTTAGCCTAGCCATTACAGTGTTTTTACTGGGTTCAGTTGGGGTTACATTTCGTATGCCTTTGAAGGCAGGAAATGAACTGGATAAAAGAAGGTGAAGGGATTCATCAAAAACCACATACATGACACGTAGACACAGACAACAGTGTGGTGATAGCCAGAGGGAAAGGCAGGTAGAGGTAGGTGGGGTGGGCGAAAAGGAGGAAAATGGGGAAGGAAGGAGACTTCGCTTGGGGGTGATGGGTGCACAATACCTTGTGTGGATGATGTTTTATTGAGCTGTACACTTGAAACCTGTTCGGTTTTATGAACCAATATCACCCCAATCAATTCAATAATGCATAACATCTCTGATAATATTTAGATCGAATCCACTGCCATAAAATGATCTGTGATCATACAGCCATCTAATTCATACTATGAGTTCCAGCTATTGAGTATATCATCTTAATAATATGTGTTTATTTGGTAATACTTTTTCTACATTTGATGAAAATTATTATACTGACAGCAATGCCTAGAAGGTAGAAAGAGAAGAAAATAAGAGATGGCTTATCTTTTCTCTGTTATTACTGACTTCTGCAAGAGAACAAGAAGAAGTACAATGAGAAGGGAAGGGGAGCTGCATTAATATTCATTTAACAATTTAGCCTTTATAAAATATTTTTAACATACATCATCTCACTTACTTCTTACATTTCTAGAGATAGGCATTATAATTGCCTCCATTTAAAACATGGGGATAATAAGGAGGAAACAATTTAAGTAATCTACTGAGGCAGTAAGATCAGCCTCTAGTCTTACGTTCAACCTATTTACTACAAACTGTGAGTATTTTGTTATTCATGTTCCAAGTTTGGGTTACGTTCTATTTTAACATGTTTTAAACACTGTGTTTCAAGGACATATCACAAATTAAAATCATTGTCCCAGATAAAGAAAGGTGTAAAATATATTTGCGTTATGAGTGTCAATCATAGCTGTTAAAGCTGACTTATGTTTTTAAAAAAAGAGTATGTTGAACCATTCTAGCAAAGTTTTTAGTAGGAAAGCCCATAAGTAACTCAGTGGGAATTGCAACAATTAACCATTAGCTTTGAATAAATTCCTAAAGGAAAAACAATGGGCCACCTTGGGTTTAATAAAATCTATACATGAAATTATTTTTAATTTCTAAAATGTATCATTTTGAGTATAATAAGAGTTACTTCCTTCATTGTCATGTAAGAACTAAGCTGTCTCTATATGCCATCAGGACAGAAGAGTTCTGGGATACTATTAATCAGACCGAAGAAAGTAAAAATAATAGTTTTATGAAATAGTCTCTGCCCCAAAGGAAGGATAGGCATGAATTTCTCATGTGATATATTGGATACATTAGTATACAATGCATCTTCACTACTTGACCTTAAGTATGAGGAATATGATGCACCATTTCTCCTTCTATAAGTACTTTAAAGAGGTGTTTCTTGTCATTTTGTGCTTCGAGGTGAAAATGATGAGAAACACTGAAACATTAACTACACCACTAATTAGAAATAGAATCGATCAGTTTATCTACATATGTTCTTTGACTACTAGACCTCTCCAATCCAACTTCCAGATTGAAGTTAATCATTGCCGTGAGGCTGTGGCAGCATAAACTTGATTTAAATCTAGCTTTTTGTCCGGCCAGTGTGGCTCAGTGGATTGAGCGTTGTCCCATGGACTGAGCGGCCCGGGTTGGACTCCGCGTCAGGGCACATGCCTAGGTTTTGGGCTCGATCCCCAGTGGGGAGCATGCAGGAGGCAGCTGATCCATGTTTCTCTCTCATTGATGTTTCTATCTCTCTCTCCCTTCCTCTCTCTAAAAAAATCAATAAAAACATATTTTTTAAAAATCTAGTTTTTAATTTCTTCCAACATCACTGAGTTAATAGCACCTTTGAAGTCTATAATCAAAATCATATTTCGATTTTTGTTTCTTTTATGATATGATTGCATAGGTTTTTATTCATTTAGATCATGCGTGTTCTCGACGAACACCTGGTGCTCACTATTAATGACCTCAAGGCAAAGAGCACGAGAGCAGCTGGGCTTCAGACAGGCACCGAAAACTGAACCACGTGAGGTCTGCTCCACCAGGTCACATCGCAGTGTCGGTCTCAACCTAGCGGACGTGTCCTGGCCCTTTTCAGTGGAGGGCTTTAAGGGAGGCACGTTCTGAGTTATTGTGATCTGTATGCTTATTGGATTTTTAAAGCTTCTAGAACAATCTAAAGCTGATGGCAGAGTAGAATGTGTTGTGTAGCACAGCGGGAGGAAACCGGGACTCAGAAGGAGAAAGCCATTCATTTAACTCCTGTTTAAAGTCTTTTAAAATCTCTGGGCGCCTTGGTTTTCTTATATTTATTTTGGTGTTAAAATGCTTCTGATGGAAGATGGCTTGAGTTTGAAGTCACACGATACAAATAATTATTGGTTGGTAGCAGGCTCCCGTCGATTCCAGTGACTTCCTTTCATCTTCTTCCTTTCATTTATCAATCTTACTGATATGCCAGATAATAAAGTATTTTTACATGACAAAAAAAATGTTTTGTGTACTAATACATAACAAGAAAATATGTTTGTTATTCATTCAGGTAGAGAGACAGACAGAGAGAGACAGAGAGAGACATGAACCTGTCTTGGCTGTTGACGTTGTTCAGAATAATACAGAAATAGTTCAACCACAGTGATTAGAACGGAGGTCTGGGTTATATAGTTCAAATTACTTTCAATATATCTGATAGAACTCAAGCCATGAGAACAAGTAAGTTGGCAATTGGGAAAATCGTTTTTTAAACTTTAGGAAAAAATAAAACCCAACTTTCTATACATTCCCTGCCAGACTATTTCTACCTGAGAGATGCCATTAAGACAGGAGTTTAAATGAAAACACAGATCCAAATGTGTATCGTGGTTATTTTAGTGAATCTGGAGAAGATATTGAATTTAATGAAAGTTATAGTCAGGTAGGTGATAAAGTGCACAGTAATATAATTATCCCAATCAGGTGCAGACTGAAGAAAAATATGCTTACTTTAGGAAAAATAAAATAAGAATACGGTGTACAGATGATGTAGAATTGTGTGCCTGAAACCTGTATAATTTTCTTAACCAATGTCACCCCGATACATTCAATAAAAAGGCAAAAACATTAATAAAGAAATGTAACTGAGGCTAACCCAACTGGAAGAATGGTTTGTTCTTCTAGGTGAAAGATAACAGGACGGAGAAGAGATATGTTAATGAGAAAAGATGCATTTGCGTAAGCAGAAATATTTGTGTTAACGATCAACTAACTTGTCAGAGATCTCAGACAAACGAGGTGACCGAAACCATCAAAACTACTCAGAATCGAGACTAGAAGTGATGATTTTCGTCTTGGAAATTCCTCCAGTGTCTAACCATTCATTTATATTTGTTGAACATCTGCATCCCCCATTTAAGGGTAGAGTGTGACCTTCAGAACTGCATGAGTTTTGTGCAACATTATAAAGTAAATACAGCAACTAGCATCATGCTAGGCCCATAGAGGCCGCCGAGTAGCTAGGTGATAATGACCCCTGTGGAAATGAATGACTGCATGAGAGACAGGAAAAAATCTGCTTTCATGTAGGGAAAGTGAGCAGAATTCAGTAAGCAGGTAAGTAGGACATTATTTTAGTTCCTAAAATCTGTTCTTAATATGACTGTCTTCTCAGTTTAGCAGACGAATTTGAGGGCAGAGAGAACTGGCATTACAGGCTGGGTGTATCCAACCTAGATAAACAGACAAATAGAAAACTGGGCGGGCTGATGGCAGAGCGATTCTTCCAGGTTATTCATAAAAACTGTTTGCATTAAAAGTCATTTCCTGATCATATATTCCTCAACATTTGAATCTTACTCTTGATACTCAACACATATCCATTTTCACTCAGTGAGAAAATATCCTAAAACATAGTAACACTTCTATATTTCACTCTCCTCTCTCAAGAGATACAAAAAGACTAGTTATTTATAGTTGAAGATAGGCTGATTAGTTAGTGTTGCTTGTTCCTGTGACTAATTAATGAAGAAGTGGCATGTCCTTCCCCTTTGATTTGCTGCTGATTAATAAATCAATAAAGTATTGGGGGGACCGGAAAGTAATGTCGTTTTTTTACATTAACTTCAAATAGATACATTTTTAACAAGTTTTTATTTTTATTTTGTATTAATTTATTTTTGTTACAGATGTAACACGTTTTTATTTTTAATTGGTGATGTAATCACCCTTGTTATCAACAACCCTTTGCCATCTAGTGTGCAAATTTTCAATGCTGTATCGATAAAAATCAATTGGTTTTTGAGCAAAATATCTGGAGATGGCATTTTGGACATCACCCAAATTTTTAAATTTTTTGCCACTTAGAAAATGTTGTAGCGATCGGAATACATGGAAATCCGATGGCGCAATATCGGGCAAGTATGGTGGGTGAGGCAATACCTCCCACCCCAATTCATTCATTTTTTCCAGGGTTCGTCTTGCGCAGTGCGGTCTTGCATTATCATGTTGCAGAATAATGCATTTTCTGGTGACAATCACTGGGCACTTTTCAATTAAAGATTGATTTACTCGATCCAATTGTTCACAGTAAAGGTCTGCATTCAGTTTGTCCAGATTTCAGCACTTCAAAATGAACGACCCCGCGAATATTCCACCAAACACACAAAAGTGCCTTTTTGGGGTGTAAACCTGGCTTAGCTGTACTTCGTGGCGATTCCTTCGGAGAGAGCCACTGCCTTTTGCATTTTGGATTATCATAGAGGACCCATTTTTCATCTCCAGTGATCAAGCGATCAAAAAATGCTTCTGTATTGTGCCGCTGAAGCAGTAAGTTGCATGTGGTGGACCGGTTAGCTTTGTTTTCTTCGGACAGATTATGCGGGACCCAAACACCTGCTCTGCTTACTGTACCAATCTGCTGCAAATGTTCTTGGATGGTCGACCAAGGTTGGTTAAGAGTGTTTGACAGTTCCTCGATTGTCTGACACGGATTTGCTTCCACTTCCGCCCTTAACATGTCATTACTTTAACGACATTACTTTCCGGTCCCCCTAATATTACTGGTAGGGGGAAATAAAGGAACACACTCGTCTAATAAGATGATGGTCACCCTTCTTCGCTTTCTGAATTCTCAGTCTCAGGAGGAAAATGCGCATCGTAAGTGAAATCAGCTGGGATCATTGCTGAATTTTTGAGGGAGAACTAGAACCGATGGCTCCCGAAGGTTAAATTATTCCTTCACCCCTGCATCGTGGAACTCCGACAGGGTAGGGGCACAGCCACTGTGCCTGGAACTTGCCACACCCTTGTGATTCAGTTCTTCATAAACAGAAATTCCAAACTGCAGGTGTGCGAGTGCAGGTCAGTCCTTCGGGGAGTGCCTCCGTCAAGTGCACATGTTCCTGACGTGTCTGAGATGGATGCCAGGGGGCTGCTGAGACACCCAGTCTAAACGTCATGACCGAGGCATCACAGGCATGACCGAGTCTGGCAACAATGAGTACCTTTGGGCCTCTTGTGCTGGTTGGATGTATCGGCTCCAGTGAAGAATTGGGGGTTCATGATGGACGCCTAAAGCAGGGGGCGTTATCACGGTTTAAATGCCTGGAAGTGAGCCATGGGAGGAGGGGGAAGGGCTGGCCTTGGCATAGAAATAGACAAGTCTGCAGCCTTCCCTTGGTCCTTGACAGGTCACGGTCAGAAGTGCCTTAAGATGCTCTCCATCAATGCTGCCCCGTATCTCCCGGACCCTCCTGGTCTCTCACTGGGACTCCTGAAATGTGTCCCTCACCTTGGCTCTCTCCTTGGCTTCAGCCCTCCAGAGTTAGCCTGTGTTTATTCAGCATCAGCTACCACGCCAAGCCTAAGGAGCCCATTGCGTAAAGGTAGAGTACAACCCTGGACAGGTGTTCTGTGGCTATTGGACAATTCAGCATTTTAAGGGAGAGGCTCTCCAGACTTCCAGTGGGCCCAGTTTGGCAATTGTTGCTTTGTGCATTCTCGGGACCTTGGGTGACTGCTGAGTCTTCCGCCATTTATTTAGGAAGTCAGACTGTTGATGGAATCTTTCTTTCTTTTTTTTTAATGACTTTATGGAGGTATAATTAATGTACAAAATCTGCACATATTAATGTGTACAATTTGATAAGTTTGGACACATGATGCCCTAGTGGTACCATCACCACAGTCAAGGTGATGAACATATCTGTCACCTCCAAACATCTCTGGAGATCTAATAGAATGCCTATATTAACAGTAACATTTTATGCACTTAAAATTTGTGAAGAGAGTAAATCTCATGTTGTGTTCTTACCACAGGTACAAAGACTAAATGTCACCTTCACACAAAAAAAAAAGAACTGACCAATTTTTGACTGGTGATGGTCATTGATTTTACATCAAGGAAGTGATTGATTTAGGAAGTAATATTTGAAAGGTAGACATTTTACTTTCCAAGAGTTTTTTTACTTTAGCAACAAAATTAAACCTCCTTCAAAATTACCTGGGGGGAATTATTATCATCCCAACTTACACCTGTATTCTTTTCAGAAATCTAAAATGAAGTTAATTTAATGCAGAGTAACAGGCTTCTGAATTTTTAAGCAACTGTATGTATAGTAGATGTGTGTACCTTTCATGGTGAAATCAGTTAATACGTTTTCTTTGGTATTGTTTGGTGGAAAGGACCCTCGGGTTGTTTCCTGGTTAAAATGTGTTTATGTTAGCAGAGCCTGTATCTAGACTTACACATGGCTATTTGCTCCATTTTTCCTTCTTTACTCCAAAAGCAGCATTCAAATTCCACTTTATTTTCTTCCACGTACTGTGTGTCACTATTGAAGCAAAACACGAAGGGCGTGGTTTCGCACAAAGATGGTCCATTAGCTCGGGGAGATTTCACTTCTTACCTTTGCACAAAATCTCATGGACGTGAGATTTTGTCCAGGGTGAGACGAGTGATGTATGACCAAGAAACAGAAGATCGATGTGGTCTCATCTCCCTCTCTCCACCTGCTCACAGTGCAACAGTGAACGTGGCCCCTTACCTTAGCCTAATGTTTTCTGATAAACATTAGACTTCTGTCAGGCTTGCAGTGGGAGTGGGGATAATAGTCGCATTTTCCTGGGAAGTGCATTGTGAGGATTGAGTTATTGCGTAGCTATGTATTAAGAGTATACTCAGATGTTCCTTAAATGATTTAATCTCACCTGTAAGCTCCTCTCTCTCTCCCATCGAGAGCAAGGACGCCTAGATCTCATTGGATCGCGTAATGTACATTAGATGAGATCACTTAGCATTGAATACTCTCAGATTTCCCCCTCCTCCCTCTCTCCTCTATGCATAGGTGACCTAATTGCAGGGAGGCTATTGGGGAGGTGGGCCTGGGACCTCGTGTAACCCTGATGAGTGGCTGGTCTTATTCCTGGGGGGGGGGGGGGAGGGCGCTGGCTGCTACCAGTTGAAATGCTGTTGGTCTAGGCTTATCTTCGATTTGTCTGCTGGCATTAGCTAAAGCCTGGGACTATAATAACTCTGCCTGATTTCCTAGTCCAAGAAAATGCTTCCAGGAAGCTTAGGCTGGCCCCTCTTGATACCTGGACCCCACCCTGATTCCCATGTTTATTATACAGTACTGTCGGTCTGGTCATGACGTCAGTTCAATTACAGACTGAATGACCTTCTGGTAGAGACAGTCTCCCAATTCCTTGGCAGACTCCATATCAGACTCAAATCCAACCTCCGAATAGGCTCCTTCCCTCCCCTGCTGCATCCCTGAGGACAAACAGGGACACTCAGCTCCTTCACCTACGGAAGTGCCACGGGCTGTTCAGTGATGCCTGCTCCGACCTTCTCTCTTATGACCCATTCACTTTTATTCGCTGTCTCGTAACTACTGGAGCCAGCAGGCCACAGACGGGGGAAGCCTAAGAGGTTATTCTCTACCAGAGTCCTAAGTAGGAAATAAGGCGATATACCCTCTATTTAAGGGGTCTCTCCAGTCTAAGTCCCCACCTGTCTCTCTAACACAGAGGAGAAACAGATGTCTCACCAGTAGGTCTCCTCAATGCCTGAGATCCATCGGGGCAAGAAGGGATGGCGTTTCTATTTCTTCCCCATCCTGGGCTACGATCAGATCAGGCCGGCGTAGTGTTTGGTATGTTAAGTTGCATGAAAGGGATGTGGACAGTCCCTCTCCCACAGGCAAGACCTGGCTTCCAAGACCTCGCTTTGCAGCTGGAGTCAGCTTTGATGTTCAAAGCCAGGCAGTGTCCTCTGCTCTGGGCAGAACAGAGCAACAGGGCGACAGGCTGTCCCTCCAACAGGAAGCCTCGGAGGGGAAACTGTTTCAGGGAAAACTAAAACTGCATCGTCCTAATGCTTCCTCCTAAATCATCCTTGTGTGGGAAGAGCTTCAGTGTAACATACCCTTCCAGTGTCACACTCGTTAGGAGGAAGAGGACCATGCCACCGCAGGGAGGGGTGCCCTGGGATTTGAAGAGGTTAAGTAACTTGCCCCGATCACACACTCGGTAGATCGCAGAGCAGCTTCTGAATTCAGATACTGTAATTTCCGAGTGCATGCGCTCGCTGATCTTGCGATGCCTTTTTGACAAGACATTTCAAATAGCTATTGGAAAATGAAACTGTTGGGGCATTTCAAAGCACGAACAGATCTGATCTCGCATGAGGAGGAGGAGGAGGTGAGAGGAATGTATTTGAGAGCAGAACCTTCCAGCATCTTGAGCAAAAACGAGCCCGGCCACCGGCAATCGGGTTTCTTCTGCTGGCGATGTTGAACCTGCTGTCGGTGACGCTGCGGTCCCCACCCTGACCGTCCAGGACTCGCATTCGAACCGGCTTTCCACTGGGTTATTTCTGTCCATGTGTTCATGTGTAAAACAGTACTTCAATTAATGACTTTTGTTTGTTTGTTTTTAATACTCATCTGAGGATATTTTTCCCTTTTATCTTCAGATGGAGTGGGAGGGGGGAGAGAGAGAGAGGGACTTCGGTTGCCTCCTACATGACCTCGACCGGGGCAACCGAGGCGCACGCCCTTGACCGGAGTCAAACCCGAGACTCTTTGGTCTGCGGGCTGATGCTCTAACTGCTGAGCCAACCCAGCCAGGGCAACTTTTTAATTAAAAGAAGCCTGAAATGTAGAGAGAACTTTTCTTTGCTAAAAGTGTTTGAATCAGTCCATTGATTATATATCATAATATATATATTATATTTCATACATAATATATATATCATATGTATGATAAATTTCCTTTATTTTAAGCATTGACAGAAACATCTTAGACACTGTACCACTGAATTCGACTTCTGTAAAAGATTTCTAGTTTATTTATTCCGCAGCAACAAAATCATCTCTAGGCCTTCTTCTTCGGGGCGTAAATAATAGTCTCATAAACTCAAAGTTTTGTGAAACCCAAATAATGTTTCAGTGCCATCTGTAAATGTACAACGTTGAAATTGCAGAACTGGGCGAGACCACAGCCTTGACACTTCAGGACTTTTTTTGATTTTGAGCATTAAATGCTCAGAGTAATCAATCTCATTGAAAATAACCAAAACGTTTCCGGAACTGACCAGAGCATTTTTAAATATTACCAAGGGGTTTTTTTTTGTGTTTTTTTTGTGTGTGTGTGTGTGTGTGTGTGTGTGTGTGTGTGTGTGTGTGAGAGAGAGAGAGAGAGAGAGAGAGGAGAGAAGAGAAGCTACATGATCTTACAGCAATGCGAGAGAACATCTCTTTTTCCCATGCATAGAACAGTTGACTATGAGTTTAACAGTAAGCGACGAGAAGATTTCAACAGGGGTGAAGAAAAGGCAGATAAAATGATCATGAAGTAAGAACGCTGTATTGTTAGGATATATAGACTACTCCAATACGTCTAGGGGGAGGGACTCTTACTGATAGAAACAAAATGCTCATCCAAAGAATTCTTGATTTCTCTCCAGTACGTTGTATTCTGTATCCTAATAGTAAGCTGATGACTTGGTATGTCTGCTAATATCTCCCTTTTATTGAGTCTCACCTGACACACTTATGATAGCCAGGGCTGTCTCCTGGTCAACAGTGTCCTTCATTGACTTAATATGAAAGATTAAGGTGATCTCAACAGGTAGCCCTTTGGAAAACACTGAATTTTATCAAGGAGTGGGGGAATGAGTGATTAATTTCTAAATACCTGTTTCTATCCATCTAAATTGCCATTCTCAGACCAATTTCATTTCAGTGGAGTTGTTTATGGGCATATAAATGCATCATTTTTTAAAAGTGAAATTTCAATACATGTCCAACTCTCTTGGCAAACCTCAAAATTAAAAAGAGACTCTCTTTATAGTTTTAAATGATGTTTTCATGCTAGCCACAAATCTCAGTGTACTTTCCTGGGTGTCAGCCTCGGCTATTGATCAGTATTCTCATCCCCTACGGTGGAGTTAAATATCATGGACGTATTAGTGTCGAAAACCTCCTTTACTTAACCCAGTGACTCTAGTGTTTTCCTTTGTCTACATAATGACACTGAAATCGATCAACTGTCAGATTACTTTGAGCCACTTTATCAGAATACGTGGCATCTCGGCGGGAGGAGCGGTGTTTGAATTAGTTCATCCAAATGCTGATGGTGGACATTAAATCACGTGACTCTTCTGGTTTGTAGAACGCTTTCTGTCCTCGAGTCATCGGTTGACCTACTTTCACTAAATCGACACTGGATTCAAGCATCCTGGTTCCCAAGGCGTATTCTCGCATTCACAGATGCCTATCAGCACTGTGGATGAATACTTTGTAATCCTTGTGTCTCCATCTGGAGGAAGAACCCAGTCTCATCAACGCCGGAATCAACTACTTTGGCCAATGCGATATGTTCATTCCTGTCCCCCAGAATTCAGAGGGTTTGATTAGTGAAGGCTGTGATGTAAATCCTTCCTACCAGTCTCCACTGTCCATTTTTATGCAGATTTGCTCTTCTTTTAGGCATTTACATTGGCTTTTTAGGTCTCGATTTCCTCCTATGAAAAGTTGGTGTAATAATCGTGGCGGGAGGAAAATTCCGAAACCGGAAAAGCGTCATGTCCGAAGCTGCCTGTACATATTGACTCCCCCGGTCTGCAAAATCCAGTCCCCATAAAACCCAGGTCTGCCTCTGTACACACTTCATAAGGATGCCACGGGGATGCGATGAGATCACGTAATCCTTTGTGCCCAGGGCGGGTCATAGTATGTGCTTAAAAAGAAACGATGGTCATTTATAACATTTATTCAGTGCAGGAGTCCAGTGCAGTTTATGAGGCCAAATGCTCACGTGAAACGGCGAGTGTTGTTGTAATTAACACCCAGCAATGTTCATGTCATCATGTACCTGGCTTTGTGGTTTCCGGAAGAGAACGCTTGCATTTATCTTGTTTGCCTCTCAACCCTAGGCATACTGAGGACACGCGAGAAATGCAACACACTCAAGACGCAATAAATATTTATTGTGTCCATGCCTGTTGAACATGATTTAGCGCTACAGAATGATATTCAAGTTGTAAAATAAAATGCGTTAAGAGTCAACATTGGTATTTAAAAAGTGCTCTTGTCCCTTAGTTGTGCGATTAAATCATCACATTTCTGTGCCCTTTTTATATTTTTCTTCAATCTGTCGTTAACCAAAAATGGTCTTAATTTCCTTGGATTTTCCTCAAGTTCATAGATATGCCTGAAATAAACAGGCTTAAGTGCATTGTCCCAGTAACTCCAGGAAAATCACATGAATAGAAATAATCTAATTAAATATTCATATAAGTGATTATTGTTATGTAATTGACTTGTCTCCTGCAGTTAAATGTGTTTTAATGATAATATTGGATGAACCCTATGTGATAGCATCTGCTGTTTTTATGCACAATTCATTTGCCACCCTTTCCACACACACACTGGAACATTCCGTTTAAGGTTACGGAAAATCTGCTCAGTTTGATAATGTCAACCCATCACATTTCCTTTCAGTTAAGCAAACATCACATCAAATGATGCATGTCACAGATGCATAAATAGGATGCACATGAAAAGCCAATTTCAAGCCATAAATGCACAGAATCTTCTGCTTTGGAAACTTGAACTACATTTAAACATTTAGCCTGTAAGAGGAAATCGATGTAAAAATAATGCATAGTTCTCAAGTCATCCATTGTCAACTTACTCTGAAACAATTTTTACAAAATATGTTTGCATTCAAAATGTCCTCTCCTTGAAGTTATTATCTTAAGGATAAGAAAAGCAACCATTCTACTAAAAATAAACATTTTCAATGAGGACAAATTGAACTATATGAACAGCATACTGTCTTATGACTTCTTTAAAAACAAAATTAACCCACCATGTCCTCAGGGTTAGTTCAAGGTATTTCTAAACCATCATAAGCTGAAAATCTTTACAGAATTGACCCTCATCACTAGATAAGTGATTCTGACAAAATTGCCACTTTAAGGAATTGATCAGGACAAATGTCATTCCAAGAAAGGATTCTCCTTGTGAAAATGGAAAAATATTTACACTTGGAAGAAACTTTGTAAAATCTGTTTAAGTTCCAGTATGGAATGAATTTCTTTGTTCAGTACTTTACTAACCTTGCTAAATACATAGGCCAAATGCTTTCTATGTAGAAGGCATTTGATACGTGTTTGTTGAACTGAATTCAGACAAAAGACCAGAGGCATTTGGGAGAAGGTGGTTCTCAAATTCTTACCCTGTCCTCTGCCTCATACTTGCTTTTATAAAGGACATTTCATTTTCCGATTTGGTGTAGGGACTGCCTTAGTTCGAGTTCCCTCAAAAGCAGACTCTTGCAGAGGATTCCAGTAGTGTATGTGGGAGTCGAAGGAAACACGGGCAAGGTGTGGGGTGAGACAAGGGAGGGGGGCTCATCCATAACACTGCACTCTCAAAGCAGCAGCTCCTGCAGGCAGCTGTACTAAATGCAACAGGTGACCGTCCAGGACCAGGGTGGAATGGTGCTTCGGGGCTCTTCCAACTGGAAGGCAATCCTGCCGGGGCATCCATACGTCAACTCGCATTAGTCCTTGGACGTTTTCCACGAGGGCTGCTCCTATGCTGGCTGATTCCCCAGCTCTCCCAGGCTGCCAAGTCAGTAGCAACGTGGGCTCAGTGACGAGAGAGAGCCCTTAGGAGAGACATGCAGGTGTTGGCTGGCTCTCAGGAGTCAGGTGGTGGTTGATGAGATGGTCAAGGTGTGGGGACTTGAGTGGGGGACCACAGCACCTGTTGTAATGCCATCCAGTACAGACCATTCTTCCAGAATAGGCAAATACTGTTTTTGGAGTAATAACTAGAGGGGTTTTTAAAGAATGTTGTTATATTATGGCAGAATCATTTTTTGATACTGTGGCTAAATAGTTACTTCAAAAATCTGCCTCAGAGCCTGCTGTGCGCCCTGAAGCCAGTGTTTAAAAAGCAAGCGCAGGTCAGCTTGGCTCAGCTGTTTCTCCCACACGGCCAGTGCCAGGCTGGCCTCTAAGCCAAGGCAGGCTTTGACCCAAGAGATCAGCCCCTTCACTCCTCTTGCCCAGAATCCCATGCTTCTGATGGAAACCCTGAAAATCTGTTTGTCTTTTGCTCAAAGTGAACAGACCAAGGGACTGCCTCCCACTCTGGAATAAATACAGGAAATCATAAATTACCCAGTGACTATCATTCCATAAAATAGCACTTCTATTCTGTTGCATTATGTAAAAATGGGGTTTGTACTAGGGTCATTTTATAGGAGGTTGCTTTGTATCATCAAGTGTTTCATTGAAAATCTGAACTGGGGTGAGTCGTCTATAAAACTGGCAGAATAGAACTCGGGGAAGGCTGTTGTGAGGTTCACTCAGGCTCATAAACCCAGGTTATGCACTTTGACAGTTTTGCTATTGCTCCATCATTTTATCAAAAGAACTGAATCACTGTCAGCACCTCATTTTGATTTGATTTTTAGGGACTTTCATTTTGAGCTTTCCTTCCACACTTTGAACATTTCTTTAAAAGCCTTAGAAAATTTGACCTATTGTTTCTCTTCACAATGAATCATGGAAGAATCCAGATCAATCTTCCCCATTTATAGATAGGAGGGAGTTTAAAGGTCAGTTATAGAATAAGAAGCCTGGAACTTTCCTAATGGCATCAAAACAAAAATGAACGTTTGCTGAATATGTGGACTCTTTCCAGCATGACTTTATTGTTTATATTTATTGCCTTATTATTCTTCATGAAAATCATGAAATGCCTACTTTAAATATATATATATATATAAATATATTTAATTGATTTTAGAGAGAGGAAGGGAGAGGGAGAGAGAGATAGAAACATGGATGATGGTGGAAACATCGATCGGCTGCCTCCTGCACGCCCCCTACTGGGGATCGAGCCTGCACCCTGGGCATGTGCCCCGACCGGGAATCGAACCGGATACCTCCTGGTGCATGGGTTGATGCTCAACCCCTGAGCCACACCAGACGGGTAAAATACCTACCTTTATTATCCTTATTTACTTAGAGACACTGAGGCTTGAGGAACTTAAAAAATCTCTTTAAGAGTCAGGAATCAAACCCAAGCTTTTCTATAGGAAATTATGCTTTAAAGCATTCCGCTCTACTGTTTCATGAAATAACGTGTGTCCGTGTAACTAAATATATTGATCATAGAAAATTGATTGATCATAGAAAATGTTACAGTAGTGGTTACCTCTGGGTGAGGGATGGAGATTGAGTGGGGAGGAGTATGGGGGCACTTTCTGGGGTGGTTGAAATCGTGTATCTTCAAAGGCACAGGGTTATGTAGATTGTATGGGTATATGCTTTTGGTGGAATGCATTCAGCGGTAACACCTGTGATCGGTGCGTTGCCTTGAAGGCAAAGTACACAGGCACACCTTCTCCAGGTGTACTGCTCCTCGTCCCCCTTTCTGGCATTGGCATCTGAGTGAAAAGGCCAGTTGGCTTCCCCATCCTACCTCCCAGCCCACATGACAAGTCCAGGGTTGTGCCCAGGATCCCGTCCAGCTGGTCAGAATCCTGCCCACGAAGACTTTCAAAACGTGCGCTAAGAGGTGTCAGAATCCTACGTTTTTTTCCTAAGGGGACATTTCTGTAAGGACATGAATCCTGCTTTGTGGAGAAGGTGGTCTAGCACGTAAAATGTGACTCAGCATTTTGGAGGAGGTGAACAACGTCGGTTCTATTTGAATTTAAATAGCTGTGGAGGTCTTGTGGCTAAGTCCTTGGACAGCGCAGGTGAAGGAGAATGAGCCTCATATCCAGAGAGGGTGAGAAAGGAGTGATGAGAAAAAGACAGCCCTGGTGGACCTGGAAGTGTCTTTAAGGCTGGCTCCGCCCCGCCCCTGTGGTTTGCAGAGGTTAGCTAGTGAATGACTCATGTCTCCATGGCTCAAATGCTTCTCCTCCACACTTGACCCTTCGAAATTACTTTCCCTCTCTTTATTCCACTCTCTGGGCAAAGAAGCATGGGACGCACATGTGTGTTGGGGGTGACACGTCACTGTAATTCAGTTTCCATTTCTCTAAAAAAACAAATCATTACTAAGTAAATACACATTGCTAATTGTTGCAAAGCTTTCCAGTTTCATGAGCATGGGAGCTGGGAGGGACACACACAGCATTGGCACCTCCAGGGTCATGGGAGAGAAGGAGGGACAACTGTCCCTAGGATTGGCTGTGTTCACTTTCAAAAGTCTCAGGTAAATGCAGTGTGTCCAGAGTCATAACTCTGCATAATTAATGATGTGATTTTTATTTTTATGTTTTTTTCGTTCTTGTATTACTTAAAGAAGCATTCCAAAGACTGTTTCAATGCACCGTGACCAATAATATCACAGTTAATGACTTAGCATTTGCTAATAATGGACCTTTGAATTCTGGCTGATATTGTCAGTCTTGTAGATGGATTTATAATTTTAGAAAAGGAATTATAATGATGAGACCAGTACTCTCCACAGGTTATAGATCATCGGATTTTACGTGGAAGGAACCGTGGAGAATGTCTAGACCAGCCTCCTAATTTTACAGATGAAGAAACTAAAGCTCAGGAGAGACAAACTGATTGGCTCAAGGTCACAAAAACTAATTGGCAGCCAAGCCGAGACGAGATCTCAGGTCTCTAATGCCCAAAGTGTGCTGTCTGCCTCTTCGGATGATATCCGTGTTGCCACTTACACTTTCTGATTCTTAAGGACTGACAAATTTGTCAAAACAGAACTCCACAGCATCCAATAACTTTTATGACTCTGGCAGCCCCCAACACCTGTATGAGATGTTTAACCTTGATGGACATCTTAAACCATTAAGGATGGCCCCTCAGAACTGGCTGGCTTCTAGTGACATTGTGTAGATAGGTCCAAATCAATAAATACAGAATTACCTTGACATTGTTTATATTTGCCACCTTTATCGTGATTGAAAGAATAATTGTGGGAAAGGCACAAGGTTGGCCTTGAGGAGGCCAGATTCAAATCTCAGCCATAGCACTGCTGAATGCTTAGTTTGTTCTTCAAATAAAGGGATGAAAAAAGGTGCAGCGTAGATAAAACATCTAGCATACGGCTTAGCACATGAAGTTAATAAAAATAGAGTAGAATTGAATAAGTTGTTTTCTACCCTATTTAAGATGCTTTCACACTTGCATCAGTATATTTGATTAACACGATTATGTAAATATATCTATTTAAATAGGAAAATATTCTTCTATCAATAAGACAGATGCTTGCTGAGGGCTGGTATATTTCAGTAACGGTTTAGCCTGGGAGTATGTTTATGAATAGAAGAGAGAGAGATTGCTGTTCTCATGGAGCTTGTCTGCTATTTGGGGGTCACTGGAGTGAGGGAGGCAATTAAAAATAAATAGAAATACATGATAAGTGCATATATAAGTATACACAGCATATAGTTAACATTAGGTATGCATTTGGATAATTATTACTTATCTAATTTGTCAAGGATTTTTTTCCATATGAATTAAGGTTAAAACAAATACAGTACTGATAGCAAATACACGATTTTGCCTTGATTTAAAAAATTTTTTTCCCTTTATTGATTTTAGAGAGAGAGGAAGTCAGAGGGAGAGAGAGACATGTCGATGAGAGAGAACATCAATTGGTCGCCTCCTTCATGCCTCCCACTGGGGATCGGACCCACAACCTGGGCATGTGCCCTGATCGGGAATTGAACCGGCGACCTCTTGGTGCATGGGTCAACGCTCAACCACTGAGCCACACCAGCCGGATGATTTTGCCTTGATTTTGATTTTCCTTTGGAGCAACCGATATTTTTAAAAATTTGACTGAAAATAGCATATATACTAAGTAAATAATTACTAAGTGTGATTTATTATTATGGAAACAAAAATAGACAACTTACAGATTCCTAATAATTTCTGTTTCATTTGTACGTCATACATAAGCTGTTGTGCACAAGGAAAGCCCCTCTCTGTCAGGGCATCTGTTTTGATTCGTTCGAAGATCAGGTTAAATTTAAAAGGTAGAATTTAAAAGCGACATACAAACTGTGATATTTCTCACATTTTCATATTCACGAGCAAAAATACGTTTCTCATGCTTGAATTTCAGTCATTATTTTATTTTAAGTATTATACTTTTTTTTGAAATCGGAGTTAGGAGCATCTGAGAGTTCTCTGAGATGGTATTTTGGGAAACGAACTGATCTGTCTTGCTGCAGACCCATACTAGAAACGCCCTGGGATTGAACAGAAGGAGGGATGCTCTGTCTTCTCCGGCCTTCCTCTGGCCTTCCTGCTGGCCCTTCTGTGTTTTCTTTAGGGCCATAGAGCTGAGGTTCATAAAAAGAACCAAGTCTGCAGCCTCAGCCCACATTTGTTAGGCCTCGTTATCAGCTCATGTTTTCTCATCTTTCCAGGAAGTATTTTTATAGGGTCTTTATTCGACGGAATATTGCCATTTGCCTTGGATTATACCCCTGAACTAGTAAGCTTTGAATATAAACATCTGTTATTGGTATTAGAATAAACCACCGTGGACAGAACCACTCCATTTCTGCATAGGAACCCCACGTCTTGTCCTCACAACCATGGACAGCTCCCAGGGTCTCGCAATGCCCTGCCTTTATATCCTCCCTAAGAGGGTTCATTCATGGTCCAACAACTGGACCGATCATGCTGAGTCCGGAAGGAAATGATTCCCCCCAGTTTCAGGTCCTCTCCTCATCCTCCAATCTGGTGGATAGGAGAAGTGCCGATAATCTTTCAGCCCTCGAATCTGATACTGGAGACCTGGAGATGGACTTTCTACATTGCTTGTCCAGTGTCCACCACCAATTAGATAGAGGATCTTCTATCTCCTAAGCAAAACCCTAGCTATGATATCAAATAAAGTAGTTAGTTTATTCAAAGTCCTCAATACATAGTGGTTTACTGAGCGACTGAGATAAACTAGTTGGACATTAATGATGTGAGAGCATGTTTGATGTAAAATTGTTTGGGGAATAGCAAATCTCACTAGAATTCTGAGACTGTCATGTCTGTCCAGGACGATATTATCTCCTGACGAATCATAGAAGACCTCATTTTGCTAGAGGGCAATTATTTTTTTTATGTCAAGTCCCAGGATTTGAAAGTTAAATTCTTATTGCATTTCAGGGAAGAACAGTGATGCCTCCATAATGTATATATTCTCAGTGCAAAGTGTGGAACCAGACACAGCATCGTGTCTCAACAAGTGTTCATTAAACTCTGGCAATTTTAACTAGAGACAAATATAGGAGTAAAGAATATCTTTTTAACAAGTGTAAGTGGAAATACAGGACAAATACAACTGTGAGGAATTTGCATTTTCCGCTTTTATTCCAGTTATTAAAATGTGTCTGTGAGAGATATGTAAAGAGGGAAAATAAAGTCACCTTTGCAGTAAAATATTCTTATTAATAAAAAATAAACACCTAGCTCTTATCCCAAAGTGGTTGCTACCAAATGGAGAGAAATAGTTGCAAAGTATATTAAGTACATATAAGTCTTAAATTCTACGACGGATTTACATAATTTAGCATAACTTGTGGGTAATGATGATGATAAAACCTCTCAACATCTGCTGAGCATTTAAAAAGCATTTTCCTTCCATTAGCATTAGTAGCCGGAAAAGAACATACTTTGGCTCAAATCGGCCTTTTAAAAATCTAGCTCGGGGCCCGGAGAATTTTACCCAGGGTTTGATTATGGGTCCTTGCTTTTCCCCCTCCTCAAAATGTTTACATAAGCAGAAGCTCTGATTGGAAATGCAGATTCTATTAAGTGCGCTCCTTATTTTGATTATGGCAAGGTCAGACTTTCAGACAATTTCAGCCATCCTTGTCTGTTGCACAAGATTCAATTAGGTAAGTCCATGTTCTGGTCAGGAAATGGACAGTCTTCTGGAAGCCAGAAAATGTTGCTTCTTCTAAGATATTAAAATGAACAGTTTGATTTTAATAAAGCTATCACTTGTGATTCCAAGCCCTAATTGTGTTGTGTCGTAACCAGTAACTTTATCAAGGAACGTGTTTGTGTGTTTGTTTCTCTTTAAGAATTAGGTAATTCAGGCATCTTTTATTTTGGTTGCCCTAGCATTTCCTCGTCAATAGATGTAAAATGATTTACCAGGTTTGGCTTCAGATTGGCCGGGCCTGTGTAAAATAGCATAAATGTGACCTTCAGGGAGAACTCTTTGCATTGCTGATTGATCACTCAATTAAATTCTCCATGGAAAGGAAAAACTAAGTAAGGGATCTCATTACTTTTTTTGGGGGGGTGGGGGTTGTTACAAAAATTGAAGTATAAAAATATCAGAAAATTGTGTGGAGAAAATAGTAAGAGGGAGTAGCTTTTAAAAAAGGCATTTTGAAAGCTAAAATTAGTTTAGATGTCTAGTAACGCTATTTAAATTGTACAAAATGCTTTTAAGTAGAGTTAACAATGAAATAAAATAAACAGATAAAAATAAACTCAAAACACGAGTTTGAGTAGGGTTTTTCTTTCTGTTTTTTTTTAATTTTTTTTCCTTTATTGATTTTTTAGAGAGAGGAAGTGAGAGGGAGAGAGAGATAGAAACATCAAGGAGCGAGAACATCAACTGGCCACCTCCTGCATGCCCCCCACTGGGGATTTGGCCCACAACCTGGACATGTGCCCTGACCGGGAATCAAACCGGCGACCTCTTGGTGCATGGGTTGATGCTCAACCACTGAGCCACACCGGCCGGACTGAGTAGGGTTTTTCAATGCAAATTCACCCGGTAAACTACATCAAATAATGGCATTTAAAGATAATGGAGGCTTCATTTAGAAAGTATGTAGAGAAAAATCCTGAAAATCACATAGCGTCCAGAGAAAAATAAAACAAACAAACACATGAACAACTAACAGGTAAAATTCTTTTTACTGTATGTAAATTCTTCAAGGTGGCAAACGTCCTTTCAAATGAATATGAGTGTGGTGGACAGTCAGCTGGGTTCCAGTTTACAAGCCTCGCTTCCTGTGGGGATCCCAGACCACACAGACAGAGAGAATCAGAATACCTACTAGGTGCCAGGACCACGCTGGGCATGACACTGGTGACAGGCTGTGGGATGTTTGTTTGTCATTTCACCTACTACTGTGCTAGCCTGTCCCCAGTTCTCATCACACATGAGAGCGGTAGCAAGCACACTAGCTTGTCTGCCCCAAACCCACCCCTTCCCTCCTAGTCTAGATAATCTGCCATGTCATGGCTAGACGGGTCTTTTTAAAGCACGATTTCAGATCATCCCTTCCTGGTCAAAATCCTACTAGCATCTTTATTGCTAACCAAATTCAGTGTTCTTCATTGGACTCCTTAGCTCTTTATAATCTATTCCCATTCTGTCTAGCCAATGTTACTTTCTGTTAGTTCCCAAATCTCACCCATTATCTGAGGGTTTAGCTGTCATCTCATGTCCCAGGACCACCCTAGCCTGAACAGGGAATGTCTAGGTGGTTCCACTCTCCCATGCTGTGGGGTTACTAACCTTACTGAATACCCAGCTTGCTTCTACTTTTATCTGGCCGAGGAATGAAGCGAATTAAGTGAAGTGGGCAAGTACCTTTGAAAAAGCACGGTGTATTGGGGTAATTCATGGAACAGGTGAAGACAGAGGGTGGAGGAATGGCAACTCAAGAGGGTGACCTCCTCACATTTGTGAAATTTAACAGAGAATCATCCTGGAAGCAGTGTGGGTGTTGAGTGAATGGATGAGGTAAGTTAATGGGTGGTAAGTTAATGGGTAAATCAATGATAAGTTAGTGGGTGAGGGTAAAGTTGAAGGAGGTGCCAATTAAGCCATGATTCCTTAGCAGTAATCTAGATGAGAAAAGGTGAGGGCTGATTTTTGTCTAAGGTACCCTAAAATAGCCGTGGGATTATGAGTGACTGCTTTCGTTTCTTTTGTATTTTCAAATTGTCTGCAATAAGCATACGTTTATTTTATTATTTTAATTAATTTCACGTTTGAAACCAAAACACACTTATAGCCTTTGGCCTCAAAATTCTCTTACTAGTTATTTCCACTCAGTGGCTGAAAAGGCAGTCAATAAAGCCATGTACAGAGCCCGACTGTATACAGTAGGCGCATGCATTGCAGGCGGACAGAGGGACAGGTGGGTGGGGGACAGAGGACAGAAGAGAGAAACTGAAGGAGGACACTCGCAAATGTTACATCCATTGACTGTAGTCACTGACATCCTTAGTGATTGTATTTTCTTATACTCTTATAATTTAGAAAATTCAGTTGTGTGTGTGTGTGTGTGTGTGTGTGTGTGTGTGCATTTAAACAATGAGAACATGGAGTTTACATAAAGGTCATGTTGATGACTGCCTACCAATAAAAGAAACCAGGAGAGGGCCGAGCACCAAAGCTGGAAATACCTGGAGTCAGTATTGTGACTGTTGGGCGTGCAAGGATGTTCCAGAGAGGAAGGAGGCTCCCGTGGTAACTCTTACGTCCGGGGCTAAATGGCTGACACAGCTGTCGATGAGAACAGCAGCTGGGGAGGAGAAGCAGTGTCCGGGCAGGGAAGAATCCCTGTCAGTGTAAGGGAGGCTGCCTGGGGGAGCCGTCGGTCTCAGGAGGGAGGAGTATTTGATCACAGCGTAGTTTAAAATGGCTTGCCCGTGGTGACCGTGAAAAGAAGATTGTATTTAGGTATTGTTTTATATTTCTCGCTAATCGTGGGCTCCATCCCTCCTGCACCAGGAGGGGCCTGTTCCCACCGCCTCCTCTATTTGGAGCGTGATTCAGTGAGAAGAGCGGGGATTCTGCAGGACTCCAGCATTCAATGCTCATAGTGTTCGAGTTGCGATATCCAGGAGGCCATTGAAGACCCATGTCTGATGCTGATGGACAGGGAGAGTTCGGGGTGAGCGGTTTGTGGTATTGTGTAGTAGCACCTGCCTTTCTAGCTGTGCACTTTGAACACATTCTTTAATCGCAGTGAGCCTAGGTTTTCTCATGTTGCATGGAAATAGTAGCAGTACAAACCCCACAGTTTCAGTAAAGGTTAAATGAAGTACTATATGACAACTCTGTGGACCCCAGCTTGGCAGCTAGTGAATACTGTGTAAATGCTGGGGGACATTTTATTTTCACTATACTTTTATTTCTACGAAGCAGGCTCTTCATATATTAGCACCAGTCTTGCTAAAAACCCATATCTATTCTCTGTGTGTACTATAGCATTCTCTTCCTAATATAGAAATATTACCCACATTAGTTTTCCTCTTAGATAAATGTGTTTCACATTTCATTTCTTTGTGTAATTTCCGTATTGTTTTTATCATGTTCCTATTGCTCTATTTTATAAATAATGAATACAGACTTTTGATGACTCTGGTAAATAGAGACTATATATATATATATATATATATATATATATATATATATATATATATATTTTGCCCATGAAGTACAAGGAAAAATTTTATTCATAATATTTTATTTCTGTCATTGTGCTTGAGATTAACAGCACAATTTTTCCTCCACAAAGTTTATTATCGGTCGTAAAAATAAATGGGATCTCTTTTCTGATTGGCTGCAGAAAGGAATTTAATCTTATGTAATTATCTTTCAAATCACACATGCATCAGGACGATAAAACTCTCTATCTCTAGATCACTGAACCATTTCACATGGTTTTAAAAAGATTAATATTCATATAAAATTTATCTCTCTCTCAGCCTGCCTCCCCATGGTAGATTTTCTTAAAGCAAAACAAAATAAACCAGCGAAATGGAGCACTGGATGGTGGAAGTACTGAAGAAAAACTTAGAGAATAGTCATGGTAACAATTTTTCCTCTTCTAAATAAAAAGGCAGGGTGTGGTATGGAAACACAAAACTTGCTCTGGGTTGTAAAGAATGGACATATTAGTCCGGCTGGTGTGGCTCAGTGGTTGAGCGTCGACCCATGCACCAAGAGGTCGCTGGTTTGATTCCCGGTCAGGGCACATGCCCAGGTTGTGGGCCCGATCCCCAGTGGGAGGCATGCAGGAGGCGGCCAGTCGATGTTCTCTCTCATCGATGTTTCTATCTCTTTCTCCCTCTCCCTCTCTAAAAATAATAATAATAATAGGAATGTTAGAAAAGACCAAAAACATTGCATCTCAATGGTGTACAAACTTTTGTTTGCCTTCCTAAGCCAAGAATTTTTTTTCTTCAAACAAATTCTTCCTCAAAGGTCTGATTCCCCTAAAAGATAACCGGTGGGGCAGGGCCAGCTCTGTGAAGTTTCTGGGGAAGCCATTCCCCAGGACCCCTCTGCTCCAGTGGGGTTTGAATGACATCAACCTACTCCAGACTCCACCTTTTAAGACCCTGAAAAACAGCTGCGTAGCCAAGGTTACGAGGGTGCACATGGTAACACCCAGTAGAAGTGTATTGCCGCAGTCTGTGCGGGGACAAAGAATAAGGTGTTACATTATAACTTTTTAAAGGGCCTCTAACCATGGAGTTGTCCTGAAGCTACTGCTGCTTTTCAACGCTGTGACTGCTGCATACTCTGTTCATCTTCCGCTCGTCATCTTCTTTGTGTTCCAGATTGTTTTTCAGCATCTAAAGAATTTTTGTTGGAAAACTTCTCAATTATCAAACTTAAAAAAAAAAAAAAAGAACAAATGCAGTCAACGTTTTTATTCATTACTGCCACTGCATTGCTCTCACAGGGCAAATAAAATCCAACATAATTAATTAAGCAAAGGTTAAGTGTGAATCGTTTGGATGCGGTTTACTAAACTTCCAAGCAAAAGACATCTCTCAGGCATTCAACAAAAGTAAATAAATAAGCATATTAATAAATAGCCAGAAGAGGACTAGGAATTTTTCCAAGTGAAGATTTCCCTGCAAATCACGAGATTAAATAAACCTTCCTCAAGGCATATGTTCAGTTTTATCATTTAAAAAATTTTTTATTTTATTTTATTTATTGAATTTATTGGGGTGACATTGGTTAATGAAATTATATAGGTTTCAGGGGTACAGTTTAAGGATACATCACCTGTATATTGTATTGTGTGTTCACCACCCCAAGTCAAGTCTCCTTCCATCACCATTTATCCCCCCTTTACCCTCTCCTACCTCCCCCACCCCCTTTCCCTCCGGTAACCACCATACTGTATGTGAGCTTTTTTGGTGGTGGTGTTTAATCCCTTCACCTTTTCCACTCCGCCCCCCAACCCCCTCCCCTCTGACATGTGTCAGTCTCTTTTCTGTACCAGTGCGTCTGTTTTGAGCTAATAAAAATGTGGGTTAAATTGCTCATTGGAAGTGGTACACGTTCCAGGCCTGAGGGTGCTCTAACTTGTAGCCAAGGGCCCCTGGGTCCTAAAGCGGGTGGGGAGAGAGTTCAGAACCCTCTGGCGCCAGAGATTTTGCAACCCTGGGAAGCGTCCCCGGGATTCTGCTCTGTGTTCCAGCCGTGTCTGGCAGGAGCGAGAGCAGAAGTGTCGCTGAACCTCAGAGGCCAGCGCTGGCCTGAAGGGTAAGCTGGCATCGTCTAGAAATGCCATGAAGCCGGGTTACAAGGTAACAGGGCACATCCCACGCCATCTCCCATGTTCATCAGCACCTCCATGCAAGTTGGACTTTATACCCAGTAAAGATGCTTTAACATATTCTTCCTTTGGATGGATTGAGAATGAAAAATGCAAGTACATGGAAATGCAAACGCTTAGAACAGCGGCAGTCCTCGGCGGGAACTGCTGGGTGACCATGACCGCACGTTGGAGGGACCGCCATCGATCTGAATGCTGCTTCCACTACCTGCTATCTGTATAAATTTGGGCAAGTTATATAAAAAATTACCATCTGCTGATGCGGTTCTATGATTAAAAATAAGTTAATATAGCCCTGGCCAGTGTGGCTCCATGGTTAGAGCGTCGGCCCGCAGACCAAAGAGTTTTGGGTTTGCTTCCGGTCAAGGGCACGTGCCTCAGTTGCAGTTTGTCCCCGGCCCTGGTCGGGGTCGTGTGGGAGGCAGCCAGTTGATGTGTCTCTCTCACATCGATGTTTCTCTCTCTCTCTTTCCCTCCCTCCCACTCTATCTGAGATAAATAGAAAGTATCTTCAGGTGAGGATTAAAATAATAATAATAATAATAATAATACATTTATATAGCCCGCCTGGTGTGGCCCAGTTGTTTGAACGTTGTCCCAAGCACCAAGAGGTCACTGGTTCAATTCCCCATCAGGGCACATGCCGGGGTTTCTGGCTTGATCTCCAGTAGGGGGCGTGCAGGAGGCAGCCGATCGATGTTTCCCTCACACATTGATGTTTCTCTCTCTCTCTCCCTCTCCCTTCTTCTCTTTCTAAAAAAAGAAAATCAATGAAAATATATTTTAAAAAGAAGTTAATATATTTTAATCTACTTAATATATTTTAAAGTTCCTTGAAGAATGCCAGGAATATTTTGAGCATCCAATCATTGGCAACTAGTGGGTCCTTGTAGGTCTTATGATGGCAGGGAATATAGATCTATTGGGGTTATCTCCCATTATGGGGAAATTATTTTGAGCATACGTATGGATTAAGAAGCTAGGAATTCTGATCCTGAATCAGAGTTTTATAGAAACAACAAAACAGTGTACATCTAGATCTCAGTTCAAAAACAAAATAAAACTAAATAGTGGTATTCACCAAATCTTATCCGTGGGCCACAGGAGTGAAGCTGCTTTCTGTTATTCTTGTGACCAGGTCTGTTCATCCTCCCCATCTACCAATTCCATTTCCAGCCACCAGTCACCCGTCCTCTGTTTAACATTTATTTGTTCATCCGTGAACACCTACTTGTATATAGTATCCACTTACATACCTGGTGACTTAGAGAAAAGACAAGGTAGAGATATATGAATGTTGAAAGTGAGCACAAAAAAGTCAAGTAATTACAGTATAATCAGCAGAAATGATGCCACTTTTTCCATGGAGCCTACTACCAGTGAAATGACTGACTCTGTCTTGTTTGCACCCCTCAAGACTAGATCTGGTTGGTTTGATGAGTCGGTAGGAAGCTTTTGAGCAAAGCTGTTCTGCTAGACCAGTCCCAGGCTATCATCACCAACGAAGTGCATCTGGGACGGAGGGAGGGTTGGGATCGAACGTTTCCTATTATGGCCATTCATGCTGGAGGGACTTCCTGGCAACTGGATGAAGGTCATGTCTAGGCTCACCGTTGTTACAATTTTCTTTTCTATTCATGCAGAATGGAAAAGAACTCATTCAGACGAAGAACAGGTTGAATGTTAGAACAAGTGTGTTTTCTATCTCTTCTGACTTTTTCCAATACCCTTGCGGTTAAATACTTGTTATCTTGTTGTGGTTTTTATACCCACGCTAAGGTTCAAGTACCTAGAAAAGAGGCTGACTGGCCCTCTCTCAAGGGACTTCCCAGGAGAGATTTTCCACTTCCCTGGGTTTGAATTTCAATGTGAGGGTTTACTGAGAAGATTATGGCCCTCATGAAAGGGCTCACAGGGTCCAAGTTAAAAAGAGGTTTATATAAAAGGAAAACAGACAAATTATCAATTTACAATTAAAAAAAAACACTCTCCGCCTATATTTTCGCATGACTTATACAGTTTTTTCCCCTAGTAAAAGGTAATTGGAAACTAACTGAAAATCTCTAGGTTGCTCAGTGAATTTGAAATTGAGAAACGTGTGTAGTTCAAATATTGCTTTTTCTATCTACCTAGAGCAGCGATTTTCAACCAGCGTGCCACAGGAATTTTTAAAACAGGTAGTACCTGACTATTTCGTCAGGGGCACTGACCTCTTTTCCCTTAGATTGTTCAATACAATTTGAAAAAATGACAATAGCCAGCATAAAAAGAGACGTCTGGTGTGAATGAATCAAAATCATACCTATTTTTTTTTTTTGTCAGATCGGCAAAAAGTATTGTGTGTGTGTGTGTGTGTGTGTGTGTGTGTGTGTGTGTGTCGCAGAATTTTAGTAATTAGTTTACGTGTGCCATGAGGTTGAAAACCCCTGACCTATAGGATTGCACCTGCTAAAAGACCTTGAGTCTTTGGACCAGAACTTCTACTCTTTTGGGGTGAGACTAGGTATCTCTGATCTCTGCCTGTAAGAATGTATTGTTCCTAGGTTTCTGCTGCTGAATACCTCTCAGCCTGTCTGGCACAATCTGCATGTTATTTTAGTATTGCAAATCAAGGCCCAATCTTGTTTGAAAACCATTCTGTTTTCCTAATGACTCCATGCATTTATTAATTCACACAGTCAAAACTTATTCTGCATGTGTATGTAACTGGCACCGTGGAAGGCATTGGGGATACAACAGCAGATATAGAAAATATTGCTTTTGCCAGCTTGGTTGTTAGAATCCAGTAGGCAGACAGATGATAGCCTGATTAATTACTTCACCCCTCACTCTTCTTACAAAAGAACAAAATGTAATCAGTTTGGGGTTGTACGTTATAGAACTTAACCTACACACATGTGAGAGTTTGTAATCCTGAATCATCTTGCAAAGATTTCTAAACAAAATTCCATCGAATCAAGTCAATAAAATATTGTAGACACCAACATGGAAGTATGTTAACGTTTTTAAAAAATGTCTCCAAGAAAAGTGGTTAGCTTAAGGCAGGAAACCTTTTTCACAGGTTTGACTCTTCCATAAAGGGTTGATCTTTTAAATATGTTTGTATTGATTTTTTTTTTTTTTTAGAGAGAGAGAGAAACATCAGGGTATGAGAGAAACATGTGTCAGCTGCCTCCTGCACACCCCCTACTGGGGGGCGAGCCTGCAACAAAGGCATGTGCACAGGAATGGAACAGGAGACCTCTTGATGCATGAGTTGACGCTCAACCACTGAGCCACACCTGCTGGGTCATAAAGGGTTGATCTTCAAATTTAATTCTCAGGGGCCGCAATAGTCAGATGTCTGGCGATTTTACCTCCAAAGCAATTTGAAACGTGTCAGATTGTAACCAGACAGTGGCTTTTGAAGTTTAGTAGCGAACCAGCTGTCAATCTGAAACATGATAAAGCAGCGCTTCACTAAAAGGGATTCACTGAAGACGTCTCCTCAGAGCATAACCTGTGACTGTACGTAGGTCTGCAGGAATTGCAAACTCACACCTCAATTTGTACAGTGTTGTGAACTATCAAATAGGTACCCACACCAGAAGCGTTAGCAAGTAGCACCTCCACTGACAGCAATGTTTTTTTAAAGAAACTGAGCAGGTTAGCATCCGATTTGAGAAGGATTCCATTGTCCTTCTGCCTGACTTTATATTCAACATGCCTTTGCGTAATATTAAAATGGGTAAATAATTGTATTTATTCCTCAGGGAGTTGGATCTGTCTTCGATATTCATTGACAAAAACCTGGGGCAATGAATGGACCGCTCTCAGTATGGTTTGTTTCAGGGCTGGAGAAGCATAAGCAGGAAGTTGAGTAGCGAAAGACAAGGGACACGTTTCACTAAGACGCAACGACATGGCTGTAGCTAGGAAATGACTTAGGTCAGAGATCAAAGAGGCAAGAGAAAAAGGTGAAAATTGAAATAGTTTTATTCTTTCTTCCCCCTTTCCGATTTTTTTGGGCGGGGTATGGGGACTATCAGAGTTGTTGGTAGTTGTGGGGGGTGGGGTAAGATAGGGACTGTCCCTGTCTTTACTCCCAGCATCTGAGAATATCCTTGTCACTCAAAGAGTGTCTCCAGGGACTCCCAGGGTTTATACCCCGCCCTCCAACATTACTGCTGCGGCAGGGGGTCATTCCAGCTGGGTTATGGAAAGGGAGTATTAAAGCCAGTATTTTGAGGGAAAAAGAGAGGATGGATCTAAAACTGGAAGGAAAAAGATGATTCGATGCCCTTGGTCATGAGGCTCAACTGGTTCCAAAATGGTAGCCATACACATGACCTTGGAGGAGGTGGCTCTGTAATCCAATAGGACTTCAACTCTGGGGCCCCAGCAGAGATCCTTGTAGTCAGGGTTGATCCAGAGGGAGGGGATGTTGTCAAGATAGTCACTACTGTAACTGAACAGAGAGCATCTCTGCAAAGGACTACGGACCAGTGCGCTGTCCAGGTCCACATATAAGGAGGCAAAGAGGGCCGTGGTAAAGAACAGGTATTCCAATTCTTGCTAATTTCATCGAATGGGTTGTTTGGACCAATTAATTTGATTTGGAAGAGAATTAATGAAATATGCCATGCTTTGCACCTGGAGTGTTTTGTAGCCATTCATAAGTTACATGATCTTCATCCATGACCTAAGACCAACCACTTAGAAGAGATCAAAGACCAGTTATTCTTCCAGTCCTAACAAGAGTCTAGAATAGCATTTTCCAAAGCAAATACCAGGGAGAATGAGGGCCTGGAAGTCCTCTGGTGGAGTATAATTAAGAAATACCAGCATTAGGGCAACTTAAAACTCTTTGGTGATTCACAGAACACATTAACATATTAAAGGCTCAGAGATAACCCATACCTACTTGTCTGTCTATAGCCCAAAATTTCTCACACTGATTGGATCATAAAAGTGTATTCACATTTCTGAGGAACAAACATTCTTTGAGATACTAGAGTCTTAGGGAAAGAGAGTTACTCTATAGAGTATACACAAGTTCAAATCTAAATGTTTTTCTTTGCCCAAAGAGCAAGATTATTATATGAATTTTTTACTTCCTATGTTGATACACAAAAGGAGAAAAATAAAAAATGTATACATACATTCCCCCAGATCCTACTCTGGTGTGATAAAGACTCTGGATGGTATTGCAAAAGGTGTCTTTCTTATACATATAGTAAATGTTTGTTTTCTGCAGTAGACATTTTCAGAAATATTCTCTCTGCCAAGGATTGAGAATGTAGCTCATCCTCTTTATAAAGCAGGAGCGACAAATGAAAAGTAACTTTTCAAAAGTATAATATTTCAGTGGGCTAACAGAACAGTTTCATGAATGGTAAGAGGAGATACTGATTTCTGCCGGTGCACACAGTTTACAGTCATTAAAATACCTGTTCTAATGTAGTAACAAAACCTTAAGGGCAATGTGAAGAGCTTGAGGACAGAGTGACTGCAGTAAATATGCCTGGAGGTTGGAAATTAGGAAACAGGAAGAGATCGGAAAATGAGAGGATTGGAGAGAAAAATCACAAAAAGGAACAGAAAATGCCTTTGCTAACAGAAAAGGTAGTAGCTGGTTGGCAAATAGCAATTGTTATTTGCCATTCTGAGATTAATAGACACCAATTTTTTAAAAGCTAGCCTTCATTGGGTTATGATTTGATTTAATTTGATTGGGTTTACAAAGGGGCAGTATACAAATACTACGCCAGGAAGGTTTTATGTAGCCTATAGAGTAACAGGTCACCCAGTGGCCTTTATATAAAGATCTACATGACCTAATTTAGTGTCAAAAGGCTTGAGGTGAGGCAGAATCTCTTTCCTGGTTGACTCAGTCATTTAGCCAATTTAAATAAATGAGCACCTGCTATGTATATCTCTTGGCATTTTTATGTCCTTTTAAACACGGAATGTGTATTAACTATGGGGTTCTACATTTTCCCTTGGCTTCCAGGAAGCTCTGAGAGGCCTAGATTTATGCTCAGTTACAGAAACATTCGTGTAGGGTATCTAGATGGGATTGCTTCTATCTCTGTTTTACTTAAAGTAGAATCTTATCTACATTTTATTTCTTGTTCTGTTTTATATGCATTTAACATTGTAAGCTACATTAAGCCTTTGAAGGAATAAAGTGGACCATGGTAATAAATGACTAAATAAAAGCTGTGTATAATACAGAAAAATCAATTACCTTGAAATAAAGGCTTAATGAGTCATTTTTCAGGGAAGAACTCTTCTCTAATGAGAAATACAACTCATAACCGCATTCATCAATTAATAATTCATTAATAATGCCTTATATTTATGTACATTAAAATATGTATATTATCTCATTATCTCATAATGCTCTTAGGATATAGACAAAGCAGATAGTCTTTCTTGAATTAAGGATGAGAAATTTGGACAAAAGGCATTTAACGCCACATTAAGTGGTTTGTCCATAAAACTTACATTTGCTGTTTGCATGGGGCTTGAGTATGAAAAGAATGTCGGGAGAAAAGACATTTAAACGTTTACGTAGACTTCAAAATCTTACTCCTGTCTCTTCAGTCCATCAAATTGAGGTGTGTTTAAAGACACCAAGTTTTCAGGCAAGCCTGTTCTCCTGTGGAAATAATAATTTACATTGATGAGGATTTAGTTATTCTACTTAGGCGGTAACACAAAAATCAGTTCTGCTTACGCAAACTGCAGTCATTATTGTGTTTAGGAAAATTCGCACACAAAAGCATGACTGTTTGCTCAATAGCAAACTTTTCTTTTCTCCAGCTACCAAATTATCTTGAAAACTTGAGCTGGACTCCTCACTACCCTAACTTAAAAGACAAGATGTTCCTAACAGCTTTGTTTACAATAACCAAGATATTGTAAACACAGCCCAAGTATCCATTGGTAGGTGAATGGATAAAAAACTGTGTACATTTACACAATGGAATATTATGTAGCTGTCAAAAGGAAGGAGCTCTTACCCTCTGTGACAGCGTAGATGGTCCTGGAAATTATTATGCTAAGTGAAATAAGCCAGTCAGAGAAAGGCAAATACCATATGATCTCACTTATATGTGGAATCTAATGAAGAAAATAAACTGATGGACAAATAGAACCAGAGGCATGGAGACATGGAACAGACTGGCAGATGTTCGAGGGGAGGTGGGTGGGGCAGACAGGATGAAAGAAAGAGAAGGGAAGAGCTAAGGAACGTATATGCATAGCCTGTGGACTCAGGCAACAATGTGGTGAGGGCCAGCAGGAGGGGAAGGTGGCGTCTGGGTGGAGGGGGCCAAAAAGGGGGAAATGGGGGACATCTGTAATAATGTCAACAATAAAAATAAAATATAATTTAAAAAAGACAGTTCAGGAGATACATTAACTGATATCATGAAGATACTTGAGATGTCAATGTGACATATTTTAGAAAGATAACCCTCCTGAAATCTATTTCTAAATCTTGGAGGAAATTGTGAAATAGTTTTGTTATACAGTATGTAATCAGAGTCCATTTTTTTTCCATGTGTAGTAAGACTTGTAACATGTTTGCAAGCAATCATGATCTAAACTCAATCCATAGTCTAAGAAGACTTCCGTGACCGCTCTAAAATTTGAAAAAAATATATATATGTATATATTTTATATATATATATAAATAAATGAAAGGTCTCAAGAAGGCAGTCTCTCCCAGAAGCCTTATATAAATAATATGGTTAAACTTGCTTACACTGAAATGAAAATCAATAGGTTTTAAATGTGACTGCACCATTTAAAAAATATAGGATTTAGGGAAAATTACTTAACCTCTTACAAAAATTATGTTGAAGCAGTATTTGTCACATTGTATTAGTATGAAATTATCCCTTTATAAGGAATTTAAATTCATCACATCAGTCATTAAACATGTATTTATTACTCTACCAGTTACTGGCTAATCAGTTGGTCTTTTGCACGCCACATTTAATAATATGTTATTGTTTGCACATTTTGAATATACATTTTCTGTTTTACATGTTAAAACACACTTCTATCATGAGATTAAGGGAATCCTCCTAAATTGCTTTCAAATGTAAAAAAGCTTCCTCTGTGACTAAAAAAAACAAATATTGAAAATGTTTCTTTCATAATGTTTTAAATAGTCATTTAACATTTGGGGGAAAAAAAGAGAAAAACCTTTAAGTCCTTCCTGTAAAGTGCTAAGAGAAATGTGTTAATATGTGTTATTCGATTACCCCTTCCACACAACCCCGACTTCGCTTTCAGACTTTCCATTGTGATTTTCTCTCTTAATATAGATGTAAGGAAAGGGAAGAAGACTATAATTCATGAGTTGATTACCAGAAAGAGTAAAGTATAATGGGAAATTCCATTCATCCACTTATTATTCAAAAGTTATTGAGCGGCCTGACCAGTGTGGCTCAGTGGTTGAGCGTCGACCCATGCACCAAGAGGTCGCAGGTTCGATGCCCAGGCTGTGGGCCCAATCCCCACTGGGGGGCATGCATGAGGTGGCCAATCGATGTTCTCTCTCATCGATGTTTCCATCTCTCTCTCCCTCTCTCCTTTCCTTTCTCTCTAAACTCAATAAAGAAAAAAATTAAAAAGAAAAGTTATTGAGCATCTACTAGCTTCATAAGTGTGTGTGTGTGTGTGTGTGTGTGTGTGTGTGTGTGAATTATGATCTGGGGAACGAATACAAGAACACTGGAGCAGATGGATGTTCAATTGCCTGGTTTCTCCTCCCCTGCAGCCCTGCTTTTACCACTGGGATTTAAGCATATGATGATACGACTTGGTCGAGTTACCGTTTTACAAAGATGCGATGCTTTTGGAGCAGTGGAAGGTTATGTGTTATGTGATATTGTGACATCAACTGAAGAAAGTAGCCACGGAATGATTCAGTGAAAGAAAATTCTAAAAATGCAATGGATGCACTTATGTAGAGTTGTTGTGTTTCCATCCATGATACGAAATAAAATTTTTCGAATAATATTCCTCATAAGGCCTTAATCTCCCCTTGAGATTGCAATGTAAGATCTACCACTCAAGTCTGGTATGTAAAAAGTGATAAAACTGGCAAGTACTATGGATTTAAAATCCCTTTATATCATTAAGCCACAGAACTGAATTTATGCCTCCCAAAGACTGATCTTTATTTTCAATTGGAAAGTAAAAGAAAAAATCAACAAAACAATTGATATCTATTTTCAAGTAGACCACTATGATAAACCCAGAACTGTTACTAACCACTGAGGACCCAGAGCCCCAAACACCATCATTTTCCTCCATTCATATAATCACTCTTGATAATTTAACTTTCGCTTTTTATTAGAGATGGCTCATTTTGTATGTTTCTTTAAAGGGAATGTAATTTTAGTGTCTGTTTCTTTCTGATAAAGTGATCGCATATGTACCATGTGCATAGATCAAAAAGAACATTGAGATCATTGATTGTCGCGGACTTCATTTTGGGTGCATTAAGGAGAGACCGATGTGTTTGAAAGCAGAAGGTGTGGACTTAGACAAATTTGATTGTTAAACTTTTGTAAATGGTATATGCATCCTGTGTGCTAATTGCTGAGATTTCAAAGTTACCTTGATAGGAGGTATTTAAAAACATTTTAAGGGTATAAGTTTATATTTACAACACATGTAGTTTGTTGTTTATCTTTTAATTTTGTTTTTGCTAGTTTTGGTCACATATGTTTCAATTTTATGTAACTAAATTCTCCTCTCTTTTTATTTTTGGTTTCTTTCATTTTTAAGCTTAATGTTCTTCCACCGAGGGTGTTTAGTAATATACTTCTATTTTCTTTGTGTTTTGTAAATTGATAAGTTAGTTATACTTATTAAATCCATCAAAATCACTTTCCTCAGCTGTGCAAAGAAAATATCAAAATTGCTTCTCAAATAAGTAGCTCAATTGTCCTAGTTGCAATTATTGTCTAATCTTCACATTTATTCCTTGATTTATACTTTTCCTGTATTTATGCTAAAATCTCATATAGAGTGAATGTACTTCTGGCCGACCCTTTTATTTTTATTTTTTCTTTATTGATTTTAGAGAGTGAGGAAGGGAGAGGGAGAGAGAGATGGAAACATCTATGAGAGAGAACATCGATTGGCCGCCTCCTTCATGCCCCGCCCCCCCGGGGGTCAGGCCCACCACCTAGGCATGTGTCCTGACCTTTAGTGGAAGCCGTGACCTCTTCGTGCATGGGGTGATGCTCAACCACTGAGCCACACCGGCCGGGCTATTTTTATTTTTAATATATATTTGTTTTATTTTCTTTTGGTTTAATAATTTGAATACCCGTTTAGATTGATTGATCTGTGTGTCTGTTCTTAGGTCAGTATCAGACTATGACATGTATCATATTGTTCCATTTCTAGCTCTTCTGGCTTGGCCAATACTTACTGCTCTGAGATAAAGTAGTGATAACAATTTTTAAAAGGGGGAAGGGGCACGTGTTGCCTGAGTTGACCAGTTGCATGATCTGAAAAGCAAAATACTGTTTTTCTTGTGTGTTGTTCGTTTAAAATATCAGATATCATTCAAGTGAAATACATGAGCACATGAACGAAATACAAAGGAATTCGTTTAATGAAAACATGAATTTTGGAGTAAGGTAGTTGTGGATTCAAAGTTGTAACAATGGCTATTTCATTTTCAGTAAAGTCAAAATTTTTGAGGGTCCTTCCTATAAATGGGATTATTTATAAAAATCTCATCAGTTTAGAATCAATTCTAAGATAGTAAAGAAGCGAGTATAGTTCCTTTTTGATAGCAAGTGCTCAGTTCGTATGTTTATCAATAAATTCAGTTCGTATGTTTATCAATAATATTATTATTGCTTTAGAGTATTCTGGAAATCTTTATATTTTTTAATCTAGAACATATTTTGCCTAATTCCATTGCTTTTAAAAAAAATGTTCTGCCCTGGCTGGTTTGCGTCAGTTGGTTGGGCATCGTCCTGTGCACTGAAAGGTCACTGGTTCGATTCCTGATCAGGGCACATGCCCAGGTTACAAGTTCAATACCTGATTGGGGCGTGCAGGAGGCAGCCGATAGATGTATTGCTCTCATGTCCATGTTTCTGTCTGTCTCTCTTCCTCTTTCTTTCTCTGTCTCTCAAAATAAATAAAAATATTTAAATAAAAATTTTTCCATATTACCAGTTATCTCTGTATCTCTTAACTGAAATGAGGAAATTTCATTCTTCTCTTAAAATGAATATGAGAAAATATAACAAGTGTTTTTTTCCTCATCATGTGTCTGTTTGAGCAAATGTATGGAAACATCCCAGGTCATTTCACACGTGTCCTTTGCCGAATGGTGTGTGCCTTGGCTTTGAGTACGCGGCTGCAAGTCCCTGTTAATGACCCACATGTCACTTTTAGGGAAAATCTCACCCAAATGCTGGTCAGTGTTCTTTTCTTGGTTCCTAACTTTGGTCCAGGTCCATTCAGTTCTGCCAGGCAAGGAGTTGCTTTTCTTATTTCCACGCAGGTATTTGAAAACCTGTGAGAGTGCTGTTTTCATTATACACTTTTCATTATTATACTGTCATCACGGAACAAGTTTATTTCAAAGCCTTTTGGGGGAAAAGAATGACAGGAAACACAGCATTTTATTTCCTTGTCCCTTCATTAGATTAGAAATGTCAAGAAAGATTTAGGTTGTACTTATTTTTATTAAAAGGAATGATAGGTCTTTCTTGGCAAAAGGAACAAGAGGAAATGTTAATTTCCCATGCTCCTGGAATAGAACATCTCCCAATGAAGGCACTCTTCATTCAAAAGCTTTCTCTTTGTTATCCGAAAGGATTTGCATTTCCTTTTGCAAACTTCAGGGCATCGTATTCATTTGAAGATATAAAATATTCTAGTTCCTACTCCAGAACACAGCTACGTAAATGAAATCTGTTAGGTCCCGGAAACAAAGTGCACCGAAGTGAACCTAAAACATTGTCATGTCTTGCGTTATAAATTTCGGCAGCTATGGAAAAGGGAGATGATCGTAATGCCTCTGTGTGAGGCTTATTGTAAGGAGGACAGAAGTCAGCTTCTAATACTGCACCTGAAACGAAATCACTGATAGTCAAGCATTTTCTGGCCGACAAAAGCAATGAGTTCACGTGGTTCAGCCTAAGCGTTCCTCAGTAATGGTGAATGTCTTCTTCATCCTTGGTGTTTCCACCATGGAACTGTCTCAGCAAGGAAAATACTTCCTAGCTGCACTCTAGTGTTCTCAGGGGTGGAGGGCAAGGCAGATTTGCTGGGTGAACATCTCTTCAGCCTGTCCGATGGGGGCGCCACGCTCCGCAGGTGATGTACGAGGCAGGTGTCCGTCATGGTCGTCTTTAGATGGAGGGCAAGACTGGGTGTAGATATGTGTAGATGGCTGTGCTGGTGGTTGGTCGATTGCATCACCTGTGAGGGCCTCCAGTTTATAACGTTAGGATACATTGTTTCGGTCTAGATGGAGGATGGTAGCATTTCTGTGGGATATGTGTATGCCAAGCAGGTGTGTAAAGGACTCCGTGCACACTGTCTTCCAATAACAAAGCGAGGTCATAGCTTAGTGAACTCAAGGTATCAGAAAACAAACAAAGAACATCTTTTCTTACGGTAAGAGTGATTTAGCTTACTGTTTGTATTAGTGACAATCTTTCCACCTAGACGTTCTTGGCTAATAGTCTTATACATAAAGATGAAAAAAGGGGGCAATAGAAACCAGAACACCAGAATATTATATCTGTATGAGTTCTTAGGACATCTCTTCAATCTTATAACGCAACAGCGTTCAAACAAATGGTGTTATTTGAAGGACCTGCTGAATTTTGTGTAGCTAGCCCAAGGGAAGAAAATTATTGTATTAATTTATTTAGATTTACTTTTTTTTTTATTATCCTCACCCGAGGACATTTTTTGCATTTATCTTCAGATAGAGCTGGAGGGAGATAGGAGGGAAGAGAGAGAGAGCAACATCGACGTGAGAGAGACACATCGACTGGCTGCCACCCACATGACCTCAACGGGGCCGGGGACAAACTGCAACCGAGGTACGTGCCCTTAGTGGGAACTGAACCTGGGACTCTCTGGTCGGCGGGCCGACGCTCTAACCACTGATCCAAACCAGCCAGCGATTTATATTTACTTTTAAAATATATTTACTTTTCCTTGGCTTTTGTGTCCTCACTGCCTGAACCCCCCAACTTCAGACTCTCTTCTTTGCCCAAACTCGAAACAGAGCTGGGAGCACTGGAGAGGATAGAAGAGCATGTGGAGGAGTGAAGACACACAGCAGGGCCTGACAGCGTAGCGTGTGGTCGGGGTGAAGGGAAGGAAGAGGGTGAAAACAAGTCTGGGAGAGGACACCTTCCCCAGAACAGTCGCCCTTTCCCCGATGCACAGCTGGGCTGATTGTGTCTGTGCTTGCCGTGGCCCCATCGTCATTAGAATAAAAAAAGAAGAAAAAAGAAAAACCTTCATAGCCAATAACAGAGTCAATGGGACACAAATATACCCAGCAAACCACAAATACAGTCTTGTTAACGTCCTGCTTAAAATGTGTGCATTGAGTCCGGCTGGTGTGGCTTGGTGGTTGAGCGTGGATCCTCGCACCAAGAGGTCGCCGGTTCAGTTCCCGGTCAGGGCACATGCCCAGGTTGTGGGCCAAATCCCCAGTAGGGGGCATGCAGGAGGTGGGCAATCGATGTTCTCTCTCATCGATGTTTCTATCTCTCCCTCTCATTTCCTCTCTCTCTAAAAAAATCAATAAAGAAAAAAAATTTTTTTTAATTTGTCTATCGTGTCCTTTGGTTACAGGATACTAATAGCAACAATACTAGCAATCACAGCTGTTCCTACCAGGTACTGTGTGCCTCTTAAAGGCTATACTTTATACTGGAAGCGTCACTACCGTTCTTATTCATTACAACAGTATGAGAAAGAGAACTTTACCAATTTCACATAGAATGAACATCATTTCTTTTAACCACCACAATGCTCTAAAAAGGTGAAATACTCTGCTTTCATGATTTTGGCCCACCCCAGCCTTCCGAGTCATCATCTCTTGCCTTCTCCCGTACAGTGTATACACTGACGTGCAGTCACAGAAGTTCTTGCCATTGCTAATCCTCCCATCCTGTCATTCTGTTTCATGCCTCTGAGACTCTGCGTACACGGACATTTCTGCGGGGAGTGTCTCTCCTAGCCCATCTGTCCTTTCTCCACCCTGATGAATTCTGTTCCTTTCGAGAGGTAGCCTTAGGCCACCTGCTCTAGGAAAGCATTCACCAGGCACAGTGACCTTCTCGTGGGTTCACGCCGTCATGATCATTCACACAGGGTGCTCGTGAGGTCATGGCTTGTCAGTCTTTTCCTCGGTTCGCCCGAGTCTTCCACCCTTCCCCAGGTGTGAACACCTCAGGGACCTGGTTCATTCGTGTTTTAGTTTACGTGCCAGTGCGTGTTCTAAGAATTACTCAAGAGATTTCAATGGAAATCCCAACAGCAAAACTGAATTATTAGCTGTATAATTTTAGTTGTTACCTTTAAAAGTATATTAGATCACCCAGCCAGTGTGGCTCAGTGGTTGAGCGTCGACCCATGCACCAAGAGGTCGCCGGTTCGATTCCTGGTCAGGGCACATGCTCAGGTTGTGGGCCCAATCCCCAGTGGGGGGCATGCAGGGGGCGGCCAATCGATGTTCTGTCTTGTCAATGTTTCTATCTCTCTCTCCCTCTCCCAAATCAATAAAGGAAAAAATAAAATATAAAAAATAAATTTTAAAGGAAAGAACATTGAATCTATTGGATGCAATCATCTGAGGAGACCTGATATAATAGTTAATATTGACTGGGCTACTCATAAAAAATTTGAAATTAAGAAATAGCCCTATCAGAATCCTTAAGAAAACTAAAACCCTATTGACTCTGAAATATAATATTTCACATTTTACATATACCAATGTGTAAAATAAAATATTTTACTTTCTTCATATACCTGCCATTTTTTATCCTAGGACCACTGAAAGATAACATACATATTTTATTTTTTCAAAATAAATTGTACAAAAATATAAATAAAACAAGGAATTTAGCTGTTAAAAACTAAGCATCCAAGCTCTAACGTTTCTCTGTCACAGGGAGGGGCTCCCATGCCTCTAATTTATTAATAAGCTATTTCTAAAATATTTTAGGATGACAGCTGGGCATCATGAATGCATGGATACTTACTTCATTGTGTTGAGAAAAAGAGTCCTATGGTTTCACTTCGTTAGTCTGGTGAAGTAGCTGGCAGTAGGTTTCAGAAAAATCTGTAATCTGAAGTAGAACTCTATTAGTGAGGGAGGGGACAGAACCTAAAGTATCTAAAAGAATCACATTATCAGCAGAACCTAAGCAGTGTATCCAAAATCCTGTGTCCATATCAAAAAGAAATCTGAGAAGCTAAGCAATGATCTGATGAGCATTATCGAATTATACAGGTAGTATGAGAAATTTAGGGAACTGAAACGACCCCTTTGCCTCAAAGTTTTTGGAAGAGACTGAATTATGTGTGTATAATCTGTAAGCTTAAAAATTCATCTATTTTCAGCATTTAATAATATTGATTCACTTCTTCCTGGGTGTGCTTGATCACAAGATGAAATTCAAGAGTAAGAGGGGGAAAAAAAGATACCTGTTTTCCATGTAAGGTGGATCCTTTTAGAACAGAGGTTCTCAACCTGTGGGTCGCCACTCCTTTGGGGGTCGAACAACCCTTTCACAGGGGTCGCCTAAGACATAACAGTAGCAAAATTACAGTTGTGAAGTAGCAACGAAAATAATTTTATGGTTGGGGGTCACCACAACATGAGGAACTGTATTAAAGGGTTGCAGCATTAGGAAGGTGGAGAACCACTGTTTTAGAACAAAGTCCCCTTCAGTGTGGTGAGCTCTCTAATGTCTGTAGTTGTAGGTTTTCAGAATTGGATTCTTCTTCATAATAGAGGTAAAGACTTTTACTCTTTTAAAAAATTTGAAGTCATTTTAGGTTGACAGTAGCCTTGAAAAGATGGTACAGAGAGATCCCATATGCAGCCTCCCCTAATGTTAACATAAGATACAACCATGTTATGTCGGTCAAAGTTAAGAAAGAATCATGGGTATGTTGCTATGAACTAAACCATAGACTTCATTCAGATTTCACCACTTTCCTACTCACATCCTTTGGTTGCTGCTGTTCAAAGATCCATGCTTCTTTTAATCATCAGGTCTAAATCTCCAATTTGTGACGGTTCTGTCTTTCCTTGTTTTTCATGGTTTCTGAAGCATACTTTTGTATAACATCCTTCCGTTTGGATCTGTGGGATGTTTGCTCATGACTAGACTGGGGTTGTGGGTTTTTGCATCATACCTGGGGTCACATGATAACCACATGAATTATTGCAGCTGATGTTAACCTTGATCACTTGTTTAAGGTGGTGTCAGCCAGGTAGAGTTACTGTGTCCCTTCTCCTGCTGTATTTATTAGAAGCTCATCACGAAGTCCAGCCATTGGACTTAATGGAATTATGCTTCACTTCCACGAGGGAGGCATAGGAAAAACTTTGTGGATTTATGTTAAAATCATGAGATTAATTAATGAATACTTGGGGGAGGACATTTCAGGCTATGGAAATAGCTTGTTTGTCCTTAAAGTTCTGCTCAGCAATTTTATCATTCATCAGTGAATCTTGCCTATAGCATTTCTTACTATAGTGTTCAACTGGCACTTTTCAATTTCTCTCGTTCTCTCTTCATTTATTATTTGTAATTCTTTATTAAGGAGGACTTGTCTTTTTTCTCCATAATTAATTCAATCATTTATATCAGTATAGATTTACGGATATGTATTTTATTCTTTGAGTTATAACCCAATACTAACTTCATTCATTCATTCATTCATTCATTCATTCATTCAGATTGTTCCAGCTTTGGCCATTGGGGGCGCTTTGTAATTGGTTCCTATGTCTTCAGTGTCTTTTTCACATGCTCCCCTGGGGGCAGCACTTTCTTACTTTTTATGATCATGACATATTCCAGGCTCCTTTTCTGTTTCCCTGACCAACCATAAAATTAGTCATTTCTCCCAGAGCCGTTCCTTTTATTGCAAATATCCTATATCTTTAAAAAAAATTTTTTTTCCTTTATTGATTTTAGAGAGAGAGGAAGGGAGAGGGAGAGAGAGATAGAAACATCGATGAGAGAGAACATCGACTGGCCGCCTTCTGCATGCCCCCCACTGGGGATCAGGCCCACAACCTGGGCATGTGTCCTGACCGGGAATCAAATCGGCAACCTCTTGGTGCATGGGTCGACGCTCAACCACTGAGCCACACTGGCCAAACTAAACATACTATATCTTATGTTACATGATAAGGGAATAAGATAGTGAATTTTAATGAAAATGCTTAGAATATTTCTTGGCACATAAGCTCTTAATACATATTCCTTTCCTTCACCACTGTCCTTCTCATATAGGTCCTACACCAAGTTAAAATTATGATGAAAATGAAGGAAGGAAGGAAAAGTCACTTAGATTTGTCAGTGTGACTTCTAAAAGGGATGTTTTTGCCCAGCCCATGCACCAAGAGGTCGCCAGTTTGATTCCCGGTCAGGACACATGCCCAGGTTGTGGGCCAAATCCCCAGTGGGGGGCATGCAGGAGGTGGTCAATCAATGTTCTCTCTCATCAATGTTTCTGTCTCTCTCTCTCTCTCTCCCTTCCTCTCTCTCTCTCTCAAATCAATAAAGAAAAAAATTTAAAAAGACAATAAAAGGGATGTTCTTTCAGATAGTTTCAGAAGAGTAATACGTTATTGGCTAGAGCTAGACTCACGGGCAAGGGACTTTAGGAAACGAAGAGTAGAACCAGTGAAGTATGTGTCAAATTTAGGGAAACAATATATTTTACCATTTGGGGTTTAAGTCCATTTAAACAAGTAATTAGCAAGACTAGGTCTTAACAATAAAGATCCAGCAAATATTTATGATGAGCGAAAGAAGTTAGTTATCAGGAAGTTGAGTTTCAGCGATTTGGCTTATAGCAGAGTTGGGCGACAGCCACTAAATGCAGGAAACTAATAGGCCAGATGTAAGCTTGTCATACTGGGCTTTAGGAGTAGCGATTAGTATTCCACACTAGGGGTCAGCGATAATGATAAGCAGCAGAGAGGGTGATTTGACGTTATGCCAATAGTAAGCCAATAGGTGTGTTTCTGTGGCTCTCCTCAGTAACCTACGTTACCTAGAATCAAATTCACCTAAGAAGACGTTGGCAGGAACAGGCAAATAGAACATGCAAAGAGTTAAGGGAAAAGGCACACGGGGCATTCGTAAAAGGTGTCTCAGGACAGGTTTCATGGATGCACACCTGAGCGTGAGTGATTCCAGCTTCGGCGCTGACGGTGAGCAGTTGTACAAGGGGAAGGAGCACACGTGTGGGTCCTGCCTCTCAGAGCTGTGGCATGATGGTTCCAGGGGTTTGCACCAGGGCAGACCTCTGCGACGACAAGGTCTTGGATGGGACAATGAGGGAACTTGTGTAGAGCGATACCAGTGAAAATACGATGTCTACAGAGGTACAGCTGATGTATCATGGAATTGTACACTTGAAACCTATATAATTTTATTTAGCCTGGTTACCCCCAATGCATTGAATTAAACGTGAAAAAGAAAGAAACAAGAAGGTTGAGCCTACTTCAGCGGAATTTATATATCGCCTCTTCTTTTCTTCTCTAATTTTGACTCTGTATCTTGAGGCAAAATGAAAGGTCATCGCTAATAGTATCAGTCGTGGATGAAAAGAAAAACTAGCTCATTTTATTGAAGAGGATGTGGCAGCAGAGGCGTTTTGAAATAATAAGGAAGGAATTCGCACATGTATAAAATGTGTTGGGGACAAACCCTACGGGAAGCCTGCCCAGGTCATAAGTCTCTGTGGCCTTTTTATTCTCATTGCTCAAGCGCCTACCCGACTATTTGTTGAAAGGTTGCTGAAGTCCCCCCGATTTTTTGCTAATTTTCAGTGGGGATTTTACTCGTGCATTGATCTCAGCCACAGACTTTTCATTTTGGGTAAATCAGTTGAGCCTCAGTACTTTTGTCCACAGGCTTTCGTGTTTCTCACGTGTTCAACATGAAGCAGAAAACAGCTCTTTTCGTTTGTTTTTGTTAATCCTCACCCAAAGGAATTTTCCCCCATTGATTGTTAGAGAGAATGGAAGGAAGAGAGAGAGAGAAACATCGATGTGAGAGAGACACATCGATTGGTTGCCTCCCACATGCCCCCCACAAGTGCCCCGACCGGGCGGGATCGAACCTGCAACCCAGGTCGTGCCCTAGACCAGGAATTGAACCCGCAACCCTTCAGCGTACAGGCCACACCGTCCAGGGCAAACGAGCTCTTTTTAAAAAACGTTCACAAAGTCCCACTCCTTCAAACAAGACAAGAGTAGATTTTGGAGAAAGATAAATGTAGATTACTACGTAAACACCTTAAAATTCAATAATAATTTAAAAACTCATGTTTAAAACAATTCACCGTTCTGACTAGTACCCTTCTCTCCTTGCTCTCATCCTCATTTTCATTTCTTTTCTTTTCCAACCCTAACCTCTCAGGAGAGAAAAAAAAGAAAAGTCATAGAAAAATGTAATCTCAGGTTTTCATATCCAAGCAATGCAGCTTCTCTCACCTCACAGGCAGATCAGGACTTCTGCTTTCCGAGAAAAGACTGAAATGATCATTTGTAAAGGCCTGCCTGATTATTTAGATGCAAATTCACTTCTTGTACCATCCTTGCAGTGTAGACACAGCAGGCTATGGCTCCATTTTCCTCACATACATAGAGAACAGAAGATCAGGAATGACTCAGGGATAAAGTTTGGGGTCAGGAGTCATCTATGGAATAATCTTTGCGACGCCAATTAAAGCAATTTGAAGACAGATCTCTAAAAATATGATAAAGGGAAACTAAGAAAGTGTCAGTGTTCACTGACATTTATAGAGTAGGGGAATAAGTTGAAGCCAGAGAAATCAGCTGGAAAGCAATTATGATAGCTGTATGGTTAGATGCAATTATTTTAATTTACTGACAGGGAAAGGGAGATGTAGAAATAAACACATTTGCCTCTGATCACAGAGCCTGCATGCGGGAGGGAGGATTCATCTCCAAAACCCTTTGCCATATAGGGTGTGCCCTGTTCAGGACCTTGGGACCTTCCTAATTCATTCCTTCTTCTCTGCAGAGTCAGAATAGAGAATCAATGCATGATAGAGTAGTTTCACTTGGGGAGATTCCAGTGCAAAGGAAACAACAAACTATTAAAGATCTTTATTTATATAATAATAATAATAATAATAATAATAATAATTTTATCAACAACTTGTATATAAAACAAATGACTGTGGGTCATTAAGAGAATAAAATAATTGCCCAATTGCCCAGTAGAAATAAGGTCTATCCAGTAAAATTGGATAACTGAATACATTTTTATGGCTTTCTCCAACAAAATCCATGAATTGGATGTTTGACGTGAATGGTGGTGGAAGTGATCCAAAGGTAGACATTGGCATGGGAGACCCAGGCGGCAGAAATGGCCCAGGGAGGCGTGCCAAGTGATGCTCGGGCGGGAAACCTGAATCGTAGAGGGCAGAGGTGCAGGTGAAGCAAGGAAACAACAAAGCAGAATGCTCAGAGGTGCCACGCTCAGCGCATTAACGTGAGGTGGATGGTGGTGGGAGCTACATAAGTACGGGGCACCCATTCAAAGAAGGAAGGGGGTTACAAATAGGATGCTCCCAGGTGACTGCTGAGTAAAGGACGTCCCTCCTGGAACTGCTCGTCCAGTCCTCATGTCACAGAGATGTCTAAGACCTGCCGTTCACTGGCTTCCAAAGGAGACCCCACTCACGGTGAGGTCAAATAAAAGATGTTGGACGGTTTCTCCCAATCCACAGGGACTGCCAAGTTTGTAACACTGTCAGGGCTTTATGTAAAATGGGGTGAGTTTGGGAATGCTACAAGTACATAGCCTTGCTTTACTTTAAAAATAAATATATGTGAAGTCATTCTATGAAAATTATATTATTCATGAATACAGTCGTCCCTCGCCACTTCGCACTTCGACTTTCGCGGCTTCACTCTATCGCGGTGTTTTCAAATATATTCATTAAAAATTTGATCGAGACAGTGAAAATGATACAGCATGCGCTCGGTTGTCTGAATCCATTATACACCCCTGTATTACAATTAAAATTAAAATGACTGTACGTATGGACTGTAGGCTTATTTGAGCACCCCAGGAATCCTTCAACGCCAGGTGCAACCGCTAGTCTGGAACTTAGGGACCACTGTATTGCATTGTAGCATCACAGCATAAAACTGCCTCGTAGTGCCGTTCTGTGTGATGATATATTGTTGCGAATGTCTCCAAACTTTTTAAACACACGATCATTTGGGCATAGTTTCAAATCCAGTGTGCTGAGTTAGACATACTCTGATCCGGTTCAATTTGGAAATGTCTACATTGTTACATTAGTTAGCGGGAGGGTTCTCATCCTTGTTTCCTTTTGCTTCTTCAAGGGGAGCTCCTTCTTATGTTGAAAGAATTCTAACCCATGGGTCTTGGAAGTTAGAAAGACCAAAAAACCCTGAAAGGACACACATGCCTTCTCCCAGCCTCCCTTGCAAATAGTTATAGAAGTTCTATGGTGTGTATACAAATGATCCTAATTTATTGATGGAGAAAGTGAGGGAAGGAGCGCACGACCTCAGCTCAGCCCATCGGAGGCATCCATCTGTGAACCGATGACGAAGGGGACAGGACCGGACAAAGACCCTGCAGGTGGTGCGGTGTCCAGTGAGTTCTGATGTTCGGAACCAGAGCCCCTGCCACTGAGAGAGGTGTCTGCATGAGACAGCTGGGTGGAGTCATCTTTTTTGACCCGGATTCTGGCTGTGTAGGCTTTCACGGTTCCATCTGGTTTTCTGAGCTATATTTTAAAACATCTAGCAGGTTCTGTCAACTAATACAGTTCGTCTCGGGCAGCTCCTTCCCTGTCCCAGTCCTCCAGGGTTCATGTCTCTGGCTTCCCACTGAAACCTTGGACGAGTATGGTAGCTAAGACGTAGCTTGGGACTATACCTGGATTTTTCATTTCTGGAATGAAATTTAACTTGTGGAGAGACTGATGTTCGAAAAGTTCTGTTGTTACAAGCTCTATTCATAAGTGAGTTGTAATGATAAAGAGGGAAAAAAGTGATTTAAAATTGCTTCCTGAAGCAGAATATGAGGCAGTAAAAAAATATAAAAATAAAAATACAACTGCTAAGCAGAGAACACAAGACAATAGAAAGAAAAGACTGTTCTCCCTGACAGGATTGATATGAAAGAAATACATAATCTAGCTTTAAATGGCAGAAGTGACAAGAAGGGTGTTGTGACAGAAATAAAATACGTGTTTGTTTAGTCACAAGCCCAGCACCTCCAGGGGCCAGTGTGTGGGCCCCAGTGAACGCGCCCTTCGCAGGAGGGCTCCCCCTGCTGGCCCATTTCTCTAGCTGAGTGCAGGGTTACCGGCAATATGATAGCTTTCCAGGTACGCGAACACCCGGTACGGTGATAGCTGCTTGGATATTTCAAACAGAACTGGACAGAATGGGAGATGGGAGCTGATGCAGATAGCATTACACGAAAAGGGGAGATTGTAGAGGGAGGAGGGGAGGAGGGGAGGAGGGGAGGAGGGGAGGAGGGGAGGAGGGGAGGAGGGAAGGAGGGAAAGGCCAGTAAGGAAAGAAGATGAGGTGTTCTCACAGGGCAACACTTGGGTGCAATGTAACCCTCCCTCTCTTTTCTCGTCCAGTAGACATTGACATCTCTTCTGCTCGTCATGGTGTGTGAGATATATTTATATGACAGGTCATGCTATAGAAAGCAAGGAAACCTGCTCTCGGTTACCCAAAAGGTAGGGAGAAAGGTAACCAATGAGAGGCCTGTTACAGGTGGGCCAGGAATTGTTTTCCTATTTACATGGTCTTCTCTTTGTGGAATGCAAGAGCTACAGGTGCTAATTTAACGAGAGCTTTAAATCCTAGATAATATAGAAAAAAATACCAAGCACTATGGGTGCACAAATCCTCTCAAGCAGGTGTTCCATAGATCACCACAATAAAAACAGAAGAGCTGTTATACAGGGCCCCCTAGTCTGCTCTGCTACGTGCAGTGGGGTTCATTCATTTGATTAACGAACGTGTGTCAGGGTCCAGGCATGGCAGCTTGAGGAAGCTGCCACCCTTGTCCTCATGGAGACGGTTGAAGCAAAAGAAGTTAATTACTAAGGTGTGGTGGTCATACATTCAATTCACAGTACGCCAGTGAAATGTGCCACATTGTGTCCTTGTTCTTCATCGTAAGCTCTGTTCAGAGCTCCAGCTACACACAATAAATAGGGCATTCAAGCTGAATCAAGTCTTGGAGGACTTTTAACTCTGCCCAGACAGGAAGGTAAGTGGTACCCAGGAAATAGGGGAGAGCTGACCTTTAATCTGTGGTGAAGCTATGGAGTTACCCCTGCTCTCTCTGCTACAAGGCGGTGCTGCTAAATCTCGTCCTCTGCCATATATTACACTCCTCGTGACCACAGAACTCACTGTGATCTTTTATGGTCATCCCACAGTCAGGGAACTAACCTACTGGAGGTGCCACACGTCAGTCAAATAGATCTTCACCACGGACAGAATCGATGCTTTTGAAAACACAAAGTTGTTGTATGACATTGTCAGTTAGCAAGCATTGCTATACGTATGTGATAATTAAGATAGGTTTGTATCAGGATAAGACTAGTAAATAAAACAGTGTAACAGAGTAGAAAGTCCAGACATACTTCCAAAATTTCAAATCTATCTATCTATCTATCTATCTATCTATCTATCTATCTATCTATCTATCATCTATCTATCTATCTATCTATTTACTATCTATCTATCTATCTATCTACTATCTATCTATCTATCTATCTATCTATCTATCTATCTATCTATCTATCTATCTACTCATCTGTCTGTTTACCTTCCATTGCAGTTCATTGGGAAATATTGTTGTTGTCATTGTGGAGGGAGAATCATCCTGACCACTGTTTCACAACATGTAAAAATTAATTCGAAATGGATGAACAAACTGTGAACACCAAGTCAGCAACATTTCTGGAAGAAAACATGGGATGATATCTTCATGACTGTGGGCATATACAGTTTTATTTAACAGGATAAAAAAACACTACCTAGGAAATTAAAGTTTGATGAATTGTACTTAAGGTTAAGTAATTTATGTTTTCATTATTATTAAGGCAGCTTTGAGGTAAAAGGAAGAAACCACAAACTACTCATATATAGGATATATAAATAATTTCTATAAATTTTGTAGAAAAATATAGGTGAATCATACCTTTATGAAATTACATAAATCTATAGAATAAATGAATCTTGATAACATCTCAGGGATCTCTAGTGGTGGCCCCTTTACATTTTGGTTACTTGTCAGTTCTGTTTTCTCCAGTTTTTCCACCGTGAACAGGAGTTAAATAACAACAACAACCCGTGGTCCCTCTCTGGCCTGGGTAGGCGTGGCTCCTGTGTCCCTCAGGTTGGATACCTTCGCCTACTATAATGTCTCTCCTCTTTTTCAAATAATTTTTTTCTTTATTGATTTGAGAGAGAGGGAGAGAGAGAAACATCAATGAGGTAGAACATCAATTGGCTGCTTCCTGCAAGCCCCCCACTGGGGATCAAGCCCATGACATAGACATGTGCCCTGACCGGGAATTGAACCGGTGACCTCTTGATGCATGGGTTGATGCTCAACCACTGAGCCATACTGGCCAGACATGTCTCTCCTCTCAGAGTTCTCTTGCTTACCACTGCCTGGATCTATTTCTCCACATCCAACTCCTGGGTAAAGGTGTTTTGTTTTGTTTCTTTTATTGATTTTAGAGAGAGAGGAAGGGAGAGGGAGAGAGAGATAGAAACACCGATGGGAGAGAGAGATAGAAACACCGATGAGAGAGAACATTGATTGGCCACCTCCTGCATGCCCCCCACTGGGGATTTGCAACCTGGGCATGTGCCCTGACCGAGAATTGAACCGGTGACCTCTTGGTGCATGGATCGATGCTCAACCACTGAGCCACACTGGCCAGGCTTGTTTTTTAAGTTTGAACCCTGAGGGACACCCACAGATAGAGAGCCCAAAAAAGAGATGGTTCACTTAGTTCTTTCCTCTCAATAGAATTAAAAGGAAAAAATAGTTCATATTCTTTCAAGATGGGACAAAAGACAAATTAATATCGCACCCTATATTCTGTAGCACATGCATTATCTACAAGGATATTCGTATTTTATTGGTTAGTGAAAAGATTCATGAGAAGAAGGTAGTTCAACAACCACCTGTGTTTTTGGGGGGTGAAATCCAGCTGAAATACCACTGGGAAGAGTTGTTGTGGAAATCGATAAGGCAGTGAGAGAGAATTGAGTTATTTAAGGCTATGTGGTTACCTGGTGATCAGAGCCTTTAGCTTGTAATAGAGATTCTTCATAGCAGTTGGAAAAAGAGTGTCATACTGGGGACAAGAGCATGAGTGTGGAAAGGGATGATTTTCCTACAGAAAGGCTCAGGGAAATGTTATGTAAGTGGACATAGGTACACGAACTAGTGCATGCCAAGGTGGGATACCAAACCGGGTCTTTTATATATTTGAAATTTTATTCCCAAGGATTGTAAATTTTGTTTGGGGGATATGATCCAAGATTTATAGTACATAATTCATAGTCAAAGTAAAACATAATGCCAATTATATCTCAATTTAGAAAAAGCAAAACAGTACAATAATACTGTATTTTACTCCTGTGGTCTTTGTGTCAGCAGTAAGTATTAAAAAAAAGAAAATTACAAGCAAGTCACAGCTGAAAGGGTATACACATTTAAACAATTACTTAAACAAATGGAAGCTTAATTTCAGCTAACCCTGTGCACACATTCCAGCTGCTGGTTCGGTTGTCTGTATGCGTGGCCGATCGGGTCCATGTCCGAAGGATGAGAGGCAACCTTGACCGGCCGACCATCACAACAGCTCCCTATCACTGCGGACCTTCCTCAGGAGAAGTCACTCTGCCTTTTTTATGCTGCTGTCCTTGTAAAAGACAGGAGACTCAACACATTTCCCCTTTCTGGTCTTCTTGTCTGACTCCGCTTTCGGTGTTCATGGCTATTATCTTCTTCCAGGCTTCTGTTTCACCCTTCCTTGGACCATTTCCAGTCTTGTGACTGACCTTTCTCCCTCCAGTCTTCCTGTTACCCACCCCAGACTCCCTGTTGTCACTGAATGGTCATCTTTAAATTGTAAATTGAATCCTGTTATTCTTCTGCCCCATTGCCTGTAGCATAAACTACTCAGTCTTTTTTATTCCATGTAAGACAAGACCTTCCACATTCATCCATCAAGGATTCTCATCCCTAAGCCCTTCGCACAGTACCTGGTACATAGTAGACTCTCAGTGGGTAAATGTGTTTGGGGTAAAATGAATCAAGGTGTGAGTGCGTGCCCCTCCCCCCCACACACCAAATAATGACCTGTTCTCCAAAAAATAGATACATTTTACTTGGTTTTGGTAACTGCTTAAAACATTTTTAACTTAGAATCTCTTAATTAGAGAATTAGAATTTCTTAATGATGAAGAATTTCATGATTCTGATTAATCCTTTTTATTTTAGTACTTGCTTTGGCAATCATTAATAACTATAATATAGAAGGAAGATGCTTTTAAAACAAATTTTTCATATTTCAAAAATATGTTGTTTTAGAGTCAATTTTTGCAGCACATCCATTATTCTGTCATTGCAACATATTCATTTTAGCAGAATTCCAGGGCCGGAGATTATATAACTCTTGTAGCTGTAGGATGCATTTTGTAAATGGAATCTGTAAAAACACATCAGTTCAGCCCTGGCAGGTATGGCTCAGTTGATTAGGTGTCATCCCATGTACCGAAAGGTCACCGGTTCAATTCCCGGTCAGGGCACATGCCCAGGTTGCTGGTTCAGTCCCTGGTGGGGGGCATATGGGAGGCAGCCCATAGATGATTTTCTCTCACATTGATGTTTCTCTCTCTTTTCTCTCTAAAAATTAATAGAAGTATTAAAAAAACAAGCAAGCAAACAAAAGACACATCAGTTCAGACCCAGATTTTTAATGTTATAATCAAATTACTGTATTTACTGGTAATAAAGAAAACTACATTGTTTCACACATAGTGCAAATTTATCTCTGTTAGCTTAAAAATCGTGAAGGCTCTGTTATCCAGAAAGAGAGAGTCATTCATTCAACAAACAATTCTTGAACACCTAATATGTACAAGATACCATCTTGGGTAAATAAATAGAGATATAAGAAGTATGGTTCAAAGGAGATGATTATGTAAACAATCAAAAAGCATTCATTAATTGAAGTCGAATAAAACCACTGGTTCTTTAAAAATATTATGGTACCTGTCAGGATCATTCTTTAGTGGTACTTATTGAATATTTCTTTCTCAGAATGTGTTAGCTTGTGATTTGCTTTTTAATTAATTTAGTAGACATCACAGGTTCACAAGAAGAGTCCACCACCTTTTCTTACAAGATATTTTGAGCCATATTTACTCATCATGACCAAATTTATTATCAGACTTAAGCTCTTAACCCAAACATTGTATTTTATTTGCATTTTAGTTTCTGTTTGCATCTCAGCAGTGTCAAATGGTCTCATATGGTTTCGAGTATTTTGTTAAAAAAAAACCATAAAATTAGTATTTTTGCTGTATCTAATATTAGCAACACAGTTAAAATAATTGCAAAACAATTAAAATAACTACCACTTTTTGTCACATTCTAATTCTTACCTAAATTCCTCTTGGTGCATGGGTCGATGCTCAACCACAGAGCCACACCGGCCCGGCCATAATGGAAAGTATTTTAATAAGCTTTGAAATTTTAAATAAAATACATGATTTTTCCTCAATAATATATTAAAGAAGAATTTATAAGAACAAAAAAGAAACATTTCTTACATGTTAAGTTGTTCTGTTTCAGATTTTCTTTTTTGTGGTGCATTTTGTTTGGTTATCTTCTTCGAGAAGAAATGTTAAATAAATTATGCCCATTGGTTTTTGTACTTTATAAAAATGTATTCTATAATTTTAATATGTTAAAGTCATTTTTTTTTCAAATCTTGATGTTATTTCTTGATATCTTCTTAAGTTAATGTATTACATTTCAGAATCTATGCCCATCTTTATTTCAGGTAAATTATTGCTACCATTGGGTTAAAACAACAAAAAACTGGTTTTCAGAGTTTTAAAAAATTGTCTTATTTTCACACTAGAAAACAAAGAAATTCTTCAAAAAATGTATACTGCAAATTGAACCTCAAAGTTTATGAGTAATCACACAAAACAGAGTGAATATAACATTGCAAATCTATTACTTTCTTTTATCCAATTGGTTAAATACGTTTTAAAAAACAACATCCCACTGTCAGCAGTGACCTGGGAGTTAAGCAGTCTCGCTATTGAACTTCCCAGCAGTAGTATAAGCTTTTCAGGATGGCTAAAAATGTCACATGTCTTTTAACCCAGCAATTTCACTGTTATGAATTAATCCTGACGAAGTAGCGGACATTTACCAAAAACAATTGTGTTTTTCTGTGTGTGTATGAATGTGTGTTTGTGCATACATGTGTGCACACATGCACATGCACACACACGCATGCACGCACATGCACATACATATAGATGCCCACATGGGCTGTGGTATGGACAACAAGCCAAAAGCAATGGATTGGAGAGTAAGTGGGAGCAAAGATTGATTGTAGACAAGTCTTCCAAGAAGCTCAGCATGAGAGGTAGAAGAGAGGAGAGATTGGTAGCTAGAAGGGGGGATAGCACCTGACGAGTATTACTTATTTGGGGGGAGATTTGAACCTGTGTGAACATTAATGAGCGAGAACACAATGGCTGAAACTCGAGTCGGGGGGCGGGGAGTGGTCCCTGAGAGGTGTGAGGTGGGGCATCTGCAGTGCAGGTGGGGGCACTGAGCCTCGGGTGGGTGTGGGCTTGAGAGGCAGAGGGAGCAGAGAGACCCAGGGCTGAGCCAGGGGCGAAGCCACGCGGGCTCTTCTGGGGAGTGAATTTCTCATAACACAAGCCTCATGTGCAAAGGATTTCAGAACTCATTCCACTTGTATGTGGAGACTGACACTATCCTAAGGTTGCCTGACAATTAAGAAAAAGTTTGTTCGCCATCATACCTGAACCAAATAGGAGACTAGAGGAGAATTCCTGTGTCATCTAGAATAGGAATTAGTAATCTTTTTTTTTTTTTTCTATAAAGGGCCAGATATTAAATATTTTAGCCTTGGCAAGTTACACAGTTGGGTCACAACCACGTAACCTTGACATTGTAGTTGTCGCACAGAATCAGTCATAGATAAAACCTACGGGAATAGAGGTGCTGGTGTTCCCGTAAAACTTTATCTAGAAGAACAGGTGCTGGGCTGACTTTGGCCAGTGGCCCGTGGTTTGCTGACTCCTGGTCTTAAAGACAAACAGTGAAGACATCCACGGTGGTAAGCTCAAGCCTTCGCTCTCTCCGGGGATTCGAAGCTCATGCTTCAACTGTCTTTGCATGTTTTATGGGTCGAGGAGATCTTCTGTTTACAACAGAACAGAACAGAAGTGGTCTGGATTTTCGGTAAGGCTCTCCCACTACTGTAGTCCAGTTACTCAAAACTACACCTTAGTTCCTGCCTCTGTGAAATGGGGCATTGGCCCCATCTTTACTCTTCATGGATTATAATGAGAATAAAATACACCTGTGTAAATATTCTAAAATACCGGTGTCCTTTAAATGTAAAGAACGCACTAGCATTTGCAACAACAAAAAATCTAAAAAAGATAGTTCCATCCCCATATGTAAGACCGTGGCGTATTAGAGAGTCCTTGCCACATCACTGTGGTGGGTATTAAATGAAATGATAATGTATGTGGTGTGCCTGGCCACCGTGCCTGACACATCAGATGCCATTACCGACTTTTTCAAGAGTCACTGAAATTGTCATCGGATTCTGACACGTAGCACCTGAAAAGACAAAGCCAAGTCACTCCAGGTCCAAGGCGCTGTTGTCATCCGTGGGCAGCAGTGACAATAATCAACCCTGCCCAAGGCGGCTGTGCCAGTGGTGTGAGACGTGGGCATGGACATTTGCCGTGGAGGCCAGTGCCTCCGAGGCTGAGATTTCGGATGAGCATCGGGAGACTGTTCATTCTTCCATGAGTTGGAAGCCAAGGTCCCGGAATGAAAGGAAGGAATCCGTCTGACTCTATGAGAACACAAACAGAAAGAGGCCAGATGAGACGGCATGGCCACCCCAGGCAGCTTTAAATTACACCGCAAATGTACTCATCAGCCCTTCGGAGGAACATTTGCCCTTATTTGATCAGGATATGCAGTTTGCTCACCAGACCAGGGAGTGCTTGGTTATAATGTGATTCCAGCCCATTAAAGTTCTCCGGGCCACACAGGAGGGCAGGGGAAGCATCCGCCAGCTTTCCACGGACGAGGAAGGATTTAATGAGGGGGAAAGGCACGGTGCAGGTGTATGTAATTCGACTCATTTCTCAGCAAGTGTAGAGGAAACCTCTTTGGCCCGGTGTGATTCATCAGCAGGAAAAGAAGTCCCTACAAGAGTCCACCAGCGTTTAAAGCACAAGGTGGGCCTTTTCTCTTTTGTTAAAAAAAAATTAATTCTTTTTAAACGGTGTCTCTCCCACTGAAAATCAGTGGGAATGAAGGTGGACGCAGTCTCGGGCAGTGCTCTCAAAACATGGACTTTCACTGGAACACCTGTTATAGGCGACAGTGAAGCTGAGGGCTTTGGCATGGCATGGCCATTTGTCTTTGTAATTCCCACGCCCTGGCTTCCATGTGGAGTGGTTTCTGGCACAGTGAGTGTCTAAAGCCTGAATGTAGCGGCTGCGCGTGCTGTGCTTCAGAGGTAGGCTGAGCACCGGACACCGCTGTCTGCTGGGTGTAAATTCAGCATCCCGCTTCTCATGCTGTCCCTGGGTTATGCTTGTGATCATCGTCTTGAACATTCACGATACTTAACAGTTCACAAGGTTGTAGGTTTATCTTTCGATTGTAGATTTTTAAAAAATAATGCTAAAAATAGAGGGGATATTTCAGGCTTCTTGGGATATACTCCTAGAAGTGGGATCGCTGGGTCAAAAGGCAGTTTCGTATTTAATTAACCGTATTGTTTTCCACAGTGGCTGCACCAGTCTGCATTCCCACCAGCAGTGTGCTAGAATATCCTTTTCTTCACACCAATCAGAAAGAACATATGTACCCCTATGTTCATAGCAGTGCTCTTTACAATCGCTAAGATCTGGAAACAGTGCAAGTGTCCATCAGTAGATGAGTGGATAAAAAAGCTGTGGTACATTTACACAATGGAATACTATGCAGCTGTAAGAAAGAAAGATCTCTTATCCTTTGAGATGACATGGAGGGGCCTAGAGAGTATTATGCTAAGTGAAATAAGCCAGCCAGAGAAAGACAAATACCACATGATCTCACTTATTTGTGGAATATAATGAACAAAATACACTGATGAACAAAACAGATACATAGACATGGAAGTAGGGAACAGGCTGACAAACCGCAGAGGGTAGATGGGTTGGGGGGAGGCAAGAGATAAACCAAAGAACTGATATGCATGTATGCACAACCAGTGGACACAGACAGCAGCGTGGTGAAGTTGGGGGAGTGGGAAGGAGCAGGAAGAAGGAGTCATTGAGGAGGGGGAAAGGAAGGACAGATAGGATAAATGGTGACGGGAAAACTAAAATAAAATATAAGTAAAAATAGTGACTTTACAGGGTTACAGTGGTCATACAGTAACTGAAAGAGCATTGAAACTCAGCAAATGCCATGTTTGTTTGGTTTTTAAAATAGTGTTTATTTTGCCCAGCCGGTGTGGCTCGGTGGATTGAGAGGTCCCAAGGACTTGAGAGGTCCCGGTTCGATTCCTGATCAGGGCACATGCCCGGGTTGCAGGCTTGATCCCCAGTAGGGGACGTGCAGGAGGCAGCTGATCAATGTGTCTCTCACATCGATGTTTCTATCCCTCTCTCCCTTGCCCTCTCTCTAAAAAGCCAATAAAAACATATTTAAAATAGTGTTTACTTCTTTTTGCATTCAGAATGACATTATTCCACACATAAAAACATTGAAAGAAGAAGGCTGTTGATATCAAAAGTGATATAAAATGAGGAATAAACACGTTTTGCAAGGGGGTCTGCTTCAGTGTACGTTTCTGTAACAGTTATTTCTAAAGCTGAACATCAAAGGCACGTGTGTGCCTGCACCTGTGTGCGCGCGTGCACACACATACACACACACACACACTTTCAAAGGAAAATGCCGACAGCATGCTGTTTTAAACTCCTGTCTTTGAGTTGGGTGCAAAGGATCCTACAGGTTTCAAGATGCTCTTATATCAAGCAAGAAACAAGAGCCATTGAGCCAGACTCTCCACGAGGCTCCAGCGCCCCCTTCCTGACAGTTTGTCTGTGGATGCGAGAAGTCAGTCACATAAGATCCTAATTCGCATTGGTCGATATGGGCATCGACATCCTCTTCCTTAGGGACATCTGTTGGCAACCACAGATGATGCAGTGCGGCACATAGAGAATCTGTGTCATGCTTTTCCAAGACGCCTGTTTGCAGAACCAGAGGTTTTGTGTTTTCCGTTTTCACCTAACCCAGGAATTCAGATTGCCTGACTTACTCTTCAGACAATGGTAGTCAACTGGAAACAGTTTTGTCCCCAGGGGATATGCGGCAATATCTGGAAATATTTTTGTTTGTCCCAAGAGGGGCGGGGTGCTATTGGCATTTGGTGAGTCAAGGCCATGGCCGCTACTAAATAGCCTATAATGCACAGGACAGCTCCCCTCCCCCACCAAGAATCCTCCTGGACAAATGTCCATTGGGCACTAGTGAAGAGAAGCACACACACGCTAACCACATTCCCAGAAACAAATGTATACTACCAGAATGTCATGTTATTAATTTGTAGTGATAACTAGGCCTGTCAAGAGGATCAGATAATGATATCAACTGATGAAGATATTTTCCGGCCGTAGAAAACAACCTGGGAAGCCCAGTTAGAATCAGAAATGTATTTATAAGCAAAGCATCAGTTCTGAAGGAGGTAGAGAATCCTATAGAACGTATCCCATGCCAGGCTCTGCCTGAGTTTATGTTTGTTTATCCTTACAGGAAACGTTCTGTGATTTCCTAAAATCTCCGCATTTTTGCCAACAGATAGGAGTAGAAAATCACAGTGTAAAATTATGAGCACCTTAGCAGAAGAGAAGCACAGGATGCTAAGGGAAAACACCTAAGAGGACTCTTGGTCCAGCTTGAAATTTCACAGAAGGTTTCCTGGATGAAAATATTAAATTACCTCTAGCATGGTTTCAAAGTTAGGTAGGTCTTTTTTAAATGGACTCATCAGAGGTAGAAGGATAAGACAGAAAACAGAATAAAGGAAAACCCTGAAGTGGATGCGATCCTTGGGTTTATTCTCTTACCGTCTAAGGGCACCAGGCGGTGGCCACTTGGGGGAGACCGAGAAGCAGAGGGCGTGGGAAAGTTACTGTGAGCGGGTTAGAAGACTCTTCTCTGTGATATGACTGTAGCCTTAGATGGATACAGTTCTATTCCTCTGAGATTATTTCCGTTACTAACTGAAGATCTCTTTGAAATTATTAGTTGTCCCCTTCTAGATGGCTGGTGTCATTTACTGTATTTCTTTGCTGAGTTTTTTTTCTGATGAAGTAGACATTTGAAACTCTCGATGTCCTAAAAGATAAAGAGACAAAGCTCTTTATTCTTTGGCTCTGGAATTTAAAATAATGCTCTCTATAGGACATCTGTATACAGACTACTCATGAGATTTGATGTAAAAAAAAAGAAAATTAAAAAATATCTAAAATAATGTAACAGATATTTTAATCCCATCAATTAATAAATGGCTGTGGCTTCTGTTAATTCCCCTGTCCATACATTTATTAGGTTTCTAGTCTGTGCCGATCACTGTGTTAGCCCCTATGTGTGAACAGGTGGCATCTTCACCCATACATAAATTATAATTTGGTGTGTTTTGAAGGTATCATTTTGCCTGACAGTATTAGCAAAAAAGCAGAAAATAGTGATTGATTAACCTTATTTTGTGGTGACGCAGAAATCTAATAAGCTGAGAATGTGGAGTGAAATGAAGTTAAGGAAATTGAAGTAATCAATATTTCTGGTTGGTGCTGACTTTCATTGCATTGCTAAAAAATAATCATCCAAATAAGAAGGAAGAGACGAATGCCATCCCACCCTGGTCCAGCATTCATATGGGTTTAGACCGCTGTGTCCGGGATGGAGACATCTTGACGCTGTGGTTTCATGTGTGTGATGATTAAAGGCAAAAAGTCTTAAATAACTTCAAGACTTATCCTCCAAGGTTCTCACTGGGCCCACGAGGAAGGGAACTAAGAATGTTATCGTGTGTGATTTCTTCCCCCATCTCATAAACAATAGTAATATTCTAACCCCTCTGAAGAATATTGTGAAATGAGTGGACACCTCTTGAGAAACTCCTATTGCTATATTTTGAAAGCTGTAGTAAATCACTGTTTGCACTTTCTCTAAAGAATGAGAACTGCTCTTTTTGTTCTTAAAATATATGATAAAGATTGCTCTACTATAAATTATAATACAGGCCTGTATCATTAAAGCAAAAACTGCACCTGTTAAAACAGAGCTGTGCATCTGTTTTTGGAAAGCCCATATGTATAATATAAATGTATAGAAGCTGATTAGGGAAGAATCATTCATTGTTGTCATAACATTTTTGCTCCTTCATAACAGAAATACAGTTAGCATAGCGACACATAATACATGCATCAGTAAAAATCGTATCACTAGCTCTCAAACCCTGTTAATATGTTGGTATAATTACTTCGATCTATTTCGAAAATTGTATAATTATAACTAATTTTATATTATCTTCTATTTACTAATTATATCAAAAAGTATATTACATAATTTTCATGAATTCATTTTGGTTGTCTAATTTCCTGTTTGTATATTTATAATTATTGATGGATAACATTCTAAAGGTCTTGGTGCATACTAGATTTTTAAAAGAATGTAAGATAATTTTGCTGAGTGTAATGTTTAAATTAGTATTTCTTTGAGTACCACCACTGCTGAAAATTCTCCAGTACATTAGCAACTTCAATTTCCTCTTTTACGATGTATTATTTTTATGTCTTTTCCATGTGTAACAACTGTGAACAAATTATTTTTCTCATCAATGTGAACAATAATGCTTTTTTAATTTGGAAATTTCTAATAAACTTTTAATAATTCTACTGAAATGTGGATACGAATAAGGGACTACAAAGTTACCTGCTCAGAGATAGTGATTATAACATTTTATTAGTTGTGATAAAGTTTAAACAGCATATATGTTCATCAGGTAGGGATTGGCCAAATATATTTTGCAATAATTTATTGCTAGGGAAAAAAAGAATTAGATCTCTAAAAATTGGAAAAAAATAGATGAAAAACAAACTAGAAAAACAAGAGAGTAATATTTTTATAATAATATCCAAACCTGGAGGGATATACACCAACATGGTAACCTAAGTCCCTGGAGGATGAGCTACGAGGATTTTAATTTCTAAGGTACTATTTCTGTAATATTTGAAATATTCACCTGTCTAATCAGAAAAGTACCAAATAGTAAAAAATGTCTTTTTGCAGCATTTTCTGTATTTTGTCCTTTTTTCCTTTGACAAGTCTCATTTCTTATCCAGATATTTTATTTTACTCCTTTGCCTGTCTATTCTTGCATGAATGCTACAATGTTAAATACTGTCTTTAAAATATTTAATATTGTCCAGAACTAATTCCATATTCTGATTTTTATGTGTGAAAGTTGCTTTGCTAAGCTAATCTGTATGTTCTTTCAGGCAATTTTTAGACTAATAAGATTAAAGTCCACCCCACCCCACCCCCCCAGCTCAGTGAGCCTTTGATTGACGGTAAAGGCTGTACTTAGATGTGCCTTGATATTCTTTACAAAACTAACACGTGAACTGTTCTCAAGTAATCCATGTCATCTTTTTACAGAAATACTTTATTAGAGAATTTTTAATTCAACTAAAGCCTGTAACTCCTACATGCATCTAAAATTTAGCCTCTGCAAATAACTATATAGATAAGACAGTATTTTTTAAAATACTTTATGTAAATGGAAATTATAATTATTGTCTTAGCTATTATTATTAAGAATGATCGTTACGTGAAACAGGAAGAACTTTTATCTTCTTTCCTCCATTCCTTTTTTTTTTCTATATTTCTTCCCTTGTCCCTTGATGCCCACTCTTTTCTCACCTCTCAAGGAAGTAAGTCCCCATCTCGATTTTTTCTTGTCATCCACACGTGCCCTTTGACACCAAGGCTGGATGTAATGTAGATGGCCCCTCTCCACGCCACCGGATCCCTCCGCGTTCTTGCAGGATCAGATGGACCCGCATTCCAGAGTCTGAACCAAAGTGATTGTAAATTTAGCTGCACATTAACATCGTTTGGGGAGGTTTTCTTTACACATAGGCTTGTCTGTTGTCCGCTTTATACATTCCTCCACCTCCCTGGCCCTGGATTCGAATCTCACTTGTCTGGGATGCCGTCAGGATAGGCATTTTCAAAGCTCTTGAAGTGACCATCATCTTCCTGAAAACCTTGGCCGTACTGCACTCACTCTTCCTGAGGATGAAGGCTGCGGAGGGGGGAGGGCTGAGCTACTAGAATTACAGAGAGGAGTCACAGCTCTGCACGGACCATACCTGGTCACACCTCCATGCCTGGACTTTGTGGTTATGTGAACCTAGATATTATGTATCGTCTGTATTGTTTCGAGTTTAATTTTCTGCTGATGAGAGAACATCCTAACCAACAGGGCTTTCCTTCACATCGTGGTCTGAGACATTCATGTGGCTTAAAACAATTCTATAACCAGCAATATTTTCATTTTAATAAAGGTTGAGTAGCTTCCTACTAAAGAATAAATCTTTTGAGGTAGAATTTCAGGCATCAGTAAGCAGATGAGCTGGAGACGAGACTTTCTTGGCATTCTGGAAATGAATTTTATCTAATGGAACATTTAGCAAAAACTTATTGAAATAAGACTCAAATTTATATCTCAGTACTAGCTTTTCACTTACTACCTGTATGACTTCATTTAAATGACCTAATTTCTTTAGATTTCTTTACCTGTAAAAAGGTACACATATCACATTATAGTGAGGATAAAATGAAATAATGTATCACATTATTAATAAAGACAAGCCATTGTATATTATTATTATTTTATATATTATTATTATCTGTGCATTGTTTTTCTCAGTTATAGATATCTAAAAGTCCTAGAACCTAAACATAAGGACTTGGAGAAAGAAAAGTATAGATTAGCACTGCTGTTTAAATCTCCAAAGATATGGGTATAATCAGTGCTTACCTTATTGACCAGCTTTTTGGCTTGATAATCTGTAGATCTATAAATAGAAGCCAGTTCTTGTTAAATTAAATTTATTGGAGTAACATTGGTTAATGAGATTATATAGGTTTCAGGTGTACAATTCTATAATACATCATCTGTACATTGCATTGTGTGTTCACCACCCAAAGTCTAGTCTCCCTCTTTACCCTTTTCTACTCCCCCCTACCCCACTTCCGTCTGGTAACCACCATACTGTTGTCTGTGTCTGTGAGTTTGTTTTGTTAGTTCATTTGCTGTTTCACATCCTACATGGGTGTGAAATCCTATGGTTTTTTTATTTTTTTATTTTTGTCTAACGTCACTTAGCATGATACTCTCAAGATCGATGCATGTCGTAAATGACAGCATCTCATCATTTTTCATGGCTATTATTCCAGAGATGTGTACCACAGCTTCTTTATTCAGTCACTCTTTGCAGGACACTTAAGTGATCCTACACCTGAATGCTCCCATTCCACCCTTGATCTTACACCTGTGCGTCATACCTCTTGCTCACAAAGTGGCAGCTATGGAAAGACAAAGGAGAAATGCTTTCTAGCTCCAAAGCAAAGTGAGGCCTTCTGAGGCTTGAGGACACTGTCTGCAGACGATGTTCCACTCACTGTATCTGTCACCTTGTGAGTCTCCCCTTCCGGTGTGAAATGATCAGAGGGAGGCTGAGCCCACCTCACCTGCCACCCCCTTGGAACGCCACAGAACTTCAGTAGTCTGCCTGAAGTCTGCAAACGCAGGTTTACCGTATAAGCAAAATCCAAACCAAAAGTCACAGGGCACCCAAAAGTGAGTCAGGAAGGTACATGTATACTAGTTCACTTAATAATAAAGGCATTTTAAAGAATGATATCATGACAAATTATTATAGGTCTGTGTTCAGAAGTAAAGACCAATTAATAAAGGACTATTTAGCGATATGTTTTGAGACATCAGGTATTTTTAATCAGAGTTACCTCTCACTGTATTTTAAAGCTAGGCTACATTTTAAAAATCAACTGTGTTGAAGATTTATGGATATTAGATACAGTAGCGATATTCTCAAAACATGTGGTCTGAACATAGAGCAGAATATCTGAAGTTTTAAACGTCCCAGAGACGGTCTGAGCATATACTGCTGGAGTTAGAACTTCTCAGGGTCCTGTGGCACGGCCAATTTGGTATGTGATTGCAATGATCAATTTTAATATTCAGGTTTTATTTTTTAAACTATTTTTTAGAGAGGAAGGGAGAGAGAGATAAAAACATCAATGTGAGAAACATCCATCAGCTGCCTCCTGCACGCCCCCTACTGGGGATCGAGCCTGCAACCTGGGCATGTGCCCTGACTGGGAATCGAACCAGGACCTCTCAGTCCATGGGATGATGCTCAATCGCTGAGCCACACCGGCCAGGGTATTTGTTTACTCTTTTAAAGTGAAAAGTGACAAAAGATTCCTACAAAGAAACCTTATAATGAATATTATACTAAAAATACAAACGTAGTGAGAAGGTGGAAAAGTTGATATTTATACTCCCAATACTAGCCCTTTCTTAGCTACATCATGAGTTAAAAATCAATGATGATTTCATCAGACCTGATAAGAAATTGGCCAAAGAGGCAAAACATTACCCAAGAAGTTACTTGAAATTGTGGGTAAATCCACTATTTTTTCTAATAGGACTGACTGTGCATTTGTTATTGAAGGTAAACTAGTGATATTTGTTGTATAATTTATTTTTAAAAATACACATTTTACAGAGGATGCAAACTCAAAATCACTTTAGTGCAAAGATTACATGATCTAAAATATTTAGGGATGACTAATGAAGGGGGAAAGTGTACTCCAATTATTTCACGTGGTTGCAATGATAAAACCAAAAGCATTTCTATACTTTTTATAATACATGAATCTCTTTTCAAATATATTACGTATTCATTTACAAGAAGAACTTATGAGGCTGATGCTAGTTTCCCCTTTTTATGAAATCAGAATTTTGAGACACTACAACTTAGCCAAGTGGCTAATTAACAAATGGAGTCGCAGTAACCCGATCCCCCATCTTCCCATCTCAAATTGTCTTCTTCTCACTTCCAGCTTTCATCACAAATAATCCACTTACCCAAAACGGCATTCAGTTGCTGGCAACCCAGGCGCCCAAACAAAGTTCTTGTGTTATCTGATGTTCTCCATTTTTACTTTTTAAAAGTAATTGACATGTCAGCTGATTCCAAGGGGGGAAAAAGAAGAAGAAAAAATAATGGATATGTCAATATTATATTGATAGTAAACTCAGCAGTCATTCCTGAGATTAACCTTCTTAAAGGATGATTATCTCATCCCATAGAGGACGCCGGATGGGGTTGGACTACTCCATTTGTCACTGAGCAGGGTACAGGAAGGCTGGGTGACACAATGCCCTTGCTTGTCTCCAGGGCAGGTACACACTTGTGCCATCAGGATAGCAAATGATTCTGCTTCTCCCCTCCATTCCCCTCCTTCCTCCAGGCTCCAACAATGTCTCTGCAGCTCGGCAGTGCAGTGCTGAGTCATGTTAGCAGCTACCTGACACCTGGTTTCCCAATGATTTTCAGTCTAATACTCAGATTCTCTGCAGCACCTTGGACAGCAGTTCAAGGCCTGTAGACATTTCTTGCAAATTTATAGCATGAAGTGTACTGAACTGATTTCCCTATAATAGATAATGTAGGTCAAAGCTCACGAAAGGAAAGCCTAATAAGGGCATTTTAAAATGATTTCCTCTTCACTTTAAGCAAAGTTGCTTTAAATGAAGAAGCTATTTACCCTGCAGATATTGACCTGATTAGACATGGGTATTAATATGTGAAACAGCCCAGGCGGTGTGCTCAGTGGTTGAGTGTCCACCCATGCACCAAGAGGTCACCAGTTTGATTCCCGGTCAGGTCACCTGCCCAGGTTGTGGGCCCAATCCCCAGTGGAGGGCATGCAGGAGGCAGCCAATCGATGTTCTCTCTCATTGATGTCTCTATCTCTCTCCCTCTCCCTTCCTCTCTAAAATTGATAAAGAAAAATTATTTTTAAAAATATGTGAAACAATGATCTCAAATGAGTTTTGAAAACAGATAATATAAATCCTTAACTAACTGATGTTGTCTCTCATGAGCACATCCACATTTTCCCTCATTTGCCATGACCTGGAAAACTATTCAGTCTCTACTTATTTTACGGAAACATCTGAATCAGACATAGTGAGTTTGACTAATACCACTCTTCTGTGTTTGTGACAATTGTATAACTTGTATACGAGAGAAAACACTTGAAGTTTTTATTAAGAAGTCAACGATGTTTAGATAAAATGTGATTCCTTGGGAAGAAAATGTCGCCTTCCCCTTTGAGGAATATGTCCAAGTTGACATAGTAGTGTTTATAATAGACCATAGTTTACTCTATGCTGACCATATGAGAACTTTCTCAGAAACTCCGAAATGAGTCCATGAATAATTAATTTCCCAAATTTGCTGAACTTTTTTTTTTTAAGGATCTGGGATTAATTGAATGTAATCACTGCGGGAAACTCTTTGCTTTCTCGAAGCCTTAGTTTCTTTATCTGTGCAATGGGAACAATGGTAGCTTCCTGGCTTTTGTAGTTTCAAGATTTCATGGATTTTTTTTTTTTTTAATCCTTACCTGAGGATTTTTCTCCATTTATCTTTAGATAGAGTGGGAGGGAGGAAGAGAGAGGGAGAGAGAGAGAAACATCAGTGTGTGAGACACATCGACTGGTTGCCTCCTGCGAACCCCAACTAAGGTACGTGCCCTTGACCGGAATCAAACCCATGACTCATTGGTCCGCAGGCCAATGCTCTAACCTTTGATCCAAACCAGCCAGGGCGAGATGTCATGGATTGTAAATAAAACCTCCTCATCTTAAGAAGTGAGTTCAATCAACTTGTTTCTGATTCTGCAAAGCTAGGGAGTGATTCATTCACCTATAAATGCCACTTAGCCACTAAAATCTTTTCCATAGAAACTTCTGCAGGGTTAGACCAAGCTACTCTTTTTTGTGTTTCTGTGTGTGTGTGTGTGTGTGTGTGTGTGTGTGTTTTGCAGGCAACTTCCAAATTATTAAGAACTGTACTTTTCCTTGACACTCAGCCATTCTTTATACTCAGCCAGAATTATCTTTTCAAATAAAAATGTGATTGTGTCACCCCTGCTGAGAACCCTTGAATGACTTCCTCCTGTGCCTGGGATAAGAGCCCAAATCCTTCTGTAACTTCAAAAACCTGGGTCGTCTGACCCGGTCTCCCTCCGCAGAACAGAGCGATAATTCATCACTATGCTGCTGTCCACCTCCCCACTGAGGTTAGTGACTGTCATCAGTCTTTACCCGACGCATGTCCGTGAGCCTGTGTGTAATCCTCAGGACATCAGGTGACAGTGTTATCAGAGAAATGCGTGGATGGTCTTTCTTGGTTGGGAGTGGGAGTGGGGTTCTTCAGGTACCACTAGAATAAGCTTTTCCAGAGCCCCCCACGGGAGGATGAGATGTAGTAGAAAGCTTTGTATTCATGGAATTACAGCCTTGAATTTCCAAAGCCTCATTTCCCGTAATCCTGGAAGAGGTGCAGCTGGCGATTCAGTAGAGCTAGAAGCAAAGCCAGCGTCCAGAGTTTCCCTTCCATGGTAGAGCTGGGTCCAGTACAGCATTAGGCTGGTTACAGTCCATCAGTCCATTGTGCCATGGTGTGGGGTCCACATGGCTGTGGGCGAATGCAGGGGAGCCAAGAGAGCGCCCCCTGCCGCAAGAGTCCCAAGAGTCTCTAGAGTGCAAGAATGTGAACTGAGAGAGCAACCTACTTTGTTACAGGGGTGGGGAACCTGTTTACTGCCAAGGGCCACTGGGATATTTATAACATCGTTTGCAGGCCATACAACATTATCAACTTGAAATTTAGCCTGCTGTGTCTGGTCAGGCTAACTTGGTGAGGCGTGTGATGTCAGCTGGTATTGATTTCATGGGCCTTATATGGCCCGTGGGCCGGTGTTCCCCACCCCTGGTAGGGGAATAAGTATCTCAGATCTTCCCATGCTTGCAGTGTCCACACCTGCTCTGGCCAGTGACCTGTTCCCAGGTGTGACTGACAGGCAGGCATCTTCCTCCTTTCACCCAGGCTTTGCTGGGCACAGGTCTAACTGCACCCTCCTGGCAAAGCTGCACCAATGGCATGCCCACGCTATGTGTCCTTCCCTGCGCTCCTTCCCTCTTGTTAATAAGTAGGTTAAATTATAGCGGCATCCGTGAGACAGGTGATGCCATTAAAGACACAGGTGATTAGAATACCCATCTGAAGTGAACAAAATCTCAGTAGGAACGAGTAATCGCTAAGAGTCACCTAAAGTCAAATGCAACATTAATGTGAATTTAAAGAAAGAGCATGTGCCCCGCTGGTGTGGCTCAGTGGTTGAGCATCGACCCATGCACCAAGAGGTCGCCGGTTTGATTCCCGGTCAGGGCTCATGCCCAGGTTGTGGGCCCGATCCCCAGTGGGGGGCATGCAGGAGGCGGCCATTCGGTGTTCTCTCTCATTGATGTTTCTATCTCTCTCTCTCCCTCTCCCTTCATCTCTCTCTAAAATCATTACAGAAAATAAATAAATAAAAATAAATAACACGTGAGGCGGAATCATTCCCATCATCTCCACCTTTTCCTAGGAACCGCTTTGAAATTAGTCTTTCAGCTTTTTAACAGAACAACAGAATTCACTTACCCCGAGGGGGGCTCTCATACTGCGGAAAGTCACAGGAGATCGGTTTGTGGGTCATAAGATGAATTCAGTCATTTACACTGGGAAATATCTGTTCAAAGCGGGTTTCCCCACTGGGACACGGAATTAGCATTCGAAGGCTGGCTTGGCAAAGTGGAGGCTGATTTCAGCGGTGCCCAGGAGCAGATAAGCTCCGAACCTAACAGGTGTCCTGTCAGGACACTTCTCCCCGGGGGCCCTGAGCCACATTATTAGTTTTGTTCCCCTGTCCCTAATCCTCGTTTGCAGAGATACTGGCTCATTTTCCAACCCATGGAGGGGGAGGGGTGCGGTGGGGGTGGGGAGAACTAAAGCCTCAGGGAGAGATTTCCAGCAGATACTAATCTTTTTCTAAGGTTTATGACTTCTGATCATGGGCTTTCCAACGAGACAGATCCGACTGCATAGGTGGGAGGTTTCGTGTGCATTTTCTTCCTTCCTTCCTTCCTTCCTTCCTTCCTTCCTTCCTTCCTTCCTTCCTTCCTTCCTTTCTTTCTTTCTTTCTTTCTTTCTTTCTTTCTTTCAGAGGTGATATGACCAGATTCTCAAAGTGAGCTATTTTTAAGTTTACCAGAATTTTGCTCCTTGGATAAAAGGTTTCCTTAATGTAAAATGGAGAAAAAAGTCCCAGATGTGAACCTTAAAGGGTTAACTATGTGTCAGAAGTTACTGGGGTCCTCCCTGGAGATGGATACCTGTACTTTTTTAATGTTATATCTGCTTAAGGAGAAGTACAAGAATAGTTGTGTCCAGATATTTAAATTTATATTCCCCCTGCCCCATTATTATACTTGGAAAACCTATTCCGGTATACTTAATTATGTGATAAAGGATTTATATTTTCCTGGGTCCACCCCAAGGGTGCACGTACGTTTGGAAGATACAGGGAAACGACTTTATTTTTACTGACTTCAGAATATGTCTTTGAAAAGTGCAGTGAATCTATGGATATTCCCATTTGGAGGCTGACTGAATGAATGAAGCTTCTTCATAGAGAATGTTTAAATACTGACTGATCTTAAAGTCTGGAAATTGGAAATGCTACTGTAGTTTGTAGAATTGTGGGTAATTTCATGCCTTCTCACCTGCTCCTCGTATAAAGGCAAATAGTAACCGTCATGAGTTAGGGCTGCAGCCCACCCACGTGCGGAGATAACTAGGGAACTGAAATAGCAAAAGAAGAAAAGGCTGATTGTTTCCATTCGCGTTGGTACAGATTTCCTCCTCTCTCCTTACAAGGTACTTAGCATTTGATTAATGGTGCAACATATTAATTTGATTGAAAACATGAAGATATTCAAAAGGTGGGTTTCAGAGGGTTGCATCCAGACACGTGACTTATTCGATGCATTCATGGGAATTGAATGAACAATGAAAATATGGATTGTGTGTAATGTTCCCTCATCCTGAATACAGTTTTTTCTGCCTTGATTCGTTGTTTTCTTTTAAAACCATGAATGAAATTATAAAACATATTAATCAGTCTGTCCTGACTAATTTTCATTATTCACCGGAGCAGTGTAAAATCACCAAGCGTGTATATAGGAATAAATGTAACTCTGGCTGTCTGCCTATGCATTCAGTATGACGTAAGAATGATTTGGGGCTTAAGAACATTTATATTTCAAGTCATATTTTAAAATCCGTCTTTGTTTTTATTTATTCCTTTAATAGGAAAGTGCCAGTTTTACACTCAGTGTTTTATTAAAAAGTAAATTTCATTATAGGAAAGGATCTCATTTTGTATTGCAGAGCAGAAACCTCTGAAGAAGGGCTAAATCCTTAGTACAAAATACTTTTTGTGTGTGTGTCAAATATTCTAAAACAAAGAGTGCCAATTTTTTAATTTGTAATATTTATTCTGTTTGGCAATAGAACACAGAACTGCTATTATTTTTTTCTTTTGTGCTTATTGATTATTATCATTTTAACAAATAAATGAATAATTTATATACCACAGACTTGGGCGATCACTGGCAGAAAAGACATATCCTTCATACGAATGAAGTCTAAAATGTTTAAGCCATAGTAACTAGTAATTATATATGCACTAGCTCATTTCTGTGTTAAGGAGAGGAGAGAAAGGGTGTGTGGGGCAGGGCTGACTGTATGGTTCCAAGTAGGAAGCAGTACCACTGCAGTGAACCTTCTCATCACCCACGTCAATTCTCCAGCTTGAACACAGATACCATTTTTCACCCTAACCCCAGGCACAGGAAAGCGGATAAATCAAGTACCTCCGTGGAACTGAGATACATATGCAGGTGCCCCACTTGTTGAGCTGATTCCTTGTGGGAAGCTTATCTGCTAATGCACGATTCTCCAGCAGAGCGAAGCTGCTTCTGTATTGGGGTTAATTATTTATCAATGCAGACAAAGCACTTGCCATTCCAATTAAATTGTCACTAATTACTTGAACGAGAGGCCGGGATGCTTAGTTTCCTACTTCCTTCTGAGAAATATAAATGGAGCTCCGTCGTTGGAGTCAATTTATAGGGGAAAGAGCATTTATTTTGGAATCAGGCAAAAAAAAAATCTGGGTTTGAACCTACCTGTGTGCTCTTTGGGCAGGCTACCTACTCAGCCTCAGATATCTTTATATATTATATAAGAAGTTTAGACTACTGATCTGAATTTAATGGCTCATTTAAATTGAAACATGCAGCATCCCAATGTATCCCTTCCCCACCCCATACTCCAATATCTTAATTGCAAGATAATGCCAAGAACGTTGTCACTGTGTAGCAAAGCAGATGGGAGTGCTCTTGTTGATACATTGATACATATTGGTTGCTTTGAACACTGTTTCTCTTACACTTCTTTTTCCAATTAAGACAGTGGAGCTCCCCACCAACTACGAAATGTTCCCTTCTATTCTGCCTCTTTCCATTTCCTGGAATCAGTTACACCAGTTGGGAGCCAAGCATGCTACGATAGCCGATGATAAATATCTTCCTGTGAAATAAAAGCTTGACGATAAATCCTTAACGTTTTCCTAAGAGAAAGGTCTATGTGACTTCAGAGGATGGAGGATATTATGTAGAAATGGAAATCATAGAAGAAAAAACTTTCAATGCTATGCACCAAAGTGCCAGCCCACTACAGCCCGAAGGTCAAATTCTATATAGCCCTTAGCTAAAAATGTCTTTTAAATGATTTTTTAAATTGAGGGGACAGCACATTTTATGTCACATGGAAACTCTATGAAATTCATATTGTCATGTCCATAAAGTTTTATTGGAAGGTCGCCACACTCATTTGTTTATTTATCCTCTATACTAGTTTCAGGAAGTTGAGTGGTTTCCATAGAGACCACATGTGGACAGCAAAACTGAAGGTATTAGCTGCTTGGACCCTCATAGAAAAAGTCAGCTGCCCCAGCCAATCGAGAGTTGAAGGTAGAAACAGTATCAGACCTTGGCACCTGGCTACGTTTTGGCATATAGATGTGTGCATCATATGTTATGCAGTAAGAATTTGTAAAAACATAGATTGTTTGCTCATTGTAAAAAGGAACAAATATCTATGCATTTTTAAAAGTGATTAAAATTGCATTTGATTAAACCAGTGAACAAAAATTAATAGGTAAATGACCAGCACAATTACTTCACTTTAAAAGTGATAGTACCAGGAACAAAGGGATTCACAGGGGTCAATTTTAGGCTCATGAGAATATAGTTAGTGAAAATTTGATCCGCTTTTCTTTCTTTCTTTTTTTTTGGAAATTGTTCCATTTTAGACCTGACTGGATTCTCTTATCTTTCTACCCTCTTAATGAAAATGGAAGAGAAAATTATTCTGTATAATTGATCATTGGACCTTGGCATTCACGGCTGTTTACTGATTAGTTCAAGTATAGACCTGGCTAATGTCATCAAAATAGCTGTGAAGCAAAATATCTCGTGGCACATCTCTTAATAACAGAGGTAGCTGCTGGGGAAAAAAAAAAGTGGTATAATTATCTATCAACATTCAATAAATAACTAAGGGGATTTTACTTCAGGTCATTGACTTTTTCCTTGGGAGAAAATAACTTTGAATCTATCCTACCCATCTCCTCTAGAATTTTGTCAAATATATAAGGATATAGACTTTGATGCCATCATTTTATTTTGTAACGTTTTTTAGGTTTGATATGGCTTGGTGTCTGTGGGTTTGTTACTCCTCTGATTTCTCTAATTTGAAACAAAGATTACTGCCAATATACTCCCAAATACTGAAGGAGAAAAATCATATGTCCTTGTCCTTTCAAAAGCATTGAAAAGGACCAAGAATGCAAAATGATAAGCTTTTAAAATGTAAAAGGTTTTGTTATTTTAAGTTTGTTGCCTCTTGTTTAAAAACTATGATCTTTTAAAATTTCTACACAGAGCAACGACAGTGTTGTGCTGGGAAGGGTCCTTGGTTACATTACTAGAAAGAGTTTCACATCTCATTTGCTGAGAGAGAGAGAGAGAAATCAGCCCCATAAAGAAGTCCTCAGCACTCCCATTCTGGGTTGTCCTTCTGGTTAGGGATTAGAGCTGCCTGAAGATTCAACAAAATCACTAAGTGGAGCCCGGCCGGTGTGGCTCAGTGGTTGAGCATCAACCCATGCACCAAGAGGTCGCCGGTTCGATTCCTGGTCAGGGCACATGCCCAGGATGTGCGCCTGATCCCCAGTGGGGACATGCAGGAGGTGGCCAATTGATGTTCTCTCTCATCGATGTTTCTCTCTCTCTCTTTCCCTCTCCCTTCCTCTCTCTAAAATCAATAAAGAAAAGAAAATCACTAAGTGGAGGTCCTTTTAAAACATGGGTTGATGGCTTTCTGAATCTGGTGCCGTAAGCAAAATTAAATTAAACATTTAGTCATTCATCTTAAGCATCGGTAACAATTCAAAGCTTCACAGTCTACTCAGAACTAAGGAATTTCAATCACTTGTACTGAGAGCAGACTGTGCTGAGAATGAATGAGTTGAGGGGTATCTGGACCCTGCCCTCTGGGAAAGGGGTCCTGGAGGAGAGGTCACTGATAGACTGGCGGCCCCTTCACAGGGGTAGGTCACCTGTGAGGTCACCTGTGAGATCAAAGCCAGTTGGTTCATCTCCAAACAGCTTCTTGTTGAGGGAAACCCTGTGTTACAGAAACTGCTGCAAAGGTGTGCCTCACGCACCTGTCAGCATCCTGGAAGCAAAGCCCCTCACAGTGTGTTCTTTGCATAATGGAGAGAATGCCTTTCACTCTCCTGTCTTTGAGTTAGGTTGTGGCTGATTCAAATTATCTTACTATTATCTCTGCCAAACAGGCAGGCTTAAATCTCTAAGCCTGCGTCTTAGAGATTTAAACTCATGAGTTGGAGTAGGCATCATTTAATAGCTTACGTATTTCTCCATGTTTTGAATGAATTCCAAAATATTATCAATCGTATTGAGATGTGATACATTCAGTTTTTAGATGCAATTTGGAGACTTAGTTTGTAAAATAGTAGCTTAATTTTTGTTTGCTAAAAGCTTATATGTGGAATCTAATGAACCAAATAAACTCCTGAATAAAATAGAACCAGAGGCATGGAAACATAGGACAGACTGAGGAATCTCAGAGGGAGGGGTGGGGTGATGGGAAGAGATTAATCAAAAAACATTTATGCATAACCCATGAACGCAGGCAAGAATGTTGAAGGCCTGGGGTATGGCAAGAACCTGCTGAACGGGGACAATGGAGGGGGGATGTGGGGGGCTGGGGGGCATCTGTAATACTCTCAACAAATATTTTAAAAGTAATAAAACAGTATTTACAATTCAAATAGAAGAGAAAGCTTTCTTAACTGAAAGAGACTTTCATTGAGGGAGCATTTACCACCTTAAGTTAGTAACCAATCAAATGATAAGGTTATAGAGATTATAATTTTCTCTTTTACTTTTTTACCCAGCAATACTAAATTATCATCAAGATGAAAAGAAGTGGTTCAATTACATTGTTAGTGAAATCATTTCAAGTGGAAGTCACAGACACAGAATGGCATATGTCTTAGGTCTAAAAAGTAACCAAATAGTCAGAGTCTGTCCCTTTTTGCCCACAGATCCTTGCAGAGCCTCTAACATGGGTCAGTGCCTGAGCCAAGGACACCAAGGTGCATTTGACAAAGTGGTGCACCATCCAGGACCATCAGGTGTCCTGCGGGCTTAGGGAAAGGCGAGGAGAGATGAATTTGTGGGTTAGAGGTGGCAAAAACAAAGAGAGTGTTTCTACGAAAGCATGTGAGGTGATGGGATTTCACCCTCCTGGTTTTCTAGGCTGGTTCATCTTGGTGACAGTGTTCAGAAACACGCCTTTCTGTACACAGGGCCAGGTTGAGTGTGGTTCTCGCAAAGTATTCATCCATCTTGTAGAGGTGTCGTAGCCTAAAAATGGGATAATCTAAGTAGATAGCATGCCCCTATTCATCCACTAAAATACCTTTCTGAAAATCCAAGAAAAAGTATTTTCTGCAGATTGCCCCACCCCTCAAAAATAAAGACAATAAAATGTTCTCTATTATTATTAGTAGTAGTATTAGTGTTAGTATTGTTTTGAGATACACCTCAGATGAGTCTTGTAGTTCTCACTGAATTGTCCCCATTCCAGAAACCTTAGAATTATTCTCCTGGACTTAGAAATTCCCCTGAAAACGTGAAAAATTCTCCTCTGTGAAGTACCCGCTCTCGCCGTGCTTAGGCTCCGTTTGCCAGAGGAGGTTTAGTGGAGCAGAGCAGGTTTTTGTCCCTGTCCCCGGGGCTGTTCTGACACTGGAATCGGGCTCAGGAGGAGGCGGGGCTGGTCCGGGAATGACGGGCGGCACCTGCCGCCTGAGCCCGTGGGTGTGCGTGGCCGCCCGCCCCTCTCCACGCGCTGTTGCTCCGCCCTGGTGGGCACCCGCGGTCCCGTCCCAGCACCAACAGTGCGCGTGCGTCTGGCCTCTTCTTGCAGAGGAGATAATGAAACTGCACGTGAAGGTCTACGTGTCCCCTAAATCTAAAGATCTGGGTGAGATCCACAAAGTGCACAGTTGAAGCTGTAAAAGTGACATATGTTCCAGTTCGAGTTTTCAAAACATAAAAATTCGAAGTAGTTATAGAAAGCAGATCAGCAAGGCATTGCATTCCGTAAGGCAAGGAGAAGGCAGATATTAGCACCTTTATTATTTTCTCTATATATCCCTAGAATGTTATGCCAATATTAATAGAAACAATAGGAATGATATTCCTTCTATATCACTTTTGAAAATATAGTAAAATCCAAGAAGTAACAGTGGTTCGATTCCCAGGCTGTTAATCCATTTTTTTCCCTTGAACACACATATTCTATTTACATCACATGTTCCTGGTAGCATTTCTCAGTACTCATATGTAATAGATATGGAGAAAAACATTTTAAATTAAGAATCATTCACCTATCACTATTATCTCTTAATATGTCTATATTCAGATTCCATATGTCTTTGTCAAGAATAGAGTGTTTTATTTCTAAGAAATGATCATAAGGACAGAAAGTGTTATGGAACTAGTCATCTTCAATGTTAGGTATATATTTTAATTCCATTTGATAGCCATTTGGGGAGAATAGAAACAGGAAAAGGGAGGAAAAAAAAAAGTGACAAAGTAGAGAAAATGACGATGGCCCCGGAAAGAAAAAGGGGAAGGGTGCGGGCCAATGAGGAGAGCGGGGAGGTAAGCGCAGGAGAATGCAGGTCGACCTGGGACGAACATGTTCTATTTACCTGGAGCAAGTGCTGGAAGGAGGAGAGAGGAAGAGGTCGACGATATAGGGAAAAAAACATGCAACGTTCAGTAGATGTCACCTGGCTTCCATTTAGGTAACAACCATCGGAGAGTTATGACTTTTATGTCTTCTCTTTGAAATGTTTACGACACAGTATGGATAGCTGTTGGGTGTTTCTAATGTTCAGATTGTTTGTAGTTCTACACATCATAAGTGTACCTAGAATGAACACACTTCCTGGGCTATAGGCCTAGTGATAGCTGAATCTGATATCTGGTTTTTCAGGCGAATACGACGGACACATTCCCTAAATACGTTAATGTATGCACACACCCAGACACACACACAAATAAACAATGAGATGTGTGTTATATTAACGGACAGTAAGAAGAAATGTATTCTCTTCGGGGAAACACCACGACCAGCCTCTTGCCACTTGATATAAAAGATGAGATGCTGTGACATGAAGGAACACGGCCATCAGCATAACAAGGGAAGGATGCTCCCTCCATGCTCTAGGAAAGGGTCGTTGGGTTTGCTGCTGAAAGGGGAAGAGACAGGGAGAGGGACAGAGGTCCGTGATGAGGGTGACAGTCGGGGCCTCCGTGAAGACAGTGTGCTGGTTGAATATGTCGGCTGGCTGTTACGTCTCTCGTCACAAATCTTCAGAAGGTCTATGCTGTTCACAAATACTTCCAGTATGGAATTTGTTTTATTGCCTTTTATTTTTTACAGAAGTTGAGGCACTCAAGCATAGAAAGAGCCTCTCTAGCAACTTAGCTCAAGACCCCGAAAACATCATTATGGAGTAGACTACCCCACTGCCCACCCCTGCAGAAATGTAGGAAAAATTCAGGGACGGCTCGACATCTGTCACCTGCAGAATGGAGGGTGGCCGTGGGTCTCCGGTCCCTTGCATATAAATTGCTGAGGGGTTTGATGCTGCAGTATTATACAGTTTTCTGGCCAGGACTAGGGTTATCAAGTTATTTGAGTTTCGTTTTCCTTTGTATTGTCCCTGTCTCATCCGTGATATGCAAGTTCAACACTGAAGGTAGTAGGTGGGACATTTCTGCTCTTGGGCAAGGATGTTCAAACAGGACAGGTGGAGGAGAAGAGCCGAGTAGTGATTCGGCCCCTTGAAGAAGAAAGGCTTGTGGATGACTGGGAAGGAGGGGAGAGCGTGGCCGTGCGCGTCAGCCTGACGTGGGTCTGCGTCTCAGCTCTTCCTTTGGGCCCGTGCAGGTTTCTTTAACTTGTGGCTCCCATCAATATGGATGGGAATGTGGTCACTTCACAATTTTAGTGTGAACTTTGAAGGGTATAGTGTACACCATCTTTTTTAAAAATATTTTTTCTTTATTGAGTTTTAGAGAGAGGAAGGGAGAGGGAGAGAGAGATAGAAACATCGAAGAGAGAGAATATTGACTGGCCACCTCCTGCATGCCCCCCACTGGGGATCAGCCCACATGCTGGGCTTGTGCCCTGACTGGGAATCGAACCTGCGACCTCTTGGTGCATGGGTCGATGCTCAACCACTGAGCCACAGTGGCTGTGCTGTACACCATATTTTAAGCACACACTTTGGTGCACAAGTCCATGGTAGCTGTGATTGTCAGTATTATTACTCTATAATAAAAAAATCTCAAAACTAATGGACATTCAGAGTCTAGTGTATTCCCCAAACATAGAGGAAGTAAAATTTAAATTAAGCCTTAAAGAATGGGTAGAGTTTATACAGATAGAGGGAAATAAGAATCTTACTTCAGATATGAGGAAAAGTGTGAACAGATGTGGGAATTAACATGGCACAGATTGAGGGGGGGAGTTGCTACCCAATGAGATGTCAAGGTCGATAGAAGTGTGTGATGGCAGCAACTAAGGTTAGGTATGAAGAATGGGGCTAGAATCTGGCAGACCTTGACCTTCAGGGGAATTTTACCCAGATGACAGGTCAGAAGGAGTCATTATATATTTTGGAAACTAGAGTACTATAAGCTGGTTTTAGGGAGTCCGATCAATTGTGTTATTCAAGGGGACCTGAAGTTCAAAGAGGCTTTTTCAAAAGAAGACTGGAAGTCTCTGCAGGTACCAAGGGCCGAGGTGAGGAGAACTTGGAATAATTTTGGCTGAAAGGAAAGTAAGTTTTTATATAAAGCTATGAGTCTGTACGTAAAGAGGAATCAGTAAGAATCCTTTTGTATAGAATAAGAAACAAAAATGCTGTGGGTAGAACAGTCATGAAAGAAAAGCATTATGGGTTAGCCATACACTTACACCAACTGTCCTTAATTTATTACTGAAGAACCTAAGGATTAATGAATAAATACTGCATACACCATATGTGCTGAAATGAAAGCGATTTTTCGTGAGCTTAGTAACCAATGGGAAATTGGTGCCGCTGGATAAATAATCAGACCTACGCCTGAGAGTTAGAGAGAGAGCATTAACTTTGAGAGTTCCACTACATTAACATTTAAGAACATGTTACAAAAAACAGCCTCTCTTGAGGGTCCCGTATTGTAAAAACAAAACAAAAAACTGTTGTCTTATTTTTTTTTAATATTAGAAATAGTATGGCTGGTTGATTTTTATGGAGAAAAATAATTAGTCCTTTAGGCTGACTGTATAGTTTCAAGTTGTCAAAAACAAACAATGAATTTACTGAATTTACGTATTTAAAAGTTACACTCACCTGCTTTAAGACAGAGTTTAGAAACTTATAAGTTGCATATAAAGCATCATAAGATATTAAGAAATAAATCAAATCCACACTAATGAAAGGCACCAGAAGAAATACAAGCCATTAGGACTACAAGGAGTTGGTTATTATTGCACACTGATGTTAGTTCTGAGTTTCTTGACAGCTAAGACCAAAAAAAAGGAAATACATTGTATTATGCATTTTATAATGTTTATAACATAATTATAAACTTGATCTACACACTTTTGTGCTTATATACAGATCCATATTATACACCATACCAATGTTTATCTTTAACCTCAATTTTACTGGTAAGCTATTTAAGACAATTACATTCATTCCTTGCAAGAATTAAGAAGTGGTAACATTTCCTTAAGGTACTAGAAGAGCCCAATGTCCCAGCTCAACAAAATCGAAGTTAACACTACATATAATTAGTGTAATTTAGAGGTAGCAGCAGTACACTTTAATGACATTTCTGAAATGTATTGTATTCTATGCAGCTTAATTTGAGAGATCGCAAACCTGACTCAGGATTAATTTGGGAATGAAAGAAAAAACTGGTGTCCCTCATAGTCCTTCTCTTCTAGAATTTTATTTATCTCCTTTCCTTTGAGAAGATCTCCCTGGTGCCATTAGAAAAAAATTTTTTTTTCTTTATTGATTTTTTAGAGAGAGAGGAAGAGATGGGGAGAGAGAGAGAAACATCGATGAGAGAGAACATCGACTGGCCGCCTCCTGCATGCACCCCAATGGGGATCGGACCCACAACCTGGGCATGTGCCCTGACCAGGAATTGAACCAGCGACCTCTTGGTGCATGGGTCGATACTCAACCATTGAGCCACACCGGCCGGGCTACCTGGTGTCATTTAAAAACCGACTGAATGCCTACAAATGTTCAAAGTTCTGTGGGCAATCTCAAAATAAATACACATGTGTATTCACAAAAGTGCTAGGAACTTTCTGGAAGGAACAAACATGGACCAGGAGGGTACAGCCTGTGTGTTGGCCTGGTGTTGTGATGGAGGCTGATGGTAAGCCTCTTCTCAGCTGAAGAAAGGGGCTGATTGCGGTTGAGTCGTGAGTCTTGTCCTCCTGCCCGTTCCCAGCAATGTCCTTTCTGGGCCAGCAGGCACGTGGGGCTTGGGAAAGGGACAGCTCTTCCTTCCCTCTGAGAAACTAATGGGAGCCTATTTTCCAGAAGGATGGAAGAACATTGCCCTGGGTAGTTGTGAAGTGGTTATGGTGGTAATTGGATAATTTCTGGAGGACAGAAGAAAGGTACAATTCATCATGAAAGGGCTGGACAGATGAATTCTGCAAAGCAAAATCTTTTAAGGCAGAATATGGAATTTTTGCTCCATGACAAAAGAAAAGGATTGAAAATAAAAATACCGACTTCTTTTTCAGTCCAGATGTTTGTTTTGTGGTCATCTGTAAATGGATTTAAATCATTATAACGTGTAGCCCGGCCAGTGTGGCTCAGTGGTTGAGCGTCGACCCATGCACCAAGAGGTCGCCAGTTTGATTCCAGGTCAGGGCACATGCCCAGGTTGTAGGTCTGATCCCCAGTGGGGGGCATGCAGGAGGCGGCCAGTCAATGTTCTCTCTCATCGATGTTTCTATCTCTCTCTCCCTCTCACTTCCTCTCTCTCTCAAAATCAATAAAGAAAAAAAAAATGTAAAGCATTATAACATGTCAACTTCAGTACCCAACAGTTGGAAAGCTGCTACTTAATGACATAAATTTTCAGCTAAGTTAGTCAAAATGGTTTAAGTATGTGTTCGTGCATTTGCTTACACCATACAGTCTCAAGTGCCTACTGCATGAAATAACTATTAATAGCTAACGCATATTGTATCTATTATATCCCATATTGTATTTATTAAGTCCCTTACACATATTAACCCAGTTCATCTCACAAGGAGCTTTTGAGGTAGATTGTTCTCCAGAATTTATGGAAGGGGAACATGAGGCACACTGACGCTAAGTCATTTGCTCAATATTGGAGGTGGGACTCGATGACATTATAGTCAGAACACTCAAAACATGACATACTGCCTCTTGAGTTCTGATGATAGGCTGAGGATAAAATGTGGGTCCCACCATGCAGTTCCCACAAATTGAGGCCCTAGATACAGGGCCCTTGATCAGCATTATCTCCTTAGTATTCATGCTTGTGACTGTTGTTATTACTTTGCTGTTACAGCCTTGCGCTCTGTTTCTGTTACTAGAAATTCATCACTAGAGACACCCTTCATATTCAAACGGGTGAAAACATTTCCCCTCCCCTGTACACATATGACCATTATCATAAATGTTTGATTCAACAAGAGTGATCAGTTTTCTGTGGTGTGGCAGACACTGCTGTCATTGCGGACTGGTCTTGCCCTCCAGAGTTTTAGCTTCCAAGGGTTGAAACAGGGAAGTGCACAACTATAATGTAAAATAATACTATTCGGGGTTTGGAGGTGGGAGCAGCTATATTCACCACTGTGTGTGTGTGTGTGTGTGCTGTGTGTGTGTGTGTGTGTGCGTGCTGTGTGTGTGTGCTGTGTGTGTGTATGTGTGTGTGTGCTGTGTGTGTATGTGTGAGAGTATGTGTGTGTGTGTGTGCTGTGTGTGTGTATGTGTGAGTGTGTGTGTGTGCATTGGTAGGTGGGTAGGTGGACGGGTGCCACGGGAGGCATGAGTGGGGGTGTGCAGGAGCGATGTGGATTCAGAAAAGGAAAGATCAAACTTGGACATTATCAATAAATGTCTTTATTTTCAAAGATAAAGTAATCGAGAGAATAATAACCCATTACAAGCAATTTGCCATCTCATATACCCTCCTTCAACTTTAAAAAAAATATATTTTTTAATGGCAATAAAAAAACACCAGTCTTGCACACTCAATATTAACATTGGGCTTAATTTAATTTTATTTTTTATTTTTATTTTTAAAAAATTTTTTCCCTTTATTGATTTTAGAGAGAGAGGAAGGGAGAGGGAGAGAGAGAGAGAAACATCGATGAGAGAACATCAATTGGCTGCCTCCTGCATGCCCCCTGCTGGGGATCGGGCCCACAACCTGGGCACGTGCCCTGACCTAGAATTGAACCAGCGACCTCTTGGTGTATGGGTTGACGCTCAACCACTGAGCCACATCAGCTGGGCCATTGGGCTTAATTTTAAATACTGAATACAGGTTAGAGGACTAGATAGTTCAGCCACCACTGGAAATGACGGGGGGCAGTGTTTTGGTTGAGAGAATTTTAAGATATGTCTTCATTGATCATTGAAACCCTAGACACATTTCCTATTTTGACTTTGGTGATCGCCATTATAGGGGATTTTGCTTTGTCCCTATAATCTGTGGTTCGTCATGAATGCTCTCGCTCCTGGCTGAGGAGGAAGTGTGTGTGAGCTGACATGGAATAGAAACTTGCTCCCCGAGAGCACAGGGGTGCATTTCTGATTTGCAGTGAGGTATGGTGGAGGCCAGTGGTCCGGACTGCAGCAGCCAAGCCTCAAAGCGTTCCCAGGGCTATATGATACTCACTCGAATTCTAAATCAGACTTGTAGAAATAAAGGGGAATGCAATTTGACAATCTGAACCAAATTCTAAGAAGTATATTGGCTGCCATTTGACAAGTAATTGCGAACATAGTACTAGCACGAATATGTCATTGGATAATGACTGCAAAGTGGTGTTCTGTATGATTATCTCATGGCATATTTGATAATATTACAACACTGTCGAAAATTAAACTTGGTATTTTTAGTGCTGAAATGAGCAAAAACTAATCAGAATGCCAGCAGGTACAACATCTCCGAATGAAAATACCACATTCAAACAGCTGCTTGGGTTCTTGGAACATGGTCTACGTAGTTTGTATGATAAATATAACTGGAATTTTCATGCTGACATTTAATTAAAATGAAATTACCTATCATTGTTACCCACTACACAGAAGCTATTATTTATGTTGATAGTATTCTAATACCATATTAAACTGAGATTGAATTTGTATCTGTGGATTTTATGGATTGAATGATTTCTGATTACTCCGTTTTTGTTGTGTTTTTTTTTTTTTTTTTTAATGCAAAGGAGTAGATGATGCGGCATTGTTCATGGATACAGCACTTTCCTCTTGGAAGAGTTAGAGGTGGAAATGGAGTCGTTCTGAGTAACTGGCACAGCATACTGTTTTCCTGGTGTGTCTCTGTGGCTTCATTAGGTATTTTGGTTCTTTTAATGTGTCCTGTGTGGATTTACATTTTAGTATCTAGTATTTAGTAGAGATTTTTTTTTTAAACAATGAATAGCCCTCTGTCAACTCATCCATTTTGTTGCTACTGTTGTGGTTACTTTAACTTGCTACAATCAAGATAGCACTTTGTACGCAGTAGAGCAGTGATATTTATGGTCTAGCCATCTGTCCATCCATCCATCCGTCCATCCGTCCATTCCTCTAACCCTCCCTTCCTCTCTCCCCCCTCCATCCCTCCATCTATTGTGTGGTGTGGATTTCCAGGGCTAGCTTATACTGATGCTGATTGGAGTTTTGTATTGTAAATCTTTTTTTAACAATGACAGTGCAAAACCCTTAATATGCACTTCAGAACAACCAGATACTTGGTATTTTAACAGTTGTTTCTATTGACTATCACAAACACAGCATAATGTGCTAAAATCATTCTGGTGGAATTGTTATACTTAAGCTTTAGTTCTAAGGAAACAGCACTCAGTAGAGTTGTACAGGAAGAAATGTCTGTGGTGTACACTGTCCTTGACTTTCGATGTTAAGCAAATCAGTTCACTGTGGTTCTGAAGTTTGTTTTTGTTTGTCTGTTTTTCTTTAGGATAGCTAATATTATATTTATAACAAAGCAATGATTTGGCACAAGGTTTTGTTTTATTTATTTATTTATTTTCCTTTATTGATTTGAGAAAGAGAGGAAGGGAGAGGGAGAGAGAGATGGAAACATCGATGAGAGAGAACATCGACTGGCCGCCTCCTGCATGCCCCCCACTGGGGATCGGGCCCACAACCTGGGCATGTATCCTGGCCAGGAATCGAACCGGCAACCTCTTGGTGCATGGGTCAATGCTAAACCCCTAAGCCACACTGGCCGGACTTGGCACAAGGTTTGAATTATGAATTGTAAGACTAGATTTCCCCCCCTTAAAAGCCGTGTGTATTTTTTTATTTGGACATATGGACGCAAAACAAATTTCTCTGATTCAAACCCATACTCAAGTTTGAATTTGTACAGTGTAGTTGAACTTCCAAACAAGTGGCCAGTTCCTTTCTACACAGCAAATAACTGAGTATATATGCTTAATTTTTAGTTGAGAGTTACTCCACTGATTCCAAAATAGAACGTGCAAATTATATTAAGTATTCATTCATTAGATGGCCTAGACAAATGAGAGAGAAAAGAGGAAAGGCAGTCGATACATATTATATAAACCTACCCCCGTCAGTTGATTAAAAGCTGATTGGTATTGTCAGTGTGATCTGTTTTAAGTTCTCATAAGGATTTTCAGTGAGAGGAGAGAGTATCATTCCCCCATCACTCACCCTAGCCTGGGGTTATCTGCAAGGGACTCTGAGCAACAGATGTACGTTACAACCTGCTTGTGTGCCTTCTTAAAATGTTAGATAAATCTAAGGGACCCATAGAATTCTTCTTTAACTTCCATGACCTTGAGTAACTTCTTACAGTTTCTGCCATTAAGTTACTGCAAAGGAAATGCATGATTAGATGATTTTAAATGTTAGAAATTTGTGCTGACAAGTGAGAGTTAGTTGATGAGTAGACTTGGATTTTTAGTACCCCAGAAAAAAAAGCAGTAATATGCTTTTGCAATATAGCATCATTTCACTGGTAGGCTCTAATGTGTTGGGAATTTTTGACTTGCATTTATTTACATTTTGTTTATGCATTTGTGTTTTAATTACCATGCTACGGTATAAGAATGTGGCTGTATGCTATCAATTATGAGTAGCCTTGGGTTAATTGCTGTATTTAATTTCCTATTACAGCTACAGCTTCTTGTGACTTATAACTTCCTTAAAATGCAATAATTCTAGCAACAAAAGAAAATAGATTGACACGAACCAGACGGAAATTCATCTGTTCTCTCTTTTCATAAAGAGGAAACGAAACACTAACTCAAAAGAATACATGCACCCCTGTGTTCATGGCAGCGTTATTTCCAATAGCCACGATTTGGAGGCAGCCCAAGTGCCCATCAGTAGAGGAGTGGATGAAAAAGCTGTGGTACATTTACACCATGTAATACTACTCGGCCATTATAAAGAAGGAAATCAACATGGAGGGACCTGGAGAGGATAATGCTAAGTGAAATAAGCCAGTCAGAGAAAGACAAGCATCATATGATTTCACTGACATGTGGAATCTAATGAACAAAACAAACTAATGAGTGAAATAGAAACAGACTCATAGATACAGAGAACAGACTGACAATTGTCAGAGGGAGGGAGTTTGAGGGGCTGGGGGAAAAAGGTGAAGGGATTAGCAAAAGAAAAACCTCAAAAATTTATAGACACAGACAACAGTATGGTGATCACCAGAGGAAAAGGGGGTGGGGGAGGTAGAAGAGGGCAAAGGGGGGATAAATGGTGATAAAAGGAAACTTGACCTGGAGTAATGAACACAGTACAATATACAGATGACGTATTCTAGAATCGTACACCTGAAACCTATAAAATTTTAGTAACCACTGTTACCCCAATACATTCAATAAATAAAAATAAAATACTGCATCCTAAAAATAAAGCAAACGAAAAGTGCTTATAATCTGAGATATTGCTGTTCGTTTGAAATAATACACAGCCTCTAAACTAAGACATCACTGCTTGTTTTTCTTAGTTCTTTAAAACGCATCAAGCAAACTGTAGTCAGAAGTTAGGTGATCATGTCTCATGATTTAATTTTGGCCATAGCTTAATCTTTTTGAGTTCATTTTAAGTTAAAGGCACCATTGGCCTTCCTTTTTAATTTGTTTTTATCAGATGATCTGTAATTATTTGTAGATAATGATATATACTTTATTACTGCGTAACCTTTATTAACTTTTTTATCTTCAAGTCAAAGAGATGAAGCCTGGAGCTTCTCCTTCTTGTCAGTTGTAGACACTAAAGTAGAGAAGAAAGAGGTTGAATGAACGATCCAAGATAGGGTTATATGACTCATTAGAACCTTTTGTACAAATGCTGAACCCTGTATTCTCCCATTGCTATCTCACTGCTGGGGGTCCTGACGAGACAAGCACAGAGGAGACAAGAGTGATACTGGTTATTTAGATAAGAAACTGAAACCAGAACGTTGTGCTGAGAATTAGGAACACCCAAGTGTGGGAAAAAGTCGAGCATTAAAAAAAATCCTATTATAAATCCACCCATGATGGGAGATAACAATTTCATGGTTGTATTTGGCTATGAGAAGTTGCTAGACTTCACTGTGAAATATACTGAATCATCTCAGTGAAATACGTAGACTTAAGGGATAAACAGGATGCTATACATTTGTAACAGTTTCCTGTATCTCAGAAATTATAAATATATTGAGGGAAATGTTCTTCAGAACAACTACTCACTCCAAGCACCTGTGGTTTCCCAAACTCCTCTGCTCTCCCTCAGACCTTCACCGTGTTTCTTCACGGGGGCCCTGCTCCCTTCGTTCTGGCCCAACAGAGTGGCCATCAGGGGAAGGGCCCGGAATCCGGTGGCATGTGGGTCTAGTTCAAATGGGGATTCATTCATTCGTTCATTCATTCAATCATTCATTCTTTCATTCACTCAATCAATCATTCATTCATTCAACCATTCATTCAATCATTCATTCATTCAGTCAATCAATCCATCAGTCATTCATTCAATCATTCATTCATTCGTTCATTCAATCATTCATTCATTCATTCATTCATTCAACCATTTATTCATTCAATCATTCATTCATCATTCATTCATTTGTTCAATCAGTCATTCATTCAATCATTCATTAATTCGTTCATTCAATAATTCATTCATTCAATCATTCATTCATTCAATCATTTTTTCTTTCAGTGCATATTTACAAACAAATCAAACTGCAGCCTCTTAATCAGATGGGAAAGTGCATTGTTTACCTCTTTCCATAGTGGATAAAACCACACCTTCCTATCTCATAGAGTGGTGAAGATTGATAAATACTTGTATTTTCTTAATCCCTTTTCATGTATTCATATGAATGTTTATATTGCTATGTCACAATGCTATCATTTCCTTTTAGTATAAGATTTTTTTAAAGCTGCAATACATTGAAATTAGAAATTTAATGAGAGGTTTCTCAAAAAATTAAAAAATAGGACTACCATGTGACCCAGCAATTGCACTTCTGGGTACTTATTAAAGAACAAACAAAAACATTAACTCAAAAAAGATATATGTACCTCTATATTCATCACAGTATTATTGACAGTAGCCAAAATATAAGAACAGCCTAACTGTCCATCAGCAGAGGAATGGACAGAGAAAATGCGGTAAACAACGGAATATTATTCAGCACGAGAAAGAAGGAATCCTACCATTTGCAGCCACATGAATGGACCTTGAAGCCATTATGCTGAGTGAAATCAGTCAGACAAAGATAAGTACCAGATGATCTCACTTATATGTGGAATCAGACAAAAATCACCCCCTTCCTAAAGAAAGCACAGTCTATAGGTACAGATCCTAGGATGCAGACTGGTGGTTGCTACAGGTGCGGCTGGAGTGGGGTAGAGGGTGGGCAAAGTGTGTGCCAGAGGTAAAAAAGGACAAACTTCCAGTTATACAATAAGTAACTCATGGGAATGTCATGTACAGCATGGTGACTATAGCTACTAACACTCTATTGCATATTTGAAAGTAGCTAAGAGAGTAGATATTAAATATATCATCAACACACACATCCACATTAGCAGTTGACTTTCTAAGAGTCATTAATAAAATGCATAGTTATTCAGACAGCACAGACATAAAGATGATCATATGTACTAAGCTCTAAGTTTCAAAGAAGTATAAATTCAATAGACTTCCCTGCCTTTTCGTCCAGTCTTTCTGAGAACCCTCCTAAAATTTGCCAATAATGTCAGGATTAATGAAAAAAATAATCCCTCTATTCTTTTTTTTTTTTTTTTTTTTGCATGTTATACCTGGGAGTATTTTCTAAAATTTCTGGCAGTCTTTTTGGAAATGTTTTGCAGTGGTAGCGATGTCTTCTAGTCCCCAGCACTCAGCTGTGGTCTGGAAGGTACTGCTCTGTTTCCATAGTCACACACCCCTGTTTTCTAAAGCAGGAGGTCTCTGACTGTCTCCATTTTCCAGAACTAGCCTGAAGCTCTGCTGTCCTTTCCTAAATGGTTCTTTTGTGTGAAACCAAACATGCTCTGGGATTGCAGATGCCGTCATTCTTGTGGACAGATGTCCCAAGGTTTCAATCTCACGTTGCACATATCAACTTTGGTTGAAGAAGTACACACTGAACTTACTCAAAACAATGTCATATTATCTTAAGGTATTTTTTTTTTAAATGTGTCTTTATTGTTGTAAGTATTACAGATGTCCCCTCTTTTTTCCCCATGGACCCCCTCCCCCCTACTTCCTCCCCTCCCCCACCTCCACTGCATTGTTGTCTGTGTCCATGGGTTGTGCATATATGCATGTAAGTTCTTTGGTTTATCTCTTCTCTCCTCCTAACCTTTTCCCTCTGAGGTTTGTCAATCTGTTCCCTACTTCCATGTCTCTGAATCTATTTTGTTTGTCAGTTTGTTTAGTTCACTATATTCCATAAATAAGTGAGATCATGTGATATTTGTCTTTCTCTGACTGGCTTGTTTCACTCAGCATAATACTCTTCAGGTCCCTCCATGTCATCTCAAAGGATATGAGATCTTTCTTTCTTACAGCTGCATAGTACTCCATTGTGTATATGTACCACAGCTTTTTTATCCACTCATCTATTGATGGACACTTGGGCTGTTTCCAGATCTTAGTGATTGTAAATAGTGCTGCTATGAACATAGGGGTGCAGATATTCTTTCTGATTGGTGTTTCAGACTTCTTAGGATATATATAGTCCTAGAAGTTGAATCACTGGGTCAAATGGCAGTTCAATTTTTAATTTTTTGAGTAAACACCATACTGTTTTCCACAGTGTCTGCACCAGTCTGCATTCCCACCAGCAGTGTACTAGAGTCCCCTTTTCTCCACACCCTCGCCAGCACTTGTTGTTTGATGATTTGTTGATGGCGGCCATTCTGACAGGTGTGAGGTGATACCTCCTAGTTGTTTTAATTTGCATCTCTCTGATGATTAGTGACGTTGAGCATTTTTTCGTGTCTCAGCTGTCCCGTGGTATTTTGTATGTGAGAAGATGAATTTACCAGTTTTCGTTGCAGGTTGTAAAGTGATCATTATGATTATGAAATGTGTAGCAAGATGAATCCTGGCTTTGCATCATTAGTTCTATTTTAATTATACTTTTTTCATATTAAAAAGAAATATTAAAGTGCTCAGAGTCTAAAATGTCCAAAGCATGAGCTCCCGTCCCAAAGCAGACTTTGTCGTTAGAAGCGACCTTGTTTCCATACTGATAATAATGCCAGGTTGGTTCAGTCAACATAGTATGCAGGTGAAAGAAGGTGAAACATACCCATTAAATATGTTTTAAAGTTATAGAACAGGCTCCTGAAAATCACTATCCACGTGTTATCACATTTTCCTGTGACTTCCAAACAGATATTTCTCAATATTCAGAACAGTCTTCCCAACATATGGTGAAGGGAGATGAGTTGACTGTGGGTGGCGGGCACACAATGCAGTTCACAGATGAAGTGTCATAGAAATGCACACTTGCAACCGACATAGTCTTATTGACCAGTGTCAACCCAATACATTTAATTTAAAAAAACCAGAACAATCTTAAAACTAACAACTAACTTTAATAACTGCTCTCCTTTTTATAAATGTTCTATCTTCACTATACACACATTTATGCAAACTGCTGATATTCAGAAAAGAATAAACTTGTCTCATTTCATGAGAGGAAAGCATCTACAACAGAAAATTACAGAATTACCTCAACTGCAATAGTGGTGATGCAGGGCCGGTAGTGTATAAAATGTTTAAAACACATTTGGAATAACTGAATAGTTATATACTTACTCCTTATTTAAAGATATACTTTATCTTCTTTATTATAAATATCTATACATTCCTTATTTAAATTTTTAAGTTATAGACATGGTAATAAGTTTCCTTTTGGTTCATTAATTTAGCAAACACTTTTGGAACACGTACTCTTATTTGCAAATGCAAATGATCTGAACCTGAGAGCAGCCCCAGAAGACAGATACTACTGTTATGACTGTTATCCCATTTTACAGGTGAGAAAACCGAGGCACACAAGGTAAAGCACCTTGTCTGAGTCAGAGAGCTAACACGTGGCGTAGCTGGGATTCGAACGCAGGCAGTCCGGTGCTAGAAGGGTTGCTGTTGAATGCCTGGCTCTTGTTTTCCCCGCAATAAAAGGTGTTACCAAATCATCTTTCCTTTTTATCAGATACGTTTTCCTGTTCTGAGGCTTTTCATGTCTTCCTGAGGCTTACTGATGGTTGTTTTTACTTAGCATGTATGCAATTTTAAATATATCAAATCCATTTTACTTTTTCACAGCAATAGAAATGCTTTTAGAAAAAGACTTCTCACAATTACACACTGATTCAGAAATGTCCGTAGTCATGTCATTGAATTGCATAGGCTATTTTATTAATATCAAAATCAAAATATAGTAGTAAAAGCCTTCATCTATACGTCCGGGCAAGACTTTCCCATAAAAGCCAGAGAGATTTTTCAGAGTTTCGGATGTGGATTAGACAAAGAAACGTTAGAAAATAACAATCAATATCTCAGGCAACTTCTTTAGCAAAGCTTGTTAAAAGTATACAGCTCATGCATTTGGACTGGCGCTGTTTTCCTCTCTTACATTTTCTGAAGCTGGACTTGACCTGTGTGTGTGTATTTAGGATTCAATTTCCTTCTAACATGAATTGATTATTCTGCTTGATGTCTGTTCACATTAAAGGACTTGAATGGGCGCTGAGTCTGGTTTTAGTTATTCGGGCATGTGTTAATGAGAATAGTTTTCTGTGTAGCTCATCTAATTGAGCTGCACAGAAGAACAGCTAATGTCCAGGCCTTTCTGTCATTCGGCCAGGGCTGTGTTATCAGCTTCTGCTTCTGATATCTCCCGAGAGCGACACCACAGATCCTCTTCCCTGAACAGAGGGAGAGGAAAATCCTTTCCTTTCCTTTTACACAGTCAACGTTTCGTTTCCTCTAAGTGTACTTCCTAGGTAGGCAAAATAATATAATCTGTCGTCATGATTTTAGCACATGAATGATTATAATCTCATGAATTCTTTAAATGGAAAGATATACACATACATTAACCTTTTCTCTGTAAATACAGCAAAAAAAAAAAAAGTTTTCTGTATAAGCTGTTTAAGTATTGCTGGGGATTAGATAACATAAAAAGCTTCTGTAATGTTCCGAAATGGCTATTGTCGCGATAATAAATCACCGTATGTTCAGTTTTGAAATGTTTCTGGTTGTAGCTTGCACTTTCCAAAGTTTTGAGGTTTTGGGGTTTTGTTTCTTTTTTTGAGTGGCTGTGATTTTTTTCAAATAAAGATGTCAATGAAAAGAAATAATGCCTGGTTGAACAGGTATCAATGGTCCATTTCCTTTCCATAGAGGAACGTGTTACATGAATTCAGTGTTACATTCAGGCTGAATGTTACACACAGTAACCACAACAGAGAGGCACAGGATTAGACAAAGCCCGCTACAGTGTTTTTATTTTCATGTTAAGATTGTGATGTAAATTGATTTTCTCAGCTTCCCCCGTCTAGGATCTGACTTTGATCAAAAATTTTTTTTTTCTTTTCTTGGGCATACTGAAGGTTTGTAGAACAGTTCATTTGGCTTTCAAAGCGGCAGATTGATTTAATTGACCAAAATTTAGCAGAGACTATACAAGAATGAAATTAGCAAGGGAGTTTCTATTTTCACTCAAAGAAGTCATTCAAGTTTCTTTGACTTGCTGAGTTCAAACATCAGAGTTTAAAACAAAATCACCAATAAAAAGTGAAAATAAAAGTTATTTCCTAAATGGCTTAATTACCAGGGAACAGGAGAAATGTAATTATGCTGAAACATTTTCTGGTCTTTAGAAGATCAGGTAATAATTAAGAAGTGCTTACAAATAAACTAACAGGCCAATTTAAAAATAATGTTCCGAAATATAAAGTATAGGCATGGTGAGATTTTAGTTGATTATATGTTGCCTTAAGGATGATAACATGCTCTTAAAAAAAAAAAAAAAAAAAAAAGAGGAAATAGGGTCGCTAGACAGAGAGAAAAGGAGAAAAGCAAATGCTGCTTTATGAAGTACCCAATGGAGCCCTATTTCCGTTTGAGTAATTTGATGATCATGGAATCAGATGTGAATTGTGACATCACTGAAATGGGAAAACATGGGGAACTGTTTCACTTCCTCAGTGCCCAAGGCTGTGAACTCCGCCTGGTCCTCATGTTTGGAAAGCAGGGTCTCTATCTGGACCTTTGGTGAGGAGAGACCTCACTGTGTGGACGTTGCCGGTTTGCCTAACTGTGCTTTGCAGACCTCCAGCCTTCGTCCCTGCTGAGAGCAAACGCAGGCTCCTAAGTGCCTTTGTAAGGACCACCTAAGGGATCCCTTGGAGTGAGGACCAGGCATTAACAGTGGCTGCAACAGCCTGCAAAACCGAGAAGATAGCCTGGCCCTGGAATACAGTCGTGTGGCCCCAAGGGCGTAACCATGGTGCCTGGGACTGATGGGCAAAGGCAAGAAGAGCGATGCCCTTCCACACACGGCTAACACACAGTGGTGCATGACAGTCTTTGGAAGCTTAAAACATTAAGAAGGAAACTAACGATTGTTCCTCTAAAGGCAAGGCTTGGAAATAGGCAGAAAGATGAGTAGCCTCCCCGTGGAATTAGTGGGTTCTTTTTCTTCCCCATCAATTTTACACAAGACCTGAACATCTCTCGTGTCAGAGATGCTTCCCTCTGTAACCTAAACTCTTCCCATTTTAACAGTGTTATGGAAATATGCAAAAACATCTGGGAACAGTAATTCCATCGCTTTCGCAGAGTTGCTCAGCCTTCAGGTGTGACTTGCTGGGGAGGCCACTGGAAATAAACGCATTGGGAGGGAAGGGCTATGAAAGGAAAACATTGGATAACCTTTGCTTCTGTTCCTGCCTAGGGCCAGTACCATTGCGTACAACCCAAGTGACAACTAAGTTAAACACATTTTAGAGCTTGTCCCTGATAGTGACCTGAAACATATTCCTGTGTTCTGATCACTGGGTTTTATTTCTTTTCCATGGGCCGTGCTCCTGTGCCAGCTCCTAGCTTTTGATTTGGGTAAACGCAACAGCTGGGCCGGTACAAATACAAAGTAAATACAGTAAAATACTTACAGTAAAGTACTTGTACTGTCAGATAAGTAGCATTACGTGCTTCACAGCAAAGAGTGTCCTTTCCAGTTCTCAACCCTCCAGGAGCTCACTGTGACGTGTGAGTTTTGGTCGGACCTCAGCTGGCCTGTAAAAAGCGTGCTTGGTGTTTAGGGGCCTTTTATGATTTTTCAGAAACATAATGTTCCAATTAGGAACTTAGTGGTTATTCGAGAGCTCAGGAGTGGTTTTCTTCCCATCTAGGGCATTGTTGTTTGTGTTCTGGAATGATCTCATCCATGGGAAGGAAATACGTCAACTTGAATTTGGGTCCCCTCTGGGATCCTCTCTTCCATTCTCAAGGCTTTTTTTTTCTTTATTTTTTTTTTCTTTATTGATTTTAGAGAGAGAGGAAGGGAGAGGGAGAGAGAGATAGAAACATTGACGAGAGAGAACGTCGACTGGCAGCCTCCTGCTTGCCCCTCACTGGGGATCGGGCCCACAACATGGGCATGTGCCCTGACCGGGAATCGAACCAGTAACCTCTTGGTGCATGGGTCGACGCTCAGCCACTGAGCCACACCCGCTGGGCTCATGGCTTTTTTTTTTTTTTTTTTTAATTTTTATTTTTCTGTGAATAAGGTGAGACTCTGTTGTATTTCTCCTTTTTACTCCTAGCGGCTCTCATAGTTCCTGATACTCAGTAGGGCTTCACTCTGTGTTTGTGGAATGAATAGTAGAGGAAAGTACAATGGAAAGAGAAAACAGGTCGTAAACACAAAGACAGATACTGTGGGTGCCAATGATACCGTAAAATTTGCAAAAGAGAAAATCTGATTTTAGTGGATGGCTTACCAGACAATGCACAACAGAGAGAAAAACCGAAGTCAGAGGACATGGATTTACTTCGATTGGAGGGAAAGAGAGGAGAAGAGTTGACCAGCATTGGAAAACAGTGATGGAAATGAGTCCTTTCTGTGTTTTCTTACAAAATATTTTGCTGGTCTTTCTAATGTTCCAGATAACAAGGCATTGTCAGGCTGTTTGGATATTCAGAGCTAAAGGAGTCTTACATAATATCAAATTAAGCTTCTTATTCCACATATGTTTGGGGGGACTTTTAGGAAAAATCCCCATGTGTGCCCCAAAGTTCCTGAGAAACACTGTATGAAAAGTTTTTCTTTTGAGGGGAAATATATGAGGCAAAAGTCATCAGTTTAAGAAAAGTGTACCACAGCCAACTGGCCTTTTTCAAGGAATCATGAGATGTCTAAAGATCTTTGTAAAGATTTTTAAAAATTTGTTCATTGTCTTTGGTCTAATGGTTCTTTTTCAAACGTTTGTCTAGCACTTAACACTGATAGGGAATAAAGGAGAGGAAGATGTTTCGCTCTCTGGCCCTTGGTGTGTTACACAGAGCCTTAGCATTGGGATAAAAAGATCAGAATATCGTGCTGACCAAAGAGAGGCTGAAGTAGTGGTTTTGGTAGAAAGCGTGGCAGCAGATGACAAAGTTAGATGCTGTATATGCATGGAAATTACTAAATCAAACCAAAAAATCTCAGTCTGTGGAGTGCCTTTCTGCTAAGCACCCTTGTATCCACAAACAACATAGATTTATGCACAGTACATCCTCAATACCATCCAGAATGTGACTCCATGGGAGGTCCGTAGATAACATTTATGCCTGACATATTTTCAATCAAAAACTCCAGAGTTAACACTGTGTCACTGAGAGAGATGACCTGTGCATAGTACAGGTAATAATAGTTAACTTCAGTTTAAATACGACTCGATATGGAAACTTTAGATGCATTTATTAAGATCGGTCTAGGTGTTCATCTGGCCATAGACTAAGCCTATTTTCTATAAGACGTCATCCGTATCTTGTGTGTTGTGTGTTCACCACCCCAGGTCAAGTCTCCTTCTTTCTATATAACTTCATTAGCCTATGTCACCCTGGTAAATTCAATAAAAAGGGAAATAAATAACTGAGCCTACTTTATACCAGTTTCCACAAGAATTGCTCCCACTGGAAAGTTCTTGACACCCCTGTCTATGTTTGTTGATGAAGCTCTGGAGATTATATTTTGGCTAAACAATATTAAGATCTAAGTGAATGATTCTGTCTACAGTTATATGTAGTCATTAAGGGATCAATTCAGTGCTCAAACATGATCTGTTTACCAAATATGCTCACTGTTCTCTTTCTTAAAATCCTCATTTTACTGAAGATCACACACACACACACACACACACACGCGCGCGCACACACACACAACTGCCAGTGAAGACGCTGACATTCATTTTTCATGCACCTGCACATGCATGATTCTGAAAATCCGCAAACTATTGCTTATGTTTGTTTTCTCAAAGTCCTCCAAGAGAATGAATGCAGTCCACTTCCAAGTCCAGAAGCCAGCCCTGAACTTCTCCTCCCAGAACTCCCCAGTCTACCACTTGTCAGAGATGCTAAGAATCAAGTGCTTGACAGTGGGTGTCATCTGCTGATTGCAAATTAATTCAAACAGCCCTCACTCCATGGAAGACGGCACCATCCTGTGCCTCTTGGTACTATTCATCGTGTTATGAATGGAAGGACTTCAGCATTCACTTTCCGCTTTACAATTGTGTGTATGTTGATGACACATCATCGCCACAAGGAACCCATAAAGTGCACAGGGACAGGTACATGCACAAAAGCACCATAGATGAGGAGAGTGATGACTTTTTACATTTAATTTATGACAGCTCTGGACAGCAGTGCTGACAGCCAACTCACAGAACTATTTTACAATCCATTTTGTAATCGAACCAGCAAGAAACAAGATGTGTTAAACAAATGAGAAAAATCAGTCTCAGCCTGTTGGGTAACATGATGCCTATTGGATGTCCAGTTTTCTTACGGAAGGAAAGTCACATTTCATTGATTTTATTCATGTGTAGGTGTCAAGTCCAGGGAATGAAATATTTCCCATCCTACGCTTCAGAGTAGTGTGATTTTTCTCTCCCTCAAGGGAAAAGTATAAAAATATAACAACGACCTCGTACAAAATTCAGGATTATGATGCCACCTGTCAGGCTGCAGGAAGTGAACTGGACCATTGTGCTAATGTAGACAGCAAAGTCTCATTTTTCCTATGGAGTGAGCAAGGGAGAAATTTGAATAATTCCCTAGACTGAATTCTGCAAGGTATTTGGAGAAAAAAAAAAAGTAGACATTCACTATTTCTAGGACTCAGTTCCATTCCATTGAGTCGAGTCTACACGAAATCTTGATTTCGGGTCCATCAGAGCTAGCCAAATAATAGGGAAATTTATAAACACTACGCTGTATTCCTTTTTGTGCACAATAGATCAGCCGTGTTGGTTAAAGACTACATTTTGGAAACATCTGCACCAGGTAGATTACCGAGGACCTCTCTTAAATAATAAAAACAATTGTGTATCAAAAACAATGAGTCTTCGATAAATACTTGAAAACACCGTCCTATGCATCCTGCAAAAGTTTGCAGCTAGGCCACCATATAACACCTGGCATACTCAAAATGGAATTAAATGTTGTGAAAGACACATTGATGACTGGGAGTTCATCTAGCAAGCAGCCCATTCACATTTCCAGTGCTTATCAACAAATGAGAAGTCTATACGTGCTCAATGCACTTTGAAGGTCAGTTTTTATGACTGCATAATTTTAAACTAGCTTGATCCTCCGTAGCTGTTACAACAAACAGGAATGAATTAAGGGCCTCTTAACTAAAGTGAACTTTTTTATACAGAAACGAAAAAGAATATTAAGCATACACTGCGTTAAGTGAGAAGATTAAGAGCTTTATTTCGTGGAGTAAATTGGGCAGGACCTATAATCCAGGAACGTTTGCCCTGATATCCAAGATATTGAAAGGCTGACGCAGTGATGACTGGGGAATTGACCATTGCTGGAAAGAGGCACAGATGATGTGGTAACTGGTAAAGGCAAGAATGTCCCTCCAACCTGTAGTAACCACAGGGAGAGCATAAGTACTCAAGTGATGTTCTCTGTCTTAGCTATGTCTTCTAAAATGTCATGATATGTTCGGCTGGTGTGGCTCAGTGGATTGAGCATCATCCCATGGACTGAGAGATCCTGGTTCGATTCCCAGTCAGGGCACATGCCCCGGTTGTGGGCTTGATCCCCAGTAGGGGGCGTGCAGGAGGCATCTGATCCATGTTCCTCTTTCACATTGATATTTCTATCTCTCTCTCCCTTCCTCTTTCTCTAAAAAAATCAATAAAAACAATAATAAAATGTCAAGATGGATTCTCCTTGACAGAATTAGAATCAAACTATTTTTAAAAAATTAAAATCTACAACCCATCATGTTCCATAAAGAAAGACAGCATCGTATCCATAAGTAGGCATGGCGACTCTGTCTTTGTTTTTTTTTGTTTTTTTGTCATGTCTTTTTATTTATGCTTTCATCAAACATATAGAGGCTAACTGCATATGGGAATCTTGTCTACTGTTCAGTTCAATGAGAGAGTGAATCATACCCTATTTGGATGTTAAGTGGCCAGGATGTCTCACACATTGTATGTGCTGGAAAAATACTTGCTCTGTCTAATTTAATGTTCCCGAGAATCTTTGTCAATGATAATGCTAGTTTCTCCCACTAAGAACCTTGGCTTCAAACTATTCTGGTTCCTCCACTCTCTTGTTATGTACCAAATTCTAATGCTATTTGTTGATAGTTCTGTTCTCATCAAGCAGACCCTCATTTTAACCTGCTATTACTACAGCACTTTTGAGCTTACCGCCTCCCTGATCTCAGGTTCTATCACCTTGAATCCATTTTACATACAACTAGGGTACTAAATATCCTCATTAGTCCCTGCTCAAGAATATACAATAATTCTGCATTTCCTATTATGTCAAAGTATAAGTTTTCCCCCTATATTTTACATCCTCCATAATTTTCTGCATTTTCTCCAACTTTATTTGTCATTGTATGCCAATACTATGTATCACATAGTATTCTCATTCATTGATTCAACAAATACTTTCTCATCAACAGTGATATACCAAGCACTGTTTGAGGTTCTGGAAATAGTGCCAAGTTTCTTTATCATCTTTTGGGGGGGGAGTAGTGGAGTGAGGGACTCTAAAACAAACTCAGAGAATTATAATCAAAGGAGAGCATAAAAATAAAAATGTGTCACATGAAGATAAATGGCATGAAGAGCCTGGCCGGTGTGGCTCACGGGATTGAGTATCGTCCCATGGACTGAGAGGTCCTGGTTTGATTCCCAGTCAGGGCACATGCCCAGGTTGCAGGCTCAATTCCCAGTGGGGATGTGTAGGAGGCAGTCAATCGATGTTTCTCTCACATCGATGTTTCTATCTTTCTCTCCTTTCCTCTCTAAAAAAATCAATAAAAACCTATTTCAAAAAATAAATAAATGGCATGAAGAAAAATAAAGCATGACACCAGGACAGAGTAAGAGGATGCTATTTATATAGAATGCTCAAGGCAAACGTCTCTAATTAAAAAAAAAAAAATCAAAGAACCTCAGTGAAGTGAGGGACAAGCCAGATGTGTTTCTGGTCACTGAACTTTTCATTTTAAGAGAATATCAAGACCAAAGACCCTCAGCATTCTTGGCTGTTGACAGAAAAGCAAGTAAAGATGACATGGTGGTTTGTATGATGGTAGTAGTTGCAAAAGCGAGGAGAAATATTAAGTGTAGCTTAAACTTTTTAATTCACCAACTAGCAAATGTGTACTAAGTGATATACTATGTATCAGGGCCTGTACTGAATTCACATCCTTTCTTTTCAATTAGCCCAAATGTAATTGTGGTGTGGTTTTTGGAGAAAAGTTATATCATGATTTAGTGGTCCCACATTCTGATATATGACCAACCTGTTTAGAAGATATGATAAATTATCAGAAGGTATTACTTAATAACCAAGTATCAAGTAAATCATTTGACTGTTAAGTTTGTTCCATTTATCCAATAGTGTGATTTCCTGCTGCTTCACTCATTCAGAATATGGACTTAAGCTCAGAGTAAGCAGAAATCTACATTAGAGGGGAAGGGACATTTTAAAAAGTGCCCCCCACAAACTAATTTGTAAATCCAAACTCAATGTTTCCCCTATTGGAAGAGGAAAGGAAGCATTATAGCTCCCAGATTAGGGTCTATTGATCATTATGTTCATTAAGTTCAATTTATCCTAGTCACTTTGAATGTATTGATGGTGTTCTCATTATGTAGTGTAATGTACCAATGTTTCCCCCCCCCCCAACTTAATGTCTTAAAATTTTAATTTGCTCATGATTCTGTCGGTCAGAAATGCAAAAACAGCCCAGATGAGCTATTCACTGGAGTCCTTCGGTATCTGCGAGGGTAGTCAGGGCTGGCAGACCCACTCCCCAGTTGAAGGGTTAATCACTCATAGGTGTGGGGTGTCACTGCTCTTTGGCTTCCTTGACTCCCCATGTGGCAGCTCATCCTTCAGGAACCCTTCCACGTGGTTTGGGTTTCTCAAGGGATGTTGGTATCTGTGTGGTCATACTTCTTCCGTGGCAGCTGAGTTGCCTCAGAACCATTGTCCAGGTGCCCTGGAAGAATGCTACGGGCCTCTGATGTTTCCAGTCACTTCTGTAGCATTCTGTTGGGGACCGCGTATTTTTTTTAATATTTTTTCTTTTATTGATTTTAGAGAGAGAGGAAGGGAGAGGGAGAGAGATAGAAACATCGATGAGAGAGAACATCGATTGGCCACCTCCTGCATGCCCCTCACTGAGGATCAGGCCCACAACCTGGGAATGTGCCCTGACCGGGAATCGAACTGGCGACCTCTTGGTGCATGGGTCGATGCTCAACCACTGAGCCACACCGGCCGGGCTGTTGGGGACCAAGTTTTGAGGGACAGGAATTAGATTCTGTCTGCCCATGGAAAAAGTAGCAAAGAATTTGCAGGTACCTTTAATCTGTCACATGGTTAATGCAGACTTTAATAATGACAACATTGAAAAATATAATGACGGTACACGGGGGGTGCCTTTAATCTCTATAAAAAAATTAAAATACGTTCAAGACACTCTGTTTACCAAATCAGGTAACAGTTTGTTACATATTTGAACTTTTTACAGACAAAATTGAAACTACTTTTATTTCTTAGTTATCGCTTACTGTATATTTATGTAAATACATAGACGTATAATATAGATATCTCACTGATAAAGTGGTATGATATTTAAATGTCTAAAAATGTGGCAATATTTGTATTACTAATAGCCCATAGTGAATCAAACTATTAAATCTTATCATCAAATGCATGTTTTTATCTTAGGAGTACTTATTTTAGAATTATTTACTCAAAAAAGTGGAGAGTGAAGACAATCATAAAATTCTTATGTATTCCCACTGCTGGTATCTGTTGAAATTGGAAACATCAGGAAATGCATTGCCTAAAGGAACATTTAAGTTAATTATAATGTCTAAAATGTTTTGTGAGGAGTAATGAAGCTGAAAACATGTGCCCTTTGTTGTAGTGACCTTGAACCACCTGCTTTCTTTCCATTTAATGTTTTCATTTGTTTATCTACTCAATCAGAAATCAGTATTTACCCTTCAAAATATGCTGCGTATGTCATTGTCTCCAAGTGTGCGTTATCAAGCGATCTCAAAGAAATTTCAGAGTGGAAAGCTGCATTCATGAAAAAGGCACTGGGAACTGTGAATTAATAGGCTTTTCTGATTTATTAACAATCGCCACTTGAGAATTATTCAGTAATGTGTTTCATTTATGAAGCACGCAATAAGTACCATTAAACGTGAAAATAATTATTCAGGTTACCTTTTCTGGACACTAGATTCCTGTTTGACTTTTTGTTATAAAACATACCCTAACCCACACAGGGTCATTTGTAGCAATGCCCAAATATACATGGAGGGGTACATGAAGAAAGATCTAGACGGCTCCCCGAGGGATTTGATTAGGAACGAAGGTCAATCCGTTCATTTAGTCAGAGAAAGACAAGTATCCCATGATCTCACTTGTATGTGGAATCTAATGGACAAAATAAACTGATGAACAAAACAGAACCAGAGACATGGAAGCAGGGAACAGACTGAGGAACCTCAGAGGGAAGTAGGAAGGAGGAGAGATTAACCAAAGACCTTAACATGCATTTATGCCTAACCAATGGACCCAGACAATAGTGAGGTGAAGGTGGTGATGGGGGTGGGCTGGGAATGGGGAGGAGGGGGGTCAATGGGGGAAAATGGGGGACATCTGCAACACTTTCAACAATAAAGATAAATTAAAAAATAAATAAAAGATTGGTTATATGTCAGCCTGAAACCTCTTTAAAGTCTAGGGGATGTCACAATCCCCTTAATATTGTAGGATGATCCCGGTGAAGAGCATGGCTTACTTTTACATTTCCAGAGAATTATAATTGACCTAAACCAGAAGTATGGATCCAATGCTCAGGGAAGTCCGTTTCTGTGAAAGCATATCAAATATCAGATTAGAAACACATGCCTCCTCTCTCATGCCCTGGGGGGGAAAGTACATGGAGTAAATATGTTATTTCTTAGAATAGAATGTAATATACATTTTATTTCTTATTGGTATTAATTTCCCACAGTCCACTTTCCTATGTAAGGAGATAGAAACATCCATTTCAAAGTTCAAATTCACATTGATTCACTTAGACAACATATTAATGATCCTAATATTAATATGAATTAGTAGGTATTTTGTTTAAGTCAACTGCTGTTAAAAAGTAAACCCCTAAATGTATCATGGCTCAAACATGATAGAAAATGGTTTCTTGCTCATTTCCAAAGTGGGTTTCCCAGTTGGTACCTCTTTTCAAAGCAGGAACTCAAGGACCCAGAATCATTTCACCAATGTCATTGCCATCCTCAACAATGGATTCTCAGACAACCATATTTACCTTTTTATAGGCCCGTGGCCACTGAAAAAATATGAGGAAGATTGCCTGGCAAATCGTCATGGGCGAGTCCTGGAAGAAATGCACTTAAAACTCAATCACAAAGTCATACTTTGCTGCCAAGTCGTCCAGAAAGTGTAGTTCAGTCGTATGTCTAGGAGGAGATAAAATGAGTTTGAGGACGAGTTAGCCAGAAGGTCCGTTTCATTTAGGACCCTGAGATCAACAGAATGAAGTGGTGGACAGGAGGCATAGAGGAAGTTGGAGGTCCAGCAGTAGGTTCACGGACGCCTCTGCCCAGCCCCCAGTAATCACAGATTTGTTTCTGAAGCCCTGGCAGGGTAGCTCAGTTGGTTAGAGCATTGTCTCAACACATCAAGGTTGCAGGTTTGATCCCTGGTCTGGGCACATACAAGAATCAACCAATGAATGCATAAATAGTGGAGCAACAAATTGATGTTTCTCTGTCTCTCTGTCTCTCTCTCAAATCAGTTAAAAAATAGAATTCGTTTTTGAGGATTGTATAAACTATATCTAAACTAAAATCTACCCAGAGCTAGCTCCTCCGCCCTCTCTCTCATGACATAAGTAACTATTTGCAGTTTGAAAAATAAAAGAGCATGCATCGTGGGTGTGATTTCTTGTGTTGTGTCTAGGAAACCATCAAAGAAAGCTTTATTTTCACCAGTAAAAGTCAATGCCTAACCTAAGAGACCCTCCAGTCCCTGACAATGTCCCTGCTCCCCTCCCCCAGACAATGGCCGTGAAGAGTAGCTTCTGGTGGGATCAGTGTTTCCCTTTTCCCTTAGAGGACTTGACAGGTGTTGCTCTGTGGTTCATCGAGACAGCATCCGCCCGTGTTTGTGGACCTGCCCTACTCTACCCCGATGTCTTTAGATGTCGTTATTACTTCTCCTTACTTCCCTGCCCATGCATTTCTTCCCCCCTCACCTGCATCCCTTCCGTCCAGACAAGGAGTTATTTGCATCGATCACATCCCCAACTCCTCTAGTCCGTCACTTGCAGGAGAGGCAGTGTTTCTGTCAGTTCTCACTCAGCTGTAAGCTCCCTGATGTCAGGGGTTATTCTGTTGTCATCTTTACATCCTGAGCTCCTTGCAGAACACCTGCCAGTGGGCAGGTGCCCCAGAAAGCATTGTTGAGTATCTTGAAGCCTTCCACTCACTACTCTAGCCTCCTCTACTCACATTTTCATGAAAACTCCTGCTTTGAGAGTTCCAATTATAACAAAAACGCACTATGTTCTACTTTTGATTGTGGTGTTGCTTATGAGCACCTGTACAGTTTCCAAAACTCGTCCATCTGTACGTTGAGAATAGATACAGGATGGTATGCAAATTGTATCTCAATCAACTCAATTTAATTTTTAAGACTATATTTCTATTTCAGTTTTATTAAGGTTTAGTTTTCCTCTAACATTCAGTTCAAGGTGTACAACATAATGATCTGATCTATGTATACATTATGAAATGATGACCACAATAAGTTTAGTTAACATCTATGACCACACATAGTTATTTTATTTTTCTTAGGATGAGAACTTTTTTAGTGTGTGGCATAGGGAATATGGTCAATAGTATTATAACTCTGTACGTGAGAGATGGCTGCTAGATTTATTGTGGTGATCACTTTGTAAGTTATATAAATATTGAATAACTATTCTGTACACCAGAAATCATATAATATTGTATACCAACTATATTTTAATAAAAAAGGAACCTCTTACTGAGTTATTTATTCAAATTACCTGGAGGTTTGACTTAGTACAGCTTTATATGAAATAATATTTTGTGAATAATTCTAGTAACATGCATGATCTTGCCAATATATAAAATATATTGCTAAAATTCTTAAGAATCATTACAGAGGGGTAAAAACATAGAAAAACAAAACAGAAAAATCTTAGAAGTGTAATGATTATGCAGAAATGAAATGAATCCCGGAGGATCTCATTTTAAATGAGGCCCTGTGATTGGTTGTTATAATAGGAATGGGACATGTTGCCATTCCTTGTGGGAAAACCTCCCCGAATGTGCTTCAGGGGAAAATCTTCACTAACTTGAAACTAAATTGAATTGGGTTGATCGCGCTGCAGGTCATGGGATACAAGTATACTTTGGCCCAGTCAAGCAGTGTAGACACGGCCCTGGCTTCAGTAATTGCTTCATGGACAGACACATGACCCAGTATAAACCAGTCAAACGTAACACCTGGTTTTGTTTGAAGCTACGAGAAGGAAGCACCCCCTTTTCTTCTCTGCTATGCTGAACTATAGGAGAATCTGTAAGTAGGGCTACTGGCAGATGTCTTAGGACCATACAGAAATTAAGACTAAATCAGCCCGGCCAGTGTGGCTTAGTGGTTGAGCATCGACCCATGCACCAAGAGGTCGCCGGTTTGATTCCCAGTCAGGGCACATGCCCAGGTTGTGGGCCCAATCCCCAGTGGGGGGCATGCAGGAGGCAGCCAGTCCATGTTCTCTCTCATTGATGTTTCTATCTCTCCCTCCCTCTCCCTTCCTCTCTGTCGCTAATGTCAATAAAGGAAAAAAAATTTTTTTTAAAGAAAAAGATGAAATCAAAGTAGAGGTGAATGGAGCCAAGAGACCTACATTCTATTTCTACCTGACAGATATTAACCTTGTGGATTCTCAGAGCTGTCTCTCTAGTTTACGAATCTGAGTATACAAAATCTGACTTAATTCTGTGCTTTAATGTTTTTTTGATGATAATATAAAAGTGGTCATAAAAGAATATTTCTTCATTTTTACCAAAGGCAGCTAAAGATACTGTCTAGTATTTTCCTAACGAGTCTACCTTGACTTTACTGCCAGGAAGAAAATATCTCTTTTCAGATTATTTATTGAACTTACTTTAATCAGCAAGAAAACCATAACTCGCTGTATTTCTTTTGCCTTTCAACAGGGGGCTGAGATTTCAGTTTCTAGTGGTCAGTAATGATTGAAATTAATTCATCCATTCTTTTGTTTAAAGGTTGTAAGACATTTCCCTGTCTTATGTTTATTAACTGTCCTATATTATTGACATTATTCTGTTTGATCAATTTTGACAAAGTGATCAGGTTATAGGTTATAAATGAAATACCACTAATTCGATTGATGCTTACTTAGACTGTAAATTATTGTTGAGAAATTTTACAAGAAAGTTGATATAGCATGCAGAATCTATGTCTTAAATCCCAGTGGGTCTTTAATTAAATCATTTTAATATTTGTTTTTATAATAGTTCAAAGATAAAGATTGTAAGTGCCTTTGATGATGTTACAGACTTGGGACAAGTTTGGGTTAGTCACACATCAGCACAGATGCAATGGTGGTGCATGCAATCTATCAGCGTGTCGAATGCAGGAAAGATACAAAAAGAATTGAAGCCATTTTGTACAGTGACACTGAAGTTTTGGTATACAAATAAAACAATGTTGTCATAGACAATATACCAATGCTGATAAATTGCTGGAAAGAAAATACATGACAATGAATTTAAAAAATTGAAAAACAACTTGTGGCAAAAAGTACTTTCAGTATTTATTTCTTGTGCTAATTTTGAAGAAATAAATAAAAATAAAAATAAACAAAAGCAGCCCGGCCAGTGTGGCTCAGTGGATTGAGCTCAGTCCCATGGACTGAGAGGTCCGGGTTCAGTTCCCCGTCAGCGCACATGCCCGTGTTGTGGGCTTGATCCCCAGTAGGGGGCGTGCAGGAGGCAGCTGATCGATGTTTCTCTCTCTCTCTTTCCCTTCCTCTCTCTAAAAAATCAATGAAAACGTATTTTTAAAAAGCAAAAAACAGACTTACTAAACTGTTTAAGAAGTATTTATTTTTAGGGAATATATACGAAGTGCTTCAAGATATGAAAGTTTTCTGCACGTGCCTGATTGCACTTTGATCCTCAAAGCATTTTGGGGGGTAAGTGTGGTGGGCATTGTTCTTTGTCACTGTGTAAAAGGGATTTAATTTGTTATGGTTTCTGTACTTTCTTGAATAACCCTGTATTTTTAGCCATCATTCGCGATGCCTGTGAGATGCTGGATTTTATTGATTTGAGCGGGTAATTTTATTGGAACACTTACAAATGATGAAACCTAAAAATCACGGTCACTCAGGGAGAGTCACGCCTTCCCTGCACAGGTCCAAACCTCAGAGGCCCCAGCAGTAAGCATGCGGAACGTGTGTCCCCGTGGGAGATCGCTCTCCGGGGACAATAGTGCCACACCTTTTTAATTTCTCGAAACCAGATGGTGGGAGAAATCCTCGATGGAGGTGGTGAATCAAATACGTGTATCATTGGCCACAAGATGGAATCAAAAAGTGGCCTCACAAAGTCAGATTCCGAAACGCTAACCTCCATGGCTTTTCTCCCCAATGCTGGGAGGGGAAGGGGTGATTAATCCAGGAGGGAGAGAAAAAGGGACAAAGGGACAGGACAATAGACAGTAGGGGCCGTCCAGGCCTGATAGGCCACGACCATTCATTTTTGTCATGGAGCGCAGAGGTTGTTGGCTTGTCTGTTTATTTTTGTCAGGTCCCTTCTAGGCAAGGGGGAGGGATGGATGAAAAATGCTTGAACACTCGAATGTTGGGGGGTGGGGAATGTCCCTCCTGTGGGCACAAGGCCACATTCTGGAGCATTTTGGGGGCCCAGGGGAACGCCAGGACAGTGTGGTGAGGGACCCGGGCGCTGTGAATAAAGCCTGCCCTGGCCCTTTGACCTGCTCACTTCAATCCCTTTGACTGCTCTCATGATCAAGGACGGTGGGGAGAAGAGGTTCCAGGGTGAGACAATGGGACGGTCAGAGGGCCCTGCAGGGGGAAGACTGGTGCAGGTCAACTGGCCAAGCCTCTGAATCTTCCCTCTGTCCGCAGCCCGGATCCTGTTAACTGGTGGCACTCTGGGACGTTTTCCTAGGTGGGCGGAGTTTTCCACAAGGCCGGCAGTGAGTCACCGTCCTCTGTTACCCCATCAGCGTCCGCATTTCTTCTCCGCTGCACGGTGGACTCTCAGAGGCTCACAGCAGGAGAGTCTGTACCTTGAGCGTCAGAGCCGCTGGAGGCTCTGCTGACGCATCGACCCCCAAGAGCAGACGTTCCTTTATGATTTGGGGGAAATAAACAAAACAGTGCAACGCTTCAGCGAACTGGGAATGAGATGAGCTCTGGTTACTGAAAACATACACTTATTAGATGGTCATTTAAATACGCAAAAGCTGGATTTAAGCAGTCGCAAGTACATAAAACTGTGTTTTTGTTCAATAGATTTCTGTCTAATTGGCTGACCAATGGGGGGTAAGGCTAACGATGTCAGATGACTGGAATGGATGTCATTCAGCAGCCTGGGGTTCCAATAACACAGGACCAGCCTTCGAGGCATCTTTTCATCCTAGTCCAGGAAGCACCCCCTGGTGGCGGTGCTTATCATCATTAATCATCATTAATCATGTTCGTCCTGGGTATTAGCCACCTGTCAAAACTGTCTGTGGTCCTGAGACAGTTGTGCCTTCACTGGGACCGGAAATCTGTCCTATAATCTGCAAAATGCATGCTGATGATGTCTAGAGATTCCATCAGAAAAGAATGCCAAGCAGTTCCGCTCCCTGTTTAATCACTGTTTAAGTAAAATTAGATGTTATAATTGTATTCATTTACATAATCCACAATACCTTTGTCAAAGGACTTTTCTTTTTAAATCCTCACCCAAGGATAATTTCATTTATCTTCAGGTAGAGTGGGAGGGACAGAGAGGGAGACAGAGAAACGTCGACTTGAGAGAGACAGATTGATTGGTTGCCTCCTGCATGACCCTCACCAGGGCTGGGGACCGAACCGCAGCCGAGATACATGCCCTTGACCAGAATTGAACTTGCAACTCTTCCGTCAGTGGGTCGACTCTCTAATCGCTGAGCAAAACCAGCCAGGGCATTACTTTTCATTTTACAATGGCGGAGGGTGACAAAGAAAAAGAAATAGGTGACCATCAAACTAGTACTTTTTCTACTTTTTTTCAATCTCCCATTGGGTTTCTTGAGTTCTCTATTTTTTATGAGCATTGCTTTTATCTTTGCACAATGCAGTGACAAGGGTTATTTGCATATCCTTACTCTTATAGCATAGCCAACAATTGCATCCTTGAGTTAACTTCATATTTAAAACAAGAAAGCCAACCCTCTCTAACTAAATGTCTCAGTCAAGGAGACAGAAATATTGTGCACATAAACACATACACAGAGTTTTACAAAATCAAATGATATTTTCTGGGCAACTGTATCCATTGACATCAGATAGGTTATGTTTCAAAGTCTACATTGTTGTTTGAAGACGTTCAACTGGAGATTCAGGGATTGTAGCCTAACTGAGTTTAAAATTCTAACAGTCGATATATGTAGTATGGAAGTTGCTGAGGTATAATTGACAGGTTGCGGGTTACAGAGCTTTCACCTTCTGCTGACAGAACTCAGTGGGTGTCTTCTCCTAGCTCAGGTCCCTGCTGTTTCCTAATTAATAGCTTTAAGGTGTCACCAGACATAACTAACCTCTAGGGACTCCCCTCCTTATTTGGGGTGTGGAGACGTATTCACTTCCCGATCCCAGCTCTAACTATAGGGGCATTGTGTCCCAGAAATATTCACAGGAAAAAAAGAAAGTATAGGTTAGTGAGGCCCAACTGAACAAGGTGATAAGTTAACGATGCTCGTGACAGTCAAAAATAGTCATAACGATGAATTTACAAACTATGAATTAAGGATTTGAAGGGCTTATTGTCTTATCTTCAGCTGTTTGGAAAACATCAGTAGGAACTGCTTTTAAAGCAGTCAGTGGATGAAAGTCAGTGCAAAGGAGATCCTTTGACTTCTAATTTGGAAAAAGGATGAAATATTTATTATTAAAATGGGAAATTACGCAACATGGGCAAGTGTGTCCGTTCATTTTTCCTGTTTCACTCACTTTATCTAAACTGCACAGTGAGAGGTTGTCTGTCTGTAGAGTTTGTCACTGGTCATGGAGCCACCATTTCATACAGAATATTGATTTCTGTGATGGTTTACCTTTACTAGATCTTTGCACACCTACACACACACACACACACACACACACACACACACACACACACTTTCTACAAAGTTACTTTCAAGGTTCCTTTAAGCTCCTAAGCAGGACATGTTGGGAGCCCACCGTGAGGGACATTTCTCCAGGTCGCTGCTTATGGTTTCAGCTTCGACACAGAACACATCTCTGCCGTGTTTCCCCTCATCTCGTCCCACACAGCTCCCTCATCTGCAAAGCCAACAGCCGACAGCAGTGATCAAGGGCATTACTAACACCGCGTTCAAGTAAGCAAAACCGAGTTCTTCAGAACACGGTTTGACTCAAGATCAGACGCGCTGGCGCCGTGTGAGAAGAAGAATGGCGTTGAAGGGTTGCCGATCTGTGGAGTCTAATGAGAAAAAGATCAAACGAAATCATCACAGATGGGTTCTGAATATTGGAAAGAGATAGTGTTAATATGTCCAGAGTTTCGATAACAGCAGGCTAAAGATTATTGAACAGAATTCATTATTCTTAAGAGAGTTACCAGTTTTAAAAGAGTGGTCTTTTTCTTTTCTTTTTTTTTTTTTTTTTTGATACTTCCAAAAATAAAAAATAAAGGGGCTCCAATAATGAAGCTGTGTTTCATCACTAAACTTAACTGAACTTGTAGTGGTTCTGCGATCAGAAACAGGCTGTGCTTGTGAGTGGAAGGAAGGCAGTGGCATCTCCGCTCTCCTGGGGCTGTGGAGCTGAGGTGGGCTGTGGCGGTGATGTTCCCACAGGTGGGGAAAGGCAGGTGCTTTTCTGGTCCATCACCTCCCTGAGATGAGGCCAACTGAGGTTGTGAGTCACTGAATCTTGTCTGGGAAGCAGCTGCTATTTTGCTTTCATCGTGGTTGATCTCAATTGAAAAGAGTATTTTATGCTGGAAGAAGTCTGTGGTCTCATTTGTTCTGATTATGCTCCAAAAGGGATTCTAAGGCCAAAGGAATGACTCCATGATTTGGGCAGGACGGGCGGAAATGCTCAGGGCCGGCGTATGTAATTCAGTGTAAGGTTGTTTCGCGTGGTGAGTCTGGGTGGTTGAGGGAGGTCTCTCAAAGCTGTCTCCTCTCTACCCAAGCAACAGACATGAGAACAGTGAGTGGGTATGTTACTTTCATTCCTGAGACCTCAGTCATCTCGTCTTTGGAAATGCGATCGGGTCCCATGAGCTCTGTCGTCCATCTAACTCCTTCGTGCTGTAATTCTAACTCTTGACTTTTCTGTGACCAGGGAGCATTCTAATGGGCAAGCAAAATATTTTTCTTTATTACCTTAGAGCAAACTCTTGTTCTTTGGCAGATTGCCATGAATAATTACAGGTGTCAACACCATTGAGTGTTAATACAGCTATAGAGTTTTACAGAACTGTAGACAAAACAATGTCCTAGGAACAGGTCAATATTTCTTTTGCTAAAATAGTCTGAAATTGTTGTAGGGTCAAATAAATAACATATCAACATTAATTTAAATAAAGTAATAGCATATAAGACTCCCAAGTGAGTCTGTAAGAGATATTCTATAGGAATGTATGTTTGCGTGTGTGTGTGTGTGTGTGTGTGTGTGTGTGTACATGCACACATGTGAGCATTTGAGGTTATGCTGCAGTGGTAAAAATTGTGAGGATATGAAAAATAAATTCAGTGATGTCTATATTTTTCCCTTCCAACCAGAGGAATGTTCTCTAGTCCACCTGTTCTCCTTGATTTACAAATCTGAGGAGATCACTCCCAGCTAAAGGGTTCCAGATTATCTTAGGATAAAACGCAGAACTCTTCACATGAAATAAAAGCACTTCAATACCAGAGTCCCCTTAACCTCTCTAGGCTTTGTGTCCATCACTTCTCTCCCTGACACAATCTAAGTCCTAGCCGTTCTGACCTACTTTCAAATGCCTGAATGCTCTATTTTCTTTGCAGTAGCAAGCCTTTGAGGTGTCTGTCTGCCTCAACAGAAACACTTCTCCTGCCTCCTCACCCACAAGTGCCTTCTCCTCCTTCAGGGTTCAGCTGGGTAACTTTGACTCTCAGTGAAGGAGATTATAATGATACCATAATATCAGGTCTGCATCTGACAATAGGAAAAGAGCCTCAGACGTTCATTAAATCGTTCATATTTATTGAGCACCTGCTGCTCCCGTGTAAAAATGCCACAGAAGCATAAATAGGAGCAAGGTGCAGACCTCCGTGTGTGGAAGAATACAGAGCTCTGTTTGCAGAATGTCACGTGGGGAATCCAAGTGCTGTGGCGATTTAGGAGGTAGGGTGACTGCAGTGTGGTGAGTGTGGAAAAACAACTGATCGGATGTTATTCTAAACGTTTAGAAACTCCATTGTCCAAAGGACCTTCAGCTCTGAAAGGAACCTTTTAGCCTACTCTTGTTTGATTAACCAAGGATCAAATTTGTAGGTCTTAGACTCCCTCTCCCAAAGTCTAGTTCATTCATAGCAGCTCCAGTGGTTTTCTGTGGCTTTAAAAATATTTGAGGAGATGCTACCATTTGTGACAACAAGTGTGGACCTTGAGAATATCATGCTAAGCGAAACAAGTGAGACGGAAAAAGTCAAGACCCGTATTATTTCACTCGTGTGTGGGATATAAAACTGAAAACAACAAATAAACAAACAAGACAAACAAAAACCCATAGATACAGACAACAGATTGGTGGTTACCAGAGGGAAACAGGGATGGAGGAGATAGAAAAGGGTAAAGGGGGTCAAATATATAGTGATGGAAGGAAACTTGACTTTGGGTGTTGAACATACAATGCAATATACACATGATGTATTGTAGCATGGTACACTTGGTACCTACATAATTTTATTAACCAGTGTCACCCCAATAAATTTAATGCAGTTAGAAGAAAAGTTTGAAAGCCACTGTTGGAAAGTTTTCTACTGGAATAATAGTATATTATGACATTAATTTATATTCTCAAGTTGATTTTCACTTTCAAGGAAACTGATGGTTAATGAATGTACCCTTTCAATACATAGCTGTACTTGTTCCCCAAGTCAGTGAAGCAAAATAGTGATTCATCTGTTCCTGGCTGGTCCCTTGCATGAGAGGAGGATGATCTTTGTAAATGGAGGGACAAAAGCTTATTAATGAGAGTTTGGTCATAGGGATCAGGTGGGCAAGAGTAGTACCACGAACCAAAGCACTGAAATGTTTTTACCCTCAAGATTCAACATTTGCTTGTCCTACCCAGGCACTGGCCCATCTGGCTCGTCAGTGAGCTCCTAAGACAGTGCTTTTCTCAGATTGCTGAAAAATCCCACTGAAACTTCTCTCCAATACATTGCACTTTTCAGGCTCAAAGAAAGCAGGAAGAACTTTCTTCTGACTTTTGCAGTTCCAGTCTCATTTCTGGAATGCCTGGTACCTCCTCTGGGTGGCCAGCAGCCTTCTGGCTTATACAAAAAATGTCACCATAGAGTGTCAGCCACCGATGCATTCTGTAACTCTTCACCCCAGCCCATGGTTGAGAAATGGTTTGGCTAGTTTGAAAAACTGGTCCCTCAAAAAGAAAGCAAGGGCATCCAGCTCAGAGGAAAAGGAGATAGCTTCTCTTAAGGAACCCACAGACCTACCTTCTCATGCTTCTGGGGTTCCAGAAGCCAACTCATGCAAGAGAAGCAGAAAGACATGCCCCTATAGGCAACTCAAGGACTTGGGGCTGTGCAGACAGCCCAGTAGTCTTATCTCAGCCAAGACTCAGAGCACTATGGCAGCTGTCTGTTCAACCCAGTGGAAGCCAGACTCGAGCTTTGTAGGCCGTCACAGGAGGAAGGAAAGAATAGCGTGCAGTGTTCTCCTGGGACCCTGCCTTGTGTGAGATCCTCCCCCAGCTCTTTGATTGTAGAGGATGTGCCCAGCCCAGACTCAGGACCTACACTAGTTAGTGATGTTGGGGACAACCATTCAACCAAAGACATTTCACCACAATAAGAATCTGATGCCTACAAGAATCTGATGTCTACAAGAACAGAAACTGGGCTAATAAGAACTTCAAGATAATAGTTATTATGACTTTTTTTATATATAAAATAGCTGGGATGGGAAACAGAAAGGAATCATTGCCAATACTCAGGACAATAAAATGATTCTCTTTATTGAGACCATTTGGCAAAGAAAGTGTTTACGCCAAAAAATGCCATCACCTATGTGTTTGGGAGGCTTTCCTTATTAGTGGGATTGGTCCTGTCGTGTGGTTTTGGAGATTGTAGCAGAGAGGAAGCATCTTCTGTAGATAAATCTTGCCTTATGTCAGATTAGTCTCCCGAGAAGCCCGGGATATCATTAAGTGAAGGACAGGGACTATGGAGTGAGGGCAAGGGTGCTTGGGATTTTTTTAAATAAATTTGCAAGAAGAATGCCACCCGTCAAAGCACCAGGAAGAAAAGCATGCCTGATGATGAAGGAAATCATGTGACTGTGTCCCTGGGTCCAAGCCAGTGGCCGTTTCTCTGATCTTACAGTCGCATGCCCTCACGGATTCATTCCAGAAAACAGCCCACTGATGGAGTCCAGAACCATGAGTATCACGACACCTTTGTTGGTTGCTTCGTTTTTCTGTTAGTGCTGCATTGCTCCGGAAAGGCTCTGGAAATAGAGCTGTGAAGAGAAAGGAGGACATGGTCATTCACCTCTGTGTCCTCTCCAAAGGGACCTGTGCTGGGAACAGAAACGCAGCTTTTCCTGTTAGAAGGGGACCTTTTGGGGAGCCTGGGATTCCTGAGTCCGTTGTCTGTACCCATGATGCCTGGCTGTTTGCGGAAAGGCTTTTCCGAAGCCCTTGCGGTAGTCATCCAGAAAAACATCACTGATAAACCAGCCTTCTCTTGGTGATCATTGGGCGTGGAGAGAGCATGGTACAGATTGCAAGTCTATAAAGAGTTAAAGAATAGACTACCCACCAAAGGGGCTGTCAGGCCTTCCCTTTTTAAAAATTATCTTTATTGTTCAGAGTAGTACAGATGCTCGCCCTTTGGCTCCCCCATTGACCCCGTCCACCCTGCTCCCGCCCCACCGGGCCTTCTCCGCACTGTTGTCTGTGTTCATGGGTTGTGCATATGTGCATATCAGTTTTTTGCTTAATCTCTTCCTGCCCTCCACCCACCCTTCCCTCTGAGGTTCCTCAGTCGGTTCCCTGTTTCCATGTCTCTTGTTCATCGCTTACTGTGTTCACGAGATTCCACATACAAGTGAGATCATGTGATACTTGTCTTTCTGGGACGGGCTCATTTCGCTCAGCATCATCCTGTCCGGGTCCCTCCACGCTGTCTCAGAGGGTGAGAGAGCCTTATAAGACGGGCACTGGACTGGATGTGCTTGCCTCCAGAAGGTTGTACGTATGTTTGTTCCAAGTGATTCACGGTTTACAGGTAGTTTATACCCCATACGCTGATTTCATGTCCATGCACATTCCTCCCCCTTCTTGCCTTCACGGTGACACTGGACCATCTCCCGGATCGCCGCCGCGCCAGCCGGTATGAACGGCTAGTCAGGGATGGCTATGCACCGCCTGTCATTTTAACTTATAAGAAGTAGCTTAGAACCCGTTGGGTCTCTTTAGTCCACCATCAGATGGACCTTTCTCTCTCTCACCAGCTTATTCCGAATTAGTGTTCCGAGTCACCACTCTCATGCCCACTGTCCTTTCCCTGTGGTCCTAAATGTTGCCCTCGTCAGTAGGAGGAGGAAGAAAGTCACGTCTTCTGTAAGATAGAAGTTTCTTCAGTACTGGCTGTCGGTGCTGCCCACCTCTGGGTGCATGGCCCTGTGTGCCCTGAGCATTATAATCAGCTTTTAGGACTCTGGGTCCAAAGAACTCCTTCTTGACACAGCCGTCTAAGTCACAGGTGTGACATCAATGTCACCTTGGAAGCGACCACTCCTAGAGCTAGACCCCTGATGTGCCTGCACGTCCCTCGTGGTGGATGAAGTCAGCGGGACATGTCTCACCCCGAGGGCAGGACTCCTGTCAGAACTGCACCTTGTGAATGGAACTCTCCCACGTGTGGTGCTGGTCTGGAAGAAATGTCTTCTCTGCTTGACACACTGACAGCTCTGGCCTTTCTCTTTTTCCCTATTGATGAGTAGAAAATTGCCCACCCAATTTGAAGCATAGAAGAAAATAGAGGTTCTTAAATAACCATTTCTGTTCTCTGTGTTCCCTTAGATACTCTTGCAAGAGGGAATGTGAGCAGTGTGTTAACATTGTAAAGTATTATATTGTATGATGTGAAGAACGTGTCATTGTATTATATTCCGTTAACCTCTGCTATATTAGACTGGCACGTCACCTGGGATGCTTTGAGTCTGTGTCGTCTGTCCTGACAGATGGTGCTACCCGATGGAATAAATGTTACTTTCGTACTTGCCGACGCTGATGCTGACTTTTACAATTGTTTGGTTTTCAAGGCACTGATAATGGGTATGTCTGGAGTCTCTTAGATAAAGTACCATTCTCCAGAAAAAAAAATAATTAAAATGCGTAGACATAGTAAGAAGAAGGTATTTGAATCTTATTGTGAATTTGGAGCCTTCTTTCGTTATTATCTAGAAGCAGGGACCACTTGCGCCATGACACAGGCGTGTTGCAGAATAGTGTTAACCCTTCCCTCCATCCGTTAAAATGCGCAGAAGTACAGGCACAGACCCGCGGAGCTTCCGCTCTGACAGCGCCGGCCAGTGGACCTTTCATGTTGCTTTGATACTGGCACTGCTTTGTAAGGTCCTTTTCGATGGATCTACTTTATATTGAGATTTAAAACAAACAAACAAACAAAAAAAAATCTACCTCCAATATCTTCATGCGCTCAATTTTGCACAAATCGTTTTGAGTGTCTAGTGTGAGACCCTGCGTGGTGACGAGAAACATGGGATTCCCGCCTTCCTGCACCTCACGTTCTAGCAGAGAAGAACAAAACCCAAACCACGAACACTGTGATGAGTGCCTCTGTGAAGAAAACGCAGGCTCGGGGTAGAACATCGGGGTAGGGAAAGTGGGGGGCAACCCTGGATATGTAACCATGGACGCTGTATAGGAAATAAGAGCCTTGTGATGAGAAGATCTGAAAAGGAGGGGGATGGAGAAATACGAATTAAGACTGAGGGAAAAGCTGGTGTCAGATGACGCAGGGCCTTGGAAGCGAACTCGAAGATGCTGAATTGTACCCCAAGTGCAATGGAAGAAGGGTTTTGAGTGACAGTCTAAAGTACTGTAAAAATAGCAGTGGTATTAAATATTTATACAGCACTTACTATGTGCCAGACACTTCTTAAGGGACTCAACCTTGATTAATACTTCCAATAATCCCATGAAACCGAATTAAAGTGAAGCACAGAGGGGCTTACGTGATTTGTCCAAAGTTGTGCAGCTAGTATGTCGGAGAACTAGGATTTAAACCTGAGAGGTCGTATGCCGGGAAAGTAACAAGCTGTACTCACCTAGCTAGCACCCGTCACCTGTCCTTTAAACGTTGTGCATCAGTAGCATTAAGCAATGCTTAGATCCATGAAGATAGATGCGATTTTTTTTTTTTAGGGAATTCATTTAGAGGGCAGAAGAACCAGGACGGAGCCCTGGCTGACCTCACCAGTGCGGGCCGAGTAGAAAGACGAAACTAGCAGAGAGGCTGGCGTCAGTCAGCCAGGAACGGGAGGAAGTCAGGAGGAGTGACAGGGACCGAGACACGGGGTGCCCTAAGACAAGGTGAGGGCTCGGTCCTGCCGCAGGCTGCTGCGAGGTCAGTGAGATGGCGGAGATGTCTGTGCTGGTCACGTCGTGGGAACTGTCCGTGACCCTGGAAAGAGAAGCTTTCATGAAGGAGTATCAAAGAAGACTGCAGATTGGCTGCGGAGTGAATGAGAGAGAAAGTCGAGGTAGACTAGATTGACAGCCGCACAGAAGTCTGTGGTGATAACAGAGAAATAGCTGTGAAGAGGTATTGGGTCAGGGAAAATACACACACACACTCACACTCCTGCACACACACACACACATTTGCACACACTCACATACACATTCATCCACACACTTGCACACACACACATGCTCACACACTCCTGCACACACACACATTCATCCATACACTTGCACACACACTCACATACGCATTCGTCCACATAACTGCACACACACACTCACACTCCTGCACATGCACTTGCATGTACTCACACTCACACTCGTGCACACGCACTTGCACACACTCACACATTCACCCACACACGCTTGCACACTCGCACACTCATACTCATGCACACATATTTGCACACACATGTGCATACATTCACACACTTACACGCACTTGCACATTCACACACTTAAACTCATGCACACAGACACGTAAGGATAGAGCAGTAGAGCATATGTCTGTGGTGATGAGAGAAAAGTGAGACTTCGGGGATCAATATATAAACCTCTTGGCAGAGACAAAGCAAGAGAAGATTCAGAGAAGGCAGGGCATTTCAGGTTCAGCCTTGATGGAGGAGGGGCCGCCAATACTTGGCATGTGTGAGGAAAGACGATGTGAGCCAGGGTGGCAGAGAACTTTGGCCGGTGGGTTCTTGCTGTGCGTTCTGCCAAAGGGAAAACAATAAGAAACATCGAATGCCACTTATAAGGGGCCGCCCTCTATGCTAAATGCTTCATATAAGCTATTTCAGTTCATTCTCAAAAAACTCTGACTCAGTATTTTTAGTTTTTAATTAACAGCTGATGGAACTGAGACTCAGAAGAAGTAAATAATTTGCCCCAAATCTCAGATTCACTCATAGCGGGAGCTAAAATCAGCAGGGGATCAGCCTGGCTCCAACGTCTGCTTCTAGAGCCAGTGACTGACTTCGTTATGACTGGTGAGCAGGTGACGAGGCTGAGGGCTAACCCAGCATTGGCTCCTGTACACACCTGGTTGCTAGCTGGGCCCAGTTTAGAACTCAGGTCTCTTGACACCCAGACCAGGGTTCTTTCCACCGCACCTGAGTCTCAACTGCTATAGAGGAAGCAGGCATTTTAAAGTAAAATACATGCCGTCGGCCATGAACTCGTTCACTGAAAATTTCGTGGAATTGGGGGTGGAGATTGCCACAATTAAAATCATGAAAATCAGATGTGATTGTTTTTCGAGACAGAAAGTAAGGCGAAGGACTCTTTGTCTGACTCGTGTAGATTTTCCTAATGAGAATGTGGTGTCTATACAATTAGTGTTTTAAAAAATAATTTCACAAGTGCCTGATTAACTTTTAATCAGGATGCTAAAGTGATTAGACACAGCCTGATTAGGGAAGGCGAGATGCACAGGAAGGCAGTGTTTGGCTGGGTCTGAACACACGTGCATGCAAAAGCCATTTACGGGAAGCTGACCAATTCTTCGCTGAGCAAATCTGATTTAAAATAGCGGTGGCAGTTTTTCAAGGCTTGTATATGTGTTTTTAATATTTCTTTCTTATACAACAGACAGGGATTTCTTTTTAAAACCTTTCTGATAAAAGAGCCGTCCAATTTCCAAGCTCTTCTGATAAACCGCCAAGAGAAATTTAAGTTTTCACACTGCCAGGAGACTGTATGTTTGTCATTTGATCTTATTATTTACTCTGTAGTTGCAGTCTAGCATCCCGAAAACTTTTTGCTTATTGTAATTTTTTTCTGACTCGCTTTTATGAACCATTTAATAGGTGCACCATTCACACCAGCCAGTGCGTATCCGTTTCCACATGGACATCAAAAAGCTTATCACAGGTACAACCCAACAGTATCTCAAATCATATCCTACAGCCTGTATTTCTCTCTAAGGGCCCTCTGAAGTCCCACAAGATCATACATCTCTCCCGAAAAATGGTGGGACTGTGAGAACACAACTTGGATCGTTTTCCCTTCTTCCCTTTTATTCCTCATTCTTCAGACATGTTCCCAGATGGCATGTCCGGATACACTAAAGCACATGGCCCAGGCTAAGACACTGACAATAATTCAATTTCTATCTGCCAGAGCATAAAGGGAAGACACGCATGCCTTTAATTTTCTGTCTAGGTCTGTGTTTTTATAAAATAAACAGTGTAGGTTATTGGACATCTCAGAGTTTCCTTCCTTCTGCAAAAATGAGGAAAATGATGAACTAACGTGTGATGAATAGCAATGGAGTCTGTTGTGTTTTGTTGTTTAAATAAATCCCATGATCAACTGCATTTTCTTTTTCTGAGCCTATCCTAGCTCGATGGCTAACATTCGATGAGAAGAAATGTCTATTAATGTAATAAGCCGACATTCAGTTAAATGAGCTGCTGTCATCAGAAGCAGGAGTGAGAGGAAGCTAGCAAAATGATCGTTCGAAGTTGGGTTCAGAATAAATGTAAGCCTGGGAATGAATTAGTCATCATCCTGTACTACCTGTTAGACTTGGACTGGGCCTCGTCCTGTATGGGGGACCCAGGAGAGCCATTCCTGATTATGCTAAATGGAAGAATTCTTTTGACCTACATCATCGCTGTACCATAACAACAGAATTAACACTGACAGAATCTATAACAATGAGATGTGCTTATTTCAGCTTCAGTTTTCTTCCCTTCATGAAATTGACTGAATTTGACCCAGAGGATGGATGTATGGTTGAATGGATAGATGGATGGATGGATGGATACATGTAGAGACACATAGTTGTAGATATAGATATGGTTTATGGTAGATAGATACATATCTATTTGCATACTGGTGGTCGTTTACATATCTAAAAAGTGGCCCATGCCTATTCTGAGAGATCTAATTATTATCTCATACATCTGTAGTAAGAGTTTAAAGCTGAGCATTTTTTCTAAAATGATGTTTATCCATAATACCAATCTAGAATTTTCTAAATGCCAGAATAATGAATTTATTTAGATTTTTGTAATGTGCTCCTGATAATCCTTTTTTTCTGATAATGGTAAGTTATCGATAACCTGAAAAACACATATCAGTACCGGGTAAGTCCGTGGCTTTGAATCCAGAGGACAGGAATCTTGTATCTCATTACTCTTTGGACAAACATACTAGGAAACCGACTTACAGATGTCATTAAACCCTCAAAGAAAATTCCTCCACAGAGGAAATTTTTGACATCGGATGTTGTGCCCCCAATGACCAAAGGCATTCAGGATATGTGCTCAAAACTTGTCTTTCCTGTGTGTTCACGAATTCAGCGTGGTCATCCGTCAAGAGCTCCTCTGGTCTTGGAGGTAGTGCCCATCATTTATTTATCTGCAGAGAGACTGGCGTCTGAGTTGATCCTTACTTCAGTCAGGTCCTGAATGTAAGATTTGTGAAAAGCAATTTGGAGCTAAGGTCGTCCTTTGTCTGAGTGAGAAGTGGTACTTCATAGGGATGTGAGGTCTTGGAGAATGATACAAATTTTCTAGGAAACCCCAGTCCATTTCTAGTCCATTTTTAGACATTGTGTTGGGTCACATCATGAAATTAAACTGGACACAAGCCTTCTCAATTGTAGCTTTCCTTAAAAGACTGTGGTTAAGTTCAAAGATATGAAGTATATAAAAGTAGCTGCGTTGAAATGAAAGCCATCAGTTAACCTACAGCATTGTTTGGATGAGACCCCGTATTTTGAGACCCAGAGAATTCTCGTCTCCAATGTTTTTAAAGACGATGCATGATTTCTCCCTTTAGTCAAGGAAATCAATTAATCATGACTGCTAATGATGTTTGCTCACATTTATGGCAAGTTTCCCACATGCCACACAAGGTCCAAGGGCTTTATATGAATTATTTAACTTAATCTTCATGAAATTGTCATGGCATAATTATTATTAAAACTCTCTTAGGTGCAGTGACCTTCTCAGTTAATTTGTAAGTGGCAGAGCCCGTGGAATTCAACATGTCACTCTGTACCTTCATGATTGAGAAAATAAACATGTAAGCCTTTCGTGTATTTCTATATCCAAACATTTCTTTAACGTAAGAATTTGAAAAGCTACACATGACATTGCTGATAGCTGAAACAATGTATATAGAAGACAGAGAAATGGAGAAGAAGGTTTTCACTCTTAGGAACCTTGCCATCTAGCAGGACACAGCAAGTGACCACATGTTCTCAATACAGTTCTTCCTGTGTGTATAGGCTTAACAATTTTCCCAATACTTTCAGATGTTTAATTTTCTCTTTCTTTATCCGGTGTTTGTATCACTAAGGAATTTATAGCCTCAGTCCATTCCATACGTAGCTCGATTGCCTTCTTATCTCCCTGATACATTTATTCAAACATGAAAACTAAAGCAGACATTTTGATTACACCTTCCTCCTTAGCACTAATGAAAGTTTACATCTAATGCACACAGATGTATAACAACAGTTGTCCATATCTTATGGGAGGGAATACAGTATGTTCATAACCTTGTGATTCGGTACACTCTAAACATTGCCTTGGTACTGGTATTTGAAGAGAGGAGAGTCAGGACCTCTGGCCATTGTTCTCCACTGAGACGTCCGCCCATCTTTTCTCTCCTAGGATGAGTAAAATCATTCTCTCCTCCCTCAAAGGCTCAACCTCCTGTTTCTTCTCTGAATTCTGTCATCAGGTATATCTACCTATTAGAAATCATTTCTCTTCTCAGTCCCCAGAGACTCCCTTTTCCCTCCTCAGCAATTATTCATGCTCTATCCTTACATATGTACATATCCTTACATGTACATATGTGTACATGTGTGCGGGTCAGGGATGGGGGTGGGGGTGCGTGCATTACCCCTTGACCCCATACCCTTTCACAGCTGTGGCTCTTTGTCCAAAAGCCCGGCCAAGTAAAAAATAGATACCTAGAAAGCATAAGAGAATTGATCAGATTTAGAGTTGGAAAAAATAAGCAGGAAAAAAAAAAAAAAAAGAATATTCATTCCTAGGGGATGAAAACATACATTAATTTATTTAAATATATATAACTATAGTATTTTGTTATACTATTATATTATTGTATATGTGAATATAAATACAGATATGAATATATATCTTGGGGACGTCAGTAAACTAGATATGAGGACAAGAGCCCAGGTATGGTATGAAAAATCTAGCATTTATTGCTGGCTCTGCCATTGACCTGACCCTATAATAGCCACCAAATCACAGAGTCCCTTCCTTCATCCATAGTGATAGCTTCCCTGGGTACTTAGGGTGGGTGCTCCAGTCAAAAATAAAGTGTCAGTTTACATTAGAGGGCTTTATAGACTGCAGAACCCTTACCTGATACAAACGCAGGGTGGCATTTTTATTGCCTTTCGTTGAGATCTATGTCCTGGCGGCTCTTTCGTTTGCACGAACAAATCATCCTCCCGGCCCCCGTTCTGCGGATTTGGGCAGCGCTGCCTGACCCAGAACACGGCATGGCTGCATTCCAAGTCATCGTCAGGGGCGACAGGGCCGGATTTGCTGATCAGCTCTTCAGCGGAGAAAAAGAATGCCCGTGGACGCTTATTCTAAATTGTATTAGAAGCTCTAAGTCAGAAAGCCTGAAAAGCACAGGGGTAGTCCTCTAGAAAGTATATTTTAATTTTTTTCTGAGCTAATCTTTGGAATGATCACATGATACACAAAGGGAGCTTTCTGTAATGTGCCACTTTCCGAGGTAAGGGTTCAGTGTATTATGTAGCATCTACTCCAAAGGAAAGGTCTCAGGAGCACGGACAGTGGTGTTTCTTCTAGAAATTGATTTTCGTTTGTAATCTTATCATCACCAATTTGTATAAATGGCCATGCACTTGTCATCACATTAAAGGCTTATTTCTGCCACAACTCTTGCAAATATACAGACTTCATAGAATAACTCTTCATATTTTCTCAACCAGTCGACCTTTTGACTTTATTACAATTTCCTTTTGGGTCATTTTTCTTTACCAGCATTATCTTATGTGTGTGTGTGTGTGCGTGTATGTGTGTGCACACGTGTATGTGTGTGCGCGCGCGCGTGTATGTGTGAATGTGTGTGCATGCTCGTGCATGTGTGTGCGCGTGTGCACGTGTGCGTGTGTGTGCACATGTGCACGTGTGTATGTGTGCGCGCACATGTGTATGTGTGCATGTGTGTGCACACTCGTGTATGTGTGTGTACGCACACACACGTGTGTGTGCGCGTGTGTATGTGTGTGCACGTGTATGTGTGTGCGTGTGTGTGCGCGCACGTGTATGTGTGTGCGTGTGTGTGCGCGCACGTGTATGTGTGCACGTGTGTGTGTGTGTGTGTGTGTGTGTGTGTTTTAAAAAGTAACATATGCACTTAGTAAATCATCAAACAGCCGGACGAGGAATACAATGAAAAGTCTCTTCCCCGCCCCTGAATCCTAAATCCGAATTTTCTTTCCCACAAGCCATCACTTTATGAATCTAATTATAAAATTACCCTTTCTCATGGCCTATTACTAATATTTTGTACAATCATTAGTTGCAGTTAATAAAACACATCTTTGCAAGTATATATTTGGGTATGTTTTAACAAATTAAGGTTAATGATATGTGCATTCTTTTCGTAGATAGATGCTGGAAAGTAGTAACCTTTGATAAGATAGGAACTTATGATTTCACCCAAAATGTGTTAACAGTTCCTACTTTTATATTTTACCAAATGGAGCTTTTTATTTTTACCCTTCTGAATGCTTAAAAACTGTAATTTATATTTTAAATACTTTTCTTCATGTGGGTGTAATGGAACATAGAACATAGGTTTAAAAATCACTTCAGCATTTTTATCTGTAGTCCATTGTCTGCTCATGTTCTTTATCGGCTCCTGGTTATTTTTGTCCTTTGCTTATTTTCAAGTCCTTTGCTTGTTAAGAAAACAAGATTTTTGTAATATAACCCGTTTATCATTAGTTGTTTATGATGTGTTGACATCCACAGATTGCTGCTGTTTATTCTTTTCATCGATGCTGTCTTTTTCAGCCTCGGGATTTGGGGTGATGCTTAGAAAAGATTTCCCTCAATTTGTTGTCATGTCCAAATCTTTGCTAAATCTGAGACTTAGCATTCTGGAGTAAGAAATGACATAGAGGTCCACCTTCGCTTTTCTTTTGTTTTGTTGCTGTTTTTCATCTAGATGTTACCCAGTTGTATAAAGACCATTTGTTGAAAAACTCATTTTCTCTTCATGACTTTAAGTTTCACCATTATTATTCATTCTGTAAATATTTGTGCATTTCACTCTATTTGGGACTTTGTACCCTGTATCATGTGTTTGTCAATTTAGACACCAATACCAAACTGAATTAATTATTCTTAAAATATGCTTATATGTTAAGTAGAGCGAGTCACCACTCTTTGATATTTTTCCTTCTTTCTTAACTGTTAAAATTTCTATGTGAATTTTAGTGTTAGTTTGCCTTGTTTAAAAAAAAAAGCAAAAATAAGACAAACAACTGAACTTTCCAATATTTGTATGGGAATGTGTAAATTTATAGTATAATTTAGTGATAGTTGTTACTTTATCATTTTAAATCTTTTCCAAAATGGACAAAAGTCCATTTTTCAAGATTTTTATATATGTACCTCAGTAAAGTTTTAAAGTATTTTACATAGATCTTATACATTTCTTGTAAATTTTAAAACTTCATAGTAGCATTATCTTGGAAACAGTATTCTTCCTTAATTATTTTGCAGTACTGACAATTTCTAAAATTTTAATTTTATATTAAACATTGTACTGAATTGTCTTATAAGATGTATAATTATCTCTCTACCTCTCTTGAGTTTTCTAAGTAGGTAATCACACTACAATTATGATTATAATTGTATAATTCTGCTTCATCCATTTTCTGTATACATCTGCTATTTTATCCTTTTGCCTATGTATACTACTTACTACAGAGAACAAAATGTCTAACAATAGTGATGGCAGTAGACTTTTTATAAGAATGCCTTTGCTACTTGATTAAACACAGTGTTAACATGTAACTTTTTCTACACCTATATACTTGTAGTATGTTAGCTATATTTCAGTATCGTATATAACATTATTAATTCTTTTATAACATTTTAAAAACAAAATTTTCCCGACATAAAACTTTGTAAGTAGAGCTCGGCCGGTGTGGCTCAGTGGTTGAGCGTCAACCCACGCACCAAGAGGTCGCCGGTTCGATTCCCGGTCAGGACACATGCCCAGGTTGTGGGCCCGATCCCCAGTGGGGGGCATGCAGGAGGCAGCCACTCAATGTTCTTTCTCATCAGCGTTTCTATCTCTCTCTCTCTCTCCTTTCCTGTCCCTCTAAAATCAATAAAGAAAAAAAAATTTTTTTAAATTTGTAAGTAGATTATTGCCCTAACTAGAGAAGTCACAGAGAAATGAAGGTGATTGGAAAGAATGAATTCAAAGAACACATGTTAAAACTTCTCTAATAAGAAGCACCCTTCCAGATCTTAGCTATTGTAAATAGATCTGGAAACAGCCCAAGTGTCCATCAGTGGATGAATGGATAAAAAAGCTGTGGTACATATACACAATGGAGTACTATGCAGCTGTAAGAAAGAAAGATCTCTTATCCTTTGAGACAACATGGAGGGACCTGGAGAGTATTATGCTAAGCGAAACAAGCCAAGCAGAGAAAGACAAATATCACATGATCTCACTTATTTGTGGAATATAATGAACATAACAGTCTGAGGAACAGGGTAGACCCAGAGATGTGGAAGTAGGGTATAAACTGACACCCCTCAGAAGAGGGGGTGGGGGGGGGAGGGATGAGATAAACCACAGAACTTATGCGCATGTATGCATAACTGATGGACATGGACAACAGGGTCGGGGACAGGGTGGGGGGATGGGGAGGAGGGTGTCAATGGGGAAAAAAGGAGAAACATCTGTAACAAAAATAAATTAATAAAAAAAAATAAAATAAAAAGATTTAACTCCCATACAAATCAAAAAAAAAAAAAAAAAGAAGCACCCTTGAAGATTCGTTGCCAGTATTATCAAGACCCATTTTTGCACTGCCCGCTTCTTTACCCTGAGTGAGTATTGAGTAGAAAACTGCCTGTGGAGTCATGGTAAAGACTCTTCGCAGGTTTCTGTCCCCTTCCCAGTTAGTGCCAAGGAATGGCTACTATGCATTATAAATGTTTTCCAGAATAGCAGATTGCCTAACGTTTACGTGGAAGCAAAAAAAGAAAGAAACCAACCAAATCCAGATAAACAAATAAACCACGTGCAAGTTTTCAGATAAAATTTCTCAGGATGTATCAGCCTTTTACTTATTTGGTTACTTGTAGTATCATTTCTTTATTCAAGTAAAAGTTTATGGACAAATTCATCACACATTTCACACATTTTCAAAGTAAATGAACTCAGTGTTTAGTTTCAACAGGGTCATGACATTTTCATTTTCCCAAATGATCGCCCCAGATTGACAGGAACATGAAAACCAGAAAAATAAACTGCATTCTGGATGCACCAAGAAGAAACGTGTAACTCCGAACTTTGAAAGAAGACTGAATGTGCGCGAAGGGGGAAGCCACTTTTAGGGTTCTCCAGATAAATACAAGTGCAAGAGAGCATTCGAAAAAGGCTAAGGGACAAGAGGCACAAAAAAAAAAAAGGTGCTTTGTAGGAAGTGGTGGAGCAGGGAGATGTTTCTTTTCAACTTTGTATAACAGGCAATAGACTCCCAGGTTCTCATTACAAAGCTAGTTCAGTCAGGTAGGTACCTGCCCCTCTTCCTGTCTTCCCAGCTGACTCTGAGAGATGTCACATACTGTCTGAGGAAACCATGTGGCACGCTCTGGATCTAGGGACATAAGATAAAGAGGAGCCATAAGATCCATAGAAGACAATAAAAATATTAAGGAGAGCACATGCTGAAGAGTAGAATTGCCCACTTCGTCCTACTTCAGAAACATGGTGGACATTGAAAGGTCCTTCTCAAGGTCATTAGAGCCACCCCGGAGAAAAGACATTTAACTGTGGACATTCAGGCACCTTCCACAAAACCATAACTAGCTAAGTGACTGCACAGGTGAAGTCAGGAAGTGAGCAGGGCCCTCTTGTGTATCACAGAATTTCTACTTAGATATTGAGCTCCTCACCCTAAACCAGAAACAGATCCCCAAATATCCTGAGGCATTTGAGAAAACCCTGGGACGTGGGAGGAGAGGTGGAAACTATAGACACGAAAACAAAAGGTGCTTGCACACACACACACACACACGCACACACACACGCACAATAGGAAGGAGAATAAAGCATCAAAGAAACCCAATTTATCCTCCAAGAGATAATATGTTGTGCTACGATGATGCATGGTGTTGATGATGTAACATACAAAAGTCATGAATACACACATCAAAGATATGTTGGAAAGAAAAGTTGAGGCGCTTTCCAATAAAGTAGATAAAAAAGATAGTGATGGACTGTAGGAAGAAAAAATGAGAAATTAGGAGCATTGTCCTAAAAGATTCAAAATTTAAGTAATAATCTTAGAAAAAGAGCAAATGACGGGTGAGAAATTATAAGACATATCTATACGATGAAAATATCCCGGAACTGATATTTTCAGATTTAAAACATTATTGAGAAATCTCATACTACTGGGGATTAAAGAGAATATGCAAAAGAGCTTCTAGAAATGAAATTGTAAAAAATAACCCCATATGAATTATCTGGGGTTTCATCAGCATCACCATCTTGAAAATTGGAAGCAAGTGGAACAAAACTTTTAAAATTTTGCAGGAGAATGGTTTTCAATCACTTTACCAGGTAGGTGTCCGAATAGATTATAAACATTTTCAATCGTGCAATTAAAAAACTTTTTACACTATCTGGCCTGAGAACGTACTCCATTAAAAAAGTAATGTAGCCCTGGCCGGTCTGGCTCAGCGGTTAGAGCATCGGCCTGCAGTCCAGAGAGACCCAGGTTCGGTTCCCGCTAAGGGCACGTACCTTGGTTGCAATTTGTCCCCGGCCCTGGTTGGTTGTGCAGGAGGCAGCCACTCGATGTGTCCCTTTCACGTTGATGTTTCTCTCTCTCTCTCTCTCCCTCTCTCTCCCTCCCACTCTATCTGAACAAAAAATGGAAAAATGTCCTCAGGTGAGGATAAAAAAATAAAAAATAAAGGAATGTGAACCACGAAAGAGGAAGACGGAGAGCTGGAGTGGTTCTGGGTAGCAACATGGAAAAGGGGGAGGAGTAGAAAACTAGAGTCTGCTTGTTGTTTGTTTTTAATCAGATTTTACTTTTAGCTTTGTGCATGACTATGAGAAAAATAAAATTGATTTTAAAAGTGTAGAACAAATTTCAAAAAAAGGAGTCCCATAAAGCACTCAATTATTTATGGTTTATCATGAACAAAATAAGCTGTGGATCAAAATAGATCCAAGGTCATGGACGTAGGGAACACTGACAAACCTCAGAGGGATGGAGGGGTGGGAGGAGTGGGAAGAGCTAAACCCAAGAGCTTATATGCATGTATGCACAACCAATGCACACAGATATTAGGCTGGGGAAAGCAGGAGGGGGGTGGGATAGGGGAGGAGGAAAAGTGGGGACATCTGTAATACTTTCAACAATAAAAAAAATCAATGTAAAAAAATTAAATAAAAACAGGAGTTAATTAGATATGTCTAAAAACATCAATGGTCAATAGCCTCCAAATTTAAAATATGTATGAAGTGGGTAGATCTTATCAGAACTTAATTCACAATTATTAGCACTCTCAATAGCCGGAGAAGTATTTCATGTTTCTTCACTAAATCTGCTGAAAGATCAAATTATCCTTATCCATACCCAAGTATGCTGAAATCGTTACGAGAGGGCATGACAAGAACAATATTCACAAGAAGCCACATTGTCATTAAAAATTCACATTAGCTGCAAGGGAGGATTTACAGGAAGACCATGTCCTTCGTGTGAGACCTTTGATGTCGCTGAATAAATGTGAGCAGAACCTTTCAAATTGATTCTTACTGCAAAAGCAAATATTCTGGGCTCCTCATTAGGGTCAGAGGGGAATGCAGGAAATCAAATAATGTGTTTTAGGTTTTCCCAAAGCGTATAAAAATGATCCAACATATTTTTAAAGCTGTTTGTGAGTCGTACCATTTATGTGTATTATAGTAGCTGAGATGTTAGTATTTGTGGTTTTGGTTTATTTCAAGGGTCTTTTCAACAATATCATGGTGCTGTAAATGGAATATGCAATTGAGTGTGAATGTTCCACTGCAGAATTTATTTGAAATCTTATAAAGTCTTATTATCAGATATGTATGCTGATGTGCTAGCTTCCAAGTGCCCGGTCCTAGGGAAGATGTAACAAAGGACCGTTTCAGTTATTATTTTAGCTCCTGATAGAACCGGAAAAAGAGACACACACTGTATTTGTTCTACTGCCTTTTAAAAATCCATGAGCATTTTTAGTTTTGAAGCTTCACCTAAGTGTTAACAAAAGACAAAACATAAAGCGTCCTATAACAATTTCATTTTACTAGTTTCAATTTTTTTAAATCACACATTGATTAGTTCGCTGCTTCTCTGTTACCAGACTGACTGTCTCTTAAGAATTACTTCAGCCATTGATTTTACTTCCCATGTTCAAAGGCGATCCCTCAGCTTTTTCCCTGCAGCTTTCCCCAGGCATGTTGTAGGAGTGTGGTTCCAAGCGGAATAAACCCCGGGACACCTGCAGAAAACAGTGCAAACCGGAGGAGTCTCGCCCACGCGATCCCCAGTGACCTTCTTCCAGCAACACAGGGCCAGCCTCCGCCCGGTCAGAACAGGGATGAGTGTGTGTGTTTTGCTCTAGGTGATGGGATTCACATCCGTGTCATGGAAGTCTGTGTTGAATCTCAGACCTAGAGCCCTCAGATGAGAGAGCAAAGAAAAGTTCTAGGCATCAAGAATCTAGTAGTTTCAACCTCCATCTTTTGAACTTTGTAGTGTTTATAGTTTATATTTTCTTCCAGGAATGCTGACAGGTATTGGACTCACCTTCAATAAGAACTCTGATTGCTTTTATAAAGAAACCTGAGCAATGACATTGTTTTTTCTCACTTATGTCCATCTAAACTTATTTGAGAATGGACAGACTTCTCTGACATTTCAGTGAAAACAGTTGAAGCTACTAGAGATTGCCCTGGCTGGGTGGGCGGCTCAGGTGGGTGGAGCATCACCCGAAAAGTCGTGGATTCAAGGGCACCTACAGGAGGCAGCTGATCGATGTTTCTCTCTCACCTTTCTCTCCCCCTCCCCTCATCTCTCTCTCCCTCCCCCTTCCTTCCTCTCTAAAATTAATAAACGTATTCTTGGGTGGAGGATTAAAAAAAAATACTACAAGAGACAACCCCCCTCACCTGCCCACATCTAACTCACTAATTCACCAGTACACATACCCACAATCTTTGTCTTTCTCCTCTGAATACAATGGGAAAAAAAAGTTGCTACTTCTCTTTTTAAATCCAGGTCCATACTTGAATTCCTTGACCATCTTGTAGTCTTAAAAGTTAATCTATCCATTACTCCTGTGTATCTCCTCTACATAATCATTCCCTCCAGGATACAACATGCCATAATCATCTCTCATCCATAAAGTAAAAACACACACACACGAAGAAGAAACACCTGAAACAACAAATCTTTGCTGTAAACGTGCTCAGCTCCCATCTCGTTCTTTTGCTCTTACGAGAGTTGTCTAGATTGACCATTTTTATTTTCTCTCGATCCATCTGCACTCACTGTTATGGTTATGTCTAGAGCATATTCAAAAAAGAAATAACTCAAAAGACGTTGGTACTTTCCTCAAAACGCATGACTAATCTGGACACACCCATAGAGTAATGAAACGCTCAGGGCAAACTGCTCACTGTCTGTTGACACTAACATCCATTCCATTTCTGTGTATGTCCCTGTCACCCAAACTTCTTTTTTAGTGTCTCCAGTTGCCAACAGACAGTGATGTGCCCGCATCTCACTTTGGATCCTTCAGTTCCATGGAGTATTCCCTCCTAGAAACATTCTCTTGATGAAGGTTTTTGTTATTTTTTTTTTTTTCCAGTCTCATCAGCTTGGTCTTCTTGGGGTCCTTTTTTTTACTTTGTCTTTCTCTTGTCCACTACACGCCCAAGTGCCTAGGACTAGATTTCTTTCATTTTCTATTTATCTTCTTCAATTCTATCATGTAACTTTAAATGCCACCTATATATTCATGATTGTCAAGTATATATACCTGGTGCTGAGACCTCCCCTGATCTCCTGGACCTCAAGTCCAATGGCATACTTAATGATTCCACTGGATTGCCTAATAGGGCTGAAAGTTACTCTGTCGAAAGGATAACTCTTGTTCCAAATAATCACCTGCTGCTCTCCACCTCCCACCCCAACCCCACCAACTTCCCGATCCGTTGTCTACATCTTGGTAAAAATTATCTCCATCTCCTCAGTTGATCAAATTAAAAGTCTAGGAACAGAGTCTTTATCTTGAACGATTCATATTAAAATGCTTGTAGATATACTTACATGATGTCAAGGATTTATTTCAATGTAATTAGAGCAACCACTATAAAACAAACATTTGCCATGAGTGATAATTGTTGAAATTGGGTTATGGGTAACATAACATGCAGATTCTGACTACGTCTGGGATGGGGTCTAAAATTCTGCAGTTCTACAAGCTACCAGGTGATGGAAAGTGACGAATTGAGGGTCTTCCTTGGCCATTGTGTTTTAGATACCCCCTACCATATTTGCAGTTACTCTCTATATCATCATACTATTTATTTCCTTCACAGAAATTTCAATGTACTTACCTGTATTTGTTTGTTTATTATCCTTGTGAATTATTTGCCTTTCCCACTACACAGACATGCACCTTACCTGTGTTACCTGTTACCTGTGTTACCTTCATCCCAGGCCCAGCTCTGTGCATAGACAATAAGTTCTTAGTAAATATTTATGACAGAATAGTATGGAGGGCAATCAGAGTGACAATAACAGAAGCGTAAAAGATACAGGGCTGATTAATAGGGCAGTGTCATGAATCTGAAAAACAGAAGTAAAATGTACTCTTGGTTGTGAGACTACACATTGCTGATGTTTGGGTCTTACACCCAAAATTCTGGCTTAAGTTGGTTGGAGATGCTGCCTTTCAAAATGTGCCCTTAGCTAATTCTAATTGGCAAGCAATGTTAAGAATCATTGACAATGATGAAGATGGGGATGATATCCGCAATAGCCACCCTCTATCCAGTACCTGCTGTTTACTTGAAACTATTCTATGTGCTCTACATTTTTCACCTAGTTCATCTTTACAAGAATCCTGTGAAGTAGATATGTCTACCCTTATTTTACACATGAGGAAATTGAAACACCAGTGTGGTATATAACTTTCTTAACATCAACCAACCTGGACATAGTGAAGCCAGTATTTAAACAAAGGCAGTGCGACTCTAGGCTCTTAACCTTGACTTATGATGACAAGATACATATTACAAGCAATTGTACAAACATGGAATTGTGTTTAATGTTATTTTAAAAATATTACTCAGCCGAATGATATGGAACACAGGATTCGAATATGACAAATGAAGGAGTCAACTTTGTTCAGAGGATACAAATATCCAGCTTCCCAAACTAATCCTTTTATGGAAATCAAGAAAACAGGAAGAGGAGTAGATGGTAATGGAAGGAAGAGAATGAGTTTGCAATAGATCAAGTGTTACAGTACATAGATTGAGCAACCAGAGCCACTGACATAAGCCCTCCTCTTTGTAAGGTCCGCCTACCCCCGACATGGCACTGAGTACATGGGACCTAGGAGATCTGTTATCTGGAGTGGTGTCTCCATATCCCAATTTTAAAGCATGCTCTGGTACCCTGGACCTTGAAATTTGCTGCTTAATGGGCTCCATCTAACTTTCAGAGCTCCTGGGAGTGTCTCCCAGTGATGACCAGGAGGCAGTTCTTTTAGAGGATTGTCATTTTAACTTGGACCCCTCAACTGGGTACGTCGTAAGAGTGCTTGAGAGGCCAATTTGGTGTAGGTCTGGGGCGGAGGGTCTCAGTGAGGGCAGTGGACAACAGGCCTTAAGCATCTAATTTGCACCTAAGGTCTTGAGCATCTAAAGATGCCCTTGAGGTCAACTTCTAGTTCCAGAGATAAAGCTGAGTGGTTTAATCTCCAGAGGGTAGAAAGTTAATCTTGAATTAGAGATAGGACCCTAGAAATACTTTGTGTTTTTAGGGTATCTGACTGATGGCAACTTCTTCCCTTTCCTAGTCTCAGACTCCTCAGTGAATTTCAGCAAAAGCAAAGTAAAACTGTTCATTTTGAGTTGCTATAAGAACATTAAAAAAGGGCTTATTTTTTTCACATCTAAGTTGGGCTTTTCCTGGATATTAGATTCTCATGTAGGTTGCCTCCTCTGTCCCCTTCACCTCTGATTTGTAAATAAGCAATACAGTCTTCGGAGGATTTTTTTGCAGGTGTTTGGGACTAACATTTGGGTTACATCTTGAGATTTTTGCATATATTTCAAAAATACAAAGAGGAGTCAGCCTTGTAAAAGGAAACGCTTTCATAAGAGGATTTCTGTGTATGTTTTTTGTTTGTTTTTTTGTGCTTTCAAATTTAGCTAAGCATTTGTTTCCTACCGAATAATCAACATTTGGAGAGTCTAAAGTTATAAATGTAAGCTGTTTTTAAATTATGTACAGACTTTCTGCAATTCTTTTGTTCTAGAACAAGAGAGTGCATTATTTTCTCTTTTCAGGTAACTTAAAAACAGCTGAATATTTTGAACCTAATGTGTTTTCTGAGAATGCTGACTTCTTGAATAAGAATGAAAAATATTAAATTTCTGCTTAGCAAATGTTGAGACCATTCAGTCTTATAATGATTTTGCTTTTTAACAGAGCGTATCCCTGTATATTATAAAAAATACCCTCAAATTGCCTCTCACCACCGTGAAAGGTAATGACGCAGTACGTTTACTTACTGTTTAGTAGCGCTTTTTATTTGAGCATTTCAAAGTATTAGTAAAAGTGTTATATCTCATATATCTATGAGGGACTTAAATAAAAATGCAGGTGTGTTAAATGAGAATTTCAGAACTAATTTATATCATCTTCTCCAGAAAAGGGAACATGAATAAAATTAGCATTGAAAGCAGCTGTAGTTTGGTCTCTTTGTTATATCTGGCCCAGTTACCAAAGACATTTTAAAAAGCTTGACCATCATGGCAATTGCTCTTGTCTTTAACCATTATAATACATTCCTGATATATTAAACATACCAACATATTTTCCAAAGAATGTTTCAGTTAGTCGTTTTGCATTTTCCATTATTCTACCTATGTCTGTTATGGTGGCAAACGATGCCAACATTAGTCTTCATTTGCATCATTTCTTAGTGTATTTATACACAAGGATTTATGATACTAACTTCCAAAAATTAAAATAAAAATCCCTCCTACTTCCTGGTATCTATTTTCTTACATATTTCTGTTCCACAGTGTCTCTGGACTTGGACATGTGACATGATTTGGCCAACCGGTCATCAGCAAACATGTCACAAGCAGACATTTATAAGTATTTTCACAATGGGACATAGTCTTTTGATTATTGATGTAAGATTGCCATGTAAAGGATATAAAATCGAATAAGATTTTGTTCAAAAATTTGCAAACAAACTCATACTTGAGATGAGTAAGGTCCTTACTGATGTATCAGTATCATGGAGCTACACTAGCAATCAAAAGGATATTAGCTTATGTGTTAAATATGAGAAGACCATGTATTCTAGAGCAAGGCTGTGTGATTTAGAACCCTGGTTCCTTCACTTACTGGACATGTGATCTTAGGAAAGTCTTCATTTGTAATACAGTCATGATAAGAGTACCTACCTCATAGGGTTTGTGAGGAGTTAAATTAGGTAATATTTTATAATCCTTAGAATAGCAATGGTGCATGTAAATGGTACCTAAGTATCTGCCAAATACATAGAGTGGGGTTAGATATATATTTATGAGGACAAGCTCCTTACAAATATTCAAGGATCTATGTTAGTTAAGGAGTCAGATCCCAGAAAACAGAGCTAAAGGTAAACGCTTACAGAAATTAATTTTATTTTAGGAAGAAATCTCAAGGTCAAGAGTAGAGGACAGGGGAAATGAACGGGAATCCGTTCATTTGGATCCCGTTCAAGATGGACGGGAATCCATATGCAAGAATGGTGTCTCCTGCTGCTCCGTAGGGCTTGACCCTGATCGGAGAGATGCAGACTGTGCCTTGGAACTGTCCGTCCCACAGGGAATGAGAGAGGAGCATCTATCCACTGGCTCCCATGCCTCATTGATCAAGGCTTGATCGTAGGATGATAACTTCCTTAGAAATTGCATGCTGGTGATGGGGTTCCTCCAGCGAGCCTTTGCGGAGGCATCAGAGAAGTCTTACTGCAGATACCAAGAGATTGTTTGGGCAGTTGAAGTCAAGTGTTCTCAGGTTATACTTGTTGGAAGCCTATTGACAAATCCATGCATAGACTAAAAGGTAGACGGAGAAAATGCAGGGCAGGGGCCCCGATGATGGATGCACTTGGGAACGGGTGGGTGTCACTGACTTCCAGCTGTGTGTGGCCCTTGCATTTCAGAGTGAAGTGCAATCAATGAGAAAAACAGGAAGAATGGTGCATAGGAAAAAGGAGGTGTATCCTTACTTGGAGAGATGGAAGAGATGAGACAATTTGCAGAAATATGGCAGGAGAAAGGATGAGATAAGGAAGTAGTTATGCGCCTTCTGAATGCTTTCCTTTGCGATTTTGCTTATACCGATCTTTTGACAGGGAAGTTTGCTAGAAAACAGGGTAGGCATTTCTCATGTTTTTGTTTTTGTTTTTGAAACATTATAGCAGTGTTCATTAGGCTACACGGATCCTACTATTAATAAAATTGCCTAATGACTCTTCGAGGTACATATAATTACTTCCCAGGTAGCTCTGTCTAGTAATTTAACAAATATAATAGATATATAACATTTAAAGATTTCGAAACCAACTTGACTATGGAAATGGGGAGTGCTCTGTAAACAGAATAATTCGTCTAAGAAACCTGAGGTGGCAATCCAATCTCCATATGAGTGTGTTTAAATAAATTAAGTTAGCAGTTCTCATTAGTTTAGTAAACTATACTTAGATGCTTTCAGAACTGTCCTGCTATGAGTTAGGATGAACCGAGAAGTATGTGTTCTGTGGTTAGAGTCAGAGGAAAATACCTTTAAAATATTTGTGGCAAATCATAGATGAAAAATTTGAAACAAATATATAAAATCTTTGAAATTTAACTCCAAAATTAAAATAGGAACTTCTTTTTGGTTTAAAAATATGATTTTCCCCTTTGCTGATGCATTTCCCCAAAACTTATTTTCTTTTTTTTAAACCCCACTGTAGCTAAAAAAAAAAAAAAAAAAAAATCTAAAAAAACAACAACCAAAAAACATCTGGTTTATCTGGTGTTTTCACTTTACTCATTGCTAATTTAGTGTCATGGAAACAACGATGATGGCTGTGAAATAGTTCACGTTGTAGTAGCTGATGCACTTTTCTTTTCTGGAATTTAAAAATCATACACCATAAAACATGCCAACTTGAAGGAAGACATCAGTGGCCAACACCAGTTGATTAGTTTTGTGTAACTGACTTGCTCATATGTGTTCATCTCAACAATTTTAACCCAATTAATAAAAAAATATATAAACTAGACTTAGCTATTTAACATTAGCTTTTCAATGTAATTTTCCATACAGGGTGGGGCAAAAGTAGGGTCACAGTTGTGAGTAGGCAAAACACAGAGTTCATCCTTGTATTATTATTGATTAAATATGGTATTATTTTCCATACAAACAACTGTAAACCTTTGGCCCCACCCTGCACATCATTTAACAGACAGTACTGCGTACTGAAAAGATCAATAAAGTGGGAATTGTGGGAATCGTGGGTCTGGCTTTTTTGTTAAGAGGGTCAACCTCATGTTAAGGGTTCTTAAATACACACACACACACACACACACACACACACACACAGAAATTTTGGAGGTGATGGATATGTTTATTACCTTTATTGTGGTGATGATGTCTTAGGTATACCCATATGTCAAACTCATCAAATTGGATATATTAAAAGGGGGCAGTTCCTAAGTTGTGTATCAGTTATACTTAAATAAAGCTGTTGAAAAATTCTAGTTACATGATCTCTAAGTGCCTCATGCGTTCTAAATTGTAGGATATTTTTAAAGCAGATTTATTTTTGAGTATGACAAAAACTGGCCCGATTGATCAAATTACTAAAACTTTAAAATTATTGTCAGTTTCCCATTGTTTGCTGGTGTGACATGAAATGGGCATGCTTCTTATTGATTTTTTTTTTATTTTAACGTTTACCATTTTGATTGCTGTTGATAAATTCTGACACTAAATGTGTTCATTAAAGCACGGTATGTCATTTGCGAAATTGGTTCGCTTTTATTCTTGTATGTTAAATTTCATGTTTTATGAAGCTGGAGATATCTTTCTGGGAAGAGCTGTCATATCTAGAACCCTGATCTATGGTTTCCATTGCCTGTTAGCCTCAGCACGTTTGGGGCAGCATAAAAGGTATTCATGAATTCGGTTATTTCTTTCTGAAAGAATGGACACACCCCATCTCCAGCACATTCGTTGGCTTTAATGGAGAGGCTTATCACTGATGTCACAGAAAGCTTTGGCTCACCCTGAAATAGCTGACACAGAGGAGCCAAAGCAAGGCTCTGAGCCCTGAAGTCTCCTGCGGAGGAAGAAACCAGCAGAAATCTCTCAAATGCATTGAGCTTCTCTCACAAAAATAGCCAAGGAAATATGTAGATCAGGAAGCAAAATGGAAACAATGCAATCTGATACGTAAAGTTCATTGTGTGCTCTTCTTAGACTAATGAGCAACGTAAACACCATTCTGTGTCCACTCTCATGCTTAGAACTGGCACTGTGCAGAAACAATGTCTGCGTATTGAAATATAAAGCTCAGTGGAGCACAGGGCTCCTGCTTGAAACATTTAATCAAGGACTGAAGACATCCCGCCTGCCACGAAATGAGGAACATAAATCAAGCTGAAGGGATTCGGTGCTTTCACCCTTTTTGAAGCATCGGAGATAATAAATATGTATTAATGGAATCATATCATATCTTCAGATTTCATTTGAGCGACTGTAGGTGTGAAATGAATTCTCTTGTTGAAAAATAGGAGGGATCAAGCCAAAAATACAATCCCAACACTCATAGTCACAGAGAACAATATGCTGATAGCCAGAAGGAAAGGGGGTGGGGGCATAGGAGAGAATAAAGGGGGGATACATTGTGGTGGAAGGAGGCTTAACTTGGGGTGGTGAATACAATACAATATACAGATGATGTCTTACAGAACTGTGCACCTGAAACCTGTATAATTTTATTAACCAATGTCACCCCAATTAATTCAATTTTTTTAAAAATTAGCACCTAACCAAGAGGTCTTGCTTCCCTCCTTCCTTCTGCATCAGCGATCACTGCACAGTCCTAGGAGGAGAAGGTTGCAAAGCCAAGCTGAGGGATAGCATTTGCACATACATGAATTCCTCAGTTAAGCTACGTAATTGGGCTGAGGTGTTTTGGCTAACCCATGAATTGCTTAAAAGCAGGGACTATGCCTTTCATTCTTCCAGTTGCTACCTCTGCGTTTTCTTTAATGTTTTCATTGATTTTAGAGAGAGAAGAAGGGAGAGGGGGAGAGAGAGAAACATTGATGAGAGAGAAACATCAATCGGCTGCCTCCTGCATGCTCCCTATTGGAGATGGAGTCCCCAACCTGGGCATGTGTCCTGACCGGGAATTGAACCAGCAGCCTGTTGATGCAAGGGTAGACGCTCAACCAACTGAGCCACACCAGCCAGGCCCTACCTCTGTTTTATCACCTTTGGTTTGGAGCAAGCCAGGAACATAGTTGACCTTTGGTACTTTGGGTGAATGTGTTAGTTTCTGTATTCTCTAGACCAGAGCTGGAAATGGAAATTGCTGGGTATGCACTTGTGAAACGGAACTCAACACTGATTTCATTGAAGCTATCAATGTTATACCCTTACATTGCATCAAGTCCATTTTTTCCATTTCTGAGTTTCCTTCTAGCGCTCAAATACCTTAATTTGATCCATTTCAAATATTCAAAACTTATATTTCTGATCATCGATGTTCTTCCATGGCTGGCTGAAGTCCTAACGGCTCTTGAGTTCTTAAAGTTTCTAAAAGTCCTTAAAGTTCTTTCTTTACAGTATTTCTACATGTAGAGAGTTAAGTACTTGGGAGGTGCTGACACCATAAAATGATTTAGGTCCTGTCTTGGTTTTAAAACGAATAAGTAAAATACACGTATCCAGTAAGCAACTATACCACTAACGTTACATGTATGAATGTTTGTTTATAACTCAGCTAAAAGCAATTCACTGACATCATATCTCATGATTCAGTACAACCATTTCAAAATGTAAAACAAAATAAAAACAATTTAAACTCAAGCCTCGTCATCGTTTTTCTACCTAATGTTGAATGAGATTTATTCAGCCTCTTCTACACGCTACTTAAAACCAGGGACACTTTTGTCCGGTGGTGTGGCTCAGTGGTTGAGCGTCGACCCATGCACCAAGAAGTCGCCGGTTCGATTCCCCGTCAGGACACATGCCCAGGTTGTGGGCCCATCCCCAGTGAGGGGCATGCAGGAGGCGGCCGGTCAATGTTCTCTGTCATCGATGTTTCTATCTCTCTCTCTCTCACTTCCTCTCTCTCTAAAATCAATAAAAAGGAAAAGAATAAAAAAAACAAACCAGGGACACTCTTGATTTTCTGCTTTCTAGTCAGTTGAAAGCCCAAAGGGTAGGAGTTTCTTGGGATCCCAGGGCAGCCTGTTTTCTTGTCATATAAGAGTTAAAATCATTTTCTTTCTGTTGCAAACATGTATTTTCTAAATTAGCTGCAACACTGGGCTTTACTGTGCTCCCTTGGGTGAGGTTTCTCTAGTCAGCCGTCACCGTGTTTTGGCCCCTGAAAGAACAGACAGAATGACAAACCACTTTGCAGGGACTAAATGAACGAGTGATATATCCCCATTTAATTTTAATCATTATCAACATATCACATACAGGCTATTTAAAAATCGCGTAGCATGACAACGAAGTTGGATAATGCTGAGTGTTCATTCTGAAGAGTGGAACTTAATTGTATGGCTAATGTTTCCCTTTTCTAATGAAGTTTACAACATCACATAATGATAGGATTTCCATGCCCCACCCCCTTCCTTTTACTCTGATTTTAGAGCGATTTCTTTACAGTGAACATACGGCTTGCAGTACTGGCATTATTCCCTGAAGAAGGAAAGAAGAAGGGTTTGGGAGGCATGTAGATGTGAGAGTAGATTAATTGTACCTCTGTCCAAAGGATCTTAGAGAACCCACTTATGCTGGGATTTCCAATCATCTTCAGATCTTCTTTTGACAGAAAATCACTGTTGAGTAATCATTTGTACCCAGAGAAATGGAAAGCAAGGGGCTTACTGGGTGCCCCTCCAATGCATCCAAAGGTTGGAGCCCAATTAAATGAAGAAGAAAATGTTGCTCTTTGCAATTACCGTCTTACTGATAACTTGTATACACTGTTGGATTTTTCCCCCCACACAGTGGTTTATGTCAAATATGTAGGATAACAGTCCTGACACTAAGCTGGCAATATTCATTTCTTTATACATTTTCGATTGGGGTGCTTTCCAGTGTCAAAGTCCTCCAGTGTCCTTCCCATCTGGGAATGTAATGACTTATTCATAGTTTACACCCCCACATGCGTGCTAGGTGGGATTTCCTAGATGCTTCATTTCAACTTGGGGTAGCAAAATAAATGAGGAAATCCATCCACCTGGCAGAGATATTCATACCGACTTGGGAGATTTTTCTTTGGTGTTAGAGACCTTGATATAGCCATGAAGGTTTTGGAAATAAATAATAGGGCCAATCAATGGGGAGGAGTCAGGGCTGTCTGTGACACCAGTTCAAGTCGAATCTGCTCACCTTGACCTGGAAGAGTGTATCCATTTCCCCTGAGAGTTTCCTGTTGGCGTGACCCTGCCACAATCTTCTCTCTCTCAGTGGAGATGACAGCTCCGTGCAAAGGTCCTATTAGTCTAGTTTGTTACCTTTAGATTCTTGCCTAATTCTCTGGACTAGTTCTGCATGAATGTGGCTGATAGACAGTGGCATTTCATGTTTTGTTTCTGTTTTTGTTTTATTCCTGGTTAGTCTTATAGAGAAGAAGAGAAAAAAAAGGTTTTGGATAACTATTAATAATACACGAAAAATTACCAAAAATATATAAACATTTAAGATAAATTAACAAGAGCCATAAATCTAAGTATATCTGCATTGTCTACCCTTGGTGTACAAAGCTGCGTGTACATCGAGTTACAGTGTAATTTTAATGTCCCATTTGTGTACAAAGGGGCATCATTTATTGTTAACAAGTACGCTAGGACACAGTTGTCATTAGTGACTTTATTTTTTCCAGACCTTTCAAAGCCTGGTTATTGTTGCTGTATTCAAGGAGGTGATAGGTGTGTCTGAGTCAGTATGGCTGACCCATGGAAAATTGTGTTGGAGGAATGGATTCATGGCCAAGGTTAGCATTGCATGTGGACGGCCATGGGGTTGGGGCGGCCTGTCTTAGGTTAGTGAGGCATCGATAAACTCATCTGATATTGCACCTGGATTGCCGGACTAGAGGAAAGAAAAGCAGAGGTCCACTATGGAAATAATCCTGGAACAAAGCAGGTAACTAAACATTAATTGTACAGCCATGTTATCCAGACTTACAAGATACCTGGAGGATGACTCAGGCCCGGAGAGTTACTTAGCGAGAATGGCAGTTGGATTGGTTTGGAGAGAAGGATCTCATTCTGTTCCTTCATTACTCAATCTGGAGCACCAGCCTGACGTCCACATTTTATAAATAGAGTTATAGCGTCTTTTCTGGAGATTGCAAAGTCTGCCATAGAAGGCTTCCTTCCTTAGTGCTATTTGCAAGTCTAATGCATGACTTTGGGCAAGTCTAATGCATGGCTTAGGTGCTTAATATATGCTTTCATGTGTCGATGTAAGAAACGTCCAAACCTGTAAAGAATTTTTATAAGATTTTATTTGAGCCAAACTGACGACAGTTGTCGGGAAGCAAGATCTCAAATGCTCTGGGGATGATGGTTTTGCAGTTTCTTTTATGCCTTTGAAATTAAGGAGGGAAGTAAAGAGAATTATGAAAAGGGGGGAGAAAGCAAGGTGGGCAGGGATTGCAGGATAGTTAAGATTCTGTGCTTAACTAGGGTGGTCGTGCTTATGTCAAAGGTGTGTTAACCTGGATGCATGACAATAATGGACAAGGCTTGCTTAGGGCAAAGGGCAGCCTTTCACTAAAAATCTCGTATGCCTGGGGCATGACTGCCCAGCGGACCTGCCCAGTTAGGACTCTGTGATCAGATCACTCTGTAAGGTTACTGTCCTGGGAACCCTTTTTCATCCACATGAGAGGTTAAGTGAATGAATGGCCGAAGGAGGTAAACAGAGTATTTAAGGTCAAAGGTTTTGTAGTTTGTACGCATGTCTCATCTTTCCATCAATAATAAAAATGCTATTGCATGTATCAGGAAGTAAGTGTTTTACACACTTAAAAGGGGTGTGGTTTTTCCACACAGTGACCTCATGAGGTAGGTACTTTTCTCAGGGCTATTCTACAGCTAAGGAATCAGACTCAGAGCTAGGAAGTGGGGGAGGGGGCATTCAAACCCAGGCAGTCAGACACCAGAGTTTTGTTTTGTTTTTATCTTTACTGTTGAAAGTATTACAGATGCCCCTCCTTTCTTCCCCCATGGACACCCTCCTCCCCACTCCCGCCATCCCCCTGCCTTCCCCACACTGTTGTCTGTGTCCATGGGTTGTGCATATATGCATATCAGTTCTTTGGTTTATCTCTTCCCGCCATCCCCACCCCTCTTCTCTCTGAGGTTTGTCAGTCTGTTCCCTACTCCCATGTCTCTGCATCTATTTTGTTCATCAACTTATTTTGTTCATGATATTCCACAAATAAGTGAGATCATGTGCAATCTTGAAAAAGAAGAATGAAGTTGGAGGGATCACAATTCCGGATATCAGGTTATACTACAAAACCACTGTAATCAAAACAGCCTGGTACTGGCACAAGAACAGGCAGATGGATCAATGGAACAGGACAGAGAACCCAGAAATTGACCCAAGACAGCATGCTCAATTAACATTCGACAGAAGAGGCGAGAACAGACAAGGGAGGAAAGACCTCTCTTCAATAAATGGTGCTGGGAAAATTAGACAGGTACATGCAAAAACAGGAAACTGGACCACCAACTTACACCATACACAAGAATAAACTCAACACAGATAAAAGACTTAAATATAGGTCGTGGAAGCAGACACCAGAGTTTTAACTCCCTCATCACATGCGGAGGGAAGAGAAATGTTTTGTTCTTCTTGATGTCATTCGCACCTTAGTTTACAAGCATTGCTTTGTACGCAGTCTATGCTCAACGCACGGTAATGCTAAATCGTTTCTGTGTGAAGCTTCCCCTGGAGGGTGGGTTACGAGCGGACCCTCACTTCCCCCTCACAGCCTCTGCCCAGCTGCTGGGCACTAAATATCTGACATCACAACTTGAAAGTCTTGCTGTAGAAAATGAATTAAACAAATAGTGTCCTTACTCTCAAAGCTAATATTCTAAATCAAATTAGACTGATGCAAAGAAATATCAATACAGCTACAAGTTGCATTCAATATAAATAATAACACTGATAAGTTTATAAATAGCTTCACAATCATAAATATTTTATGTCGTGGAGCAGAATATAAAACAAAATGAAAAAACAGATAGATAGGCAGATAGATAGATAGCTTTACATATAAGCAAAGGGCAAAAGAATATATCAGAAAGAAAATTGAAAGAGCATCATTCAGAGACGTTGTCCTAGGAGATTTTTAAGTTGAGTTAGTCTGGAAATTGGAGACTATTTTTCACTTGCAGTATTATTGCAAATTTAGGTAAGTTAATATTCCTGCATATTCTTGGCACAAAGTAAATGCTGAATATCTTTAATCAATATATTTTACTCTTTCCACATTTGCCCTAAAACTAATAGATCATTTCTTCAAACACACTGTAGCCTATGGCATGCATTAAATGCTATTTCTACTCGTCAGGTTCTAAGAAAATAATAACACCAATCTAGTCAGTTTCCATGTTTTGTTAAGACTTTAGAAAACATCTGTCATGAAATACATATATATATATTTCATTTATATATATATATTTATATATCTTTATATATTTAATATTTATATATTACCTTTTATATATAACATCCTTAGGTATTTCATTTACTATTTAAATTGCAGCATTTCAACAATTATTAAATTATGTACCTCATTTTTTCTGGTGTTTCATATACGTCAAAATGTGTAATTTAATTATATATTTGAATATAAGACATTAAGCTGGAAGGCCCATCTGTTAAGTTTTTCCCCCCAGTGAATGTGGTTTTCATTTGACAAGTTTAATCAGCACGACAAAATCATTAATTCTAGGTTGGAATTATAAAGCATTGTCAAAAGTACTCACAGCATATTGCAATTAGGGTTTACTTGATTAGGTAATTATAAGAAAATGAACATATTTTGTTTCTGTGTGAACAATGAAGTCAGTTACGATGTTTTGTGGAATTAAAGTGATAACAATGATGCTGTAGAAATGCAAGCGTTATTATTGCAAACGCATTTCATCTTCAGCTTTGGAGATGATTTCTTTCTTTACTGGGGCTCTTGGTTTTAGAGAATTTCAAATATGTGCATTCTGAAAAATATATGCATTTTAACTCAAAACAATACTGGAAGGAAAAAAATCATATCTTTTAACACATTCGACAACTGGAATTTATGGGTATTAAACAGAAAATAAAGTTATTTATTTGCTCAACTGAGAGTGATAATGATACTTTAACAAATATGAAAATACGTTTTCTAATTCTTTTTTTGTTTAACTATTTTTATATGTTTATTTTTATGGATTAATTGATTGATACTGAGTTTATTAGGGTGAAATTGGTTGACAAAATCATACAGGTTCCAAGTGTACAGTTCTGTAACACATCATCTACACACTGTGTTATGGGATCATCACCCAAAGTAAAGTCTCTTTCCGTCCCCACTTATCCCCCTTTTGCCCTTTGACCAGTCTCTACGTAGCTTCTATGAATCGTTGGATCTACTACTCTTGTTCAGCTGCCCTTCAGTTGGTCATTCAGGCTGATTGCTCTATAATTCAGCTATAGATACGGTTTGGCTTTGGGAGGAGATGATTGTAGCTTCCACCTGTTCCACAGCCGTCTTGAAACTCCACGTTTTTAAATTCTTACCTAAGAAGCACAGCAACCTACATTTTAGACGTTTATAAATGTATTACAGCCTTTCGGTTAGAGCAGTTCATTATTCCTCCCAATTCATAATGGACTTCCACATTCTGTTGACCTTTGAACCTTTATTTGACCTGTATTTTAGTTTCCTAGTACAAGAGTGCGTGGACTCCTACTTGAAATTCACTGTAAATTGGCTTCATTCTCTTTGAAAATTTTAGACCCGATGGCTTTAATAACATTTCACAGTCATTCTGCACCCATTTTCTCTTGATGGGTGTACACGGTTCCACACATCCCCCTGGAGGCCTTGACTTCTCTGCTCCAAGTCAGCGGAATCTTTCTGCAGATTTACATATAAATACATTTCCCGGAGGCAACATTTAGAACACTCTTCTAGACAGCGGTGCTCCTTGGGCATTTCCCGCGCAGTAGCTGCCTGTCATTCCGGGAGGATTCTGTTGATTGCCTGTCATGCCTGCTGCCTAGATGTCAATCAGAGGGTTATTTGTTATTTTAATGTGTAGGAATCTGAAACATTAAGGTCAATTAACCCAACAGGGCCATCCTGTGAGTCAGGTTCAGATGAAAATTTCAGGTGCTCCTTGCGATCACTGCCATCCAAGATGCTGATGAACCGAATGCCGATGACTGAACTGTGCAGCTAGGGGCATGTGTTGTTCTGAGTGTCCACACTCCCCACATCCCCAGTTTTTGAATAACTGTAAAATTAGTCATTTCAAAGTATCTGGAAATATACTCCCCTCCCTTGTTGACATCTAATATCAGTGTAAGGAAGCATTGCATTAACCATGCCAGTGTGTGAGGAGAAATACTCCACTCCTGTGAAAAACAATCACAGAGCTAAAAAAAACAACAACATTTGAGGGAAAATAGAAATAACTTAGACATTTTATGTGGCAGAATGCCAAGAATAAATTTACATATTGTAATGTTAGATACTTTTTTTTTTCCCCGTATTGGAATCTTATACTGCATTTATAGTTGAATCTAAAATCTGAAGCTACATGTGCTTTGATAAAGAGTTTGAAAGAGAAGAATCTCTGATCTCGGGCGTCAGGTGCAGCTGGGTCTAAACACATTTTTTATTCTCCGAACACTGAGGTGTGTCCCTCAGAGAATAAGTGAGTTGGGACTCTATAAAAAACACCAGCCCCAGGTCCTTGAAAAAGCATTTACTTGGCTTTTTAAACTTTGGAGCCAGCCAAGACAGATAGAGGCCAAAATAAATATTTTCCTTATGAATTTAAGATCTTAGAAAAACATGTCTTCTTCAAATATTTGAATGATCATTTAATGAAACACAAATGGTATTCCTCTGTTTATACGATCACAGTTACATGTGCAGATAGAATACTTTAAACTTTCATTTTTTCCTCCATTCAGTGTATGTGTCTCCAACCACTTATTCATTGGTAGTTACTTTTGTGTGACAGAGCCCATTTGCATCCCAATTTTATTATTTCTGTTTCAGATTCATTTAGCTAAGGAAAGAAATACAGTGTTCCTTTATTATACTGCTGTTGATTCAGTAGCACACATAGCAGCGTTCTGAGAAATCCGAGGTAGGTGGCCAACGGCAGTTCCAGGAGAAAGAGAGAGAGAAAATGACAATCTAGTTGTAGTATGAGAATTCTCTCTTCTTTATGTCTTCCCTGAGCCAAGTGCAGTCCCCAAGGCAAAGCTGCCTCCCTGTTACTACGGGAACCAATAAGATCATCTGTACTGTCCAGTTATCCTGTGTCTATCAACCATAAAGGCAGAGTTTATTACATTTCTTTAATAAGCTAATTAGAGAAACACTACTCTAGTAAAAAGAATGAATGAAAACGATGTTGAGAACCAGTAGATAACCTAGTAACATTTTTTCCTGAATTACTTATTTCTTCACTGGCAGGTATTCTTCCCCCGCCACCCCCCTTGTCTCTGCTGAAGTGACATCTGTTCCGTTGGCATAAGCAGACAAACATATGCAACCTGATGCAAAAGAAGGCCTGGATATTGATCATGTTTAAGTGATTTTAATTATTACTTACCTTGGTGAGTTGAGAACTAAGGATGTCACATAACTATAAAGGGACAGTTAATGGGAGATCTAATAGGCATATGGTTTTTGAAAGGAAATACTCAGTTTAGCAAAACAGCTGAGAACTGTCAGCAAAGTTCTAAGTGAGAATACACAGTGGGAGCTTTGGAGTCTTTCAAGACCCATGACGTAACACGCTTTGAGAAATAACTAAATGATGCGAACATCGTATGTGGGTAAAACCAGCTTTAACATTGGGTATTGATTGCACCCTCAGAAACCCTAACAGGACATAGAAAAACGGGCTTAGGATATAGAAGGAGTTCTAAGGACTGAGGACTTTGGGACTTTTAGGCACAGAAATCTGAGGAACTTTACAGGAATGATAGGGAACCCCTTGGATTGATAAGGAAAGTCTCACTTCCCAAATTCTGAAAAATTGGGAATCCTATTTGAACCAACTGCCACCAACACTAATTCAGATCTGTGCAATAGTTTCAATGTGTTGGTATTGTTTGAGGATAATTCGTAACAAAAACAAACAGATCAGAAAGTCTTCCAAACAAACAGCACCATTTAAAATTTATGGTACAGCAAGAATGACTTCATTTTTTTTTCCTTTATTGATTTTAGACAGAGAGGAAGGGAGAAGGAGAGAGAGAAACATCAATGAGAGAGAACATCGATTGGCTGCCCTGACCGGGAATCAAACTGGCAACCTCTTGGTGCATGGGTCACATATTGATGCTCAACCACTGAGCCACACCAGCAGGACAAAAATGACTCTAAATAATAATACAATTTTGTGTTTTTTGGAGTCTATGTAACTGTTTCAATGTTTCTTATCCATACTACCTGCCACTGGGATAGCAGCTAGAACTCACTTTGTAAATTACAAGGGGAGGGGTTGACTCCTAGAAACAGTGTAACAAAGTATCTGACAGAGGCTAGGGGGTGTGAGGGGTAGACAGTGGAAGAGGTTGGTAAAAAGGTACATCTCAATGGTCAGGAGATACGGGCAGACATTAGGCAGTCACAGAGCTGGTGGCAGAGAAACTAAACACGAGTGAACTGAGAAGACATAAATAAAAACATGGGAAGCTGGAACAGGTCAGTGAACTCGGCAGGCAGGAGGTCCATATGTTTTCTCATTTATTTTCTGGCACAATATTTTGTGATTAGACATTTTTTTTTGGTTCCCCATAAATCTGTTATTTGGCACACTTGTAGGGTGTTTGGTTTTGCAGAAAAACATATGCTTATTTCTCATGCATATGCATAGTGTGTTCTAATAGCATCTTTATGATTTACATCCTGATTAATAGATTCTGATGATGTTTATCTTGATGAACGCTCTATGTCTGCTTTATAGCTTTGGTGTTTTCTTTTGACTTCATTTCCATTCCATAAAATTTTGTGAGATAGGTTCCCTCCTTTAAGTTTATTTAAATTTCTACTCAGTGAAAAGCTATTTGCAGGAAACTGTAAAATTTATTAGCTATTTTTTTCTTTAAAATTTTCACAACAAAAGTTTATTACATCACTGCCAAGTACATATCCCCAATACTGTTTTATGCAAAAAATATGTATACTATAATTGGTCACAGTGTAAAGTTGGTATTTAGAAAAAAAAAAATTCTCATATGAAAGCCATAATATTAAATGCATAAAATTTAAAAGATGGAAACATGTTTTTTTTTGTTTGTTTGTTTGTTTTGTTAATCCTTACCTCAGGATATTTTCCATTGTTTATTTTTTTTTTGATAGAATGAAAGGAAGGAAGGGTGGGAAGAGAGAGAGAGAGAGAGAGAGAGAGAGAGAGAGAAACATCCATGTGAGAGAGACATCGATTGGTTGCTTCCCGCATGACCCAGAGCAGGGCTGGGGATGGAACCTGCAACCCAGATATGTGCCTTTGACCAGAACTGAACCTGCGACCCTTCAGTCAACAGGCCGATACTCTAACCGCTGAGCCAAACCTGCCAGGGCACATGTTTTATTTTCAAATAAGGGCATGATATATATGTATTGCTGTTATAAATATGGCATCTGGAGGTGAATTTTCCTCAGAAGCTGAGGATCTGCCCCATAAAATGTGTTCATACATAATGATCTTTTGTATCATTTACCTTGCGGCAGTAACACATATTCTTAACAGAGGAGTATGTGTTCCCTTCATATTGTTAATATCTGCAATAAACCTTCAAATTAGCAACTATTTTATTGTTACTGTGTTTTGTAGAGCATTATCAACGTAGGGATTTTAAACCCGTGTGTCAGCTGTTTCCTATGTATTTGAGCTAAAGTTACAACTGAATTTTGCATGTGAATTGTTAGATCCACATTTTCTCAGTACCACAGGGGTCAGAGAGACTGTCCCCTGCTTGGGAATGAGTCCAGGGACCAGCTGCTCAGCTGGGTCTATCCAGAATCACAGCCTTTGCTTTTGTATCGTTCTAAAATAAGATCTTAAAGCGCAAGGGTAGTTTAACCACACTGCAGATAGATTCATCCACGGAAGTAATTATGTAAATTAACATTCTACCTGTAACACCTGTATCAAACTCCAAGAAGGGGAAAATAAGCACGTTATTATAACACAGTGTGATAAGTCTGTCAACAATGTCAGGGCAGTGTGCTGTAAGCTTTCAGATTTGTTGAAAAGGTGCTTAGATACAACTAGTTTTCTATATATTAATATATAGAAGCATTAGAATGAGGGGAAACCATTTAGGATGTAAAATAATGGAACTTGCTGACTAGATGTGAAACATTTTGAAACCTACAAATTTTAACAATGAATTCAAGTATAATTTTTTGGTTTTTAAGTTTTGTTTAGCTTTTGTTTTTTAAATATAAATCTTTGACTACTTTACGGCTTCGAGTCCTTGAATTTATATAACAATCAAAATGTTGCTCTAGATTCTAGATTATGACTTATTATTGGATAATTTTATTTTCTACTTTTGCTTTATTTGCATTACCAAAGAAATTCTTTATTAATTATTCCCCTATGCCATATTATTAATTTGGCAGCTCATTTTAAATATTTGTGTGTCTTATGGAACTTACCCGTACATGAATACACATTTTTGAGCTTTTAATGAATTTCATTTGATACCTACACTTGTCATATTTACTTTTTTGATAAGGGCGTGACTTGAGAGTTGAGTCAATTCACATTAAGATTTTATCCATAGTACTCATAGAATTTTTGAAAACATTAATTATAATCTTTTCAGCATTATCAATTATGGAATTCACAAAATAACTTGAGTGACAATTTAGTAATTACCCGTGGGCATTTACTACCACATTCAGATGAAATAATTATATCTTTATCAAATAAAGTTTTAATCACTTGACAAATGAGTGGCTTCCTTTCATTTTATTATAATTATATGAAATTATTCACACTTTTTGGAACTTGTGTAATATTAAAGTTGTCTTGTTACTTTGGAATAAAACTTTGAAGCACACTATTTCAGATCATTTAAATTCACTTTTAAATTTTGATCCATTTCTACTTAATATGTTTACTTTGGGGGGGGCATTGATCATTGATGCACTGAAATGTTATCTTTAATCAAATTAAACATATTTTTGAAAACAGATGTTATCTTAAAATTACAAAAATACCTACCAGCGACAAAAACCTTCACGAAGTAAGAACCCACACAATAGTATACATCTAGTTTTTTCAAGTTCTACGTAATATTATTCTACAATATTGAATAACTATTGGACAAAAGAAAAACCTTTTAAAAAAGTCTTTCCAAATACAGAAGTCTAACCGAGGCTACCACACTCTCCGCTGACTCAGTCATGAATGTCCAGAGTTCCTGTTGTGCTGAGAACTCAGCTCTGACTTTGAATCTGAGAGTTAACTCAAGGAGAACAAATCCTCCTGGTTTTAGTGACTTGGAATTCAGGAGATTAAGAATGAATACTCTTGACCGGCCGGTGTGGCCTAGTGGTTGAGTGTTGACCCATGCTCCAAGAGGTTACCTGTTCGATTCCCAGTCAGGACACATGCCCAGGTTGTAGACCCCATCCCCAGTGAAGGGCATGCAGAAAGCAGCCAATTGATGTTCTCTCTCATCGATGTTTCTCTCTCTCTCTCCCTCTCCCTTCCTCTCTCTCTAAAATCAATAAGGAAAAAAAATATTTAAAAAAAAGGAATGAATACTCTTGCCCTGGACAGTGGGACTCAGTTGGTTGCGTGTCATCCCATATACCAAAAGGTGGCTGCTGTATCCAGGTCAGGGCACGTGCCAGGTGTGGACTTGATCCCCAGTAGGGAGTGGGTAGGAGGCAGCCAATCATGATGTTTCTCTCTCATTGATGTTTCTCTCTGCCCCCTTCCTCTCTCTCTCTCAAATCAATAAAAACATACTAAAATATTAAAATAAATAAATTATCTGTAAGGTACTCATTTTTGTAAAAATAGTTATAGTAGTTCCAATCATGCTGTGCCTAGAGTCACAACTGTTCACATTCATAAAAGTTATCAATTACCACGTACAAAGGGTGAAATTGGCTTGAAGTAGATTGACATGTCACTTTGTAAAGCATGTTAGACACCCCAAATATCGGTGTCTTGAAGTGTTATTTGGGTCAGAGGAGCACAGAGCAGCCACCTCCTACCTGGGGCCCTGCAGCGGGTCCCCTGGACCAGGAGCCCGGGACCCGCCCACCTGGAGCCAAGTCCCTGAGCTCACAGCTGCAGGTGTCTTACCTGTGACCACGACAACGCGTGTGTGCAGGGCACGCCTGGAAATGTGTTCCAGTGAAATAGAGACTAGGCTTGTGAAAGTCCTTCGTTGTCCTTCTATCACTTTGGGGCTAAAACCTGGGAAAGAGTGTCAGGAAGAGAAATCCCCTGTTAGATTTAATTCAGCCCAATCAGGACAGAGAATCCAGACACGACTTCGATTCGAGTTCTTCAGGGCACATACGGGACTGCCTTCCGGCCGTGAGTGATGCCTGCTTAGGCCCTGTGTCCATCCCTCTGTTCGTGAGATTTATGTCGCCGCTGTCCCCCGAGGCTGAGGATGGTGGCGGAGGAGTGGAGAGTCAGGGCATTGAAGCCGTGAAGCCTTATCTGGGAGGCGGAGCTGCAGGTCCCTGTGCTGCCTGGCTCAGAATTAATTCACTGGTTATTGCCAAGTGACACAGACCTAAGCGTCTGCCAGTTTACAGAGCGGCGGATTTTGTGTAGCTCCTCAAATCTGACTGTGACCCTTAAAGCTGTGAGTAGAAAATGTTAGTGTCATCACAGAGTAACCCTAAAATTCTGGAATGATGGCCTTATCCGTGCCTCGTGGAAACAGACTCAATTTCTTTCCCTCCTCTGATATACTAGCTATGCGATCCCAAGTATTGGGAAAGGGACACCCCTGTTTGAATAGGCCACAGAATACAGCTGACTGCTGACAGATCAGGCTATAGCAGTCACACAGACTGGGTTTTAGATAACAAAAACAAACAAACAAAACAAAAACGCACACACACACAAAAACAAAGAAACCTCACAATTTTTATTGTAAGTAATGAATGAAAGCAAAATACAGCCATAGAATGGCAAAGGAATGAGATTTGTTTAGTATATGGGATGACAGAGGGCCTCAGGCTGGTTATTGTCTGTACGTAATAGATGAGAAAGATGCAGGGGGGAAATGATCCAAGTCACCATGTGGCATTAAAAAAACAGAGGTCCCCACTCAGCGAGGGACGGCTACTCAATGCTCTTTGGAATCATGGTGTTTATTCCCCTTCTCCAGGTTGTATTTTCTACTTGGAACTGGGTGTGGAGGTCTTCTTGTGCATTTCTCAGAATCCCCAAATAAGGAGAGAAGTATCAGTACTTCTGAGCAAAATAACACACGGAGCTGACACATTGTTGCAAGCAGGTTCCTTTCTATTCATGGGGAAACACCCCATCACCAGAGCTCTGGGTCAGCTGTGCAGGTTGAAACCATCTCCTGTCTTGTGAGAAGTTCACGGCATCTCTGAATGATCTCACCTGGTCACACTTGAAGCTCTAGGTTCTTTCTCTGTGTCCCTTTCTGCATATCCACTGCATAAGAGATTTCAACTCCCCGGATGAAAGACACTCACCCATTTCCCGGGGGGAAATAAGTTACAACACATAAACCTTGTGAAGGAAAGCTAGGTTTCCTGATGTTTCTTTCCTTTTTGTTCCTTGGAGTTTGTAAGATCATTCCTGGTGAGGCTGTGCTCACCCCAGTCAGCATCAGTGAAGGATCAGAGACCTCAAAGCCCAGGTATTCTGTGGGCTCTTGAGTTCGTCAAGTTTTTTCAGTGGATGCACAGAACTTAGTGTTTCTGCAGACAAAAGTCAGGCATATTAACTATCTCAACTGCCAAGTTTGCCAGCCTTTATGCCTCTGTGAATGTAAGGCTTGTCGTACAAGAGACATAGTGGGTGCAACTATGTGGACATGGTTAAATGGCAAAACCATGCAGTGTAGTAACAAGTGTGATGTCCTTCATTCACGGGAAAATAATCCTTGGACTGAGACACCACCATGCCTCACAGGCGGTGGAATACTCTTCCCGAGGCATCTGGGGCAAGCATGAATTATTTTCATGTGTTTTAATTTTCCAGAGTATTGTTGACATACCATGCTATTATTAGTTTCAGGTGTATGCCATCGTGATGCGCCATTTCTGTAACTTACAAAGTGGTCATCCTGTGAATGGATAAAAAAGTACAAATTGGGAAGTCCCGCAGAGGGAATACCGTCAGTCATAGTGTCCTGACTCTGTGGGAGAGAGTTTCATAGGGTGCCCAAAGAGGCGACCTGGAATGGGGGCAGGGTTGGCTGGGAGGTCGGAGATTCCCTACAGGGGCGGCCGTTCCCGTGTTCTGGGGTCAGGTGAGTAGCTGAATCTGAGTGGCAGGACGGATTGGTTCGGTCCCCCCACAGCTGTTTCCTGTAAGTGCTGTTTGGCCTGGGTTTCTTTGCGACTGAGCCAGGCCACTGGGGCGGCCTCCGTGTTGTGGGTCCTGATGGCAGAATAAACTGTATCAACACGTCTATTTACAATAACACAAACACTTAGTGGTTATCAACAGGGTACGGAGCCGTGTTCTCTGTGCTTAGAGGATTGGGAGAACGTGGCGTGGACTTGGCTGTGTGGGTGCTCGCACCGGGATCACAGGTATGTTTCGTCCAACTCACATCACTTGTTTTAGAGTTAGCGCGCGTCTGCTTTTGAAAGCTGAGAGCCTTGCCGTGAGCATCAGAGACTGTGGCTTCTCTGGAGAAATTAGAAGCCCTGGCAGGACTGGACCTGCCTTCCCGCACAGGTGATGACCGGGAAGGTGGCAGCTGCCCAGCTGGTGTCCGGGAGGGACTGTCCATCTCCCCGCCACCCTGGCAACTACCACCTGTCTTACCTCCAGCTTCTCTCTGGTCTCTTGGTCTCGCTCTGTTTTCGTTGGAATCGCCCCCCTCCAGGGTTAGTAAGGGGTGACTCAAAGGGGTAGGACAGAGTGGGCTGGGACGAGGGTCCCAGGGGACAGGGCAGGAGGGCTGGGTTGGAAGAAGGTGGGCCCCAGCAGCCACAGAGTAGTGGCAAAGCACCTTCCAGCCTGGGGAGCAGGGCAGCCGCCTGGAGGGGAGGGCCCCTCTGTTGTAGAGAGAGACGCTTTTCAAAGCCTTTATTTTATTTCTATTTTTTTTTGTTTTATTGAATTTAGTCAAGTAACATTGGTTAAGAAAATTATGTAGGTTTCAGGTGTACAATTCTGTATACATCATCTGTAATTGTATTGTGTGTTCACCACCCCAAGTCTTCTTCCATCACCATTTATTCCCCTTTACCTTCTACTCCCCCATCCCCTTTCCCCCGATAATCCCCATAGTGTTGTCTTGAGTTTATTTTTAAGCCTTTATTGTACTGAGTATTAGCAATATGCTGAAGAAAATATCCTCTCCTGCTTTTCTGAACAGATTCGTGTAGCCTTTCCATCTGACTTTTTTTTACCGTAAATACAGTTTGCAGTCAAAGCAAGTAAAGACAATCTCTTTGAGGGAGTAGGGTAGGAGAGGAGTATTCTGTGGAGACGGTGGGGTGCCCTCTGGTTCATCTTGCACGTTCTGTGTGCCCGCCACGCACATGAATTTGCAACAGGGCTTCAAGTGGAAAAACCACGGTTGGCAGCTTCAGTTCATACGGAACAAAGCCCCAGATTCCCCGGAGAAATGAGCTGCCCAGGTGAGCACGCAGCTGCACAGAAACAGCTTCACCCAGGGGGGAGGGGGTTTCCACATTCTTCTCTGTGTTTCATTTACTCTGGCTTTTTTCTTTTCTTTTCTTTTTACAATAATAAGAACCCATTCCAGACAAATTGCGTTTGGACTTCAAAATAGTGGGATAGGTATACTTTAAGGAAAATTTCTTCGTTTGACCTTACAAAAATATGATGCCTAATGGAATGAAACTCTAATGGTTTTTATTGCCGAAAGAAAAAAGTCAGTGTAATGTTTAATGAACTCTTTGAAAATTGTAATTGTTCCTTTAATGGAACTAATTCTGATTTCCATTAAATATACCTGTTGTATCTGACCTAGGTAATTGAAAGTCCCTGTAACCAAGACGTTCCCCTTGACACCCACAGGGAAACTGTCTCGCTTCCCTAACAAGTTTGGAAAACTGTGTTAAAATGTTTCCACCAAAGACTTTTGTTAGTTCTCATTTTAGTACTTTTGGGTTTTTTTTTTGTATTTTCAGTGAAAAGGAAAACTACAAATGATGTGTACATATCTGGAATGTTGGAAAACTCTCTAAAACTATAAAATTAAATTGTTTTTGTTTGTTAAGAAGTCAGTATCAATTCTTTCAGTTCATGATAATGCCTGTCCAGTCATTTCAAAAAATAATTTCACAATTTCAAACCTTTTAAATCAAATTCTATGATAGAGACTAGGCATTTTGTGATAGTCTATAAAATTAAGGCTTCCATTCAAAAATCAATAAAAAATATGAGTTAGTTACAAAGTGATACAGAAAGATGATCCATTGTATTACTTATATTTATAATTATTACTGTTGGACAAATTGATAATTTCACTTCTACTCAAATGCAGGATTTCAGGTGGCATTTGTTTCATTGCAAAGAAAAAGAGAATTTAGATAATTTGATCTCACAGCATTGTCCAAGTTCAAATTTCTCTAATATTGAATTTTGAATGTTACAATGTTAGGAAGATTATCTATCGATATATATATACTTTCTAATTTAATTGTAGGGATTATGATATAGTTTATTATCTTTAAAAACCAACAACAACGAAATTCCTGTGTAGCCATTCAACTTATAACCATAAAACTTTATAAGGTGATAAGATGTCTTGGAGCTTTGGGGATTACCCTCTTGTGGTTAATGGTGTGTCTGTTTATCCGAGTTCTTTTTCTTCCAAAATATACTGTCTTTCTACTGTATTTCAAAAATGTTAACTTCTGATCACGTTAGACCCACCACTTACTTTTGATTTAAAGACAAGGATGACTCAATCGCCCGACTTCTTTCTCTCTTTAAAATACATGGAATCTATGCACTGCAAATGTAGTACAATACGGCGCAACTCATAGACTCCCCCAGGAAGAAGATTGATTCTTTTAAAAATAGTTTGTGGCGTTCTGTTCCCTGATTTTAGAACAGCTAAGTGAGGATAACTTGGATTCTATCCTAGAATATTAAGCAATGGACTCACCCCACCCGCATACAACAGGTTTGACATTTGATGGGAATTAGGGAACAGCAGAAGAGAAAGAATCCTTAACTGTGTGTTCCCATGTCACTACCTAAGGCACGTTCATGCCTGTCCATCCTTTCATCTAGTACAGCTGACTGCCACTGAGCCAAAAGACCTGTCTGGGGAAGGGGCTCGGTACTGTCAAAAAGGAAAGCTACTCTAAGAAGCTTGTGGGACTCGGTGTCAGTTTTCTCCTTGAATTATAGTTATTTTACTAACTAGTTATCTTTTGCACGTCTTTTGGGACTGGAGAATGAGATGTCGCAACGATCTTTCTGCGGTGCCATTTGCACACGGGATTTATGGTGGAGATTTGCATTCTAAGTGCCTCTGTGGTAAGAACAGCTCTCGGAGAGACTGTTTGTGTCGCCATCGTGTTTAAATCGGATTTCTAAAGCAGGCCCAAGTTAAACATGAAGGCAGCCTGAGATCCTCTTCTGAAGTCAAATGCGGATTGTTGACTTACCATCGAAGTTATCTTTCTCTGATTTGTTTCTTTTTTCTTCTTTTTTGGCCATGTAATCGGTGATCCTTTTTAATCATCTCTCTTTTGCTAACTATGTAGTTTAGAAATTGGGGCATTTTTTTTTTTTTTGGCATCATTATGAAAAGTATGTATTGAAAATTCATGATTAGTGGAAATAAGATCTGGAGTTTAAAAGGAGCCTCAAGAAGCAATTTAGTACATAAAGTTATAAAGTAATAGATACTTAAATATACCATGTGGTTATTTATTAGACACCGTTCTGGTCAGATTAAGCACGAGCGTCCGGACTTGACATTCCCATTCATTCCTGTAACCCAGAAGGTGGTGCGTGTCCCAGGCACAGGCCTGCTCTAAGGATGTTCTGGGTACTGTTCTTGAAATGCTTTCCTTCCAGTGGAGACAGAAAAGACAGACAAGAAAATGAGCGATGGGACAGACAGCGTGAAGTCCTGGAGACACATGGACCCGTAGGTTTTAGTCGCACGTTTCCTTGTCCTTTAACTTCTCAGACATTCTTGCTCATCTGTGAGAGGGAATTAGAATAGGTGACTTGCCTCTTGAAAAAGACATTCAGCCAGGGCCAGAGAAGCCCGAGCTCCATGCACAGGGCGAGCTCTGGAGTTCTCAGCAGATCTGATTTGCATAACTGAGTTTCATTCCCTCCCGGGAGACTGGTTACAGGACACATTCCAGCACGCACACTCCTTGAAAGAGAGCGGGAAGTATGTGTCTTTAAAATACTTTTTCAGCCCTGGCCGGTTTGGCTCAGTGGTTAGAAAGTCAGCCCATGGAAGAGAGAGTCCCGGGTTTGGTTCCCACTAAGGGCACGTACCTCAGTTGCAGTTTGTCCCTGGCCCCGGTTGGGGTCATGTGGGTGGCAACCAGTCGATGTGTCTCTCTCACGTCAATGTTTCCCTCTCTCTCTTCTCCCTCTCTCCCTCCCACTCTATCTGAAGATAAATGCAAAAATGTCCTCAGGTGAGGATAAAAAATGAAAAATAAATAAATAAATAAATAAAATAAAATAAAATAATTTTTAGTTGTAAAATTAAATCATAAACTTTTTTTTAAGAAGAAAGAGAAGAAAAATAAATAGATGAAATCCCTGTATACTTCCTGTTTTCCTCCCCAGAGGTAATTACCACCAACTGTTGGTTTTGCATTGTTTTATATATTGTCTAAATAGTTGTATAAACAACTTCCTTTTTATTTTCAGAAATCAAAATCAGATCAGAAAATACAGTAATGTGCAACTTTTTCTATTTGCTTATTGGTTTTCTTAAATAAGTAAATAATTTATACATATAAAATACATAGATAATATAAAAATATGTAATATATATTCATTGTAATTTATGCAAATATTCTGAAATATACAGATGAAAATCCTCTTTCTTTTTTAATCCTCACCAGAGGACATTTTTGCATTTATCTTTAGATAGAGCGAGAGGGAGAGAGGGAAGAAGAGAGAGAGAGAAACATCAATGTGAGAGAGACACATCGAGTGGTTGCCACCCACATGACCCCAACCAGAGCCAGGGACAAACCACAACTGAGGTACATGCCCTTAGCGGGAACCGAACCCGGGACTCTCCCATCCGCAGGCCGATGCTCTAACCGCTGAGCCAAACCTGCCAGGGCTGAAAATCCTCTTCCAATACCTTTCTTCCATTCATTTGCAAGTCCCAGAAAACCAATGTGAGATAAAATAATATAACAGAGTATCTTTTATAAGATCGATGTTATGGTTGAATTATTGTTATTGTTAAGAGAGTGTTATTGTTATTGTTTGAATTACATTCCCCAGAACTGATGAAGTCAGTGTGTACCTCTTGTAGACTGCATACGAACAGATAAGGTCCATAAAAGATTCTTTATTAAAAAAAAAAAATTGTTTTTATTGACAGAACTGTTTTGCTCTGGGCCACCCTGCAGGAATGATTTTGGGAAAAGAGGAAGTGGGACTGTGTTAAATACCCTTTCCTCAGGGTCCTATAGCCCGAAGCATTTTGACAGCTCTGTCTGGCAGTGCGGAGGAGGAAAATGAGGCAGTCGGCAGACTTTTCTCTTGTGCTGATTTTGACTTTTTATTTCTTGTTGATTGTATTCGTCTTCATGTAGACTCCTGCCAAGCTGAGTAAATGAGGTTCAACACGAGAGGACTTGGAATAAATGGCGCATATTCCATTCCATTATGTATGACTTCAGTGTTTCGTGAGCTCTGGAAGTTGTTGATAGAACGGTGTCAGAAAATACTTAGAAATAAATTACAACCAATTCATCTTATCCTTTGGGATTTTCCAGCTTTCGGATCCCCACGCTTTAGAATGCCTACTGAAGTTATCCAAACGCAAAAACTCACTGCCCCTGCGTTAGTGGGGGGTCTCTAGAGAAGCAGAATCAATAGGAGGTGTGTACAGAGAGAGAGAGAGTCGGGGGGGAGGGGGGAAGAGAGAGATGATTGACTGATTTCAGGGAGATGGCTCATTTGATTGTTGAGGCTGATGAGTCCAAAATTTGAAAGAAGGCTGGAGACTTGGGATAGTAGATGGTACAGTTCCAATCCAAAGGTGGTTCTCTCTTCTTTGAGAGAGGTCTGTCTTTGTTCTAATAAGCCTTTACCTAGTTGGATGAGCCCCACCCACATTATACAGGGCAATCGGCTTTACCTAAAGTCTACTGATTTAAAGGTTAATATCATCTTTAAAATAGCTGCACAGAAAAATCTAGAATGACATTGTTCCCAAATGTCTGGGTTCCGTGGCCTCGTCAAGCTCACACATGAAATGAACTATCACAGCCCCTTCTTCTGGGGAATATTCTTGTAACTTCATTTCATCAGTTCCATAAAGGAGGCACTATAACTTTAAAGAAAATTTCCTATGTGACTCTAGTTAATACACAACGTTAGCCAAACTGCACAGTCTGCGGGAGCAGCCCCTGCAGACCACCCTGACCTCTCACTCTAACTGCAGTCGGTTTTGACAATTCACCAGAGGGTCTCAGGGAACTCACGGGAAGTGTATCACACTCGTGATTATAGTATATTGCAGGGAAAGCAGTGTGGAATAAAATCAGCCAAGGAATCAGAGGAAGAAGGCAGAATCTGGGAGGGGTCTTAATGCTGAGATGCTGGCCATCCTGTCCCCGTTGAGTCGTACCTTCTTCTGGCCATCATATGTGACACTATGCACAGAATGGTGCCAGCTATGGACACTCACCTGAGCTTGGTGTTTGGAGCGTTTACCTGGGCTTCATTATGTAGGCACGATTGAGTGCATGATGCCCACGTGGTTGAATTTAGTCTCCAAGTCACCTGATAGTGCAGGACTGCAAGTCCCCAACCTAAACCACACGGTTGGATTTTCTGACTCAGGAACCCTGAAGTAGTTGGGAATGGCCGATCCTTACTCTAAACAAAGATGATTCTGTCTGGAATGTCATAGATTGCCCCCCAAGGGCAAAGCCCCAAACCTCTCTTTAGATAAGACTAGTTTTTTAAATGCAGAGTCAGGTAATAACATTCTCATTTGGAGACATGGAGCACCAATAGAAATGTGTGAAGGCAAGAAGCCACTAAAAGAAACGTGGCATCATGGAAAAGCGATCATCTAGGCACTTATCTTCCTGAGCGCCACTTACCGGCTCTAGAATAGGAGGACGTGAGGTCTCAATTTTGTTCATTCATTCCACATATAAGTGAGGTCCTATGGTGTTTGTCTAAGGTTCCGTTGATCCTTGATGATTTTGTGACTTTCATGGGCCTACAGAAACTTAGCATCTTCCTCTCGTCCAACTTCACAGGCAACGTTACGTTGTTGAACTGTTGCAGGCGGCGTGCCTACAGCCCGGTTGCAGGAACCTCACCTTCCAGCTGGAGGGTCGTGACTGAACACAGCCTCCACTGCAGAAGGAGTCCGTGTCGGAGACATTTGCCTTTGCACGTTGTCCCTTTCCACGGACAAAGGCCCTGTCTCACCTTCCCACTTTCTCCTCTAAAACGTCTTTGTCCTCACTGTGTGATCTGTCTTCACTAGATCGATCGCTAGAGAATGACACAGTCACGAATTTGCATTTTTTAAATAGTGAAATGAGTTGTTCCTCAGTCTCAAAAGAGTGTTTAATATGAGTTTTCTAGCAATATTAATTTTTAGGCAGAAATCCAGCAGTGAACTATACCTGCAAACAGAAAGCCATCACAGTTGGATGAGGTGTGAGTTGTCCCCTCCCCCCCCCCAAACAAAAGCCTCCTTTACAACAGTCCTTATGGGTGGTTACCCATTTTCCCATTGAATACTCCTATTGACAAAAAGCTCATAAAACTGCAGGGTTCCTTTTACAGTAGCTCAAAAACTATAAAATGTATTCATAATATTAGAGTGTTTGAATTGATTTACATAAGATGCAGCACGACAGGAGGAACTGTCACTGGGTTTTGTTTTATTTTTGGTCAAATGACATTTCGGAACGTTGTTGGCTCTCCGATATCTCTGGGGATTAATGAATTTGGGAAAGAAGAAAAGTTATGCAAGTGAGTGCATTTCTGTGTTCGAAACGCTCTGATTGTCATTTTTTACCTGTTTATGACAGCACACACATCACGTTGCATTATGCAAAGATTTTCTGCATTTAGGTGAAGGATTTATTAGGGGGGTAAATGGACTTCAGAAATGAAAGGGCAATTACAGGGCTGGAGTAGAAACAGGCATCATGTCAAGAGGAGAAAAAATGGGAAAGGAATTTTGATTTTATAGAAAAACTATAAGATTGGCCATTTGTTATGTCTACTCCTAAAGTGATGAAACCTTATAATGGAATCTATCTTGATATTGACTACATTTCTCCTTGCCCAAGTATGTACAGAATGTTATTGATATAGAATTTGAATGAGCTATCCCAATAGCAAATGTGGGCTATCAATTACATTATTAAATAGGTATTGAGAAATAATGAAGCATACTACCAGACATAAAATATTTAAACAAAAGCCCCATGGTTCTTGCTGGCCTTGCCTCTAATCCATTGATTTGCTATAATGGTCAGTTAGAATAATATGAATGTGTACAGATACAAAAGGTTTCATAGCAAACACAATTCATTTCAAATTAAAGTTGAATTTTACAAGAGGTAAAAATGTAAATAAGGTTTAGTATTAAGAAAATAATCTTATTTTAAGTAGTCATTTAAATATTAGTTATGATATTTTAAGAGTCATTTAAATAGGTAATGTTCTCAATATGTGTAATTTTTAAATAATGTGCAACTTTCAGAATTTTGCAAAATAGTGTAAAAATCACCTAACTGTATTAGAAGTCAAACCACCATTTATTCAAATATAGATATAAAATATATATAGAATCATAGATTTCAAACATGTTATAAGGCAAATTACAGTGAGACTTTCTACTCATCAATTTCTTCTGTAACTTTTCTGAAATTTTCCAATTATATACACAAATACATAAATATATATGTAGATCAATATAGATAGGTAGATAGATGGATGGATAAAGAGACTATATATATATACACAAATGGACCCTTATATATAGGTGCTTTTTTAAAGAGGTGCTTTTTTAAAGTGAGGGATATAACTTTAAGATCTGTTCATATTAGCACACAGAAATCTATTTCATTCTTTTAAACAGAAGTGGTATCAATGTATCATTTCCTTATGAAGGACATCATATGATGTTTGTTGTAACAAACAGTATTGCAATGAACATTTTTTATTGAATTTATTAGGGTTACATTGTATAACAAAGCCATACAGTTTCAAGTGTGCAACTCAATAAAACATCATCTGCACATTGCATCTTGTGCCCATCGCCCAGTGTAAAAACTCTTTCCATCACCATGTATCCCCCTTTGCTCTCTTCCACCTCACCCCTGTCCCCTCTGCCTATCACCACACTGTTGTCTGTGTGTGCGCATGTGTGTGTGTGTGTGTGTGTGTAGATAGATAGATAGATAGATAGATAGATAGATCTGTCAACCTGTTCTATGTATCTATGCTTCTGTTTCTATTTTGTTTGTTAAATTATTTTGTTCATTAATCTCACATATAAGTGAGATCATATGGTATTTGTCTTTCTCTAACTGGCTTATTTCACTTAGCATAATACTCCATTAACTCGAAAGAATACACGCACCCCTATGTTCATTGCAGTGTTATTTATAATAGCCAAGATCTGGAAACAGCCCAATGCCCATCAGTAGATGAGTGGATAAAAAAGCTGTGGTACACTTACACAATGGACTACTACTTGGCTGTAAAAAAGAAGGAACTCTTACTGTTGCGACAACATGGTGGACCTGGCAAACAATGAACATTCTTATACATGTATTTTTTTCATTCTTGTGTAAAAATATATGAAGAAACTGAGACACTGAAATCCAGGCTTTGTTCTCTACCCTCATAGAGGAGTTTGTTTTGCTCCTTTGGCCTTTCTCTACTCTATAAATGCTTCCCTACGTTACCTGAAAGACCATGTATTATTTTCTCCACTTGACACTCTGAGAGGTTCTCTACCAAGTGCTTTATGGAAGACAGTGTGTAAGAGTAAATTGTCTCATAGCATATAACACAAAATATCCATTAGTATGATTATAATTTTTTTCAGGCTACCCATCCTATGCTCATTTTAAAAAGAGGTTGGCTTATTCATATCTTAACAACTTCTTAAATATACTGTGTCTGAATTCTACATAATTTATCATAAGATAAAAGGGATGAAACATAAATCAAAGTCACTTAAGAAAGTTTCTGTCTTTAGTCCTCTGTTTGTTCGAAGAAGAAGATGCTCTTACAGCACATTTCTCAGCTTCCTTCCAAACACGTCTAATGGTTATTTAATGCTTAGAGTTAAAACCTTTTAATATGTGCTTTCCTTCCTCATATGATTTTATAGCCTCTCCTTTTGAAATTCTCATCTCTGGAGCAACTTTTCTTATTACAGTTCACATCTCCTTTCCTTCTTTCTTCTCTCTGGGGAAGGAGGAACGGCCGTCTGCGAGACGATGCACGGGAGCCCTTCCTCCTTCAAATATTTAGTGCCTGTCCTCGTTAGAGGTGAGATGACACTCTGCACGTGGGTTCGCTCCGTGTTTCCTTAGCTGCTTGGCTTATGTTTATTTTTTCTGAGAAATGGATAGTACAGTCCTCATCCACCAGCATTTTACGATGAGTGGCTATATCATTATCATGACTTAAGTCTATGGGGGAAAGTAGAGCTGGGGAAAGTCTTGGAGGAAAGTACCAGAAGTGAGCGTATGAAGGAAGGTGGGCTGAAGAGGTGAAGAGTGACCGCCACGCTTCCTTCATCGGGCGTGTCACTTACAAAGCCAGGAGATGCCTGTTCTAGTCACCCAGTCTGCAGCCCGTCGCAGGGGTGCGTGGGAGATAGAGGCACGTGAGGAATGACCAGCACGTTATACAGATGCTCTCGGTCACGCAGACTGGCCTCTTTCTGTCCCTGGACGTGTCCTCTGGGCATGACAGTTTTGCACATCAAGCATTCATAGTGCTCACCAGCACTTCAATATGTAAACTGTTATAACAGCATAAGACAGAAGGTACATCTCCTCTCTCTGTTTGCTCAGGAGAAGTTGTCCAGCAGAATGGTGAGAGCACAGGCCTTAAAGATAGACACACCTTCGATTAAACTGAGATGGAACAGCTAAGTAACCACCGTACTATGTCTGAATCACTCAGAATATTCAGTGAAGGTTAATACTTCCCAGGCTTCCCTCAAGGAGAACATGGGGGAAATTTCATCACAGACTCTCAATCAGTGGTGATAGCTTTAAGACATTCAGTTTCAGAGTTCATCTGAAATGACAGAAGAACGACTCCATGGGATTCCTCTGTGTCAGATTCTCCCCAACGTTAAGTTGGTAGTGTGTTCAGATCTCCGAGTTTTTCCTCCACCTCCCTCTTTCCTGCTCCCCATTTTCCATGATTCACCAGGACTCTGCAGATGGTCATATCATTGACTCTGACTTATTAAAGCCAAAGTTGTGCAGCAAAATCAGCACAGAGAAAGGACAGGTGGATTGAAAACCAGAGAAAACTAGATGTAACCTTTCAAAGTCTTCTCCTGGAGTCACCCAAGAGGCTCCTAACTCCCCCAGCTTTGAGTTGTGACAACGTGTGAGAAATGCCCGTCAGAGAAGCTCACCTGAGACTAGAAGTCTAGGGTTTTTATGGTGGGTCAGCAGGTACCTTCTATCCAGCAGGTACCTGCCCAACTTCAGTCTCCCAGAAGGAAAGCAGGTGCTCAGTAGAAGCCATAGATTTGCACAGACGATTGAGGCACAGTAGACTCATCTTTTCATTGAGGGAAAGTTGTACATTAGTGATGGGAACTGTGTGCTGTTTAAGTTCCCAGATTCCTGCCAAGCGCCAGCCTTTGAAGCAGCCCTTGACAGCAGTCTTGAACCTACAGGTTATCTTGATTTTTCTGCAGGTTGTGTCTATCTGGCAGCAGCCAAGCATTTTGGGAGAAGATTCAAGTAGCGTAGAATCAAGCTGAACAGTAAATCCCATTGTTCAAAGACTAGTTCTACCTTACTCCCCCAGGCTCATAACCTCCTGGAGACCCCATATGTGGCGGGCGTGGAGAGACTGAAGAAAAAGGAAGACCACTTCAGATTGATAGATAGTAGGTTTAATGAGCAAGGGAACTCACAAGGCTTGTTTGGGTGGCTACGAGTTGAGTAGATTTCTGCACCTACCCACCAGATCTTACGTTTACATTGAGGCCTTCACAGGGTTCAGTCACGTGTCCTGTCCAGATGGTCACATCACCACATTAGTTCTCAAGCCTGTGTCCTTCTAGCTTGGTGAAGTCTGGCAAATGCACATTCCAAGCACAGGGATGGTTTGGGGACCTCCACTGCTGGGGTCCAGCTCATGGGACAAAGGGACAATCATGTGTTCTTGATGACCTTCTCCAACACCAGTCATTACGATATTGTCTATAAACATTTGTTGCAAACATTTCAGACATATATTGAAGAATATTTTTACAAATCAAGCTTTATCAGTGGTTCACAGTCTAATATATTTATAGCTTGCTTACATATTACTGTCCATCTCTGGAAAAAAAAAAATCTAATCCAGCAGGGGGGTGTGATCAATCCAACTTTATATGCACAGACACTAGACACAAGATTAAACAAAACAAAACAGGTGAAACAAACAAAAAATACATCTTTCTCCCAAAATATGTTTTTCCCCTTTCTTAAATTTTCAGGAGCAAAATGTATGACTTTTGAAACTATTTTTTTTTTTTTTGGCGTTTATATTGAAGTTATTAGAACGTCCTCATACTTTTCTAAACCTTTCCTGATGCTACTTTTGATATCTCCTGTTACGGTCTTTGTATGTCTCCGTGATGGTAAAAGATATCTTGCTTTAAGAAGAGAGACGCTTTCCTTACCTATAGTCATAACCCCTAAAAGACTGTGGAAAACGCCCCCAGTTCTTTTCTCCTTCCTTCTTACAACAGCTCCCTTCCAATAAAGACCAGTAATTAACTAGCAGATGTGTCCAGTGTGATCAGCATTGCGAACGATGACAGAAAGGACCATCTTGGCCACCATGATCCCTGCTGTCCCGTCCGTACCTGTTATGACAGAAATGATTATTTTTACGGAGGGAGATATTCAGGTTAATGGGCGCCGTTCTTCCCTGGGCTGACAAGAAAGATGTTACAACCCTGGAGATGTTTCCATAGATCTTCCGAATGGTGGGGAAAGGGGAAGGCAGCGGCGGCAACAACCGGAGAAGGACTGTTGGCCAACGTCCATCGTGGAGAGGTTGGTATGTGCCCTCTCTGCTCTCAGCACTCTCCGTCCGAACCTCATTTAATTCTGTAAACGAGCAATAGGACGTTGGTTTTTGTTATCATAGTTATTACCTTCCACAGTTCAAGGATGAAGAAACAGAGAAATCCGCCAAGCTCCCCCTGGAGGAACAGAGTAGGTATTCAGACCCCAGGACTGGGTTACCAGACCCGCGGTGTTACCATTTCACCTTGATCCCCCCATGTTCTTATGTGTGTGTTTCTGTGTGTAGCAGGGGGGTTAACATGTGTTTGTGCATTATGTATCTATTCATGCAGAAACACGTTCTTTAAAACATTGAACCACATTCTTTTTAAAAAATTAAAATCAGTCCATTAAATCCATTTTAAATCAAAATGAATTGCAAGATCTTATTTTGATAACTGCTTAATTGTTTTACACTATTTATCTAAAAGTTTCTCATCGCATCCCTAAAATAGAAACACAACAAAAAAGAACATTCTAATTCAGTGCTTCCGCACATTACTATCTAACAAGATAACTATTTTCAGAAAGAGGGTAAACTTGCCCTCTGTAATGATTACAAAGAGTATACATGTATGCATTATCAATATATGCTCGTACATTTTCACCTCCAAAGTCATATTTATTTTCACTTGGAAATAAGCCTCAAGATAATCTTCAATGGAAATGATGTAATGGTTCTGACCTCAAGATATCTTGTCTCATAAAAGAGCTAACATTTAAATGACTGTTTTAATGGACACTAGAATGGTTACCAATCTCTTTGATGATCTTACTACTGTAATTATTTTTTTTTAACCAAAAGACCACATGTTTGGAATGTCTCAACACTGAAGTGGTTATATAAGCCAATGATTAATTTTCCTCATATTTAATAATGAAAATATTCCGAGCTTCATGTGATCAGGACCCTGAGATAATATCATTGCATCAACAAATTCTCTATAAAATAAAGGAACTGAGAAGTTGAGTTCATCCATTTATTCTCATTATGGGAAACAGTGTTTTGTGAGGCTCTTTGAAAATATTGAAAATAAGTCACAGGCTCTTATGTCTATTTTTGCAGACTACAGGTTCAGAAATTCTATAATTACTCCATTTTTCTATATTAGCAGAATAATCTTGCTATGCTGAGTTCGGGGTAAAACCTTTTATGAGAAATGCTTACATCTGGTAGCAGGTGGTGGCTAAACTTGGCAGAACTGAGGTCTGAGGTGCCTAGGGCCAGAGAAAGGCCAAATCAGGCAACATATACATTCAGGTAAGAGTTATTTCATTTGCTCATAACCTCAGAGGCCTCGAGGATGGGAAGGCATCTGTTTAGCTCATCTAGTAGCAGTTTGCATAGAAATACCTTTCGATGTCTCAGAAAGTCGTCCAGCCTCTTCCTGAGCATACTCAGTGAGTAGAGGGCTGATGTTTTGACAGTTCTATTTATTAAGGATTATCTCCACGTGTCTGCCGTCCTGATGTCTCCATTGGCTGGTTTTTAGCTCTGTTCTGTGGAATGGCTCTGCTAGGGTCCACCTTCTCTCGTAGGGAAAAGTTGCTGACGTTATTCTTCATAAGATATGATTTGCATGTTTCTTACCATAATAATTAGAGCAACACTTATGAAATGCATACTGTTTGCCAGGCACAGTGCTGTACGTTTCATGTGTATTCATAATTCCTTTTTCGGAGGAGGGGGAGTGCCTCTGGAAGAGGGCATAGAGGGGATAAATGGTGATGGGAAAATTAAATTAAAATTTTAATTTTCATAACGAGTCTATGAGGTAGGTTCTATTGCTATTTTCATTTTCGTAATGAGGAAACTAATTGTCGTAAGGTTTAATAGCTATAACAAGGTCACATGGGTAGTTAACGAGTTCTAGAAAAGCCTAGCAGCTGTACAAAGTCACACAGCTAGTTAGTGGAGAGTCAGGATTAGAATGGACAGCAGATCCAAATCCTGAGCGCTTCCTTTTTTTTTTTTTTTTTATCATCAGATACAGTGGGAGGGAGGGACGGAGAGAGAGAGACAGAGAGAAACATCGATGTGATGGAGCCACAGCGACTGGTTGCCTCCCACACAACCCAACCAGGGCCGGGGACAAACCACAACCAAGGTACATGCCCTTGACTGGAATCGAACCTGTGACTCTTTGGTCCACAGGCCAACGCTCCAACCACTGAGCCAAACCAGCCCGGGCAATAGTACATTTCTTTTTATGCCTATTAAATCCTTAATCATTGGATCGTATCCCTGTGACTCTAAATTCTTTAAAAATAGCTTTCCTAGGATTTGAGAAATATAATTATCATTACGTAGAACACTTCTTTTTCTCATTCTTTGGGATATCACGAACAGGGCAAAATATAAATATTCGATCATTAAAGGTGGCTAAGATAGCCTTTTTTTTTCATCCTGTGGTCATATTAAAGAGTCATTAACAGAAAATCTTGTTCAATGGCCCTATTAAAAAGTAATTAAAGTGTAAAAGTTATTCTGAGCAAAACAAACTCATTCTCAATAGTCACATGATTTCACCTACTGATTGACATAGAAAAAAATACCTGTTAGGGATTTGAATCAGAACATCAAGAGATGGGGGTGTTTTCTGTTGAATAATGATTAAACAGAGAGTTGCTTTTACAGTTTTCAAGAGAACATCTTGCTGTGAATTAGCATCTTGAGTAACGTTCATTATTTTTACATACTGAAAAGCTCAAGGCGTATTTTTCTTTCTTGCCTCAGTGGCTTCGGTAGAAGAAATAAATTGAATTCTGTATGTCTTGATCATTTAGAATTTTTCTTCTAAATATAAATTCTAATCATAAAACACTATAACTCGAGAAGGTATGGAAGTGAAAACTATATAGGATTCTTTCAGGTGATCCAAAACAAATAAGTGAATTTAAAAAAAAAAATTTTTTTCCCCTTTATTGATTTTAGAGAGAGAGGAAGTAAGAGGGAGAGATAGAAACATCGATGAGAGAGAACATCGATTAGCCGCCTCCTGCATGCCCCCCACTGGGGATCGGGCCCACAACCTGGGCATGTGCCCTGACGGGGAATCGAACTGGCGACCTCTTGGTGTATGGGTCCACGCTCAACCACTGAGCCATACTGGCCAGACCAAATATGTGAATTTAAAGTAATTTTGGAAGGAATGCGGGTCAGATCGTCAGCAAATAAGAGTTCTGCTGACACTCAGACACCAAGTCACCTTTCTCTTCATTTGGGAAAATGGAGTAGGGCTGAGTGGCCACGAGGGTTCCATTTCTTCAGTGGCATTGGCAGATAAATGTTGTTTGGTCCTTATTTTCAAAGCGTGAAGAGCAAAACCCAAAGAGAAGACATTTAATTAGCTATATTGTCTCCACTGTGGTTCACTGGGTTGTTATTGGGTTCCTAGGACCTGGCCCACCTTCTCCAGTGGACCTGGGAGCACGGGTGAGGGTGTCCGTGGACTTCCCACAGCAGAATCATTCCACGGCCAAGGCCGTCTCTCCTCAGAGATGGGAGTTCATGAACAAAAAACCAACTCCAATCCCAAGCAGCTGTGTTTGGAGTGACTGACCCCCCCTCCTCCTACGTTGCAAAGCCTCTTGCATTACCAACACGTCAGTACTCTGTTTTCATTGCTTTGGTTTCGCCTACAAAGTGTTCTGTGGGTCCAGAGCATGGGGTGATTAATGATCTCAATATCTATGTGTTCTCTGCCAAATTGAATTTAGCATATTTGCTGCAGGTGATCTCTGGGGCCTTTGCATGCACAGAAAGCAAGCGAATTAATAATTAAAAACACAACAGCTATCTGGTGGTCACTTTTAACTTAATTTGTTTGGGGCCAGGCCCACGCCTTATACTTCAGCGCTCTGCTTCAGTGACTGAGCTGCGATGCTCAGGGAGTGGAGATCGAGGCCTGAGAAGGCACATCTCCAACACAATGCACTCTGCGGTGGGGTAAATGCCGTGGTTGGGATGTATCTGCAAAAGCCATCCTTTTATGATCGAACCTTCACAATTTTTACTTTTTGCCTGGTGGAGAAATGCAGGAGATGGAGTTAAAAAAAAAATCAAGTAAGAAGAATGAGTTCAAAGAAAGATTGTGAAAGGCTGCTCTGCCCAGATGGCCCCTCTGCCCGCCTGCGGGGCACGTTAAGGGCGACTGGGAGCCTGGAGGGCAGAGCCGTCCTTCTCTTCCAGGCAGCCGGGTGGGCGCAGAAGGGTTGGTTCCGTGATGCTGAATGTATGCGCGAGAATGGGATTCGTTTAGAAACAGCCCAGTCTCAGGTGTGCACAGCAAACTGAACCAGAGCTTACACCTTTAAAAAAACTTTCCTTTTGTTCTTTTATTTATTCGTTAATCCTCACCTGAGGATATTTTTCCCATTGATTTTTAGAGAGTGGAAGGAAGGGAGGGAGGGAGAGAGAGAGAGGAATATCAATGGGAGAGAGACGCATCCATCAGTGGCCTCCCGCATGCAGAAATTGAACCCACGACCCTTTGGTGACATGGGCCAAGGCTCTAACCACTGAGCACGCTGGCCAGGGCTAATCTTCCCTTTCTTCTGGAAGAAGCTCATTGTGCATGTATTTGCCAGAATGAACGTGATGGTCTTGGCCATTTTGGTGGCTTTCTTTCCCCCCAGAAGCAACCGAGCCCAGCGAGTGGTTTTCAGACTCCGTCTCCACGGAGTATTTAAGGGCACACGGCATTTACTTTCGCCCAACTCTGAATTTCACAAATGATACATGAGGATTAGTGAATGCTGTTCACTGTAGCATTAAACTGCCTTTTTTTATGGCCAGATACCATTTTAATCTGTGTCTGCAGGAGCCATTCAGGAAAGTATTACCCTGTGAAGTTACATTTGGATTGGTTTTACTCAAGAAAGTGACAAAAATAGGAGCCACGGTTTTCCACGGGATTTATAAGCGGCGACATTATTCGTTTCCTTATTCATTAATGGGACCAAAGCTTCAGCGGTGCTCTCATCAATTTTACAGCATCGTGAATGCATGGAGTCAGGAGATGCTCTGGACTCGTGAGCTAATTTTTCCAACAATTTGAAACTTTCAAGAATGGATTAAAATGAATTTTACCCATGAGAGCGTGATTTTCTGAGCATGTGGTGAAGCACGTTTAAAACAAACCCTGGATCAAATGTCATTTAGGTAAAAAAAAATAATAGTAGTAGTAGTAGAATATATTGTTAATAATGGTGCCACAATAATGTGGTTTCTGCTTAACTATTTCAGCACCGAATTCAAACAGTCTTAGGGAAGGGGCCATCAAAATCATGCAGGAATAATCAGCATGTCATTTTGCAGTAAGTTAGCAATCCAGTATTTGTTTTTTACTCAATTCTTGGGGACAAAATGAAACAAAAACCTGGAGGCACTTCCTGGTGGACTGCAGTGGTATCTAGTCACCCCCGAAGGTACCCTGTGCTCAGGGTCACAGCGCGCTGTGCAGAGACTGCGTACCAGTGGCCTTCCTGGTGTCGGGTGACTCGGGAGCTCTGAAGACTCCATGTTTGAAGCAGAAAAATCAAGAGGGGCATGGGATGCAGTTTCTGCTTTTGAAGAATGTCTAGAATGAGGTAGTAAATATTACTTTTTAGGATAAAGGATCTCATAGTCCTAGAGCAAATGAAGCTGCCTTTGGCCAGCAGATGAGTACGAGGAGCGTATATACAATTTGGAATGTGGTGGTTCTAACAAAATTTAGTATGATCAGCATTACATTGCACTAATTTTTTTTTTTTTTTGCCCTTTGATTTTAGAGAGAGAGGAAGTGAGAAGGAGAGAGACATAGAAACATCGATGAGAGAGAACATTGATTGGCTGCCTCCTGCATGCCCCCCACTGGGGGTCTGGCCCACAACCTGGGAATATGTCCTGACAGGGAATGTGTCCTGACAGGGAATCGAACCAGTGACCTCTTGGTGCACGGGTTGATGCTCAACCACTGAGCCACACTGGCCGGACTATATTAATTTCTTTTAACCCAAAATATACTGAGAGAAACATCAATGTGAAACAGTAACATCCATCGGGTGCCTCCCATGCACACACATACACCCCAGCTGGGAATTGAGTCCACAACCTGGGCACGTGCCCTGCCTGGGAATCAAACTGGCGACCTTTCGGTGCATGGGATGATGCTCAACCACTGAGCCACCCCGGCCAGGGCTGTGAGAGCACCCTGTGAGAGCGCGTTATATGGCATCAGCGAAACTTGACATCCAATCTCACGTTCATTATTATTGGCCGTGAAAATATCAAGTTGAACATTTTAACCTCAGATCCTTGAACACAAAGGGGGTTTGATAATGTCTGCATTTCAGATCAGATATTACGCAAGCCTTGCGTGCTTCTGAAAGACGGATAAGTCCGTGTGTATGCCATGTGTGTTCATCACTTACTTGTAAGTATGTGGGTAAGCCTTTTTATTCAGTGTTTTTATTTGGAGATATGTTGCAGGCCAGTCATTTGCTCTCCATCCAGAGGGTGTGGGCATAGTACATCTATTTTGAAAGAGTTGATTCAGGAAATGGTAGCAGTAGAAGCCTATTGGACGTATGTTGTTACAGTCCAGAGTAAGATAAAGAGTTAGTAAATAATACATTTGATAAATGATATACCAAGATTTGTCTGCATCCAAGACCTCAGCTTGTAAAATCACCACTGTATACTGCCTCTTTTTAACAATTCAGTTATTGAACACATATCCCTATACTGCATGTGAATTATTTAAAGAAACTATGAGAGCTTAGGGAACGTCTACAAAATTCTGAGTCTACAGTATGGAAGACACTGATAATTGCTTACTAGCGTGGGGCTACATCTTTTAGAAATAGACTCTTGGGTAGAATGAATCAGAGGTCTAAATCAGAATAATATTTTGGGGGTTCTATGTTTGTGATAAGAAAGTGTGTAAAACTATTGTATTCACTTATTGCAACCGGACAGTTCTTGAGTTGGTTTAATTACCAAAGAGTGTCTATCAAACAGATGACTCTTATACAGGGGATATTATTGGGCGTGTTCTGTGCGAATAACTAGAGTATGTACAGTTAATGACTATCAACGGTAAGGTGAGATTATATACGGCACTGGTGATGATAAATGTATGGATTCGTAGTCTTCACATGGTATAGTTGAAAAACCACATCGACCCATGCACCAAGAGGTTGCCAGTTCGATTCCTGGTCAGGGCACATGCCCAGGTTGTGGGCCAAATCTCCAGTGGGGGGCATGCAGGAGGCAGCCAATGAATGTTCTCTCTCGTCGATGTTTCTCTCTCTCTCTCCCTCTCCCTTCCTCTCTCTCTAAAATCAATAAAGAAAAAAAAAGTTTAAGAAAGAAAAACCACTCCATTATGAAAAGTTCTGTTGACAGATATTCCATATTTAATGCAACATATAAAAACATTTTATTTAAAAAATAAGCACCCAATTCATCAGCCTAAGCAGATTAAAAGAAAATTACTCTAATTTAAAATAAGTTAGCATACTTATTAAAATCTAATAGGTAGCAAAAGCAAAATGATAAATATTTACAGGAACACTAAAATATTAAACAACCACTTTAGAGGAAATAGAAAACAATGAGAAGATTGTCTACGGAAAACGAAAACCTCTACCACTTAATAGAATCCAACTTTGACTTGGAAGTATGAACTGTAAAATAGTTTATGGAATTTCTTAAACAGTGCAGTGTGAGGGATTGTCCAGGAACACTGTGGAACAGTAAATATATAAATGGCAGTGATATTAAAGAATGGAGAATATAATACAGATAAGAGGTTAACCGCCTTCCCGTTGACAAGTAATATCAAAGGCACACTGTTAGCACTAACATTGTAGAAATATTGGAAGGGAAAGAATATCTTTAAAGTGTAGTTCCAAACAATAACACTGCTCCTTCAGAGATGTAGAAACAGCTCGTGTGTGTATGTGTGGGTTGTATACTAACACAGAATAAAATAAAAAATGCTATATTGAATCAGAACAGTATTTCATGGCACACCTGGTGTTTCATCTCTAAGTTTCCCTGAGATAATTTCAGCATCGGTTTACCATTATTCCATGTATTTATATCAAAATATCATGGCTGCATTATGAACACATTGCTTCGATTCCTTCTCATCAAACAAAAGCTTATTTAAATTGATTTTTTCCAAAATTGTGTTTCACCGATGTTCAATTCTGAAAATGCCACACTAAAAAGCAATTCTACCCTCACAAAGTTTGGGGAATGCTGCATTTTAAACACCCTCTTGATACTGGAAAAAAATATTAATACTCGCCAAATATAATTTTGGGTCTTTCTACTTTTAGTCCCTTTGGGTGCTGGAGTATGTTCTCAGTTGTGACCAATACAAGGTGAGCAGAGTGTAGTGCATTTCGGGATGAGACATTGGAAAACTCACGAAGAACTCTAATTTCTGGGGTTTTAATTGTTTTGACTTCCTTACCATGGTAGAGAAGGAAGCCCCATGTTTCAGAGGGCACACCTGCAAGATGGTGGAACCTCCATCGGCCATGGGTTTTTGTGGAACCGAGAATCATTGCTGTCCTGCGATGGGCATGCAGTGTGAATGATACATAAACATCTATCGTGTTAAGCCACCCGGAGTTCAGGGTCTGTTTGAAGACAGCTTGCAGCCTGTATTGACCGTGCAGTTATGTACAATGCATATTATATCATTGAAGATCTTAGAAGTCCTAGAGTAAAGCCCAGAATCTATTCATATTTTCTTGATCTGATGCTGTGTGGAGGAGAGTTTGTGAAATATTGATTTTAAATGCTTCTTCACCTGCCCTGTATCACTGTCCTCTTTACCTGTACGGGGTCACATACTTTGAAAGGTAACTGTCCGCTGGATGAAAGCGTGAAGCGCTTTCTTTTATTTGTCCAAATATTACCTTCAGTGTTTCGAGATACATATTTATATTGAACTGAAAACTGGTGGTTATGTTTACATTTCCTTTACTCCGGTGCATTTTAATCACATCTCATGTCTTCCTTCACCTTTTCAGACAGTGTAAGTTATTCTCCTTGAAATAATAATAATAATAATAATGATAATAATAATAATAATAATAATAATAATAATAATAATCTCTTTTGTAGTTTTCCAAGTCTTTGATTACTTTAGTTATTCTCTTCTGGATTTTTCAAAGTTCTCTTATTTATAATTGAGGTACATCAACCGTTGTTAGAAATATTTTACAATAAGTTGTTAATGGAGTAAGAAGCTTTTCTATTGAGCTTTTGTTGCTAGCTGTAAAAACTTAGAGTGGGACTAGAGCACAGTGGAAGAATCAGAATGGCTTTTGCTTTCTGGTTCCCTGTGCATTTGTTGACCGTACATCTGAAGCATCATTTTTTTTTTCTTCTCTAAAATCATTCGTATCCTTCAGTCTATTCACAGACCCTGCCATGTTGCTTCTCTAGTTTATTTATGTTAACTTGACATTATCTTTTCAAAAACAATGCTATATAATCTATAATGTTTGGTATTTCATGATACCGCTTTTTGCATAATTTATTAAAAGTATTACGGTACCAACAGATGCTGGAGTATCCGCCGCTGACCCTTTTTATCTTTTGTAGCCTAGGGAGCACATTTCTGTCCAGAGAAGAGAATATTTTCCCCTTATGTTTCCTGTTCTTAAGATAACTAATTTTTCCAAAACTTTTTAATGCCAAGGCTGTCTAGCCAGATCTCTAATATATTATAATACATTAAGTGACCTATTATGTTTTCTGTGGTATAGTATGCTGGTTGAAGTGTTTAATGGATGACTTGCTGATGTGGATGTCACCAACTTCCCTGATACAAAAATAAGTCACTCTTCTCTAGTTCTTGTGTCACTTTCAGAGCCGACATCAGGCTTCCTCCTTCCCGTAAACGTACAGAGTCATCGAGGGACGTGTTGGACTTTGGTTTGGTTTGGTTTTCTCTCCTTCAGATGTCCCGTCTGCTTTCTTACCTTCAATCGTTGCTTCCGAGTAGACGATTTGAAAGCCGCATGCTCAGTCCAGACCTGATTTCACGAGCTGACCCCGTATTTCCAGATGCTCCCAAACCCAGTTCCGTCTGCGTCACCAGTACGTCCACATCTTCACACCCAAAGCTTACATTTTCCACAGCTCACCATGATGTAGGGTTTCCTCCTTAGGGACACTTGTCTGGGAGCAGGATGTGACTGTGGTCAGAGTCACATAGGTTCCAACTTGGTTGCCTGCTTTGGAGGGGTTATTTTTAAAAACTCATCTCTCTGCCCATGAGCATCGTCCCGTGCACCAAGAGGTCACTGGTTCGATTCCCAGTCAGGGCGCGTGCCTGGGTTGCAGACTTGATCCCCAGTGAGGGTGTGCAGGAGGCAGCCAGTCGAGGTCTCTTGTCGATGTTTCTCTCTCCCTCTCCCTTCCTCTCTCTCTAAAAATCAATGAAAACATATTAAAAAATAAAAATTAAAAATCACCTTTCTTTGTATCGCACGCATACTAAGCGTATGTTCTGGATTTGTGGCATAGTCGCACATTTACACGCCGTGTCCTGTTGTGCACATCTGTGTTTGAGAATTTGCCCAAACACTTGCCTCACTGTTGGGATTGATTTTGGGAAATATTCACTTTAATTATAAGATGCTTGTGGGGTAAAAGTAAATAAAGATGCGTCTATTTTCATTTTAAGGTGTGGTCTTTTAGAACTCACTAAACCTAACAATGAAGTTCATGAGAAGTGCTGAAAATTACCCATTAACTTTTCTCACAAGAAACTCTTTATCTTTTATTTCTCCCTTACCCAAATTCCATTTGACATTCAATTTAAAATCCAAAGGATGTAATGAAAGCCCTTAAGATAATGACTGTGGAAGAGCAATATAAGCTGACATTTAATGAAGTCGACGTGTGTGTCTCTCACCTGAAGAGATGTGAGGATTGAAAGCCACACTGGTTATTATATGGTCTGTGTTTATCTTCATCTTTTATCAGAATCTCTGGGGAATATTACTTAGCTCTCTACTGAATATCTTTGTAGATACTCCACAATTTCATATTATTTAGAGTTCACGGATAATGCAAGAGCTAAAGCTATTTAATACTGTTTAGTATTTTGCTTTCAAAATAGTCCTAATCCCAAAGAGTCTCATTAATGTCTCATTAATGGCGATATTAGTAGAGTCATATTTCTGATTCTGTTATCATTATTTTATATCAATTGCTTATTCAATTAACTGAAAATCTCAGCATCGGAATTTGAGACAGCGAGATGCCAGTTCATGAGACATCATCTTCATTCCCAAATCCCTGAGATGACAGCTTCTTTGCACACCTGGAATGTTCCACAAGTCATTCTAGTTCCCATTAGGTGTACATCAACAGGTTACATTGACAATTGGACCAAGACTTCTAAAGTGAGAGCCAGAATTTGAGGCATATTTCACTTCTTCATGCAGTGAAGAGTTTACAGAGAGCAAAGCGGTGATCGTAGGATACATTCAATAACATTTTAGACCTTTAAACCCTGTTAGTATGAAAACTTCAGATTAAAACTATAGCCGTATGCAGTGGGTATGCCTTGCAGTTCAAAAATATAGCTGTGTGGGAACTTTTCTCTAGAAGTCCACGAAAGGACTCCCTACTCTTCTGGGTTGGCAAAAGAAGCATTTTGCTTAGGGTGGTGACTATGTTTTGGGAGGCTTACAGAGTGCCGGACAATGGATATTCATGTTGTCATCAAGTCATCATGCCAAACAGGTATCTTCTCCTCAAAGCTCCATCACCCTGTTTGGTCCTCAGTTATAGGCAGCTTAGACTTCTCTGCCTGTCCACAGGACCCCTTCCTGTATAGCAATGGTCTTGGTTGTTGATGACCTGTGTGGTCAAGGACATCATCCTCTGGTCTCCATGCCACTGGATGTGAGTATCTACAAGATAAGCCCATCTGTCTAAACCCAGCCAGCATCTTTCCGTGAGGTCTTCCTGGAAGCCTGGGATTTACTGAAGAAGGTCTTCTCGACTCCTTAATCTCTCAAGGCTCTCTGGCTTTTGCCCACTTTCCAAAGACGACCCGAGATCTGCATAGAACACTTTTGGCTTTATCTCCTCTCTCATCATTGTGCCTTTCTCTCCTTCCCTCACCTCCTCTCTGTAGCCAGGAGACAAGAAAACAGAAATGCCCAAAATGATCACCTCCTTTTCAGGAGGAGTTGTAGAACAAGCAAAGGAAAAGGTAACCTACTTAACAATGTTAATGTATCCTATCTTTTTTGTAAACTTGATAGTACATCATACTCTCCCAAAGCATTGCAAGTACCTTACTATATTTGCACTTCCCTCAAGTCTTCTTTCTCATTCTCCTGAAGTAATTTATGCTGTCAACAGAATACTTTGAGACTATTTTCAAATGCTGTTTTATGTATATCTGTGTGTGTGTGGCAGAACTGTTGAAGTCTTCGATGCCTAAGGTTTTATCCTCATTTTTAAGTGGTGAGATACTTGTATATAAAGTTGTGGGCTGCAGGTTCTTTTCCCTTTACATTTTAGAAGGGTTTGTCCTTTCTCTTTTGCATCCAGGGCATCTAATGTCCACTTCATTTTTGTTCCTTTGCTCCATGTTTCTGAACACTTTTAGAATGTTGCTACTTTCTTTACTTAGAATTTACTGGGATGCCTCTAAGAGCAGGTATTTGATTCTACCTGTGATGGTTAGCGGTGAGATGGATGCGGACGGACGGGGTAGAGGGAACTAGAGGAAGTCCTCAGAGTAACAATCTCTTCTTTGCTGTGACCCTACAGCCCCTTTGGCTTTACAGAGAAGCTCCACAGGCCAGAAGCTCCCTCTGTTGGTTAATCACCTCTTCAAGGCATCTCACCCCCAACTCAAGTGGGCGGGACACCTCATCACCCTGGGCACATCCTGTGGGCACGATTGTCCCTTTGGTTCCCTCCTCCCTCATCCAGCCTTTCTTCATGGTGTGGCACCCCCTGCACAGCTCGCCTCTCCCCCTTTGATCTTCGCATGCTGATTGGATAGAGCCTTCAGGATCCCGAGTTACACCTGGGCTTGAGGAGGGAGGCGGTGAGCGTGAGCTCTCAGCCTACTGCCTCTCCTGCATTCAGATGTCACAGCCTCTTCCAATATGCATGCACGTACCAGGGTTTGTCCTTTTCCAATATGCATCCATGTACCAGGGTTTGTCCTCTTCCAGTATGCATTCACGTACCAGGGTTTGTCCTCTTCCAGTATGCATCCATGTACCAGGGTTTGTCCTCTTCCAGTATGCATCCATGTACCAGGGTTTGTCCTCTTCCAGTATGCATTCACGTACCAGGGTTTGTCCTCTTCCAGTATGCATCCATGTACCAGGGTTTGTCCTCTTCCAGTATGCATCCATGTACCAGGGTTTGTCCTCTTCCAGTATGCATCCATGTACCAGGGTTTGTCCTCTTCCAGTATGCATCCATGTACCAGGGTTTGTCCTTTTCCAGTATGCGTTCACGTACCAGGGTTTGTCCTTTTCCAGTATGCGTTCACATACCAGGGTTTGTCCTTTTCCAGTATGCGTTCACGTACCAGGGTTTGTCCTTTCGATAGTTTGCTTTCATTAAAAATAAAAACATGGTCAGGTTTCGAGGGTACTGACTTGATTAAAATGGTTAATTCTACCATCATCCTCAGTGGGGTTACATAGAAATCTCAAAAATGTGTTCAGAAAAAAATAAAGCCATTTCGATCACTGCCCCTGCACCTCCTCCCCTTTCCATTCAGATCACTGTGCACAGGCCTCCCTGGTTAGAAATGTGGGGGCTGCTACTGAGACTCGGGGCGAAGGTAAAAAAAAAAAAAAAAAAAAGAACAAAGTTGTGATGGCTGTCGCCAGCCCTAGTACTTGACCTTTTTTATATTAGCTGGTTTGATCCAGTAAACATCTCGCATATAACATGCATGAGATTAGTAACTTTGGCACTTGACAAATGAAAGCAGTGTTGTTGACAACATTTCCCAAACCCCCACCTTAGTGAGTCGCGGGGCTCTATTTTATACTCAGGTCTGTCTGCATCCCAGTCCCTTTTTAAAGACCAAGACATTGGGACTGGGAGGCAAAAGGCACAGTTAGCCTACTGGCTCCGTCAGCGGTGGGACCTTCCATAAGCCACCCGACTTCTCTGTCATTCAGTGTTCCCGTTGGTTAACTGAGGCTGTGAACGCCATCTGCTAGTCACTGTAAGCAGTGAGCTGACTTAAACCAAGAACGTGTGTGACTGTGCCTCACATGAGCTACTCTGTTGGTGGCTAGTGAATGTTTGCTGGATTTGAGTGTGTTGGAAATTAATCCGTATCCCATGCTCGTAATGGGAAGCACTGTTCTCGGTGCTATCTACTGGGCCTGTGTCACACTTTCCCCCACAGACTAAAAATGACCCTGACTTACATGCGTCAAAGACTTATCCAGCGTTAAGATTTACCAGGAATTTAAAAAGTACAGGCGATGCGGAAACACCAGTGCAACCCAGAGTGGTTTGAGATGTGGAACCCAGGTGTTTCTTGCCCACGCTGGACATCGTTTGTGGGCCAGAGTAACAGATGTTGATCTCAATGAAGTAGGCTGGTCACTTCACACAGTGAGAAGTGTCATTCAACATCTCCAGTCTACACTTAGATCATTCAGGGATTATAGGTCATTTTCCAAGAGCACATGCCTCATACATTTGTAGATTCTAAGTGGATTTGCCATATGCTATCCTACTCCAAGGACATCCTGCTAAAATCCTTTCATAAATAAGGAGTTTCCTTTTAGCAAATATTAGTATATTTGCCAGAAAGGGTTAGATTTTATACTGGGGTTACACCCCCCCCACACACACACACACCCAGTAAGAAAATAGATGATAGGCGTTATCACTTTATCCCTCTCCATGTGGCAGAAATGTAGCTGAGATTATTCTGATAAATACCGAAATACATATTGTAACCTCATCCCTAGTGTCTAATGCTTTTCACTGCAAACAGGGCAACATCAAGAGACCGTTTATGGAACACCTGTTGTATATATGGTACATTTGACAAAGAGAAATGTAACTAAGACCCAAATGACGTCTAGACACAGATGCTCCCTTGGTAATGTGATCACATTGTAACTATTAAAACAGAATACCTTGTGTACTATAGGCCCAGAGTCATCAATTTCATATGAGGTAGCAAAGGGGTCCCCAGAGTTTTTGTGGACCATGGACAGACTGAAGTACAGGAGAAGGAGAATGTTTTAATAGCTTGAGACAAGAAAACGTTTTCCCATTAGGGAATCCAATCACTGAAGGGAGGTGTGTGTGTACATCTCCATGCATGTGTTGATGTCTTGATAGTTTGTGTTCCCCTTGTCGTTTGTATGTTCACATCATCTCCGCAATTGGAGAGCAGTCTACTTCCATTTGATCAGCATTTCGGAAACCTGTGTGAAGTCCGCGTGGGATGTGGAGGCAGGAAAGAAGGAAGAAGGAATTCACACTGGAAATGGCATTTACTAAAAGCCCCCTTTGCAGCAGGAATGAGGACAGGTGTTTCTGTAAATGCTAGGTTGACTTGCCGTCATAACCCATCTCTTGTTGTGCCTTTTCTTCAAGAGAATTCTGATGCCGTGGGTAGGAAATTTACTGCAGGGAACCTTTATAAGATACAATCTTTAAAATACCCTTCAGGTAATGGGATCAATCTTGGTAAAGGGACTCCATTGCTTCTTGCTGATTTGGTCCATGGTGAAAAATAAGAATCACTTTAGCTCCAGAGCAGAAAAGAATCATAGATGTTTCTTTCTCAATGAATTGACCTAGCATGTAGATTGAGGAACATCTCCCAAGACAAGTAATCCAGAGAATCCGGCTTAAAATCATGAGGTTACACGAATGTCAAGGGCCTCTGTGTAAATAAAAATGCTGTGGTTCAGGAATAATCTTAAGGACGCATATTGAACACGAGAAAGCAAGCTCGGTGGCAGCTGCTAAGTTACTATGAAAGACTAAACCCATTCAGAGGAAGGTGGCGGTGAACTCTTTAATCGTTCACTCACTTCCAAATTATCTATGATAGTCTCCTATATAAACTGCAACCTAGAATCCCGTTCCTTCAGTGCACAAGGTAGAGGGTATGGCAGGAAAAAAAAAAAGGAAATTATATTTGCAAACACACTGGTGCTTTTTTGAGAACACAGTGGTATCCAAATCATACCAGTGAACGTTTAGTCTTAAAAAACAAACCTCTATTATTTTTTGCCTCACGTAGAAAAAGGCCCATTGGTTTTAGGAGGAAAATGAAACAAAACATGTGAGGCGTTGAAGCAGCGATTGAGAAGTTGGTGAAGGCAGCTTTGGGGTGGGTTTTCTCAGATGGAGATTTATTTTCAACTCTGAATATCCGTTATTACACACAACACTTCAGCAATTGTTAGTAGTTCTTACTTAAATGTCTGCAGAGAAATCTAGTTGAAATATACAGTACACTCACCTGTGAGTCTTCCCCGAGCTCAACAAAATTTCTCATTGCTTTTATTGTTTTATGTTTCATAAAAGCCCAAGGATTCTGACTATGGAAATAGACCACTTACAGAAATGTACCCAAGTCCAGCTCTGTATACGACATATTAATTTTAGACACTTCACCTTTTCAAGTTTTCATAAAGTAGTAATTTAAATTAACTATAGTTTCAATGTATCAAATTTTTATTTAAAATTTATTTCATGTTAAATGTAGCTTTCAAGATGATCTGTTGTAAAGAGACAAATTTAAAACAGTATTTTGTAAATGTTCCAGTCAACATGCCTAATAGATCTTGTTGTGTTATTCAAGTCACATTTGAAATAATATGCTTTTGTTAGATTTATGCTGAATTTAAAATTTGGCAGACAAATGTATTAACGTGATTTTAAATGCTGCTGTGGGCTCAACTTTTATTGCTTAATTGAGAGTATATGCCACAGTATAATTATGCCAAAAATATAGCTTCAGTGAAAGAGAAAAGATATGTTATTGTCCCAAAGGCTAACTCTGTTCTCATTTTAAATTAGAGGAAGCAGGACACATTTCTGAGGTTGAAAATTAGCAACAGGGTTCTTTTTTTTGCCAAATTATTTCGGACCTAAAGACCACGGGATGTTAATTTTCCCTATTGTGTTCTATTTATTGTAATAGAACCAACTTACTTTTTTCAAATGGTCACTTGAATTGTTATTGATTAGGTGATCTAATACAGAGTATATGCCAGCAAAGATGGAGTTCTTTCCTTTGGCATTATGTAAACAAAACAAAAAAATTACTCTGCTCTGAAGTATGAGAGTCTTACAGCTGGAAATCAGGTTGGAAAAGTTCTCATGCCTCATTAATACCTGTGCTATAAATTCAGGTAGAACAGCTTGACAAAGTAGTATCTCAAATTGCAATAATCACAGGAGTGTTTATTTTAATAGTTTCAAATGCCAAGCAGGAGACTGTTAGAGTTAATAAACATCCCCAAATGGATTCTTTGTGATAAAAGAATATCAGTGTCATTTGCTTGTTATCTGGGGGATTTAAATTGAATCATATCAAATAACGAATTCTGGCTTTCAAGTCCCATGTGCCTCTTTTTCTTTCCCTAATTCTGAGTTGTACAATTTACATGATAATACACACATCTAAGAAAAGGAGGCTACAGCTGTGTGACCTTTAAAAAACAAAACAGCATTGGCTTCCAAAATTAAATGATAAATAGTCTTTCAGGGTCTGAGTAACTTTCTGGACCAGAGGTCCCCTATACACCTTAATTTAATCCCCACAAGCCAACTCCTGTACCAGCTCACTGTTGACCTGTGTCAGTTTTATTATTTAAGTCAGGATTTGCCTGGCCCTTAATATAATTAGTGATTTTTATATTACCCTGGACATTTTCGGGTATTATGGGTTATTTTTTAAATATGTTTTTATTGATTTTTTAGAGAGAGGAAGGGAGAGAGAGAGAGAGAAACATCGATGTGAGAGAGAAACATGGATCGGCCGCCTCCTGCACGCCCCCTACTGGGGATCAAGCCTGCAACCTGGGCATGTGCCCTGACCGGGAATCGAACCGGGACCTCTCAGTCCATGGGATGAGGCTCAATCCACTGAGCCACACCGGCCGGGCAGGTATTATGTTTTGAGACTCTGAACATTAAGTTTTCGGTTTTCACAGTTCTCTGACGTCACACTGTCTTGTGACTGCCAGGTTGGGGTGAGGGTCCAGGTGTCTCCCTCAGATAGGATGCGGTGGAGAGGATAACTCTGTTTCTGCTCCCCGGAGGTAGGATCTGGCCCCCAGCTGAGCCTCGGCTGACACCATCCTGGCTGGTAGCGAGAGGGGTGCCTCACTACTTTGCGTGGGGGTGGAAATCCAGGATTCTCCTTCTTCTTTTATTTTTTTCTTCTTTGATGCCACTCTGCATGGGGTGGGGAGAGGCTGGAGACACACCTGGGAAGAGCCTGGTGAGGGTGGGACCATAGGCTTCCTACCTGATCTTTGCCGATGGGGGAGGAGGTGAATTCTTTCCCGGGGTGTTTTGCTAAAGCAGGTGCTTCTTGTATCAGAGTGTCTGTCTTGCCAGGCAGCTCCTTTCGTGGCCCTTTGGCCAGAGAAAGCTGACCTTTGTGGGCACGTCTGTTTGGCCTCTGCCCGTTGGTGTTTCTGTGCTGCTGGCAAAGAGGAAACCCAGGGGACCCATGGCCATGCCGTGCCCGGGTCCCGTGCCCCTAGCCAGGCTGCCTCCACTCTCCAATCTGCAGTCTCCTTGTACTTGGTTTATGCAGAGTATCAGGGGCTTGGGCTGTGCTCAGCACGAGTGAGGTGTGTGTCCACTCCGTCTTGGTCTGGACTGGAGGACTGGGGTGTTGTCTGATTCCATGGATGTGTGGCCCGTGGAGGGCACCAGGCTGTGGACACAGAGGCTTGGTGGCACCATCGATATATTTTTTTACACTTATTTTTGTATTGAGGTGACATTGGTTAATAACATGTTTCTTTTATAAAAAATTTTTTCCCTTTGTTGATTTTAGAGAGAGAGGAAGTGAGAGGGAGAGAGAGATAGAAGCATTGATGAGAGAGAACATCGATTGGCTGCCTCCTGCATGTCCCCCACCAGGGATAGGGCCCACAACCTGGGCATGTACCCTGACCGGGAATCGAACCGGCGACCTCTTGGTGCATGGGTCCACGCTCAACCACTGAGCCACACCAGCCAGACAATAACATAAGTTTCTGGTGTGCATTGTACTTCGATGCCTGTATACTGTGCACTGCTCACCACCACGGAGAGAGTTTCCATCCATTACCATATGGTCACCTTCTTTCCCCCTTCTGCCCTCCCGTTCCCCTCTTGTAACTGCCATTCTGTTGTCTGTTTCTATGAGCTTGATTTTGTTGTGTTTCATTTGCTCGTGTTGCTTTTTTGTTTTCAATTTCACATATGAGTGAAACCCTGTGGTTTTTGTCTTTTTCCATCTGACTTATTTCTCTTAGCGTAATACCCTCAAGATCCATTCATGTTGTTGCAAGTGGCAATGTTTCATCATTTGTATGGCTGAGTAGTATTTCATTGTGCGTGTGTGTGTGTGTATGTGTGTGTGTGTGTGTGTGTGTGTATAAATCCATTCATCTTTATCCATTCATCCACCCATGGATACTTAGATGGTTTCCATGCGTTGGCTATTGTCATTAGTGCTGCAATGAACATACCGAGGTGCATCTATCTTTTTAAGTTAGTATTTTCACATTCCCCAGATACATTTCAGAAATGTCCCTGCTATTTAACTGGCTACTGTGCCTTTTCAAGTGAAGAAGCTTTAGATGAAAGCGATGTAGAATCTCTCAGATTGCAGAGGGTGATCAGTGATGATTGAGAGACTGCACTGGATCCGGTCGGCTCTGAGCCACGTTCAGCTTGCGTGTAGGTGAACAAAAACTACGTTCGCTGCCCTGGCCTGTGTGGTTCAGTTGGCTGTGCACCAAAAGGTTGCCCACTGGATTCCCCAGGTAGGGCACACGTCTGGGCTGCAGGCTCAGTCCCCTGCAGGGGTGTACGGGAGGCAGCCAATCCATGTTTCTCTCTCTCAGAGATATTTCTCTCTTTCTCTCCTTTCCTCTCTCTCTGAAATCAATAAAAACATTTTTTGAAAAGAGATTACACAGATCAGTGACGTACACACTAACCAAGTTCTGTGGACTGTTGTGGAGTCTGCCTAGCTGTAGTTAACAGTCAACAATCCCATTTATTGCACCCGATTCTAATTTTAGTCCTTGTATTCCTGAATATATTTTATGTGCACAGTATTAAATATAGTGTTATTCAAGGTGTTTTGTGTTTTCTTTTTTTAAAATATGTTTCTATTGATTTTTTTAGCAAGGGAGGAAGAGGGAGAGAGATAGAAACATTGATGTGAGAGAGAAACATCGATGGGCTGCTTCCTGCACGCCCCCTACTGGGGATCGAGCCTGCAACCCAGGCATGTGCCCTGACCAGGAATCGAACCGGAACCTCTCAGTCCATGGGACCACACTCACTCTACTGAGCTGCCACCGGCCAGGCAATGATTTGTGTTTTCTAAAAAGTTACTCAAGCTGATATAAAACAACAGCAAAAACAGATCATAGTAATTATTTCTTCAATAAGTAATAGCATTTCAAAAATAACATGTTTTAAAATCTATTGCATTTTAAAGAAAACATGTGAAGTTTAAATGTAATGATAGTTTATGGCTCTATCTCAGAACAGATTTAATTTCTTTTCCAATGTTCTGTCACCCTAGAACTATCTTAAAACAACAATAATTTATTATTTCTCATAAGTCTGTGAGCCTGGAGTTCTGCGAGGGCTCAGGTGGGTGATTTTTCTGTTCTACTGGGAGTGGGCTGGGTTTACTCATTTGTCTGTAGCTGGGTTGGGAGGTCCAAGGAGGCTTTGTTTACATATCTGGAAACTCATTTCTTTTCCACAGGGCCTCTGCACCTGGTTAGCTTGGTCTTCCATATGGTTCTGGGCAGAGTTACAAAAAAGAAACTCAAGAATGGAATCCAGCCCGACCAGTGTGGCTCAGTGATTGAGCATCAACACATGCACCAAGAGGTCGCTGGTTCGATTCCCGGTCAGGGCACATGCCCAGGTTGAGGGCCCAATCTCCAGGGGGGGGCGTGGAGGAGGTGGCCAATCGATGTTCTCTCTCATCAATGTTTCTATCTCTCTCTCCTCCCTTCCTCTCTCTCTAAAAATCAATAAGAAAAAAAAAAAAAAAAGAATAGAATCCACAAGTCCTCTTAAATGAAGCCACAAATCAATTTCTGCCACATTCTGTTGGTCAAAACTAATCAAAGAACTAGTCTAAGTTCAAGAGAAGGAGGAAAAGACCCTCCTTCTTGGTGAGAGGAGAGATCAAATTGTATTGCAAACGGTACGTGCAATGAAAGTTATTGCTCTGTGACCATGTTTTGAAATAACACACCCTATAGACTTCCTGGGTGGAATTGCTGATTACATAATTTGCAGCTAGAGATGTTGTTACTTTAGTAGCAAATTCATTTATTTCTAGATAATTGTAATGTTACGAAAGGCAGATCTCAAACAACCTAACTTTATACTTCAAGGGACTAGAGAAGGAAGGACAAGCTAAGCCGTTTTAGCAGAAGGATGGCGATACTAAAGATGAGAGCAGAAATAAATGGGCTAGAGACTAGAAAGACAAGAGAAAAGATCAACAAAACTAGAAGCAGTTCTTGTGAAAAGAGAGTTTGTTTTCAGTCAATTTCCCTTGTCCCTGGCATGGGCTCAGTCAAACTACTCCTTAATGGGCATAATATATTTTTCAGGCTCATTTTTGACATTTCCACCGCTGTCCACTCTGCACTCTGGACATAAACAATCGAGCCAACTTCATGGATGGAACCTGAGCAGTTCCACAGAACCCTGCTCTCCAAAGAGCCTGCCACTTTGTTTTATGCTTTGATATAGACTTTCTTGAAATTTTTAATAAGTTTTGACCAAGAGGCCTGCATTTTCATTCCTGCACTGGGTCCCCTCTTGTTTTTACGTTTGGAATGAGGTTTTTATTCCTCACAGTATTCCCTCTGGCAAATCCTCAAACATTTCTCAAGATATGGCTTTAAATATCACCTTGCCTCTGAAAATTATCCTGATTCTCCACCCCCACCTGCAGAGAGAATAAGTGGGTCTTTTCTATATATATCTTGGTTCCCTGCCACTTGGCATAAAGTTCTAGTACACTCGTTGTTTTTTTATGAATAGTTGTGTATGTGTTTTTCTCCTCCATTAGTTGGACTTAAAAGCATGCCTTATTCCTTATTACTCATTTAGCAATGTCCCAGTGTGTAGTCTGTGGCATGTATGGTACATATTCAATAAATATTTGATTGAATCAGAGAACAAATGAATAGAAGAACAGAATGTAGTTCAGTATACTTGTCTTTAATACATTAAGAGCAGGTGCTACAGATTTAACACCAGATACATTTGTTTGCTAACACTATTCACTACCTATCTCTACCCAAAGCACTCCATTATAATTTTTGTCCAGTCTTCCTATTTGTTCTTTATTGGAAGTATAAAACATACTCTTTTATCAGATATTCAGTAGCCTTCATGCAGTCATTACTTAAATTCTTCCTTTGAACTTAGCTTCCCAGAGGCAATAAGAGTCATAGTAGCAGATATGCTACTCTGCCTGTCTGCATTAAGTCACCTGTGCAAACTCACCCGCAGCTAGGTTCTCAGCTCATGGAGACGCTTCTACTCCTGGCCAAGATGGCATAGCAGGGACCAAATTTATCCTTCCATCTGAAAGAACCACAAAACCAGAGAAAACATATGAACTAGTGATATTTCTAGACATTGAACAAGAGTCAGTAAGATACAGCAATCCTTGAGAAATCAGAAACAAATGAGGAGAGATGTACAATTGCTTGAGCTGACTGCCTGGAGAGTGTTGGATTAAGGAGACAGAGTTGAACGTCTTGAGAGGCCAAGATGATGAGACATCTCAGGGAAGAGTGTAGGAGAGGAGAAAGCTACATGGAATGGGGACTCCAGAGTTCTCCAAAAGATCCCTCCGGAATCTTCAGTTCAATACTGATTTGGGCATACGTGTTAGGAAGCTACCTGAGGCTGGAGGAAGAACCACTGTGAATGAGGCAAGGGAATAATACTAGAAGCTCCCAGAGGGCTGGAGTAGTACCTCTTTCCACCAGACAGAGAGGAAGACCTCTGACTTCATGGGGCATGGAACAGAGCCCATGTAATGTTTGACTTAGCAGTGGAGCAAAATTAGCCCTACACTAAAGGCCTCTCTGGTCCCACCTAACAGAGCTGGAAAGCAAGACCCAAAAAACGTTTTCAAGTAACTTGAGTCCTAAAAGAAAACTTGAAATATTAATAGGAATAAGCAAATATCCAGAGGCCACAAGGTAAAATTCACCATGTCTACTATCCAGTCAAGTTTGGTAGACAAGGAAACTAGCAGGAAAATGTGACCCGTAATGAGGAGAAAGAAAATAATCAACATGGGCCAAGAAATTACACAGATAACATTGATGAAGCCTCTAAAACAGTTATTACTATTGTAACCCACATGCTCAAAAAATTAGAGGAAAGATTGAACTTCTTGAGATTAAAAATTATACAAGATGCAATTAATGTCAGCTTAGACATTGTACAAGATGAGTGAACTTGAAGACAGAAATAGAAATTATTAAAAAAAAAAAAAAAAACAACCCACGAAGAACATCAGTGAACTGTGAGGGCATTGTGGGATCCAGAAAGGATGGAGAAACAGAAAAAACATTTAAAGAAATAATGACTGAAAAATGTCCAAATATGATTAGAACTATAAACTTAAAAATCTAAGAAGTGCAACAAACCCCACGTAGAGAAAAATACGCTAAAGTACATCATAATCAACTCATTTAAAACTGAAGATATGCATAAAATATTAAGCTCTTTCAGGTCACGCTGTACATTTCTTGGGCATTTTTGAATATAGTTCCAAATAGGGATACATACTTAATTGTTACTTATTGTATACTCATAGATTAATTTTATAAATTCAAATCATTTCTCAGTTATATTTAAAAATGAAGTTCTTTCTGCCTTTTATGAGTATTTCTTAGTTGGAAGTATTTCTTATTTTACATATTTATAGGAAGGTAGGTAACATAAGGCCAATAATTTTGCACTGAAAGTTTTACTTTTAACTAAATTTGTTTATGCAGAGTAAGAGATTTTGCTAAAGGAAGTCTCATTTTCAAAGGATAATGGCCTAGTTTCTTTTCAAAGAGTTAACTCACCTTTCAAAATTTCACTTTGTTAAGAAACCTGGAAAGGTAGTGTGGATTCATGTACTTAATCTTGGCACACATTAAGAAGGGGACACTAATTGGTTAATCAATACATGTTTAGGTCAGATACAGTGAAGTAATATTTTCAGATAGCAGCTAAAAACGAGTGAATTGCTGAATTCCCACAATGGTGCCAAACCAAAGTAGACAGTTGATTGGTAGATAAACAGATAGACATACAGATTTGCAGACACGTGGATTTAATACATTTGGGGAATAGAGTGAGCATATGAAAAACATATTAGCTTATAAAGGACATTCATTCATGGAGGAACTATATTATATTTTTTCCTCAAAGTTCATTTCTTATGCAGAGACTAACCTGCCTGAAACATTCACCAGTCCTAATGTGATAGCTGTCCAGTGTATGTCTGTTTCATAATTCACCTCTCTTTTCCCCCAAATATGGACTCTCAGAAGCACTTCTTACTGCCATCTGCGGACTTCTAGGTCTCCTCTGTCTTAGAGGTCAGGTTACATCTTTTCTTCTTTAATTTCTTCATCGGTACATCCTTCTTAGCACTAAGGCATTGCATGTAATAAGTATACAAAAGCAACTTCAGATGTAAATCAATCATGTTAAAAACCCTTTCGGGGAACAATACCATTATATGAATAGATAGAAGGCAATTGTATCCTGTTTACCAGAAATGAATTTCTAAGGGATGATTTGATTGTTGACCTCAAAAATGCATCTTAGCCTTGTCTTCTTCTTACTAATGCATCTGTAGGTCTCCTTTCTCTTTCCAGCCTCTGTTATTCTGTTTTCCTGAATATTAAATATCTGTGTGTTTTTATTTTCAAGGTCAAAATGTCTATGATCAGCCCCTTCTACAGAAGATCAAGTCAGTAAACACATATGGGCCAGATGTCAGGGCAAAGCCTCAGTTTGGAACAAACATCTGCACCCTTTCCAGACAGTCTGGTCAGAGACAGGGAGCATCCCTGTCTTGTTTGCTTAGTAGTCCTTTGGAAACCTTTTCTCACTGTATACAGAATTGGCATGGATTTTTTCATTCTGATGGTTTTGTGTTGAAGACACTAGTGTGTGAAATAGGAAATGAAAACTCACTTTAGAGTGGAAAAATTAATGAACAAATACAGCTTGTTATTTGGGGGGGGGGGCATAAAAGCTACAGAATAATTAGATAACTTCATAATTTAAAAGCTTTTTTAACCCTGGCCGGTTTGGCTCAGCAGTTGGAGCGTCGGCCTGCGGACCAGAGAGTCCTGGGTTTGGTTCCCGCTAGGGGCACAAAAAAAAAAAAAAAAAAGCTTTTTTAAATTAAATGTATTGGGGTGACATTGGTTAATAAGATTATATAGGTTTCAAGTGCACATCAAAAAAATTTTTTTTTCTTTATTGATTTTAGGGAGAGAGGAAGGCAGAGGGAGAGAGAGATAGAAACATCAATGAGAGAGAACATTGATTGGCTGCCTTCTGCTTACCCCGTCTGGGGATTTGGCCCACAAGCTGGGCATGTGCCCTAACTGGGAATTGAACCGGCGACCTCTTGGTGCATGGGTCGATGCTCAACCACTGAGCCACACCGGCCGGGCATCAAGTGCACATTTCTATGATACAGCATCTGTATTTCATTGTGTGCCCACCACCCAAAGTCAAATCATCTTCGTCACCATGTACTTGACCCTTTTCACCCTTCTCTATGCCCCGCCCCTTTCCCTCTGGTAGCCAGCATACTGTTGTTTGTGTCTAGGAGTTTTTGTTTGTTTGTTTTCCTTATTTGTTCATTGTTGTTTTCAGTTGCATATCCCACGTGTGAGTGAAATCGTATGGTTTTTAACTTTTTCTGTCTGACTTATTTCACTTAGCATGATACTCTCAAGGTCCATCTCTGTTGTCGTAAATGGCAGTGTTTCATCTTTTCTTATGGCTGAGTAGTGTTCCCTTGTGTATTTGTACCACATCTTCTTATTCCAATCCTCTATCAAGAGATATTTCAGTTTCCATGTCTTGGCCCCCGTGAATAATGCTCATAGTTTTTAACATTGATTGTAAACACTTACAGAAGGAAATAACGGTCAGTTGTTCTTTGTATTTTTCATTCAAGAAAACTGCCAATCGGAGGAAAATTAATAATAAAAAAAGAATCAGACAATAGTAACCTTTAAAAAATCCCTTAAAAAGTGAAATATATAGCCATGCTGGTGTGGCTCGGTGGTTGAGCATCAACCCATTCAGCAAGAGGTCACCAGTTCGATTCCCGGTCAGGGCACATGCCCAGGTTGTGGGCCCGATCCCCAGAGGAGGTCATGCAGGAGGTGGCCAATCGATGTTCTCTCTCCTCAATGTTCCTCTCTCTCTCCCTCTCCCTTCCTCTCTCTCTAAAATCAATAAAGAAATTTTTTTTAATTAAAAAAGTAAATATATAGAACACGTGGACCACTTATTCTAAATTATATAAAGTTGTACTACACTGGGTATAAACCATGAAACAATGGGAGCTTTGAGAACGTGTACACACATCCCTCATCTTTGTGTAAGTGAATACTTTCTTCTTTTGAAAATGGAAACAAGTTTTGCTTTTCAATATACTTGTTCCATTTCCTAAAACATGGAAGTCCTTGCTGATATCCATAGTGAGAATTCCTGAATAGTGAAGGATTAAATGTAAATATTCTGGAAGCTTGTACAATGCCAGGAGGAAAAGTTGGTTGATTTCCAAAACCAGGAGTAAGATCTCATATTTCAATTATTATTTTTTACCTAATTTTAATAGTTTGAGGAAAGCTACCCGGAAACCTGAAAAACAAAAGTTGTGGACCCTCAAATTGTGATGAAATTCCAGACAGGCCTGGTGGTTAAATGGAACCCCTATCTACTTGTGACGTCATTGTTGCTGTGATGAAAATAGAGATAGAATGAAAAGCTGCAGATACATCCCAATCGGAAAGCCTGGATGCATAAAACTTGTTCTGCTCGGAACCTGATCTTCAGAAAAACTTTTTCAAGTCTCCTAAATCCTCCTGAAGGACTCGCTGATTTTGAGAATAGAACTAAAATCTCCAGATTCTTCCAAATCTGAACATATCAGGCCTGGATCACTTGTTCTTTTTTAGTTTTGATCTTTACACAATCTTTCCCCAAATCTCCCAATTCTCCTTAAGGCTTTACAGCGTTTTCTTCTGGGGGTGATATTGCCAGGTGCTGCCTTTTTAGCATCAGGGCTCAAGGAAGTCAGACAGTGTCACCTTAATCTATACTGTAGGGTTTCACTCAAAAAAGAGGTATATCCATAAGCATTCAGCCTAATGTAGATGACGTATGCTTTCTATATATGCAGCAGCCCAATTACAGTTTTCCCCTATTGGGGCAAAGAACAGATCATAATTAGTATAAAGAAATTGGTAGGGTGCACAGCTGGTGTAGTTCAGTGGGTTGAGCATCATCCCATGGACTGAGAGGTCCCTGTTCCATTCCTGGTCAGGGCACTTGCCTGGGTGGCCTGCTCAGTCCCCAGTGGGGGTGTGCAAGGAGGCAGCCAATGGATGTTTCTCTCTCACATCGATGTATGTTTCTCTCTCTCTAAAATATCAATTAAAATATTTTTTAAAAATTAACAAAAAAAGAAAAGAAATTGGTGGAAAAGACAATCTTAGAAACCATCTAATCCTCAGGATATCAACAACTGTCTAGTCTATGTAAAACATTTTGCATAACTTAATTATAATTTAAATGTATTCCTTCAAAGACTTGCATGACTCTTTGGTCTTTATTTTGCTGACCTCCTGTAGATTAGACTTTCTGCCAATTTTGATGTGAAGGAAGCACTATGGAATCAGGCCTAAGAGGATTAGAATCAAAATTTGTCATTTGCGAAATGCAGTGTCAAGCCATCATTTAAGATAAATGCCTTAAAGACAACTCTGCAATCACAGATGTATTTTTGGAAGTGTTGAATTCAGTTTCACATTCTTAACGCTCCTCCAGTCTTTACAGGCAGTAATGAACGTCTGAGGTAGATAAAGTGCACAGAGTTCTGATTGTTTTAGAAGACGAAGCTCAGTGCAGCAGTATCAAGGCACTTCACATAATGAGTAAATCTAATGACTAGAAAATGCTTCTGAAAGGATGTTCTAAAGATTTAGGGTAACCTACAGTTTTGAAGGTGTAAAGAAATCAAGGTGATGTATTTTTATTTTTAATATGTGAAAACTTATTGTTAAGAAACGCTCATTTAAAATGGGATCACCATTCAGTAATGACTTCATGTTATACATTTATTTGGTGACTGCTTAAAAAAGATCTCATCAAATAAAACCATCTATCCAAGAACGTACACTAACAAAATCAAAGTCCCAGTCACCCTTACATGCATGTTTTCCCTGGGATTTTGGGTTGGAGTGCATGCAAGAATGTTGACTAGCATCTTAGATTCCATTAAACACTAGCATGTTCATATATATATATATATATATATATATATATATATATATATGGTACTTGGCTGGGCCACGGGGTGCTGAAATATTTGGTCAAACATTATTCTGGATGTTTCAATGAGATTAACATTGAAATCTGTGGACAATGAGTAAGTAGATTCCCTTCCATAATGTGGGCGGGCCTCGTCCGATCAACTGAAGGCCTGGATAGAACAAGAAGACCAGGCTCCCTGTGAGCAAGAAAGAATTCTCCAGCAGACTGCTTTCAGACTCATCTACAGCACTGGCTCTTTCTGATCTTGTAGCTGATAGTCCTTGGACTTGAAATGGACATCCACTCTCCTGAGACTTCAGCTGGCCATCTTTTGGACTAGAATTGCATTATGATCTCTCTTGGGTCACCAGCCTGTAAGCTAATGCTGAAGGTTTTGGACTTGCCAGCTTCCATGATCACACGAACCAATTTGTAATAATAAATCTCTTTATATATATATATATATATATATATATATATATATATATATATATATACACACACACACACACACACACACACACACACACACACACACACACACCCTATTGGTCTATTTATCTGAAGAACCCTGACTAATAGATAAAAATATGTTACGTCTTGGTGGCTATGAAAACACCCTTGGCTATCAAGAACTCTCTCAGCACCTAATGTTAATGAATCAACAAAAAGCAACAAGATTGGATTTCATTCAAATGCAACTTACAGAATTCCCCTTTTAATTTCTAAGAAGTAATGGAAAAATCAGGCTGGCTTCGTTGAAGTCGCCTGTGCTTGGCCTCTACATTACCAATTAAATTGACTTTCTCAGAAGTATCAGGATTGAATTTTCCCCCCTGGGGTCCTGACTTCTGCCACTGTGCTCAGGAAGAGAAAACATAGGAATGATGAAGATAGGCATATGTGCGGGCAATTATGAACGTGAACTTCCCACGTGCTTGAGGACGTCCCGTGGGATACTGGCTCAGCAGACTCGGGTAGTGCAGATTCTGCTGGCAGTATGGCCAGGACTCGGAACTGGACCTGGTTAGAGCATCCACACCACAGCATAAACTACACCTACCTCAGGTCACAGTTGGCTCTTCTGGCCGGAGAGGAACTGGCTTCAACCAGTCAAGGGTCGGAGTTTCAGAAAGTAAAATGCTTCCTGGAAAGGACATCTGTGCACATTTTTGCTTGTCTTGTTGTTGAGAGGAGAGAGAAAGGAAGAGGTACAAAGGGCCAGGAGAAGGTTTTAAAACAGGGGCGGTGGGATGCTTGTGAGGCGAGGAAGAGATTTAACATTCAAGGGGAGACTAAACCTCGGACCTTGAAATAATGCAATGAGGCCGGATGGCTAAACGGGCCAGTCTCACTAGGTTGTTGATAGAATCGGTGATATTTCATATGCGATATTTGGAATTGTTTGAAGAATCGAGTCTAGCCCTGGCCGGTTTGGCTCAGCGGTTAGAGCGTCAGCCCGCAGACCAGAGAGTCCTGGGTTCGGTTCCCGCTGAGGGCACGTACCTCGGTTGCAGTTTGTCCCCCCGCCCTGGTTGGGGTCCTGTGGGTGGCAGCCACTTGATGCGTCTCTTTCACATCGATGTTTCTCTCTCTCTCTTCCTCCCTCTCTTCCTCCAGCTCTATCTGGAGATAAATGCAAAAATGTCCTTGGGTGAGGATAAAAAAAAAAAAAAGAAGAATCTACAGGGATTTCCCTGCATCTCAGGGAAAGCAGCTCAATAAATGACTTGTTTCGACAAGAAATTAATAAGATACAGTAATAATTGTTATCACCATGTGTTTACTATTTCACAAGGACCTTTAAATATTTTTTGATGTGATCCTCATTAACAATTTCTCTAAAGGAGTTAAAAAAAAAAAAAAACCTGGCAGATGGTATTTAGATAAACACAGGTAAACGATCGAACTTCAAATCTAGTAGGAGGTAGAGTCAGAATTCAGCTCCCCTGTCTCTTGACTCTGGACGCCATGTCTGGTGAGGGTTATACACAAGGAAGGATTCAGTGCGTGTCGAAATGGAGATGTACTGGGGACAGAAAACAAACCCACACAGCTAGGGAACATTAAAAATACATATAATCGTTGTATATAATCATTTGTAGGTCAATGTTCTGGGAAAAGGGAAAATCAATGCAGGCTGGACTCTTTTAATGCCAGTGTGAACTAGCATTGTTAAAAATGAACCAGGTATGGAAAATTCTTCTGTTCCCCAAGGAGTCTCTTGACTCCTCCACGCATAATTTTTATGTCTGAAGCACAGTACAAATATCATTGCAAAATATTCGAATGTGTGGTTAGTTTTTCAATGAAGATGCTTCTCTGTCACCAAATTTATTGTGAGGACATTGGTTAATAAAATTATATAGGTTTCAGGTGTGCAATTCTATAATACGTCATCTATATATTGCATTGTGCGTTTACCACCCAAAGTCAAATTTCCTTCGGGTAGTTGACCACTTTCACAATTTAGATGCTTCTAATTGAGCATATTAAAAGGTGTATTCCCTGAGACTGGAATGGCTTAGAAGAACTTTCTAAAGTAACTGATACAACCGTGATAAGAGTTTAGGTCCCCAAAGAATAACAGCTCATGTCCCTTCTTGGGTTCATTAATACTTGTGGGTGTATAATAAATCATTCCGTTTCCTTTCTACTTAAACTACAAAGTGTCACCTTGCTTTGTTGTGTAATTTATTAGTTCTTTTTCTCTTCTTTGCTGCTGCCCTGTGCTTTGTCTTTCCTTTCTTCAAGAAGAGATCTGAATGAGAATAAGTATATTTATCAGCTCCGACTCATACGCAGTCCTGATAAAGGAAACAGATGATTGTTCCTTCCCCTGCGTGGCCACTCCCGCCTGCTAATGGTAAGGATAAAGCGGAGTCTGTCACAACCCAGATGCATTTCTACACTTCTGACCTTGGAGGCTTCCTTTCAGGGCCTCCCAGGTGCTCATCACTACTTCCTGTTAAAGTGGCACCTTTCCTTGCCTGGCCGGTGTGGCTCAGTGGTTGAGCATCGACCCATGCACCAAGAGGTCCTGGTTCGATTCCCGGTCAGGGTACATGCCCAGGTTGTGGGCCTGATCCCCAGTGGGGGGCATGCAGGAGGCGGCCAATCGATGTTCTCTCTCATTGATGTTTCTATCTCTCTGTCCCTTCTTCACTCTCTAAACATCAATAAAGAACAAATCATAAAGTGGCACCTTTCCTGATGCTGAGATGCACCCACGAATTGGAGCCGGATAGAGCACACAAAACGGGATGTGTTCCAGAGCATCAGGGAAAGAGGATTTCGTAGTCGGAATGCATCATCAATGCTGGATATACATCTGCGAGGCGCACACGGGGCTGTTGACATTAGGAGAAACGTGTTGTGCTCACTGTGTGGGGAACGATGTGTTGGCTTAATAGCATTCTGGATCACATCCTTGATCCCCAACAGCACTTTGGGTCTCTCTCTTGTTGTCGCTTTCTCCATAGTTCAGAAATGAGTAATATTCTAAAAATTCTTTAAACTAGTCACTGCCCCGGCCGGCTACTTCCTGGAGTCTTCTTTAGAGGGAATGACAAGGGGGAGGGAAGAAGAAAAGTGCTCATCACAGAGCCCTTCCTCCCTGACAGGTGGGGCAGCCCCCAAAGCCCCCGTTTTCCACGGACAGGGAGAGGGAGTAAGAGGAGGGGGGCGGGGAAGAACACTGGATAGAGTGGAAAATTTTAGAGGATAAATGGGAAGAAATAGAGGGGAAAATAGGGGACATAAAAATTGGGGGGAGAGAAGGAGAAGACCAGGAGAAAAATCACCTGCCTCAGTTCTTCCCATCTTGCAGGGATTTATTCCAAGCTTTTCCAGGGGCTTCGTTATGTCTGATGGGATCTGCCAGTGTAAGGATTTTGAAATGGTCTCCGTCTATTTCCTTTTATTTTTCTGTCTTTCTCGTTACCGTCTTTTTCTCCCCTCCTGCCCCCACAAGTTCCCAATTCAAGGCAAAGGTAATCTCTGTTTCGATATCGAGAAATTATGTTCCTAAAAATACCATGGAGTTAGAGCATTAACTTATTTTGCGACATGGGCGAAGTACATGTCCAGGACATTGTTCTCAAATGCGATCATGATGAGATAAATGGACAGAACAGTAGTTATGTAACATATGCAATCAGAGACAATAAAGGAACTTAAAACCTATTTGGAGGAAAATAATTAGCCATCAGTACTAGATTCTAATGTGGGCAGGCACTGAAATTTGGGAAAAAAATGGGAGAAATGTAACAATTCACAAAATGCAATCCATTCATTTATTTTTTTCTGCACTAAAATAGAAAAATAAAGTTGGCATCGTTCACTTGGAGCAGGGCACTGTTTTGGGGAGCCGCTGGGGAGGGTGATTCGGAAGCAGTGATTTACAACATCTGAATCTGAGAGCAAGTCCGAGCCACGGATATCGTTTTAAAGAGTATCTCACTCATTTTGTTACACTCAACTGGGTCACAGTGCATGTTCAGAACAAAGTGTTTATTTCTGATCAGTAAAAACCGATTCATTAGCAAACCATCTCAGCAGAATATTTTTTTTTTTTACTCAATACTGTACCTTTCCTCTGAAGCTTTTATTTATTTACTTACTTACTTACTTACTTACTTACTTATCTACCCTTCTTCCCTTTCTCCCTCTCGAAACAAACAAACAGAAAACCAGCAAAGAAACCAACGTCTGCAAAACCTTTGTCTTTCCAGGTAGCATTCTGAGACAGATTAATAGTCTTCTCCCTCCCTATCAGAATATTGAAAAAGGGGTGTGAGTCTGGGGAGGAAATGACCGCAGTGATGCAGATGACATCTGGGTGATAAAACACACTGAAGGTGTTTTCCTAAAATGAATTATAGTGGAAAACAGAAGAAGACCTCTTATTTGTTAACTAATCTCCCTTGTAGAAATTGGAAACTTTAGCTAATTAAAAATAATCCATAAAACCCATTAGGTAGGTGGCGGAGATCCCCTTGGAAGAAATAAGTGTGTAAACACATAGTTATAGCTCCTTTCTCTTTCCCCTCCCCCTCCTCCCTCTCCCCTCTTCCTTCTGCTCCCCTCCTCCCCCTCCTTCAACTCCACCCATAATATCTCCTGCATTTGCTAACTTATCATCATTTTCAATATCAAAAATGTTCTTCTGAAGTGATCCATCATGCATTCTAATATCGAATGCCTCATCTTCCAAGACCTTGTATTTCTCTAACAGGTCCATGAGAAGCCAAGCAGCACACTTCATACTATGTTGAAAATCTTCTAAACAGCTTGGCTAAGGATCTGTTCCCTTGGTTTCAAATTGGCTGGGCAAGTGGAAATGAATTTTCAGGTTGTGCCTGTGTCATTCTGATCACAAGTGCTTTCCTGCATTTTAATGACTTTGTTCTTGGTGCTCAGACCTCATCAACCATACTTCAGTTCTGAGACTGCCTGTTTTTTTTTTTTTTCTTATAGTCTGTGATCACTCAGTTTCTGGACCTGGTCTGGCTTCGGCTTTAATTGGCCTCCTTTGGTGATTTGTGCAATTATCTCTGAACTGTTTAGATCGTCAAAGGCCCTTCCCATCACAGGATATCCAATTAAAGCATCTCTCACTGTCTAAAGCAACGGTTCTCAACCTGTGGGTCACGACCCCTTTGGAGGTCGAACGACTCTTTCACAGGGGTCGCCTAAGACCATCAGAAAACACATATTTCCAATGGTCTCAGGAACCGAGACAGCGCTCCTCCATCCGTCTCCAGGCGGGTCCGCCCACATGCAGATACGCCCACATATGACAGGAGGAAGGTTGAGAACCACTGGCTAAAGGAAACCACAGCCCTTCATTCCAGTGTGGGTTTTTGAGGATGCAGAAAGAAGTCTTGAGTCCCAGTATTCAGAAACCAAAAAGGGCAATGGGAGCTAGCTGCATTTTCCTATCCACTATGATGCAAAGAGACAGCATTTACTGGTTTTCTAAAGGGACTGGGATCAGGCAGAAGAGCAGAAAGAGCCCATGCCGTGGAGTGGGCAGACCTGCAGCATCCTCCCTGGCTAAGGCCATTTTCTCCCTCCACCCAAGTCCCAGAGCTATTAGCGTTTCTGGCTCTAATTTCTCAGTGTGAGCTTTGCTGAGGTGTATAAGGTAAACTGAAGTCCTAGGACTGGTGTGTAGAGAAGTATTAGGTGGGTTGTTTCCCAGTCTTTTCAAAACATCAGATTGTAGACCTTCGCTGTGCATCCCATGTGTATGTGAGGGAATCAGTTCCCTTGGGACAGGATGTCGGAGTCTCCCAATAATCTACAGATTGGATGTTCTGAGACTTTGCGTGCCATCTTCAAACTGCTCTTATATCAGAGGCCCAGAGACTGGCTTCTAGAACAAGTTAGTATATACACATGGTTTCGTAGTTTAGAAAATGGGAAATCATGTGGTTTATTTTGTGTGTGCTTTTTATAGGATTCTTTGGCTAAGACCTTAGGATTCGAATCCAGTAATTTGATATATTTTATCTGCAGTTATTATGATGTACAAGACTATGCAAATCTTGAATAATGGGGGGTCAGAAACTGCTGTGTTTCTCTTTTGTTGGGTCACACGTGGTAATGTGTGCTGCTTCCCTGCTGCTTCCCTGAGATGTAGGCGTTTGAGGGGGAGGTCTCTGCCTGGACCCCAGGTCTGGTTTGGAATGGTGAGGCTAGGCTAGATCACAAAAGCTTTCTTTCAAAGAGTGGATGAGATGATGATTCAAGCCTGCCTAAGGCTGCTTTGACTTCCATCAGTCCAGCAAAGAAGCAGTGTACCAAGGGAGTGCATTAGAATACCTAACCCTCTTTCTTCCCAGTGGAAACTGTTCCTGTGTAGATGTTCGATGATCTCAGCTGTGCACACAAAGTGAAGAACTAGCCATTTCAGAGGGTCTGAGAGGGGTGGGTGTGCAGACTTTCATGTGAGAGGCTGGGAGCAAGATCATATCAACTTTTAAAGAAATCCCTAGCCTGGTCGGTGTGGTTCAGTGGTTGAGTGTCCACCCATGCACCAAGAGGTCACGAGTTCGATTTCTGGTCAGGGCACATGCCCAGGTTGTGGGCCACATCTCCAGTGGGGGGCATGCAGGAGACGACCAATCGATGTTCTCTCTCATCGATGTTTCTATCTCTCTCTCCCTCTCCCTTCCTCTCTCTCTAAAAATCAATAAAGAAAAAAAAAAAGAAGTTCCTGCTAGCCCTGGCTGGTTTTTCTCAGCAGTTAGAGCACTGACCCCTGGACTGAGAGTCTTGGGTTTGATTCCCAGTCAAGGGCACGTACCTGGGTTGCAAGTTCGATCCCATCCCTAGTCAAATTCATGCCGGCGGCAACCAATGGATGTGTCCCTCTCACATCGACCTCTCTCTCCCTCCTCCCTCCTTCCCTTCCACTCTATCTAAAAAAAAAAAAAAAAGAGTTCTTGCTGTACCATGCTTCAGAATGCTGTGCTCTGCTTCTGAATGAGTCATCTTGTCTACGCAGAGTCTCAGTGCAGCAGCCCTGAACCTGGACTGCAGTGACACTGAACAGATGTTTGCAAACAGCCAATTGTTCTCAACATTGGACAACGCTGTTAAATGTTACCTCAAATGAACTATTAGAAAGGGTTGTTATTACATTTCAATAAGCAAATGTAGTGCGTCTTCTCACCCTTGGTCCGCATCCCTTCTCCTTCCTCTCCTCATCAATTATCTTTTTCTGGATCCCAGTACGAAATACTGATTTTGAAGTAATCAATAATTTTAAGCATAAGGAAAGAGTAATAATTTCAAACATAATATATGTCTGAAATCAGTCATCAGAGTTTCATTTTTTAGACATTGGGAAGTCTGATTAGGATTGACCTTTTTGATCAGATCAATTGCTAAATTATTGACAGGCAACTAATTAATCCTAAAACTGGAAGATCAGATCTGAAACATCTCTACTTAACATTTTATTGTACTTAGAATGCTATTATGTCTTTTAAGACAGCTATGGTTTTGATGATTATGTTGCTATTTTTGAAAATTAATATGATTTACACATAACTATTCAGAAATACATTTTTTGTACATTCAAATTTATTTCAATCTGCTTTTCTGTTGTCCCTCTCTAACCTGCCATTGGGGGAATATGAACATTTAATCATTCAAAGCTAACAAGTGACTTTATATAAAAAAAAAATTTCAAGAACTCAAGTAGCCTAAACTTTTCTTACATAATTTCCAAACTCCATAATATTTGAAGAACACTGTATTAATTTAAATAAATTTTAAGGATACCTTTTAAATATATTATCACCATCTGGTCTGTAGTTTTGTAACATGTAGAATATTCTTATAATTTATTTCTTCTTCAAGAGAAATTAGTGGAAAAACCAAGGTGGTATGTGTGATGGAGTCTTGGACATGACTGATTTCAGTGTCTTTAAGTAATTAGTTAAGTTATGCTTGTCTCTTTCATTAAAAGCACGATTACACAGGCTGATGCAAAAAGATGGCTGTGGTAAATGGGTTTTCAGGTCATTTCAGATAAAGTTAAATGTGGTTGTCATTTCAATTGATCATTCTGCATCTCTTCCAGACTTTCTATCCATCTCTTGGAACAGCCTGTTCAATAAGCTCTACGGGAAATAATTTGGGCATATTATAGAAAGTGCATCTTTAGATTACATGGCTTTGGAGAGTTATTATTTCCAGCCAAGAAGGATAAGAATATATTTCAAAGGGTGTTAATTTCCTGTTTTATAATCATTAGACTTCCTTTGGAAATAAGTATTTTAGTATATCCCAAATAAATGCTGTATAAAGTATTTCAATCTCAAGTCAGACATAACTGAGTCAAGTACATTTGATCCGTGAGGATCTGGTATTCACATAACTCTACATTTCCATCTGCTAGATACATTATTAATTATTGACCACAACTTTATAAAATCCTCATATTATTGAAGTATTGAATGATAACTCTGGAGCAGTGTATGGGGGAAAGCTGTTCAATGGAATAACAGTTGATTAAAATATGTATTGATAGACTTAAAGACAATATATTTTTATTTTGGGGAAAATATTTGGGAGGTAAACAGTTTCATGAAGAGTGAGATTTGTATTCTTGAATTGAATCTCTAATATGATTCTTTTAAAGATAACTAGAGGGAAAAAACTTTTATAGAAGGCCTACAGAGAGATTCTGGGGTCAAGACAATGAGTAGGTCTAGACATTGAGGATGAAATAGAAGCACATCAAACATATCTCAGTCTGGCACGTAGACAAAGAAGGAAGATGATGATAATAACATAGTGTGATAAAGACCATAATAGGCGCCACACTATGCTGAGAACCTAGAGGAGGGTGTGTAACCCAGCCTAATGAATATCTAGGAAGTAAGTGTCAAGAGACTATAAGTTTGAGTTGCATCTGATCAATGTCAGTAAGAATTAGTCATGCTGTTGTTCTGAGGCTCATGAAAAAATGCTGAAGGCATACTTCGTTCTTTAAGAACAGAATAGCAAGGAAGAAATAAACCTCCTGCCTGGGAAAGGTTATGAAATGCCAAATTATAACCGGAAAAAAAAAGGCAAAATCTGCCCTGGTGGGTGTGGCTCAGTTGGTTGGAGCATCCTCCCTTGCACTGAAAGGTTGTTGGTTCAATTTCAAGTCAAGGGCACATGCCTGAGTTGCTGGCTCAATCCCTTGTAGGGGGCATGCAGGAGGCAGCTGATTGTTCCACTCTCACATCAGTGTTTCTCTCCCTCTCCCTTCCTCTTTCTCTATCAATAAAAAAAAATTGTTTAAAAAAAGGAAGGCAAAATCTGACTCATCTTTTGCTTCCATCTTTCTTTAATAAGAAGAAATGGTTTAGAAACTGGAAAGGGTTCAACAACACTGCAAGATGGAAATTATAGGCTGAAATAGGTGAAGCAAAATATTAGGGCTTGCACCGCCACACCGAATGAGATCCATCTCTAAAACCTGACCAAGTGTCCCAGGTACTGAAAGACCTTGAAAACTGTGCTGTCATTGAGAAACTGTAGCAGAAAAAGAGACCAGTATATCGCATAGCACACATGTTGTCTTTGATTTCCAGTAAAAGAGATGATTCGATCTAAAAACTATACATTGATGAGTGGAGGTTATTTTTTTAAATATTATGTCATTACAAAGTCATATGCACCATCCAGTTCGCTCTTCAAGGAAGGAGTCGCTGTCCCAGCTGCTGGAGATGCCATCAGCTGTCACCTCCTCAGAAATAGCCCTAGCTGCATGAGAGCATGGTTTTGAAGGGACAGCTCACATCTGATGACAGATGAGGCAGGATATAAAGTCCTGTCCCCTTCTGGCTACCACAGGACACCTCTTGACAGTTCAGTGTTGGAATGCCCATGCTTTGGCTGGGGTTGGCAGGCCTGGCCATCTTCCTTGCCCAACCTTGGTGTCTTCCCCTTCCTTTCATAGGTGTTGACCCCAAAGGAAACTCTAATAGATATCCTGCCCCCTAGCTCCATCTCAGAGCCTGCTTCCCAGAGAACCCACCCTGGAACAATGTTTCAAGTATATGAAACGTTGCCACTCAAAAACTACGAATTTGAATATAACCTTTTCCCTGGAAGCCCCATGCATACTCATTGTCATTCCAAATAATTTCCACTCATCTTAGACATAACCACTCTGTCAACTGGTTTTTACATTTACCATCTTCTTGCTTTTCTTTGTGGATTTAACTCACATCTTTGTATTTGTAAACAGGGTGTTTCCTTTTGTATAGTTTTTGAAATGTATATACATGGAATTAGTCTGTTGTTCTATTCTTCTTCATTCTATTTTTGGTACCAACGTATCTGAAATTTCAAGAGGTAAAAAGATGAGCTCACAAGGAAAAATAATGAGGCAACTAAAAAGTTAAGCATTATTGATGAAGGGCAGAGAGAGAAACAACTTATACTTGAAAGAGATGTAGCACATACTCCTCCCAGGACCTAATCCATCCCTCTCTCCTTTCTCTACCTGGTGGAAACTTTGCCCAAAGATCACTTCTTCTTCCCTGAATGGTTTTTCCTAATTATCCTTGGTTGAGGTTTTTGCTGTCTTCTTAATTGCCATCTTTTAGCTTACTACCAAAGTATCTATTTTTACTTTGATTCTCAAGTGTCTGTTTTACTGAATAGTACAGCCAGATAAAATAAACCTTGCTGAGGCAGAATTCTGTAACATTGACTTTCAGGATCTTGGACACGAAGGCCATTTTTCTGTTTGCCACTGTACTTATTTGGGCTCATTAACAAATTATTAACAAAGTCCAGAGACGGTTTTGAAATGGAATGAGAATTGCATATAATTTCCCAAAGAGTTAGATGAATCTTAGTTCTATTGAAAACATACTACAGACATAACACTGCGTGTTCTGATATGTTTTCAGCTCCATTTCTTAGACAACATGATGAAGTAGTTCATCGAGTGTGGTCATGCTCTGCCTTTTCTGTTGACCTTTCTCTCTGTGTTCCACATAATCCACAAACCAGAGGTCACTCCCTTGAATCTGAGTTTCGGGCAAGTTTTGTTTTCTCCTCTGAAACAGATTGAAATCCTCGTTGTCGGCCTGTATGTGATGCGTTTCTACAGGTCCTGGGGCATTTTTGCCCCTCAGTTTCTGGGCTATGTGGTGCTCCAGCTTCGATCGAGCAGTGGAGGAATAGCTGCTGAGTTTAGTCAAACCTGCGAGTGTTTTCCAGTGGAAATGCAATGCCTTCCAAGACCGTGGCCGTGATACATGGACAGAGCTCTCCTTTCTGTGCCTTTTCTCCATGGCTTTGCACTAGCATAAACCCAGCCCATGGTATTATGGGTAGACGGGGAGTATCCACTGGTGGGAGTGAGGGATCTCTTTCCCAACGGGGTGTTGGGGGTTGGGTTCTTATGATAGTTTCAGAAAAAGAATTTTCTAAGACTTGTGCATGAGAATGAGTGATTTTTATTTGTGTGGAGTTATATCCCTCAGTTTGCAAAGTCCCAGGTCCCTTAAACCAGTCCTGGAAAATGGGCAGCTGTGGTCTTAGTAGAGCTAGAAGCAAAGCCAGTGTCCAGAGTTTCTGTTTTGTAGTGGAGTTCAGTCCAGTGTAGCATTAGGCGTCACAGTCCATTGTGTGGAGTCCACATGGCTGTGGGCCACATGGGCGAATAGGGTGGGGGACTGCTCCCCCAGCAACAAAAGAAGGTTGCAGGCAAAGAGGAGAGCAGAAAAAGTGAAGGAAGCCCCTTTGTTCAGGAGCTTAAGTATCTTACATTGTCTGCCCTTGTAGTGGCCACACCTGTTCTAGCCAATGGTTCGTTTCCAGGTGTGACTGACAGGGAAGCATCTTCCCATGTCATCTAGACCGGGCATGCATCTGTGGTCTAGTCCCTACCCCCAGCAGTCTGCAGGGGACAGACCTGGAGAGTGTTAAAATGTAGCTTCCTGGAAAAGCTGTATACATGACATACCTGCATTATCAGCCTTCCCTTTCTTCCTTTCCTGCTCATTAATAACCAGGTTCTTACAATGGTATCAGTAGTGGACTCTCAGCTTATGTCGGTATATTCAATAAACACTGAATGCTCAAACGAAATCTCTGTAAGATAAATTGTGAGTTTGAATTTGTTGTTTAAAGCAAAGGTATTTAACATAAAATTCTTTTGACAAGATCAATTCACATAGCTTAGGCACAATTTCTAATTACCCAGAGAATTAACTTATAATTCCAATGAGTGTTGGCGATTATCTATAATTGAGAATTGCACGGATTCTGAGGATAGCAAATGATCAGTAATTAAGGCCCCTGAATCATTTATTGTGGGATATGGGACCAACTTTCATCGCTGAATGAATAAAATTCCAAAAGAGTCTGCCAGTTGCCCAGATTTCTTAAGAACACAAAATGGACTTGCTAGTTGGAATGAAAAAGACCCCAAAGTAGTGAAAATAAAAGCTCTCATGGGTGTCTTGGTTTGAAGGAATATTATAAACATTTAATGTAGCTCAATTTAACATGCCTACATTATCTTCATTGTGTAAATGCCCCGTTACCTAGGCCACTGCTCTGTAATGTTTTAGGTAATTCTATTTCACAACGGGCAGATACAGCCATTCAGCTTCACATCAATATATTTATACCTGATGCAGGGGATATGGAGGGCTCTGCTGATTACGGCTCATAAATCAATACGAAATGAGCCACATTTATGCACCATTTACAGTGAAAATTTTATATATCCTGCATCCAAATAATTACACCTATTATGTTCCATGTTTTAAAGAAAAATCACATCTTTTCTGCTGTAGAAAATTGCTTTCTAAGTAGATAACTGATTTCAGAACCAAACATAATATGCAGGCTCACAGCTAAAGCAACACACTTACTTTGCACTTGGATAATCACCAGGACCGCAAAGCATCATTATTCGAATGGATTTGTTTCAGACTATTTGTTCACCATTAATCTAAAATGGATTATGACCTGGTACTCCTATGTACAACAGTATAAATTAATATTAATATAAATATTAAAAAGCAGAATAGGTATGTCACAATTGATGGGAATATATATATGTGTGTGTGTGTGTGTGTGTGTGTGTATGTATATGTGTATACACATATACATATATACACACATATACACATATATATGTATATACATACACATGCATACACATATATGTACACATATATACATATATATATGTATATACACACACATATATATCTCCAAACTGTATAATAAAACAGATTCTTTATAAGCAAATTTATATATTTATATATTTATATATTTTGTCTTGTATCTGTCCTGAATTAATATCATTTTCTTTTTAAAAAGAGATGAAGATATTGTGTGGGGGTCACATACTCGATATTTTAAAAAGTCAATCATTTTGCTGATTCAGGAATACTTTATTTATTTTTTTATTAATTTATTTTTGTTACAGATGTTTCTCCTTTTCCCCCCATTGTTCATTCAGGAATACTTTAATACTTTTTTTTTTAGTATTTTTTTATTGTTGAAAGTATTACAGATGTTTCCTCTTTTCTCCCACTGATCCCCCCTTCCTGTTCCCAAATCCCTCCTGCTTCCCAACACGTGGATGCATGCTCCATACTAAAAACTACAATGTAGCTCCTGGTTGAGATAGATCATTAGCTGATACATAGATGATTGCTAGATAGATAGATAATAGATACATGGTAGATGGATGGATAAACACATGATAGACAGAAGGATGGGCAGATGATAGATAGATAGATAGATAGATAGATAGATAGATAGATAGATAGATAGATAGATAGATTTGGGGAGCTTTAGAAATATCAGGGTCGCCATCATTTTACAATAAGAAACTTGGTAATTTGGAGTATTTCAGATAAGCACCAATGTGTGGAGAAATGTGAATTCTGAGTTCTTTTCCCCCTGACTAGCTGTTCTCTATTTGTAAATTTATTTATTTGGGATATCATGGAGAGGTTTAAGAAATCATATGTAATGACTCGGTATTATTACAATAAGGCAATATTATGAAATAATTTTTAACAAGTCAACCAGCCTATTAATGTGATATGAACCTGGCCACCAGGTGCAGTTGTGAGTCCGTGTCTTGACCTTGACTCCTTGAACAAGCATTCTGTCCTGACGCCTCCTCAGGCCACTTTACAGTTGCCGTGAATTTCTAACAGTTTTGCAGAATGAAATCCTCTCTAGTGACACGAGGCACGTTATCTGCCTAGAATATTCTTCCCCATCACTTACTTATTCTTTAGATTTCTGCTGAAACCTAAACATGGGATTTGTCCCACCGGGATGTTACAGAGCAATGTTAAAATTCAGTGAGGGGACAGCTTACCATCGCCTGATACCATTCTAGGAAGAGGGGCCGTGAAGAGATAAGGCAGAGTGAATGGAGGTTAGAAGGAAGTATCGTGACTGAAGGCTGTAGGCTCAGAGGACACCTCAAGCACCCGTGGGGGTTGTCCATGACCCAGCATGGACAGAGGAAAGTCATCACTCTGTAGGCAGAGAGCACCCTGGCTAGGTAATGAAAGCCTTCAGTTCCTCCCAGTCCATTCCCAAGATGCCCCTACACAACTCTGGGAGTGGAAAGAGGTCCAAGGGGCAAGTCTTCTTGGGTGATTTCTAGGGAGAATGTGTCAAAAGATTCAAGGTCCTTGTCTCATCTCATTGTATCGTGTGGCTTTTTCTCCTGTTTTCTTCTCTCCCTTCTTACTTTTGTGTTTTTCCCCTTTGATATAAAGACTTCAAAGGTACACTTCTCTTCTCTCTTTCCTAGTCCCTCACAAAGCCAATCCTTCATTGGATGTTTTGGTTGAATTTTGCTCTAAACAGTGTTTCAGTGGCCCAGGGGGCAATACTCTTCTCATCTTTCTTTCATGGATACTGAGGTTTTCTTAAGGGCATTCTTCTCAGTATATTCCCCTTGATTTTAAACTGTTTTTGTCATGATGGAACTCTATTCAGTTAATGTTCTTTCTACTGGCAACTAAAAGTATTCAAGTCTGAGACATTTAATGGTTTGTCTGATACACCAAGGATTTATTTGGATATGAATCACTCAGACGAGATCCTTCCTCCCAGTTTCACAGGCCTGCCCACCATTCCTTTGTTCTTCCAGTATTAGCGTTCTCAATGGTTCCTTCTGTCTTGTAGAGAAAGGATTTCCGGGTTGAATCCACCCCCATTTAGTTTTAAGGGCTATCTGCCAAGCAGAATCTGATCTGGCTAACTGGGTGTATCAGCCTAGCTTTTAAAATGAAGGGTAGTGCCCGGCTGATGTAGCTCAGTGGTTGAGCGTGGACCCATGCATCAAAAGGTCGCCGGTTCAATTTCTGGTCAGGGCACATGCCCAGGTTGTGGGCCAAATCCGCAGTCGGGGGCATGCTGGAGGCGACCAGTCGATGTTCTCTCTCATCGATGTTTCTATCTCTCTCTCCCTCTCTATTCTTCTCTCTCTAAAAAATCAATCAAGAAAAATAAATGGGTAAAATATAATACAATGAAGGGTAGGTGTAACTCTCTGCTCAGTACAGAGGCCTGGGTTTGGATGGAATCCTTGATTTGGATACAGATTGAAGTGGGGTCTTCGCAGATTCTGAGTATTAAGTCAATTGTTTTGCAGAATGTATTTCAAGGTATTTGGGGGCTTCTGTGTCGCCATCGTCCCCGTTTCAAAGTGTACCTGTCTCATTGTGTTTAGTTTGCACTGGGGATATTTGCTTTTGGAAGAAAGCACAACCCAGTTTATTAAGCTGCTTTTCCAAATAAATGATTTGTATGTATGTATGCATGTCTTTCCTTTCTTTCTTTCTTTCTTTCTTTCTTTCTTTCTTTCTTTCTTTCTTTCTTTCTTTCTTTCTTTCTTTCTTTCTTTCTGTCTCTCTCTCTCTCTCTCTCTCTCTCTCTCTCTCTCTCTCTCTCCCTCCCTCCCTCCCTCCCTCCCTCCCTTCCTTCCTTCCTTCCTTCCTTCCTTTCTTTCTCTCGTTCATTCTTTCGTTCTTCCTGTCTGTCTAAATAGATAGATACATATCTACCTACATCTTGATTTTATTACCATCTACCTCTGTTCATGCATCACTATATGAAGACAAGGGGGAGGGGGACACTGTATTTTCCTGCGTGATTGGGACTTGAGCACTTGAGGAAGATGTCATGTTCTGCTGTCTTTTCTGTGTCCTCAGCACTGCTCTGGTGTGGCTGAAAGATGCCTTACTGATTTTACATGAACTGTGTATCATGAATCGATATGCAAATAGTTTTTCACAGCCTTAGTGTCAATGATGAAAATAACACATCTTTTTAAAACTAAGAGCATCTAAATTACTTTTCTATTAATTGCATTTTTTAATAAGAATACTGAGGGATTCTTAATGAAGCGAAAGAGAAATACATCTAGACCTGGATACTTCTGGACTGAGGAAAGAACGAGGTTGACATTTTTGTCTGGTAGAAGTAGATTACTTCATCCTACAAAACTTCTCATCTCTACTTACTGGGAACAGAGAGCTGCCTAGACTGAGCCGGCCACTCCTACTCCCTGGGGCTCAGTTTCCTACCGCGTAAGATTATGAGAGTGAGACTCTTTGGGTGTCTTGCTAACCCTAACTTTCTATGGTTCTGCCATTGGCCTGAAATAGACACAGATACATGTACGGAGGCATGCATACACACATGTGCATCTATGCCCACACAGTTCTTTACCCTGTACACTAAATGTGAAAGAGGCAGGTGTTTGAAACGTTATGAGCTTTGGGATCATAAGTTTACATGATGTTGCCCTGGCTGGATGGCTCAGTTGGTTGGAGCATCGTCCCATACACCAAAAGGCTGTGGGTGTGATTCCTGGTCAGGACATATACCTGGGGTGTGGATTCGATCCCTGGTGGGGGTGCATATGGGAGGCAACCAATCAATCAATCAATCAATCTCCCTCTCTCTTTCCCTCCCCCTCTCTGTCTTCCTCCCTCTCTCTCTAAAAAAAATCAATACACTTATCTTCAGATGAGGATTAATTACATTTACATGATGATGTGGTCCTACTGGGTACACTTTCTAGCTTGCTGGGCTCAGCTGTCCATTGGGTCACCTGGGTCTGAAGTGGTTAAGAAGAGGCTTCTTGGCAGAGAAGAGGTTTGCATCCCACAAGAAGGGGGTGTAAATCAGCGGAACAGAGGGAAGAAAGCAGTCTAAACCCAGAAAGTTCAGCATTGAAATTTATTATAGCAGTTCTGGAGGAGAGGAGAAGGGGTTTAAGTGAATGAAGGCTTTCTCGCTGGGGAAGAAGGAGAAATAAATTTAGACTGAAGAGCCCATTAAAGACCAGTCTCTGTGCAATAGTTTGCAGGAGGCAGGTCCGGTCATTGGATGGTTTTGGACAAGATGATATAATAATTCACCTGAAGTTTGGGAATGATTATCCTGGCAGTGAATGGTATGCAGTCTAAATTTGGCAGAATGGGACTGATAGACAGTATATCCATGTAAAGTCATTGTAGTAATGAAAATAGGAAGTGACAAGACCCTCTATCACAATGGTGACAAGAAAAACGGCGAGGAATGAGTGTCGCTGAGGGAGATGGCAAATGAGTAACGGACAGTCTTTGATCAATCATGCTTTGACTCCTCCCAATACCCAAAAACATCATATATATTTCAAGCCAGGGAGTTTGGGCTAATGATGTTGACACAGATTGCCAGGAGATTTGAAGAGCGGGGAGTCTCAGAGAAGATGAAGAATTGCATTTTCAAGTAAGTTTGTGGTTTTGGGGTTAGGAAGCTGAAAATATCCTAAAGGCTCTGTAAATTGAGAGGTAGCCCAAGGGAGAGGCCAGGTGACCAGATACGCAAGGGAGCCATTGCTAGAACCCATTAGGGTTCCTACTCTTCAGGGTACGAATCTGGGCATTTTTACTGGTTTCAGATAAAATAAAAATATCACTTTCACCTTTTTTTTTTCTCTCCTTTGCCGATAAGTGTAAATGTAATTTTTCTTTTTGATTACAAGTGTGGATATAGGATAGGTTGTCAGTGTCTATTGCCAAGTAATCACAATGTTCACCAAAAGCATCTTGCAATATTTCATGCTCATTAGCAATTCCATGTTATATCCAAAATTTCAACGAAAGGAAAATTATAGACTTGTTTGTCCAAGCTTAATACTTTTGAAAATACTATAACATTCTTAGCTACGCTGGAAAATAAAAGCAGCCTAATTAACTGATGGTATTTATTTTCTCAAAAAAAAAAAAAAAGATTTGATTCTTTTTTACCCCTTTTTTGTGTGATTGTAATTATTATCATTATTTTTGATGGTAGGGGATGGAAGGATTTTTCTATGAATTGCTATGAGATGACAGTTATAGTTGAGGATTTTGTTTTCATGTCTTCTAGAGTGGAAATCTACATAGACTCTGATAATGTTTTATATATATATATATATATATATATATATATTTTTTTTTTTTTAATCCTCACCAGAGGATATTTTTCCATTTATCTTCAGGTGGAGTGGGAGGGGGAGAGAGAAAGAGAAACACTGATATGAGAGAGAGACATCGATTGGTTGCCTCCCACACAACCCCAGGGATGAACCGCAACCGAAGTACGTGCCCTTGACCAGAATCAAACCTGCAACTAGTAAATTGCTTACTTGTGGAATGTAATGAACACAGTAAACTGTTGAACAAAACAGATCCAGAGACATGGAGGTAGGGAACAGACCGACCAACCCCAGAGCAGTGGTTCTCAACCTTCCTAATGCCGCAACCCTTTAATACAGTTCCTCATGTTGTGGTGACCCCAGCCATAAAATTATTTTCGTTGCTACTTCATAACTGTAATTTTGCTACTGGTATGTCTTAGGCGACCCCTGTGAAAGGGTCGTTCGACCCCCAAAGGGGTTGGGACCCCCAGGTTGAGAACCGCTGCCCCAGAGGAAGGGGGGCGGGCAGAGATAAACCGAGGAACTTACATGCATGTGGGCATAACCAAAGGACACAGACAGTATGCAGTGAAGTGGGGGGACTGGAGTGGGGAGGGGGCGTCAGTGGGGGAAAGAAACGGAGGGACATCTGTAATACTTTCAACAATAAAGATGTATATTTTAAAAAAGAGTAAGTTGATTTGGTTCTCTTGAGATATCAGTAAGACTAACCATGAAAAATCGAGTGAACTTGCGACATTTAGATATCTTACAGTGTAGTTTAAAGAAGAAAAATGGACTGTATCATATTAAGTGCAATCTCAGGTATAAGTTAACGATTTCATTGTGTGGTAAATGACACAGAGGGTAGGCCAGCAAAGGCTACGCACCAGGTCGGTAGGGGTCCCCATGGACTCTGGTCCCGAAAACGTGCTGGTTTCGCTCATTTTCCATCAGTCTAAAGCAAATGTAAAGAATAAAACTAAATCTGTGTACCATTTTAGAAAGTTTTCCCACCTTAAAACGTTTTTTAAATGGTAAGATTTGCTGTATCATTGCCTCACATGAATGACTTATTTTCCCCAAATCTTTGGGTACAGAGCGTTTTATTTCATAGGCGTCCGCTGTGGTCCAGCAGAGGAAAGCGTGTCCGTCCAGTCTACAGGCGCTGTCTGCTGCAGGTCAGCTAGCAACAGGGGAGGGACTAGGAAACCCAGTGCCGGCCTCCGCGGAGGGTTGACTGGTTACATGGCATTGGAAAGCAAATGTATCAGAACCTCAGTTTGCGAGTAATATTTTCTTACAGAGATTTTATTTTATTTTTTTCTTTATTGATTTTAGAGAGAAAGGAAGAAGGGGAGAGAGATAGAAACATTGATGAGAGGTAACATCCATTGGCCACCTCCTGCATGCCCCCCACTGGGGATCGGGTCCACAACCTGGGCATGTGCCCTGACCGGAATCGAACCGGTAACCTCTTGGTGCATGAGTCAATGCCCAACCACTGAGCCACACCAGCCGGGCTCTTACAGAGATTTTAAAGAAGATGAAAACTCTAACTGCTTTGTGACTATGTTACTAGGAGAAATATAATTTTATAATTTGTCCAGTCTATGTGTTTTATGTTTAAGTTGGTGCTGAAATATTAAGCTTGCTAAACGATTTCTTGGGTCTTTGGCATAGAGACTTAGTATAAAAAGGGCAGTTGTGTTATTATGTGATTTTTTTTTTTTACATGATATGTGAAGTTGTCCTGAGTTCATCTTAATCATTTCTTAGCGATTCCTTAGTAATAACACTTACACATCCTTTGTTCAATGGCTCCAGTAATCATTCTTCTCCTTCGACACCCTCTCTCTCTCTCTCTCTCTCAGACACACACTCACACTATCTTCCAAATTATATATTAAACATTAATGGATTTGGACACAGATTAGTTTGTTAAAGACCATGTGATTACCCACAGGTAGCTTACATTTTTGAGTCTCACCTTCTAAAGTGGATGCAATAATACCTAAATTGGATGATTGATGTCCGGGTGAGATGGATAAGGGGCAGAGTGAGTGATGAGTGTGGGTGCTGGAGACACAGTAGGTCCTGAATGATGGGCCCCGTGTCTCCCCTCACCCCCAAAAATACACATGCCCCTCCTCATACAAACAAGCACTGAATGTAAATAATTTGGCCTCTTGGATTTGGCCTCTGTTCAGTAACGGTCCTTGTCATGACAGCTGGACATCAGCCCCATGTGCAAAAAGACAGGTGAATTTGACTTCGTGTTGTATAGCTCTCCACACCAGTGCATCATCTAATGCCGTGTCTAATATCATGCTCAGCTCCCTCTCCTTAACATACAGACATCCAAATGCCCGGCTCCGCCCCGCATCCCGTAACAGACATGTACACACACACGTACACACAGACATGCGTGCAAAATGGTTTATTCGTTCATGAATAAATAACAGAGTCGTACATGTCAATGGACGATTTGGGGACATTTTGGGGGGGGTTAGGTTATTTGGAGTGGGGAGGTATCTACTGATTTTTTTAAAGTTTGAAGTCGTTTTATATTAGTATGTTGATATGATGTAGTAATTAAAGATGGGGCCCTCCCCTAGGTAAGTGCTACCACAGAAAGGGCAGTGTTTTTAAAGGTACACTCATTCCTTTCTTGTTCTTTGCTCAAAAAACAATACTTTTAATTTTTGCTTATTTAATATTCCAGCAGGGCAAAAGGAGTAGGGACTTTTACACGCTAAGAAAGTTTATTTCTGAGTAGCAAGCAATAGGGTCTGAGAGGAGGGAGCACCCCGGGGGGGCCCGGATCCTGCACTCCCACCTGCTCCCAGGAACAGCCCCACAGACTCACCTTTGTTTTTGAATCGAGGCTGCAGGATGTTACTCATTATTGTTTTTAGAACAAAACCCTCCCTTGGAAAGATGTCACATCGCTATTACCATGACAACAGACACCCCATAAATAGGAGTTGTCTGTCAGTTGTTCTGTCCAATGAACACGTCCCTGAAACTCATCAGGGAAAGTTTAATACAGACAGTTCTCTAGGTATTTTGACAATTCTACTTCTAAAGCTCTGTTCTGCAATAAATAGTCATTCCGTGGAAGTGTTTAATTTAGATGTATTTCCTATTAGCTCTATCACATATGTTTATAACAGTTTTCTAAATGTAAAAGCGCTTTATTATGAAAATATATCCACATGGTAAATAAAATTATTCTCATGCCGAAGAACACACAAACTCCCCTCCCCACCTCAGTGTTGAAGCAGAAGATCAATAATTAATTGATAAGCAATTATGTTTATCAACTTTATAAATAACTTTATAAAGTTTACAAGCATAGAGTCAACAGTTAACTTTACCAACTAAAAAAGAAAATAGTTTAAGCGTTTTAGAGAAATGCATTTCAGTGGGTAGAAATAACACCCCCAAAAATTTTAGGCAAGAAAGGTGTGATCGTGTAAGCACCATCCTCTGGGATTCAGGTGATTGGACTCCACTTACTGCAGAAGTTTATAGGATCGAGTCCTGCTATCGAAACGAATATGGAAAAACAACTGACAAAGTAGATAAGTGTAATATCATTGGAAACTATTAAATGCAGAAGGGTAAATTTGCATAAACAAATCTAAACAGAAAAATAGAAATAAGTTTGGAGGCTTAAAGAAAGCAATAAGAAAAATTTGTCAGCAACAGAGAAAATGATTTGATTTAAGGTAACCAACTCCATGTTTTTATAAAGATAAGTATGATTTCACTAGGTTGCAGTAACTTTAAATATATATACATAGCATATTTATGTGTGTATATATCAATATATAATATTTATTTATATAATATATATAAAGTATAATATATATTAATATATATACATATGTAATATTTGACTTCTTCTTACTCTGGGTCCATAAAGAACTGAGTCTTTTAGGGAGATTTGTGGATGAGAATGCTGCCCCTTTGTAGATATTCTGTGTCTCAGGTTGCAAAGTCAAACTCCCACTGTCAATTAGAAAAATCACTAGTGGTTTCACAATTTTTATGATTGTGAAGCAAGTTCTCAAATTTGAGTCTATGAATGAAAGGAATTTTTGAATGTAAAAGTTGGATCTAAGAGATCTAATGACTCCACGAATAGCTACCCAGAATGGCCTAACTAGGAACTGTCAGTCAGTAATAAACACATCCCCTGAAAGGCGTATGAGCTCTTTCAAACCAATAAAAACATCAGTTCATGTTTTGGCAATATAAATAGGTTTTCTGCAGATTAATTTAGGGTATCTCCCCATATCCCTGGCTTTCCTTCTTTAGTTCTTGCTAACCAGTGATTTCCTGTTTTCTTAACTCTTGATCCAAAAGCGATCAAGTAATTTAGAAATTGATCCTACAGACAATGGCAAAAGAGAAAAAGGTCTTATTAATAGCATTATGATATTGTGTGTGTGTGTGTGTGTGAGAGAGAGAGAGAGAGAGAGAGAGATGAGTTTTAAAATTTTTTTTTTCTGATTTTTTTGGTGGCCTTCCAAATGGCCGTCACTATTCTCTTTATTCTCTTTCATTGACTTTATACTTTTATGATCTTTTAAAGACACGGCAAAAAAAATGGGAAGATAACTCAATGTTTAAAAAAATTAACAGAGCAAGGGAAAAGTTGTCATCACCACCGTCATCAAGCAGCCTTTATTCACTGGCTCACTGGAGGCCCCGGGCCAGACAGGCAGACTGGAAGGGGGACATGGATGTATGCATTCTGTAGGGTCATCCTGTGGGCCCCTATTTAGCCCATTGAAAGTCCACAGTAAGTCTAAGAGATCTGGACAGTTATGCCAATCTAGAGATCAGGAAATTAAGATAAGAGGTATAGCAACTTTCTCACGCTGTATATTTAATAGTCAGTGGCTGAGTTGGGATTTTCTCTTACTGATCAGATTCTTAAGCATATGCTGTTTCTTTCTTGCTTCCTGGTATGAGTGCATATCCCTCTGACAGGTAGCAATTCCCAGGTAATTCCAGTGAATAGGTAATCCTGTGAAGCCTGTATTCCTTTAAAAAATTAATATAGCCCTGGCTGGTTTGGCTCAGCGGTTGGAGCGTCGGCCTGCGGACCAGAGAGTCCCGGGTTCGGCCCCCGCTAGGGGCATGTACAAAAAAAAAATTAATATAGAATATATACATATACAATTAAATAGATTTTAATCTTTATGAAAATATGCCTTTCAAATGTAAGATTGTATGTTTTTCTTTTTATTGGTTAATACTAAGGTCAGTACTAAGTAAAAAAAACAAAAAGGCCAAACCACAGCAGCCTTCAACAAGATACAAATCAGCCACTTTCTAACCTGTAAGAAGTTTGGAGATGCCCGGCCAGTGCGGCTCAGTGGACTGAGCATCGTCCCATGGACTGAGAGGTCCCGGTTCGATTCCAGGTCGGCACATGCCCGGGTTTTGGGCTCGATCCCCAGTAGGGGGCGTGCAGGAGACAGCCGATCAATGTTTCTCTCACATCTATGTTTCTATCTCTCCCTTCCTCTCTCTCAAATAAATAAATAAATAACATATTTAAAAAAAAATAAAAAGTTTGCGGATAATCATTCTAGGGTTGGTGGAGTGCTCCAAAGGGTGTCTGGGCTGCAGACAGCGTCCACCTCTTCCTGCAGAAAGTGTGCTTTGGGGTGGGGTTGCTGTCACCCTGCAGCAGCCCAAGGTGGGTCTGGGAGGGTCACCAGCAGGACTTGGCTACTCACTGAGCTGTCATGGAGAGTCAGAGCGCAGGTGGGATCCTGTTTTGGAAATCTTACAGCGGTGAATGTGACAAGACTTGGAACACATTTAACTGCCAGGACAATCTGGAAAGCTGGAGGCGTGATTCTTTCCGGAGAGCCAGGAGGGGTGCTTGACAGATGGGACTCTCTCTCAAGCCTCAGAGAATCAAAAGGCCCCTGTCTCAGTGTGTCACATCTGTTCCTGGCTCCCTACGTATGATCTGCTGTGGAGTCCCCTAGACGCCAAGTGTTCCCTCTAATCAACACTCCGTCTTCACCAGCTTTTGAAGTCAGCATCACACTGTGACTTGAATTTAGCACCATTTTATTGCAGATAAAAATGGAGACACACTCCGATGTCTCTATCATGTACGCGTTGCCAAAATGATCTTTTTTAACTTAGAGTAATACTTTCTTTAGAGAATGAGATTCACTAGTACCCACAGCCTCTTTGATTCAATATCAAAACATGTAGACCATGATCTCATTGAAATAAGTCATTGATGCATTTCTCCCGTATTAGAAGGCAACAACAGCAGATTACAATAGACTAAAATATAGATTCTGGGTCGTTTCGATGCCAAACACTGATTGATACTTTTTTTTAGAAATACTATACTAGTGCTCAGTTTATTATGATAGGCATGTCTGCATTTGTTAATGAGTACAGGGAAGTTGATGGGGAGATTTAAAGGATTCCTGAAAGTATTTAATAAAGAAAAATATTTTCTAAGAAATGGAATCATTGCGCATATATGTCTCCTTTTTAACAAACTCCTTTTTTAAATGGAAAAGTACAGTGACCTGCTAAAGCAGGGAGCCTGTGTCTCAAGAGAGTGATTTACAGCTCCACGTCGATGCCTTTACTTTCTTTAACAAACAGTTGCGTTACCTTGGAGGAGGAAAAGTGGAGAGAGGAGGAGTAGCTTAGTGAGGATGTCTCCAGCAATAAACCGAGACAGTGAGCTGGTTGACATTGGGACTGTTCTAGAGAATGCAGAACACTTGGTCCCTGTGGAGTCTGGGCACTGTCTGAGGGGTCTAGGCTTAGGCAATGGACGGAAGTAGGGACAGCGTACCAATGTGAAGAGTCTGAGGTCAGTGGGCACTGGTGTTTAATGAAGGTGGGGAAGCAGGGCTATGGGAATATGAATGAGACCCAAGCCAACCTACTGAATTCACAGTCTTTTCTAGAGCCAGCCCTGCTTTCAAGGAGAGCGTGTGTGTGTGTGTGCGCGCGCGCGCGCGTGTGTGTACATGTGGGGGGGTGTCTGTGTGTGCAGGGGCAAAGTGGGGTAGTAGACGTGACATAGACAGAGACCCAAACACATCGAAGAGAATTAAAGGTTTGTAGAACCACAGAGTTAATGTTCAGATACTTTTTTTTTCAACAAGTTTAAGAAGTGTTAGGAGACTAACGGCTGAAAACCAATCACCATCATTTCTCCAAATCTAGCCCGCTGTCCAGATGACTCTTTCTTTCACATTTCTTTTTTTTTTTTTTATCCTCACCCAAGGACATTTTTGCTTTCTTATATTCAGGGAGAGAGGGAGGAAGAGAGAGAGAGACACATCAACTGATTGCCACCCACATGACCCCAACCGGGGCCGGGGACAAACTGCAACCGAGCTACGTGCCCCTAGCGGGAACCGAACCCAGGACTCTCTGCTCCACAGGCCGACGCTCTAACCGCTGAGCCAAACTGGCCAGGGCTTCTTCCCAGGTCTTAGCTTTGAAGATTGGGAACACGTGTCCATGTCTCCCCCTCACGTTGTCTCTCCACGTCTAGTTTTCGAGTTCTCCTTTTCTTTCCTCCAGTCTTTTCCGCATGCACGATTTCCACTCCCACAACCCCTGCAGGGATTGACAGCAAAATACTCTCCTCCCTCCCTCCCTCCCTCCCACTTAGACGTGTGCATTTATTACTGAAAAGTTCTAAGAGAATGTCATTGCCTCAGACGTATTGCGTGAGCATCAATCACCTGTATTGAAAAGAGTAAAATTATGTTACGTCAGGAAGGCTGGAGTACCTGGGAGGCGCAGTCATGTTAAAACCAAACGCTCCCTTCTATCAGGACGACAGGACCACGGAGACGCCCCACCTGGTCCTCCTGCCTTCAGGTTCTTCCATCAACCATGCATATTGCTGTGTGATGAAAACTCCCTAAGGCGGTGGGCTTTTTAAGCATGTTTACTACCGGTAGTCTTTTTCCTAGTGAAATCTTACTAGGGACACAGAGATATTAGCAATTTCACTCTGAGCAGCTGCATACCACACGGAAGAGGGGCAGAAGCCACCTCTATAAGACGTTTTTCAATTCACCATCCATCTCTCCGTCGCCTGGGGGCCTTTTCCCCAGACCTGCATTTTTATCTAGTTCTGCCTGACAACAGATTATTATTTGAGTAATTCTTAGCTCAACACCCATTCGCATCCCACAATGGCTTCGGATTTTTCTTGTTTTGATAATATTAAAATGTCGTGTTGGGAAGAAGTAGGAGATCAGCGTAGAGAGAGACACAAAGATTTAAAACAGGAAAACAATTCCATTTTTAACTTGTCCATTGAAAGCTGAACTTGTTTTTCTGATAGTTCCTACAGTTGTTACAGTAGTGTGTACAGTTGATGTTAAACAATGTAGGATAAAAATATTCTTTTACTTCATCCTTGTATCAGAACTCTGTGTAACATCTCACAGGTTTCAGGAATCATTTTTTTTTTGTTCAACTAATATTTACTGATTGTCTCCTCCAGCCAGGCCCTGAGCCAAGTATAGAAAAGTGACTAAAGCAAGCATATGGTGTCCTTATGAAGCTTATATTCTAAAAAGAGAAAGGTCATCAGCCAGACCAATAAGAGAAACAGCGTGATAGGTAGTGGTAAGAGCTAAAAGGGAAAACGATCCCGGAAAACGGGTATGAAGTGTTAGGGTTGGGGTTTAGACAGAGTGGCTGGGGTAAAACTTATGGGGACGGTGACTTCTGAGTAAAGACCACTCCATGTTCCTTGAAGGAGTCGGGTATAAAAAGAAAGCAGTAAGGCATTTAAGTGCAGAATTCAGTTTATTGATTGATTGATTAATTGATTGATGTTAGAGAGAGAGGAAGGGAGGGGGAGAGAGATAGAAACATCGATGAGAGAACATTGATTGGCTGCCTCCTGCATGCCCCCCACTGGGGATTGAGCCCACAACCTGGGCATGTGTCCTGACCGGGAATCGAACCGGCGACCTCTTGGTGCACGGGTTGACACTCAACCACTGAGCCACACCGGCCAGGCCAGAATTCAGTTTAGATTATAGTCGTGACACCCCTGCTAGAGGTAAGATGCTCTTCTAGCCGAGAGGAAAATACTCAGCTGACACACTGCACTTAAATGTCAGATAAATGCTTTCAGTAAGGAATGGGCCGCTTTAGGTAAAGTGTGCATTTGTATCTTTAGAATCCTCTTTAAATTACCATACTCATTCTGGGATTTTACTGGATCTCTGAATCCTCTTCAAACTAAGGGGTTTCAGTTCCGATTCTATGTCTGTCTTGGGGATGTCCTTCCTTCCCGTGGTGGAGCAGAGACATTTCTCTCATTCTGCAATAGTGGCTTATCTGTCTAAAATCCAATCCAATGACATAATGTTCCCAATGAAAAAATGTTTGCAGACATTTATGTACAAATGTGCTTTTCATCTCTCTGTCTTATTTACAGGTTTATTGTGTCTAGAGTGCAGATGATATGAATACAAGCGTGTGGGTTTCTGCAAAGCCAGACAAATGCAAATAGGGAAAGTTACGAGGACTTCATACGAGAATAAATTCATTTTTAAAAAAATATTTTTATTTATTTTTTAGAGAGAGAGGAAGGGAGAGGGAGAAAGAGAAACATCTTGGTACATCCATCGGCTGCCTCCTGCACGCCCCCTACTGGGGATGGAGCCCAAAACTCAGGCATGTGCCCTGACCAGGAATCGAACCAGCAACCTTTTGATGCTTGGGATGACACCCAACCGACTGAGCCACACCGGCCAGGGCAATAGTAAATTCTTAATGTACAACTAAAATGATGATATATACACGAAGGTGTTTGAGTGGCATTTCCTCCGTAAGGGTACATGGCATTTTGTCACAGAATGGAATCACATGGCAGTTCCCTTTAACACACACTTCCGTGGACTTCGGAGGCTTGGGTTCTGCTCCTTTCTCTCACATCCAACATAATGATGCTCCTGGGACGTGTATCATTTTTTTCTTCTTTATAGAGAAAAAATAATTATCCCAAAGTAAGAAGAAATCAGAAAGTAAGCTTCCTTTTTTTTTTTTTTTTTTAACAAATTTCATTTGTCCTCAAGGGGGCATTTTCAGCTCAGATTAGCATATTTTAAAATTCATATCTGAGCTGCAGTGCTCACAGATGAACACCCTAAGGGCCAAGTCATAGTGATAAGTGCGAGGGTTGCACACGGAAGGCTCCTTCAGTCCAGTCATTTGAGGAGGCCGAGGAGAGGAGGCCGTGCCCCCCTGGGACCCCCCATCCCCTGGGCCCTGTTCCCACCTGGAAACATGATACTGCTGAGTGAATCTGCTGTGGATTGGAACTGAACTGGAACTAACGATCCATGCCTTTGCGTTCAAAGGAAATAAAGACAGCATCAGCTTTCGGACTGTGATTTAGGCATTGTGCAGTCGGACTCGGCGTACTCCCTGCAGCAAAACTTCTCACGATTTTCAGAGAAAGGTGGTTGTCTTCTTTTAGGACGTGTGTGCTGGTAGAATATTCTATGTAAGCATGTCCGAAAGGGCGCTGCCCCGAGACTCGGAATCGGTAATCCAAGGAAGTGAGGATGCAAGATTGGCGGTGACTGTTAGAAAAGTAGGAAAAATGCATGTTGTCTTTTCTTCTTGACTCCCAGATGGCTCTGAGAAGGGTAAAACTGCCGTGGTTTTCTGTACCAGAGACACGGAGTCCTGGGAGCATAGCAATTAGAATGTGAGTAACCAGTAGCAAAATAAACAGGAAAAAAATGTATCTTGCTAGGTTTCCTTTTTGTACAACACAGTGGCCTACTGTCGTTTGGAAATGTTTGCTAAGACCAGTGCCTGGAGAAAAGACAGAGAGGGACCGAGAGAGAGAGAGACGGAGACAGAGACAGAGAGACGAATGAGTAATCTCTCTATCCACGGTGTAAAAACAGATTTTCTTGACAAGCCAGCTATCCCGTGGCAAATGCTGTGTTCATCTCCTGTTTGTCTTGCTCGTGAGAATGTTTTTGGGAAACTATTTGATTTAGTTTGGGCATCCTGAATTAGTCTACCTTTTTTTTTGTTTTTTGTTTTTTTTTAATCTGAAGTTTGGTGATGGTTCTTTGCCTTTTCCTTTGTTTATTCTAAACATCCATTTGTAAATCTTTTTGACGTCCTCCTTAAACGGGAACCCACCTTCTTTGGTAGAATTCTTTGTCAGCAACCCTAAAACAGATAAGCACATGAGAGATTAATGGCTTCATCTCTGCACGTAGGTGTGTGCATTCCAGTTAGATCACAGGGTGTCTTCAGAGGGGAATAACACTCACTAAAATCTAAAGGCTTGCCCGGCTGGTGTGGCTCAGTGGTTGAGCGTCGACCCATGCACCAAGGGGTCACCAGTTCAATTCCTGATCAGGGCACGTGCCCAGATTGTGGGCCCAATCCCCAGTGGGGGGCATGCAGGAGGCAGCCAATCGATGTTCTCTCTCATCGATGTTTCCATCTCTCTCTCCCTCTTCCTCTCTCTCTAAAAATCAATAAAGAAAAAAGAAAAAGTTTGTGTGTATGGTTGGAAAGGCTTATGTTTACCTCATCTTGTAGAAGTTTGATTTGAAGTGGTTAGTCTGCTAGTATTTACGAAGTCTTTGTAAATAAACCAAAACAAAACGGTGAGTGCACAATGCAATACACAGATCATGTATCATAGAAGGGTACACTTTAAACCTAGATGACCTTAATAACCAATGTCATTCCAATAAATTTAACCAAAAAAAAAAAGAGATTTGTGCTATGATGAAGTCTTGAGTAATCGAAGCACATTTTTAATTTTAATAAATCTGAAATCCAGGCAGATATATTAAAATATTAACCCTTGCAAATAAAGGACTGAAAGAAAGCACGGATCTTCTAGCTTACTTTTCCTTGCCATGAACCATGAGATCAATTTCCACTATTACACATGTTATTTGCATTGATATTCTTCTGTTTGTACACATGTATCAAGTTAAAAGTGATTTTAGCAACAGCGGAAAGCTATATAGGTTTTGTTTAATGACGTCAAACCTATTCCTGACAGACGGCCCCTTTGCACTGTTCTTGGCTAGTAGGGTTTCAAAATTTCTAGAAAATGAAATATTCCGTAGAGCAGAAACTCCACAATGGTCAATCTCTAGAAGGCACACATTGTTTTAAGGGTTTAAAAAGGATAAGATTTGATAGGTTTTGAAAAGGTTGCGTTTGTATTTCTGCGGCTGTTGTTCAGGAAGCGTTATCTGGAGTGTGATCTAGAAGGCACCCAAGAGAAGATGAAACGAGATCATTAGGGAGCGCAAACAGCATGTTGGAGTTTCTGGGCGAGATAAGGAAATAGAGTCCAGGTCTGAAACATCTATACTGGGCAAGAGCTATAAAAGGCAGTTAGAGTCTTAGGAGGGTCTTCTGATCTGCCCAGGTAACAACCCCAGCTATCCATCACCTCTGAGTGAATTCTTGCTAAAAAAAACAAGCATTGATAGGTCAATATTGAGGAAAGAGAGAGAGAATGTATGTAAATATACAGTCTTTTGAAAAATCTGATCAACTGTATTTACAAAATTCACCATGCAGTTCAATAGAATGGGGCAGCATTCAATTAGGTAATATTAGTCAAAATTGCCTTGTTTGCAGTAAAATACTGAAAGCTATGAAAATGTTAAGTAATAGCTATTTTTAAGAAGTAACAATAAAATAGTTGTCCTGACAGCATAAAGAATATCTTCTTCCAAACTCAGTTACAAAATACTGAGTATTGTAAATAAATTATTTTTTCAGTGGAGTGGAGGAGTGTTGATACCTTGTCAAGAAAATAGGGTGATGAACCCCAGAGGGAAGGGGTCAGAGGGGCAGGAAGAGATACAACCGAAGAACTTATATGCATGTATGCATAACCAATGGACACAGACAATTAGTGTGGGGGGTGAGAATGGAGAGAACGAGGTCAATGGGGGGAAAGGGACGGGGACATTTGTAATACTTGCAACAATAAAGATAACATTTTAAAACAAGAAAACAGGATGAAACTTTAATATGAAATGCAAATAGCCAATAGTCAGGAAGATAAAGTACTTTGCGATGTGTGTGTGACTGCCGCCTATCTATGCTGACCAAAATGTAAGTCACTTCACCACGTGGGATTTCAAAGGATTTGTGTCCAATAGTTACGCTGGAATACATTTATTTTACTTTATATTTAAGTGTATACCCTTATAAGACATAATACTTTAAGTACATTTACTGAACTGGCTCTTTGATAAAATTTTTTTAATTTTCCACTCAAAAATAATTAGATGAACTATTTTGTGAAGGCAGTTTGGGACTGTTTTGTTCAAAATCTAGTGTGTATTTCTGTGTGCACTGAGGAGTTCCATAGAACGCTCCCAGCAAAAGCTAAACAAGATTAGTGTTCCCCAACTATCCAAGGATAAAATCAATCTATCATCTATTCTCTCAGAAGCCACGGAGTTTTATAAGTGATTAAACTGAAGAAGATGCTTTGGGCAACACAGAAATAGAGCATCTCCTGATAAAATTATGGGTGAGGTTGTCAAATCTATGGAAGCCTGTGATGCAGTGAGGCAGGGTCAACTCCCCTGGGATCCTAGTTACAAGGACATTTTCTTACGTTTGACTGGTCTCTGAGTCCAGTGGAGGGAGCAGCTTCTTTAACAATACCCCTCATGGTCTTCCCATTTCCATGTCGGATGGGTCAGGGTGCATTACATGTCCTGCGTTCCTTTCTAAGTAAGGTCTGTTCTCGCTGGCTGTAGATCAGACACAATGACAACTCATGAGCACTATGCTGAAGTTGGGGACCGTCAAAGAGGTTGATTCAGGGGAACAGCCGAGCTCTGGCTTTGACTCCGATACTTCCTCACCTTATGGTCTTAGGTGACTCACGTTACCCTCTTGTCCTCACACTCTTCGTTTAAAATCATGAAGGCGCGCTGAACCAAGCTGGGGAGCCTTGATAACAATGCAAACGTGCAATTCTTGTGGCTTCAGTGAGAGCGTTACATACAGGCGCTACGTTTACTTTGTACCGAGAGCATTTCCAAGGGTGGGAATACCTTAGAGATAAGAATATATTAGGTTATTTGAGATTGAAGGGTAGCTTTTAAAATGATTTGTTCTTTGCATTCCAAGAAGGAGTGCCTGTTGTGTTGAAAGGGACCTGGCCATAGCTCTTGGCTGCCCTGTGTCACCAAGATTGTTGGCCATCCCAGATCCCCCCACCAAAAGCCTTCTCTGGTGGTAGTTGAGTTTCCTAAGCCAACTGGTCTCCTGCCATGGCTGTCTGCTTAGGTGGCGATAGTATTACCACTTTCCCGAAAGCCCATAGTGTGTACACACACAGCCACATGGACATGCACAGGTATACGGAAGGAGAGGAAAGTTAGAAAACATGAGAAGCCTTCCATTTACTTGGTCAAGTTCTTGAGTCTTAAAGTTTTGTTTTTTTATGAGACAGTCACCAGTGTACCAAAGGATAGCAAGTACAATCTTGCCTGGCTTAGGCTATTAAAAAAAAAAAAAATGGATTCCATTTCTGTTTTGTGATTAGAAAGGCTTGAAGGGAAGACAATTGAAATATAACACAAATAAATGAATAACAAATTCAATCAACCGGGGAAAAATTACACAAATTAATTCTGCAAAGCTAGACTGCATGGCAATTGTGAGATCTTCCAAGAAGGGTCCTGTCCTCCAAGGATCTCGCAGACTGACCGGGGCCTATTGCCACTCTGATTTTTATTTCCTTCATCCCCCATATCAACATCAGAGACTAAGCCCTGACCAGCAGGCACCTCACAGGTTCTGTCATGACATTCATGGCATTGAACCTCATGGCGTTTGAGGACAACAGCCTACTGAACTGCTGAGATATAAGAAAAATGGAAGTAAGTGGTGTACTTTTTATTTTGTCATAACCTACATAGTTATATCATCAAATTAATACATGAATACATCCTCAGTACTTTCGTTCTAATTAACTAATTACAAAGGCCACTTGCCTTTGTAAGGAGTCATTCAGAAATTGCTCATTTGAATTACACAGTGGATAGTCTCCTTTAGTGAATACCTGCTGTATACCAGGTGCACCTCGTGCCTCTTCTTGATGACCCTGTGGAACAGGTTTCATTTCATTCATTTTGCAAAAGCAAGGCTCAGAGTGAACGATGTCTTAGGCTCGGCTCTTTCTCTTGTGGGGACAGCTCCATTCCACTTCTGCTGCCTTAACCTGGTCTCAGAATTCAGTCTTCTGTCTCTTCTGTTTCTAAATAGTGTTTAACGCTCTGTTGATGAAGAAGAATGAATATTGAAAAAAAAAATCTTAATTTAAATACATCCCCAATTTCTTAATGGATTTTGCTAGTTTTCTGATTAAAACATTGTTTATCCTTATCCACCGTTTGTATATTTTTTAGCAAGGGTTCAATAGACTATTTTCTCCAATTTGTAGTGTACACTTTCCATCGACTGTTTATTAATAAATAATGCCTTCGTATTCTTATTCTTTCTGGGAAACAACACTTTCCTTGAGAAAACTCAACAATTGCAGCCCACTTCAGGTTTTTTAGTACCTCATTCCACAGTGGTCCAACTAAACCAGCCCTTCTAAATAAATGCCCCAAAGTTCATACCATTCCACACTTCCTGACCTCCATCAACCTCCTCACCTTCCCAGTGTCCATCTCTCCCTCGGAATGAAAAGAAGATGTCTTGTTAGATTGATTCACATTGAAAAGTGCATGCCTTGTCATTCCTCAAATTCCCCTTCCTGAGTTGTATTTCTTTTTTTTTTTTAATTTATTAAAAGAAACATGTGTATCTACTGATTTCTCACTAAAGGCAAGGTACTGCTCGGCCGTCAGAATGCGGAAACAGAAATACAAGGAATTCACAAGTTAGTAAAGACATTAAAGGTAGAAAGTAATTTAAAAAACCACACATTGTGCATAAGGATCTGAGTCAATATAAGCAGAAGGTAGTGATGTCTAGAGAAGATCATGGAGGCCCTTGGACCACCTACACCTGTACCCACAGACAATGGCGTTTTAGGGGCCCTGAAGGGGAATTCGGGGGCCTTGCTGGCGTGCTTCCAATTGCTTCTTAGAGGGAAACATTAACATTTCCCGCACAGGAAGCCACTCTAGTTTACCTTGTCGTTGTTCTTGACATTCCTTTCTTGTCGCCGCAATAGCCCGTGATTCTTGGAAGCCATGCTTTGAAACTGAATGTGCTGTAACTCGTGAGAAATATTTGTTGTAAGATAAACCAATTTAATAAGTCGCTTGAAATTCTGCAGGCTTTTTATCTCAAGTCAGAGCCTTGGATCGAGTAGGGCTCTGGAGGCAGACTTTTCATTTCCAATTATATTTACTTCCAGTAACGAAAGGCATCGTTTTCACGGAGTTTTGTTTTTCCCTTTCATCCGTTTATATACGCTGTGAACAACAACAAAAGTAAACTGAAGATGTATAGAAAGAATTCTGCCGACGAGATCCTGTGGGTTCAGAGGTCGTTGAGATAGGAGCCTTCATCATTGCCGTGTGCGCTTGCCGGAGAGGGAAAACTCATCTCACGCCCGGGGATGGTCATATATCAACTTAGTGAGGGCACATAGCACAGAAACACATTTCCAAAGGGATGACTGCTGAAAAGTCTTAGAACGTTCATTTTATGTCATGGGCAGTAATGTGCTAATTCAGCCAAACATGATCCCAGGATCCGCTGAAGTATTGGGTCAGGAAATAGGATGTATGACGTCACATTATAAAAACAGTTTTAAGTGAGATTGTGTTCAAAGGCAATCCCATTTATCTCAAAGCAAGTCCCGTGTACCCATCTCTCCGCACAAATCTCTGTTGGCCATGCCTTCATCGTTCTCTGTCTTAAATATGGATGATCTGTACCTTATTAATATTTACGGATCTGTCTGCTGGCATGAATTATAATGTATCATTTTGACATGCATATACTTCTTTTTATATATATTATATATTTATAATTGGGAACTCTTTAATCTTGCATCTTGCCGAAACAAGGTTCATCTAAGAGTCCTATAGTTGGTGAAACTATACCACATCTAAAGAAGTAATAGGCTTTTTTTTCTTATGCTATCATTTTAAATAATCACTGACAAAGCATCTTCAAATTAATAACATACATAGCCTTCCTCCAAAAATTCTTCTTTTGGTAGAGAAGTCTATTGCCAAGGGGGGAAAAAACCCATAACACTAGAAGTCAGTTTGTTGTTGTTTATTTAACTAAATGAAATCTTTATTGAGGTATACTTCTTGATAGAAATTTAGCATTTTGAATTAAACTGTTCCGTGTATTTCAGTGTATTTGCAGAGTTGTGTGACCTTACCATGGTCTGGTTTTAGAACATTTCCATCATCCCCCCAAAACCCCGTACCCATTGGCAAACCTTTCCCATTCTCTTGTTCATTCCAGCCCTTGTGACTCAGTCTAGTTTCTGTCTCCATGATTTTGATTATTCTGGGTGTTTCGGATAAATGGGATCATGTAGAATGTACTAGTCCTTTGTGATCGACTTCCTTTATGTATCCTCTGTTTTCAAGGTTCATCCATGTTGTCACATGTATCGGTAATTCATTCATATGTATACTGCGTCAGTGTGCCACCTTTTGTTTACTCATTGATCATTTGAAAGGTATTTGGACAGTTTCCACATTGTGAGTATAATGAATAAGGCTGCTGAGAACATCCATTACAGGTTCTTGTATGTACGTATGATTTCAGGTGTCTTGGGTATATGCCTAGGAGCATTGGGTCCTATGGTAACTGTATGCTTAATGTTTTAGGAAATGACCGACAATTTTACATTCCTAACATTAATGCACAAGTATTACAGTTTGCTACATTCTCCCAAATACTTCATATTATTCCTTTTTATATTATTATTATAGCCATTTTAGTGTGGGTGAAGTGGTATCTCATTGTGGTTTTGATTTGCATTTCCCCGAAAACGAAAACTAATGAAATTGAGCATCTCTTCCTATGTTGTGTTTTTTTTTTGGTATATATATATATATATATATATATACACACACACACATATATATACGCATGTATACATATATATACATGTATATATATATATATATATATACACATACATATATATACACATACATTTTTTTTTCCAGAAAGGCCTACTCAGTTCTTAGCCTATTTTTAATTTGCCTATTGATCTTGTTATTGTTGAGTTGTGTGTGTATATATATATATTGTGGATACAAGTTCCTTTTATTTCAGCAGCAAAGGCTCCGTAAATATTTCTTATAGGGAAAGTCTGCTCATAATAAATTCGCCTCATTTTTAAAAAATCTAGTTTTGTTTGATATAAAACTTAGGTCATATAATTAAATTTGATTCCAGTATTAGATTAATTATAAACTAATATTTATAATATTAAGTATAAACTAAACTTGTATTTATTTAGAAAGAAAATAATAAAACATATTATTTATTAAATAAAGATATTTTTATCCCCAAATTATCAAAATCACAAAATATATACATATTTAATCACAACCAAGATTTTAGCCCAAAGTACAGCTCTCACACCCTTATTTTTTAAATTCTTAAAAGTACAGATTTTTGCTGATTTTTACAAAGAAAGGAAGTGAGAGGGAGAGAAACATCGGTGTGAGAGCATAACATTGATTGGCTGCCTCCTGCACACCCCCTACTGGGGATCCAGCCACAACCTGGGCATGTGCCCTGACCGGGAATGGAACCAGCAACCTTTTGGTGCATGGGAGAACGTCCAACCACCTAGCCACACTGGCCAGAATATTACTACCCTTATTCTTTAAACCTAACTGCAGGCACTATGTTACAGAAATACATCCAACGAGCACTTTTTGATCATCAGCCATGTGCCAAACAATGGATTTGGGACTGAGGAGATCAAATGAAATGGAGTGTGCTCCTTTTCCTCAGTATACTTCCAGTCCAGCAGGAAAGGCATAGATGTCAATCACCCGTTTCTATAGACGCAGTGAGCCGTGACCTCAGGCATCAAAGTTGGGCCTGTATATTCCTGGAATGGTCATTGTAAGATTTGCTAGAACAAACACTGAATTTGTTTTAATACCTGTCTTCTGAATCTCGTTTGCCTGTGGTGTTTACAGATGCCAAAAAAGGTGTTTCCTGTGAAGAGTTATGGCCACACAATGTCTCGTACAGCACCTGGGTGCTAATTGGGCCGCCATGTGGATATGCTCAACAGTAAAGCTAAGTGTTGTGTATGCAACCAGATGAGAGAGAAATGGAATCTTTGCAGAAGAGGATATGGTGTCAGGTTCTATTTTGCTAAATCAGGTGGAAATTCGAGTTGATTAGTCTGGTCCAGGGCAGTCCAAATGCTCTCATTATTGCACATTACAGGAAATTCAGATCTGAAGCCACTGAAATTCAGTATGCTACGTTTTCAAGGACTCATGACCAGGGTCAGGTTTCTCGTGTTTCTCTGCTCTCCACACCGGGCCCAACCAAAGCGAGTCGCGCTCCTGGCAACAGGTCTCAGAAGGGGAAGAAGGAGGGATCATCTAAGTGGGAAGTATAGTTTTCGAGAATTTGGGGAACTTTTCCTCAAATGAACTGCTAGTTGGACTAATTAATGATAACGCAGGAAAGGATTTGATTGTGATTAAAACCAAAATTGTTGTCTGCTTGAGAGCTGTTCTAAAAGGTCATTACTAATATTTAGGGAAATAAAGGTGATAAGAAAAAGACCAAAGGCCAAGACAGAAAATATAGACCATCCTGGAGGAGGAGAAAATAAAAAAAAAAGTAATGATTTAAAACATTGTATTAGTTTACTATATATTAAGGAAAAGAGGTGTTTTCCTTTTAACTTTGTGACGTGTGAAATTTTTATATCATGTTGAAAGTACCAGAAACTCAATACCTAAACAGCTTTTTGAAAGTAGAGAGTTGCCCGGCTGGTGTGGCTCAATGGTTGAGCGTCAACCCATGCACCAAGGGGTTGCTGGTCAATTCCTGGTCAAGGCACATGCCCAGGTTGTGGGCCCGATCCCCAGTGGGGGGCATGCAGGAGGCAGCCAGTCGATGTTCTCTCTCATCGATGTTTCCATCTCTCTTCCTCTCTCTCTAAAAATCAATAAAGAAAAAAATTTTTTAAAAAAGTAGAGAGTCAATTTATCATATGCCATAGATCATCCAGTTATAGCTAATAGATTGCGTCATACATCAGACTTGGGACAAGAACAGTGACGTCACTCTGGATGAGGAAGAGACTTGGGACGATATAGGCAGGGTCAGCAGGAAAAGGCACAAGCCCCTGCTCATCCTGACTTTCCCCAGAGAGAGACCGTCTGTGTTTGTGAAGCAACCTTGACTATTGAAGAACAACGATGTCCTCGATTCCTCGACAGCGTGGGTTTTTCAGATACCCGACACCTAAAGACCGTGGGCCCCTGTTGCCAGCGGACGGAAAGCACGGGTCCTGTGGGAACTTGAGTGTCATTGTGGTCCCTCCAAGGCGGGGTGTGGGTGGGGGGTAGTCCCAGCCAGCTCGCGGTGCAGCGAACCCCCAGTGAACTCCTTCGTGGGAGGTTGTGAAAATGTGGCTGGAAATGGCCAGCAGATGTGTTCACCTCCCCTTCTTGCCCACATTCCCCTTCCCTCGAGAATCTTCCTTGCTTTTCTGACACTTGTAACCTGTAAATAAAGTTCAAACAATACTTAGAGCCCTGGTTGGTGTGGCTCAGTTGATTGAGCATCGTCCAGTACACCAACAAGGGCAACAAGGGCTGGGTTTGATTTCCAGTCAGGGTGCATACCCAGGTTGCAGGTTCAATCCCTGTCTGGTTGCATCCAGGAGGCAACCAACTATGTTTCTCTCTCTCTCTCTCTCTCTTTTACCTCTAAGATCAATAAAAAAATAAATAAAATATTTTAGAAATAAATAAAATATTTAGAAAGAGAACCTCCTCTTCAAAACCCCACTGGTGCCCGGCTGGTGTGGCTCAGTGGTTGAGCATCGACCCATGCACCAAGAGGTCGCCGGTTCGGTTCCCGGTCAAGGCACATGCCCAGGTTGTGGGCCCGATCCCCAGTGGGGGGCATGCAGGAGGCGGCCAGTCGATGTTCTCTCTCATCGATGTTTCTATCTCTCTCTCCCTCTCCCTTTCTCTCTCCAAAATCAATAAAGAAAAAAAAAAATTTAAAAAAAAAAAAAAAAAAAAAAAAAAACCCCACTGGTAATGAACAGTGTTGCAGTCACAGTGTTACTGATCCTCCTTTGCAGAGAGTGACACATGTTACCGAGTTTAACAATTACTGCACAAGGCATGGTGGAGACTTGAAGAGGAGGGACCACATGAGATGGGACAGTCAGGAGGCGCCTCTGAAGATGTCCCAGCTGAACCTTACGTAAGGCTGAGCTCAGGCGCTGATCTGGGAGGAGAGCGGTCTAGGAAGATGAAACCAGATGTGGGGGACGGGGGGGGGGGCTGCATGTCGGAGAAACATCTGCGGTGGCGCAGATTGGGACGGACAAGAATTGGGATCAGAGGGTAAGCATGGCACAGGTGTTGGAGGGACTCAGGCCACAGATTTAGACGTAATAATTCTAATAGGAATCGGAAGCCACTGGGGAGATTTCAGCAGTTGAGTGATATGATTTGATCTCTGTTCGTAAGAAGAAGGAACAAGACCTTACCTTTTGCGGCAGCATGGATGGACCTGGAGATGATTATGCTAAGCAAAATAAGCCAGACGGAGAAGGACAAGTACCCTATGATCTCACTCATATGTGGAATCCAATGAGCAAAATAAACTGATGAACAAAATAGAACCAGAGAGGCATGGATACATGGAACAGACTGAGCTGTCCGAGGAGGGGGTGGAGGGGGGACTGGGTGAGAGAAGGTGAAGCCATTGGCCAGAGAACATGCATGCATAACCCACAGACACAGACAACAGTGTGGTGGTGGCCAGAGGGAAGGGTGGGGGGACGGGGGAGGTGGGCAAAGGGGGAGAACGTGGGGACATCTGTAATAGTGTCAACAATAAAAAATAAAGTTAAAAAAAGTTCACTTAGGCTGCTTTGTAGAGAAAAGGCTGGTTGATGTGTAAGAAGGAAAGCAGAGAGGAAACCCCCTGAGGCTTGGAATTAGTTCAATTAAGAGCATAAACAGCAGAGGGTTGCTGCCGTGGAGATGGAGGGAACTGGCCTGATTTGGGTGATTTTGGAGGACTGCCAAGATGATTTGGAAACTATGTAGCAGCTGTATCATAGCCCATTATATGGACATACCATAATTTATTTAAACACTGAAAGGAATAATGTAAAAGCCAAGTAATCAATGCCTATTCTGAGATCTACTATTAAGTCCTTAATCTCTGAATGGCCTTCTTTTATAGCATTTATACCCTGTGGATATTCATTAAAAAAGTATGTGATAGAACCCTTATTGTACTGAAGAATGACACGTTAGTCATCCCAACTTTTTAAATCATTATACTATAACAGTACAATTTGACATTTTAAAATAAGAATTTATATAATGTCTAAAGAACATTCTGTATATCATCCAAATATGTAGTAATGTTGCTATGGAATTTCCTGTTATAATTGTGTGGATTGTAACTTTCCGATTTGGGTAGGGTAGATCTGAAGAAATGTGGGATTCCTGCAGGAATCAGAGACTCTCTGATAATTAAACTACTCTTCGGCTTTAATTAAAACTTAAACTCAGGGGAGTGCAAATAACTTATAAACCAATAAAAATCTGTGGCGACGTAATTTAGAGCTCAAGTTAGAATGAAAAGTCACGTATCCTGTAAAATTTTCAGTAGCCTGTTTATTTGTGTGCTTGTTATTAACTCTCATTACATTCATTTAAATGCTAAACTTCATCCTGAATCACTTAAATCTTCCATGAGCTCTGTGCATAAATAACTTGGTAGGTGCTTAATTCGGGGTAATTGTTTACTTTTGCATAAAAACATTTTTTTGTAAGAGAGAAGAAAATACCAGAAATATTATTTGCGTGCCTCAAAAGCCAAACACTTTGGTCATGAATAGAGGCATATCCTGTACACTTGGAAGAACACCTTAGATGTATGAAACTCGAAAGGAATGAATAACGTATTTGCTGATCAGGATTTAATCAGTTCTCACTTGTTTACTGAGTTAGGGAAGGAGAGGATAAGGACGGGATGACTTTTAACAACATACCACCCACAGCCCTTGTTCATAATATATTCATAACCCAGTTGGGGATACAGAAGCGCCCACTAATGTTTTTGTGACTTGGTGTATGCTGTTTCTTTTGCATGGAATGATCTCTTTAACTTCTTGATCTATCAGACGGGACTGATTATAATCCTTGTCTTTATACTTCTTTGGATGCATTTGTCAGCGTCTCAGTAAGACCTCGAAGTCCTTCAAGGAGATCTCGACTGGGCCCCCAGCACCCAGCATACTGTCTGAAACACAATCGGGCATAATTAATATGGATTATTGATAACCAACTGATAACAGTGCAAGGCACCTTCGGATACATTCTGAATCTCTAGCGCTGACCAGAAGTGCTTTGGGAATTTGCAGTTGTAACGAGGAAGTGATCACAAGAGTCTCTAATCCTCATAGAAATACAATCTAATGGGCAAATAATTAATCATCTAAGCTTCCCTTGGCTCCACAGTACATCAGGTTGGGGGGAGAGAGGGCTCCTGGGGGAGGGAGGGAGGACTAGGGGAGTCTTCCAGAGATTTTCATCTCTGCTGATCTAGGGTTCTACATTTCAAAGTATGAATTTTAAAATAGGCTCCTTGGAGATCTGAGAGTAAAACCGGGAAGGGAGTCAGCGCAGCAGAACAGTATGCTGGACTGAGATGTCCCTCACCTGCAGTCAACTCCTCGGGACACGTCACGGAAAGAGGTCGCAGGCTTCCTTCTGGCTTTTTGAAAATCCATTTGAATTCACTGTTGCAAATCTTTTGATGTTGATTCTAAGAAGTGAATGGAAGGAGAGATGTCAGAAATAGAGCAGAGACAAGGGATCAAAACCAAGAGGCAGATAAATACGAGGGGGAGGGTAGTTACGGAAAAATTTCGCCAAGATACTTGGGACTCCGAAGGAACCCTTGAACCGTGCATGCGGAACCAGTCGTTTGGTTTACAAATTCAGCACCCATGAAGGCCCGTGAATTAAGTGTCAACATAACAGGATACGTCTTCATTAATACGTGTTTGCTGCTTTTGCATCTTCTCTGAGGAATTCAAGACATTTCGTTGGGGGAAAAATTCTTAAAACTTGCAGCTGCTAAAATTTATATACAAATCATACAGAATTAGTGAATAAAGTGTACTTCATATCAGGGCTCTGAACGCGTCATAGGAAGGTTAACCCCTCCAGCCAGTAATTAGGCACGAAGACATCACAAAGCGTTTGCACGATTGTTTTTTTAATTTTTTGTGATTTCTACAATAGCTTGAGATTTACAATGAGGGGGAAAAAGTCTTAAACTGATTAAATAATTAAGTTGGTGCCCAGCTGATGTGGCTCAATGGTTGAGCGTCAACCCATGCACCAAGAGGTCGCCGGTTCGATTCCCGGTCAGGACACATGCCCAGGTTGGGGGCCCAATCCCCAGTGGGGGGCATGCAGGAGGCGGCCAATCGATGTTCTCTCTCATCGATGTTTCTCTCTCCCTCTCCCTTCCTCTCTCTCTAAAATCAATAAAGAAAAACATTTTTTAAAAAGGTAAAAGATAGCAAACCCGGCTTTTATCTAATTAGTCTTTCTCTCCTTGTCTGTGATTTGTGACAGAGGGTGGCAAACTCTTTCTGTAAAGGATGAAAGGGCAACTCTTTTAGGCTTTTTAAGATACGAAGTGTCTTTCCCAGCTACTCAACTGTCCCATTGTATGTGGAGGTCGCTTTCACAATGCTGAAGTGGCTGTGGTCCCCGAACACATTATTCTTGTTTATTTTTTTATTTTTTACTCTTCACCTCAGGATATGTTTAAAGAGAGGAAGAGAGAGAGGGGAGGAGGAGGGAACATCGGTGTGAGAGAGAAACATTGATTGGTTGCCTCCTATACACACCCCAACAAGAAATCGAACCCACAACCTAGGTATGTGTCCTGACCAGGAATTAAACCCACAACCTTTTCGGTGCATGGGATGGTGCTCCAACCACTGACCCATCCGGCCAGGGCCCAGAACATTTATTTACAAAACACCCGGTGACCTGAATTTGGTCTGCGTGATGTAGCTTGCTGATTCTTGGTTTATGGCATAAACTTTGAGTTTGGCAAAAAATAAAATAAAATAAAATAAAATAAAATAAAATAAAATAAAATAAAATAAAATAAAATAAAATAAAATAAAATAAAATAAAATAAAATAAAATAAAATAAAATAAAATAAAATAAAATAAAATAAAATAAAATAAAATAAAATAAAATAAAATAAAATAAAATAAAATAAAATAAAATAAAATAAAATAAAATAAAATAAAATAAAATAAAATAAAATAAAATAAAATAAAATAAAATAAAATAAAATAAAATAAAATAAAATAAAATAAAATAAAATAAAATAAAATAAAATAAAATAAAATAAAATAAAATAAAATAAAATAAAATAAAATAAAATAAAATAAAATAAAATAAAATAAAATAAAATAAAATAAAATAAAATAAAATAAAATAAAATAAAATAAAATAAAATAAAATAAAATAAAATAAAATAAAATAAAATAAAATAAAATAAATAAAATAAAATAAAATAAATAAAATAAAATAATAAAATAAAATAATAAAATAAATAAAATAAAATAAAATAATAAAATAAAATAAAAATAAAATAAAATAAAATAAAATAAAAAAAATAAATAAAATAAAATAAATTGATCTTTCGTTCAGCATATATTTTCTGCCAGGAATTTCCAAAATCAGCTTTGAAACATTTACTTTTTTTCTCCTTCTTTTATTCTACCGTAATCTCTCTAAAAAAGGTTGAAGGAGGGAGGAAGGCCCTGGCCAGTGTGGTTCAGTTGGCTGAGCATCGTCCTGTGCACCAAGAGGTCACCTGTTCGATTACTGTCGTGGCACATGTCCAGGTTGTGGGTTCGGTTCCCAGTCAGGGCCCTTAGGAGAGGCAACTGATCCATGTTTTTCTCTTGCATCAATGTTTTTCTCTCTCTCTCTCCCTCTCCCTCTCCCTTCCTCTCTCTCTAAAATCAATAAAGACATATTTTTTTAAAAAGAGGGAGGAAGGTCACAAGAGGGAATTGCCAATGCCATGTAAACATTCTCTGGTAATAGAAAAATAGCCTGCCTACTGTATGACAACCTGGAGTTACCATATTTCTATAGACACCAGCCCAACTGTCTGATATTTATGGAACATGAGTCACATTTAGATGCAACAGCTATTTAATCTAATTCTTATAACCATTCACCATTTCCCACGTAAGGGAATTCAGATTTAGAAAGATTAAGTAGGCATCGGATAGGAAATAGCAAATCTCGGATTTAAACCTTGATCCTCTGCTTCCCAATCTTGAGCTGATTAGGAAACTATTAGATTAAAATTTTATAAAACACATTCAAAGGCTTTAATGCTCTCTGTTGCTCCTTGAGTACCAAAGAATCCTGGGACAGGCTGTTCAGGAGAATTGTTAAATTCACAGATGGTGAGAGCCGTCACTGATTTTAGTAATACAGTCAGTCAATGCAGTTTTCAGTCACTTTCACAGAGCTCCTTGGAAAACAAAACACCTGTGCTCTCTCTCATTTCCATTATTTTTCTGATGACTTGGTAGAGTTCACCTCTCCTCATACTTCCAAGTTGACAGTCTTCCTTAAGAGCAGAGGGCAAGTTAATGAGATGTTTGCAGTAGATGAAATCGCTAAATTCAATGTTTCAGTATTTCTTTCCTTGTTCAGATGACATCAAACAATGTCTGAGCGTATAGACAGAGAACACTATTGTCTGAGATTATGCATTCTTATACAGAGCTTATTGAAACACCTGTTGCTCATAAAATACTCTGTCATACCGGAGACCTAACTGTCAAATTTTATCAGTTGTGTTATTTCAAGTCGGGCTTTAGATTTCCAGATAGAGATAGTGAACCAGCATGTGTCAGAGCTCTAAATTTCATTACAAAACAGGTGTCATTAGTTGGCCCTCACGACTTGTGCCTATGATAACTGTATTGTACAACCTCAAAGGAAACAGCAGAAGGGTTCATTGAAAGCAAACCCTCTGTGTTGCAGATAATAACATTTTGAGCAGCTCAGTGTAAGAACACAAATAAATATTACAAGCTTGAGGTCAAGGCGGAGAGGATTTTCATGTTACAATCAAATTTTATTCCTGAAAACACGTTTAATATTTACGGTAGCAGGAGAAAAGAAAGAACGAAAATTAGCCCACAGTGTTAGAAACGGACTCAGTGAAATAATTTCATGCCAAATAATTTACTCTTTTAAATATAACGGTTAGCATATACATTTATATGGCTGAATATTTATATACCATGAATATAACATTAGTGGAATTTCAACTCAGTTCTCAATTTTTTGTGGTATTACTTAAAATTGATGGTTCTCGCTCTTAAAAAAATTTTAAATAAATATATACATATGTATTTTAAAATTTATTTTCTCCCTCCCAGGTGTGGGATGAGCTCCATCTTTATGATTAAATGTTTAAAAAAATATTTTCACTAGGAAAAAATGTGACTTCTTTTTCCTTTATTGATTTTAGAGAGAGAGGAAGGGAGAGGGAGAGAGAGATAGAAACATTGATGAGAGAGAACATCGACTGGCCGCCTCCAGCATGCCCCCCACTGGACTTTTGGCCCACAACCTGGACATGTGCCCTGATTGGGAATCGAACCGGCGACCTCTTGGTGCATGGGTCTACGCTCAACCACTGAGCCACATTGGCTGGACAAAATGTGACTTCATGTAATATTTAGTCCCTGGATCTCATTATCCATTATTGTATGAGAATCTGTTTCTTTCTCACCAATAGCTTTACATTGCTAAATAAAGGGAATCTCTATCACTATTTTCCAATCATATCTTGTCCAAGATAACCTTCCCAACCTCTTTTAGCCATTTTCTTACAATTAGGTTTTCAATTCCTTTTGTCATTGTAGTTCTGGACATCCACCTTTTTGAAAATCAAAACCTGCCTTCAGATGTGCATGTATAAACCACATAGAATGATACAAATAGAGTGTGAGGATGGCGAAGTGGTTCCAGGATGTCTTGGACCTAAATAGTAAATGCCTATTGAGGGAGCCTCAGGTTGTAAAAAGCTTTAAGAGCGCCCTTGTCAAATTATTAGCCAGTTCTGGTTACTTTCGATGACATCCCCAAGCCTATTTGTTTTTCATCTGAGGTATAATATTACCAAGCCACTGGCCTGCCAGATTCCATATTTGTGTAGTGGATTCTCTAATCTAAATATAGCACTTTAAAATTTTTTTCCCTATTAAATTTTGCTTATTCAGCCTGCGCCTTCCTTCAAGTTGTTGATGAAAAATCTAATCAGAAAAAGTCCAGGTAGGATTCCGTGGCACATTCCCAGTAAGCTCATCTCCACGCGGACACCAAGCATGAGTCAGTATCTCAAGGCAGCCTCATGAAACCCATTAAAACTCAACCAAACTTTTTGCCATTCTGCTCACAATATTGTGTGTCTGTCAATTGCTTCGTTGAAACATAGACCGGCTTGGTCTATGGCCCTTAGGAGGCCCATAAAGAAAATTCAGAGTACTTAAAAAGTTGCTATGAATCTGCAATCCCATCATTTCCCCTTATCTCTGGTAAAATATCTGCTATCTATCTCCCCTCAAGTCATATTAGCGAGTTCAGAAATGGATGACAGATATGGGGGATCATCTCTCCTCATTCATAGGAGTCTCAGGGTAGACATCACAATGACCATAGGTCGTTTTTTCCACAGGTCTGTGCCCTGTGCTGTAGGAGATATTTGCATCGTAGCAAATCAAAGGGTCTTCGTGACTGATTGCAATCTGCTGTCCTGTCCTAGAACTGGAAGAGATCTGGCTGGTGCCAAGAGAACACAGTTGTAGCTGACCTCTTCTTCTGTTTTCATTCCTAACAATTTATGTCACTCAACATAAAAGCTAAGCTAGTCTCATTCTGAGACCGGCTCCTTTCCCACCCCAGCGCCGCAGAATACAGCAAAAGGCTCAATGTGTCAGTAGGACCTTATATCTTGTGTTGTTACTGAAACTACAGGACTGTTCAGGAGATAGGAGAGTATAATACAATATAGGGCACAAGACTTGCTTGGTCATGACCCCTTAGAATCAACTACAGACATTGACATGAAATACAACTTCCTTAACACAATGTTTTTTTTTTCCTAGAAGAATCTTTTTTTTCCATTGAGGAGACCCTCCCTTCTCAAGGGTTCTCCTGGCTTCTGTAAGCATTTGAACGATGTCCTGGTGTTGACAAGTATTGTATTGGATGCCCTACAGATGCTAGTCCGCCTCGTCACTGGGGCGTTTCCTGTGCAAAGCAGAGTCGTCGGTAGCAACTGAAACCCTCTGCGATTTTCAAAAGCAAACAGTGTTCAGGGCCAGCGGATCCTGGCTGTTGTTTCAGCTGAGAAAAAAAGTGGCCACTTGATTCTGGGAAAGTCGATTATAATTTGATTGTTATTCAGTATGATGGAATTGTTGGGGCCCGGCCTTGGTAATAATCCTGAGCTATTAATGCACCCGGTTTAAAGTTGCTGGTGCTCACTCACCCAAACTGAACATCACTGATTTCCATAGAAGGAAAGGAAGCTTTTTGTCCTTGTCTCTTTAAAAAAAAAGTAATTTTGTGTTACGATGTTTGCTTTTGTGAACTGTTGGTGGAAAGGCTGAGAGCGGAGCTGGCTCAGCATGGGGTATTTGTAAGTGTCCAAAAGAGAAGAAGAGGTGGGCATGAAGCTGAGCCTGGATCATGAAATGATGGTAAAGGGGAGAGAAATGGTTCTTTGCTTTTTCTCTCTTCCTAGTTCTCTGCATCTGTTTGTTTCTTATTTGTGGTGCTAGACATGGGCTTATTACAGAGGAAGCTTGGTGCTTCGGTGCCATTTCATTTTTTTTTTTTTCTTTAACTTTTTACTTTCCTTTATTGATTTTAGAGAGAGAGGAAGGGAGAGAGAGAGAGACAGAAACATCGATGAGAGAGAACATCAGTTGGCCACCTCCTGCATGCCCCCCACTGGGGATCTGGCTCTTAACCCAGGCATGTGTCCTGACCTGGATTCCAACCAGAGACCTCTTGGTGCATGGGTCAGCGCTCAACCACTGAGCCACACCGGCGGGACATCGGTGCCATTTCTTTGCTCACAGATGTTGTGTGAGGACCTTTTGCTCACAGGTGTTGGGTGGGGGCCTTTTGCTCACAGGTGTTGGGTGGGGGCCTTTTGCTCACAGGTGTTGGGTGGGGGCCTTCTGCTCACAGGTGTTGGGTGGGGGCCTTTTGTTCACAGGTGTTGGGTGGGGGCCTTTTGCTCACAGGTGTTGGGTGGGGGCCTTTTGTTCACAGGTGTTGGGTGGGGGCCTTTTGCTCACAGGTGTTGGGTGGGGGCCTTTTGTTCACAGGTGTTGGGTGGGGGCCTTTTGCTCACAGGTGTTGGGTGGGGGCCTTTTGTTCACAGGTGTTGGGTGGGGGCCTTCTGCTCACAGGTGTTGGGTGGGGGCCTTCTGCTCACAGATGTTGGGTGGAGGCCTTCTGCTCACAGATGTTGGGTGGAGGCCTTCTGCTCACAGGTGTTGGGTGGGGGCCTTCTGCTCACAGGTGTTGGGTGAGGGACTTCTGCTCACAGGTGTTGGGTGGGGGCCTTCTGCTCACAGGTGTTGGGTGGGGGCCTTCTGCTCACAGGTGTTGGGTGGGGGCCTTCTGCTCACAGGTGTTGGGTGGGGGCCTTCTGCTCACAGGTGTTGGGTGGGGGCCTTCTGCTCACAGGTGTTGGGTGGGGGCCTTCTGCTCACAGATGTTGGGTGGAGGCCTTCTGCTCACAGGTGTTGGGTGGGGGCCTTCTGCTCACAGGTGTTGGGTGGGGGCCTTTTGCTCACAGGTGTTGGGTGGAGGCCTTCTGCTCACAGATGTTGGGTGGAGGCCTTCTGCTCACAGATGTTGGGTGGAGGCCTTCTGCTCACAGATGTTGGGTGGAGGCCTTCTGCTCACAGATGTTGGGTGGGGGCCTTCTGCTCACAGGTGTTGGGTGGGGGCCTTCTGCTCACAGATGTTGGGTGGGGGCCTTCTGCTCACAGATGTTGGGTGGAGGCCTTCTGCTCACAGATGTTGGGTGGAGGCCTTCTGCTCACAGATGTTGGGTGGAGGCCTTCTGCTCACAGATGTTGGGTGGAGGCCTTTTGCTCACAGATGTTGGGTGGAGGCCTTCTGCTCACAGATGTTGGGTGGGGGCCTTTTGCTCACAGGTGTTGGGTGGGGGCCTTTCACAGGCTGTATCCACAGCCTCTGTGGACTTGTTGGACTGGTGAATGAGCACTTGGTTTTATACCCGTTATTATTACTTCACCTTTATCCTCTTGGGGTATCAGCCCCTTCACCTCATCAGTGCTGCTGTGGCATGGGAGAATGTAAACGGTTTACATTAACGTGCAGCACACCTGGCACCCATGTTATTATATCTCGCAGAGTGGATTACAGTCATATGCGTGGGGCGACTGGGGATGCAGTCATTAAGAGACACCTAGGGATGCCCGGCCGGTGTGGCTCAGTGGATGGAGCGTCGTCCCATGGACTGAGAGGTCCCGGTTCGATTCCTGGTCAGGGCACATGCCTGGGTTGTGGGCTCGATCCCCAGTAGGAGACATGTAGGAGGCAGCTGATGGATGTTTCTCTTTCACATCAATGTTCCTATCTCTCTCTAAAAAAAAAAAAAAAATCAATAAAATATATTTTTTTAAAAAAGAGAGAGATGCCAAGGGTATAAACAGGGCGATAGTAAATATGAGACTTTTAGTTGAGTGAAGGTTCTTCTTTTCTTTATATAAAAATAAATATAAATTATAGTAGGAAAGCAAGAATATAAAGAAAACCAAGAAATATATGAGTTATTAAAGGGACCCACAGCTCCGTCACCCAAAGGAAGCTATGGCTGAAATTTGGGCTGCCTATCACTCTTTCTTTTTCATACACGTATAGGGGTAGGGATGGTATTATTTTTTACTGTTTTTTTTTTTTTTTTTTTTAAGTTTTAAAATATTGTTCAATTACAGTTGGGTGCTGGAAATACTAGGGGCGATACTTTGCAAAGTATCATCTAACCACTGTGCGTACTCCCGAAACTACTACGAAATGATATTGAGTGAGTGGCATTTTTAATAATGCCCAACAGTTGCTTTAAACATTCACCTACTGTTGGCTATTAGGTTCTTTTCCATTGTTTGACGATATAAGTGATTCTCTAATAGACAGTGTGGACTGGATCATCCAAACATTTTGTGATATGTCCTCAAGTGCCGACTCTCGGCCAGCACAATGAACTACAAGCAGACAGGGCTTGGAGTGAGGGGGAGCATCGCCAGGGAGCAAATGCTCCCGATCTCTGGATGCAGCCCGGTTTATTTTCTGAGCAGTTCCCTAGGTTACCCTGTGTTCTAGGAACGCCTGTCCTTGAGACAGCGTCTCTGCTGAACGTTCAGCCAAGCCCAGTGTCTTCCTGTTCCAGCTGCTCCTGGTTGTTTTCAGCCGAGATCCTTAGCAAACACATTCACTCCCTTGGGTGGTTTTCCAACCCCTTTCCAAGATTCTTTTTTTTAATGCTTCCTGTGTTTCATTTTATTTTATTTTGTTTTCAAATTTTTAAAAACATATCTTTATTGTTGAATGTATTACAGATGTCCCTCTTTTCCACCCCCTTGACCCCCTCTTCCCCACTCCCACCCCCTCCTCCCTTCCCCACACTATTGTCGGTGTCCATTGGTTATGAATATATGCATAGAAATTCTTTGGTTTATCTCATCCCGCCCCCCTCCCCCCTTCCCTTTGAGGTTCCTCAGTCTAACAACCAATTTGTACTTCTTAATCCCTTCATCTTTTTCATCCAACTCCCCTCCCATCTGGCAACCAACAAAAAGTTCTCTGTATCTATGAGTCTGTTTCTGTTCTGCTTGCTCATTTTGTTTGTAGAGTCAATTGTTGATAGATATGTGTTCATTGCCATTTTAATGTTCATATTTTTGTTCTTCAAGAAGACCCTTCAACATTTCATACAACTTTTTCAATTTTTATTAATTTATTTTTGTTACAGATGTTTCTCCTCCCACCACTCTCCTCCCCACTCCCAACCCCCAGCATTGTTGTCAGTGTCCATTGGTTACGCATACTTGCATATAAGTTCTTTGGTTCATCTCATCCATCTTCCCCGCCCCCCTCCTCTGAGGTCTGTCAGTCTGAACCGTACTCCTTTCTATGTCTCTGGGTCTGTTTTGTTCATCAGCTTATTTTGTTCATGATATTCCACAAATAAGTGAGATGATGTGGTATTCTTAACTCATTCACTCCCTCCCATGCTTTGTCCTCAGTGGGCCAGGCCGCAAGAATGCATACCTCAAGGTTACATTGTGTTCATCCACCAAACCCCCAACCCTACACTCAAGTTAAATTCCAGGAGTGGGATTTATTAAAATGTAAACATTTTTAAACTCATCCCACACATTTACCAACCGCTAGAGAAGAAGACTGTCATTTACATTGTGATCATTCATACAACCGTTTTGATAATGAAAAATTCCTCTAACAACCTTCTTTTAGGAAAAAGAAAATTCTCTTATTCCTTTACAAACTATGCAATTATTGGCTTCTATTCAACTTCAATAACTGACCTGGCCTATATAACGGAAAAGACGGTAGATAATATTTACTCCATGCCTTACCATAATGCAAGGACCACCCAGAGACTGCTTAGGATTTATATAAGCATTCAGTAATTACCTTGCTTTCTACTAGACTGTGAACTCTGAAGGCAGGGTTTGTTCTTTTGTTTAATAACTTTTTATTGAGTAAATAGCATGTATTAGGCACTTTGCCATTTTCTCGGAATGCAGAGGAAAGCAAAATAGACAGAGTTCTGTCTCTTATCCATGAGACAGAAAATAAGCAAGAGAACCACGTGGATATGAGACTCAGTTCATAGATCTAGAACTCATCTGTAACAGGTGATATGTGTAGGTGCTACCCATAGACCACAAAAGCTAGGTGAATTTGGAAATCGATGATTTCACATTAACTTTCTGGTTGTCCTATTTGAAGACTGGATTACACTTACTTCAAGGATGAATTATCTCTTCAAAGTTTCTGCATCAGAATCTCACATAGGAAATAACGACATAAAAAATAGTGTAACTTGTATCACCCCTTCCTTTACATGGTTGCATATAATAAAAGCATAGTCTTACACAATTGGTTAATGTTGTTGATGGGATGTTTGAACTACATATTCAACAATCCTCACTGAGCCTAAATCATTTGAAATGGTTGAAGTCTTATTTTCATAGGAGTAAAATTAAATCATTTAAAGGTAACAGAGCTCAGGATAGATTTTCTTAATCAAAATTCTCATCATGTAACATTAACTCTATAGTACATGTTACAGCATCTCTTATTTGAATCTATCTTGTAGTTAGTTGTGAAAACTGAATGCATACAAAGGGAAAATCTGTCTTTTTACTATCTTCTTTCAGTGATATTCTCCCCTGAATCAAAGGGAAAACACTGGAAATGTAAACATTGTGGACAGTTAAACAAATTTATATCCAACATTATTGAAAATGTCCATTCTGTGCGTTGCTGAAAGGAAAATTACAGTCTTAAAGAAAAAGCAATTGTTCCTGGTAGGGCAATAATTTATTGCGAAGCACACAGTCCAGTGACTATGGCTGCTTGCTGGAAAATAAGATTAGATTTGTGTTTCATGACTCATCATATTCACTCTTGCTCCAGAGCCAGTCCTGAAAACATAGCCTAATCCCAGGAGAACATCATGGTCCTCTCAGTGTGATTTCTCCTCTTCTTGGCCCATCTCACACTCCCACTGCTCTTATGATTCTAAGTGGACAGGAAACTAACCTCTTGGCTTTATGTTGGGCAAGTGTGTATGCAATATCCATGATTTGTTTGTTTGTTTCCACAGTCTTGGTCTTCCTAGTAGGGCCAGTGTATATGCAAACAAAACAAGTCTGTACACTGTGAAGGTTTCCTTCTTTACCTGTGGATGTAAGAAATGTCCAGACCTGGAGAGAATTTTTATGAGTTTATTTGAGTTAAAACTGAAGACAGTTGCTGGGAAGCAAGATCTGAAATGCTCTGGAGAATGGCAGTTTTGCAGTTTCTTTAATGCATTTGAAATTAAGGAGGGGACCTAAGGAAGATGACTTGAAGGGCAGAGAAAGCAAGGTGGGGATTGGATTACAGGACAGTTAAGATCGTGTGTTCCTTCGAAGGTGGTTACGCCTTCCGGGGTATTACTTGTGGCATTTCAAAGTTGTGTTAACCAAGATGCACAAGAACAATGGACAGAGTTGGCTTAACACTTTTCACTGCAGAAAAAGGCATGGGGTGTGACTCCTCACCGTGACCTGCCCTGGCAGGAATTTATGGTATATTACAGCCAGCGCCCCCTTTTCGTCCACATACCCTTTCTTAACCCAAAATTGCCAGCTATTTTTTTCTCAACAGATAGCTATTAATCACAGATAATGTACTAGTAGACATGACTGGCAATAACATAAATAAAGAGTGGCATAGAACTACAGTAGAGTTAAGGAATGTGCTTTAATTAAAAACTAGTATATGCGAAATTCTGATCTTATTGGGAAAATCAGGCCTAATATAAAGTTCTACTCATAAATCACCTGTCACTGTAGATGATGTCTCATTAATTTATAGTTTGTTCATGACTATGAGTGAATAAATGTGTGATGTCTGCAAAGAACATTTGCATTTTTTAGAGGATAATAAAATGGCGGACTTGCTGCATTTAAAGGATTTCTGGTATTAAATCAGACTTACCAGAAGGAAGGGAGTGGGAGGGGACAGTCGAGAGGAAAGAGGGTCAAATATATGGTGACAGAAGATTTGACTTGGGGTGGTGAACACACAATGCAACATACAGGTGATGTAACCCAGAATTGTACACCTGAAACCTATATAATTTTATTAACTGATGTCACCCCAGTACATTTAATCAAAAAGAAAAAAAATGGAGAACATTTAGGGGATGGAGGCCTTCCTGGTAGAAAGTAAAGAATAGAATTCAAGCCTATGAATCAGACTAAACTTGGTTTTTCTTCTGTGGATCTAGCCTCCTATTCTGGAGACAATTATTTTGTAATATAGTTCAAGGAGGGAAAATATGTAAACTGGCAAGGAGAGTAACAGAAAGAGCCCAGCTTTCTGAGGCCGTCAGAACACCTGTCACGGAAGAGGACTTGCTTGACATAGAAATAACAGTGATGCAACATAAGTGCCTTTTAGTCATGACAGTGTCTGCATTTATCAATTGAAAATGTACTGTGTACACAGCCAGCAATTTGTCAAAGAAGAGCATGGTAGAAATCTGTTTGACCCAAATAAAAGGATCTGTATATAGGAACGTTTTGTTTATCTAAACTGTATGCTCAGTCCTCAAAAGGAAACCATAGTAACATATGTCTAATCTTTCTTGACCACAATGGTAGATGTTGTGGGAAAACCTGATTCATGTCTTACAAAATCTATACATAAACAATCTACAGTGATAATAAGCTTGCTGTCAGGTCTAGTCTGAACATAAGAGAATTTAGATGTTACCAGTAGCATTCTATTACATTCTAGCTACAAAGTCAACAACTTCTCTCTGTCTTTAAAGCCTGCTTTACACTCAAGACTTAGGTAAAATCCAAACTGAGCAATTAACTTCCTTGTGTAACAGTGTGGACTGTAAAACCCACCCTACCATTGTTTTGACATTGTATCTGTAAATGCTGACTCTAACTAATATGTGGCTTGTAGATAAACAGCATGTTTCTATAAGAATTCTATTAACTAACTTCTGAAGATTCAGACTCTGACCTTCAGTCATCCCAGTTCTGGGAAATGTGCTGACCTTCAGCAGTAGAACTAGGATGACAAAGACCACGATGATGCACACCAGACCACCACTTGAGCAGTTTTGAGCTCCTTATTGGAATGGACAGTGCTGGCCTTCACATAGAGAAATCAAGAGAACACCCCTTGATTTCTTTGTTCTGCTTTGCCTCTCCCTCCTCATAGAAATCTCTGCCTGCACTGAGATGTTGAGATGGGCTTTGTGACAAGAGTCCCCCATCTCCTCAGGTGACTGGCACTTGAATGAACCACTTTGCTTTTCCACCAGCATATGTCTCATGAGTTTGGTTTTTGTACTGGCAGCAGTCGAACTGGAGTTCTGGTTACACTTGATGGTCTTAAGGCAATCAGAATTTCAATTTTTTTCTTTCCATAGCACATAAATAAAAAAAATAATAGCACTTAATGATTAGGCATAAAGATTTTAAGAAATAATGTATGTGAAATATCTTATATAAATTCTAAAGTTTGAAGTAGGTCACACACACACACACACACACACACACACATCCACACACTTAGGCATGTTACATCCATATGTTCTATTCCTTACTTTGTAAAAAAAAGTGCTCTTTTAATAAAAAATAAAAGTAGTATTATGGCTATCGTTCAAAAGTATTTTTATATATTTAGCCACATAGGCTACTCAGATAAGCATGACATAAATCCTTTAAAAGTATATTAAAAACATTCATCTCACATGGACTGTGTTCCCTATTTTTGAGGTTATGCAGTAGAAATGAATGGGGTGTTTATTTCTGGTGGATTTTAATAATAGCCTTAAAAAAACGATGGTAAAAATGTAGGTCAGAAGAGGAGACATATGAAAGATGTCTTCTTCATCGGGGACGTTAGTGAAATGATTAATATGCTGCCACCATATGCAAGTATCAAATAATCACATTTATTTTCCTCATTTTCATTCACTCTATAACAGTGAGATAAAAGCAAATAGGTATACATACTAATCCAATTTGAAGTTCGCCACCGAATGAAATTTTGATTTTGAACCATGCTTATCAAAGGACTGTGAATTGCATTCAGAAATATGCAATAGTCATTAGAATCTGTATTTATTTCCTTTCTGTAATTATGTACTGGCTAGAGGCAATGACCGCCCCAGCTTATATTCATATAAGGTACAAACAAGGAGTAGAACATTGATTGTGTAAGATTTAATGTGGGTATTAAGAGTAAGAATATCCTTTCCACCTTGGGACTTACATTTGAAATTCAAGTATTTTGGTCCAAAGGAAAAAGAGTCAGGGAGGCCTTTGCGCACGCGATGCTTTGCAGTTTTAATGGCCATTGCAGGAGCATTAAGCAAGAAAGGGAACAGAGAAGTGGGTGGAGAGAGATGGGAGGGATGAGAAAAAACACACTGATTAGTGTACGGTGCTCACTGGCTGCCTAGCTTTCTCACTGCTCTTCTATATCCCCTCATCATTCTTTTAAATTTTTTTTCTTCTTTATTGATTAGAGAGAGAGAGGAAGGGGGAGGGAGAGAGAGATAGAAACATCAATGAGAGAGAGCATTAATTGGCTGCCTCCTGCATGCCCCCCACTGGGGATTGGGTCCACAACCTGGGCATGTGCCCTGACCAGGAACTGAACCGGTGACCTCTTGGTGCATGGGTCGACGCTCAACCACTGAGCCACACTGGCCAGGCTCCCCTCATCATTCTTAAAGGTTAATCATATGTAGCTTTATAAAAGAGAAACACATGTACTTACAACAAAAAAAAATACTGTCCTTGTATCAGTTATCTCGTGTCATGTAATGAAGTACCCAAGGCATCCGTAGTCACACCGCAAAGGGACAAGACTCGGGGTGGCATGACTTATTAGAGGCTGTTATAAAATCTACCGCAGATGATAATACATGTCTCCAATATACTAGTAAGCAGGTGAAAGAAATTACTCTTCTTAATGTTAGAAATTTCTGTATTTGTAACTACTTGAAGGGTATCATATTTCGATCAAATAAAGAATGCTTGAAACTAGTCACTAAAATAAGCCCAAATATAAAATTAGCTGTTTCTCAACAGTGAATCTTATATAAGCTAGACAGACATTTATATTTTGAGAATTGGGATTATTCCTCCAGGTCCCCTAATGTTTAGTCATTTAAGGCATGGGTAGGGGAGAAGATGAACAGTGGGTGGTGCTTGCCACGTCTAAGGTAGGAAGTTTTGATAGGAGAAAAATTTTGTTAGATTCTGAAATATACATGGCAACCTCTATATCCTGTCAACCGTATGGCTATGATTTATTTATTTATTTATTTATTTATTTATTTATTTATTTATTTATTTATTTTTTGTACGTGCCCCTAGCAGGAACCGAACCCGGGACTCTCTGGTCTGCAGGCCGATGCTCCAACCACTGAGCCAAACCGGCCAGGGCATGGCTATGTTTTATTTAGATGAATAAAAGGTATTTAAAAGATAAGCTCTACCTAGGATTTCTATCTACTATTATAATGTTAAATTTAACAAATATATTTTGAAAATAAGTGGGAAACTGTTATCTCTGAGAGAAGGCACAGAAAAAAAAAAAAAAACCTAAAATAGTACAGTACTTCCCCTAGCTCCTAAAATTATATTTACATAATTAAATTATATATAATATATATATAATTATATATATAATATATAATTATATAATTAAATTATATACCTCATTCATCCAACTAATTCATTTACTTGCTAAGTTCTTGTCAAGGTTATAAGCTTCAGCAATAAATAAAATTGTAAAAAAAAAAATCCCTACTCTCTTGAAGCTTACGATCGTGGTTAGACGATGTATAAATAAGTCAATTTTTTTATGTTACATAGGGTGACAGTATTCTGGGAGTGAGGTGGCTTTGCCATTTTCAGTTGGGTGGTATGGGAAGGTCCCCGAGTAGATGATATTTAAGTAAAGGCCGTCAGGGTGTGCAGAGCTAAGCCTTGTCGTCCCCCAGGACAGAGAGCAGGTCAGGCAAAGGGAAGACGAGCAAATGCTAAAGCAGAGGCTGGGACAGGCTGGGCGTGAGGTACAGCAGTGAGGCCCTGATGCCTTGGGGAGAGAGAGCATGGGGGGGGCGGTTTGCAGAAGAAGATACTGGGGGGAGGGGCAGGCACAAGATAGGCATTTTGTGTGAGCCACCAATGACCACGTGAGCCATTTAAAGACTCGTGGATGTCACCTCAGTGCTATGGAACGTTGTTGAAGGGATGTACCCATGGGGATGACACAATCTGTTTTACATTTTAAGAGGATGATTCTGACACCATGTTGAAAATAGATGGTGAGTCAGTGGTAAGGGAGGAAATGTTCAGGCCCACCCACAGGCTGTACTGACCATGAAAGGCGTGGTGAGCTAAGCCTCAGTAATGGCCTCAGAGGAGCTGAGAAGTGGGGTGCTGTTGGAAATGTTTAAAAGGGAGAAATAAAAAGAGTGGACAAGATCTTCGATAGGGGCTGTACTTGTCAACGTGAATTATGTTGCAATTACAGACAGCCTCAGGTCTTCCCCCCAAATTCAGGAGTTTGCAACAACAGGCGTGGATTTCTTGTTCAGGTTCTATGAAGACAGCTGTGGTTCCGCTCACCGTGGGTCTGCCTGGCCGTGCGTGGCTCGCTCTTATGTGTTCCGTGAATTCCAGGATGCAGGGTGTGGACTAAGTTCCAAGCAGGGAACTCGCAAACTTCTTAAACACAGGCATTCCTCTGGAAACTTTGTGGAGAAAAGTTGTAAGTCACATATGTTCACATTCCATTGCCCAAAGTGGCATTGCCAAGTCCGTGGTCAGTGGGATGGGGACACGAACTTCTCCTGTCGGGAGATGCCTCAGGTCCCTATGGGACAGACAAGGGATAAATAATTGGAAACCATAATATGACCTGCCACATCCCCGAGTGACAGAGAAATCAAGGGTTTGGCCTGAGCAACTAGAAAAAAAGTTGCTCTTCAATGAGATGGGAAAGACAGTTCGGTAAAATAGACTTAAAAACACAGGGTGGGGCAGAAGTAGGTTTACAATTGTTTGTACGGAAAATAATACAACAAGCCCAGCCCGTGTGGCTCAGTGGTTGAGCGTCGACCCACGCACGAAGAGGCCATTGGTTCAATTCCCTGTCAGGGCACACGCCCAGGTTGTGGGTCTGATCCCCAGTGGGGGGCATGCAGGAGGCGGCCAGTCGATGTTCTCTCTCATCGATGTTTCTATCTCTCTCTCCCTCTCCCTTCCTCTTTCTCTAAAAACCAATAAAGAAAATGATACAATGATTAATAAATGATAATAGAAGAATAAACTGTTTCACATACTTACACCTATAAGCCTACCTTTGCCCCATGGTGTGTAGAACAACTGATAACCAGACTCCCCCACGAAGTGATAGTTTCAGTGATTTTAAGCATCATTTCAGAAGTCTATTCTGAGATGTAGAAAATATAAGTTATTCTGGATGTCTGCTCAATTGCACCCATAACATGAGATGATCAAGGCACTAGATCATTCTCCTCCGAAGTGAAGTAACTACACAATGCAGCACAATTGGGGTCGTGAGCATATCTGTATTCGTAAGTTTAGCCCATTTCAAAGTCACATAATTATTATTCACAGATCATCGGCTGCATTTAAGGGACAATGATATTCAAGCTGTCTTGCACCTAACATCTCTAAGAGTGGTAAATACTTCCCTCAACTACAGAAACAGAAAACTTGTATAAAATCTGCACAGAATGGCTATGAGCGTCTGTATTTTTTTTTTTTTATCCTCACCCAAGGACATTTTTGCATTTATCTTCAGATAGAGCGGAAGGGAGAGAGGGAGGAAGAGAGAGAGAGAGAAACATTGATGTGAGAGAGACACATCGAGTGGTTGCCACCCACACGACCCCAACCGGGCCAGGGACAAACTGCAACCGAGGTACCTGCCCCTAGAGGGAACCGAACCCGGGACTCTCCAGTCCACGGGCCGATGCTCTAACTGCTGAGCCAAACCGGCCAGGGCATCAGCATCTGTATTTATCCCTCGTATAGAAGTAGGATTTTGCAATCCTGGTAGAGTTTCTGCTTTGTATCTGTGTGTCGTGTTGCCTAAGCTGGATGGTACCAGGGTTTCTGAAGAATGAGAGAGGGTTAATCAGCTTTTGGCAGAGATCAGCAAAATTTGCAAGCCTTTTAGCCTCTTCATCAAGACTCATAAAATATTTTGGAAACTACAGGACAAAAAAAACAAAACAACCCATCCAAGCAGAAAATTAAAAAGCAATCTGCCAGGTCAATGGGATTCAATCTTTGCGAGGCTGTGAATGCTGGAAAATGGTTAAATAGTCATTCATGATCACCCAGAGACACACAGCTACAGGAGAAACACGAAACTATGTGTGTGTCAGCAATGGGAGAGCCGGCAGGGCAGAAAAGAAAACAGGGTTGAATCGTGCATCGTATAGAGCAGTGTTTTTTGTTTTGTTTTGTTTTTAAACTGGATTTCTACCGAGATATCTGAGAAACCTGAATGTAGATGGGATGAGAAAGGAAAGAGGGATCAGCCCCCCAAATGCTGCTGCTCTGAACAAGGAGCAAGTCTCTTTTTTGACGTATAATTGCTTAATTTCTTTTTTTTTTCTTTATTGAGTTTAGAGAGAGAGGAAAGGAGAAGGAGAGAGAGAGAGAAACATCGATGAGAGAGAACATCGGTTGGCTGCCGGCTGCATGCCCTCCACTGGGGATTTGGCCCACAACCTGGGCATGTGCCCTGACCAGGAATCGAACTGGTGACCTCTTGGTGCATGGGTCGATGCTCAACCACTGAGCCACACCGGCTGGGCAATTGCTTAATTTCTTAATAATTACTTAGAAGAGTCAAGAAAGTAACATTGCAATTTTATAAGTAGAAAAGAAGAAGGATTTGCATAACTCCTTAAAAAAAAAAGAAACTCTGTTATCAGTCGTTTGTTTCTTTTTATACTGTGAGGTGACTGATTTAGACATCTGTAAATGTTCCAGGGGATACCAGTAATGGACAAGATACTTTTTGTAAGAAATACGTCTATGAAAGTATGAAGATATTCTTTCAGTTTCAGACATCCAAAGTCAATCTGAGAATTCTGTGCATAGAGCAATTCTTTCTTTTTTTTTTCCTGTTTTCATATTGAACTGCTACCTAAGATATTCACTAATTCCAGAATTGTGCTGTTTGTCTCGCTTGAGAAGTAAATAGTCCCCAAACTCACCTCACCAGTTGTGTAACCCAAGAAATGTTTGTTGGGTTGGCTGTCAATTTCCTTAAACACACACACACACACACACACACACACACACACAGGAGTCTGAAAGCAATGGGCCAGCCAGGTCTTGGTCCTGACAGGTGAGCCCTTTATGTGGTTCATGGCCTTATCTTCACAAGCAGGCAGTTGAAGGATCATTATTGCTCTCAGTGTTTATCAACACAGGGTCAAGGAACTCTGCTGGTTTCAGTACGTAGTTGACAATGTACCTATTCCGTGAGATTTCGAAAAGAAAAACTCAACCAAGTGTAAAGATATCTGCTCCCTGTCCCAGACTTCCCCGATGAGTCAAGTTTCTCTGGTCTCATTCTTTGGCAGACATGACATGAAAAAATGATAGAACTCGCTCCTCCTCCTCCTCCTCGTCCTCCTCTTCTCCTTCAAAAAAAAAAGATGGAACTCAAAACTATTGAATTGCACACTACAGATGGGTGAATTGTATCCCTTGTGCATGATAATATCACAATCAAACATAGCTTTACAAACAAAGATCAAAGCCACTTAAAAAAAGAAGAACAGTAACCCTAGAACGCCGACCGGGATTGCATTAACAGACGGTTGATGACAGCGGGAACCGGAGCAATGAGGTTGTCGTCTGAAGGGACCAAGGAACGAAACTGTTCGAGACTGGAGAAGCTCCTTTCCCTGCTTTTCTAGCCCTTATAACTATCATTTTACCTCTCTTTTGGTCTCTTATATGTGCCCAAACTTGGCACAGATATGTACTCCAAAGAGAGGAAGCAACCATCTACCCACATTAGTTAGAAACCAAACTCCGGGAATTTCGAAAGGGAGAAATACCTCAGACTCGGCGACATGCAGTACGGCTGTTTGGGGGCCAGGACAGTTAGGTGAGCAGGCATAAGGATCCCTGAATGCCTCTGTTTCTCCTTCTTCTAAGAAACAGCCCTCAAACTTAGAACTGGAAAAGGGTTTGCTGTACTTTGGGAAGTGTTCCCATTGCAGAATGCGTGTGTTATTGTTCACGAGTATCCTACGGTTGACTGATTTGCAAGTTGTCTCGTTTGACCCAGGGAAAAGTTCATAGTCAAGCTTCGCATCCCAAATGGGCCATCGGATTGAAAGCTCGTCTCTGTCATCTGGATTTCTGGTGGAGCTTCCTCGGAGTCTAGGAAGACGGGACAGCCTAATTATGCGAAGCTCACTCTAGTGTTCATCCTTTTTGGTGCCTGTTTTTCAGACACACAGTAACAAACAAGGCATTACCTCTGCCTCCGCCTCCTCCTCTTCCTCGTCTTCCTCCTGTGCTTCAGAGCTAAAGGAAGGGATACGGAATCCCTTCTGTCACAGGAGAGGAACAGTAGACCCAGTGATTGCCCTGGAGAGAGTGTTGCTGAGAGAAGTATTCTAAAATCACGATATAAAACACGCTCACGGAGGATTTCCAAAGCAGTGTGTGTGCCCTTCTCCCAAATGAATCTAAAATACCTTACTCTGTATTTCTTCTTTCAGATCTGATCAGGAGAGATCTGTCGAGGACTATGACTTTAATATTAAGATCATTTACTTTGTTCCCCCCCCCATCTTTGCTGAGGTGTGATTGACAAATAGGATTGTAAGGTATTTAACGTGTACAACAGGATGATGTTTTTTTTTTTATCCTCACCCGCGGACATTTTTGCATCTATTTTCAGATAGAGAGGGAGAGAGGGAGGAAGAGAGAGAAACATCGATGTGAGAGAGACACATCGAGTGGTTGCCACCCGCACAACCCCAACCAGGGCCGGGGACAAACTGCAACCGAGGTACGTGCCCTCAGCGGGAACTGAACCGGGGACTCTCTGGTCCGTGGGCCGATGCTCTAACCGCTGAGCCAAACCGGCCAGGGCAAGATGATTCGATGTATGTATCCACTGTGAACGGAAACTCTGTGGAGGAGCTTCAGTATGTTTTGAAATCATCAACTGTGACTCAGAGCATCTCTGACTCCATCTAGCAGCACTACTGACAATAGCTAAGATCCAGAAACAGCCCAAGTGTCCATCAGTGGACGAATGGATAAAAAAGCTGTGGTACATTTACACAATGGAGTACTATGCAGCTGTAAGAAAGAAAGATCTCTTATCCTTTGAGATGACATGGTGGGACCTGGAGAGTATTATGCTAAGCAAAACAAGCCAAGCAGAGAAAGACAAATATCACATGATCTCACTTATTTGTGGAATATAATGAACTAAACAAACTGATGAACAAAATTGACTGAGAGACACAGAGGTAGGGTATAGACCGACAAGCCTCAGAAGAGGGGGTGTTGGGGGGAAGAGATAAACCACAGAACGTATATGCATGTATGCGTAACCAGTGGACATAGACAACAAAGCTGGGGATGGGGCAGGGGGGATGGGGAGGAGGGTATCAATGGGGGAAAAAGGAGAAACATCTGTAACAAAAACAAATCAATAAAAATAATTCTTTAGAAAAAGCAGGGTTTGGCGGCCGGACTTTGCAGACAGTCCCTGCCGCTCCATGCTGGCTCTGGAGGGATGTTCCCTGCGTCGTGAGCGTTCACAGGCCTGATGTTTGCCCATTTTAGTTGTGATTCTTCAGTACTGCATGTTCTGGGTACCTGAGAGTGAAGTTAACAGCAGCAGTGAACAGAGAATGAGGGATGTTTGCAAAAGATGAGTGTCTGCGAAAGAGGCCGCTGTCACGGGGCAGCCCTACAGGTGCCGGTGGCCTCCCTGTGACTGATAACAAGGGTACCTGCCATCAAGACACTATGAATCTTCCAGGTAACCTTTTCACCAGCAAACCCCGAACCTTCTTTGCCTTGGGTGTGTTATCCCTGAATGATTTGTTGCCAGGCTATCCCTGAATTCCCCGTTCTGCTAATTTAATATGAATAGTAAGAAAAACTAGCCACGCCATGGACATGGCAGAAAAGTACAATCCTCTCAGGGCGGGAATGATTCTTTTAATCTAGCCACGAAGGTGAACATTGCTTTTCAAGTTGCGCACGTCCTTCAAATCGAGGTGACTGAGAAGGAGCCGCAGACCAGAGGGAGCGGGCGGCGTCTCCCACGGAAATGAGACCCACTTGCCTTCTCCGTTCTGGCTTCCTCTTGTCCGGCTCTTCTGGAAATCCGTTGGGATGGGGAGTTCTGGCACAGGTTAGGGTTTTATTAGTTTAACGTGATGAACGGGAAAACATCCTCGGCAGCCAGGCGAAGTGGGGTGCCAGAACTGAATCAGAAGCCACAGTGAACACAGTAGAGCCTTGTGTGTCTTGCGGAATGCGTGTAACAGACCAGTCCACCATCGCAGGCGATGCAAGCACAAACTCCTTTAACCAGAACAGCGCATTTGTATGTTTCCAGGTAAGACCATGGGCAAAGAGATCACGCAGAAACTCTGCGTACACGTGTTCTCGCAAGCACGGGGCCGCGGAGAATCACCTGCGGATTCTCACCAGTCCCTGTGCGGACCATCCTATCACTTCCTGTAGCCCCAAAGCTCTAGAAATAGTTTACCCTTCAGAGACACCGCCTTGGGTCTCCTAGTCTGCATTGTTCCTTGTACAGCAAGCTCATAGGCTTCATTTGGGCTGTATTTTGTTGGTGATTGTTCTTGGCTGGTAGACTTTGACAGGGAATAGGGAAAGAGTAGAAAGAAAAGAGAGAGAACCATGAGTAAAAATCTTGTAAGATATAATATGATAGGTAAACTGTTTCATTAAAATACATGATTTGTGCCCTGGCTGGTGTGGCTCAATTGGTTGGGTGTTGTCCTGTGCGGCAAAAGGTGGCTGGTTGGATTGTGGTCAGGGCAACTGACGGGTTTTGGGCCCAATCCCCGGGAGGGGGCGTGCAGGAGGGGCCCATCGAGGTTCTACTCCCACATCAATGTTTCTCTCTCTCTCTCCCTCTCCCTTCCTCACTCTCTAAAAATTAATAAGAAAAACTTATATATATATATATATATATATATATATATATATATATATGATTTGTTTCTAGGATTTTTCTCTAAACAAGTAAAGTACAGCATAGGGAATATAGTCAATAATATTGCAGTAACTATGCATGGTACCAGGTGGGTACTGGAAATATGGGAGGGAACACTGTGTATAGGATTGTCTAACCACTATGCTGTGTGCCAGAAACCCATACAGAATAATATTGAAAGTAAAAAAACGGGATTGCATACGTAAGTTAATAAGAAAAAAAATTAAAAAGTTAAACATGTATTAAGTCAAATATCTTTTACATTCTCCCCAGGTAATTCTAATGCACAACCAGACCTGGGAACCAGCAGATTAAAGACATGAACATGTCCCCCAATAATTGAGTTATAATTTACATATGATAAAATACACAGATCCACAGAGAGCGTTCAGTTCAATGGAGCTTTGGTACATGTCAAATTCAAGCGACTCCCTTCAATCAGGGTATATCTTTCACCCAAGGGTGTTCTCTCATGCCTCTTTCCCTTGTCATATCCCTTCACAAAGGCGAGCATTGTTCTTCTTTTTATCACCATGGATTAATTTTGCCTGTTCTTGAACTTCATATAAGTGGAATCACTCAATAGAAAGGCTATTAATGATGATGGACAAAGATCACATGTCCACCTGGAATGGCAGAACGTCAGCTTTGAAAAGCTTTTCAGATGCAGTTTACTGCAATTCCTCAATTTTCCAGTCGAGATTGAGAGACTTTGTTCAGTGACCCAAGATCATACAAGTGGTTCATTGGATAGTTGGGATCAAATTCATTATCTTTTCATTGATACTTCTTTTATCCTTCATCAACATCTTAATACACGGTAACTAAATTAGAAACTACAAAATATCTGTAAACCCAAATTGATGCTACCCCTACCTTGGCTCAGGCCCTCTGAACCTTTATCTAAACCATGGAGTGATCATGCAGAGTAAGCTCTTTGCCCTTAGATTATCTCTCATTCATTCATTCATTCATTCATTCATTCATTCATTCAACAAACAATGAAACACCTCTTGGGAGCTCATAGTCGAATGAACTTTCGTTTTCATTCTGCTACTAACTCACTTTGTAAAGCACCCATCTGAGTACCAAGCCTTCGTTGGTTCTCAACGGCCGGAGGTTACCCGTAGGTGGCCTGCTGAATGAGTTCTTTTCACAAGTCGCTTTTTTATTTCTCACAAAATCATTTTAAAAATTGATGGAGCCATAACTATTTAAAACGGGGGCAACTATCTGTGATAAGTAAGTATTCTGGACTTTTATTTTCTTTTTAAAAACTAAGAACATCCGGTAACACTGAGCTCTCTCTTAGCGCGTGGCTACCATGACTGGGAACTGAGTGGTGGTCGGTCATTACAGCGCCCACCATCTCCTCACTGGCTTTCTGGCACTGCTCACGGGCAGGTGCACTCCCTTGACCTGTGTCACCTTCTCAGCCTTTTTAGGCATTTTACTTTTTGATCCTGGTCTTTTAAGACAAAGTCCCAATTCTTTGTCCAGAATTTGAGGCCTTTTGCCTTTAAAAGCACCTTTCCCATGACATCTAACCATATGATATTCAGCCTAAAATAATTGTCCCCCCCGAGGCAGAGGGATGAATGGTCACACCACGTTAGCTGGACATCTAACAGTGTTGCTCTTCTTCCTCATTTCTTTCCTGCCAGAGAAATCACGAACGCCTGTGTTTTTCTTTGCTCCCCAGGAAGGTTTCCTCATCCCCATGGTGAAAGCACTTGGTTCTCAGTTGATTAAGGTTTTACGTTTTATGGGAAATTAGATTCTCTAGTAAAGGAACGAAATAAAGATGGCCTTGCCACGAGGCTGAGCACCCTGGAGAAGTCAACATTACGCATGTTGTACTGCTGGTTCTAGGTACTGAGTAGGCTGTAGTAGAATCATGGTGAAAACAAACGAAATAAAAAACGTGGTTCTGACCTAGGAATGCTGCAAACTAGTGTCTGGGACAAACAGGTCATGGGATGGAGTAGGAATGCTCACAGGGTACAGGGATATCAGAGGCGCAGCGTATCCGGGGTCCCGCCATTCGGACTAGAGGATGCTGTTTCTAAATGTCCGAAGTGTACACAGGTCTGAATACTAGTATGAATAACCCAAATGAAAAGGATTGATCTGAGGGTTTAGCCAGAGGAAAACACACAGCCAGACAGACAGAGCACAGATCTCCTGGGCTTTGGGGTGGTTGATCATGGAATCTGGGAGGGAGGCGGCTCTGGGATTGGGAGGAGAGCAGGCTGGGCAGGAGGTAGGGATCAGAATGATTAAGCCTTTAATTTAATTTAAAGTAATTTTGCTTCTGCCCTGAGGTAGTGGGAGTCATCCAGATATCTTGTGGGAGGTGAGCATGAAAGAATGATGATACCGAACACCATAACCGTTCTAAGTTCCCTTCATATCAAAGAAAATGTGAGCTGATTTATTCAGTTGTTTTTATGGTATTATTTGTTGGACAAGGGGAGCAAATTAAGATATAAACACACACACACACACACACACACACACACACACACACACACACACACACACACTGAAAGCAAGGGGCCGTGATTTCCAATTTGGATTATTAGAATTCAGAAAAAAAAAATTGGGGAAGTTGTGACATTCAGAGAAGGTTTTATGTAAGACTGTGTGTGTGTGTGTGTGTGTGTGTGTGTGTGTGTGTGTGTGTGTGTGTGTGTGTGTTTTCCATTCCCCTTCTCAAGGTGCCAACAACAGCTTCTCCTTATTATGACTATAATGTGTAAGATCACAGTGTTTGCATGTATGATGCATGGTACATGGAATGTGGGCTTGCAGAAAACGGGTTTTGAACCAGAATGGGATTGGGGAGAAAACATTCCAAGTTGGAGAGTGTGAGGTGGTGTGTGTGGGGGGGTGGGGGGGTATATGTGTGTGTGTGTAGTTTAGAGGGGGTGCCGAAAGGTTCTGAGCTATGTCTGACTATGACAGAAGCTTTTAATTTTGAGATTGACTTGGTAGACAGTTTCTCACTCTGTTCTTGAGCAGGAGAGTGGCTTGTTGGAAATTCTGTGTTTGGGTTATCTTCGTGTGATGTTCAAGTATTTTAGAATGCAGAGTGGTATAAGCAAGACCTGTTAGAAGGGTAATAAGACAGGCTACCATAGAGAGGATTTAGAAAATCTAAAGCTAAGAGACCTTGGAACTAAACGCATTGCAAAATCCAAAGGGCTCCAGCATTAAAGCCTGAATCTCAGGCCCCCACTCACTGAACCCACCTCCTCTGAAGGAGAGGTAAGGAAATCGATCGCATTTCCCTGTGATGCAGAGAAGCCCCCTTCCGCCTCTGTAGAAATTGTCACACACGGGTCCCTCTGATAGCAATGGGTATTTCTGTGTATCTACCAGGAACAGGAAAGACAGGCAGGGTTACCACGTAGGTCCTAGGCAGTTAGTTCGGTCTTTAAACCTCAGTCTACGTCCGGGTTTCATGGGTGCGTAGTACTCAGATTTGCTGGTCCGTGTCTGGGTTCCCGTGGCAAACTTGCTTTACATAAGAATCTAGTCTTCCTGTGATCATTTCCTGTGCTATTATTTTGAAATTTTCATTAAGCCACCGTTTGTAAATATAAATTCATGTGATCTCAAACTTTTCATTCATCCTTCCCGGGTAGTTCTTATTTATGCATTTCAAGCCATTTTGATGAACACGGTTGACGCTCTTCACTCCATGAGGAAAGGATATGCTTCAGCCGTTGAAATGACTAATATATACGTGCCAGATTAGGTTCTGTTATAAGATGGCTGTACGGTACTATTTTACGATTTTAGTGTGTCACTTACAGGTACACTGTAGTTTTTATTTAAATCGAGCTGAGCAAATGCATTTTACTTATTTATATTGAATCAATACTAACGGAAATCTGTGCGCAGAGATACAGTTATGGATTTTAAATATTTGTGCCGGCAGGGAAAACACATCGATTTGGGATCCTAACCAAGTTGTTGAACACCTTAGAGATCATCAGAAAATACGGTTACAACAATTGCTTAGCAATTATTTTGATTAATACCTGGGGCCAAACCGCTTGCCCTGTCATTGAGCCTGAGATGGTGATGTGTGCATAGGTCTCCCCGCATTCTCCCTGGTACAAGAACGGCCACTAAATTCACTGCTTGGAAATGCTACTGTTTCACACAACAGGGCTCTTATTGTCTACAGATCTGTGTTCCTGGGAATCTGAGGTATGTTCAGACAAATCTTACTAATTTAACTTCGTCCTGTTGATCCAGAGACACAACATACTGGTCTTTGAACAAGAAAGAGTTGAGTGAGGATGGAGAGATCGTCAATAAGTAAAATAGCCTTTTGCTGAAGACGCTTGCCCTGAGAGACAGAAGTCTGTCCAGGTAGAATGCACCCGTCTCTCAATCCCCCCTCCCCCAAGGATATCCCAGGAACTGGAGAATCCGTGCTAAACGGGTTGAGCCAACCTCAGTGTTGTGCGTTGATGAAGTCTCCACACTTATTAAGCAGGCGTTCTAAGGTTTAAAGAACTGGACCCACAGGAAGTAAACTTGGAAAAGAAAAGCATGAGATGTAAACAGCTTCATTCAAAAGCAATCACTTTGAGGGTTTTTTTTTTTTTTAAGCATAAAAATTAAAGTAGTTAAAATTAGATGGATGAGATCTGGGGGAGCAGGGCAAGTAGGCAAGATAAGGGATTATTTGAAAACCAGTTGAGTTCTTTCTTTTTTTCTTAAATATGTTTTCTTTATTGATTTTAGAAAGAGGAAAGGAGGGAGAGAGAGAGAAACATCAATGACAGAGAACATCAATTGGCCACCTCCTGCATGCCCCCCACTGGGGATTGGGCCCACAACCTGGGCATGAGCCCCAACCAGGAATTGAACCGGCGACCTCTTGGTGCATGGGTTGACACTCAGCCACTGAGCCACACCGGCCGAGCTGAAAACCAGTTGAGTTCTTGATGATCAGTCCTTCCCGAGTGCCACCTGTACGGCTGGTAAAAATGAGTTATCTACCTAGGTATCCAGGGTCAGCCATCTGAAACCTGTAAGTCAGGTGACCAACTCATCCTGGTTTGCCTGGGACTCTCCTGATTTTACCAAACCCAACTCATCATCAACATCAACATGGGAGCTTTTAAAGTATTGATTGCAGGGCCATTAACTCTGGGTCACTGAGTCCCATTGATCAGCAATCTGTGTTTATTTGGAGTCAGCAATCTGTGTTTATTTGACAATGCATATAGGTGAGTCTGATAATACAGGTGCTTGGGAAACTCTGCTCTAGGAAACATTGCACAGTATTCCTTATTTTGAGATATTGCTGCCTAAGTAAGAGGGGTGTGTGTGTGTGTGTGTGTGTGTGTGTGTGTGTGTGTGTGTGTCTTTCCCTTCCCCAAGATGCCAACAACTGCAGCCTCTTTCGCAGTATTATGACTATAATGTGTACGGTCACGATGTTTGCGTGTATCACAGTAGATTCTATTGATTTTTTTTTTATAGAAAGTGAAAAGGAGGGAGGTAGAGAGAGAGAGAGAAACATCGATGTTGAGAGAGACACATCGATTGGTTGCCTCCCACACAGCCCTGGTCGGAGCCAGGGAAACCTGCATCTCAGGTGCGTGCCCTTGACCGGAATCGCACCTGTGGACCAAAGGCTCTAACACTGAGCTAAACCAGCCAGGGCACCTGGTAGATTCTAACTATTAAGCTGTTTGTGAATACTAGAGCATAAAATTCTTTCAACGCTGTTCTCTCTCTTCCTCTCCCCTGCTCCCCTCTCCTGATTCCAGTGCTTGGACATAGTGCATACTCAGTAAATAAATCCATGAACAAGAGAAGATACTGAGGGAAAATTTAGTGATTAAAATATGTTCTCTAGGCCATTAAAGAGAAATATTCGGAAGATGCTTCACAGAGGAAGTGTCCCTGAAGGGCCTCTGGATTCCAGTGAGTCCCCGCGAGGGAGAGAAAGGAAGAAGGGGTTACAGGAGGGAGGGAAGCGCTCACATACCAAAAGGACAGGCGTGATGACAGGAAAATGTGCAAATGGGGGAAATTGAAGCTGATCTCATAAACATTTCAGATTCCTCACCAGGGAGTAACAACTGTCAAGTGGTGTTCAGTAAGGCACATCGGATCGTAATGAATGTGTTTGGAGTCACGGGAAATCCAGCATAAAGAAACCCCTGGTAGATGTTTATGCAACTTGTCATGAAAAGACCATTCGAACACAATTGAGTTCAGTTTCAAAAGAATAAGGGAAAGAGCCCCATGGTGTATCTCTCTTTTTTTTTTTTTTTTTTTCTTTTTCTCTTTCTTTTCTTTTTATGCATATGCTGTTATTTCTTTTCTGGTTTCTGGATGACTGATACCACAGCATCACAACTTTTGTGCACAGCCCGGCCCTTGAGCGTGGTCCTGGGATGGGCTGCATAGAACCATGGGCGAAGTTTGTGTTTCTTCTTCTTCTCCCTTCCCTCACCGTCCCTCCATCTCCTGCTTCCATTTTTCTCAGCTAGTCGGAGAAAGAGGCTGCACCGATCCTATCAGAGTTAGCTAATATTCTATCCTTTATTTCGATCATATATGGTCATCTGTGTAAAAAAAATTCAGTCCCACCAGTTTTAACTAGCGATGATGATATAATCTACATAGTTCACTGGCAACATAGACAACAAAATGCAGCTGATAGGCACTGGGGTGAGAGCGTGAACCGTCCCTGGCTCTCTGGAACCCATCCTGTCCTGAGGTCATGGAGAATGACGGGAGTGTTTTCAGCAAAGTTGCAACTATAACGATATGTTTGTTATGTCCGGATATTAGCATGTACAGTTCTCCTGCTCTGTGTCCGACACAATACTATTCTGGAAATATTATATGAAAGTGTTCATATTTGCCATTTGACCCTCCCCCCGCAATCCTTCAACAGCTCCTACCTCAGTTTCACTGACTCGGTTAATTCAGCTCCTTTTTTTTCAGTTATGCAGATGAAAAATCTTGGTGCTCTCCTTGACTCATCTCTCATTCTTTCTCCCTCACACCGGGTGCATTGACTCTACTTTAAAAACTCATTCTGGCCCAGCTGGTGTGGCTCAGTAGTTGAGTGTCGACCCATGCACCAAGAGGTCAGTGGTTCGATTCCCAGTCAGGGCACATGCCCAGGTTGTGGGTCAAATCCCCAGTGGGGGGCATGCAGGAGGCGGCCAGTCGATGTTCTCACTCATCAATGTCTCTATCTCTCTCTCCCTCTCCCTTCCTCTCTCTCTAAAATCAATAAAGAACAAAAAAAAACATATCCTGGGTTTGGTCACTTCTGACCACCCCAATTTAAATTAACATTGCCTTTTCTTTCCCACCTGGCTTGTTGCAAGAGACTTACTGGGTTCCTGCTTTGTTCCTGCCAGGAAGATTTTGTTCAAACTGAGTTGGACCATGGTGCTTTTTCTTCTCATAGCTCTCCACTGGCGTGTCTTCTCATTCAGGGCAAAAATCAAAGTCTCTTACTGTGTGCACAAGGCCCTTCACGGTCGGTGCCCTTGGTTTATCTCTGACTTTGTCTCTTCCCTTGCTTCCCTCTGGTCTCTCCTCCAGCCACACGGCCCCCTTGCTGCTTCTTGACCTGTGTCACTCTCTAGACGGGGTCTTTGCAGTCCCTCTGATAAAAGTGAGGAGCTCTCCAGGATCTGGGTTCTTGTGACCTGCATAGGTTCCCAGAAGTGCCTGCTTTAATTACCGACGTGAACATTCTTATTGTGTCACTGGGTTTAATTCAATGTACAGCATGTGTGCGTCACACACAGACGCACGCCCGCAGCAGCTAGATCGTTGTCCTCTCGGGCTTTCCATTGGGGGGTCAGATATCTGTATTCACACCCACTCCTTTGGCCCGGGCTGATGAGAAGGCTGAGTGATGAGTGCTGAACCTAAGCCAGAAAGCCTCTCTGTCCCCCTGGCGCCGTGCTCGGACCCTTCGGCTGCACTCCGGTGGTGAATGACTTCAGCCTCCTGTCCTGGCATATTGCTTTGCCGAGGCTTTGCCTTGGAAAGAGTGAGATTTGAAGTCCCTAACAAATGCTCACCTGATGGCTTCTAACAATAGTCGTTTGTCCTGTGTGTGGGAATTATTCCCCACTCCAAAGCCTTAGATATCGCTCTTGCCGATTTCAAAAGACATTTTCTCACAGGGGATCATGCTCTACAACAAATAAAACCCGTGCGCTTGTTTTCCTTGGAATTCACGCGCATTCTGTGATCCTTCATATTAAGGAAATTAAGATAAATGCATGTCAAAGTATATGTTCTATCGTTTGTGTTTCTTTCCCGGGACAAGTTCCTCAAAGCCCCATAAACCTTTTTTCCTCCTGACATTCCCTCTATTCTTTCTTATTCTGCTGGTTTATCTGTGTGTGGAGGTGAGGGTAGTGTGATTTCTTTGAAGATCTGTGGCTCTCGAGGGAGGGTTTGGCTTCCTTGTTTTTCTACGGAGCTGCGGACGTGGATGGAGGCAGCTTGGTCGCCAGCTCTGCTGTTATTCACTCTGAACTCGATGTGAGGGCACTGCCCACAGCCAGCTGCCCAGACAGGTGGCCTGCGGGGCACAGACTCCCAGGGGCAGGTCAGTGTGAGAGCCATCAAGGCCTTCCGGCAAAACCGGAGGTAGGCAGGTGAGAAAAAGGGAAACTGCATTTATATGACACTCAAGTGGTCGCGGGTTGGATGTCACTTACTTTTGTTTTTTGTTTTTTTCATTGAACCTTACAATAATCCCGTGATCTACGTGGGGAGTGTTTTCCCCTCTTTGCAGTGAAGAGAATGGGGGCTAAGAGAGGTCAGTGGACTTGCTCAAGAAGAGAGAGAGGGCTTAAGTCTCGATCCTTTACTACACGTTTTTAGTTTTTACTCCGCTCGTCATCCTCTGTTGCTGTGCCTTGTCCTAGAAGGCGTGAGTAGGGAGGACACATCCCCCTCCCAGGCCCTCCCCTCCCTCAAGGACCACTGGTGAAATCAACTGGAGAAGCTTGAGATGTGGTGTGACTACTGCTAAATCTGATCTATTCCAGACACACCTTCCTACCTCACCCCCATGCCCACCTTGAAAAGAAACCTGGCATTTGTTTTAGGGTTACGTATACATAAAAGATTCTATCTATCTATCTATCATCTATCTATCTATCTATCTATCTATCTATCTATCTATCATCTATCTATCATCTATCTAAATATCATCTATCTATCATCTATCTAAATATCATCTATCTATCTATCATCTATCTAAATATCATCTATCTATATCTATCTGTCTGTCTGTCTGTCTATCTATCTATATATCTATATCTATCTAAAGTGTGTGTGTGTGTGTGTGTGTGTTTCAATGTAGCAAGCATTTTTAAACACCTAACTCACAAAAAACCAGCCAAGAGGAGGACTGTACTTTTTAGGAGGAGATATATACATGAAAATCTCCGTGTGCTATGTGAGCACGTGTGCAGTCTGTGAGGGGTCATCTGTTGTAGATCTAAAAGCATAGGCTGTGGTGTCGGCAGGCTTGAGGACACCTCTGGGCTCTGCAGATTAGTACTGGGGCGACCCGAGTGACCAGTCTACGTTCTGAGTCCCCCAGCCTCCCTTTGCACAGAGGGTGCTGACGCCCTTACAGAGCGGGGCCAAAGCCGCGTGTGCGCTGTACGTCGAGCCGAAGCTTGGTGCCTGGCCTCGAACGCACTCAGGAGAGAACGCTGTTTCCCACACCTGGCATTCCTCATCAGCTGCATTCAATACGATAGCTAAGGACGTCTTTAGACATAAGTATTACGTCAGCCATGGAGACCGAATTCCGGCCAATCTTCTTTCAACAAAGGCATGACGAAATAGGATTTTTCACTGTTCAAGTTTTTCTACTGTATGCTGTCGGTATGGTTTGTGCTCACGTTGTAATAAAAAACTTCCTTTAGCAATACCAACGTAACCTAAAGATATCGTATGCCTTTGAAATATTTAGGAAAAGAGGCAGAGGAGGTTAAGAAGCCCCATGGAAGGGATAGGGGATTGGATTCCAGCCACACAGGGTCTCAGTTTCTAGCTTTGACCTTGACTAGCTTTGTGGGTTTGGATAAAGTACTCAATCCCACCCACATTTAACACACTCATTCCTGACATTAGGGAAGTAATAATGACCTCACAGTTGCTAGTAAGAGCGATAAAAGAATACATGTAAATGTAGAGCAGCCCCAGGTTTATGGTGGATGTTTAAGCAATATTCATTTATCCTCCTCGATTTCTTTTACATCCTCACACCTAACCTTCTCAACCTAACACCCCCAGGAACCAGAGGGGCATGGCAGGAATCCTAGCGCATCTAAAAAGAGCCAGTGAGAGAGACCCACGTGGAGCAGAAAGGATGGTTGAAAATGCTCAGCATTTCCTGGGAGCCGATGTTTGCCCCAAACACACATCACCCATCAGCACGGCTGGCTGATGCATTTAGGAAGCAAAGCGTAATATTTACAGGATGCAAAGAGGACAGCAGAGAGGAGGAGAGAGTCGGTGAAATTTGACCTTGGTGAGCTGGCACTATTTTGTAAATCTCACTTCCCTCAGTGAAAAGGATTAACTTCTCGAACAGATAATTCCACCCGGGAGAGAAACACAGAGCGTTAGGCTTAAGAGGTCTTGCTCTACATGGCCAGGTTCTCTTTAGATTATTCTGGCTGAGTAAACAAACGGGAAATAACCCTTCTACAAATTGTGTCAATATTAAGATCTGGAGTAGGCACGCGGGCCTTCGTGTGCTACTGGGATGAGACATTTCAAAGCAGCATACGATTTCAATTAGTGACGTTGCCCACGATGGCGGTTATTTTCCAAATGACATATTTGATGGATATCCGTGTTTTCTGACTTTTCTCCCAACAGTGCCATTAATGCTGTAAGGGGGAGAATTGCAGGTCAAACTTACTCCTGGTATGTAGTTTATGAAAGGAGAGAACATGTTAAGAAGGTAAGACAGGAATGAAAAAGAAGGCAGGAGCAGTTCATACTAGGTTGTTACCCTCCCAAGCAAGGAGTCGAAACGATTCTTATACAACTGATTATAACGACCATTTCTTGGTACTGGGCGTGAGAAGCAAGGGAAGGAATGGGGGCAGGTGAATCTCATTGTATTTTATAAGGTTGCCTCGGAAGAGTTGTGTCTTTGTAATTCTATTGTTGAGAGTCGGGTTAGGGGTATGTATTATTTTTTTTTTTTTGTAGAATTATAGACTTTTAGAGTTGGAAGTAGCCAAATAAGTCATACAGTCCAGAACTCCCAGGAAATAAAAGGCTTTCCAGAAAACTTCCTGTGGCTCAAATCAGGCTAGAATAAGACCAGCACCCAAATATCTTAATGCTCAGTCTGGGATAGGCTGGCCGCTCCGCAATGCTTCTTTATTAATGAACAAATTCACCATTATCTGGCTCACTCGTTAAAACAACCTGGGTATTCATATGCTCTCTCTGTGTGTATGTTGCAGATGGACTTACGCCAGTTTGTTTTTCCACAGCAGACCACCTCTTTCTCAGTATCCCTTGGTATTCTTAGAGGTGGGAGTTACAGTTTCTTGATTGCCCAGTCATAAAATCGTCTCATGTTAAAATGAGAGCAAATCACAGAAGTCAAATTCTACTACTACGCCTTCAAAGTCATCTTGGCAGCCAAGCAGAAAGCGTCATGAAATCTGTCCACGAGTTTAATGAGGACCCAGCCTTTTGTCTTTTGGGGTACTTTGATGAACACTGTGCATGGCAGTTTCACCTGGAACAGTATGGCAGTTATGTATTAACAGGATTGGGGTACCTTCTGCTTGGATGCCTCGCTTTATCAGGCTTTGCTTGACTGCACTTTGCAGAGATTGTGTTTTTTTTTTATTTGTTTGTTTGTTTTTGTTTTTGTTTGTTTTAAAAAATGAAAGGTTCATGGTAACCCTGCATCAGGAAGTCTGTCAGCACCATTTTCCCAACAGCGCTGGCTCACTTTGGGTCTCTTTGTTACGTTTTGGTGATTATCACAATATTTCAAACTTTTTCACTCTGATTATATTGGTTATGGTGATCCGTGATCGGTGACTTTTGATATAACTATTGGAATATTTGGGGGCACCACGAACCACCCCGATATAAGATGGTGAGCTTATTTGATCAGTGTTGTGTGTTCAGACTGCTTCACCGACCAGCTGTTCCCCCATATTTCTCCCTCTCCTTGGGCCTCCCTATTCCCTGACACACAACAGTATTAAAATTAGGTTAATTAATAACCCTACAGTGACCTCTAAATGTTCAAATGAAGAGTCACAGGACTCTCACTTTAAATAAAAGAAGTTAAGAGTGATTACATCTTGTGAGAGAGACATGTTGAAAAACGAGTGAGGCCCAAAGCCAGGCCCCCTTCACCAGGTAGCTACGTCGTGAATGCAAAGGAAGAGTTCTTGAAGGAAGTTAGAAGTTCTGCTCCAGTGAACACGTGAATGATAAGAAAGCCGATCTCTGGTTTGGAGCGTTTTAGATAGATCCCATCAGCTACAACATTCCCTTAAGCCAAAGCCTAATCCAGAGCTAGGCTCTAACTGTCTTCAGTTCCATGAAGGCTGAGAGAGGTGAGGGAGCTGCAGAGGAAAAGTCTGAAGCTAGCAGAGGTTGGTGGATCAAGTGTAGGGAAAGAAGCCATCTCTGTGACAATAAATGTGCCAGGTGCTGATGTAGGTGCTTCAGCAAGTTATCCAGAAGATCTAGCTAACATCATGCATGAATGTGGCTACATCAACAGAGATTTCAAATGTAGACAAAACAGCCTTGTACTGGAAGAAGATGCCATCTAGGACTTTCATAGCTAGAGAGCCCAAGTCAACACCTGACTTCAAAGTTCGGAAGGACAGGCTGCCTGTCTTGTTAGGGGCTAATGCAGCTGGTGACTTGAAGTTGAAGCCAATGCTCATTCGCCATCCTGAAAATCCTGGGGTCCTTAGGAATTGTGCTAAATCTACTCTATAGATGGAACAATAAAGCCTGGATGACAACACATCTGTTTACAACATGGTTTAGTGAGTATTTTAAGCCCACTATCGAGACGTAGCTCATTGACAATGTACCCGGTCACTCAAGAGTGCTGATGGAGATGTCCAATGAGATTAATGCCGTTTTCAGGCCTGCTAAAACTACATCCATTCTACAGCCCATCGGTCAAGGAGTAATGTTGACTTTTAAGTCTTATTACTTAAGAAACACATTTTGTAAGACTGTAGCTACCGTAGATAATGATTGTTCTGATGGATATGAACAAAGGACATTGAAAGCCTTCTTGAAAGGATTTATCATTCTAGAAGCCATCGAAAACATTTGCAATTCCTGGGAAGAGGTCAAAATATCAACATTAAAAGGAGCTTGGAAGACGTTGATTCCAAACCTGATGCATGATTTGGAGGGGTTCAAGACGTCAGTAGAGGAAGTGGCTGCAGATGTGACTGAAATGGCAAGAGAATAAGAATTACAGGGTGGGGCAAAAGTAGGTACACAAAATATAGTTTATTCTTGTATTGTTATTATTTTTTATTAATTTACTTTTGTTACAGATGTTTCTCCTTTTTTCCCCCATTGACACCCTCCTCCCCCTCCCTCCCTGCCCCATCCCCAGTTTTGTTGTCCATGTCCATTGGTTATGAGTACATGCGTACAAGTTCTGTGTTCATCGCTCCCCTCCCCCACCCCCTCTTCTGGCAAATGTCAGTCGGTACCCTACTTCCACATCTCTGGGACTACCCTGTTCCTCAGACTGTTATGTTCATTATATTCCAGAAATAAGTGAGATCATATGATATTTGTCTTTCTCTGCTTGGCTTGTTTCACTTAGGATAATAGTTTCCAGGTCCTCCCATGTCGTCGCAAAGGATAAGAGATCTTTCTTTCTTACAGCTGCATAGTCTTGTATTGTTATTTATGAATTATTGTACTATTTTTCACATGAACAACTGTAAAACCTACTTTTCCAAGATCCTGTGGAATTGGAGCCTGAGTTTGTGACGGAATTGCTGCAATCTCACGATAAAACTCTCACAGAGGGGTTGTTTCTTGTGGATGAGAAAAGAAAGTGGTTTCTTGAGATGGAACTGACTTCTGGTGAAGCTGCTGTGAAGATTGTTGACGTGACCACAAAGGGTTTAGAAAATTACATGCACTGAATTGATAAAGAGGCAGCAGAGTTTGGGAGAATTGACTCTAATTTTGAAGGAAGTTCTGGGGGTAAAATGCTATTACATAACATTGCGTGCTGTAGAGAAATTATTTGTGAAAGGAAATGTCAATCAACATGAAAAACTTCATTGTTGTCTTACTTTAAGAAATTGACACATTGCCCGGCCAGTGTGGCTCAGTGAATTGAGCTTTGTCCCAAGGGCTGAGAGGTCCCAGTTCGATTCCCGGTCAGGGCACATGCCCAGGTTGCAGGCTGATCCCCAGTGGGGGCATGCAGGAGGCACCCTATCGATGTTTCTATCTCTCTCTCCTCTCCCTTCCTCTCTCTCTAAAATCAATAAAGAAAAATATTTAAAATAAATAAATATGCCCTGGCCAGTTTGGCTCAGCGGTTAGAGCGTTGGCCTGCGGTCCAGAGAGACCCGGGTTCGGTTCCCGCTAAGGGCATGTACTTCGGTTGCAGTTTGTCGCCAGCCCTGGTTGGTCGTGCGGGTGGCAGCCACTCGATGTGTCACTTTCACATCGATGTTTCTCTCTTTCTCTCTCTTCCTGTCTCTCCCTCCCACTCTATCTGAACAAAAAATGAAAAAAATGTCCTCGGGTGAAGATATAAAAATAAATAAATAAATAAATAAAATAAAAAATAAATAAATTTATTGGGTGAATGGTAACTTGACATTTAATTACATTCTAAGAATGACACAGCTCTATTAAATAAATGTCATTTAAACATGTCCCCTCCTGTCTGCACAGTCACACACATTGACGCATCTGAACATTTGGTCAGTTAGTCATTTCTCACAAATTATCATTTTTGTCCTTTTATTCAGTATTTAAAATGAATAATTATTATCTCTCATCAATGAAAGTGCCTTTAGTTGCTTGCAAAAATCTTACCATGTTCTCATAAAACAGTAGCAAATGCTGCAGTCTGTTCCAACCGGGATTCGGCTATCTTAATCCCATTGCCAATTGCTACATTTCTTTGCAGGGTAATTAGATTTTTATCTGATTTTTGTCTTGCTCCCACTGAGTCAAGACGTACACAGGTAAAGCATGCATTAAATAAGCCATCTTTCTTGATGGCTTCTTCCCAGTGCCAGTGAGTCTATGTAAATACAAATGGGATTGTATAAATTACTCTCAATAGTTAGAGGTTTTAAAAGTCAGGCCCTTTATTATATACTATACGCAGATGTTTTTTCCAGGTTCGTTCTGAGATGCTCTTGGTGACACCACCCACAGTTCAGCTACCTGAGCCCCTCTCCAGCCAGCCATCCTTGAACTCCCTCCAGAAGCCTGCTACAGTAGGAATAAGCAATGATACTTTGTGTCCACTGAGTGGAGGTGGGAATGTGTCACTTGTCATATCAAGAGAGCAGTGCCTGACATCTCTAAAGAGAATTGCTGACCTCCTCTTTGTCTTTTCCTAACAAAGAAATGTCAACCACTTCCACCGCTGGACTCCAGTGACATCTCTATTCCAGCATTTCGATGGGGTCGCTGTCATTATTGGGTCATGTGTTGGTCTCCACCCCTCAGGTCAACTCAAGGGACCTTGACTTACTTTCTCACTCAGGCTATAATATATATGCAGTACAATGTAGACATATAACACATCTGTCAGGATAGAGAGGTCCTGCTTAGGAAAAAGTTACAGTATCATCCCGCATAACAGTGGTCCATAGACTAACAGTGAACATGACGATATGAATTTGAAACTATTATATGAATGTGAAAATGCCAGCACCTTGTTGTTTAATAAAAGTTATCCCTTCCAAAACATTTTTTAAGTCTTACTTTGATCTCATTCATTTGATTATAAATCACTACATTATTTCCATTGACTCGACAGAGAATTTGAATAGGCATAAAGCTGTCTGGCTCGTCGAGAATTGATATAAAATACTCTCAAGTCAAAATTTATTATCTTTAGATCTAGAAACTTTTCCTTTTTGGGAAAATAATGTTAATGAAATATGTCTTACTTGTATTTTAAAGGTATTTTTCCTTTTTTTTTTTTTTTTTACAGTCTAAATATTTAAAATAAGAATCAAGGCCTCCAATGATTAAAGCTTGTTCTAGGCGATTAACAAGATTAGCCCCTTGACTTTAAATTCTACATATAGAAAATGTACAAGTTATGGTAATTTACAAAACGTGTACTTCATAAATAAAACTGAAACTCGATAGAATAAGGAACAGTGTGAGGTGATGGGAGACAAACATGTAAATGCTAAAATGTGTGGGAAATAGTCTGACTCAAAAGAAATATTGATTGAATTTATTATGATGGGGCTTTGTCTCGACACTTAATGACAACTGTGACTGAACATTATTTAAATTGTTTTTAATGCTGCTGTGTATGTCCTTGAAACGTCGGTCAAATTTTATGGTTATTATCTTTCATTGTGGTGATGAAGAAACAGAAAGTGCTGTTGCTAAAAGCTCATTTTCCCTGAATCTGTAGCTAAAACTAAATTTAAATTTCCAGGATTTCTGTAGAATGTAAAAGAATTGTGCAATTCAATCAATATATTAAAAGCAAAGTTCAATGTCATGAGGATACAGTCCTATCCTATCATTATATTTTATTATTTTTTAAATACTACATAGTATATATGTTACATATATATGTTATATGTTATATATATTATATACAATAAATACTATATAAGGTTCTTTTTATATAGAATCACACATAATGGCCTATTCTTTTTTTTTTTTTTTTTTTTAATTCTCACCCAGGAACATGTCTTTCTTTCTTTTTTTTTTTTTTTAATTTATTTTTTATCCTCACCTGAGGACATTTTTTCATTTTTTGTCCAGATAGAGTGGGAGGGAGAGAGAGGAAGAGAGAGAGAGAGAAACATCGACGTGAAAGGGACACATCGAGTGGCTGCCACCCGCACGACCAACCAGGGCTGGGGACAAACTGCAACCGAAGTACATGCCCCTAGTGGGAAACGAACCCAGGTCTCTCTGGACTGCAGGCCGACGCTCTAACCGCTGAGCCAAACCGGCCAGGGCAAGTCTTTCATTGATTCTAGAGAGAGAGAGAGAAAGAGAGAGAGAGAGAGAGAGAGAAAGAGAGACAGAGAGAGAGACAGAGATAGAGACATTGATGTGAGAGAGAAACATTGATTGGCTGCCTCCCTTACACGCCTTGAGTGGGGATGGAACCTACAACCTGGGTATGTGCCCTGACCATGAATTGAACCAGCTACCCCCTGGTGCATGAGACAACGCTCCAACCAGCAGCCGAGGGTACAGTCCTGTTCTTGAGCACGTATCTTCATGTCACGGATAGTAAACAGAACTTCAGAAACATGAGCTTGTCCAAGGTTACACAGCTAGTGGCCGTCACAGGGTTAAAACTCTCGTCTATTTGACTCTGTAAGAAATATGGACACATTAATTGATTGATTCAGTTCTCAGTTAAGTTTTCAGGAACATCCTTTACAATATAGACCCTGTGGACCAGCCGAATGTGTATTTAACGTCATTCTTGCAGTCCCTCGTGTCTGGAAGGTTTCTCTCTTCTTTTTTTTCCCCTGTCCTTTCAATCTTGCCCATCGTTGAAGACCTGGTGACACACATGCTCAAAGAAGACTTCCACACCATTGCACTCTGAACGCTCAAGCTCTTACCTTGAGTTCATTTGAGAACTTATTAATAGTCTTATTATTACTGTATCTTGTTATATCCCAGAGACACAGAATATGTTGCCTCCTGTCTCAGTATCCTCCAGAGAGCACGTTAAAGAAATTGCTACATAGAAATTATCCAATTAATATCTATTTACTGCCAGCTGCTGGCACCTGGAAACATTCTGAGCAGTCTCGGCTTCCCTGGGGAGATAGGATAACACAGCACAACCAGAATTGTTTGGTTCACAGAATTTAAGTAAACTCCTTGATCTCATGGTGCCTGCTAGCATCATGGGAACAGGCAATGCAATATCTTAAGACAAGTTCAGAAGAATTCATTCGGAGAAAAGTTTATAGAGGTTGTGCTACTTTTGCCACAGAATCTTTCATTGTAGCTTCAAACTCATATTCTCCATGTCCTCCATAAGCTGTGGGTGGATTTTCAGGAATGGTTGGCAGCCATACATGTGACACTGAGCCCCCAATTTATTCAGATATGTTTGTCCTTGGAGATGCTATTTGGTGTGCCCACTTGACAGTACCTTAGACCAAAGGTATTGCTCACATTCTTATATTTCCTCTCTAATGTCCAGCATTAATAAACAAGTCATATGGCCTTATTATTTAAATTCTGTGCACAAGCCAAGAGTCCAAGTAGGAGATTTGTCAAGTATCTTGTTAAGTACCAAACTCTTATTAAGTCTCTAATCAACTAATCAGAAAAGAACTTCCTACTAACATTTTGAAATAGATGGAAAAATACAATTTCCCTAAAGTTAAACTCTTGAACACACAGGACCGGCCACACAGTCCGAAGTCAAGGCTGATGATGGAAGCCTGCTTTGGCTGCCTCAGAAAGGTAACATTGCTTGGTGATTAAGAACCAAGATTGCTGTGGTTGACATCCTTTCTGCTCTTCACTTGGCAGTACCTTAGGCAAGAAATTGACTTCCTTGAGCCTTGATTTCCTTATCTGCATCATAAGGTTACTGTGAGAATTAAATTAGCTCATTTGAGACACATAGTACGTAGTGACTACATTTCTTTTAAAATAATGTCCTGGATTTTGTTTGAGTAACCGACTTTTTAGGCCCATCGCAACATAATGGGAAGAATAGGTCCTTGGTAGATGTTCCAATGGCCCGTTTATGAATGGACTTCTAGTTCCTATTTTCTTTAGAGAAAACTGTTTTTTTCTACCCAATTAAAACTAGACATCTGCTGTATGTAAACTATTTTCTGGTTTGAATTTAACTGTACTGGTCTTGGAAGTGTGACCTCCCTCCCGGCCATTGGTCATATGATTTTCATGACTTTGTATTAGAATGTATTTTAGAATGTAAAAGCTATAATTAATGCTGTTTAGTTGAAGATAGATCTTCATGTATACCTCCAGATATTCTGTGTTCATAAAAATAAGTGGGAGGATTCAGTTGCCTAAACAAAAATAAAGTTGGAAAAGAGAGAGAGAAAGAAAGGTGTAACTCTAATAAAAAGCCAATCAGAGACACACAAGGGAATGGACAAGTCAGTAAGTCCAAGACTAATATGGGCCATCCGACAATGGCCATAGTCATTCTTCAGGTCTCAGTCCAGTCATATCTCTTCCTGAATTATTGTGACCGTATCTAATAATATAGCATTTGTTGTATACCTCTAATCAATATTATCACTTGATTCCATTGTTTTAAGTTCATAATGAATGAGTTTTTTCTTTATTTTGGCTTCCTCTATTCATCGCACCTGTCCCCCTCCCCTCAAGCTGGTCCCAGCACACTGCCCTACGGCCTCTTCTGTATTCTTAACCTTTCCCTTTGACTTTACAATTGCCTATCCTATGCCTTCAGCCCACAAGCTATTTTGTATACTTTTTAAAAATTACATTTGGATCTCTCAACAATGCTGAGAGAGCTTTGAATCCCACTCCTTTCATTTTACGGATGAGAACACTGAGCGACCAAGACATGGACATCAGACACCATCAATCGAATTTATAGGAAACAGATAATGCATAGTACACTTAGCAGTTTACAAAATTCATTTGCATATATCATTGGACTTTATCCTCCTGAGAATCTCAGAAGGAAAATAGTCTTTATTACACATTATTATAGAAGAACCTGAATATCTGAGAGTTAAGTGTTTGCTCGAGATCACATTCGAATCCCTAATCCAATCAATGTCTTCTGCACCCCAATGTTCCACGTCTGCCCTTTCCATTCACCTCGACTCTCAGATTTTCACTCCATTCTAATAATCTGTTCTTCCTTGTTCAATACTAGACTCAGATATTTGTGAAATCATGGTCGCACACATCATTCAGGGCACAGTTTGTCGTTCCAAGGTCCCCACACAGCTTCTGCAAGGCACGTCCTTTGTGAGAGCATCTATGGGTCTGCTCACTCATTTGCTGAGTGCATGTTTTCAATGGAAACCACTTGTACAATTTAGAAAAATTCAATTAAAAGGAAAAAAGAATTAAGGATGCTCTTCAGGGATCTCATTTGGTTCATTTGAAGGTATAGTAGCCATTTTCTTACTTGTTGATGTTAAATAACAGATTCTTTCCAGAAGAATCGTATATGTCAGAGTTAATTAAATGCTCCCACAATTCCCGGGATAAGAAACATAGGGGGGAGAAAGACTTCCATTGTTGTGTTTTGTTCTTCCATTTCTGAAGTGATTAGCTTTTGGCTTTCTTTCTTTGTAAAACAATAAAGAAGCAAGGTAAACCTAGTGAATAGGACTGATTAGATGTATAAAACCATCTGGGGTCTATAGGTAAATTGCAAGGTTTGTTGCTAACAATTTTTTTCAAAATTATTTTTAACATCGTTAGAGGAAATCTGCCCAACAACTGTTTATCTGCCATTTAAAATAAACTGTGTGAGCCTGGTGGTGTGGCTCAGTGGTTGAGCGTCGACCCATGCACCAAGAAGTCGCTGGCTCGATTCCTGGTCAGGGCACATGCCCAGGTTGTGGGCCCAGTCCCCAGTGGGGGGCATGCAGGAGGCGGCCCATCAGTGTTCTCTCTCATTGATGTTTCTATCTTTCTCTCTCCCTTCCTCTCTGTCTAAAATCAATAAATAAAAATAAAATAAACTATGTGAGTTCCTGAAGGGCTTCTATCACTGACCCATGTCATGCTTAAAATATGCAAGGAAATGCGACTGCAAGCCTTAAGGAAAAGAGGAGGTCTGACACTGGCTGAGTAATCAGGGATTGGGGTGTATTTATCCCATCTCCTCACTCCTCCCTTCTTGTTATGTCAGCCTTCCTCATCAAAACACTTACTTTTCAAGGAACCCTTGCACATTAGCCTCTCATGCATATGCACCGGCAAATCACGCAGGGGTTCTGCAACAGCAGCAGCAGCTTTGCCTCGGAGCTACTGCAGGAAGATCAGCAGCAAGGGGCCTGTCACAGGTCAGCTCACAGGGAAGCTGACCACGCCGGGCTGTGACAGTCCTTCAGCCAGCAATTCTCCGAGCTTAGCTAGAGCCCCGCGTGTTAGGAGAGGGAGCGCACAGCCTGGAATCCTGGCCAGTTCGCAACTGGAATGCTCCTTAGGGGAGGTGACCTTTTCTATTTGTAGTGAAGATTTTATCTGTTGCTTTTCATGAGCAAGTGGTCAGGTGTCTTGTGGTTTTGTAGGAGAATCAAATGCATCTCGTAGTCATTCTAAGACTCATTTCTTGAATTTATAGACTTCTCGTGGAAGGAATTTTATCCCAAAGGATTCCACTGATAGAGGAGAACATTTGCAAGTGACCTAATCTGGACTATAATTCCCCCCTTGGAAACTGGTTTTTTATTCTAGAAAGCTCTTCACAATATAAGGATATGTTTGGAATTTTGTGTCTGAGTTAAAAGCTAAAAGAAAAATGCTCCCCTATACACATATATACTTCTTTTTCTTATTTTGAAGTGACTTTTTCTTCTACCTTTATAGTAATTGATTGGAACCACATAATAAACTATATAAAACTCCATTATATATTTTTCTTGTAGTGGAAGTGACGGGATAGAGATGGGCCATACAGTTCTGAATAGGTGCTGCCTTTGTGAAACAGGACTGACATCTAGAAAAGACCCCCCCCCCACACACACACACACACTTCTGTAACAGGTGTCTTAAGAACGATGCCAGGTTCTAGAATATTAAGACTCTATAAGGGATTTTATGGGTCATCTGAACTATATTTTCCAGCCAATATAGAGATCAATCTTATGTCAGCCTTGGTATACTGTGTTCTTCCTTAACAAAAGTTCTTTGAAAAGAAACCATATAATAATAAGAATTATTATATATATAGATATGTGTATATATATAGTCTTTTTCTGTGTTTTTTTATTTTTTTAATCCTCACCAGAGGATATGATTTTTATTGATTTTAAAGAGCAAGGAAAGGAGAGAGAGAGAGACATCAATCGGTTGCCTCCCATACTCACCCCGACCTGGGATTGCACCCTCAACCCAGGTATGTGCCCTCACTGGGATTTGAACCCCCAACCTTTTTGGTATATGGGACAATGCTCCAACCAACTGAGCAACCCCACCAGGGCATTTGTCTTTTTCTTTTTATCATAAAGTGTCATGAGTCCCAAAAAAGAACAATTAATAAGCTACAACAGTACTTTCAAATCATATTTCTGAAACCGATAGACTTAGATTTGAACATCAATCAAATTGTATTTGAAAGGATATTGGTACAAAAATATATAGTTTAAATTATTAGGCCATAGTCTAAGAACTGACTCTCTTCATTACTTTTGGTAAAAATAAATTCTAAAGTAGGATTATACTTTGAGATAAGTTAGTTTTCATTTAACTGATTTTTTTAGTAAATTGCCCAATTATATTTCCTTTCCTGATTAGTCTAATTCTTGTCAAGGACGTATCCGAAAACCCACGAAGTTGCTACTTTTACTGTTTTCGATATATTAATGCTGTTTAGCGAACACTCAGCTTGATGAAGTTGGGTGTGCATTTTAATTTGGAGCATTTTCATATATTGAAGCGTTTTTCAAATTTGATAATATAGAAAAGTAAAATTCATTCCAAATATTTAATTTCAAGAAGTATGCGTATTGCGAGCTAAGTAGCACCGAGGACTGAACCTGCACTAACACTTGGCACAGCAGGTCAGGCCAGGAGCATCCTGGTGGCCGAGGAAGTGGGTAGGTCCATCCACACCAAATAGACTCACATGGTCTCTTTCCACTTCGGGCTTTCAGAAGATTTAATAAAGATGACGAAAGGCTGAAACCTTACTAGAGAACCACATATGAAAACTATTACAAGTTCCTAATTAGGGTAATAATAACATTTCAGTTCATCTCTTGATTGATACAAATTAGCAGTCTCCTTATATTGGCAGTAATACACTGATTGTATAGACGTATCCATCTCTGTTCTTGCTCAATGTTTAAAGTAACAGTTGCTCATTAATTATGTTTCTATCGCTTTAACAATATTTGTTCCTGGGCTCCTCTCTAAGTTCTATTGGTTACAAATTCCCTTTTTATTATGACACATACCTGTGAAGGCTGCTTGTGAATTTCTGATCCGAGAGGGCGTTGTCTCTGTACTGTTGCCTCAAGGAGAGATTTCACAGATTTCCCTGATTTTCAGTGGGAAGAGATCAACTTCTCACCAGCATATGCCATGGACAACTCTGTCCAACTACTATAAAGGAAAAAAGCCAGGTGTTGAAGTCAGACAGGCTTGCATTTGAGTTCTGCTTTCGCAATTTGCTGTATCAAATTGAGATGGTATGGTGGTGATATTTATGATATTAAATGAGATCATTGATTTGAGTTCCTCCAAATCACATGCATAACAAACCACCCTTCTCCTTCTTCTCTGTGGTTACTCCCTAGCATTAGACTAACAGTCTTCCATCCTAGTTCCTCTGGGCAATGCTCTGTTTGTCTACCTCATGTCCATTTACATGTGGTTTACACCTGCGTATTTTATCTTGCGTGAAAAGAAAGACAGACTAGTTCCTGATTGGTATCCTTGTGAAAGTGTTAATTTCCAGTCAAGTAAATGAATCCGTCCCTAAACTCTGATTATGGGCTCAGCACAGCTATGGCACCCGAAGTTCGTTTGAGAAATGAGTTTTTATTTTCAGCAATGCATGGCCACTGACTTATTCTAGGTGGTGTAGCCCGGAGCTCATTGTGGACTTCCAGGCTCACAGCTGAGTGCAGAATGCATGCTTCTGCTCTTTGGGAGTGAAGTTACAGAAAACAACAGCACAGTCTCTGTTCGGGTAGGCAGATGGCTGGAGGAGTTTCCTACAAGTCGGTGTCACATGTCACAGTGTCTGCGTTGTTCTACCTTTGCTATCTGACAAGGCAATGCCAGGATCTGTTAACGAGGTGGCCCTACAAGTGTATATTTGAATATTTTATGAAAAGTCACTGTAGCTTTTCCTGGAACTGACAGTAATTAAATGCCTGCGCTCCAAAGGCCCACTTCAGAAGCTACGTGTAGGTTTTTTCCTCCTCCAAAGACATATTCAAGGTGTGCGAGTCACCTCGCTGACTTTTGCAAGGAAAATGATTATGCGTTCTCCCTTTTTTCTGAAATTAACTAGTTCTCTTTGCTGCATTTTCGTGCATGAGTCAAACTCATTACTGCAGAGAACATTTCCATATGAATCTTCACTTAAGATGCCTTGATACAGTAGTCTGAGGCCCAGCCCCCCTCTCATTCCTACTCGCTCCTTGACCATCAAGGAATAATGGGCTGACCGGCAACCACTGGCTAATGTAATATACGACTTTCTAAGAGAACGGAACACAGTGAGCAGGCATTGTTGAACAATCTGTTTCTGCCTGTGGGCCCCACTCTCCTAAATTTGGGAGGAAACACGTAGAAATAATGCTTTATCTTGTGCCAAACAGTTGATACCTGCGTATATGTTTATTGCGTAAACATCACTTGGCATTCAGAGTTCATTTTTAATTTGTACTAAGGAAAGAAGGAATCGATAGTGAAACCTAGACCTTTTTTTTTACAACGTGTCTAAAATTGGATGCAGACATATATCTCTCACTTAAGGGATGCTGATTTCCATAATAAATGCGGGCATTTAACATTTTCTTCTTGGAATCATGTGTGTGTTTGTTTGTTGCTTTGTTTTTTAAAATTTAAAGACATTCAAGTTTTTATTGCGGTCTTGGACATTCAAATTCACGGTAGAATATTATGGTTTATGAGACGTCAGAAAGTGCAGAGGCTTGTTTAGCCTGGACTGTTAAATACAGAACTTGCCAAACTTGCTTAACTAGCAAACCTTTTTGTTTTTTATTTCTTTGTTGGTTCTGTTGTTGTTGAACTAATCCCTAGTAACACCCAGAGGAAGGGACATTGGAAATCCCTGGAGATGGAAATTCCAAAGAACTCACGGGGAAGAAGGGATCCAAACACATTCACCAAAAATGGGGGATTTTCAACCAAATTTTTAAAGGCAATATATGCTGCCGTTATGGTTGTCAAGGCTACACTAAAGTATGTTAAATAAAACAGCGTGAAAGGGAAAGGTCACACCAAAAAGTGGTTAGGAAGGGATGCCACTCTTGTGTGTGTCAAATGCCCTAGAGTCTAACACATTTATTTCCTACTGTATGTAGGATTTTAGGTAAAAATAACCTTGTTCTATAAAAATGTGGTTTGTGTAGTGGGAGTTGGTGCGAGGGATCACGTGAAAGGTGGGACACGCTGCAAAAGAAGTGTTCCTGGAAGCAAAAGCTGATGATATGGATTCTTGATATTTGTGTAGATAAGCTGGAAAAAAACTAGATGAATTAGTGAATGATGGAAGAATATACAAAAAAAAAAATATTGACATCATGCTATCACCTTGAAGGTCAATGACAAGTGCCTTTTGTCTCTCTGGGACCATCTATAACTGCAATTTATACAGTGAGTTAGAAATAGATGTACAGATGTATTGCCCCGCCCCCTTTTCCCCCCAGTGATGACATGAAGAAATCAGGAGGTTGATGGAAACATTGCATGACAAGCCGTGACCCGGAGTGCACCTCAGGCACCTGAAACCTGGGCTTACAGAACACCGTGTTTCATAATATTTAATAAATGCACTGTCCTACATTTGGTTGGAAAAGGCCACCTGCCTGAAGATGGTGGAATGATGTAGCAGCAGTTGACATCAAGGGGACCCAGTTATTTTTGCTTCTCTGGCTTCGAGCAGAACGGTGCAGTGATCTTGCCTTCCTCGGGCCAACGTCAACAGCTTGGGTGTCAACCCAGCTGCAACATGGGTTACATGCTCTTGGGCAGGTTACCTAGTGCTTGGGAACTGATCCTTTTCCTTTACAGGGTGTCCTTTGTAGGGTTGCTAGGAGGACTAAATGAGACAGGTATATAAATTGCCTAGCGTAGTGTGTGGCCCACAGTAAATGTGGGATTATTTCAGTAGACATTAGGTGTTATTACTTTGTTACAGTTGGTTGTATCTGGATACTTGAGTCTGTTTCTGGATGCCCCATTTAAAGAGAAATATAGCCCCGCCAGTGTGGCTCAGTGGATGGAGCGTCCTCCCATGGACTGAGAGGTCCCAGTTTGATGCCCAGTCAGGGCACATGCCCGGGTTGCGGGTTCGATCTGATCGAGGCTGATGTTGATATCTCATCGATGTTTCTATCTCTCTCTCCCTCTCCCTTTCTCTCTCTCTCTAAAATCAATAAAAACACATTTTGAGATACATAGTAATATAAGCTAACAGGAACGTGGACAGAGGAAGGAAAGGAGAAGGCAATTGTGTCATACGAGCCACGGTTGACACGATTAGCGATGTTAGGACTCCAGAAGCCTCGGCGACCTTGGAACACCAATGAAAGACATTCCGGGTTTAGTCTACTTGATGACAAAGAGTGCACCTGAGAGTGCGTCCTTAGGAAGGGAAATGTTTTCAGTGTCGCAGAGGTTTAGTCTCAGACCGAGAAGACCCTTCATGGGTCCCTCACCGAGGAGCTTCAGACCTTGCGTATGGAGGGAATAAAGATCTCTGAGCTCTACTCCAGATCTGGGATGTCATGATCCTAGCATGTAGAGAATCTTTCTGACACTTGGCTGTCCCTTCACTTCTCTGATCTTTAAAATAAATAAAGAAAGAAATACCCATAGAAATAACACTCGCTTTTTTTCATTAAACTCAGTGGTTTATTTTGCTTTTTTTGTTTGTTTGTTTGCTTTGTTCCTATGGATTCTACACATACACACACATTTTCCCATACCCATGTAGTAAAATGACTTAATTCTACTTTCCACATATAGTTTACTTGTTTTAACAAGGTCAAGAATACAATGTTCATTTCTGTCAACTAGGTCATCGGTACAACCCATTTGCTTTGAAAATATCTGTGAAACAGAGATCAAATCCATGCATTTGTGTTTTGTTTTGAAAGCAATAGGAGTGATAAATAATGGCTGATGTGCTGATTGATACAGCTGGTGAGTTTTTCTTCAGTACCCAGGGTTGTTATCTCTGGGTTAAAACTCTACCTGGAAGCAGCAAGGTGCCAAGCAAATCGACAAACCTTCTTTCTCTTTTTTCTGTCCTTTTCCCTCTCCTGCATTCCTGTGTCAGACCAGCGGTTTAGAATAAAGAGAGAGAACCCCCAAGGCCTCAGCCAGTATTAAGACTGCTCACTTTGCCCGGCTGGTATGGTTCAGTAGTTGAGCGTTGACCCATGCACCCAGAAATCGCCGGTTCGATTCCCGGTCAGGGCCCGTGCCCAGGTTGTGGGCCTGATCCCCAGTGGGGGCATGCAGGAGACAGCCAGTCAATGTTCTCTCTCATCGATGTTTCTATCTCTCTCTCCCTCTCCTTTCCTCTCTCTCTAAAGTCAATAAAGAAAAAAAAAAAAAAGACTGCTCACTTTCAACTTGGGTGATACATTTTAAACCCTAACATTTCAGAAGGAGAACTGTATTTTTTTAAAGCCTACTTTTTTGAGTAAACATTTATTTGTAATTATCAATCAATAATTATTTGGGAAGTGATTTTAAAGAATTCAATACTCAGGACTGATCTACTAATTACTGTAATGTATTTAAGTAAATATTATTTACATTGATCCATTAATTTCATCAAGTTATTGGAAGGAGAGAGACATCCATGGTGATTTCTCTTTGAGGGAATTTTAATACTTGTGGAAAAGGCCAGATTGTCAACCGTGAAACTGAAATATGTTATCAGTGGGAACAAAGTTTGAACGGAATGCAGCGGAATTTTATCGCCAGAGTCTCCAAGGCAATAAAAACTTTCTAAAGTTGGTAGAAAAATATAAGGCTTCAACTTTCTAGAAAGCACATGGCAGTTAATTTTGGCAAACGGTATTGGGCCATCGTAACCCACAAATAATGACCGGAGGCCGAAATCTTATCTAGAGAATGGCTTACACCCAAAGCAAAAGGAAAGATGGGGTGACCACACAGGAGGACAGTGAAGACAGCCTTCACTGTGATTCAAGGCTGTCGCACGTTCTGTGTACACATAAATACGCTTGAACACCTGCTGATGTGCGGGCTTCTGGCTTGAAAGCAGCAAACATCTGTTTGTAATTGGCAGTGAGAGACCAGGACAGTGAAGAATATACAAGCTTGTTAAGTCACTGAAAGGATTCAGAGGCCAGAGACTGGATGGAGAATCTGGGGCATGTGACTCCTTGTGATAAGATGATACAATGGGCTGGGCTTTCTTTGCAGGTTCCCATTCTGTTTCTACCTTGAATCATTATTGAATAGACTTGAAACATGACTAAAGTCACGTGTGAAGGAAATCTGTAGGTGAATGGGAGAATTTCCCCAACCTGTTTCTATCCTCCACATTCTTCGAGGTTAAATATTTCTCCGTAGTGACGTGGGCATCCTAAAATGATTCAAATTTAGATGGCTGTGTTTGCTGTGAGCCCCGGGGCTGATCAGACAGGTACATGGGGTTCCCCATCCTCTCTGTCTCTAAAAATGCTGGCATTCTCGTGATCCTTGGTGGTTGTCGCGGTGATATTTTAAGCGGTAACTCATCATTTTGGCATTTCCCTCTGACACAGATACTGATCGTTTTGCTCATATCCCCAAGGCTAGGAGGTTGGCGACTTTTTCCTACCTTTCTACTAAATCGGGAGATGAACACCTGGGGACTTAGGGGCACCACTCCCAAGCTCTCCCATTTTGTCTCATTTTTCCAAGGATTATATGCAAGGACCTCTCGTTTTGCTTGTCCTCAGATTCTGGAGTTCCAGAGATGGCTTTTGCCTAAGTTTGTTTGAGCTGCTGTAATAACATACCACAGACGAGGTAGCTTATAAACAGCAGAAATGTATTTCTCACCATTCTGGGGGCTGGAAGTCTGAGATCAGGGTGCACTCGTGCTTGGAGAAAGGCTCTCTTCTGGGACGCAGACTTCTGATTTCTTGCTGTGTCCTCATGGAAGGGGCCAGGGCGAGCTCTGTGAGATGTATTTTTTTTAAGATCACCAATGCCATTCCTGAAGGCTCCGCCCTCGTGACCTGAGCACCTCCCAGAGGCCTCAGCTCTCAGTACCCTCAACTTGGGCGTTAGGATTTCAACACATGCATTTGGTGGGCACACACGCAGCCAGATCACAGCAGCTCGGTAAGGTAGTGCATGCGTATTTACCACCATGGAAAATGAGATTTTTCTACTTTTGTGTAGTTAGTGAGTGAAATAACAATACTCTGTCTTATGTTTAAACAGAATACTATATTTAGATGATTGATAAAAACCTCCAGATGCTAAGCATGATGGGAATTCCATAATAAAGGCTGCAGATGTTACACCATTCCGACCTGCCAGGCTTTCCTTTGAAATTACCCAATCAAGAACAGTGTTACTGCCCTGGCTGGTTTGGCTCAGCGGTTAGAGCGTCGGCCTGTGGACCAGAGAGTCCCGGGTTCGGTTCCCACTAAGGGCACGTACCTCGGTTGCAGTTTGTCCCTGGCCCCGGTTGGGGTCATGTGGGTGGCGGCCGGTCGATGTGTCTCTCGCATCGATGTTTGTCTCTCTCTCTTCCTCCCTCTCTCCCTTCAGCTCTGTCTGAAGATAAATGCAAAAATGTCCTTGGGTGAGGATTAAAAAAAAAAAAAGAACAGTGTTACCTAATGTCTGACAATTTTATCACTTGGAAATATCTATTTTCATAAATTTGAAGTTCTGTGTGTAGCTTCAGTACTTAAATCACCTCAGTCTGAACAATGTAACAATTTTTTATTGTATATTTTATTTTTATATTTGAAGTGAAGGATGTAGAGTGGATTCAATGTTCCTTAAAAACAGCAGTGAGCCAGTAAAGGTAAAGAAAGGTTATTGTTTGCATGGTGGTACAGAGATTGAGATCTGTGACGGCCCTTTCGTTCATAGTTCGATTTGTCCCTATGTCCTGAGGCGATTTCAAACCTCTCTAATAGGAAGATTTGCTAAGTTTATTAGCAAACACCTTGAGACTGACTGTATGTTGGACTTCACAAACCTCCTTCCTATTTATCAAGAAATTCAAAATTTAAAGCACTTCTACTGTGACTATAAAACATAGTGATGGCAATCATTTTGAGTAATCTAATATTTATATCACAATATCAAAGTTACCTCCTTAGATTTTTAAAATTGTGTTGCCTAATTAAATTTAAAATACACACCCAGCCAGTCAGAAAACTTTCAACTTAAAAAAAAAAAAAAAAAAAAAGAAGAACCCGGCCAGTGTGGCTCAGTGGTTGAGCATCGACCCATGCACCAAGAGGTCGCCGGTTCGATTCCCGGTCAGGGCACATGCCCAGGTTGTGGGCCAAATCCCCAGTGGGGGGCATGCAGGAGGCGGCCAATTGATGTTCTCTCTCATCGATGTTTCTGTCTCTCTCTCCCTCTCCCTTCCTCTCTCTCTAGAATCAATAAAGAAAAAAAAAATTTTTTTTTTTTAAAGAAGTTCTCGATTTGGGTAACACACAAGAAACGGTTAGTATGGATAAAATGATTAAGTATCTGGGGGCTCACCAGATCCATATTTATAAAGCAATTTCCCTTGCTCATTTAAAACACACAACTGAAGTTGAAACATATTAATATTTAATTCCAGTTTTAATTATAATGGATACAAGTAAATATCGAAATTCATTTTTCACTACTTGTGAGAAGTAGAGACCAAGACCAGTGATTTTGTTTTGGTGTCGTGACTTAGGGCACTTGGGAGGGATGGGACCTGGAAAACCCAGGTGGGAGCTATTGCCCACGGGCACCATCGGGTTCTTCTCTGTGGGCTGTGCTTTTCCCTTTTTATGTTTGCTTATTATTTTAACCCTCTCAATGATTGGTGCCTGATTTCTTTCATATCGGCTGCTTTTCATAGTTTTAAAGCATTGCTGCTTATCAGTAATGTCTTCGAGAAGGAAAGTAACCCCAACAACTGGACTTTAAACTGTCCTCTTGATTCAGGGACATCGTTTTGCCTGAAGCTACTATTAACTCTCCGCCTCCCGAGTGTTCATTAGTGAGTCTGCATTGAATTGCTTCAGATAAAATTGGAGGCATTGGATATTTAATTTTGCATTACACAGTAGGATTTATGGCTTGGATCCCACACTTGCACCTTAGACACATTCAGCTTTTTTATCCTCTGCTCAGAAAAACACATCCTAAATCAGGTACACAGGGATCTTAGCTGAGATTTATTTTGCAAATGAGGCCCTCCGTTGTTTTTAGTAACATCACGCTCTCTGGGGAAGAAGAAGGGCTTCCATAAGCAGTACGACGTTCAATGGGTTTACATTTTGTTTCTACTACTAATTTATTGAAAACGTACTATCACTAGGCATTTCTATGTGCCCTCTTGTGTTATTCCCTAAGTATCATTCTATCTTCATTTTGTGAACAAGAATATTTAAGGTTTGGAGAAGGGAGCTACCATGGGGAACATCATCCCTCCCTTACATGCTAAGCACCAGGATGTAAACTGCAAAGCTCAGACGGAGTAATATGTAACGTGTTTAGACCTGTGCCTTTGCTTGCTGTCGACATCTAATAAATGAGGATTAAGTCAGGTTGTTTTTTGAAATCCCTCTTCCTTCAACATTATTTCAATCTTTTTCTATTTCCAAGAGTATGCTTCCTATGGGAAAGCCCTTTAAATAATCTTCAGTGATGACATATGGCCACCCCATACCCTTGAGATTTGGGTCCCCGAAATTACAGCTACACTGTTTCACTTTGAGTTTATTTGCCGATCAACTGAAATACTCCAGCTGGTAAAAACCAGTGACTATGACGGTATGAAATCATTTTCTCTAGATGACTTCATTACATGTTTGAACCAACCGAGAAATTTCAGGTCTTGAGATATTTCACTTGGGTAAGTGGTCAAGACCCGATTTCCTCTCAGAAAGACTTCTGTGTGAAACAATTTCTAAACAAGGGTTATTTGTATAGAGTCTCGAACAACGACTCCTCAAAATCTCATTCCCTGCTGAGCTCTATCATGGAAGGATATGATAGGATTTGTAAACATAAATAAGCCAACAGCCCATAGAAATCTTAAAGATGGATTGTACTGAAAATAATAGGAACCTACATAGAACTTCCTTTGACTAATGAGAATATCATACTGTGAAACGCCTCAGATCTCTTTGGGTGCCAAAATCCCAGCCCACAGAGAAGTTAGCATTGTGGTAAATGGTGTTTGCAGTTCTCAACAAAGCTTCACAAATGCAGGACACTCTTAACCTTCACTTACGCTTTCAGATCAGTCCAAGGGACCTGCTGACTGCCCACTGGAGACTCACTCACTGAGGGATGGGCAGCTCATTGCTGGTCATTTCACAGATGAGGGGCCAGGAGGAGACTAAGAATTACTGCACATACGAGCTGTTTAATTCCACCCTCCCCCCACCTCAATTTAAGAGTCAGCTAAAAAATCTGAATGGCATTGAATGGAAAATAAAACGTCATTTCTGGTATGACATGATTATCTGATACAAAATAATTTATTGGCATCAAAATAACAGCTTGCCTTAAAGTTTCTTCAAGGGTAACCCCTCGTATCTTTAAAACACAATCTTGCCCGGCCGGTGTGGCTCAGTGGTTGAGTGTTGACCCATGCACCAAGATCAATTCCTGATCAGGGCACATGCCCAGGTTGTGGGCCTGATCCCCAGTGGGGGGCATGCAGGAGGCGGCCAATCGATGTTCTCTCTCATCGATATTTCTATCTCTCTCTCCCTTTCCCTTCCTCTCTCCCTAAAAATCAATAAAGAAAATTATATATAACACAATCTGTCCAGCCTCTTCCAACTCTTTTGTGATGCTCTTAGCTGTTTATATTTATGTATTTATTTATTATTTCTCAATTACAGTTTACACTCAGTATTATTTTGTGTTAGTTTCAGGTGTACACCATTGTGGTTAGACAACCATATAGTTTACAGAGTGATCCCCCTGATATTGCCAGGACCCACCCAGCACCATACACAGTTATTACAACATGATGGACTGTATTCCCTATGCTGTCCTTTACATCCCTGGGATGATTCTGTAACTACCTATCTGTACGTCTCAATCCCTCCACCTTTTTCACCCAGACCCCCAGCTCCCCTCCCCTCTTACAACCATCGGTCTGTTCTCTGTAACTGTGACTCTGTTTCTGTTTTGTTTGTTCGTTTATATTATTCTTTAGATGCCATATATAAGTGAAATCATGTGATATGTGTCTTTCTCTGACTGACTGACTTCACTTAGCATAACAACCTCTAGGTCCATCCATGCTGTCACAAATGGTAAGGTTCTGTTCTTTTTCATGGCTGAGTAATACTCCGCTGTGTATATGTACCACTGTTTTTCATCCACCCGTCTGTTGGTGGGCACTTGGGTTGCTTCCATATCTTGGCTAGTGAGAACGACACTGCAATGAGCTGTTCAGAATCCTGTGATTTTGGATCCGACCAAGACAGCATGTCCAAAATTTCCCCCAAATCACATTTTCCCCCTCAAATAAGCCATTACATTTCCTGTCCTTAAGGCATGCATTTTTTCAAAATGACTTTTAAAAAGACTAAATGCTAATGTTTAAACACTAAATACTAATGTTTAGCTCTTGTGACTTATTCATCTGCAGGGGTCATTTGATGGCAGTGGGAATTGATCAGGGATAGCTTATGACATCTGATTTCATACTTTACTTAGAAAATCAGAATTATGTAGTTTTTGTGTTGAAAGTGACGTAGTGATTTCATGTGACTTTGATTTTTTTTTTTTAATTGAATTTTGTGTCTCAAATTAGATTTTGAAGTTCTGGGGGATGTAGGTGGTGATTTTATCTTTCTATTATCCTTACTCAATGAATGGCTGCATGATAAAAATGAAAATATTTTATATAGCTACAGAATCCTCAAAAACGACTCTGAAAAATTGGGTCATTCAAATAAAAGTCAAAGAACCCGTGACCTTTTGGTCCACAGGCCAACACTCTAACCATTGAGCAAAACTGGCCAGGGCATTCCCACTCAAGGGCACGTACCTGGGTTGCAGGTTCAATCCCCGGCCCTGGTTGGGGTCGTGGGGGAGGCAGCCAGTCGATGTGTCTCTCTCACGTTGATGTTTCTCTCTCTCTCTCCCTCCCTCCCTTTCACTCTGTCTAAAAGGCAATGGAAAAATATTCTCAGATGAGGAAGAAAAAAAACAAAGAGAAAAACTGTTGACTTGAGATGAGAAGGTCAGTAAATACTTCAGTAAGATCTCAAAATAAGGGAAAAAATCAGAAATGCAGCCCACGTTTTTCTGAGCGTAAAGCCCAAACTATTGACTACCCACAGGTTCCTCTGTCCCCTTTGCTGGCCAGTCTCCCACCCGCTTTGTCTTAACTCATGGTGTTTGGCTTATTAAATACCAATAATGACGATGTACCAAAAATGCTCATCTACGGAGGGCACATTTAGGAAGGGTTAGAGGCACTGAGAAGTCATGTAATGATAGGATTATTAAAATGTAATCTCGATGAGGGCTAGAAATGTTGTTTTAATCACAGCCTTATCGCCATTACCCAGATCCTTGCCTGGACAATAGCAGTGGGAGCAGTAATATATGTTGAATAAATTGAATGGTTATATACACTTGGCCGAATGACACTCCCACCACACACATATGCTAAAAATTACCCAAGAGGTAAAAGGCCAGGAGAGAAAATTGGAAAATTAATTCAGCTGATGGATGGAACTGTCTGGATTCAGAACCCTGGCGAAATCATGACCAAGGCAACAATTCTGGGCCATAAGCAACTTTGAGTCCTTCCAAGAAAGAATGCCATGTACATCTCCTACGTGTAACCAGTGGCACAATGTACACAGAACAAAGCACTGTTGGAAATCTAGCCTCATGTGCAGAATCGTACATTCCCCGTGAATGATAACGCCTCCATTCCTAAGTGACTAAATGGGACTTCCCAGAAGAAGCTGACTTTTCCCCAGGATGTTATATACAAGCAATTAACGCAAGTTTTATGCCCTCTCCACTCGATTTGAGCGAGGTCAGAATTGGCATCCCCTAAGATATTCTCTTTTATTGCAATGATGTGTAATGTGTTGATGTTATGAAAAAACGAAAGTAGGACAGTGATGAATTAGAATAGCAACAGCTGAACTTTTTTGAGATGGTATTAGCCTGACTTCGTGTTGGGATTTTATGAAAACAATACTTTAACTAGTGATAGAATATCAAAAGTGACCTATATTGAGAAGAATCAGAGGACATTTAGGTCAGAAAAAAATGAGTGCATTACTCTAACAGGTTTTAAAAATAGCTTTTAAAGGATAAGGGTCAGTATAATGTATTTTAGTCAACAAGAAAATAATGACTACTTTCAGTAAAGAAAATGGTTTATTTGAATTTTTGGATTTTATTTTGTTCTATCTAAGACAGTGTTTTTTTCTCAAATTAATATGAGAATATTTATGTTTAAAAAATACTTGGTGCCTGGCCAGTGTGGCTCAGTGGTTGAGTGTCAACCCACACACCAGGAGGTTGCCGGTTCAATTCCCGGTCAGGGCACATGCCCAGGTTGTGGGCCAGATCCCCAGTGGGGGGCATGCAGGAGGTGGCCAGTCGATGTTCTCTCTCATTGATGTTTCCATCTCTCTCACCCTCTCCCTTCTTCTCTCTCTCAAATCAATAAAGAAAAAAAAATAAATACATAAAAAAATACTTGGTGGAAGGAGACTTGACTTGGGATGGTAAACACACAACACAGTATATAGATGATGCATTGCAGACTTGTACACCTGAAACCTGTATCATTATACTAACCAATGTCACCCCAACAAATTAAATAAAAATATTGCTCAAAAATTATTTTAATTAAAAGTATTCTATTATTACTTTGTTGCGGGAGAACACAGCACCGGAGAAGTCAGGTCCAGAGGAGCTGGGCTGCCAGGTAGATCGAGCACCGAAGGACCGTGGCGTTGTTGAAGCTCAGTGTGTCTTGTCCCAGTGCCTTCTTCCCTTTCCACAAAGTGATGAGGGGAGTTGATAATAGAAGGCGTCCAGACTTTGAGGAGTTCACAGTCTAGAAATGGTCACATGCCTACGTCGCTGTCGTGCAAGGATGACCATAGCAACAGTGGGGAGTGAAGGAGTCGTCTCTCAGGGAAGTTAAGATTTCTGTCCCTGTGAACAAGTCTCCTCCGCATCTCTAAGGACAGAGGACCCTGCCAACATGAGGGATCGAATCCCGGGTGTCTCCAAGGAAAGATTTCACCACAGCCAAGCCAATTGGAACATCTCAAAGGTTTTGAGATTGTATTCTGACGCATTCTGTAGGCCATATAAACATACTTAAGTTTCTCTCTGTTTCTGTTACCGCGTTGCAGAGAAACACCTGGCTGGGTTTTATCTCGAGGATACTTTGGGATGACCTGATTTAAAGCGGAGGTTATGTCATCATTTAAATTTACTGTCCACAGGCTGGGGAGACACCCCCAGGGCATGGGTTATTCTCCTGGAGAACGCAGTAACTGCTGATCATAAGAGACATGCCATAGATTTTAAGATTCTGCGGGGTGAGAAAATAAACAGTGATTTATAACACGAGCCTCTGTTTGAAAGTCACAAGGGCAGACACTTGGAATTACTGGTGCTGATTTGTGGTCAAAGGGTTTCTCGCAAGGGCAAGTCTAGAAAGTCGTATCCGGGGGAACAGCCCAAAGATGCTAATGGAATGTTGGCCCAGGGTTTCCCCAGCAGTGCAAGGACCCGTTGCTCTGAATGCATTTCTTTATTCATACATGTACCAGATGGAATGCGGTTGGGTCCGAGAATAATGCAGCATGAACATTTAGTATATCTAACATGGAAAAAAAAATTCTTTTTTTTTTTACAAAAAACTTTTCTGAGTAGCTCTATAATATCTATATAGAATATCATTAATAGATAATCAGGCAACAAAATCAGGCAATATTTTGGGTCTCATATTTGGGGGGATTTATTTAATTAGATTTAACTTTTTTTTTCTTTATTGATTTTTAGAGAGAGAGGAAGGGAGTGGGAGAGAGAGTAACATCGATGAGAGAGAACATTAATCGGCCGCCTCCTGAATGCCCCCCACTGGGGATCGGGCCCACAACTTGGGCATGTGCCCTGACCGGGAATCGAACCGGCGACTTCTTGGTGCATGGGTTAACGCTCAACCACTGAGCCACACCAGCTGGGCTATTTAAATTAGATTTATTGTTGTGACATTGGTTAATAAAATGTATAGGTTTCCAGTGTACAATAATGTATACATTATGGGTGGATTGCACTGTGTGTCCACCGCCCAGAGTCAAACCTTCCGTCACCAGGTCTCACTGTCTGGATGTCTTGGAGATAGTGCCCTTGCAGTGTGTACCTTGCTGAAATGCGGGCACCCCGGGGAGATGACGATGAAAGCCTGGGAGTGAGTGGAATCTCTGCTCACGTGGAAAGAGTCAGAAGAAAATGAAAGACTGTTAAGGACCCAGCTTGGAGGAAGTAGGATTGACCGACTGCAAGCGGAGAAAGCAGACTGGGAGGCAGCACAGCCAGGAGCAGTCCTGGGGGCCGGTGGCACCCCCGAGTGAAGTAAGGAGAACGTCTCATCACATAAATGCAAGTCAGGTAGGGACGGTGTGTGTTGTCATTGAAATGATCAATTAAATCGCCGCACGGTACTTAAAGCGGTTTCTAAAGCCCAGTTTGGGGAAATTGTGGGATGTCTGGGGTTGGCTGAGTGAAGCTGAGGGTAAGACTCTGAAGACAGAAAGAAGGCGGAGAAGGGACACAGATCACTTATGACCAGCGGGGAGGTGGGTCGGAGAAGGTTGGGGTGTTGTTGTTTGACAAATGGCTGGAACTATTTTTTACCAACGACACAAGCCCACAGAAGAAGAGGATGTTTATGAACTAGCAGGAAAAATACATATTCTTAATCAGTTCTTAAAAAAAACGCTGACGGGATGAATCTGGTTCTTGTGACATTCGTAGGTTTCCGTTCTCAAGAATAATGCGGTTTACATAAATATCAGTTTCTGTTTGCATTCCTTTGCAATGACCTCCGCCCTTACGCTTTACTCCTATTTGCTGTTTTGGTTATAAAATGACATAATTCTTTGAAATTATATTTAGAATCATACCCAGCCTAAACATTTATAAGCTATGCTTGTGTAGGATTGCGTACTGTTTTCCTGGTACAAGGGAGCTAGTTTTACAGGAATGATTTGGAACCGGGGTTATTTTGTGTGACTGTATCAGTGTGTCACTTGTTTTTTAGGCACGTGTGGGTCATTTGTACGTGTGGCATCTGAAGTGGACTATACATCTTTAGTTATAGAGCGAATTTCACTTAGCCCCTCGCGGCCCAGGTTTTCTTACCTCTCTTTTTAAGATAAAATATTTTCAAAGTATTAATAAGCCATGGAAGTACTAATAAAGGAAGACTGAAATCATTGGTTAGGCTGTTTTTAACTCATAGGCTTTGGTGCGGAGAAAGCAGACACACATGTCACAATGAAGGCTCCTCCGTGTCACGCTGATTCGATTACGTGACAGTCCCGTGCTTCTGTTTCCTTCTCTGTGGCTAGAGACGGCCCTGGCCGAACATGGGCAGTGTTCTTAAACCAATTACTGAAGAGTTTAGGGGATTATCCTTTGTCTACTCGGGGTCACCTTTGGAGCTGGTGGTTAGGCCAGTGTCCCCTGAATCATTGTGTGAAAGAGGGAAGGATCCTAAAAACAATTTATGGAGTTCCATTTGGAAAGGAAAATGGGGTGCTGATTAGACATCTAGCTATACTGCACCTCATCTTGGGTCTCTGTTCTTTTCACTAAAGAGTGGAGTCAGTAGGCTGGGCCCACCGAAGCTGGTTAAGTCCACGTCCCGGGTCAGAGAGCCCAGTGGTCCTGAGATTCTTGGCCCAATATTTATCTTAGTATCTTTCCCTGCCCTCAGTACCTGTTTTGGCACTGGGATATTCGATGAGGCAATAGAATGAAATGAGTTTTGTGCAGATGCTTTAAAACATATAAAGTTACGCCTGGCTGGTGTGGTTCAATGGATTGAACGTCATCCCATGGACTGAGAGGTCCCGGTTCGATTCTGGGTCAGGGCACGTGCCTGGGTTGCAGGCTGCATCCCCAGTAGGGGGCGTGCAGGAGGCGGCAGATCGATGTTTCTCTCCCATCGATGTTTCTCTCATCTCTCTCTTCCCTTCCTCTCTCACTAAAAAAATCAATGGAAACATATTAGAAATGTCTATAAAACATATAAAGTTAATATAAACATATAAAGTTAAATAAGATGTTTATCTAAAAAGGTAAACTGATTTCATAGGTGTGCCTCTGTTACCTTATTCTCCTACAAATGCCAAGTTATTTTAGGACTTCCCACTGGACAATGAGGAATAGAATGAACCAAAGACAGACCTAGAAATTAAGTATCCCCGCTAAGTCACACACCTAGCCAGTAATCTAACATACAGAATACCCACAGAAGATAATGTCTAATGAGACATTATGTTTCAGCTGAGCCAGGCCAGGTGAGTGTGTGTGTGTGCGTGTGCACGTGTGTATGGTGTGAAAATCCCATGGTACGCATGAAGTACTTACCTTCCTAATGTTTTGTTCAGGGCACCAGCTACTGATGATATAAACCGTCTCCTCGCCGTCAAATACTTCAGGCTCTGTCTGTCTACATTTCACACTTCACCTTTGCCCACGCCTCCAGTCAGAACACCTGAGTCTGTGAGAGGACTAATATAAGCAAAGGGATGCCCAGATTTTAAAGATGTGATAAACCAATCTTCATGCTAGGAATATAAAAATGAGAATAACAAGTTTTCTCCCCCCAAGGAGCTGAGAGTGTAATGGAAAATATCCATATCTAATGATTCATTGCCATATAGTATGATGGGTGGTATACAGAGGCACGCACGTGTATACGCAGGTGCAGAGAAAAGAATGGCTTGGCATGGACCATTGTATCATCCACCTGCACGCCTTCTTGGATGGCGTCAGGTCTTGTGGAAGCAAAAAAGCAAACTCCAGAAACACTTGATTTTTACCGTGTGACCTTAACATGTAAAACTCGAAATGAAGAGCAGTGAGTGAGTTTGTAAACAAAGCAAAATATACTGTGGGCCTGGCTGGTGTGGCTCGGTTGGTTGAGCATCATCCTGTGCACTGAGAGGTTGCGAGTGTGACTCCCAGGCAGGGTGCACACCCAGGTTGCAGGTTCGATCCCTGGTCAGTGAGTGTAGGGGAGGCAACTGATCGATGTTTCTCTCCCTCTCTCCCGCTCCCTTCCTTTCTCATATATTTATGGGGACTAGCATACACACACACACACACACACACACACACACACACACACTCTGTGGTACCAATATATTTAATAGGAAATATTAAAACTAACTGTGGCATTCTTATTCTTGCTTTAAAAAAAAAAATGTTATCATACGCCAAAATAGTATTTTGCTCATAGCAAAAATGACCCTGACAATTATTTGTTTAAAGAGATTGTGCCCTCGCTGGCCAAATAATACGTGCTCATGAACCATCGGGCTGGATAAGACGCCGCTGAGTGAAATGCAGATTAATGAGCTCATCTGACTGTCAGAGGCAGTACCCTCTTCCACGGGAACCGCCATCAACTTCCAAATCACTCAGCAAAGGTCCTTGGAGTCACACTGCTTCCCTAGCCACTCTTCTTTGTGGTAAATGCATGCTTTCTCCATTATGTAATTTCCTTTTCACTACTAACAGAGCATTTTATGAAGGATTATTACAGCCTCCCACAAAATATCTTTTATGAACCCGAGGTAATCCTGCTAGTTCAGTGAAAGGCTGAGGCATGAGGACTCACTGAGTAAATCATCCCTGTGGTCTCGGGAGGCTGAATCTGCAGCCCTTGTTTGACCATCAGTGCGTGTGATTCTCAGCACCCGAGTAACCCCGCATCGGGACCTGTCGAGTGTGGGTCATGCTGTCTGCCCCAATCACTGTTAGCACTGAGACTGAAAAGCACATATTTGAATGTAAAAACCACTAGATGTGTGTGTATGTGTATAGGGATAATTTTCTCTGGAAAACCTTGGCCAATTATTTATCTATCTATCATCTATCTATCTATCTATCTATCTATCTATCTATCTATCTATCTATCATACACACACATATGTGTGGTATAAATATTGATGGTATTACGAAATAACTGCCTTATACGGATCCTGATGTTAGTTCTAGTTGCTGCCTGGAAGATTCCAGAGAGCCCACGCACGCTTTCCTACCTCCAGAAATCCGCAGAAGGTGGGGGTTCGGGTGTCGTGTATAATTTATTACAGCCTGATTGAGAATGGACTCCTATAGTTCTGATTTTCCAGAAAATTTTAAAGCTGCGTGGAATGGCCACATAGATCTTAAACTTATGAATTTAGAGTAGGTAATTATGAAAGTGCAGCATTCGTTCCGCAGTTTATAAATTCGGGGATTTTCTCTGAATCCACGACTTGGTTTTTGGAATACTGGGAACTCAGGCTTCATGAGTAGAAAGAAAAAGCATTCAAAAATACACTTTTATGTTATTCCAAGACATAGTCATTGAAGTGCATTTTTCACCCAAAGAAAATGCCCACAGATGTTCATTTATGTGTCAGTGTACATGTATGCACATGGACATTTGTGTAGGCACATGTATATCTGTAATGTACATGTACATGTGTATGTACTTTTTGACCTAACAATAACTTGAGGGTTTTTTTTGCAAACTGATATGAAATCATGTGTTTTAGTTGCTATAGCTAAGAATTTGTAATAATCTATAATACCTTCATAGTTCAATTATAAAATATTGTGTCACCATAATTCTTAGAGGTCCTTGTATTAGTCAGGAGTCTCCAGAAAGGGGGGGGGACAAAAAAAGCAAATAGGATAGAGAGACAGAGACAGAGACAGAGATAGAGATAGAGACAAAGAAATGTATTATGAGAACTGGTTGGCTCATAATTATGAAGGCTGAGACGTCCTACAATCTGCCATCTGTCGGCTGGTGGCCCAGGCAGCCAGTGGTATGATTTCCGTCTACCCCCAAGGTCTGAGAAGCAGGGAACTGATGTGCCAGTCCCCGTCCGAGCCCACAGCCTGGAGAACCCGGAGTGCCCAGGTCTGAGGGCAGGAGGTGATGTCCTGGCCTCTCTGCAGAGCACTCTCACCTGGCTCTGCCTTCCAGTCCTATTCAGGCCCTCCAGGAACTGGGTACAGCCCACCCACACTTGAGATGGGGGTCTTCTTTCCTCAGTCTACCAATTCAAATGCTAATCTCCTCCAGGAGCACCCCCAGAGACACTCCTGTAAATAATGTTCAGCAGTTCTCTGGGTGTCCCTTAGCCCAGTCAAGCTGACTCAGGAGAGGGCCGTCAGTCACCTGAGTCAGCATTGCCTACGTCCTCAGCATCTCTGCTAGAGCGCTCCAGAACATTTCCTCGAACCCCTCCTGTTACTTCAGTTCACGTAACTCACCCTCCCATCCCATTTCTAGAAAGCTGTTGGAATGTTCTATAGACCATGATGAAGTTTTTGAGCCATAAAAGCATTGTTGTTTTAAGAATATAATTCCAGCCCTGGCCGGTTTGGCTCAGCGGTTAGAGCGTCGGCCCGAGGACCAGAGAGGCCCGGGTTCGGTTCCTGCTAAGGGCACGTACCTCGGTTGCAGTTCGTCCCCGGCCCCCGTTGGGGTCGTGTGGGTGGCAACCACTCAATGTGTCTCTCTCCCATCGATGTTTCTCTCTCTCTCTTCCTCCCTCTCTCCCTCCCACTCTATCTGAAGATGAATGCAAAAATGTCCTCGCGTGAGGATAAAAAAAAAGAATCTAATTCCAAGTAGAATGGAGATATGTTCACCACTAGCTGCTGTAAAAAACAAGTCCCACAATACATAATGGAGCAACGCAGCGTACGTTTATCTCACACCCAGATGAGGTTGGAGTGGAGGTTCATGGCTCGCGGAAGGCGTGTCTCTGCCCCTTGGGAGCCAGTTCTCTCTTGTCCTCTGCACCCAGATGACAGATACGGAAAAGGAAGAGCAGGACATCGCATGAGAGGGGTTTTTACAAGCCTCTTCTAGAAGGAACACGTACCGAATCCAGCCACATTATGCCTTGGCCAGAATGCAGGGTCACGCTCCACCACAGATGAGACTGAGGAGTGTATTCTAGCTGCGTGCCGGGAAGAAGGGAGAACGTGTTCATGTGACTTGACATCGCCTAGCTCTGTGGCTTCATGTAACCACATGCTTTCTCCTCCCTGGGTGTTGCAGCTCATGGCCCTCCCACCCCCACTCCCGTTTCCAAGCAGGCTCTGCAGAGCCCTGACCCAGGGTGCTCCCTCTACAAAGAATGCTTTTTCCTTCACCTCCTGCAGTCAGTTCACTGCGATTTTTCATTTCAAACTTAATCCACATGTTTATTTTACAGGGATGCTGGCTACACACTCCTGTGGTGCCTCATATTCTTCTTCTTTTTTCTTTTTCTTTATTGATTTTAGAGAGAGAGGAAGGGAGAGGGAGAGAGAGAGAGAAACATCGATGAGAGAGAACATCGATTGGCCACCTCCTGCAGGCCCCCCACTGGGGATGGGGCCCACAACCTGGGCATGTGCCCTGACCAGGAATCGAACCGGCGACCTCTTGGTGCATGGGTCGATGCTCAACCACTGAGCCACACTGGCCGGGCATCCTATTATTATTCTTAATGCACACTTTGTAGCATTTGTAATATTATTTGACGGATGTTTATCTCCCCAGCTAGACGCTGAGCCCCCTAATGGCAGTGCCCGTGACTGTCGGCTGTCCATTGTACCCCAGAGTCTATCAGAGAGCCTGGAGCATGGACGTATTTGGTATTGGATACAGCAGAACTCTGCCTTCTGACTCTCAGTGGTGGTACCAGGAAGCCTTGCCCAGAAGCAAAACTATAGTTTCTTCAAAGTGTTGTGCAGCTTAAACTCTTGTTGGATGTCAAGATACATACAGTAAGTGGGAGAAGGACCAAGAGGATCTGACTGGACACTGGATGTGGTATTTTAGCGCTTTCATTGAAAAAATCTTGACCAAGCCCCCTCTTACTTGGCTGCCATATGTGTGTCATTAGTGTCTAGACTGTGGAACGGGTAGCAAGCCTTTCACGTCTGCTTCATGTGGTAGGAGGAAGACTGATTGGATCTTTCTTCAGTGTCGCTGACCGCCCTGCCATGGTCTTCTCAGTGGCCCTCCTGGGCAGTGCAACACGGCAGCCTCTAAATGTTCTCCTCGGTGCGCTTGCCCTGTTTGCATAGTGCTCGGCTCGCTTTCTGTGGGTGATGCCGGCTGCGCTCACAGCATCTCCTATCATCGATGAATAAAATGCTCCCAGACCAGACTGCAAGCCTGTCTTTTCCTGAGCCCCGATTCTGCCTTTTCTTTGCCAACCTTGACTCAGAGGTGTCCTGCGTGCCCCTGAGACTCAGTCCGCCCTCTAATTAAATGTGGGATAACGCTGCTTCCTTTCCTTTCCTTCTCCTCCGAAATTCTTTGTATTAGCTCATAATATCACCTTTGGGCAGTGGTCAAAGCAAACAATAAAGGGGGGAGTAATTTTCCATCCCCCCTAACACATTTGCTATGACCAGAGGAGGAAGAGTCGCGGCCTCTGAGCTCAGGATGCCTGGTCGGTAGTTGTGCCAATTCGAACCGGCCATCCTGAAATCTGGACGGTAAAGAAAGCCGGTGCCAGTGCTGTTCTGCAGGATAGAGAAAAGCTCCGTGGCTTGGAAGCCTCCCAGGTTCCCGCAGAGGAAGGTCATTCTGGGCTGGGGATCCCTGTGGCAGCAGGGAGGAGACGAGACGGGTGCCCTGGGGGAGGGTACCCATGAGAGTGCATAAACCAGGGGGCTGGCAGGTCTGCCCAGAGCTGGGTGGACGAGGCCCCGAGGTCTTCGGTGAGTGCTGCACCCCCGTCTTTGGACCAGGTGGTACCCAAGGCACCTCCCGTGGCATCTCTGTGCTTCCTCACCTGCTGCCCGAGCCCGTGGAGATGCGGCCGTGTTTGTGGTGTGCGTGCCCAGGTCTCTGTGCCATGTGTGTGGACCATCTGTTGCTCTAATCCCCAGGAATTGAGCCAGTCCAGACTTTACTCCAAGTACAGGAAAAATCCCCAAATGCTTACTTCCGGTGCAGAGAGATGGTTGGGAACAGAGAGGAACCCATGAGAGAATCCAGCTTCAGATATGAAAGTTTCAAAATAATCGCCTGGGTTGAAGAGTGTGGAAAGTCTGCGGGGTGGCATCAGTACAAAGCTAGCCTTTCCAACCCGGTCACGGCCCACGGCCCGATGCGGGTCTGAGCCTCCGATTTCATCTTTCTGCCTCATTTGTGTGGGCGTACTTGCCTCGGTTACTAGCACTGTGGACACGGACAGGGGCGTGTTGGTCTCTGGGTACCCTCAGACTCTCTTCCCCGAGAGCTGTGCCCTGTCCATTCATATAACTCCTACTGGGTTATTATTATGTTCGGATGATTGTCTGGAGGGATTTTGATCCTTTGTATATTACTTTAAAATAGCAGAGATTTTGAGAATAGTAGTGATGAACTCAGTATCATCTTGTATATGTCTCAATGATACCGATCTACAATCTGTTAATTTTTAGAAGTTTCTCAGGGCACAGCCCCGCATTAGGCCAGTCCATTCGCAACCAGATTGCAGTTGGGAAGTCTGGTTAGTATTGAACAAACCCCTCAGGCTCCCTTTTAGGCTTGGAGATGGAGCCAGGATGGAGAAGAAGCATATTTAAATATAAGTCTTGTATCTGAGTGGAGAAACCTGGGCTCTGTTCTTGGAGTCAAAGCTCTACTGTGGTATTAAAACAATGACATTCAACACCTTTTAAAATCTGTGTCAGTCTACTGGTAGACCTCATCTGCTGAGCCTCAGCACTGCCTCCTCCCCTGCCTCCACACACAGCCCCTGACTCCTCACAGATCAAAGATCAATGCCTGTCGTGTGGTCAAACGAGAAAACTCACAACCAACCAGTGCCTTTCTGGTTCCTCATCTCCGTATCTCTGCTCATGCTAGTTCTCATTTATAATGCCTTTTCTTCTTCTTTTTTTCCTTTTAACATTGTATGTATCCCAACAACCTATATTAAGCATCACTTGTCCATAGGCAGCCTTCATAGACTTTTCCAGCCCAGCCTGGGTCATTCCTCACTCCATCTTCTAAGCCTGCAAATACTTTCATAGAAGTATTTGTAATTTGCACCTTTATTAGTCTGTTATATAAGTAGGTTCTGACTAGTGTTTTACACACACACACACACACACACACACACACACATTATTATTGGTGTATCTACATCCTTGAGTAAACACATTAAACATCTTTTGGTCTCGGAAACTTAAAAATCACCTGAATTTTAGAAGCTATTTTGTAAACAATTACCAGAAAAAGTGAGTTCCTCTTATAGTATTAAGTAACTGTTGAGGAAATTTTATGCTAACCTTTCTGTAGCCTTCAGTGGTTTGTGTGCTTTACCACAAGTTATATGACTAATCCTCTGTAATCTGTGTCCTCATACGTGACCTACTTGTTCTAATCAATGAAGAGAGGATGAGTCATGCATATTGGCAATGGTATACCGGTGAATATTTAACAACTGGCTCCTCCCCTCAAATTTGAAAGCCCTGATTGGTAGTTTTGCTGATTTATGTAGTGTTAAATATTCCCACCATGGCGATTTCTCGTTACCAAAATGACGTTTCTAACACAGGAGCTGAGGTGTGTGATGACACACCATCATATAGCATCTCCACCGTGCAGATAACATCGATGTAAATAACTTCAGTGACATGGTTCAAGTGAAATGTAGTCTTTGATGATAGGTATGTTTAACAACTGCTTGCAAATTCCTGAAAATGTAGCTGCTGGCATCGAGAGCTGGTATGGGTTGTGTTCAGTATGTCAGCAGAATGGATCACGGCATATTCAAACTACATAATCACCCTCAAGAATGCAACAAGAATGTCCACTTACAAATACACGTCTTAAATTAATTGATTATATATCAATGTTATCAAGAAACATGCTATAGGATATTTGATTCCATTGGTATTATTCCTGAAAACTCTGCTCTTTTAAAATGTAATAAGAATCATTGAAATCTTGAGACAGTGATCCACATTTATTAATAATCGACTTCTCAAGTTCTAGGAATGTACAGAGAAGGCACATCTGGAGAAATAGATAATGTTAGTACAGGGCATTATGGTAATCAAAAATGGTATCATACTTTAAGAGAAATATTCAACTTGCAGGAAGATTTGGGTAAATGAATTCTCATACTCCCAGTGTCCACTGATTCACAGACCAAAATGATGGCACAGCATATAGTTTAGGATCTCATACAGGTGCCCTTAGCCCTTGGCCAGAGCTCTTCTGCAAATGGTAGGTGGAAATCTACTCACCCATGTAGTGGCCTATATTGAGGACACTTGCTAGGAATTTCCTAAACCAGCACCTGTTCTCATATCATCAAAGATATCCAAAGCAGAGGCTTCCTAAACTTAGTCTCTGTGTGTGTATATAATGTTCCTGTAAGATCACTTGAAAGCTGAGTCGTTTCTTAGTTTCATATGAATATTAAAGTTTGTTTGTGGACACAGCTCTGGCTGTGATCTGGCCCAACAGCTGTTCTTGTAGTATAGTTGATCTCTGCTGTCCTGTTGACTGTTGATGTATAGTTCTGCTTTTTCCCTTGTCCAGGTGTAGTGGTGGTTGCTGAGGCCTTTATAGCAAACGTGCTATTATTGTACATTGTTTAAAAGTCATTTCACTTGAAACCTATATAATTTTATTAACTAATGTCACTGCGATGCATTGAATTTAATATTTTTAAGATGCGAGCTCAAAGCTACTCCTTACTGTAACCCCTTGCTGATCAGTTTCCCTAGAACATTCACTACAGTTTTCTTTTTCAAACGTTCTTTATTATCTACACATTCCCATTGCTACTCTGTTTACTGAGAAAATAAATAAGGTACTACCTTTATATGAATTTCCTTACACACACACACACACACAGTTCATTAGCAGTCTAGCACTGAAAGTTATCATCGGATTATCTAAAGTTTATGGAAGTGCTGGCTACATCCAATTGTAGGCCAATGTCTTCAAGTCCTTGGGCTGTGGACCAGTGTAGCATCATACTCTAGAACAAACCGTCCGTACAATCATACTAATACGAATTATGCTGTAGGTACACATATTCAATCTGTATCCACCCAGCGTTCAGGTTACCGTAAGTAGGATGTAACGTTATTATGTAGAATGTTAGTTAAATCCACGGGGCGTATTAAGCAGATGGATGACGAGAGGAAAGCAGCTACGTTGTGACCAGCCCCAGACGGGTGGAATGCTGCGAGGACACCGGAGCCCGATGCCTGGCCCTGCAGCAGGCTGCGTGATCCTGGGAGCAGAGGGCAGTGGGCAGAGGTGCAGGCAATCAGCAATCAGAGGAGCCATGATTAGGAAGAGTGCGAGGCTCTGAAATGATGAGGCATAAACTCTAAACACAATCACTTTTATATGCACAGCTACAGTTATAAGCCAAGAAGGGCTCTTTTCAAACACTTTTTGGGCATATTCAATCCAAAAAAAAACATAGAAGAGATTAAATAGCCCTGGCTGGTTTGGCTCAGCGGTTAGAGTGTCGGCCCACAGACCAGAGTTCAGTTCCCGCTAAGGGCACGTACCTTGGTTGCAGTTTGTCCCCGGCCCCAGTTGGGGTCGTGTGGGTGGCAACCAGTCGATGTATCTCTGATCAGGAGATCAGAAAGGCTGGGGACGTGGGCAGCCCCCTTGTAGAGCAAGGGGGAAGACTTGAGAGGGCACAAGAAACAGCAAGTCTGAGAGGCAGAGAGAACTTCTATGGTGTTTACATACGAATGCTGGCTTTGCCTCGTGTGCACCTGTGTGCATGTTTGGAGTGAGGTCAGGTGATGCTACAAGTGTAGCAAGAATCAACAGACTAGAACGTAAGGAAAAAACGAGTATAACATGCTCTCCAGGTAGATGTTATTGTTTCAGAGTAAAGGGCACACCATCCTATTATATCCAGCATTAGTAAAAGTACTTAACTTGATTGTAACAACCTCTGATGATGATCTCAGAATGCATCAGGATTTTAAATCCCATTTTTGAGACAGGATTGCATTTTCCCCTTAATTTGTATCTTCTTCCAAAATAATCTTGCTTTCTATTTGTACAAATCGAGACCCTAAAAGGTTGTTTTCAACATATAGGCTGGCCTCTGAACATATTAAGTCAAACAGTTCTCCTCGATTTAGAAATGGTGCTAGTCACCTGTTAGCCCGTTAGCACTTAAACCTATTTTTGAATTACAATACATTCTGGAAATGTTCTATCCCCAGAGTAATTATGTTCTTGCCTTGAGCCCTGGGTAACTCAATGCTCTTGACACATTCCCTTAGTCTGTCTCTGATAGGTTTAAGGAGAAACCATATTAATGAAAATGAGAAATCCCCAACCTCTGGGATTTGAATCCGGAATTTAAAACAAGCTAAATGCATCAAACATGGAAACAGAATTGCCAATAAAACTTTTAATGATTTTAAGGAGCATTAAAACAAGATTGCGAATCTATAAGCAAAGCTGTTTATGTATTTTGCTTTGAATGTTCATAACACCACTAAGGCATTAGTTGGGAAAATAGTTTATTTCATTCTATTATTTATAGAAATGCTGTGAAGGAAAAAATATTTCTTTAATATTTCTTAAAATGTGCTGCCCCTTCATAAGTGAAAGTCATTGAGACCTAATATAAGAAATATCTGAGGGGAAAGCGAGCAGATTAATGGATACTGAACTGGGACTTGGGTTGTGCTACAATTTTAGATCTTCCTAGGAAGGACTTCTTGTATGTTTAAGTAGATTCTTTAAAGTAATGGTAAAATTTATCTTTTGTATTCCATATGTCCCTTCAATGAGAACTGTTGTTAAAAATGTGCAAATAAATACATAATTATAGCTCTTGGTATAAGCTAACCTAAAGGCCCGAGCAGGTGTCTTGGACCATCAGGCCACACCTGCTCTGTCCGCAGGCCAAATGGAAAGTGTTTTTTGGAAAATCATGTTTTAGACCTTGCAGTGTGAGGGGTTGCTGCACCTTCTCTGTTCCCTGCTCAATGTACAAACATTTAAAATAACTATTCTTACTCATAGATGAGGAAAGGGGACAACTATATATTTAATCCTTTCTTGAATATGAAATAAGAGGCTTTTATTTTTGTGTCAGAAGACAGCCCCAAGCTTTATTTTGAACTCAACTGAGAGGTCTTCAAACACGTGTTGGAATGGGGCCGCCTCTTAATAAGCCAGTTCACCGGAGACATCTCCTGAGTACCCGGCCCCACTATCGTCGTTTCTGGGAGCCTCATTTTGAAATATTTGTTTTCAGTCTATTCCAAGGTGTTATTTAATCTCTCTAATATTTAGTTGATAGAGCTTTAAATGGACATTAAATACTAGGACTCAGTTTTGTGAAGATTAAATTAGACAGAGTATTTTTTAGAGCCTAGAGTAGTTCCTAGTAGCTAGGAAAATAATTTAATAAAATTTGTTATTACTATTAAATATGTGATTTATATTTTTAATGTTATAAAATGATATACTCTCTCTTCAAATGCTAACATGGACCTTCTCTCTTGGTGCACATAATATCACCATCAAAATTAGTTTGCATGTCAGGAAGACAATAAGAAGTGAAAGAGAGGAGGTTATTTCAGATACATTTTTCCTTTAGATAAATAACATTTTGAGAAACCAAAGAAAAAAGAAAGGGAAACATTCAAGATATCGTTTCATTTTTTTAAAAAAGTTTTTTAAAAAGAGGTACTACCAATAGTATAAGATCCTAAAGAAAAGAAGAAGGAGTATTCTCAGAAAATCTGGCCAGAGTTTATGGGGGATTCCATTCTTTCTTGTGATGCCCTAGTTAGTTATTTTTAAGGCAATGAGCAAAAGAGCCAGACTACAAGAGACAGGCAGTTAAGAAGTTTTAAAAATATTTTAAGCTATTATTTTTATTTTCCAAAAAGCATGATGATTGTCAACCCTTTGAGGTGGATTAAGATAGGAACTCATTTTAACAACCACATCATTCCCGTCCCATCTACCCCCAACGCCCCCCCCCCCCCACACACACACAGAAATACTTAGGTATGTGTCCATGCTCTGGCCTTTCCTAAAATTAATGACATATTTATTGTTATATAAAATGCATAGATATTTTTTGTGATGTCCCTTCTTCAGTTTATTTCCCAAAATGCTAAATGATATTGTTCAGTGTTGCTTAATGAGATTAGCATCCTCACTAATATGTGGGGGCAATTTTTCTTCCACTTGCATACCTGGACATCTGTTTTTATTATCATTATCATCATCATCATTATTATTATTATTTGTTTTGTTTTGCTGCAAAATATTTTTTTCCTGCATTGGAGCTGGTAGTTCTCCATATTTTGGGTGCTTTTTTGTTTTGTTTTTTGCCTTTTCACTCACTACCAAGGAACCTCAGCGTGATGACAGTTTATCAAGAGCCTTGTAGGCAGGCTAATTGGCTTCCATCTATTTTTTCTCTCGTGTAATACTTTTTTTTCTCAAACAGCTCTATGAGAAGTGTCAGACCGCTGCAGATAGATGATCTTGGTTGCATCCACCAGGCATTAGAGCCTTCACTTGCCCAATGAGACTCATTTGTGTGCAATTTCTTCCGTCATCACTGCAAGATTTTTCACGAGCAGCCGCGTGAAGACTGATACCCAGGGCGGTGGACAGACCCTCCGTCGGAATAATTCATATTTTGGCCGACGGTTCCCTAACTTCCTTCTTTAATTATTTCAAAACGTTAAGGACATTACCATCGGGGCTTCGTGAGATGTCCACAGTTAATCTGCTCACTAGGCTTCATCGTAACTTTTGAGGGCAGTGAAATCCAACAGCCCAGCAGCAATACAACGCAGGTCCTGTGCGTGAGTGTAAATGCTCGAGGAGCCACGCTTAAACGTGCTTTCAAAAGAGATGAAATGAACTTTATGAATACATGTTACTGAACCTAGTATGCCCAAGGTATTATCATTTGAACATGTCATCGGTACAAAAATTAGTGGTGGGATATTCGCCTTTTTATAAATCAGTTCTTCCAATCTCGGAGTATGTTTCACACTTGCAACCTGTCTCTGTTGGCAGAAGCCCCGTTTTGAGTGCTGGATAGGAACAGTGGCTGGTGCCTGCTGTATCTGGCCGTGCGGGATCAATTCCAAAGTAAAGAAGACAGATTAGGTGATCTGTGTGACTCCTTTCATTTCGCCGCTTACATTTTTTTTCTATTGAATTGTTTTTAGATCTCTCAACTCTGTGTTCTAGGAAACAGATGGAAGGTGGGTATCTCCCTAAAATCATTGTCAGCAAAGAAAGAAGTAATTCATTTTGTTCTCATCATCGGCTGTCTGGTTTTGGAAAGCATTACCAAAGTAAATCCTTTGTCCTATTATTGTAGGAGAATACCACTATATCTCTGTGCTCACAAATCTGTGATATACGTAAATACATTTCTCAACTCTTTCATGATATCCTACAAATCCCATTTAATTTTAAAGCAATATGTTAATATAATTTCTCTCTTTTTACTATAGTTAACTTTCTATTTTCTGCTAATTACTTAGCGTTCCTCTTAAGAATACATTGAAATAGTCATAATGCAAGAAATGTAAATGGGCTAATAGCTGATGAAGTTGTGGGCTGTTGTGCATAGAGAGACCTTTTTTTTTTTTTTACATAAGCTGTGTTTATGTGCTTCTTAACTTAAGAAGTTAAGGAAGTGGCCCTGGCTGGTGTGGTTCACTGGGTTGAGTGTCGTCCAGTGTACCAAAAGGTCGCCAGTTCGATTCCCAGTCAGGGTACATGCCCAGGTTGTGGGCTCAATCCCCAGTTGGTCGGGGTAGGTGTGGGTGCAGGAGGCAGCAGATCGGTGTTTCTCTCTCTCTCTCTCAGAAAGAAAGAAAGAAAGAAAGAAAGAAAGAAGGAAGGAAGGAAGGAAGGAAGGAAGGAAGGAAGGAAGGAAGGAAGGAAGGAAGGAGAGAGAGAGAGAGAAAGGAGGGAGGGAGGGAGGGAGGGGGGAAAGAAAGAAAGAAAAGACATTTAAAAAAAAGAAGGTAAAGAAATGCATATAAATGTTAGCAAAGTATGAATTTCACTGATACTGTAAGTTCATAGACAAAGTTGATTGGGAAATTTAGGGAAAAATTTTTCCTCCTGGGAGGTTCAAATAGTACCAGCAAAGCCAGAGACACCAAGAAAAAACAAAAGCAAAAAAAGAATACAGGGCACAAGGTTGGTTGCTCAGGTGTGAAGAGGGGATGCGGTGATGGGGAAGAGTGACAGGCATGTCGACTGGGGCTTTACCCTGCCATCGTGTCACCACCTGGCTGCTGCAGAAGCCTGCGGGGAAGATGGTAAGGTAGACTTGTTGAATGTCCAGCTTGCAACCTGTTTCTCCGAGTGTCTATAGAAAAAGACAACAGTCAATATGCTCAGTAATCCTGTATAGTCAGTGATACTGGAGAAGATAACCAATCACCATTCACTGCAACACTTTTGAAGTTATAAAATACCACACACGTGGGTGACCTGGGAAAATTGAAGTTCAATAGGGTGGCAATTCAGAAAACAGTGAACTGTGTCCATTATCAGACAAATAATTAATAATTTTTAAAAACCTGGATGCTTTCTTTTTAATTTTCTGTCCACCACTCTGCACATCCCACTAAGCTAGCTGCCTGTGTCCATATTTCACAGATTATAAGAATATATATATAATAAAAGAAAACAATGTTAGACCTTTTTTATGAGAAAAGTTACAGGGCGATGTTACCATTTTAATTTCATGTGTCATAAGACCCCAGTCTTGGCGATTTGGCACGGAGCGCGTGTTTTCTGCCTTCCTTACGTGGTCTCGGTGAGTGCAATTACAATCTGCTGAAAGATGAGGATACAGAGGCTGCAAAGAAATGAAGTAAATTGCATAGGATTCCACCATCATTAACTGAAGTTACTGAAAAACTAGATTGATGAGCGCATTGCTTTCAGGCTAGGTTAAGACTATAAAATTCCCTTCGGGGTTTGATGAATTCTCCCCCTAAGGAGGCACAGGTCCTTTGGAGCTTCTTAGGAATCACTAGATTCACCAGATGCAAACAGGTTCCAGCCAGCCGGCAGGATCTGGGTTTTCCCCAGGGAAACAGAAAATAGGGAAACACGTTAAATCCTGTTAAACAAGTCCAATCATACAGCAAGGACATTTGTTGCGGGCGCTTCCTTCGTGTCTCATCAGCACACACCGTCCCTGTTCATTCTCCGTGAAGGCACCTGAGACTCCTTCCGAAGGCTTTTCTGGCCAAGGGTCCTGGCTCAACAAAGGACAGGCAGAAGGACCAGGAGTTCGTGCGGGCAGTGTGCAGCCCTGATCAGTGGAGACTGCATTGGTGGGTTCGTGTCCAGGTTGCTTTGTTGCTGGGTTGGGATAAATAGAGACGCTGTCTCCCAGAGTTGTCCGGTGGGGTTGGGTTCCAGAGTTCTTCAGGGGCCCACAGCAGTATCCTGCTCAAGGAACGTACTTGACTGACTTCACTTCCTTCTCTCACACCGATGGTACCTGGGATCACTCCTGCTCACCCCCACAAACTGTAACATTTCCACGTTGGTTCAAGATCTCCTTCTGAATGAGTGCACTTAATTTATAATCTCAGCTCTAGAAGTTGGAATATTGACATAGGAATTGGTAATGGTAATCTTGTAAGATTCCACGGTGGATAACCAGCCTTTTTTTGTTTAAATATAGCGAAAGAATGAAGGAGGATCCATAAGGCAGAGGGCAAAGAGTTCATAGGGGTAAGGGCATGAGAGAGAAACAGGACGGGAAAAGGAGATGAGTTTTCATCTCCTTTGTGTATCTTGGATATAAGTACTTCACATGTCCTGCAAATAGTTTGTTCCAGTATGTTCTTTGTCATTTAATTCTCTTAACAGTGTCTTTTTAAAAGCACAACGTTTAAATTTTAATCAAGTCTAACTTTTTTTTGTTTTAATTTAATGGATCAGCTTTTGGTGTTGAATGTAAAAACTCATCTCCAAAGCCAAGGACACAGATTTTATCTTTTTTTTTTTTTTTTAATGCTAGGTGACTTATAGGTTTTCATTGAACATTTTGGTCCATGGTCTATTTCAAGTTAATTTTTATGTAAAGTGTATAGTCTGTGTGTATGTTAAGTTTTTTGGGTTTTTTTTTTTTATTAGCATCTGAGCATCCAGCACCAATTTTTCTTCACCTAACGACAAAGAAGAATGATTATCCTTTGTCCATCGAATTGCTTCTGTCAGAGACCAGTGGATTGTGTTTGTGTGGCTTTATTTCTGGGCTTTGTATTCTGTTCCACTGATCTGTGCGTCTGCTGCTCTGCCAATCTTGAGAATACCCGTCAGTCTTGAAACCTAGTAGTGTGAATTCGCTTTGTTCTTTTCTTCAGTATTATGTTGGCTGTTCTATGTCCTTTTCCTTCCCATATAAATTTTAGAGATAGTTTTTCAATATCTACAAGAGAACTTGCTGTCGAATGCTGAGGTCAATGTGGGAAGAGTTGATGTTTAACAATATTGAGTCTTCCAACCTAAGCGCATGGACTACATACATCTCCAACCACCTCATGTTTTTAATCCTGTGAAGTCACGAAGGTTTCTGTGCCACTATTTTTTAAAAATATTTTTTCTTTATTGATTTTAGAGAGAGAGGAAGGGAGAGAAAGAGAGATAGAAACATGGATGAGAGAGAACATCGACTGGCCTCCTCCTGCATGCCCCTCACTGGGGATCGGGCCCACAACCTGGGCATGTGCCCTGATGGGAATCGAACCAGCGACCTCTTAGTGTGTGGGTTGATGCTCAACCACGAAGCCACACCAGCCAGGCTGTGCCACTATTTAATAACACATATATTTGCCCCATTAAATATTTCTAATAACTCGTGTAACAGTAAGAGAGGCATTAAATAAAAAGTGTCTGCCTAAAACAAATTGCAAAGGAGGAGATTCAATGGATATGCAAAAATCTGAGTCATGCCAACAGGTTTCCCAATATATTCATATGAGAGCATTATCAAAACGTGTTGATTTACATTAATTATGAGTCTGCTTGAATAAGTGGGCAGTATGGAATTTGCAATTCATTCCTCAGAAGAGTATTACATATGGGAAAAGAAGAAAGGCATCTCAGGAATCAGAGTTTCACTCTTAGTTAGATGGTGGAGGACACAAGACAGCACACTCCCTGGAAGGGGGAAGAAGACACGATACCAGGAAGAAGCTGAAACACTTTCTTTGGGGAAAGAGGTGCAGAGAGAACATAGGGTGTTAGAAAAGAACACTTTGGGGGGAAAAAATGTATGAATTTCAAATGATGGGACCAGAAGCAAATGGCCTAGAAAAGCATCCTCTTCCATCCCCCAACATGGAAACTTGCAAAAACAATGCCCAAAATATCATAGACTGTGTTCAGAATAAAACACAGCTTTGTTATTTTAAACCCAATATTTATTTTTAAATTAATAGCCTATTATTGCTTTGAGAGTTGGAAAGCTCTATATGTTTAAGTGAGTTTCCTTTAGCAAGTTAAGGATGATTTTATTTCAAATGAAAGAAGACATTTTAAAAAGTCCAAAATGCAGTCAAAAGGCAAGACTTTTAAAGACCTAGGAGGAAGTAAATATTTCAAATAATTATTTGGTTATTAACATGCCGGCAAAATGTTGGTTGTGAAAATATCCTTTTGTTTTTTGTTTTTTTTTTTCAGAAAAATGTGCTTTTAATAACTCCCATAAGTAATTCCATCATAAGCTGTCAGCTACAGGTAATGAATTTACCTACAATGGAATCATTTATTTGTAGCGCACCCGCCAAAGCTGGGATGCTACGGGCAACGTACAACTACAAAAGAACCCTATTTGATTAGCTTTGGGGCCACACTGACAACATTTATCTTATGAGCTACACATCAGATGATGAGAGGTTATCTATGTTCCATACACTAGGCAGTAAAAGGAGAATCGTATCTTATTTCTTCTGAAAGGGATACATTGTATTTTTGTTCAGATTCCAGTTCCAGAGCTCCCGATTTGTGATACTGTATCACGTTGAAGCCGTAGCATGCACACAGTCTAGGCCGGATAGATACCTAGATACCAGCCGTAGAAAACATAAGCAAGAATGAATTTTGACTTTTCAAAGATTCCCACTTACACATGAACGCAAAGTTGCATTGCACTCTGTGTCTAAGCACATAGTTTTATTGTAAGACATCCAAACCAATTAAATAGATCAAGAGGAAAGCAGTAGAGAATGCAAGACCCAGCCTAGTAGAGGGTCTGTTCCAGAGGTTAGAGCACATCAGAGGGAGAAAAACGCTCCTGTCCATGTTGTAGGTCAATATTTAGAGACTTGATTTGAAGCAAGTCCAAGAGCGAAGAGAGACATGAGGCGGAAACAGTCATCCCACACAGGCCAACCAAGTGATGAGAGCTAGGACACTAGCCAGCCCCTCCAGGGTGCTCTCTCAGCCTCGCTGCGGGAGGTCTCTTCTTTACCAATGGAAATGGAGACTATAACAGTGTGCTTTACTCTATAGAACTCATGGGAAAGAAGGAAGTATGTTCCGTGAGAGGCCACAATCAGATCGGAATAGAAAACTGTTGAGATATAGCGGACAATATATAGCCAATGAATATTTTCAAGTTATTTATTGGAAAATCAAAGCAAATTCTGGACAAAAATAAAAAAAAAAATAGATGTTAACTATAATGTAGAATAATATTTATCATCCAAAGTCTGTTTTTAAAATATCTTTGCTCTTCTGTATCTGTGAGTCTGTCTCTGTTGAGGAGGTTTGGGGGACTGGATGGGGGTGTGGAGGGGTTAAGCAAAAAAGAAAAAAGAAGAAAAAATCTCATGGACACAGACAACAGTGTGGTGATTGCAGAGGGCAGTGGAGGAGGTAAAGGGGACAGAAACGTGAGGGAGGAGACCTGACTTGGGGTGGTGCACACACAATACGTGCACAGAGGATGTGTTGTGGAATGTACACCTGAAATCTGTATACTTTTGCTAACCAGCGGCACCCCAATAAATTGAATAAAAAGGGGAAAATCTTTGCTATTTATCTGAAATTTACAAAGACTCTCAGTAAATGTTGGCCTATATTTAGATAGGTTATATTATTTTTAAATGTAATTAAAGAATATAAACTGACAGTCATGTAGTCTTGGAGAATATAAAATTATAATCTGTGACATAGACATAGAAAGACATCTTGGAGTTCAACAAGACCCTGGATGTATAGTCAGAGGGTTATGATTTACATGAATGAGCAACTTGGTTGAACTGATTTGTAAATGATATGGTCACATAAGTGACGACATAATAATAAAATGCCGTCGGCAAAACAATAAAAAATGTTGGAAGAAGTAATGGGATTGGCAGAACGAAAGCTCTCTGCTGTCTGTATCACAAAGACAAAAAGTAGGTATTCTGAAATAAAAGGAAATTGTCTTCTCTTTCCCTGTCCCCTTCTCAATAAACAGTCCCTGGTTTTATAATACGAACACTTTTCTCTTTCCAATGAGGGACATCGGATCCTGGGAATCTCTATGTATGTACATCCTGGTAGACTATATTTTTAAGACTAGATGTATTTCCAGATGTCAGGTCTACTGAATACTTCCACAGCTCTCGTTAAAAGGAGAAGTATCGTCCAGCCGGTGTGGCTCAGTGGTTGAGCATCGACCCATGCACCAAGAGGTTACTGGTTTGATTCCCGGTCAGGACACATGCCCAGGTTGTGGGCCCAATCCCCAGTGGGGGGGCATGCAGGAGGCGGCCAGTCGATGTTCTCTCTCATCGATGTTTCTATCTCTCTCTCCCTCTCCCTTCCTCTGTCTCTAAAATCAATAAAGGAAAAATAATTTTTTTTTTAAGTTTAAAAAAGTATTAAGGAGAGATACTATTCGGACTAGAGCCCTTGTGTATTGGGTGGAATGGGGATGAACACAAACAAGGCTGATGCATTTCTATTTGCTAAAACATCTGAGAAGAGGTCGTGTTTTTCTGTCGCATCTCTGCCAAATCATAAATTAACCTACAGCAAATGACATTAGGAGGTGGCTTTGTTCCGTAAGTGGGTAGGCTACCATATGGTTTTGATGCGAGTGAAGTTAAACACAAGCGACGTGAAGGTTGTCATATAATTCCGTTATAAACCGCGTATACAATGCTGTGATTATCTGCCCAGCATGCGTCCTGCGTTGTCAGTAACCTTTAGGGGGAAATGAATCTAAACTTTGGATTATAAATAGACACGAGAATGTTGTATTAGAAAGTCATATATGATGTGTAGGAAGTCAGGAGATGTAATTTTTGAGTCCCCTTTTCTCCCTTTGCCTTCTGGCAGGGTGGCTACATTGTAACTGGCCCAGGAGTGAGAGGGCCTTAGGAGCCAGTTCTGGGGCGTGGTCAGTTCTCCTTGAAAGAGGGTGAGATGCCCGGCCCGTGTGGCTCAGTGGTGGAGCGTCAGCCCATGCACCAAGAGGTCGCCAGTTGGATTCCCGGTCGGGGCACATGCCCAGGTTGTGGGCCAAATCCTCAGTGGGGGGTATGCAGGAGGCAGCTGATCGATGTTCTTTCTCATCAATGTTTCTATCTCTCTCTCCCTCTCCCTTCCTCTCTCTCTAATATCAATAAAGAAAAAGAAAATTTAAAAAAAGAGGGTAAGATGCCTCTCTACAAGACACCAACTCTAGCTTTATTCTGCCCAACCCTATCTTGTTCATTTAGCTGTCACCAATTGAAGCACAACAGCTTTCCATGAAAGCAGCAGCTCACCACACGCTCATGGCATTGCAGTTCCCTGGTAACCAAAATACTGGGTTGTCCAGAGTGCTGTGAAACCATCCGGAAAATTAGAGTTCCTGTTCTTAGTGTTTACTTGGGAGAATTAAGAGAATTAATACGGGAGTAGCATATCGGTGGGAAAAAAATATGAGAGGATTAATGAAAACAGATCTTGTGCATTTTCCTTAAAAATGGAGGAAATTTTATATATATATATATATAAATATATATATATATAAATATATATATATAAATTATATATATAAATATATATATATATATATATATATATTTATATATATATAAATTTTTTTTCCCCCTGCTGTTCCAAGTGCAGGCAACACACAATTTATATGTAATTCACACACCAATGGAGAGGTTTTCCATACTGATTGCTTTCACTCTAATAGGGCTTTACAAACAAATAAAGAAATTAACCGATGTTACCCCTGATCAGATGATCTTTCTTTGGAGATGTGACATTTAATCTGATTATTCATGAATATTTTAATGAGAGATTTATCACACGCCAGTCATTCAACACTGAATATTAAAATGCAACCAATAACGCAGTGTTGGTGACAAGCTTCTAATTTGTGGGGAAAGAAGCCGCAAGTAAGATAAGTTTCATCACTGAGTTTTATTTCGCTTTGTTACATCTCGTGGGGCTCGTCACGGCACCAAGGGAGAAGAGAATGTCTTAAAGCCAGAACGCGGTGATAGCAATCAGCGTTTTCCTGCCTCAGTCCAATGAAATCAGTGGTGCTTCACGTTAATGGGAAGGAGACATATGAATGATTAATAGAGGACTAGTTGTTCATTTCCAATATGCAAGCAACTCCAAATTGATGAATGGTTTGGGGGATTACCAAAGCTTATTCGTAAATCTCCTGTTTGGAACCTAAACGAGTCACACATTTTTCATATGAAATGGTTTAACCAAGCGTGACCTTGGATGCGTTTACAGAAGCAGACTTAACGTCACTCAGTGTGGGCGCTCTGAGGGCAAAGACTGTGCCCAGGGGTGAGCTCAGTGCCTGGACGCAGCGGGCACTCAGTCAGGATTAGACAAATGAAAGCAGGAAGAAATGGAAAAGACCTGAATGTGTTATACTATTAGAGGATTAAAATCTGACCATGAGTCCGGCCGGTGTGGCTCAGTAGTTGAGTGCTGACCCATGCACCAAGAGGTCGCCGGTACGATTCCCGGTCAGGGCACATGCCCAGGTTGTGGGCCCGATCCCCAGTGGGGGGCATGCAGGAGGCAGCCAATCGATGTTCTCTCTCATCGATGTTTCTATCTCTCCTTCTCACTTCCTCTCTCTCTAAAATCAATAAAAGGAAAAAAATTTTTTTTAAATCTAACCACGATTTAAACTCTGTTTCCATATGAAAACGTAATCCACGTTTCAATGCCGATTCTAGGAAACACAGCCTCCGTTTTCCAGCCCTCTGCTCGTGAGGACCAGCGGTGGGGGCACATGTGTCACAGCTGGTCAGCACCTAGTGTCCTGTGGAAGCTGGGGAAGAGGATGAGACTCCCAATGTGTCAGGGGGACCATGACAGCTGCTGAACTTCGTGTAGGTGAGATGATACATTATAGAGAAAGGACCGAAGGTCACCTTGGCAGTAACATGAGACACTAAGCAATACTGTCCCTGAAAGTGTACAGTGAAGGAGAACATGGTATGTATCAGAAGTCTTTCTAAAGAGATGACTGGCTGTTTTAAAGGAATTCTGGGCTGAGCTCCTGGTTTGGAGTGGAAGATCGTCCCCGTGGCACTCACAGCAACAAGTGTGTGCTCCAAGAATTGTCGGTTACTTGTGCATTTGTTTGGCTACGTGGATCACGCAGGAAGCAAGCGTGATGTCTTCCAGCTCGGCCTGTGCTGCCTTTGCACTCAGCCAGGCGTTGAGGAAATATTTAGAGAATCAGTTTGAAGGGAGTATCCGATGACCCTGCCGAGAGAAAACAGGTGCCCTCCTCCACCCCTGGGCCTGGAAGGATGGCTGGGAGAAGGAGTTACTATTGCAGGGCCGAACATATGGAGCTGGCGTGAGCATTGCTTGTTCACATTTGGAAACTGCCTTATGCTGTACGAGCAGTACTTTGTAATACCGGCTCCTTTAAGCACCTGGAGAAAAACAGGCGCGTTTGTCTTGCTATGAAAAGGCTGGTTCTGTGGCAAAGGCATAGACAGAGAAAACAGATCGGTGGTGTTCCGATCCTGGGTGGGGGAGGGGTTGACTGTGAAGATGCCGAGAGGGTTTGGGGGGAGAATCGGGGCTGTTCTATATCTTGAATGTTCTGGTGATTGCCCGACTTTTGCATTTGTCAAAACTTATAGAACTGTATACTGAAGAAAGTGAATTTGATGGTATATAAATTCTACTTTAAAATGAATTCTGAAAAAAGTGGTTTTTTGTTTGTTTTTTTACTGTGATTTTAAAGATTCAGATATATCTACACTTCAAGGGTGTTGCGAGAAACAAACCTGAATTTCAGCTCATCTAAAATATTGCTCCCCTTGGCTTTGATTTTCAGTGTCTTTTCCAATCCTTGCCTCTTATGAGTCTGTGTTTAAGTAACTAACTAATCTGAAACTGGCCCAGCCAGTGTGGCTCAGTGGTTGAGCATTGACCCATGCACCAGGAGGTTGCTGGTTCGATTCCCGGTCAGGGCACATGCCCAGGTTGTGGGCCCGATCCCCAGTGGGGAGCATGCAGGAAGCGGCCAGTCGATGTTCTCTCTCATTGATGTTTCTATCTCTCTCTCCCTCTCCTTTCCTCTCCTCTCTCTAAAAATCAATGAAGAAAAAAAAAAATAAACTATTAAAAAATAAATCTGAAACTGCTTGGTACCTTTGTACTAGCAATGGCCATTTTTCCACAGTCTGGTTTCGAATCATAATTGTTAACTTCTCATCATCGTCTAGTACGCAACTAAGAACAGCCACTAAAAATCATTTCCCTTTCCCTTGGGCTTTGCTGATTATTTGCAGAGCGTGTGTTTCTAGGTCAGGTTGTCTCAGTGCGTGCCGCTGATCTCCCGTTGAGCCAAAGCAGATTCCTTTCGAGGGCTCAGACATTGAGAGCCTGCGCTGGCATTTCATTTGTTTGCAGAGAAAATGTTAGGACTCTCTTTGCCAAGTCTATGCTGTGACTTCAAAATCCTCTCATAACCTTGCTTCTCGACCGTATTACACCCTTAAAGCTCAAATCAACCTTACAGTCATCACCAGAGGCACAGAGAGAAGGACTCACGGTATTATTGGACACACACGAATAAATCGCACAACACTCAACTTCAGAACAGAATGCGGTGTCCACAATTCGGGCCGTCATGTCAGTAGCAAATCTAATTAAATAAAAACCTACGGAAAAAAAATTGTGGTTGATTTCTGAACACCAGAGATTGTAATTGTGCCAAGTGGATTATTTTAAGTGATCGAAGGAACACTTGAGCAGCGATATCAGAAGTCATATGGCCAATAGGTTCCCTGCTATGTTCATCAGGACACCTTGTAAATAGTGAAATTGCAGAAACACAAAAGCATACTGTTGTTTTTTTTTAATTTTATATTTTTAATGCACATTACACATAAAAACGACCTGAAAGTCTCATATTAAACAAAGGGAGTGTGGAGTTTGTACTTTATGCATGGAGTGGCAAGATATCTCCTAAAATAATCATTGCTGCCATGATTTGTATCTCATTAAGTCACCTGTTGCTTTTTTTTTTTGTAGTTTTAGTTGTATTTTCTCTCTTTTTTTTCTTTTCTTTATTATTTTTAGCGAGAGAGGAAGGGAGAGGGAGAGAGAGATAGAAACATCGATGAGAGAGAACATCGATTGGCCGCCTCCTGCATGCCCCTCACTGGGGATCGGGCCCACAACCTGGGCATGTGCCCTGACTGGGAATCGAACCGGCAACCTCTTGGTGCATGGGTCAAGGCTCAACCATTGAGCCACACCAGCTGGGCTGTATTTTCTTTCTTTTCATTTTCAGTTGGAGGCTCTGTGGCCACTGCTCATTTATCCGATGGCTGAGTGCGTTCTTACCCCTCACCAGTATTCTCGCAGCTTCCGTTCAAGGGTATTTCCTGCCGTTGCTCAATATTGTCTGAATTATATAATCACTGTTAGAAAAAATGCCCTTTGATTTGATGCTTCCTACTCTATTTGCTCAGAGCCAGGGCTGTGTCTGATGTCGAACAGACACTGGTGTGTAATGCTCCATGCCTCCAACCCATGCAGAGAGAGAAATGAGTCCCACACCCACATATGTGTACTGCGTGCCGGCTTAGAAAGGCAATCGGATTCGAAATTGCAAAGTACTAAGATATCGGCAAGTATTTTTTAAATGAAATGTATCGGGGAAACCTTGCTTAGTGGGTCATATAGGTTTCGGGTGTAGATTTCTATGTTCCAGGGTCTGTATATTACACCGTGTGCCCCCCACCCAAAGTCAAATCAACTTCAGCCCCCACCGCCCCACGCCCTTCCCTCCAGCAAGCACCACTCTGCTGTCCGTGTCCTCGAGTTTCAGTTTTATATCCCGCGTGTGAGTGAACCCATGTGATTCTTAGCTTTTTCTGCCTGACTTATTTCACTTCAGCATCATATTCTCAGGGTGTATCCCTGTTGTCGCAAGTGGCAGTGTTGGTTCATTTCTCATGGCTGAGTATATTCCCTGTGAATGCACCACACCATCTCTACCCAGTCCTCCCTCACAGGACGCTTCGGTTGTTGCTGTGTCTTGGCCACCGTGGACAGTGCTGCGGCGAACATCAGGTGCATATATCTTTGTGAATATATGTTTTCAAGTTTTCCTGGCCGATACCCAGGAGAGAGATTGCTGGGCCATACGGTAGCTCTATCCTTAATTTTTGAGGACTCGCCAGACTGCTTTCCGTAGTGGCTGCACCCGTCTGCATTCCCCCCAGCAGTGAAGGAGGGTTCCCTTCCCACACCCTCTCCAACACCTGTGGTTACGTGTCTTGTTGATAACAACCATTCTAACGGGTGTGAGGTGGCATCTCATTAAGTATCTGTTTAATTGTTGCAGTCAGTACTGACCACGTTTATCCTATTCTTCATGTTTGCAAAGAACAAAAACAATGTTAATATTTAAATTATTTGAGCTGTAGACACGTGCCTTTTCAATAGAACCATCCACATCTATCCGTGGTCCCTAAGTATTGTTTCTCACCCATCTAATTACACAGGGAGCCCAGGATGGCCTTACGTGTAGTCATCGGCACACCTGTTGCAGTGACCTGTGCTGTGGAGACGGGGGCGGGGCAGTCCAAAGACGGTCTAGAGTTAAACCCAACCTGCTGGTTGCCTGCCTTGAATGTCTCCGTAGTCCTGTCTGCAAGCTCATGTCAAAGTTAAAATAAACTGACTGGACTAAAGGAGAGTTTATGATGATTCCCAAATGATCCCGTATCCAAAAGGAGGACCTGACAATCAGCTAAATTATTAAGCATTACAAGAAATCCCTATCTCCCTGCCGTGTTCAGGTCCTTATGGCTCTGACAAGTGACCTCTAGCGTGTTGGACAAGGTGGGTCGGATGTGAAGGCAGCCTGATATACACACTCTCTTTTAGCTGTGGCAACTGTCGCTTGAAGTCTTACTTGGCAGCTCCTCAAAGAGTGGCAGATCTTTATGGATCTGAATGTAATATTAAAAATACTCATATCTCAGGTATAAATTATCTAATTCTACCTGGTAGTTAAGACATATCTACGAATGTTATATATTTGAAGCTAAAAGGCCATGGTCCCAATGTTTTATTATATCTATATATAGTTTTATATATATATATAGTTTTCTTAAATATTTAAAATCATGTCATTTTACTTCTCAAATTATATTTCTTCTCACTGTGTCATGTATCCCTTTTCAGTGAAGAAAATTAACAGTATAGATAAATTATTAATAAGAACATATTAATCATTTAGTCTGGTGTCTTGTACAATGAAAAGTGTGATGTCCGGGCTGTGCAATTGGCAGTGTCTTCTATCTGGTTAGTGGCGGAGCACGCACTGTAGCTAAGGTCTGTCTGAATTCAGTGTTCTCTGTGCTGTTGTTTCAGTTGTGAACATAATCCAGGTTTGCTTTTTGGTAAGGTGGAAATAACTATGGCTTATAGAAGCATACAGAGGACTCCGTACTCAAACAACAAGTTCCATGCGATTTGTCGAAATATTAGGACAGAAAAGTTTGAGTTTGTACCTTTAGGTGCCCTTGATGTGCACAGGGACTAGCTCAGCCCTTTGGGTCCCATGCCCTGTGGAAACTGTAACTTCTCCCAGGTGTCTGCACAGTCCCCGGGACTTCACTTTCCCATGATCCGCTTTTATTTCTCTGCGCCTGAGTTGCCACCTGTTGCCTGTGCTTTGTAGTGTTGACTCGTTTGCGGTCCTTATTTTCCTCCCAGCCTGGGGGGTTCTTTACTCTCTTCCTTAATTTATCCCAAACCTCAAATGATGTTTCCTCTGTAATGTGGAGCGTTCTCTCGGTTTTTATCTCAGGTCTAGGTCGCTTACAAAGCTTCACTGTTTCGAACGTGTTTTTTTGTAACGTGAGTTCAAAGCAGAAGAAAGTCTTCCCGGGGCTCCTCAGGTCACGTGGCAGGTACCAGGCTGTGCATTCTACCTACCTGTCGTGATCCTGGAAGCTGTGACTTCTAGAAACACAGGAAACAAGAATACTCTAAGTGCCTCTGCTGTTCCGTGAAATATCTCTGCAAAACATTTTTATTTCAAAAGCGTAAACCACTTGCTGTATTTATGGTTTGGTTTTGTTAGTTTCCTCTCAGAAATATTTCTATCTGGAGTTTTGCAAGGAAATGATATCAAACACGGATGGGAGTCTCCAAGGAGAGGCGTACTTCTCCAGTGTCCTGAGATGTCAGGACATCGTTGACAGAGCGTGTGCCTTGGGAGACTCATTATAATTTTCATGGATTTTGGACAACGTGTGCGTTGTAGATCAATTGTCTAAAGACCTCTTTCAGGCCAGAAGGTCACCTTTGGTGAATTAGTCTGATACCTTATTAAAGATGTGCTAATGCTTCCCTTATTTTATTTTATTGTATTTTATTGTTTGCATTGCATGGAGTTACCCTCACTCCGTGGAGAGCAGAGTGGGCATGATGGGGACAACTTAGCAAATTAGACGAATGAGGTCTACCCTGTTTATTCAAGGACTTCTGTTTGATTAAAAGGGGATTTTGCCATAGAGCTTCTTTTCCAGCTGAGGTTGCTCAGAGCATCTCTAATCGCCTCCTGTCAAGGAGCCAGTGCCCCTCCGGCCACACAGATCGGCTCCTCTGGTGGATTTTTCTCTTCTTTAGCGTCTTAGCCGAGAGAATTTTAAACTCCGGTGTTTGAAGGATAAAGTGATGTTGATTTTCTGCAAAGGAAAATAATAGGTAGGCTTAGAGAAAGAGAAAGGGAAATAAATCTCACTGTTCGAGGTCACGGGGAACGAGAATAATAAGGGAGCGTGTGGAAGGCCAGATCGGGTGAATGGGGCCTTTCGGTTACTGCTGGTGGTACCAGGGGAAGGACACACCAGGATCATCAGCCTGAAGCCAGCCGTCCTCCCATCACCGGGCACTGGAGAGGGGCACGATCCAAGGCCTGGGTATTTGCACAATAATCCTTTAGGAGAAAAGAACATCTTTTATTTTAATTATTATGCGAGTCATATTCTGGGAGGACAGTGCACTTTGTGGGAGCTTTTTCTCCTCCCCCGGGTTTTTCTTCTTTTTGGCTTGTCCTTCATTCCCCATTTCTACCCTTATTTTTCTCATTCCCCGTCTCCAGCTCTCTCTGCTCTTCAGTTTGTGGTGCCGTGGGGTAACGAAAGGCAGGTGCTGGTCCACAGCGACCCACTGCTCATCACACTCTAACAGATTTCATTGTCTGATCTCCAGGCAAGGGTTTGTGCAGGTGTTTGCGAGGAGAGCGCAGAAAACAATGCTTTTCCTGGTGGTTTTGGCGTCACCAAAAGAAACGCCATTTCTCAAAGACACTGTGACATTCAGAACAGATAAATACACACCTAAAAAATATAAAATAATAGTGAATGTAAACTGTAACTGAAAAAAAATTAAAAATATGTATATATACACCTAACAGAGTGTGAGCATACTAAAATCGGGGGGGGGGGTGCTGTTATTTTTACCATTTGTCAACTTCACACAGCAACTCTGAAGACAAAATTATTATTTTTTAAAATATGTTTTTATTGAGTTTTTTAGAGATAGAGGAAGGGAGAGATAGAAACATTGATGTGAGAGAGCTACATCGATCAGCCGCCTCCTGCACGCCCCCTGCTGGGGATCGAGCCCACAACCCGGGCATGTGCCCTGACTGGGAATCGAACCGGGACCTCTCAGTCCATGGGAGGACGCTCAATCCACTGAGCCTCACCGGCCAGGCCAAAATTATTTTCAGATCTGTATGAGAGATTTGGATATTTGAAAAATCATCTCCAGTTTGTAAAAGAGAACACTCAAGGAAAGAGACTGTGGAAGGAAATAGGAATGACGGTGGGTATGAAGTATGGATAATTGAAGAGCACGTTCAGGTCTGTGCACCTACACTGACTAGTTTATAAAGAAAAAAAGGAAAGCACATCCTACCTTATTTCAGAAGTATAAATAAAAAGTCCAAGCAGTAAAACAGGCAAGTGCTTTGGAGAACAGCACTTCACGTGCCCGGAGAGTGTGTGTCCGTAACACAAGTGTCAGGAGCAGGGGCGTCCTCTGTCTTGTTCGCTGCTCCTCTCCGCATTTAGCCGGACACATAGGTGAATGAATGAATGAGTGAGTGAGTGAGTGAATGAATGAATGAATGAATGAATGAATGAACGAATGAATGAATGAATGAACGGATGAATGAACGAATGAATGAATGAATGAATGAGTGAAATAGTGAGTGGGCGAATGAATGATTAAATGAATGAATGAATAAGTGAGAGAATGAATGACTGAATGAGTGAATGAATGAATGCGTGAATGAGTGAATGAACATGTATATCACAGGGAAAAATCATGGATGTCCCAGAGATTCACTACTAGTGGTCAGTAGGGTGGATATAACATAGGATCATTGGGGCAGGGAGGTGGGGAGAACTGAAATCAGAGAGGTAGTAGAGAACATAAATGTCCTTGGCTCTCATTCATTGTTGACACCAGGATGAGAGGGTCTGCATACCCCGTGCACAGCATTCCATTGGGGAGGGCTCCACCCCATGCTGTTCTGCATATTTATATGGCATGAGGGCAGGGATACGAGAGTGAAAACAACGCAACTCCTTAAGGGAGGCGGTGAGGAGGGGGCCTTGATGGAGAGGGGGCAGGGCGTTGTTCAGGAACACAGTCACTGCATTGTCTGTTGTTTTTTAACAGCTGCTAGAGATATACTTACTCACATACCATGCAATCAACCCATTTAAAGTACACGATTCATAGTTTTCAGGATATTTACAGAGTGTGCATCCTTGGGCTGTCAGACCTGTGGAGTCATCTCTCAGCGAAACTATGCTTTGTATGTGTAAGAATGTGTGTGTATGTGTGCGTACATGTGTGCATGTTTGAGGGAATCCGCGTGTGCCCACCCGTGTGAGTGTGCATGGTGGGAAGAGGGACCCGGAGCCAGCAGCCATCCAGATGTGTCTCTCTTCAGTAGAGTTGGTATATCCTTACCAAACCGGCGGATTTTTCCTGTGCGCTCTCTGAACTATATTTTATCTGAAGCAATTGCCTGAAATTTCATAATAAGCTATGGGGAAAAGTCATATGTCACTGTTTCTGCTGACAAATGAATTACAGTGTTACAACTTTCAGTGAAAAGGTTTCCAACATTAAGTCCCCATTCATGATTTACGGCCTTTTATTCACAACTTACAAATGCCTTGCCCGGTGAGCGCAGCCCGGCTATTGCTGCAAAAGTGGGAACATAACTGTTTAAAAGTCTGGCAAAACCCAGCCTAGAGAAATTTTTCTTTTAGAAAGTAACAATGTAGTTTACTGACATGTTCCAGAGGGGAGCTCGAACATTTTCATTGTCTGTTTTTGTGTTTATATACAATAGCAGTGTGCGGTGTGTGTGTGTGTGTGTCACACACTCATATATAGTTACAGTAGCACAAATCTCTTTATTTAATTATAGTGAATTCTTCAGAAGGTTCAGAATTAAATAATATATATAACTAGTATATTTTGTAATACTAATACATATTTCATGATAATCATATATATTTTATAGCATATAATATATCAAATATATAAATCATATATAAATATGTACCATATGTTATAGGTTATTTATAAAAATATATAATAGTAATGTGTACTAGATCTAAAGAGTGATATAATATATATAAAATGTAATTTATATATAGATATATATATATAATTATAATTTAGGACATGAGTTAATTCCTAAATACTTTTCTGAGCGTTGTCCCATTTGTGACCAAGTCTTCACATTTCCCGGCGCAAACACCACTGTGACTTCCTGTTAAAGCCACTACTATGCACTTGAGCAGACGTGTGGGAGACCAGTGTCTCATTCCACAGTGGGGCCTTGAGTCACCGATCCCCCCGAGAGAGCAATCGGCCATGACGGTCGCCTGATGCGGGGTGGGCTGGTCTTCACTGAACCGCAGCCCGTGACCCGGAACAAAGGGGTCAGCACGGGGTCGGTGGGTGGCATGGTGCCAGTCATCGGGAGGGAACAACAGCAACGAAATTGTCAGCACCAAAGCCAGTTTGCCACAGGACAAACCCGAAAGCGAGTCCCAGAGCTACTGCAGAGAAGTGACATGTAATTATTCTTTACCAAAGAGGCTCGAGGCAGGTGACCGTCTCAGCCGGAGCCCGGGGATGTCCTGACATATGTCCATGTGCTATCAGGCCTGGCCCAGGGCAGAGTCTGCGCGGGAATGACAAGAACTACAGGCGGCAGGTGACCCGGCTGCTGTCATCACACCAGTGTGGGCAGAATCAGGACTTCCTTCCGTGTCTCGGCCCCAGGTCCAGTTTCCGCCCGTTGACTGCCCCCCTTCCAGGACCTCATCTGGACTTGATCCTGGGCTCCCATCCTCACCCCTGTTCCCCTAGCAGGGGTGGGGAACCTTTTTTCTGCCAAGGGCCGTTTGGATATTTATAACATCATTCATGGGCCATGCAAAATTATCAGCTTAAAATTTAGCCTGCTGTATTTGGTCAGGCTCATTTGGTGAGGCATGTCATGTCAGCTGGTATTGATTTCTCGGGCCTTATATGGCCCGCAGGCCAGATGTTCCCCACCAATGAAGGGAATGCCAGAAAATCTCAGCAGGGTGACCTTTGTTTGTATTATTATTCAATTTATTGTGGTGGCATTCGTTAATAAGATCATCTGGGTTTCCAGTTTGCATTTCTAGGACACATGATCTGTATATTGCATTGTGTGCTCACCACCCAAGGTCACCATGGTGACCTTCTGGTTTTTTTTTTTTTTTTAAAAAGAGAAAAAAAAAAACGATTTTTACCTTGGCCCTCTGTGTACATTAAAAGAAAAGAAAAAAAAAAAGTATCTTTATAAGAATCTCTCTTCTGAGAGATTAGGTTAAAAGCAATAAATAATTAAAAGCCCAATACACAATACTGAGACATTTTTCTCTTGTCTGTTTCTTTGTTGTTACTATATCATTACAAATAATAAAACAGCCCTGGCCGGTTTGGCTCAGCGGTTAGAGCGTTGGCCTGCGGACCAAAGAGTTGCAGGTTCGATTCGGGTCGAGGGCATGTCCCTTGGTTGCAGTTGAGTCCCCGGCCCTTGTCTTGCGGGAGGCAGCCAATCGATGTGTGTCTCTCACATCTGTGTGTCTCTCTCTCCCCCCTCCCTCCTTCCCTCCCTCCCTCCTTCTTTTCCACTCTATCTGAAGATAAATGGAAAAAAATATCCTCAGGTGAGGATTAAAAAAAATCAATAAAATAATAAACCATAAATGGCTTAACCTTGGGCAAAATATAGACAAAGTGATGTAAAATTTCACCCCATTCCTGATGTGCATGAAAGCGAGAACCTGGTAGAATGCAGCGGATATTGGGAGAAGGAGTCCGTCTGGTCTGGGAAGTACCTTGGCAGAGGCAACCCAGGCCCGAATCTCCGCGGGGCCTTTCGGTCCCAACAGTAGCAGGGATCCCTTTCTCCTGTACATGTTCACCTTGTTACCTGTGTTTTCACTCGAGTTTTTGTGAATGTTTTACTCCCCTAGCCTATATTCATTCTGAAAAGGATTCCTGTGTCAGAAAAAAAAAATGTTATAGATGCAGGAGACACTCGGGAAATTCTGAGTGCGTTCATGAGCATTTAGGTGGGGCTTAGCCCTCATCCCTGTTCTGCTGACGTTTTCAGCTCAAAACTCAACACATCGGAATGTTGACTGTGCCAAGGCCTGGGTCTCAGGCGTGGGCGTGTCCATGGGCCACAGGGAGCTGGGAGCCTGGACGTCACGCAGGGTAATGCGCTCTTGATATCATAGGTTGGATAAACCGCTCATAAAATACTTCTCTATTTCTCTGCTTCAGTGATATAATGCAGATTAGTTAGGAATTTAAATACAAGGTTTACTATCTTCTAAAAGTTAGATTTTGAGTTCTAAATAAGTGATTTTCAAGGGATCTGTTTAAATAAATTCTGCTTTTCTGGGTCCCAAGAATGTAGGGGGCTGGAAAGGTAGATTTTTTTTTTCCCCATGAGAAAGGATTGAATTCTTTTAAATGTTTAGGGTTATAGCCCTGGCCAGGTTTTCTCAGTGGTTAGAGCGTCGGCCTGCGGACGAGAGAGTCCCGGGTTCAGTTCCCGCTAAGGGCACATACCTCAGTTGCAGTTTGTCTCCAGCCCCAGTTGGGGTCGTGTGGGTGGCAACCAGTTGATGTGTCTCTCTCACATCAATCAATGTTTCTCTCTCTCCCTCCCTCCTGCTCTATCTGAAGGTAAGTGCAAAAATGTCCTCGGGTGAGGATTAAAATAAATAAATAAATGTATAGGGTTATAGATGTTTTCTGTATAGTTATAATCAAGATACAATAATGAAAGCATAGGAGGGGAATACTTAAAATTAGGAAATTCTCTAGAAAGATAAAAAGTTAAAAACAAGACTTTTAATCCATGAGTGAAATTTTTAAAAAAATCTCTTTATTGATTTTTTTTTTTTTGAGAAAGAAGAAGAGAGAGGGAGAACGAGAGAGAGAGAAACATCAATGTGAGAAAGAAACATACATCAGTTGCCTCCTGTATGCACCCCAACTGGGGATTAAACCAAAAACCTGGGTATGTGCCCTAACAGGGAATCGAACCAGCAACCTTTTGCTTTTGGTGCATGGGATGATGCTCAATCTACTGAGCCACACTGGCCAGGGCCCATGAGTAAAATTTTTATCGTGCAATGCTTTCAAACATTTTTTAAAGGAAATTAAAATTTTCTAAAATAAACATTATTTTATGATGATTTACGATGAAACTTCTTTTGGCCCAGAAGAAATTCTTAGATATTTCAGAAGCAATGGAAAATAATTATAAAGTGCTTTTCCCCAATGTGTAATGCATATTTATAACCTACAGAGTGAAAAACAAAATCACATTTTGGATCCTTAAGACCTGACTTAGCAAAAAGCTAATTTGCTTTGAGGCCCTTTGATGCATTTAATTTAATTTATTGGAAGCGAATTAATGTGAAATGATAAAATAATTATTAAAATGGAAATGAAAGAAAAGGAATGAATCAGATCAGCAGAGGGGTAAAGTGGCTGATTAACGTACTTCACAGAATAATTCCCAATTTAATCACATTAAATCTAATGGTAACCAGACAGATGATAGAAAATATAGATTTTCTTTGTAATCATGAGAGGGAACAGAAAGGAGGAAAAAAGAAAAAAAGCCAGCATGTCAGTAGGATAAATCCAAGAGTAAACTGATAATGGAAACCAAAATGGGCTTTTTATAAAAATTATTTTTTATAAAAATTAAAAAAATGGCTTTATTGATTTGAGAGAGAGGGAGAGGGAGAGAAACATCAATGAGAGAGAACCATTGATTGGCTGCCTCCTGCACGCCCCTCTACCTGGGATCTAGCCCACAACCCAGGCATGTGCCTGGCTGGGGATTGAACCAGCGACCTCTTGGTGCATGGGAGGAAGCTCACCCAACTGAGCCACACTGGCCGGGGCCAGATAGACTTCTTCAGGAGACATTGCCTCTTTGCAATCTCAAAAGAAAACTTGTTAAATGAATGGCATATGGTTTTAGAAAACTAATTGTAGTTTGCACAGCATCCATCATCCAGTCAATAAATACATATTGAATGAATGCTATTTTTGAGATATTATGCTGCTCGTCTGTCATTCAGCTGATTCGGTCTCAGTGACACCTAGAGCAATGGCAAAGCCAAGTTCTATTGATCATTGGCAATCCCCCTTCCAATGGGAGTAAACAAGCTGTGCAGTATACCTTGATGTATTTTATACCGAGTGTGATGAATGTGTGAAGTCGCACCATTTACAATAATCTAACTACTTACATGACCTATCCCGGCGGGGTTAACTTCCTATCACTACCTATCCTGTAGCTTCAAACTTCCGTAAAACGAATACATGAGTTTTTCATTGTCGATTTAAAAATTTTGTGATTTAAAAAAAAAAATGTTATTCCAAAATTAACCTAAAGAAAATAGGGATTATTCTGAATATTGTATATTGTTTTATAGACTCATTTAAGACGTTTTCAAAAATTTACATTTTTTTCCCCAGAGGGAAAAGACTCCTTTGTTTAATTCTCCTTTCTGTCCATCGTTAGTGATGTCATTTTCGTGTAAACTTCTGTGACCTTCCTTCCGGCAGATCTCCTCTTCCTGTTTCTTGTCCTCTTTCTATTTATTTCCCCAAATCACATTCCGGGAGATCTTGAAAAGAAGTATATAAAACAAACCATTTCACACCCAATCGTGCAATAGAAAGCGCAGAGGGAAGGCACACATCTGACGTGTGAGACAGCAGAGTGACGAGAAGCTAAATGCACATTCGTAGCTTTGGCGGTGTGGCGAGTTGGCTGCTCTGAACGTTCCCCACGTTAAAAAGCAACTAGCCGGCCGGTGTGGCTCAGAGGTTGAGCGTTGACCCATGCACCAAGAGGCGCCGGTTCGATTCCTGGTCAGGGCACATGCCCAGGTTGTGGGCCCGATCCCCGGTGGGGGGCATGCAGGAGGCGGCCAATCAATGTTCTCTCTCATCCATGTTTCCATCTCTCTCTCCCTCTCCCTCCTTCTCTCTCTAAAATCAATAAAGAAAAAAAAATTTTTTTAAAGCAACTAGATCCTCTATAAACTAGATCATCATGTTCCTTTTTGATAATGCATTGCTGGGATCACAGGAATGTCGACAATCCCAAGCCTTCTCACCTCATCTCCAGTACCCATTGCACACAGTGACAGTAACTTCAAGAGGGACATTTTCTGAAGGAGAGAATTAAATCAGCTAGAAGATGGGGCTTTGGGGAAACTGACTTAAGATGACTGGTTTTCTGATTCTCTCACTTTTTTTCAACCATTGTTTGTGGCTTGGGCACATTACCAGGCTGCTGTCAGAATTAATTAACGTGTGAATTACGCTGAGATGTTTGCAGAAAAGATTCTTCAGGAGTATGATTGGTACCTGAGATTTCCAGACACTTGACTTCCCTGAAAAGTTGTATTGTCATGACCCCTTTGAAAAAAAAACAAAAACTCTTTCCTCCTGGAGATGTGTTTGCAGTTTGAGTAATCAGTAATGAAAGACTTATTTTTAAGAGAAGATAAGTGGAAGGATATTAGAGACTTCTCTCCTATGAAGTCAAAACATTGGCATTAACGCTACATTTTAAAAAGAAGCAGTAGAAATGAGTGAGCATAGGGATAGTTTCAGACTAACTGTATCATGACATGAGTCTGAGTGTGGGGTGGGAAGGAAGTGATGGACTTTCTTAGTTTCGTTTATTTCCATCGGGCATTGCAGTTTTGACCAGAGGGAGAAGAAAGGGGTGTGAAAGTGGCCTGAGGACCTCACTGTGATGAAGAGTGGTGGACGGCTGGCCTGTGCTTTCCTGCCACCGTCAGGAGGGCAAGACCCCTTTCTGGGGCCGTATATATGGTACAGAAAGCCCTTCCCCTTCGGCTGGCAGGATGTCCATATTCACAGACAGTGTTTTGTTTTGTTTTAATGTTTTTGTTTTTTTTTCAAAATTGTTTTTCTTGATTTTAGAGAGAGAGGAAGTGAGAGGGAGAGAGAGATAGAAACATCGATGAGAGAGAACATTGATTGGCTGCCTCCTGCATGCCCCCCACTGGGGATCAGGCCCACAACCTGGGCATGTGCCCTGACCAGGAATCGAACCGGCGACCTCTTGGTGCATGGGTCGACGCTCAACCTCTGAGCCACACCGGCCGGGCTCACAGGCAGTGTTTTGAATGCAACAAAAACTGCTTTCAGATGAAGAGAAGATTAAGATGGGAACTTGGCAGTTTATGTTCTTTTCTGCCCCACTGAGTAGGGAGTAGTCGGTTTCGATTTGGGGTCCGTACGAAACTTTCCTTAACTTGTCCTCACTGGGAAAGGGGTCATTATTCTTGGTCCCCATCTCCCAACTCCAGATGAGCCGGCAGTTCCGCAGAGCTGCCTTCTTAGATCTTGGTGTGAACATTTCCTCTAACCACGGTGGTCTCATAAGCCCTTCCCACTGTCAGTGTGTATGTCGGATATTTCGTTAGGACCCTAAAAACAGAATAGTGACCTAGACACCCGTGGTCACTGCCTTCATAGGGCCTCCCGCACAGGTTTTTGTGTGAGTATTAAGTATGCAGACTACGCCTTCTGCTTTAATAGAAATGAAGCATGTGTGTTGACACTGGTCAAACTGTGAAACTACTGTTTAAAAGAATACTATCTCCCAAAGTGTCTTTTGGGAAGGGAATGCTACATTTTAAAATTGGAGCAGGTTTGTTTTATGGCTCAATGCCGACTCAATGGCCAATAACGGCGGGGGGGGGGGGGGATTGTTATTCAAACAATTTAGATGGGTTTCTTTGCAGTCACTTGGGAAAATTTCCTTAGGAAGTTTTGGAAATCATCTTGAATGTTTAATTATAGAGAGAAGTGAGTAGGGCATTTTTAAACATTTGATTTTTTATCATTTATTTATTTGGTTGAAAGGAAGCCTCTCATTAAAAGAGAAAGAGATAGGAGAGAATTGAGAAGCAAATGAAGGGATTCCCTAAGGTCATCTAGCGGGTTATCGGCAGAAGTAGAAATCGAATCCTGTGCCCCTTTATCTAGTGGTCTGGCCAGTGAATCTGTGCGCTCTCATGAACGTGTTTCTACCGACTGCCGGGTAAGAACCAAGTGTCTCTGAGCAGTGTCTCATCCATTTTGCAAAGATAAATGCCTTCACATGTTCCACAGGAACCAGGCTGTGTTTGCAAAGCCAATGACCAGGAGAGCGTTATTCTGACCCATTTGGCCTTTCCAGTTCCTTGCTCATGCATGGGGACAGGGAACTAATAGCAGTAATGGAAGGGACATCCTTGCACAGAAACATCTGGCCACTCACAGCATGAGAAGTCTTGTCAGCACAGGGGATAAACTAACGGCGTAAAGATTTACTGTCAGGGAGCTGGACCGGGCTCAGCAGGAGGGCAGCTGGAAGCTGATGGATGGCCTGGCGTGCTCAGGTCACCTGTGTTTACGCTGATGAATGGGTGTGGGTTCCCTGGTCGGCATCATTATGTCGAGTCCGTGGTTTTCGTAGCACGTGTAGCTCTTTCTGGAACGTATCTCTCCGTTTCCATTGAGAGGCAGGAAGCCTCATACCTGGACGTCCCAGAAATAAAGGATATGCCGCAAATGAAAGCAGTTTGCAGAGAGATAAAATGGCTTACAAATAGTAAGGAGGAAATATAATGGTTGTGTTAGAATAGACAGAACTAGTTGAAAACAAATATTTGGAGTTTCAGAATATGTTGATGTAGCAATTACTTAGTTTCATAGATTGGTTTGGTTACATAATTTAATATCGATGCTGATGTATTTCCATTTTCCGGTTTCTAGACTGAAATGATTGTGGTATAGCATTCTAAGAAATGTCTTTGGCTTATAGTAGAAACAGTTTCTTTTAGGTTCTTCTTGCATTTATCCATGAGGCCAATAATAACAAGCCATTCGTCTTGAGTTCTAAAGTAAGTTTTATGCATTTGTTAAGAAATCATATGACAACTAGGAATTTAGATGAAAAACCTTGCATTTCTGAATATTTTAATTGGATAATTAAGTGTATATATTTTGTAAATATAAAATGCCCTTTTATACAATATATACATTTATGAAAAATCTATATTTTGTATCTATCAACATAGCATGTTACTATCTTGTATGTTACATGATTATAAATTTATGTGAGTAGTGCTTTTTTTACCAAGCATACTCAAGTCATAGTCCACAATACATGATATGAATGCAATTTTCTTCAAATATACACATTTTAAAAGCTGTATTTATTTCAATATCAATTCCAATGCCTGAGATCACGTAGTTGGGTTTTGTCTACAGATACATTGTTCCAAAAATCATCCTTAATGATAATCTTGCTCCATTCCAAGGTATTTTTGACTGTTGGAAGCAGATAAGTGCCAATTAAAATCAAAGTTTGTATATATAGCAAACAATTGATCATTCTGGGTATTGCTTCTTTAAAAATAAATCCAAAACAAATAATGACTTTAATGTCATACAACAGGTGTTTCTGACAAGCAAAGGCATTGGAAAATGCATCACCAGTTGATTTTCTGTTTTATGTATTAAGTTCTTCTGAAGATATTTATGAAAACCATTTCTTATGAAATTATGGCTAATTATAAAATAGAATCCTCATTAAACCAGCGTTCTGTGATTTGCCCTTGATTAAATGGAATACACTTTCCTGTGGGGATGTTTTCATTGTACAAATCCCCTTTCCTGCCTTCTCTGAGTAGATCTCTGGAAATGAGGGGTAATATGGCGTGGGTTTTGTTTGAGTGGTTTCTATCAAAACTTAGCAAGGTCATGCTTTTGTATTGTCTGTGATCAGATATAATTTCTCAAAAGCAGATGGCAAGCAGGCGGTGTTAGACATTCTGTGATGTGCTATTCTGTGCCAAAGACAGACCACCGAGTGGAACTGCAACTCCTTCAAACATCAAAACAACCTTCAGTTAGTCCGGCTGGGTCTGCACGTTTGACCCTCTGTGGTCTTTTGGCCAAAGACCCAAGTTCATTCATGAGTGTCGTTTCCTTTCCATCTGCTAAGATCATCGCACAAACACTGCTTTTGCATGCCAAACGGCTCTACCTGGCAAAGGAGCTGAGCAGGGCGGTCTTCTGTCTCCATTAGGATTCATTGTATCTTTCAAAGGCTGAGCCCTTAAAATGAGAAACCGCGGAAAAAGAAAAGCAGGTGTATTAAAAACAAAAGCTTGAAACATTATAGCTGACCCTCTGAAAGTGCTCAGCGTTGGAAATTGTCACTGATCCTTGTTAAATTCAGCCAGCGAATGTAAAGCAATGTACATTCTCCTTTTACTGAATGGCTACTCCGAGCAGTCGGGAGAGATGGTGTCTTCTTCAGGTGGGTGACTGGCTCCATTGGGGCTTTGGGACTTCATAGGTGTGCCAGTGGGAGTGAAGAAACACAAAAGCTATTGCTTTTGAGGGAGTTGGTAGATTTTTGCCAAGGCCTTACCCATCAAACCTCTTCTGTGAATTGATGATTAAAATATTCTTGGAATATTTTCTTTACTGTCTGACTTCAAAAAAAAAAAAGATTACAAACACTTCAATCAATGACTGTTTACTGCTAGACTGATTGCCTAAGAGACTGAATCACTGACCAATGCCTTTCTGATAATCAAGAAAAATACATAAATCTGCTGTGTGTTATCATACCCATCTCCTATTCAGATGTGTCAGTGTATGCCCATAGACTATCAATTAAAGATTATTTTTGGACATTGAAGCTCCAGTTCAATTTTGTCTCTATTTCCATATCTTATCACAACCTTGGCTAAGACAGGATCGCTTGGCTGGAGAGTGAGGTCCTTCCCAGCATATGCAAAGGACCTCATTGCCTATGTGTGCGTGCATGTGTGTGTACATAGATACTTACTCAACAGCCGAAACAGCCTTCACGGCCCTCCGTGTGAATGCGCTGTGTATCCTAGCGTTGACCTTGACTTCTAACACAAAACTGTCTTTACTCCGTTGAGAAGGGCTGTGTTTGTCCATGAGCTTTCATCCTCTGTACAATGCATCCAGCATTTCATCCTGTGTCCCTGGCATTGCTTTATATATTTTAAAGGTTGTCTTGTGTTGCTATTTAAAGTTTGCACTATGTATTTAACTTGTCACGAGAGCCAATCACTACGTGTGCAGCAAAGCTTTGTGAGAGAAAAGGTGTGGATTTGGGGTTTTTCTGGCCACCTTCCAGTGCCTGGCCCAGGATGTTATAATAATAGCTATTTCATAAACATTTTTCTGGGTTGCTCTGGTATTTCTCCAGGTACTTTTCTCTTTGTCCCTCTGTTTCTGGCTCTGATTTCTATTCATATTCTCTCTCTCTCCCTCCCATCCTCGCCTTCCCTCCCCTTCCCTCCCCCTTGTGTGAGTACCATATCATGGCTATCTGTTCTATTTTAACCTGTTAGCTTCAGACACAGGCTTTGTTCTCCGAGCTGCTAGTTATTTGCAATAAATCTGTTTGTTCGGTGTGATCCGCAGTGCTGTGGGAAGGCAATCTTTTTATCCAGCTTTGTTGAGATAGTGGAGTATAACACTGTATAAGTTTAAGGTACACAAGGCAGTGATTTCATGTATGTTCCGTTGCAAAGTGATCACCACGATAAAGTTAATGATCGCGTCGATCACTTCACGTAGTTACGATTTTCTTGTGGCGAGAACTCTTAAAATCTACTCTTTCAGCAACTTTCAAATGCACAATGTAGTGTTGTTAACTAGAGGCACGTTGCTGTGTGTTAGCTCCCAGGACTTACTGTGGTATAACGGGAAGTTTGTACCTTTCCCCGACCTTCACCCATCTGTCCACCCTTCTCCCCTACCCCTCCAACCACCAATCTGCTCTCTATTTCTAAGAGTTTGATTTTTTTCATATTCCACATATCACGTGATGATTTTATGGGTATGACACCCAAAGGACAAGCAACAAAAGCAAACATAAACAAATGGGACTATGATCGGACTAAAAATTTTCTGCACAGCAGAAGGAACCATTAACAGAATGAAAAGGCAACCTACGGAAGGGGAGAAAATACTCGCAAACCACATATTTGCTAAGGGGCTGACATCCAAAATAGATAAGGAACTCATAGCATGCAATAGGGAAAAAAAATACACAAATAATTCCACTTAAAAATGGGCAAACGACTTGAATAGACTTTTTTCCAAATAAGATACTCAAGTGGCCAGCAGGTGCGTGATAAGCGGCTCCCGTGTCTAATCACCAGGAAAACACACACCAAAACCACATGTGATGTTTTGTTGCAAGGGCTCCTGCGTACACTTCCGTGAACTAGATGTTCATCCAATTAATACTTTCCATTGGTAAGAAGAGTCCATTTTTAAAAGGAACGATTTGCCAAAAGAATCCTTTGAGAATGCAAAAGACTTAGGGATTTCTATTTTATTAAAGAGCCACAAAGGCAAGAAAAAAAAAAGTAGTAACTATCATTTCTTTTTCTCTTTGACAAAATTAATTCATTATTTGGAAAATCAGCCGTATCCTAAAAATAATAATAAAAAAAGAAAATAGCCTATGAAAGCCTGTATACTGGTAAATGGTACACGAAATAATAATGTTTAAAGTCAACTTTGAATTTCAAAATTCTTGACTTGTAAGAGATTGAGAACATCACTTAGTTAGTGGGGGTGGGTAACGAGTTGAGAGGGTAAAGAGACCTCTAAGTGCAAGTCATGGCTGGGCTTCTGTTCAACGTGCTATCAGTATTTTGAATGAAGGCATTGAAGGACAGCTTATAGATTTTACAAATGGTAAAGACAAAAGAATGAAAAATGGAAGTTACCTTAAGAGTTTTGGATTCCAAGCTGATTTAGGGTGTTGGTGTTTGAACAACATTTTAATAGGAGTTTTGCATGTTACGTGATTGCTGCAAAAGCAAGTACAATCACAGGTTGCATTCACGGGTGGAGAGGGGTAAGATGATGAAAGAAATATTGGTTCTTTTCATTTTGAAGTCTCTTATTGTTAGATCAGATCTGGAATGGTTTGTTCATTTCTACCTGTGACATTTTTTTTCAGTTTTTTTTTTTTCTTTATTGGTTTTAGAGAGAGAGGAAGGGAGAGGGAGAGAGAGAGAGAAACATTAATGTGAGAGAGAAACACTGATCAGCTGCCTCCTGCACGCCCCCTCCTGAGGATCGGGCCCACAACCTGGGCATGTGCTCTGACTGGGAATCAAACCGTGACCTCTTGGTGCATGGGTCGACGCTCAACCACTGAGCCTCACCGGCTGGCCTCCACCTGTGATATTTTAAGAGCCAGTGTAATAGCAGAGAATAATAGGAGAAGGAGAGTCAGAAAGATGAGATATTTAGAAATGATGCTTTATGCGGGATGAAGTGTAAATTGGCTGTGTGTCATCTGAAGAAGAGGAAGCTAAGGGAAGACATGATCACACATGATAAAAATGTTTCAACCTAACATTTATGAGTCCAATGCTAGGTATAATCCCCATGACTGACCTAGCGGTGAGGGAAGGTGTGAACACAGGGAACTGCACCCGAGTGCAGGATGTGGTCAGTGTTAGAACAGCTCAGAATCAGTGTGCAGTCAGGAAAACAGATTCCTCTAGGTATTACAGGAAGAAAGAGATGTGATCTATGCAAAACCCAATGTGTTCTTTCTTTGGCCTTCAACCTAACCTCCAGACCCGACCAAATCCATCTCAAAAGAAGGTCTTGGAAATGCTAGTTTTCTGATTCCCTGTGACCTAGACAGGTGCACAGGGTAGATTATGGAAAGGGTAGGCATAAGGCTGGTTACCAGCTGGCACAGATAGGGTTAAAAGTTGCTATGGAAACAGAGACCCAGGCAGGATATATAGAGACAACCACGAAACAGTCATAGAAGGCTTCATACCCACAGAGATTTGAAGGACTTCCTTGGGAAAGTCAGAGAGAGATTCTGTGTTGCTCCCGAGAGCAGTAACAACAGAAGTTATTCAGAAATGAGGTTTAGCTATTTATGAAAACTAACTTTTCATAACTTGGCAGAATGATCTGCTCTGTCATCATGGGAGGTGTTCAAGCAACAATGTCGTGGTGATTTTTTCATGGATACTGGAGCAGAGAGTCTTGTAGTAGGTGGAAGGTTGGGTTGAGCCCAGGCTTGTTTGGCTCAGAGGTTAGAGCATCGGCCCTCAGTCCGAAGGGTGATGGGTTCTATTCCGGCCAAGGGCAGATGCCTGGATTGCAGATTTCTCTGGGCCTGACCAGGGCTGTGCAGGAGGTAACCAATCAATGTGTCTCTCTCAACATCAATGTTTCTCTCTTTCTCTACCTCCCTCCCTCCACTCTCTCTAAAAATTTTTTTTAAATCAGTGGAAAAATAAAAACAATTTTAAAAGATTGGGTTGGATGACATCTACCTTAAATTTGACAATTTTATGACTTCTAAACTGCTCATCTAAAAATAACAAAGTATAGAAAGTAGATACATTAATGTACAAGACGAGAATAGAAACTAACAAAAGGAATTCAATATATTCAACATGTTTCAATAAACTGGAAAGAAAATGAATACACAAAGAGGAAACAAATTCTCTGCAAGATCTGGGCAGGAAAAAGCACCTCCTTCCACGCAGATGTTGGCACAACAAGCCAGCCTCAAATGTCAGGGCTCGGAGCAGCATCTGTGTGGGAGCAGGTTGTCCCCTTGTTAAATTCCACTCACTGGCAGGGGCACAGTTATGCTGTCATTGACCAAAAGCCTCCTCTTTGCCCTGGACACATCTGGAGTGGTACAAGCTGAGGAAGGAGGACACACTGCCTCTGTATGCATGAGAAATTAACATAGAAAATAGTGGACAAAAAAGAGACGGTATAGCTTCATTTATTACGCAAATAAAAAGTACACTAACGAAGAGTCTCATCTATGTTATGATTCGATGGTATCTTAAGTAGCAGGCAGCTGGCATCTAGCTCATCCACTGAGGAATTCCTTGTAAAGCATCCCAGCCCAGGGGTTCCCAGGAGGTTTGAGGAGGTCAGCGATGGGGATTGAAGATATGCAACCCACTGGGAGACAGAACAGCAGAGCAAAGAAAGACCTAGGTTCAAATCTCCTCTGTGCTGGTCGCTAGCTGTCTGAATTCAAATGTGCTCTATCATCTGTAAGTGTCTACTTCAAAGGGTTGTTATAAGATTAAAAGAGATAACGTCTAAAGCACTATCTCGATATGTGGCATACGTTATTCTTCTTTGGATACTTCTCGTGGTTAGAGACATTTTCTTTATATTAAACTAATTCCAGTTTCCCCGTAACTTGAACCCACTCAACCCGCATAATGGTTTGGGAGCTTCACGTAATAAAGGGATTTTATCTTTAACTGACAGACGTTTAATTATTTGAAGATGGGAATCGTAACCTCGCTCGTTATTTCTCTGGTAGGCTCAAGGTCCTCGTTCCTTCACCTTTGCTCACGTTTCGTGGCTGCCAGTGTCCTCACGATCCTCGTGGGCAGAGAGGTCCTGAAGGAGAAGGGGGCTGGGAGAGGGCTGGACCGTGGCTGAGTGGCTGAAACACGGATATACGCGTGGGAAATAGAGGGTAGAAAGTATTGGAACAGAGTAGTTTGCTTTGGGGCTGGAAGACACCTCTGATCTGCTTCCTGAATGCACAGAGCTGTCTACTACCCCACCAAGGCTGCTCACCTGGACTCACGCACAGGTCGGAAAGGGCCCCCTGTGCCGTGGCTTGTGAGTTTCCAGACACACCTCTTCTCGAGACACACGGAGTTTGCCTGAAATCCATGCATTTCATTCTTTACCATTTTATCTGAAATGTCTACACACAACCCTGGGTTAAACCATACTTTAGCGAATTGAATTATAACATATAATATGGAAATCAGGTTCATTAAATCATGCTGTAATGCATTCAGATCCATCCTTTCTCAGATAGACGGTTCTGTGAATTTTGGCAAAGATAAATAGCCATGTATCCAGTGCCAAAGTCAGATTTAGGTACCGCCGCTCCATGGCGCTTTGTAATCCATGGCCCCCGTTCAATTCCCAGCCCTGGTAACACCATTGTTTTTCTCGTTTTTTGTTTTTTCTTGTCTATAGTTTTTGCCCTTTCCTGGAATGCCGCATAAATGTAATCATACAGTTTGTACCCATTGGCTTCTGGTTTCTTTCACTTAGCATAATGCTTTTGAGAGTCATCCTTGTCTAGCATGTGTCAGTGAGTTGTCCCTTCTAGTCACACCACCATGTGTGTATCCAGTCACTAGGTGATGGGCATTTGAGTTTTGGGTTGACTTTGCAGATTTTGGAGAAAGCGCTCATAAGCTTCCCTGTTAAGGTCGTTGTGGGGATATGTGTCTTGATTTCTGTTGGGTGGAAACCTGGCGTGGTAGAGTAAATTGCTTTATTTTTTGTTAGTTTAACTTTCTAAGAGGCTGCCAAGCTCTGGTCGGGCCATTTTGTGTTCCCACCAGGAAAATAGGAGAGTTTTGGTCGCTTTACATCCTCATCAGCTCTTGGTACTGTGCATATATGCAGGGCGGGGCACAGGTGGGTTTGCGGTTGTGAGTACACGGGCACAGAGTTTATTCTTGTATTATTATGTATTAATGATTGCATTATCTTCCATACGAACAACTGTAAACCTACTTTTGCCCCACCCTGTATATATATATTTTTTTCCTTTGGTTTCTCATTGTGGTTTTAATTTGTGATCTTGTGTTTCATGACGTTAAACATTTTCTCAAGGGCTTATTGGCCATCTTTATCTCTTCTTGGTGAAGTGTCTCCTCGAATTGTATGTCCTTTTGAATTGGGCTATTTGTTTCTTAGTGTTGTGTTATGAAAATTTATATCTATATATTGGGTACTAGTCCTTAATCGTATCTATGTTGTGGTTTTGTTTTTTTTTTTTTTTACTTTTTTTTTCAGTTAAAGTTTACAGTCAGTATCATTCTGTATTTGTTTCAGATGTACAGCGACATGGTTAGAAAGTCATGTACTTTACAGAGCAGTCCCTCCACCCCAAGGACCCACCTGGCCCCATACAAAGCTATCTCACTTCATGTGTATTTTTTGTAAATACCTTTTTCCAGTCTCTGTTTTTCTAAATCTCTTAGCCTCTTCTTTTAAAGAGCATCGGTTTATATATTTTTTCACTTTAAATTAACTTTACTTTTTTTTATTAATTTATTTTTGTTACAGATGTTTCTCCTGTTTTCCCCATTGACACCCTCCTCCCCACCCCCTCACCCCTTCCCCAGCTTTGTTGTCCATGTCCATCAGTTATGCATACATGCGTATAAGTTCTGTGGTTTATCTCTTCCCTCCCCCCCACCCCCTCTTCTGAGGGTTGTCAGTCTGTACCCTACTTTCACATCTCTGGGTCTACCCTGTTCCCCAGATTATGTTTATTAGTTTTAATGGTTCATACGTGTTGTGTCCTATAGAAGAAACCTTTGCACAAATCGGTGTCACAAAGGTGTTTCTCCTATGTGTTCTCTGGGAAGTGGTATGGTTCTACATTTTACATTTAGGTCTATGATATATGTCAAGTAGGTTAGGGTTTTTAGGGTTTATAAAACCTTTTTTTTGCATATGGATATCTCATTGTTATAGGATATTTTGTTAAACATATTATCTTTCTCATTTTGATCTGCCTTGGTGCCTTGTGGAAAGTAAAGTGACCATGTATTGGTGATATAAATATATCCAGATTCTCTATTCTGCTTCATTCATGTATTATGGATATCCTTTTACCAAACCACCTTGTTTTAATTGCTTAGATTTATATTAACTGCAGAAGCAAAGCAGTATGAATCCTCCTCCTCTGTTTCTCTTTCTCAGTGTTGTTTTCTTGGCCCTTTGCCTTTCGATATAAAGTTTAGAATTAGTCTGCAAAACTCCACCAAAATCTGTGCCTGGATTGTCTTTGAGATTGCTCGGATCTATAGTTTAGAGAAGAACTTTCCTATGTGATCGAGTTTTCAGATCCATAAACATATTACATTGTGCCATTTATTTAGGCCTTTTTTATGTATCTCTTAAATGTTTTGTATTTTTTAAGCATATACATTTTTCTTCGTTGTGATAGCTTATTTCATTTTTTGTTGTTATTTTGAAGTGATACTGTTTTTTCTTCATTCCAATTCCTAATTGTTCATTTATTATAAAGAAATATAGTGATTTTTCTATATATATTGTATCCTGTGACCTTGCTAAGCTTACTAGTTATAGTACCTTTTGTGAAAATTATTTGGGATTATCTACTTAGATCAGTGTGTCTGCTGCAAATAAAGACAGTTGTACTTTTTTTTCCTTTCCAATCTTCATTCATTCATTCATTCATTCATTCATTCATCCATTCATTCATTCATCCATTCATTAATTTCTGCTTGCTTTTTTGCACTAAGATCTATAAGTTGGAGTAAGGAGAGCAAACCCCCTAGCTTTTTTCTCAGTCTCAGGGGAAAAAACATCCAGTCTTTGTCTAGTAAGCATATGTTAGTTGTAGGTTTTTTATCTGATGGTTCATCTGTTTGAGGAAGTCCCCATCTATTACTAGTTTGCTAGGAGTTTCTCTTAGAGGTTAATGCTGAATTTTGCCGAAATTTCTTAAAAGAAATTTTTAAAGGAGTTTAAGAAAAACCCATGCCCTATATTAAAAATTACTTCAGCCTTTTCCTTTAAACTCCACTGCCAGATGGACACCGTTTTTCTGAGCAACTTTGCCGTTCTGTTCGAATGCAGCTGCTTTCTCATAGTCCTTCTCTTAGACATCTCTCAGGGACAAAAAGAAAAAAAAAATAACATTTTAGTAGTTTTGTTTTTCACACCTTCTGGAGAGCTGTCAAATTCTGTAATCCGTAAAAGCGTCTATTCACGTTTTGTCCAAAAACAGTTCAGTCCGCGACAGGCCCTTTAAAGGCGTAGATATAAAGGGACCCTTTCTCTCCCTTTTGATGCTTTATGGGAAGCATTTGTTCAATGCAGCTTTGTCTTTTTATTTTTATTTTATTTATTTATTTATTTTTTATCCTCACCCGAGGACATTTTTGCATTTATCTTCAGATAGAGCGGGAGGGAGAGAGGGAGGAAGACAGAGAGAGACACATCGATGTGAGACAGACACATCGACTGGCTGTCACCCACCTGACCCCAACCGAGGCCAGGGACAAATTGCAACTGAGGTACACGCCCCTAGCAGGAACCGAACCCAGGACTCTCTGGTCCACAGGCCGACGCTCTAACCTCTGAGCCAAACCAGCCAGGGCTCAGCTTTGTCTTTTTAAAAAGTTATGTAGCCCGGCCAGTGTGGCTCAGTGGTTGAGCATCAACCCATGCACCAAGAGGTCACCTGTTCAATTTTCACATGCCCAGGTTGTGGGCCAAATCCCCAGTGGGGGGCATGCAAGAGGCGGCCAATCGATGTTCTCTCTCATCGATGTTTCTATCTCTCTCTCCCTCTCCCTTCCCCTCTCTCTAAAATCAATAAAGAAAAAAACATTTTTTTTTTTAAGAAAAAGTTATGTAATATTTTAGGAAGAACCAGTTGCTCCTAGAGGAAGTAGAAATCTCGTGTCTTCTGCTTTCCCACAGGCAGCACGCGCTTACATGCTGCTGAGCCTGGTGTCTTTCTAGTCTTCAGGAGGAGACCTCCTGGAAAACCCACGAGCTTTGACTAGCACTTGCAGAACTAGGAGCTCGCAGAAGAAATCGAAGGCTGTCCTTTGATGGTCTTGCCCCCAGCTCTAACATACCAGCCTGTGTCACGGACACTGTTTCTATATCCATGAAAAAATGTAGCCAAAGATATTCCTGGCGTTGAAAGCCAAGAACAAGACAAGACTCGCACCTCTCGGGGTGTGAGTTGTGGCGATGGGAACGTTAGAATCTGCTGCCCTACTTACAGGCATGTAGGCACAGTGTGACTACGGAAGATCCGTTCACTGCCTCCCTTCATGAGAAAGTAGATCAGACCTGCTCGTCAGACCTGGGGTGTGAATATTGGCACTTCGTTTTCATCGGATCCTTTGAATGGACTGCACTCTCACACGTCTCATCCTGTGGACAGGAGATTTCAGATGTCTGTTTTGATCGCATCACCCCCGTTTATGTAAGAACCCCAGTACGTGGACAGCCCAAGCCTGACGGGGTGACCGTCACCATAGCCCACTTCCCGTACTGGCAAAGCCTGAGGGCTGCCCACCCGCTCTGATGGACCATGGCTAAGAGGAAGCTCACTCACAGCCCGGAGTTTTTAGAGAAGACAACCCTGCTCTCCCTTATTAGTGATTAATTAACCATTCTCCACCATCTCTCCACCTGTGGCATCTCTGAGCACTCAGCTCTCTCTCCTGATTCACAGACACAGTCAGTGTTCAAGGTGCCGGCCAGCTGCACGAGTGCTGGCCAGAGCCCGTTAGTTCACTGAGAGGGAAGACTGCCAGCCCTTCCCCCGCAGAAGCTCTCCTTGGGATTCATTCGTTTGTGTTTTATTTGTTTGTTTTTTCAGGAACTGATTATGGTCCCTTTTTCCTAGACCATGGAGCTAGTCGTCTGTCATTCTAATGGAAGCCACCGTTAGTGACATTGGGGTTTGTCAGGACCCCTCAAGGGATGTCAAGGTGCATATATCTAGACTAGCAAAGGAATGAAAACAGGAGGGCACTTCAGTCTCTGTCTTTGCTGACACTCTTCCTCCAAACATGGAATGCCTCCCAGTATACCTCCTCCTCCCCCCTCCTCCTCCTCCTTCTCCTCCCCTCCTCCCTCTCCTCCTTTCCCTCCTCCTTCTCCTCCTCCCCCTCCTCCTTCTCCTCCCCCTCCTCCTTCTCCTCCTTCTCTTCCTCTTCCTCCTCTTCCTCCTCTTCCTCCTCTTCCTCCTTTTCCTCCTCTTTCTCCTTTCTTCTTCTTCTTCTTCTTCTTCTTCTTCTTCTTCTTCTTCTTCTTCTTCTTCTTCTTCTTCTTCTTCTCTCTCTCTCTCTCTCCCTCTCTCTCTCTCTGTCTCTCTCTCTCTCTGTCTCTTGCACTCACACACTCAGGAGGCAATTCTGGAAAAACCAAAGCAAAGCGTGATCTCTCCTAGAGCCGGGGTAAAGCCGTAACCGTACTCGGGGAAAGAATTTGGCAGCACATTGGTTATGGAAAGAGCAACTTCTAGGCTCCAATTTTCCCATCTGGAAAGGGATATTCTAATAATTCAGAACGCGTATAATTTTTGTGATGAATAAGTTAAATAATTCCCTCGTAGCCCTTAAGAGAGTGCTCAAACCAGAGTCAAAGTAAGTATGGCCATAATTTGGCCCTATTATTTCTCCCTCCATTTTATTCGAAACCGTTTTACCTTGGTACAGATACGGTATTCTCCTTTCCCTTCGGAGCTTTCTCTGCATGTGGTGTACCAGCACCATGAATCTCTCCTCCCTGCTCAGACCGGACCTTTCCAAAGCCTCTTGCCCTGCAAACCCCTTCATCGAAACAACCCCGATTGCTTTCCTTTTTCTTTTGTTTTTGCATTAATATCAAATATCAGACTTTTGTGAGTTCCAGGAGGTAGATTGATTGTTGCTGATTGAGTGGAATAGTCCACAGACACAGTCAGGTCACCTGTGGACAGACACAGAGCTGCATGCATGAAAGCTGCAAGGTTTTCTGAGGCTCAGGGCTGTAAGCCGTTCAGTACCAAGCTGCATCCCCTTGGCCTAAGGACCCATGTTGAGTACAGGTGGGGGAGGGGAGTAGGAGACACCTGCTTTGATGGGGACAATGGCAGTCATGTGAGAAAGGACATGTGGCATGGAGCCCCAGTTCCTCTCCTCTTTAAACCAATGGGCTTTGCCCTGGCCTGTTTGGCTCAGCACTTAGAGCGGCCACCTGTAGACGGAAGGGTCGCAGGTTCGATTCCGGTCAAGGGCATGTACCTGGGTTGCAGGTTCGATCACTGGCCCTGGTCGGGGTCGTGCAGGAGGCAACCAATCGGTGTGTCTCTCTCACATCGATGTCCCTCTCTCTCTTTCCCTCCCTCCCTTCCACTCTCTCTAAACATCAATGGAAAATATCCTTGGGTGAGGATGAACAAAAATAAATAAAGTATATAAAATAAAACAATGGGCTTCGACAACTTGCCAGTCTTATTATTGCACCCAGATATCCCATAAGTGCCCTACGGGGAAAGCCGTAGTTTGAATGCTTCTCGAGTGGATACAATGTACTGCATTTCAGGAAGCTTTGCACCATGAAATCTTTCCACCGACGCCAACGGACAGTGCATATTTTATCACGTGCGATTGCAACCTCAGACTGGTGCTGGAATCTTTATTTTTGTGTCATCTTGTTCTTATACTGATAGGACCAATACTTTTGTAAGAAGCTTTTATTTTATTTTATAATCTGAATGTATTAAAGCAATACATATAATTTTTCACTTAAAACTCTCATTATGGTTTTTGTCACTGTCTGTTGCTCAGCAATTGTTCTTCCTTATCAACCTTCTTCCTGGTTGATTTACTTCTTAATTTTTTTCCCATTAAATGATGTAAATTTTAGGAGAGTATTTTTTTTCTTCTTCTTCTATTCGTTCAGAATCATAGATTCATGCCTCGTCTCTTTGATATTCAAACGACCCTCATTGGTCTGGATATTTTATAACTCTTACTCCAGAAGCCTTTATGGCCTTTCATTGAATTCTTCTCGTTTGTTTTATTTCCAGTCATTTGTGCGCCATCCATTCTGTTTTCGAAATCACTTATCTGTAAAGTTTTCTCATGATAATGCTCATTTCGGTTTTAAGCCAAGTTCAATCATACTATATCACACATCATGGTAAGTTTAAATTTTATAATAGAAATATTTACATTATCTATATAACAGTTATGCCAGAAATGAGATAGAAACTTACTGTTTTCTTTATTAAATAGATCAAAGTATGTTTTCATACAAAAAGCTGTGTGGTATGTGTACACAGATTATGTACTGAAATCCAGTCAGACACTGGGAGATGCAGGAGTTACCCAGCATTGCCTCAGCTCAACCCGTATCCTTAAGATTTCCACCACACACAGGCGTGTACATTACTCTTTGTACACTCACCTTTGTACATTACCATTAACTAAACTGCAGACTTTGTTTGAATTTTATCCATTTTTCCATTAATATCTTCTTTCCAGGCTCTGATCCAGGATAGCACCTCCTTCATTTTTGTGAAATTTCACAAACGCCTCATTCCTGGCTTTGAATCCAGCTTTGTCATCTTCCCGTCCCTTTCGATGAGTAACTAGTTGATTGGCATGTTCAGCGTGGTGGACACAGGTCCCACCTCTGGACACTGTCTCCCAGGGTACCCACTTCTCCATATCCTCTTGGAAAAGAGACATCCTACATACCCCACTTTATTTATTTTTATTGTGGTTGACATATAATACTGTATCAGTATCAGGTGTACAACATAGTGATTAGACATTTCTATAACTTACAAAGTGATTAACCCCTGAAGTCTAGTATCTATCTGCCACCATGCTTGGTTATTACAATATTACTGACTATATTCCCTATGCTACTCACCCCACTTTAGAAGCGTACTTAGAATTGACCAGCACCCCTCTGCCTCCAGAAAAGGGATCTAGAAAACATAGTTTTGACTTTCATGAAATTTAAACAAAATTGGAGAGCTAAGTGATATACCAATGAGGACAATAAAGAAGATTATGAGATAACATATTTATGTGGTAGAGATGATAGAGATAAGAATGTTAATTAAGGTAGGGCTTTCCAGAGAAGACTGCATGAAAAAGATAACCTTGAACTAGACTTTAAGGAAAATGTTGGGTATACAATTTTGGAGAAGTAGGAGAAAGTTAGTTCAGTACACACACACACACACACACACACACACACACACACACATACACACATGAGTTATAGGATGGGGTAGAAATACATTTGAAGTCAACTCAAGGCTGACAAAGCATGCTGAACCTACTAGAACAGATACTCCATTTGGGGGACCAGTGGGCAGAGGCTGGTTGTACTGAGGAGGCAGAAAGTTCAAGCTAATGATTCGGCTTTGTGTAGAGCTATCTCAAGGGACTTTCTTTATCACTCATTAGTCATGGACCATGACTTTGAGCATAACGTTTCACCGCTCAAGCTTTCCTGTTATTTTTTTTTTAAATGGGAACAACAGGCATCTCTATTTCATGTCTTATTTGTGAAAAATAAATGGAAGCACATGAAAAATCAATTGATGAGGATACTGATAAATATTAATTGTTCAGCCATCATTAGCCATTATTGTTAACAGGTAAGCATAGGAGAAGTTAAGGAAAGAGACGGCCTAAAATTCTGGATTCAAGAGTCTTGGCTTTATCTTCTAAGCCGTTTAAAATTCTGTCTTTTCCATTGTGAAGAGAATTTTGTATAAATCATAGCAGTCTGGCGGGAAGTGCGGGAAATGTACATGAAGCCTCCAGGCGTGAAGACCAGAAGAGAAAGAAGACCGCGACAGTAAACTGCTCCAGGATTCCGGAAATGGAGAGCAAGGGTAGACTTTTTAGAGACAAATCAAAAGAAGAATCAGCAGAAGTGTGAAGCAGGAGGTCATTCCAGGAGAAAGATGCCATTGGGTGATGAAAGGCCTGGTGGGGACGGCCATAACCACTTGAAGACTGACTACGTGCTCTAGGGTGAAGAAGCGTGCGTGGGAGTAAACCACCTACTGCATGGACCTAGTTAGCGGCAGTAGGAAAAACGAACAATTTGGAAGCATTCGTGAAAACTGTAAGTTTATAGACACCTGGAAGGCAGGGCCCTAACAGTTATGAGGCAGAAATCACTAGTCACGCCCTGCCAGTGTGGCTGAGTGCATTGAGCACTGTCCCATGCACCAGGAGGTCGCAGGTTCGATTCCTGGTCAGGGCACATGCCCAGGTTGTGGGCTTGATCCCCAGCAGGGGATATGCAGGAGGCAACCGATCAATGACTTTCATATTGATGTTTCTATTTCCCTCTCCCTTCGTCTCTCTCTAAATAAAATTTTTAAAAAATCAGTAAAAACATATTTTTAAAAAATCAGTAGTCACAAGGAAAGACAAGGTGTGTTAAATGGTATGTCAGGGGAGAAGACTCAGGAGAGCTTTTCAAGGAAATTTTAACTGACAGTGATGGAGCAGCCTGGAGACTAGGTTCTAAGGCCATTGGATCAGTGGTGAATTTTATTACCTATGAAGTGGAAATCTTCTTCGCAGAGGCAGAAGCAAAAAGAAGCAGGTGAAAGGGGAGATCTTTTCATAAATATAATCATACTCGTAGGTAATCTTTATAGCACCCCTACGCACGCACGCACGCACACACACATGCACACACACATGCACACACACATACACACACGTGCACTATTTCTTTTAAATGATCAGAACAAGCAACTTGATAATCTTCGTCTCCTACTTTATATATATATTTTTATATTTGTATTATGTAAGCATTTATTATAATCAGGGGCACTCTACCCATTAAAAAGCTGATCACTGTTGTTATATGTTAACTGTTTATGATTGAGCATTGAAAAGTTTTTGGATACTGAGTATGAAGCAGGATTGTGAAATGTCTAAATGTTTTTGCAAAATAGCATGTGTGAGTGACAGGGGAGCCATGTGCTGGAATCCATGGAAGCCGGGTAGTCGTAGTTCAGAAATATTGTCAGTAGCATACTGGTAGTTAGTACCCAAATATCTAGGGGGATAAAACAAACTCTTTTCACACACACACACACACACCATCAAGTTGGAAATGACACAAATTTGGCCATACTAACTTAACTCAGGAGCAAGACCACGCTTACACATTTTATTTTAACCCATTGATTTCTTAGCGAGGTTTACTCTGGACAGCTTTTCTCTTGCCCATTATTTGTCATCTCTGGTGCAATTGCATTAGTATCACCGCAAACTGGTTTTGATTTAGGAGAAAGCGTGTCAGGCCACGAAGAACACGCTGTTGAGAGACGCTGCTTCCAGGCTCCGTAAGAAGGAGTTCCAGTGTCTCACACAATCAGATACTGACCGAGCGAAGTCCAGATGAAACTACTCAGGCCTCTGTGTCCTAGGGACACTCGCTACATGTCTCTACTGAGCCATTTTTGTGCAGTTGCTTTTGGGAATACTTTGAATTCCACTGAGCCGGGAGCCACTGGATTTGATTCCGTGGTATTTGGTGTGGTCACCAAGTGGTGGCCATTTGATAAACAGTTGCCCAAAGGAAGGCTGAACGAATGAATGAAGAATGAATGAACAAATGAATGAAGTAATTATCAACTACAACTGCTGAGCTACCATGACTAATATCCAAAGGGAAATTTCTGAACTCTTTGAAAGTGCAGGTTTGAGTATTCTTTGTGTAGGGGAGGAAACTATCTTTTTTCCTACTGCTGTAGGTTCTCTGCTGGGTCTCTTGAACCAAAGACAGATTAACAGGAGACAAGCACACAGCTTTGTTTAATATAAGTCTACGTGACAGGAGCATCGTGAGGAAATGAAGATGTCAGGAAGCAGTCACACCCCAGCATTTTTATGCTAAGTGTGGTGAAGAGGAGAACGTTCTGGAAATTATGAGAGGACACAGTCTGAGCTCAGTGGAGTGAACTGGGGAAACGTAACAAGACCTTTTGTTAAGATCTTCCCGGCGTCCCTCTGTCTTCGGAGAGAAGGGTGCTCCTCTCCTCCGGGGGTAGGGGGCGCCCCTCACCTGAGGGTCTTACCCTGCTCCAGGGGAGGGTCAGAAAGTCCCTCTGCACCTGCCCTTTCTCAGGTCCCTTCAGAGGTAAAATAGACAATAATCCAAAGTGCCGTATTTGGGGGTAATGTGTCCTGATCGTGTCACGTTCAAGACCTGGGAACTACTTCAAGGAATTTATCCAAAATAACACGTATAAGGGAAAGGGGAAAAGTGCTATTTATGGAGCAACTGTGCATCAGATATTCAATAAACATAGCTTTTTATATATTTTTAACTTTATTTTTATGGTTCACACTATTACAGATGTCCCCATTTTACCCCCTTGCCCACCTCCACCCAGCCCCTGCCCCCCTTCCCTCTGGCCATCACCGCACTGTTGTCTGTGTCCATGGGCGATGCCCATATGTGCCCTGGCCAATCCCTTCACTTCTTCATCGAGGCCCCGCCCCCCTCCGCTCTGACAGCTGCCAGTCTCTTCCAGGCCCCTACACCTTTGTAACAAACAGCATCGTATGTACTCTCTCAGCAAAGTTTTGGGGTAGATAATATTTATCTAGATTTAGAAATAACAAAATGGAGACCAAAGGGGCTTAATAAACTGTTTAAGATCCCAAACTAGTGGGTAGGCAAACCGGTATTGATCACAGTTCTGATGGAACCTGCCGAGCCCCCCACATCCTGCAGGCTCCCCACACTCCCTTCTTCTGCCCTCCTCCCTTTCCTACCCTCCCTCCCCTCCTGTTAGGTCATCGGCTTTTTCTCCTTTTCTGTGCCTGGTAAGATTACTTCCTTTGACATTTGATGTCTTGGCGACTAACTCTTTCCAAAAGTGCCAGGATAGGACATCTCCTGGTCCTAGTGCCCAGGGCTGGATGGGAACCTCATCTTCACGCCTAGTATCCAGAGCACATGGACATCATGGTAGTTTCATCACTGAATTGCTGTCCCCTGCTGTGGCTTCCTCATGGACCCCACAGCCAGCACGACTGTGCCCCCTAAAGGACAAACATCTCATCTTCTCCGTCCGCTCATCTCTAGGGTCCATAACAGTGCATAGTGCAGAGTAGATACTCAGTGAATGAAAAAAAAAAAAAAAAAGAAAGAAAGGAAATTGAGGGATCAATTAAGTAATCAATATTTGGGGCTTTGGGGAGAGTACTTTCACCCCCTATTGGCTCTTTCCCCATTTTCTCTTTTTCCTTCTGCTGGCAACATATCCTCCCACGCAGTCAGGAAGGACTCAGATCCTTGGTCACTGGAAATACATACGAACCAGAGTATCATGTGTTCACGTATCTGAAACACACCTGGGTAACGGAGCGGCGGCCAAGCAGAGCCGGGATCAAACTTCACCCCCCCGGGTGACTTGCCGGGGGACTTCGATTTTAGAGCCTATTCAATCTCAGGGGTTTTTTTGTTGTTGTTACTGTTGGTTTTTTATCTGAAATGATGGGCGAGGCTTTTTGCTGTTTTATTTCCTTAGGAATCCTAAGTGCCTAGTACAAAATAAGTACTCAATACTTAATGGATGAATAACGCATGCCATATAGTATCCCTTTTTTTGGTTGCCACGGGTTTAAATAGGCTGATAAACATTAGGCGTTTCAAGAGCGCCCGCGAAGTAAGAGCTCAGTAAATCTTAGCCGTTAGTGCTGTATGCGTGCAGCCCTTGAGAGGAACACTGTCCCTAGCTCCGATGCACGACTCCGTTGGCTTTCTCAAAAGTTCTTATGGAGACGTCTGTTGTTGAAGATAATGTCCTTAATGCCATTCGTGGTTATAAATGTATGATGTCAAAGCCTGGCTTCCTGTACTGATATGTTTCATTTTATAAGTCAGTAGAAACGGCATAACTCATCCTGTTTTCTCGTTTTCTTGGACACCAGGAAGCTCAAAATGAAATTTAATTCTTATACTACTTCAGACATGTAATGTTGGTAACATTTTCTGTCCTATACGGGCTGTTTTTGAAAATATAAATTTGTTCCTGCCCAGCTGGTGTGGCTCAGTGGTTGAGAGTTGACCCATGCACCAAGAGGTGGCCGGTTCGGTTCCCGGTCAGGGCACATGCCCAGGTTGTGGGCCCAATTCCCGGGGGAGGGGGGGCACACAGGAGGCAGCTGATCGATGTTCTCTCTCATCGATGTTTCTCTCTCTCTCTCTCCCTCTCCTTTCCTCTCTCAAATCAGTAAAGAAAAAAAATTTTTAAAGTATATATAAATTTGTTCCTGATGTCCTATATTCTATAATATTTTCTATAATATTGTGTTTTCTGAATATCATCTAATACTGTTGCATAATATTTTAGGAAACATTTATTATTCTTAATAAATATAAAATATATACCATAAAGCAGTTTGTATGTAACCATATTATCTTTTCCAAGTATTTTAATAATTTCAGTGTTATTATCAAACAATATCCATTGGCAAATGTAGTTGAAAATATAATAAATTGGTCCTAGAATTTTTGTTGTTGGATAATTATATATTTGATTATAAAGAGGCTTACAAATGTAATTTTATAAACATATAAATGGCATGCTTGTTATCTTAATTGTGATGTTTATATTTTTCAAATGTAATATTTTAAAGCAAAACCAAGGGTATCCAAATAGAAAAATAAAACAAATGCAAAATAATTACTGTTGTTTTTAATATAGCTTAGAAATAGCTCCATTTACACTGTTAAAAAAAAACTGCATATATAATTTAGTAAGAAATAATTCCACAATACTCAATGGGACAAATTAGGCTCAATTAGGATAATTTATATTAGGAAGTTTCTAATGAATACCTTATGTACTTTTTTAAGTACAGCAAGCCCTCAATGTTGTTGATAGGTTCTGTGTCTTTAAGCCAAACAAAGGATAATGAGACCAATTTTATCATAGGCTAATTGATGCCTGAGTTCCTAAGACATCTTGAAACAATGTTGAACAAAATAATGTTATTTAAGTACCTGCTATATATATATGTTTCCAAAGAAAGCAATCTTTGGATAAAGGGTTTATAAAAACATCTAATTAATTTGATTCATGTTTTGATATCTTTTGGTATCATCAGTATTCTCTGGCTTCTATGCCATGTTCTTTGTAATTGCCACAGGCTTTTCTCTTGTGGTTACTGGCTCATCTCAGTGGATTGAGCATCGTCCCATGGACTGAGAGGTCCTGGTTTGATGCCCTGTCAGGGCACATGCCGGGTTGCAGGCTGGATCCCCAGTAGGGGGCGTGCAGGAGGCAGCTGATCCATGTTTCTCTCTCCCTTCCTCTCTCTCTAAAAATTAAAAACAAAATTTAAATATTTTAAAATGATAACACCCTACTTTGAACTGACATCAGCTTAACTTCAGTAGAATTCTTAAACTTCACAATATTTTCAATATGGCACCCCATTCTCTGCTGCCCTGAAATGTTTCTGTTGAAAAATCCTCACACAGTATTATGGGGGTTCCCTTGCATGTAACTTGTCTCTTTTCTGTAGCTGCTCTTAGGCCGGGCAGGTGTGGCTCAGTGGGTTGAGCGTCCTCCCATGGACTGAGAGGTCCCAGTTTGATTCCCGGTCAGGGCACATGCCTGGGTTATGGGCTCGATCCCCAGTAGGGGGCGTGCAGGAGGCAGCCCATCGATGTGTCTCCTTATCTCTCCCTTCCTCTCTTTCTAAAAAAAATTTTAAAAAAAAATCAATAAAAACATTTTTTTTTAAATTCTTTATCTTTGACTTCTGACAATTTAATTATAATGTGTCTCCAGGGAACCATATTTGGGTTCAACTCATTTGGGATCTTTTGTGCCTCATGGATATCCTTTTCTCTCCCCAGGTTCTGGAAGTTCTCAGCCATTATTGTTTCAAATCCACTTTCTGTCCCTTTCTCTTCTTCTCCTTCCAGAATTCCGCAATGTGAAATTGTTTCTTTTCATTGTGTCCCACATGTTTTGTAGGCATTCTGCACTCTTTTTTATTCTTTCTTTTTGCTCTTCTGACGAGGTGACTTCTAATGCCCTATCATCCAGGTTGCTGACTCTTTCTTTTGCATGGTCCGGTCTGATTTTCAAACTCTGTTGAATTCTGCAGTTTGATTGTGGTGTTTTCAACCCTGCAGTTTGTTGGTTTGTGTTTTTTGACGCTTTCCTTTGCTTGGTTGAACTTCTCATTTTGTTTATGCGTTGTTTTTCTGATTCTGTTTGGTCGTCTGTGTGTTCTTACAGTTCACTAAACATCCTTAAGAGGATTCTTCTGAATTCTTTATCTGACGGTTCATAGGTCTCCATTTCTTTAAGATCAGTTAGTAGAGCTTTAGTTAGTTTCCTTTGGTGGTGTCATACTGACCTATTTTTGGTCGTGTGTGTGTGTGTATGTGGATGGGTGTGTATGGGTGAGTCTTGATTTTTGAGGTTGGTATCTGCACATCTGAGTAATTGGGTTTCTCTTCTAGACTTCTAGGTTTGTTTTGGTAGAGACGGTTCTTCACCTGTCAGCTCAGTTTGAATTTCCAGGCATGTCTGCTGGTAATGTCCTGGGACAAGTGGGACATGCTGTGAGGGTGTCATTTTCAGTGAGGCTACTGTTCCAGCTCGGAGGTCAGACGCTGGGGGGCTGGGGGTTGGGCACTGAGTGAGAACATTTCCATGTGACTGCCGGCTTGGTTCCCTGCCCGAGTGAGGCTGTAGGACGAACTCCAAAGTTGTCTGGAGTCTCTGGTCAGGAAAACTGGACAGTCGGGACTGGGTGCTATCTTCAGCAGGGGATGAGGGTTTGAATGAGCTTCCCCGTCCTGGCAGGGCAGCAGGATGGGACCCTGTAGGGCTTGTTGTCTGGGACCCGCATCAGGCGAGAGTATGCACTGAATCCCCTGCTCAGGGCGGCCGATGGGGAAAGCCATTGGCTCTATTCTCCGTCCAGGTACCACGGTAAGCAGGGCTGTGGGCTGGGCTACGCAGCTTCCCATGTACTCTGGTTAGGTTCCTGGATGGGCAGCTTCAAGCCTGTATCCAGCAATTCATGGGGCTGTGAATAGTCTCCCTGCCCAGGTGCAATGGGAAAAGCAGCTATAAAGCCAGTAAAACTTTTTGTTGTCTTGACTCAAACTGACCTGTGCCCCAAGCTCCCTGGCCCGACATTCTCCACTCCCCAAATAGGCTGCCTGGTTGGGAGGGGCTGGGAGCTACCCTCAGCCTTTGCTCTGAGTGAATCCTGGTGTCTGCGCACAGCAGAGGAACCCTCCTCACCCAGCTCTGGCTGTGCTCCGGGGCTGATGAGCTCTGCCTGTGTCTCAGCTGAAGCATCCCTGGGCCTCACAGCTTCCAGATATCCCTGCCAGCGCCTCTGGTCAGATGTGCCTGGGAGACGCTCTCCACGGTGGGTGAGGCCATGACTCAGATCTTTGCCTGGGCGTGGGCAAGCCAGTCTCTAGGGCTGGCACAAAGTCCTTGCTTGAGACTCCAAATCAGGCAGATCTGTCTCCTGCTGAGTTCCCTTGTCAGAGTGCACCCCGGACTTAGCTCTGCAGGTGAGCAACGCCTCTGGCTGGCATACTGCGTGGGCACTGAGGTTTGAAACTGGGTCTGCCAGTGTCCATGGTGCATGCCCTTCCTCTCTTCATTCCTGGTCTCATTCCCTGTTGGTGAGCCCTGGAGATTTCCCTGCCATCCGTGAGGGGCAGCTGTAGGGACTCCCACAGCTGTCCACAATGCTGGGGGGAGCGACTGGCTGTCCTGTCTTCCCACTGGAGGACCTGGAGGCTCGGGGAGACCTCTCCCAGTGGTGCTGTGCTGGCCTGGGGAGGGGCAAAGTGTGGTCAATGTGGTCACTTCTCTGACCCTTGTCATGCAGTCTGGCTTGGCCTCTGGTGCAGAAGGGTGCTCTGGGTCTCTCGGTGGCATCTTGTTCTTCAATAGTTGTTCGTTTTTCCAGGGAGGGCGAGCAAAGTCAGACACGTCTTATGTTGCTGTCTTGGTGACACCACTCTCCATTTAATTCAAGCATTATACAATTTTTGTTCCTCCTTTTGACCATGGACAATTAATTTGAAGGGTTTTCAGCTAGATTAGTGAAAGATTGAAAAGTACATGGACAGGTAAAGTAGGTGAAATAATTTGAAGTTGTAGCCTAATACTCATAATAACTAATTTGTCTTCAGGTTGTAAATTAGTTTCTTACGAAGCCTTTCCGACACTCATAAAGGCGATGTCAACTTGGGTATTTTGATTATTATGTCAACTTTTCAAGATTATCTTTTCCTCAGGTCTATTAAAGTCCTCTTTCCTTCTTCCCTTCCTTCCTTCCTTCCTTCCATTCTTCCCTCAGTCATTTTCCCTTTCTGCTTCTCATTTTTTTTTTCTTGGCCAATCTCTCGTTCTCTTCTGAGTTCTATCCTCTTTCGACTGTTCCCAAATAAAGCATGAACATTAATTCAGATAAGTTGCTGGGATTTTTCATTTTTAACCTTTATCCTAATGTATATTCTAAATGTCCACCAGCCCCAACACTCAAGCCTAAATCTTGTATTGTTCCATACTTCCGTTTCCTACATTCAGAAATATTAAACAACAGTTATCATAGCTGTAGTTACTATTATGTAAAGGGAACTAATGTTTCATTCTGCCCTACCAGCTATATTTTACGTGTGGTTTTGCAGAATACATGGAATGATAGAATAGGAGTGAGTACAAGCTATTGCTTTTGGATTCACCCTACAGTTCTTTCTACAGGTAACATTTCTTCAAGAACAAATACTTGCTTTTTTCTCCTACTGTGAGATTGTATGCCTAAAAACCTACCAGGCTGCAGAGAAAGAGTAGGGCCTTTGCACATGCCAGTTCCCTTCTTTTCCCTTTCTTGCTGTAGCTTCCTCTTTGGAATGTTTTGATTTTCAATGAAAAAAGGTGTTTTTCTACTAGTCTCTTGCAAAGTTATTAAACAACATTCATCTTTCTTGCTCCCTCGCTCTCTCAGTGTGTGAATGTGCGTTGAGTGTAGGGTATCAGGACTTTCAATCAGCAAGTCAGTATGACCTATTTCAAGAGCAACATTATTTATATTTCCTTCATCTACGGAACATGTAAATCAGACACTTTAGGCTGCTGGTTGAACAGTATTGATTGCAAAATGTCAGGAAATATGCCACAAGTTGGAGACAATTAATGCTCATTGCTTTAATGTTAGGCTGATTATTTGCCTCCCCCTCCCCAGGCATACTCAGAAGAGAGACATAGGTTAGGAAAAAATTGATTAAAACTCTAAGGACACAGTAGGGTCCATTATCTCGGTAGGTTTTGATTAAATTCTAAGATGCTACACGTTTACCGTGTACCCAAATCTTGCACAAACACAAATATTACCTGTAAGTATTTTAAAAACCCAATTTCTGTCAAATTCCGTAAGTTTATTTATGACGTATACTGTGTGTCTGGAGTTTGCCAGAATTTTGATCTCTTTAATCAAAAATTATTTTGCACATAATGATGGCCTACAGAGATTAGTGAATTTAGGGATATGATGACTTTGTCATTGGTCCTCATAGGGAAACTAATGTTAGTTTAAGACCAATGAGAAATTTTTTTTCTGTATGTAAAAAGAGTTTTTACTTTGCATGAAGAACTTTAATTTGTGAACATCATTTGAACTATTGCTGGGATTTCTTTGAAGCCCAAGGGAAAATTTGCTTCATTAATTTCTCAAGGTCACTGGTTGTAGAATTGATACGTGAAGTAACGCCTACAAAAATATGTTCAATTAAATGTCCAAGTATAGTTTATTTTCAATGAACCTACGAAATCCTCCGATGCCTGTTGAGGCAGAACATCACATCAACTGGGGACACCTTTCCATTTTCACGTTTGTTTTTTCTTCTCCACATGTGGTGGTTCGTGTTTAAACAACTTTCAAGCACAATTTCACCACCTTTTACAAATGTATTCTTTTTGTTTTAATTTTTTTTCCTTTATTGATTTTAGAGAGAGACGAAGGGAGAGGAAGAGAGAGAAACATCGATGAGAGAGAACATCGACTGGCCGCCTCCTGCATGCCCCCACTGGGGATCGGGCCCACAACCTGGGCATGTGCCCTGACCGGGAATCGAACCGGCGACCTCTTGGTGCATGGGTCAATGCTCAATCATTGAGCCACACTGGCCAGACACAAATGTATTCTTGATGTCTCTCCTTGCTTATTTTGGAAACATACAGATTGTTGGAATAACAGCACAACAAATTTTTCATTTTTAAAATTCCTTTTGGGATGTGTCACCTGGTGTTTTGCCCCTAGATGACACTGGGTAACCACGGTGTGACTGTTGGATTTTCCTTCCCAGTCTTTCTCGCGGCCACAGCGTGTCTTCGCTTGTTAGCATTCTAATCATCCTGGTCATTCTTCACTGTCCCGCTCTCTCCCAAGGGCTTCTTTTGGGTCCATAACCTTTGCTACAGCGGAACGGGATGTTATGTTCGTCTCTCTGATGACATCTAAGACATTTTTCTAAGTGCAGAGGACGTAGTACACGGCAGACAGGTAGTAAGCATTTATGTGAGTGTATTGAACTGTGGTTTACAAATTGCTTTCATATCTGTTGTTCATCTGACCCTCAGATCAGATCTCAGGTTGGCAGGGAAACGGCTGTTATTCCTGCTTCACATGTGAGAATACGGAGGCTTTGGAAGTTTAAATGCCTTGCTCACCGTTAGGGAGACATATGCCGAAGCGATCCGTCTAGGACCCAGGGGTTCTTAGTGTTCCCCTGTCTCCCTCTTTAACAGCCAGTTTTCTAGTTTATCGTCTGCCCCCGAATAGTCCACGTGCGACCTCAGAATGCTGAATGTCTTTGTATCCCCTGCTTCCAGATAAAACCACCCAAACCTCTCTCAGGTTGAAAGCGCAGAAATGCATGTATGTATCAGCTGTGTAATCATGTGTGATGTCGTTGATTTTTAAATCAGAGAACCATTTACTAACAGTGGAACAGGACAGTAAAAATGATGCTTTATGAAATGAGAAAGTGGATTTTACATGTATCATTAATTTAGTAACTTCTCTATATCAAATTATCAAATCTTTAATTAGAGTTTTGACCTAGTTTTCTCAGTAGAAGAATTATATATATATATATATTCTGATTTAAAAGGCAAGACCACTCTCATCCAGAAAATTCTCTCCGCGGAGTGATAAACCCAGGATAAGACATGATAACCTACAGCCAACTAAGGCTGTATCAGACTAATCTTTGAACACTGTTCAGGAGATAAGAGTTTGGGGAGTATTTATAGCAAGGGCCATGTAAACGGGTTTTATCAGGATCTTATTACATAGGTGACAACTAAAATGTGATTACTGGCCTGAATGTTACTCTATAGATCTAAGACCCAATACACGTGTTCTAGTTATTTGGAGTGAGTTGTGTTTATTCCCGGGTTGCCAGCATAACACGGTGAGAAAAGTAGTAAATTACATAAGCCAGAGAAGAGGTAAGTTCTTTTTTTTTTTTTTTTAAGCAGCACAAATCACAGAGAAACATTAAGCAACAGATCTAACTCTAACTCTCTTGTGTGAAAGGGTTGTAGAAGTTATAGCAAAATATACCCAGGGAAAAAAGGCGAGGTTTGGTCAACAGACATTCCGGGGCAGAGATGCTTGCCTTGCCAAGCAGACGCATGTCCTGCGTGAATAATCGCTACAGTATCAGTAAAGAGGGAGAAAAGAATCAACGTTAAAAGACACATTTTGGTGCAGACATGCTACGTTCTGTGTATTCTCTGTGCAGGTGTCGGCCATAGACTAGATTGTTTTATCCCGAGGATAATTTTTTAATTTTTTTTTCTTTATTGATTTTAGAGAGAGAAGAAGGGAAGGGAGAGAGAGAGATAGAAACACTGATGAGAGAGAACATCGATTGGCCGCCTCCTGCATGCCCCCCACTGGGAATCGGGTCCACAACCTGGGCATGTGCCCTGACCGGGAATCGAACCAGCGACCTCTTGGTGCATGGGTCAACGCTCAACCACTGAGCCACACCAGCCAGACCCAATGATAATTTATAGGTAGACATTATTATCCCCATGAGAATGAAAACATTCTATCTTGATGAGATTAGGTAATTTGCTAAAAATGGCAAAATGTCTACGCTAATCTCTATTGTCTCTCTGTGTGTATATGAAAAAATAAATATGCATAATATTTGTTAAAATACCATAATAAATAGTACATTTCTTTTCTTAATTTACAATACTTGGCAGACCCTTGTTCCTTAAAATGCTCAATCAGATAACTTTGGAATCCCCCCCCCCCACCACCACCACCACCTAGATTGTCCATTTCTTAGGATTTACGTTGATCTTCATTATATTTGATCAAGGCTCTTGGAAGCCCTGGAAACTAGTGAAATTCAAACCAAAGTTTGACAGAACATACATTCGAAACCCGGTGATGTGTGTTACTGGACATAACATTAATTACTTTCCACATCATTTGAATTACTTGGGACAGGCTACAAAAACAAATAAGTATGCACATAGTTTATTTTGCATTTACTGAGTTCGGGGCTTTTGTACGTGTGTTAAAAGAGTCAGGGCCCTTGGCTGGTGAGGCTCAGTTGGTTGGAGCATCTTCCCATGCACTGGGCGTTCCTGGGTTCGATTCCTGGGCAGGGCACGTACAGGAGGCAACCGATCGATGTTGCTTTCTCTTATGAATGTTTCTCTCTCTCTCTCTTCCTCCCTTCCTCCCTTTCTAAAATCAATTAAAAAGAGCCAGGGATCACCTATGATATTTGAGGAGTTTGGTCACAGATTTTAAACACTGCTTGAGGATAATGGGTGGAATGATTCATCTGCTGATGAAACGTGAACGTGTATCTTACGTGGCATCTAATAAAACTTACATACAATGCATGATCGTAAGATGCACAGAGTCCAAATGACGTATGTGTGAATATACACCCATCCTGCAAAACCACTGTCTACTTAACGACTCCTCCCTTGCTCTGGAGACCTCTGGCACCCTGTAGTCATGGCAGCTACCCTTTCATGTGACCCCGGGAACCTTCCCAAGCTCCTTCTCCCATTGTCTAGTTCAAAACGTGCTCTCCTTGGGTGAGCTTGTCTCTTGTCTTCTCTCTGCCCAGTCAGCCAGTCACTGCCTCTCAGACCCCGGCCCCACTCTTTCTGAGCTGGCCCAACTTCAATGGCGAAATCCTTACACTGGACCTTTTTAGCTTCCCAGGAATGGGGATGTTGGATAGCATGCTATATACCAAAATAGACGACTGCTTTATAGATCAGTTGGAAACTTCGCATGGAACAGTCTGAGGGCAGAGTGCAAGCTTAAGAACCACTGTTATTATTGAGCAAAATGAGAGCAAAACAGTAACAAAAGTGGAATTTCATTCAACTGTGATATTTCTATGTTTACTTCAAATGGCTAGCCAGTGAACATTTTTTTTACAGGTGTATTTATGTAAAAGTAAAGTGCAGGTCAAAATCACAATCAATAACCATCAAAGCTGGTTATCTTTACATTTAAAAACCTATTTGAGCCCAGCCGGTGTGGCTCAGTGGATTGAGCATCATCCCATGCACTGAGAAGTACCAGTTCAATTCCCGGTCAGGGCACATGCCTGGGTTGCTGGCTTCATCCCCAGTAGGGGGCGTGCAGGAGGCAGCTGATGGATGTTTCTCTCTCATTGATGTTTTTCTATCTCTCTCTCTCTTCCTCTCCCTCTAAAAAATCAATAAAAACCTATTTAAGAAAAATAAAAATCTTTTGGACTACTTTAAATGGCTGGCGATCCCTGTGCTACTCACCAGTGTGGTGTATGTGGCCAGTGAGAGGTAACTCGTGTCCACACAGAAACCAGAAAAGGAAGAGTTTTAAGTTTATACAGTGGCAAGGCCAGTAGGATGGAACGGGAGGCCCCCCGAACAGCTTTGATTAATAGATCAAGCAGCAAACCGAGAGGTGTGGGAATTCCTATCTCCGCAAGTTGTTGGCGTGTGACCTGGTACAAATCACCTAACCTCTTTGACCTTTGCAACTCACATAACCTCATTTCACAAGAAAGGATGCCCATGGCCCCCTAGGGTTATTTTCCGAGAATCGGGCTACCCAGCGCTAGGAGGCGACTTTCATGCGATGGTCTAGTGAAGGTCACCCATTGGCGTGGGTTAGTGTGTGATCTCATAACTAGGCAGTGGATTTGTTGGTTGTTGTTTGTGTTTTGTGGGGTTTTTTGGACAGTGCAAATTAGGGAATATGTGCTAAAGAGTTTTGCAAATTTTAAAATGTTACATAAAGGTTGATGACAGAGTTATTGAAATAATAATCCTCAGGGCAACACCAAGTAATAGTTCGTGCTGAGAAGTCATCCTCATAAAAATAAAATGAAAACAAAAGTACCGTTATTCTTAATATTCTAAAGATGAAGAAACTCAGGTATGGGACCACACAGCTTGATAGTGGAGGCATCTCAAACCTAAACAAGTTCCTATATAAGAATGACAACATTCTCTTGCCCGGCCAGTGTGGCTCAGTGGTTGAGCGTCAACCCATGCACCAAGAGGTCACCAGTTTGATTCCCAGTCGGGGTGCATGCCCAGGTTGTAGGCCCAATCCCCAATGAGGGGCATGCAGGAGGCGGCCAGTCGATGTTCTCTCTCATCGATGTTTCCATCTGTCTCTCCCTCTCCCTTCCTCTCTCTCTCTCTCACATCAATAAAGAAAATAAATAAATAAATAGTGACAACATTGTCAAGCACTGAGTTGCACCTGTCTTATAGCATGCCCATCTGAAATGATAGCATGGCATTTTTGTCACTTCATTTCTTGCAAAACAACCAGGGATGTTTAAAACCTGGAGCATGCTTACGTAGCGATGGTTTTCTGATTGCCAGGGTATTTGAGATGCATCTCGGATTCCTGAATAGAACATAGTGCTACGTGAACATCTGTGCCCATAATGCATCAGCAGAGGTCTGGTTGACCTTTCGGGTCCAGCTGGTACAGGAGAAAGGGCGGAGAGCCTGGAAAACACTGCCTTTCTGGACTATTACTTGTGTTGATATCCTGAGGAGATAATTCATGCCAGGTTTATCTCTGAATTTCTCCTGTTACACAAGAACAATGTTTTGCACATAATTGGCACTGGATAAAGATCATTTGAATGAAAAAAAAAAAATCTAGGTGGTAATAATGTAGAGAGGAGCAATTATTCTGTCATCAAGTAAAAGAGACTATTGAAGAAAGACTTTTGGGTGTGTATTAAAAAAAATATGTTTTTGACATCTAAGAGATGTGTCTATCCATTTCACTCACGGATCTGTTTCCTATTAAACTTAGAAATAATTATCTGTCAAGTGAAAAGAATTGTTCGTAAGTCAGGTGCATGAAAATGAACTTAAAGAGGAAAACGTTCGCTCTCGAGCTCAGTCACGTGCTCCATGGTAGGACTTGGAACTAGAAAATGAGTTTGTTTTCTTTACTCAGTTTAATACATAATATTGAATAATGCCTAATGTAATAGTGACCTTTGGATTGCAATCAACAAATTATTCAAAACCCCCTTTAAAGTCACGAATAGAGTAACAGTGTTGTATTTAGCTTGTTTTATTTTCTTTTATTTTTTTCAAATTTTTTTTTCTTTATTGATTTTAGAGAGAGAGGAAGGGAGAGGGAGAGAGAGATAGAAACATCAATGAGAGAGAACATCGATTGGCTGCCTCCTGCATGCCCCCCACTGGGGATCGGGCCCACAACCTGGGCATGTGCCTTGAACAGGAATTGAACCGGCCACCTCTTGGTGCATGGGTCGATGCTCAACCACTGAGCCACACCGGCAGGGCTCGCCTGTTTTACATAGAAGGAGTGAATCCTCTTTTCATCAACATTTATGAAGATTCAAATTCCCCTGCATTTACTTTTCAAGTTATCAACAAATATTTAATGGGCACCAAATATGTGCTAGGCACTGAGATAAAACATGGATGAATATTTTGCTCTCATTGGGTCTACATTCTACTGGGGAGGTAGGTAGATCTCCAACGAGACTGAGGTCACATGTCGTCTTCAAAGTCCAAGTGTTGGAATTACGTCATTGCCATGATTCTTTGTAAATAGATCCTCCTACCTCCAGATGCATTTCAGTGTTCCTTGTCATTGGTTTCTAAAGATTCCCATTAAAAATTAATATCAATCCCTAACCTAATAAGAAGATTTAGTTCTTATGAAAGTTTTATTATTTAAAAATAATTTCCTTCTCGGTAATGTCAGATCAATGTGGCAGTAATGTGCAGAAATCCATTCTTATACTTGTGAACAGCATTTATGATCTTCGTAGAAGATGAAAGCTATCCACACATTTAAGGAATACTTTAAATCATCCTCAATTGATCTGGAAGCTTCTTTCTGTTCGTACGGCCAGACTGCCCACTTTGCAGTGTGCTGAGTTGGTAGAAAAGGAAATTAAAAGATCATAAGCTTTAAGGGATTCTCACATCTCCTTATTCTTTATGACTTTCCACAACATTACTTTTTAGATGGTATATTACAACAAAACACTGGCTTCTCAAATTGGTGCTGGAAAATATGATGTGATAATCAGAAAGGATCTGACGCCTTTAGTGCTCCAGAGCTTTTATGACAAATGTGCACCTTCTCGACACCACTTGAGGGTGCAGCCATGTACTTTCTTAGAAGGCTTTGTTGTAGATTCGGCCGATGTTCATTGCGGCGTCACCACAGAGGGTGCCTGCATCCTTGTGGCCCATGTGGTTCTAATGATGTTCTACAGAAGAGAAACACTGTGCAGATTACACGCATTTAACCAAGTGTTCTGTCAATAAAACACATCCGTTTATAAGTCTCACTAGCATCCTTTCTCTGAGAGGGGTACATGAGTCCCTTGGGAGATCACTGTTATTATGATCTTTAATCATAGTTTTATTTCAGTGAGAAAACTCCCATTTCTCAACAGTTGAATGTCTCTGGAACTCAGTGTTTTCAGTGTCTAGCTCCCTGAAGCCACACACTCGATCAAAAACAGTCCTGATGGTCTGTAAGGATGGACTGGTGGTTAAACCATGGGGGATGCAACATTAGTTCAGACACTTACTGAAATACGTGACCCTGAGCACGATGATATTTCTCTGTGCTTCCATTTCGTGTTGTACACAAACAGAACGAAAATAATACCAACCACGGGGGCCGTTGTGAGTTGCAAGTTTGCAAATACGTGAACAGTTTCTCGGCGTAGTAAGCTCGTGGCGGATGTTAGATACAGGCGTTGTCAGTGCCTTTTAGCGGCTGCTTCTCTTAGTCACACATCAGCACAGCATTGAGGAAGAACTGGATTTGAAAGCTGTTTGCAGGTTTTATTACACATGACTCAAGTATATGAATGTCGACTACATGGATATATATTTGAGATGTTTTTAGGCTTTCGGTTTTTGCCTAGACGATTATGGTTTGTTTTGTAGAATCAAGGTACCAGGTATTTAAAAACGAATGAAAATAGACAATAGTATTCAGCGTTTGGGGACTAGGTTTTTTGTTGTTGTTGTTGTTTTTAATCCTCACCCGAGGACATTTTTGCATTTATCTTCAGATAGAGTGGGAGGGAGAGAGGGAGGAAGAGAGAGAGAGAGAAACATCGATGTGAGAGAGACACATTGACTGGCTGCCACCCACACAACCCCAACCGAGGCCGGGTACAAACTGCAACCGAGGAACGTGCCCTTAACAGGAACCGAACCCAGGACGCTCTGGTCCGCGGGCCGACACTCTCACCGCTGAGCCAAACCAGCCAGGGTGGAGACTATGTTTTATAACAGGAGGGAATGCAAAAAATCAAAAAGGAGGGGTCAAGAGCGAGACATAGAGAGAAATGAGCAAAAACGTCCTTGCTTTTGCATGATTCCGTTGTTTACAGGGTGGGTCCAATCCATTCAGTCGTAATGCAGTCAAGCCCCGTGCTTCCCAAGGAAACTCCAAGGGATGTGTGTGTGTAGGTGCACAGAGGTGCACACGTGTGCTGCATTCAGGTATGGGTGTGTTGCAAGTTTTTGTTTTGTTTTATGTTATACTTGCCTAAACGCACTTTCCCCAGGATAATTAATTAAGGGTTCTATTTTATGGTGGAAAGGATGTAACGCAGAAACTTATTTTCTGTGTCTGAAAATGGCTGAAGGTGAAAAGTTCATCAAACAGGCACAGTTAACTCCCCAAGCGATTATCGACCCCAAGTGAAGATGGAACCCCGTGGTGTTAGCGACTGATCAACGCAAGCTCTGCAGTGCAGTGACCAATTTATAAGGAAGACATTGAAAACACTACTCCAATCATGGTCAGCGTCTGTGCCGTTTCCTTTAAGGATATTAATCAGAATGAACTTAGTTATGAGAATTGTTTTTCTAAAATGCTACTTTGAATTCTGTAACAGTTACTGTGTCAGGCCAATTGGAAAATAATGCCGAGAGATGACATGTAAATGAAGAGACTATTAATGATTATCCTAATTGTCCTGGGAAGGAAATCAAAACTCTTCATCAGTCAAGCGCCACTATGATTATCTGATTAGAGCATACATGTATAAAATTGGTAGGCAAATTATAACTAACAAAACTAAGCTATTAAAACTTTCTACGTTTATATTTTGTACATGATGCTTCAAAAAATAAGAAAGACATTATTCATGTTGACATTTCCAAAATCTTTTTTTCCTTAAAATTTTACTTGAAAATCCTAATATAATCAGAATGAAAAAGGCACCATTGTGTATGGGAAATGCACTGTAGTCAAAAGTTCACTGTCTGCTTTTAGACTTGGTCTTTGATGAGCCAGTGACCTTGAGAAAGTCATTCAATCTTGTAGATCCTTAGTTTCCTCATCTATGAGTGGTCATCTGAATGCCCACCCTGCCTTCTGAAAGTCAAATAAGATGTATGAGTCATAAAGCAGGACATTCCCATACAATTCTTTACACACTTGTACTGTATTCTAAGTTGTGTTTATATGTATAACTTACTAACTGACCATGAAATCGTCAAGGGTAGGAGCCCAATGCAAATTAAAAAGAAAAAAGACAGCGATGGAGGGAGGGATTTTTCTTTTCAGAAAAAGGAATTTTCTCAGGGACATTTGTTCCTTGAGATCTAAACAGTAGGCCACCGATGTCCTTGAGACTCTTTCATTTATCTGTCGCTGACTTATAATTATATCTGTCATTCTTCTTTTATTATCAGAAGATTCGAACACTTCATTTTAAAGTCTTACTTGTCCTTTCTTTTGACTGCCACGCATGTCTGATGAAATATAACAAATTGAACAGTAGTGTCATTATTAAAACAGTCTGGTAAAAAACTGCAGTTGTGAGGTACAATGAAGAATATATTTGTATGTGTGTGTTTTCAGGGAATCAAAAGCATTTCACATTTTGAGTTATTTTCTGGAGTCTATTATTTGAATGTGCTACAGTTGATCATGCAGAAATACTGTACATCTGTGTACTTTTTTTCCTTGTAAAAGAGTGAGGAGAATATTTAAATAAGTTGTTATTTCAAGTATCAAGTGTTCACATATGACAGGATCCCTATAGGTAGAGGAATGATGTTTTAATCAAAATTTGATTAGCTAATATAAATATTGTTTTAATTTCTTAATCTCTAGGGAGATTTAAAAAAAATTTTTTTTCCTTTATTGATTTTTAGAGAGGGAGGAAGTGAGAAGGAGAGAGATAGAAACATCGATGAGGGAGAACATGGATTGGCCACCTCCTGCATGCCCCCCACTGGGGATCGGGTCCACAACCTGGGCATGTGCCCTGACCAGGAATCGAACCAGCGACCTCTTGGTGCATGGGTCGACGCTCAACCACTCGGCCACACCAGTCGGACTTTTTTTTTTTTTTTTTTTTGCAAATAACTGCACAGGAGATCTTACTAAATTTGGTGAGGGTTCCATTTCACATAACTACAGAATGTCTTCCCTTGACCGAACTCGTCTCTGAAAGACTTTCATTTACCATGGTCTATGTAAATGATACCAGACTCCCAACAGCCGGGTTCACCTTTCAGTACACGGCATTTGAACTGTGATTGCAGAAAGTGCAAACATTGCTGCTAGCTCTTCAGCCCACAGATCAGTCACTGCACGGGTAGATGCTCAGCGGGATTGGTAACCAATCACGTCGCTTCTTTAGTAACCAATCAGGTCGCTTCTTTCAAAGTCAGGCCGTGATTGGTCCCTATCATCCGCTATCCAGGTCAGGCAGGGCCAGGGCCTGGGAGCTGCTCTGCTCTGGCCAGTTGGAGCCGTCAGGGGCCTGTGGCTACGCCCAGTTTCATCAATACCATGTATGTCTTCTCAGCACCTGGCTATTCATTCAAAACCCCTGTTTAAATATTTAGTTGTCTGACCTTGAAAAGGTCACCTTTTTATTCTAAGCATCAGCGTCCTCATTTTCAAAACGGGGATCGTAATGCTTTCTTTATGATTCCAAAACCTATTAATAAATAATAAAATAATAATGAAATGAATTGCTCTAGATTATTGAAGTCATAATTACCAGAGATTGAAATCAATGTTTTGTAGCCGTGAAAACTTTCCAAGCTTTTTAATGTCCCCGTCTGCAAGTTCTTTGATGCTTATTAAAACTAGAATCTCCACTTAACCAGGGGAAGGTGATTGTCTCATTTGCCCAAAATTGTGTAATTGTAACTGACAATTTTATGAAAACAAGTTAATGTTTTCCTATTCTCCTATGTATAATTATCAAGAGAGTGTAATGCATCACGCCAAATGATTTTTTTTTTAAAGGGCTCTCTTTTTTATTGTTCTAATTTCTGAGAGCCTATTTTGGGTGCAAAGGAGAAAATGAAATTTAGTTTGTGAATCAGATAGTTCATTTCATTAATCCACCTTCTAAAAACATGTAGAACAATAATTTGAAGAATCTTAAAAATTGTCGCTTGGAACAGTGCGCAAATGAATGACTACTCACAAATTCACCATCCTGTGATTATGCTATAATTTTGCAATACATACAGTGCATTCATATGTCTGGAAACCTTACTCCATATTAATACCGACATGATGTATGGTGCATATTCATAGGAACACGAAGAGCTTCTTAATTACATGCAAATAACAACTACTTGAACAAAGCAAATTTCTCAACATTCTTCAGATTTCCATTGGGTAATCGGCTTCTTTAAGAAAATGCTGAGAAATAGCGATGCATGTAAAAATAGCCATTTGGGTTTGTTTCTTTTCCTGAGCAGTTTGTACATTGAGAAAAACATGCAGCTTTCTTTTCCACAAGAAGGTAGAAGATGCTTTGTATGTTCCCAATGTTTCTTTCTCGAACGTTAGAGTTAGTTCAGTAAATTCTACCTATAGTATCGGCTGCCTCCACCCCATCCCATCCCCCCTCTCCCTCCCCCCCCCCACACACACTGCTCATTCCCAGGTCTGTGTATCATGCAGGGGTCAAGTTGGCATGAGTGACGCAGTTTAATGTGTACACTCAACACTATTCAAAGATGTATGAAAGGGGAAATTCGTTTTCAGTGACTACCTTGAACGGTGGAATGGTCTTTAAATGATAATGATGTGGGTTGGATTCAAACCTGTGAACTAGAAGTTTAAGGTCCCAAAGCCCGTTCCTAATCTGCTGAGATATCTAAGGATGCCCAGGGATACTTCTGGAGGCGCTGACTTCAGAATGCCTAACACTAGTCAGAGGTGACAATGTAACCAGAAAATAAGGAATGTGTTTTTCAGGTTCCTGGAGATAATGGGCGCATTTATGTTTTTCATCTCTAGTTACTGTCTTGTCAGCGGGCTTATCTAGTCTTCTGCACTCCCTGTTGTCTTGTAGAAATACTCTTCTGTCAGAGTTTATGCTTTCATGAGATAAACATTTACATAGTGGCCTGTCACGGCTGCCAGCATTTAAAATGCATTTAGAAAATGCAGCTTCGTGTTGTCTTGGACTTGACATTTTTCCTACAGAGAAACCTTCAAAATGTATGCCAATAAAGGCCAACTTCTTAAAAGCTGGCCTCCTTTTACGCAAACTGGAAATTGCTTGTGCGTCTAATCAGTGCTTGCAAAGTGGGCACGCTCACAGCCAGAGCCTGCCACGGGGCACACGGTTCGCAAACTGGGGACATGTCTGACTGCACGCGTAATGTTAACCTGTGGTTAAGAAGGAACACAGAAAGCAGAAACATGACCATTTGGACTGTGGTTAAGAAATAACCAAAATATGTCAGAAAGAGTTTGAACTCAGTTTAGATGCTTCGCTGTCTGACCTTGGACAGCTCCCCTTTTCACTCTAAAGAGCAGTTTCCTTATTGGCAGCGTGAGAATCATAGGCTTTCATCGTAAGGTGGCCGTGGGGGACTGACGGAGAGCTTGAAACCGCCAAAGACAGCCAGTCCTGTGCTGGCTGCTCAGGAAGTGAGCTCTTAGGACTGTGACTATGAATATGAATCACCCTGATGCTTGTCCCATCACAAAACCAACCCCAGTGCAATCCTTCCTATACCGTACCCTGAACCAGTCACCATGGTGTCTAACTGCTATGAAACACACCATCGTTTATACTCTTCTGTATCCCTTACACTGTGCTCTAAGACTCAGTAAGAGAGCTGTGGACTTGAAATCAGGAGAGTGAGTTTTGATTCTGGTCATAAGGTTGACTCATGTGGTCTTGAAAAATCATTGAGCATCTCTGGAGCTCAGATTTTTTAACTATAAAACACTGACCACGCCCCCTTTCTGATGATCATCACGAGAACTATGTAACGTGAAAGAAGCATTGCACTCAATGTATTAGGCACTTAATGTTTAATGAATGTTAATCAATTGGTTCTGAGTATACTAAATACCTTTAGAAAGTTGTCCTTGGAATTGAGTATGTTTCCCTTTGCAATCTGACATATATATTTCACACTAATGCTTTGAGTTCGTTGTCTCCTTTTGGCCTCATTGCAAAAACAAACAAACAAAAAAACCTGCAAGCAGAATTCAATAATTCATTCAAACAAATTTCTGTAACTCCATTCGATCCCTCTTCTCCATGTGTATTTGATTTTTCTCTTCTAATTTTCTCATTGCCGATGAGTCCATCTTATTGGAAACCATTGAGGTATACCTTATTACTAAACTAGCCTAGGCTCCAGATTCTTTAGAATAGGAGCAAGGTTAGAAATCCTGCATTCAGTTCCCATTCTACCACATTGACCTGTGACAAGTCACCTCTACCCCTGGAGATGAACTTTTCTCATCCATCAAACGAGGATGTTGGAGGTTACTGTTATCAATATCAAATGAAAGCCTGAGCAATGAAGTGTATTTTTTAATTGAAAAGGGGTGTTATTATTAAGTGAAAGAATACCAGAATAAAATAATCATTCTGGCGCTGGTGGAAGTGGGGGGATTCGTGTGGTTTCAGTGGAAAGGATTCCAGGAGACCAACACAGGGGAGATTGAGGAGAGGTAACAATTATCTCGGGCTTGGCAAGACCAGGTGCTTTTTCAAAACAGCCAATCAAAATCTCAAGCTTTCAGGGCTTGTGCTGGGCCCGCCTTCTAACCAATCCGTTCTTTCTGCAGGCTAGACTGGCAGGCCTCTATGGTTGTCATCTTGACTCCTATTGGACATGCCTCATAGAAGCACCTCCCAGTAAGCCTTTTGAACTTCTACTGCACATGCACCCAGCAGGGGAATTTTCCCTCCTCCTCCCCGTGTTAATCAGATACTGGGCAGGCAGCACCCCTGGGAGGCTTTCCTGCTGGCAAGGAGGATTACATCTCCTCAGGGCAGCCCCCTGGAGTGTGTGAATGAGTCCGTAAATGCTGTAGCTTCCTAGTGAGCTGAAGGGAATGCTGTCCTAATATCTGACTCAGCTCCCTGGTTGATGGTGAATGTCTGGTCCCCTTTGCTTCCTTTCTTTATTAATATCTACCTACCTACACTAACAGTGGACACAGAGTTGGAATATTTGCACCCTGGCTTTATGAAGCTGAAAAAATGGCTATTTTGTCTTGAGGCGAAAATCAGACACTTTAAGAAAATAATTACAAAAAGTACGTAGATTAAGTGATGATGTAAAGGAAGCAGGCGATCATAGCGCCTCGCCCCCAGAGAGCTGAGGAGAAAGCTGCTGTGTATACGGACCAGAGAAAAGGCTTAGTCTGCGGAAGTAATTGGGATAAGCCGTAAACAATCATTTCATTTTGTGAGAAGTGTCTATGTCTACATTTATTTATTTATTTTTGCAGGGACTATCTTTTTTCCATTCACTCGCCTTTGCTTCTTCGTCAAAGAACAATTGAATATATATGTGTGAGTCTATTTCTGGGCTCTCTCCTCTGCTCCATTGATCCGTGTGTCTGTTTCTTCCCCAATACCACACTGTCTTAATCACTGTAGCTTTATAGTAAGTCTCGTGATTGAGTACCGTGGGTCCTCTGACTTTGTCCCTCGGTATTGTATTGGCCATTCTGGGCCTTTCGCCTACCCATATACACTTCAGAGTTATGGGAATAATGACTGTCAAGGTCTTTACGTGCTTGATGGAATGAATTTCCACTTTTAAAATACGACATGTAAATTGCCAACAACTAGACAACACTTCACTTCTCTGAGAGTCTGGCTTTCCTTCCTGAAGTTCAATGACATGAAGGCTCAGTACCTACATGTTTATAAAAATTACCTCTGACCATGAAGAAATAGTCTCCAGACAGGAAATATATTGGGCAGGGCGTTCAGAGCAAGGTCGGAAGAATAAGAGATCAAACAGATATTTGCATGTTTGTGTCCTTTCAGGGCATCTTGAATTGCAATGGCTATGTGTTGCTATGGAAAAGAAAATATTATTAAATATCCGTCTGTTTATTTCAAAATCCCCCTAGTTAGCTCTGTGTGCAAATAGGCCACCAGAAATGCTCGCCAAAAAATCCAGTGCAAAACTAGGACACAATCTATCAAATCCTGCAAGCCAACCGATGACAAGGATCCCAACATCTGCTAAGAAAAATTAAAACTATGCACGAATCATGCTGGTCTTACAAAAGAAATGGAAGGGCAGTACTAAAAGGTCTGAGCTGGCAGGAGATCACACCCACAACACAAGGCCAATGTAGAACAAAGTGGCTTTACTGCATGTGCCTGGGTGCAGGCGGGCTGAGCTGAGAAGGGGTCAGCCTCGAATCAGGGTTGGGGTGTCGGTTATATACCCTAATTTTAGCTTCTGGCAGTTCCTACTGATGTACTCTGCCTGGCCCATTGTCCACCTTGCAGGTGGGCTGGTCTGGTATCTCATCCTGCATCTGCTGGGTTATCCATTGCCTTGCAGACAATCCAGATAAACCTTATCCGTACTCAACAGAAGGCTGAGCGGAGGTCATGCAAGCAACACAGTTTCCGTAGTTTTCGCCTTTTACAAACTTTTACCTTTACCCATTCAAATATAACTGACCCTTTCAAGTACAAAACCAGTGGGCACAGGCAACTATTTAGGTTCTACTTAATATAATTTACCTGAATAATATGGGATCAGAGCCCTGAAAAAAAAATTCAATCAAACCAGGACATTTTTTTTCCCCTAAGTGATTGTTCTTTAGAGGAAACAAGAAACAAGTCTTGAGGCTTATCTGATAGCAATATAGTTATTTTTTTTTTCAGCTAGAGAGTTGTGTAGGGCTGATTTTTAACTGCTGTTCTTCAGCAAAGCTCTACTCATTATTAAAATATTTTTTTTGACCTGGCCATGTGGCTGAGTTGGTTGGGTGTTGTCCCATGCACCGAAAAGTTGCAGGTTCGATTTCCCATTAGGGCACATACCCAGGTTGTGGCGGGCTCCATCCCCACTTGGGGGCGTGCAGGAGGCAGCTGATCAACATTTTGCTCTCATGTTGATGTTTCTTTCTCTTTCTCCCTCTCCCTTCCCCTCTCTCTAAAAATCAATTTTAAAAATCTGTATTCTCCTCTTGTGGTAAAGCCATTGCTCCTGGTCTTCCAGACGCCCTTGCCACTCAGGAAGAAGCCCTTTCCGAGGGGCTCCGAGGGGCACCTGGCCTTTCTGAAAGGATGGCTAATCCTGGCAGCCAGAGGCTCACCGTGACCCTACTCTCTGGATGACCTGCTGGGCCAGTGCCCATGCGGCAAATATTTGGGGTGTCGTTCTTTAAATTATGTGGAAATCTGACTGTGATATTTGGGTGTGATTTTAAGAAACTTTCTTCTGTCTTTCAAAATAATTTTAATGATTTATAGACAGGGATAATTTTTAGAGTTTAATATTTTACAGAGGAGAAATCATGAGGAATTTGAATTCTGCAATCCCTTAAATACAGGTTATACTATTTGATGGGATTTTTAAATGTTGCATATATGTGAAATTGTTTCAGAAGTAGAATTGATAGTGTGATATATACACTGGTATTATACTTGACAATATATTGTATTTTAATATTGAGGAATTTGTAGGTTTTGAAGTAAGTTATCCCTAAAATTTTCTTTCCGCGGAGTCTTACAACCATGGAAGAGAGTCTTTCATATTTAATCAATGAACAATGCAATGAACTTGAACTTGAGTGGACAAAATACTTATGATCCACCTGGAAAAGGATGATTAAAAGTAGCATTTGCAATGAATTTCTTGTCAAAACAACAAGCAGTTGTAAGAAGAGGGAGGATAAGGGATGAGCTTCACTGGAGAGTGAAATCATCATTTCGAGGAAGATTTGCTTTTTATTATATATTTAATTTTGAAGATAGGTAGCTATGTTGTAATTTCTCAGACAGCATGTCAAGACAAGTCTTTATTCTTTCTCACTGTGGAAAAAAACAACAAAAAGTCTAAATGATGTTGAATGCTTTCTCTTGAAGGTGAGTCCTAGAGAAACTGTTGAAGTCGGTGTGCATTTATTCCTAGCTCTTTGGACGTTGTTTCTGAAGCACTGTATAAAAATAGATGAGCATACAGGAGGAAAAATCAATTACTCTGATTCCATTAAAACAGTAGGGAATTGAAAAACTGTTTAGAAAGAGTTCTATTGACAAAGATTTTTACGTCCTCAAAATCAGAACTTTCCAGTAGAATATTCAGTGACGGTGGAAATGTTTTATATCTCTGCATTGCCCAATGTAGTTAGCACAGTATTGAGTACTAGAACCATGACTAGTGAGGCTGAGGTCCTGGTTTTTTAATTTATTTCATTTTTATTTATCTTCAGCTTTGATTAAAATGTTCGTACGTGCCTAAGGTACATCACTGGACAGCTCAGACATGCCTTTTTAAACTTCAGTTATCTGGAAACAGATTTGCCCAGAATCTCCCATTTCTGAAGACTGTTAATAGTGACAGACTTGTTGCATGTGTGTTTTTACAAAAATTACGCGTGGCTCCCATTTTAATGTTCAGGTTTGTTTGCTTTTACTAATCCTTAAGATGCTAAGCATCATATATAAACGCCACTGAACCCTATAGTGTTAAGATGAATTTATCACCATCCTCATAACAGACTCAGCACTGCTTACATACCCCGGGGAAGCCTTGTTGTTGAACTTACATGCCTATGGATAGCTTCTGTTTTCACGCAATACAAATCCTCAAGGGATCTTTGAAAATAAAGATTTTTTTCCCTCACAAAGGAAGTCATCCATCCAATAAATTCAGAACTCATTATAGTTACAGGGGAGGAAGGAGAGTCAGCAGATGTATCTCTGCTTGTAAGACATTCTGGACCTGTTGTGCATGAACACTTAGTCAATTCATCGGAGTTGCCATAACACTATTATTTTCGATTCTATGTACAATTCAATATTCTGAACTGAAATAAGCCATGCGGCCTCAACATGGTGAAGGAGAGGTCACAGCCATTTCTCTGGAAGGGACTCCAGGAGGGCTGGGCAACCCTGATCACATGACTGCTTTATGTGATGAAGACACAATGGAACCATTAGAATATTTTGAGAGCTAGTAAGTCTATCATCCTTAAAGTCCAGCGACATCAACCTTTGTGGTCTTCCTTAGACTCCAAACTCATCTTTATTAGTTTTCTTTCTTGCATTTACTTTATCTCTCAGCTTTTTCCTTTTGTCTTTCAATCTTTCTCTCCCTCCTTTGCTCCAAGTCTCTCTTCAGTTTTATTTTCTTCTCTGATAAACTCCCTCCATCAGTGATTTCTCTCACTTCATTCATTTCAACTTCAAATATTTTAACTGAGAGAATTCTGTAGGGCATACGTCCATTCAGTTTTGATTGTTAAGTTAATTACACTTCAAAATGCCTTTGAATAACTTGACTGATAGAAAATGTTGCAGTTCTAAAGAATAGGAAACATAATGTCAAGTACATTTTATGTCAAATGCATTTTGTACACTGCAAGCGTGGAGACAGACTATTTTTGCATTGACACACATGGCCAGTTTTAAAGTGTGTCATTTCCACTCACTGTAAAAATTGCTTGATTATGCCAGCTGCACCATTAGCTTAACCTCACTTCCCAGTCTGAGAAATTTTATTATCTTATGTTCTAGTAGTGATAGATGGGGGAGGGGAAATACAAAGTACATTTTAGATAATATGATCTGGAATCAAAATTGATAAATGCAGATACTAATGTGTTATATAGGATTATGAAGTTAGAGGGAAACTTAGAAATCATTTGACAGCCCAGCTGGTGTGGCTCAGTGGATTGAGCGTCATCCCACGGACTGAGAGGTCCTGGTTCGATTCCTGCTCAGGGCACATGCCCAGGTTGTGGGCTCGATCCCCAGTTTGGGGCATGCAGGAGGCAGCTGATTGATGTTGCTCACTTGCATCGATATTTCTCTCTCTCTCTCCCTTCCTCTTTTTCTTAAGAAAATCAATAAAAAATTATTGAAAAAAAGTAAGAAAAGAAATCATTTGACAGATGAAGGTGACCTGGAGATAGACCAAGTGACTTATTCAAGGTCAGGATAGAGTTAGTTAATGGAAAGGTCCTAAGCTCATGTTGCTGTCAGACTCTTACAAATACACCTGAACTGCCCAGACAGTGTGGCTCAGTGGTTGAGCATTGACCCATGCACCAAGTGGTCGCCAGTTTGATTCCTGGTCAGGGCACATGCCCAGGTTGTGGGCCCAATCCCCAGTGGGGGGGCATGCAGGAGGCGGCCAATCGATATTCTCTCTCATCGATGTTTCTATCTCTCTCTCCCTCTCCCTTCTTCTCTCTCTCAAATCAATAAAGAAAAAAAAATACCCCTGAACTTACTGAATCCTTCATTTTTCAAATAAGTTAGGAAATGCTAATGTCAGGTCAACTGGTGTCAAATATTCCTCAGAGCCAACCTATGTCAGGTTGACTTCAAAACATTCAAGGGCCATCAGGGAACTTTTAGTCATTGAAATGTAAAACTTCAGTCTGATTCTTAATTATCATATTAGGATAGAAATTTCATTGAACCTTATTTAGGTATCTTTTGTTGACTATATTTATCCACAAGTTGAACAAAACCCACGCAGTTGCATGGGCTCTAAGAATAGAGAAATGTTGCCAATGTCTTCTTTCCTGACAACTTTCTTGAAGAGATCACTTCTTTCAACCTAGGTGGTCAGAGCCCTCAAACTTCTGGCATGTAATGTGCTGAGCGTTTCTCATGTAAGGGTCAGATGAGTTTCTCCAAGTTCAGAGAAGGAGCCTCCCTGCTGCAAGGGAGGAGCTCTTGACTCCTTGGTTATATCATGATCGGAAGATGCTCAAACATGTGCCTGGGCCAATGCTCAATAATAACATTTGGCTAAAAAGCTCCTAGGAAGAGAGGTCGACCTCTGTCTCAGTACATCAGCTAATGTAATCAGTTTGAGTGGGATAGAGAGACACTGTGGACATTCGGAGCCAGCTCATTCTCTGTGGGGGCAGAGGTCTAGTGCATTGTAGAATGGTTAACAACATCCCTTACTCCCAGAGGCCAGTAACATTCCTACCAGTTCTGACTTCAGAAACTATCTCCAGGCATTGCCAGATGTTTCATGAGGAGCAAACTCTCCCAACTGAAAGCAGCTGTAGTAACAGAATGGACACAAAGTAACATTTGCATTGTAGCACTATGCTTCTTATATTCTTTGGGGGTGCTGGGGATATATTAGTGAACTGAACAGAAATGGTTCCTGCCCTCAACAAGGTTATACAAGTTCAGGAAGCACAGAGAGCCCCAAGTAAGAAGAACCCAAAGAGACCCATGCCAACACATATCATAATTAAAATGCCAAACATTAAAGACAAAGAAAGAAAGAATCTTAAAGGCAGCAAGAGAAAAGCAACAAATTATCTACAAAGGAGCCCCCATAAGGCTATCAACTGACTTCTCAACAGAAACACTACAGGCCAGAAGGGAATGGCATGAAGTGTTCAAGGTAATGAAAAACATGGACCTGAATCCAAGACTACTCTACCCAGCAAGGCTGTCATTCAAAATAGAAGGTGAAATAAAGAGCTTCCCAGAAAAAAAAAAAGGCTAAGGGAATATATTAGCACCAAACCAACACTGTAAGAAATGAAGAAATGTTAAAAGGACTGCTGTAATAAGCAGAAGAAATAGAGACAGAAACATAGCCATAATAAATAAAAATGGCAATAAATAAGTACATACCAATAATAACCTTAAATGTAATTGTATAAATGCTCCAGTCAAAAGACATAGAGTAGCTGAATGCATAAGAAAGCATGACTCATATATATGTTGTTTACAAGAGACCCACCTCACAACAAAAGAACCACACAGGTTAAAAGTGAAGGGATAGAAAAAAAAAATTTCCAACAAATGGAAATGAAAAAAAGCTGGGGTAGCAATACTCATCTGATAAAAGAGACTTCAAGATGAAGGCTGTAACAAGAGACAAAGAAGGCCACTACATAATATTGAAAGGATCTATCCAACAGGAGGATATAACCATGGTAAACATATATGCACCCAATATAGGAGCACCAAAATATATTTAAAAACTTCTGGAGGACTTCAAAGGAGAAATTGACAGCAATACAATCATAGCAGGTGACTTCAACACTCTGCTGACATCATTGGATATATCCTCTAGACAAAAAATTAGCAAGGAAACAGACTTTAAATGATGTACTAGATCAAATGGATTTAAAAGATATTTATAGAAAATTACACCCCAAAACTACAGAATTCACATTCTTCTCAAGTCCCCACAGGACATTCTCAAAGATAGACCATATGTTAGGACACAAACTAAGTCTCTACAAGTTCAAGAAGATTGAAATCATATCAAGCATCTTCTCAGATCACAATGTCATGAAACTGGTAATTAATTACAAAAAAATACTCAAAAACTTGCAAACACATGGAGGCTTAATAGCATGTTATTAAACAATGAATGGGTAACCAAGGAGATCAAGGAAGAAATAAAAAACTTCCCGGAAATCAATGAAAATGAACACACAGCAACATGAACTCTACAGGACGCAGCAAAAGCAGTCCTGAGAGGGAAGTTCATAGTACTACAGGCCTACCTCAAGAAACAAGAAAAATTTCTAATAGACTATCTAACCCTACAACTTAAAGAACTAGAAAATAAACAAAAAGAAAAACCAAGAGCAAGTAGAAGGAAAGAAATAGTAAGGTCAGAGCAGAAATAAACAACATAGGGACTAAAAAACAATCACAAAGATCAATGAAACAAAGAGCTGGTTCTTTGAAAAGATCAACAAGATTGATGAACCCTTAGCCAGACTCATCAAGAAACAAAGAAAGAGGACCCAAATAAACAAAATCAGAAACGAAAGAGGAGAAGTAACAACTCACACCACAGAAATACACAGGATTGTTAGAAAATAGTATGAACAATTATACGCCAACAAATTGGACAACCTAGGCAAAATGGACAAATTCCTAGAATCACACAGTCTCCCAAAACTGAACCGGGAAGAGACAGAACACTTGAACAGACCAATAACAACTAAGGAAATTGAAGCTGGAATGAATAAACCCCCAGCAAACAAAAGTCTGGGTCTGGACTACTTCACAGGGGAGTTTTACCAAACATTCAAAAACAAAAACTAACACTCATTCTCCTCAACCTATTCCCAAAATTTCAAGAAGAAGGAAGACTTCCAAACTCTTTTTCTGAGGCCAGCATAATCCTAATTCCAAAACCAGATAAAGACACTACAAAGAAAGAAAACTACAGGCCAATATCCCTGATGAACACAGATGCCAAAATCCTTAGCAAAATATTAGCAAATTGGATCCAGCAATGCATTAAAAAAATTATTCACTATGACCAAGTAGGATTCATCCCAGGGATGTAAGTCTGGTACAATATTCGCAAATCAATAGATGTGATACACCACATAAACAAAATGAAAGATAAAAACCATATGATCATATCAATAGATGCTGAAAAAGTATTTGACAAAATCCAGCACCCATTTCTGATAAAAACGCTCAGCAAAGTGGGAATAGAGGGATCATATCTCAACATAATAAAGGCCATATATGAAAAACCTACAGCCAACATCATACTCAATGGGCAAAAACTGAAAGCATGTCCCTTAAGAACAGGAACAAGACAGGAATGCCCACTTTCACCACTCTTATTTAACATAGTAGTGGAAGTCTTAGCCACAGCAATTAAACAAGAAGAAAAAATAAAAGGGATCCAAATTGGAAAGGAGGAAGTGAAACTGTCATTATTCACAGATGACATGATATTGTACATAGAAAACCCTAAAGACTCCATCAAAAATCTACTAGCGTTAATAAATGAATTTGACAAAGTAGCAGGATACAAAATGAACATCCTGAAATGCAATGCATTCTTATACACTAATAATGAACACTGAGAAAGGGAAACTAAAAAAAAAAACCACTTACCATTGCAACAAAAAATAAAATAAAATACCTAGAAACAAACTTAACCAAGGAAGTAAAAGACCTGTTCTCAGAAAACTACAGGACATTGAAAAAAATAGAGAAAAATATAAAAAAGTGGAAACATATACCATGTACATAGGTTGGAAAAATCAACATCATTAAAATGTCCATACTGCCCAAAGCAATCTACAGATTCAATGTAATCCCTATTAAAGTATCAATGGCATATTCCACAGATCTAGAACAAATACTCCAAAAGTTTATATGGAACCATAAAAGACCCCGAATAGCCACAGCAATCTTGAAAAAGAAGAACAAAGTGGGAGGGATCACAATCCCAGATATCAAGTTATACTACAAAGTCATCAAAACAGCCTGGTACTAGTACACGAACAGGTCAATGGTATAGAACAGAGAGCCCCGATATCGACCCAAGACAGTATGCACAATTAATATTCAACAAAGGAGGCAAGAGCATACAATGAAGAAAAGACAGTCTCTTCAATAAATGGTGTTGGGAAAATTGGACAGCTACATGTAAAAAATGAAACCAGGCCGCCAACTTACACTATACACAAGAATAACTCAAAATGGATAAAAGCCTTAAATGTAACCCATGAAATCATAAAAATACTAGAAGAAAATGTGGACAAAAAAATCTCAGAGATCATACATAGTGAATTTTCACTGATACATCACCTAGGGCAAGAGAAACAAAGGAAAAATTAATAAACAGGACTACATCAAACTTAAAAGCTTCTGCATGGCAAAAGAAACAACCATCAAAATGAAAAGGGAACCCACACTCTGGGAGAACATATTTGCCAATGATACATCGGATAAGGGGTTAATAACCAAATATATAAAGTATTCATACAACTCAACAAAAGGAAGACAAACAATCCAATTAAAAATGGGCAGAGGAACTGAATAGACACTTCTCCAACCAGGACATACAAATGGCCAGGAGACATATGAAAAAATGCTCAACATCTCTAATCATCAGAGAGATGCAAATTGAAATGACTGTGAGGTATCATCTCACACCTGCCAGAATGGCTGCCATCAACAGATCATCAAACAAGTGCTGGTGAGGATGTGGAGAAAAGGGGACTCTAGTACACTGCTGGTGGGAATGCAGACTGGTGTAGACACAGTGGAAAACAGTATGGTGATCCTAAAAATTTAAAAATGGAACTGCCATTTGACCCCGTGATCCCACTTCTTGGAATATATACCAATCAGGAAGAATATCTGCACCCCTGTGTTCATAGCAGTGCTATTTACAATAGCTAAGATCTGGAAACAGCCCAGGTGCCCATCAGTAGATGAGTAGATAAAAAAGCAGTGATACATTTACACAATGGAACACTATGCAGCTGTAAGAAAGAGAGATCTCTAACCCCTTGAGAGATCATGGAGGGACCTGGACAGTATTATGTTAAGCAAAATAAGCCAGTCAGAGAAAGACAAGTATCACATGATCTCACTTATTTGTGGAATATAATGAACAAAATAAGCTGTCGACCAAAAGAGATCCAGAATCATGAAAGTAGGGAACAGACTGACAAACCTCAGAGGGATGGGGGTGGGAGGGGTGGGAAGAGATAAACCAAAGTACTTATATGCATATATGCACAACCAGGCTGGGGAAGGCAGGAAGGGGTTGGAGCAGGATGGAGGGTGTCAATGGGGACATCTATATTACTTTAAAAAAAAAAAGTAAAATGCATTGGACCCTGTTGTCTTAACGGACAGGCTGCATGAATGCAATGATGGAACTCTGGGCTGCCTCACACAGTACATCCTTGCACTGAAAGGTAGCCAGCCTTGTAAAATGGGCAATTCTGATTCTGTCTAAAAATCCAATAATTACTTTGTACAATCTCTTGGGGCAGAGGTGACATTGCCATGACCTTTTTTGGTGGTCATTGAGGCTTTCCCCATCACAGTTATTTCTAGAGACCAGGAGCTCAGCTACTGGATGTACCTGGAGTCTTGAAGGGAAGGCTTCTAAGTTAGCAGAATGTTTATGCAAATGTCCACGTCTATTCATGGCCGCCTCATAGCCCTGCTCAGCTCCTTCATACCCAACGCCATCTCTGCATCTCAGCAAGGTCCCTGCTCCTCGAACTTTTAATTTAACCCAGGTTTTGAAATGGTCCAGTTTGACTTGATCTAGCTCCCATTTCTTATTTCTTTTTTAAGTCTGTCGTGGGGGTCCATGTTCAATTCGTGGAGACTCTCTTCAGAAGAAGATTTTAGGTGCCATCCGTGTGTTACATAATTAGAACAAGAATGTTCTCTCAAGGGTTAATTCTTCAGCCCCGGCCCCAAACTGCACCTTGACTCGTGATAATCAGTGGAGAAGCATGAAGGGGAGGCATAGCATTTTTCTTGCCATTTCTCGCAGGGAGCACAGGGCGACGTGTTTGATTATGCATGCATCAGTAAGGATGATTTATGGCACTTGCTTATATCTGTTACATGAGTGATGGGCTCGTAAGCCAAAAATAAAGCCACTGTAGTCACACCTGAGGCCTGAGAAATGACAGTTTAGTTTAGGAAAAGCGCTGGGAAAAACAAAACTCTATAAAAATATCAGAGAGATAACCATAATGAACACTGAGAGCTTGTCTCCTTGCTGAAGGACGTATTACTTTGTACCTTGTATGATAGAATTTCCACACCTGTGTTGCCCCTCAGAAGCTATGAGGCGCCAGGTTCTACCTGTGACTTCAGATATGTTCCTTGCGACATATGTCTCCCCTGGAGCAGGTGCTCAATGATTGCGTATGGAACAAATGACTTAGTACCTGTAAATGTCAGCGGAATTGGGAAGACCCCACTTTTTAGCAATTTTTTGGCATCGTTTTTGTTTTGTTCCTGTTGGGGGAAATTCTTTTGCTGAAGGTTAAATGCTTTAAGGTAATTTTTAAAGGATACATTAGTACATCAAAACGAGCTTTCTAGCCTGAAACATTAGAGTGCTATTTCTAGAAATTATATTATATTAAAATGGTTCTCTAAGAAAAAATAAAGTGATTCCTAAATTCAGATGCTTGGGTTGGTTTATGCATGTTTGAGATATAAATTAAACTTCAGAGGTATGAAGGTTCCAAACCATGAGGGAATTAAATATGATCTTTTAAGTGATTTTGAGGGGATTCTTTTCTATGTATGAACAGATGAAGTAAATCACAGCTGTACCCAGCGTTTATGTGGGTAACAAAATTGTGGTTTCATCTGTAAAGACAAAGATAAGGTTGTGTTATGTGGATCAAATACTTCTTTTTCGTAGTATAGAGGCAAGGTGTTTAAAAGAAAGCAGAGTTTAATTCCTTTTTTTTAAACATTTTATTTCTTTTGAGAGACAGGGAACATGCGATTCAGTGTTCCTGGACTTGCTAAAAGTCTTTAACTGGCAGGAGGCAGGAGCAGAAGGAATGTATGAGCTCACCTTTGAGCACACCCGCGATCGAGGACCCTTTCCGTGAAAACCAAGGCAGGTGTATGGGCCCATGTGCACTGCTGGTGTTAAGAAGGGAGCCCTCTACGTGGAGGGGGCTCAGTCACAAGAGTGATTTAAGTGTGTGTCTGGATTCAGAAGGATAGGTGGACAGACTCGGAGGACTTAGTCATGCAGTGGGCCGGGCCAGCTCATGCTGACATCACGCCGATGCATAACTAGTGTGTTGCTCCGTGGGGAGAAGATCGTGGGTGGAAGGGCCCAGAGAATCACGTGGCTGAAGAGCACAGAGGCGTAAGCAGAAAGGATAATTCAGAAGCAGGGCATAAATCTACGTCTGATTCGTGGTAATGTTCTAGCCTTGATGAAGAGGAGAAATTGGAGATGGGTGGAATAAGACAGGCTGAGGCAGGCCAGAAATGAGAACTAAGAACTCCAGGTGTAGGGGATCTTGAGAGGAACCCAGGACACGAAGAGAGCCAGCTGGAAGAGCAGGGTTGAGTGCCCAGGCCCTGCTGGGGTCCCAGGCACGTATCTCTGGCGGTTTGGGAAAACACAGCCTGGCTCTGAGCACAAAGCTTGAGTGGAAAGGTCAATGTGTGTTAGCGGAGGACCCACGCTTTTACGATTAATGGGAGCTTAGAGGTGTGAGCCTGGCAAGACCAAGCGGTGAACCACAAGGATCTGAAAGGGGTGGTTGACCAAGGGCCATCACAAAGGCAGGAAGGAACTGGCCAGAGACCAAGGCAGGAAGGCTGGTGCCCACAGGAACACAGTATTGGAGGATTAGGAGATGAATGAAAGCCAGGGCGTGAGGAAGAGTTAAGGATTTGATTCAAGATTGGAAGCTCCCAGATCAAGGACCAGGACACATATACAAAAACTAACAATCGCCGCCTGGCTGGTGCGGCTCAGTGGATTGGGCATCTTCACCCCATGGACTGAGAGAGAGACCCCTTTAGATTCCCAGTCAGGGCACATGCCCGAGTTGCAGGCTCGGTCCCCAGTAGGGGGCGTACAGGAGGCAGCTGATCGATGTTTCTCTCTCCCATTGATGGTTCCATCTTTCTCTCCCTTCCTCTCTCTCCAAAAAAATACTAAAAACATATAAAATAAAATTAAAAAAAATCTATCAATCGCCAGTCAGTTCTAGGAGATAGAAAGACATGTGGTAGTAGGGATAGGACTGAATCTCAAAAAAACTCAAGGGTTGCTGCTAGAAAGTGGGGGACACTGTTCTTAGAAGTGGGGTAAAGAAGGTATACAAAGAAAAGTGCAGGGCAAGGGGGCCTGGCTGTCTCCATATTCCTCATTGTGTCACCCCCGTTGACGTAGATTTTAAATGAGGTTTGAACTTTGCCATCAGAGCCGGATCTTGAACGTACACGCAGAGGTCTCATCCGCAGGTAAAAGCAACCGCCGTCTCTTCCTTGTGGATTGGTTTTTGTTGCTGTTTTGATTTTTTTAGTGTTTTTTAGAAATGATCCATTTAAATAGCAGAGAAGAGACAGGCAGTCCATGGCAAAGTTACTACCTTTAGGGGACACCCTAAGGCATTATTTGGGGACATCCCTTCCTCTTCACGAAAGGAGTTCTTTTATTTCTCTCTTCCACTCTGTTCGTTTATTTGGCCTTTTACATATAATTGACACTTTACGGGTCCTGTCTCTTGAGACAGTAGTCACTTCAGTAGTCTCATCGGGATAATCACTAGCTTGGAATCAGTCACCATTTGAAACCTCTCGAAATTATGTCTGAAGACTATATGATATTTCAGCATGAGGGGCTAGAATGCCTCACTCTGTATACGTCCATATGGATGTGCTCGGGGAATTGGGAGCCATCCGCCAAGTTAAAAGCCCTCCCATTGGCCAATTACAAAGCACTGTGCCTGGGCGAGAGTGACTTCCACCTGGCTCCCTGGCTGCACCTGCCCACCAGTCCTTCTCCTGGCCTGGTAAACGCTCTGGCACCTCCTGTCTGGGGTCTGGGGAGCACACACAGGTTGCCAAGACAACTCGGTGGGAGTTTCTCTCCTCTCTAAAAGATTAGATATACAACCGATCTCTCTCTCTATTTATCTATATAGATTCAAAAGATTATATATAACAAGAAATGGAAAACATGTACAATTACAGGATACCAAAGTACAGAGGAGGAAAATAATAATTTGGGGGTACTTGAATTGGGTTCTGAAGAATATTACTGTTTCCTCCTCTAAAGCTGTGAAAATAATTGTGGAGTTTGGAGAGAGAAATTTATTTACACCTAATGTTAAACAAATAATACCTGATAACCTGGTACCTATGCACCAATTTCTTTTTTAAAAAATCCCACACCACTAGAATTCTGATCAGCTTTTGTTTCCTGATTTTTTTAAATGTAAGATAAAATATGTAGCCTAACATCTACAATATACCTTGAATTTGATTAAAAAAAATTTTTTTTTTCTTTATTGATTTTTAGAGGGAGAGAGAGATAGAAACATTGATGAGAGAGAACATCAATTGGCTGCCTCCTGCATGCCCCCCACTGGGGATCAGGCCCACAACCTGGGCATGTGTCCTGACCGGGAATCGAACCAGCGACCTCTTGGTGCATGGGTCAACGCTCAACCACTGAGCCACACCAGCCAGGTGGTTGAATTTGATTACAAACAGCATGCTTCTCCCCACCCCCATATTACACCATACTTGATTTTTTCCGAATCTACTTTTTATATTTTACTCCTGTCTGTCGCTTAATTCGTAAGTCTTCACTATGACCTTATACTCATACATTTTAGACCTTCTTGGGATATTTTTTCTGCCTTCCTTTTTTTCTACAGGTTCCATTTTCTTTTTTATCATATGGACACAATCTCTCAATGTTGATTTCTTCAAGCTGACCTGTGACCCTCCCTTCCAATTGACTGCCAGGGATGAAATGCCCTTGATAACCTTCACCTTGACATTCCCTCGCCTCTCCGGAGTACATCTTTTGTTTTTCTAAATCAAAACTTGTGAGACATCTCTGACCTGGAGGACCCTAAATATAACATTAGTAATGCGCAAGGGAATGCATGCAAAGGCAGATACGCACAAATGGATATAGTATAAAATCCTCAAAGAATTAATAATAGAATGAGAAAAGGAAGCATTAAATCCACATGCAACAAAGCTCCGAACATTAAAGCAAATGAGAATGAAGGGAAGAAATCTATATAGAAACCAAACAATTACTGCTTCCTGACAGCTGTAGCTATTTATCAGTGTTTCATCATTTGCACTAAATGGTCAATCAATACCTTTGCCTCCCTGTCAGCCCATTTGCTTTGTAGCTCATTTCCTAATGGGAAATGATTCAGCCTGTCCTCGTGTTTGTCTTTCTGCCTGTAACTACTGGCCGGGCGGAGACGTCGTGAGACGTGCTGGCCCTGGATAAAGTTGAGACCTTTCTTCCGAGGTTTTTTCTCTCCTTCCCTCTCCTCCTCATCTGCGATCCATTGTTCATAGTGTCCTCACTTACTGTGACTCTTTCTGCATAGGATGCTTGAATGGCTCATTTCTACGTTGTCTTTGAGATATGACAGGTCCCTTTCCAGTGTGATTTCAGCCTTTCTTTCCAAACTCATCTTCCCTTTGTGTCCATTCCCGTGTATTCTGCATGTTAATCATAGCATATTACTCAGGAGAATGTTCTGAGAATTCGGGCTGAACTGTGGCTCTGTCTGCCACTTGCTGTGACTTAACCTCTCTAGACTTCTGTCTCTTGTCCGCAGAGCTAATAACAACCCCTAAGGTTATTGCAAGAGTAAAACGAACTAGTGTATCTATATATAAAGAGTAAGCTTGCTACTTGGGGCTTGGAAGACACTCGAGTAATATTTGATGAATGAGTGACATGCAATAAAGAAGGAACGGATGTGGCTGTTATTATTACTTTTATTATTCTGATCGCTGTTCTCTCATTCTGGAATCTGCTTCTCCACTTGACTCATTCGTTACGATCTGTCTCAAACACAACCTCCACACGCCAGCTTTCCTTGACGCACTATCATAATTATCCGTTCCCGGTCTCATATATCATCGCGCCGTGTGCACACCTCATTATATCCCTCATTATACTGCGTTTAACTACACTGCACCTGTGATTGCTCTCAGAGGTGGTGATAATGGCCAGAAGGCACTTGTTCATTCCTTAGGCTCACCCTGCGTTCATGTGCCAGGAACACAGAAGACTTTGCTTTTGAGTAGAAGGAGCCTCCTAATGCCACCAGTAGGCAAGAGGACTCGTTTCTAACAGCGGCAGGAGAGACGACGAGGGAACCGTTTCAGACCGGGAATTACTGCGAGGTTGGCCCTAAAATTACATCTAATCCTCAGCTGAGATCTGTTGTTGTTGTTTTTTAAATATTTTTTCTTTATTGGTTTTAGAGAGAGGAAAGGAGGGAGATAGAAGAAACATCGGTGAGAGAGAACATCGGTTGGCTGCCTCCTGCATGCCCTCCACTGGGGATCGGGCCCACAACCTGGGCATGTGCCCTGACTCTTGGTGCATGGGTCGACGCTCAGCCTCTGAGCCACACCGGCCGGGCTGAGATCTGTTTTTAAGTTTAGGGTTCAAGGGCCTATTTTTTAAGTATGATATTGCTTGTTACTTACTTTTCTTGAAGTGTGTGCCTGTAGACAATAGAAACAGCCGTGGCCATAGAACGCAGACTGGATTGTAAAGGTATGTTAACACGACCAGTTGCTAATTATACAGACATGGAAACTACATAGAAAACTCTCTCTGTAGGCATATGTAACTAAGAAAAAAAGAAGGATGCTCATACACGCCTCATGGCACAGTACTGAATCTCCACACTGGTCCTCCAAAATCCGAGACATAGAGACAATCCCTCAGGTCTGTGAGCTTGACATGTTTGAGGTTCTGGGCTCTAGGTCTGAGCCCGTTCAGTGTGTTAGGAGATGCCTGTCACTTCATCTCTGTGCCTGCCAGTTACTTTTCTCCTCTGTAAAATAGGAGGTAATCATGTTCTCCTCCCTAAAATGCTAACTCGAAGAAGGAGATGAGCTGCCGCAAGTATATGTTTTTATACTCGAACACTCCATAAAGGCACAGGCGCTGTGAAATAGAGCAGGTCCCGGTCTTTGATGTATCTGTATAATCCGAGAGGACTGTCAGTTAAGACTTCATCTGTTATCCACTATGACTTGTCTGCCGTCTCATCTTTCCAGGGGCTAAGCTCCCTGCACCTCTCACATTTCAGTGACGCTCGTTTTGATTTATATACAGTTTCGGCAGCAAACAACTCCCCGTAGACCATACATTGGATTCATTTTCACTTATCACTGGGGACAGAAAGAAGATCACCATACCCAAATGGATAAGCGGAAAAATGGGGCTTCTGAGGAACGGCTAGTCTGGTTGTGCTTGGATCATAGCAATTATTATTTAGGAAAAGTGGGTGGGTGCAAAGCAAGGGATGACACCGATTTTGGGATCTCGATGCTTTAGCCTGATGAAGATGAGGTAATCGCCTGCCTAAAGAAGTTGGTGGAAGATTGCGTGATCCCCTGCATTTGCAGACCTGTGAGCTCTGGCCGTGGGATGTATATCACGGTCCATGTACACTGGTCCATGTACTGAGCAGATGTTAAGCTGCCCCTAATAGTGTCTTAGTCACGGTGTTGAGATTCGGGTGGTGCCATACTTTTATGCCAGCTTGAGAGAGGCAGGGTGGCTAAAATTGGTCACCCACCTGGGTATCGTTCACCTACCCACAAAATTGAGGTGGAACCAGATGGAAAGAACGTGGCTTTGGGACTCGGCTCAAATGCCTAAAGTGTGTTTAGCACTAAACAGTGGCCTGAAACTTTGGCTGGGTCCCCTGCCTGGAGCTCTGTGGGGCGTGTTGGCCAAGAAGCTGAGTCTCCAGAGAAAAGGTTTGGTTTGGGCTCCTGGCTGGTCAGCAGTTGGTCCTAGTCCTCAGCGTAGCCGCAGGATGGCCAGTCCTGCTTGGCTGAACTTGCACATTTTAATCCTTTGCCTTTCTTGGGCTGAAAAAAGAGACTCCTGGGGTTCAAAGAATTCAGATATCAAAACTCAAGACCCTTCAATAGTATTTAGCATTGAGAGGTTTTTGTTCAACAATTTTAGCTTTTTTTTTTAAATTAAATGTATCGGGGTGACATTGTTAATAGCATTATATGGGTTTCACGTTGGTGCCAAGTGCAGTAACATGGATGGACCTTGTTCAACAATTTTAAATTGCCCCCAAAGTGCTTCTACAAGGCGGTGCAACTAGACAGTGTGTTTGGTTATGGTACAAACACCTTCTCTTCTGTTACCTCCTGCCAGGCTAGAGGTAGGCGTTTACGCTGTGTGTGCCCTGTGCACGCACTTACGTTCGACCCCTCGTGACCAAAGGAGCAGGTTAATGCTTTCTAAGTCCGTCATTCTGTGACCTTCCTGGGTGACTTTGGACAAGTAACTTAATGTCGCCGAGTCCCAGTTTTCTCATCTCTACCGGGAGGGCTCATTATAATGCCCGTCTCCCTGTGTGGGAGGCTGTTCGGGTCCAGGGAGGTCAGTGTGTGAAGAGGCTTCCACCTTCAAGCAGGAAGAAATGTCCATCACTGAGGAAGGATGCCTCTTGGGCTCAGTGTCTGCCAGGTAGGACCACACCACTATTTTGCAGTTGTAATATTTTAATAAAATGCCTTCACTAATCAGGAAATTTCGAGTAAACAGGGCCACAGTTACATCTAGAAAGACATTTGAGAAAACAGCCTCATTTCAGAAGTCTGTGGCAAGGGGCAAAGCAATCCCAATATTGCTTTTCTTCGCTGGTTGTGAAATTTTTCCCCTTGACCCCACCAGCCAATATCCCCCTGGGTAGATTTTCTTTGGTGTGGCCCCATAGATGGAGGGTTCTTAGGTTTCGTTAGCATGTTATTTGGACATAATTCACTTAAAACTACCAAGGAGAGAACCATCAGAAATGTTCTGCTGTATACTCACGTTTAATTTGGACACTCTTTCCATGAGCCCGCTTTGATTTCATTCATTGAGTGACGATGGCGGTGATGAGCGGGATGAGAACATGCCCAGCTCTGCTATGAACGGAGTGTGTTCTCTGCCAGATACTCTGCATAGCTCCTTAGCACTTCATATAGTACCCCTAGGATTCCAGAGGTTCAGGGATGTTTCAGCCCCATTTTACAGATGGTTAAAGGGAGGCTTAGCGATATCAGTAGTAGTTTGCCCAAAGTCACACCCACGACCCATGGCATTGTCGAAATAGGAATGAAATACCTTTCGATAATTAAATGGCTTATTCAAAATGATGCTCTAATGCTGATTCCACATATTTCAAAAAGGAATGATCATCATAAAACACATTTTAGGCAGCAGCCCCCCCCCCCAACAAAAAAAAAGAACTGCCGAATGTTAACAACCACCCACCTTCGTTTGATGTCGGCACCTCCGACGTCAGGTGCGCTTTTCATATTCCCTACCATATGCCAATCCATTTTGTCTGCCATCTGCATAGCTGTAAACCGTCGGCACACGCGTGGCTGCTGGACTAAATATTTACACTGTCACATATTACAAATATCTGTTCTTTTCCTCCAGTTACACAAGACGCATTGTCTCCTAACCAATGAAATACATCGCATATCCCCTTTTCTCTCAGTACCCTTAGAGTCGTTTCTTGCAAAGAGCAGGTTCCTAAAAGGGAGGGTGGAAATAAAAGAGTCTGTGGCTCGTGTCCTCGTTGCTGGAAGAACCGTGTCTTGCCGGGTAGCTGTGCACGCAAGTGCCCCGGGTCGGCGTTCGGCCTGATGAGTGGCTGAGAAGATGCCTTGCGACGAGGCGGTGCCTGGAACATCTATTCCTGAAACCGTTTTCTGTTTAATTAGAATGAAGGATGAGGATGTTATGCTCACTTAAAGAGCAGGGGAATGATGGAAAACGGCAAGTCTTACTTTTACTACTTAGGAGCAATAAATAATTGAGTTCCTGGCTGGAACTATCTGTTATTCATCCAACTGAATAGTCGTTGCAGCCTGGCCGAGGACACGCCATCGCTGATCTCTGCGTACTAGCTTTATGGGTTGGTAGTTAATTACCGGCTACCATGAGCTCCTCTTCCTCCCAGCAAGAAATCACAAATACGGAAGAAATAATAGCCTCTTCCCCCAAGAAGTTCACTTTGGTCTCATTATTTGGGTCCTTTGACATCTATTTATTCAAGAGGGCTCCTCTCCGTGTTCCTAATCTACACAGCGTAACCATGCAACTTCCATCTTCATATTTACTTCATTTTTTTTTAATTCCTCACCCGAGGATATTTTTCTATGTATCATTAGATAGAGTGAGAGAGAGACAGAGAGAAACATCGATGTGATAGAGCCACGTTGACTGGTTGCCTCCCACATGACCTGACGAGGGCCAGGGATGAACCATAACCGAGGTACAAATCGAACCCGAGACTCTGGTCCTCGGGCTGTCGCTCTAACCACTGAGCAAAATTGGTCAGGGCTTTACTTCTTTTTTTTTTTTTATTGATTGATTTTGAGAGAGAGAAAGAGGAAAGGAAAGAGAGAGAGAAAGATTTATCAATTTGTTGTTCTAATTATTTATGCATTTATTGGTTGATGGCTTGACCTGGGATCCAGCTCACAACCTTGACCTATTGGGACGACGCTCTAACCAACTGAGCTACTACTCTTCCAGGGCCATGTTTACTTCTTGAAAATGATGTGTCTTTTGCCCATCCGGTGTGGCTCAGTGACTGAGCGTCGACCCATGCACCAAGAGGTCACTGGTTTGATTCCGGGTCAGGGCACATGCCCAGGTTGTGGGCCCGATCCCCAGTGGGGGGCATGCAGGAGGCGGCCAATTGATGTTCTTGCTCATCGATGTTTCCATCTCTCTCTCCCTCTCCCTTCCTCTCTCTCTAAAATCAATAAAGAAAAAAAAAATGTTTTTTAAGAAAATGGTGTGTTTTTCTTTTACAATTATGTTCAGCTCATTGATTGAAAGTGAGCCTGCCTTTGTTACAGAGTTTGCAGATTCACAGGATGGCTTACCTTTACTAACTTCCAAAGCAAGGGAAGATGTCTCTCACAAAAATACACCCCTCTACTTCTTATTCAATCTAATCTAGGTTCTCCCCTGCCTAGTCAAGAAACGGTAAATAGTATTTCATTTTTGTGATTACCCTCTCATTCCCAAACTTCTGTCTCTTCACACTCTTCATAATAAATGCAAGCTCTCTGCCCAGGGTGTGGCCTCTCAGGCCGTTTTATTAGCCGCCTCTGTTTTGTCTTTGTAGGTCTCAGCGTCTGCTGTATTTGGGATCTGTATTCCAACAGCTGTTTGCTGAGACTGTGAAGAAGTTCAATGCCACTGTTGGCGTTTATCATGAAACAGGAAAGCTAAACTGGAAATTTCATAAGGGCTCTGGCTGCTGATCTTCGAAAGTACACTGTTAGCAAGTTCTAATCTGTGCCCTGTAACAATCTTAACTAGATTGTGAGAAATATAAAACAGTAGGAAATAAATGTGTCATCCCAAGTGATCAAATTCTGTGTTTTTTTTGTTTGTTTGTTTGTTTTGTTTTTCTGCCTTCCTTTTGATTTCGGTCTTCAAAGATAACGAATTTAAGTTATGTTTGAAATCCCACATTTTAGTTCACAGGCAGATTTCCAGATTTTGAAACGAAACAAAACAAAACTTTATTAGCAGTTATTCTGTTTGCATCTGTGGTCTTTGAGAACATCTGAGATGGTATTCATATTTTTTATTATCCCAGAATTCTTTAGTTAGGACTTTTGCTGTCTTGACCTATTTTTTTTTTTCACAATTGAAAAGGTATATCTTGCTTGTCCTTGAATTCAATGCACAGAGACATCTGAATTTTTGAATCCCCGATCCCTCCCTCCCTCCCTCCCTCCCTCCCTCCTCTGAGTGTTTTTAAAGCAAGGTAGCCTTTTGGTTTGGTTGTTCTCTCAAAGGAAACTATTGTTTCAAGTATAAAACAGGGACAAAAAATACACAGATAAATGCCCCAAACTTACAGCATGAACCTCAGCACACAGCTTCCTGGACCACTGGCTTCCAATGCATAAAGGTAACCCAAATGTAGAAATGTCGAGAGAAACATCTATTGAACTCAATATATTGAGTTCTTCTCTCTCAAAGGAATGAGAATAAAAGAAAGAAAAGGGCCTTTCTTGTCTTTATAGTTCTTGTTTCACCATTAATTGTTTATGAAGAAAAGTTGAGTTTTTATTGCCTCTTGCTTTCTATACCCTCATATAAAACTTTTTTTCCCCAGTTCTGTTAACAAGAAAGGACTGTGCCTCTAGTTTGCTGTACGTTTCTGATTGTAGTAGTCCGTGTCCCTATTGTCTGTTCCAAAACGCTGTCGGCACAGTTTCTTTGGACCCATTTAGCATCCTGTAGGGTAGCACCGCGGTACTGGCTCACTGTTGAATACTGGAGTCTGCTAATGTCGCCGCTTCGGATATTACAAAAGACCCTGGTTGTTCCCCTAGAGAAGGTAATTATCTTTTATGCGTAGGGGACACAAAAAGAACTCATGCAAAGAAGTGCTTACATACTCCGCTCACGCTGGGGCTGACCCAAATCAATTTTCGATGCCCACCAACCCAAACCGAGTTCTGGATATCAGCGTTAAAACACTGCGTTCTCATTTTGACTAAAGGCTGATCTTGTCGGATCATTTCAAATATTGAATAATTTTCTTGGTGATTTACTAATGTTCAAAGGAACTCTAAAAGGAAAATGACAACTGTTTTTGCAGTGTCTGGTTTTCTCATTCATCCACCATGGGCTGTGTCTTCATGCCTCGTTTGTAGGTCGTATGTCTTTCTTTGGTTTGGTTCTCTCTCTAAGTCTACTGTCATGGTATACGTGAGTAGAGTATTGTAGAATGTGTAGAGAGTGTGACTTCATTCATTATAAAGAGCACAGAACTAATTGCTATTGAGGTATTATTTAGCAACTACGGAGCACTCACGATTTTGTGAGCTGTGCAATAGAAACCATTGCTGATAAGAGTAATGACGAGATCTGCATTGGATGAACCTTGGCCATTTGCATCCCATGATGCATAAGACATGTTCTCTGCCCCCCAGATACCTGTAGCCTGGGGTAGGATAGAGGACATAACTAACTCATTGCACTGATGTGCCCTAAGTGCTACACCAGTGGTGATTATTGCTCCCTTTCGTTGAACAATCTGGTGAACCATCTCCACGTAAATGCAATAGGTTTCGAGTTCCTAGTCTCCTTTCTCGATGCATTAATGGTTTAGGGATTTATGAAAATATATTTTTATTGATTTTTAGAGAGAGAGGAAGGGAGAGGGAGAGAGAGACAGAAACATCAATGAGAGAGACACATTGATCAGTTGCCTCTTGCACACCCCCCACTGAGGATCAAGCCCACAACCTGGGCATGTGCCCCGACCAGGAATCGAACCAGCGACCTCTTGGTCCATGGGTCAATGCTCAACCACTGAGCCACACCGACTGGGCGGGATTTTCATTCTGATGCCAACTGGTAAAATACAATGATACAGATGGGACTCCTTGGTCCAAGGGATTGAGGTCATTTATTAGGTTAATTGTGAGATTGACATTGTTCTAAAACAATGGGCTTTATGCCAAAACTGTATTATACGTCAGTGTTGTAGGATGAAGTGTGCCCGCCTTCCCCCCCCCCACTATGAATATGTGTTGAAGACCTAAATCCTGGTACCTAGAATGTGACCCTATTTAGAGAGAGGGTCTTTGTAGATGTCATCAAGTTAAAATGAGATCATTGGGGTGAGCCCATGTTTATTTTGACTGGTGTCCTTGTAAAAGAGGGAACACATTGTGGCAGCCACGGGAAGACAGTGGTGACGATGGAGGCAGAGATTGAAGTTACGCTGCCACACGCCAGGACACACCTGAGGAAACCAGAATCTGGAGGAGGCAAGAAAGGATCAGAGCAAACATGGCTCTACCAACACTGTGATTTAGTGCATTTCAAACTCCAGAACAGATGACTCAAGACATTTCCATTGTTCCTAGCCACCGTTTGTGGTTCTTTGTTACAGTAGCCCTAGGAAGCTTAATGCATTTAGTAACCTTTTCCTTATCATTTAAAATTACACCTATCACAAAAAGAGCTTGGAAGTCTTCCTTGCTCTTGACTTTTCTGGAATAGTTTGAGGAGAATAGGCGTTCGTTCTTCTTTGAATGTTCGATAAGACCCCCCTGTGAAGCTGTCCAGACCCAGGCTTTTGTTTGCTGGGAGTTGATTGATTCCAGTTTCAATTTCCTTGGTTGTTTTTGGTCTGTTCAAGTGTTCTATCTCTTCCCGGTTCAATTTTGGGAGACTGTGTGATTCTGGGAATTTGTCCGTTTCGCCTAGGTTGTCCAACTTGTTGGCGTATCATTGCTCATAGTATTTTCTAACAGTCCTTTGTATTTCGGTGGTGTCAGTTGTTACTTCTCCTCTTTTGTTTCTGATTTTGTTTATTTGGGTCCTCTCTCTTTGTTTCTTGGTGAGTCTGGCTAAAGGTTCATCAATCTTGTTTATCTTTTCAAAGAACCAGCTCTTGATTTCATTGATTTTTTTAAATTATTTTTTTAGTCTCTATGTCATCTATTTCTGCTCTGACTTTTATTCTTTCTTTCCTTATACTTGCTCTTGGTTTTGCTTTTTGTTCACTTTCTAGTTCTTTAGGTTGTAGGGTTAGGCCTGGAAACAACCCAAGTGTCTATCAGTAGATGAATAGATTAAAAAGCTGTGGTACATTTACACAATGAAATACAATTCAAAAAGAAAGATCTCTTACCCTTTGAGATAATATGGAGGGACCTGCAGAGTATTATGCTGAACGAAATAAGCCAATCAGAGAAGGACAAGTACCCCATGATGTCACTTATTTATAGAATATCATGAACAAAATAAGCTAATGATCAAAATAGATCCAGAGACATGGAAGTAGGGAACAGACTGACAAACCTCAGAGGGAAGGGAGGTGGAGGGGGTTGGGAAAAGATAAACCAAAGAACTTATATGCATATATGCATAACCAATGGACGCAGACAATAATTCAGGGAAAGCTGGAGAGGGGTGGGAGCAGGGAGGAGGAGGTCAAAGGGGGAACATCTGTAATACTTTCAACAATAAAGGTAAGAAAAGTAAAAATGATACCTATCACATAATATTCACAAGTTGGACCAAAGAAGTTGACCAGAATTATTGCATATGAAGCTGCAATATAAATTCAATTAATGAGCTACACGTGAGAAGCATTGTCACTAATGATTAATTCGGGACAGACTATTAAGGTAATTTAAAGAGTATATTTTACATTTAGAGAAATTAATTAAAATGGCCAATTCTCTTTGTTCAATAACACTTATTGAATTTAGTATATTCTAGGTTCTGTAGGGAAAACAAGGATGCAAAAATATAAGTAAGAAGTGGCATTAAAAGACTGGTTCTGTGTGTACCAAAGACCCGATGTTTCCTTCTAGAATTATTTTGTGAAATTGCAGAATTCCTCATTGGCTTATGTATTTTGTTCCTAAAGCTCAGATTGTATAGGAGTAGGGTTGCCAGTTAAAATACAGGAGACCCAGTTAAATTTGCATTTCAGATAAACAACACACTTCTTTTTTTAAGTATAAATATGTTGTATGCAATTTGGGGGGCTTACATATTTAAAAATGTTCAGTACCTGGAATTCAAATTTTTTTGTCTGTCTGGTATTGGCTTTTGCTAAATGTGGCAGCCTGGGGAGGAGTAAACATGACGTTCAAGAGAGCCAAGATGAGGAACCCAAGAATCATCACCCACAAGTGGCTACATTCCCACACTTTCTGTTACTTATTGCCAATTTGCTACCTTAATGAGTCTATAATGATCTCCAGAGTCACCTGTAATACCAAAGTTTAAGGGTGATTTTGGTGATTAAATGAGGTAGCAATTAGGTGTGTTAGAATGGATACTGTTGAATAGATAGGGCCTGTAACTGTTGCGTAGGATTTAACTTTTTTTCACTATCTATGTAATGCTCAGTAGAGCACTGTCTTGTGTTCCGAGTAAGGATGTAAGGGATGAATGCATGCATTAGCAATAATCTCCAATTCATTTGTGAACACTGAATATCAGGGCCTTGAAAAAAGATGGGTTTAGCTTTGCTTTGTTCTGTTCTGTTTTAATCACTTGGTCAGATTCTGGTTGAGTCCTGGTGTAGCAGGTGACTCTAGAAGCATCAGGAAGTCCTGCTGTTGAATCTAGACATGTGTATTACCAGTGTATTCATGTGCTGTAACAAAGTATCACAGATTGGGTGCTTTAACACAGTAGGCATTTATCCTCTCAGTCTGGAGGTTGGAAGTCTGGAATCCAGGTGCTGGCAGAGTTGGTCTCTTCTGGAGGTTCAGAGGAAGAGTTGGTTCCATGCCTCTCCTAGTTTCTGGTGGTCGATTACCATCCTGGGCATTCCTTAGCTTGTATCCCGGCAACTCCAATCCTCGCCTCCATCTTCAAATGTCATTCTGTGTGTGTCTGTCTTCTCTTCTTATAAGGACATCATCCGTCATGTAGGCTTAGGTTCCATCCTAGTCTATTGTGATCTCATCTTTGCTTGATTACATCTGCAAAGACCCTGTTTCCAAGGAAGGTCACAGTCACAAGTACTGAAGGTTCTGACTACCTCTCGTCTTTTGGGGAGACACAGCTCAACCTACAACAACCAGTAGCTACCCTTCAATGACATTTTAAGTGCCTCAACAATTTGCATTTTTATAATAATAGATATGCATCTTATTATAATATTTGTGATGTCCTGTGCAGTTTATCATTAGTGGAGATAAACAAAAATTCCTCTTTAAAAAAATAGGCTTTTCCCCAATGTTTCCAGAGCAGAGTTTTAAAAATATTTAGGGAAACAATAGCTAGGTGGTAATATATGAATACTATATTTGAACATTTTGTGATTGTGAATATAATTGTAAAATAAGTTTCACAGTCTAGAAGAAAGAAATTTGGAAGGAAAAAGTAAAATTAGTAATAGAAACATTTTTTTTTTCTTTTCCCTTCTTTGTGGGCCCTCATTTCTGTATTTTGTTGTTTTTGTTTGTTTGTTTGGTTTGTTTAGATGTTTTTTTACATGTAATAAATGGAATTCTTCTTTTGTGCAATAATACTGAGGGCTTTTTCTTGCCAAGTGTCCCAAACTCAAACTGATTTCACTGAAAAGTCCAAGGGTAGATATGTTCAGGTATGACTGGATCCAGGCACAATGTCATTAGGATATGGTCTCTCCTTTCCTCTCTGTTGACTTCAAAGAGTTTATTCTCATGTATGATTTCTTCCCATCTCCCATCTTTCCCTAGTGTTCAATTTATATTATCCCTATAGCTAACCTTTCCAGCAGAAACAGAGCACTTAGTTCCAAGTAGTTTCAATAAAATCTTGGGATTATGTCTCATTAGCAAATTCTGGATCTTTTTTGTTTTGTTTTATTAATTTATTTTTGTTACAGATGTTTCTCCTTTTTCCCCCATTGACACCCTCCTCCCCATCCCCCCCACCCCGTCCCCAGCTTTGTTGTCCATGTCCATCAGTTATGCATACATGCATATAAGTTCTGTGGTTTATCTCTTCCCTCCTCCCCCATCCCCTCTTCTGAGGGTTGTCAATCTGTACCCTACTTCCACGTCTCTGGAACTACAATATTTTTTAAAGTATCATTCAATTTTCAATTGCATCAACAGTGTTTGCTAACCAATTAGGCAAATTGTATTTCTACGTAAAGGATTAAATGAGCTGAATGCTAAGATATTTTAAACTCTAATATTTTTTGCAAGAAAATCTGGTTTTTCTCATTTCCCAAAGCAATATCTATAAATACGCTAACAATGAAATAAATGCCAACAGGTAAAATACATGTATTTTTAAAAACCACAGCTTTCACAAATACTTCTAAAATTAGCCAAGTTCTGGATTGTGAATGACTTCATATTTGAGTTTACTCATTTATAAGTGAGGATTCAATATCTAATCATAATGCCATTAGCAATTTTAAAATACTCCACCATGCTAAAGTGCCTATAACAGAGATTTTTATATAGTAAATATTCAACATATGTTATTCTCGTCCCTTTTCCATTTTTTGATAAACCACTCAAACGTGCCAATTAAGCATAACCAGGTATGTGTTACTGTTTTGGTTTTTCTTTTTCCTGAGGGTTTGAAGAGGTAAAGAAAAGGTTGTTTGATATTTGCGCTTATTTGTTGTTGTTGCAATTGAAAATGCCTGAATTTGGAATTATTCTGTAATTCCAGGTGATGTCTGAAGGCAGCTTTACTGGAGAGAACATTTGGCTTTATAAACCTCAGCCAGTAGTTTCCAGGTGACCAGCAGGATAAATATGAGAAATACCCGTGGCACTCCCGTTGTCTCGTGAAAGATCACTTGCTACGCAATGCCCTTCACATGGTAAAGGATAAAAAGGCAGATTATGTACACCCGTTTTGGTAAATTCCAGGAAACATCTGACTCACTGAAGCATACGTGGTGTATTTGAAATATAAATGCACATACTAATGGAGCTGATTTTATCGTCCTGAAAGTATAATCAAAGTCAATAATTCACTACGACTAAAGAGAACACAGGAAGGATACAGGGATGAGGTCATTTGTATACCACAGCCATAGGCAACAGATGGCGAGGCAGTTTTCAGTGTTCCTCACAGAAAACATTTCAGACTCGCGCATACCTGTACACACTAAAACCAGATCGTTGGGATAGTCTGGTCGTAATTCATGGGGACCGTTCCCAATCAGCTGCTGTTTTCACTATCATGCAGACTAAACACAGATCAGTAGAACATTTTCCAGGACAGTGTGGCATTACGTGAAAATCCATAATGAGATCTATCCAGTAATGTTTATGTAGGGACGTATCTGAGAATGATTTCATTAGCTCTGCAAATAGATAGGTCATCATCTTAGGAAAACACTCACGTGAAACAGCATTGCTTTTTCCATACACGAGGAACAACGGATTTCTCCAAACGCCCATTGAGGTGCTCAGCGGAGATTTTATTTGGGTGACCTAGAATATTGCTTACCATTATGAGTGTCAGAAAAGGACAAGGCAGGCCCTCACTCACATTGTTCGTGAAGTAGAGAGGGAGGTTCAGTGGCTAAGCAGACAATTTCAACACACTGTGGCCAGTGGTGTCAGGAGAATGTTCTGGAAGCATATGCAGGAGCTGGTCAGCCAAACCTTCAAAGACAGGGGAGCTTTCTGGGGGAGACGGTACCTCAGTTGAGTTGGAGGGATGATTAAGATTTAGCATGCGGGGTCTGGTATTTCTGGTAAGGATACATCTTGAGAAAATGTGTGAACCAACAGTGTGGGTCTGAGGGGAAAAAAATTACAGTAAGGCCCAGCCGGTGTGGCTTGGTGGTTGAGCGTTGACCCATGCACCAAGAGGTCGCCAGTTCGATTCCTGGTCAGGGCACATGCCCAGGTTGTGGGCCCGATCCCCAGTAGGGGGCATGCAGGAGGCAGCCAATTGATGTTCTCACTCATCGATGTTTCTGTCTCCTTCTCCCTTCATCTCTCTCTCTAAAATCAACAAAGAAAAAAAAAATCACACTAAGATCTGGCCAGGTATCTTGAGACAAGAAGTTGTAGAAGGAGGCAGTGGAGAGGGCTTGGAAAGCTTGTATGACATGAAAGTGTGTTTCACCCTCATCAAATGCCCAGTGGCAAGTCCTTCGTGTGTATAGCAACTGATGTAAGCCAGCTGGGTCGTTGGATTGTGAGGTATCTGTGTCTTCCAACAGTCAGACGTAGGGCATGGCTCCAGGTGTCTGTTAACAGGAGAACAAATGTCAGTCCTGCTTCTGCTACACATTCAAAGGCTTAATAAGCAGCCGGCATGAGAAACAGTCACACAGTCAGTTTGTGAATTAAATGAAATCCTCAGCTCTCTGTCCTTTCAGACACTCTAACAGGATTGGAAATTGAAGGCTCATGTTCAGATGTGACAATATTCCAGAAGCAGTACTGGGCTACCTATCTCATCAGAATCAGCATAATCCTGTCCACCGCTCACCACAGAACACCGCGACCTTAGGGCCGGGTCATCGTTCCCAATGGAAATCTACTGGCTATGGACTGCTGGGTCAGATTTCTTAAAACCTGTTCAGGAAAGGGTACAGACACCCCCTCAATATCCCTAGCTTTTCCACATGTCTTGAACACTTCTCATTTCTCCACGAAAAATCAATTCAGTCATTCATCATCCGATAGCTGTTCAATGCTGATCCGAGAGGAGGGTGCTCACCGCAGGGACGGGGCTTCTGGAGTCCTTCGCTGGGTGGCGCCCTCCCCACATGAGGCACATCCCCATCCGGGTCCCTCGGACCTCAGCCCGCTTCTCCAGGCTGGAGGTTAGACAACCAATGCACACACGTAGCTCATACTGTTGAGACAGAGTGTTTGAAAGGGAACGCATTGCATTAGCAGACTCCGGGTTTGGAAAGCTCCTGCTGAGAAGGACCAGGGGACGGACAGAGACCAGACAGAAGGCCGTGACGAGCACCAGGCCATTTTTCCAGGAAGGAAAAAGAGAAAATGGAGACAAATGCGTGTTTCTGCTGTTGTGGCAGGCTCCAAAAATAAAGGAAGTTGTGTTAAATAATTATTAGCATAGATGCTAATTACCATTGAATATATATGTCTATATGTATATTAACATATATATGCATATGCATATATATATTTGTGTGTATGTGAATATATATATTTGCATATATATATTTGTGTGTGTGTGTGAAAATATATATATATAGATATATATCTATATATATATATATTCACTGTGTGTGTCTTAGGTAAGTGTGTATATTTATATTTATATTTATTTTATGTATTATATATATTATATTATACACACACACCTTTCCATCTAATAAAAAGCAGGCTAGGATTTTATTAAATTAGTAGCCTATGTAATGAGTTCATTCTAAAGGCCAGTTAGGCCCATTTGGTTGTTCTCATGTGTTTACTGTTTGCGTCCATTTCTGGACAACGTGTGAGAGAAATCACCTCTCTTAAAAACCGCTGAAGAAATGTTCACGTTGAAACAGCATACAATGGACAGCAGCTTATTGTAAATGTAATCCAATTTCTAACATATTTTGAAAACTTACGCCATTTATAAGGGTGAGGGGCAGCAGAGCTAATTTACAATGCTAACAAGTTTGTAGTTGATCAGTTTTAACCGTTAGATGATTAATGGCTGGGCAGTTAATCATTACCAGTCAGGAAAGAGGGCTGTTTAGTACACAATTAATTGTAACTCAGCATCATCTTGCCATTATCTGTTATATCCACACAGCTATTAAGTTTATGTTTTCTTTATCATCTGCTGATGTAATTTGATCATTTCTCTTATAACTCCGTCCTAACCAAACATCAAAAGCAATATTCTGATCATTTAATGATGGAAATAATATATCTAACAAATAAAATAAACGAATGTCACTGACTACTTGGAACTGGCTGGTGACAAATTCAATATACTGTCTTTTCCTTCCCTAAACTTCAGTAAAGATTATTGTTTGTGCCACGGATTTTGGCGTTTAATATCACGTCAACTTGTATTGTCATTTAATTGTCCCAGGGGCCTTGTTTCCCCCAGTGGATGTTAAGCCCCTGTGTCTTGCACATCTGACGTGATCCTCCTTCCACCCCATGGCATTATACCCATTCAGTAAGGATCTATAATTTAACTGAGAAGAAATGAGTCTGTGACACTTTTGCTTGTAACTGGGTAGGTTTCACATTGCGAAATACGCTCAGCAACGCCTAACTCCGCCCTCTTTGGAGTTCAGGTTTCTATCAATGCATCCGTGTGGGGTCAGCTAAGGGACACGATGGGTGACCTCTCTTTTGCATGCGTAATATCAAAAAGGAGCTACAAATAACAAACTGGGCAATTTTACTGCTATCAGTTTGCAATTCGTTGCTGAAATAGGGCAAAGTATGTTACAAATCCACTTTTTAAAAAAATTACGTTTCAATTATAGTTGACTTACAATATTATGTTAGTTAGCTATATAACATAGTCATTAGACATTTCTATAATTTGTAAAGTGATCATCCCAAGGGATTAAGAAGTACAGGTTGGCAGTTATAAAAATATAGTCTTGGGGCCCAGCCCATGTGGCTCAGTGGTTGAGTGTCGACCCATGCACCAAGAGGTCGCCTGTTCGATTCCCGGTCAGAACACATGCCCAGGTTGTGGGCCAAATCCTCAGTGTGGGGCATGCAGGAGGCGGCCCATCGATGGTTCTTGTTCATTGATGTTTCTATCTCTCTCTCCCTCTCCCTTCCTCTCTCTCTAAAAATCAATAAAGGAAAAAAATATATATCGTCATGGAGTGTAAAGTACAACATAGGGGATATAGTCAATATTATTGTGACAACTTTGGATGGTATCGGGTGGGTACTAGACTTGTGACTCCTTTCCTTGAATGCGGGGATATGTTTTGACTCCCTCAGTATCCTTGTGTGACTGTCCACCTCGGGGTGGAAACAGGCAGTTTGGAGTCATGAATTTTCAATACATCAATACTGTTTCTCTGAATGACTACAGTCAGAAGGTTGCAGTTTACCTCCTTCCCTGAAGCCACTGAAAGGGACTGACACTAGCAGATCTCGCTCCCTTAGATCCTGAAGCTGGTGACGTCTGAGCCCATTGTGACTCTGAAAAAGCCCGATCTATTGCTCACTATGTAATGACATTTGCAAATCTACGTGTATGACCAGATGTGGACTTTCCCAGCTCCTGCCTTCATCTGCCCAATTCCTCCTATGTATTCAACCTTAAAATGGTATTACTATCATGAATTGCTGAATCCACTAATTTACCCAACTCTCCTAAAATTTCTCCATGCTTCTCCTACAGTTCTAACACGTGAACATATCCCATGAATGTTAGTTGTTACCACTCTGGGAATCCCAAGATTTCCTCTCCATTTGGCAGCCAAACAGATGTTTCCTGGCCGGTTTGGCTCAGCGGTTGGAGCGTCGGCCTGCGGACCAGAGAGTCCCGGGTTCGGTTCCCACTAGGGGCACGTGCAAAAAAACAAAAAAAAAACAAAGGTGAATCAAATGGCACCACCTTTCCTGAAACACATCCCGTGTCCATGTGGCGTGTCCGCGTGACGCTGAACTAGAATAACACCCCCAGTTCTCACCACTCCTTGGAACAGGGCTCCACCCGCATCTGCCCTCGGGCCTCAGCATCCTCTCCTTGTCCGTCTGGACACCCTGGCCTTGGTATTCCTCCTGTGTCTGAGCCGGTTCCCACCTTCGCTACCCCGCGGTGCCAGTGCTGGGTGCCCTCTGTCTGGAGGGCTGTCCACTGCGGAAGTCCTGCGGGAAGGCGGCTGTCATCACTCAAGCCTCAATGTTCATGTTACTTGGTCAGAGGGCCCTCCCTGAGCATCCTGTCTACAGCCGCCTCCCAACACTGTACCCCGCTTTCTCCTTTCACCCAGTGTGCCCCTTACTACGTATGACGACGTAAGCTTATCTCATTCCTTGACCTATGTCCCTTCCTTTCCCCGACTGCAACATAAGTAGTTATACTAGGAAACCGAGGCCTCATGTCTTTATTTCCAGCCATACCTTCGGGCCAAGGATGCTGCCCTGCACAGCCGCGCTCGTGTCCCGCTCGCTGACGAGCGGTCAGTGAAGGGCTCTTACTGTCTCTCCATGGACCTGTGGTTTGAAGTCTGATTAGCCCCCTGTTCCTTGGGGTTTGTCATCAGTGGTTGCACCACGCCCCACTCCTGACGATTGCCTTCCACGGTTAGATGACAGCCCCGTGGACCAATAATAATTTTTAAAACGTCCATGGAACGCACTTTTTTTCAGCTTACTTTTAAAGGAGCTCTCCGCCCACACACCCCAAGCTGGGACCGGGCTAGAACTGCAGGAGCCTAGTGTGTCTCGTGTCCATAAACTCTTGGCATTTGCCAGCTTGAGGTGACCTCAGAGAACATCCAGGACCAACTATTATTTTTCCCAGGAGAAAACTGGAGGGCGGGCCTGCAAAATGTCACCAAGGTCAGGGTGACAGTGAGGGCGCTGAGGCCGCAACCAGAGCCCACCGGGCCTTGCTGCGCTGCATGCACAGGGACCTCCTGGCTCCTCAGCAGGCTGTGCACCTGGGGGCCGAGTTAGGGAGAAGCACGCCAAGGACACCGCAGTTGTCACGTCGCGAACAGATCACAGGGAAAACAGAGAAGGACGTGTCTATTTGCCCACTGCCCTTTATCCCCATCAAGGTTGCGATTCAACATTTAAAGAATACTTAGACAACAGAGCCAAGGGGGGTGGCATCAGAGACCTAAGAGATAGAGAGACAGTAAATCGAGGAATCTTTCAGCAAATGGTCTGCGGGCTTCTGATATAACTCACCATAGCAGACGGGCCGCCCCAGATGACTACCTCCAGCCAGACAGCACAGAAAAAGGCGGGTTAGTAAAGTAGAAAACGATCATTTGTGCCCGGTATTTGATTTCTGTAACATTTTTGCAAACGTTCCGTCAGGGCAGCTTGTCCCGCTCATCCTTGAAACCCAGCTGGCAGTATAAACCCTGGAACCCAGAAAGCGTGACTAATTCGCTGAATACATGTGGAAGTGTATATTTCTTAGTGTGTACTTTTCATAGTTATTGGCTATTGGATAATAATCGTATCTTTATTTGCTTTTTTTTTTTTTAATTTCAGATATAGCTGAGCATCCAAATAGGTTAGAGACTAGTATGAATTTGAGTGCTGACTACCCGTTTTGAATCACATGCTTCGTTCCTGTGAACACCTGTCATGCACTAGGGAATTAGCCTGTCGATTCACAGAGACCAGAAATCATCAAGAAAATCTTGGGTGTTTTTTTCTTATGAGTATGTAAGGCCAGAATTTGAGCTCAGTGGAGAATTTGCAAAGGAGTTTTGTCGTCGTACGTTCCAATTCGTATCCAGAGACCTCACACCATTTGTTTATTTATTTTTCTTTATTGATTTTTAGAGAGAGAGGAAAGGAGAGGGAGAGAGAGATAGAAATATTGATGAGAGAGAACATCGATTGGCCGCCGCCTGCACACTCCCCACTGGGGATCCGGTCCACAACCTGGGCATGTGCCCTGACCGGGAATCGAACCCGTGGGGGATGCTCAACTACGGAGCCACACCAGCCGGGCCTCACACCATTTAAATTTCACTCTTTCCATCCTGCAAAGCAAACATCGTGCTTGTTTAGCGTCGATAATATAAAAGCTCATTCTGGAAAACAGCCATTTGACATGTGCTAAAACTGTTTTCCCCTGAAATGAGTTCACCTCACTGCTCTAGTGAGACTCAGGAGTCTGCCGTGGGGGTCCTTGCCGCTAGCCAGGAAGTCAGTGAGGAACGCATTTCATGTCAGCTGCCTGGCCTACCCTCATTTTTCTCTGTTGTCAAAAGTTTTTCATTGTGTTGTGGTGGTTACATGATATTCTATGGCTTTCTTCAGGAAAAGAGAGATAAAATCAGTGCATTTGTAGTTTAAAGGTTTACCCATGTTGCTCTTCGGGTGATAGACTTTCCAACTTCCTTTAAGATTGATGTGTCCATCATATTAAAAAAATTAAGCCATGGTCTGGCCTGTGTGATTCAGTGGTTGAGCGTCAACCCAGGCACCTGGAGGTCGCCGGTTCGATTCCCAGTCAGGGCACATGCCCAGGTTGTGGGCCCGATCCCCAGTGGGGGGCATGCAGGAGGCGGCCAATCGATGTGCTCTCTCATCGATGTTTCTATCTCTCTCTCCCTCTCATTTCCTTTCTCTGTAAAATCAATAAAGGAAACAAAAATTAAGCCATGCAAAAGAGAAACTACATTTTTTGATTGTTGTTAATCCTCACCTGAGGATATTTTTTCCATTGATTTTCAGAGTGAGTGTGAGAGAAGGGGGCAGGGAGGGGAGAGAGAGACACACCAATGTGAGAGAGACACATCGACTGGCTGCCACCCGCACGTGCCCGACCTGGGCCAGAGATCAAACCTGCAACCCTGGTACGTGCCCTTGACCGGGAATCGATCCCATGACTCTTGGGCTCTCGAGTCGACACTCTGATCACTGGGCAACACTGAGAAACTACATTTTTAAAAGGTTGCTATTCGAATCAGAAAAACTACAATCCAGTAATAATTACAGCTTCGTAATGAAAAGGATCCTAATTGGAATTAAAAATAGGACTTTTAGTGCAGTGAAAAGAGTCTCTGGTGGGCCTTGTGGGCTAATTTCGCTAATAGCTACTTTCTGAAAAGCCCGTGTTAAATAGGCATTTACTCAGTTTTGTCAAACATTCAGAAATTCAGACCCTCGGCCAATGTGAAGTTTACCTATTGCCAAGAATGTAAATACTTAGGATATCAAATATAAAATGGGATATTTGCCCTGGCCAGTGTGACTCAGTTTGTCGGGCATCCTTCTGTGCACTGAAGGGTTGCCAGTTCAATTCCTGGTCAGGGCACATACCGGGGTTGCAGGCTCCCCAGTGGGACACATGCTGGAGGTAACCAATCTACGTGTCACAGTGATGTTTCTCTCTCTCTCTCTCTCTCTCTCTGACAAATCAATAAAAACATCCTTTAAAATATATTTTTTTAAAATAGGATCTTTGAAGAGATAGCCTAGTTCTCTTCAGTTTTCAGTCTTTTTGTTTATTTATTTATTTATTTATTATTCCTCTTTTTATTATCACATTCCATAACCCAAAAACACAAGAAATAAAAGTAAACGTATGCATTCTTTTTTTTTTATATTTAAAAATGGAAACTATATTTTTAAAAATCTAACTAGATTTTGAAACACTTCTAGTGAACCTTTATGTCTAATCTGAATTAGCGAGGTCCTATAGTATTAAACGGATGACACGACAGTCACCCCAGTTGACTGCTCTTCCCTGAGGTGACTGCATCGGCACCAGAAAAGTTGCCACATGCTGATAGTGAAGACGGAGGGACCACAGCATGCAGCCCTGTAGGAATAGCCTGGCCTGGGAAAGAGCACGATAAGCGAGGGAAAGGAAGAGAGAAAAGCAGGAGGCAGACAAGACGTGAGGGGGGAGAGGGGGACCCAGAGAGTGAGGGTGGGATGGGGATGAGTGAGGTCATGGGAAGGAGCGTTCTGTTCCTCCAACGTTTAACCAGAGCCGTGGTGGGAGGGCTTCACAGTTCTTTGTTTCTCATCGCGCCGGTATTTTATTATCATTGATATAGAATTGACATACAGTATCCTATTCATTTCAAGTGAACATCATAGTGATTTGATGTTTATGAACATTACAAAATGCTCCACACTGTAAGTCTAGGTAGCACCTGTCCCCGTGCAAAGTTATTACGACATGATTGATCACATTCCCTACGCTGTGCATTATGTCCCCGTGACTTATTTATTTTATAATTCAAAGTGTGTCCCTTTTAATCTCCTTTACCTACTTTGTCCTCCCTCAACCCCTGCCCACTCTGGTGTCACCAGTTTGCATCCTGTATCTACGAGTCTGTTCCTGTTTTGTTTGTCGATGCATCCGTAACAGCAATAATAATAGCAACCACAGCAACAATAATAATCGCTAATATTTACTGATGACTATAGCTCAAGCCCTAGTCTAACCTGATACTTTTATAATGGCTTTGCACAGCCTGTCCATATATATAGAAACCGTCATTCAAAACCTGGGAGATACTGGGCATGTGTTTGCTATATAATTTGGAAACTGTGGAAGGCTGATCAAAAGAAGGGACTGTTGCTCTAGGAGAATATATTAAAATAAAAATATAGAACCTTAAAAATTTTGAAAAACATATTAGGCCCGGCCGGTGTGGCTCAGTGGATATAGCGTCATCCCATGGACTGAGAGGTCCTGGTTGGATTCCCGGTCAGGGCACATGCCCAGGTTGCAGGCTCGATCCCCACTAGGGGGCGTGCAGGAGGCAGCTGATGGATGTTTCTCACATTGACGTTCCTATCTCTATCTCCCTTCCTCTCTCTCTAAAAAAATCTATGAAAGCATATTTTTTAAAAAAGTATTAGGATGTTCACCTAAAGAAAGGAGTGACTGTAGGAGAAGGAAGAGATGTGGAGTCCTGAATTTAGAGAAAATATAGTAATACTAAAAATAACAAGATAAAAACCTAAACCACATCTGAAGATTCAGCAATCCAGTTCAAACATCTATAGGTAGGAATGAATTTATGAACATGGTCAATGATCTCTTGTGAGGTTCCATAGCTGACTGATTATAACTGTTACATAAAATTTAGATAATATAAATTCTTGATATATTTTGCATGTTAACCCCTTGTTGGAGCTGTTGTTTGCCAATAACCTCTCCTATTCAGCTGGTTGCCTTTTGTTTTGTGATGGTTTCTTTTGCTGTGCAGAAGCTGTTTGGTTTGCTATAGTCTCATTCATTTATTTTTGACTTTACTTCATAATATCCAAAATATGTAAAGAACTCATGCAACTCAGCACCAAATGAATAAGCAATCCAATTAAAAAATGGGCAGAGGATCTGAACAGACACTTCTTCCAAGAAGACACAGAGATGCCCAGCAGATATATGACAAGTGGTCAACTTCAGTAGCTCTTAGGGAAATGCAAATCAACACTACAACGAGATCCCACCTCACACCTGTTAGAATGGCCATTATCAACAAGACAGGTAATGACACGTGTTGGAGAGGTTGTGGAGAGAAAGGAACCCTCATACACTGCTGGTGGGAATGTAAACTGGCACAGCTGCTGTGGAAAACACTCTGGTGGGTCCTCAAAAAAAAAAAAAAAAAAAGAAGAGTTGCCATATCAGCTAACAATCACTCTTCTGGATATCTACTCAGAAACATGTATTCGCAGAGATATATGCACCCTTATGTTCATTGCAGCATTATTCACGGTGGCCAAAACATGGAGGCAGCCAGAGTGTCCTTTAATAGGTGACTGGGCAAAGAAGATGTGGTACATATACACCATGGAATACTACTCAGTCGTGAGAGTAGTGCTCAGCCATCTGTGATAGCACAGGTGAAGCTTGAGTTTCCCATGCTAAGTGAAGCAAGTTGGACAGAAAGAACTAAGAAGCATATGACTTCACCATAGGTGGGATATCAAACGGAAACTCGTAGACACAAACAACAGTGTGGAGGTGACCAGAGGGGAGGAGCATGGTCGGTGGTAAAGGGTAAAGGAGACCAAATATATGGTGACGGAAGAGGATTTGGCTTTGGATGGTGGGCGCACAATGCAATATACAGTTGCAGTGCACTTGAAACCGATGTAATCTTAGGAACCAATGTCACCCCAATAAATTTAATAAAAAATTTAGATGACGTAGGTTCTTCCTAAATCAATATATCCAGTGTCCAGAGAATAGGTTGAAATGTGGCCTGATATGGAGGGAAGGACTCTGGATCAAGTATTTAGGACTATACAGTGCAAGATGAGTAATACCAACTGCTAAACAATTAATTTTTAAAATATTTTTTCTTTATTGATTTTAGAGAGAGGAAGGGAGAGGCAGAGAGAGATAGAAACATCGATGAGGGAGAACATCGATTGGCTGCCTCCTACATGCCCCCCACTGGGGATCAGGCCCACAACCTGGGCATGTGCCCTGACCGGGAATCGAACTGGTGACCTCGTTGTGCATGGGTCGACACTCAACCACTGAGCCACACCGGCCGGGCTCAACTGCTAAACAATTTTAAGTGTCGGTGATGCTGCTTGTATGTGAACAATGGATTCCAGGTGAGCTCCCTGATTCTGAAACGGCCTTTACAAGAAATTCTGGAACATGCATCACATCCTCTCCTCAAGGAATCGTTTTCTAAAATTAAAACGGACTGTCTAAACGAAGTCACCGAAGCCCTTCATTTTGTATAATGCTGTTATGTTTCACCTCCTGCATTTTCACAAAATCTATTTTTATTTTCTAAAGGAGTAGAGAGAGTGTATATACTAAACGCAGCCCAATGGACCAAAAAAGAAACCCAGATGTTTAACCGTGAAATCTACATTGGAAACGGTCTTTTGGAAAGATGCTGAAACGTTTCCAAAATATCACGAAGATCGGAACAAATTGCTGCCGAAATGACCTTCACCGCGGGCAGGATCAGCAGTCTATGATTTATGTGCAAAACATCCTTCTTGCTCTTTAATCTTTCCTAACTTTGCCAATGATGGATAAAAATAAGTTTCTGAAACATCCTTCTTACCAAAAAACAAGTGAAAATGATTATGAGTTATGAAACACACACATACTTCAATGTATAGATATTTAAGTCTATATATAGTGTGAACACCCCATATTAATCTTACCAGCACAGTTCATCCATGATTACAGATATGTTTAGCTATGTGTCTGTTAGATAGATTCTCAGTATAGCTTGGAATCAGGCTACATGATAATCTGCTTCAATAATTTTTAATTGAATGAACATAATATAAAGAAGCGTAATACCTGTTTTATAGTTGAGGCGTAAGGTTACCTAACTTTGCCAAGGACTGACAGATTATGGGTCCAGAAATTCAGTCTCCAGGGCCCATACGCATAACCGTGTATTATACAAATTATCTACCTCACATCGATAAGCATGCCGTTGAGCTTATGGAAGGTAATTTGCAGAAACTGTGTCTTAGTTGGCAGCCATGATTCGGAAATCCAGTAATCAGTACATCATCTCCCACTTGCTAAAAACCCATTCATTGATTCCGGTAAAATAGCATAAAACGGCTAAAATAAGACTCTAATGAAAGCGTGTCCTCGGTTACGTTTCCATCCAAAAATAGGTCAATTATTTCTGCACACATCATGAGGCATTTTTTGGTGACATCATAGCAAGTAAATGGAAAGATGTTTAAAAATAAGGGCAAGGCTATTTTTATATACCTCGTGTAAATAGAAGCATCCAGTACTTGTTCTTCTGTGACATTCCCTTGGCGTAGTGTCCTCAGGGTTGGTTCATCCACGTTCTTGCATATTGCACATTCCCTTCCTTTTTAATGCTGAATATATTATAGATATATTGCACTCTTTAAATCCCTTCATCCGCCCATGGACATCTATGTTGTTCTCGTATCTCAGCGATTGTGATTGGTGCTTCAGTGGACATGGGGGTAGTGATATCGCTTTGAGATTTTCCATTCTTTTGCATAAACATTTAGTTATGCAAGATGACTAGTTTCTAACGATCTGCCTTGCAACATTGTGCATGTAGAAAGCTATACACTTGACATTTTGTTAAGAGGGTCGATCTCATGTGAAGTGTCCTTACCAGAATGCTATAAAATAAAACGAATCTATGGAAGGCATTGCAAACAAGGTCTTTGGGAAGCACTGGGCGGGAGTGTGAGGACGGTGGTATCAGGGTCATGGCAAGGCTCTGAGAAGAAGAAAAAGGAAAGACCTGGGGGAAAGACTCAGTCAGGAGTTTTCATCCTCTGTTTTTGAGGGTGTATGGGGACCTGAGGATTTTAATATTTACTTGTGCTCAATGTTTCACCTGAACCTTTAAAATCTGCAGCAACAGTAGGAGGGAAGAATGATTATTATCCTCACTTCTTCCACGAGGAAAGTGGGACAAGCAGATGTTAAGTAACCTGACCAGTTTCACTGATGCTCGTGAGGGTGGAGCCCGTGTGCAGAGCCGGGCAGCCTGTCTGTCCCCAGAACTGTCTCCATCGCTGTGCTGTGTCTCCTCCCAGGAAGCAGGGGAGCTGTAAGCATGGTCGGGGAGCACAGCCTGAGGCAGAGCAGAATTGATGGACCCAGAGAAATCAAACATTTCATCGGAAAAAACGAAGGATTATACACTATAGTAGCATAAATTCTTCAGAAACTCGATCACAGGAGTACACGCACAGGAGAACAAAAAGGCTAATAACCTTACTGACCCTTCTGAAATTGTTCTGGATTGATAACTTCTTAGGAAATCTGTATTAAACGTATGTATTTTTTTTTTTTTTACTTTTCCTCTAATATGTTCAAGAGAACCAGTAGAGGGAGCTTTTATCCATGAGTTTTTATTCCATTAAGAAAAGAATGAGTCATGCAAAGTGGAACAAGCCTAAATACGATCTTTATATGAAATTGTAAACATTCCATAAAATGAGTTAAGATTTTTGTTTCTGGCAAGTTACTTCGGGAATCAATCGCGAGGCATTTTTGACTACTCTCTGCCTGTTCTGAGCTCCAGGAGAATTGCCAAGGTGGGAACATGACCTGCTTATATTCCACTTAAGAGTTTTTGGTAGATAAGGAACATATAGTGGGTTGATACCTTTCAATAGATAATAGAATGTTATCAATACATGTGACAGAGATGAGAAACAAACAAGAGTTAGAAAGACCAGAGCAACAGAGGATATTAGCTGGTCCCAATAAAACGAGGGATGTAGGTCAACAGTGAGGAGGTTGCAGGCTGTGTCCAATGGAGAAAATGTCGTGAGCAAAATCCCTGATGCTGGGAAGAGCACGGAGGGAGAGAGATCCCATACACAGGTTAATGTGGGAGGCATAGGAGACAAACTGGAAAGTCATGGCCGACTGTGCACAAGGGCAAGGAGTAGACAGTGATCAGTAGGTTGTGGGAAACAAGAGTCTGTTCGATAATAGGATGGCAACAGGACTGGGGGGGGGGGGGTTCCAGGCATGAGAAGGATAGAGTTAAGAGGACAGTTAGGAAGTAGAAGGCATTGGAGGGAAGGAACCCAACTGGAGGCAATAGCAGCACTCAGGCATGAAGTGATTGAGTTAACAAGATGCGTTGACCTGGTTGGCAAACCATGCAATAAACTCTCCTTACTGAACAGCTCTGACAAAGTATAGTGATAATAATACCTATAATAGTTCATGTGCTTTTACTCTCTTGTGTCTCTTTACAGACTGCATTTTTTTAAAAAATTTAAGGAGCTTTAGTTGTACTATAGTGAGCATTTAAAAAAAATGTAAGGTGCTTTAGTAGTACTATGGTGAACAAGTTTGTGGAGATTTGTCTATCTGCCTTCACTACCATGATTTACTGACGGCTTAGTTTGCAGTGTTTTGTTCCTCTTATTTTATTTAGTTCTCCATAACATAAATAAATAACATTTATTTCTTTAAAGTAGCAGCCAGATACAATGAGGATAGATGCTCAGCATAAGTCCTCATCATACTTCGGTAGTCTTCGTTGAGTCTTTTCTGCATTCCGGTCCCGATGGCGGACCACCAGGGTATCCACGGCTCATCTTCCAGACTCATGGAAGAATAGACAAGATTAACCCAATACAAGGAGCATACAGATAATTTATGGGAAATCATAAGGGTAAAAATATAAAAATATAATTAGGTGTCTTCAATGCCAAATCTGGGGGTAATAAAAGCCACTGTAGTCCGGCCAGTGTGGCTCAGTGGTTGAGTGCCGACCCATGCACCAAGAGGTTTCCGGTTTGATTCCTGGTCAGGGCACATGCCCAGGTTGTGGGCCCGATCCCCAGTGGGGGGCATGCAGGAGGCGGCCAATCAATGTTCTCTCTCATTGATGTTTCTATCTCTCTCTCCCTCTCACTTCTCTCTCTCTCTAAAATCAATAAAGGAAAAAAATATTTTTTTAAAATAAAAGCCACTGTAAAGTTTTAAGTAGAAGTGATACTGTTAAGTAGGTACTTTAGGAATATTCCCAAGGGGTTGCCCTAAAGATATTACTCAATAGAGGAAGATTCACAGTAGAGAGAGAAATCAGAATCTGCAGTTACAGAAGCAAAAGTGTGAATTGATTTCAGTGGGAAGAAGAAGAGTTAAATAGAGAGAGAGAGAGAACAGTAAACATCAGTGATTTACTGGATGTGAAAAATTGAGGAAAATGTAACCACAAGTGACGGGTACATGCGATTTACGTGACTGGTGCCATAATGAAAATAAGCAGGAACAGAACTGGCATTGCGTTGAAAATCACGAGATTTTATGCACCCTGGTGTTCAGTACCAGCATCATTAACGTCCTCAAGATGGAATGTTCTAGATCCTGCCAAGGAGACAGACGTTCTGAAGGTTGGGTAGCTGTCGTCGTTGTCAACTGTAGACGTCATTAGAAATTCAGTCATGTTTTCAGAAAAATACTTGACTGAGAATAGTGAAATTGCATTCTTTCAACATCTACATTCAGACTCTTATAGGGAGCTCATGCCACTTTTTTTTTTTTTTTTTTGGTAATCTGAAATCCAGAATTAACTTTGTTACATCAGTCAATATGCTTTCAACTCCGACATAGTGGAAATGTAAAGGACAGTGCTTGTGAATTAGAATAGAAATGTCCTCTTTCTTATTATTGTGGGGAACACAAGTCAGAGTCCGGAGGAGATACAGGTAGGTGTTATATGACGAGGGATTGCATAGGATGACTTGTTTGTCTCCATTGAAATCGAACCGTCCGTGAATCTCATCGACAAAGGCCGTTGTTCCTGAAGTTGACAGCATGATTTTATTTGTCAGGGGTATTTGTCATCCCCAACAATTGTTTATAAGTGCATCTTATTATACCCCGATGATTAGACCAAGTCAGGTGCACCTATTTTTGCTTAAGAAAAATCACTAATTTTGGAAGCTTCATTGAAATCCACTATTTTCTCCACACTCCTGCCTAGGCTGTGACATTTTATTTTAAGTATTGTCTTAAGTATTTGTCTGAAAAGCATAACCATGCATGGTGCAAGCCTCTGGAGCAAATCACATGAATACAATTGTAACGTGACAACATTTGGTCTTCAACTAGCGGCACTGATGAGTGGTGCCCATCAAGTTGATGGGATATTTTTCAGCACCAGCACACAGAGAACAGCAGCCAAAAGAAGGCCAAACCCCCAGTCATGACAGAAAGAAACACAGTCTGGGGAATATCAATTCAGCCCTAATTTGTGGGATTACTTGTACATTTCTTCTTCTTTTTTTTTTTGCTTTAATTTGCCAGAATTCAGGGGGGAAAAATCTTCCTTATGTTAGTAGCTTGTCATTCCATTGTAGTTAGTACTCTTGAAAATAGATTTCATTGTAAATACCATGTTAGAATTCTGACAACCTGGTTAAGTGTCAAATGTAAATTTAAATGAGATATGCTAACTATTTTCAAGGAGGCAAACCTTCTTTAAAGGGATACTCTCAAGGATTTCCATTTTCATGCTGATTCTTCTCTCGAGATTTTAAAATTCTTTTTCCATTTAATTAGCAAGTGTTTACCGAGTAGTTACTCTGCACTTATCTGCACTTAGCACTGTGCGGGAGATTTTAGGGTGCCAACATTTTAAGGGGCACGTGGCTTTTCTCCGTGTTCCTGTGGTGTCTGAAAATAGAGTTGTTAGGACAAACTGTTTAGATGGCAGCACCTTCCCCGAGGTGTTGCTGGTCATTTATCAAGACCTCCGATGTTGAAGCTACCCTCTGTCTGACACAAGTCCAGTGGGACGCATGGCTCTCTGCGTTTCAGTGGAGGGCAAACGTGTTTCCCGGGAACCCAGTTACGTGCCCGAATACAATGGAACAGGCTTAGATGCAGAAAATAGACTAACGGGGGGGAGGGGGGCGCACAGTGAAAAAGGAGAAGTGATTAAGCAGAAAATCAAACAAAATTCGTAGACACAGGCAACAGTGTGGTGCTTACCAGAGAATAGGGGGTGGGGCAGGTAGAAGAGAGTAAGGGTGACAGAAGGAGACTTGACTTTGGGTGGTGAACATACAATGCAATATGCAGATGATGTCTTACAGAATTGTACACTTGAAACCTATATAATTTTATTAGCCAATGTCATCCCAATAAATTCAATAAAAGTTGTGTGTTTTTTTTATTCGTCCTAAGAACATATACCTAGAGTGAAGCCGTATCAATTCCACTTTACCTTTGGAGTGGAGGGCTAGGAACGCGGGGAAGGAGCCTCTGTGAGTGGGATACTTATAATTTGTGAAGCCAACGAGATTGACGTGTGTTTTCTCATCATCAAGTTGTGCATGCACAACCTCCTATTCCGATTCCTTTTCTCCTAGAACAAATTTGGAATCTCAAGGCTGCTTGCTTTTGGGAATGATAAGTCAGAGTAACTGAGAGTAATAGTTTCTTTGAAGAGCCCAGAACGTGACAGAATCATTCCATCCCATTCTTAGAAAGGAAGCAACCGATGCATTACTAAATGGTGAACCCAATGACAGCATTGAGGGTCATAAAGGATGCCGACATTTTCACCTAATTTACAAACGTCTCCCATGCTTGGTACCCGGAGTTAGTTCGTACTTCTGCCAGGCATATTCCAGGGGCTTTGAACGTATCTCGTTTTGTGCTCACAGTAACTCTGTAAGGCTGGTACTAGATTTTCCAGAAGAGGAAAACAGGGCAGCAGAGCCTTAAGTGACCTGCCCGGGGCCACAGTCAGTAAGCGACTGAACCAAGATTTAAACACAAGTTGTACAAAATAGACACAGTCTTTTTAAGTCTGCTAAGAGCCGTGTGTACCATTGGTCGAGAAGGTTTCCCTTCGCACAAGAAGAGACCAGAGCTGATACGCAGTCTGTGTGTTCTGCTGCCCACCAAATTAGCAGAGGGTGACTGGATCTTCTCGGAAACCCCTCAGTCAAACAGATGTGATTTCAATAATTACGCAATCTCTTCATTAAGCACTGGCAGTAAGTCATTACAATATCTTCTCCAGCCTCTTGGCTATGATCAGTGTAGAATATCTTCTCATTAGGATAATGGGGTTCAATAAAAGAGTGTTCCATCATTCTCCGAAAGGGAACAGAGTGGAACTTTTTGTTCACGATCATCATTTAGTGATTCAGTTTATCTTTTTCAGATCTTGTTAATTCATTATTGTGCAAGGTTAATTCTGCACGCCCTTAGCCTTTGATCTTGACAAAATGCATTGCTCATAAAAGTTAACTTTGTTAAAGAAATTAGAGTTTAACTTAATGTTGGGAACATAGTGAGTAGAAATAAGAAAAGTATTTTGTTTCAGTTTGCTAGCCCAGAGAACTATTCATTAAAGCATGGTTTATATATTTTAAATTAAGTTGTTGAGAACATTTTTGATGTTTTTATTATTTGTTGTTGTTATCCTCATCCGAGGATATTTTTCCATTGATTTTTAGATAGAGTGGAAGAGAGGGAGGAAGAGAAAGAGAGAGAGACAGAGAGAGAGAGAGAGAGAGAGAGAGAGAGATCAATGTGAGAGAGAATCGATCGATTGGTTGCCTCCTGCATGACGCTGCCTGGGGCCAGGGAACTGACCTGCAACCTGGGTTCATGCCCTTGACTGAGAATCAAACCCACGACCCTTTGGTCTGTGGGCCAACGCTCTGAGTACTGAGCCAAACCGGCCATGGCTGATGTATATTATTTTTCCAATTATTTTTATGACAAATAAGATCTGGAGAAAATTAGAACTATTTGAATTATAGATATATTCAGCAACACTGTATCTAGTACTAAGCTCACCCTGTGGTATTACATGATTATTGCTATAATAGTATGTAAAAGTCATTATAAGAATAATCGATCCATCAAAACTTTGCACAATGCAGAAATGAGGGCCGCCCTTTGAATTTTCTGCGCAAAATTGCATTAGCAATATTAACAACTTTGTGCATTTTCTTTCATGATTTTTTTTTCCTGTGAAAATATTTACTTTGTAAAATTTTGCCTACTGGTAATTACAGTTCACTCACAGTCTCCTGATTATTTCCACTTACCATTATATCAAAAGCACTTTCCAATCATATCTTTTACAGTCCTAATTTCAGTGGCTCTAATATTTCATTGAGAAACTTAAGTAATTTCATTTGCTAAATTGATATTTGTATCATTTAAAATATTTCGGCTATTGTAAATCAAGCAACAAAGGAGTTTTTATGCGCTTCCCATCCCTTATATTTAGGATTATTCCTGTAGAAAATAATCCCAGAAGTGGATTTATTGAATCAAAGAGTATGATTATTTTGGAAGCTCCTATGAGAGCGTCCCTGAATGCTTAGGGGACATGTCCTACTCACCTGTGTAGACTTGGCACCTGGCATAGTACCTAGTGTCCCATTACTTACGTTTTAAACGTGTCAACACTTTGAAAGAACCTTACACGTGGCTGTTTTATCTACATGGCCGCCTATAATAATTCTCTGTACTTGAATATAGTTTCACACTTTCCAATGAACTTTCAGATATATGATCTGATTTGGAACATACAACATACTTCCAAGTGGCACAAGGAAAAGCGCTTGTTCATCACTTTTCAGAGGGAAAACACAGAAGCCTCAGGAAGGGGAAGGACACTGGCTAGAATTTATTCTTCTTCCCTGGACCTGGACCGGTTTCTTTACCCCCTATCTCCGACTGCGTGCTCTCCACTTCGAACGGATTTGAAAGTAGCTGATTGTCTTTTTCTTATCCTTTCAGTGAATAATTGCTTTTATTCTTTGTGGGGGAAAAAAACTCTATACTTCTTGGAAGTATTATTGTGTGTTTTTTATAATGCAAAGTGCATATCACTCCTCAGTCTCCACCATGCGATTTTCCAAATGCTTAGTGCAAAAACAGTGGTAACATATTTTCAAGATATTGTAAAGCAGAAATGAAAGGCAGAGATCAAAATAACCCATTACACTTTTTGTTACTTAATATGTTCATTGAGAGACTTTTTCATTTACAACTTTTTAAAAAATTGAACTATTTAAGACCTAGGCTACTAAGTCATTTCTATGCATGCAAATGCTCAGAAATTTGCCCGGGGAAGTCCTTCCATAATGGTTTAAGATGAATATGGACGATTTCCTAGCTTTATAAGGGTAGGAAATTGATTTAACTTTATTTTTTTCTTTTTATTTTTCTTTATTGATTTCAGAGAGAGGAAGAGAGAGAGATAGAAACATCGATGAGAAAGAACACTGATTGGCTGCCTCTTACATGCCCCCCACTGGGGATCGGGCCCACAACCTGGGCATGTGCCCTGAGCAGGAACTGAACTGACGACCTCTTGGTACATGGGTCAACGCTCAACCACTGAGCCACACCGGCCGGGCACTGCTGATTTAACTTTGCTGGAACTGTGTTGTTGTTGTTTTCCAACTTAAAGAATGTTTGGTGATATCTATCCAGTACAAATGAGCATTAAATAACAGAGTGGGTGAAGTGGCCTGCTGTAGAGCTTGGCGAATCCAACACACAACACCTGCTCATGTTATTTCCACACCCCTGTATTCTTCCTTTGTCTTTCCTTCCTTAACAGGGAAATTATCATCCTGATTTCAGAGATGACACAGTTACCCAGAGAGTGAAGTAGCTAGGTGAAGTCTATACAGCTTTAGGTATCATTGCTGGGGTTTTCACCCCAATTCTGTGTACCTCAACCCTTAGCTCTTCTCACTAAATGAAAAGGCAGTTAAAAGGACAATGATTGGAAAAGGTTAAAGCCTACTCATTGTAATTATACTAAAACATTTTTTCTCTCCTATATCACCCTATAGCTGTCACCAGTGGACTGCAAAAATTGCTGAAAGATGTAGCTCAATATATAATGGAAACATCGTGTTGTTAATCCTCACCCGAGGATATTTTTCCATCGATTTTTAGAGAGAATGGAAGGAGGGGAAGGGAGAGAGAGAGAAACATTGATGTGAGCGAGGCACATTGATTGGCTGCCTCCTGCATGACCCTGACCAGGGGCCGGAGATTGGACCTGCAACCTGGGTACATGCCCTTGACCGTAATCAAACCTGTGACCCTTCAGTCTGAGGGCTGATGCTCTAACCACTGAGACAAACCATCCAGAGCTAACAGAAACATTTTTAATGGAAATGTTCAACCATGAGTCCTTTAAAAAAAAAGGCAAAATTGTTGATCAAGTGGAGATTATATGGCTGCCTATCGGGAAGGCTAGAGAATTTCTATTCAAGGTTGGAAGGGGAGTAGATGACCTCGAAGATAGAAAGTTTGTGATTTAGTCGGTTTTCAAACACACTGCCCCTGGCTTGCAGTCTCTGTTCCATAAGTACAGCAAGCGCTCATTCAGCCACTGGCCGAAAACCACCTGTTTGTTTCAAAGCTGCAGAATCTGCTTTAACTTTTAAGATGTCCTCTTGCCAAGATAATATATAGTGAGGACATAGAATATGTCAGGCATTGTGAAAGGTTTCTTTCTCCCTTTCTCTCTTCTCGGTGTTTCTCTTATATATATACACAGGGTGGGGCAAAAGTAGATTTAGAGTTGTTCACGTGGAAAAATAGATTACACAAGAATAAATAGTAACACAAGAATAAACTCTGGGTTTTGCATACTCACAACTGTAAACCTGCTTTGGTCCCACCATGCATATACACACATATGTGTATATGTATACACGTATACATATGGATTGCTTATAGAAACATATGTACATAGGTATTCTTTATATGTGCATACTTTATAATGCAAAGCTCATATCTATACATACTTACGTGTGTTTATGTGTATATTTACCAAGCCTAACGCCAGTTTTATAAAGTGGATGCTTCTATTATCTGTACTTCACTGAACGCAAGGACGCAATAGGCAAAGATGGGACTCAGTCTCCTAACAATCAGATGCCCCTGTAATAATTTAAACATGTGGAGGTTTTGATTTTCTATCATCAGATTCAATGATATTCGGCATCTTCTATAATGTAGACCCAACAAAACCAAGTCCAGCTATCCCAGAAAACAAATGGTGAAAACATTTTTGTCTAACTGTTAAAACATTGGGTCCTCACTGTTAAAACGTGTTTGTCTCTACTATAGACATCAGCTGAAACAGCTCAGAAAAGATTTGATTCGGACCAGAATAAAGAACACTATAGAGAAAGGCCTGAGCGACTGATGGAAAGGGAAATTAGGAAAATCCTTTTGAACTTGGTAAACATGTAGATGTAGAAACAGGTGTTAAGCAAGGGGTCTGATATTGCTCCCTCAATATTTGCAGGATCTGTTTACTTGCCACCTCCCATCAAGACACAAAGACCTTGGGGTTAGAATTATTCCTGTCACGTATTATTTACCCTGTGCTTCACCGGACCAATTCTGTGACAAGTTCCTAAAGATAGACAATGATCTATAATGGGGGGTGGGGGGTGGGTAGCAGTGATGAAAGGCAGAGTTCTTTGCTGTTGGAAGATGAGATCTGGGTTTCCTCTCACCCTTTCTCATCTATGATCTCAGGCCCATAAGATCCTGAAACTTACAAGCCGTCCCTCTTCTCATCAGTTAACATCAACGTTTATCTTTTAGCATAGGGCAAAGGATCACTCTGAAAAATCAACCCTTGGCTATAGAAACCCAAATTCAATCAGTGTTCATTAATCTCTGACCCCAGGTTGTTTCTCTGCTCCGTATTCTGCGGGCTTGAGGCACATTCCCTTTCTGAAGTTGAGAGTGTCTGCCTCTCTTCCGTGTCTGTTCCCACCTGACTCTGCTCCCTTGGAACGAGAGACAAGAGTATTTGGGCTGCCCTGCTATTCTCTTCTCTGTGCCCTTGCATTTCAGCTGCTCATCACACAATGATTTCTTTTAATTCTACTACGTGATTGCTTCTTTTTTTTTTTTTTCTCCCACATCCAGTCAAACTAGAACGTTGATTTGTTAGCTTGGTCCTGGGCTGAACCTCTGGGTCCTTGCCGTCAGCCACGGCTACGTAACCGATCAGTCCTTTAATGAGAATCCAATTCCGGATAGATAGATGGTGGCAGCCTCCTGGGCAGGTTGTCATTGCTGATCTCGCAGCCCTTGGTGAAGTTTGTTTTTCACCAACTGTAAATTTCCACAGTCTTTCTACTGACCTCAGTCATGTCTTGTTGGAGTTAAGATTTCATTTATTTTTTTCTACTGATTGTAGCAGGTGGCGTAGGAGGAAGTTTGTATGGTTCTTGTGATATGGTTTTCCTGTTATTGCCTTATGAGACTCACTTAACCATATAGCATATTAAGTGTATTACGTGAAATTAAGAAACAGAAGCCTTTTTTTTTTTTTTTTTCATGAGAAGCTAAGTATTGATGTAGTAGTTAATTGCGTGGTCCGGCTTCCTGGGCTGAGAGAAATAAACAAGGGATCAATTAAGAGCTTTTACTCATTCATTCCATTTTATTTTCAGAAGAACATGTTTTCTGAGACACAGATCAAAGATAGAACAATTAAACTTTTATATATGTTTTCTTGGAAGTAAATCCAATGGTATTTTTTTAATAATAAATGCTATTTTGTTATGGAGGCCCTCTGTCTCGAGCATTGTTAATAGTGTAGGAAAAATTAATTTTATTCCCCAGACCTACTGATCATTAAAAATAAGCAATCTAGAGAACATTTTAACATCAATATATGTGCTAATTAATAAAAATCTCCTTGCTTTCCTGCCAGACTACACTACGCTTATATGAGAACAACATATAATTACATATTACTCAGTATAAAGACCCCATTGTAAGTTACCTACATATCTTTGGAATGTTGAAATGTTACATGTTAAAGTAGAAATTAAACACACACACATACACACACTTTCATTGGTGTTGAATCAGGCAAATTCTGGGTCTGTTTTTTCATGTTGAGTACATCTATTTTACTAAATGATTCTTAACTTGTTCCCCATGGTATGATGTAAGTATAAATTTATGTCTCTAGTTCTTAAAAGGCTGCTAAACCTTCAGTTTGATCACACTAATTCCCCTCCATTGATATTCCCAGTTAACCATGAACTGATCATTGATTCTTGATCAACTCGAGATGTTAAAGGCTGCATCTAGACAGCACTTGCAGAGGGAGAGGAGAGTCAGCGCATCTCCTTGGACGTGTCTGTCTGTAGCCATGGTTAATACTGGCTTCATGAATGCAAGTTGTGTAAAATTCTCTGACCAGCCCTGGCTGGTGTGGCTCAGCTGGCTGGAGTGTCGTCCCGTGTGCCTGAATGTCTTGGGGCCATTTCCGGTCAGGGCACATACCTGGGTTGCCAATTTGATCCCCGGTCGGGGCACTTACCAGAGGCAACTGATTGATGTTTCTCTCTCACATCAATGTTTCTCTCTCTCTCTCTCTCTCTCTCTCTCTCTCTCTCTCTCTCCCTCCCTCCCTCCCTCCCTCCCTCCCTCCCTCCCTTCCTCCATCTCTAAAATTAATTTTTTTAAAAAGTCCCTGACCAAAGCTTCATCGTGTGCATTTATCTTGGTCAAATAGATTTACATAAATTCTACTGTCATTTACTCAAACTATTTGGGGGCATTGTTAGGTAATACTACTTTGTTTCTTTTTCAATAAGGATATGATTTCTGTAACTATATGTTAATTTAAAAAGAAACATTGTCACGTGAGAAAATAAAAGTTATACAGGGAAGGAAACATTGTAATAGCATAGTGCTTGGCTCAGCTGTGAATATAATTTGCGTGGTCACAATGGTGTAACTATTGAGGGGTGGCCCAAGGGAAGTGTGCTACAGCTCCATGCGTAAGGTGGTAGGGGAGGGGACAGAAAGAGCATGTTGTGTGTGGTGGGGTAAAGAGATCTGAACCCTCATCTTTCTAAGTGGGAAGTCTGTAGATTCTTAAAACTGAAAAATTAGGAAATAACATAAGCATGTTATTTAATAAAAGAAATAGAGGTTGCCCAGCCAGTGTGGCTCAGTGGATTGAGCGTCATTCCATGGACTGAGAGGTCCCAGCTTGATTCCCGGTCAGGGCACATGTCCAGGTTGCAGGCTCGATCCCCAGTAGGGGGCGCGCAGGAGGCAGCCAATTGGTGTTTCTCTCCCACATAGACTTTTCTGTCTCTCTCTCCCTTCCTCTCTTTCTAAAAAAATCAATAAAAACATATTTAAAAAAAAAAAGAAATAAAAGTGAATTCCAAAAGAAGCAGCTAAAAGAGATTAAGATGATTTGAGGGAGGAAATAGTAAATGCATAAGACTGTAAGCTGATGCATATCTAAATATATGATTAAAATCAAAATATGTCCTCCAAAAATGTTTCAAAAATTCTATTCATATCTATTATGTTCTAAAATTTTCCAGTGCACATATTGATACCTTCTTCTTTAAGTGAGGTCATAGTTCAGGAATAAAATTAGATTAGGTGACTACCAGTCTGTACTTCTCAATCCCTTCCCCTTTTTCTGCCAACCCCCAACTCCCCTCCCTTCTGTTTCTGTATCTATGAGTCTGTGTCTGTTTCTGTTTTGTTTATTCATTTATATTGTTCTTTAGATTCCACATATAAGTGAAATAATATGCTATTTGTCTTTCTTTTTCTGACTTATTTTACTTAGCATAGGATATAGAGTCGGTAATATTGTAATAGCTGTGTATGGTACCAGCTGGGTACTGGAAATATCAGGGAGACCCTTTGTAAAGTATATGACTGTCTAGCCACTATGCTGGACACCTGAAACTAATACAAAATAATATTGAATATCCACTGTAATTAAATTTTTAAAAAAATTTTAATTAAATTAGGTAACATCTCCTTACAGGTCACCCTTGTACAATTCACTTAAAAACAACAAACAAACAAACAAACAAAAAAACAGCCCAGCTGGTGTGGCTCAGTGATTGAGCATTGATCCATGCACCAAGAGGTTGCTGGTTCAATTCCTGGTCAGGGCACATGCCCAGGTTGTGGGCCAGATCCCCAGTGGGGGGCATGCAGGAGGCAGCCAATCAATGTTCTCTCTCATTGATGTTTCTATCTCTCTCTCCCTCTTCCTTCCTCTCTCTCTCTAATATCAATAAAGAAAAAAAAAAAACTTTATTTAACACACTTTTTTTTGTTTCACTTTTAAAATTTTTATTTATTTATTTTTCCATCACCATTTATCCACCCTGTACCCTCTTCAACCTCCACCCACCCTTGTCCCTCCCGCAGTCACCGCATTATTGATCTTTTATAGTATTATCAAGTTTCGAACCCCGTGACATGTAACACGCGATGGGAATGATCAGCCTCTGGACCCAGGTGTGTGTTTGACACACTGACCTACTTCTGTTGCAGCATCTCGCACTGAGGCAGCCATGGCTGTAGATTCATGCACCAGAAACACTGACGTGTGAAGTTGACAGGGAAGAATGATTGCATGGAAATGTTGGAATGGCGTGACTTTCAACATTCTCCGCTCACTTGCATGTAATGTAGACCTCCCCTCCCCTGCGTGAAAAAGTCGGAGCCCATAGAAAGCACGTTGAATGGTCTCGGCTGCACATTACAAGAGCCACGCAGCTCCCTTAGAGGGTACACAGGTAGAAATCGATTTTCTTTGCAAAGATCTTGGTCGGCTACTCAAACCAGTTTCATCCACATTTATCATCAAAGGTTCTCATCTTTTAGGACATTTATTTGCCAGCTCTCCTGAATTTTTCTCAGCCATCCATTTCCCAGCTGGTGCTCCATTTAGATCTATCTATAACACTGAGATCTTTTGCACCGTGAGGGTAGGATCAAGGGTAACATTTTGTTTAGGTGCAAATGTCAGGAATCTTTATGAAAATTCAATCTATATAGTTTTTGAAATACAAGCTCAATAATTTATTTTTAGACATTTATACGACAGTACCAGCTGTGTCTACATTTATTCCTGACTTTTTCTGTGGACGTGTAGGTAAGCTATTTGTCGGCAGACCTAGTCCAAAGAAAATGACTGGTGTAGTTACATTGGCTTTCTGCTTTTAGCCAAGACCCAAATTTTATCATTCCTGGAATGTAATGTCTCATATTTTCATATTCTGTTTTGTTTATCCCCTCACCCACCTCCAATCACCCATAAAAACTGCATTCCAAACCTTCATTTTCAGGACCTGTAGCACCTTCCGATTCTCTTTCCCACAGAAACATTTTCATTTCAGTTGGTATTCAATTCTTAAAGAAAATGAAGAACACTCTGAGTCAAACAGACGCGGTAACCTGTAGAGTTAAGCCAGCCATCAGCCATAAAAGAAGCATTGTAAGGTATAAACCATGTTTCCCTCTAAAGAGAAACAGAGTATCAGTTACATACATTTCGATTGGTCCTTCATTGCAATTTTTGCTGTCCTAAGAAATCGGAACAGAATGCATGTCAACTGGCTACTCTTGAACTTACACCCACCCTATCACAGCTTTTATCCAATGAGAAAGAAAATGAAATAGGTTCTTCGTAATTTTTTCTTCTTTTTTTACTGAATCTAGCAGGCCACACTAGTTCTGCTGACCTTGACCGAGACATCTCTGTGCGAGGGTTCTGTTGCTGCGGGATCAAAGAGCATCCCTGCAGGTCTCCAGGACTCTTGGGCAGGAGGTGAAGCAGGTGTGGGCAGGTCAGGAAGGCAGACTATTTGTTTGGCCCCTGCCGTTTCTGATGGAAAGATATATATATTTTTTTAGATGATCTGTTTCTAAGAAATGTAATTTTGAGGAAACCGCGCACCCTACTCTCAAAATCAGTTTCCTTTTTTTCTCCCTCAGAATGTACTCTAATCATCATCTCAAAGGAGGAATTATTCTTAGCGACAAAAATTGCTGCGGCTCACATTAAATTTGCTGTCGTTTCAGGAGAAGACCTACTTCCGCTTTCTCAAAGATTTTCTTCCTTCCATTAGATCTGGATTGGGTACCCAATTTGGGGGAGGGGGGAACCCCAGCACACAACCTTCTGTAGTATTTGCCCCGGCATCCTCTGGCAGCGGGACTGAACCCCACAGGCTCCCATCCTGAGAGATAGGAATAAACCAGCATGTTGAATCATTCAGACAACATGTATCTAGCATTGGTGTTGTGCTGGGGACTCTGCTGGGCATGGGAAGTGAGAGACAAGGAGTGACTAGAGAGTGGCTGCAATCTACATGAAATTAACAACATTCTGAGCAAGGCTGGGCTGTAAAGTGTATTGTAAATATATATATATATATGTGTGTGTGTGTGTGTGTGTGTTTTTAAATCCAGGAAAAATATTTTCCACATCACCAATTGTACCACTGAAAAATAATTTGTTATTGGTGTACAGTGGCATTTGAAGATATTAAAAAACTCGAATCAAAAGGGACCAGTGCTCTGCCATGAATAAATGTTCTCACTTTTTTTTTTTTTTGCAAACTGCCCTGTCCCCTCCAGGGTAACTCATCAAGTGCATTTTGATACTACGTTTCAAAGAACAGTAACCAAGAAGCAGAACTTAGAAAAATGTATCCATGTGCCTATCCTTAAGTTCTGAGCAGTAAGAAATATGGATGTCAAGTGATGAAGTCATAGCCAACACATATTTCAAGTATTTTCAGGCTGGCTTGCAACAGAGAGTCGGAAATTGTATCAAGGAAATGGAAGGCTGTTCAGAGGGAGTATGGGACTTGATTTATTGAATTAGTCAAGTAAGACAGTGCTAGGAGGGGACTCATAGATATTCCTGTAGTTGCTACAGTAGAAACTCTTGTCCTGTTGACGTCTGCAATGTAGGTACACAGCTGTGGTTCCATAATGTCAGTTTATTTGCCTTTTGATGGTGCATTTTAAAAAGTAGAATATACTTAGCAAAGATAAAAAAAATGATTATGGATATGAATAGAAAGAGTACAGTACCTGGAAGAAGTCTCTAGACTTCATTGGTTGAATAGGGGCAGTTTTTTGCTTATTTGTGAAATTAGTCATCAGTTTGAAATTCTGGCATCGAAGTGGCTTTTCTATTGAAAAAACAGGTAAAAGAAATATTGTGATCTACTCCATTGGTTTACTTGAAGGTGTGCAAAAAATAGTCAAATATTTTCAATTATCTACGAAAAAGTAATTATATATTACCTTGAAAGGTCTCATGTTTTAAGATAAATTAATCTTTAGAAATATGAAAAATATCAACTGTTTAACTCTAGTCTTATTTATTAAGTTACATTAGTAAAAGAAACTAATATTTGAATGTGACTTACAATTTTAAAAGCCTTTTTTTTTCTTTTAAATCATTTCATGGAACTGTCCATTAGCATAGTGATCTGCTTGGAGATTTACCTTCCAGGCAAAATGAGTTACCCCTGTGCACCTGTCACTTTTCTGAGCCCTTTAGCTCTGTTACAGCACCACGTAATATTGCATGGCTGGTATCTGCTCATGTTATAACCCCGTCTGGACTCCAAATCCCAGCCAGCGAGAGAGAGTTATTATCTGCACCAATCCCCCACTTCCCAAACTCCACCTGTAAATATAGGACACCTAGAGATGCTTAACGATACTTCATTAACTTGGATTTCATTACTGTTTTAAAACCAAGGTCCTAAGATGTGAGGAGACGCAACCCAAATGTACTCTCCGATTGAGAAACAGACCAGAACGCAGTTCTAGGCCTCCTAACTCTGAATCCCAGGGCTAAGCTCTTAGCCTCCGTATTTCCCTGTTTGCATATTTGAATTTTGGGGCTACCACGTAAGGAACATTATGATAACGAACAGAGAATATTTAAAAATAGTGCTAAACATTTGTTTGATATCTGTGTATACAACAAAAATTCCATAATATTTATAAAACAAATGTTCAGTACTATTTTTAACAATATTCATTTTGCAGGACTGCTTACTATATATAGCTCGCAGGGCCTGGGCTTCTGGTTATTTGTAATCTACCCCACAGTTCACCAACTCTCTGTTTTGTGTTTTTATTATTATTATTATTTAGAGAGAGAGGAAGGGAGAGAGAGATAGAAACATCGATGTGAGAGAAATACACCAATTGGCTGCCTCCTGCACGCCCCCTACTGGGGATCGAGCTGCAACCCAGGCATGTGCCCTGACCTGGAATTGAACCAGGACCTCTCAGTCCATGGGATGATGCCCACTGAGCCACACCAGCCGGCCGACTCTCTGTTTTAGAATGTGATTAAAGAACGTAACCAGAAGGCAAAATCCCTTTCAAGGCTATGTAATGAAAAGTTCCTCAATGTGAACCTTTGAGCCGATAATTCAGATTCCTTCGGATATCTCTTTCTCATGAAAAAGAACAATCGTGCTGCTGAAACAAGATGCTGAGCCCCATGTGCTATGAAATGAATGTCAGTTGCTTGGAAATCTGGGTTTGTTCAAATGAGCCGAGTTGGCAGCGTGTCCTGGGTTTTATTGACAAAGGAAGGCAGTGTCATTTTCTATTACCGATGATGATCCGTCCGGCTCCCAGGGAGCCCTGTTAGCCTGGAGCAGAGAGGTGAAGTTGGAAAATAATGGTCTTTCTGTGCTTTGCTATCAATCTGCACCAGCATTAAGAGATCTGCCTTGTCATTTCCTTGAAATATGTTTAATTTCTTTATATAAACAAGAAGTGATTAAGCAAGCACCTTTTCGATGGTGAGAGATAGGCTAGCTGTTAAAACGTGTGTAATCTGGTGAGCCTTGTACGACATTATGGAATCTGGGAACATCGGCCACGAAAGGGTCCCTGAGGGTTTCATGTCCAATACTCCTGGAAACAGAGGTTCAGCGCGGATGTGTGACTTGCTCGTGAGAGGTGGAGACTGAACAGAAATTAGAACATGGGCTTTCTAAATCCGGGTCAGAGGTCAGCCCTGTAAAAATGCAGGTGTATCTGTAGACGTCTCTCCATTAGGATGGCCATGAATATATATGTCTCATTTCTGTCTCACTGCCGGTTCTCATTTCAAAATGCAAAACCAACAATTTTTTCATCTCTTGGTAGCTGCGTGCACATCGGCAAACAGGATTCTGTAGATTGGAGTGTCTCGCTCCCTATTTATTTCTGATTACATAGTTTTCTCAAGGTGCATTTCTTCTCCCATCTGGGATTCATTTTCTGGGTATCTCCCTCTTGAAGGAAGCTTAATAAACAAACGCTGTTTATTTTTGTAACTTTCCCTGCACTTTTACTCCTTAATTTTTTCCGTTCAGAAACCTTTAATTGTTCCCAATTCCTTTTGGTGGGGGATTGGAAATAATCTTCTTAGTTTTTCAAGGCTCAACACACTATTAATTTACTTTCAAGCCCTTTTTCTGAGCACTCCCCAAAGTGCACCTGGCCTGTGAATCAAACTTACTTTGGTAACCTCTAATTAGTCTCATTTCTGTGCCTTTGCTTGCTTGTGGTTTCTCTTTCTTCTTTTCTATAGAAGGAGTAAGATCTCCTTTTTATTGGTTTTGTAGAGAGAGAGGAAGGGAGAGTGAGATAGAAACATCAATGTGAGAGAGAAATATTGATTGGCTGCCTCCTGCACGCCCCCTGTTGGGGATCGAGCCCACAATCTGGGCATGTGCCTGACCCTGACCAGGAAACCAACCTCTCAGTCCATGGCACAATGCTCAATCCACTGAGCCACACTGGCCAGGCAAGATCTTTTAATTATGAACAATTTGTAAGTTTGTAGAGCTTTTCTCATGTTCACCAGGCTGTCCAAAGACCACAGAGATGGAAGAGTCCTCTCAGGGTTGGTCCCCAGCAGACTGGCTGAGGTTTTGATTTCCAGGGTTCTGGTCCCTGTCTGCTTGGCTTTAGCTGTCTTTCTTTTCGATCCTCCCTTCCTGACCGGAATTTTCTGAACTTGACTTTCTTCTGTCCTTAACTATCCACGACCAGACTTAAGTGTGAGACCCTGTCTGTTTATGTCAGAAACCTCTTACTGGGCTGGCACTCTCCGCAGCCACTCACTGTGGGGACGGTGGTGACAATGTCCGAATCAGTCTCGTCTGACCCACGTTCTACCTCAAAGGGGGCACACCTACACGTGTGTATTTCAGCAGAGCTATTTGTCTCTGTTGTAATTTGTTGTGGTTTTGCTTTTTCCATAGAAGCCTTCTGGGAGAAAAAAAAAAAACTACTTTGTTTAGAATTTAAATATTATCAAAGAATTCCTGGAAATCAATATAACACGCTTTTATGTTGAGATTTGCCCCAAATTCCCAGGCCTTGCCCCTCATGGTGGAATACAGAACTCTCATCCAAGGGGCCTGGCCCTGCGAGGAAGGGTGAGCCGTGGCGTCAAAGTATGCCTTCCTAAAATAGGGAACTTGGCCTCTGCTTAAAGCCAGAGGCTTTAGCAAGAAGATAAAACTGATGAGGAAGAAAGGTGAGGGAAAGGTTCGTCAGAAGTTGGAAACACATATGCATTAGTGAACAGATACATTCCTTCACAGTGTACCCATTAGGAATAAAAGTACCGGGTTAACCACACATCAGTTAATGGAACTATGCTTGCTGGAGAAATGTTATTCAACAGCAAAGTACCTTCGGAAAGAAACAAAGCTTTGTGATTTAATATGTAGATATAAAAATGCACACTCAGTAGTTATGTCTGATAGAAGGCCAGAATCTTAAACATCTTTGGGGGGGCGAGGGGTCTAAAGGTGCTACAATCTTTGCTTTCCATTTCCTGGTTAAACAAACTTTACTTTTCCAGCAAATGAATGATAGAATCTGTGACTGGCCGTTTCAGTTAAAGGCCTGAAATCAATTGAGCGTGCGGATATGATATTGGCGTATGCTCTTATATGAGTCCAAAATCTTGCCTTAATAAATGATTAGAGCAAATTAGTCCAATGCCGTCTCTTATAGTCTTTACTCACTTAATGACGTCACAACTCTGTCGTCTGCCTCATTAGAAATCTCGGTCATGTTTGCCCCTTTTCTGTTACCTTTCAGATGCTATTGAAACCAAGTTCAGTCACCTTCCCCAATACCTTGTGCCTCTTTTTCCTGTTGTGAGATACTCGCCACCGGCTAGTTGACCTCCGTGTCCCTTCTGATTTCCGCTGTCACAGTCGTCTCATTTTGAGAACACCTCCGACAGCTCCTTCACCCTACTGCCGCGGCCAACGATTCCTTTCTTGTAAAATAGAGAGGGGGTAATATCATGTCACCACCCAACAGGGGAACAGTTCCCGAGGTTTCCCGAGGCTCCAGCAGGGAACCCCCCTCCACAGCCTGGAGCTGACCAGCCTGTGGAGTGCTGGATAGAAGACACCCAGCTTCAGCCACGCGAGGCATCCCATCAGCATTTGTTGGAAGAGTCAATGAGAACGTGCAAAGCAGGAAGGGATGAATACGTGTTTTGCACAGTGTAGCCTCAGCCTGTCCATATTCAGATCATCCGCTCTGTGAAACTGATGGTCGCTCCTCTCTGGACCATCGGCTCTGTGTTCATTCTGGGCACCCACCACGGTCCCATGTTCCCGGCACGCAGGAGCGAAGAAAACAAACCCGGGGTCTGTCCCAATCGGGTGAACCACGCAGGATGGAGTCCCATTGGAAACAAGTGCAGGCGCAGCGGAGAACACGATGAGTAATCATCGCAGTGAAGGAAGGACGTGAGTACTCTGAGAAAGGAAAAAAATGGAAGACATCAGATTGAACTTCAGAAAGCCTCTCCTCCTGGCATTCGATTTAGGAAGTGACGAGTTCTCCAAGAGAAAATTGGGGGAAGAACACCTTGGGCGGTTACAACAAGTTTGTTTTATTTTTTTTAAGATGCCTTTCATTTGTGTCATTCCTTCAGGAACATGCTATACATTCCCATGTGTACGTCGTCCATGATAATGAGTCCGTTGCCTAGAATGTTCTTCTCTTTCATTTTTATGTAATGAACTATTTTTTTATCCTTCACTTAAAAATACGTATTAAAACTTCAAACTGTCCTTATCCCTTCTGGCTGAGCTGGCCTTGCTTCCTCTCTCTATCTTGTCCTTTCAATAACTACTCTTCGATTGGCAATAATTAACCTTTGCATTCGTCATCCCTAAGCATCATTATCCTTAATGCAATTAATTGTTCATATCTTATTATAAAATCAATATGGAAAAGTAGGAAACTTTTTAAAAAGTTTTTAAAAAGTAGGAAACAGAGGAAATGAAGTTACGATGATTTAATAACCAGTGTGACATCATGGTTCATATTTGGGTTTTCCCATGTTTTTGTCTGTTTTGTCCATCAGTTTATACTTCAAAAAAAAATTAGGATCCTATTATAAGAAACTGTTTCATATCCTACTTCTTTAATTTCACATGCCATAAATAATTGTCCACTAATGAAACATTCTACAGCTTCGCCTTATGAGGTCGATGGTATTCGACTTTGTATCAGTTGACTGTGTGAACCAAGCTGTGGTGATTCGAACCGGGAACGCTGGAGGATGTTTCTCTATGTAGCACTGGAGTCAATTATTTAAAGGTCAAAGGTGGATCACATAGTCCAGTTGTCAATAACTATATTGCATCTGTTGTTAAATTTTGTCGTTGAATTAACCAATTAATGAATGAGTCAAAAAAATGAGACATTGAATAGTGGACCAACAAACCTCAATCCAGAAAGCCTCAACCATAGAAAGATTGTCCATGAAAGTCCGAGTGATCAAGTTCATTTTTTCATATTGTAGTTGACCTTGACTCTTCAAATTATCAGTTTATTAAAAGTGGTAGTAGCTCTGCCCAGCCGGTGTGGCTCAGTGGTTAAGAGGTCGCCGGTTCGATTCCCGATCGGGGCACATGCCCAGGTTGTGGGCCAAATCCCCCGTGAGGGGCATGCAGGAGGCGGCCAATCGATGTTCTCTCTCATCAATGTTTCTACCTCTCTCTCCCTCTCCCTTCCTCTCTCTCTAAAATCAATAAAGAAAAAAAAAATTAAAAGTGATAGTAGCTCTGACTTCTTATGAGACTGCAGAATTTGGGTTTGAAGAAAGAGACCTCTGTCACCACTGTTTCAGAGAGTCAAACCTATGCCTGGTTCAAAGGCAAAGAGTTCATTCCGTCTTGCAATGTCACTTCCTTTTTTTTTTTTTTTTTTGCCTAGAGTAATATGAATTAAATTTTCAAAAATTTTCTAGACTACGCAAAGGGTATACTTCAATTATTTTGTGTGATAGGTTTTATTTCTGTGAAATTAGAAGCCCAACTTAGAGGAGACAAAAACTTACATTTTTTCAAGCCTCACAAATCTGTTTCTTTTATAGTGTATAATAGTTGAGTAAATAACATGAAGCTGATTCGTCTGTTTGACCATCTGTCAGAAATATGCTGCAGCTGTTAAATGTCCAGCAAAATCTGAACTACGAGTCTCGAAGTAATTTGCCCTTGGTCCATGCAGACCAGACAGTTTCCTGTTTGATTTGCAGCCATGATTTTTGCAAATGTGGCTGATTTTCAAGCTATATTTTAAATATGTTTCTGAGTATCACTATTGGGCCAACCAAAAGGAAAATGAAAGAAATATGATCTTATTCTTTAAGGTAATAGCATTGAATTTATTCCTTGTCATTTCCTACCATACTGATTGTGTTCAACGCTTTTCAAAGTATACGAAGAACACTTACTGTGTGCTCTGCACGCCATATACTGAGAATGAGAGGAAGCCCCCTTCCTTCTGAAAGAGATCAGCGTGTCAACAAATACTACCTCCGAAAGTCATTATTATCTTGAGGAAATACGTATTAGACAACGTCAAGGTGAAAAAAAAAAAAGTGGATCTCAATTATGTAAAATACTTTATAAAAAATACCGGAGGAGAATGTCATGTTTCTATTTCCTGTACTTTCCATATATTATTGAAGAACTAATACAATACTTGAATATTCTATACTGTTATTCAATTTTTATTGATTGGCTTTCAGATAGGATGACTACACACTTACCCTAAGAATAGTTATTGGGGTATGAGATTTCCACGGATGACATATGGAATGATCTAAGTTGGTTTCTGTTTTTTAATGGAATGCTAACGTTAGTAAAGTTCTGGGGGGGGGGGGATATAGTGCTTACTCAAGTAATGCGTGTTGAGAAAAAAACAAAGCACCATATTTCTAAGTGTATCAAAACAAACTAATTCTGTAACCAGCGGCCCAGGTTTATGGGGAGTAAAAATTGTGGGCCTGCCAGAGCCATAAAAAAACAGATTGTGAAGTTATTGTTACTGCTATTCTTCCTTCCTCCCTCCCTCCCTCCCTCCCTCCCTCCCTTCCTTCCTTCCTTCCTTCCTTCCTTCCTTCCTTCCTTCCTTCCTTCCTTCCTCCCTCTCTCCTTCCCTCCCTCCCGTCCTTCTTTCTTGAAAAGGAAATTAAATAATGAAACAGAAATCATAATCTTGGGAAGAAAGTTTCTGAAATATAGATGTCCTAGACCCTCTGCCAGTCTTCTCTTGGTCAGAGCGTGGAGAGAAGTACTACTTATGATTTGTGAAGACCCTCACAGGCTTGATTCATCTCAGCGCTTACTCAGCAAACACCTGAGTCATGACATGAGTCCCCTTTCCATTCAACCCCTGAAACTATCCTTTAGCCTAGATGAGAAATAACTTTATTTGTCCAAGGGCTTTCCCACTGTCATGGAAGCAATGTAACCAAAAGCTAGATCTGTGTAAGGAGTCCGACGAAGGGTGTTGGGGAATAGCACAGTGGGCTGTACTCGGATACAGCACCTGTTAGGTGGGGCCTGGGAAGCTGCACACTCAGACTGGGGAACACAGTGACTGACCATAGTCAGGCATGTGGCTGGGTGGACAGAGCATCAGGAAATTTAGGAGCAAGAAGCAAAGTGCAGTCTTGGGACTCCGAGCCTGACGGGAGCATCAGAGGAAGACGGAACATCTCTGGGAAGAACCGAGATGCTCCCGGGGAGCCGGAGAAGGGAATTAGCACAATGATTCAACTTGCAGTTCAGGAGGGTTTTGCCCATAAGGAGCGTTGATTGGGAGTTTAGAGGGAGGTCTGGTTTCTTAAATGTGTCCTGATTGTGGAGGAAAATACCTCCAAAACCGGAGGCAGGGTAGTCCCAGCTTCAAAAGGCTAAGAATTGAATGCATAGGACATACGGAGGCCTTTGAGTGGTGCATTGTACTGAGGACGAGCCTTTCACAAAGCTTTTTCCCTCAAGTGCAGGGAAGGTGCCGCTACAGCCTCTGTCCCGAGAGCACTGTTCGGTTCTGGGCTCCTTTGCTGTTCTTGATTGTTTTCTTTGCCTTCGGCTTATGTTTCCAAAGGTGTGATACAACACGTCATTTAAATTCTATAAATTGTGTTGTGAACTTCTTACATTATTTTAATCAGAGATACATTTGAGTGCCGTCCCGAATGTCAGCCCCAGGGGTTCCAAAGTCCTCTGACTTTGCAGGCTCCTGCAGTGTCCCTGGTCAGGAGAGACCTCGCCTCTCTTAGGTGAAGGGTAGCAGCAATTACTGAATTAGAGCAGGGTTCTTACAGCCAGTCTGCTTCCTGCTTGCCTGAAGTTGTGTGAAAATAAGACTCAAGGCCCATCTGCTGCTCGCGTTCTCATCCAAGCTTCCCTGGAAGGGAGCTCCACCGAAGACCAAATATTTGTCGTAGCTTGTTGCTGGAGTTTTGGAAGGCATCCCAGTGTGGGAAAAAATACTAAATTAATTCAAGTGTTTGCGTGTTCACGCTCTCCCTCCCTCCCTCCCTCCCTCCCTCCCTCCCTCACTCCCCGCCCCACCCCTCTCTCTCTCTCTCTCTCTTTCTCTCTCTCTCTCTTTCTCCTTTATAAAAATTGTAATGTTCTGCAGGGATTTACCTGATTTCCTAGTATTTAATACCTGCAGACTGTTGAGACACATGTTCTAACACAACAAGCAAGCAAAGCATAATGACTATTGTTACAGTTGGAAATAAGAATGGACAGTCTGTCATCATATGGCCATCTATCCCCGCATGGATTGCTACCACAACCATCTCTGGGCAATCTCATACCCACGATGGCCTCCATGATTTTGCTTAAGCTGTTCCCTCTTTCTAGAACATTCTAAACCCTCTTTTCACCTGTCTGTAGTCCTTCACTTCTTTAGGTTCTATTTTTAGGTATACATTACCCGATAGCATCAGTGATCACGAATCATTCTTCTTCCTGGCTACCTGGAATATTTTTGATACTGGACCAGCGTTTGGGAAACTTGTTCTCTAAGAGGTCAGATGGGACGTATTTTCGCTTTGGAGGCCCTGTGGTTTCTTTCGTGACATTCGCTGTCGCGTGGAAGCAGCCGCAGACGATACGTAACGAGTGAGCACGGCTGTGCTCTAATCCAGCTGGGTTTGCAGAAGGAAGCCGTGAGCCCTGTGTGGCCTGTGACGTGGTGTGTGGACTCCCGAACTTGACGATGCTTGTGTTAGAGCCTGAGAGCAACTTAGCTGATGCGCACGCCGGGCGGGTCCTGGGCACCAAGGTCAGCTGATAGACTCAAGGTGCACCTGTAGGGTGGAGCCGGGGAGACAAGCCGCGCACCTGGACAAAGGCCCTGCATTTTAATTCCTCGTGGCTTTCACATCTGATGATGTTCTGTTCAGCACTGAATTACGAACTCTTTGGTATTCTCTCTTATTCTTTCATGTTTAATTGCTTTATGTGGGTCCATATATTACTACCTGTGGTGAGAAAAAGGGCTCTATCTAAAATATATAATATATGATATATAATATATATTATACATCATATATTATATTATATATTATATTATATATATTATATATCATATATTATATACTATATTATATATAGTATATTATATATATTATATATGTGTGTGTTTTATATATATATAATATATAAATATATATGTGTGTGTGTATAATTTGTCTTTAATTTCCCAATGTGTGTACAACAGTGCAAGGCATAGAGGAAAATCTCAAAAAATACTTGTAATGAAAAGCCTTCCAAGAAAACACGCAGTACCTGTAGCATTTTTCATCACCGTGCGGTTATAAACTATGTGTCCACGTAGGAGAATGTGAGGTCTCCAGTGTTTCCATTCTGATGATAATGTTACAGTCACCCTTTTACAAACAATTAAAATACAACCATCTCTTGTATGCTCTCATATTTCCCGATTCCAAGTTTATTCTAATTTTATGTTTTTGGTTTTATTCTAATTTTGTTATTCTGAATTATATGATTTTTTAAAAAGTGAGTTACACATTTAAAATTTGGTATAAAGATGATACCTTTGTTGCAGAAGTCAAATTTTCAAAAATGTAATACGGAGGAAGTGTCTTCAGGTTTCATAAATGCTCTATTTGTGACCTAAATTTAAATGAGCTAATGGATCGTTTTATCAATTATTCATCGGCTTCATTTCAATCACCTTCGATGTCACCGTGTGCACCAGCGAACGTTAACTTTGGGCACATGCATCATTCATCCTGATTGCCCTGTGGGGCAGGTCTGCACTGAGAAAGTTTTCTCCCAGCACTGTGCTGATTTCTGACACGGCTCGCCTCCTCCTTTCCTTCTGATGGCTGCTCAGATATCCTCTGGTCAAAGAAGCTATCCTTTCTGGGCAGCCAAAAACAGCAACCCCCTCAGCCTCCACGTGACCCCGAACCCCCTGCCCCGCTTTCATACTAACGTCTCTGCAGAATGTATCGTCATCTCATTACATAAATGTACCTTTTACTTGTTAGTCTGTTTCTTTTCACAAAGACATCATATTCCATCCAGGAGGACAGGAATGCTGTCAGTTTGGTCTATTGCTGTGGTTCCTCTGCCTAGCACGGCATGGGTGCTCAGTATATATTTGAATGAATGAACATCAGCACATTCTTTTTTTTAAAATTTGGCTTGATTGTTGAAAGTATTACAGATGTCCCTCTTTATTTCCCCTATTGACCCTCTCCACCCCACTCCTGCCCTCTCCCCAGGCACCATTGTCTGTGTCCACGGTTTATGCATATATGCATGTAAGTCCTTTGGTTGATCTCTTTCCACCCCACCCCCCTTCCCTCTGAGATTCCTCAGTCTGTTCCCTGCTTCCATATCTTTGGATCTATTTTGTTGGTCAGTTTATTTTGTTCATTAGATTCCACATATAAGTGAGATCATGTGATACTTGTCTTTCTCTGACTGGCTTATTTTGCTTAGCATAATACTCTCCAGGTCCCTCCATGTTGTCTCAAAGGATAAGAGATCCTTCTTTTTTACAGCTGCATAGTACTCCATTGTGTACATGTACCACCGCTTTTTCGTCCACTCTTCTACTGATGGGCACTTGGGCTGTTTCCAGATCTTAGCTATTGTAAATAGTGCTGCTACGAACACAGGGGTGCATGTATTCTTTCTGATTGGTGTTTCAGATTCTTAGGATATATTCCTAGAAGTGTGATCGCTGGTTCAAATGGCAGTTCTATTTTTAATTTTAATATAATGGGAGCTTTAGAAGTAACAGTTACTCCAGTTAAATGCAGAACTATGACAAAAGATTGGGACATAGGAAATCAAAGTGTTATTTATTTGGGCTTACTGGTAGCTAAACTGAATAGCACATTTTAAAAATAAAGAACAATGAATGTGAAACCTTTCACTTTAGACACCCACTTTATGAGAACTGATACTTTAAAAATAAATTTTATGTTCATATTTTTATCTTTTTACATTTAGCTTTTGGGGGAATATATTCGTACACCCATGCTGTATTTCCCAGAGGCTCCTACAATATAAATAAGAAAAATAAGAAATCTAACAATGTTTTACAAGGATGGCTTTGTTTATTTTAACTTCAAATCTGTACACGCTTGAGGGATGAGCTAATGAATAGTAATTGGTTTCCCCAGTATCACTGGGAACGTAACTCCACCTGAGTGATTTTGGAGGAAAAGTAGTGCGTCCTTCCTATTGCGAATGTTTTTCCTATTTATGGACTAGAGAGCCAGAAACCATTCTGGACTGTGCAGTGTGATCTCCGTGCCACTGAGGGCTGAGTGTCTGCTAACATTTGTTGGGGACTTAAGAGCACCTCTCTATAAGTCAGGTGTTGTGCCACATAGTAATTGACCAGCATGCTTCAGGTCATCCATTCACTTCATTCATTCATTCATTCATTCATTCATTCATTCATTCATTCACTCATTCATTCACTCATTCATTCATTCATTTATTCATTCATTCAGAAAATGCTTATAGGGTGTGTGTCAACTGCTCTTCAGATCCCTGGAGAGTCAGCCTGAAGCAAACTATGAACAACGTTATTCCCATAGAGCGTCCAGTCAACCGAACAATTAAATGAGTGAAAACACAACGTGTCAGGTGACTCGCAATGCTCTGTGGGAAAACGAGGCAGATGTGGGTGCAGAGGGTGATGGTGGTAGCATCGTGCTCTTTCAGCCGGTGGGCTTTGTGGGCTTGTCTGCGCGGTGAATGGTGACAGTGAGCAGAGCCAGGGAGGAGTGAGGTCGCAGCCTGGCGGCAGCTGGATCAACAATCAGGAAGGTTCATGGCAGGAACAGGCCTGTTGATGAAGGAAGGGCAAGGGGCCCTGGGGGTAGACAGTTGTGGACAAGGATGCGGGAATGAGATGCCACCAGTGCCGTGGCCACTGTGGCCAGTGAAGGGTGGGGAGCAGGTGCCAGTGGAGACTTTGAGCACAGGAGCCGCACAACCCCCTTATAGTTCTAATAGGTCCCTTTGGTCGCTAAGCACAGAAGGGCTGTAGGGGAACGAGGGAGACGGTAGTCTTCCTGATGGCTGGTGGCCAGGTGAGGCAGCACGTCGGATGTTCCAGGATGACCAGACACAGGTCGGCCTCGATGCAGCCTCTCGGGCAATGACAGTACACAGAGAAGACATCCAAGGGTTGAGTGCTGGGCACTTTAGCATTTAGACATAAGGAACATGAGAGAGACGCATCGGAGGATTCGGAGAGCGCGCTGGTAGTGAGGGAGGAGGACAAGGCAGCGAATGGTCCGTAGAAGCCGAGTGAGGAGTAGAGTGGAAGGATCACCTGGCACCAATCCAGCTGGCGGTTCAAGCATGGGCATGGATGCATTTCAGATGCTTTCCAAGTCGGGGGTTACTGTGCTCTCCTTTGCTGACACCCATTTCTTAGTCTTTTAGTGTGGGTAGCATGCTTCCTGGCCTGCCCTCCTCCTGTCTCAATGTTTCTAATCCTCTACTGCTGTGAGGAAGATGGCCAGGAGGTGCCAGACCCCAAAGCCTGGTAAATAAACAGCCTCAACTTTGCTCAGGCTCCTGAGACAGCAGGTGTGCATGGAGGCCCTTGGGCATACCCCACTGGGTCATGGTTATGACGCCAGAAAACTGGAGGGTGTTTACACCGTTCCTGGGATTTATTAGGATGTCATCGTTGAGTTGCCTACACCCTGATCATTTGCTAAACTGCTGTATCAGAGATTTTAAAATGTGTGCTGCAGTCCATGGTTATTTTGACAAAAACACACCCATCGTTGTATAAAGGTTTTTATTGACGCTCTCTCCTCTCTCTCTTCTTTTCAGAAAAATGTGACGAGCCCCTTGTGTCGGGGCTTTCCCACGCCGCTTTCAGCAGCTCGTCCGCCACGTCCGCCAGCTACTCCCCGGGCTATGCCAAGATCAACAAACGAGGGGGTAAGGCGCCTTTTATCTCCACCAGTGTCTGAAAGAAGAAATGCTATATTTACAGCTCTAAGTATAGTGTATTTCTAAAATATATTGCATTTGCATAGCAACCATTAGCAAGCACCCAAAAGTATTCTTCCCACTTCTATTCATGGACCCAAAGATTCTGTAACCCTCTTTTCCAGTCACTACTGGGGAGTGAAAATTTGGGCTGAAAGTAGGAAGTGATCAATTAAAGAGGAGAATTTGCAGAGTTGCATGTCACAATGAATTCAAAATGACATCAAAATTCGGAGTTCAGGAAAGTCTTGTTAATCAGAAAATCACTCAGAAAGAGGTTAAAAAGAGTTGATTCCGAATGTGTGTACAGTGCACAAAACAAGAATTTTTTTTCTCTTTATTAAGGTAAAACCTAGTTTCTATTGAAAATGCAGCATGAACAATGATGACCCTTTACAATTTCTCCCCCGGTACACAGAATTTAACTTTGGTATTAAAGCTGTGTAAAAAGCAGTTATATATCTGCACCTGGAATTTGAGTTTTCGACTTTAAAGACGTGGTGTTAATTAGTAAATGGTCATTTCAAAGTGGACCACAGTGTGCAGACAGGAAAAGGACGGAAACTTAAAACTCCTTTGCTTCAAAGGAACACTGATGAAAACATCAATGAACAACAATTTAAAAAGGAAGAAACAATATTTTTCTTGGATAACTGAAGATCAACCAACAAAGACCATAATTTTTTTCCAGTGAAACAGGGAATACTAAACTCAAATCACAGCCAAGTAAGGAAAAATAAAAGTAAATAAATATAGAAGGAAGAAAGGAAAGGGAGAAAGGGAGGGAAAGAGGGCAGAGGGAACGAGGGAGGAAAAACCATAATCAAAGTGAAAATAGGGGAACAAGAGAAATGCAAAATAAGAAGAAAAGAGAAGGGAGAGGGGAAGAAAAAAAAATGACATCAGAAAAGAGAGAAAGTTATCAGAGAGACGCAGAAAGACCAAAGAAGAGAAGAAGAAAATAGGTAAGATAATGATAGAATAATGTGTACACATTAATATATACAGAGAGTCACAGAAGTATGTAACTTTAAGAGCAAATGTATTTGTCTTTGATTTTTTTTATGATGAACAGTTTTATGAAGAAACATCAATAGCTTTTTGTTGCTGCATTCATGCAATTTACATAAAGTTACATTAAAATTGGTTTTGTTTTAAAATAGTACAAGATGCCACTTTCAATTACTTAGAGCTTAGCTGTTTAACTACTCATGTATGTACAGTGAGGTATCTAAAGTGAAACTTCTAAAAGGTTAACTTTATTAATAACCTGGACGCTGGGATTGGAGGAGGGTGTTTATAACAGTTTCTCTGTGGTTTCTAGAATATGTACCCATGTCTCCATATCTATAGGTAGAGATGACAGTGCATTTCCGGAAAGTTGTTTCAAAAGCAAAAGGCTATAAAACAAAAGTCACGGTTCCTTAGCTGTTCGGGCAGCATCTCTGATTACTGATACAGCACGGTGTGTGCTGGGGTGAGCTCCGACGTCGGAGCTCTCCGGAGCAAGCAAGGTGTGCGCTGTCATTCAAGAGTCACACCTGCCCGTGTCCATTGCATCTGCGTCTCTTATGGGCAGCCTTAGGGACTTGCTTTTGGACCCTGAAAGACCCCTTTGGCTTCTCAGTGGGATACTGTGCGTAACTGCATGTAACTCCCTCTCAACACCACCCCACACAATCTACCGAGGTGTTTGGGACTGTCACACAGCGGCCCGCAGGTACACACGAGACCCGAGTGATGACCTCGGTGTGGGTCAAGGTAGCAAGCAAGTGAGGGAGGGTCACTTCTTCCTTAAGAAGAAGGAAGAATTCAGATAAAATGATTTTGATCAACAAGAAAGCTTTCCATGCCTTTATACAATCCATATGCCGTGGCCTTGGGAGAGGGGCCACGTTGGCTCAAGTTCATGCTAACGTACAAATGGCTAGTGACCCACATTGATTGAGGATAGATTTTTTTTTTAATAGCACAGCATGATATTACTTATCTGAAAAATAAATAAAAGCAGCAGGTAAGTCCAAAGGGAGGAAAAAAATAGTGTACCTACGGGAAGCCGGGAATGCTGGAGATATATTTTCTTACTTCGCTATTGGTAAGAACCAGCTGATACACACACCGTATACCCATCTGCAAGGAGGAAGAGCATATACTGACTAACACAGAAGGGCGAAAGGATGTCGCTTACTAATTATTCAAATACAGAAAAGGATAAAGTCACATTGTGTTGATACACATTGGCTTCAACTTTTATCATTATCACTTACTTAAATCATATTCCTCAAATACATTTTGGAGAGAGAGAGCCTGTGAATACATAGAGAAGCAGAGTATAAATGCAAATATACATTCAGAGGACAGATTAATAGATGTATGAAATTTAATTTTGGGGTCCCCACAATACAAATTTGTCTGCCACAGCCTTGATATCAGGGACTAGTACATGACAAATTGGGGAGAAATGTGATGTTTACATGGAAAACCCACTTGTAATTCTCTCATGTCTTTTGGAGCCTACTGCTTTAAATTGTTTGTTTTTGTTTGTCTTAGAAAAATACCTAATTCCTGTGATCTATATTCTGGATTTATCTCCACATTCTTAGTTCATTGAAAGTGTCCCACCCAGTCTGTGTCATTCTGAGTGAATAGCAATCGATGAGTTACTCTGGCCAAAGGGTAGCCCAGATATTAAACCTTGGAGAGTTTTGTATAAGGCATCCTCTACCTTACATTTATATAGTATTTTACAGATTAGAAAATGCTTTCATGTATGCCCTACATGTCACTTGACCTTCACAACAACCTTGTTAGATAGAATGTTAGGTTAGAGATGCCAATCATTTCTTCTGCCAGACTTTCAGCTTCCTACTTCCCATCCCTTTGGTAGAATTCATCCTCCTTCTGCGCCCCGAAGGGGCTGCCATTCCACCACATGGTCTTCTTCTCCTTCCACAGTCCACGGATGATGAGAGAGAACCCACGACCTCAACTGGTGCCATCAGAATCTCTGTTTTCTTTGTTATGTGACATAGATTTGGGAACTGAGAAGGCTGTTGGGGAACCTAGGATGGGCCACGTGTAAGTAGGACAAAACGAGAGAAGTGAGTGGAAGCAAAGACCACATGGATCCACACAGAAGGTTGATAATGTCCTCATCATCCCTATTCTCCAGGTCCCTGCTGTATTCTTGCCATAACTCTGGCTATACTTCTTGAGTCTGTGATATTTACCTTTCTAATTATAATGCCCACCTCCTCTTGCCTGAGCTAATTTGAGTAAATGTGTCTTCCTAGTTACTAAAGAACTCCTGATTAAAAACAAATAACCAGCCTTGCCAGTGTGGCTCAGTGGTTGAGCATCGACCCATGCACCAAGAGGTCACCAGTTCCATTCCCGGTCAGGGCACATGCCCAGGTTGTGGGCCCAATCCCCAGTGGGGGGCAGGCAGGAGGCGGCCAGTCGATGTTCTCTCTCATCGATGTTTCTATCTCTCTCTTCCTCTCCCTTCCTCTCTCTCTAAAATCAATGAATCAATCAATCAATCAATAAAAACAAATAACCAAAGAACTTATATGCATGTATGCATAACCCATGGACAGGGACAACAGTGTGATGAAGGCCTGGGTCAGGGGCATGGGAGCAGGGTGGAGGGTGTGAATGGGGGAAAAAGGGGAGACATCTATAATACTTTCAACAATAAAGATTTTTTAAAAAGAAAAAAAGAAAGAAAGAAAAAATATGAAAACAATTATCATTGTCCCTATTTTACAGATTAAAATAATATAGGGCACCTATATCAACTGAGAGTTTGCACTTTAGATTATAAAGTGGGGAGCTATGGACCTGTGGTCCAGGGGCCCAAACCCATGTCTTCTACTCAAATCTGGCATTCGTCATGCTCGATTAGGCCAGAGGAAGCAGAATCCACGCTGCATATAAGTCCACCCGAAGAAAGAACCTACAAAGAAGGAGGAGGTTTCCGGCAAGTTTGCTTTGTGTTTCGATAGCCAGAGCAACCCTGCCGGGCCATCTCAGAGCTTCTTGAATCATCTTCTCTCTTTCTCACTTGCCACGTGGGTTGACTTTGTAGATGTGTCAATGCTCACAGTTCCTCAGAGCCTTTTTCTTTTTAGATTTACCTACTGGATCATTCCTCCCCTTTCAGGAACAGCCTTCTCTATTCACAGCAAAGGGCAGGGAGTTGCAGTTGGCAGTGTGTTTTGAAGTTAGCTCACCTGTATCTCCTGCAGCAGGGAGAACAGATTGCATCTGTAGGCCACATAATTGACGATCACTTCTGGGAGGAATAGGTGTATGACCGACATCTGGAAAGACTGCCAGAGCAGATCCCTTAATGTCCACACGTGTACCTTAAAGGGAACTACAGTCTTGACCTTCCCTTAAAAGACACCCATGAAGTTAAGAATTGCCACCATGCCTTGATGCCTTGGCTTGGTCAAATCATTGCTTTTATCATTTTCTGCTTCCTGTTGTCCAAGAGGAAGCTTTAGTTATTAGCATAACACCAACCTCTTCTTGAGGGCACATGTCCAGTCCATACCTGCCTCATGGCTCCGCCTCTCGTAGGCTCCTAGGTGGCCCGCAAATAATCACACTTAACTCTGCTCTTCAGAGGGTCTGTTCCTGCTACTCCTGGAAAACAAAATGCTCTCTCCTTTTTTATGCCCTTAATTATCATGTCCCTTAGTTACATTTGTAAACACCTTCTTCTCTTATTTCTATTCTTTCTCCCCTTTTCTGCTTTACATATTAAAAGGATCTGTCACAACTAATTAAATTCGGAAGCTGAGCTGATGCCCAATGAGTTGAGAAAGCCACCCCAATGCCTCCCTGAGGATATTGTCCCTCTCTGAGCTGGTCTTCTGCTCTCTCTGGTCCCTGATTCACCCTTCTGTTCCTTATTGCCCGCTCCTGGCAGCCGGAATCTGCCAGATCCCAAGTAGTGTTCTTAACCATGATGAGGAAGCTCTTTCCTGAGACGATTCCATCAAGGCTTAAATTGTGAAATAGACTCATCTTCCCAACTGGTGAGCTTCTGTCCATGTTGGCAGATTTCATGCCACTATTTCCCTTCTTTCCCTTCTCCATCCTCTACCCTTTACTCCGTATTTCTCTTAACTTCTCCCTCCTCCCACTCGTTGGTGGTTCATTACTCCTTTATTATGAATTCATCATCCGAAGTGTTACTTCTCCTAGGAACATTGGCCTTTTAAGACGAGATCCTTGGGAGCAGGGAAATCCAGAAGGCTGATTTTCTAATGTAGCCTTTCAGGATATTGGACACTCCTGTTTGGACTGGCTATATATCTTCATCTCCGAATTAGTCTTCTGGAGAGACCTGCTGATGTTGCTGGCTCGTATGCAGTGCTAAGCAGCAGGAGAACGGCTTGCGTTCATGCATAACTAGGTTCTGATGTGGAATCAACCAAGGATGATCGTGGGACTAGTCAATTATCTAAACTTTCTGCATCCCAGTTTCCTGAGTTATATGGGTACTATATAATTTATCACCTAAACCAGGAACTTCTGATAGTGGGAGAGTTCTATTAATTCTTATACTAGAGTAATCACGGAAGTCCAGACCCCCTCTTTATATGTTAACGTGAATCAGTTATACAATTTAAATGAAATAATCTACAGAAAGTGTTGCATTTAAATATCAGCCTCTTTGCCATCCATTGCCTTCCACTCCTAAAAATAATAATGCAGATATTAGTATTTTAAAGCAACTGAATGAAACCCTCTCGTCGTTACTAAAGTAGTGCTTCCCTAAACAGTGATTTCTAGAATTTGTGGATTTGCCACTGTGTGTGTGTGTTTCCCCTATCATCCTCTAAGAAAAAAAGATAATAATTGAAAGAGAAAAATGTTTTAATGAGTCTCACACAGCTAGACTGCTGTTTAACATTAACTTAAATGGAGCCAGAACTTTTACCTGAAATCCCTTTGCATTCAAACCACGGGGTTTATGTCAGTGAATTTAAAGTGTTATTTTGTTCTTGTTATCTTTATATCATTTGAGTTAGATTGTATAGACTCCAATATAATACTTACTAATTTTATGATCTTCAGAAAAGCCAGAAAGAATTTTTCTGGACATTATGGAGAATTCAAAAAATGTTCTTTATTTTATTTTTTTTTCTCTCAGCCCTATAAATTCTGGCTGTTTTTAAAAATATGTATTTACATGATTTCCTTTCAAGCCTTTGTATTTGTATTTCCCTTTTTCAATGAATGAGAGTTGCCCTCTAACTCTATCGGAGGTTTTCATTTATTCTTTTCACTTCAATTCCCAAATGTGAATCAACATTTCGGCTTCACTGGGGGCTTTGAAAAACGAAACGGACAATACATGGGCCCTGTGTAATGACTGACCCTGTGACAGGGCAGTGTGAAAAGCATGCTCACTGGGAAGTGGCTCCTAGTCTGTTGAGACATGCCTTTTCGATGAGCAGATGCTATTACCATTTTTCAGCTGTGGCATCAAACGTTTATAATGTTGGAATTGTAACCCCTTCTTTTGTGTCCCCCATGGAAGTCTATGCCGGGTTCTGTAGCATTTCATAGAACATCAAGGTGTGTGACATGCGTGTGCTCTCTGCACCCACACATACAACACTACTGTCCACGATCAAATCGGCCAGGCAAATGCTGTGCTCTGCGGTCCTCTCCAGGGGAGTCAGAGACCCTCTTTATCCTGGGGCATCTGCAGGGCCCGTGGAACACACTTTCACTCTGGGAGCTGCTCGTCTTTAAAAAATTTTTTTTTTCTTTATTGATTTGAGAGGGAGAGGAAGAGGGAGAGAAAGATAGAAACATCAATGAGAGAGAACATCGATTGGCCGCCTCCTGCATGCCCCCCACTGGGGATCGGGCCCACAACCTGGGCATGTGTCCTGACCGGGAATCAAGCTGGCGACCTCTTGGTGCATGGGTCGACGCTCAACCACTGAGCCACACTGGCCGGGCAAGGGAGATGCTCTTCTAAAACTGAACCAGCCCTGGCTGGTGTGGCTCAGTGGTTGAAGTGTCGGCCCATGGACCAATGAGACCCAGGTTCAATTCCGGCCAAGGGCACATACCTCAGTTGCAGTTCATCCCCGGCCCTGGTCAGGGTCGCACAGGTGGCAACCAGTCGATGTGTCTCTCTCGCGTCGATGTTTCTCTATCCCTCCCTCTCCCCTAAAAATTAAAAAATAAGTAAATAAATAAAATAAAATAAAACTGAGTGAAACACTCTGTACATTAAGGATTTTAATAGGGTTTGTTCAACGTGTTTAGAAGTACAGTTGTGTCTCATGGGTCTTTGATAATAATATGATGGAAGATGTTTTTGGGTTTAGCAGAGTGAACTAGAGTTAATTAGAAAAAGGGAGTTTCTAGATTTGGGGCATTTGAGATGAAGAACTTTTCAGTTGATCCTTTTAAGGAAGTTGCTGTTTTGCTAGGTTTGTAGCCAAGAGCTTCCTATTTGTGAGAAAATCATGAACTGGATGAGAATTAGTGCTACCACATTAACCACTGCCACCATCCATGACATGACTCTAGAATGTTACATTCCCGACACTCTTCTTATAGCACAATATTCACAGGTGTTTGTCTGAAAGAATGGGAAAATTGGCCCTGGCCAGTTTGGCTCAGCGGTTAGAGCGTCGGCCTGCGGTCCAGAGAGACCCGGGTTCGGTTCCCGCTAAGGGCACGTACTTCGGTTGCAGTGTGTCCCCTGGCCCTGGTTGGTCGTGAGGGTGGCAGCCACTCGATGTGTCACTTTCACATCGATGTTTCTCTCTCTCTCTCTTCCTCTCTCTCCCTCCCACTCTATCTGAACAAAAAATGGAGGAATGTCCTCAGGTGAGGATAAAAAAAAAAAAAAAAAAAAGAATGGGAAAATTGTGAATAATCAATGAACATATTTGTCATCCATCCCTGTGACATACCCCCTGTAATTTTACTTTACCTGCAACATTGAAAACCATGCTTTTCCACGTGCCTTATAAAGTTTCAGTCCAATAGGGTGAAAAAACTCCACATCTGAACTAGCAAAGACACAGATTGAAGTAGATTTTTATTTTGAGAAGATGTGCAGAATAAATACATCTTTGTAGATTTGTGAATGCCGAGTTACAGGAACTGGATTTCCCCTTTGCCTTGGAGAGATCTTGGGCCCCTCCCTCCCTTGCTTTAATGGCTCAGTTACCTCACATCTGTAATGAGAAACTTGGACGAGATCTCCTCGAGGACCCTGTCTTTTCAGAACACCCACACCTGGGAGCCAAGATTAATCACAGTTTCTTGGTCTTGATCTTAATGGACCACTACAGAATCTTAGTGATCTGTAAACACTTCCTCCTCCATGCCTACAGATACTTCCTATTTAATAACTTTGAAAATAGCCAGGTTAGCCTGGCCAGTGTGACTCACTGGTTGAGTGTCAACCCATGCACCAAGAGGCCGCCGGTTCGATTCCCGGTCAGGGCACATGCCCAGGTTCTGGGCCCGATCCCCAGTGGGGGGCATGCAGGAGGCGGCCAATCGATGTTCTCTGTCATCGATGTTTCTATCTCTCTCCCTCTCCTTTCCCCTCTCTCTAAAATCAGTAAAGAAAAATAAAAAGAAAAAATTAAAAATAGCCAGGTTATCTGGAAGAATATATGTATCCAATAAAGTTTCTATAAGTTGAATTTTTCTTTCTAAACCATTCTGGAATATATGCCAGTAGTATGTTTTGGAGGTTAAACGTTTAATTATCCCTTTGATATTTGCTAATTTTATTCAAAGAGAGGCTCTACTATTTTCCACATCTCTGCTAAGAAGGTGGGGAAATTATGTGAATGATTTATACCATAGAAGAAGCATTCATCTTAAGACAGAAAATCTTCACACAATCTCAAATCGTTTCCTTAACACGGCATTGCACATGTTTGACTCTCAATATTTTTTTAAATGAATGAACAACTGTATCCCATTATACTTATCCCACATAGTATTCTACCCATTATAAACTTCAAACGCTCATTGCCTCTACGTTGGATGTCTTGTTCAATCAAGAGGGAGCATTTGCTAACATTTTTCAGTGTCCAAAAAAAGTGACGCAAGTTAGCCAGTCACTGATGACGCTAATTGTGATCCAGACAACGAGAGAGAGTAGATACCAATAGCAAACACTATTAGCATCATTTATAAGTAAAAAAAAAAAAAAAAAAAATTCAATATTCGTTTTCCAGAATGTACGTGCAGAACAGCTGGGAAATGGCCCCGTGGTGTGGATGTCCCCCAGAGCCTCCCGCTGTGAAACAGGTACATCAGGACAGTGACGCTGAATTGGAAACGGGCCCTTTGTCTCAGGATGATTTTGCTCAGAGGAGCCTTCACTGTGAGCTGCAGCACCGACTTGCTAACAGGTGTCCTTAGGTAGCAGCACACCTTCTGTGGGCCCTTCTCTCTTACGTCTAGCCCATAAGGAATACCTTCTCTGTTTCAGTTGCCACACGGCAGCCTTTGAGAAAAACAAAGATTAGCGACGAGCAGGGCATGTCCACATGTCAGCGTCTGGGCAACTGCACCGGCTGGCCGTGTGAAGGACTCTGCCCGGTCAGGGGCACTGCACTGGGCCCATTTATTAGACGAGGTTAGAGCACAAACCACCACACGTGTGAAAATACTCTTCAAACCCTATGATTACATTTCCTCCGGACCAGATGCACAGCTCTGCGTCATTCTTCAGTTTCTGCTATTCTAAAGTTAGGGAAGGTCCCCTGCTTTTTGCCTGTTTGCCTCCATCCCCTTATTTCATTCAACAGGAAAAACAAAAAAGCAGACCAAATTATTTCCAAGACTGTTGGAAGGATTTAATCTAGTTATAGCTCTCTGAGCAACCTGGTTAGGTCATACTTATGAGAATGAATAGTCCCTTGTCTTAATACTTTTAGCAAATGAATGTCTTTTTTACACAATTTTCTTTGGGAAGAATAAAAAAAAAAAATTAGATCACCTCCCTTTTATACCCATGCATTGCAAACGAATTCTAAAAATATTGTCACTAATAACCCTTACAAGCAGCCCGGCCTTTGTTAGCATTCTGCCTTTTCTATTCTCCAAATGAGCAATCAACTCTGTTTACTTGGCCCCTTGCTTTAAAAGGGAGATGTGCGTTTGACGGGGATACTGCTGGCAATAAACCGTGACATTTAGAACAGCCTGCTTTTATTGTTCCTGCCTCTTTAACATGAAAATGTAAACACAAAAGGTAGAAAGTTTTATTCCCCAGGTTTTCACCCAAAGGTCACTTTCATTTTACTCTTTCTGGGCTGTTTTTCTTTTCTTGGCGGTGGAAGGGACTCGCGTGGCATGGGTTTATTTCGCTTTGTTTTCCTTCTCGGCAGCTTCTGGAATTTATTTCCTCCGTGTCTGTTTTCCACCTCGAAATCGGTGGGCGATGCTATTTGCCTCAGCTGGAGGCTCCGTGTCTGGGTTGTATCTGTTACCTTCACGTCGTACACAGGAGGAGCCAGGAGGACTGTTGTGCCCGCAGGGTGAATCATCGTGTATTAGTCTGTGCCTGAGCAAATGTACGAATGATGCAAAATTACGCGTTTTGCAGACCGTCCCCTAGCCTGGTTCTGGCACCTGTGTATGTCAGTGCATTATTGATCTGAAACCTTTCGGTGGTTTTATGTCCTCTCAGCTGATGCTTAGCACACTAGCTGGGCCATCCAGGCTCTATTGTTCAAGTAATGAAAAGTACCTCAGGTCCTGGAATATCGTGTCTTCCTCAGAGTTGTTTCTTTGTAACATGGAGCAGATGCTACAGGGAGTTAGCTCCTGTTGGATCAATTAGCCTGTGGTAAAAACTGGTTTTACAAAGTCATGGCATCTATGGATGCCCTTCAGTGAGGACTCGCCGTATTGGTGACTCCCTGCCTTTCCTCCCTGAATGCTCTAAAAAAAAGTGGAAGTTGAAATCACAGGCTTCTGTAGACTACATGTCTCTGTGATATTAGCCTTATGCATGATTTCAAGGGCCTGCTCTTTCCCATTTTGATGAGGCCACTCATTCCTCTCGGGTCAGAGAGGTTCCAGAAGGAGGAAGATTAAACCGAGCTATGGGGTGGTACCATCGGGAAAGAGACACAGGAGGGCAGAACGGATCACTTTCCTCATTGCGGAAGGGCTGACCATTTTAACAAGTCCAGGGAGGCCAGAAAGCCACAGGGCGTCACCCTCCCCCCACCCTATCCGTCTGCACCTTGTATCCAAGTATGAAATGATACGCAGTTCCCATTGGCCTCCATTTTATTATACGGGTCATTCTTCACACAGAGCTTCAACATTTTTTCTTTAATCCACACCCAAGGATATTTTCTTAAATTGATTTTAGAGACAGAGAAAGGGAGGGAGAAAGACACGTCAGTATGAGAGAGAAACATCGATCCATTGCCTCCTGTATGCACCCTGAGCAGGAATTGAACCCGCAGCCTAGGGATGTGCCCTGACCAGGAATCAAACCTGCAATCTTTTGGGTGATGCTTCACGGATGGAGATACCAGGCCAGGGCCAGAGCTACAACACTTTTCTTTTTTTAATTTTATTCTTTCTTTATTGATTTTAGAGAGAGGAAGGGAGAGGGAGAGAGAGATAGAAACATCGATGAGGGAAAACATCAATTGGCCGCCTCGCATGCCCCCCACTGGGGATCAGGCCCACAACCCGGCACGTGCCCTGACCGGGAATCGAACCAGCGACCTCTTAGTGCATGGGTCGACGCTCAACCAGTGAACCACACCAGCCGGACCAGAGCTTCAGCATTTTTAAGTTGCTTGCCCTTTGGTAGTGAGTTCAGGTATCACCTTTTAAAAAAGTCGTCATGATAGACTGACAGCTATCTCCCCGTTTTTCAAGGTCGGCCGTGTTTTTCTGTCTATCTCAGAAGTCAGTACGCAGTGCTGTTGTAGACTTCGTTGTCTGACCATGACACCGAGTGTGAGTTTCACACACGCCCTGTGTCTCATGCATCTGCGTAGACCCAACATCTCCTCTGCTTCCTGCCAAAAGCCTAGTGAAGAATTTAGAAGTAACAACATTTAGTTTTATGCATAAAAAGAAAAATCTACAAAGCCTGTAGAGTCCTGCCCAAGGCCACAGCTGACATCAGATTTGAGCATTTGAAGCAAACTCTTCTGACTTTAAAATCACTTACTGTTCTTCCCACGTCTCCCCTGCCTGTGTGAGCTGTTCTTTTAGGAAAAGTTGGAATAACAGTGCACTGGTTAGAGGGCATAGCCAAAGATTTCCCCCTGGTGTTTTAGAACATGGACACACATCTCTCTTTTTCTTTCTTTCTTTCTTTCTTTCTTTCTTTCTTTCTTTCTTTCTTTCTTTCTTTCTTTCTTTCTTTCTTTCTCTCTCTCTCTCTCTCTCTCTCTCTCTCTCTCTCTCTCTTTCTTTCTTTCTTTTTTTCTTTATTGATTTTAGAGAGAGAGAGGAAGGAAGAGGGAGAGAGAGATAGAAACATCGATGAGAGAGAACATCAGAACATTGACTGGCCGCCTCCTGCATGCCCCCCACTGGGGATCGGGCCCACAACCTGGACAAGTGCCCTGACCGGGAATCGAACTGGCGACCTCTTGGTGCATGGGTCGATGCTCAACCACTAAGTCACACTGGCTGGGTTCTCTTTCTTTCTTGAGAAGTGTATACTGACTTTGTCATTTCTTTCCATGCCTATTATCTTTGTTTTCAGTAAAGTGTAATAAAGGTACTGTTTTAAATATTTATGTATAATGATATATTTTTCAAAGACCCATCTTTTTTTTCCCCCTGCTCTCAAAGAGAAGCCAACATTTAGACTTCTTCAGGCTTGTTTCTGAATTCTGAGACCAGGCGGTAGACAACAAAGACATAACCGTACTTGAAATATTATGAGAACAGCAAAGATCGGAGCAAAACGTTGAGACCCGAGTCTGTCTCCCAGAGAAGAATGGAAGTGAGGAAAACAATGATGTGCGGGGCGATGTGCCTGAACCTGACAGCAGCGACATTTTCATTGACTTGTGAACACTCTTAATATTCAAAACACACACGGAGAAAAAGCAGTCAGTCAGTACAGAGTGAAAAGGGAGGAAGAACAGAAACGCAACTCAACCACAGAATAGAAAAGGTCTGAGATTGACCGGAGATGCCAGGACGTGGATCTCTGTCTGGTAGGAGATGGAAATGACATGGCCAGAGTCACAGCGATGTCCCACTGCGGGATTGTTATCAGCGGCTGAGTCGTTTCTTCCAGTCCAAATGCGGGATTCGGCGTCCTTACCTGTTGCCTTCTATGTTGTTATTGTTTAGCAGAATGACCATTCTTTTTGAAAACCGGTGGAGACCGCCAGGGGAATGGATTCCATTTTCCCCAATGTTCTCCGTATCAGGTTCTCCATATCAGGTTGAGCAAAAACAATTGTTTTCAAGGTATTATTTTCAACCTTCTCTACGTAGAATTCAAGACTTAACCATGCATGATGGAAAATGAGTTCCTAAAGAGAATGTCAGAGAAGCAATAAATGCCTCTGGTTTTCCATGCAAACGGTTGTATTTGAATTTCCACAGTTGAAAGAGAAATCTGAAACCAAACAGTTGTGTTTTGAACAACAAACTGTGTTTGTTGGTTTTTTATCCAAAGGACTAGCGCTCACTGGACATCAGCAGGGGGGAAGGAGAGAGAGAGACTGTGTCACCTGTGAGCAGCCTCACCCCTTCCCAGGTGTGACGGCCAAACTCAAACAGTGACCCTCAGACTCGGGGGAAGCACCCACATGGCCCAATTGTAGGGATCTCATTGGAGACGCCCAAACAATGCAATTCCAGCAGAAATACCGCCTTGTCTAGTGCAGAGATGCCAGCCAGGACCCTCTGTGCCCTTGGCTGGAGAGAAGGATGCAGAGCAGACAGTGCATACTATCCAACGGGTAAAACAGAGAGGGAAATGCTGTTTTTTTGTTTTTTTTGTTGTTGTTGTTGTTGTTATAATTCCACAGTAATTTATTGTGAGGTCTTTGGAACTCTTCTCCTGTTGATATGGGATACATGTGGAAGGCATCCATTCTCCTTAGTAATTTACCAATAACGGGGCCAGGATGCACTAAGGAAAGAGACAGGTGAGATGTTAACAGCCTGAAACGCGGCCATCCGCTTCTGGAGGGCCAATTTGAATTCAGATAGACTTCTCTGAGCCTCAACTCTAAAACTCTGTGATTCTATGTCTGTGTATGGGATTAATCAAGATGTAAGGCTCACTTTGTTCTCAACTCTTAGGGACCTCCTCCTCCTATTTTTTTTTTGTTTTTCCTGTGTTAGGATGACTTAGCTTGTACAGAAAAAAAAAATGAGATTGATTCTTTCAGAAGCTCTGAAGTGTTATCATGCTAGTTTCACTTTCAACAGTGGGAAAAAACAGAAGGCAGAAGTGGGGAAATCAAGGTCCTGTTGCTGAAAGAGAACTCCAGCTCTCTCTGCCGCATGAAATAGTACCATTATTCCTATTTCAGGGACCTCAATTAGACATTCATTATTCATAAACACTTATGTAACTCTGAGTAATTCAGGCTGCAAGAGAACATCACCAATTTTTTTTTTTTTTCTTGATTACTAAGACCTCCTGTATCTAAAAGAAAGAACAAAAAAGTGTTTAAAAAAATTCCCGGTCTGCTGCATGTAAATGTATGTTTTAATTTTTTTTTTTTTGCAAATCATTTCCGAGAAAACAAAGCAAGCATAGTACATTGGGCTCTGTCTTTCCAAAGATGCTCTGCAAACAGGTGCACGAGGGCCCGTCCTATCAGAATGGTGACAATGGACTAAGATAGAGGCATCAATTCTTTCGGCCGGGGCTCTCTCAGATACTTCTAACGTATAGTGACACAGACTGAGACCTGGAAAGGCCTAATAGACAAGCCTAAGTAAGTATCAGAATAGGACTTGAGATGTGTCTGACTTTGGAAGGAATAGTGTAGCCCAGCCATTCAGTCAACATTCATTGAGCTGGACTCAACATTCGTTTGCACATCACACCCAGATAGCTGAAGCTTTGTAGGGATTCTGAGGTGGGAGCTTGTTAGGGCTTCCGAGGTGAAATCATCGTCATGACGAGAGGCAGTGTTTGTCTGATGCACACGGGGGAGTATTCCCATCTGCAAATTTGGAGAAGGCTTAGGTGACTGAGTATCAGATGTCATAGGTCCTTGTCTTACTTAGTGATGGGGATTATTAGAGAATTTCTCCTCATTTGTCCTTTGAGGGACCTGGGTTTCCTTGTGGGACAGACAGAAATTGTTCCTTCTTTCCTTTCTTCTTTCCTATCTCTCATTGAAAGTTTATTTTATTTTTGTTTGTATTGATTTCTTAGAGAGAGAGAAAAGGAGAGGGAGAGATAGATAAACATCAGTGAGAGAGACACATCCATTGGCTGCTTTCCGCACGCCCCCTACTGGGGATCAAGCCTGAGAAACCCAGGCATGTGCCCTGAGGGGGGATCGAACTGGTGACCTCTCAGTGCAAGGGATGATGCTCAACCACTGAGCCATACTAACTGGGCTCTCATTCAAAATTTAAATATCAACTTGTTTTAGTTTTATAGAAAGCAATAAGCTCCCATTGACTAGCTCATGACTAAGGACTGGGTTGGGGGCATGAGATAAACATGGTGGCAATGAGAAAGTCAGGGAAGGTTTGTACAGGTGTGTACTGCACACGTCTACAAGGCCACCATTCGTGGTACAGCCTGGGGCCATGCTGTCCAATAAAATACAAAACAAGGCACCGATGGGATTTTGAATTATCCAATGCCCATATTAAAAAAGTTTTAAAAAGGTAAAGGCAGTTTATGATAGGTTCTTTTTAACCTAATATATCAAATTACTGTCATTTCAATATGCGATCAATATAAACATTATTAATTTGACATTTTGCTTTTTCTACTAAGTTTTTTAAAATACGGCGTGTATTGTATACTTACAGCACATCTTTTTAAAAAATTTTTTTTCCTTATTGATATTAGAGAGAGGAAGGGAGAGGAAGAGAGAGGTAGAAACATCGATGAGAGAGAACATCGATTGGCCGTCTCCTGCATGCCCCCCACTGGGCATCGGGCCCACAACCTGGTTATGTGCCCTGACCTGGAATCGAACCGGCGACCTCTTGGTGCATGGGTTGATGCTCAACCAGTGAGCCACACAGGCCAGGCACATCTTAATTCAAAAGATAAATTGACATCAGAAATACGTAATCTATATTGAATTTTCATAAAGTTTATGGTTGAAAAGCTAGTCCCACCCAAGTGTTCCCAAAGTACATAAAATGCCCTCCAATAACTGAATTGAGTTTTCAGTTTTTAACTCTAAGTTTAATTAATTGAAATGAAATGGAAATTTTAGTTTTTCAGTCTCTCAGACAGGTGGTTGCCTCCCTGGCCCGCTGTCCAGTGCTTGGGAGCCACACCCGTCGGTCAGCCTGGGTCTCCGTGACTGGTGGCTCTGGGGACTCATGAGGCATAATCCTATGCATTACAGTGACCTTTGAGGAAGAGTCGGAATTCAGTTCAAACCAGGTGGTGGCAGGGAGACAACAGAATGGTAGAAACTGGGGGCCGGGGAGAGAGCTAAGCGTTTAATGTCCAACTACAGGACAGCCTCATTTTAAAGGGAAATGCGATCGTGACCAAGACAAGAAAGAAGTGGCTGGGATTTCATGTTGGAAACTGTCTAGACGAGTGTATAGTGCGGGGATTCCTCTTGGGGTCCAGTACTAGCCCCAGCCTGGGGCAGCTTTGGGGACTAGCGGCCCAGCACAGCCTCTGGCCTTGGGTTGCATTTCCACCCAATGAGTGGTGACCAGAAGTATTATTTGAAGCCGAAGAAGAGTAGGGAGTGAAGAAGATCCCAGCTCTACAGAATTCATGATAAGCTCCTTTAAAAGAGTTTTGTTTCCTGGTGGAGAAGAAGGTGCCCTACTGGCTCCCTTTCCTTTTCAGAACGTAGTATGAGCTGCGTGATGTTTCTTGAGGTTGTATGGGGTTTGCTCAGCCCAAAGTTCTTCACCAGGCTCTAGACACGGCTGCCATCTCTGCTGTTGAGGGCAAAGAGAAGGATCCTTGGTTTGGACAGCTAAAGGCAAACCCTCTCTAGGAGCCGGACTGACTCACGGTGTTAGCGAGAACGATATTCTCTCAGGGGGACTGAACTAAATGCCTTCGCGTGGTCTGTTTCACGAGTGTCATCCTAGCAGTAGAGACCTGGATTTGTTGCTGTGGCCTAGCCTAAGCCCAGGTAGAGATAAAGGTGTGTTCATATATCTGAACATTATAGATAACCTCCTGTTGACTGTGAGAGTCAAAAAGTTTGTCCAAATCATTACATGTGCATAATTTCTATTAAGTTTAAGGGGATTGATGATTAGAAGGGGACAGGAGGACATTATTTAATAATTGCAAGGGAATGCATTCTTTAGCAAGGATAATGTACCCCATTAAATATAGAAATCATTCAATTATTTCTCAGCTGAAAAGTACCAGTGTCATAAATAGCATGACCCTAGAAGACATCAGTCATGATTTAAAGTCCCAAAATGGAGATTGAAGTATTAATAGTCATCGGGTAGATGTCATTTTCCAGAGGTGAGAACTGGTATACAATAGATGAAATAATTTTCCCCGGGAGCCGGTCATGTCTGCTGGAGCCAGGATGAATGTCAAGGTCTATCTCACTTTGTGTAGTTGTCACAGTGAGGAGTGCCTACCATGTGGAATGCCCCAAAGCTCCCCTAGGAAGCCAGAGGTGGCCTCATGTGCTAGATCAATTGTTCGTCCAGGAAAGAAAAAATAAAGAGCGCTTCCCAGTAGCGAGAATCTGTCCCACCCGCATTTCATAAAGCAAATGCACACAGCAAAAAGAAAAAATGATAATAGCAAATACTATTTTGAAATAGGTCATTGGAATGCCTTGGAAATATCTATTTTAAAGGATTTACTCTGTGCCTTTTTACTGCATTAATTACGTAGCGCCTTATATAGTCATCAAGTTCTGGTCTACAATGAAGCATCTCTGAACACGACCCACATCTTCATAGGCTACGGGCAGAGAAAGTGGAATTCAAGGGCACCCATGACCTTAGAGGAGATTTCAGAGACAATTTTAAAGAAAAAAATACTAATGCATAGACATAATATAGGTATATGAATATCTCCATTTTTCCTTAAAATCTGAACATTGATAATAAACCATAAACCCCCATGATAAAAGACTACTTCCTTACACTATAGTTTAGTGGGAAATTAGAATATAATTGATGAGTATTGGGGAAAAAGATCCACTATTTTTTTTAATTGATTTTAGAGAGAGAGGAAGGGAGAGGGAGACAGAGATAGAAATATCGATGTGAGAGAGCTACATGGATCGGCTGCCTCCTGCACGCCCCCTACTGGGGATCAAGCCCACAGCCGGGACATGTGTCCTGACTGGAAATCGAACCAGGACCTCTCAGTCTATGGGACGACGCTCAATCCACAGAGCCACACCAGCCAGGCACCTGGAAGGTTTTAGACATGGACGTGGACTCACCAGATTAGTTAGGATTTAGCCAAGCATGTTTTGTCTAAGATGAACTCCAAAAGGACAATGTTGTTGGAAGAAGGCCACTTGGAAGTTGTGTCAAGTGAAAAATATTGCTGGGCTTCAGCAAGGCTGTAGAAGAGGAAGGAAGAGAGATTACATGTCATTTCTATAGAACCGACTCTCCTCCATACCCAGTTAGCTGCGGAGAGAAAACGGGGAGGAGGCAAAGCCGTGCAGCAGAAAAACTGCACCCCAGACCCCAAGGTTCACAGCACTGAAGGTTCATTTCTTACAAAGATACACCCGGGGTGGGCCGCAGCATGTCAAATACACAACGGAACACTATGCAGCCGTGAGAGAGAGAGACCTCTTCTCCTTTGAGACCACGTGGAGGGACCTGGAGAGCATTATGCTAAGCGAAATAAGCCAATCAGAGAAAGACAAATATCACATGCTCTCACTTATTTGTGGAATATAAGGAACAGAATAAGCTGATGAACAAAACAGACCCAGAGACATAGAAAGGAGTACAGTTCAGACTGACAAATCTCAGAGGAGGGGGGCAGAGAGGAGGGAAGAGATAAACCACAGAACTTATATGCATGTATGCGTAACCAGTGGACACAGACAACAATGTTGGGGGGGGGCGGTGGGATCGCGAGGAGGATGTCTAGGAGGGGAAAAGGAGAAACATCTGTAACAAAAATAAATGAATAAAAAATTGCAAAAAAATCAATCAATCAATCAAGAAAACTCATATACTTGTTTGTTGCCATTGACCCGTCTGTTTTTCTGCAGCTGTTGATAAGACAGCAAAACAAACTCTCCCGGAAAATGTTGTAGGTATGTCTGTGTGTGCAGTTATGCATGAATTACCACAACCGTAAGCCTTTTATTTATATTGCCTCAACCAGGGTTGCCTTGTAAAAGCAATTGATATGACGATTCAGCAGCTATAGTTTGTGACATTGTCTAAAACAGACAGTTTCACATAATTTAACGCTGCTCTCCGGTGCAGTTATTGTGAGAGAGATTTCTGGCTACAGATTGACAGTGCAGTTCGTAAGAGAAGAATTGTGTATGTATTTTATGGGCCAGATGCTATTATTGGAGCAAGGCTTATGGTCATGAACAGAGCACACCACATCGTCACTTGTCCTCATGGAGATTCCTTCCACAGGAACGTCCATGGGGGGGAGCTACGTCCACGAAGATGGCACCCCTTCTACTTCTGAATGGTCGAGGGAGCCTTGGAAGTTACTAGGAACTCATCTGGGGCATTCTTTTCAATACGTTGTTTCTTCACTTTGCGGCACCCATCACTCAGGGCTCCAGCTGTAACCAGGCGTTCATACCCTTAGAAAAAGCGCTGGGAAACGCATTTTTACGGAAAGATAATTAGTGGCGATAAACGGTGTAGTGTTCAATGGGTTGTATTAGTTTTCTGTGGCTGCATAACAAATTGTCACAGAGTCAGTGGCTTCAAACAACACCCACACTTGAGTTCATAGTTGTCTAGGTCAGTCCAGGGGGCCGGACTGGGTCCTTGGCTCCGGGTGACACGAGGCAGCAGTGAACGTGTTGGCCGGACTCAGCTGCTTGGAGACGCCGGGGACGCATCTGCTTCCAGCCTCGTTCGGGTGGACAGACTGACTCCTCGCAGTTGGGGGACCCAGGTCCCTGTTTTCTCCAGCTCCGGCAAGCCTTTCTCACAGCGAACCTCTCTCATGCTCCGAGTCTCTCTGACTGCTGCCACCGCCTTGAGGAAACCCTCCGCTGATTTGATGAGATTAGGCTGTCTGGAAACATCTCCCGGCCCTAAGGTCCACGGATTCACAACCTCATTTGAAAATCTCTAAAATCTCTTTTGCTACCTAGTGTAACTTAATCATGGGTCTGCTACTGCATCATATTCACAGATGACGGGAGGTATTCTGTGCCTACAAAAAATAAAAATAAAAGATGTTAATACCAGGGATTGGTCCAGCAGGACTTTGATAGATGACTTTTCCCAGAAATACAGATGCATATAATTTTAAAGGTAAAAATCATGAAATATTAAAAGAATTGTAAAAGTGGCAGTGAATTATTTAGGAACAGTGTCCCTGCATGCGTGATACAATATTCAGTGGGTGTTGCAATGTATGCTGCAAGGAAAGCCCGGGGAGAGCTTTACGTGAGCTGCATTTCTTCGGATGCTGCCGGATGCCATCGGACGCCACTGAACGCCTTCCTTGGCCTCCCCTCTCCCTCGCAAAGCTCCCTTTGATTTCAAAGGCGCTTCATTCCCGGAATGAGAAATGGATGATGGGGAAGTTTAATCCTTCCAGGCGAACGTTTGAAACAGGTTTTTCAATTTACAGATTTAAAAAAAAAAATCTACCTTTGGACTTCAGCATTGTTCCGGTTGCCCTGAGATAAAGCCATTGGAAGCAGACGACACCTCCTGACCACAGCTTCAGGTTCTGTCTGTTTTCCAGATGGGATGGAAGGGGGGAGGGGAGGGGGAGGAGGCAAGATGCTCCCCGCGCTGCAAAGAGGCAGAGTGATCCTCTCACTGCTTGTGGTTTTAGTCACAGAAAGCTAAAAATTTCCTGATCCCGCATTTAGATACTAATGATTTATTTGCTAGGGGAACAATATTTTTGCTTCAGGTTTATTTATCATGCTCGCTGATAAAGGAAAATTTATTCAGTCCTCGGGATCCTAACTCATCATTTCAAGTCTACAAATATTTATTGAATGCTTTTGGCTAGACTCTGGTTGGTGCCGGGAGGTTGCAAAGATGACTCATATATGGTCCTTCCCCCCGGGGACTTCTCATCTGCTAGGACAGAGAGATAAATGCCTGTTTCCTTTCTGAATGGAAAAATGTAGTGAAGCAAAAGATATATATATATATATATATATATATATATATATATATATATATATATATAACTATGCAATAGTTATAACTATTATAGTTAAAACTATTATAGGTTATTATATTAAATATATATTAAATATATATATATTTATATATAGATTTATATATAGATTTATATATAGATTTATATATAGATTTATATATAGATTTATATATAGATTTATATATAGATTTATATATATATAAAACTATGCAATAGTTATTATAACTATTATAGTTAAAACTATTATAGGTTAACCACATCAAATCTCTTGTTGTATGAGGTTAGATATCAGTAAATATAAAAACAGTCACATATACAATATAGTGTCATTTGACATTAATCCTCATTCTTATAGAAGGACCTCGTCATGACCACTTCTAGCTACACTTTATATGAAATTTCAGAAAGAGTTTTGATTAACAAGAACTATCTTAACATGATAGTCACACAAACCCTACTCTCAGTGATGTTCTCCTCCCTCTTCCCACCCCATTCCCCGTAATGCACCTCCTGTTATAACCCAGAAGGTCCAGGGAAGCTTCCTTTTACCATCACAAGGCCCCAGGGTCATCCTGATTCTCTGCCTCCAGGCTCAGAATTCTCTAGGATCCTGGGTCATACCGGCGCCACCTCCTGGCTGAAAGATGTTCTTAGTTCCGGGGAAGCACAGCCGTCAAAGAAACAATGGTAGAGACCAGAGATATAATGGACTGAGAAGACACAGCCTGTGGGCTGGTAGGAGAAGGTTTACTCCGGCCTCTCTCAGCACAGGAAGTAGTCATAGTGTTGCGGGTCTAGAAAAGAGAACAAGAAAGCTCTGAGCCCGTTGTCAGCCTCAGAGAGGACAGGTGGCTGGTGAGCACGCAGGGTGCTTACCTGGGCCGCCTCCTTCCGTTGAAGCTCTCAGAGCAGAGGAACATGGAGAGATAGCTGTTGTAGACGTAGAGTTCCAAGCAGAGCACTGGGCATAGGCAGACCTGTACAAAACTGGTAGTTGAATCTGAAAAAGTAGAGGTTAGCTTATTATAGAGACAAAGGAGCAAAATGAAAGGAGCGAGGGAGGGAAGGAGGAAGGAGGAAGGAAGGAAGGAAGGAAGAAAGGAGGGAGGGAGGGAGGGAGGGAGGGAGGGAAGGAAGGAGGAAGGAGGGAGGGAAGGAAGGAAGGAAGGAAGGAAGGAAGGAAGGAAGGAAGGAAGGAAGGAAGAAAGGAAGGAAGGAAGGAAGGAGGAAGGAGGGAGGGAAGGAAGGAAGGAAGGAAGGAGGAAGGAGGGAGGGAAGGAAGGAAGGAAGGAAGGAAGGAAGGAAGGAAGGAAGGAAGGAAGGAAGGAAGGAAGGAAGGAAGGAAGGGAGTGTAATGTCCAGGGATGGACATTAATTGGCTTAGTCTGGGTCATGGCCGGCAAACGAAGCTGCATGACCATCCTGACACTGACCCCCGGTCAGGTGGGCAGCCGCCCCACCAAACCCAGTCGGAATAGCTGTACAGAGTAAGTGAGGTTTCTCTCCCGGGGGAAAGGAGCTGAGCAGTGATAGAAAACCAGCACCCTATGAGATGTCCTACATTCATTTAAACAGTTGTATTAGTTCTCTTCTTAGTAACCTAGCTGCCATATTTGAGAATGAGAATAATAAAGAACAGAAGTCAATTTTTATTTTTTTTTTATTTTTTTTTAAATTTATTTTTTAATTATTTTTTATTAATTTATTTTTGTTACAGATGTTTCTCCTTTTTTCCCCATTGACACCCTCCTCCCCATCCCTCTACCCCTTCCCCAGCTTTGTTGTCCATGTCCATCAGTTATGCATACATGCGTATAAGTTCTAAAAAAATGTAGCCTGTCAAAATAATTAAAGCTGGATGTCTTCATGTTTTCAGGCTCTGATAAGTCAGGACCTAAGTCGCTGTCGACATGAGGTAGGTCAGCCTCATTTAGTGGCGCGCCGTTGGAAATGAGATGACTTCACGTCACTCTGTCCCGCTCCACGATTCCACAAATGCCTGTCTAAAGCTTTAATGGTCCTAGGCATGAACACTAATTATGTGTCTTGCATTAGCCAGTGCAGCAGGGTAAACCTCTGTACCCCTGTGACTTCGGGGGGGTGGGGGGGACGTAAATATTTCAGTAATTTATCTGCAATGTATTGAGGCATCGTCCTGCCGGGATAGGCACAGACTTGTCTCCTGTTTTCCCTTTAATCTGCCTTTTGATCAAGTATGCAGGGAACAGAGATGAGGGACGCCCCCACCTGGGAGCAGGACCCAACTCCCAAGTTTGATCCTATTTGGTCCCTAGAGAGATGCCATTCTGGCCACTAAAAAAAAACAAAAAGCCTGCTAAGGAACATACCTTAAAATGGGCGGCTTCATCTGGCCCACTTACAACACCGCAGAAGAACACCATGCTTGACACACAGATTCCAAGCCCTACAAGGGGGGCGCAGTGACAGGACCCACTTCACAGAGGTGTGAGGAGGAACCTAGATCAGATGTCCAGTGTTTGGAACAATGGCCGGAGCATGGCATGCATCATAGAAGGGCTTGATAAATGAAGGACTAAATACACACATGAATAAACTTCCTCAAGTTTCGAGTAGATGTTAAGAGCTTTTGTTAATTAATATTTGATATCAATTAAAATATCACATCACACACTCATTGTGGAATGTTTAAAAATCACATAACTGGAATTGGAAAGAAAATAGATATTACCCATAATGTTATAAACTGGGATTCACTACTGTTCATATTTTCGTGTAGATGTTTCTGCTTGTACACACAAAATTGGAATCCTACGATATAACTGAATATATCATTTGTAATGTCACTTTGTTCACTTCTAATTTTACAAACATGATCTTACAGCCTTGCGCATTGTTAATAAGATAGTTATTTCTTAAAGTGGTCTCCTATTATTAAATGATAGTCTGTGATTAGATACTGAGATTAGTTCCCTCGTTTTCGCAATTTTATTTAATGCTGGAATCACCGTTCTTTATGTAAGTTTTTGCCCACATTGCGGGGAATGAGGATGCCTGGAAATGAAATTGCCAGAACGAAGAAAAAGAACACTTAAGGTATTTAATAAATGTTGCCCAAATCACCTCCAGAACTGTCCTTTTGATTTGCATCTGTAGTTGAACCACTACCTGTTACAGTGACAACCAAATCTTCACTCAGGTCAGTTCACCTTAATTAACCCGGCACACCTTGAGCCAGCTGGACCTGCTCCCTCTGCACCCTCTTGTACTTGTCTCTATCTTTTCTCTGCCTCTCCAGCTCTGTTTTTTCTTCTTCTTGCCTGCCCTTTGTTATCAGAGTCTACTTGCTGCTCAAAGACATGTATCGTGTTGTATTTCTTCCCAACATGCATGCAATTTATTTTAACTTCGAAGTCATGCACACCCCACCCCCGCCCCGAGTTTCTAATTAAAAATCTATCAGACTCTTTCAAACACATGTTCTTTTCTGTTGTGTCACATTTTCCCCTGGTCTTGGGGCTGCAAAGCCACCAGAAACTCCTGTTTTGATTTGGGTTTCAAGCATGGGGAAATAATAAGAAATGTCTTGGAAAACAGCAAAATTATTGATGTGATGTTGTTACTGCAGCCTGCGAAGTTTGTTACTTTTCATTGGAGACCGAGCTGATTACATAAACAGCTGTCTCCTGCTTCTTACCATCTCTCGAGTACATTGCCTGATATACTTTATTCATGGAAGCCTACCTACCATTGTGTTTCTGCCTTAGGGGGTTATTTTCGTCTCCTTACGATATACAGAATTAAACCCCAAAGACCAAAGCATTATATGTTTCAAATAATTCTATAGATATTTGTAATGTATGTTGCATGTAATATCGCAGGGCCCAGTGCATTGATCGGGAGCCCTGTCAAGGATGGACACTCAGTGCAGAGTGTGGCCAGACGCATCGCAGCTTAGACGGGTCCATCAGTCTAGCTTAGAACATCCTTCAGAAAGCACGGGGAGGTTTCTACTCCTGTTAACTTGCCTTTTCTCACGTTTGACTCTGTTAATTTTTCTGAATTAATTAGCATGCCTATTTTTTAAAATATATCTTTTTGGATTTTTAGAGAAAGAGGAAGGGAGAGAGAGATAGAAAGAAACATGGATGTGAGAGAGAAACATCCATCGGCTGCCTCCTGCACGCCCCCTACTGGGGATCGAGCCAGCAACCCGGGCATGTGCCCTGACTGGGAATCGAACCTGCACCTCTCAGTTCATGAGATGATGCTCAATCCACTGAGCCACACTGGCCAGGCACGTTATTCCACTTTTTATGCATTCACTGATTGATTCTTATATGATATGTGCCCTGACCTGGGAGCGAACCCTCAACCCTGGTGCATCAAGATGATGTTCCAACCAACTGAGCCACCTGGCCAGGGATGGCCTCAGGTTTTAAAAAAGTAACTTTATTTTTCAGGTATTAAACATGTACCCTGTGATTCACAGACCCATCTTTATATAAAGTTAGAGTTAGTCACTAACTTTCACATCCTCTGAAAGCGTGTTTGCAAGATAACAGATGCTTTCCCAGTGAATTAGGGCTGAACACACTTTCTAGTCTTACCTGCTCCTTACTCTGTTGATATGATGGTAGCAAATGCCCAATAGCAGGCTGTTTCACAGCTAAGAGCCCATGCAAGAATTCAGTAGCTGTGATCATGCAGATAGATGCCTGTAAGCATGAAGACATTCTTATGTATGCGTATACAACATAAATTTCAGCCTATCCATAGAGCATCGTATGAAATATTTTTTAAGTGTACCTCCTCCCCAGCAACATATACAGTTGTAATTTTTGAACAATTAGAATAACATTAAGAGCTAAGTAAATATTAGTAATATGGTTGACCATTTCTATACTTCATCTTTTTCTTCCTTTGTTTACGAAATCCTTTTCTCATTTTCTCTCATATTCTCTGTTAGCATTCAATATCCTTATTGGTTCTTGAGTCAGACCGTTCTAAGAGTTGCACTGAATGGGTAGACCTGTACTAATGAATGGGAAGAAGGATGCCGCTTTAACCCCAAATTCAAATGATAACAGGAGACAGTGTTACTAATGGAGCGTGATGATTTTGCCTTTATTTCAGCATTAAACTAGCCACACTTCATTGATTTTTAAAGGGATTTGATTTACCTAAGAACTTTATAGAATCCCTTCCCTTTTAGTTTCTTAAGAAAACCAAAGTATTTTTGCATAATCCTCTCTGCTTGTTCTTCTTCAAACAAAATCGCATTTGAAAACAAAACCCCATTTGAAACAAAAGATAGATGTTGTGGCCTGGCTGGCGTGGCTCAGTGGATTGAGCATCTGCCCATGGACTAGATTCCGGGTCAGGGCACATGCCCGGGTTGCAGGCTCGATCCCCAGTAGGGGGCGTGCAGGAGGCAGCTGATTGATGTTTCTCTCTCACATCGATGATTCTCTCTCTAAAAAATCAATAAACGTGTATTTAAAAAAATAAAAAGATAAACGTTGCCAAGTGTTCCAATCTTCAGTGGTCTTTTATTTTAAATGTCTCTGATTAAAATATATATTTTTTTGTGTATGTAGAGAAAGAACACACTGGCTTTGGAATTAGACTCATCAGAGTTCAAGCTAAGTTCTGGTATTTTATTTATAGGGGTAAGACCAAAGATTAGCATCCCTGGTATCTATAAAGCTCACCAAATGTGATATGAAAATTATAAAGAATTCAGTGAGTAAACAGACAAAAGCTATAATGAGATTCTTCTATTAGTAGTTTGATAATTAGCATGTGTGTATATGTGGGTTGAAAACAGTCAACATCACTAGTTAACATGCAAAAAAGGAGAACCACAGTGATCAACCCTTTCACTAAAGGGTTTCTAAAATAGTAGTAATGTATAGAACTAGTGAAGTTGGAAATGTTTATTCTGTACCAATCCTGGACTATATTATTCACAGGAAGAGCGGCAAGCAACGAGGGCTATTTCTATAGGAAAAAATATTCTGGCACCGGCAAGGTGGAATTACCATACTGAAAGCATGATTGCATTTTGATGATTGAAAATGGTGTGTTGCTACATTGTGTCAAAAGATAATACAGTTGACCCCTTCCTCTTCCTAGAAAAGCGTTTATGTTTGGTTTCCCATGTCACTGTGCTTAGTTATCTACCTACCACTAAGTCGTGGTCAAACATTACCATGTCCACTCAAGTCCTGGACCCTCCTCTCCTCACACTGTTATCTCATTCAAGGTCATCTTTCAATATCCATCTTCTAGATGTTTTATCCTAATCCCTGACTTCTTCCTGAGGTCCCACCTGCTTGGAACCATAGCTTGAATGTCTCATAGACATCTCAAACCTGATTTTCTCCCCCCCTCCCCACCCATAGCTGTGTCTCTAATAGTCTTGCTCATCTTCGAAATGGGAACCAATCTACTTGAAGTTCCTCAAGTCAAAGCATCTGGAAGCCATCCCGGCTGTCTTCCTTGCCCTCAGCATGCCAACACTAGCCCTCACCCTGAAGTCCAGCCCAGCAAGCTGTGCTGCTGGTTCTAACATCTGTCTGCTCCACGATAACCCCCAGGCAACACGCCTTCAACCAATTCACCTGTGATGTCTTCGCTTCTGCCCCTAGCCTCTGCTCTCGTAATTATTCGTCACGTACTAGTTCTGGTGTTACTTGCTTCCAACATAAAACAAAGACACTGTTGTCATTTGGTCGGAAGTTGCTCGGTATCACAAGCAGTGTTCTTGGAGAAATTCCGGGCATCTCACGCTCTCTGAATGATAAGAGAACACATATACGTTAAAAATAGTATTAGGTCCGGTACTCTAAGGCAGGTGAGTTGTGCGGTTCTGTTTTCTCCAAAGTGATACATTTGTTAATCCCAAGCTGGTGTTCATGTACAGCTAAAACTATGACAATTCCCTCTCCTACACAGATGTGCTTTCACAAACTCTGTGATTATCACAGAGGTAAGGACTGTGTTCTTGAGGAATTAACCCCAAACTGTCCAGTTAGCAATTGAATACCTTAATCTCTCGCTCTTCGTTGTAGGTCGGTAAATATAAAGAACAATGGAGGAAATAGGCAGAAAATACACGATTTTTAAACGTACTCGAGCTCTTTGCCCAATCTGCCCTTGTCTGTGATGCTGCTTATTGTTTTACTCCTACACTCATTGGATTTTCGGAATTTTCTAACGACACCTTTTGTAAACGAGATGGCGAAGAAAACAGAACGCTGCTTATCAAAGTATTTACATCAACAGTAGTGTGTCTGTGTGTTACAAGGTTCCTGATCAGATACTACTATGACTTTTCCTTGTTATCATGGCTGAATGACGATTTTGAGGCTTATCATTTGGACACCATTTCCCACAAGGTAACCCCAACTTATTTTTCTAACTAGGTTTGGGACCTGCCGTAGACTGAATGTTTGTGTTCCCCTAAAGATCGCATGTTGAAACCTATCCCGCAGTGTGATGGTATTTGGGGCTGCACCTTTGGGGAGTGATTGAATCATGAGGGTGGCTTCTTCATGAATGGCACTGATGCCCTCATAGAAGAAGCCCCAGAGAGATCCCTCACCCCCACCATGTGAAGACACTGTGAAAAAAATGGCCATTATGAAGCAGGAAGACACCTCTCCACTGACGCCCCATCTACCAGCTTCTTGATCTTGGACCTTCCAGCCTCCAGGACAGTGAGGAATCAATTTCTGTTGTTTGGAAGCCACCGAGCCTATGCTATTTTTGTTGTAAGATCATGAACAAACTTAATAAACGGAAGCCATTGCTTCCAGTCCAATGGCCTTTCTGTTATATGGCGTAACTTCAGGCTATAGATATAATTCTGTTTTCTGAAGAGTCCGAATTAATGACGTGGCGGTCATGAAGATGTGGGGCATTTTCCATGAAACTAGTAGATGTTAAATTAACCCTATGACGCTGCACAAAGCATTTTGGGCCTGTTTTGTTTTGCTAAGATTTTCGACTTTTTCTCTCAATTGTCATTGTATCCCAATTTCAAGCTTACAGTATGGAGAAACCTATTAAAAGAGTTATTTGCAAGGAGAATTGATGGCTTTTAAAAAATATATATTTATTGGGTGACACTGGTTAATGAAATTATATAGGTTTCAGGTGCACAAGTCTATAAGACATCATCTGTATATTGTATTGTGCTCACCACCCAAGTCAAGTCTCCTTCGGTCACCATTTATCCCCATTTACCCTCTTCTACCTCCCCCACCCCCTTTCCCTCTGGTAATCCCCATACTGTTGTCTGTGTCTATGAGGTGTGGGTTTTTTTTTTGTTTGTTTTTTGCTTAATCCCTTCACCTATTTCACCCAGCTCCCAACCCCCCTCCCCTCTGACAGCTGTCAGTCTGTTCTCTATCTATGAGTCTCTTTCTCTTTTGTTTATTTTGCTCATTAGATTGCACCTGTAAGTGAAATCCTGTGGTATTTATGTATGTAAAGATACAATTTGTAGAAGACTGTACTGGACACAACTGTGTTCCCAAGGTCCATCTGTTACTCATGTCTGCCTCCTAGTGCTGTTTCCCTGCTCATTCAGTGTCCATACATATTTTTTATTTATAGCAAAATACACCTACTGCTTTTTTGGTAGGATCATTTATGTTACCAAATATATGCATGCCAAAAATGTCCCCTCTTTGCTAAAACAGATTCTGTGGTTACAGGGGACATGCATTGAGAGAGGCTGCTGTGTGCGACACCCCTTCACAGGAATCACAAGGATTCCGAGCAGTGACTGCGGGCGTCAGAAACTGGGGTGAGGACGGAAATAAATGACGGACACACGTGCTGACCAAAGGGGAGGGAGTCACTTCCGCCGCATGAGTTACGGGGACGATCAGAGAACTCATAACAGACGTTTGAATTTCATCTATAGGATATGCTCACTTTATTTAATTATGTTGATCTTGAACGCAAACCCTTTGCATTTTCTCTCTAGAATGATGGAGCTAAAGAGAAAGTCTATAACCTATGTTTTCAGACATTTGGAATAGTTACGTCACAGTGTGATTCTGAGTGTATGGATATGAGAAGTAGAGAGATGAGTTGATGTTGCACTTATTGCAAGTCAGCAGGAGTAAGTTTCAGTGACCGAGATTTCACTGGGAAACTGCCTCGCCTTTGTACCTTCATGTAGACTTAGCTTGGAAAGCATTGCATGAGCAATAAGATATTTCCCTTATACCATTGCATAGCTCACTGACAATGTGCATTGTTCATGCATCGCTGTATATGTGGGATTTGTTTGCATCAATTCACTGCCATTGTACACACCACAGACAGTTTTGCCTATAGTTTTGCACATGCTCTCTGCATGCATCTTGGACATTATTGCATACACAGTAATGGACAACGTGCACATTTCATTTTTGCTGTTTTGCATTTCTTCCCATGCTCTCTTCTATGACAGAGCCATATCCCCAGAAAATGAGGCTTCAGTCAAGGAGTCCCCGAGGCAGATGGCATGGAGGTAATCATTGGCATCTCTAATTATTTTGTTAATAAACAATAAAGTATATTTAGTTACCCATGAGAACATTCCCATTTCGTCAATGTGCCTCTGACCTTTCTCTTCTTAAGTGAAAGAAACAATGATAAATAACCAAACCTTATTTTGTACAGCATGCCAGCTGGAGACTAGGTTTGGATGGTGTCGATGAGAATGGATTCTGAAATTCACTTAATTTTAGCCACTTAGCTAAAAGCTGCTACAGAAGCGAAAAGGGATGGTCTGCCGTGAGGAGTTCAAGCTCAATTCTTAAGACCTTCACTTTGGATCGTGCGCCCTCTCAGCCCAGTCTCCTCGGGAGCTCTGGAGTAGACCAATGGCGCGATCCCCCCCCTCCTCGTGGAATAACTGAGAAAGTCCTTGTTCATTTCTGGCTCCTTGGAAGAGCCTGCCCCTGCACTCTCCTGACCCGAAAAGGCTGACGGCTTCCTGCCCTGCTAAGCAAGTGATTGTGATAATGTTCACAGGATTGGACGTGCTAATGCATGAGTTATGACTGCAGACCAAGGAGAACTTGCTAAAATTGAATTCTAAATGACTGTTCTTCCCTAGTTCTGTCCACTCTGAATCCTAGAGTTTTGATACAGTCCAAGGACCTTTTAAAGATAACGGCTAAAGATGTAATTAATGAAGACTTAATTGATGTTTAATTGATGAAGGCAGCCAAAGCATTTTTAAGAATGAGCAAACACCTATTCTTGAGTGATAATCCACCTATTCTCTGTTAAGCTGAGAATACTGTTTTGAGTAAATGCAGTGAATGCTTTTGCAAAATTTCCAGTTCCTCTTCACTGAAGATACCATGTGAATCACTAGGATAGTTAAAAAATATATATTTTGTTGTTGCAGTTCAATATATATGTGTCTTTCATGATCTGTGATTTTCTTTCTTTCTTTTTTTTTTTAATATGTTTTTATTGCCCAGCTGGTGTAGCTCAGTGGTTGAGCATTGACCCATACACCAAGAGGTTGTCGATTTGATTTCTGATCAGGGCACATGCCCAGGTTGTGGGCCAAATCCCCAGTGGGGGACGTGCAGGAGGTGGCCAGTCGATGTTCTCTCTCATCAATGTTTCTATCTCTCTCTCCCTCTCCTTTCCTATCTAAAATCAATAAAGAAAAAAATTTAAATAAATAAAATATATTTTTATTGATTTTTTTAGAGAGAGATAGAAACATCCATGTGAGAGAGAAATATCGATTGGCTGCCTCCTGCACAGCCCCTACTGGGAATCGAGCCTGCAATTGGGGTGTGTGCCCTGACAGGGAATCGAACCAGGACCTCTCAGTCCATGGGACAATGCTCAATCCACTGAGCCACATCAACGGGGCTGTGTTTTTCTTATATGTCATACAACTGGGGTCAAGGTAATTGGATTCTTGTTTCAGGTTGTCTTACTTCCACTATGTCATTTATTTATCAATTTGTCCATTCCAACATTCATTTATTATTTAATTAATTCTTACATCCATTCATTTAAGATACTTATTGCATGCCGATTATGTCCAGAGAACCATGGCTGGCAGTGGTTATTCAATGATATATAAAATGCAGTCCTGGACTTCAGAAAAGTTGGTAATCCTGAGTTTACTCATGCACTTATTCAGGATTTGTTTTGACTTCCATGACCTTATTGATTTCTGTAGCTACATCCTCCCTTCAGTCGTCCCTAGAAATAGAGGTCAGGTTGATCGGATAACCTAAAGAATACTACCGCATGTTGGAACTCTGAAGCCCTTTTCAAACTTTAGTTGGAATGTGTGCCATAGATAAAGAATACAAAGTAAACATAAATTTTATGGAAACATGAAATTGATGTTTTGTCTACAGATCTTTTAATCTTTTAAAGACGTTGGGGTGGTCAATACTTGCCCTAAACTGATGAACCCTTTGACCTTGATTGCATTTAGAGGCTCAGTAGACAAACAGATGTTGGGGTACATTATGAAGCGCCTCAGCTTTTCCAGTGGTTGCAAGGAAGAAGCATGATTTCTGTGACTTGGACTTGGTTATAATATGTACATTTGCCTTTATTTTTTTACATGAGAGACTTCATTTCTATGCACATTAAAAGTATGGTAGTTAGCCTGGCTGGTGTGGCTCAGTTGGTTGAGCATCATCCCACGCACCAGGAGGTCACAGGTTGGATCCCTGGTCAGGGCACATGCCCAGGTTGCTGGCTCGATCCCCAGTAGGGGGCGTGCAGGAGGCAACCAATCAATGTTTCTCTCTCTCATCAATGTTTCTCTTCTCTCCTTCTCCCTTTCTCTCTCTCAAAAATCAATAAAAACATTTTTTTAAAAAATAGTGTGATACCCTTTTCCTAGTAATAAAGTCTTTATTAAATGCAAAATATTTTTGGATATTTTCCAAGTAAATAAATTGGTATACTCAAGTATAAAAATAAGGTCTAGTAAATATTGCATAGGAAAAAATATTTTTAAAAAACCCATAAAGGCTAGCTTATAGGAGTGTTCTATAAATATTTGCTGAGTGAATAAACCAGGGGAGTTATTCATAATAAAAATGGAAATGACCAGACTCTTTAATAATAAAAGTTACGCAGAGTCAAATGGTACTTAGCAATGGTATAAATAATATCTCCCCTGATGTTAGTAACATAGATCAACCAAAACGTGGATAATAACTGTTCCTTTTAAAGCAATAAGAAATTACCCTGGCCAGTTTGGCTCAGTGGTTAGAGCATCGGCCTGCGGTCCAGAGAGACCTGGGTTCGGTTCCCGTTAAGGGCATGTACTTCGGTTGCAGTTTGTCCCCGGCCCTGGTTGGTTGTGCGGGTGGCAGCCACTCAATGTGTCCCTTTCACGTCCATGTTTCTCTCTCTCTCTCTTCCTCTCTCTCCCTCCCACTCTTTCTGAACAAAAAATGAAAAATGTCCTCGGGTGAGGATAAAAAAAAATAATAATAATTAAAAAATAAAGCAATAAGAAATTATAATCACTTGCTAATGAGTGTAACATAACAGTTTGTATTTCGTTTCAACTTTCTTTGTAAATGAAATTAAAAGATATTTAGTCCCGTCTCCCATCCAATGTGAAATTCCCCTCTAAAGAAATTCTTATTATCCAGCTTTCTCTTGAGTATCTCCAGTAATAGAAAGCTCACTATGTATTTGCTTTTTGTAATAACCCATGCTCTTGTTGGTGATATCTATTTTAATATTTTAAAATTGTTACATTGTATCTAACTACCTATAACTTTAAACTTCTTTTCCTAATACCACCACCTGAAGTAACACATACAAAAACTCTATTTTCTCTTTGTCATAGTATTTCCAAAAAAATCTTTTAAATAAGACCATACATCATTTACACAGTTTGGTAAGTAAATTTAAAAATTACATGGCTGGTAAATGTTCAAGATGTTTAAGTCAAATTTACTTATCACCGTTTTATTTCGGACGTGTGTGCCAGGGTTCTCTTTCACACTGGCCCCGGCTAGCCCCTGTGAAGATTTGCTCTATCTGATGAGAACAGAAATCGCACTGTGACTTCCATGGGAAGCTGATCAAACTTCATGTGGCGTTCACGTCAGTTTCAGGGGCTATCCGGCCTCGATGCTGTTTTTGTGAAGCAGTACAGTTCTTTTGCCTGACTTTCTTTTTTCTTTTTGTCTCTTGTAGCATAATCTTAAGATCATACTTGACATTTTAAAGAAAAAGCTGACACTCGTGAAAAAGGTGAAGGGATTAACCAAACAAACATACAAACAAACTCAGACAGCAGTATGGTGATCACCAGAGGGAAACGGGGTGTATGGAGGTAGAAGAGGGTACAGGGGGATAAATGGTGATGGAAGGACATGACTTGGGGTGCGGAACACAGTACAATATACAGATGATGCATTATAGGACTGTACACCTGAAACCTGTATGATTTTATTAACCAGTGTCACCCTAATAAATTCAATAAAAATAAAACAGCAAAAGAGTTGACATTTTTATTTTTATTATTATTTTTAAAAATAACTTTGTATTGATTTTTTAGAGTGAGAGGAAGGAGAGAGATAGAAACATCCATGTGAGAGAAACGTCAATCAGCTGCCTCCTGCACGCCCCCTACTGGTTATCGAGCCCGCAACACAGGCATGTGCCCTGACCAGGAATTACCAGGACCTCTCAGTCCATGGGATGACACTCAATCCACTGAGCCACACTGGCCAAGCAAGAGCTGACATTTTTAAATCAAAGATCTTAAAATATAATTGGCATGTGAAATTCCCTATAAATATTTTGTTTTTAAAATACATAAAATATATATAAAAATATATATATTTATTTTCTTTCTGATTGGTGTTCCAAGATTCTTAGGATATATTCCTAGAAGTGGGATTACTGGGTCAAAATGCAGTTCCATTTTTAATATATAAAACTAAACTTGCTTTGCAGTGAGTCTGTTTATCATAACTCAGATATAGTTATTTACCTCTAAAGTGCTACATAGCTACATATGTAAACAGAGGCCTTAATAGATTTGCTTTTAAGTTTGCCTAATTGCCAGAAATTTACTGATTTTAGTGGTATAATTCATACCTGAATATTACCAACATTATAGAGAGACCTCCTTATAAATTTTCTTAGTGTAGCGTGCTAGACCCTTGAAGGAACAGCCATATTTGATAAGGAAACCTTTGTTCTCCCAGAAAAGCATTTGTTTCAAGTTTGTTAAAATCAGTTTGATATTCAGTTTTTCTTCCTTGGTCAAATTCCAAAATGAAAAGAATTTGTAGTACAATATTACTCTGTGAACAGACTGATGATCTGAGTGTATTGACTCAAGAAGTGATTTTTAAGTAAATATTAATGAAGTAAAATAGTAATTGAAATATGAGTTAAAGCTGCACAATCTATATACATAAAGCATGTATACTTTTGGAATGTGTGATATTATTGTTACATGCTTGGGAAACTTTACATCTCTATTCTTTTAAATAGTGGAAGATGGAAATTGAGTTGCTCCTTGATTTTCTCGTAGAATGCCTGAGAATCTTTGGCTCCTTGCGAGCAGTATTACAGGATAAAGTCCCCTATCATTCCAGTTACTCTCTTTGACCACTGCTAGTGTTTCAATTGTCTTTCTTAAAATGCCAATCCCATGAAGTTGAGCATCTTTTCATATCTTTTATGCTTTACAGTCCTACCTGTTAAGATCTCTTGACTATTTTTTTGAATGGATCTGTGAGACTTGTTTATACATTTTGAATATGAGCGATTTGTTGGTTACATGTTAGGAAACACCTTTCCCCATCTATGGTTAGCCATTTCACAATCTAACTATCTTTGGATAATCTATAATTTCTCATTTTATTTATTTATTTTATTTTAAATATGTTTTATTTATTTTTATTTATTTTTAGAGGGAGAGGGAGAGAGAGATAGAAACATCAATAAGAAATACACATTGACTGGCTGCCTCCTGCATGCCCCCTACTGGGGATCAAGCCCAAAACCCAGGCATGTGCCCTGACCAGGAATCGAACCAGCAACCTCTTGGTCCATGGGTCGACGCTCAACCTCTGAGCCATGACAGCTGGGCTATAATTTCTCATTTTAATATAATCTAGTTTATCCATCTTTCCCTACATAGCTAGTGCTTTTGAGTCTTGTTTAAGAAATCTTCCCAACCCCAAGAATATGGTGTTTCTTTTTCATGTCATCTTCTAGAAGCTTTAATGTGCTACTTTTCAGTTATAGTGACACATTTTTCACCTGATTTTTGAGTATGGTATAGGGCAGAAGCACACCTCCCTTTCTCCCATGCAGATATCCAACTGACCCTGAAAATATTGTTGAAAAAAATATACCTCCTTCCTCTACAATTTTCCTGTGCCAACTTTGTCGTAAATTAAGTGCTGATATATACATGTATACGTGTGCTTTTGTTTCAGTAATTTCTATTTTATTTATTTGGTCAACTGGTCTATCTTTGCATCCCAAACATTTATGTCTTAATTTACAATAGTTTCATAATAAAGGTTGGTATCAACGGAATAAGGGTAGTTAGTAGAAGAATGCAAATTAAACTCACAATGAGCCAGAATGTTTAGACTTAAATTTAAAAACTGAAAAGGCTAACTATACCAACTCTTGGCAGGATGTGGAACTGCAGAAAGTCTCCTGACACTACTGGGGGACGGGTATCGGGGGTAAAAATCCATTCAACTGCAGTGAAAATTGTCAGCAAAATTAACTAAATTTAAAAATATAAAACATTGCCCGACCAGTGTGGTTCAGTTGGTTGAGCATCACCCATGCACCGAAAGGTCGCTGGTTCTGATTCCCCGTCAGGGCACGTGCCCGGGTTGCAGGCTCGATCCTCATTAGGGGGTGTTCAGGAGGCAGCCCATCAATGATTCTGTCCCATCAATGTTTCTATCTCTCTCTCCCTCGTTCTTCCTCTCTCTTAAATCAATAAAAACATCTTTAAAAATTGATACGAAAATAAAAAATAGCAAACGTTTTGGACCCATAATACTACACCTGGGCATATACCCATCAGAAGTGTACATAGAGATGCTCAAAACTATGAACAGAAACATTGATGACAGTGTTGTTCATACTAACTCCAAATGGGAAATAGCCACATGTTCAACGTTAGAATGAATAAATAGAGTAGTATATCGTGCAATGTACTATAAGACAGCAAAGAAAATAAGCCATCTAGTGCTATATACAATTCATGCGTGAATCTCAGGGACAATCCATTAGGGAGGAGGGGTTGACTGTATTTGGAAAAGGACACAATGAGAGCTTACAGGTTGCTGGAAAATATTTCTTTATAGATCTGTGTGGTATCATATGGCTATGTTCATTTTGTGATCATTCCTAATACTAGATGCTTGTGATAGGTTCACTTTTGTAGATATATGTAAAGTCTAAATGCAAATGTACCAAAACTGTTTTGAATGGAATACTGCAAATATAATATTATGGTTAGATGTCATCATGTCCACACTATCTTTTTTGAAAAGTAAGTTGAGGTCCCTTAATTATTCCTCAGCGTTATATGTTATTACTCATGACGTTGATAATGTGTTTATTGAAAATGGACATCTTACTTCCTTATTGATGTTAAAACAAGTTGCCCTGTGGAGGCTCAGATTTGCAGCTGGTCAAGAACATTTTCCATCATAATTCAGCGAGTTACCCTATTAGGTCTCTTTCTGAGCCTTATATAATTGACAAATTTCATAAGCATGTCTTCCATGCCTTAGAGAATAAAAGTATTAAAAATGACAGAATACAGAACGGAAGCCTGTGGCACATCATTAGGGAGCTCTCTTCAAGTTGACATAGTCATTAATCAACAAATTTGGGGCAACATTATTAGCCGATTTTGAATTCACCTAAAACGGTTCTCTCTCAGACTGCATTTTACCATTATATATTTATCAGAGATAGTTCCAAAAGCTTAGCTAAAATTGAGTTGGAGACACATCTGTGAAATTTCTTGTGTTCTATTAAATGAGAATGTGATCAGAAAAGGGAATCATTCTCTCCAACTACCACCACCTCCAGTATCTCCAACCCTCCCCCCATTCTTCTTTTATTCTAAATGTCCATCACCTATGGAACATTTTGAATAACCTTGTCTGTTTTTCTAGACTTACTAAGCCCCCTGTTCTTTAAACTCATAAGCCTTTGGTTTGTTGGTTTGTTTATTTGTTTATCTTGTCTCTCTCTACTTTTCTGGCAGCTGCTTTGATAAATGTTCAAGGAAGCTAACATTACATTTATGAATAATGCCAGTCTTTTCGGATATAATCTGAATGTTTAAGAAAAGGTAAAGCAACTGTGCTTCTCCTGTTGTGTCCTCACTTGACTCAGGAAATAATTCCGTGTACTCAGGGATTCCTCCTGTTGTTCCTAAAAGGATCCAAAGGCTGTTGTCCTTGGGAGAGGAGGCAGCAATGGGAGACGAGCAGCTCTGTCTTCCGGTCATCTAATCATACGTGATAAAATCATATCTTCTTTCTTCTGTTGTGCTTCAAATGTACTTGACTACTCTCTTGTTTTAACTGCATTTTATTTTATTTTTCTTTATGGATTTTAGAGAGAGAGGAAAGGAGAGGGAGAGATAGAAACACTGATCAGAGAGAACATCAATTGGCCGCCTCCTGCATGCCCCCCACTGGGGATTTGGCCCACAACCTGGGCATGTGTCCTGATTGGGAATCGAACCAGCGACCTCTTGGTGCATGGGCCGATGCTCAACCACTGAGCCACACTGGCTGGGCTGAACTTCATTTTATATGAGCATTCATTTATCCATATTTTCTTAATGACAACGGCACTCCCATTTTACCTTCGGTAGCTCATAACAGACATTAATTAATGCCCGTGGCTCTTTTTTTCTGGCTCCTTCTAATCGGCGAGTAATTAGACTTGGTTGAAGCTTCTTTGTCCTACTTCTTGGAGGCAGGTCACATGCCACACCTTGGTGCTGTTTACGTGCCACTGTAAATAAAACCTGATTTCATTAGCAAGCCACTTCGGATGCCAGACCCTTTCTCTCTATCAGTGAGATCATTCTCAATTGCGTGCTTAAACCTTGTTGTTTAAGGTGTCTCATTTCCCCAGTGCTATTATTGCAGACCAGCTTTCATTTGCACCTTATAATATACTTTTCATAATAGGCCCACATTCCGTATGCCTTTCCATGTTCAGAGGGCCTTTTCAATTTGTTGAGTCATGTCCTTCTTTTTTCTTTTACAATTTTGAAAAAAAAAAAAATTCAATCATTACTTCTTCAAATGTTTATATTCTCTGTATTGGTTTTAGTCTAGAACTTCTTAGATTTATCATTGAAATTCCCAATTTATTCTCCATGTCTATTTACTCCCCAAAATTTTAACAGATTTATTGATGTATCATTGATGTGCACTAATGTATACATATTTAAATTTGATTTAAATACATAATGTACAATTTGGTCTTTTTTATATATGGATACACCCATGAAACTGCCACAGTGATCAAGATAGTGAATATCTCCATCACCCCAAGAAGTTTGCTTTGGACACTTTGTACCCCTTTTCTTTTCTCTGTCCCCATCCTCAAGCAATTATCGGTCTGCTTTGTTCCTATATGTCAGTCTGCGTTTCCTAGAATTTTATATAAATGTAATTATACAGTATGCACCTTTTCCCACCTTGGACCCTTTCAATCAGCATAATCGTTTTTAGATTAATCATGCAATGTCCATTTCTTTTGATTGCTCAGTTGTATTCTGTTCTATGGATGTCCACGATGTGTTTCTCCATTTATCTGCTGGTGGACAATTGACTTATTTCCAGCTATCCTACATAAAGCTGCTGTGGACATCCTGGGAAGGACTCTGTATGTTCACATGCTTCATTTTTCTCCTGGGAAAATACCTGGGAGGGGAGTGCTGTCATCGGTCAGTAGTACAAACCACTAGTACCTTCATCCATTCACATGATTCTTTGCCCAGCTGTGGGTGGATCAGTTCCTCACATGCATGTGCTAATCATTACTCAGCCTAGCACTCAAGGGAGCCCCCTACTGGTTCTTTAGAGTCGTCTCTGTATGCATCACCTTGCTTGGCTTCTAGCTCCAGCCACCTTGATCTCCCAGCTCGCTCTGTCTTCTCCGCTCAGGGATTCTGCCAGGTTCTGCCTGGGTCCTTTCTTGTGTCTCAGCCTCTCTCAGGATAGGAAGATGGGGAAATGGGACTCATTTCACTTAGGTCCTGTTTCTTAGGGATTCTAGTCCTTTGTCACCTCCCGTCTTATATCTTGCAAACCATTGTTTCATATATTTTGTCTGCCTTTTCACTGTTTCAGATGGGAAAGTAAATTAGGTTTCTGTTCGACCATCTTGGTGGAAGCTGATGTTCTGAAACTAACACATCTTGTGCTTTCTATGGTGACCTCTGCATAAAAATCCTTCAGTATCACCTTTCAGCTGCTGACTGATTATTTGTGAAATATTGTAATTTGTAGATTTTCCTCTGATGAGGTGTTGTTTTTCTATCAGTGACTACATTTTTTTTTTTATTTCTAAGGTAATCTTTTGGTTCTTTTTAGTATTGGTCTGCAAACAATTTTACTTCTCCCTGTTGAATCTGATCATTACTGCTATTTTTAATGGCTGGCATTACTTATTTTATATATTTGAGAACCTAAGACACGTTTATTCCCACTGGTCCTCGATTGCTTTTACCTCTGGAGTTAATTTGCATTGAACTTGTAACTCTGTTAGCTGACTTTGGTGGCTTTTTTTTTTCTTTCCTGGTGATTTGCAGTTTTGGTTTGCAGACTCTTATTGGCAACCAGTGTCTGTCGGTCTGTCTGTCTGTCACTCTCTCTCTCCCGTCCTTCTCTGCCCTGTAGTTTTGTAACTTTCTCTACTCGGCTTCCTAGATCTCTGGTCCAGAAACGCATCCTACACGGACGACCCTGTGCCTTTGCCTGGCAGGGTCACTAGGGAATTATAGGTCCGGTCACCACGCCAGGGGGTGCCTTTCCTCGGCTCGGCGAGGCCTGTTTTCCAGCTTCTGTGGGCGTACGGTCTCCCAGTTCCAAGTGAGCAGGCAGCCGTTCCCACGCAGTCCTGGGCTCGTCTTGGTTTCCAGCCCGGACACGTACTTTCTGTCTCTGACACTCACGGGAGATTTACATTCATCAATATCCCCCAGGAACCAAATGTCTCGCTTCCTCTGTGTGTCCCCAGACCCCAGTACCAGCAGACCTCAGCTTCGGCCCTGCTCATCGCTTGCGTTCTGATTGTCTTTCTCATGCGTGGAGGTGTTTATCTTATTTTTGATACTAGCTGTGTTGTTTTTTGTTGTTTTTTTTTCAATTTTCTTTTTATCTACCTTATCTAAAAATACTGTCTATTTCGACCAGAAGGAGGCCTCCAAGCCTGAACTCGTAATGCTATCTTGCCTGAAAGTGTCCTTTTCAACGTACTCTTTTCATCTGATACAAAATTCTCCACCCGTTTTTAAAGATAGTTCTATACTTAATTAAAATTTTTTTTCTATCTTTAAAAAAAAATTGGACTCCAGGCTTATCGCCTCTAGTGGTGTTCGGATCACCCACGTGGGCATCATGTCTATGCAGGAGGGATTTATCCCTGGAAGAGAAACTCCACCCTCTCTCCTCACCCCCACTGAGCTTTCTTCTCTCAGAGGTATATTTACAAAGCAGAAATGGCCGTCATCATTATAAGCTATCACTACGTGAGGAGTGCAAGTTTCCTTCATTTCTCTAGGTTCTTTATTATCAGGTATCCCTCAAGTGACCCCAGGAGAGTGACTATCCAGAATACAAGCACTGTGCATCTTTATAGTTCACACAGGCACACACATGCACGCATGTGCACACACACACATACATGGAGGGGAGGGGGAAGGATGTGTATATGTGAGAGAGAGAAATAAAGAAGAGAGAGAGGGAGGGAGGGAGCTGAAAGAGAGCGGGAGAGAGAGGAAAAGAGAGATGAACACAGAGGGAGGAGAGAAAGGGCAGTGCCCCCACTGTAGGGAGTGGTAAGAGTACTATATAGTACATATCTTTCAAGTCATTCCAACAACGTACTAGTTATTTACTAGGTATTTTTGGTTCTTTTATTTCTAGACAGTTATTCTTAAGTCTTCTCAGAAACTACAAGTTGCTGACTGTTTAACATCCTCTCCTCTTCCACTTTCCTTTTTTTTTTCTTTCCTTTGAGCTACGGAACATGCACCGGGAACACGTTTGTCCTGTTGTACTCCCCTCGCTATCTTGGGGAGCATGTCTGCTCCCTGATATACCATCTTCCCGAGCTTTTTGTGATCAAAGGGTTATCATTCTTAATCCTTGCATCGATAGAGGTTATACGTGTCACAAGCCAAATGAACAAAGTAATCAACTTCCCCAAATTACATCGCTTGACAGATCAAAGAGACGTGAGAAACTTGTCATCGATCTCTCCACCATGGTCCTCATGAAAGCCTGACATTTGCCCTCCCCTCGAGGCTAAGCTCTGTTCTCTCCACATGTCCTTCTGCTGAGGAATTTGTTTGCACTTATATTTCTACTTGCTTTAGATGTGGGCTTTGCTTAAAGTTGTCAATACATGATCTTTTATAAAGTAATGAGATTCATGGGATTCAGTGTGATAACGGCCTCTGTTGAAAAATTGTAATGCAGCAAAAATTGGGTAATTCAAGAAAACGTATTCGGGAATAGTTTATGCGGGACTAATTGGGGGAAACACTCTAAATTTCAACAAACTGTTAGTTGAACGTATTTCCTCCTGTTCAGTCATTATAAGAATTGCTTGTTGATGTCGGTGGTCAAACTACCTTGTGGCTTTGAGTAACACATACATAGGACTTTATGCACAATTAGCTATAGAATTTCTCCTAGTTTGGAACAATACAGCTAACAGATAGGAAGATATATTTATTATCTCTTGATGACTGGGTACATTGTTATCCCAGAAGTTTATGTACGGCTTCTCAAAAGTTTTACAGAATTCTAGGCGAAATAGACACGTGGATGAGATACGGCCTTGGGGAATATTAGATACTACAATCGGAGAAAACACAGCCTATAAATAACACACACAGGAGAAAGCAGAGACAATTCATCTCGCTCGTGAGCAAATTATCAGGAAAGCGGTTCCAAGGAGGGTATTGCAGACTGACTTTCCTGGATGTACATTCCGAGATGGAGACCAGCACATAGGAATTTATTAGGGAATTTGAGGGGAGTGAGACCGGTGGAAGGGAAGGGAATGAAGAGGAAATAGGCAGAGAGGGAGGTCAAGACGCAATGCCGTCTCAAAGGTTCAAGGGAGGCTTCAACCATTTCCCCAGGGAGCTTTGAGACAGTGATGGCCCTTCAGAGTTTTCCCAAGTTGGAGCAAGGAGCCCAGACCTCTACATCCCTGGTCGACCAGTCATGGCATCTATATAACCCCTGAAAGGTGCATGACCTTGACTAAATCCCTCTTTTTGACTCAGGAAATTCTGAAAGAGGAATTACAGCTAACTAGTGTCTTCTGGCAGCCTTGTAATTAACAGAGGGACTGAGTCCTCAGCCACAAAGGAGGACCTCAGTGGGACCTCACAGTGTCCACTACAGGAGGTGTCATTTGCCAGGAACATGCTGATACTTTAAAGGAGAGTTAATATTTTCCCAATTTTATTGGGACATGCCCACCCTTTTGTTCATGTATGATCTATGGCTTCATGCTACAGCCACCGAGTTTGCTAGGTGTAGCAGAGTCCTTATAGTCTGCAGGGCCTGAAACGCTCAGTGCTTAACCCTTCGCTGACCCTCGGTCTAGGGCTCACGACCATCAGAGAATGTATCACTTTCAAAAGTAATATAAGAAATTCACTCCAATATGTATTTTTCTTGCCTTCTATCCTTGGTGCTATTATCGTCATACATTTTATTTCCACATCTCTAATTCACTGTTACTGTTTTTGTTTTAAACACTCCATTATCTTTTAAAGACGTTTAAAAACATGATACAATGTTTTATACTTACTGACATGTTTACCGTTTTCAGCATTTCTTTCTTCATGTAGATACGAGTTTCCATATAGTAAATTGTCCTTGGAGCTGGAAAAAAAACTTCCATTTCTTTTAGTACATATCTGTCGGTGATAAACTTGCTTAAGTGTTGTACTAAATATCATTATGTTGCTTTCATTTTAAAGGATATTTTGGCTGGATATAGACTCTTAGGTTGGTGGCTTCCTTTTTTCTTCTTTTTTTTCATCACTTCAGATACACTGTTTCATTGTCTTTCAGCTCGTACTGTTTTTGCTGAGATGTCATTGTCCTCTGCTTACTTTCAAGATTTTCTCTTTAGTATTTATTTTTTACCAATTGATTATGATGTGTCACAGTGTGTTTTTCATTTATTTATCTTACTTGTAATCTGGTAAATTTCTGAGATATCTGGGTTTATATTTTTCAACCACTATTTCTTCAAATGTATATTTTTCTCCCCAATTTCTGCTTTCTCTGCTTTTAGTACTCTATTTGCTTGACTGTTAGGACCCAATATTACCCTATGGGTTAGTGGATTACTGTTCATTTTTAAGCCTTTTTTCTCTCTGAGCTCCAATTTGAAAGGTTTATGTGACCCTATAATTCAAGTACACTAAAGTTTTTATTCTCAGCTTCTAATTTGCTGTGAAGCCCATCCAGTAAATGTTTTATTTCAGATATAATTTTTAGTCCAAAAACTTTCATTTTCTCTTTTGTCATTTCTTTTTTCCATTAAGATTTCATATTGCATCTTTAATATTTATATGTTGTCTTTCAATTAATGGCACTGATTTATAATCTCTGTCCTACAGTCCTGGACTGCTAATTTTATCATTTCTGTCCTTTTTAAGTCAATTTCTATTGACTGACTCTTCTCTGGTTATAAGTCACGTTTTTCTGCTTCCTCAAATGTCCAGCATTTTACCAGATTTTTATACTGGGCATTATGAATGCTATGTTGTTGAGTTTCTAAACGCCCGTGGCCTTCCTTCATGGAGTGTTGAGTTCTGTTTGAACAAGGAGTTACTGATTTGTGGGTAAGAGTGATCTTTTTTCAGGCTGGTTATCAACCGTTGTTCAGATATGTGCAGAGTAGCCCTTATTTTAGGACTAAATTATTCTAACCCCTTTGTGAGATCTCTACCGAACACCTAGGGTTGTTCAACAAATTTGCTCATTCTTGTCTAGTCTGAAATCACGTAGTTTCAGCACTGGGTGTCCTCTGGTTGTTCAGGTCAGAACTCCCTGCGGCTGGTCCTGTGGAGTGCTGGGTTTCACACACACAGCTTGGTATTCGCCTAGTCAGAACTGGAGAGACTCTTTGGCGATGCTGTGCAGACTCTCAGAGCTCTTGGTCAGCGCGGCGGCCCCTTTCTGGAACTCTGTCCTGCAAATCATTTTCCTCGGCAGCTTGGTCCTGGTTTGTCTCCATTTCAGCGAGGCTGCTATTTCTGTTTGGGATACTCCTCCATGGGCCATGATCTGGAACGTGAACCAGGCAGGAAGCCAGGAAGCTGGCAGGGCTCACCTCATTTGTCTATCTTCTCTCATGGATCAGGGTTCTGCACTGTCTGTTGTCCAATCTCCAAAAAGGGCAATTTCATACTTTTTTTCAGGTTTGTAATTTTTTTGTGGTGGGAGAGCTATTCTATCATAGCTGAAAGCAGAAATAAGCCATATAAACATCATTAAATGAATGATCTATCTGTGATGATTTACAAAATGATTTGTATTAGCACAGTGCTCATTGAATAAATTATTTTATTGTCGGTCTTTAAATTCCTTATTTGAAAAGTGATGCATATATTTTGGTATACTCTAAATTGGGTAATTTATTGAATATGTTTATCTTATTTATTCAGAATAGCAGCCAGACTCACTCAAATATTATATTGCCTGTTAGCATTAAGCATTATGCCATATTTTCTGTAATGTGTTTATGTGTAACTGTAATTATTTTACATAGTGGTATAAATTAGGAGGCTTTTTGTTCTATATTAGTGTTATTTTTCTAATAAATACTTTTGCATTCTTACAATTTGCCAATTATTTATTATATTATGCCAAAAGAATTTCATTTCATTTAGTAAGTCAAATTATTTTCCTAGAAATCTGATTATCAAGAGTCATTGGTTGTATATCTCTTAGGTATTAATGAACATATTGCCTGATTTACTATATACCTTAGTTCTCATGAGTACAAGGCTTAATGTAAGACCACCATGTCTCATCTTTAAAAACGAGTATTCTGCCCGGCCGGTGTGGCTCAGTGGTTGAATGTAGACCCTGCACCAAGAGGTCACCAGTTCAATTCCTGGTCAGGGCACATGCTCAGGTTGTGGGCCCGATCCCCAGTGGGGGGCATGCAGGAGGCGGCCAATCGATGTTCTCTCTCATAGATATTTCTTTCTCTCTCTCCCTCTCCCTTCCTCTATCTGTAAAAAAAAAATCAATAAAGAAAAAAAAATTTTTTTAATGAGTATTCTTTGAACTCTGACCTTTTGACAGCAAAATATACTTTACAATTGTGTATAATTACTTTCAGTTTCATTTATAAACTACTAAAAGATAAAACCTTGTGTGAGGAATTAATAGATTGTTACATATTTTTCCTAGTTATTTTTAGTTGGAGAATTCATGGTAAATTGATCAACCCTCAGCCAATTAGACTTTGACATGTACTAATAAGATCTAATTGAGGAATTATGAAGACATTTGCTCAGGAGAAAATGAGCACATAATTATACCATAAAGAGGTTAGAGCGTCAATGTAACCCAGCTGGAAGAATATTAGTCGAAGTCCCAGTGGCATCTGTAAAGGACATTTTGTAATATCTGTGTGAAATACAGCAATGCCAAGGCCAACAGCAAGATGAAGAATCATCCATGGTCAGTTATAGACGTTTAACTTTAAATATCCACGTTCCCCCTTTGTCTCTGCCTTGTTCAGGTGCTGGGGGATGGTCCCCGTCCGACAGCGACCATTATCAGTGGCTTCAGGTGGACTTTGGCAGTCGGAAGCAGATCAGTGCCATTGCAACCCAAGGAAGGTACAGCAGCTCAGACTGGGTGACCCAGTACCGCATGCTCTACAGCGACACTGGGAGGAACTGGAAACCCTATCATCAGGACGGGAACATCTGGGTGAGTCATTGTGGAAAGGCAAAGGCACGGAACGGAGTTGCAGATGTCTGACCCCGGACCCTCTCTGCCCCGGTGCAGCCTGGGGATGGGGAGAGGACTTGGCTGTCGCCGGGTTGGAGGAGGATCTTGCTGAATTTTTTTTTCTTGTTTGTGTGTTATTATTCTCTGGTACTTGCTGAATGAGAAAGAAATGTGAACAAAGCCCAAGGAAGTGGGAATATAGACCCACACCCTAATATGTCCCACCCCACCCCACACCTTTCTCATAGTTAGAAAATCTTATCTGTCCAAGTGAATGTGTCCCTGCTCTCCAAGTTCTAGAGTATTTCTCAGCGAATAAAACCTCCCAATAAAACTGCGTTGAAACCTAAAGAAATAATTATTACGTAAATAATGTAAAGGTGCTACAACACTATAATTTCCTTAAACACAGTATTTCAAATTTCTGTAGTTTTGTCTGGAGTACCTATCTGAAATGGTACAAATTGTTCCCGAATCCTGAACCATGAGTTCACAAAGAGAACGAAAAACAATGTCCTAACTGACGTTTCCATGTCTTACTCTCACTCACTCTCACTCGCCTCAGACTGTTTCCATTCAAGGTATTTCATTGAGATGTTCATGTGAGAAGGCAACTGACAGTGGGGTTTACTTAGACCTGCTGATGGGTGCTGGGCAGAACAGTCTACTTGCTGCTGGAAGCTGGTCCTGTTTTCTCTTTTGCTTCAACTCGGACCTGTTGAGTTATGAAACAGCGCCCAATAGTTACTGACCATTTATAGATGAAGGGAAAAGTTAGGGAGAAATACGGTTTTCTTTTAAAATAGAAGAAAATGGAAGACCAGCCATAGTTCTGGAGAACATCAGACACCATACTGAGCATCCCTTTCCCAAACATTTGTAAATATTTTAAAATATGACTGGCCTTCACTGTAAGATGTATGCACTTGTCAATATTTATGTATTAAAAACATTACCCTGGCCGGTTTGGCTCAAGGGTTAGAGCATCGGCCCCCAGATCGAAGGGTCTCAGGTTTGATTGCAGCCAAAGGAACATACCTGGGTTGCAGGTTCGATTCTCAGCCCTGGTCAGGGTTGTGCAGGAGGCAACCAATCGATGTGTCTCTCTCACATAGATGTTTCTGTCTCTCTCTCTCTTTCTCTCCCCCCCCCACCTTCCCTTCCATTCTCTCTGGAAATCAATGGGAAAATATCCTCAGGTGAGAATTAACAACAACAAAAATTGAGAGGAATCTATCTGTCTATCTATCTGTCTATCTGTCTATCTATAATCTATCTATCTATCTATCTATCTATCTATCTGTCTGTCTATCTATCATCTATCTATCTATCTATCTATCTATCTATCTATTCTTGTTGACTGAAGAAACTGTTTTCTTGGATTGCAATTTCTGTCTAAGGCTTAGGGCAGTGGGTCTCAGTCTGGGCCATGTATTTGAATGGCCTGAGGAGGTTGTAAAGAGTTTGGATGCCAGGCACACCGAGACATATGAAATCAGAATCATCTAGGTCAAAATTAAATGAATGATGCTGATAAAATATTTAAAGACAAACATCATCAATATTGAAATTAGGAGAAATAATCTAGAGGAGTAGGAAACAGTAATATATAGTAAGAAATCCCCATATTATAACAGTAATTGAAACCCTTATTACAGGTCTGTATTTACTTATTTCTTTTATTATGGGAAAAAATATAACAATGTTTAACCTATTTACTCTTAAAATATTTCAATTCCATTGGAAAATCATGTGTATTCATTACACTTGAATAAATTATTTTAAAATACTAAATTTTGAGAGATCTAGTTGAGTTGAATTGAATTACCATTTGACCCAGTGATCCCACTCCTAGGAATATACCCTAAGAAACCTGAAACACCAATCAGAAAGAATATATGTACCCCCACGTTCATAGCAGCACTATTTACAATAGCTAAGATCTGGAAACAGCCCAAGTGTCCATCAGTAGACGAATGGGTAAAAAAGCTGTGGTACATATACACAATGGAGTACTATGTAGCTGTAAGAAAGAAAGATCTCTTATCCTTTGCGACGACATGGGAGGACCTGGAGAGTATTATCCTAAGTGAAACCAGCCAAACAGAGAAAGACAAATATCATATGATCTCACTTATTTCTGGAATATAATAAACATAACAGTCTGAGGAACAGGGTAGTCCCAGAGATGTGGAAGTAGGGTACAGAGTGACAATTGCCAGAAGAGGGGGTGGGGGAGGGGAGCGATGAACCACAGAACTTGTACGCTTGTACTCATAACCAATGGACATGGCCAACAAAACTGGGGACAGGGCAGGGAGGGAGGGGGAGGAGGGTGACAATGGGGGGAAAAGGAGAAACATCTATAACAAAAACAAATTAATAAAAATAAATAAAATAAATAAGTAAATAAATAAATTGGATTTCCCTAATGAAAAAAAAAAAAAAAAGCAAAAGCAGCCATAGCCAAAATCAAGTTAGGCCATCAAGTCCGGCCATTGTGGCTCAGTGGTTGAGTGTAGACCCATGCACCAAAAGGTCGCTGGTTCGATTCCCGGTCAGGACACATGTCCAGGTTGTGGGCCCAATCCCCAGTGGGGGGCATGCAGGAGGTGGCCAGTCGATGTTCTCTCTCATCGATGTTTCTATCTCTTGCTCCCCCCCCCTCTAAAATCAATAAAGGAAAAATAAATAATTTTTTTTAAAAAGTAAAGCCATCAATATTAATCAAGAAGAAAAGCAAGGAGGAAACTTACTTTTTAAATTGTGTTCTTCACAGTATTAGGCAGCATGCTGGGGATTTTTAGCCTGACCAGAGTCCACTCTTGGAGAGTTTATATTTTAAAAGTCCTCAAGTAATCTTCGAGAGTAGCCAGAGTTTTAGAGCAAGGGCCTGAGGCATGTAGGATCCCGCACTGTGGGACCAGCTTTTGAGAAAAGAAAAAGCTTTCCTCGCCAAGTTGACACACAAGGAGACAGGAGACAAGGCTCAAATCTGCTCCCAGATCCAGGGTTCAGGGCAAGTTTTAAGGGGGACCGGGTTGGTATGCGGAAGCATTGGCGGGAAGGTTTTGATTGGAGAGCTTGGAACCTGGCCAGTTATGGTAAGATATGGGAAGGGACTTCAGCACCTGATCTTCCTGGACAGCGGCCCCTTCTCCTCTGAAAGCGTTCCCATGTTGAAGTTCCAGTCCAGTCCTGGTCCCTTGGTACTGTAGAGGGGACACGACTTTGGCTCCCAGGACCGCTGGAGGTCAAAGATCCTTCCTCTGAGCACACTTCGGCTGCATGCCTTGTGGTTTGGGTCTGTTGTCTCTGAAAAGCAACTCAGTGTATCGTTAGAAACAGGATAGGACCAGTTTGAGCTGGTTCTTCGATTACACTGGCTTGGGTAGGTGGTCATTTCCACAGCCGTATCCGATAGTAACTGTCATGTGAAATGAGGATATAATGTCCAGAAAATAAAGTGTGAGGCCAGAATAGTCCTTTAGAAATAACTTCTGTCAAGCCATGACTGTGTGGCAAGAACCTTTGTGCGCACATCGGGATGTGTAAGGTGTAGAAAGCAGATGGTGGGGAGAACGTCTTGTTACGGAAAGTTTGCGTCTCACAATTAAGGTAATTCAAAGTCTGAAGTATAATTTATAGAAAAAGTGGTTTTCAACCCTGGATGCATAATGGAATAACCTAGAAAGCTTTAAGACATAGGGATGTCCGGTCCCACCTCCAGGTGTTGGATAGAGAGGGTCTAAGGTGCAACCAGGTCATAGTAATATAGACCCAACACTCAGAACCGTATCTGAGATTGTTTTTTGGCCTGTGGGTAGGGTGTAGATGGAGGGATTTTATTGTGGAAATAAATAGTAGAATAGAAAATTGGAAAGGACCTTTCTTGAAGTTTAGCAGAGAGAGAAAGAGAGAGCACAAGAAAGACAGAGAGAGACACAGAAGGTCTGACCAAGTGACCAACCAACCCACAGACCAATCAACTGGGAGTAGACAGTTACGGCTGAGATCGCCAGCTCTTCCTGTGAGACACTCATACTTTTCTAACTGTCTGAGGATTCCAACCTACAATCCGAGTAGCATGTTAACAAAATTATCTGAGGGACTACAAGCCAGACTCCAAAGTATCTTCCCCATTTCTGTTTGTGTCAAGTTTTCATCTCACAATTGAGAGTGTGCCATTCCTCACTTATCATACTCTGCTCGAGTAGTAATGAAGAGGCTACTAAATGCGGTAATACCTGAGCTTTAATTCATGTAGCAGATACCAAGTAGTGAGGGATAATCGTGTGCTAACTAAACACAGAGATGCCAAGGGCTGAGTAGGGTAAAGTCTTACAAGGTGGACTCTTTTGGCAACATAACAATTACATGACGTTTAATAATCTATGACAGGAATGTTTCAATCCTGCTAATATGAAAATAGTCCATCGTTTTGATGTAGTCTAAAAGATAACCTTCATTGATTTTAGCAGTTCTTGAAAACTTGAGAATATATGTCTTAACATGCATCCAGTGATTAAAATTTAACACTTACAAATCTCAACAAAAAATGTACTTTGGCTTAAGTTTATTAAAAATGGTCATTTAATATGCCTGGCCAGTGTGGCTCAGTGGTTGAGTGTTGACCCGTGCACCAAGAGGTTACCAGTTCGATTCCCGGTCAGGGCACATGCCCAGGTTGTAGGCCAAATCCCCAGTAGGGGGCATGCAGGAGGCGGTCAGTTGATGTTCTCTCTCATCGATGTTTCTATCTCTCTCTCCCTCTCACTTCCTCTCTCTCTCTAAAATGAATAAAGAAATAAAAAGTTCACTAATATTGGATGCTTTCTAATCCAACTGGTATTTAACATAATATATATTGCACTGAAATAAAAGAGATTTCTGACATAGATAAGATTGACTGGCTTGTAGACGGACAACGCTTTATGTAAAGTTTCAGATAGTCAAAAGATTTTCAAGTTGATGCTGTTTTGAGGTTGCCTTTCCTATCCATTCCTAAAATGATTGATTACTGAGAAGAATGCCAAGTAATATAAATTCAATCACTTGAATATTGTTTTTAACAAATGTCAATGGTTATTATTTCTATAATTGCAGGGGAAATGAACAACACAACTAATTCTGTTATAATAATCTCATTAAATGCCCATATGGAGTTTTCAAATTATTTTCTGACCTTTGGATAATATGTGAAAATAAGCAAAGAACAGCTCATGTAGATGAGAAATTATGATTGTGTCTCAGTATTTTTAAAGTCATGAATCTGAGTTTGGAATGAGAATAGCCCTTGAAAATGTTCCTGAAAACGGTTCATCTGACTATTGAGTACTCAAAGATGTGAGTTGCTAGATGTACTTACCTAGTCAGACCTTCTCATTTCTCGTTGATAATACTAAGCATAATAGAATTCTTTATACTTTACCCACAATGCCATTTCCTTTTATTTAGAGTTTCCTCTTCAATGTAAAAGGATGATATGTACAGATTAGGAACATTGCCCACCCCCTGCGAAGCATTACATTTACATATTCCACAAGCGAATGTGCATAATTTTCTTGATAATGTTCAGGTTTCCTAAGTATGATCCATTGGACATGGGGAATTATTCTATATAAGCATGTCTCATCAATAGTCCATCCAATCTTACATTAAATAAGAATTCCAGCAGATTTTTGCTAGGAGGCTGCATTTAGGTTTGCTTAGGAAATTCAATTACTGGGTTTTGAATGCAGACTATGTGAAGCCAAAATAGAAAATTGTAGTATTAGTAGTGAATGCTTTCACATGCCATGACTATTTTGTAGGATAGTAACATACTACACATTTACCTATCATTTAGACATATTTTTTGTTTTATACTTTTTTTCTTAAAAGATGATAAAATGTTTATATTTTCCTAATTATTTTTTAAAACAGTTTTGATCCCTTTGTTCATGGTAAGCAGGTATGAGGCTGTGATCAGTAACACAGCATGTGTTAGATGGAGCATCCCACAGACCAGAAATGTTTTATTATATTTAATAACATGGTTAGATACTCATCAATAATATAGGAATAGAGATGTTCATATTCTCTAAGCAATGTTAGAGTATTAATTTGCTAGATGTGTGATAAACCTGGATCTCTGTCACTTATCTGCTTTCTACACACACACACGCACACACACACACACACACGACTTAATTGGTTTTAATAAATTTGAAACATTAAAAAAATCAGAAAAGCAAATAGTGGTTAACAGATTAATTTAGTAAGTTCTTTGATTTTCTAAATATCAATCATTGGAGCTGTGTGTCCTTCACTTTCTTTTTAACCAAATATCCAATCAACTAATATTTGCGTAATACATGTTCCCAAAACATCTTTCCAGAGTAGCCTATAACTAGGTGTTTGGCAAGTGAAAACCAAGATATGCATTTAGATATCTGAATTCAAGTATCTAGTTTCATTTATTTGGTTTATAAACTTGAAGAAGTCACTTAGTGTCTCAAGTTCCTAATCTGAGAAGTGGAAATAATGCCTATTGGGAGATTTAAATGAGATTGTGTTAGGAAAGAAGTTTTGCAAGCTACCAGGATTTAGCAACGTGTGTGTTGTTAACTGCCTGTCTTGGAAGCATCCTGCAAAACTAGGGTGGGTATTGTTCATTGGTCTATCGTGATCATTTTCAGAGTTTCTAGTCCCCCTCTTTCCTTGCCAGATCCAATCTATCCGGGTTTACTCTTCTTCATGATTGAAATTATTTTAGATGAAGGAAACATGACTTAACGTAGGAGGTGGGATGTCGACCGATCTGTGGCATATTTCCCAGTGAACAAACAGAGTGGCCATTGGTGGGCAGTGAGTGCAGGCGGGTGGACCCAGCTCTGTACCAGGTGCGACCACGGTGCCTGTAACAAATTATCTGTTCCCTAATGATGGTCATGTGTCCCATGAGCCATGAAAGGGGATATTGTTTAAAATGAATGGATTCTTCTCTCCGACCCCTTCAACCATTTGTCGCAACGGTTGCACTAATTTTCCAAATCACTTAAAAATATGTTCTAGCTATAAACGTGAAGCATAACCAGTTCACAGTTCCATCGTATACTGGGATTCTTTCAAACAGATCTAGAATTTTTTCCTGCATATGAAATTAGGGAAGACCACCATTCCGGTCTCTTGCTCAGACATCTTCCATCAGATGATAACATCTTCTACTTGACTTAGGACACCGAAGCAATGTGTGTTTTTTTGGCAATGGATGGGAATTCTCCTTGCTTGTTTATGTACACAACTGCACTGTGGCTGCCATCAGTCATTGGGGCATATTCGAAATAATTTTATCAATAGTTTATTGAGAAATAAAATGCATCAGAGTCATCTGCATTAAGCCCTTTCTGAAATGACCGTTGGCATCAATGGGGTAAAATCTTTAGGACTTGTGTAGAAGAAAATCATTTCCAAGGTGAATTTACTATAAGCTTTTTTATTTCTCTGAAAATAGATTTTTCTGTTTACACCTCTCTTAGGCTGGGTGATATTTTTAAAACGTCTCATGAATTTTAATAAGGTGAGAGGATATTCCAGATCCTTTTGCATATACTGTTATGCCTGTACTAGTGAATTTCGATCACCTTCCTACATACACATTTGTATTGTGAGCCTCTCATTTTAAGAGGTCCTGAGATCGTATCTTCTGTCAATTTGTGAGTCATTCAATATTCTAAACACATATAAATACATAGAATCATTCTAAACAACATGGTTATATGTTTACTTCCCCTCCAAAGTTTAGAAGATAAAAATAAGATGTTACTAATAATAGAGAATATGTTGCTGGCATACACTGTTGGGTAAAAGAAAATGATTCATCTTATATGATAAGGCTTCTTAGAGGCAATAAAAATATAGTATCTAATTGTTCACAGTCTAGTGTACTTTTCACTTGAGATAAAATAGAATAGATGAATTCATTGTTCTAAAATTTTAAGTATATTTCATTGCTAGGCAAGCTCTCTGGAAAAGGAAGGGATCTCAATGAGAATCATGATGTTCTCAGGTGCTTATTTCACTCTGGATTCAGATAGTGGAGATGCTAATAAGTTTCTTACCAGAACAAGGTTGGAGTTAGCTTACATGGGACTGAGTGCCTTCAGGTGACTACACCTTTCTACAGAGTGTTGATAGACACGTTACCTACAAATATTCTGAAAAACATATTAATTCCCTCATTGAAGATGCATGCGTTCGCTCAAGAGGTAACTCGGTGGACGTTGGATGAATACTAGTATGTCTATCTGGGGGAATTCAGAGCAGGGGAAACCAGGCTGTCGTGTGGCCATGACCCCTGAGAGTCAGGGAAAGGAACAGCTCAGAGGTGCACTCTGGAATCAGGCCAATGGGCCCATCATCAAACTCTGTTCACATCGATTCCCTAAGCTTTCTGTGCCCTCGTTTCCTCGTCTGTCCAGTGCAATTACGAGCAGTACTTACTTCACTTCAGTAGAACCTCCCTCAGTAGAGATTCAGGCATTGGATGAATAACCCACGTGATGAGCTGAGGAAAATGCCTGGCACCTGTTAACTGCTCAGTGAGTATATTTTGTACATGTGAGACCTCCAGGTCATTGCTGTAGTGTATTACATTGGGTCTGCCCTTGAGAATTCCAAGTAGACTCCTACTCTCACTCTGCAATAGCTTTGCTGTACTAACTCTTTGGCACCTCCGTTGTATTACAACTGCACTCCTTAGCCTGGAATGACTAATAACGCTTTTCTAAGTATAACTGGGAATGCTAGTTTGATTTATGACATTTGAGTCATGATCCCATTCTTTGTCACATGGAGTCCCAGGCATCGCGGTACAAATTGTCTGGCTAGTTCATGTCCTGGGTGAGACGGAGCGGGAGGGCGTGAGATCGCATCACTCTCCTCGGAAGGGCGCACAATTTAAAACGGATGAATTGTTTATTTCTGGGGCTTTTCATTTAAATTTTCAGATTAAGGTTGACCGTGGGTAACTGAAACCAAAGACAGTGAAACCATGGACAGCAGGGGCAATCCACTGGTTGACCACGAAAGTGGAAAGCCTGCAGAGTGAGAGGCCCGTCTGCATGTCGGACACTCAGAGTCTGCGCTCAGCAGCGTCAGCATCACCCGAGAGCTTGTTGAAATGCCGAATGTCACAGACCCACCCCATACTTGTCAAATCAGAATCTGCACTTCAGCAATACACAGAAGATTCATATGCATGTTACAGAGAGAACGTGTTCTCAGTAGCTGGGGAGCTCTCACGAGAAAGGGAAATGAGAATTGACCCCCGTGTCTCCAAACCAGAACGAAGGCTTAGGGGGGGGAGAATCCACCATGCCAATTGCACCCCGACTTATGGAAACAGAATAAACTTTGACAAACAGCCACTTCCTGAGCACTGACTATGCACTGAGGGTTGAAGATAAACAAACGTAGTTACTGCCTTCTAGGGACAGAAAATCGAGTGGTAATGCTAAACACAGCAATTTATAATTATAGTGTATGTATCCTAATGGATAGAAGTTTGCATAGGTTGTGCTGGGAACACAGACAAAAATACCTGGTTCGGGGGGGTTGAAGGTCATGGTCAGCAAAGACTTCTTTGGGAGCTGAGTATCGTCGGCCAAGTAGGTCAAGAGTCGGTCACACAGAGAAGAGGAGGTCATGCCCCGAGGAGGAATCTTTCACTGAAATAGGTAGGAATGGATAGTGAGACTCTATCAATAACTCCGTCTTTCCCAAGTTCTTTATTACAAGACCATGAATATAAACCTGACCTGTCTTTAAAAGTCTGCAACCCTATCCTTTAAATCGGTAAAGTTTCAGTTGTATCATGGAAAAGGCAACTTTGCAAGAAGGTTGGAGTTGATGCAGCCTTCCAGGGGACATCTCGGTAATACTCACAGTACAGAGTTCATTGCCCAGCACGTAATAGATGTGTAAGAGGGTACAATGGCAGTGAAGTACCTCATTCGGGAGATAAATGGGCTGAAGTTGAGAGACATGATGTTACTTAAATCCAAGCCACACATTCAGGGCTGCTGACCCCAGCGTGGAGCCAAATACCTGTTTTCGATTTAGCAAGAAGCCCCGTTACTAGAATGACCACTTGCTGATTTTGACTAAATGAAAACAGCTTGATTGCCGACACAAGACTTGCAGAACAAGATAGCGTAGGAACTGGAGCTCAGCTTCAAATATCAGAACCCTGCTCCTCCCCTTAGCAACAGCGAGTGCTGAACCCTGTTCATGGCTAGTGGTTTCAAGACATCAAGTCAAGAGTTGATAGATGTGTCCTTGAGGATACTGAATTATAAGGACAATGACTGTAAACAAAAGCCTGGTTATTGTATGCAGTTTTCCGTACGCTTGTGCGCCTCGTGGCGGTGCGGATACCGCACTACAGAATGTCTCTTACGCACACAGGTGAGCCAAGTAACTGATTGAGTCAATGCTGACTTTGAGAAAGAACTCACAGAATGGGGAAATGCCTTGGCAAGTACATTTAGTTAGCCTGAATGCACCAGCTTAATTATGTTCTGTATTGGCCTCCTGGCCAGAAGATGTCCTGTGGACAGCCTGTCTGAACGGTTCACTGTCACCCACAGTGCCTTTCCAGGAGCTTGGCAAAGGAAGAAACCAGAGGCTTCTGCTGCTCGGAAAATTATATCGTGCTCCCAAACAAACAGAGTGTTTGAGATACATTTCTGCATTTCTCCCATGAGTTCACAGACATGTTCTGATGAGAGGTGGATCTGTGGTAGTTGACGTTGGCGTGGTTTATCACCATAGTAATATGAAGCTATAGGGGAGTCTATGAAAATGCTGTCCTGTGATGCAGCAGAGAAATTAATAAAATTCCTCCTGGACCAATTAATGAACAATAACAGCCAACCAACACTTAGTGAGGGGTTCATCACGTGTTCGATATGCTTTATTTCATTTAATCTTCAAAACAACTAAAATGCAATCATGTAAATGATGATGGTGATGACCCATTCTGCAGATGCAGAAACTAAATATTAGAGGAGGTAGTTCATTCCTTGGAGCATGTGGGGAAGTAACAGTGGACTTGGGATTTAAACCAGGTCTATCTAACTAATTAGCCCATGGTCCTCTCTCTCTCACATCAATAAAAACATGTTCTTAAAAAAATCTAGAAGTAAAATAATGCCTCAGTTGCAAAGCCTATGTAGCAATTTATTCTGAATTAAACACCAGTTGGCACCATGAACATCATTTCACTCCTTGAGATATGTTACTTATTACAAACTGGATTCTAGCCCTCCTGGTGTGGCTCAGTGGATTGAGCGTCATCCCATGGACTGAGAGGTCCCGGTTCGATTCCCAGTCAGGGCACATGCCCGGGTTGTGGGCTCGATCCCCAGTAGGGGGCGTGCAAGAGGCAGCCGATCAATGTTTCTCTCTCGTATTGATGTTTCTAGCTCTCCTTTCCCTCTCTCTAAAAAATCAATAAAAACATATTAAAAAAAAAAAACTGGATTCTAGAGAGCAGTGACATCGTAAACAGTGACAGACAGTTCCTCTACCCAGAAGAAAAGAGCTCATTCAAAGATGCAAAGATAGAACAGCTTGGTCCTATTGCTTCTGGAGATTTAATTGCCAATTCGTTTGGATTTTAATGGTCTCTGTTTTTGAAAACGGCAGGTTTCATTCTTCAGCCCTCGCAGTGTCCTTTGGAAAAGTTTAGGGAACACATCCCCACCATGTCATATGTGTAAGCTGAGCTGCCGGGGGCGAAGGCATTATTCGTGCCCTGCAGGCACGGGTGTTCATGCCATCCCCACGGAGACTGTCCTGCTTATGTAGTGCTCAGTTTCGTTACAGTCTACAGATTGGAAAATAGAGCTGTGTGTGATAGCCGAGAGCGGCAGGAAAAGACCCCGGCTTTATCGTGAAGTTATTCAGGCTGTTTACCCTCCGCCTGGGACGCTCCAGGATGTGGTCATGGAACCCAACACACACACATGTTTCCAGTTCCTGTGAGAGGAGTTTGTGATTGTGACACCAGAAGGTATACAAGGTGGGTTTGCCACATGACTTATTAAATAAAAGGGTCCGTGTCTGATGAAATATCTATAATTTGGCAGTTTGATTCTTAGGACAGCACTAGGAGTATCCCATTGTAGCTTTTCCTGAAATCAGCAGTAATGTCAATGTCGTTTGTTGATTATTTTAAAGTCAAAGACCAAATAATGCATTATTCAGATAATTATTTTATGTTTGTCGTTGGAGTAAACGATAATGAAATAAACACACACACACGTGCACACGCAACCCTTACTAAAAGGTAACCATTAATCGTCACACAGATTATAGAATGTGTGGGTATTTAATAAAATCAATTGTAATTCTCCACTGATGCAATTGAAGTGAATAGGTGTTGGGCGTTTGGACTAAGATCAAACACCACCGCTAATATTACCGTTCGCCCAGGACTCAAGCTGGTATCTTTTCTGTGTCAAATACTGTAACAAGATCCTGAAAGGTGAGAGGCCAAGTTTGTTCCCTGGTTTCTTTGTCCCCAAAGTCATTGCTTTCTCCATGATACCAGATTTCAGAAGATATAACAGTGGATGATTATATGTGAGTTCTCAGAGGGGCTTATTTGTCTTGTTAAAATGTTGGGTCTCAGCAGCTAGGGCATAGCCTTGTGCATTGAATGTACCTAGTAAATATCTGTTACCAGATTGACTGAGTTATGGGATTTACTGCACACTGGGACATGTAGTGATAATTGAGTGCACATTTCATAAACAATAATGTTTAATTTCTTGATTTATATGTGTCTAGTGCCTACTGACCAATGTTGCACACAGCTACATCTGTTGAAGGACATTAAAGTGTGGAAATGGCATTCGTGGGAAAGCTCAGGATTTAAACAGGGGAGAAAATACAGTGGAGGCTGCAGCAGCAAGGAGGTTAGAGGGATGCTGGCTCGGGCAGCAAGCTCTCCTCCCTTCAGAGCTGGAGGCGGCAGGGGGGTGCCAGTGAAATATCAAGGAGCTAATGGCAAATGCATACATGGTGTGGCAAACTGGAATCCGAGCTGGATGCTGGGTCAGTGTGGATAATTCCGGTGACAGTATAGACAGACTTCTGATCTCATCAAGGCTGAGTGTCAGGAGAGCGGTACAGCTGGTGAAATGTCTGCTACAGGAAGACACTGGACACAAAAGAATGCACTTTCTGTTTCCAGGTGTAAAAAGGCAACAACAGGCCAGACCTGTGCTGGAAGAAACCAGGATGGCGGTTTCCTCTGTGGGAGGGGAGTGGCTGGAGGGGGACACGGAGGATGGCTTTGGGGGTGCTGGGAACTGTTTGTTTCTGGAGCCAGGTGCTTGTTAACCATGTGGAGATCCAGCCAGCTGTCTCTGGATGTGCACTGTTCTCTTTGTACATTAAAATCCAATAGTAAGTCTTAGAAGACAGTATAATCAGACTTGAAATGGAGGGCCAGCTCTGAGGGACGAGGAACTGAAGGAAACCAGGAGCTGTGTTATTAGAATTGCTCTCTAGTCCCAGAAATAATTGCAGGAGAACAGCAGTGGGCCGGGCAAAATGAATAACCAGGGGTCTCAGCAAAGGGCTTTAAAAGCTTACTCGCAACGTGTAGGGGACTTATTTCAGTCTTTATGGCAGTTGAGCATTTATGCGCGTACATGGGGCTCTGTGCTCACTTAACACACGGATAATGGGTACGGCACCTTCTACTGCTAATGAAGAGAGTATTTCTAAAGAAACACCATGGCTGGTTCTCTTTGCTTCTGGATTGAACACAGACGAGCAAATACAAAGCAGATATTGAGTGTGGCTAGCGTGCAGAGACCCGCAGTTAAACCAGCCTGGAGTAGCATCTAGATTTCCTTTCCTACGTACAAGATGAACCCCTAACCTTACCAGATTTAGTTCGATAGTATGCTTATAACCACCATGCAGGTATGATACAGTTGCCATGTCTACAGTGTCTCCCCAATTTAAAATTGAGGACACATGGAACATGGGCAAAAAATATAAATAGAGAGCTCGCATCGCAGTTAGAAATCCATGTATTCTTCAGCCCAACAATCAGACCTCTAGGAATTTATCCTAAGGAGACCGCGTCAAGAGCGTGACAACACAGATGCTCAGGTTATTCATCACAGCATTATGGGTGATGACAAAATATCGGCATCTACCTGTACGAACAAGCACCAGAGATTGGCTGAATAAACCAGGCTGCGTATGCAAAATGGATAGCCTGCAGCTATAAAAACAAGCGAACAACTGAGAAATGGCTCTTGTGAGTGGATATGGGTGGATTTCCTGGATATATTTTTAAGTGAAAAAAGTGCAAAGAGCATGTATTGCGTACTAAGTTTTATGAGAGGCAGAGAAACGAGAAAATATGTATGTACGCTGGAAGCAATTATGAAAATACTTAAATATAGAATATATAGAGCAAACGAGTAAATGTGTAATGGTGTCAGGAGCCTTGGTTCTTACTGTGAAGAGTAAGAAATATTTAGGGAATTAGCAAAAACAAGAAGGAAGCTCATTTAAAAGTATGTGTGTGTATATATATATACATGTGCGCACACATAGCTACACATATACTTGTATGTGTTTATTTATTTATGTATGTATTTATTTCTTGCCTCTGGCTGTTAAATGAGTTTAAAAACAAAGACATTCCAGTTACAGTTACTAATATTAATCTGCTTGGGAAAATTATATCAGGTTTTGGTCACATAAGATACAGGTTGAGCTCTGGTCGGTTTGGCTCAGCGGTTAGAGTGTCGGCCCGCAGACCAAGTTGTCCTGGGTTCGATTCCGGCCAAGGGCAGGTACCTTGGTTGTGGTTCATCCCCGGCCCTGATTGGGGTCGTGTGGGAGGCAACCAATTGACGTGTCTCTCTCACATCGAAGTCTCTCTCTTCCTCCCTCCCTCCCACTCTATCTAAATATAAATGGAAAAATATCCTTGGATGAGGATTAAAAAAAAAAAGATACAGCTTGAGTTTGAAACATCTTTTTATATCAGAACAAATGGCAAAAAATGATAGCTAATGACAAGAAGGATACAAGGTCCAGCTTGAAAAAATTTATGTTGGCCATAGCTGGACACGTTGAGCATAAAAATAATTAAGGATAGTAATGATTCACAAACCTTTGGAAGAAATAGGCATCCTTGAGTCTATAGAGATGATTGATAGATAGATGATAGATAGATATTGATAATAGATAGATATTGATAATAGATGATAGAAAGATAGATAGATATAATAGATAAATAGAATAGATAGATATTATAGATAGATTAGATAGATAGATACATGGATAGATAGATAGATAGATGGATGGACAGATGAGTGGGAGAGAAGACAGGACTCCCGCTTACACTGGAATGCCAGCTTCTGAGCAGTAAATGCAGAAAGTGTGCTGTTGTAAGAAGGTCAGACTATTGCAGCCATCACAGTAAACAGGTCTGGCATGTGACGTCAATGTACATTAAAACTAGGGGATTGGCCCTGGCCGGTTTGGCTCAGCGGTTAGAGCGTCGGCCTGCGGTCCGGAGAGACCCGGGTTCGGTTCCCGCTAAGGGCACGTACCTCGGTTGCAGTTTGTCCCCGGCCCTGGTTGGTCGTGCGGGTGGCAGCCACTCGATGTGGCCCTTTCACGTCGATGTTTCTCTCTCTCTCTCTCTTCCTCTCTCTCCCTCCTACTCTGTCTGAACAAAAAAAAATGTCCTCAGGTGAGGATAAAAAAAAAAAAAAAAAACTAGGGGATTGGAATACTTTCTATGAAGTGTAGTATATTTGTATGGTCTTAAAGTGTCTCCCACAAATTATTGATTAAAGTTAAAGAGAAAAAAAATAACTATATAATAAGAGAAGTTAGACAACACCTTGACTGAATGATCAAAATGCGAGTGTCCAGGGAGAGGCAGATAACTGACGTGTGTCTCCTGATGTGGATTGAGAAGGACCCAACATCGTGCGGGTAATACCCCACTAGGGCTGTGGAAAGGGACCGCATCTATTATGAGGAAACAAAAGGCAAACCCCAAGTGAGAATATTCTCTGAGGGCCATTCTACTAAAAAGGAGGGGGTTAGGGTGAGTGTAAAACCTTCAACGTGATAAAAGACAACGAAAGGTTAAGGCATTCTTCTAGGTTGAAGGAGATTTGTGACAATGACATCAGCCTCATCCTAGTTTGGATGCTAACCTGGATGGGAGAAGTACCGGAAAGCCACTATGAAGACAGTGGACAACACTGGGATATGGAAGGTTGATTATATGCTCACCAGTTTCGGGAAGTTTAACATGGATAGATGCTATGTTAAACTTCCTACGTCCATATTTTTTAGGAAATGTAAACTCTTCAGCAGTAAATGGACATGATACAAAACTTATTCTTAAGTTGTTCAGAAAAGAAAAATGTGATTGTGTGTGTGTGTGTGTTTGTATATGTGTGATTGTGTGTGTGAGTGTGTATATGTGTGAGTGTGTGTGTGCATGAGTGTGCATGTGTGTGTGTGTGAGTGTGTGTGTGAATGTGTGTGTGAGTGTGTGTGTATGAGTGTGCATGTGTGTGAATGTGTCATTGTGTGTGTATATGTGAGTGTGTGTATGAGTGTGCATGTGTGTATGTGTGATTGTGTGTGAATGTGTGTGTGAGTGTGTGTATGAGTGTGCATGTGTGTGTGATTGTGTGAGTGTGTGTGTGTATGTGTGTATGTGTGTGTATGAGTGTGCATGTGTGTGAGTGTGTGTGTGATTGTGTGTGTGAGTGAGTGTGATTGTGTATGTATGTGTGTGTGAGTGTGTGTGTGTGTGAGTGTGTGTGATTGTGTGCGTGAGTGTGTATGTATGTGTATGAGTGCGCATGTGTGTGAGTGTGTGTGTGATTGTGAGTGTGTGTGAGTGTATGCATGTGTGTGCATGTGTAGGGTTAGGGAGAAGGATAGAAAAGGAATGATAAAACCCACAACACCAAGCAACATTGGGGATTCTGAATAAAGAATGGAGGGTGGACAGTGTCCCATACACTGTTTATGCTACTTTTCTGTAAGTTTGAAATTATCTTTAAAGTGGAGTTAAAATCAGTACTTTTGAAGTTTCCCTGAAAACGCAGTATTATAAACACATTGTTTGTGTTGTTGTTTAAACAGGTCATTCTTTCAAAGCCAGAAGCCTTTGAGAGCACATGAACAGATTGTCCACAAGCCGGGCAGTGACCCCTGTCGCAGTCTGTTCCATTGTCTCTGTCCCATTCACTGGATGAGAGCTGATGTCCTGAAGAAATTAGGGATCGGATGTGGAAAGGCAGAGCAGTGACTGAGGGGCCGTGAGGGGCAGTGAGCCCTGAGAAACTACCAACTGGGGTGGGTGCCTAGGAGGACCTGGGACCCAAGAAAAAACCCCACAGCCATCTAGCGACATGCAGGGTTCCCTGGGGAGTGGTCCTGACCGACATGGGGGGAGGCCGTCACAGCCCCCTTTATGCTCAGTGGTATATCATATGCTCAAAAATACGACACGTGTAAAATAAATGTATTTATTCGGAACATGACTCTTTCAACGCACAGTTATTGGACAGGATTTTTAGGGTGAAGGGGTGAATTTCAGAGTGGGCTGAGATTCCTGGAGTGTACCCTCAGGCATGAAGAGCTCCAAGAATCCAAGTCACACTTGTCAGAGCAAATTTGAAAGTGGAGAGAAATAAGACAGATGAAATTAGCTTCGAAAAATTCAATATTTCGAAAATATCTGTAGGAAGAGGCACTGAGGGCTGAGACTGAAGAAAATACATCACAGTTAGATCTTGTTCTGGAAAAATCCCCGAGACCTATCTCTGTAGGTAAGCTTCCTCTTGACAGAAGGATCCTTAGTGTTCCCGGGAGAGGGTTTGCAGGAAATACGATTTCCGTATTCTCTGCATTCATTTATTCCGTTTAGATATCAAAAAGAGCCTGCCTCAGTGAGAAAGAGATTTATACCTAGTTGCAAGGATAACTAGGTATAAATTTTTCTGTAACTAACTATAAGGATGTTCTAGTTTCCCAACCAACTCAGACTGTTTCATTCATATAAGGTGAACAGGTTTTTTAAAGGGTTAACGATCCCTTATTTAAAAATATCATCTGCTGAAAGATAGTCGTATTTATAAATAGCATAGTTTCAGTTTTTGACATTTTTATTATCATTGAAACTTAATGTCTAATATTCCTCTCCTTTGGATAGGTTCTGTTGTATGTTATTTATTTCACGTAAAGTCGTCCATGTCACCTTAAGGGTCTTCATTGCAAACTTTTTACATTTGGAAAATCAGGGAGAAGCCAACATTGAGAAGATGATATTGTGAAGATACCTCTCTAGGGATGAACTCTCTAAAGCTACAGGGATTTGGATTTGGATCTCAGAGGAGTCCTAAACTTTCAGGAAAAAACAGGACCAAAGAGCTAACAAAGTACAGGGATTCAGATCCTAGGGATTAAAAGAGATCAACAGTATATGAGATGGAGCGTGAAGGAGAAATGTGAGGCAACTCATAGAAAATTACGGTAGATTTTGTTTTAACAGGCTCTCTAAAGTGGGATATTGGCACCAAGAATATCATCTATCTCACTGATTAATAGATCCGAAACAAATGTGTTGACAGAATAAAATCAGGACAGCATTATACACTAACTCCCATAATTACTGAAGGAAATCAAGTTTTTTAAAATTCACTAAAATTAAATCCAAACATTAACTCTGACCCTGACACTTACCCAGGCTCCAAACTCAACTCCTATTCCAGTCCTAAACCTAACCCTAACCCTGACCTAACCCTAACCCTAACTGTACCCTAACCCTTACCCTAACCTAACCCTGACCACTAACCCTAACCCTTACACTAACCTAACCCTAACCCTAACCCTAACCCAACCCTAACCCTAACCTTAACCTAACCCTTACCCTAACCTAACCCTAACCACTAACCCTAACCTAATCCTAACCTAACCCTAACCCTAACCCTAATCTAACCCTAACCCTAACCTAACCCTTACCCTAACCTAACCCTAACCTAACCCTAACCCTAACCTTAACCTAACCCTTACCTTAACCTAACCCTAACCACTAACCCTAACCTAATCCTAACCTAACCCTAACCCTAATCTAACCCTAACCCTAACCCTAACATGTAGTGTATACTTGAACTTGAATTCAACCTCAATTCTCTGATAAAAACTCAGTCATATAACAAGGAATAAAAAACCATACAAGGTCAATTTAATATCCTTATGATCACTTAAATATTAATTACTCTTATTTCTTATTGACCGTAACTATAATTTAGGCGAATTCTATGGGCCTTAACTATAATTTGAAAGAACTCTATTATTTAAAGAAATATTAAGCCAAATGGAACACAAAAACTGAAGTCATTTCTGAAATCACTTTATTTTTTATTTATTTTTTCTTTATTGATATATTAGAGAGACAGAGGAAGGGAGAGGGAGAGAGAGATGGAAACATCGATGAGAGAGAACATCGATTGGCCGCCTCCTGCATGCCCCCCAGTGGAGATTTGGCCCACAACCTGGGCATGTGCCCTGACCAGGAATCGAACCAGCGACCTCTTGGTGCATGGGTCGACGCTCAACCACTGGGCCACACCGGCCGGGTGAAATCACGTTATTGATAAAATAGTTTTTTAAACGTAAGTAGAAGCAAATTGCACTGTAGAGTATATTCTTTCAGGATACCGATTACCAACAGATTTTTCCATATATTAACATGATTAAATGAGGATGTACCTTAAGGTTGATGGTAGTATAAATGTCCTTTTTTCTCTCTTTTATCCATTACATTTTTGTTACTTGATCAGTAAGAATTCCTAGAATTTATCTATTTTTCCTGAAAAAGGTATGGGAGAGGATAATCAGTTATTCACCAACTTGGTGTCCCTTCTTCCTTGCTACACAGCCTGATTTCTGGCCTCCCTTGCAGTTAGGCACAGACACGTGATTCTTTGCAGCCAATGGAATGTGGGGGGGGGTAGTCAGTTCACTCCCATGGAGCCCCACACTCTCTCCTCCTCTCTTTGCCAGCCAAGGGCGGTGGAGCCCGAAGATGAGCGAGCTGGTCTTTGCATGATGCCTCTCTACAACCCATCCCCCCAATCATGCATTACATCCTATTGCATGCTCTCGAGTCTGAGACACAGCTTCAGAAACTCTCTGGTCTCTCATCTCATTTCATCTTCTCTTTAGATCTACTCTTTAGCATATGAATGTGCTTTTAAAAAACTTTTTTGTTGTTGAAAGTATTAAAGATTTCCCCCTTTTTACCCCATTGACCCGCTCCACCCCGCTTCCGTCCCCCCATGCCTTCCCCTCACTATTGTCTGTGTCCATTGGTTATGCATATATGCATATAAATTATTTGGTTAATCCCTTCGCACCCCCACCCCCCTTCCCTCTGAGGTTCATCAGTCTGTGCTGCTTCTATGTCTTTGGATCTATTTTGTTCATTAGATTCCACAACTAAGTGAGATCATGTGATACATGTCTTTCTCTGACTGGCTTATTTCACTTAGCATAATACTTTCCAGATTCCTTCATGTCATCTCAAGGGGTAAGAGATCTTTCTTTTTTACAGCTGCATAGTATTCCATTGTGTAGATGTACCGCAGCGTTTTTATCCATTCATCTACTGATGGACACTTGGGCTTTTATTTCTTTGGACTTTGAAAAGCCATCTTGATCCCCGCCAGGGACTGTTCTATTCCTTTGTTCTCCCTTGTTGGAAAATTCCTCAAGAAATGTTTCGACTTGCTCTGTTCAGTTCCCTTCTATTCTCAGACCACTCCGGTCCGCATGTCATGCTCACTCTCAGTTTCCCCGTTGTGCTCGGCGGGCCATCGCAGTGTACCGCAGCTGAACACGTCCTCCTCCAGGAGGTACTCTCTTTCTGTGGTTTCTGGGCGCCAACCACATTCTTCCGGGTTTCCTCCGACTTCATTAGTTGTTCCTTCTCAGTCTCCTGGCTTGTTTTTTCCTTGTAGCCAGGATTGCTTTTAACTGTTGGAATACTCCAGGACTCAGTCTCTGATTTTCTTTCCTTTCGGTCTTCACTCAGTCACCTCCTTGGATATTCCAGTCTTACGACTTTAAATTCCAAGATTTCTCCTCTCCATTTCATTTGCTTTCCACTCCACTATTCTGGGTGATTAGTACAAAAACTTGGAATCGTTATTGACTCATTTTTTAAAGTCCACGTATCGCATACTATCCATTAGAACATCCTGTTGTTCAACCTTGAAAATATTTCCCAAATCCTACTACTTGTTGCCTGTGTGGTCTGAGACAATAGCTATTTCTTGAATGATTATCAGAACTTCCACAGATCCCTCTATTTCTATCCCTATCCCTGTCCCCTATGCACAAACAACCACAATTATTATTTTTTAAATATACATTAGATCATGTAACTAGTCTGGTGCTCCGAACCCTGAAATTACTCACCATTTTTTACTCAGAACAAAAGCCAATATTTTTACTGTCCCTAAAAGGACCTGTAAGATGCGATTCCCTGTTACTTCTCTTATCTCAACTGCTGTCCCCCTTATTCACTGAGATACAGGCACCCTCATCCTGGAATACGACAGGAATCCCGTTGCCTTAGGGTTTTTGAACTGGATATTTAATCTATCCTGAATGTTCGTTCCTCAGATGCCCTCTTGACCAATTCCCACCTGTGCTCATGTGTTTGCGCAAATGTTACCTTCTCAATGAAGACTATCCGATGCCCCCAATTTAATACTGTTGTCTGTATCCACCTACTCCCAAGCACCTCATAATCACCCTCGCCTCCCTGTACACTCTGAACAATTTCTCAGCAAGGGTGGCTTTTCACTGTACTCTAGAAATTACTTCCATCTTATATGTCTCTGCTTTGTCTGTCTAGACTTTAAACTCTGTAAGAGCTGGAATCTTTGTTTTTAAACCAGTACATGCTGAATGGCTGTCTGTAACAGTCCCTGAAACATGGTAGACCCTAAAATAGTTGTGGAATAATGATTAGAATAGGAAAAAAAAAAAGACTATTTACAGAAAATGATTTTAGCACAGCCTTCCCATACTATCTAGCCATTCTTGTGTTGAGGGATTGCTATTCTATTACGGCTAATATCTAGATTAATACATTAATTTTATTTAGAGGACTTCAACTTTATCTTCTGGGTTGATTGTAAGTGGAGAAAAGATATTTTTGCATCTGTTCATCTCTCTCTCACTCTCTCTCTTTCTTTCCTCCCCCTGCCCCCTCTCTCTCTCAGAAAGGATGTCTGCAATCTAGGGTTTAGCCAGAGAAATCTATCTTTCCATGTCTTCCCTAATCATTTTCAAACCTCAAGTGTAAGAAGTATCTTTATGAATGATTTATAGAAGAAATAGGCCACACATCCATCCCCCTGCATGCTCGAACTCCGCCTCTGGTTCCATCCCGATCAGTGCCTGGTGAAAGTCAAGGGAAACCTGCAACTTCTCATGTACAGAGGACAGGAATGAAAAGATGCGAGTCCACAGGTTTTGAAAGGAGAGTGGATATCTAGATGAGGTGTGCAGCAGGCAGAGAGAAATTGTATTTCCAAGCTCTAGAGAAATATCAGAGCTAAAAGCAGAGATGTGGGAGCCATAAACCTTGAGTGATCCATGAAGAGGCAAAGATTGTGTGTGGCTACTTGGTGAGCCAACAGAAAGGGAAGAGAAGAGAGGGCCAATGATAAATTCAAGGGAAACGTCTAAATCCGGGTGTTGGGCTGAATTTAGGAACACACGCAAGCGAATGCTGAAACAAAACAAAACATAAAATGTAGTCCGAAATATTAGGAAAACCAGCACATCGCTGGGGAGGAGGGTCAGTTACTGCAAGAACATGCGACCATTAGAGGTGGATTCACGGCCAAAATTTAAAACAGAATTTTACAGCCCGGCTGCTGTGGCTCAGTGGTTGAGCATTGACCCATGCACCAAGAGGTCACTGGTTCGATTCCTGGTCAGGGCACATGCCCAGGTTGTGGGCCCGATCCCCAGTGGGGGGCATACAGGAGGCGGCCAATCGATATTCTCTCTCATCAATATTTCTCTCTCTCCCTCTCCCTTCCTTTCTCTCTAAAACCAATAAAGAAAAAAAAATTTAAATAATAATCAGGATTTTACATAGAATAATGCATAGAAAAATCACCTTAATACACGTATAGGTTGAGAGTTCCTTTATTCAACAAATATTTATCAAGCTTACTCTTATTTATTTATTTATTTTGGTACGTGCCCCTAGTGGGAACCGAACTCGGGACTCTCTGGTCCTCAGGCTGATGCTCCAACCGCTGAGCCAAACAGGCCAGGGCACGCTTACTCTTATTGTACAGAAGATATACCGTGAACAAGGGGGAATAAAAGCAACATAGTCTCTACTGTCATTGCGATTACAGCTAATTAGGATATAAATGTGTGGTTATAATGCTTTAAAACGTAAGTGGGGATGAGAGAGAGAGAGAGAGAGAGAGAGAGAGAGAGAGAGAGAGAACTAATTTGGGAGAGAGAGGGAGGAAGAGAGACTCAGGTAGTCAGAAGTTTGCTGCAAACTGGGGAGGTTGTTTCCTTTCTTTCTTTCTTTCTTTCTTTCTTTCTTTCTTTCTTTCTTTCTTTCTTTCTTTCTTTCTTTCTTTCCTTCCTTCCTTCCTTCCTTCCTTCCTTCCTTCCTTCCTTCCTTCCTTCCTTCCTTCTTTCTTTCTTTCTTTCTTTCTTTCTTTCTTTCTTTCTTTCTTTCTTTCATAGGTTAGAAAAATGTTGAACATGTTTGTAGATTAAGGGGAGGAGCCTGTGGAAGTGATGAAAGAGCTGTGGGCTGGAGACAAGGGCGTTTCCATGTGCAGAGATCCTACCCTGTGGCAGGCACTGAGCCATATACTCTCTAGTTTCAGAAAAGTTCTGGAGCAGCCTGTCTAGGACAACAAGATAGGAGCATATTATCCGGAAGACATTCGACTTGTAATCATCCCTCTGAAGACTGAAAAGAAGATGCTCTGTTAAAATACATAATACATATGTAAAGAAACATCTTCGTCAGCTTAGTTTTCAATATATTTTGTAAATAAATAAACACCTAAGTTTATTTGGAGGATTTGTTTAAACAAGTGAAAACTATCTCTTGAAACACAACATAGAATACATTATTGTCATTGTGGTGTCGTTGGTCAAATCTGCTGGAATATAGGTATACCAAGGCCACAAGGATAGAATTAGCCCCAGAACAATAAAAACCTCTGAAAGACATCATGGTTGAAGAACCATGATGCATACCGGCATGCTTTTTTATTTTTACTTTTTATATCTCTTCTCATTGACTACCAGCTCTCACACTTACCACTGATAATACATTCTGGGCTGAACTGGTTTCCTTATTTTTGCATTATGTGGATATCCACTTTACTTTATTTGCACATTTTTTCTTAATCTTTTATTTTCTTAAATAGACCTTAACATTCAAAAATGGAGTGATTTTCTTATAATGAGGTGCTTTCTTAAGTGCCCGATAATTTTATAAAATTGCTTCATTTGATAAAATTGATAGAAAGCCTAAAGAAAAACATATTACACTAGAATAGAACTGCTATTAATATTAGTATTCTAATTAAGCCTACATCTCTGACACCTGGAGATGGGGAGTCTCTCTCTAGAGCACAATGTAATGGTGACAGTCACCTCCTCATTTAAAAACTCTAATCAGAAAAGCATCAACATTTAGTGAGATGGTTTTAAAAAGTGAAAGCAGCCCAGCCAGTGTGGCCCAGTGGTTGGGCATGAACCCATGCACCAAGAGGTCGCCAGTTCGATTCCCGGTCAGGACACATGCCCAGGGTGTGGGCCCGATCCCCAGTGGGGGGCATGCAGGAGGCAGCCAATCAATGTTCTCTCTCATCAATGTTTCTCTCTCTCCCTCTCCCTTCCTTTCTCTCTAAAATCAATAAAGGGAAAAAAATTAAAAACATCAAACGTGAAAGCAGCTGCAATGTTCTGTGGCCCTGGTAGCTCTTTATCATGGCGATCGGGCTGTGTTACATTGCTGCCCACACGAAATGGCTAGAGAACACGGTGACATCCGATCAAGTGAAAAGCCGATGGTTTTAAATAATTTACTGGATTTTGGAACATTAGTGCCTCCTAAATATTTAAAAAGTAAATGTATTGAGCAATCTGAATATAGACGCATAATGATAATGTTTGAGACCTTGGCGAATCAATTAACCTCTGGGCCTTTGATTTGGAATAAAGGGGTGATTATCTGTTGGCAATTGTGTGACCATTCTAATTAAAAAGCACTCACCAACCCCTTTAATTATTCATCCTGTAAAGCATCCTTGTGTGGATAAGGCTAGCATGCCTGTTTTATCAGTTAGTATATTGGGAGAAATAAACATAAAATAATTGATCTGGGGCAGAGTCCATGGCAGGGGACAGACTTTAGAAGCTGGAACCCTTCCCCTCCACCAATTCTTTACTCATTCGTAGTAGAGGCATTTATTCTCTTTTCATGGATTTTATATTTTAAGAATTAAATTTATGTCTTGAGAACATTTGATACAGTAAATAAACCCTTCACTTAAATCTTAGGTTATATTCCAAGTATCATGTTCAGATTTTGTAACGTTAAAGAAGCTATGGGCCCTGGCCAGGTAGCTCAGAGCGTCATCCCAATACGCCAAGGTTGTGGGTTCAATCCCTGGTCAGGGCACAGACAAGAATCAACCAAAGAATGCATGAATAAGTAGAATAACAAACTGAGCTCTCCCCCCCCTTTTCCTCTCTCTCTCCCCCCTCTCTTTTCCTCTCTCTCAAAATCAATAAATAAAGTAAAATAAAAATAAAAAGAATTTATGATATCTAGACCTTTCCTAATGACGGAAAGCGAAAAAAGTAGGTATTTTGGCAACTTTTGCATCATAGTCTGCTGTCCCTTGCAGACACATAAATGAGTCACTTCTTATCGCGTTTCCTTGTAATAATAGCACCAGAAATGCCCCCATGACATCTGGGAATCTTACCCAAAACCTATAGCACTCAAAGCAACACATTCGGTTTCCTTATGAATGAGACCTGATATTTATTGTAAACATTCGTGTTTGTACCTTGGGGGGCGGGGTGACACTGCTTGGCTGTCAGAGACTTTGCAGAGAGCCCCAAAAGGTAAAAGCAGATGCTATTTTTATTTTTCATGAGAAGGTTTTCTTAAACTTAATGTGGCTAGGATTTTAAGATTCTGTGAAGCGTACACGTGCCCTGGTATTCTCGCCCCTGTGTGCAGCGATGTATACGAACATGGCCGACTCCATGGCGCTGTGTGGTAGAGTGTAGCAGAGGCTCAGGGGCACGGTGTGGTCATCCTGGTACCTTCAGTTATTAAACCATCTCAAACAGATTCAGAAATAGACCAGTGTGATTGATACTCACTCTTGTGCTTGGGTGAACTCACTGCATGCAGATTGCTACTTAATTGCTATTTTCTTGACTGTGTAAGGTCTTTCCAGTGATCGTAGATATGGAAATAGTTAGTGAACTTTTTAATCGGGGTCCTGCTTAATGTATCTTTTGCAAAAAATAATGATTTGACTACTTGAAAAAATCCTCTTTTAGATCAGTAGTCATGAAGTGTAAGTGTTACATGAAGAGTGAACTTGAATTTTAAGAGGAAAGTAATGACTTAAAATTTGCGTGTGGAAATCTTTAAGCATTTCTTTTAATAGTAGGCATTTATGACTGTACTGAAAGGTAATTTTTGCATATATATATATATATAAAATAAGGTAAAAGGGGAAGTTTCATTAAAGTATTAGACAGTTATTTGCTTATAATTCTTATCTGCCGCTACACAAACACACTAACAAAACTTTATTTTTTCAATGTGGATAGATAATTATCAACAGCTGAGAATGATCCAAGATAGGAGATGTGTCTTTCATATGACTCTGTGCTTTAATTAAAATATTAGTCCAATGTCCACAAGGTATTTCCACAGTCAACTTATAAAATGAGAATAGCCTCAACTCAAAAGTCCTAATTACAGACAGAATGTGATTCAATAAGAGTCACTGATGGTCCATTAAGGGAAGAATTATCAGACTTGAATGGAAATGTGTAACACATACAATCCTATGGAGAGAATATGTTATTTGCTGCCCTTCCTCGTTGCTAGACATTTACCACCAAAGCATGTAACCTTGAGAAAAATCAAAGGCGCTTTCCTGAGCACATACCATTTCTCAAATACTGAGCTAGGCAATTTAGGGTTTCTAAAGAGAGCTTGAAGATAAAATACTTGTTAGCATTTCCTTGCAGACTAATTAAGGAGAAAGGCACTAGTTTATTAGAGAATGCAAACACTAATTCAAGAAACAAGACTCACCTTAAACAAAATGTCTTTTCAATGTTTTCCTTTCTTTCTTCTTTTCTGCCCTCTTTGCTAATCATTTGAGGTTGTTAAAACTATAGTTTTTTATTATCCTTTTTTAAAAATAATTGAAATGCTCGTAACATTTTTGGTGGTTACTATTAGACATTTTAAAGAGTGCACCTTTCTTAGCATGGAATGGGATTGTTTATGTTTACATTCCTCTTTAGCAATGTAGAACCTTGGAATATTTAACAAAGCCCAACAAACATGACAAGAAAAGAACATTACAGATCAATATGTAATATGAATATAGACACAAACATAAATCAGAAAAGTAAATCCCACAGTATTTGTATAGCGATAATACATTATGACTAAGTGGGGTTTATCCTAGGAAAGTAGGTCTGAGTTTATTTTATAATCAATTAAAAAACACGTCCATGTCGAAAGCAAAGACCGCTCATTCCTCACTCAAACTAACTTAAAGGTACACACATAAGGTGTTCTGCAATCACAATTTAAAGTTTTTGTTTTTTCCTAAGAGTATGAAAAGGAGCCAGTATTTTTGACATTGTGTTAATAAAGGAGTCATGATTAAAAAACAAGCATTTTAATGTATATCTAACTCGTCTAATGCTATCAAGAAGTACAACCTTTCTTTACTATTTAAAGTAAGTTAAATGTAAACTTCTAAGATTATAGTAGGTACTCAAATGTTTGGGATGAGAAAAGAATGCCCAAAACAGCGATATCATTTATTCACTAAAAAGAAAGACAGACTAGCCCTGGCCGATTTGGCTCAGTTGTTAGAGCGTCAGCCCACAGACCAGTGAGTCGCTGGTTTGATTCCGGTCAAGGGCACGTACCTCCGTTGCAGTTTGTCCCTGGCCCTGGTCGGGGTCACGCAGGAGGCAGCCAGTCGATGTTTCTCTCTCTCTCTCCCTTACACTCTATCTGAAGATAAATGGAAAAATGTTCTTGGGTGAAGATTAAAAAAAAAAGAAAGACAGACAGACAAAGAAAAGCATTATTTTTACAGACTAAGTTCTACATTATCTGGTTTAAAATATATGAATAGGTAGATTCATTTACTTTAGAGTAGCTTGAAATGGATTATAAAATTTTCCATTGGGACCATTCATTAGGGCATTTCAGGAGTGATTTCCTGTCTATGTGATGAGTTAAGTTCCTTTTGATTGAAGATATTAGACATATTTAGTAGATATTCCAGTGGCATTTAATTCTTACTAGTTCTGTTTATTCATGATACTTTAGAAATAGCTACTTTAGTTGCATCATCAAAGATGGGCTAGAGGGGATATTTACAGATAAGGGAAGTTACCACATTCTGGACACAATTAAAAAATTGGTGTTTTGAGGTAAGGACTTGAGGAACATTTGCTAAGTGTATCCTTATTTGATGCCCTTCTTCCATGATAACCAAGTTAACATTGTATCCCTCTTCTTATAATGTTTACAACAAAGTATCTTTTCAATAAGGTAGTTGATATAGGCATGTTTTTGCTATAACTAATATAATTTATGATTTAATTAAAATGATCCTAAGTCATTGACAGTAATTTAAACAGATTACATGGAGAAACTATAAAAATTTAGGATTATTTGTCTTCTAATATGTTTCATTGGCATAAATCCATTGAAACAAATAACACAAGACCCGTAACTTTTTTGTTTTGCAACTTGATATATCACATATTGCTGTTCCCCAAAGACTTTCCTTCCTAATTATGTTTTATTCTAGATAATATTAAAGTTCATTGACATTCCAATAATACACAACAGAATATCTACATGAAAATTGCCTGGGAGCAATGTTGGCTGAGAGGACTCTAGCTTATATTAAAAAAGTAACCATTAAGGATACATCAATAGAAAAAAGAGAGTTAATTATATTAATACTTATCTTACTTCCCCTTTGGGACAGGTTAAATTATTGTATTCATCTTTTATAAATTGAATTCTTCATTGGAAGATACATCATCTATCTGGATGAAAACAGGTAACGCAAGAAAAAAGGGTAATTAAATATTCTTCACCCTTCCAGCGAAGTAAATTTTTTTTTAAAATATGTCTTTCAAATATAATTTCTTTGCTGGCTGTGAAGGAAAGTTTAAAATGTTGCAAACCTGCCTTGCCTACACTTTCATGGAAATCAACCCCAAGCTTCCTGCTTACTATTTTGTTTTCTTGTTAAAAAGAGATTCCAGAGGGCAGCAGACTCCATGCAACTTAATTATAACTGTCAGTTGAAAGACCTACACAGACACTGTCAGTTATTGGGTTTCTTATCAAGCCAGTAATGTGGTACTGCTGTTGTCCTAATAATGAAGTTTTAATTAGCTCTCAAAAATACAGAGAGCTTATTTAAGGCCTCCAAATTGAATGGTGCATGCTTAGCTGGCAGGCATGAACGCAGGCCAAGCTACCCCCAAACTGTCAAATACATTGCATGCACATTAGCAGATAATAGCCGGAAGGCTTAACATCTATCTTAGAACTGTGTGTATAAAATATTCAGGGAAGTTCTTTCATATACTTAAATGATGGTCTGGAGAATACTGTTCTTTATTATTTTAGCAAATCTGATAGACAGGCAAAAGGTTCAATGTATCCTCTTATCTGATTGGCATTGTCAGGGGAAAAACACATTTTAACCAAAGTTTGAGTTGTCTTGACTTCAAAAGGGAGCGTTCTTTCTTCATAGCTATTCCAACATAACACTTATATTCTCCTTATGAACACGTATGGCTTGTTCCCAATATTCTGACCCATGAGAAATTGTGCCAGACCCCTCATTCCTAATCCTTGGGTAGCTCACAGATCCAAACATTTAAGTAATTATTGATGTAAACTCCCACTACTGGAGAATTTCTTCTATCTTTTCAACGCAGCCCGTGGATTTAGGCCAGGGCTTTCTGTTCACGCTGGACACGATGTGTGGGTTTAAACTACTATTGCTGGAAATAACCCTTTCGGCCTCCGCCCTCTCCTCCCTACACACACACAACAAGAACTGTAAGCAGGGGGCAGAGTGTATAACTGTCAAAGAATAACGCAAGTGAGTTGCTGTAGAAAAATATCAGTGTTGTTTGCACTGCAGAATTTTCTTTTTCTCCAATCATCTCTTTTCACCAACCCACTGTGGCTCTTGTTTTCGTTTTTCCAAAGGATGGGCTGTGGTTCACTGCTGCTGCCTGGGCTGTTTGTTGAATGAGGGCATTCATTAGTTTCCCACTGTGTGTCAGGGACTTTGGGAGGCTTCGAGGTTAAATATGCACGCAGTTCAGGGGTGCACGGGGACCCTCCGTGGGTTGGAGGCAGGGATCCCCAGGCTCTGAATTTGGGATGAGAGTGGGTCCAGAGAATGGGAAGTGGGGTGTGTGTGAAGCATTGTAAACTCAGAGAACAGCACCAGCAGCTGTGGGGAGCGACGAGGTGTTTCCTGTGTTCCCATCACAATGCACAGGAGTGTCGGGGCAAAGGCACAAGGTGCCAGGGTTAAATGGGGGGTGGGGGGTAGTCACTGTCAACCTTGGATGACCTACATCATGTCCTGTTCGTAGGTTTTTTGTTTTGTCTTGTTTTCAAATGTTGGGACACGAGTGACTTTTCAAACTCAGATGACTAAAAGGCCACACAAGTATGGGCGGAGGGTGTAGGACCTTTTCTTTTGATACTGCTTTAAAAATATTGCTTACGCCCTGGTAGGATGGCTCAGTTGGTTGGAGCTTCATCCTGTTCACCGAAAGGTTGCGGGTTCGATTCCTGGTCAGGGCACATAATCAGGTTGTGGGTGTACTTCCCGGTCTGGGTGCATGCGGGAGGCAGCCCACAGATGTTTCTCTCTCTTTCTCTCTCTCTCTCTCCCCCTTCTTCTCTCTAAAATCAATTTTAAAAAATATATATAGCCCTGGCCCGTTTGGCTCAGCAGTTAGAGTGTTGGCCTGCGGACCGGAGAGTCCCGGGTTTGGTTCCCGCTTAAGCCACGTACCTTGGTTGCAGTTTGTCCCCAGCCCCAATTGGGGTCATGTGCGTGGCAACCACTCGATGTGTCTCTCTCACATCGATGTTTCTCTCTCTCTCTTCCCCCCCTCTCCCTCCCGCTCTATCTGAAGATAAATGCAAAAATATCCTCAAGTGAGGATAAAAAATATATATATGTTTAGATATATAAATATTGCTTACAAATATATAATTTTTTTCTGAGAAATGTGGCTTCTTCTATGCACTTAGTAGGTAAGGATTTGGAAGGGACACCAAATTAAGTCAGGAATTTAAAAAGACAAAAAACTCTAACACGTTTCAGGAGAACTGAAGCAGAAAGAGGTGAATGTATGGGTACAAGGTCCGTGCAGTGCCCCTGCCCCACTCTGAGTACCGCTGCTGGCCTTGTTAATAAGGTTATGCCAGCCTGAGACTCTGTTAGGAAGGGATGCTCTAAGCAGGAGTTCGGAGCCAGTGATCTTTTTAAAGACTCTGCCATTTCTCTTTTTAAAAGTCTTTTAACAAGTCTGACTTCATCGTCTGAATAAAATCCAAACTCTCCAGTGTCGCGAGGCCCTTCATAAACGGGCTGGTGCTTCTCCCTCTGACCTCATTTCTTCTCTCTCCTCACTTCTCGTGGTCCCCTTAGCACCTTTGCCTTTGAGCTGTTCCTCGGAGACAGTGAGCTTTCTCCTGCCCCTGACCTTTGCTCTAGATGGCTTTACCTGCTGATCTTCCTGACCCCCCTTAGCTGTCGACTTCCTGTTCAAACACCACCTCCTGGGAGCAGCTCCGGCTGCCCTTCAAAGCACCCCGTCCCTGTCTGATTCTGTTTTACTTTGCTTTTAGAACATTTCTCTCGTGTGACCTGTACTCGTCCCCTTGTTAATATCATCTTTTCCATCACACATTAGGTCCGGGAAGGGAAGGACCTTGGCTTGCTCACAGCCACATGTTGGAACCGAGAGCCGTGGTGAGCTGTACTGACTAGTCAGGACGTGTTTGTCCAAAGGGACGCAGATGCACGAGCAGGTTTGACAAGCCCGTGTCTGCGGCCATCGCACTGTCCTGTGGCAGCCACGGCCCCTGATCACTGCAGACTCTGGTCCACCTAACACAAAACCCTTCTCACAAATGGGTTCCAGCCCCTCCTGCCGTGGGCAGGTGTTGGCACAGAGATGAGCTCTTTCACCCTTTCCTAGAGCATTTAAAAGGATTCTCGGTTTCTAAAAGTTACAACTAAGTACGTCACTGGATAGAAAATGTTGCCGACTGTATTATAGTACATCGGTGAAAATTTTTCCTTTTTTTAAAATATGTTTTTCTTGATATTTTAGAGCGAGAGGAAGGGAGAGAGACGGAAATGTTGATGTGAGAGAGACACATGGACTGGCTGCCTCCTGCACGCCCCCTACTGGGGATCGATTCCTGACCGGGAATCGAACAGGGACCTCTCAGTCCATGGGATGACGCTCTATCCACTGAGCCGCACCAGCTGGGCTCTGTGAACAGTTTTCAAATTAGTTTTAATATCATACTTCATAAACTGTAAAGAGAAAATGTTAAATCCATTTTTATTTATTTATTTTTATTAATGAATTGTCTGATACTTTCTACCAAGATTGCAGTGGTAATAATAAAAAATATATAATATTTATTGAGCATCACCTATGGTACAGACATTTTTAGAAGTGTTTTAAGGGAATCAGCTCATTTAATTTTCCCATGTTCTGTGAAAGTAGCACTCCCATTTCCCAGATACGAGCACCGAGGCACAGAGACGTGGAATGACGACCTGAGTTGAAACATCTACTTGACAATGGAGATGGAGTTCACACACGGAGCTATTTTTTTTTATTATTAAATATTTTTTCTTTATTGATTTTAGAGAGAGAGGAGGGGAGAGGGAGAGAGAGATAGAAACATCGATGAGAGAGAACATCGATTGGCCGCCTCCTGCATGCCCCCCACTGGGGATCAGGCCCACAACCTGGGCATGTGCCCTGACCGGGAATCGAACCATCGACCTCTTGGTGCATGGGTCAATGGTCAACCACTGAGCCACACCAGCCAGGAAGTGCAGAGCTCTCTGTCACTATGCTGTGCTGCTCTCGTCATTCCACCCAGGAGGCTTGAAGAACGTATTTTCTAATACCTTCTCAACAACTGGGTGTACAAGGGAAGACATCTTTGTCGGCCCTGGTTTTTCTATTTATATCACAGTAGAAGGCGAAAAAGATTTTGCCTTTTTTTTTTTTTTTGAAATCCCAGTGTCCACAGAGGGCTTAGGATTTGGTTTATTTTATTCTAATCTGATGCCTGAAAAGATTCAGGAGATGAAATATTATCCTCAGACTCACAAGGCCTTAATAACTTCAGAAATGTCTTCGGAGCTGTCTGTGCAGAATCCTGGCCCTGTGTTTGCTTAAGAAACCAGCAGCATTTGAATGATATTTCTAAGTCTGTTGAAGCTATGAAGTGAGCAAATTTAATTTTCAAGAGATGTTTATAAGAAATTATTTTTATTACTAGCCAAGTAATTATTAGAACTGACTAGATTCCAAGGAACTTTTAAAAAAAAATTCTTCCACAATTTTGAGCCAAATCTGTGGGTTGTTTTTGTTTGTTTTTTCCACTTCCATCCAGCAGACCTACATCATATAAAACCATTCTAATTCTAGTCACATGATGCTAGAGTTAAGTAACTGAACCTACAGACTATGTACTTGCTATAGGGAAACCCAGTAAAACAGTATTGGTTTGGTCAAATTTCAGTCTATGTAAGTTTGTTTCTCCATGACTTCTTTATAAAAGCAAGGTGTACAATTAGATGACATCTCATTTTTCTGAGATTTATAATTTTGAGATGTATTTAAACATGACATTTTCCCCTCCAATACAATGTTTTGTTGATATCCATCATAAAATAAGCTGTTTTTTATAAAATGTCTGCACATCCTGGCTGATTTTCATTGAAGTGTTGAATTATTGATGCATCTTCTATTTTTGTTAGTTTGTTTGTTTGTTTGTTTGTTTGTTTGTGATGAGAAAGGGCTCGAGATCCTGGGTCGGAACGCAAGGCAAATGCCCTACTGATTATGCATAGCTTGTTTTGCAGCCTTGAGTTACAGACTTTGATTTCCCCAATATGACAGAGGCAAGATCATGATCTCAGACACATTCTCGTTCATCCAATTTTTCATCTTACGCAGCCGTAGAGAAAGAAAATCTCACAAAACGAAGATTCTGGAATAGATATCTTTACCTCTGTCAAGTACAGAGAGGAAGATACATCAGGATAAGATTAAAATACAAAGAACAGGCTTAAAGAAGAGCACTTTTCTAAATGAGGAGAAAAGAAAAGAAACTGGAAATGCTAAGTAGAGCTCAAATCCACACTAGAGAAAGTAAATTCATGTTGGGTAGACATTAAATGAGGAATATGAATTTTGCGAGTTCAACAATAATGCAAAGGTTAATTGAAAAGTTTTAAAAATAAAAAATAAAAATAGACACAGGGACAACACCTGGATGTCCAATTATGTCACTGTGTGAAAAATAGAGCAGAAATAGTAATCAGGGATATACTGGAAATATGTATCAGTAACATATTTGGGTCTGCTGTGTGGGAGTCCCCGTGATGGGCTGTGAAGATAGAGATGAATGAAACAAGAGTTCTTCTTTTGACAGGTTTTAAATCCAAAAAAATCTTCCCTGGAGTGAAGAAAAATTTTAGAGTGCTCTTATTGAGAACTTTCTGTATTTCAAGAAAAAAAAAAGTGATAGTTAATTCTTACCATTTTGTGAATTTAAAAATATGCACAACCCTGGAGGGTGTTGCTCAGTTGGTTGAGCATCGTCCCATGCTCGATCCCCAGTAGGGGGCGTGCAAGAGGCGGCTAATCAATGTTTCTTCCTTCCTCTCTCTTTAATATCAATAAAAACAGCCCTGGCCGGTTTGGATCAGCGGTTAAAATCAATAAAAACATATTCTTTAAAAAATAAAATAAGAATATGTATAAATACATAAAAGCATCCAAGATGGAAGGTTGAATACAAATTCTCAATAATTTTTCAGAAATTTGTAAAAAAAATAATTATAAAAAAATTCTCCATACTGCTGAGAGATTATAATGAAGAAAGATCTATAGAATTTTGAGGGGAAACATTTTCTTTTCAATAATTCCAGAGCCAGCTTAATTTGTAGCTCTAACAGTGAAAACAACAGAAAGATATTCCATAATTTTTACAGTCCAAGAGAACACAGAAGTCATAAAAATTTACTGGAGCTGACAGGCAGATGCATAAATATTCACAAACATGAATGAGCAAATACTGCTTAAAATGATTTGAACTGAACATTGAATTTAGATGTACTTTAAATTTAGACAGTGTTTGTAAACTTTGCAAATTGTGTGTATGTTAGATATAAAATGAGAGCTTCCCAGAACAGAAAGCTACAAATTAAGGAGATAATAATATAGAAATGAAACTTTAAATGTGTAATTCTAGATCACCTTATCCAAGACTCAGAAGTAGGTGTTTGCTGTATAAATTTGGGGAGAAAGGAAAAAAACCTCATTATAGTGCCCAGGGTAGGGGTTCAGGGGAGAGTTGATGTCATTGTTCATAATATTTAGAGACATATGGGTTCACATTTACATTTTAAAAAGATGTAAAATGGGCTATTCCTAAAATCTTCACTTTATACTAGTAATTAAAAGCAAGCAAAAGACTTTATATATTTTATAAAACAAGAAACACGAGTAACACAAGAGCAGAGATCCATTAACACAGCTAAGATTTTAAATAATTCATATGCAAATAATTGCCAACTTTTCTAAAATGAAAAAGATTGTCAGAACCTGTTTCAAATTAAATAATGCATGCATAAATACATACATATATAGTAAAAAATAAATTAACATGAAAAAGCAATATATTTTAGAAAGGTATTAAAAAACATTATAATTAGATCAATTGAATCAGACAAAGCAATACGGAGGAAGAAGGAACCAATGAATGTAAGCTCCAGGAGGCCTGGAATTTTTGATGTGCTATTCACTATTGGATTCACACCACCTAGAAGAGTGTCTGGCACATAACAGTCACTCAAAAATATTTCTTAAATGAATGAATATTTAAAAAAAACATAAAAGCAATAAACAGGAGAAAGAGGGTCATCTTATATTGCAAAATCAGTGTTTATAGGTAATATGTGTGAGTCAAAATTTTATATGTAAGTAGCATGTACATTGAAACGCTTAAATACATAGAGCTTTTCTAGAAATTACTTGTGAAAGAAACTTTTTAATGGACCAGTATTAATAGATAACAAATCAAGGATATAAGAAAGAAAAGTAACATTATTAAAAATATTAAATTAGTCTTCCTATGACATTAAAAACCAAAGAATACATCTTCATTTTAGGCATATCTTGATCATTTATTCAGTCACAAAGAAATGACAGATTACAAATCAGATATTATACAGTCATGGAACTGTTCCTCAAGAATAAGAATATAGGAAAATAGAACTAAATTTTGAACATGTTTAGGCCGCCATCACCACCCTCCTTAAAAATATATTTGTTATTGCCCGGCCGCTGTGACTCAGTGGTTGAGCGTTGAGCCATGCACCAAGAGGTCACTGGTTCGATTCCCGGTCAGGACACATGCCCAGGTTGTGGGCCTGATCCCCAGTGGGGGGCATGCAGGAGGCGGCCAATCAATGGTCTGTCTCATCCGTGTTTCTGTCTCTCTCTCCCTTTTCCTTTCTCTCGCCCTAAAATCAATAAAGAAAAAAAAATTAAAAAAAAAATCTTCATTATTTAAAAATGCATCTCATTCGTTATTGGAGGAATAAAAACTCAAAATCTGAACAGTCATTTCAAAGAGTCTGAAACCTGGAGCTCTATCTCTCAGGACTTATGAATTATGCTTAAAGCTTCCTTTAGGGTAAATTGTCAGCTTTTGTTCCCTCAAGAATGTAAAAACATAGAAAAGTAGGAGGGCAGAGATTATCAGGGGAAATGAAGACACGTTAATGACTATTAAAAGACATCTGTTGCGGTCTTTGTGGACCCCTGGGCTGAACAGGACAGCAGAAAGCATAAGAGATGGGATTGTAGCCCCAAAGGGGAAAATGTCATTTGATGGGAAAGGACTATTATGGAGCTAGAGAAATCACAAGTAGGAACTGTAACAACTCAAGTCTTGAAAAATTGATATATTTACGCTGATTATTTCAATTTAAAGATGACACTACTAATTTTTAGTGATAAAATCTGCCTTTAAAATGTTGTAAAACTCAGCTTTTCAAGCATAAGAAGAGGGAATATATCTGGGTCAAGGGTCATGAGAGCCAAGGAGTCAAACTGATTCAAGTTCTGAGAAGGGAGTCTACATTGTGTTGGAGGAAAAAAGACCAGATTGCAAAAAGAACTCCAGAGATGCAACTAGGACGTGGTCAAGAGATAAATAATTGATTCCCCGATTTAATTCAATGCTAATATCATTTAGTCCTTATATCAATTCAGCTGGAAAAGTCTTTATTTAAAAATTTATATCATAGGCAACTCATTTGCTTGTGAACTAATCATTGTTCTAACATTTTGCTTAATTCCAGAAGTTTCTTGAGGCGCTGAAGATACATGTGACAGGGGAAACAGTTGACCCGAATTCAGCGTTTCCAGATAGCGGATTTGCAAGATGACCTGTAGACCACGCTGATAATGACTGTGTGTGACTAGGAAAGGTTACTCCATTATTTCAGGGTCAACCAAGTTACCAGAAATGAATAGATGACAAGCCTTGGGGGCAAATGAAATAGTCACTAGTAAGGCACATTTTTGCATTTACTCATTCAACAACTATTTTTTGGTTACTTATTAACCTATTAATGGCAGGCATTGAGCAAAGAACAATCGCACCATGGTGACGAAGCACAGAGCAGCCACCAAGACTGATCAGGACTTTCCCTTGGAGCTTACACTGAACTGGGTAATAGGAATAATAACCTGAACAGCAGTAATTATATATATAACCATATATAGAGAGTGTCCCCAAAAATGTATACTCAACTTTGAATAATTATGAAGCCAGTGTTTATTAAAATACATTTTATTTTCAGACTGTAATGGAATCTACAGGCACCCTGTATACATTTTTTGGGGACACCCTGCACACACACACACACACACACACACACACACACACACATTGACAAATTATAATATGGAGAAACAAGCCGTTGTAAATGCTCAGCAAGGCCCAGTTAGACGGGAGGGTCAAGGAAGTGTTCCTTGAGCAGGTGACATCTCATTTGTGTCACAGCAGGTGAAGGGGACCCACCCTTGCCAAAAGCCAAAGGAAGCAAACTTCAGGCTGGGAAGGGGTGGGGGTGGGGGTGGGTGGACAGAGAGTAATTTCTGGAGGTAAGAACGGCCATAAATAAGAGTTTGCATAAATTCAAAGCTAATGGGGAAATCATTTGAGACTTGTAAACAGGGGAGTCACATCTGATTTATATTTTTGAAAGAGCCTTCTGGCTGCTTCTGTTGAGAAGGAGTCAGAAAGAGACAGGAATAGAGAAGCTGGGAGGGAAATCAACTGAAAAACCCATCCATTCAGCCCTGGCCAGTTTGGCTCAGCGGTTAGAGCATCAGCCTGCGGACCAGAGAGTCCCGGGTTCGGTTCCCGCTAAGGGCATGTACCTCGGTTGCTGGGTGGCAACCACTCGATGTGTCTCTCTCACATCGATGTTTCTCTCTCTCTGTCTTCCTCCCTCTCTCCCTCCCACTCTGTCTGAAGATAAATCCAAAAAATGTCCTCGGGTGAGGATAAAAAAAATAAAAATAAAAAAATAAAAAACCCATCCATTCAGGCAGCGAATGTTTCTTGCATCCCTAGCCTGTGCTAGGCAACGTTAAAATTGTGGATTACATCATGATATCGGCAGTGGATTTATTTATTTTTCTTTCTTGATTTTTAGAGAGAGAGGAAGGGAGAGGGAGACAGAGAGAGAAACATCCATGAGAGAGAACATCGACTGGCCGCCTCCTGCGTGCCCCCCACTTCGGCCGTTGATTGATAGAGGTAGATCAGAACGGTGACCCTGAAGGTATTGCAGAGATAATTCACTCTATCCTTGCACTGTATGTATATCATTGCACCAGGGGAAAAAATGTTTCTTCCATGCGTGCTGTTTATTTGCAGCGATAATGGAAGGGAGAGGTAGTCTGACAAGGAGAATGGGAGAGTGAGAACAGGTCGTGTATTGTCTATGTGGTGTTGTCGGTGTTTCCTGGGAATTCTGCGAGACATTTCATTTCCATCACTGTTACTGAGCGCCGCTGAGGGCAGACACTAATCTGGGGGTACACCACAGCATCCCTTGAGCTGGGCTCAGTTCATCCTCATGGAGTTGACACTCAGGTGATGTATACAGACACTGCACCTGTTACCGGACTAACAGGGTCTGTTTGCCCGCACACGTCAAAGCCCAGTAAGACCTGAACAGGAGTTTGCAGCCGAGAAAGTAAGGTTTTTTATTTGAGGAAATGGTGCCATGCCCGGAGTCACAGGCAAGCTGGTACTCAAAGACCTGGGGCTAGTTGATCACTGTGACTGGTCCTGGTGTCGCTTGGTCTGGTTCATTCCACTTTCCTGGAGCTGAAACACAGCTGAGGCTGAGATGGTATCTTTAGTTTGATGAAGACTCTGCCTCTGTGGTCAGTGGACTCGAGGTTTTGTTCCTAAGTTTGTTTAATGCTGACCAGGGCCTCCTTGTCCTGGGGACGTGACGATTAAGGGAGTGGACGTGCAAGGGAGAGGGAGGTGGGTGAATCGGCGTGCTAGGTGAGGCCAGTTTGAGTCAAAGAAGAAAAAACAAATAGAAAAGGTCAGATGAAAGAAAATAAATTTTCTGGATGCTTACAGTAGGGACAGGGCGTATGGGCCTATAGAGGTTTCATCACTGTGTTTGGTAAGCTCAGGAGAACATTTAGGATCAATGGGCTAGTGAGAATTTTTACTGTTTAACATCCTACGCACAGACCCCGGAATGATGTTTTACATGGAGAAAATGATGCCAAATCATTCAATGAGTTATGTTAACTGCAGTATATTTAGTACAGTTAGGTGCTGAATGGTTTTGTGATTATTAGGGGAAATACGATTTTTAGAGGAAGCAGACATAATGTCAATAAAGTGAAACGATATTTCCATTCCTAAATGCTAATGTTACCCGGACATCTTTGCTCTTTGTATTGTTAATCCTTCCAACAAAAGTCTTCTGCTTCTATCAAATATGGTTTTGATTTCTTTATTTTGTGTAAGAAAAATATTTTATTTTTTTAAATTTGTTCTTCTTTATTGATTTTAGAGAGAGAGGAAGGGAGAGGGAGAGATAGAAACATCGGTGAGAGAGAACATCGATTGGCCGCCTCCTGCATGCCCCCCACTGGGGATCGGGCCCACAACCTGGGCATGTGCCCTGACTGGGAATCGAACTGGCGACCTCTTGGTGCATGGGTCGATGCTCAACCACTGAGCCTCACCGGCCGGGCAAGAAAAATATTTTAAAAAATAATTCTTAAGTTAACAGCAAGAAGCAAGAACAAGGAGGCCGGAGTCTAACATAAGTCATTCCATGGGGAAAGTCACGCATTGGCCTCTCCATGGGTAGACTAGATGGGGGGCATGGCCTGGTTCCAACACTGTGAAGACTCTGGCAGGACAAGGCCTTCTATGTCTGATGTAAGATGATGCACAGGGCACTGTTTGAGCCTGGCCGCTTCCTCCACCTTCCCCTAAACAAAGCAGGGCAAGGAATGCCGAGTGTAGATGGTATCAATGGGTAACTTGGATTATTTAAGATTTTAATCTGCCATGGAATGTTGCAGCAATTATTCTTACCGCCCTCAGAACTTCTTTTGCAAGGAAAGCAATATGTAGTTGAACAGGGATAGAAAAGACGTAAGTGATTACATTTGTTATATTTAATCACCATATTCTTAGACCAGTGATTGTCAACCCTTTTCGTCTCACGGCACACATAAACTAATTACTAAAATTCTGCGCACACCAAAATTATATTTTTTGCCACTCTGACAAATATATATAGAGAGAAAGATATAAAATTTTGATTCATTCACACCAGACGGCTATTATTGTGTTGGCTGTTGTCACTCAGTTTTATTTAACAATCTAAGGGAAAAGAGGTCAGTGCCCCTGGCTAAATAGTCAGGTAGTACATGTTTTAAAAATTCTTGCTGGACACCAATTGAAAATCACTCTTAGGTTCTGCTTTATTAGTGTTTTGACAGCCAACCTGTTGCTTAAGAGATTTTTTTCAACATTAACTGTAAACTAAGCATTTCAATAATACTTGTGTTAATTTCGCTCAAGATGGAAATGTATCATACTTAATTATGTTTTTTTACTCTCTGTTTGTGTGTGTGTGTGTGTGTGTGTGTGTGTGTGGTTTCCTAGATTTCAAGAATACATGCATTCAGGTATAAATTGCTCTAAGACAAGTTTTTATCAACTCACCCCAGTGTTCCTCTGGTTGCCTTCATAAAAATGTGATGGGTTATGTCTTAATGCACCCCTCCACCCTAAAGTCTCAGTTGATTTAAGAGGAAGTCTATAAAGCTAGAAGCCAAGAGAAGATTGGTTGGTTTGTCTCATAGGTTTTGGGTACCGCTTTCTTAACGTTTTAGAATTCCTCTGTCCACTTTCTTTCGACTTTTAAGAAAATTAGAAATATTTCTTTTATCTGATGAATATCACCCAACCTCATGTTCAGAGCTGCCGATATCTGCCTTCCTAACTCTTCTATGTTTTTGGTTCTTATTTAATTTTTAAAAAGACAAACAAAGAAAACTAATTGCAGTGCCGTGATTGTTTTGGGTAGATCTATAACTGCGGATTTACATGTGTGCATGTCCCTCTCCCGAAAGACTTAATCCTTGCTGGGAATACAGGGCAGGGAGAATATGGAAAAATATGGGGCCTGTCTGACCCATAAATATGTGTGTTTTAGTTTTTAATCCAGAGTTCTAGCCGTTTCTAATTTCTCACTTTTCAAGTGAATTCACGCTCTCATCTTTCTCTTTTATGCAAAAGTTACTTCTCATCAACTGTTTCATTTTAAATGTCCTCCTCTGAGTAAATGAAGTGTGTATTCCCACCATCATTTCTGGTTGAATCCCAACCATTGAGTCTTGATTATATGTTCTAATTTTACATTTATGTCCCTTTATGAAAATCAGAAGACTTTGTTCTTTAGCACATAGCCTTAGTGTATAGACAAGGGAGACCATGGAAAGTTTTACCGAAGCCCTTTCCCGTTACATTATCATATAAATTACTGGGCATGTCCGTATTGATTATACTTTCCTCATCACTCCCCATACCCTTCTTGGTATCTGGTTGTATAATTTTATCTGGGACTTTTTCCCTCTCTCTGATTCTAATTTAGATCTGAGTCATGTTGATGAAACTGGCTAGTCTCCAGGCAGGCCTTTCCTTTCTGCTCCTCATTAGAGGCTCTCAGGTGCCCTCGCCAAGCACCCATCACTCCAGCTTTTATTCATGGGATGAAAAGCAAAATCTCATTAAAGTGCTGCCAGCCAGCAATTTAGCCAGATATTCGTACCCCACAGCATCCTTTATCTTCCAAAGTTCCAACTTTCATTGGAAGCCAAGATGAGAAAGCCACCTGGGCCCACGGTTCTTCATATCCCCCCCAAAAAAGGACGAGGGAGAAGATAGGTCTCCGATTTTGTCTTCTACCATGGCACGTTCAGGGATGTCTGCAGATCTCTATTTTATTTTGCACATCATTTTATTTCAGCTTCTTAAAAATAGCATGTGAAGTCTGGAATCGTTGTCCTGGTTTGTCACGTGAGAAGATAGGCAGAGTGGTGATGAGGTTTTCCGAGCAGAAAAGATGCAGAATCCAGGTCAGATGCTCACCTTGATTTCCAGCACTGTCTCTCCAACACAGAAATAGATCTTTGTTTTTTATGAGTTTTTTTCTTCTTCTTTCTGTTAACTACCCCTTATGTTGTTTGTCACCCACAGATGCCGTGTTTTGAAATGTTTTTTTTTTTTCCTATCAAACCTCATTTAATAAACTATCAATTTGGCACCTTTGCTAACCAAGCAGATATAACATTCAATCAGAATTTCTGATATGTGTGAGCTAACAAAAGTTATTTAAAATAACTTAAGTAAATCCAGCGAAGAGAAATGAATCTCAATATTTACCTTCGTTCTTCAATAGGTAATTGTGGATTTTTCTGTAGGTTTTTTAATGTTGGGGAAATAACAGTGACTTTGTTTCTAGCCTGGGACACCTCGCTCATGTACCACCATCCTTAACAACAGTGTGTTTAAGTCCGATGAGACATCATTAATAGACATTGGTCCTAGCATTAAAAGACAGGTTTGTACAATGTTTTACCCAAGACATTAGCTGAAAATGTGTAATATCTTAGGTGAGGAAAAAGTCAGAAATTACTAAGAAGGTAGATTTCATGAAAACCCTCTGCATAACTGAAATATCAATCATGTATGTTGTTTTGGCAAGTCAGGCGTCTGAATGAATTTTAACAGTTTTGTTCTCTTTCTGGCGAATTCTTTTTCAAAGTAAAATGACATTATGGAGGATCTCCTCATTTGAATATGACAGTGCCCCAGATGGGCAAATTGGTAAAGGTTGTTAATGGTAAATGCATGGTGCTAATCCCTCAGAATCAGGCTTCCTACCAAAAAAGCTGTCCCAACAACCCTTGTCAACCTAGCACTGCAGGAACCGCACCTCAGCTATGAAGGTGGCACTAGAACCCCATGTCTCACTGCGTTTGGATTGCTGGCAGTGTCTGATTTTACACACACTTCATACACATTCTAATCCTCATTGTCATTTCTGCCCGTCTGTTGATATTTTGGCCAAATATATGATTTCCAGTTATCGATTGCTGCATAATGAACCACCACATACTTAGTGGCTTGAAACGAGAACAACATTCATTTGTACGTGAATTGACTGTGTCTGGTTCATGGAGCGTCAGGTGGAGTGGCTCAGCCTGGATAGAAGGAGTCTCTTCTATGCTACTGTCCCCTGGGAGCTCAGCTGAGTCCTTGGTTCCTCGTCATGGGTGACTCTCCATTGGTATCCCTACATCTTGCATAGTCCTTGCTGTGTTGCTTCCTGCATTCCTATTGGCCAAAGCAGTCAGAGAGCCCGCCCAGCTTCAAGAGGCGAAGACAGAGACTCCACCTCTCAAGGGGAAGAGTGTCAGAGAGTATGTGTTCAACTTGAAACCACCAGGTTATTTTATCTCAAGCGATGAGAGATGAGCAAGTATAACAGGTTATGGTCCGTGCTGATCCAGTCTTCAAACATTGAGCAATCATTCATCAAACTTCTTGCCAGACAGGAAGCTAGGATTATATTATGATTTATTTTTTCGTATCTAAATTATATAATTTGAGCAAATGAAATGACTACAAAATGTTTCAAGTACATACTTCGGAATGTAAGTTCCTTGAAGACTCAGACTTTGACATTTTAATTTATAGATGCAGAAACAAAACTGAGTGTTTTGTTTATTTGTTTGTTTTTGGTGTTGTTAATCTTCACCCAAAGATATTTTTTCATTCATTTTTAGAGAGAGTGGGAGGGAGGGAAAGAGAGAGAGAGAGAGAGAAACATCGATGTGAGAGAGACATTGATTGGTTGCCTCCTGCACAACCCCAGTGGAGGCTGGGATCAAATGAGCAACCCAGGTATGTGCCCTTGACTGGAATCAAACCCATGACCCTTCTGTCTGCAGGCTGAAGCTCTAATTGCTGATCCAAACCGGCCAGGGCAAAACGGAAGTTTTTATAAATATAGCCTATATATAAATTCATAGGGAAAGTTATGGTAGATCGTAGTGTCAAAAACCGGTAGGGAAAAATACATGTACTGCCCATAAAAATGTTTTACACATAGGGTATTTGTGACCCGGTGTATATATGGTTAACATAAACGCATTTGCTTCATACCTTCTTTATTGTGTTATCTATTTCTGTGCTGGGGGAAACACTTGATATTTTGTTTCCTTTGTTCTTTCTACCTACAACTAGTCTATAATGAGCTACGATGCTGTTTTATAATGATGCACAAGACATCCTCACACATTCCTTTCAGTTTATTTAACATTGGGCTTTGGATTTTATAGTTTTGATGGACACATCCCTTCCAGAGAACATGTGTAATGCTGAAGAAAGAGAATCAGAAATGCAGTGGTGTGTGTGTGTGTGTGTGTGTGTGTGTGTGTGTGTGTGTTTCCGAGAGGAAAACACATCGCCTCTCTCCTAGAGCAGAAGCGTGTACAGGTTCTGAAAAGGACCTTTTACAGAGGCAGACTAGAAGACTGTCTAGGTGCCTAGCTTCCCATGTGGTGAGAAGTTTGGTGAATGATGGCCAACTGTTTGAAGACTGGGTAGGCAGTCACCGTAACCAGTGATACTGCCTGTCTCTTTAGTATGGTCTTCAAGGAACCTACATATCATTTCTGTCATCCCACATTTCTTCCTTCAGGAATCATTTGTGTGTCTTTGAGTTGAAGACCGAGGCACTTAACTCCCATCCGCGTACAGATGGCTGGCTAGGAAGAGCCCTGAAGCAAGATGTAAAAGGATGTCAAAGGTGACGTCTCCCGGATTTTGGAAGGCAGATACTAACAAGCTGTGTGCACACTTCAGAGAATTTAACATGTTATCTATCCTTCAAACTGGGTTCTTGAGATATTTGTGGATTGTTTATTTAGAGACGATGGTGGATATTGTCTACAAAAACCGTGGAAAAACCACTGCTGTTTCAGCTATTGCCGTTCAATTCCAACCCACTGGTGACCTCATATCTCACACCTAGCATCGTCTGGAACCATTTCTTCCAAACACTGCTACAGTTTACCTGGAAAGGGCATAAAGTAAACAATATTTTTTCCGTCTCCTAAGTTTCCAGTGACATATTAATGCCTTTGGGATAGTTTAGTGCTCCGGGCAGGTGTTCTCTAACCCAGGTCAGTCAACAAAATAAAGACCAAATTGCTTTATGTGGGAATCAATACCCTTCGAAATCTGTCTCCATTTATATTTCTAAATTAATCTTCTGTTCCTCATCCATCTTGCACCCTCGGCCCTGGCGATTTTTAACTCTATAGTTGGTTGGTTTTCTGCTGTTCTTGTTTGACTAGTTGTTTTCTCCTGTCTTGATCTTTTTTGCACATGTAAGGTCCTGGGCTTGGAATGCTGCTACCCCTGTAGTTTAGCGTGAAAAATAATTCAATTAAAAGTGACAACTTTGAACAGTTCCTTCAAGTGTACAGCCCCTTTGCAGTGTTAGTTTTGGTTGTAACTCAGCTTTTTCCCGTACCTTGCATGTGCCCTTGCAAGAGCAGAGAGTAAAAATGCTCTTTACTTTACTTGTCTCTTTGTAGGTTAATGTTTATATTCCCATCAGCGACCATATAATTGGTGCGCAGTACATGTAAATGAATTGTGTTGGGTGACCTTGACTTGAGTCTATTTCATAACTGACTGGTTGAGGATTCTAAAAAAATCCTCGAAAACACTACAGAAATTGTCAATTCCAGTGCTGGCCTTGTGTGTAATGACTTCTTGCCTAGGTTATTATATGCTCCTAGGTATTTGAAACTGCTATAAAGAATTTTTTGGTATTTATTTTGCGCTTGGAATCAAATCTATAGGGAACAGTTTTCCCTTCTTGTGCTGCAATACTTCTTATGCTATCAGGAAAGAACAGATGACTCTCAATCTGAAAATCCTTCATGTCTTCAAGAAAGTTGTAATTTATTAGGCTTTTCTTTTTATTTCTTTTAAGTTTGTTTCTTTTTTTTTCTTTTTTTCTTTCACATTGCAAAGCCTTCCAGATCAAAACCGTTTTGGCTGACTTTGACCGAGATCCACCTAGGAGCTAAAGGTAGAAATAATGAGAAAGAATGCAAAAATCGTGTGTGTTGAGTCCAATGAAGCCTCATGACCCAATAATGTGTGTTCGTAGTTGTGAAAACGCAAGACTAATGCTCTCTTTATAAGTGAATTTAGAGCCTTTGGGGAATACACAAAAATATTACTAGATGAAAGGTAGCTCTTAGATGAATACAACAGCATTATGGAAACATAATTTTTTTAGAGAAAGGAGTTTCTCATTGTTTGAAAAGTGAAAGGCCATGGGATTCCCTCAAACTGTTCATATTTCAAAAGTTAACCCAGTATCTCCTGGTTCCAAAGGACATGATCAGAGCTCTTTGGAATGCCGAGTGCTGGCAGAATAAATTCCCATTTCCACTTTAGTGGTTGGAACGCGTGCCATAATCAGGCTTTCTCAAGTATTTGTGGAGAATTTCTCATAAAATACTGCATTCTCACCTCTGCTGGAGATCTGGGTAGGAAGCAAGTATTCAAGCAAGACCACGGCAGATCAGCCTGCTTCCTTCAAGAAGTGAGTTTTTCTCTCTAACCTGAAGGTAGTTTATTGGGATAAATTGTGATAAGAAAGGTAATATATTGGGATACATTGTGATATGAAATGCCAAACATATAGGCAATTTTAGGTGTAAGAAACAAAACGAGCTTCAGAGTTGGGGAACAGGGTACAGAATCACTCAAGGATCTGGACTGATTAATTGACATCTCCAGCGTGAATAACATCATCCGTCCGTCTTTGGTTTTCTATAATTACAACGTATGAAAGGCTCACTGGCTCTGCCCCACAACTCAGCCCTCAGCCACACCTTTCAGGCAATGCCTGCTTCTTGCTCTCACAGGGATGACTTCCTGTTTCTCTCTCTTCTACCTGGATGACACCTACTCATCCCTCACTGTGAAATCCATTTATCTACTCATGCCGTCAGCTTGGGTACAGAATTTTAGTTCCTTCTTCAGAATATTTTGTGAGTATCTATCTCCACATTTAACACTTTGCGTTATAATAACTATCTTTTTCATGTATCTCAGCCACTATGATTTGAACTCTTGAGGGCTGGACTGTGTCTTCATAGAAAGCAACCAACAGAAGTGTGTCAGTTGACTGATAAACCAAGCAATGTCAAGTAGAATAGAAACTAAACCCCAGCCAGGTGCATTGTACTCAAACGACTCTGATAACTGGGTCAACGGGCTTCATTTATTCTGATAAACTATAATTTTCATATGATAAAATTAGGAATTCTAGACAAATAGAAAATAAACACTAGTCAAAGATTTTCTTATTAATGAATGCATGGACTTTTAAGATATTGAAACTGGGCTAAGAAGCATTTAAGGAATTACGTATATAGGGAGCATTTGAAAATGTATATTAGAATAATATTTTGGGGTGAGATATAGAACTGCATAATGTCTAACAGAGAAATAAATCATAGACTTCCAGCCTATCTGTTCCAATGGACAGAAACTGGTTTCAGAGTCAACATAAGTAACCTCAGATTATGAGAGTATCTCTAGTAGACAAAAACATTCAAGTCTCTTCATCTCAGCCCTCACAGAGGTATAAAATGACCCAGTAAACAGAAAATAAAGCCCACCATTGCACTGAGCTAGTACCCAATAATCTATTTTACCTACTTTCAAGTTGCAGGTCATTTTACTGGCACTTCTTATTGTTTAAGTAGAGGGTCTCAAAGGAAATGCCAATACAAGGCAGAAGGCAGTGGAGGGAATGACATGAGGTGGGCCATTTGTGAATTTGGAGCCCAGCGTCCAATATCCCGGTGTTTTAGAGGTTCCTGATATCAGAATTCTAGTGTAAAAACTCCCAATTTAAAAATGTTGGTAGTAAATGAAAAATATTTTACAACATTGGGTCAAACAATCCTGTGTGTAGTTTGTGAAGACTGAGAACCACCAGCCTGAGATGTCTGTGGTGGAATCCCACAAAAAGCTTTCGTACAGAAACTAGATCTCACTTGAGAGCCACAGTTTTCCCTGAGAAAATTTGCTCTGCCCCTTCTTTGTACCTATTGATGATGACCATCTCTTATAGCTCTTTTCTTCTAAAGCAACATCTGAAAATGTCAATAGTTCCACCCAACCTCCCCACCCAATCAATTGACTATAGTAAAATTTCAAGTTGCTAAAAGATGTAGTTGTGTAAGTTTACTATGTTTTTTAAAATATGTTTTAATTGATTTTTAGAGAGAGGGGAAGGGAGAGGGGGAGAGAGAGGCATACATAGATTGGCTGCCTCCTGCAAGCCCCTTACTGGGGATCAAGTCTGCAACCCAGGCATGTTCCTGACCGGGAATCAAACCTGAGACTTTTTGGTGCATGGGACGACTCTCATCCAACTGAGCCACACTGGCCAGGGATTGTTTAGTATGTTTTTTTTTTTTTAATAATTTTATATGTTTCCCTGGAGATTAGAGAAGGAAAACTTATAGAGCATGATTCCATTTGCCCCCCAGAATTTTATTTGAAGAAGATAGGTATGTTACTATCTAGGAGCACAACTTAGTGAATGTCAATTACAAATGGTTTGCAGTGTATAAATTTCATTAGCATTCCAGAAATGAGTTCGAGCTGCTCTTAAGTAATAGTTCTTCAATTTAATCACATAATAAGACACATGGAAGCTCTAGCACTCTTTTTGAAAGATCATTAAAAACTCGAGATGCAAAATTAACTGTGACTTATATGTCACTTACCGTGAATTTGGAAATGATCTTATTCTATATTTTAGTATAAATACACAATTTTGCTGAAGGTTTGGGGATTTGTGGGATAAAAATAGAGACTATCCACTGTGACTGAAATTAGCCAGAAGGTGCAATTTAAAAAAAATATATATTTGTGTTATGTTCCATTTGTTTCTTAGTAACTATGAAAGTGCAGAGCAGAGAAATCAGTCAGGAATAGGATTAATGCATAGATATATTAATTACAACTCTCAAGATGGAGAATTTGCTGAGTATTTGCGTTTCCTAGTTAACGAAGAGTTTCGAGCACTTTATTTAAAATCCCTGGTGCTCCTGGAGTAGCTTTATTTTAAAAACAAAGTAGTTCTTTTAAAATTAAACTCTGGCGGCCTATGGAAATGAAACCTGTGGGGTGTGTGGAGGGGGGTTTTATGTGCCTGTTTATTTTAAACGATCTGATTCATTGTATAAACTGCCCTGTTACTGTTACAAGCTGCATTAAACAAATACATATCACATCTCAGAACCTATTTTTCTCCATCTTTGTGGCAGCTGGCTTCTAGGACGGCCCCCTGCTCCACACTTTCCAGCCCTAACCGGTGTGGCGCTGCCTATACTCAGATTGGGACTTGCTATAAGCAATAGAATGCAGTGCCAGGAAAGCGACCTAAACCTTCAGTGGGCTTGGCCCCTTCCACTTCAGGTTTGGGCGATTCCTGAGACCCTGTATGAGAAATCTGCTCATTCTGCTGAGAGACCACATGAGACAAAGATCATAAAGAGCAGTGTGCCTGCTACCCAGGCACTGCATCTAGGAAGATACTACCTTGGGTATCTCAACTCTGCTAAATCATGTCCACTTTCCTGATGCACAGACTCAGGAAAAGTAATAAAACGGTTATAATTTGCAGCCTCTAAATTTTGCATAGTTTATGGCACAGCAATGACCAAAACAATCTATTTTCCTCAAAATGCAAGTCCCAGATTCACTGTCACATCGTTAGAGATCATTTATTTCAGCATCCGGAAGCTATTTTGGGGATTGTCTAGAAAAACGATGTACAATAGTTATATTTTAAAGCACTCCCCACCCCCTTATTTTACTATAGTGTTTGATTGGTCAGTGGCTTTTTCGACACCAGGAACACGCCTGTGAACCTGTTTTTGTCAAAATTCTCTGTCAACTCCTCATTGTAAATGCAATGAACACACTGAAGTGAGTAACGTATTTGAACTTTGTGTGAAACAGGACACTTCCCTTCATTCCCGGTTTATTAAGTATCTTCTTCCTTAACTTCTCCCTTTGTCCAGTTTTTTCTCAGGTTCCTTTGTGGACCTGCCTTTTCTAGAGAAGGTTGTATTTCCCCAAGGTGTCTTCACAGCTCTCTCTTGTCACCCACACGTTGTCCTCGGATACTTTTCCGTAGGCCCCCCGACTCCAACCACACCTTGCTCGCTTCCCAGTCCCCTGTCTGCTCCTGTCCCCTCCACTCAGCTCCAGGACCACACACTCCAGGGGCCTGAAACCCACCTAGTCCAATGGAAGGAATTCTCATCTCTCGCCATGTCACAGGCCAGACTCCAAACCTTGTCCTGTACTGTACCGAAACCTTGGAAATAAGAGACTCAAGTGGCATAAGCCAGGCACCCCAGTTCGTGCCTGACCCTGCTCCCTGTCACTCTCCCTACATGGAACCTGTACCCCTGTTTCAGATTTGCCCCTGAGCTTGAACTTGGGCCACTGGGTTCATTCCCACCTACCAACTAACGACTCCCGATGACATAGGGCGGGTGGTGGCAGAGAAGGCGCAGTAGTTACGCGCTGCGTGCGTCCCTGTCTGGAGTGTCCACCCAGCTCCGGATGGAGAGGCTGAGGCCAGAGGAAGCAGACAAGCTAAAGGATGGGGCAGGTCGTCTGCTGGATGCCCCGTGTCTCAGTGATGCCCACGCCGACCTCTAGAGGACCCCAGTCAGCGCAGGAGTGGAAACTGCAAAGGAATTTTGTCAGAATCAAGTACCCTCGAGTTCCTTCTGACACGCTCTACGCGCGGATGCGTTATGATAAGAGCAAAGGACCTCACGTAGCGAATCCCTGGATATTAACCAGCACCCCATCCCTTCCAGACAGATGTGCCTGAGGCCGGGGGTGGGGTTGTGGGGAGGGTCAGAGGAAAGCAATAGGTTTCATCTATTTTAAATTTACTGTCAAGAACCGATGACAAATCAATTGTCTTTTCATTGAGTATTTAGTCCTTTTTCACAAATAGCTCATTCAACCTGTAATTTCAGTACCATTTGTTTTTATGTCTTAACCGGCTTCTCAAAACTTAAAAAGAAAAAAAAAAGGTTCGCTAAGTGCCCTGCCAGGCCCTCAATATGTTGTCCAACACTGCCCCGAAAATTCATCTATCACCCATCAATTCTGTCATCAAAATACCTCTAGAATAGATCGAATATTCTTTCTCTCTGTGTTTTAGTTTAAGCCCTCTTATGACCCAACTCCAGTTCATTGAATAATTTCCTAAATAGCTTTTCTGATTCCAGTCCTGACCAGATTGGTCTCAAATTCATCATTAGAGACCCCTCTAAAAGGTAAATCTGTTTATGTGACCAGCCCTCCGCTTCCCGCCCCCACCGGCCCCCTCCCGCCCCCAAACCACTGTATGCCTTTCAGTTCGCTCTGGGACGAAAATGTTCAGAAGTTCTCTGAGTGGCCGACAGGACCGTGACCGATTAGTCCCCGGGCTGAATTTCCACTCTCCCTCCACTATCCTCCTTCAGTCCCCCCTCCATACACATCCCTCCATCCGCTGTGGTTACCTTCTGTGTTTCCTTCCAAGCACCGCCGGCTGCTTTTCTGAACCTCATTCCGGACTCAGGTGCCCCATTCATTGTGCTCTCCAGCACGCAGCAACCCGAATCCCCTGCACGCGGGCGCTCACTGGCTCTCTCCGCTACCTGCACCGAGGCTGGGGAAGCCAGACCGACTCCTCCAGGGCTTAGCGTCTCTTATGCTGTCAATAGCAGACTCGTAATACACAGTCGTTCATTAGCCGATGAACGAATGAATCCCTTATCCTCTTGATAAAGTGTTTAATTTTATATTTGAAAACTATCCTTCAGAAAATATAGAACCCAGTAAATGCTTCCCTGATTAAAATTGTAATAATAATAACAGTAATAACATCGATTTATCTCTGGGCCTGTGTTGTCAACCGTTCGGTGGAATAAAAAATTATTTTTGAAGATCTTAAACAGAGGCTAAAAAAAAAAAAAAAACCAGGAAAATCCATTCAGTGCAAATGGCAGCTACATCCCAAAATGTAAATAGAGCAATAATACAGAAAAATAATTCTCTATTGTGCTTAATTCACCCAAGCCATAGCAGTAACTGCTGAGGAAAAGCCATATGCCCAATGAAGTTTTATATTTCCGTAGAAAATAAAATATGCAAAAAGTCTTTGCAGATGTTTACTAAGAATAAAATATATCATCCCTATGTACTCTTAATGGGGTCTAAAAAATAGCTTTCTGTATAATTTCTCAGTTATTCTGAATACATGGATGAGTACCCAGGGAGAGAATTAAGAATTAAATACCATGGCCATTTATCAATATTGTAAATAATTGAACATGCTCTGTATGTCCTACAAAATGAAATCTAACTTAAAACTGAGAAGTGAAAAACCCCAAGGAGATTAATCAGAGACAAGCACTTTCTTAAATTGTATCTGTACTCTAAATCCTTTATGGAATTTTCAGTAGAAAAAAATGGAAAGTTAAATATTTGATGACTGTATTACAATCCAAAGTGAAATGTCAGGTCTTACTTGGATTGAATGTTGAAAACTAAGAGACAGATGGTGTCAGTTGTATCAGAAGCTTAAGAAATATCAGGGTTCTAAAAACAATTGTTTTTTTTAAACAATTGATGAAATGTATTTTCTATTTTCTGGGTTTTGGCAGTTTAAACTCAGAGGAAATATAGTCATTGTTCTTTGAGCCCTTTAAATTTTTTCTTGTATATAAATTTCATTTTTCACTTTTTATTTCTTTCTCCACGAACCTTTTGCATTCAAGACTTGTCTGTCATTTGGCTAAATTAATAACCTCAAGTTACTTTCTCCCAAAATTGGGATCTTTTTACTCCACTACTTCCTGAACATTACCTTTTAATATTTATATACTATGTTAGCTAACATTTGCCAAGTTGAAGACATTTTTATGTACACATGTGTACATAAACAATTTTTGCATGTGTATTTGAGAATTTTCCAATGTTCGCAATATGTCTACTTTACACAGTAAAATGGAGATGTTGAGTCATATTAATACTGTTACATATTATGAAGCAAATAAGTACATACCAAATGTAGGTTGGTTCTGGACCACAATGGATTTTGCCTGTTCTCAATGAGGTAAGTGTAGAAGTTGGGGTTAAGAGTCTGGATACATTGTTACCAATTTCACATTGCTACAACATGCAAAACCTTGATGCATGGACTTATGTCACTGAACAGGACACAGTCCAGTTCAGATGATGCCAAACTCCTGTGTGAAGATTGCCTACTGGTCACGAGTAGTAAGACCAAATATGAGTCCTTGAGTAATTGAATAAAACCCTGTTTTGTTTTCATCACAAGTAGTTTGAGAATCGGTGCCCTCGGATAGCACTTTGTTTCATAGCTATAAATATCATCACTATTTTGACAAATTTGTAACTCTAGCCCAGATGACTCTTTTGAACTTCACATTTAATTAGCCAACTGTGGCCCAGCCAGTGTGGCTCAGTGTTGACCCATGCACCAAGAGGTCACCAGTTCGATTCCCGGTCAGGGCACACACCCAGGTTGTGGGCCTGATCCCCAGTGGGGGACATGCAGGAGGCAGCCAATTGATGTTCTCTCTCATCGATGTTTCTCTTCCTCTCTCCCTCTCCCTTCTTTTCTTTCTAAAAATCAATTTAAAAAAATTAGCCAACTGTATACTCCATAATTTCATTTGGATGTAAAAACCTCTCAAATTTAATATGTTAAAAACCAAATTTCTGCCCTGGCCAGTTTGGCTCAGCAGTTAGAGCATCAGTCCATGGACCAGAGAGGCCCGGGTTCGGTTCCCGCTAAGGGCACGTACCTTGGTTGCAGTTTGTCCCCGGATCCGGTTGGGGTCGTGTGGGTGGCAACCACTCGATGTGTCTCTCTCACATGGATGCTTCTCTCTCTCTCTCCCTCTCATTCTATCTGAAGATAAATGCAAAAAAAAAAAAAAAGTCCTCGGGTGAGGATTAAAAAAACAAAAACAAAAAACCAAATTTCTGACTCCCCAATAAAACAAACAAAGTGGAACAGAAACTGGCCCCTTCCCAGTGTCTTCCTGTCCTCGTTCGCTTGGGCTTCTATAAGAAATTACCAGAGACTGTGTGGCTTAGCCAACAGAAACTTAGTGCTCATAGTTCTGGAGGCTGAGACATTGAAAATCGAGGTGCTGAATCATTCAGTTACTGGCAGACTCTCCTCTTGGTTTGTATCCTCACATGTCAGGGAGAGAGAGAAGAAACAGGCTCTCTGGGGTGTATTTTATAAAGGCATTCCTGAGGCTCCACCCCTGAAAGGCCCCGCCTCTGAATGACATCACATTGAGGGTTAGGAGTCAACATAGGAATTTGGGGGGTACATAAGCATTCAGTCTATGGCATCCCCATCTTAGCAAATGAGAGCTTTGTCCTTTTTATCTTGCAAAATTTTTGGATTTATCCTGAATCCTGTCAAAGAGACAGTCTGTCAACAAATACAGCCCTACCATCAATAGGTATCGTGAATCTGACCACTTTCTCCACATCTTCTGCTACCAGGCGGGTCCAGTTCCAGTCTCTCCCCCATCCTCCTCTCATAATGGCTGAACTGGAGGCAGAGTGACCATTGAAACACGGGAATCATCTCATGTCACTCCAGTGCTCAGAACCCTTCCTTGCTCTCCATGCTACTCGTGAACATATTCTGAATTCCTTGTAATAGACAATAGTTCCCTGATGATCTCACCTGTAAGCAAGATCTGGTCAACCTTCCCCTCATTCCTCTGCCCCATTCCCTCTGGCCTCCTTGCTGTTCTTCAAAACACACCACACACAGTTCAGCTCAGGAAATTTATACTTGCTGCTGCTTCTCCGTGGATCTCTACAACATGTCAAGTTTTCAGAGAAAATGTCCCTGAATATCTTCCATGGAAGAGCGACCCCATCCCTGCACTCTGTCTCTCTGGTTTCTCCACCGAAAGTGGCAGGTTCATACAGTGCTGTTCCCTGAGGAGGTAGAACAATGCTAGGTATTTATGAAACACTCTCCTGTTGCTTAATGTAAGAATGTGCCTTTTGAGTATGGGCTTCTAGCCCCTACCGATGACTATGGACCTCATTATGCTGGTCACATTTGGACGGATAACAGGTTCATCTCTCTAGAAAAATCCTTTTACCCGTGTGTGCTGCAGCCCCATATTCAAGGTGGCAAAGAAGTAGAACACCAGGCTAGAGTAGTGTTTATAAACTTCAGTCCTGTTGGCAATTTGGACCAGAGAATTCTCTGCACTGTAGATTGTTCAGTAGCATCCCTGGATTCTTCTACTGGATGCCAGATGCCAGTAGCAAAGCCCTCCCCTCTGTGCTCCTCAAAAATGTCTCCTCTCACAGCCACAAGTTCTCTGGAAGGGAGAGGGAGGCACTTACCCCTTAACTAGGAGAGCTTTAATTCTTCCTCAACCTTTAAGAGATGTGGAATTTCTTAAAGCGTTTTATAATTCTTGCCTTCACCCACCACACCCTTCTGCCTGAAACCCAAGAAATTGGAGAGTCTTTCCTCTTAGGGACTCAGGTTTCTTCCACATTGCCATTGCCTCAAGTTCAATGTCTCACGATGCAGAATGTTTTCTACTTTTTCTTCCTATTTGAAAGGACCCTCCCTTTCATCCTCTCCTGGCTTCATTCCAGCAAGGATTCGGAATAAACAAATTTTTTTTTTTTTTAAATCAGAATTGGCCAAGTCTAGCTCCTGATTTTTAAAGGGAGCTTCTGGAATTCAGAAACTACTTTTCTCTTGCACAAATAGCTTTCAAGGCCTTTTTCATGCAGAGACGCAGGGAAATCTAATCGGACAGACAACTTTCCTTTATAGCTGTCATTTGCCTTCCTTCCGAAGCACGGCGCCTAGTGGGCAATCAGATGGTAAATCAGTGGGCATTACTTTAGGAATAAAACTGCAACCATTTTTAATATGTACTAAAAACAATACAATTTGGTTTACAATCTTCAAGAACATTATAACCAGTATGTATGTAGTATAGGGTGATTTTCAAGTATCTCAAACACACATTATATTTCTTTACACTTTTTTAAACTTGATTTTTATTGTTGATACTTTTACAGATGGCCCCTACATTGTCTTTTAGAGAAAGGAATAAGTGATTTTGGTGAGACACGCGGTGATGATTTCTTTCCTTCGATTAAGAGGCATTTTTACAGTGATCATCACTATTAAGTGAGATACATATTTGCATACGGTACAGCATCCGATCCTTTCATTAAGAAATATTGTTATTTTAAAAATAGAAATTGGGTCCTGAATCATGTGGTTTCATAAACGTTTTATTTTAACGAGTCGTTGAATATGTATTTGCTTTTATTGATGCACATATTTGGAATATGGCTGCCTTTGTCAGCATAAGAATGATTTAAATTTCCTCAAAATAGACTATTAGGATGCAGATGTTCTTGCTGACAGGTGCTTCCAAAGCATTACAGGAGATGTAACTATAATACTTTTTGAAAATGTAATACCCTAGCCTCTACTCCCAATAGATTAAGCAGGTTTCCTTATTTTTGTCAAACACACATACTGATACAGGTCTATGATCCGAGTGTATCACTCATGTCTGATGATTGAAAAAACACATGGAAGATCCAGAATAAGGAAAAATAAAAACCCGTATAATATTTTTGTGGCAAATTCTACGTTAGCTATTGAGTGATCAAAGTTAACCGGATGACGCTTTTGTTTTGAATTCATGTTTTGGGCCTATCTATAATTGACATCAAATTAGAAAGAAGTAGCTTTAGAGCTAAAAACGTGTTTTATTTGATTTATAATTATCTCCCTTAAACTTCAGCAAATACTCCTGACTCCCATTGCTGTGATTCGCTGATAAAATTCACATTCACTTTTTCCTTTGGTGGCATGATTTTCTTAGACTTCAAACATCATTTCTGAGACAGGATACATTTAAATATTTCCATGTGGTTCATTAGGAGGGGAAGTAGAACAGTGCGTTTGAGAGAGGACCTACAGTGTCCCAGACACCATGCTCAGAGCGTTATGCTCCTTTATTATTTTAATCATTTTGATCACCCTTCTTTCAATCTGTGTGTTACACAGTGTTTGCTCCTTCACTTGATTTTAGATTTGAAAGTTATATGTAATTGGTATCTTCAGGAAAAGTATCTGCTCCTTTGATATTAGTCACAATGGAGTTTGTAACCTCTCATAATGGAAGTAAAATGGCCCATGGAGTCTATGAAAAGCAATCAGCGAAGTTTCTTGGGGAAAGAGAGCCTGAACCTGGACCATGAACTAAGCTTTGAGTAGGCAGGTGAGGAGGGGCTCATCTCTGAGGTGTCTATGGAAAATGCAGAATTCCCAGGTCCTTGTCGGCCATGTTGGCTGAGGTGCGTGGTGTCTGCAAGGGGGTAGTTAGTGCGGAAGGGCACAAGGCTGGAAAACCAGCAACTCCACACAGAGGAGACACGTGAAGCCAGGCTAACAGGTTTGAGGTTCATCCAAGAGTAGGTGGAAGTTGGAAGTTTGATGCAGATTTTTTTTTTTTTTTTTGAGCAAAAATCCTATTTTAGCCCGGCCGGTGTGGCTCAGTGGTTGAGCGTCGACCCATGCACCAAAAGGTCGCCGGTTCGATTCCCAGTCAGGATGCATTCCCAGGTTGTGGGCCAAATCCCCAGTAGGGGGCATGCAGGAGGCAGCCAATCAATGTTCTCTCTCATCGATGTTTCTATCTCTCTCTCCCTCTCCCTTCCTCTCTCTCTAAAATCAATAAAGAAAAAAAAAATTTTTTTTTGAAAATCCTATATTATTCTGTTTGAAACATATGTAATTTTATTTTGATGAAGATCATTCTTTACTTTTACTAAATGTATTGCGGTGACATTGGTTAATACGATCACATAGGTCTCAAGTGTAAGGTTGATAGGTGAGAAGATCCAGAACTGTATTTTAAAATTCCTGTCAATGAGTCATAAACACCAACCAGCAGATTTTTTTCTCACCGTGGATATATATAGAACACTTTATATCAAGAGACTCTTTTGTCTAATGGCCCCAGAAATGTTCTTTTTCATTTCTCTGAAGTTCTTAAATAAATTTCCTATGAATTGTATATTGATTTAGCACAGTAATGGAGTCTAGAATATTTGTTTTATTTTCTGATATTTAACCTATAAAATACTAGAGATAAAAGGTATTAGTATTATTTTTTTATCCCCTGCTTATTGGGTTTTTAATTGAATGCACTTGGTTTTACTTATCTTTAAAGCAGTATTTCTTGCTGAAATGCTTTATTTTTCTTTTATTTACTTTATAAGATGTTCATTTAGACACACATAAATTAATAATTTACAAACAGTCCTTTCAAAGTTGAAGTATATTTGATCATTTATAAGTGTATATTGTGTTCCGTTGATGTGCATTTATAAACACGTACCTCTGATCTCATCATCACTGGGAGTCTGTTTTTCATCTAGGTACTGACAAGAGGACAAACATAATTTAAACGTTTTCTTTATTTTTACCCTTTTGATAATTTATATTCTAGACAACTGAGTCTTCATAAATCAACTGGTACATTGTATGCAACGTATTCCTGCGTCTTTGATTGCACTGCTTTTTTTATATAACATGCACAGAACCTATGCTCACAGTGTCTCATTGGAAGCTGAACTGCCCACTCTGACCTTTGAGGACTTCATTTAATCTGTCACCTTGGAAATGCCTTTGAAGGCTAAATTTTGTTTAAATATACGAGTTGAGGTTAAACCTGAAAATGTTTTTCTCATTTGCACAAAAGTGTCAAAAATGTAGATAACATGTAAATGTAGAGAATAAGCACATAGCCAATAAAGTGACATTTTCAAGGAACAATAAGTACTATAAAAATAAGATAACACAATGGTGAAGGATAAACTGTGGGTCAACATTATGTAAGTAGTGAAGAATGAATATTCAACTCAAACTCAAAAGGCTACGTATTATATTATTTCACACATATTGACATTCTAGAAAAGAAAAACCACAGGGACAGAAAACAGATCATTGGTTTCCTGGAGCGTGAAGGGGAAGCAGGGTGACGACAGAGGGGCCCGTGAATTCTGTGGGTGACAGAATCATTCTCTTCCTTGACTGTGGTGGAACTTGATGTTAAGACATAGTCCTCACTCTGGCTGAGTATGTATGTAATTTGTGCTACTGTAGATCGTTCTAGGTCCTAGAAATCCCTAAACCTAGAGGAGGAAACAAATGCCAGAAACTAGAGTAAAAAACAGACAACAAAACACACAAATTGAGTATAAATTATCTCTTAATGTTACTCCTATCCATAATGAAATTTTTAATTTTATTGTATGTATTTAGAATACCAGATCTACCCAGTAATAAATACTAATATCTGTTTACATGATGAAAACGAGCGTTCTTAATAGATAAACAAAAAGTGTGTAACAATATTTAAATACTTGACTAAATTTGGAAACAAGTATACATATAATAATTTATATATGTTGTTCTCTATGATTTGTTCACTGTATATGCTATGTTCAAAGAAAATACTTACTAAAGGAAAAAAGAAACACCACTCCTAACCTTTCCAATTTTCCTTTTGTAACTAAATTGATTTTGCTTTTATAGATGTTGTATAAATTGTGTCATATTCACAAACTACCTGTATGCATTGCCTATTGATTGACCCATGTATAAAATGCACAGGAGGCCCCCAGGTGTCTGAATGTGTTGTAGGTCAAGTACCAATGTCATTTGAGGGACTTTCTTCCCTCTTTTATCAATGTATGTTGTTGTTTTTAAAGATTAGATAGTCACATTTCTTTATAGAAAGGTAAATGTTAAAACATAATGATGAGTATTTGAAGGGCAGACTGTGTAACAGTAGGGGAAAATTGAAGAGAGGCAGTATGGAATCGTAGTGTTTGTGAGATTTCTGAAATTAGAAGAAGAAAACCAGGGCTCAAATATCAGACCTGCCATTTATTAGCTCTGTGACCGTGAAAATGATACTTCATTTCTCTGCTTCTAATTCCTCACTCACAAAGTGGAGTCGTCATAATAGAGTGTTTCTTTTGGAAAGTAAAATTAGATAGGATGTTTAACACAGTGCCTGGAATAGTAAATGTTCTTTTTATTACGTAGGGAAGGACACTGGGTTCACTCCTTGCGTTATATCTGACATTTTGCACTCTGGTAAATGAATGGGGGGAAAGGAATGAGCCATGTAAAAGTATTTATTTCTTATGTGGGTTACTAGGGTAAAGATCACAGGGAGGCATGTTTAATAATATAAGGGGACAAAATGCTTTCAATCATTTTTTGTGACAGCATAGCAGATGGACCAGGGACTTTGAAGTTACATGGATCAGAGGACTCCAATGACAACTTTGACACTTGTGATCTGGGGGCAAGTTACTTAACCTTGAAAAGCTCAGTTACCTCTTTTGTGTAACAAGCATAATAAAATTACTTTCCCTATAGGGTGGTTGTAAGAGAAGATGCTTAGAAGAATATCTGGTACATCATCAGAGTTCAGCAAATGTAGGGGGCAGCAGAACATGCTGGTCACTGACACTTCCATGCAATGACGTGAGATCTATTCAACGTGTTTACTGAGTGTTTCCTATGTACAGGGCACTGTGATCACATGTGTCTAAATTCCAAGGTGCACAAGGCATTGTCTCTGCATTATAGAACGCACTGCATTAGTAATGGACTGACTTCCACAGGAGAAGAGACGGAGTCTTATTCCATTGCCTGGCATAGTCCTAGAATCTGTGTGCTCAAAAACATTTTTAAATTAAGTAGCCATAATGGTAAGTACGTGTATCTTCTTTCTAGTGGAAACAGAGTTTGGGGAAACAAAAGTGTATTCGTATTTACTCCAAGGAAGGGAGAAACCTCACTCTTTGGTGGCTGTTTTCCCGGCTCCAAATAATACAGTGTTTTGGTGCTTTGATGAATTGTCCACTAACTACCGGTGACTTTGCTTTTCTTATTATTGTATTGGTCGTTATAACTACTTCCCATTCCACCGCTGAGTAACTCCTCTCATTGCATGAGCTTACCTCTCCATCTTTAAGTACCATGCCCATTTATTTAGTATATCAATTTTCAAAGTATAATGCCTGGGCCAACAGCAACATTGTCACCTGAAACTTGTAGAAATGAACATTCCTGCCCCACCCCCCAGACCTACTGAATCAGGAACTCTGGAGGCAGGGCCCAGGGTCTGTTTTAAAGAGCCCTTCGGGTAATTCTGATGCACACAGACGTTTGAGAATTTCTGCTTTTGCTTCCTCACGCTGTTATCTAATTCTTACATTGTATTTTCCATTCTCCTGAGATTCTTGAAACAAAGATAGAATCTGATAGTGGAATGAAATCTTATATCTGAACAATGACATCCCCACTTTTTTCCCCAATAGTGGGTTGCACAACATTCCAAGCTAGGGCATGAGTTTTCAGATTTCTCTTCTCTGTATATATTCTTTTTTCTTTTAAATTGAGTTTATTGGGTTGACATTTGTTCTTGACTTTTGCCAGTTATCATCTCCAAAACTTGTTAAAAATGCCCTCTTGCCCGGCCAGTGTGCCTCAGTGGTTGAGCATTGACCCATGCACCAAAAAGTCACCGGTTCGATTCCTGGTCAGGGCACATGCCCAGGTTGTGGGCCCAATCATCAGTGGGGGGCATGCAGGAGGTGGCCAATCGATGTTCTCTCATCGATGTTTCTCTCTCTCCCTCTTCCTTCCTCTCTCTAAAATCAATAAAGAAAATATATTTTTTTACAAAACAAAAAAAACGCCCTCTTTCCTTTTTTTGATGTTACAATTTCTTTTACATTAAAAAACTTTTCTTTTTCAACTACAATTTGCATTCAATATTATTTTGTATTAGTTTCAGGGGTACAGCAGAGTGTTAAACAATCATACATTTTGCAAAGTGCTCCCCCTGTTATTTCCAGTTCCCACCTGGCACCGTACATAGTTCTTAGGGTATCATTGGCTATATTCCTATGCTCTACTTTGCATCCCTACTAATGCCCTTTCTGTAAGAGAGTTCATTTTCGAGCTACCTTCTGCATCCCAAAGTAGTTTTGGTACTTTGGCCCAGAGGCTTAGCATGCCCTAATGCAGTCAGACTCTGTTCTCTTCCCATATCCACGGCTTACCTCTCTGTGCTCACAAATCACCAAATACATAGTCATATGTGATAGATTTATGATGCTTCTAACAATCAGTGTGAGCCACTCAGGGGTCAGAGTTTACTTGCATTTGGAGGTCATCCAAGGAGGCTACTTTGAGAAGACGACATTCACATTTTCCTCTAAGAACTTGGAGAGCCATAGCTCTTATTGGAGCTGAGAACGTAAGATGATAAATAGCGGACTTGTGAAATAAGTTGGTCACTGTTGGTGACAGGAGGGGGCAGTTTTTCTTCCCTAAATCTTTGACCAATCACTATTACTTGAGAATGGATTTTACCAACCTTACTCAGAGTTCTCATTTAAAAATCTGAAGAGGTTTTTGTTTGTTTGTTTGTTTTGTGGTTTGTGTTTAAAGCTCATCACTGAATTACTTTATATATATCTGCGATATGAAAATGTTTCAACCCAGGACAAGGAAGGAAAATCTCGTCATGCCAATAATTTTTGATTGCATGCAGGAATAGAATGTCCTGCAAAAAAAGACAATTGAAAAAATATGTTTTCTGGTGATTATTCCATGTTCTACCCATTTTCCCTAGATCTTCAAATCATCACAGAAATCGCTCTAGATCGCTCTCATACATCGCTTCGGGGATAGTTGTAAGTTCTAATATAAGAACATAATTTGAACCTATTCTAAATGTGTCTGTTTTACACAGAGAATGTAATGCTATAAGCACCTATTAGGTTATCTTAATATTAAGTTATCTTATGAAAATAAGAATATGTATAAAGAGAAGGACTCATCACTTGTAATTTCCCCTTCACATGGATAAACACAACCTTTATTTCTGGCTTATAGAGAGGGTAAGTATCAAAACGAGTTCAGTAGGTGAGTTGAGAGTGATAAGAAGGTTCTGTCAGATGCCCCGCCAGAATGACAAACTTTCAGTGCTCTTTAAGAGGGCTGTATTGTGGGATTCCCCGCTGCAGACAACAGAAACCACTTTAGGTATTGTAGGGAAAAGTAATTTATCAAAGTATAGACCTGGCAAACTGACAGCAATTCAGAAATAGGCTTTCCCCTGACCTCCAAATACAATCTCCCCAAACCATACAGTCCACCGGGATCATTAAGAGAGCTGCCATTTTCCATGGTTAGTAGGCTGCTGCCCCCGTTGCTGAATCCACCCTGACCCTTCCCTGCTGTCCACGCAGGAAAATGCACACCAGACCCTCCTCTCACATCCGGGACGTGGGCCTATGCATCTCACTGGCATAATGCAAACCACATCTGTAGGGACATCTGGAAAACGCAGCTTTATCTTTCCAGTGTCTGCTCTCAGGAAGACACTTCCACACGTTTGAGGTGACCGATGAGTGAGCCAAAACACACATGAGCCCACCATGTGTGTTCCGTGCAGAAACTAGAAGATTCTCTGCCGATCAATCAAAAGACGGTTAGTGTTTAGTGTTCTGACAATAGTTTTTGTGTTCTCCTCCATATTCCCTTTCTACCCTTTGCTCCTTGGCATGAGTGGGTTCCTTTGCTCTCTGGATTTCTGTTGGTCTCTGCTCATAGGATCGCTAGCAGGAGGCTCGAGGAGGAAGCATGCTATTTTGGGGTATTTATCCCTGGTCCCCTCCCTCAGGGATGCTACAGGATGCTTGAGTCTCTTGATTAAAGGCACCTCCATCAGGTGGCCAGCTCCACACAGCCGTTTTTCTCCAGGCTCTGCTGGACTAAGGACAAGCGGTAGCAGAATCCCTGGGGTACACACTTCCCATGCGGTCTCTTTATTCCCTGCCCGCACCTTTATAAATAGCCCATTTCTTAAACACTCCTCAATCAATTAAAATCCAGTGGACTAGTTCCTACCAGGGTTCAGACTCATAGATTTCTTGATGTAAAAATAACAAAATCCCAATCTTCTTTATGGTTAAGGCATATGATTAATTATTAACTGTTTAGATAAGGAAGCTGCTAAAAGAATAAGCCTCTGTATAATAAGATGAAAGATTGTGCAAATATGGGTTTGTTGGTAAATATAGATTCTCAAAAAAAAAAATAATAATTCCAATGTCTGGTCCTAGATTGTATCCATTTGGAAATCATTAAAATGGTTCAATCATTTTTTAAGCTTAATATGTTAGAAAAGCAAAAATCCTATGAGTCCAAATTAAGTTTTCTTTACTTTACTTCTTTATAGCTTACAGAAAGAATAGTTGTATTGAACAAAACTTTTGTCATTATTTTTCAAAATTATATTTTTAAAATAAATTTAAAAGTGAAAAACGAAAACAAAAACAAAAAACCCGACTCTGTATTTCGAAGAGGCCTGGAATGCATTTGACAACTTTATAACTGAAGCAGGTGAAGGAGCCACATTTTCATAATTATTCAACCAATGTGCTCTCTTTGCAGCGGAAAAAAAGGCACTAGTCAAACTAATTGTAAAGACATTAATGATAAAAAAAAAAAATTGCTTGACTGACTCTTTTGTGTTTCAACCAATTTCTGCATACCAGGGAGAAGGAAAAGGAATTTTGATTTCCAAGACCTCATTCACGTTTTAATGGCATAGAACAAGCTTCACTGTAAACTTTGGAAAACACCGAATGAGTTATAAAGGTGGATGTGCTCCCACCTGCGCGGTGTGGGCGGGGCCAGGCACAGTGGGTCAGCCCCAGGCGCAGGTGCCCCGTGTTGACCACCCTGTCCCGGGACCTGCGATCTCGCGGGATCTCAGGAGTCCTGGGACGAGACACACGTGGGTGCCCACGTGCCGGAGGCCCCTGGCTCCAGGCTCCGCGGTCAGGAGCGCGGTCCTGGCCACCTGTCCAGCAAACGCTGTCGTCCTGGGGGCCTCGTCCCTCGAACTGGGTCCCAGGGGACGCCTCGCCCGCGGCCGGCCAGGTATTTCAGATGCCATTTCCCCAAAATAGACTTCCTGTAGCCCCCCTTTCTCTCCGGCTCTTGGGTGAGATTTCAGAGCCAGAGGTGGGGGTGGGGATGGGTGTCGGACTGAACTGTGGGGCAGGACCTTGGGGTCCAACTACCTCTGCACAGAATTTCAACCCCCCCACCCCCACCCGCACCCTCACCTCCCCCTCACCCCCCCTTGACCCTCAGAGGCCCCCGAACCCCCACCTGCGCGGGGCGCTGCTGTGCAGAGACTGCGCTGCGCACCTGCACCCCAAGCCCTGCAGGGTCCCCGTTTCCCTGCTGAACCGGCCGGCCCGGACTTCTGTGCCCAGTTTCCTGTGGACACGCCGCGTGGTCTTTCTGGCATGTCCTAGGGCCCGTGGCTTCTGTCTGGTCTCCTGCATTCGTGCAAGGCGGGCCTCGAGTCAGGTCGTTTCATAAGGTTGATAAAGGAGAGCAGACGCGGGCGGGGGCCACTCTCCGTGGACTGTGTGTGTTCTCAGGTCGGGGGGTTTCTCCCGTGCTCAGGTTTCCTCCCACATCCCGGAGATTCGCAGGTGAGGTGGTGTTGGGGCCGAAAGGGCCTGCTCTGAGGGTGTGAGACCCTGCCTGCAAGGGTACCCTGTCCCGGGTTGGTCCCTCCTGTGTCCTGAGCGGGCTGCAGCCACCTGTGAAGCTAAATTGGAATAAGTGGGTTGGAAAATAATTATCTCCCTTGTTTTTATTAATCGTTCTTAAATAGCTCACATTTACTTTAAACTTTAATATAAGATGTGTTGGAGGGGGGGGTGTCTTTATTTAGAATTTGGTGATTTTTTAGTGACTGGAAATATGCCATAGAAACTTAATTCTTGTTTATGTCAATAAGCCAGTGGTAAAATTGGTTTCGTTATAGTAATACATCGTTTCACTCAGTCACAGTTTTCAAGAACCTGTCACCGACTTTAAGTGAGGACTTGCTGTAAGTTCCTATACTTTCCACTGGCTGGATACTATTCAACTGTATTGCTATGTCGTAACATTTTTTTTTTTTTTTATCCTCACCTGAGGACATTTTTGCATTATCTTCAGACAGAGCAGGAGGGAGAGAGAGAAACATCCATGTGAGAGAGACACATTGACTGGCTGTCACCCACACAATCCCAACCGGGGCCGGGGACAAACTGCAACGGAGGTACGGCCCTTAGTGGGAACCGAACCCGGGACTCTCTGGACCACGGGCCAACGCTCTAACCGTTGAGCCAAACCGGCCAGGACTATGCCATAACTTTTGTTTTAGAGAAAGAGGAAGAGAGAGGAAGAGATAGAAACATCAATGAGAGAGAACATAGACTGGCCGCCTCCTGCATGCCCCCTACTGGGGATTGGGCCCACAACCTGGGCATGTGCCCTGACCGGGAATCGAACTGGCAACCTCTTGGTGCATGGGTCGACGCTCAGCCACTGAGCCACACCAGCCGGGCCGATGCCATAACTTTTTAATGAAACCTCTGCTGTTAGTATTTAAGTTGCTCTATAAAGTAAATATATTTCAACAGCCATAAAATGTGTTTGTATTACCTTCTAAGCATTGTTGACAGAGGTATCATATTTATACACTGACATTTTAACTGTCGTCGTTCTGGCTGATGGGTTCACAGGTTCTTTCATCAGTTAACGACTTCCAAATTTTCCACAATGAACATATAACTACATATATAGTTTTAAAGAGAAAAACCTATACAATGATATTTTTTAAATTAATTTAAGCTCCCAGAGGACAGGCATTATTTCCGCTGACTCGTGTTTAGTCCAGTTCAGGGCGAGGAAGAGGGACGAGGAAACAGACGTTGAGCATTCGCAGGTTCCAGCTGTTCCCAAACGGAGAGCGAGACCTGCAGCAGCACCGTGCACAGTGCCCTGGACCGGACAAGGGCCACACAAACGATGCCCTTGTGACTCTGGGATCACTGTCCTTCTGGAATTTGATGAACTCAGAGAAAAGTATGTAGCAATCCGTAGACGAAACACATCGTTGGCTCGTGTGGCATTGATGATGAAAATCATCCAGAAAGTTTCGATGATAAGGAGTCCTCTGGTGTTTATGGCAGTTTTGTAAGCTCAAGGAGAGCTACGTTTAATTCCTTTGAAAACAGTGTTTAGGAACTTCTCAAAAATTGTCTCACATCAAGAGATGTTAAAAGGTGGAAATCAACCGTTCAAACTTGTACACTATGAAAATGATGAATGCTTAAAAAAAGTAATTTGGTTTCACAAGAGTGCCTTTATTTCTGTTTAGGAGAAGCAATCTGGCTGTGGGTAGAGAGACAGGGGCAGACTTATTTTAGAGCTGAGTTGTCTCAGTGTGTGAGGTTTATTTCGGCTTGTTAAGAGTGGGTGGGATGAGGGTACAGAGGTTGGTGGTAAAGTACCCAAGCCTGTCTCTGGAGCTGCCACTGGTTATCTCTGCTGATTTTATTTTACAAAAAAAAAAAAAGCAAAAGAGATGTTAAAAACCCTATAATCATACGTATACATATATCATTACAACATTTTTAAAAGTATTTGCTATATAGAACATATATGTTATAGTATACATACATATAAATAGTATATGTCATACTGCACACATACACACACACACACACACACACACACACACACACACACACTGTTTCCTTAGTGCATTGTCTTAAGCACCTACAAAGGCTGGTTTCAGCCTATGAGAAACAAGACAGATCTCTCTATTCCTTGTCTGTGTTACCATTAGTTTTTTTCCCATTACTGCTTGCTTATTTGTTCATTTTAAATGTTCAGTTCTGTTTACTATAGAGTATTATGTTTATATTTTGCTAATTCTATTTTCTGTGTAACATTATTGTGCCCTTTAATCTTTCAAAGCATTTTTGAAACTCGGCATGCTAGTCTCATTGTATTGTATCTTCATTAGCTCACCAGCTTCTTGAGGGCCAGAAACTTATGTAATTAATTTTTCTCCTCTGTGCTCAATATAGTGCCTAATTCACTCACTCAACAGATATTTAGTGAGCTTATGATAGACCAGGCCAAGTGTTGGACATTGGTAGTCTCAGAAATAGGACAATTCTGACCAAATAAATGATTATTGAAGGTGAATTTACAGGTGCATTCTTGTCCTACCTAAGGTGCAAAAGAAAAAGAGGACTTCAGTGCAGACTAGCCGCGATGTACTGTAGGACAAAAGGCAACTTGATATTTAAAAGTATCTCATTTCAAAATGTATCTAGGAGATAAAATACTTAGCATTAACAACACAGGAGATGATAGAAAACTTAGCAAATACTAGATATTGACCAAAGGAGAAACACATCACCAACTATAAACCCACCCCCCGACTTGAGAGAGATTGCATTTTCCCCCACACGCCAAAGCAGTGGTAGACCTAAGCAAGCAATTAGTCTACGATTTTGCTCCTTGCTTCACAGTGTAGCTCTGCAGTTCACAGTAGGAGTTCGTTTTGAATTCTTCCGTGTGGCTCGTTTTCCACTTGGGGAATCCGTTTCTCATCCATTTGTCCAAAACTAGATAGCAAATGTGTCTACAGCAAATTCGAAATGGCCTCGCATCTATTTGTGAACAACCCATAAATAACAAAGGAGACATTAAAAAGTTCACTCTTCTTCTTTCTCTGAATTACGTCTTCCAGGGAAAGAAATAGTTTGAAATAACTGTCTATTCAGCAGCACTGGCATCGCTGTGGGAACGTGGTTGTCATTTACCTCCCAGAAGTCCAGTGTCCCCACGAGACAGAATATTTCCTGTAGATGAAATGGAATCTTTCTGGGTTTCTGGATACACTTTTTCTTCATGATAGTCAGTTCTTAAGCCCTTGGTTTTTCAACGCACCTGCAATAAAAGCAGCTGAGTACCTGGGGCACATCCCGATTTTGTGATTGCGAACTCTAGACTGAGGAGGCAAAACGCTTCCTTCTGAGCCAGGACTCGGTGATTTTAGTACCTGGAGAAAAACGAAATCAACTCAAGAAAAACGGAAGCCCGAGGGACACCAAAATGCATGTGAGATTATGTTTCTCAGTACTTAGAACTTCTTCCTTAACTGGCCATAAAGGAGCTTTTACTTTTTCAGTTTTAGACATTTTATTTCCAACTCTTTTAAATTCATGTGGACATTGCTAGCTTGTCGAAATCTCATGGGACTGGTGCTTGCTGAGACTTTGAAGTGTTGCCAAGAACCTGGAGATCTGGTTTACAGAACAGAAAAGATGGAGTTTCAGCATAGTTAGCAATTGGCAAATTCAGAGGAGAGTCACCCTTTAGTGCATTTAGAATTTCTTCCCTATATTCTTCCATGTTTGTTTTTATTTAACTTAGTCTTCCATTAATGTCATGAAAGAAGTATACATGCTTCATACTTTGCCTCCATCCTTTTTATTTATTTATTTATTTATTTATTTATTTATTTATTTAGTTTGTTAGTTAATCCTTGCTCAAGGATATTTCTCCATTGATTTTTAAAGAAAGTGGGAGGGAGGGAGGGAGTGTGAGAGAGAGAAGCATCGATGTGAGAGAAAGACACATCGATTGGTTGTCTCCTGCACAATCCCAACCTGGGCTGGGGATCCAACCTGAAAACCAGGTACGTGTCCTTGACCTAGAATCAAATCCGAGACCCTTTGGCGCACAGACTGATGCCCCAACCACTGAGCCACATCGGCCAGGGCTGCCTCCATCCTTTTAAAAAAATAGAATAATATTAAATAGAATGGGGGGGAGGGTCTTAATAAATGTGTGTGTGTGTGTGTGTGTGTGTGTGTGTGTGTGATAGTATTACAGACTTACTGATGAGAAGCTGTCCTCATGTTACCTTGTTGCCCAAATGGTGGGTTGAAATAGAATCCAAGCTCCACAAAGATTGTTGAGTTTTCTCTTCTTTTGACCTCTCACATTCCATTTTCTTGGAACCGAGACAGTTGCTAATGGACCCATCATGTTTTCTTGTTACTTTCGTATGCTATTGACCTTGTAATGTCATTTTTATTTCCTTAAGGTAGAGAACAAAGATCTAAATGTGATTCCTCTGTAATTTACCTTCCTTCCCAGAGTTTACAGGCTTACAATTTCCATGTCAGATAAAAGGATTTACCCTGGTTTGGGTTTTTTTCCTCTTAATTTTAGAATGGCAGTTCATCATTGGATCATAATTGTAGTGTGTGTCTAAAGCTAGAAAGTGATAATTACAATATTCATTTTTAGTTGTCATACCTCAGTGAAATGCTCATGGCTCTGGGGTCATTAGTTGGTGTCATCTGAAATTAGGTAGGATAATTTATGTTTAAATAACATTTCTCTTCAGCTTAAAAACCCTCAATTTGCATCCCAGGTGATTTTTAACTGTACATAGTAGTTGGAAAAAAGGACCATAAAGAGAGGGGGAAAACACTATAAAAACCTGTATTTCCCTTAATTAGCTCATTTTCAATGGCGGTTTTTCAAGGTTGGTCAAGAATTTAAGTCTCTCCCAATTTAATATGCAATTGATGAGATTTCAAAATAGCTCTCAATTTGAGAAGTTGAGGTATAAACTTTTTTCCATTTTTTTTTTTTCCTACAGAAGAAAATTTTAAGAGGTTATCTTCATGTTGGTATAAATGTAAATTATAAAAATGATTAGGGTATTAGTTTCTCCTTACAATGTAATGCTTTAATTTTAACATTCGTTATTTGTGCTTTCTCAATGAAGTATTTGATTACAAGGAAATCAACTAACAAAGCCTAAAATAGAGCTTTGTGTCACAAAACTATGTTCCTTCCTTGTCATCTAGCATTGTCAATAATGACTGTTGTAATGAGAACATATCCGTACTAGAATAAGGTTAAGTGAAAATAAGATACCAAACAACAACAGTCTTACATTGCAAGACTATTAATATAGGTACACTTATCCATAGAGAAATATTAAGCATAGGCACAGAATGAGACTCATGACTGATCAGGTCTTGTCTCCCCGGACTTCTACGATTAACTGCGGTCAAGTCCATTCCACTAACATTGGCCGTGCTGGTCATCTTAGAATCCACGTTGGAAATATAAGGAGATTATGGCCATTCTGTGTGGTCCCTCATTTCACACCTAAGAAAATGGATCCAGCAAAGGTAGAACAACCCTCCTCTCCATCAGTCAGTTTTTATCCATCAAATTTAGAACGGAAATTTGGACTCAAGGGGAGAAAATGGGAGGGTTTTTCTTGAAGTGAAATTAAAAACATACTATTGATATTGTTCTTTTTATCTTTCTTTTTCTTTCCTTCTTTTTAATTTTTTTTTTCTACCTTCAGAATACCCTTTTTACTACCTTGTAGAATCAGAAGAACATCTAACCCCTAAGGCTGAATCCAACAGACTGTGGAAGGGTCAGAGAGGTGTACTATTTCTTCTTCCCAGTCTGTTGTTTTCAAAAGCACAAAAATATCAAGTTCATCATTTTGTTATTGTTTATCTGAATATATCATCATGAGATAGTCTCACAAAATAATCCTTAGGTACTTGTATTTATAGGATTGATAACAGATATTATATAAAGTACATTAAAATCTTCATTTTAAATGAAGAATTCAAAATGTAAAGATTAATTATTGATTTTTAATCATAAATTTTCCAGGTTTTAGGAAAGCTTGAGAATTTGGAGAGCTTTCTGTTAGGAAGAAAAAAATCAGAATTGCTAATATGCAATGAGGTTTAAAAGTGAATACTAATTTAGAAAAGAAATTATTTCAAATTGATTATTTTAAAAGAGCAGAAAAATACAAATATTCACATTTTAAAATACCATCTTTGTGACTAATTTGTTTCTGTAATCCTCTTTCATGATCATTTCTTATGACAATAATTTCTAATATAATTTTTATATAGGGAAAGGAAGATCATTTGACCAGTTCCCGAGAATGGTTGCTTAATTTTTTTTTTCAATTGTTGATATTTACATTATTTTTGTCAAACTTCTCAACTTATTAGTAATGTGGTATAAATTTGTACATTTTTAGGATGATTGTCAATTTTGTGATCACTCCATTAAATTCCTGTATGTATATGCCAAACCACTTTTTTTGTTGCCATACTGTGGCATATTCGAGGTTTAATGTCATCTTTGTTGATATCTATATATTTTGTCAAATGAGCAAAAGTACGTCTTTCTCTTAATAAAGTTCTGCTTTGGGTAATACTTAACATAGGGGCCAAATTGGTCATGAAAGAGATAGCATGTTCTGCAAAGACTAAAATGTTTGCTGTTTTACACTTTACAGAAAAAAACAGATCAGTCCCTAATGTGAGAGAATTTCTGTTACAATTTGTTTCTTAGTGTCAGAACATTTTCTATTTATCTTGTTGCTCATCTGAATTTTCTCTGTGCTTTCACGAATACAGTTTATCTGATAAAAGAACATAATCTTTATCTAGGGCCTGCTCAGGAGTTTGAATTTTTCAGTTTTTTTTAAAAAATATATTCTCTTTCAATAACACAATGCATTTTGAATTTATAATTGCATATACTACGTTATCAAGTATAAGAAAACTCCGTTTTGATGAGGCGTTGAACCAAATACTTCACTTGAAATTTTACTTATTTTTTTTTTCTTTATTGATTTTAGAGAGAGAGGAAGGGAGAGGGAGAGAGAGAAACATCGATGAGAGAGAATATCGATTGGCTGCCTCCTGCATGCCCCTCACTAGGGATCAAGCCCACAACCTGGGCATGTGCCCTGACCGGGAATCAAACCAGTGACCTCTTGGTGCATGGGTTGACGCTCAACCACTGAGCCACACCGGCTGGGCTGCAAGAACTTCTTGTAGGGTCTTCCACAGGCTCTGTAGGTGAAGGTCTTAAGCTTCATTTCCTTTTATCTTTTCGTCCATCTGTGCATATCAGCATGCAGAAAGAGGGAGACGGTAATTCTGGAATCCAATCAAAGACTATAAAGCCTAGGTAAGCAAAGGTTTTTATTATGGCATGGAGACGGAATAAATGAAATTATCAAGATAATATGCACCCTTCCCTTTCACTGAAATAGCCAGTAAGGCACAGCCTCCCAGGGTCTCACTCCTTCATCACCTCTGAACAATTTTGATGCCTAGGATTTCTGGTCTCTAGTTTTTGCCTCAGCCTCCCCTCTGATTTCTCCACTTTGCTCAGGAGACCTACGTGATCCCGATCTTTGGATTCTGACCTCAGCTGTCCCTCTCACCAGTTCACATGTTCACATCTACACCTTTGACGCCTGCCGGTTTAGACATGTCCTCTAGGGTTCTGCCAGAAGCGGGCTGGAAATAGACTCACAATCCTAAGTATGTGTGGCAAGGAATCCAAACTTCTTCTTCTGCATTTTTAGTCATTTCACAATAGGGTTCATGAATTGAAACTCAGAACTTCAAGCCTGTGTCCTAATGTGTTTTTTAGAAGAGAACCATCACGCACCCAGTAACTTTCTGGAGTAACTCCATTATCTGGGGGTACATGTATATGGTCTCGCTTTGCTTACGGATGGTGGTAAAAGATCCAAGATATATGATTGATAGTCTTCCAGCTGAGCTATTCCTAATATCGCCATTCTTTAGTCAGGAAACTCCTTTTTATACCATTTCAGAAGGGTCTTTGTAAGAACACAGAGACTGCAGCTGTTCAGTAGGTTTATTTGTACCTTTGGTAAAAAGTTTTCCTATTTACATGCTTCAGAATTTCTGAATGCACCAGTAGCCATCTTCACAGCACCGTTTGAAAGGAAGTGTACGTATGTGCATTGTAAGTGACAGGAATCTGAGATGAGGGGTGATCTGTGTTGATGGTCTACGACTCTATTCAGTGGGATATGAAATTACTTCTGTTGGATTTCTTGGAAGTGATTGAGTGGTCCAAAGAATTTTTCCGCTCTCAAGTTCGGTTTTCAACCAAGGCAGCGTCTATATAGAGTAAGACGTCATGGTTGGCCGATGCTCTTTTAGATCTGAGTACTCGAGAGCAGATCATACAAGAAAAGAGTCATAGTCTAAGTGGTCTTCTTGTTGCTCGAGAAGGTATAAAACTCAAAGACCAATATTATTCAAGAATTAGCATCACCATAGTGTCGTAGAAAGTGAACGTACTTGGGAAATACACAGGCGTCCCTCACTACCTGTGCGACTTGGGGTACATTCTACACTTCCCAAAGGAAGTACATAGTACACAGTTTTTAAGAGCAAGGCTTCTGGTTTGTGTCCAAGCGTCACCATTTACTGGTTGTGTGACCTTCAGATAGTAACTGTGATGGTTAATTTCATATGTCTACTCGACTGGACCATGGGGGGCCCAGATATTCGGACAAAAATTATTTGTGGTGTCATTGTGAGGATTTTTTGGATGAAATGAACAGTTGAATTGGGAAACTGAGTAGAGCAGGTGCCCCCTTCAGTGAAGGCCTGGATAGGGGAAAAGGGCTGAGCCTACCCTGACAGCCTCTGAACTAACTGGAACATTAGCTTTGAGACTTTGGCCTTTGGATGGGGATTATACTGTTGGGTCGCCTGAGTCTCCAGCTTGTAGAAATGCCCTGCCTATCTTGAAAGTTGCTAGCCTCCCACATGAGCCAATTCCTATAATAAATCTCCTTATATACATCCTGTTGGTTCCGTTTCTCTGCTGAACGTTGACTGATCCATTCAGTTAATCTGGTTTCCTCATATTTAAAGAGGAGGTGACAGGAATACTGCCTTAGGGTGTGTTTATATAGATAAAACCCAACGTTTTACATAAACCTGGCATTTGGTATGTAGTCAATCGATGCCAGCTATTATTCGTTTTTTTCCTCGTCTAGAAACTAGGGGACAGTAACTTTTTTATAGGTTTCTAATTAAGGTGAAAAAGCACATTTGTAATGAGCATAAAACAATGTCTTATACGTCATAAGTGATCACACATTAGAGTTCCTTCTGAACAAAAATCTTTATTTGACAACTTTATTCCTTGTCCCTCCTGTTGAACTTGCTGAATGGGGAGATGGAGAGTCATCTCTTTTTTTAAAATACCTTTTTTATTGAATTCTGGAGAGAGAGGGGGGAATGCAGAGGGAGAGAGGAGCATTGATCAGCTGCCCCCTGCATGCCCCCTCCTGGGGCTCAAACCTGAAACCCCGGCCATGTGCCCAGCAGAGAATCAAACCAGTGACTCTGGGTGTGTGGGATGACGCTCAACCAACTGAGCCACACCGGCGAGGGGTGGAGATTCATCTTTTAATTCCCCATGCCTAGTACCTTGCCTCAACCAAAGCTAGCAGATACTGAGTGAACCACAGTCTCAGCTCTGATATTAAAATCAGCACATAGGAGAAAACTAACTTTGGAAGAGTTACCTGCAAGACACCAAAGCACGGTGAATAAGCTATAAGAAGTCAGAGCCAGGCCCAAAGCTTGGAAACCTTAAGTGAAATGTAAATATGCGTATGGATGTGACTGCCCAGCCATTTGCTTTGGTGGTGATGGGAATGAATGAGAACCTGCTCAGAGGCAGTTTCCAGGGCTGGGAGAGTGTCCGTACCTCTTATTTATTTTATATCCTCTAAAGTTCCACATCCCCAATACTTACAAGGGTTATAAACTCTAAGAATTTTCAATGTCATTTTGAAGAGAAGGGTTTGCTATTAACAGTAGTAAGTCAGTCTATCATGAGTGTTTGCACGGGGTTGTACATATGGAAATGTACATCAAAGAGCAGCAGGGCACCGCTATCCATTGTTTCTAGTTATGCGATAGCTTTGTAGAATCTGCTACTATTATGATACTGCCGTATAATCTATAGTACGTGATTTTCAGATAAAAATGAACTCCTATTTATTTCTTTTTTTTTTTTCCTTAAATTGCTGCATGGGTAGGAAGAGGCTTGGCAATCTGATTTCCAGCTTTGAAATTTTATTTCTTGCGTTTATATGCCTTTGCAATAATATTTCATTAACATATACTCTCATACACAGTGGTTTCTTCTAGTGTTTAATAAAATGGCATTAAGGGTAACTGCTGTTTTGCCCCCCCTAACATTAGGATGTCACATTGAGTGGACACACAGGTGGCACATTTTGCATTCTGAAACGTATGCATTGCTGGAGCAAAATGAACGCGAGCAGTGTGATGGAAACGCTACATTAACGGCTTGTTAAACCTGGAGAGAGTGCTCAGATGAAAAATAAGTTTGCATGTATTTTCAAGTGACTGAAAGAGGCTAAAAAAAAAAAAAAAAGCTGCATATGGTAGGAGAGAAAGGAAGGCATACTTCTTTCCATAAAAATGTCTACATCTGGAGAATTGTTTCATCACCCAGGAACTGACATTGGGTGCCCCACTATTGGAGAAGATACTTTTCTCTTGTCATTGGAGGATCTAGTGAACTTTAAATTTTTTTTCCCAGCTCTGTGTCTTGTCTTTTCACATTGTTTCTGTCCCGTTATGTTGTTTTATACCAAGTTTTTAAAGTTTAATGGATCTACATTTTCTTTTATAATGTGTGTGTTATTGCTCACAAGAAAAATCCTTCTCTATTGAAATGTCAAAATGACACTCTGCTTTCTTCTAAAATTTCAAAATACCACGTACGCAGCCCTAAGTCACCTGAACTTATTTTAGTATCTGATGCGCAATACAGGTCTAGTTTTACTCTCTTCATCTGTATGTATCAAATTGTCCCAGAAACATTTCTTGACTAGTCCATTGTACTATCAATGACTTGGAATACCACCTCTGTCTGAAACTGAACAGAGTTCTGTCTCAGAACTCTGTGTCAGTCTAAGGAGCAGGGAACTAGCTGCCAACCTTTTGCAGAAGGAAATGAAATGGGTTATTTTAAATATCTTGGTGGCTTAACCTTTATTGAGAATTCTTCTACTTTGGGAGTGGTAACCTTCTCTGACATGTTATACAACCTTACTTGGCATCTGAGGAGGGTACGTGATGCCTTACCCTGACACATGACATATGCAGGGTCCCACTTGAATACAGTTGTTAGTATAGTTTTCGTCTCCTCCTTTACCCTGATCACTGACCCCACTCTGTTCTCGCAGCTCTGTCTGACCCCCATTCAACTCCAGATTGCTCGGCATTATTACCAGGAGGTATTACCTTTTAGTGGCTGGTAAAATTCATCTGCTTTTCCTAAATTTTGCCCATATCCAAAGAGCTGCAAATCTATTCATCCACATAGTTATAGGGTTTCCTTCAAAAGCTATTTATAATTTTCTTGGCACCAAGATCTGTATGCCACTCACAAAGTATCTGAGAAAGTTAAATGCACTCAGTGCCCTACTAACATGGAGTAAAGGAAGACACTGGGAAGCCCTGGCCTGTGTGGCTCAGTTGGTTAAATGTTGTCCTATTCACCAAGAGGTCACTGGTTCGATTCCCCGTCAGGGCACATGCCAGGTTGTGGGCTCAATCCCCAGTAGGGGGCGTGCAGGAGGCAGCTGATTGATGTTTCTCTCTCTCTCTTTCCCTCTCCCTTCCTCTTTCTCTAAAATCAATAAAAACATATCTTAAAAAAAAAAAGACACTGGAAAATCTTATTTCCCAATTAACAAAGAAATGTTGAATATGAAAAGTTTATCAAATATATTATAAAACTGTACATTTTAAGATAACCCTGGAGATAATTATTTTAAAGCATTTTATGTCTGTTATATTAAAATACATTATTCCTTCGGTATTCTTTGTTCAAAGAGAACTTAGACTGATTCTGTTACCTCAAATATTTGATTTGGTTTTCGATTTGTTTTGTTTTCTATTAGCAGTTCAATTTATGGAGTGTAGAATATGAGAGAGAAATCTGATGGAGATTCATCAGCACACAGCCTCTGGCAGTTGACATGGATACTCAATATTAAATGTATTAGTCATCTCAGTAAATAGTCAGTAGTCAATAGGTTGATAATTCACATATTATAGAACACTGGTCATGATTGATAGGTTTCTCTCCCATCTTATTAAGTGTAGGTCTTTCTTTCCCCAAGCAGTAAATGCAATTAAACCTGAAAAAAAAAATTGTTTCAAGAATGCCCAGAGCTTTGGAATAAATGTGGAAATGACTTTAAAGTTTTCCAGGCCATAGAAAAGACAGTAAGGTTTATTGCCTGCACAGTCAGGGAAGAGGAGAGTGATGCAATCAATGACATTCTTGCGGTGGACAGTGAAAGATTATTTGAGAGCCATGGAAAGCCACTAAAAAAGAATGGGAACAATTAATAATGAGTTGATTTATATGTTTGTCCACAAAAACATTCATACAGTATTTTAAAAAAGTATTTTTGCATTGATTTTTAGAGAGAGAAAGGGAGAGGGAGAGAGAGAAATATCGATGTGAGAATGAAACATTGATCTGCAGCTCCTGCATGCCCCCTCCCCAACCTGGGATCAAGCCCACAGCCCAGTCATGTGCCCTAACCAGGAATCAAACCAGCAACCTTTCCGTGCACGGATGACGCCCAACCCACTGAGCCACACTGACCAGGGCTGTACAGTATTTTATGTACTTCAGATTTAGCGAAACTTTCAAGAATGATTTGTATATACAGAGCTTAGGCACAGCCATTCGAATCCAGCCTGAATGTACAATTTTACTGTGTAAGCACAGTTTTGAAATTATCTTTTCATTTGGCCTCTACCACATGGTACCGTCAGGAAAGAACTAGGGCCCGTCTGGAAACTCGCATTCGCTGGGTCTCTACTATGTGCCAAAGGAGTTTTACTTCGTTCCCTGGTTGAGGTGATGCTAACTCTGTGTGGAGTCGGGATAAACACATTTCACGGAGAAAATGACGTTTGATCCCTCTCCAGAAATACAAGTAGGAATTATCCAGATGGGCGAAAGGGGGTAAGCAAAAAGCTGTTTGAAGACATATGCTTGTTCTCAAACATCACGTATAAATCACAGGAAAATGGTGCGTCTAAATGTTTCTGTTACATACTGACTGTTCAGTTTTTCTTCGCAGCACATGCTCCTGTATTTAAATCGTTCCCTCAGTTACTGTCATCTGCCTTATACGCCCTCAGTATTTGGACTGTTGCACAGCACATAGTAGGTGCTCAATGAAAATCCATTGAATGAACAAAATATAAAAGGTTCTCTTCACTAGACCTTCTGAATAAGCTTATATTTAGAAATTCTGTCCTCATTGTTTTTCGTAGTTCAACTCAACACTGATAGTATTGCCTTTTCTGTCCTTTCCTGTGTTTTTCCCAGGATTTTATGGGTCTTTGACTCAGGACCATGATAGTACAATGTCAAGAGAGAAAGCGCTCAGATCTCTCTCACTGCTATGACTTCTCAAAGTGGGACTGCAGTCCTGAGTCATGATGACATAGTAAAGCTATTAAATGCACTGGGCCCGGCCGGTGTGGCTCAGTGGTTGAGCATCAACCCATGCACCAAGAGGTCACTGGTTCGATACCCAGTCAGGGCACCTGCCGAGGTTGTGGGCCCGATCCCCAGTGGGGGGCATGCAGGAGACGGCCAATCGATGTTCTCTCTCATAGATGTTTCTATCTCTCTCTCCCTCTCCCTTCCTCTTTCTCTAAAAATCAATAAAGAAAAAAAAATTAAATAAAAAAGAAATAGGCACTGGAACCAGATTCCAGGCAGGTGGTACACAGGGAAATCATAACCAAGGTAGAGCAAAGGATTTCAGGAGGCGGGCAGACACAAAAGATATGGGGCTTCAATTAGATGTAGGGATTCAAGCTTAGACTGGAAAGGAAACAGGGTTCTTAGGAGAGTGGGGGATACCAAACGTCATCGTCACGTGTCATTTCCTTTCCTCTGGATCCCGGGGTCACAGGTCGTCCACACTCACATGTTCTCATGTCGCTTTTCTGGACACCTTATTGTCCTGCCATTCATGGTCGACCACGCCACTGCTTTCCTCCCGGAATCAGTTTGTCAAGGGGCCGGGACTGTCATCTCTGCTCCTGCCAGTCTTCCAGGCTACACCTGATGCCTACCACATCTCCTTGCCTTAGCTCTTTCTTTCACTGAAATCTCCCCTTCCTTATGTAGCCCTCCCTGGGGAAATGATCAACAGTCACCTTCTCCCCCTGGTGTAGATATACTATATTTAATACTGCCACTCGGGTGCAAAATAAACATCCTTCCCTTTGCAAATAGTTACTGTGCTTCCCTTAAACATTCTTATTACTGATTCTGGGAATGTTTGCGCTTTTTAAATATTGGAGGGAGACCAGAAGTGGAAAAATCCTCGTAGGCAGGCTCTGTGCTCCTTGTACGTGTCTGCGCCCATATTGATTGCACCGCGGCCTGAGTTGTGCTTTTATAGAGCTCATAGTGGTCATGTGAAATACGGGACAGCGTTCAGAAACAGAACGTCACTGCAGTTTCTACAACTGCTTACAAGAAGCTGCAGCAACGATGCCATACAGTGGGTATAAGGACTTAATCAAAAGTTTACCAATAGCCCGGCTGGTGTGGCTCAGTTGAGCATCGTCCCATGCACCAGGAGGTCGCCGGTTCTATTCCAGGTCAGGCACATACCTGGGTTGCATGCTGGATCCCAGTAGGGGGCGTGCAGGAGGCAGCCGATCAATGTTTCTCTCATGGATATTTCTCTCTCCCTTTCCCTTCCTCTCTCTCTCAAAATCAATAAAAACATGTATTTTTTTAAAAGCTTATCAATAACCTGAGAGCCATGGAATAGACATTTAATGAAAACAATACTTATTCCTCCATGCAGGAAAACAAACTACTATTCTTCCAAAATCTCAGTTCAATAAGTCCATTGGTTTAGTATTAGAATTTCAACCCATCCCAGACTAATTATCTCCGAGTTTAAATGTGAGATATATATATGTATGTATGTGTGTGTGTGTGTGTGTGTGTGTGTGTGTATCTATATATAGATACACACACACATATATATATTTGCTTTTAAAAGATCACATCCCATTGAGTAGCCCCATAACAAACAGACTGAACATGGGCAACCCCTTTTATTTTGACCTCCAGCCACGAGGTGATCCTACGCAGGTGCCTAGGAGCCACTCTTGGCATGCTGAGGGCCCTCCAGCCACTCCTTTAGAATTCTGTCTCTTTTAAATGGGCAGTGCTCACCTACTCGTTCTCTGGGTGTTGCACTGGGAATGATTGGTTTTCTCCACTATTATTTTAGACAATTACATTTATCATGAGAAATTAATCCTTGAGGGATCAGTGATGCATGCTTTGCTCCGTCCCACAGGAAAAAAACCATTATTCATTTTCCACTTGACATAAGTGACCTGTGAACCATTTATATTCTCCTTCCCTTGCTGTCCATCGCGTGGACACGTGGGGTCAGTCGGCCAGCAGCGACCCCTGCAGGCATAGCAACTGAGTATCAGGGAACAACGCAGGCGCCATAATGGATGCGGCCACTGGCAAACCTGGGGGCACCTAAATGACCTTTGTCAAGGTGATGTGTCTACCTATGTGAGGTGACCAGTAAGAACCTCCGTGATATCTCGTTGAGTGGTGAAGGGAGACACAGAAGTCAAGAGAACTAGGAGGAGAGGCGAGTTTGCTGTTGGAACTTTTCTGCTTCCTCTCCAAGGGGACATTGCCTTTCTCTTTATAACCTGTATCCTGAGAGCAGCAGGGGTTGTTTCAGGAGCATTTTCTAGTAAGTGCCAGGTGCTGCCTCTGTAGCCCGTCGCCTGCGTTCTGTGATGTACCATGTGACTCCTCTCCCTGGAGATTTCAATGAGAAATGCGAACGCCCATGGTGTTGTCACGGTAGCGTGACAGGCTGCTGATGTCGTTAAACTAGGAAACGACGAGGACGCTGGGCCTCCCCATGGGTGCTGGGAGTTGAGAAAATGCGTTGGACACATTCACTGAGATGCTCGAGGTCTGTTAGGAAGTTGCAGGGTGATCTCATCCTCCGAAAATGAAAAAGGAATCATGCTCTGGGAAATGGGCTAAATTTGACTCCTGAAATTACCCTGGTGCCTAGAATGACCATCTCGGACTCTGCCACAGACTGGGAGGAACGGGTTAGCTGTTTGAGATCGCAGACAGACTCGGGCAAGCAGAAGCCAGCGCGCGTCGCCTTGGTCCAGATGTGAAGGGGACCACACCGTTACAAGGTGCTCGCGCGTGGAACCTGTGTAGGTAACTCGAACACTATCTGCCGCTTGCTTAGGTTTTTCATCACCCCTTCGGTCTCATTCATTTGTCAACATGAACGCGATCCTCACGTTTGTGAGATTCTGGGGGGTAGTGACATCGTATCGCATTTCTTCTCTGTATCCCAAATGCACAGCTAGCTCAGTGTCCCCCAATAATAGCTTTTTAGTATGTGCAATAATTATTGGTGAAATGAAAGAATCAACAGCACAGAGCTGTGGTTACACCCTGCTCCTTCAGTGTGTCCTGTGGTTACTGCTGAAGATCCTGGTGTCGCAAATGCACCTGTCTGCCTGAGCTGGTACCCGAGTCACAAACCTCTCTGAACCAAGCAAGAAATGCTTGAGATCCTCTGGGCTTGAAGGTGTCAAAGGTTACCCGTCGTCTCGTCTGCATTCTGCCACTTTGGTGGGAAATGACGATGAGCTAAGAGACAAAAGACTACAGTGAAATTAATGTGAACATGATAGAATATTTAATGGAAAACGTCTCACAGATAATGGAGTTCAAGGTTTCAGACCCACCCCCACCGTGCTCCCCAGATCAGGAGTATCGGACATTTTGTAGAAAGACAGGAATATGACTAAATACAAAAAAGTGAGCATGAAAAACACATCTAATGTTAACTTTCCAGAGAAACAGAGTTGGCGCACCTGGGAAGTGCTGTGCATGGGAGGCGGCCGTGGCCGGGCAGGGAGCTTGATACCTCGCCCGAGGGGCATCGGTGAGAAATTCTTTGACTAGAAGCTATTTGGCCACCATAAAGGAAGTCGATTTCGAAATAAAGAACTCACATGAAATAAAAGTGATGAAATAAAACTTTCAATTTTCTAAAATGTATCTATTTCTATTTGAATTTGATGATTTTCTAAGTGGCTACGAATTACATGTTCACTTGTACTTTTCCTTGTTCAAAAATCATGTATTTTTATCCTAAACTGCGTGTACCTGCTCTTACATAAGACGATGGGATTTATAGCAGTGTTAGACAGTTTTGGTCAGAGGAAAGAAGAAGGTGCTAAGCCTTTATTATCCATTCAACTTTCTGCTTTTCCACAGTCTTCAAGTGCCATGGTCTAGTTTTTGCCTCACTCTTGTTTTTACATCTCATACAGTAGATTAACATTGTATTCCCTTTAACCTACTTATTTTAGAGAATCAAATGCAACATCTTAAACCATAATGCAGTTAATTTACATTTCTTGCAAACATTATACATATCTATATTGCCTAAATATATTCAGCCAGGTTTTAAACAGGTCTGGTAAACATAGTCATCAAATGAGATGTCCTAGTGTTGAAAACCTGATTTGGTGTTTAGTATTTACTTAGGTTTTTAAAAGTGTCCTGTATTGTTCTGAGGCATTCCTAAGCAATTAAAGCATTGTTCCCTAAGTCGAGCAATGGACGGCTTGCAGTTTATGAAATCTGAATAGCTGAACACAGCAGGATTCTGATTTGCAAAGAAACAATCTGAAAGCTCATCTTCCCAGGCAGGGAGACACTGGTTAATTTATTTCTCTGTATTAGGCAAGACAGGATAATTCCTTATGTTGAACGGTTGCCTGTTGGAAGATTAGACAATTCAGGGAAAGAGCGCTCCGAACGACAAGCCATCCCGTGGCACTGATCACCAGCGGTCGAGGCTGCAAATGAAAAAATCCATGATGTTCATCTTGATTTATTAAGGTCCATGTGAAATCCAAACCGATTGGAAACTCTCTCCCCACAGCCTTAGCCCACGATGCCTGAGTTAAAATAACTTTTTAGTGGTTTTGTTTTGGATACTGCCCCCTCAGTCAAGACCCAGCCTTGGTGCACATTTATAAAACAACGGAAGTCACTGTGAAGTGATACTAAAACAGCCCAAATTGCTTATCATGGCCGTTTAACAGAATGAAGTGTCTGTCTTGGCAAAAGAATAGCATGCAATGAAGCTTCCCTTTGCTCTTTGTTTTCTTTCCATTTAATCCCCAGGAGTCTTAAGAGAAGGTGGTGCGACCCTAAAACAAAGGTGTGCACCGTGGGTAGCTCCTGGACACCAGGAACAGAGCAGTTCCTAAGCTGCAGCCTGGGACAGCACCGTGCACCGAACTGATCAGCTCATGTCGAGATAAAGCAGATGGGCATCTTCGGTGCTAATGTGCTTCGCATCTGGAGCTCAGCTCTGGCGGAGAATCTGTTTTGTTTTCTTTCTGTGAGTTTAGAAATTATTTGGAGCAAGTTTTTAACTTTTAAGCAAATATTTGCTGAGTCTCCGTTTCATGTATAGCAGGCGTCCACAGAGTCTTTCTGCAAAGGGCCAGATATAGAAATTGTCGGCGGCTTTACGGCCCAATGATTGGTCTCTGTCTCCGTCTCTGCCACTGTGGCATGAGAGAGGCCGTGGACAGTACCTCAATAAGTAGGTGTGGCTGTGCTCCCCCCAAAATATCATTTATACCAACAGGTGACTGGCCAGATTTTGGTCTGGGGCTGGGGGCCACAGTTTGCTAACTCCTAAGGTACAACTTTGTGTTAAGAGTTATTTAGGAGATAAAGTTACAAAAGTTATATTGTGCTTCCTCAAATTTTGTTTAGAGGGATAGTGATTGAGAGAGACGTAGAAAAAGGATGCAGGCAGGTAATATGTATGTCAGGGAACCCACACCTTGGAGTACACACCAGGTGTTCTTTGCATTGATACACACCTGTCAATGGCTTGGAAAACAAACTACTAAACCAGCAGGAGTTTCGGTCTTCCAGGTGTACATATATATATGTGTGTGTGTGTATGTGTGAGTGTAATTATATGTATATTTTTTACCTGGAGATAGAGCAGAGACCCTCGGAAGGAAATGTAACAGTCAGTAGAATGTACATGAAATGTGTTCCAGGTAAGAGACCACAGGAGCTGTTGTTGCGTGGCTGAAGGGAAGGAGAGATGTTTCGTGATCATTCGGAATTAATGTTTCGAGGTCATGCGTTGTGTGTCAGATACCTTGCTAAATGCTTTTACGTTGCACCTCATTTCATTTAATCCTCATTACAATCCTATGTGTAACAAATTGTTTAATAACTTTAACATAATTATGATTAATGCAAAAAATAACTTAATATTGGCTACCGTCCATTGAACAACTACCAGGTGGCAGTTTTCATTTGCTGAAACTTCAACGGAGTCTTTCAAACGTAGCATTGCCATTCCAGTTTTATCGATGAAGAAATGGTAGCTCAAAAAGAGGACCCGGCCCGGCTGGTGTGGCTCAGTGGAGTGAGCACTGTCCGATGCACTGAGAGGTCACAGGTTCGATTCCTGGTCAGGGCACGTGCCCGGGTTTGGGGCTTGATCCCCAGTAGGGAGCAGGCAGGAGGCAGCCGATCGATGTTTTTCTCTCACATTGAGGTTTATCTCTCTCTCCCTCTCCCTCTCCCTTCCTCTCTCTCAAAAAAAAAAAAATTACTTAATTTTAAAAATCAATAAAAACCTATTTAAAAAAAAGAGTACCCAAGCTGGTAACTGGCAGAACCAACCTTGAAACTCAGGTGTGTTTTATTCTCTCTCCCACTCTTTCCTGCTGTGGAAGGAATCTCGCCGTCGTGGCCTGACCACTGTAAGCCAGCCCGGTGCCACAAGGAAGGCTCTCCCTAATGTTTGGATGGCTGGAAGGCGTCTAATACCTTTACTCACCAAAAACGGCCAGTAGTTGCAGCTGACACCGATGGCTATTTTAAAGGCTGTTTTCCCCCCAACATGACAATGATTATAGTGAAGATGGTAAACTATTGCAATATACAGACTCTGTAGCACAGAGCTATGCACCTAAAGCCTATATAATCTTATTAACCAATGTCACCCCAATACATTAAAAAACAAAACAAAAACCTTCAGGTGACCCTTTTAGCAAGAACATGCACCCAAGTCACGGAGGCAGTTCAAGTACAGGCGACGTTAAAAGAGTAGATATTGGAAAATGCTTGAGGTTTGAAGTGGGCTACTCTACTCGTAACATCAAATTAGAGGTGTGATAAGAATTTTCTGAAATCACATGGGAGCGTCCGATAAATGGTGAAATAGTCCACTTTCGGCTTACCTTGCATTTTCTCAGATCGATCTGCCCACCATCTGTGTCTCAAGCGTTTGAGAGTAAGAACAGCACCTTTTCATTTTGTCCCCACGAGTGGACCGTGCGGGAGGAGACCGTTTCCGTCATCACGGAACGTTCTTTCGGCCGCGGGTGGTCTACAGCCCAAAAAGTTCTCCTTTGCGTTTATATTGAGTCAAAAGGCAGCGAGTGCAGCATAAGCCAGTGTAGAAGTACTGACTTTTAGCACGATTGGAACACACTACACCATCATTTTGAAGCGCCAGGACACGCATTAGGAGTCTTAAGCCTTCTCACAGATTTTTCAGGGTTTTTAGAGATCTATGGAAGAAGAGATAGAAGTCAAATACAGTATTTCAAGATATATGGTAGCTAGCAGAGAAATGAAAATAATATTTTAATCAACATAACACAAAGAAGAGGGAGGGAATAGATGAAGGATAATAGTGTAAGGGAACCAACTCCCTTTTCACGGTATAAACTCAAACATGAGCTGTTTGATGGGATTGAGATAAGAAGTTTATACAGTTATTCGGGCAGCGTTATGGGCACAACCAGCAGAAAATTGAAACCAGAAACCTTTCAAACGCAATTTAAAATGTGGTGCCAGGTTTCTTCAAGTGATGAATTAACATTTAAAAAAAGGTAAAGGCCATTGCCTGGCAAGTGTGCTCAGTGGATTGAGCGTCGTCCCGTGGACTGCGAGGTCCAAGTTCGATTCCTGGGCAGGGCACATGTCTAGGTTGTGAGTTTGATTCCCAGCTGAGGTGCATACGGGAGGCCACCAGAGGATGTTTCTCTCATATTGATGGTTCTCTCCCTCCCTCCTTCCCTCCCTCCCCTTTTCCCCCTTCTTCTCTCTCTAAAATCAATAAACATATCCTTGAGTGCAGAAAAAAAATACAAAGACCGGGAAAGAGAACATTGTTTATGACTCAATGTAAAACTTGCGTGGAGAAATGAGTACAGCATTAATACCTAATTATACGTCTTAGATTTCATGAAACACACGCGGACACATAGGCAGGACAAGAAGGAAGTAAAAACAACAAGATATCATTGATCACCGCCCAGAGCTGAACGCCCCTTAAGAATGAATCAAACAGAGGATGAATAGCAACGGTGGAGAATACTAACAGGAGTCCGGGAGAGAATGATAAAACCATAATTCAGGAGTGATCGCCCACGAAATGACTCTCAGGAAATGTTTTCTCTCTCTGATGACATAACCGTGGTCTTTGCCACACGCGAACACGAGCCCCGTCGGTGAGAACGATGGTGACAGACACAGCTCGGACACTGAAGCTCGGATTGTCGAACACTCAGCATGAGTGAGGCGGGAGGTTCTCCACTGGATCAGAAATGTTTCATCGACTCTCCGGACTGTGAATTGCCGACCTCGCAGGTCCAGGGGCCAGATTCTCCTAGAGCCTCTGTTTTTTTGTTCGTAAACGTTTTGATTGAGTCACACATTTGTTTTGGTGAGCCAGTGAAACCTGCCCTCGGGGCTGCTGCCCTCTGGCCGGTCAGATCCCAGAAGCTCCAAGGAGGGGTCCTGTCAATCTGCGGGTTGATGTGGAGGAGAGATAAGTAAATATGACTCCAGGATAAAGATGTGTGTGGTATCGCACCCCCTGGGCTTTTTTTTTTTTTTAAGGGGGGAGAGATTTAACACTGTGCAAAGAAATTGAATTTTTGAAAAGATAAGATAGGAGTAAATATAGAAAGGGACTTAAATGACTTAGGACGTTGAAGCAATAAGTACTTTCTCCTTGAAGTTTCGCCCTGTAGAATAATACCCCAGACCAGCCGTGGTCCGGAGAGCCTTTTGTAGTGAACCAAGCTACCAATTTCTGTTTCAACCCTTTACAGCTAAGATCTGGTTGGAAAATAGGAGAGAATTTGATTTTTAAGAAAGTCGGTTATCTTCGCACTATCAAAACAGACCCGTTCCACAAGGAGCCTGTCATTTCGTCACTGCACTGGGGGTGATGCTGGTGGTCCAGCGTTTGAGGCCCAGAGGTGACGGCCAGTCGGCCTGGCCTGCTGCCCGGTGTGGTGCCTGCCGGATGCATGCTGAGGGCACAGGCTCATCACCGCCAGCCGGAGAGCCCTTTCCCATGAGACCTGAACATCGCGTCCTGTTCCCAGCTGTGTTGTTTCCAGGAATCGGAATGACGCCTTTCGTTGATGTTTATTCAAGAGCTTTCTAACTCTCCGTGGCCATAAGTACATGGGCCCACCTATCTATACTGCAGAGTACGTGAGCATTTTGGAAAGTCCCTAGTTACCAGCTTTCTTATCTATAAAATAATAATGCTAAAACCACATGGTTTTTAAATTTTTTCTTCTAAGCATAGAACAGACTGACAGATCTCAGAGGTGGGGGGGAGGGTAGAGATTAACCAAAGGACTTAATATGCATATATGCACAGCCCATGGACACAGGCAATAGTGTGGTGAAGACCTAGGGTGGGGTGGGGGCTGGGTGAGGGGGGCAAAGGGGGAAAATGGGGGACATCTGGAATACTGTCAACAATAAAACAAAACTCTAAGGCCCTGTAATTCTAACTTCACCCTTGGGAACACATTTATAAAAAGAATGAAAAGGGGTGGTTTTTCAGTCTTTTTTTTTTTTTTTTTAATTAAAAAAAATGTTTTCGGTTCCCGCTAAGGGAATGTACCTCGGTTGCAGTTTGTCCCCGGCCCTGGTTGGTCGTGCGGGTGGCAGCCACTCGATGTGTCCCTTTCACGTCGATGTTTCTCTCTCTCTCTCTTCCTCTCTCTCCCTCCCACTCTATCTAAACAAAAAATGAAAAAATGTCCTCGGGTGAGGATAAAAAAAAAAAAATTGTTCAGGAAACATAAGAAAACCGTTTTTAAAAAGTATATTTAATGTTCTCAGAGGCAGTGGAAAAGATGTTGCATCCATAAAGTGAAAACAAGCTGCCATTGGAAAAAGAATCCAGCAAACTAGCTTTAGTGTGAGGATCAAAAACACAGAATTGTTTAGACATGCAAGGAATAAGAAAATCTCTTGTTCTGAAATCATTATTGAAATTAAAAAAAAAAAAAAAGTAGAGTGGATTCCAAAAAAAGTGGTACACAAATACAAAGAAAGAAATCCCACAAGGAAAGCTATGCACAATGCCTTGCGACCAATTAGACTGAAGTAGAAGAGCAGTCCTAGATTGCCAAAAGAATGTCTTTAAATAAAGAATGGTATGGGTTTTGTTCAACAGGTAGTGTGATCACGAAGGAGCATCTTAGTCACTAGTGACTAGCTACTAGTCACATGTGCCTACTTGCATTGAAATTTAAATTAATTATAAATAAAATTTAAAATGTGTTTCCTTAGTCACACAAGCCACACTTCCAGTGCTCAGCAGCCACATGTGGCTAGTGGCTACTACACTGGACAGCACAGATCTAGAATATTTTCATCATCACTAAAAATTCTATTGAACAGCTTTGATCTGGTGATATGGTGAGCATATCACTCATTTCTCATCAGCTATCCATTATCAGTTGAGAAGATATCCATTGAGCAACTTTTTTTGAAGAACAGAAAGGCTGAGACTATAGCATCCATAACAAGATTTTTTTTAAATATATATTTTAAAACCATCACTTTAGCTGTTTTGGTGTCATATTAATTTTAGAAATGCAAGTGTAGAAGTAAAATTGATCTAAAAACACCAGAAAAAGTAATTATATTCACAAGATAGTTTCCTGGTCTATATACGAAGCAAACTAAATGTTGAATGATCTATTCAATGATTAGAGTATAAGAATTAAGCTTACATTTAGTATAACCCTGAGGTCTGCAACATTCTCCCTCAAAGTACAGGCTTATTGATAGAACTGTACTTCCTTCTCTACAAATAAATTGCAGTAGTGGACTTGGCTAAGAATAATATTTATGTAAGCACACTATTATAAAGCTTATTTATTAGTATGAAGTGTTTGGAATCAATCTATAAGCAAAGAATGAAACAAAATAATATTAATAGTTACAGTTATGAGATTATGCAAATTTATTTTTTTTTTCAGTCTTCATTGTGCCCCACAGACATATATATTTAATTCTCAGCTCACTGTTCCACTGCATTGATAATCGTTGAACGAGTATCCCATGCTCATCTCTGAAGACCCCGAAAGAAATAAGAAAAGGTCCAACCTTTCAAGTAGCTCTCAGTCTACTTGCGAAAATAAATAAGGACAGATAAACTATACTAAAGTGTGAAAGCAAGAGTGTGTATGGCGTTTTGTCACAGTAAAAAAAAAAAAAAAAAAAGGAAGGATAGCCTTGAAAATGTTGCGAGTTGGACTAAAGTTAATTTGTGTTTCAGATAATACCACTTGTAAAAGTTCTAAAGATCTATTGATTTTCTTATTGATTTTCTAGATCCAGACAAAACATCAATTCCAAACCCCATGTTTTGCAAATGTGAATCCAGAAGCCTGAGAAATTCAGTGGCTTTCCCAGATTTATCCATTTTATTCGTCTTCAAGCCATGGCAGTCTCCCTAAGTCTTGCGTTCGCCTCCCCCCCGCATGCTGGCCAGTCTGTTTGGAAAATCTAAACCCTCCATCGCTCCCCGTGCCCAGTCTCCTTTGCCTGTTCTTACACTGTGTATCCTAGCCACACGGGCACTTTCACTTGTTCAACTGGAAGTATTGCCTCCTTTGTACTTGATCGTCCCTCTTCTTGGAATGCCCGCCCCCAGGCGTTTGTATGGCTGGCATCCCCCAGTCAGACGCCATCTGTCTCCTCAGGGACCACTGCCTGCTCTGCCCCATGATTCCCTTCCGCCCTGCGTGTTCCCATCATTACAGTGTGTGGTTTCCAGAGCCTCTGTCTCTGTCTGAAATGGTGTCACGGTTATCATCTGTCCCCTTGCCCTTGAAATACGCTCCACGGGAGCAAGGATGCTGACTGTCCGCATCACCCCTGTCTCCAACATTTCGAGCAATGTCAGCTCGTGGTAGTGCCTAAGAACTGCCTGTGGACGGGGTAACGAAGGCTGCTTCCCGTGGGTGATGCATAGGGCAGTCAGTTAAATAAGATCTGGTAGGTGTTGTGATCCGAGGGCACCAAGGAAGATATATTTGTAAAAGGAAAAAGGTGACCGTGTTTGCTGAAATCTCTGTATTATTGACTCCTAATGGTAAGACTTTGTAGGAAAACAGTGAAATAGAAATCACATAAGGTATAACGTTTTCATGTTTATTGAGTGTTTAAAATAGTTTAACATAGCCCTGGCTGGTGTGGTTCAGTGGTTAGAGTGTTGGCCCACACACTGAAGGGTGTCAGGTTCAGTTCCTGGTCAGGGGCACATACCTGAGTTGCAGGTTCGATCCCCAGACCCAGTCGGGGTGCGTGCAGGAGGTTACTGATACATGTGTCTCTCTCACATCTGTGTTTCTCTCTCTCCCTCTCTCTCTCTCTCTTTCTCTCTCCCTCCCTTCCCTTCCATTCTCTCTAAAAATCAATGGGGAAAAAAATCCTCAAGTGAGGATTAACAAAAAATAACTAACTAAATAAATAAAATAGTTTAACCTTAGTCATAAAAGGTCACCTTTCTCCAGGTGGAGTGTGAGTTGGTACAGTGTGGCTGGGCTTCCAGAGGTGTGAAGTGGTTGCTATTGCCCCAGGAGAGAAAAGGCCTAGGACAGAGCTTTTGAGGAATAACAACTTTGAAACAGAAGAAGCAAGGCCTGGCCAAGGAAAAGGAGAAGCCAGGAAGATCATGGGAAACGTGGGAGGTGCTGGGGGGTGGGCTGTGTGGGGGTAGTGTAATTCGGTCTTAGTCAAGAAGGCAAGGGGTTGCCCTGGCCGGTTTGGCTCAGTGGTTAGAGCGTCGGCCTGCGGTCCGGAGAGACCCAGGTTCGGTTCCCGCTAAGGGCATGTACCTCGGTTGCAGTTTATCCCCAGCCCTGGTTGGTCGTGCGGGAGGCAGCCACTCGATGTGTCCCTTTCACGTCGATGTTTCTCTCTCTCTGTCTCTCCCTCTCTCTCCCTCCCACTCTGTCTGAACAAAAAATGGAAGAATGTCCTCGGGTGAGGATAAAAAAAAAAAAAAAGAAGAAGGCAAGGGGCAAAGTTCAGAGTAATTTCAAAAGGAAGTGGGTGATCCATGCTGTGGAAAACTTAACGGAGATGAGGACTGAGCTGTAGCCTTTATATTTGGCAACAAAGATGTGATTGGCCACAAAGATGCGATTGGCAACTCTTCTTGGTTAGTTCATGCAAGTTGCTGTGACAAATAAGCCTCTGAATGGCGATGGCCTGCAAAGTGGAGAGTTGCCTTGCAGTCACAGGACAGCCCGAAGTAGGTGCTCTTGGTTGGCAGGTAGCTTTCCTTAGGAAGATTCAGAGACCAGATTTCTTCCTTCTTTTGGCCCAGTCCTCTCACGGGGCCCAGACTGCTCTGCACTTGGTGAGTTTGGAAAAAGGGACAAGGAAGACACAACTGTTTTTTTTTTGTTTTGTTTTGTTTTAAGCTCCTTAACTTAGAAATTATCCTTGTCACTTTGGCTCACGTTCACTTGGCAGAGAACACAAGGCCCACGTGTGTGCAAGGCAGACAGAAGATGTAGTCCGTGGATGGGGAGCACACGTAGTAATGGGTGGTCTGCAGGACGGTGCAGACACCTGCCACGAGGTCGTTTTCATTTCGCAGGTATGCACGGATCGCCTGGAAAAGCCGGGCTGCATAATCCATTACGCCTATCCTCACACAGAATTACACTTTCTTAGAAGAGATAAGATGTATCCAAGTTATGGGAATTCAAAGCTGTTTCTAATTTATTCATGTACATTTTGTGATAGAAAGATAGATGGTGGAAGACATGACCCTGTGTATGGTTAAACTAGTAAAGATGGAGGCTCTTTTCACTGACGTATCTTATCGTCCTGTTTGCAGACGGCAAGGATGATTGCATAAATCATTCGCATTTCCAGGTTAGAGGCGCTGCCAGCTGGATCGAACCACTTGCATATGGGTGTATGCACGGGGAGGTTACATGTGACATAAATTGTTGAGTTAAGAAGTAAAGTTGAGGAGAGAATGTGTCTGGAAAAGGCTTAAAGCAAAATGACTAGACTTGACTGTTCCTACGTCAGCTGAAGTAGGCAAACATGACATAAATCGAGAGTTGGCCATTTCTTTTTTTTTTTTTTTTTTGAACAGGGCCGGACAGTATTTTAGGATTTGCAGGAAACATACTATCTCTGTCGCAACTGCTCAGTTTGGTCATTGTAGCATACAAAAACCTCAATGTAGAGCTAATTCAGATACATTTATTTAAGACCACGTGAACCTTGACACATTAAGCATTATGGTGGCATACTCCTGTAGGCTGGAGATTAATGAAATATGTGTTTCATATGGACATGAAATTTGAGATGGTGTTATGTGCCCCCAAATTTTAATGTAACTATTAAGCTCCCCCCTTTTTTGAGCTATTTACACTAATGAAACTTTAAGAAATTATCCTAGGCCAATTCAAAGGGGACGAAACTTTCAGTCCTACTCATATTTTGTACTCTGAAGTGCCTGATGCTCAAGGAGTCAGTCAGCAGCCACCAGGCAGAGAGAGCTGTTTCTTCATGCGTACGTGTATTGGCACATGGGTGAGACAATGGTGTGTGTCCCATCTCTCCGCGTCCCTTTTAGATGCCATGAGCTCAGCCACCGTGGGCAATGGACCACAAGATCCTTCGGTAATCTTCTGCTTGGCGCCATGCTTGACAGTTCTGATGAGACACAGCATTTCGTTTCCAGTGTCACGGACGACAGGGTGACATGCAGAATGTGTTGCCGCAAATGTCAAAAGGTCCAGAAACGAAAAGACAGCTCTACTACCCTGTGTTGAGATGCACAGCGGTTGAAGATAAAGGCCCATCCCCAATTTATCGGTCTTGTTTAAGTTTTATTGTTTGGTGTCTGTTTGCTGCTGTCCACACACAACCAGGGGTGGTGGTGGTTGTTGTTGCCTAAGCTGCAAAGAGAGAAAGGAGAGACACAGAACATGTCTTGGTTTATCAGCTTGGTTGTTAAGCCACCATATGAAGGGTGTACTGCCGACACCATGTACATTGCTAGTTTTTATTTGATAATTATCCACTCGAAATAGCAGATTGATAAGTTGTCACAACAGTAGACCTTCCACCATCTGTTTGCACCTTCTAGTCTGTAATTATTAATAATCATTTCGGAGACAAATGTTTGTAGACGTGGCCTTTTTGTTTTTTGTTTTGTTTTTTCTTTGGAAAGATCATATTGAACGGGGACTTTGCAGGCTAGGAAATAATACACCCATGTCTTGCTTTTCATAAGCTCTGAGATTTTATTTACCCTCTTCCCTCTCTTACCTATGGGAAGAGTACCAGTGTATTTCCCCCAATACTCTGCCTAGGAAATTCAACGTATTCTGCAATCTGTACTTGAAAGAAACTACAAAATTTTAAAGACGGCAGACAAAAGCAACAACACTAAACTAAACAAATGCAATTATTGACACAAAGCAAGAATTATTAACGTATTTATGCATTGCTTCATGAGTCCCCCCACTCCCGCCCCCATCAGTACCCAGCAAACTCTAAACTCTCTTTTGTATCACATTTGAATTTTCTCTTTCTAGAAAAAGCAGAGAGAGTGAGGGTGTGCCCACCATAGACGCAGTAACTTCAAATGGTTTTCCTTTTGGCAAATTAGCAAAGGAGGGCGCTGCTCTCGGCTCCACCTGGGCCAGATATCTCCGTCGGAGCACTGATTATGAAAAGCTCACCTTTCTAGTTTGCGAGAGCACATCTCTTCTTTAGCAGCCACGAGGGCTAAAAAAGAAATGCATTTGCCTTCTGCAACGTGCAGAAACTGGTTAACAGCTAAAAAGAATATGCGTACCTGAAATGTTATAAATGCCCATGGTGAGTAGGACCTAGTTGGAAGCCCTTTTCTTTCATATTTCCTGTATTTTTGCTCAATTTAATGAGGAATGTCGAGCGCTTACAAAACCATGCATGCAGATAGGCTTCTGTTGTCCTTGTTGTTTTTGCTCTGCCTCATTTCCATGACCTTTTAAAATTTATCAGCCTGCCTCCCCCACCATTTCCACCCCTTTGTCTCTTTCCTTTTTGTCTTATTCCTTCCCTTCTTTCTTATTCTCCCTGTTATTCTTCTTTCCACTTCATGCCTGAGTCCTAAGAAGAATGGCTTCTGATTTAGACATGACTGCGAGAAGGCGCCACTTTGGAGAGCGAAGACGTCCTGTCACTGAAAAGACAAAATGATAATAGAGAGAGGCTGCCGACCTCCAAGGCCAGAATTTCTCCCTTCTCCCAGTGCTGTGGTTCATTGAAATCGCTCCACCAACTCATTGGGTTTATCTTCATAAAATCTCTAGCCCTAATATCTTTCCTTCCTTCCCTGTGAAAAGATCAAGTTTCTTTTGAATTCCACTGGTTCTCCCACTTCCCCCAGTGTTTCCGAGCAGCGGAAATCCTATAAATCAGTATAATATTCTGGCAGTTTTGCATGCCATCAGCTAAATGTAATGCGTTTGAAATGCAAGCACAATTCTTTTTAAGTAGGCATTTAATTTCCGCGGAATTTGCATTTGACAGTCCCAATTCATGTGTTTCAACATCCCAGCGAAATAGCCCTCTTTGAATTCTAATGAATTGAATATAGTGGAATTAACCTTTTGCCATAGAAACACACTGTTCTAGGCAAAAGCTTTCACACTGTTTTGAATCACTTCTATGGCGTTATAATAAGAGTGGGTGCCATTAATTTAATTCCCAGTGATGAACGTGGTTATGAAAGGGGAAAGTAAGCACCAGGCTTCCTTAATTACTCTGTGAGGAGGCGCTGGCGGTAAGTAGGGGACACGGACCTGGACCTCCAGTTCATCACTGCGTGTTTTTCGGTATTAGTGGTGGTGTGTCACATACTTGTGCAAAATACTTAAACAGGAGCAAACGCTTGGGGAATGCTGGGAATGTCTCATTATGGTTATTCTTAGCTCGTATTTTTGAGCTTATTTATCAATCAATTCGAACAATTGTCTTCAGTAAAGGTGACCATCAGCAGAGTGTACACGTTTTTCGTGAATATTTACCCATTTTCTTTGAAATAGATAACATGTGCAAAGGAATAAGAGGTTTAGATTTTAAATATTTAATATTTCTTTTGGACCATATTAAAGCAACTGGCCCTGGCCAGTTAGCTTGGTTGGTTAGAGCGTCCTCCCGGTACACCAAGGCTGTGGGTTCGCTCTCTGGTCAGGACACAGACAAGGATCAAGCCGTGAATGGATGCATAAGTGGAACAACCACAAATTGATGTTTTTTCTCTCTCTCTAAAATTTAATTAATAAAGCTACTAAACAATGCCATTGGCCAACTATTAACGTGTACAAAACCTAACTCATGAAAAAAAAAAAAATATATATATATATAATTTTGCCAAACCACTCAAATGTTTAAAGTTCATTTAAAAAAAATCATGATTAGTTCTTTCTAAAAAATATTTTCTGTACCCTTTATGGTTGCATATTTTAGTAAAATCGTTTTTAAAGGTCTTTTACACTATGCATTATTATGACGAGCTCTCTGGCAGCTATCAACTCTTGTGGATAAATAAGGTTGCATCTATCCCTGAAGAAACTGCAGAGAATCATCTTGTTGGAGTGAAATCTCTTCAACATTTCTTTCTCTACTTACTGTGATATGTTGGTAAACAAAAACCTTCAAGGTCGAAAGTCTCTCCGAAAGAAAGTGTTTGCTGAGCCCGTGCTAGCCGGAAAGCACCAGGTCCCGGGCGGGCGCTTTAAACCCGCAGCAGCCGGGCTGGATGGACAAGACGAGCAAGTCCGCTCTCCTGGGACCGGCGGGCATTGGGTTGGTCTGAAGGAATTTACACTGTCTGTAGCTGATGGGCTGCAGAAGGGGAAGCGGGGCTGGCTCTGGGGCAGGTGCAGAGAGCGAGGAAGGAGGGTTTGCTGCTCCTGGATCGTCTGTGCCGACAGTCTGAGGGTCCATGTCATCAGAATGCAGTGGCTCTGGGTGGTCGGCTTTTGTCTCCAGGTAACACCAGAAACAGACACCTGGAAGTCACCTCACAGTCTCAGCATACACGCAGGAATGGGAGCAGTCTATTGTTGGTTTCTCTGCTAACTGCTTAACTTCCCTTGTCTCTTCTTCCACCCTCTGGCCTGCTGCCATTTAATTGAGGACATCTCAGATTTTTACTCTTGTCAATATAAAGAAAGGAAACATGGTTTTTAAAGGGTAAATAACCTTTTACTGCTCAAATTCTCATAGAACAGGGTGGATGCAATTTCCCTCCAGAGCTTGTTGAACCACACATTGCAGGGTCCATCACAGGGGTCTTTTTTTCTTTTTCTAATATGTGTGTTTTTTTTAATTGATTTTTTTAGAGAGAGAAAGGGAGAGGGAGAGAAACATCAATGAGAGAGTAACATCGATCGGCTGCCTCCTGCACGCCCCTACTGAGGATTGAGCCTGCAACCCAGGCATGTGCCCTGACCAGGAATCGAGCTGGTGACCTCTTGGTGTGTGGGCTGACGCTTAACCACTGAGCCACACCAGCCGGGCAGGGGTCTGTTTTTCTAACAGATTTCCAGTGTGGTTGATACTGCCGGCACAGATGGCACACTTCCCAAGCGAGTCTAACCATGCTGTCTGGTCATTTTTGTTTTTACTCAACAGGTTGCAATGCGTCACAGAAATAAGTAGCACAGTATTAGAATCACTTGCTCAGAGCAAGGACATTGGCACCTGATGGCCTAGGGTTGTGTATTTTCACTCACCAGGTGTGGGATTTGGAGCGAACTGCTACACGGCGTTAGGTGTAGCAGTTTTTACATAGCAGGTATAATATTATCAACCAGAGGATTATGGTCGGTAATTAGATAATATCTGTTAAGCTTTCAACAAGGAGCCTGGCATGTCGGAAGAGCTCAATGAATTCAGTAAGTCCACAACTACAGTTTTAATGCTGAGCAAAACCAATGTCTAAAAACCGAAATGCCAGGTTGGTCTTTTCATGCCAATGTTAGGTATAAAATGAATTAATAAATGTCCCGAAAAAATGTTTAGTTCTTGTGAGAAATGTTCCACAGTGTACTTTGAGTATTAACCTTTTTTTTTTTTTTTTTAAGTTGGGTTTGGCATAACAATTTTTGAACTAGTTATTTAAAAGTGTTTATTATTGTCCGGCCAGTGTGGCTCAGTGGTTGAGGGTCGACCACACACTAAGAGGTCGCCGGTTCGATTCCTGGTCAGGACACATCCAGGTTGTGGGCCCAATCCCCAGTGGGGGGCATGCAGGAGGTGTCCAATCGATGTTATCTCTCATCGGTGTTTCTCTCTCTCCTTCTCACTTCCTCTCTCTCTAAAAATCAATCAATAAATAAAAAAAAGTGTTTATTATTGGGAAATGCAGCAATGAGTACTCATTTTTTCCATTTTTATTACTGCATGATAAATCTGAATTTTTGTAGTAAAAGCTAAATATAAATAAATGAAAATGAAAATATTTGACTCTAACCATGTCAGGGTCTCTGCTGACATTTTGTGTATTTATGAGGCTAAGCAAATAGTGATAATCAAGCTAATAAAAATTAGGATGAATTGCAATTACTATTCAGAGTGGTCTAATGTGAAAAGCTTCCCAATTAATCTAAAATGGAGAAATCTTTCTTGCCTTCGTCTGTCTTCTTCCCTCTGGGTCTTGGAAGACAGATGTAAAGTTACTGTAATGACATTATCATGGAAATCTTTTGAACGGTGTTTGAGTTTCTCATAGTATCAATGCTGAAGGAACTCATTGAATGATTTAAGTAATGCATTCATGGAGAGAAAACAGGAACAAGTGGAAAGTTATTTACCAGTAGTTTAACCTTTGAAATACTTAACCTATCTTGGTCTCAATTCCATTGTTGGGTACAATGGTTAACTGAGGGTTCCTTATATGAGCGTTGTAACCATTGTGTATCAATGGGGTGATGATAAAAATTCCGAAACATAACCTTTTGTTACAGAACCTGGAGTAGGACAGTGACGGGCTCATGGATGACACTCAATAAAATTTACCCTTGTGCAAATTATTCATAACTCTATTCTTCCCAAGGTCTCAGTTTCCTCACTAAATGCCTCTCACTTTCTAAAGTTGTATGATTTAGCATTTCATTCAATTAGTATTTGAGAAAATAGGTAAATTAATGAAATAACATATTTTCACGAGTTCCCTTTCTAAGGCACATGTTAAGATCCCATATGAGGAAATGTCTTTAAATGTGCAAGATTAAACTTTATGATCACACACACTGAATAAAACGTTCATGGGGAATATAACAGTTTTGAATTCTGCAGTTCAGGTTACCAGAGAAAGAAAATCTACAAAAGCTGGTTAAAAAAATGGCTTTTGGTAAGTGCTCAGAATAAGAAAACAAGGTATTCTTTTTACATATAGATTGGGATACGCTTCCTATCCTATTTTCAGATAACTGCTAGGCTGCAGTCAGGCACCGCCCTCCACAGAGGCAGAACAAATACATTAAATCACTCCCACAGGGTCTGCTTGAGTCTCTCGGTAGCCTGATTTTCTTGAAAAAACTTGAGCTTTTTATTTGTCAAGATTCAGGGTTTCACTGGGTTCTGTATTGTCGCTGACTAAAATGACTTATTTGGGTGGGGGTACCTCTTATCTCATTGGAAATTAAAAAAAAAAAAAAAAAGGCAGTTATTGTGTCTTTGAGCAGGCGGAATGGTTTAGCATCGCTCAAAACTGATCCCAGATGCGGATCTAAATCCTCAGCTACACTATTTCAACCCATGACTAATACACAGACCACAGAGAATTGAGTTTAAAAGAAATCTTATCAGGAATCAAATAATAGATCTCCGGCTATTTGGATTTCCTCACGGAATACGAGAAGCGAAGTCAGCAACAGCAATACTGAAAATAGGGTGGGCCTGCCTCCCCCATGCGGATAGGGCAGCGTTTGCATCTGTCCTTAACTTGCTCCCCGATTTCAAGCCTGCTAGACGTTTCTGCCTCACACCCCGCAGCTCCCCAGGTTTTGCAGACTACAGTCCCCTCCTTTTTCTCCTCCGTGTGCCTTTCGCACACACCTGCTCTTCTTGTCTGCTGGCTTGTTGGTGCATGGCTTCGGCTGTCTTCACCCAAGCTTGAATTTTCAGCAGCATCTTTGCTTCTGCTGGTATTTGGGTTTGACGCTGAGACGGACAGTAGCATGTAGGGGGGTTACTAAGGGTGCTCGTGGGCTCTCTAGCTGTGGAACAGAAGGGAACAAAGGGGGGAGTGAAGGAAGTACGGGAGGATTGGGGCGGGGAGAGGTTGCATGCAGTGTGTTCTGCACAAAGCTTTTGGCTGACCTCATTAGCATCTCCAGGATGGCCCTTCAGCGTCGGCTGGGATGGGGTGATGGGCCTGGGGCTTGTATTCCACTTCTACCAGTTGGATGCAGTTTCCCCAGGGAAAGGGAAATGATCTTGGGTCAAGTCACTCTTTTTACTTATTTTTATTTAAAATTTTTTTTCCTTTATTGATTTCAGAGAGAGAGGAAGTGAGAAGGAGAGAGAGAGACAGAGACATCGATGAGAGAGAACATCAATTGGCCGCCTCCTGCATGCCTCCCACTGGGGATCGGGCCCACAACCTGGGCGTGTGTCCTGACTGGGAATCGAACCGGGACCTCTTGGTGCATGAGTCAACACTCAACCACTGAGCCACACCGGCTGGACTAAAGTCACTCTCTTTAGTCGAGGGACTTCCAACGGGGAAAGGAGCCCTCTGATCGTGAAGGGGTCTCTGAGCAGTGTGTACTGCGGAATCCTTCTTTAAAAAATGATACATGTTATCAGATCACGTTTTCTTCATGATTTTCATTTTCACGTCTATTTTTTGCTACCCTCGTTTAGGCACAGGTAGGACCTAACATACAGGTGCTTATAGGTAACTGAGGGTTCCTACATGGCCTCCTTAGTCTGGCTTATCCAAGCATCCATACTCACTACGCTGCTCAACCTCACCAAACTCGGCTGTGATCCTGTCGTCAGCTAGTCCCGTGACTCTCATTGGCTCCCCAGTGGCACTGAATAAAATGCGACTTCCTCCGCGTACACCCGAAGGACCGCCACAGGCTGGACCACGTAGCTGATGCAGCCTTGCTCTCCTCCAAGCACACATTTTGCCTTTTTTGGTGCTGTTGACTCCTGGCATTCCTTCTCGTGTGCTGCTTATCATGTCTAGCTCCAACTTTGTTTTGTTTTTTTTTTGACAGAATATTTACATTTATTGACTTTCTCCTTTTAACTTCTCATTTCAAAATTCTTTCAGATTTATGTAACAGTAGCAAAAACAATGCATGTAACTTTCACCCACATTCCCAAATGTCAGCGATGCTCTATGGGAATTTTGTGTCTGACCTGTTTCACTTAATGTAGTACCCTCCAGGTTCGTCCGTGTAGCTGTGATGGAGGAAGTTACTTCTTCTACAAAAACGAATAGTATGTTGTGTGTGTGTGTTCATCTACATTTTCTTTATTCATTTATTGATGGACTTTTAGGTTGTTTTCATGCGTCCTGTATTGTGAATAATACTGCAATAAGCAGGGAGGTCTCCTCAATATCCTGTTTTCATTTCCGTTGGATATTCTAACAGGTGTGAGGTGATCTCTCATTGTGGTTCTGATTTGCATTTCACTGATGGCTAGTGGTGTTGAGCACCATTTCGTGTACCTCTTGGCCATCTGTATTTTGTCTTTGGAAGAAATACTTATTCAGGTCCATGACCCCATTTTCAATCATATTATTCTTTGCTATTGAGTTACATGGATTATTTTTATATTCGTATATCAGACATGTAATTTGCAGTTATTTTCTCTCATTCTGTAGGTTCCCTCTTCATTTTGTTGATGGTTTGCTTTGCTTTGATGGTTTAGTTTGATGTCATCCAGACTGTTTATTTTTGCTTCTGTTGCTTGGGCTTCAGATGTCATTTCCATGAAATAAAAAAATAAAAAGCATTGCCAATAACAATGTGAAGGGTCCTCTTCTCTGTGTTTCCTCAGAGGAGTCTTACTGTGTCAGGACTTCCATTTAAATCTTGAAACTATTTCAGTTTAATTTTTGTGAGTGTTGTAAGATACGGGTCCAATTTCTTTCTTCTGCTTGTGAATGTTCAGTTTTCCCAGCACCATTTATTGAAAATATTATTCTCTCTCCATTGAGTATTCTTGTCTCCCTGTCAAATAACAGTGGAAGTTATGTAAGGGTTTATTTCTGGGCTCTTGGTTTTCTTCCATTGGTCTGTGTATCTGCTTCTAATGCCAGTGTCATGTTGTTTTGATTACTATAGTTTTGTGATATAGTTTAATCAGGAAGTGTGTTGCCTCCAGCTTTGATTTTTTTTCTCAGAATTTTTTGGCTACTGGTGCCTTTTGTGATTCCATATGAGTTTTAGGATGCTTTTTTTTTTCTATTTCTGTGAAAAATTTCATTAGAATTTTGATAGGGAATGCATTGACTCTATATTTGGCATTTTAATATATTAATTCTTTTGATTCATGAACACAGATTCATGGATTTTCATTTATTGGTGTCTTTTTCAGTTTCTTTCATCAGTGTCTTATCATTTTCAGTGTACAGGTCTTTTACCTCCTTGATTAAATTTATTCTTAAGTATTTATTGGTTTTGATGCTATTGTAAATGGGATTGTTTTTTAATTTCTCTTTCTGATAGTTCATTATTAATGGAGAGAAGCACAATTGATTTTGGGCTGTTGATTTTGCGTCCTTAAGCCTTACAAAATTCGTGTATGAGTTCAATTCACCTTGAAGGATTTCCATTAGGGTGTTTCTAATCACCCTGGCTGAAACTGATCTTTTTGCTGCACTTAAAGTAATTATAGTCTTCCACTAAAGGACACACAGATTCTATTATGGTGATTTGTTTTTGGTGAAATCATTTCAGAAATACAAGAGCATGAGCACGAGAGAGATTGAGAGAGAGAGAGAGAAGGCAGAACACTTTAACTTTATACATTTGACAGGCCGGAGTAATATAAACATAGTTTTATTTTTAAGAACATAACATTTATTTTCAATATACATATTTTATGTAAAGGAAGCAAAATACTGAAAACATTTCTTATTTCTAAATCTTTTTTTTTTTTTTTTTTTTTAGTTTTCCTAGCAAAATAAAAGTCTCTCTGGCTTATATTGATCCCAAATTACAGCCACCACATAGATATTTGGCTATATTTAATATTTTATTTGACTTAGGTCCTTTAGAGAGAGAAAAAAAAAAACGTAGGCTGAGTTTAAGAAAGAGACCATCTTTGCAGAGAGATGTTATCTGTAATGCTCTTTGAACTTCTGGGGGGTTTTTGTTCCCATAAGGCAACTTTTCAGTTTTTAATGCTTATCAGGTCAACATTTGGAGTCATCTATGCTGAGTCTTAATTGTTCAATGAGCAAGTTGCCTAGAACACTTGGTTCAGTTTACTACCAAATGTGGGAAAATGTCTTAGAAAACTGACTCCTACTCATCTGAGCCTTTCAGGTGTATTATAGAAACAGCTTCTCTTCCCGCGTAGATCTGACTGTACATCGGCCTTGTGGGGTGCGGGGGGCACTGTGCCACAGTTCCTCTCCCCTTCTTTGCTCAGTTTACTCCTTATTTACAACTTCAAGGAGCTAGCTAGTCTTGGTTATTAGTGTATCAAGTTAGCTTGGTTTAACAGTTTTTTACTCTGTTCCATGACTGATTTTTTTTTTCCTTCTCTCCAATTTCAACACGTTCTGTGTTCCTCAGATCCAAAGAACATTTCACCAAGAAAATTTTGTTCATCGTTAACATTTCCTATGTAAGGTTTGTTTTTTGTTTGTTTGTTTTTTAAGGGAAATTGTATAATCCAAAGAGTGATGGGATGCTGCCATTCTGCTATTACAGTTGGCCCTTAAACAACACGGGTTTGAGCTGTGTGGGTCCACTTACATGCAGGTTTTTTTCAATAAATATACAGTTCCTATTCCCAGGTTTCATTAACACAGATTCAACCAACTGCAGATCCAAACCAGTCCTTTCGATTCATTTTTGGGGACCCACAGATATGGAGGGTCCACTGTGCGCCTTTTTCTGTGCCATTTTGTAAAAGTTACTGGAGCGTCTGAGAATTTTGGTGTCCACAGGGGTCCTGGAAACAGTCCCTTGCAGATAGGGAGGAATGACCAAAGTTTTGGGGAGTCCAACGTTATATGTGGATTTTCGCTGTGTGGTGGGGTAAGACCCCTGTGTTGTTCAAGGGTCAAGTGTAGTTTTAGATGTTTTATTAGGTTTTTGAATGACAAACACATTTTGTGGTCTGTTTATATTTGGGTTGCGATCGTTTAAAATATTAATAAGGAAAACTCATTGACTACATCCAAGGAACAATGATTTTTTTTTTCAAATTGTGACACTCTTCTCAGAAGAGACCACAAACAGCTGTGAGCAGCTGAAGGAGACTGATCCAGCTGAGTGTGGCACCGTAAGCAAAGGGCTGGGGGAGGAACAGGCAGGGTGCACACACGCACACGCACACACACACACACACGCACACGCACAGAGAGATCCATTTTTTGGCTTTCTGTAAGCAAATCATCAGTGTTCAGAATCCTCACTGTTCTACAGGAAATACAGTGGTGAATGCTTCTACCTTTGAGAAGTCTCAGTGTAGTAGGAGAAAAAAGCATAGTACACATAAAAAAAAAAATGTTAATGCTCAGTAAAGAATTAAGTATATCCAGGAAAGAAAAAGAGAGAAATTAGATTTGGCCAGATCTGAAATGCACAATAACTATCATTGAAATATTGAGATTTGATCAGAGCAATTGAGATCACATCTGAGTGTAGATCATCCCATTTGGAATATCATTTCTTTAAAAAGGTGTCGGAATGCGCAGGCGGTTCATAGTCTGACGTGAGAATTTCCTTCAAGGTGTGAGCCAGAATGAAGGCGGGGAGAGGGGAGTGAACGGCTGTGGGACCCATCAGTGTGGTCCCCTGTTCAGGCGGGTAGCCCTGCCGATCAGATTATTATGCCCTGGGAAAGAACACTTGGAAATCTAATAAAATTGTTCAAGGCTGTGAAGAGGGGGGAAAAGCTTACAAACAGAATAGTTTTTATTAAAGTCATGCTTTGTAATCATTTCTAAAACCAACAAGGGAGTGGGTTCAGGAATTCTGGGTACACGTCAGCCTCTCCAGAGACCTCACTAAGTTCTCGTAAAGAAGAAGGTGCGACGTGATGGTGGGGATCGTCCGGCTGTTCTCGGAGACACAATGGGGACATCCTGAATCAGGGAAAGTGCTGAGACGGTTGAACAGCAAAACTTAGAGCGATCCTATTTCTTCATTTTCCCAGTGGTGATGGTGATTTGTGTATTCAGAGCCTAATGGCATGTGAATGGCATGAAGGATAAGTGGTTATGAATTGTTGAATGCTTCTGGAAGAGTTCGCTGCGAAGAAATGGCTGCTTTAGCATCAATGTATTGTTACCGCTTGAATGATGAGAGCTGCGTGTTTGTTCATTTCCTCCACTCAGCAGACACTATTCATTTCTAGGTTCTGGTGTTACATCAAGCAAAAGCCTCCGACTGAGAAATGGTGCTATTATATACACACCCAACTCCCTTGCAAGTGTGTCTGCTGTGAATCATGACTGTGGGCAAACCGCGCGGGGGGAATAGCCGATGGCGTCCTTTACAAAGGCATATTTAGAAGCATCAATGTTTTTGCATGTGCATTGCTGTGGTGGTCAGGGTAAAGAATGTAAAAATTAGACGGGATACTTTGTTTTAATCCAAGAGTGATAACCTCCTTCCCACAAGTATTTGTAACGACAGCAAAGATGATAATTTTGCAGTCCACATTTTCCTAGACCAGACCAAATGTTACAATCTAACTTATGTGAAGAAGACGCGGCTAGGTTAGGATCTTTTGTTAGAATTAACTACTCTCTTGTGAATGCCAATAATTAGCAGCAAAACCATACAAAAGTAATTATTGTATGGCTTTTTAAATAAATCCTTGCTGGATTTCCTCTCTGAAACTTCAAAGGATATTTTAGAATAAATTAATATTTTATCTCCTTCCTAGGAAAGTATTGTTCACATTGTTTCAAGTTGCAAATCAGAATTACAAATGGGAGCGACTCGGTTTCCATCTCTTCTCTGTCCACATGTGTTTACAAATGTTATGCTATAATCTACCATTTGGTCTTGGCTACAACTAGCATCTTGAGGGTTGCAATTTTGTTGCTCAAAGGAAAAGAGTTTTCCAGTGACAATTTCTGAGAATGTTCAGTATTTTCCTGGTTCAACCGATACCATTTTGATGTGCTACAAATAAACCCTTAAGTAGGCATAATTTATCTGGTAGCTGATCTGCTTTGTCCCCCAGTATATTTGATCATTTTCTACTGCTGAACCGGCAGTGCATTTGGACGGGTGGGGATACTGCTGTAACCAACAGGACAAGGCTTAGTGGGAAAGGTTAAAACAAAGTTATTAAGTTACATTTATGGCAAAAGACACAAGTAAATAGGACATTATAGGTGATTGTAAATAAGTAGAGAGCTGGGATTTGATTTTTTTTTTTTTTTTAATTTTCAGGTTCTAAAACTTCTCTATTTCTCTTAAGCCCAGTGCAAATTATCTTACTATTGGAGTTTCTTTTCTATATTTCCTTTTCAGGAAAGGAAGTTGTGAATTGTTTTAAGCATAGATTAGTGTTATTGTGCATATTTTGATAGTTACTGTTAAGTTCTTTTAGAAGTTTGTTTCCTTTTCAAATTGGTGATTTTAAAGATTTGATGGGTTCTTAAAGTATAATTGTATGATAATTGGGAGAGCAATTTTTCTAGCTATACACAGTTTTTTCTAGTTATACACAGTGACAGTTACGGGAAACATAGGAATACACCTTGCAGCAATTTTGGGAATGATTTCTGCTAAGTGAGTAACTTATATAAAATTATTACTTTTTTTAAAGCATTACGCCATATGCTGTTTTGGTGTTTTGTTTTTTTTCTCATCCCAAAAATATAATTAGTGATTGTTTAGCTTAGATTATTTTCAAGTACTCAATTATAGAATGTCAATGTCACATACTTGAAATTCTGTGAAACTGCCATTTTTGTGTTAATGGAACCTAATCATTTAATGAGTATTAATGTAATTTATTTAAAAGTTATTTTTCTCATTGTGATTGATTTTTGGTTTAGGTACTTTTAATATCCTTTTCTATTACATCACTTGAAGTGGAGAACTTAAAACACACAAGCAGTTCTTAATTCATTTGTAGATATGTAAAAGAATTATATGTGAATGTATTCATGGTAATACATATTCGTTTAAAGAAACCACAAGAGATCATAATACTTAGAAACCCCTCGTGTGTGGCTTAGCTGAAAAGGTACTAAACCTTGTTTTCTCTATCTACACGTCTCTCCAAGACTTTTTTTTTTTTTTAACTCCCATAGCTATAAATGTATTCTAAACACTGATGTCTCTGTAACTTTTATCTCCAGCTGCAACTTCTCTGTGGATTCTAGGATTCATGAACCAGTTGCACGAGAAATCTCAGCAGTCCATGAGGAGTGTCACAGAGATTCTGAAATCCAGATTCCTCAAACAAAGCTTTTCATGTATCTGAGGCAATCTTGTAACACTGATTAGGAAAGAGAGAGAGAGGGGAAGAAAAATTTGTAAGAAATAGAAACTATACAGAGGGAAGAAAGGCTTAAAAATATTAACGTGTTCAGATTGAACTCACAAAGTCATTTATTCAGTTAACAATAATAAAATATAATGAATAGCATTTGGAGATCAAGAAAAAGCTCTTTTAAAAATATTTAATATAAGTGTTGAGATAAAATTGAGAAGGAAATAACTCAGAAAATAAAACAAGAAGACAATGAAATAGAAAACATAATAAGAAAAATAGTGAAACGAGATGGAATATATTAAAATAATAGATATTGTGGGAAAAGAAAATAGAAAGGATAAATTTATCTATAAAATACTTGTAGAATACTTTTCATAACCGAGGGCCACATGTTTTCAGAATGACAAAGAAAACAATGTCCAGCTATATGGATGAAAATACACCCAGACCAGGGCACATAATCATGAAATTTCAGAACAATCAGGATAAAATGAAGGTTCCACAAGTTTTCTGAGAAAAACAATAAACACAAATCATATTTTATATAAAAGATTATGACTCAACATGGCTTTGTAAATCTCAACAGTAATACCAGAAACAAGAAGACAACAGAATACTGCCTTTGAAATTCTGAGGAAAAATTATTTCAAACTCAGAATTCCATATCTGGCCAATTATAACTCAGGTGTGAGAATAAATACAAACATTCCAAGTCATGCAATTATCTCCTTTGCTTTCATACCAAGGAAGCTACTTGGTGATGTTTCCTTCCATAGAAGGAAATAGATCCCCCAGAGAGGACAAGGATTCAGAAAACCAGAGATCTAACAGAAGAGAGTAATCTTCAGCATGATGGAGAGGGGACGTCTCCGGGTCACCACTGGCCACAGAGTAGAGATCAATGATGCCAGGTTGGATCATTTGGACTCAAGAGACAAACACGTTGAGGACTCTCATCACTATGTCTTCTGTGTTTACAAACCACCCTTTTAACCTGGCAAAGGGTCTGAAAGATGTTTCTTCAAGCAATACCAAATATTGACAAGTAGATGGGCAAAAGCAACATTCCCTCATGTGCAACTAAGTATATAGTTTGGAACAATCACTTGGAGAAACAGTTTCTCACTGTAGGTAGGGTCCAAGTAGTTCGCACCCACTGACCCAGCGGTTCCTACTTGTACATAAGCATTACTTTTTCAGGACTATTAACCCTGATTGGGGTTTTTCTTTATTCCAGGAACTTTTTAACTCACACACACACACAAATTGATTTCATCATTACCACCCACACCTTTTTTTTTTTTCATGTGATCGATGATGAAATTGAAGCATACAGAGCTGAGCAGCTTCCCCAAGGTTACCTAGCTACGTATGCATTTGTTGAAACGCATGGATACTTGAAATCATAGTGTTGAGTGGAAAACAAAAAAAAAATTGAAGAGTGACGCCTACATTGTGATAATTGTATAAAGTTTGACAACAAAACAATGTCATATATGTATTTAAATAACACATCAGTTTGTACAATACCTATGAACTCACAGGTGGAAGAGACACATCAGATTCAGAATAGCGTTGATCTCTCTGGAGGCAGGTTCAGAATACCGGAAAAGCTTCAGAGCTATATCATGCTTTATATTTTTAAAATGATCTAAAATGCATGCTGAAATACGAATTCTTGTTCAGTCTGAGAGGTGTGATATGGTTCTTTTTTATTCTCTCTCTGTTTCTGTATGTTGGAATGTTTCATAACTTTAAAAAGGGAAGGAAAAAACCCCAGTAACTCATTAAGCCCTCTCATCTTTTAATCTTATAAATGATTTTCCTGGCAACGACTCATGCGATTTTTTGTAATTCATACATTATAACCAATAACTTTAATACATTTTACAAAAGGATCATGTATTATGTAAGTATACAAATGAAGTAAGTGATATAAAACAAATGTTCTGAAAAGAGAGTTTCCCTCTCCCACCCCAAGTAATTCCATTTATTTTCTCTAAACGCAATCATTCCTGAATTTTGAGTCTTCAAGTTTGTGGTGAGCTGGAAAATGTCTGAATCTGTAACATCTTTTCATGTTCTTCTAATTGTCTTTCTCGCCGGGAAGAGGTAAAATAATCCATTTGTGATTTTAAAAAGTGCATTCATTTTTGTCAGAGGTGATTTAGAGCGGAATGCTTGAATACTGGACAAAAATATGCTATTTAGCCTGAGAGCCTGCCACTTCCGTCATTTTATTATGTTTCCTTGTGGTGCTTTGCTTCATGCAAGTAAATGCAGTAATTGGTCACGGGATTCAACATTTTAAGGAAAAAAGAAAGCCACCTTTGCTTTGTTTGCCTATTACCTGAATAGAATGAATAAGTTCTCAGTAATTAACCTTATGAAGTTAATGAAATTCAAAAATATAACGAATAATATAAACTTTCATAAATATTGGATATCTGAAATATTTGAACATATTCAGGTTTTTTTTTTCAAGTTCTAGTTTATGCTGATGCGTAGGTACCTAAATAAATATTTTCAGTCATACCAGCGAAGGCAAAAATCATGCTCACTATTCACTAAGTAAAAATTTCAGAAAAATGCGTATTATATTCAAAGGCTTTAGAAATAATAAAGTATACTCCAGCAAAATCCACATACTCTCATTCCTATAATTAATTGAAAGAAAAACTAGAATTCTAATAAAATAAAATAAATGGAGGTCAGTTTTCCTGCTTTTTATTAAAGTGGATTGATATGACAGGTGTCTACATGATATTTTCATGGGTGGAAAGATCTACCCAATATAACCCACTAAGGAGAGACCTCGTTGGTTAGTCCCATCTTTGAAGTAGACGCAATAACGCAACCCCTTAACTTTCTTATTCTGTTATTACATGGCATCCATCAGGACACCACTGGATTCTTTCATTGCAACAATAAGAAAAGACAATGTGTCTTATAAAGTCTGTCCAAAGGCCCACGCAAGTACAGAGCAGAAAATAAAGAGAACCACTTGGTTCTAACATCTTCCATCATTTCTAATATATAACGAGATGGTGAGCTATAGTTTTTCATGGCCTTTATTTGAAAATAATTCAAGAAGAGACTGAATATTATGATGCTGTTTTTCAAAAGTTGTACTCCATTCTTCTCCGGTACCTCATATTGGAATCTGTGGAGTGTTTCTAAGGCAAAATGGTTCTCATTCTCAGGGAATTATAGTAGCAAATGGGAAGAAGTTATACAGATTCTTTATAAAAATCTAGATCCTCCATGTATCAAAAACATACACACACTTACACTAGCTTATGTAACTGTTGCAAGTGTCCATACGTAACCGTGTCCTTATTTTAGAGCAGCTCTTGCTTGACGTGTATCATAACATTTAGTGGTAGGAATAATCTAAAAAGTAATAAGAACAATGTTCTGATAATCATCAGAATTTTCTCCTTTTTTTTTTTTCCTTGCTTATAAAGCAGCAGAACTTACAAAGTCCTTATCTCTGACTGGGGAGAGCACTGATTAATTTCTAACAGAGTTGGTGCCTGTCAGCTTGCAGACTTTTGACAAAGGGATACTGTTAGGTACAGACTCAGTCCAATATTTGAGCCTACCCGGGCTGCGGAACCATTCTCCATTCCCCCTGGAGTTGTGCTGAATTAATGAATTCTCTTTGAAAGGGTGTCATTTGTAGCCAGTGGACATTTCAAGCTGTGTTTATCTTGAATTTGCAATTCAATTGAGAGTATCTTTAAATATGGATCATTTCAGATGAAAAAAGATAGGGCTTTGTTTAATGGGGAGAAAGAAACCATCGAATAACATAGCTTAACGTCCAGTAGAATATCAGTCTAGTTCCAAACGTTAATGCAAGCTTTCACTAAAGGCAAATTCTCTCGGTCTCCCTCATCCTCGAGTCAGGAGGTGAGATAAAGAGCCCATACGCTTCAATCGTAGGGTGTGACTTTCACGGTGTTACGACATCAATTCTGATCCTTCTTTAGAAACTATGTGCTTTTCAGTGTCTGTAGACGAATATAGAAACACGTGTTGATATAGTACGTTTGCAGCTCCATCCACCAGAAGGGCTTGCCACTAGTACTGAGCACACAGGCCCTGGGTCTCGGTTCCTGGATGCTATTCCCCACTCATCTTAGAGAAAAAAAATACTAACTTCAGGGCCGAGATACGAAAAGCAGGAGATGAGTCTGAAATAACCTGTTTGTTCCAGAAAGTAAGCAAGTGCTCAGGAATGCTGGGGATACATCAGACGTACCAAGGAGCTAGTCTAAAGGGAATTCTGTTGGTCAAATTGAGAACAATTTGAACATCGAAATAAATAGCGATCATACCAGATTATGGCTCCTTGAATAAATGGAGAATCCTTGAGTTTGCCCCATTATAGATTAAAAGAAGAGGCATGGGTGGGTAAATGAAGAGAAGAGAAAGCTTTTCCTCACTGAAGATGGCAAACAGAGCAATGTGGAAAGGATTCGGGAATCCGAAAAGCACAGTATGGCAGCTGTTAATTCTGCCAAGAAATACAGTGGATGTAAAAACTAGTGGGTAAAAATCTGATGGGAGGATGGAATAATTCCATAACCTGAATGTAACTCCCTCCAAAATATTAATTGAAATGGGAAAAAAGAGGCACTTTACAGTGGAGAGGGCTGGCAAGGGGTCAAAGGTAATGTCACCAGTAACGGGACAAACTGACATCAAGCACCACCTACGGGAGGCTTTCCTTCTGTGAAATTCCTGCCAACATGTATTCCCTGAATTTAATCCTAAGATAAACTCAAATTGATGGACATTCTATAAAAATTTAGCCTCTGATTTAAAAGTGTCAAGGTATGGAAGTAAAGATTGAAAACTGTTCCAGGTTGACTGATGCATAAAAACGAGATACGAGGTGATTCAAAACCGGGTCCTTTCGCCATAAAGCACATTATTGGCGCAGCTGGGAAAAATCTAAGTAAGATGAATAGAGTCGGTGGTGATAGTGCATATAAATGTCCTGATTTTGAAGGTTGCTGTGGACATGTGAGAGGATAGCCTTGTTTTTAGAAATGAAATACTAAAATATTTGCAGAGGATAGAAATTATGTTGGCAACTTCCTTCCAAGGGATCTGCGGGGGGAGAGTTCTTCATACTACTCTTACAATTTTTATGTAAGTTGATATTTCAAAATGAAAATTAAGAAAATAATTAGAAAGAAGAAGTACTGGTTTAGGAGAAAAGTATTACAATTAAGAAATAAAAGTGTAATTCAGAGTTGGACCTAAATAATAGTGGTACATGTCGTTGAAACTTGAAAGTAACTGACGAAAACAATTCTAGAGCATTTTAGTTCTGTAGAAAGTTTAAAAGTTAATGAGTCTGAAACTTTGAGAATAATATTTGAGGTTAGTCGGAAAGAAATGAGACTGATTGAGACTTTTAAAATATTTGTGCAAAGGTTCCAAGCCAAGGCTCTTAAATATATTTTTTTGTAATCAGATTGAATGTTTTGATTTGGATATAAAACTGAGAAACAAAAATGACAAGGATAAAAGATCTCCCAATTGTGTCCAAAGCTATGTAGATACAAATCATGGTATCATTAGGGACCCGTCCATGGAAGAATGTGTTGAAAATGGCATCTCTAAGTTTACAGGTGACTGAAAACTCTTGTGGATGGAGAAAATCAAACAGACGGATTCTTTTTATTTTATTTTATTTTATTTCCTTTGTTTATTTTAGAGAGAGAGGAACGGAGAGGGAGAGAGAGAGAAACATCGATGAGAGAGAACATCGATTGACTACCTCCTGCATGCCAGGGATTCAGCCCACAACCTGGGCATGTGCACTGACCGGGAATCGAACTGGCGACCTCTTGGTGCATGGGTCAACGCTGAAACACTGAGCCACACCCGCCGGGAAAACCGATGGATTCTTATTTTAAACACTTTCAAAGCTATTTTAGACCAAAAATTGCAAGTAAGCATAATGTAAATAGGTAGAGAAAATTAATCCAGTGTATTTGCATAAGAATGGATTACAAAATAACAATGGTAAGACAGCAAATATGGCATGCCGAGATTAAAATTAATTTTCTGACATCATTGGTCCTTCTTCTGGATGGACCCAAAAGGTTGGAGATAACGTTGAGAGAATGAGCTGACCAATGCACTAATCACTGAGAGAGACACCGGGAGGCTGTTCGCAGTATGTTCGCTAGACCTCAGGGGAAGCAGAGCGGCCCTGGAGACAGCTGGAGGAAATGTTCTGTCTTCTGACTTAGGACCAACCTTCTAGCTTTGTGCTGAGATTTCCTCGGTCTGAAGCCAACATTTCACTTAGTTATATGTTGTCCTTACACACTGTCTTCACGTCAGTACTTGATGCCAGCTGTTCTTCAAGCTAAAATTCCTTTCTTTTACCTCGCCAACGACCCATTTTCAGGATCTACCTCTATTTCCTCCCTTTTCTTGGACTCTTCTGGGAACATTGTATCCACACCCATCTACCTCCTGTGAATACTGACAGCATACAATGTTAGCAATAACCACTCCCTGCTTTGTAGATGTCACGGATTGTCGTCTCGCTATTCAACGCCATACTTCCCCAGATGAACGTGGGGTTCCTGAAAGCTCAGTCCTGTCGTGTATTCACGCGGTGTCTCCTGTGACCCAAATGCATTGCCAATAGCTGTGGAGAGAAAACTAATTATTTTTCTCTTCCAGCAGGCTTTTGTATTTAGGTCAACTCCTGGATAAATTAAACAGAGGTGCAAAAATTGTCAATGCATATTAATAAATGGAAGTGTATCAGAAGCACAGAGAGTTAGTTATGACTGGAAAAAGGATGTTTGTGATATTACATCAAGGCTTTTCACAGATGTAGGCTGCTGTTTCTCAGACCAAGTCCTTGGATGTCATTACAGGAACTCACTAAAGCAATTTGTAGGTTACGTATGCTCATTTTAATGTTAATTATTAGTCTGTATTCCTAAACACGTATTTTCGAAGCCAAAATTCAAACTTTAAGAGTGTAATATACAAAAGCTTGTATCGCCCTGGCCTGTGTGGCTTCATTGGTTGGAGCGTACGCACGCCGAAATGGGGTGGGTTCGATTCCCGGTCGGGGCACATACCCAGGTTGTGGGTTCGATATCCAATCGGGGCGTGTGTGGGAGGCAAGCGATCGATATTTCTCTCTCACGTCCATGTTTCTCTCTTTCTCCCCCTTCCTCTCTGTAAAATCAATAAAATAAAATAAATAGGATCTTAAGATTCTTTTAAAATCTGCATCACCTGCATTTCTAATAGAATAGATTAAATTAGTTCTCTAGTTAAAACATATTTAGCTCTGGTACATGTCATGCTTTTCTAAAAATAACACCTGGTATTTTCTAATCTATTGGTTGGTTCTGTGAGAAGTTCCTTATGTTGCTCCATTTCATCCATTAAACTTCACTGATGGAATAGCTCCCATTTTACCTGTAACCATGGAAACTTTTATTACATTGTCCGACAATGAATAAATAAGCTAACTTCCAAGAAATAAGTGAGGACAGCGTTATTTATTTTGTTCAAAGTAGAGGACATAGCATGGTTCAAAGGAATTCACAGATCATCCAATAAGCCAAAGAGCCACTCTTTGCAGATCTTTGGTTAAATATAATATTCAGTTCCATAACCCTGCCTTCCCCCAGCACCCCCTCACCCCACCCCAGCTGTCAACACACCAAATCACGTGCATTGATTAATGCAAACCACAGCATTCAGCTCCCTTGTTCGTCATTGGTGGGAAGAGAATTCATCAGTAGTGAAAGTTCTCGAGTGTTGGCCACAGAAAACAAGATAGAAAGAAGAGGCCTAAATAATATACACTCTTCTGTAATCAGGCCCTGGAGATGCTTCAGCGTTTTGTATACAACATGAAAGAAAGCATGCTAATATCTTATTCTCTTTGTTGACTGCTCTCCCTGAGATGCCTGACAAATTGATATGTCATTTTAAGATTATTAACGACAAGTGGAAAGAACAAGAACTTGCTATAAAATGTCATGGAAAAGCTTTTTGGAAATGGTAAGGAATTCATTGCTAAAATCGTTTCAGGGAATCTGTGAACTTTAATTGGGCTCAACAAATGTTGGCAGAGGGTTCTGTTTTTTATCCTCAGGGTATTTGCTTTTTAGGTACAGGACAAAGGAATGGCCATTCAGGTTGTGTGAGTCAAGACATAGATTGCATTGAAAGGAGTGGAAATGGTGGGCAACGGGGCTTTGGCACACTGCTAACACCATCTGGCAAATGGGCACAAGAAGTTTGCTGGGAGAGTTAACGAAACATGAGGCTTTAAGGACATTTCGGGCACTTCGTAGTTTTAACTATGTTATATTCTTTTGTCTTCAAAATATAGTAGATGAGCATTTTTTTTATTTTGTAGCCAAAATTCTGGCATGATCTGAAAAAGAGAATCCTCCTGATTTGTGAAGAAGCAGAATCTGTTTGAAAACACCATGCCCTTGTGACATCTAGAGACTCATGTCCACTAGTGGGTGGTGACAGTGACAACATAACCCCCTAGCCGTGACTGACTAACTGCTAATGTTAATCAATCAGTGAGACACTGAGAGGATGGCCTAGTTCATAAAGGAGAGTCTCAGCACGGTTATGGGATGTGCAGATTGTAACAGTTTTCGGTTATTCGGGTACTTTTGAGGATTAAATGGACTTCGGTCATTGAATTACTCTTGTAGCGATATATACATTTCACATGCTTCATGTTTTTTGAATGCTGTATTCTTTTGAATTGAAGAAAGATAAAGACACTAGAAATATTATAAAAAGGAAAAGGGAGGGCCTCGAAACCGTATAAGCCAGGCTCCGCGGTTCCCTGCCACCTCCTTCAAACTTAAACTCTAACTCACGTGGTCCTGCTCATTGGGCCGGCTCCGGGTTGTAGTGTCCAAATAGAGGAAGAACTTAGAAGCTAATGCACTGTCCCTCGAATTCCTCCCTAGGAATGACAGCTAACGTAACTGTCACTACCCGAGGAGCGATAGACACTGCTGTGTGGTGTTTCAGGTTAGAGTCTCTTATTGAATATTCGTACAGTACTTACCTATTTCCGATGCTCGTTCACTGTGTCCACCCCTTGGGTACGCTAGGAATGGGGTACCTTTCTATCTGAGTTCTAGGAAATTGAAAGTCGTGGGACTGTTCGAAAACTTGGACACGTCAGTGCTAATTGAGAACGGAGCCAGCTCTCACGCCCGGGGAAGCAGGGAGAACGTGTGAGCAGCGACAGCCTTCGTCCGGTATCTGACGGCTGTCGCAGTATCACCGCTGAGAGGCAGGTCTCTGTTCTTCGCCTGAATTCAAGGCAGATGTGATCCTGTACTTAGCCTGGTGAGAAATCTCCGCAGTGGATCATCCCATGGGTTTAAGGAAGCAAATCTTTTTATAGTCAAGGGTTTTCTCATCCCTGCCCATTCCAAAGCTCGTTGTAGGTAATCTTTGAAATAACAAGAATGGAAAAACAGGCAATAAAGTGTAGGTTTTTAATGAAGATAAGCCCATACAAACTACTTTTTTCAAGGTCTTCTTAAGAAGTACTGGTCCCCCAAGGAGAGTAAACGCACTGACCCTTGACTAACAGGTTTAGACTGCACAGGTCCACTTATACGTGGATTTTTTCCAATAAATATGGACAGTGTCATAAATGTATTTTCTCGTCCTTTTGATTTTCTTAATGACATTTTTTTCTCTAGCTTCTTAATTGTAAGAAGATAGTATATAATACATATAGCATGCAAAGCATGTTCTAATCGACTGTTTATGTTACTGGTAAGGCTTCCGGGAAACAGCCAGCTGTGAGTAGTTCAGTTTTGGGGCAGTCAAAAGTACGTGAATTTCCGACTGTGTGGGTCGGTACCCCCAACCCCCCATCTTGTTAAGGCTCATTGAAGTTCACTTTGGAAGGTATATCGACAGACGGTCCAATCTGAGCAAATTATTTCTTCTTTGATTGTCCAAGGTGCCTGGAATTCCAGTTTTCAAATTCTTTTCTGTATTTAAGGCCCCTCCCCCGCAACCCTCGGGGAGGCTTCTTTTCAAAACCTCCTGTTACTGCTTATAGAAAACTTCGATTAATGAAGCTCAAAATAGTTGATCGATTAGCTAGATTTTTGCAACCAGGAGTAGAGAGCGAAAAGCGTGGCCCACAGAGGAGTTCCCTTTGGAGGTGGTGGGGTCACAGGGGAGGGTCTGCTCCCAGGTCCCTGCGCACAGAAGGGGGGCCCTGTGATCCCTCAGAGAAAGCTGCCAGCGTCTGGGGCAGCCTGGGCAGGTGTACTGAAGCCAGAGTGACCACTTCTGCTCAGGAGAGGGTAACCACTTGCCTTTTTAATCAGAGCTTGGTCATTTAGGTTGTGAAAAACAATATTTTTCCAAGGATTCCCTGTCCTCCTCTTCCCACTGAAACTTGAATGGACAGTTTTTAAAAAAAAATTTTTTTTCTTTATTGATTTTAGAGAGCGAGGAAGGGAGAGGGAGAGAGAGATAGAAATATTGATGAGAGAGAACATTGATTGGCCGCCTCCTGCATGCCCCCCACTGGAGATCGGGCCCACAACCTGGGCGTGTGTCCTGACCAGGAATCGAACCAGCGACCTCTTGGTGCATGGGTCGACGCTCAACCACTGAGCCACACCAGCTGGACCAAATGGACACATTTTGAAAGTGCTGTTCATTTCTCGCCTTCTTTCCCCGTCCTTTCACCTGTCCCTTTCCTCCGTTCTCCCAGTCTTCCTCCCTCGCCCCCACCGCTCACTCCATGTTATAATCTTCAACTCCGTGGACATGTGACTAAGCTGGAAAGCTTGGTACCTCATTCCGCCTTTTATGAAAACGGAGCATTCATAGAATGTGCTTTGTCATAACACAGCGCTCTAAAAGGCTGTGTTTTGTTTTGTTTTTTTCCCTGCAGTTGAGTTATTGAAATTATTGTACTTTTGTGTTGTTCCCTATTAATGCTATAACTGCATACTTCACATACGGACAAACACTGTAAAATGCTTCATTTAGTATCTCAGGTAAAACGTGGTGCTTCTGTTCAAATTCTCTTTACGTTTTTATGTATAACATAGTCCATTTTTGTTTTTTTACTGGTAGATTTTTGATAAATGCCCATAACTTAGGAAATAACAAGCAAGGAACAGTAAACTGATTTATTTTCCCTGAACAACCCTTTTCACAATCACTTCCCAGGTACAAATTTCAAACTCCGTATAAGAAAAGGACTCTTAGACAGTGATATGGCGGACATCCATCAAAGATTCACGTAAGGCAGTAAGAGAGCAACCTGAAGGATGCTCGAGCTGGCTCGAAAACAAAAAGACGTGAGAATACTGGATGCCGTCAGTGAAGGGAAGAATGTCAAAATCAGTCAGAGACAGAGTAGCTCAAGGTCGCCCAAGGCAGGACATCTATGACAAAGCCATTGTTTCTATTGGATAGAAACCATTAGAATCTCTGTTAGAAAGAATGTCATTTGTAATGTGTTGATTTTATATGTTAGCACCTATTTTTATAGAACCAGGGTTCTATTCAATAATCTATAATAAGTTTAAAAAAAAAGAGAGAGACATATTTCCCTAAAAAATCAATGACTTGTAGACATGTTTGTTAGACAATTCTTTAGTGTTAATGGGGCACTCAGAATTATTTTACCTTAATTGAAAAGTTTGCATAAGTCTTTTTACTTACATAGTAAATAGACCTACATAGACCTATAATGTCCAATAATGAAGCACCAAAGGCATCGGTGAAGTACAGAATTTTCCAAGAAGGCATTGAGTGGAAGGACAAGATTGCTTTCTTTTTTTTCCCAATCCTCACCTGAGGACATTTTTGCATCTATCTTCAGATACAGCAGGAGGGAGAGAGGAAGGGAGAGAGACAGAGAAACATCGATGTGAGAGAGACACATCACCTGGTTGCCACCCACATGACCCCAACCAGGGCCGGGGACAAACCGCAACCGAGGTACGTGCCCTTAGCGGAAATCGAACCCGTTTCTCTCTGGTCCCCGGGGCCGATGCTCTAACCACTGAGCCAAACCGGCCAGGGCAAGACTGCTTTCTTAATAGAAAATTGAACCCCAGGGAAGAAGAAGATGCACGTAGCTCCTGTCCTGCAATCATCTCCTCCCCGACTCCATGCCACGCGCCCTAGACGGGCACCGTCCACATTTCGTGGTTGGCTTGCGGACTAGTACAGTGGCTCCCCCGCTGTTGCGCTGCGGGTCTAACTGGGGGCTGCTTTGATTGAGGACAGAGGTAGGACACAGGGGAATCACACAGAGATGGACATCTTTTCCTCACCTGTGCTTTTGTTTTTCAGAGAAAATAGGTGGGTATTTTGTTGACACGCTGACATTGTAGTTACAGTTACCATTGATAACAGTGAGTTCCATGTCATCAATGTGTCTTTGGAACCTGTTAGACTAGATTAAAAGCCATGTGGAACTGCAAATCGTTCTCCAAAAAAACTGGCCATGGACGCCAGCGAAAGAAAGAGTGACGTCATTGGATAGCGAGGCCAAAAGAAATACAGAAGGATCAGGTCTTTTCCAATGTGGGTAAGCTAAAGGCATGATCGTGTACGCGAACCTACTCGTTCCCTTGATCAACAGGAATCCCCCTTTTAAAAAGATTCTGAACCCTTATCGTGAGAATAACCACAAAGGGCAGAATCAGCACTAATGTCTCACAGTTAATTTATGTACTTAACAGTTGAAGGTCAGCTGCCTGGCTTTGTGTGAGTGACCCGGTGGTATCTCTCTTGCCAGCCTACAAATGTCTTTTCATTGAGAACTGTTCTATAGGCTCTGAGTAAATAATTCATAATACCAATCAGACACTTTAACCTGCCAGTAAAAGTAAATGGTTTTTGCAAATCTTTATTGTTGTTACAGTAACTTCTATATTTTCTAAGTAGTACTGGGAATTTACTGACCAATTGAAAATTCACCTTTCAAACTCCTATAGTGCTTTGAAAATAAACCTTGAAGAAAGCGTTTTCTCCCCTGTGTAGTCTGCTGCCGCTGAGTGTGGAGATGCATTTCTAAATGTCCCCGTATTCTGGTGTGGTGCCATCTCCGTGGGTTTGTCTTATATGCTGTTTGACCTTCTGGCACTCAACAAGCCATATTCGTAGCTGACCGAATGGCAGTTGGGATGGAGGACTCTGTCCTCTCGATGGTGTCTCATGAGTTGGAAATACTATTTTAAAATTTCACAACAAAAGCACTAACACACACACACAAACCAAACTTCAAAAGAAAAGGGACCTGTGTCAATATCTGTGTAACTTTCCTAGGCAGGTTTTCCTTTCATAGGTTACACTTCAGATGTGTTTGGTATAATCTGCGAAGTTGCCAGGGTTAGGCTGCTCATCCCGATATTGGTATCAGTGGATTATGTATCAATTTATTAACTTAGTCTGCACTCAACGACCATTTTGCCTAGCATGTCTACAGTAGAAATCTAGCCCAGCCGGTGTGGCTCAGTGGTTGAGCGTCGACCCATGCAGCAAGAGGTCGCCGGTTCGATTCCCAGTCAGGGCACATGCCCAGGTTGTGGGCCCGATCCCCAGTGCGGGGCATGCAGGAGGTGGCCAGTCGATGTTCTCTCTCATCAATGTTTCTATCTCTCTCTCCCTTCTTCTCTCTCTAAAATCAATAAAGAAAAAAATATTTAAAAAATAAATAAATAAAGTAGAAATCTAGTTTGAAGGCATGCGGATACATAAAAATGGTTGATATCTCCTAAACATGTTTCAGATATAATATGAGAATTCTTCCATGGCCCAACAGAAAGTAACTTGGATGGTAATAGTGTTTCAGAGCCAGAAAGGTTCGTAACAGACTAGCTATGGTCAAAACAGAGTTATAAAGGAGTCAGTTGCTGATGTAGGTCTTCAGTGAGAGAGAGAGTTGAGCTAGTAAAATATGCAAGTGTCCAGAAAGGTACTGGTTATAGCAAATAGCATGAGAAAAGGCTTAAAGAAAAAACATAAGACAATCAGCACTCAGACAATGCAGTGATACAGTGCAGGGCCAACCCAGTGCCTGTGAGTGATGGTTTCGGAGTGAGGGTTCGGAGTGATGGTTTCGGAGTGAGGGTTCGGAGAGATTGACTTGTACAGATCACAGATAATCATGAATTCTAGGTGGATTGTTAAAAATTCACACTTGATGCGCTGGGCACCCAAATGCCAGTGAAGGCTTTTGAATATTTATGTAAACTAATTTGGAATGTTTTGTGTGACCTGTTTTAGAATAGTTTCCCGTTGTATACACTTCATTGGAAACAGTGTAACGCCGGAGTCTGCATGCCTAACCGAGATGCATGTAACAACTCAGTAGAGAGACCATGGTGTTGAAGGGGTCTGGCCGGGCGTGATGGATGTGTGGGCAGCGTGCCTGACCTTGCTCATTACCTGTCCTACTGGGGCACTGTGCCTTGCACAGCACCCCTGGGTGAGGTTTCCTTGATGGATGGAGCTCTCAGCTGTTTGAGTTGACCCACTTACAGCTGTCATCTGAAGGGGAAAGCCAGGCTGCTGCGCGGTACACATGGCCGGTGATTTGTTCTTCTTACTCAGGTATGCCCGGAGGCCCAGGTGTGAGGGGAACGGTACGGAGAGCATGGGCTGGCCCGTTACAGCTCCGTTTCCCATAATGACCCAGGAATGCTGCATTGTCAGTGCCAAGTTCTCCCACAGTGTTAACTGTGCTCGGGGCTGGGCAGATGGAACCTCACTGCAGAAGCCAAGGAAACATCTTCATCTCTGAAGAGCAGGGAGCGGGACACACTTCAGACAAGGCTGATGTTGGGTGACAAAGAAAGAATGCGGTTTCGTGTTCTTGGAAATAGTATTATTTGAATGCATTTCATATTATCATCGTGCAGTGTTTTTTGTGATTTAAAAAAAAAATGGAGACAACCTGAGAATCTGCCCAGCGCCCCAGGTTTACACATGCAAAATGTTGACTCAAATCCCAAAATGGTTACGGGATTACGTGAGTCACTCAAGTTCAAGGAGCATCCAGAAATTCTAGAACCGGGTCTGTTCTCCTAATAATCAGACACGCCCTTTGCTGTTTTATCTCAGTAATTCATAGAGAAAATTACTTAAAAGTTCAAAGTAAAATATCGAGCCTTGATTAATGCTCATATAGTTTTTTGTTTTTTAACTAATCCTTTTTATGACGTGTTTTCCAGACCACAGCAACCCTCACCAAGGTAAAATATGGTAGGGCTCTTATGTCTCCTGGCATGATCGTTTTATTTCTAATACTTCATTCTAAAGTCAAAGTCATATTAGGCATCTCACTTCACGTTTGAACCCGTAATAGTTCGTAGTGAATTGGTATCAAGAGAAACTTCTTAGCCTTTTCAACTCAACAGGTTTTAAAAATATGTCTCTCCCTCTTCCTACTGGTTTAATTCACTGTGGAACTTGAAGCTATTTGTATTTCTATTAACCAAACTTGACCATGTTCTATTTTGCTTCTCTTTATAGTTTTGTATCTTCAAATATTGTCTCAGGCACAAAATGTTTCATTACTCTCCTAGGCTTTATACCCCTTGATGATTTGATGGATAACTTATTTCACCAAACATAGATGAGTGTTCGACCTGTGGAGGGTGGCGGGAAGAACTCTACAACACCATGAAGGAAGCCCATCCAGTCGGTACTGATGTGTCAATGAATACATTTGGAGCAGGGCTGTACAACCATACTTTCTCTTCTTATTATTTTTTTTAAATCTTTTAGCACTGAGTTTAATATTTTTTAAATCCCGTGCTCACATATGGAAGATTCTGTATCCTTTGACTATTTCAGTACCCTCCCCAGGTCTTCCAGAGTTCGAGCATTTCTTTGTTGTAGTTTAGTGAGCAGGTTACAAATAGTATCCCCTAGAGACACTGTCCTGCAGGGCGATCAAGCTCCCCGTGTCTTTGGGCTGGCTTCTCTGAGAGTTCGGTGAGCCATTCCTGCCAGGCATCGTCTGTGGGGACCCCTGCATCTGTCCTCCGTTGTAACAACTCCACTGTGCCAGAAATCCAAGTTCAGTCAGCCACCTCCTCCTCAGAAAGCCACCATCCAGTGAAGACGATAAAGCCTCCCAGAATGCCTGTTTTACTGAAGGGTTTTCTCACTGGCCTAGATTTACACTGTGCAGATGTGTGTGGAGTTGTAGACAAACACATTATAAATTGTACATTTTTTCTGTTTCTTCTTCTTTCACATAAATGTCGAGTAAGACCTCTGGAGGATTCTTTTGTTAGCATATTTCTATCAAGAAAACACAATAAACAACTTTTTCCATAACAAAATATTTACAATAGCCATATTGTGATTTGAATATCATTTTTGGTGACATTTTGCCAAAGCCCCCCCCACCCCAAATTGGAAAACAATCAGATAAAGGACTCTTCCTGAGCCATATGTTTCGTTTTCTAGTCAAAGAATTTTATTACGTTTATCAAACATAGTTACGGTCCCGTTGCGTGTTTCTGATCAATTATATTCGGTGTATGTATTTGGTGATTGCACTCTATGCTGGAGTCCACCAGTCTGTTATCTATGAAGCTGAGAACCAGTCATCTGAACTTGTAGTCGTGTGCCAACGTGTGTTTAGAAATTTCATATCATTTTGAGGCAAAAAAAAAAAAATGGATCTTCTCTAAAATGCAGATTTTGATAGTCCAAGGACACACTTGTGATGCTCAGCATATAATCTTTCTGTCATGAAAGTTTTACTTTAAAGTAATTCAAGATTCACCTGTATTTGTAAGAAATACCGTAAAGAAACCTTCTGTCCCTCTTTTATCCAGGGTCCTCCAATGGTGACATCTTGTAAAACTATGGTATAATTCTACACCCAAGATATTGGAGAACATTTTGACACTTGCCAGATGGGAGCGGGGTTGGGGGGACTGGCTGAAAAAAGTGAAGGGAATAAGAAGTTCAAATTGGAAAGTATAAAATAGTCGTGGGGATTTAAGTGCCGCACAGGGAATATAGTCAATAATATTCTAATCGCCATGTACGGCGTCTGGTGGGTACCAGATTTATCGGGATGATCACTAAGTACGTTATACATAATGTCTAATCCCTGGGGTATACACCTGACACTAACATAATACCGTATATCAACTGTAATTGAAAAATAAAAAATCATTTAAATTTTTAAAAAAGATTTCCACTGCCTCCAGCATCCCCCATGTTGTCATTCTAGCCGCACCTGCCCCCCTTCCGCGACTTCTCCCCACCCCCTAGCGACCAGCACTCTGTTGTGTCTGTGAACCAGAGCATGTGTTGCTCACTGAGTCAGTGAGCTAGGACCTGCCACTGTTCTCTGTGACTGCTGGTCTCCTGCCCTTTGTGGACATGATGGTTGCTCCAGCCTCCTTTCGAATCCCTTCGTCACCACTGGAGACGTAGCTGAGCCCTTCTGGTGCCAAAGCTATTTGGGTTTCACAGTGACACGGAAAGCAAGCCAGTCACTCCCATCAGTGTCTTTTCCATGCTGTTTCCCGATTGGCACATGTGGTCATTGGGGCTTTGCTGGAGATAAGTTCCTCTGGTGCTCCCCTCTATATGCCCCCTAAGCTCCAATCCCCATCCCCACGGAAGGGAGCAAGTCGTCTCATTTAGAATTTAAGTACAGTCTGTAGATACAGTCTCCACTGTTTTCTTTATACCCTTATTAGTAACAGTCTAGTATCTAATCCCACGACAGTGACAAAGTAGCCTGTCAGTGGCAAGAAATAGAAGCGCGCATGCCAGAGGACAGAGTTCAGAAATGAAAGCCAACCTGGATTTTCTAAGCACGTTCTCCTATGTCTTGATACACTTACAACTGAAGAGAGAACTGCTTTCGTGTGATGGGACTGTTCTGTGGCACAGGTGGGAAGGTTACATGAATCTATAGAAGTGGTAAAAGTTTTATGCAACCCTCCCAAATAGAGCAGATATACAAGCTAGTTAAATCGGCCTGTAGTTTAGCTAATGATATTATTATATACCAGTGTCAAATTTCTGGCCTTAAAGATTATACGTTGATTATGTAAAGCGGCAGGAGAAAAATACACAGGATTTCTCTGTGTTACTTTTGCAACTGCTGTGTGAGTCTAAAATTATTTCAAAAACAACCTAAAGGCAAAAGACATCAAACGTATAGGTGGCCGTGTGATTTGATGTCCCTGTCTCTTCATTCTGGGTGTGTGTGCACTGCATGTGTGTGTCTCCGCTCAGTGCATGTATTATTTGACGCCATCAGTTTGCATGGCTAAAAAGCCAACATGTATTTACACTGTTTGGATATTCTTGATGAATATGATGCTGAACATAGGACCCTGAGCCACACGTAAAAGCATTGTAACACATAGGTGTTTATATCAAACATAGGTCAATAGATCATTTCCGGGTAGAAAGAAATGACAGAATACTAATATCTAAACTATATAAATACGATGGCTCAAGCCTAAAGTCTGGTTTTACGTTGTCTTATTAAGTACCAAAATATTACTGAATGCAAATTACTCTGAAAACCACAGTATGAATAACGTATGCTTACTCCATTACTTTGATCTCTTGATAAGGTTTATAAAACGGTTTAGACTTTATGTAATATTTACATACTATATATAATTCAAGAAATATACTTTATTTTTGCAATCATGATCACATATGGAAGTTAACACAGAGTCTCAAATGATTTTTAGTTATTCTTGTAATGTGTTCTTTCCATTAGAGGTCAAGTTTCACTTTCTTTTTATTTCCTCCCAGGGTATTGTCATGCTAACAATCTTTCCTCCAGATAGTTCTGTAGAGTCTCTCTCAAAGGCATATTGAATACAATAGACCTGAACCACACCATCTTATTCTCAAAGTAACCTCATACATTTTTTTTAACATTTATTCGAAAGGGCATATTCAAAATAAGCTCTCTAATTGCTTTGTTCCCCAGAATCTCTGGCTGCGGATAATTGGCTAACAAAACCGATTGCTTGTTAGCTTTGTTTCAGTGATTTTTTTAAAAAATATATGTTTTTAATTGACTTTTTTAGAGAGAGATAGAAACTTTGATGTGAGAGAGAAACATTGATCGGCTGCCTCCTGCGCGCCCCCTACTGGGGATCGAGCCCGAAACCCAGGCATGTGCCCTGACGGGAATGGAACCGGGACCTCTCAGTCCATGGGACGCTGCTCAATCCACTGAGCCACAGCGGCCGGGCATCAGTGATTTTTTATAAAATTCATGAAATGAGTGCAAACCCCCACCTGTCACACCTGAATGCTCTGGGAAGGAGGGGGATCTTTCTCTGGATAATATTTTGCTACGATAGCTTAAAATCAGAAGATTTCTTTAACTTCAGTGTGCCCTACATTCTCCGTGTTCCCCTTTCCCCTTAGTTGAGAAAAACGTGTTCCGAGGTTAAAACGATGGTCATCTGCTTGGAGTTTTAAACTACTCCATTCAGTCACAAATGACATTTTCGTGTGTACGGGGGATCATAGGGGGACGCTGAACTCATCACCACGTTGCACAGGAAACGGAGCGTCTCCGGTTGTGGAGAAGCTGAGACAGGGCAGGTGCAGGGTGCATTTCCTGTCACCTGGGAGCTGTAGCTGGCTACTCGTCTCAGGTTCCAACGAAAAAGACCCCTGAGTGTCACACACATGTTGGCTCAGCTGGGTCGTTCTGTTCACGTGTTGAAAAGAATCTGTTCAGTGGGCTGTGTGGACTGTTCAGTGCACCATCCTATAAACAGAAGGAAGGGCGATAATTGCACAAAGTATTCTTGGCACGTTATTGCGCGGGCAGCACGGGAGCAAAGGCTCCCGCTCTCTGCTCGGAGTGAAGTAACCAGGTCCTCACAGAAGGAGGTTTTCCATTTAGGAAACATCCCTTTCCAGGCAGTATGTCAAGTACATGGAAGGAGAAAGAGATTGGACGCTGGGAGAAGATTCAGAGAGCTGGCGGTGGCGGGGGCGGTGAGGGTTTGAGAGAACACAGTGGCCGCAGGAGTGGAAAAGGTGTCACTGCGGGGACAGGACCCGGCAGGGGACATTGTGTGTGTGCAGAAGGAAGGGGAAGAGTTACAGATGTGGCCCAAGATGTGGCTGGAGGATTCGGAGAATGGCAGGTCAGCAAGCAGTACGGGAAAGGAGGAGATGGAATACGTTTTGGTGGTGAAAGGACAGAGACTTTCTCTTTTTCAGATTTGGAACATCGCCCCGCTGTCCATATGAAGATGTCTGTTGGACAGTAGGAAAGCGGGCCGCGATCTCAACATCCAGCTCAGGGCTGGAGGGACGGATATGGAAAGCAGTGCCCATTATTTGGATTAGCAGGAGACCTCCTAGAGGCGGGTTGAGGAGTCAGAGACCTAAGGGAATACATGGGATTCCTGTCCCAGAATTCAGCTGAGATCACAGTCTCCAAGAGACACGATTAGGGTCCCACGTGCTGGAGGGGTTGCAGAGGGTCAGGGCTGAGAACGAGCCTGGGATTGCACCCTGTTAGCGCAGGGAACTAATTATAAGGGGAGAGTGGGAAACGAGACTCACGCCCTCGGAAGGCTGGGAAGTTTGGGAGGTCAGCAAAGGCGGCCATCGTGTCATCGAAGTGAGTGGGGCTCAATGAGGTTGTTTGTTTTTCGTTCCTCTGGGGGTTTTGTTTTTTGTTTTGCTTTGTTTATTGCTTTTCTTGATTTTTTTTTTCTCTTTTGCTTTTCAATCAGGACACTTACTTTGTTTTGTTGAAAGTGTTGAGGCAGGGAGAGTTTTTAGGGAAATCACTGTAGTACGAGGGCCCCATGGAGACAGGGCTGATGGCAAACCCGGAGGTGGAGCGCAGTGAGGAGAAGGGAGAACGTGGCCCGAGCAGGACGTCCCCTCGGTGGGCTGTGCATATAGCACACTTCGTTCATCCATTCATCAGCTGGCTGAGATCGGGGAGCTTTCTAGATTGGGGTGATTATGAATAAAGCCCCATAAACATTCACATTCGGACTTTATGTGACGGTAGCTCTTCATTTTCCTTGAGCAGTGGGATTGCTGGGGGCGTTTAAGAAGCTGCCAAACTGTTGTCCAATCTGACTGTATCACTTCGCATGTTTACTAGCAACACCCAGCATTGTCATTAGCACAAGTATTGGCAGAGGGCTCTTGTTATTTTGTTCCTGAGCTGCGGATTCACCCCAGGTCCCCTTGTCCCCGGAGCCCGAGCAGATGTTGCAGACTGGCTCATGAGGCACAGCTAGGGAAACCCGAGCTTCCGAGACCTCATTCCTTTATCATGACCTTTGTCCCAGAGGAGACACTGTCACTATTGTGCTAGCTGGGAAGAGTCTGCCCTCTTCCCCAGAAGGAACATCTGTGTCTCCCAGCTGCTTGCTATGCAACCATCTCTATAAAGATACGACACAATGAAAGCTTGCTCACGTCTGGCCCGTGTGGCTCAGTGGTTGAGTGTCGACCCATGCACCAAGAGGTCACCGGTTCGATTCCCGGTCAGGGCACATGCCCAGGTTGTGGGCCCGATCCCCAGTGAGGGGCATGTAGGAGGTGGCCAATCGATGTTCTCTCTTATCAATGTTTCTATCTCTCTCTCCCTCTCACTTCCTCTCTCTAAAATCAATAAAGGAAAAAAAAAATTTTTAAAAAGAAAGCTTGCTCACAAGAGAAACACAAGCCACCCCTGAGGAACTGTCTCCCAACACGGGGGACATTTTTCAATGGCCAGGTTTACTTTCTTAATGTTCATATGGCTTGTTGATGATATATGATGCTTCTTGCACCATTTTTGTTGCGTTCCAAGTTTTGTGGTATAGCAACTATTTCACTTTTATTTCAAATTGTTTGGCATAAACTTGTTCATAGTATTAAAAACAGATTATTTTAAATACAGTTATGTCCTCTCTTCATTTCCAATGTGGTCATCCCCCCTTTTTTGGGGGGCGGTGGGGGTGGTAGAGATTGGTCTCACCAGAGATTTTCTAATTTTACTTTGTAGAGAAGCATCTTTTGGTGTTCTTGATCTTTGTGTTTTATTTATTTTCACTCTTATCTTTTTAATGATTGTCTTATGTGCTCTATATTCTTTGAATTTATTCTGGTCTTTTTTTCTAACTCCTGAAGTTTTATGCTCAGGTCATTAATTTTCACCCTTTTTCTACTATAAATAATAAGGTCTTTAATTTTCCTCCAAATACAATTTAACTGCATGCCACAAATTTTGATATCTTACTCTTTTTATGACTAATTTTCTTTCCGTTGTATTTAGCCCCGTTTGTCTCTGTTGTTTGAGTGCATTGACGTGTACACACTAGTTGGTGGCAGAGTTAAGATAACAACTACTTATCTGAGCGCTTCTGTTTTTGTTTATATTACTGTTCAGTCAGTGTAACTTAACTGCATCGTCTTCGGAGAATGTGGACTGTGCGGCACCAAATTTTAGATTCTGCTCTGACTCCGCCACCCAGGTCCGTGCCCTTGAGTGGAATCAAACCCACAACCTTTTGTTCCGAGGGCCGACACTCCAACCCCGGTGCAATACCAGCCCGTGATCATAGCAGGGTCGTTATTCATAGCACATTCCGGTAAAGAATTGGGATTTTATTTAGTGCAAAATAAGGATTTCCCCAAATGTTTGTGTTGGAAACTTTGACATGATCAACACTGTGCTTGTATTGCAGAGGAATAAGATTGAAAGGGGTGGGGGGCGGGGGGAACTGGGGAACTCTATAATGTCTCAGGCATGACACAATTGAGAGGAATGGATATAGAAATGAACAGGAGGTCAATACAGGTAAGGGGTGTAACAAGCTTACAGAACGAAGGGAAGAAACAGGATGAGCAGACCAGTGGCAGCTGGAGCGATGGAAGGCAGGCTGCTGGGACGGCTGATAATCTGCTAGTGTGCCCATCAGGGGAACGCAGTCAGGTGCCAGAGGCCACGGGAGCCAGAGTCAGCCAGTCTGTTAGCTCCACCCTCACTCAGGCCCCCCAGAAGTCAGAGAATCAATCTGGATAGCGGAGGAAACAGAGACGGACAGCACAGCACAATGTAGTTGTGGGGCTTAGGGCGGAAGACGAGAGAAGGGGTGCTCTCACTTCCGGAAGCTCAGGGAAAACACCTGATCTTTAACAATCCATCGGAAAGAAGATCCAAGGAAGAAGATGAAGTTATCTGAGAGCAAATACAGTGAGCAAAGTAGAAATGTCCCGGAATAAGAACGATTCAAGGAGAAGATGACTAACTGTGGGGGGTGTTGAAGAAAAAATCAAATGGCCAAGAAAAAGTGTATTGAGTCACCATGAATGAGCTTTCTGGTTTCTGTTTCAAAAGAAAAGATAGCAGTAAAAAAGTTGCTGGAGCTTAAAGAGAGCCCAGAGAAAGTGGGCAATGGGGAGCGTGACCCATTTTTGATACATTGTGTAATGGAAGGGAGTAGAAAACTAGAACCAGTAAAAATGGAGGAATGTAATGGACAATGTTTTTTTTTTTTTTTTTTTTCCATAAAAGGTGAGATTCCAGGATAATTAGAACAAATAGCTTTTTTAGATGAAGTATCCTCATTTTGGCTCTTTCTCTGTATTGCGAAGAAACATTTACTGTATTAATCTTGTTATAGAATATCACAATGGTTGGAAGCATAAGTATATTAAATTGAGAAAGAATAAAGTCATTATTAATGTTCAAATCAGAGAGTACATTTAGTGCCAAACTTATTAATATCTCACAGTATCAAGCTATCTAAGTGAATGAATTTCACATTTTGAAAAGACACAATTTAAATATGGTAATTTACTTTGCTATTACTAATCTTCCTCCTAAATAAAACTGGATTGTGTTTTTTATTCTATTTTATGCTTATGAAAGCATTTGATTCCATGTTTAGAAAGAGATGGACTCCGGGAACTTTCCGAGTACATCTCAAATATACTGCCATTGAAATGTATCCAATATGTTAAAAATGGCAATGCTTATGGAGGATAACCTGAGATCAGTGCAACCCATCTGTTCCTCTGGGTGCTCTAACTTATGTCCAGATTAAGCCAGTCAGCAAAGGGCTGAATACCTGCATTGACACTGTGGTCCCCATTGTGAAACTGTGTTGACAGAATTGTGTTTGGAAATTTCTCTATAGGGCTGCATTGAAGGAAACCCCCTATGAGATATCTCTCTATCTTCTTTATTTTTATACATGTTTTTATTGACCTTAGAGAAAGAGAGGAAGGGAGAGGGAGAGAGAGAAACACATCTATGAGAAAGAGAAACATGGGACGGCCGCCCCCTGCATGCCCCCTACCGGGATTGTGCCCACAACCTGGGCACGTGCCCTGACTGTGAATCGAACTGGCGACTTCTCAGTGCATTGGACAGTGCTTAATCAACTGACATCAACTGAAGAGGAATCAATGTTTCTACTGTAGCAGAGACATTTTGTGTTTTAGGAGAGTAAGATCTCTCACTTTAGGAAGCGTTCGTGGGTCGCTGCTTGTTTTTCTCACCTAATTCCCATGTCTGAGACTCATCGGGAGCTCTGAAATCGCCTCTGAACCTCACTTACCCCATACCTGGGTGTTTTAGACGCGTGTTTTTTCTTCTTAAGCAACACCATCGCGCTGAGATGCACAGGGGCACGTGATCATTTATTTCAGGTGTCTGAAATGCGAGGTTTCAGTGAGGACGACATGTATGTATTCTCTTCATAAAATACTTGATAAGCTACACTGTAGACCCCATAACAGTAAGTTGGAGGGACAGTTTTAGCTCCTGCAGGACACACGGGACACTTCTGAATCCGTGCATATTTCTCTGCAGTCTGATAAGTCGTGCTTCGAGGGATGGCAGACGGCTTCCCCGAAGAGTACTGGTTTTTAAGTGCCAAGTGGCTGAACAGTCTTCTGATGATTTTAGGCCTTGGCCACCTGAGTCGAGGGGAGGATTTATGAATTGGAAAGATTCCCTTAGATCAGGGTCTGGCAAACTACAGCCCATAGCCCACGCGGGTCCCTGCCTGTCCTTTTCGAGTCGGTGCACTAGGAGGGTTTTCATAATTTTCGAGTGTTGTTTAAAAAAAATAAATAACAGGGAAGAAGAAGAGAGAGGATATGGGGCTGAGAGGTATGGGGCCTGAAAAGCCTAACATGTTTGCTGTTTGGTCCTGTAGAGAGAAAGTTCCCCTCTCCTGCTCCTAGGCCGTCCGAACCCTTGTTTGAGCTAGAATCAGAAGTATTTAGTGCACAAGGTAGAAAATGCCCCGTTATTAAAATTTCAGTGATGTTTAGGTTATTCAAACGTGCCTTCTGAATGACTCACAATATGTTTTTCTAGTTAGATAATTATTGTGTATTACAGAGGTCCTTCCTTTTCTCCCCCTGACACCCTCCTCCCAGCCCCAGCCCCGCCCCCACTGCCGTCACCACACCGTTGTCTGTGTCCATTGGTTGCACAGTGGACTACTAAGAAAGAGAGATCTCTTACCCTTTGAGACCACATGGAGGGACCTGGAGCGTATTATGCTGAGCAAAATAAGCCAGTCAGAGAAAGACAAATACCACATGCTCTCACTTATTTATGGAATATCATGAACAAAATACACTGATGAACAGAATAGATCCAGAGACATGGAAGTAGGGAACGGACTGACAAACTTCAGAGGGAAGCAGGGTGGGGGCAGGAAGAGATAGACCAAAGGACTCACAATATGTTAAGAAAAAAAATACCAGCTCCAGCTCTTTGCTGTGTATTTAACAATTTATAGGACCATAAAGTCACACCATTGGCTTAACATTATATTATATTGCTCTTAGCTTTCCTAAGCATAAAGCTTTGCAAGTTACATAAATGCTACGTTAGTAAAACAAAACAAAACAAAACTGTCCTTCTAAGCATATATACAAATCACAGCTAGAAGAGGAGATTTGATTGCGACAACATAAAATCCCCACGCTTCTATAAATTGATTTTTCAGTCTTACTGTGATGCATTTGGTGTTTTTATATCTGCACCAAGCACATTTTATTGTGTGACATTTGTCTAAATGAAGGTGGACTTTTAAAGGATATCGTTCCATTCAAGAAAGAGGCAAACGAATCTTCAAGATTCATTTTAATCTGTTAATTTTGATGTCGATTTCCAAATCTTAAAGATTTTGTAAAAAAAAAAATCACCTGTATGTCTTCTCTTCTTTCTTTCTTCCTTTTTATATCTCTGTGAAAAGCTGCGAGTGAATGTGAAAGTCAAATTATGGGGATAAAAAAAAAAAAGGGTCCTTTTCAAAGCCTGTGACCTTGTGATCATTCCTACTGAAACGGTCCGGTCTGTGCACCACAGCAGACCAGTCTCCTTTCCTCGCAGTGAAAGTGCCGTTGACACTTCTAATGACTGGTATTAAACTGCTGAGGAGCTCTTGCTAATGGCACAATCGTGGCAGGCTTTGGGAAGATATGCGAGAAAGGAAAACACTAATTGTGTCAACATTCATGGAAATACGAATGCTGAGAGAAGTCAGCTGTGCAGGCGAAGTGTGCTCTCCAGTAAATGGGCTGGAGAGCAAACGCACTCCTACAACGTGGTATGACAAAAATGATCAAAGTTTTGCCTGGCCAGTGTGGCTCAGTGGATTGAGCGTCGTCCCATGGACTGAGAGGTCCCGGTTCGATTCCCGGTCAGGGCCCGTGTCTGGGTTGTGGGCTCGATCCCCAGTAGGGGGCGTGCAGGAGGCAGCCCATGGATGTTTCCCTTTCACATGGATGTTTCTCTCTCTCTCCCTTCCTCTCTCTCCCTCTAAAAATAAAAATCAATTTAAAAAAAATCAAACTTTCTATTTGACATTCAAATATGTAACAAACATCAACAATAAATGGGTTGTGCCTTAAGAGAGAAACCTTTATTCCCAGCTGAAAATGTGATTCTCGGAGTTTAGGGTGGGATTGGACGAGCTCGTGACATTGCCTGGTTTGCCCTTATTAGCTATTCAGCATCCAGTAAGTCCTCTCCTTCTTCTGAGCCCGTTTCCCGGTTTGGGGGGGGGGGGGAAGGCATCCCTACCAAAGTTAGAGTCTTCGGTCATGCACCAACAATCAGTGTGGACGAGAACCCTTTATATAATAAAGTGATATAGAAATATTAGATGTTGTTCTTATTAAATCCATGACTACACCTTCTTCTGTGTTCCTGAGCTTTCCACCCCAAAAAACTGCCATATAAAAGGAGACATTTCACATGTATTGATGCTTTTATATTCGAGACAGTGATCAGTAACGCCTACGCCATGCTTTGGAAGTGTTACAAACTTCAGTTAGGATAATATCTTAAATCTCAATATGCTTGGAAATGAAAAGATGTGCAGAAAACACAACCTACTGACGCTGTGAATCCTGCAGAGAATACCCTGGCCGTGCACTTTTTCGTGAGTAAGAAAGGTGCCCGCTCTGCAAAGCCAGACTTGGATAAAACACAGCCCTCCTTCACCTCTCGGATTCCCAGGTTCTTGATGTGGTCTTTTAGTTCGATGGGGAAATCTCAAATGCAGTATATCTAAATCTTCACTAACTGTCTTTCCCTCCAAATAGCTCTGTTAATTGACATTTTTTTCAGTGGCTTAAAAAATAAAAAATGTGGAAACAGGTCCAATCATGAAAAGGCCCAGAGCAAGCTCTGGATTTCGATGCTGCGATGATGGCCTCACATCGGTACCTACTTGGTCTTTCTCTGTCATCATCCCTTGATAACAGCCGGGAGTGTCCTGTTTCATCACAGTTCCTCCTTTCTGCCGCCATGACCCTGCTCAGGGGCACATGTGACCAGGTTGTGTATTTTACATTATGCCGGGGTCTTCTACTATTCTCCTAGGAACTCCGCCTTCAGCAGGAGGGAGATTTCAGGCCTCAGTCTTAAAAAGTATAAGATGTATGACTTTCCTGCTTAAAACTCTCCCGTGGCTTTCCTTCCAGCCCACTCAGAATGAAATCTGGAACGTGGGCACGGCCCACAAGCCCGCCTCGCTCTGACCTCACCTCCCCAGCCCCCCTCCCCGACTCGTCCCTTCTCCGTGTGCTCCAAAGACACCAGCTTCCTTCCTGTCCCCCGAACATGCCAAGTATGCTCAGGGCCTTTGCAGTTCTGGCTTTGAATATATGTGATTCAATATATACAAAATATAACAATATTGTGTTATTAATATACAACATATAATACATAATACAATATATGACACGTTAAACATATATCTGCCCCACTATGTACTTCATACTTCTCAGTTTTTTTTTTTTTTTAATTAAAGGAGTTTATTCCTAGAACATGGAGTATCACATATACATCATCTAGGCATTAATACATGTTATACAGTCAATTTTAATTTGGAGGGGGGTCTATTTTTAAAAATATCTTTATTGTTGAAAGTATTAGAGATGTCCCCCCCTTTTACCCCAATGGACCCCCTCCTCCCTGCTCCTGCTACCCCACCCCAGACCGTCATTGCACTGTTGTCCCTGTCTATGGGTTGTGTATCTGTGCGTATGAATTATTTGGTTAATCTCTTCTGGTCCCCCCTCCCCCTTCCCTCTGAGAGTCATCAGTCTGTTCCCTGCTTCCACGTCTCTGGATCTGTTTTGTTCATCAGTTTATTGTGTTCATCAGATTCCACATAAACTAAGATCACATGATACTTGTCTTCCTCTGACTGGCTTATTTCGCTCAGCGTAACAGCATAGATGCGATGAAAACTGAAACTTGGTCTGTATTGTTCACTGCTGTCTGCCTGTGAGTTGAGCTGTATCTGGCACCACGCAGTCTCTCAGATATTTCCTGAGTGAATGAGTAAGCCAGGGAGTGGGTCCATATACATGACTGCATGACTGAGCTGTCCCAGCACAGGTGCTGAAGTGCAGTGTCCCTGACCTAGGTGCCCCTGAAGCCGGTGGGTGCAGAGTGCAGTAGGGAGACCTGTTACAGGCAATCCAGGGGCTGTTACTCAGAGAGTTTGCAGGGAGGGAGGAAGAGCCATCTGCCCTGTGTTTCCTTCCCTCTTTCTGTGCAGTGCCTGTACGCTTCGACTTCGGGGCTTCACTCTACCGCGATTTTTTCAAATACTACACTATGCAGTCGTCCCTCGCTTATGTGATTAATCCTTTCCAGGCTCTAGAGGTTGCACCTGGCGTTGAAGGATTCCCTGGGTGCTCGAATACATAGGCCTGCAGTCCATACATGCAGTAATTTTAATTTTAATTGTAAGACAGGGGTGTACAATTGACTCAAACAACCGAGTGCATGCTGTATCATTTGCACTGTCTCGATCAACTTTTTAATGAATATATTTGAAAAAACCGGGATAGAATGAAGGCCCGAAAGTCGAAGCGCGAAGTGGCGAGGGGCAGACTGTATAAATAAAGAATCCTACTTGGGGGCAATTCATTGATCGCGGTGGAGTCTGGAACTGATTAACCGCGATAAGCGAGGGCCGACTGTACCGTGGACTGGCTTATATCTTTTCTCCTGCTCCCTTCTCTAAAAATGTTCTCAGTTCTTTGGAAATAATCATGTCTTTTTCTTGAACTTTCCCATACAATCCACACTGGTAATAACTCTCAGCTCCCTGTCACTAGTCATCCTGCCCGTAGGGTCATCTCCACGACCCAGGATCTGACTGGGGTTTTCTTATTCTGTCATCTTTTTTAAAAAAAACAAAAACGAACAATCATAAAAAAAACACAACATAGTCCATCGTTCTTTTTACCTAACTGATGTTTCAAAAGTTGTCAGGTTCCTAATGGTGGCGTGGGAAGGTAAGGTGGAGAGGACTTTTTCAAAGCAAGAAATAGGGTTGGATTTTAGGAAAAATTATTTATTGTGCAATTGAAATTTTAGAACTCACAATTTAAATGTTTATTGTGTACTACAGTGAGTACCATATAGTGTTTCATTTTTTTTTAAACATCTGAATATATTTATGTATGGAAGGACCCATGGAACTGCGGCTCAGTTTCCATTTAAAACTGGACTTCTGTTCCAATAAAGGAAGTATGGAAGGTTATTATTATTTTTTTAATGTTGTTTTTGGTGTGGAGAATATAAAGTCCTGCCACTGCATAAGAAAATACGTTTAGTTTGACAGATAGAGAACATGGTTGTTTCTAAGGTTTCCCCCCTAATCTGTAAATCCCGTTTTCCCCCAGGCATTTCCCGGGAACGTCAACTCGGACAGCGTGGTCCGGCATGACCTGCAGCACCCGGTGGTCACCCGGCACGTGCGCTTCGTGCCCCTGGACTGGAACGGGGAGGGCCGCATCGGGCTGCGCATCGAGGTGTACGGCTGCGCCTACTGTGAGTACCCGCGGGGGCGGGGCTGTGCGTCCCTGCCAAGGGCCACCTGCGTGTTGTGAGATATTTAAAAAGGAGAAACCTATGCTAGTGCCCAGCTCTTGGGCTTTGTGTGATGGGTTTCCGATACGTTCCTAAGGGCTTCCTTTCAGCTCTGCTCCGTCCTTAACACCACGGCTTTACAACCAAACACAGATTTCATTTCAGTTACACTTTACGTGTCTGTGCATTTTATTTTCTCCTTTTCAAACTTACTTTTATTATTTTTTTCTTTATTGATTTTTTTAAAGAGGGAGGAAGTGAGAGGGAGAGATAGAAACATCGATGAGGGAGAACATCGATTGGCCGCCTGCTGCATGCCCCCCACTGGGGATCGGGCCCACAACCTGGGCACGTGTCCTGACTGGGAATGGAACCGGTGACCTCTTGGTGCATGGGTCGACGCTCAACCACCGACCCACACCGGCTGGGCTGTAGCATGTTTATTAAGATGAAAATAGTGACAGTTAGAACTGGCCCAAAGGCGCACAGCCTGAGTGATGGAGCCACAGGGGAACCAGACAGCCGGGCACGATGCCCGAGTTCAGTGCCACGGTCTGATTCCCTGCTCCTGGAATCCGGGAAAGTGAACAACCTGTGGCAGCACCAGGTCAATAAAATTCATATGACACCCCAGAAGCACCCCGTGGGCCCCCTCCCTTCGGTGTGTGAGAACCATCCATGCTGTGAAGGTATGTATTTCCATTAGTGTGATTATTCTATGGCACGACTGTTCTACAATTATTTTTTCATTTCCTGCTGGTGAACATTTGAGTGTTTCTCGTTTTGATAATTTCTGTAGAACTGCTATAAATTTCTCATGTGTATAGACTTAGAGAGGGGTGATATCCAGTTAGCAAAGGCGTATATTCAACATTTGTTAAATGACAAATATTTTCCTAAAGCGGTTGTATTGATTCAGATTCTCACAAGCAGTGCACGAGGGTCCTAGTTGCCCCAGAGTCTGACATTTAGTATCATTTTAGCCATCCTGCTGCGTGTGCATTATATCTCGTCTTAGTGAACATTTTACTAATTTTTAAGGAGGTTATGCTTGCTGGTCATATATGCACCCTCTTTTCTGAAGTGTTTGTTCAAGAATTTTGCCTGTGTTTCTATTGGTTTGTCTTTTATTTATCTATTTTTCTAATTGTTTGGAGTACATTTTACAGCTAACTCTGTTTATTTTTTCCTTCTCATTATGATATCTAGATATGATCCCTAATCAGTGTCCAGAACAGACTGTTTTTGATTTGTCTATTTTTTAAGAATACCAATTAAGTATATCTCTTTTCCAAGAAAAATATAGATGTTCGTACTAAAAAAAAAAAAAAAAAAAAGACGTGTTAAGCATGCTTGTAATGGACAACTTTCTCAAAGGTACAGTCGTCCCTCGCCACTTCGCGCTGCGACTTTCGCAGCTTCACTCTATCGCGGTTTTTTCAAACATAGTATAGTATATAAATAAAGAATCCTACTTCGCGGAAATTCATTTATCGCGGCAGAGTCTGGAACTGATTAACCGCGATAAACGAGGGCCGACTGAACAATGATTTAGATTTACTTAGACTGGAATTCAGACTGCAGTGGGTCCTTAGACTACGAGGGTCCTCTGTGTTTTCTTGACCTTGGTGAACTGTGGGCTCGAGGGTTTTGTTTGATTTTTCAATGAGAGAACGACCATGGAGCCTCGAGTGGAGAAATGCCTGTCAGATAGAGACCCTCTCCCACATTGCCATCTTAGGAGTAACAGCACTGTGCACCCTAAGGTCCCTGCAAGGAGAAAGTAGCCTTTGATCACTCTTACGGGAGGGAGAAACGAACTTTCTCCTCTTCTAAAAACCCTTTCGAGGGTTTATCGAAGATCTGTCTGCAGCCTGCAGGTTGAGAATGGGGTTGTTCTTTGATTACAGTTTTCCAGAGCACGAGAGGGAGAAATCTCAGTGTGAGCACTCCGCTGTGGTCGAGTGGACTCTCCAGGAAGTCCCCTTGTGGGTATCATCTTTCTTCCGTGATCAGCTCTTGCAAGATCACTTTGTTGTCTGAGCAGTGAGGTTCTTCTCAAGGTTGAAAGAAGTCCACTCTCTTCCAGGTGGAACAGCTGAGTTCCCGCCACTGCTTTGAAGCCTGTGGGTATTCTACTGGGTTTGCTTCCTGACTTCTCTCGATAATATGAATTCCAGCTTCATGACTTTCAACTCATTTTAGCTTATTCTACTCCCTCTACATTTCATTTTCCCTCAAGTCAGGTGGAAACAAGTGCATGCTGTTATTTTTTAAACTTAGAGATATCCCCATGTCTTCTGACTCAGGAAGCCGTCTCCCAAACACAGGTGCTCTGGACCAGAGGGACCACATGAGGCAGAAGGGAGACATCGCAGCCTAATAACTTAAAGCAATCATTCCAGGCTGCAATGCTCAAACATTTATTGAACAAAAGCCCAACACGCTGTATTGATTAAAGTAGCAAGTCTTTTTGATGGAAAATACTAAATAGGCTTTAACCAGAGTCTTCCTAAGAGGAAAGTCAGCATGTAGGGAGATCAGGGTACACCCATCTGAAGTAATTTTTGTATTTGCCTTCAAGTCGGATGAATATTTAATGAAGCCTAGATATATGTCGTCCAGTGCAAATCATGGTGGAAAATACGTACCAGACTAGGGGAAAACCGTATCAGGAGAAGCCACATCAGACAGAAGGGGGCAGTGTTTTGCCTTTTCCGTGCTGGGCTAATCAGAATATTGTCTTGTGCGAACCAGACCGATACCCATCACTCACTGCCTGGGCGAGAGCCTACCTGCTCACGTGTGTTAGTTTGCTAGGGCTGTCGTAACAACCACACACTGTGTGTCTTAGGACCCCAGAGGCTTCTTCTCTCACAGTTGTAGAAGGCAGGAATCTGAAATCAAGATGTTCTCAGGCTTGGTTCCTTTCGGAGGCTCCGAGGGAGAAACCATTTCATGCCTGTGCCCGAGCTGCTGCTGGTTGTGGGCAGTTCTCTGTGTCGGTTACCTTGCAGCTACGTCATGCCCGACTCTACCTCTGCCCTCACCTGGCCTCATCCGTGTGTCTGTGTCTCTGTGTCTTCACATGGTCTTCTTTTTTTGTTTGTTTGTGAATCCTCACCCAAGGATATGTCTCCATTGATTTTTAGATTGGGTGGAAGGGAGGGAGGGAAACAGAGAGAGACAAACATCGATGTGAGAGAGACACATTGATTGGCTGCCTCCTGCATGACCCCAGCTGGGGCCGGGTATCCAACCTGCAACCCAGGCATGTGCCCTTGACTGGGAATCGAACCCGAGCCCCTTCAGTCTGCTGGTCGACACTCTAACTGCTGAGCCAAACTGGCCAGGGCTCACATGGTCTTCTTCGAAGGACACCAGCCGTGCATTTCGGATGCACCCTAATCCAGTATGACCTCACTGGAAAGTCAGTAATCACATCTGCAATGGCAGTATTTCCAAATAAGTCTCCATTTGAGTTTCTGAGTAGATGGCAACTTTAGGGGACCATTATTCAGCCCGGTACAATACATATTCATTACAATTGGTGAGAATTTCTGTTTAGATCAATTCAGCTGGGCAGAGAAATAAGGAAACTATTTTGGAAGTCCAATCTGTGTTTTCCTATTTAAATCAGATGTTTAATTTTGCATAGTAGAAAAGGGTCCCAGCTACATAGCTCTTGTCTCCATCACACACACATACATGAGCGAAAGATTTATTATGTTGCTTGAGGATCAATAGAGTGTGACACAGATTCGTCAATCTCATTAGCATGTATTGAATCCAGCTACTTGTAAATCATTCTGCTAATTTTGAATCCAAAATACAATCTGATCATATCGCACCTGTGCTTAGAAGACTTTAGTGATGCTCCCTGGCCTGCAGACTCCAAGGTGTGAGCTGGGGTACACTGCCCTTCCCACGACCTCTGCAGCCACACCCGACCACGGCCACGTTGCCCTCGCTGCTCTGCTAACAAACGATTTCTTTTTCCAAATACATGACCTGCTTTGTAACATACGTTCCTCCGAGATGTCCTCTCACTCTGCAGGGTTCTGTCCATCATTCTTCACCTGACCGGTCTGTCTTATCTTCCAAGGTTCAATGGAGATGCGGTTTCCAACAGGAAGACTTCTCTGAATTTCTAGAATAAGCCACTTTTTTTTTTCTTTACGACCATTATATTACGTGACTATATTCAAGGGAATATCTATCAAAAGATTCCCAAATATAGCAGACCGTTACGATATTGGGGGGAGGGGCACACAAAGTCACCTTAGTCATCATTGGCATTCCATTAATTAGCCGACTCCGTGTGTTCATTTAATGTTTGCTGAACCGAACTAATGGGAGACGTAAATGATACCAACCTAATTTATTCCCTCAGTGAAAAGTGATTACTATTTGATGTTGTATGGATTTTTTCCATTGGTCCGATGGAAAAAATGATTTTATTACAACGTATTGAATAGGGCTGAAGTGGCCTACAGAATGTTGAAATAATTGCTAAACTGAACGTATCAATTGACATTCCAAAAAAGCCATATAAAACAAAGAACTCAGTTGTTCTTTTTTCTAATTTGAATGTGTGTAGACCTTGTGTTATTTCTAAGTTGAGGTTATTTTAAACCACACCTTCATGAGGCTGCTTCTATGGGTTACATATATATGAAGTATGTATCATCAGAGGAGCTATATCACACTCTTGTTAATTAATTTGAACTTCATATCCAGGTTAATCTGAAAATAACAGTAAATAATATAAAAATAGATTTAATCACTACCAAAGCCAAGGTACGCATGGCAGAGAGATCGTGAAAATTGTGATGCTAATACATTATGTGTGCAGGGCATGCTGTGTTCTTAAGTTTCTGTGCAGTAGATAAAATAATTGATAGGTTAGAACCAGAAGTGTCCTTGCCATTAAGAGAAATGGAACTTAGATTCAAGCACATGTAGTATTCTTCAGTTCTTTAAAAAGAAGTTTGTATTTCCAACTGGAATCGGGACTTACCATGCAAAGACTATTTCTCTCCGTCGAACAGTGCTCACCTTCACGGTGATGATGTAACCACTGGGCATTCCTGTCGCAGTCTGCTGTTTTTGAGATGGTGTCAAATATGCCAGATTATCTGTGGCATGGTCTTATTTAGTAGTGTAAATTTAAATTTACAAATGTTAAACGATGACAAGGTATTATTATTTTATATAATAAAAAGTCAGATTCTTAGTGGGCCTTGCTCCTGGATAGACATTTGAGGGTGATGTCTGCATCGAAAGGAAATATAATCTATGAGAAATAAAGAATGGAATTCTCAGGTTTGATGTCTATGGGGATGCATGCAGTCAGCCTTTAGCATTTTTGTTTGTTTTCTTTTTTCAGTGCAATTTCTTTACATGGAAGATGGTTACTGTTAAGTCTCTTCAGTGAGAAAGCATGCAAATATAACTTTCTACCTAACAACAAGACAGTTACAAATGGCAACTAGTTCCTATTTTGGAAATATATTTATATGCTACTGATTTAGTTATATTTACATTGTACTGCTTACTACAAAGTTAAATTTAAATGCACTCTCAATAATTTTCAACGTCAATTTGACAGATAAAATCAGTAATGTGGATTTAAAAGCAAACTTAAATTATGGATAGAGCATAACGTGTCATAAAACCCATGTTTGCAGTTCTGAATTAGGAATAAAAGATGGAATAAAAGATGATATTTTTTTACTGTAAATATTGGTCCAAAATTATTTTTATAAAATGAGTCTCCAAGAAAAAAAAAAAAAACATACCAAAATGAAGCATGCACACATTCTCATAACTGGTTGAAGAATAAAATAATGAAAAGTAACTATGCTTCAGGATGGTTACAAACAAGGCATTTTGATTAATACAAAGAGCATATGTATACTCTACACACACTTCAATACAAAAGTTCCCAGGAGACCTCTCAGCCCGGTCCCTATTTTCCTAAAGAGGAAGCCAAAATCTACGGGGTTATGTGACTTGCATAAGTCATGGCAGGCCCAGAACACCTGAGAGCAACCTAGAGCATTGTTCTGACACTTGGGACCCCTCTCCTCTGCTTGCTGCTTCTTTTCTTCTTCGCCCACAAGGACTTTTTGTAAGTACGGTGATGGCCTAGAGAAAAATATTCGTTTGTAGACTCCAGTGACTAAACATTGGCCCCTAGTTTTTGCTGTAAGGGCATATAGAAGGGGGAATTCAGCAAGGAAACGATCTGAAAAATAGTGCACATTCCTCGTGCTCCGTAGGAAAATTGAAAGGACTGAGCCTCACACGCTCATCGAAGGACAGTGCGCAGAGGGCAGCTTGCGAGGAAATGCAACTCAAGCGCTCCTCGCCTTCGGAGCAGAGGTTCATCAGCCTCGGTCAGTGCATTTCCTCAGGAAATGTCAGCTCGTGAGATATTTTAACTGCCTCTTCCATACATGTTAATCCGTATTTATGTTAGGTGATTGCAGAGTATTAATGTCCAAGTTACGGCTATGCCGTCCATCAACATGTCACTTATAATATCTGCTTAATGCGAGGAAAGAAGCTAAATCTAAAACACTGCAAATAGACACTGAGATTCTTTTATTAGCTTTTATTCTTCAGTTGTTAGTGTTAATGATCACCTATTTAAATGAGCTTAGCCAGGGAGAAAAGAACAAATATTTAAGACGGCAGTTGTCACCCTCATGAATTAAAAGTGATAATATAATAAAATGATCATTTGGTGTGAGGTTTAAAATTTCAGGCAATCAAAATTCTTGGATATGCACTTAAAAATTAGAAAACAGTCAGTGTAAAATATTTAATAATTTTGTTTCTGTTAGACTAGAGTCGGATCCGTCATGCCCAGACTTGAGAAGAATGACAACCATTTTATTTTTATGCTCCTATTCTAAATTAAACATGTACGTAATGTTTCCTTATGCTCCAAAGAGTGTCAAATTAGTCTTTGCAGCCTTTCCTGCTTGTTTTGGTCAGCGGGGAGGAGTTAGAGAAGCTGCCCTGAGTTCTATGTCACTCCCAATTTCCGGGAGAGTGACGTTAGGGAACAAAGAAGGTGGATGACCAGGACCTACCTCTGTAAACATCCGGATAACTATAACCCTAAGCACCCCCAATAATGATCTTTTCTAGGGGGGAAGTCCCTGTCTCTGGGATATTTTGAGCAAGGTATCCTTGTTTTAGGTTGCTTATTAATCACATTTAGCTTCCCTGGGCTTGTGGTCACGGCCCAGACTCATTCAGAACGGCGCTGCGAAGGAAGCACCGGGGATGTAGGGTCCGGGGATGACGGGAGAGTGCCCTGTGTCCTCCGCTGTCGGCCAGCAGTGTGGACTCGCCTGGGCTGGCCGCTCAGCGTGATGTCAGGACCGCCTGTGTCTCCCACACGGCCTGCCCGGAGGGCTCTGGAGCGCCTCAGCTCCCGCTGCTTTCCTAACCTGTGCCCCTCATTCTCGTCCTCTTCTCCAGTTATTCCTTGTTTCATATATTCCGTATAAATCATAAAAAATACTTTAAAGCAAAGTGTATTTTATGCATAGGCCACAGTGAACGTCAGTATGGAGCAGGTCCCTTCTCCGTGACACTGTTGATGTTTTGGGCCACATACTGTTTTGGGGGCCCTGGGGGGACGGGGCGGCTGTCTTGTTCATTATAGAGTCTTTAGCATCCATGGCCTCTGTCCATCAGATGTTAATAGTATATTTCACCCCCTCCATTTGTGACAACCCTACTGACTTCAGATGTTAAGAAATGTCTCCTGGGGGACAAAATTGCCCCCTGGGTAAGAACTGCTGGTATACATGGTGCTTGTCACCTGGTCATTGGCTCATTATATTGTTAGGAACTATGAGATAAAGAAAATAGACACAGCCCTGGCCAGTTTGGCTCAGCGGTTAGAGCATCGGCCCACAGACCAGAGAATCCCAGGTTCGGTTCCCGCTAAGGGCACGTACCTCGGTGGCAGTTCATCCCCGGCCCCTGTTGGGGTCGTGTGGGTGGCAACCAGTTGATGTGTCTCTCTCACATTGATGTTTCTCTCTCTTTCCCTCCCTCTCTCCCTCCTGCTCTATCTGAAGATAAATGCAAACATGTCCTCGGGTGAAGATAAAAAATTTAAAAAAAAAAAAGAAAGAAAATAGACACATTGTGTGAATAGTGTCTGCTGGGTACAGGAACTATCTACTGCATGCTGAGATTTCCTCAGACTTCATACTGATAAGAGTGATAATCATGGTATTAAAGTATGCCCGGAGATCTAGATCTCTGTTTTACTATCGCTAGAAACAATACTGTGTCCCCTTATGTGCATAACTATTGCAAAGAAGAACGACCCCCTGAATTCTCATATCTTTGCTCCGTGCTATTTATGGAGAATCCTGAAGGATAAGCTGTTTGATTTTGATGAATTGCCAATACATCATTCTTTGCCAATCATTACATCATCTTTTCAGCTAGGATCGAGTTGCATCTCTAGTCTTCTTTGGCTGGTTTTACATTTCCTTTAATGTGAATTTTTTAAGTTTGAGGTCAAGCTCAGATTGACTGGGTCCTCCACACAGTCGTTTAGGCTGAATGTTATTTATATGGCTGTTCCTTTGCGTTCTTCCTTCGTCACCAGACAGTTGAAAACGAGAGAAATTATAGAATGTGCTTTGCTTGTGGTCTACAAATTCATGTTGTTCTCACACTCTCCATTCAGAATTGAAAACATTGATCTTTAACATATAGTGATTTTTCTCTAAAAGAGAGGAAATCTATAAATAAGGAAAATAAAGCCTTGTCCTACGTCTTATAAGCTTCATGTTTCAAGGGCTCTATTCCTACTGGTTAGGGAAAGGAGGAAGGCCTGGCTTTGTGTGTTTACTCCCGTGGGCCATGTACCGCCACATGACACCACATGACCCAGTGAATGTGTCCAGCAGTCCGAGTCAGTCCCTTCCTCCGTGTCCAGTGCCCTGCCTTCCTTCTCCCCTGACCTTCTTCTCTGTGGTAACAAGTGGGATGATATGATACGAGGGACTGTGCTTTGGGTTTTGAGGATAAAGCCACTGTAGCACCCTAATCAGGCCGATTCAGAGACGTGCACAGTGGGGCACAGTACACGGAGAGTGGAACTGGGTTGTCTGCAGTGGTTCTGACAGCGTCTTAGTGGGCAGTGCCATTCAGTGGGCTTGGCTGATTTTTTTATTGCTTCAGATTGAACTGATCAGATCAGAGCTATTTGGACCACTCTAGGCAGCTTCAATTTGGGTCGGATGATTCACTTTATGAGAATCTTGACCATAAAACTGATTCTTTGTAGAGGTAATTGGATTCATTTTGGGGGGGAGGGGGGAGTAACACTAGGAATACTCTTGACTGTGATTTTTTTTTCCCATAATATACTGGGATTACATTACAAAAATTTCAAAATTTTTCATGCTTGCTTTTCAAGGTTAAAAAAGTGGGTGATTAGGTTAGTAAATGGACATTTGTTTAAATGAATCCTTACTGGTTTGAATCAGAAATGTATCCGCTAGGAAACTGTGGATTGAGAAGCTAAGAAATAACCAACATTTACTGAGTGTTTCTGGGTTACGTCTATAATGTCCTCGCAATTCTACAAAATAGGTGATGTTATCCTCACTTTGCAAAGGAGAATGCCAAAGTTTGAGCTTACCCATTTCCCTCCAAAACAGCGTAGGCAGCATAAAATCAGGGCATAACAGATCCACAGTGAAGACAGTAATAAAACCCTGGCCGGTTTGGCTCAGCAGTTGGAGCGTTGGCCTCGGACCCGAGAGTCCCGGGTTCGGTTCCCGCTAGGGACACGTACCAAGTAAAAATTAAAAAAAATAAATAAAAGACATAATAATAATATAAAATAACAACAACAACAACTTATGTAATTAGAGTATCCGGCATACCCTGAGCATTGAGAATGTGTCAGAGATTGTGTTACCTGCCTTATTTAATCTTAACACTGCTACAGCTTTGGAACTATGACGGTCTCCTATGTTACCAACGAGAAGACTACGGACGGAATGAAGTTCTGTTTCCTCATTCAGCCAGTGACTGTCAAACCAGGATAATGATGTCCTTGTTCATTACCTAGTCCCAATGCTTCCAAAAGAACAATGGAAAGAAAAACGCAGATTTCTTTGTGCCTGACTAGAGCACAAGACACCTAAACTTTAAAAAATTTTCATAAAAGTAGTTACTTGAAAGTTGTGACAAAAAGAAAAATGGTTGAATAAACTATGTGTGGAACCATTACAGAAATTTAGGTTTTATTTCTTTTTTAATCCTCACCTGAGGATGTTCACGGATTTTTAGAGAGAGAAGAAGGGGGGGCAGTGGTGGAGAGGGAAAGAGGAGAGAGAAACAGAAACGTCCATGTGAGAGAGAAAAACACCTCCTGTACATGCCCCGATCAGGGGTCAAAACTCCAACCAACTGAGCACCTGGCCGCCAGGGGCTAAAGAATTTTTAAGGACAACAAAAAACAGTCATGATATGGTATTAGGTGAAGAAAAGCAGAATGTAAAAATTGTTTATACAAAGCAGTATCTTTTTCACTTACCAGTTAGTAAAAATAAAAAAGTACAAAAAATATATCAAAATATTAACCATATTTATTTCTGAGATGTAGTATTATGGGTAACTTTCATTTTCTTTTACATGCTTTTCTGTGTCACTAATATTGTATGACCATTACTAGCATTTAAAAATGGCTGTAATCAGAATATAGTTTTAAATGTATGCAAATTTGAATCTCAATTTATAAATCTGATGTGTAAAGATGTTCTCATCCCTTTGCCCAGCCGTGTGGCTCAGTGGTTGAGCGTCAACCCATGTACCAAGAGATTGCCAGTTCGATTCCCATCAGGGCACATGCCCAGGTTGTGGGGCAGATCCCCAGTGGGGGGCGTGCAGGAGGCGGCCAGTCGATGTTCTCTCTCATCGATGTTTCTATCTCTCTCTCCCTCTCCCTTCCTTTCTCTCTAAAATCAATAAAGAAAAACTATGTATTTTTTTTAAAAGTCCTCATCCCTTCATCAACAATTTTAATCCCAAGCACCCATCTTGGTGTTCTTGGGGAAATTTAAATTTAGTTGATCTTGGGGCCATTCCAGTTGAGGGTCTTTTTCGGTGTCGTGGTGTGTATGCTCTGTCCACCTCCACTGAGACTGGCCCTGAGACAGAGTGCCCCCTGTCCACACCCCTCCTCACCTACACTCGGTGACTCTCTGTTCCTTCTCCTGGACTCCTGGGCCATGGAACCGATCCAAAACCTGTTTCATGGTCCACCTATAAATTAATACCCCCCAAAAGCAACCAGCTATTGTATTTGAACGAGCGTATCAAACTAGCTGAGTGTTCAGATGCTAATAATATAACTCAAAAATTGTCCTTTATGTTAATAATCCCATAAAAAGTACCTAAAGTCTGTATTTTAAATGATACATGAAAAGAAGTAGTGTAGTGCCTCTATCCTATTGTGATTTGTATTTCAAAAATTAAGTTAGAATGTTATATAGAATGCTCAGATTAGTTATAATTTGAAGGATATGCTGCCTATAATGAGAAAACAATATAGAAAGCATATCTTTAGATCAGAAAGGGTAAAATACATCTTAAGCAAAATGACAACACTTTTGTCCTTTAAGTTTCAAAACATCAAATTGCAATTTAAATAATTTCCGATTTCATCCATCACTAATATTGCCTGGAGCCATGGGAGATTTCCTATGTCATTGAGACATGCAGAATTAATTTGCAAAAATTTGCTTCACGATGTCACTCTGGTTTTGAACACAGTATGCGTGTATAGGGACTCTTTATGTTAGATGTGTTTTGAAGTGTCACATTATCCCTTATGATATGCGTTATGATATCATGGAAGGAGATGGCTTGGGTTTTAATCTAAATTAAATGCCAGGTTTGTGTAATGGGTGATTGGAGATGGTTGCTTAAGCTTTCCAAATCCCCCTTCTGCCACCTCAGAATGGAGTGATAACGCTCACTCCATAGGTGTGCCTTGGGGATTCAATGAGATAACACATGCCAAGCGCTTCACACAGTGGCTGGCTTAAGGTAAGCACCCCTAAATATCACGTCATGATTATCGTTGCTAGAACTGGAACACCTTCTAGTTCTTTTGGATAGCACATAGGCCGGTTTAGTAATTGTTCATCCATTTCTTGTATTCACATCTCGGAGATGAATGTTATCACACAGCATCCGTTGTTCTTCCCCTCCTCAGAAAACATGCCTTCAGAATTAAGCGTCGAAAATGAGATCTCGGTGCTTATGCAGAGTGACCATTGCTCTCCGCAAGGAGTTGCCTTCCTATCAAAATAGCATTTCCAGTACTCAGAAGAGGTTCTCCGAGAGGACTGCCATTCAAGGAGAGCAGGCAGTAGGAGTCACGGAGCCAGAACATGTGTAGAGGTGGAAGGTCTCTTGGGTCTTATCTCATCCAGCCCCTAAGTTTGCAGCTGAGGAACTGAGTGCTCCCTGGAAAACAGATACAATGACTCTTTCTGAGACCACCTCAGGGGGAACTGGTAGCAGAACCATATTGAATCTGGTTTTAGTATTCAGCTGAGTCCTCATCTGTTGTATTGTATCAAAGGTAACATGTATGTGTTCATCTCTATTAGAATTCAGTCCTTGGTGTATGTTGGGCTGGACATTGTGCCTTGCTTGTAGTAGATATAATACTATTGACACTACTGAAATATCTGTGAAAGAATGAGTCCCTGGTTTATCCATCAAATATGCACAGAGTTGGTAAGAACTAATTGCACAGCAGTTTACATTAGAGGGTAATTGTGCAACCACCTGTATGGGCTATACAGTAGGTTCCTTTGCACACACGGGGATGTTGTTGATCAGTAAGGGTGAGGAACCAATGAAAATCTCAGTGTTTTCTGGAACATGGAAAGGATTATTACAAGCCCGATGAAGTTATGAAGGAATATATTGATCCTAGTGAAGTAGAGAATAGTCATGCTTAAGCTACTTTTAAACAATGAATTAAATCATACAGGAATCAGGGAGGGAAGGCAAAATGTAGTAAGTAATATTCAGTTGACCAAAGGGAATTAAAACCAGGTTATTTGCAAAGAATACCTCAAGCTCAGTGAATCAATGCTATCAAAATCATTATGACAATTACACTTACCAAGTCACAGTTTCTCAGATTATCTGTATGGGCATTAACTTCATGAGGAGAGTGAGGATATGTAATTTGATGAATAATTACAATAACTGTTGACAAAGAAACACTTAAAGAGGTAGAAGGAAGAGGTGGGAAGAAAAAGTGAAGGAAACATTAAAATTAATACAAAATGTGTGTTTGTTAATAACATTGTTCTCAGTCTTTACCAAATGTTTTTTGGTGATTTTAAATGCAGCCATTAAGCCTTTTGAAATGACATGTTAAAGTAGCAATGCTAATATTTTTATATTCAAATGCTGAATTACTATTAACATGCTATTTAACATGTCATTTCAATATTTGATTTGGGATGCTTTTTAGTAATAATGTATTGAGTGAGCGTTAACAAAGATTATTCAAATTCTGATGTCAACCAAATTGATATATCAGGATTTTCATGACAAAGAGTTCATAAATGTGTTCCACCCATTATGAAAAAGAAAAAATAGTGCGCACCCAGATGCAGACATACTACTGTGCAGTCTGTATTCTATCCTAAAAATCTCTCCACCTTATTACAAGAGGCTATTTGTTGTTGAAAGGATAGCATCATGACAACATGGACCCAGAGACATAGAAAGGAGTATGATTCAGACTGACAAACCTCAGAGAAGGGGGGGTGGGGGGGGATGGATGAGATGAACCAAAGAACTTACATGCATGTATGCATAACCAATGGACATAGACAACAATGCTGGGGGGCGGGGCGGGATGGGGAGGAGGGTGTCTTTGGGGGGGCGGAAGGAGAAACATCTGTAACAAAAATAAATTAATAAAAATTGGAAGAAAAAACAAACAAACAAAAAAAGGTAGCATCTTAACTGCTCAGTGACATGGGAGAATCCTCTGACTGAAGACACCATCTCTATAGATTCGATCTTTACTCTGTTTTGTGATGGTCTTGCTTGGATTCTCTTGAATGCATACAAGATACCCTTCTCTCCACCCCTCCCCTTACCCAGGTCTAGCCAACAAGGCTATAGTATATTTTTCCCTAAACAGTTGTAAAATATTCAGTTAAATGTCAGAATATCTCCAAAAGAAGAAAAGTGAAGTACAAAGTTCTGTAGTGAATAGAAAATTATTCTCCCCAAATCAGCCCATCTATATCTAACTAGCCCTTCTTAGAAATTGGTAAAATATTTGCATTTGACTGGCCTATTTTAACCTAACACACACACACACAACTTACAACTACAACTCTCTAAATCCTACATCAAGTTTTTCAAAATTTCCAGAGCTAAATTCCTAATAAAGTAACCCTATGAAAATGTTTAATCTACCCAAATGGGAAAGAAAATGTGCTGGACCTTTGAATGTCTTCGTGATGAAGTAAATCTGACCTATCTACTTATTTCTTCGTATGTCAGCTGCCTAGAGAAAAGCTTGCTGATGAGTTTGAGTTTAAAGGCACAAAAGGAGAGGAAAGCTGGTCTGTAGAGCCCTGTCCAAACCCGAGTTACTCTCTCATTAGCTATGAAGCTGTGGATAAGTCGTTGACTCTTTCTGAAATCAATTTCCTGTTTGTAAGGTGAATATGAAAATACCTCGTCTTTGATGTTGTGTTAATAGAAGAGTTTGTATACTTTGATATTCAAAGTATCAATTGAATAAAAGGTATTTTTTTCGGTAAATAAAAGGTATTTTGCTCGGTAAATAAATGGCCACCCATTTGAATCTTTACTTATGTTTGGAGTCAAGAAATATATTGGTTAAGAAAGAGATCAAATGGACCGAAGGCAAAATCGGGATCTAAGTATGAGCCCATTAATTCCAACTATTTTCAAAAAAGTAATGAAGTGTAAATATTTTATACAATTTAAGGTGATCTTTTCCAACTTTTATTTAAACAACTAGTAAATGAAATCCAAAGTGGTTGCAATTTATTGATGGCAGATTTGCTGGTTAGTAGCAGATGCAGACTTGAACCCACAACCCACGTCTGTCACGTGGATGAGTAATTTATGTTCATTTTGAACCCTTATCATGTAAGTTCATAAGGAGTTAATTATACTTTATTTGTATATCCTCCAAGTGTATTCTCCATTTCCTGAAAACATTTTTTTTTTTTATTGATTTTAGAGAGGAAGAGAGAGGGAGAGTGATAGAAACATTGAAGAGAGAGAACATCAATTGACCTCTTTCTGCATGCCCTCCACTGGGGATTAGGCCCACAACCTGGGCATGTGTCCTGACCGGGAATCAAACCGGCGACCTCTTGGTGCATGAGTTGACGCTCAACCACTGAGTCACACCAGCAGGGCCACGCACTGTTTCTTATGCAGCGTTTTCCTATCCTTCTCAGCAACCAAAACTGTACCTCACACAGAGAAGGTACTCATTCTTAAGCTGACTTTTTAAAGGTGGAAATTATTAGAAATATATTTCTGATTTCACTGAGATTTTAGTGGATATTAAAGATAGGAATCTTCAACAAATTGGAGAAAGGATCATCATCTTGACTCTTTTTTTTTTTTTTTTAATTTAATATCTATCAACTTCCCAAACTCTGAAGCAAAGTTAAGGTTGGAAAGATGGTTTGATATTAGGGGAGTACATTACAAGTTCATTTCCAGGCCTAACAGCAAAAACTTGACATCCGCAAGCACCTGGAGTTTGATGTGCAGATGCGCTAAGACATCAAAGGTCACGTTGACCTATTGCTTCAGGAGAGGAGAGGAAAAAAATGTCTTCTCAATGATCCATAACGGTTCTTCAGACCGAACTAAAGATGTCTGTAGACTGTGACGTTGAGCAGATCACTGCCCGTTCTCAAGTTAGTCCATTCAGTTCTGTGAGTCTTCGTTTAATCTTAAATTTTCATTGAATGGATTGGGGTGACATTGGTTAATAAAATTATATAGGTTTCAGGTGTGCAGTTCTAGTACCCATCATCTGTAAACTGCATTGTGCATTCACCACCCCAAGTCAGGTCTCCTTCCATCTTTGAACTTCAGCTTCTTCTTCCTTAAAGATGAAAAAAAAAAAATGTTTTCACTGGTAAAAAAGAGAATAATTGAAATGAGCATTATTTTATTTTATCTTTCACTTTGTAGCCTCTAATAATAAACATTTTTTTCAGCTTTATTGAGGTTTAATCGACAAATAAAAATCATGTATAGGTAAGGTGTACAACTGGATGTTCTGGTACCGCATGCCTTGTGAAATGATCACCACAGTCAGGTCAGTTAACAGAGATTGTGATAAGAGATGAGGACTCCTCAGCTCAGTGCCACACCCGCGCAGTGCCCTCGCTGTGCTCCAGGTGCTTCTCCGTTTCCCTTGGTGCAGAACAAATGACCACCAAGCCAGTGTGCATTTACAGTTCACCGTGCCCATGGGTCCGGCGCCTGGGTATGCCCCAACACTGCAGTCAGGTGTTAGCCTAGACCTGGTCTCCTCTGCAACGGGTTCTCTCCCGAGCTTCAGCACTGTTGGCAGAAATCCTTTCACGGCGCCTCTGGTTCTCACGGTGGCTTCTGGGACAGGAGGCTAGGGAGGCCCTGTAGCCTCAGCTCTCTGATCTCGAGACCCTCCTTCATAGATCCACCTGCTTATCCGGCCCCTGCGGGATGCTCAACTTTCCGAGCTGCACCGGATTGACTGACTAGGGACCTGTGCCGGTCAGCCGTTTGTGTCCAGTCGGCTCACCTGTAATCCCGTTGTTCATTCAAACACCAGTCTGGGTGCTGCTGTGAAGTGTTCTCACAGATGTGCTTAATCTCCATCATGAACTAAGGAAAGGAGGTGCTCTCCGATGACCTGGGTGGGCCTGACCTGATCAGGGGAAGGTGGTCAAGCAGAGCTGAGGTTTCCCCGAGGAAAGAAGAAAGCCTGCTGTGGACAGAGCTTCAGGACTTCTGCTCAGGAGCTTACAGTGCCCCCTCATGCCAGCCTGTCCCAGTAGACGTTGGATTTGGCTAACCAGACCTCGTAACCCATCAGCAGATTCCCTGAAACAATTCTGATTTACATATATGTCCTCTGGTTCTGCTGGTCCAGTGGCTCGTACGCGGACAGGAGCTCACTGGCACCTGCGGGATCCTCTACTCCCCCGGGTGACATGGCCGTCAGAACAGCGAGCCCACCACCTGCGCAGGTCCTGCCCACGCTCGTAGAGATTGTTCAGTCGTGTGTGCCAGCCCCAGGGAGTCCTGGGGTCACATCAGCGTTTTGATATTCACGTATTCTGCAACCATTTAGTTCTTGTTTTTTGTGTCCCCAGTGAATCTGTTTAATGGGGAACAGACTGGAGACTTTCTGGGATGGGGGAGTAAAAGCAAGAAAGTCACAGATCAGGAAAACAGTGGCGTGGAAGCTTGAGGCCGCACGGGAGAGGGTTAGACGGTATAAACTCACATCCAAGTTGATCATCACAGATCCAGTACCCCGAAACCCTTGAGCTGCAAACCTCAAAGAGTGCAGCCTCTCATGCTCTGTTCTCTGGGGTCTAGCGCCGGCCACCCAGTAGAACTTGAGTGATGGAGATGTTTTATACCCCAGCCACCGGCCTCCGCAGCTTTTGAGCACCTGGAACGTGGCCAGTGTGACTGCGAAGCTGAATTTTTTTACTTTATTGAATTGTCACTAGCTTAAGGAACCACAGGTGGGCAGCTGTCAGCTGGACTTCTGTAGGAACTTAGGCCGCCTGGGCTTGAATGAGACCTGTGATAGGGCTGCAGTTTCAGCGTCTGTGTTATTAACGTGAACTCAAATCAGCAGATTGCCCGAGCATCTCCTTTTGACCTGGGATGAAATAGACTCGTTCAGTGCTGTGCTTTGCACAGATTGCCATTCCACGCGCTTTGTTTTTTGCTTCGTTTCAAAGAAAATTTGTTGTTGCGGAACTGCCACCGGAGACAGAAATTAAGTACATGACAAAGTCTCTTTGCCCATGGAAATTGCAGTCTTTCGAGGAGGGCTAGATTCATCTGAAACCATCACACAAAGATGTAAGCAGGCATAGTTGCAGAAGCTGAAAAAGCACTTTGTTGCTGGGGGAAATGACATCTCTATTCTCGGGTGATTTGGCCTATCAGTTGTCCTGTGTCTAAAAATATGTACGGATAGCCCATCTGAAGGTTCAGAAATCCTGGGAAATGTCACCGTATGAACCACAGCTCTCGGTGGATCCCTATTCTGGGAACTCTGAGATTCCCCAGGAGAGTCCAGATGGATGCGGGGCCCTGGAGACTGCAGAAGGGTAGCAGAAGAGCTGGCCTGCTGCAGGGACAGCCCAGGGCTGGGAGTTCCAGCCTCTGGCTCCCACAAAACCTGCCTATGGTTCTGCCCCAGGGTGAGCTCCAGGGGGTCTCCAGGACTTCCCGCGTCTCATTGGAATGGAAGAGTCCGGTGGTCTTGCCAGAGAGCGGGGCAAGTGAAGCTGCTGGTCTGAGGAGGATGTTAGGGCTCGATGGTTTCGTTCTCCCTAGAGCCAGGATGGCGTCAGGCCATTTGAACTGGCTTGTACCAGCTTCTCCCGAACAGACTCATCTTGGGGGCGAAGGGGCATAAGGAATTATGAGAGAAGGATTCCCATGGAAGAAGGGTTTTTACATCAGAACACAACAATTTACAACTGAATAGCCTGGACCTCTGTTTCTGTGCTTTCAAAAGAAACTAAATGTATCCCTGGCCCTGTGTGTGTGTGTGTGTCCGTCCAATCATCCATGCCCAGGTCCTGGATATACGGTCGAGCCTCTTTTCTCCCGGGGCCTCATTATAGCTCCCTACGTGTCTTCATCTCTCTGGACCCCTGCTCTGCCCCCTCCAGCTGTCCGCCATCACCACACCCTTTCATCTCACTCTGGGAAGCAGTTCAGCTCAGCCTTTTAAACCGATGCTCTGGGGCCTATCATCTCTGCAAATAGCCCCACCAAGCGTTTAGTTAAATTTTAGTGAGCTTCCCTTCTTTCTGACAAGTGATTGGGTCACATGGTCGAAGTTATGCAGCTATCAGACGATTATCCTGAATAAAGGGTGCAGCCGGGCTCCGTGGCAACAACAGCAGAACTCCCCTGCGCGTCCTCCGAACCAGCGGGGGCGTGTCCTCAGCCCAGGGGGCGTGTCCTCAGCCCAGCGGGGGCGTGCCCTCCGCCGAGTGGGGGCGTGTCCCTCTGGCATCCCGTTTCTATTATACTTTAACTGCCTCTCTCTATAAGGCTGCAATCCCCAAATATGTAATGAGTTCCTGATGGCAGAAAGCATTTCATATCAATTTTTGTAACCCTAGGCCCTCGTAGGCTGCCTGGTACCTAATTGCAGCAATCAATAAATGTTTAATAGGGTCATCATTCATTTAACAAATCTCTGCAGTCTGTATACGAGAAATGAACGCGTACGCTGAGATCTGGAAAGCGCGCGAGAACAGGGCAGGTGGAAAAGGAGGGCAAGGGTAGCCAGGGCTAAGGGGCAGCATGGGATGAATGAATTAGTAGGTTAACGAGTGACTGAAAAATACTGGCGTACGCAGCCCGACACGGAGGACTGAAGATATTTTGTTTCAGGTCATTGTTAGGGGTTCCGGCCATTTGTATCAACAACTTTTGTTTGGTCATAATAATATCTATTCATTGGATAAAAGTTACTGGAACCGACCATGTACTGGGGGCCTGGGGACGGTATCATGGTGGGGATGAATACCAGCCTCTGCCTTCTTGGGAGGACTGGCGTTGAGAACCGCCCAGGGGAGGCAGCATTCCAGCTGTGCTCGTCCTGGAAAGCGGTGGTGCTCTGAGGGTGTTGGATACAGTGGAGACGCAACTTCATGATGGGGGAGAGGGTGTGGGTAAGCTGCAGAGCAGTTGAAGGTCGGAGCAAAGCGATGTTCCAGGTAGATGAAAGAGCGTATGCAGAGTCCCACACTGGAAGTGTTTGATATGAAATGAGGCTGGAGAGTTGGGGAGACCTTGACACATGACTCGGTAGGTCATGCTGCTGAATATATGTATTCGATTAGAAGCCCAAGGGGATGCCACTGAACTGTCTGGAGCCAGAAGTTTGCGTGTGTGGGCAGGGATGGGCTGGGGGAAGTGGGACACCATACCTGTTTTGTGAAAAGCTGTTTTGTATAAACCTTACTCTGGCTGCAATCTGAGAGCAGCTGGAGGAGACCCGGGACAGCGATGTCTGTGGTCCAGGTGAGAGATGGCAGGCGGTGGCAGCGTGGGAGTAAGGGCAAGGATTGAAGAAATATTCGAAGGTAAATTCTACAGGACTGGAGATGGGTTGAGTATTGGCTGTGGTGGACAGAAGTCTGAGAATGACCCCCATGTGTCTGCCTGGCCTTACCAGCAACTGGGCAGTGCCACGCACAGACGTAGGGACTGGTGGTAGAGGATCTAGTTCAAAGGAAGCGTCATGAGTTGGCTTTGTAAAATGTTGACTTTGAAGTATGTGTACAACACCCACAAGGTTGGGCAGCTGACTAATACGGGACTCAATAACTCAGCGTTGAGAGGGCTAGAGGCAATTCGTGGTTTAGCGATGCCCAGGGAAGGAACTGGAATCACATGTGGATGTGGTTATAACCAAGGTGTGGTTATGGTACGGGGAGGAGAGCAGAGCGTCCAAGACTGATGCTGAAGAACTCCCGATCTCATGGCTGCGTAATGGACCATGAGCTACAAGGGAGACAGAGAGAGCGTGAGTCAGGGGCATCCGGGAAGGCATGTGTGACCGGAAGGCATGCCAAGAAGATGGCAGTGGACACCAGTCATGAATGCTAAGAGATCACGTAAGGCGAAGACTGAAAAGGTGTCCCTTAAATTAGTGAAACTGAAGTTGATGGTGACCTCAGCATGACTTGTCCATTGACGTAATGGGAATGGAACCTGTGTGACATGAATAAGGGGTGTGTGAGACAGTTCAGGGGACAGAGTCAGAAAGCATGGAGGGGCATTTCCAAGTTAAACACAGCGTCATATAATAGAATGACCACAGGGCCGTTAGTGCGTTCCTGGAGACAAGTTTGCTTTTGGAATCAAGGCGGTGAATTGCGTTACCTTTGATTACTTCTTAGTGTACGATGGTCTAGTAGCTCTTCCAGTACCCAGAATTTACTTTGTTCTGTTCACGCTGGATGAAGAGCCTAAGATAGGATCCAAAATTTTCAGTGGCATTGCCCCAAAACCACATGTTTCTCTGAAAAATCGTTCTGCTTCCCTTCTTGTGTTGTTTCTGAAGGTCTCCATCCGCTCTTCCTGTTAGCATCTGCCTGATGTTTCTGGGTAGGATGCTTGGTTAGGCGAAGCTATGGGCTTAAATAGGCAAGTAATAGCATTCGGCCTTCCCCTTTACAGATGATGGTTACAGGCTGATTTCCTCCAGTCTGCCTATGGCACCGCTGCCATCCCCTTGTGCTCACCGTCCTCGTCTCCTTTGATGCATTCTTCTACCTTTTCTGTTTTTATGATTGGACAGTGGATGTTTAAAAAAAATACCAGCCCTGGCCGGTTTGGCTCAGCGGTTGGAGCATCAACCTGCGGACCAGGGAGTCCTGGGTTCAGTTCCCACCAAGGGCACGTACCAAAAATATATATATATATATATATATCAATCAACATTCGTCTCATGCATTGATGAGCATTTCTTCATGTTCACAATTCAAGGGCCCCTTTAGATGTAGGAAATTTGTGGGTTGTTTTTTAATCCTTTCTTATTTCCAGATACCTTGTATGATACCTTTTGTGAGTAGAATGACCTAAATAAAGAGAAATGTGCCAGTGAAACAGGGTAGCTCAAAATTCAAATTGAATTAAAAATCAGAATTGTCCTTTAGGATGCTATTATGATGGTTCATGAACACAAAATGGCATCATAGATCAGGAGGTATGTGTTTCATATTATTATTATTATTATTATTATTACTATTATTATTATTTGGTGAATACATTTCTATGGAAAGTGAGATTACCGTCCAGAATTCTGAAGCCTGCAAGTATGCGATTTCAAGGTCTGAACTGTTCTAACGTCTGTGCTGGGCACACCCGAAGGCGCTTTGCCCCTCCTGAAGCGTTTTCTTTTCCTGTATTTGAAGGCACCGCATCCATAACCAAGCTATGTGGGGCCCCCTGCGCCTGGGCAGCGCACTGAGGTTGAGCTGTGGACCCCTGGTCCATTTTAGGAAGTTGTCCGGTGCCCTGTGTTTACACAACAGTGTATTCTCTCAGGGCTGAACGTAGGCAAGTTTTAAAAAGATCCTTCGCAATTGTGAAACTTGGAAGTTTCTCTAGTGGAAACAGTAACACAGGGGAACGCACGTCCACTCCTGAATGTGGTTCTCAGTGTGCAGGCTCCACTTAGTAAACTGCTGTGCACCTGTGCAGGTCAGCAGCGTCTGACTGCCCGTGTGGCTGCAATGACGGGCGGGAGAGGCAGCTTTACCCGCTCTACTACCACGTGTCCGTTTCACCGAAGGTCTGGGTTCTCTTGACCCCCATATTGCTTCTCCTCCCTCTGCTTTTATGTACCCGTTTGTCAAGAATGAAAAAAATTGCAAGGCAGGTGGAAGCATGGAGTGCAGACCAGCCCTTCGCTCCTGGCTCCACCCGCACAAAGCTTCCTGACTGAGTTCTGGCGCTCGCTGCCTTTGGGGCTCTCTTTTGAGAATTAGTAAGATCATGTCCATAAAGCACCCCACGCTAACAGTACTAGTAGTCCGTGAATGTGGAAAGTCTGAAGTTTTTAACGTGATCTGGTTAAGTGAATACACTTCTCGTTGAAATTAGTTGTGCGTTTCAAGGCAGTTTTGAATAGGCTGCATTTCTTGGTGGAAAAGTATGTGACTTTTTTTAAATGAAAAAAAAAAAAATTTAACCTCAACCAGAGACTTTGGATGTTGCTCCTTTACCTCTCCCTGTCAGTATGAATTTCATTAATATTATGGGGGATGTCGACGGAGAACGTGCTATATTTAGGCTGTTTGTATTTTCCACTTGCATAGAAGTTTTGGCTTTACTGCAGAAAAGAATGCAAGATGTATGATTTAAAAACAACAAGAAGCAGCAAAACAGCACTGTCAGTTCAAACAAACCATTTGCATTTTAAAATAGCGACTTCTCTTCTCGTGTCAGATCAGCAAATGTGTAGCAGTCACCCATCAGCCTGGAAATAAGGGGCATCCTGTTAGCTCCTGCCTTTCTTTCCAACACACCTGCTTCTTTCCCTTCCAGTGCTACTTCTGGCTTTAGAGGTTGTCATTGAATGACTTAGAAAATACATTGCAGGGAGCTTCTTAAAATAACAAAACTACTTTCAATTTGATAAAATAGAGTATTTACCTAAATACTTTTTTTCATTGTTTGCCATCTTGGCCGTATCATTTCTATAGCTCATATTTTCATCTCTCTCTCTTTATTTAAATGAGACAACCTCATTGTTTGCAAAGATTACTTTTTCTCCCTTGTTCCCTGCTAAAGGTAACCCATATTTGCATCTTCGGCTGTATAATTTAGGTGGCCTAAATCCCTTTCCTTTTGGTGTTTGAAAGACAATACACTTGTTATTTTTTTATTAATATTTTTTCTTTATTGATTTTAGAGAGAGAGGAAGGGAGAGGAAGAGAGAGAGAGAAACATTGATGAGATGAGAGAGGACATCGATTGGCTGCCTCCTGAATGCCCCCCACTGGGGATCGGGCCCACAACCTGGGCATGTGTCCTGACCGGGAATGAAATCAGGACTTCCTGGTGCATGGGTCGATGCTGAACCAATGAGCCACACCGGCTGGGCGAGAATGCAGTTGTTATTAATTGTCCGTGCAGGTTTTTGTTTTGTTTTCTTCATTTGCACATATTATTCAGTGAACACAAAAGATGAGCTGCTTATGATTATTTTTCCCTAACTTCACAAATGGAGAAGACTCAAAGCAACAGTGGTGGTGAGCAGTTTATTCTTACGTTGAAGCAAAATCCCCCATATTCCCTGAAACTTAACCTAATAGCAGAGCATTTTCTGACTCTCTTCAGTCTTTTGGCATTTTTGTCAACGGGTGCATATTAAATGCACCTATGTCTGCAGTTTCCACTTTGGCTGCTGTCTAGGTCAGTGTACGATCACTGTGGTGATCAGTGCAGTTGAGCATAAAAGTACTCTGGAGCTGACTTGTAGTTTCAGATCCCAGCCCTGCCATTTTGTAGCTGCCTTGCCCAGTTCCTTAACCTCTGTGCTCGCTCTTTGTTCTCTTGCTTGTAAAATGGGAAAAATAATAGTATCGATATTATAGGGTTATTATCAGGATAAGATAAATGAATATTTATAAAGTTCCTGGAGCCCGGCCAGTGTGGCTCAGTGGTTGAGCATCGACCCATGCACCAAAAGGTCGCTGGTTCGATTCCCGGTCAGGACAAATGCCCAGGTTGTGGTCCTGATCCCCAGTGGGGGGCATGCAGGAGGCAGCCAACCAATGTTCTCTCTCATCAATGTTTCTATTTCTCTCTCCCTCTCCCTTCCTCTCTCTCTAAAATCAATGAAGAAAAAAATATTTAAAAAAAACAAAAGTTTTTGGAACATAAAGCAAATACTATGTAACTAATATATATATATATCATGTTACATAATATGTATATATTAGTTACATAGTATATATATAAAATTGATATATATACACATATGTATGTAATTAAAAATGACTGTAATGTACACAGGATACAGATAGAGAAATAGGTAGAGAAAGAAACACATGTTTATTAACCTCCCCTTATTTATCCTCTGTATCCTCGATCTTCTTGTTACTCACTAACAGGAGATATTAATCTCTTATTCCTTTGGCCCATGACATCTGGTTTACCTTTCTTCCTTTGTTCAAGGAACGCTGAACATTTGAAACGATTCCTATGCTCATCTCTAGTGTAGACTATATAGTTAGGTAAATCAACCCATTTTCTCATCAGTGCACAGTGAATAGATTGCAGTGCATCTAAGATTTCACTTCTGCTGCAAAATATACTCTGAAAGAATTACATCTGTGAGGAAAATAACAGCCCTCACCAACTTTTCCTGCCAAATCCTTGGCAGTTGACTTTCCATGCAAGAGTTAAGTTTGTTGCTGTGTCAAATATTCAGCTACTCGTTAATTAAAGTAGAACAAATTCAATATTTTTTATTCAGTAGATTAACCAAAAACCACCATGTTTGCAATTTATATTCATCCCGTAAACTGCATATGCATTAAACATTTCCATCTGGAGTCCCGATGATTGTTTTTCTCCCATCTCATGCTTGATAAGCTGTTACTGATTAGACAGGGAATTCTGAAGCTGTTAAAAGAACAGAGTTTTTAAAGCTCTATCACCTTGGTGTTCTTGACTCCTTAACAGATCTTGCTGGATACCTGCAGGTCCCATCCTGGCTGCAATCCAGATAGAAGCTATAGGTCCCTTGACCACAGTGGTGTAACGCAGATGACCTTATTCTGTGTCTCCTTCATTTTTCTTTTTATTATTTAAAAAAAGCCTCTGTTATCTAGCCTAATTTATAATATATTTTCTTTCTTTTTCACTTGTCTCATTTGATTTAATGCTCACTAAACCTTAACTTACTCTGTGCTGTATCTACAATAAAACATCACCAGCATATTTCAATACATAATATTTTCTAAGCATTGTTCTAAGACTTCATGTGTTGACTCATTTAATCCTTACTAAGAGTGCTAGGTGGTAGGTGTTCTTAATATCCCAATGTAATCGATGAGAAAACGGAGACCACCGGGAGGTTGAGCGCGGTGCTCAAGATCAAACAGCTAGGAAGTAGTGGCACTCAGCTGCACCCAGACACTGTAATTGTAGCCCTGGCTTCCAGCCCCCACACCATAGGCATTTTACACATTTTCCAAACTGAGGCTCAGAAAAATGACATTTCTTTTAAAAGGCCACCATATTAGTGACCAGTAGTATCTGAATTCAGATTCTAGTTTTTTCATAGCTATGTGCTTTACTTTCTACTAATTAGTTTTTCAGAACACATTACATAAACAAAAAAGTCTAACAGACAAGAGATTAACCCAACTAGAAATCAAATACTCTCCTGATCAGAAGGTGACTGATATTACAACCAGGTACCTCCCTAACCTCTTCTTGTATGGTATGAACTTGAACCCTTGTGTTTGCGCCTCTTCCAAAAATCAGCCTGTCCCTGTGCCCAGAGGCAATTAGGTATAGGGGAATGAGTGTTTCAGAGAAATCTTCTGCCGTAGAAACATTGGAGTGATTATTTAAGATAATATTGAACATAAACAATAGGCAGCCAGATAGTTCTCCATCAAAAGGGGTTTATTTGGAAACAAAGAATGGCCACTGGGGACATGCAATCTAAAGGTGAACCAAGTGCAAGTCCAGAGAAACAAAGGAGAGGAAAGTTCTTTATGGGCTTGGGAGGGGCTGTTGTAAAGGAAGAGTCCAGTGGAGGAAACTGAAAGTTTAAAGTATAGTGACTTGTCACTGTCCTAGTTATGGAGGTCTCCCATTGGCTGAGCAATGGAGGTCTCCCATTGGCTGAGCTATTGTAGTCTCCCATTGGTTGAGTTATGAAGGTCTCCCATTGGCTGAGTTATGGAGGTCTCCCATTGGCTGAGCTATGGAGGTCTCCCATTGACTGAGCTATTGTAGTCTCCCATTGGCTGAGTTATGGAGGTCTCCCATTGGCCCAGCTGTTACTGGGCAAAGAGGAATGTGTCTTCCTCCTGCTGAGGTAGGAATGTAGTATCACTTCCTGTCCGAGATGCAGGTACACTCTTCCTGGTGAGGTCAGGAGTGTGAGTTGAATGACGTGTAGGAGTTCTCTTTCCTAGTTTCCCAACTCCACGTTAAATGAGATTTCTGTGTTTTCATTTTCACAGTAAACAGTATTTTTTCCAAAGGCACCATAGACTGTTATCTTTCCACTTTAGCTCTGGGTCACACATCTTATTTATCTTCAGATCCCCAACATTTCTCCCAGGAAGTAGGAAGATCGTGTAAATGATAGTTAAGGAAATAAATAATAAATTAATACATGTGAGCCTCTCGTCAATTTTCATATAGTCAGAAACTGCAATTAAAAGGCCGTTAGCATCTATAAAATATTTATTTTCAACGAATACCCTAAGTTTAGCATAGTTTTATGGTAGCACAGAGTGCTGTAACTTTGTATCCTTTCTGAACTATTCATTGCCTCGTGTCGCTCATTGACCACAAACTGGCTGATTCTAGTCCATTCAGCACCTTCCCTTTCCTTGATCACTTATTCATTGATCTGTTCAAGGAGGAAGCACAATAATTTCATTCATTGTGACCGCTATATATATTTGGTGTTGAAGTCATTTAAACATGAATTGGCACCACAGGAGGGGAAGAACGAAAACAAGGACCGTGATCACTAAAGCACAGGGGGTCAGGGCAGTCAGGTTTTTGTTTGTTGTTTGTTTGTTCTGAGTGTTGCTGAGGCAGTTCGTCACTATGTCTGTGGACTTCCGGTTTGTAAGGGCTCACTCTTCCATGGAGAGCAGAACCAAATGGGCATACACCCCCTGTTCCCATCACGTTGACCGGGATTTGGTCCCGTGGCTGCCCACATCCGGCTGCAAAGGAGACCACAGAGACAGTCTCAGGTCCATTGCCACGTGCCCAGCTAGAACTTGGAATTTTTATTATTAGAATAAGCCTCCCCTTGCACTGTTGTTGAATAGCTACCAGTCTCAGCCACAGCATTTATTTCCTCTCCCCTGGAGGAATGGACGGGATAGGGCATTCCTCTTCCTCTCTGCTTTTAAGGAAAACAATTGTCATGGTTTTAGGAGAAAATAGAAAATTATACATTGAAGGTTGCCTTAGTCTTCTATAACAAAACCTCGCTCAGATTTAATTTCCCACATAACAAAAGTTCAACGGCGGAGCAGATATCAGAGCCAGTTGATTTATTACCCTGTTGGTTTAGAAACCACTCGTGCATCTTTACATGTCCATCTGGTCCGTGGCCAGCTCCTATCCTCATGTCAAGAGAGCTACCCCTTTTCATCCCACGTTCACACTCTGCAATTGTCAGAGAAAGGACGAGGTCCCCTGTTCCTCCATCTCCTTCTTAGGAACCCAGAGAGGCCCTCTCAGCACACATCCTTCATCGACTTCAGCCAGAACTGGTTCACACACCCACCCTTCCACCAAACAGTGGCAAGAGAGGGGGTTCACCAAGGTTGATTTGTTGACTCAAGATTGGCTCTGTTGCTGCATAAAGGGTCCCCTTCCTTTGACTTCTAAGAGAAGAGATGGACACCTGAATGAAATCAAAGTTCATCTAACATCAAGAACAACAAAAAAGGAAATGAGTTTTGGCGGTAGCAGCCAACAGTGTGCTACAATTCCTAATATAAATCTCTGCTTCTGCAGAAACAATACCCATGACAAGCCAATGCTTGGAATATGGGGAATACTCTTATTTCTTGTTAGTGGCTTGGAGAAGCAAACATGAATATAAACTCCCCCTTCTAAACTTATACTTTGTCAATTAAATTTGAAATTATATAACTACTGTTCTCGGCCTCACCAGGCTGCCTCATTTTAGGATTAAAAGTAAAGGTTAGTGTACTTTTTTGTGAGCACGGGGTAGTGGGCTAGCCAAAGTGTAGCCCCATCATTAGGCTGTTTGAATACCTAAATATAAAATCTAGTTGATTTTTTTCTCCAAGTTAAGGAAACAGGTTTTTGTTTTAAATAAATTACATAATGTCAAGTTAATGCCTTTGATTTAAGAAACATAAATGATTTGCTTAAGAAAATGCACTGAAAATAGCAGCATCTTTAACGACTTTGTTCCCGAGCTCCTGGTATTGTTATCTCTGCAGCCCCTTTGGTTTGGGCTGGAAAACATTACTCTAGGCGACGTGTTCCCTAAAATCACGCACCTACTGTTTATCAGAGCTAGACATACATAGACTGTCTCTGTACGTGTATACGTTTTATTGTATGTCATCTATCCAGTCCTCCGTAGCTGATTATTGTTAAATTCTCTTTATGCCTCATCATTTTGTAAGTGTGTTACCTCTCATTATATCATTCAGAAACTCTTTTACAAGTCCTTCTCTGAGCCAGTGATCAGAGATATCAGTGATTAGTAGCAGTGGGCAAACCATTTGCATCTACAATGCAAATGCGCCGTGTGCTTCCGTAGAAATTATTGAGCAACCACATGTACACAGAAGCTCTGAACGTCAACCAGAGGTCACGTTTCCCGAATGAATTTGCCCTTAAACCCGGGCGCCCCATTAAACACAACTCGAAATGGTAAGAAATCCAATGAGGCATGTCACCAAAAGCAGTTTTCCAGAGAAATGCGTGATAACATTTTCAACTTCAATACTGATCAATGGCATAAACTCTACAAAAAAATTAATAGGGATATTATCAAAGGAGCGTTTTAATGGGAATATAATGAAAAGACTGAATCCATTGTTTAAATAGGAATAAAAGGGGATATCTCTTGGCTTAATGAGTTTTGAAAGAGGAGAGGTTTGAAGAATAAGGATGAGTTTAAATAAGGATAAGAAACAAGAGTAAAAAACAAAGAAGAAAGTGGATACAGAGAAGCAACAGAGTGAAACTGATAAGAGAAAATAACAGAGCAATTTATTATTTTTGTCCTTAGTAATAGAATAACATATTTTGACTATGCTCTTTTTGATATATCCACAGAAAATAATTAATCTCAGACTCTATCTAACTCTACGAGATACTTTTTGTCTGGGAAATAACTGATTTCATCCCTGGTAGGGTAAAATTGTGTTGTCGAAGCCGGTGCAGGCAAAACCTCAGTGAAACACGTCACAGATTTCACAGGTTAGGGATGGGGCTGGTTTTTGCCTCTGTCACCCTTTCATTACTGGGAGGCATTTCACTCTGGCCTCTGTTGGGACCGGGAGGGATGCTGTCCTCAGGACAGAATGTAGTTCCGTGTGTTCTCACCGTTACCAGTGTCCACTGCCAGCTACATGGTGGGACTTGAAAGCCTCAAGGAACTTCCTCCGTTCACGCTGTTCTTTCATCAAATGTGCCCTGGGGCCGCAGGTGCCAATCAAATGATGCTCCCATTAAAGTCTTTAAAACATTAAGCATCCTTAGATATCTGTCTTAATGTGACTTATTTTATCAGATACTTTGAAATGTATCTCTTAGCGTGTTGACTGGGTAAGGGGGAGAGGACAGGCAGTGACAGCGGCTGGCACCAAACAGAAAGGTCCATTGCCATTGTTTTGGGTTTTTTTGGAACCTGTGGCCAGCCCAGCACAGATGTGTGCTGGTGGTATATGACCGGTTTGTGTGCATACACGTACATGTGTGTTTGTGTGTAGGGAGAGTAGTGAACTTTTATATGCTATGACATTTTCTATTTCATTTTTAAAGGAATTTTGCATTAAATGGATATCCCAGAGACAGCATTTTATTCTCATTATTGGAAGACCAGTTTATTTTTTTCTGTTAGTAATTTTTGTCTGTTGCTTAATTAATTTATTTTTTTCATTAATGTTTTGTTACAGATGTCCCTCCTTTTACCGCATTGACACCCCCCACCCTGATCCTGTCATCCCCCTCACCATACTGTTGTCTGCGTCCATTGGTTACGGAAGAACAATTTAAGCACACAGTTTAGGAGATATTGACAATGGCTATTTGTGTTTTATTTGGTAGGAAAAAAGCATCAAAAGAGACATGGTCATCTTTCTACAATAGTGCAACATGTTTTAGAGCAGAGTTCAGACTGTGCACAAAAATTCGTGTTTGCGTTCACGATCCTCCTTAACCCGGGACTCTGACCTTCATGCTCCTAAGTCAGATTCCAAACCTTTTATTTAATTTCCAGAAGAGCCCGGCCGGTGTGGCTCAGCGGTTGAGCGTCGACCCATGCACCAGGAGGTCGCCAGTTCGATTCCCGGTCAGGGCACATGCCCAGGTTGTGGGCCTGATCCCCAGTAGGGGGTGTGCAGGAGGCAGCCAGTCGATGTTCTCTCTCATCCATGTTTCTATCTCTCTCTCCCTCTCCCTTCCTCTCTCTCCAAAATCAATAAAGAAAAAAAATTTTTTTTTAAATAAAAAATAATAATTTCCAGAAGAAAAGATTGATTGTGTTATCAAACTTTTTCCCCCCCAAATTTTGGAAAAAAGTTTCACTTGGATTTTGGAAAATAAAGAGAAGGATCTTTATGGAACAGTGAAACTTGTGCACGAAAAAGAGAGTATTTCTTGCATATATATTACAGCTTCTCTGTGGTGACTTTCAAAATCAGGAGTTTTAAAGTTAGAAAACTAGAAATTACAGAAGAAAAACATTTTTTGTTTTGTTTTAGTTTTATTTTGAATTAAATTTATTGGGGGGACATTGGTTAATAAGATTATATAGGTTTCAGGTGTACATTTCTATGATACATGAACTGTATATTGCACTGTGTGCCCACCACCCAAAGTCAAATGATCTTCCATCACCATAAAACATGCAAAATCTTATTTATACCATACACACACACACACATACATACATACATACATACATACATACATATAGTTTTGTTTTGTTTTAATCCTCACCCGAGGATATTTTCCCATTTATCTTGAGATAGAGTAGGAAGGAGGGAGAGAGAGAGAGAAACACTGACATGAGAAACACTGCCTCCCGCCCGACCCTGACCAGGGCCGGGGATAAACCGCAACCGAGGTACGTGCCCTCGACTGGAATCAAACCCGTGACTCTTTGGTCCATGGGCCGACGCTCTAACCGCTGAGCCAAACTGGCCAGGGCTATGCCTTATATTTTTAAATAAAGAACACTTTCTAAATGTTGAAACCACATTATTTACGAGGTAATTCAAAGGACAAACTATGTAGTCACTCTTATAAGTGAAAGCAGGCTCTAAAACGTTATTTGGAAAACTAAAGGTTTGGTTTTGAGAGGCTGTGTCAGGTCCAAAAACTACTGTCTGTTTCGGAAATAAGCTACACCAGGGAAGGTAGCAAAAAAATCGAACAGGAAGTGGGGTGGGCCTCAGAGTCACCAACTTTGGCACCCGGTTTGTCCTAAATCCATCCATGCTATTGTAAAAATACGACCCTGTTCTGTTCAGGCCTGTGTTGGCGCACCAAGTGGGCGGGTTCGAATATTCATTATTTCACATTAAACGAAAATGAAATCTGGGGTCATAAAAGCTAAGGTTTACTAGCAGCTTCCAATGTACCCGATACTGTCTTAAGAGCATTGCTTGGATGAACGTATTCACTCTTCAGAGTTCTATAAAGCACATTGCGTCTTTACCTTCACCTATTGAGAATCAAAGAAATCGAGGCTTAGGAGTAGCTTTGCAACTTCCTGAAGGTCACATGGCTAGAGAACCCGGCAGTCTTAACTACATCTGTGTGTCTCCCTTCCAGGTCATCTTGGTTTAATAAAGAAGACAGATAGGAGAAAAAAAAAAAACATGTGCGTTACAATTCTGTGATATTACAGCACACATTATGCTGCTTTGCTAGACTAACTACTAAGCCAAGGAAAGAGAAACACAGTACACCACAGGCGAATGGGACCAGAGTTCTATGCCTGCCCAAGGTCATCATTCCTTTTTATTGGCCCCGGCTCACTGTAGCTGTGAAAGTATTCGTTAATGCACTCAGATCAGTAATTTTGTTCCTGGGTTTTAGAATTAAAATAATGCAATCTGACTAATTTTGTGTCCATTTAAACATGGTCGAGGTACTAAGAATATAAATTAATCATTAATCTTTCATTATAAATCATTTTGTTAGATTCTCCTTGTCGAAGCCTCCATATAAGAAACGATGATCATTTGTTTCCTTTAAAATAAAATGAGTAGTATGTGTTATTTTAGAATGTAGCTTATTTTACTCCAATTGGCACATTTTGACACTTTGTAAGTCAATTTAACTCTTTGAAGTAGTCACCCATGAAAATGTTTCAATGTCTGTAGAATTTGTTTTTAAATTTCCTTTGAGGATTTCCAGTTGATCATGTGCCAGGTTAATCAGGAAATACAAACATGCCCTAAAACTTAGTATTCTGCCCATCTAAAATCTGATTTAAAATCCAAAATCAAATCAGTGTATAGGTCTTTGTAAGGTTGACCAAGTCACCCAGAATAAGAGATGCTTAATCTTGGAGCTAAGGGGAATCAAAACGACTCTGTTCCCTTCCTTCACGTACAGGGAGAGGCCGGGGTCAGGCCTGAGGTCTGCGGGTTCAGGTCCAGTGCTCTCCTGAAGCCCAATGGATGGCCAGATTGCTCTCGGTTCAACTACATACTTCTGGGGTCATGAGAAAGGTGGCGTCACTTTAATTTCCTAATACATTTCCTGCCTCAGCACGCCCTTTATCTCCCTAGAACGAAAACCTGTGCTTGGCTTCTGGGTCTACATTAAGAGAAACTCCACCACTGACATTTTTAAGGACTTAACCGCCCTACTATAAATAGCACCTGAAACAGCATTATGTCTGCCATGCCTTCAGAAGTGCATAAATTGTTCAGATTGACCTAGACTGTAAAGGATGTCAAATGCAGAGAGTTGGAAATAGGATGTGTAGGCGCTGTATCCAATGTGTCCCACTCCCAAGTTCGGTTTCTTCCTTAATAGCCCCCCGCCCCCCAAAAGAACCCCAAACCCTCCTAAAATTAATGTGAATTTGTGACATTTATCTGCCCTTACATTTTCTGAATTCAAAATGATCCTCTTTTTGAGGCTGCAAAATTCTCTACCTCACCTCTAGGTTTTAAATATTTCCAATAGCTCGACTCTTACTCAAAAGAAAATGTGAGATCTCATCAGTAGGAATCCTTGATTTATGTTAGGAAGAGAAATTCAAAGTATAAATTATACAGGACACTATCACAAACTTTAAGATATAAGAAATCCAATTCAAGTTTATGTATAACCTTAAAGTAATTTAGGGTCTAGAGAGTAGACTGGCTAATTTTCCCATTCTAACAGACTCAGTAAAATCTGTATTTTTATGCTGCAAATTTCAAGAAGATTATTTCTTATCAGATCAGAAAAAGTAGGCAGGGGTCAAATGGCTAAAAAAAAAAAAAAAAAGAAAGAAAATTCTGGGCCTTATCTCATGAGAAATGTAAATGATGGTATGGTTTGGATTCTGTAGTTTCCTAGATTCTGGGAGGTTCTACACAATGTAGCATAGGAAAATGTCCTTCTGCCCTTAGGTTCTGTAGCTGGGCCTGAAAATTAAACTAACATGCGGCATTAACAGGAGAAAAGCATACACATTTTATTTAATGTTTCTGTGTACATGGGAGTCTTCAGAAGAAAACGAAGACCCAAAGAAGCCAGTAAGCCCTAAAGCTTACACACCTCTTTAGACAAAGAATGATCCATTTTAAGGATGTGACAAGAAAAGGGGCTTAAGCTGGGGGCAAATACATGGAGACAGTGATGGGGAAATATTTGGGGGAAACGAATCGAAGACAAGGGTGATTTTAGTAGATGTTTGCTCAGGTTCCAACTCCCATTTTGGCACCAGTTTTGATCATGAGAATGTTGTCATTCTCTTCCTTGGTGCGGGGGGGGTCCTCTCTCCTGGGAAATGTTATGACCTCTTCTGAGATGGAAGGGGGGGGTGGTCAGAGAGCCCTTCCTGAATCGGTTGTTTCTCAGGAGCCTTCAACTCAAAAGGCTCACGATGCCAGAGGCACCTTTGGGGTGGCGTGTTCTGAACCCCTTCCACATCAATGGACTGCTCCCGTTGGATTGGCAGCTCAGTGAATTGTGATAACGAGATAAGGGAGCCACAGAGGAAGCCTGTGAGGAATGAGAGGTCCGCCTCTGTAGCTCCCCACGTAAGTCTCCTGTCCCCAAACACTGTCCAGGCAGCGCGACAAAGACACAGGCACGCACCTGCCGAAGGTGGCGTCCCGCTCACCTGCGAAGAGAGCTGCAGCTCATGGGTCACTTTCCCCGGGATAGTTTACACATTTCTTTATCATACCTGCACGTTCACATAGGGTGGTTTGAAATGCTCTTTAAGAATCATTGCTCCCCGGGGAAATGCAGGGCAGGTGCCTGCGGAACTCTGGCCACTACGTTTTTGCCAGCCAACCAATAGATAACCTTGCTTCGCTTGAGTTTCCGTGTCCGGGCACCGTCTTCAGTACATAATGTTGATTTATGAGCATTGAAGCCACGGTCAACAGCGCCATAGCTCTCGGCTGATCAAAGCTTCTCTCGGGCATGTATTTTCTCCGTAAGGCACATCACAGCTTTCTTGTGCTTGGGAACACAGGAAAGGGCTTCGGCACCGTGCTTGGGGGAGAGGCGTTTCAAACAGTGAAATCATCCACCAATAGCTCCCAACATGCAAAAAATGTGGCACTAGTGATCGTGAATGGACACGTTTTTACAGTGTGAGGGCTGGAATGGGGGCAGAGCATCGCCCTGTCGGACCTTGGCTGGGAACCTGGGCGCCAGGTGTCTCCGCATCTGGACGTGAGTGACAGCAAAAGCACCCTGAGCGCTGATGTTGGGGCTACAAGTACATTTTCGTAAATTTTAGTGAGTAGGCAAATTTGCAGATACAAAGTGACGGTAATGAAGGGCTGGCTATACCTGTTAATTGGTAATACTTTTAAAAACATACCTGTTTCCTCTTTAGAAAGTCTTCTTATATCTGAAATCTCAGAGAGAAAAATGAAGATTCATGGTATTTTCCTTTTTTCCCTATGTTCAGTATAGTTTTTTGGTAACAAAGAGTAATAGATATATCTTTGGATCATATGATCCCATGAAAATTTCATTTTTGTTTGTTTGTTATGTTTTTTAACACCCACTCTCAATTCATTTAGCACTAACCAACTTGTTTTCTAGATAATTTACCTTTTTATTTATTTTTATTTCATTTATTTTTTCTTTTTTTCTTTGTTGATTTTAGAGAGAGAGAAAGGGAGAGGGAGAGAGATGTAAACATTGATTGGCTGCCGCCTGCATGCCCCCCACTGGGGATCAGGCCCACAACCTGGGCACGTGTCCTGACCGGGAATCGAACCACCGACCTTTTGGTGCATGGGTCGATGCTCAACCACTGAGCCACACCAGCTGGGCGGCAATTTGCCTTTTTAGAAATAAAATTCCTTGCTGATTCTTCCTGCAGTAATTCACAAGTAAATTATATGATGGAAAATAAATTTAATTTTTCAGACATTAGTCTTATATTTGGCAGTACCCAAGTTTAAAGGCCGAATAAAACATATCTGGGGGATACCAGATAGCAGTCTCTGCTTAATACAAAACGCAAAACCGGCTGCCCAACATTTAAAAATAAGGAGATTTCATTAAAATATTGGATTTCTGACCCTTCTTAAATACTGAATGTCTAATCACTGGGGCGTATATCTGAAATGAATATAATATTGTACATCAACTGTAACTGAAAAATAAAAAAATATTTAAAAAAATATTGAATGTTTGAATACCGCCAGGTTTGCACATGGATTCCGTTTGTGACAGGTGGGCGAAACTACCTCCCTAATACCCAAAATACATCCCAGACACTTCCCATTGTTTCTCCACTGTCAAAACCAGTCATCTAAGCCAGTAATTTCGTGTCTTTCCCTGCTGATTTTGAAGTCAAGGATAATACCGTGTGCTACCCGTGTCTTTATCCAAAGGAGAAAGTGAAAAGCAGGTCAGTGGTTTTGACGAGCCAGCATCACTGACTCGTATGAACTGCTTGTCTCCTCTGAGCACCGAAGTTGTAATTTCTAATTTCAGGAGCTTCCAATGAGCTTAGCCCTGCCAGGGTTGGTTCCCCGCACCAGTGCTGGGGGCATTGCTCATTCATGGAAATGGATGCATTCGGCCTGCTCACCGGGGCCCCTGCGGGCGTGCGGGTGTCCGGAGGTGATGGATGGCGCTTCTGAGGTCACAGTGAATCGATTCCCTCCAGTGCCCACTTCAGCACGTGCGTTGATGACTGGGCCACCGAGCTCCGCGCAGTGTTCCATCAGACAGGACCCAGCAGCTCTCGCGGACAGGAGGGAGTCCACGATGACGCCCTCTGTGCACATTCTGAGCTTTAGGAGTCGTGTTTTATAGCTGAAGTAGACGATTCACCCAAGGGTATGTGAAATCCAACCCAAAACAAGGAGAAGCCACAATGGACAGCGTCCTGTGCATAAACTCAGAGCGTCCCGCGCTCAGGTCCACCATTCCCGCCTCCTAATAAGGACGTTTCTCCTGTCCTCGGCACTACGTAAATTACCATGGAAACAGGGCCTCAAAAACACCTTCCTAAATCCAGTTGCTATGTTCGAGCCTAGATCGTATGAAAATTTGGGCCCAACACACAGTGGTTTACGTGGAACTAGAAGCAAGCCTAACTGAACAGTAATGAAAAAATAGCTGAAATAAATGTTCTGAATCATTTCTATCGCAGGGCATTTGGGGGGCTCTCTCGATGTCTGGTTCTTTCCCTCATCTGTGGAATATTTACTTAGGATTTGTAATTCCGGAGAGGCTTTTCCCTGACAGAAATCTAGATCTCGGATGATCAAAACCGGTGGAGTTCTTTTCAGTAATCAGCAATGTTATCGTAGAGGAGGCAGGTCTAATTTATTTGACTTTGTGATTTACAAAAATAAACATAGCTTCCATATGGATTTCCTACAAATAGACTTTATACTAATTTTCAGAGATTGCTTATTATCCCCTGCATTCTCAGTGTATTAGAGCGATAGCCCTGCTCAGATGAGGGTCACACTGATTTCATGACGCCCTGTGTATGGGTGTGTGTGCGTGTGTGTGTGTGTGTGTATGGGTGTGCATGTGTGTGTATGGGTGTGCGTGTGTGTGCATGTGTGTGTGTGTGCGTGTGTGTGTGTGACCATTTTGGGTGGAGCCGGGAGAAGGAACCTCAGTGGTCTTCTTTTTGCATTTCCATGTTGGATAATATAATTCTTTAAATTACTAATACTTCCCTGTGTTGTGTTCAAGTGGGCCAGCTACATAACTAGCCGGTCACGACTCATCACATATTGTAGTTTTACTTGAAATGATCCAATAATAAAAAAATATATAAGAGTAAAGCCATCTTTCTTCTTCATTGAATAATATAGAGTGTCAATAAATATTCAAGTTAGTGTACACTTACTTCGTTAAAATGTGCCTGAAACTGAGTGACTTTCATCTTAGAAGAGGCAAGTTTCTTGTAAATATGTTCAGTTAAAAGGAAAACCTATTTTTTTTTGTATTTAAACTCATGCTAAAGTTAAATGTTTTCATGTTTCACTTCTAAACACATAAATCCAGTGTGACTAGAGTAAACACATGTCACTCAGCACGCCCGAGCCTGCACTCTCAGAGGGCAGCCTGCATCGTGCGAGGCGTGGCTCTGCAGGAAAACAGGACAGCCGCATTTCCCTTTGCCTTGTCTCAAACGCCAGTTATGTTCAGGTCCGTTTAAGAAGTGTCGATTGTGCCAGAAATACACGATGGGACAATCCAGCATCTGTACTGTAAGAAAGTGGAAGGTCCAGAGAGGAAGTCAGTTCCCTGAAGAGACCGTGTCCCTAGAAGATGAGAAGGGAGACAGGAACGTGTCCAGGGTGCCAGGGGGCCACCAGCAGGGGCTGTCTCCTGAAGGGAGCTTTTCCGGGGGATGCAAAACTGAAGCTAGATTTTGAAAGCAGCTGTTTGTCTGAGGACACGGGCAGAGCAGGAAAGGCATCGGTGAAGTTAGCAAGGACTTGGTCACTTCAGAGTCTGAAACATGAGGGTGTGGGGGAGGCGGCAGGTCTGCCAGCGAGGGTCCCGCGGCCGCGCTGAGGAGCTTTCAGCAAAGAGACTTTATTTCGGAAAGAGCTTTCTGGCCCTGTCGGGAGGAGAGCTTTCGGGAGAGTCACACCAGGAGATGGGGATTGGCGGTTACTGATGCTGATGCAATAGTCGGGATGTGAGAGGATTGTGGGCTTTGTGTGTGAAGGACAGAGATGGCTGCATTTACAGGCCTGAGAGCTGACAGTCAGGGTGGGGCTCAGTGAGGTCCCCGTGTCTGTCCCAGAGCGGGAGCAGTGGGGCCCGGAGAAAGCATCTCCTGTGGACAGGTCGGGTTAGACAAGCCTGTGGAAGGTCCCCGCAGAGCAGTCACCGGGCAGTTAGATACCGGGGTGCAGAGGTTATGGGCAGTGAGGCCAGACCGCTCCGATCCCACTCTTGTTCTAGCGCGACCTGTCAAGCACGGAAGGGCAGACAACACATTCGAAGGCGGAATATCGCACACACTGAGACGCTGACCTTCGTGAAAGAGTTTTGCAGGTTTTTGTTTTTTTCTTATTTTTCTTGAAGTAGAAGCGATTTTCAGAGTCTATCTCTGGATCGTTTTTTAAAGGATTTGGGCACAGACAACAGTATGGTGATCTTCAGAAGGAAAGGGGGCGGGGGAGGTAGGAGAGGGTAAAGCGGGATACATGGTGATGGAAGGAGACTTCACGTGGGTGATGACCACCCAATACCACATACAGATGGTGCATTATAGATGCGTGCACCTGAAACCTATATCCTTTTATTAACCAATGTCACCCCAATAAATTCAATAAAAACTAAAATAAATAAATAAACGGATTTAGAGGAGACTTATTTGGTGCTGTTACTCTAAATTGAGCTATTATTGACATTTTGAAGTCTATTGTAACTATTTATTTTAGGTTTAAGCCACAAGTATCATATTGAAAGAAAAGGCAGTGGGTGAGAAGAAAAAAAATTGTATCAAAACGGTGTGCAGCCCGGCCGGTGTGGCTCAGTGGTTGAGCGTCATCCCATGGACCAAGACACCCCGGTTCAATCCCTGGTCAGGACACATGAGGCACCCAATGGATGTTTCTCTCTCACATGAAAGTTTCTGTCTCTCTCTCCCTTCGTCTTTCTCAAAAATCAATAAAAACATGAGAGGAGATAGACTGTGTCCTACCAGAGTTGATGTCTGTCAAGTAAATAATACCAAGTTCATTACTAATGGTATGAATTTTCCCTATCAGCACACAAATGTAGGTTGATCTTATTCTTTTTCTCTGACGGTTTAAACCTCGGATATATGAATAGCTGTGGCACTCTAATGTATTTAATTAGTAATCAGTAATCAAATAAATATTAATGATTATTACTGCTTTTAAAAGTTATGGTTTATGCAAAAACATTTGATTAAAATGAAAAAAGCACTTCAAATCATAGCAAATCCTTGTGAAATACATTACTAAGAAACATGTTGTTATAAGTTTTTGCTTCTTTTCTTTCAGTAACCGATTTAGTTGTGTGGAAGAGTATGTCCCAGAGATGCATTACAGCTATACTTACTTGTAGGAAATGTATTGCTTGCTTTATAAAAAGCAAAGTAAACAAACGAGAAAACAAACCCGCCAGCTTCTCAGTACTGCTCCACAATAAAAGGAATAAGGGGCTCCTTGGAAGAGTGGCTGATCCTAGGTCTGGGGCAGGGGAAAAGCAAGATGAGCTTAGAGAATCTTCAAGTGCCAGCCAGTGAGAGAGACCAGAGAGAGAAGAGAAAGAAGGCGGGGTGAAGGGGGAGGAACAGGAGGAGGCAGGGCAAAGAGGAACCAGCCTGAAAGCACTCCCAATGGGTAAAGCTGGAACCGTTTAAATAATGATATATTGGGTTAAACTCAAAGAATGCAGTGAACATGAATGAGCCCATAATGCTTTAAACAAATCAGTGAGTGAGTGAGTGAGTGAGTGAGTGAGTGAATGAATGAGTGAATGGATGGATGGATGGATGGATGGATGGATGGATGAATGAATGAATGAATGAATGAATGAATGAATAGAACACATTTGCCTGTAATGTATGTAGATACTTCCCCCTCCGGGAGGTGCAGGTCAATTCCCCTCACCTTTAGGATGGGCTGGGCTGTGGTGACTCACTTCCACGGAACAGAGTACAGAAAGGGAAAATTAGGGACTTGACAGTGAAGAGATTTGGCAGACGTGACCCTAACCAGCATCACTAGTGGAAAGTCATGTTGAGATTGTGCGTCCCCAATGGGAGGTGATGAGAAGGATACCACAATGTTGTGGTATTTTTCCTAAACAATAGTAACAACAGTCTAGTCCTAAAAAAAAAAGTCAGACCCACCCAGGCTGAAGAAGAGTCTTCAAAATATCTAACTGGTACTCTTCTGAAATGTCCACGTTAGGAAAAACAGGGAAAGCCTGAGAAATGTCACAGATTGGAGGAGGCTGAAGAAGCCCCATGGCTGAATGCAGTGTGAGATTCTTGATTGCTCCCGGGAATAGAGAAATACGAAAGAAAGAAAAGAAAGAAAGAAAGAAAGAAAGAAAGAAGGAAGGAAGGAAGGAAGGAAGGAAGGAAGGAAGGAAGGAAGGAAGGAAGGAAGGAAGGAAAGAAAGAAAGAAAGAAAGAAAGAAAGAAAGAAAGAAAGAAAGAAAGAAAGAAAGAAAGAAAGAGAAAGAGAGAGAGAGGGAGGGAGGGAGGGAGGGAGGGAGGGAGGGAGGGAGAGAGAGAAAAAGAAAGAAAGAAAGAAAGAAAGAAAGAAAGAAAGAAAGAAAGAAAGAAAGAAAGAAAGAAAGAAAGAAAGAAAGAAAGAAAGAGAGAGAAAGAAAGAAAGACATTTGTGAAAATGGGGGAAATCCAGAAGTAGTCAGTGTTTCAGTGAATAGCGTTATACCGAAGTTAATGTCTTAGATTTGACCATTGTACCAGGTTATGGAAAATGTTAACAGTAGAGGAAGTTGAGTAAAGGGTATATGGAAACTCTCTGTTCTATTTTTATAACTTTACACTAAAATCATTCTAAAGTAAAAGGTTTATCAAAAAGAAAACTGAAAAAAAAATCTTATTTAGGAAAGTGGACATCCAAATGATAATATATGTTTAATTAAAATTTTGATTAGGGAAAATATATAGTTGAGGAAAGAAAATGTTCAGTAACAAAAACCAAACGCGAAACTATGTAGATTGTGATCCCTGTGTGCATCCATGTACATACATGCACATTCTGTATGTGCAGATTAAAGTGACCAGATACATATGCGATCAGTGGTTATTTCAGGAAAATAGAATCACGTTCTTGTAGTTTACTATTTAAACCTTCCTGTTATTCTCAGATCTTCTACAAGAAAGTGAAACATTTATGAGAAAACAGGGGATCAAAAGTAATTCCTAAGTGTTTATTTGTTTACTTTGGGGTGCTTATTGAAACACATTTTATTTTTCAAGTATATAGGATAAATTACAGTTTCAAATTACGTGTGTGTGTGTGTGTGTGTGTGTGTGTGTATTCTTATTTTGTGTAAGTAACTTGGTTCATGAAGGTCAATAAAACATATTAATCAGCTGTAACATACAGGTTTCCTACATTATAAATATCTCATTACCCAAAGTTCAAGCTATCACTGTACAGTTTGAAACATAACCAAATGAAATGGCAGTTTCCTCTCTCTCTCCCTCTTTGTTATCTATGTGCGTATATATATTTATGTGCATACATATATACATGTATATGTGCACATATAATGCATGGATTATTCCATAAATTAGAGGATAGATAAGTAAACACATAAAATCTAGAAGGATACACACTCATCTGTTACTCGTCAACAACAGTGAATGCTTGTGTTTGGGAAAGGCTTTCTATATTCCTGTAGTGTTTAATTTCTTGTGGATAGTAAGCGTGTATTATATTTGTAGTAAAAAAAAAAAAAAGCAAATGTATTTTTAATATTAAAATCTTTAGATGGTAAAAACTTCTCCAAAACATCGTAACCAAATTCAGAAGTAGACTAAGTAACAATGAAATTAAAAAACAAAACAAAGAAACCTTTCTACCGTGGGGATTTGATGAAGTGGGCACATTACCAGCTCTCTGAGTTATTGTTAGAAGCAGACTTATGGAAGCACTGTGATTTTGCATTCACTTTTTGACTAGCCATTGTTGTTCAGATTGCTTACACAGTTCAGCCACACATAGTTAATCACTGCATAGGACACGTAATTCTAGGGCGTGCTAAGCAATCAGGGTAATGGGGGAAAGGGTGGCTAGTCCCCAAATAACAACACATTGTTAGATGTCATATGCAATTGTAATGTATTTTTGTAGGAACTAAAACTAAATTCTGGATGTTTCAGTACCCTAGACTCTCTTCAAAGGGTATGGTATGTCTTTATACATCATGTATACATCATGTATCATAGGTTATTGCTAGGAATGGTGTGATTTCAAGACCAACTCTGAGATCACAGTTGCACGCTGATAATGTGCAAGTATCGAACCCCTTCAGGAAAGAACACCTCTGGCTCCATAACGTGAGAGAACTGAGCTGCAAAGCATTGCATGCGTTTCTCGACGAGCCGCCGACCACTTCTAAGATGAGGCTTGTGCTTGAAGAGTAACCCTTCCTGTTTTCGTTAATGCCTTAGGATTGTCCGAAGAAATAAACTGTTCCCATCCTTTCCGTCACGTTTTTCTTTGCCCTGAATGCAGGGAAGAAAGACAGCATTTGCATCAGTCACTATTCTATACCTGAAACTGAATGTAGATTTTGATTTAGGAGAAGTTTATAAGGGGTAAATTCTTCCTTCTGTCTAAGCTCAGGGAACATTTACTTCCTGAGCGATGGATGGGGGATACGGTATGTCAATCAATATATATCGAAGGTGTCTAGAACAATGATGTGTCTATTATTCACCTGTCACTGATATGAAAATGACGGCTGATTTACTTTCTAGAGTTCTGAACGCCTTCCTTCCTTCTGACTTTTCACGTATGTGCTTTTCAAGACAAAAAGTAGTGTCTACCAACTACTAGGTTATGAATTCAACCTGGTATCTGATTATCAGATTTCACTGTTGCTCTCTTTTATCTCTCGTCACAGATGATAAAGGTATTTCACTTGGAATTCAGTTGGGACAGTATAGTTGATTAAGCTAATGTCTAATTGGCTTTGCAGTGTTAGCAGAAACCAAAATTCAATGGCTGTTTTTTCCCCCATAGTAAAATAAACCTCTGTAGTTCCCAGTCTTGGAGAATAGAATTCTGTTGATTAAGAAAGTCTTTTTATGGACAGTAAAGAACTGACTATTAGAATTATAACTTAAACTTCAAAGCTAATTTTTTCTCTCTGAACTCTTTAGAATGCAAGAATTCTCTACACTAGTTTTTAAAAACACAGGTATTTGACATAATGGAATGAAGATTTTTAAAGGATTCAAAACCTATCAATGAGTTGAAGGAAGAACTTAGATTTAATTCTTTAAAAATGTTTATATTTCAATTTATTATATTTGTTTTTTAATTGTTATTGAATTTATTGGGGTTAAAATTATATAGGTTTCTCTGCTTGGCTTGTTTTACTTAGGATAATAGTTTCCAGGTCCTCCCATGTCATCGCAAAGGATAAGAGATCTTTCTTTCTTACAGCTGCATAGTACTCCATTGTGTATATGTACCACAGCTTTTTTATCCATTCGTCTATCATATCTCACTTATTTCTGGAATATAATGAACATAACAGTGTGAGGAACAGGGTAGTCCCAGAGACGTGGAAGTAGGGTACAAACTGACATTTGCCAGAAGAGGGGGTGGGGGAGGGCAGCGATGAACACAGAACGTGTACGCATGTACTCATAACCAATGGACGTGGACAACAAAACTGGGGATGGGGCAGGGAGGGAGGGGGAGGAGGGTGTCAATGGGGGAAAAAAAGAGAAACATCTGTAACAAAAGTAAATTAATAAAAAATAATAATAATAAAAAATTATATAGGTTTCAACTGTACAATTCTATAACACATCGTCTGTGTATTGTGTTGTGTGCCCACCACCCAAAGTCATGTCCTTCCACCACTCTTGCCCTAAACTCACAGGAAGTCTTGTGATTCTGAAGTAATTAGAACTATCCAGTTTGCCTAGGTTCTCTATGATTTCAAGTTAAAAGCCAAAGACATGGGTTTATTTCCCATCACCCTTGCTCAGTTCTCCATCCTAAAGGCAGGGCGCTAACATGAAATTCCAGACAGACATGAGGTCCAGACTGCTCATGACACCTGTCCAACTGTGGGAACTGAGCTCCTATGGTTACTCAAACCTTGACCCTGAGATTGGAAACCCACTGACCAACAGGGCATAATCAATGAGATAATCTCATTCCCATTCCTGGTGTGAAGCAAGTAGCATTTATAAAACCGACCCCCACCATCACCTGCTTTTGAGGATGGTGACAACATTGTTTATACTTCTACAAAGTTTATGCAATTTTGTCTCCAACGAAATTCCCTAAAATCAATTTAGAACTTTTATAGTCATAGTAGAGACTAGATATTGGTTCTCTTAACTCATTTATGGCCAAGGCTCAGGGTAGTAAAAAAAAGATGAGTATCCCAGTTCTCCATTCTAAAGGCACGGAGCAAACATGAAATTCCAGACAGACACGAGGCCCAGGAGCCAATGGTAAGAAGCTTCTTAAAGTTCAAATAGCTATAAACTCTGAGCACTACCATAAAGTTTACTGAAAATGTAGTCGGATATAAAAACCATCGGAACGTGAGCACACCATCCAACCCTGACTGTCAAGGGCTTTCACTCTTCTGTCAACGAAAAGCTCATTTGTGGGTACAATGTGTATTTAGAAATCATGAGAATTAACCTCCCCTACAAAGGAAGACATTAACATCTCATCATACTTCAGGGATTAAAGATTGTACTTATTTCAAATCAACTCTAGACTCCCAAGTTAAAATGTGAAGTATATAAATCATTGATGGCATTTATGTTATTAAACATAATTACAGTTGAAGCAAGATTTTACGTTGACAGAGGTTTCTGTGATCCTTCTCTATGACTACTTCCCATATGCTTCACATGGGACACACAATAAATGAAAAGACACAGGACAAGAACCCAGGACTCCAGCTTTCTCAGACTAAAACACTTCTTTCTCGTTTTTATTTTCTGTGCAGACACCAGTTGGAAATGGATGTATTTCACCCTGGGTGACAACATGCAATCACTGAACTCTAGTGTGATTTTTTTTCTTCTTTCAGGGGCTGATGTTATCAACTTTGATGGCCACGTTGTGTTACCATATAGATTCAGAAACAAGAAAATGAAAACACTGAAAGATGTCATCGCCCTGAAGTTTAAGACCACCGAGAGCGAAGGGGTGCTCCTGCATGGGGAAGGTCAGCAGGGCGACTACATCACTCTGGAGCTGAGGAAAGCCAGGCTGGTCTTCAGTTTAAACCTAGGTGTGTTCTGACTCTTTCCATTGCTGAAATGCTAATGCTCTGTAGCCTTTAAAATGTAAACTATAAAAAAAGTTCACATTGTTATCAATTCATATTTAACCCGTAATGGTTGGTATGCATTAATATATTGATAGACTTATTCATTCAAAAAGTATGTATTCAACATCTGTATGGTGCAAGGTATGTATTAACATCTGGAATGGGGACAAAATACAGAAGGACCTTGAGTTCATAAAGTGTATCACTTAGTGGAGGAGTCAGACAGTATATTATCTGTTATTATTTTAAAACAACTAAATCAAATGAAGTGACTTCAAGTGATCAGTACAGTTGACCTTTGAGCAACATCAGGGTTAGAGGTGCCAAACCTTCCCTTCAGCTGCCGAAAATCTACGTGTAGCTTTTGACTCTACAGTTGGCTCTTTGCATCCTGGATTCGACCAACAACCATGGATCAAAAATATTTTCCATCCGATGTTGGGAATCCGAAGTTGGGAAAGCTAAAATTTGTTTTCCATCTATGGTTAGCTGAGTCCATGGATACAGAGAGCTGACTGCATTTCTTGGATAAAACCTTCGTATAAGTGAACCCACGCAGTTCAAACTCGTGTTGTTCAAGGGTCAGCTGTCATATGAAATCAGTTCAGTGGGCCAATATAATACTGCAGGGGCAAGAGGGTCAACATTAGAATATGTACTGAGAAAAGTCTTCTGCAAGAAGATGTTCAAGCTGAGGTTGATGACAAAAAGCAGCCATGGAAATATCAGGGAGAAGAGCATTTCAAAGGAAGCAATCCCTGCGGACAGAGGCCTGGCACACTGAAGGAACAGCATGGGAGCCAGTGTGGATAGAGGTAGTGAGTTAGTGGGCGAGAAGGTGAAACCCCACAGTTAGGGATTGTTCCAATCCTATAATATCATATGGAGCACGGTAAGGGGATGTGTGTGTGTGTGTGAGAATGGGAAGTTGACTGAGACTTCTATACAGAAAGTGCTTCCATCACCCACCATGAGAGTCGAAGAGGGACTCCTCACGGCACAAGACGAGTGGACACAGACTTGTAGAAGGTGGCCGTCAGTGGAGATGCGGGTGAACAGGTCCACCGCAGAGGCGATTTTAGTGGCACTCCAGCATGATTTGTAATGAATTGGGAGTTAAGTAAGAAAGGAAGAGAATAAATAAAGGATAATTCCTAGGGTATGGCTGAGGCGCCAATGGGCATTAGCGCCGGTTCCGAAATCGAGAAAGCTCTGTTTTCTCCGTAGAGTTTCTGCTGATGGAGGGTTCTTGGTTTCCCCTGGTAGAGGGACTGCAGAGGTCTGCTTGGGCAGGGCACATCTGATGCTGATTCGTCCTCAAAGCTGAGACTTCCCTTAGGGAGTGGCATGCCTGAGAGGGACGGGCCCTGCTGATTGGAGACTGAGAAGTGGACAGTGGAGAGGAGGAAATAACAGGTGACGTCATAGAGACGAGGGAACGGAAAGAGGTGATTGCTGTGTTGAAATCACCTAAAATGTCACATAAGGAGACAGAAAAGGGAGGTGGTTGTTTAGCAAAATAGAGATTACCGGTGATTTATTCCTGGAATAATATGTATGTAATATGAAAAAAAAAAAGTCTGGAAGGAAATAGACCACACTCTTTTCAGTCACGAAGTAAGTGATCGTGTTTTACATGTTAATTCTTCATGACGCTCTCTACTCTTACTATTGAACATGTATTTATATGTATTTATGTGTTAGCCGGGAGAACATCAGCCTGAAATAATTTCTGAAACAAGCTTCGGTAAGCGCTAAGCAGACAACGTACAAATGACGTTATCATAGAATTGTATATTGGAAACCTATATAATTGTATTAACCCAATACATTTAATGGGAAAAAAAAAATCAAAGTTAAAAAGGAGGAATGGGGGCGAGAAACCCAGGAAACAAAATGTAAGTTATTTTACACAAACGCACAGCTATTGGGTTATATGTTTTAAAGTTTATTTTTTCCAGACCTTTCTCTTAAAAAAAAGAAAGTGAAACGTACAGAGACACTACATTCAAGGGTGTGACATTACATTCCTCTTCTGGAACCAGTAACTGATCACATGACCTCACCAAAAAAATAAAGAAATAAAATAAAGAAGTACGTTTCTTTGGAAAGCAGTGTGCTTAGGGACTTTTCTTGACCAACTGGCGATCACAGCAGCCGTAGAAACACGGGCACGCTTTAAGGCCATTGCCTAAATATCAGGCACATCTAAATACGTCAACAAAACTGAATGTAGACTTTCACCTAGACTCATTCTTTCTTGTCTTCTCTCCTCCTCCCCCACATACATACACAATCATCATATTTGAGTTCATCCCCCAAAAGAAGAAACTTTGATCTAGGAAATCCATAAAGAAATGTCAGGTGTAGGTATCATTAGCATCTTACATGTGGGGGGTGGAAAAAGGAAATAATTGAACTGTTCAGTCAATCCTGTGCTTCTCTTATTTCTATGACGTGATTTGTTTTGAAACATTATTCTATTTTCATAGCATTTAGTTTAGTCTGCCGGTGAAAAGCAACCCTTCATTCGACAATATAGGAAATGGTATAAAATATATAAACAAATAAAAAAATATATAAACAGCACCCAGGAATGACCTTAGTGAACGTTTTGCCCCTCATAACATGTCACCCTTATCTGTAGTCTCATGGCTATGGAGATCTTATTTCAGAACTCGATTAATGCTACCTATATATTTTTGCAGGTTTTTATTTTAAAGTATAACCTGTGTAAATGTTCCATGTCATTAAATACTACTTGTGCTTAAGGTGATGGCATTTGGAGTCAGAACTGAAAATGGTCATGCTGTATTTTCTCGACCAACAATAACCGCCAACCTCAGGAATAACAGACTGTTAACTGAATGTTACCGTGTAATGAATGTTCACTGTGTGCCTGGAAGTGTGCTGAGGTCTTTGCATGTACCAAGTAACTGCATCTCCACAGCAGCCTGTAAAGCAGGTGCTATTGTTTCCCCCTGTTTACGTCCCAAGAAACAGAGGCCCAGAGAAGTTGTCAGCTTGCCCAGTATCACAGAGCATCCGACTCGGCTCCTCTGGCTCATGGGACACGGACTTTAAAAGGAATCTAATAATTAAAAAAAAAAATATATATATATATATACTATTTTTAAGGGAACAGACTTTTTTCAGCTTTACTAGCTTTTATGTACTTTGAACATAAGACTGTGTTTAAGTAGAGTCACACGGTGATGTTCCTCTAAGTTCAGTAGGCTAAGCATCCACCCCGGGGTTGTAATACAAGGTCTCCCGTGACCCAGAGCCGCGGTGTCATGGCCTGGTTTCCTTTTGGCTCTCCTGATGCAGGAAGCAACCAGCTGGGCCCCATCTACGGCCACACGACCGTGACGGCGGGGAGCCTGCTGGACGACCACCACTGGCACTCCGTGGTCATCGAGCGCCAGGGCCGGAGCCTGGACCTCACCCTGGACAGGAGCGCCCAGCACGTCCGCACCAACGGGGAGTTCGACTACCTGGATTTGGACTACGAGGTGAGCTTGAGGACAGGCCTCCGTCTCTGCCGGCGTTGTCGGGTATCGTTGTCAGGGACGTGCCTCCCCACGCCATTGTCATTGTCTTCTCCGGAGCAGACTTAACGAATCACAGCAGCACCTCCTTAATCAGCATAGGTCATTCCATTCTTCTCTACATTTTCAGTAATCCGATCCTTGCAATGTTTTTAAAGCCTTGGTACCAAAGTACCCGTTTGAAGAGAAGGAGCATGGGTCATGTTATCAGGATCATTTCACAAGTCCTGAATAAATTTGGCTTAGGGTCTTTCCTTCGGTCATTATTTATAATACAAATTACACGTTTTACTTGATAATGTATAGTGTTATATGCCAAGAGTCGCCTAATACTGATTACAAAATAATTGGATAAGAAATCCTGAGTTCTGATTTATATTAAGCCATTTATAAATTCATGGCTGTTAATAATTCTTTTGACAAGTTCTATTTTCTAAGATATAATTGTCACTGAAGGAATTAAAATATAGAATATTTTAAAGAAGTTCTCCATAAATAAATAAAAGGATATTTTTCACCCTCCAAATGATCAAAGATTAAAAAAGCAATGATATTGGTCCAGTAAAAAGTATATATTCTCATACTATATGGTAGGCATGTCAGGTTTTTTAGTAAATTATGTAGAGAGCAATTCAACTTTTAAAAGTCCGTTCAAAGATGTTGGTCAGACACAGGAATACGAGTTCTGTGAGAACATATTTATCACAGCACCGTGTATCCTGAGAGCAAAGAATGCCACTAAATGACAGCAGAGCGCAGCAGTGAAATAAACAGGGTGAGATATTAGCCAGCCAGTGGTTTCCAAACTCGCTTATTCGTGGAACCCTTGGTGCCTTATTAAATTTCCACAGCCATCCCGGACCCTTCTGTAGAGGTTAGGAACCAAACAGCTTAATAAATGTCTATCCCCTAAGAACCCGGTAGCCATTTGAAAAACAAAATACACATAAAAGAGAAAATTATAATTGCATTTTTTTCTCACTATAATGATTTACTAGTGGGTGTGTCCACCCGCACTGGCCAGCTTTCCCGATCTGGGACTCAGGGTGGGCACTGCCATCCTCGCTTTCTGTTCTGCCTTGACTTTCACGTGACACTGGTTTTATCAGCGTCGTGACCAAAATCCCAACTTCACGAAGACAGGACTTCGCCCAAAGCAAGGCTGTTGGGACAGTGACCTACCCCAGGCTAGTGTTTGATCAGTGTCCCAAAGATGTCAAGTATTGCCGCTTCTTTTTAAAATGTCGAGTGTACTGTGGCACCCCTGCAAATCTGTTGTCACCACACTGTGCCTTGGCCCCCGGTTTTAAAATGGCAGATATATATGTATACACATACATGTGTATTTTGTACATATATATACATATATATTTGTGTGTGTGTATAAAACTTTTAAGAATGTGGAATATATTCACCATAAAATAAGTGAAAAAGTCAGGATTTATAACTGTGTTTTCTATTTTCTTATATATTTAAATATTTTCTAAATTTTCTGCACTCTGTGTATATAATACATATTCTCCTAAATAAGAACTTAGACTATGCTATATAAACTCTGATATAAAGACGTTATTAATATTAAGATAAATTCAAAGTATTCAGGAAATAATTGCTTCTCCAAATTAAAAACTATATATATATATATATATATATATATATAGATAGATAGATAGATAGATAGATATATAGATAGATATATCTATATATCTATATCTATCTATCTATATAGATAGATAGATAGATAGATAGATAGATAGATAGATAGATAGATAGATATAGATATATAGATATATCTTTAAAGCAAAGATGATTGTTAAAAGGGAAATAATGTGAAAATCCCAGAAATTTCTACCTCTCTAAAGCAGTATAATTCTGGCTTATGTGACTTACCTCCCACTTTATGAGAGAATATAAAGATGAATTATTCATTCTCCACTAATAAACAGAAGCCCCACAGAAGAGATGAGAAACTCTCGCAACATTAGCAACGGACAAACACAATTCCATTTTTCAAAATACAGAACGGAAATGGGGGCTCACGGCCCCCGATGAGTGTGTGATGAAGTCTGTGAATGTCCACTCACACAGCACTGCCCGTACAGGGTCACAGTTCGGTGGACACTTGGAAGCCGGTCTGTGCACGGTGCCATGTCTGAGGACGTCATCTGTAGTCTAAGATATCTGGGACATTTGTGGAGACACTAGGAAGAAATTTAGATTTACTGAGGCAGAATCAGCAGAGACTCAGCTTCCTTCTCTTGGCAGAGGTCTCTCACATTCCTCTCCTCTCCGACACGCAGTCACTGTCGTGATCACAAGTGTTTGGTCCACCTCTCTGTCTCTACACGTTCTTCTTGATATAAAGGGAGTCTCTCTGCTTGTTTGTTTAAGGAAGACGAGGGCCTAGGGTAATCAGTCTCGGTGCTTGTGCCCGTGTCCCCTTGACTCATCCGTGCAGTAAGTGCACTCAGACCTCAAAAGGGGCTTCTTACGAATAACATAAGAAGTATGTGAAGTACCTGTCGCTCAGGTACTTCCAAGGATTTAGGAGCTCGGTGCCAGGAACTGGAGACAAAGGCCAAATAGACTTATTACACCATCCCCATGCAGTATCTCCACCCTACAGGCAAAAGAACTGTGAATCGCTTCAGGAGTGTACATGACATCAAATGTAGAGATGAGTTCTGAGTAGTTACTATTTTTTGTTTACTATAACCCATTTCATTTAAAGCTTGCATGATGTAATTTTTCACAATGGCCAGCTGTAGCCATCCTTCCCGCTGGCTCCCACAGCATTGCCGGGGGTAACTCAGATAACACCCATCACCTTGCCCAGAGAGTCGCATCATGAAAGAAACAGTGGAAAACAAGTTGGCCCCTTTGATGTCACTCACTGTGAGAGTTTTCGGGGGGAAACAGCTTCAGAGTCCACTTCACTCAGCTCTCCGGAGACCCTTTGCACCGTGGAGAAAGCCAGTCACCATTTGTCATCAAGCTGCTGGCTGCAAGGTGACCTGAGAAAGGTGCGGTGACACCCAGGTGTGCCTGTCCTCCTCCTTCCTCCTCACAGCCAGTGAAGTCACAGGGCAGGACCGCAGGGTGGTGTGTGGCCTGGCTTCTCCCTCTCCTTCCGCTGACTTCACGATGCACCCACATGGGCTGCTGTGCCCTTGTCTTGGGAATGCACCTCTCACTGGAGAGGAGAGGGTGGCCCCCTTGTCCAGTGAAGGCCCTGGCTAGGATTTTGGGCAGCAGCAATTGCATGGGCTCAACCTGGAGTGAAAAGCCTGGGTTTGAATTCCTTTCTGCCCTTCCCTGGATGTGTGACAGTGGCCAAGTCATGTTGCCCAGGTATAAAATGAACATAATAGCACATTTATTATAGGGTATGTGAGGAGGCAACAGCAAGCAATAGAAGTCACCACGGCTATCCGTTGCAATTAACTAGATACACAGGACAAACCTATGTTTATTCTCCGTCATAGCAAAGGGGCCCCTAGGCAGGGAGCCCTGGGCTCAGATGGCAGCATCATGGTCATCAAGACCCCCATCTGCTGTCCTCTGCACCCCATCCCCCCTGCAGACTACTCCAAGATAGCTGCTCACTTCCCGGGCTGCATTCCAGCTGCTGGGAGGGAGAGAGTGCAGGGAGCCCCCCCCCCCCACCCTATGTAAGTCTCGTTCCAGGAGTCCCACCCAGCCCTTTCACTTAAATCCCATGAGACCAAAACTTGCTTCAGAGAGGTTTATAAATGCCATTTATTGGCTAGGGAGCAATGTGTGGAGCTGAAAAGCATCTCCCCCCCGAAGAAGGTTGAGAGAAAGGACACTTGGAGGTATCCAGTAGTCTGCCACACTTTATAAACCCTTGGTAGCCAACCAGATGGTCAATGCAGTTATTTCTGAGACTCAAGGTCGTCATGAATGGCAGTATCAGTAATAAGTCAATCTATGAGTCATATGGGTATCATGGTGAATCAAACCACTGCAACAGTTCTGACTCTCAGAATCACGGCAGTACCCGAAAGTATTTTGTGGTCCAGCCACTGTATTTTACTGATGAGAATACATAACCAGAAAGAAGTCATTAGTTGCATTTTCATAGGATTTGTTACATTAGGAATTGGGATTTGAACTCACATGTCGTAAACTGAGATGTGAGCAGTGTGGTAAATTGAGCCTGGGATGCTTCACCAGGGCGTCTTCCCAAAGGTGGGGCAGGTGCCAAGGGTTTGCTGAACACAGAGAAACAGGAGGAGCGTTTGAACCGCGCCCCCAAAGGAAAAGGAAAATCCGTAGGTAAGCTCTGCTCACAGAGAAGGAATAACAGCGCTTTCACACTAGGATTTAGTTATATTATTCAAAACGTGAGATTTTGTTGAGGATTTTAGCATCTGTGTTCATCGGGGATGCTGGCTTTATAATTTTCTTTCTTTTGTAGTGTCTTTATATGTTTTGTTCTTGTTGTTTAACTAGGATAATGCTGGCCTTGTGAAATGAGCTTAGGGGTCTTCCTTCCTCTCGAATGTTTTGGAATCGTTTGAGAAGGACAGGTGTTAGTTCTTGTATGAACGTTTGATAAAATCCATCCCTGATCGCAGTATTTCCTGAGATGAGCGGCATTTCTGCCTCTGAATTCGCGTACTAAAAAAAAAAGTGATGCTGCATATCATTAAGCATAGAAGATTTTATTGCTGTCAACTCAGGAAGAAATTAATAAAATAAGTTATGGATAGGATATTCAACACTTCATTTAAATATCAATAACTTTTACCTTTGGTATTAGGTACACTATTTCTACCTAATAAGTTCAGTTCAATGCTACTTGAAAATAGTTTTTCAATAATTATATTTTTATTATTCTCTATCTTTCTTTTGTAGTTTTCTAGTTTATAAATATATTCTCAGTTTTCCTCTCTTCTTCCCATATATAAACTTTCTGGTAAATGATATACAGTTAACCGTTATTTTTTATTTTATTAAGTGAGCTATTTCATTTTGCTACATTATCTCACAAACCATCATTAATTTGTCCTTTCCTCCCCCTAAGAGTAATTAGGCATTTAAAATACCATGATGCTAAATAATAGAACATAATTTTCTAATGGCCTTCTAGCACACAAAATGCTTTCCCTTATGTATTGAATATGAAGTCTTGACATTTAAAACTGTCTTAACTATTATTGCTTGTGTTTTCAAAACTTTGTAAGAAAAATTGATAATCACACACTGCTTCTATCTTTCCTTCTCCCTTCCCCTCTCTCTAGAAAATCAATAAAGAAAAAAAAATTAAATGGTAACTAAAACACATATAATATCTAGGTTATATATCTTGATATTACAGCTATGATTAGTAGATTCACTTACTATGAATTCACTATTAGCAATAAATGTCATTATTGATGGTGCATAAATAAGTATAATTTTGTATTATATGAAAATGATAGTACAATACTGTACCTTGACCAAAAGATATGTGGAAAAGCACATACCCTCTTTTTATAGGCGATAGTAGCTAGAGATTCACAGGAAGAAATATTGACCTTATTCCCTAGATTCAGAAGACCTATATACTATCTATAAGCCTGTACTTCTCAAGTTCTATCCCCCAAGTTCTAAGATGTTCCTAGTCAATATGGTAATGAGATTTCACGAACTATTTTCTGTATTCACCAGAAGTCTAATGAATTTTTTACTTGAATGGTCCCTATCCCACAATAAGTCTATGCCGGGTAAATGCGATATTCCTTGCATTTGGCTGCAGTTATATGAACTTATATATTAGTGCTGGTTATCTCTTGATGACTAGAGGCATTTATTGACAGTATGTCATTGAAGGATAAACATAAAAATTTATTTTTACTATTACTTAACAAAATATGTTTGCTGTTTAAACTGTTTTAAAACCTTTCAAGATAATTTATAAAATGCCTTTTGGGTAGCAAAAACGCAAGGGATTGTTGTTATTTTCTCCTTCAAGTTATAATCTAATTGTCAGAATTAATGATACTATTATGCGCTTCAGTAACAACACATTTATATGCAACAGCTTTTGGAGACAGAAAAATGTCTGTATATTTTGGTTGATGTAAAGATAACCGCCCTTGCCAGCGTTAATAGTTTTGTCTCATTTATTATGAATGCTATTTTTGTTTAGTCGAACACAGTGTGAATGTGTTTTCTGTTTTCCAAAGATAACCTTTGGGGGCGTACCTTTCTCTGGGAAGCCCAGTTCCAGCAGCAGGAAGAATTTCAAAGGCTGCATGGAGGGCATCAACTACAATGGCATCAACATAACCGACCTCGCGAGGAGGAAGAAGCTGGAGCCCTCGAACGTGGTAAGACCTCCTTGCCCCCGAAATATCGGTGCGTGGAAACATCACAGAACGTTTGTCTCTTGTGGACTCTGGAAGCATTTCCCCCACGTCTGTGTCGGGCTCAACAGTGTGAAACTGACTGTAGAGTGACTGAGTTGTAGAACCTGGATGTACTCTGAGAATCGGTGCTGGTTTCTGAGCGGAAGTAGCTGGAAACAGACAGTGCGTTTTACTCAGGTGGGCACAGAACTTTAGCCTGAGTGCTTCTAGATCCTTATTTCAGAGGAACAGGTGTCCCGTCCCGGCCTCTCCCTGGCAGGTGCGCAGCCCTCGACTTGTCAGCATTGTTTCCAAATGCCTCATCGTCTGGGATCCAGGAATTTTATTATCCTCACTCACATGTTCCCAAAGATGAAGTCATCCCAGTAGATATAAAAAAGGTCCTTTGCGTCAAGGCTCTCACCGTGTCAAATATGATGTAATCGAGTAAAGATTGACTCACTGGAGGGGGACAGCTGTGACACAGACAGTGTGAGTCGTTTTCAGGTTTATTTCAAGGAGGAGAGTAAAAATCAGAGGACATCCTGGCATACCCGCTTCCCCATGGCATTGCTTAGGATGACTAAAAGATATCAGCTTAAAAATCTGGGATGTGTGTTCCCTATGGTCTGCAAGACAGGAGCTACTTCAGCCCAGGACCTTGTTTGGGAGCGTGTGGGGTTCCAGAGGTCCACACAGCTGAGAGCCCCTGGAAGTCGATGGCATTGGGAATATTTGCGCTGTGCTGTCAAGGACCTCAGATGGTCTGGTCGCCCCATATTCGAGCCTGGGGTTTCCATAAAAGGGTTGGACAAATGGAAAACCCCTAATGAATAGAAGAGTTCAGGTTGGGTATAAGAGACTATAAAACAATAATTGAGCCCAGCAGCTGGGCTCAGTGGATTGAGCATCGCTCATGGACTGAGAGGTCCCAGTTCGATTCCCACTCAGGGCACGTGCCCAGGTTGCAGGTCCGATCCCCAGTAGGGGGCGTGCAGGAGGCAGCCGATCAATGTATCTCTGTCCCATCGATGTTTCTATCTCTCTCTCTCCCTTCCTCTGTCTCTAAAAAAATGCATAAAAACGTATTTTAAAAAAACAATCATTGAATGTAAATATTTTTAAATAATTATTTTTCTTAAAGTAATAATTTATACTAAGAATTAAAAATTCAGCTTTGATGATGTTAAGTCACAAAGCATATTGACTGTAGAGAAAAGTAGTAGTTACCTTTATAGGCAACACGATGCTGGTAGCATGTGACAGCTGTGATAACAGGAATAATACTCCGAGGGAGGTATTGTCATACCTGCTCTGTAGGTGAGAATACTGAGATTTAACCTGGAAAAATAACTTTCCAAGGCGACTGAGTGTGACTGGCAGACACAGATCGTGGACTGACAGTGTATTCCGTGCTGTGTTATTTATTTGTGCTGTATTAATATATACTCAATTTTAAGCTTTGGGTAAAATGTTCCAAGATTCCTTTTGTTTTCTGAGAAAGTGCTGCTTGAGAAAGAAAGATGCCGAATCCGACTCATCATAATTCTCTTTCTGTGATTTGCACGTTTAAGAAGAGGAAAAGTGTTATTTTGGCCCAAACCTTCCAGTCGGTACTGAGATGTGTCCGTTAGGTACCCAAACTACAGAGAATTTCACTCTGGAAACTCGTTCCAAAAGTGACTTCAACTGCAAAGTAGATTATGGTTACAAGTGCTGTTTTAACTTCAGTAACAAAGAATCTGAGTGAAGCACACATTTCCTGTAATTATACCTGATAAAATAGAATGGGCAGACATAGAACACACTTCTAAGAAAACTCTGCGTGCATAGTAAAATTGTAGGCAGGGTAGAGACAAACAGGTCGTTTACCAAGCTGCTCTACAGAGGCAAACATTTATGTAGGAAATTGTCTCTCAGAGATGGCAGGTGCTGATAGCTCAGGGAAACCGCCTCAGAAGTCACCCTGCACCCCTCCATACACGCACCCCTCCCCTCATTTTCACGGACTCCCGAGTCAGCCCCACGACCCCGAAAGGACCTTCCGTTTTGCCAGGAGGCAATCCCCACAACACAAGTGTGAGGCCAATTATAACATCTCAGTGATTGTGGGTAGTTCTCTTTATTGGTCAAAGTAGGCATTTGAAAATAATCATCTGTGAAGATACAGGGAAAATTTAATTTGAATATTAATTCAGAGAGAGCCTGCCTTAGATTTAGTGGTTCACGTGCTGGGATGGAAGAACTATGTATGTAGGGATAGATAACGATGTTGTGTAAGGAAAAAAAAAAAAAAATTGAAGGACCAGGTAAAAATATCATCGAATTATATCCCTCAAAATATGATGGTGGGATCAAAGAAGTTGGACACAAATGTAGATTTTTGCAGATCTTTAAAAGGAAAAAGTTGCTTACCCTGGAATATCAAATTCAGTGTACCCCAATATAAAATTCAATGTATCGCCCTGGCTGGTTTGGCTCAGTGGTTAGAGCATTGGCCTGTGTGGACCAAAGAGTCGCGGATTCAATTCCAGCCAAGGGCATGTACCTCGGTTGCGGTTCATCCCCTGCCCTGGTCGGGGTCGTGCGGGAGGCAACCAGTCAATGTGTCCCTCTCACATCGATGTTTCTCTCTCTCTCTCCCCCCCTCCCACTCTATTTGAAGATATTTGAGAAAATATCCTTGGGTGAGGATTTAAAAAAAAATTCAATGTATCAAATTTATTTTTACAAAGTAGGGGGAGCATGAGAGAGAAGGAGTAGTTTTGCAAACTTTGTTTTAATTTTGTACATTCATGTTGCTGTTTCCATAAGCATTAGTTTCATTATGATTTAAGCACAGTGCACGGAAATTTAAATGAGATTTTGAGTTGAAATAATCACAATTGTGTTGATGCTAAATAGTTAATATTTATATGTAGGTATGGGTATAAAACCCAAGATTATTTGCCCCATAATAGTTTAATAAATAGCAACCAAATGACCATAGTTCCCACTGAGACCGACGCGATGTGTTAATACACATCTGGCTAGGACATCCAGAAGGCCATGGCATCTCCTGCCTGGCCGATGCCTCATTCGTGAGGGGAAGGGGACAGCAGCTCTCTGCTGTCTTCAGAAAGTCCAGACCCACACTGACGCTCTCAGAAACACACAGCCCATGCCCTGGTCCGTCCATCACAGCCGCCTGTCAGTCTGTCTGTTTCATGATGGATTGTGCTTGTTGCACCCAAACTTGACGGCCGACGGACGCCTGCACCTTATTAGGTCCACACTCCAAGCAGAGGCACGCCAGGGCATCCCAAGGCCGAATGCACGTCACCGCATGTGAGTTTGGGACAGGCTAACGCTGGGCTTTGGAATCTGTAGAACTGCAGCCTTGTCTACTGTCCGCCGGGGATGCTTCCTTCACTCTGCATTCTCCTCAAAGCACGCCCTTCTGTTTCACAGGGAAACCTGAGCTTCTCCTGTGTGGAGCCCTACACGGTGCCAGTCTTCTTCAACGCCACCAGCTACCTGGAGGTGCCAGGGCGGCCCCACCAGGACCTGTTCGCGGTCAGCTTCCAGTTCAGGACTTGGAACCCCAACGGCCTCCTGCTCTTCAGCCACTTTGCAGATCACCTGGGCAACGTGGAGATAGACCTGACGGAAAGCAAAGTGGGCGTTCACATCAACGTCACGCAGACCAAGATGAGCCAGATAGACATTTCCTCAGGTCAGTGACAGCTCCTTGGCGTTTGCTCCTGAACTGCTAAGGCGAGTTCCCCAGAGGGAGCTGTGTGTGCTTGGTTGGTGTTGATGCTGCTGGTTATATTTGGATCCAGACGTAGCAGATTCTTTCTGGTTGCCCTGAGTGCTGGGAATAAGGGGAACTCGGAACCTACTGAGAAGGTCAGGGGTGGGCGAGGAGAGCTGGTTGGGAAGGTCCTAGGGCACCAACATCGTCTGCTTCTTATAAATGCTGGTTCCTATCTCATAGAGAAATCGATATTCCTGTGAGTGGATATTTTATGTTTAAAAGCAAAGAATGTTTAAAAACAAAGAATGTTTATTTTACTAACATACAATAGTATCTGGTATCTTGTGACTTCATGGGCATTCAAATACCCTTTACTATTAGCAATAGGATTGTAATCATTTAATTATGCCTTCAAAGGTCTATTCAGCTGCCTGAATCAAAACTTCAAAGTGGTTTTGCTAAATGTGTGCCAATTGCCAGGGGAAAAAAGCAAACAAGGGTGAGTACATGATGTACGTATCAACCGAGTAGGCTGAGTTTTTAAGTTGACATCCGAGCGTTTTGATAGACCGAGGCTTAGGTGACAGCGTTGTGATCTGAACAGACTGGCAACCCTGGGATAGTCTTTGAGCGATGTGCACAAGGAAGGCTGAAGTTGCAGAATGAGATGCTGTAAGCAGAGGAAACTTCGGCCTGGTATGGGAGCGAGAAGCAGGTAAATGTCCACACAGTGTCTCTAGATGTCCCTAGCAATTGTTCTGTTTATCTTGCAAAGGCCTCCTTAGAAGACAGAGAGAAATCTCAGATTTCTGAGCGCCTGGAACAGGTGTACGAAACGCAGAGAGGAAGTTCATGACCGAGTGCTCCGCTGCATGACTCCCGGCTTTGAGTCTAAACGGGCCTGGTTCACTGGTGACACGGTGTGCGTGCCCCGAGACTGCGCCTCACACGTCACATCCTCGTGTCCGTCTGCCCTCCACCCTGGGCGGGCAGCTCCTTCCGGGCAGCAGCCGCTCTGTCTCTGCCCACAGAACAGCACCTGTAACAGAGGAGGTGCCCAGGAAGGTTTGTCACGTTCCGCACAGTGGCCCTGGGAACTGCAGTTCACCAGCAGGATATCTCTTGCTGAGGCACATAGGTCTCTGTTGTAAACAGGCTTTGTGTTTCGTGTGCGAGGGCTGTATGGACTGTCACTGAAGAGAATTCAAGGAAGGTGGAGTGGCCCTTCTGGAAGAGGCCTTTCTGGAATCCAAAGCTGGCATCCACCACCTTGATATTTACTTTTTCTCCTTTGCTTTGTTTGTTTTGCTTTCTTCCCCCCTGCATGTTCAGAGTCAAAATGATTGATCAACCCCATTTTATCACTGCTTCCCAGTACAAATTCACCGGGGGAGCTTTAGCAAATAGAAAATATCTGGAGCCATCAGAATAACACGTAAAACAAATACACATATAAATATTTACCACAGTCGGAAGACTCACTACATTCCGTCATGATTAATGATTCCTTTCTAGTAAATAAACACATGAAAATATGTAGCAAGTCTTCCCTCTTGGAGAGCCTTAACAAACCCAACTTTCTGGAACCACGATAATGGAAAGAATAGGACCCTAAATGTAGTGGTCAGTAAACAGTTACTAATTTAATTTGGTCTAATTTAGGACTCCAAGATAACTCTCATCTAATGTAAATTGTGTTTATTAAAAAAATAAAGAATAAAGAAATCCAACAATTTAACAACTAATATACCTTAATAAATTTGCTTAAGTATGATAAAATTGGATTTTAGAAACGTCTGTCCATTTAGCCAAGAATCCATGCAAATCAAGGCAAACTGATATGAAATCTAAATATTTCTAGTCTCCCTCTTACATATTACAGTGAAAATACCTTACTTAGTGTTTCAAATATCTCCTGTTTTTTCCTATACATGCAGTGAAAACTAAGATCTCACCAGCTGTCACTGCTCAAGTCTGAGAGATGTTAGTAAGCAAATAGACACACATACATTTTTAAAAGGTGCATTCTGTACTGATTTAAACTATGATCATTCAAAAGGAAAGGAAAGAAAGAACAAGGGAATCCAGTATGTGACAACTATATTCATTCATCCCACAAGTACATAGAGAGTACACAGAAGACAATTTCCATCTGGACTTTAATGCATTTTACCAAATTTAATTAAATGTTGTTGTTGTTTTAATCCTCACCCAAGGAGTTTTTTCCATTGACTTTTTTTTTTTTTTTTTTTTTTTTTTTTAGATAGAGTGGGAGAGAGAGAAACATTGATATGAGAGAGACACATCAACTGGTTGCCTCCAGCATGACCTCAACCAGGGCCAGGGATCGAACCCGCAGCCGCGGTACATGCCCTTGACTGGGAATCGAACTTGTGACTTTTCATCCATGGGCCAATGCTCTTAACTTTGGAGCCAATCCGGCCAGGGCCAAATTCAATTAAATGTAAAAGCTATGTAGTGTAAATAGCATCAATAAGGAAGTAATTTATTTAGAAAAATAAGTTAACTTCAGATGTTCTCTAGTAATTTTGATGTTTTCTTTCATTAAAAAATTTGCCACTAAATGATTTCATGACATTGGAAAACTAAATGTATGGTCCAGGAATAAAATACGATATTATAATAGTAGTAAGAAAGTATTGCATGTGTATTACTGCCTGATGTATAGTTACAAAAAAAAAAAATATATCAGAAAAAAACAACCAACAACGAAAAACCTACCTACCACTTGAAATAAGGGTTTTATTATAGAGTACCTCAATTTCATGCCACTTAATCACAAATAGATGTTTAGAATAATACTCTAAAGTTGTGGCTTGCCCATTTTAATAGGTCCGTAAAATGGGATTCAGCATTTATATAGTGGAAGGAAAGTTAATTCTATTAATGACTTTTCTCACCTATTGAAGAAAAAAATCAATTTTCATCCACGTAAACAAAGCCTTTCAGAAAAATCATTCGGAGTCTGGCCAGCTCCGAAATGAGCTGTTTGCTAGGCTGGAGCCTTCAGACGCCTTGCATTGTTCCATAGACGCTGCTTCGGTCCCACGATCGCTTCTGCACCCCTGCGCCGGACAGGTCCTTGGCAGACACCATCCTTACAGTTCTGCCTGCAAAGAGAATCTCCTCTGTGACAGTCATCCTCTGAGTTCCATGTGGGTGTGTGAAGGGAAGGTATCTCAGGCCTCTCGGGCTGCTATGGATAGTACAAGACCGAAACGGGGTGCCTTGGAGACAACGGACATTGGCCCCCCATAGTCCGGAGGCAGAAAGCCCAACGTCCTGGCAGTAGGGTGTCGAATTCCGGTGAGGGCTGCTCTCCAGGTGGCAGGCTGGGGACTTGTGGCTGTGTCCTCGCCCGGTGGAAGGGGCTAGGGACCTCTGTGGTGTCTCTTTTGTAAGAATAACTAGTCCCATTCCTGAGAGCTCCACACTCATGACCTAATAACCCCCTGAAGGCCCCGCCTCCTCCTACCCCACTCTGGGTGTTAGGAGATCAGCATAGCTGCACCTTGGACACGTGGGTTTAAACTGTGGAGGTCCACTTATACGTGGAATTGTATCCAATAAATACGGCGTGTGTATTTTCTCCTCCGTATGAATTTTAAAATTACATTGTCTTTTCTCTAGCTTACTTTATGGTGGGAATACAGCATAGAATATGTACAGGAAATGTGTTTATGTCCTCAGTAAGGACTCCAGTCAACAGTAGGCTATTAATAGTTAAGTCTTCTGAGGAATCAAAAGTTACATGGGTGCCCTGGCCAGATTGGCTCAGTGGTTAGAGCCTCGGTCAGCCCATGGACTGAAGGGTCTCGGGTTTGATTCCAGTTAAGGGCATGTACTTGGGTTGGGTCCTGGCCCCAGTCGGAGTCATGTGGGAGGCAACCAATTGATGTGTCTCTCTCACATCGATGTTTCTCTCTCTGTCTCTTTCCCTCCCTCCCTACTTCCCTCTCACTCTAAAAAGCATTGGAAAAATATCCTCGGGTGAGGGGGGAAAAGTTATATGTGCATTTTTGACTGCATGGGGGATGTTCGAACAGGGCACCCTTATGTGGGATACTATTATGTCATGAGAAATCATGTTTCTGAAATAAAACGTAATGGCATTGGAAAATATAATATGTAAGTTAAAATATTTACAAAAATTTATGTAGAATAGGACCCCAATATTATTAAGTATATAGATGGCTAAAAAATAGTTCAGCGTGAAATAAAATCGGAATAATCCGAATATTAATCATCTCTAGTCGGTGGGTATCAGTCCATGACTAACTTCTTAGTACATTTTTCATAATATTAGAATTTATTACAATTAAACATTTATTGCTGTTTAAAAAACACAGAAATGTGTACTAAAAAATAATGAAGGATAAAATGGCATTCCTAAAAAGCATAATGCTTAACAATGTTGTGGGTAGAAATTACACAGAGTAAGTTATATCAAATTTAAAAATTCTAGTTTCCTTAGTTAATTAGAAGCATTTATATAGTCGATTTTTTAAAAGTTTGTTCTTAAAAAAAAAAAAAAAAAAAAGAGCTCCAGCATAATTTTCTTCATGCTATTTATATAACAAATGGAACATTTTATGTTCAGATGCAGAAATTTGGGTTTGGGTCTTTGAGTTTTTTTTTAAAATATACATAACTAATTTTGAACACATTTTATGTCTTCCATGTAATTTTAAACCCATTTTTTCCCCAAGAATAGATAGAAAGATAGATAAATGAATTCATAAAAGCATTTTCCCTTAAAACTGTTGCTAGCTATCCAAGAACAATATACCTTATTTTCTCTCTTAATGATGAAGCAATGAATACAAATCTCTTTATTTCCAAACAATCTTCATATACATCTAAAAAAAAAAAAAAAAAAGTAGCCAAAAATTAGCTTTCAGATTTCCTTACTTCTTGGTGGACTTGTAGGTATAGGCCTTGATGTTCAAGGAAAGCCCGGAGAGCTAGCATTTTAAAGCGCAGAAGAAAAACCAGGGCTCCGGAGTCTCCGAGGAAGGCGGGCGGGAGGGAGATTAATGCATAGAGCTTTAATTAGGAGTCTAGATTCGTTCTAGGGCAGCAGCCTGTCTGCTCTTGCACGCAGACCTGGGTAGGTGTGCAGACAGAAAGACAGACCGCCTTGGACGTCGCCGCGGCGCGGGGTGCGTGTTTGGCTCCCCCCTTCGCAGGTAGACTTGCTGGGAGAGCCGCACGGTGCCAGTAAGAAGCCCCTGAGGGAATCGTCTGTGCGCCCGGGTAGCTTCCCCTAATGGACTTGTTATTGTATTTCAATTCCTCGAGTGGCTGCACTGTCATCGCACCAGCTGCGTGGAAACGTACCTCGAAGTACACCTCTCTGCATGCTGGGCGCATCCCCAGGAGCGCCACAGTCCAACATGAAAGAGAGAAGAGGCTGGGGACGGTGTCGTGACATGCAATATTGACTTAATTTATCATTACACTTTAAGATACTCTACCCACTCTAGTTTCTACAAGGTTTCTGGGCCTTTTCAAATATCCTATGCTTTTTCAGGGGAGACGAATAAAACATGATTGTGTGTATGTGTGTATAATAATTTTTTTTAAATGGCAAGGGGCCGTTAAAACTTAGTAAATTTAGGTGGATAAAATGGAGGTTAAAAACTCCCATTAGAGTCCGGCCGGTGTGGCTCAGTAGTTGAGCGTCAACCCATGCACCAAGAGGTCACCGGTTTGATTCCCGGTCAGGGCACATGCCCAGGTTGTGGGCCTGATCCCCAGTGGGGGCATGCAGGAGGCGGCCAGTCGATGTTCTCTCTCATGGATGTGTCCATCTCTCTCTCCCTCTCCCTTCCTCTCTCTCTAAAATCACTCAATAAATAAATAAAATCATTTTAAAAACTCCCATTAGAGAACATGTCATGTTTTAAAAACTTCAGTTTACTATATAGATAAATTAGTCAAAGGGGAAAAAAAAATGAATCGAACATCACTACTACAAACTAACTATGAGAATGAAAACGAATGATGTCAGAGCAGCAGAGGACACAGCTCAGGAACCCAAATGAATATATGGATGTCATTGCAGATGCTTCTGAAACCCGAGAAGGGAGGCCACGGGAACCCCGTAGCTTTGCCGAGCGGCCCCTTGTGTTCTGTACGGTAAGGGCTGACCCAGAGGGCACCATGCTCAGTGAAATGCGTCAGTCAGAGAAAGGCAAATGCCGTACGATTTCACTCCCATGTGGAATCTAAAGAACAAAATAAACGGCAAGCATAAGAGAAACAGATGCATGACGCAGAGGACAGACAGACCGTTGTCAGAGGGGTTGGCAAGCCTGAGAAAAGGTGAGGGGATTAAGAAGTGTAAACTAGTAGCTAGAAAATAGTCACAGGGATGTAAACTACAGCAGAGAATATAGTCGATAATCTCATAATAACTACGTATGGGGCCGGGTGGACACTTGAAATATCGGAGGGACCACTTTGTAAAGTATATGGTTGTCTAACCACTGTGCTGTACACCTGAAGCTAGTACAGAATAATATTAAAGTTAACTGTGATTAAAAAATTTATATATATATATATATATATATATAAAGAACATTTTTTAAAGGGCTGAAATTTTTCTAAGTGATGGGTGAGTAGCTGGTAAAAGCAATGTAGATTTCTATAATAGAGAGATAATACGTCACCTGTATCAGAATTCTCCAGAGAAACGTAACCCATAGGATGTGTGTATAGAAAGAAGGCAATTGGCCCTGGCCAGTTTGGCTCAGCAATTAGAGTGTCGGCCCATGGACCAATGAGTCTCGGGTTCGATTCTGGTCAAGGGCACATACTTTGGTTGTGGTTCGTCCCTGGCCCTGGTCGGGGTCGTGCAGGAGGCAGTCAGTGGATGTGTCTCTCTCACGTCGATGTTTCTCTCTCTGTCCCTCTCTCTCCTTTCCACTCTATCTGAAGATAGATGGAAAAATATCCCCTGGTGAGGATTAAAAAAAAAAGAAAGAAGGCAATTGATTAGAAGGAACGGCCCAAATAGTCATGGAGGCTGAGAGGTCTCAGGATCTGCAGGTGGCAAGGGGAGACCCAGGAGAGCCTGAGGGGTAATTTCACTCCAAGTCCAAAGGGCTGAGAGCCAGCAGAGCTGAATGGTGTCAGATCCAGTCTGAAAGCCAGCAGGCTTGAGAATGAAGAGCTGAAGGCAGGAGACCATCAGCGTCCAGGCCTCAAAGACAGGCAGAGAGAGGGAATTCTCCCTTCCCCTGCCTTCTTTGTTGTATTCTGGCCTTCAGATTGGATGAGACCCACCCACGTCATGGAGATCAATCTGTTTTATTCAACACACTGACTGATATAGTAATCTCATCCCGAAACGCCCTCTCAACACACCCAGAATAATGTTCAACCAATTAACAAAATGGAATGTAAAATAAGTGGTGTCCTAGCACAGTCAAGGATTGGTTACCTTCATAATCAGAAAGAACACAGTCATTGGATTGGAAGCCCCCCCCCCCCCGCCCCATTAATCTTATGCATGAGAATTACTTGGGGTAATGAACTTGACCAGGGAATTCAGGCTGGGAGATAGTGCCATAGATTACTGTCTACCGTTTTCTCTTTGATGATTTTTTTCTCTTTCTTTATTTTTATTTTTTTGTTAATCCTCACCTGAGGATATTTTTTTCCATTGATTTTTAGAGAGACTAGAACAGAGGGAGGGAGGGAGGGAGGGGAGAAAGAGAGAGAGAGAGAGAAACATCAATATGAGAAAGACGTATCAATCGGTTGCCTCCTTCACACACCCCCACCGGGCTGGGGACCAAACCTGCAACCCAGGTACATGTCCTTGACCAGTAATCAAACCCGTGACTCTCCGGTGAGTGGGCCAACGCTCTAACCACTGAGAGACACTGTCCAGGGCTCTCTGATGATTTTTAAGCGATTTGAACTATCTCACGTGTGAAGAATTTAGGTGCATTGGGTTACCTATTGCTTCATTATAATTCCTTGTGGGGATGGCCCTCCTTGGGAGAGGGATCCTGCAGATTCTGCTAGAGCTACTTAGGAACCTCTGATATGAACCTGAGATCAACGTAAAGAATGACTCCTCTGGACACCCCCTGAGACGTCCACGTGTATATCTTAGTGTCTTCCTTTGTTCATCAAAGCTCTTAAGACATTTTTGGAGGGGCCACACAATACGGCTCAGAAAGTGTTTACCTTTGGTAACATTGTATCATAAAGTAACTAAGTGTATAGACCAATCTTTTATCATAACTCATTTTATACTTTATTTTATTCTGACACATTACCCTCCAGGCCTTTCTAACCCAAGCATAGACCCTACTTCTGATAACTGAATTCCTACAGTTGTTTCTGAGTCCTCTTTCTCCTCTGCGGCCACTGATTTTCCCCTCTTACTCCCTGTGAACTTTACTTTTTACAAGTCAAGTTCTGCCTGGATCTTGGCTGTCGTACTTATTAGCATGTGGTTAGCTTGTGAAGTTTTCTGAAAGATGCTGATAACCTGCCAGTCTTTCCTCCAGTGCTTCCAGTCTTGCTTCCAGTCTTTCTAGGATCTGTTCAGAGGTTGGAACCCCATTGCTGAACCTTTGGCCAGAGGCTGGGATTTGGCTACTCCTGGGCATATCACCGCCCCTGCCAGCTCCCTGCCTAGATACTGGAGCATTGCTCACTCTGATTTCCCAGCAGTCTTCCTCTCCCCTCATTCCAATCCTCTGCTATTTTATTTCGAACCCTGAAATTGCTGGCTTGAGTCTAGGCTGCAACCTGTTGATGCCTACAGGTATTGCCTTGTGTCCTTTGGACACAAGTTTTAACCATTCCCCAACTTGAAATGCCTCTGTCAATCCTTGCACGGATCCATGCCAAATCTCAACCTCACCCTGTCTTCTCTGTCACAAAGTCCTATTGCTCCTGGGTGTGCAGATAAAACGCAGTTAACTGGGGAGAGGGGATTTGGGGAGAATCACAAGCAGGGACATAGTCAGGTGCACACAGTTCCCCGAGCTTTCGTTGGGGCTGGGCATAGATGGTCGACTCACACCACGGCCAAGAGTCTAGCAGAGAGGAGCCTGCGCATTGAACATTCCACATCGTTATGGGGCAGGAGTCAGGAAAGGTGCCTTGCTAGGACAGGGAGGCCCCTGGAGCTCGGTGGCGGACACCAGCCTGCTCCTGTGTTGTGCCGACTCGTCCTCGAACCCAGCTCTCTACGAAGGAACCGAAAGCCTGGAGGAACTGAGATGTTTCTCATCTAGTCCAGAGAGCGTGATGCTGACTGTGCTGATAACTAAGGCTATTAAATATTTCCCCCATGATTGTCACTGTCCTTGACATTCATTATCTTGCTTAAGGCTCCAGTGACCTAGTTATACTATACCATAACTATACTAGCTATAAGCATAGACTCTGGAGTCAGAGTCCCCAGTGGCTAACAATGATTGAGGTCGCTCTCTGCTCCAGTCCCTGTTTAAAGGAAGCCAGTGTGCACAAGTGTGTGAAGGCATTTAATTGAATAACTCCTCAGGATCGAGACTATCGTCATCTGTATTATGTAGGTGAAGAAGTAGAGGCATAGAGAGAGAATAACTCTCCCAGACTTTTCCAGCTTTGAAAAGGGGTTCAGGACATCTGAGTCGAACGTCAGTCCTCCTGGCTACTTCACTGACCACCTCTCACATTCCTGCAACGCATTGGCTTCCGTTCTCAGAGGGTCGGGCATTGTTGCGTGTGACGCCTCTGGAATATTTGTCACACGCGGTGCCCAGCACCCATGATATGATCATGTCTCATTGGTATTCACCAAGGAGCCTTTCAAACAACCTCCCTTATCATGTCTCATTTCTCCCCCACAGTGTCCACATTTTTATTTCTAAAATACAAGGAAAACACTCCGATTTTCTCCCATCACCTGAAACAGAAGACCTACTTGCTTAGCACGCTGTAGGAGAGCACGCACAGACTGAGCCCAGCTGGAGTCGTTGGCCTTCATGTTCCCTGCCTTACCCCAGGGACTCTGACTACTTTTCACTATCTGCCAAGAATCTCTTCCTCGTATGCTGCCCTGGTGAACTCCTGCTCGTCCTTCACGACCCAGTTTTAGTGTCATGTAGCCTCAGTTTAGTATAATTTCCTTTTATCAAACCCCAGGAAAGAGTCTGCCATCGTTTAGTACTCATCTCTGTGTTTCTAAGGCTCAGTATGACATTTGGCGGAGTACAGTGACCGATATTTTCATCACTGGTTTTTCTGTTGTTGTTGGTCTATACATGGACACTGGCAGTTTCCTTGTTCTTCTCTCTGCTTTCCGCCTCTCTGAGCAAGTCCTCTCCTCAAAGTCCCTCCTGATTAAAATTCCCAAATGACTGTCTCCATGGTATCATATTCCGACTGAAAATTCTTCCATGAAGCCCCACATTTTTAAGAGTCACTTGGATTCCTCGAAAAGCCTGAACACCTGGCCAGTGTGGCTCAGTGGTTGAGCGTTGACCCATGCACCAAGAGGTCACCGGTTCGATTCCCGGTCAGGGCACATGCCCAGGTTGTGGACCCGATCCCCAGTGGGGGGGCATGCAGGAGGCGGCCAGTTGATGTTCTCTCTCACCGATGTTTCTATCTCTCTCTCCCTCTCCCTTCCTCTCTCTCTCTAAAATCAATAAAGGGGGGGGGGGAGCCTGAACACTCATCCCACAGTGATCTCAAATTCTTCTAGAATTTAACATCACGTTTATTTGCTTTTGTTTGTTTGGCATTGTCTTATATGTGTTGTTCAGACATGAGCCCACTCCAGATGAATGATTTCCTTACGCTCTTGGAGGACGATAGTCCCTTCCTTACCTCTGCCTGTCTCCCCGAGCCTGGTGCAGGTGGCTTGTTTCCAAATATCCAGGTGATTGATTTTTTTTTATTTTTTTTTTGATGAACTAATACCGAGATGTTATAAACCGTAACTTTATAATTCCGTTGTCTTCATCCCATTATGTGAACCAAACTCATTGTGAAACGAGAGTGGCAAGTATCTCAGAGGAAATAATTGCTTAACTGTGGGAGGCTAATGTGTGTGAAATTGATCAGGACCTGAATTCTGATGTGATACTTTCATAGCAAGAGGAGTTGTTTTTTAAGTTATTGAAGCCTAGAGCTGTCCTGGGTACACTATTATATGAATAAAATTAAAGCACATATACATTTGCCGAAAAAATGTATTCTCAGGAGCATGGCATGAAGTCAAACCTTGAAATTAATCATATTCCCTTTCTATTTATTTTTCCCCCCACAGAATACAAAAAAATTAAAAAAAAAAAGAAATATGCATGATTAAAATTAATTTAGCTCTAATTCTCTTCTTCAGGCTTGGGAAAGCATTCATGATGATAACTCCAGGGCAAAATAAGGGAGTCCATTTTTTGCCACCTTTCCGTAAGGCGCCTGATCGCCAGTCAGTCCCATACATACTTAAAGCAGAGACTTCCCACTAGCCGAAGGGGCCTCATCTGACTTGCTCTGTCGAGGGCAATGGTGTCTTGGGTGATCAAATCGTGTTGTCTGTGACTTCTTCTGTCTGATGACTCCTGGCAGTAACCCTTTCTCTATCAGATAACCCCGCAACCGAACATACACTTCCGAGTAACTTCATAGGAGAGATTATACTGGACATAAAGGAATAAATCGTGCCTCCGTCGTCCTCCCATCACTGCCCCAGCTCCGGTACCTGTTTGTCTTCGGGCACCTGAGACCATAGAGCACAGACAAGCTGGACTTGCAACACGTGTTACTCAGCTACGGTGGGAAGAAGACCGTTAATGCACTCCATTGATTGATTGATTGATTGATTGATTGATTGATTGATTGATTTTAGAGAGAGAGGAAGGAAGAGGGAGAGATAGAAACATGATGAGCGAGAACATTGATTGGCCGCCTCCTGCACGCCCCCCACTGGGGATGGACGGGAAAACGTGAGCTCCGGGCCATGCACAGATCCCTCCGCAGCTGAGATCCTTGCAAAGAGCTCCATGTGCTGCTCCACGCAGGACCATCAGCGCCACGGGCCCGGGCCAGCGGTCTGTTCATAAAAAGCTCGATGAGGGGAATAAAACCCTTGATAGTCTCTATAAGGAAGATTTCCCCTAGGAAGCTGAAAGAAAAAGAGGGTCTCGGTATCCGTGCGTGTCGTCTGACTGCCGGAGCAGCTGTCACACGGAGCAGTTTATCACGCGCGCAGCCGTGGGCGTGGCTGTGGGAAGAACAGGGAACTCAGACGGGAGCCCCTCCAGTGTGGGCGAGGGGGTCCCCGCCAGGGAGTGCGGAGGTGTGTGCATGCTTTGAAAGGCCTTCACTGTCTAATGAAGTACAAACCCCAACTGTCAATCATTCTGTGTCTAAGCGGGTGCTACGCGGTCTCCGTTTGCCACATTTGAATGGTTTAGAATAGAAAAGATGTCATCGGTAAGATAATGTGACGTTAAACACGGAAGAATTATCGCTCTTCCTGAACTTCTGTAAAGCACATAGTTGTTTTTCCTACTTCCTTCTCTCAAACATTTGAGCATTTACCAGAAAGCAACAAAAACCACGACATGGGTGACCCCACAGAGAAGCCACGGGCGAGTCTACAGGAGCTGAGCAGGGCTGAGGACGGGACACTGTGGACGTCACTCATTCGTGGGGTCCCCAGGAGTCGGAACCAACTCAGTGGCACATAACACACAAAGAAAAATAACGGTTCCCTCAACCCCCACCAAACAAGGGTGTATTTGGCCCAAAATGTCACTAGGTCCCAAGTTGAGTGCCCAGATCTAAAGAATGTTCTTTGTGAGACTCCAAGCTTGCCATGCCGTGAAGGGAGGGGTCCAGGCTTCCTGCCCTCTGCAGACCCCCATCTTCTCCTGTATCAACACCGAGCTTAGGTAAACGGATTCCTGCAGTTCCTTTTGGGTCCACTTAGAGTGTTTCTTCCCTTTGTCCATTTGCTCTGTGCTCTCTTCCTCTTCTTTTTCCTTCCCCATACGGACTTGCTTTGAAAAACCCCAAGCTCCTCCCTTTCAGTTCGCTGGTGCTCGCGCTGTGGGATTTTTGCACTTCCACACCATGGAGAGACCCTGGGTTCCCCTCCAGTCACAACCAGCGGTACAGAGAGCTGCCTCTCCAGTGAACTCTCGGTACTATCCTGTAGCGTGCTTTATTGCTGCTTCTGGGTTTTTTTTGTTTTATTATTTTTTTCTTTATTGATTTTAGAGAGAAAGGAAGAGAGAGGGAGAGAGAGAGAGAAACATCGATGAGAGAGAACATCGATTAGCCACCTCCTGCATGCCCCCCACTGGGGATTGGGCCCACAACCTGGGCATGTGCCCTGACCGGGAATCGAACCGGCAACCTCTTGGTGCATGGGTCGACGCTCCACCACTGAGCCACATCGGCCGGGCACTTCTTCTGTTTTATACAGACTCCAAACTCTGTTGTCCTAAATATTTGAACTCTGTAGCGCTGTGTCACTGTTACTCGTGGCTGCCATTTTTTATCAGCACCGGGCACAAGCGTAAATGAAGCGTCTCCGTGTGAGGTTGGCGTTCGGCAGCAGGCCGTCATCTAAAGGATAAAAGTAACTGGTGGTCCATATGAGATTCCAGAGCTACAGAAATTTAATTAACTCTGTTCATGGTAAAAGAAAGATAGAATTTTAGAGTGGAAGAGGGCCCAAACTGGCATCTGCTACTTTCCAAAATGTGCTCTGTGGAGGTCTAAGTTCAGAGACAAAGACAGTGTCACTGAAACGTGATCCAGCAAGGATGGGCGTGAGCGCTGGACACCTGTCTCCAGCCACAGCTGGGCTCCCTCTGAACGACATACGCCCCTGTCAAGCAATCCCCTGAAATAACTTCGCTTATAGTTGGTAATGCAAATATTTGCATCCAGTCTGAGTATTTCAGGCAGAAGTTTATTTTCGTAGGCCTGAAAATGAACTTGACTTCGCTTTCACCTGCAAAAACATAATTGTTTTGTTTCTTCGCCAATAATTTTCTGGAAAGCATTTGCCAATGGGTAAAAAAAAAAAAAAAAAAGCGCCCACATAAAACGTAACTTTCATTGAGTGTGTATTTGGCAGTCTGTTTTGCTTGCAAATCCAGAAGATGATGGTGCCTCTCAGGGACTTTTTTTTAAATTTATTTACATGTTCCTCCAGTATGTTTCCCCTGCTGCCAAGTGGTTGCTGCCAGAGCGCAGAGCTGAAACGAGCAGCTGGGTCTCGCTCCGGCTTCCGTGGACTAACTTGGAAGTGGGGCTGTCTCTGGGAGGCCTCCCTTGTCAGTTTTAAATTTTGGATGTACCTATGCATCCACGTTTCTTTTCCCTGCTGCAGCCCCCGAAACAAGCTGTGTTACCCTGAACTTTGCCGATAGGAAGTGGTAGGAAGCATCGTAGCTTATGCCCCCAACATGCATCACGGGAAGCTTGAAGTAATGCTCACGGCAGTGCCTGTACCCCGCGTAGACAGTGTGTAGCTGAGATACAGAATCTGTCTACGGGACATTCGCTCGCTCTCAGGAAAGTAGATATCCATCTAGTCGCACTCCAACAGTTTTATTATCCGAAAAGCATGCGCCTATTCACGGCTTCTATTCTCTGCCTTCCACTTGTCTAAGCAGCCGGACTGTATTGAGCAGTTAGTTAAGGGGTGGGGTGCTGTGGTGGTGAAGAACTTGGACTCTAGAAGCCGAATACCTGGGTTCTAATCTGTCGCATGTCCAGTTTCTGTCAACTACCCAATCTCTCTCTGCTGCAGTTCTTCATTTGTAAGAGGATGTGATGAAGGCAACAGTAGCATCTACCTCTCATGCTGCCATGGCAACCAAATGCACAATTGTTCGAAGGGACTCTGGTTCATATCAGTGTGAGGCTGTGATGTTGTTGTTTTTTTTTTAATCCTCGCCCGAGGACATTTTTACATTAGTCTTCAGCTAGAGCTGGAGGGAGAGAGGGAGAAAGAGAGAGAGAGAAACATCTATGTGAGAGAGACACATCAATTGGTTGCCTCCCACACAACCCCAACCGGTATGTGCCCTTGGCCGGAATCGAACCCAGGACTCTTTGGTCCATGGGCAATGCTCTTACCACTGAGCCTTATCAGCCAGGGCTGCGATGTTGTTTTATATTATTGCTACTGATCTTGGTTGTATGGAAACACACACAGACACACAAGACTCGAATCAGTATCTCCAATAATTCTAATATAGTTAAAGAGATAAAAACTGAATAAATGGACATTTGACTTATGTGACTTTGAAAACAAAATGAGATTTAATGACCGGTAAAACAAACAAGCACATAAAAACACCACTGGTATATAATGCTTGGTTTTCGATAAATAGATACTACAAGCATTGTGCTCAAATTAGAATAAGTGCAGTCCTATAAAATTAAAATCAAAAGAAACTGTACAGATCAGAGTGTACCACAGTCTCGTTCGAAAATGAGGGCACTCGGGCTCAGATGGAAGAGATCAGCCCAGGGTTGCACAGGGGTGTCATAGCATGACCCAGAGCAGGGGGCCTTCTGACGTGCATTCCTGGGCCTTGCCCATCGGTCTACGCTGCTTTCACAGACCTAGAACAGGCGATCACACTGGATTATGGGGATCAGGGAAGGGCATGCAAAATATGTAGGGTTTGGTGGCGTTCTGGAGTACTTCTATGGTCCCGTTGGACGAGGGAAGAGCGGTAGCAGATAGGGACCCTCCTGTGTCCTTCACAGAATGCTAGGAAGCCAGCTGAAGGAAGCAGAGATTTCTCAGGGAGTGCTGTTACCTATGATTTTACATTCATTTAACAAATAGTTGTTGACTATTCACCGTACGCCAAGCTTACTGTGTTCTACACACCGTATATAAATCAAGGAACCGAACAAAGATTTCTGAGCTTTGGAGCTTGAATTGTGGTTGAAGACAGCCAATAACCGTTGTGATAGATAAATGCACTATACAGAAGTTGCATAGTGTGTCAGAAGGTGAACATGTCATGGCAAAGGAAGAGGCGGAGGGATGCAGAATGCAGTGGCGGGGGGCACGTCACAGTGTAAAATAGGTCAGCGTGGGCCCCACAGTAACGGTGATAAAGGATCTCCAAACAGGGGAGGGAGCTATTCCAGTAGACAGCTGAGGAAAAAGCATTCCAGGAAGAAAGAAAAGGCAAAGCCGTGGCTCAAAGATGACAGCAGGCGGTCCGGCCGGTGTGGCTCAGTGGTTGAGCGTCGACCCATGCACTAAGAGGTCACCGATTCGATTCCAGGTCAGGGCACATGCCCAGGTTGTGGGCCCGATCCCCAGTGGGGGGCATGCAGGAGGCGGCCACTCGATGTTCTCTCTCATTGATGTTTCTATCTCTCTCTCCCTCTCATTCCATTCAAGGCAGACCTTTATTTTCTGTAATTGAACTCTGTTACTTTCCTTTATCATCTTTTAAAAATAATAGGCATCTGTCTCATTTAATTAATTTTTATTTGTGTCTTGTTGATCCCTATCACCGAGATGAGTTCTTTGAGAATCAGGATCCCACATCCCTGGTTCTACATTGTTTCTCAGGAACCCCCCCCCCACACACACACCACCACCCCCGGGCCTGGTACAGATGTACGTGCTCAGTGCACTCGGCGGGACAGATGAACAAATAAATGAATGAATGGTGTGAATGAGTTGCAGATACTTCTTATTCCATCCAGATATGAGTGCCCTATAGTTATCAGAAGAGGCGTAATAAATGATTAAGCTTAAATCCAAACTTTGACATCACCTATTTATGTTTCCATTATCAGTAAGTCCATTGGTGGCACAGAGCCAGGCGTTATGTCATCTTCATTTTTTTATTTCTTAAAAATGGGGTTGAATTTATTGGGGCGACATTGCTTAATAAAAGCATGCAGGTTCAGGCGTACATTCTGTCGTACATCACCTGTATTTTGCATTGTGTGGTCACTACCCAGAGTCAAGTTTCCTTTCATCATCGTTTACACCCCTTTTCCCCTCTTCTATCCCCCCCTCCCCTCTGGTCATCGCCATGCTGTTGTCTGTGTCTGTGACTTGACTTTTCTTTGCTTAATCCCTTCACCTTTTCTACCCAGTTGGTCCCCCAACTCCCTGATTTTTTTAAAAGTATGTTAATAATTTCACATTACATCAACAGTAAAAAAAACAAAAACAACAACAAAAAAACCCCACCAATTTAAATGCTTTTCATGTTCCAAAGGCGTCATAAAAACATTGCAAATAAATGACACTTCAATAATGTACAATTTTATTTGCAAATCCCTCGTTTCCTTATGCTCTTACCAATGCTGCCTCCTTTTCTTACTTTCCCCAGTGATTCCTCTTCTTCGGCTTTGAAATGGGAAAGTGATTAAAGATGTCAAAACAAATAACTCTGCATTTTAGTTTTTCAAGTAAATGAAGATTTCATGGGCTTTTGAAAAGGGTTGGGAACATCCAGTAATAACCATGTCGGCTCCTAATGGAACAAGTCCCCACCAAGCGTAAAAGACCTTTTGTGTTTTTATAAATCCATTTCGAGTGATAGCTGAAAATAATTAAGTTCAACTCATCCCTAATAATGCTATTTATGAAACTAGTCCTTCAGAGGATGTGTTTCTGCACCGCGGATGACAGGCAAACAGGCCCAGGTGCTACGTGAGTTCATGGAAAGAAGTGACTTGTCACCCCGCCTGGTTCCGTCACATGGCTGCTGTCCTGAGAGGCGGCAGAGTTAACCTGGTCATTACTTGTGAATAAGAAGGGACATGACGTTGGCGGTTAAGGTGAGCATCAGTACATCTTCACGGAAAATGTAGGCGTTTGTGTCTCGGGGTGATTTTTCTTCCGTATTAAAAAGCATGGGCAACCGGTGTGGCTCAGTGGTTGAGCGTCGACCCATGCACCAGGAGGTCGCCAGTTCGATTCCCGGTCAGGGCACATGCCCAGGTTGTGGGCCCGATCCCCAGTGGGGGGCACGCAGGAGGCGGCCAGTCGATGTTCTCTCTCATCGATGTTTCTATCTCTCCCTCTCACTTCCTCTCTCTCTCAAGTCAATAAAGAAAAAATAAAAGTAAGCAAAGCATGGGCAGTGCTGAACCCACAGCAAAAGCGGAGCGATGGGGTTCCAGGTCTGTCATTCTCCCTGCGTGTGCTGGAATGAGAAGGGTCCTTGGTGAGCGTGGACCAGAGGTCGTGCAGCAAGCAGTGCCCTCGGGAAATGCAGACAGGAGTGACAGACTCCCTCCGCGGAAAGAGGTTATGTGCTGAGAAGGAAACGGATTGCTGACAAAAGCTTAGCACGTAGCATAATAAATTCCATACAGAGAATGCATACGTGCTGTTCTGCATAGCAACAACGGTGTACCTCACTTTTCGAGTTTTGGAGAACTTGGCCGAGGGAATAACATTTGATCTGAGAGAGAAAGGAAGGGTCAGGCAGGGTTCTCGATTAGGGCAGGTGAGGGAGTCGGTCTAAGCCAGAGATTTTCCACCTGTTTTTAATATCACGGTGCACATAAACTAATTACTAAAATTCTGCGGCATGCCAAAACGTATTTGTGGCCAATCTGACAAAAAAAAAAAAAAAAATAGGTGTGATTTTGATTGGTTCACACCAGAGGGCTATTGTGTTGGCTGTTGTCATTGTTTTATTTGACCATCTAAGGGAAAAGAGGCCAGTGCCCTGGCCGAGTAGTCAGGTACTGCCTGTGTTCAACATCCTTGGGGCGCACGGGTGGGAATCGCCGAGGTGAGCCAGGGGAAGAGATGTACAGGGTCTGAGACTTCAGGGTGCGTGGGGACAGGGGTCGTCTGGATCGCTAAGCAACACTGAAGCGCAGCAGAACTTTCTACAGACTGGGAAGTCCTGTATGCCCTTTCAGGGAACTTGGATTGCCTTCTGTGGGTGGCTGTTGGAGGTGGCTAAGTAAAATAATGATGTGAGCAAATGTGCATTTCAGAAATGTGAATTTCGTGATAACGTTTAACTCTTATGTTGGCAGTTTGTAAAAGATGTATTAGTTATTAAAAGCTCTACTCGAGTTTAGGGTTAGAATAAAGTGAAGATAAAGAAATTGAACATTTAGAAAATCAAAGAGGGAAAACGGAGGGACATTGGCAATAAAAAAATATTAAGTATTAAAAAAATAAAGTCAGGTATACCTATTTAACTATGGTGCTCAAATTTTGTTTAAATCTCAAGACTTTTAAGGATAACCTTCTTTTAGACATAAAATCAACTGTAATATTTGTCTTTATATTACTATTTTAAAGTATATTAAACTGTCCTCGTTTTAGTTGTAACCATACATGCTAAAGACCAGGATCAGTGTCTCAGCAACAGACATTTTTCATGTACACAATGTGATAGACCCAGGTATAAAAATCAAGCGATAATTAATTGTGCATCCAGTAAACGGTGCCCGCCATCGTGTGAACCTGCGATGAAGTCGTATTAGCACTCCCTAAACTGGTAACTGTCCGGAAAGCTGCACTGAGAATTTAGTGTGTCTGCTGTCCATCCAGGAATCATCGATCTCTATAGACTGTCAGTCAAATACTTTCAGTGCGGAAACTGTGACACGGAAATGGCAAGGGTTTCAGTTACGTGGCTTTAAGTAGTTGAGAAAGTATAATTTGTGAGACTCTAGAACATAGAAGGTTTGCTTGGATAAGCTTAACATTATTTAGAGATACCCAGTCACTGAACCACTGTGACTGACAAATTGCTTTGTCAATATCACAAGCAACAGCCAACCAAGACAGCTGTTTTCTTAAATAGTATCATAAAACCGGAAAGTATTTCCAGGATAATATCATTTGATCTGAAAATATTCAATATATAATCCCTTCCTATAAGTGATACTAATTGTGCTTATCAATGATTACATCCAGGCCATTTCTCTCATTTTTATTCATGTTTTTAGGAAATGAACTTGTGTATTAGATTACGAGAACATGGCATAAAATGCCCCTGGCTCAGAGGAGAAAAAGGTTGTGGGAGTTTATAATTGCAGAGGTTCTATCAAAGTTACAAACTATCTGGATGAATGCTTCTGTCTCTGTCAAGATTTTAATTATTACAGCTATGTTTTAATTACTACAACCACCTTCTTTTATTAGCTAAGATATAGTCACTGAACACCAGCAACTTGCATTGCATACAATGTGCCTATCACAGGAAATTTAGAGATTTAAAACCCCGAAAGAGTTCAGAATTTACTAAACAAGATGTAAAATTACAATATGATGCATCAAGGACTATAATGTAAGCATGCATTTAAAAGAGGCAGCTAAATCTTCTGGAGGTGAGCTGGAGCTTTAAGATTCATTTATTTTTGTTGTTTCCCGTGTTTTTGTTCACGCTGAAGCCACAGTAATGTGAGAGCAGAGAGGAGCGGGAGGGAGGAGGGTGAGGGCGTCGGTGGAGAGGGGGTGCTCAGGTTCCAGGGCTTTGGTACCCAGAAGCCAAGAAGAAGAAAGAGGCATTGAATCTGCTGCGTAAGTAGGGAGCGGATCATCAAGGATTTTGCATTCTATAGAAAAAACTTTAGATTATCTCAAAAAAGCACTGGAACACCATTGAAAGTAACAGGGACTTTTGTTAGCAGCAGTGTAAATGGCAGGAAGGGGAGAGATTCAAGAGGCAATGAGCAGCCCTGGCCAGTGTGGGTCAGTTGATAGGACATCTTCCTGTGCACCTAAAGGTCGCCAGTTCGATTCCCGGTCAGGGCACATGCGGTAGGTGGTGTGCAGGAGGCAGCCCATTGATGTTTCGCCCTCCCATCGATGTATCTCTCTCTCCCTCCTGCCTTCCTCTATCTCTAAAATTAAAAAAAATTAAAAATAAAGAGGCAGGGAGCAGGGAAATTGTTAAGGATGTGGGGAGCCATTGGATGGGATAGATAACTAGAAAAGAGGAGGTGGGGGAGGTCACGAGGGCTCCTCATGGGAGACTTGGGTCACACGGTGAATGATACTGACAATAATAGAGATACGAAGTGCAGGGGAGGAAGCAGATGTATGGGAATGACGAATTCAGTTTAGGGCACACAGTGTTTGAAGTGTCACGTGGATGCCCCTACTTGAATTTGCATTAAGCAGAAGGAGGAGAATGTGGGTTCATCTGGTACTTTGGTAAATGGAATCAAGAGAAGTGAACCTTCTCCTGGAAGGGTTGGTATTCTGGGTAATATTGTTAAACTGGCGTATGTGTTGAGCATTGCATATACTAAAGTGTACAGTAGTATCATATGTAACATATGTTTATGCAAACATAAGGGAGCGTGTGTCTGTTTACCACTGCAGACTCAGGGCTGAGTGTAGGAACGTGGTGGAACTAGCAACAATGTATTGAATATCCTGGCAACAATGTATTGAATATCCTGGCAACAATGTATTGAATATCCTGGAAACAATGTATTGAATATCCTGGAAACAATGTATTGAATATCCTGGAAACAATGTATTGAATATCCTGGAAACAATGTATTGAATATCCTGGAAACAATGTATTGAATATCCTGTCGAAGTACCCAGCCTTCTCCCTAAGAGAGATTTTTCTGAATGTCTGGGCACCGTTCTCTTGTTCCCAGGCTGGCTTAAAAGAGAAAGGCTGAAGTATTCTTCCCTGCTCTCTAGCACAGTGAGCCCTGGCACCTTTACCCAAGCGCCGGCTGGCCTCTTCGTCCACACCCCATCCTCAGTGTGAGAGGTTATTTCTGCTTCCCACACATGTGAAATCTCGTCCTGGGACTCCATCCATTCAAGACGTCCCCTTCTTAGTCATTGTGCGTAGATTTGATTCCAGCAGAACCTTATAGGGTGCATTTAGTGAGTCTTGAGTCCTTTCTGATCAAGGGAAACTCTAATGCTGTTTCCACTTGTTCCGAGTTATCTGCTTTGACCTTCCCTGTCACTTCCAGAGCAAAAGAAGGAACGCCAGGAAGGTTTGTGTTACACATGAGAACACTTCCGCAGGGACTTGGATTTGCCCCACAGATGTGGCCAGAGTGTTTACTGTGAATGGAACCTTTCGCTCTTAAATGAATCAACCGCAAAAACCATATCCACTGTCTTTTCTCCTTAAAGCAGAAAATATTTTTGGTGATTCCTTGCCTGCTTTTCTGCGCACCCACAGATGTCCTCTCCCTCTCTGTCTCTCTGTCTCTCCGTCTCTCCGTCTCTCTCTCTGTAGTACAGGTTTATAACTGTTCTACTCTGGCCACGTGGGAACACGCACAGCCAGTCTGTTGAATGGCCTGTTGATATTATCATGTAACTTTGTGTTTATGTGAATCCATATAGCGCTGCTTAAAATTCAATCTGTAGATTATCTGCTGAGTTCATTCATTATGAATAATGTTACGCAGTACAAAATAAAAAGAGAAAAAAATTCACTTTCTTTTCATAAGCTACTAGCCGTTCTTGCTTCTGAGCTAATAATTAGTCAATCCATCATCGATGGCCGAGTCAACCCCGCATCTCTCCATGTGCTGAACATGGGTGTAGACAGGTATACACTTGGCAGCTGAAACTGTCTTCTGTGAATGTAATTATGCTAGAAATCTTTGGCTGTAATAATCCTCTTACAAAGTACTTACTGTCCACTTTTCTCTGACTCCACCCATCAGTTGGTGGGTTGCATGACGTGGCAAGTTTGGGAGCTGATGTCATAGTTAATAAGCTCCTTCAAATCATGACTCAGCTTCAGGAAATCTAGAAGCACAAACATCTGTGATTTGGGCTCACGTATAGCCGCTGCGCTAAGTAGCATGAAAAGATGCCTGACTTTTAGGAAAAGGAGACCACCAGCTGTCTGACTTAAGCCTGTATGTTAATAATGTTTCTCTACAACCATGTGGAACAAGCACAGGCTTACTTCTCTCACTCACAGGCTTTCAGGTTCAAGTTCGCTCCCTGGGCAGCTCATCTGGGCCTCGTGGATTCCCAGGGTCTGCACCTGTCCGGGCGAGGGCAGTCTCCCAACACCCTTAGCCACATCGTGACAGCACACTCACTAACAACTGAAAATAGGTGACACTTTCAGCGTGCTGTTTTATTGTTTTAATGAATTTAAAATATTTATAAGGACTCAGACAGGTTTTATTATTACAATTTTTTTTTGTCAACTCTGAGTTATTTAACAGATTTCTTATAGTTGGGAACATCTTTGTTATTCTGACATACAATTATTGAGGCCTCATTTCACCATGGAATTTTTTATATGACTATATCAACATTCTAATTAAATTTTATCTCATGATATTAGGACAGGCACCGTGTTATGTCTTCTCTGGTGTCTAGCAGAGTGCTTTGAAGTTAGGTGAAGACGCTTCCCTCAATGAATATTTCCAATATCAATGTTTAGTTAAGAAAGGTTTTTATCAGAACCTATGCTCAGAGTGCATAATATAAACCAAAATGAACAAAATGCAGTCATTAACTATTTTGTGATAAATTTCTTTGATACTGGAAAAACTTTCCTTTATCTCTGTGCCCCTCCGGAAATAATTTTGTCATCATTTGCCGACAAAGGTGTTCTATGTTATGTGTGGCCTTGCTGATAGAAACAGACATCCTACTTTGGAAGTGTATGAGCTTATGGGGTTTCTAAATTGCACATGTTATCTGGCAGGATGGAGTAAGGGACTCTCTCTGTCTCTCTCTCTCTCTGACACACACACACACACAGACACACACACACACACACAGCCCTTTCCATTTTGTATTCCTTAACAAAATTGTTTTAGCTTTTCCAAGTCAGACATCCTATTTTCCAAGGTTGAATTTACACGAGTAAGATGCTCTCTGAAACTCCAGATAAAGCGAAACGCACGGGGAAAATGAAAATCTGTTCTCTGGAAATCCCTCTGCAACACAACAGACACATATTGACACTTTGGATAGCAGAGGTTTGCATGATGGGCGTTTATGCCTGATCTATTCCACGGATAAAGAGAAGATTTTATTCTCAAGGGGCCATGACATGCTCATGTTGAAAAAGCGAATGCATAATTGCAAGAAAGCTGTTAGTTTTCAAATTTTAGTAAGTTAGGAAGCAAAGGGAGACTGTCTGTAACTATTTCTTGTATTCTGAAAGCCAGTGTGATAGCTGTCATTATTTCATAGTTGACAAAGTGGGCCCAGGAGGGGCTGCTTGGGGACTCCCACCTGCCCCCCTCCCCGGCTCCAGAGAAACAGAGACTTGTCCTATGGTGGATGAACCAAACTTGTTCGGTCCTGTGTAATGCACTGCTAAAAAAGACGCATATAAAACACTTGGTCCATGTCCGGCCGGTGTGACTCAGTGGTTGAGCGTTGACCCATACACCAAGAGGTCGCTGGTTCGATTCCCAGTCAGGACACATGCCCAGGTTGTGGGCCTGATCCCAGTGGGGGACATGCAGGAGGCGGCCAATCCATGTTCTCTCTCATCGATGTTTCTATCTCTCTCTCCCTCTCACTCTAAAATCAATAAAGGAAAAAGAGCAAAAAAAAAAAAAAAAAAAAAAGCACATGGTCCCTATTGAAATGTGTTTCTATTTTATTTTTAAATCCTACTTTAAAATAATAATTTTATTCTTTACTGTATGGTACAGTTAGACATAATGAAAAATAATATTTAAATAAATATAACACCTTGGTTTAATGGATTTTTTAGAACTGAAAGAAAATGTAAGGCTCCATAGTCAACTCTTCATTTTAAATAGGAGAAAACTAAAGTCCAGAAAGGCTACCAGGTTCGTTGTTCTCAGTTTGTACTTTATCCTCTACCACGTGCTGTAGATTTCAACTTTAAGTTTGCTCTTCAGAGGAAGGGGTCAACGTTTGGCTGACATTGGTCCTTCCATGGTTTTCACTCTGTTTGATGCTCCAGGCTGGCTCCCTCCTGCTTTGGGGATTTCAAGTGAAACCGAAGACCTGATAAGAAAATTTGGTATTTTCAGAATAATCTTGATTTCTTTTGATGAGAAAGTAATTCCTTATACTTCTAATCTCATTACCTGAGACCCTTGACATGGAAGAAGCAACTCTTCCTGGACAATTTTTTGAATTGGCCCTTCCAAGGACACCAATGGAGGTTAAGTGCCCTCAGTGGTATTATTGAAAAACTCCACAAGGGATTCCCATGTGGTCCTTGCTTAAAAAACCAACGAGCAACAATAACAAAATGCTGATCAAGTCGAACATCCTTATTGTATAAGTAAGAGAATTAAAAGTAGACAGCAAAGTAGTTTGCCCAGTTTTTAAACAACTCTAATTGTGGTTTTACTACTACATTTGGAATGTCCCCACCAATAGAAGGCTATTTTTTTTCCCTTCTTTTTTGTTCTCTGGTCAACACTAGCAAACACTAGGTTGATCGTAAGGAATCTGGCATTTCCTTTCCTCAACCATTTTCACCCATACATCTTTGACTTTTACAGGGATGAACGATAGCATTGAATTTTATTTCCCCATATGCATTATGCTTTCACACTCAAGAATATCCATGCTCTTTGCAGGCTTCCCAGAAAAAGGGTATAGTATTCTACCTCTGATGTTAAATGGTGACCTTTCTATAATGGAGTTGATTTTACCATTTATAATCACTTCTGGTACAATTATAACACTGACTTCAAACCCTCAAATATATGTGTATAACTAGATTTAAAACTTTGCTTCAAATATCATTTTCAATAATGTCAAATGTGGACATTAAAAATGAGCTTGTGGGATTTATAAATTGGACATCTTATCTGGCAGAACAGAGTAAGAGCTTTGTATGTCATAGATTTTGAAAGTGAAGAAGTTGCTCTGATATAGATTTTTGTCTTAATTCATTCAAACAAGGGAAAAGTTACTAGTTATCTAATTTTTCCCTCAATTGGCTGAGGTATATCAGTCTTTATAAATATGATCAAGGTTATGTTTGATTTAAGCTTATTTTTAAAACATCTGAGCACTTTTATGCATTTTCTGAAAATGAGCAAAATTAATTTGAAGATTTGAAAGATTTTAATATTTTTCTACTGGAGTTCCCTTTCCAACCGTTTTCATTGCTAAATTATTAGAAAAATAAATTTTGTATGCTCTATAGCTAAAGCTAAGTCTTTGAAATTAGTGTATTTTCTTTTCCCTAATTGTTAATGAGAAATTAATTTTAATACATTTGTAATCTTTCAGCAGATGATCATAAACCAAGTGCAATACATTTGTAAGCTAGAAATTTAGTTTGTTCCTTTTCCTACAATGTTCTATAAATATAATTCCAGTGAGTGGAAAAGTAGAAGAAGAGTCAGCATTCTGTATCACATATGGTGATGTAACATGGCAGGTTATGCTGACTTTGAGGCAAATCCATGCCTTTAGAAGAGGAAATCAGTTCATCAGTCTCAGAATCAACACTGCAAGTCATTTAAATCATGTGTGATCCTTTTTACTCTTCCAACAACTGTACCAAATATGTAATACATAGTGATCATGAAAAACTAGTGAAAGAAAAATACAGGTGTTAGTCTTCTGTATATGTGTAGACATTTGGATTCCAATAATTATTTCTGTTCATCTGCACTACTCTATTGAAACCACATTGGCTTAAGAAAACGAATTGACCTGGAGTACCTCAATCTTTATTATTAAATCACATGGTTTTGCCTAAATATGAAGGTCTAGCTTCAAAAAGAATGAAAACTTAAGGGAACATGATGGGCAAAGTTGCCTGCAAAGGAAATCAGAACAGAGCAGTTAGATCATGAAGTTCCGACTACACAAAGGAACAAAATGTGAAGCTGTAAGCGATAGAACAATATCTGTTGAGTGACCAAAAGGTACAGAGTCCATTTTAGTCTGAACTGGTATCTTTAATGTGAGGGTACTGCAGTTTTAAAAGCTGCAATCATGTGGTCAGCTCAGTTTGGTTGTAAGTATCATGAAAAAATCTGCATAACGATTTCATTTCTGCCTTCTCCAACAAGGTCCATGGTACGTGTCATGTGCCGTGTAAAACATCTTACATATTTAAGAAGGCAAATAAGGGGTGTTCTTAGTCCTTTGGGCTGCTGTATCAGAAATACTATAGGCTGGGTGGTTTATAAAGCACGGGAATTCATTCCTCACCGTGCTGGAGGCCGAAGGTCTGAGATCAGGAGCCAGCACGGTCTAATTCTTGAGAAGAACCTTCTCTGGCTTGCCAACTGCCAACTTCTCATTGTATCTTCGTGTGCTGGAGACAGAGAGAGGACGCAAGCTTTCTTGTGGCTCTTATAAAAACTGTTCCCATTTTCCTGTGAGTTCCACCCCCGTGACCTCATTTAATCCTAATGACCTCGCAAAGGCCCCATGTCCTAGTGCTATCACATTGGGAAGTAGTGTTTCAACATAGGACTTGGGAGAGACACGAGCATGCGGTCCATAGCAAGGGGTTTGGAGCTTGGAATCATGGTCATGCTGACTAACCAGTTTCTGATGAAAATAGTGTCAGGAAACTGAGTCGATAATTGTTCATTCTAGCCCGGCTGGTGTGACTCAGTGGTTGAACATCGACCCATGCACCAAGAGGTCGCCAGTTCAATTCCTGGTCAGGGCACATGCCCAGGTTGTGGGCCAAATCCCCAGTCAGGCGCCATGCCAGAGGCGACCAGTGGATGTTCTCTCTCATCGATGTTTCTATCTCTCTCCCTCTCCCTTCCTCTCTCTTTAAAGATCAATAGAAAAAAAATATTTTTAATGCTAATAGTTTATTCTATCTGCCAATTATCTATAAATTGGGTATTACATCATGATTATGAAACCTAATAGTAAAGTATATTCCTTGAAAAAAAAAGGGGGGGGGATTTGCAATGAAATAACTCAAAATGCCATTCATTTAATACACATTTATTGAGAGCCTAGAATTTTTCAAAACATTATGCTAGACACTTGGGGATTCAGGCATGATTAACATGATATTTCTGCCCTCTCTGGATAGGATACTCACTAATATTGGTTCATTTTAATTTCCACTTTTATTACCGTTTTTAATGATGCTGCTCTCAGTTGATGATTTTGCACATAAGCAGATGTTTCCAATGATGATCTGCTGTGTACCAACAACAGCTTTATCCTTCATGATGTGTATGTGAAGAGATAAAGGTGTATTCCTTCCTCGACATTTATGGCATCCCGTGTACCTGTGCTTCATAAAAGGTTACCCAAATCAAATTTATGCCAAATAGGCAGTATTTAACATTAAAAATGTCAAAGGAAGAGGGTGAGAGCCTCCACAGGGCAACATGGAATTGACTGACTGAATTATAAGTAGGCAATGATGAATCACCTACTCCCTTTACATTTCAAATATTTGCTAATAAATACATTGATTCTAATACTCATTATGCTACGGCGACAGCTGAGAGGTCTGTAGGCACCTCGGTTTCATAACGCCCCAACCTGAATTCCCCTCCTTCCTTAAGACTGGCTCCTCTTCCACTTCCTCCGTGGTTTTTTCCTGCCTCTAACGTTCTTAGTGGGTCCCTATCCCCACACATCCATCCTTTAAGCTAGAAATCCAGCCATCATCCTTGATTTCCCCCTTTTTACTGCCCGTCCAATAAATTATCAAGTACAAGTCCTGATTTTCTCTCTTAAAATGTTCTGTAACCCAGTCAGTTTCTCTGTCTTTGATACCCTGGTTCTGGCTCTCATGTGTGTTATTCATGCGATCATAGTTTATTCCCATCTGTAGATGACTTCTAGCCTTTATTCATGCTCCTATAATGCGTTTTTAATTCTTTCAGATGACAGACTTTGTAATCTATTTAACCTGCAAAGCTGACCATGTCATACCCTGTGTGCTACTTTAAAATATGCCGGCCCCCAACTGGTTGGACTTTTGTACATACACTGTGCTTCTTACTGACCTGCAATAGCTCTTTGGCACATTTGCTTGCTTCCAGTCTTCATCACTGACTCATCCTTTGAGGGTTGCGATAGGTTGATTGGGCCTTTTTGGGCTAGTAATTTATGATCATGTTTTCTACTGCACTTAGCATATAGTTTTGTCTTATTGTTAATTTTTTTTCTTTATTGAATTTAGAGAGAGAGGAAAGGAGAGGGAGAGAGAGATAGAAACATCGATGAGAGAGAACATCGACTGGTCGCCTCCTGCATGCCCCCCACTGGGGATCGGGCCCACAACCAGGGCACGTGCCCTGACCGGGAATTGAACCAGTGATTGGTACATGGGTCGATGCTCAACCACTGAGCCACACCAACCAAGCAGCATATAGTTTTAATATAATTTACTGTATTTCTGCTTTACCTATAATTTGAGGGTAAGCCCACGCAGTGTGTAACGCTTGTTTGATGAATGACTACATGAATCTTGAATGCATTTCAGAAATTTAAAATCGACAGTAGAGGAAGTGAGACGATGCTCCTTATATTACTCTACCTCATGAACAATTCTTGAAGACTTTTTAGAAGCTGGATAGCCAATGACTTGAAACTGTATTGAGGTTCCCAAGGGAGGACTAACAAGCGCAGTTAATATTAGATTTTTACCCTTCGTAATAATATTTAATGTAACCTCCTTGATGACAGTCATTAACGTGGAAATGTCAGAGTGTCGCTTCTGTGAATGAGTCGCACGGCTTAGTGAGCCTGAGATCTACTCGGGGCGACCATTTACATAAACGCAGTACGTCGTATATCTCCCGTCTTAACCAGATGCCATTTGGACAGTTTCTGACTCCGGCTCTTCCAACTTCCCAGTAAAATATCTAGGAAGTACCTGGAAATAAAGTTGACGATCCTAATGAGACCTTGAATTAGAACTGTCTCTGCGCCTACTGTATGGAGGAAATTGTATGACGTGCAAAGCAGACGATGTTGGCTTTATGAAAACAAAAGAAGAGGATCTGTGGTGTTCCTGACGGTAACAGACCTGGCTTGGGTGCCTGCAAGCGGGAGGAGGAGGGTTTGTATCTCTTCCGCTGCCCCCTAGTTCAGAAATGCCTAGCGGGTTGCAGCATGGGAAATGGAGTCAGCAATGTCGAGAAAACGGGGTACGGCGCCACGTGGGTGCTTGGCGCAGCCGGGCGGACCCCTCTGTATAGAGTGGGTGGTTTGCCGGCCACTTCACTGCACAGCTCAAACTGGTGCGAAATGGTAATGAAGGCAAACTGTGGTTGAAAAATAAAATAAAAGAAGAAATGCTTAACCTGTACCAACCATAAAGCCAGACAGCCACTGGTGGCTGCTGAATTTCATGGTAGCCAGAATGACGTCTCCAACCCCCCGTCGTACCTTCCTCCCATTTCCGTTCAGAGAGATGAGAGATGATGAAGGAAAGGGGGGTGGGGTTGTGACAGGTGCGTCCCGGGAAGCAGGGGACCTCCAAACATGTGGCTGGTGACGGCAGTGGGAGCTGGTGGGGTTTGGGTGGCTGTTCAACCCCGGCAGGGACCATTCTCATGACCTTCGTTACTTAGTGCTGTCACAGGATCGGGCAGTGAGTACAGATGGAGCAAACGTGTGTTAGGAGCAGTCTAATAACCAGTAAATAATATAGAATTGAATAAAGCACTCTGTGGTTCAAGACGTCACTAACAGGCGGAGAGAGCGAATTATGCCCCAAATGGGTAAGTCCTCTACACACCTGCCTCCGACCCGCGTCCTCGGAAACGTCCTCTCAGCACAGCAAACCAGCAGGGGGCGGTCAGTCCCGCTCACCTCCTTGGTCGTATTGATGACATCCTATTACAGTCATTCCGACTTGGAAACTTTCTTTTTAATTTAATTTTTTCCCCCAACAGTTAGTTGCTTCTCAAGTTCTTTCTAAAGTCACTAAGGTGTGTAACTGTCCTACCTCGTGGCCAGTGGCCAACAGCACAGTCCAGGTCCTTACAGCCTTGAACGGAGTGAGTGTGTGAGGTTCCCACACGTGCTCCTGACCCAGACCCCCCTCTCGCTCTGATCTGAATAGTCTTGGGGGGAGGGGCGGGACTGCGATCTGCCCCTCCTGCTCACGCCCTTCGGGGTCTGTCCAGTGCAGACACTGAGCAGCTCAGTCACCAGCCTGACAAGAACCCCCATGCTTTCTTCTGCTCCTTCCAGTCCGTGAAAACGGAACATGACTCACAAAGGTGCCCTGTAAAATACAGCGCGAGCCAGAGTCCACGTGACTGATGTGTATGCCTTCGGTGACATCACTGACTTTCCAGGGCTTTACAGATGTTTAGAATCTGGGCCATTTTGAAAAAATCAAGAGCCTCTAGATTGCTTATGTCAGACACTCACCATCGAGATAAAACAAATGTAATCTATGACAAATGAAAATAGACAAATGCTGTGTGTACTGTAACCCTTTGGATGACTGCTTTGTGATACTGGAAACATTGTAACGAGTATACATGGACACAGATCACTCTGTAAGAAGCAGCAATAATGAAAGTTGCCATAGTTCCCTACAGTTCAAGTTGAAACAGTATTCACATCAACAGCGTTGCCGATTCCGTCACAATAAGGACACATCGCAGGGACCATGTGACAGAGGGAAATTCCCTCTGCAGGGAGGACAGACAGAAAAGACCGGTCTTCAGCTGAAAGCAGCCGCATTGCTGGACAGCGCCGGGAGGGGCGGGGGGGACCGCTGCCCTTCGTTAGCCCTGCGGGGACTTAAACCTGAATTCTAGGATCGGCCTGTCTGAAAGCATCCAGGATTCAGCCTTTCAAGAGTGAAGATTTTGTCTAGTCAGTTCCACCCTCTGGAAATATGTGGCCCCTTTGCTGTCTCCTCCCTCCCAAATCTACTCATCTTTCAAATTATACACCCTTCTACACCTTTCTAGACCAGGGATTTCCGGCTGGGGTGCTGCAAAACATTTTCAAACATGCAACACCTGACTGCTGCTGGGTCAGGGGCACTGAGCTCTCTTCCCTTAGATTGTCAAAAAAAAAAAAAAAAAAAAAAAGAAAAGAAAAAAAAAGGGCAGTAGCCAACTCATCTACAGTTGTGCGGTGTGAACGAATCAAATTATACCTATATTTTTTGTCAGAATGGGAAAAAATAGATGTTTTGGTGTGCCGCAGAATTTCAGTAGTGTGTGTGCCGGGGGATGGGTTGGGTGAAAATCGCCGTTCTGGACTGCTCTGCCCCGAACTACTTCATCAACACGCTTTAGGCTTTGACTCAAATACTCATTTGACAGCTAACCACGAATTTTCTATTGGATGCTATTCCTCAGTGTTTGTTTTCCACTATTTGCATATTTCTTATACATATTTTTACATATTTATCAACTGATTTCCCTTTCAGGGTACAGAATGTACCCCTCCCCCCACCCCAACAGGGGTGAAAGGTCCCTTTGCGGGTGGAGGAAAGGCGCAGCGAAGGAAATGGCGCGTGTCCCCGGAGCTGCCCGGACTGCACCTGGCGTTGCAGGCGTGCGCTCAGGAGGGAGGGTGCAGGAACAGCACCCACGTCCACTCCTGGAGCATCCTGGACGGGAGTGCCAGGAGTGGTTGGACTCTCTGAGTATCTGTTCAGCACAGTTCCAGCAGATAAAACTGTAAGAGTCTCTAGCAATTAGGACTAACAGACCAAGCTCTCTAACAGTCTATAAACAGCATCAGTATTGTTTTTGTTTCCCAGCTGGTGTGGCTCAGTGGATAGGGTGCTGTCCCATGAACTGAGAGGTCCCGGTTCGATTCCCAGTCAGGGCTCATGCTGGGTTGTGAGCTCCATCCCCAGTAGGGGGCGTGCAGGAGGCAGCCGATCTATGTGTCTCTCTCACATTGATGTTTCTCTCTCTCTCTCTAAAAATCAATAAAAAAATATCGTTTGACAAACCTCTATCCAACTTTTCCCAGCCTCCTCTCACGAAGGAATGAAGATGACATGAACACCTGAATCAGTGAGAGGTCAGAGGTGTTCTAGAATCTGAGGCTCCTTGGAGTGGGCAGGAAGTGCGTTTGCCCCTCCTCCAGACGGAATTCTGTCATCCTCCCCTGTGGCTGCTCTGAACATGTAGCAGAAGCCCCACTCATGCAGGTAGCTAAACCGAACAGGAGCCTCTTACTCTGAGGGTATGATTCCCTCTAATGAGAACCTTTCTGAAGACACTCAGCTGAGGTCAGAAAGCCTACCCTGAATCAACTTCAGACATAATTATGAGTTGGAAAGGAAGATCTATTCACTTCACTTGGAAACTGACCTACTTCACAACATAAAAGGATGATTACATTAGAGTCTCAGCAATGCCTACCCTAAGTGTAGTATTATAGTTTCAATACGCTCTTCGGTTCCCCCTCTTACTCTCTCATTGGTCCTTGTAATTATTTTAATGAATCGTCAAACTTTTACTGAGCAGTTAAGTTAGATCAGGTATTGTGCTAGGTTGATGCTTAATAAAGATTTCTCTCTCTCTTTTTTTTTTTTTTTCTCCTTTATTGATTTTTAGAGAGAAGAAGGGAGAGGGAGAGAGAGATAGAAACATCGATGAGAGAGAACATCGATTGGCCGCCTCCTGCATGCCCCCCAATGGGGATCAGACCCACAACCTGGGCATGTGCCCTGACCAGGAATCGAACCTGCAACCTCTTGGTGCATGGGTCGACACTCAATCACTGAGCCACACTGGCTGGGCTCAATAAAAACTTCTTAAATCAAATTCTTAAAAATAGAAAATGTATCGTATGGAAAGCGTGTCACATGCTGTCTTCTCTCTTTGGCAGGTCTGCCATTTTGCTAGTTGTGTGACGTGAACAACATAGACCATCCTCCACACACTCGTCTGTATCATTGTCTCAGAATGATATCATTTCATACTTTCATCTCTATCCAATCTTTTGTGACATATTACTTCATAGAGACCGTCTCTTCTTTCATCCTCCGAGGCCAACACGCATTTTACAATGAAATACTTCTGGCTCCTGTCCTCAGAGACATGTGCATACATATGCTTCTTCTTAAACTTTAAGATACTGTTCTCCATGCCTCACTGAAAAAAAAAATTGTATTTAGTCCGGCCGGTGTACTCAGTGGTTGAGATGCACCAAGAGGTCGCCGGTTCGATTCCCGGTCAGGACACGTGCCCAGGTTGTGGGCCCGGTCCCCAGTGGGAGGCATGCAGGAGGCAGCCAGTAGATGTTCTCTCTCATTGATGTTTCTATCTCCTTCTTCCCTCTCCCTTCCTCTCTCTCTAAAATCAGTAAAGGAAAAAAATGTATTTAATCTCATTTTTTAATCCGCAATCCAAAATGTGTGAACTCCGCAGACCTTCTGTGTGTTGACAGTGAGTCGATTTGCACTTCCAGTTTGTTCGGTGCATTGATGGCGAGGAGACCGGGCTAGGTAGACGGGCAGGCTCTGACTGATGTGCCCTTACTTCGACGGCTTATACCCAGAGGCAACTAGTTAGCGACACCCTGAGCAGCTGAAGTGAGATCCTCACTTTGGCTCATTGCCTTCGTACCCTAACACATTGGAAACACCTTATGTCTGGAAGATACTGTTGTGATCACCCATCTGATTATAAAGCTTTGCATGGAAAGAAGACCCTAACTTCTCTCCTACTTTTCCATTCCATTTCGAACGATGCCTCCCCACCCCCACCGAAGAGGCCCACAACCCAGTCTCTGGAACCTGCGAATGTGTCACCTTACGGGGGTACTGGAACACGTCCACGCAGGTGGCTGCTCCCCAGCACCCACCTCACCCTGTGCATAGATGGCCGAGTGTGTCACGGGTGCCCCAGACAGTGCCTAAGGCTGATCGAACGGCAGTGACCGAGCACATTGCAGACTGAGCACGAGGAAGCACGGCACAGTGTGAGCGCCGCTGGCATCAGTCACGGAGGACGAGGACCGTCCTGCCATGGCTCCTTCAGGAGAGTTAATCTGCAGGCAGAGTGAGGGGGTTCGGACTGGGCGAGGCCGGGTGGCACAAGGACAGGGGCCCAGAGAGAAGAGAAGACGCACGTCTGAAATGCACGTGGTGGGGCGAACTGAGAGGAGAGAAGAGAGAAGGTCCTACTGAAAGTTATCCTTTCTTCTGGGGGCGGGGGGGGGGGGGGCTCGGTGCATCTTTTTAGCATTAGAAATCGCGTAGATATATTATTTTACAGGAAAAATATTGTTCCTGCCTTAAACTTTTTAAAGCAAAAAGTTTTAAAACCTCTATTTACCATGTTGAGAGAACGTAAATTTCTGGATACCTTTAATTACTAAATATTACAGGTTTAAGGAAATTAGTGGAAATATTCGTATGCATACAAAAGCAATCGTTGATACTGAAGAAGAGAATCTGGCAGCATTGAGAAATGCTTCCTCAGAAGGTGATTTTTTTTTTTTAAGCAGGTAAAGTAGCCAGGGGTTTGGAAGACCCAGTGCATTTCATCAGGAACACAATGGATACAGGTGTCGTATTACAAACTTGCCACCTGAAACGTACACAATGTTATATGCCGATACATTTAATTAAAAAGAAACTCATTAAAATGCTCTTTTCACTCTCCGGGGCCATCAGAATACCTGGAAGGCTTGTATATTCCGCCCTTTCGGAAAGTGTCAGGAAGTGTGCTTTCTATTTAATGGAAAGATGTAAAGCTACAAGTCAGATGTAGCTGTTTCTCTCCTTAAGGGAGCTGGAGGTTCTCAGGAGGAATGTCCATCTGGGACAGGGGAAATGGGAACAATAGGACACGGTGACCACGTACACCTCTAACTCCATGCACCCCGCATGGCACAGCTGTGGGGTGCAGCCTTCTCCGTCATAGGGAGCACTAAATAAGCATTAACCTTCTCTTGTTTTCTTGGTAAATACTTTTTAGAATCCTTGCGTTCATTTGTTATATTTTCAAATGACCATTTTGCTGAATTTCATTAGAGATGCTAGAGTCATTAAATCCCCAAAAAATAAAGTATGTTCATGCAGCACATTATTTCCCCAAAGAAAAACGACATGTTTAGCCACCACACACAGAGCACACCAGTTTCGGGGTTTAACCTTGCCATTCAAACTGTAGCACGTTTACAATGTTCGACGTCCCGTCAGTACATTCTGTTCCTTGCTAAGCTCTGTGATTTCCTCGATCACAAGGTGTCTGTCTGGGGGGATCTTGGATGTGGCTTTAACACACAATTAAGTTGGTTAATCTTGAACCTCTTCTTTCTTGGATGACGTTTTTGTCTGCTCTGTTCCTAAACGTTATTTTTTATGTGATAAAATAGTCCGCTTCCATTATGCAATGTCATATCCATTTCCCCAGAGCTTAGTACTTCATTTTCTGTATCACATAATGGAACTAATTTTTGCATTTGTGAAAGCAACATGTATTTTGTCCTTATGAATGGAAATCTAACTTAATTTTGATGTTTCTCTCTCTCTCCCCCCTTTCCTCTCTCTCTCTAAAAAAATCAGTAAAAACCATATCCTAGGGTGAAGATTAAAAAAAAACAAAACAGCATGGTGCTTGTATAGAAGCAGACACATAGACCCATGAACAGCACAGAGAGGCCAGAAACAAAAAAGGCACACTTATTTAGTCAATTAATCTATGACAAAAGAGGCAAACATACACAGTGGTGTAAAGACTGTCTCTTAAGTAATCGGTGCTGGGAAAACTAAAGAGATACATGCGGGGGAGAAATGAAACCAGATCACAGTCTTACACCAGATACAAAAATAAAAGCAAAATGGATGAAAGACTTAAAGAGCTGAAACTCCTAGAAGCAGACATACACAGTAAACTTTTTGACATCAGCCTTAGCAATATTTTTTGGATAGCCCTCCCAGGACAAGACAGCAAAAGCGAAGTCATACTAAAGTGACTACACCAAGCTTTCCATTTGTGACAGCATGGGTGAACCTAGATGGTATTATGCTAAGTAAAAGAACCGAGAAAAAGACAAATACTATATAGTTGCATTCCTATGTGGAGCATAAAAAACAAAATAAATGAACAAACAAAACAACAGAAACAAACTGACAGAGATCAAACCGAAGGTTGCCAGACGGGCGGATGGGTGAAAGGTGAAAGGGAGGTATTACGTACAGCATTAATATAGTCAATAATATAGTCAATAATATCATAATAACTATGTATTTTGCCAGATAGGTATTAGACTAATTCTGAGGATTACTCTGTAAGGTATATAAATGTCTAATGAATGTGTTGTACATCTGAAACTAATATAATATAGTACATCAACTCTAATTAAAAAGTAAATTTAAAAATAAATGTGACAGAGAGAAGTTTTGGAAGTCATAAATGGTTTACCTTAATTCTGCTTTATCACTGGTTCTTTTTGAAAGAGGCAAGAGTTTGTGTTAATGTCTTATCTACCCATGGTTACTCTAACTAGCTAGCAACTTCGAACAGGCTTGAGTAAGTGCAAACTGTAATAGTGGATAATGACTGCCAATATATAGGACCCCAAAAAGAGGAACATTCAACTATGTCTTATCTAAATGTAAGTTGAAAAGAATTCTCTAAATGTATTTTTTTAATTTTATGTAAAAACTCCACCTTGGATATTCTAATTAAAGTCACCAATAATATCTTGAAAACCTAAGTAGAAACTGGCCTTGGGTAGCAACTAAAAAAAAAAAAGAGAGAGAGAGAGATTAATCATAAAACAGGAATAGCTTCAAGCAGCTCGCAGTGTATAAAGCCTAATGAAGGTTTATTATTAGAAAGTTGAATTACACAGCAAATCTCAAGACTTGGGCGGGACCGTTATGCCATGAAGTCCAAGCACTCCATGATACAGAGGGCAAACCTTGGCTTCCATTACTGTTCCTCTCTACGTGCCAGAGTTGTTCGTTGGTCTGTTCAGCCAATTTGTTGAGTAAGAGCATTTTTGGAGACACGTTCGGTAAGATATTAAACTATTATATATTGAAGAGGGCTATATGGACACTCTTCCTCTCTCCCCTAACTTTCTCAGCCCGAAGCTTGATGTAGGACGCTCAGTAGCACAGGCTTCGGCAGGACTCGTGTAGCAGTGAAAATTCCTTCTCTGCTACACGCTAACTGTGTGGACAGGCCCCGTGCTCTCCGACTTGAGCTGTGACACGTGGATGATACGCTCTGCCTCAGAGAGTGGTCACTGCCTGTCGTTATGGCTGGAATATGGTACTTGCTCAGTAAAGAAATATCTATTCTATTAACTTTTATCCCCATATCAAGCCAAACAGAGAGTCAATGTCTGACAGTAATTATCAGTGATACATTGTATCTACTTAGCGTTAAGGAGAATTTGTGGGCCTTTTCTAAAACTGAAAACTTCAAACCCATCACAGGAATGGCATCTATTGCAAGAAAAAGGAAGGATATTTGATTATCCATTAGATAATTACAGGTGAAATAGTGACTAAGCTTCCAAAGTGACTGTAGATAAGCCGGAGTTCCTGAGGAATGGGCTTGGGGATTCCTTCTGCCTTGATAGTTCCTACAGGCTTTGTCTCAGAGACAAATGTGAGCTATTCAAAGATGCATAGGAATGACCTCACCTCCACTTCGTCACTGCAAGGGGGTAGGGAGTGGGTAGGGGTGTCTCAGGAGACTCTGGGTCACCTGAGCCCTTCACATCTAACCAGCTGGATATGGATTGTCTATTGCTTGAAACCAAAGTATCTCATCTGATGCAGATGGAAAGTCTCAGAATTGAGAGTTATTTTATGGACCATGTAAAATGTACAAATTATGGTGAAAGACTCTTTGAGGCAGAGGCCAGATACATAATAAAATGACCGAAGCCAAATGCAGACAGCCTACCCAAAGGGGGATGGGTGGGGGTTTCAGGTACAGATTTCCTCCATGGAGAAAAGACCGTCTCTTCAATAAAGGGCGCTGAGAAAATTGGATACTGACATGAAATTAGACCCCTACCCCACTCACAGAAATTAACTCAAATATATTAAAGACTTAAATGTAAGACCTGACAGCATTAGGCTCCTAAAAGAAAATAGGATAAAGGCTCCTTGACATGGGTCTCAGCACTAATTTTTTTAGATATGACATCTAAAGAATAAGCAACAAAATAAAAAAGAAATCAAACTAAAAAGCTTATGCACAGTAAAAGAAATGATTAACCATATCCAAAAGAGTGTGCTGGAAACCGAGGAACATTTTATCGCGACCATCCACTGTGGCTCAAGGAAGAAGAGGAATCCAGCTTCCTAGTTATATCGTGATCGTAAACAATGCAAAGGAGTCGTTACTTATGTAACTTCTCATTTCAATTAAACGGTCCAGAATAAGGTCTTGGGAAGCCGATATGCCGAAATCAGATATTAAAAAAACTGGTTTTCTGAAAGTGCTGATAAAGTAAGATAGAAAACCGCAGTAAGGACATTCGTCTCTCGTTGTGTCCTGGAGCTCGGCTTTGTCAGGAGCACTCGGTTCCCTGTGAACAGAGTGCGTTGCCGTGTTCTGAATCCGAGAACAGCAGCACAGCAAGTTTTGTCCATTGTTCTTCAAGTCGTTATCACAGATCATCTGATAATTTCCATGGCAGGGAACACGGAGTATGACATGAGCATTGCAGTGCTGTTGGCTCGAGGGCAGAAGATACTGATGTGTGTTCTAGTTATGACAATTCCTAAAGAAAAGTTCATTGTAATCTGTTTGTGTTAATCACCACGAGTAACCTGTCCCACCGCCTCGTCAATTAGTTCGCAGCACTCGGTGGGCTGGCGACCTCAGAATCTCTGAAGCGTTACACTGTAGCACTGTGAGCCCGATTAAATTCCCTGTAACATTATACTTACGGAGTGCTCCGTGGAAGAGATGTGAAGAATGTTAACTGGACTGATCTCGGAAGACAGAAATATGGTTGATATATAATACTCGGGCTGAGGATTATCCCTTAACTGGTGTAAGCTCATTATGGTTTCTAAAGGACTAAAATCAAATGATAAGGGGAAAAAAAAAACAGGACTCTTGCCTGGAAGAGGTAAAGGTAGACATATCAGATACCATGTTGTAAATGAGAAAGAAAGAAAAAGGAAGGAAAAACGGGATATAAGTGACTCACTCTGTACATCCCAGAAATGGAGAGCCCGGGTCAGGGGGTGCCCAGGAGAACTGAGGGCCCTGGGAAGGCACCCTTCCCCTTGGGTTTGGGGATGGGGAGCGGAGCCTGAGAAGTGGGTGTGTAGGCCCAGGCAGCCCAGCCGGAAAGCGACGACCCCTCCGGATATTTCCAGCACAGCCCACAGCACACAGAGCTCAGGGTGTAGGCTACAGGCCAATTTCCATAAAATCTGCATTATTATTAAAGTTAAAGACTACCTTTATCAATATACAAAACTGAGACCAAATGCTGAAGTTAAAAATGAAACAGGTCCTGGGAAGGGGCCAAGGGCAAGGGCTGACCTTGAGAGGGAGGCTTGGGAACCCTTGCCCTCTGCTCAGAGGACGAGAATGGAGGCCGGGGACCATTTTTGTGGGGGCCGCTGGGCTGACCCACAGTCTTGGTGCAGGAGACAGCCCTGTCTTCGGTCTCTGGATACTGCCTAACAGGTTCGTTTCCTGAAATTTTTTCTAGAGTACTTTACAGAAGACATTTTATATATAAGACAGTGAAAAATGCCATTTCTGGAGGGGAAAAGAACAATCCAGTTAGCCCTAGGTTTTCTTTTTCTTTTTTTTTTTTTTTTTTTTTTTTGCCTTTGTATTTCTAGCAGCTTTTTCAAAAGAGCCCCAAGTCTCCAAACCTTCAGGAATTCAAAACTTGCCAGATGCTACACATTCTCAACTCCACCCAAACAACAGCGCGACACTTATAAACACGGATAAACAGTCCGAGCACACAGCGAACCTCTTCATAGGAAAGCAAAGCTGAATTTTATTTCACAAGATCCTGTTCTTGCCTATCAGTAAGTTAAACTGAGGCAAATGTGTGCCAACATTTTGGGGAGAGGGGGTACCCCACATGTTGTTTGAGGTCTAAACATAATTATAAGGCACAAAAACAATAATCTGCAAATGACCCACAATTTCTCAAGGGTGGTTTCATACATATTGATGAAGCAGGAAATGAATGTTTAATTGGAAGCAAATAGTACTGTGATGCCAGCAACATTCTCCATAGTGGCCAAAGCACACAAGAACCCCAGCCCTTTCCCTGGTACAGTTGCCCCCGTGCTTGGTGACGTCCCCTCTACCTTCTGGAGAAATCCCAGCTCAGCTTCCTTTTCTCACGGCTCTGTTCCTCTGGTCTCCCAGGAAGACAGGACCCTTGTCTTTTTCAAGATGACTCCTTCTCTTTGTCTTTTATCCCATGTCACAGAAATCTTGCTCAGTGATGGATTATCCCTTTCTCCTGAAGGTCTCACCTGTCTCCTTTCTGTATGCTAACCTGGCAGCTGTCAGTCTGGTCCCCTGACCAGTAGCATCTGCGTCGCCTGCGGACTTGTTACAAATGCCAGTGCCCGGGCTCACCTGCGGACCTACTGAGTCAGAGTCTGGGGTGGAGCCCGTGACCTGTTTCCAGCAGCCCTCCAGGGGGGTGTGCAGCAGGCTGACGGTGGAGAACCACAGCTCTAACACATTACTCTTTCGGACGATCACACCACAGCCTGGGCTTCCCTTCCCCTTGCCTGTCGAGTTCCTCAGAGCACTTGGTCTCTCCCCTCTCGTACTGTGTCTGCTTTTCAACCTACTGGCTATGATCAGTGTCACTTTGCATGTGGAAGGATTACCCGTTTGGGTTGATTCTATCGCTGCTGAATAATTACAGGGCTAACGAAAGCTGGGACTGGAGTCGTGATTTATGGGTTACTAGTCTTTTCTCTAGCTCTGTCTGACTGAACCGGACCCCCCTAAAGGTCTTCCTCAGGACCAGAGAGGGATCCTTGAGCAAACAGGATTGGTATTTTCTCGGTCTGTCAATCATATCATCGATGTCTTGGAAAAGGACCGCCAAGAGATGGTGGGTAGGTAGCTGGACAGCCCGGAGCGAGAGAACCTGGCTTCTTCATTGTCTGATGACATGAAAAATTAGTGTTGATCTGATGATGATGACGATGAGGAGGACTCATAATATACAAGGATATTCATGTGTATTTTTTTTCTTTAAACCCTTACAAAACCTGGTGCAGTGTGTTTAATTCCCTTTTTTTTTTTTAGACAAACAAATCAAAGTGTAGCGCTCCTGAGGCACTTGTCGAAGTCAGCACAGCTGAAGTTGGCAGGGAGCTGGACTGCAAACCAAGGTCTGCCCAGCCTGGAGGGCAGGTGCTAATAATCCCCGTGGGGAGAGCTGTCGGGGAGATTCACTATTCATGTGGTTAGCACTTCATTCAAAACATGCTTGCTAAGTGCCTGCTCTGGGAACACAGAGAAGAAAGACACAGTCCACAAGGAATCACATTCTGGTGGAAAGACAGACAACCCCCATTTCTGTCCATTTCTATAAGAGTCATGGTTTAGCCCTGGCCGGTTTGGCTCAGCGGTTAGAGCGTCGGCCTGCGGACCAGAGAGTCCCGGGTTCGCTACGGACACGTTGCAGCTTGTTCCTGGCCCTGGTTGGGGTCGTGTGGGCAGCAACCAGTCGATGTGTCTCTCTCACACCGATGTTTCTCTCTCTTTCTTCCCCCCTCTTTCCCTCCTGCTCTATCTGAAGATAAATGCAAAAATGTCCTCGGGTGATGATAAAAAGAAATGAATAAACAGGTGTTAAGTTTAAATGAGCTCATGCACAGCAATGGTGCCACAGCCCACCCCCCATCCCCCACCCCCCTGTCCCCGGCTTGGCTGGGGCACGTTCACCTGTACAAATGGGCGACTGGCACGACCGCACAGCAGCTGAAAGGTTCACGTTCACTCAGCAAATGGAGGACGGGCTCTGTGCTGGACCCTGGGGGTCTCCGCCGAGGAGAAGACAGCGTCTCTGTGCCTGGACGCTCTCTCCAGTGCATGACCAGCAGATTGTCACGTACACAGAACGTTGTCAGTGTGAGGAGTGCTGGGGGGAGGTCAAGTAAAATCTAATGAGGTCATGCGTCCGGGCCCTGATCGGAGAAGACTGGGGTCCTCATTTTTGGAAAAGGCGATCAGGAGAGACATACAGAGGGAAGAGCGGGCGGAGTCATGGGAGCAGACACATGTACAGGCCAAAGGGACACCTCAGACGGCCAACCCTTCTAGCCTCAAGATCTGGGAGAAAATAAATGTCTCCTGTTTGAGCCACCCAGGCTGCGGTCCCTTGTTATGGGGACCCAAGCGGACGAACCCGCGTTTTCAGCCGCCCGTGTTTCAGATGGTGGCTGCCGGTTCCTTGTTCTGTGACAGCCCGGCCCACGGGCAAACGGGTGCTGAACCTGCCAAACACACAACGTTGGCTGGGCTCGCGTTTCCCTCGCTACTTCGGTAAGGAAAAGTTAAGGAACAGAGACTCCCACGGGTGCCCAGGCCTGTCTGGAGGATGACTTGGTGTGATGGGAAGGATGCAGCCCCCGGGAGGAAGGAGCCGTGTCCCACCCAAGGCGACCCTCGGTCTAAATCTCCGGCGGGAGCCGAGCGGCCCCTGTGCACCCCGGCCTGGATGCAAAGGCGTGAAACCGCTAAGCACCTGCCAGTCTTTCATGCCCACTTGAGAAGCGGTCCTCTGGAGCCCGCCATCCCTCCAGCTACCAGCAAAGGCGACTTCCTCGGTCACTTTCCCGAAGTATCGCACATGGCAGGAGAGACCGCCGTGCAGGAGCAGGACTGAGGAGGCGGAGCCTGGACAGCTGGAAGCAGGCAGGAAGGCACACCTGTGGGGAGCACACCTGTGGGGCAGAAAGGCCGCTGGTCCTCTCCGGACCTGTTAGTGCAGATGGCTCCCCACGAGCAGTCTCTGCCACACGGAGACAGAGCGAAGACGCGGCCAAGAAGCTCAAGTTCATCCTCTTCTAACCTGCTGGGGGTTTCTCGTTGGGGTTTGTTGTTTCATTTATCTTGATTGTTGGAAGTATTGCAGATGTCCCTCCTTTTCTGCCCTGTGAACTGCTGTTGGTTAACCAATGGAAGGATTTTCCAAGGACCGTTTCGAACCCCCGATAATACCCACAAGGAGTCGCAACGGGGTGTCAGGAGGGAGCTTGTACTGGACGGGTGCCCCCCTCAGCCCTCCGACATCCAAACAGACACAAAAGGCTACGGAAACGTTACTGCAAACACACCGCGTCTACCGCTAACAGAGCTTTATTAAAATGTGATGGTTTCCTACGTTCTGGAGGTAATTCAGTGTTCTTTCGGTTACTTATGTGTTTTCTTGTTTTTTTTGAAAGTCAAGAAAAGTTTGAGCTCTAAACTTTGAATTCTTTGAAGACTTTTAAAAATGATTTATTTTAAAGGACTTGCTGAACCCAGAAACTGGAAAAGACAGTATTTTACGCCTAAATATTTGAAAGCAAAATGCCTTATTCTTTTAAAATACTTATATAAAATTAATAATGACTACTTAAAGGCAAATGGAAAACTTTGTTTTTAAAACCTACTCCCACAGTCTATTTTACAATCTAGTTTACCTGTAATATAGTATCTGTTTTAAAATATATTCATAAAATAGAGGATCTGGAATACTTCGACACCACCTAAAGAAAGTCAGTGAGACGGAGTCTCACCCAAATCACTGGCATGCTAGGTTTCTGTACTTGTTAGTGAAGTTTTTGTTTTTGTGGTTTTTAGAGACAAAGGCAAGTTGCAGTTTGGGGATTGCACCATTCCTGCTGTTCTGTTGTTTCACAGACTAACTGTACGTTTATCCGGATGCCGACTCAGCTGCTAGGGAAAGCCCTGTCCTCCATACACGCACAGCAGTTTGCAGTGAGAAGTGGTGATAGGAACAATGACGTCAAGGGCCTGAGCCGTCCTTATCCATCAAGGAAAGACTCCCTTAGGTTCATTCCAGTGGCCTTCCTGTCACAGGAAACCTCAGTAATGCAGGGCTGGCAGATCGTAGTGTCGAAATGAAGAAACAAATGAGCGGCACTGGCCAGCCAGCACGGAGCTGGAGTTTGAGCAGGAAGGTCAGTGGTCTGGGATGCTGCAGTCTGGTTAACTGATCAAGGTTGAGCATCGTGCCGTGGGATAAGGTCAAACACAAGTTTTCCTCACGGAATAAGCACTATTCATCTCTGTAATTCAGAGTATTAAATTGCCACAGCATGTAGTCCCATAAAAATAAACTCAACTCAAATGTGGATATTAAGAAACGGAAGCCCTGGCCAGGAGGTTCAGTTGGTTGGAGCATCATCCCGTGCACCAGAAGGTTGCGGGTTCAAGCCCCAGTTGGGGCATCTATGGGAGGCAGCCGATCGATGTTTCTCTCTCACATCGACATTTCTCTCTCTCCCGCTTTCTCTAAAAATCAATAAAAGCATATCCTCAGGAGAGGATTAAAAAGAAAGGTAGCACTCTGATTTTCAGGTGGTACACTATGGCAGCTAAAATAGTATACTGTTTCAAACTCATTTAGTATTTGTTCAAACACATCACGGTCTCCTGCTGATTTTTAAATGGATTATTTTGTACATTGTGTGCTTTTTCTTCAATTAGGGCCATTTCTGAAGTTTGTATTGATTCGAGTAATTTTTCTCAAGGCCGTGTGTGTGTGTTTGCACCGCTAGCTAAATGAGTTCCTTGGAGACGGTGGATGCGTGCTCAGAGCCTTGGGAGAAATGAGAGTGTCTGTTACGATTACTCTGGCGTGTCTCCTGGAGGGGAGCAGACTCCGTGGAGGTCTAGGAAAGACTGACGGCTTCCGAGAACGTAGGAAACAGTTCCAAATTCTTTTTTCTTTTTTTTTTAATTCTGTTTCATCTCAGAAACTGTACAATTAGTTACAGATGGTTGTCTCATTTTAATTTGAAGGAGTGGGCTTGTGTGAGAATTAATACAAACAAATGCCAACAGGGTCGGTTTATGTCTAGGAGGAGATCAGTGCTAAAAAGACTGTGGGACGAGAGCGGGCGGAGCCCCGGGCGCACTGGGAAGCAGATTGAGTTGGTTTGGGAGCTGCCGTCCCCTCTCTCTCTCCCTCCCTCTTTCTCCCCCTTTCTCACCGCATCCTGTGCCCCTTTTTTCTCCCACTCTGGCATCAGTATATTGTTGTACCACCTGCTTCTTCTCCTGTATTCCAGAAGAAAGTAGAAAATGAGATTTAACTTTTAACTTTAAAATATATATATATTTTTATTGATTTTTTTTTTTTTTAGAGAAAAAGGAAGGGAGGGAGAGATAGAAACATCCACGTGAGAGAGAAACATGGATTGGCTGCCTCCTGCACGCCCCCTACTGGGGATCGAGCCCTCAAACGAGGCACGTGCCCTGACCGGGAATCGAACCAGTGACCTCTTGCTGCATGGATGACGCTCAACCACCGAGCCACACCGGCCGGGCTATAAACAAGACTTAACTGGAAGCTCAGATTTACAGACAGTGTCTAGAACCTTGAGGGGCTGGTGTAGGACCCTCGGACACACTGACCAGGTACCCTGGATGCTGGCAGGGACATGCTTTCCAGCCCTAGACAAAGGGCTGTTTATTACAGCAACAGCCCTGGCCAGAGTGTCACACATCCACAGGTGCCCTGAGCCCTCACTCCCACAGGGTGATGCCAGGAGGGCCAAGGGGTGGCTTGCCACACAGTAGGGTACCTGTCAGCGGAGGCATGCCGAGCTCAGGAAACCCCAGTCTTTTATGAAGGACAGCAAACCTGCGTCACCTCTGCCCAGAGGGGACGTCACCTTGGTTCTAGTGGACAGCAAACACACATGCCCTCTGCCCAGGCAGCAGCCACGACCCCTTCCTCCAAGGATGTTGACTGGAAAACCGAGTCTACGACAGAGTCTGGTCGGGGCGCTGACCGTGGGGTGTGTGGAACACGGCAGACCATGGGGATGCTCTCCCAACAGGCCCGTCCTCCGTGTGTGCAGGGGTCTGTACACGAGCCTCTGGGTGCGGCGTTAAAGCGGGACATTCACTAAAACATCCCCAATAAAATAATATAACTCCACATGAGTCAGGGGAAGATAAAAGAAATCTTAGTTTGTAAGTAGATAAAATATAAGGCTGCCAGAACTCTTGAAGATGGTCAGCTGAGGGTTTTATTAGTGTTTTGATAGTTACCTATTTTAGGAAAGTGAGGATGGACTCAAAAGTTCGAACACGCCAGCTGAAAGCCTGATTTCCAAAGAGGTGCTGACATTCAGTGGAGAATGAGCCTCAGCCAGAGGATTTCTATCAGCTCGGATGTGGAAGCGGTGCCGGGCCTGAGCCTTTCTCTTTTCTGAACACCTTCACTGGGTTCCTTCAGAGTTCCTTCACCTTCATGTGTGTTCTCAGCACAGTAGCCCCCCTTCTCTTTGGAGGGGGTACGTTCCCAGACCCCTGGTGGGAGCCTGAAACCACAGATACTGTGGAACCCTGTGTGTGCTGTTTTTCTTATATACGGACACACTTCAGGGCTTCCCTTTGGCATGTCCAAGTTGCCGGCGTCACTACTCTGTCACTTGGGGGCCATTAGTAAGTAAAAGAAGGATGACTTGAACACAAGACAATCAGAAACGCCAGATGGCGGCGGAGTGACTCAGGTGTGGGTTGTGTGTGCGGCGGGAGATGCCGGACAAAGGGATATTCCAGGCAGGAAGGAGCTGGGGGTGCGACACTGCACCACGCCACTCAAGCAGTGTGACATTGAACACGTACGCATTGTTTCTTCCTGAAATCTTCCCTCTGATGTGTTTGGACCTCAGTTGGCTGCAGGTGACTGAAACCACAGAAAGCAAAATGTAGATTTGGAGGGACTACTGTGTGTGTGTGTGTGTGTGTGTGTGTGTGTATGTATGTATATGTGTGTGTGTATGTGTATGTATGTGTGTATGTATGTATATATGTGTGTGTGTGTTTGTGTGTGTGTGTGTGTATTTATCACTACTTGCAATAACAACTTCCACTCTGTCTTCTGAGTTCTGCCTGGTGCCTCACTGGCAGAGTCCAGTGTGGAACCCGTCAGGAATAATAGGAAACAGTTCCCAGACTTCCAGCCCTTGCATAAAGGAGAGAACGTAGCTGGGGGTGGTGGTACTGGATTGTCAACAGAATTCTGATATATGAGAAAACAGAAGTCAACATCAGTGTTCATGGGAGGGGATTCAGTGTAGCCATTAATATTTTGCAATGAATGAGAAAATAATCACTGCATTTGTTAAATGAAGAAATGCCACTGAAAGGTAGTGTAGTGTAGCTGATGTTATCATAGAATAGAGCATAATCTGATACATTTCCAACTTTGTAGTGAAACTAACCTTTCCCTAAATGCAAAATTAGGTATTGCAGACATTGTGTTGAAATCCCTTTTTTTAAAAATGAACTTCTGAATAAAAAAAAAAAAAAATGAGGCTCAGTGAAGGTAATACGCAGAAACCCCAGAGAACAGCAGCTCTATACAATTTTTAGTTTAACGTGATGTTAGGAATCAACACCAACACCATAAAATATTACATTGCCAAATGAGACTATTGTACATTCTAGTTATAGTTACTTTTAAAATAAACTCTGTAGTCTGAAGCAAAGAGAATTTTCACGCTTGATATTTCAGTAACCAGGTGACTACCGTAGAGATCCCGTCTACTTAAAAACCATAACATCCCAAATCTTTTCACAATGTCCATGATAACAGAAGAATAAAGTTGGTTTTCTGTGAACACAGTTGGTTTAATTTGAGTCTGTCCTTCAAAAAATATCACCTGTTATCTGGTCCGTTATCAAGATGGTGCCACAGGCTACTGTTGGGAGACCAACCTTGGACAAGCAGTCCGTATTTTTTTTAAAATGATTTGAGAATATTACCCTTCTCTGCAGAGTGATTCCGTCACATATGGGGTTGTTGTCTGAGGAAGTATTTTACTGGAATGGAGTTGTTTACCCTGGGGACTCAGTCACTCTAGGTGACCCCGGGAGAAGTGTGCCCAGGTCCCTCTGTCCCTGCTGATGTTACTCAGTTATTCTGTCATCTGTCACTTCCGCTCTGTATATGATTTTTCAGATTGTCATTAGTTTGTTTCCAATTCCATATTCAGACAGAATTCGAGTCTTCATTTATGTACTGGCTTCCACTCACAATCCAATGATTATCCCTCTCCTCTCCAACTAGAACTTGAATAAGAGCAGTTAAAGGTCAGGGAAGAGTTTTTAATTAATTCAGTGGGAGAAGAGAAGATCTCTAGATAAAGAGATATCTTCTAGTAGGGAAGACCTTATAGAAATTACTGTGAATTGTTTTTACTTACATTTTTCTGTGATTTTCTGAAAGACCTAGCTGAAGGAAGATTGACTAAAAGATAAAAATTGGAACTGCCTTGTGACCCAGTGATTACGCTTCCGGGACTATATCCTGAGAAGACAGAAACACGAATTTGAAAGAATATATGCACCCCTGTGTTCACTGCAGCACTATTTACAGTAGCCAAGATTTGGGAGCAGCCCAAGTGCCCATCAACAGATGAGTGGATGAAAAAGCTGTGGTGCTTTTACACAGTGGAACACTACTCCACTCGGCCTCATAGATACAGACAACAGACTGCCAGCTGTCAGAGGGGAGGCCGTTTGGGGGACTGGTGAAAAGGTGAAGGGATTAAGCCAAAAAAAAACCTCATAGACACAGACAACAGTATGATGATTACCAGAGGGAAAAAGGGTTGGGGGCGGTAGAAGAAGGTAAAGGGAGGATAAATGGTGACAGAGGAGACTTGACTTGGGGTGATGAATGCATGATGCAATATGCAGATGCTGTGTTATAGAATTGTACACCTGGCTGACCAGTGTGGCTCAGTGGTTGGGCGTCGACCCATGCACCAAGAGGTCGCCAGTTCGATTCCCGGTCAGGGCACATGCCCAGGTTGTGGGTCCGATCCACAGTGGGGGGCATGCAGGAGGCAGCCAGTCGATGTTTTTCTCATCAATGTTTCCATCTCTCTCTCTCCCTGTCCCTTCCTCTCTCTCTAAAAATCAATAAAAACATTTATAAAATTGTATACCTGAAATCTATATAATGTTATTAACCAATGTCACCTCAGTAAATTCAATAAAAAATTTTAAAAATAGCCCTGGCCGGTTTGGCTCAGTGGGTAGAGCGTCGGCCCATGGACCAGAGAGTCCCAGGTTTGGTTCCCGCTAAGGGCACGCACCTCGGTTGTGGTTTGTTCCCGGCCCCGGGTGGGGTCGTGTGGGTGGCAGCCACTCGATGTGTCTCTCTCACATCGATGTTTCTCTCTTTCCTCCCTCTCTCCCTCCCACTCTATCTGAAGATAAATGCAAAAATGTCCTCTGGTGAGGATTAAAAATTTTTTTTTAAATATATGCATCTCCTTATATGGGTACATAATAAACACTTTGATGATAATTTTTTTTTTAAAAGAAAAGTAAAGAGGCCATATACTTTCTGGACTTGGACTTGAAATCACAAATCTGGCCAATTTATAATAGTTCTGATAAACACAAGTACACACACATATATCTAATATATGCAAATACTGTGTGGATAATTACAGAAGGTAATGAGTGTAATTCTGTAAAAGAATAAACTTACTGGCATTATAAAAATATTATGAAGATATGAAAAATAATGAGCATATCCCTGCAAATGAACAGTTTAAATTAGTCACATTAAGGAAAATAAACTATTTTAATCTATCAAGCCCATTATATTAAAATACACTTCATTTAATGGATTAATCTCACAAGAAATAACATAATATTATCCAAAGAATGGTGATGTAATTACCAAATTGATCATCTTGCCTCCCCCCCCCCCCTGCTTCATGTACAAATAGATATATCATTCAGTTCTTGAGAGATGGGCTGAATCTTTCCAGGAAGGGAGTTTGGGGAATGAATACCAGAGTTACTTATTTTTTTCACACTGCATTAAAAACAAATCTGAAAATGAAAACAGATTGTGCATAATTTAAGTGTGAACGGTTCTTACATAGGAAACAAACAGCGTGACTCTTCAGACAGGAGCCACACCGAAGTCCGTCCTCAGCTTCCCGGTGCCTCCAGGTGAAGTTTCTCTGCCAGCAGGATGTCAAATGAATAACCCCCCCCGACACTTAGAACTGCAGAACCCACAGAAGACATGTTAGTATGTTCAACAGGAATCAGCAGCACATTTTGTCAGATATATTCTTTCTCCCCCTAAGCTCTAACACTTCATATCTCAAATACTCTAATTGCCAAAAACAAACAAACAAACAAAAAAACACAATGAACTTTGAACAGTTTGCATTTTCCTTTACATCATTCTTATGAATTTTAAGAAGTTTAAATAGTTCCCAATTTCCTGTTCTGTAGCTGGAAACCTAGCCCATCACCATCTAGACAGGTGGCTAAGAAGACAGGCTCTAGGTTTGATCCAGGCTCGGCCCTTTAAATAGGGTGTTACCCTGAGCACATCATTCAGCCTCTCTGCCTTGGTTTGCTTCTTTATAAAATGGGGGTCATATTTCTAACTTACAGGGCTAGCGTGACAATGCAGTGTGCTTATACGGGTTAGTAAGTGTACTGAATAATGTTTGGGATACAAGCACTAAATGATTAGTTACCATCGCACTGTCCCTGAGGGACAGTTTGTTACGTGTGTACAATTGTAACAGCTGTTTGGTGATTTAAGTTACAAACAGGTTATATCAGTTTGCCAGGCACCTGCTTTTGTGATTTAAAGGCATTTTTAAACTATGGTTTTACATTTTAAGTAATTGAAAAAAATAAAAGCAATAATATTTTGTGACGCATGAAAATGATATGAAATTCAAATTTCAGTGCCCACAAATAACATTTTATTGGAACATGCGTGGCAGAGTTGAATACAGCTACAAAGCCCAGAACACTGACTGTCACCCTTTCCAGAAAAAGTTTGCTGGTGTCTGTAGGGGATATTTTAATAAAAGTGTTGCCCTTTCTTCCATTCCTAAATATAACACTAAAGTAATTCAATAACTGTTATATGTTTTCCAAGAAATCAAATAAAGTGGAATATTAAGAAAATTTTAGTTTGATTTTTTATTAGAAATGCCTCTTTTGATAGTCCCAGAAAGTATAGAATGCTGATGTCCAAATTAGTACTTACGTTTACATAATGTTTTTAACATTAACATTGTGTCTCCAAAAATGTATATATTTTTTAAATTATTGAATTACTCCTATTCGTTTTTAACACCAACGGTTTATTGTTTGAGCTTTTCGAGTGACTAGGTCTTATTTTCTGACCCCTCTTGCCGGCCTTGCGAATGATTTTTTTTAATGTGGAGACAACTCTGTCTCATACATTTACAAAGAATCTCCCACTGTCACCTAGTATGTAGCGAGTGCAGGGTAGACCATCTGATATATCTTCATTGAGATTTATTGGCTTGAATTAAATTACTTGGAGTTAAGTAAAACATCTCAAACAATCATCCTCAATAATCTTGGCTGTGTTTACCATGTCCTAAGGCCTTGCGCATAGAAGCCACAATTAAAAGTTTTGCAATAATCACAGAAGTGACTAGGGTGCCATATTGCTTACTGCAAAGCACACTGTCAATTTCCACTCAGTGTTCAGCGGGCAGCAGGTGAACGGAGAGAGATTCGCGTGCGCCCCATCTCGTAACTGCCGTGGGAGTGTTCTTTGGGTCTCCCTTTGCTTTGTGGTTCTAGATAGTTTTAACATCATGAATTATTCATTTTGCTAAACTGTTATCTAATGAACTCAAAACTGTGGTAGGAATAAATGTAACACCTAGTGAAAATGACTTTTCTCCCTTGGTGGAGGGATTCAGGTTACCCCACCCAGCAATACCACTCTTGTTTTTAATTATATTTAAAGAAACCTTCGCAACTTGACCTTCTCTCAGTATAGAGAAAAGGTAACGGGTAATCCCGGAATGACCCACTTCCTTCGCTGCCTGTTATCACGGTGCTAATTTAGACCTCGTCTACAAACTTTTTTAGAACATACTGAATTGGCTTTAAATGTATGTCCTGCTGGAAAGTGAAACAACATTGGGAATTGCTTTCCTTGGCTTATATCTGCATCCCCTTAGAATTCCAGTTGGAGATCGGAATTCCTTTTACCCCAAAGAATTCCTTTAAAAAAAGATATCATAACCAATGGACATAGACAACAAAGCTGGGAATGGGGTGGGGGGAATGGGGAGGAGGGTGTCAATGGGGGAAAAAGGAGAAACATCTGTAACAAAAACAAATTAATAAAAATAATTTTTTTAAAAAAAGCTATCATTCATGCTCTGTACAACAGAATGGGCCTGCGGGTATTTAAACAAGGATTTGAATCCAAATACCACACCACTTAGCCTATGAGTATTTGGGGGCAAGTTAATTTTCAAAGACTTATTGACCTTGTGAGATAAGGTATTAGTATCCGTTCCTTGCAATATTCTTGCTAAGATTAGAAATAATGGATGTAACACAACTGTTTTGCTAAAGGCACTATCAATGATGGATATTGTTTATGTCATAATCTGGTCAAAGTGTCTATTGACCCAGTGAAAATCCCCTGCTTCTTGTTCTCATTTCCTTCTTTCTAATCAGTCTCTAATTTTAAAGAAGTGATTTGTTAGGGAACTTGGTTTAATAACCCTCATCTACATTAGGGCTTCATCCTGCCCTGGGGACTTGCGTTGTAGCCTCTGACCATGGCTTGGAAATGAAGCGTGTCCATGTGACACTGAACTCTTCCAGGGCTGGGAGGAGATCAGTGAGACCTGGGAGCCAAGAAAAACTTACCGGAGGAAACTCTCCTTCTCTGGCTCATACTCACTCAGATTCAGTCATCTTTGGCAGGTATTATTAAGGTCAAGGAGGACTTTAAAGATGTTACTTTGTACCCTCCTACCTTCCTTCATACCCCTATCCCACTACATAGCTTTATAAGTAGCCTCTTTTAGAGAAGTTCAGAGGACCAGTCTCTTCATTTACTATAGGACAGGACACTAGTCCACCCTTCCACTGTCCTGTTCCTTTATCACTCATGCTACTCCAGTATATTTTCCTCAGTATGTATTCAAGGTGTACACATTAATTTAACAAATATAGAGTGACTACCGCTATTCCAACTGTTGACTATGCAACAGAAAACAAAACTAGTACAAATTCCTGCCTCCGTTGAGCTTATATTTTAGTGGGACAGTGTAGACAATTAACTGAACAGATAAATTACTGTGTATGTTTAAAGTGGCTAAGTGCTGTAAAGAGAAACAAAGCAAGAGATGGTGAACAAAAAGTTCTGGAAAGTCGAGTTTCAATTTTAAACAGTGGTGGGGGACAGTTTTAGTGAGATGACAACCGAGTAAAATCACCAAGGGTGCAAGTCAGGGGAATATAGAGGGAGAAAGGATTCTAGGCAGGAGGAAATGCAAATGCAAAGGCCCTGAGGTAGGAACGTGCCCTGCATGGTCTAATAAGAGGAAGGAAGCCACTGTCGTTGGATTAGAGGGGGTGCAATCAAATGATCAGGGGTGGTGTGGAGGCAGATGGAGAATATCCAGACTCATGTAAGCTACTAAAAATATGTTGGCCCTTACTCTGAGTAGTATGGGAAACCTTTAAGGGTTTTGTGATTTTAAAAGGGTCACTGTAACTGCTGTGTTGGAAATAGACTATGGGGAAGCCAGGTAGAAGCAGGCAGATCAGTTAGGAAACAATTGCAGATGTGCGATGATGTCATTGGTAGGACGGGAGAGGAGAGGCTGGATTCTGAATAGGACACAGTCACAGATGGATGATAGGGGAGACAGGAAAACAGGGCCATGGATGACACATAGGTTTGTGACTAAAGAATTTGAAAGTTAAGGATTGCTATAAGTTGAGATGGCAAACGCTGAGAACAGAGCAGGTTCCGGGTCAGTATCAGGAGGTCAGTGTTAGGGAGGCAGAGTGTTGAGATGTCCCAGTTGTCCCCCGGGAGATGTTGAGTAAGAGGCTGAGTATACACGTCTTCAGTTCAGGGGAGTCCTCTGGGCTTGGGTTATACAACTTGGAGAATCCTCAACACGCAGAAGATATGGAAAGTTGTGAGACTGCATGAGATTGTTAAGGGAATGAGCAGAAAAAAGAGAGAGAGAGAAGAGGTCTAGGGACTGATCTTCACTGGTGCTCTAATCGTGCTTGAGGAGAGGAGGAAGCAGAAGGAATGGCTAAGGGTCAGTGTTCTGGATTCCTCCTGATGAAATTGTTCCAAGAAAGTGTGGGTGCCCAACAAGGTCAAAGGCTGTTGATGGGTGACCTCGGGTGAGGACTTAAAAATGACCACCCCGTTGAGCAATCGCAGGTCCCAGCTGATCAGGGTAAGAAATATTTTGGTATGCCTGCTTGGAGTCATTACAAGTAAGAATGAAAGAAAAAATAATTGGAATCAGCAAGCATAGATGATATGATGATGATGATTCATTATTATTATTTTCAACTGAGTTTTGCCAAAAAAGAGAGCAGAGAAATGGGTCAATAGTTGGACAGGGAAGCATGGTTAAGACTTTTGTTTTTAATGGAAGAAATGTGTTTGTATAATCATGGAAATCAGTCAGCAGAGAGCAAAACAATCGACAATGCAGGTTAAAGGGATGAAACTGTTGGAGAACTTTCTGGGCGCAGGTGGGGGGACTGGGGCTCCGTGCACAGGGAAACAGGCCCTCGAGGCAGGGCAGTTGGTCCTGGTAGCAGAGGGAAGGCCGAGTCGGTCGAATGAAGATGCATAAGGCCTCAGCCTTTCTAGGAGCCGTCAGCATTTAGGTGGGAGAGACTGTCTAGCTAAATCAATCTCTAATCGTACCATTTTAGTACATTTAAAATGAAGAATTTCTATCAGGATATGGAAGTAAAATTTCAAGTTATTCTGGTGAGACGACGGAACGATTGACCAAAGAAAGCACGAGAGTGGAAGTGACGAGAGGAACCTGGTGATTATCTACTTCACGCTAAAAGAAATGAATTATATACATATTTACATATGCGTATATAACTTATATTTAAAAGATTATTCGGAGATCCAGTTAGTAGACCCCATTCCAAAAGAATGTCCTGTATAAAAATATTGGTGCATGAATGAAAATTTACATCCAAAGTTAAAGAAAATATTTAATATATATGTGATTTTTAATAATTTTCTGCTTTCATCACCTGTTTTCATTAAATGACGTCAAGCCTGATCACATTCACTACTATTTACATAATAGTAATTAGTCACTATAGTCAATTAGATTTTAGTATATTTATAATGTTTCTTCATAATTTTTCATGAAAACATCCTGTTTTTAAATACTTCTGTTTTCCATGAGATGCTTTGTTTAAAGAAACCCATAGGGAATACTGCATATTCTGTTTCTTTCTTGGAAATGCAACACAAATTAGCATGCTAAATACTACTAGGTCTCCTCAATGAAAATAAGAGTCAATAGGAAATCTAATTAATGTTTTATTGCACTTTAAAACAATTTCAAGTTTACAGAAAGTAGATAATAGATAGGTAGACAGAGACACATTTGCATCAATATTTGGTTCTCCATGAATGTTTATAGCTGGGAGGGCATGTGCTCTAATATCATAGGTTTATTCTAGTTTTCCACTTTTCCATAATTGTACCTCTTTTCTCTAAGGTGGAAGAACCCAGACTGCCATTGTATTCAATATACTTAATGACATACTTAATCCCCAGTTTGTAAGCAATTTCCCATCTCGACTGCTGCCATCTCCTCCACTGTGTCCTCCCACACCTCACTCAGGCTCTGACACCAGGCAGCCCCCCCCCCTTCAACATGACACTCTCTTCACCTGGGTGAATCTCGGAGTCTCCTTGTCAAGCCATTCCTACAGGGGACCTCTTCACTCTGCTCAGACTCCAGGACCCTGTGTGGCTGTCCCCATTTCTTGGTATTAATATCCCACCAACCCTTTGATTCCCCTTTTGGGGCTAATTCTCTATATAATTATGTTTATTCAGCTATTTGTCATCCATTCAGTTTTTAACTCAATAACTTTATTTTATTTTGAGCTTGCTCGGTTTTTTGAAAGAAATGTCTAGCCTTTCAACATTTCATAGCATCAGTATTTTGTATCTTATAATTCCCATACATTGGAGTCTATAAATTTTGCTTATTGTTTTTACTGACTTTCATTCGCTGTGGCGTTCTTTCATTAGAGGATATTTGATTGTGGCTTGTTTGTTTTAATCTTAGCCTGTGAGCACCTTGATTATCTAAATCGAGAGTGATTTTTCTAGAAATAGATTTTTATTTTCTTCTGCTGGAAGTTAGGGGCGCTGTCAACAATTTCGCTTCCTTTTATATTACTTTCATTTGATACCAGAAACCTGGGACTCCAGTTCGAGTTCTCAGATTTTCTTGTCTCCCAGATCTAAATAAATTGCTCAGTTCTTCCAACTTGACTTTCTAAAAGCCTCCCCTCCAATGCACTAAGTCAGCTCTCCACTGTCCATCTCCATTCTGATCGAACTGCCACGCCCCAGATATTTTAGAGCTTTAAGGTAAAATCCATACCTTTTGGGCTGTCAAATAACATCCTAACTTGGCTTTTTCCTGCCTGCCCCTATATCCCCACATTACTTTACTTCCCCCAGCTTTGCCACTTGCGTATTCTGGCCATAGCAAACTGTCTTTAGCATTCCCCGTTTCTGCGTGGGCTCAGAGCACCCGATGGTCTCTAACTGGTTCAGGTACCAGCTCCACTCGGAAGGGTTTCCTGACTTCCCAGGGTGGATCGAGGCTTCCCTCTCCCCAAGTTCTCACGTATATCTTATAAACAACCCCACTGCAACTCCTCTCACTTTGTATTACAAATGCTTATTGGAATGTCTGTCTTTCCAGCCGAGGGCAAGTTCTTACAGCCAAGTGCCATGTCCATTTCCTTTGATATTTCCCGTTCCTGTTCCAGCCAGTGATGGTTGGGTCCGTCGTGGGCATGCACGTGTGTAACTACTGCTACTTCTGTACGAGGAAAGGATGCTGCACACACAGCTGTGTACAAGCAAATCACGGCGGGCATTTGGTCAGCTATACATGCCGGAGACTGTTGCCAAAGCCAAAACAGTATTGAACAGAACACTTCAATAAATAAGTACATATGTGGCTTATGATTATTCCTGTTCGTCAAAACAGTTCTGCACAAACACATTTAGTCAGGTTGGAAACACTCAACTTGATTTAAAAAAATCAATAAAAAGTTAATATAAAGACTAGAAATCAAAACTCCTTTGGGGAGAGATGATGAAAGTGTAGAAGTACATGCTGAGTTTTGATTGTCACGAGATACATAAATCAAAGTTTCATTCACACACACACACACACACACACACACACACACACACATGGACTCCAGCATAATATGCCCTAGTTTGCTTTAATTTTCTCTTAACAGTCCTCTTAATCCTGATGAAGCAGGAAGCAGCTCTATTGATGATTTGAATGGAATGCCTCAACAGTTTTCATTTTGTTTTTCTACATCAGAATCAATAAATGTTAGCAAAGTCCTCTGCTTAATTTACCATTGGGGATACATTGTATCTCTTACTGTCTGTCCGCAGTAGCCGTTGTGTACATGACCATACGAGGTCCTTGAGATTTAGTCCCATTTATTATTCTTCATTTGGATTTATTTCCCAGTCAACATAGGCAAATTCCGGTTCTCAGAGATTTCCTTTTATGTATCATTCACCCCCCTTCCTCTGTTCCCAGATATATAATCAGCTATTAATTCTCTATAAGTTCATAACAAGTGTTGTGAAAGCATCATTCAGTCTACTAAGTTGCTGGGCTTGAGAAGTTACTTCTAAACCTTGCTTACTACAATTGTTGCCGTTTTCATTGTTAAGTCGCCTCAAGGTGACCCACAGAAGTTTTAGAGCAACTATCCTTAGGAGTGGTTAGCATTCAGTGCAGTTCAGTTAGATTTGGTTGAGCATCATTCACCAGCCAACTCAAAAAAGAAAAAAGAGAATGCAGGTAATTCTATAGATAAGAAGGAGTCTCCTTAAGAACTCATCAAGGAATCTGGTAGTCAGTACATAGAATAGTCTGCATTGAGACTCTACAGCAATGAAAATATCACAGATGTGATTTTGTGTGTTTGTTGAGCTTGCATCTGAAAATGTGGTCACCCGTGGGTAGATATTCCTGATTGTGCATACAAACTCAAAGTCAATGACCACTGAACGCAGTGGATATAGAAGCTGCCTACAAATGTGTCCATATTGATGATGGACACTATAGTATAGTTGAATACGCTTCACTTAATAAATGTTTCGGGTTTTCATTGTTGTTTCTAGAAGTTAACAGAGAGAACAAAACACATTTAAACCCCAAACCGTTCGTGCAATGTGATTTTCTATGGAACTACAGTAGCACACACATAGATACCTTCATTCTCTTTCCAGTAATTGAAAGCGTGCTCCACGATCTGAGTGATGCAGCCGTAAGGCAGGTGTGAGCACCAAGTCTGAATACCTTTCATTTCACTTATTTATATTCAAGCGTGGAATCTCTGGTCCAGTCCCAGGTACCAGCTCTAACGATGACCCCTCATAGAAATCATGGCATCTTTCCCTCTGATTTCTATGTGTCTGAATTTTTTCAGTTGCCCTCAGTCTTTGCAACTTTTCTTTGCAGTACGACAACTGAGAGGTGAAATCTTGGTGCATCTGATTCAGAATTGCAAGATAAAATACAGGGTGCCTGGTTCAGTTAGAGTCTCAGATAAATGCTGAGCAATGTGTTATTGTAAGTATGTATCAATTCCATTTAACTTGGTGTTCTATATTTTATTTGCTAAGTCTGGCAAGCCTTATCTGTAATTATTGACCCATCTTTATAAAGCAGAGAAGACATGTATAAAAACTGAGTTCTGATGTATTTACTTTTATTTCTTCTTAGGCAGAACTGCCAAGCATCATCATTTTTTAAATATATATATTTCCATTTATCTTCAGGCAGAGTGGGAGGGAGAGAGGAAGAGAGAGAGAAACATCGATGTGAGAGGGACACATCAACTGGTTGCCTCCTTCACGACCCGACCAGGGCCGGGGACGAACTGCAACCGAGGCATGTGCCCTTGGCTGGAATCGAACCTGGAACTCATTGGTCTACAGGCCGACGCTCCACCGCTGAGCCAAACCAGCCAGGGCCAAGCATCGTCTTTTGATTTGAATATTTTTGGTTTTCTGGTCTTCCAATTGCTCCACGAATGTTTTTCTTCATTGACTCTGCGTCGTCCTTACAATGCCATTAATTTCATCATTGTTTCTTCAACGTCCCTGTCCTTTTTGCCTACTTCAACATTTGTACTTCTGCCATTTGTTCTTGTGAAAAAGAATGACTCCAAAGTGTTTATTACTATTTTATCTTCTCTGACTGACACAAGTTTATTAAGTAATACTCAAGTTTTTAATAACACAGGACCATTATTCTCCTGACATTATTTTGCCGAGTTTTGACTATGTCAAGGACAATATCACCGCTCTATTCTGCACACCCTCAATTCTGGAGATAATGCTATACCCCTTTTCTGCTTCATATGTTTCCAGTTCCATAACACCCCTAATGGATGTTTTTGTTTAAAGTAAAAATCCTTGCATATATTCCTTGAAATCTGTGGCCCCGTGATAGAAAGTTTAATCTCCATGTGGCTGGTAGATCCTTCTCCCTTTTCGGGTCAATTTGCACACTGCTGTCAATTTTTGAAAGGCTGATACCTTGATCATGTTGCTCCCCAGACTTTAAAGTTGTCCTTGGCACTCTTTAGATCAGATGCAAACTTCGAACTTTTCCATGTAGTATTTCTTACTTAACGTATTATATTCTCTTCTGCTAGTATCCTCACGAGGATTATTTAAAAACAGGACTAACCAACTCTGAAACTCGATCCAGTCTATTTTCCTCCAACTTACAAACTGACAACCCTCCCCCTTTCTTAACATCAAGGTTACCTGCCCCCCAATCACTTACAGGGTGCGCTCTTCAATCAACCCATTCATTTTTCAAGCTACCGTTTCATCTACCTTAACTCTTAACACACTTTTAATTACTGTAATCACACTGCAATGAGAAGAGAATGAAATGGGTTGAGTATCTGAATGAAATTCTGGATGCTTCGCTTGGAAAGACTGACTATCTAAGGATCAGTTTTATCATCTTTAAAAATGGAATCATAATTCTTATCGAACATGCTTTCTGAGAGGATTAAATATGATAACATCTTAAGGCAGCTGATCCACTGTGTAGTTTATTTTAGGCGCTAAAGAGGAGGTAATCTTTTCTCACATACTTATGTCCTAACTTTTAGAAAAATTCTCAGTGGAAAGATTCTAAAGAAAGGGGGCTTCGCAAGGTATTAGTAGATGCTCTTAAACGTGATATGCAACGGACACTTGGAAAAAGTAAATATTTATTCACCTGGTTTTACCAAGAAATAATTTTCCTAGATAACTGAGATGCACCTATCTAAAAGCAAATTTTAAAAAAGTGAATTTTGCCTTGAGTGGTGTGCTCAGTCGGTTGGGGCGTCGTCCCATGCACAGAAGGGTCACATGTTTGATTCCTGGTCAAGGCACATGCCCAGGTTGCAGGTTTTATCCCCAGGAGGGTGTGTGTGGGAGGCAACTGATCGATGTTTCTTGCATGGATGTTTCTCTCTCCCCCTCTCTCTTCCTTTCTCTTTAAAATAAGTAAATATAAATATAAATATATATATATATATATATATATATATATATATATATTTTTTTTTTAATGTCAATTTTGATGAAATCTCATTGAAAACATTTTGAGAGTGCATTCTTCTCTCTCCATAAGCAGAACATGTGGATGTCTATGTATCATTTCATCGTGAATCTGTGAACATCCTGTGCTCTGAGTGTCGTGTCCCAGACTGTCCTTCCCCTTCATCCCTGTGCAGTGCTGCTCATCACTGTCCTTTCGGTCGGCGTCTCCCTTCTTCCAGTTTCCCGTCGAGTCTAGGTGACTTCGGCTTGCAGGACCCTTCCTCCTCCCCACCCCCACCCAGCGTCGTTCCCTGCTCTCCCTCTGGATTTTCTCACTTTCCGATGTGATGCTCGTCATCTGTGAGTGGAGATTGCAGCTCACCGCTGTAAGGACCTTGGGGAACGTAGCAGTAGACAGTGGGTGAACAGCGATGGGCTGGCCTGTGCATCGACCTTCGTAAATCTGCTGGGTGACTTTGGAGGCCTTACCGCTTACTTCCCCATTTTTAGCAATGTCCCTGGTGGTTGCTTGCTGATGAGAAATGTGTAGGTAAGGATATTAGGAGAAACCCACTGACTAGCCTATAAATCAATGCCAAAAATTTTAGTACATGTGCTTCAAATCTTCGTTATCATCTTAGAGGATCATTTCGTAAAATAGCAGGTCTTCAGTGCCGAAAGGTCCAAGTCATGAACAACGATTTCTATAAACTTAACAGTGGGACTACTAGTCAGCCCCAAAACCAAAATAATAATTTATAATTCTGGTTATCTTCCTGAAAGAAAAAATAAGTCCTGTTGATAATGATCAACGGAATACTAGAATGGACAGAAATGCTTTTTAAAAAATACCTTAAATTTTTTTTTAAAGTGTGTCCTATTAAACATTATTTACATGAGTATTTGGAATATTGATGCTTATCCTAATAACGTCGAAGGGATGTTAAAATTCTGTACTCTATTATTAACTATAGTCCCCACGCTTTACCTTACATCCCCATGACGTAATTATTGTACAGCTGGGAGCATGGGCTTTTTTAACCACCTTCCCCATTTTGAAAGTGGGAATGAGGAAAGAACGAGAGTTCAAAGACGGTTATGAAAGAGCCATATTGATGTAAAAGGACCGAGACGCATGGGTAATGGAGTCATCACTAAGCATAAGGATGTCACTTTGAAAACAATTCTGGCTTTGATGATCCACCTGTTCTTTGTGGGAAAGAAAAATACTTTGTATTTAAGAATTGGAAGAGCCCCGGCCAGTTTTTCTAAGTGGTTAGAGCGTCGGCCCACGGATCAAAGAGTCTCAGGTTCGATTCCAGTCAAGGGCACGTACCTCTGTTGCGTTTGTCCCTGGCCCTAGTTGGGGTCCTGTGAGAGGTGGCTGGTCAATGTGTCTCTCTGACATAGATGTTTCTCTTTCTCTCTCTCCCTCCCTCTCTTCCTCCCTCCCACTCTGTCTGAAAATAAATGGAAAAATGTCCTCGGGTGAGGATTAAAAAAAAAAAAAAGAATTGGAAGAATACACTCACACACACAATTTCCAAATACCAGAGACCAAGGGAAAGTTCTGCCCATCTCAATCAGTTGAAAATGCAAAGCTTACTCTGTGCATGAGGTCTGGACAGGGTGACCCAGAGAACCCACTCTCTAGAAATGTTCCGGCAACTCTTCGGGTCAGCGAGTTAAAAAGCAGCTGAGACACGAGAAAGGCTTTCGAAAAGAAATTGCTTCTTTCATGCCTAAGGATGTATCATTTAATCACGTTGTGGGTAACTGAGTTTTATTTTCTTAAGTTAAAGCATAAGCAGAGATTTTAATCAAATACTTCACATTTCTGTTCTGTTCCCTGTGTGAGGGCACAAGTTACCAGGATTACTGTCCATGCATTCAGTTCTTCTTCAGGAGAAATGCAAACCACAACTCTTAGCAAAGTTACAGAAGCCTCATCTTGTGTGAAATGACACTGTCCCTTTCCGTGGGCGTCTTCCAAGTGCTGAAGCCTTTGAGCGCCCCGACAGTCTCCTGATGATAAAGGAGCCATAATTAGGGTGGCCCTAACCCTCCCCCAAAAGTGCCACATGGTGGAGATTCAGAAGTGACTTCCAAGGATGAGGACCTCATTCCCACAGGGAACTCCCCAACACCCTCACCCTCACATCCTGTGACCCTCCTCTGCTCAGCACCCTGCACTCCAGTCTGATCGTCTCCCAACCTCCTGTGTCAGGATTTTCAGCCTCTCTTAGTCCCCCTGCCCCAGGGAGAGGGGGAGCTGGGCACCTGGAGAAGGAGAGAAGAGGTGTGTCTGGCCTGCAGGTGTGGATCACAAAGGGATTTCACACTGTGGTGGCCTCTCTCAGTGACTCCCTGGGAGCCCTTGGGTCATCGGAGCGGGTTAGGAAGGCAGACTCTCGGACGCTGGTCTGGGTTTACAGCATCGAGGTGCAGCGGTGGGAGACGAGAGGGAGTTCATCTGAGTTTGAACCAACCCTTTGGTGATTCTGGGGCAGGCTAAGGTTTGAGACTGGCTTCTCCTGTTTTCCCTGGGCTTCTCCTTTCCAAGGCTGGGTTGCTGGGAAAGAGAGTGCCCAAGAAGAACGTTGCCTGAGAAAAAGTCTCCTAAGAGTTTATCTGAGCCAAACTGAACAGTTGCCAGGAAGCAAAATCTCAACAGATTGAGGATATGCTCCAGAGAAGGGCAGTTTTGCAGCTTAGTTTATGCATTAGGATCAAAGGAGACTGGTGTAAGAAAGGTTAGGTGAAATCCATTGGTGGTAGATTAAGGGGGCGGGAGAAAGCAAAGTAGGGACATCTCTGGGATTGGATGAAAAGCAGAACGCAGAGACTCGTACGTCTCTGACACTGGTGGGCACAGGAGAGCTGGCATTGACAGCAGGCAGAGATGGCGTTCAGGCAACAAGACGACACTGCCGTCTGCACTCTGCCGGGGCTGTGCCTTCCAGGAGTGGACAATCACTCCGACATTTCACAGGTAGGTTATCTTAGACGCACAGAGACAGCTGGCAGTTTCAAAGGCAAAGATTGACCTTTATCAAGGAAGTTACAGCCCTGGGACACGGCTGCTCACCGTGACCGGCTCTCAGTTAGGAGTTTTTGTGCTCAGACCAGGTGGGGTTACATGTGGTCTCTGAGTTCGTGACGCTCACCGTGCAGGCCTCCCCGGGCGTGTCGGGCTTAGTATGTGGCCCCTTTTCTGTCCACAAAAGAAAGAGAGAGAAGGTGGGAGAGGGGAGAAAGAAGGAGAGAAAGAAAAAGTCAGGCTTCTTGTTACTTTTACTTTTGTCCGGAGCCTGGATGGGAAGGGAATAGGAAATAAATAAACCGGCCGAAAATAGAAAAAGAACAGTTTTGCCCTTCGAAAGGATAAGGAAGGCTTATTCAAGACGCTTGCGTGCGGTCTCCAGTTCTCTGGGCTTCACCGGAGCTGCAGCTGGGGGATTGCTGACGCGGTCACTTAAGGAAGGTGGCCTCGCTGACCCCTCACCTCCCCATCCAATGCTAATTCGGGGGACCCAGGAGTTTTCAGGATTAACAAAAAACAGCAAGGAGTGAGAACCATCGGGCGTATAGGAAGGAGTGCTTTATTACGTTAGGAAATATGTATGTGTTTAAAGACAACTTCTCAGACAAAATGATTGTGAGTTCACATCACAGTTTTATGTCAAACACGCTGCTTAATGCCAGGTGACAATGCCAGCCAAACTCAAGGATGCCCCCTGCTGGTTAAAATATTTGGTTGGAAAAAAATAGATGTGATAAAATATGGAACGTCTCGTTCAAGATTATTGGATTAAAGATGTAGACGAGTTCCAAAACACACAGAGAGAGCTGAGTGGATCACCCCACAGTCCCAGAATGGATCTGGAAATATCACGAAAGTCTCTTAGAAAACTGCTCAGGAGTTTCATTATCAGGAGTTTTAATTACTTTTCAGGAGGGGCTGTCCATTACATCTTGTAAAAAAAAGTTCTATCTCAGAACAGATTGGGGACTTTATCCCAAATCTCATCTCTTCTAAGTGTTGTTTTTTTCTTCCTTTTTAGTAAGTAATTTAAATTTCCTGAGTCTCAACTGCTTCATCTATAAATTGGGGGAAATAATTTCTTACCCAAATGAAAAACAAGGCTAGGAAAAAAAAAAAAAAAAAGGTCTCTTTAGAGTATCCCAAGGTCTGTGACTGACTAATCAAGATGGTGCATTCCAGGGGAAAGGCAGTATGAGGTCGGTTTTTCTGTCCTTGGGTTCTGATACCCGCCCTAATACCGAGCCCCCGGTAAGTTTACTTGTTCTGTGTCATTTATCATCAAACACCTGACAGTTCTTGCTAAGTATTATGCTCTTATAAGAATTAACTCAATCCATGTGATTTCCCTGTGATGTAGGTATAATTACTGCCCCCACTTTGCAGATGAGAGGATTAAAACACTAAGAGCTTGCATAGGACAGGCGCGGTGGGTGGCGAGCGGCGGAGGCCAGATCTGAACTCAGGACGGCTGCCGCCAGAGACTCTGTTCAATAAACCGTCCACTAATTGATACCCTTCACCCTGCGTGAGTCTCCCGCAAGCAGATGGGGCCTTGTCAGAAACCAGAGGATGTCAGATAACCTCAAATAAGCTGAACTTCAAAGAGCTTCCGAGGGAGGGGATGCGAAGCCTAGCTGGGGTTTAAAGCCGAGGTCATCTGCGTTATCGCACTGGCGTGCCTACTGCCCGCCCTGTGTGTGTCCGCTTCTGGTATAGCCGTCAGTCCCTGGATTAAACGTCCCCACCAGAGCTGGGCATAGACTCTGTGATTCGCCCTTGTTGTTCCAGAACGACACAGAAAGGGACTCAGGCCCATCTCTTTGACACATGAGGTTCCCTGACCTTGTAAAGACTGCTGATCACCTAGCGGGTTCTCAAGGTTCTTCTCAAGAAAAGAAGCACGACATCACGGGATAGAAGACACTGAAGAAGCACCACGTGGTGATTTCAGAGCCTCGGCCGTTTTCCTGAGGCTTTAAGACACTACTTTCCCAGGCAGTACGAGAAGGAAGGGATGCTCGGTGGCGACAGCAAACCAGAGGTCTCGAAGACTGGAAGGCTAACCAAGGATAATGATCAGATGTATAGTGTAACCGGTACGTGTCAGACTGCCACCCACAACACTGATTCTTCAGGCTCCAGAGCTCCAGGGCGGGCCCCTGCTCTTCAAGGTCGAGCTGCTGTGCAGAGAACCTCCTCAGGGGCTGCTGGACCCGCTCTGTCTGATCACGCCGTGCCCTCGGGTTGGCCTGGCGGCCTCCGGATGTCACATACGTCAGCGCATCGTACGTGTCCAGCACAGCGTGGGCACAGCCCCTTTGGCAGGCCTCTGTCTATGGCACAGGCGTGATTCCTGTTGTAACGATGGGCGCCCGTATTTCAAGTACTGGCTTTGGCCACACTGCATGTGGGGAAATGGGATTCATCCTCCATCTCTCTGACTCCAATCCGGTGGTAGTTTCTGCTCGCTTATGTAGCCCTGAGTTCTTGATCTCTGATTTTGGAGTCTTCCATTGCTTCCATGTAACTACCAGGGTTTTGTTCAGATGTGTGTGTGCGTGTGCGTGTGTGTGTGTTCCTCCATTGTCACCTTGGGAGAGGCACAGATGTCAGTCAGGTTTTTGAACTTGACCCCGCTGTGACTCAGCAGAAAGTCCCTAACTTTTCCGAGACCCTCCAGTCACCAGAAGGCTGCTACAGCCGGTCTTCCGCTCTGACAACACTTTCTGGGAGCTTTTCCGTAACGCAGCATTCCGCAGCTGCAACAGTCCTGACTGCCCCCCCCCCCCCCCCCCGCAGTGTCACAGGATAGAAAGGGTAAACTGTGGCTAAGCTGGGGCAAAAGTGAGACGCCGCTCTGAAAACAGTGACTCTGAACCACGTTCTAGTTTAGAACCATAGGAGTGTTGTTGTCATTCCCTTAAGAACCTTGAGTAAATTTTTGTTGTTTTCCATTCATTCTTTCTGTAAGAGAAGTAAGGTCATGGAGAAACGCTCTAAATTTGAAAGTGCATCATGTTTAATATGACAACCATATGATTTTTTCCTGGTTCTGATTATGCACAGAAGTAAGCATTTTATCCGCTTTAATAATGTTTTCGTTCACAAGGTTTGCTTATACAGCTGAATGCATGAGGCTTGCTCAAAGTGTGTAGCCCGATGTCTCAGACTCTGAGGCGCGGACTCCGGGCGGCACTCAAGGCAACGTTTTGTATTCTTTTTGGAAGCACTGAGTTGAAACATTGTAATCTTCTCCAGAAAGACCTTGTATTTCATGTTTCAGCAAAGACTTAATTGTTCTTTGAAGAATTTCTAACTCTAAAAATGGTGGCAATTTATATTCCAAAGAAATATAATTATCTTGCTCAGAAAAGGGAAGAAACATAGACCCGCCTTTACTTTTAAATGACAGTCACAGACATATATTGGCCACACGCACATGCGAACAATTAGACAAAATTGTGATGGGGAGAAGTGCCCCAAAGAGGACAGGTGCGTGGGTGAGGACCCGTGGCGGGGCAAGGGGACGCTATTTATTTTGTGCTTATTTAGGTGTCCTGAAGATCTAGAGCAGAAGTCCGGACACCTTTTCGGCTGGTCGTCCTTGTCAGCACCTGTGTTTGGTTGTGATGTTGGATACTGTTTAGTATATTATGCTTTGGGTACTGTATGTTTTTAAAGTACAAGTTAATATCTGTAATTTTGTAACTTATTCTAGAATTTTATAACTCTGAGGTAAAGTTTTCATGACATGTCAAAAATAGATGACAGAATGGTGATTAGCAGAGGGAAAGGGGTGTGGGGTGGAAAAAAGGGATAAATGGTGACGGAAGGAGGCTTGACTTGGGGTGGTGAACACACAATGCAATATACAGATGATGAATATAGACTTGTACCCCTGAAACCTGTATAATTTTATTAACCAGTATAACCCCAATAAATTCAATTAAAAAAGTAAAAACAAAATTAGAATATAGCATCATGATAGATTTTATAAAACCGCTTTTGATTTCATTCACATATACATGATGGGTAAAAATCTCTGTACATATCTTACAGTGACAAGGGTGTGTGGCGTGGTGTTTTAAGAAATGCGACCATACAGGGGCGGGCCAGGGTAGCTTTAGAGTTGTGCGTATGCAAACGCAGGGTTGATTCCTGTATCATTATCTATTCTTGTATTATATATTATTCCGTAAGAACAACTGTAAACCTAATCCTCACCAGAGGATATTTTTCTATTTATCTTCAGATAGAATGTGAGGGGGAGAGAGAGAGAGAGAGAAACATCGACGTGAGAGAGATACATCGACAGATTGCCTTCTGCACGACCAGACCAGGGCCAGGGACAAACTGCAGCTGAGGTACGTGCCCTTGGCCGGGATCGAACCCGAGACTCTTTGGTCCATGGGCTGCCACTCTACCGCTGAGCCAAACCAGCCAGGGCGAACCTCAAGCATTTAAAAGGTATTAAATAGATGATACTGTTACGGGCTGAATGTGCCCTCCCAGAATTCACATGTTGAAGTCCTAACCCCAACCAACTCAGAATGTAAATGTATTTGGAGACAGGGTGTTGAAAGAGGTAACTAAGTTGCAGTGAGGCTGTCAGGGAGGGCCCTAGTCCAGGATGACCAGTGTCCTAGGAGAAGAGATGAGGACACAGACACACCCAGAAGGAAGGCCAGGTGAGGTCACCGCCAGGTGGCGGCCATCTGCCAGCCACGGAGGGAGCCCCCAGAAGAACCTTAACCTGCCGACCCCATCTCGGCCTTCTGGCCTCCAGAACGGTGAGCAGATGCGTGAATGTTTCGAAGCCTTTAGTGTTTGGAAAGGACAGCCCTAGCAATCTGCCATAGGCAGTAACTTTCCCGAGACGGTGTCCGCAGGGGAACAAGCTCCGGAACCGAACAGCATTGGGGCCGAAGTCAGCAAAGCCAACCAGCAGCTTCTAGCTGTAGGGGTCATCTGGGCTTCCAGGACACCATCGAAGAAGTGACATTTTAAATATCAAAAGTACCTGTTTTGAACTTCCGTTGTAAGTAAGCACTGTTCCTCCTTAACAAAAAACAAAAAGCAAACATATACTTCCCCAGAGGACCCTACCGGCAGCTCCCGGCGGCTACCTGCTGCGTGTCTGTGCCTGACCGGAGATTCCCCGCGCTGTTCTGACTTCCACGGTACGGAGGAGAGTGGGGGGAGGTTTCGGGCCTTTCTTCAGTGTCTTTTCGTGTCTCTCCCTCTGAGGGGCTGCACTCTGAGGGAAGGAAGCAGGCCGAGGGGCCGCCTGCTGTCCGCGCTCCGAAACAGGGTAGATTCTGCTTTGGCCAGATAGACGGATACTTTGATATTTAAATATGACCTTCCGCCTCGTTTCTCCGTCCCCGTGAAAAATTAAAAATCAGATTCACTCTCTGGGGAACCACTCTGAGTGAAATGCAAAACCACATGCAGAGTGAGGCCCCCGGGGAGAGGGGGAGTCTTGGGGACTGTCCACCCACCCAGAGGCACGCGTGCGTCAGGGACCATTGCTCTGCAGGGCCCCGGGGTCAAGGGGGCCCCGGGACCCCAGCCAAGGAAGCTCTGTGGATGTAAGCAAGGAATCGGCTTGATTTGATTGACACTTATATGTCAGGGAGAGACAGATGCGGGGTGAACCCACGGCATTTCCCAAAGGTCAGGCGAGGTTAAGGGAAAGCGAAGCAGGGTAAGTCGAGGCACAGGAAGTGACCCCACAGAGCTCGACGGAACTTGTGCAAAGCCTGAGTCAGCTTTTTGTTCCTACCGTGACATGAGTCTCTCAGGGAAGTCCTCTCTCCCCAAACCATTTCCCCTGAGAAGGGTGGGATTCTAGAGTTAGATATTTGTTTATTGTAGGAAGTATTTTTTAGCGACTTTTGATACGCAAATCCATAGTGTAAGTGAGCTTTTTAGGCCCGTGCTCCTCTGGGAAAGAGGTCGAGAGGAATGAAGGAACAGAGTTGGGGGGCGGGCCCACAGCGGGAGGGGGAGAGAGCCGGACTGGAGTGGCCGAGCTGCCGGAGGCGCAGGTGACCCCCGCTTCCGCCCAGCCTGTGCCCACCAGCAGGGGTCAGACCTGCGGCCTCGGACCTGGGAGACTTCTGAAGCAGCAGACCCCTGAAACTACAGGGAAACCAACCCAGCTCACACCGTTAGATTTCCAGCGTGGAAGGCCAGAGCAAGGCCCACGAAAGCATCAGTGAGAACTTCAAGAGAGCCAGGACGCAAGCCCGTCCCCGGCTGAATTATGCCGTTGGTCCTGAGCCACTCTGAGCCACCTGACACAGAGCTCAGAAGACATCTGGAGAGCCAGAAAAATAGCGCAAAGCTGCATTTTCTGGACAGAGGTCTCAAATTCTGGATGGGGAGAGCGTTATTGGTTGATTGCGCATTCTGCAAAGTGCAATAGATCAGCTCTTGAGGAGACAAGTCTTGGTTTATGGAAAGGACACCATTTCTTAGACCTCTGAGACCAGGGTCATCCTCATGGTGGCACAGGTAGGTCACCGCACAAGGGCTCTTCAGGTAAGGGGGAGAGCTGAAATCCAGCCCCCGCCAGGCAGGGTTGTGAGTGCCCAGAGGAAGGGCCTGTACTTCCTCATGTGCACAAACGCGTTTTAAACTGACCATGCCAGAGACCCGGAGAGCATTATGCTACGCGAAATTAGCCAATCAGAGAAAGACAAATACCACATGATCTCACTTATTTGTGGAACCTAATGAACAAAATAAGCTGATGAACAAAATAGACCCAGAGACATAGAAAGGAGTACGGTTCAGACTGACACACCTCAGAGGAAGGGGGCGGGGAGGATGGATGAGATAAATCGAAGAATTTATATGCATGTATGCGTAACCAGTGGACACAGACAACAATGCTAGGGGTGGGAGTGGGGAGGAGGGTGTCTAGGGCGGGGAAAGGAGAAACATCTGTAACAAAAATAAATCAATAAAAACTGAAAAGCAATGCATGAACTATCAGCTCCGATTTACCTATTTTATAAAGGAGTTTTTCCATATATCAGGTTTACTGCAAAATCTATTTCAAAGTTTCACAAAAACATAAAAATAAAAAAATAAATAAACTGACCATGCCATGAGGTCATAGGCTACCTCTTTTTATTTTCCATTTTCCCTGCTTCAGCCGTGCCCCTCTGTGGTGCAGCATCCTCGGGGACCTGGGCGACAGAGCGGCCTGGGGGGCTTGGGCAGTGACTCCCTCCGTGCCGCCCACGGGGGCTCCGAGCATCCGGTGCTCTGAGACCCTCTGCAGAGGGCAAGCCGTTCCGTGCACAACTCTGCAGTCTCATACCCCGCAGCACTCGGCTCACTGAGAAGTTCGCTCTTTCATACAAATTATTTTAAAACCCTATCTATTATTACAGTGAATAAAATGGGATTTTGAGCTTATTGTTGGATTTAATCATTATTTTTATGGCAGAACCGGGGGTGTGGGAGCGTGATAACAGCTGTTTTTTTTCTTTTTATCTCTTTTATTAAATCATCTATCATAAGTAAAATTCGGTCTCTAGCCTTCGTTCTTTATTTAAGTTTCTGACTTATCTGTTTCTGTTTTTGTTTTTAATGCTGCCTATTCCCATTTTATGCCTCGAAAGGTTACAGAATAGCTACTTCATTTTCTCCAGCTAAAGCTGTTCAGCAGTCTGGGGTGGCATTCTGGTTAAATGGCATAGAGAAGAGATGATTGGAAATTAAAGCTGCGAACAGTGAGGATTAACGGGGGCGCAGGAGCTACCATCACGCAGGCTCAGGCTCGCCTTCCCAACGGAGGATTTCCTGCGGCCTCCTGGCTTCCTTGCTCAGCTCACCTGCAGGTTCCTGATGTCCAGGCCAAGAGGAGAAGAGACGAAGGATGAACACAAAACGGTTTTTTAGAATACATGTGGCCCTCCTGAGTGTCCATCTAGAATGCCTTTTACATGACTAGACCTATTCCTATAGAAACCACACTTTTTGTTATGTTTATATACATCGTGTATCCATGTAATTATTTCAAAAAGCTCATCAAATACGTTCTATAACAGCAGCATGGAAATTCAAAAGTCAATAGTAAAGGAAGATAATCAGTAATAATGTCCTAAGATTTGATGTCAATGGGTGATGATTGAGAAGATGATAGGACTGTTTTATTAATTTAACTCTGATGGTGATGACCTCCCCTAGAATCCTGTTTCCTGTTACATTAGCTGTACATGTTTTTCTTCTTGCAGAGCTGTTTCAAGATTTATCATCTCTATAAAACCTTTGCTGCCCAGCCAGTGTGGCCCAGTGGATTGAGCATTATCCCACGGACTGAGAGGTCCCAATTTGATTTCCGGTCAGGGCAAATGCCCAGTTGTGGGCTCAATCCCCAGTAGGGGGCGTGCAGGAGGCAGCCGATCCTTGTTTCTTCTTCACATCAATGTTTCTATCTCTCTCTAAAAAAAATCAATGCAAACATAGAAAAATTTTAAAAAACCTTTTCTAATCTCACCAGTCAGGGTTATTATTTGGTTGTTCTGGTTTCCTATAATAGTGATGCCATCACCCAACTCTAGGCTTAGCGAGGGATCGATTTGTCTCCCAATATACACCCAGGACTCATCATTCTGTTTGAATGAATGAATGAATGAATGAATGAATGAGTTTCATACAATTTTCAGTTATTTTTAATAGTATTCTCCTAAATGTTATGTTTGCTGAATAAGTTTTAGATGATAAAAATCTTGATGATAGGGTCTGTGACTTTCAGCTCTCATTTCCCTAGTCCCAAATGTCCCTTCTAAGTAATAAAGTTAGCCAAGTCAGAGCACAGTTTGTCCTGGGAAAATCTCGCATTAGCCCTGTGATCTTTCTGGTCTTCACAGAGCAGTGTCGAGGGTTTGGGTAGAGGCAATGGGGTGCATGCCCCGTGCACACACCCCCTTTCGCTTCCCCCTACTCTGTGCCGACCCCTTCACTTTGACGAGGACAATAAACCTCTGAGCATTGCAGTCCAAACTTGGGGGAAAGGATTGTTTTAGTGTTTGTTCCACCCCCCCCCCCCAGTATAATAAATGATCAAAGGATAAAAGCTTTTATTTTCTCTGCAGGGGCAGATCCAGGTTTTGTAGGACCTGAACTTCCTAAACTTTGGAGATGGAGGAACTCTTTGCCAAAAAAGGGATACTAAATCACAAATACAAAATTTGGTACAAAATGGAAATCTTTATTTAGAATGAGAAAAATCTCGCAACAAATTATTGGTGCCTTCAAGGTTCAAGTCCCATATTTTCTGAGGTTTCACTAAGCGATTTATGAGAAATACTGGAATGGAAATGCTTAGGAATGTAACCTGGTCCCCCACTCCCACCCACCCAGAAAAAAAAGGAACGCCCAGCAACTCCCACTCATGGTGGCCCCTGTAACTAAGGAGTCCCCGAAGCTTGAATTCAATTAGCCTCACATTAAATTCCCCTCTGGTCCTTAAAAGCTTTGGAGTCAAAATATTATATATATATCGACATAAGAATCTTCCAAAATGTACTTTTATTCCATTTCTTCTTTTCACACGTCTGTGGTAACTAAGAGCAAATGCTGTATTTTGGCTTTTCAGCTGCAAAGAACACAGACTCCTTCCAGCTAGATCGATAGCAGGGAAAGCTCGGTTGCAGAACCAGGAATGCACCCACCTGTTCGACACAGAGGCTGTGCTGGGTAGACATGCAGAGCCTTTCCTCCGGAGAAGGAGCTGGTCACCGATTCTCTCCCATGTGGATCGATGACAGCCCAGTGCGGTGTCCGGAGAGACACCCGCAGAGCACGCGGCAAGGAAACCAGGCATTTGGACCCCACGGCTTGGTTTACCTGCCCCTCTGCTCTGTTGATTTTGTATTGGGGGAGGGGGGGTGCTGGTGAGAGGAGGCAGGGCCATCCAGAAAGGGGAGTGGTGTTGAGCAGGGACAGGACGTTACTGGGCGAACTTGGTGGGGCTGACGGATACGGGGTCCAGGCCGTGGGGGCAGGGGGAAGGGAGGAATGACAAACCGTGTCGCCAGGTAACTGCACCCTGAGGCTGGGTTAGCACTCAGCGCGGCTTTGGTGAAAGCAGGGAGTCAGGACTTGGGAAGTGTGTGGTTCGGTCCGTTAGCACTGGCCTCGCGTGTCGTGGGAGCCCTTGAGGTGTGGCCGGGCCACACTGAGGGGAGCGGCTGGCGTCAGCTGCTTTGTGTCAGGATGGGGAAGACTCCAAGTGGAATGGAAGAAGGCAGGATCTTGCTCTTTCTTTTTTTAAAAATAATTTTTCTTTATTGAATTTAGAGGAAGGGAGAGGGAGAGAGCGATAGAAATGTCGATAAGAGAGAACATCGACTGGCCGCCTCCTGCATGCCCCCCACTGGGGATCGGGCCCACAACCTGGGCATGTGCCCTGACCGGGAATCGAACCGGCGACCTCTTGGTGCATGGGTCGACGCTCAACCACTGAGCCACACCGGCCGGGCAGGATATCTCATTACTAACTTTTGCAACATTAATTGCATGCTAAAACAATAATATTTTGGATATATTGGGTTAAATGAAATATATCAAAATTAGGTCACTTTTCTAATCCTTTTATAAAATGTGGCTGCAGGACAATGTGACACGTAGGTGACTTGTCTTGGTGGCTCTCACGGTGTTCCTAGGGGACAGCACTGTTTCAGCAGTGGGTCTCGTCCTGGTCATCCGTCACCACCACAGGCCTCCTGCCCCACAGACTGAGGGCGTCAGACCACTCGGGGTTCAGGCCGGGAGCCCGCATTTCAGACGGAGGACCCCAGGGGTTGTCACACGGACGGCCCCTGTGAAAGCCCTGGCTCCCCTGGATGTGTTGCAGCTTAGACCCCGCCTCTCTCAGTCCTCAAGGCCCTGGAAGCTACCTCTTTGGGTCTGGTCGGCTTCCAGGGCTCTTTCTGTGGAGGATGACTTTATGTGCAGACTCGTTGGTGGTAAGTCATTTGTCAGCAAGGCTGCAGCTGACGGCGGCCCAGGCTGATCAATGCCTAACTCCAGAGAGGCCGCTTAATAGGGAAAAAAACAAGTGCCCAGTGTCTTCTTCAGTCCCTGCACCGCGGGGCATCTGCTCGCGAGACAAACGTTGGCCCCTGGGACTCGATCCTGCCCAACCTGTCTCGATGCAGAAGGGTGCAGCCTCGTGAGGGGACAGGGGGCCATTGACGGCCACCCCTCCGCGTGAATGCGGCTGAAGTCTGTTTTGGAAAGGGCTAACGCTAGTCAGGCACGGCGACAAACACAGGCCTCCCTGTGTGTGATTTTTTTTTCAAAGACGCTCATTGCCAATTAATAACACATCTTGGGTTTAGGCATCTTATCTCGACTAAAGCATTTTGGTGGTCGTGGGTATTCATGGTTGCTTTTCAAAGTGCACTCTGCAAGGGGCCCTCATTCCAAGGGCGATTAATAACATCAGGGCCAATCTTTCCAAAGTCTGAGAAAATGGCTATCCCGTAGGTAGCCCAGAAAGCCAAATTGTACTGTAGGTACCCCCAAACCATGTAAATGTATTCACTGGTGTGGCAGCTTCCCCAGGGTCCCCTCCATCCGGGACCTGCAGGTTCTGTTCACTCCCTGGGTCCTCTCTTCCTCGTGGGACGCCCCCAGCAGCGACTGAAATCACTCGGTTTGCACACGTCAGCTTTGTGTGGGTTTGTAGGAGACCTTGCGTCTCCGCCAGCTCATTACCTTTGGAGTAACATTGTCAGTGTAGAACTTTCAGCGTTTAAAATAGAAATTTAAGTAGCTTCGTGAGAGAACAAGTTGTCTAGATCATGCTAACACCTTGTTAAATTGAATAGATCCTTGTCTTAGCTGCTGAGGAAGTTAATGTTCCTTTAAAATATCATTCATTTGAGAAACAGGAGGAATAAGAGTGGTTTTTTCTCTCCCCCTCTCCATTTAACTCCAGCTTCATGGAGATTATTGATTGCATTAAAGAACTGTAAGCAGCCTCTCAGATTCTGTAGCATCACACCCAGTGTCTTCCATGGCGCGCAGTCGCTCACGTTCCCGGCTGCAGGTCAACACAGTGTCATCCTCACGTCTGCTTCTGGCCCCTCTGAACCCTGCCCCCCGCCCCAAAATGTTGCCTCTTCGCTGAAGTCTTCCCCAACTGCCCTGGAGAGTGCTATCTTACCCAACTCTGCTGCAGAACCAAGTCCTCACTCGGGTCATTTAGTTCCATGGATTTGTCCCCGACACGTGGGTACTGTGGGGACGGGGTTAAGTCAGTGTTTGTCTTCAAGCGGTGAGAAAGGGCAGGTGTTTGAAGAGAGCTACCGGAGCTCCGCTTCTTGACGTCTCAAGTTTCATGTCTGTGGGTTGATCCAGCTGTCTTGTCACACCCTTCCACTTCCTGCTGTCTGCTAGAGGAGCGGTGGGGTTTGGAGGGTAGTGCACAGACTGATGGGCGGGGGGCAGGCCCGAGAGGAGGCCTGCAGGACACGCCCCTGTGCCCCTGCCCTGCTTCTCACCTGCTGCTCTGGCCCTGGCTGACCTTGGTCTAAGGAAGGGCGTCGTCTGGAGTTTCAGATGCCACTGCATCTGTCTTTGGAGTCCTGTGTGGGCCTCCGGGTGCACTCCCAGCCTGCCCTGGCCCAGGGGCAGCTTGAACTGAATGGCAGGGCTGACGCACTCTGCACATCACCATATACTGCCTAACCTTTGGGGTCTAGGTGGGGCGATTCCAGGTTTTGTCTGCATTGTTTTCATTGTGTTACTGTTACTGTTTGAAAATGAACAGGTGTGGTAGAATGCTTTGATTGTGAATCTTCAAGCCATGTATACATATACATATATACACACACGTATGTATACATATATACCTACACACATATGTGTATGTGTGTGTGTATGTGTGTGTGTGTGTGTGTGTGTGTGTGTGTGTATATATATATATATATATATATATATATATATATATATATATATCTTTTAAACAGAACTGTATACCAAGTATCCATTTCTAAGCCCAATTAAGAGTAACAAAATGTTTCTAAGTTGAATTAAATAGTTCTTCTCTGTTCCTGACACAGTGTAAATCAGCTTCAGAGAAGCGATCACTGTCTGGGCTGTGTTATGGATACCACGGCTTGCAAAATCAAATGAAGAAACAAATGGCATGCCAAATGTGGAACTTACACTGGAGAGTAATGGCCTCCGTACAGACGCAGAGCCTCTCTGTATCCTCATTAGACGGAAGCACTGTAACAACATAACATGTCATTAAAGTATAAGTGCACTTGGGAGTTCGTGAGCTCCTGTTGTGTTTGGGGAACAGACACGGCAAGATTAATGACTGTGTTAGGTTTTCTTTGTATTGATACACTTTTATATATGCGTCTGTATTTATGAGAAAATATTCTTTCAAGTACTGAGTTCAGCTGGCAAAGGAAAAAAAACAAAAACAAAAACAGTAAATGAAGCTCAGAGGCCGGGGATAAGGACAGAATGTGTAATGCAGTTCGGCCCTGTGGGCTTCCCCGGAAGAACCCTCTTCTCCTGTGATGAGTAGGGTTGTCAGCAGTGACAATAATGCTGTTGGAAAAGCAAACTAAGTTGTGTTCACCAGTGTTTAGCTGACAGTGTGCCACAATGCCTTCAGGGATGAAGTGCAAGTCCTGTGTTGCAATTCATCTCATGATTCTTGTGGTTCGATCATGTATCTTCATAAAACACCGACGACAGCCAGTGTTCGCTTCCCCCTGTGAGTGAAATATGATATGCTTGCAATATGTTTGGGGGATTCACTAACGATGGCTGTGTACACGGAGTTTGTAACCGAGCGCACGCATAAGTGGCTGAAATGCAAATAGGAACATGTGAGACTATCTCAAAATCAGATTGCATTCTCCACTGATACAGTCACAGCACAGGAGTTCAGATAGATGTACTAAGGAGCCTTGTTGAATGTTTGAGGAATTCAGAAAGGGGGTAAAAAGTAGATGGGGATGAAAAAGAGAGAAGCCACAACATTACAGAGCTAAGGATAAGAGTAAATAATTTAATTTTTGAGAATAAATCACAGAATAAAATACCAAAGTGAGAAGGAAAATTCCTAATGGAATGCTATTTAAACTTCTGAGTTGAGTCATTGCCCTCTGATTTTTGGTTGTTGAGTGGAGATAATTCAGGTTTCTCAGGATAGTATTTAATATTAATGTATCTTAAAAATTTGCACATGCATGTTATAAACATCTTTATCCGAGGGGATGTTCTAAGCAACGGATTTTCCAAGTTTTACTCAGATTTTAGTCTATAGCTGCTAGATTAATTTCAAGAAATCTCGAAGTATGCTGCTTCTCCATCCATAAACTATTTCTGAATGAAGCTCGAACTTCTTAACGTGACATTCAGCCAGGTCCTCTCGCCTTATCTCCAGCATGCAAAGCACGCTTAGTTAGGGGCACACGATCCATTAGTTCATTCAACAATTATCTATTGAGCATGTGCAGTCTGGGCATTCAAAGACAAATTTATATGTAGTTCATGTATATTCAGCTCTGTGTTCAAGGAGCCCAGGAAGGGGCAGAAATCATGCTTTCCTTTATTTTTAATACTCCCTTCATTTTGAGTAGCCATCCATTTCCATAACGGAAACCTTTCCATGAAGGTTTGCCCACTCTGCTCAGAGGACAGTAAGCCATTCATTCCGTAGTTCATTGTCTTTTTTTTTTTTTAGTTTTAGCACTTTACAGTATCTACTTACTTTCATATTTCTCAACATGCCCTCTAAAAATCAGCATCTCTGAAATCAAGGACAATTTCCCCAAAAGTTCCTATCCCCCATGAGCACCAGAATTTGAAACTACCAAACAACCACATCCCTGTTGAGTAAAATCATTCAGATGTAATTGAAGACAGAATTATTCTTATTTTTTCTTTCATCATTTACCTCCCTACAGATGTAGGAGAGAAAAGGTCCCATTCCCTTCATCCACGACTGCAGTGAGTACAAAATCGAATGAGTCCATGAAATGATTCAGTTGAAATAAAACAACTGACTTTCAAAAGATGTACAGTGCATTTTGTATAATTTTATATTGAAAGAAAGTTTCACTTTTATAAGGGAAAATAAAACATTTCTATTGAAAATTAAAGGCATGGTTATTTCCTCCATATTATAGCTATACAATTTTGTGTGTATCATTCATCTAACCTCTTTTAATTAATATTATTTTATCTGTCTTTTCATAAAAAGCTAAGTAACAAAATGTGCACAATTACTTTTAAAAATGACTAAAATTACAAATAAGTGAATTTTATAATTTTTCATCTCTGATAAAGTTGTGTAAATGTGCACTCCTAACAAAATGGAACTTACAATTTTTACTGTAAAAATGAATCAATACAAATTAGCAATTTTCCTGAATATAGATCATTATTCATAGCTTGCTAGGCACATCCAAAAATACAAACTTGAAATAAGAAGTCTAATGAAGATGATTAAATAACTAACTCCAAATTCAATCACTTTGAACATTATCTTTATAATATTATGCCAAATATGTTAGTGATACTTATCTAAATTTCAACATGTTGTTATAATCTACATAAATTTATTACTGATAGCTATACTTGAATTTCAGATAATGCATTAAAAAGTTCTGCATAGGATGATTATTAAAAATATTATTATTTCAGTTAAAAATTATCTTCTTAAAGGAAAAAAATAAAATACCAGGATTTAAGTTCTTGAACAGGATGAACGTGAGTCTTTCGTTCATTCCTAAAACACACTGATTTAAATCAGAGACGATACATCTTCCTGAGCAAGGATGTCTTTCTCATAGTAGATATTCAGCAAATATGTAAGGAAATCAGGCAACAGATCCTCACAGATTTATCTTCATCACTTCTTACCTTGATGCGACTAGGATATAATAATCACATAAAATGTATTTTCATCTAGCAACTGACTTCCATGAGGGAGAGACTTATTCTACCTCCTTCAGATCTCAGTGTTGTGACCTCCTGGGAGCTGACTCACAGTTTTGATTATTAAGCGCCTAATTAAAGAAGAATCATCATCTTAGTTTGGCTCCCAGTGTTGCTACATAGACCCGTCCCAGGGAGATGTTCCCTCCCACCACCCCAGGCTTGCCAGTCCTGGTCACCTCTCCGTGGCTCCCATTCACCACCACACCTGCATTGGAATAAGCCCATTTAAATGTGAAATGCTCTAGAAATGAAATCACTCCTAACTCCTTTCTTGTAGTGATGATATTGTGACTAAGCTTTGCTAATCAGAGTGGAAAATGTGAGTGGTTACAAGGTGCTGAGAAGAGATCTCTCATCAAACGTGTAGACACAGTCCAAATAAAAGAAGATTTGTTCTTAAAATCTGCATATCAGAATGAAGCAACTCAACTTCGCATAAAAGTGATCCCACAGCGAATTCAAGTGGACTCTTTCCCCTTATGTGTGATACCAGTAATGTTTCATTGTTTCCAAATGAATGGAGTTCTTTACAAACTATTTCTTGTGTAACCGTGAGTTTTGTTTGAGCAGAGTCATTGCCGAAGTTGAAAAACCTCTGTTAAAACCAACAAGAAAATTAATAGTGAAAAGAGGGGCGTAGTTTCTAACTTCTATTTGCTTGAGTTCCTTTTGAGAACTCCTTGGGAAGAAAGAAAGGAAACAACTGAGGTGTCTTCAGGAAAACAAGAACGGAAGCCCCTGTCTGACTTTGCACAGATTGGAGCCAGAAGCCCAGGCCGTACACCCTCTGACAAACCGCTGCAGATTTGGGCATCTGTCAGCAGGACCACAGCCGTGGCATAAGGGCCCACTGAAATGCCAGCATTTTCATTTGGTTTTGATGACTTTCTCAGACAATAACAGTGTCCAGCTTAGATATATATATATATATATATATATATATATATTTTTTTTTTTTTTTTGGAGTACCCTTTGGGAAAGAACATTTTCTTTTTTAAAAGCCACACGAAGCTTAACTCAAGCAATTTCATTGTGCTCACTTTCATGAAGCTAATAAAAAAGACTAATGTGTTACTTAATGAAGCTATTCACCACTTAATAAAAGTAAGAATTAGTAACGATAACTGTTAATACTCACATTAACCTTATTTTCACACTCTAACATAGAAGTTGCTTAGATGTATTCTATTTCTACCATAATTTGCTTTAAAAAAAAAATCAATCTACTGGGAAATATAAATTTGATATAAAAAGTAAGATATCTTTTCATAGTTATTTTAGAAATCTGAGTTAATAACCAGTGCTAAACCCAGCTACTAAAATCTCAAGTGCTGGAAAGCGCGAATACTGATGAGAGGCAGCTTTAGCAAACGGGAGAGAAATCCGTGGCGGTCAGTCCGCAAACCTGGGTCTTCTTCCCTGGCTTGCAACTTACCGCGTGATATTTGCAAGTCTCCTAACTTCGTGAGACTTGGTTTACTCACCTGTGCATTCTCCGAATGGGATGTAACTCTGGCTACCTGCCGAGTTACTTGTTTTGTAATGTTCACATGTAAATTTCATTCACGTTCACGACAACGGCTGATAAAGATCAATACGGTCAACCCCTGGTGCAGGATTTTTATAACAAATCGTAAGCATTCGGTGTGGGGACTCCCCAGCACCCCTCCGCTGGATGTGGATGAATTCACCAAATTGACCAAATCTATGTGCTTCTTTGAAGACATTGAACATGTTAAGAATCTATGCTCTATGAAGTCAGGAACTTGGGTTGTGATGTGGCCTCGTATCTAGAGAATTGCGTGGGGTGTAGTATTGAACAAATGAACGAAAGAATTCACTGAGTATACCCTTTTTCACTATATTCATAGGGTGAGTTAGCTCATAACTACATTCCTCATGAATATATTCATTAAGAGACTAAACCTGTGACCCTTCGCTTTTGATAAATTGAACAGTCCTTAAAATACTAATATATTCACATTTATTGAATATGTTTAAAAGAAATGCATTCATGAATATATTTATAAGAAGAATGGATTCATATTCATAGACTATATTCAAGAAGAATATTCCTCACCACAATTACCTGATAATTGGTAAATGTGGTGAATTCGTCATTCGTTAATTGATTCTTGGGAGAATTATGCTTTGACCAGTCCAGGTTAGAGAATTGGTTTTCGGTGAATTGATCTACAGCCCCTTTTCTTGACTCTGCTCAGCGTGATGGTGGGCCTCGGGCCTCTGGCAGCTGGCATTCACTGCCCTGTGAACCGGTGGAGTCAGATGTCCTCCTGTGAAATCTCTGTTGAGGATGGACAGAGGTTACAGCCAAGGTCAACTTTGGACCAAGAGGTACTTAATCAGCTCGTTCCAGCTTATTACTTCACCTTCTTCTTCTTGAAATCCGTCTTCTTCTTCGTCCTTGTGTTCCAGACAGTGTGGCTTTTAACTTGGGAGTCTGTCAGTGTGTGAATACTTAGTACACTTATTGAAGACAACTAGATACAAAGGGGACACTGAGTTTAGTTCTAGTCTTAATGTACACTCTATGTTTATATCATATAATAAGGATACAGTGTGCTCTACATAGGTATGTAATATTATTTAAATAGAGAGCATATAAAGAGCATATATAAAGAGTCTAATCTATATAAACGAGTTACCAGCCATTTGAATTTTCAAGTGATCTATTACCTTTCAAACGTATAACCCCAACTACCAAAGGGCTTGGCCTGTCCTGGGAAATCACTGGCATTGTGAGCGTGGTTTTCAATGGAAGTATTCTCTCTCAGATATTTAAAATTTGAAAAAAAAAAAAAATTGAGAACCTTTCAACTAAATGAACTATGACTGGTGTGCTTGCAAGGCCTGAACACCAGGATGTTTAAGCATTCGGTTGGATCTCTCTGTCTAGGAGATGCAGAGAAGGTGAACGCGAGAAAAATGGAGACTGAGAAAGCCTAAGAGAGTAATTTGAAATAAAGGGAACATGGTAGACTCTATGCTATTTAGAGAGAAACAGAAAAAAAGAAAGGACGTATTTTTATGTCAGAAGATTTTTCTGGGGAGATAGGGGTTTCTTTAAGTTTTTTTTGCTCTATGAATTTTTTCATCCCCTACATCTGTGAGACATGAAAGCGTTGTAATCACGGTTGATACGTTAATCAAGGAAAGGAAAGCCCTTAAGATTAGCAATGAGATTAGACACAATTGAAAATGTGACGTCACCTTTAAAGCCCTTGAAAATGTCCTGAAGTCCCCTCAGAATTTTTATATCTTTTTCTACCTTACCATAGTCCCCCAGTAATGTATTTTATATTGTTGTATATGACACTTTATGTTAAATTAATGGTATTGGTGGCTATCACTTTTTCTGAATGGCTGTTGCTCTAATATTCTGCATCTGTGTGCATACTTCGTAAGTTTTTGATGACTTCAGTACGCATCTGTCTCATGGCCTTAAAGATAACAGTGACTCCAATATTTTCTACACGGCTAAAGTATTTCTTTTTTCTTTATTGGTTTGAGAGAGAGTGCAAAGGAGAGGGAGAGAGAGATAGAAACATCAATGAAAGAAAAAATAGATTGGCCGCCTCCTGCATGCCCCCCACTGTGGATCGGGTCCACAACCTGGGCATGTGCCGTGACCGGGAATCGAACCGGTGACCTCTTGGTGCATGGGTTGACACTCAACCACTGAGCCAGACCAGTCGGGCAGGGTATTTCAATGAGGTTACACATTACATAGAGTCTTACCTTGATTTAACTTTAATTGATACACAGGCATACGTTGTTTTATTGGCTCTTCGTTTTATTGTGCTACACAGATGTTGTGCTTTTTACAAATCGAAGGCAAAACCCTCCATCAGCAAAAATATTAGGACTTGCTTTATTGCAATACTCATTTTTTTGAGATGGTCTGGAAGCAAACCTAGAATATCTCCCAGGTATCCCCTTATCCTGTGCATATAGAAAGTGCACAAATCATGAGTGTACATCTCACTGAGTTTGTTGAAAAACTGAACATGCCTCTGTAACCAGTACCTTGATCAAGAGACAGAACGTTCCCAACACCCCAGATTGCTTCTCAGTGCAGCTAATGATGTTACTAGGAGGCTGCTCATCTCGAAATGAACACTCAACAATGCTCAATAACGTACTAACCAAAGGTGGTTGTGCTGTATGACAAGAAAAAAAAAACAAAAAAAAAAACTCCATCTGTATGTCTTATTAATGTTATCTTTAGATCGGACATGACTTGTTCATAAGAAAACACTCATTGTTCATCTATACCATAGAAGTTTCGTGCTGTAAGGTATACAATCTAACACACATTCTCTCAATTAATTCCCTTTGAGGGATACTACTGAGCATTATCTTTTTCTTAGCCTGTGGTATTCCAGAGAATTTCTGCAGTAAGGGAACATGCTGACCAAAGCCTCACCTCTGTCTTCAGTTTCCCAGTACTTTCGGGGCCTTCAGTACTCGTGTTAAACCACAGAGACGGCAAAGAAACCCCTTTCGGATCATAGTTCTTTTCTGGGGCTCTGGCGTCACCTCCCAGGCTGGTGCGCCCTCTGCAGACTCCCAAGTTTCCACGAAGATCCCACAGCCGCCGTCCCTACCCACTGAGGCACACAGGTTAAATGACTCTCTCTATTTTCCGTGAGACTCTTCTCTTTTCATCTCAGGCGAGGTCTCTTCGATCTGCTGCAGGTTTGCCGTGACCGTCGTGTTTAATGTGTAGCGTCGCCCATCAGGGCGAGCACAAGTTTACAAACCACAATGGTCGCCTTCCGCTGATGCGCTGTACGTGACCGTCAAGTCGATACATTGCCAGTGGCTTTCTTTCTGTTCCCCTCCACAGCACGTGAATGTATTTCCATCTTATTTTAAGTGTCTAAAGCTGAGAGGGATCTTGTAATCAGCCGGTGTGAATGATTTATTTTAGTGATAAGAATTTCTGGGCCAGAGAGGTAAAGTGATCTTCTCAGTTGATATTAGGGTCCATGTGTTCCAGATTCTAACACTGACTGTACGTCTGTCTGTGCGTCAGTGGTGAAGTCACATATCTGTGCGCGCACACACATACACACACACACACACACACGCAATTTATATATATAATACCAGTCCACGAAACCATCCTAAAAAAGCAGGTCAGTGGTTTTCAAAATGTATGCAATGGTAAAAATATTAATTTTTCAAATGTTAATTTTAATTTTTAATCTGGTCCAGTACCTGCCGCGTCCAGGTTAAAATCCACAGGAAGGGATGACTAGAAGCAAGGTATAGCTTAAATATGCATGAAGCGTCAGTCACGCATGTATCATTTCGCCGTGCTCACCGGTGATTTTCTTCCACTCCCATTTTGCCACCAAAAATGAGAAAAACACCAAAGGGCCGTCGCCACTCAGAATGGATTGTTGCGGAATTGAAGACTGCAGAAGAAATAGTTCACAGATATATGGAGATGCGCCCTTCACGGTCCGGTGGTCAGGGTCGGAGGAGACGCCGAGCTGGACTAGCAGGAGCTGCTCCCAGGCCGGGGTCCCGCGGTGGGAAAAGCAGCCGAGAGGTCTGCAGAGCACGACCTCCTTGCGGAAGGCGGAGGCAGCTCTCGTGCTCGTGTCTGGGACCTGGGTGCATGCGTCAGGCACCGCTTCGAGTGAAGCATAAAAAGTGTGCAGTGGCGAGTATGAAACCAGAGAGTTCTGCTGAAAAGCAGTAACTCAGAATGGTCTGACATGAGAAACCGGGGTTCAATTGTGCATTTTATGATGCAGATTAAAAATAATGATTTACACTTAAATCATAAAGGATTGGGCCTCAACGTAGTATTTTAATCTCTCTTCCACGCCAGAACGGTGATCATGAGTGTTCCCTGCCCTCGTGAGTCTCTGAGCCCCCGAGGGGCCGGATAAGCTCTCTAGTGAACGCTGTGTTCCCCCCGAGTGGTCCAGCATCCACACCTATAAAAGCCTCTGCTGAATCAAAGCCCCTGAAGTGCACAGTCCTCTGTGTGCACATCCTCGACGGTGCGTGTGAAGCTACCGCTTTCAACAGCGTTGAGGAGGAAGGAGGGGATTCCATTGTGGGCACTGTTTTAAAGAAAGCCCGTCTTCAATGCTGCCAGTTGTTCATTTCAAGCTTTTAATGTGTTATCAAAACTGAGGAAAACAAGAACATGGACTAAAGAATCGACCTAAGGTGAATGATTTATTTTAATGATAAGAATTTCTGGGCCAGAGAGGTAAAGTGACGGCATTCCTGTTATTCTTTCTCTACCGTATTTTTTGTTAATTCTGTGACAGATCTGAAGCCCGGTCATTCACCAGTACATGCCGGAGCTCTGTTCTCCGAACCGTGCAGGAGGAACGGGGTGCTTCGGGCCATCAGGAGGCCACGCGCTCTGTCCTCATTCTAATACCCACCCCCCAGCGGCCATGCAGGGGGCCAGCACCATTGCAGCTACCTGCTACAGTTAGGCTCTGGAAAATAAGTGATGCCCACATTTTGGATGACCGCTTGCCGGTGACCCCCGGTGGGATATGGAAATCATCTCTTCTACATTCTTCTGCCTTCTCTATTTTGTTTTATTTTTTTCCTCATGCCATGCAGCTCCGGTTTATGAAATATAGGAAGCTGTTTCGTGGAAATGATGAAAGCGTGTGTTGAAATATTTAAGTCTCATTAGATGGCACACTAAGGCAAGCTTCCTGAGACCAGGAGTCATCCTACTCACTGGCACCCGCTCCGCAGTGCTTCCCACGGGTACGCCCTGGGACAAAGAGGAATTGACCGGAAAGTCCCTGCCTTTGGGGCCCTGCGGGTTCCCATAAAAACAAGAATGATTTTTGTGCCTTTAGAGGAAATTGTAAGATATTGCAATTTGTCTGAGATACATACGAAACCATGATAAAGGACTAAATATGACTTAGATTTAAAAAATAAATTGTAATATTAATAATAATGACAACTTATGTTCCCAGAATGGTATAATACTGTCACAGCATCAACTTTCTTTTTAAAACAGAAGCAAAACAGTGACTATAAACAACAATAATAAATATTTAAGTTTAAACCAGTTGATTGGAATATTTATTTTTTTAAATTAATGAACAGAAAATATAACTTATAAGCCATTAAATATTAAATATATAAATATATATCATATATATATATGATATATATATATATGAAAAGTTGTCACTCAGAAAAGCATAAATAGTTGGCAGTACTCTCAATGCCCAGTGAAGTCAGGAGGTGCAGTGAGGAGCTCATGGGTTATACGCATGAACACGGACAACAGTGTGGTGAAGGCTAAAAGAGGGGGAGCTGGGTAAAGGGGGGGATTGGGGGAAGTCTACAATAATGTCAATATTAAACATTTTTAATAAAAAATTAATTATATAAAGCAGGATTTAAAATTTTTTTTTTCTTTATTGATTTTATAGAGACAGGAAGGGAGAGGGAGAGAGAGATAGAAACATTGATGAGAGAGAATATTGATTGGCCGCCTCCTGCATGCCCCCCACTGGGGATCAGGCCCAGAACCTGGGCATGTGCCCTGACTAGGAATCGAACCGGCAACCTCTTGGTGCATGGGTCGACGCTCCACCACTGAGCCACACCGGCCGGGCTCAAGCAGGATTCTTAATCTGAATGAAGAGATAAACCCCTGAAATTGTATATACATTTTCAGTATCTTTGAATCAGGAATTTTCTTAGGCTGAGATTCATGGTTTTCTTCAGATTTTTATTATTATTATTTTTTATCCTCACCCAAGGACATTTTTGCATTTATCTTCAGATAGAGCAGGAGGGAGAGAGGGAGGAAGAGAGAGAGAGAAACATTGATGTGAGAGAGACACATCGACTGGCTGCCACCCACACGACCCCAACCGGGGCCGGGGACAAACTGCAACCGAGGTACGTGCCCTGAGCGGGAACCAAACCCGGGTCTCTCTGGTCCACAGGCCGATGCTCTAACCGCTGAGCCAAACCGGCCAGGGCAAGGTTTTCTTCAGATTTTTAATATCGACTATGCTGGAAATGATTTCCCTGTGTAGCTAAACTACCAGGACTGTACATTCTCACTCTGCATCCCGCCCCACCCCCACCCCCTGTGGTCTCCTCACCCCACTCCAGTGACCCTAGCCCTCCCTCCCATTTCCATACCTGCTGCCCACTTCCGGTCATTGTTTGACTTGATATCTCAGAAGCACTTCAAAGAGTCAGCTAGTCCCTCCTTGAAACATCTCTCAGCACAATTTCCTGTTTGTTCTTTCTTGTTTCACTGGCTGCCCTTTCTCCGTCTTCTTTCCCGGACTCCCTTCTTCTTTCCAGCTCCCTCAGTTCAGTGCACCCCACCTCTCTCCTCTATCTGAATTCTATCTCTAGGTGACCTTATCTAGCCCTGTGATGTGTGCTCAGGCCACCAAATGTCCATGTCTGGTTTTGACTTCTTCCTTGACCTCCACACACAAATACACCCCAGTCTGCCTGACATCTGTCCTGAGATTTCTGATGGACATACCCAACGCTGACTCCCTGCCCCAGTCTCCCATTAGTCCAACGGCATTGATGTCCACTCCACTGATAAGTCTCCTATCTTCCCCGTCCTCACATTTTTGATAACTAATGAGTAAGACCTGTCAGTGGTAGCTATAAAATATATGACAAATCTGACCACCTTTCTCCAGCGCCAACCTCGGTCCAAGCCTCCGTCTTCTCTAGTCCTACCTGCTGTGAGAGTTTCCGAAGCGGCCTCCCTGCTTTCAGTCTTATCTCCCTCCATGCATCCAACGCACGCGAGTTCTGTCCTAGGCAGTCATTGCACACGAGCTGGTGGGGTGAAGACTGAGCCAGTGCTCCTACAGGAAGTGCAGGGTTAGGGTCCTGCGATCCTCTGCTCCGACATCTGCCTCACCGATGAATACACAACCTTGTTCTATGTGTGTTTCTGTTTAAAGTTACCTTGTTTAATACATACATTGATCCATCAACACTGAACTAATGGCTAACAGGATTATCCTTGTACCTGGAAGATGCTTAGGTAACGTCCATCATTTCTCTTTGGAAGACACACCACTGCCTTCTTGCACTCAGGAACACGGGGCCCGCTTTAAATGTCAAAACCAGCAAAAAGGCAAAAACGTGGCACTAAATATAAGGTGAAAAGAGCACTTGTCTATAAGGTGAGAGTTGGAAGAAGGCAGAAGGCTGCCCTTTTTAGTTTCAGCTGGAAACTTGTGCATCAGCAGATGCCCAGCTGTCACCAGTCTGTGCTGAGAGCCGTGAATGACCACCAAAGCACCACAAGGACATGTTAGCAAGTAGGCCAATTCACAGGTAGTGAATCAACAGCGACGATCGGCTACGTGTGAAACGCACACATCTTAAAAGTATAAGGCGATGGATTTTGATAAAGATGTACACTTATGCCCTGGCCGGGGTGGCTCAGCTGGTTGGGTGTCATCTGTGCAGCAGGAGGTTGGCGGTCCCATTCCCAGTCAAGGGCACATGCCCGGGTTGCCGGCTCAATCCCTGGTGGGGGGCGTTTAGGAGGCAGCCAATAGATGTTGTGCCCCTTACACGGATGTTTCTCTCTCCCCACCCCTTCCTCTCTCTCTGAAAATCAATCAACTATTCTTAAAAAAAAAAAGGTGTTCACGTATGCAACCAACCTTCAGTCAAGATCTAGAACATTTCGTTACCTTGGAAAGTCTCCTTGTGCCAGCTTACGGTCCATTCCGACCTCACACATACCCCACAGGAAGCCACTGTCCTGATTTCTGTCACAATCGATTAGTTTCGCCTGTTCCAGAATTCCACGTGAAAGGATGCCTTCAGTGGGTTGTAATGTGAGTGTACATTCTTTCGTGCAAAACGGTGTTGTTTGTACCACTAGTTCATTTTTTTATTGCTTAACGACATTCCCTTGTTTTAGTATACTTCACACGGACATATGATTATTTCCAGTTTGGGCCTATTAGGAATACAGCTGCCAAAACATTCCTGTATGAGAAGTTTTGCAGCCTTTATTTTGATTTTGGTGGATAAATATTTTAGGAGGGGAATTGTTGGACTATAGGATTAATATGTATTTAATTTTATTTGCAAAAAAAAAAAAAAAAAAAAACAGAAAAACTGCCAAGTTTTCCAAAGTGGTTGTACAAAATTCCATCCCACCAGCAATGTGCAAGAGTTCAGACTGACCCAGATCCTAGTCAGTCCTTTTAATTTTTAGCTACTGAAGAGGGCGAAAAATCTGCAAAATTGTGTGTCATTGTGGTTTTCGTTTCCCTGATGCCTGATGTGTCAGGCAATTTTTCCTTGTTTATGGGTAATTCATATATCTTTATGCGTGATATGCCTCTCAATTATTGGTTTGTAAGAGCTTTTAGTGTATTGTAGTATGTTCTGTTATCCAATATGTGTGTTTGTTTTCTTTTGCTCTCTGTTCTGCCTTGAATTTTCTGAACCCCTGTCCGTGGATAAGCAGGAATACTCCATTTGGGGGAGGCCAAATTCATCAGGTGATTTGATGACCTAGGAAATCTCTGATAACCCCAAAGTCCTGAAGGTATTCTGTTATCTTTCAGAAGCTTTATCGTAGGGCTTTTGCATTTGGGTCTAAAGTCCATCTGGAACTAATTTTCATGTATTGGGTGAGGTAGAAATTGAGATGCAGCCCCCCCCCAAATGTATGCACTTGTTCCCACACCATTTAAAAACAAACAAACAAACGAAACACCTTGTCTTTCTCTATTCAACTGCTTTTAGTGCCTTTGTCAAAAAATAATGGACCACAGGTGTGTGGATCTATTTCTGATCGCTTTGTGGATTATTATAGCTTTATGGCAAGTCTTTCAATCATGTGATACGTCTTCCAATTTATTTTATTTTTTTAATATTTAAGGTTTTTGACATTTCCTTATATATTATAATATATATATATGTCTTTTCCTACAAAGACCAATATTGGGATTTTGACTAGGATTGCTGGTGTGTATCTCCAATTAATTTAGATCTTTCATTTCCTTGACAATGATTTGGAAGTTTCCGTGTAGAACTTTGAAAATCCCCCGAAAATTGTCTGGCTGGTGTGGCTCAGTGGTTGAGCATCGACCCATGCACCAAGAGGTCACCGGTTCAATTCCGGGTCAGGACACATGCCCAGGTTGTGGGCCCGATCCCCAGTGGGGGGCATGCAGGAGGCAGCCGATCGATGTTCTCTCTCATCGATGTTTCTATCTCTCTCTCCTTCTCACTTCCTCTCTCTCAAAAAATCAATAAAGAAACAAAAAAAATCCCCCAAATGACTCTCATGGGCAGACAAGGTAATAAAATCTGTAAACCTGAGCCCTTTCTTTCTTGGAAGAGTCCGGGCGCCCAAAAGGAAACAAGCCAGCCACCCCGAAGAGTCTACCTGTTAAATAAGCGAAGGGGTCATTTCTAGCAGCTCATGACAAATGCCGAGCAGGGTGCGCTCCTCAATGTATTCATTCTTTCAGAAAAGACACATTCCAAGGTGACATTCTGTCTATACCTGTACAGGAAAGGCTTTTGGCAGTTTCTTCAGCTTAAAAAAAAAAAAAAAGAAATGTTTTGTGCCTGCCCAAACACCTTAGTACATGTTCCTCCTGGCTGTGGTTGGTTATGTATTACAGGAGGCGGTTTGTATTGACATGTGGAAGGGAGCAAGATTACGTCGGATCAATTTCCTCACAATACGGAATTTATGTAGATAAAAAAGAAATAGCACATGGCATATTTATATAGAGATGTCTATTTCCTTTTCTTTAGTATTGCACAAACAGATAACTGATCATATATATTATTACATATTGGAGAACCACATTACCGCCTAGACAGGGATTCGTATTCTAGGACAGTTTTCTCTCAAGATGGAATGTTGAGCAAAAGATTGAAAACTCTAGTCACTGTAATTTTATTTGAAACCTAGTCAAACAGATGTTACATCTCGGTTTGCTACTATGTTTTAAATACTTTCTATTTTTCCGTATTCATTAAACCAGTCTTTTCTTCTTGTCTCTAACAAGAGTAACATCTGTTTCTTCCAGTTCAATCAAAGCAACCACCTCAAGAGTCTCACTTTAAAAATAATGCTATTAGACAGCCAGCCGAGATAGAATGTGCGTCATTAACATTTTACATTTGCATACCAAACAAGCTTTTCTAGCAGTCAGAAGTTAGGGAGATGTTAGAGAAAATATTGTAAAACAATTCGGTTATTTTATGAAAAAAATTAAGACCGGAAGCTGGGAAATGATTTTAAAGATGTTGGTTTTCGGTTAAAAACTCTTTGTGAAAATGCTGGTTTTCTTTTGGAATGTACAGTTGAAAAGTTTCATCATTAGGAATTAATGAAGAACTGGAGGTATCCATTATAAAGTAACATCAAATAATCTTTCAGTTTAAAATCAAATCAAAATGTTGCAATAGGGTAAGTTTTTTTTAAAACAAAAATGATTTTGGAAAATATATACTGTGGTTTATATCAGGCTCCTCAAAGTTAGACACTATGAGAAATCCTTGCTTGAAATTGGATATAATTTTTGGAAATATTACACAGACATTCAGAACCACATCTATTAAATAATCTAGTTTTTAAAAATGCATTGTGCTCAAAATTGGCTTTAAGAATTGTTGACCTTGATATTAACAAGAGATACATCCGGAGCTACCTCCCCAAATATTCAAATTCCTCACCACTGATATTACTACTGGATTTATATTGGGGAGGGAAGCATTTATTCATAAAGAAAACCAATTTTAATAATTTCATAACAGCTAATGCGTATAGAATTAGCGGGCAACAGGTCGAGTTGACGTGTAGAGAGAGGGCCAGGCTCACTCACTGAGTAGGAAAAAATAGCTAATACTTACTGAGTGCTAGTGATGTGCTAAATGGTAATATCTACCCTTAGTCCTCACAGCACCCTGTGGAGCGGGTACATCCCTCAACCCCGTTTCACAGAGGAGGGAACTGAGGGATGAAGAGGTTGACTCAGCTATTAGGTGAGCAGAGATGAGATTTGTATCCAGACGTCTGACTTCAGAGTCCATGCACTTGACCGTTGGTCTGTTCTGCTTCCCTGAGCAAACACCCCTTTTCTAATCTCACTCAGTCTCTTATAGCTGGATGTTTCATTTGTGTGTGAATAGAAAATCACCCCAAATATAGGGCCGTCCCCCCATTTTCCCCAGCCAGATCATTAAGAGTGCCTTTTGACTAACTTGCATGTATAAACGTTTAATGCTATAGGTGAAAATGCCTATGATATTTACTTAATTACTGTGTGTTTTGAAAATGATACGCACGAGTACTTTAGAACATTGATTTTGCACTCTTGCCTTTTGGAAATGATTTTGTTATTTCTTTACATGTAGCTTTGACACCAGTGTCCTTGTCTTAACCTTGGGAGACAGCCGGCACATTTTTGCAGAACAAATCACCTTCACCTGGAAGTTGTTTGAACGCACACATTGTTTCCATGTGTCACGCTGTCATTGGACACGTTTTTCTAAGCTCCAAGTGCCCATGAGCATAACACGGGGATGTGTTTTCTTCAGTTGTCTCAAATGTGGATATTCACAGTGTCCACCTTGTTGAGACTTATCACACCGCTGTCTTGTTCAGAAGGCTGTTTATAACTAGTACACCAGTGTTTGTCATTGTGAGGCAATAACCCCAAAGAAAAAGGACTCAAGTCTCATTTTCCTCTCCTGCAAAATGAGGTGAATCAAAGCTTCTTTATTTTTTGATCGAAGGATACAGACACACTGCTTCCTAGTTGCCGGGCTCTGTTCTAACGTGATTGCAAACACTAATCCATCTACTCCTCTAGAGAAATCCACGAAGAGGACACGGTTCTTTGCACTTTAGAGCAGAGAAGCCGAGCCACAGAGTGGTTAAGTGAACTGCCCAGGTTAGCGAGGGCAGGAGCAAACACAGCCCCGGCTCCTGCGTCAGCCTCTGAGCGGCCACACCGCTGGCTGCCCTCCAGCTCCCTTGCTGCTCACTGTCCAGGGGAGTCACACAGCGACTCGGGCAGTGTGAGTAGCTGGTGTCAGGCTCTGGGAGGCGCTCATCAAGTCTGAGGCATATGAGACGAGAGTGAGTCTGTTTCTCAAGTTCGAGAATCAGCATCCGTCTCCACAGGGCTAGTCCTGATCTGTCCAGCCCCGGGGGACCCACTGAGCCGCTGGGGGGTGTCTCCCTTCCCTGGGACAGTCACTGGCTCTAGAGTAGTGGGTGGAGGAACAGCACCTCTTTCCCAGCAGCTGAGAAGTGCTGCTGTCTTGCGATCTAGTCACGTGTTCTTTGGGATGTATGCTCTTTGTTATTTCTAATAAATCTGGAGATGACAGTACATTTCTTTGTCCCCTGAATATATGTATTGGTAAATATTGCAAGTTTATATCTTACATCCATGGTCTGATCAGCAGTGATTCCGAGTGAATTCCATATGGTATTGAATTGCAAAAGCGCTTAAATGTCATTCAGGTTTCCTTTCATGCGAATTAAAAATTGTTAAGCACTGTTGTTCATTTTAAACATGTTTTACCCGACCGGTGTGGCCCAGTGGTTGAGCATCGACCCCTGCACCAAGAGGTTGCTGGTTCGATTCCCGGTCAGGGCACATGCCCAGGTTGTGGGCCCGATCCCCAGTGGGGGGCATGCAGGAGGCAGCCAATCGATGCTCTCTCTCATCGATGTTTCTATCTCTCTCTCCCTTCCTCTCTCTCTAAAATCAATAAAGAAAAAAATTAAAAATTAAAAAATAAAATAAATAAATAAACATGCTTTAAGGAGCAATCTGTGCCCTGGCAGGTTTGGCTCAGCGGTTAGAGCGTCCACCTGTGGACCAAAGAGCCGCGGGTTCGATTCCACACTGACGACGAGGGGGCGTGTTTAAGAGCACTGGCCCACTCATCATGAAGTGGAGAGAGTGAGCACAGGGCTCCCTTTGCTCCGAGTCCACAGTATAGAGATGATTTTCACACACACTCAGGAGTATTCTACTGTGCCTAGCCTTTGCTTGTCAAACCTGTAGCAGACAATTTCTATTCTAATTACAATTTTAAGAGGAAAATGCCCCTGTAAGAAAATACTAGAAGACAGGTGGCATGCGGGATGCTCCAGTACAACAGACACGGGACGGCCAAAGGCTGAAACTCGACAGTGTCTCAGTTTATTGCAGCCCTCGTGCTACGTGAGACAGGATGTCCCCGGGAACTGCGCTCCTGTCCAGAGGAGGTGGCACACGGGTGTGCATGCGTGTGTGCGTGTGTGTGCGTGCGTGTGTGTGTGTGTGGTTGTGCATGTGGCACAGTGTAAGATAACTCTGATCACGGATGCACAGAGGTTGTATAAAACGGTTTGCTTTGTTTCTGTTTGTTTGTTGTATGAATTCAGCCTCTGGAACCAGACAGATGTATCCTGAGTTCCATTTCTAAGTCCTGCTGTTTACTAGCCACAGAAGCTTACATTGTATTCCATTCAGTGCTCTCACCTACTTATTTGGGAAATATATATATATATTTTTTCTGTGCATTATAAGTGAGTTAAATGCAAGTAAAGTGCTTAGCAGAGTGACCACCATATAGCGCTTAGGACAGTGTGTCTATAAATACCACATGTACAGAGACCATGAAATGAGATTCTTCTCGTGAGAGCCTTCCGGCTGTTATTCTTCTATAACGTGCGGATGAAGAACAACTCCAGGGACCCGCCTGTTTGCTATGGAGCAGTTAGATCATCCTCGCCACACTGAGAAGGAACCTCGTTATATTTGGGGGCTCGTTGCGATCCCAGGCGCTGAGGCTTACCTCTGCATGACTGTTAACATGAAAAGTTCAAAATAATAGTTGGACCTGAAATGAATAAAAATCACGGTTCGAGCTCGGATGTAGCCGGGGCTGCTATCAACAAGGCTGCTTTTATCTGTGGTCCTCTGTCTGAAGTAATTAAGTTTCTGGAAGAAAATAAAGTAACCTTTTTATTTTAATCTGATTGGAATAATAGACACTTTGCCATGAACAATTAAGCTGATGTTCTTTATTCCTAAATTAACTTGGTGAAGACAAGTTTTGTACTGTCTCCGACAGGAGTTTTTTAGAAAGGCTTTCTGGTCTACCATTTAGAACGGACACCCTGTCAGCTGAAGATATAAGTGACTTCCTCTGGGTGCGTGATTATTTAGGATTACATTTGGGGAATGAATATTTGTGAGATTGATATCCTTGGGATCCTAGTCCCAAATTGCATTTCGAAGCAGGGTTCATCACACTGTAAAGGCAAAAACAAAAACCAGAATCAAAGCCAGGCACTTTTATGGTTAATCCACACTAAACCCAGTTTGGTACTTTAAGGAAAAGTGTTATGGTAAAGATACAGTCTTCTATACATCAATTCTGTGGGGGAACCCAAAAGTCACCCACTTGAGAAGGAAGTATTTCAGTAAACACTACTACTACTTGTCAGAAAGCTAACTGATTTTAATTTAATTTAATTTTTAGGTTTTTTATTGATTTTTAGAGAGAGAGATTTGTTGTTCTACTTATTAATGTATTCACTGGTTGATTCTTGCATGTGCCCTGACCAGGGATCGAACCCACAACCTTGGCATATGGGGATGATGCTCCAACCAACTGAGCTGCCCGGCCAGGGCCTGCTTTTAATTTTAGAATAAGGTTTTACATTTGCATAGTTATTTCAGTACAAAAAATTTATATTTATCTATGTATTCATATGTATGATATATTTCATAGTTTGGAAATCATTTACTATTTATTACTTTAGATCAGGGCTTTTCTATTTTATTTTTCTCCATTGAAATAAAGTGTACTGAAAAATGTAATACTAAGTTAAAATGTGAACATCCAAACATGAATACCTGAGAGGTGATTATTTGTGATGATATTTACCAGTATAACATCAGTAACGCCACCTATATGTGACTAAAGTTCCAGCAGGCCTTAATTTCTTCTTTAAAGGGGTATTTCCGTTTGATAGTATAAAATAGCCACTAGTTTATGCTTTTTCTGTAAAGGACCACACAGTAAACAGTTCAGGCGTTGCCAGGGAGACAGTCTCTTTATCCACTGTTTATTTCACTCTGTCTCTGGCAACGTGTCAGCAAATGAGGTTGCCTGCATTCTTGTATATGGACACTACAATCTGAGTTTTATATGATTTTTGCATGAAATTTAACGTTCTTATTTTTCTTTATTTTTAACTATTTAGAAATGTGAGACTATTTTTAGTTCCCAGGCTGTAGAAAAACAGACAGCAGCAGCCTGCGTTGACCTAGGAGCCTTGGTTTGCAGACCTCTGATCAAAGGCTGGGAGCTGACATCAGCATTTCACTGATTTACTCTCATTTCATTTTTTTATAACTTTACTTCTCTTTTTTTTTTTTCTTTATTGATTTTTAGAGAGAGAGGAAGGAAGAGGGAGAGAGAGATAGAAACATCGATGAGAGAGAACATCGATTGGCTGCCTCCTGCATGCCCCCCACTGGGGATCTGGCCCACAACCTGGGCATGTGTCCTGACCGGGAATTGAACCGGCGACCTCTTGGAGCATGGGTTGACGCTCAACCACTGAGCCACACTGGCTAGGGAGCTTGTCTTTCTTTTGTGAAGCTGAAGTGTATCTTCAAGTAGCTTCTACCTCTGGATTCTAGATTATTCTATCTGGAGCTAACAAATAAAATCTCTTCCCTTGACACAGCGTAGAACTTCAGAAGGTCAAAGAACGCCACTCTGACCCCCACAGACTTCTCTGTCCCTTAGTGTTTCTTAAACTCTTTCCAGATATTTATGTTCAGTGGCTACTCTCTCTATGCTCCTTAATTTTCTAATTATTCTTCATGGAATGAACACAAGTTAAACAGAAACTTTACATTATTGTCTCTGTAATGGAGAGCTGGATAGAAGTTTTGTTTCCCGGGATCTTCGTCCCAGGCAGCGGTGACATGTGGTCATTAGGGGTGGGAGTTGATTAATTTCGTCATTTATTTGTTTGAATATAACCTACTTCATTCTAAAGGTACCTTGTTGGAAAATGATCAGATGATCCTGATGTTTCCCATGCTCATCAGCAGTCAGTCAGCACAAATAACGATGCATACCTACACGCTTATTTTTAATACTTCATTTCTATCAACCATACTTACCAGCTGTGCTTGTTTAGAAAAAATAACAGTGCAAAGAAAGTTTATAAAAAGGAGAGATGAGACAAAAGTCATAAATCTATTTTCTTATATGAGAGCAGAGTCTAGTAAAGCTGACCAGAAAATGGGTATTAAATTAAAATAGTGCATCACTACCTTCCAAACAACTTTATGTACTCCATTCATTTTCCCGAGTGCCCCAATGGCACATTAATATCATCTCCTTAGATTGGGATATATTATTCCTTATGTGGTTCAATGGAGAATAAAACCACTGATGAGGTTAAAGAAACATGAGATAGCAATTATAAGTAGCACTGCATTTTCCTAGGTGAAAAAGTATTCATTTCGACTTATAAAATTCTGACTCTGTTAATATTGAAAATTGTTTCCCACAAAACCACCTGAATGAAATAAATTTACTTTTATGTTGTACTCAACAGGTTCCGGGCTGAATGATGGACAGTGGCATGAGGTTCGTTTTCTGGCAAAGGAGAATTTTGCTATTCTCACCATCGATGGAGACGAGGCGTCTGCCGTTCGAACTAACAGTCCTCTTCAAGTTAAAACTGGCGAGAAGTACTTCTTCGGAGGTAAGGCTGCCTTTTTTTTTTTTTTTAATTGGTTAACTAATACATTGCTAAAAGGAGTGTTTCAATGAAGTCTGATTATGAAGTATTTATATTTGGTTCAATGGATGCAGTAGATCTCGGGTGGAGGGGGGAACAGTCATAATCCCATTGAGTTAAAAAGAGTGGAAATGTGTTTCTTCATGATAAAGGTGTTACAATGATATCACCATATTCTTTAAGTCCATTTCAAACTGTCGAGGTATAATGCACGAGATTCTGAATCCACTCACTTCCACAACACTATCCTCAAGTCCTTGGATTATATATTAATCATCTATTCCTGTGTAACTCATTACCCCAAAACGTAGAGGCTGCAAACAGCAGGCATTGTCTCACAGTTACTCTAGATGAGGAACTCAGGACTGGCTTGGCTGGGTTTTCCAGGCTCAGGAACATCCCTCATGAAGTCACACCCAACCTCCTGAAGCCTGCACTGGGCTGGAGGGTCCCCTCCAAGTAGGTGCATTCACTTGGCTGATAGTTTGTTCTGGCTGTTGGCTGGGGGGCTTTAGTTCTCCTTCCTTTGCCTCTGATCCTACAGGACCCCTCTTCTTCAGGTGGCCTCTCCTGTAGGTGACTGGACTGAGAGAGAGGAAGGGTCTGGGATGGAGGAGAAAGAGAAGGGGAAGGGAGGGGAGAAGAAAGCCATAAGTAAGAGAAAGTTTGCAAGACATAAGCCCACGTTTTCTTGCAGTTCAGTCTTGTAAGTGATCTCCCAGCAGTCTGGTTGTCTGCAATTTGTTAGAAGTGAGTCACTGAATCCAGCTCACACTTCAGGGAAGGGATTACCGAGGAGACGGGTTACTGGGGCCATCCTGGAGACTGCCTACATATATCCTGGTTCTGAAGTAATGAAAAGATGAATAAAAAGGAAGAGTCTCTCAATGATAATTTTTACTATATGTAGAAGAGTGTCGTAGCATAAACCCAGCATGTTTTCAATATCGAAGAATGCATTCTGGCAGAAAATGATTTTTTATCATTAAAGAAATATGGACACATCTTTTATTAAAGTGCTAGGTTTACTGTTTAGATCTATATATCTTTTATTAGGTTATTGCCTTTCTCATCTTAAATTATGCAATGTGAAATCTAAATAAATACACTGTATCCTTAGAAAAGGCTTTGGTTTAAACTTTAAAAATATATGTGCACATATATTTTCCTAGTAAGATATAGCTGTTAATATTCACATATATATGTAGCTGCTTATGTAAAATAAGTTTATATATCATTATATTTATACATTTTTTTCTAGTAATTAGAATAAGCCTATTGGAGAGCAGTCATCTCGTACAAGGGTTGGCAAAAGTAGGTTTACAGGTGTGAGTCCATGAAACAGTTAATTCTTGTATTATTATTGACTCATTATTGCATTATTAATTTGTATTACAGCTATAAACCTGCTTTTGCCCACCCCTGTATGTCTTGTCCCCTACTGTATCCCCCAAGGTCCTAGAAAAATTTCTGGATTACAGTAGAGGATGAATAAATATTTATGAATGAATTAGTAAATTCTGAAAAATTGGCCAGACAAGTGTGTTATTCCTTACCGTCTAGCAGAAGGAGAAGCGCCAGGAGCTTTAGGGACTTGCCACTGAGTTTCTAGCCGGTACCTGAACTCCAGACCTCCGAGCCCTGTCCCAGGGTGTCTCTCCCTGTGCGTCATGCTGTGACGATGAGCAGCAGCTCGGAGACAGGAGCCTGACCTAGACCTCTACTTCTGTAATCCTTCGCAGCGTTTATTGGAAGCTAAAACGCCCAAAGTTTAAAAAGCTCTTAATAAATATTTGATGAGTGGATGAGAGTCAGACAAGATGTCTTATTGATGTGAGAAAAAGCAACCCAATCGCCCAACTGGTTTTCCTCCAAAGATATATTTAATATGACGGGCTTTCGGCCAACTGTCGTTATTGTTGCCATAGAAAACGGATCACGATAGTCGGTTAGAAAGCTGTTGACAGTCCCTACCCGTCCCAATGACGGGGGGATATCTGTGGCAATGGATGAGCTTACTGAATGTCTAAGGCCCGTTTTGATCTATTTCCATCGAGATGTGGAAGCAAATAGTGATAACCGCAAATTGATGGCACAGAGTTCGTAGGCAATGAGGTTTTATAGATTGCTGTTTACTTTACAGATGCTGGTTGTCAAACCCAGTGGTCTAGAGCCTATTTCCTCCCTCTTGGGTTGCCGATCTGCCATTGAGAAAAGCTGTCAGCAAATGGCCTCGATGCTGGCTCGGTTCCAACTTCATTCATGGGGCCCTCAGAGTGTATAAAACTGCCCAGGGGAGCTTGTTACCACTCAGGTTCCGGGCCCCGCCCCAGACCATTAAAACGCAGGCTGCTGAGACACAGAGGAATTCCCAACTTCCAGCCGCCCCGACACAGATGGTCAGAGGACCAGAATCATAGATCTACCTCAGCTGATTTGCACATCGTTTTAGGTTATTCTGAAAGACGACAGCCACTGAGAAGTGAGCTAAGGAAGAAATAGCTGCCGTCAGAGAGCCTCGCCACCATGCAGCCGGGAAAGACAGCCAGGGGCCAAGGTCTGGTGCACATGTAGGTGTTCATGAAATGAGTCATTGTAGCAAGTTGGCACAACGCGGTTAATAACTAACACATTCATAAACTGAGTATATCCGGGAGAAAGTAAATGAGGGAAGGGGTGGGACGTTCTTGGGGAAGGCGCGTGATGACGACTGTCGTTTAAAATAGGGAAAGCCCTACCTCGCCAGCGTGGCTCAGTGGATTGAGCATCGACCCATGGACTGAGAGGTCCCCTTTGATTCCCGGTCAGGGCACATGCCTGGGTTTCGGGCTCGATCACCAGTAGGGGGCGTGCAGGAGGCAGCCAATGAATGTTTCTCACATCGATGTTTCAATCTCTTTCTCCCTTCCTCTCTCTTTAAAAAAACATATTTTAAAAAATAAATAAAATAGGGAAAGCCCCAGTGAAGATGGCATTGGAGCAAAGAGCTCCAGGGGGTGAGGAGACACACGGAAGCAGCTATGGGCAGGAGCCTCCTGGGAGAAGGCTGAACGTGTGCCATGATGTAGCTGGGAGCCGCCTGCTGCGGTGCGAGGACAGGGCCGGCACGCTTTGGGACGGGAGCAGCAGAGGCGGGCTGTGACTCTGAGGGAGCTGGAAGGTCAGGTCCACACCAGCCCGGCCTCGGGCACAGGAGTTGGCACGTCCAGCTCTCGAACAGGTGGCTCTTCTACCCGAGGGCACTGGGACAGGTGCGCCCTGGGACAGGTGCGCCCGGCCAAGCAGGCAGGTGGCCGCAGCAGATGCGACTCACGGCGCGGTCAGATTGTCAGCAGCTGTCGCTTGAACTTCCTTTTCCCCATCTTTACGAGGTACCTTGGATAAATAAAAAAATATACGTATTTTTAAAAAACAAAATAAAAGGACCTCTCAAGCCACTGTTGGGAGCAAAGCCCCCAGCTGAAGGAGAGGGCCGAGGGCTGGGCGGCCGTCCACGTGGAGACCTGGGCTGCCTCGGGGTGCGGGGGTGCACCCGCAGCTCTGAACAGCTGCGGGGTCAGACACGGGACTGGGCCTGCTGCTGTGGGTGGGACAGGGCCCTGCCACTCGAGAAAGCCTCCAACTCTCCCTTCCCCCTCACACTGCCTCCCCCTTCTGCACTTTGGGGTCCAGGTGCCCGCGTTTCCCTAAAAGTGCTCCGGGCAGGCCGACTGAAGGTGGGGGTGGTTCCCCGGGGGCCTGTCACTGCTCCTCCAAACTCTGAGGACCGTGAACCTCACCCCTCCGGACGCACGTCACTCTCGCACTTGGCTCTTTTCGCTGCGTCACACGTGGGGTCTATCAAGGGTCAGGAATCCACTGAGTTAGAAGCAGCTCAGGGAAACTGAAAGTCCCACACGTGTCCGATTGGGGGCGCCCCTGAGAAAGGCAGCTGAGCAGGCTGACTCGAGCTGGGCGCTGCTCTGCACCGGGGGCCTCTCCAAACCTTAGTCCACTGCTAACCCCGGGCACAGACTTCCAGCTCGAACGTGTGCCCTGACGCTAATCCTTCCCTCTTGGTCTCTGTCCCATCCATGATCCAGCTCTGCTGAGATCCGAGGGGGTTAGGAAGTAAACAATGAATTGCCTTTTGAGAAATAAAATGGAAGTTAGCCATTACCTTCCTTCACGTAGTGCCGGACATCACTTACTGTCACTGAAATAAGAGGGCGCCCCGGATTTTGTGCAACAGGCTTCTCTCTGAAGTACTAATTTAGTATGAATGGCAAGGGTCACTTTTGCTGACCAGCTGGCTAACAATTTATGAAATGTTTACAGTGAGAAGTGAGGAAATCACAAGGTAGAGATTCCTGTAGATTGTTACTAGTGCCTTTGCTGTGGGTTGGCTAATGTGATATATTCATTGGAATCCATTTTTCTTCCATTGCTTTTGAACCCGTCAGTTAATTTTTCGTTCGTATGGATTTTGTGCTGTGCTTTTACTGTTTTATCCTGGCTCATTGTTTTATGTGATTTTTTCTTCCTTTTTTTTTAGCTACAGGGAGTTGGTCCTCCCGTAATGGTAATCAGTTGACCTCGAAAGTCTTTGTCGGTGATCAGTTTCTGAAACAGGGTTTGATTACACAAAAACAGCTGCAGTCCCACGAAAATATTTAGAGCAGCATTTGCTGTTCTATCCAAAATCTTTCTCCACGTAAAAAGAAAATACATTTTAATGCCACTTCTATCCATTACAAGAATGTTAACAAGGAGAGAGACATTTCTCTTTCAGTCCAATTCCCAAAGAACTTCTGGTTGTTTTCGTTTGTTTTCCAATTATGTGCATAAAGAAAAGGGCAGAGAACAAGAAGGGAATTGCACAGTGAAACTGAATACATTGACCTCATCAGAAAGGGAAGTATTCATCATGTCATCCCCAATTCCAAAGACCTTTTCATACCTCCAAGAAGTAAAATCTGGCTAGAGCTCTGATTTTTGGCTAATGGTCATTAGTGTTATTGTGATATTCTACATGCCTTTGCCTTTTTCTGGTTCTCACGACTGGCTTGCATTGGGAAAATTCAAATTTAAAACAGAAGTGTAAGTTTTTCAAAGAAAAAAAATCGTAAGATTATAAAAACTGACTCGCGAGAATTGTCTTAACCCTGTGGCTGTTTATCCCTGGCACACTCTGCTTTCTTGTCTCCTTATATTCATTTTTCTAGTTTAAAAACGCTGGACTGAAAGAACACAATGTTCTGAATGTGGAAATAATACAGATAGCCCTATGAAAATGTAAATTATTTCTTTGTGCACATCTTTTAAGAACTATCTTCCATATCTAAAATACTCTGAAGTTTAAAAAAAACTGGCCAGATTTTAAAATTGAGATGATTTGTATATCTGGCGCAAATATGTGATATCTGTCACATTACTACTTGTAGAACATAAATATTTCTACAGCTTATTCTATCTAGTTGATTTTATAATGCTTTGTCAACAAAGGAAGCGATTCATACCTTTCTTTTTCACGAGTGATGTTTCAGCTCAGGTACTCTAAAGAAGAAGAGTCGAGACAGAATCAGACTTTGGGAAGTACTGGGCATGAGTCCTCTGATGGGTACAGAGGAGAACGAGGAGGAGTGGGTCTGACTCCTGAGGGAGGAGAGAAGGAAGGACAAAGGTTGCCTAGAAATAGCCAGATGGCACCTCAGTGTGGTTGGCCATGGTCCACAAAAGATTCCTGTTAGAAGCCCTTGTCAGACAGAAATGGTCTGACACGGGTACCTGCCATGTTTAGTAATTGATGGGGGCAACGTGGGCAGTACGGGCTCATCAGGAGGGCATCTGTGGACTAATTATACGGGCCATCCCTGACCCTCAAGCAGGAGAGGAGCTGTGACCTGCAGCCCTCCTTGGCCACCGCAAGTTATCGGGTAATGAAAAAAATAAGAGAAAGCAAAAGATAAATCTACACATCCAGCAAGTTCTTTAACAGCGCGTGTTTATAGACCAGGAAGAAGTGTTGTTGTTGGATTTTTTTTTTTTCCTAATGAAAGTTGATATTTCTGTTTACATTCCTGGTTCTCCTTGGACGAACAAATCGAGAAATGATTTGGGGGTCCTGATTTTTTAAAATTGCCGAAAATTCAAATGATAATAAGATGTGCAGAAACAAAAGCAAAATGGAATCTGGTGTCTGTCATTGTTGGTGTTTATTTTTGTTTGCCTGCTTGTTTTGTTTTTCCTGTAGGGAATCAGTTATTTATGTGTAAACTCCTTTGAACTAGGAAATTAGTTCTGAGTTTGTGTGTGGGGGCTTTCTTTTTTTTTTTTTCTGTTGTTGAATTTTTAACGACAATCTCAGACTTAAAAATAAGTGTTTGTTTGTTTTTTCAGTCTGGTTTATCCACTGACTGATCAAATAGAGCCTTTCTTAAATTCTCACTTTTTTTTAAAATTTATTTTGGGAGAGAAAGGTATAGAGGAAGGTCCTTCTTGCCTAGTTCAGAAACCAGTTATCCCTTAAATAATTAAGAATGTATCGACTCCCTGAGAGAACTTGGTAGTAATTAGGAATTTGTAAGTGGCCTTCAATACCCTAAAAGGGATGAATCTCTTATAGTGTAATTCTTAGTTTTTTCAGTATAGAGCAGGGATGAGGATGTGAGAATTTAGGACAAAGACCTTCCAAGTTGTTCAAGTCAGATGTCTTCAGAGTCTGGCCCTAAAATTTGTATCATGTTCATGTCTTTTCCATCAAAACATCCCTAAGGCTCTCCCATATCTGGATCTTCTGATCTCCCTTCCCTGCAGTTAGACATAATGAGTGCGGAAGATGCTACAGCAGCTCCTCTGGAGACACTGATGGGTATCCACTGAAAATTCTCTAGCTCTCATTTCACAAAAGGCCTCAGGTTGGGAGGCGAGACCTCCTCTACTTTCTCAGACAATTCTGGGATCAAACCCTGTGCAAATATGAAATTTGAATGAGAATGTTCTCTGCCAGTGGTAGGCCATGCAAAATTACCGCCGGGGACATCTAGATGCCCCAGAACATCTTCAATAAAACACAGTCCTTCAGTACCTTCAGAATTTGTTCTATTATCCATGGCCATTGAACAAACTAAGTGACGTGACTCACGAATTCAATATGTGTACATAGTTTTAGGCTGACTATTTCCAAGGAAAGAATCTGTAGAATTTGAGGATGGCCCTCAGAATATATGTAGTTAATGCTGTACGTGGAAATAGTGTTTGAGAGAGCTCAAAAGGAAGAGAAATGTCAGCTGGGCTTCAGGGTGGAATTCAGAGTGAGCAGGCTGAGGGAAGCAGGGAGGTGATGCCTGCTGTGTAGAAACTCGGAAGAAGTAGCTCTGCTATTTGCCAGGCTAGTGCAAACGTAAGCCATTGATTCAGAGACTGGTAGGTGGAGATCTGTGTATTTCAGGAGGGAGAACTTCTACAGTTATCATGGAAAGGATGAGGAAATTACCAAAACACAGAACAAGGGACGTGAAAGTGAGAGAATGGGAGGGAGATGATAAAATTTGTCAGGATTATTTTTCAAAGTACCAATTGGCAAAATGAAAACTTTCAACATAACACTGTATTTGAATGCATTTTTATTGTTGAAGTCACTAGTAATATTTTTCACTTAATAAAAGTTGTTTTTTGCCCATTGACTGACAGATTTTTGCTTTCTGGAATAGGACATCCACAAACAGAACGTGTCTGTTTAATAAAAGAAGCCTTCTTATTGCATCAAGAATTTCAGAGTTTTTAGTCCATCATACTTCCTCCTTTCTTTAAAACAATTTAAGTGCATACTTTTATTATTGGGGAAGTTATTCTCTGAGGATATGTCAAATAATATAGTAAACATCAATTAAATGCATTATTTTTCCTTGTACTTTCACAGAAGTAATATTAAATGTAGAATATCTATATTAGAAAATATAGCAATAACAGTATTAAGTTTGAAGAGGGAAAAATAAAGAAATCCAATATATTAGGGAAATTTTCAGCTGTATTTGAAAGAAACTCAATAATGGCTTAAACAGGATGATGATGGGGATGTTGTGGCATTCCGTAGTGTCAAGAAGCATGGATTTCTTTTAAAGTCTCAGATGTCACCAAATAATTTTTGTAAAGGGCCAGAAAATAAATGTTAGGCTTTGTGGGACATATTATCTCTGTCACAACTGTTTGTAGCAGCCACAGACAATATATACAAATGGGTGTGATTGGGTTCCAGTAAAACTTTATCCACAAGAACAGGGGGTAGGCTGAATTTATACTGCAAGCTATAACTTGAGAGCCCCTAATCTATCTTGTTTCATTGGTTCAAGATGTCTTCTTAAACTCTAGACATCACACCCCCATTCCAGATAGCCTAAAGGGAAAAAGGAAAGAGAGAAGCAGAGCTCCTCTCTCTCTGTAAAGGCCCGTCCTGGAAGATGCTCAGGACACTTGGGCATACAACCTGTCATCCAGAACTTAGTCACAGGGCATTGCAAAGGAGGCTGGGAAATGCCACTCTTCCTGGCAGCCACATACCCAGCTAGAAGGAAGGGAATTTATTACTAATAAGACACTGAAAACAGTGGGGGGAAACTGGCATTGTGTATCACCATTGATACACACAAATATCCATTTCCACCCTTCTCTCCATATATGGAACGTTTCTGGATTCTTCAAGTGAGACCAACCCAGAATCCCATTAGTTACTGCATCCGGCTCAAATCCGCATCTCTGAATGATGTGCAGCCCTCTAGATCAGGTCCAGATTTGGTTCTTTGTGCTCTGGTGACCTGAAAATTGCAGTACACACTGTCCTTTTGAAAACACAAGCACTGGTCCATAGCAGTTTTTGAAAACACAAGCACTGGTCCATAGCAGTTTTTGAAAACACAAGCACTGGTCCATAGCAGTTTTTGAAAACACAAGCACTGGTCCATAGCAGTTTTAAAATCCTGCTAGGCAGCAATAGCAAAGGGTATTTTTTTTCCAATGTCCTCTGTGATCCAAGATCTCACTCTCTGAGAGGTCCCTCCTCGTTCATGGTCCGACATAGCCATATCTGAAAAGGGCATTCAGACAGTGCCCTTCTTGTGAGCCATATGTTTTCTGAGCTGACCCCTGCTGAGAAAGATAGGTTCCTAAAACTGCTTTAGTCACGCGACTTTCACAGGCCATGTTTGTGGTTTCCCTGGCAACGTGATTCCCTCAGAAATGTGGTAGTCTTCTATTATTTTTTTTTTTTAAGACAGGTCTGTGTGCAAGTAAGCACGTGTAAGTATCTGTTTGTGATGCTTCCCTACTCTGTTCTTTTATTCCTTACCTCTACATTCTGCCAGTGCCTGACGGAGGGGTGCCACTCTGGTCTCTCCTGAAGAGAACTTGCTGATCCCTCCTTTGCTTCCCCCTCCCCCTTTCAACCTTCAGGCCCTGAGAAAGATTGCCCCTTGTTTGGACCGCAGTCGCCTCGATTTCATCACTGCCTCAGGCAGTACCCTAAATCTGATCTTTCCCAATGTCTGGTAGACGCGTCCTTTGTTGCTGTTTTTTCATTTTACTTATTCATTTTATTTTCATCTATTTATCCTCCATAGTGATGTAGTCTATGAGCGTTGCTGGAGATCCTATTCTTGCAGAAAACATAGGTTAAATACTAATGGAACCAGTGCTCATGGATGAGAAGCCTATTTCTTCAACTCTCCTCCCTCCCATTGTTTTCAGCTTGACTCTTACCTGAAGGTAAGAAAAGACATCTCGGGCTGCAGCTTTGCTCCCTTCTAAGGCTCTCTCTGGGCATCTGTGGCTCATAGTCACTGTACTTTAGAGTACATTCTTGATTACCTTTTAAAGCACACAAATTGGGGGTTTTCCATCCATTCAGATTGCCAGTCTAAGCAAAGAACACCTTTCATTTCAAACGGGTTCTGCTTTTATCTCAGCCTGCAGGCTGGCAAGTTCTAGACTGAGTTCATCACTCTGTTGGAAACTTTGCTGAACACAGCGAGAAGGAGCCAGTGCACATCGGCTTTTGAGTGTTTCCTAATATTAAAAGTCTCAGTTGGTACCTGGTTTGCCTTCCAAGAAAGAGCCGTTGACAATGTGACCAAATAGTTTGCTGCAACTAACAAAGGCCCCAGCTTTCCGAGACTGTAGTTTTCCAGGCTTCAGGGCCTGGTGCCTACCGCAGGCAATTCCATGAACGTTGTAGGTTCTGTCTCGCTTAGCATCCTGTTTTTAAATATAGTACCAAATATGGCATTGGTTTGAATTAGGCTCAGCTCTGAGGGACAGAGACAGCAGTTGAAAAGATAGAGTTTTCCTTCTATCTTCCATAATAGACGATGGAAGTCAGACCCCAGAGGCTGTCAGAGTGGAGGAGAGTCAGGTTTCTTTCTTCCATCACTGGCTTTACTATCCTCAACCCTTAATATTTGCTATGTGGTCCCAGATGGCAGTTTAGGCTCCAGATGTTATATCCCAATGTGAAGCAGAAGCAAGGAGCGTGAGAGGTGCTACCCTACTCCTCTCAAGGCCATTCCCCTGAAGTCTCATTTTCTATAGGAAACACCTCATTGGCTGGAACTCACCTGGTCACAAGGGAGAGTGGGTAACCAAGTGCCCAGCTCAATGCCAATATCTATATAAGAAGGGGACAATAAATATTGGAGGCTAATTAGAAGTCTATGTAACAACTCCCCTATTTAATATTAAACAGTTGATGTTATCTTTGAATTTGATTATAGTCTGTGCACCCAATTTTACGTAATAAAGTGGCATTCAATATCATTATTTGCTCCTTGGGCAACTTTTGAAAATCTGTATACGGTGGCTTCCCCCTAAAGATATTGAATTTGGGAAATACATTTAAGTGGATTCATTTCCTTTCCAAGTTTTCAATTATCCATCATCCTCGCCTAAAGCTTTTCATAACAAATAATTTAGAGGAGCAAAATAAATAGTTTTTAAAAAGCAGTCGCATATTCTCTAATCATGTATTTATATCTCTCTGCCATTCCCAATCCTATTTCTATCCCCCAGAAAAAGCCTAAGTCAACACATTTCTTGGTCTTAAAAGAGAATTACTATTGGACCATTCCTCAGAATACTAGAAGTTACTGGAATTAATGTTGGTTAGTATTCAAAAGCATTTGTCTTCAGCCCCAAAGGTGAATGAGTGCACCTCTCTTAGTCTGTGGTAGGTGGAGCTAAAAGGGAAAGGGGGACTGTGATCACGATTGTTTAGTCTGGAGACACGGACAGTAGGAGGCCAAACACCTACCTTTGGATTTAGGAAACTGTCACTTTAAAAGGAGGGAGGTGTCATCTGAGATGTGCAACGAGACTGTAAGCTCCAGGAGAGCAGGAGATACGCTCGATTGGGTCACCCCAGCATGCCGAGATCTATCCCGGTGCCCGACGTGTGGAGGGTCCTACTAAACATGTGTTCATTGAATGAAGAAGGGTCATTAACCGTATCATTAAAAAAGTACTCTATTAGAAAAGTTCCTATTATTTTATGCTAGGACTCAGCCATGTGTATGTTTTGAATACTTTTTGCAACCCTTCCTGTTTAAAAAGTGAAAGATGCAGCATGCCGTACCGGGTACGTGACCCATGCAACCTTGTGTTTTTCTCTCTTGCTGTGGTACTGTAGTGTGACTTGTAGGAAGGCATGCTCTTTTTCTACACATTCACTTTAGACGTTAAAGATGGCCCTGGCCGGGTTGGCTCTGCGGTTAGAGCGTCGGCCCTTGGACCAGAGAGTCCTGAGTTTGGTTCCCGCTAAGGGCACGTACCTCGGTTGCAGTTTGTCCCCGGCCCCAGTTGGGGTCGTGTGGGTGGCAACCACTTGATGTGTCTCTCTCATGTCAATGTTTGTCTCTCTCTCTCTTTCTCCCTCTCTCCCTTCCGCTCTATCTGAAGATAAATGCAAAACGTATCCTCAGGTGAGGATAAAAAATAAAAAGAAGTTAAAGATGTACTCTAGAACTGATTCCCAGTGCGGACTTGAGCCCCGAGCCAGCAATGTTCTTGGCTTCACGCAGGAAAGAATTCAGGATGTGAGCCAGGCAAGAGATTAACGGGGAAGCAAGTTTAATGGGCAGAGAGGATAAGCCAGAAAAGCCACTCCACAGACAGAGTGGTGGACTGTCCTCACAAGAAAAGGGAGAGAGAGACCCCAACTTTCTCTCGAGGTTGAGCTTATACCTGCTTGCAGTTTCTATGGAAAGTTCTTGGTACGGGGAAATAGAGACTGGTAAAGCGTGGGGAGAAACTCTAACCATAACGTGGTATATCTTGTGGTCTGTCTGCCCCTTATGGTATGGGTAAGCGGAAAGGTATGGATGAGGAGCTATTACTCAGCCTTTGCAGGAATTTTGCTCGTGGTCTTCCTGCATCTCAGGTCAGCCGAGCTCTGCGCCAGGCAGCACGGAGCCGGCCCCTGACTCGACGTTGGTTGACTTGAGTTCATTTATATAGTTCTCATGCCCCCCTCCTATATTAGGACACCTTAGTTTTTCCTTTAAAAGAAAAAAAAATTTTTTTTAACTCTAATTTTTTCTTGTAAGAATTTTACTAAATATTTCTAAAACTTATTTTTATATTTTTATATTATGGTTTTCCTTGGACAGGTGCATTTTCCAATTTGTCATTTGTTTTGCAAAGAGAAAAAAGTGCTTCGAGGGCCAGGAGAATGGTTTCCTGGTTTACCACTGTTTTTCAACGTCTGACATACTAGGTGCTTAATGCAAGCTGCATGAATAAAAGAATGCAAGAAAAAAAATCAATGAATGAGCAAACAGACGGATCCATCTTAGAATCTCAATAGAAACAATTGCTCATTTTCCTTCTGTTGATCAGAGAAACTGTGGTAATCTGTAGGAACCCTAAGACCCCAAAGCTGACTTGAGTTTCGTAATGTTTCCTGCTTAAAAACATACACACTCTAACAGTAACTGTCGTTCATTTTTTACTATGTTCTAGCATCTGCTCTGAACACTTTACTTATTAACCCTCCAGATATCTCTAGCAGGTGACCATTATTAATAACAGCTAGAATTTAAGCCTCAAGTTGCCTGATTTGCCCGAGGACCCTGAGCTCTTAGGAGCCAGTGAGGTTTTGAATCTAGGTGTGTCTGACCCTGGACACTCACCTCCTAACCGACACAACCCATCGCTCACTAGCATGCCTGCATTTAGTTGGCATTTTCTTAATTACTTTCCAGGTGAAATTGTAATCACTGCTTTAAATGCTCCACAAAACATTCTTACGTTAAAATGTAAATGGATCAGCCCGGCAGGTATGGCTCAGTGATTGAGCATCGACCCATGCACCAAGAGGTCGCCGGTTCGATTCCTGGTCAGGGCACATGCCCAGGCTGTGGGCCCGATCCCCAGTGGGGGGCATGCAGGAGATGGCCAATCGATGTTCTCTCTCATTGATGTTTCTATTTCTCCCTCTCCCTTCCTCTCTCTCTAAAAATCAATAAAGAAAAAAAAAATTAAAAATAAATAAATAAAATGTAAATGGATCAGCTCAGAAGAAAAGGGCAGAAATGTCAGATTACCTCTATTTTAGAAACCTCTGAACTTGAGAGAAGCTGCCCCCACCTCCATGCCGTAGCTGCCCGATGTCTGCAGTGAACACTATTCATTGCGTTTTCTCTCACTGACTTTGCTCGTGTTATTTACGAGAATGAGACGTAGGTATAGATAAGTACTTTAAACTCTGTTCTGCGATTACTGGGGCTTTAGGAAGAAAATCTCTTCTCTCCAGAGTTCTGTCTTTATGGTCTCTGCAAGAATACTTGAAGTCGGCCTGCCAGGCGCTCAAACGCTGTCCTAAAAGGTTGATGCATTAAGCCATTATCAGCCAGCAACACCTTCGCAGGAATTAGTTGATCAGAAAGAGAAGGATCTTGAAAGAATTAACTGTAAGAATAAACATCAGAGTCTAGTAGGTCTGAAAAAGCTGGAGCTTATGAAAAATATCTAGAGACTATTTTTTGGGGGGGGAGGGGAATTTAAGTAAGTTAGGACAAAAAGAAAAAGAAAAAAAAAAAGGATGGTAAGTCAGGATAAGAAAGAATGTGGTCTCCTTTTAACAAGCAGTAAGGAAACACGGCGGGCTTCTCCACTGGTGCTTTTCTTCAGTGTTCTTCCACCAGGAACATGGATTTCAGCTGGAAAAGGAAAACAGATGTCAGAGAAAGAACACTGGAACCTCAAATCGGAAAAAAAGAGCTCCAAGTTGCCCGTAAAAAGAGCTCTTACAAAGGATCACAGAAATACATTTCAACTTTCTGTTAAAAACAAAATTCCTCAGTCTGTGAATTCAGCAACTGATAGAGCCTGGAGGTGTGGCTAGTGGAGTTTGTCTCCAAACCCCCCAGGGTCAATGGAAGCACCTGCTGCCCCCGGTCTGCAGCCCTGTGGATGGTCTCAGACACAGATGTGACCTGGCAGGGGCCACTGTCATTGGTCATTTGCAAAGTGGGACAGGGAAGATTGCCCTGAAAAAAGTATGCTAATGGGTTATTCAGCTGATGATTTATCAACACTTAGTAATTAATGAAGCGATCAAGAGTCTCACCACAGATGAATCGCTGCAGAAATGTCTTTGTGTTGTTTTTAATAGGAGTGATAGTTTGAAAGCTCAAGGTGTTTTCATTGACAAGACACTCGTTGGAGAAGCTCCCACCCTCGTGCGTTCACATACCATTTGAAAATCACAAAAAAATGCTCAACATCTCTAATCATCAGACAGATGCAAATTAAAACAACAATGAGGTATCAACTCACACCTGCCAGAATGGCCGCCATCAACAAATCCTCAAACAACAAGTGCTGGCGAGGGTGTGGAGAAAAGGGGACTCTAGTACACTGCTGGTGAGAATGCAGACTGGTGCAGCCACTGTGGAAAACAATATGGTGTTTCCTCAGAAAATTAAAAATGAAACTGCCATTTGACCCAGTGATCCCACTTCTAGGAATATACCCTAAGAAGCCTGAAACACCAATCAGAAATAATATATGCACCCCTATGTTCATAGCAGCACTATTTACAATAGCTAAGATCTGGAAACAGCCCAAGTGCCCATCAATAGATGAGTGGATAAAAAAGCTGTGGTACGTATACACAATGGAGTACTATGCAGCTGTAAGAAAGAAAGGTCTCATATCCTAGGGACGACATGGACGGACCTGGAGAGTATTATGCTGAGCGAAATAAGCCAGTCAGAAAAAGACAAGTACCACATGATCTCACTTATTTATGGTTTATCATGAACAAAATAAACTGTCAATCAAAACAGGTCCAGACACATGGAAGTAGGAAACAGACTGACAAACCTCAGAGGGATGGGGGTGGGAGGGTGGGAAGAGCTGAACCAAAGAGCTTATATGCCTATATGCACAACCAGTGGACACAGATATTAGTTTGGGGAAAGCAAAAGGGGGGTGGGAGTGGGGAGGAGGGCGTCAGTGGGGAAAAAAGAGGGGACATCTGTAATGCTTTCAACAATAAAAAAGAAAGGAAGAAAATCACTAAAACGTCCCGTACTGCAGGAGTGCACTGTGTCCGTCCGCTGCCTTGGGGGGAAAACGGCTGAGAGCTAGATGGGTACCATAACTTTAACCGGACTGAATAAAGCCTTTGGCAAAATCCGTTACAGCCAAATCTGGAGTGAACTTTAAAGCCATAATTAAGTTCACTAGCTTTCCCTTCAATATGCAGTTTTGACCCCAAATTCAATAGACATAGACCAAGAGAAAAGGAATGGGCTGTCTTTATCAAGGTGCATGACTCTGACCTCTCCACACCTTTCTCTCCACACCTTACTTTGAAGCTGAGAGGAAAAATAAAACAGAGTTAGGAACGGGCTGAGAAAATACAGTAAGCCCTCTGATGACTCGTGTCTGGTTGACCGTTGCCAAGGCATTGTGCACCTCCCCCACCCCCGCACACACACGCACACATGCACACACACACTCACATGCACACACACACATATGCACACACACACTCACACATGCACACACACACTCACACATGCACACACACACATGCACACACGCACATGCACACACACATGCACACACGCACACACATGCACACACACAGGCACACACACTCGCACATGCGCACACACACATGCACACACACACACACAGACGTACACATGCCGTTTCTTCTGCCACCACCATGGAGCAGAGTAAATCTGAGAAGAAGGCACGTGAGCTGGGGGATTAAAAAGTCCTCTTGATGAAATAATGGTAGAAGTTGTCTTTGAAGTGTCCCTGTCTTCAGGAGGCCTATTAAGCTGTATAACTCTGCCGGGTGTGTTGGTGGTGGAGGGCCTGGGTGCCCGCATGGAGCCGCACAGCCATGGCGGAAGGTGCAGCCGTCTGTGGCTGGGAGGAGGCCGTGGAGGAGGCAGGCCTCTCCTACCCACTCATAGGACCCCCCAATGTGTCGTCTCTGAACTCTGGACCTAGTCTGGACATGTGATTCTTTTTTTTTTTAATATGTTTTTATTGAGTTTTTTAGAGAAAGAGGAAGGGAGAGAGAGAGAGAAACATCGATCGGCTGCCTCCTGCATGCCCCCTACTGGGGATTGAGCCCGCAACCCAGGCATGTGCCCTGACCGGGAATCGAACCAGGACCTCTCAGTCCGTGGGATAACACTCAATCCACTGAGCCACACTGGCCGGGCTGGACATGTGGTTCTTTTTTTTTTTTTTGGTAGTGGGAACCGAACCCGGGACTCTCTGGTCCGCAGGCCGATGCTCCAACCGCTGAGCCAAACCGGCCAGGGCCATGTGGTTCTTACTTAGTATCACAGGTCCTTTTTCCTTAATCACGAGCTCAGATCAATTCACAGCTCTCTACTTACACCTACCATCTTTTTCTGCCCTTCCCTCAGGTGCACTTGTGCTGTGGAAACAGTCCAGTCTCCAAGAGGCCACGCTAGGGCACTACCGTCACCCCTTTCCTGGGAAACACGTTTTATCTATGACTCTAACAATAACCTCAAAGCGAGTTTATCAAGTTTGCGGATGACTCAAGCCTGGGAGGGAGGGCTAAGAGCACAGTGGGGTCGTTAAGGATTAGAAGGGAAATTTAAGAATGCATGCTCAGGCTTCCATTCTGCCACTAACTAGTGAGCCTCTATTTTCCTGTGAACAAGAAAAGTGAGGTTCAGTGAGTTAAGCGAATGGCCCGTACACCCGGGGACCCATAATTGGAACCCAGCTCTCTTTGCCTAAACTTTCATTCCGTGTATCAGAGTCGTCCACGTCGGAAGTGATGGCACCTGAAATAAGACAGTGGCAGTGGTCGTGGAAAGGATGATAAAGGACAGATTCAAAGGACGTCGAGACACCTTGGGCTCTGGTAGCAAAGTGAACGGGAGGACCTGGTGAAGAGATCAGGGCAATGCCCGCGGGGATCACCATGGTTACTGGCTTAGACAACTGGTGAAACTGTACATATCCATCAGGTTTGAAGAAGAAAATAAAGTTTAATTTTGGAAGTAAAGATGGTATTTTATATATATCAACTAACAGGTGTCTTTCGGGCATTTCTGTAGAAACAGCCCGTACATAATCGACGCAGTAGGGTTCCACCTCAGAAGAGATCACTGGGAAGTCACCAACATAGCATTAGCCGTGGAGATGACGGGCAAAAGAGTGAGCGTGGGTGGGGGTGGGCGGAATGAGGAAAAGAGCTCCAAAGTCCAACCAGGAAGGGACACCAACGTCAAGGAGTGGACAGAGGAGAGAGCCTCTCAGGTGAGACTTAGAAGAGGCAGGTAGAGCAGCGGACCAAGAGCCATGGGAGGCTGAGGTGCAGAAGCCCTCAAATAGGAGAGAGGCTCAAAGAACGTGTCGCGTGTGGCAAGGGAGTCTCTAAGGACCCGTCAGTGCTAAAAACAACAGAAAGCACTCATTGAAGGACTTGGGTATGCTTTATTTCATATGTATGCATTTATATAAAGTATAGTTTATAAATATATTTGTCATATATACACATGTGCATATACACATATTTATGTGTGTGTGTGTGTGTGTGTTTATAATGATTACTTTAGAACTAGGAAATCTTGTGGAATTCCTCAAAAAAAAATTCTGCCTACTCAAAGGACATCATTTTTTCATGGGAAGTCACGCTCTCTGTGGCCCCATCTATAAAGATAGTATTTTAAATGTTTAATTATTGCTTATGAAAATAATCGTATCAGCTATTTTGATTTGTCCATTTAATGATTTTTAAATATATGAAAGAAAATAAGTTGCCAAAATAAAAATATTAATAGAAGAAAAAGAGAAGTGTTCTCCTTTTGGCCACAGTCCAGCTCCAATCTTGACTCCTTTATCTCAGTTCCCATAAGCACTGATCAACTGTCAAAGACTTCCCAAGAGTGTCCTCACTTAGAAGTGATCTCGTCAGCTGCCTCAGTATCCCAGAAAGTCCTCCAGCAGGCATCTGGCCTCGCTGTTCTCATCAGACTGGCACGCCTTGGAAAAGCTGATCTCAGATCCCCACTCCTTAAGGTCTGCCACGATGTGGCTTTGGCAGTAGTTAGCGTGGAATCCCTAATAAGGAAAGAGAGGTTGGTTGTCTGCATCGAGCTGAAAACGTCTGCAGAGATACGGCTGCTGAAACAGCGTTCGGATGCTCTTAGTCTGCATCAATGGAAGAGGCAAGACCGTGAGAAACAGTAGCCGCGTTCCCTTGTACCCTGGGCGAAATGTATCTGTTATACTGCGTTCCGTTCTGGATGACACATTTTAAGAAAATTCATCCATTGGAATGTATCAAGAAGAGGGCAAAATGGAAAATGTTCTGCAAATTGCTTTTTTTTGTGATGAACACATCCACAGTGGCGACCAAGTGGCAAAGTTTCAGAGTGGGGTGCCCCCTCTGCCGTCTCCCTCCCCTGTAAGAGGGCAGCTTGCCCCACAGAGCACTCAGCAAGTGCCCGCCGGGCACCGGCGTTCTGCACTGCCAGTCAGCCACCAAAAGCGTGCAGTGAGGTGTCCTGGGCGGAAAAGAGGAAACAGCCGAAAGAAAGAGAAATAATTCCAGTAAGTGACGATCGGTGTGGGGTGTCATTAACTGATTTTTTTATAGAACTTTCACAAACACGTTTCCACGGATGCAAAGATTTGGGGACTGTTAGCTTACAAACATACAGGTGGTCACCAGAGGGAAAGGGATGGGGGAGGTAGAAGAGGGTAAAGGGGGATAAATGGTGACGGAAAGAGATTTGACTTTAGGTGGTGAACACACAATATAATATACAGAAGATGTAGTATAGAGTTGTACACTTGAAACCTATAGAATTTTATTAACCAGTGTCACCCCAATACATTCAATTTTTTTTTAAAAAAAGCATACAGCTTGCTTGATGCAGGATTCCTCAGAACGTCTCATGTTTGGATGCCCAAGTGACAGGTGTTCCCACGTTTATTTGACCAGCTTATCCACTGTGATCACTGGTTCTCCACCACATCCGACCAATCGAATGAAATGCCTGACACAGGTCGGGATTTGCACGTGTGGACACCGGGGGCTGCTTTCTTACCCAGGTTAAGGTTGGTGAGACTGAGCTGCGTGTAGGGCTGTGCTTCCTACCTAGCCCCCCCCACCCCCTTGCTCAGGGTGCTCTTTACTATAAGATCACATCACTTCAGTGCTTGCTACCTGACACTCATTTTATCTCACTTTGTCGTCAGCAGTCCGGTGAGGTACCACGTGTCGTTGTCCTGATTCTGCAGAGGAGGATATTAGGATATTGAAGCTTAGAGTATTAGGCCATCTGCCTTGGCTTACAGAACCAGCCAGTGGTGGCCAGGAGGTCATACACCTCGTACCTCGTAGATCCTCAGTTGATGTTAGTGGAACTTGAGGGGCATCCTGTATTTTAATGAACTGGCTTATGAAAACATCCACCGACTCTGGGTCTGAGGTAGGATGTTCAAGAGAATATCCCACTGTGTACGCAAGGACTCGTGCTGAGCTAATGTTCCGAACAGAACAACCTCGAAATCTCTTGTTGAGTCATGGGGCTATCAGCACGCAAAAAAATTGACTTGATTTCTGTTTTTCTTGTTTGCGCTACAAATGAAGGGAATAGCCTCAGGAAAGTGATTTGCCTGGCGTTTGATCTTTATAAAGAAATTACACATAATTAACTTACTTCGTTTTTAGTAAGTTGCTAATGAGGTGATTTGTTGATATTCCAAAGGATTAATCTTTTGGCTTCCAGCATGGAGGTAAAAAAGAATCCACTGTCTCAGAGAAAACAGAACCATCAGGAGTTCTTGAGCCCCCCAAGAAAATAAATGATTGAATCAAAAAATTGGCAACGAGAGGCTATGATCGGAGTATTTAAAGCGAAACAGAAATTCGTGAAATCTTATGATCAAAGCAGTCGAATTAAAATAGAAATAAATTATTTACTTAGCTGAGGGTCACATTTTTCTGTGTAATATTTATTATTTCTTTTAGGAATCAAAACCCACCATCTCAATCGTCCCGTGATGTTTTCGATTTCCCCACACGAATTGCTCTGCTGCTGTATTATTAAATTAAGCCTTATTTTTCCCCACATGGAACTTAACATTTAGTATCTAAAGGTCATCTCCCCAACGTGAGATGGAAAAAACAAAATTTAGCAGCTGCATCGCGTTATCCGAGTCAGAAAAGGGACGTGGAGAGCCAGCCCTGTGGATGGGCGAGACGGCCGAGCAATTAGTCCCTTGTTGTGGGGAAAATCGGATGCGGTGCTCTTTTCCTCACGTCTCCAGCTCACAGTCAGAACCGTCCAGGACGCTGAAGCGCTGAGAATGAGAACTAGATTTGAGCTGATTTGCTATGACCTTTGTTTACTGAATGGAAAGAACTTGATTTCAGGAGACAGATGCCGGTAGCTCTCGCACGTCAGGCGATGACAGTGGGGATCGTGAGGATGCCGTTGGCTGTTAACCAGAAGCGAAATGGAAGGACTTCTTTCGGAGGTCATCCCCCCGCTGGCGTGTGGTCACTTTTCCCGATCTCAGCGTGTTGCTGCTTACCTCCCTCTGCACTGGTTGCTGGTAGGAGTGCATCAGCGTTTTAGCACAAGATATACCTGAAGCACAATTTAAGCACAATTCTATGTAAGTGAAGCTGAACGGAAAACAATTCAATAGTCTGGTTTCTCATAAGGCCTTAGGGTTCTTCGGGTTTGGGCTAATCCATTGATGTCTCTTACTCCTTCAGCATATGGATGAATATAGCCAAGAGAATTCTCATTAGCATCCCCTGCTGATGAAAATCCTCAGCGAATGCCTTCCCACAGAACGGAAAGGTGGAGGGAACTTAGAAGTCCTCTAGTAATCAGGCCCTTGACTGGAAAGAAAAGAAAGGCTTGGGAGAAGAAATCTGCTGAAATCATTGAACTGGTTAGTGGCAGAGCTGGGATCCGGACTCAGGACCCTGAATGTGTGGTTCTGCCCTTGTTCCACTGTTCGGTTCTGAGCCAGTGCCCCCTCAGCACCAGGACCGGGCTGCTAATTGTCTCTGGAGTAAGTGCACACCCAGACTGTGCCCCTCTTGTTAACAGCCGCTCAGAACCCTCCAGAGCTCGGTGGGAAAGGGCACAGCATTCTGTGAACAAACCATGAATGTTTCTCTTAATTCAACAGTGAAGTTGGCAAACGGGATGATTACATGTGAAGTCTGAAATTGCATCTTTTACCTTCAAGGAGATATGCCCCCAGCAAGTCCATGCATTGCTCACTGACCGGAAGGTGTGTTATGTGCAGTGGCCGGAGAGATGGCCAGCATTGTCGTGTGACTTTCCAATCATTTCCTGGTTGACGAGATGCTCACGGGTTAAAAGTATCGTGAACCCATCTCTAAAGCAAGGCACAAAGTGACGAGGCACGTTTGGAACTTCCCAGCATATTGTCGGGGCCAGTCTGAAAACGGACCTCTGTGATTTCCATGCAGAGGGAATTCTCAGCTTGCAATTTTCAGTCTAAAAATTTTATTTCCCCAGTGTAAAAAAAAAAAAAACACACACACAAAAACTCTGGGTCAAACAAAAAGAGGGTGATTGTTTTTAGTCGATTTTCAAGAGCAAAGGCAATTCACAGTGATTTTTTTTTTTAACCAGCTGTAGAACATGGGAAAGAGTGCTTGTTATTCTATTGTTAACTAAATGCCCTCGGATTGTTAATGAGTCAAAGGTGGGTGGGCCCAGCACACAGCCAGCCATCAGAATCCAAGCAGTGTATCATTACAGCCTGTTAGATCTGCATACTTCTTTTCACATTTTTAATAGTAGGTGTTTTAATCTAATTTAAACTGAAAATGTTCTAGAGAATAACTAAAACATCCCAATAGAGACTTGTTTCATAGTAATCAGCATTTTAAGTCAGCCTTTGAGGTTAAAGAAAGGGAAAAAAAAACCTCCATAAAATTCTCTTTTTACTAAAAAAGGGCGGAATACTGTGTGAGCATTAGCCTTTGCTAGCGTGTATGTAGTTGTAGAGAAAGTGTGAAAAGATGCACACCAGGGTGCGGATGGGATCTCTGGGGGGAGGGGGGATAGGAACATGATTCTGAGGGGGCACCCTCCTGCCTGCCCTGCTTCTGGATGGTTTGAATTCTTTTTTCACCTACTGCTTGTTTCAAGAAAAAGTAAAACCATCTCAACAAGGCACTTCAAGTGGCCAATGTATCCTAAATGGCGTTACCCTCCAAGACACACAGAATGCTTCGTATCCGTAAGTCTGCTGTCGTTGACGTGCCCACCTTGACAAATTATTAATTTACTTGTAAAGTCGATGACTACTGTCATTAAAAGAAGATAATCGGTGTATACAGGAAGCTAGCTGGATTCATCTAAGCAAGGGAATTTTTTTTCCCCAAAATTTAGTCATCGTCATTTAAGTGGCTTATGTACAAGTTTTAAATATTTAACAAAGTCAAATAGTAGGTCCAATGGATGGGACTTGATTTGCAAATGTTACTCATGTCTTGTATTCTGTAGGTTACATTTTTAAAATTTGAATGCTGGGAAGTGACTATTAGGAAAGACATTTTATATCCAGAATTCAGTGACTTTTAGTGTATGGTTTCTTCAGGGTGTATTGTTTAGTCTATTTCGTCTATTGTTTCCAGTTAATCCAGTAGCTACCTTGTTTTGTCCTTATTTTCACCTTACTGTTCCTTAGCCTTTATGCAGTTGGGAAGGAAATGTATCCAGTCAAGTCAATTTATTTCATCCAGATCAAAGAATCGCCTTGATGAGTGTGTGTGTGTGTGTGTGTGTGTGTGTGTGTGTGTGTGTATGTGCACGCACGCACACGCGTGTACACACTTCAGAGATCTTCAGACATCCACGCCCCTAACCAGGATGCTATGGTTCACTTAGAGGCAAATGCATTTTTGATGTCACTCGCTTAATAAGTAAATTCACATGAGACTAATGAATAAGACTATTTTATTGAAAAACTATTTTATTACTAATGAAAAACTGTTTTATTAACTCATACTTAAGAATATTTCCTTTTATTAATAATATGATTCTATCCTATTAAAGGATCTCCTTTCCGTATTTTAAGTAAATTTATTGGGGTGACAGTTAGTAGAAGCATATAGGTTTCAAGTGTACATCTCTATGATACGTCATCTGGATGTTGCATTGTGTGCCCACCACCCACAGTCAAATCATCTTCCGTCACCATAAAAGTGGCCCCATTTCCCCTTTACTGACCTCTTACCCCCTTCCGTCTGGTCACCACCATACTACTGTCTATATCTTCAGTTTTATATCTCACATATGAGTGAAATCATATGGTTCTTAGATTTTTCTGTCTGACTTATTAGCACAATATTCTCAAGGTCCATCATGTTGCTGCAAATGGCAGTATTTCATCCTTTCTAATGGCTGAGTATATTCCATGGTATATATGTACCACTTCTTCTTTATCCAGCCCTCCATCGAAGGACACTCTGGCTGTCCCCACGTCTTGGCCACCGTGAACAATGCTACAGTGAGCATAGGGGTGCATATATCTTTGTGAATAGATGTTTTGGAGCTGTTCGGGTAGATACTCAGAAGAGGGATTTCTGGGTCATTTGGTAACTCTGGAGTTAGCATGACTGGCTTGGTCATCACCTGGGCTTTAAGGCTGCTACCTTCTCACTGAGAAAGCAGAGTTACCTGTGATTCTTCCTTATGTTGATTGATCCACCTGGGAAGCCAGACTAGTACTCAAAATGTTACCCAGTACGCATTATGAATGATGTTGAGGAATACTCTTCAGCCATGCCGTAGTCAAGTCTGAAAAGATACTTGTATTTTTGCATATCCTCAAAATAATTCTGTCCATTTAAAGAACATCTTAGAGAGAGTCAGTGAACTGGCCAAAGAGTTCGTGGTAAGTAGCAGAGCCCAAATCTGAACTCAGGACAGCTTACGTTCACAGCTCTCCCTCTTTTCTTCCAATAAGATGCCCGTGCTCTCCGTGAGCATCTTCGCGTTCTGGGCTGTCCAGGTCCTGCCAATCTTCCACCCACTTCCCTCTTTGGGTCCCTTCCGCTGACATATCTGTGTCTGGCCTGTGTTTATGCCACAGATAAAGCTGCTATCCAGTAACAGCTTCTGCCTGAAAGTCCACAACTCGATTCTGCATGCCCCAGGGTGTTTGAATCTCACACCTGTCAGAGGGCAGCGTCCCTTACCTCTAAGTTTAGGGGCATTGGCTCTCTGGTGCCCCAGTACAGAAAGCCTGTTTCCTCCAGTGTGTGCTGAAAAGGAGCAATGTTTTGGGACAGAAATGTGTCATTTAGGTAAAATGTCACAGTTCTAAATCACACACGCACACGTCTACACCAGCCAGCCCCAATCTTGTGGATTTAGCCAGGAGATGATTTCTCGATGGGTTAGTTTTCCTGTTCTATAGGAATACCCTTCAGCCACGCAATCCCGCTGGCTTGCTCATCACCCAGGCTTAAAGACGGCTTCCCTTCCCACGGACGGAGCAGTTTGTCTCGGTGCACAGGCACGTCCCCCTCTGTGCTGTCATAGCGTTGGCCCTTCCAGAGGTTGGAGCTTCTTATCAACCTCTAGCCGCTGAAGATTCCTCTTAGGGCCAGCTTTTGTGTCCCTAAAACACCTCGCAACTTGTCAGTGTACCAGACAGTGGAAATTGCTTATTTCCTTTCAAATATTTAAACGTGGATAAAGTTTAAACTCCTACCATGTCACACTTGTTTTCCAACACCCCCTCCGCGTTACCGACAGTGCAGCTGTGACCCCTCTCTCCTGCGTGGGCGAAGCCTGTGTGCTCTGTCTGGGACGGCCACCTGTGTATCTCCTGGGGTTCAGTTCACATGCCCCACTTCTGCAAGACCTTTCTCCCGCCTCGCCAGGAAGCCTTCACTGTTAGACGGTCCTTCCTTTGTGTTTGCTTAAGAATGTGTTTATAGTGCTGTTAACACAGGCGTGATACTATTCTAGATGGACTACAGACATGCCTGTCTCTTCCAACGCAATGTATGTATTGCTCTACTTTCTGGGGAGACTATCTGTTCCACGGCAGTCATTCAAAAAGTGTCCGTGGAATGAATGAATGAATGCATGAATGAATGAATGCATGCATGCATGCATGCATGCATGAATGCATGAATGATGGACTGAATGATGGAATGAATGAATGATGGAATGAATGAACTATTGAATGAATGAATGATGGGATGAATGAATGAATGATGGAATGAATGAACGATGGAATGAATGAATGAATGAATGAATGAATGAATGAATGATGGAATTGCCTGAGAAGGGGGATGAATGTCTCCTGAGTTTTTTTTAAACAGCGGCACATAAGGAAGCTGACACAGCATAGTTATAGTTAGTGTTCAGGAGCATGAGGTTTTGGAGTTAGAAAGTGTCTGGTGAGAGCGGCCCTTTACTAGCTGTGTCATCCTGTTTAAGATGAGTTAGCAGATGGTGATCAGCACCCTCTGGTGAATGTTTTCTTTTTAAATAAGCAGCCCCCCCTCACTTCAAACCAAGCAGATCCTGCACACACACACATATGCACACCCATACACATACCACACCACACCACACATCCCACATCACATTTAATTAAGTATAAGAAACTTTATTCATCCTAAAAGTTGGATTATATGCCCTAAGAGCAGAATGTAAATTATGATAATTAAATAAGAAATATTTGCTGATTTAGCAAGGTTTTTGTTTTATGTGATTGAAAGCCTCGTCTCCGAGTTTTGTTTGAAGAGAAATAATCCATCCGCAGATGAGCGTGGGCCGTAGAAATGTTTGTTCACGATCTCTCATTTCCCTTTAATGATAATGTTACATTACATCCATGCTGCTTCTGATCCCTTGCGAGGTAATTTCACATCCATTATCTGATTTTGCAGCCACCGGCCAGGTTAATGTCAGAAATGTCTCCAGGCTTACACTGGGATTTGGTTTTTAAAGGCAGATCCTGTCCTGAGATATGGCTGCGTGTGAAACGTTTGCTCGGCACACCGCCTCAGTGAGACCCATAGCAATTGCTGTTGTGCTCATCCAAGGACAAAATTAGGTTTTAGGACTTAACCCGGTGGCCTAATAAAATATAAATAACTTGTTTACCTGACAACAATAGAAACAAAAGCAGACCATCTGAACTACAAGCTGCTACAGAAAGGTAATGAAATGCGATGTTAAAACTATTAATGGAAGAGATTAGCCAGAGAACATATAGGCATATATGCATAGCCTGTGGACATAGACAGTAGTGCGCGGGGGCTTGGGAGGGGTGGGGCTGGGTGGAGGGGGGCAATGGGGGAGATCAGTAATACTGTCCACAATAAATGAAAAAAAAACTATTAATGGATGTTGACCTTCTGAAATTAAATAATAACAAGGAAAGGGGCAAACAAAAAAAGAAGCCATCTCCCCAAGTTCAGAAACTGCATGAATTATGCAGCCCTCCGTGGTGTCCCTTCCGTTTTTAGGAATCTCGCTTTCTGCACTGGCCTTGGCATCTCTTATGCTAATAACATACACTGTGCCTTCCATTCTCGTCTGTTGGGGCCTGGGGCATCTTTGATGGGCCCATTGGTTAGCAATGCCAACCCTTGTCCAGAGGAGAGGCATCAACATGTGTTTGTTGACTTGCATGGAATTTCTGAGCAGGATGAAAGGATGCCCAGTGTAAGCCTGCATGCCGTCTTCTAAATCTTAAGCAGTTCAACCAGGGGGAAGAAAAGGCAAGACATCCCTTTCTTCACTGTATGGGCAATAGTAAAATCCAGCTTTCTGTGGGTTTTCCAATAGGAAATACAGTTATCCTCGCCATAATCTTAGTTTGGTGCTAAATATATTATTCATGACGTGTGGTTATAATGGGTAGCTCGCGTTTTAAAGCAGATGTAGTGATGTTAGCAGTGAAAATGAAATTGGCCATTCCCTGCCTCCCCCCCCATAAAGCTCTGTGTCTTCCCTAGGCAATAAGATACGTCTTTGCAAGTAGAACATGTGGATAAAAAGACGAATTGCCTACTAGCTCGGAGCCTCATTTTAATATTTAATTTCACTTTAGGCGCGTCCCAGTACCCTTGAGAAAACCTTTATTTACTTTTATTTCCCAGCATTAATCTTGTTGCTCTGAAATATGCCAAGTCCTTTATTTACTACGTGTTAAATTAGTTCTAATATTGTGAAGATAACGTTTTACTTTTATGAATGAGTTTGTATTCCAAAATTTATTCAGTGCTGGAAGAGAACACTGACTGTGAACCTTATTCCACTTTTTTTTTTTTTTTTAGCAAAAGCTGGTGGATAGATGACAGGGGAATTCACTCCCATGCACCAGCTTCATTCATTCCTACCCACCAGCTTCATTCATTCCCACACACCAGCTTCATTCACTCCCACGCACTAGCTTCATTCTGTCCTCATTGTCCTCAGGTAGGATGCATGTCTGTATGTCCTTGGGGGCAGAAAAACAGGGCATCAAAACTACAGACCCCAGTCACAAACTCTGCTTCTAAACTGGGCAGATTTAATGATCGAGACCAGTCATACGGAGATGGAGGGAAGAGGGCTACTGATTATGAATTGCCTATTACCTGCCAGGCATGGTATCAGGTATGTTACATGAGCTCTCATTTGCTCTTCAGATCAACAGGGCTGTTCATAGTTTACAGATAGTTCACTGAGGCTAAGGGAGGTTGAATGACTTTAGAAGGTATCATGGCGAGTAAGTGCCAGAGATGGGACTGAGCAGAGGACTTTCTGATGAAAAACCGGGTGATGATATTTGTAGGCATTTGAGCATTATACATATGATGGTGTGCTCGAATAACGCATTTTTATTCGTCTTCAAAAAAAATGAACTTTTCTTTACTTGATTTATTTCTTTTTTAAAAAATATGTTAGATTTTAGAAAGAGAGGAAGGAAGAGAGAGAGGGTCAGAGAGAGAGAGAGGGAGAAACATCAATGAGAGAGAAATGTCAGTCAGCTGCCTCCTGCACAACCCCCCACCAGGGATGGAGCCCACAACCCAGGCATGTGCCCTGACTGGGAATCAAACTGGTGACCTCGTCATGCATGGGATGACACTCAACTAACTGAGCCACACTGGCCAGGCTGACTTATTTCTTCCAAGTATCAATATGGCATGCCTCTGCTATTCTATTCTTATTAATATTTCTGTAAATTAAGGGGGGAAATCTCCTTTACTAGACCTATGTGTAGGATTCAAATATTCCACATAACATCAGAGTCTTCTGCTCATCTCTCAGCAAGGATTATATAGTTGAAAGAATCTAACTTTCACCCGGCCGGTGTGGCTCAGTGGTTGAGCGTCAACCCATGCACCAAGAGGTCTCCAGTTTGACTCCTGGTCAGGGCACATGCCCAGGTTGTGGGCCCAATCCCCAGTGGGGGCATGCAGGAGGCAGCTAATCGATGTTCTCTCTCATCGATGTTTCTATCTCTCTCTCCCTCTCCCTTTTCTCTCTCTAAAATCAATAAAGGGGAAAAAAATAAACAAAAGAAAGAATCTGACTTTATATCCCGTCAGCATCTCTTGTCTTATATTTGCCCTGTTGCTGTCTGTTCATAACTATAATTAAATGTACTCATTTTCTAAAAGTCCAGTTAATTAATATTAAATATTAGTCAAGAAAAGCATGTCTTTTTCCAATTTTATACGTTTGTTTTTATGTACATTACTTGGCATATATATAAAATTTAGAATGGGCCATGGATCATGAGCTGATATTTGTAATACACCCTGAGATTTCCCGGGGACATATATAAATGAAGAGCCATCGTATTTACATTTAATTATAAAACTGATGGGTAACAATGAAAACTGGCATATTCTGAGTACGTGGCAATATTCCAGTGTTGTCGTTTTTACTTTTATTTATAGTCATCTGAAAACAAAAAAGTCTGTCTGAATCTGTTCGAATAAGATAGTGTTAGGACTTTATGTAATAGCTTACATAAATTCCCTTTGTAGCTAATTGGCTTAAAATGGGATTCTTTTGGCACACATATGTGTTTAGGGGGGAGGGGGGAGTCCCCATATCTACATTTTGCTTCCTTGTTTGGATCAAATATATGTAGATATTTTCCTTTATTTTTTTTTAGAACCTATGAAGTAAAGATTATGTGTTAAATTCAATAGTATGCAAAGGTAGCAGTTTTCACCCAACTCCAAGACTTTATTTGGCTTGGTTAAAATGCCTGGCTGACATATGTTTGCTGAAGATAAGGTGCCTATTTAAAACTACGCTCAAAAAAAGGTGGTCAGTGATAGTTCTTTCTGCCTCATTAAAGGCAATATATACTTTCTTCCTTTTTCCTTCTCTTTCTTCGATAAAGTTAGTGTAGATGAACTGTATTCCAATGATCCATCATATTTTGTAATTATGTTTAAAATTAGCACTGAATTTTCACATTTAAGTATCAGGGAAGGTACAGGAGCATCACATAGTAATTCTATGAAGAGAACCTAAGACCGGGGAAAAGAAGGAAGATTTCAGCACTGTAATCTTTTCCCGAAGCTTTGTCTATTCTGATATACTTAGGCTCAAGTTTAATTAATTAATAACCAATAAAAATCAATAGATTAATTATCTACCCATCACTTTCAACAACCTTAGAAGAAATGCTTTTGTGATAGCCACAGAAACATCATATTTCTGCAGATGAAGACTAAATAAGACACTGTAAATTGAGTTTCAGATTTCTTTTACATCATCCCATAATGAAAAATTTCCAGTTTATTCATTCCCGTGTCCAACCCTTTTCTTTCTGCTCATGTCCATCAATTACTGCCTTTCAGACAAATTAGAATAAATGCAAAAGGGATCTGACAATCTTTATGAAAATGAGCTGTGTCAATGTGAGGAAGAGAGAAGTAAGGGATATTAATATACAAAAATTATTTCATCATGTCAACCTTGCTCAAAAGCCCCAGGGACTACCAGTGTACCCAATAAATTGTAAAATCCCTAAATTGCCCTATTGAAAGCTCTGCCTATAGTCTGTTCCAAATTTATCTTTTAAATGTTATTTCCCATTTGCTCCATTGAAGTCACATTGATTTTATCACTTTTTCTCAAACATGTTATTCTTATTCCTATCTCTATTTGGTTGGATTCACTACTGTCCTCCTAGAAAGCATTCATTCATTCATCTACTCCTTTATTCATCCACTTATCATACTTCTATAAATAAAAATACATTCTAGACATGGAGGATATAAAAATGAAGAAAACAATTTATCACATGGAGGGAGCTCATAGTCTAATAGAAGGGATATAACTATAGTATTTAGAGTATATCTTAATAATTAGTAATACATTTTGCTTCCTCCAAGTATGTAAAACTTACCTAACCTCTAAGTCCTGGGCCATCACCTCTCATGATATCTTCCATATTTATTTTAGTTCATTTTCTCTTCTCCCTTCTCTGAACTACAACATTTATTGCCTATATTGCTTTTAAAAAAAAGAAATCGTGACTTCTTGAATTTATCTCAATAAAATATGCACTTATGTTTTTCTTAATTACCATTGTTACTGATGATAGCAATTTGAAAAAATAATTAATTTTATCAAAATTGCTCACAGTATGAAGCATAATGCTTATACACAGAGTTGGTGCATAATAAACATTTTTGCAAGAATAAATAAATGAAAGAAAGAAAGGAAAGAACCACCATGGCCAGAACAATGTGTTTGATTAGGGAAGAAAAAACATGAACACATTTAAGTACATACATGGAATAAAACACATATAAAGAGGTAATATTTCAATTGCCTGGAATGCATCTAATATGTTATAATGGAATATTGCCTTCATCTCAGTATTATTTCACTAACGAATCGTTAAATCTGAGTAGTGGTTTAAGATAGTCTGGAGAAAGTACTCACAGGTGGTCTAGAGTGAGCAGCCTGTCAACATCACGTCAGAAACTCTGCCTGTGTTTGTAATCCAATGAAGGAGTATTGGGAGGAACTTTCAAGAGGCAGTTTTCAGATGATGGTGATTAACAAACAGTTGGTCCTTTCCTACAAAAATAAAGGTGATTATTCCATATTAAAAAATAAGTATAAGCCAATCGTGGGCATTCTTTTCCTTTTGCTGGTGGGTGGAGGAGGAAGGTACTTGTGAGCCGGTCTTGGTCAATGGACTTGTTTGGGGACCTAAAAGACAGTCTGTGTTAGGACAAAAACACACTGAAGATAGAAGAGTGAAGACTTACAAAGAACTGGGATTCTATGGTGGGTCCCTGAGATCACCATACCTCTGGATTTTTTGTTATGTGAGATGATAAAGATGATAAATGTCCTTAGTGTTTAGTCCCATTTGAGTCAGAGTATTCCACTGCCAGTATTCAAAGGATTCGTAATATAAGGACCATTGAAAATGATCAGTAATAACCTGGCCATTGTGGCTCAGTGGATTGAGTGTCGGCCCATGGACTGAGAGGTCCTGGTTTGGTTCCCGGTCAGGGCGTGTGCCTGGGTTGCAGGCTCGATCCCCAGTAGGGGGCGTGCAGGAGGCAGCCAATCGATGTTTCTCACATCAATGTTTCTATCTTTCTCTCCCTTCCCCTCTCTGTAAAAAATCAATAAAAATATATTTAAAAAAAAGAAAAAAATTATCAGTAATATCAAAACAATTGGAAGATACTCATTAGCAGTTTAGATATGAAGTTAACTGAATTCCTTGAAAAGCAAAAGCTAATAAAGCAATTTGTAAGATTTTTTTCAGCTCTAAAAATGTGTTTTTGGTGAGTTAAAAATATTTTTTACTTGCATGTGATTTTTTTTTTGAAATCCTAATAATAACGATATAAATACCTAGTATTTTGTAGGGTGCTGTTCATCAGCATTATGACATTGTGTCTCATCATAACCTTATGAGGTTGAATGAACAAATATGATAATATTCTAATTTAAATTAGGTCATTAAATGTAAGTTATTTATAAAATCAAAGATGGTAGAACTCAGATACCCTGGTTTCTTATTTGTTTTTTTTGTTAATCTTCATCCAAGAATATTTTTCCATTGGTTTGTTTCTAAAGAGAGTGCAAGGGACAGAGGGAGGGAAGGGAGAGAGAGAGGGAGAAAGAGAGAAGTGAGAGAGACACATTGATTGGTTACCTCCTGCACCACCCACAACCTCTACCAGGGCTGGGATCAAACCTGCAACCCAGGTACACACCCTTGACCAGAATCAAACTCCAGGCTGAACCAAACCGGCCAGGATTCAGATATCCTTTTTTAAATTTCTTATTTGCTGTTTTACCAGACTTGTTATTGGAACTCAGAGCTGATGTGATCATTCTAACGGTTTTTAAACCCATCATGAAACACACGCACCACCCCAACCTTATGGTGAATTCAAAGTCAGAAAATCGTTAGTCAGTTACATTCCATGAAAATAGACATCATTAAAGATATACCCTGAGAGATGGGGAAGGAGCTGGTGGGAAAAGGGGACGGTGTCCTCATGCGCCCCCCCACCCCTCCACTTTGCCCCTTTGTAACTAACTCATTGTTACAGCAATCATGTGGGGGAAATACCTCACATGCCTAAGCTCTTAGAATGTTTGAAATGTGTTTCTATAAATAGAGTTAGGAAATTAATAAATGATAACATCATAGTTCCAGTTATGTTTTCAATGTGAAAAGTGTTCATTTTCAAGTGTAGAGTCCTTCGCCTTGATTGTGGATATTAGAAAAGAGAATGTGCGAGGTTCTATAGAAATAAGTGATGCAAAATTTCCATATGTCTCAGTGTATGCACAGTCAATATATTTCTAAAGACTTGGGTAAAACAAGCAAATCTGATTTTGAGTAGAATTCTTAAATAGGTTTTGCAATGTCTCCTCTCTGATGTGAAAATAATGCAGGATTGGGAAGTTCACAGGCTCATTTATGTTATGTTCATTTAAATTTGCCTGTTCCTAGTGCCATGTAATCTTCTTTCAAGTGGATCATGGATATTGACAAGTATGTCTTTATACACTTTATAGTACCATTTGCCACAAATAATGCAAGATGCTTTCATAAGATTGAGCAATGTTTAACTCTTAGTTTAATGAGGCAAAATTATGTATATCCAAATGAAGTTTATACACATCAAAATACTGTTCTCTAGTTCTTTAATCTCATTTTTGTATATGTGTGTGTGATTTAGTCTGTTTCTCCTGACATTTGTGAAATCACGAAGTTCTTCTACAACTGGATATGTGTTTCTTCTCTTTAAGGATGCTGCCTTACAGTAATACCATGTTACTGGTAAAAATATGTTTGGTAGAGTAGACAATACATCTCAAACATCAAACTTAAACTAAGCACTATTTTTATTGTAACATTAAAAGCCAGACTTCTACAACCCTGCATTGAAAACAGAAAGTATTTGTCCTTAATGTGCCTGGGCCAGATTATCTTCTAGCACCAGAAAAATATATTTGATTTTGTAAATGAAGATTTGAGCCCTGGCCGGCTGGCTCCATTGGCTGGAGCATCGTTCTGTACACCAAGAGGTTGCACGTTTGATTCCTGGTCAGGGCACATACCCAGGTTGTGGGTTCCGTCCCTAGTCAGGACACGTACGGGAGGCAGCCAATCGATGGATGTTTCTCTCTCACATTGATGTTTCTCTCTCTCTCTCTCTCTCTCTCTCTCTCTCTCTAAAATCAATAAAACATATCCTCGGGTGAGGATTTAAAAAAAAAAAGGATTTGACAAATACTAAGTCCTTTTTACTTTAGAAAACCCTGCACAAATAACAAATATCATCACATTAATTGGCTTTTTTTTTTTTTTTGCTTAGATAAGATGATTTTTTTTCTCATAAAAGGGAATGAAATTTTTTATCAATCACTACTCTCAATCCAATGCATTTGAGAAATCTATCTTTGAGCCCGTTATTATCTGTTAACTTTGGCTCTGCCTCAAAAACTTTTTCTTCTTTGCCCGGCCGGTGTGGCTCAGTGGTTGAGCATTGACCCATGCACCAAGAGATCACCAATTCGATTCCCGATCAGGGCACATGCCCAGGTTGTGGGCCAAATCACCAGTGGGGGCATGCAGGAGGTGGCCGATCAATGTTCTCTCTCATCAATGTTTCTTTCTCTCCTTCTCCTTTCCTTTCTCTCTAAAAATCAGTAAAGAAAAAAAAAACTTTTTCTTCTTTGCAGTATTTCCCTATTTATTTTGCTGGGCCCAAGTTAGTGTGTGTGTGTGTTTTGTTTGTTTGTTTGTTTGTTTGTTTGTTTGTTTTGAGCCTCAAAATGTTCATATATATTGGAACTGGTATAGAGTAACTTATCTCTCTATGTTTAGAAACTAGAGTAGTGATGTGGAAAATAAATGATTTATTTCCATAGTGATGTAGGGGAAAAACATTTACGTTTATTAATGTTGTATATATTATAATAGTTCCTAAATATAATCAGCACACACCATAGCATCTTTAAACTATACTAAGTCTTATTCCTTTTTATATAAACAGCTCTTAGAATAAACCCAAAACAGTGCACAGTGTATGAAAAAGAAAAGAGAAGAAAGGAGAAAGGGAGGGAAAAAATAGCCATTCAAGCAATCTGGGAATTTATAGTTCAGATGACTATAAATTATTTTAAAGCAATATAAAATGCCTATCTATATTCATTATATATAGCATTGCTGTTTTTATTTCTGTAATTGAGTTCTCTTTCTGGAGAACATTGTTAAATATATATATTTGTTGTAGACTAAACTTCTATTTAATAAGGTGTAAGTTGCCAAGCAAGCTTACCTTACTTCTTCAGTTTCTAAACTCATGCCTTTGCCCCCCTCCTTTTAAAATCAATTATCCAGTAATTTGCATTGATGCTCTAGACCTCCAGGAGGCATCTCAGAGTATTCCATCACAAAGAATTATTAAAACGAAAGCTTCAAAGCTAAATCTTCGGTGGTAGCTAAAAAGCAGATAAGGAGCGTATAAATCTGAGTCTCCAAGACAAGGAGTTCTATAAATTAAGGGCAAATAGGCAAGTGATTAGGCAACATGTGATTTAAGGGAAACGTCTTTCAATGGTCATGAATAAATTCCTTTTAAAGACATTGTATTCTGTTCACTAAATAAAAATGTGCCAATTCTTGAATGATTAATACCAAACTTTGGCTTTGAACCCATCAGCTAATAAAAAGATGAATAAATAACATCAGTGAAGGTCATCTGGTCTACCTGTTGGCTTTAGATTGGTTTGGTCTGTTGCCTCTTCAGTGTCTTCAGCTCTCAGAAATATGAGAACTGACATGGCCCAAGAAAATCAAGACATTTGAAATATGTGGCATGATGGTAATGTTGGTTTTGTGCCAAGGCAGATATGCAGCTACTGTGCCTGCAATGACTCTAATATAATGGAAATGGAAATAATTTATAATCATACTGTGCTTTATGGCATCGATGCTTCAGGACTCTTGAGATATGGTGTAGCATCTTGCTTCCCTCGGGACTAATAATGTACATTTTATCTAAGTCATAATTTTAATTGACTGCCCTGGTTAAGATAGGTTTTTCTTCCTCTCAACCTAACCACAGTCAGTATTTAAATAACATTAAACAAATATTGTTTCTGTTTTATCCACCCTCAAGTCATAGGTCTTTGCTTTAAGAAAAATGTAGGCTAGCTCTTTAGTTTTTAGAAAGTTCAGGGACTTCATGAACTGTACTCAGGAGTAATTGATTAATTGGTGCTATATTTTATGGTTTTGGCACATTCAAATAGTTTCACACTTTTAGTGCCATTTCCCCTTCTTTGAAACACGAGACCTGTGTCCATGGTAGAATTCTCATTGTTAATTTATGTTACTTGCTCTATTGCCCATTAGTAAATTATTCTGTTTCAAAGGCGGAAGTATGTTGTTGTTTTTTTAACATGGAAAAAGCATCATATAAATTGGGCAGTAGGGAAATAAATATTATGATCGTTAGCCATTAGCATGCTAAATACTGATAATGCATACATCCATTCATTTGTCACAGCTTATTCCAATAGATGCAAATTCGAGTCTATGAATCTGTTATTTACTGTAATGATAAGACTGAGTGGTTTAAGCCCAACCTTTGGTCCTTTTCAGTTGAACTCTAGCAATTAGTCCCTCATATAGATTTGCATAACCCCCAATTCTGTTGTAACACTTAGAATTTTGTTCTTTACATCTAATCTAGCATTAGGAAAGTCCTTTCTCACCTACCACCGTGGAGCCTTTGCGAGAAAACAAACAGCATCATAGCCTCATCAAGTACCTTATTCATACAGTTGTAAGAAACAATTGTTTAATCAAGAAAAAAGTTGCACACATAGTGTATAGTATACACATGAACAACTGATGAACATGTCTTCATGAAGGGGAATACCATTTCATAACTTGAATTGGTATTTTAATGAGATGGAAGTTACCTTTGTTGGACCTTCCTCATTCAAAGTTAGTGAAACTTTCCCCTCCGTATGTAAGGCTGTGTCTCAAGCTGGACATCCTGAGAGTTGTTTTCTGTACTTAAATATTTGAAATTGTAACTTTGTCTTTCGTTCAGCTCCATCATTCTGAGCATAACTTAGTCATCAAATCTGCTCTTTTCAATGACTACAATAGCTAATATTCTCTTAGGTTATTTTTATGGATTCACTACATAAACCCTGGCAAGACTCCTATGAGACAGGTAGTACTCTTAATCCTCGTGTGTCTTCCCCCGTGTTACCCAGACACCTGCTGGAGAGCTAGGCAGTGAACTTGAGGTCTGACAGCACACCTCGCTCATAATCATGAAACGTTATTTCCCTCTTCTCGACACCTCTGTCTTCTGCATTCCTTCTGAATCTGAACTGGGTCCTGAGCAACACAGAGCCCAGCTGTAGGGCCAGCCCCCTCCCCCAAGGCAAGTGTCTTCCAAACTGTCAGCAAGCGTTTCCCTCACTCACAGGAGTTTCTTTCTCCTGCTCTTGGGAAGTCTCAGCAGTGGCAGGTGCCCCAGGGAAGGGACTCTTTGTATCCCAGCAGCTGTCAGTGCTAAGAGAAGTCCTGTTTAACTGTTTCTTTGATCTTTCTCCTTCCAGCTTAGTGATTCAAGATGATGCTTTTATCTTCTGTTCCTTAGTTCACAACTGTTGACTAAAGGAATCAACAAAACTTTCTTTGCTCTACCCCCATTGCTATTGAGTTTCCAGGGCACAGATCTCATTCTGTGGCTTGTTGATCAAACTTTCCCTTAGTTTTCCTCGTGATACTGACCATCCAGTCGACACAATTGTGTTGTAATATTCTGCTTTTAGAACTTCATATTATTAAGTACTTGCTGAATCTCTGGATATGTGTTTTCATTTCAGAACAGTGGGAAATGAGTTAATAAAACTTCTACTTCCATTTGAAAGACCCCCCGAGAGGCACTTGACCAGTGGCTGTTGTGTAAATGTTACTGAGAATGAAAAGCATAAAGGAGATTTACAGCTGCAGTTGCCATCTATTCCAAACTTTATACACAGTAACAAAATAACACTTAGCACGTTAATGGTTGTTTCTATGAAAAGGCTACAGTGTGATTTATGTCACAAATTAGACACCGAAAACTTTCATGCAACATTATTGCTTAAAAATCAGGAGGGGTAAATATAACTTGAAAACATCGTATTTTCCCCAAAATAAAATTTTGGCTTTCAGGAAGTACCTTTTCATTAATTTCCTAATAATTAAGTCTTATTTCCATAAAAATATGTTTTTGTGGAAACTTCAAATACACTTGAGAAACCAACTGATTTTTTTAATTAAACAAACCTCAGTTATTGGCGGCTCTGATATTTTTCTTTATCCGCAAATAAATAAGCCTTTGTCCATCAAGGTGGACAAAGATAGAAAACACACACATATAAATATATGTATATATTTACCATGTACCATTGATCATTTCACCCTTCAGTTTCTTCTGTGGAGCAAACCCTCATTATATACATTGGGTACATAACAATGTTTGAAAAATCTGTACTTTTTGCTGGTATGTATTTTATGGCATTTATTTTAATTAATGTGAAAGGTGAATGGCAAATGTCAATGCCAGTCAAAGTAGGACTGTAACCTTAATACACCTGAGAGTGTCTATGAAAAACCTTTTTCTCCCAACAAAAGGACAGGCACACTTGACTTAAATGGAAGTTTCTCTTCAAATCGTAATTTTTTTTTTTTTTTGACATTCAGTATTATATTAGTTTCAGGTGTACAGCCTAGTGGTTAGACAATCGTACACTTCAAATCGTTTTGAAAGCAATGCAGTTACGCTGATAGTGTTGCGATTCCTCCACACCTACGCCAGGCTCCCCTGGACCCACCTGGAGCCGTCACTTCCGAAAGCCCATTCATGGACTCCCTCCATACGGACGTTCAGAATGGACTCACTTGGGAAAGCTTGTTTATTCTTTGATAATACCGAGCTCAGCACTCAAGACTGGCTGCAGAAGTCTTGTGTTGGGGTACCACCGTATATTCTACAGGGACTCTAAGGCCATTAGGTACATCTTCTCACCCATGAGTAATTGTCTTGTATCTGACTCCATCACTTTGTCAGCTTAATCTCTCAGAATGTATACATCAGTTACCCCTGACCAAGCTCAATATTCAGCTGGTGTTTCCTACATCTCACACTGATGTCTAATGCGCAGCTCAAAATTACCCCACATGCTGTGTTGATATTCCCTAACAAACTGCTATTTCCGTCATCTTCATCTCCATGAATGACAATACTCTTCTTCCAGTTGCTCAGACCAAACACTTTGGAGTTGTTCTTGACTCTTCTCTTTCTCTTCAATATCAGCCCATCTGTAAGTCCTGCTGCCTGGACCCTGACACTGTGTCCAGTGTCTGCTGCCCCGCTGTCTGAGCCACCACACCAGGGCGTGCACTAACCTTCCAGATGGTCTCCCCACTTCCACCTCCGCTTTCCTGTGGTCTGCTCTCAGCACACGGCCAGAATCACACTTCTAAAATGCAAGCTAGATCATGTCAGCCTCTCCTCACAACCTTCCGCTTCTTACCACTTCACTACTGACAAAGGACTGGCCCTCAAAACACTTCCAAGCTGTGAACCCCTCTGACTCCCCCCACCACGTTTTCCTCATTGTCTCTGCTTCAGCTGTATTCTCCTTCCATCGTGCTAGGAACAGTGTTACCCCAGGATCTTTGCACATGCTGTTTCCTCTGCCTGGGATTCTATTCTACATGGCTACCTGTCTCCTCTCCAAGCCTTTGTCCAAATGTCAACTTCTTGATGAGGCCTTCCTGACAGTCCTGTTTATAGTGGAAACAACTCTTCCCACCCCCTCCTCTACTCCCTACCCGCCTTCCCTGCCTACGTAATTCATTTTTATTTAAAACTCTTATTTCTCCTAATGTAATATGTTCTTTATTTGTTTGTTTTTCTCTATCTCCTCCCACTCAAAAACCCTTAAAATTCAGGGGTTTGGGTCTATATTGTTTAATTTTACATCCTTGGATGCTAAGTCAGTGTTGGCCCATGGGAACAGCTGTGTCTGTAGTGAAGATATACGGTTCTCTCTAAAACTCCTGACAGCCCTAGAATGTTAAGGTGTACCACCACGAATATTCGGAACACTCATTCGTACATGGCTTAGAGCCTTTGACCAGGTGTATTTGTGCATGTTTATAATTCGTTTAGCATCTTCGTAGACTATTATAGGTACCTTCTCAATTTGATCCTGGGTCCTCATTCTTGTGGTTCAGCAATGATATGTAGTCCCTATCTTGACACTTAATTAGTAATTGAATTATTTTTATTAGATTTTAATGCTCTAATGGCTTCTGAAGTTGAACATATGGCCTTAATTTATTATATTTCCCTTCTCGAATCTCTTTTCTGACATATATTTGGAATGTAACTTTCAATTTCTTCTGCAACAGTATGTTGACCATGACAGTCTCCCCATCTGTAAAGATTTGTGATGTTTTACAACATTCTTCGAGCATCTGTGATTGAAGACCATTAGGTTCTTTCTTTCTTCACTGCTAATTCTGTTGCCTAAAACCTCTCTACATAAGGTAGTTATGGGGCCTTTTTATTCTCCATGTATCTTCAATGTACCAGGTTCCTTCTGTCCAGGGTAGTTCTTTTATTATGAGAAGAAAGAACATAGATATCACATTGTAGTTCTTCTGTTCTCTGTATGAGTACTATGTGTTTGTAAATATTTATCAGTTTGGTTTAGTAACAGGAAACGCCAATGGATTCTCAGCTGTCCCCAAAAATGAAGTCGACAGAGATTAGGCTGAGTCAACATTCTATGGAACAAAAAAGATGGGTGGGAGCAGAAGGGGTCAGAGACAATACGCAGTTCCTTGGACGTTACTGGGGGGGTTGAATTCATCTTTAGGAAGGCTTTCCAACTGAGGGTCAGAGAGCCAAAACAAGGTTCAAAGGTTATATTATGCCAAACAAGGAAGAGTGCAGGAGCTCACAGAGATAAAGGTTAAGGTTGTGGAGAGTCGGTAAAGGCCAACCTGCTGGTACTTGACGTTAAAAAGATAACAAAGCAGAACTAAAATCTGGCAACCGAAGAGAGATCAAGCAAAGAGCCTGGATTCCAAGGACCGGAGCTACATCGTAAGAATCAATTTAGAACGAACTGTGAAAATTTCTTTTTATTTAAGATGCAGGATCATTTTGAGCTCCTGATAGCTTCTCATTGACAAACCTCAGAGTAGGGGGCGGGGGGATGGATGAGATGAACCAAAGAATTTATATGCATGTATGCATAACCAATGGACACAGACAACAATGCTGGGGGGGGGGTGAAGGGGGGGGTGGAGAGGAGGGGTTCTGGGGGGGAAAGGGGAAACATCTGTAACAAAAATAAATTAATAAAAATTGGAGAAAATAAAATAAAGAAAAATACATAAATCTAATAGAGTCCATGATTTTCTGATAATCATGAATTTTGAAGGCTCTTGCTCTGTGGACACTAATGTGAATACTGATGACTTGATGTTAAGTTGGTCTGTCCTGTTCTGTGTGCTTTCTCTGCATGTTCGTTAACGTGCTTCTGTCTTTGATTTGCCCATTTTGTTCTTGCCCACCCAGGGACTTCTAGGAATGCAATTTATACCCTGTGCAATTTAACTCTTAAATCCTATTGTATTAGACAACCTTTATCTTCTCATTAATAATCAATTATCCTAAATTAATTTCATCATTCGTGCATATTGTTACCTGTTCTGGTTACATATCACTGAGTAATAAACAACCACAAAACTTACTGGGCAAGGCAACTACCATTTTTGTTGTGATGAAGACAGGTTCTGTGAGTCAGAATTCAGCTGGGAACAACAGGGATGTCTCCTAAATACCGGGAGTCATAATCATTCTTTTATTTATTTGGTGTTTCTTTTTTAAAATTTTTTATTGAATTTTTGGGGGTGACATTGGTAAATGAAAGTACATAGGTTTCAGGTGTACAGTTCTATATACATCATTGGTATATTGTATTGTGTGTTCACCACCCCAAGTCAAGTCTCCTTCCATCACCATTTATCCCCCTTGTACCCTCTTCTGCCTTCCCCACCCCCTTTTCCTCTGGTATTCACCATATTGTTGTCTGTGTTTACGAGGTTTAGCATTATTATTTTTTTAATCCTAGGAGAAAACATAGGCAGTAAAGTCTTGGTCATTTCTCATAGCAATATTTTTTCTGATCTATCTCCTTGGGCAAGGAAAACAAAAGAAAAACAAACAAATGGGACCACATTAAACTAAAAATTTATTTCACAGCAAAGGACACCATCAACAAAATGGAAAGACAACTCACTGACTGGGAGAACACATTCGTCAAAGATACACCTGATAAGGGATGGATATTCAAAATCCATAACTCAACACTAAAAGAACAAACAATCCAAATAAAAAATGGGCAGAGGACCTGAAGAGACACTTCTCCAAAGGGGACATACAGACATGAAAAGAGGCTCAATGTCACTGATCATCAGAGAGATGCTAGTTGAAACCACAAGGAGGTATCACCTCATACCTGTCAGAATGGCCGCCACCAACAAGTCAACAATCATTACTTTAGAGGACATCTTTAACCAATTTATGACTTGAGGTTCCCGGATCTAAATCTGCATGAGGGCTAGCGTTGACCCAGGTTTCTTCATAAAGGGTATTTACCCCCCCTCGCCCTTTGCTCAGAACTAATGCATCACCATCTAAAGTCCCCTGAGGGTGAGGAAGGAGGGGTTAAATTTTAGTTCACCTTTACCTGGGTATATAAATTTTGGAGGGTCCTAGCTTAACGTGGAGAGGGTCTCCAGTGTGATCCCCACATTTGTTAAGCTTGGGTCCTTGACTTCTTCTCTATCTCTGCAAAGGTTGCGAGAGTGAGTGCAGTCTAGATCCACTGGGGTCAGCCAGTGTCCAGACTTCAGTGCTGATGCCCACTCAGTACACTATGCCCGTCTGGGTTCTCTAATATGTACAGGGCTGGGCAACAGTAGGTTTGCGGTTGCTCTTACGGAAAATAATGCCATCATTAATAAATAATCATAAAGAATAAATTCTGTGTTTCATGTACTCACTATATATATATATATTTCAAGTCATCTTAGTTGTTTTTTCTTTTAATCAGCTGCATAGTTGGTCTGAGTAACTTATTTGACATTAATAAAAACGAACACTCTATATTATTTTTCTTTTAGATTTCTTTTATCTTTTAGATTCTTCTATGAGTAACAGGGGCATTACATTTTTCTTTCTCACACACTCCTGGTCACAATTTTTAGTGTCAAAGTTTCAATATTAACAGCAATGAAACTCATGGACACAGGCAACAGAGTGGTGGTTACCAGAGGGAAGGGGGTGGGGCGTGGGGGGAGGAGGGGGCCTAATCTATGGTGACGGAAGATGATGTGACTTTGGGTAGTGGGCACACAGTGCAGTATACAGATCTTGTATCATGGAAATGTACACCTGAAACCTATGTGATCCTATTAACAATGTCACCCCAATACATTTAATTTTAAAAAATAATACATTTTATAAAAGAGGGATTTTTTTTCTTTTTTTTTTCTTTTTCCCTCCCTTGTTCACTGCTGCTGCAAAACTGGAATGAAACTGCTTAAAATTCACCTGTACTCTCTATCATATGGAGCTTCTTTGTGAGATGACTTTTAATCACTGATTCAGTCAGTGCAACGGTTACTCGGGCGTTCTGTGCTTTGTAGAGATGGTACTACAATCTATACCTTTGTTCATCTCGCTAAGTTGGCAAAATGTTGGCTTGAGGTAGTTCATAGCGTTCTCGTTATGTTGTTAATATTGGGTGGATCTGAACCTTTGCCTCCTCTTTCGCCTTCATGACCCTCAACAGAGATCTGTATTGTTTATCTTTTCAAAGACGTTCCTTGGACCCACTCATTCTTCTCCTCCTGGTTCTCTATGTCACCAGAATCTACTCATTTTTTTTCTACCTTTTTTGCATTTCCTTTTTCTTTCTTTTAAAATATCGTTTATGCTCTTATTGGTTTTTCAGAGAGAGGAAGGGAGAGAGAGATAGAAACATGGATGTGAGAGAGAAACTTTAATCGGCTGCCTCCTGCACGCCCCCTGCTGGGGGTCGAGCCCACAACCTGGGCATGTGCCCTGACTGGGAATCGAACCGGGACCTCTCAGGCCATGGGACAACACTCAATCCACAGAGCCACACCGGCTGGGCTACTTTTTCTTTCTTTTTGTTATTTCTTAAGATGAACCCCCCACTGACATATTCTTTATTTTTAATGTAAGTATTTAAAGCTATAGATTTTATTTAGAAGTCCTGTCATGTATCTGTCTCCATGAGTTTCATTATATAGTATTTTCATTTTTGTTTAATAATGTTCAGTATATTAAAGTATGCGTTATGATTTTTATCAGTCCATGGTTTATTTAAAAGTGTTTTTTTAATTATTATGCACACAGGTATTTGATGAGTTGTTTCTACGTGCTTGCATTATAGCTAGAGAGAGTGAATTCCTGGACATATGAGGAAGTACTTGCATGATGGCTTGTTTATTGTCAATTTTCATAAACATTGTGTTTTCTGGAGAGGATGGTATATTCTCTAATTGTCGAACACAAAATTACATATTTTTAGATCTTAAAACTTTGGGTGTTAAGTTTATTGAACAAGATAATTTCTTAAAATTCACAACTAAATGTTGACAGATCCATGACAAACCCTCTCCAACTCATTGGTTCAATGAGTCTTTCATAAAGACCAACCCTCTTCCTCTCCTTTAGAAATAAAATGCTTTTTATTTCACTGCGGAGAGAGGTGTATTGTAGGGAAGTACGGCCCCCTATTCTAGCAGGGAACTCCCAGTCGTAAGCTGCCCCACCGTATTGGCAGAAACACAGGGACTCATCGGAGGAAACGAGCACTTGGCGGCCGTGGTTTCTTGTGCCCGTGGCCTTTCTGTAGCGGCCCAGCAGGGCGACAGTGCGGGGCAGGTGGCATCACCAGATGGCCGTGAGTTCTGGGCCGCCGAGAAATCGGAGTTCTAATTGATTCCATGAAAAGAACGTTTCCGATGGCTGTAGGGCGAGTCCCAGCTTGATCCAGTACATAATTAAAGGACATCATACTATTAAATAAGCTGAACTCAGGAGTAGAAAGCAAGAGTCCCCTGCACTGTCATGTAACTCGCCCACCCCCTCGTCAAGGCAGAACGCGCTCAGCGCACGAGGGATGTACCTGCTGTCGTTGGAACTCCTCCTGGAGTGCATGGACCCAAGTCATTCCACTGCAGAATGAGGGTGCCCCTTACACCCCGCCGGCTTCAGGTCACAGAATACTTCACGAGCACCGGCTGAAACACTAATGCATTTTACATGGCCCGTATGATTTCATCAGAGAAGCCTGGAAGGAAGGGGCTCTAGCTTGGGCTAGGTTCATGGTCCATTGGTGCTAGAACGTGATGTTTTCCCTGTCACCCCTCATGGCTGGTCTGCAGACAAGCCCTCTGCTCACACATGCCATTAGTGAGAATATGCCACCTGAATCCCCTAACACATTGCCTTTCGGATCCCATTAGTCATAATGAAGCCATGAGCCCCACGCCCTGCCACGCAGGACTTTTCCGTATCTGACCCGCCCGGCCTCCGTTCTGGAAAGCAGGCCTACGCCTCGATCTGGAAGACCAAGAGGTCGCTGGTTCAATTCCTGGTCAGGGCACATGCCCAGGTTGTGGGCTTGATCCCCAGTGGGGGGCATGCAGGAGGCGGCCAATCCATGTTCTCTCTCATTGATGTTTCTCTCTCTCTCTCCCTCTCCCTTCCTCTCTCTCTAAAATCAATAAAGAAAAAAAAATTTTTAAAAAGAGAGAAATTATGGTAGTATATATGCCACAACTGATCTTTAATAAATGGGTGGTTGAACATATCCTAAGATGTCTTAAACTTTGATACTGGGATCTCATCGTCACAAAGGGGATTTAATTCAATCAAACACCTTCCTACTGCTTACCTGTGGGCATTCAGATGAAGACTCCTCCGAAATTAAGATTTTAGCAAGTCGATATTTTAAAATGTGGAGGTATATATGCATATATCTCATCAGGATTTGCAGTTAACTGGGCGACCTACCTTTGTGTACCGCTGGTAGCATTTAACCCCCGGAAGTTTATGAGGACGCTATTCTGAGTAGAAATCCCATTTAATTTCCCAAGAAACCCCAGTTTGCCATTCTAAATTGGTGATTTATGTACTGCTATTGCCTTCCCTTCGGTGTTCTAGATGATACATAGCCTCGTGAATGATAAAAATAAAAAAGCATCATTGCATTTACTTCAGCTCTTTGCCTTTGCTTTGACTCGGCAGGGAGAGACCTTTAATTTCGATATGCTTTGAGATCCGTGACAATTGACATTTTTTTTACCCGGTGACTTATTTTCCCACTTTCACGTGCCTCCCCCCTTGACTGAATTTAGTCCTTTGTCGTGTCGTGGAGGCCGACTACCGAGTCCCCCGGAACTCACAGATCAGTGACCGTGGGCTTGAAGGGTGTGTGCTTGGGAAAATCAGAGACCGGTTTCGTTCTCACAGACGTTTTCGTATGTCACCCTTAGACATTCTTTCTGCAAGTCAATACTATGTTATTAATAAACGTTACATTAGCAGAACACGTTCAGTGCACATGTGCTTGTGACATGGTTAATTAATTGTTTTCTCCACAGTAATCACTCCGCAATGAAACCCATGTTGCTCGTTTGATATGAGAAACAGGAGGAACTTGGGCCAGATGTATGAATTTAAAAAAAAAAAAATTTTTCTTTATTGATTTTAGAGAGAGAGGAAGGGAGAGGGAGAGAGAAAGAAACATCGATGAGAGAGAACATCGATTGGCCGCCTCCTGCATGCCCCCTACTAGGGACCTGGCCCACAACCTGGGCATGTGCCCTGACCGGGAATCGAACCGCCAACCTCTTGGTGCACGGGTCGACACTCAACCACTGAGCCACACGGGCCGGGCCAGATGTATGAATTTTTTTTAATGGCGTTGAGTCAGGGAGCTGGCTGCACCCACCTCACAATGCCAGGGGGATGAGCGCACTTGAGAGGACTGGCTGGGACTTGTTCCCCTCCACATGGGTGATGGCCTAGCCTGTGGGACCCCTGCTTGGCCCAGCTCCCTCTGCTTGCCTGAGCGGCGGCCTCCCCCTCCTCTGTGGCTCCCTTCTCTTCTGCACTTTCTTTGCTGAGAAATGCAAATTAGTTCACATTCTTCCTTATATGTGTTAATATATTCAGCCACAACTTCCCGTTCTAACGGACCAGAGACCTGACTAGAACAGCTGAAGGCTATCGTAACTGTTCTAACCCATGACGGCGTTTCCACTCCAAGATGCCAAGTGCACAGCGTTCAAAATGGCCAGTCTCTAAGTTGCTAAGGTTCCCTATGATTTGCATGTCATCAAAATATAGCTGTCTTACTGGATATTATTTTCGCCAAGAAAAGTCATTGTATTATTAACTTTTAAAGCCGACCGTTTTACTACAAACTTGAAGCAGGTGCAGAAATAACGACCAACCTAAATATTTTAAAGTAATATTTTCATGTTCTTTACTGCCAGCGTATGAGAAATCTCTTTCACCGGTTTATTGTTTTGCCAGGTTACGCCCAAAGGAAAGAGGGTGTGTCTTATTATTATAATATTTATTGGAGCATCGCAACATTGTTTGAGAGTAATTATTACTTTATAAAGCAGACTTTTGGATCTGACAAATGAATCATTCTCTTGAGCTGTTTCTGGGGAGAGGCAGTAAAGAGAAGATGTGTACGATGGCCGGAAACTTCCCTGGACTCGGCTAGTGTTTATATTCGGTGTGGGCCGTGGTACCGAATAGCAGCCACGCTTACTGATCACTGAGATCCAGAGCAAGGAGCGTTTTAGTGTATTGTACCCAAGCCCAGGTTTATTTAAATTTTTGTTTGCTTGGTAAAGAATTATATTTTCTTTGGCACATTTTTATATATAGGAGAAGATATACACTGGAGATAAATAAACATTTCAGAAGCTATAAACTGCTATTTTACTTATGCTTCCAAAAAGACAGCTTGGGCCAGCTACATCCGTCAGAAGACAGCGGACGTAGGCGGCCAATCTGTTTGTTTTATGTGTCTTTCTAGCAGCTGGTAGGAGCTGAGTCTAAATAATGAAAACCTATGCTGACAGTACAACTCATTTCACAGAGATGGCTCTCAGACATTCCAACAGGCCTGGTTTAGCTTGGAGCCTGTCAACCTTCAGACTGCAATTCAAATTGTATCGTATTGTCCCCCCTTACTCAAACAAAAAAAAATCATAGGGAGGTGAAAAACTGCTGATATTGTAGCCTCTTATGAGGGAATTTGGACCTTTAAGAGGCCCATTAAATGGCTAAATGGCCTACTTTTCTATGCTTAACATGGTTGCTATTAATTTAATACACTAATAATAATAATTTATTCACAGGTCTCTATGGACTCTTTCCCTCAACAACAATTTAATGTACATCTTCGAATTGTACTTACTGATGCATTCGTTTGAAATCCATGTTTGTGTTGTTTGTTTGACGATTTGAAGCAAGATCAGTAGATCATGTACCCGATGTGGTCCTGTGACCTACCTTACCAGGGTCCACGCATGCCAGACAGCAGGGCACCTCAAGGGGGAACTCATCTCTCGGTGAAGCTGTGGGCCCTCCCACTTCACCCCAACATCTTTCCGTGAGACTGCTTACTTCCTCTTGGGGAACATCTGGTCATCTCTGGCTGTACTCTGGAAACATGGGAAGGGAAGGGAGCGGGGGTCCCACTGTCCACTTTGCAGGATCTCTAGAACCTTCCACGGTGCACTCTTTCGATTCCAAGCACACCTTGCCCCTCGAATGATGGACTCTAACTCAGATCCTGTTTCAGCTGCTCCAAGTAGGACGCCTGCAGTGTGTCAGGGAGCGGGAGGGATGTCACCCGCTGCTGCATTGCGTGACACGTTGCAAACGTCCCGAGTTTGAGCCTTCCTGGGGTTTGGCCGTGGAACCTGTCTGTCTCACTTCTCGTAGGTATCTCTCTCCACAGGTCCGTAAGTGCCTTTTCTCCTGCACCATCTCTGTCTCATCCCTCACCAACTTCATTGTCTTTTAAACCTTTTGGAAATCTCTCACCCATCATGTACTCCTATTTCTTTGACATTGCAAAGTTTAGACTTGTGTATCGACCTTGTTATTTGGGTGAATTTGCAGAGACAGAGGAAGTAGAACCACGGTCAATTTATCAAGTTCCCCTGGGCCAGGAGTTCTCCCGTGTTTTGGATTCATAGATATTTAGGAGACATTGCTGAATGCTTTTCTCCCTTCCACAGAACTATATATACTACGGCAATCTGCATAGTGCCGGGGTCCGGGATAGGGTTCGTGGGTGGGAATAAATATGATAACGTGTTTTTCTACATAGGTTTAGGAAGTTTAGTCTTTTTTTTTAAGAATTAAAAATTGTGCCCTGTTAAATGTCCCCTTTCAAAGACACTTATTTCTATTTATTTGTAAATAGATCAGGTTTTCAAAGACATTTATTTGTCAGACACATGTTTGGGATCCTGACTCTGTACCACGTTTGTGACTTGGCGCTAAGAACACGAAGGCGGTGCCAGCACCCGGGAGCATGGCATCGGGTAGCAGAGAAGGAGGACAGCAGGGGCGGGGCCCAGGCACAGGCCACAGGGCGGCGAAGGCAGGGGTGTGGGAAGCAGGAGGAGGGTGCCAGTGGGAGAAAAAGGAGGGACATCTGTCATACTTTCGACAATAAAGATACATGTTTTAAGAGAGAATTATAACCTCCTGTGAGGGGAGGCTGTGTCCCTATGTGCCAGGGAGGGGCCTAGAGTTTGGGGGGGCAGCCACGGGGAAGGTTTTCTTGGGGAAGCGGGGCCCGCAGTTTGTGAACGTTTATTTTATCTGTGTGAATACTATGTTACAAGGCGCCGACATATTTAGAATATATATAACTTCCTAGTGAATTTTACCTTTGTCGTTAATATACTCACCTGCCTTTTTCCTCTAGAGCCTTTTTTTGTCTTTTCATTTGTTTTGGGTTTTATCTTAAGATATATTACATGATTCCATCGTCCTCGGCAACAGTGTAACTGTGTGTCGGACTATGCGCGTCACGGTGTCCGTGTTCAGTTCATTCTCTGAATGACACTGTGAGACAGATGCTATTTTCTCTACGTTAGAGATGAGGGAAAACTGGGAGGCACATTTTTAAGTAATTCAGTGAAACATACAATTGGCAAAGTAGATAGAATAGGTAGCATCGGACTCACACATGCTCACTGTGGAGCTGATACCTCTCCGCGTATGACAGTGATGTCGCTATTATAAACGATGTCAATATTTTTGGACTGTATCACCAACGTTGGTATATTAATCTCATCACAGGCACACCAAGTTTTTTTGTGTTTTTTTTTTTTTTCTTTTCTTTATTGATATTACAGAGAGAGAGAGGAAGGGAGAGGGAGAGAGAGATAAAAACATCGATGAGAAAGAACATTGATTGGCTGCCTCCTGCATGCCCCCCACTGGGGATTGGGCCCACAACCTGGGCATGTGCCCTGACCGGGAATCGAACTGGCGACCTCTTGGTGCATGGGTCAACGCTCAACCACTGAGCCATACTGGCCAGGCCACACCAGATTTTTTAAATGGTTCCTATGTTTTAGATGTACTTTGATATACTATATTGCTAGACTTTAAAAACCGACCCAGTAGTACAATCTGTCTTTTTGGTATTGTTAAAATCGATTTTAGCTATCGGTACACTTGCATACATTTCTACCATCTTATTTTGCTTTTGTCCTGCCTTTTCTGTGTTCTTTTTATTCCTCCTTTTCATCTTCCTTTGCTTGATCAAATATATTTTTAAAATATCCCCTCTCTACCATTAACTATAACATAAATATACTCCATATTTTCTATTTTCGGGATTCTTTTTATACCTTTCCATGAGTATTTATAGAAGTCAAGTAACTTGACAGCCCCGGCTGTGTGGCTCAGTTGGTTGGCGGCGTCCCATGTCCTGGAAGGTCACTGATTCTGACTCCTGGGCAGGTCACACGCCCGCGTTTCGGTTCAGTCCCGGCCGGGGTGCGCATGGCAGGCAACCGATCGATGTTTCTCCCACTCTCTCCTTCGCCCTTTCTCTCTCTCTAAAATCAATAAAAACGTATTTTTAAAAAAAGTAACAACATCTTGATCTTCCTCCTGAACTATGAAAGAAGCGTGCTGTGTTCATTTGCTCGGGCAGCCGTAACACCACAGCCTTAGCTTAAGCAAGAGAGATTGATTTCCTCACCGTCCTGGAGGCTGGAATCCAAGTCAAGGTGCCAGGGTTGGTCTCTGGTCGTCTGTCTTCCCAGCTTGTGGGTGGCTGCCTTCCGGCCACATCCGCACGTGTCTTTCCTCTGGGTGCGTGGGGAGATCTCTGGTCTCTCCCTGTTTTTATAAGTACAGGTCCTATGGGATTAGGTCCCACCCCGATGACCTCATTTAACCTGAACTTCCTCTCTGGAGGTTGTGGCTCTAACATGAATTTTGGGGAACACAATTCAGTCCATAACACTTGGCATAATGTAACTCCGATTATCCCCTAAATCCTGCCTCTTACTTTTCCCCTGCATTTTAGTTCGACCTCTTTTTGAACTTCAATAGTACCATTTTATAATTTCATGTTTGTGTAGTCGGTGTATTTTGAAATGTTTTCATGCTTGCCAATGTTTTTCTCTCGCTCTGCCTTCCTGTATTTCTCCCCTTGCTGGATGTGGTTTTTCTCGGACACGCAGCCTTTAGTTTTGAAGGCGTTTTAGTGGGGTCTGTTGGTGGCAACTCGGTTCAAGTTTGGTTTGTCTGAAAATGTCTTAATTTCACCTTCTTTTATTTTTTGATACTTTAGCATAATGGACCATTTTAGATTGGATTTTTTTTTCTTCCAGTATCATTGCTTAGTATCGAGTCCTCTGTCATCTGTCTCACTCCTGCTATGCTCCTTGGGAATCTGATCTTACACTGTTCTATTAATAGATTGATTTTTTAAATTTGGGGGGGGGGGATTATTTTCCTTCCTGAATCTGAATTTTAATCAGTCCTGGAAAACTCTCAGACATTGTCTCTCTGGATTCCTTCTCCATCATTCTCCCTTTTTTCTCTTTCTGAAATTTTCATCCTCCACATTTAAAATTGTATATATATATTTTTTTTAAATTGCTTTTTATTTCTGGACTACATTCTGGGTATCCAATCTGTCTTTCAGTTCACAAATAAATACCTTCTATAGCTTTCTCTCATCAGCTTAATGCAACTAATGAGTTTTTTTTTAAATAAAATATTTTTTACTGAATTTTAGAGAGAGAGGAAAGGAGCAAGATAGAAACATATTTGTTGTTTCACTTATTTATGTATTCCTTGGTTGATTCTTGTATGTGACCTGACTGGACTTGAACCCACAACTTTGCTGTATTGGGATGATGTTCTAACCAACTGAGCTACCCAGCCAAGGCTGCAACTAATGAATTTTTAACTCCAATAATATATTTTCATTCCTGGAGAACTGATTTGGTTATTTATCAAATCTGACTGGTTCTTTTTAATACTATTTCATTCCTTTCTTACATGTGATTTAACTTTTTATTTCTTGAAATACTTTTTATTCATTTGACAGTATTCACAATCCTAAAATTTATTTCAAGTTCACGGAGCCAATTTTTTTGTGTGTGTGATGTTACTACCAAGTCTTGTTCATTATGCTTGTTTTCTTCAGTTTGTATTTCTGGATTGTGAATTTAAATTTCTCCGGTTTTTATCTTCAGGCATCCTGTCATTCCAGAGTCAACTCGGAGAGGATTTATACTTCCTTCAAAAGATAGCAGCTTAGAGCCACTTTTTTCTATTTTAATTTCTTGGCTTACGGGTTACATTCTATTATCAATATAAATTTGAAACCCATAATTTTGTTGAACAAGATTGTGGCTTATGAACTCTCAGGAAGTAATTTATTTTTTTCTTTTTCTTTCTACAGGCAAGGAAAAGTGAGACAAATTCCCTTGTCATCTCTTTGCTGACTAGTGAATTTTTCTCCAGTATCTGCTTCTACTGAGATTTTAGCAGTTTCGTCTTTATGTGGTGCTGTGGGTGGGCGTGGGTGGGTGTGTGGAGATTGAACCCTTTCCTTGCACGGGTCCAACACTTGATTTCCAACTCCCCTTGGCTTTTCTAGTCTGCATTACAAAGATTAGCAAATACCTTCTGAGTACTAAGTTCCGCATTATCTGTCCTGCTGAATTTCGGCTTTTTCTTTACACGTGACCCCTGAAATCTTCTCCTACCATACTGGATGCTGAGACATATAATTTAAAGGATGTGTTACATTTTATCTAGCATCTGTAGGTGTTTTGACCTGGAAAAGTTTCAGACTTCTCACCTTGCCTTGTCCCAAGAAATGGAATTCTCTAGAGATTATTATTTCTGTCTTTTCCTTGATATTCTATAATATGATATTACTGAATGTTAAATATGTGAAATGAATTATCTCATTGCAGAGAATTTACATTATAATACAGCAATGAGACATGACAAAATTTTACAAGTGTTGTCCTATGCAACAAGTCGTTTTTTAAATAACTCACAACAGATGATATCAGAATTTTGGGGAAAAAAATATCATGATTAGAAAGTATTGGGTTAGTGAGATTTAAAGCAGTCTCAGAGTATTTTGCATTCAAACTGTGACATCATACTTCAATAAGGAACATGGCAACGGTCTTACAACATTGCAAAAGCATTATCTTTGTATCTAGTGCAAAACCTTGAAAAGTCTCCAAAGGTCACCTTAAGGGGAATCATCATTAGCAACAATAACAAAAATTATGACAACAAAGACAGAGGAAGAGGAAGAGGAAGAAGGAGGATGGGTCGTGAGCTCCTATTTGGGGCCAAGCACCCTTGTTAGCATCAAAGCCAAAGAAAGACATGGCAGCGTTGCTAGGGTAACAAAAGCAATGGCCAGTCCTGCAAATAAGAATTTCCTGTCCACCCAGCTCTAAAGCAGCTCCTAACATGGACCTTCCCAGTCTGACTTTGTACTGATTTGACATTTATTTTCAGAATATCAAATACAGTCATATTTAAAAGCATTCCCCGGGGCAACAGAAATGGGGTTTGATTTCCTAGAGTTTCGGATTATCCATATCATCTTAATGCAGGTCATTGTGATTCAAGTCTGCGTTCATATTTTTCTTCTTTCATGTACAAACACTAATTTTAAGAAAAACGTTAAGTCTTCCTCTCTAAATATTCAGAGGTATGGAGGCTTTCAAAATGGGAATATGGTATTTATGAGGATAATAAGAAACTACTTTCTGATTTTCTTTAGAGTAAAAAACAAATCTCTCAAACAAATATCGAAACCTGAATTTTTTCAGTGTAAGGAGTTACCATGTTGTTTCATCAAAGCCACGCAATGAAACAGACTCCTAATGGCAACAGTAGTTTCCATTGTTACTATGAAGCAACTACTGAGTGCTAGCCATTGTGCTGGGAGCTTTTATTTACAGCCTTTTAGTTAATGTTCAGGAAAACCACAGGAGTTGGGTATTATTAACCCTGTCTTTCAAATGAAGACACTGAAGTTAAGAGCAGAGGTGGGAAGGTAGGGTAAATGGGAGGATGGTGGTCAGAAGACACAAAGTTGCAGTTATGCAGGATGAATGGGTCTAGAGATGTAATAAATGTGCACCACGGTGACTATATTAATCGTATCATATTATACACAAGAAATCTGCTCAGAGAGTAGATTTTAGATTCTCTCTCCGCACACGAACAATGGTAACTATGTAAGGATAGGGCTATGTCGATTAGCTTGACTGTAATAATCATTTCATTATGTATATCTATATCAAAACATGCTGTATGCCTTAAATATATACAATTTTTATTAATACAGAACACTTTTTTTTCCCCAAGATGTATTGGTGACCTAGTCAAGGACCCCTCACTACATGACTAATAGATGCTAGGGCCAGGATGCCAACCCGTTCTGCCCTTGTAACGCCCAAACTCATGACCACTAGGATACGTCTTACAGAATATTGTATTATTCCACAGCCATTAACAAACTGCTTATACGTATAAAGAAGAATCAAGAAGACAGTGTTATTTTATTCTGAGGATCTATGGATGTATTTACTTTACGTATTAATTATATTAGCAAGCTATAGTCATAAAGAATTAAAGTTATCAAATGTAAAAGTATTTTTTTATTTTGTATTTTCCACTCTTTCTAAATATGAATACACACTAAGTTTTTAAAAGAACACTTAAAATTTTTAAAATACATAAAAGAATCAAATTATTCAGTTTGGTACTTCTGGTCTTTCTATGTGACTATGGCTTTTTAAATCATATTGTATAATTTGATTTTCAAATTGCTAACTATCCCAATTTGTTGAGATACCACGTCTGCTTCTGATTTCATTTATTTTCTATGTTCTTATAATTTTCTTCATACTTATTAAAAGACATTGATAAAATATATGCCCACTATCTTTACAATTAAGCTGATTTTGGTAAAAATACACTTTATATATCTTATGAGTATTGTTTGAGAACAGGAGAGGAGACCCACATATGATTTTATTTGAAAATATCTGATCCTGTGGCAATAAAGTTTTGCTCAATATTTTTATAATATACTAAAGTTTATATACTTTAAATATTCTAAAATATACATATTTAAAATTATTCTAGCTACCTAAGTGGCTCAACAAATTATACTACATTAATTTTAGTTAAGTAAAATCAGTCAAACTAATACATACTATTTTTTTAAATAAATATTTACTTTTCTTAAACGCATAACCCCTTTTTTAAATCACTCCAAATTTATTTTGCATTTTAAAAGCCAGAACATTCGGAGAAAAGAAAGACCTTAGAAATTTTTGGAAAATCTTATTAATTCATTTTATCAAATAAATAAGAGGTTCTTGATCGGATTGTCACATGATCAGGTTAATGCTGTTTATGGAGACCCGTCGGGTGCCGAGCTGGAGATGGACGGGGTGGGTGGTGGGGAAGGTGACAGTCTGGCTCCGGTGGCGTGGACGAGACTGCAGAGCCGACAGGACGTGACTGCATTTCAGGAAGTGAGCGTGGAGGTGCCAGGAAGCCCCTCGGTGGTTTAACGGGAGCAGCTCTTTAGACGAGGAAACGGAAGTGAAGGCGCTTTGACCGCTGATACAAGGACAATGACAGCGTATCTGCCGGATCAAGAACAGTACATCTTGAGTTTTGAACGCGTGTGCGACACCGGAATGGAGAAGTCCAAGGGACTTCTAGATACATCAGTCTGAGCTCAGAGGGAGAGCCTCCCTGGAGACTCATGCAGTTGGGAGTTGAAACAGTAGGTCTGGACAGGGCTGTTTTTATGGAGAGACTACCAGGAAAACAGACACAGCCCAGGACAGACTTGGACGAACTCCCACATGTATACATCAGGTAGGAGACAAGGTATCAGCAAAGGAGAGTGACATGAAATTGCTAGAAAAGTGTAAAGAAAACCCTGGACAATGTAACACTCTGTTAGCCAAGGAAGGACGTATTCAAGAAATACTCAAACTCTTCTGGTATTTTAATTTTATTTGCTCATATGAGTAGGCACTAACATTTTTTATGTATGTGCTCGGTGGGGAAATGTGTGGGTGAGAGAGAGAGAGAGAAAGAGAGAGAGAATGAGAATGAATCAACAGTACTGTTTTAACACAGCTGTATTCATTTTCTGAGACTTATATTCCTAATGAGATTTAAGCATTCTTGGGGACAAAACAACATGGATTTGGATCTCTACTAAATACAAAAAGGTTTAAAATAATCTAAAGCATTGGGAATAATAGAAATGATGTTGTTGATGATGATGATAAATTCTAGATCTCTCGTACATATTATGGCCATAGTTGTCTAGACACTAACTTTATAAGTATATTTAATGAATGCTTCCCTATCTACTGTGCTAGAGTATTATAATTTTTCCTATTTTATAGAGAAAGAAACAAGGTATAAAATATTTAATTAGTTTACCCGAGGTCAAACAATGATGGAGTCAAAATTCCCAGCCTTGTATCTTACACTCATCCATTATAAGTAAACAGCGAACAAACATAAAAGTAACAATATAAATAACATTCCTAAATTTGAAAAAGCCAACAGATTATATTAAATAATTTACATAAATTAGTTCATAAAAGTTACCTCCAAAGAAGTTGCTTTGATCAGTACACTGCTATTTGGTGATGGAGAACTCGAATCACTGGGCTCCCTCTGCTGGCTCACTTTTCTAGTGCCCCAGTGCCCGGAAACACTGTAATTCATTGGCCACACCCCCTTCCCCAGTTTCCCCACATTTCACATGGATCAAATCATTTCCCTGCTCAAAATCCTTCACTGTCTATTTGTCATTCAACAGACAGCTGTTGAACCCCTACTGAGGTCCAGCAGAGCCAAAGTCTCAAGGCCTATATATTCTTATAAAGGGGGGAAACTACAAACAAACATGCAATATATCAGATGGTGGTAAGTGTTATGAAGGAAGCTGAATGGGGTAAGGGAGATAGAGCTAAGACGCGGGACGGTTATGTAACTGGTGGTCAGAGTAGGCCTCTGAAATAGGCAACGGAAACCAAGACCTGAACGGGGTAAGGACGCAAGATTAAACATCACTTCCTTCCAGGGCAAAAATCCAGACATATTAATGTAGTTGATGATTTGCCTAACAAATGTAGAGGGATCCATAAAGTCTGGAAACTGACATGTATCATGTTGTAAAGGGTAGCTTCAATCTGTTAAAAAAAAATAATTTGTGTCCAAACTTGAATAGATACCTTATATCTTGAACATCTCCCATATAGATTGCATTGATTATTTTAAGATAAGTAGGTGGTGAATTTTATGGTGTGTGAGTTTTTCTCAATAGATATATATTTTTAAAAAAATTCATAGAGAAACAAGACAATCTGACTGATGTCATGAAACTAATAAATTAAACGAAGAAACACACATACAAGTCAATAAATAAACCAATCCAGATGAGTATAAATTGGGACAAATTTTGTAACAAGAAATGCGTAGCTGAAGAGCTAGGAAGAGAAGATTGATAGAATCATTTTTAATAGAGTGGTCGTGGAAGGCCCCTCTTGGAAAGTGACATTTGGGCTGACCTGAAGCATAAGAATAAGTCAACCATGAAAAATGAAAGGGAGACGAGAACTCCAGGCAGAAAGGGCATGGTTCTCCTGAGGCACAGGCAGGAGGACAAGGTAGCCAAAACCTAATTTGCAAGGATAGACATCTTAAGCATTTAATTAGGGAACCAGGAAAGTAGGCACACAAAAATATGACAGAGCTATTTCTAGTCGTGATAAATTTACTTGAAGCATGAAGTATATATGGAGGAAAATTATTAAATTTTTGTAGAATTTCATTATACTTATTATTTTTTAATTAAATTTTTTTTTCTTTACTGGTTTTTAGAGAGGAAGGGAGAGGGAGAGAGAGATAGAAACATGGATGAGAGAGAACATCGATTGGCCGCCTCCTGCTTGCCCCCCATTAGGGATCGGGCCCACAACCTGGGCATGTGCCCTGACCGGGAACTGGCGGCCTCTTGATGCATAACCACTGAGCCACACCAGCCATGTTCATTATACTTATTTAATGGTTTAATTAGCATTGCTTTAATGTTTCAATCTCAGGAGGGGTTCTGAGTGGTCGTGTCTGTCCTAATATTTCTAGGGTTTAAGAAGTCTCCAGGTCTAAATCTGACTAATAAGAACATGAATTGAATTTGGACTGAGATGCAGGGTCAGAATATTCAGTCTTTTAAAGCCACAAAAGCCATCCTGGTTTGATATCATAGACTATACGTATATGAGGATCAAGTGTCAAATGCCACCGAGAAGTCTTGTTACAGGATACAGATGTCCTTTGTTTACCTAAAGTCATCCCTGAAATTAGGAAGCCCGCTTTCATTGAAAACCCATGGGCACGTAATGCAGGTTGAAATGGAATAAAGAAAAAGCGGGACACGAGAACACTGAAAGAGGTCCACGTCGTTTTATGGGGAAATAACGTAGTGCCAAATGGCAGAGTGTGTAGCAGAAAGCACGAGTTCACATCAGATGGAACAGAAATTCTTAAATGGTTTTTATTTTCAAACTTTAAAAAAAAATAGCATTTATTTCAAACAATTCAAAATTTGAAGAAAAGAAAAGAAAGAAAAAAAAAGCAAGAGAAATCCAAAAGCCACCAGTACGACTTTCGCCCGGAGACCACCTTCAAGTTTTTTCAGTTATCCTCCAGCATTCTTTAAACCAAGGTGCCATCGCACGCTGTGCCCTGGTCTCCTGCCCCTCCTGTCTCTCAAGGTTGGAATCAGATCCTCAGCTGATTCCTGACTTTCACAACCTCATCAGTCCTGAAGATCCTCTCAGTTTGGGTCTGTCTGATGGTTCCTCGTGACTGGACCTAGGTCATGTATTTCGGGCAGGAGTACCACCAAGCATGTCGGATTCTTACTGCCTCTTTTCAGGTAGCCCACAATGTCCGTCGGTCCTTTTACTGATGGTGCTAACTTTGATCACTGGATTACAAAGATATCTGCCAGGTGTCTCTGCTGCAAAATGACTCGTTTCCTTTTGGAAGTTAATAAATATGGTTTTGGGGAGACACTGAGACTTTGTTCCTCTTCTAACATTCACCCAAGCATTTGAGCATCAATTGATATTTCTTTCCTGAATTAATTACTCTTATGAGTGTGGCCAAATGGTTTCTTGCTGATTCCAACATACCTTTTACATTTATTAGTTAGCATAGTACTATAGGAAGAGATTTCTGTTCTCCCCATTTAGTTACTCATTTTGATGCAGGTGGACTTGTTGACTTCTATTCAATGAGATCTGATCTATAAATTAATTTCCTTCTTTCTTTTCCTTCCTTCCTTCCTTCCTTCCTTCCTTCCTTCCTCCCTTCCTTCCTTCCTTCCTTCCTTCCTTCCTTCCTTCCTTCCTTCCTTCCTTCCTTCCTTTGTTTATTCTTTCTTTTGATACTCACAATATATTTTGATGCTCCAGTTATTTATTTTGCACTCAAATTGTCCAGAATTGAGCAGTTGGAGCCCACATCAGGTTGGCTCCTGTGTCCTTCTGACACGACCCCATCATTCTTTGGTCACTTACTTTCTGGTTCAGCAAAATGTCCCGGTCTCACATTGTGCCTTTCCTGACCCAGCTCTGGAGTCAGCCGTCTCTCCAAGGAGTCCTGGTTTTATTCGGTAGAGAAACTAAGACCTGAGCTATGGGATACTCACTACCTCTGGGTCACCCTGCTCTTGGGCTGTCTTCAGGGCATGGTCAAAGCTGTCTGTGTACTGAGCGTTCACAAAGTTCCAGCTAGATGTATTTCTCCGTCTACCTAAATACGCACGAACACCCATCAGTGCACACTGAGAGATTACATTCCAGTCCAAACCCAAAGGATTCAGCCCAGACTTTCCACTTTCCACGTGTACCCTCCTTTCCTGACAGCAAGAACCTGGTCCCACTGTCCTCAGTATTTTTACTTATTTGCCCAATCAGCCTGCATTGTGGTTACTCTCACAACCACACCAGGCGGGTGTAATGCATGGCTGTCCTCACTGTGGAGGTACCAGCTGCCACCGGGCTCACATCCAGCCAGCTCTGACGCTGCTTGCTTGGACCCCAATTCCCAGCAGGGCGCGTTCTTCAGGAAGCTTGGGTAAACAGTCGAGATCGATAGACGTTTTGCACAATCATTCAAGATTATACTTGATAGAGGACGGTACATGGTTTCTAGCGTCCTTACAGCATTTCACCAGCCTCTCTCTCCACCTCCCAAACCTTCCGACTCTGAAGTAACTGTAAATAAAGATAAATCTGGTATGCATGTCATTTTAGACATCTAATACGGCCAACCCTGTTGCCTGTTGTCTGCTCTTTCTGTCCCATCAGGTTAACATGCTCACGTGCAACAATTTCGATTGGCATTCCGATGTCGAAAGAAATGTCAGCACGCTTTTCACTGATGCATTTCTGAATTAAAATTTTAAAACCTTGAAATTGCATGTATTTCTTTGTCAGCAAGAATAATAAATACTGAGTGGACTTCAAATCAGATATGAAGTTTTTATAATCCTAAGTCTTGAAACAGAAATCTCAAACACGCCAGTAAGGCACAATAATTAGAATGACCCTGGAGAGAGAAGTTTTCCCTGTTTGCTGGTAGTGAATGTAACTGAGGCATGCAAGATTACAGTTCACGGCAGGTGCCATAACACATCGTCAGATGATAGAGCCCGGTAATAATGACCCACGTATGACTATTGCATATTTTATTCCAAATTTATAGATAGAATGAATACGTTTAAAGCCCCGAGCCCAAACAAACAAATGTTTACCTTTTTATTCTATACCCTCTTTCTACTAAATGGGCAAATTTTTTATTGAGTCCCGCTTTCTACCCATTTTATATCTATTTATTTCTGACCCTCCAATTCTCCCCTGCAAATTTATAGCTCCGAACACTCATGCTACTAATCTAAGTAGGTTCATTCCTGAGCTTTGGAGTCATCGCTGAAAGGCTCACAGACACTAATACACTCGTATGTTTAGTGACATTATATTTGTCTATACAGGGAACACATACAGAAAGTAAATAATATTCCCTCTTTCATTTCAAAGGGAGTTAGGGCCCCAGGACTGCAGCCACAGAGACCCAGTGTCTCTAACCCACTGCTAACCGTAGGGGAGGGTCAGCATTCCTCCACTCACTCTGTTTTGCAGGCTACGTTTTTGTCCTTCAGTTTCTAATTTTTAAAAACTCTTTGAGAAAGTGATGGGAGCAACTTAGTTATCATCTGACGTCGTTATCTGTAGCTGCATAGAACAACTTTAAAGCTCAGTAGCTCAGCACAGTAATAGTTTGCTCTCTCTTCTTTCTCTGTGGGAGCAACGTCTAATTCGGGAGCATCTTGGCTGGGAAGTGCTGGCTTGAAGTTTGTGATGAGGTTGAAGTTATGTGTTTCCTGGGGGTCTCACTTCAGGATGGCTCCCACACGTGGCTAGCAATTTGCTGCTGACTGTAAGGAGTAGGTCTTAGTTCCTCTCCGTGTGGGTGCCTCCCCACCAGAGTATTTGAGGTTCCTCGGGGCACTCGGGCTGGCTTTCCCAGAGCAAGTGGTCCGAGAAACCAAGGTGAAGCCTCTACTGCCTTGTATTAGTAAGCCTTGGGACTTACAACCACTCTGTCACTTCTGTAGTGTTCTTTTTGTCACACTAGTCAGCACTGACTCCATGTGGGAAGGGACTCCCCAAAGGTAGGAATAATAGGAAGTGAAGATGTATGGCTATCGTGGAGGCTGGTTACCAGAGATTGCCCTTTGGGACACGGAGATTCATGTCTTTTCCACATGAAAGTACACTCACCTCCCCCAAAGGCCCGTCAAAGTTTCATCCCATTAGAGAATCTGCTCAAAATCCAGTATCTCACCATCTAGGTGAAGTTCATACCCAAATGAAGCTCCCAAGGAAGTCCGAGAGCAAAGGAAGATGTTTGAGTACAGTTACTCAAATACGGATGCTCATCTGAAGACCTGTGAGCAATTTCTATACCACATACACACCCAACATACACAGGTAGGACAGGCATAGAGTTATCACTTTAGACTCAGGTTTAAATGGAGAAAAATAAGTTACACAGAAGTAACTGCTCCATAGCAGTTCTGAAATCCAGTCCAGCACATGTGGGTAGTTCTTGACCAGAACACAGGTGTAGTGTTTCCTAGAAATGATTCTCCATGGCTCTTGGCTGTGCCTCCTAGGTTCTCAGTTTAACCATTCTGATCCATTCTTTCCTTTTCAAATAAAACAAAGCTTGGGTTTACAGCTGTGTAGTTTCCTGCATGTAGAAGTTGAGGGTCTAAAGACCTTTTTCCATTTTGTACCATCTCTGTCCCTTTTAGTCCAAGCTAGTGCTGTTTTCACTAGTACAGTTCTCTTAAAAAATCTGTAAGCTTTCTATGCATGTTATTTAGATTTACTTCATTACACAGTTTTTGTTTTTGATTACACTGGGTTTCTGCCCTTACGATTATTAGAATCCCTATTGTGTAACTCAGAGGATCTGTAAGGTATACCAGCGTGCTGCCTAGAGGTGTTTTGTCTGACTAAATGGTTCTTTGAGGCACCACCCAGTACATTCTGGAGGTCTTAATGTGGATTTTCCAGTCATACTTCACTGTCATCTTTAGGTTCTGTTTTAGAGGTAGTTGATCTTTGCCTGAAAACGGTTTCTCAATTTTTGCATTGTTTGCCATCTGGAGAGACTGTAATTGAGAAAACATTGATCTTCAAATTCATCAAATCCTGACTTCTTCATGTTTAACAGTTTTTCTTTAGCCTTTCTCTCTCCTTTTCCCCCTTTTACTATAAATAGAAAGATGTCAGAACTCTGTGTCTGGAAATGTCATTAGCTTGATTACAAATTTCTCAAGTATAACTTCTTCCTTTCCGTGTCAGCACAGTGTTGCTAAGCTGACCACTGCAACACACACAGGATCCGGTTCTCCCTCATTGCCAATGACATTGTTTCCTCACCTTCCTTCAAGCCATTACCGACAACCTCCTCCGGAACCATTAGGCTTCACCTAACAGTACTTCCAAGGCCCATCGAACTTACGTGGACCTCCCAGCCCCTAAGTCACTGCCATGATTTTAGATTTATGTTACAACTCTCTCTCAATACCAGATTCATTATTAGTTATTTATTATTCCATGACAAATCACTCCGAAATATAATAGCTTAAAACTAGGCTTTGTTATCTCTCATGGGCCTCTCCACAAGACTGCTCAGGTGTGATGGCTGACTTTTCAGTGTTAGCAATCTCAGAGACTGGGTGGAAAACTAGCCTTGGAATTCACACACAGCTACCACTTCAGAGTTTTTTACTGACCATAGACGTCAGACCTAAATTACTGTAGAAGAGGACTACAAAAGGGTGTGAATGAATTGAGTCCCTCTTGGAAATGTTAAAGAGAATGCAAAGGGGGGGGGGACTTAAATTTTTAATACCTATGTAGTAGTTTGTCCTATAATTATCTTCTCCTAGAATGTGTCCCATGGAGAAAAATGAAAGAGCTTTACAATTTTAAACTCCAAAATTTCTTAGGGCCAAACAGAACATTGTTACGAGTGACTCGTGGAGTCTTGTTTTATTAACTTAATTATACCCAATCCAGTCTACAGTGATCTATACGTTATGCAGCTGCCTTGTTTCCGAGAAGGTCTTGTTCTCACAAATAGATCTACTCATTTTGGAATATTTCTTAGCTAGTATGAATATTTAGAGACTCCCTGGTATTGAATAAAGCAGAACCAAATGATCATCTTGTCAAGAATAGTCATTAAATTTACAGCTGGATGTTTTCTCTCTGCTAAGTTTAGACATTAATTCCTTTCAGTATTATCTTGAGTAAACAGATTTAAAAGCATATGTATACATACAGCTAGTCTAAATAGATGACTTCTCTAAGATCAGCAATTTCTGTGGGGACTAAGTCAATGCAAATGAAAAAAAAAGTGACAGAAAAACATATATAGATGATCTATACATTTGACATTGAAATAGAGCCTTATTTCAATTTTTAAGTCAAGGAATTAATTTAAATATAATTCTATTTTTACAAAGTATTCTGTTCAAGGAAGAGAATATAATACACCTCTGTGATGAGCCTTTAAAGAGTGTTCAAATGAGAATTATTAGACTTTAAATATTATAAACCATTAAAAAAGGGAAAAGGGGGTTTATATTGTCCTCAACTACTATTACTAGTCAAACAAAATAGGACCCTTTAAAAAAATCATTTGCCTGCATTGTGGCTCAGTGGATTGAGCGTCATCTCATAGACTGAGAGATCCTGGTTCAATTCCTGGTCAGGTCACACGCCCGGGTTGTGGACTTGATCCCCAGTAGGGGGCATGCAGGAGGCAGCCGAGCAATGTTTCTTTCTCACATTGATGTTTCTATCTCTCTCCCCCTTCCTCTCTCTCTCAAAAAATCAATAAAAACAATTTTTAAAAAAATCACTTAATGGTCTTTTCTAAAAGTTTTTATTGAAAATTTACTTTTACTCAATTAATGACATATAAATTTTTTTTTGTTGTACATATACTATTTGATCAAAATACATGTGTCAATAACTTCAGATTTTTAAGCAAATTAGTACAGTTTAAATTTGCTCTGGTAGGTCACTTTGGTGTGGGGAACTATATGAAAAGGAGATGCTTTGGGGGACTTTCTGGAGATACTTAACGGGATTGAGAAATATTATTTCCTATGGTCTACAAATTTTCTATGAATAATAATTTTCTATGCATTTTTCTACTGAAAATACATTATGGTAATTGATTGGTGGTGCTATTTTCAAGTTACTTTGCAATAAAAGTTTTAATCTGATTTCAAACTTGTTTTATGTATATGCTATTCCTAATAGAATCAATATTATTTATTTTTGGGGCTTCTTCTTTATTCTCTTTTAATTTTAGTTTCATTTCTTATCATTTATGCTCCCTATACCATATTAGGTATCATATACTCGATAGATATTCAGAGCAAGGTGGATGACCCTTATGTCTAAATGTGTCACTTTGTAATGTTTATTAGGATTTTATAAATTGAGAAAGCGTTTGTCATGCAAATATCTCTTTGGATGTAGTTAGACATTAATCCATAAAATAGATTCATCTCAATTGATAAAAGTAAGTTTAGCTTCTTGACATCTAAATAACAGGCCTCTAGGGAATTAAGAAAATAGAGATAATATTGAAAGTATAAGAGAAAGACAGTTGGACAGTTGAGAAAGGTCTAAATGTTATGTTCTAATGTGTGTAGACAGGGTCAGGCGTGGGAGTACAGTAGTGAGCTGTTACCAGCAGAGGGACAGAGCACAAACTATGCCAGACTGAGAAAGAAGATTTCAAGGAGAAAATATGAGGAATGCTAGACCCCAGAGACAAAGATTCGTCTAGGTGCAACCTTTACTTCTTTCCCTGAAATGATCTCTCTTTCTCACAAGACTTCATTCTCCTGCATTGAACACGACACCTGCCAGGATCACTGAGTCAGGAATTAAGACACAATGGTTCTGGTCACGGAGCATCCCCAGAGGAAAGTTAGTGAAGCGTGTTCTGTGCACAGGATCTAAAATCCCCATTTGCTCTCTCGCAGGTTTTCTGAACCAGATGCATAACTCAAGTCACGCTGTCCTCCAGCCTTCATTCCAAGGATGCATGCAGCTCATTCAAGTGGACGATCAGCTTGTCAACTTGTACGAGGTGGCGCAGAGGAGGCCCGGAAGTTTTGCGAACGTCAGCATTGACATGTGCGCCATCATAGACAGGTAAACGGTCTTTCCATCCTACTTCGGATTGTCCAGACTTTCCAAATTCATGTTTATGTCGTGGGATAAGAGAAACACTCACCCACCCCTCAGGGGTTAGGCAGGAGGAGCTATTTGCCATGCCCATCATGGTCCCACACGTGTGATTTTAGCACTGACGTTGATGTCGGGGCACGGGTGTCTATGACAGAACAATCTGTGAGGTCACATCAGTCCACCAACCTCCCCCAGTGAGCATTATGTAAGTGGTGTTGCAAGCGACAGCTGAGTTAGGAAGGAACTTGGTCTATTTTTAGTTTCGATTCCTATGCCCAGAAGCAGAGATGTCCCTTCTCCCCTTGTCTTGGTCCCGACTCATCCTTACCCTATTGTCCCCTCAGAAGCCCCCTGTTATAGAAAAGGAAACATTACAAAGTGTTGGTGGGCAGAGTGGGTACCTAGTGAAACAGAATATTTAATGTACTTGGGTCTGCTTACAAAGTACATTTGCTAAAATATTACGAAATCTAATCTTTGTTAGTTTTGGCAACTCTGGGGAGGAGCTGTGTTGACTTCACACACCGTGGAAAGATACAACTTTTATATGAAATATTGTGACAGCATTACATACTCTACCTTAATGTATTTCTAGAAATGCCTTTCCTTCCAATGTGAAAATAGTTCATTTTCAGAAGTTTTTCCCAGAATCAAGCCACATCTAACTATGAGTTGAATTTAACCTGATAAATTTAGGTGATTTAAAAAATCATTTCAAAATCTTTTATGAAAGAGCTTATCTTATCCTGAAAAATAATTTTGTTAATTTTATATCTTGAAAGATAAAAGTTCTGTAAGTCTCAATATGCCCCCAACAAAATACACACCTTAAGTCTCTAATAATATTATTTTACTTAAGAGGAGATCCTTGAGGAAGTCATTCAAAACATATAATTACTCTTAAAAGTATTTCAAAGTCATTTATAATAAACTAAGTTTGTTCCATATAATTTTAATAAAATAGTATTTGTGTCGATGCAAATTACAGTTTATGATAGCTATAGATTTTAACTTTTTAAAGCCTTAATATATTTGCAATGAAACTTGACATATCACAGTGCTTATTTCTATTACATATTTGTAAATACTCATCCTGAGAGGCTAAGCAGTTTATATTTAAATAGAACAATGAACGATTTTAACAGAAATATACTCCTAATTTTTGAACCATTAGTATAACATAATAGCTGATATTTCTGCCTAATGGACATGGTAGCAGTAATCAGAAGAACCAAGAGATGACAGTTTTATGATCATATGTTCTGATACTAGATGTTTATCTGTACATTTTAATAATTGCTTTCCATACAGGAAGATGTTTCCTTCTTAGTAATAGTTATACAGCATATGGAGATGTTTTAGTACCTTGTCCAGTTCCCATGCCAGTAGCTTTAATAATACAATAATTTCTGTCAGTTATAACCAAGTTATTTCATTCAGCTTTTGTAAACAGGCGAGATTTTATGGCGATATTGCTGTTTCACTTCAAACATCGTGTTTCCTGGGCATTATATTTAAATTGTTTGCTACCAAAGGAGTACAGGAGAGATATTGACATTGTAATGTCTTAATCCTATAGAAAGAGTAGGAGTTAAATTGGCCTCAAAAGAATGAATGGGCCCAGTCAATGTGGCTCAGTGGATTGAGCGCTGTCCCATGGACTGAGAGGTCCTGGTTCGATTCCCGGTCAGGGCACATGCCGGAGTTGTGGGCTCGATCCCCAGTGGGGGGTGTGCAGGAGGCAGCTGATTGATGTATCTCTCTCATATCGATATTTCCATCTCTCTCTCCCTTCTTCTCTAATAATGAACATATTAAGCCCTGGCCAGTTTGGCTCAGCAGTTAGAGTGTCAGCCTGCAGACCAGAGAGACCCGGGTTCGGTTCTGCTAAGGGCATGTGCCTCGGTTGCAGTTTGTCCCCGGCCCGGTTGGGGTCATGTGGGTGGCAACCACTTGATGTGTCTCTCTCATGTCGATGTTTCTCTCTCTCTCTTCCTCCCTCTCTCCCTCCCACTCTATCTGAAGATAAGTGCAAAAGTGTCCTCGGGTGAGGATTAAAAAAAATATATATATATATATTTAAAAAAAAAAAAAAGAATGAATGAGATTTTGGTAAATGAAGGGCGTGGCAGATGGCCCTCCTGGAGAAGATGTAGTATAGGAAATGCAAATTTCAATTTTGGGCAGCCATAGGAATATAAAAACTATTTTTGACCAAAAAGGGTCAGTCCCGTTGTCCAGGTTGTCAAGTGTCCCATAGCTGACAGAACAAGGAATATCTTTCTTGTCCTCCTGGACGACACCCCAGAGGAGTAACTTTGAGAAAGTGGTCACCTCTGATACAGGTCCACGAATTTCCTAAAACCGCTATGGAATCCTTTTTCTATTTGTCTCATTTTTTAAAGGCAATGGCTTCTGTACATTAACTGCCACTGTGTGGAATAGCAGATTCCTTTCTTTACCTAAAATGTCCCCAGATCAAAATCTTCATCTGTAAAGTGTTGTATTTTTGTAAATATGACACAAGACCGGATTCACCTTCTTCAGACTGTCGAGATCCCTGATGATTTCACCTGTGTCCATCCGGGTGGGGGACCAGTGGGTTTAGCCTGTCCACAGATAGTGTTGACCCATGAGGTCACACTTTAACGGCACACCCCCAGCCCATCTCTGGTGTGATTCTTTTCCTCCTCACTAACTAAAATTTTACTACTGCCTGATCGCTACCATTTTATTTTCAAGCTACCTAAATTCTCCCTCAGTGAGCCTACATTGGCTCTTTCTTACTTTTCTCCTTTCAAATTGCAGCCTGATGTTTTGAAAGGTTTTTTTAAAATGGATAAATGAAAACATAGGGTGAAAACATATAAACACTACCACAGGCGTGATTTTTATGAAGTGTCTGGAGACCATAGGAGCAGCTGCAATGAATTGATGAGTAGAACTTAGGGAAATTGTTTGGGGAAGATGATGTGAAAGGAGTTTTGCTGTGTGCCCTTCTGGGGTACCCTATGATTTCAACTTATTTTCCTTTCTCTGTGTGCGGATTTACACGTGGCTTGTCTTGTTTACTGGTTTGTTTTCTGAACACGGCATTGGATCAAGGAAAGAGCGAGCATGCCAAGCTATAGAAGTATTCATTCAGTGGTATTTCCCGAGTGCTCAGCGTGTCAGGCCTCCCTGTGGACTCCCCAGCTCTCGCCTCGGGCCGGCAGGATGCCCTCCATAAATCAGATCCCCAAAGGCAGAAGGCAGGGCACAAGCCACCCCTGCCATGGGATTTCTAAGACTCTGTTGAGATTCGTCCAGCCACCAAATACTCATTAAAGACCACACTGACGGGCGAGCACCCCTTCCTGCTGATGTGGCCGAGGGAGGGTGACTGATCAGAACTTAAACTGTCCTAACACGTGGGTGCCCCTGCTTTGCCCTTCCAAGACCTAGCTCTTTCCAACCCCATCTCCTGGGTCTGAGACCCGCTCGCCAGAATGGAACCCACACGTCCATGAACCCTTCGTTCGAGTCCAGAGTCCGAGGGAGCGCTCCCAGCCCACACTCCCCGTGGAAGATGTCACTGATCCACTGAACGAACAGCCACAGCACAAGGGGAAAATGGGTGAAAAAGAAACAAAACTGAAACTTTGACCCGAACTATCTCAAAATGATTTCCACCGCGGGAAAGTGTAGGCCCGTGTCACGAGCATGGACGTTTCCGCGGGGACACTGCTTCTGGCCAGGCCCGACGCCCTTCCCCCGTGCCTGTGAGCGGCTCCCGTGTCCACCTCCATCCTCACCCGGCCCCCAGGCAGAATGACAGCTGCCATCCCTGTGACCGCTTCAGCTTTGGCATTCCCCAGTTTGCTCCATAGCTGTGTTCCGTTTTGCTTTTCATGTTAACGTCTGTCTTTTTATTAGTTAGTAAGGATGTGGGGCCCAAAAGGTGCTAACTTCATACCGCCGCCGTCTGGGGCTGAACCTTGCCACGCGTTTCCAGGCCGAGCAGCCCTTTCCGTTGGTTCTTAAGAACTGTTCCGAGGCTCAGGGAGGCTGGCACCTCTCTGGCATCGGGAAACATTGTGTCTCTTACCACTGGGTTCTGTGATAATCACGCAACACTGGCAAAGGAGGCGAAACGTTTCTCACATACTCTTCGCATTGCTCAAAATGTTGCGCCGGCTCCGTTCGGACACCGTCTGACACCGTCGTGCCTCTGAGCCCGTCACACTCCCGAGCAGCCAAGAGCAGGTCGGCTGGCACTCGTGAACTGACCTCTGAGCAGATTCCCGGGAAGCCTGCCTTCTCGTGCAGGGTCTGGTGCGTGTGTTAGATGCGTGGCTCTTTGGATCAGCTTTCTTGACCTTCCATGCTGACTTAGGCTCCCCTTTGACCTTGAACTCTGACATCTGGCTTCTTGTAGAAGGGACCCCGAGAGGACTTTCCTGTTTACACCTAAACACGTAAGCCTTCGCCAGTGATCTAGCACAAAACACGCTCGGTGACCCCAAAGCATCACAGCCCGGGGAACCCATGTTCAAGCCGGTTGTCTCTCTGAAGTCATTTCAAAGTGACTTTATTTTTAAATACAAACAAAGGACTGGAGGGACACAAGTTATTTTTAAAAAAGAAAACACAGCAGAAAAATGCCAGAGGAGGTAACTCTCCTAAGAGGAAGAGGCAAAGGAGAGAGTTGCATTAACGATTTTAAGATTCAGTAGCAGCCGTTTTCTGCTTTGATGTGTTGCATGGATCGGGACAAAAGGAAACCATATTTGCTCGTGGCGTGCCTTGTCACTGTGCTTTGACATTAGATCCCAAGGAAGGCCCAGTGCACAAAAGTAATGTCAGAAAGCACTTCTGCGTTTGAAGATATGACACAGAAAGGAAACAGAGAAGTAACTTTCACATGTAGCTAAGTCAGCTACAGGGGGATTTCGATGAGTCGTTAAGTGTTATTTCTTGCTTTTGACATTAGATTAGCTGAAAAAATCAAAACAAAAAGCGAGTAATGAAAGAACATATTGAAAATGGGCGCCTTAGCAAATAGTCTCTTCTTAAGATCATTGCTCTCGTCCATCGCTTAGATACGTGGCAGAATTTTTATGGAACTCATTGTACTGCCCTCCCCTGAAACCGGCCCTGCAGACTGACCGAGGCTCCCCATCCCCTTCGGGAAATGCAGGGGGGGATGCCCGCGGCCTGATGGATGAGGAGTTGGAGCGTGGGCTGCCGTCTTTCATTCCGCGTCCGCCCCGCAGGTTGTGTGGGAGTCCGTGGTTCATTCCCAGATACGTTCAGGCAAGTCACGACTGTTACTGTAACAGCATAGTCTGATGAAATACCAAGTACATTTTCAAATGTGTAGAGATGGAAAGAGAGAGTTTGCATTAACGCAAAGTTAAAGTTCTTAGAAAGATAAGTGCCCCCAGGACAGAGCTATCCGTTAGAGCGATATTTCACGGGGATCTAGTGACTGGTGGAAAGGAGGAGCAGAGATGGAGCCGTGGGGGAAGTCAGACAGAGAAAGTTAAACCAGGAAGCAGGGCTGCTAGAAGCACAGGTAACTCACGGCAGAATGAAGAGAAGCAGGCCTGGCCGGTGTGGCTCACTGGCTGAGCGCCCACCCATGCACCAAGAGGTCGCCGGTTCGATTCCCGGTCAGGACACATGCCCAGGTTGTGGGCCCGATCCTCAGTGGGGGGCATGCAGGAGGCGGCCAATCAATGTCCTCTCTCATCGATGTTTCTATCTCTCTCTTCCTCTCCATTCCCCCCCTTCTCTAAAAATCAAGAAAGAAAAATTAATAAATAAATAAAGAGAAGCGGGAGATGGAGCGCCGTCCTGTCCGAGGCACAGTCGCTAGTCCAAGGTGGCCTTTGACACTGGAACACCGGCCACCTCTGTAGTGGCTGAAAGTGGAAGATACACACTAGGTCGTGAATACTCAGAACAAGTAAAGGAATGTAAAACACCTCCGTGGTCATTTTTATACTTACTCACTTTGCATTGAAGTATAATATTAAAATCAATGTCACCTCCTTCAACTTTTTAAAATAGGGTTACCATGAGATCTGAAGTTACACGTGATACTTGGCTCACGTGGGATCCGGCTTGGAGAGTCCTGGCCGAGTATCTCTAGTAGTTCCAGATGGACACTCTGCAGCTAAAAAGCAGCCTCCAGGTCCTGCGCTAAGCTTGTCCGAAAGGGAGTTAAAAGATCCTCACAACTTCTGATGAGACTCAGTAAGCTGTTCTTTCGAGTTGTTTTCTTTCACAGACAATGGGGATTCCCAGAAGGTCGGGAAACGGGCCTCCTCCTGACATGCTCAGTCCCTTTTAATTAGCGAGACATCTCCTGAAGCCCCGAACCTACTTGCAGTGCCATCCCCAGAGACGATCTCTGCAGACTTCGAAGCCAGATGTGTTGGTTTTCTCCTGGAATAGTAATTCCCTATTCATTAAAAATAAAATAAAAGGCATTCTGTGAAAAATATGAGGCCTAAATGAAGGAGACAAGATTTTAGTTGGGCACGAGGCAAAACGTCTCATTTCAGAGATTCACTTCTTCTACTAAAATGTCTGTCTGTCCTGTCAACGTGTGTAAGTCGGCGTCCCTGAAGTACCAGTGCCGCCTCAATTCGAAATGGCGTTCAACTCCTGGGAACAAAGATCCGACTAGAGCTTTTTAAGACAAATCTGATACTTCTTATGTCACATGGAAGATGTCTGAAATAGACAACCCAAAGCTTGCACGGTGACTCGAGGAAGCAGTCCGAGATCCAGGCTGTGACACCGTGCTCCAATTCCCTCAGCTCATGGTTCCCAGTCCCCTAGTCACAAAACGGCTGCTTGACCTCCAGGCATTGCATCTGCCATTCACGAAGAAAGTAGCAGGGCCCAGCTCCCCTTTTACTAAGGCTTCCTGGAAGTTCCGTGCAACACTTTCACTTGCATCTCATTGGCTAAATTTAGTGATGACTATATCAGGTTGCAAAACACAATGGAATTGCAGTCTCTTATTTTGGGTAGTAACGTGCCGACTAACACTTGGGGGGTTGTTGAGGAGGTGGAAGAAGGTCATTTGTAAGGGAAGAGATAATAGCAGTGGATGGCCCAGGTGATAAAAAATTAAAAAAAAAAAAATTAAAAAATTATGCTTCCTGAAAAACATATTTAATATAGCATTTGTATAATTTATTGAAATTACATATATTTTATATTTTTCCTCTAACCATTCAACAATAAATACACGGGTCAAGTCTTTTGCCTTTAGCCTTAGCCAGTAGACGTTTTGCTGTGTTCAAGGCTGAATAAGATGCCGCCTCTCTCATCAAGGGTTTTGTAGCACGATGGCAGCGGTGAATATATTCTCTCGTCCTTATACTGGTGTGTAAACTTCTCCTACTTGACATTCATCAATGACTTCTCACTGCCCTTAGGAAACATACAGGTCCTTGCAAGGAGGTCTGGCCCTCGCCTCCCTCAGCGGCCCCATCTTCTCCCGCTCTCCCCCCACCCTGGAGCCACACGGTCTCCGTGCAGTGCCCGGGTGCTCTCTGCCCCCGGCTGTGCGCTGTGCTGGGGGTTGGGAGTGGCTCCACCCCCACCACGCATCGCCTGTCCTTGGCCTTCTTATCCCTCGGGTCAAGTCAAAGGCAACTTGCTCAGAGGGACCATCTCAGCCCCTCTAAGACTGGGTCAGGTTCTTTCAACCTCCTCATCGTCACACATTCAAGACCGGTTGCACCTGTCTCTCCTCTTCTAGAATGTTCTCTTCATCACAGTGGGAACAGGCCTCGGTGTGCTCTCATCTGACTGACACGGGCTATGCTCCCCACACATGCTTGTTGGTACGTGAATGAATGGATACAGTAGTAGTGCCCGCGCGCGCGCACACACACACACACACACACACACACACACAGGCTATGAATGTACAAAGAAGGAAAAGGATAATTCCAAATGGAGGGACTCAGTAATGCTTCATGGAAGAAGTAGGATTAAAATCGGTCCTTCGGAGACAGAAACGTTAGCCCCAGGTAATAGGGGCGAGGCTGTCTTGGAAAAACGGACAATTTAAACGGAGGTCTGGGACGTGGCTGGAGCAGGAAGTTGCCATAAGTTCTCAGAATGCCTGGAAAACATCCCACGGCCGTGCTTCAGTCCACAGTCCTGAGCCGCCACCCACATGTGTGTGTGTGTTTGTTTTTAACTGGACTTGGTCTAGGAACCGAGTCGTCAGATTCCATCCATTGGGAGGACAGCCCGCGTCAACTCATTCATTCCAACTCACTCATTCCTTAAACTCTCTGCCTCTTTCTTCCCCACCCATCCTCTGGAGTCAGTGGTCAGAAGGTCACAGCAGTGGGTCCATTAGAAGAGAGTTTACCGGAAATACTTTTTTTAAAATAATGGCTTAGAGATACAACATCTTCTTTCTCTTTAACCAATGAGTAGACTAGAAAAGTGGCTGGTTCCCGTTGGTAACTGTAGAATGCTCTCTCGGTGGAGAACCTAGATTTTGTAGTGATGTGTGTATGGGAGAGGTGTTGAGAAAAGTGTTCCAGGGGGAAAGGAGTTCATTCAAAGACAGCAGTTCCCTAAGAGGCCAGTCTACCACCAACTCCTGGAAGGGTAGTGAGAATGCTGTTAGCATGGCCTACACAAGTCAGAATAAAAAATAAATCCAAAATTATTTGCAAGGTCAATCTGTGTGCCAAGAGGAAGGCTTTCGATAGAAAGGATGGACGGTAGAGTGGCTGGCTCGTGATGCAAGCTGTGATGACCTGGTCAACTTGGGTGGAGAGAGGAGTCCCAGGGAAAAAATAAACGATTCTTTCGGAGAGGGAATGTGTTCGTCCTGTGCCTCTCAGTCTTCTCTGTGCATATGAATCACCTGGAATCCTGTGACAAGACAGACGCTAGTCAGTGGGTCTATAATGAGGACAGAGTTTCTGCATTTGCATTTCCAACCAGCTGCTGATGCTGATAGTGCTGTGGGTCGTGGGCCACACCTTGAGGATGGCAAAGGCCCAGGTGTGAGGAAAACCCAGCTCAGTGGTGAGACGGGAGGCTGGTGATGTGGCCTTTGAAGTGTGGCTTATAATGAAAGAAGGAAGCCTAGCCCGGCCGGCGTGGCTCCGTGGATTGAGCACCGTCCCGTGGACTGAGAGGTCCTGGTTCGATTCCTGGTCAGGGCACACGCCCGGGTTGTGGGCTCCATCCCCAGTAGGGGGCGTGCGGGAGGAAGTAGATCGATGTATCTCTCTCACATCGATGTTTCTCTCTCTCCCTTCCTGTCTCTCTAAAAAAATCAATAAAAACATTTTTAAAAGAAAGAAGGAGGAAGTCTATTTCCTTTATCTTTTCCAGGGAAAATAAATAAAAGCAGATGATGCAGAGATGATATCTTATGAAATAGCCTGGCACTGTGCTTAGAACACTGTAGGAACTAATTACCATTTTCACACAACTTTAATTATCTGCTTCTCACCTGTATCACCTCTTTGGAGTGCCACACTTTATATTCCCATCAGAAAGGAAAACAGAAAGCTGGTTTTCGGTATGCCACGGTTCCTCTACAGAAGGATACAGACATAGAAAACACAGCATCTAAATGTCTGGTTTCTAGATCCTTCCGGGCTGACTCGTTCCTGGATTCTCTGTCAGCAACAATGTCTTCATTTGACCCATGCGTTGCAAGAAGCTGTACAAGTCAAGGCTTTTGTTTAGAAACAATCTAGGACAAAGGGTTAAGAATCTGACGAATTTAAGAAGGAATGTCATTCTGTAGCTCAGAAATGAAAGGCTGAACCCAAGGTGGGCAAGGAAACACCGAGGTCTGTGACCTCTCGCCAGGACACAGTGTTCGGGACCCCCTTCAGTCACCCAGAACACTCTCCGCGAGCCCGAGCTGTCCGTGCCTCCTGCAAACGTCGTTTCCAGGGGGAGCGTCCAGTCGGCCGTGCTGACGGGCCTGGGAGGACGGTGCTGCCCTGCCCCCAGGCACCTTGGATTTCCTCCAGATAGAAACGTCTTCTACAGAGACCAACTCAAACCAGCCCAAGTACAGACAACTTATTGTAAAGCTACGTGTGAAATGATTGGGGAGAACTGTATAGAATTCAAAAGCAGGTGCCATAACAGTGGGGCGACCATAGAATGTGTCGGAAATGAATGAAACGAACAGAACAGGTATGAATGGGTTCCACCCTGGACAGACCGAGGTGCGGTCACCTTAGGTAACAGCTGTGGCCTTGCTGAGAGGGGCCTTGCTTGTTCCGGGGTTAAGACAGTTTTAGAGACAGGTGATATCTGAGCTGTAACGCACTCGTTTTTCTCCCCCCTGGTTTGCTCTGCTTAGCGTTTTTGTGTATTCTCATAAATTCTGTGAGAGGTATACATTGCTTGTTTTCTCAGCAACCCACTCCCTGTGGGCAGCCCCCATCACATCACTTTTCAACAGGCTCTGATTTCCGTTTGGGTTCAGAGAAGCCAGTCTATCTTCGCTTACAACCCGCGGCCACTGGGCCTGCTTCAGGGATATGCGTGCGGTCAAGGCCAGCCATCCTGGGAAACCATCTGTGATCATTAGCGGGGCAGCCCTAGGCTGAGGACCAAAGGGGACACTTTGGAGAGACAGAAAGAAGCCAGACTCTTGCTGACTCTGCTGAGCGCCCTGATCAAGCCGACACCCAACTCCTTTTCATTTACTTGAACCAGCAAATTTCCTTCTTTTGTGACAGCAGACCCAGTTGTCTTTCTGGTTGTTTATAACTGATCCCATCCCGACTAACCCCACTTCGGTTTCAGGGTGCCCTGTATTTGCCCTGTAACTCCCTCTATTGTGACCTTGGTTTAGCTGTCCTTGCTAGATGGCCGGTCGTGTTTATTTATTACTTTAGATTCTACAAAGGAAATACGTTGGTTCAGTTTATCTTTTTTCATCAGGCTGCAGTCATAAGTTTCTGTGAATCTATGTTTTGGCTCCCCTAAGTCCTGGGGGCTGACCGGGAGTCTGCTGTCCCCCAAGACCTGTCTCCATTTTCTGTGCATGGGAATACCAGCAGGTCAGGTATGGGGGCATCTAGATACACTTTATACTCCATGGTTCTCAACCTTCCTAATGCCGCCACCCTTTAATACAGTTCCTCATGCTGTGGTGACCCCCAACCATAAAATTCTTTTCGTTGCTACTTCATAACTGTAATTTTGCTACTGTTATGTCTTAGGTGACCCCTGTGAAAGGGTCGTTTGACCCCCAAAGGGGTCGTGACCCATAGGTAGTGTCTACAGCAATATTATCCTTGCTTTAATCCCATGTCCCCTGAGTGACTGGTGTGTGTCACAGAACTGCTGTGGAAATGTTGGCGGCCATGAGCACGCACCAGGCGTTCGACTGGTGGAGTCAGACCAGACCTCGGCTCAGCTCCCTCCGTACTTGAGCTCTGGCTGAGAAAGAATTCAGAGCCAAGGGAAAGTTTAAGAGAAAGTTTCTTCAGAAATTTACAGAAGCAGGAGAAGTGAGCTTTAGAAGAAATAGGCTCAGGAAACAAGCTACAGGGGTAAAGGAAGGGCCCTTGGCGCTTACGAGAGAGAAGGTAAAGGTGGGGTGCCTGGGGAAGAAGCAGGGCGGGGAAAGGCTCAGGTGTACCCCACAGAGGACTCTCCGTCTTGAGAGGGTTTATCTGGAGGTCTTGAGGGAGGAGCGCAAGAGAACATTCATCACTCTCCAGGTGTGTCCTTCCAGGGTCCTGGTCTCCACTGATTGGTCGGCCCCAGGGCGGGGGGGAGGGGTGTCATTAGTCAATGCAGCTGGTCCTAAGGTCAGCCATGGGGTCATTTGTCTGATTTTGCTGCTTTTCTGGGCCTGGAGCTGAAATGCAACTGAGGCCTCAGTGTTACCCCAAGGGGCTAATGTTTAAGGAGTGGTAGTGCCAGGGCCCCATGGGCACTGCCTGAGGCCCTCTCGGTCCCTTGCTCCTCCTCCCAGGGGGTCTGCCATGTGACTAGGGACGTGCCAGGGGAGGAAAGGTCGGGGGGAGGGGGTTTGGACTGCATGACCAGCGATATGCTAGGGGAGGAGAGGTCCCCTGGGGGTGGGTCCTTGTTTTCCCCGGTCTGCCCTTCATTAGGTACCATGGAGCTTCTTCCTGGCCATCGTCCCTGCTCTGATCATGCCTGTCTCACTGCCTCCCACAGAGATACTTAGACATACTGCGACTCATTCTATTTTTACCTTCTAGGAAACACCTGCAAAGAAAAAGCTGAATTTTGAAAAACTTCCCTTTTTTTTTCTCATTTAAACTTTGTTCTTTTGCAATGTAATGATCATTGTATAGACCCCGTAGCTAATGATGGCGAGTTCATATGCATCAAATTTATTACTCCTTAAAAGCAACATCAAAATTTTGTAAAATACGCTGCATAGTAATTAAAGTGAAGGAGCCCTGGGCAAGGAAAAAAAAAGATACGCCTTTGCTTAAGTTATGCAAAAGTGTATTAAATATTCAAAATTAATTAAAATCTAGGAAAAGATATTTTAAAGGTGCCATTTAAAGTTTGCATAAAAGTTAATGAATTTATTATGAAATCAAACCAATTTGATGAATACAGGAAGCCAATTAGTAACATAGGGAAGGAAGAGTTAATTCACATTACTCTAGGTAGTTCTTTTGTTCTGTAAAAGTCACATGTAACTGCCCCCAGCAGGGTGGCTAGGTTGGTTGGAGCGTCATCCCATACACCAAAAAGGTTACAGGTTCGATTCCTGGTTGGGGCACAGAGACAACCGATCCATTCTCTCAAACGTTGATCTCTCTCTCTCTCTCTCTCTCTCTCTCTCTCTCTCTCTCTCTCTCTCTCTCTCTTTCTTTCTCTCTCTCTCTCTCCCCCCTCCCCCTCTCTCTCTCCCTCTCTCTCTCCCTCTCCCCCTCTCCCTGCTCTTCCTCTCTCTTAATAACCAATGAAATCACCTCCTCAGGTGAGGATTAAAAGAAAATAAATTTTAAAAGTCACTTGTAAGTGCATAATAATTACATGCCAATACCCACAGTTTCACAAAGTTGAAGGCATAACTCTGTGATAGTTATTTATTTTCTAAAACGAACAATATTCCTCCAAAACCCCATCCTGAGGATTTCCACGATGACCATTCCATTGGTGAGAAATTAGAAAGCGTGATTTCTTTTTGGAGAAAGAGAAGAAAGCACATCTTTTACTGAACGAGAGCTTCCTGGTGTGTAAATACTTGATTGAAGAATGAGCCGTCTGTGTTAAGGGCACTCGGAAAGCCCTGGCTCCCTCTTCCAAAATGACTGTATTCTCCACTTCAGAACACAGGACCTGGGGATCCCCTTTCTTGTATAGACTTAGATACACAGTGAGCTGATAAAGCCAGCTGTTCTCAAGAACTTCTGCTCGTGTCCATGTCGCACAGAGTGATGTTTGTGGGTCATCACCAAGTGGAGATATGTTTTTTTCAGGCTCTAAAATAAAATTACAAATGCAACCCCAGCTGGGTAGCTCAGTGGGTTGGAGCATCGTCCTGTGCACCAAAAGGCTGGGGGTTTGATTCCTGATCAGGGCACATACCTAGGTTTCAGGTTTGGTCCCAGTCAGAGCATATATGGAAGGCAATCTATCAATGTTTCTCTCTCACATCAGCCTTTCTCTCTCTCTCTCTCTCTACCCCCCTCTCTCTCCCCCTCCCTCCTTCCCTCCCTCCCTCTCTCCCTGCCTCCCTCCCTCCTTCCCTCTCTGTCTAAATACCAGTAAAAAACATATCCTCGGGTGAAGATTTAAAGAAATCACACATGCATTTCCCCACAGTGACAATGTCTAAAAGGTTGGGCAGTGACCGACAATTAGGGTGGGGCACTGTGGGCTGTCAGGGAAACAGATTCACTTACGGCGTATTTTTGTACCAAAAGGGAAAAAGTAGCCTGAATTTGAAAGAACTGACTGCCAAATGCACCTTTTCAATGCCATCTGTTGATAATCAGTAAGACAGTCAAAGGACAAAAGTCACTTTCTGCAGAAAAGAAAGCGGGACAAATTCGCCAGCCTTCTCCTTTCTCACACGTCAGGCAAGCGAACAGCGTTAGGCAGAGTGCCTCCTGGTCCCTGGAGAAGGGGGTCTAAGGACATCCTTGCCCTTCGCTCCCAGGCCTGCTGTGTCTGCTAGAGAATCAAAATTCGGCTCACCTCGGTGGCGGAACAACTCATTACTACACGGACCCGGGAATACTGTGATTCAAAGCATGTATCCTGCAAATAAAACACAGCCCACAATGGAAGCATCTCTCCACACCGGGGTCACAAAACATTTCCAGCAGCTTTCGGGCATTGGATCTCCAACCGCCCTATGCAGGGATGTGAGCAAGTGAATGGCATTCAAATAAACGGGCTCCGAGTGAGGGTTTCTCTCCCAGGGAGGAGAATCCCGCCCTCCCATCTTCCCTCTGCCCCCTGCCTGTCTTGTCATTTCCCAGCCTGCGGGCGCCTTCCCTGTGGCTTCCAGTCGCAGATTGGAGAGCTGTCAAGCTGAAGAGGGGCCCCCAGGGTGCCCTGCTTGCCCCTGACCAAGCCCCCCACTGCTCGGGCAGCATTTCCAGCTCCTGGGCCCTATATTCCGAGTAGATGCTGACTAGCAGCCAGAGCTACCGGGAGAAATGGTTTCCTCAATGTTTGTTTGGAATATTAAAAATTGGAGAACAAAACCATAAAAACAAACAAAACCCCCGAGCTCCATGTTCTTCATCACGACACACTGTCTGGCAGGATGACTTATTTTTATTAAATGACTTTATTTATAAAGTGCCTCTTTCCAATTAAGATGGAAAACTGGGGCCATGGGGAGGGGAGAGAAAGAGAAGGCAGACACTTATGTATTTCCTGTGCCTCAGATGGAAATTTGGCTGGAAGTTTCTTGGAAGCTTATTTTTCTGGAGATGTAGGATTAGCCAACATGCCCTGCTGGGGTTTCCTTATTAGATTGTCCACCAGCATGTCTGTGGGCATTGGCGTAGTATATGACTCATGTCACTGTGTCACATTCGAAGAGAAGTCCTGATCCAAGCTCGGACATGAGCCTGTGGGATGTGCCCAGGGTTGGAGTCTTAGAAGGCTCGTGTGTCCACCTGAAACCCTGGGTTCCCATCCCACGCGCTCACTCCCGATCTCTGCTCTGCACCTCGCTGTGTTGGATAGAAAACTTACAAAAGGAGTCGGCGTTCCTTTCCTACCCAGTCCTCTTATCGAATGAACCTGGAAACAGGTTCTACCAGGTACAAAAAGGTACAGCCTTTACAAATGATCTCCATATTCACCATTGGGACAAGCAAAAAACAACAACTCTAAATAGTTAATGGCATAAATTTGCCTAAAATGGCAACTTGTACCATTTATCAAGTGACTGTTACCAGACATCAGAGCAATAATCTGCACTTACTTCGAGTAGCAAGAGGACTGTTATGTTGAAGTGTTGTTTCTGTTGAGGTTTTAGAAAAAAAAAATTCTCCATCAGTGCCAAGTCATTCTCAAGTGTTGAGAATAATTTTTTACAAGTTTTCTTTGGAGTTCTGGAAACAAAATAACCAACGTACATATTCGAATACCACAATCTGGGACATTAAAGTGAATTCTTTGCATTTTAAGTGTTGTGGTTCTATAAAGAGGAATGAAACAGAAGAACAAAATGAAGCTAGAAATAGGCTGTTTAACCCTGCTCCCTAAATTTTTCCAGAGAATCCCTTAATTCATTGATTCACTGACTCCGCAGTATTTATTGAGGGTCAGAAGAGAGGCTGTGGTATTCATTTGTACACAACTCAGGATGTTCACATTTTTTTCCAGCTTTATTGAGGTATAACTGACGAATACAGTTGTAATATAAGTATACCACGTGATGATTTGACATACGCATACGTTGTGAGGATTCCTACCATCGAGTTAAATGGCACACCCCTCGCCGCACAAGGTTGCCTCTGTTTTGCGTATGAGAGGGCATACGATCTGCTCTCTCTGCAGACTTCAGTATACAACAGGCAGCCATTGACTGGAGTTTCCATGTTGTACACGAGCTCTTCAGAACATACCTTGTAACTGAGCGTCTGCACGCTTGGACCAACCTTCCTTCCCCATGTCCCACGCCCCCAGCCCTTGGCAACCAGCATTCTACTCTGTTTCTGCAAGGCTGACATTACTTTATAAGTGATTATGTGATACCATGTAGTGTTTGTCTTTGTCTGGTTTATTTCACTTAGCATAACACCCTCCAGGTTGTCGCAAATGGCAGAATTTCCTTCTTTTGTTTTAAGGCTGAAGGATATTTCATTTTGTGTGTGTGTCTGTGTGTGTGTGTGTGTGTGTGTGTGTGTGTGTGTGTGTGTGTGTGTTTTATTATTATTATTCACCATTGACAGACTCTGAGGTTGTTTCCATGCCCTGACCACTGGATAATGCCTCAGTGAAGGATGTTCTTGTTCGTAACCTTGTTCTGTCTGCCACAGGTCATCACTGGAAGTTACCCCCTTAAAAGAAGCCATTTCAGTGGATACATTTTAAAACAATGATGAGCCCCTGGCCGGCTTGGCTCAGCAGTTAGAGCATCGGCCCGCAGACCAGAGAGTCCCGGGTTTGGTTCCCGCTAAGGGCACGTACCTCGGTTGCAGTTTGTCCCCGGCCCCTGTTGGGGTCATGTGGGTGGCAACCACTTGATGTGTCTCTCTCACATTGATGTTTCTCTCTCTCTCTCTCTCCCCCCTCCTTCCCACTCTATCTGAAGATAAATGCAAAAAAAAAAAATGTCCTCAGGTGAGGATAAAAAAAAAATTATGAAACATTAACATCATTTTAGTTTTCTAAATAGATTTTAAATGGCATGTGCTTGACATTAGGAAATACTTGTTTTTAATTTTACTCTGCTCTAATGAAGATTCTATTTCACACAATTTCCGAGAGCAACCCAAAATCCCACCTGCACAACTCAGCTGCAGACACACATGCGTAGGCGAGGGCGCTGGCATTGTGTCCGTCTTTATCACCGAGTCCTCTGAGAATACACAACGCATGACACGGGGGGAGGTAGGGAGCAGCTTCTCAGCTGGTGTCCAGCAGAGGATCAGAATAAAGTAATCGTGGAAAAGAGGGTGATGCAGCCGCCCCAGAAAAGCCTGTCCCTGGAGCACAGACGTGTAGTCAGGAGGAGCACGGGTAGAATCTGCTCAGAGAGTTTGGTTTGGCTTGTCTGGATTACATATCCTCACTGTGGTGAAGTAAGCTCTTACTGGCTCCTTGTTGGTTTCGTAGCTAACAAATGAGTAGGTGTTTTAAAAAGCAGTGCTTAGTACCATTTAAAATAGTATTTTAAAAGTCTATTTCCACGGATGTGATATTCTAGTATCCACTTTTCTGTTAATAACATACCCATGTGTATACAAAAATGTCAAAATTAGGGATATAGGGAATATTGCTGTGATATAATTTTATGGAGAAATGGTAATAGATAGTAGACATTGCAGTTTCTGTGCAGAAATGTTGCATGGGAGGGTTATCAGCATTTTTTTTCTCATTCAAAATGTAGTCACAGCACCCATCCTTCTGTTAAAAACATTTAAATATAAGCATGTTTATCCACATCGCCTAAATTACACGATTAAAACACGTGGATATCTGATGTGCCCTAGCATGCATGTGTGTGTATTTGTGTGTACACACACACATATATATAAATATATGTACACACATACATTGATATAAATATATACTGATATATATGTACCACTGATTATATGTAATTATATAGTCATATATAATTAGTATATAATTATATACACTACTGGTTATATATACACATATATTGATTATCTCTATCTAGTATATCTGATTATTATATTCCTATATAGATATATAATAGGTATCACTAGTAGCCAGTACCTGATGTAATGTTTTACCCTGCTAGCCTCCTCAATTTGTAATCATTCCATATTTTTTTTATTAGTTTCTTTTTTTTTTTTTTTTTTATCCTCACCCGAGGACATTTTTCCATTTTTTGTTCAGATAGAGTAGGAGGGAGAGAGAGGAACAGAGAGAGAGAAAAACATCGACGTGAAAGGGACACATCGAGTGGCTGCCACCCGCACGACCAACCAGGGCTGGGGACAAACTGCAACCAAGGTACATGCCCCTAGCGGGAACTGAACCCGGGTCTCTCTGGACCACAGGCCGACGCTCTAACCGCTGAGCCAAACCGGCCAGGGCATAATCATTCCATATTAAAGCAAACAAGCACGTATCTTACTTGGGGGATGGTAGACCACGACGGACGCAATCTCTTTAAGACATATACAGTCTGAAGGGATGGTTCAGTGGGGTCATGAATACTGACTCCATCTAAATAGTCACAGGTCATGAAGAAAACTTGATGGCACTTGAATGTGGGAGACCTTCTTCACCGGGAGGATCACCTTTCCGAGACAGGCAAGGTGACGTCAGCATTACCTCCTGTAGCATCACATTTGAAGTAAATTCAGTTTCTCGAGCCATTTGAAATACTTGGATGTATCTTTTATATACCCACAAACACCCTTGTTTCAGTGTTGTTATTTACTGATGTCAGTTTTTGTTTGTTTGTTTGTTTTTGCATTTATCTTCAGATAGAGCAGGAGGGAGAAAGGGAGGAAGAGAGAGAGAGAAACATCAATGTGAGAGAGACACATCGACTGGTTGCCACCCACACACCCCAACCGGGGCCGGGGACAAACTGTAACCGAGGTACGTGCCCTTGGCAGGAACCGAACCCAGGCCTCTCCGGTCCGTGGGCCGACGCTCTACCCGCTGAGCCAAACCGGCCAGGGCTACTGACGTCAGTTTTTACATATGACTTTTCCCGTGTGTGAGTCTGCTAAAAGAAAATAGTCATCATTGCAACTCCTTTGTGAGAAATCATTTGCAGACAGGCATCCGCTGAGCTACTTTTCGGACCAGTCGTGGGATGCAAGCAGATGCTGGGCCTGGACGGGGCTGCCCAGGCTTTGAGGGGGATGGCCAGCAGGCGCCAAGCGTCCTGTGTGACAGGCCATGCGTACACTGATGGCCTCTGCTAACTGCAGGACAGAGGAGGAAAAACAAAAGGCACACTGACCACCCTTAAGATCCTTTTCCCAGTTCCCTGAATTAGGTTTTGGTACAATGCCTGTGATTGGTCCAAAGTGATGGAATTTAATTTACAGGAGCATCTTAATAAGTGAGCCCAGCTAGGCTGATTTGCCTTGCAAAGATCGTGTAACTTATATGCGCCAAAGAAAAATCTGATTAAAACGCTTGATATAGTGACCATACCTTTCATACTCTTGATAACTATAGGAAGAACACCTACTACTTGCATTTTTTGAAGTGGTTCCAAACCCACTTTTTTTCCTTTGTCTGTGTATCTGATAAATGAGCAATTCCCTAGATCCCCCCTCCCTGCACCGCCCGGTATTGAAGCTAATTGTATATCACCATCTACCTTTCTCACTGCGATGTCTGCAGACTGTGGGGCCATTACCCGTTCTTTGCAGATTTCAATGCCTGGATCGCTGTCACCTGCTTGGATAACTCTCCTGTTGTATTCTTTAGAGCTTTCCGTGTGTAGACCCTTCTTTCAATAACCTGTCTCTGAGTATTGGACCTACTGTCCCCTCCACGGATATGCTCCTGCAACGCCAATGTCACCATTAACTACGACCACTCCATAACTTTGCTGCTCATTCTCCCCAGTTCCCTAAATCAAACATACCACAAATAAACGTTTCCTACACTTTCTCCACTCACACCCTCGCTTCCCTTCTACTCAGTTTCAGCTTTGTGTTCTAGCCTGTGAATCACTCCCTTGAACCGAGCCTCAGTTTCTTCACCCCTCTCTCTGTCCGTTATCCTCGCTCAGAAAGACGCGGATGCTGGCGAAATGCCGCAGCTCTGACCCCCCAGGGAGCAGGACGGGCTGGGAAACACCCGTCTCCGGGCCCCACGTCCCACCTGTATGCTCGGGACTCGCAGACATCGCTAGCTCTGTCCTGTCTGTGCCGCCTTAGACCTACCTACACCCGGCTGCCTCTTCACAGACACCACAGCCTAACGAGCATCACAGACCCTGTATTCAAACCCAACTATTCATCAGAAACAAATGTTCCTCCCTCAGTTCTCTGCATCCGAGGAAATGTCAGCTCCATGCACCTGTTTGCTCTGGCCAAATCTCAGCTTCATCTCGGACCCTTCCTCCCCCCCCTCACATCCCACATCCAGCCAAGGCTCCGCCCTCAGTATCCCCCAAATCCCGTTCTCATCTCCCCCAGTTTCCTCCTGACTTCCCAGCTGAGCTCACAGTCGCCAGGGTGATGCATTTAAAAGAGATATTTTCTTCCTGTGTGTTGTAAAAGCCAAAGGCTTTATCAGTGGAGTTTTATGTATAAATTATTGCTTTTGTTTACAGATAATGAAAATAATGCATGCATTCCTACACTGTAAAAAAAAAAAAAAAAACGGAAACTTTGTAATCCTTTTGTTAGTTGCAGGCAATGATGGTTACCTTTAAATAATCAACTCTCCAGGGTTGGGATTAGGCAGGGAGGTACTAAGAATAGAGAGGATTTAGTTGTGTTTGCAATATTATAGTAGTTATTTATTTCCAGAGTCTTCTGTGATGGTAAAGGAAGAGAGCTGCTTCATGTTATAGCTAGCTGAAATGTTATTCAGGAAAATTCCTAGGACAAAGCTGCAGACGCCTCTAACCTTTGACAGCTCCCATCCTAATTCACGCCACTCTCCTGGGAAGGACCAGAACCCAGAGACACAATGTTTCATTAACATCATTAGACACTCCTTGAGACACAATGTTTCATTAACGTCATTAGACACTCTCTGATATGAACAATGAGGCTGTTGGCGCTCTATCAGGTTGTCAAAGCTTCCCCCCTGCACACCCCCCCCCCCCCATGGAATTGAACATGCAGATACTGCCTGACTTCAGGACCTCTCTGCCACAGAAATCCTTCTGGATCCCAATGTTTCTGTTGATCACTTGCCCACATGCCCGAGGAAGAATAATCGGCAAATGAAATTAACCCCTTCAGTATTCATTACCCGTTTGGATTTGTTGTCAGCCTTGTTGATGGAGGGGATGTTTTCCTACTGATTTGGTCATTTCTTACTTGATTTTGTTCTGGCCCTCCGAGGTTTAACACAGTATTTCCGAAAACTCTTTTAGTACCTGTTTCATTTATTCCAACATTAAGCATACTCTTAGAGCTCAAAAACTCTAGTGCTGACTTCAAGTGTTAATTCCTGTTATTGTGGAATTCTTGTGTGGACATGTTATATAGTTATATGTCATTTGCTGTTACTCTGAGATTGGGGTTGGAAATGAGTGATTCAGAAGTGGCGGTTTCATCGCGAGCCCCTTGCCGGTGGACCAGGTTCCGTACCAGTCAGTTATGGGGTGGGGCCTGAAAAATGTGTGCATAGCAGTACCTGCCTTGCTTTTAAGACAGCCAAATATGCTTTTATTAAAAAAAGAAAAGGGCCTGGCCAGTGTGGCTCAGTGGTTGAGCGTCAACCCATATACCAAGAGGTCGCCAGATCGATTCCTGGTCAGGGCACATGCCCAGGTTGTGGGCCCGATCCCCAGTGGGGGGCATGCAGGAGGCGGCCAGTAGATGTTCTCTCTCATAGATGTTTCTGTCTCTCTCTCTCTCCCTTCCTCTCTCTCTAAAATTAATAAAGAAAAATTTTTTTTAAAAAGAGCCTAGCCCTGGCCAGTTTGGCTCAGTGGTTAGAGTGTCAGCCCGTGGACCAGAGATTCCCCGGTTTGGTTCCCACTAAGGGCACGTACCTCAGTTTCAGTTTGTCCCCGGCCCTGGTTGGGGTTGTGTGGGTGGCAACCAGTTGATGTGTCTCTCTCACATCGATGTTTCTCTCTCTCTTCCTCCCTCTCTCCTTCCACTATATATCTGAAGATAATGCAAAAATGTCTTCAGGTGAGGATAAAAAATAAATTAAATAAATAAATAAATAAATAAATAAATAAATAAATAAATAAATAAAGCAAGCCTAAATACTTAGAAAGCTCATATGTAAATACTTCTTATTCCTATTATTCTTTACCGAAGTGCTTTAGCCTTACTATGATTCTGGTATTAAAATTGAAGCCCCAGACAGCTGAGTGCCCTTTTGGGTGGTGGTGGTGTGTGTAACAGATAGGAACATTTATCATTGAATATAATTGTTACAAAGTCCCTCAATATGACTTCTCTGACCATGGATCCCAGACTACGCTGGAAGCTTTAAGTCAGCTCTAGTCAAAATGTTTAGCTATCAAAGGACCTGAATAGACCCCTCTCCAAAGAGAAACTACAGATGGCCAATAGACCTGAAAAAATGCTCAACGTCACTAATCATCAGAGAGATGCAAATTAAAACTAAAATGAGGTATCACCTCACACCTGCCAGAATGGCCGCCATCAATCAATCAACAAACAACAAGTGCTGGCGAGGCTGTGGAGAAAAGGGGACCCTAGTACACTGCTGGTGGGAATGCAGACTGTTGCAGCCATTGTGGAAAACAATGGTGTTTCCTCAAAAAATTAAAAATGGAACTGCCATTTGATCCAGTGATCCCACTACTAGGAATTTATCCTAAGAAGCCTGAAACACCAATCAGAAAGAATTTGCATTATTTACAATTGCTAAGATCTGGAAAGAGCCCAGGTGCCCATCAGTAGATGAGTGGATAAAAAAGCTGTGGTACATATACACAATGGAATACTACACAGCTGTTAAAAAGGAAAGAAAAAAGGAGGAGCTCTTATCCTTTTCGATGGCATGGATGGATCTGGAGATTATTTTGCTAAGCGAAATAAACCAGTTACAGAAAGACAAATATCCCATGATCTCACTTCTATGTGGAATCTGATGAACAGGATAAACTGATGAACAAAATAGGTCCAGAGGCATGGATGTATGGAACAGACTGACAGATCTCAGAGGGGAAGGGGTTGGGGGGACAGGAAGAGATTCAAAAGAACTTACAGGCATATATGCATAACCAATAGACACAGACAACAGTGTGAGGAAGGCCTGGAGTGGGGCAGCAGCTAGGTGGAGGGGGGCACAGGTGGGGAAAATGGGGGACATCTGTAATAAATAAATAAAAAATCATAATAAATAAATACTCATCAGCTCTCCCTTTGCACTGAGCAGACAGCACTGAGCAAAAAGTCCTTCTACTGCGGACTTCTTCCTTTGTTCTAATGTACCTGCCCACGTGGCCCCACCCACCAGAACCCCCTCTGTCCTTAGAGTCCTTAGAGTTGGGGACGGAACCAAAGACGTTTAGAACGATGACATCTCCAAAGGCAGAGCCCCTGCACCTAAGGCCTGTGACTTTAGCAGGTGACAGAAAGTCTGCCTCCCTCGCTGGTCCGCCACGTAGTAGCGGTCTGGGAGCTGTCTCCCCTGTATCCTCAGCGTCAATCCCAGGAAAACCCTCACAGTCGATGTTTATTGGATGAATGAACACTTGCGTTGAGTGGGTGAGTGAGCCTATACTCATTCTCTAACTGTAAACGATGTGAAAGCATCACAAATAGATGGACTGCCAGGCGGTTTGTGATAAGTGACCCAGAAAGTCTCAGAGGAGACAGAAGCCAGTTGTACGTGGGAGCGTCTGGGGAGATTTCCTGGAATGTGGGGTTTTTTCAAAAGACAGAGGTAAACTCAGCGAGGATGGACAACATGAATCCGATCAGAATAGATCGAGGCAAAGGTGACCGAGTGGGGGAGCGTGTAGGACATGTTTGGGAACACTGGACAATAGTTTGGCAGAAATGCAGAAGCAAAACATCAGGCCCGCATCATAGACAGCTGAGTGCTAAGTCAGAGATCAGGCATTTTACTGGGTAGGTAACCAACAGGAAAAAACAACAGCCACAGGGAGTTTATGAAGTACTTTGTGGTCACATTGAAAACACATAGACTTGCCCTGGCCGGTTTGGCTCAGCGGTTGGAGCGTCGGCCTGCGGTCCAGAGAGACCCGGGTTCGGTTCCCGCTAAGGGCATGTACCTCGGTTGCAGTTTGTCCCCGGCCCTGGTTGGTTGTGCGGGTGGCAGCCACTCGATGTGTCCCTTTCACGTCGATGTTTCTCTCTCTCTCTCTCCTCTCTCTCCCTCCCACTCTATCTGAACAAAAAATGAAAAAGTGTCCTCGGGTGAGGATAAAAAAAAAAAAAAAAAAAAAAAAGAAAACACATAGACTTGAATGGCAGCCATAATAAAGTACATGAAAAGAATTACTAATGGATAATACACATCTTCCTGGGATGCTTTTAATATTCACAAATGCAGGCGGATGAACTCTCTGCCTGTGATTCATTTTCCTCCAGGGCTCTAGGCAACCAGCCTTTATCTTCCCTGGGCGCCAGGAGAGGGCAAGGTTGAGGTTACACCCAAGAGTAGCGACAGCCCCATTGTTTGGTTCCGGATGGCTTTCCATTTTTATAGGCCAGCTTACATGTCTAATTCTTAGAAGAGATTGCTGAGAGAGGGGACAGCAGGTGGGGAATCGGGCATATTAGAAAGTTTCAGTTTGCCGTTGAATAAAAAGTACTTAGTAGAATTCATCTTCAAACAGAAACATTTCCATTGCAAAGAATAGTATAAACATATCAAAGTCAATACTGAATTTCATTGGCTGACATCAAAAGAAATACTCAACAGCAATCACAGAGTCTGCATCAAGTTTATTTGTTCGTGAAAACTTTCTGGAATGTTCTAGCCCACAGTGCACCCCCCTAACCTCACTCAGGACCTTTTAACCTACTCATTATTGCTAACCGACTTCACTCTTCTTAACTAAATCTAATAAAACTGCTCTATGTTGCTGCTCGGTGTTTTATTTTTTCAACTAGATAGCATAAAGGGCGGGTCCTAGCTTACATTTTCCTTGAATCTTATGCTTCTCATTTAATGAATAAAATGGCAATAGAATTAGCATTGCAGAAATTGCATGGAATTGAATTTGCCACCCTCTTCTCCTCCAGAATGGAGAATTCAATTTATAGTAGACATGTCTTTTCTTGTGTGTGTGTGTGTGTGTCTCTGTGTGTGTGTGTGTGTGTGTGTGTGTGTATTAAAGTTTAGTTGGCATATAATATATTAGTTTCAGGTGTATAACACAGTGATCAGCATTCATATATCATACAATGTACTCACCACACTAAGTCTAGTAACTGTGTCTCTGCAAACTTATGACAACACTACTGACTGCTTCACCTTTCTCACCCCACCCCCCACCTCTGGCAACCATCAAGTTCTTTTTTTTAAATATTTTTCTTTATTGATTTTAGAGAGAGGGGAAAGGAGAGGGGGAGAGAGATAGAAACATCGATGAGAGAGAACATCGATTAGCCGCCTCCTGCATGTCCCCCACTGGGGATCAGGCCCACAACCTGGGCATGTGCCTTGACTGGGAATCAGTCCAGCGACCTCTTGGTGCATGGATCAACGCTCAACCACTGAGCCACACCAGCCGGACATGGCAATCATCAACTTGTTCTTTGTTTCTTTGGGTCTGTTTGTTTGTTTTGATTTTTGAATTCCACATATAAGTGAAGTCGTGCGGTATTTGTCTTTCTCTGACCTTTCTTCTGGAGCTGAATTGTCATTGATTACTGTTCAGTTTCTTTTATATATCTATGCAAACCACCACTCTTTCTATTGTCCATTTATCAGTTGAATTCCCTGCCTTTTGGTCTGCCATTATTCCCTTAAAACATAGATTTGTACTTTAAAAAGAAAAGAGGGAAGAAAAATTCTTCCATTGTTTAATTTAGTTAGTTAGTTAAGTTTTTAATGTTGACATTATTGCAGGTGTCGGGGCCGCTGTGGTATCTCCTAGGTGCTATCTGCTCTTTGAAAGTTGTCTTTGACCTTGTAGTGTACGTTAGAGGTAAAGGTGGGGAAATGGACACTTGGAATCAGAAACCCAATTCTACTTATTCTTGGGTTCCCAAGGCACATGCTCCCCTGTTGTACTTGAAGGCTAGTACAATTATTTGTTTTCAGTAAGCATTTTTATGAATGCATCTTATATTTAATTTCATGAGAAAAACATTCCACCTTCAATGAGATCGCAGTCTGGGAAGAGGACAATAATTACCCGGTTAATTAGCTTGATTATAACATGGAGGCTTCCAGTCAGAAGAATTTCTGTTTAACTGGATTTTCTAATTAACTCAGAATTAACCCATCTGTTCAGCAAAGCTGCTTAGGACAGAGACACCTGCATTCCCAAGGGTTATTCTCAGAGGTACATGTGTATGTAATGGGAGGTGATAGCTCACGCTATCACTTTAGAGAGGCACCATTTTGCCAACACAAGACAGCATTCCACTGGTGGCATAGTTACAAAAAAAAAAAAAATGAAAAGTCAACCTCACGTCCTAAGCCAGCACAGATCAGTCATTGTCTATGGCACTGGACACTGGGGTTCTCCGTATGGCTTGACCATGGCCTGGCACAGCCCCAGTCTGGTGCAGGAGTTAAATGCTGCAGCTCACCGTGGTGAGTGCTGATCGGCTGGAGGAGGGAGCATCTCCCTCCTTGTGAGGGTGCAAGGGATGAAGGCGACAGCATGCAGCCGGTCAGGGCAAGTGCAAGCCCTTCCGTTCGACTGCCATTCGACTGGGTTGGTTTGAGTAACTGAAAAATAATGTCTTAGTCTGTTGGGGCTGAAATGGCAAAACAGCGTAGACGGGGTAGCTTATAAACAACAAGCGTTTATTTCGCACAGTCTGGAGTCCGGGAAGCACAGGTCCGAAGTGCTGGCCAATCCGGCGTCCGGTGAGAGCCTGCTCCCTGGAGAGCCGTCTGTCCACTGTAAGGTCCCATGGCAGAGGTGGCTTTCCAGGGTCTCTTCCATGAGGGGACTGATTCTGTCCATCCGGGTGGCAGCCTCGCGATCTAATTGCTTCCCAGTGGCTTCCCTTCTAATACCATCACCTTGGGTTAGGATTTCAGCATATGGATTTGGGGGTACACACAGACATTCAGATCCTAGCAGATAGTATCGTTGGCCCTTTTCGTCGTTATTTTGTTTGGGGAATAAATATTTATTCCTATTCAATAGGCCACAAACCTTGTGTCAATTCTATGTAAACCAATCGATAAAGATGGATTCTTCCCTCCGGCTGCAGTAGAGGTGGTTTCCCTCGGCTAGAAGGCCTCTTACTAAGGTCCCCCTGTGTTCCCTGTAGGGAATGCACACATGCCCACCTTATTCTTTAGGCTAAGAGACCATGAAAAATGCTTTTCATTTTTAAAACACTTTAGAGCAGAGTTTCTCAACTTTTGTGCTATTGACATTTTGGACCAGATTATTCTTTGGTGGAGGGGGTCACTCCGGTGTATTACAGCATGCTCGTTCGTAACCCTGGCCTCTGCCCACTAGATCCCATGAGCGCCCCCTCTAGTTGTAACAACCAGATTGCGTCCAGACATTGCAGATGTCTCCTGGGGAGGCAAAAACAGCCCTGAGTAAGAACCACTGCTTTACAGGGAAGACAAGACAGGAGGATTCCTTTATTAAAAAACAGAAATCATGCTCAGGTGTTCATGGTTCACTGGAACAAAAGATCTAAGGCAAGAAAATACCAAGAAATCTAGTAAGTGAATTATCAGCCCCGATATATGCCTAAAATGAATAATATTATGGATAATTTATGAGCCATCAATTATTTCCCACATTAGTCACATGGAAGGGGAGAGAGAGGGAGAGACATCCATGTGAGAGCCATACATGGGTCAGCTGCCTCGTGCACGACCCCACGGGGGATTGAGGCCGCAACCTGGGCAAGTGCCCCGACCAGGAATCGAACCGGCAACCTTTTGGTTCACGGGAAACACCCAGCTAACTGAGCCACACCAACCAGGGCTATCTAAAATACTCTTCACAAAATTAGTTATGCAAAGATTTGCCTTATCACCTTACACCTTTCAGAATGGTGGTTATGAGAAAGATAAGACATGCCTGGCTGGTGTGGCTCAGTGGTTGAGCGTCGACCCATGTACCGAGGTCGCCGGTTCGATTCCCGGTCAGGGCACATGCCCAGGTTGTGGGCCTGATCCCCAGTGGGGGGCATGCAGGAGGCAGCCAATCAATGTTCCCTGTCATTGATGTTTCTATCTCTCTCTTCCTCTCCCTTCCTCTCTCTCTAAAATCAATAAAGAGAAAAAAAAGAAAAAGGACGAGAATAACAAATGTTGGTGAGGATGTGGGGAAAAGGGAAATCGTGTGCACTGTTGGTGAGACTTTAAATGAATGGAGCCACTGTGGAAAACAGTATAGAGGTTCCTTAAAAAATTAAAACCAGAACTGTCATGTGATCCAGCAATTCCACTTCCGGGTATACATCTGAACAAAACAAAATCACCACTTCAAAGACATATCTGCACCCCACCTCATGTATTGTAATATTATTCATAATAACCAAGTCATGGAAACAACTTAAATGTCCATTGACCGCTGAATGGGTAAAGAAAATATGGTATATCTCTGGCCAGTGTGCTCAGTGGTTAGAGCATCAGCCCGTGCACCAAAGGGTCACAGGTTCAATTCCCGGCCAAGGGCATGTACGTGGGTTGCAGGTTCGATCCCTAGCCCCAATCAGGGTGTGGGAGGCAACCAATAGATGTGTCTCTCTCACATTGATGTCTCTCTCTCTCTCTCTGTCTCCCTCCTTCCTTGCACTGTCTCTAAAAATAAATGAAAAAAATATCCTCAGGTGAGGATTAACAAAAAAGAAAGAAAGAAAGAGAGAAAGAAAGAAAGAAAGAAAGAAAGAAAGAAAGAAAGAAAGAAAGAAAGAAAGAAAGAGGGAGGGAGGGAGGGAGGGAGAGAGAGAGAGAGAGAGAGAGAGAAAGAGAAAGAAAGAGAGGTATATATACATGATGGAATATTATTCAGCTGTAAATAAAGGGAACCCTGCCCTTTGCCATAGCATGGGTGGGCACTGAGGGCAGTATGCGAAGTGAATTAAGTCAAAGACACATACTTGATGATCTCACTTGTGTGTGGAATCTAAGAAAGAACAGACTCATGGAAACAGAACAGATGGATGATTGCCAGAGGAGAGGGTGGGGTTGGGGGAAATGGGTTCACGTGGTCAAAATGTACAAACGTCAACGATAAGATTAATAATGGTGATTCATTAATGTTCTGGGGGAGGGATGTGTGACGTGGTGATTGTAGCTAACAGTGCTGCACAGTGCAGTATATATTTGAAAGTTGCCAAGAGAGTAGATCTCCACATTTCTCAACACAAGAAAGAAAATGGAACTGTGAGAGGTGATGGATGTTGACTACAGGTATTGTGGTAATCATTGCACAATATATGCGTGTATCAAACCACGGTGCTGTACACCTTACACTGATACAATGTTGTATGCCGATCACATCTTAATAAAACTGAAGAGACACAAAGGTTTGCCCAGTAAGAAACAAGAAACCGGACTGGGGCCTTGCTGGTGGCTCCAGACTGGTTCCTGTCATTTCTCTCCCCCATCTCTAACCCACAGCCACACCATTTCTGGAAGTCACAGGCTTCCCTGTCACCCGGGTCCTCCTGCCTGGAGTGCCGCACTGCCTCCACTCACCCTGTTCACACGTCAGAGCAGAGCTCAGGCATCACTGTCCCACAAGGGCTTGCATCTACCCCCAAGGTCATGGCCATTGCTGTAGGCTCTCAGAGCGGGGCTCTGGTCCTTCCCCAGCGTGTACCCAGGTTGATTACGGGATGTGCATTCGTATGATGAGTTGGATATTTATCACACCTGGGAAACTTTCAACAAGTAGTAAGGAATACACTCTCAAACATAGTTCCCTTACAGCAACATGCGTGATTAAATTTAGGAAGGAGGGAAGACAGGAAGGGAAGGAGGGAGGGAGGGAGGGAGGGAGCCAGGCACCTGGGCACCAACAGCACAGGGTATTTGAAATCAGCCCTGTGCTTAAAAAGTCCTTGTCACACTGGTGCTTACCTACATCATGCCATTTCCTATACATCAGACTTTTTCAATCTTCAACCATTAGCCTCTGAAGTGCTGTTTTCCAGAGTTGTTGATTCGGTTAATATTATACAGACTTAGCCCAGCCAGTGTGGATCAGTGGTTGAGCGTCTACCCATGCACCAAGAGGTCGCTGGTTCGATTCCTGGTCGGGGCACATGCCCAGGTTGTGGGCCTGATCCCCAGTGGGGGGCATGCAGGAGGCAGCCAGTCGATGTTCTCTCTTGATGTTTCTATCTCTCTCTCTCTCCTTTCCTCTCTAAAAAAATCAATAAAGAAAAAAAAATTTTTTTAAATATTATACAGATTTAAGTTTAAGAAAAATATGTTTTGGTGGTAAATGCATGAATTACTTATTTGAGAGTTTACTTTATCCCACCAAATTTCATCGGCTTTAAACGGAAAATTCTACCTGGAGCTGATTGGAGCTGGGACACAGCTGTAGCTCTGCAGTTTCTTTGGTCTCAGTGTGTTTACTGTTGGATCTTCAGAGGGGAGGGCTCTGGCCCTCAGAACACCCTGGGACAATTTTCCAGTGAAAAGGATGAAGCCTTGTGCTTGCCATGCGCGTAAATAAGAAAGAGTCCTTTTGGGCACAGGTATTCCGACTGCATTTAATGCTTGCTCTGGAAGGACTCGTTGTAAAGTTCCTACTGGAGCGTAATGTTACCTATGGAATTTTCAACCCATTTGAAGATTTTCGTGTTTTTACATCAATCGGAATTTCTTATCAACCTGCTCTCTCCTCCACGGCCTGCAAAGTGCAGTGAAAAGGTGTTCTTCTGGGATCTTCGGACTGCCTGTGGGGAGACAGTGCCGTGTTAATGTCTGGAACGCCGCTGGCCCTTCTGACCCAGAGCCGAAATGTCAAAATCTAAAAGCAAGTTGTTTTCTTCGACACGTCCTCATATGTTATGAGCTACAGAGGAACAGTGGCAAAATTTGGACATGTTCAAGTATGTAAGAGCCACGAAATCAGTATCTATTAAAACAGCAATGCTTTGTTGTGATTTTAAATAATATATGCACTTTAAAGTATTGGGAAAGTTTTTGCACGCTCTCTAAATACATGACCAGTCCACTAAAATAATAAAAAGTTAGTATAGCAACAAAAACGGAGAGATATTGAAACTTACTGAAGGTCACAGACTCTGAAAGGTTAGAACTGAGAGCAGAAAGGGGAAAAACACGTTCTGGATAACAATTCAACTGGGCTTCACGTTCAAGGTTATGCCCTCTATTTGTCAATAATTGACTATGATATGCCACGGTTGCTGAGCTTAATACCTTAGCAAACGTTTTCCCCTTCAAATAATGATTATGTTTTATATGTTAATTTAAAGTGGCTATATGAAAATGGAACCCTGTGCTAGGAAAAACTATCCTGGTCGCCACCCCGCCCCCGCCATTGTAACACAGAATATTTTTATTTTTTAGAACTATTTAAAATTTTTAAAAATATTTTAATTATAGTTGACAGTCAATATTATATTAGTTATAGGTAATGTAGAGTAGTTTTAAAAGTTCTTCTAAGGTTATTTCAAGATCAAATTAAAATGTTTCCCACCATGTGGCCGGTGTGGTTCAGTGGACTGAGGGTCACCCCAGGGACTGAGAGGTCCGGGTTGGATTCCGGGTCAGGGCACATGCCCGGGTTGCGGGCTCGATCCCCAGAGTGGGCCGTGCAGGAGGCAGCTGGTCGATATTTCTCTCTCACATCGGCGTTTCTCTCTCTCTCTCTTCCTCTCTGTCTAAAAAAATCAATAGAAACATATTTTAAAAAATAAATGAATAAATAAGATGTTTCCCACCAAGAGAGTTAGACGGTGTGTATCTATCTTCGTGCTTGAATTCTCTCTTCTGTTTTCTCTACTGAGAAAGAGCTGGAATTGCCCGGTGCCTTTGCAAGGAGACAGAAAAATCAAGAACATGAGTCCACTTCTACTTAAGGCTCGTAGTGAGGTCTGTCTCCCTACCGTTGTGAATGTACTTGAACGTATATTCTAAAGTGAAGGCTCCGTTTGCTCTGCAGAGAGCGGGTGTGTCTACGTTACCGAGGGGAGGCTTGCAAGGCTGGTAGGACGGGTGGTGCTGATTATTTAAATGAGCGGAACAGAAAGTATTTTTTTTTTAATATTTTTCTTTATTGAGTTTAGAGAGAGAGAGGAAGGGAGAGGGAGAGAGAGATCGAAACATCAATGAGAGAGAACATCAATAGGCCGCCTCCAGCATGCACCCCACTGGGGATCGGGCCCACAACCTGGGCATGCATCTGGACCGGGAATCGAACTGGCGACCTCTTGGTGCATTGGTCACGCTTAACCACTGAGCCACACCGGCCGGGCCAGAAAGTAATTTTTATAGTTCTTTGTAAGTGTTTTGTGGCTTCGGTTGTACGTAGAGGCCCCTGCTACTCCGGGATGTAACCGCACTTCAAGTCCATGAGCACAGCGCGCTCCGCTATGAGGACCAGACCCAGGGTTCTGGACGGCTGCCCAGACTCTTGTCCCTCTGTCGACGCTGGCGATGACCTCTTTCGACTCTCACGCCATGCTTGTGCGTCGCTGGTGGTCCGGTTGTGCGTGGAGGGGCCAGGAGGCGCTGTGAATTCCTGCAGGTTTCCTGGGTGGCTTCATGCTCTTAGTCTGTGGTGAGAGGAGAGGGGGAATCCGAGATGATTTCATTGACTCGTCCAACAGGGGGTCAATGAAAGCATTTTGTGCGAGCCTGTTCCGGGTGTCAGAGCCAATGCCGAGATTTTGCAATGCAAGGCTCCTTATCTCTAAAGTCAGAATCTGCCCAGCATAGGTCCTACGCATTTGCCACAATAAATGGATGGAGCCCACTGAGGCCGGAAGCCTACCAGTTACAGCAGGCTCTTTACACGGAAGGGTCCCTGCGAAGACCCGCCTTTGACCCAAGTCTCAGACGGGAACATGCGGTCAGATGCACACAGAGGGCCCGGCGGAACCGACCGCAGAGCCCTACCCCAGAGTTTCCTATTAAGTAGGTCTGGAGAGGGACCTGAGAATGTGCATTTCTAACAAACAACCAAGTGTTCCGGGAACCACACTTTGAGAACCACTGCCTTAGCCGGCAGCGTCCGAGGCCACGTATCCCCGGCCTACAGCACAGAGCAGAAAGAACTTTTACTGTAAGGGTAACTGTGACTGAGCGAGCCTGCAATGGGAACCTGACCGTGCTCACTGGTTTTGTGTATTTTGTTGCCTTGTTTCAGCCAATTTTCTCGTACTTAAGTTGCCAGGCTGTGGTCACTCCCAGGCTTGCCCTCCTGGTGGGCACGCCTCAGGTTATGAAATCCCAGCTCTGCCAGTTATTAAGTGTGATGTTAGGGAAGCTGTCGACATTCTTGGGAGCATGATTTCCTCATCGAGAGAATGAGAGTAATAAGGGCAGGTAGCCCTGGTGCTGCGATTAGGATTCTTGAAATAACACACTTACTGCATTTGGAACAGTGCCTTGCACTGTAAGCACCTAATACATCTTCGTTTTCTTGCCCCTTTTCATTCTTTATCATTACTTTTGTTTTGCTATAGGGATTTAAGAGGTTCACACATTACCACCCAACTTATTAACTTATAATTGAAACATACATAAGTAGTAAGGGAGCCGGAGAAGTCACGCTACCCCCTCTGGTACCAGCCTCCAGAGAGCCCGGCCTGGGCCCCGGAAATAAGATCAGAAGCTCCGAGCAGAATCGAAAGGTTTTATTTCATTGTTCAGTGGAGCTGCTGGGTAATTTATTCTTCACTAAAGAAACAGTGGCGTAGCCAGATAGATTTCATCGTCTTCTTGACAAGCCAGGGAACCCTGTCCTTTGAGAAAATTGAGGAGTTTTTTTGTTTTGTTTTGTTTTTAATTTGTTTGGTTTTTAAGGGAATTTAAAACAAACATGTTCTGGAAATTGTTAATGACGTTTTTAAATGTCATGTTATGTCAGAGTCATCATGTGACCTGAGACCATCGGGCCATGTCCAAGGGTAGAGCAAATGACACAACAGTAGAAGAACAACACGCAGACAGGTCTGAGAACCATGAGATAAAGTCGGGATTCTCACTGTCCGTGCACAGGCCGCTCTGGATGAAGCCAGACAGACAGCCGTCGCTTCACTCAAGGCAACTATAACAGGCGAGAGGCCAGAACTCAGTCTGAGCTCCACTCCTCCGGATGACAGGGCAGGAGAGTTTTCCAGAGCCGGGCGTGGGAGTCTGTGTGGCCCCTGTGTGCTAATTGGCTTAGCCCGCAGGAAAAGGAAAGGTTCTGTCTTCAGGACAGGAGGTGGTTTCATAAGGTGGAGCACGGCTCCTTAAAGTCAGGCTTGTCCTCCAGCAGAGACTGGGGGACGGGGTATTTTCTTCCCCAGTGATGGCATTTCAAAGGGACGACTCCTGGGTCCTTAAGGAAGACACCCCCGGGTTGTAGAACTGGCAAGTGGCTTCTATAAAGAGTTCCATCTCAGTGAAAGGATTCACAGTGACAGGTTTTCTAAAACAGATGCTCTAAGAAAACGGGAGTCAGGAGCCCAGAGTCAGGAAGAAGCCTGGCTGAAGTTTAGTCGAGTTGGGGACAGCGTCAAGGCCGTCTTGGTGGACACTTCGTGCTTCACGTGGTTGTAATCACAGAAGCAGTACGTGGCCTGAACACACTTGGAAAGAAACCCACGAGAGAGAGGGAGCTGAGGCGCCAGGCCTGGCGGACGAGAACACCAACGCCTCCGTGTTCCACAGTGACTCGGAATGAGCCGAAGAGGAGACCCCTAGGGTGGGCAAGTGTATAAGCAGAGCACACGCGGAATGAAAGACGAGACAAGAACGGGGTAGAGCAGAGAGGGAGCCAAGGGAGATACGTTTTTTATTTTGTGTACGTCTTTGAAGTTAAGCCCACATGTTTGACAGATGTCTTGGCCACTTCATGCAAGGTCCGTTACCCCCGAGGCAGAGGGCAGCTGCCATCGTCTGCACCAGCATCCACCACCCAAGGTGAGCAGGCCCTTCTCGCTGTGCCTCCGCACCGGTCCTGGTCTGGGACGCTCGCCCAGGTGGCATTCATAAGCTGATCTGGAATTGCAGAGATACCGGTGTCCCTTCCTGCCCCCCCAAGAGGCAGGAAACTGTTCCAGCTATGGGTATGGAGGGGCAGGTAATCCATGATCCAACTGGAAATTGCCCAATTTAAAGCTGTGACTTCAAAACCTGCCCTGTGAAAAGTACTATGACCACGTAGGGGTTTCTCAGTGGTATTTGATCGTATTGAATTTACTGAGGTGACAGTGTGGTGCCGGTCTCAGGTGTGCAATCCCACCGCACGTCATCTGTGTTGTGTGTCAGGATGGATGACTTCAACTCGTGTGACCTCAGGGTTCTCCTGTCAGTCTTTAGACGGGTAAACTGAGGCAGGAGAAGACATATCATTATGTAAAATGAAATTAGCAGGCCAGTAAGGTGATAGAGTTCTAGAAATATCTTCCTAGTGCTGGGAATGACCGCTCTTAAGAACACTTCAAAAGGACTTCAGATAGGTATAACACAGGAGGGCAGGGGCCGGGGTCTAATGATCATTTTTCCCCTGACGGTGTAACTGCGGATCGATTCATTGACCTCATGAGCCTCGGTTTCCTCATCTAACAAGGGCTTGGTCAGATAAGATCATGTACAAGGTTCCTTAGGATTCTGGCATATGATTCCTGCGGGGGGGGGGCGGGCATTTTAGTAAGTGGACTTGCTGTTCTGTTGCATGATGGGATGCTGTGGGCGTGGGAGTCTGTCTCCTGAGACGTGTGCTCTTTATCCACGGTGGGAGTCCTGCTTCTGACATCGCTGGCTTCAGTGATTCTTTCACTCCATTGCATGTTTTGGGGCTCGTGGCAAACAAATCTGTTTGTGTAGCAAAACTCTAGTCAAATGTTACTACAAACATGTTGGTGTTATAGTGGTTTGTGTGATGGAAGAAAATGAAGAGCAATGGCTACACGTTTTCAACATAAGAAATTTGACATTTTATACGTAAATAGTTCTCAGGATCAAATGGAAGGATTTTTGGTTTTACAAAATGTGCCATTCCATAAATTGCTTTTCTTGTCAACTCTGTGCAGCGACTATATCTCAACTTCAGGATTTAAGAAATCAAACATCCCTCCACGGAAAACTCATCAGTCCATATATTCAATATTTTCAAAATTAACCACCTAATATCATGGGAGGTATTTTGCTAGACGAACAAAAACTCAGTATTTCAAAACCAATGAAAGCAAATTCATAGGGAAGATTTCAGAAGTAGGATTTGGTGCTCAAGAACAGAAAGTTGTCAAAAGCTTTTTTTTTTTTTTGGGGGGGGGCAATTATGGTCATTCTGGTGACACCAAGAAGAAACCAGAGAAGAATCAGCAATCATGACTCGACTACCTTTGAACGTGCCTTATTCATACTTGTTCAGAGACCGTGCACAGTGTTTACCATCACAAAACCTTCCACCCTCCCTCAGCTCAGTCACGAGTCCTGGCTAGAGATGCTGATTTGGCCCCATAGGGACCCTGCTTGCGGGGATGGGTGCTCACGGGTAGGTGCCTGTTGCTCAAAGTTGCATGCACAACCCGTCAGTCAACAGGGTCAGAGAAGCTCCCCTGTTATCAAGACGGGTTTTAAGCTTTTTCTCCATTTTTGGATATTGACAATTATTCTTCCCATTGGTAAAGCTGGGACCTAATACTGCTGCCTGGATGGGAAAGTTCTGGAATGTTATAGCCTGGAGCGAGAAGGACGTTGTGTTGTGCAGGGAGACTCTGAGCCCCGACTCGCAGCTCCGGCTTGCAGAGATCCTCTCCTGTGAGTCCATCCGTCTCAGCCCTCATCTGTTAACCTGATGGACCAAGTGACTTTTAATTCCTTTTACTTGAGATGATTTCATTCATTTATTTTTATTTCCATACCTGTTTTCAGAGTCAAGCTCCACCGAACATCTTATCTCACAACATCTGCGTACACTGCTCTGGCCAGCAGACATTGTCTCCTAGATGGAAACCACAGCCCTTGGGAGGTGTCTGAATAATATTTTACTCCAGCTCTTACAGATCACAGATCATTATTTTTGCTCCAATACAACCTCTGTGTCTCGTGGGTCTCTTTTGCCTGGCAAGGCGAGAGAAAGAGCAGATCTTACTTTCAAGTTCCTTCTCCCCACCCTCAACCTGTGTTTTTGTCGTTGTCGTTGGTGGTGGTGGTGGTGGTGGTGGTGTGTGTGTGTGTGTGTGTGTGTGTGTGTTTTCATAAATCACTAAGAACACAATTTTTCCCAGTCACAAACTTAAGTTTGAGTAGGTCTGGAGACACCAGATCATGTGATTCCAATAGGAGGTATCGGAGGTTCATTGGCAATTTCGTTCTAAAACAAGGCATTAGACAAACAGCAGATACATGGGTTTGGCTTGACCTACATGAATCCCAGACGGTGACCGTTCTCTGACATTGTCTCTACCAGCGGGTCTCAGCCTTACTAGTGCCGTGACCCTTCAATACAGTTCCTCGTGTGGTGGCAACCCCCAACCATAAAATTATTTTCGTTGGTACTTCATAACTGTAATTTTGCTACTGTTACGTCTTAGGCGACCCCTGTGAAAGGGTCGTTCGACCCCCAAAGGGGTTGCGACCCACAGGTTGAGAACCGCAGCTCTAGGCCAATGCGTCCATTCGGAGGTCAAGGTGAACCCAAATGGAGACACCTCCTTAACCACCACTCTTCCGTAGATTGTTGTGCGTGGTTACCTTTGGGGTTCAGCGGGGGGATTGTGTTTTATTTCCCCAGCCACTCCAGCCATGTGTAGTTTCTGCAACTTCTCAGGCAATCAACCACGCGAGACCTAGGATTTTCTTAGCAGGGTGACATCAGGGAGGTTTCTTACATTTCCCGGGCTTCAAGGTTTTCCGTTCATCCGTGAAGCCCATCCTGGCCCTTTTGAACTCTAGTACTCCAGGTCATGGGCAATATTTGAAAAATCAACTCCCTCTGCAGATCTTAGAGAAGTAGGTAAATACACACAGGGACCAGCTTTATGTTCTTTTTTTTTTTTTTAATCCTCACCCGAGGACATTCTTGCATTTATCTTCAGATAGAATGGGAGGGAGAGAGGGAGGAAGAGAGAGAGAGAAACATCGATGTGAGAGAGACACATCGACTGGTTGCCACCCACACGACCCCAACCGGGGCGGGGACAAACTGTAACCCAGGTACGTGCCCTAGTGGGAACCGAGCCCGGGACTCTCTGGTCCACAGGCCGATGCTCTAACCGCTGAGCTAAACCGGCCAGGGTGCTTTATGTTCTTGTTAATACACAGCTCGTATGCACCAATCCGAGAACTGTGAGATGGAAGCTGCACACAGCATGCAAACAAACACATTGGGAAATTCCGACCGAGAGTGTCAGCTCCTCCGGGAAAGAGAGGTTCGCTGGCTACATTGGTTGGCCTGCCATTCTTTTGTTTGTTTGTTTGTTTGTTTGTTTTGTTCATCCTCACCGGAGGACATTCCCTCCACTGATTGTAGAGAGAATGGAAGGGAGGGAGGGAGGAGAGAGAGAGAAACATCAGTGGGAGAACATCAGTGTGAGAGAGACACATCGATTGGTTGCCTCCACAAAGGTGACTGGGGCCGGGGATCGAACCTGCCACACCAGGTGTGTGGGAATCGAGCCCGCCACACTTAGTACAAGGGCTGACACTCAAAGCACTGAGCCACACCAGCCAGGGCCGGCCCCTCATTCTTGATTGCTGTTCGTTTTCATTCTTCTTTGGGTCTCAGTCTGCACCCACCACGTGCGTTCTGCTCCCAGTGAAAAGGTCGTGTATGATTTGGGTTTGTTCCCATCAGTCACTTAGAAGAGACACCCAAAGGCAAGGGCCTCATTCACCTTTGTGGAGGTCCCTGGGAAACCGTTATTTATGTGTAGGTAGCGGATGTATTCTACCCTTTACGGGCAGAATGGCGAGACCGGGAACATGGTTAGGAAAACACAGCAGTATTTAACCTCATTGCTATCCCAGCGGAGAAAGGCCACGGGAACTAGCCGATGCCAGGGCCAATGTCACGGCATAAAAGACCAGCACACCAGGGCCCCACCCAGGGTAAAGCCGGTCACCAGGGCCTTGGCTTAAAGTAATTTTCTATAAACAATTACCCTCAAAAAAATGGAAATCAGTAAAAGGGTCTTAAAAAAGTGGCTGGAGAATTCTAAATCTTATCATATATCCCTTCACGTTTTCTATAAAGAGGATTTTGTTTGCTTTAGAAATCTCTGGACTGGGTTATTTCTTTCAGTCTGATTTTATTCTTACTGGCTTCATCCCTCTTAGTTGCTGAGAGTAAAGCAAATACCACTACATGGTATTTGTGAGGGAATTAAAATTACATGGTAGGTTCTTTCCAAATGGGGTGGCTCTACATAGATGATTTGACAATAAATGTTTCTCCAAAAAACGCCATCCCAGCAAGGAAAGGAGAGTTACTGAGCAGGAACCAAAGACCTAGGGATGGCGAGTGCCGAGAGACGAGCAGGTGTGGACGGTGAGTCCAGGTAAAGGATGCTTATCCTCCAGTGTCCTCTCACCAGGGTGTGTGTGCTCCTGCTTTACAACTGCGTAAAGGTGGTGCTCAAAGGTGGTGCTGTTTCTGTTCATCTTTTTTGCATCAGATTTTAGTGTTCGTTTAAAAAATATAATTAAAATAAAACTAGCAGGGCTACGGTGCTGGAGACCCAAGAGTGTTCCCAAGCAGCCCGACCAGGGAGAATTAGCTCAGATGGGGTACCACATCGTAGATCTGGTCTCAGAACTGTGGATCCAGAAACTTGATTTGCTCGTTATATTGTATGTTGGTTCGACTTCTCAGAACAGCCCCCTGCCTCGGTTTCCCTGTCGGTGGGAAGGGGTAAAAACTGTATTTGACTTAGACGGTTGTGAGGATGAAACTTGTTAGAACATCGCTGGATGCCGATCTTAGGACAAATGTTCGTTGTGCTTGATTTTATTTGAATTCTCAGCAGGCGTTGTGTTAGCTTTTTAATTTAAGAACTCTGTATTTTAAGGGGGTGAGAATTATTTTCTTCTCCTTTCAGAATATTTTGTTTAGGATCGCCACATAATTGACAAGCTGCGTGAACTTTGAGCAGATTCTTTCATGAGGAAAAATAAAAAGCAGAAGACAAGTCCTGAGTGGTTGTAGTAGATATTTTACCGGGGCTCTGAAGCTCTGAAGCATCTGGTCAACTACCCACCGCTCCACCCCCTTGTACCATAGAAAGTGCTTCAGGTAGTTAGATCTCTCTCTCTCTCTCTCTCTCTCTCTCTCTCTGTCTCTCTCTCTCTCTCTGTCTCTCTCACCCTCCCTCCCTCTCTCTAAACCCTGTTTGATTTTTGAACCACTGTGTCTTATTTTCTAGTTTCCGACGTGGCAATCCTCCATTCATTCACATTCTTTTTCGTTCCCTCTCACCGTTGTTCATCTTCGTTTTCATCCACGTGAAACAAAATAGGCTCCCTTTCTTTCTGCCTTAAGGTGAGAGGACCTGCTACTTACCAGGATTCCCGAAGACGGTTCTTGTTCATCTCACTGTCATGTTTCGGAGTTATCTAGGGCCTTAGGCGCCCGCGTTGGCTGGGTCCTTGTCGCCAGTGAGGGCATCAGCAGCAGACAGGTGTGGAAGAAGCTAGAGGCCCGAGAGCCCCGTCTGGGTCGGCCACTGTTCACGGCCACGACTGTGGGGGGATCTAACTAACCTCTTCCCTCCCTCACGAGGAGACAACGAGAGAAGGCGATTTTATCCCAAGAGTGCCTGAACGTCACCTCAAGAGACGGTTTAGGTGATTGAATCAGACTCAGTGTTAATGTATAGTGATTATTTAGTTAAATTCTTATCACATGCACCAGCTGGTGAGAATTCAGTGAGGACAAGGTCAGCTAAGGGCAAATTTTAAAATGGTCCATTTTGCCTGGACATTAATTGCAGTCTAAGATAAATCTTGTGCCTCGACAAAAAAAAAAAAAAAAAGTAGCACGTGAGGATGAAGGGACTTGGAAACATCTGATACGAGAAGCAGGGTCGGTGTGATTACACAGGCAGGGTCCCGGAGGAGACCGGGGTGGCTCAAGGCTGAAGAGGGGAGCAGGGGACCCCCCTGGGGCCGCAGGCTGTGCTCAGACTTCCCACGTGATCCCAAGTGCAGTCGAAAGTCAAGAAATTTAAGCAAGGAAGCAGTACAATCGGGTTTTTATTTTTGAAAAACCACTGTGGTTCCTGTACGAAGAATAGATTTAAGGACACACAGGTGTAGCTGTGTCCCCGTTAAGGGACACTTGTCACCGCAACCATGGTGAAGCCGGTAGGTGCAGACCAGTGGATAGATTTCCGGAGACGTTGGGAGAATCGTGTGTACGTCTCGTGTCTTTGTTTCTGCACACATGGTGTTCTACCCGTGAAAGGATGAGTTTGCACTGTCTTGGTGAAGTGGGCAGCTGTGACACGCACCACAGACTGGGTGCTTGGTGAACCACGGGCCACGGCTCTGGAGGCTGGGAAGGCCACGATCAAGGCCACTGCAGATTTGGTGACTGGAGGGCGAGCCCACTTCCTAGATGGCTGTCTTTTCTCTGCAAACTCACCTCCTGGAGGGGCAAGCCGCTGAGTGGGGCCTCTTTTAGAAGGGCCCTAATCCCTTTCGTGAGGGCCCCACCCTCGTGACCTAATCACCTCCCAAAGGCCCCACCTCCGAATGCCGTCACCTTGGGGTTAGGATTTTAACATAGCAGAATTTGGGAGGACACAAACATTCAGTCCACAGCACAAGCACATATGCGTGTATAGCAGATGTATGTGTTTACGGACACACTTAGGGAAAAATTGTGAAAAGAAATACAGCAAAATGTTTAGAGTGAGTATGTTCAAGGTGGTTGGGTTTGGCAATTTTTATTTCCTTCTTTACCCTTTTTTCTTTTCCATATATATATATATATATATATATATATATATATATTTCACAGAATATATGTTCTAGATTGTATATGTATGTATATTCATTGCAAAATATATATTTAAATGAAGGTAATATATATTAATGAAATATTATAAAAATTAAATTACAAATAGGGCTAGTATCAAGAGAATCATAACTAATTAGTTACAAAAACTGCTCCCCACTACTCCAATATGATAAAGTGCTTTTAACATTAAAAAAAAAATTGTTTTTTAAAGGCTCTCTCAATTTTTGTGGGCTCTTGAAATTTATTCATGAATTATGCATAGCTCTTAAAAAATAAGAAGGTAGCAATAAATTATGCGGTTGATTTAATTAAATTCCCTTTGCCATTCAACGGCACTAGAATTCAATGCTGCGACCGTTTTAAAATTAAATTGATGCCGGCGACCTGCAGATGAAGTGTGAGATGCAGTGTTTCTCTTTGCTCCTCTTCCGTGTTTCTGAAGATGCAAATCGTCTTTTTCTTCAGTTTTGTAGTTTTTACTTTAAAAACAGAATGTTTAAGAGGAATTATTTCCAGATTGCTAGGTTAGAATTGATGAAGAGTTCCAAATAAAATTTTGTCTAGAGAAATTTTTTTTTTAAATTTAACAGTTTTTCTTTTTCTTTTTCTTTTTTTTTTTAAAGCTGGTCTGACTGCGTAAGAACCAAGGGCATTCTTACTGCAGGGTTGGGGGCTGCACGAGCATTGGCCAATCCCAAGTGAACGCAAAGCAATTATGTTTTTGGTGGGCTCCCCATTGCTTAATATCAGATCATCCATAACCTTATTAGAAATACGGAACAGCCCTGGCCGGTTTGGCTCGGCGGTTAGAGCGTCAGCCCGCGGTCTGGAGAGACCCGGGTTCAGTTCCCGCTAAGGGCGCGTACCTCGGTGGCAGTTTCTCTGCGGCCCCGGTTGGGGTTGTGTGGGTGGCAGCCAGTTGATGTGTCTCTCTCACATCGATGTTTCTTTGCTCTCTCGCTCTCTCTCTTCCTCCTTCTCTCCTTCTCCCTCTATGAATGCAAAAAGTGTCCTCAGGTGAGGATTAAAAAAATAATTTAAAAAAAAAGAAAAGAAATACGAAACAAATATACAATGTCTCCTGGTCTTCTCATAAATGAGGTCTATGATGATAAGTAGAAAATATTCTAATGACAATGGAAATATCTTCATATTATAGGTCATACACATATAGATACACAAATAACAAAATAGTAGAGAGGGGAGAGAGGTCATGAAATAACATTCTAGGACACCACCTGAAAATTTATATTTGCAAAAATGCATAAGTAATAAAAATAGTTAAACTACTTTTAAAAGTTTAATGTAGGGTTTAGCTCTCTAGGTAGCTACATAATTGGCATTATTGCTACTCTGTTGGTCCATAGGAAGTACTGAATAATTCTACAAATTGCCTTTTTTTTTTTTTTTATTCCTCACCGGAGGATATTTTTCTACTTATTATCAGATAGAGCGGGAGGGAGGGAGAAAGAGAGACAGTAAGAAACATCGATGTGATAGAGCTACGTTGACTGATTGCCTCTTACATGACCCAACCAGGGCCGGGGATGAACTGCAACCGAGGTCCATCCCCCTGATCGGAATCAAACCCATGACTCTTTGGTCTGTGGGCCGATGCTCTAACCGCTGAGCCAAGCCTGCCGGGGCCAAAGTGCCACTTTTAATTCTCACAAGTAGCCATGTGACTCAGGCACTGTAGTCCCCATTTTACAAAAGAATAAGCCTAGATACACATCACTGAAGTGGCGTGTCCATAGCATCGGAATAATAACTGTGAGCCCGAAAATAATTATTCAACTCTCACTGGCGAGATCGAGAAGCGAGAGAATAATTCTGAGCCGTGAGAACTTCAAAAGCTCTCCAATGCGCTTTATAATGAGAGGCAGGCATTAGACCAAATTATTTTGTTTTCATTATACATTTCTTGAGAAATGTATTCTTTCTACATACATGTAGTAGGAAAGTGAACATCCGTGGTAATTTATGGAATGGGAACCTAAAATGCATCGCATCTTCTTTCCTATTTAAGAGAATTGACTTATAACGCTGGAGCAAAAATAAATTTTACAACATTCTATAAGTCAAAACATTTTACACACATCAAATTGATATAATTTTACGTCAACGAAGAATTTGTTCATTGTTGGTGTCTTTCGTATAGGAATTCAGGGTTTGCTTCCTGCTCGCTTATGCTGAGCACCAACTCTGTTTAATGTCACCTTAGTTTTACACTTGTTAAAATATTGTCACATCCTGTACATTTCTAATTCAAACATGGAATTAATTTCCTTTGGTGATTTTAGGGGTTTTCTAAAGTCTTGGGTTTTTTTTTTTCAGCTCATAGTAGCAGGATTGCTGGTTGAAGTGAAGTGTGTGTTCAGCCGGGGCGCTGCATCCCTCCCTCTCCGTGAATTTCCATCCTTTCTGCAAGGCTGCCCCCCTTCTATTGAAATAGAGAGTGTTCTCTGATTGTCGCTGTTTTGTTTTAGTGTCATCATAGAGGACATATATTCGATATGTAGTTTTATATTGGAGCAAAATCACAAATGTGTTAATATCGCCAAGGCAGTTCCCCAGCAGGGCTGTGGGTCCTGAGTGTTCGCTCCCTGACTTCAAGAGCACGACCGAATTTGGTTTAAGGAGCACAGTCCCAGCAGGACCGGTGCTACTCCACCAGGGCGGGGCATTCGGCTGGTTTATAATCCGAACCCCAGAATGGCTCCAGGAAGGCTTCTCCCAGAGCCCTTGGCCTTCCAGAAGCCTTAGCCTCTCCTTTCTGACATGAGGGAAGGGAACAGGGTTTTAATACAAGACCTGCAGCAGCAGTATCTGAGGGGTCAGAGGGCATGGTAAAACTGCCAACACTGCACCTTTAAGAAAACATCCCGACGACCTTTAATGACCTTGGGTCTGCTGGTGCTCACCATAGAGGGTCTGTATTTTAAAACTGCACTTGAGAGACTGATCTCCCGTTTGACAGGATCACGGTCTCGAATCTTATTTTGGGTGTGCAGGAGTGGAGCGCACGCCGGTGGGAACTGGCCTTTTGTCCGGCTCTGCCGACCTCGGGAAACACTTCTCTGTGCTGATGGGTCCGGTTCCCTGTTCCCAGCGTTGACTTTCTGGGCTCACCCGTTTCATGACACGAAGTGCTCTGTGTGTCCTAAAAGAAGCAGGGCTTGACAGCACAGAAGGAGGCTGGGTTCACCCGAGCGTCCAGTCCACCTGTTTTCATTTTTGTCCCTTAGTCTCTTCCCTCTTTCATAAATGAGATAACCTTGAAACTGGGAGTCGGTGATAGACAGCAATCACCTCACTGTCTCCGGATGCATTAGGGAAACAGAAGTAAAACCACTGTAAATGTCCAGGTGTCACAACTCCCCTTTAACAGTGAGCCATCGAAGACTTTAAAAGAGTGAGCAGTTTCCTCAGGAAGAATGAACGGTGCCAGGAGTCAGTGTGCAGACCACTGGGTCTCAACAACGCACGCTCTTTACAGCCTGCAGCACCCACACCCGCATGCCTGGCCTCATCGTCTCCGTCAAAGTCCGTTTAAATGACCAAATAGCTCAGAATAACATTATGGGTTCCAAGAAAAGCTTAATTTAAACTATTTCAGAGCATAGAAGTAGAGGACAACTTTCAAATTATTATTATTATTATTATTTTAGTAATTTCAACAATTTCAAGTCTGACAAAGATTTTATCAAAACAAGACAAAAGCAAAAAAAAAAAAACCCGAAAGACTCAGAGGTCTCTCACCTATGAGTGTCGATGCCCACGTCTTAGATGAAGTGTACCAAACAGAATTCAGCAGCCCCTTATAATTCGTATATTAACTTGAACTAGTGCAGACTAGTTCAGAGACGCAAGATGACTCGATGTTAGGACATTTCATGATATGAGTCATCGTATTAATGGAGCCCATGAGGAAAACAATGTGATCATTTCTGTGGATGTTGAAAAGGAATTTGACACAATTCGATACCAGTTCTTTAAAAAGTAAAAGACCTCTGTTCACTAGGAATTGATAAATACTTCTGAAACATGGTTTTGTGTGTGTATCTCTGTCTCTAGCTGTATCTCCAGAAGCGATCATGTAGCTGACATCTATCATAAAGAACAACACTAGTGCCCAGCTAGTGTGGCTCAGTGGTTGAGTGTCGTCCCATGCGCCAAGAGGTCACTGGTTTGATTCCTGGTCAGGGCACATGCCCAGGTTGTGGGCCTGATCCCCAGTGGGGGGCATGCAGGAGGTGGCCAGTCGATGTTCTCTTTCATTGATGTTTCTATCTCTCTCTCCCTCTCCCTTCCTCTCTCTCTAAAATCAATAAAGAAAAAAAAAACTTAAAAAAAAAAACTACCTCTCTTTGTAGGAGATACGATTATTTATCTGAAAAATGGAGAGAAATCAGCGGAATAACTACTCCATGCAAAGAGATCATTTAATAAGATATCAGGGCGCAACATACAGAAATCAATAGCCTATATTTCATTAAAAAAAATACAGGGTTAAAGATTTATTGGAAAGGAATAGAAAACCCCTTACCTCAATTTCAGATAATAGTAGTTTCCAAGAATTTTTTTTTTCATTCGGGAAATATGGGCAACTGTGGTGTGTGCAGAGACCAATGAGCCAAAAGTGTGTGAGCCGAAGGCAAGGCAAGAGAAAGAGAGAGACCCCGATGAAGAGCCTGAAGCGATGAGGGGCGGCGCTGGGTCCGAGGAAGATTGGGGCCCAGTGCACGTGGTGCTTTAGAAAAGCTGCTGACTCTTGTTTCGTTGTTTCACAGTTTGGTTCCAATGTTAAAGTTGATCATTTTGAAAGTGGGCCATCAACGCACCCAGGTCACAGTCGCCCCATCAGAGTAGAACCAGTGTATTCATTATTCTCATGAAGATTCCGTGTTTTGGGTTTGTTTGTTTCAGTTTCATTCCCCATGTGAGTTTCACCTCAGAGGAAACTGGTTATTTGGACGTCTTTCCTTGGTATTAATCAAAAATCCTACCTGCTGCACCTGTCAGTGCAGCTGGGGGTAAGTGGGCTGTGGATTCCGTTTTGACCTCTGTTCTAGTCCTCGTGAGAGCCAGTCAAGCAGAAATTTGGGGGTTTTTGCTTATTCAGTTGCTTGACTGAATACACTGACCTTGGATCAGAATTTTTGTGGGTTATTTCTGGGGGTGGGGAGTGGATTTCTCTTACAGTGGTATATCCTGAGTTAACCTCGATCATGAAAAACCAAGAATGGACTCCAGGTGCCAATAAAAGGGAAATGCTAAAGGCTTCACTTGCTCTTTAATATATACATATTCGATGGAAGCGCTTCACTCCACTTGGAAAGGAAATGGTTATAAAGGAAATGGTTATAAGCGAGATCTTCTGGGCAGCTGTGAAAAAAACAATCAACACTGAAAAAATTAAATTAAATACTCAGCGGTAAACTCAAGTTCAGGCTTGAGTAATTAGGTTTGGGACTACTAAGGGATAAGCCCCTAAAAACCCACAGTTATTAATTATCTGAAACACTGAGAAAGCTTCAACTGTTTTGACATAAATGATAAGGCCATAATAACTCAGAGAGAATAAAAGTAGGTTCAAGAAACTCTAACCGGAAGCAAATTCTAGCCTGTCAAATTTGCTATAGGGCGTCCTCACTTTTAAGTAAGGTAATAAATCTGCAGAAATGAGCTGTTTGTAGTTAAAATTAAGCATGCCAAATCATTTTACGACCATTTATGAAGTCAAGTGCCTGTTAATAAAACAGTTAGATTTTCATTGTTCTTACTTTCTTTAAAATCATTTCCATTTTAGGTGAATTATGTTCTTAAAGGTGGTCCAGCTTTGGGGGATTCTGAAATTTAATTATTCTGGATTTGAAAAACTGTAAATGTCTTTATAATTTCACCTCCTTCACCTTCTACTCTCTTTTTTTTCATTTTTATTGAATTTATTGGGGTGACATCGGTTAAAACAATTATATAGGTTTCAGGTGTACAATTCTACAATACAGCATCTGTATATGATATTGTAAGTTCACCACCCCAAGTCAGGTCTCCTTCCATCGCCATTTATCCCCTTTTACCCTCTCCTACCTCCCCATCCCCTTTTCCTCTGGTAATCACCATACTGTTGTCTCTCTGTGTGAGGTTTATTATTATTATTATTATTATTATTTTGCTTAATTCTTTCACCGTTTTCATCCAGCCCTGCACACCTCTTGCACTCTGACAGCTGTCACTCTGTTCTCTGTATCCACGAGTCTGCTTCTATTTTGTTTGCTAGTTTGTTTCGTTCATTAGATTCCACACATGAGTGAAATCACGTGGCACTGGTCTTCCTCTGACTGGCCTATTTCACTCAGCGTAATGCTCTCCGGGTCCACTCATGCTGTTGCAAAGGATAAGAGTTCCTTCTTTTCTACAGTCACCTTCTGCTCTTCCGTGTTTAGTGAGGGTTCTTACTGGCCCCAGATCTATGACGGGAACAATCATCGTTATTGACAACTTGCTTTTTGACTTACTATGTATTTTTCTGTTTCCAGTGGACTGAAGAATAGTAGACGAGTTAGTTCATCGTAATAGCTTTATAATGTTGTTATCAGTCACTTTATGATATCTATCATGGGACAGCGACTGCACTGTAGCCCTGCGATCCAAATCTTGGTGCAGTCTGGATTTCTTAATGGTGGAAATTAGAGACTGAATACCCGGTTATGCAATAGCAGCGGGTAAGTGACTACAGGGCTGACTTCTAGAAACGTGAGCCGCATCGCAACTGTCCAGCCCTTAATGCCACTATTAGTCACATACAGAAATACTTAAAATAACCATTGCCGCTCCCAGTGTTACTGTTAAAGTTTCAGCAATGATAGATCCCGACTTGCGCAGTTCACCTGTTAAAAGCCTTCCTGCTTACCCATGCTGTTCTCATGTCCAGGAGCGCTTTCTTAGATGCTGAGCTCTTACTCTTCCACAAACAGCTCACACATCAAGCAAAGAGCCCCCATGACAATGAGCCACCCCACCCCGCAACAGCACCCTATCCGTCACCACCCTGCATCCCCCCCTAGGGTATTCTGTCTGTCCTCCTCAATAACGTACAACACCGTGTTGATTTCACCATGTTCCCTTAGGATGCCCAGTGGCTTCATAATCTGCATGAAACAGAATAGGTGTTCAGTAATTATTCTTTCCATTTATAAAGAAGAGATAAAGTAGTGCCCACTTCCCATTATGTATTTCTTCAGTGAACCTTAAAAACATCTTCTCTGCAAAGCACTTCCTTTTCCAACCCATGATCACGTTAATCAATTCACTTATACTGCCACTTTCATTTTTTGGTTAAAATGTAAATTCTCCAACAGAGCCCTACAGATAACAGTGTATTCAATCCCATACAGCAACAAGTAGGACAATCTCTAGCAGTTTATTTTGCAACGAAATCCAATTAGTGCAGTAGTGAATGTGCTACACCTTGCTGCCCAGGATTTCTCTAAACAAAGTAAAGTTCTCAAACGAGAATACATTTGAAATGACTTATTTCTGCACTCTTGCTTAGCCAGGTGTTAACAGAAATATGATAACAGTGGGCAATCAAGTGGAGACTGTGTTCCGGGAAACGTATCAAGAGAAGTACCAATAGTGAACATCCTTATTTTGAAGTATGAAGGACACATTGTTAAACAGGTTATGTTCACTAAAACAAGATACTAGACGAAAGAACAAATGTGCAAGCCTTTCTCCCACTGTTCTTGACATTTATACACTAGCTTTGTGCACTGGAATCCTCTATCTTTTTTTAACAGACAAACAAGCGTGAACACTAGAAAGCCAAGGATTAAGGATATTAATCTGAGAATTGTATTTCTTGCAATAACAAGCTGTGAGACCTTTGGAAACTTCTAGTATGTCTGGCCATAATTACATGCATCTCTGAAGGACATAAGAACTGTCTTTTTTTTTTTTTTTTTAACTGTTTGCAACCTGTAAGTTCTTTGATTCCTTTGGTGCTGGAACATCTGTAACAGACGAGGAGAAGCTGCCGGTGCTGCTGTCTTTGATTCAGTGATGTATCAACAGGCACTTATTAAGGGTCTTCTTCTGTGTCTCCAGTGCGGACCCAGGTCTTACAGAGATAACTGACCTGAAGAAATTTGGAATCGAGTTGAGTTACAGTAAATAATTGCATGATAAAACAAAAGCGTATGTCATGAGGCTTAATTCAACATCCTCTGGCCCTCTGAAGGATAACAGCATCTTCCCACAGACATTTTCAGATCCCCTGTCTCCATGAGCTCAGGCCTCTTCTCTTTAGTCCTTCGAGGGCCAAAACCTCAGCCCTTTTGCAAACAATATCCGTCACAAACGGCCTCTGATAGATTTCTAGCCAGCTTGATTTCCAACAAACACTGCCGTCCAGAGAGACGAGCAGGTTTCCAGAGAAATGGTGAGTTAAACAGGAGGGTCATAACAAAGCCGTAGAAATTGATTGCATTGTTGACCACACTATTTGTTTTGAATCCACTAAAAAAATAATGTCAGAAACATTCATTTTAATTTCTTCATTGTACAAATATTAAAATTGTGCATAAATATAATATACCTACTTGGACCCAGTGCAGAAAAAAAAAGTCAGAGAGCCAGACACCGGAGAGAATATGTCCAGACAAAAGGCACTCAAACTGTTTAAAGACAATAAAAACTCGTTTTGTTTATTTGATTGCTTATGGGGAAGTAAGAATGATTGATCTGTGTATTATGTGCTTCCCAAAGATCTCTAGTTTGCAACTCTTTTGTCTCCATTGTAGCTTAGGACAGTTATGTAGCATTTTTAAAGTACTAGACAGACACCTGTGCCAGGCCCTGACTCTGTCGCAGATATGCCCTGTGACCTTGGGTCTGCTTAATTTCACTGAATTTCCAGTTCTCAGTTCCTTCATCTGTAAAATAAAGAGATTAAACCAGAACTCCATCATTCTTTCTAGTCACAAACTTTTACTATTCTATTTTAGTGGTTTGAATGTTCTGTTAAACACATGTGAATTTTAAAATTACACACACACACATACACACACACACACACACACACACACACACCTTAAAACACCAGCAAAACCCACACATGTATTATGATCATTTCACGTCATAATCTTAATAAGCTATTAGCATAAAGTTGGAACAAAATTAAAAGGTCTTCAGCAGTATTAGTGGAAGTAGGTATGACATCCTGTGTCTGAGACCACACAAACAGTCAGCATGAGGCTCAGTTATAATTCTCTCCCCGTAGGTATTTTATTTGAGGTTTTCTGCTATCTACAACTCTTTGAAATGGTAGTGATGAGAGTAGTTCCTCTTAAAGATTATACAGACACAAATTGGTTAGTCTTGTAGGACTGCTTGAGTTCATTTTTAGACTGCTGACTCTTTTAAATATTGAAAACGTGTCTACATGGTACACTTATTGCCCAATTCACTCATAAAGCAATGGATTTATTACCAATGTTTGAGCAGACTCTAATCCTTTTCGCTGTTTAATTTATCAAATCCTCTGGTTTGACTGGGTCAGTTCTAGTTTTCAAAGTCTTGGACCAAATGTCTACATGTGTTAGGAAAGGCCAGGCATTCTGTATTCCAAAGTCAGGGGTTGGGGGGGGGGACTTCATTAACAAATTATGTAACAATAGAATCCCTTCTCTGTTCTTCACTGGTTACTGTTTCTGTTATTTTGGGGGAGGGCAGAGACACTTACTGAATCTTTTGAATACAAAGTCATCATTGAATAGACATTTTTAAAAAATGAACCATGTCTACCGTCTGTGTGTGTGTGTGTGTGTGTGTGTGTAGCTTATGTGAAGTGGTTGCTACAATGATACCTAGAAAACAAAGATCTGTTCATTGTATATTTCTGCCTCAGGAGAGTGTCTTTTCTTTAACTGAAACTATGTTGTGGAGGCCAGTAGAAGTCATGTGTGTCTCTCTGGCTTGTGGATACTGGTTTCACCACGTGTGATACTTCTTAAGCCTGGTCACATTGAAAATAGGACATTTTCCGTGTTCTTCCCTAGCGAGTGTCTGAGGAATCAGAGTGCAGTGATGCCTGGGTAAGGAGGTGTTTTCAGTTTGATTTCAGGATCATAAAAAGTTGTGAGCCAATTAAAAAAGACACTGCACTTCTTCATGTCATGTAATTAGTGTAGTTTTTGTGCAAATTTTTCTAATTTGCTAAACTTATATCAACTGCGTGTATGCCTTTGGAAGCATAAAATGTAATTTAACTTGTTTCATGGTAATTATATTAATAGTATCACTTCCTTTAAAGTATTTAATCTTCCTAATCTAATAAAAATACAATTTTGTAGTATCCTCTAAGGTTTACTCATACTATTATTTTTTTTAGTACAAGAAACCTATAAATGTATGGGGTTTCACTCTTGTATTAACTTTTTTTTTTTTTTTTTGGTATTTTTTATATATTGTTTGGTTAATATACTGTCTTTGCTTGACTGGTGGGTTTCTTCAGGTCTGCACTCGCCATTCTAAGAATTATCTCAATATATAAAAGCTTCACTGATTTTCCAGATGACAGGGCTTCTGTTAGATATTTGTTCTCTTCATCTGGAAATGAAATGCATTCCGGTAGGCGTGGAAATTATGTAAAGCCTTGAGTCCGACATTTTGACTCATTGTATAATGGTGCTATGCGTCTCTGTTAGATTTGAGAGAAATGAAACAGGTAATCTAAAACTCACTTAAAACGCAGCAGTTAGAGACAGTCTGTGTTTATGTGCAGTCACAGACTCGCGAAATGGCTCGGAAAGCCATTTCCAACCGTTCACACTGATGGCTACTCACTTACCCCAAATGCACCCAGTGATTATTTATGGAGCACCTGCTCAGTGACGCGCAGAACTCCAAACAATGGGTACAGACTGGTGAATGGACAGAGAGCAGCCTCCCATGATGGGAAGTGTTGTCCAGTGGAGGTCTGGACTTCTCACCTCAGTGGCTCTGTGTACAGACAAGCATTCCATTGTGATAGAAGAAGGGGCCATCGATTTTGAGGACAATGTGCAGCAGGCTAATGGCTTCATTAAGAAGCCTGGTTCTTTACATTTAGTCCCTTAGAGACGGGGAAAGTCTCCCTTCTAAAAGCACATGGCCACATGAGGGAGAGAAGACCCCTGGACAAACACAGGGTGGTGACGGAAAGGAAGGTGGGGAGGGTTGTTGGGTAGGCATCCACCACGCTGGCACATTCCTCACTCCTGAAGGTAAGCCCTGCTCTAACCAGCTGAACAACTCATTATTCCATAACCCGTTTTATACTTACTCATGCTGGTGCAGGCCCTTGCTGGCCCTCCACCTGGGAAGGTGTTCTTCCTTCCTTCCAGGCTAACCTAAATCTATACCTCCTTTCGAGATTAACTTTTCCATAAAACCTCCATGTACTTGTGCCATTGTGATACATTATTTCTTCACCAATAGTTTTGGTAGTAGGCAAGTAGAGAGACCTGACTTCTAATTACATTGTGATGAATAGATACAATGTCACGAGGATTTCACCTCCTTGATTCTTTGTTTCTCCAGATTTGCTTTCAGGGTGTCTTGACTGGAGCAGGTGACTGAATGAAAAGGACTCACTGTTACTTATGTAGGTGAAAGAGATTCGGATCTGGAAACAGAGAGGGAACGAAGGATCTCATGGGTCCCTCCCTTCTGTGAACCTGTGATCTCTTAAAAGATGTTTTATTCATAAAACAATGGGGAATGCTTTGTAAAATTATAACTCAAAGTAAATGAACGTAAGATAAGCTGATCTCAAGCTTATTATAATAGAAATGATTTTTTAAGAAGTTTTTATTGTAAGCCTAAAATTAATGATTGATATGGTTCGTGTGGAAATGTATAGTTGTAGGGATGTGGACCAAACACGCTTGATTATTTCTAATGGAACATTTGGGCATAATGTGAGCGGTATAATCAATATCTCTGCATTTAAATATTTCCATAAATAAATGCTTGTTGAAGGAACACCATCAATATAACATTCGCTTTTCTGGTTATACAACTATAAAATTAAGTTATGTATTAATGAAATACTAAATTAGCCGCTGGAATTATGATTACTTCTCTATATAATTTCAGTTTGACCAGAAGAAATGGAAGGGAGTGAAATACACTACACAGAGCTACATAGAGAGTATGCTTTCAACTAAAATTGAAAGCTAATTATTGTGCAAATAAAGTACTAAAATATCGTTGAGATCAATATTGCGGGTAATGCAGAGAAGAAAACTCCGCCGTGACTGCGGAAAAGCTCTGAGGGGCAAGAGTATGAAAAATAGCATCTAAGAAACCAAACTTTCTAAACGAATTTCTAGTCTTAATAGGCAAAAATAAAATTGGGAGGCAAGATGAAGGGGGAAATAATCATAAATTCAGGAGGTCATTTATGCTGGGATGGTAATTTATAAATCACTTCTAATAATTTTCCAGTAGTTTACAAAATGACCTATAAGTACCGGAAAGTTTTCTTTTCTAGCGTTCAGAACAAGGCACACTGAATGCCCAGGTGTATGATGTCTAGTGTTCCAGTAGCAAAGTGCGTGTCCTTGCCCGGCCTCTGCTCGGGAACTGAGCAGGTGACACCCCTTAGCTGACTCTGACGCTGAGGACACAGAACTCGATTTTCGGGTGAAATGAAATGACCTTTATGTTCATTGATCACTGTCTGTGAATTATATGAGGTCTACAGTCCGGTTCTGAAATGTGAAAGCGACTAAATGCGATGAGGAGATGATGATCTTGTCACTCTGAATGAGAAACACAGAAGTGGTGGGAGGACCTACGGACAGCGTACGTCACAGGAGAAACGGCAGAGTAAATCAGGGTGCCCTTTGGACATGCTGTGGGCCCCGGTGGGTCCTCCTCTTGGGAGCCCCGTTCCCTGAGACCTTACTGTAGAGGACAGAATGTTCTAGCACCTTGTAACCCACCCGTGCCCTCTGACCAGCCACGGGAGCCTCCCCGGGGAGCTTGCGAGAAACACAGCCTCTCAGACTCCATCCCAGATCTCGGAAACCAGCATCTTCACTTGAACAAGATTTTCAAGGGCTTCCCACGCAGGTAAAATTTTGAGAACCACTGCATTGGCGTCCCAGTAGCTCAGGGTATTCGTCACGGAGGGCTGTTCTGACAAATACCCCACTGTTCACCGTTCTGCGTGTCGTGTGGGCCGAGTTCCGCAGTCACGGTGCGGACACGCTGTGCTTTTTATATGGGGTTCCCCCGCGTAGCTTTAAAGGCAACAATAAGGCTTCATTTGAATTTTATTTAAAGTGTATCTATGTTTAACTCTTAAACACTGTAGAGAAAACGAAATAAATAAAGCACCTTGAAAGTGCTTTGAGCACTACTAATACCTTCAGTTATGCTGTCTAGGATAACATTGTTTAGATTTGAAAGAAAAGTTCCCCATTAAATTAAGCAGTCTTCACAGGCCACAAAGTGAGCTGTCACACACACATCCGGTACGGTTTGCCGTTTCTCGTGTCCGAACACCCAAGTCCTCGACGCGTGGCAGTGAAAATCAAGCACAGAAACGAGGGAGATGCTCTGGGGAGAACAGAACCGAGCCTGGCCCGCAGAACCCTGGGTAGAATGGTTGCATCTATGCAGCCACACTGTCCACACCGATCGATTCGAAGTCACTGTTACACATCCGAACTTTCAGGATATAGCTTTTGTTGGTTTTATGGATTGAGGTACCAATTTCATTTTTGAAAAATGCATTCTGACTGGAAAGCATTTTTGGAACGCGTTGGCGCAAGCATGTGGCTGATTCCAGCCGACAGAGTCTGTGATACCAGGGCGAGCGGGGAGCGGAGTTAATTTGATGCATCACTGGCTGTGCAGGCCTTTGGTCACAGCAAATTGACACCTGCCAGCTTCCCGGTCCGCTCCTGATCCTGGTCAACTGGTCCTTAAGTGGCAGTGTAGGCATTCCGAGTCACTGTCGATGAGAAGCAGACTTTCCAGCTCGGACACGCTCTGAAACGAATTGTAATTGCCTAGGACCTACTCAAATAATTAGTTTACTGAAGCACGAGTCTGGATTTAAGACTAAAATTATACTTTAAAAAAATAGACCGTATTTCTTAAAGAGAGATTTCTTCCAGAATTAGTTGAGTTCTTTGGCATGACTTTCTAGCGTTGAATCCGTCGATATCTTCGGTCATCCTATCAACAGGCGTTTACTGAGGGTGGGCTAGGCTCCTTGCCATGCTAAGAAGCGTAAGATAAAAACCCCTAATTGCAATTTAGAAGAGACATGTGCTCAAGGAAATAATTACTAAACAATGTGATCATGTATATTGGACGAATGTAAATGGTCCCATAGGAGTACAGTGGAAGGAGTGAATAATTAAAAAGGGGGAAGCTAGGTTAATTTGTCATTTGTTTTGCTTGGTAACTGGTCCTAACATTTTTTTTTTTAATACACTGATAAGTCCGGCCGGTGTGGCTCTGTGGTTAAGCATTGACCCATGCACTAAGAAGTCGCCGGTTTGATTCCCGGTCAGGGCACATGCCCAGGTTGTGGGCCTGGCCCCCAGTGGGGGGCATGCAGGAGGCGGCCAATCGATGTTCTCTCTCATCGATGTTTCTGTCTCTCTCCCTCTCCCTCCCTCTCTCTCTAAAATCAATATAGGGAAAAAAATTATTTAAAAAAATATACTGATAAAATATTAGGGTTTGAAATTGCATTTGATGAGTCTGCCTGATTGGGAAATAAAACATGTCTCACCGTTAGGAATTAGAATGCCAGTAACCAGCGTATGGATCAAGATCACTGCTATTTAAGTGAATAAATCTTTAATACTGGATTTTAGAAGTATTTAGTCAGTTAATCTCACTTGCTAGGCGTATGCTTCTCGTGTGTGTGTGTGTGAGTACACAGTAATCTTCTTCTGTTTTCACGGAGATGTGGATTTTCCGCTTTGCACCTGGTGGAGAGCAGATTTGGATTCCAACTCGGTTTCCCTTTGCAACTCAGTGCACTTCTGTCCTCCTTCCACCAAATCAACTGATACAATGAGCTGATGCAAGTTTCTTTCACTATCAGGCTGAGCTAATAATAACCCACAACAATTTAGGAAGTAAATATACTACGCAAAGGCGTATACGTACAGTATTCCAAAATTTAGTATGAAGGAGGTATTTTTAGTTTTATGTGATTTTGAAGTGTCTGCCCCGTTGGTCCCTCCCGGGTTCCGGCCCGTCAGGACTCCTGGATGTAAGCACCTTCTGCTGAGGCCCCGCCTCTCCACCTGCAGAGGGTAGTCACGGTGCAAATGAAGCCAAACAACAACCCAGGGCCACCCGCCACTCGCATGTCTACTCCCTGTCATTCCTCACGAATGCAGCTGGGACAATTTTCAACACATTCCTTATAAAAATGCAGCTCCTCTTTTAATGCCTGGGTGAAATGCTCTAAACTTGGTTAAGTCCCTTATTTGCATTTCACTCGTGACTACTCTGGTATCCAGATTTCTGTAGCATTTCATACCTCTTTGGTGAGTCAGGAAAGTCTGCCAGGCATTGTATTTAGCATGGACCTTATCCTCTACCTCCATCTAGATATAAGGTCTTTGGAGAAGGACCGTCTCTGTAGCCTTTTCTTTCTTCTTCTTTTTTTTTTTTTTTTTTTATCCTCACCCGAGGACATTTTTCCAATTTTTGTTCAGATAGAGTGGGAGGGAGAGAGAGAGAGAAAGAAACATCGACGTGAAAGGGACACATCGAGTGGCTGCCTCCCGCATGACCAACCAGGGCCGGGGACAAACTGCAACTGAGGTACATGCCCTTAGCGGGAACCGAACCCGGGTCTCTCTGGACCACAGGCTGACGCTCTAACCGCTGAGCCAAACCAGCCAGGGCCCTCTGTAGCCTTGATAACCTCATGCCCAACACCAGCACCAAGTGCCTATCAAATGTAGCGTGTCAGAGGGGTGACATTGGCATATGAGTGTTGTAAATGGTTCCGTTTGTCTGTCCTCTTTAAGTTACACCAGTAGGACACCCATAGCCCAACAAAGGATCCTCTGCACAGCATGCTGGGATGCCTGAGAGGTCCAGACACCTGTATATCTGAAGGTGGGGGGGGGGTGTCTCATGGAGGCTGCAGAACCAGGGGAGCAGAGGTGGATGCCTGTGACCCTGGCCTCCCTGGCAGTGGTGCCCTCAATCCAGGCAACCCCAGCAGTGACGTTGGCACCAGAGAATCCTCTGGAGAGGGGATGGAGGGTGGAAAACATGTGCTCCCAAACAGAACCATGAGGCAGCTCACTTCAGAGAAACAAAACAAAACAAAAACCTTGTCATGTACCTCCACCTGCTGGAAATAGAAGCCTCTAACTGCCGATATATGAAACTGTTCAAATCAAAGTAAGCGACGCGTTACCCAAACAAGAAAGGAGTTTGCTTCTTCAAATGCATCAGCAGAGGCACAGCTAACCAAACAGTGAGAAATCATGGCCGTATGGTATCACAAAAGTAAAATGACGATTCCCCAGTCGCCAAACTCAGAGTCATGGAAGATTGGGATCTAACTGATAAAGAATTCAAAATAGCTGTTATGAAGACATTCAACATGCAACAAGAAAACTCAAAAAGGCAATTCGATGAACTCACGAGTAACATGAATGAACAGAAGGGGTACTTTCCTAAAGAGATTGAAATTCTAAAAAAAAAAAACAAACAGAACTTCTAGAACAGACGAACTCAATAAATGAGATGAAGAGTTCATTAGAAAGCATTGGCCATAGTGCTGGTCAGATGTAAGAGAGAATAAGTGATCTGGAAGAGAGGAATCTAGAAATGATTTTGGAGGAAGAGGAGAGAACACTAAGATTTTTAAAGAGTAGAGAAAACCTATGAGAGCTATTAGACTCCATTAGGAGAACCAACGTAAGAATGAATCATGGGTGTACCAGAAGGAGAAGGGAAGAAGTGGGCAGAAGGGTTATTTAAGAAAGTAATAGCTGAGAACTTCCCAAACCTGGGGGACGAACTAGGCATGTCAGTCCAAGAAGCTGTTAGATCACTTTACTATCTCAATGCCAAAAGGCCCTCTCCATGACATATGATAATGAAGCTGTCAAAAGTTAATGATAAAGAAAAAAATTTGAAGGCCTCCAGGGAAAACAAGAAAGTATCCTACAAAGGAATCCCCATTAGATAATGAGCAGATTTCTTAGCGGAATCTTTACAGGCAAGGAGAGAGCGGAATGACGTGTTTAAAGGTAAAAATTGCCAGCCAAGAACACTGTTCAGCAACCATAGCCTTCATCTCTGAAGGGGGGAAAAATGTGTGTGTGTGTGTGTGTGTGTGTGTGTATGGAGAGAGAGAGGTTATAAGAAACTACTATGAACAATTTTGTGCTGAACAAATTGCATAACCTAGAACTGGTGGATATATTTCCAGAGACATGCACCCTACTAAGACTGAATTAAGAAGAAATAGAAAATCTGAACAGACCAAAAACGTGTCAGGAGATTAAGTCAGTAATTTTTTTAAAATTCCAACATGGGAAACTCCAGGGTCAGATGACTCCACTGATGAATTCTGCCAAACATATAAAAAAGAATCAATACTGGTCCCTTCAAACTCTTTCAAAATATCAAGATAGAGGGAAGACTTACGAACTTATTTTACAAAGTTAGCATTACCCTGATACCAACATTAGATAAGGATATCACAAGAAAAGAAAAATATAGGAACTATAGAAACTGTAGGAAACTATAGACCAATATCCCTAATCAATATAGATCCAAACATTTTCAATGAAATATGAGCAAACCAAATTTAAGAACACATTAAAATAATTACACGCCATGACCAAGTGGGTTTTATTCCTGGGATGCAAGAAGGGTTTAACATAGGCAAATCAATAAATCGCAAACTTAAATAGATCAAACAAAGACTTAAACATAAGACCTCGTACCATAAAAGTCCTAGAAGAAAACATGAGGAAGAAACTCATCAATATTGGTCTTGACAATGATTTTTTTTTTTTTTTGGACATGATGCCAAAAGCACAAATAAGAAATGCAAAAATCAACAAATGGGACTACATCATTCTCAAAAGATTATGCACAGCAAAAAGAAACAATCCACAAAATGAATTGGCACCCTACAGAATGGGAGAAAATTTTTGCAAACTATATATCAGATGAGGCATTAATATCCAAAATATAAAAAGAATTAACACAGCAACAATAACAAATAACCCAATTAAAAGTGGGCAGAACTAAACACATTTTTCCAGAGAGGACACCAGCATGGTCAACAGGCCCATGAAAAGATGGCGACTATCACGAATTATTATAGAAATGCAAATCAAAGCCACAATGAGATGTCACCTCACACCTGTTAGAATGGCTGTCATTAAGAAAACAAGGAACAGGTGCTGGAGAGGGTGTGGTGAAAAGGGAACTCTTTTTTTTTTTTAATATGTTTTTATTGATTTTTTAGAGAAAAAGGAAGAGGGAGAGAGAGATAGAAACATCAATGTGAGAAACATCCATTGGCTGCCTCCTGCACGCCCCCTACTGGGGATAAAGCCTGCAACCTGGGCATGTGCCCTGACCGGGAATTGAACCGGGGCCTCTCAGTCCATGGGATGATGCTCAATCCACTGAGCCACTCTGGCCAGGTGGAAAGGGAACTCTTATACACTGCTGGTGGGAAAGTAAATTAGCCCAACCGCCATAGAAAACAATATAGAGGTTCCTCAAAAATTAAAAATAAATCTGTCATACAGTCCAACAATCCCACTTCTAGGGTATATATCCGTAGGATGTAAAAACAGGATTTTGACAAGATATAGGCACACCCACGTTTATCAGAGAATTATTTACAATAATCAAGATATGGGAACAATGCAAATGCCCATCAGTGCATGCACAGATAAAAAAGATGTGGTATATATGCACAATGGACTATTATTCAGCCGAGAGAAAAACAGACGTCCTGCCATTTGAGACAACATAATTGGACTTTGAGTGCATTATGCTACACATAATAAGTCAGGCAGAGGGAGACAAGTACTGTATGATATCACTTATCTGTGAAATCTAAAAAAATAAGGCCTACCTATAAAAAAACAGAGTGAAATGATAGTTAGCAGGGGATGGAAGGTGAGGGGTAAGATTGATGGTGTTTAGGATACAACCTTAATGAGCGGTAATAGAGACTTTATGTGCAGTATAATGGATACAGTCAGTATTACTGTGCCATAATGATGTGATGTGATCCATATGGCTTCAACTGCAATCATGTTACAATATATAAATGTTTCAAAGTAACATGCTCCACACCTTAAATTTACGTACTGCAACTTTTTAATCAAATTTTATCAAATCAAAGACATAAATTGTATCAAAATGTTATCCAATCAAATAAATTTAAAAAAATAAAAGAGTTTTAGCCCAGCCTGTGTGGCTCAGTGGATTGAGCATCATCCCACGGACTGAGAGGTCCAGGTTCCATTCCTGGTCAGGGCACATGCCCAGGTTTCGAGCTCAATCCCCAGTGGGGGGCATGCAGGAGGCAGCCGATCGATGTTTCTCTCTCACATAGATGTTTCTATCTCCCTCTTCCTCCCTCTCTCTCTAAAAGTCAATAAAAACATATTTTAAAAAATTAAAAAATAAAAATAAATAAAATAGTTTTACATGCAAATAAATAAATAGAACTGTGGAGTGAATTTTCCATCTCCTCTCATGATAATCCATTTCCATATGTTGTATTTCTCCCCATTCATTCTCTTCCTCTCGCTCTCAATCCTCTCCATTCCTTGAGGCGCCACCTAAAATCCTTGCGTTGCACCCCAGATCTACATGTGATCCCCTATGTGAAACTTCCCCGTGTGCTATCCATTCCTGCATCAAGCCCTTCTACCTTTCCACCTAAGATTCCAGTTTGTTTTATTAATTTATTTTTGTTACAAATGTTTCTCCTTTCTTCCCCATTGACACCCTCCTCCCCATCCCCCCACCCCGTCCCCAGCTTTGTTGTCCATGTCCATCAGTTATGTGTACATGCGTATACGTTCTGTGGTTTATCTCTTCCCTCCCCCCACCACCCCCTCTTCTGAGGGGTGTCAGTCTGTACCCTACTTCCACATCTCTGGGTCTACCCTGTTCCTCAGTCTGTTATGTTCATTATATTCCACAAAAAAGTGAGATCATGTGATATTTGTCTTTCTCTGCTTGGCTTGTTTCGCTTAGGATAATACTCTCGAGGTCCCTCCACGTCGTCTCAAAGGATAAGAGATCTTTCTTTCTTACAGCTGCATAGTACTCCATTGTGTATATGTACCACAGCTTTTTAATCCATTCATCCACTGATGGACACTTGGCCTGTTTCCAGATCTTAGCTATTGTAAATAGTGCTGCTATGAACATGGGGGTACATGTATTCCAGTTTTTGAGTATTCAGGGCATTGACTTCCCTGGGCTGTAAGCTTTCGAAAGGCAGTGAATAGAAGCTTCATCTTCTGTTTCCCACAGTGCTGTGTGTCATGGCGAGTGCGCAGTCAGTGTTTGTTGCATGACTAAGGTTTGCAAAGAGCTGTAGAGGAAGAACATTGCTACATTCCGATGGGAGGTTCCACACCTCGCTGGACCACGCCCTCTGCCGCAGCTGTGGGCATGGCTGGGGGTAGCTCCAGAGAGAACGGGGCTGGGCAATGCTGTCTCCGAGCCCAGTCCTGTCTATTTCGCAGCGGGATTTCCAGGGCTTCATTATAACTCAGGAGTTCTGTGCAGGGTCGCTCTCCGTCTCCTCATGACCTAGCCCCACGGGAACAGATTCTGTTGTTTTATTCTGGGTGGAATTTTCTTTCTTCTTCTTCTTTTTTTTAATCCTCAACTGAGGGTATTTTTCCATTGATTTTTAGACAGAGTGCCAGGGAGGGAGAGGGAGAGAGAAACATCAATGTGAGAGAGACGCATCTATTGGGTGCTTCCCACACGACCCGGACCAAGGCCGGGGATCAAACCTGTAACCCAGGTGTGTGCCCTTGACCCAGAATCAAACCCGAGACTTTGGTCCATGGGCTGACTCTCTAACCACTGAGCCAAGCCAGCCAGGGCAAGGGTGGACTTTTCTATTTTGTAGAGTTTTCTGTTCAAATCCAGAAATGCCCTTTGAATGCTAATGTATAACAATTAATACCTTTGCTATCTGTGAGCATCTTACCCAGGATTATAAAGAATCAGTTTGTGGGGAAGTTGGAGAGAGGAACTGATGGGAGGGAGAAGCAGATAAGGCCAGGAGAAAGGACAGAGTTGGTGCTGTTGAAACAGGAGTATTCCCAAACGAATTTCAACTGTATTCACGATTGCCGTGGTACAGGTAAGCCATGAACTCGTGCCCCGAAAGCTGTGGTCCAGACAGTCATAGCTCCCATTCATTTATTGGCTCTCTATTTCCTGCTTAGTAGTTATCTAGTTTATGAACATTATCTCTAACCTTTAAAACTGCTTATAAGATAGGTATAATTACTCCATTTTTTAAATGAGAAAATCGTGATTCACAAAGGTTACATTACATAGTCACAATTGCCCATCTAGTAAGTAGACAAAGATTTGAATACAAACCCTACATTTTCCTCCCTTTGTTATGTTTACTGCCTTTATTTATTTGTTTTTAAGTGTATATATATATATGTATATATATATATTTTACAGTAATACAGATGTTCCCCATTTTCCTCCTCTTTACCCCCCTCCGCCCAGCCCCTAGCCCTACCCCCCGGCCTTCACCACACTATTGTCTTTTTAAGTAGAGGGTTTCTATTAGCCAACTGGGCATAGAGGAAAGGGTAAGAAAGACTTAGACATTTTTTCTTATCAGTCTGGTATAGTCTCATCGCTGTTGCCATGGCATTATTTCAGATCCTCAAATTGCTATGGAAACTCGGTGTTACCCCTTTCTGACTCGGTGTTGGCCTTGAGAAAGAATCTGAGGAACCAAGATGGCTAATCTTTCATCGCTCACCGGGAGGAAATTCAGCTCGTGTCTTTGTTTTTGTGCCACAGAAAATAATAAAATGAATCCGTGCTGTACAAATGAATCTCTCAGCTGTTTGTTAATTTCTGCTGTTTACCCAAAAGTGGGAAACACCAGGCCTGTGATACATCATCTTTTGTGCGCTTGGCACCCTCCATCAGGAATCATATTAATCTGCTCAAACTAACAAGGATTAATTGCCTTGGTAAGGCAGCCCGGCACTGAAATGATATATTGCCCAGACATCTTGGAATCTGGCCACTCGTAAATCTCATTCTGTGTTGGTTTATTTCTGTGTGTCTCTTTCTCTGACAGATGTGTGCCCAATCACTGTGAGCATGACGGGAAGTGCTCGCAAACCTGGGACAGCTTCAAATGTACCTGCGATGAGACGGGGTACAGCGGGGCCACCTGCCACAACTGTGAGTGTCCACTCCTCTGACTTCGCACTTGTAATTGCATGAGATTCCCAGGCCTTCCGCTGGGCTTTAAAACTCAGCGACCTGCATGGTCCATGTACAAAATACTCGATTCTGAAGAACCCAGATTTGTCGTTTCTCCAGAACAGTATTCTGGTTGTCAGAATGTATTCTTTCATGCCTAACGACTCAGGAAGAAAAAACAGAACATTTCCAGTGTTGCGTAAACATGTAGTGGAAATTGGAATGCTGGTCTCGGGTTGGACTCAAAATGTCCAAGCTCTGTCTGTCTGGGTAGACTGGAAATTTATGGTGGTGTGATGTCTCTGACAGAATCCTCATCGGTCCGTTCATTGGAGAGGCCGACAGAGTAGAATTAGAACATTTAGTTTCTGGAAAATGGTTGTCTCGAGCTCTGTCACAACTCTTTGGCCGCATTTTTTTTTTTTTTTTAAGATCAGAAAAAGATGAGTTAGTAAAATGAAGTCCATTGATGCAGTATATCTAAAATAAAAACCCAAGGAGACAAACTTTTTAAAAAATATTAAAGATAAAAACATGCAAAGATGACTAGTAAAACACAGAAGAGTCTTGTTTTCTATAATAGCTTTACCCTGAAAAGGTAAGTCAGCTCAATGTTTTGTAATTCAAGGAACATTTTTAAAGGAATATTAATTCTATAATTGTACCATTAACTCTCCAAAAATGCATTGCTGTTTACAAAGCACTTTTGAAAACAGATTTGCCATGCAACATGTAATTGAAAGAAAGTCATGTGTGTGTGTGTGTGTGTGTGTGTAGGAAGGAAGGAGGAGAGAAAGAGATTCAGTCTCCTTCAATCTTCTCTCAATATTCTGAAAAACTGAAAATCTAATATCTAAACCCTCTTATACAGACTGCTTTCCCTTCACTTTTAAGAAACAAAAACCAGCAAAATATGGTGTTCAGAATATATTGGGAGACCTCAACTAAGAAAAAATAGTTGTAATGTATTTTATTGCACTTATTGATTTCTTTAGGAAGATATTTAAAAACAGGAGACAAAAAGAACCAAAAAAATTAACAATAATAGGAAGATATTCAAGAGAATAAAAACAAACTCTTAGTGATTCATTAGCTACAAAGTATGTATATGTAGGTACTGAGGAAGTATTTATAAAGAACAAAACTAATATTTGAAATTAATTTGAATAAAGGAGTTATAACTAAAATCGCCTTTCCAATCACACCAAATGTTAACTTTCAGCATATAATACTCACTATATGATACGTTTGAATTAGGCAACTTTGATAAAGCTAACTACTTTTACCAATATAATTCATATAGCATTGTCCTATAAATATCACCTTTACCGACAAGAGATTTTGTTTCTGAATATGGGAATCTCAACTAAAGACAAAGAGCTAGAAATTGTTGGTGGTTATAAGGGTTTCCTAGCTCAGTGACCACTTTGATATTAAACTGAAAAGCAAATAATTATTTTGAAAGCTGCTGAAATACCCAGCAGAGAAAAAGATTTTCTTTCTTAATCCGCGCCCGAGGATATTTTTTTCCATTGAATTTTAGAGAGAGTAGAAGGGAGGGAGGGAGGGGAGAAAAGGGAGAGACAGAGAAACATCGATGTGAGAGAGACACATCAATTGGTTGCCTCCCACATGCACCCAGGCCAGGGCCGGAGATCAAACCTGCAACCTTTGCATGCGCAGGCCAACGCTCTAACCACTGAGCACACTGTTCCGGGCACATTTAAAAAATATTTTCAAATTTGTTTTTATTGATTTTTTTAGAGAGAGAGGAAGGGAGCGAGAGATAGAAACATTGATGTGTGAGAGAAACATCCACTGGCTGCCTCCTGCACGCCCCCTACTGGGGATCCAGCCTGCAACCCGGGCATGTGCCCTGACGGGAATGGAACCGGGACCTCTCAGTCCATGGGACGACACTCAATCCACTGAGCCACACCGGCTGGGCTAAATTTTTTTTAAAATATGCTACTGGTTGAATAGTTGAGTTTTTTAAAAAATAGTAGTAACTCCAAGTATTAGAAACGTCCAAGGGGTGTTTAGGTTTGGCTCTAATGCAAGCTTTAAATGCACCAAAGGGAGACTGTCTCCTCCCTGCTGCTCATTCCTACTCATTTCAAGTTCCATTTTTACACCTAGAACAGTCGAATCATGCATTTTAACAATGAGACCCTGACCCCTCATTGTCTTCTCTCCACGAGGCCAAAATCTTGAAGATCCGGTGTGTGCCTCAGTAGGGCTTAGAAGGCCACAGTGCATCATTCAAGGGGGCTTCACTGGACACTGTTTTGTTGTGAAAAAAAACGATGTACTTTGTAGTGTATTGAAGGGTAAGTGCTGCCTCAGAAACTGAAAGGCTTGTTATATTCCTTCTTTACTCCCATGGACTAAACATTGGGAGTGTCTGGCCCAGCCCAGAACAACATACACACATATAATATATGCCATTCAGTTTGATACAGAATGAACAATTTTGCATTTCTCCGTAGTTGAGGGCTGCGTTCCGAGCAAGGGCACTGCTAGCTTCATGCCAGCTATGAGACGATCGTGCCGGGTGCCCTGCTAGCGGGCATTCTGACTGCCCTTGGACTCCCTTTATTCCTCTGGCCGAGTGCTTCGAGCTCTCTTCCAGGTCTGACAGCCAGGAGCTGAGACTTCCAGTCGCTTGTGCTGTCTTCTGTGGATGTGAATGTTGTTAGTGTTATTAAAGAGTTTGCCTCCTTTTCTGCAGAGGACGAAACACTCCCTTTTGAAAGGGAGTTGTGCTGATTTGATAATAGCGCTCCTTTAACAAGGAAAAGAGCCGCTCAGTAAAAATCTAAGTTTAGTATAACTAAATGTTTAGTGGCTTTCCAACATCACAATTAGGCTACTATTTCAGCACATTTTCTTTTTTGTTTCTCTCTGTCTTTTTTTTTAAATTTATCTTTATTGTGGAAAGTATTCCAGATGCCCCCCTTTTGTTCCCCATTGCCCCTCCTCCCTGCTCCCACTGCCCCGCCTTCGCCACACTGCTGTCTGTGTCCATTGGTTACGAGGTGTGCACATCCGTTCTTTGGTTTATCCCTTCCCGCCCTCCTCCCCGCCTTCCCTCTGAGGTTCGAAGGTCTTTTTCCACACGGTCCAGGCTTGGTGGGGATGTGGTCCAGGGTGGAACCTAGAAGCCCTTTTTCGGTAGGTCACACTGCCTGGCCTGGAACTTGGCCTGGACCAATGACCTGTTTGTAACCTTGGGCACTTAAACTCTCTGTGTGAGATGAGTCCAGGAGCAGCGCCCTCAGGAAGCCCCTGTGGGGTGAAATGAGATGAGGTGACTAAAGGAAGACACGGAGGTGGGTTTGGCATATGTTTGTCTCAGTAACGTCTTGCCATTTCATCATGCCTTAAAGAGTAATCACCCTTTCGCTCTGAACTTCTATACCAGTAACTGTCCACGTCACACTCTCTGTCATTTAATTGCATGCTGCCAGTGATGGTTGGCTGTCCTTTCCATGGCCGACTCAGGCTTGAAGTGAACAATTGGTTCCCGTCGGTGTTTGTTGTTGTTTTTTCCCCAGAAGAATTTAAAATAATTAAAAGTGACCTGTCTGTGTCCTAGACCTCTATCCATGTATTTATCTGTTCAGTTATCCATGGAGAACTTCTTCTGTAGCAGTCTCTGTGGGTTTGGAGGACTGTCATTACAGACCTCAGTAAGGACGGCATCGCTGAGGGAGGAAACCCCACGGGGAAGGCCGGAGATGCCCGGGGATGGTCAGCTGGTGGAAAGGAAAAGCCAGGTTTTCTTGTCCAAACACGAAGAGGCTCGTCTGAGACCAAATGTCAATACATTGAGTTGCAGTTTCCTGCTTTTTCCTTCTGCAGACATTGTGTTCCCAGTGAATTTCTCAGAATGATGAGTAGCGTAGTGGGACATGAAATCATGACCGAAACCGATCACGTGCAAGTTTGTTTTGTGATGTTGACGTGTCCCTGCTTCACTCCCTGGAATGTTAAAGGCGCGTCTCTCTTGTGAGCAACGGTTCATGCTTACAGCTGGCCTTGTCCTTCAGCACGGGGCGCGCTGGCCTGGTCTCCGAGCATCCTGCCCGGTGTTCTGACTGCCCTCAGGATCCAGCTAGCATCTCGTTTCCCATGTGTTCCTTACACTTCATGATTATGGCTCTAATTTACATAAATTAAATTAAAAATAACTCCATCTCAAGACTAGGCAGATGTTTTTTCTCATGCTGCTGGGGTCTATCCTTGACCTCATTCATTCTTACATCTAATAGTAATCCCTTATGTGGCCCTGCCCTAAAAAATGCCCAGAACATCCTCAAGAATATCAAGACTTTGGGCTATTTTCACATGTGCAAGAGGATATTTGCTAGATAGAAGCAATGTTTAGGGGCGGGACTTTATAAGAATTATTAAATGCCAGGTCTTCAGCGGCAAAGTAGATTGCAATAAAAACGATGACATCTTAGATAATGGACAATAGTCCACTACTACGCTGGCCCATCGTATGAGCTATTCTAAAACAGATATATATATATATATTGACTATCTGGTGAATGACAAAAAAAGTTTACTTTAAACCTGATGCAAAATGTGAATACAGTGGACATAATCCTTGTATGTATCATTATCATGTATATTCTTGCTGCAGGGGAGTTACAGAGGGACAAGAGCTCAGGGTTTGAAATGAGATGTCCTGATGTCAAACCCTCAGCTCCTCAGCCCATATGGCCAACCTTCTTTCTCTATCAGCTGAGCTTTCCTCGTTGTAAAATGATGACTCTCTCCTATACCTATACATCCTTGGTCATCCTCAAACCCTCTTAGCACGCGAGTATGGATTTACGTATACCCACAGAGGGGGAAGTCAGCTCTTCTGGTACACGCTACAGGCCAGCGAGAGCCAGAGTGAGAAGTATTGGATTTAATCTTCCTCCTCCCCGCCTCCATGCCCCATTCCTGTGCTGTGTTCACTTTGTGTTTTGGACAATCCCTTCAGCTCTGAACTTAAGTTTCCTCTGGGACATTCAATGAAAAATTGTCTCTTAAAGTGCTTTGCACATATGAAAACACCCCATATCTTTTTGTAACTTTTATTGTACCACTAAATCTTTAATAACAGCCGGACAAATTTTTGTCTGATGATAAGTAGCTTCAGGATACTGTGCACTGATATCATCGATGCTTAAGGGAAAGATCAGAGGGTGCCTCAGTGTTTGAGCCAATACTCAATGAAAAGATAAAGGGCTTTATTAGCAAATATAATGGCCATGTGGGCTGATTTACACACAGGTGAATCTGCTCTTTCTAATCTGCACGTGGCCTTAAGCAGCCAGATTGTGCTTCTTTGTCATCAAGTGAACAATTGCTGAATTCTTTTAAGTTTACCTCCTTCTCATCCTCCCATTCTGTTTATGCACCATGACCTACTTCAGACGCTCAGCGTGTCCTTGTCATTAAAGAGAGGCTATGGGACACCAGTGTTTATATTCCCACCATCACTTACTGATGTTTTAGCTCTTCAGCAATATGTTGCGATCTGACTCCATTCTGCTGGGAGGGGGGTAGAGGAAGGAAGAGCGCAGGATCCCCAGGAGGGGGTGTTCCGTAGCTCGTTCCAAAGACGTGCATCGTGTCATGAGCAGTCCTTATCGTCCTAATTCCTCTTCACAACTCAGCTTCACTGGGATTGTGAACTGAGGATACATTGTAACACCTGCTTACCTTTCTAGGTTGATACTTTTCATGCTTACAGAATGTCTATAAATGTAATTATATGGAAACATTCTTTAATGTCTTGTCACACATTCTTCACAATTCTAAGCAACTGTTTCATCTTTTCAGATTCTGTTGCCAGATTAGTTGTTCATTTCTGGGTGCTGCTGACCAGATGGACGGGGGACATGAGAGGGCGGAGGATGTGGAGTCAGTGTGCTGTTGGGTGGAGAGAGCAGTTTTCAGTAGAATAGGGACAATCCAAATAATAATAAGCCTTGCTTGGTTGTGTGTCTTCTCCACATGGGAAGCTTGCTTTCTCACCAGAGCTGAGGCATTTGGGGAAAGAGGGAATGACAAGGGGTGTCACTTTCTGAAATCACACTTATTTACACAAAGAAAGCGAGTCTTTCATTCACATGTTCACCCGGCACCCACAGGTAAAATAAGATGGAAAGGAAGGGGAGAAGGCTACCCATGTCAAATGTTAGGAGGGGATCCAGAGGCCATTCTATCCACCGGCTACCAGCAAATAAATGATGAAGGGTTATAATAGTGCAGGTCATTTGGAGATACACAGCCCAGGACCTTTCCCTTTCCAAGGCATCCCAAATTTCAAATTAATCCCTTCTCTCATGCCTTGCTTTGGACAGATGGCTAAGATTACACATAGAAAGGATTTAATTTCGGTTTCACAAAGACTCTTTCAGTCGTTTCAAAAACATATCTTTCTCTTTGAATAAAGAGCCTTTGCAAAGAGCTGGTCTGCAAATGTGTATTAACAAGCAGCCTACTACAGAGACGAGCTGTGATCCTATGAACTCCTCAGAGGCTAGGTCTTGAGGGAGTTGACATTATTTATTAAACTCCCCTGCAGCTTGAATCCCAGTGACTGTCTCATCCAAGGTTCAGAGCGAAGAGAAAAGGGAATAGAAAACACTCGTTTCTGCACCTTTGACAAGTGTGGTTAGGGGAAGGAGGATCTGAGAGGAGGCCTGTTTGGTTAGAAGATAAAGAAGGAAACTTCAGAGACATTTGTATCTACTCATAAAACAAGAAAGGAGATTTCAAGTTAAAAATAGTCTGTGTTTCTCCTTTGATCCTTTTAATGTCTCCCAAATCAAACTTTTTTTTTCTTTCTTTTATATGGACATTAGTCACTATGGCTATTGCAAGTCTGAGCTTTACAATTTCGGTGTCCAGGGTTACCTCCAATTCTAATGGTTCCCACTCATTCAATGATGTTACATGTCTGCTTGGCAGATAGCACACTCTGTGGATGAGAAGTACAGATGAGAGCCCTCTTCGTTATGAAGCAGACAAGGCAGTTAAAAGAGGAAGCAAGCCCTGGCCGCCATGGCTCAGCGGTTAGAGTGTTGGCCCTCGCACCGAAGGGTCACGGTTCAATTCCCGGTCAAGGGCGTGTACCTGGCTTGCAGGCTTGATCCCTGGCCTGGTCAGGGTGTGTGCGGGAAGCAACCAATTGATGTATCTCTCTCCCATCAATGTATGTCTCTCTCTCTCTCTCTCTCTCTGTCTATCTCTATCTCTCTCTCTCTCTCTCCAGCCCTCCTCCCTTCCACTCTCTCTAAAAATCAATGGAAAAAATATTCTTAGGTGAGGATTAACAAACAAATAAAAACGAAAAAGGAAGCAAGACAGTCAGGACACAAATAATGCATGGGTAGAAAGCAATGTGCCAGTGTGTTTAGCATGAGAGAAGCATGTGAACTGGGATGCTTGGGGAGGGATCCAAGGAGAACTGAGAGCCCTAAGCGAAGGTTCCTCTTGGGCTGGTGTTCGGATTGGGATGCACAGGGACGGGTGTGGGAGTGAGCCGGCAGGAGCCGACGCCCACGGGCAGACATCCCCGGAGATGCCTGTGTCTGCCCTGGATGGCAAGTGCCACCAAAGCAAACGTTTCCCGGGAACGCACAGCCGCGTCCAAGGAAATGTTACCACTTCCGTGTTTCGGCGTTCTCACAGCGGCTTTAAATGTTAATAAAATATTTTATTTGAAAATCTTTGAACGTAGCCAAGTGTAAGTGAAATCCTATAAATGTCTATGGGTTTGACTTAAAAAGATGGTCTTATTTTCAAGTGAGCTGAGAAAAATATTCGACGGCTTTCAGTTCCTTGTTTCATCAGGTAAATTTGTTTCCAAGCTGCCATGGTGATTCCTGCTTGCAAAATATGCCTACTCTACTCTTTTTTTTTTTTTTTAATGTTTTTATTGACTTTTTTCTTTTTTTAGAGAGAGAGAGCAGAAGGGAGAGAGAGATAGAGACATCAATGTGAGAGAGAAACATGGATCGGCCGCCTCCTGCACGCCCCCTACTGGGGATCGAGCCCACAACCCGGGCGTGTGCCCTGACCGGGAATCGAGCCGGGACCTCCCAGTCCATGGGACGATTCTCAATCCATTGAGCCACACTGGCCAGGCTGCCTACTCTCCTCTTGAAAGACCTCTCTTGCCATCACAGATGCCGACACCAAGTGCTAGACAGTATTGGCACACCCAAAATTGCTGTCATCCTTTATTAGCAGGTGTCAAAATGTCCCAATAATACTCTCTGCCATTATCTAAGTCCATTGAGACATCAATGAAACGCGACTTACTTGCCAAGTCATGTGATCAACTTCCACTGTGCTGCCTAAGGGCCAGGTGAGGCCGTCAGACTAGATTGGAGGGAGAAGCACCTCTAAGAGTTTGGCTTTGGAACGAGAAATTCCTTCCTTCCACCCATCCCGCAAAGAAATTCCAGTTCTAGAAAGCCTCAGGTGTGTTTCTACCGTATGGCCATCTGTGGTGGAGTTGCCCCTCTTAGAGATCATTCAAGTATCCGATGTAAAGCGTATCCCTGCTCAGAAAATACGGGCACATTAAGGCCCCGTAATGGTTTCAGTGACATAGATAGAGACTTTCTGAAGTAATAAAACCTGCATTGTGTGGGGCCAGGCTGATTATTCTGAAAGTTCCCCAACTGCCTGACGCCAGTGACTGCAACAAGCTTTGTTAATTCACTGTCCCCAAATCCCTTGTATAATTCTTTAAATCAAGCTGACTTACACTGCGTGAGAGAGGAGAGAGCGTCCTGGGCTTGCACAGGGCGGAGATCACCAGCAGTGGACACCGTCTCGCCCTCTTGCGGCTCTGGGAGAGGAGGCTTGCACCTGACGGTCAGGTGCCCTTGAGGAGGGCAGGTGGGAACTGCTCAGAGCATCACTTGCTTCCTAGTCAGCGGGACCATCTACTCTGTGATGATGGCACCTCCTGGGGCAACCTGAGCTACTGTAGAAAACGTCTTCTCATCCGGCCACATGCCAGTCGTCTAAAGGGTACAGAAGCAGAGCCAGGGCATCCGGGGTGGTCGACAGAAGTCCAGCCACTGCAGAAGGAGGGCTTCATCCACCGCTCAGGACACACTTTCCGTTCGTACCGGATGAAATGGAGCATCAGCCCTGTCTTGGCACTTTGCTTTGGCTCCGTGACATCGCCACAGCTGGACCCCAGAGAGGCCGTGGTCCTCGCTAAGCTTCCTTCTGCAGCCTAAAACTAATTCTGGGGGCTGCCGTGTCTTTTAGAAGTAAAAACCAGGGTGCAGGATGACTTCTAGGTCAGAGATAATATGGAAGGCAAATTTATTGAGAAGCATCTGCGTTGCTCTCAGTAATCTTGGAAGTTTATTAAGAGAAAACATGTCCCCTTTATACATATAGATTCGATGTTGAAACACTTTACACGTAGTAAAAACATGTTAGTTTAAAGACCAAGTGATGTGTTTACTGTATCAAAAATTCCAAGGGACGTTGAATTAGGATTTTAGTTTGCACTGAAAATGGAACTTCTTTTTCCTGTTTGTCATCCCCCGCCCCATGCCTCCCACATACCACCTGTCTTAAAATGAGACGAATGAACATCAGGTCCTAAATTCGACCATCCGCGGTCCCTCACCCAGGTGCGGCTTCACTTTGACACTTGGTGAACATCAGTTTCACATGCAGTAATCACAAAAGCACATTTAATCTGCACACACTGTAATCTTCATGCTGGGATCATTCAGATTCCAACAGTGTCTCTATTGGCTGGTTTGGAAAACAGTGTTTCTGCTGAGCTTTTTCAATGAGGGTACCCAGTGGAGTTATTCTCGCGTCTCAGGGAACTTTCTGCCTTTCAAAAGTGCAACAAATAGAACTTTGATGGCTGGGGAGATGGGCTTCCTGTCCATAGACTTAAAAAATAATAATAAATATGTGACGTTTGAGGAGGAGCAGTTTTGTAGATATTTTGAAATACTTATGTCATAACATTTTAAGATTAGAGACCGTGCCTAAAAAATACAGTGGGTGCCCTAAAATACAGCCTTTCTACCATCTTCTTCTCAGGAGTTCTGAAACCACCCCAGTTTTCTGAATTTTGTGCCAATTCTCTCCCCTAGTACATGGCTACCTGCTCTCAGAGAAGGAAGACTTTGGGCAGGGGTGATGGGGGGGAGAGTTTGGAGAGGGGGACTCAGTAGAGCAAGTGAGAAGAGAAGAAAGAACATTTTAACCTTTGAACTGCAAGGCTACTCACACCAGACTTCTGACTTGCTTGCTGTCTGCAGTGTGACCTGTGGATGGAGAGAGGGCTCTGTGCATATTTCAGGCAGCCCTAGAGATCGCCTACATGCAGTTTAGAAGAAATAGAAATGTATTTATTTTTAAAGTTAGTTTGTCTCAGATTTAAATACATACTGAAGGCCAAAAAGCATTCTTTAATGAAGTCAAAAGAAGAGCTTTTTATTTTCTAGACACAGCCAGACCAAGATTTACAAACAACCAACACAAATGGCCGTGGGCCGGAGCGGCGGGCATAGTGCTTCCTTTGGAGTCGTTTACGGGTACCATCGAGGACATGGACGAAAGGCTCGCTGAGCCGTCGCTGGCGCTGATTCTCCTTTATGAAGAGGGACATCCCATTCTTAGGAAATAAGGTGTTATACATCAGTTACTCAAACGCATCAAAGACCAACGCACAGACGTTGTGACATTAAGTGTATTAGTGCAGAAGCAGGCCAGTCAGGTTTCTTGCAAATCACTTATAATCTCTTGTACAAGATGGATCTCAAATCGAAATCAAGTCAAATACTACACACTTACTGAGGCATGCTTCATACTAGCCTTCATCTAGGTCATCAGCAAGCATCTTATACTGAGGGAAACTGAGGACACTGACTGCCCCTTTTTCATCTCTGGACACAAATGCCTAGCTCATTGCTCAGCCCCTGATAAGTATTGAATGAATTTTGATCAACCGAACTGGAATTGTGCACACAAGTGTGCATGCACACACATACACACATGTTATACCTCTCAAACAGCTGTGCAGACAGACCTGTTCACCAGGCTCTGAACATACAAAGTCCTCTGTCTACATGGTGGAGGATTTCTCTGTGGGCTACAGCATCTTGTAATAAAATCCCTCTTGCTTCTTCCTAAGAGAATAGCTTTCCTTTTATATGATAATGTCCCTGATAATTGGTCCATAATAATTTCTCTATGCTAAATGACATTCTATCGAAAATAGCATGAAAAGGAGGGTTCCTATGAACAGAACTGGCTCCCACTGAAATCTCTGGGTGAACCAAGAGGAAATGATTAATGTACTCGCAATCAGAGAAGTGTCAGTAAATGTTGTAATGTGTCAGCGAGATAACCAGAGACGCACGGCCGAATTGTAAAGGAGCACTCTACTACACCGGTGGGCTGTTACACCGGCGGGCTGGGGGGGTACAGCTTCCCCAAATCCTCAGCCCTGAGCCTTCTTTGTTGCCCGCTTTTAAAGGCACAAACTACAGGGGAAAAAAACTACATTCTCTTTTGGCACCATTAAGGGGGGCTGATACAGAGAAGGGGGGAGAAGAGCAGGGCAACTATTAATCTCTTTTTTCTCATGGTTTCTCTGAGTTTCCCAAGGCCATCCTCAACCCCTTATCTTTACAGTTTTCTTTGGGTGTCTCAAGGCCCTTATGTTTACAGAAAAGAAACTGCCAGGGTGTGTACATGCAGTAACTGAGGGTCAGGATGGAGTTATTACAGTAAAGAGCTGAAGGAGAGGTACTTTCTGTGCTCTTTCTCACAAATTCCTTCAAGAGATGGCATGCTGTGTGTATCAGTTTCCTAGGGTCACCTTCACAAATGACCACAAACTGGGGGCTTAAAGCAACAGAAATGTATTGTCTCACAGTCCTGGAGGCCAGACCTCCAAAATCAACCTGTTGGCAGGGTCACACTCCCTCTGAAGTCTCTAGAGAAGAAGTCCCCATTGCTTTTCCTTGCCTCTGGTAGTGTCCAGCAATTTTGGGTGTCCCCTGGCCTTTGTCGTCTTAACCCTCTACTCTCTTCCTCTGCCTTCACGTGGCCTTCTTCCCTGTGTCTCTGCCTGTGTGTCTGAATCTCCCTCTCGTTTCCCACATGCAGACACTAGTCATTGGATTTAGGGCCCCTGTATGACTCATCTTAACTAATTACATCTGCAAAGATCTTATTTCCAATGCAATCCCATCTTGAGTTTTTGGTGGACGTAAGGTTTTGCAGGGCGCTGTTTACCCCACTGCACTGTGCATGCTCACACCCATCCTTATACGTAGTTCCACCCATGCCCTCATGCTTCATACCTCCCCACTTTTGCTGATGTCATCCCCCAAATCCATCCCAGAATGCTGTTCTCCCCGCTTTTACCACATCTGAATGTGATGCTCTGTAGGCTCTGGTTCACGGTCTCTTCCTATTTTGTGAAATTTCCTCTCATCACTCCAGCTTAGTGATTACTCCTTTTGTCTTATTTCCATAACAATTATCATCTGTATGATTTCTCTGTTTTTTTTCCCCCAAATGTTTTGTTCACATTTTTTCTCCCAAATGTAAATTGTGTGGGCATAGGTTCATTACTCCCTTACTTTTCTTTTTTCTACAAAACCTAGTAGTCAGTATTTGTTGATTAAATTTCTGATTTTGAGCATGCCCTGTGGGTTGAAAGATCATTAATGTCAGCCGAAAGGGAAGTATGTTGAGTATGGAGCTCTACATTTATGATCTCCTGGAATCACCACAATTGTATGTAAGGAAGATACTATTATTGCATTTCACAGCTTTTAAAAACTAATGTTCCAAGTCCTTGGCAGAGTCGGGATTTCAAACCATTCATTCCCTGTCTCTTTGGTGAAACATGCCTTTTGCTGCCTTGCCTCCCTTCTGGCAACGCTTCTCCGACTCCCAGAGCCTTGAAAATTCCCGCAACGTTGAGACCGTTTGGAGACATGGCCTTGAAAAGTGATTTTAAACTGGACAGTAGAGGAGTCACGTCCCACAATTCCGGACACTGGCCTCCACTGATGTCATCTCCTTGAGAATAGCTCCTGTGGGAGCAAGTTAGGGAACCTCTGGGAGAAACAGGGGTGCTCACTTGCTGATGGGCACATGTAAGCCTCCGCGGGGTCTCAGCACAAAGTCATTACAGTCCCCTCTTTTGAAGAGGCAACATACAATCATTACAAATCATTCGGAAGCCTCAAAGAGAAACACTGTATTTAAATTATTTTACAATGTGTAGTTTGTATTTGTGATACATTTACATTATTCTAATTGTGTACACAGAGGCCACATGTAATAGGTAGACTGTGGCCTTATGAATCAAACAGCCCATTTTCAAGGCATTTTTGGTTAGTGGAAATCTGTCCTTTGCTCCCCTGGCCATTTTTGGTCTGATTAACTATGCATTCATGCACACACACGCACACACAAACACACACACGCACACACACGCACACAATCGCACACAATGATGCAAACTTTAGCAAGTGGGCAGAGGCCGACTTCACAGCCTAAATTCTGACTAGATTGCGTGTTCCTTCTCTCAGCTCTCTCCCGACATTATGAATGGCCCCGATGTACAAACCCAGAATAGGACAGAATTAAAACTCAAAGTTAATTTCAAGCTCCATTAGAAATTAAAGGTGTTGGGAAAGAAATCAATATTTGCCCAGTGCAAAATGACTAAATCCAAAGCAATTAATTCTATTATTTTGTAACTTCTAAAAGCTATAAAGGACCTGCAGACGACGAAATGTTGCCACGCTCACATGTATGCGCAGTATGTGACTAAAAATAATGAGAATGATTTCCAGAAGCCCCATGCGAAAGTCTGTTTTATTGCTTTATAGCCACACCATGGAGTACGCACACTGAAACGTGTGTCTGCAAACAGAGCCGATTATTCTGTAAAATCCACGGCTGTTTCCAGCAATTATCAACACTCAGTTGTAAATCTGGGAGGATTTAAGGGACAGATACAAGGCAAAACAGCGAAGAGAGTCATTTAAACGCAGTGAACGTATCCATTTCCTCAATTTTACTTTCTCTCTTTCCCAGCTTTTTTTTTTTTTTTTAACGTAACACTTTAGATAACCAAGCACATGACCCTAAGCCGCTGTAGTCCCAAGTAAGAGACAGTCTGTTGCAGCCTGTAGAGTTATAGGTCATAAAAGACATGAAACACTCAGTGAAAAGCTTTTTCATGTCCGAACCCTGGCCACTTCTCCCCTTCGCTGCCTCCCGGGGAAAGTTAACAGATGGGACGTTTGTAGGTCCGGAAAGATCAGAGTCGGATGCGCCCGGACCACACACTGGAACGAGACACCTGTTCCTTCCCGGCTGTCCAGAGCCTCGTGAGAACTATGAGCAGCAGACTAGGGGCAACAGTGACAAAAGATGACATGAGGCGACTCCAGTTCTTAGCGAAGGAACTGGCATGAGCCACTGTTTTTCCTGTGGCTCTTCCTTTCGTTCATCCTGAAATAGCGATGCTCCCAACCTGGTGTCCAGCCTTCCTTCTCACCAACACACTTCCCGCTGCTGCCCCTGACCATGTCTTCAACTTTCATTAAGTCGTGAAGATTCCTCCATCCGTATTGCTAGATCCTTCCCACTGCCCAGTGGACAGTGACCAGCACACAGTAGGAATCTGTTGAATGTATGAACATCTCAGTATCCTACATGTTATATCCCTGTAACAGACTCAGCATTCTGAAAATCAATGTCTCCTTTCTTCCATCCCCCCCAGATCTGCGTTTCCTCCTGTATTACCTACAAAGGTAAATGGTCCATCACCAACCTGGTCACCGAAGCCAGTGATCTAAACCTCCCACCTCTCATCATTTACCAAGGTCAGCATACTCTGTGCCTGGAATGTCATTTGTATCACACCTTCCCTTCCAGGGCTCTGCTCAGGCCCTCCCCCTTCTCTGTCACCTCCCAGCCCTGATGTGAGACCCTTCAGCCAGTCCGTCACACATCTGCTGGACCGAAACTTCAAAACTGAGAATCCGAGCCCATCATTTCTCAGGTTAAAACCCATTAATGCATCTCTAAAGTTGCCATAAAAATCTGAATAAGTTAATGTCCCCAAATAACCTATATCCTGTCTGTCTCCCTGTAGTTTCACTGACGCCCCTCTCCCTCCTCCAGCGTTTGGAACATGTTATAAAGTTTCATTTAAAAAATCTTTACATAGAACACAATTCCTCCTCCTCTGGTTAATTAACTCTGACATCTTCCTCAGCATTCAACTTAGCCCCATTTATTTCAGGGACCATCCTGTCGTCCCAAATCTGATGTAGGACCCCGCCCTCTGTGCTCCCACAGTCCGCTACACGTACCCCGTGCACAAAATAGAAATGCAACGTTTCCAGATATCTGCTTCTTGATATCAAAAATGTCTTATTTGGCTTCTGCCAAACCACGGCAGGGTTAATGCCGTAGGCACTCAATACACGCTCATTACAGAGGGAACTGGGACTTGCATGCACCGAGCCCGACACTCCCCAAGCCAATTCCTGTAGGACAGATGCGTGAGGGAAAGCAGCTGGGTTTGCTCTAAACTTTCATTCTCCTCATTCTCTGTCCCTTCCCTTCATCGTGACTTTTCCTGACATCAGTCACTTACTGGGAAATTCTTTGATATGAGCGGATTCCATTGCGGTCACATTTCCCATCAGCGACACTTGAAGCTGGCGTCTACCTAGTTGTAGAAGGAAAGGCTAGGTCCCCAGTGGAAGCAATCTCAGGGCAGAAGCACCTTGCTGCTCTCGCCTCTTTACTTGCCAGGTTAGCCTTTAACATAAGGGTTACTCCCTGCGTCTGCCTGCAGCGTGCTCGGGTTCTCCCTGGAGGTTGTTTCAGCTGCCAGTTCATTCCTCGGGGCTTCTGGGAACTGAAGGGCTGCAGTCCCTGAGCTTAGAGACCACAGTCAGTTCCTAGTCCTGTGTCCATCCGGCTTCTGTTTTGTTTTCTCTAAACCACTGACACTTACACTTTAGTCTATTTCAGCGTCATCTGAGTAAATCTATCAAGAACAGATTCCAGGGCACCACCCTGAGACTTTCGGATTCATAGAGTCTGTCATGGGCTCAGGAAATCTGCATCTTAATGAGCGTACTAGAATATTCTGAAGCAGATGACGCACACCCCTCTGTGTAGACAGTACTTCCCTTCTGTGTGCTCCATCCAACCAGAAGACAGAGCCTCTCTGGGGTTCTATTCTAATTCCTTCCCCAGGCAGACTCCAAGTTCATCTGACTCTGAGAGCTGACACTCGTCAGTTAGTGTTCTTTCAAAGAACGGATTCGCTGTCTGCTTTTCCCTCGCCTTGCGCTATCATTTCAGTCCCTAGCCACATGGTCCATTGCCCTGTGGTGAAGAGTTTCAGTTACCCCATTTTTATCAGGATGCAGGACGTGGTCAAGAGGAAGACCACTGCAGACTGAACTGTCAGTGGGACTTCAGAAGGAAAGGAGGTCTCTTGGGGGTCCTCACACCCCAGCCATTGCGATGGTGGAGAGGTAAAAATAGGTAAAAATGTTGTTTTGTAACATTCATTCCAGAATCTTTGTTTGCAACATGGAACATGTGCTTGAGATAACTACAAATAGTGTCAGGGGGAAAAAAAAATGTTCCCAAAAAGTAAAATTACAAAGGATGCCAACACAAAAAGAGATAAAAATGTCCAAAAATGTGATTGAACAGTTTTTGAAGGGACAGCCATAAATTTTGACTTATTGATCCATAATTCCCAAGCAATAACATCATCGTGCATTTCACAAAAGACGCACTAGCTGTAACAGATGATCCATATTAATGTTTGTAAATTTTGTTTTATTACGGCACTTAATTTCTAACACGTTTAAATGTCGCAAGTGTTCCTGTGTCATAATCAGGACTCAGACATGAGTAACAATGGAAGTATGGTTTCCCACTGTTGTGACTCCAGAGCCAATAGCCGGCGAGCAGCCCAGGCTGTGCACAAGGGGCTCGAAGATCCTTTTTCGTTGTTCACCCCTCCGGCTGCCTTCTTCATGCCAGTGACCAAAGGGCGTCATTTAGTACATCGTGAATACCAATCGGGCACTTTGAACCCCACCGACACTTTCTCCTTCCCTTCTGATTTTCACACACCGTTCAAGAGGGATACAAGTACCAAGAACTCACAGTCATGATTTCACTATTTGATCCTATGTTTCTTTAAGAAAGGGGTTCTTTCTTCCTCTAGCTGGTTCCTTTTGTCATGAAAAAGCTAATTATCCTGTAAAGCAACTTTTTTTTTTTTTTTTTTTTGCTTTTTGTAATAAACTAGGAGGTAATTTAGTACGTTTCTAATAGTAAGTTAATGAGTTTCCTCCAAGAGCTAGTATCGTGGAGTGCATATTTTTAATGTGTACACAATGTTTCTAAACGAAGCCCCGTTGATTTTTTTTTTCTTTCATGAGGAAGAAAGAGAGGCTAAAAACAGACTTGGGGCTCCCCAATGCGCTTAGTTAGAGAAATTAACAGCATCCAAACATAGTTACTGTGCACATGGAAAGCTTTTTACTACACATGACAGAAGGTCAGAGACAAATCAGCATGACAGGAATGAGAAACCCTTGCTTTTCAAAGTTGGTGCTGTGTTGGGTGCCCTTGGACGGCCCCTCACCCATTTTCGTCCATGTAGAAGGAACACAGCAGGGTGCCTGCAGGTGGGGGCTTTGCATGGTGGGAGGCGTCCATGGTGATGGAAACTGAAAGCAAAGTTTGTTTTTCTTTCATCACAGCTCAGGAGCCGTGTGATTCCAGTAATGACCTTCTCAAACATCCTAACAGATTTATTATCATGGGGGGATCTTGATAAGAATGATACAAACTGGCAAAGTTTTTGAGGGAAGAAATATAATATGAGTTGGTTGAGAAAAAAGATATAGGATGAGGGTAGCCCCTACTGTCCATTCTCTCCTGAAACACAGAGCGTGTCTGCTGTGCTCTCGCCGTAACCGGGTCCACAGATCCCCAACACGCGCGCGCTCCTGGAGTGACCCAACGCCCGCACTCTCGTTTGCAGAGTGTGTTTGTTGCAAAAGAGAATTCCAAAATACTTTTTGCACCTTTAAGTCTTCGCTTCTAAATATCCACACGGGCAATATGAAAAGAGTGTCGCCACGGGGAGCAGAAGTCCGCACACCAGCGGGGCCCCTGTTATGGCTTTGTCTTTTCATTGGACTATTTGCAGTGTAGACCGCAGAGAGTCAGACCCGTTCCAGCTTCTGGTCGTATTCAACCTTCATACGACCTTTTCTCCATAACTGAATTGAAAACTCAAAGCACTAGGGGCCCTGCCCAGTGTTGCTCGGTGGTTAGAGTTGGCCAGCACACCAAAGGGTCATGGGTTCAAGATTCCTGGTCAAGGGCACGTATCTGGATTGCAGGTTTGATACCTGCCTTGGTCGGGGCCCGTGTAGGAGGCAAGCAATCGATGAGTCTCTCTCAGGTCAATGTTTCTCTCTCTCTCTCTTTCTCCCTCCCTCCCTTCCACTCTCTCTAAAAAAAAATCAATGGAAAAAATATCCTCTGGTGAGGATTAACAACAACAACCCCCAAAAATCAAAGCACTAGGAATCTTTTCACAATAATATCACTTCTGCCCTGGCCGGTTTGGCTCAGCGGTTAGAGCGTCGGCCCGCGGACCAGAGAGTCCTGGGTTCAGTTCCCGCTAAGGGCACGTACCTCGGTTGCAGTTTGTCCCCGGCCCTGGTTGGGGTCGTGTGGGTGGAAACCAGTCGATGTGTCTCTCTCACATCGATGTTTCTCTCTCTCTCTTCCCCCTTCTCTCCCTCCTGCTCTATCTGAAGATGAATGCAAAAATGTCCTCAGCTGAGGATTAAGAAAAAACAAAAAAACAAAACAAAACACAATAATATCACTTCTTCACTATTAGAAAGACAGGAATTTTTGTTTTCCTTTAAAGAATCATACGTTGAATTTAAAGCAAGATCTATCCAGAGGCTGGTATTTCCAAACCTGAACGTGACCTTTGACCGCATTTCCGTTTGTTGAATTGTATCGTTAGGAGACACTTGGATATGTTTACAAAGACTGATGTGTGGGTTTCATCTCAGCGTAGTTTTGGATAAAACATAGGAACAGATGTTTGCCTCCATCCACAAGAATATGGTGAAATAAATGATGAGACAATAACACACAGGGAAACTGTTCGAGTCATGAGGCAGATTCTGTGTTGTTGGGTACAGAGAACATGAGAATCCCAGTCTATACCATAAGGAAACTAAAACAAGAATCAGAATACGCAGTCAAAACATAGGAATAAATAAAAAGCATAAAACGCTATGGCTTATCATTTTTTAACGGTGACTTTTGCCGGGTGACAGGACTACAGGTCATTTTAATATTTTTTAAATATTTTAATGCATTGCCTTACCTGTATTCAAAGGCACATGCATTATTTTTATACTACATGATAAACTTATTTTCATTTTTTCATTGTTGTGTTACAGAAAATGCAATAGGAATAAAAAGATCAGATCTTAAGTCCTACTCGATTTTACATCTCTAACCATACTTTAAATATCTCTTCATTTGTTCAAATATCTAAACAGACTGTATGCTCCTCAAGGAAGGAGACTGCATTAATTGTCTTATTCTCCCCCAGTCGTCTGAAAAGGAAAAATAGTAAGATGCATGTTTTAAAGAATATGTTTTTAATTTTTAGAGAGAGAGGAAAGGAGAGAGATAGAAACATCGATGAGAGAAAAACATCACTCGGCTGCCTCCTGCACGCCCCCTGCTGGGGATCAAGCACAAGACCCAGGCATGTGCCCTGACCAGGAATCGAACCGGGACCTCTCAGTCCATGGGAACATTCCCAATCCACGGAGCCACACTGGCCAGGCGTATGGTATTTTTTGGAGTAAACGTATTGACTTGGTTAAGTCACGTTGCCTCTTTGAGGCTCATTTTTCTCACCTACGAAGTAGCATCAGGCTGTCTACCCACGCGCCAGGGCGGCTGTGAAGCGGCCACGGGGCAGCGCACGCCATCATAAAGCCCCCAGGTGGACACCCGCTCGTTTCGGCCGCAGAGGTTGACTGCTGCACTCACCCAGCAGCTGAGGCAGGTGTCCTGGCTTCCCACCCCGGGAAGGCTCAGGCAGAACCGTGGAGAGAGCAGAAAGCTGCCCAGCTGCCCGCCTTCCTCTCTGCAGGGACCCCTGCCCCTTCCTGCCTTAGCTTTCATCCAGACTGAGTCTCCTAAAAACAGGCTCTCCCGTTTTAACCTGTCCCTCGTGGGATTTGCATTCTCACCAGAAGTAAGACATTATCAACCAAGACAATGGACTTCTTTCCATCCGGTGGAGCCCCCTGAAGTCACAGCAGTCATCAGCTCCTGTCCCCAGGAGCAGGGACTGCGTTGACGGGCGGGCTTCCTACTCCAGCCTCAGCTCTGCCTGGAAAAATCATCAATACTGGGAATAAAGACACTCCCTTTGTAAGAAACATACCAGATGTTATTATAAGCTATCCTTGTGTTACATTTAAAATCTTAAAAAAGAATGGGAGATAGTACAGTAATGGTAGACTTTGCCAGTGTATTTCCATAATCATCATTATAATGCTGTGTTGGGCGCTAAGAACTATTAATAAAGGCAAATAGATTTATTCAGCCATTCAAGTAGATTGTATTTTTTAGATAAGTGAAGGGACAGTGTGATTGATAGATGATAGATAAATGGATAGATATGTATGGATTTTTACATAGATTTTTATTTATTTTGAATTTTATGTTTGCATAGAAGGTATGTTTATATATTTTATACTTATAGAGATATTTTAAAAAGTAGATTGCAGTTTATTGTGTCTATAAAATTGCAATCTACTTTTAAAAATCTGTATTTACAGGGTGGGGTAAAAGTGGGTTTACAGTTGTGAGTACATGAAACAGAGTTTATTCTTGTATTATTTATTAATTCTTGTATTATTTTCCATATGAACAACTGTAAACCTACTTTTGTCCCACCCTGTAATATATATATATATCGACCTTATGCATATAATTTTTCAGATTTCTAATAACGTATACATACATAACATGTAAAATGTTCTAAAGCTGGAAAACTGTTTTAATCAGGGCAAAGTCACAAAATAAACCGAGTTGCATGCCTCAGGGAATACAGCTTAATGGAGTGTTTAGAATAGCATGAGGTTAATTAGGTGAGGATCCTCCGAAAAGTGGGATTTAGACCACAGTGAATGAGTGCACCATGCCGCTAGAAAGAAGACGATCCCAGCACACGGTGAAGCACAGAGGAGAGAATGGGGACATCCTTTCTGTAATAACTCCATTCTGACCCTCAGTTACTGCACGTACACACCCTGGCAGTTTCTTTTCTGTAAACATAAGGGCCTTGAGACACCCAAAGAAAACTGTACAGATAAGGGGTTGAGGATGGCCTTGGGAAACTCAGAGAAACCATGAGAGATTAATGGTGGCCCTGAGCTAACAAGTTTCTCCCCCCCCCTTCTCTGTATCAGCCCCCCTTAACGGTGCCAAAAGCGGCGCCAAGAGAATGTAGTTTTTTTCTGTAGTCTGTGCCTTTAAAAGCGGGCAACAAAGAAGGCTCAGGGCTGAGGATTTGGGGAAGCTGTACCCCCCCAGCCCGCCGGTGTAACAGCCCACCGGTGTAATAAAGTGCTCCTTTACAATTCGGCCGTGCGTCTCTGGTTATCTCGCTGTCAGGTTACAACATTTGGAGGCCCCAGCGAGATTTTAATGAGGACTCCCCACTTGGGGTGCACCTCCTCAGGCTCCGGCGGATGGGAATCTGTGGTCCTCGTGAGAGCTGGGGGAAGGCCTCGGAGAGATGTTCCTCCACCCCAGCCTCTCGGAGACCTTCTGTCTGTCCCCTCTGCCACCCTAAAAGCACCTATAGTGGAGCCTGAGTGTTTGCTTCTCGCGGGTTATAACATTTGGAGGCCCCAGCGAGATCCCTGGTGCTTTGGGACACCAGGGGTTAGACGCCTAGGATGAATGGCCTCTCTCGGTCTGGTTGCCAGACCCCTAGAGATCTGAGGGGAGGTACCCCCTGAGATGTTCCAGGGCCTCAAAGATCCGATTTAGGTTTCTGACGAGCGGCTGGGAGATGCCAAGACGTCCCCAAAAAGATTTAAGGAGACCTGGTAAAGCCTCCGGAGGTGAGTTCTGGGTGACCGGTCCATCTGGGTGAGAGGGAGAGGGCCGGACGCGGCACAGCCTCTCCTCTCCGGGATCCCCTAAGACGTTAGGTGGGGTTCAATTCTGGCAAATTCTGGTTCTTGACCGCGGTGCTTTCTGGTCCGCCACTGGGGCGGAAGGGGAGACTGATCACCTCCCGTGAACTTCTGGTGTGTGAGTGTGACTGTGTGAATGTAATTGTGTGTGAGTGACCGTGCTCCACGACTTCGGTTACGGAGCCTGAGTGAGTCCTACCCTGCGGTTCCGTGACGACCTCATACGGCTCAAAGGCGGTATCAGGTTCTTGGGCCACTATGGTGTCCCACCAGCGAGCCTGATCCGAGTTGGGGGCTTATTCCAACCTGCCACATGCCAAGAGGCGTCTGAAATCCCCGCGAGGGGAGCGGCCAGGCGGACGAAGCGAAAGTTTCTGTCTTGTATGTCTTCCCTTGTTTTTGTTCTCATCTGCCTCCCTACTGTGTCTCCCTCAACTTTGTTACGGTTAGTCTAATCATGGATAGCAGCCCTAATGCCCAGAAGACCTCATTAGGTTGCACAGTAAACATTCTTAGAAATGAAATATCGGGGAAATAAGATAATAGAATAGCAAAGGTAATAATAACAGCCTTAAGGGGAACAGGGCCCATAGAAAAGGATCACCCGAGAAAGGGAAACATGAGGAAGAGCCAGGACAGCAGGCATAGGTCCCGATTAGAGATAGACAAGACAATAGGGGACAAACTAGTTAGTTTCCTGGTAGGTACTGGTGCAGCAGACTCAGTCCTGACCGAGCCAATCGGGCTCTAACCTACCCTTGGACTTCAAAGAGGACTATGGACTTTGGGGAAATACTGTGACTCCTTTGGTTCTAGTCCTGCCGGAGTGCCCATACCCCCCACTCAGACGTGGTCTCCTCCAGAGATCATTCAATTGCTGGCCACTGCGACTCCAGGCCAGCCCCCGCATCAAGTTCCACAAGACGCTGGCCATCAGTCCTGCCAGCCTGCCTCCAGACGATGATCCGGAGAAACCTCTACAGGACTGCCTGGAGGTAATCGACAGAGTGCAGATGGCCCGCCCAGACCTCAAGGATGTCCGACTGCCATCACCAGATGAGGTATTGTTCATGGACGGGAACAGCTATGTCCAGGAAGAAATCAGGTATGCTGGGACAGCAGTAGTAACTCAGGACTGTGTCATATAGTCACAGTCATTAAGTAGGGGAACTTCAGCCCAAAGGCCTGGACTCATAGCCCTAATCCAGGCTCTCCGATGGGGCAAGAAAGGAAATCTACTGCACCAGGAAGCTTGAGAGGCGGCCCTAAAACCAGTAGGGAATGGCCTCTCCAGATACACTAGGACAGAAAATGACTTGGCCAAGCAGAAACAAGATGATAGACACTGCCTGATGGGAGGTTGTTAGTCCCAGAGGCTCTAGGTCAGACTTTAGTCAACCAGCTGCACCAGACTACCCACCTAGGTTACACCAAGCTTACTGAACTCCTGAGAGGCAAGCAATGTCCAGTAAGGTCACAGGGAAAGGGAGAAGGCAGAGGGAAGCAGGAATGTGTGGGTCTAAGTAGGGAGGAGGAGAAGAAATGCTGGGGGATGTGCAGACAGCATATAGATTGAGCAAGCTCTCAGGTTCATGTCAGGGGAGGGACTAGGAAAGTCACAGAGGGTTTGTGTAAGTTGAAGAAGGATTGTGTAAGTCGCAGAGGGTCTGTGTAAGTTGAAGAAAGTTTGTGGAGAAGGGAAGAAATAAAAAGAGAAGGATTATGCAGAGGAAGTAAAAAGATAAGAAAGGATAAAAGAAAGGGACATACATATTACAGGAAGACAGGATATTGGAGGAATACTCAAGAAGAGAAAAAGAAAGGGACACTGAGAGAGGGAGAGCTTGCCCTGGTAATGGAATAACAGTGTAGGATGTAGTCTGCTCCCCCTCGCCCTCTTACAGTTCTTGCAGGCCCTGCAGTCCGCCCAGAAAGCCGTCCATAAACATGTCTACGACGCCCTGCCTGTGCCCACCTCAGACCCTGTGCACCCTTTCCAGCCCGGGGACTTGATATAGGTAAAGAAATTTACCACCCAGGGACTGACTCCAGCCTGGAAGGGACCATACACTGTTATCCTGCCTGCACCAACGGCTGTCAAGGTCAACGGCATCCCGGTCTGGCTGCACCATTCCCGGCTGAAGGTGGAAAAAGCAGAATGAACGGTCTGGGCCTCTCCAGATCCCTTGAAAATGAGACTCTTGCATTTATTGGGACTCTAATTTTTCTGATTATGACTATACAGGGGAATTTTTATAAATCTGGGCCTCAGTGGAACTGGGAACTTGAAAATGGGATATTGGGGGAGGTCTTAAGAAGTGTCACCACAAAAGGGGATAGAAAAACCTGTTTTCAGTCTCGATCTATGTGACCTCATGAGAGGCACCATAGGCACAGATGGTATTACTGAAGATTAATGTCATATAGAAGGGCCCCTTCCCTGGGGTTATGGGACACCTACGGGGGAATGGGGACTACAAGCGGTAGGAATATATATACCCAGGGAGCGGTACAGTCACCACAAGTTGCTTGAATGCAAATGAATACTTTTGTCCATCTCAGGGTTGTGAAACCATATTTACTACTAAGGGCTATATAAGAAGCAGGCACCCTCATATAGATTTTAGAAGGTTAACCAAGCCCAAGGGTTTCCCTATAGGAAAATCTGACCCCATTCAGATTAATATCATTAATCAGCCAGACCTTTATTAGGCCACAGGAAGGACATAGGGGCTGACTACTAGTTATGCCTAAATTTGGGGCCCCCTTATTATATAGGGCTAGGCCTCTCCAAGCCAGTTTCCCAGACCCTAAATACTGACAACTGTACATGGGACCAGCCCAAGTTAACTTTGGGGGATATCCAGGGGCAAGGGACTTACTTGCATACTCCCACCTAAGTATAACCTCCAGCAATACAAAACAGACTCTGTGTAGCACTAGGTGAAACCTGCTGTTTCTATGCCAATAATTTGGGAATAATACAGGGACAGAGTTAATATCCTTAATAAAAAAAAGGGTCAATGATTTGACTTGTACCTAAAACCAGTGGGGATGTAATAACTCCATTCTGACCCTCAGTTACTGCACGTACACACCCTGGCAGTTTCTTTTCTGTAAACATAAGGGCCTTGAGACACCCAAAGAAAACTGTACAGATAAGGGGTTGAGGATGGCCTTGGGAAACTCAGAGAAACCATGAGAGATTAATGGTGGCCCTGAGCTAACAAGTTTCTCCCCCCCCCTTCTCTGTATCAGCCCCCCTTAACGGTGCCAAAAGCGGCGCCAAGAGAATGTAGTTTTTTTCTGTAGTCTGTGCCTTTAAAAGCGGGCAACAAAGAAGGCTCAGGGCTGAGGATTTGGGGAAGCTGTACCCCCCCAGCCCGCCGGTGTAACAGCCCACCGGTGTAATAAAGTGCTCCTTTACAATTCGGCCGTGCGTCTCTGGTTATCTCGCTGTCAGGTTACAACATTTGGAGGCCCCAGCGAGATTTTAATGAGGACTCCCCACTTGGGGTGCACCTCCTCAGGCTCCGGCGGATGGGAATCTGTGGTCCTCGTGAGAGCTGGGGGAAGGCCTCGGAGAGATGTTCCTCCACCCCAGCCTCTCGGAGACCTTCTGTCTGTCCCCTCTGCCACCCTAAAAGCACCTATAGTGGAGCCTGAGTGTTTGCTTCTCGCGGGTTATAACACTTTCAGTTGCCAAGGTGAAAACCATCTCTGAGGCCTGTCCCCACGTCCCACACCCCGCCCACCCGAGAACTCTGCTCTCACCGCCCCATCGCTGACACTGGACCACACACGGTCTCAACAGTCCACGTGAGCCCCTGGTCTCACGGAGCTAGAATGCAGGGTACGTGAGTTCAGGGATGTTTACCCATTTTGTTCGTTACTGTATCCCCAGCATCTGAAATAGTGCCTGGCACATTAGTGGGTCCTGGTAAATATTTGTTGAAGGAAAGAAATCTATTTATTTGTGTTGGGCGCAGCAAGGAAACTCGTTTGAAGGGAAGTGGCTGAAATTAAACCAACAAGAGGTTAGCTGAGTCGATTTCCAATTGAAAAATGTTGGAGGCCTGTGTTAAAAGTGTACTTATAGGACAGAGCACTGATAATTAAATGAGAAGTAGACACCAAAGTGATATTTAAGTAGAGGCCCTAAAATAAACAGATCCAAATGATTCTTGGAAAGTGCAGTGTGATGATTTTTCGGCTATCCAGTAGAGACAGAGGATTTATAAAATCTAGATGAATGAATGAAAGATCAGGAATTTTTGAAATGTTGTGAGAAAACTTGATAAGCCCCTTATAATGTGATGGTGAAAAATGCAGAAATATTTCCAGGGGTTGATAAAAATTATCTACTGCTAATTATGTACTTTGTACTTGGGGAAAAAAAAATGCTACTCGTGTAGAACAACAAAAAAAAAAGAACAAATTAATCATAGGCTCAGAATGATTCACTGTGTACAGTTTACAAATTAATTAGCTTTCTCTTAATCCTTTCAATTAAAAAAGTGTTAAAACATTAGTTTATTGCTTACTTCAGTGTTAAAATGCTGGTTAATTGCAAAACGTTATTAGGGGCTAAAATTAAAATTCCACTTATGAGAGTCAGAGAGACAGAACACATTGAAAATTGATTTGCAAATACAGCTTTCCGGAGTCTGTTTGCGCGGAAGCCATACGGCTACAGTATGGAAACAACGCCCGATGTGTGTGCACATAATGTGTGTGCAGAAGTCTCTCCATGTGACTTACATATGGATGTGTGTACAAACACATATACACACATGCCTACGTACCTATACTGAACAGCATTAGCTCGAATAAAATCGGCGCACGGTGAAGGACAATGCACACAAATTATTTATGATTCGCAGGCTAGGAGTCTAGCTTCTTGTGTTGTCTTCTTCCCAGTTTTCTGTCCAGGAGGCAGCTCACAGACATCTTCTATTCGGATAGTCTCAGGATGCGATGAATTTGGCTAAGATCTGGAATCCATCCTGCTGAGATAGATATTCAAGAAAATTGTGATGCCCAGCCGGTGTGGCTCAGTGGTGGAGCGTCGACCCATGCACCAAGAGGTGGCCGGTTCGATTCCCGGTCAGGGCACACGCCCAGGTTGTGGGTCTGATCCCCGGTGGGGGGCATGCAGGAGGCAGCCCATCGATGTTCTCTCTCATCGATGTTTCCATCTCTCCCTCTCCTTTCTTCTCTCTAACATCCATAAAGAAAAAAAATTTTTTTACAAAGAAGAAAACTGTGACATCAGGTCTGAAGGCATTCAGAGTTGTCCTCACTCAGTGGCGGCCTTCACTGTAGGGCGGTGGGGCCCCCTGAGGGCAGTGCAAACCCTCCCCCTCTTCCACAGGACATGCGGGCCGGGAGAAGGTCCTGGCACCTGTCGCGCTGTGTCCTGGAGGAGCAGTGAGCAGGTGAAAATGGACTTCAAACACAGTGTTGTGACCAGGGCGCCTGTGAGAGCTGGAGTTCAGATGGCACACAAGATCAGTTAGCGCTGTCAGGGAAGTTCTTCCAGAAATACGCAGCGAGCCTGTCGCGCGGACGTGGCCGAGCCCGTGTTGATAGTGGGCGCGCGGCACAGCTGTCCCGCGGCCGGAAAGCGACAGGCGGGGTCTCCCTTGCGCGTGAACCGGAAGACGGCGTGGAGGACGGGACTTCTCTGGGCGCACCTGACCGTGGCTGTTTCTCTGGTGAAGTGTTTGATTCACGTCCCAGACACGCAGGGTGCAAGTCCGTCAGGGGAATTTAGCAGGAAGGGTACAGTTAGCCCTTTTCTCCAGTCTTCTTCGCGTCTTAAAAAATATAGTGTCTTTTTTAGAAAAATATATATTTTTTTTTCAAAATGAGACATGTAATGGGGAACAGTTAAGAAGGATAAAAGAAGGAAAGAGAACCACGCATTACGTCACTGTCCAGAAATAACCACTGTTACTTGTTTTGACATTTTCTTGTTTTCCCGTGTGTGTGTGTGTGTGTGTGTGTGTGTGTGTGTGTGTGTGTACCACGCGAGTCAATTCATTACAAGCAAATTTCTCCCTGGCCGAGTAGCTCAGTTGGTTAGAGTGGCGTCCTGATACCCCAAGGTTTCAGGTTTGACCCCAGTCAGGGCACATACAAGAATCAACCAATAAATGCATAAATTAGTGGAATAATAAAGCAATGTTTTCTCTCTCTCTCTCTCTCAAATCAATAATATTAGAAAAAAAGAAAATTTCATATTTGGCAGCTACTTTTAAAATTAGACCCACACAATGGAAAGAGAGTTTAAAATATCTATTCTGTAGCTGCAGTATGTCATGCTCGAAGAAGACATGAAAATATGTGGAAGGCAAGAAAAATGGAACTTTTTAGATAAGTAGAATCAATAAAATTAACTTGCATTCCCCGTGATGGCCAATTGAAGGAAAGAGAAAATATCAGAGACGAGAAAAAGACAGGAGAAAATGTGAGAGATTCGGGAGAGAGACAGTAAGTGACAGAAGGCAGGAGACAAAGAGGAAGCAGAGGAGAGAGGACAGGAAACAGCCAGACGCTGACATCTGTCCCTGGTCCTGTCCAGATGGTGGTGGCCTGCCCCGCACCCTCTCAGCCACCTGTGGCTTTTGCTGTCCAGCATACACACACAGGCAGGACGGACACCTCTGTGGACAGGCCACGGCTTCGGGGCCTTCCTGCAGGTCTCCCGGCGGACAGGGCTGTGTGGTGCGCAGTCCCACGCAGTTTATACATTCCTTAAATGCCGCAATGCCCAGCACTGAAAAGGAGGCCAACCCTGTTTTCAAATGCTGAGACCCTTCATTGTCAACCTCCCTAAAAACAAACACACACACAAAGCAATCGTTCGTTTTCTGTTGCTGTTGAAACAAATCACCACACACTTTAGTGGCTTCATACAACACACCTTCGTTGTTGTTTTTTAAAGTTTGGGCGGTTAGAAGTCTGAAATGGGTCTCACTGAGTTAAAATCAAGGTGTCAGCGCGGCTGTTTCCTTCTTGAGGCTCCCAGGGAAAATCCTTTCCCGTACCTTCTCCTCCGGGAGGCCACCTGGGTTCCTTGGCTTGTGGCCCCTCTTCCATCATCAAAGCCAGCGATAGCCGGTCCAGTTTTTCACACATCACGTTGCTCTGATGTTGACTGCCCTGCCTCCCTCCTTCATTTATAAGAACCCTTGTGCTTACACCGGTCAGGTCATCGAGGATAACCTTCCACCTTGAGACCCTTCATGTAATCGCATCTGCAAAATCCCTTTCACCAAGGAAGGCAGCGTGTTCATAGGTCCAGGCATTAGGAGGTAGACACGTTTTGGGGGGGCGGAGGGGTCATATTATTCTGCCTACCATAGACATAAATTTGTATTCTGTGATTATTTTAAAGAAAAATAAACTTACCAAGTCAAATATGCCCCCCCTGTGTTACAGAAGAAGAAATTAGAAGGCGTTACAACTCTCCAAGAATCATGGCCTTTTGAGAAGGACCCTCAGGTCAATGTTTTTCCCACAGAAGGGAGCCTTTGCTCCGTATCTAGAGGTTTCTCAATACTATTTTAGCCCATGGATTGTTATTTTTTTAAAATTTCAAATGTGTTCACTTTTTTTTTTTTAATTTTTTATTTCCTTTTCATTTGATCCGTCTCCTCGTTGCTTTTCCATAATCCAGTTGACTGTATTTTGGGACAAACTATTAGGGGCATGAGAAGCCAGAGTGTGAACTCCGGTAATTGTCCCATGAACTCATACCCTCAGCAGTCAGTAAGGAGGCTGAAGATGTGTTCAGAATGTGAACGTACGCTCACAGTGTTCCAGATCAAGGATCTCGAAGACATAGACATTCTGTAGGGACAAGCTGTCGTATAGCTCCCTGAACATCAAACCAAATGCAGCAAGAGACAGTTCCTACTTGGTTATTTTTTTTTTTCCGTCAGAAGGATTTCATTTACCACTTTTGCCCTTTCAACGCCATTCTTTGAAGGATGATGGAAGATAACCGTGTCTGCTGCCTCCCAGGTCTTTTCCTTCATGTCACCCACTTTGTGCTTTGTCTGACGGGCAAATAAGTTGCAGAGGCGATTTCCTCCAAGTTGCGGGACACAAGCATTCGTATCTAACTACCGCAGAAGGATAGTACCGAAAAGGAATGGAAGGGACTATATTCGATATCAGACTTTCCATTCATTCCTAAGAGAAAGTGAGGCGGGATGACTAGTTCCCCAAACTTATCAGGTGCATCAGACACTGAGAATTCTAATCTTCCTACAACATTTAAAAGCAAAATCCCGAAAAATTCTAATTCACTGAACTATTCATTTCTTCTCTTAATCATGCATTCTGTTCAATGTTTCTTTTTTTTTTTTATCCTCACTCGAAGACATTTTTTTCATTTTTTGTTCAGATGGAGTGGGAGGGAGAGAGAGAGAGAGAAACATCGACGTGAAAGGGACACATCGAGTGGCTGCCACCCGCACAACCAACCAGGGCCGGGGACAAACTGCAACCGAGGTACATGCCCTTAGCGGGAACCGAACCCGGGTCTCTCTGGACCGCAGGCCAATGCTCAAACCTCTGAGCCAAACTGGCCAGGGCCTGTTCAATGTTTCTTGAACTCACTCTGATTCTCAACTTAAATTCGTATGAGAACATGCTACGTAAAAACATACATGTTATGTGAAAAAATAGAAAAGGAAGGAAAAACCCTCCCTTGATATATTCTGCGCCCTGTTCCTTGCCCCATGCTGGCCAGAGACGCCAGTCCCGACCTCCTCTGCTGTCGGAATTCCTCCGACAGAGTAGAAGGAGGCTGAGCGTGGGCCCCCGGGGGCATAGCTTTGAGATAGTCATATTTTTCTAGGGCAAAGGAACAAAGAGTAAATGCTGACCTGGGCTTTCCAAATGGCAAGTGGTGGTGGTGGTGGTGGTGTGTGTGTGTGTGTGTGTGTGTGTGTGTGTATGAGAGAGAGATAGACAAAAAGGCAGAGGTGGATATCAAGAAACAAAACAAATACAAACCCACTCTCAAAAGCCCATGAAACATACTCCAAGTAGATAAAATCGTGCAGGTGAAAGTGGAGATGAGACACCTCGGGGACGTAAAAGTGATCAGGCGTGCCGGAAGGACATGCGGGACGGGGCCTCCGTTGGGTGGGTAGGCAGAAGCTGGTGATAACAGGTTGGGTGTCTTAAACTTAAGTCCTTGAGTGTTGTCAAGGAAGGTCTTGATGTCACAGGGCTGCCTCCTTGACCCAAGGGAAGATGATGTTAATGAATTGTACCTGGGGGGAGAAAGAAATTCTCCATGAACAAGTTTCTTCAGTAAACATATTTTATGAGCCCATCAATTTAAGTCTCTTTAACATTCCAATATATGCCTTGTTTCCCCAAATTATTTTACAACAGAAGCCTCTTCCTGGGGGAGCTGAGGATTACAGGATCTCAAGGGACCAGAGTTCCACGGAACAGGCTCTAGGAAATGCTGAAACGCAGCAGGAAAGAACCAGGTCCTTGACAGGGTGTTTCAACCGATTCACAGTGTGGCTTTAGGCAAATCATTCCATTTCTCTAGGCTTTCTTTTTGTTTTGTTTTTTGACTTGCAAACTAAGGAGGTAGAGAAAATTCGTCTCTGTAATCCTTTCCAGCACTAATGTTCCAGCGGTCTGTGGGAAATACCTTACAATCAGCCTGTCTGGAATACAGATGTCAGGCTTGAGGTGAAGTTCCCCTCACGAGGATTAAATCAGTGACAAGTGGCATATTTAAGAAAAATAGATAATCAACGTGAGCACGCTAATAATGGCTTTGTGCACATTGCTTGAAGGTCTGATTTTTAACAAGGTCATGATTTTAAAGGCTAATGTGCATTTTTTGCCTCAACCATGAGTGAGAAGGAGAACGTGACGTATGTAGGTCAGTACAGTCTAAGGGGTGTTTCAGTATGTGCTCACCAAATCCATTAGACTTTTCAATGAAAATGAAAACCTCTTTGAGTTCAGGCATAGTAGATAAAACTAGCCTAACTGGTTGGGGCGGGAGGGATCAGATGCACATATTAATGTTTTCTACCAGTATGCCAATGTGGTAAGAGAATGCATGAAGGTATTTCCAAGTAGCTTGTGTGTGTCTGTGTGTGTGTGTTCACTCTTGCTCGATATATACTTGTATTTATTCCCTTAAATTATAGACCATAAATTAAGTTTTCCCCTGTCATTTAGGCAGCGTTAACTCTTGAACCCAATGAACACTGTACATGTCTGAGTTCCATGAATTATGCAAGATAGGTATTCTTTTCACATTTTATAGCTCAGGAAACCAAGGTTCGGTAAGTTTAAAGATCATACCCGAGGTTCTAAAAAGTAAAATGTTGCAAAATTGGAAATGCAATTTAAGCCTTCTTGCTACCTGTGTATACGGTATACATTTTTCAAAATATAAGCACATACAGGAACATTGCTCACAGAGAAATGTATTAAAGTCCCCCACATAACGCAAGCTCTCGTCGAGTTTTTGAGATATGTTCTACGAGTCCTCCGACAAGCCTATAGTTATTTTTTACCAATAGCATCAGAGGCCATATTACAGGGCAGAAGTTGTTACAATGGCCCAAATTTTCTCTTACTCTCTGTTGTCAGGAGAGACAGGTACACGCATGGCTGAGTGACAGGTGTCAACCGTTAACTATCTAGTCCCCTTATCAAGCCCAGTTCATGACAGGAAGTGGCTTTTGGTATGATGTTAGTTCTCCCAAAAGCAGTTCTTGAAAGTAGGACTTGGCTGGAGGTAGTTTACTTGGGAGGTTATCCTGAGCCCAAGTGAAGGGGGACATAAGGGGCAAGGGTGAGAGAAAATAATGACAGGCATGTTGATAAGTGAGTGACAAGTGACTGCTGTCACTCGCTGGGGATCAGTCCCCCTAGAGAGTGAGAAACCTTTTGGTCCCTGGGGGTGCTGGGCGTTTCCTCACTGACCCCCCACTAGTTCAGGGTGGACTCTGAGAATACTCACTCTCACACCCTCCCAGGTAGAACGTCCTGGCCGAGCAGGTGCGGAGCCCGAAGGTCTTTGAAGAGAGGCAGGTGCAACTAAAAATCAGCAAACCTCTTTGACTAATGTCCCCATATGTGCTGGTGATCCATTCTGGCTTTCCACAGTGAACACCAGCATATTAACACAGAATCCTCCCTCCTCCCCTCACTGTCCGTTCATTTATTCATTCATATTTCCATATTACAGGCACCGGGAATAAGCAGCTGGGACCCAACACAAGGCCTGTGCCCTCTCGGGTGTGCTCGTGAGGCTACAACATCACACTGTGGCTTTTTCAGAGGACGAGCCCCTGTCACAGGCTGTCCCCAGGGCTCAGAGACATTGTTCACTAGATCGAGCTACGACAGTGATGTTACCACCTTCTTCCTAAACAAAGGCCAGGGAATCCAGCGCGTCGAGATTTAATCAAAACAAAAGCAAAGCATATTTGTATATTTTTCATGGGTGAGGGCCACAGGTTTCCACAGAACAAAAGTCTGATGCCTAAGCAATTTTATTATTACCAATTTCAGGGAGAACGTGGGCTCACCCGCTTTCCACAGAGCGTGAAACGGTGTGTGCTGGATACAAAGGCTTTTTCTCTGACGATTTCCATAATGGTCCATGACGTTGCTGAGCAGAGAAAAATGTTTCCATTCGCTAGGAAATTGTAGGACTCCCCCAGAGGTGACAAGTTCCCTGTCTCATCAGAGCCCAGGTGTCTCCCCTCCAATCGATGTTAACCTGCTTATTCCACTCAAGGCCCAGAGAGGTCTTCAGACCGGTCAGTGGACCACTCATGATAGTGGGGATGGTGGTGATCGCGGCCATGATACTTAACGTTTGCGTTAAGCACTGGAATTCCTGGAGCAGTTTCTCATAAGCCTCATTTGTTCCTGAGACAAACTCCGGGAGACAAAAAGGCATGGCTCTTATTTTACTGAGGAGTGTACTTTGGAAGAAAGAGCCCAGGTCATGTGTAAAGTCCGCGCCAACAGCAGCGGCAAAGCCATAGCTGGACTCCGGTTGGTTTGGGGATAGGGCTTTGGTTTGTGCTGATCTTAAAAAGGAAAGGCATGAGGCCCTGGCCGGTGTGGCTCAGTGGTAGAGCGTTGGCCCGCGGACCAGTGAGTCATGGGTTCGATTCTGGTCAAGGGCACGTACCTCGGTTGCAGTTCATCCCCGGCCCTGGTTGGGTCCTGTGGGAGGCAGCCAGTCGATGTGTCTCTCTCACATCGATGTCTCTCTCTCTCTCTCTCTCTTTCCCTTCCTCCCACTCTATCTAATGATAAATAGAAAAATATCCTTGGGTGAGGAATAAAAAAATGAAAAAAAAAAAATAGGAAGGCATGAAAAGTCACCGTGAAGATTGTCATTCCCCTTGTAAGATTAAGATATCCGTACGATTTCATCTCTGTGCCGAAAATTCCAAACTGTTACTGAAAGTCATGAGAAAAAATTCACGACCTGATTATTTTTACATCAGTGCCCTTCTTTAAAAAAAAAAAAAAAGTTTATTGAATGTATTGGAGGTGACATTGGTAAATACGGAGAAAAGGTGAAGGGAAAAACCTCATAGACACAGACCCCAGTATGGTGATCACCAGAGGGAAAGGGGGTGGGGCAGGCAGAAGAGGGTACGGGGGGTATAAACAGCACCCTTTCTTCTAACTGAAGCCTTTGGAGTCGATTCTTCCAGAATGGGCTTCCATAAACTTACTGAAAATGAGAAAGGAAGGAGCTGAAGGAACGAAGGCTTGCTGTGCACATTTTTCGTGGTGCAGAAATAAGAGAAAAGTAAAATACTTCCAAACTTGAATGCAATCTTTTAAAGTCTGCCAGCAAGTCCTAAAGGAGATAACAAAAGAGGAAGTAACATCGATAAGCTTCATGCATAAAGGAATATGCTTTATTATTTTTTAAATCACGTACCCGTCACCCCATTCCTTCAGCGATACGGGGTACAGGCGGCACCACAGACGGGTCAGTGGTTCTAATTGTGGTTGCAGTCAGACTGGCGTCCGCTGTACAGGTTGTAATGGTTAGCGTGTGCTGCGGACACAGTTATGCAAGAAGCATATGGATACTGGTTTAATGAATAGGATGGTCATTGTACACTAGAATGTGTATGTGATGTGATGTGATGTGGTATGTGTGGTGGGTAATGGATGAGATTAGAGTAACTCTATACTGATGTCATGACTAGCATTATACCCTTCCCTCTTTACCGTCACTGACGGATGAAGGGCGGGCGTTCAGAGAGCTGAACCACACAGCAAATACCTTGGGCAGCTGTGTGGTCGTTTAGAATGAGATCAGCCGGGTCCTGACTTCCGAGCCTATAGAAGGACACCGTTTTCATCAACATGGAGCTCGCCCTGAATTTTAGGCGTTGTGTGGGGCAGTGGTCCCTAACCCGGGTGGTTTTGGCCACCCGGAGGACATTTGGCAGCATCTGGAGACATTTGTGATGGTCACATCTGGTGGGTGGTGGCCAGTGATGCTGGTAAGATGTCCCACCAGGCACAGGACAGCCCGAAACAAAGAATGCTTCAGCCCAAAACGTCGGTGGTGCTGACGCGGAGCCACCCTGGTGTGTGCCCACAAGACCGAATCAAAATGGCAATTGCTATTTAAGTCCGTTGGTACGGTACCCTTTAGAATGGTATTTTTAAGAAGGCACAGCTCCATTTCATTTGGCGCAAGCCTCCTTAGGGTGCACCGTACCCTTTCAAAGGACAAAGAGAGGGAGGCCACACTATTCTGAATGCTAAAGGGATGCTCAGGCTGAGGGTTTTATAAAGGGACCGTCACCTCTGACCATCTCCCGGAAAAATGACTCAGACCGGAGTCTTTTGCAAATAGGCAAAACGGATGGATTTCATAAAAATAAAACCTTTCTTTCAAAGAGAAGACTTTTTAAAGTGTAAAGTGCAGACCAGTTGCTTCCAGGTGGAGAGAGACGAGGAATGAAAATTTCAAAGGGCAGCGAGGATCGGCTCTGACAGCCGCAGGTAAGGGGACTCGCATGGTGACAGCGTTCCGCCCCCTTGCCCTAGTTCCGAAAGGTGAGCGCCTCCCCCTGATCCCTTCTGCCGCTTCTCTCTTCCTGACGCCCAAGTGGGGTTTCCAAGATTTCAGACACACAGACTGTGAATACATATGTCGCCTCAGTCACATACACTCAAGTGGCACCAGCGAGTCATGGAGAGAAGTCTCAGTGGGCACAGCAGGCCCGGTCCTCCCTATCCCCTCCGTGTCCCTCCCGCCTCTCAGCACCCTGACCCAACAACTGGCACTTAGTCAATACCCAGGGGGTGGTTAAGTACCGAACGACAGCCGAATAAAGGTCTGATGACTACAGGTGGCCAGCATCCGTGTTAAAATCAGCTGGTTAAAAGTAGCGTTCCAGTCACGTGGGAAAATGTCAAGCGCTATGAAAGAGAGTCGGAGTGAGCTTCACTCGCGGGGGCGGCTGACCTTCTGCGAGCCGCCTGCTGCCTGCGGGTTTTTGTTTTCGCGTCTGCAAAGGGAGGGGCTGGACAGGATAACCAGGAGAACCAAAGACTTCCTCCAGTCTTTATAGTCTGCCATTTCTAAGGGGAAGAAGAAATCCAGAATTCCTCAAGTCCAAGATGAGTGCTGTGACGTTGTGATTTCAGCTTCATTGGAGTTCTTGCTTGTGGGTGAAGGGTTTATACTTCCCTGAAGTTCTGATCTTAGGAACTGGATTGGAAGTAACTACTTTGAAATATTTTAATGTCCTTTGTTCCTTTGTGGCTCTGTATTGGATGGACTTTCTTCCCGTTCAGCCCAAAGCATCCATCTGTGTGTGTGTGGCGGGGGGAGAGGAAGACTGAGAGGTGACAGTAAGAATGCAGATGGTGAGAGAAATTTAATAGCCTTCACCCGGTCAGCAGAAGTAGGCTTTCTCAGCCTCCAGCAATAGAGTGTAAAAGGCTTAGGGACCGGCCTTGCCAAAAAAACTTTTTTTCTAAATTCTTTTATCTTCCTATTTAATATATCAAGCGACAGTCCAGGTAGCGTTGATCATAGCATTTTCAAATAAAGGAAGGGATAGCCAGACCTGGAGAGGGCAGCCCACACAGACTTATCTCAGCAGGGGAAGAGACAGATCTGAAAATCTGAGTGTTCGTGTGATTCCACCAGGCAGGAACTGGGCGACCAAAGAAAACTTTTTAAATTAGGACATTTTACTCAGGTTACGAATTAGACTAAAATTCCATGCTTCTTTTCTCAGCATCTTTCAAATCAATTCCTTCTTTGAAATGTCTTTCCAATTTATCCTTCCTTGACATACTTTCATTTCTTGACTCATTCAGCAAATGTTTATTGAGCATCTACTGTGCACAGCCCTGAGGGTGTAGCAGTAAACCAACACAGGAGATGTCTCTGCTCTCCTGCGACTGACTTTCTCGGTGGAGAGAAACACAGTCAGCAAGCACTGGAAAGCTCTAACCTGCACTAGAAAGGAACTAGCAGGAGACCCCTCCCATCAGGACAGTGTTCACGTCACATTCTCTCGAACCCTCTCCATCCCTGCAATGGACTCGAGTTCCTATACTACTGCCGGGTCCACCCACTCATTTCCAGACTTGGCTGCCTGCTGCTCCCTCCCAGGCCTTGCCTCTGGCCCAGTCCCTGTTCTCTTAGGGACAAGGTCTTCCCTCCACCCATGTCCTCCTCTCATGGAAGTCCCAGTCACACACCAGTTCTCGGCCCACACACCCAAGAACACACACTCTTTCCCACCTTTCTAAATGTCAGCCCTTCAGTGAGATCCAACCCGTTTCCTGCATGCCTTGTTCCATGAAAAACCCAGCCTAGCTCGGCCGGTGTGGCTCAGTGGATGGAGCATCGTCCCATGGACTAAGAGGTCCCAGTTCGATTCCCAGTCAGGGCACATGCCTGGGTTGCGGGCTCGATCCCCAGAAGGGGGCGTGCAGGAGGCAGCCAATCATGTGTCTCTCTCATATCGATGTTTCTCTCTCTCTCTCTCTCTCTCTTCCTCTTCCTTCCCTTCCACTCTCTCTCTGAAGAACGATGGAAGAATATCCTCGGGTGAGGATTAAAAAAAAAACTTAAATGCAAACCCAATGACAGAACTCATTAACTGCATCAATGTTACTTTATTGTGACACATGTTGTTTCACCAAAATAAAGTATCCATTTCGATGTGCATGTGGTGCTGATGGCTATGAAACATGTTCTCCAGAAGGTGCCACGATGCGACTTTATTGTTGAGGCCACCTCTACCACGTTCTAAAATGAACCTTTACCAGTCACCATAGCTTCGCACGAAAGAGATCTCTGTCCGGCTGGTGTGGCTCAGTGGTTGAGCGCCGACCCATGCACCAAGAGGTCACTGGTTTGATTCTTGGTCAGGGCACATGCCCAGGTTGTGGGCCCGATCCCCAGTGGGGGGCATGCAGGAGGCGGCCAGTCGATGTTCTCTCTCATCGGTGTTTCCATCTCTCTCTCCCTCTCCCTTCCTCTCTCTAAAATCAATAAAGGAAAAAAAAAGAGATCTCTGAGGCAAACACAGGCACATACTCCTAAATTACAGGGTGGTGAGCTAGCTCAGGTGGGGTTTCAATCAATTAAAAACAAAAATTAAAAGCTGCGAACATTTGCACAGAAACGTCTGACCAGTCGCGCTATGTCTTCGGTTTGCCAGGGGTCGAGAGGCCCGTCACGTGGGCCTGGGCTTCCGTGGCCAGTGCCGTGGCCGGTGCCGTGGCCCTGCCCACGGCTGGGCAGAGGACTATTTAACACCCCCTCCCCCTCCTCACAGTGCCTGGCACGGCACGGAGCACATGCAGATGCCAACTCGAGGTCTCTGGAATGCGTGTATTTTCTGTTTCTAATCATTTCTTCTGGTCCGAGTGTTAAGCAGCTCATTCACAGTCTGTAATAAATCTCCCAGGAAAGCGGGTTGTGATTATTTTTGAATCCTGAGTTTCGGGACAAATATTTACATGAGCCCATGAGACCTATCAACAGACTGCTCCTCAAAATGACGCAAGTCAAAAGTAAGACGAAAGAGAGCAAATCAAAGTCCAGGCAGCCTCAAGGCCCAGCAGTGGCTCAGACAGCGGGATCCGGTGTGGCTGCTGACCAGTGCAAGTGTTCTCAGGGCGGACAGTTCATCGAAGGGCACGTTTTGTTTTCAGACTCTTTACAAGTGACTCCTAGATAGAGGGACAACAGCCGTGGCCCTAAGTCAGTAAAAGAGAAATCTCCTCCCCGTCTTTGACATTTTCATAGAGAAGCCTGTATTTTGACATATTCGGGGGGCAATAGGGTAAAAATAAATCCACTGCTCCTCACGGATACCACCTTCATGCCCATTTGTTCCTGGATGTCTTAACCCTTTTTCCTACTTAGTTTCATCAGCCAAAGGCTTTCCAATATAGGGAAAAGTCTCTCAGGAGAATTGTTTCTACAGAGGCTAAATGATGTCAGCTTTGGGCTTAGTGTTGATTTCAGGTTACCTAGCATGCTCCTTCTATTTCAGAATGATCATAAATTAGGTCTGGATTGATAAGCCAATAGGTTTTTTTAATTATTTAAAAGAATATATATATGTAAGAAGTGAAGTTCCCATTCATCTTTAGTGTGCTACATTTCTTTTCTGCTTCCAGAATAATGGTCCTGAAGATGATAACTAGCATTATAATAGCCAGTGATTATACAGAGCTCAATAAGTGCAATATTGTCTAGATGCTCACTACTCACAGAACTCTACACGAGGTACTATCACCACCTCCATTCTCCAGAAAACAGGACTGAGCCACACAGGTGAGCGCCGTGCTCAAGGTCACAGAGCGCGTTGATGGAGAAGCCAGCCAAGGGTCCGATCACTCTAGTTCAGGGGTTCAGGATTAATAATGCCACTGCCCATCCACTAGCACCCTGTTGAGAAGGCACTGGGATGATCTCAGAATATTACCAGTTGACCAAACGAATTGAGATTCTGGAACGCTGACCTGTGGTGTGTTTTACCCTCGTCATTATAAATCTTTACATTTGTACAGGCCGGGGAAGCAAATCAAATGTCAGAACAGCCTGAAAATCCAACAATAGTTGCTTTATGACTCCAATGAAGTAACATTATCAACTTCCAGCTGCAATCAAATAGAAATGAAGATCAAGTCAGAATGCTCTATTTATCCATCCATTCATTCATTCATTCATTCATTTATTGCATAGCACTGACAGTGTTTTAGGGAATAATCATAAACCACAGTGTTACAGAGTTTGGAGCTGGAGGTGGTCCTAGGGATTGTCCATTCCTTCCTTCTCATTACAGAAATGAGAAACAGAGGACCCTGTTTCAGAACCGTGCCGTGGCCTTACACCTGGTCTTCCTGCCCCCACAGTTAGCGCTCTCATGTCCAGTCTTCATATTATAGCCCAAGGGGATTCTTCATCCAACTTGATGATCTCATCTTGCTCTTTAAAATCCTCCCAGCACTCCTCCTTACTCTCAGGCTGGGACACAGTCTTGAAGTGAAAGCACCAGTTCTCTGAAAACTGGCCCCTGAGGGATTCTCGTCCCCACACCTCCCACTTGCTGGTCTTGAACTCTGGACTCTACTCACTCTGAATGCCCTGCAGAGCCCGCCCTCCCCCAAGCCTCACACTCTGGCCTCTGAGCCTTTGCACAGCCTATTCCTGTGCTTTTACAGTCCTTTCCTTGCCCTGCCCTGGTGGATACGCCTCGACCTAATCCTTCAGAAAGCAAAACTACCTCCTCGAGGAAGGCGACCCTAACCTAGAGGTCAGATTTGTGCTGTTTTTCAAATGTCCAGCATAAACAAGTCCGCCTGTACTGCTTCCCAACTCACAGCACATTAAGAGTAATTTCATTTCCGTGTGAATAGAAGTGCAGTTAGAATTTGCACAATAGTAGCCAGACACCCCAAGTAATCAGACAACAAGGAATCGATGTATGAAAAGGGAAACCAACAAGCCAGTGAGACGGAGCTTCCTGGGATCATTTGGTGAGGGTATCACGTCGTCACAACACCATGCAGTGACTGATGTGGGTAATTATGAAGCCTGAGTCAGCAAGAAATAGCAATTATATTTAATGTAGTGGGATTAAGGAAGCAGAAAACTTAATGTGCAATAACTTCTAGAATGATTTCCGCTGAAGATGTTTAAAGTAAAATGAGTTTTAGGGCTTAAAGGAAGGAAACTGGTTCATCCGTTCATTTAGGTCAGGGTTTGTGGGATACAGAGGTAATGTGATAACAGATAGGAGACCCCAGCACTGCCCTAGCAACGGGCACTAAACAAATGAGCGACTTTAGGTGAGTAAGACGTGTGACGTATTTGACTCTGAGAGCTAGGATGATATCGTGGCTGAGGCCATGGGCTCAGATTCAATCCTGGCTTCATTACTTATTGCCTGGGTAGTTATTTTGATCTCTCTGAGCCTCAGTTTCCTCCCTAGTAAAATGAAAAAATGGTACGTACCTCATAGGATTACTGTGACAGTCAGATGCCACTTTGCATGCAATACACTCAGCCATCAGTAGGATGCAGAATAAGAGTTCAAGTAATTGTTGTTATTGTTACAATTACTGCAATTATTTGCAACGAGGGAGCTGGATTAGATGACGCCGAGGTCCTCTCAAGCTCTGAACTTCTGCAGTTCTGTGAACAGTTCATTTCCAAGTGATGTCAGGTAAATGAGGTTTCACTGTATGTCTATTGGGCAAGAAATCAATATGGCCAATTTTCAATTGTGCGCAGTAAGGGAAGCGGAGCGGAGCATGAATTATTCACTGCTTTGGTTACACCCAATATATTTCCATTTGATCTTGGACTGCAGAGAACTTTCAAAAGAATATTTTCTACCTTTGTCGTGTTGTGCTTAATGATGAAAATGAGGGCGGCCTTTCGGTGTTGGCCAAGGGAGAAGAAACGGAGCAATGCTCGAGGCCGTGTATATGGTATCTCACCTAATCACGAGCTATTGAGGTGAAATTGCCCAGGAACGGATTGGGGAATAGAAAAATAAAGCAGGATGGTACAGTGTCAGCCCAGAGAATGAACGTGCCGGTCCTCACCATCTCCTCCCAAAGCTTTTCAGAATTTCCACGTGTGCCCTGAAATCCTACGAGTGACAAATAAATGTCTCTCAGGTGCTCTTCCCACAGGTATCTTAATTTTGAAAATGGCCTCACCAAGAATTAGAATTCCCTGGGCACAAGGCCGGCCCAGCACTAGACTAGTCTCAGTATCTAAACTCTCATTCATCATTTAAAAGCGCTTCCCCGCCTACCACACACTTCATCATGGAAAGTAGATAGGTATCTTCTTTCTTTCTTCTTCCTTTTTGAATGAAGAGTGTGTCCAGTGGGACAGCTGAAGTACTCAGAAGTAAATAGCGCCCCAGTAACAGGACGGCGGGGCTCGCGCAGGGCAGCAGAAGAAACGTCACCTGCGAAGGCCGCACACCTGTTGGAGTCCAGGTGTCCACTTACGCGCTGTGGGACTTTGGCAAATTACAAAACCTTTCTGAGCCTTCTTTCTTCATTTGTGAACTGAAGATAACCAGAGGGAATTCACTCTGAAGCTCACAGAGCGAAAGCGTCAGAGACCCTCACTCGTGTAGGGTACATTCACGTGCTCACATGTTCATGCAAAATGTACCAGGATACGATATCTTACCTGCCACAAGCCTAGACCATCCTCTCCATTCGCTCCGACGTTCCCCCATCACATGTGGGCACGCTTTGGAGTTGCCTGAGAATTTGCGGTGTCTGGGTGAGGGGATGTTGAATTGGGGATACCAAAAATTCGAGTTGAGTGACGCATTATGTGGTCTGCTATCATTTGCATAAATTGTTAAGTCGATGGTGGCCTGATGGAGGAATGATTCCCAAGTATACTCCCACTTCCCATTTGCATCCCAACATCTTCACTGGATATGACTTTTTTTTTCTTAAAGAGAGCCTCCAAAATGTATTAACATCAGGCCCCAGAAAACCTGGACCTGCCTTGGAGACTGGTGACAGCTACGTCCTACCGTTGTTACACAGGCGAGCACGCAGGACTTTTCAAGGCAGTCTTGAAAGTGAGGGCGTAGGTGGTGACGAAGGTTCCTAGATGGGATCGTTCAGAAGGACCTGAGGGCAGCTTGCCTCTGTTCCTTCTTTCCTCTCATCGCCCAAGGTAGAGGAGATGAGTGCAGACCAACAGAGAAGATGGAGCCAATGAAGAAAAAGAGAGGAAATCAAGAAAATAATGATCTTTAATTATCAGTCACACAACAGTGGGAAGGAGCAGGAAGGAGGGGTCCTGTTCTCCTCCTTCTGGCAAACTCCTATGCATCCTTTAAAACCCAGCTTAAAGTGAACTCACCAGTGAAGACTTCCAGACTGTCCTAAAACAACGCAACTGATCTCTTATCGACACCCTCCCAGCACTTTGTTGATACCTCTTTTGCACCACTGAGCAGAGTAGACATTACTTTATCTCTCAACATGTCTGCCCCACCTATTAGACAGCAAATTCTGCTCATTTTTATTTCCAGTACAAAGCATAGCGCTAAATCAATTATCACATTAGTAGCTATCAATACATAAATTAATTAATTTGCAGTAGGAAAGGAAAAAGGACCTGTTCAGTGCAGAGCTATGTTGGGAGAGGGGAACAAAGGCATTAACACATCTCGAGTCAATATTCTTTTTTTTTTACCCTCACTCAAGGACATTTTTGCATTTATCTTCAGATAGAGCGGGAGGGAGAGAGAGAGAGAGAAACATCGATGTGAGAGAGACACATTGAGTGGCCGCCACCCACATGACCCCAACCAGGATGGGGACAAACTGCAACTGAGGTACGTGCCTTTAGCGGGAACCAAACCTGGGACTCTCTGGTCCTCAGGCTGATGCTCTAACCACTGAGCCAAACCGGCCAGGGCTCGAGTCAATATTCTTATTCTCATTGTTGAAAGACAGTGAAAATGAGAGCGAGAAGGTCAGAGACAGGAATGGGGGTTAAGCAGATGGGACAGGAGACAAACAGGCAACTCTATAGGACCTGAGTCATAAACAGGGTTGCTGAGCTCCGTTGGGGAGACCCAGGGAAGCGGGAAGCATGCGTCTGTGGAACGCCCATGTGGTTTCACAGCCCCACCCCCACCCCATAACCTTCTATAGAGTGAAAGTAATTACGAGAAAACACAAACAGCTTGTCCAGACTGAGCCATGAGATACAGGACAATTTGATGTTCTGGGGAGTCAAGGTCCAAGATACCAAGAGTGCATGTTGACGTCGTGAGGGAATCTGGCAGGCGTGGTCACACAAAGGCGCCGAATTGTGGTTTCGTGACCGTCGTGGCGGAAGTGTGGACTATTGTTTCTTTAAAGTAGGAGCTCGGAGTCAGGGGAAAGACTGGAGGGACAGGGGGATGATCAACGAAAAGGCAGAATGGGGATGGGAATGAGGAAGAGAGAGAGTAGAAATGAAGTCATAAATGTAGATTTTACTCTGATTTCAAAAAAAATTTTTTTTTTGAAGGACTGACTTGTCCCATAAGAGAACTATGAGCTGTTGTGGGTTTTTTTTAATAGAAAATCAAAACTTTTTTTTTTTTGCCAAATTACTTGTCTCCCTTGAGACTTGAAGAGGTGGAAGAAGCCATTAGAGGATGATAATAAAAACATCTTCTACAGAAATTACATTCATGGAAAGATCACGACATAACATTAGCATGCCAAGTGTCTGTGTTTAAACCCACACGCCACCACCATCATCTTCTTTGTGCCCGTAATGAGACGATAGTTCCTCGGGGACATAATGTGGTCAGGGCATTTATTCAAGCTTAGAAAAGTTATCCAGAGAAACAGAATACGCATGCAAGTGTTAATATGCAAGTGTTAATGAGGACGTAGTTACTAGGAAGCTTACACGTGTCCTAATTAAAAATAATCGCACAGACCTAGAATGGGGAGCTGTCACGGGGGAGCCCCGAGGCCACTCCTGCCTCTCTGGACGTCCAGCTCGGCTGGCACTCAGCATCTATTATTATTATTAATAATAATAGATAAATAATACAAGAATCAGCTCTGCCCACCCCTGTATCTCTTTCCAAGGGAGAAACTTATTTTTTAAAGATAGGTTAAATTCAGAAGGTGGCTTGGTTATGAAAAGGGATCAGAACAAGAGGGGCCGCAGAGACCATCCTATTTTGAGTCCCACCAAGCCAAATATGCCCCCAGCCCTTTTCGAGGGCTGAGAACTACTGTTTTGCTTTTTCTGGTACATCCACGTTTGCCATGAAAAGGCTTCTTTATTAATTCAAGGGTAGAGGCTCTAGGAAACCGATCTCCCTTTCTAGCATCTTGCCGGCTGGTTCCCACAGCAAGTGGGAGTGTGTAGTCCCCTCCGATATGAGACCCCGAGACTGAGGACATTCATCGACTATTGATACTCGAATATTCCTTACAGCCTTGATTCACACATGAGCTCTGAAGTCACTTGATGCTTCTTTCCAATTTTATATCCAATTATCAGGAGTGAACTTGTCCCTTTCTGTGCACCCAGGGTAAGACTATTCAGGGTGCTGCAAAAATAGCCTTTACGTATAAGTTCATTTTTGACGTGCAGAGAACTTTCCAACATGCTTCCGCCTTGGCCGCTCCGAGGGATCGTGCGCTTCAGCAGGTCTTGACCGGAAGGACGTTTGTCACATGCGTGGTGGCCTCTGTCGAAGCCTGAGGTGTGGATGGCCAGCAGGACCTTCCCAGCTCCCAGCATCAGCAGAGCTGCAGAGAGCGGTTGCTTTGTACGGTGCAGAGCGCCCAGCAGATGACCTTGCACAAAACTGGCCAGAAGAAGCTATTTTATCAGGAAGACATTTCTCTCTTAGAATGAAAGTGGGGGAGCATGGCGGGGAGTCCTCCTCCCTGTCACCTATGAACAGTCGAACGAGCTCAGAGGTGGGCGGGGAGAGCTCGGCCCAGGTAGCTGGCAGTGTGTGTCCTCGGGCTGCAGTTACGAAGTCCCACCAACAGCAGAGATTTAGTGCCTCCTGGTTCTGAGGCTGGCAGTCAGAAATCGAGGTGTCTGCGGGGTTGTTTTTTTCTGAGGGCTGTGAGCGGAAATCTGTTCCTTGGTTTCCTACCAGCTTCTGCTGGCTTGTAGTTGGCATGCCCCTGTCTTTCAATTGTCTTCCCTCTGTAGGCATTTGTCTCTGTCCGATTTCCCCTTTTTGGAAGGACACTAGTCAAGCTGAATTAGGTCTCACCCTAATGGCCTCATCTTAACTTAATCATCTTCAAGCGAGGTCACAGGCATAGGTACCGGGGGTAATAACTTCAGTATCTTTGGGGTGGGGGAACTCATTTCAATTCACAGCAAAGTCCTTTCCGAATCATCGCTGTTCGTGTGGACAGTGACGCCAGGGCACAGAACCCCAGATTGATTTCTTAACCGAATGCTGTATCTCAGCCATATCCTCCATAGCCCCTTTCCGTAGTCTTCGAGTTCATGTTAACTTTTTATAACCTGTTGTTTACACAGCTGCCAAGAGACATTTCTTAAACATAAAACTAATAATGTTACCAGCTTACTTGATACTCTTTATCCCGTGGTTACAGAGTAATACAAACCCCCTAGCATGGTCGTCATCAAGACTTTTATTGTCCAATCACTAAACAGAGAATAACATTATACACTTAAGAATGTGAAAACACATTTTTAATGGAAAATCTTAATAGATTTGATAGCATAAAATATGATACTTAGCCCTGGCCAGTTTGGCTCAGCGGTTGGAGCGTTGGCCTGCGGACCAGAGTCCCGGGTTCGGTTCCCACTAGGGGCACATACCAAAAAAAAAAATATGTGTATGATACTTATACATTAAAAACTGTTTATTTGAGGCTATAAAGCAAAAGACAAGGATAAAGATGGCAGCACCCATCAATTTGTATTATAAATAATTCAAGTGAATGGAAAAGTATTCACAATAAATAAATGGGCACACGTCACAATTATATACCTCACAAAGGCAAAAACGTCCTCAATGTGTATTTGAAAATAAATTTTCCAACTGTTAAAAAATACAAAGCAAACAATAATGGCAAGCTTGCTTTTTTGCTAATCAAAGAAGAAACTATTTTACCTTTTTTTGTTTTGTTTTACATCAGAGTCTAGCCAATGCTGGTGAGGGTTCATTAACAAGCAAAATCATTGGTTTTACATTCTCAGGAATCGAAAATTGACCGTCAGAATTGAGACTTCATTTCTCGGTGGCAGAGAGTGAGGGGCTGCGGGACCCCAGACGACCACTAATAGAACATGGCCCTTCACACCTGTGCTCGGCTGGTCCTATGAGCTCTCATAGCCTTGAAGGAGGGTTAGAAAAGAGGGAAGAAGGGGACCTGGAATTCAAACAGAGAAAGAAATACGAGCTCCCCAAATTTGCAGCCGGAGGCAGGAAAAGAAGTTATTTCTATTGCTATTATCTGCTACTTTTTCAAAATTCATTCAGAGCGTGTACATTCTCTTTATAATCAGAAATAACCCTATTTAAAAGAAAACGTGCCTCTGTCTTATACCTTCTAAAAACAAAACGAAACTTCCTCACTTGAAGTTAACCATGTCTATCAATTGTTATTCTATTTTTTTCCTTTTATGGTTCAAACTCCTATAATAGTGCGGTCCCCTCCCATGCCACCAACTTGTTCCTTCCCTCCGTCTGGTTTCTACAAATACCACCACCCGGAGCTGTGTAAAGAGTCACTCCAATCTGCTAACCCGTGTATTGCCATCTTCCTACCTGCACAGCGCAGACTCTTGGGCATTCTTGTCCCAGGAGGATTCCCTCCTTTATATTCTGCCCTTGCTCTGGCCATTCCTGTATCGATGGTTTTATTTCCCACAAACTAGGCGTATTGCACACCTTGTTCTTAAACCCCCCGCTCCTCTCTGCCTGTGAGTTGACGGCCACCGAGGCCTCTTGCTATGTCTGCACACGAGCACAGGCAGCCAGCGCCTTGTGGTCCGGGCCTGGCTGGGAGGGCAGAGAAGGCACCTGTTGTGTAGTGGTGTGCCGATGGGCGTCCTTCAAGGCCACAGGGACCTCTCACGGTCAGTCCCCATGTTTTCGCTTTTCCATCTTTGTCATTCTGTTTAATACTTCTCTTGTTGTGAATACTGAGAATACATTAGGTGTTCAATAAAATGTGTTCTTTTTCTTTAAAATTTTAAAAAACTAGTTTATTGATTTTTAGAGAGAGAGAAAGGAAGAGAGAGAGAGAGAGAAACATTAATTGGCTGCCTCCTATGAGGGATTGAGCCTGAAACCCCAGTATGTGCCCAGACCAGGAATCCAACCGGCAACCTTTTGGTACACGGGACGAGACCCAACCAACTGAGCCACAGGGGCCAGGGCATAAAATGTGCTCTTATTTATTTATTTATTTATTTATTTATTTATTTTTTAATCCTCACCCGAAGATATTTTTACATTTATCTTCAGACAGAGTGGGAGGGAGAGAGAGAAAGAGACACAGATGAACCGCAACCAAGGTACATGCCCTTGGCCGGAATCAAACCCGGGACTCTTTGGTCCGCAGGTTGACTTTCTAACCACTGAGCCAAACTGGCCAGGGCTAAAATGTGTTCTTAAATAGAGCTATTAAGTTATTTTTACACAGTTGTGACAGACAGAATAATGCCTCTGCCACTTCCCACAATGTGCCTATGTCCTAAAGCGTGGAAACTGGTGAAGTCAAGGGCATTGAGGTGGTATTATCCTGGATTAGCGCATGGCCACAGTGTAACCATAGACTCCACCAGTCACTGCTGGCTTCGAAGATGGAGACATGAGACAGTGAGCCAAGGAGTGCCGATGCATTCTGCAAGCTGGAAAAGGCGGGAGACTGGATTCTCCCCTAGAGGTGTCCGAAGGCACACGGCCTTGCCTACGGCTTGAACCTAGACCTCCAGAACTGTCAAGATAAATGCGTGTTGTTTTAACCCACCAAGCGTCTGCTTGTCTCTTACAGCGGCCATACGAAGCTCGCACAGCGGTCCTTCATCCTGCCCCGTTTCCCCTGGGGTGACACAGAGCGCCTTCACTGTTTGATGAAAATGCATAAGGGATGGAGGATGTATCACTTACTGGATTTTTACATGCTCTGAAATTCAATCCAATGTGATCCACTGTCATGTTTCTGAATATCTGCGGTTTACTTAAGAACATGAGGCCTGTTATTTGGGACTAAGTGTTACGACAGAGGAACACCACTTTTCCCGTATAGGTCTCCCTCCCTCCCACTCTGAAAGGAGAGCACGCCTGTGAACCCTCTGTGAGCCCGAGCGGCGTAAAGCCAAGAAGCAATTACCTTCGGCTGCATCTTGCTTACGGATGCACAAAATAGATGGAGAGAGAGCCCCGATGCTCACAGGCACAGTTCAGAGCCATGGAGCTCCATGCTGAGATGCTGAGCGTAGTTCCCGTGGAAGGAGCTGCTCAGGGTGCCTCTCTGAAGGCTCACTGCAAAGCAAATGCCGAATGCTCCTTCCCTTTTTTGGAATGTCCTTCAGTTAGCAAAAACAGGCACCGACGTAGGGTCTGTTGCACAAGCAAAGGGGCGTCATGCGAACTTCCGAAAAGCAGGGATACCTGTAAGTCAGCGGAGTTAATGAGTCTATTTATTTTGCCATCAGCCCAATTTCCTTTCTGGTCTTCGGCCGTCTACTAGCCAAACTCAATTATTGACAATGGTTCAGACCCTCTTCTTTCTTCAGTGGCCCCTGGCACTCTGTCCCCTCCTCCAGCTCCATGTGCAAAATTGTGCAACCCAGCCAGGACTGCACAGACGCACCTGGCTGAGGCCGCAGGTCAAGGCTGGTCAGCTCATGCTCGGCATTCAAATGTCAGTATGCCCAGTGCTTTTCAGTTCACACAGTGTGCGATCTCAGTCTTTTCAGTAACTTGCTGACAGAGGTATTATTTTTGCCTTCAATTGACAGCTGAAGAAACCAAGTTAAGGGGAGTTTCCAAGTAATAAATAATAAAAAAATATATATATATATATTTGGATGGGAATCTCTTAATTCCTTGTTCATGTCTAAAACAAATGCAATCTTGCTGCATTACAGCTGTCCTCACCATTTTACCTCAGTACCATTTTCCAAACACATTTTGCAAGAGTATGTCTTAATGATAACATACTATGCACATTATAAAGTCACGTGAAAAACAGAGACGAACGGAAGGTTTTAGATCATCCATAATCTTGCTACTCAGACAGAATCACCGTTCCTGTTTTGGTGTATTTCTTTCTAAATATTTGTCTGTGAATTCCTCTGGGGATATTTCTTTTGACAGTCATTGTATTTTTATTTAGAGTTTTGCATCACATTCCATGTTTATCATTTTGAGTGGCGTAAGGTGGCATTCTAGCCTTATTTTATTTAAAATTGTATTGATTTGCCTCTCAGTGACTTATCCCCCCGCCCCATTTATATTTAGGTATAAGGAAAGCATGCACCCACCATGTAGAGTTAACTCCTTTTCCGCTCAGAACTGTGCACTCAGAACGCACGCAGCCGCATCAGCAACCACCCGGGGCTCGTTAGAACTGCAGGTCCGCCAGCGTCGGAGCCCCTGTTTGAGGCTTGAACCCCTGTTTTAACCAGCGCTGCAGGCCATTTCCACTCACGATCAAGTCTGACTGGAATACTGGGTTTTCCATTTGTGTTGATGAGGCGAAAGCAGCTAGGAGGCCTGTGCTGGGTTAAAGACAAGCGGAATCATTGTCACAGTGGGGGGAAAAGAGAAGAGCTTTTGCTTCCCATGTTCCCTGCACCCACACGCCTGCAACAGTCTCTGCCAGTCTCCTGGGGTGAGGTGTGCCGCCCTCTTCGAAATGTGTGCGTGCCCACTCAGAAAGGCGGGTGTGGCTGGTGCGTCTCACCATCCAGTCCGCTGTCGCAGGTCCGTGTGTGCTCTGGCTGGCCGGCCACGCCTTTGTCCGAGTCAGAATAGGGGGGAGAGCAGGTGCATTTTAAGTTTCGTTCCGAGGGCTTCTCCTGAACGTCTGCCGTGTTAGATTACATGGAGTAGAAAAGAAAAACACACTTTCTAGACCCTCCCTTCAAGAGAATCCACAGTCTTGTTTAGGAAATAAAGTTTTTGTATATGAAATTCAATGAACAGTGAAGCAAGCCCTAAATTGATGAAAATCAAGTATTACAGTACCTGAGATGAGCCGTGAATGGCCTGAACTATACAGAAAGATAGACATATTGACTAGAGGGGGGTCTCCTTAAGAAAGGAGGATGTGAGTTGGACCGAAAATATAATGATCATATAGATCAGAAAAATTCCACCTATTAAATATTTAATATTTAAATATTACAGGGCCAGGCACAATGTAAAGCAATTGATGTTGGTGACTTCCTCCAGTCTCAAAATGCCATTAAATATCCCTGCGAGCCCGGCTGGTGTGGCTCAGGGGATTGAGCATCGGCCCATGGACCGAGAGGTCCCGGTTCCATTCCCAGTCAGGGCAGATGCCCGGGTTTCGGGCTCGATCCCCAGTAGGGGGCATGCAGGAGGCAGCTGATGGATGTTTCTCTCTCGCATCGATGTTTCTATATCTCCCTTCCTCTCTCTCTAAAGTAATCAAGAAAAACATTTAAAAATAAACAAATATCCCTACAATACCCATTCTCTGCATGAGGCTAAATGACGTCAGTGTTACATACGTAGCACTTTGTGGAGTCAGAATGTCAACCCAGGTCTGTGACTGCAGGCAGAGCCCTGCCTCCTACCACTTCTGCCTCAGTAGTGAACTCTGGTGGGGAAGGTTGTAGACGGAGAAAGAGGCAGCGGAAGGCAAGCCCAGGATGGGTGAGCAATCTCCTGACCAGAGCACAAGGCTTACACTGGCAGGAGATGGGCCATGAGTGGCCTGAACTGTACAGAAAACCAGAAAAGATCTATTGGATTATGGAGAATCTTACATGCGTAGAGGGTGGCCTGGGATAGAACACCATAGATACTGAAGAACCATTGCACATCCTTGGAGCATCATGAAAGTAATGTTTTAGGGCTAGAATAGCATTGGATTTTTTGAAAAGGCATAATTGGGTGGGAAGTGAAGAGATATTTGGGCGGAACAATGGCTCAGTGGGGTGATTGCCGTAAGCCAGACACCAGATGATAAGGGAAATGACTGGGGTGTTGGCAAGGGGAAAGAGAATGACTGATTATTGAATATTAGAGAAGAAAGGGGAAAGGTTTTAATGGCAGTTTGGCCAAAGGGACGTTAGAATTTGAATCCGACACTGTGGGTGATTTTGAGCTATATACAGAAATTGTAGTGATCTGGAGAGAGGTTGCCCAAGATGAGTAATTAATCAGTTTATTGTCAGAGATGTGCGTTTAGGGCTTTCTGAACGCCCGTTCTTCCTATCCACACTCACCTGGTCTCCGTCCCGTTGCTCTTAAAAACACGTGAATGGGTCAAAACCGCTTTGTGTCGCAGAGAGCCGGCCCCCTTTCCGCTGGCCTGTGGCAGTAACAGCCCTGTGCTCTCCCTACCTTCTGAATCACTCCCCTAGAAGTATTGTTTCGCTCCTAGGAGTTTTCTTTCTAAAATCTCCATCTGAGGGCGGCCTCTTCCTGCCTCAAGTTGGAAAACACTTCCTCACTGCCTTGGTGTGGTATTCCAAGTCACAGCAGCCGGAGTGCCACCCAAACAAGACCACGGGGGGATTGCAAGCGGATGTGTTAATCATTACGCGGGACAAAGGCATATGGGTTCTGCTGAACCGCCTAGACACATCCTCTTCCGGTAACCCTTTATGCACGAGCAGCACCCACATAATCAGAGAGCAGACCCTCTCCAACGGCCCTTTCTCCGTGTTGTTCGTGGCTGTGTTCGTGTTGCGTGACCCCCTGCCCAGCCCATCCTGGGTGCGCAGTAACTGTCTGCAGAAGGAAAGGAGGGCTGCGGAAATCCAAGAATTTTCTAATTGTTTGAGTCTAGCGTGTTGTTGTTGAAATGAAATAGACTTGGAGGTCTGACACCTTTGCAGAGAGGAAACCACGGAGGCCCAAGGGAGGCACGGAGAGTGTGGAGGAAGAGCGTGGGAAAGGGAGTCCCAGAGTCGGGGAAGTCCCAGAGTCGGGGCTCCTGGTTCCTGACGGGACAACCAGCAGACTCTAGGAGTACCAATTCAGGGGCACGCTAGCCAAAGCCTTCACTACTCGCATTTCAGATTTTCACCAGAATTCTTAGTTTTGTACAGACATCTTTCAGATTCCTCATAGGGGTCAAAAATGTTTCTCGTTAACATGTTAGAAGTTCACACTCTGGAGGCGACATGTAAATGTCCGTTTTGGACGTCTGAAAACAGGTGCCGTCTCCGAGAGCAGAAAATGGGTCAGGAGCATGGGATCAAAAAGGAAAGCCACGGAAAAGAACCTATAATGCAATTACATTGACGTCAGCTTTCCACACGAACACGATTTGACGTCATTAAAGCATCTGTAACAAAGGGAAGTAGGGACATTTCTTTCTTCCCTCTTTTCCTGAAATAAAGGAAGAATAGAAATCCGTGAGATTTATACCATCTATGCAAAAATGTGTGTGTGTGTGTGTGTGTGTGTGTGTGTGTGTGTGAGATCTCTTAGCTGATAGTCAAGCCAAGCAGACAACACTTACCTTGAAAAATAACAGCCCTTCCAGTAAGAAGAAGATACCTATAAATAACTACAGGTGACATTTTTTTCGATGATCATGAGCCCCGATACAACCAACATTACATTAATTTAGCAATGTATTGATTTCTTTTTCAACTACTTCCCAACTGTGAAACCATAGCAGGAACTTAGCTGTGTTTGTCAGGACAGAAATGCTTATAGAGTAGAAACCAAATCGGGAATTTAAACGCAGAGGGAAAGAAGGCTCGTTCTGTCAAGAGGACGCAGTCCTCGGCGGCGGCTAGCCAGTATTTGCTCTGTGACGGGGACGTTTGTCTGGGGAGCCATTCATTCCGCCTGTGCTCACGTGGGACATTTCTTTCCAGCCATCTACGAGCCGTCCTGTGAAGCGTACAAACACCTGGGCCAGACGTCCAATTACTACTGGATAGATCCCGACGGCAGCGGACCGCTGGGGCCCCTGAAGGTGTACTGCAACATGACAGGTAACGATGGCGCATCGGCGTTTCATGAGCATTGCTCTTCTATGTGTCGAAAATAAGCGCTGCGATGGAGTCTCTTTCCCCTGTAATTTTTATCACAACACATAGCAAACTAAATGTTGCAGGATTTGTTAGGTAAATAAATGGTGAAATGTATTTCTAAAGCAATTATACCTCCCGACACTGGAATTTTTTTTTTTTTAATCTACCTTCTGACTATAACAATAAAAAATTAGCCCTTGAAAAGAAGCCGGGTAGGGAGAAAGCCCAGAACGTGAACTGAACGGCAAGGTTGAGGTCCGCAGAAAGAGCTGGTCCATGAGGCAGCCTCCGCAAGGACCTAGACTGGGGAGACTCAGCATCTCTCGGCTCCCCGCACTGCCCACGTGAGAGGGAGCCCACAGACACGCCCGACGTCCTCTGAACCCTTCTGGGTGCTGAAATCCCATTCCGGCCAAGGCCAAACCTGCCTGCAGCTTAGATGAAAGGGTCTGCTGAGGAAGCGGACCTAGCTTTTCTCCTGTTCCATGTTACCTTTCAGGGCTATGAAGTGAGGGTGTGGGTCCGTGCAAACCCCCAGTAAGATGCACAGCTCTCTGGAGCCTGTTTGCTCTCAGACAGTGGGTAGCATCTTACCTCCAAACACCTGGAGGACAGCGGGAGGCACACACCGTTCACTGGCTGCCCGGGAGGGTCCGCGCTGGAAGTGAGCTCCTGAGCAAGGGACCCCGGTGAGGACAGTGATTTCCCAACGCTCCTGGTGATGCCTGCTGCAAGGACTGCTTGTCACGAGTGAGGTGTCCTGATAGCGTCTTTACCCAGACTACCCCGGTTTGTATCCCGGCTCCGTGAGTCACCGGGTATATAATCTTGGCCACCTGACTAACTTGATTAAACTCAATAAGCCTCAATATGTTTACCTGAAAAATGGATTAATACTAATACCTACCTCATAGCATTATTATAGGAATGAAATAAATATCTGAGCCTATTATCTGACACAGAGTTAACTTTTAGTAAAGGTTACCCAGTAGTGGGGTGTTACTATTTTTTTTTTGAAAGATCGTGAGTTAAATTACTTATTTCGTTCAGTCAAGATTCAAATTCAGATATGCGTGAGGCCTATTGTCTGCCTATGCTTCAGAAACAGCATGGAGCTGTTCTGTTTTGTTTGTTTTTTTTTTTGTTTTTCATGCAATCTATGGGCTCCCGTTCCGGAGACCCTGATTCAGCAGGTGTGCAATGGACACGGGATTGCGCAGGGAGGACCGAGAGCCCTCCGCAGGCCAGCAGACCCCAGTGAGCACAGTCAGCAACACCGGGAAGGCAGCTGCCTGTGCACAGAGGGCGGGAGGATGGCAAGGCCATGAGTGTAGGGCAGAAGGCGAGCAGAGAAAACGGTCAAATGGCAGCGATTGTCCCCAAAATTTCCTCCCCTGCCAGGAGCCTTAAGGGTGCCCCAGAGAAGGAATTCACTGACCAGAAAGCTTGACCTGAGTTGTTTGCTGGACTTGTCAGTGGACTCGGGGACTTACTTGTTCACCTTCATTTTTATTTTACTTGAACTAAAGTGTAATCTATGAGAACCTTATTCAGTCTATAAGAATCTTGATTTTAGCCCGGCCGGTGTGGCTCAGTGGTTGAGCATTGACCCATGCACTAAGAGGTCACTGGTTTGATTCCCGGTCAGGACACATGCCCAGGTCGTGGGCCAAATCCCCAGTGGGGGGCATGCAGGAGGCGGCCAACTGATGTTCTCTCTCATCGATATTTCTATCTCTCTCCCTCTCCCTCCTCTCTCTCTAAAAACCAATAAAGAAAAAGAAAAGAATCTTGATTTTAGTTTCTCTCTCTCTGTATGTGTGTGTGTGTGTGTGTGTATATATATATATATATATATATATGTAATTGCTATAGCTCTTAGCCTATAGATAGATAGATAGATAGATAGATAGACAGACAAATAGATATCTTAATTAAAGTCAACTATTAACCTCAAGGGAAGTCAAGGCACCCTGACTGTGCTCAGACAATTATGAATTTACTTTAGGTATTTGCCCATGTGCATTTCAAAGGAGAATTTCAGAGAGCAAACCCAAACCATGATGAACACATTCTTGATGTGACTGTGTTCTTTCTGGAGAGATGACCGTCCTGTACATCGAAGGCTGCGCTCGGAAGCACGGATCCCCTGGCCATCCGTATCTCCCTCAGAGTGTGGCCGTGGCTGAATGCAGTACTCGGATGCAGTCTGAGCAACGACAAGAACAGTTCATCCTTCTGCAGCGAGACTATTTTTCTCTGTCACTCAAGCTAGTTATAGACATCAGTGTGTCAGGGACGCTCGAAGGCCAGCAGGCGCGATGTGTCCTTTTGCCATCTATCAACCCTTCCTTCATCCGGACAGAACGTGAACTTGACCCCATCAGGAGAGCATGGTACCACACAGCTTGGCTCGGGCTGTTCCATCTCCAAGAGATCTATGTTGAAAAAGAGGAGAGAATGACAGCGTGAGATTGTCTGTGAAGACCTGATAGATCACTTGATATCATGAGACATTGTGTATGCACCTGATGTCATAGCACTTCTATTAAAGAATAGAGTCGCCCCAGTCCTCGGGGACCCCGATGTAATTGGGTGTTTATCACTGTTGAATGTATCACACATTTCAAAAATGGAAGCAAGACATCTTCTCTGGGGAAGAAGCGATGCCTTGGCAGTGATCGGTCTCTTTCTCCTTCTTCCTGGTGGGATGCTGCATGCAGGGGAGTTTGTCACTGGGACAGACAGACAGACAGAGTGAAATTTTTTTTTTTTTTTTATCCTCACCTGAGGACACTTTTTTTCATTTTTTTGTTCAGATAGAGTGGGAGGGAGAGAGAGGAAGAGAGAGAGAGAAACATCGATGTGAAAGGGACACATCGAGTGGCTGCCACCCGCATGACCAACCAGGGCTGGGGACAAACCGCAACCGAGGTACATGCCCTTAGCGGGAACCAAACCCGGGTCTCTCTGTACCGCAGGCCGATGCTCCAACCGCTGAGCCAAACCGGCCAGGGCCAGAGTGAAAATTTTAAGGAAAGGGACCTCGCTGGCATCTCATATCTGATGTAAATTGGGGTGGAAACTAGAAAGAGTAGACTCTGTAAACATATCTCCAGGATCCTTTTTCTAGAGGTTTTTTTTTTTTTTTCCATTTATACATTCACTGTGCTCCAGGAACCGTGCTCTGTGAGAATAAATAGATATAGTAAATACCTTTATGGGGCTCACAACTAATAATAAAAAGAAGCGTTAAAAAGTAAACAAGCAAGTAACTCTTTTAGAAAGAAAAATAATGGGACTAGGAGGAATGGTTCATTTTGATAGAAGGTCTTAGGAAAGACCTCTCAGAGGAAGCAACCATTTAGCCAAATATAAGGTATAAAAAGACAAGACACTCAACAGGAAGAGGAAGGGAAATGGGCCCAGTAAATTCACACCCCAAGGCATCCAAGAGAGCGTTTCCTTGCAAGGAACTGAGACCCAGACCTGGGAGCAGAGAGCCTGAGGGGCACGTGGGCAGGGGCCGGAGCAGCCCAGGCAGTGAGCACGGTGGTACAGACAAAAGCCGGGGTTTTAGTTTTCAATTATTTTTTCAATGTAGTAGATGGGAATCTACAGAGAGTTTTTTTTTTCTCCTTTATTGATTTTAGAGAGAGATAGGGGCATGGCCGGAGGTGATGAGCTGCCCGGCACACATGCACAGACAGTGTGGGGAGCCATGGGCTGGGCGGTGAGCCTGAACTCAGCACCCTGCAGGATCTCCCACAAAACAGCTCACCCATGAGGCAAGTCTTGAAGAATAGGAGGGTATTCTGGGGCCCAGAAATGGGGAGAAAGGAACTTCTAAAATGCTTTCAGTGGGATCAGAGCAGCTGAAATTTGATCCTGAGGGGAAAGTAAGCCCTTGATGACATTGCATTTATTTATTTATTTTTTTCTTTATTGTTGAGAGTATTACAGATGTCCCTCCTTTTTTTTCCCCCATTGTCCCCCTCCACCTGGCTCCCGGCTCAGCCTAGGCCTTCACCACCCTATAGTCTATGTACATGGGGTGTGACATAGACACCCCTATGTTCATAGCAGCGCTATTTACAATAGCTAACATCTGGAAACAGCCCAAGTGCCCATCAGTAGATGAGTGGATAAAAAAGCTATGGTACATCTACACAATGGAATACTATGCAGCTGTGAAAAAGAAGGATCTCTTACCCTTCAAGACAGCATGGAGGGACCTGGAGACTATTACGCTAAGTGAAATAAGCCAGTCAGAGAAAGACAAATATCACGTGATCTCACTTATATGTGGAATCCAATGAACAAAATAAACTCAAGAATGAACTAGAACTAGAGGCACGGAAACATGGAACAGACCGAGGACTCTCAGAGGAAAGGGGCGAGGGGGGTGGGGGTACGAGAAGAGATGACTCTGTGTTTTTAAAGCATGGCTTTGGCAGCTCTGAATAGGATTCCCCAAAGAAGACCTAGACATACAGTGGGGAGGCACGTTAGAGAACCCCTGTTGCAATCCAGGAGTCGAAACCAAGATTGAAGGCGGTGGCCTTCGGGTAAGGAGAGTGTTGATCTGCTCGATCTGTGGGACGCTGAGTTGGCCAGACTGTGGCTAGTGAGTCGGGAGTTGAAAGGATGGCCAGGTGGACAGCCCCATGAGATGGGTACGCACCAGCAGGGCCCCTGCGGACGGCGGCCTCTCTGCCTTCAGCGCCTGGGATCGACCCCGCGGCCCTGCCCCACCGGCAGATTCTGCACCAGTTCCCGAGGGCCATGAGCCCCACATTCATCTCCCTCTCTGCTTCCTTGTGAGTAAAACGTACGCGTGGGCACGCGTTGATCTGTACGCTGCCTTCCATTTAAAAAAAAAGGAAAAAGATTCTATTATGTCCATGGAACATGAGAGAAAAATATCGCTACTTACGGTCGGATCATTGAGAGACGAATCCTCTTCCTCAAAGAAGTCTGAACGGACTCGTTTCTTGCCCGAGTCTGACATCGACTGGCTCTCCTTATTTTTTCCCACGAGGCGGTTCCCGGACTGTGCATCCTTCTTTCGACCCTGCCTTTCAGAGCTGCATGGCTCCGAGTTCAGGGGGCGCCCGGAGTGACAGCCGGTCAGGCTGCGCAGAGAGAATGCATTCATGAGTCCTTTACAGAAGAATCCATCCTTCTGTGCAAGGTGAAGCCCGATTTCCTCCTCAGATCCGAGGGGCACGTTACAAAATGTGGCTGTCGTTCCCCTCGCCTTCCTTTTCTATTTGCATCATCTCCCTGGAAATGTGGTGTTATAAATGTTTAATGAATGTCCGCTATGACATATGTCTAAGACTGACCGCTTCCCCGTGTACATTTTTCTAACCTTACAGCTTCTTATTTCTATTTCCTTAAGCTGTTTACCGGCATCTTCACCTAGACACCTTGAGTGTTTGCACTGAAAGCTTCATTTAGCGTTTTCCTGCTCAGTGATGAGTAACAGCATCCGTGGACAAAGCTAGATCCGGCCATCGCCCGTGGACACTTACTGTGACCCCTAAACCGACAGCAGTGTTTTCCTTAATATTCTACCCTCTCATTCAGTTCCTGAGGACTCCCTTGCGTCCAGCGTTCATTTGTTGAAATGTAAGGAACCACCCGTGCTGCGGCGGGTGACGCGTCAAGTCCAAACGAGGAACGCCTCCCGCACTCTCACTGGCCCTGGTTGTGGAGTTTTATCAAGATGTCGTTAAATTCATTTACATAATCTGCGCTTTATAACGTCCTGGGATTTGGATGAGCAAATGCTGTCATCCTCCACAGCGGTAAAAGCTGTTCCTGCCTTTCTAATCCATACTCAGAGAGAGCGTGTTGCTGAAGTTTCTCAGTGCTTGCATTGGGGACTGTCGCGTTACTTGTTACCGGGCTTCTCAAAAGTGTTAGGAGCGCAGTGTGGCTAGGTGAAAGGGGTCACTGGGGTGGCGCCCTGGGGTTCCAGTGGAGAGTGCCTGCCCCGCTCCTACCCCCGTGATCCCCCCACAGCAAAACAAAGCTGTTCCTTCCCTATCCGATTCCTTTTCTTAGCAGCTTACAATAACACCAGTTTATCGTTCACGGTGTTTGTGGGTCAGGAGTCATGGGTTCGCTGCTTGACTGCTCTGGGTCCCCCAGGCTGAAATGAAGGGGTCAGCAGGGCTGTGTTGCCTCTGAGGCCTGGGATCCTCCTCCAAGGTCACTGAGGTTGTTGACAGAATCCAGCTCCTTGTGGTATTAAGGCTGCTGGCTCCCCTTCCTCGTGGCTCTTAGCTGTGGATTGCTCCCCACCCCTAGAGGCCGCTCCCCGGTCCCAGCCACAAGTCCCGCTCACAGCATGGCGGAAAGAGGACCTCTGTTACTGCTCCACTGTCTCTCAAGGCCCCGCCTGATTAGGCCAGGCCCACCCAGGGCAATCACCTGTTTGATTAACTTAAGTCAACTGATGGGGGCCCTTACCCACGTCTGCAAAGTGTCTTCCCCTTTGCCATGTAGAGAAACCTAATCACAGGAGTGATATCCCGTCCACATCTGAGGAGGGGTGTCAGGGAGTGTCTATGGGGGCAGGAATCTGGGGGCCGTCTTTCTAGTCTGCTTACCGCTCCTACCTGTGTCCCCCTAAACGATCTATCTTTCCACCTACGTGTATTCTTACCTTTTCAGTAACTGTGCCACCTTTAGTCTGTACATTTTTAAGCCTTATTAATATTGGTCTGATAATATTTTAAATATTGTTTTTTAATGTAGGAAAATTTAGAAATATAGATAGGCAAAAATAAAACTTGCTTGCTAGCGGAGATGAGAATCACATGTTAGGAAATCTTTGATAGAGCTGTGCTATTTTATTTATTTATTTATTTTATCCTCACCTGAGGACACTCTTCCATTTTTTTTTTTTCAGATAGAGTGGGAGGGAGAGAGAGGAAGAGAGAGAGAGAAACATCGACATGAAAGGGACACATCGAGTGGCTGCCTCCCGCACGACCAACCAGAGCCGGGGACAGATTGCAACCGAGGTATGTGCCCCTAGTGGGAGCTGAACCTGGGTCTCTCTGGACTGCAGGCCGACGCTCTAACCACTGAGCCAAACCAGCCAGGGCGAAAGCTATGCTATTTTATACTTGCAACTCTGTGTACTCTTCAGCGCAAACAAAGGCCAGGCCCCATCCCAAGTGGCTACACACATGAATTCATCCTGTAATTCACAAGAACCTCACAAGGAGGTACTCTTGCTTTTATCCCCCCCCCCTTTTTTTTGGATGAGGAAACCAACACTCAGAGAAATGGAGTCCTAGTTCACACAACTGGTAAGTCATGGCGAGTGACTTCAGACAGGCTTCACAGTTACCGTGTGTGCGCATGTGTGGGTGTGCACATGTGTGTATGCAGATGTGCGTGTGGACATGGTCACATGTGCATACGAACAGTGCTTGTCATTCTGGATTCTGTGGTACGATCTGTCATGTGATTTCTGAAAGCAAGCCTCTCTTACTCAGATCTTCTTTATCATCATCATCAAAACCCTCACCCAGCTCAAACGCGTCATCGGCGCTTTGGACAGCCTTCTTGCTATCAAGTATTCACTTGTCGGTCGTCCAACTAATGCCTTGGGGTTTCAAATCAAACACATTTTCAATGAAGTCAGGATGTAAACCCATAGGCAGTTGTTAATGTTCACTCCTAACTACAGGTGTTTTCTCTAATATAATTTTCTGAGAGCTTTATAGGATAACTGGTACACTTCCTGTGTACCCTTCCTGTGTACCCTTCCTGTGTACCCTTCCTGTGTACCCTTCCTGTGTACCCTTCCTGTGTACCTTTCCAGTGTACCCTTCCAGTGTACCCTTCCTGTGTACCCTTCCTGTGTACACTTCCTGTGTACCCTTCCTGTGTACCCTTCCTGTGTACACTTCCTGTGTGCCTAGGTTAATCATCCCTCACCATTTGCACCCCCTTTTAGGATCATTTAAATTCTATCCCCCATATCTAGTTACATTTTCAATGTACACTCTTCAACCGAATCTGACAACATTTGTTTTGAGACTGTAACAGGATTGGAAGGGCTGGTCTCGGGTAGCCCCCGCACCAGGTGACGAGGTTATGCACTGTGCTGGAGGTGAGGACGCTCACAGCTCTCCTGTTCTCTGCCGGGGTCACAGACACTTGCGGGGGCCCCCCTGCACTGCCCACCCCTTCCTGTTCCTCTCCGCCATGAACTGTTTCTCCGATGCGTTCATGGCCCAAAGCCTACGCCTCACCACCCTGGTTTTTCCATTTCATTCCCTGTATTGTTTTTCCCCCATCAAAGACGTTCCGTCTCCTCTTTCGGTCTCCTAGCCTCCCTTCGCCTCCTCCACCGTTAACCTGCAGATAGAACAGCTCTCCTCTCGGTCTTTCCGGCCCCCCTCTGTCTGCCTCTGGCCAGCTGCCTTTGTTGTAACCCTTCGCAATCGCTCAGCGACTCCCGCGTCCCGGCTCAGCTATTTCAGCTCATCACAATCACTGTAAATCTTGGGATTCAATTCTGCTCATACAGCTTCGATGGAAAGTCTGGAGCCAACTCACTGATCAAACGCAGCCCGGAAGGAGCTCTTCTTCGAAACCGATGACCCGCTTGCCCGACTCACTCCTGGACCCACACTCGGGTGCCCCCTGCCCGGCCCGAACCTTCCCACTGTGTGCCAGCCACGGCGACAGGCTCACACTACAAAGGTTTGCAGGTGGTTTCCGAGCTGTAGACCAGGAAAAGGAGAAGGGAGTGTACGAGGTGGGGTGAGGCCCATGCCATGGGACAGGGTCCGGGAGGGCATGCAGGACACCAGGTGGAGGCCAGATGAGCAGCTTGAGGTCTGTAACTGGCCCCTCACAGTCCCCCGGAGCCTCCAGAAAGCGCCCCAGATGCAAACGCACCCACCTCCCCATATTTTTGCTCACCTCCCTAAACAGTATTTTACACACACTGCCTTTGGGGTGCTTTCAAAGCACGGACGCTGTGTGATCGCCCTGCACAAAAGCTGAGCGTGGCTTCACGTGGTCTCTGGCTGGGGACCACTGCGTGGTGTCCTCTGACGTTTGGGGTCCGAACCTGTCTGTCAGACCGGAGGGGAAAAAAACATCTTGGAGAAATCCAGTTAAGATCAGCTCATTGCTTTGAGATCAAAACCAGAAAGCTCAGGGATAATCTCACACGTATTCACTTGGACTTTTCTTCTGGAGAAACATAAGCCAGTACGCCTGCATCTGGTCTCTGCAGACCCTTTCATTCTTCCTGGGTACACCAATTCCCTGTGGCCAGGTCCCTGGCGATTTCGTTGGGAGAATCTCATCTAGCAACTAACCTGTCATTGTATCTTGTGGTTTGGTCTAATCGATGCCACCAAGGAAGTTTAATAATAAACTGCACCAATATCACACGTTGTCTAAACTGGCACGCACGGGAGTCGTGGTTCCTGAGCCCGACTTGGACAAGAAGCCCCAGGCTCCCCGGCGCCGTCCAGAAAGGTGGCCTCGTGTCAACCTTTGTCTCAATTCCAGAGAATGAGAAAATAACTGGAATGAGATCTATCTGTGGACGGAGTTGCCACAATCTTTTCTTTTTTTGCATTTGTATACAGAGGATTTTATTGGGGTGACCTTCCTTCACATAATTATTAATCTTACATCCTGTTTTCACTCATATTTTTGAGCAAAAATAAAACAGCATTAAAATATGAGACTAGCCAAGCACTTGCTGTGTTACTATTATTATTCCTCTTTTGCTTTTACATATATGACTATTTATTCTATTGTTACTGGAACCCCAATGTTTTTCCTTGAGTCCACCTGCCTGGGCTCACTGACCCCTCCCCCCCCAAAAAAAACCACAGGAGTTTGCAATGTAGAGAGAAAAAACTAGTTTAATATTGAATTGGCCAAAACGGAAGCAGTGAGCTTGTTCTAAATCCCCGAGTCCCCAAAGAAGTATAGGTTACAGATTGTATAGGGCAAAATCGCAAGAGGGTCAGGAGTTTGGGGTCATGCTGGGCGCTGACTGGTCAGACGTGAGGTCAGGGCAACAAGTTATTCAGATCTCGAGGACATTGCTGAGATCTTTGGCAGCATCCTTCTGTCTGGTCTGACGGGAAAGTAGCCAGGGCTCCGTTCCAACTTAGGGCTCAGGAGCTGAAATATAACTCAGGTCAAGATGTTATCTCCATCCCCTCGGACGTCCAGACCTCGTGACCATGAGTCAGGTCCCAGGTACCGTCTTCTGCTGCCTCGGGGGTCGCTGGTTATCCTGGGAAAGGCTCGGTCTCTGAGCTAGGATTTCAAACTACAATTAATCTGTCATAAGGACCCTCGGTCTCGTCATCTTCCCTGGAACCATACGCCCCTTCTGCATCCGAGCTGGCTTGGTGAACCCCTGGGATTCCAGATGAAGAGATGAAGTGCACACAGTGTGCTTGTGAGAGCAGAAATGAAGGCCTTGGGGACCCAGGCAGCTGACCCGCGGGGAGAGCAGGGAGTTGATTAGGACATGGCTGAGGCAAGCCAACTACAGAGCAGAAACTGGCACGTTCTGTTTTCAGTTTTTAAAAGACTGTGACATAATAGCAAAGTTTCCCCTTGCTCCAGTCCAGACTGCTGTGTATCCGGGCGTCCCATCATCACCACACCAGTGTCCACTCGTCCAGGGATGTCCTCCTCTCGCCCTGTGCTGGAATCCATGCTTCTAGTTCCCAGTCTTCCTCATTCTTATGGAACTCGCACCTGGGTGTAGCACGTTCTCTGGTAGCTCCTTGATCCTTGAATGCGACCCTTGCCACTCTCGAGAAGTTAGAGAAACTTCCCCTTTGTGCCAGCTGTTCTGAAACTTCACGACACGCCGTGGAGTGGGCCCGTGGGCGTCCACTTGCTGGTGCTCATTTCCACACTGGCAACTCCTTAAATTCCTCTTGATTATTCTGTCTGTGATTGTCTCCTCTGACTTCTCTGCCCCCTCTTTCTGGAATAACTTGGCATCGTGCTTGTAAATCGGAGAGCTCTGTTTCCCCCTAAAACTTCCTTTTCAGCAGAATTCTAGTACTTCTTCATGAATGCAATATCTTTTCTTCTGTCTCGAGGATAATGTAGAGGATAATGTAAATATTTTCTCTCCAGGGTGCCCACCCAGTGTTAATGAAAGGAACTATGTCAATATGAACGAGTAAATCTGGGAAACATTTGCAAAAGACGGTGATCTAACGCTGTTAGCATGTTGGCTGATTGTTGTAAAGCAGAACAACGAGTAGGAGTCATAGTTACCATCCATGACGTCCGGAGGGCTATTGATCATACTCCCGATCGCTGTAGGAGATCATTAACCACAGAGTATTAACCGCAGCTCCAGGCCAGCTTGGACAACATTTCCCTTCATGTTTGTGTTCTCACCTTTCCTCCTTCTCATGTCCTTACATGCACAGCGTTCCCCCAAATTTCTCCCTCGGAGAGGAGACGAGAGAGCTCATATGACTCAAATGTATCAATGCAGTACGTTCACTCTCCCAGGGGCATCTTCATTTCAAAGAGAACAGCAAGAGGAATCGAACCTGCGACCTCTTGGTGCACGGGTCGGCACTCAACCACTGAGCCACACTGGCCAAGCCGGAGCGCTTTCAGACACTCTCACTTCCGTCATAGCCCCAGTTCTGCCTGTGTGTGCAGACAATAACAGCCCATGTGATTTTTAAAGCCTCTCCCATGTGAAGTGTTTGTTTGAGAACTGGCAAGTGCTGTTTCTATTGACGAACTGCTCTGTCTTACTTTTGCTCAACATCTACTTTACGTAAGACATTCTCTCTCTCCCTCGCGATCCCGTTCCATATACAAAGGCTAGAGGAAGATGAGATCACAGGGGAAAAAGTGAATGAAATATTACATAGAAATGAAATATGGAGGAACACACTATGCAATAGAATACTGACTCGTCTGGAAAGAGAATTACCTGGTAACGTCACATTCCCATCCCTCTGCTCTCCTCGAGTTCCACCTCCCCTTTGAATAGTCTAGATTCTGTTATTACGAGGGTGACATTCCCCATACACAGTATTAATTTTTAATATTTTGAAATCATACTCTCCACCCCTACTTGAAAGTAAAATACTTTGACTTCCATATATCATCTGAGAAGTTCCTCCATTGTGGCAACACACTGTATAATCTGAGGTAGGCAAGAACCCGTGTTAACACTTTGGGGTCTGTGTATGATTTGGGGTTGGGTAGAACCCAGGTTGATGCATTGGGGGGGTCTGTGTATGATTTGGGGTTGGGTAGAACCATGTTGACGCATTGGGGGGTCTGTGTATGATTTGGGGTAGGGTAGAACCGGGTTAACTCATTGGGGGGCCTGTGTATGATTTGGGGTCAGGTAGAACCAGGTTGACGCATTGGGAGGGTCTGTGTATGATTTGGGGTCGGGTAGAACCAGGTTAACGCATTGGGAGGGTCTGTGTATGATTTGGGGTCGGGTAGGACCGGGTTGACGCATTGGGAGGGTCTGTGTGTGATTTGGGGTCGGGTAGAACCGGGTTAACGCATTGGGAGGGTCTGTGTATGATTTGGGGCGGGGTAGAACCAGGTTAATGCATTCGGAGGGTCTGTGTATAATTTGGGGTCGGGTAGAACCAGGTTGATGCATTGGGGGGTCTGTGTATAATTTGGGTTCGGGTAGAACCAGGTTAACGCATTGGGAGGGTCTGTGTATGATTTGGGGTCGGGTAGAACCAGGTTAACGCATTGGGAGGGTCTGTGTATGATTTGGGGTCGGGTAGAACCCAGGTTAACACATTGGGGGGTCTGTGTATGATTTGGGGTCGGGTAGAACCGGGTTAACGCATTGGGGGTTCTGTGTATGATTTGGGGTCGGGTAGAACCAGGTTGACGCATTGGGGGGTTTGTGTATGATTTGGGGTAGAGTAGAACCAGGTTAACACATTGGGAGGGTCTGTGTATGATTTGGGGTCGGGTAGAACCAGGTTGACGCATTGGGAGGGCCTGTGTATGATCTGGGGAGGGGTAACTCTCTGCTTGCTCAGAGCTTCTGTGGGAGCTGCAGATTGTTGTCACGAAGTTGCTTCTCTACACCAAGCAGTTTTGGTTGTCAACAATAACAACCTTGTTTAGATATTCTTGGTTAGTGGTGGGAAGTAAAAGAGAACAGCTTCATCTACTTAAAGGAGGAGGTAAGAAAGAAGTTGGATTTGGAGGAGATTTACTGTTAAAACCAGTGATATTTCCTTCCTCCCACTTCAAGCCCTGGGCAGAAACCTTACGAAAACATTTGGATGACTTCTGGTGATGTAATTATAATGAACTTTTGGTGCCAGTTTATTTTGTCATTAGTTCTCCAGACAGGGTCTTACTGATCGCTCTCCCTTTCATGTGAGCGCAGTAAAGCGAAGAGCGAGTGTCCGAAGGCAGTCAGCGTGGGAAGCCTTTCTCTGTCCGCACGCCCATGTCACCGTGCTGCCAACACAGTCTCCTGAGGATGTCCCCGGCGACAATAATCATGCTCCAAAGGGGATATTAATTTTCGGTGTCAGACTGGGAAAGGATTTCGTGTATACACAATCCCTAAAACACACAAATCATGGAAATTTTAGAAGCATGAAAATCTCAAGTTACAGAAGGCATCACTCATTTAGATCACGAAATGAAAGCACTGTTTTCAACACAGAGGGAACGCTTCTGCGTTGTGCCGTGTCTGAGCTGGGAAAACTCACCGAGTCGGTGACCTTTAAATCAAATTCAAGTCTAGTTTCCTAGTTTTTATTTTGTTTTGTTTTGTTTTTTATCCTCACCTGAGGACATTCTTCCATTTTTGTTCAGATAGAGTGGGAGGGAGAGAGAGGAAGAGAGAGAGACAGAGAGAAGCATCGACGTGAAAGAGACACATCAAGTGGCCGCCTCCCGCATGACCCCAACCAGGGCCGGGGACAAATCGCAACCGAGGTACGTGCCCTTGGCTGGAATCAAACCCGTGACTCATTGGTCCACGGGCCGATGCTCTAACCGCTGAACCAAACTGGCCAGGGCTAGTTTCCTAGTTTAATTTGCTCATTTAATTGTTGCAGTTATTTACTGCTTCTGAATATATTTAATAAAAAGGCAGAAAAGAAAAGCAATTCTGAAATATTCTTGGAGATCAGCCTCTTTTAACGTAATCTTTTCAGTCGGCACTTGGGTTTCCCAGTTACCTTAGCAGCTCTAACTGGCATGGTTCACAATCTCTAATTCTGGACATTATCTTTTTTTTTTTTAATTTGATAAACTCTGCAATTTGATTAGCAGCAACGTCAGCGGTAGAGATGTTATAGAGACACTCTATCAGACATTAGGCAGTGTGAGTCAACTCCCCAGCCTTATAAAGCATTGATGGTTAGTATTTGGTTATCCCCTGGATACAGTTTCTTACATTGTAAAGTTTACCTAAGTTTATATAATTGTTTATTTGTTCACTTAACTAATATCTTTCAGTACATATTATGTTCCAAGCACTAGGGATACAATAGCAAACATTCTAGACATAATATCTTTTTGTGTGGAACTTACAGTATTATAACTATGTATAAAACGATTTCAGATAATTTAGCATAATATTGTATCAGTGGCCAAGTCATTGTTATAAGAGACATTGAATTATTTAAATGAGAAAAAAGTTACAAATTTACTAATATGCCATTTATAATAATTTGTGGTCGATACATTATTTATTACCTCAAGTCAGAATTTTCCAAACTTTAGTGATTTATATACGATTCTCACAAGTTTTGCAAAGCCCACAGACCACGAGGTTAGTTATTTAATATTTTTCTTAGCGAGGGTGACTGTCCCCATTGATGCGTCAGACACCTCAGCATAGGCAGGTAACCAGCCTAAATGCAGAAATGAAGCAGGAGAGTGGACACCAGGTCTGTGTGACTTCAGAGTCATTTAATCACAGCATACTTTGTCCCTGACACCGTGCCAGAGGTGTGAGACCCTGTACAAACGTGTAAGACACACCCACATCTTCAATAGGCATTCAGTCTATTTCAAAGACAGAAGTATCAAGATCATTCACCAAATAACTCTTGGCAGTTGTCAATATTCAAAGCTACCTTTGTAGGAGAAAAACTCATGATGATTGACAGACACAGAACACATGCGGTGGAGGCGATTCCGGTCATAACACTCCGCATGGCTTGGAGAGGAGCAGAGCCAGTGACCTCAGTCTGCAGCGAGGCAGAATGAGCTTGGGGGTGCTTTGTCCCACTGGAAAGAAGGCGGACGTGGAGCCCCCGGTGGACCGAGAGGAAAGTCCACGAAGACAGGTCTGGTAGCTCAGAGGAAATGTGTAGGACTTCCCCGGCAAAAACGCTGTGACATATTTTCAAGTGACCATCCCTTCTTCCATCTAAACCTGGCAAATCATTGGCTCCCACGTGATAGCAGCTCAGCAGTGACAGGTGCTCAGCGTAGTTACCTGCGATAGAACAACCAAGGGGCCCAGTGTTGTAAAAGTCTGCGCTATATAGTCTGGCCAGCGTGGCTCAGTGGTTGAGCGTCGACCCATGCACCAAGAGGTCACCGGTTCGATTCCCGGTCAGGGCACATGCCCAGGTTGTGGGCTCGATCCCCAGTGGGGGGCATGCAGGAGGCGGCCAATCCATGTTCTCTCTCATCGATGTTTCTATCTCTCTCTCCCTCTCACTTGCTCTCTCTCTAAAATCAATAAAGGGAAAAAAATTTTTAAAAAACTAAGTTTGCACTGTATATAAAAACACACACACCAGGAGCTCCTTAAATAAATGTCCTGGTTGATCACAGAAAGCAGAATGAAGCACCACTATTTAGGCATAGACATCGCACGCGTTATGCAATGCAATGTGAAAACGTGTATGTTTTTCCTCTTTGTGATACAAAACACGAACTAGGAAGTTTTAGGAGAGAGAGGAAGATAGAAATAATCGTGTAGCTTAAACACTTGGAAGTCCATTGAAATTCTTTGCTAATAGACTCGGTGCTTTCACGGAATTTTTATAATAGCTCCTAGTTGCAAACGAGTGAGTATACATAATTGCCAGCCAAGTGTCACCGTGAGAGCTGGGGTGCTGTGAATTCGCTTTGCAGACGCAGTCCTTCCCCGTGAGCGGGTGTACGTGGTGCTTGCAGATTGTGTGTTCTTACTGCAGATGACACAGAGAGACTCCATTAAGTTGGTTATCGATCCTACACATATGGGTTCACCTTACTGAAATGTAATCTCTGTTTCAGCAAATCCCAATCCGACAAACCGTGTCATTTTCACGCCGTGCAGACTCAGCTAGAAGTTATAAGGGAGGTTTGGAGGTTGGTTGGGTCCTCAGACTCTGGGCATTTCAAATCTAACCCACAGCGTTGTCTGGAAGTATGGAATTAAATGACACGTGTGAACATGTTTTTTGTGTGCTACTCTGTTGATACGAAACGACAGCACTTTGGAAAGTGCAAAGCAAGTATCACTAGGCATCTAGTCTCCACAGAACATGCTGGAGAGCATTGCAGGGAACACACCATTCTCTCCAGGCATCTGGAAATGAAGTCTCTGTAGTAACAGTGTTTTATATGTAAGGACTATCACAGCAGAAAAGAAAAAACAAAAATAGCTTAGAATTTCCCTCATTTCTAGCTTCTCGTATTGACTTACCCTTTGCATACTTTTCCTTATAGCACAGGAGTCAACCTGGTCCCATTCCTTCTGAACTAACTCTCATCCTACCCCAACTCTGCCACATAAATGTAACTATCGATGAAGCTACTCATATTTACTTAGACCAGAGATTCTCATTTTCCTCTCATGGCACACGTAAACTAATTACTAAAATTCTTCGGCACGTCAACAAGTATATTTTCTGCTGATCTGACCAAAAAAAGCTATACTTTTGATTCATTCACACCAGATGGCTATTGTTGTGTTTGTTGGCTGTTGTCATTTTTTTTTATTTGACAGTCTAAGGGAAAAGAGGGCAGTGCCCCTGACTAAATAGGTATTGCATGTTTTAAAAATTCGTGTGATACACAAGTGTCCTGAGGTGCACACCAGTTGAAAATTGCAAGATAATTTCCACATGCATTTAACTGCTTGACTTGACTCCCCATAGCCTAATCACTATCACTCCATTCTTTTTTTTTTTTTTCCCAAAAAAATTTTGGTATGCAGGCAGAACAGTACATTAGTGTGTTCCTGGAAACTACCAAGCAGATGCCAGGAAGTCTAATAAGGTGATAGTCACTCTACTGGTAACATTATTATTCTCTAGACCTTCACTGTTGAAGGATTAGAGGTAGTGAAATCCTAGGAGAATGATCCATTAACTAAAACTCAGTAGATTAGTGTGTAAAACGAAAGAGACAATTACTTTAATATATAATGAGAAATAATTACCCGGAAACCACAATACTCAGAATTCACATCACTAGTGCATCCTCTCCCTCTTGGCAGTCCTGTACAATCAGATAATTTGGGGGTTTGGGATTAGTACAAAAGGAATTACATAAATCGCATGAATTGATAGCATCAGGCTAAGCCTGTTTGTCTCATTATTTTACTATTTTCATGTGTTGACTAAGCTTTTATCTCCACTGAATAGTTCCTTGACAATCACTCGCTGCTTCTAAAACTCCTTCATTTTTCCAAGCTTCCAAGGTTGAACAGATACCATCTGGTCATGTCTTTCTTCACATATAAATGACGTCTGACAGTCAAGTTCCTTCTTCCAGACGTGCGAGTCAACCCATCTCTCCAGATGAGTTTACATTTTCCCACTCTGATCCACGTGCCAGTTTTCAAGTTTCGCATGTTGAGAGGAAGTTTACTCCTCACATATTTTTGTTTTTAGGGTCTTCTTCATTGACCCCCCACCCCAAGTACTCACAACCTGATTTCCAAGAGAAGATGCTCTAAAAGGCAGCATTCTGAGATATGAACAATTCTATTTAATGTCAACGTCTCCAAATAATTAGCTGATGCTCAGATGCACGATTTTTGCACAATTTTAACCTGTCTAAAATCAGAGTGTGTGTCACTATTGACAGCATCCTGCCACCTCTGTTGGCCCAGCAGTGACTGTGAAGCCGGTGTCCATGCGGCCGGAGCATCAGAACTTGGAGACGAGGTCCCAGTGGCTTGGAAGAAAGTTCTGGAGACAATGGAGGAGGCCTTTTTGAGAACTTCTCTGTCACCCGTGCTTTTAGAGACACAGAGGACCACATCAGTGATTTCAGTTGCCAAGTGTTTCAGGAGAGTTGGACTGTGAATGTGCAGAAATTTGCAGGAATAACCACTAGCCAATTCATTTCACTGTTTTTAAGTATGCACCAAAGTCAGAGAGTTAAATAAAATTAAAAGCACTCTTTTAAGACGTTTTATTTTTTTCTATTTAAATGGTACATTAAATAGTAGTGTATCTTATAATCCATAACCTCCTAAAGTATGAAACAGGATAATGTATATTTTTAAGCATCTGTATACATGTATTGGCTATGTTGGAAATGTCTGTAGGCTAAAGTCAACATCTTTTTAGAGATGGACAAATCTTCATTTATTAACCACCCTGGGAAGGAGGACGGTAGGAGGTGATCACTCTTAGTTCAAAAGATGTAGAGGATAAGCTTAAAGGACATTTTCTTTTCTTTTTTTTTTCTTTATTCATATTAGAGAGAGAGAGGAAGGGAGAGGGAGAGGGAGAGAGAAACATCGATGAGAGAGAACCTTGACTGGCCGCCTCCTGCATGCCCCCCACTGGGGATCAGGCCCACAACCTGGGCATGTGCCCTGATTGGGAATCGAACCGGCGACCTCTGGGTGCATGGGTCGACGCTCAACCACTGAGCCACACCAGCCGGGCTTAAAGGATATTTTCAAATTGTGTCCAATAGTAAATGAGAAAATGGAAGTTTTTATCCATCAGGTGTGATAAACAGTTTTGTTTTGTTTTGTTTTTATCGTATAAGTCAAACCGGTTACATGGTTTGTATGTTAAAAAGCCAGTAGAGAGATGTACTTTTCGTAAATGAGATGGGGAATGAAAATGCCATGTTTGAATCTGTGAAGGGACGGTCCCAGCAGAGCAGGTCGGCAGCGTCAGTGCTGTTTACAGGGGACACGCAGGGCTCCTGCCTCCCGCTGCGCCCGCCCAGGCTCCTGGGAGGAGGTACCTGGTGTCGCAGAGACGGCGCAGCAAGCACGGCTGAGTGCTCACGCAGCTGCCCTGCTCTGGCCTCTGTGGGGAGGCCCAGCCCCAGCCCCCGGCTCACGGGCAAGGCTGCTGTCGATGTGGTGTCCTCAAGGTGGGTACACAGCCAGGGGAGAGACCGAGCGAAGGGTGTGGCCCTCTCTGAGAACCTCAGGAAACTCCTGGGACCTGTGGGCCAGCTGGTTCCCTCCCGGCAGTCTTTGAGTGTCCACGCGGCCCACTGGGCCCTCGGCCTGCACTTTCCTGTTGGACAGAAACACGTGCGTGAAGTCCCAGTCTGGTGGTTTGATTGAATGTCATGTCCCCAAATGTCCGCCCCTTCCAAGTCAGGAGCAGCTATGTGTACAGACCTGGGTGGACTGGCTTGGTCAATTCGAGATAGAAATTGAATTGCATTATTTGAAGTGTGAACCATTATAGATTGAGTTATTTTATATGCTGCTCTAATTATTTAAAGCAACATAGAAAATAAATATTACAGTAAGTTAGGCATGAAATAACTTCGGTGAGCAACTATATATATATGCACAAAATTTCATATGTATAATTTACATTTTATATAATACATTATAATATAAATGTGTAAAAATATAAAATATGCAATACATAATATATCAAAAATATATAATTATATATAACTAAGTATATGGAATAGATAATTTTGAATATAATTACAGATATAAAATTTTGTGTATATGTATAAAAGTATGCATATGTATCATAGCCATCACTAAAGTTATATATAAATATGTAAATAAGATGATTAACTTATAAAATATAATAATATATTATATTCTACATATTATTGATATATAAATATAAAAATATGGCATTACTGCTACGTAGAGGTAATTTGAGGCCAAATTATGGAGTTTATAATCTGCCGTTAATAAGTTCAGGTTTGAAATAATTGACCAATTTACTTCTAATTATTTTCTGTGGAACCCTTTTTGAGTTTTAGTCCCCTGGAGGAATAGAGAGAGAGAAGGAAAGGAAAGGAGGGAAGAAAAGGAGGGAGACGGCTTAGGGTAAAGAATGAGGCAGAAACCTCACAGAAATGCCCGTCACAGCCTCACCTGTGTGCCTGCGGATGTTGGCGGGTGATACAGCTGTGTGGGTTGTTCCCCGCACGAGGACAGCGGTCAGGGCTGAAATCAGACACAGACAGTCTGCAGCTACGGAGCACCGGGCCCCATTTTCCAGTTCGCACAAAAGCACCATGGGGGCAACTGTGCCCCAGCTGGTAGAAACACACTCCCCCGCGTGGGAAGTGAAGCTGCTGTGTTAATCATGACCTTTTCCAGGCACTCTCTCCTAACACCCAGTGACACTTCAGAGCGACGTCGTTTCATTGGGACTTTTTTGGGTGATTAGACTAAGCACCAAAGGACTTTAATCAGAGGAATCCCAAGGGAAGTCGTGAGAAGAAGACAGAGGGGCTGAACGCAGGCTGACCTGGGCGTCCGAGTGTCTGGATCACTCAAGGCATTCGCTATCTATTTGATGGGTAGCATGACGCGCCAGCCCTTGAGAATTAGCACCCCGATTAAAACATTCCTAGAATCTTCTCAATTCAGAAATGATACTGAGACAAGACTCATGTCAAAAGCTCCTAAGAGCAGAGCTCACAAGACTTGTCGAAGAAATGTTTCACCTGTATTTTCTCCAGCATTGCGTTGGCACAACTTCCTCCACCCAGATCTCACCAGCTGGGTACACAGGCATTTGATGGAAACGAGAATCTCTGTGCTGGTTTCTGCTTGGCTGCTTATGCCTCCATCTCAGCGTATTTTAAATTTCTCAGCGTCATTTTTGAACTTGCTATAGCTTGGACTTTGTGTAACCCCTAAAGATTAAGCTTCACTCTAACATAGGCTGTGACTGAAAGCCAGACTTATAGAGTTGGAAGTGTTCTGGGGAGGAATCATCCATCTAGAAGCGAGAGCAAAGATTTATTGACACTTGGCAGAATCCAGGCGGTCCATTCTTCACTGCCCACCTCGCTCCTGAAGATAACACATCCTCTTACAGACACAAGGCTCGGAGTGGTTCTCACTTGGAACCTCATGATAGAGAACTCAATATATTTGAACACACTCCACGGTGTTTGTTTGTAATCATTTTACATTTCTTTGTGTGTGTGTGTGTGTGTGTTTTTCTTTCATAGTAGAATTAGAAGTGAAAATGGCCTTGTGTGTGGGGGGCTATCAGGGGCAAGAAGCATTGAACTATATTTCTCTGTTTTCTGAATAATTGTGAGACTACTGGCAAATCAATTCGCCTTCCTGGGCCTCTGTTTTCTTATTTATAAGATGAGACAGTTGAACTAGATCAAAATTAAGCTCATATCCAACCATAAATGTACCATAATATGAATGTTTCTCAGAGCTATTTCTAAATCAAAACATAAGACTATTTTATAAACTGTAGAGTTATTTGTAGTCTCAGACTTTCTTTAAAAGAGAAAGAGAAGTGCCCGGCCAGTGTGGCTCAGTGGTTGAGTGTCAACCCATGCGCCAAGAAGTCGCCAGTTCGATTCCCGGTCAGGGCACATGCCCAGGTTGTGGGCCTGATCTCCAGGGGGGGGCATGCAGGAGGCGGCCAGTCGAGGTTCTCTCTCATCGATGTTTCTATCTCTCTCTCCCTCTCTCTTTCTCTCTCTCTGAAAGTCAATAAAAAAAATTTTTTAAGAGAAAGAGAAGCAAAAAAGAGGGAGGTACTTGATATGTGTAGAATCTCCTTAGTCTAAGAGGGCTACTTACATTATCTGAAGGAGAAGGGAATGCTTTATAAGGACCCCACTGTATTCACAAAGGACCAGAGCTATTGCCAGGCCCAGGTAGAGGACTAAGACGTCTAAGTACTCAGCAGAGAATCGATGTGGTTTCCAAAACCCAATTCCAAGTTTCCAGGAGAGATGACCAACTGGACCCAACTTAGGTCAGGTTTGTCTTCCCGGGACATGCAGCTACAACCAGTTCGCAGGGATCATCTCAAATGCACACCTCCAAAGGCCCTTCATGAGGGGACAGTTCTCAAACAAGAAGCCACAAGGTGGGCAGATGCACAACTCTCTCAATAGAAGCGCCATCTTGTCCATCACCCCTTCTAGCTATAGTATCCCACAGTTTTGAATATTCAAATGTATAAGAAGAAAGATTGGCCCTGGCCAGTTTGGCTCAGTGGTTAGAGCGTCAGCCCATGAACCAGAGAGTCCCAGGTTCGGTTCCTGATAAGGGCACGTACCTCGGTTGCAGTTTGTCCCCAGCCCCGGTTGGGGTCGTGTGGGTGGCAACCATTCGATGTGTCTCTTTCACATTGATGTTTCTGTCTCTCTCTCTTCCCCCCTCTCTTCCTCCTGCTCTATCTGAAGATAAATGCAAAAATGTCCTCTGGTGAGGATTAAAAAAAAAAAGAAGAAGAAGAAAGATTGCCCTAGGTTTTCATTCTTGGCTACCCAAGAAAACCAGTCTGTGAATTCCTTTCTTCTCTGCATTGCTACACTCATTAGAACCCTGCTAATCGAACATGCCATTGTGGTCTCACATCACAGCACCAGGCTAATGGAGGGACAGCTGGGACAGCCTGGTGCCAGAACAGAGACACCCTGAGCCTCTTCGGGCAACTGGCAGCATGGGCACTATTGTAGGGCATCAGCAACTCAGACCCTCATGACCAGTGCTGGCAAGCCGTCGGCTTCTAGACAGGAGTCTCTCCGCTTGTTCACGTTGAAGACGTTTTCACTGGTTCATCGCCTTGGTGTACACTGTCTTTAGCGACTGGCTACAGGAAGGATGCAGAACTAACAGTGAAAGCAAGTAGCACCCTGCGCTCCAAGGGGGCAGGTGGGTGACTTCAGGGAGAGCATAGTTGGCTTTTGAAGCCCTGTGTGCAGGGTTGGACACCAGAACCTAAAATATTGAATGATTCCTTTATTCCTGTTTAACACTTGCTTGTACCGTGAATCGAGAAAAACTCTTACTACTTCCTTGTCTTCGGGAACCACAGACATTGAGAATCGAACGGCTCCCTAGGAATGGCCAAGTCCTTACTCTTTATTTTATTTGAGAAACTAAAGCAAATTTCTCAGAAACAAAATACCACACAGCTGGGTCACAGAAGTGCTGAGACTAGAGAACTTGAACTGGATGGAATTCCCCCACCAGCTGGACCTCACAGACATAGAATTCGATCCATCCTAATCCTTGCTTTGTGTGATACTCATTCATCACCACGAACTAGTCAACATTTACTTGATAATAATACATAAGGGCCTGCGAACCCAGCATCCCCCAGCAGAGCTAGGGCATTGGCAATAACATGCTAAACTTAGGGGACTCCCGTCGCGCTCCCTCTCCCCCAGGAAGAGGTACCGTCTACCCGAATCCCGCATGCCCTCGATGTCCTTCCTGCCATTTCCTTGCATGCAGACGCAGTCCTTAAAATGCATACATTTTTAGTTTTTTTTTTTAAGGCTTATAAAAAGTATGTCATGCCATGGTTACCTTAATATTACATGACTAGGGTTCGCCCGTGGGGTTTGCAGTGGGTCCACTGGCCCATGGCGTAGGTGTCACTTGCCCATGAGAGGCTTTCGGATGCTCTGTGAGTTTTCCTGCTGTGTGAACAGGAATGTGAATAGTCTTGTGTATGTTTCTTATTCTAAAGTCGCAAGAGTTTCTGAGGGCTCTCTACTTAGCAAGAATTGCTAGGTAAGAGACTATACAAATGTTCCTTTTTGCAAAGTAATGATGAACTGTGTCCCAATGTGTGAGATCCTGTAGCTAGTGTGTATCAGGGGTCAGAGGGCTCTTCCTCTGAAGGGCTTGACAGTCAATAGCTTAGGCTTTGAGGGCCACATGCCGCCTCCGTGGCACTTACTCAGCTCCGTTCCTGGAGTAAAAGCAGCCACGGACAGCATGTCAATGAATGAGCATGGGTTCCAGGAATGCTTATTTTATGGACACTGGAATGTGAATTTCATAAATTCTTCACATGGCAAAATGCTGTTCTTCCTTTTTCTAATAACCATTTTAAAGTATGAACAGTCTCAGTGTGTACGAAAACAGAAGGCAGGCTGCTGACATCTTCCCTTCCTCTCCCTTCCTACATTATTTCCTCCTTTCTTTCTTTGTGATTTATTTAAAGTGTATCAATAGCTTCTTATATGTCACACAGTTCCAAATACGGAGGATACTGTCAGTAAATGAAGTGTATAATGATGGAATGGTGATGGGTATCATAAAGACAAGTCAAGAGAAGTGGATGTTGGTGAGAGAAGGTGATGCTTTAGACAGAATGGTCAGGAAAGGCCTCTCTGATAGAATGACATGGGGGCCGAGCTCTTATTTCTATTTATTATTTATTTTTCAACTACAGTTAACATTCAGTATTATCCTATATTAGTTTCAGGTGTACAGCATAGTGGTTAGACAGTCATATAATATACAACTGTCTAGTACCCACCTGGCCCCATACAGAGTTATCACAATTTTATTGATGCTCTTCCCTGGGCTGCACTTTACACCCCTGTGACCATTCTGTAAATGCCAGTGTGTGCTTTTCAATCCCTTCACCTTTCGCCCAGCCCACAACACCTCTCTCCTCTGGCAACCATCAGTCTGTTCTCTGTATCTAGGAATCTGTTTCTGTTTTGTTTGTTCATTTCTTTTGTTTTTTTAGATTCCACATATAAGTGAAATCAGGTGTTATTGGTTTGACTTTGTCTGACTTATTTCACTGAGAATAATACCTTCTACGTCCATCCATGTTGTCACAAATGGTAAGATTTCAGTCTTTTTCATGGCCAAGTAATATTCCAATATATATATATATACGTACCACTTCTTTATCCAGTCATCTATTGATGAGTATGTAGGTTGCTTCTATATCTTGACTACTGTAAACAATGCTGCAATGAATATAGGGGTACATATATCTCTTCAAATTGGTGTTTTGGATTTTTTTGAGATATATAGCCAGAAGTGGAATTGCTGGGTCATAAGGTAGTTCTATTTTTAATTTTTTGAGGAACCTCCAGACTGTTTTCCACAGTGGCTGCACCGATCTGCAACAGTGCACGAGGGTCCCCTTTCCTCCACACCCTTGCCAACACTTGCTTGTTGATTTAATGCTAGTCATTCTGACAGGTGTGAGGTGATATCTCACTGTGATTTTAATTTGTACCTCTCTGATTATTAATGATGTTGAGCACCTTTTCATATGTCTATTGGCCATCTCTATGTCTTCTTTGAAGAAGTGTCTATTTCAATCCTCCGCCCATTTTTTAATTGGATTGTTTGGGGTTTTTTTTGGTATTGTGTTGTATGACTTCTTTATAAATTTTGGATATTAACCCCTTATCAGATTTATCATTGGTGTTGAGCTCTTATATTTGAATGAGGGATTGAGACATACAAATACTGGAGAGGAAACTGTTTCATTGAGAGAGAAGAGTGAATCTATACACCCCCTCTGACCTTCACTATTCATATTTCTAATGCCACGCAGGACATCTTTCCCCAAATATGCCACAAACTCCTCCGACTCCTCTTGCCAATCCGAATTTATCATCTACTACAATCTTGGGTTTCCCACTTGGGGAAAGGTGTCTCTATTAGCCCATCATCCTGATCAAAACCTTTTGAGTTTGTTTCTCTTTCCTCCCCTTTACCCAAAACATCTATTTAGTCAACGAGTACTTTTATTTCTATGTCCTCAGTGTCTGTATTAGTTTACGAGGGCTGCCGTAACAAAAGACCTCGGACTGGGCGACGTAAACAACAGAAATCAATTTTCTCACAGTTCTGGAGGCTGCATGTCCAAGATCAAGGTGTGGGCAGGGTTGGATTCCTCTGAGGCCTGTCTCCTTGGCCTGCTCGCAGAAGGCCGCCTTCTCTCTGTGTTCTCACACGGCCTTTTCTCTGTGTGTGAGCATCCCTAGTGTCCTTCCCTCTTCTTATGAAAATACCAGTCAAGATTGGATTAGATCCCACCCTAACAGCCTCACTTTTACTTAATCACCTTTTTAAGGCACTGTCTCCGAATGCATTCACATTCTGAGGCACCAGGGAATTAGGGCATCAGCTTATGAATTTTGAAGGGACACAATTCAGCCCCTAACAGAAGCTTTTAATTTAATCCCCCCTTTTCTCCATTTTTAATGCCCTTTTCTTATTTAAGGCTCCTCTCTTTTCATTTATATTTATTAGTTTTCCTATTCTGGTTCATACTCTTATGATCAATTCTCCCTGTAGCGAGCAGAATAATCATGCAAAAAATGAAAACTTGATCATGTTTTATTCCACTTGAATCCTTCACTGGTTCCACCGTAGTCTCCAGGATAATGCTCAGCAGCATATCAAACGCTCAAGGAGCCATACCTATCTGCATGCCCAGTCCTCTCTGCCACCAGGTGAACTCTCCCCCTCTGTGCTGTAGTGATAAGAAACACCTTGTAGTTCAGGGCCTTTGCAAATTCTCTTTGCCTGAAATACCACCTCTGTTCTAATCCAGTCTGTTTACATGGTTAATTAATATACTGCACCAGGCACAGCGCAATATCCTCTTCTGTGGGAGACATTAGCAGATTGCCATTTCCAAATTTGTATAAGTTAGCTGTTCCTGCTGTGCGCTCTCCTAGACCTCAGTGTCTGCTCACAAAGTGATACAGTGTAATTATTTCCACCTTGGACTGGGAGGAGGGAGGACTGGGAGCAGGGACTGTGTCCTGATTTATTCCTGTGTCTTGTGTAGCCGAGTGCCTGCTCCTTGTAGGCACTTAGTAAATATTTGCTACATAAGTTAATGAATGAATAAATGAGGCGATAAAAAACATTAGCTAGAAGGAACATTTTAAAATATTATTTCAATCCTCTATTGCCAGTATTTTAAAAAGTTATCCATTAGAGTTTAAAAATAAACCATTAGGTTTTACTAAGCAAAATAGATGGCTATAAAATGGTATAATTATGACAGTTTATATGTAGGAAAAGGCGCTGAAAATGGATAACTGATATTTAAAAGCAGTTGTTTTTTGTACACAGGCAATGCATGTGTATATAATTTATTTCCTTTTCTCTCCATTCCTGCATTTTTCAAACAGCCTCAGTTCTATGAAATGTCCTATGACTCTACTGATGATAACACATTTACCACATTTCCCTCAACATTCTGAAATCGTTCTCTCCTTTACATTCCACTGTTTATAAAATAAAAAGTGGCATCTGCAACAAATCACATTGCCACAAGTCCACACTTTCAGGGGAACCAAAATCAAACACATAACAGGTCTGGGAGGATGCATTTCTCCGACCCACTGTGAGATTTCCATTAAGCCCTTCAAAATTCTCCAGCTCTTGGCCCTGAGGACAAACAAAAAGTCTAATTTTTGATCAAGGGTTACTTCCAGTTACAATGTTCTACTGTCACAGAGAAACTCTCCCAGTTGGCCACACCCTGCTGCTAAGAAGGTGAGGACCCTCCCCAAGGTTCACATTTGGTGCAGCTACAGGACGTAAGGCACAGACTTGGGAAAAAGGCTAAACCCCACTCAAAACATCATTCCCATTAAAATCACATCATACGGAGTACTATCCCCTAAATGTTTTTATTTTTCTGTAGCTCCAACAATACAAATAGTGCCCTTCAGGCAGACTTGCGCGGTAACTTTCACTTAGGAGAAACGCAGAAAGGAGTAGACAGTCCTATTCTTGGGAAAGGAGAAGTAATAATGGCGTGGTTTCTGGGACCCTCCCCTCTGACTGTCTTCCATGTACGGATCATCTCCATGCCAGATAACAGAGCTATGGAGTTTCCGAGATGGAGAAATTCTTGCAGATTATCTAGTATACATATATACAGCCTCACTGACAGGGAGGAAATGAAAGCCCAAAGGAGCCAAGAAACAAGGTAAATACACTCCTTCTCCTTCCCGTGGGAGGCCTGGGGAAGGGCATTGCGGGATAAGTAACACGCCTCTGTTATGACGCCGTCATTTCAGCTTCCGCAGGCTCTGCCCTCAGCGGGACCTGGGCTCCCCAGATGTGATCTCGGGCAGATCATTTGGTCTGTCCACCCTTGCACGTCCTCAGTTGCAAAGTACTCGTTTTAAAGGACTTGCTCTGTAAAGTCATGTTGGAATTAAATGAGAAACTGGTTAGGAGAATACCTGGGTCCATTAATGACACCGGTGTTAGTTGTGGTTGTCATCTAGTCTCCATTTTTTCCCACTCTTTAGACGGGGCGTCTGGAAGATCAAGACGTAGGGTGTGTGAAGACAGCCACGTGGTCGCTTCTGCCTGCGAATGTTTGGGAGGCAGCCAGCTTGAATCTCCCTCGTTGTTAGGACTTTTAAAGACCGACAGAGGAAGGACAGCCCCAAGTGACAGTGGTTGACGCGCTTAGGGCTTGGTGGAGACTGGCTTTCTTCTAAGCGGTTTTCATGTGTTTTTCCACTGATTCCTCAAACAAGGTCACAAGGCAGGCAGGTACTGTGACAATCCCCGTTTTAACAAGAGGAGGCAGACGCAGAGGGATTACTTTAGACACGTGAAGGGGGTACTTCATCCCGCCTCCCACATCACCCCTCTGACTCCAACATCACAAGTCAAGGTGACTTACCCGCCCCCCCCCCCCGCCTTGAGGTCTTGATTCTGACCTTTGACTTCTGGAGGTGCCAGTGACTTTCCCGGAGGCACGAGAGGTCCCCACCAGTTTTCTGGCTGTCCCATCACCCATCTCACCCACCCCCCAGTGTACAGGTTTTATAGAGCAAAAGGGCAGCCTTTGATGAGAAGCTCGGATACCTGGTAATAAACTAGCACACAGCATGTGTAAGGATACGTATGTTAGGCCACTGGTGTAAGATAACACTTTCAAACACCATCAGATCTGGTTACTTTCCAGGTCATTCATCTCTCCGTCCCTTCTCTGCCTCTTCTCTGTCCTTTGCAAGGCATTAAGACAAGGCTAATGCCCCAGGGAAGGGAAGGGAGATGTTCACTAGAACTAAGTTATTACTCAGGTTTGGGCTTCAAATCAGACTTTTATTTATTTTTTATGCATAATTCTTTTTCTTAATTAATTTATTTTTGTTACAGATGTTTCTCCTTTTTCCCCCAGACACCCTCCTCCCTGCCCGCACCGCCCCCCCCCCCCCCGCCCAGCATTGTTGTCTATGTCCATTGGTTACACATACATGCATATAAGTTCTTTGGTTTATCAGACTTTTAGAAACTCTTAGCAAGATAGTCATTTTAGAGGAAGAAGTGATTTTTCTTGACTTCAGAAGTTAGGTTTTATCACAGTCCAAAGCAGAGATTAACTAAAGTAACCTATGGAGTACAGAAAGAATATGGTTAAACACAAATTTCTTAGCACACAGTAGAGAGAAAAGCCTTTCAGTCAATGGTGGGTGAAAAGAGGGAGAAAGAGCGGAGAGGAGAGAAGGAGAAGAAAGCGTGGGAAGGAAAGAGGAATAGAAGAAATGAGGCTGTGGTGGAAAGGAGAGTGACAGAGACAGGGAGAAGAGAAGAAAGCAGAACCCCAAGTTCCCTCGTCTCCCCCAACTTCTGCTGGGTGTCAAAGTCCAGAGAGTAGGTGGATGCAGAGATACCCAGGCTGTTTCAGGGAAGTAAGACAGGGAGACAGGTAGGATCTGAGAGCGTTGGGGCATGAATCCCTTTAAAGAAAGAGGTGAGAGCCCTGGCCGGTGTGGCTCAGCGGTTAGAGCATCGGCCCGCGAACCAAAGAGCCCTGGGTTTGATTCCATCCAAGGGCACATACCTCGGTTGCAATTCGGTCCCCAGCCCTGGTTGGGGTCTTGAAAGAGATAACCAGTCGATGTGTCTCTCTTATATCCATGTTTCTCTCTCCCTCCCTCCCACTCTATCTGAAGATAAATGGGAAAAAAATATCCTCAGGTGAAGATTCAAAAAAAAAAGAAAGAGATGATAAATACTCCTATACATGTCCCCCACTCTCCCTGTGTCTGTTTTCTGTCCTCCAACAGCTCTAGCCAGGAAACGTTTTACGTGTTCCCTTCGTAACTTTGTGACTCGTGTCTGGATTTAGTAAGCCTGATCTGTGTTTCCATCTGTTCACTCGAGCGTCCAAATAATCCAGCAATTTATGCGTTCCATTGTACTGTCACCCCTTCTTTTTCCATCTCCAAAGAAGCATCGTTTGGGAAATGTTCCGCAGGTCTGGAAGAAATGCTCCTCTCTCCGATATGCCACTCACACTCCTGCACTGAAAAGGTTTCAGATGTTTGTAGGGACATTCAAAGACGTCAGGTGGCTTGAAATATTCCCCGCTAACGTGCATTGTCTCACGTGAAACAATGTGTTCTGTGGAAGCAAATGGGCTACTGAAGAGAACGCTTCGTCTTCCTTCCCATGATAACTCACAGCCTTACCTTATTTCTCAAAATGTTTTTAAATGATGGCCAGCACGTGACCATCTGAGCGCGCAGCACTTTGCCGGAACGATTCTGGTGGTGCTTTGACCTTTTTGCCTCCTTAGCTGTCTGTCCTGAGACCCTAACTTGCTGAGGACAGAGAGGCAGGAAGTGAGGCTGTCATAAGAATATGCCATGTCTGACTGGGACAATCTTACAGGGTTTCATTGGCCTCAGTCTCCTTTGAAGACTCGGAGAGTTGGAGTCCCCAAGCCCCGTCCTGGGTTTTCTTCTCTTTGCTCTTTCTACACAGTGCCCCTCGGTCACCTCCTCCATGTCCCTGACACTAATGCAGTCCGTGGGCTGCACCTCCGACAGCCACTTCTCCAGCTCACCTTTCTCCCCGGTCCCAGATGCTCACATCTGATTGTTTCCTTGGCCATTTCCAATCCCGCTCAGTGAAAACGGACATTTGGATGTCTCCAGCAACAAAAATGTGATCTCCCCCCTCCCCCAACACTGTCCCCTCCACCCGCTTCCCACCCTGCCTCAGGCCTTCATCACCCTATAGTCTGTGTCCATGGGTTATGCATGTATGCATATAAATTCTTTGGTTAATCTCTTCCCTCTGAGATCCGTCAGTCTGTTCCCTGCTTCCCTGTCTGTTGTTCTATTTTGTTTGTCAGCTTATCTTGTTCATTAGATTCCACATATAAATGAGATCATGGGATAACTTGTCTTTCTCTGACTGGCTTATTTCCAAGTAAGGTCATCTTCACAGGTTCTGGGTGTGTGTGAATTTTGAGAGGACACTTTTCAATGCAATACCATAGGTTCACTTGGATTCGGACCTATCAGAGGATACCTTGGTATTGCATTTCAGTTTTTTATATTTGGAAGTCATTGTATACTCTCAACGGACGATGAAACGACTGAATTTGAGAGTTTAGGTATACCTGCACAGGAAATCACAGATGTTTGCCAAAGAGCTCATATTCAGATCACCGTTCTTTCCTCGTGCGGGAAATCGGAACAGACCCTGGGCATGGGCGTGCTGACTCCTTCTCTGTCACCTCCTCTCTCTGTCCCATGATCACAGCAATTCTTCGGAACTGTCATCTCTCAGTTACATCCTAGGACGCTTAAAAGTTTCTATGAAGCTAGTCGTTTTTCTTCCTTCTTTCTGCTTTTTCACTTGTCACTTTTGTGGAAGGGTCAGCAAACTTGCTCTATAAAGAGCCGCCGAGTAAATATTTTAAGTTTTGTGGGTCACACGGACTGTCACAGCTGCGTGACGGACTGAGCAGTGTGATGACAAGCAGAGGCGCCGAGTAAATACATCAGCAGGGCCATGTTCCAGAGGGACTGCACTGGTGTGCATTTCCTCGTACTTCCCTGGGCCATGGAATTTTATTCTTCTTTTGATTTTTGTTCTACCTGTTTAAAACTCTACAAAGCATCCCCACCTTGAAGGCTGTACAAAGGGAAGGTGGGCCAGAGTTTCCGGCCCCTGCCAAGCCTTGTTCTTCTCTCTGGTTGGTGTGTCTGCCTTCTCATCCCCCGTTCTGGCTTCCAGAACATTCTGCACACTGTGAAATACTCCATGCCGTTTTTCTCTCCTCACTTTTTCTTCCTTTCCTTTCCTTTTCTTTATCCTCCCTTCCCTCCACACTCTCTTTCTCTCTCTCTCTCTCTCTGGTTACTATGCTCCCAAAATAAATACCCAATGCCCCTAAATTATATTTGATAATTGTACGTCAATCATTTTAATCATTTTTACTTTCTAAAAATTGAGGGGCAGTGATATAGGTCACGGTGTTATTCGTGTGATAGTTATTCCTTTATTTAACATAGAAACTAGTCTTTACAATCCCTATGCAAAAAGAATATAAATTGTAATAATCCCTTGATTATTATCAGAAGCATGTGTTCGCTATGCTGGGTGATCAGCTTGCAAACACGTCCAAAATTAGGGAACACTGCGCCAAGTCCTGTGCGCCACGACCCAGCTTCGCCAAGGTGCCATCCATGCCTGCTCATTTCATGTGCCCCACTCCCGGGAATGCCATGTGCCCCCCAGGCTCCAGACATCCGTGGGTATGTGAGCATCTAACTCTTAAAGATTATGATTCTCTTTTTAAAAGCCTATCTAGAATCACGTTATCCGGTCTACAAAACAGTTCATTGTAATATTAGGGGGACTGGAAAGTAATGTTGTTTTTTTACATTAAATTCAAACAGATAAATTTTTAACAAGTTTTTATTTTTAATCAATGATGTAATCACCCTCGTTATCAACAACCTTTTGCCATCTAGTGTGCAAATTTTCAATGCCAGATCAATAAAAATCAATTGGTTTTTAGCAAAATATCTGGAGATGGCATTTTGGACATCATCCAAATTTTCAAATTTTTTGCCACTTAGAAAATGTTGTAGCAATCGGAATAAATGGAAATCCGATGGCACAATATAGGGCGAGTATGGTGGGTGAGGCAATACCTTCCACCCCAATTCATTAATTTTTTCCAAGGTTCACCTTGCACAGTGCAGTCTTGCATTATCGTGTTGCAGAATAACGCCTTTTCTGGTGACAATCGCTGGGCACTTTTCAATTAAAGATTGATTTACTCGATCCAATTGTTCACAGTAAAGGTCTGCATTCAGTTTGTCCAGGTTTCAGCACTTCAAAATGAACGACCCCGCGAATACTCCACCAAACACACAAAAGTGCCTTTTTGGGGTGTAAACCTGGTTTAGCTGTACTTCGTGGCGATTCATTCGGAGAGAGCCACCACCTTTTGCGTTTTGGATGATCATAGAGGACCCATTTCTCATCTCCAGTGATCAAGCGATCAAAAAACGCTTCTGTATTGTGCCGCTGAAGCAATGAGTTGCATGTGGTGGACCGGTCAGCTTTGTTTTCTTCGGACAGATTATGCGGGACCCAAACACCTGCGCTGCTTACTTTACCAATCTGCTGCAGATGTTCTTGGATGGTCGACCAAGGTTGGTTAAGAGTGTTTGACAGTTCCTCGATTGTCTGACACGGATTTGCTTCCACTTCCGCCCTTAACATGTCATTACTTTAACGACATTACTTTCCGGTCCCCCTAATACCTTCATATCTTCAAATATCCAGTGTTAATTTCCCCCAGTTGGTTCATAGTTGTTTTCTGTAGTTTGTTTGAATTAGGATCTAACAAAAGTCCACACACTGGTTTGTTGATATCTTTCCTAAGTCTCTTTTAATTTATAGATTCAATCTCTCTCTCTCTCTCTCTCTCTCTCTCTCTCTGTCTGTCTCTGTCTCTCTCTCGCTTCTTACAGTTTATTTGTGGAAGAAACCAAGTCTTTTGATTATTGTGTTTCCCACAGTCTTTTTAACTGGTATGGTCCCAGTGGCCTAGAGGTTTGAGCAAACTCACGTTGGAATGGTTTGCCAATACTACGTTATAGTTGGTGGGGTGTCCTTCCACCAGGTGACCCACAATGTCTAGTTGTCTTTATTTTGTGATGTTAGCAGTCGTCAGTGCCTGTTCATGCAAGCATTTGTGGTGGCAAAATCACGCTCTTCTGACCTCACCATCATTGCTCCTTCTGACGCTGGAAATACTTCCACAAAGGAAAACGCTTCCTCTTCAACTTGTTGCTTATCCTGAGTTTTCACAGGAAAGGTGGCATACACGTTTGACTCTTTTCCTAATTCAGGGTGGCAGCCCTTTAGTCCACAAAGATAATCACCGCTTATTAACGATGCCTGAAGAACGGATTCGTTTTCTTGAACATTTCCTCCAAACCTGGACCTTTCTACTTTCCAGATCAGAGATGCGTTAGCTTAGGATTTGGGGGGAATGATGCTGCCCCTTATCTGTGCCTTAAACTCTATCTGCGTGTCTCTGGGTTTCAGCGGCTGATGGCTGAGCAGGGCACCTTACTTGCTTTATTTTTGACTGTCGCCTGTCAAGTGACAAAACTAGAAGGACTTAGCAACACGTTTGATGCCCTTTATTCAAGGGAGGGCAACCTGTGCATTGATGGAGCACCTCACAGGCGGGAGTAATCCTTCTGAGGGCCTTGGAGCAAAGGTGACTTACAGAGTGAGTGTATAGAGACAACAGGACACAGGCAGGACTGACCAGGAAGTTGGGGATTTCCTTATAAGGTCAGCAGGTCCCGTTTTCCAGGGAAAGGTAAGCGAGCTCAGGCTGAGGGGGAGGACTGTGATGGGTTAGGTTTCCTTGGCAGGTGTTTGTCCCAAGTGCAGGCTGATTTAGGGTTTGATTTCTGACAGGGGGCAGGTCACTGGGGTGGCTTCCATTCTGCGGGTCCAGACACACGAATTACCTTTGTCACACCTAACATGACTTCATTCGTTCAGCGAGTATTTACTGAGCACTTGAGTACCTGTAGCAGGTACTCTGTCAGTGAGAATTAAGCAACCTCAAGGATACCTATGTGCCCTCAGGGACTTCACAGAGGTGTGGCCACAACAAGGAGAAAAATGCACACCCACTGGTAAACATGGACTGTCAGGGGAGCAGAGAGAGATGGGTGGAGATCTCATCTGAATTTGGCGTAGTCTTGGGGATTGGGAGTGGGCGATGTTTTCTGGCAAAGTGCTTAGAAACCGAGACCTGAAGGACTAAAGCTGGGGGCGGGGGGAGTGTCCCTGGCACAGGGGACTCAAGTGCTGAGGTCCGAGGGGCGTTAGTATTTCAGGAAGGCTCACAGAACCCTCTGTAAACAGTGAAATTGCCTCCTACATTTGTACTTGTGTTATGATTAAAGGGAGAACAGTTTTAGCCCCCTTAAATATGTTCACTCTGATATCTTAAGGGTTTTCTGTCCCTAAAATGTGATTTCTAGCTAATTATCCTCAGCAAGGAACTGTCAGACAGTCTTGCTAATGCTGCCCACAGTGGGGCTGCTTCAGTGAATAGGAACTGAGTTAATGGGGAAAAGGAAACACTTAGAGAAGTTGGTTATTTGGGGATTTTCTTCCAGGGTGATGAATGTTATCTGTACCATCAAAAAAAAAATTTATTTTTAAATGAAGCCTGGTGCGTGGATTGGAAGGAGGGAGGAAGGACCGCACATCCTGTAATGGGAAGTCACCTACGGCGCAGCCCGCAGTGCCTCCAAAGAGGTGAATTGCTGTACGCATTTGACCTTCCCAAGTTTCATAGGGCGAACAGCGATGGCTCGGCTCCACATGAAAGGAAGGGCCGTCTTCTAAGATTCTGTCCTCTTCATAGCGAATCAAACTGCCTTTTGCCATTGTGTGTTTTCTGCACCATCAAAGCTTTTTGCATAGAAACTTCAGAAAGAATAGAATTTCTCAAGTCATCCTATTCCAGCTGGGGCTTAAACTAAGTCCTAAGAGAAAATAAAGTTTCCCAACCATAAAATATAAACATATACACAGTACAATCCTGGAAAATTTCCAAGCGTTCCATATGTTAAAGACTTTGCTATAGGTCATGGATGGTTTCGTGGTTTACACACGACATGTCTTGACTCGGATTACTCTGGCCATTGCCTGAATATTATTGGATGTCAGCACTTACTTTTTCAGGTTGTACCTTATGTCGGGCACCTTCTTCCCACTAGGTCTTCGGTGGTATTAAGTGTTTGTTATTCGTCTCTGTGTGCCCAGCGCTTGGAATAAAGCAGATGGTTCATAATTGAGAATTCAGACGCTCGTGATGGTCTCACCACCTGAGGACAGGTACACACACCTCCCACGGTATAATCACTAGCTTCCTGTTCAACCCGGAAAGCAAACGGTGGTTTCAAGAAGCTCACTCACTGTACCTTGGACATATTTTTATGCTGTCTTTTTGATACTCTTACACTCTAATGTCTTGTAAACATCGCAAGTACAGAGCCAGGATTCTGTCCTTTCGAATGTCACTTTGTTTCATCTGCGAAGACTTTCTAAACGTTTCTTTTCTGAAGCTTAATGTTACAAAGCTATCTGGTGGGATGTAGCACCCGTGAACTCCACCCCGAGTGGGTGTTTCACGGGAATCGTTGATGATGGTGGTGACAGAGGTGTGTTGGAAATGAAATGAAGAAAAGGTTAAAGTATATGATTAGCACGATATTTCCTGAATGTCTGCGGACTGCTAGGCACTGTTCTAAGAATGTGAGATTGATCCGTAAGCAAACCGTTTTTAAAAACTCTCTGACATCCTGGAGTTTACAGTCTATGGGAAAAGGGTAGTAGGGGAGGCGGACAATACAAGATGACAATAACAAATAAGTCAATTATATACTATGTTAGAAAGTCACGTGTGCCATATGGAAAATCAGAGAGAGTAAGGGGCAGAGTGGACAGACAGGCCTGGCCAGTGTGGCTCAGTTGGTGGGGCATCATCCTGTGCACCTAGAGGTTGTCAGTTTCATTCCGGTCGGGGCACATACCCAGGTCGCAGGCTTGATCCCCAGTCAGGGATGTGCAGGAGGCAGCCAACAGATGATTCTCTCTCTCTCCCTCTCCCCCACTCTCTCTCTAAAATCAATAAAAACATATTTAAATAGGACTGACAGGGTGGGCCTCAACACGAATATGCTATTGGATCAAGACTAAATGGAGCCCAGGCCGGTGTGGCTCAATAGGTTGGAGCATCATCCTATATACCGAAAGGTTGCAGGTTCGATTCCTGGTCAGGGCACATGCCTAGGTTGCTGTTCAATCCCTGGTTGGGGCGCATACAGAGGCAACTGATCAGTATTTCTCCCCACAATCCCCACCTCCAACCTCTCTCTCTGAAATCAGTGAAAAACATGTCCTCAGGTGAGGATTAAAAAGTATAAATAAAGACTAGATGGAAGTGAGGGAATTAGCCTTGAGACCATCTGGGGAAATGCCTTCTACCCCGAGGAAAATACCAAGGAGAGGCCCTGAAGCGTGAGCGTCTGGTGCATCCCCGCCACAGGCTGGAGGTCAGTGTGGGGGAGTGGGTATTTGAAGCAATTTTCTTACCCAAGTATGTGCCATCTGTTTGGAAGTATTTTTAAACACTAAGAAGTGTTACCTTTAAAGGTCCACAGAAATGGTCAGTCACTGATCCAAGATGACATTTACTTAGTCTCCAGGTTTTAATTCAGATGAAAATCGAATTACTGAGATAAACACCAGTCATCACAGAGCAGCTTGAATCTGTTACACAGGGAGGGAGTCGCCTTGCTGGGACAGAGATGGCCTCAGGCTGTGACACACACACAAACTCATCTCCAGCCGATGTGAGAGAGAGGAAAGGCAAGGGAAGGTCAGCTTGTCTAAGCATCGACAAAATCGCAGTCCATAACTCCAGCCGGATTGTGAGCGAATTTCAACGTCCCTCCCGGGGAACAAAAGCATTAACAAAACAGCTGTCTTTCCAGAAAACAGCTCATGTCTTCCTAGAAGAGAGACACCCATAAGCTCCACCTGGTCCCTCCGGGGGGAGAAAGTGAGCACTCGGACGTATGCTCATTCACAGAGCTGGGTTTCCCACCCGTCTCTGGGCTGGAGCCGTGAGCACAAAGGTAATCCGCGCTTCCCACTCCCCGCAGACCATCGTCTGGACTTCTAGCTCATCTCCACGGGGCTTCCCGCGGAGGCCCCATCTGCTCTGCACCCCTCATGTCTCTACGCGTGGCCAGCCTGCAAAGCTGGCGGTATGAAAAGGCCCCGACGGCCACAGCCCGCCCAGGAGCAACAGCCTCCGTGACAGGAGCGTCTGGGCCACGGGCGTCTTTGTAGTACTCACACGGGATCTAGTTGGGGAGGGAAAAAAAATGACATCGAGTTTCTAATAATGTCAGTGATGTCAGCAAGATCATCATCACGGAGGAAGGCTTCTAACCGAAATAACATTCTATGAAACGTACGGTCGTTCAGCTTCTCGGCCTGGAACACGGATGAAACTTGCAGACAGATGCTCTTACAACAGACGGACTGACTGAAAAAGACACTGGGGTAACCTGATGTTATGCCGGGTCATTCTATCTAAAAGCTGTCTAAACAGCTTTGTAGAAATTGAAGCTTTAAATAACTAGGGGTGGTAACTCCGTAAGAAACTACTTCGTGACTTATTCAGGGAAGCACACATCGCTGGTGCGATAGTCCCCGGATTATTACTTTGGTAAATCAGCATTGTCGCATAAGGTTGGTCTGGAAGGAGGTACCTCTTAGGTGTTTGCTTGTTTCAATGTGAAATACTTCTAGTTGGTATACAACACCCAGATTTAGAAACAGGACATCAAATACAAAAGTAAAGCCTGGGTACACCCCTAATCCTGGTCCCCTTGCCTTGTTCCAGAGGGAACGCGTTCAGCTTCTCACTGTTGAGAACGATGTTAGCTATGGGCTTGTCATAAACGGCCTTACATAAATATTTTAAAACTGGTGAGTTAATCTTCTTTTTTATCCTCACCCGAGGACATTTTTGCATTCATCTTCAGATAGAGCGAGAGGGAGAGAGGGAGGAAAAGAGAGAGAGAGAGAAACATCGATGTGAGAGAGACACATCGAGTGGCTGCCACCCACATGACCCCAACCGGGGCCGGGGACAAACTGCAACCGAGGTACGTGCCCTCAGCAGGAACCAAACCCGGGACTCTCTGGTCCGAAGGCCGACACTCTAACCGCTGAGCCAAACCAGCCAGGGCACGGTGAGTTAATCTTTTTATCTCCAGAGATTTCCAACACATATGCCCATATGCTAGGACTTTCAACCCATGGACTCTTATCGTGGCTGTGTAATCTTATACTTCATGATTCCAGACCCTTCCGTTTCTAGTCCGTCCAGATCCCATGTGCTACATCCTTTTTGTTTCCAGTGTATTTGCTCTGAGCTCTAAGAAGAATGAAATTGCTCTTATCACCTTCTTCTCACGGCTCATCCCTTCTTTACCTTCATGATTCATTGAAACTGAATGTCTCCTTGGTCACGTCGGGGCTTCCTAAGGCTGGGTTACACATACTTCCAACATGCGAGCTCATGGTACCCCCTGCCCATCCAGCTCTGTTGTGGCCCTTGTTTGTAATTCGTCATTTCGACCTTAGTGCTTTCTCATCGCCACTGGACTCCACGCTGGCTGGGGACAAGAACTTAAGTTTTTTTGTTTTCATCCATTTGTCCCCAGTAGCTAACACGGGGCTGAAGCAGATCAGGAACGCAATAGACTGTTTGTGAATGTGGGCATTATTGTGATTCCCATTCTTCACAGGAGAACATGGCTTCCTTTAACTGATACGTTTCTTCCCTTGGATATGTGCTCCTCGAAGACTGTAAATTTTTAAGTTTTGCAAAAGCAATTTTTATGATGCTCTAGTATTTCATTGGAGATCCTTGCTCATAGCTTCCTCCTAGGGGATGTTTAATTGTCGGTTGATTGAATCAGGATACCATTCAGATGTCTGTGTCCAAAGAAAGCCACACACAGAGTTACTGGAATGCAGTTTGTAAGACCGAGGAGGAATTTAAGGAGACACAAAACTGAAGTCACTGGTTTTATCCAGCAGCCAAGGTTCACGTGCAATGTGGGCTATCTTAGGTGAAGCATATGTTATGGCTCAGCTCCCGTTGTGTGATTCTAAGAGAGAGAGACCCCAAATCCCCCTGAAGATAAACTAGAATAGGTAAGAGGGCTGCTAAGGAATTTTTAGGTTGGTCATGTCCCTCAAACAAGTTTTATTTATTTATTTTGTTTTTCTTTATTGATTTTAGAGACAGCGGGAGAGAGAGTTAGAAACATCGATGAGAGAGAATATCAACTGGCCACCTCCTGCATGCCCCCCACTGGGGATCGGGCCCACAACCTGGGCATGTGCCCTGACCGGGAATCGAACCGGCGACCTCTTGGTGCATGGGTCGATGCTCAACCACTGAGCCACACCGGCCGGGCTCAAACAAGTTTTATATACCATTTCAATTCAGGTAGTTTATACTATAAGATTCTCTTCTTTTTAGATGATTTCCGATTTCCAGTGACTGAAGGTGAAGACAGCTCTCCGATGAGCAAAGGGGACATTAACACTTCAGTGATGCTGGAAAAGCAAAACCACGTCCATGCCTGTGCCGATGTTGGGACACAGGACATTTCCGCACTGGCCTCCGCTCAGATCGGCCTGGTACTCAGATACACCGTACATAGATCTGCTCTGTCATGTGAACCTCAGACGGTGTGTGGATAACATGACACACCGTCCAAGAACAGCAGAGATGTGGTTAGAAACCGGTTCTGTCCTGGGAGGCGTTCTTCTTTGCCTTTTTTCCCTGGTCACTTTCTGGCTCTATGAGTTCCTGGCCAGAACTCCAGCCATGCAAGGAACTGCGTTCTCATGAAGGGAATTACTTGAGAATCACAGATAGGAGAAGAACAGGGAGTCACGGGTAAACAGGTAGCAGAGGGGTCTTTCTAAGGGACTCATGTCAACATAACTAAACTGGGTGATCTCGAAGGCCTGCATTATTGCCAAGGAGAGGGACGCATTCACAATATGTTCGATATGTGACCCAGTAATTGAAACATATTAAATCAGCTGTATTTAAAACAATATGCAATGTGACAGTTTTTTTGTTTTTGGTTTTAATCCTCACCGATGATATGTTTTTATTGATTTTAGAGAGAAGGGAAGGGGGAGAGAGAAACATGGATGTGAAAGAGAAACATCAGTTGGTTGCCTCCTGTGTGCACCCCAACTGGGGATCAAACGCGCAGTCCAGGTATGTGCCCTGACCAGGCATCAAATCTGCAACCTTTTGGTGCATAGATTGATGCTCAACCAACTGAGCCACCCAGCTGAGCCACCTGGCCAGGGCTCAGTGTGACAGTTTTTAAATATGTGATTGCATGAGACAGATACTGAGCTCTCAGCAATTACAAAGGACATTTTCATAACACACAAATCTGAAGAGAGTATTTGAAATACACTCCTTTGTCAATTGCTTCTTAATGTGACAGACACTTAGAATGCGGCATAGACAATAGTTTCTAAGTGCATTACACACATATCTGATGATTCTGTAAGCACATTGTGACTATGGGAATGATTCTTCATTTTTCTACTGCGATACTAGGAAAGGAAAATCTATACACCATAACCACCTTCTTTCTTCTAGATGCTGGATACTTGCAAAATTGTTAATAGCCATTTGTCACTTAAGATTTAATGGATCCAAAGAATCATTTCAATGTGTCATAGGCCAGCATTAAAAAATAATCTGCGAGATGCATCAATAGTAATTGTTTGATGCCATCCATTTGAGCTCACGTATTACTTTCTATAATGCCATGACACCAAAAAGTTTTAAGTGTTTACAAAGATACATGTATATTTTTCCAAACTTTTCTAAAGTAGAATTGTATGGATGCCAAGAGTAGTATGTCAGCTAATAAGGTAAAGGACGCTGCTTGAGCTCCAAACCTTCCGGCATCGACAGCTTTCCATCTTCCTTGAGGTCACACCCACCCATCTTCACTACATGTCCCCCTCAACACCCGCTGTCATTTCCTCCCTCCCTCACGGGCCTCCTTGTATACCTGAACGATGCCAGGAATATCCCAGAGTTGGAATATTTGCATTTGCATTCCCTCTATATGGAATCCTTTTCCCCAGTCACATGGCTTGCTGGATAATGACCTTTTATGTTTAACTGTGATACATTGTGTTTAAAAATGCAATCCCCAAACACACGGTCTATTCTTCCCTTGTCTGATTTAGTTTTTCTCCTAGCCATTATCACTCCCTAACTATGTTTAGCCCCCTAGAATATAAGAATGGAAGCTGCAAAAATGTATGAGTGCTTTCTACTCTGTGGTTTCCCTAGTGTCCAGATCCCTACCTATCATATAGTAGGGACTCAATGATGAGTGAATGAGTGGGCTATAAAACAAATGTAGGTAACTCATGAACAAGGGTTTGAACCGTGTGGGTTCACTTCTATGTGAAAGTTTTTCAACAAATACTGGAACTGCCTTTTCTCTTATCTATGATTTTCTTTACTTCTTCTTTTTTTTAATGCTTTTTCTTTATTGATATTAGAGAAAGAGAAAAAGGGAGAGGGACAGAGAGACAGAAACATCGATGAGAGGGAACATTAACTGGCCACCTCCTGCATGCCCCCCACTGGGGATCGGGCCCACAACCTGGGCGTGTGCCCTGACTGGGAATCAAACTGGCGACCTCTTGGTGCATGGGTCGATGCTCAACCACTGAGCCACACCGGCCAGGCATGATTTTCTTAATAACTCTTTTCTCTAGCTTACTTTGTTGTAAGAAGACAGCATATATCCATATAACATATATGTGAATCAACTATTTATGTTACCAGTAAGGCTTCTGGTCAAGAGTGGGCTATTAGTAGTTACATTTGGGGAGGCATCAAGAGTTATACACAGATTTTCGACTGCACAGGGGTCGCCACCCCTAACCCTCGTTCTGTTCATGGGGCAGCTGTGTAAAGAAGACGGTGCCCCGGAGGTTGGTGCTGAAATGTGTGTGAGGAGGGGAATGGAAGCTTGTTTCGGGCCAAGAAGTCACTAGGACCAAAATATTAGAAACTCGTCAATATTAACACATTGCTTAATGTCTTTACAGTTATTGACAGAGAACATAAATGGATGACCATTTGGTTTCACTTGCTTAATGAATGTTTCCCTTTATGAACATTATTTTGTGTAGATGGAAAAGGGGGTTATTATCCTTCCAAGAAGGGTCAGATTAGAATGCCATTCCACATGAGTCAAAGAAGGAGATTTCTAAAGTACTGCTACCGGGTAAGGATTTTTAAAAAGAAGAAGTAGAATTTGAAGGTTCTATGCCAAAGGCTGATTGTAACCGAAAAGAGATACAATTAACCTAATTCAATTAAAGGATCTTTCATTAGATGAAGGGAAATCTGCAGGCCTGGATAGAACTGACAGTCAGTTTGGTGTCAGAATCGTGGCAGAAAGTGACGGATTACTAATAGATTCTAGCCCGTTGCTGCATCAGGCCACAGGTAACACCGGACAAACAATTCCCCATAGAAGATGCGTTAGTGTGGGGGGCACCACAGCAGACTTCGTTTTCACTGCTTACGAGCTAGCTGGAAAGTATTCCAACACAGAGGCCTGTTGTCTCCGATGAAGGGACAGGACTGCGGAGAGGAGGCTCGTCATGGCAGAGCCAGAAGGTGAACCGAAGTGATTTGAAGAAGTTCCTGTAATCGCTCCTAATTCATTCTTCTACTCAACCAGTATTTTTGGAGGCCTGGTGGGTGCGGTTCTCTGCTCTGAGCCCTGTGCGCACGGCACAGAGAACAATCCTTGCTTTCTTTCCTTCTAATGTGGGGAAGCAGACATAGAAACAAAAACAAAAAAGGCAATTAAAAGGTGCACGAAGTCAGGTGAGAGCAATGCTGTGGAGGAAAAGCAAGCAGGACAGGGAGATGGAAAGCAGCTGTGTGGGGGCGGGGGAGGGGGAGGGACTCAGCCAGGGCTGAGGACGTGGCGGAAGGACGCCCTAGACGGGAAAGACCTGCGGAAGGCTCCGAGGAGGGCCCTGCACGGCGTGCTGGAGGAGCGCACCGAGGTCGGTGTGGCTGGACCCAAATGAGCCCCGGGCAGCACAGCAGCGCGAGAGGGAGGAGGCTTGCATCCTGGAGGGCCCTCAGCTACTGTAAGACCCGGACTTCCACGGGAACGAAACCCACTGCCACGCGAGGGCTCTGAGCAGAGCACCAGAATCGTGGCCACATGGCGATGCTTCCAGCCACGTCCTCCTCCTCGCTGCCTCTCCTTTCCACAGGGAAGTTGTCAGCACGCAGAACACCAAGGTAATGCACGTGAGCTCGCGCGTGGAGCGTTTCAGGAACGTGCACTGCCGTGTCTAAGGTCACCCGAAAGGTCGGGTTGAGAAGAACACGGGTTGACCCGATGAGGACAGATTCCGAGCAGAGCGAACAGCGGTCACAGAGATCCGGGCTGGCGAGAGAGGATCCTTTAGGAAGGAGCAGGTGCCGTGCTCCCAGCGGAGCGACGGGTCCCCGCGCCAGCGGGAGAAACACTGTGGGCCTCACTTTCCGCGCCGGTGACGTGAGAGCGTCAACCAGACGCTCGGGCTGTTTGCTTTCATTTGCAGGGAGTTGCTTGTGTTTTTTTAATTTAAAAAAAAAAAAAAAAGATTCCTTTCCTACTTTGTCCATGCAAAGAGAACGTAGGTGTGAGAAAGGGGTAGGGGTCACTTTAAGAATTACTCTCCTTAACTCGGTTCTCCACCAGCTCAGGGAAAACGCCGGTGAAAGTGTAGCTCAGTTGTTTCCCGGCACCGGAGGAAGTATTTGCATACTAAGGACCCACGCGGTGGCATCTTTCTCCCCACAGAGGACAAGGTGTGGACCATCGTGTCTCACGATCTGCAGATGCAGACGACGGTGGTGGGCTACAACCCCGAGAAGCACTCGGTGACCCAGCTCGCCTACAGCGCCTCCACGGACCAGATCAGCGCCATCACCAGCAGCGCCGAGTACTGTGAGCAGTACGTCTCCTACTTCTGCAAGATGTCCAGGCTGTTGAACACGCCAGGTAGGCTGCGCACGCAGGCTGCTTTTAATTACTGTCTCAGCGGGTGCTTGGAGCTTGGACTGGCCCAAACCATCCAACAGGTGTGGCTGTTTAGCCCAGAGCCGGGTCTGGGGAGGGCTGGCAGTTGTGAAAGAGTAAAATGGAATGATTGGTTCGTTTGCTGGGCAAGGAAGCTGAGAAAGTATGATTTTTAAAAACTGTATATACCATTGTTTTATAGTTACAGATTTTCCATTTATTATGCAAATGTATGTAGGAGTGTTTTGGTGCGTAGTTGTCGGTGGTTGTTTGGGGCAGGTTTATGAGACTTTGTGAAGGTTGAGGTCATTGCCTTTGGGTTCCTCGGTGGTCCTCACTGTGGACGTGGAGGCCCCCTACCTGCTGCAGGTAAGCTGTGTGCAGAATAGAGCTGGCAGCTCTTTGTTGTCTGAGGCGTTGCATGGTTCAGTCTGTCTCAAGAAGTTCAACCTAATTGTTTTTTCCATTGTGGCTGACTTGTAGCGATGCTTTGGGGTGTGTGGGGGGCGGATGTTAGGGGTATAGCAAATAGTTTCCAAAGGAGGTACTGGAAATATCCTTACCGCAAAAGCCGTCTGTCCTGGGGTTCTTGGCCGTCCGTTCAACGCGTTGACAGAGGACTCAGTGTCCCCATCTTCGGCGTAGCAGTGGGAATAAAGGATGTGCTTGGAGTCGGAGAAGCAGCCCCTCGGCCTGGCCATGCCCTGGGTGTGTGACTTCAGGGGCATTCACTGAGCTTGTGCCTCGGCATCTGGCGTCTCTTCAGTGACATAGGGACCACAATGCTCATTTCAGGGTAATTGTGAGAATGTAATGAAGTAATATACCAAGTGCTCATAGAGGGTTTGATGCACTCAAGGACTTAACGAATAGCAAATAGTATATTATTTTTTTAATATTACGTGACTTTGGAAGTGGCGCCGTGTCAGAGACCAGCGGACTGCTCAGTGGTCGGACGCCGGTGCAGGAAGGAGTCGCTTACAGAGAGGGTCATAAGCCACACAGAGCACCCTGTCGTGAAGGCGCGAGGGTTCTTTATGGCCAGAGCCGCGTGCTAAAATGACAGCCGAGTGCAGCCTGTGGGCACCGAGAAGGCAGCTTCTGCAAACTAGGGAAACGATTGGTGCCAGGCCGTTAGAGCGTCTGCTGTTTGGAGCGAGCTGTGGCTGGGACGTTGTGAAGCTTCCCTGGGAGGCAGAGGGGCTGCAGGTCGGAGAGGGGGCGTCAGCGGGAGTCCAGACGGAACGTGAGTGACCCCGAGGCCACCGCGGGAGCAGTGTCCCTGTCGAAGGGCGGTAGGAAACGGGTTGGGGACCGAGCTGGAGGACTCGCAGTGCCATCCTGCAGAGTTGAGACTTTGCACTGGAGGCCAGGGCTGCTGGGGCTTCGCCCAGCGTTAGAAGGACCTAGAGAGCTGAATGAAACCAGCTGCTGTGCCCCCTTCCTGAGGCTCTGATCCCTACGTCTGAGGTGCGACTGGGGAATTTGCATTTGTAATGAGTGCTGGGGACTGGCTTGTACCCCACCTCCAAATTCATATGTTGGGGCCCTAATCCCCAGTGTGACTGTATCAGAGATGGTGCTTTCAGGAGATAATTCAACACGAGGCCGTAAGTCCGGGTTCCTAACCTGATTGGGTTGGTGGCCTTATATAAAGGGGAGGAGTGAGCTTGTCCTCTCTCCCCGTGTGAGGACACAGTGAGTGGGCCAGGCAGAGGGCTCTCACAAGAAACCAAACTGCCAGCACCTTGACCTTGGGCGTCCAGCCTCCAGCCCTATGAAAATCAACGCCGCGTTAAGCCAGAGCCTGTGGGGTTTTGTTATGGCGCCGAGCAGACTCAGTGAGTTCCTGAGTGATGCCGATGTCACTGGACCAGAGACTGCTCTTTGATCCTGTTTCCAGTGCTGAGAAAAGTCAGCCGAGGACTATAAAAAGCCAGCGTGCGAGGCACAATGAATGAATCTCGTCAGGTCGTCTGCACTCAGTTTGATGAGTGAGGGCTCCTTATTGACATTTAGTCCAAGATTTCCATCCATCGGTCTCCGATTCTGGGGCGAGGATGAGGATAAGGGGAGATTACCGACCAGAAAAGTAACTTGGTCCCGTCCGCTTTATTTTCTCCCCTTCTAGTAAACCCCAAAGTCAACTCTGACTTTTTCCATTTTGCTCTGGTGATTTAAAAAAGACACGCGCACACACAATGCAACTTCTAAATGAGTTTAACTTACAGTCCAGGCACCAGGGCAATGAGGTAGGAGGTAAGACAAGCAATTTGCCTTTAGTGCTTTGCTCTTGCAGTTCATTCTGTCTCCCCTCGTCGAGACCCTCTGTCCTTGCCCCCCAGACACTGAGCAGGGTCACACACTGTCACCCTCCTTTTCCAATCACGGCGTGTCCCGAACATCCGAAGAAGAGGATAAATCTGCTTTTAAACAATACTTCTCTTATATTTCTGATAATAAGCTAAACCCAACTTCAGCTTCGAGACACCTTTTCAGGGGAAGAACTACTAAACTGAATTAAGAGTGCATTTTTTTCACCTGCACCATAAACACAGTTTTCTTTGCATTTCCAGATTTTCAAACATTGTGTCTCTAGACACTTGTAGGTTAGGGTTATACTCCATAAATTTACCGTGACAATCCGTTTATCATGTGCTTCTTGGCTTTTGGGACACCCTCTGTGTATCACATTTCACTCACCTAGCATGGGTAAGTCATAAATATTTACAGACTGGAATGAAATGAAAAAGATATAGGTTTAAATATTACCCCATCCAACCTTCAGGCAGTTGTTTCTATTATTATTATTATTATTATTACTATTACTATTATTATTTATATCCTTACCCAAGGGTATGATTATAGATTTGAGAGAGAGAGAGACATCAATGTGAGAGAGACACATCAAGTGGTTGCCACCCACATGACCCCAACCGGAGCCAGGGACAAACCACAACCGAGGTACGCGCCCTTCGCGGGAACTGAACCCGGGTCTCTCTGGTCCTCAGGCCAACGCTCTAACCGCTGAGCCAAACCGGCCAGGGCAGGCAGTTTTTAAACACATGTGTTCATCAGAGTTTTTAGGTAACGTGTCGAAGTGCTGGCTGCTAGAACCCTGATTTGCTAGAACTTGTTTGGCATGAATGTTGGCTTTCAACCAACAGCCCGGTGATTCTCCGAAGGACGCGTGATTCTCCGAAGGACGCATTGAGGAGCACCGCCTTCCATTTCCGTCCCCGAAGGTTTCTCATGTTGGATTTTAAAGTGACGGTCATCCCTGTGGGAGAAAATTAAAGGGGATGTGAGAACTTGTCTGACCAGTTGGAATACAACGGCATGCATAATTATCTGTTCCTTCAGCTAAAATATATGGGCCTAATGGCATTTTTAAAATCTTTTTCATAGGCCAGTCTCTGAATACTGGAAAGTGAATTTCAGCCTGTACTTCTGGGTCATTTCTCACACAATTTGTGTGTTCTAGGCTAACTAATCAGCTGAGGCAAGGAAAAGGGACTGGTTGATATAGCAGGTTTTCCTGTGTTTTTGTGTCCTGGATATGTCTAAATAAGAAAGAACACAATTTAATAAAAATCTTTAATTTGCTGTTTTTAGGGAGCTGATGGTGCTGTAATTGGTTTGTTTCCCCCGTCCTGGTAGCATCCGTTTTAAATATCCATTCGTCATTCTTAACTAAGACTGAATTATATGGGAACTTCTGCAGTGCTACTTGTGACATCTGTTTGAATGTAAAGTATATTCATTATAGTCATGGCAATTAAAACGAATATCAAATGAGTTTGTAATAGCTATGCACTTAAAATGTTCATTTTTTTTTTTTTCTTTTAAGCGCCTTACCCAAAGACTTCATTTGGGACTCTCTGTTTTCTAATGGTACTTATGATAAAGAGTTGATTTTGTACACATATGGACTCATTTTTATTTTTCTAGGTCTTTGGTTGTGCCATGCCATTAGCTAACTAATGCAGAATTACTCATTATTGGTTGCTCACATCTTTTACAAGGATAGCAATATATGAATTGCTATGTTATCTCTTCTTTTTATTACTACAAAGTTTAAAAATAGAATCAATTTTAAAGTAATTTATGGTCATATCTATTCTTGCAATGTAACTATTAATTCAGTTGTCCTTAAGCAACTTTATAAAAGACAGAGAAGCAATACAAGGTTATTTTATTCCATAGAAGAGCCTGTTTGGAATGAGAAATACCAATTTGGGAATGAAGAAATTAATTCTACCCAGAGAAAATCATTAATAGCTACCCCCCCAAAAAAAGTTAGCATATTATATTTATATCCCAAGAACTGCAAACATAATAATATCTGAACTGATGAAAGACAAGAATCATTAAACAATGAAATCTACTTCTGAAATAATTACCCAAGAATTTGAATTTGATAAATTAGACACCAAGAGAGTTTCATTAGATAATATTTGAGTGAAATCTTAGCCAACAGTCCTAATGCTTTCAGTGGCCAAAAGATTTCTCGATATTGTGATGAGACCCACAGCCTGCTTTTCAAATGCTTGTGTGTGTATCTCAGATGCACTGCAGTCATGTATTCATTTTACAAATCATTACTACTTAAGAATTTCCTGCGGAAATATGTGTTCCCTACATACATGAAGATTTATTTAATTGTGGAGCTGTAAAGTCTACGTTTTCTATTTTCTGATGATATTTACTGTTGTTTTCGTTGTTTTTCAGTGTTCCATTTCTTTTAATTTCTCAGTGTAGTCTAGTTCTCATAAGTCATAGTTTTATTGCTTCTTTTGTTGAAAAGAGCAATATAAATTATCCATCCTTTTGGGTGGTTTACTATTAGATTTTGTATCTATTGAAAAAGAGTTATGTTCACAATTTTTGCCTGTAAAGTAAGCTGTGTAAAATTCAATATAGTTTCATGATACTAAACTGTGATTTAGTGGTGTCCAAAAGACAGGAAAGCATGACTCTGGCATTATAACATTTAACCTAGTTTTAGGAAAAAACTCTAAACTTTGGTAAAGTGAATTCTCCAAGTTTGTGTTACGCATTCGAAGAAACTGTGGTATTTAACTTTTGAAACAACTTAGCTAAAAACATGGCCTGATTGCAATTAAAGGGTAGCATTTTCAGTAAATGAGATTTATTGTGACTAATCAGTATATTAACCAAAAGACAAATCAACTATCTAATTAAGTATTGTGTTCAATGATTGTACTAAAATTGGAGGACACAATTAAATTGAACAAGCAAGAAAGACAGTAATAACTAAAAGGTAAAATGAGAAAATTAACGCTGGTATTATTTCACACCCAAAGAACTAGAATTTTCCTAAAGGACACTGTAGCCAAAGGGGACAGAATGGCCGAGGGGAGGATGGTTAAAGACCATTTCAAAATATAGGGTAGGAGCTGATGAAAGAATTAACTGGAATAATGGATGAAATCTTCAATCAACCTGCAAATATTTAGTTTCTTGTGAATCAGAAATTGTGATGTATACATTGAGATGTGAAGGATTCATAGGAGTTAACTAGGGGGAAAAAGTCAGGGGTTGGTGTAAGTTAGGGGTGTCAGAATGTGCAGTGATTCAGGGAACACAGTACTGGGGAGGAAATGGAGAGGTCAGAGGGGGAGAGAGAGGAAGGAGACAGGAGATCAGAGCCTCCGTATGGTGCTGAGGATTTCACTGGAAGGGCAGGGGGGTGATTCTAAGTGCGGAGGATTCTGGCTGTTAGCTCGAGCACAGAATGCAGGAAAGACAGAGCTGGTAAGAAGAGCCCATCCTGCACAATGTCTCCGGAGTATCGATGAGACTAGAGGGTGGAAGGTTCACTGGGAAGTAGGAGGACGGATTCCTGGTTTTAAGTTCAGATAGAATCGACAGGATTCATGACTGTTTATACGTGGGGTAACTTTAGGGAAGGGGAAAATGCAATCTTCCCATGTACCCTGGAGTGAAGGTCAAGTGGAGGACTGTGAACAGGTGTAATGCCTGGTCGATGACTCGAGAGTGTGGAAAAGGAGAGGAGACAGCCAACTAATGGGATTTAAAGAGACGTAGGAAGAGAATCAAATAGAAAAGCCTTACAAGGGGGAAGTGAAGAGAAATGAGTGTTTAACAGTAAACAAACAAAAAACAAGGAAGCCCAGGTGTGGTCAGTGGTGAGCAATCTCAGACAGGAAGCCAGTCCCAAGTTTTGGCCTTGGGAGGCCACTGGGGTTTCCTGTGGGTGGGGCCTGGTGGGCGGAGTCACTGAAGAACCAATGGGAAAGGGAAACCGTACTTGAAGGTTTTCCAAAAGTTTGATGCGGAGGGCATGGCTAAACACAGAATCACTGCTTCATCAGAAGGCAGAGCCAAAGCAAGCATTTGAGATTTTTGATATTTTTAAGGTTTATAAGTGGAGGAGGCAGTGGAAAGGATGATGTTAAAGATATAAGACAGAACCAGAATAAAAAAGGCCCCGGGGGAGAAAAGAAGATGGAATTTGCTCTTCTGAGAAGGGAGATAAAAGAAAGGGTACAGCTTCCCCACTCAATTCTATTGACCAATGCCATTCTTGACATTTTATCTCCTTTAACTCTCCAACGTATGCAAAGTAGATTTTATTATCTCCATTCTGCAAGATAGGGCTCAGAGAGGTGAATGAATTCCCTGAAGGCCATTCTAGCTGGAGGTGGGAAGGCTGGGTTCAAATGCACACCTCTCTTATCCCTCTCTTATCAGGAACCTTTCTGAGAACCTGCAAACGAATGCAGAGAGGCCAGCGCCCCTAGAGTGGGGCACGGCTGACCCCGGCAGGGTCTGTACCCACCCCATCTCTCAGCCACATGGAAGGACGTTCTCCCTGCCCCCTTCCATTTTTCTGTCTATAATTGGAATGGCTCTTAGCCAAGTGACCTTTAGTCAAGCCTGGTATTTCTGCTTAATAAATGAAACTTGTTGAGGATGGCTTGACTTCTACTTTTAAGGGCGCTGCTTTTGATGCCGCCAACTTTTTGAGCTTCTGGGTGAGACCTGGAGAAACACAGGCTTTCTGGGACCGGGGGACTGACCACTGTTCGCATTTCTGCCATTTTATTTTCTGAGCGCCTGTGTGTGTAGCTTTGTTTTTTGTCACGACTGAAGTAGGAAATGAGTGGAAACTTGGAAGTCATCCTGTATCGGTGTAGCATTTGGAAGATGTCTTCTCATTTACTTAAATCAGAAATATTTTTTCTGTCTGTATATTATCTTAAAAATTGCCCATTTTAATGACGTCGTAAAGTGAGGATACACCTAATCGATCAGATTTTGTGAATTTTATTTCAAAATACCTCTCCCAAACAAGATACTTAAAAAAAGAATCAAAGTTTTACTATACAGATGTGTTGGAAATATTCTAGAGTATCATTAAGAAGTTGTCATTCAGCAAACATTTATTGAATACTCTTCTAGATGCTGTGAGAATACAAGGAAGGGAAAGATTACTTTTTAAGTAGCATTGGCCTTAAAAAATAGTCTGAAACCTTCTTTTAAATTACTTTTAGAGAGAGAGGAAGGGGGGGAGAGAGAGAAACATCGATTTGTTGTCCCACTTAGCTGTGCGTTCATTGGTTGACACTTGTATGTGCCCTGACCGAGGATTGAACCCACCACCTTGGCATATCGGGATGACTCTGTAACCCACTGAGCTACCCCACCAGGGCTCGACTGAAACTTTGTGATAATGAAAAGTCGTTTTGTATGTGACCTATATAAAAACCGAAGGGAATTTACTAGTACATTTTGGGTAAAAGGTGGAGTACATTTAGAATTCCTAGTGATTTCTAAAAGTCTTGGTTGTGTGTATTTTGCACTGGATGATCCCTCCTCCCCTATTTGCAAAGGTTACATCTGGAGAGAGGATCGGGAGTTTGGGGGAAGCTTAGGAATGGGAGGAGATAGGGGCTGAGAGTTCTGTTGGCTAAGGTATCAGTCCAGTGGACCCAGAGAAACAGAACAGTGAAAGATACATAGATTTATCGCCTAGAACCAGTTCATGCAATTGTGAGGTGTGGCTAGGCAAGCTCAGAACTGGGGCACACAGTCAGGAAAGGCAGACTGGAACCCCAGGAAGCAGCAGACGCTACCGTCCAGGGAGGACATTTCTTCAGGAATACTCAACCGTCCCTTAGGCCTTTCAGCGGGTTGAATGGGGCCCATCCAGGTTACCTGGCGCTGTCCTTACTTCCGGTCAAGGGAGACTAGACTTGCAGAACGTCTACAAAATACATGCACAGCAGCACCTAGATCCGTGTTTGGTTGGGACCTGGGCGCCATAACCTGGCTAAATTGCCGTGTAAAACCGACCATCACAGCCGGCGATGGTGGTTTTTTAAATGACCAGCTGAGAACGTCTAGAGGAGCAATGATTCATTCCCTCAGTTGTTCCACACCTGCCTCTCTCCGTCAGCACAGACCAGTGAGATCGACCCGTTCCAGTGCGGAGGGATCTTTCCCTCTCGTATCTTCATTTCTGGTGTCGAATTGCCAAATACAATATCATTTTATATGGTTGTAGCAATGGCCATTTGAATGAATCAAGATCAGCTTTACTCAGGAAGGTAAGTCCCAGACAAGCATTTTTCTTGTCTGAGTTGTTTCAAAAAAAAAAAATGTACGTACCTTTAGTCCACCTTTTAACCAAGATAGCCTGTGTCCAGCAGAATATGGCGTTACTGACTCATTACTGGCTCGAAGTTGTGCCCGAAGGGAAGCATCTCCATTGATCCGAATAAGAACATCCTATACCTATAACCTTAGGAAAGCTGTGTAACAGTCTATCACCCCAGCAACAGTATCTTGCAGTGTTTTTTTTTTTTAAACTCGTATAATGAATCAGATCCCATCACCATGCATAGTAAAGGTAAGGTTAAAAAAAAACAAAACACTCAGAGAAATCAAGTTGAAAGAACTCCTTTTGTAGAATTGCATACGAATGAAATAACACATGCATTTTATTTCAAAGGCTATGTTTTCCAAAATGTCATTTTCCCACCAGTGAAGGATAAAACTTTGCTAAAATACACCACGTGGCATCTGGATTCTGTTACCTTGTGGTGTTAGCTTAGGATTTACCAAAGCCAGCAACCGGGTGCTTTTTTTAATGCTAGTGAATGATGTTGTGAAGCGTTAGTGGGCTGGGGATGCCCACATCTTCAATTCTCTTAAAGAAAACGATGACTTCTTGCCACGGCCAGTTTGCTCCGTGGTTAGCATGTCGGCCCGCGGACCAGAGAGTCCTGGGTTCGGTTCCCACTAAGGGCATGTACCTCGGTTGTGGTTTGTCCCCGGCCCCAGTTGGGGTCGTGCGGGTGGCAACCAATCGATGTTTCTCTCTCACATCAATGTTTCTCCCTCTCTCTTCCTCCCTCTCTCCCTCCGGCTCTATCTGAAAATAAATGCAAGAATGTCCTCTGGTAAGGATAAAAAAAAAAAAGAAAATGATGACTTTTTTTCTCTTGGTATTGGATCTGGAATTCAGGCTAAACATATTGTCTTCTGTATAGATAGATAAATAATGCTTAAAAATAGTCATCTCCAAATTCGATTATGATATAAATGAAGGGAGGGAAATGGCATTAAGTGCTTACCACGGGCATGTACAGATATTGACTCATTCAGTCCACCCCTAAAACTTTGTAAGTGATCTGCCACTATTTCCATTTTCTAACTGAAGAAACTGAACTTCAGAAGGGTTAATGAACTCAGCAAAGGAAAAACAGTAAATACGGTGTTGGGAGTCCAAACCAAGGTTGAAATCTAGGTTTATATGCCTCTAGACCTCATATGTTTTTCACCAAGTGTTAAGAAATGAAGGAAGGAAAGGGGAGAGAGAGGGGAGGATGGAAGGAAGGAAGGAGGAAGGCAGGGAGGAAGGAAAGAGAGACAGAGAGAAAGAAAAAGAGAGAGAGAGAGATTTGGGGGCTGGCCACCTAATAAGCCGGTATTCAGTTGGGAAATTTTTCATTTCTTCTGGACTGCAGAATGACTCTGCGCTTTCAGCATAATTAAAAGTGAAGGCTGAAGCATTTTTTTGCTAAGCAATAGGCCAAAAGAGACTTTTATAAAAGTTTCATCTTGAAATCCTACCTTTTTTTCCCCCCTCAATCGTCCCGATTTGGCCCTGACAAGTACATTACAAAAATACGGTTTAGATGACAATATTTTTGGAACCAGATTGAAAAACATTTGACGTGAAAGAAATAAAAAAACAACGACAACATGCCTTTCTCTAGAGCACCCGACTTTCATGTTTTTTAATATCACGGTATTTCAACCAGCAGCGGCATTGTCTATGGGTGACATAGAAAAACGTTGTAAAAGGTTATCCACTGCTTTTCAGTCATAAGACGTGGAACACAGTGCTGATGTTTTCTCTTTGCCTTTTTTCAAATTTGTTTTTTGATCTTTTCAGAAGACGCTGGCGTACCTGAGCCCGGTGCATGCCAGCTGCCCTGGTGCCCTGGTCTCATCAGTCTGCTGCTGGCAGCTGGCTCGATGGTCCTGTTAGGAGAGGAAGGGAGGAGAAGGCCGGGTCTGCCAGTGGGTGGGAGTGCCCACGGGGCAGGCAGAGGGCACTGATATGATATCTGTAGAGATTCAGTCTCTTTCGAGAGGGCATTGTTTTCTCTCAAAAGAATAAAATAACTCTCAGTTGGCTCTTGTGAGTGGGAGGCAGAGGACAAGGAGGGGCATCCCCACACTGGCGACCAGGAGCGAGGGCACTTAGTAAGCAGAATTGGGGGGCGGGGGGCAGGCAGGAGGGAGAGGCCAGAGGGAACATGGGAAGATCCAGCCCCCTCTACGCTACTGTCCAGCCAGACTGTTGATTATATTTAGTATCTCATAATTTTTATAAAATCATATTAGCCGAAATGTTAAAATCAGTTCATCTTTCTCCTTAGAAGGCAGCTATGGAAAGGTCTCTAAAACCAAAAAAGTGTTTTTATTCTGTTTCACTTCAAAACATCAAAATGGTAAGGTGATCAAAACAACAAAATTAGGAGGAGCAACATTATGAGATGTTCAAGCCCACTAAATGAAGGTTAGCATGCAGTCACAGACAGACACAGGTTTCCGCTCCATTAGCCACATGTATGCGTTGGCCTAAGGAGAGCAGGTAGAATCATTGATAAGGTTTTCATGTAAAAACAGGGAGCGTTGATGAAATAACGTCAACCAAAGCAGGGAATGCATGTCTGTGTTCTTCCCAAATGCGTAGTCATTGCACCCAGGCTCACAGACTTCGCAAACGACTGGGATTTTGGAATCACCAGATATATGTTATCCAAACTAATAAAAGGCAGCCAGAAGGGAAGTTAATATAGTAGACAATTCTAAAATTAGTATTTGGCTTTGGGGTGTTTTAAAATAATTCTTTAGATGTGAGTGTGACCAGTATCTAAAAATGCACCAGATACAAGGTATATGACTGTTTTCCTCCTTCTATCCATAAGCAATTTATTCTACTTTCTTCCATTTTTGGAATAGAAACTGTTCATACTAAGCAAAGCACCATACACACACACACACACACACACACACACACACACACACACACACACACACACATACACATGCATGCACACAATTTTCACCCGTTGGGGTATGTACCAGTGCATATGGCCCTGTGATAATGTAGTGTATCTATATGTGTTTTAAATACATACATACCAAACACACCCACATGCATTCATGCACACAGAAACACAAGCATACACACCCTCAAAAAATAGCCTACCTAAGCAGAATTCCTCCATTCAAACTCTCCCTGAGATGAGAAATTGATAGTTCTGACGGATTTCCATGCTAGATGGCACAGACTTCTGGAAAGCAACACTACCCAGGGCTTATCTGAAATGCAAACAAATCATGTTACTTCTATGAAATATGTGTTTGCTCCTACATTTGAAAACCACATCTGCGGGGAAAATAATCAGGCTGCAGACAACTGAAAGCTGACTGTAATGTACTAAACTGTTAACTACAAGTGAATTGGAGATTAAAAGCGACAGGCGGGGGAACAGAGACGTAGCTGTGACTTGATGGCACCCTGCTGAGACCAGAGCATGTTACTGAGGACAGGTGCATCTGCAGTGCCGGGGGTCGGCTTTGTTCAAATCTGGGAAACGAAGATGCACAGCAACATAGACTAAATGTGAATGAAAACACCACCTGAGATAAAATAGCCGGAAATATATAACCTTTCTTAAAAAAAACTGGGCCCAGCTGGTGTGGCTCAGTTGGTTGAGCATCATCCCATGCACTAGGAGGTTGCAGGTTCGACTCCCGGTCAGGGCACATGCCTGGGTTGCAGGCTTGATGCCCAGTAGGGGGCGTGCAGGAGGCAGCCAATGGATGTTTCTCGCTCACTGATGTTTCCATCTCTCTCTCTCCCTTCCTGTCTCTGAAATCAATAAAAACATATTCTAAAAAATAAAATAAATAAATTTTTAAAAACTGGATTTTTCACCACCTCTCAGTGTTGCTGTTATAATATTTTGAGTATGCCCTCGACATAGGGACCATGCAACTCGAATATAATGTATAAAATGTATGCAGGCAGGCTTTAGAGAAATTACAAACAACAAATGATCTGAGGAGGGCCAATATAACGGGCTGTATATGGAGGAGAGAGGTCTATAAAAGGAGTCCTTGCAAGAATAAAAATGAGGCTGAACTGCCCTGGAAATTTCATTTTTAATGAGAAAAATAGAAAAACAAAGAGGTTGGGCTTCCCTTAGATGAGAAAGGATTTAGTAGGGACTTTATCTAAAGCCGTTTCCTCGGGTCATGCGGACGACGTGCCTGGAAGTCTCAGAACAGGAAAGAAGAGAACTTAGCTCTCTGTGTCTAACTCTGGAGGCCGAAACTGCGTCACACAGGGAAGACTTGAAAGCTGCCTCTCAAGATACCCGACGTGACCTTAACGAGTTCCCTGCGATTCAGAGTCTGTCTTCTGCTAGAACTTGATCCATCAGCACACTCCAGTTTGATCTCAAATATCATCAGAGTCTGCACGATTGAGCTCTCCAATCAAAATGCCACTGTGTTCATTTAAAATGAGAAGAGCAATTGCTGGAGGGACAGGATGGTCTGGCTGGCACATTCCATGCCGGCAAGGTAGATGGAGAGCCAAATTGCAAACCAGGATGCCAGTGTATCCATTTGTAACGGGATAATGTGACGCTGGAGGGACTGGGACGGTCCTCCTTCACCCTGCCAGAGCTCTCCCTGCAGGTTACCGTACAGGGGGCCAAATGAGAATCGAATGCCTCCGTCTTGAGCTCGGAATGGGAACACCAGGAGCAGATGCTTTGGGAGTTAAAGGGAACACACTCTTTGGACGTGGAGCCCTCTTTGTTAGGATGTGGCTGGATAGAAAGTTCATCTTTCTCCCTCTGCTTTGGCCTCCATATTAGCTGTCTTTCCAGCTTCCTCCTGACCCCATCCTTTATTCTTTATATTCTATTATAGTCTGTTAATATAATCAATCAGATTACGGTGGAGTCTTGCTGGCCCGGGAGACGTTTAGTCTGTTTGTGGTAATTTTGTTCCTATCCTTTCAGTAAGTGTTGATATTTTAGCTTGGCTTACAGAGGAAAATCTTATGTTAAAATACTTCAGCCCTGGCCGGGTGGCTCAGCTGTTTGGAGCATTGTCCCATACACCAAAAGGTCGTGGATTCCATTCCCTGGTCAGGGCACATACCTAGGTTGCGGGTTCCATCCTCGGTCGGGATACATGCAGGAGGCAACCAGTTGATGTTTCTCTCTCACCTCGATGTTTCTCTCTCACATCGATGTTTCTCTCTCACCTCGATGTTTCTCTCTCACCTCGATGTTTCTCTCTCACCTCGATGTTTCTCTCTCACATCGATGTTTCTTCCTCTCTCTAAAAAAATCAGTAAACATAGCCTCAGGTGAGGATTAAAAAATAAATTAAATGAAATACTTCAATGAAGCCCCGAAGACCCCAACACTGACAACCTAAGAACAGAGACGATTACTTAAAGTTCTTTCCAATCTTGTATTTTTGTGGGAAAATGTTTCTACCTCTCTATTATTGCACACAGACAACTGATTTCCTTTCTAAAAAATAGGAAAGACAGCCCGGCTGGTGTGGCTCAGTGACTGAGCATCGACCCATGCACCAAGAGGTCGCCGGTTTGATTCCCGGTCAGGGCACATGCCTGGGTTTCAGGCTCGATCCCCAGGGGGGGGCATGCAGGAGGCAGCTTATCGATGTTTCTCTCTCTCATTGATGTTTCTATCTCTCTCTCCCTCTCCCTTCCTCCCTCTCTAAAAATTAATAAAAAACATATTTAAAAAAATAATAATAAGACCGACAGCAAGGTTACCCCTGGGAAGGAAAAGGAGAGAACAGGACAAATTTCATTTTAAAGAACTCCAGAACCTACCAGGATGTTGCCTAATGAGGTGATGTAATACAACGCATGACTTACTGCTATGTTTGCATAATGCCTGTTTTTTTTGCTCCCAAGAGATTGCTTTGAAAGAATAACAAAGAGACTGAAATGAGGTGTAAAACAAAGTAACTAAACACAACTATCCTCTCAGCCTTTGCCAATAATAAAAATAACTTCCTACCCTCAGATTCATTAGTTCTCTTGGGAGCCCACCGGGACGTTTGCAGAATGGAAAATGAGACTTAAATTAATGGATACATTGGGCTTTAGGCTTCTTTAGAACTGTGCCACTGATGTAAATAATATGCATGCCTACTTCTGAATCATGGACAGCGTGGGCGTGCGAGGGGTGCCCTGGTGCCCAGGACAAGATAAACTCCATAATCAGCCTCAGCCGATGCACAGACTGATAGGGTAGATAAGCCAGCCCTTAACAAGATTGTCCAAAAAAGTCTTATCTTTTGACATTTATTCTGTTTACTTTGCACTTTCCCCCCTTTTTATTGGAGAACTTTCTCTTCCCGTCGGTACCTGGTTTCTGCCCAACTCTGCTTCTCCAAAGAGGAAAGTGTTTAGGTTGTTCTGATAGGCCGGGGTCCAGACATCTCTCCCCTATAGCGACTCTCTTCCCCGCTCCGCATGAGACCCTCTGCTCACATTGGTTTGCTTTAAAATCCTTTCTTTTTTTAAAATTCTTTTTTCTTTATTGCTTTTAGAGAGAGAGGAAGGGAGAGGGAGAGAGAGAGAGAAACATCGATGAGAGAGAACATCGACTGGCCGCCTCCTGCATGCCCCCCACTGGAGATCGGGCCCACATCCTGGGCATATGCCCTGACCGGGAATCGAACTGGCGACCTCTTGGTGCATGGGTCAATGCTCAATCACTGAGCCATACCAGCTGGGCTTAAAATCCTTTCTACAGAGATGGGAAGGGACTCTGCCGCCAGACATTTTCGTGTAAAAAGGTTTTAGCGCCTGCGCCACTTGGTACACATAGGTCTGCATTTAGAAGTCTTTGTATTTAATTTTGAAGTTTCTCGTTTGTTCCTTCATTTTTTCATTCATTCTCCGATCCAGTGTTTATTGACCATTTACTCTCTTTAAGGTACTAAACTCATTTCTGTTGGAGAAAGGAGTCCGGCCGGTGTGGCTCAGTGGTTGAGCCTCGACCCATGCACCATGAGGTCACCAGTTCGATTCCCGGTCAGGGCACATGCCCAGGTTGTGGGCCCGATCCCCAGTGCGGGGCATGCAGGAGGCGGCCAATCAATGTTCCCTCTCATCTCTCTCATCGATGTTTTCTCTCTCTCCCTCTCCCTTTCTCTCTCTTTCAAAAAAAATTAATAAAGGAAAAATTTTTTTTTAAATATTTAAAGAAGGAGTAAAGCCTGGTCTCTTCAGGCTGGGAACTCCTAGTAAAGGTGTTTTAAACGGCGTCTGCCTAGAGGGACATAGGAAGGTGGGGACCAGTGAGCCTCTGAAATCACCTAACTGTACCTAACACTGGCCCTGAAAATACACCTGTTTGAGGTCCTTGTAGAGGAAGGAGTGAGACATCCAGAGCCTTAACTCTCCCCCTGCCAGCACCCTGATACACCCCCCCTCACACACACACACGTTAAGATAGAGTGCTGACCTCCAGACTCCTGTCTTCAAGATGCTGCTGTCCTGCCCTGGCCGGTCTGGCTCAGCAGTTAGAGCGTCAGCCTGCGGACCAGAGAGTCCCGGGTTCGGTTCCCACTAAGGGCATGTGCCTCGGTTGCAGTTTGTCCCCAGCCCCGGTTGGGGTTGTGTGGGTGGCAACCACTTGATGTGTCTCTCTCACATCGATGTCTCTCTCTCTCTCTCTTCCCCCCTCTCTCCCTCCTGCTCTATCTGAAGATAAATGCAAAAATGTCCTCAGGTGAGGATTAAAAAAAAAAGATGCTGCTGCCCTGGTTGTGGTTGTGATGAACCTGTCATTCACCTACTTCCTGAGGGTGTGTGTCTGTCCCGGGCCCTCCTCTGTCCGCCCCGCCCTCCTCTCCCAGCCGTATCGCACCTGTGATGTGCCGGTTCATCACTCCCCACACTGTCTGTGTTTTCTCTGCCTTTGTCTCAAGAACCCAAATGTCTTCATTGCATACTTGATATCATTTTCTTCCGGCAGCTCTTCTTTTCTAAACGTCCTTGCATTTGAACTTGAAGCCATGTGTTTTTATTTCTGGGGACACATTGTGGCCCTAGAGGTGTTGAACCTGACGCAGTGAGGGCCGCCCCCCCTCTGACCTCAGCCCACGCCGGCTTCGGCCGCCTCATGAGATGTCAGTAGTTGGGTTGATCGCGGTGTGGGCTGCTACTGGGTTTTCGCGAAAATTCTTCTGCCCTGACCTTCCAGATTCAGCCATTTGCTCTGCTGGCTGCTTCTTGCTGTGAGCACCCTCTGGTCTTCAGCATGTGCCGTGACATGACACTACCCTAGTAGGAGGTGTGACTTCCACCCCAGTCACCAAAATCCTCTGCCTTCTCATCGGTGTCACCGAGCGGCCCGTCCTCCATCAGCTCTCAGGAGAGACGCCTGAGACACACCCCTGCAGGCTTGCAAGGAAGGCTAGTCCTTTCTTAGAAAATTCAAGACCAATTTTCAACGTATCTCCTAACAATACCCAGATGATACATAATACTGAGAAAGTACACAAACCCCCAAATCTGACCTCTTTCGTGTAAATACGATATCAGATACTGCGCTCAATATAGAGCCTCTGCTCACAAGGGCCCTGTGTCCTTCCCAGACGACATCCAGGTCCTACCTCTCCATCAGGGCCAAGAGGATAACATCCCAGCCATGCCAGGAGTCGCTCGGCCTGCTGCTGGGATGGCACAGCCCCGCCCCCAGCTCCCCCATCGACGGGCTGATTAGCAGGGCATTGCAGCCCCTGGCAAGAGTTGGAGCAGAAAATAAAATTAAGGTGTAGGGGGTTAGGCAGGAAATTCAGATAAAATGACTTGGGAAATGGAGCTAAGTAAGATATAATTACCTAACTTATAATTAGCCCGGAACATCAGGCCTACTATCCCTGAAGGCTTCTCTTTTTTTTTTTTTTGCAAAGAGATAAGTGATGCCATCAAGACGCAGATGGGACTTGCTTGCGTGTGGGTGAGAAACGGCCCATGTTACCTCGAGAACAGCCTGCTGAGAATTTGGGTATAGGATTTCCTATCGACGCTAACTCGTTAGCTTAATAGTTCATTATTTCTCTGCCTTCCGTTGCTTTGGGCTAGTGCAATTATTACATTCTTTTAAAATGTTCTGGGAAATGTCAGCAACATCTCCATAAGCCCCTTGGCTTCAGCATCTCGTCACCTAAAACTGCCTGGCAAATTCACACAACCAAGGAGAGCCAACAAATTCGGTCAATTTGAACGTGACCGCAACAATTTGGGGTATATTTTTAATGGAGTCCTTAAAATCCCTGGGATATATTTGAGTCTGTAGAAAAGAGATTACCCAGGTCTAGGGTGTGATTTTTGCCCCATTGAGGGTTCCTGCTTTACAGGCCCTTGCAGATGGCCCTTTGAGTAACCTGTTATTACAAGGCTGCTCAAAAGGAAAAAGCAAAACTACGCAAAGTCCCTGCGGTTCCAGGAATGTGTTGTGGAGAGAGGGTGGCCTGATGCTGGGAGGGTTTCTGGCTGCTGTTTATAAAACGGGCCAGGTTAGATGTGAGGGAAGGTCTAATTCGCTCTTCCCGTGCTATAATTTATAGGCATCTTAGGATGCTAAAAGCAACCTGCCCGGGAACTTGCTGCCTGTGGGAAATGGACTTCCATTGTGTTTCCCTCATGGAGTGGTACCCTGGAGTTAGTAGGTTGTGTACTGTTTGCAATTATAACCACAAAAGCAGTTTTGCTTTTGAAAAACCCTTTATTTCTCAATGTGGGCGTGTTTACTGACCCATCCACCCATCCGGCAACTCAATTCTTTGTACCAGTGTTTCCTGAATATCGACTCTATGGAAGTCACTTGGCTAAGTTCTGTGGCGAATAAAAATAAAACACAGTTTCTGTGTACTAAAATCTGTTTAATCGCTGAGATATTAACAGAGTATTAAACTATTACACATTTTCCATTTTATTCAGGAGGTGGAAATGCACAGCAGTGAAATAATTTAAAACAACACTTCTTACATAATCATATATACAAATATATATAATTTATATTTAAGTATATCTCTATGTGTCTATATAATTTGGAGACATAGTTCTAGCAGGAGTAAACGTGGTTTCCCAGAATTACTTCTTTAATGGGAACAAGCAAAATGCCTTACTGCTTATACAGGACTCGGAAGAGATCTGTTTGTAAACCAATCAAGTCGGGTTATTATTCATTTTCGGAATAACAAGGAGAAGACAATAACAAGGACCCTTAGGTGTTGGATTGGGGTATCCCAGCCTTGTTGGGTTCAAGAATGTTAGCTGCGTGAGAGCAGGGCAGCACCTAATAACCTTTAGTAGAATGATTGAAGCCTAGAACACAGGAGACGTGAGCATCTCCGCACAGGGCTGTGATGCAGGTTCACATACCGTTCTGCATCGGGCTCAGGGACTCTCCCGATTGTCACCCACAGCTGCCAGGTTTGGAGCCTCAGCCTTGGCTAAAAGTAGCAAAAGCCATACAAAAGAGCATCATCCCAAAGTGGGATGCAGTTGCCGCCCTGGTCCAGCCCCCTTGAAACGTCCCTGTGATATTCAGAGGTACTGTGTCTGCCGCAGATTTGGTGTGAAGTCACTCATTTTTTTTTAAAAAAATCAGTTATAACGGATACTTCAAGATCATTTCAAATATTCAGAGTGAAAACAGTGCTGGGCAGGGGAGCTCATGCTTTGCAGGGCTGGGGGACAGATAACGAGTGACACTTAACATCATCTTTCGGGGACATCATTTTTGGCCCTTAATAATATCGTAGGGGAGAAAACATCTCTATGCAAACATCATTTTGTTTCTTTCTAGCATTCAGTCATTTAAATAATGAAATGATTCCTATACCCCACACACACTGAAATGTATATGCCGGTAATCACATCCCCCAAATTCGTCTGTGGAAGGCTGACCCCCCCAGTGCCTCCGAATGTGTATGTGGAGATGGGACCTTAAAGGGGTAATTGAGTTAAAATGAGGCTGTTAGGGGTAGGCCTTCTAAGGACAGCTGATTAGGACGCACAGAGAGACCCAGGACCTGAAGACATAGCAAGAAGACAGCCATCCACAAGACCAGGGAAAGGGCCTGGAAAAACAAAGCTGCCAGCACCTTGAGCTCGGACATGCAGCCTCCAGAACTGTGAGAACGCAGACGTCTAGGGCTTAGGATGCTCAGTCTGCGCGATGTTAAGGACGCCCTAGCAAAGGAATACACCCTCTTTCCTCTGCGGGTCAGTGTACTGTCTTCCACGGACAAGGAGAGTCATCATCTCGCTTCAGATCCTATGACCTTGGTCTCCAGCTCCTAGGACTCCCGAGGGGAGCGACTGCTTGGACAGTGCTGCGGATAAATAATACGACATTGTTGTTACATTTCCTTCCCAGGCACAAAGGAAGGAAGGAACATATTATGTACATAGTGTTAACTTTTTGCTAGGCAACTTCCTGTGATCTGTATTTTTTGTTCATCTGAGTCATCACTGAATGTGTGGTCGGATGTGGATGCTGGTAGTCGTATATGGGTGAGAAAGACGGGCTTCTGGTGGGTTTGAATGTGTCCCTGGTGCCCCGAGACACTGACTGGCAGAGCCAATGTGCATATCCAGGTTCAGACACTGAAACCCACACTTTCTTTTGGCCACCACGCTGGTGATCTGGGTCACCCTGTCCTAAGGTGTACCTCCGATGTTTGCTTGTTACGGAAAGACGGAAATGTGAGCTGTCACTTCGCTTGACTGTGTCAAGGGGCGACCCTGGAATGTAAAAGCAGGTATTCTTTTCCATCTGTGACGCCACTATAAAAATTAATTTGGACCCCACAATTAACGTGAAATGGACCCCACAATTAACGTGAAAAAGAAAAAAAGGTGACAATCAGGGTCCAAGTCCTTCCCATCCTCGTATTTGCGTTAAAAGGTCAGAGAACAGCCCTGGCTGGTTTGGTTCAGCGGTTAGAGCGTCGGCCCGTGGACCATTGAGTCGCGGGTTCGATTCCAGCCAAGGGCACGTACCTCGGTTGCAGTTCGTCCCGGCCCTGGTTGGGGTCATGCTGGAGGCAACCAGTCGATGTGTCCCTTTCACGTCGATGTTTCTCTGTCTCTCTATGTTCCTCTCTCTCCCTCCCACTCTATCTGAACAAAAATGGAAAAATGTCCTCGGGTGAGGATAAAAAAATTTAAAATTAAAAAAAATAAATAAATAAAGGTCAGAGAACAGGGGTCACGATCCTGGGTTAGACTGTTCCGCTTGCCTCTGAGAATGGAGATGGTCGGTTCCAGAGAGTCAGCTGAGCATGAGATCGTTTTCAATAGTGGAAGGACCTAGGTTCCGGGTATTCTATCACTCTGTGTTTGTATTGTGTGCAGTGAACAGTTTCGGTAAGAACGTCCAGTGATTGTTTATCGTGGTCTCTGAGAACGGAAACAGCCTGTTTGTGTCCATAGCAATAGGACCTAAAGGTTTTACATGAGTTTCTTCCACTATTTTTTTGTTAATGCTTACATCAGAGATTCGCTCAAATCAATGTAATGATTGGTTTTCTTTCTTTTCCTTTTTTTTTTTATTTATCTTCATTGTTGAAAGTATGACAGATGTCCCTCTTTTGTTCCCCCCATTGATCCCCTCCCCCCCTGCTCCCCCCAGCCCAGGCCTTCACCACACTGTTGCCTGTGTCCATAGGCTACGCATAAATGCACATAACTTCTTTGGTTAATCCCCCCCCCCCATTCTCCCTGAGATTCGTCAGTCTGTTCCATGCTTCCATGTCTCTGGATCTATTTTGTTCGTCAGTTTATTTTGTTCAATTATATTCTGTAAGTGAGATCATGTGATCCTTGTCTTTCTCTGACTGGCTTTTTCCGCTGAGAATGATTGGTTTTCTCTTGCGGTAACACAAGCACAGCTCCAGTGTGCTTTGGGAAAAAACCTTTACATATTTGGGGAGTATTTTTTCAAGGTATAACCGTGTTCATCTGGTTGGACAACATTCCTCCATCCATCTTACTCATTTTCCCTGAGTATAGTGATTCTTTCCCAACACACTGTAATATTTATAATTGTCAAATAATGGTATCCATTTAAAATGAAGTCCATTTGATTTTTCATTTCACACTTTTAAATTCCTACCTCGTTCTTCATTTCACTCACCTCGTTGTTCTCTTAGTGCCTTTTCCTTTGGAAACAAATTGTCTACTAGATTTTAGGAGGTTTTATTTGATTTTATAATATAAGTATTTCCATTTCCATGACCATCATTATAAAACCCTATTTACTCTCAAATGCATTTCTGTCCAGAAATAATACTAAGTGATGTTAGGGCCTCTGCCAGCATGGAGAAGAAAATATTGTATTTGGATATTAGCCAGGGTCTCTGGCTAATGTGAAAAGAAAGATATTTTCTCTCATCCCAGAAAAGCATGTCACCTGCTTCTTGACCTGTCCCTGGGTCTGCAAACTCTTACAGAATGTGAAAAACCTATCTCAAGAAGGTACAGTGTGCCCGGCCGGTGTGGCTCAGTGGTTGAGCATCGACCCATGCACCAAGAGGTTGCCGGTTCGACTCCCAGTCAGGGCACGTGCCCAGGTTGTGGGCCTGATCCCCAGTGGGGGGCATGCAGGAGCCGGCCAATTGATGTTCTCTCTCATCGATGTTTCCATCTCTCTCTCCCTCCCTCTCTCCCTAAAATCAATAAATCAATCAATCAATAAATAAATACATAAATAAATAAAAGAAGGTACAGTCTTACTGTCCGTGCATCCTTTTGGTTTTTCTGCCACAACTGTGAGATGTCCCGTGAGCATCCAGCTCCGCGCTGTTCACCCTCCAGATAAGCTGCGCTGCGCCGGGTCACAGGGTGGAGCGTTCTGTCGTGTCACCGTCCTCGCTGCTGGCAGGGGGCGCCTCCCACCCTTGCTCACCACGGACCCTCCTGGGACCTGTGCTGTTCCTAGGAATGGCTTCCCGAGAAGCTGAGAATGAAAACCAGCAGGTGTATCTTGACTTCCCAGGGTCTTTCAGGGCCCGGCTCCGGAGAGGCTCGTCTGTCATTCCTTCCAGAGCTTGCAAAGCCAGGAGCCGCGGGACAGGGACTCGGCCGGGTGCTGCGGGGCGCTAACCGGTGCCGTTGTAGTTAGGCGCCGGCTGCCGTGGTAAGTGCCAAGGTCTTCCTGCAGTCCTGGCCCCACCCCAGGCCAGCAATCTTCCTGAAGTCCAGTTTTGTTCAAGCATACTATCCATAGAGGTACTGTATGTGCAAACATCACAGGCATCAAGCTTCATTTCTTTCTTTTTTTAATTTTTTTCTTTATTAATTTTAGAGAGAGAGGAAGGGAGAGGGAGAGAGAGATAGAAACATCGATGAGAGAGAACATCGATTGGCCACCTCCTGCATGCCCCCCACTGGGGATCGAGCCCACAACCTGGGCGTGTGCCCTGACCGGGAATCGAACCGGCGACCTCTTGGTGCATGGGTCGATGCTCAACCACTGAGCCACACCAACCAGGCAAGCTTCATTTCTTTTCACAAAGTAAATACACCAGGTAACCAGGACTCAGACCAAGAATTAAAATATGTGCCCCAGCAGACCCCTGGAGACACTTCCAGAACCACCTTCCCCAAGGATAACCACTATCCTGACTTCTGACACCACAGGTGTGTTCTGTGTTTGAACTTTGTATAAGAGTACAATATGTACTCGTGTGTGTGTGTCTGGCTTCCTTTGCCCAGTGTTCGCTTTGGGAGATGACTGTGTTGACGGTGTTCTCGTTGCTCGTTTCTGCGTGTGACTGGACTACAGCTGGGTTCCTGTTCTACGGTAGATGGACATTTGGGTTGTTTCCAGTTTGGAGCTGATCCAGATCATTCTGCTATGGACATTCTTGTGTCTGTCTTTTGGTGAGTGTGTGTGTACACACACACACACACACACACACACCACACATTCTGGGAGAGAGAGATCTCGATTCTAGATTTTGACGTGTGTGTGTTCAGCTTTTACTAGTGGCTGCAGGCTTTTCAAAGCAATTCTACTGGCAGACTGGGAGGGTTCTCGTTACTTTGTATCCTCGCCGGTATTTGTAACTGTGCCTGTGTCATGTTGCCATTCTCCTGGATACCAGCCAGCTCTTCCCAGAAACATAATTTGTTCTTAAAATAACTAATTTACGTTAACTGTAGGAAAAAAGAATAGAAGTCAGATAAACAAAGAAAAGACGTTAATTAAGTTTAGCCAAGCAAACAGAGGTGAGATATTAAAAACCACCTGCAGTTCCCCAGAGATAACAACCACCATCTCCATGTTCCTCTCAGACTGTTTCTGTGTTTGTGCTTTATACCACGGAAAACAAGATCCTACTTCGCTTTGTGCTACTTAATTTAACAAAAAGGCCGTGAAAAACTGTCAATACCAATAAATCTATTTCTTCCTCGTTAATTGTAATGTCTACATAATGTCTGATCAGAAGCCTTAATCACAATGTTAAAATTACCAGCCTTGGACCATATCTTGGCATAGGTCTCTCATTCATTACTTTTTTTTTTTTATATCCTCACCCGAGGACATTTTCTCCATTTTTTGTTCAGATAGAGTGGGAGAGAGAGAGAGGAAGAGAGAGAGAGAAACATCGACGTGAAAGGGACACATCGAGTGGCCGCCTCCCGCACGACCCAACGAGGGCCGGGGACAAACCGCAACCGAGATACGTGCCCTTAGCGGGAACCGAACCCAGGTCTCTCTGGACCGCAGGCCGACGCTCTAACCGCTGAGCCAAACCGGCCAGGGCTCATTCATTACTTTTTAAAAAATAAAACCCTAACGTGAAATTGCTGTGTCAGAGCCTGCGTCCTGTGTTCAGGCTTTGGAAGGATATTGTCCAATGATATTGGACCCACCCTGCCATGCACTGCCCACGACCCACACCTCTGCCCGTGCTGGGCGTGAGCGTTGTGGTGTAGCTCAGGGTGGCACTGTTTGTGGGTAGGCTTCACTGCTGGGAAGCAAGGACTGCAATTCCGTTTGCACTCGGCTCCCCAGCTTGTCTACCTGGAGAGCTTCCCTGGGTGCCGGGCACACCCCCGTCCTCATCTTTGGGCTTTCTGTTGGCATCACTGCTGACCGTTTCTGGGGTTCATCTATTGGGCTCATTCGTTCTTCTTTCACACCTGTCCTGCCTCGGGGTTTGGACTCTCCCCCCAAGATGTCCTTCTAGCCACAGGCTACGCTGTGTTCTCCCCTCTAAGCTGTCCCCTTTCCTAGCACACATCAGGAAGCAGGGGTAACAGCAGGTAACCCTGGAATGCTGTGGACTCTCCTCCCGAGATCCGGGGATCTTGATTCTCCCTGGACCCCGTCTTTGAGGGATGGCATCAATGTTTTCTCATCCCAGTTTCTCCGTTGGGAGTTCCTCTGGTGTGGTTCGCTTCCGACTAGTGGACGGGGTCATCTATGAAATCTGTGGGATGGTGTGTGTCCGATACAGAAAGATACGCAACAGTAATTGTGAATTTCCTGTGGTTTATTTTCTTGGGTCCATGTGGCCCAGATACCTGTTCCCTCCTGAATACTCGGCAACAGCTGTGAAGAGAGGGCTTGAGGCCCAGGTCCCAGGGTTCGAGGTGTGTGAATGCCCCTTGGTCTCCTGTGGCGTCTGCAGTGACTGTCTCAGCCACGGGACAGTGACAGCGAGGAAACCAGGACGAGGTGGGCACAGACACCTGGCCCGACCTCCCGAACGAGGCCACAGCTCTTACAACAGCTACTGAGAAAATGGGCCGTCACTGTAACCACAGACTCGGGAGCTCCAGGTTTCAAATTCTAGCTCGTGAAAAGTGAGTGTCCAGGGACGTTCACGGAGAAAAAGATCACCACGCTGATTTACTCTACGCCTTCTAATAAGCACTTTGGATTCCTGAACGTAGGGTGCAGTACAGACTGTTTCCCGAACTGTTTTCCTAGAACAGCTCATAGGAGCAGGTGGGACTCTAGTTTTCAGTGTGACATGGTGTGTGAAGCTCCGGTCTGCAGATGTTTTGTGGGGACCTCAGGTACTCATCCTCAAGGCTAGTGCCCCCCCCCAAGTTAGACCAAGTCCCCACCGAAGGGGAGGACAGGCCAGTTCGAGTGGGTTGGCCCTGAAGCCAATGGGGCGGTGTGAGCTCGTACCAGGAGCTGGGGCCACACCTGTTTACAGAACTGTCCCTCAGTCTTCCCTCTGCTACCTAGTGCAGGTGTTATAAAGGAGGGGCGTATTTTTCCCCAAATTAAGGGAAGCCCTCTGGGATTTGGTGTTTCCCATTTGTAGAGAATTTTTTAAAGAATCAGATATCAGTCTGAGGCAAATAAATGCTGGTTTCCACACTCAAGGGATGTTTTTCTTTAAAGACGTACTTAAACATGTCAGGATTAAATCATTGAAGGGAATCCTAAGCGTTCAGTGGGGCTAGATCACTAGGAAAAGTGATGCAAATTGAAATTATATGTGTCAAACCTGGGTTTTTTCCCCATAGGAAAAGTTGCGTAAATAAGGAGGTATAGTCCCGACCCTGCTTCCGAAACCCCAAAGCTAATGGGAATGACCACAAATGATCTAATGATCAAATATAAATGACACATATATACCCTCTTAAACTTTCTAAGTTTGAATTATTTAAATAGGATGTCAAACAGTCATAGAAGGTGATATTTAATATGGTCCAATGTCAGAGGCTTTGTCTTCCTTATAATTTCTGGTCTCCCCCCAGCCCCCCTTTTTTTTAAGGTGGGTATGTGGCAAAGCTGTTAGCACAGCAGGGAATAACTTTTAGGGGATTCACGGAATTCAGAAAGGGTTTCTGGGGAAATTTGGACTGACTTAGCGAACACTCCAGAGAGACTTAAAGCTAGTAAATGACTTTTTGAGAATGTTACCCATGGAGCTGCCTTTTCGCATTTAAATATATATATATTTCCCTGATAAAATGTAGGTATGAGACATTTCACCTTTTTAGATGTTCTTCCCACTTCAAACCATCACCTCCCTGCTTTCAGGGGTTCCGCATCGTCTTTGGGACATCTACAGAGGACCCTGCTGTTTGCGGGGCGCCACCATGCCTGAAATTCACAAAAGCATTCTTGTCTGCATTGATTTTTTAAAAAATAATTTTTTTGTCCTTGACAGTGTTCCTGCTTCTGTTTTGAAAAATCTCATAGCTTTGGTTTGAATGCAGCTGGATTCGCAGCTACCCAAAGCCTAGTTTGATCCCGAGTGCATGGAATCAAAAGCATTTCCGTTTCAGCATATACTCCGCCCTTGGTCTCATGACAGTGGACAGGAACCATCACCAGAGGCAGCGTTTTATCTTTCCCGGTCACTCATCGTTATGAAAACATACTAGGAAGAAGATTCCTGCTCCAGACTGGAATCAGTGGACTTCATTCTCCTGCTCGGTGGCCCGTCTCCAGCAGTGTTACCAAACAAAGCGAATGGCCCAAGTCTTTCCAGTTTCTCTTCTTCTACAAATGCCAATGTGAGGTGTGGCTTGCACAGTGAAATGACTCCTCGGCTACACGGCTCCAGTTCTGCTGTTGAGATGGTATTTCTAGAAGGAAAAGACCAAGTTGTGTGAGGGCAGGAGCTCACTGAGCGTAAGGACCACGTAACTGAGCATGCCACAGGTTCTGACTGCTGCACCATCCATTACGTACATGATCTTATTAATCATTGCAATGCCCGTGTCCCCATTTTTCAGCCAAGTGAAAACAAGGGTCTCTAAGAAGTGAGGTGATCGTCCGTGGAGAGGGCACATCAGCAGTTTGGATCCCGTTGGAACGACTCCAGCATGCTGCCGCCTAGCTCTACAAGGAAAAGGCATTTTATTATTCTGCTACCCTGTCGAGAAACTTCTGCTGAGTCTTCCCTGCTCCCTCGGCTGCCTGTGTTACGCGGGTCTTGTTGAACCTAAATTAAGTGTTTGCTTAGCTGACTGCAGCCCCGGGGAGGCACGAACTGTGGTCCCAAAACCAGTGGGAAGAAGGACCAAGACTAGAGACAGAGATAATGGGTTTGTAGAGGCAGACCACCTGAAACGAGGCTATCTGTTCCATTCCTAATACAACTTCAAATGAATCATTTAAAAAAAAAAAAAAAAAGGAAATTGAACAGATAGGAATCCAAAGAGACCTGCATTTCTTTATGACTGTCAAGTAAAAATATAATTTTCAATATATGTTAAGTGATACAATAATCAGCTGAAGCTTTGAAAAAGTCCAAGCCTAGTGAAATAAAATAATATACATGCCAAAATATATCTGAATACTATTAAATGTAGGCGATGTATCATTAATAGCTCTGGCTGTTTGGGAGACGCTTAATAAACAAGAGATACATTGTAGCTATGACTATTTACGTTTATTATTATTTTTTTTAATCCTGAAGGAAATTTCAGACAGTGGAATGCATAAGCAGAAAGGGAATGAATAATGCATCCGAGTAATTGGGCATCCATGAAATGCTAAGCCTCGCTCCCATTGTGGGCAAATACTATGGAAGAAAAGATTTTGGTGGAAAGGTGGAGATGCTATTTTAATGGAGAAACATTTTTTATTGAAAATATATCCAGTAATATCTGAATACCAAATGGAAGACTCTACAGTTTCATCTCTCCGTACAGTTTTTTTTTTTTTTTCTTTTTTAGTTGTCATTGTGTTGTTTGGGAGAAAATTGCAGTTTAAGATTTACAAACCACTTCATTTGCATACTGCGATTACTCTAGTTTCTGCCTGTGAAAACGGTTAAAGCTGCAGGCAATGAAAAGACACGGTGTTCGAGTTTTTCCCTGTAAAGAAAGCTCTCGTTTTATTGTAAAAACATGAGCAGTATAACAATACAATATTATTTGCAGAGCATAATTCATATAAGTAGTATTTCAATGCACTTTGCTGAGTTTTTGAGATATTACACAGCAGAAGCTCTGAGAAAATGTATTTAAATGCAGTAGTGTTCAAGTAAGTATCTTCATCATAACATCCCAAGAAATTTACATTGGTAGTTGGAGCTTGTAGATAAAATTCATTCCTTATCCCAATATAAAATATAGGTTGTCACCATTTTTCTCCTCAAATGCGCTGAGGTTAGATTTTCCCTCTTTGGACTTGAGATTCTCTAGTTGACAGTTGAAAAAGTCCTTAGAGCGTTCGATCTGTTCTTTGAAGATTTTTCTGATTTTAGTGAGTCTTATTAAAAGTATGCACAATCAGCTGTTTTTTTTCCTACTTTCCTATCAGCTGTTTATCGTGGATCTCTCGCCTTCAGAAATTATTCCTAATTTCCTAGGTGTAATAGTTACCTAGAACTGTCACAACGATTACCACAGATATGTTGGCTTAAAACAGAACTGCATTATCTCATTTCTGGAGGCCAGAGGTTTGAAATTAAGGTGTCAGCAGGCCAAGCTTCGTCCAACGCTCCAGGAGAGAATCCGTCCTGCCTCTCCCAGCTTCTGATGGCGCCCGGCATCCCTTGGCTGGTGGCCACATCACTCGGCCCCGGCCTCCGTCTTCTCATGGCCTCCTCCTCTGTGTCTCTGTGTGCCTCAAATCTCTTCTCTCATAAGAACATCCGTCATTGGATTTACAGCCCGTCCTGAACCCAGGATGGTTGTATTTTGAGACCATTTAAGGTAGTTACACCTGCAAAGATCCTATCTCCAAAGAAGGTCCCGTTCTCAGGAATCCGGGAGGACTTGGACATGTCTTTTGGAGGGACAGAGCTGAATCCATAACGAGGGATTGGGAACAGATTCTGAAGTCAGGAGAAACGTGTTCTGCCACTTTTGGGGAGGAAATGTCATCACCTCCGTAATGCCGCAGAGCTTTGGTTCCCTCCTCTGTAAACCACGGGTGACGATATCAGCTTTATCCTGTGAGATCCTTGGTTCTGTGTTGTGGGATAATACGTATAAAGCAGTCCTCCCCCTGCCTTGCTAGTGGTTGCTGTTGTTTTGAATGATACTGTTTCTTTCTAGTGAGTAGTTCGGTTTGTGGGCTTCTGTCCCCACTGAGTTCCTCTTTTCTCTTCATATGGCAGAAAGTACGAAAGAGAAGAAGTTGCATGAATCGTGTCTGCGTTGAAACTCAGAAATACAAGGGCGGATTCTCGTGGAACTGTTGCAAGTATTCACTGGAAGTCAGGGCTGTGGGTCCTGAGTGGTCGTGTTTTGTGTTACCCAGGCCTGCCAGGTTACGGGGACCATGGCAACACAATGCCTTTTCACACCTCATCATCCTCTGGGCATTAATAGTTCATAAATGCATAGATGTGATTTGTGTGTCTCTCCAAATAAGCCATGTGTATTGCAAACACTGATAACGAATCACAGCCTTCTTCACCAACTGATGGCTCCTAACTGGCCCGGAATCCTGTTATTTTTCACATGTACCTTCCCAGGGTTGCTTGCTGTAGGCATCTCCAGTTAAGCTCATGAAAACTCAGCCCTCCAAAAGTCCATATTGCCTTCCAGCTGTCTTCGACGTATGCTTCACCCCCAATGGTGGTCTCAGCTGGCTTTCACATGGTCTGATGTTGTAGCTTCTCAAGAAACTCTTTGTGGACTGCTCTCCCCAAATACTCATTGTGCCGGGACGAGTGGACTAATGATTGAACGTTCTTCCATAGTAGTTATCTTCTTTGTTATTGGTTCTTTCATGGAATGAATCTTACGGTGAATATATTTGAGTTGATTTTTTGCTATATTAATAATGTCCTTAAAATCCCCAACTTTGCCCAGCTGGTGTCGCTCACTGGTTGAGCGTTGACCCATGCACCAAGAGGTCACTGGTTCTATTCCTGGTCAGGGCACATGCCCAGGTTGTGGGCCCGATCCCCAGTGGGGGGCATGCAGGAGGCGGCCAGTCGATGTTCTCTCTCATCGATGTTTCTCTCTCTCTCTCCCTTTCCCTTCTTCTCTCTCTAAAATCAATAAAGAAAAACTATAAATAAAAAACCCTCAGCTTTGTGCCCTGGTCAGGTAGCTCAGTTGGTTAGAGCGTTATCCTCATACACCAAGGTTGTGGGTTCGATCCCCAGTCAGGGCACATACAAGAAGCAGCCAATGAGTGCATAAGTAAGTGGAACAGCAAATTGATGTTTCTCTGTCTCTCTCTCCTCTCAAAAGTCAATTAAAAAATCCTCAGCTCTATTCATAGTGTCTTGAAACATGGCAGAATGAATGCTTCTAACCTGTAGATAAAGGCTCTGCCTCCCTACCGAGGGCGGGACCCAGCATGTTGGCACACTGAGGGCAGAGGGGACCGCCTGCCCGGCCCGGTGGTTAACGTCCCACTTCTCATATGAACATCATCATTTTAATGTTCATTTGAACGTCTTTAGAACCATGGAAGCATGTTTGGGTAAACGTGCTAATTCGATTTTTGTACCCAACCATATGGTATTTTGGTTTATGAAATTCAAAGATCAGTTGAAAGTCCATCTGTTGGGCTGCTGACGAGGGGGGTGGGGACGGAGTCAGTCCTCAGAGCACCCGGATCCGAGTCCAAGATGCGCTTAACGAGCTCACAGGGGAAGCGCAGAGGAGTTGGAGACTTCAGAAAAGCTTGAGGCCGAGGGATCTGCACCTACAGCCTGCCGTCATTACCTAGAAATGTTTGAAAACCACATTCCAAACCTCTCTCCCGCTCGCGTCCCTCCCTTAGAGGAATTTTCAAAGGCACTCTGTGGTCTGTCTATCTTTAATGAGCGCGACATTCCCCGGGGGGCTTGCCGCTTCTCAGTCACTCTGTGAAGACCCGGGTGACGTACGTGTGGGGTCCCTTGAGCTGACGTCTTACAGTGTGATCCATTCTCTGGAAAGGAGCTCTCTGGAAAACATAATGAAGGAAACAAATGTTTTCAGAAATGTAATGATTTTTTTCACGGTTTCGGTTCAGGAGCACCCATTTCAATGATGCCATGCACGGAGGAAAGGATCAGCCAATCATCCAACCCTTGTGTTTTGATTGGTTCTTGGTTTGGCTTTCCCCATTGATAAACACGTCATAAACAGAGAATAAAGGGGGCGGGCGAGTGCCTGAATTGGCTTAGGAATTCCTTCCTAGAGGCCATTCATTGAGAAATAGATTCAAGAAGTAGACAAAAGTGGACTCAGAAAAAAATGGACAGTGTTTTCCCAAAAATATGGCTCTGTTGTAAAGGTGTATTTATTTTCTCACCAGTAAAAACAGACAATGCATGATTGCTTGTTGTCGGAAGGCCGGTCTCCTGACTGGTTTGGCCCCTGCCTCTTGGTCCGGGCCTGCCCTGTAACTATCCCCTGGTAGACTCCATCCTGGGAACGACAGAATTCCTTTTTTTTTTTTCCCCCAACAAATGCCCTTGTACCTTGCTTTGGAATAATATTATTTCTTGAATATTGATCTTGTTGATTTGAGAAGTCTTTAGTTTCCAGGCCAGGATCATAATTGGAAGATACAGAACTCATTACCCGTGAACCTGAAATCTCAAACCAGGATTGCCCAAATAACCTGAGTTACATCAGCCAAGGTGAGAGTTTCAGAGAGGCCCGTAGCTGGGCTGGTTCAAAGGGGTCAGCTCTCAATGTCCTAGTTCATGTCTCTAATTCCACTTGGCACAGATTCTAAAGTTCAGGTGTCCCTTCCTGCCTTAATCCGTGCTCTGTGACCCGTGCCCTCACTCAGATCCCCACTCGGTTGCTTTATGCAGTGATCACCTATGCAGCAGTGGCTAATGGGATGTGGTACTAACCTGGGCCGGTCACACACAGAAACCTGCCGGTGACCATGTGCAGCGTGTTTGTAAGGAAATAGTGACTGTCCATCCTCGTGTCCCGGACCCTGCAGAACTCCACCTAGCCTGTGTTTATTCCTTAAAGGTAGCTGGGCTAGTTTGCATCCTTGTATTATGTCTGCAGTGTTTCTATAGGGCAGGGCTAGGATGCCATGGGACTATCTTCTGGTTGTGGGTGGTCGTGGTTTAAATCAAGCATATTAGGACATATCAGGAGTGGCATTTAAAATATTCAACCACCAACCCGGCGGGCGTGGCTCAGTGGTTGAGCATCGACCCATGCACCGAGAGGTCGCCGGTTCGATTCCCGGTCAGGGTGTGGGCCAAATCCCCAGTAGGGGGCATGCAGGAGGCGGCCAATCGCTGTTCCTATCTCTCTCTCCCTCTCCTTTCCTCTCTCTCTAAAATAAATAAATGAATAAAAAATTATAAAAATAAAACATTCAACCACCAGCATGTCATGGGCACCAGCCATTTGGAATGGACACTGGCCAAGTGCTAAAGCAACAGCCTGGGGCCCCCAGCTGGTTCTGAGACATGGACACACTTGGGGAGATATGATGCGGGGGAGCCCGGTACGGTTGCTGAAGTACATACGGGGACTAGATTCCGAGATCTTAAACAATAGCCATTTACGGACTGCACCAAAGCATTTCTATATTTGAACAGCTGTTAGGGCCAAACCAGCGTGCATTCACTAAATGTCAGCCATTGACCACGGCAGCCAATGTAAGTAGACACCTAAAGAAGTCGCTCTGAGCCCTGGCTGGTGTGGCTCAGTCGGTTGAGCATCCTCCTGTGTACCAAAAGGTTGCTGGTTTGATTCCCAGGCAGGGCACATAAAGCAGAAAACAGTAAAATACATTATTGAAAGAAAAGGTCATTAGAAGGTATAAAAATTTAATATAATGTAGGTCAGGGTGTTGTAAGTGCAAAAAGACTTGTAATTGGAATAAGGAGATGGAATATTTTTAATCTTGTAGCCATTACTCTAATATATCATATAAACTGCAAAATAAAATAATGTATATCAAAGCAATGTAATAAAGTATTACAGTGATGAATTTTATGAGATTAAGCTGCAGTTAATTTCCATATGCATTTAAGATTAATAAACTGCTAATTAAAATATGCAAATAAAGGTTTCTGAAGCCTCAGAAATATTTTCTAGCACATTACCCATAAATCTTCTTCAGTAACTATTTTGTTATGTAATTGGGGAATAACAGATTGATGAGCCAATCTAATTATGTGAGATTTACATGTGTACAGTATTTTATAATAAAGGACATGAAACTAATGTTAAAGTAGGGAAAAGTAGTTGCAACATTCATTACAGTTGTTAGTTGCAAATTTAACTTAGTTTGAAAGTACTTTGCGCCATGACAACGGTAAGCCACACCAAGTAACTGTCTATGATACGCATTGGGTGCGTAATTGTGGGGTGTGGCTGTGCCTATCAGCTGTTTTAACAGGTATTGGAACTCATGTTTGCATCTCATTCCCATCATACCCAAGCTCATATTTCAGTAATATTGCTGATCATTCAGAGACCTAGATAACAGTTAATTGTCTCATTATGCAAAGTGAGGCAAGGTATTCATATTTCTTAAATTACAGTGTCTATGATAGATTCCTGTATTATGACAAGTATCACGTGAAAGCATATTAGAATTATTCTTGTGCCCAGTAAGGTTGGTTGGTTATTTTGTTTTGTTTTTTTTAATATGTTTTTATTTATTGACTTTAGAGAGAAAGAAAGGGAGAGGGAGAGAGAAACATTGATTGGCTGTGTCCTTCATGCCCCCTACTGGGAATCGAGCCCTCAACCCAGGCATGTGCCCTGACTGGGAATCGAACCCATGACCTCTTGATGCATGGGACAACGCTCAACCACTGAGCCACACTGGCCAGGGCGGTTGGTTTGTTTTTAATGGAGTAAGCATCCCCACAGTGCTGAGGACAGAAAGCAACTTTAAAACTATCGTGGTTAAAAACCAGAAGGGTTTACACACACACACACACACACACACACACACACACACACAATGAAGGAATTCGAATGGGCTCTAATGATCATAGTGTTTATTCTTTGGCAAAGTCTCAAATGGAATAAGGACTAGAAACCTACTGAAAATGAATTCAACTGAATGACCAGAACACCGGAAGCATTACGAACGTTCTCTTTCGTTTCAGAGCTAACATATGCAAGTCAAGTAAATCACCTTTGCATAATTCATCTATATTCTATACATTTGTTCAACATTCTCATGAAAGAGAAATGCGATTAGCTTTGGCCGGTTTGGCTCAGCGGTTAGTGTCGGGTTCGATTCCGGTCAGGGGCGTGTACCTCGGTTGTGGATCAGTCCCCAGCCCTGGTCAGGGTCATGTGGGAGGCAACCAGTCAATGTGTCTCTCTCACATCAATGTTTCTCTCTCTCTCTCTCTCTCTCTCTCTCTCTCTCTCTCTCTCTCTCTCTCTCCCTCCCTCCCTCCTTCTCCCTCTCCCTCTCTCCCTCCTACTCTGTCTGCAGATAAATGGGAAAAAAAAAATATCCTCAGGTGAGGATTTAAAAAATAAAAAAGATAAATGCAATTAATCTCCATTTAAACAGGTAAAATTATGAAACGTTGAGATATGCAGACTGGTTCGTAATTAACAGGGAGAAAATGGAAGCCTTTGCCAGCTAGTCCCGTGCCCTTTAAATGGGGTTTATTTCCTGAACTATGTATGTAAATAAAACTCATCAAAGAAATACCCATGTGGAATGACTGTGGGGCCACTGGTAGCACACTTAATGGAAACAGACTATCACCAAGTCTGCCATATGAGACTGCTTTCTGATTTTCCTCACTTGAATCAACATTTTATTCAGTGCAGTTCAATTTTACTTTCCTGCATGTCTGAGGACATTGGTGTCAACAGCGGCAGTCACCTTGCTGATGTTTTCTCTTTCCAGTATTCTCAGAGCAGTTCAAACAAATGAGTAAGAACTTGAGAGGCATGAAGGATGCTTGAGTAGTAATTCAGGGAGATGCACAGTAATTTAAAAAGAAAACAACTCCCAACTCCTGTGTGTGCATTCAAGCTTTTTTGTCTTCGGTTAGCACAAAACCCACTGCTGTCCTGCCCTCACCCTGAGCAGAGCAGCAGACGAGACGTCTTTCTCTTCTTTCTTGTTTTTCGCAGCTGCCCAAATCCGTGACACATAGTAGGCTCTCGATCAGCCTTGATGATTGACCAATCATTAACAGTTCAATAGAGCAAGTGAGATCCAAAGTTTAAAGGTACAAATGAATGTGTCTTTTTTTTCATATTTTGATCATTTCTCTAGGGGTGGATGACAAAAAAGGAGATCGTGAAGATTTGAAATTCTTGAGAAAAGAAAGCTTTAAAACTGCCTTTATTGTGTATGTTATATTATTCTTTTATTCTTAGTGAAAGAAAGACAGTAACAAGATCATTCTATTTCAACTACTAGAACTTTAAGGAAAAAGCGACATAACATTTTTCAAAAAACGAGGCTGCTTTCTAAAAGATGAACCAAATTTGCCGTTTCAGAATAGAATGTTATGAGCGTGTGGCCGTCACCTGCTAACGTGTCCTTGTCAGTGTGTACGTTTTCAACAGGAAGGTTCAACCTTCATCCCGGCTTCCCGCAGAGATCGTCGTCAGTATGCTTTATCACCAGGGATCTTAAATACACCAAAAAGAATCATTTCTTCTCTTCCAATTATTGAAGTCCCCAAAAGGAACTTTAAATCTTCAAAGCATTCTTTTAGAATACAAACACCGTTCTGAGCTTCAGATCCCTGTAAAAGTCAACGAGGCAAATTTGATGCGACAGTAAACCTTTAGTATTGGCAAGCGTTTGACATGCATGTACCTATTCGCTTTTCAACTACATTTTGAAGTACCTCCCAGCTTATTAATGGACAATAACACAGTGGGCCAGTGTTACCTAACGTTATGCTATTTATTGCTTTTGCAAGTTCTAATAGAATGACCACCGACGGCCCGCATTACCCTGAATCATTTCCTACACTGTTACATGTGTTTAGGAAAGTTGGAACGCTAAGTTTTAGGAAACTGGTCATAGAGCTATGATATATAACCTAGCCTTCTATTAACCTAAATATTCGATCATTTATGACAACTGTGTTGGATGAGAGTCTGCCATCATCGTTCTTAACAAGAGAAAAAATATAGACTAGTTAGCTATGAGTGGGACTGGAAGAAGTTGTAACTTGCAAGTTAAACGTAAAGCCAAGCATTTGAATGGGTACCATGTGACTTCACCTTGACTGTCTGTTGCTCACTAAGGATGCTGGGTTTCTATCCATGGGCTTCCTTTCCATGTAGCCTTTAAAGCCAATCAGAAGTATGAACTGGATGGAAGACATGTTTGAAACATGGTTTGTTTTATTGTGTTGACATCTGAGGATCTAAAATATCATTTTTTCACACCCTATTTCACCTGTCACCGCCGTCTCGAAAATCTATTTCCTCTTGCATAAAACTGCAGTGTTTAAAGCTATAAAAGCAAACACAGCAGTGAAGAGATTTTCCCCTGGGTTTGTTTGCCATATGCTTTCAACAGAACTGGTTGAATCCCCCAAATTAGCATTCCCGAATTTGACAATAGAGACTGCTGTTTTGTTTTTACCACCTGCGCAAGGGCAACTGGTTTGAGGAAGAGTTTTTCAAACTCTAACGGCTTGCTGAAAAATCATTTCTATACTGCAGAGTGACGGTTCTTGCCACATAAGAGAAGCAGAACGGACTGGGCTTCTTTTGAAAATGGAATCCAACAGGTCAGAGATATTTAGAAGTGTGTTCTCATTCTGTGACTTTCCAGGTGCTCATTCATAATCATAAGTAAAATACATTTCAAGTCCAAACAATGGTAATCTTGACTTCCTTCTTTCAGTCATTCCAGAGTGAATGTTTACTAAGTGCTTCCTCTGCGCCGGGCACGTTCCCGCATACCAGATGCAGCAGAGAACAAAGCAGAGGAAAATCCTCACCTTACAAGGCGACAGGGGAGACAAGCCAGCAGACAAATGGAGAAATAGACATATACGCACATCCACATGCACGCATGAATTACAGAGCACGACAGGTGGTAATGTTGCTATGGAAAAAAACAAAGCAGGGAAGAGGAAGTGCATGCAGGCTTCGGTGTGGAGTGTTAAAATGTGAATAAAAGTGCAAAATATAAAGATACCTGGTAGAAGTTTGCTCCAGGTCCTGAGAGTAGATATAGAAGCAACCCCTAAGTGTTCATCAATAGACTATTGAATAAAGAAGATATGGTACATATAAAATGGAATATTACTTGGCCATAAAAAAGAATGAAACCAGTCCAGCCGGTGTGGCTCAGTGGTGGAGCATCGACCCATGCACCAAGAGGTCGCTGGTTCGATTCCCAGTCAGGGCACATGCCCAGGTTGTGGGTCAAATCCCCAGTGGGGAGCATGCAGGAGGCAGCCAATCGATGTTCTCTCTCATCGATGTTTCTCTCTCTCCCTCTCCCTTCCTCTCTTTCTGAAATCAATAAAGGAAAATAATTATTTTAAAAAAAGAATGAAGTCATACCATTTGTGACAGCATGGATGGACCTAGAAGCAATGTGCAGACGCACAGGTGCATTATGCTAAGTGAAAGAAGAAAGACAACCATGATGTGATCTTACTTATATGTAGAATCTAAAACACAGTATAAACTAACAAAACAGAAACAGGCTCATAGATACAGAGAACAAACTGAGAGTTGCCAGATTGAAGGGGTTAAGGGGCTGGGTGAAAAAGATGAAGGGATGAATAAGTACAAATTGGTAGTTACAGAACAGTCACGAGGATGTAAAGTACAGCATGGAGAATATAGTCACTATATATGGGCACAACATCCAAATGGGAATGTTGAATAGACAGTGACTCTGTACCTCTGGACCTCTGAGAAGAGGTCCAGACTAGAGAGAGATGCTTGAGTGCTGTTAGTGTGTCCAGAAAGGAGCTAGAGAAAGAGGGTTAAGGAGCTAGAGAAAGGAAGATGTTTGAAGACTGAGCCCTGGGCTCTCCAAGATTTAGTTTGCAGAGATAAGAAAAGCCAGAAAAGAAGACTGTAGCCTGTGAAACAGGAGGAAAACCAGGAGAGTAAGTTGTTCTGAAAGGAGGATGAGTGTTACCATTGAGACTGCACAATGGAATTGTGGATGTCATGTCTCTGAAAGACAACAGAAGGAGAGGAATTGGAAGCAGTGAAGTTTTGCTTAACAGGAAAATAGGGGAAATGAATGGGAGTCAGAGGAGATAGAGGATAACAAAGGTTTTGTGATTTTTAAAGTTGGGCGATATAGCACACTTTGCTTGGAATGAATCAGTAGAGAGAAAAACAAATACTGATGTGTCAGAAACAGAGATGAATTCCTGGAGAAATTCTTGACTGTGTGAGAAGTTGTGAAATGCAGCGCACAGGTGGATGGATTGCCTTACGTAGAATCAAGCAGAGGGAGCCAGAGTGGTGGGGGGAAGCCGAGTCTACGGGCTCACTCACAGGTCGGTTAACAGATGTTGGACGGAAGCTTCGGACTATGTCTCCCGATTCCATTTGTTTTCTCAGTGGAGTAAAAAGCTAAGATTAGAGTGTGTAGAAGCTTAAGAGGAAAAGTTATGCAATAGCCATCAAGGAGAGAGGAGAAGGAGCAGGCAAGAAGAAATGACTTAACCATTGTGTGGGGATTGAACACAGCAAGAAAGAGCAAGGGAATTGTACACAAGTCAACACACGTAATGACTAAGCGTCAGAGCACCAGGGAGGACAGAGAGCATACAGAGGTGATGACATCAGTGATACCGGAGTTAGGAAGACAAGGACCTCTCACCTTCCCCGTGATACAGTCCATGTTTAAACGGAGAGATCTGTGTACACACATGTTATCATACAATAGAGCAGTTTGCATTCTCCATTGAGAAGGGGTCTCATCCATTTGTGCTGTGCCTCATTTTGCAAGGAAAGCCTTCTTATGTGGGGAGATTTCGGTGATTATAAATGCTCTGCATTTAGTCTAGGCCCTCAGAAGCCATTACTTCATGGAGGGAAGAATGCATTCAACGTAATGGGGGAGAGGAATGTATGACCCCGCCCCAACATCTAAAAAAATTTTTTTTTCCTTTATTGATTTTAGGGAGAGAGGAAGTGAGAGGGAGAGAGAGTAGAAACATTGATGAGAGAGAATAGCGATTGGCCGCCTCCTGCATGCCCCCCACTGGGGATCGGGCCCACATCCTGGGCATGTGCCCTGACCGGGAATCGAACCGGCAACCTCTTGGTGCATGGGTCGACGCTCAACCACTGAGCCACACTGGCCGGACTTTTTCAAAAATTGTTTGCTCCCTTTTTTATATTTTGTCTTTCTGAAGACTCTTCTTATCTTTTGACCTGTGAAAATTCCTGGGAAGCCTCTTTTATCAGCAGCTGTTGCTGGACATAGATAAAGAAGGGGAATCACGACAGAGACACCAGGGATTACAGAGTAAAATACCTGCAGCATCTTTTTATTGTTGAAAGTATTACAGATGTCCCCCCCTTTCCCCCATTGACCCCCTCCTTCCCACTCCCACCCCCTCTAGCCTTCCCCAGCCTAATGTCCATGTCGACTGGTTGTGCACATATGCATGTAAGTTCTTTGGTTTATCTCTTCCCACCCCTCCCACCCCCGAAATCTATAGCATTTTTTTAAAAGCTAGAAAAAGGGAGGGCATCAAGACCCCTAAAAATATATAAATGCCCAGACGAGTATTTTTTTTACTAGAACTCATGCTAACTTCCTATCGCCATCCCGTTGTCTCTGTCCCTCGTGTCAGCCTCGTAGCTCCCAGGTTCCCCCTCTCCCAGTGAGAGCTGTTCCCAGCGGTCTCTCAGGTCCCAAACCGTAACAGATCGTTGGCATGGGCTTCTCCAATTCTGTTTGCCTGGCAGCAGCTTCCCTTTCTAACATCCGTGTCCTCGTAACTAGGACTCGCGCTCTGGCCCGTGGGGTCTCCGTCTGTCCCGGAAGGCAGCTGCGGAGCGGCTCCCTGTCGTGGGCTCGCTCTGGAGAGAAGGACACCCCTCGGGCTGCCCGTCTGCCGGGCGTCCGGAGCTCCGGGACACAGGCCTTTAGTCCAGCACGCTCCTCTGAGCAGCCGCACGTGGGAAAATCATTGCATTTAAAAAAATGCTGCCCTGGCCAGTTTGGCTCAGCGGTTAGAGTGTCAGCCCGCGGACCAAAGAGTCGCGGGTTCGATTCTGGTCAAGGGCACGTGCCTCGGTTGCGGTTCGTCCCTGGCCCTGGTCGGGGTCGTGCAGGAGGCAACCAATCGATGTGTCCCTCTCACATCGATGTTCTCTCTCTCTCTCTTTCGGTCTCTCCCCCTCCCATTCTGTATGAATATAAATGGAAAAATATCCTCTGGTGAGAATTAAAAAAAAAAAATACGACCAAGTTTGTCAGGGTTCCTCGTGGAGCTCCTGGAGGCCCCCGGTCACGCGGGTGACTCCCCAGAGGGGCATTTTGTTATGAGGCCTCAGTCTGCCGGGCTCTTTCCTCTTGCGCTTGGATGATGGAAACGCTGGAACATTGCAGCTGAGTATTTTTCTTTCCTTCTTTTTAATCCTCATCTGAGGATATTTTTCCATTGATTTTCAGATAGAGTGGGAGGGAGCGAGAGAGAGACATAGATGTGAGAGAGACACATCGACTGGCTGCCTCCTGCGCAACCCGACCAGGGCTGGGGACCAAACTGCAACCGAGGTACGTGCCCTTGACGGGAATCAGACCCACGACTCTTTGGTCCATGGGCTGATGCTCTAACCGCTGAGCCAAACTGGCCAGGGCGAGCATTTTTCTCTCTTTGGCTCCATGGAAACACGCCCCTTGTGTGAAGTAGAAACTAGGTTTGTTCACAGGGAGAAGGCGCTGCAGGTCTCTGGGTCAGGAAGTCCGTCAGGTGCTGCCTCGAGTAAATGGTCACTAACAAAGCCGGCGTGCTCACTCCGACACGCATGCATGCTGTGACTCAGTGAGAGTGGGAAGACAGCCCAGGGAAAGCCAGAGAATACGTTATCAGCTGACAGCTACTTCACTTTTGGGAGTTGTTTTTTAGCAAGTCACTGGGTAACTTGCCATCAATACATTTTATTAAATTACATATCCAGACAGTGCACTATGAGGTCAGGGTGGAAATTTGTCTTCTGAGAGTTTCTTGCACGAGTCTATACTGAACTGGGTTTCTTATTTGAGACTACTGTACTTCTTTGAACAGAATCAGAGACTGTATGCCAATCCTGCCTTTTAATCACAGACATGTAGAATATTCATTAATATTAATATTTCAACTGTTTAGTTGGTATATTCAGCTCAACACCAAGCACATTTTATTCTGGTCACAGGGCCCGCCTTTTCTTAAACCTCAATAATATCTAAAATCAGCCTGGCCAGTGTGGCTCAGTGGATTGAGCATCATCCCATGGACTGAGAGGTCCCGGTTCAATTCCTGGTCAGGACACATGCCTGGGTTGTGGGCTCGATCCCCAGTAGGGGGCGTGCAGGAGGCAGCCGATCCATGTTTCTCTCTCACGTCGATGTTTCTGTCTCTCCCTCCCTTCTTCTCTCTCTAAAAAATCAATAAAAACATATTTAAAATTTTTAAATAATAATAAAATCATTTGGCACTCAAGTTAAAATACATATTCAGAGCCTCGCAGTGTGGTATGCTCTCTTTACTATATTGGCATATCTAAATCAAAACTGACACTATAATAAATTTTTTTTCCTTTTCTATGTGTATTGGAATTGTCTTCTTTTCGTCACATTCCCCCCCGAACTAACAGACATGAAACTGATAGCGTGTGAAGAGCTAGATCAGGGACATCGAATACCTGTGAGTCCAGTCTCTCTACCTGTATGAACAAGAACTTGTTAATACATGTATCGGTGCCCTGTTTTCTCATCTGGGGAAAAAATAATTTGATGTAGGAGACTGTCAGATCACATTGGGAATTTTTTTTTTTTACAAAATAAGTACGCTTGACCACACTTCCCTGCTTCCTCCCGGCGCTATTCTGATTCAGTGGATGTGAGTGGTTCATTTCCGGTGAAATTCCTTTGGGGAAGGTGACACCCTCTGTTCCAGATCTACACATCGAGTGCGTCCCCTGTCACCGTAGTTTCAGGATTTGCAGTATGAGCAGCATCGTCATCAGCGCTATCCTCAAAGTGTTCGCATCCCGTTCCAGCGACCAGAGGCTTGATCCCGGGGGACTTCCCGATAAGAAATGAGTTAGCCCTCCTCCACCTATGAAGACAACAGACCGATTTCTGAACCAGAAATCTTGATGTGTCGTGGAAGGTAGGGTCCCGCATATATTTCAACGAGGACACAGGGTATTCGATGGCAGAATGGCGCTCATTGGACGTCTCCCCCATGAGAAGCTGGCACTGAGTGGGGATTTTGTAACTGTTGTGTTCGTGGACAACCTCCCTCCCCAGAGCCCAGAGGGTAGCAGGTCAGACCAGGCTAAGGGCAGGGTAACAGGAGGAGACTTTTCTCAGGTTACGGGTGGGTGTACGTTGGTGATCCGACAGAAGATGCTTTGCCTCTCTTGTAGTTGCCTTTTGAGTCAGAAGCCAGGGCCGGCTGCAGGGACATGTGACCTGCGTAGTCACACAGCGACCCGAGCGCAGAAGGTCCCGTGCTGCTTTCAATGCCCTGCTCTCGCTGTCTCGAAAGTCTTCGTGTTGCACAGGGGTCCTGCGTCTTCCTTCTGCACTGGGCCCTGCAAACGATGCAGTCGGTCCTGCTCGTGGAACAAAGCCAAGCACGTCCCGTCCTTCTCTGTGCTCTCCTTTCTCCTTCGAGGCTTCCTCTTCGGGTAGATGAGTCGGTCATTGACCAGAAGCATCCCCTTCCCTGGCCACCATCCACACTTCAGCCAGGTAGCAAGTTCATCTTCTCCAGTTCTGGTGACAGGCCCGGTCTGGTCACGACGGCTTTGTCCTGGAGAGCGGCCCTTCTTGCCAGTGGTCCGTTCATCAACCTCCTTACCAACCATCTTTTCCACCAAGAGAAGAAGATGTGCTCTCCATCATCACAGTCATTACGACACTTCCAGAACTGACAGCTGAGGCACGTGACAGAGGGTCCGCAGAGCCTGGTCTCCGCAGCAGGAGTGAATTGCAGAGTGACCATTTCCCTGCTGATATGGTTCTAGCAGGAAAAAGGGGAAAGGGAGGAGCCTCCGGACTTTTACTTCCTGTTCAAGCTTTGAATAGCCAACTCTAGGGCCCCGGGCATTTGCTGAAAGCTTTTTAGATGTGTTAGTCAACAGCTATTTAGGACTACAGATCAGTAAGACTCCAGAAATGATTAGATTTATAATTTAGGTACTGATAGAGTCAGAACACACACACACACACACACACACACACACACACACACAAATATGTGTTTTCATGCTCAAAGGAGTTAACTGTTGATTCTCACGTTTGCACTGGACTAGATTAGAGGAGGCTCCAGCTATGAGTTCAGTCTATTCCATTTTGTGACGTGATCCGTGACGGGTCACAGCAAGTCAACTCAGGGAGCACGGGTTCTACTTGGAGATCTAGTCTCTGGCTAACGTCGTTCACGCACTTTCTACATGAAAAGGGAATCGAGAAATGGATAACGCAGCAGGTGTGGTGTTAGTATTCCAAAGAGACTTTGTGAAATCCTTTATGCCCCTCGTGACGTTAGCTCTGAGCTTCGTAGCAGCCAGCGCATAGAAGAGAAGCTGATCGGCTCTGTGGTTAACAGCGTGGCGAGACGGGCATAGCCTTGAGCGGGTTATGTGCAGGTGTTCCTGCTGCCCCGAGCTACTTCTCCCATCGGGTGTCATAAAAAGGGCATCGCGTCAGCAGCCTCCAAGGCCTCTGTGGGGGGCACAGAGGTGCATCACTCTGATCCCACCTCCCTGGCGCCCAGCTGAGGACTGTGGTCAGCTGCTGCCTCCGGCTGTTGCCTCCTTCAGGGTCTGTCTCAGCTTCCAGGTGGAGGCCGTGCTCTTCTCTGGGTGGCCTCTGGGCAGTGACGGCAAGTACCAGGGCATCTGCACCCCCTGCAGGATTTCTCCAGCACGTCACCTCTGCTCCAGAGCTGTTCCCTGAACTGACCAGAGGCCTGATCTGATTGCCTGAGGGTCTGCGGGCTCCACCTGCCCAAGGCAGCATCTTTACCTTCGCTGGGGCTACTCTCAACAAAACGTTATCAGTCTTCATTTTATCTCAGCGTCTGTGTCCCAGAGACCCCCACCCTGCCCAGCATCCTTACAGTAAATGCGAAGATGAGTTTTCATGGCGCTCCTTTTTATTACGCTGCGGATACGTAAAGTCTGAGCAGGTTTTATGGAGCAACACGAGGAAAGCGGCAGCCTAGGAAAATGGGACGTAGCTCTCAGCTTGGGTGGATTCTAGGAGAAGCTTTCCAGCAGTTTTCTATAAACACTGTTCCTCTGTGCACTAAGCAGCCTTGAGTTCAAGGTTAGCGTCTCTGGAAAATAGACAATGTCTGGAGACACACCCCACGCGGTACCTGGAACTAACTTTTTGACTTGGGGTCTCATTGCCCCCTTAAACTGGACGTGTTTGGGAATTCATCTGTAGCGCTTACGTATTCTTTCTTGTTTTATTATCTTTACAAATCACTGAAAAGTCCAGAAAGCCCGAAGGTTTAGAATCAAAATGTGTCACTCATTTTTTTTTCCTTAGTCCTGTAAGTTCAACTACTCACTGAGTTCTGTTCATGTTTTTGTGGAAACCTCTCATCTTCCTCTTGATCCTTTGTTTCAGGAGAAATCGGGGGGCCAGGTTTTCTCATCACTTGTGGGAGTGGGGCTCTTGTGATATCTCCAGAAAAGGAATTTTCTAAGACTCGCATGGGAGAACGAATGATTTTTATTTGCATGAAATTATATCCCTTGGCTTGCAAAGTCCCACATCCCTTAGTCCAGCCCTGGACAAGTGGCAGCTGGGGCTTTACCAGAGCTAGAAGCAGGGCCAGTGTCCAGAGCGTCTGTTCCACGGTGGAGCCGCGTCCGGTCCAGCATCAGGCTAGTTGCAGTCCATCAGTCCACTGTATGGGTCCCACATGGCCAAAAGCCACATGGATGAAAGCAGGGCGTGGAAGCCCGCAGCCAGGAGCCGGTGCCGGCAGCCAGAGGGAGCACAGAGACAGAGAACTTCCTTTAGAAGTTTAAATATTCAGGATTTGCACTCTTGCAGGGGCCACACCTATTCTGGCCAGTTACTTGTTCCCAAGGGTGATTGACAGGTAAGCACCTTCCTCCATCACTCAGACCTTGCTGCACATCTAAACTGCCCTTGTCCAGCCCCTTCCCCGCTCAGTCAGCAGGGAACAGACCTGGAGTGTTCAACGGTAGCTTTCTGGCAAAGCTGTATAAATGGCGTGCCTGTATCACCCCCTCTCTCCTTTGCTGCTTCCCTGTTAAATAATAACCAGGTTATTACAGCAGTGGCAATACTATGCCTGACGGATCTCTCCTTTTTGTCCAACTCCATGGCGGAGATGAGCTGGTCATACCAACTTTCTTCTCTCTTTTTCTGTGCTGCCTTTTCATGTAATTATGATACTGTGCATATTGCTCCTGTCTGTTCGTGTTCTTATCAGTTATGTTTGCAACTCGTCCTTGGTGTGATGGTGCTAATGACCTACGACCTCCTGTGAGTGCGTGGCACGGACCACTGAACGGTGCCCTGGTTAGCATTGGCTATGCATTTTAAGCTCTTCTTAAAAAAATTTTTTTTCCTTTATTGATTTTTTTAGAGAGAGAGGAAGGGAGAGGGAGAGAGAGATAGAAACACCGAAGAGAGAGAACATCGATTGGCCGCCTCCTGCATGCCCCCCACTGGGGATCGAGCCCACAACCTGGGCATGTGCCCTGACGGGGAGTCGAACCTGCGGCCTCTTGGTGCATGGGTCGACGCTCAACCTCTGAGCCACACCGGCCGGACCATTTTAAGCTCTTTAACTCAACACATACATGGCATCTAATTTATGTCCTGCTTCCTCCCATCACCACCCCTGCAACCCAGTTCCACAAAGGAGAATTCCAGGTACTGGTGATTACAGTGCTTCGTGCGATCTGTGCTCTTTGTTTTCCGTAGAATCCTTGTTGCTTTCTGCCTAGAGATCACTCCTCCAGTCCTTCAAAGCTCAGCCTACACAGCACTTCCTATGTGAACTTTTCCCGGATGCCCTAGTCTGACTCTTTGTCGTGTGTGTTTCCAGCATACGTCAGTCGTTCTGTTATCATAGCATTTTCCATACTGTCGTTCCTGAAACATTCTCCGCCCTCAATGTATGGTAAACACCTCGACAACTGAGATCTTATCTGACTCGACTTCACATCCAAAGGAGTCCAAACGTGTTGAACGCATAGGGTTTGTTTTCCATTTTGACGTCGTCGTGCTCTCTGACTCCAGGGCCTCAGGCTAGCTGTCAGAACAGATGGGGGAGCTGGCCTTCAGTCTGCTAACCAGGGTGTTCATGGTGAGGGGAGACATGCTTCTTTCTCAGGGGTTCCACTTCTGAAATGGAAATTAATTCCATGCCTCTCTAGAGAGACGTTCAGATTAATGTCACACCATTTGCAAAGACCTCCAGGACTCACAGATGAAGGGCACTTGATGTCAGCCTCCTCGTTGCCTGGAGCCGTTTGTGGGGTTCATCTGTTTGCGCCTCAGCAAGACACGTGACATCCTCTACATACAGCACGTCCCTGGATTAGGGCCACGCCTACCTGAACATCAGTGTGCTTTGCATGTTGATCTTGACATCTTTGTTTCGTATAATTATGAGGCATTTAAATGACAACCTGACATGCAGTCAAGTCTCCCTCGACCTTGGAAGGATTCTGAGTAGAACTTCGCAGCAATAGATAATAAATGTCTTCTCTGGGGTCTTACACCGAATTTGAAAAGACACCCAAGTTCTTGAGGCTTACTTAACTACGCTGACATCTTTCTAAATAAAGACTGTGAGTGACAACCAGAAGAGAGAGCGGGGCATTCGTGAGCACGGTTTCGGACCTGGACCCTCCTGTGCTCACACCGAAGCCGCCGTGGGGACCGTGCCCCGTCCTCAGCGACTCGACAGGAGGCAAAATGCATCTGACCTCAGAGCAGAAGCATGCTGTTCTGTCAGCGTGTCAAATGCTCATTATTTATGGACGGAGTGACTCGCGCGTGTGGCCCTGCAGACTGCTGGGGTCCCCACCGCCCTGAGAGGAGACAGCCACCGAACAGCCGTCTCTCTGTCTGATGCCTCATGCCCAGGAGCTATGGAAACACAGAGGCAGCTGCCATCCCCTTGTGCCAAACATCCAGAGACTCCATGTTCCACACGGGAGAGCTGTTCTGAAGACAGTCAGCTAAGCCGTCCATTCAACCTGGGAATCTAGGTCTGAAACGTGAATAACACGCTGGTTCCCTTTTCCTGGTGAGCTGGACACCTCTTCCTTCCTCCTTCTGGAGGGGGCGTGGCTTCCAGAATGACCATCTGAAAACCCTGCCTTTCATGATTAACTCCCATTCAAGAACTTCCTGTATGCTAACCCCCATTATTATATGATAACTCCTCATTACTATATGATAAATCCCATTACTATATAATAATTCCCATTATTATATGATAATTCCCATTCAAGAACTTATTATATGATAACTCCCATTATTCTATGATGACTCCCATTCAAGAACTTCCCATAATTGTTTTAAGATAAGACTTTAATCCTGTTAGGGGTGACATTTAAAGTTTAAGATCTTCTGCGCTCTGGCTTCATCTTTATCAAATCAATTTCTCATCACTCTCGACATCTGCTCCACTCCCGTCAGGTGAGACTCCTCATTCCTGCGCAGGGTTTGCTCCCACATTCCTCCAGCCCTCCCTCGCAGCTCTCTGTGCCCAGCCAGGGCCTGCCTATCCTTCACATGTTTGACATCGACACCCCTCCAGAGCCCGATCTTTCCTCTTCCCACACTGATCAGTGATCTCTTTAAATTCAACTTATTGCTATCCCTAAGCCTCATAATTCAGCACCAAATTATATGCTAGTCCATGCGATCTCTTATGTCCGTGCATTAGTCTTACAGCTTTTGTGGCAAGACCTGTGTCCTTAATCTTTAGGCTACAATTCTTTTTATTTTTCTGTTTCATTGTGTTTTGTTTTTTAATTGAGGTGAAATTTGCATAAGATAAGATTCACCCATTTTAGTGTACATTTCTGTGAGCTTGGAAAATGCATAACGTTGGATAGCCACCACTACAGTTAAGGTATGGAACAGTTCCATTGCCCCAAATATTGTAACCTTTTGCGGTCAACCCCCTCCCGCCGATAGTCTGATGATCACTGACCTGTTTCCTGTCTCTAGAGTTGCCTGCATGGGGTCATACGTTATATAGACTTCATGTGTACATTCTTTTACTTAGAGTAATGCATTTGCACTTCTTTCCTGGTATATGCGTCAGTAGTACATCCCTTGCCGTTCCTGAGCAGTGCTCAGTGTGCACATAGCCAGTACGTTTATACATGCATCCGCTGGAGAGCATTTGGGTAATTTCCAAGGCGGGGCCATAAAGCTGCTATAAATATTCTCATGCAGATTTTTATTTGAGCATAGTTTTCACTTCATTGGGATAAATGCCTAGACGTACGTTTGAATGGTACATGAATGTTTACCTGCATAAGAAACGTCCAAACTGGTTTCCCTAGTGCCTGTCACATTTTGCACATGTACCGGAGACAAAGGAGTCCCAGCTGCTCAGCATCTTCGTCCTTCTAGTAGGTGTGTGGTGATGCCACATTATGGCTTTAATGACACTGCTTTTTCACGTGCTCATGTATGGTCTATACTTTTATTGGCTATTTCCTAGGACTAGCCAAGTGCTAAGGATATGCTGGATGCTTGATGCATATTTCTTTGTGGATTATTAGATTGCTGAATGTGTGTCCAGCTGCTGCCTCTTACTAGCAGCTACCATTTATTGAGTGTGTGCTAAGCATTGTGCTGAGTGCTTTCCATCTGACGTCTTACTTAATACCCATGACAGCCCTGTAAGGGTGGGTGGTATCATTATCCTCATTTGGTGGTGAAATGGGCAGTACTGTCAACATTCAAATCCTTCTCTTTACGAGGTTTGGTGCTTGCTTCTTCAATTTCTGGAGATTGTCTTGTACTACTGCCTGTTATTTTACTTTGACCACAGAGAGACAGTTGTATTAGCTTGGAATGACGGCCTCAGATACTTCTCCTGTGTAGGTGGGGTAAGAAACTACACAGAACATGAATCATCTCCAGCTTCCACAGGTCTGAATGAGCACACACCACACAGGCAATTGATATGACATGAGCTATTTTTATACATGAAAACGCCCTTAAAGGAGATGACTAGCTTCCCAGTTACCTTGTGATGCAGTGCAAGGCGCTGTTGGAAAATACACCTTCTGCACGATGTTTACTGACTCCTTAACGTTTTCTCAAGTGTCTGGATTTCCTGTAAGAATCAGAGCACTAGTATTTTTTTTAAAAAAAGTGAGACTCTTACAAAACAAAATGCATTTCAGTCTTCAGAGAGTTAAATAATGGACACTGCAAGATCCAAAGGCAGGATTTGAGGTCATTTCTCGGGGAGACCTGTTTTGCTGACTCTCCGCGTATCTAAATGGCATTCCCCACTCTCCTGCGTGAGTACCACACACAGGGGTAAGGGAGTGAGGGCTGTTCACAGAACTCAGACCCGCCACTGTGGGTTCCCGTAAAAGGTCATTACCAAAGGAAATCACACCGCCATTTACAAATGTAAATGTGAGGTTTTAGGTGCACAGCGGAACTTCTGGAGCCCAGTGTAACAGTGTCGTGATATAATTATACACGTATGTGCTGGTGAGCATGCGTAAGTTTCCAATCAGCAATGATAACGTCTGAATCTCTTTCAAGAGCGTCAGTATTGCTATTGCACTGAGACATACACTTTTTTTTTTCTTCCTTTATTGATTTTAGAGAGAGAGTAAGTGAGAGGGAGAGAGAGACAGAAAAATCAATGAGAAAGAACACCGATTGGCCGCCTCCTGCATGCTCCCAACTGAGGATCGGGCCCACAACCTGGACATGTGTCTTGACCGGGAATTGAACCAGCGACCTCCTGGTGCATGGGTTGACGCTCAACCACTGAGCCACACCATACACATTTTTGATAACCTTCCCTACAGGATTTTTAAAGAGAAATCTGGGGAAATTTCCTAACATGGAGCTTTTCTTAGGAAGTAAGGAAGAGTAGACATAAAGAGATGCTAATATTTTGAGATTGTCTCAAAGGAGAACTTTCATTAAAAGATATTTAAAGGGGTTATTCTTTAATATTTGCCAATAAAAGGCGTGCCCTTGCTCCCTTCATTCAGTTTTCTGCTCTCCACAAGAGTTCCAGTGGGCCGGTTTACCAGGGGGATTGTGGGTGCCCAGGCACCAGCCAGGAGTCTCGGCTCCGCCGGGAAGGAAGCGCCGGGAAGGTATTTCACAGTCACCCTCGATGCACCTGCTGGGCCTGCTTCTCGCTGGCAGACAGAGCTCCAGAAAATAGTGATGCTCGAGCAAATCAAAGCCATGCCTGCCAGGAGATTAATCAAAATTATCTAATTATTCTAATCCAGCTGGTATTATTTCATTAACGATAATTTTACATGACAGTTTGGCAGAATCTGCTAGCTGTCTCTAGATTGTTCACCTAACTACTAGTGGTCACAAGTATAATCATAATACCAAAATCAACAGCAACCACGAGGACTGAGTTGGAATGGTTTACACTAACTAGTATTTTAGTTTGCCCGAGGCTGTCACTTAACATCGTGAGTTAGCTCACGGGCAGTATGAAAGTTCAGCTCAACTTAGGAACTCAGTCTCAGCTCTTTAGTATCTGGATACTATTACAAACCAGAGTGGAATACTCACGCCTGTTTTAATTTCCCAGCATTCCTCTTGCAGCCCCCACGCTATGGCACCTGCCGCCCTCTGTCTGAACGTCCGTTCCCGCCTCTGTCATTGAAACCTCCCGGGTCGGCAGGACCCCTCACCAGACGGGCTTTGTTTCCCACGTCCTGGTTCTCGCTGTGTCGTTGCAGTGCCTACCTTCCCTATTCCCATCACCCACATCGAAGTCAGCACGTCCCCACCTTCTCGCACACCCGCCTTCTCGCACACCCACTGTGTGCATTGTAATAGAGAGAATCGCCTTGTTCCTTACGTTCATCGCCAAAGCGTAACTCACGCTCTCTTCCTTCCACTGTTCCTGATGCTCAGTGTCCATTACAGCTCTTCCCTGAGACTCATGGATTTAATGAATTCCAGTTTTCCAAATATCAAAGGACATGTATCTTCCTCCCGGTCTAATCTATGACCCGAGTGCTCATGACTCTCAATTTGACCCTATAAATAAGAAAAGAAAAAAAGCCTTTATGATACACACACACACACACACACACATGCACACAGACAATATAAACATGTTGACCAGACATCATGTCTACGGGAGAGTTGTTCTAAAAATAACTCCTCAGAAGCCAACATAGACCCCGAGGAAGGTTAATGTAACAATGTAACGTGCAGGGTATTTCAATTTCCTTTCTTCCTCTCCTGTTGGCGATCGCCAAACCACGTAACCACCCGGAGTAGGGGATAATGTTAAACGAACAGAGGATGTTTTGATGCACGGATGGAGCATGCTTCAGAGCTGGTCCCTTCCAGGGTGCAAGGCTGGGCTTGGGGCCTCCGACACCCCTGAGGATCCTGAGTTCTGGCCGGCAGCCTGGGGGCCATCACATGGCCTGGTGACTTGGTTATGACAGCAGATCTCAGTAGTTGCCAGATCTGCTGACTGTATTCATTAGCACATCAATTCAACAAGTACGTATTCAGTACTTCCTCTCTGTGCTCAGCACTCTGTTCGATGCTGTCCGGGAAACACAATAATCTAAGACACAGTTTCCTCACTCAAACACTGGAACAGCCGTAGGCAGTTTGCGGGGCAGTCGTACCTAATCTGTGACTGCATTGGCACTAAAATCAATGCTTTGGGTTTGATTTCTTTGTTTGTTTCTTTCTTTTTTGTTTTGTTGAGAGTTGTTGTTTTTTTTTCCCCCAGATATATTTCCACTTGAGCGGTCATGGTATAGCCGTTTCGTTTGATGTGTTCCCTCTGCTTTTTGGTTTGGGACCCCCAGGACAAAATCAGAATACATGTGTTGAGGGCTTATGGTTTTCAATCATTTTTTTAACCCTGTTAACTTGACTCTCAAGTGGGGGGAAAAAATCACTGAGATGTCTGTTAACCTAAGTAGAGTCGATTTCAGGAAAATGATGAGGTCGGTGGCGTCTGCCGTTTGCGCTGTCCTTTGTCCCACCGTGTGGACCTTTCCCGTGTCCGCCGGGCTGATGTCGGTCCCCGTGGAAACGAGGCTTGTAAGGAGCACTGCTCTCTCCTGTCTCATCTTACTTTGGGCCATGTCTTCAGGGAAGTATTCATATCTAGAAAGCCATCGCCTTCCCTTTGGTTGTATGTCCTTCTTGTTTCTTTGCCCCAGTAGATCCTGGGGGGGAAATATCTGTAGGAAATCAAGCACGAAACTCAGCTATTAGTGAAAGGCTCAGTGGTGTCCGGTTCAGCCGGCCACATTTTGAGAGGGACGCCGGTCCTCGCTGCTGCGGTCTACGTATTTCCACGACCTGCAGGGGCCAGCAGATCCTGGAGCACTGGTAAACTCACAGTGGTCTACCAGGCTTCAGTTTATTACTACACTTTGGAAATTATGCGAGACCTCCTAGTCCTGGTGGCGGGGGGGGGGGGGCATGCCCTCCCCATCTGCAAATCCATTTAGTTATAGACCAAGAGGCCTTATGTTGCGAGGAGAATGAAAACTGGCGAATGGATATTTTAATAGATTTTCTAGCAAATCCAATTAATATCATTGTCATTCACCCAGGTGTTAATAACTGGAAAAGAGCAAAGGGCGAGCCAAACAGACACATGCCCAGTAAACTCTGGGTGATGTAGGGGAGGGTACCTGCCTGTCGGTCACACCTGGGAACAGGTCATTGGCTAGAGTAGTCATGGCCACTGCAAGTGCAAGAAGACTTGATAATTTAAGCTCCTGAGCGGAGTTCCCGCTCTTGCTTGCCCACGCTCCTGGCTCTCATGTTGGGGTGCGTTCCCCTGCATTCTCCCACATGGCCCACAGCCATGTGGACCCCACACACAATGGACTGAGGGACTGCAACTAGTCTGATGCTACACGGGACCCAGCTCCACCATGGAAAGGAAACTCTGGACACTGGCCTTGCTTCTAGCTCTGCTGAATCCCCAGCTGCTCCTCTTCCAGAACTGGTTTAAGGGAAATAGGACTGCACACCGAGGGCTATAACTCCATGCGAATCAAGCTTTCTACCACATCTCATCATCCTGGGGGGGGGGGCTCTGGAAATGCTTATTCCAGCAGCACCCCAAGGACCCCATTCTCACTAGCAATGGAGGAGGGCAATCCACGCAATGCTCAGATAACACGACGATCGATTGTTTCCCCCTCTTGGTGGAATTGGGGCCAGTCTTACATTAGTGTGTTCTCTCCTCATAGACAGGGCTGAACGGATACAGACCACTCCCTCCTCTTTGACTCTAGATTTCCTGCAGACCATACTTCTCGTTTTATTTGTCAGTAAACACACTCCAGTTTCTGAGACAACAATTCATCTGACATTAATTGCATTCACGTGCACTGAAATACACCGATGCAGCAGCACTGGAAACATCATCAGGGAAACATCGCACGTGTCATTGTGGAGGGTGGCTTACTTTCGAGATGCATGCTGCTGGTAATTCCTTGAAAAGCACATGGATTCTTAAAGCCCCTTTGTAAAGTACCACGCTTCTGGTATTTGACCCTATTTGCGGGGCACCTTGTATTATTAGGTAGTTTCCTTGAATTATACCAACTGTCTTCATCTAATTATATCAACGAGTATAAGGGGGAAGATCCATTTTCTTCTTTGTCTGTTTTGTGTTTTGTCTATCTCAGAAACTCGTCTTCCAGATTTATAAACCTATGAGACACAGTTACGTGAGACCGTGATGGTTAATTTTATGCATGGACTAGATTGGACCACAATGTGCCCAGATTAAACATTACCTCTGGGCGTGTCCCTAAGTATGCTTCCAGATGAGATTAGCATTTGAATCCATAAAGCAGATTACCGTCCCCAGTGTGTGTGGGTATCATCCAACCCACTGAGGACCTGAATAGAACAAAAAGCAAAGGAAGGGAGGATTTCTCTGCAGAACCCTGATGGATACAGAAACCTATTTCAACTCTCTGCCTTTTAGTACCTCCAACCCCCTAAGGACACAATTATGAGCTTTCTCAGAGTTATCCCCTAAGCCATTAAAGTCTCCAGCAGCTCATAGCGTATTTATTAATATAGAATGTTTGCAGTCGCCATAACGGCTACCGGTTCGCTGTGTCACAGGTCACTGCTCCTCCATGGACGTCAGTTTCCTCAAAGGTCAAAACAAAGGTGAGCCAGAAGCACCGTGAGACCCCGCATGGGTCTAAAATTCTGCTCCTCTCTGCATTCTGCTTGGACGCTCTGCTTTCTCGCTCTGACTCCCATCACACCGACTGACTGATGTTGATTTTTATCTCGAAAAATAAGATGGTTGGCTCTGGAGGGACCTTCCGGATTAGCAGCTCCAACACCTCCGTTTTGCAGATAAGGGAACTTGGGGGCTGAGAGATGAAATTACTTCTCAAACTTTCCAGACTCCATCGGTGGCTGACACTTACCCGTCAACTCTCCCGCGGATATAATTCTCTCTCCTCTGTGCCGTGGAATTATTTTCTTGTATTTTTATTGAAATCAAAGACATTTTAAAGTAAATCCGATCGGTGAGGCACAGCTATTTCAGAATATCAAAGCCAGGGAACAGGCCAAGGGAGATGAAAAATAACACGCGTGATGGCACCGGGACAGCCACATTGACGCTGATCCACCGGGGACGGAATTCCGAGGTTTGGGGCAAGGAAGACATTTCATGAAAATGGAAATGAGACCTGGAGAAGTGCGGCTCTGCCTCCGCTGTTGACATTCACTGCCGTTGACCTCAGCTTTACTGGGACATCCTTCCAGAAGGGGGTGGGAACTCTTTGTAGACGGGACCACTTTTTCACCCCAGAATGACAGCCTTTATGGTTTGCGTTGGGACTGTAGTTTCAAAGCTCTACTTACCATATTCATGCGAAAGGGAACAGTCGGTACCTGTCGCTGTTGCTAATAGCAACCATCTGTCCTGCATCGCCGGCTTTGTGTGTCACCAAGCATCTGGGTCTGTTTCACTGTCTTCGGGCCTCAGTCCTTTGCTTTCCACACGGAGTGTTTGACCAGCCGCCCGGAGTTCTCTCTCGGGTCCGTGCGGCGCGTTTGTTTGACTGTTCTCATTCCGTCTACTTCTCCTCCGCTGCCGGCACCTTCCTTTCTTCACAGCCAAGATCTTTAAAAGCATCGCTGGCAGCAAAGAATGGGGCCGTGAGACTGTCCGCGTGTACCCCAGTTCGACAGAACAACTGGTTTATAGCCTTCGGGAATTTTCTTCAAAGAAGGCCGACCCAAACTCAATCTGCAATGAAGTATTAGGTTGCATGAATAATATGCTTTTGAAAGGCCTGTGGGCACTAGTTCAAAGGCTGAACACACCAGTGTGGTGTTTATAACACCACCTGGGTCTGTGTGGAGTGCAGCCTTTCTCTGAGGGTTCCAGCCAGCCTTGGGGGGCCCTGAGAACCCTGAGTGAATCAATGGGATGCAACGGCAGAGGGTGATCTATAGGTTCGGGTAGGTGGTGTGACCATCTTGTTATGAAAGGAAAATGTCCTCCAGCCTCGTAGTTGCAGACTCTGCTTGTCAATCTCATATTCATAGCCTGGTTCTGCCTCCGTGTCATTTTAGTGAACACCACTCCACCCCAGCCTCTCTGAGTGACAGCTAGATCCGGTCCCTGTTGAGGTGCTGACCTTGGTTAACTGCTGTCTCCGGAGAGCTTGATCCTTGGACGTCGTCATAGGAAACCCCTATGATCCGTGCAGTATATAAATCAGAACATTATTTACGTCCTAACCCTTCTGGATAAACGTAGTGAATGTGATTTCTCCTTCTCACGTCGTAGTTCAGAATCTGAGCGAAAATTCAACAGTGTGGTCCTCATTGACCTTTTAAGGAAAATACAACTTCAACACAGTCTTGCGGAGAGAAAGGTGGCATAAACAGAACACTGTCAGGCTGCATGCAGCCATTGTGAAGCTGTTGAAAAGGTTGAATGTCAGAAACACACATCACTGGGCAACTCAGAAGTCATGGCTAAGGGCTTTTTCTAGTAATGACGTCCGCCTGGTATCACCAGCACCAGCAACACCTGTGCCCCAGACGTTTCCAATCCGGGCAAATTATGTCAAATGGCCACCATTCCAGTGTATCTTCCTTCCTCTCGGATTAGCAGAGAGGGCAGAGAAAAGCATGGCTTTGGGCTGTAATCCCTGCAGAGACGGGAGTTTTAATATCTTCTCCAGCAGAAAGGGGACATTCCAGCATTCCCCGTTTTCCACTCCACGGCAGAAATCTGGAGATGAACCCATTACAGAATATTCAGTTTTTGAAGAGTCATATTTTCCATAGTTTAAAAAAACAATCATGAATCTCTAAACTCATTATTTAGCATGATTTTCACACAAAGATAGATAGTGACGGCAATAAAAATCGGAACCCAAGAAACAATTACCGTCTAGTGATTTATTTGCAGGAATTAATGCTACTTTCCCCTAAGGAATCAAAGGTAGAAAGCATAGGGGGGTTCAATGCAGTTCTTGCAATGATCCTGTCCTCTTAAGTCTTCAGAAATTATTTGTGATCAAAGTGGTTTCCTTCCTTTTTGTATTCAAGCCCTGTCTTGGGCAGGGAGCAAGGGAGCACATTGGTAGTGAGCTCAGTGGGAGATAAGGGGCCTCTCCTCTCTCTTCTCTCTGGAGTCCAACTTCATCTGTGACTTTGGCTCTGAAAATCGAACAAGGAAGAAGAAAGGCTGGTTTCCCACCAGAATGGCATACGTGAACAGTGTCCCTTGCCCTCAAGATCAGAGTCCCCCGAGTAGGGCACATACTTTGAATTGTTTTTCTGGTAAAGGTCATCGATTTCCATGGAGCCAGTCACCTAAAGTCACAGACCCAGCACAGGACTAGGTATGAGCCTTCCTATGTTCCCATCCTCTTTCGGCCAAAAACTGATTGTATGAACCTGAGAAAATCATGCACCTCCTCCGGGCTTCTTGTCCCCTCTCTGAAACGGGGAACTTAGAGTATGTGGCGTTCAGCCTTTTCCAATGTGTGAGTGTATGAAAAACAAAAAACTTACAGTGTTCCTAATTGATGGAAGCTTACCGAATTATCCGCCACGGGGACACTTGCCTTTGAACTCGAGGACAACAGAAGGCAAGCGAGGTCCTGAGTGCCTTCCCAACCTGCCGTATGCATGGTAGTCTAAGCTCAATAGATGTGCGTGGGAACTGCCTTCCCAACATCCAGAACACCGGACGCTCTGCAGGTGTGAGCTGCAAAGGTGAGTTACTGGTCTGTGTTCGGACTGAACAACCCGAAGAACTACTTCGCGACAGGACACTGAGACCTAACTGGCGTCCTCCACTCATGAGCTGAACCTTGCCCTGGCCGTGTTTATTCCCGTCATTCATCTCCTGGGCGACTGAGTTTGCCCCCAGGTGTAGGATTTTTATCTGATTATCCCAACGCATCACGTTTAATGATGCTGTTATTACTGCCTTCCGGGCGTGAGGAGCAGACAGCCTTGGCTGAGAGCTGTTTGCGGTGGGACTAGCTGAGCACTTCCACGCACTCTCTGAGCTCATGGACCAGCCTTCTGGAACGGTGACACGGAAATCAGGACCCTTGTGAGGAAGCAGACCGTCGAGTTCAAGGACCTCGCCCCGATTCGCATCACGAAGCAACAGCCCTGCTGGGACTTCGGACGGGACTGTCTGAATCCTAAGCCATGCCCTTTCCACCGCACCGGCTTTTTTCTTCCCCTCCCAAATAATTCGACATTATTTCTGAGCTCACATGATGGGATTGGGGGACTTGGCCCTGAAACGGAGGAGGGCTATCTGGAATGACGTTTTCTAATGGTGGCAAGAGATGCTCCAGGGAGAAGACCCGCTCACTGCCCACCCCGTCATCAGCGGCGTTTGCTGATGGGTTTTGAGGTAGCTTGTGGTGCAGATCACACCATCGGGCGGACTGAGAGGCAGCACGCCGGTCTTCTGTCTCATTCGGGCCCTAGTCCACTCAGTCCAGTGAGTGAACTGCAGTCAGTGCCTTTCTGGTGATAATGGCTAACGCTTTTTTTTCCCCTTTATTGAGTTTTTAGAGAGAGAGGAAAGGAGAGGGAGAGAGAGATAGAAACATCGATGAGAGAGAACATCGATTGGCTGCCTCCTGCATGCCCCCCACTGGGGATCGGGCCCACGACCTGGGCATGTGTCCTGACCGGGAATCCAACCGGCGACCTCTTGGTGCATGGGTCCACGCTCAACCACTGAGCCACACCAGCCGGGAGGCTAGCACTTTTTAAAAATTACGTATATAAGTAATCAACTCTTTCTATAAAAATGATGTGTTATTTGAATGTTTGCACTTACAGCTTTTGACAGTGATAATGGTAAATGGAAAGCTCTCATTCTCTTTCTCAGGTGAAGCCAAATAGAAAAGTGGCCAGGTAGTGACCGCTCACCGGACTAGCAAGGACATGTGGTCAGTAAATCGTTTTGGAGAAAGAGGGCCTGGCACCTGAATTCTTGAAGTCGTGAGAAAAAAAAATGCGATTCATTTCCTCTTTTGGGTTACCACTGTGGATAGATATAAAATCACTTAGTTCCCATAAATATTAAGTGGGGATCATAGTGACCCCAACGTGATGCTCTGACCCCCCCTGTGGGTTTCTTCCATCATGACATTAGTGAGGCTGGTGACACAGCCTTTCCCGTGTTTCCAGGCGGCCCCCTTCATTGCATGACTAATGGGGGCAAAGGGACGCAGGATCAGGAACTCAGGGGGCGAGGTAGTCTCTAATGCCTAATCAATTTCCTCCTGCAAGTTTTATTACCCGAGACTCCGGGAGAAAGAAATTGCTGGGCTTATTAGCCTGGGAACTTTTAAAGAAACAAAGTGGGTTCTTTTCGTTTTCTTCTGCAACCGATTTTATGGGCTGCGCGCTGAGGAAAAAGGACTGGTTCTGCTCTCATCCGTTACTTTATTCTGGTTTTTGTGCCAAGGATTTAGAGAATCGGCAGAGAATTGAACGGGAGGGGACGCATTAAAGAGAAAATAGTACCCAGAAGAACAGATCAAATTTACTATAAACAAGGAGGAAAGAAAATAGGAAGCTACGTTTTAAAAGAGGTCATTTCATCTCACCTCAGGTATGTAAATATTTATGGAGCACCTACTGCGTGTCTGGCCTTACACTAGATGCTGGAAATTCAAAGAGGATGAATAAATCATCATGACTGCCGGTGTCCAGGGCTCCCCAACTACACACACACACACACACACACACACACACACACACACACACACACACAGATATAGACATAGATAGATAGCAGGTGACTGGGCGGTTCCTGGACAGGTGTGGTTAAGGAATGATGGCGGCCTCAGGGGGCTCCTCAGTCTGTTGGCCGGAGTAAGGCGAGTCCCCCTAAGCGGCAATGTGAAATGTCTTACAGTGATACATAGAATTAGGGAAAGGGGTGTTGCTGTGAGAAAAGATGTTTTAAAAGTAGAGGGTATGAAAAAAAAAAAAAAGAAAACAGGGAAAAACCATGTGGGCCAGAAGGATTTTGGAATTGCTTCAGTGTGCCGTAGGAGAGCACGGATCTCAGGTGACGAGGGTAGAGATAAACACGACCCATCACAGGAAACCACGGGTGCAAGTCAAAGTAGGGTAGACTCCGGCGGCAGAAACCAGTGACTGTTTTTAAGCCAAGGATGATATGGTCAGATTTGTGTTTGAGTAGATGGCGTGGAATGATCGCAGAGCATGGATTTTAATAGGAAAAGACAGACTTGGCCAGTGTGGCTCAGTGGTTGAGTGTCGACCCATGCACCAAGAGGTCGCCAGTTTGATTCCCAGTCAGGGCACATGCCCAGGTTGTGGGCCAAATCCCCAGTGGGGGGCATGCAGGAGGCAGCCAGTCAATGCTCTCTCTCATCGATGTTTCTATCTGTCTCTCCCTCTCCCTTCCTGTCTCTCTCTAAAAATTAAAAATTAATAATGTATGTATATATGAAAAGACAGGAGGCCAGAGAGGATATCAGGGTTTATTTTACCTTTTACACCATAAATGGAATGCCTCTGCCGAATTCATTTTGAGGCGACCACCTTTGCTTTAAGTGGTCAGTGAATGAAGAAGACAGGGATCGTGCGGTTATTCAACCATTAATATCTGTGGCTATGAAGGCAGACTTGGGTCAGTTAGCACGCTGGAACACACTTTCACCGTCAGGCTACTGAATTAGCACCTCTCCTCATTTGTGATTCAGTAAGCTCATGGTGGGTCTTTGGAGGTTGCTGGTTTTTTTAGCTGTTCTCATTGGAGTTAGAGCATTTCCAAAGAATGGCTCCCCTTCAAATGTTCAAAGACACAGAGCAACATGGCGCGTCAAGAAGGGCAGACGAAATCCATCTCGCTGCCACAGCTCAGGCTGGTTACTCTTCTGGCCAGGCCTCCGTCACTGCATCTTTGTCTGTCTTTGTGAAAAGTATAGGCGTGGACTTCTGTCCTCCTGACTGCTCAGGGCTATCATCATCCCGGCATGAGGACCTGCAAGAGAAAGCCACACACTTCTACAGATGGGTGTTCATATTGTCATTGTGTGTGAATGTGTCAGTGTTTGTGAGTGTGTGTGTATGTGTGAGTACTTGTATGTGAGTATGTGTGTCTATGTATGAATGTGTGTGTGTATGAGTGTGTGTCTGTGTGAGTGTGCGTGTATGTATGAGTATGTGTGTCTGTGTGTATATGTGTGAGTGCGTGTATGTATGAGTATGAGTGTGTGTCTGTGTGAGTGTCTGTGTGAGTGAGTGTGTGTGAGTGTATGTGTGAGTGCATGTATGTATGAGTATGAGTATGTGTGTGAGTGTGCATGTATGTATGAGTGTGTGTATGTGTGTGAGTGTGTATGTGAGTGCGTGTATGTATGAGTATGAGTGTGTGTGTGAGTGTGTGTGTATGTGTGAGTACATGTATGTGAGTATGACTGTGTGTCTATGTATGAATGTGTGTGTATGTGTGAGTGTGCGTGTATGTATGAGTATGATTGTGTGTCTGTGTGAGTGTGTGTGAGTGCATGTATGTATGAGTATGAGTGTGTCTGTGTGTGTATGTGTGTGTGTGTATGTATGAGTGTGTGTGTGTGAGTGCGTGTATGTATGAGTATGAGTGTGTGTCTGTGTGAGTGTGTATGTGTGAGTGGGTGTATGTATGAGTATGAGTGTGTGTGTGTGTGAGTGTGTGTGTGAGTGCGTGTATGTATGAGTATGAGTGTGTCTCTGTGTGTGTATGTGTGAGTGCGTATATATATGAGTGTGTGTGTGAGTCTGTGTGTGAGTGTGCGTGTGTGTATGTACTGTTACTGTTAGTGCTCTCCTTAGGGCAGCCCCTTACATTCTCATCTCTCGTCACGTATCATATTTCCCGATACCTTTCCCTCATCAAATGCTAAGTGTAAAAATGTGCTACAAGTTACTAACATATGGAACAAACACCGTGAATTTCTCCTCAGCCCCGTCAGCCATGACCCTAACATAGAAATGCTGGTGTTTCTTACTTATGAAGAGGGGGTCTGATGGTCTGGGGCAGGGTCCACAATGGTTAGTTATGCTCTTCAGACCCCCGTCTTCTTGCTGTCTGTCTGGCAGCAGTTGTTACCTGGCCTGGGAGCTTGGGGTTCCGGCAGCAGGTGGGGAGTGGGAACTGCTCCACACACTTCATGATGCAGGTTGGGGGCCCTATGGAGAGCCCGGCTAGGGAAGCTCAGGAGTCCTTGACTCTCCTGGGCCGGTAGGCAGAGCTTCTCACCCGGAGGGACTGTCCTCTGGGTCCCAGATCTTTGCACCTGTCTCAGTTCCTCTCTTCGCTGGGCCAGTTCCGTCCGGTTGCCCTGGACTCAGTTGCCAAGGCCTTGGCTCTGCTTTGGATTCTCTCTTCACTTATTGTGCCTTTTGGAAACCTCAGTCACTTCCTCTTCCCTATTGACCTTGTCAATATACATAAAAAGAATAAGAATGTCCGTGTAATGAATTTAGCATTTCTAGATCTGAAGCGAGCTGGGAGGACCCTGTGGCTCAGTCCTCTGTGGTGCCCAAGGCTGGCCATTCTTCACGGAGCCTAATGGCTCTGTCTGCCCGCCTCAGGGTGCCTGGGTAGCTGAGATTAGCGTCTCTGCAGAGCTGGGGACGTGTGATGGGAATTCTCTCCTCCTCCGGGCATCCGCAGAGGGCTGGCTTCGAGTTTCTTTTCGTGCCACTCCCCACCTGTGGGTCAGAGAGCAGATTAATTACGTTCGCTCCTGTGGAAGATATTGCTTTGCAGGTTCAAGGGGTTCTGGTTCTATTCTGGTCACGCGGAAGGGTTTTCAGAATTTCCGGAAGACTGGGATGTATGCAACACGTTGTCGTTGCTGTTAATTTAGACTTTCAAAAGTTTTTATTAAATTTCAGCCTCAAAGGTGATTTTTAATATTGTTATTTGGAATGGACCAGAAAAAACAAAAAAAGTTTAAGTGGAGGAAAACGCTCGTGTCGAGGTGCCTCCCCCCGAAACCCCCGTTCTCCCCGCAGACCCATCAGACAGTTCATGAGAGGTCTGGCAGGGGTCCTAGAAAATGAATGTTGTGAGCTTTTCTATGTGAAGAGCAAATTGCTAAGCCGATCAGGACATGCTTCAGGCAGTCCAAGGTTGGCTTTGTTTTTATTTGCTCCAGCTTTATTGAGATATAATTGACATCTGACATTGTGCGAGTCTGTGTGCAAGGTGATGCTTTGACGCACGTATCTATTGCAAACTGTTTACAACAATAAGGTGCGTTAAGACATCCTCCACCTCCCATAATTTCCCTTTTGTTAGTGGTGTTATAGTGAGACCACCAAAGCTCTGTTTTGGGGTAACTTTTCAGTGCACAATGCGGTAGTGTTAATTATATTCACCATGCTGTTCCGTAGACCCGTCACCCTGTGCCTTGTCACTGAGAGTGTGTACCTTTGACTGAATCTCCCCATTTCCCCTACCCCTCAGCCTCTGACAACCACCATACTGCTCTCTGTTTCTCTGAGTGGATTTCTTAGATTCCACAGCTACGTGAGATCATACCGTATTTGTCTCTCTTTGCCTGATTCAGTTCACTTAGCACAATGCCCTCAAGCTTCATCATGTTGTTGTAAATGGCAGATATTTTTTTCTCATGGCTGAATGAGAGTGCATTTGGGGTGTGTGTGTGTGTGTGTGTGTGTGTGTGTGTGTGCACATCTGTATAATCTCACATCTTTAACCTTTCATTCACTGATGGACATTTAGGTTCTTCCCACACCTTAGCCAGTGCAAATAATGCTGCAGTGAACACAGGAGTACAGATATCTCTTCGAGCTAATGACTTCACCCCCTTTGGATATATACCCAGGAGTGGGATTGCTGGGTCATAGGGTAGTTCTAGCTTTCATTTTTTGAGAAACCTCCATACTGTTTTCCATAGTGACTTTGCCAAGATGGGTTTTATGAATAGAAAGAAACGTGTAGTTCGTTGTTTGGGTAGACAAGTAAAGGATATGAATGTAAGGGAACATATTATAAGAAACTTCCTCAAATTATATTTGGAAGTGGTGAAATGTCAACCATATTATTAAGTAATGAAACCCTTGTTTTACTCAATAAGGTTCTCTAAAACCAAATCCTGAGATGAGATGTGTGTGCAAGAGACTCACTAAGGGGGGAGAGATAAGGAAAGGAAGTAGAACAGGGAAGGGGTGGAAGCCAAGTGAAGGGGAAATCTTGGTCCAAAGAACTTTTAATCAATGGGTAGACCTCAGCCAGTCCGACAAGGGACCTCTGGAGGATGAGTTAGAGTTGTCCCGACAGGAGACAGTGGAGCCTGGCTATCATTCTCCCAACACCCAACAGTCACTGATCACCAAGCTGTGGGGAAGACTTCGACCCCCGGGCACTTCTGACTCTTGGAAGCTCTGGTAGACAAGGACAGTCTGCCAAAGAGTAGCATAGATGATGGCCACTGAAAGCGGTCCACATTGCGAGAGACTGGATGTGTGTGTCCCCACAAAATTCAGATGTTGAAACCTAATCTCCGGTGCGTATTTGGGAGGTCATTAAGTCATGAGGGTGGGGGTGGGGCCCTCCCAAATAGGATTAGTGCCCCCATAAGAGAGGCCCTGGAGAGATCCCTCACCTGTTCTGCCGTGTGAGGAAACAGAGAGAAGATGGCCATCTGTGAACCAGGAAGTGGGCTCTCACCGGACACTGAATCTTGGTCTTGGATATTCAGCCTCCAGAAGTGAGAAATAAATTTCTGTTGTTTCTGTTACAGCAGCCGGAACTGACTAAGACACGTGAGTTCAGACTTTCGGACCTGGTTAGAAGGAGTGCGGAGGGGTCTGTGTCTGCACGTTGACTGTGGTATTTATTGTCTGCTACAGTGGACCTAGGCTATTCTTCAGGTCCAGACAAGAAATCCAGGTGACATTTAGACTTTGGCTTCCCATACCTGCCGGACCACAAAGGCCAATATCATCAGGAGTATAATGGCAAATAAAATAGGTCCCGCATGAAACAATTTGCTACTGGGTCACAGTTTAATCTCTGACTCCCTGTCGCTCAAGTGAAATCTCGAAAGAATGTGTGAAATTGAGAGTTATCTTCTATCCTGACATGAGGAACAAATCATTTTCCATAATATAGAAATAGACTACGTGAAACTTGCTACATCTGCTAGAACAAGAGTTTAACCCAGAAATTCATATACAATCCTTTTGTCACGAAACTTTTAACCCATGGCTCATACATGCTTCTGTACTAAGTCGTGTACCATAGCTTTAAAATAAAATTATGGGGATAGCATAATACCAAAGGAACGTGTAATGGCCAGATGTTCGACTCTTTTCAAGTCATGTGCAATATTATAGCAGAGTTGCACCCAAAATATCAGTCTTGTGTTATTGGAACTAATTGATGTTAATCCATATCAATCTCTCCATCCTTCTGTGCTCATCCCAGCACTTTGTTTAAATCCCTCTGCAGTGCTTACCCCGTTCTGTTTCATGTTATTATTATCTTGAAAGCAAAACTGTGAGCTTCATCTTTAGATCATCAGTTATCCCTGTACCAGCTCGTAGTAGGTGTCTGAAAACGTTCGAATGAGAAAATTAGCCTGCAGTTCCCCTTCGCTGAACCATCTTGCCATTTATTTTAACAGCCAAGCACATTTGCTCTCTGAATAATGATTCACCATGGAGTCTCCTCGCTGCTTGTTAATTCTTGACATCGTCTCTCTTGCTCTTTTGGAGGCTGCCGGCAGTAATCCAACAGGATGCGGAGAGCGTCTGAGCATATGTTGTCTGCATATGTACCAGAGGAGGCCTACCTTCCTCTCGTCTGCTCTCCGATGCTCTTCTCTGCAAGGTAACTGCAAATTCCCAGAACGGATGTCCCACCTTGCAACCAGACTTTGAATAAGACTTTGCTCACTTTGAGCGGGACTCTGGGTATCGGTGTGAATGCAGAAGTTACGAATTTCAGGTCACTTTGCCCAATACCTCCGAAAATAAATTTTAAACTGGTCCTTGGCTGTGACTTCTGCTCCTTCTCAGGAAGAGAGAGAATATATTGATATAAAACAAACGCACGGCTTTTTCAAAGATAAAGCGAGAGAAAGAAGAGGGTTGTCTAATAGGCTTTAATACACGAGTGAATTCCGTGGATTTATTTCAGAGCAAATCAGCCCGGATATGGTCCCGATACAACCAGAAGCCTTGAGAAGCTGAGAATTGGGAGGAAAACGTGGACAGTGTATGTTCCTGCGAGAATTTTCACTGCACACTGAAGGTCTGTGCTGCCTGTCAGATGTTTCCACAACAAAATGTATCATCAGGACATACTAAAAAAACTTGCAAACTCAATGTGCTTGTGATCTTACATATTTCTAAACATACGTTAAGGTCAGAGCCAATAGTATAGTCGTCAATAAAGTCAGAGAGAAAGACGAGGACGTGCCAGCCCAGGATAGCTCTTCTGTGACCTGGTCGTGATGAGATTTCCACTGAGAGTTACTCTTTTGGAAAACAAACACGAAACCAAAAAACATCTCCATCAGAAATCTCCTTCCAGAAAGTGTATATCAGCTGGCAGAGGAAAATTGGTAGGAATTAGTTCATCGGAGTATCGCTGAGTTGAATAAAGGCCTGCAAGTAAATGAGTTACAGAAGAACTCAAATGGGATCAGCTGATCAGAGTCCAAAAAGAAAAAAAAATCTGGAGCTGATGGGAAGGGAGTAGGCAAAGCTGCAAGGGTCAATGGCCCCAATTTTTTTTCCTCCCAGACACATGCTTTCCTTTCTTGTGAATAGCAGCATTGTCCCCAGACACCAAAGCTAAGAACTGAGGGTGATCGGGACCCCCAGTCTCTCACCACACTTGTACACACAGCCCCTGAGCTCTGCCTACCTGTCTTCTGGTTTATTCCTACTGCCTTGGTTAAGACTTTCTTTTCCTCTCCTTCCGCCCAGTTCCATGTTCTCCTTGGCCTTTAATGTGTCCCCGCCGTGCTCTGCAGTGCCGATCATTTCTTCAGTCCTGGGTTTGTCCACCTCTCCGCCTCCTCCACCAGCCCTGTAGTATCTGTCTCTCCACTCACCTCCTGTCCCATGGAGGCAGCTGCTGTTGGTTAGGACCGTGGCATCCGAAAGACCCGGCTTGAACTCCCAGCTCTGCCTCTTCCTTTCCGTGTGACTTGGGCTGGGTTATAAAATCTGGCCACCTCTCACTTTCTTTTTGTGAAAGGTGATCGTATTAGTGCCTAATTCAAAAAAAAATTGTTGTAAATACGAATGAGATAATGCCTGTAAGGAGCTCAGCACAAAGCCTGTTACAGAGTTAAGTATTCTCCACTAACATAGCAGCAATATTAATGATTAGTGTTTGATATCACAGAGGCTAGAAGATGTTGTACGAACTTCAGTGGGTGTGAGAAATTTTTGGGTAGGTGAACAGTATTTATTAAAAGAGATGGGATATCAGCCAGCTGCCCTTTTCACAAACTAAACACATTTTTTAATTAATATAATAAGCAGAATTCCTTGATATAATTATTAACTGCCTACTTTTCAACTGACTTAACGACACACGCACACCATCTATTTTGGTATAGAAACACAATTTAAACTTCTCGAACTAACACCATTATCCTACTTTATATACCAGCTGCTCATTTTTAAAAAATACGTGGTGCTCTTACGTAAGACTGAGCTAATTGTCGAGGACATCAGAGGACATGTTCAGTTCCTTCCCTGACAAAACTTACTCTCTAAAGAGAACATCAGAAAAATAAAAGATCAGCCCTGGGTGGTTTGGCTCAGCGGTAGAACATCAGCCCGCAGACCAGTGAGTCTCGGGTTCAATTCCGGACAAGGGCACGTACCTAGGTTGTGGTGCGTCCCTGGCCCTGGTCGGGTCCTGTGGGAGGCAGCCAGTCCATGTGTCCCTCTCACATCGGTGTTTCTCTCTGTCTCTCTCTCTCTCTCCCTCCCTCTCATTCTATCTGATAATAAGTAAAAAATATCCTCAGGTGAGAAATAAAAAAAAAAGAAAGAAGAATAAAAGATCAATAACGATGTACTCTGATAACGGCGCAGCTCACTCAGGTCTTTAGAGGAGCCCGTCCTTTGAATTAGCATAGAAACATTTCTGAAAGAAGAAGAAGAAGAGAAGGAGCACTAGGTTGGTACTGTCATTCAAAGACCCTGGGCTGAGCATCAGGATGTGTGGGTTCTGATCTTCCTTCCACAGTAAAATCGCAGTTTAAGCAAATGAGTTGCTGAAGTCACTCTGCCTTTCTGTGACTGAATCAAGTAAAGGCTGATGATGCTTGGGAACTTGTCCTGAGACATCAAAGAGCTCCAGGAGGGCAAGGCGCTGTGATTTTCATCCTGGCTTCCAGCTAAATGCAGACCTGGATACATTGTCACCATTTCGGAGAAGGTGATCTTCATCTCTAGTTCAATTATGTGGCATCGTTTCAAAGAATATCAATGTTAGAATGTGAGTCCATTGATTGAATATGATTTCGAGTATGTTACAAAAGAAAACTTCAACCCGCAAACCACGGTCACCCATCACACAGACCCCAATTAAGAACATCTTTAATAGCCCGGCCCGTGTGGCTCAGTGGTTGAGCGTCAACCCATGCACCAAGAGGTTGCCGGTTCGATTCCCTGTCAGGGCACATGCCCAGGTTGTGGGCCAAATCCCCAGTGGGGGGCATGCAGGAGGCGGCCAATCCCTCTTCTTTCTCAATGATGTTTCTATTTCTCTCTTCCTCTCCTTCTCTCTCTAAAAATCAACAAAGAAAAACAGATTTTTTAAAGAAAAGAGCATCTTTACTAGAAGACTGAGTTCTCCTTTGTTGAAATTCCATGGTGTGTGTTGCATTATTCCAATTACATGATGTCAGAACATTGAAAATGGAAAGTGATTTCCATTCGGGTCTTAATTTCGAACAGCCAGACTGTCTTTCTTTGTAACCAATGGAGAAGCATGACTATGGTGAAGTCAGTGCTCCTCGATAAAAAGAAAAAGGACGCTTTTTCTCTAACACCCCATCAGCGGTAGAATTAATACCCTTCTGCACGTCTAGAGGACATCTTTGGCGTGAAACAGGTCAAGGAAATGCAAGGAGTAAATGCAAGTCTTCATCAGCACAGCCATTCTTTTCCACTGGACCAGAATTATGGAAATCATTTTCCATCTTCAGATGTATATTTCCTATAGTTTCCATATGCGGGAATCTTTAAAATCTATAGCTATAGATGTGTAGTTAGGAAATGCTATATTATTCAAAGGGCTTCCCTTTCAGTGGGGCATAATACCTATAAATTGTTTCAGATAAAGAAAATCATAAAGAAATTACCCCTGTGCTCGGGGGATAGAGAAGAGAAGCACATGGTGTCACCTGGGCAGGTGTATATGTGTCAATACCATGGATGAGGCGCATATCTTACCTTTACATGATCTTTCTGTGAGAAAATGACAAACTCCCTGTGAATCTCTAGTCATAACAATGATTAAAACTTGCGCATAGAACAGAAGGCGATCTGAAATTTTTAAGAAGAATTATCTGATTCCCACTGTATGTTGGCTCTACTGCAAGAAAGATACCAAATTTGCCAGCAATGAAACATGCAGGACTTGAACACAGACTAGTCAAGCCTCTTAGGTGATAGGCTGTCAACAAATACTTCCTGAAGGAATGAATGAATCACCCAGAGGGAGCGCAGTTGGGCAAGCTAATCTCACCCCTCTGCTGGGACAAGGGGGATATATTTAAAGGCTATAAGAGTCCAGCTGGTGTGGCTGGGTGGCTGAGTGTCGACCTATGCCCCAAGAGGTCCCCAGTTCGATTCCCAGTCAGGACACATGCCCAGGTTGTGGGCCCGATCCCCAGTGGAGGGCATGCAGGAGGTGGCCAATCGATGTTCTCTCTCATCGATGTTTCTGTCTCTCTCTCCTTCTCCCTTCCTCTCTCTCTGAAAAATCAATAAAGGAAAAAAATAAATAAATAAAGGCTGTAAGAAATGAAACCTCCCCTGCTTACCACCATCTCCCTTCTTCTTGTTTCATATACAAAACTCCTTCCTAGTCCTGCCACTTCCTTTTAGTTTTCTCACGTCCCAAGTGCACACTTTTCCATTTTCTATAAAAAAAAAAGAACCCACAATGTAATATTAAGACGTACCTAAGCCCACACTAATTTATCCTCTTTCTACTAGCGATGGCTTGGGATTTTAGAGTCATTGATACAATATATATCATATATTTAATATATATATATCAATTTATATATATTAATATATTAATAATATATTAATTAATTAATAATATATTAATAATTAATTAATAATGTGTATTAATTAATATATTAATATAAATAATATATGTATATTAATATATATTTAATATGTGTATCAAATATATATATATAATATATATATTATGTTATAGATACTTTTTTCCTAGTTCACCTGATAAATATTTGTAACTTTTTTTCCCAGTTCACCTTAGCTTCAACTCCAAGTCCTAGCTGATCATATACAGGGGTACAAGTAGAGCTGGGGAGACATAGTCCTCGTATGTTCTCCAGCAGAGAATGACTTTCGGCTTTTAGTTGTGAATGTCCTGTTTATTTCCAGCTGAAATGGTTACGGTAGCTTCCTATGGATTCCACGCACAGTAATTCACTGACGGACCTCTTGTCTGTGCCAGAAAAGCCGAATCTTCCTCAGTTCCTCGGAGATGAGTTTGCGTCTTGATTAGCCCATGTGGGAATCTCCCTACTCCTCATCACCTCCTCCTTGCTTCCCAGTTTGGGTCATTTGTCTAAAAGCCTGACCAGTCCTGTCCTTCCACTCTCAGTTCCATCAGATTGACAACTCTTCGGTCTTCTTCCTCTTTCTTTGTTTCTTTCTAGACTTGAGACCACAAACCTTCTCAAGGTCCCAAGTTTCATCAACTCTACCCCACAAATGCTCCGAAGTTCTCTTGCAAAACCGAATCTCCACACGCATTGATTGATGCTGTGATGTGTGGCAGTTTAATGACAGTCTTGTGTCCTTTTACTAATCAGTCTGGAGACCACTTGAAATCTACAGTGTCTTTGGAGAGGTTTCCTTGAGGGCAATTAATTACTGGATGACCCCTCGCGCCCATTCTGAGATAAGCTGATCTGGCTTTGTGGGGCCCTGGACTGGCTGGCGCATTTCCTGAATGGAAGAACACCCAAAAGGAGCTTGGGCAGGTGCCAGTCATTCAGAGCGGGCACCCTGCTGAGTGCCTTTCCATTCAAGAGCAATGATCCCATTGAATGATTTGCATGATAGAAAAGAACATCCTCATTAATTTTGCAGATTGAATCAAGGCACATGGGGAAGGATGGGAATATAGATGTAAATGACCTGAACAGCAAGCTCAGAAAAAAAAAACTAGTCAGTGCCTTGAACTCACTAATGTTTAATAGAAATATGGGTTAAGTTGTACACTAGAACATTTTTTTAAAGTAAGTCCCTGCAAGGTCAGAGGTCGCGTGGGAAACTCACTGAATATGCGTTAGAATTGTGTCCTTTTTCTGGTCCTGTGCATTAACATGAGATGAATCAAGAGAGCGCTGCCTGGGAAAGTTAAAGGTGATTCTAAAATGCCACCATTTGATTGGATCCTGTATTAATACTCTTGGTGATTCGTGGCAGAATTATACTCAGACTTGCTTAAGACAAAAAGGTAACTTAGGAGCCCACAAACCTGAGAAGTGTTTGGACTGGACTAGCTTCAGGCACAGGTCGATCAAGGACTCATAAGGTACCAACAGGAACACATTTCTCTCTCTCCATCTCTCAGCTCTACTTGTTTCTTGGCTTCAGGCCGCTCTCATATGGCAAGCTCGTTACTGCCACACCTCCCTGGGACTCAGAGCACGTGTGCCCCAAAGCTTCTCTCCCCCCAAAGGGCTCCATTGGAGCCTACCTGGGGTCACATGCCTGTCCATGGACCAATCACCTGTCTCAGAGTCGGGATGTTCTGTGGCACACCAGACAGTCCCACTTGATGAAAAGTTTCACAGAGTAGAGGAATGGTGTTCCCCGAAAGGAAGAGGTGCTGGACAGACTGAAACTAACAGGGAGGGGCAGGGAAAACCTTTCGTGGGTCAGGAAGGACTTTTGAATAGATAGAAGTTATCTAAATGGTTTATAGGGCTGACCGAGGATGAGGTTTAAGTCGGGACTTACAGGTTCTGCCGTGTGTGTCAGTGATAAGACAAAGGTGAATTTTAAAGTAGGTTGTTTCTTTGTTTTGCATAAAAATGCAACTGATTGTAGAATATTTGGGGACAGGGGGGAGAGCACCATACAGGAGAAAATAAATAGATCTTCTAATAACCACTATTAACGTATCAAGCAGATTTCCCTTGTGTTTTATACAAATAGCACACATATTTGCTAATCTGAATTATTCAATACTTACACTGATTTCTTGTTTAAAACATTGAGAACATTTTGACACATGACTAAAGTAGCCTGCGGAGATTACTAAGATTTTATTGGCTAAGTAATATCTCATCTCATGGATGTACCATAGTCTACCATCAATGTCTGTTTTTCATATTTGTTTTCCATTTTTACTCTCATAGGTGATATACTAAATGTTTTGGGCTGCGTAGTTTGTCATTTTCCTAAGATTGAATCCTTGTGTTGAATTAGTGAGTTATTGAATATGAACATACAAAAATTCTTGGTGTATGGTGTGACATTTCTGTTCAGAATAATACTGTTTTTGCCAGCATAATAGTGAGATGATCCTTACTACTACCCAAGGGTGGTGATTTTTCAGGAATTATATCGCACAGTTTACAAAGCAATCATGCTTATGTGTTTCCCTGTCAGCGGCAGTATTCAACCTCAGTTCTTGAATTTGGCTAAGAAAGAATTCAGAGCCCAGGACTCTAGTGCAAGAGAAAGTGTATTTAGCCTTTTGGAAAGAAATTCACAGAGGTAGAGAGGTGAGCCAGCTGGGCTGTATGGGTTCAGGACACAAGTTACAGAGGCAAAAGAAGGGCCCTTGGAGCTTAGGAGGAAGAAAGCAAAGGATATACACCTAAGGAAAGAAGATGGGGGCAGGCACTGGTGGGGGGGTGGAGAGGGAGAGAGCAGGTGCACATGTGTGCACTAGGTTCCTTATCTTAAAGGTTTTTATCTGTTTTCTGAAGGGGGGTGTTTTAGGGGAGGTTTCAGTAGAGGATCTCAATAGACTATCCATCAACTTTGCAGTGTGTCCTTTCAGGATCATGGTCTCTACTGATTGGTCGGTGCTAGTGCAGGGGGTCATTAGTCATTGCATCTGGTCCTGGTGTCAGCCATGGAGGGCATCACTTGGCTGGTTTTGCTGCTTTTCTGGGCCTGGAGCTGAAACACAACTGAGGTCTAGATGTTACCTCTAGTTTGACCACAACTCTGTCTCTATGGTCAACAGACCTGAGGCTTCGATTCCTAAAATAATTTATTGAGGATCAGAACCTCATTGTCCTGAGGGCTTTTGATGCTTAAGGGAGTGGTCATGTAAGGGAGAAGGAGGCCGGTGAGTCAGGGTGCTGGCTGAGGCCGGTTTGAATCAACTGTCTCAGTTTCCCCGTTCCACTTGCCAAGGAGTTTTCTTAGCTTCTTACTATCCTGCCTCATCCCACAGTGCCTACTTTAAAATCACTTAATAAGCAATTCTTACGTTTTAAGAATAGGCTTATAATCACAGCAAATGTATGTGTGTTTTTTTTTAATTTGTGTTAATGAAGTAAGTATCTGCTCATTTTAATACTGACAACACTCATTGTTCAGGATGTAGGGAAATGACTGTTCTGTTAAGTTGTAGTATTCAACCTGGCTATGTATATCAAAACTGAAGATGTGTACCTTTATCCCAGAAATTCTATATTTGGAAATATATCCAGGAAAACATTTGATCAAATACACAAAGATATATTTAATGATCATCAATGAGGTTGGTTTTTTTAAATATCTTTTTATAGATTCTTTAGAGAAAGAGGAAGGAAGAGAAAGATAGAAACTTAGATGTGAGAGAGAAACATGGATTGTCTGCCTCCTGCACGCCCCCTACTGGGGATCGAGCCCGAAACCCTGGCATGTGCCCTGACCAGGAATGGATCCGGGACCTCTCAGTCCATGGGACGACGCTCAATCCACTGAGCCACACCGGCTGGGCTCATCAATGAGGTTTTAATGTCAGAAATGTTGAATCTAAGTACCCGTCAGCATTTATTTAAAATAAATCCTAGGTATTCATTCAATGAATGCAGTGCAGCCATTATAAAGGAGTGTCTTGGGTCAGAATTGCCTGCCTAAGGTCTTGTTCCATCCCAATAAGAGCAAATACCAACTTTGTGCCCTTGAGCCAGGTTCCTTATTTGTGACTCATATCTATAAAATTTTTTTGAGCATTAAAAGTTAGGTTTTAGCCCTGATGGGTTCGATTCTGGTCAAGAGCCCATACCTCTGTTGCGGTTCAGTTCCTGGCCCTGGTTCGGGGTCATGCAGGAGGCAGCCAATCATGTATCTCTCTCACATTGATGTTTCTCTCTCTCTCTCTCTCTCTCTCTCTCCCTCCCTCCCACTGTCTCTGAAGATAAATGGGAAAATATCCTTGGGTGAGGATTTAAAAAAAAAAAGTTAGGTTTTGCATAAAAGGAGCTTGCCAAGTCCTAATTTTATAAAGTGGAAAAATCTGCATTGAAATGTTGATATGAATAAATTATTAAATAGCATGTATGAGAGTAACACATTTATATAAAAGTGTGTGTGTGTGTGTGTGCGTGTGTGTGTGCATGTGTGCATGTGTGTGTGCATAGAGACCCAAAATGACATTAACCAAAATATATATTATGATTATCTCTTGGTTAAAGAACAATGGGTGATTTTTACGTTCCTCTTTATGTTTTACTCAATTGCTTGAATTTTCTGTGTGAATACATATTATCTTTATGGTCATGAAGAGTTCACGATCTCATTTACATTTTTTTGAAAATCTGATTATGTAAGAACCTCTTTAGCAAGTTCCGTACTTTTGCAGATGGCTTGCATTAAGCCATGTAGCTAGATGGTTGCAGGGCAGCTGGGGAACAGATCGGATGGCTGCTATCAGCTGAAATAACCAAGGGGAAAGGAACCGTCAGTGAGATCTGACCAAACAATCAGAAGATACCCGGATGTAAAGCCAGTTCGCCACCGTTGGCTGTGGGACCTTGATCTCTCAGAGCCTGACACCTGTACCTCTCAGACATAAAGGAATGAAGCCTTTGACACTGTGAAAAGTGATATGTTTCGTGAGTTCCTAGTTAGTTAGTTTCAACCAAATCTCAAAATGCTAGTGTTGAATTAAATATTCGGGTTGGGTTGGAGGTGTGACGTGGTAGATTCTGCACTTAAAATCTGAAAGAAAGAAAAAAAAAAGGAAATTTAGTAAAAGATTTAAGTGATATAGAATCTGTGGCCTTGAAAGTTTGTTCATGCTACCCTGGTGGGTAGTTCAGTTAGAGCATCGTCCCGATACGCCAAGGTTGTGGGTTCGATCCCCGTCAGGGCACATACAAGAAGCAACCAGTGAATGCATAAATAAGTGGAACAACAAATGGATGTTTGTTTCTCTTTCTCTCTCTCTCTAAAAACAAACAAACAAAAAATCAATTTAAAAAAAGTTTTTTAAGTTTGTTCATGCTCAAAGGGTCAATAGATTTCATAAAGTTTTGGATAAATGTGTGACTAAGTGTTTACCATAGCTTACTGGGAATTTATTGCCACAACTAGTATTGAGTTTGAATCATGAGAAGCAGTCATGGCGCCTCCCTCCATCAAGAGCCAGAATAAAAATAGGTAGGATTTGCCCAGCTGGTGTGGCTCAGTGCATTGAGTGTTGTCCTATGAACTGAGAGGTCCCAGTTCAGCTCCCGATCAGGGCACATGCAGGCTCGAGCCCCAGTAGTGAGTGTGCAGGAGGCAGACAATCCATGTTTCTCTCTGACATCAATATTTCTACCTCTCTCTCCCCCCAAAAAAACAATAAAAACGTATTTTTTAAAAAAATAGATAGAATGTGTGCAAACACCGGCTGTGGTACACACATCTTGTGCTCTGCAATTGCTAAGTTTGACTCTTTGATAAATTGGAACGAAGATATCAAAAACATATAGTACAGCCTAAGGTATTTCTCTCATTTGTGTTCCTTTTCTTGTTTTACTATGAAAATGCAAGGAGAAATACTTCCTCTGGAGGGCATGCCTTGAATTGTCTGTATCACCTCACTTAACCCTGACGTTTGAGGGCTTGGACCAGGTCCTTCCCGTTTACTCCCAGGGGAAAACCAGGCCTGAGGTCAGGGGCACACACAAGAGCTGGTAGCTGGAAGCTGTAGGCCTGGGTCTGCCCCGTGTTGTTTCGATGAGCAACACGACACCCCAGCTCCTGACACTTCGCCCTACTGCGACTTCATGAAGGTCGTGGTGGCTATGATGGGGCATGTGAGAAACTATGACTTATCTGACTTAATGAGTCTGCTGGACACCCCACGTTCTTTAGAAAGTAGGTTGACAGTTGTGATTGTGCAACACAGAGCTTATTCTTGTATTGCTGTTCATTCTCGGATTATGTATTTGTCCATACGAACCACTGTAAACCTACTTTTGCCCACCCCTCTATGTTTCTTTGACCCAGATGTGATTTCTTTTTACCCTTTTTAACTTCCTCTTTTTTTTCTTTTTTTTTCTTTTTTAAACTCGAGGGAAGCAACACTTGATTGACTCGCAGATCAAAGGCTGTTTCAGAATGTAATTTGTTCCACACAAAGAAAACCTGTTTGGGAGTACTTTCTACATTTCCTTTTTTTCCGAAAGGTAGCCTTGAAGGCAGTTCCCTTGAACCATTTTTTTTTTCCCTCTGCAGATGATAGAGGATCTGAAAAGACGGAGATGAAACACTCCCTCTCGAAGTTCACGATGATAGATGAGCAGGCTTAATTGTGACAGGCGGTGTTCGGTCTGGTCCTGTTTCTTCCGTGAAAATGGAACCATCATTCAGCTGGCTGGGCGCCTGGTCAGCAGGGTGTGCCCTGTGTGTGAAGTGGGCGGGAAGGGGCCTCCCACTGTGACAGAGGCAGACATTCATCTCGAAGCTCTAGGAAATGAGCGGGGGTGGGGATGAGCTCTCTCACCCATCTGGGTTTTGGAAAGTCGGTATTTGAAATCGTGGCAGGCTGCTTCGTCGTGAAATCAGTCGCCACGGTCTGTGTTCACGGCAGCCCAGTTCCAGATGTGAGCATAGCGTAGTCAACCACGCCCTGGTAAATGTCACATTTCCCGGGATCAGAGTCTCAGCCAGGAGTTTCCTCCTGATGTCAGGAGTTTCAGTACCGCATTCTTTTGAATGGTGCTTTGCTGTAGTGGTGTTCCTGTGTCGCGGGAAATGGCCGGAGAGCGTGACACAGAATAACAGGTAAAGGGACACCGCCCTCCTGTCCTGAGGAAAATGACCCACTGTGCTCACTCATGTGTAGCCCCGACTCACGCAGACCAATTTCTCTTCTGGCTGCTGAGATAAATGCACTATTTCCTGACTGCAGGTGATCATATTTTCTCCTTGGTTCTACATCAGTCTTGAAGGGTCACAATGCACTTGTTTTCTGGGTACAGAATCCATTATGTGTGGAGGTATATGATTGCCCTTCTGTGATTTGGACCCCGTCTTTAATTTATTTCCATTTGCTCCTGAATTTAAAAGCTGATTACCCATCAGAGCAAGAGGCTGGCATAATCAAGTTAGACAAGGGCTGGCCCCTTGGAGTCTTTCTTGGGTAGCTTTTCTAATAGACGGAAACTAATTCCACGGCACTGCCTGTCACCAGGAACAGCGGCTTATTCCCACGCACCTGTGTTGGTTTGTGTGAAATACTCCCTCTCTGAGACCCTCCGGCAGGATTTCGGTTCAGAAGTGATGACGGTTAAGACCCTGAACAAGCGTGGAGATATTCCTCTCTACCGCAAATTCCGTGCAGACTGAATCAGGACAGTGCCACTGTGGGCGATGCAAGGAGAATCAATCAGGTAAATGAACTATGAGAGTAATTAGAGCTGGAATGTTGATGAGTTCATTGCCATGTCTATGTACTTGTGACACTGAAAGTTCTTAAAATTAGAAAAATTAGATTTTTTAAAAAGAGAAAATAAGTTGAAACGCACTAGAAGTCATGTATAACGGAGGCTAAACACCCTCTCTGTGACATTCATTCAGGGCTTTGCAAGGGAGGCAGAGATCTCAGGATTCTCTGGACAGGATGTAGGGACTCGACAATCTGAACTTGGTAGGACAAAGAGGCATCCGAGTTCAATCTGGACTAAGGGGTGAGTTAGGAGTCAAAATAGAAATGGCCTTGTCTGCTCAATATTTAGAACTTTGAGGGAAATCTGAAAGTCGAATTTAAAGTGGATTCATAAGTATAAATAAAGGAAACTCTAAAAAGGACAGATAACAGCCTGGCCAGTGTGGCTCAATGGATTGAGTGTCCTCCCATGGACTGAGAGGTCCCGGTTCAATTCCCAGTCAGGGCACATGCCTGGGCTGTGGGCTCAGTCCCCAGTAGGGGGCGTGCGGGAGGCAGCTGATTGATGTTTCTATCTCTCCCTCTCCCTCTCTCTCTAAAAAAAAAAATCAATAAAAACATATTTCAAATAAAAAATAAAAATAAAAAATAAAAAGGACAGGTAACATAGTATCAGCAGAACACTTTTTTCCCTCCCTTTTTAAACACTTGTGTTTCCATCTCTGTCCACTGAAAAGGCCAGTAGCATTGGCCACTGTGCAGTAGTGGACTTGGCCAAAGCCCAGCCTGTCATCTCCACACACAGGACAAAGTACGATGTCACTTCAGAGGGGCCTAGAAGGCAGCTTGAAAAGTCTCCTGCAGATGAAAGATGACACAAATTGAACATCAGAAAGAACAATGACTGCAACAGAGCCAAACAAATTATGTCTATGGAATCATTTGTATGCATAATGCTGGTAAAAAGACGAGGGGAATAAAAAGGATTGGAGAAACAAAGCGAACCGCGCTGACACTCGTGGAAGTCTCGAGGGCGCCCCCTGCTGGGGTGAAAGGAGGGTTGGGAGGAAACAGGCAGATACCCTGCCGCTCAGGTAGGGACTGCCCTTCAGACTCACCGACAGGCCTTGGGAAATGACTGCAATCTTCTGAACAGGAGAGATAGAGATGATAAGGATTGAAAAGCATCATCGCGCAACCCCCAGTGAACTCGGTGATTCAGGGCATCCGCAAAGGGTAGCAGGTTAGTGAAGCTGGGATGGGAATTTCAGGGTGTTGAGATCACCCCCTGAACCCCACTTGTGCACCTTAGTCTCACGAAAGTACGTCCCTTGGCCTTCTGTTGCCCCTGAGGCCGTGCAATATAACGTCCAGAACACCGTGTCCGAAGTGCCCTCGGAGCACAAGACACTCACGTGTAATCAAACCTTGAGACTTAAAGACCAGTACGGCAAAGACTGAACTGATAGTTGTCATGGTTCTTGCAACAGGTCAGTGGAAGAAAGAAATGAACAAAAGATCAGGTCGGCTACTGTGTCGCGTTCAAGACAAATGAGAAGTAACGACAGTCACATATAATCTGTGGAACAGTTGTGGATCCCGATACAAGCCAACAAACTGTAAAAATACAGTGTTAGCAGAGGAGATTTGAGTATGGACTAGGTATTAGGTGATGATAAGGAATTAATTTTACTCATTTTAGTAGGAGCAATAATGCATTGTATTTATGAAAAAAATTTTTAATGTATCCTGAAGTGTTTTTGGGTAAATGACTTGATATTTGGATTTTGATTGAAAATATTGCAGCCCTCCCAAATAAAAACATAAAAAGGAAGGGGGCATGGAGAAAAGATGGGAATAAATAAAACAAAAAGCGCCGGCTAGTGTGGCTCAGTGGTTAAGCGTCGACCCATGCACCAAGAGGTCGCTGGTTCGATTCCAGGTCAGGGCACGTGCCCAGGTTGTGGGCCCGATCCCCAGTGGGGGGCATGCAGGAGGTGGCCGATCGATGTTCTCTCTCATCAATGTTTCTATCTCTCTCTCCCTCTCCCTTCCTCTCTCTAACAGCAATAAAGAAAAAAAATTTTCTTTGAAAGAAAAAAATAAAACAAAAAGCAAAACAGTGGTTGTCGAGGCTTTGTGATGGATGCAGGTGGACTGTATTTTCTCCTCATGGCCTGCTTAGAAATTTTCACAAAAGAAAGTTAAAAATAAAGCCAAAATATTGTTTAGGCACCAGAGACAGACAGTAGAGGCAATGCATTCACTTTAACTGCAATTATTTAGCCACGTATGTGTTCTCAGAAATCTTTATATAAACTAGAAGGGTGTGAAGTCTAAGGAGACACCTGCACAGGTGCCCGGGAGTGGTGACCTGAGACAGAAAAGTTAGCCCTGAGAGTTTGCATGGCGACTGCTTGAACTGACCTGTGTCCTGAGAATTGTCAGGCAGACCCTTTGTTCGGTGGCTTTTGCAACAATGATCTTCCCAAGCGTTCTCTCCACAGGTGAGTCAGACTTCAGGTAGATTTGAAGAACAAGACACAAAAGGACGTATTTCTTGGTGATGTGTTGCATTTCAGGTGTTTTTCGTTGTATTTTGTTTTTGCTTTTAAAAGGTCACCCGTGTTCATTTAGTGGCTCACAGTAGCATTGCCGTTAAGGTCATGGCCAGCCTCCTGGGGACCATGCAGCCTGTGCCCTGGGCTGAGGCGGCTCCCACCGTCGGTTCAATGTTCTGCTGTTGCTTTTTTTTTTTTGCATTCTTTATAATTTTTGAACAGGGAGCGTCACATTTTAATTTTGCACTAGGTTCTGCAAATTATGCAGCTAGTCCTGGTTAAAAAGTACCAAGTGTCTGTGTGGGGAGCGATGTCGCTGGGGGCTTCCATTGATCAGTCATTCTCCTGAAGGAGACACGTTCCTCACTTCGGGGTCACTTCAGTGCACCTTTGTTTTCTTACCTTCCCAGCTCCTTGGAGGACAGCTCAGGAAACACAGCCTCTGGCTCTGTGTTATTACTGGGGACACTATTAACTTCATGAAAATGACTCTCACGAGCAAAATCCAATTTCAAAACGTGATTACTATCTAGATCAATAATTTTGTTTTGAAATACAATTTTCAGATACAGGTGTGCTTCCTGATAGTTCTAAAACATTGAGCTTAATAAAAGGTAAACCCGTCTAAATATACGTAAGCCTCCTGGCGGTCCGCATTACGCAAACAGATGCATTTTCTGAGCGTGGCTTTAGTTTTTGCCCTGTAATCCAAGTATGTTTTCACTGAGAGAGTGGCGGCGAGGCTTCCAAGGGTACCGCTTGGTGTGTAGGTGGTTTCATAGCAATGTGATAACCAATTAGTAGCAATGCATCAATGATCCCACTCGGGGAGAAATCTTTCCTGAAGTCACTCAGAAAGCCACTTGTCACCGAGTATCCCATATTCTTACATGCTAAGGATTAGGAGGGCTGACGTTTTGTCACGGTGCCAAAGTTAATCATGGTGGCAGAATACCAAAGGAAAGCTGAGACGTGAGTGAATTAATCCCCATTAACGACAGAATTAAACAGTGATTCTGAAGGGCAACTTTTAAGGAACACTTTTTGAATAATTCATAACTTTTCTAGTATTGGAGGGATGCTTCTAGAAGGGAATACTTTTTCCAAGAAGTTAGTATTAAAATTGGAGGCACCAAAAAAGAAATTAGACCTCGAATCATAACTTCTCAAACTGATATAACGTGTGTTCTTCTCTCTCTCTCTCTCTTTCTCTCCCTCTCTCCCTCCTTCCTTACCTTCCTCCCCCTCTCTTTCTCTCCAAATAATATTATCATGGCTAGTACATATAAATTTATTTCTCTTTTTGCAGATGTTGCACCATTTATATGGACATTCCTCACTTGGACAAATAGTTGTTTCTAAATATTCACTGTTCCCAATACTGCTCTATTATACATCCTTAAAGATTTTCCGTGTTTGCCCTCTTGTTTGTATAGGATAGATTCCTAGGGGTGCACTGCTGGGGTTGTAAGGTGACATTTAGTATTCTGGAACATGCCCCAAAGGTCGGGCCAGTGACATCTGTTTCTGCCCAGAGCGGGTTGGGACGGTCTGTTTCTCCAGCCAGCGCCATGCCAATCTGATGGGCAAAAACGCATTTTGTTTTCATTTTTCTTTCTTTTCTTTTTTTAGCCTCATTAAGGTATAGTTGACAAACTTTAAGATATGTGAAGCGTACACCATGAAGATCCGGTGTACATTATGAGAGGGTTCCCCTCATCAAGTTCATGAACACATCCGCCACCGCACATAGTCACCTTTTCCATGGGAACATTTAGAAAATTTAAATTATACCCGACAGTGTTCTCAGCTAGAGTCCCCAAGGTAAGCATTAGATCCTCAGACTTTATTTGTCTTATGACTAGAAGTTTGCACCCTTTTACCAAACTCGCCCTATTCCCCTCCCCCCCCCCAGCCCCTGGCACCCCCTCGTCCCCTCTCTGCTTCTATGAATCCAACTTTTCCTTTTTAGACCCCACCTGTGAAGGATGCCATGCAGCGTTTGTCTTTTTCCTTCAGCATAAGCCCCTGAAGGTCACAAATGACAGGGCTTCCTTCTTTTCTGAGGCAGAAGACGGTTTCGCTGTGTGTGTGCGTTAGGAATACATCGCATTTTCTGTGTCCACTCGTGGTCAGCGATATCAAGGTCGTTTCCACGCCTTGGTTCTTGTGCATGATGCCACAGGGACCTTGGGAGCCCAGATACCTCGTCCAGATCACGATTGTGTTTCCTTTGGTATATATCCTACAGTGGGTTTGCTGGATCATGTGATGGTTCTGTTTATTTATTTATTTTTATTGACTTGATTGGGGAGGCATTGGTCAATAAACTTATATGGGTTTCAGGTGTGTAATTCTATACTACATCATCTGTATATTGTACTGTGTGTTCACTACCCAAAGTCAAGCCTCCTTCCCTCACCATTTATCCCCCCTTTACTCCCTTGTCCCACCCCCACCCCCATTTCCCTCTGGTAATCACCAAATTGTTGTCTGTGTCTGTGAGTTTGTGTGTGTTTTTTTTGCTTAATCCCTTTACCTTTTTCGCCCAGTCCCCCAACCCTTCCCCTCTAACAGCTGTCAGTCTGTTCTCTGTGTCTATGAGTCTGTTTCTGTTCTGTTAGTTTATTTTGTTCATTCGAGTCCACATATAAGTGAGATGATATGATATTTGTCTTTCTCTGACTGGCTTATTTCACTTAGCGTAATACCCTCTAGGTTCATCCATGCTGTCAGAAAGGGTGAGATTTGCTTCTTTTTTTACAGCCACGTAGTATTCCACTTTTTAAATGTACCACAGCTTTTTTATCCACTCATCTACTGCTTAGCCATATGGTAGTTTTATATTAAATTTATTGAGGAACCTCCATACTGTTTTCCATAGTGACGATGCCAGTCTGCATGCCCACCAATAGTGAATAGGCCACATCTTAACTCTAAATGAAATAGAAAGAATTTGTTTTAGCCAGTTACATTTTTGGGGTATCAGTTATGTTTCAGGTACTTTCTTTTTGTCCTTTTGAAAAAGTTCCCTCGCTTCATTAGACAACAAATCTAGTAGTTAGTTATAGTTCTCCCCTGTTGTGCTGATAACGAAGGTGAGATTGAAAGAGGTCATCAGCCTGCCCGAGGCCCTAGGTTATTCGTGACAGAGCCAAAATTGGAACCCGTATCTTAAAAAGACCAGCTCCTTACGTTCATCCAAGCTCACAATTAATGACCTTGCAAGGCCAAGTGTAGTCAGTGTCTTTGTTGTGGCGCACGGGTGTTGGGGAAGGAAGACATTTTCATCCCGGGGAGCAAGATTTCATAGAGAAGTCGGCACCCATGTTTGTGAAGAGGGGGGTCAGATGTTGCCAGCTGCCTGGCTTGCCTGTGGCATCGCTACAGGCTGCTCGCATGATGCCAGGGTATCTCGTCAGGTGCTCTGTTTCCTCCCTTCACGAGAACCACGTGGGTGGTTCAGGTCGGCAGGTGCACCTGTTGGTGTCCAGGCCTGTGAGTCAGCTTTCCAGGGCATCCGCTTCCGCCTGAGAACCACAGGGAAGTATGCATTGGATTCTAGACTCCAGTCTCTTTAGCCTCATCCCTTTAGTGAATTCATCGGATGAAGCCAGAGAACTTAAAAGTCCCAGAGCACCCAGCTAAGTCTACCTGTCAGACATGGTCAGATCATTGTGACATGAAAATCAGTTATTAAACCCCCGGGTTGGATAACCTCAGAATCCACGTAGCAGTTAGCTTTGAGACCAGTGGAGTAGACTGTCATTCTGTTTTTTGTTTCAGTATTTGCAAATGGATATAAGCAAGAGAACATTAGAGATCTACTTCCCACCTGCTGCCAATTGCCAGGTGACTTGTAATCATGACACCTGCCTTGGGGTGGTCCATCGTCAACCCTCTGTCCAGATGTGTCCTTTCCAGTTCTGACTCATTGCTTGTCTGATGTTTCAGGACAGGTGGCTTTATTTTTCTTTCCCATCCCTCACTTCCATTCCTCACCCCCCAACCCCCCACTCTAAAGAGTACCTATTTCTGAATAAGCCATTTCCTTAAATTATTCAGGGAAACAAATTTCCAAGTGGGAGGAAACCTGTCTTCTGATATTTAGAAATTCCACGCACCGATGGCCCACTGCAGTCCTATTTGGCATCTCGTGCCCTGTCCTAAGAAGACTCATTGGAACTTGTACAGGTTCTATTTACATCTTAATTTTGACCTGTCTCAGTAGACACAGAACAAAAGGCCAGTGCTTGAATTAGCCCAAAATATTAACGCGTCATTGCTCTTCTTCTTTCTTTCAGTGTTATGAAATTTAAAATTTCTGCTCTTCTTATTTTTCTCTTAACTGTCTCTTGTGTTTCTCGATAAGCTTCATAGTAGTCACACAACTTCAGACAAAAATCCGAGCCTAGATCTTAATAATTATACCCAACAAACCAAGGCCTGAGGTCGTCGCATAAACATTGTGAACAGTCAAAAGCCAACCTATGGAAAGGTGTTTTTTTAAAGAGAAGTGGCAAGTTGCATAAATGCAATAGGGTCGTTGTCTTGCAGCTACCTGTTCTTGGAGGGCATATTTAACACTTTATAAAGAAGTTCTGTTTTGTTTTGTTTTTAATGTAACTCTGATAGGATAGGTTAGCATAAAATAATTAGGAAAGAGTAAAATGATCATTAAAGAAAATAGAACCTTTATGTCCGTATCTCTCATCATCTTAGCATGTGACCAAGTAAAACTGAGAAATGAATCCAACATAGACAAGAAGTGAAATTCTTCATGCGATTTCCGGAGCATGTCATTTTTAAAGCTCACCAGCCTGATTACAGCTGCGTAGTATTCCACTGTGTAAATGTACCACAGCTTTTTTATCCACTCATCTACTGCTTAATCATAGGGTAGTTCTAAAAGAAAATGTAGTTGTCAAGAGGACATTGAATTCTCTTGACATCAGCTGTAAGTCTGTGCCCTGGAAAATTGGGACAACTGATAACTGTTTCACTCATCTCACTGATAATGTATCTCTTAGATTGTCGGTAACTTTCCTCTCTCTTCTTTAGTGCCAAGAAGCTCACAGGAGTCCACATGCCAAACAATGAGAGGCCCTTTCTACGGGTCCTTCCCCCCGAGCCCCAGCTGAGGTTCTGATGCATGAGCGTCAAGGAGGAGCCAGATACCCTTGCCCACGGCCAGCTCAGCTTCGGCTGTCAGGTGGGGTCAGGAGGCAGAGCAAGGGTCTCTGAAATCAGTTTGCAGTGGGTTAATTAAATATTTCACTCCTAACAGCATTTGCTTTAGGCTACTCCGAAGGAATGTTTGTTTGTTTTCATTTACATTTCTTTTCAGCAAAAGAAATTTCTTAGTTTCCAAAGAATTCCACTTAGCCAGGTAATAAGGTATTTTCATTACCTTATTCATTAAGTTTCCAGATTATAAACTATTCATAAAGCCTTGCAGAAAAAGGTTTTTAAGAATTTAATATTTTTTAATTGATTTTAGAAAGAAAGGAGGGGAGAGAGAGATAGAAATATTGATGAGAGAGAAACATCCATCGGCTGCCTCCTGCACGCCCCCTGCTGGGGATCGAGCCAGCAACTGGGGCATGTGTCCTGACCAGGAATTGAACCGGCGACCTCTTGGGGTGGGAAGGAATTATTTTACATTTACATCCACTTCCTCTTCCTAAGGACAGCCCAGTCTCTCTTCCCACACATACACCTTTCTGTTAGCAGATTGGGCCTTTGCTCCCTGGTTAGCTTTTGGTTGTTACTAACAGACAGGAAATTATTTTTGGAAAATAAATAATGTTCCATGTAAATAGAGTAATCCATTTGAAATCCCCTGGTGCAGGCAGCCTGGAGGTGCTTTGTCTGGAGTCGTCAAAGTGTTCTGAATCCCACAGGCAATCCCTCTGACTTCAGCAATTTTTTTTTTTTAATACGAGAGAAAAAAGTAGACATTACGAATGAAATGGAATTCCTGGCAGCCCAGTGCACTTTGAAATAAGCACCTACACCGAACCATTGTGGAGGAAATGTTAAATTTACTTTCTACCAAATCCATCTATCCTTCCGCCGTCGGTAAAAATGCCCGTTATTCGTTTAAATTTATTTCCAGACCTGAGATAACACAAAGAGCCAGATCGTCAGCTCAGACTCAGAGACGCAGAGGTCTTACCAGGTCTCCAACTTGGCCAATAATTCACAGGGCACAGGTGGAGACAGAGGCGATGCGTGGATGCTTCTGAGACCACCCATGTATCCCCCAGGTCCTTCCATGACACGTGAGCTGGAATGTGGCCTGGTGCAGATTTCGAGCTTGAGATCTCTAAGTGATGCATGCAGTTGGGAGACTCGGATAATCATGCAGCGGCCCTAACACTTTCCAGTGGGCCGTATAATCCAGAAGTCCCTCATTTGTTTGCTATGAAAACCCTAGACAGACTGGATACAGCCTGCTGGAAGGTTTCCACAGAAACACTCTCATTATCTCTCTGCTGGTAAGCACCATCAGGAGGTCCGATTAGCATGATTACAAGGAGTCTTGACTGGGTCATTTATTTTTCTCTCTGTCTCTCTCTTTCCTCTTTCTGAGCATCCCCGGGGGAGAGAAGATGGGTTAAAAACAAGCTACGAATCCTTTCCTTCCCAAGGCCCATCCCTGTGGCAGATGCGATTGTATCGCAGGCTTAAGCTGTGTGCTGTTTCCCCAAGACGATGTGTTATTGTAACTCCCAGGGCACGCACGGAAGCCCTCGGAACCACTCGGGCACTGCGTGTCCACCAGCAATGGTCAAACGGGGGCTTCACAAAGAAGAAATAAACCTAGAGGAACTGCAAAGGGTTTCTCCAGTCTTTGGGGCTGGTCACTGTCACCATGGCAAGGAATTCAACACGCTCTTTCCCTTCCAGCGTCAGCCTCAGGGTGGTGGCCGGGTCTTCTGCGAATCCCAGCACCTCTTCTCCACGGTAAATCTTCAGCCTTCTCCCATCCTCAGCCGTCTAGTCTGAGAAGATGCGTGGTTCAAGCATGGGAGGTCATTGGGAACGTTTCGGAAGATTATATGTTTGTACCAGAGTTACAGAGTCTGGTTTTGCACATAAGCACTTTGTTTTGGGCTGATTCTCACTGTTTTTCCTGTTTCCTCTCAAGCCATCTAGGGACTGTTCCAAGCCCTTTGGTCCTTTAGGCGGCAAAATATTTTTACCCTGAGTCTCCAGGCAAACTTCCTGGTTGAAATCAAGCCGGCTGACCTGGATAGTCCTAGTCTGTTGACGCATTAATTCAACACATTGCTGTTGGATCCCTGCTCTGTGGAGAGAATTGTCCTGGGTGCTGGGGGTGCGTAGGGAACAAGAGGGTCGTGGTTCTTGCCTTTAAGGTCTGACGTCTTTAACAACACTCTCTGGAAGAATTCAAGGAAACAAATTCAACTCTAATAATGATCAACTGTGATAAGCCAAAGGGTCCTTGACTTGGGCTCTTTATGGCAGTTATATTTTTATGAGGTTATTCAGCAAAGATAACTAACAACAATAACAACAAAAATACGGCGTTACGGATCCCAGCTGCTGGCATTATGCTCCGTGGCTTAGATGAACTCCTCGCTAGAATCAAGGATGAGTCGAATCGTCCGGTATCATAGAAAATCGATAAACTTCAAGGTGCTCTGAAAATACTAACATAAGAGTGTTAAGGCTCCGAATATAAAATTACCTGAATGATAGAAAATGACAACTGTCTCCTAAAATGCATACTGGGAACGTTCTGAATTCATACTGAAACCAATGTATTGTGTGTTTTTTTTCCTTTGTATAATTTAATCTCTAGACAGTAGGTTCAAATTAAAGATTTTCTATTCAAGCCTTTCACCTTTCTCTTTCCAGACCTCGTCTTCCCAACCCCAGACACATGGACTTTGCTGTCTTTGGAGCCTGGGCTATATATAACAATGCATTTCAAATTCTGTTTTGAATATATTGAAGCTTCAGAAGTTTCCTTCAGGACAGAAGAGGGAGAAAGGACATGTTTGTCTTCTAAGTCTCCAAACTGCCTCTTTCTAGCCGATCACCTGTTTCCAGTACTTGCCCTTCCTCATCCTGCCACTGGGTTTCAAGCCCCAACCCTGTGGATCAGGCTAAGTGATCAGGAAATGATCGATATAGAACCTTTACACAAGACGGTTATGACCTTGGAGGGGAGCTGGGACTAGCCCCAGCACCACAAAGGTGTATCTTACCAGACATTGGGTTCCCAAATCTGAGAAGGCAACAATTGTGTATACTCAAAATTACACATTCTTTTTTTTTTTTTTTTAAATCCTCACCCCAGGATGTTTTGTTGATTTTGAGAGAGACAGAGAAAGAGAGAAACATCAATGTGAAAGAGAAACATCGATCAGGGGTTGCCTCCCAAATGCGCCCCGACAGGGAATCGAACCTGCAGTCTGGGTATGTGCCCTGACTGGAAATCGAACCCATCACCTTTTGGTGTGCAGGACAACACTCCAACCTACTGAGCCATCCAGCCAGGGCAACATACATTTTTTAAATCACCCGCAGAATACAGAATATATGGTCATACTCACAGCACAAATTAGAAGCAATCTAATGAATTCAGCACAGTCAGGTTTTCCCTCAGGATGGATGGACGGATGGATGGATGGATGGATGGATGGATGGATGGATGGATGGATGGATGGATAGGTGGATGGATGGGTGGATGGATGGACGGACGGACGGATGGACGGACGGACGGACGGACGGACGGATGGATAGGGATGGACGGACGGACGAATGGACGGACGGACGGACGGATGGATAGGGATGGACGGACGGACGGACGGACGGATGGACGGGTGGATGGATGGATGGGTGGGTGGGTGAATGGATGGATGGATGGATGGATGGACAGATGGATGGGTGGATGGGTGGATGGGTGAATGGATGGATGGATGGGTGGATGGGTGGATGGATGGGTGGATGGATGGGTGGATGGTGGGTGGGTGGATGGATGGATGGGTGGATGGATGGATGGATGGATGGATGGTGGATGGATGGATGGATGGATAGGTGGATGGATGGTGGATGTCGGGTGGGTAGAAGGCACCAATGAAGTGAACACCTGAAGTTTACAGGCCACATGGTATAAAAAACACAGGCCGTTAGGTTCAGTCTTGGTACAGCATTATGCTCACACTGTGAGAGACATAGAAAAGTATGAAAAAATAACTCAAACACAGATTTGGAAATTCTATCTGAGACTCACTGATACCCAGGGTCCATGCACAGAATTGCCCGCTTCGTGCCAACCGCTCCCCAACACCCCATTCTGGTCCACAGGAACAACAGAGGCAAAGCTTCAGAAAGCATAGATCATGTGACAGCAGGTGGGGCAAAGAATATACATGCAGTTTGAGTGGAATACAGGAACAGTCGAAGAGCATGCCTGGGGATTCGTTGTCAAAGACCAGGAACACCAGGCATAAGAAGTTGGGCTGTCTTTAGTAAGTTATATGAAGCCAGTGTAGATTTTTGGGATGGGTGGTAACATCATGATTTTGCTGGAAGGCAAGCATGATGAGTTCAATTCCGAACCTATAGGATATAAGCTGTTCCAGGGGCACCCAGAACCCGTGGACACTCATATCTGGTCCCCAGGAAGGAAGTCCTAACCGGAGACAGGGCCTGATGAGCCCTTTTGGAGAGAGCCTTTCTATTGCTGTATCTCCAACACCTAGAATAGTTCCAGGCAATAGTATACACACAGTAAATAATTACTGAATTAACAGTACCTGATTATATTGAGGTGATGATGAGTATATGGCTATTTAAACACTGTAGGGGCAGATGGGTAGATGCAGGGATGGATGGATGGATGGATGGATGGATGGATGGATGGATGGATAGATGGATGGGTGGGTGGATGGATGGGTGATGGATGGTGGGTGGAAGCAAGGAAGGTCAGCTTTGTTTTTCTAACTAGCTTATCTCCTGAACTTGTCTACTCTGAACATTTCCACTGCAGATCTGTTATGTTCACGAACCATTATTTGTAAACACAAGGTCAGAGTCTGGGCAGCTTCAAGCATCCCAGCAGTATTTCTTAAGTGCTCTCGAGAGTGAAGGAGCAGCACCTAGGCATCCAGTGATGAAAGAAATCACCGAGAACAAACGAGCACACCAAGGGCTGCAGCTGCAGCCAGTCGCTGTGGTCCAGCTGGTGGCCCGCCTTCCCGAGTGACAGTGGCTGTGACATACAGGGCGGCTGTGGGGGTGCAAGCCGTGGTGCCAGGAGAAGTGGGAAGGAGGGGAGAATGCCGGATTCTGCTCGTTATTTTCTCTTCTCTGAGACCGAGGAGGCAGGAGGGAGGAGAGCATGCTAACAGGCGTGCTGTCCGACGGTGGAGGGGAGAGGCAGCCCTAAGGAGCCTGTAGTCAGAACAGCTCTCCTGTCTGGGGAGGCCCAGGTACCAGAGCTGCTAAGGCGAGCGTGGCGTGTCTCTAAAGACCTTTCTGATAGGCAAGTTCTGCAGAGAGGAATGGCATTTGCCCTTCTCACTTCACTGGTTTCTTGGGCGCGAGCACCGGCCTCAGAATAGACCACAGGGTGGCTCACCGAGGCTCATGGCATGCCCGCTTCTGGGACCAGCCCAGGGCTGAGCCAAAAGGGAAGGATCCCAGCTGGCTCCCCGCCCTTTTTTTTTTAAACCGGTTATGCTAATTTTTAAACTTAGAAAATACAGATAAACCAGAAGAAAAGTAAACCATAGTTCTATTACCAAGAGAGAATCACTTTTAACATGTCCACACTGGCTTTAAAATGCTGTTGATGTATTCGTAGGGTTTATTGCAGTTTTACTGAGGTACAACTGAGCAATATAATGTATATTTAAGGTGTACAACGTGATGATTTGGTATATGTGTGCATCGTGAAATAATCACCACAGTCCAGCTAAATAACATATTTATCACCTCACACAGGTACCATCTTCTCTCTCTCTGTCTTCTTTTCGTGACCTTACCTCATTCTTTGCCTTCTTCCAAAAGTATGTCCTTAGCTTTTTCCCTTGCTCTGAGCGCTCTACCTCATTTATTCCAGAGCAGAACCCTGTCTCGCCATGGGTCACTTTCAGTGGTACCCGAGACTCGCCCTGCGCTGGAGCCCAGCCTTGGACACCGGATGCTACCTGCATCCCGGGGATCGGCTCGTCCCAGCCTTCCAGGTGCCTCTCTGGCCCTTTGTCTAGCCATCCATCACCCGTGCTGAAAGTCTCCAGCGCCTTGAGGTTCACGTCTAATTCTGCTTCCAAGTCTTTTGGTGAGGGCACACCCCAAACACCTCACATTGATGACTCTCTTAGGCATCTCTGATCCTTCCTGCCCTTCCTTCCCATCGTCACCCGGATTCCCAGACAGACGGAGAGCGGGGTGTGACCGTTCTCATGTCCTTGGGAAAGGCTGCTGAATCAGAAAGTCGTGTTAACCTTAGGAGGGAACGCAGAAATGTTTACATCCATTCAAAAGGTCGAATTAGGAAAATATCGATGGGTCCACATAATATCGGTTTATCTTTCTAATAGGCTGTAAAAACCCGAGAAAGGTCACTCGTTACCTATGTATCGTAGAGTCTGGAAACTAAACTGGCGTTTTCACCGCCGCCCATGAGTAAATCAGACCACCTAGGTGGTAGGTTTTGTGACTCGTTCTTAATTTTAAAGAAATCCGAGGCCGTCCCATCTCAGCTCAGGGCTGACTGAAAAGTCGAGAGGGTTGCTCAGAGCCGCTGTGGTTTTCGTTGCTCCGAGTGAATCAGGATATTAAGGACTGAGGAATAATAACAGAACCATAAGCAGAGTTAGTGGCTTTTTCTAACAACTCATTTCTGACTACTTCGTAGTACTGCTGAAGCCGGTCCAATTTAGTTATGCTTGTGAAGTCAGCCCTTCGGAAGTCAGACACTGTGGTCTTACCTCGTGTGAGGGGAGTTTTCGACATGTGTGATCACACCGTTCCTTCTTTGTGCGCCCTTGCTCTGAGTTTCTATGGAATAAATCATTTGGTGGCTATTATATTTATTCATCCCCAGTAATTCAAAAGCATCATTAATTTATCTAGAGCTTAGCACTATCAGGGAGCTCTATAAGAAAGCGTTACCTTGACCGGTGTGGCTCAGTGGTTAGAGCATCAGTTTGCGGACCAAAGGGTCACGGGTTGGACTCCCAGCAAGGGCACGTACCTGGGTTGCAGGTTCGATCCCCGGCCTCGTACCACTAGCATTTACACGGCGCCCGCACAGCAGGTATGCAGTGCTCACATGATGAATGAGTGAATGAATGAATGAAAAAAAGTGAATGTGTTCATTAATTATGGGGCAAGAGATGACTTTCTGGCGGATATGGTCCGTTTTTTGTGTCTTCGTCGTAAAATAATTCCAAAACTTGCAATAGAGTTAGGGAACCCACTATGAGGAGTTTAAAGTAAAGTTTAAAGAAAGAAAAAATTTCAGGAGGCCCAGGCTGAGTAGCTCAGCTGGTTAGAGCATCGTCTTGATATGCCGAGGTTGTAGGTTCGATCCCTGGTCAGGGCACATACAAGAATCAACCAATGAATGCATAAATAAGTGGAACAACAAATCAATGTTTTTCTCTCTCCCTCCCTCCCTCCCATCTTCACTCCCTTCCTGTCTCTCTAAAAAATCAATCAATAAAGTTTTTTTTTAAATTAAAATTAAAGAAAGGCATGTGGAAACATGCTTACCATTATTAACCAGCAGGGTAATGTTTATTAAAACCATGATGATATACCACTACACACCGAGACTGCCCAGAATTAGATGTATCAATAGCACCACGTGTTTGCAAGGATGGGGAGCAAATGGAACTCTTAGAAGTTGATGTTTGGAATATGAAGTGTTACGAACACTTTGGAAACAGTTGTCAGCTTCTTCTAAAGGGAAACATGTAGCTGAAATCCGATCCTCCCATCCCGTTCACCTGTTCACCCAGGAGAAATGAAGACTTCTGTCTGCCCAATCTCTCTCTTAATTAAAAATACTCCCAAATTAGAAACAATCCAAATCCATAGGTATTTGGATAAGTAAATTAGGATGTATCCATACAGTGGAATACTACTCAGCTAAAGGAAAGGAGGGTGGGCTGAGGCGAACTGCTACGTGTGATGTGGATAGATCTCAAAAACATCATGGAAGCCAAACTCAAAAGAGTTGATACTCAGTAATTTCATTTATATAAAATTTTAGAGCAGGCAAATCTAATCGAGAGTGATAGAAAGGAGATGAGTGGTTGTCTGGGGCCAGGAGTAGAGAGGAGCTTGATCACAGAGCACACGGGGGTCTTTTGAGGTGGTGGCAACCTTATCTATCTTTCTATTGTCTTTCATTTTTTATTTGAATTTTAATTGCATGTATTGGGGCGACATTTGTTAATACAATTATATAGGTTTCAGAGGTATAATTCTATAATACGTCGTCTGTATATTGTATTGTGTGTTCACCACCCCAAGTCAAATAAACAACATAAGCTAAAAAACAAGATAGAAATAGACTGATAGATACACAGAACAGATTGATAGCTGTCAGAGGGGACAGCTATTTTTTAGGAGGACTAGGTTGGGGGACTAGGTGATAAAGGTGAAGGGATTAATCAAAACAAACAAAAACCTCATGGACAGTGCAGTGAATATTACCTACCTTGACTGATGTGGGGTTACAGAGGTCTGTGCATTTATTGAAACTCATTGAATGATACACTGAAAATGAATTCATTATATTGTGTAAAATACACTTCAGTAAACTTGCTTGCAAGTTAAACACAATAAAAATTTTTGAAAAATTGGTGTGTTTTAATAATGACAGAATGTATTTAATATTCTATTGATTGTCAGGAATGTTGTTAGCCCATGGAACCAATTCTTCATGAAAACGTGTTACCTAATTTTCTTTTATATTGCCCGCGATGTTGCTCCTTCGTACCAACTGAATAATAATTGTAGATGATGGGGAAGAGAGGTTATAGGTTCACAAAATGTTGCCCACATTCTACTGCATTAATAATGTATTTAGTGTTTTGGATGATAGTAACTGTAGGGCAAAAAAGTCTTTTCAGAAGTCAAAGTTATCATTTGGGGGAAAGCTGGGCTTCCAAGCTTGAACTCGGCAAGTTACTTCTCATTAAGCGGGTTTTGTTATATTATCTCAGATGTCAAGCTGAAGATTATTCCTTCATCCTCTTAAAAAAAAGTACAGAGTAGTTCTAGGCACATAATTTGGACTTAATCCATAGAGATAGAATAAGTGATCAGAGGAGTGGGAAAACAGGAAAATACTTTTTGTTTTCTATGATTTTTCTGAACTTCTATCACAAAAATGTGTATCTGTCTTATATTCCCCCATTGTCTTTAAAATAGCTTTTCTTTAAAGATGATTAATTGGAGATTATTTTGGAATAGGCCAAAACAAGCAGTGGATAACTGAATTGATTGTTAATGGCCTGGGGTGTCTCGGAAAATGACTGAGTCCCCGGGAAACTCATCTTTACTGGCATAATGATATCTTTTGAAGGTCCAATTACTACTATAAAACAAGAATCTGTGGCTTATTATGGTTATTTTCTCAAAAATATCATGAACCAAAAATAATAACTTTAGAAAGCCAGGTACTCTTAGAATTAGCCATCGTTTTTGCTAAATTATGATATAGGTCATTATTGAAAAATACATGTTGAATTCCACTCCAAAGATAATATTTTCTTTGTTTTTCTTTTCTGTCTGGTGTAATAGGAGAAACAAGGGACTCTGTATTATTTTTAAAAATTCAAATGTAGTTATTCACAGAAAAAAATACATTTTCACCTTTCTTTAACTTCTTAAATGAGTAATTTTAGAAATGAAAATGAAATTGTACTAGCAAAAAAATTTAATTAGCACATGTGATGGACATTTCTTATGATTCTTCTAATAGATTTCATGACTGACATCAATTAATGGTAATTGGCAAATAATATAGTAGAACTTAATAATGTATTATCAGAGAAAAGAGGAGTATTCTAACAACTTATTTTTAAGAGTTCTGTCCAAAGATTATTTTTAAAGAGTTCTCTCCTTCTGAACAATACATAAGAGAGTGGGGTCTAAGAATTATCTGAGACCTGAATACTAGCAGCGTCTAGAATGGTAACTTTCTCAAAAGAACCCAGTGCAAACATTGTTTTCCCTCGGTTTGTTTTTGAATAGCCTGCATAGTTCATATGAACTCTGATGTTGAATTAGGCAAAGAAAAAGCCAATGTTTGAAAAGGTGTTATTCACAATGGAACTAAAATAGATGTATGGTAAAATTTTGATGGAGTATCATGGTAGGGAGGGACATTCTTAGCTACTGAACAGATAGACAACTGAGAGGACACCTTTGGATTTCAAGGTAACGTGTCTGTTAATGATCACTATTCATGTTTCTAGGCAGAGAGTCCATGTAGCCAAGGAGTCTGGGGCCCCATAGGAGATCCACAAAGAACACTGTTTGGCATGCATTAACATTTTTGTTTGCATATTCTGGACTTGGGAAAGATTTAAGACATGTATAAGAAGTGCTTAGATAGAAAACAATATACTAACACGGGGAAAGTGTGGGTGATGGCGCTTTCTAGATCAGCCCGCCGCCGTGGCAATGGGGTCAGTGGGTGGTAGAGGTTGATGGATGGGCGTAGGGCAGACCTGCCTCTCACATGTGTGACTTACTGAATAACTTAAATTTGCTGAGTCTTAATTCCTTAGAGAATTGGAACAGGTTAGAGGACTAACAATGGGCAGGTAGTGATTTAATCTTCAAAACCAGTGGAGTTCTACCCTATGATCCAGGAACCCTGCTTTTGGGTATATATTCAAAAGAAACAAAATTATTATCTCAGAGAGATCTGTGCTCTCATGTCCATTGCAGCATTATTCACAATAGCCAAGGTCTGGAAACCACTTAAGTGCCCATCTTGTGAGTAAATGGATATATATATATATATATATATATATATATATATATATCACATATTATATAGATATAGATATAGATACAGATATAGATATAGATATAGATCTCCCCTAGGGGTGGACAAAGGTAGGTTTACAGTTGTTCATATGGAAAATAATATAATAATTAATAAATAATAGTAAAAGAATAAACTGTGTTTTGCATACTCACAAGACAGAGTTTGTTCTTTTGTCCATCCCTGCGTGTGTGTGTGTGTGTGTGTGCATGTGTATAATATTATTAAGCCTTAAGAAAAAAAAATTCTGTCATTTGTGACAACGTGGATGAGCCTTGAGGACATTATTCTAAGTGAAATAAGCCAGGCAGAGAAAGACAATACCACTTGGAATCCTCGATATGAAATCTTAAAAAAGAAAAGTCAAACTCAGAAACAGAGAGTAGAACGGTAGCTGCCAGAGGCTGCAGGTGGGGGGCAGGAGAAATATAGAGAAGTTGGTAAAAAGATACAAACTTTCCGTTATAATATGAGTACGGTCTAAGGATCTCAGGCATGACATGGCAAATCTAGTTGTTTAATTGAAGTTTGCTAAGAGAGCATCACTGAAATGTTCTCACCAAAAAATAAAAATAAAATAAAAATAATAATAATAATAAAGTATGTGAGGTGATGGATGTGTTAATTAACTCGATGGGGAAGAATCCTTTCCAGGGCGCACATATATCAAATCATCATGTTGTACACTTTAAAATATCTTACCATTTATTTGTCAATTTCACCTCCATTGACTGGCGGGGATGGCGTTCTCCATGTATAGACTAGTAACTTAATAGTGACCTTGAAACCGAGCCTAGAATAGATCTATAAAGGGACAGAAAAAACAACAATAACAGCACACACTCAGAAAACCAGGAGCAGGCAGGGATCAACTGTCCCTGTTGTCCAGGTATTAGCGTGTCCTCATAGGAAGTCTGGGAGTACACATCAGGGTTCATCTCCACCCTAGATGCCAGGTAGGCACAGTGTATTGGGCCACCTCAGAGGGTCTGTTACGTAGGCAAGATACCACGTGTGAAAGAAGACGGTAATCTCCAGGCAGGCAGTTAGCTGGGTCTGGAGCTTTCTACCTGAGCACCCCCTCTGTGGGTAGAATGCTGTGAGCCGGAACGGTGCCTGATTTCCCACAGAGATGAGCCAGAACCAAGCAGGAACGCTGTGCTTGTGTGGAAGTTACTGATACCTGGATCTTGGAACAAGGATTAAGGACACATTCAGTTTCTTGAACTTGAACCATTGAAAGCAAAATGTTGAAGAGAGGCCACTAAACCCATGAGCAAGGGGAGCGGGACGTGAAAAGGTCAGTTGTGGTCACAGTGCCAGGTAGGTAAGGTAACCGGGGCTGGCTCAGGTCTGGGATTGGCTGAGCAGAGACCGTGCTTGCCATGACCCCTCACCATTAGAACCGGCCTGAGGACTGTTGCACACCCCTTGCTTTGAACCCACGTTGAGTCAGGATGGAGAGGCCTGCCTGTGCCTCCACCCTTGCTCTGCTTCCTCTGCCCAGAGTGTCCGACCTTCCTCCGAGTTTTGTCCTTGTGGTGAACTTCCACAAGCCTTGGGTCAATGTCAGCTGCTTTGTGAAGTTTTCTGTGCCCTCTCCAAGGGAATAAAATGTGTGTCCCTCATATCCTTTAACACAGCGTGTATATAACTAGATTTGACTATATGCATAAATAAGCAGCTAATAACCCAAGCTCAGGGACTACAATGGCAGGTCTATTCATCTTTAATGTGCCCAGAGCCGGACTCAGTTCCTGGCATAAGTTAAGTGCTTAATAAATGTTTGAATGAATGAATGAGTGAGTGAGTGAGTGAATGAATGAATGAATGAATGAATGAATGAATGAATGAATGAATGAATAAATGAATGAATGAATGAAATTCAGGAAGGAAGATAGGAAGGAAGGAAATTCACTGTAAGCAACCCACTTATTCACATGTAAAGAACTCATTGCCCGGCCAGTGTGGCTCAGTGGTTGAGCGTCGACCCATGCACCAAGAGGTCGCCGGTTCAATTCCCAGTCAGGGCACATGCCCAGGTTGTGGGCCTGATCCCCAGTCGGGGGCACGCAGGAGGCAGCCAATCGATGTTCTCTCTCATCGATGTTTCTATCTCTATCTCACACTCCCTTCCTCTGTCTCTAAAATCAATGAAGAGAAAAATATTTAAAAAACAAGAAAAGAACTTACTTTAAAAAAGGAAGAAGGAGGAAGAGGAGAAGGAGGAAGAGCAAGTGGGGCTTTGTCTTCAGAATCCTGAAATCCTGAAGGAACAAATGGGGTCAGAGGTAGAATATTCATCTTTGTTTCTCACCGAGAGTTAGGACTTTGGAAAACAAAGCAAGAATATTTGGGCAATATCAGTCGGGCCCCCAAATGGAGTGTTTGGCTCCTGGAACACAACCCAGAGCCCCTCAGGAGGATGAAGAGACATGAGTCGGTGGGAGACTTGTCATGGACTGACACGTGAGGAGTGGGAGAGAAAGGAATCGATTCAACTGCAAACCTCAGTGCTACCGGAGAACCAGCAGCCGTGCAGAGGAAACGATAGGCATAGTAGGACTCCATTATTTCAAGAAGTAGCTGGAAAAATGGTTTAGAAATACATCTTGGGACTCAGCTGTAAATGTGGATAGCGTGAGAAATAAAGAGAAAGATGTTTTAAAACCTATATATTGTTGCAGGGAGAACTTTGGAAACAGTGCTCACAGGAATAAAAGAGACAATTATAATCTTTGTAATAGAATAAATCATTATCCTTTTGAAACAATTTTTAAAGACTTGAAAATATATTATCTGTGTAAAACATTTGGAAAATGGAAAACAACTGTAAATTTCAAGGTAACCTTTTAAATAGGTATGTATGTATATACACACATACACACACACTTACACACTATAACATACTATAATCACACTTCAAATATGGAGTTTTTTTATCCTGCTCTTGTATTTAACATTATGGTAATAACTTCTTTGTGCCAATAAATATTCTTTGGAAACATCTGTTTTGATACAGATAAAATATTTTGTCATGTAAATGGACCGCACCATACTAAATATTCCTGTATTTTGGGGTAGTTAGACTTTTTCCAGCTTTCATTTTTAGAAATAAATTGCTTATATCCATATAAATAAATCTTTGAATTACTCCCTTAGAATATATTCAGAGAAGTAGAATTAGGGGAAAGGGTTTGGAAAACATTTAATATTTTAATGTTTTCTGATTATAAGAGTAACATATGTGTATTATAGAGAATTTGGAAACTATAAGATGTCACAAAGCAAAAATGTAAACTTCCAGTCCTGCTATTTGTCACCTCTAATGCCTATTTCAATTCTGCAAGAGTATTTTTCGTTTCTTTGAAATCCCTGTTGCCCTTAGTCGTCCGCACTCCCTCTGTTTGTCCGTCTAGTCCTGGTCTCTCAGTTTATGACTCTGCTCCCATGTCACAGGGTCTTGTCCTTCGCCGGCTGGTTCCTGAACAATTTTAGAAGTGTTCCTTTCCATTGATCTCTTTCTCCTGTTCTGAAGCATGGACTGGGCAGAGAGGCACAAGGACAGAGAAGTCCCGAGCTTGTCCAAGGACACACCGCCTGGTGTGAACCCCTCTGCCATTGCTGAGCTCTGCGCTCTCAGCCACGTTCGTGGAAATGTCTCTGGGATGTGGTTCCCTCAACTGCGAAACAGAGATAATGGTCATAACTAGTTTCTAGGGTGGCTGAGAAGATGAAATGAGCGAGGGCATGGAAATCATTTAGTGTACACTCAAGAAATGTTAACGCTTCATATTTTGGCTCTGTATTGGCTTTGCTCCATTTATTTCTTTTCTTGACAAAGAGGACGTCTTTAAGGATTTATTGATTATCGGCATGTGTGTGAGGGACCCTATGAAATGAAAGCAGAGACTATATATAGCGCTGTCCTTTTGGGGGTGAGGCAGATCCTCATTGAGGTGAAGCTGATGAGCCTAATTGTCAGCTCAACTCTGATTCACAGCCACCTAAGCTGGTTCTGCCACACCAAGAGGAACTCACTTGCTGCTTTCATTACATGGCTGGGTCTCAGGACGGTCATAGGTGGGGTCCCATAGTCCGAAATCTATAGTATACACTCTACCAGTGTGGCTTCTGCCACTTTCCTGCCTGGTAGTTTTATTCCAAAGTTGCTGACCAGCAATGTTGGTCCCTCCTCTACTTCCTGTCTAACAGAAGGAGATGAAAAAATAAAGAGAAAAGGGTTGGGGAATGGATAAGATAGATAAGAACTCCAAAGACACTAAAAATGTCATTATAGAATTAAAATATGCACTTAAGAGGATAAAGAGCAGGACTGGCACTGTTTATATTTTTGCTTTGCACCTGTCTGTATTTTCCAAATTCTTTGATTTTTCTGTCTCAGAACAGATTTAGAAAGAGATGTCATAAAAAGCAGCAAACAGAAAATGGAATTTTTTGAAAATGCCTGTTACAGGAGTATCAAAAGTATCAAGTAATTCTGCATAATATAATGGATGTGTTAGTATTCCAGAGGAAATATTATAAAAAATTAATGAGAGACATAAAAGAAGAACTAAATAAATGGAGAGATATAACATGTTCATGGATTGGAAGGCTGAGTGTTTTAATGATGTTACTCCTGCCAAATTGATCTATGGAGTTAATGAAATAGCAATCTGAATTCCAACAGGCTTTTCTTTGCTAAAAAATGTGTAAGCTAATTCGAAAGTGTATATGGAACAGAAAAGGGCCAACAGCAGCCAAAACATTCTGAAATAAGAAAGCGAAGAACTTGTTCTGTCATCTCTAAAGACTGGTATAAAGAAAAAGTCATACAGAGAGTGTAATTTGGCAAAAGAATCAAGTCAGAAATCAATCGAATAGACTAGAGAACCCAAAAAGAGACATATGCATTTATGGACGCAAGATTTAGGACAAGGTAGTGAGAGAGTGTAGCTACGTTAAGGGTACTGCATTTTTAAAGAATGAGGCTGGGATTAGGTATACATGTTTTAAAAATACAATCCTACTTCTACAGCACACCCTATACAAAAAGCAATTTCTAGTTGATCACAGAATTAAATGTAAAAGGTGAAACTATGAAGCTTTGAGAAGATATTATAGGAAAATATCTTAAAAACCTCCAATAGAACATATTTTTAGACACACATTATAAAGAAAAAAATGTAAGAAATTCTGTACATAAAAAGAAGGCATAAATGAAGTGGAAAAAAGTCACAGAAATAAAAGGTAGTAGCAACATGTAGCTGACAGAGAGCTCTCATCCAGCAGGTGCTGAATGAGTACCTGTGGTTGATTTGGAGATGACATTTCTAAGGTAGGGAGACCATAGTTAAAAGAATAGGGTCCCTTTCTATTTTATTAGGCCACTGAGTTTGCTTTATTTCTAGTTTGCATCCACATTGAGGCCACATGGGCATCGTACTTAGTAGAAATTCTATTTGCATATACTCTGATGTTATATATAGTATCATTTCTCCTTTCCAGTTCCATCATTACTTTTCACTTGCATTTGTGTCTTCATTGATATTTTAGGGGGATTTTGAAGTTGTCTTGCCCAGACTGCTTTTATCATCTTTACTGTATGATTCCTTAGTATTGGCATAGATTTATGATTTAGATATATTTTATGTTCTTTCTTCCAGTATTTCCTTAAATTATAACAATAGCTTTTCGTATTGAAATATTCTCCTACATAATATTTCTAACTGGATAATTACAGTTTGTTCAGGTTGTAATCTAATTACTCTATAATTTTCCCATCATGGGGAATTTTAGATTACTTTCAGTTTTTCATAATGACAAAAAAAAAAGAAATCAGTAAGAGACCTCTTAGCAGGAATTTATAAACCATTTATATTTTTAGATAAATCCTCAGGAGTGAGATAAACTAGGTCAATGTGTATACATCACTTTATGGTTTTAAAATTTATTGCCACACTTATATTGCTACCAATAATATTTGAAAGTACCAATGACTTTGAAATTTTAAAGTCAGAAGAGAAATATGACCTCATGATTAAGACGCATTTAATTGTACGGGATTCCAGCCTGGATGTCCCTAATTAGACATGATTTTCTCTCAAAACAAAGAGCTTTTCCTTTTGTCTTCTCTTCTCAATTTATAGAGCCGCACAGCTCCAGGCATCTGGATTGCCTCCTCCCTTAATCTAATTCCTCCTCTCTGATTCAGCTAGTGAGGCTGCCGGCTTTACTTCAAGACATCTGTAACCCCGGCCCCTCCTTTCATCTCCGGTTTTGCCTACTCTCAGCTGAACAGAAGCAACAGTGACCTAACTGGCCTCTCGCCTTTCAGACTATCCCTTACACTGCCCCTGGAGATGTGTGATCTCTGCCCACATCACAGAGATCACCAGACCATTCCACAGACCATTCCAGCGGTTCTCAGTCTGCACCCAAAATAGAGCCGGTCCTTGGCGTGTCAACTAGGACTTTCACACCTGACACCATCCACAGCACCAGTGCCATTACCCTGCCCCTGTGACCCATGGTCACACGTGCTAATTAGCCATTCTCTTAAAACACCTTCATTACAGACCACCTTGGTGATTGTTCCCAACCCCTACCCGAGTTTCAGTATTTAGGAGAATTATAGGTTAATGCCCTATGCCTAGCAGAAGACCTATACCTAGCATAAGGTACCCATGGGAGATGTTTAACGAACTAAACTGAAGAAAAGTGAATGGAACTCAATTGGATTGGTCTATGTGGAATCATCACTGAAAAGATATCGAATGATTAGCACTTTAAAATGTAGGAAGTATGTGCCGGTGCCAAGTTCTGTTCACGATCTGAGCCCTTTGAGATTTTATTGATGAGGATAGAAGTCATGCTCGTTATAGATCCTAAAAACACAAACCAGAGAGTTAATAAGTTAGAAAAAAAATAATTGGAATTAAAGATGCATTTGCTGAGTCTAGTCAGAAATACAGAGTTTGAAATAACAGCACGTTCTGCTGTCTCTATCTTCAAGCTATTTGGAAAATTTGACTACTTTCCAGCACCTCCACTCTACCACAGAGGTTCAAGACCTCATTTACCACCCGAACTGTGGCAGTAGGTTTTTAACGGGGCCCTCTCCTCCTCCGTTGCTTCTCCAACTGTTGTCAACGCCCCTGTCAGAGCCATCTTCTTAGAACATGAGTCAGATTCTCTCTTTTCTTTCAGTCTCAACCCTCGAATAGCTTCTCACGATGCTCAGTAAAAACAGGTCATTTTTATGATCAACCAAAATCTACATGACTTGGTTCCTGTAACCTCGTGAACCTCATCTCCTACTGCCCTAACTTCATTGACTCTGTCCGGTCATATTGACCTTCTGTTCCCTGGACAGTCAACCACGCTCCTACCTCAGGCCCTGTGATACTTGTGTTCCTTCTGCTTGCGATATTCTCCTCTCAGATCTCCACGTGGCTGCTTCCTTACCACCCAAAGTTTCAACTCCCCCATCCCAATATTTCATAACCCCCTTTCCTGCTTTACTTTGGTGCCTTAACTCTTAATAATATCTAGAATAGTCTATATTTTACCCTTTTTCAGTGTCTGCCTCCCCCGTTGAGTATAAACTCCATGTGGAAGTGGGTTTTTGTCATCTTTCTGTTTATTAATAATTTCCCAAACTCAGAACAGTGTCTGATGGATAGCAGGAACACAATTACAAACTCGAGCGTGGACAGATGAGAAATTCCATGGAGAAGAAGAAGAATTTGCTTGTTGGTTCAATACGTTACTTATAAAATGGGACAAACAAGGCTTAACATGGTTTAAGTTTTTAAGAACCAAGCCTGTGAGGGTTACAACAATAGAATTTCATGATGGAAATTGTTATGGACTGAAAGTTCGTATTCGTCTAAACTCATATGTTGAAGTCCCAACCCCCAATGTGACTGTATTGAGATGATAAGACCTTTGTAAAGGTAATTAAGATTAAATTAAATCATAAGAGTGGGCCCTGATCTGATTGGATTAGTGTCCTTATAAGACAACCAAGGAGAGAGAGCGAGCTCTTCCTCTCTCCACGATGTGAGGGAAGACCCAGCGAGAAGGTGGCCATTAGCAAGCCAGGTAAAAAAAAAGCTTTCACCTGGAACCAAATCACCTGGCCACTTTGACCCTGGACTCTTCAGCCTCCAGAGTGAGTGTGAAAAATAAATATCTATTGTTTAAGCCACCAGAGTTTTTTTGGTTTTGTTTTGTTTTGTTTTAATACTCACCCGCGGATATATTTTTCATTGATTTTTAGAGAGTGGAAGGGAGGGGGGAAGGAAGGAGAGAGAGAGGAAAAACATTGATGCAAGAGAAACACATCAACAGGTCGCCTGCCATATGCTCCCCGACCGGGGATCGAACCTGCAACCCAGGTTTGAGAATAGAACCCAAGACCCTTTGGTGAGCGGGCTGGTGCTCTAACCACTGAACCACACCAACCAGGACTAAGCCATCAGTTTTTAGTGTTTTCTTACGGCAACCCAAGTAGACTCAGCTGGAAATGTACCTTAAAAATCATCAGTACATAACAGAATTAAACTCAACATCCAGCATGCAGCTCAGAGCTTTCTCCACTCACTGTGCTGGTTCTCATACCACTCCGTGCAATATGGAATCAGTAGGAGGCCAGGCTTCTCAAACCTTATTCCCACGGAACTCTGTTCTTCCAGAGGCTCTACCAGGAGTTTTGCCATTAAAAGTTAACGATGGTGATCTTAAAGGGGTAGAGCAGGTATTTAATTTGTTTAATTTGTGTGGCTCAGTGGTTGGGCATCGACCCATGTCCTGGGAGGTCGCCAGTTCGATTCCTGGTCAGGGCACATGCCCAGGTTGTGGGCCAGGTCCCCAGTGGGGGGCATGCAGGAGGCAGCCAGTAGATGTTCTGTCTCATCAATGTTTCTGTCTCTCTCTCTCCCTTCCTTTCTCTCTAAAATCAATAAAGGAAAAAAAAATTTTTTTAAGTTAGTTACGGCCTTTGAGACCCTCAATTTTCACTCGGTTGCTGAGATGTTCAAGAATGCTATAAAATGGGAAAGAAAAACCCAGGAAGAAATGCCTTTAAGTATGATATTCCACATTATTGCTTATTGAAATAATTATTGCTACCTTAAATTGAAACGTTAATGACATAGGATACCAAAAGCTTGAAAATTTTCTTAGAAGGAAGAACAGACTTAGCCTTAATTACTGCTTTTTCCTCTTAATGTTATCCCTGAAGCAGTGGGATTTTCACCTTTTGGCTGGGTTTCCGTCTTTTTAAATCACCTTTCCTTCTTATTTCTTGAATGTGTCTTCTTCGTGACATCTTATTGCTACTCTGTTGAGTTTTCTCTTTTTATTGATGCTTGTAATATTTTCTCTTTAAAAAAAAATTTTTTTTCAGTTTGAAAGATCATTCCTGAATAAAATACATCTCCTTAAAAAAAAAAAAATGAGGCATTCTGTCTTTATATTGGATCCCTTCATATTTTAAATTTCTTAGGTTAAGAGTAATTCTGGACTGTTCTTAAGTACTACCTTTTTTTAATCTTTATTATTGCACGATCTCACCTATATGTGGAATCTAATAAACAAAATAAGCTGATGAATAAAATAGAAGCAGAGGCATGGAACAGACAGGGGGTGTGTGGGGATAACCAAAGAACTCACATGCATCTGTGCATTACCCATGGACAAAGATTACAGGGCAGCTGAGTATTACCTTGTAATGACTGTGTATGAGTTGTTGGTGTACGTTAGAATATAGCATGTCAAACCCAAAGACAAATTTGTTTTCTGTACTTTGGGGAATTTATGGAGAAGGAGAAGGAAAAAAAACATAACTTCTTTAGGTCTAAAAAGCATCCTATTTGGAACATATAAACCTTCACATATCTCTTTAAGGGCAGCATAAATTTTTTTAAAAATCAGAATGGAAATGTCTAAAGGAGAGAGAAAATAAGGTCATCTTACCCTTTGTCTGGAAATGGAAGACGGTCATTTAAAGGATGATTTAGAATGGCAAATGTTTGAAGGTTTGCCATTATAAACACCCGAAGAGGTCCCCCTCACCAGCGGCCCTGAACAAAGTGATCCTGGGGACACCCTTCCCGACTCCTGCCTCTGAAGCCAGCGTCCTCGTGTCCCCTGTCTGGGGCAGCCTGGGAGGCAGGGCTGGTGCATGGGCCTCTGCCCTCCTCCTCTCCAGCTTAGCTCAGTGAATCCCATCATTTCTTCAAGGTGTTTGCAAATGACGGGAAGAAAACTGACAGCCTGATCCATACCCAGAAAGTAATCATTAACAGTGGCCTAATATATTTCCCCTCACAGTTTAATCTTTGCATTGTAAGGGCTTTTTAAGGCAACGTGAAGTGGTGGAATGTAGGCGCCTACGGATAGAAGCGTGTGCACAGAACGAGTCTTTTTCTCGCAGCAGTACCTACATTGACGTTTTATTTCCCTCCTACCCTTTTCTGCTAGTACATCCCTTTGCTCTGTGCTCGGTGTTCTAAATAACACGTTTGCATCCGGATGTATCTTCCAGCTGTGTGTGGATCTCACCCCATCTCTACGGTAGAGCTTATGTAGACAGGCACACGTATCTTTTCCTTCCTACCTTCACCCCTTTGGTTTATTCTTCTTCTGTTCCAATTTGCTCTTTCAGACACCTTTTGCCCTTTGATGAGATTGGATGTTTTAAAGAAATCTGAAGATAATAGGAACTGCAGAAATATTTTCACCTGAGTCCAGCTTCAGCATAAAGTCTCCATGCTATCCCAACTCACCTACATATTTAGTTTTCAAAATTATATTGTCAGCTTTTGATTACCATGCCCCTGGAAATGTATCCGTGTGCCTTTATCCACTGCTTTCTGGCTCAGACAGGTGGCTCTACACTATTTTCTTTTTACTGTGGTAGCCACACTGTGGAATGAAGAGAAGACAGATTATTTGTGGAAGAAAATAAATGTGTATCCACAATAGGACTCTGTTGTCATCATGCGATCTCTTCTTGTACCTGAGACACTCAGAGGATGTTTCAAGGTAAACAGAATTAAAATCAAGAAACACATACAGAGGTTTATTGGGATTTATATCCTGGAATAATTATTTGATGTTAATGCCAAGCTAAAGAAGGTGAGACTGTTCTCCGTGGAACTCACATGTGGGGACAGAAGTGGTTCTCAGCCCACTGACCCTTGACAGGTTGGAGATCATGTTTTAGTTTCAACAAGGCCACAGGGGTGCCCAGGTCTCCCGGTGGGAGAAGTCAGCTTTGATTTGCAAATGTTCCCCAAAGGGATAAACGTATTATGAAATCTAAGGAGCTATTCTGTTGTTATTTCTTTCGTAACACACGTAAGCATCCCATCCCTGGAACAGACCCGTGGTTTCCCCTCAATTTCCCATAAGTGGGAAGGAGAAGTGTTCAGATGGTTCCTTTAACCACCTATTACAAATCAGATCTCCAGTTAGGTCTCTCAACACCGTGTGTGTCTGTGGGTTGCAGCACCTTTCATAATCGGAACAGAAGACCTTCCCCAGAATAGCTTTAAAAAGGCCAGTAGGACAATTACCAAAATTATTCTTTTTCTGCTATGAAATTAGCATGCAACCATTTTTTTCCCCCTATAAATAATGAAACCATTTCCAAGAGGGTGCACCCTCCAGATCCTAGTGCATAAAATATTCAAAGAAGAAAGTCAGCCGTACTTCTCTGGAGCCGTCTGTGCCCTGCCGAAGCCGGTCCTGCTGGTGCTGCTCGGCCCATCCTCTGAGCCCATCTTCTGAGCATGTCTGGGCACAGAAGGATTGAGAGACGGGACTGAGAGTGAAAGTCAATATAAGCAAATATAAGATTTCGATGAAAATGAATAAATATAGTGTGAATGTCACCTGATTTAGAGCACCCGCAATTTTCACATGGGCCATGTGTGTGTATAAATCTGGGTCTATAAATAAAGGAGAAACCTAGGAGGAAAATGTTTCTCTCTAGGAATAACAGGGCGAAAGCAAATAACAGTCCCCTATCCACTGATGGTCGTGGTTTATCCTATGATGAATGGAACTTCATTTCTTCAAGTCGTGTCTCTGGTAGAGGTCCCCAAGTGCGGGACAGGTGCTCACACAACTGCTATGTGACTGAATAAAGCCATGTTTTCTGACTCCGAGACCTGTGTTTAAATTTCTACAGCATTCTTTGAGAACCCAGACTCAGAAGTTGATGTACGTCATTGAAAGAAAGCCAGGAACAGTGTTAGCAGAGTAGCGAATGTCTTAGCAGAGTATAGGTTTTGAAAAGTCTGTGTGTCTTCCTTAAACGTGCCCTCTCCTTGCAGCTTATCAGAAGTTCACCAAAAATATACTTTTTTCAACTGGTCTTCCTACATGGGAATATTTAAAATCGAACAGAATGCCCAGCTGGTGTGGCTCAGGGGTTGAACATCGACCTATGCACCAGGAGGTCCCCGGTTCGATTCCCGGTCAGGGCACCTGCCCAGTAGGGGGCGTGCAGGAGGCAGCCAATCAATGTCTTCCTCATCATTGATGTTTCTCTCTCTCTCTCCCTCTCCCTTCCTCTCTCTGAAATCAATAAAAATATAAAAAATCAAATGAAATCAAACAGAAAAGCATCACACTTTACTCTTGAGAAACATGATTTATTCCCCCTTACACAGGGTGTGTTTAGGTGTCGTTATTTTTCCTATTTCCTTGGGCCACAGTGTCGTGTCTCCACATACCTTGTGTAATTCCTTCAGATGATTTTCAAGGGGTCTTTTGGCATTTATTTATCATCAAATATTTGTAAATGGAAATGCCGGGAGATGAGACAGAATATAGACAGCTAATCTCCAGGCTGCTCGGCATGACAGGCTCAGAGGCAACACAGACATTTCTAAAGGAGCAAAACGTCAGCCTTCAGAATAGCCTTTCCTCGCTTGGTAACGGTCCTCACTGTTCAAAACTGAACATGGGGATCGTTTGCAAGCCATCCTAGGAGAATTGGCAACGGCTGCCTCTGTGTATGCAATTAATTAATATAAGCATGCACCACTTTTAAAGAGCTACAGAAGTTACTTAAAGATCAACATGTTTGGAAAAATGGTTTCATACAGTAAGAATATTTCTGAAGTCAGTATGTAAACCTGTGCAAATCTACTGAAAATCCAAATTCAGTTTACTTTGGAAATAAAGTTTCTTTTTTCTTCTTCTTCTTTTTTTGGTTAATCCTCACCCCAGGATATTTTTTTCCATTAATTTTAAGGAAGAATGGAAGGGAGAGAGAGAAACATCGATGTATGAGAGACATTGGTTGATGATGCATTGTGGATGCCCGCTGGATGCTTTGCTGTGTAATTTTTCTGGCAAACAAATAGTCTTACACATGGAATAGAAGTATAAGAAGTGGATGCCGGTAATAAGGCTTTGGGACGTGTATCCCAGGATATGTGTTTTTGTTTTTTGTTTTTGAGTATGAAAGACAGTCTAGGGGAGAGAATACCATCTAATCAGCATCTATAATTTTCCAGATTCTGTAAAAGACGGTATTTTTTTCCTACCTTTAAAATGAAGAAGCGGAGGCCCAGAGAAGTCACTCAGGATTCCTTTCTGGGTCAACCTCTGTCCCCGTTGCTCCCCAGATGGTTACAGAACATCCAGTAAAGCAGGGACCCCTGAGTTTCAGTGACTGCTGACTTAGTTGTTTCTTTCACCAAGATATCAAGGGGAAAAGAATGAAAAAAACGACGTGTTTTGTATTTCCATGTGATAGTCCTGATATTCTCTTTCTTTGGATAATTTTTCAGTACTAGAAGAGCCTTTTGGGTTATCTTCATAACTGCTAGAAATTAGTTTACTTCATGAAATCAAATTATGACTAATAGGCTGCTGTCGAAAGACAACTGGACACTGAGCAGATCTGGGCTCAAGCCTCAGACCTGTGGTGACACACAAGTCACTTCACTTCTCTAGGGCTCAGCTTTCTCATCCTGAAGAGAAGGAGATTGGCCTTCCAGTTCCCCCAGAGGCCGTGAACATGGCCAGGGCCACCCGTGCTGGGCCAGGGGTTGGAAAATGCGGGGGAAGGCGAATCTTTGGTGACAATGCCGTTGTTGGTCTTTGCACTCCCCCATGATGGCAGGGCCCTGGAAACAGCCCTGGCATCTCCTGCTCCATTCCTAATGAATGGCTTTGACGAGGAAGAGCTACAAGAATAATGGATCCTTCTGGATATTGCTCAGAACCAGGGCAGGTTTGAGATGAAATCACGGGGTCCCTGCAGCCTCGACTGGACCTCATAGAATCTCCATCCAACTCTGGGTGACTGTGGATGACAGTCTCTAACTGGGGCCAGGATGTTCATTTGGTATCAGTATATGTCCATTGGAAGAGGATAGCCTTCAACGCTACCATAAGAATGAATTCGAAATGAAAATACATTTTATTAGAAAATCAGTAAAATGAAGAGTGTGGATTCCGTGAATTCTAATGTCTTTTCTAGACTCAAATATGTTTGCAAGATCAAGAAGACGCAAATGCAAAGCAAGAAGCTCTGACCCAAAGTTCGCAGGTATCCCTTGCAGCCAAAACATTCTATTTATATTCTGTCTGTTTACATCACTTTTGCTTTGAACCCTAACCGTTGCCACACCCACCCACTGTAGTCTCTCTCTCCTCGCCCTCCAGGTACCTCCTCCCTGCTGTGCAGTAACTGTGAATGTGCCAACCATCTCTGGTTTTCACTTACACAATCCTTAGGGTGTAATCAAGAAAATAATACATAAGGTTATAAATTAATACTGAAATCTAAATTATGTCCATATTATATTTTTAGGCAAGTTGGGATTGTAGGATCATGTAACAAGAAGCGACATCTTTATCTGAATAGCCAAGGTATATACATTGCCAACTGCACTTACTATTACCCTAATATTTGCCAAATAGATACATGAAGCAAGACCTTGTCAAAGGAAAGAACTTAGTTTTTATTTGAGCAATCCTTAGGTTACAATCAAGAAAAAAAATGCATAATGTTGTGTATTGGTACTGGAATCTAAATTAAGTCCGTATTATATACATTTTTAGGCAAGTTGGAACTTGTGGGATCATTTAATTAGTAGTAGTAAATTCATGGAACAATATTTTAACTGCATTTTCTTCAAAATGATAGGTTTTTCAGAGAGTTTAGTTGCTGCTATTGTTTTGGAATGGTTTGACTTGTTTGTTTATGAATTTGCAGAGATATTTAAGGTTTTGATTTAAGAATAATTGTTTTCGTGGAAATTTAAAAGATTTACCATTACCAGAGCCTCTGAGAGGTATGGTTCCCTCCAAATGAAGCACGTGTTGAGGTCAAATCATTGTTTGGTACTTATGTGAGTGTCCTGGGTTGCTTCAACAGCAGAGATTTATTCTGTCACAGATCTGGAGGCTAGAGTCCAAAATCGAGGTGTTGGCAGAGTTAGTTCCTTCTGAGGCTGAGAGGGAGAATGTCTTCATGTCTGTCACCTAGCTTCTGGTGGTACCTGGCCGTCTTTGGCCTTCCTCGGCTTGGAGACGCATCGCCCTGTGGTCTGCCGGCATGTCCAGTTTCCTCTTTCAGTAAGGACACCAGTCATTGGATTAATGACCTCATCTTAACTTGTTACGTCCACAGTGGACCTATTTCCAAATAAAGTCACAGTCTCGGGGATTCGGGGTGAGGATTCCAATAGACGAATTTTGGTGAAACACTATTCAACCCCTAACAGTGATCGTTTATCACGATAAAATCGAACAGAAAGACAAAGTTAAAGGTAAAAAAGGAAAATTGTATCCATCGCTCTCTACAAACAACGGTCTAAGGTTGTGACTTCTGAGAACATAATGGGGAGAAGATGACATTTGACTTTTCATAGAAAGCAGACGATTTGGTATTACTATGTTTATTCAAACATCTGTGGCTTCTTCAAGGAGATTGAATTTGCCTCTTTTCTTTTCCCTGACCACAGATTTAATTCCTATATTCACTGATGTAGCAGATGTGTGTTAAACATTTGCAATGTTTGGCTTTGTTCTGGTCGCTGCAGATACTATCAGGAGTTGAAAGGGACTCTGGTCCCGTGGGGCTTATAGACTAGGGGATAGAGAGAGAGATTAATCAAATAATTATATTACTCGATGTAAACCATTGTCTGAACAGTGCTATAGAATAAAGGAGGGGCTGGTACCACGAGGTATAAAAGTGAATTTAAGCTCGTGGAGTTGCTTGGTGGGCCAGGCAGGAAGCCTGCCCTGAAAAGGTGGTGCTTGAGCTGGGATCCGAAGGTTGCAAAGGTTTTAACTTGGTGAAGAGGGAAGAGGGCATTCCAGGCAAAAGGAACAGCAGTCCAGTGGCCCAGAGGCATAAGGGAATGTGTGTGTTCAAGAACACTCACCCATAGCCCGGGCTGGTGTGGCTCAGTTGGTTGGGCATCGTCCTATGCACTGAAAGGTTGCTGGTTTGATTCCCGGTCAGGGCACCTACCCAGGTTGTGGGCTCAGTCCCCAGTAGGGGGCGTGCAGGAGGCAGCCAATAGATGTTTCGCTCTCATATCAGTGTTTCTCTCTCTCTCCCTCTCCCTCTAAAAATCGATTTTAAAAATTCTTAAAAAACAAAAAACACCCACCCCTAAAAAAATTGTGTGGCTGGAATGCAAAGATCTAGAGTAAGCAGAGTGGGAAGAGATGAGAGAGGTTCAAAGGGTCTTTATTTCCAGAGGATGGGAAACCGTGGAAGTGTTTCCAGTAGACATGTGGCATAATCAGATCTGTGTTCCAAAAGGATCACGCCAACAGCAGCATTGAGAACCCCGTTCAAGCCAGGCTTGCGTGGTTGGCAGACTGCTGTACCAGTGCAGCTGAGAGCGCCTGTTCCATACTCTAGTGGTGATGATGTCTGCTCACAGAAACCCTCACCTTCACTAGGTCAAATGGACAGATACCGTGACTGAGTGGGTCTGGGGATCAAGGATGAGGGAACCATCGGGAATGAGTGCTTGTTTCTTGTTTACAAAGAGTGAGAACACTGACGGAGGAGCAGCCTTGTGAGGGAAACCATGATTTTGTGTTTGGAAGTGTTGAGTTCAGTGTGTCTCTGAGATGCCACGATGCAGCCAGCAAGCGGGCAATGGTGCACTTCCATCTGGGGCTCAGACGCAGGTCTTGGCGAGATGTACGCCTTCTGGGTCATATATGCACAGTTAACAGAACTGTGGATGTTGGTGAGTTGTCCAAGAGAGAGAAAATAGTGATGAGAGCTCCTAAAATCATCTTTGAGACACTCCCATTTAATCCCCAGACAGGAGATGATATTGCCACAGGCAGAGCAGCCAAAGGGAGCGCACACCTCTGGAGCAGGTGAAGCCAAGAGGAAACGATGGCTCAGGAGGGAAGGTGCCACCTGTTGGGAGGTCACATGAGACGAGAAGCAGCAGTAAACCCAGTAAACTCAGACATGGAGTTACATGACGCCCTCCAACTCAGAGACCAGGAGGCTGTGATCAGAGCTGAAGATGTTTGCAATGACAGGGAGATGTGGTAAGGACGGGAAGATGTCACGTAGGTTCACCAGCTGAAGTGGACAGGAAACAGTTGTTGAAAACAAGGGGAGAAATCATCAGAAACCATATTCTTAGACGAGTGATCTGCAAACTCTATGACGGGCAGGTGCAAACCAGACCCAGAAACTTGAGTCAGTGAGGAGGAGGTGGGACAGGTCAGGGTGACAGCGAGGAGACAGCAGTGAGGGAAGACCTGGGGCAAAGGGATTTTAGGGAGCGTTATGGATTTCTGAAAGCACGGGAGGAGGATTTCAGGGGTCGGTGGGTTCGGGGAGGGCAGAACAGACCGGATGATAAGGACGATGGTTTAGCAGAGAGCGCATGCCTGAGGGTGGGGGGCTTTCACTCACGTAGTAACTGGTGAAAAGAGGATTGTGAAGCCTGTGGACATCAGCCCTGGTACTGCAGGTGGCTGGAGAATGCGTCACCCTCAGCAGGGGTGGCAGTGGTCCCAGGAGTCACATGGCGACTCAGCGTGACCTGGGTGGCTCAGGTTCAGCTAGGTGTAGGTCACAGGAAGTGTCCACCCGAGCAACCAAATCTTCAGATAGTTTTTAGATCCGACTCTGTACATTTGGGGAAAAAAAGGGAGGGGTGTGTGGAGGGGTGACACACAGTCAAGTTGAAATATTAAGTCTGTGCAAATAAATTCCAAAACAGTCACTTCACACCAAGTTATTAAAATAGTTTATTACTGGCTTGAATTATTTAGTATTTTGGCTGTTTTTGTAGCATGTACTTATAGCCTCAAGCTGTACTCTAACAAAAAGCTACAATGTTTACCTGTTTGAAGTTGTTATCAGAAATGAGGGTACGAGGTGGTGATTTTTTAAGGCGTTTGGAAAATAGGCTTGTAAAATGGCAGGTTTTTTACACACACCGACACTGCAGAGAAAGCTAGTTGTTAACATCCCATTAGTAAGACGTTTACCCATTTTATAATTAGCCAACCACATTAGGCAATAATGAGAATTAGTAATCACTTTTTTTATTATTAGAGAAATTAGACTGGACTCATTTTAAAACGACATTGAATGCATACGTTGTAATGAGTATGCAAAGGGTCTCACTTGCTTACGGGAGAGTGGCCGTCCTTGGTACCCTCCAGCGAAAAATGACGGCTCAGGGTGGGCTGGAAGGCAGTTACTTTTCTCAGCTTGTGGGAGCACAGTCTGTCTGTAATTCCGGAAGGACTGAGTTTCCATCGCAAGGCAGATGAATTTTGTATGGTTTCAGCTTGTATTCTGAGCGGGGTGCATTTCATTTTCATACGACTTTGCGCCAGGAATGGCAACGGAAATGATCGTCTCTCTGGTGGTGTGCCGCCTCTCTGGTCGCTTTGTTTGTCGCATATTTAAGGAACCCACGACGAACTCTAGAGCTTCAGACTTCTCCGTGGGTGTGTGGATTGCTGTCAACTATGCAACTGGGTGGAAACTGGACAGTCCTAGCCCGTGTTTGCATTCTTCTGAAGATCTTAAAGAAAAAAAGGCCACCTTTTGTAGGAAATAAACCATCTGACTTCACCGCCTGTGGAATCAGATCTTTATAATAGGGCCCTTGCCGGCTGTGAGGGATTAGCTTAGACTCTGGTCCTCACCACTTATTTCCCAGGTAAGCTAACAAAGGCTTAGGGAAGTGGAGAGACTTGACTGAGTTCCTACACCCAGAGCATGCTTTTTTGATGCTTCTTCTCTTTGCTATTAAGAGTCATGCTCTGAAGATCTTTAGTGGGAATTGCTCTCTTCATTTCCAGGGCTTTAAATACTATCTATATGCTAATGCCTCCCAAATTGATCTCTCCCACACCACTCTTTCCCTGAGCTGCAGACTTATATATCCAGCTCACTACCAACGTCTCCCTTCCACCGTCTAGTACTCATCTCGGTACGGGTGTATTGGCCAGACTTGCCCTTGCTCCAGCCTTGGCCGTGTCGGTGACCGGAGCCATCATGCACCCAGGTACTGATGCAAAGAACCCGAATCCTCTTCCCTTCCTCCTTGCCCCCACATCTCACAGAGGCCCTCTCGAATCATCCAATAGGACATATTTTTTAAAAAGTTAAAAATGAGGTCCCACCATCGCCAGCTTTACGATCCACTGTAACGTAACTTCTCACCATGTTGCAAACCACTGTCGCCTCTCACTTTCTCCAGCGCAGTCGCCTCTTGGCAGGTCCTTCTGTGCCCAAGCTGGCCTTTCTTCTGATGACACAGAAGGTATTTTGTATTCTGAAATACAGATCTGATCACTCCCCTCTCCGTGATTCTCTGCTGGCTTTCCATCACCTTAGAATGAAACCCTGACTCCTCATATGATCTGCAAGCCCCTTGCGACCCAGGCGTGCCCGCCTCGCTGCCCATGGCTTACTCAGCTTTGCCCACTCCATCAGCGGCACATGTCAATCAACTTACGGCTTCCAAGCCCTTACCTCGGCTTGCGGTGTCCTTTCCCCAGATCTTCAATTACCAGGTCTCTTCATTCAGTCTCCTGCTTAAATGTCACCTGCTCAAAGAAGCCTTCCTCAGCCACCCTATATAAAATAGCTCAGGGTCTGCCCTGGAACTCCCTCCCACCCTGCTTTTTCCTTCATCCCACAAATCAATATGAGACGACTGTATATTTTTTTTAATTATATTTATTGGGGGTGACAGCGGTTAATAACATGATGTAGGTTTCAAGTGTACAGTTCTATGGTATATCATCTGTCTATTGATTGCACTGTGTGTCCACCACCCCAAGTCAAGTCTTCTTCTGTCACCGTTTGTTTGACCCCTTTACCCTTTACCACCCCCTTCCCTCTGGGGACCACCGACTCTGCTCGGGCTGGCCATGGGAAGTAGGCAGTGCGGATTCTTGTGTAGTGCTGGAGTTTTTACTGCTTTTCAGTTGTCAAAAAAAAAAAAAAAAGAGTTAATTTGAGGAACACGTGTGATACACAAGTTCTGTCATCAGCCACGGGAACAGTCTGACTGCAGGAAATGCGGTGTGGCCGGTATATCTCCGTTCAGCCTTCTCTTCCCTAGTACTCCTTGTCACCGTACCACGGGGAGCTGGGGCCACAGACCACGGGCTGGACCTTGTTCCAAGCTGGGTTTGCACTGTCTTTTTCTCCTGGGATATCACCTCATTAGAAGGACTCTTTGCTCTACCAGCTCTCAGTGCTACGGGGACTCAGACGGCCTCTCTGCCCCTCACCTGTCTGCCCTGCTCACGGTTTTTCCTTCATATGTGGTGGTATGTTCTTCAGACGTGTCCAGATTTTTTTACAAAGTTTTATTTTTTTTAAAGAACTTTCTGAGCTATAATTTGCAGGGAACACTGTTCACCATTTTAAATGATATCATTTAGTGGTGTTCAGTATGTTCCTAGCTGTGGGATCATCATCTCAGTCCGTTTCAGAACATTCTCATCACCCCAAAAAGGAACCCTATGGCCGTTAGTACTCACGGCCTTTTCCCCCCAACTCCGCAGCCCTAATCAGCCACTAATCTATTTTCTGTCTCTATGGACACACCTGTCCTGGACATTGCGTACAAATGGATTCGCCCATGCGGCCTTTTGCGTCTGGCTTCTTTCACTTAGCAAAATGCTTTCAACGTTCATCCACGTGTCAGAACTTCATTTACTATGTGTCAGAACTTCATTTCCTTTTAGTGCTGAGTAATATACCATTGTACGACTGTACCGTATTTTCTTAAACGCATCAGTTGATGGAGAGTTGGGTTGTCTTCCTGTTGGACTATTGTTAATAATGCTGCTAGGAATATCTGTGTGCAAGTATTTCTGTGGATATATATTTTTCCGTTTCCTTGGGTATATACCAAGGAGCTGAGTAACTGGGCCATGTTACAGTTCTATGTCTGACCTCTTGAGGAACGCCAGACTGTTTCCCAAGGTAGCTGTAGATTTTTTACATCTCCACCAACACTATGGGAAGGTTCCAGTTTCCTCACAGCCCTGTCAACACTTGTTAATGTGCTCTTTTTATTATGACTGTGGCCTTCCTAGTGGGTGTGAAGTTGGTATTTGTAGTTTAGATTTCCATGTCCCTGAGGACTAATGATGTTGAGCATCTTTCTGCCTGCTTATTGGCCATTTTTCCCATTCAGAAAAATTTCTGTTCCAATCCTTTGCCCATTATAAAAGTTGGATTATTTGTCTTTTAATTATTGAGTTGTAAAAGTTCTTTATGTGTCCTAGATACAAATCTCTTACCAGATACATGGTTTTCGAAAAATGTCTCCCCTTCTGTGGGTTGTCTTTTCACATTCTTAATGGTATCTTCGAAGAACAAAAGTTTTTAATTTTGATGGTGTTAGATTTATTTATGTTTTTACTTCATTATTTGGGCTTTAACTGTGATATCTAAGAAACCATTGTCGTGAAGATTTGCACCTGTGTTTTCTTCTAAAAATTCAATAGTTTTAGCTGTTGTAGTTATGTCTTTGATCCATTTAAATTAATTTTTATATATAGTGTGAGCTAGGGGTTCAACTTGACCCTTTTGCAATGTGGATATCTACTTGTCCCAGCTCCAATGATTGAAAAGACTATTCTTTCCCCCATGAAATTGTTGGACACCCTCATTGAGTATCGATTGATCATAAATGTGCCACAGTGAAGACCCCCAGTCAAATGTGAAATCCAAAGTGGGAAGAATATACATCCCCGTTTTGTTCCTGAATTTTGGGAGAAAGTATTCCATCTTTTACCATCAACTATGATGTTAACTGTGGGTATTTACTCGATGCCTTTATCAGTTTGAAGAAGTTTCCTTCTATTCCTGGTTTGTGGAGTGTTTTTATCACAAAAGGGCGTTGAATTTTGTTAAATGCTTCTTCTGTATTTATTGAGATAGTCACGTGGTCTCAATCCTATCCTATTGATACGGTGTATTAAATTCATTGATTGTCGGACGTTAAATCAACCATGTGAAGCAATCTCACTCGCGATGTGTAATCCTTTTTATATATTCCTGGATTTGGTTTGCTAGCACTCCATTGAAGTTTTACATCTTATTTATAAGATCTCGATCTGCCCGGCCAGTGTGGCTCAGTGGTTGAGCGTCGACCCATGCACCAAGAGGTCGCCGGTTCGATTCCCGGTCAGGACACATGCCCAGGTTGTGGGCCCGATCCCCAGTGGGGGCATGCAGGAGGCGGCCAGTCCATGTTCTCTCTCATCGATGTTTCTATCTCTCTCTCCCTCTCACTTCCTCTCTTTCTAAAATCAATAAAGGAAAAAAAAAATTAAAAAAAAAAAAAAAGATCTAGATCTGTGGTTTTATTACCGTCAATGCATTTTTCTGGTTTTGGTATGAGGCTAATACTGGCCTGATAGGATTAGTTCAGAAGTGTTTCCTCCTCTTCTTTTTTATGGAAGATTTTCTGACAAATTGTTATTATTTTTAAGTGTTTTTTTTAGAATTTACCAGTGAACCCATCTGGGCTTAGACTTTTCTTTGTGGGTAGTTTTTTTTTTTTTTTTAAGTACTAGTCCTTATTTATTATAGGCTATTAAGATCTTTTATTTCTTTTTGAGTCAGTTTTGGTAGTTTGTGTCTTTCTAAGAATGTGTCCATGGCATCTCAGTTATTTAATTTGTTGGCATACAGTTGTCTATCGTATTCCCTTATCATTCTTTCTGTTTCTGTGGGTTAGTAGTAGTGTCCCATATTTCATTCCTGATTTTAGGAATTTGAGTATTTCCCCCCCTTGCATCCGTCTAGTTCAGTTTGTCACTTTTGTTGATCTTTTCAAAGAACAGCTTTGGGTTTCGTTGGTTATCTCTATTTTTTTTTCCTATGCTCTATTTTGTCTACCTCCACTCTAATCTTTATTGTTTTGGGGTATTTTTTTTCTTTCTTTTTGCTTTGGGCTTAGTTTGCTCTTCTCTCGGTGTCTTAAGGGGTTGTTTTCATGATATATCTTTTTTATTCAGTTACTTTTACCTATTGGTGCTTTTCAATCTAAAGTGTATCTTCTTCTTAGTTTATTTTTTATTGTTGACGGTACTACAGATGTCCCCTATTCCGCCCCTCCCCCACTTCTCCCCTCCACCCAGCCCCACCCCGGGGGCTAGGCATAGAAATTCTTTGGTTAATCTTTTCCCATAGCTGGGTCTTGCTTTTTAGTTGTTCAGTCTGACAATCTCAGACTTCTGGGTTGTTTCATCCATCCACACTTAATGTGATTATTGATATAGTTGGCTTTATGTCTGTCATTTTACTTTTGTTTTCTATCTTTCTGGTGTCCTTTATGTTTTTCTATTTTCTTTACTGCTCTCACAGCACTAAGCAAATATTTTTCGTGGGGTTTTTTTGTTGTTGTTTTTTTTTATAATTTCTCTTTTTCTTTATTAACTTTGGTTGGTCCAGGGGCAAGGACAGCAAAGGTCTTTACTTTCCCCGTTCAAACCACAAGTTCTCTAGCTTGGGTCTTCAAGCAGCAAATGTTTCATAATCGCCTGCTGCAGCCATGGTAGATATAGATGCGTTTCATCACACATTCTTCTTTCCTGGACATCTTCTCAGCTTAGTTCAGTGACTGGGGCATGGAGTACTCGTAAAGAAATCTGGGCTCTTGTTATAACTCTGTTATTAACTAGTTGTATGATCATGGGATAATCAAACCTCTCTTGCAGTGATTTTCTCGAATGTAAAATGTACTGATTTTCTTAAATATAAAATGTAGTGATTTTCTTAAATGTAAAATCTCTCTCTCTTATAGTGATTTTCTGAAATATTTCTTTTGACACCAGTATGCTAAAATTATATGAATATAGTGATTTTACAGCCATAAATACATAAGCATATGAACCAGACAATCTTATCTACAATGACGATTTGGGGAAATAGGATTCAACTAACCTCACACCATAATAAAATAATTACTTGGCCCACACCACGGGCCACTGTCCCACAGACTATCCCCTTATGTGTTAGTGACTGTCATTTGGAGATAGAAGGAAATACAGACTTTAAAGTTTGAAATTCACAATCTGTTTGTCTTAAGGTTAAAATTTTTATGAGGAATTTTTTTTGTACTATTGAGAAATGAAGGTGGGAAACAAGATCTTGTCTTCATAACCCAGATATTTATTTTTTCATCTTAATAAATAAATTGATGTTAGAACATCACCCAAAGGCTGATGTGGTTATAACTATAACCTGGTCCAAGAAGCCTCATTAGAATGGGAGCTTTGTGTCTGTCCTGTACCCGTGTCCAGCGATGTTGTGAAGACACTTTGTTGTTAAACCCGGGATCCACTGATGGTCTGCAGCACGCAAACCTTCCAAGGTGGCTGTCGTATAGTAAGAAGACGTGATCCCTGCTTTAACAGGCCCCATTTCAAAATGAAAGAGAATAAACAGAGAGTCACTTTTTAAATTTTTTTTTAAATTTTTTATTATTTTTGTTACAGATGTTTCTCCTTTTTCCCCCATTGACTCCCTCCTCCCTATTCCCCCCCCACCCCCGCCAGTCCCTAGCATTGTTGTCTATGTCCATGGATATGCGTACATGAATATAAATTCTGTGGTTTATTAATGACAATTAAAGGGCGCCTTAACACAAATAATCCCAATGGCATTTCTATTTGGCTTGGAATTTTAATACGATTTCTGACAGATCTATTTACCTATTTATAGTTTATCTGGGTTAGTATTAAAATAAAACCTTACTAGGAGAATGGTAGAAGACATGGCCACAAAGCAGGAAGCTGGTCCAGGATTTAAAAATGTTTTGTGAGTTAATCCGTAACGAGGAAAACCCTCATGTAGATAACCAATAATCGAAGATCCATAAAACCTCCAATGGCAAAAAACCAAGCGAGCTTCTGTGTGACTGAGCCCCGCAGACGAGGGTGCACGGAGATGCTGAAGGGTGGGCCCGGCGTGACCGGAGCCAAGGTGATCAGTCTGTAAAACCCGTGCTGACGCCTTCCTGCAGCATATTTCGTTAACATCTTTGAGAATGCCCCTGGTCCAGCTGCTTCGTGGAACAACGTAGACTTTTATAGCCTCTGTTTTTTAGTTTCATTATTTTACTACCATAAAGAGTAGATCCTAGACCACTGAATGTTCTACGTAGATAATGATCAAAATCATGGAGACAGTTTCAGTAATGGAATGAATTAAAGAATCCAGAAATGTCTTGAAGTTCGTATTTGTAGGCTTATCTGCTTTCAGAGTTTCAGTCCCACTCAAGTGGCCCTCACTGAATTGCACCCTGATGCTCTGTGGTTACTTGCTACTAAGTTACAAATCATAGCCTCCTGTTTGTTATTCCGTTGGAAGAGCACAAGCCTCCCCCTGGCTTCATCTCTGTAATTACTTTTGTAAGAAAGTATCTCAATGAAACACCTCTCTTTAGTCATGATCATGGATTATGTGGAATGGTGTGTGTCCTCCTGTGAGACAGTTTCTCGATTTCCCTTCCTGTTTTATGAAGACCTGTTCAGTTTAATACTTTGCATTTCAAATTCCCTTAGAGCCAAGTGCGTTCTTATGGATCACCGATGACGAGGGTATTTAACAATAGGAGATATGTGATTTGATACATTACTCGGTCAAACCATATATTAGAAGGGGCAATCCCTCCATTTTAAGCAATTTGATAACAACCATCCAATGACAGCATTCCCTGAAATACCTACCACAGAATACTCCTTACATGAAATGTTAATAAATATTTTGTCAAAATAAGTTTAGAAAACATTGAGTATAATAAATTTAAGCAGGTTGTATTATTTTAGGAGTTATCAGAGGTCTGGATAGGCTAATGTGCCTTAATGAATCTAACACAATGTAATTCCCAATATTTTTCACTGAGCTTCTAGTTCTGGAGAATACCCTTTGGGTGATGTCCTAACATAAGTTTATAAAAGTGAAGAGGAAAATATTTGGGCTTTGAAGACTAGATCCTGTTTTCTACCTTCATTTCCAGATAGTATGAAAAGTCATCCAAAATTTTAACATTAAAACAAATAGATTAGGAATTTTAACCCAAGATGAAGAATATAGTAATAACATAAAGATGTTATTTATGTCTTGGGTGCCTGTAATTACCCTTCAAATAGTATTATGTCAGTACTGTAATATAAGTATTTTTGTGAGATTTCTGTCACTCTCCAAGAAATATAGCTGTAACTTCTCTTTCTACATAGAAAACTAATGTTAAAGTAATTGTAAGATCGTAGGACATACAGATAATGTATAGCGTGTTTCTTTAAGAAATACTGCCCTACCCTGCCAAGTAGATTGTTGTTGAAGTGCAAAAGCACTTAATTTCACAAGAGATTTTATAAGGTCAGTGGTGTCCATTTGGGTAGGTTTGGCAAAAGGAATGTGAACATTTCAGCGATATAATTATATCATTTTCTCTTATGGGTGCCAATCAGCTGAGAGATAGCTCTAAGGGTTAGATGGGAAATTAAATACAGTGCCAGCTTTGTTACTGGGTCAACTGGCATACTTTTGCCTACAAGGAAGAAAAATCACCACGTGAAACTGGCTAAAAGGTAAGGTAAGTTATCATCTCATAGAACTCACGAGGAGTTCTGCTCCGTGGCGTCAGGACTCTGGCCCTGCTCCTGGGTTATTCTTTAGGTTTCCGTCTTCTCTGTGTTGGCTTCATCCCCAGGCTGGAAGTAAGAAGGCTATGTTAGTTACAGGTGTAACTAGAAAACATTCAGACACCAAAACGAACAGAGGAAGAAGACAGACCCCACTGTTCCTCGGGAGTCAGCAGATTTTTCATAGAAGCCTGATTGTCTTTCCCTCGTGTCTCCTTGGCCAGAACTGGGTCACAACCCATTCCTAAATCCTGGCAAGGGTACTGGGATTCCCATGATTGGTTTAGACAAATCAGACTCTTCTGGAACTGGGGATAAAGTCAACTTTTCTTTAGGTGCTTGGGAAGAATGGGTTCTGGGGGAGGAAAAGCAGGAAATGAAGACTGATTGTAATCAAGAATACCCGAGGTATTACCCAACCTGCAGGGTCCCTGGTACTGTCATGCAGGGTTTTCGATTGTTTACCTCTATATTGAGCTTACCCACCTCAGTGGCAGTCCAGGAACATGGAAGATGGTAAGCTTGTTAAAGTTGGTCCTTTCTCATCTGCCTACCAAATAGTCCACGCGTATCTTCTGCTTTTCCTACGAATGTATGTGCCAGGAATCAGGAGAGAGAGGGACACATCCAAGAGTAATAAGAAGATAGTTTTTGCTCTTATCTTACCAATAATTTAAGTCACCTCTTCAGGGAAGAGTAAATGAAAGGATGGGGGGAAAAAAAGGCTCTGGCCGGTTTGGCTCAGTGGTTAGAGCGTCGGCCTGCGGACCAGAGAGTCCTGGGTTCAGTTCCCACTAAGGGCATGTACCTCAGTTGCAGTTTGTCCCTGGCCCAGTTGGGGTTGTGTGGGTGATAACCAATCGATGTGTCTCTCTCACATCGATGTTTCTCTCTCTCTCTCTTCCTCCCTCTCTCCCTCCCACTCTATCTGAAGATAAATGCAAAAAAAAAGAAAGGATGGAAAGAAGGGTAGCTATTTACTTCCTATGAACTTCCCAGGATGTGTTGACAGAGTTTCTTATTTAACTGGTGGGAATTCTCGAGTAAAAGGCAAGGGTTTTCTCTTTCATGAAGAACACAGTGGAGGAGAGGGAGTCTTAGGAAGCATCAACAATCTCGTAGGCAGTCATGCAGTAATTCCTAATCGTGATCATGCAGGGAGCTGAGCTAGGGACTGGGTGGGCAGTGTGAAGAAGACAGCCCCCGCCCTAAAGGGATCCCATGCCCTCGGTCTCCACTGTGATATAACAAGTAAATATAAGACATGGAAGAAACATTCTTGCAGTTGTAGCTACAAAGTACTACAGAAAAAACAAGGCAAGAGATATTTGTCCCGCTGAGTAAGTCCAAGAAGACTTTACAGAATACATGAAACTGGTTTGGGCTTTGGGAAGATGTGTAGGTTGTTATGAGGCTACAGGAGGAAAGGAATTTCAGGCAAAGGGGGGATCCTGGGCCAAGGCACAGATGCCTGGGATCGTAGGCTGTGTTCAGGAAGCTGTGGGTCATCCTCTGTGATGCAAAAATGGTAACCACAGGTAGATGGATTGTTGGGGCAGAAAATCAGCTAAGAAAGGAGGTCGGGGTCAGGTTATAATGATTTTTGACCACTCAGTATTCCAGTGGAGGCAGAATACCAGTTTGCTCTCCCCACCCTGCTCTTTGCAGTGACATCTTTCAGTGGAACGTAGACGCTGTATGGTGTATGCAGTTAGAGAAAATAATTGACAGACCTTCCCCATGGGCACTTGAGGGCGGGTACAGAAGAAATAGAATACATAAATTCTTCTTTTGTTGTTAATTCTCACCCGAGGAGATTTTTTCCATTGATTTTTATCAAGAGCGGAAGGGAGGGAGGGAGGCGGGGAGAGAGAGAGAGAGAGAGAGAGAGGAGAGAGAGAGAGAGAAGCATTGCTGTGAGAAATACACTTCGATTGACTGCCTCCTGAACTCACCCCAACCGGCTGAGGATCGAACCTACAACCCAAGTATGTGCCTTTGACTGGGAATCGAACCCACGACCCTTTGGTGCACAGGCAGACACTTTAATCAATGAGCCACACCAGCCAGGGCCATAAATTCTTTACACAACTAATGTATAGCCTGTGGCAAAATGAAATTAAATAAAAATATAAGATGATGAGACATTAGTGCTATTGCTCACCGAAATAGTTAAACTCTGTTTGTAGAACCAATATCACCTAACTTTGTCCTCCCAGGTGTCTCTTTCAGTCCTGCTGTCATCAAATATTTATTGTATGCTATGTGCTAGATAAAAATCTTAATCGTCAAGGGTAGATTTGATTTTGGGAACCCTCCCAAAGTCATTTGTGTCAAAGCTGGCTCAGTAAGGTGGCCAGTCGGGATAAGCAATATCATTATAGACTAAAGCTCTGTTGCAAGTATGAAATGAGATTTTTTTCCCCCCTTTTTGTGACCCGTACACTGTGAAGCATAAAATTAGAACTGTAAAGTTAAGGCACCTTAAAAAGAAAATCACAGCAAAGCATTTGAAGCAAAGACAGCATCACTGGGAAAAAAAAAATATATGTCTAACTTCCCGCTGCGACTCCTTGGAAGGACACGCCTCATTTGAGTATCTCAGTTTCCCTGCACTTGTTACCCGGAGAGTTAGTACATCAGAGGCACACCTCCACGTCCAAGTTCCATGGCCTGTGGAAGAAATAGCGTGGCTTCAGCAGTGTTGTCTGCAGCAACCAAAAAATATACACTTTGGACCCAGCATGGACCTTCAAGCAATCACTGGAGAAGAAAATATCAACAAAGTCTCTGACATGTGCTCTGTTATCATCTTCAAAAAGAATTCTAGATTTGAAGAACTAAGATTTGTATAAAGAGTTCTCAAATAGAGTCCAGCCAGTGTGGCTCAGTGGTTGAGCGTTGACCCATGCACCAAGAGGTCACCGGTTCGATTCCCAGTCAGGACACATGCCCAGGTTGTGAGCCCGATCCCCAGTGGGGGGCATGCAGGAGGCGGCCATTCAGTGTTCTCTCTCATTGATGTTTCTATCTCTCTCTCCCTCTCCCTTCCTCTCTCTCTAAAATCACTAAAAAGGAAAAAAAAATATTTTTAAGAATTCTCAAATAGATAGGATGGTCTCTATTATTATTGCATTATATCTCACTAACATATATTAATATCCAATTCTATTTTTATAAGCATATAATATATTTGCATGTTAACTAGGTGTACAGCCTTTGGCAACTTGTGTGAAGTTTATTGACCCGCCCATGTACATTAGCTTTTGTATAAATTACTATCCACTTCTCAAACCATGACTCACTTCAGGTAGGAAAAAGTAGCTATCTTGGAAGCAGCAGCAATAATAATAGAAGTAATAATAATAATAAGTAGCTTCAGTAATTGAAATGAAACCTAATAGAAAGAGAAAGGAAGCAATACCAATGGAATAATAACGAACAAAAGGAAGACCTGGATTGTCAAAATGGCTTTAGAGAGAAAGTGCTGTGAGTCACATTGCTCCAGTAACTTGAGACCAAGAGGGCAGATCAGCTTGGAAATGTTTTACTGAGCACTGAAAAGGAATAAACACCGGTGAGTGTGGAATGCAGTTCTCCCTTTCTTCAGCGAGAATTCGCCAGGGAAAAAATCTGCATCCAGAGAAAGGTTTCCAACCTGGAGCCAGATTCTGCTTTTCAGGAACAAGGTGCTGCGTGCACAGCCCTGAGCTCTATAACGGATATAATAACAGAGCTTTATAATAACAGATAACAACTTGGGTATTGAAGGGCCCTTGGACCTGGTGGGAGCAGGATCCCAGATTGGCACAGACTGAGTCTCGGGTAGAAGGTTAGAAACCGCACTCTCCATCCTTCAGGGGAGTCCACTCGGTCATTGCTGACAGTCACAGAGCTGACCTGAGAGACAGTAATACAACTCAACTCTCAAAGGCAGGAAGGACAGGAATCACAGCCCAGCCCTGGCTTCCTCTGCGGCTGCCAGAGGGAGTCTCCACCTGGTTCTGGAAAGAATGTCTCATGCCGGTCACTTCATTTAGCTCCCATGCCTTGGCCTCTTTGGAGGCTGTCAGCTGGGGGCCAGTTATTGCCATTTAGAGAAGTGGGTGTTTTCATGGGAATCCTTGTCTGCAGGAGCTGCTCGGAGGAGGCCTCAGTTCACTGAAACCTGGCGCTGGTACCCAGTGATCTGATGCTGAGCTCTCCCCACAACAGCAGAGGGAATCAGATTCATTCCCCTGGTGCCTGAACTTCTTTTTTTTTTTTTTTTCCACTCATTTACATGTCAGTCTTTTTAAGTCTAAGACAGAATATGAACTCTGGTTCCTGAGTGGCTCATGGCAACTTTCACTGTATTCTTAACAATCATATAAGACAGTGATTTTCAGCCCTTTTTGTCTCACGACACATAAACTAATAATTGCTAAAATTCTACAGCCCACCAAAAATATATATATTTTTTGCCTATCTGACAAAAAGATATGTAAGTTTAGTTTTGATTCACTCACACTAGATGGCTATTGTTTTGTTGGCTGTTGATATTTTCTTTATTTGACAGTCTAAGGGAACAGAGGGCAGTGCCCCTGACTAAATAGTCAGGTTTTCATGTTTTAAAAATTCTTGCAGCACATGGGTGGGAAATCGGTGGTCTAAGACCACAGAAGGCAACAGAACCACTGTTGTGGCCCATGTTCTGAATTGTTGGGGCTTCTTTCCTGCCAGTGTTAGATGAATTCTGATCTAATCCAATTCCACAGCGGGCATCGAGGTCTTGACAGATACCGTAAACATGTACTTTGGAAGTCTGCCAGACCTATAAAGACATCCGCTAATATTTCTCGGGGATTTTTACAAAGAGAAGAGCCTGTTTCCATAGGTGGATAACTTAATTGACAGAGTCTCTAAGAGCCAGGCTGTCCCTGTTAGAAAACAGTCCATCAGCCGTGACCGTTAGTGCTGGCCGGGGTATCCACCTGACCAGGGTAGCCCGCTGGGAAGTATAGAGTCACACTGGAAATTTTATTTTCTCCTGGTCCTCCTGTGGGTCAGTAAAAGATTACTTTCACAATTCAAAATCTTATCAGATTACTCTCCTCCTAAAACCTTCCAAAGACTTCATATTGCATCTAGGATAAAATTTAGAGGCCCTTAGCGCGACCTCCAGGGCGCTTACCCACTCTCCTGTCTTACCTCCTCGAACTCGCCACCTCCCGCTCCCTGCTCTGTCCAGTTGCCCTTATCTGTGTCCTTGGAAACTGACATTGCTGAGCATCTCATTGCAAAATCGAGTTATTCTCTGCAGCAGAAAAGAAATCAGAGACCGGGGTTTGCTCTTGGTCAAACCTCCTTTTGTTCCTATGCCCATGCCTCCCCTCAGCTTCCCCTCAATCATAATGATAAACAATTCAATACCGTTATTGATTAATTAGGTGCAACTTAAAGAGAATGCATTTTCAGCCTCCACTGTGCTCCCGGAGCGTTTAATCATTCTGTCCATCCATCCATCCATCCCTCCATCAATCAAGTACTGTGTTCCGGAAAAGTTTTTAGCCTAGTACTTCATCATATCTTAGAGTGATTATAATTCTTTAGTACCCATCTGTTATGTACTGGAGATAAAAGTTATTGGTCTCTGTACATAGGTAGTTGAGTTTAGTCTTAACTAAACTCAGTAAGCTAAGAAACAGATCAGAATGTGAAGGAGGGATATATTCAGGTTTTTTAGAAACATAAATGAGGGGTCTCTAACACACCCTGACGGGTAGTGTGGGATTCAGAACAGTTTCTCTGAGAGTTGATTCCAGTCCAGTGTTGAATCATGAATAAGAGATACTGTTTTGGTTTCCTGAAGGGCTTTATCACACTCCCAGGGATGCACCCTCAACACTGTGTCAGTCGCACAGGGAATGCTCAAACGTGTTTGAGTTTCCTTCATAGTGCGTCATTCACGTGCCCTTTGTTTCAAAAAGGAGAAGGCAGCTGTAAATAAATTTGGGGTGGATATGTCCAGGACCTTGGCACTCAATCTCTTGGGGTATCTCAATTCTCCCCCAAGTGGCCTCTCCTTCCATGAGATGTGCCATCGTCCCAGGCCTCTCCACGCGGCCTCTCTCAGTAGGATGTCCCGGACCTCCTCATAGCTGTCTTCTGAGACCCATCCCAGAGAAGCAGGACCTGCCAGGACTCAGAACATCCGGCCCCCGAAGGACACAGCATCACTTCCACAGTGTCGTCCTGGTCAAAGAAAGTCCCAGACCAGCCCCGATTCAGGGGAAAGTACTCCAATCTCATCTCTTCTGCACGTAAGGGGAAGGAAATTGCATCTGGCCATCCTCGGAGACACTCGATTGCATTCATTCCCTCCTCCTCACGTCACCTTATTTTTTGTCCATCCTCCTGTATATCCGAACATATTCAGAACATCTGACATGAATTGGTGGTTGTTAATGACTCTTGCCTTTGTCCAGCCCCTAACCTCATTGTAGGATTCTCCCAGCATCCTGGAATTAATCTCTGTGCTTCCAATATTCTTTGTTTGGTGGCATAATTTATGGCCACATAAAAATGCAGCCTGAACACAACTTCTTTGTTAACAGAATTAGCACCCTAATGTGTAATTCTTTCTCGTCCTTCAAGAACCTGGTAAATACGACTGCTTCCATAAAGTCTTTATTGATCACCCCGAAGAAAATGGGATTTCTCTCTTTCTAAAATTCTTAGCAATCTCTTTCTGGAACGTAGTCTGGTTTCAATTATGGTTCGATAGGGGCCTGCCTTATCTCTCTAATGACAGACAGAACCCAAGGTAGGTAGTAGGATCGACTCATTTTTGAATCCTCAAAGCACCGAGATGAGTTCATTAGGTAGCGTGGGATGGGTTTTTATTGCGTGGGCTGGGGTCAGGGTAGAATGGCCAGGCTTCTTTCTGGGTGAGCTTCCCGGTCATGGGGTTGGGGGGACAGGGGGGGCGAAACATAATTCAGTGCTTGTTGAGAAGGCCTGCACTTCTGGAATCCCACCACCCAGTTCTTGCCGCCTGAATAGGCAGTCGCCCTCCTGGGGTGAGCCGGGATGAGGTACACCATACTCGTCTGGAAGCTCTGCAGGACTGGTTTGATGTGCTGGTTTCGGAGAAAGCCGTTTTTGCCCCCTCTTTCTTTTTTCAGCAAACAGTATCACGATCCTGGGAGTCACTTCCCCTCTTGGGCACTCAGCTCACCCATCTGGAAGCAACAAGAACCCGCATGAGCCGGGCACGGTGCTAGGCGTTAAAGCCAGTCCTCGGGATGGTTCTCGCAGGTGTATCTTCTCTCATTTCCTTCTTTCAAATGAAGACCAGATGTGGAAAAGAAGGTCAATAATTTGCCCAAGCTCTCTGGGCAGAACTGGACTTAAACTCTTTCTCTCCTGTGAGTCCCATGTCACCCTATCAGGGATGTGGCTGATCAGTGCTAAATTCCTTCCAGCTCTTGCCATGCTTCCTACAGGGGATGGAAAAGGCTGTTGAATACAGTCCTTCTCCTGCAACAGCTACTGGCTACCAGTTTTTTCTTTATAGATTTTAGAGAGAGAGGAAAGGAGAGGGAGAGAGAGACAGAAACGTCGATGAGAGAGAACATCGATTGACTGCCTTCTGCATGCCCCCCACTGGGAATCGGGCATGTGCCCTGACCGAGAGTCGAACCAGCGACCTCTTGGTGCATGAGTCGACGCTCAACCACTGAGCCACACCGGCCGGGCCTGGCTACATTTTCATTCTTTATCTCATCCGGAACTTTGGCTAAGGTTTCTCTCATCAGTGACTGGCTCCTCGGTTGGCAGTTTCCCCCATGCTCCGTGCTGTGTTCGGGTACGTTATGCTGCAGTGTGTATGGAGACGAAGACACAGGATGCTGTTGCTGGTGAGCAAAGCTACGGCGCAGAGGCAGGCTTGCTTTTTCTCAGTCCTCGAGAAGCGCTGACCATGTGGAAGAGCCTCCCTGCTGAGCTGAGACGGCCCAGCACCTGGCGATGCTGATGCAATCGGTTGCATTTTGATGTCTGAGGCAGAGTCCCAGTTCCCACAGTGCGAGGCATCCCTGGGAAATGCTGGCCTTGTTCCGGGGAACAGTCCTAAATAGGGCTGAACAGAGGATTTACTGGAAGTTGTTCCTGTGTTGACTCTATGTGTGCAGAAAAGCAACAGATGTGGATGTTGGAAAATATTTTCCTTTCTAGAACTGCTCTCTACAGGAAAGGCCAAGCATTTCTACATCTGATTCTTGGACTCTTTCTTTTTTAAATACATTTTTATTGATTTGAGAGAGAGAGAATCATTGATTGGCATGCCCACCCCCCCCACTGGGGATCGAACCCGCAACCCAGGCATGTGCCCTGACCGGAAATCAAACCAGTGACCTCTTAGTCCAGCGGTTCTCAACCTGTGGGTCGTGACCCCTTTGGGGGTCGAACGACCCTTTCACAGGGGTCACTTAAGACCATCGGAAAATACATATTTCCAATGGCGATTCATAACAGTAGCAAAATTACAGTTATGAAGTAGCAACGAAAATAATTTTATGGTTGAGGTCACCACAACAGGAGGAACTGTATTAAAGGGTCGCGGCATTAGGAAGGTTGAGAACCACTGTCTTAGTCCATGGGACAACGTTCAACCACTGAGCCACACCGGCCAGGGCTGAGTTCTTCTTCTTAAACATTATTTAGTTTTAATTTCCAGAAAACCTTCAACTAGAATTTAATATAATTACATCTTCCAGCCCATTGGAAGAATGTTATTTTGGAAGATCACAGAACTGTGGGTGGGCAGAGTGGAGGGTTTGTACTTGGACTTACAATTCATGTGATCTTAGGAATCTATTAATACTTTCTTTTTTAGCTTTAGTTTCCTGTGCAGAAAAGAAAATGCTATAGTAACATGTACCTGTTAAATTTTATATCGAGGACAAAATTAGATAGTGTATCAAAGAGCTGGCCACATAAACAGTAAGGGTTTTTGTTCCTATTGTGGAAATACTCTCGTTGTTACAATGTGTCCCAGACAACCTCTTGCACGTGAATTAAATATGGACAGGAAAATTTAACATTCATTTTTATTTTGTTGACATTCAAAAAATCAGTCTTCCCCCTTTGTGTATATTTTAGATAAGAAGAAAAAAAGATACAGTATCCAGTATCTTAGCTAAGAGTCTCCACTGAAGACATGTGTCTGCATCAGCGTTGGGAATTATTTTGCAGAGATGTGAGAATAATCTGATGACCTGTGAATGAAGCTCTCCTCGTCATCTTTTATCCTCCCAGCATGAATAGACATTAGGGACCGCGCCTTCTTCCTGACCTGTTATCTTTTTCACTGCAGAATAACTCACTGAAAGAGATCACGAAAGTCAAAAGTTGCTTCAGATATTATTTGGATTGCTATGATTTCAAATGCCGTTTTATCTCGTTGCAAGGTTAAACTATCCTAATTGGTTTCTAACTTATTTGAAAGCAATAGGTGACCGGTTGAATACTCAGCCTAAGTCCGTCTCCAACAAAAAGTGACTGTCATTTCAATCCGCTAAAGAGAAGCAGGAGGCAACATCGTAGCTACCCCCACAAAGGCTGGATAGCAGAGACAAACCTCAGCTGGCAGCCTTGTCCGAGAGGTGCTCAGTTACGGTGTACACACTCAGAACTGATTGATCAAGTTTCGGAAAAGAAGGTATGATCTCTTCGTTGGTCTTATTCATAACCCAGTTATCAATCTAAGGTGGACCACACGCCTCACCAAATTAGCCTGACCAAATAAATATAGCAGGCTAACTTTTTTTTTTTTAATCCTCACCCAAGGATATTTTTGCATTTATCTTCAGACAGAGCGGGAGGGAGAGAGGGAGGAAGAGAGAGAGAGAAACATCGATGTGAGAGAGACACATCGAGTGGTTGCCACCTACATGACCCCAACCGGGGCCGGGGACAAACTGTCACTGAGGTACGTGCCCTTAGCGGGAACCAAACCTGGGACTCTCCAGTCTGCGGGCCAAGGCTCTAACCGCTGAGCCAAATCAGCCAGGCCATAGCAGGCTAATTTTTAAGTTGATAATTTTGTGTGGCCTGCGAATGATGTTGTAAATATCCAAAAGGCCCCTGGCAGAAAAAAGGTTCCCCACGCCTGGCTGATGTGCATAGACTTTACTTCCAGCCTTGACCCAAATAATTCTGATTACATTTGTATGCATCTCAGTAGCCTCAGTGCAAAGGGTTTTTCTTGATATTTTTTTTCTCGTTTATTCAACAAATATTGATAGAGTACTTACTGTGTTTTACAGAAGTAAACGGAAGGACCTCCCCTTATGGGGGTTGCGCTCTAACAGGGAGTGAGAGACTAATAAATACTAAACACGGTAAGATAAAGTATGCACGATAACAATACTCAAAGAGAAATATATTAGGACAAAGCAAATAATGGCACTGTAAGGGGTCAGAGGGGCTTGGGACTGTAGAGATGGCTTAAAACTTTAAGTAGAGTTCCAGGAGTCAGTGAGATGGTGACACTTATCAGAGACTTGGAAGAGTTGTGGGAATTCACCAGGTGACGACCTAGAGCACCCAGCAGGGGAAACAGCCCGAGCGGAGTCGCCAGGCAGGTGTGTCTGGGATGTTCCAGGAACAGGAAGGAGGTCAGTGTTCCTGCCACAAATTCCCTACCTTATTCTTTCTTTTCTCACGTCCCATGCTGTTTGTTTGTTTTTTCCTTTAGGGGAATGTATTTTCCCCCAAATATAAAGTATTTGGCTTGCAAAAGCAGCAGCTATCATAAAATGATTCTTAACCTCGGCATCGGCGCTCTTCTGTTCTCTTAGGAAGAAGCACCGTCCCCTGAAGGTCTAATGACGACAGAAGGAAAGGAGCCATGAGTGCAGGGACTGCCCCTTCCCGAGTCAGCTGTGCTGAATGAGCTCAGGCCACATTCAGCCGCCGGGCCCACCTGTCCCGCTGCTCTGTTCCCTCCCAACCTCCAGGCCCGCGGCCCTCGCGTTCCCTTTCTTCTCTAGCTGGTTCCCAGAGACGGGCTGAGAAGCCGTTAGCTCAAAGGCAAGTGACTAATAGGACCATATACTTCTCCTAAAAAGAATGATGTCTAGTAGGAGAATTGCAGCTGGCTATGGAAACGGGAGAGATTTTATATTCAGGCTAGTTCTCTGTCTCAAAGCAAGGGAACTGCTGTTCTCAGGAGGGACCAAAGTGCCCTGCTGGTCTAGGTGAGCAATATTAACATATGCTACGTTTAATATACATGCATGCATGCATGCATACATATATACATGCATACATACATATATACATGCATGCATACATACATACATATACACATGCATACATATACACATACATACACACATATATATGCATACACATGCATACATATATACATGCATACATACATACATATGCATACATATATACATGCATACATACATATATGCATACATATACATATATACATACATATATAATACATGCATGTATACGTGCATACATATATACATGCATACATATACACATACATACATATATACATGCATACATACAAATTATGTATCACATACAAATTATATACTAAGGAACATACACATACTATATATTAACGAACTTAGAATATAATACAATAAATTAAATTACATTATAGTCACCTGGCCCCTGCAGAGCAAGAATTTAATTAAATCACAGAGTTTGAGGGAATATTTGGTCCTCAGTTGATGGGGGGTGGTGCGGATTAGGTGTCTCACCACACCGATTTAACCAAAGCAAGTTCAGGTGGGAAATGGACTCATGTCTTATGTGGTGTCATGATGCATCGAGAGGGGTTAGTTTGAGATTTCATAGTAATAAATAACTTCATTAAAATTAGCTCTATAGAATGCTGGTGTCACCAGGGACAGTCAGAAGCATCACTTTTTCCTGCGCCAGGTAATTGATGCCGTCCCCTAGCACAGCAATGGAATGGTGCATACCTGGAATCTCCAAAGACACGAAAGCCTATTTAGTGGGGGAGAAATGGGCATATGCCTTTAAACTTTCATATATATATATATGGTAGAGAGGAAGAGAGGAAAGTAAATTGGAGCAGAAGGTAGCTAGAATTGTAAAATGTAGTCATTAATAGCTTCACAGTTGTGTTGATAGCATCCAACAGAGTTAGTTTCTGGGGCAGAAACCAAGTTTGTTCCTGCTATTCTTGGAAAAACAAAGGGAAAAAAGAATCCATGTTCACAAGACCTCTTAGCAAAGTAAGTGCTTTCTAGAATCACGTGGTCCATTCCTGAATTCACCCGTTCACTTTCCAACCTCAGTAATGTGGAATAGCCGTCCTGTGAAATTACTCCTGAACTGATTAAATTAAAATATTTATATTCTGCCCATGCACCAATGTAGGAAAGTCTCACTTCAATTACAGCAGTTAAGAAGTCTGAAATCATTTTCCCAGCTAGCATTTGGCCATTCCGTTGAGATTGAGGGGATCTGGTACAATAACAGTTCTTATTAATTCACTGCTCTTCATTTTAAAAGAATAAGTCCTTTGTGATGTAAATTGTTTGGGCTATATGATGGTGCCTTGTGACTCAAAAGTCGGCACACCAGAAGGACAAAGTATTCAGGAACAATAGCTAACATTTACTGTTTGGCACTTTTTAAATGTTCTCTGTAAGATAATTTTTTATTTCTGATTCACTTTTCTTTTAGCCTTTCCCAAAAGGGATTTAAGTTAATTACTTTTTCTAATGTGACTTTGATATTTTAGTTCCCCCCAATCTTCCAAGGAATATGCAGCTGAAATGTCACCCTTGTTCTTTTATTTTCTTAGAGATATTGATATTAACTATGTGTGTCACGCTGGAAAATTCCACCAGAAGAAGGAGTTAAACAAGGCATAAATTTTACATTAGTAACATCCCATTAACCCATCATCTGGAAAGCTTTTGTGACATGATTTTCATCATTTACGAAATTATTTTGGTGTCTTTTCTGGTCTTCTTTTGTCTGTAGTGTTGGACCTTTGTGTGCGTTTACCTCCATCGGAATGTTGTGGCTGTATTGGCATTATTCATACTTCAGCATTCTTCTCCGTTCTGCAAAAGGATGCAGTTAGCTTAATTTAATAATAATAGTCATTGCTCATTACTCCAGCTGGAGAAAACAACTTGAAGGCACATTATTTAATTAAAGAAAGCATTTGCATTGCCCTTTAAAGCCTTCATTTTATATAACCTGATTGTAGAACCAATTAGTCCCACATGTGAAAATGTTATTGCTTTCAGTATAGTACCTTACACACCTCTGGGATAGTCATCACTGTGTACAATGCATGGAGTTCCTGACTTTCAGACAAGAGGCGTCTAAAAGGTTACTACGACATCAGTGTTCACGTTTGAAAAGATATCTTCTAAATGAAAACAGTCCTATAAATTATGATTGGGTTTCTCGGGTAAGATCTAAAGCAAAATAATTATAACACTTTTGTTAATATATTTAGTAGTAATCGACATCATATACTTAAGAAACTAATTGACAAAATAATGTCACAGCCCTAAGCCATGTACTGAGACAAGAGGGCATTGAGGTAGGAGAGGGGGAGCAGTGAAGCATTTCTTCATCTACATTGTGATAACTCAGATATTCCACAGTCGGGGAACACAGGTAATTCATTCATCTGGGGGGTCATGCCCTCCTGTGAACTGTAGACCCCAAATCAGTATTGATTTAACTTTCGATTGCTACCACACGAGTTGCCCCAAGTTTAGTGGCTTAAAACAACGCCAATGTGTTATTTCAGAGTTCTGTCGGTCAGAAGTCTGAGGTAGCTCCGGCAGTTTCTCTGTTCTGGGTCGTCGGAGGCTGACATCAAGGTGTTAAGCAATGGATTTATGTCCAGAGGCTGTGGGAAGAATCCTTTCCCAGGCTCATCTGAGTTGTTCACGGGATCCAGTTCCTTGAGGGTGTAGGACTGAGGTCCCTGTTTCCTCACTGGCTGTCACTGGGGCTGCCCTTACCTAGTAGAGGCCTTTCTTGGCTCTTGTATGTGGGTCCTATGTCTCGGAGCAGCAAGCGTGGGGTCTTTCTGAAGCTTGGAATCTCTGATTTTTCCTTCTGCCACATTCTTCTGCTTCTAGCCAGTGTATGTTTTCTGCTTTTAAGGGCCCATGTGATTCAATCAAGTCCACTCACGGATCATTTATTTTAAGGTCTATAACTGTGATTACATCTGCAAAGCCCCTTTTGCTGGATCAAGTAACATCTTCACAGGCTCCAGAGTTAGGGTGTGGGCATATTTAAAGGGCCATTATTCGCCCGGCCAGTGTGGCTCAGTGATTGAGCATCGACCTATGTACCAAGAGGTCGCCAGTTCGATTCCCGGTCAGGGCACATGCCCAGGTTGTGGGCCCGATCCCAGTAGGGGGGCATGCAGGAGGTGGCCAGTCAATGTTCTCTCTCATCAATATTTCTGTCTCTCTCTCCCTCTCCTTTCCTCTCTCTCTAAAATCAATAAAGAAAAAAAAATTTTTTTTTAATAATAATAAAGGGCCATTATTCTGCCTACCACAAATATGATGTGATTTGAATTCTCCCAGAATCTAATCCATGGGTAGGTTGTATGCCCCAAAGCACATGTATAAAAGAGCATTGCCAGGGCTCAGGGAGTAGCTGGCATCACAGAATAACATGAAGGCCACGGGCCTCACAGGTCAGAGCTAAGCAGTACTTTCTTCAACAGTCATGATCTTTCTTCTGCTCAGAAAGACCGGATACCTTCACTTGAGCTCACATACTCTCAGGTTCCAGCAACTGCCTTGATACGCTGTGTTGTGGCTTGTGCTTAATTTCTAGTGAAAAAGTTAAATGGATTGTAAGTGAAAACAGAATGGGCTGTTTCACTTACATCACCTAATGTATCGGCATAAGCAATAGTTTTAGATGACTTTAACAGAATTCCTCCCTAAAACAAGAGAGTGTCACCTTTTATCTCGTTTTCCCTTGAGGTAGGAAGTATCTGGCTTTCCAAGGGCTCCAGTGAGCCATCGGCAACCCCACCTTGTTAAGATGCTAGTGCACGGGTGTCTGGGGGCTTGGGGGACATTCTGATGGGATGGTGATGGGAACGTTAGCCTGTTAATGAAGTTGGTGTTTTAAATTGATCGTTTCATTTGTTAAAAATATACATACTCTAAGAGTCTAACATAACGTGAAATTGATGCAATACATAAATCGCGTAGAGCATAAGAGTAAACAAAGCATTTGAGATTGGAATTATCCCAGAAAACACTTCATAGGAAATTTGGGTCTTGAAGTAGAACTTAAAAGATAATGGAGATGGTTAGCCTATAGCTTAGTTTATGTACACAAATGCTTTTCCAGCGACCCTTTGAAAATCATTAGGGTACCAAATGATTGCTCTAAAAATTGACAAATAAAAGTTTTTTAAAAAGGGGGTTTTTTTGTCTTTGCAAGAGCTGTTTTGCCCAGTAATCAAAATGGTCAGCTGGTGAGGAAAAACTCTTCTTTACAGAAATATTAGTTAGCAATGATAGCAGAAATGATAGGATTAGAAAGTCACTCATTTGCGATGTTGATGGAGTAACTGATTCAGGCAATGGTCCTGGGCAATTGAACTCAGTAGTGTAAATATTCAGGAAAAACTAGGGAATAGAGGGACCAGGTTTTCATTATGACCCAACGTGAAAAGCCAGGACCTTTTCCCTCCTGACGTAATGTAATATACAGTGCACTACACCCTCTGTGAAGTTGTACTGTCAGAATGTTGGACCACAATCTAATTGAGCCTCAGCTGATAACTTACAGCCGAAAGGGCAGTAGAAGGGGAGAAATACTTAAATGACAACAATGAAAGTTACAGAGAAATCTAGAATAAGGGACATTTTATAGGACAAGTGACAGTTTCTGCCAAAAGTGAGTGGCTTGCAGAAAAAGGGAGAAGGGTTGCTGTAGATTAAAAAAGAGACAGACTTGGCCGGCCAGTGTGGCTCAGTGGTTGAGCATCGACCCCTGCACCAAGAGGTCGCCAGTTCAATTCCTGGTCAGGGCACATGCCCAGGCTGTGGGCCCGATCCCCAGTGAAGGGCATGCAGGAGGCGGCCAATCGATGTTCTCTCTCATCGATGTTTCTATCTCTCTGTCCCTCTCCCTTCCTCTCTCTCTAAATTCAATAAAGAAAAAATATTTAAAAGATAAAATAAAAAAGAGACAGACTTAGGGGACTTTATTATTTGGATCTTCTTTGGATCTCGAATATATCAACTATGAGAAAGATGCGTTTGAGACAATTAAAACTTTTTTAATATGGACTGGACATGATACAAAGACATTTCTGTTAATATCAGGCGAGATAATATCACTGTCATTTTGTGAGAAAATGTCTCTATTTTTAGAAATGGCTACTGAAATTAAGGCATGAGATAACATGCTGATGGGGTTTGCTTTAAAAATCTCCAGCAAAGGCATAAAAAAGAAATCCAATGTGGTAAAATCTTGATAATTATGGAATCTAAATGATGGGTATATGAGGATTCATTATAGTATTTCCTTTTCACCCTGTATCTAGTAGTTATTTTTCATTAAAAAATTTTTATCTCACTTATTCCCACTTAACCATAGACCTTAGATCTGTTGATGTGTATTTTAACAAAGAAGAGTCGTATTATTGTTCTGTTCTGTAGTGGTGTGAATGGGTATCTCTATTTTATTAAGTATCATCCTCTTTTTTTAAAAAAATTTTCTTTTTCTTTCTTTTTTGATTTTAGAGAGAGAGGGGAAGGGAGAGGGAGAGAGATAGAAACATTGATGAAAGAGAGCATCGATTGGCCGCCTCCTGCATGCCCCCCACTGGGGGTGGGGCCCACAACCTGGGCATGTGCCCTGACTGGGAATCGAACCAGCGACCTCTTGGTGCATGGGTCGACGCTCAACCACTGAGCCACACTGGCCGGGCAAGTATTGTCTTCTTAAATTGTTAGTTTCTTGCAGCTTTAGTCTAGTTTCCATGAGGCTCTGTAACTTAGGACCTGTGTTCATTGATAAGCCTCTTTTTTTTTAAATATTCATTAATAGACAGCCCTCAATTAGAAACACATCAGTTCTGCTAATATAATTTGTATGCAAGTTTACCCTATTCCAAGACTTGCAGAAGCCAACCGTGTGCTCACAAGGAAACAGGAACCATCACTGACCGACGCCGACGGCAGCATGATTTTGGAAGCATTTGGTGGAGCGGGGTTGTAGCCATTTCCATGTACACCCAGCAAAGGAAGGCAGGGAGCCCGCTTGTCCTGGGTTTCGCTTTCTGTAGTTTCAGTTACCCGTGGTCCACTGTGGCTCAAAACTACTACATGGAAAATACCAGAAATAAACAATTCGTAAGTGTTATGTTATGGGCCGTTCAGAGGAGCGGGATGAGATCTCCCGAGCTCCGTGCCGCCCGGGCATGGACGGGCCGTTTGTCCGGGTCCCCAGCTGTTGACGCTCCACCGATGGGTCCGTGGTCGCCACCTTGGTTGTCCACTGCCCTGGCGTCGCAGTGCTTGTGCCCAGGTCACCCTGATTTTACTCACTGGTGTCCCCAAAGTGCAAGAGTAGTGATGCGGACAGCTTGGATACGCCGGGGAGAAACATAAATGCTTCCTTTATGTTCTTGACTCGATCCGTTAAAAAATCATGCGCTGAGGTTGCTAAGCTCGATGGTCAGAACGAAGCTCCTATCCATGAAATTGTAAAGAAGAAAATAGCAATTCATGCCAGTTCTTCTGTCACACCTCCGACGGCCAACGGTGCAGCCACAGTGCGACGTGCCCGGTTAGGACGGAAAAGCATCCCGTGTGTGGCCGGAGGTGCGAGCAGAAAGCCTGTGCCGATGGGCTGCAAGCTGTTGCACCAGAAAGCACGGAGCCTGTGCGAAGACCTCAGCCGGGGGTCCCGAGAGAGTGACACCAAGCCATTTACTGCGAGGAAGGGACGGGTCCACAGATGCTGGGAGAGCTTTGGACTGAACAAACGTAAACATTAGTGGAGAAGCAGTGTCTGCCCGGGAGGAAGCTGCGGCCCCCTTTCCAGCAGAGTTGAAGGAGGCGATGGAAGAAACAGGGGACCGTTCGAAGCAGGTGTTCAATTGCGACCAAATTGGGCTTTTCTGGAAGAAGATGGCCAATTGAACCCACATTTATAAAAGTGCAAGGAAAGCACCAGGGCACAAAACACGGCAGGACAGAGGAACACGGGTCCCAGAGTGTCAGTGCTTCAAGGCATCTCCTAGAGCCAGGCGTGGTGTACAGAGCGAATAACTCACGTGCTCTCAAAATCAGAAATTACCTGCCCGTTTTCTGGCAACATAATCAGAAGGCATGGGTGACAGCTTTCTTGTTTATGGAATGGTCCCACCAGTGCATCACAAGAAGGGTGAGTGCAGACAATGAGATCATTAGAGAGAGAGAGAGAGACCACATTCACGTAACTTATTACAGTAGATTGTCACAGTTCTATTTCATTAGTTGTTGTCGATCTCTTACTGTGACTAATTTATAAATTAAATTTTATTATAGGTATGTAAGTATAGGGGAAAAATGTAGTGTATGCAGGGTTCAGATCTCTCTGCAGCTTCAGGCATCCTGCTTGGGGTCGTGGAACGTATCTCCCTCGGATGGGGGCACTACCCTGGTTCGAGCTGCTCCACATTTAACAGAGGGTGGTGTAGTCCGCATCTTACATTTTAATTTACTCCTTCTAGTGGGTATGTAGGTGTATGTCATTTCGGTTTCCATTTGTTTTGCTTATTATTACACATCTTTCTTTGCTAAATGTCGGTCTCAGTCACTCATCTGCTTTTTGGTGATTATTATTGAGTTATGTAAGTCCTATACTTTGGATCTAAATCCTTTGCTATACAGCCCAGCCGGTGTGTCTCAGTGGTTGAGTATCGACCCATGCACCAAGAGGTCACCGGTTCGATTCCTGGTCAGGGCACATGCCCAGGTTGTGGGCCAGATCCCCAGTGGGGGACATGCAGGAGGCGGCCAATCGATGTTCTCGCTCATCAATGTTTCTATCTCTCTCCCTCTCGCTTCCTCTCTCTCTAAAAATCAATTAAAAAAATGTTTTAAAACAAATCCTTTGCTATGTAGATATAGATATATTTTCTGCTAGTCTGTGTCTGCCTGTGTGTTTTCTTAGTGATATATTATGCTGCAAGATAACTTCTCTAAGTTTTTAATTTTGATGAAGTCCAATTTAACAGTATTTTGTTTTTGTTCTCTAGCTAGAAGATCTTTGCCTCCCCAAGGACACAGCAATATTCTCCTATGTTTTCTGCCAGAAGTTTTATAATTTTAGCTTTCAGATTGGGTTACTGACTCATTTTAAATTAATTTTTGTATATGGTGTGAGCTAGAGTTCAAAAAAAAATGTTTTTCTATAATTATTTAGTTGTTTCACAAACACTTGAGGAAGAACTTTAAAAAACTTACTTTTCTCTCCCTGTTGCATTTCTTGGGCGCCTTTATTGAAGATCAGTTGACCACATAGCTGTGGGTTATTTCTGGAATATCCTGTCCCACTGACCTATTTGTCTATCCATATGGCAATGTCATACTTCCTTAATTACTGAGCTTTATATTTAGACTAAGTTCTTTATGTACTAATGTGGAAATATTTCCAAAATACACCGATGAATGGAAAACAGTTTGCAGATCCATGTATACAGCATATTATCATTCTTATGAGAAGAAGAGAAATCATGTTCGTGTACGTTTTAACATGCATTAAAAACTCTGGAAGAATACAAAAGAAACTTATGGTGCTACACAGAGTAGTTACCTGCGACAGGTAGGGCCCTATGGTGACTGGGCAGACATGGGACAGGAATACGAAGAATTCTCACTATATTTTTAAACAGTGTGACTGCATTAGTTACCCCAAAATTTAATTAATTTTTAAGAAAGCAAATAGTATGGGGAATATATTACCTTCTCAGAACAGATAACACTGTAAGGTGGCGATTCATGGCACTATTTTTAGGCCCCATTGTGTTTTTTCAGGCCTTGAATTTGATTAATAGAGGATGTATTTATTCGACAGATATTTGTCGAGCGCCTGTGCTGTGTCAGGCAATGTTTTGAGTAGACACGTGAGCACAGTGGACATGTTCCGTATGTTCATGGCGTGTACATTCTAGTGGAGAAAAAAAGATAAACAAATAAACCAGATATTTGCTGGATGTGATAAGAGCTATGAATGAAATGATGTGAAAGGGAGAGATGAGTGAGCATGAGACGGGGGCCGTGGGGAGGACTTTCAGAGGAGGTAGTTCAGGCGGAGACTGGATGGCCCAGAAGGATCCCGAGTGAAGAACTGAGGGTGAGGAGCGGGACTTCTCGGGCAGAGTCAGCTGCGAGGGAACAGGCTATGGAATGGAGGTGGCCAGGAGAAGCAGGAGGCGGGCCGGCAGGGCGGTGGGGGAGAGAGACAGATGCCGGGTGCACTGTGGGGGTGGGCAGGCCTCAGCCAAGCGGAACGTGGTGGAAAGTGATGAGGAATTTGGATTTTGCTCTGAGTCAGTGGGACACTCTCGAAGGCTATTGGAAAGTTGGTGGAGGAGTGAAATGATCCGATCTATGTTAAAAACAAACACACACCACATTTACTCTGTTGGAGGAAGTCTAGATGGAGTCGGCGCTGGCCGTGAGAAAGGAAGAAAGACAGGAATTATGTCACATCAACCGAGAAAGTGAAGTGTTTGTGAAAGAAGAAAGTGCCCAGCAGTGCCAACTGAGGACTGTCCGCTCGATTTACTGACGTGGAAGCCCCCTGGGGTCTGACGTGGGCGATTCTGTGGAGGGCTGGACACAGCAGACAGACCAGACTATGCTGGGAAGTGAATGGATTTTCAGTATTTTATATCCCTGTCCCCAGCACGTGAGTACACCACACACACACACACACACACACACACACACACACACACAGAGAGTAAATTAGAAGGAGAGAAGAGAATGAAAATTCACAGTGTCAAGTGTTCTGTACAAACAATAAAAACACATGGACATTGTGTATGTCCAGAAGGGCATATGTGTGTGTGAATTTAGCACATCGGGTACATACTAAAAACGCTTAGAAGGTGCTCTTAGTGTTTCAGTGACTGAAACACAGGGGGATGACTACAGTCGATAGAGTATATTTTATATAATCCCACCCAGTTGGAAGTCATCGTATTGGAAATTGCCACTGAAACGTTTAATCTGACTTCTAGGCATACGATTGGAGTGTTGTGTATTTCTCAAGCCTGTCCGATCGTTCCAGAGCGTCCATATATAGTGACATCTCACACTCCCATCCACCCTGCTTACCCCCGTCAGCTGTATTCACTGCCCTTGAGTGACTGAGATGGGTTGTTAGTACCGCTCTAAGGCATTTCGCCCGATTATCGATGCTCCCTCACTAAGCAGGCACCAAATGGGTGTTTCCAAGTTCGATGCTGCTGTTGTCCAGGGGATTTTTAGAATATAGCTAAGACAATATTTTCAGTCAACTGTATGGCTGTCATAAAAAGTGTGAGGGGTTTCGGGGGGGAGCTTATTACTTATAAAAACCATGCTATGTAAATGTAAGTATTTTGCCCCTCTACTGATACTTGTTCTCTGTCACGTCTGTAAGAGACAAAGTTTGGTACAGAAAATGTATTTAGTGGAAGTTCATGTTGTCTTCTGTGGAAGGTTCTGGAGGTAACGCTCTTTTCACAAGAACCCGGAGCTGTCCGCTGTGCCCGGCTCCCTGTTACTGTATACCCTCCGCCGCCACGCTTGTGTGTTTAACTATTATGGAAATGTGTGGCTCCTTTTCTCCCCAGCTTTAGACATTCCGGTTTCTTTCCTCTTCTATGGCGAATTCATGTGTGTCCCCCACTTTCAGCTCTTGCCCCTTTCTTCTGCAGCCAAGATTGCAAGAAACTCAATTACAATCAGCAAGCTGTCCTGCTGCTGAAAGCCATTAGTGCCAATGCTGTTAATGACCCCGCTGGCTTGAATGTGGTGATTTAAGAGGTGGAGTTATTCCTCGTCTCTCCCTAGGGCCTCGGTCTTAAACGAGATTCCTATGCTGTCTGCTCCTCTAACTTAGAGTACTAACCACTAACCACCACACTTCATATATCAGTGCACTGAACTGAAGGGCGGGGAGCTTAAAACATAACGCCACACTTCAGGTAGGCAGCCGCCCACCCCGAAGAAAGGAGGCACCCCTCATTTTAGCCTAAGGACGTTGGATAATGCCACCATTTGCTCTGAAATCATATTATTTTCTCCTGGAGACCAGAGGATGAGAGAGGTACAGTTAGATTTCTTTTCGGAACTAAACACATTGCAGTAACATGCAAAATCAATAGCAATTACTTGCAAGCAAGGGCTGGAAAATCATTGGCGCTCTGGAGGGTGCAGGGAGGTGCGGGGCTTAAAATAAAACACCGGCCTGGTTCAAAGCTCTCAAAAAATAGGGGCAAAGTAGCAAAGCTCTTCTCCACTTTGTGCGTGTGGGTGTGACAATTGTATATTAATTTGTAATACCCAACAATTATTAACACTGTACAAAAATGCAGCAGCAGTAACTCAACATAATATTTCCCTGGCTCCCGGGCATGGCTGAGCTTTGCATTGTCTTTCTAGTCAACATCAAGGCCTTCAGAAGGTGTGTAGGAAAGGCTTATCTGCATAAACCAGCAACCGTTCCATTCAGCACCCAGGCTCTCTGCTCGCCAGTGTTGTGTATTTGCGCCTCAAGATTGTATGTAGCGGGAATTCACTTGGAGCGGCTTGGGGGACCTTCAGAGGTTTAACTGCGTCGTCTCTCTTTTATGCAAGAGACTGAAATAATGCCTTTCAAATTCCCCGAATCCTTAACCGTTTCAGATTGAAGACAGAGCAGAATTTCTGCCTTTCTCATTGTCTTCCAATGCTACAGGGAAGGGGACACATGTCTGTGAAGTTGTGGACCCAGAAACCTACCCCCCTAGCCTGGTCACGATGGAGAAGTCCTGAGAAGATGCTAAATCGCTCTGGCTTTGCTGGTTCAAGTCTGGGACCAATATGTATGAATGTATGGCGGGAGGGGGGTGAAATTCTGTAGAATTTCTTTACAGTTTATTCTACAGAAGGAGAGCATTTGGGGACATCTTTGTCACCAGTAAGAATACCACAAAAGGCAACTATGGATCCCCTCAGACCATTATTTTCCTGGACTTCAAGTTTGCCGTCTCTGAACATAGAATTGCTGTCTTAATACTTGCAAGATTCGTCTGAAGCACCTTCTCACCAAAATAAAAGCCCCTTCTTACTAGCTTCCTTCTTTAAAAAACAATTGCACAGCCTCTAATTCATATTTAGGAAGTCAGAGGAGCAAATGGCTGGCCTCACAAGGCCTGGGGGAGAACAGAAACAAAGAAAGCGTGTCCCAGGATCCCATAGAGGCCATCCGGCACTCCCCATAAAGGGGAGGACTTGGAGAAGGGGACGTTGCTGAGGTGAGCTCAGGAAGTTTCGGAATCAGCTTGAGGGAAGGGAAGTTCTTTTACAGCATGGGAAAGGCACCGGTAAATTCACTGGCTGCAGCTGGTACTGAAAGTGAAATGCTGCTTGAAGAGTCTAATATTTTCTGAATCTAATAGTCACCAAATGTTTTTATGTTTTTTAAAAAAGCATTAAAATACTGAGGTTCACTAGTTATATTTACTTTTTATCCCTTGAGACGAAAATAATTTTCATTTCCATTTCATATGCTCAGTTGTTAAAAGAAAATCAAGCCCTGGTCAGTTTGGCTCAGTGATTAGAATGTCAGCCCATGATTTAAGGGTCTCAGGTTCAATTCCGAGTCAAGGGCATGTACCTGGTTTGCAGGTTTGTTCCCTGGCCCCCATCAGTGCATTCGGGAGGCAACCAATCTATGTGTCTCTCTCACATCAATGTTTCTCTCTCTCTCTCTCCCCCATCCCTCCCTCCCTCTCCCCCTTCCTTCCACTCTCTCTAAAAATCAATGGGAAAATATCTTCGGGTGAGGATTAACAAACACACAAAAAAAAGAAAATCTAAAAAAGGCAAACGGTATATACACGGTTGTCTCCTTGGGCCTGTGCAGTTTATAGATAGACTCAGCAGTGCTTTTGATGAGCTTTCCTAGCAGCATTAGGTAGGTTGTTAATGGAGTATTGACCCAACAATGTATTGAGACCAGTCCTTCTTTTCCCTCGGTCGATGTGTTTCATATTATAATTGTATCTAACACTGTACTTCACAACTCAGATTAGTATACTTGGGTAGAACTTAAGAAAGTTTGTAATAAAGCTATGAATAGAATTATTAGTTATTGTAAAAGTGTATTTTAAGAGGAGAAACTGGGATTGTTGTTCCTGAAATGTGATAATAATCATCCCCAATAAAATGTAAAATGAATATCATAAAGGGATGTGAGACTTTTGCTGGGACCTAGACAGCAATAAAAATCACATACCTACTATGTGCAGACACAGGCATGATATCTTTTACAAGATGTTTAGCATAAGCTCAAAGGAGAAAATATATGCAAAAAAGGCAAGAGAAGAGATGACAGCTACTGGAAAAGTGGTAGAAGGGGTGCTCTGAGAGACTGTGGGCACCTGAGATCTCTGTGAGCTGGAGAGACCAAGGACTTTCTGGAGAGATGACATGGAGGGAGGTATTGAAGGTGGGATGTAACATATGCAAAAAGGTCTGGAAAAGGCGAACTTTTAGCATGGTACCTTCCGCGAGATGGCCATTTGGACTTCAGTTCTAGGTTTCTGTAGAGCAGTAGGTAGTGAAACCTTGTGGCCAGATTTTGTGCAACAGTGTATCTCAGGCTAAGGGGTCCCCGGCCATGGAAGGTTTACGAAGCTGGAGTGTATTAGAATGGGTCCCACAGGCAACAATATGGCCGTCATGTGCAGGATGGATTTAAAGAAAGATGAAGGCCAAGAAAACTAAGAAAAGGTTTTAATGGTAATAGGAAAGAATTAATTGGACCTTTTGCCTGAGATTTCTAACACAAAGAATGCAAAAGAATATAAAGGGAAATCATATGATCTAGTTCAACAAATATTTGAAATGTGTGATGCTATAATCCAGCAACTTATTCAAGTGTTAGGAATACGTCATTCTGATTCTGTAATTGGAATACTTCTAGAATTCTGCATCCTACTTGACATTAGTTTAACATAAAAGTTCCCTTAAGTCTCAAACCAACCAATTTGATTGTTATCAAGAATTTTCTCTTAATTTATAGTTTAATATTGACCACATAATGGGATAATGGGAAACTAAGAAATGATAGCTCATATTCTACATTTGATTCATAGACATATCAAATTCCAATTTAATGAGGCTAAATAATCATTTTGTGTTTGTACTCAAAGGTTTTATTCTTATATTTTATCAATGATATCAGTGAGATATCAAAACCAAATCACTCACTAGTATCACCGGCAATCATCTTCAACTGATAGAAAACTCTGGGGTGAATGGAAATTGCTTGGATTTTTTTTCTAAAGCAAAACAATACATAGGAAATATATTTATGATATCCACATGGAAGAGGATAGAACTTCCCATGAGAGTAAAATTTAATGAATCTATTTGGTTCTTCCTACCATCATTATAGTCTTTTCAAGAAATAAGAAAAAATATCATTAAATAGATATGTCCATTAAGTAAAAACTAAATACAGTTCAGGGGCTGAAGTCTTTGTAATAACTTCATTACTGACTATTGATGAAAAATATATTGGTGCTAAATATATATATTTCTTCATTTGCCCCATCCTTGGTGGAGAAGTGGATGGAGCCAGGACTTCTGAATCAACCTGACTTCTCTCTGAATCCGGTCAAGCCCTCCATAACTGTATGGCTTTGGCAATCCACTTAACCCTTAGGGGAAAAAAATACTCGGTGTGTATAAATTGTACATAATAAATGTAGCACGCTTCACATGGCACGTAGTAGGTGTTCAGTAAATATTTGTTGAATAAGTGAATATTTTTGCTCTAAATAGAACGGACCACTAGATTTGCTAAACAAATTAGATTGAAAGACTCCACAAGTGCTAACGTCTGTGTATGTAGGGGAGGAAGGAGAAGAGAGATTTGTAAAATGATTAAATATGTTATTTACATTTGAGATGTTTTTTCTCCCCAAGCTTTTAGTTGTGAGTTTGGGGATCTTAGATCCACAGGGAGGGGGAAACAGATGGTTTCTGTATTGTTGGTTATATCCTCAGAGAGCCCAAGGAAGTGAAAAAAGATGAATAAGAAAGGATGAGAGAAAATTGCTGGGGAGGTTGCTGATCAATTATCCTCTAGACCAAGCCTTCCTTGGAGTAAAACCATCATTTATGTCTGGCCAGTGTGGCTCAGTGGATTGAGCATCGTCCCATGGACTGAGAGGTCCCTGTTCGATCCTGGTCAGGACACATGTCCAGGTTGTGGGCTCAGTCTCTAGTAGGGGGCGTGCAGGGAGCAGCCAATCGATGTTTCTCTCTCACATCGATATTTCTATCTCTCTCTCCCTTCCTCTCTCTCTAAAAAAATCAATAAAAATGTATATTTTTTAAAAACCATCATTTATTTAATTGAAGATAACACATATTTCTATTACTGGAGAGTGAAGGGGATGGGAAAGATTTTCTTAAAGAAAGTGCTCATTCTGTCATTCTTATGATTTCTAATGTGAGCTATGCTTTCAAGACAGGTTAGAAGAAAATTATTTGACAGAAAAAAAAAATGGTTTTTGCCATAGGTCATTCATGGATAGGAAAGCAAAGTTGAAAGAAAGAGGAGAAATGAATGAACCCAGCACACCTATTTCAGTGTTTCAGAGCTGACGATGAGGTCTGTAGGGACAGCACTGGGGGACACAGACCTATTCTAGAGCGGTGCCCACCACGACTCATGCTCCCTGCAGGGCCAGGACGTGGACGACCAATGTCAGTACAGGCTTTAGGGAGCAGACAAAACTGTGTTCAAGTCCAGGTTCACTTTTGTCCTAGCTGAGTGGACTCAGACGTTCCAGGCGTTCGTTTACTATTTCTGAACTTCAGTCTCCAAATTTGTCAAATGAGTCTCATAGAGGTGATGTAGGAATCATGAATTACTGTATCCTTTCATATTATCACACACACACACACACACACACACACACACACACACACACTTTAGTTGGGATGATTCTTCAAATCAGTGCTCTGTCCATTTGGGTGAGAGAAGCAGCACATAAAATGATGGGCATCACGCAATAAATAATGGAGTCTTAATCTGATGAAATGCCTGAAGGTCACAAAGGCAGGTGCTCATCACAGCATCTGGGCTGGAATAAGCAAAAAGCAAATGGATTGGGGGCTGATGATCAGACTTCCGTTGCTGTGTTTCACTACAGCACACAGAAAAAGTATCCCTTCCCTCCCACATGCTCACGAACCCTCCAGCTCTTATTAATGCCATCCGGAAGATGACATTTTGTGGAAGAGTAATTGAAGTCTTAAATGTCCCGGTTTCGCTAATCATCTAAAGTATCATGATCTCCTAATGTAAAAAAATAGCAAGCCAGTCCGTGGGTCCTGAGCATCTGTGATGGACTCAGCTCTCTGCTAGGCACTGGCTGTTTATTATTTTTCCAGCAGCACTTTAATATGATTGAACTCCCCCACCAACAACAGTACCATATGGCAAGTTCCCCCATTTCCTCTAAAATAATAGACTGAGGCTTCCGTGTGTCCAAGGGACTGAGCTCTCTAGGCTGAATTTCTCTCAAGGTTTCTTCAGGACATCAGAACATAATGGAGATTTTTTTTCAGGTGTCCCTCTGCCAACTGGATATGAAATTGGGTCCGCTGGAGGCAGGAACAGATGGGGTTGAGCAGCAGATGGAAAGATGCCGTTTAGGATATACAGAATCGCTGGGCAAAATCAATCATGCTGCAGGAGTTCGCCTCCGTTCGGTTAAAGAAAATGAACTGAAGTAGACAATCAAGTTGCCGGGAAATTAATATGGGCTCGCTCTTTAGAAAGAGCCTTGATTGAGTGTCAATAAGACAGATGAGCTAATGATGCTGAATTAGGAGTCCTCAAATGTCATGTTTGTCACTGATAATAGTTCCCTTTATTTGGTGCTCACTATGTGCCAGGCACTTGATAAACACACCTCATTCCTTTCTCACAAAGTCCCCACGAGACAGGCATCTTTCCCATTTTATAACTGATGAAACGGAAGCGTGAAGCTCATTGATCAAGGTCACGTAACTCTAGGTTCCAGAGCCAGGATGGAAACTTGTCTGTTTGACTCGAAAGCCCACCCAAGTCGTAACAACAGCTCCACTGTACTGCATTCCAGTGTTAAATGATGTGTACACAGGACAAATTAGAAGAGCATAAATGCTCAGTTTGCAGGAATCCTGAGGTTCTGTCCTCAGTAACAATCAGAAGGTCATGATGGTCTGAATAAGGCCTGGGGCAGCTGGCCCGAATCTGGGTGGGACATAAATACAGGGCAGCTATGATAGTCACGTGGTCCTGGTGAAACAGAGGCACGCAGGGCCTGGGGAACCACGTGGACTCCCTGCAGAATTCTCACCTCTGCCTGCCCCCTGGGAATTCTCCCAGAATCCTAGAACCGCACTGATTCAGGCAGAGATCTCTATAGACATCTCTGGCAAAAAGTATCCCAGGTACCCATTCTAGTCGAAACCCACTCCTCACACTCAGAGCATTGAACACATGCACCCGAGATGGGGGGACACTTGGCGTACCCACTGTCTTCAGAACTGAAGCTAAGCCGTAAAGAAGAAAAATTCATTTCAGCTCAAATATTTGCCCTGCTGTAACTTGGGAGCAAGGTTGGGGAGTAGAAGGGAATCCTCATTGCTGGATGGCCTACTGTGTGCCAGGCACTGGGCAGACCCTATGATTGCTTGGAGGAGAGAAAAGACAAGGCCGAACAACAGATGGCCACGGGTCCGCCGGGCGCCACGCGCTGGATGTGTTATTTCATTGCACGTAATGTCCTCTCGTATGAGCAAGGTCCCGTTGATTGCTAGGCGGTGCTTTCTGCTCGGGCACATACGTGATGCAGAAGCAGGCATTGGTTATGAACAAGCAGGACATCAGCCCATTCCCTGAGAAAAATAGCAGAGATGGCAAGTATGTGTCCTTACGTAAGGAGGTACGTTTCTTTCTCTGATATATTTCCCTCAACCAAAACAAGAGTCTACCGGTTCCGTTACCATAGTCCTGCTACCCATACATAGGTATCACACACAGAAAGCTTTGGGCCTTTGGGAAGGCAGAGCAATTCTTATTACGTATGACAGTGAGTTCTGTCTTCTGATGCAACTATGCCCGCTAGTAGGAGAACAGTAAGTGTCTACTGGATACGAACATGAATTAAAGCTATAGGTGTTGTGTGTTATAGATATTAAATGAATAATTATCAGTAATTAATTGATCAGTAATTAATTGTTTTAAAACAGGGGGACTATGAGGACACAAGACCTAAGTTTCAGTTTAAGGAAAAATGATATATCAATAAGCTACCATTATGTTTGTATTCTATGACACGAAAAACAATTGTATGCTATGAACTATACCTTAAAAATATATACAGCCCTGGCCAGGTGGCTCACTCGGTTGGAGCATCATCCTGTACACCAAAAAAGGTTGCGGGTTTGATTCCCAGTCAGGGCATATACCTAGGTTTGGGATTTGATCCCCAGTTAAGGTGTGTGGGAAAGGCAACCCATCAGTGTTTCTCTTTTGCTCTCTCTCTCTCCCTTCCTCTCTCTCTAAAATCAATAAACATATCCTTGGGTGAGGATACGTGTGTGTGTATACATATATGTGTATATGTATGTGTGTATATATATGTATACACACACACACATACATACACATACATATATACGTATATACATATATATACACACACACTGAAGAAATTGAACTTAGAATTTAATGAATTTTGTGACACACAGCCTTTCACTTTGCAATGTTCCTGAAACTGGGCTGTGTTAGATTTGATGTCCTGTTATGGTCACCTCCGGCCAGGTGGCGGCTGTGGTATGGTGGCATCGCTTCCATGCCTGTGAACATCTAAACCTGCAGGATGCTTGTCAGCGTCTTGAAAGAAAGTTCCAGAGACACTAAGGGAGCTCTCTCATTCTCCCTGAGAACCCGTTGTCTGGGGAGGAGACAGATGAGACGGTGCGTAAGATACATGTTAACAGCCTTTGGGAGGCAAGGGGAAGAAAGTGACTCTAGCCCTGTGTCGTTGCCAGGTGGTTTAGACACCAAAGCATTTTAATTGCTTGGTAGATCTGTCTAAAAATACCTGGCCAGTGTGGCTCAGTGGGTGAGCATCGACCCATGCACCAAGAGGTCACCGGTTCGATTCCCGGTCAGGGCACATGCCCAGGTTGTGGGCCTGATCCCCAGGGGCGGGGCATGCAGGAGGCGGCGAGTCGATGTTCTCTCTCATCGATGTTTCTATCTCTCTCTCCCTCTCCCTTCCTCTCTCTCTAAAATCAATAAAGAAAAAAAAATTTTTTTTTAAATACTGCATTACCTGGTATTTTGATGGCCTGGAGATTTATATTTGAAAACATGTTATGGGTTTAAAGTAAAAAGAATATTAGTGACTCTGAGTCGAAACATGATGCCCAGAGCCAGGCTCCAAGTGAAGAACGTTTCAGAAATATCTCAACCAGCGCAGGCTGCTCATGTTTTCTTGTTTTTCTGTCTGTGTGATAGATGATTTAAAAAATCCACATAGAATCAAGTCAAAACGAGTTCATCCAGGAAGTAGAAAACTTACTCTTTTTCAATAAGGATATTTTTCAAAAATTTCAAGAGGTATAAATAAGGTCTTTCAATAAGTATAAATGTTCTAGTGATGAGATGCATCAAGTTCGCTTCTTTGGTAGTTTTCTTCTTAGTGTTTTCGTAAAACAATTATGATTGCTGCATCATAAATACAGTGAAATGCAGTCCATACAAGATGCAAGCACATTAGGAGATGGCCTGTAAACCCAGCAAGGTGTGATACAGCTGGAGTCAGCTCCAGCCTGGAGGTGAGGAGTCAAGGATTCTTGGCTTGATTCGATAATAAAGTGACTGGCAGACCTTGAGCCACTTCCTTAGTCTCTCTGGACCTCACCTGGGATGAAACAAGGAACTGTGCTAGGTGCCTTTCCGGCACTGAAGAGAGAATGGACATCAGGAGACAGCTGGATCAGTCAGGAAAATAGAACCTTCTCGAGATGTTCCGTGGAGGACAGGACGTACTGCAGGGCATTGGATGCTTAAAAAAAAAAAAATGATGGAAAAGCTGAGGTCATGGAAGACCACTGCTATCTCTTAGCTTCTCCACTGGCAGCCGAGGAATTAGACACTGCTTCTCCCTTGCCCCTGAGTCAGGAATTGCAAGAAGTTTCCACCAACGATCACAGCTGCCTGCAGCATCTGTAAGAGAACTTCTCGAGGCTACCACCAAACCTTGGATGTCACAAAACCCACACATCTACAAGCCACTGCTCACACGTGTACTTTTCTTACACCTTCCAAACCTCACACAGGGCTTCTCACTGGTAGAATCTGACATAGAAGTCTGTTGGGAGGGATGTTCTCACACTGCTCATTCTTACGCTGTGGGGAGGGCACAGAGGGAGGCAGGAATGGTGCTCAGCGCCACAGACACATACCTGGCACACCTGCTGGAGGTTAGAAGGTAGGAGTTCTTGGTTTGGGGCTGTGATGGCAATGCCAGTGAGCAAGGAGTAAGGGACCGCATGAAGACACATTGAGAAGTCATGGAAGGTTCACAACTGCAGGGTGCCTCGAAGGAAAACATGAAAGATTGGGTATGGATTACTTTTCCCTTTCACACTAGCAAGTCGATATAATTTATAAATCAAGTCTCTTCAGCTCTTCCACTGTAATGTCCTTTCCCCCCGACTTCCCTGTAACTGGGAACAATACACCTGCCCCCTCGTAGTGCAAGAATAATGAGTTGCTTGGCAGACGCTCCGTGAATCAGACTTTGCATTGAACATGTCATATTGTTCGGGAACCCGGGCTAAATTTTTCCGTAACTGCTTTAAAAGTGATTTCCATTTAGAGGTAGGTGGAACACATTCCTGCTGTTGGCGAAATCTCTTTCTCTTTCGATGAAGAGACTCTTGGAAAAAGGATGCTTGCTCTTTTGTACTCTCCTGTGATGCATTTTGTGTTCGGGTCTATGAAGAAAGCCATTTAAAAATACATTGAGTGTTGTCAAAATATCCTCCCACTTCTACCGGGATTCAACCTTTTCATACTGGTCTTTCTTCTCCTTTGATGTCTCTTTTTCAATTATTTCTTTCCCTTTGGTACACTGCCGGAGAAATGTTGCTGGGTCTTTTTCACAGATGCTTACAATACCCAAAAGGTCTCCATGTCCCCCCTCTGAGATCCTTGTTCAACACTGAAAGAGTTTGTGGTAGCAAGAACTCAAACCCCAGATATTAGGGAGAGATCACGGCTGTCACTGGAAAACCTACCATGACCAGTCGTTGAATTCTAACTGCTTTGTATGATAAATAAACAGAATAGTCACCGCGCATTCCCCATCTGCGGGTCTGTGTCAGTGTTATGTGATGACAGACCGTGGCTAATAATAACGCTGCTATCAGAGTGGTAAGGGTTTTGGCTTCTCTGAGCGACGTTTTAGTGTTGTTGAGTTACATCTATCTTCAGCTCGACAGAGGTACGTGTTTTCATTATAATTCAGCTGAATCTGAAACTTTTCCCTCTTTGCTTACACCTCCTTCAACCAACGTAGGGTCCTTTAACTGCACGTCTCAAACTCTCTTCACCTGGGGACTAATCCTCTAATAAGAAGGTAAGAGTCCAGCCAGTGTGGCTCAGTGGTTGAGCGTCGACCCATGCACCAAGAGGTCACTAGTTCGATTCGCGGTCAGGGCACATGCCCAGGTTGTGGGCCAGATCCCCAGTGGGGGGCACGCAAGAGGCGGCCAATCGATGTTCTCTCTCATCGATGTTTCTATCTCTCTCCCTCTCACTTCCTCTCTCTCTAAAATCAATAAAGGAAAAAAAAATTTTTTTTTAAATGATAAGAAAAGACTTGCCCCAGACACCTTACTGCCTCATCCCCCGTGAAACAGTACCCTATAAAAACATTTGTCTCTATGCAAGGATTGGATAAGCCATAGGCTAGAACAGAACCGACCCACTGGAACTTAAGGTGGGAATTCAGTTACAGAGGCCAAGGAGGACCCTCCAGCCTCCTCACTGACCCAGCGGGAAAGGTGCGGGTATTTTAAAGCAGGAGGACCAGATCAGCGTGGACAAGAGACCACGAGCAGAGCCATGAATCGAGTCATGAAGTCGAGACATGTTTACAGGTGTGACTCCTGGCTTTAAGGGTGAGGAATTCATTTTAATAATGTCTTCACTTTTTCTCGGTGAATGTCTAAGTAGATTAAAGTTCTGCTCTGACCCAAAGGCATTTTATACATAAATTAGCATAGCTGGAAGGGACTCACACTGGTGACAACCATTCCACCTTGCCATTGACCTTCGCAGAGAGGCCAGTTTGCCCTCATGACCTTTATTCATTTGTGTAATCAATAAACATTGGTTGGACACTTACTAGAGTTCAAAGATTATATTCCAAAGTATTCATAAATCTTAGGGGAGCTGAGGAGGGCAGAATAGTAGCTGTGGTGTGGGTTGTGGCAGTGGGCCCTGCAGGGGGGTCATGAACAACTGAAGGGGTGACTCTGAATGAGGGAGCTGGTGTCACAGGAAGACTTCTCCAGGCAGCAACTCTTCAGCTGAGTCCTACACGAACAGGAGGGAAAAGTGGGTACAGACATCAAGGTTGGTCCGTGGTAGGGTTCCTCTTCCTTGGCATTTTGGACAGGCCAGTTATTTGTTTTGAGGGGCTGCGCTCTGCGTTTTAGGATGGTATCCACACCCCTGGCCTGTGACAGTGTGACACCCAGTGTCTCCGAGATTGCCAAATGTCCGTTGGAATGCAGCATCCCCTCTCTGCCCCAAGCTGAATACTGCTAGCCGGGGCACAGGAGGGAGCCTGTCTAATGGTGGGGAGTGTCTGAGTTACTACACGCATTTTTTTTTTCTTTATTGATTTTAGAGAGAGAGGAAGGGAGAGGGAGAGAGAGATAGAAACATCAATAAAAGAGAACATCGATTGACCGCCTCCTGCATGCCCCCCACTGGGGATCTGGCCCACAACCTGGGCATGTGCCCTGACCAGGAATCGAACTGGCGACTTCTTGGTGCATGGGTCGACACTCAACCACTGAGCCACACCGGCCGGGCACTACGTGCATTTTTTATATAGGTGTTGCAAAAGTGCTTGAGGGCTAGTGGAAGGAGACTGAGGGAGAAAGCAAGACCTGGTTCGTACACAGGTGGTTGTGTATGTTAAACCAAGGAGTTTGGAACTTCGTCCTGGACGCTCTCATGAGGAACTGAAGGATTGTAAGTTGGGGAGGGATGTGGGCTAATTTGTGTTTAAGACAAAGCATTCTGGTGATAGCACAAAGGATGGATGGAATGGAGATCAGATGAAGACGACAGTCCGGAAGAGCAGCAATGGGTAAGGACAGAAGGGAATGGGAAGGGAGGAGAGCTATTCAGGTGAAATCTCTAGAATTGTGTCCAGGATGCCTTCTAGGTTCTCGGCTGGGATGATCAGAAGGTAGTATCATAAACATTCAACAATATCAGTAGGAAATTAAGCCCCATGACTTTATGAGAAAAGCTATCTGAGGCCTAAACTCTGAAAAAAAATCCCGTGTAAAGTTTTTTAAGTATCCTCTAGGTGAACTCATGGTATAATGAATAAAAACAGCACTACCTAAGGCTCCAAATTCAATTAGGCCTTCAGTCAAGATTCCTCGAGCAATTGTCAAAAGAAAAAAAGAAAAATACACTAGTTTCAAAGTAATCAATATAATAGAAAACCTTGGTAAATGTTTACACCCCTCTTCCTCTCAAGCAGGATTTGAGATAAGAGAGGCAAAGAGGCAAATTGAAGAATTGAAGCCATTTTTCTCGCCTGATTGTCCAGAAAATTGTCTCATTTCTTCGCTCTGCTTTCCGAGTCTATGTAATGATAACAGAAAACGTGGTGTGTTTGGATATTTTTAAATAGCTGGATCTTTGAGAGTACCGAGAGCAATAATTATCAACAGGTCATCTTAGCATTCTGCAGAGCCTGTTTCATTCAGCGCTGTGTCAGATGTCTGTCGGTCATGTCCTTTGTGTGAGAACTGACCGGATGACATTTCCTAAGCACCTCCTACGAGGGAAGAACAGGACAGAGATCTCAGACATGAAGGGACTGCCTAGCCAGCTACCGCCATACGTTATACAAAGGCAATCAACAATTCAGGTCAAAGGCAGGATAGCTTTCATGGACAATGTGTTTCGTCCAAACTTCTATGCTTCCTGTTTCACAAAGCTATGAATATCCCTTGCTCTTCAACACAAGGAACACGGGATATTTAGGAACCACTCAAGGGTTTGAATGGGTGGTCCTAGAATTTGTGGGCCAAGTTCATGGCCATTGCTTTAGCTAAAAACCATCATGAAACTGAGAAAGGTTAACTAAAAATATTTCTTATAGTTAACCATATGGTTAATTCAGGTTTTGATGAGGATCTTATTTGAGCAGATCCTGAAGGGGGATAATTCAAATTAAAGCAAGAATGTTTCAAATCATCTGAAATTTAGAAGAATACAAAAAAAAATTTGTCCATGTATAAATAAAGATGAGTTATAAGTGACGTTTTTATGTGTTGATAAATTACATATTTTTAAGTATTTGGCTTCAATGGCGACATAAAAAAATAGAAATCCTTACTAATCCATATAATGTGTGTTCTCTTTTCTAAACCATCAATCTTAAAATCACTAAAACATCACACATTTATCAAAACAGATTACTTTAAATCATAAATCAAACTGTTATTCAGAAATTAAACATTATAACGCACAGCTCACATTGGTCAAATTTACCAGTAATTCTTTATTATTACTTTATCGTTACACTTCTTTTCCACTTCTCGTGTGCCACACCCTTGCTTGGTGTTGTATATGCATATAGCTCATTTGCTCTTCAAAAACATGAGATAAAGAGAAATGATTACTCCCATTTTACAGATAAGGAAATTAACATCCAGGCAAAATCACTGACCAAAGGTCATACAGCTAGTCATCCAGTATTGAGGGGAGAGCATTTTCTCTATATTCCATGAGTAACAAAACAAGCATACGCAGTTAATCACATAGATTTTGAATACAGTTTTGATAAAGACAGCTTGTTACAGATACATAAGAGAGGACAGCCTTTGCTCATGGAAGTAGGCATTCTAGGTGACAAGACAGAGTGCTTCATTTGTTTCTACGTATCTACGTTAATATAGTATAACTTTTCATTTAATAACTGCTGTAACTATACTCAGCTCTGAGGATGAAGAGAATAGTTTTAGCCATTTTAAAATAGTTTTTGTATTTATACTTAATTATTTCAGTTCCACTTTAATTATCTTTTTCTGCTGACGATTTGGCCTATCTGGATTCTGAAAGGCATTTGGACTTCAAAATGTATTTAATGGTAAGAGAGCATAACTAAATATTTAATTCTGGGAAATGGTTCCAAATTATAGACACATAGAGAAAACGTAAGTACCAGAGAACAACAATTCATAGAATTTAAGGATTCCTGATTCATACACAAAACACTAAACCTTGAAATGAATAATTGCATTGTTGTCAGTTTGGAGGGAATTTTCATTTTGTTTGTATCTCAAAAATAATACAATTAGATTCGAAAGAGCTTTCGACATCTCCGTGTTAGAGATTGTAAATCACATCAGTCATGAGAGGCTCCAGCTAAATTTTCTGAAAAGTATATTAAATCAGGATGATAACTGTTCAGTAAAATTTCTCCTCGAAGTGTAGTAAATATGATTGATATTAAATACGATTTAATATATCATTGAGATTCTACTGCAAAAAAAAATCGCATAAAACAGCCACATTCTGTCCCACTTTTTAACTTGCATTTTTATAAAGTGACCATTAGCATAATATAATCATATCATTGCAACAGTCTGCGCAGATGAAAATATCTCAAAGCCAATATTACATTTTCATCAAGTAAATGACCGTGTGTTTCAATACACACAATCATGAATGTTAATATACTAACAGATTGAATAATTTGATTTTTCTGCATTCGTGTTTATAGGGAGAAACAAATCCATCATCTCTGAGGTAACACTTAGGAGCTTAAACTTTTAAGGAACATACCCTGTTTCACCACAACTGTTCTTTGCTGAAGAAGAATCAAGATTGTGTTTTTCACTGTCCCCTTCTAAGATCATCTGGTCATTAAGTAAATATCCTATACAGCAGCATGATCAATGTAAGGCCAGTGAATTACAGTCTTGGTTTAGATAAGGACTCACAGGACATGTACCGTAAACATCCCAGGAAATCTGCTTCTCTTGCCTATTCTATCAGTGTGGGTGATTCCTTAGCAAACTGTCCCTGGCACACCTGAACTCTTTGGACCCCCACCCCACCCTACTTTCATCATAAGGTCATAGTCATCACCAAGAAGGCACAGATGTGTGTCATCCCTGTTATTACCTGAGTCTCTTTTAGCGATAGGCTTGTGTTTTGCATTGGAATGGACATGTAAGTAAAATGAACACGCAAAATATAGGCGTCAACTCTGATGAGACGTTCAGAATCCAACCAACAGCCAGTAGTAATAACTTCGTAAGTTATGAGGTATCATTGAGGAAGACAGTTTTCTGGAAAGAGGCAACATTTCAAGACCCTTCCAAATGAACCCTTACTAAGCACAAATAAGGTGTGTTGTTTTTTTTTTTTCAGTCACTTTTTAACAAAAAATCTTCAAAAATAATAAAATATTTCTCTTATGTTTAAGGAGGTATACCGAGAACAATGTAACCTTTTCCTGAGACTCTGCAACATGAAAAAGATCAGTCGCTGTATTTCTTGGTTGTGGTGTAGTTGTGCATATAGTGGTATAAGACCTAGTTATTCTGGCTTGGATCCCAAAATGATCTCGTAGGAAAATCCACATTGTGAGCTTATATTTTAGTCTCTTTTTTTTTTTTTTTTATCTTTTTAGTTTTTAGTCTTTTTAGTTAGCCTCTTGCTCATCCCAAGAACTCCAGGGTAAAGAGATGTGCGGACAAGCTCATGGTGTTCAGGTTGACTCCACTGTTTGGACTTTCTGCAGAATTAATTGGTGAATCAGTTAATTAATGTAACAGGGCGGACGTCTTCTCAGTTCTCTTAGTTATACCCCCACTTCCTCCTCTGTTGTCTGTCAACGAGTCACTGATATCAGTGCCCGTCTAGTCTTCTCATTTACAAATTGTGATTTCGGAGGAGATGTGAATGAAACTTTTCTGTATCGTTTTAGAAATTTGCTAAGATGTTTGGAAAGTTGTGGCTCCTTGATCTACGAGTGATTTGGCCGCATCATTAGATGTTGACTCTTCACGAAATTTCAGATGTATTAAAATTTTAAAACACCAATGTTGAGATGAAGTAGCCTACCTATGGATGGCTTCCTTGTGTTTCTCTTTTCTTTGGCTGAGACTTTCTGTTTTTCATCAATTTCGTGGGTGTTCATGATTGCTTTCTGAAGCACTTCTAGGATAGCTGCTTGAAAATCTTTACCAGATAACTCGATCATCTTAGTGTTGGCGTCTATTGATTTTCTTTTCTTTTTTCATTCCGTTTTGAGATCTTCCTGGTTCTTGGTGTGATGAGTAATGTTTGATTGAAACATAGATATCTGGGGTGTTATGTTATGAGACTATTGTAACCCAACAGAAAGAGAGTTCATCAGCTCAGAGCACAGCAGAGCCAAACAGTGGGCTCCGAGAGCTGCAGTAGAGGAATTAGAGTCTCTCTCTTGCAGGGCACCTGTCAAGGAGAACCAGAAGCTGCCACTTCAACCCAAACTCCCCGATGACTTCCTCCAAAAAATCATGAGTAATCATGAGTAAGGGTTTCAGGATCATGGGCTGTGTTGATCAGTCAGTTCTCATGCAAGCTCCGGTAATTTTCTTAATCTGATGTATTTAGTTCTTGGCCACGTCTTGTCCAGGTTCTGAGTGACTGTGGCCAGGCAGTCTTTCCTGCTAACAGTTCTGCAAGACATCTTGGGATTGTGAGTCCGTGATGTCATCTTAAGAGCAGAGAATAAACAGAGCTCAGACATTCTCCTGTTATCTTAAGCTAACTATACATTTATGCTCTTCCCTGCAACGTGCTGTACAGGTAAGCCCCAGGCCCCAGGACATGACTGCACTGGAGGACAGCTACAGTTCCTGAGAGAGCTAATGCAATCCTGTTCTCTGGTGCGATTGCTGTCTGTTCACTGCGGATATGCCGCCATCAGCTTCTCGCTACTTTTATTTTTCTTTTCCTCCTTCACCTGCCCCCACCCTTAGTGTAAAGCTCAAGTGGGGCTTAGGAAAAGATAAAAAGTTGGGTCACAGATGGAGCATTGTACCTCACGTGTCACATTTAAATTCTCCAGGAAGAAAGGAAGGACTTTTCATTAACGTGCCTTTATGAGCCACAGATGGTAGTAAGGTTGAAATGCCCCCACCGTCCCCTGTCTACTAATGTCACTTCCTTTCTTAAGTCTCTGTGACTGTCACACTCTGTTTATGTTCCATCATAACTCATGAGTGAAGATTAATTGGAGAGGAGTCAGTTCTGAATGAGGAATCACCCAAATACTATTTCAAAAGACACGCGAGTGAATTGTCTGCAGTGGCAGGTTTGATTCAAAACCATGGCCAAACTGTTACTAAGGAAATGTCTCAGAGGGTCTGTGTTAAGACAGAGCGGACCCATTTGCACATCAGCAGAAAGTTATGTGCTTTAAATCCTTCAACGACAGCTTGTTGTCTTGAGATTAACCACTGCTTTTAACACCCTGCTTATTTATTTGCCTAGCAGATCTCAAGTCAATTTCTACCCAAAACTTCTCTGAATTTTCACAAATTCTAAAGTTGTAGAATCCAAATTAGAAGCTTGAATATATATGATAGTTCTGTTGAAAGAGCATTCATTAAGCTGCTTTTCACTGTGAGCCATAGAATTTGGTTCGACACAGTTGTTCCACGATCTGGCATCTCATATGATTGCTTTCTGGATGAATGATTTGCCGTAAAATTTAACAGACTGTATTAGCTGCTGGTTTGAGTGGGTGATCTATGCATAGCAAGCCTTAGCTCTTTAAATAGTTCTTTCTTTTTCGTTTTTATGGCTGATGTGGACTTTCACTGATGAAGCATCTGGTTTCATAACGTGCTTCCTGATACCAAAGACTCAAAACACTGTACCCTACACATTTTAACATCATATTAGTGAACATGTTTAGGCTTGAAAGTGGTTGAGAGTTGCCAAGTTTGACTGAAGAGGAACAGAATTGTAAGACTATGGAAGCTACACTGAGAAAACCTAAGGGGATCTTGAAGAATCAGCTCACTGTTTTTACAAATGGAACTGGGAATTCAGAGAGGACGCATCAAGCGTGGAGCAAATGGAAAATCAAAGGTAGTTTAGATCAGTCACACACACCGGGCAAGATGGTTCTGTGTTAATAGCTCGTTCCCTCCCCCCAGATCAATGTGTCTGTTTTACCCACTGATTCTTATATTTATGATTTATAACATACAAATGTGCTTCCTCTTCCAGAGGAAGGAGGGGGGTGGGCAGAGAGGAGCTGACCTTATTGCGCCTTGACTGAGAACAGTATAAACTCCTTGGGCAATGAAGTAAATTGACTGACGTGCAGATTGCTTGTTTTCTGAAAGCAGAGGCCGTATTATATTTTTTTTAACTTTATAAGGATTTAGAGGTTGACCATTCATCATATCCCTTTGGATGCTGAAAAAGAGACACCAGGATCGGATAGAAATTAAAATCTCAGTTAAGACTGTGCTTCTCTGGGAGTATAGCCCCTTCAAGACCTGCTTTTTGATGGGACACATAAAGCCGTAAACTGATCACAGAATCAACTGCATACCCACCACATTTAGAAAATATAAAAATTCTGCTGCTCCTGCAATGATACGTTCTCGGGACCATACATAGTACAGTCCAGACAGGCTGGAGGTCAGTACGGTAGCTGCTAGCCACATGTAACCCCTGAGGACTCAAAATGTGGTTGTTATGACAGAGGAATTAATTATTTTTTGTATTGTAATCCCTTTAAATTTAAAAATTGATACTCAGTTCACTTATCAGAAGGCATTTAAGTCCATTGGAAACCACAAGGGCTTGTGAATCTACCTTTTCAAACCGTAAAATGTATGGAATCAAACTATTAATCAGTTATTTCTCATTAAAACAAAGGGGCCAACTTGAGATATGCTTTAAGTGTAAAATACACACAGGATTGCAACGATAGAGTACAGAAAAGGAATGTTCAATAGCGCATCAACAATTATTTACATTGGTTACATGTTGCCTTAATCTTTTGGATATATGGGGTTACATAAAATGTCTAAATTCATTTTTTTTAATCCATCTGTTTCTCTTTACTTTCTTCGAGTAACTACTACAAGCTTTTAAATAGTAGCTCGCTTCAGACTTTTATTAGACACAGTCTATTGAGAGTGTGATGGAGCCCCACACTGGTCAGCAGGTGGAAGTCTGGGTGGAGACTTCATTGTGTCTGGAGGGGAGGCGAATAAACTAAAAATAGAAGGCAGCAGGAGAAAATCCTCTGGCTTTTGGCTTCCCCGGAGGCCAACTTGTCGAGGCCACTTTGTGTCCCTGCATGGCTCATGACCCTGAACTTCAGTGGAAGAAATCTCCCATCAACAGGTTACTTATGCTGCCCTGGCCGGTTTGGCTCAGCAGTTAGAGTGTCAGCCTGTGGATCAAAGAGTCGCTAGTTCAATTCTGGTCAAGGGCACATACCTCGGTTTCGGTTTGATCCCTGGCCCTGATCGAAAAAAAATCAGTGGGAAAGAATCCTCAGGTGAGGATTTGGGGGGGGGGGGAAGGTTACTTATGCTGCCAGGTGTCTGTCCATCCAATACCAAATATTTTAAAGCTCTGGTTGGCATCTTTGCTTGATGCCTCTCCCCTAAAACTTACCTTCTTAAAGCTTGACCTCCTCCAGGCTGTGGCTGGCATAGACTATTCAAACTGCGGTGTAGAAGTCCCCAGGTACCTATGGCTTTTCTGGAAGGAAAAAGTATTAAAAAAGGAAACTTCTCCCAGTGCTCAGCCCTCCAAAAATCGTGCACACACAGTCTGGTGGAGACCATGCAAAGAGCTGGGTCGGTGGCATTTGAGAGGAAGTTACGCCCTTGTTGATTTGAAGGTGTTCCTTGTCTGACAAAGGCCTTGCCTTTTCCGCGAGGACCGTGGAGCCCCACAGAAGCGAACCCGCCTCTCCAGTCCAAATTCCCCGGGAGAAGCCCACCTGACCTCACGAAGAACTGTTTTTTGGGCCCAGTTTCCAAACTGTGCTTTGAGGTCCAGGAAACCGTCTGGATCACCAAGATAAATGCTTTGTCTTGCTAGATCAGTGCGTAACCCGGGACCTTGCTCAGTTCTCCAATGAGCCCATGCTGCTACCTCCTGCTTAGCTGTAGTTCTTAACCTTGACTGCATATTGGAATCACCAGATAGACTTTAACAAAAAAAATGAAGGTCAGGCCTGGCCGGTGTGGCTCAGTGGTTGAGCGTCGAGCCTGCACCAAGAGGTCGCTGGTTCGATTCCTGGTCAGGGCACGTGCCCAGGTTGTGGGCCCGATCCCCAGTAGGGGGCATGCAGGAAGCCGCCAGTCAATGTTCTCTCTCATCAATGTTTCTATCTCTCTCCCTCTCCCTTCCTCTCTGTAAATCAATAAAGAAAAAATATTTTTAAAAAATGAAGGTCAGGGCTGAGGTCTAACCCCCCAAGCATCTTAGCTGCTAAGGGGACCCTGCAGAGAGATTGGCCAATCAGAGGACTCCCTGGTGGTTTAATATACTAGTCAGCACTCTTTATCTTAGTTGATTTACTTAAAGTCTGCAGCCCAAATAAAATTATGTAAAGGTAAAGAGGGATGTTTCCTGCGTTTTTGACATAACCTAATATGAACAGCTACACTTGTAATACGTGGGGCTATTACACTCGTTTCTGTGTAAGATCCGTGTGACTGTGGTTATTTCACTGTGTTTGAAATTTAGTCTTCATTAAACTAAGTGAACTTAGGGTGAGTTCAATTCTAAGTTTAAAAATGGAGGTGTCTAAACATCACATCATTCCGACAGCATTTTCAGTGCTGTCTGCAAAAGGCCTCCAATGCTCTGCACTTCATTTGCACGTATTTGCACTTTTATAAAGTTAGTACGAATGTGACTCAATTCCTCACTGTCATATCAGCACAAGGAACCCGAGAGCTGTGAGAACCCCATTACCGAGCAGAGCTGGTTTCGTACAATCAGAACTTGCCAGACAACAAATGGCCAACAGCTTGACCTCCGAGGGAGAAGTCCCGCTCTCCGGTGATGCTTGGTGCTGAAAGCAGAGATCTGAAGAACGGAAAGGATATTTATCTTTCAGAAGCCAAGTCCACCTGCCACTTAGAAGCTAACGCTCGGAAATAGAACGTTGACCCAATGCAATAGAATTTCAATCGAATAAAGCCAGACCGAGCCCTGGAAAAAAATCCGTGAGCCCCCAATGTGATTGTACATCAGTCCGACAAATCACACTCGACAACAGTGGTGCACGTCCGCCTTAGACAGCTATTGTACCTATTATTAGCATTGATGCGGTGTGAGTCACAGGAAGGACACGGACAGTATTGATCCCCTCCAGGGACTGTGCTCTGAGAAACCTTTCCGGCTCTAACGACACACTGCGATGTTTTGAAAAATCAACTATGCACTCGAGTCCGACCCAGGTTTGTTGAACGGGATGAGGCATTGCTTTCAAGAACAAAGAATAGACGAAAATACTTCCAGCAACGAAATGAAGGCTTTCTAGTGTTGACGATTTTGTTTTCTTGGAGCAGAAGGGCTCCACCCAAAAGAAAACGTGCATTGAAATGTTTTTAACAAGTTCCCAGGCATGTAGGTTACATTGCAAGAAGAAGAAGAAAAAAAAAAAGATATGTGGAATTCCTTACCTCGGGACCTGTGAGTGTGACCTTATTTGGAAAATGCAAATGTAATCAAGTTACATTGAGGTCCTCCAGGAGTAGGGTGGGCCCTGACCCAATGACTGGTGTCCTTATAAGAAGAGGGACAAGTGGACACAGGTCCTCGGGGAGAAAGCCACCGGAGGACAAAGGCGGAGACTAGAGCTACGGATGTATAAGACCAGGATGACCAAGAATTGCTGGAAACCACCAGAAGCTGAGAAGAGCTACGGAAAGTTCTCCCCTAGAGCCCTCGGGGAGAGATCAGGGCCCTGCCGACGCCTAGAGTTCAGACGTCCAGACGCCAGGACTGGGAGAGTGTCAACTGCTCATGTTTTAAAAATCAACTTTCCATCCTTGCTGGAGTAGCAGATAAAACGTAAATTCGCAAATTACTCAGAATGCCCTCCTCCTTTTTAGAACTAGTGCCGGCTTTACCAGCGCCGTGAGATTATCTCATAAACCAGGTTACCCAGAAGTAGGCAAGCTTCTGCATCGGCACTGCATAGCTTCTTAACAGTTAGTTGTCTGTCGCTAATACTGTTAGGGATCAGCAGCATCTCAACAGAAGGGGAGAACGGCAGAAAGCTCCTCTCTGCCAAGTCCCAGGCAGGCAGTGTCTTCATAGTGACTCGCCATCTCCTGAGATCACTGAGGAGAGCGAAGCATGCTGTGCTACAAAATAAACTTTGCAAAGCAGGTAGTTTAATAGCAAATTAATGATGTTCTGACAAGATCGAGAGCGATTAAAAAAGAAATAGTCCCAGTTTCTGCCATGCAGCCAACAAGGTGAGTTGGGAAGATTTCTCATAAGAAGATAATATTCTCCAGGGAGCTATTTGAAAAAGAGAGGGTAAAATTTTCTAAGGTGGCTCTTCTCGGTGCCAGTTAAGAAATATATATTACTGGGGTTTAGGTAGCATTATCTTGCTCTCTTTCTTGATAACTTTCTTCGTAATGGGTGAAGTCTGTATGGTGAGGTCTGAACGCTTTCAGTCTCATCTCTTGGCTTGATGACGGTGTGAGCAGAATGTGTTAACACGATGGGGATTATTATCAAGAATGAAATAACTTGAAATAAAATTCAGGAAAAGTGAAAGAAGGTAGATGGAAAACAGTGACTATAGTATTGGTTATAATATTCATAAAGAAATGAATTTTACGCCCTGGCTGGTTTGGCTCAGCGGTTAGAGCGTCGGCCTGTGGACCAAAGAGCTTCTGGTTCGATTCCTGTCAAGGGCACGTACCTCGGTTGCAGTTTGGGTCCCCGGCCCTGGTCAGGGTCATGCGGGCGGCAACCAGTCGATGTGTCTGTCTCACATCCATGTTTCTCTCTCTCTCTCCCTCCCACTCTATCTGAAGATAAATGGAAAAATGTCCTCGGGTGAGGATTTTTTTTAAAAAATGAATTTTACATGAGAGAATAAAGGCCTTATCTAGCACTCTCATAACTATATATACTATACAATATATATTGCAATCTATATATTTATAATATATTAAGTAGATATGTTAAAAAAAGGCATGTGTTATGTATAACAAACTGGCTTTATTTTTAAATTACCACAAGATGGCTTTACTATTCGAAAACCCCTCACCAAAATACAGGGTTCACATGTTGCCCAGCCTGAATTAAAACTCCGCATTTGTTATCTTGAGAATCAAACTGTCTTTAACATGAGGACAGAATTTCAAGTGACAACTCAGAGTGGCAGACAGTGAGCCGTTGCTTTCTTTCTTGTGTATGTTTTTCAAGCGGAGAAGACTGACCGTGACCTGTCTTCACTCACCTGTTCATGTGCACCCTTCCTCAGTCACCCCAAGAGCTGCTGTCTCTGTGTGGTCTCCCCTGTGTCAACCAGGCTTCTTCTGATAAGAACTCACTCCTCGTCTTGTCAGAAACGCAGTCTGCTGCAAGGAAGAACTGAGTTTGTAATCCCAAAGGACAGATGGTTTCTGTCAAAGCAGGAACAACTATGTCCCCTTGGAACTCAGACCAATGCTCTCCCAACACGGTGGTCCTTACTGCGTCACCAGCTCATTCTTTGGGCAGACACTAATCCATCTCTTTTGCATGAGGCATTGTACGGGGGGGGGGCAAAAGTAGGTTTGTCGTTGTTTGTATGGAAATAATATAATGGTTAATTGCCCGGCCGGTGTGGCTCAGTGGTTGAGCGTCGACCCGTGCACCCAGAGGTCTCTGGTTCGATTCCTGGTCAGGACACATGCCCAGGTTGTGGGCCTGATCCCCAGTGGGGGGCATGCAGGAGGTGGCCAATCGATGTTCTCTCTCATCGATGTTTCTCTCTCTCTCTCCCTCTCCCTTCATCTCTCTAAAAATCAATAAAGAAAAAAATTTTTTTAATATATATATAATGATTAATTAATAACAATATAAGAATCAACTGTTTCGAGTACTCACGATTGTAAACCTACTTTTGCCCCGCCCTCTATATGCTTCACAGCTTAAAAGGACAGAGAAATTGTGCATAACTGAATATGAAATAAGATTATGCATAAGTCTTCATGATTATTAGGCATTCAACACATCTACAGAGTCTCTACCACATGGCAACTCTGTCCTGAGGCTGAAATATACATCGAACAAGGTGCGGACAGCCGCCAACCTCAGAGTCTGCGATTCAATTGGGAGAACAGGACAAATCGGCAGCTACCGTGTAAAAGTATAAGTACAATGCGAGATGGATTCCCAAATACTAAGAGAGGCCATAGCTGGAGCACCCCACCCAGTCTAGAGGGCCCAGAATCGATTTCACAGAAGAAGTGGCGTGAAAGTTAAGACATGAAGGATGAGAGTTAACGAGTATGTAATCTGTGGTCATGGGGATATAGCCTGATCACCAGTGAGCTGGTCTTCCAGCAAACCACTTCCAGGCAACTTTGGAAATTGGCACCATCCTCTCGGCTTACCCACCATCAGAAAAGATACTACTTGGCAAACCATGGGTTATCAATGCCTGATGTATTACTGTGATTATTATAGCACAGGTTTAAAACGGAACGGGGGTAACTTGAAAACGAGACATTTATCTGAATCAAGAAATTGGGTGAGTTTCATGAAATCAAAGTGGAATCTTAACCAAGACTTCCCATAAAAAAGTAGTTACTTTTGCCCTGGCTGGTTTGGCTCAGCGGTTAGAGCATCGGCCTGAGGACCAAAGAGTCGCGGGTTCGATTCTGGTCAAGGGCATGTACCTCTGTTGCAATTTGATCCCCAGCCCTCGTTGGGGTCATGCAGGAGGCAACCAATTGATGTGTCTCTCTCACATCAATGTTTCTCTCTCTGCCTCCCTCCCTCCCTCCTACTCTATCTGAAAATCAATGGAAAAATATCCTCGAGTGAGGAGTAAAAAAACTTTTTTTTCATATCTCTTTAAATTGATATACAAATAAGAGATAATACCCAGTGTATGAGCTGATCAAAACCTAAACATGAACATTCACTAAAACAGAAATGCTAACAAAAATTTGAATTTGGCATTAGGTGATCAATAATGCTAATTGATTGTACTAATGGCGTACATAATAAAAGACGAATCCTAATTCTACCCTGAAAGATAGGAATTCCTGTTCCCAAGCAAGATCTAAAGTACATACATTGGTGACGCCGGTTGGTCTTCTTACAACCAAGGGACCTGAGCACAGACATGGACGGAAGAACAGTGTGCTAAGTGAAGTGAGCCCGTCAGAGGAAGACAAGTACCATGCGATTTCACTCACACGAGGGATCTAATGAACAAAATAAAGTGACAAAGAGAATAGAGACAGACCCGTAGATGGAGAGCTCTTGGGGGTGGGGGAGGAAGAGCTGGGAGAGGTGGAGGGATTGAGCAAAAAAGAGAAAAAGAGGGAGAAACCTTATGGACACGGAAAACAGTGTGGTGATTGCTGGAGGGAAGAAATGGGGGGAGAAGGAGGAGGGTATAGGGGGTACGAGGAGACCTGACGGGGTGGTGCACACACAATACGTGCACAGAGGGTGTGTTGTGGAATTTTTGTGCGCCTGAAACCTGTATAACGTTGCCGGTGTCACCCCAATAAATTCAATAAAAGGGAAACCAAACAAAAAATATAAAGTAAAAGAGTAGGGACTGTTCTTAGCAGACTTAAAAATAAGCCAAAAAGCCCTGGCCGGCCCGCGGACCTGAGAGTCTCTGGTTCGGTTTCTTAGGTATTAATACCTCGGTTGAGGTTCGTCCCTGGCCCCGGTTGGGGTCGTGTGGGTGGCAACCAGTCGATGTGTCTCTCTCACGTCGATGTTTCTCTCTCTCTCTTTCTCCCTCTCTGTCCTGCTCTATCTGAAGATAAACGCAAAAGTGTCCTCGGGTGAGGATGAAAAGTAAATAAATAAAAAATAAGCCAAAAAGAATAAGAAACATAAAGGTCCCCTTTGCTTCAGAATCCTCTCGGATGTTTCAGGGTAACAGACTCGGGGCAAGCACAAACAAGATAAGTACACCACGAACAAGCAGAAATGCATCACATCCTTTCAGCAGCAGGGATAGATTAGCATTTGGGGGTGTTTGTGGCATCAGATTCCTGTAGGTGACCCTACCTTCAGGAGCAGACAGAAGTATTAACAACACAGTTAAGAAGTAGTTGGCAGTGGAAAGAAGTATATCAGAGTAGGCTGTGGGGGTTAGGATTAAAGCTCCAGGATCCCCGTGGGGCTACATTTCAACACACTAACAATCATTGTGTCACCGCAGAACAGAGAAGCGTTTCGCTTACTTTGTCCACACCGAGACCCAACTAGATTCTACCTTACACACAAGGAAAAAATTAAAAAACCCCAGCAACCCACTGGAACAGATCCCTTCGCCCTGTGTTTGCCCTTCTCTTTTGTACCCTTGTCTCTTTCTGTCCTGCTCTCATGTCATTGTCTTCTTCCACTGTCTTTCACTCTCCTTTGGGGTGTGCTTTGCAACTGAAGTTTATTGGGGTGTTTTCTTACTCAGTGTCTTTTTTGTCTTACTATCGTCCTTGCTGTTGTTCAAAGCTTTATGTTTCTTTTCCTTCGTTTCAAAAGTAGATTAAAATTTTTATTTGTATGTAAACAGTGTATGTGTGTGTGGCTGTGAGTGTGTGTAAAAGAGGGGGGGCAAAAGCCATTCTCCTCCTTACAGAACAAGAAAGGTATTAAGCACTCTTACTTCAGTAACACCAGATAATGGGTGGGTTTGCAAAATGAGTTATTGCCTGCATTACAAAACTTTGGAATGAAACTGTAAAATAAGTATCATCGGCATTTCTTTCTTTGTCTCCACAATCATAGACGTCATCGTCGTTTTTACGAAATCTTTTTATGACTGCAGACAGTCCCCTACTTTTCTCTAAGTCATTATTAGGTCAAAACAACACCTTCTAAAAAGCCTGACTGGCACTTATTATTCATTTGTTTAGTCTGTGGGTGCCCAACAGCTGAAGACCTCCAAGAACACACAAAAAAAGTTAGGTTATGAGCTTGCTGGCAGGGAAGGAAGGTACACACCATGAGGACCCAGTTGGGAGGGGGACATCATAGGATTTGGGCTGAAGCTGGGTGCTTTGGAGGAGAGTTTAAAGAAGTAAGATTTGTTCTGGATTGTGCGCTGTTGATGGTTCAGTGTCTTAATACTTCTTTCTACGAGGCAGGGAGAGCTGGGACACTGGGGTGGGGGTGCTCTGCCTCTGGGAAAGAGACAGTCTGCGCTCATGTTAGCCAGTAGAGGGCGCTGTTTGGTTGTTTTTGTGGTCACCCCGGGCTTTTTGTGTTTGGACATGAAGTTGCCTTTTTGGTCTTGTTTCCCCAAGATCATGAAGTGACCCTGTTTGAGGACTGCTGCTGTTCCGTGGAGCCTAGCTTTTCCCACAGCCTAGCTGGCACGTGTCAGCTGCCAGCTGTCAGAACCTCTTTTGTTCTTTCTTTCTCAGGTCCCAGAATGAATACGAAGTAATCAATTAGTCAGTCTATGTAAATGGCCACCATGCCCAGTACTAAGCTAAAATGCTAGAAACACCGTATGGAGAAGTTCTCATTAATAAAGCTCTGGGAGGCCCTGGCCCGTGTGGCCCCGTTGGTTGAGGGTCCTCCCGTGTACCCAGAGGTTCGATTCCGGGGTAGGGCACATGGCGGGCTTGACCCCCAGTAGGGGCCATGCAGCAGGCAGCTGATTGAAGTTTCCCTCCCTCTCCCTTACTCCCTCTCTAAAATCAATTTAAAAACTAACGCACCAGGAGTGAAAATAATGTAAAAGAACATAAAGGAACTAGAGACTCCTTAACCAAGATTTGAAACTGAAGTTAATATTTCATTAGTCATCATTCTTACGCCATAGAAAGTTTAGGTAAAGCCATTTATTAAATTGCATAGCTTTAAGAAGTGTTACATTTAGAAAATTAAATTTTATACACAAACCGTTGAGTTGTTCTTCCTGCTGGCTGTACACAAGACACTTTGCTGTTTCAACAGTTGACGAGGGCTTTTTCCCTCCAATTACAAATTAGAGATATTGACTGTTTTTCCTCTCGTGTAGCAGCTGAAAACTGCATAGTCTTTGATTCTTTATGTTTGGTGCTTTTATTCTTTAAAAACAGTAAGTCCTTCAGAAGAATTTTAATGAGAGAAGAAACGTCCACATTGGCAGAAAGAGTTGTTGGTGGCTGCTTAAATATTACCATTTTATGCACATTAGAAATCTCTCGGGCATGGCCCTGTAAGATGTATGTGTTTGTATAGATGTACGTATGTGAGAAAAACTTACATACATTCATGTGCACCCACTACTCAGACCAAGCTCTGACTGATTTCCAACATGTTCCCTCGTGTCCCTTTCTAGTCCATACCCCCAGAGTTAACCACTATTTCGACCTCTAACTCCATAAACTAGTTTTGCCCGTTCTTGAAATGCACAAAAACGGAATCATTTGGTGTAAGCCTTTTGTGTCTGTTCTTTTTCACTCAGCGTAGTATCTGCGAGATCCATTCATGCATGAGCGTCCTTATGTGTTGATCTGTAAAATTCCATTTTAATAACAAGCCTTACTTTCTGATTAATAGACATTAAAATCGTTTCTAGTTTAGAGCTCTTCTGAATAAAGCCACTATGAAATTACTTGTACATATTTCTGTGGGCCTAGACATTCATTTTTGTGTGTGGATATATACCCAAGAGTAGAATATTGGGGTTAGAAAGTAGACATGTGTTTAGTTTGGGTAGATACTGCCAACTCTTTTTTGGAGTGGGTTGATCAGTTTCCACTCCTGTCAGCGATGGAGGAGAATTTCAGTTTCTGTACATTGTCAGTATTTTTAATATTACCCATCCTAGCAGAAGTAGAATGGTACCTACCAGTGCTTATATTTACATTTGCCTAAGGATATTGAAGTTGAGTACCTTTTAATATACGTATTGGCCATTTGGATAGTATCTCTAGTGAATTGCTATTTAAGCGTTTTGCCTGGTTTTTAATGGAATAGTTTGCCTTTCTCTTACTGATATATGGGCCTTTTTAATATATTCTGCATAGTCGTCCTTCGCCACATAGTGCGAATATCTTTTATCAGTCGGTAGCTTGCATCTTTCACTCTCTTAATGGTGACTTTTTATTCTTAATGTCTTACTTTGGAGGAAATTTATCCATATTTTATTCTTTTATTCTTAAAGGAAAATGTACAAACCGGTAAACTTGTACAGCTGCGTAACTGCCGCAACCCGGTTCTTTTTCAATGCTGCTTAGAAAATCTTTGTCCTGAGGTTTATATATAATAATATTTTAATAAAAATTCTCACTGGAGAACGATCATTCCTTGTGCTTTTCTTGACATGGTGGAAGCTGCTACTCATCCCAAGCATACATGTTATGCATGCTCTATTGTAACACATAGCACACTGCGTGATACCCTTGGTGTATCTCCCTGACCGCCCCACTAACTGTCACACATTCTTAGGTGGCGTTCAGGAGCCTGGATTCAGGGATCAGTCATATCCCAGCTCTGCCATTTACTGAGCCTTTCTGGGCCTCTATGTCCTCAGCTGTGACACAATTGTTTCTTAAAGACATGTGAGATAATAGCTGTGGTATGCTTATAACAGAGCTGGGTACATAATAACGGTTCGATAAATATTGATGACAATGATGATGGTGATGGCAACGATGATGATTTTATCTTCAAATCAAGAACAAGGTCTAGTTAACTCTTGTCTTCTAGCTCCTCTCACAGGAGGTATTTGATCCAACTTTCTCACAAGTCAATTTCCCTTGCTAATCATTTATGTTCTAAATCACTTGGTAGTAATTTGATTTTTTTAAATATCTTTGCATTCCTTGAAAGGAAGTTGCTGTTCATTATTTGTCCAAATTTACAGCAGTCTTTAAAACCCTTAAGTATATTTTTATCTTTTTAGCAAATACTTATGTAAATTTAGAGAGTAATTCATTCAATATTAATGAATTAATCTTAGCCCATTATTGTCACTCTCGAATATTTCTTTGTTACTTTTAGAACCTTTTGAAATCACTCTGATTTCATCCCGCAAAGAATAAGGCAACATATGTCAAATCATTTTGAGAAAGTCCATATTAAATAGTTTTCCTTCAGGTTGGACGGTGACAAGCCATCATATTGCTAAATAAATTCTTACCAGACTGAAGCTTCTGGGCTCAGGTTCCGTGTTTTGTTTACTGTTACTGCATCCAACTTTCTCCTGACAGGGCTCAATCAAGATGTTAGCTGTCCCTGCAAATTGCACTCTGGATGGGTTCACTCTCCCTGGCACTTACTGTGCTAAAGAAAGTTTTCCCAATGGCACACGCCTGTGTGGGTTTGTTCCTGACCTTCGTTGTTAACACAGAGACCCTCCCTCTCGTCCTCGATGATCTAATAAGCTGTAATTTCACAATCCTCTAGAATTTCACTGGAACCCAATGACTGGTACGTTTCCGAACATTGTAATTTCAGGTGCTTTCAACGTGCAGAGTTAGCAAATTAACGGAGATTTCTGACAGCTCCTTTCCCAGAGTGAATGACACTCCTGGGACCGTGGTTCCATGTGAGAAGCCATGCTCCTCCGTGGGCTGGAGCAGCTGCCACGTGGACCGCGGGCTCTGATGGGGAAGGCATCGTCGATGCTCGCTGGCACACGGACTCGGGGCCACCCAGCAGCTCCTTCCAGGAGCAAAATGAAGTCGCCAAGAGAATATTGGCTGGGGTTCTGACAGGCGCCATTGGGATAGGACAGACTGGCCTTCCAAGTTTATTATGGTTATGCATTCTGGAGGAAGATAGAACTTTGTGTTTTCCTTTCCAGTACGTGTTCATCCGAAGGCCAAAGCAATTTTGAACGAGGGCCGGCATGCCCCTGCTATGGAAATGCAGCAATCCAGTGCGCGTTGGGTCCCCGCAGGGGCTGCGAGGAGTGCTGCGTTGACCTCTCTGGAAAGGGCACTCTAATCAGTAGACGCCTGGCGAGATGAGCTCTGATTTCGTTGCTCTGTTTCTCCCGCATCTGCATGAAATCGTGTCCTTGGAACTGTACATTGCCGAGATGAGTGATGCCGGGAGAAATACATGCTCCGAAATAAACAGGAGACACAGCTAGGAGCAGAAGGCGGTGCCCACGTCCACAGCCTCGTGTGGTCGTCCGAGGGGAGGTGCCGAGTGCTAGAGCTGTGTAGGGATTTGGGGGGATGGTCTTCCCCATCACGAGGCACAGACACACGTGTCTTTCTTTTTTTTAAATCGTCACCCGAGGACATTTTTGCATTTATCTTCAGATAGAGAGGGAGGAAGAGAGAGAGAGAAACATCGATGTGGGAGAGAGACATCAACTGGCTGCCACCCACACGACCCCAACCGGGGCCGGGGACAAACTGCAACCGAGGTTCATACCCTTGAACCCGGGACTCTCTGGTCCGCGGGCCGACGCTCTAACCGCTGAGCCAAACCGGCCAGGGCACACGTGTCTTTCTTAATGGTGTATTTCCTTCGGTGGGTAATGACAGTCAGAGGTAAGGCCAATGCCTGCTGTTGAAAATGAAGCATGACAATAAAGTTTAAAGTATACAGCGCCGGTGTGGAGACAATTCCCCAGCATGGTTCTCACACGTGGAATAAACACCTCGCTCTGCTGCAGCCGTAGCACTCACTCTGGCCCTCTCAGCTCCAAAGAGAGATTTTGGAGACGTGGTCTGCATGTCCGTGGTACCTCGGGTGGACCTCCACTCCTCTCTCGGGGCTCATCGCTGTGCACGCACCTGGCCGTCCCGAGCCCCGTGTGCAGGGTGTGGCTGCTCCCGAGCAAAAGAAATGCTAGGCGAGGTCTCATGCATGAGCGCTCTCCATGGCTCAGGTAGCAAGAGGGATGGGGTGTAGGTTTTTAGCTGAGATCCGAAATGCGGATAAAGGACCGGCTTTCGATGGGAGGGTCGTGACTGTTCCATGCCTTACTGAATTGGGTTCGAGATGCTCCAGTGACGTTGCGAAACGAACAGGGGGAGCCACAAGTCTGAACCTCAGCGGTGAGAGCTGGTTTCGGTGCAAACCAAGCAGGGCACGTGCCCACGGAAGGTCTGGGTACGAATGCGGTTGCACGCGAGCGTGAGAACAGGGAGCAAAGAAGAGAGCCTTGGAGAGCCCCGGCACCTGCTGGAGTGAAACTGAGAAGAGACGAGGGGCCAGGGCCGCTGAGCGTCAGATGCTGCCGGCAGCTCCGGTAAAATGCAGAATGCAGAGTGTCCACTGGGTCTAATGAGATGGCGCTGGTGCTGCCCCCTGATGGCTGTTTTAAGAGAGTGACTGGAGGGGCATCTACACAGAGGTGTTTAAAAGAGCAGGAAGTGAGGATATTAAAACATCCAACACAGGAGACTCTTTAAAGAGTTTTTTGCTGCTTAGGGAGGAAATCGGGTGAGGACTGGAAGGGGTGAGGCATTGAAGGAATTGGGTTTCGTTTTTTGTTTGTTTTTTCCAAATCAGGTTTAACTGCCAGCAGGGAGAATCCCAGAGGGTTACTCTTCTAGAGGTAGAAAGAGTCCACTCTAGTGTCAGCTCCTGAGAAGGTGGGGGACAGGTGGGCCCAGGTAAGACCAAGGAGACGCCAGCGGCGGGGGAGAAACCTCACAGAAAGGGACAGGTGAGGGTGGCACCTGTGTAGACAGGTGTGTGTGTTTGGTGGCAGAGAAGCTGAGGGGTTTCTGTCTGAGGTCCTCTGTTTCTCTGTGAAAGAGAAGGGGAGTTCAGTTGGAGAGGGGACACGCGGGTTGAGAAGGAGGCACGGGGCTGGGCTTGCATGCCATCCGCATCGCCGCAGATGTGAGCGGACACGCAGGGTCGGATTCGTGCAGCCTCGTCATACGTGCAAAGTTGAGTGAGAATCAGGAACTTCGCGGCTTCGGAGAACACGCCGATGGATGAAGTGCCTCCCGGCCTCCGAGGGCTCGGGGTCTAGGAGGCAGACGTCGAACAGGGGATGATCACGCGGCGTGGTGAGGGCTCCCCGAGGGCGGAGGAGGCTTTGTACGTGCTCCTGTGGAAATGCACTTCCCTTGGCTGCTGAGACCCAGAGAAGGCTTGAATGGGAGAATGCTGTGTTTCGATGTAAAGAAGAACAGTAACCCACCTGGCGAGGAAAGAGGAAGTCTGTTTCCAGTAGGTCAAAGTTGTAGGAAATAAGGATGCTCCACCTAAACCAATGAGGTCACCTCGGAATATGTAGACAGAAACATCAGAGAATCGGAAAGTAACAAAGCCAGGAGCAGGGATCATCCAAGGTCATCGAGGCCCCCATGTTACAGAGCAAGACAGAGCCCGAGAGAGGAGGAAACGGAGATGAAGATGACGATGGGGGGAAAGTAGACTCCAGAGCGGCTATCCCTTCGCGGCGCTGGCTCCTCCATGCCTCTGTCCCGGAGAAGCCTCCGCTGGCTGGGATGTGCCAGGTCTGGGAGTCCTCCTGGAAAGAGGTGGCGTTTTCTGGGCTCCGCTCCCGAGCAGCAGGTGTCTGGATCAGCTGCTTCTGCACCAGGTGACGCTGAGCCCCGGGCTTTCTGTCCACGGTCGGAACAGAATTATGTCGAGAGAGGCTCCAGGCTCTTGTCCACTGCCCGGTGGGTCAGTGGGATGTAGGATATGCTGGAGAAACAGCCGCTACCCTAACGGGACCCAGTGCAGGCTGGGCAAGTCTGTCTTTGGAAAGCCCCTGATCATGAACTCGGTTTTAACAAAACAGTGCTTCTCCCCCTGCTCATGGGGTGTGCCACGTGCCTCTGAAGTCTCCCGGGGATCTACCAAGGGATCGCCCTCTGTTCTGCAGTAACCCAACCCTAAAAGATAGAGACTAGGGGAGAGAACCCAGGAAATCTAGTACCCCCATAAGTGAGTGAAAAACTTAATAACACACACTGTGTTTCAACAGATACATTCAGCGATCTTTTGTTCGTTTCCACTGAGGTTTGGCTGCCCGGGTAAGAATACTAGACGGCATCCAACTTGACATCGGCTTCTCGTTTAGGTAACGTTGCCTGTCCTCAGGTCGTGATTCTGAACATCGATACTAACTGGACAGCGTGACAGACACAGCAGGTGCAGAAAACTGTGCTGAACGGACCGTTGGCCCTCCCAGGGTCTTCCAGAACGTAGGAGCCTGGTGACCCTCGCATATGGAGCTCTTCTCTGCAGAGCTCATAGTTTTGCCCGGTGAGCGGACTCCAGGCTGGGTCTGACCCCCACTCCTGCTGCCTCGAGTCAACCTGATAACCGTAGCCGGTGACAAACTGTCAAAACAAGTCCCTCATTTACTTTTTTTTTTGGTAAAAGCGACTGTAAGACACACGTAGATTATTAAGCTTCCTGAAAAGCCAGATTCAGAGTTCAAGTTTGATTCTGGTGCTGCTAAGAGCAGAACAGGGAAGTGATCTAAAGCCAAAGGTGTGATACAAGTTTGATGGATGAAGGCCAGGAGAACGACGCGGTTATAAACACCAATCCCGGCTGCAGACCTGCGATCCGAGACCGTGACACGGGGCGCAGAATTGCCGGAACTTTCCACAGACAAGTGCCGTGTCTCTGGGATCACCCGAGGCCGGGAGAAACATGATCAGGTAGGAAAGAGTTGCCCCAGGCGAAATCAACTAGCAACGGGTAGAGCAAGGAAGAATGAAAATAAAAACCAAATACACAAACAAAAACAAATTCAAAAATCCCCAAACACCGGGATTCAGACTGTGTGCTTGATTTTTTTTTTTTTCTCTCTTTTCTTTTTCATTTGTTTGGATAGGGAAAAAAAAAATAGAAATAGCAAATGGCACTCATGAGTTGAAGAATATTTGTTGAGCATCTGCTATGGACAGGGCGCTATTGATCAGTCATCAGAAACCAAAGCTGGGCCTTAGTGGACGTTTAACTCTAGTGGGGGGGAGGAGAATACAAAAAGTAAACTGCAAACCGAACAGTACGTCTGTGTCCAGCAATAATGACTGCTAAGAAGTCCACAGGGCAGAGTAGGGCCTGGGGAGGAGAGGTAGGGAGGTGGAGAAAAAGCCACTCTCGTCAGGTGACATTTGAGCAATGCCTGAGGGAGGGCAGAGAGGGAGCTGGTGGGTATCAGGAGAAAAGGATTTCGAGTGGAAAAACTAGCCCTGCACAGCCCTCTGGTGGGAGTGTGCTTGGATGTCTGAGGAAGAGCAGGGGGCAGAGTGGCGGGAGGGACCGGGCAAGGGGAAGACAGGGACAGGTGACATGGAGCAGGGGTGTGGGTGGGCAGGGGCGCAGATCACAGGGAACACCATCAAGGCTCCTGCTCTGCTCCCGATGCGATGGGCAGCCCGCAGGGTGTGCGAGAGGCTGATAGAGCCTGACCAGCACTGGGAGATTCATCCAGTCTAGACGTGCAGACCTGGCACAGAGAGACCGTCTAGTGCAGTCCTGCTGGCTCAGCCATCCGTTACCCCAGCAGCTGCCCCATCCCTCTGTCCACAGATGGCAGGGCACCCCAGACATGGGGCAGAGTGACGAGTACGCTGAATCCCTGTCCCCAAAGAGCACCTGGTCCAGACAGGAAGACACGTCCATGCACAAGGATGACACCCACTGATTAGTGACATGGAAGGGGAGCACGGAGGGTACAAAATCCTACCAATGAACCCATCACAGCATAAAGAAGTCCCTGTCTGTAATCAGATCATTCACCTGTCCCCGTCTGCCCCAGCCCAAATGGGCTGCAACAGTGAGGACACAGGGACCTTTGGGTTTGTCCCTGTGTTGCCCCACTGATACATTTTCGTTGTTGCTGGAAGTAAAGCGCATGTCACTTAACGTGGCTTGGGTGGAGGAAGAGAGTAAGGCAGGCATCAGAAAGACCTGGAGAAGGGGACCTGGATCTTGAGGTACCTTACAGAGACACAGCCCAGGGAACAGCATGAGCCAGGACTCAGGGATAGGGGCAAGCGCGACGTATTCAGGGGACCAGGACCAGTCGTTCTGTGCGCCTGGAGATCGGGATGCCCGCCAGCGGGAGGCAGTGTCTGTCCGCAGGCAGAGTCCTAATTGTAAAGGGCTGTGGGATGAGATTCGCTATTGAGGCAGCAAAGAGCTCCAGAAGAACTCGTTGGAGCAAACGCCCCTGGCAGAAGGAGATGACGTGTTTGACGGGCACGTCTGGAGAGAGGAGACCAGGGGAGGTGACGGTGGCGTTCTAGATTTCAGGGAGACGTGGGTGTTCGCGTGTGGCTGTGCTGGCCTGGTGTCCGCGAACAGGAACGGGGTTCTGCCCCTCCTGAATAGCGGCGTGGGGTGTGGCCTCGTCTTGGGTGGTACACACACGGCGTCGTGCTCTGCTGGCAAAGGATGGCGCGTTTTTCAGATGGCAACACATTGCTGCCTTGGGACTAAGACGAATGACAGGGTTAAAGGTCCAGGCTGATGATTTTAATGTCAGCGGTTTGGATTTTTTTTTTTCTCTTTTTTTTAAACTGGTTAAATAGTAAACACAGGATTCGTTCAGAAGCCTCGGCATTAAGATCTGCCTTCCCCTCTGGTGCTTTCTGCGGCTCCCTTGGTGATGTCCTCGTCAGGGGTCGAGACCCCAGACAGCCCAGGGCTCTCTCCCAGGCAGAGTGGATTATGGGGGATCATTCAGGCTCCAGTGCTCTGGGGAGAAGTAGGAAGAGTCATACAGCGATCGTAGGTATTGATCGGTATTGGTCCGATCATCACAGCTTTCATCTTTGCGCATTTCTTCTCGAACAAATATGTCCAAGACCGCACTGTCCCGTGGGACCCCTGCTTCCCCCCGGCCCCGCCCTCAGCGGCTCTGCCTCCCTCCGGCCCCGCATGTGACATTGCTACTTTGACCCTTCACATTTGCTCCCTGACGTCCTCACTGCCTGGACCTCTTCAAGCTTGAGCCCTTGAAACACGAAACTGCCCTCCAGCTTCCTCGGCGGCCTCCTCCTCCTCAAGTCCAGGGGTGCGGGTCAAGCTTTCCTCTCCCCCTTTCTGGAACAGTCGGTGCTCACTGGCCTGCTGTGTGCCTGGGGCTGTGATCGAGAGGGAAGGTGGGCACGAAAAACAGTAGCCGCACGCGTGACACACACAGGGATGAAGGTGTGCGTCCACTGTGGCTTACCACCGCGGGGAGGGAGACTGGGTCGCGTGGGCAGTGAGAGCGTGTTTCAGAGCAGTAACCTTTCCTCGAGCCCCGCTGCCTTGCTCGTCCCCCTTGGCGGCTGACTTGTCCCCCTTTGGCCTGTGCTTGGACACACCATGAGGCAGCACGGAGCCAGCCACTCAGCCCATTCTCCTGTCCGGCTCCCACTCCATTCTCCTGTCCATCTCCCAGCCCATTCTCCTGTCCGGCTCCCAGCCCATTCTCCTGTCCGGCTCCCAGCCCATTCTCCTGTCCGGCTCCCAGCCCTCTCTCCTGTCCGGCTCCCAGCCCATTCTCCTGTCCATCTCCCAGCCCATTCTCCTGTCCGGCTCCCAGCCCATTCTCCTGACCGGCTCCCAGCCCATTCTCCTGTCCGGCTCCCAGCCCTTTCTCCTGTCCGGCTCCCAGCCCATTCTCCTGACCGGCTCCCAGCCCATTCTCCTGACTGGCTCCCAGTCCATTCTCCTGTCCGTCTCCCAGCCCATTCTCCTGTCTGTCTCCCAGCCCATTCTCCTGACCGGCTCCCAGCCCATTCTCCTGTCCGTCTCCCAGCCCATTCTCCTGACCGGCTCCCAGCCCATTCTCCTGTCCATCTCCCAGCCCTCTCTCCTGACCAGCTCCCAGCCCATTCTCCTGACCGGCTCCCAGCCCATTCTCCTGTCCATCTCCCAGCCCTTTCTCCTGTCCGGCTCCCAGCCCATTCTCCTGTCCGTCTCCCAGCCCATTCTCCTGTCCGGCTCCCAGCCCATTCTCCTGTCCGTCTCCCAGCCCATTCTCCTGTCCGGCTCCCAGCCCATTTTCCTGTCCGGCTCCCAGCCCTTTCTCCTGACTGGCTCCCAGCCCATTCTCCTGACCGGCTCCCAGCCCATTCTCCTGTCCGGTTCCCAGCCCCCGGCTGCGGGAGCACCAGGACCATGCTCCGACGTGCAGCCTCGGCGCTGGGCTCTCTCTGTCGAAGGCGCGGACCTGGTGGTCTCGTGTCCTGTGCTTCCTCACGTCCGCAGTGCTGCGTCTGTGGGGGGCTTCTCTCCTGGGGGGCTGCTGGTATTCAGGGTGGGGCAGGCACTTGCTGTACAGGACCAGCTCACGGGTTACGGCATGTTTAGCATCCCTGGGATAAATGCCAGCGGCACCGTACAGATGTTTCTACATCAAACCGAAGTAGAACCAGCCCAGCTGAGACGTCAAGTTCACCCCGTGTGAAATCAACATGAATCTCTTCCCCCCAAACCAACAGCCCCCTCCGAAATAGGAATTTCTTTCGAAATGTTCATATTTGCTTCACCCGAAAACCAAGGAGTCCCCAAATGCCACCCTTTTCAGTGCATTTTGCCTCTTCTTCTGTTAGACAACATACCAGGGTCATGAGACTCCAGGTCTCTGTCACTCACTCAGTCCCAGAGTGGTGCCTCCATTTCCAGTCTCCTTTCCCTCGCGGCACCTCCTGGGACAGCGCACTGGCCATGCCTCTCACTCGTTTCAAACCCCCAGTAACAGACGTCTACCCCAGAACCAGGGCTGAATAGGTACATTAGGTTCCACATATAAGTGAGATCATGTGATACTTGTCTTTCTCTGACTGGCTTATTTTGCTTAGCATAATACTCTCCAAGTCCCTCCATGCTGTTGCAAAGGGTAAGAGATCTTCCTTTTATACGCCTGCATAGTATTCCATTGTGTAAATGTACCACAGCTTTTTTTATCCACTCATCTGCTGATAGGCACTTGAGCTGTTGAACAAAATAAAATGATGAACAAAATAGACCCAGAGACATGGAAGCGTGAAATAGACTCACGAATCTTGGGGTGGGGGGAAGGGGGGACTGGAAGAGATTAACCAAAGAACATATATATATATATATATATATATATATATATATATATATCCCATGGGCATGGACAATAGTGCAGTGAATGCCTACTGGGGAGTGGGAGCAGGAGGGAGGGGGTGTATGGGAGGAAAGAGGGGACATCTGTAATACTTTAAATAATAAAGATAATTTAAAAAAAAAAAAGGCTGAATAGGTACCGAGAAAGCCCTACTCATGAACATTTAAAAATGGATGAAAAAAAATTTTTTTTTTACTTCTTGGACATATATCTTTGAGCTTGTATGAAAGTGAGGAAGATCGCAGGGGCCTGAAATGAACAAAACTGGGGACCAAGAGCATAACTGAGGGGTGAAGCCGGAGCTGGCCCGGTGGCTCCTGCCATCCTCTGCGGCCCACAGCTTCCGTTCCCGTGACTGCGTGGGGACGAAGGGGCCGTCCTGAGTGGTGCTAGGAACCATATATCCCTTTATGGAAACCTAGAATCCAAGGGTCTAGATTCTCAGTGAAAAAATAAACAAAACCAAAAACCCACCCTGCAGAAGAAGATGGTGTAGGAAATGGGACTGTCTGGACCTTGGCTTGGAGTAAAGAGGAAAAGAAAGGAACTATGCCTCGAAGTTATTTAACAAAAAAATCCGTTCTGGTGCTTGTTTCCAGGTCAACTTCACACCATTTCCGTGGTTGGAAACACACTCAAGCCGGAGGGGTGGGAGAGGGGCGAGGCCAAGGCCCAGGCACCTGAGGAAAGCAACTGTGAATCACATGAGAGGAACAGAGCTGTAGACCTCAGAGAATTCCCACGGATACATTTCTAAGGAGCATGATCTCAAAGGGAAAACAAGGATGAACTGTGTGGAGAAACGAGGTACCATCCTTGTAAGTCGATTGAAGTAACTCGGAGCGTTTTCAGTCCCCCAGGAACTTAAGATACTGAAATTTTTGGATCAGATTGTTGTTTTTAAAGGGGAAATTAAAGACTTAAGAAAGGAAGACACTATCATCAATAGTGAGTAGCCTTTGAAGAAGAACCCAATAAAAGTTATAGAAATCACAGTGTAATGGATAAAACTGAAGGCTGACGTGAGAGAGGGAAATGGAAAATAGGTTCTGAAGACATTTGCCAGAGATCTGCCCAGTGAGACGCACAGCTGTTAAATATGAAGGAGAGATGGAGAGCAAGAAAATTAGATCAATGGTATTTAATACTCGGCGAGTTTGAGTTCTGGAAGAAGAGACATGAAAAGGAAAGGCAAGCTCTATTTTAGGGCATTTGATGAAGAATTCACCAGAACTGAAGAAATATGCACATTCCGATTCAGAAGGAGTCACAACGGATCCAAACAAGAGTAAGAAAAAGTCCCAGCTGGACAGAGAGAAAACACAGATTACCTACAAAGAGAACGAATATTAAACTGACAGTTGGCATCTTAACAGTGGAAACCTAGAGACATTAGAATAGTATTTTCCAACGGTTATGAGAACCATTGACCTTCAATATACCACCCAGAAAAAACTATCTAGTATACATAGAGTCTAAATAAAGTTATTTTTAGACAAATAAAAACAGTAATTGTAGATCAGGGAAATTTTTTAATCACTATGTAAATAGAGCAGCACTATCCCAAAGAACTTTCTGAGGTGACAAAAAAATTTGCTGTCCAGTATGGTAGTCACTAGCACATATGGCTAGGGGACTGAAGAACTAGATTTTAATCTTATTTAATTGTAATTTAAAGAGCTGCATTTAGATATTATCTATCTATTAGGCAACACAGATGGGATAACATAGCATAATTGACAAGTGAGAGTTAATGAACATTTATAGAACAATTAGAGAACAAACATTTTTTTCAAGTACATATCAAACATTTGTTTCAATGTTGACCACAAATTAGAACAAATCTCAACACATTTTATATTATTGGTAGCACGTAGATTTTGTGCTCTGGCCATGATCATATTAAATTTCTTAAATCCACTGAAAAGACAACTTAATATACAATTGGAAATTTTAAGACACTTCTAAATAATTTATGAGTGATAGAAGAATTAATAATCAAAATTAGATAATACATATTACCAAATGAAAATGACAACCACATAGTTCAAAACATGAGAGATATTCCTAAAATGGTATTTTGATAGAATTTGCAATCTTAAATGCATCAATTAAAAAATTTGAAAGGTTAAAAATTAGTAAGCTATGCATCAACATTAAGAAATTAGACAAAGGACCCTGGAATATATCCAGATAAAATAAACAGATAAAATAAATGTAAAAGCAGGAATTAATGAATTACAAATCAAATGTACAAAAAGATCAACGAAGCTGATTCTTTGGGGAAAAAAAAAAACTAGTAAAATCAATAAACGTCTGTCTAAACTGGTAAAAATCAAAACAAAAAAAGAGGGAGAAAGAAAGGATACTAGTAGAAATGAAAAAGGGAACAGATATACAAATTTTTACCTATATATTTAAATGTTTATGTGTAATGGACAAATCTGTAGAAAATATAACAAATGGATACAGCAGTTATGCAAGAATATAAGCTTCTATGAATGGATATGATATAACAATTAAAGATATTAAATTACATTAGCCTCATATAGTTTACAAATGACTCCAATCTTACACAGTTCTCAAACCATTCCTTGAGTCCAGTATTAACTTTATACCAAGACACAGTGATAGAACGAAGTGGGAAAGTATCTGGCCAATGTTATTTATGAACATGGGAGCAAAATGCTAAACAAAAGAGCAAAGTGAATCCAACAACTTATACTAGTAATGATTTTTCACAACAAAGTTTATTTTTTCATAAGTACTATCATTTTTAAAAAGCTATAAATGCAATTCGCACCAACAGCTAAAAGGGGGAAACATCATCATTTCATTAAGTGAAGACAAAGCATTGAATAAAATTAAATATCAATTCAAGTTTTAAAAAATATCCTAGCAGAGGATAAATGGAAAAGAACTCCCTTAAACAAAAAGATGAAATGTTTTTAAAAAGTGACAGTAGCATCGCACTTAATGGTTAAACATCGAAAGCATTTTCCTTAAAAGCAGTAAACAAATAAAGAAGACTCTCACCACCATAAAGTTTAATATTGAACAGTAGGTAGTAACCATCACATTAAGACAGAAAAGAAAATATCAAGGCATCCAGTTAGGAAAAGAAGAAACAAACTATCATATTCATAAATAACAATGTAGGTTGCAAAAATTAAAAATATCAATGGTTAATTATTTGAACTAATAACAAGAGTTTAACAAGTTTTCTGGATACTATATCAACATAAAAAATGCAATTGTATCTCTCTACCTACCAGCACAAGTTGTTACAATGTGTACTGTTTAAAAACATACCATTTCTAAATAAATCTAACAAATATGCAAAAGGCCTTTATCAAGAAAGTTATGGTTTATTCAGAGGTGTTTAAAAGCATCTAAATGGACAGATTTATCATGACCATAAATAGGATAAGTGTATATTGTTAGCATGTCAATTTTTCACCAATTTATTTATTGATTCAGAGTCATTCAGTTCAAAGTCTTAGCTGGATTTTTTTTTTTTTTTTTTACTTTTTCTTTTTAAATGAAGTGAGATTTATTAACAAAACATTAAGTGAAATTCTCTGCAGTATTTAGTGCATTCACAGTGTATGGGGCCACTATACTTACGTAGTTTCAAACATTCTCATTCGCCTTTGTATCCTTTCCATCTTAGTGAATGTGGGTACTGTCAGACAGCAAGGCGTAAAGCCTTCATAATTGGAAATTACTGAACGTAAACGTCTCTCCAATAACTCAGAACCTAAAAGAGCATATTTCGTTCCCAGTCCCCAGATTGTCTCTCTGGCACCAAGAAGGTGCTTATAAATTATGTAACATGCCATTTCAGTTGCAAAAGAATATTTTGCTAACTAATTTGAAAAGTTAAGCCCTCTTTTATTACTATTTTTAAATTTTTTCTTTATTGATTTTAGAGAAGAAGGGAGAGGGAGAGAGAGAGAAACATCGATGAGAGAGAACATCGATGAGAGAGAACATCGATTGGCCGCCTCCTGCATGCCCCCCACTGGGGATTGGGCCCACAACCTGGGCATGTGCCCTGACCGGGAATCGAACTGGCGACCTCTTGGTGCATGGGTCGATGCTCAACCACTGAGCCACACCAGCCAGGCGTTAAGCCCTCTTTTAAATATAAAGCAAGCCAAGGTACATCCATTATCAACCAAAAGGAGTCAAGACACGGGATAGCGAGACGATGTAAGTGGTAATCTGGGTAAGGCACGTTCTTTCAAATCCGTACAGTTTTCAGTGAAGAATAACAATAAAGGGAGCAGCCACTACTCACGCCAGTCATTGTCCCTGAGACCCAGTTAATTCCCTCTTCATTTGTTCTGTAGAGAGGAAAAGAAATATTTAAATAATTGGCGAGGGCTTTTCCAGTGGAAAAAAGACTACAAAGGTGCATTATGACATTATGTAAACAGCATGTGGTTCCGTCCGACCACCTGGGTGTCACGAACCACATTTGCTCCTGGGGCTGTGGTACAAAGGAATTAACCGTGGGGGCCACAGAGGCCAGCGACCCGAAAGAAACCAAAGTCCAGTTACCTGAGAGTGCATTGGCCTGTGTTGCCCCCTTTAACACTGTTCAGAACTGTGAACTCCCATCTAATCTGTCCCTTTGATGCCATTCACATTAATAAAATCTAATGTGTTTGAATAGGATTCAAAGTGATTTGATTCAACTCAAGTGTGCTGGGTGGAATCAGTCCTTGATGGAAATCTATTAAATTCCATTCCATAAAAATAAATTTAAATAGTAGGCAGTGAAATTAATTTTTAATTAATGAACATTTTAGTTCAGGCCCATTTTGATCATGAACTTCAGTTTTCCATTTCTAAATGTGGACCCTATTCCAATTAGGAAAATCCTGTGTCATTCCAAAAGATGCAACAGGAGGCTAATGAGCTACATTCATTTCCGTTCATCCCTAATCAAATGAGTTTCGTGACATTCAATCACAGAGATAAAATGTTCATCTTTAACAACCACATAACATGTTTACAGTGTAACTTCACAGCGATGAGTTTTCCCAACTTTGCATCGCGGTCTGTAATACGAACTCCACGAGAGTTGTGGGGATCCATTCTGTTTGGTCTTTATATTAACACAGAACAACATAGAATTGGATGGGTGGGAAACCAAGGAGAATATCGTTATCCCGTTGAATACGCTGATTTCACAAAATTTATAGGATGCTTGAGATATAGTCTTTTGTATCTGAGAATGCCCACATATATGATTTTTAGTTTTATTTTTAAAGTTCTTAAAGTAAATAGTAAAATACAGGCATTTGGACTTAGGATCATGGTTATGAATTTGCACACACACAAAAAAAGTGTTAGAATGACTAGACTATTCTGAAAAAACTAATTGGGATTGTTAATGGAGGTGTTACCGTTACATTATCATCTCTTCACGTCTTACCTAGAAAACAGGGTCCTGGACTGTATCCCCATGGGACCTCTGTTCTATGAACTGAACCCACATGGTCATTTCTCCAAGTCTGTGGATGGCAGACCTGTCTGAGGACAAGGATCGCCAGGGCATTAGTGAGTCTCAAGATCTTCCTCTGAGATTCATATTCTACAGATCTTATTCTGTAGGCCAGATAGGAGCCTCAGATGACTTAGGGAAGCTGGAAACCCTTCCCTTTACTGACTGACCTCCCACCAGAGGAGAAAAACACAGGAGCAGTTACCCCTCAGATCCTGAGTCTTGGGCTGCCAACGGTCCAGCTCCTGGAAGTCATCGCATAGGCACCAGCTCACACGTCGAAGGCAGGTGCCTCTACCTCACTCTAGGACTAGGAGTCTGTTCCCCTTTCCAGTGCCTGGGGACAAGGGCAGCTGCCATTGTTGCAATGCCTGGGGACAAGTTAGAGCTGGAACCCTTGGACTCTGCACATCTCGTACTGAAGGAAGAGGGAGCTCTGTCCAGCTTCATCATCCAATTGACAGCTCTCAGGTTATCTGGAGGGCAGGCTGTTCAGTAGCTATAGCACCTGCAAATGTCCTCTCTGCTCCTGCCCAGCCCGCAGCTCATGGTTCTGTCTTACCTTCTTCTCTGGGTCATTGGCATTGGAAGGAAGGTTCTCACAGGCATGCACTCTAGAATTGCACCAATTAAAGACGCCGTTACTTAGTAAGCATATTATCACCATTCCTACCTCGGAGTGTGGTAATCAGACCCGAGTGGTCAGCGGAAATTGACTGATGAAGAGGAGAGAAAAACTGAGTCAGTGGTGCCCTGGTAAAGACGGAGGGGAGGAGGAAGTGGGAGACTTTTCAGAGTGCAGTCACTTCCTTGGAAAGAGGGTCCTGCACTGTGGGGGCTGCAAACAGCCAGAGGCTGCGGGACAGCAGGGGCCCGGGAGGGCTGCATGGACGCTCCAGCAGGGGGCAGTAAGCAGAGCATCGAAAGGCAGGTTTCTGCTGTTTTTGTACCTGTTCTATTTCCTCTGCTAAAAAGCCCCCTGCAGGTGAGTCATTCATGGAATTTGTAGATCACTAGATAGTAGTAGGTATAATAAAACTAGGTTTTATTAAGCTAAAATGATGCTTTTAAGTTTTCATTTTGGAGACCATAAACCCTCATGGTATTATTTTTAATATTCTCTAGAAGTGGATGGAATGCAACTAATTAAATGTCCCAGCGACCATTCTGGGTCTCATGGTAGAATGTACCAGGATAATATTTATTTAAGAAAACTATTAAGTTATTTTGTGTAGCCCAGAAGGGCCAAAGAACACATTTTGCAAATCACGGGTAGGTGCCACACTTCCAGCAAGAGGTCCCTCTGCGTTTGCGCTTGAGTTTCCAGAACAACTTGTCCTTACCAGAAAAAATAACAGAGATCTGTTGGTTTCTTTAAGTCTTGGGAAACAAGTAGCCTCTTTTCTTTCCCAATTTAATCATCCAAACCATAATAAACCCTTGAAAGTCATAAAGCCAGCCCTTGAGTACAAGCAGGATAGTGATTATAGTTAATTCAGTCCACGTTTGGCTCTTTAAATACAACATGCCTTTGATAAGTCGACTTCTAGTTAACTTAGAATATGGTTCAGCATTACCCAGTCTTGTCCCAGTGATGACCCCTATTTAATATCGTTAACAAGAGTCTTCCTATTCTGAGGTTGGAGAAGTTCTTGAACTCTTGGCACTGGGTAATTAACTTATTTCTTTTCTAACCACTTCTTAAATTAAAAAATACATATTTTTTTCATTTTTATTGCCTTGAACTGCTTTCCCCCGAAGCTAATTAACAGGTAAATAATGATTCCTAAAGCAAAAAAGTAGAACTTTGTTAGCACAGCGCTGGAATGAGGCACTTCTCTGCTCAAAGAAAATTGAGTCATTCTCTTCTTGCCGAATACCAGGTACACACCAAATGAATCGTTTATTTTGATGATAGTGGTTTAATGTACACCATAGTAGCCAGTGCTGTAACTGAAGACACAGGTGCTCTTTCCCTGGGGTGTGTTTCTCTGATTGGCATGCTTCTGCTCGCGACAGATGTGGGAACAGCTCGGGAACACATCCTGCGTGGTACTTACCTTCTTTTCCCAGGAAGGAAAACAAAATAGCATTGACTTTGCGTCACCCTAACTGGGGCCATTCGTGGTATGAGACCAAAGCGTTGTGATTTAAGAAAGAGGTGGGGGATGGGGAAGAAATGGGAAATGGGGCTACTCCCACCTGGCCACTAGTGTGTCAGCTGCTTGCAGTGAATACAGAAAATGTCACTGCATATATTCCCTTTGGATCCTGTCCTGGTGTCCAGTAAGACCCCCGCCCCACAGGAACTGAGGGTCTGCCCCGTGGGATGAGCTCATGCAGAGCTTAGGGCTCCTCCTGGAACCCCATGGTCCAGGCACCTTGACAATGAGACTTCCTTTCCGGGCTCGTCCCTGCTCCCAGAAGGTGCTGGTGGGAATGAGCTGGCTCCCCTCTGCGTTTCCCCCGTAGCACATTTCTCAGTCTCACGCCGAAGGAGAGGCTGAGACTTCGCTTGCTTCTCTGACACCACTCTGATTTTTATAAAGAATACCGAGCCAACTCCTTTGGTTCGTACAATGTACCATCGCTCTCTGTAATGAAACGCTAACACTGTTGGATTGTTCTAGTCACTGAAGGAATAATCAAAAGCAGAGCTGAGGTTCTGAGCTACATCCTCTCACTGGTTATTTGAGGTGCAGACAGAACAAGGGAGCTTCCTACCAGACCGTCCATTAACTCCGCTTCTCCAGATGTCTGGTTCCTTTCCTCTCCTCCACCAGCTGTCTGAGTGTCTGCTAGATTCCAGAAATCATGAGGGACCAAAACTCCTCTGAGAAACGGAATGCAGCATTAGGTCAGCTTGAAAAGGTGCCGTGCAGTAATGCTGCGCTAACCAGTCTGGGCATGCTTCTGCATTTTCAGGGGCAGGTGGTGGTTTGGAAGATGCCGGGGGCCTTTGCAAGGTCAGGGGGACACCGCCACCTTGGCTTCCTCCTGTCACCTGGCCAGCGATGGAAGCCGCAGAGACCTAGTACAGCTCACAGGCCAGATGACTTGGCTCAGACTTCATAGTTTCCATAAATGGGATTTCTTAAGCCTTATTTTTTTTTTTAAACTCTTGACTGCATCAAAAGAAAAGAGAAGTTTTTATTGATTGTGTTTGCAACATCGGGAAGCATCAGAAGTTGGATGCTTTTCTCTTTACTCTGGTGGAAAGAGAAGGGAGAAGCAAAAGAACTGCATATGGAAATCAGACGTGGCCTGCTGGATGCTGGGACGAGGCCCAGAGGGGCAGAAGGCAGGGTTCAGAGGGGGCCCTCACCTCGGAGGGCTGGCTTCTTCCTCCCTTCGGAACAGGGCGCTAAAGTTTCCCTCTCTCCTGTTCACGAAATGGCGTCAAATCTGTTTATTAAAAATCCAGGTGTCCTCAGTGGTCACACCAAAGGAAAAATAGTAACTTTTCCAAAATTAAGTCAAAGTGGGGGGGGAGAGTGGAGAAGAAGGGGTCAGAGGGGAAAAAAGGGGAGGACATCTGTAATACTTTCAACAATAAAGACAAATTAAATAAATGAGTGAAACAACAACAAAATAAAATTAAAAAGTACTTGTTGATAGATATGTTAAAAAAAAAAAAAAAAGTCAATGCAACTGGAAAATCCAGAGCTTTGTCTGAAGTGGGAGAAGGCCTGAATACCTCCTTCCCAGTTTCAGAGCATTCGCAAGCCTGAACCTGGGTCCCTACAGCTCATGACTTTAAATTGCCCACCTTTTAACAACGTCGTCCCTGAGGGAGACTCTTAGCAGACCTGAGAAAGACTGCTGCAGTTTTTACATCGCTCCAGCGTGGCCCTTACTTCCGTGTGTCATTGGTTGAGATGGTGTGACCGTTCCCATGGCAACGCATCGAGGGCAAGACTTTTCCTCCTGTTTATTTCCAGCGCTCGCACAGATACTGGGACAATATCCTTGTCAGAGCTGCTCATTCTCTCCTTCCATCCCCCCCCCCACCCCACCTGCTGCTACCTGGCTGCTTCTCCCCAATTTTACGCGAAACTCCTCTCCACAAAACCTTCGAGCTGTAAAATAAAGACAAAGTGTACATCCTCATCTCCTTTTTTAAACTTAGATTCTTTTTGTTGTTGTTGACACTATTATGGATGTTCCCCATTTTCCACCCTTTGCCCCATTCACCCAGCCTCTGCCCCCCACCCCAGTCCTTTACCACACTGCTGTCTGTGTCCGCGGGCTATGCCTCCATGCATATCAGTTCTTTGGTTAATCTCTTCCCATCCCTCCCATCCCTTCCCCTCTGAGATCTGTCCGTCTGTTCCATGCATCCGTGTCTCTGGACCTATTTGGTTGTAAATCTTCATCTTAATGGGCTTGACTGTGAGGTCAGACCATGCTGACCACACTGCTCTTTTGGAAATTCTTTCCTTGTTTTTTGTCCTTCGCTCTCTTTGACTACTTTCTTTCTTAACCTCCGCGATGGCCATCCATCCCCCGCTCCTCCTGCTGCCTGAGTGCTGTTGGAATCTAAAAGATTCTAAAGCATTTTCCTCACCACAGATATTTTCTGGTTTCCCCTGATGGTTCCTAAAATGGGATTTCCAGCCCAGAAACTGCTCCTGCGATCCAGACTACGATAGTCCGTCCCTGTTTCATGTATCCAGCTCATCATCCTTTCCTCGACACGCCCTAAACATCTCACCTTCCTGTCACCTGCCTCGGTTTAGCACATCCCCGTCCTCCTAGTCACCCGAGCCAGAAACCTAGCATTAGCCCAGGACACCCGCTTCCTGCCTTCTCTCCCACCCGAACCCCAACAGCCCCAAACCCCGTTATACCTCCTTCGCCTCTTTCTCATTTCTCTTCCTCTCCTTTCCCACTGCTATTGTCTTATTTCTCTTCTGGCCTCCCTGACTTCATCCCCCTGAAATCCGCCTTTCATCTGACTGTATCTTTTAAACCTCAAATGTAATCATAATCCCCTGCTCGAAATTCTTTATCTGTTTCCCATTACTTACAGGATGAAGTTCAACCTTCTGAAATAGGGGAGAAATCAACAGTGTAAAGCAAGAATAAACCAATGCAAAACAGTTTTTATTTGGACAAGGTTATTTTTGTGATGTGGCCTTTAGCTACTTTTTTTTCTTTATTGATTTGAGAGAGAGAGGAAGGGAGAGGAAGAGAGAGAGAGAGAGAGAGAGAGAGAGAAACATCAATGAGAGAGAATATCAATTGGCCGCCTCTTGCATGCCCCCCACTGGGGATTTGGCCCCACCTTGGGCATGTGCCCCAACCAGGAATCGAACTGGTGACCTCTTGGTGCATCGGTCGACGCTCAGTCACTGAGCCACACCGGCCAGGCCTTTATCTGCTATTTATTACCACCTACTCCTGCTCTCCTCTCAAACATGTCTCGTCAGCCCCATTCCACCACAGATGTACATACTCCTACGTATACTTTCCATATAGAAGTTGACCCTTCTGCTCCCTTTGCCTGGGAGCCCTTACCTCTACATCCTTATTCACCCAGGTGACACCCACTCAACCTTCCAGATGGAGCTCAGATATTTTCCCTCTTCTAGGAAGCCTTCCCTCGTGGCCCCTTTTCCCCTCACTCATCCTCCTCTGTGTTCACAGTACTTATTAAAAGGTATTCTCAGTCTGTATCTTTCTCCTCCCTCATGCTGCTGAGTTTCTTATAATGTTTGACGCATAATGGAAACTCAGTGGATGTTTGATGATTGGATGGATGAATGAATGAATGAATGAATGATAGGCCAAATAATGAAGTAAAGTATGTTGTGTAAAGAGCATTGTACAATGTCTTGTAAGATATAGTGTCGAACTTCTGGTTTGAGAGCTAATCTGTATGATTGAAAGAATCGCTTAAGTTTCCTAGACCTAAGTTCCTTACCTGTAAACTAAGGTGGTCCTACTAAGACACAACGAAAGTCCACGTTTCGCTCTAATATTCTGTAACCTCCATGACTGTCATGTCACGGAAAAGCACAGCAAGTCATGAACTAGTTGTCCATCACAGAGTTACTGTGTACCAATGGGCCCCCCCCTGTGGACGTACCCCATCTGGGCAGCCAGTGTGCAGAACAGACTCCTGCGTTACAGAAGCTGGACTGTAAACGTTTCTTCCAAGGAAAGGGGTGCATATCCTGCTGGGAAAACTTGACCTTACAGTTCCCTCTGCTATTTTTGTTGTTGTTAATCCTCACCCAAGGATATTTTTCCATTGATTTTTAGAAACAGTGGAAGGGAGAGAGGGAGAGAGAGAGAGAGAAATATCCATGTGAGAGAGACACATCGATTGGTTGTCTCCCGCCTGACCTCCCCTCCCCCCACTGGGGCCAGGGATCGAACCTGCAACCCAGGTACGTGCCCTTGACCAGGAATCAAACCTGCAACCCTTTGCTCCACAGGCCCTCTCTCTAACCGCTGAGCCAAACCGGCCAGGGCCCCCTGCTCTTTTAAATTAAATGCCCCTATTATGGAAACACGTGCACTTTTAAGAGGGGTAGGTGATGTTCAGTCTGTTAGAAGAAGGGAGCCATTGTCCTACCCCTGACTCAACGTGCCTTCCCCTTTCTCCTAGACGGGAGTCCCTTCACCTGGTGGGTCGGCAGAGCCAACGAGAAGCACTACTACTGGGGCGGCTCCGCGCCCGGAATTCAGAAGTGCGCCTGCGGCATCGAGCGCAACTGCACGGACCCCAAGTACTACTGCAACTGCGACGCGGACTACAAGCAGTGGTGAGTGTGGGCCCGGCCACCGAGCTCGCCCTCCTGTGCCTGCCCGGTCACGCTGATGAGAGCGCGAGCAAGTCTGAACAGTGCTGGGGTCGTACAATAATAGGTTAGGAAGGTTTGGAACGGACCCAGTTGACAAATGTCGAGAGCCTTTGGAAAAACATAAAAGCAGGAGGAGGTCAGGGCTACACGGGTGTGCATGGAGAAGTAGACGGACGCACAATGGATGTGTCCAGGTATTATCCAAGGAGGAGGATAATGAGCCGTGGAGCAGGCGGTGATTTGCATCGTATGCAGCGTGCTTTGTGACTATGGAGGGGATGGCCACGGGTGGGAGCCCACGTGGAGGCCCGTGAGAGCGTCCACAGTCACGTCTCCGACGGCGAGCGCGTCCACCTCCTGCAACGTTTGCTTTGAGCGGCTGGACGGGGGGGGGGGGGGGGGGGGGGGGGGGGGGGGGGGGGAGGACGGGGGTGTGGGAGGGAGAGGGAAAACCACGCTTTGCTGCTGTCTGCAGTAAAAGTGCTTGCTGCTCTACTCTTTTCATGCCTTGAACTGTGTAGACCTTGGATAGACATCAGTTCGAGAAAGATCTATTTTGGGTTTCTTTCATCCCTCGACTGGCTTTTGTCCTGCTTCACAGTGAATGGCGGGGTGTGTGTCCGTAATAGATGAAGATAAAATCAGTTGTCATTCCGCGTGAAAAAGAGAGGCCCGGGAAGTTCTAAGCACGGTGCCTGCCAGAAGCGCGCCGCCAGCTGGCACCTGCTCCTCCCAGCTGCAGAGACCTGGAGAGGGCTCTGTTCCGGCCTGCCTCTAGGTGGCGGCAGAGAGCACAGCCCAGCCTGTCTTCACATGACCAGCCCCAAATTACTGGGGTGGCCTCCGTTTTACACGATTTAGAAGGCAATTTGCAAGACAAGTTTAGTCCACGAGTTAACTGTAAACTAATTCTGATTATAAAGTTATAGATACATTTTTTGTAGGATGTCACCCTATCTTTTGAAGGCTTTTTTTTCTTATTTTTTGGCAAATGCATTACCGAGGCTACATATTGAAGTGGCTTAGAGTTTCTGTGTACGTATGTATGTAAATCGCTATCATTATTCTTTAACTGTGGTGTATGGTAAAGAGAGAAGCATGCTATTCCATTTTTAATTGTGTCTCACTGAAAGCTGTTCATGCACACACACATCTATACAAAGACTGGGAGTCGGGGACATGGAGTCAGAAAGACCGTTGAATGAAGTTAACTTTCTAATTCCTGTCGTCAGTCATTCATTCATTCTGTCAGTCATTTACTCAACAAATATTGGTTGAAGTCTTACGTGCCAGGGACTCATCTGGGGTGAGATAAAACAGTGAATGGCAGTAGCAAGAACCCCAGCCCTGGCTTATGCTCTGTTGACCTGTTTTATAGTTGTGTGTCCTTAAGCAAGTCCCAAGACGCTCCCAGATTCGTTCACCCTTTGGGAAGCTCACGCAGGGGTGCAGCCTCCCTGACTGCAGGCGTGAGCTCTGTCACAGATGGTTCCGTCCAGGTACCCCACGGTGTTCAGTTCTGTAACTCCTTCCGCACAGGAGCGTTGAGATATTCGGGAAAAGGAAAACAGAGTGCATGCATTCAAGTGAAGTTCATTTTGGTCAGACATCAGGCTCAGTGCTGGGGACACCAGGGCAAACAGAGCACGTTCTCTGTCCTCGCGGTGCTGAAAACACCACCCACAAATAGACAAGGTAGTACACGCCACGCTCTGATGAAGACATTGCAGGAAGCAAGGGAAGTCTGACTGAGGGAGTGGGGGGAGCTGGGGAAGTCCTTACAGAGAGGCATGCTTGAGAGAGGACAGGCTGCAGCCACACCTCCTTGCAAGGCGGTCTTGGAGGAGAGGCATGAATACGCATGATCAGGTTGGGGGACCGTCTGAACAGTAGCTCTGGAATGTGATGTGGAGAAGAAAGGAGAACCACAGTAGGGCTGAGCATGCAGGAGGTATAACATTAGATCTTCCATTCATTTTAGGGGTCGTAAGAGTTCGTATTTATCTACAACAAGCCCATGGAGGAGACTTGATGGGAGAGGCGGGAGGGGGGAAGGAGGCTGCCATGACAGCCCTTGAAAGACATCGAAGGCAAAACCATGGAGAAGAGGAAATGTCTATGAGGCGCTTTGGAAGTGATATCTACAGAACTTGATAGTTATGGCTATTCAAGAAGAAAAAGAGGAGACGGCTCCCCGTCAGGCACCCAGAAATGGACTGGAAGCAAGGTCATATATCAGGGTCAGGGATAAAGCTTGGAGTGGGTAGATGATGAGTTCAGCTTTGAAAATATTAAGTTTGAGGCACCAGCATCACATCATATCCAAACCCAGAGGGACACCATTAGTGGGATTACCGATAAGAAATGTAGACTTTAGAGAAACGTATTTGCATCTGAAAACATTTCCAAGAACACACCTGAATTCAGATCACAGGTGAGACGCGACCTCACGCTCACACACGCTCCTCTGGCAGGATTTGCTTGGATCATGACTTTTCACAGTTACTCAGAGACTCAGACACTGCTGACGCCTTGTTTCCTTCTGGCTGAGTCGCAGCTAACGCATCCTCCCCCCTTTGCCTCTTTCAAGTTCGTCTAATGTCTCATAATGGAGGCATTGTACTCTGAGAAGACAGAAAGTATGATGAATATGTTTATAATAAGTAACTATTAAGATGACCTTCCCTATCTGGCACAAGAAAGAAAGTTTTCGATGATGTCTTATCCGTCTTTGAATTCACCAGCACCCGGCGAAGGCCCCGCTCCGTGGATACTCTCAATACTTTGGAATGAGTGTCTGTTTCTGGAGGTGTGTTCCAAACTGTCAGGGGCAGTGTACAAAGAGCAAGGCTTGGAGCTGGGACACTTGATATCTGGGCCCAGATTTGCTATTATTCGGGGAGGTTTTAACAATCCCGAAAACTAAGACTTACTGTCTGTATAATAAAAATACATCTTGCGTGGTCAGGTTTGGTGAGGACTGCATGGAAGGTAGGACATGAACCCTTCTGTAAACGGTGCCGCACAGGACGCATGGCTGCCTGCAGTTCTTAACTAGTAGTTCTCACCGCGATTCCTGACCATTCCAAGTGAATCTTAAGGAACGAAAACAGACCTTGGAAAGTCGGTTCCTTCCTGTTCTCCACCTGCTATGCAGCAGGTCGCGGTGAAGTTATACCACGTGGCAGCATGGGGAACAGGGGTTATCACGTGAAGAGAAGGTACATGTCCCCCAGCACCATCAACCCTCGGAGAGATGCTGGAGCCAGGCTATTATGCTGAATGCATCAAGGTGTGTGTTCCAAGGAACCTTTGCTTCTCCCACTTCTCATGGGCAAGGAGAGCAGCGTGGTCAGTGGGGAAAATCACTCTTAGAGCACCGGGTGGCTGGCGTAGGGGCAGCTGTCTACAGCATTGTCTGGGAGTCCTGGAATAGGGGGGTAGCCAGACCCCTTTAGGAAGCCGACTTTGGGTGCAGCCCCCCTGACCGGAAGTGGGGAGCACAGTGAGCTGGCCCATTGTCCAGGCAGCCCAGAGTGTGTGCTCCCACAGTCACTGCCAGCCAAGTCTTTCTGTCCCACCACAGAGGAGAACTGAGTCAGAAACAGGAAAATCCAGTGCAGAAATCCAGGGGAAACCCACGTGTGTGAAGCCACATTCACTGGGACATAAACGTTATAAACGTTCTACAGGATCTCATGCTTTCGGACACTGCGTCAGCTGAGAAAGTTCTCTCTTCCAACGATCGTACCTTAATCGCAGCGAATCGTGTGATTCCAGTGGACGGAGACCGGAATGGGTGCCAGCTTCTCCCAGGCCAGTTCCCCTGCATGTGGCCCAAGGCAGGACATGGACTTCGTAAGGTTTCATGTCAACAAAATATAGATAGCCCTTCCCCAACTCGTGTGAAGATTTGGGAAAGTACTGTTATAAGTGAATGTTTAAAACTGCAATAGGGTATATTATTGTTATTACTGCTAAATGGGACTCTAGCTCAAATTCATTAAATTACCTTAAATTGCAGATTGATAAATTGGGGCCTAGGAAACTTTAAATTATTTTCCAACAATGATATCACTTTCCAAAAAATGAGAAGCAAACAGAAGACCAAGACCAAACTTCCAGCCTGATGGGTTTCTATCCTATCACGGCCAAGGAAGACTATTTATGCTGGTTTTAACTTTCTAATGATTTATGGATTTGATATTTTCACTACTTAAATGTACGTTCCAAATGTAGAGCTTAAACGACAGACCCCCATGTCATATGTCCTTTTCTCAAGAACTCTAAAACTTCGATTAAGCATTTGTTCTTCTTTGCGAGAGTAAAATACACAGAAACGGGGCTCAAATGAATGCAGGTGTGGCCAGCCGGCGACCGGGACTCACAGCAAAGAGGCAGGGGCCGGTGAGCACTAGAACCATCTCCAGAATTGCCAGACTGTCTACGCTGTGAGAAGTTTTGCACTGTTACTTCCGAGATTGAAAGTAAATTTAATATGTGTGATTTACTCCTCACAGACACAGTAGCTATCACCACCAGCCGTGCCAGGATCCTAATCAAGCGAGCCTTGGTCTTAGCTAAGTGCCCACCACTGGGTAATTCCGGGTCCCTTGTTGCCTGACTCAATGAGCTGTATCATCCCATCTGAAATTAGCAATTCCAAAATGGAATTACTGATGAAATCATGCACTCCTAGCTTGAGTGCCCTTCCCTCGTGGTGGAATTTCTGGATGGTTGTGTCCTGGCCACGAGGAGCACATTCGCGGGGGAGAATTAGTGAGGCGGAACCCATGAGCACAGTCTTCGTGTCCCGATTAGGAAGCAGTTCCCAACGCAGTATTCGAAAGGCCCGTCAAGTCCGCTCCCCGTGCGCCCTCTTCCACTGACCCCGATGGGACTGGCTTGTCTGTAGGGCGTTTCTTCCCAGCCAGAAATAGTCCGTGACCCAGGGTTACAGACAGCAGAAACTCTGCGGTGTTTGCGACCCGAAACTTACATTTGATTGAGTCAGCCTACTCGCCAGCATCTAGCTGCTAAATACTTTGAATATTTTGAGAAGTAACCATTTTTCTTTTTTTTAAATACGTTTTTATTGATTTTTTTTTAGAGAGAGAGGAAGGGAGTGGGAGAGAGAGAAATATCGATGTGAGATAGAAACATCAATTAGCTGCCTCCTGCACAACCCCTGCTGGGGACCGAGCCCGCAACCTGGGTATATGCCCTGACTGGGAATCGATCCAGGGACCTCTCAGTCCATGCGGCAATGCTCAATCCACTGAGCCACACTGACCGGGCAGTAATCATTTTTCATTGTTTTTAAACAATTTTATCTAACCCTCTTAATAACGGTTTTCCATGAAACATATTTGCTTTTACTCAAATCCAAATACTTACATGTGTATTCTCATTCATCACATTGTTCAAATAACAGTAGTGAGCACTGACTGAGTGTTGATTGCGTGCCAGGCACTATTCCAAGCGCGTAAATGTACCATGTCATTTTAAATATCACATCGACCTTTGACAAAGGTACTGTTTTACGGATGAGGACATTAAACCCCAGAGAGGTTAAGTTACTTCCCCTGGTCACATAGGTAATATGGTCGAGTCGAGATTCAAACCTGGGGCAGGCAAACTCCATACTCCTGCTTGGATATCACACAGCAGACATAAACTCTGTAAAATGTTTAACATAGGCACTACATACAGTACAATTTTACTTTTTCCATTTTTTTTTATTGTGATAAAATACACATAGCAAAAAATGTACTAGCTTAGCATTTTCGAGTGTGCAGTTCACTGGTAGTAAGTACGTTCATTTTCTTGTGCAGCCGTCACCACCATCCATCTCCAGCCGTCTTTCCGTGTTGCGGAACTGAAACTCTGTCCCTGTTCATCAATAACTCCCCACTGCTCCCTCCTCCCAGCCCCTGGCTCCCTCCGTGCTTCTATCTGTCTCTGGACTGGACTGCCTAGCACCTCGTAAAATGGAATCATGCAGAACCTGTCTTTTCGTGACTGGCCCGTTGCACTCAGCATAATGCCCTCAAGGTTATTGTATTCGTTGCCTGTGTTAGGCCCTCCTTTCTTCTTCGACTGAATACTATTCCATTTGTGCATATACCACATTTTGTTTATTCACCCATCGACAGACACGTGGGTTGCCTCCACATTTCAGTGGTCGCGAACAATGTCACCACGAACATGAGTCTTACCATTTTATTTTTAATATCTACCTTTACGCAGCTCTTGGGTATTCCTGATTTTTCCCTTCATCTCTTGTTTTGATTGTGTATTGGAAGTAATTTGATCGTGCATAGGTTCCAGTTATTTTCTACGTGTGACCTGGTTTTGAATCCCAGCTCTGCGGCTTGCCAGCTCAGTGGCCTCGAACGAGTGACAAAAGCTCGCTGAGTGTTTCTTTAGCGTGAAGCTGAAATAGTGTAACACCCCCGCTACATGGCAGATCAGAGGTTTAGACGAGAGCACGCTCATCAGGGCGAAGGCACCCCTGTGTGTCACTAAGAGCATCCGTTGTCATTGTTCCTGTGTCCAGTGAGCCCACCCCACACGACACACACTCGTGCACACCCACAGCCATCGCGTGACTTCCTGGGCACAGCCTCAGAGGCGTTCAAGGACACCTTCCCGGTCCTTCCGCTCTGACCTTCTTGCCTGGGCGCCTGCTGTCGCCCCTGCTGCTGTGGCCATTTCTTGCGAGATTCTTGTTCTGTCGGCTGTGGCTGCGGTCTCGGCCCGACATCACTGATGCGCCTGTGGAAAGACGCGTGCCCCCGGCCATGCCCTGCACAGTGGAAAGCCCACTGCGTCTTCACGGACACGGGGCTGAGGAATTGGGGCTTATAGAGAGATGTCTCTGCTACTTGCAACGGCCACCCCTAGAGGCCACAGTCAGGACTCTGACCCAAGTCCCTGCCCAGCTCCCAGCAGTCCCTGCCCTGGATGGCAGAAATGCTCTCACCAAGGATGTTCCCGGGCACCCCTGAACACTGGGGTCCACGCTGGAACCTCCCGCAGAGCCCAGAGGGAGAGGAAGTCCTTCCTCCCTGTCCCAAGCCCTACCTCGGTTCCCCGGGGGGGGACATTTATTTCTCAGGCTGATCGACAGTGTAAATATTGATTTCCCTTTAGAAGAAACAGCCATGCCGATCCCCATGGCCCGAGACAGGCCCTCCTGGTAGCCTGTGCTGGGTACTCGGGTGTCTCGGGTGTTTTCCCAAGTCTGGGTTCCATCCTGGGTGACACCTCCTTTGTCAGTCCGAGCCGGTGTGTGCGGTGACGACATCACTGGTTTTATTTCATACTCCTCACGAGGGGAGAAGGCAAGGAAGCCACCTTTTTTAGGACAATTTGGAAATTGCCATCCAAACCTGAATGCATAATTCCATTGACCCAACCCTTCACTATATGGCAGCTACTCTTTCTCTCTCTTTTTTTTAAAAACTATGTTTGTATTAATGTCAGAAAGAGGAAAGGAGAGAGAGATAGTAACATCGATGAGAGAGAAACATCGATCAGCTGCCTCCTACATGCCCCCCACTGGGGATTGAACCCGCAACCTGGGCATGTGCCCTGACCAGGAATCGAACTGGTGACCTCTTGGTGCATGGGTCGACGCTCAACCCACTGAGCCACACCGGCTGGGTGGCATCTACTCTCTAAAATGAATACAAACATATATAAGTAGTAAGTCATCTTTTTCATGTTCTGTAGCAGTCAAAACCGAACAAACCCAAATAGAAGTGTCTTTTAATAGAGTGTGAGGTAATTTTACTTTGAAAGGAAGAAAACAGATACCCAGACGCGTGCATAGAAGGGTGTCCAAGGTGAAAGGCAACAGACAAACTGAAGGATAGTACATCCAATATGAGTCTGTTTAAAAAAATGCATGTAGGTCCATAACCCTTACACACGCATAGATAATGTCTGGAAACCGCACAAAATAAATGCCTAATAATAATCCGCACAGTGGACTAAGAATGAGGGCTCCTGTGGGAGACCGTCTATTCCTTTTAGTTTCTGCCATGATTCTATACAACCTTCTCAATTGAAAACATTTTCAATAGTTTAGAAAACTAAAATAAAAGAGCAAGGCTCCCACAGGCATCCTGTTACCTAACAGCATCGAGCAGTTCTCCTGAGAAAACACAGATAGAAGAATCGTTTTCAGCACCCCCAGAAAGGCATCCCCATTCTTGACTCGGCTAGCCCCGATACTGACATGAGTTTCCAGGAAACCTGGAGGAGGCCTGTCTCGCGGTGAGACTGAGAACATCCTGCCGCTGGCCGTACAGCCACGTGCAAAATAATGGGGCGTTTTCCCTCACTGATCGAATCCTATGAAACTCACGTCTGTGCTTCCAATGCTTCTGGGGTCCTGCTTGGGATAATGATCCCTTTACCTCCCGGCACAGCTCAGCTGAACAGCTCTCTGGTCTTGTTCATCATGCCTGTTACAGAAACGTGAGCTTATGCAGAGTCCTGACATCAGTGAGGAGGCAGACTCTTCCAGGTGCTAGACTGACCAGAGCGATAGACGACACTCAAATAAATGTGTGCGTGCATGTGTGAAACAAAGTGTTAAAATGGGTAGCTAGTGATACGTTTCCTTTTCAGATACATAAATGGAGATGCCTGTTTGATCTAATGAAGGCTATCTCCATTAAGTTAAACTTTGCTTTAAAAAAAAAGAAGAAGAAGAAAGAAAAAGGAAACGTCTTATTTTAATCCTATGTATCTCCAGTGCATGCGTGTCATTCTCAGCCGTGACAGAGCGGATTTCAGGACGGTTCCAGGGCTCGGTGTATCTTCTCCCTTATACTGACTCTACTGAAGTTTACCGGCCAGACTTTCTCTACCGTAAAGTTGCATCTAAACAGACTATTTCTCGAAAGCCTAGCAGCTAAGCTCATTTAGGAGGGTAACTACTTTTCAATGTGGGGGTCAGGGCTCAGAGCCGAAGGCAAGGTTCTGCTCTGTCCTTAAGAATTCACCTGGGGACAGGAATCGGGGAACAGACCGGGGCTCAGGTGGGCAGGTGTAGACAGATAGCCCAAGATACAAAGCAGCTCGGTGAGTTCAAAGACCCATTGGCAGTGGGGATAGGGAACTGTCTTTCCTAGTTTCAGAAGAGGCATAAAAATGATATATTATGATCTGTCTCAGGGATATGTTGGTGCCAACTTACTTGGCACAGCATAGACCCCTCCTGTCACCTCATAGACGGTATCATGACAGAAAGGTAATTGGGCACCGGAGAAGATGTCAGCAAAGTGTCAATATGGTTTGACCGCTGCCCCTAAATAATATTGATGACGGGAAAGAGAGAAGGATTAATCAGGTGTGAGCCTGCCAAATGTTCAGACCATGCCACGGGTTCCCGAAATAGATACAACCTACCAGCAGAATGCTAAATGGACTTGAACAGATTAAATTATTTAGTGATGTTGAGAAAAACAGAACTACGCTCCGAGAGAGCTTTGTGAGAAAGCACAGTTCACTGCCCATCAGCATCCTCTCCCCCACGCGCTGTGAACAGGGGGAGCTCCGTTACCGTTTCTGAGGGGAAATTGCATTCTCCCTAAACGTCAGTCACGGGGGAGAAAAAGGATCAAATCAAAAAGCAAAGTGCCGATGAAGCGGTTTTGAAGCACATTACAGTTGGGGGTCACGGGGATACCACACCTGTCGCAGTCCATTTGTTTGTTTGCTCTGTGTCCCACGGAAAGATCAAGTCAGCACACCTGCAACTCATCGTCTCCCCACACTCCGTCTCCTTTCACAGACCCCTGACCTTCTGCCATAGGGCTTTTCTAAATCTAAGTTCTGGGCAGTGTTACGACAACTTTTCCGCAATAACTTCCAACCTCAGAGCTCCCCAACCCTCTCTTACAACTTTACAATCGTGATTAGCACTGTCTGGCTTCATATACACTAGAATCACTGAGGAAGTATCAAAACTTACTGATCCCCAGGCCCTGCCTCAGAGCAGTTAAATAAAAATCTCTCGGGATCAGGTCTGGCCACCCTGGGTTTCACAGACTCTCGAGGTTTCGAGTATGTAGCCAGGTTGAGAATCGCTGATTTCATGTTGGGCCGAGCTGCACGTAATTAGGAAATCAGTAAGAGTGGTTTAGAGAAGAGGGAAGTGTATTTCCCTTTCTGTAAGAGAATCCCGTGCTCCTTTCAGCGATCTGCTCTGGCATTTCTAGGGGTTGACCACATCCTCAGGATCCAAAGAGGCTTCTAGAGCTCCAGCCATCACATTCACATTCCAGGTGGTCGATAGAGAAGGGGGAAAAGAAAGCATGACTTCCCTTTCAGAAAATGACTTTATTTACTACTTCCACGTACCTGTCATTAGCCGGAACGTGGTCTTGTGACCACAACTACCTGCAAAGGTGGCTGGGTTTTGCAGTCTTTAACTGGGCTTGAATGTGCCCCACTAAAAATGAGGGTTCTGTTACCAAAGAAGAAGGGGGAAATGAGCATTAGGAGGCAACTCACAGTGCCTGCGCCCACTGTAACACTCAAAACAGAATCGTGAATATCCTGTTCATATCCCTTCAAGAGCTCCCTAGTACCTTCATGATTCAATTCAAACTCCTTCATTAATATGAAGAGAGTTCCAAATCTCTCCTCACCTTACCTTCTCAGCCTTACCACACTCGACATCCCGGCCATTCTGAGATTATTTGTAGTACTTTCTCATGACTGGCCCTTCCAGCTGCACCTAAAATATCTTATCCCACACCTGCAAATTAAATATCACTCCTCACTGAAGATCTTCCTTCTCCAGGAAATCCCTCCCCCTTTGCCCACACCCCCAATGTCTAGTAAAGGCGCATTCATTAAGAGCTTGCTTCATTGGGCTCCCAAAGCAAGTTGCATTTATTGTAAAGTTACTTTGTTTCTTACTTGTCATCATTTGCTTGCCTATCTGTCTTCTCTCTCAAATGGTCAGCACTGAGCCTCATTTGTGTTTGTAAATCCTTTGTGCCTATCCCTTAGCAGCTACTGAGTAACTATTTGCAATCTGAATTAAACTGTGTAGCACTTTAGAGATTTAATCTTTTTCAGGGTTTGTAAACTTTCTCTTGGTCATGAATCATAAACACACACAGAGACACACACCTATACTTGAGCCTCTGTGGGTATTTTTTACTATGCTTAGCAAATAATTGGAAAGTTGTTTTGTACTGAATAGTAAGGTAATTTGACCAAGACAGTTTTTAAAATACTAATAACATATGTGTGATAGTATGTATATCTATACTCACATACACATTTACATATATACACCTATATATTAAATATATATACTACATACTCTATGTGATGTATAATAATTTTATTGATTTTTTGGAAACATGCTAATCGTGATAGGCTAATTTACTGCCTGATATTATAAGTAACTCTTTATGCAGGAAGATAAATGATGGAGATGGAAATACAAGATGTTTAGAAAATTCAAGGAGATGAGCATGGATAATAATATTTTCTTACTTGTCTTCGCCAGCACTGAGAAAGGTGTACCTGACCATAGGTGAGTATGGTAGGCAGGAAGTGGTCCCCACAGATGTCCACATCCTCATGGCCAGAACTGTGACTATGTTACCGTCCATGGTAGAAGGCACTTCGCAGACGTGATGAAGGGTAAAACCCTTAATATGGGAGACTATCTTGGATTATCAGGGTGAGCTCATTCTAATCACATTAGTATTTCCAAAGGGAGAACCTTTCCCACCTGTAGTCAGAAAGAAATCAGAGGGAGGAAGGAGGATCAGGGAGAAGCCGTCTTTGAAGGTGGAGAAGTGGGGTCCATGAGCCGAGAAATGTAGACATCCTGAAAAGGTGCCAAAGGCCGTGGAATGGGCGCCCGCAGGGAAGCTCCAGGAAGAAATCCCTCCTGACAACACCTCGGTCTCCGTCCAGTAGACCCGTGTCGGGGTTGGAATCTGCAGAATCCTAAGATAGTAACTCTGTGGTTTCAAGCACTTCGTGTGTGGTCCTCTACTGTGGGAGCACTAGGAAGCTACCATCTACTTTCCACGATGGTGATGTCATTGAAAGACTCCCCAAGACTTTTTTTCTCTCTCTCTCTCATATTGGTATAGAGTGAAGGTTGACTGGCAGGAGAGTTTTGCTGATAACTTAAAAAGGACGTTCATAAAAGTAATCTTGGGGCCAACCCCGCGGTCCCCTGCGCCCTCCCCCATCGCTTACAGGTGCACGAGCTGCCAGCCTGTGCAGGGTCTTCCTTCAACCTGTGGCACTCTGACCAGCAGGATCGGCTGCCTGTTCTCACCTGTGATTGGCTCTCCTCCAAGTGGGCCGTCACACTGCTCGTGGCAGGAATTGGGGAAACTCAGCATCATTCATTTATACATGCAGTCACTCAGCCCATGTTGGAGTCCCTGCCGTGCATGGGGGCTGTGCCCGGCTGTTGCCAGGAGTCCTCAGAAGCACAGGGTCGGTGGGTAGCTTATGCCTCCTGCTGAAAGTTCGATTTTTAAAAGACATCTTCTCGATGCCTTCAACCTTACAATTTCACAGACCTGTTTCCGCGCCCATCTTTTTTATTTTATGTTAATGGACAGGCAGAGAAATGACTAGGAAATGAGGGCGTTATTCATTGTCTTATTTTCACAAGCATGAATTAAAGAGGGATGTTACGGGCATTATGGGGTTTGCCATTGCAATAACCCCGTTTTATGGCAGAAGCCATTAGCCTGCCTTCAGGCCAGTCTTAATTTGGCCTCAGACTGCCGTTTGCAGCCTGTGAAACTGCCCGTGATTCAGACAGCCTCAACTCCATTAGCAGTGAAGTCTCACAGCAAGGACAATGCCTGGGAAATAATGAGCAAATTCTTCTTTCTATTATTATTATTTGGGAGATATTTTTTGGTCAGCTTACTGCATTGCATGGAAACTGTCCTATTTCCAAAGGGCCTTGAGAGTCAATTATAGAATAGATTTTTCTAGAGTCATTTACTTCATTCATTCATTTAACTAATTATTGAGTGAGTCTCCATTATGCTCTCTGCTGGGACCAATGACATAAAAAAAAAATTTTTTTTTTTTAATGTATGCCACTTCTGCTGTTTATTAGCTGTATGACTTTGGAAGTCACTTAGCTTTTATGACTTTAGTTTCTTCATCTGTAAAATGAGAATAATAATATCTACCTGTAGAATTTGGTCAAGATTCACATTTTATGTAATGTTTGTGTTATGTTCTTAGGCTTGTGTGTTTCAGAAACTTGCCAGCCTCATAAAGAGGGAGCAGCAGGTCAGGTCAACAAGGGACGAGGGGGGCTTCTTCAACAAATGTTTATTGAATGCCTACCATGCCTAGGGGCATCACACAGTGTGGGAGGGGAATTCACTAATGTGGATACAGAGTAACCCTAAGACCCAGGGTGCACATTTAGCAAGTCAAAGAGAACTTGTGAACCCTTCAGAGGAAATCGTTAAGAAGGATCCTATCAAGTCCCAATTAGCTACATACAAAGCATGCCCACTGCAGACTACCCATGGTATAGATTCTAGTCTAGAAAGCATTACAATAATCCCATTTCAGTCCTGTTACATTTTAATTATGCGTGTCAAGGCCAACTACAAATATTGAAAAGGAAATGAAGACAAGAGGAAAATAAATTAGGGAACGTGGTGAGGGAAAGGAAAACAATGATAAGAAACAGCCAGCCTTTCCTGTTAAGGGCAGCCTTCTCGTTTCTAAATGCACTATTGTGTTGTGTTGGCTGTGCCCAGCCTGCTCGTAATTCAACGTCAGTCCGGAGAGGAATCCATCATTGATTCCGACAGGGCAGCTTCCTGAGGGGTCAGGCCCAGGTGCCAGGAGGGCTGCCGCCCACGCTTCCCTTCCCCTTGTTTAGAAGGACCCAGACTGCCTCATAGTCTTCCACAAAGATAGGGATGGATTTGGGGACTGTTCCCTGGGGGGTAGGAACACTAGAGGGAATGTGACAAAGTGCAAACGGCAGCGTGGATTTTTCCCGGTGATGGACCATGTTCTGCGTGAGGTCCATCCTGCCACTGGTTTGCCCCGGGATGCTTGGTCCAGGCTGCCCGGAAGCCACTCCCACGACCTGCAGTATTTCCCGGGACTGCCCACCCATTCCAATTCTAGGCGCAGCTCAGACGTGTTCATCAGTATCACCTCTCTCGAGACTGCATTCAGAAACAGAAAAATAGGCTCAAGGGCCATGAGAGACGAGTATGAGTTGTTAGTGAAGAAGGGATGTACAGCCCTCGCCGGTGTGGCTAAGTCCTGTGTGCTGAGGGTCACCAGTTTGATTCCCCGTCAGGGCACGTGTTGGGTGTTGTGGGCTTGATCCTTGGTAGGGGGGCATGCAGGGGGCAGCCAATCGATGTTTCTCTTTCTCCTTCTCCCTCTCTCTTTCTAAAAATCAATAAAAAACATGTTTAAAATAAAAAGAAGGGACGTAAAAATCAATTTGTCATAATTTATTCCAAGTATACAGCATCAGTATGATTGGGTACCGAAATAGACCACAACATAAAATACTCTGAACATCACTTTTATCAGTGTCCAGATCACAGGAGTCTACAGCAAGCATCAGTCAGACCACACCTGAAGTATTGTATCTGGTACTGAAATGCTAGAATATGGGAAATGAGTTTAGAGAATTTGGCAAATATTCTATATGAGAAACAATTGGAGAAGGAAGGGAGGGAGGAAGGGAGGGAGGAAGGAATGGAGGAGAAAGAGAGAGAGACAGAGAGAGGGAGAGAGAGAGAGAGAGAAAAGAAAGAAAGAAAAAAAGAAAGAAAGAAAAAAAGAAAGAAAGGAGAGAAAGAAAGAAAGGAGAGAAAGAAAGAAAGAAAGAAAGAAAGAAAGAAAGAAAGAAAGAAAGAAAGAAAGAAAGAAAGAAAGAAAGAAAGGAGAGAAAGAAAGAAAGGAAGAAAGAAAGAAAGAAAGAAAGAAAGAAAGAAAGAAAGAAAGAAAGAAAGAAAGAAAGAAAGAAAGAAACTACCCAATGCAGGAATCCCCTCCCTCCCCTATCCAGTGCTGTTAAGGATTGGGTTATGTCTCCTAAAACATTGTGTTGAAGTCCTAACCCCAGTATTTGTGGATGTGATCCTATTTAGACACAGGGTCTTTGCAGATGTAATCAATTTAAGATGAGATCATTAGGGTCGGCCCTAACCCAATGTGACTGGTGTCCTTGAAAGAAGAGGAGAAGAGACATAGAGACAGACACACATGGAGAAGAGAGTGGAAGACGTATTGGCAAGAAGGCGTGTAAGGGTGGAGACCGAGACCCCAGTGATGTGTCTACAAGCCAGGAACCGCCAGGAACACCAGAATGTCAGAGAAAGGCCTGGAACAGATTCTCCCCTAGACCCTTCAGAGAGAGTGTGACCCTGAAGACAATGTGATTTTAGATTTCTAGCCTCTAGAACTGTGAAAAAGTAAATTTCTGTTGTTTAAAGCCGCCCAGTGTGTGGTGCTCGGTCGCAGCAGCCCCAGGGAAAGAATTCATCTGGAAATGCTGGTTCCCAGGCAGTGTGTTTCCATGTTGGACTGCTCTGGGCCTTTCCCAAGGCCCCCCAAATGCCGGACACCCCTCTAACACTCGGTCTGCATTTCTTCATGCAGTTCTCACAACGGCCCTACAGAGTAGTTACCAGTTTTAGGTCAAGTTCGGAAATAAGGAAACCCAGGCTTAGATCGCTTGATTGGCTTGCCTAAGACCACACACGAATAAGCAGCGAATGGGAGGAGCAGAGGGAGGCTGATGCTGGATTTCACTATAATGCTTCACTTCCTCTGGGGAGAAAGGGGAGCTAGTGCGGTGAGTCAGAGAGCTGAAAATAGATAGGGACGGTGTCTCAGGGGGCAGTGGGGTGCTACGACAGCTCTTCAAGAAAGATGAAGGAAGCAAAGGCAGCCTCAGACTGCCCTCCAGGGACCCTGTGCAGCGCATGGGAGCTGACTTGTGCAGAGCAGCTGACAGGGGGAGACAGAGGGGGAGGTACCAAGCAGCGCCCCTCAAATCAGAAAGAAACGGAATCCATGTGGACATTGGGACTGATACGGGAGATGCAAAAAATTTCTAGAAAGAAGAGAGGAAGTAGATAAGAAGAACCATTCAGTGCCTAACTCTTACTATCAAAATCAGATGTGGAAAACGACATCAATGTTGTCTCCAAAGTGCCAGCGTTTCAGTGAGTGTAAAAATACCTGTGAGGCCTCTCTTTTCCCCAGGGATGCTTAAGCTCCGCCCTAGTTCCTTTCTGCGCCCCCTAGTGGCCAGTAGTGCATATGTGGCTTCTCACGGGCCCCTGATCACCTCTCCCGGGAAAGTCCTGGCTTTCCTGTCACCTGAGGTCTCCTGCACACACCAGACTGCAGCGCAGAGGCTGACTCTCCATCCCTTTCCCGCCTTTTTTAAAAAAAAAAACTGTAGGTGCCATCATTCATTGGTAACCTTTTATTTTTTTTAAATATATTTTTTATTGATTTTTTTAGAGAGAGAGGAAGGGAAAGAGAGAGAGAAACATCGATGGGAGAGAGAGATAGAAACATCGATGTGAGATAGAAACATCTATCAGCTGCCTCCTGCACGCCCCCTACTGGGGATGGAGCCCGCAACCTGGGCACGTGCCCTGACCGGGAATCGAACTGGGACCTCTCAGTCCATGGGACAAGGCTCAGTCTACTGAGCCACACTGGCCAGGCCATTGGTAACCTTTTAGAAATAAAAGAAATTCTAAGTTAGTTGTGAAGATAATTCACATCAACTACAAAGAAACTCATTTTATTTATTTATTTATTTTTTTTATCCTCACCCGAGGACATTTTTTCATTTTTTGTTCAGATAGAGTGGGAGGGAGAGAGAGAGAGAGAGAGAAACATCGACGTGAAAGGGACACATCGAGTGGCTGCCACCTGCACGACCAACCAGGGCCGGGGACAAACTGCAACTGAGGTACGTGCCCTTAGCGGGAACCGAACCGGGTCTCTCTGGACCACAGGCCGACGCTCTAACTGCTGAGCCAAACTGGCCAGGGCTCATTTTATTTTTTTAATAGACTTTATTTGTTAGAGCGGTTGTAGGTTCACAGCAAGCTAGAGCGGAGAGTTCAGAGAGTTCCTAGAAGCCCTCCTCCCCCTACACAGGCACAGACCCCGCCCCCATCACCACCCCCACCGGGCGGGACATTTGTTACCATGGTGAACCCACATGGACACATCAGTATCACCCGGGTGCACAGTTTACATCCGGGTTCACCCGTGGTGGTGTACGGTCTGCGGGTTTGGGGAAATGTACAAGGACATGGGTCCACCGTTGCTGTATCACACAGAGCAGTTTCGCTGCCTAAAAAATTCTCTCTGCTCTGCCAGTTCCTCCCTCCTTCCCCCAACTGCTGCCAACCTCTGTTCTTCCTACTGCCTTTTCCAGAATGTCATGTCATTGGAATCATACAGTATGTTGCCTTTTCAGACTGAGCTAACTTATTTATTTATTTTATTTTATTTTTTGTGGTTCATCCTCACCAGAGACTAATTTCCACTGATTTTTTTTTTTTAGATAGAGTGAAAGGGAGGGAGGGAGAGAGAGAAACATCAATGTAAGAGAGACACATCGATTGATTGCCTCCCGCACAACCCAAACAGGGGCTGGGGACGAATCTGCAACCCAGGTACGTGCTCTTGACTGGGAATCGAACCCGTGACCCTTTGGTCTGTGGGCTGACACTCCAATCGCTGAGCCACACCAGCCAGGGGGAGCCAACTTTATTTTAATGTGGAAAAAAAATGTTAAATATTTCATGGAAGAACTTAGGGATGGTGACATTGTGAAAACAAATATATTTAATAATCCTCTACTTGAAATTTAAATCCAATGCTAATGCCCTTTGAGCTGGCTTAAACTTTTTCAAAGGAGATCCTAGTTGAAAGTGTAGTGTGAAAAGAGATGAAAATGGAGCATCTTGGGGTGAAGGGAGGCAACAGGTAAGAGCCCCACAACCTACACCCATCCCCCACCTATCACCCCAGACAACGGACTTGAAAGACTTTTATGAAACTTCCTTTCTTCAGAAAGCACAGTATTAAACCACAGACTTAAGAGATTAGGACTTTAAAATTTTACTGAGTTGATCATAGGAATATAATGAAAATGCCCCCCTTTTTTCCCTAACAAAATGTAAAAAGCAGTCCATGAAATTGTCAGAGTGGGTTTAATCTGATTTATACTTTTTAATCCCTTGGCATATAGTTCCTTGTGTTTGTTGGTGATTAATATTTGTAGACCAAAGCTAATACTAATAGTCAATATTCAAATAAAATTAAAGTCAACATTATTTTACACATTGAATGCATGAAATCACTATGACTTACATCGTTTCCAACTTAAAATGAAAGTTTCTTTGATTGGTATACAGATTGCAGTCCAAGTTTAGGTTGTGAACATTTAGGATAAATGTCCAAAAAAAGAGAAAGGAGAAATAAAGATTTTAAAAGGAAAACTGAGGACCTGGGAAATCTACATGAAGAAAATAGTGTTTCTAAGATACTTTATTGATTCATATCCTGTAATAAGACAAAGGAGCTTTTGACTCTGAAGACGGGTTGAAATATTTAAAAGTAGTTTTGATCACTTGGAGATGTCTGAAGACTATATTTCTTCTCTAATTTGAATTATTTATAATTCCATGGTTAATTACACAGAATAAAACTGAATTACTAATAAATGCCAGAGAAAGCGATTTAAATTGGCATTCATCTCCAAAGTCAGTTCCCGTGTAATCACAGATTTTTCAAGGTTTAATATTTATTTTAATAAGAAAATGGAACAACTAAGTTGTATGTATTAGAAAGGGTAGAAGAAATTCCTTCAAAGAAATAAATGTACATAATTATATTTAGTATATTTAGTTTTGGATAAAGAAAAACATTTTTTAAGATTTCTGCTTCTTGACAACTTTTGTGAGCCAGAAAAAACGGACAGTTCTGCATCCCCCACTGGACGTCAACCTGGGTGAGTGGCAATAGCAACCTCTTTCCTACTGAGAAAACCTCTGAAGATTTGGTGAGAATAGTTGAAATACTGCAGACACCAGTAGCCAAATGGAGTTTGTTTGTTGTTTTTTTAAAAAGGGGGGGGGGCATTTTATTTACTCTAAGGCTTAGACAACTAGAGTAAATATGATTTTAAATATTGTGGAATACATCAAAATAGCTTTTAGATTCAAAAGAATTGGCGACTATAGGCTAGCAAATGGCTAATGTTATCATTCTTACAAAATACGTTTCTGAACCCAAGTCATTCCCTTGCACACATGCAGTATCGTCAGCATTTCAGGGAGAGAAATAAGCTGGAAAGCTCTTCGGCGATTCAGAAATGAGTGATGCACCCGGGAGAGTGCTCTCTCCAGCCGCAGTAAGACCCCAGAGTCCAGCTCAAGGAATTTCCTAAGCCAGTCGGATCAGTGGTGTTCTAGCCTGTGCGTCTGTTTTGTGTAATCCGTACTTATGCCAGAGGTTCTTGTTCTAAATGGTTAATTTAGAAGTCTTTATATAGGAAGTCGTTTCCACTGACGAGTGCTGAATTTTGCCCCCTCCTGGTTGGGTGGCCTTCAAGCTGTTTCTTCGTCTTTCGAAGCGTGTTTTCAGCTGGTGTAGCGACTCGCAGAACTCGGTGATTCCTCCAAAGTACAGAAGTCACTGGTGTGTTGCCTGTTTCCGAGATTCTCTAAGGTAACTGGCCTAGATGTCAACATTGAGCTCTCCGATTTCATTATGACCATATGGTGCCGAGCAGTGAGTGAATTAAAACAGGGAAGTTACAGTTCCCAAACCAGAAGCCACCTGACGCATCTCCTTCAAGGTCCTCTGTTTGTTCGTGTGTGCGTTCGTTATCTAACTGGGCAGAAAGAATTACAGGCATAACTATAATCACCAGCTCTGGAGGCATGCTCTTGGATATAAATGACCGCGTTACCCCAGAATGGCAGGGATATTTGTCTCAGAACCTGGGACTGTAACAGGTGCACATGGGCAGCTTATATACAAAGCCCGGAAGATGAAAAGTTTATTTCACGTCCTATTCGAATATGTGATTACCTTTTCTCCAAACACTTGGCTGCTGGAAATACCAATAGATGGGTAATTTGTCCAGATCTCCTGTTGTTCGTTTGCCAGAAGCCTTTCCCCTCCCCTTCTGTCGCATGTACATTTTCAGGACATCTGGCATGACCTGTTCTCTGTACCGAATTTTAGAGCCGACTTCGGTAGAAAATGTTGATCTTTGGCCATACAGTTTAAAAACGGCACTGACTGAAGCGAAGTCATTCTCTTTATTTGAAAGGTTTGGATAAATCCTTCTTTCATACATGCTCAGGCTGAATTTAGTAGTCTGTATGTATTTATGTACATCAGCTCAAAATTGGATCCGACGCCACCTTTTGGTCAATTGCGAGTTAAAATCGTGTAACTGAAATTGTTGATAAAATTATGTTAAATCAAGGTTGCGAGAGAATACATTTGAAAGTATGATGCGGGGTAACTGATTAAATTGTATCCTCCTGTGTGTTTAGCTACTTTTATAAATATCCAGTGAGTTGGTTTTTTTTTTATGTTCTTGACCTTTTCTTCCAGTCATGTATTTTATGATTAAAAGGAAAGTTTCATTTTAGAATATTATTATTTTTCATTTACTATGTTAGGGGGGAAAATCTTGGTATACCTCTTTTGTTCAAAATTGTTTAAAACCCATCTATACATTTGCCCTGTCCACTTCATTATAATCATCCCTGTCTCTGCAGGGCATTGGGTATCCCCACAGATACCCAAATCCGAGCATATCCAAGTCCCTGATATAAAATGTTGTAGTACTTGCCTATAACCTGCACACATCCTCTCGTATACTTTAAATGATCTCTAGATTAATTATAATACCTAAGTAATACACCTAATTAATTACCTTAGAATACAATGTAAATGTTATGCAAGTAGTTGTTATACTGCACTGTGTGGGGAACAGTGACAAGAGAAGAGTCTGTACTTAGTGGAGAAGTAACTGTCATAGGACTAACTACCTAGTACACGTCAGCGAGAACGTAACTTTGTTTTTTCTGAATATTTTTGATCCCCGGTCGGTTGAATCCACGGATGTGGAAACTGTGGATATGGAGGGCCGACTGTATTTTTCTCTTTGTTGGCGATATGTTTATCTGGAAATTATGAATGTGTTGTAGTGTTATCAGGGAAATTAGGGTACCGCTTTCCCCACTGAGTGCTGGGGGTAGAGTCCTTGCGATATCGCGAGAAAAAGAATTTTCTGAGACTCACACAGGAGGACGAGCGATTTCTATTTGCATGGAATTACATCTCGAAGTTTCCAAAGTCCCATTTCCCTTAATCCTGTCCTGGAAGATGTGCAGCTGGGGGTTCAGCAGAGCTAGAAGCAAAGCCAGTGTCCAGAGTTTCCTTCCACGTTGCATCCGGGTCCAGTTCAGCATCAGTGGGCCACCTGGGCGAATTCAGGGGAGCCAAGAGAGCACACCCCCTGCAACAAGAGTCCCAAGAGCACAAGAGAGCAAGTTTCTTTGTTCAGGGAATTAAGTATCCCAAATTTCGGGCCCTTGCAGTGGCCACGCCTCTTCTGGCCAATGACCTGTTCCCAGGTGTGAGTGACAAGCAGCTATCTTTGCTAGTCCCCCCAGCTTTACTGGGCATGCGTCTTTCTCCCCCTGTCCAGTCCCTTCCCCCAGCGATCTGCAGGGAATAGATCAGTGCCTCCCTGGGGAGTGTAAAGCATTATCTTCCTGGTAAAGCTGCCCAAATGACATGACTATAATATTCAGCCTTCCCTTTGCTCCTTTCCTGTTATTAATAACTAGGTTAATTACAGTGTTATCAGTAGCATGTGGGTTGTCAGACTGTTAGAAGAAATGCACCATAATACTTGCTATAAGCCCTTAATTTCATTCACTTAGCTTCACAAAACTCTTAACTTGACTCTAGTAAAAGCTCAGTTGAAAGCGTGCTTATTGAGAGGATAAGAAAAAAAAAAAAGTGAATAGTCCTGTTTTGTACTCTTTAAAACATATATTGTTTTTTTTTTTGTTGTTTTTTTTTTGGTAATTGCACTAAAATAGTTAAACGTGAGGATTTCTATCTTGCACATTAGGTCTTGATAATCAATGTATTTAAAAAGCAAACTTTTTTAGGGGAAGCAAACTAAAACAAAAAGATGTGATTTTAGGTGCCTGATGTGAGCACACAGACCCAGTCTGTTTTCCTGACTCGTACTTTTGCACCTGGTTTTTTAAATACTCACCTATTATGGACTGCTGGATTTCCACCTGTTCCCAAGGGTGAGTGGGGATTGTTAGAAGGCTGGTCACTCAGGCACGGCTTAATCTGGAAGGCCGAGAGGAGATGGTTGTAAGAGAAGGTAAGATGATAGAAAGGCGAGTTTTTTTCCATTGGCAGCATCCTGGGATGTGAATGCAAGAAGACTATGCAGTCCAACATGGAATGATAACGGGTACTCTTGCGAGGGTCTCCAGAAGTCGGTTTTGCTTCATTCAACTATGAAATGACTACATGTATTCCCTTATCTCTCGCCTTCCTCATTCTGAGAATATAATAACTATGTGTTTCCTCTTTTTCTGCGTTCTTCCCATCTATCTTCTTGAAACAAATGAAAACAACAGAAAACAGTGCTGCCCCCCCCATACTTGATAACCAGCACGGAGAACAGGCTCAGCAGCCGTGGGTAATGCAGACCCCGCTGCTACAGGGCCAGTTCTGCCTCGGTCTCTGCCAGGTGTTCCTGTGGTCAGTGCACCCCACACCCTCCTTCACCACCTGCACCGTCGTCCCCACGCCTCTGACTTTGCACCTGGGCTTTATTCTTAGGTCCCTCTCTGCTTGACTTAGAGGAGAAGGATGTGGCCAGCCAGTCAGTCGTGCCCAGACTGTGGGAAAGTGAGAGGCCACAACCAGATGGGTGGGTTTATGAATCCTGTGACCAGCTCCCTTTAGAATATTTTTGTCCTTATTCAAGTTTCCACGCCCTTCGTGTTTTCTTACAAAGATCTTTAAATCGCCCTTCGTGACTTCTGAACCATATATATATATTTTTTCAACGTAACACAGGCCAGAGTGCACAGGTTACCTGCGGTGATCAGTACTGAGCACACACTCAGATCCCATTAGGGGTCAACATATGTGTGGGACACAGATAATAAAATCAGTGAGGCACTGCTGGAGGGTGGATGTTCCCGAAGGCTTTGGGCCATTCTGGTCCCGTGTTCTGTCTCGGGATCCCATTCCTGCAGGTACCCTGGGCTCTTCCTCCCTTACCACGCTTCCGTGGGCACTACCGTACTTCCCGGAGCAGACCCCGTGTTTCAGATTATGTCTGAATCCACTGCGTGAAAGCGACAACTCAGGGGTGTGTATCGTAATTCCCTGGGTGATACTGAAAAGCAACCTCAAACTCTCATATCCTAAACCCGATTAAAATACTAATAACTTCCTAGCTGTTGTCCCCCCATAACTCGGAGATTGATATTTCAGCAGTAATCACTAGATAAGAGGGATTCTGAATTAGAGTCTCCAATTGCTCTTTAAGTCCTACTGTGTAATAATAACGATCATGGCACTAGTAACCGTAGTTACCATTTCATAAGCACCCGCCGTGTGGCAGGTGCCGTGTCTTTACCACGGCTCATGCTCGGGACAGCCCTCAGAAGTCAGAGCGTTTGTTCCCATTTCTCAGGTGGGGAAGGTGAGTTTCAGCAGGAGCAACCCTCTTTCTCTCTGTCTCGCAGCTTCAGATTGGCAGCTAGGTGTTGACCCCACGTCTGACTCCAGATTCATTTTATTTCTGCAACTCTTAATTCCTGGATAGACGGGAACTGTGAGCTACGAACATGGTTGCTTTTCTGGCATAAAAGAAAACAAAACAAAAAGGCCTTTCTAAAAGTCCTAATCAATTAGGAGATGTTAACATAAAATATCACTTTATCATTAGAATATATATCAGGAACCAAAAAAAGGAGGGACTGAGAAGCAGGTAACACTGTACTTGGATTTAACCAAGAAGCCATGTTTTAAGTCTACGAGATAAAAACAATCGTGGAATCCATCCGAGTCCTCTACCAACTACACACGTAGAATTTGTAGTTCAAATGGGGAAACTCAAACCATGAAAAAGAGGTATTTAAAGTCTTTAAGATCAATAACCAAGGACCTTTCAAAATATCATCCTATTCTGATCAATAGTAAAGACAGCTGTCCATTTCTAGCACCCCCCCCCCCCGCGCGCGCGCATGCACACACACACACGAGCACGCACACACAGTGGATTCTCAAGGAAAAGTAAATAAATACCCCGTTCAAAAGGTTTTCTTTCTTTTCCCACTTGGGTCTGAGAGTTATGTACTTTCACCTGAGTCACCCTCAGTGTCCTTCAAAGGTATCAGTTTTGCTTTTCCATGGAATTGCTTCCAAGTAAAGATCAGAGCTCTCGAAATCACTCGACGCAATTCTGCACCCCAGTTTCCCAGCGTGTACAGTGAGCCTGTGCTGAGGCAAACGAAATGCATGATGAAGCCCACGGAGCAACGGCGGGTCCAAGATGATCTCCATAACCAACTGCGCTGAGAGAGAGTTTCTAAACATAAGAGAAAGTCTTACAGAAAAATCCATGAAAAATAAATTATCATACCATTTCACTGTGTGTCCCAATAATACTCTTAGTTATAGTATTTGAAGCCCTCCAAAAAGTGTAAATGTTGTCTGATGATTAAATGATGCATAATCTGACATCCCTCCCTGCTGAATTTTCACGCTTTGTGGGAAAGTTGTCCATGATATTCCCACCAGGGACTCCAGAAACCTACTTGAGTTTCTCAGTATCTCATGCAGCTGGTCAGAGCATTTTGATCAATATGTTCGAAGCTTTATAGCTCCTCTGAGTCACAATTGTATTCCAATAACTTAGATTCAGTCATTGTAACTCTACCCTGTGCAGGAAAGAAAATACAGAAAGCATATACTTCTTATTCCCTAGCCCTCGCAGTACATGAAAACAACTGTTAAGAATCTTCCTTAAAAGGTCTCCAGACCGAAAATTTCCAGTTCCCATAACAGTTCCGGAATCTTACTTTCCCCTGATACCATCCCACCTGTCCATGCTTTCCCGACAAATGCAACGGCCACGTGTGTCCTGATTAGGGCCAAGCACAGGAGAACTCCTCACTTCATTCTGGGCACCCTTCAGCACCTGCCACTAGATGAACTTTTTATACGACTTCTTTTATTTCACTGATGGAACACACTGCAGTTTTGTGTCAAGTCTTCTAACCATTTTCACAGGAAACGAATGTTGTCCCGTCATGTCTTTCTATTCTCTGCTTTGAAATTGAACCAGAAAAGTGTCCACTTCATCCTAGTAGAGTACAGGTTGTTGCTTTATTGTTCTAACCACTTCCATCACATTCATCAAACCTGTATAGCCCTGGCCGGTTTGGCTCAGCGGTTGGAGCGTCGGCCTGCGGTCCGGAGAGACCCAGGTTCGGTTCCCGCTAAGGGCATGTACCTCGGTTGCAGTGTGTCCCCGGCCCTGGTTGGTCATGCGGGTGGCGGCCACTCGATGTGTCCCTTTCACGTCGATGTTTCTCTCTCTCTCTCTTCCTCTCTCTCCCTCCTACTCTGTCTGAACAAAAGATGAAAAAATGTCCTCAGGTGAGGATAAAAAAAAAAAAAAAAAAAACCTGTATGAAAATGTGTAAGCTGGCTCATCGGCAACTTTCATGAGTACGCCTTCTCTTCTTCCACGTCGTTGCTCGTGCTGCTAAGCAGGAAAAGGCCAGGAACAGGCATGTGACACAGACACCCACTGAAGTTTCTCTCCACCCGTTAGAAAGAGGAAAGTGCGCCATGCACCTCCGTCATTCAGCTGTGTCCCAGCATGTCAGCAAAGACAGCATGATAGGCTCGAGCAAATGCTGGAATGAAGATACATTCACTGTGGGGCTTGCCCTGTCCATCGACCTCCATACAGAATAACTTCTAGAGGTCCTGCTTTTTATTTCTAAATTTTTTTTTCTTTATTGATTTTAGAGAGAGGAAAGTAGAGGGAGAGAGAGACAGAAACATCCATGAGAGAGAACATCGATTGGCCGCCTCCTGCATGCCCCCCACTGGGGATCGGGCCCACAACCTGGGCATGTGCCCTGACCAGGAATCGAACCGGCGACCTCTTGGTGCATGGGTCGACACTCAACCACTGAGCCACACCAGCCGGGCCTACTTTTTATTTCTAAATGCTAATGGATCGTCTGTTCAATAGAAGATCAAGCATACTGGCTTCTCATTCTCCTTTTTTATGCTTTCCACCATTTTGAACACCAAAACGGCATAAAAACTTTATTCTGCAGAAATACGTAATATAAAAGCATAAAAACGCTGCCCACGTCTGTTCTAGGCAAGCCCCCACGTCCACTCATATTACGTGCAGACCATGAGCATGTGGTAGGATTACTCTGCATTGACTCCTCGCATTCCAAGATGTTCATGATACATAAAGTAGGGATGTTATTATTTAGAAACAATTAAAAGGACATGAAAATGACAGCGCATCAAAGAAGTCGTTTTTCATGTTTCTAACGAGACCATCTGCCAATGGGCAAGATTTCTTTCCAATCCCAATTGAAAAGAAAATAATGCTAAGAGACATATGCCCGTGTTTACAAGCCGAGGGGAAGTGACAAGTGACTGAGTTTTACCAGTACTTTTACAGCCAACTGTTACACATAATGGGGGGGGAAATTAAAATCAGTAATTACCTTTCTGGTCTGCCATTGTTTTAAATGTGCTTGGAATTTCTTAAAAGTTCATTCCGTATAATTACTCGGGCCCCGCCAGAACATTTAAATGGTTGGAGGAGGGAGGCTTCGCTGTTTTGCGAAGTGAAGTACTTTGATGATAACAAATTCTTTCTCCCCTTGGTTCTCCCTACTGTTGGCGACATTGTGTTTATAGCTCAATTTGTAGATAATCCTTCAAGCGACACTTTTTTTTTTTTTTTTTAGGCACGGCCATTATAAAAGTCTTCTTCCATTTGGCCCTGGTACTGCTTGGGACTTGAAATTGCTATTTTCTGCCTGCCAATTACAGAATAATTTAAGGTTTGATGCTTTCAGGCACAGTTCTTCAAATACACAAAAGGAATATATTAAGGTGGAATGCGTACTATTTTCTCTGCACTGCTCAGCTTCAATAGATTGCATAGAATTATATCCAAATTGCTAAACAAATCAATGGGGTGGGAGGGAGTCTTTCCTCTAAGGAGGTGTTTTGTGATGGTTTTGCTATTCTTTCTTTCTTTTGGTAGGAGCACAGCAAATATTTCCAAAGAGATCAGTTGTTGGCCACCGACTGATTTGGATCTATGAAAACATGATGGGTGTAAAATACAGATCAAATTTTAACATGACATTTAAATTTCTAGGAAACAAAGGAAAATGTGATTTTCAAATCAGTTTGGGGTAATTGAGAAGAAAGGGAAGAAGAGATCTTTCTGGATCTCTTCTTTCCTGGATCTCTCCAACTCTTAAGATGTAATAATTTTTCTTCCCTGCGTGTTTGTGTCTGGATTATTCAGCACTGACAATGCAAAGCAGAAAGGCTGTAAAGCAAAGTAGATCTGTGGTTTGAAGGGGTCAAGCATACATTTGAGGACTGAGAAAGCTTCTGGGTTGGGACAGTAGAAGGAAATGTACTGATTTCCGTGAGAATAAGAAAAGAGAAATGAATTATTTATGTGAGCCTGTCACCCTGTCTCAGGCACAGTGTATTATCACACACACACAAATGTTCCTTATAGCCAATCACAAACATACTTGGATTCCAAAAGATGGGTTTTTTTAAAATCATTTTCTTTACTTTTCCCATGTAGGTGTTTTGAATGTACACCCAGGAGTCCCTTTCCCAATTTTTCATATTTTTCTAGTTCACCCTCCGAACACACAACACTAATCCACAGCAACTGAGGTCTGCAAAGCCTTGTCCTTGAGTGCTTCTCAGGAAGCCCACCTTCTTCAGCAAAGAGCGTCGGCTGGGTAAACACATCTAGCATCTGGTCTACCCCCAGGGGTGAGGTGAGGGAGGAGGGGAGGTGAAGTGCCCATCTAACCGCGTGCTTTCCACTTTTACCTTTCGGTGTAATGTGTGTCGTGCACAAAAATCCCAGGGGTGAATGAAAACTCAGGAGACAGCGACATGGGGAGGTTGCAGGCCAAGGTCATGAGATGTGCCAAGGTCACCGTGGGATGTGCTCAGTCCTTCTGGGCTTCTCAGATTACCAAGGAAAACACTGAACCTTTCCACAAATGAGTGTGTACAGTGGGAGCTCAATGAGTCGACGTTGGACATGGCTTTCCTTTTTTGGAATGTCTCATTTATTTTTAAAATAAACCAGGATTTGTTGGCTCTTTATAATTCCTGGAGATGATTAAGGTTCGAAAGGAAACCTGGTCTCTGTTGGCTTCATGACCAGTGACCAAACTGAATTCCATTTCTATACAAATGTTTTCATTTGCCTCATAATCTAGGAAGAGGGGGAAGCAACATACCTTAAAAATTAACTCCTCTTCTCAAATGCATGTTTATATAGATTTGGTGATGGTTTATTCCAAGTCCATTATGAATTTTCTTTCATTCTAGTAAACGCTCAGTGATGAAATTAGGATTTCATTCTAGCCCTTCCAGAAAATAAAGGAAAAAAAAAAGTCCAATTTGCAAACAAGATCATCAGAACCACACAGAACAGAGTGTATATATTTAGGTCTATTACAGAAAAAAAAAAAAATCCTCTCTCCAAAGCCATGGAGTGTATGAGTAATCCTGTATGACTCAAGATATCCCTAAAATGAAACATATACACAAATGTGAATGAGTTCTAGCCCAAGGTAGCGGGTTGTTCTCCTAGAAGAGGAAATTCGAAAGAAACCTGGTTCTTAGCAAGAAATAGAATTGGTGACATCAGTGACACTCTAAAAGATGGAAAGATCAAGGAGGTTGGATGAAACTCCACCCGATCAGATGAAGTCAGATGAGCTGTTGGATCCTCCTTGAGGCTTGAGCCTGGGCTGCAAGAAAAGAAACCCAAGCAGGATTCAGGGAACGTTCATAAAACGCTTCAAGAAAGGCTTTCACTCAGGACTGATGGTTGAGCTGAGGTCCAGATAAAATGGGTGCTCCCTGGTCGTCACCCATAAGAAAAAAGAAGGAGCTGTGATTTGAATTGGAAGTAATAACCAAGAAGAAAAACAGTTGTTGACTGTGGGCACAGGGCCAGCTAGCCTTTTCTCGGAAGCCAAATACAAGTGACACTTTCCTGTCAGGTCCCAACTCCCACCCTTCACTGGGTTGAGGAGCAAGGGAGTCATTTGCAAAGAGCTGGCTCTGTGGACCCCTTGCTCTGCAGAATCCTCCGTGGTGATGTTACCGGTGATGTCAGCTCTCAGTTCTTGAGTTCAGCAAAGAAAGAATTCAGAGCCAAAGACTCTAGTGTAAAAGGAAATTTATTTAGCATTCAAAGTGAAAGTACACTCAAAGAGAAGATTCGAGTGGGCTGCTCAGAGAGCTGTCTTGGCCTTTTAGAAAGAAAGTCACAGAGAAAGAAGAAGTGAGCCAGCTGGGCTGCATGGACTCAGGGAACAAGTTACAAAAGCAAAAGAAGGGCCTTTGGAGACAGGTTCAGGGGGTTAGCCCAGGACAAGCTGCTGCTGCCCGCTCCTCTCCTGGTTGCAAGTCTCTTGGGGACCTTTAAAGCTTAGGAGAAAGAAACCAAAGATACATGCCTGAAGAAAGAAGGCACAAGCATGCTCTAGAGAGAGAGAGCGCATGCTGGGTCCTTTGACTTAAGGGATTTCATCTATTTTCTAAAGGCAGGAATTTTAGGGAAGGCCTCAGGGGAGGATCTCAATAGAATATTCATCAGCTTTCCAGGTGTGTCCTTTCATGGTCCAGGTCTCTGCTGATTGGTTGGTGCTAGGGAAGATGGTAGTTGATCATTGCATCTGGTCCTGGTGTCAGCCATGGCATCACTTGGCTGGTTTTGCTGCTTTTCTGGATTTAGAGCTGAAACACAACTGAGACCTAGATGTTACCTCTAGTTGGACCAAAACTCTGTCTCTGTGGTCAACAGACACCACGTTTTATTCCTAAGATGATCTGATACTGATCAGAACCTCATTGTCCTGAGGGCTTAAAGCTTAAGGGAGTGGCCATGCAAGGGAGATGGAGGCAGGTGAGTCAGGGTGCTGGGTGATGCCAGTTTGAATCAGCTATTTGTCTCAGTTTCCCCCATTCTTCTTGCCAAGGAATTTCCCTGCCTTCTTACTATCCTGCCTTAGTATTATAAGCCAGAGCCCAGGATAGGTTGTGGAAAGCTATTGAACACCAAGTGGAGTAATGAAGGCATAATACTTTACCAGGAACTAACTTTGCAGACTGAAGACTGTTCTCCATTGTGACTGTGTCATTATGATTAATGCAACCCATGCAGTTGGTGAGCACCTCAGATAAGTACAATGAACGCTCCTCAGCCCCGCGAGAATTGGCTTTTACATCATAGCTGGAAAGGCTTTTGAAAAATGCCCTTACAGTTTTGTTTGTTGTGCTTATCACAGGTGCAGGACGCTTACATCTGCATTGCTAATAGTCCTCTTTCAAAGTTTGCTGACATTTTAGCCGATCTTTAATGTGTTTTAATGTTATAACACCCTTGGGCAAAGTCAGTTCCCTAGAAAGATAGGCAGCCTCTAGGCACCCCTGTGGAAACTGCAAGAACACACACAGACCATACCCTAGCCCGCAAGGCTGAGTGAGCTCCTCTCTGCCCACCACTGTCCTCCAGAGACCAAAAAATGAACAAATGGGCCCTGTAGACAGAGAAGGAAAGACATTTATACGTGTTCCTAATGAGAATGTGAGGACATATCAGAGATTCAAATGATAATAGTAGGGAAAAGTACAAAAGGGTACATTTATAATGTGTTCTGGAGAGTAAATCAGGATATTTTTTTCTGTAGTAGGGAAGAAGGAGAGAGGAGAGTCATTACTGTCCATCAATAGGCTTTATAGTGGAGGGAGAATTGTCCAAACCTCTATATCGTAAAAGAAGTATCCTCCTTTTTAGATTATATGCCCTAAACTGAATTAGGAAGGTTGGTACTGAGGAGGAACAGTACTAAAATCTGGGACCAACAGGCTAAAAAGGTCAGGAATGAGCAGTTACAGTTGGGGAATAGAGTATAAGCAGCTGAATTCAACAGGACTCTCATAGAAAAATGTTGAAGTGAAATAAGCCAGTCAGAGAAAGACAAGTATCACATGATCTCACTTATTTGTGGAATATACTGAACAAAATAAGGTGATAAACAAAATAGACTCAGAGACGTAGAAGTAGGGTTCAGACTGACAAACTTCGGAGGAGGGGGTGAGGGATAGGGAAGAGATAAACCAAAAAACTTAACCAATGGACATAGACAACAATGTTGGGGGCGGGGGCAGGGGGAGGAAGGTGTCAATAGGAGAAACAAGAGAAACATCTGTAACAAAAATAAATTAATTAAGTAAAAAAGAAAAAAATGTTAAATCAAAGAGCAATGCAAAAACTTAGAGCAATATGGGTCTTGGAAAGGAAAGTTGTTATGGGAACTTACAGTGGTGTGATCCCAATTCCTGAGTTTTCAAAGTCCCATTTCCCTTTGCCCAGGCATAGAAGAAGTGTAGCTGGGCTTCAGCAGAGCTGAAATCAGAGCCAGTGTCCAGAGTTTTCTTTCCATGTTGGAGTAGAGTCCAGTCCAGCATTAGGCTATCATAGTTTCCCACCGCAGTTCATCAGTCCATTGCATGTGGGGTCCTCAGGACTATATGACTATGGAAGAAACATGGGCAAATGGAGGGAAGCAGGAATGTGAGAGCCCCACCAGCCAAGAGTCACAAGCACGAGAGCCACAGGAGAGAGAATTCCTTTGTTTGGGGGATTATGTATTCCCAAATTTTCACAGGCTTGCAGTGGCCCCACCCATTCTGGCCAGCCATCTCTGTCCCCACGTTTGATTGACAGGCATCTTTCCTAGTCACCCATACTTCACTGTGCATGCATCTGTCTCCCCTTTGTTGGACCCCTTTCCCCAGTGATCTATCTGTGGGAGATGAGCTGGTGGTTCCCTGGAAGTGCAAAGTTGCAGCTTCCTGGTGAAGCTACCCAAATGACATGCCTGTAATGTCTGGCCTTCCCTTTGCTCCTTTCCTATTATTAATAACTAGCTAATTACAGTGGTATCAATATCTCAGTTATAAGTATGTACATTTCAACCACCTTTTTAATGACTATAGATCATTGGCACATTAAATTGAATATATTAAAGCAGTGAAATGTATGCCTATAAAAAATGTGTTTCACCTGTGATCTGTCACTTAATTATCAACAGTTCAGTGTTGAAAGGGAAACCAGGGCAGTGAGTTTTTAAAACTCAAACTGTTCTGGAACCCACAGAAAGTTATTTTGTGTTGACCAAGTACAAAAACACAAACACAGACACCTCACACACGTGAACACAACGGAAATCAAAGCTTTGTGAAATAATGCTTACAGAACTCTGCACAGAACCTGATGTACTTTGTCATTTTCTATTTTTTATATTCATTTTATTTATTGTTGTTATTATTATTATTGCTGATCAGGGTCCCCAAAATTGTATTTGCCATCTACTGATTGATCTCAACCCACAGTTTGAAAAACATTACCTTAGAGAATAGCTAGTCCAACCTTTACATTTTTTACTTGAGGAGTTTAGAGAATTTGGGTTGTGTTCTCATGATCACAGAGTGAGTGTCAAAAGAAGCTTGTGCTGCTCCTTGGTGTTTCAAGCTCTGGCCTAGTGAGTGCTCCCCAGCTGGCCCTCCTTCCCTCTCACACTTGATGAAGTAAGCATGATTCTGTGGATACTCCTGTTGTGCGCTTTGCATTTTCTTAGGGTTATGGGAAACACAGTGTGCTCAATTTTAAATATGTGTCTCTCTGTCTCCTCCCCCTGAGAATAGTTTATATTCATGTCTGTGTCCCCTAAAGCAGGCTGAGTAGAGGGAATCATTGAATCCTGAGAAAGACAAACTTATGTAGTCACATAATCTAAATTTCGTGTGAGTGGAACAAAACTGTTGGCATCTAAGTGGCCACAGATGTCCTTCCCCACTCCTTTGGGAGATCGATTCTGTTGGTGGTGCTGATCACCATCGTAAGTGGGAAAATAATTGATAAATTCTGAGACAAGCTGAGTTCGTGTTGGGCTGTTGTAACAAAGCACCCAGCACACACTGGGTGACTTAAAAATTAGAACACACATGGATTCTCTTCAGTTCTAGAGGCCAGCAGTCTGAAATCAATGTGTTGGGAGGGCATGCTCTCTCTCCTAGCTTCCTACAGTTGCCAGCAATCCTTGGTTTGTGGAAATATCACTCCAATCTCAGCTTCCATCATTACCTGTTGTCTCTCTGTCTTCTGTATCCAAATATCCCTCTTCTTTTGAGTGTACCAGTCATTGGCTTAGGGCCAACCCTACTTCATTGTAACCTCATCTTAACTTGATGACATCTGCAAAGATCCTATTTCCAAATAAGGTCACATTCACAAGTCCTTGGGGTTAGAACTTAAAAATGTAATTTGGGGGGACAAAATTCTACCCACTACGGAAACTAAACCAATGTACACGAGACAAGGACTGGGCTGATCTGGAAAAGATGGAAGAACCATGGGATAGACGGGCAGTAAGACATGAAAGCAAGCGAATGAAATATTTTCAGGGGAGAAAAGGAGGGGAGTGATTGGTCAGTGAAACAGGAGGTGAGACAGGAATGAGGATGACTTTAAGACACCCTGCATTGGCCTGGCTGGTGTGGCTCAGTGGTTGAGCATTGACCCATGCACCAAGAGGTCACTGGTTCAATTCCTGGTCAGGGCACACACCCAGGTTGTGGAACTGAACCCCAGTGGGGGGCATGCAGGAGGCAGCCAGATGATATTCTCTCATCGATGTTTTTATCTGTCTCTCCCTCTCCCTCCTTCTGTCTCTGTAGTCAATAAAGAAAAATTATTTTTAAAAAGACATTCTGCATTGGCTCAGACAACACAGTTTTGGTGCTTTTTTCCCCAAAAAACCTCTGTAAAGATTTAAATTACCTTTCAAGGGTTTCTACAAGTTAAATTTAGGTTTACTTCAAATGTTATACTATCACAAGAAGCAGCCCCCAAGTGACCTAGAACAATTTTAAGTATAATAAAAGCTATTGTGTGAGCAGAAGAGATATCACAGCAATTACACAGAAGAAAAAGAGGACAATAAGGAGAAAATACAGTAATGGTATGGTGACTTTGCTGAAAGCAGTGGCATTTACATAATTTATTTGCAAATTATTGAATAGTATTCCTCTCTATATTCAGTGGTTATGAATATTCCTAGTACTAAAAAGCATGATTGTTTTTAGTTAATAAGTGATATTTGAATACTTTAGTTAATGGTTTTCTTTCCAGTTTTTTAGATAATTATTTTATTTTAGTTAATTGTCCTAGAGATGATCATTGATTCATTTATTCATCACTTAGCAATAAGAGTTCAGTATCCAAAATATGTTAGGCACAATTCTATACCCTGAAAACATAATAATAAAAAATATTGTCTGTCCCTTTATGTTGACAGAGTGTGGTAGAATTAACAACTATTTTTTATTCATAGGAATTATAGTATGAAAAATGTAAAATAGTGTAAAAAGAAGAAAAAATAGGATCACGTGTGTGTATGAATATATATTTATACATATATTCAATTGTAGGTTAAATTTTTTAAATACAACTGTGAATTTTGCTTTTTTTAAGCTTTATTTAGGTGTAATTGCCAAAATTTTAACATATTTAAAGTATACATCCTAGCTGGAGTGTGGCTTACTGGTTGAGCATCGACCCATGCACCAAGAGGTCGCTAGTTCGATTCCTGGTTAGGGCACATGCCCAGGTTGTGGGCCCAATCCCCAGTGGGGGGCATGCAGGAAGTGGCCAATCGATGTTCTCTCTCATCAATGTTTCTCTCTCTCTCTCTACTTCTCCCTTCCTCTCTAAAATCAATAAAGGGAAAAAAAATTTTTTTTAAATAAAGTATACAACATGATGAATTTCTATACCTATACATTATGAAGGGGTTCCACCATTGAGTTAAGACGTCCTTCACCTCAAATAGTTACCTCTTTTTTTGTGCATGAGAACACAAGTTCTACTCTGTTAGCAAGATTCAAATTATATGGTACGGAATGTCTTAAAGTCATCTTCATTCATGTCTCACCCCCTATTTGTGACCATGTAATACATTAGATCCTCAGACCTTAATCATCTTATAACTGAAAGTGTGTACCCTTTTAACAACCTCTCCCCATTTCCCCCAGCCCCAGCCCCTGGCACCTACCATTCTACTCTCTGTTTCTAGGAATTCGACATTATTTTACTTCTTTTAGAGTCCGCACATAATGATAACCATGCAGTGTTTGTCTTTCTCTCTGGCTTGTTTCACTTAGCGTAATACCATCTAGCTTCACCCATATTGTTGCAAATGGCAGTATTTTCTTCTTTTAAAGCTGAATAATACCCCATTGTGTATTTATAGTGGGAACTGAATTTTGTGGTTATCATTTTTGTAGACAATAATATGTACTTTCAAAAGCTTCCCCTTTTTGTATTGCTATGTGCAGGGAAACTGATCATCATAAATCAGTGATTTTCAACCATTTTTATCTCATGGCACACATAAACTAATTACTAAAATTCTATGGTGCACCAAAAAAATCTCTCTCTCTCTTTTTTCACACACACACACACACACACACACACACACACACACACAAGGTATAATTTTGATTCATTCACACAGGATGGCTATCGTTGTGTTGGCTGTGTCATTTTTCTTTTTTAATTTGATGATCTAAGGGGAAAGAGGTCAGTGCCCCTGACTAAATAGTCGGGTATTGCATGTTTTAAAAATTCGTATGGCATGCACTGTGCCTGCCGTGGCACACTGGTTGAAAATTGCTGATATAAATAGTGTTGCACACACAAAAAAGGCTCAAGGGCTCTAAGAGGTGCATCTTCGGGAGGAGGGGAGGGTGGAGCTGAAAATCTAAGAGCATTCAGCACTCAGATCAGTGCTGGTGGGGTGGGCAAGAGTGGGGTAGGCAGCGAGATTGCTTTTAACAAAAGACCTCAAAATCCTTAGGCTAAACTCTTCCACAGTTGCATCGGAGTGGAAAGTTTAAAACTGAATGGTTGACTAGGAGAGGCACTTTCCGTGAAAGAAGATGAGATAATTTCCCACTACCTTTTTCTTCCTGTTTCTTTGGTTCTGTCTTAAATCTGGCCAAGTATAGTCTCCGCTTCTTTGGAAATACATCACAGATAAAATGACTTCTAATTAATGACAATAGCTTATATGTGAAATGCTTGGCCCTTTTGAAAGTGCTTTTATTCAATTTTTTTTGTTTTGTTTTGTTAATCCTCACCCAAGGATATTTTTCCATTGATTTTTAGATAGAATGGAAGGGAGGGAGGGGAAGAGAGATAGAGAGAAACATCGATGTGAGAAAGACACATCGATTGGCTGCCTCCTGAACGACCCCAGCCACGACCCCCTGCAACCTTTTAGTCTGCGGGAAGATACTCTAACCGCTGAGCCAAACCAGCCAGGGAGCTTTTATACAATTTTTAAAATTTAATCCTAACAAGTAGGCAGAGCAAGTATAATACTTTTTCCCATTTTTTGAAGGTCATGTTACTAAATAATTAGTAACTTAATGTGACCTATTTTTATTCATTGATGGAGTCATCTGTGGCATTGCATTTCACCATTCTGAGCTGTGAAATCATTTTAGTGGCCTGTGACCAACACTTTTTAAAATATTGTGATTAGAATGTAAAAATGGAAGCGTACAGCCAGCATTGTGAAGTTGAATACTTTGTAAAATTTTGTTTCAGTTATGTTTCAGCTGTGTGTGCACAGGCGGGTCCCAGTGAAACAATGAACTTCTCACTGTTGATGGGAGTAAAATCGTTTGAAAAACTGACCTAGGTAAACAGAATTTCCTCAGTCACTATTTGCTTTCTGATCACTGAAATCCTATTAAACTTTTGTTATTAGGTTAAGGCAGCATTTCCCAAACTGTGTTCTACACAGAGTACTTCTGGGAAATGTTAATACGTGATGGAGGAATAAATACGTTTTGGTTAAAATTTTTAGAAGAAAGCTACGTACTATAAACTGCCCTTGAAATTTCACGCAGAACAGCAGCATATCAGATGATCACGGAAATTTGAGCAGACTGTACTTCTCAGAGCATTTGGGATCCAGCTATCCGGGGTCAGTTCAGAATAGACCCTGCACTCTGGTACAACACAACTCCCCAAGGCAGGCATCATTTTGTGTTCCTCATTCAGACAACGAGTGTGTGTTATATGTGATAAGGTCTTGTATGTGCCCTGTCGTGCAAGTGTGAGTATCAGCGGGACCCTCATTAGACATGGAGCAGGGACTCGTCTACCTGAAACTCAGAAGCAAAGAGACGCCAGTGGCAGGGGTCATGGATGAGTGCAGCAGTGTGGGCTTTCCCCACTTAGATGCCCTCGTGTGCCTGGGACTCTTTCCCTCTTGTGCAGGGGATTATTGCTGGTGTTCTGATTTCTAGGCAAAAGCTCTAGTGGAACCAGAGAAATTCTGCTGCTTCTTCCTGATACGCTTTAGAGTGCCCGACAGGGAGACACATGAGATCTCTGTCACCGCTTTCTTCCTTCCCACTCAGCCTCCAGGATCCCTGCAGAAACAGCTACATCCATTTGATTCTTCTTGTTTGGTAGCTTCAAACAGTGTAAGAGTTTGTGCCCCCCGATACTGAATTTCCCACCACTAATGAAAGGGCAGAAAGGCTTTTACGGGTTCCTTTTAGGGACAATAAATGTCTTTAGGCATTTCTTCCACATCCATTATATGGATTACAATTAAATCCCCTGGAGCAAGGCTCATCAAACATTTTTATCTCAGGACCTCATTACAGTTGTGAAAAGAGAGGATCTAAAAAGCTTTTAATTTATATAAATTTACCTTTCGATATTTAATGTATTAGAAATGAAAGCTATGTTTAAAATATTTATTAATTTACCCTAAAAGTGCAATAAGACAACAAAGCAAACAAACAAACAAAAATAAGAAACCCACTACTTGTTAACATACTTTTATGAGGGGAAAAAAAAACACCCTATATTTTTCTAAAACAAAAAACGATTAGTGAGAAGAGTGACTTTTTTTTTTCCCCATGATTTTGCAAATCTTTTTAATGTCTGGCTTCATCGAAGCATCCGGGTTCTCATATTCAGTCTGTTAAAATCACATGCCATGTAGCCTCTAAAAAATTCCACTATATACACTCTTGAGAGAATAAGAGTAAACAAAGGAAAATAGTATCTTAGTATTATTATGGAAGTAATTTGGTCCAGTATTTCCTGGACCCTCGGAAAGGTCTCCAGGAGCCATGGTTGTCCCCAGGCCACATGGAGAGAATTTCTGCTCCAGTACTTCCTGTCATGTAGCAGAGGAAATGGATTTTATGGTGCAGAATCAAAGGACAGACAGCAATCACTGGCCTGCTCACTCCTCAGCCATCATGCAGGGCACACAGTCAATGGTCAAGTGAAGCAGAAATCCCTCTTGTTCCGGGGAAAGATATTCCTTGGACCCACAGGCTGAGATATGGGTGAAATAGCAAAGGAGCCCTCTGTGTACTTGACCTCAGCCCAGCTACTCCCCGAAGAACCACTGGGGACCCAGGGGTACACATTTGACCAAAGAATCACTGACAGTAATCAAAGCATGTAGTAACACAAGGAGCTATTCATAGTGAAATATTTTTCCCCCAAGAAAGAATTCCACAGCAAAATGAAATCATGGCTTGCACAGTGCGAATCTTGAAAACAATTCAGGATTTATAGCCCACTTGGCCTATTTCGCGACTTGCCTTGCTCATATATACTAGTTCTTTCAGCTACCATAAAATAATAGCTATATTTGAATAAACTCAATGAATATGCATTATTAAATTTGAATTTTATGACATAGAATTTGGTTACTTTTCATTTTTTAAGAAGCACAAAATACATGGGTGAATATTGATGTGCATATTTTTTCAATAATGTTTTCCAAAGGGCTCTTAGAGACTGTCTCAAGGGGATTATTTCTTTGGCAGGGGGGAGCCCTCAATCATCAGAGGGTCTGTTTTCTCTTGAGGCATGTTTAAATGGGCTATGACCGAAATGAATAAATAAAAATAGAAATTCTGGATACATCCAAAAGAAAAGTTTACATCTCCTCTGATTTCTCCCAAGTCTGGGTCTAGTTGGCAGCAGAGACTCAAATTAAATTTTCTGCTAGTCTGAGAAACTCGTTAGGGGAGCCCAGAGGTGCCCCTGCTTTCGCACCTTGCTCGAAGGCTACCAGGCATGTCCCCCCAAATTAATATGTTGATGTCCCAACCCCCAGTACCTCCAGATGGGACTATACTTGGAAATAAGGTCTTTAATGAGGTGATTAAGTTACAACAAGCCTGTTAGGGTAGGTCCTGATCCAATACGACTGGGATTAAGTCACAAAAATCTAGAGACACGAGGAGAGACCACGTGGGGACAGAGCGAGAAGGTAGCCATCTGCGAGCTAAGGAGGATTCAGAGAAAACCACATCTGCCAACACTTTGATCTTGGACATCTCACTGATGGCATCTCACTGAGGTTTTAACTTTCACTTCTCTGATACTGATGAGATCGAGCACCTTTTCAGTGGGTCTTTGGATTTCCAGAAGTGCCATTTCTCATTTTTCCAATGGTACGTCTTCCCATGAACCTGTGGCATCTGTTTATGTGCGTCAGGTAGGTGCCTTTTTGCAGTTACACGTAGTGCGAATTTCTTCTCTCCCTTTGTGGCTTGTCTTTTTACTCTTTCAATGGTACCTTGTAGTAGTATCTTGTAATGCTTGATTTTAATAGAGTCCTACATTTTTTCATTGTAGTTAGCGTCTGTCTTTGTTTGTGCTGGTATAGATTGGGTGGCTAATTAACAGCTGAAATTTATTTTTCACCATTCTGGAAGCTGAGAAGTTCAAGATCGATTCACCAGCAGATTATGTCTGGTGTGGATCCACTTCCTGATTCATAGACGGCTGCCTTTTGCTGTGTCCTCATGTGTCAGGAGCGATGAGGGAGTTCTGTGGGTGTGGGTACTTATCCGGTTCAGGAAGCCTCCAGCTCATGGCCGAACCTCCTCCCAGGGCCCCCCTCCTAATACCATCACGTTGGAGGTTAGGATTTCAACACATGAATCTTGGGAGAACACAAACTTTCCGTTCACAGCGATGTCTTTTACATCTAATTTAAGAAGCTTTTTCCTACCTGGGAATCATGAAGATATTCTCCTATAACTTCCTACGAGTGTTACATTGTTTCTTATTTTAGATTTACGTTTCATCTGCAACTGTGTTTTGTCTATGGTATAAAACAGGGGTCATTTCTTTTCCTTCACTTCCTGGCACCATTTATTGACAAGTCTCTTTTCTCACAACATTTTAATGTCATCTGTACCATAAATCAAGGATCCATAAACGTGTGGGTCTGATTCTGGGCTCTGTTTTTTATGGTATTCCATCATTCTCATTTTTTTCTATCCCTGGAACAAGATTTCAGTTACTTTAGCTTCTTTATGCCTTGATAGTCAGTGGAATTAGTCATCTTACCACGTCCTCCTTTTTCAAGTTTGTCTATAGATTTACATACCAGTTTAGACAGGTAATGGTTTTTTAAAAACACTATCTCCTTCTCTATGGAACAATGATTTAATGTAACAAATAGCATTTCTCTGGTTCCATTTGAATTGCCAGCCTTGGAAACTTACTTAGATCCTACTCAGCTATTTCAGAGTTCCCAGCGGCTGGCTCGGGTGTGACTGCAAACCCAGGCTTTCCACCGGCCTCAAAGCATCTACTGACACCCTTCTCTCTTGTTCCGGCAGCTGCTTGGATGTCTCTGGTCCTTTCCTAGGACAGCTGCAAGGTGTCCAGGGTCTGGTCCAGGCCCCTACCATCACTTAAGGCGAAGAAAGCCACCTAAATCAGTTTATTATCGCATCCTTCTTAGCAGTAACTGGAAAGCATTTGAATGTCATCTCATTCAAAAGTATCTCTTTCCCCCAAGCCTGGTCCACTGTCTAGGACCAAGCTTACCCCTTCAGCTGTCTTCTTTCTTTAGGATGAGAACCCCACTGACTCCTTCATGCTAATACCGCCTCGACCCACCATTCCCACAGCAAGCAGAACCATGGGAATCACGGAGCTATTATAGTTTAAGCTCTTAAGTTGGGATTCTAATGGGATAGTGTTCCTGCCTGGGTATGGGAAAACAATAATCAGTGTCTATTGAGGGCTGGGAGAGGCAGGTGAATTACCTGGTGGAATGCTGAAGTCAGCATCTGTAAGTGATGAATGAGTAGGACAAGTCAGGGTTATAGGAAGGAGCCTTACACCACCCCTGGCAAACTTTGAAGCAGTAAAAAGCAAAGAAACCTCATGTAAGCCAAGATGATTAACCAACAAGGTGTGCCCGGCTCCTAGTAGTGGTGTTATTAAAGGATCAGCTTTTTTTTTTTTAATTATTATTATTAAAACACGTATCTAAGTATGGGTTGCTCAAAATTAGCCTGCCAAATAAGACTGTTCCAGATGGCCAGGTAAAAGGAGATTGTATGGTTATAACAAGCAGCCTCATTTAGGTAATTCTTGAGTGAAAAAAAAAAACGAAAAAAAAAACAAAGTTGGGAAGGTTAACTGAAGACACAAATTATATGCATGGAAGTCGCTGCACATAGATTAGAGACGTCCAGTATATCCCCTTTTCGAAAAAAGCCTTCTGAATCACGTATCTTTTGATTCTATACACTTCTGTCTCCTCCTCAAACCTGACCTATTTATACCAGGGATCTTCTACCGGGCTGCTTGAGAAGCTCCTGTTTTCCTTTTAGCAATTAATTTATATTCCCTGTACGGCCTTTCTCTCTCCTGCCTACCTTAACATTTTGTCTCTTCTTATCCCTAGAATGTGCTGACGCGAAAATATCTATTTCTCTTTCTAAATGGTTGTGCTTCCTTTTGAGCTGTTTTACTCTCTGGTCCAAGGATATTTGCTATTTCCTAGCCAAGTCAGAGAGGTACGTCTTGTGTGCCCCTTTGAAATGAGCTGGTGTGGTCATTTAACAGATCACACATGACATCAGGGTACAAGGTGGTTCGCATTTAAACCTGGAGAGCTGTGAACTCGACCTTGTCCACCTGCTCAGAGGGTCACCCTATCTACGGATGGCATTAGTAGTAATGTGTCCTACAGTTTCCCAATAAAAAATTTTTTAAAAGACAGCAACAAAACATTAAATAAAGGGATAATATTTCTATCAGTTAATATTAAAATATTTACTTTCATATGCACTTGCTATAACTAGCTTGAACAAATTAATTATTCCTAGTGGGTTAGTCTCATTGGTAATTCTGTCACAGGAGATTCACGATATTGTGAATTTTGGTCATTGGCATTATAATTTTTATTTCAGAATCTCAGTAATGGAATCGTTATTATCTACTTATAATTAAAATGCATGATTCCCTTAAGAATTCTTCTAATTATTTAAATGAATCTGGACTTAATTAAATGAATTAAATTAGGAGATTAAAATGATTCAAAGTGATGTAAACTTTATTCTTAAAGAACTGGAGCAATGGAATACCAGGCAGGAAAAAATAGGGCAAGGGAACAGGAATGTAGTAAAAAGAAATAGAAACTTCATAGGCAGATCCCTGCTGTGCTGTGGTGGGGAAATAGTGTGTTAATTTAATTATTCAGTTAAGGAAAAAATAAACAAGACACGAACAGCCTCGTAAGCCATATGCTCCTTGAAGATTGGAGCGAGCACTGATTTATTTTTGCATTCCCCACCAGACCGATGGTGGAGCCTGGAACCTCATTGACTTTCAATGACTGTTTGTTGAATGAATAAGGAAGAAATTTCTGTCTGAAAGTTTCAACAAGTAAATTCAGGAGTCCTTTTTCAAGTTAGCTTGTAGATACAGTGTTTAAAGAAACTCATTCTTGGACCTAGTTAGAATGTGTGCACTTGGGGTATGATGCTAGTGTCTGTGCTGTGGGCATTAAGTTCGAAGCTGCTGAAGCTGGACAGGAGGTGGCCAAGCTCAGAGGAAGAGTTGGCGACCAGGCTGTCCCTCTCTGTTGTGCATTCTTTCTTGCTGTTGACAGAAATCACCCCCTCATTGCCTGGGAGGAAGCATGAACCTGAAGCAGAATTAGCCTTCTTTACATGTGTTGCATTTTTGTTCTAATCATACTAAATATTAAAAAGAAAATGGTTAGAGCAGTTTGTTGGACGGTGCTGTAAAGGGACGTGCTAATGATGATTTTAATAATAGTTGAATTACATTGAACCATATGAGACTGCCATTTTTGTGTGTCAAACACAGTTGAACATCGGCGATTTCATGTGGTTGGACCTAATATTTATTGGATGCTTACTTTGTGACAGACACTCTGCTCAGTAATGTACAGTCCACTAGCTCATTTAAATGTCACCCCAACATGTTAACAGATGAGGAAATTGAGACTTAGGTAGGTAACTCACCCAATGTGGAAGAAAGACATGGAAACTTAACACAATTTGACCCCAGACCCTCTTTTCTTAAACAGAGTATCACCCTGCCCAGGAAAAATAAGGATGTTGTAATGATGTTATCAAACCTTGCCTCTGATCACTTAATTATGTCAACAAAATTCTGACATTTTGGGGGGGGGGGTACAGTAAAACCTCAATGTTACAGACTAATTCGGGCGAGGGGGTGTCCATCAAAGCCCAAAGTCCGTTGTATAATTAAGGAGTTCTCCCGAATGTGTATGTTAAAAAATTGACAAATTAGTTCATCTGTTTTTACTTATGTAGACACATGTGTGTAATTAAAATGAACTAGGTATGAAAAGTTTAATTTCACAGAAAAGTTTTCTCTATGTATTACAGTAATTTTAAATTTGTACTGAATAGGTCTGGTAAATGCGAGCATTCAGCCATCCTGCAAGTAAATAAATGCACACGGCTGGGGTGTGGCACGCAGGAACATCCCCCCAGCACACGGTAAAACTGCTGCAGAAAGTCCCTCCCCACCCCCGACAGCGGAAGCAGTCACCACGAGCGATGTGGTGATCCTGTGCTAACTCATTCGCTGAACATTGTTTACAAACGGTGACGCTCGGGTTTAGATATGTAGACTATAGTTGTAGATATGTAATATTTATTTATGTCAGCAAAATTCCTCGTGTCTTTTCCACAGGTGGCCTATTTGCTAAAATTTGTTAAAATAACAGTGAATTAATAACAGAACAAAACAAAAACCCTTTCGATTATAAGCAAATCTTGGTTTAAAGCGTTTTAGAATTAACAGGGTGTTATTTTTCACATGTGACACACGGACCGGAAATTTTGTCCATTAAATCGAGATCTGCAAAATTGAGGGTTTACTGTAATCCACAACGCAAAGTGCTTTAGAAAGATGAAATTTACTTACAATACACAGATGATTGCCGCTGCAATGTCAAGGTCAAATCCTGTGGCTATAGCCCTGGCCGGGCAGCTCGAAAGCATTATCCCAACACACCAAGGTTGAGGGTTCGATCCCCGGTCAGGGCACAGACAAGAAACAACCAATGAATGCGTGAATCAGTGGAACAGCACATCAGTGTTTCTCTCTCTCTCTTTCAAATCAACAAATAAAATTTCTAAAAAAGAAAACTACAATTGATTTTTTTTTAAAGTCCTGTGACTACAAAAAGGAGTAAGACATAATCTTTATTCAAGAAGATCACATTGAAGTTAGGAGGACAGAGAGTTTTAGAATCTACTGTATCATTAAAGTTGGTAGGAATGTACTAGGAGACAAAGAGATAAATATGTGACACCAGGCAAGTCTTAAAAGAGCCCTAATCTGTGTCAGCCATAACTGTCCATATAAATACATTGCTCTGAGGGTCCAGAGGAAAAGTAATTGATTGATTTTGGAGATGTCAGGGTCAGTTTCACAGAAGAGAGGACAACTGGACAAAGCCTTAGGATAGGTGGGTTTCAAAAGGCAGGGAAAATAGCAAGGACATTCCAGAAAAGGGAACAACATGGATAAAGAAAAGTGAAAGTAAACAAGGTAAAATAATAATAAATGGTTTGGCCCGGCCCGTGTGACTCAGTGGTTGAGCGTTGACTCATGTACCAAGAAGTCGCCGGTTCAATTCCCGGTCAGGGCACATGCCCGGGTTGTGGGCCAAATCCCCAGTGGGGGGCATGCAGGAGGCGGCCAATTGATGTTCTTGCTCATCAATGTTTCTATCTCTTTCTCTCTCTAAAATTAATTTAAAAAATTTTTTTTAAATGATGCAGGATGTGATCAACTTTCCAACCCCTGTACCCCCTCCTAGACAGTCTCCCCAAAGGTAACCACTGTTCTGACTTCTGTTACCTTAGGTTCGTTTTGCCTGTTCTTGAGCATCATACAAGTGGGCTCATTCAGCAGGAACTCTTTTGTGTCTGGCGTTTTCCTCAGTGCTATGTTTCTGAGAGTCACTGTGTTTTCATATGTAGCTACGGCTCATTTCACTTCATTGCCGGATGTTACTCCATTATGTGAATATGCCACAATGTATTTATCATTCCTCTGTTGATGGACATCTGGGCTGAGAAGCGTCTCGTTTCTTTCCCAAAGGGAAGGACAACTCATTTGATGGGCTTTATTCCAGGAGTCCCAGAGCTGTTGTGCACTAGTTGTATATTAAGACAGATACACTGTCTTTGTGTGATGGTAACAATATGCAGCGACAGATGTAGCAACTTTAATAGACAACACTCACTAGAGTTCTCACTTTTCTGTCTTTTAATCTCACCTATTAAGTCCTTTTAAAAATGATTTGCCATTAAAACTGCCTTTGAGAAGCCATAAAGTGCCCAAAACATGTTTCACAGACTAGTACAATGCAGAACATTATTTGTCCAGGTGTTAATATATGTCCTGGGGGGGAAAAGTTCCTTTTGCAGGATGCTGGGTTAAACAGTGTTAAAGATGGATTCTCATAGTTTTTATTATACTCAGAGGTATCTTGAGGGTCCAGGAGTGAAATATAGAATATATGGAGCAAGTTCCCACATTTGGTGAACCAAGTATGTTCCTTTCCCCTCAGTAAACTTATTGCTATCTCCCAGAATTAATGTTTCCCAAAACCCAACCTAAAAATATATCCAGTTATATGGACTTAATTGTGAATTATGTCCTTCTCCCAAGTTCATGATGAAGCCCCAACCCACAAGGTGACTGTATTTGGAGACAGGGTCGTTAAGAAGGTAATTAAGACTAGGGAAGGTTGTAAGGGTGGAGTCCTAGTCCAGTAGGTTTCCTTATAAGGAGAGGGAAGGAGTGAGTGTGCAGAGGATAGGAAGAAAGGCCATGGATGGGCATAGGGGCAGGTGTCTGTCTACAACCAAGGAGAGAGGCCTGACCACACACCAGCCTTCCTGGCACCTCGATCTTGGATGTCCAGCCTTCAGAACTGTGAAAAAATGAAGTCCTGTTGTTTAAGCCACGCAATCCATGGTATCTTGTTATGGCAGCCCAAGCAGAGTAATAAATAACACAACAGCCTCTCGGTGATGTTAGAATCAGTCATCAAACTGTATGCACCTCAAGGAAATAAAACGACCAAATCCTCCCCAAGCTTGTCTGCATCATTTCCCATTTCCACTTTCAGATTAGTTGCAACCTAGACGCTGCCCAATCAGAAGAGTGTAGCAATTAATTTCCCCTTCTTGGTTCTCACAAGAGCACGACTAATCCACAACAAGGCCCTCGTATACTTTATTCTCTCCATAAAACTGCCACTAAATTAAGATTTGCACTGTTCAAGATTTGCATAGCCCCACAAGTTCAGGCCACTGACTCCTTTCTCGGATGGCATTTGCTGTCCCTCAATTAACAGTGATGGATTTTTATTGCCTTTCTTCTGAGGGGAGGATTTATGTGCCTTTTAATTGGCGTAAGTTGGACTGCATCATAAATGGTTCACCCTCCAAATTACAGAGTAAGCTTGCCAATAAAGATGACCTTGTTTATTAAAATCTAATTAACTGAAGTTCCAAGATGTCCCTGGGGAGGGTTACTGAATTTCTGTTTTTCTCCAAACATCGAAAACCCAGCTGGCTAGAGTTAACCACAAAGCTTGAACCTCACAGTGAAATTATCTTTTTTGGTTCTTCTTTCAGTCCTTTTCGTCTAGAGCGCCAGCCCCAGAATCTTTTCCCGAAATGTGTTGGCTGTCAGATTGCAGAAAGGCCGGGTGTTACCTTGCTTGATTAGCTATGATTTTAAGAGACCCCGGTCTTCTTTGTTCACTGGATGGGAAATAAGAGGATGCTGAACTTGCTATTTAGATTCCCCAGCAATGGTCAGAAAGTCCTAATTACATGCCACTTTAAGTCATAATCTGCACAAAGTCATACGCCGTCTATATGCAATCTGTATACACAAGGCATTCGTGGGTTTTGCCTCCAAGCTTGGAAAATAACGTTGGCCAATCGATTGCCGACATGTGTGATAGAACATGATTAATTAATTCAGCTGCCAGTCTGCAAACAAAGTCTCGTAATGCTGCAAACTCCTCTAGCTCCTGTCCTGTGGTTTCTTCCATTTCTCAGTTCTCATTCTCACTTCAAAACAAGATGTCAGGGTTGGTCTCTACTCTCTCATTTCCCATTTGATTATCAGTTACTCTTGAAATTGTTCTTCATTACTCTAGTGGGAGTCTTTGGGATATGTTCACCAATGATCTTCCTGTTCCTATATCTGAGGCTCACGCTTTCTTTTTCATACTGGAGATTTTTGCAATGCTGACTATACTTGAGCACTCTTTCTTTTTTCTCTCCCAAGGCTTTCTATTATTCCCTGGGCTTGTAGTATATGTAATTCTTTTGGCTTGCCTCCCAAATTTTAGATCATTTGTTTTCAGTTTCCTGGGGTCATCCTTCTTCCTTCAGGGGTGAGACCGATGGTAATCATCAGCCTCTTCCATGACTGCCTTCTGACTCACATTAGTCCCAGTTACCAAGAGATGTTGGGGAGTTTTATTTGTATTTGGAGCGGAGGCCTTTTTCACATGTTAACGTCCCGCAGCACCTTCGAGATACTAATAATATAAAAACAAATATTGATCATCTTAAGGGACCTGCAGAGTTCAGAGACGGGTAAAGGAAACCACTTCCACTTCAAACAAGTCCTTTGTGCCCGCGAGGGGAGCGAAACAACCTGCCGAGGTAAAGTGGGAATGACAGAGTGTGTCAAAGACGATGGGATGTTGGTAGAGAAAGGGCTGTGGCAGTAATCGATATAAGAATAATTTCTCTGGATCTGTGTGTCCTGGAGGGGGTCTTAGAAATGGCAATGGGAACAAAAAGCAATGCTTTTTAGTTCAAAGAAAAATGCTTGTATCATTGAAAAATAGCATCTTTTAGGGTGGTCAAATCCATAAAATAAAAAATCAAGGTATGTCAGACTTTCTTCTGAAGCCAAATTCATCAGAAGTAATGCTCTTTCTGGCAGACCAGTTTATCTAAGTAAAAATTTAGGAGGTAGTTGATCCAGTTATTGTCCTACAATGATTGTGGAGACAGTGAAGAAATGCTTTACGCAGAGGTCAAATTAGATAAAAATTTGGTGTCGTGAAAATTGTCTAGATCTGGAATTTTTTTCATATCCAAGGAAGGGATCATGCATTAGGTTTCTTCTTTTGTCTTGGATTTTCGGCACCAGCTCCAAGGCCGTGAACGAGGGGATCAAGCACCCTCACGTTCTAAAGCTGAGTTGCATAATTATCTACCTCAGGTGACAAAAGAGAAGCCTCAAAATTCCTGGAGAAGCCTAAGATGTCAACAGGGAAGATTTCATTGCAGAGTTGTCTGCATATTCTCTCTACGCTCAACCATCACCACCGTTGTGAGCGCGGGAAGGGAGACCTTCAAGAGAGTGAATCAGAGAACTCAACCCATGACTTCTGCAGTTAGCACAGGGATACACCTTTTAGAGTTCAGTGGGCCAAGAATGCCCAGATGTGGAACCTGTGGGCCAGATGTAGAACATGTGGAATGAAGCCAACCATGAGCAATCTTGAAAGGAACCCACTCAAGGGCCATTATGGCAGGAGCGAGACCGGAGGTGAGCCACGCCAAGCAGAGGGGAGTCATGAGAAACCACATGTGTGGCCTTCTAATGTCTGCATTTGTCTCTTGGTTAGAAATAAAGCTTCAGGAACACTGAGTGCTCCAAAGTCATCCTAACCGTTTGTTCTCTAAGATATATGGGGCCAGTATAAGTGAAGTGTTTCCCACTGACTACTTCGAGATGCCAGGGAGTTGGCCGTTAATTGCTAGAGATGAAAATACATGGAGATGGCAAGAAGGCTACGCATCAAGGACTCCCTCTTTGCTAATCATAGAATGTGTGAGGCACAGTTTTCAAAAACACAAGGAACCCTCGCTTGGGGAAAATGTAAATGTAGATAGACAAAATTGGAAATAGCTTACGCTAGTCTCAATCCAGTGAGACAACTTCCCTATATTATAAGAAAATAGATTTTCATGTCAGGTAAAGGAAAACACTTGAAATCGTGTTGGCAGAATTTGAGAAGTGTAAACATGCATTTTTTAAAATTCTGGATTAGTGGAGATTGGTCTGCTTTTCCTAGTTCAGCTACTAATTAGTGGAACACCCTAGATCAGGCTTAGTTTTATTCCAAATCTTTTACCTCATCTGAAAAATCAGGTGATAACTAGATAATCTCTCAAAACATATGCTGCTGGGTACTGTATTAATAGCTTTTGCAGAAATTACATAGAACCACAAAGTCCTATCCTCAAACGCCTACCAATGACCCCACCCCATGAAAAATAGACCTAACATTTCTTTTTAATTAATTTGAGAGAGAGAGAGAGAGAGAAACATCAATTTGTTGTTACACTTATTTATGCATTCATTGGTTGATTCTTATATGTGCCCTGACCAGAGATCAAACCCGCAACCTTGGCTTATCAGGATGACACTCTAACCAACTGAGCTACCTAACCGGGGCACATTTTTTGTGTTTTATGCCACACATTTAATTAAATCTGTCACATTTGCTCAGACTCTTTTTACTTATTGTTCTAGAACTACAAAACAAAGAGAGAAAGAAGAAGAGAGAGAAAGGGATGAAGGAAGGATGGAAGGGAGAGGGAGGGAGGGAGGGAGGGAGGGAGGGAGGGAGGGAGGGAGGGAGGGAGGGAGGGAGGGAAAGAAAGAATCAAAGAATTGTAGGGAGGGAAAAAGATGTTTTCCTTTACCCAGCTTAAGTTCTGCAATTGAGATCCTCTAAATTAGAATGCCCAAAGACAGGCTAGCAACAGAAAAATAAACAGGTTTATTACCAAGTACATCATGCGTGTACAGTGGGGAGCACCCAAGGATGAATAACCCAGAGGGATGGTTAGAACTTGAGCTTATAAACCATCTAAGCCAAAACACAAGGGGTCTGGGGCTGCTGGGTGGGGGCGGCACGTTATGAGAAAGTAGCCAGGAAGAACTTGGCAAACGGGCATCATTTAGTAAGATTTTAAGTCAGTGACTTCTGCCTTGGTGGAGTGGTTCGGGGCCCTCTCGCTGGCACAGGAGAGGGAGACATCTCTACCGATGGAAATGTCCTTTCCAAAATGAAAATATGTGCCCTGTTTTTAGAGCTTTTCCTGTGTCTGCTGGTCTCAGTGACCTTTAGCTCAAAATAATTGATACGCCAAAGAGGCATATTTTGAGTTTTATATTTCCGCGCCCTTCGGAACCGAAACACACCATAACTTATCTGCGTCCAGAAACAATGGCCCAGGATAAACTTAGCAACCTACTTTGGCACAGCCGTAGAGTTGAGTTAGGACTCCAATCTTTAAGATCTAATTCTGGTGCCCTTTCCACTGTAGTAATTATATTAACTATTTATGAGGCTTCTAATTGAATACTACTTTCTAAACAAAATATAGAACTTCAGTTACAGGAAGGGAATAATAAAAGGGTTTCAGGAGCCTTCAAGGAGCTCCAATTACAAGAAAGGTGTTCTTATTAATCTCTCTCCATCGAGCCAGCACACACTGATTACTATTTTAGGATTGTGCCTAGTTAAGGTCTATGTATATTCATGTATTTACTCAGTCATGAAACATATGGAGTAAGCCATTTTTAGATGCCTACTATTCTTTGGTTTATAAAACGGCATGAGACAATATATTTGACTCTAGGGAACTTGCATTCCAGAAGGAAAAATCAAAGAGGAACATTTTGCATAGAATCCTGAAATGGTTACATGGGCTTTCTAAGAGATTTTAAAATGAACAGATAATTATCTTGCATTTATAAAAGGCCTCAGCTATTCCCACTGAAAAGGAGTAATTGAATCTGTAATTACTTCCATTTCATAGGGGACGTACACATGGATTCTAAAGATCTCATTGTAATGGTTGTTTTCTTAATTACTCTAATTACTGTGTAGAGAGCACTCACTACCTTACATGCATTGCAGAAAGCTCAGTAGTCAATGGTGACTGAAGACACCATGAGAAGCATTTTTAAAGTTCTACTTTATCGGGTATTAGACAGCTTTGTTGTTTATTTTAGCTTCGGATGAGCTAGCCGTGCTGAGGTGGCCCCTGTGTGTACTATGAGCAAAGACACCAACTTCTGATCATGACTTTCGTGAATGAACGCAGAGGAACTGGCACACCTGTTCCGTGGTCAGAGTCACCTCCTTGTCATTATTTCAGTGATGCCCAGAACAATTCTCCCTCTCCCCAATCCCACCGCCACCATTCATAGAGGTCTGGTTCCCAAGAGTAGCCTTTTGTCTCATTAAGGAATTGCTTCTATTAAAAATGAATGGGGAAAACATGGGTTGTCCCATTATTCTCTGAAAGTGGGTTTTAATAAGGCCAGGACAGAGGAAGGAGAGTGTAACTTCCTGTTATGGGGAAGTCAATGGGGTATATCCCCAGACAGAGAAGATGTAGAAGGATGGAGTTGAGGACCAAAAAAAGAAAAAAAAAAAGGCAGAAGACAAAGAATAAAAATTCTCACTTCAAAAAAATATATTTTAACTAGAAGTGGCCTTGACTTGACTTTACAGACCTTTTTGTGGACATTAGGTATGAACTAGTCAACAATTAGGTAGCATTTGGTATTATACCCTGAAGAAGTATCCCGTTCCTGGGTAGAGTCTCTCGCTTTGTGTAATTGATGTGTTCCTGAATAGTTATTTGGGAATCAACATTGGCCAGGTTCAAGTGTGTATTCCTATTTTCTTGTACCTCCAAAGTTATGAGGGTCAAATGAGATCACCCCTAAGAAAGCTGGGTGAGCATTTTGAAACTCTACACAACTGTAAGTTATGTAAGTGCTTTTATATGTAAAAGGTGAATGCAGTACGAAGGATGCAAAGGTCCTTTAAAATCATTACTAATGAATCTAACATTTTTAGTGAAAGTCATTCTTAGAATAATAACTGTCCAAGAAAATTCTTGCAGGTGCTTACCTTTTGACCTACTTTTTCTACTTGCTGTGGAAAAAGTACCATGTGTCTGGGGATGGTATTAGGAGGCAGAAAGGATCCAGAGAAAAGACACAAAGTCTTATAGGTCATGTGAACATATTCTCAGAACCAAAATCACACAAAATATTCCAAACATTTTAGAAGCAGTCCTTGAGATGAAAATTTGACGCTAAAAAGTATTGGCATTTTCAGAGCATTATAGTTGCAAATGGGTGACAGCTGAGCAGAATTTTACTGTTAGGCATGTCCCGGAAAGCCGAGGGTGTTTGATTTTTAAAGAATGATTTAGTTGGAATGTTAAAGATAGTTTGGGAAGGTGACAGGTGTAGCGGGCTGGAGGAAAGGCACGGATTCTGAGTAAAGAATGAGGATGAGCTAGGACGTGGGTGAAATGGGTGGAATGTGCTAAGCCATTTTAAAACCTTGACCCATGTTACACGATTGTCATAGAGGTCAAGGATGAGGAGAGCAGACTGAATGGAGGGGTCCTGGAAAGGGTGTTCTGAGATCCCGGAGTAGCACCTGCATGTGTGTCCTGGCTTCCCCTTAAAGGCTGAGAGTAGGGGCTGGAGTGAGGGTGCACTGGCTTGCCCAGGTGTAGACGGGTTGAATTTCAAGCTTCCTGTTAGCAGCCCTGCGTTCAGTTTGGCGTGTGGGCGTGCAGGGTCCTCCTGGCAGGTGGGGTGAGGCATCTCTGCGGGCCTGCAGCCTGCACACAGCCCGGATGCTGGAAGGACCGGTGGGTAGACAGAGGCCTAGACTGGACACTTGAAGACTGCAGGGAAATGGTGGGACCAGGAGCTTCGGTCACCCACGGCATGGCATCCCCAAACCTCAGCACCCCAGCAGACACAAGTGTAGAAGTCAGACCAGACCAGCCACCAGAGCAAAGAGCTCTAAGGACCCTGCTGTGGGTTGAGTTGGACAGGAAGCAAGATCGATGGAATATGTAAATATTGATAGAAACTTTAAAAGCTGGGTAAAGCCCCTAAAAAAGGAGTCAGTAAAGATTTTTGTAGTCCCAGGTTCAAAGTCACAAAGTAGAAGACTCTGAAACCAGAAAATACACTGTTATCGGAGAATTGTATGGGTGGAATTTCTCCGTGGCGGGTGGAAATGGGGTTCCTGTGATATCTTGAGAAAAGTAATTTTCTAAGACTCACATGGGAGAATGAGTAATTTTTATTTGTGTGGAATTATATCCCTCAGTTTGCAAAGTCCCAGGTCCCTTAAGCCAGTCCTGGAAAACGGGCAGCTGTGGTCTTAGCAGAGCTAGAAGCAAAGCCAGTGTCCATAGTTTCCGCTCCGTGGTGGAGTTCAGTCCGGGTCGCATCAGGCGTCACAGCCCATTAGCCCATCGTGTGGACCTCAGATGGCATGAGCCCTGTGGGCAAACGTGGAGTGTGAGAGCCCTGTGAGCCGGGGGTCAGGCGTGAACAACAAGAGGGCCAGGAGAGGGACCTCTCTGTTCAGGAGTTAAGTGTCTCAGATTGCACACCTTTGCAGTGGCCATCACCTGTTTCCAGGTATGACTGACAGGCAAGCACCTTCTCATGTCACCCAGACCTTACCGGACATGCGTCTAAACTGTCTCCCCCGATCTGCGGGGAATAGAACTGCAGCTGTCTGGCAAAGCTGTATAAATGACATGCCTATATTATCTAGTCTCCCCTTTGCTCCTTTCCTGTCAATTAATTAATAACCAGGTTATTATAATGGTATCCACACCACTTCCTCATTCCAGATACGAGGGCTTACAGTGAGATTTGTGGTTAGAAAATCTTTCCCTACTGCCTGTTGGTATTCACAACTATCTCCAGTCCTTTTTCAAGAATTGCTTTGCTAAAAAAAAAAAAAAAAAATTACTTTAATGAAGTATCATTTACATACCATAACATCCACCCGTTTTAAGTATACAATTCCAGGATTTTTAGTAAACTCACCCAGCTGTGCAACAAATCACCACAACCCCTGGAAGATTTCTGTTTGCCATTCATCTTTGTTCGCAGCCCCAGCCCCAGGCAAGCACTCCTGTTTACTCGTCTCTATAGATTTGCCTTTCCTGGACATTTCACATAAACAATTCTAGAAGATAGGGTCTTCTGTGTCAGACTCTCTTCACTTGGCATAATGTTTTCGGGGTGTAGTCATTTTGCATTTTGTACCCATATTTTGTTTCTTTCATTGCTGAATAATGTCTTTTGTATGATATGCTACACTTTGTTTATCCATTCACTGGTTGAAGGACACTTGGGTTGTTTCCACTTCGGGGCTATTAGTCATAAAGCTGCTATGAACATCTACCTAAAGGTCTTTGTGTGGACGTATGCTTTCATTTCTCTCGAGTAGATATCCAGGAATAGAATTAGTGGGTCATAGGATAAATCTGTTTAACCTTTAAGAAACTGCCAAACTGTTTTCAAAAGTGACTACATATACCGCCCGGCCGGTGTGGCTCAGTGGTTGAGCATCGACCCATGCACCAAGAGGTCGCCAGTTCGATTCCCGGTCAGGGCACATGCCCAGGTTGTGGGCTTGATCCCCAGTGGGGGGCATGCAGGAGGCGGCCAGTCGACGTTCTCTCTCATCGATGTTTCCATCTCTCTCTCCCTCTCCCTTCCTCTCTCTCTGAAAATCAATAAAGAAAAAAAAATTTTTTTTGAAGTGACTATATCACTTTACAGCCCCACTAGCAATATATATTCCAGTTTCCCCAGATACTTGTCAACACGTGTACGTTTCTGTCTTTTTTATTATAACTATTTCTGTTATTTTCTGTCTTTTTTATTATAGCTACTTTGGTGGGAGCAAAGTGCCATCACAGTATAGTTTTATTGCATTTCTCTGATGACTAATAATATTAAGCATCTTCTCATGTGTTTATTTCCCATTTCTTATCTCTTTCTTATGCCTCTACAGCTAAAACTTTGACCTCCTGGATTCTTCCAGAAATTTCTAGCTTTGGTGATGCTGTGACGGAAATGCATGATAACTCACTGACTATAATTATTTGTGTGTGTGTGTGTGTGTGTCTGTGTGTGTGTCTGTGTGTGTGTGTGTATTTTAAGTAACCAAGTACTTCTCAACCCATACAAAGGAGAAGTCTTCTTCTCGGCTGGAATTATAAAGGATTCGTAGGGTGCCCCCTTTCATAACATCTGGTAGAAAAGCAGGCTCACAATTGCAGAAGCCAATTGGGATGATTTTTTTTTCCCTTCGGTTTTGTTTTTTTTTTTCTTTTTCACTGAGCTAAGGGCAAGACTCAGCAGCCTAGAGGCTTGTTTGTTTCTCAGCAGGATAAGAAAAGAAGGCAGGGGAAGAACAGAAGCACAAAACAATTCCTCAGGAAAATGTTACTGAAGCTGAGTCACAGGAATGCCAGGTTAGAGCAACAAAACCCACAGAATCAAGTTCTACTTTAATAACAGCGCTGATAGAAAGATTATGCAAGAGCCAGAGCTCAGGGCCTCTCTGAAATGAATGATAGAATTTTTCTAATGTACAGACCCACTAACAGAGGTAATTAGATTATGCTAACACGATGAATACTTACTGATTATCTCCCTCAATTAGATTGATTTTGTTTGGTTAAGATTATAACTTTCAAGGAAGGCGTGTTTGGCTTGCTAAATAACTTTTGCACAGGTGCTAAGGTGGATGTCTTCAGGTGTGCTGGAGGGTCCCCCTCCAGCAATCAGTTTATTTAATTTTCACCCATGCAGCATTTCTTTAAAGTGGGTGTGGGTTGTGCCATGGCCTCGCATCGGAAACTTTGTACGAATCCAACCACTTTATTGCCATCCGTGAATTTGTTTCCGCAGCCAGTTTGTCTCCAGCGCAGTCCCCTGCTCAGTGAGTTTCACACCCTGTTGTTTATGACTTTAAAATCCCTGGAGCTCTATTTAGACCTCTCATCAAAAATGATTGCAGAGGTAAATTTATCTTTTTTTTCTCAGCTGATAATTATTTTCCCTGTTTTCTTGGTTTAGTTAGAACTACCTAAGTGTTACAACAACTAGCTGAACAGCAACCTTCTATAAGCTTTAATATATTATTAAAATCCGTGGTTAATTTGGAGATGAGGGCATTCCAGACTTTTATACTTAGTATGTTAATGAAGAGAGAGATGTGTGTGAGCAAAAACTTACAGATATCTTTAAACTTACTACTTACATATAAATAACCTCGACATTTCAGGAAGATAAGTGTAGCTAAAAAGATATATTTCACCTTGTCTATAAATGGAAATTAAAAAGACAAAGGCTTTTAACTGACATTGTGGTTTTTTTTCAGGTTTCTTCTGTTTTGTTTTTTTCCTTTTCCTTTTTTTTTTTTTTTGGTGGAAAGTTCTAATTTGGGATCCAGATCACCTAGATGTGAATCCACACTCTCCATGTATGAGCTGGTGACCTTGGTCAAGAGAAATTCAAGAGAAATATTCTGAGTCTCATCCTTCTCACCAAGAAAATGGAGAAAGGGTGCCTATAAGAAAGATTTGATTTCAGATCCGATGTTGTGTACAAGAAATAGCCCAATACGCATGGGTTCTCACTGATTGATGTCCTATTATTTGTATAGTTTCATATGAATTAGAGTAGTGCTCTTTATATTTTTTTTATCCTTACTCTATCCTTAAAACTTTTTCAAACACACACAAATAAGTATAAAAAATATATCGGTCTAGTGAAGTAATATTTTATGTTCAATATAAAACAACATCTTTTAAAATAACAAAGTTGAAATCAATATTTTCTCTAAAATATTAATAGACATTATGCATTTTCTAGTAACTGCAAATGATTGAATACATATTATTTAATATAATCTTGGATTACTGATTTGAATATCTGCCTCTCTGTTTTGTTCATTTTGATACTTTACTGGCCATCAGAGTTAACATTCAAAAATGTTAACTAAAAGTACATCTATCACACTAAATAAAAGTACATTATTGAATCACCTAATGAGTCATGCTGTTAATTTTTCAGTTTCATTGACCAATAGCACAAAGGTTTTGATAAATTGTACTTTGTAAATTTCTATCATCTCTGACATTAATCAGTTTGGTTTGCAAAATAATTGAATAATGGCCCATTTTATTATTAAAAAACAGGTCCAAAACCCACTGGAACTCTACATTTATACGATGATTATAAAGATTTAAAACTTACTTTTCCAAGTTATGGAAGTGTATAGATATGCAAATCCTTATAAAATTGTGCATATATCAATTTTGGCAATAAAATTACCTTATGATTGGACTATATAATTCCAAGCACTTGTTTTCAGAATGCTCTTACATTAGCACAAGTTTTGGTATAAAGTAATTACTTGCTCACTCATCATAAATGGACCGAGATCTGAATTCTCTGCTCGTGAAATGTTAGTTGATACAAGCTCTCGAGAAAATTGAAAGTATCTGCTAAAGCTAACCATAGGACAAATGAAAGAATATAGTCTAAAGCTAGTGATATGACCCAGTATTTCTGCGTTGAGGTAAATGCTCAACGTAAATGCGCTCTTACAAGGAACGCATTAATGAGAATGTTTGCAATAGCTGTGCCCCCAATAGCCAAACACTGGAAACCAACCCAAAGGGCAACAGGGGAATGTCCGTTCTCATTATTGTGTAGTATTACATTTTTATAGATATAGCACAATTTTTATTGAAAATATTTTTTTGAATAAACCACATGGGTGAATCTCACATCCATGCTGAGATACAAGGTCAGGTAAATGTTGAGATGTAAGGTCGAGTAAAGGAGCCAGACACAAAAGGATGCATACAGGACATCGTGGAGATTGTCCCATTCAAAGACCTCTTATGAAATTAGACATCCCATCTTTTTTTTTTTTAATTGCAGTTTACATTCAGTATTATTCTGAATTGGTGTAGCCATATCATGTTCTGGTTGCTGGAACAGTTAAAAGAAGAATCCCCACAGGCTGTAAAGCACCCAGTCTCCCTTCAGAATAGGTATTTGTTGTCCCAAAGCTTCCCCATGGCTGCCTGCCACAGAGTGCAAAGTCAATAGAAAAGTGAATTATTGCCTGGTTGGTGTGGCTCAGTGGTTGAGCATCGACCCATGCACCAAGAGGTCACTGGTTGGATTCCCAGTCAGGGCACATGCCCAGGTTGTGGGCCTTATCCCCAGTGGGGGGCACACAGGAGGTGGCCAATGGATGTTCTCTCTCATCGATGTTTCTCTCTCTCCCTCTCCCTTCCTCTCTCTCTAAAATCAATAAAGATACAAAAATGTTTTTTAAAGTGAATTATTGATGAGGTTCAAGTTATTTCTCACCATGAGATTAAATAAGTTGTGGTTTCAATGGTTTCTTTCCCTACCTCAGAGATATTCTGGTGCCCCTAATGTCACACATGACTGTGGAGATGAGTTGGGTGATAGTTTCCTCCCATGACCGTCAGTGGAGTATTTGTGGATATTAATCCCCAAAGGAAAGAGATGGAGAGTGGTGAGGTAGAGCAGAGCTTGGCAACCTTTTTCTATAACGGTCCAGATAGTAAATGTTTTAGGCTTTGAGAGCCGTATGATCTGAGTCCCAAGTACTCAACGCGACAGTTGTAATATAGAGGCATCACTGACAATGTATGTTTTTTTTTTTAAGTGGCGGTATTTCATGAAAACTTTATTTATGGACACTGACTTTGAATTTCATGCAGTTTTCACATGACAAATTATTATTCTGCTTTTGATTTCTTTTTCAACCTTTTAAAATGTAAAAAGCATTCATAGCTCATGGGCCATAAGAGCAGAGGCCACTAGATAAATGGTTCTCGGGACCCTGGTTTAGAGTCATGTAATTCTTAGTGGTGATGGACTTACAGAGACTCTCAGCCTGAAGTTCCACAGGAGTACACAGCGTCATTTCTGGTCAGTTGTCAGATTACAGGATGTTGTGAAAGGGCACTTTCATTGTTTTTGTTCCTTCAAGAAACATTAAATATGATATTTAATGTCAAAGGCTTTGTTCCCTCTCTGACATGATTTTAATTGATGGAAGTTTAAATAAAAGAAGTTGGGTTTACAAGAGATTCCACTGAGATATTTGAGGTCTGGTTGTTAGGAACTACAGTGTCAATAAGAATCACAGTGCTTTTCTGATTTGATAAACAATTTTTTAAAATAATTTTTAATTGATTGTTTTTTAGAGAGAGAGGAAAGAGAACATCAATGTGAGAGAGAAACATCAATCGGTTGCCTCCTGGAGATCAAACCCGCAACCTGGTATGTGCCCTGACCAGGAATCGAACCCGTCATCTCTGTTGTGTACGAGACACCGCTCCAACCACACCAGCCAGGGCTGATAAACAAATTTTTTTAAAATAACCTTTATTTTGCAAACTTGAAAGCAATGAAATACCTGAGGCACTGTAAATACATTTGTTCGAGGCCCAGTGGCCAAATTCTGTGGCTCCTTCCTGGGTTTCTGTGGGTCCTGACATGTGCGGGAGCGTGGGTTCTATGACATTCTAGAAGGTCAGAGGGATAAATAACCACTCCTAACAGCATAGCATTTTAAGAGCAGACTTCCAAGTTGGTTCCCCTCAATTCTCTGCACTATTTACCAAGAGATGTGAATGATGGATCTTTAATCTAATTATTGAGCTCGCTCTCATTCTTCTATCCACAATTAGTTTTCTGTGATCAGCTGTAGGTACAATTCCAAAACTGTTACTTCCATGCAGACTGAACAGTGCAAAAAAGCATGTAAAAAGGTAAATTTTGGGAATGACTTTCTACTGATTTGTGCCTACCACCCATCCAGACTTAAATGAGGGGATCTCCCAACCTCAGCAGTACCAAAGAGGATGAGGGGGCAGGGATTTCCCATTAAGGTGAATGAAATCTGTGCTGTATATAATTTACCTTGGGCCCACCCCCAAGAACGTCTCCTGGGTGTCTGTGTTCCATCCCATAATCAGTACTTTGCAACTAGCTTTGTCCTCTTCCTTAATTTAGGATGGGTATGGGGTAGACTTAGGAGACCTGAAACAAGGTAAGTATACAGGGTGAAGCAAAAGGAGGTTTACAGTTATGGGTACATGAAACACAGAGTTTATTCTTGTAGTACTATTTATTCATTATTGTATTACTTTCCATACAAAGAACTGTAAATCTACTTTTGCCCCACCCTGTACGGTTAACAAGAGAAGGAATCTAAGAGGAAAACCAAAGTGAACTCCACTCCTCATTTAAATGGAAATAGACACTTAGTGAGTACCTGCTCTGTGTTAGAAACCTTCTGTAAATTCTTTCCATTGTTAAAATAAACAGGAAGAGCCCTGGCCCATGGGGCTCAGTTGATTGGGCGTCATCCCATGCACTAAGTAGTTGTCAGTTTGGTTGCCAGTCAGGGCACATGCCCAGGTTTGGGGCTCGATCCCCAATAGGGGGCATGCAGGAGGCAGAGTTTGCTGTTGTCATGAATTCGAAAGTTGAACTAAGTCAACCTTCTCTCTTACATAATCATAATCTGATCAATGTTGCTCTCTCTCATGGATGTTTCTCTCTCTCTCCATCTCCCTTCCTCTCTCTCTCTCCATCTCCCTTCCTCCCTCTCTCTCTCCCCCCCCCTCAAATCAATTAAAAATATATTTAAAAAATAGAAAAATAAACAGGAAAAGATGAAGGGACAAAAATGCGTCCCTTATGTAGCTGATGCACAGCAGGAAGGAAAGCCTCAGAAGGAACTGCTTCACAGCAGTTCAGTAGGGTTTGGTTTTATACATTATGTAAGAGATGAGGTTGACTTGGTTGAGCTTTCGAATCCATGACAACGGCAAGCTCTGCCTCTGTGGTCCTTGTTTGGTGTGTGTTCTTCAAGCAGCGAGGTCGTCTACTCTCAACCCAAAACAGCATGCAGCATATCGGCTGTGACTCTGGGAATCGGGGTGTCGCTTCTGTTTTCCAGAAGGTGAAGATGTCACAGTTGCTCCTGAGCAGTGCACTGCGACATCACCCGGCGGAGGGGAGGAAACAACTCTTTTACTGTGGTTCTGCTTAGTGAACTTCTGAACGTTTATCCGAATGTGGTCAATTATGAGACAACTTACAGGATTATCAGAAAAGACATGTTTCTGACGCAGCCTCTCCTGGTCCCTTTCTCTCTCCCTGTGATTCAGGAGGAAGGACTCTGGCTTCTTATCCTACAAAGATCACCTGCCGGTGAACCAGGTGGTGGTTGGAGATACTGGCCGGCAAGGCTCCGAAGCAAAACTGAGTGTGGGCCCCCTGCGCTGCCAAGGAGACAGTAAGTTTGCCCAGCGGCTGTGGCTTTCACTTTCTCAGAAATTTTATCTGGTGTTTCCCAGCAAATCAGAGGGTGGTAGAAAACAGACTGTTCTTCTCTAACTCTTAAAGAAACATCCTACAACACAAACAGCCGAATGGAGAGAGCTAGATCGACCTTAACCCAGAGAGGGGATGACACCAATAAAGTCTTCGGTCTGTGCAGCCTGGATCTGGGCATAGAATGTGGATATCCACCTTCTTTGTATATTCATATGTAACAACGTTGACTCCCTCGGTTTATGGTGATGTATAAATAGCAATGCTAATAGCATGACAGCGGCACTCAACAGCTGGGATTCCACCTCGTGCTGCTGTTAACACCATTAGCGTGACGATTGATGGCACCATAAGCTGGGTTGATGGTGATATAAATAGTAGCATTATGGTTTAATGCGTCATTGTAAACTGGGATTATGGTCATATAACGCTTGACATTATTGCTATCAAATTCCATCATCATCGGAGCTTGATAGTCCCTTGTAAGCCAAAGATCATTTCTGTCACTGTGTCTTGCCTTCCGGATTCAGCACCACAGAGAGGAGCTGGGGGCTGCGGGCTTGGGCTGTGGGAGGCCGGGAGTTAGAGTGATGATCCCACCTAACTAGGGCACCGTTAGGATTTCATGTTGTTTGATACCCTCCAGTGCGCTTTATGTGCCCTCGGAGGGACGTGGTGACATATTGCTACAGGGATTCTGCAGTGAGCCTCTTGGGTGTCTTTTCCCCTCTTCTTGTCCGTCCCCTGGGAGCTCTATGCATTTGTGATTGTGTGCTAGGCATCGGGAGACCTAGGTCTCTGTTCCCTGAATTACTGACTTGCCAGGACACCTCAGGCAAACCCCTCCATTTGCTTGGCTCTGGTAATGAGAATACCACCTGCGTTCCAGCTCCTCCTGGGGCGGCGATAACGATTTCAGTGCCTGCATCTGGATCCCTCCTAGCAAAGCATCGTGTGAGACGGAATAGTGTCACCACGCCTGTAAATCAAGGGAGAATCAGACCTACTGGATGCCGTCAGCTGTTGCATCCGCGCAAAGAGGTGTCCTAAGGAACGTAATGTTCACTGTCTACTGCCCAGTAAACCGAGGCTGTCAGCAGTTAAACAAGGTAGTGTTCCTGGTACGAAAGAGAGATGCAGTTGCTGCTGATTGTTCTCTTCTTACGAGGGGAAAACGGAAGAGCTACCTTTAAAACGGAGACTGGTCAAAGAAGCTTAATCATGCATTTATTAAGCAACAATACTTCGTGTGTCTAGTCAGGCTTAGTAGAACTGTGCAATAAGAAATTTAGTGTCAACTGTTTAAGAAAAAAATATTGACATAAAATAATCATACCTATGCATTTCTAAATAGAAGTTTTGAGAGATGGACTATAGTGTCACTCTCAATCCTGACCGGTCTGGCTCAGTGGTTGGAGTGTCGTCCCATGCACCAAAGGGTCACGGTTTGATTCCTGGTCAGGGCACATGCCCAGGTTGTGGGTTTGATCCCTGGTCAGGGTGCATGCGGGAGGCAACCGATCAATGTTTCTCTCTCACATCAATGTTTCTCTCCCTCTCCCTTCCTCTCTCTCTAAAGTCAATAAAAAATAGTAATAATAATAAAATAAAAATTAAAAATAAAACAGGCAGGTTCTCATGTGTTGTCTAATGAAAATCAGTGTCATGCCATAATTACTCATTAATATATAAAGGTAAAATATTTCACACATCAGTTCTAATTCTGAAGTGAGCTTTGAATGAGAGAAAGGATTTCCATTAAGTGACTGATTAGCTCAATATGGTTATAAAAATCCCAGTTCTGCAAACTTCTGTTACATTCTTAAAGAGAAGATTCCAGCTACATTAAATGGTATATGTGGGAGTATATTAATAGTTTATTAGCTCATTTTCTCTTAATCAATCAAATCCATCGTTAGGAAGAATTTATTATGTGTCTGTTGTTTTTCTAGCACTTTACTGGGTATTCTGGGGAATAAGAAAAGGAAATTCACTGTGTCTATGAGTCTGTTTCTGTTTTGTTTGTTCCTTTCTTATTGTTCTTTAGATTCCACTTATAAGTGAAATCCTATATTATTTGCCTTTCTCTGACTGACTTATTTCACTGAGCATAAATAATACCCTCTAGGTCCATCCATGCTGTCAAGGGAGGGAGGTTGGGAGACTGAATGAAAAAGGGACGGGACTGAAAAGTAGAGATTGGTAGCTACAAAATAGTCACGGGAACGTACAGTCCAGCATGGGGCAGATAGTCGATAATATTGTAATAACTGTGTGGTGCCAGTTGGGTCCTGGCACTATCAGGGGGATCCCTGTGTGAAGTATATGGTTGTCTAACCACTGTGCTGTACACCTGACAACCTTATACCTCGTACCTGAGCTGCCAGGTAGCAGTCGGCAGTTCTGATGCCCACCTGCACCTAAGGATGCTCTAACATGGACACCCTAAGGATAACCGTTCACATCAGAGCCTTCTCCAGTATTTACATGTGTGTGATGGTCTTGGATACGGGCCCCTGCCCACGAGGTGGGTATTAAAGTCCAGTTTTTATCATTTAAGAAGTGCTCTAGTGCGTTTATCTGTTGTTTATGGAGATTAGCTTTCTGTCATTTACCGGAGTCTGTGCAAAGCTACAGTTAAAAAAACCAAATCCACTGTTGAAAAGCATCTCTCTCTGTTTGGAGAGTTGAGTGAGGACAGCCCCCCGAAGCTAGCGATTGAATGAGGCCCCAGTTCTATCCCCCCAGTCTTAGAGAATAAAACCTTTTCCGTGTGGGCTCCGACCAGGCCCTTCGGTGGTTCCGGTTGAGGTCATCGTGCCTGCTGACTTTCATTTTCACTCTGATTCATCTGAGCGCCTACACCCATGTAATCAAAATGCTAAAGAAAATCAGAGAGTTCCACTCAGGTCTGCTGCATTTTCCCCGTGGCACTGTAACGTGCTTTTTCCTTCTCTTTTCAAATACACTCAAATGGAAACCTCCGTTCTAAACGAAGCTGAAAGTGTGACTGCTGATGGGTGGTTAACCGTGATTTAAAAAATGCAGTAAAATTACAGATCCCCTCTTTCATCCCGTGTCCACACCCGGGAAGAAACAAAAGCGCTATGCAGAGGCTCCAAACCACCGACAGAGTAGAAATTGTTTTCCAATTTAAATAGAGCATCCTTCTTGGAAGGGGCGGCTCAACTTTTATGGAATTAGTTCAAAAAAGACATATTTGGGGCTTTGGAGGTAGAAGTCTTATTCAGACTATATATGGTGAGTATGATTAATTATAGAAATGAAGTATTGGCTAGATAATTGCTCTGTTCTTAGCCGTATGAGGTGAAGATTTCCCATACCCCCCCCCACACACACACACACCCCGATACAGGGACTTGAAACAATTCATTAGGAGCAAGTTTGCTACAAAAGCAAGTGTTTCCCATACACCTGGGTAGAAATCAGGACCATGTGTTACTCAGGGACTTCTGAGTCCCTGCCAGCAGCCTGCCCTGGCTGTCCAGGCGGACAGCAGAGTGTGTGAGTCCTGCTGGAGGTTCGGTGTCGATTCAGTCCCTGAGAGCTACAGAGGGGACTCCGAGAGGCCCAGGGGGGAAAGGGAGGCAGATAACATGTCCAGTTCAGGAACCGTCAACAGAGGCAAAGCCGAGCGTAAAAGAAATCGTGACGGGGTGGCATTTTATCCGAACGATGGCGGACACCGGGTCTCTGGGAATGTCATCTTAGGTGCAGGGTGATATAAGGGTGGTGCTGCCTTGACTACAAGACTCTCACGACCCAGGACCACAGCCAGCCAGCCCTGTACCCAAAGACAGGCAATGACTACTCGCTGTACTTCTCCACAGAGAAGACGCTTTCGGGGGCTGCAGATGAGTCTCATTCTCCAGAGGATGTGCTCAGGGACACGCACAGGCCACACTGTCTCCCCAGGAGCATCTGCAAGGGACACAATCGGTGCGGCACGCGAGGACCAGACAAGGGTGGAGGGACAGCCGCCCCCCTGGGCTGAGGAAGCGATTTTGATTGCGGAGAAGAAGCTGTTCCCTGGGCTCCAGAGAAGGACAGAGAGTCAGCTCAGCCCCTTTCCTTTGCTGCGTCAGGTTTGGGAGAGACGGGAAAGGGGACAGGCCCAGCGCGCTCTGCACGGCCTGCGTGTGGTGGCATCTCCAACGCAAGCGCCCCGAGGCGCAAGTAGAACCCGGGGTATCGGCTGGTTTACCCATCGGTTTCAGGCCTGGGGCCAGAAGGTGTGTGGTTCCAGAGCCAGTCCCGGAATGGATGCAATCTCATCATTCTCCGTAACCATTTCTTTTCCTTTCCCCGTTCCTTCCCATGCCCACTTGGCTCAAATATAGCTAAAAGCAGGGACAGAGAATCACAAGGTCCTAATGGTGCGAGAGCCGTAGAGATTCAACAGTGCAGACCTCTGGCTTCACAGACAGGGATCTTGGGTCTGCAGGGGTCGAGTGACCAGCCAGGCTCTCCCAGGTGGTTTACGGCAGAGAGAGTCTGACACAGGCCTCCTCTTTAGCATTCCCGTGGCCGAGGTGAATGGTGCGACCCAAAGAGGGAGCTTTGACCTGGAAGTCTGACCTGGGTCCCTGCCTATCAACAGCTGAGCAATGCAATAATGAGGTCTTCATCTATCCCTACGGTGAGAGCGGCCATCTGGAAACACACAGGAAGCCAACCATAGGGATGAGGGGCCAATGGCAGAAAGTTGGTGACTTCTGTTGTTGTGGTTTTTTTTTTTTTGTTTTTTACTTCGACTTAGAGACACTTTTATGGTTGGTGGTATAAGATAGGAAAAAAAAAAAACTAGAATGATATGTAGAAACCATTAACCTCTATTTTTTTCTTAATGTCCCAGCCTCTGCTGCTATCGCCGTGGGCTACTACGGACTGAAAAGCCAGAGTAGCTCTGAGAATAAGCGGAAATAGTGAAATTTGCAGGATCAAAACCTAGGCTGATTCCCATTAAAGGACGGAGCCCTCTGGGCATAGCTGAGGACAGCTGCAATCACAAAGGCAGCAGAGGTGAGCGAGGGGAGCCTTTGCTCCGGTCTCCCCGGCTCCAGAGTGACTTGAGACAATTAGGAGAGATGGACGACTCCCAGGAAGAATCAGCTCTTTACATTACTTGCCCATGCAACTCTAGCGGCAATCTCACAGTGGAAATGGGAAGTAATATTAGTTACAGTTCAGTGGGGGAAAGGTGTTTCTCTCTCAATCTGGTATTTGTGTGCGTGTGACTGACGTTCTCGCCTGGCCTGGGGAGGGCCCGTCTCGTCCCACAGAGGACATCCGTCTGGCTGAGTGAGCCTTGCTCCCTCTTTGTTCCCTCCCTGAACCTGGCCTCTGCAGAAGTGACAGGATCCCAGATACAGGGCGTGAAACAGATTCTAACCAACTGCAGAGTCAACTCCAGGAATCTCATTCAACCTACCAGGCTTGACACAGGAAACCGGGACCACCCCCCCCCCTCCTGTATCAGTTTCCATTTTGGTAAAAGTGAACATTTACCCAAGAGGAATGGGAGATTGCCTAGGACCTTGGTAAAATGCAGAATCTGATCCAGGAAGTCCGGGCCAGGACTTGAGATGCTGCCGCTGACCCGTGGACCACACTTTGAGTGGCCAAATGAACTGCCTAGACTTTGGACTCACACTCACCTGGGTCCAAATCCCAAACCCCTCCCTCACTGACCACCTGCCTTTGGACAATTTCCTTAACCTCTCTGGGCTTCCACTTCCACCCACAACCTTCCCTCAGCTGCAAAGGAGAACACTCGTGACTACATCACGAAGATTGTTCTTATCAAGCCTGATCCCCCTCGCACGTGGTCAGGGCTCTCTCGTGTGTCATCACCATCATTATTGTTGTTACATTATCTCACTGTGGAAAGACAGACAGGCTGGACACCGGAAAAGCTCTGTCCATCTCCCTGTCTGTCCCCTTTACCCTTGACTGTACCTCGCCTTGGAGAAGACCTGCCTTGTTGTGTCGCTGAGAGGGAGGCCCCCTGCCGTCAGCCTCCTTGCTGGTCTGGAGGTGGTGGCTTAGGGCAAAGTCCTGCCATGCAATCCCCCCACACTTCCTTCTTTCTCTTCTCCTTTGCTCACTGCAAGTGGAAACCATCCCCTTTGCTTGCTGCTGTCCTTTGAAACTGCCCTGGGAGAACCTACAGGACGCTAACAGAGCACACGGAGAGCTCGGGAACCTGGCCGGTGTTCACCATCCCAGGGACAGCCACTGGAGGCAGCCTTTCGTCTAGACTGGAGGTCAGCAGACTTGTTTCGCTCTGGCAGATGAGACAGGAAGTATTTTAGACCTGCAGGCCACGGAGGCTCTGGCCCGAATGCTCACCCCTCTCGCATGAAAGCTCCATAGACAACACGTCAACTAATGGGCAAGGGTGATCTCCAGCGAAATGTGGACAGAAGGAGCGCGCAGGCTGGATTTGACCTGAAGGCCATACTTTGACAACCCCTGCTCGAGATATTTACTTTTTTATTTTTAATTTGGTAAAATGTAGAGGATTTTTAAATGTATTGATTATGGTGGGATTTGGGCTGTTTCGATCCAGATTTTATCTCTTTTTCAAACTCAGCCATAGTAACCTTGCTGTTCACCCACTGATGGGAGGGAGCAGGGATCCGTCTCCCCTTCAGCTGTGTTCTTGTCCTTCTCCACGCAGGCTCATATTCCAGCCTAGTGTATATCGTACCTTCTGTATACGTGCTCAGCATTGATCTGAAGCCCCTGTCACTCTACAGAAGCACAAACCACAAGGAGCCTACAGAAAGTTGGTGATCAAGACATAAACACCCCAGACTGATCTCACGTTCACCATTTTAATCGTTTTTCCACCTAGTATCCCAGGTGACTGTTCAGAGCACTCAGTCCGATTACAGCACCTTTTGGTTTACAAACCGCCCAGTGGCTTCCCATCACTCTGAAAAGGCAAAGCCCTCACCCTGCGCTGCAAGGCTGGGTATGATCTTCCCCGCCCCCAGACATCCCCAGCTCTTCCACGCCAACCCCACCAGTCTCGGGGCTCCAACGTGGTGCTGTTGCCTCCTTACGAACTTTGGCTGGTGGTTTCTCCTGCCTGGAACCTTCTCCCCGGAGCCGCACCTGGGCTGCGGGTCTTAGCTTCAGTGTGAGCTCTTCCAAGAAGCCGTCCCTGCCCGCTCAGCTAACGTAGCCACCCACGCCTGACCACTGCTCTTTTTGCTTTCTTCCTAGAACTTGTGGCTCTCTGAAATTGATCCTGCAATTCTGACACTGGCCGCCCAGACTCAGTGTACACTTCACAGTCCTGAATAAGACTGCCTTCCCTTTAGACACGGCCCACACCTGTGGGGCGTTCCTAGGCCACCTGCTCCTCTAATCATGTGACGACACATTTTCGAGCTCCCTTGATCCCCGCACGATCCGTCATTCACTAGAATGACCCACAGAATTCAGGAACACACTGTACTTAAGAGTCAAGTTTTATTTTAAAGGGTACAAAGCAGGACTGGCTGAATGAAAAGGGGCAAAGGATGAGGACACGGAGTTCCCATAGCTCATGGAGTGAGGACATGTCACCCTCCCAGCACGTCCGTGTGTCACCAGCCAGGATGCTCACCCGAGCTTTTGTGTCCAGAGTTTTTATTGGGGTTTTATTACGTAGCCATGATGGACTAAGTCATTGACCGTGTGATTGAATTCAATCTCCACACTTCCTTCCTTCTCCTCCCTGGAGATCAGGCTGGTATCTCAAGGTTCAAAGCCTCAACTGGTCTTTCTGGTAGGGCCAGCTCCCAACTTGAGAGTATGTAGGGGTCCACCAGGGGTCACCTCATTAGCATGAATTTAGGTGTGGACCCAGGGGCCCACCCATGAATAACAAAAACACTCCTGTCACTCAGGAAATCCCAAGGGTCTAGAAGCTCCATCCCAGAAACTTGGGACAAAAACCAAATAAATGGCACATTATAGACTAACCTGTTCTTCATGCGTTTGCGTTATTTTGGCCTTTACCCCCATGTAAATGGGAGCTCAGGTAGAGAGCTCTACCCCAGTTCCAAGGCAGTGCCTGCCACACACTCTCAGGTGGGAGTTCACTAATTGAATAAGCATGGTTAAATAACCACAAAAGATTTAAATAAGCACTTCCGACCAACAATGGAGGCAGTGCCAGGAGGATCTTCGTGATAAATTGCAGAAAACTTGCACCGACAGTAATTGCTGTAAGGGTCCAGGAAAGGAGCTATCGCGTGATTTATATGCACAACTATTTTTAACCTCACGAAGTTTCTGCACATTTGTTCATCTGAACTAAATGAAAACTTTTCTTCCTTGATACCTTGCAAATCCCTTGCATCGGTGATTATCTTCAAATCCAGGATTCAAAAGAGACCTCTTTTCCTGAGTTTATACGTGTTCTCTGGCATTGCTAAATTAAGATGCACACGAAGTATTGAATTTATAGAACTCATTGTTTAATCTAAATTAGATTAACCCCCCACACACACACTCCAGCCCTTCCGGATCCGAGCAGACTGACGCACCCTTTTGTTTATCCACGTCTCAAGGTCGTTACTGAGAAAATCACAATTAGTCAGTACTTCAAACCTATTGTGAGGGCACTGAGCTTCGAGCCGTAAACCACCTCATTTTGGCATAATTAAAACCGTGTTCCGGTTCACCTATTTGATGATACTTACTTGGCTTTTCACAAACCTTCTTTTCGGAATCCTTACTCCGTGTAAGGCTCGGAAACAGGAACTCTGTTGAAGAAAACTTTGAAGATAGTCTCTTTCTGAGGTTTGCTGACAGTTCTGTACTAGCAATTTTACCACAGCCGTTCAGATAAAAAACAAATCGCACTGCACTATTGCACACGTTATGTGAGATGGGTCTTACTAGCATTTAAACAAACCCTAATTCAAAACTCACCAGGTGTGTGCAGAGAAAACAGTGCATGGGCAACTCCTAGGAACTGGGTGGAAAGTCCCAAATTTTAAAAAAGGGGACCCCCCCTTCTCCTCTCCTTATGTTTTATCTTTGACCCAATCCAGGTTGCTAGACCAACATTTAATCAAAATCTCTCAATCCTTAAGTATGAATAGGAAAACCAGACTCAGCAAGGATGGCTTGGTGTTTCGAAGGAGAGGTCATTTGCCCAGTAAGAGTCAATGTTCCTCTTCTTGACATACTCAAAGCTTTAGACAATGGAGTGGCTCGCCTGTCTTCTCTGTGATTTCTGTGTCCGATGCTCGAAGAGTTCCCTAATTCAACTGTAGTAGATTATCCCACTCCGTTTTGTCTTAAGGTATTTAGACCTTTAGAATTGAATTCTATTATATGGAATAGGAGGCAGACTAGGACTTGAATTTATAATGTGGCCTGTTATTTAACAAATGTTTCGCTGGCCTTCACCAGACTTGTGACTAGACATATGTCTCAAATGTTCCACTCTGATGTTCCTTTTCGTTGTCATACCTGAGATAACAGTGTAACTGACTCAAGAGTCAAGATTGCCATGGGATAAGCTCCTTTTCATTGGGTGCTTGGTTTATTCTTATAGTTTAACCAAAGATATTACGTTTGCCCTGACTGCCTTGTTTTTCTCTATACCAAAAGCAAACAAACAAACAAAAAAACACCAGAAAGCAAAAAGCTAGCATTTTTTTTTTATTAAATAACCTAGCACCTTGAATTTGTAAAAACAGACTATGACCTAAGAATCAGAGCTGAGAATATACTCTGATGCATTTTCTTTCGTTACTTGCATGCCTTTATTCTTTACTTGTGTATTTCTAAGAGACGTAGTCTTCATCTTAACCATTCAAATTTACACGCAGAAGAATGCATCTGTTATTGTTTAAGTATAGTGATAGTTTGATGTTCCAGAATTAAGTTTCTTTGCCTATAGAACTGAGAATTTTCCCAGCTCATGCTGATGACACCAATAAGAAGTTCCTTGGGTCTTGAACATCTGTAGGAAATAAGACCACAGTTCTGGGTAGCATCTGTAATAAAGAAAACTTTACAGCTACTCTTGGGGGCTGAGGAAAGAGAATGAGCTATTGATCCCACCCTGGGCCCTAGATGGCCATCTCACATCTGAAAATGGTCATTTCTTAGTGGGCAGTGTTAAATCAGACTCAGGACTCTACAAATCAGTGAATGTTTGATACAATAAGAGAACCCAACAAAAGTAACTCAGTTTGAAACATCGATTCTTAGGACTTTGTGTTTTTGAGAAAATTCCTAAACTATTTTAACTCTCCCAGCTTAGTTAACTCCAATGTTGGGGAGGGAGAATTTCCTCTACCCTTTTTAAGGCCTTCTGGCCAGACTCATAATCAAATTGACGTGAGACAGATTAGCAGGAGAAAAACAAATTAAAGTTTAATAACACGTATACCATTTTGGCAAGTCAGTCAGTGTTCCTGGCCCTCTTACAGAAGGATAACTTCTGCCGCTGTTTCTTAAAAATAATCAGCCCAAATAATTAAAGCATATTTTAGAGTGGCAAATTCCGCTCCCTTTCGAAACACTGATGATGAACTAATCTTTCATTCAGAGCAAGTCTATATGTGTGTACGGAGTCCAGTAATAAATTTGAGTCTGTGGCCTTTTGTGTTTTCAGAATCATTTCATGCTCTTTCACCCAAAAATCCACAGAGAACTTGAGACAGATCCATCCTTTCTGAGAGACCTCCGCGCTGGGGAAGAGCCAGAGCACCGAGGAGCCAGGACCCGGTGTCCCTCTGTTGTTTCATTGGTTCTCACTCTAGAGTAGCACCACCCAGTGGTTCTCAGTGATGAGGGAAATGTTGCCTCACCTGAGCTGTCCATATGGTGGCCACTAGAATCAGGTAGCCACTGAGCATTTAAAATGTGACTGGTTCATGCCCGGCTGGTGTGGCTTAGTGGTTGAGCATTGACCCATACACCAAGAGGTTGCCGGTTCGATTCCTGGTCAGGGCATATGCCCAAGTTGTGGGCCTGATCCCCAGTGGGGGGCATGCAGGAGGTGGCCAGTCGATGTTCTCTCTCATCAATGTTTCTCTCTCTCTCTCTCTCCCTCTTTCTTCCTCTCTCTCTAAAAATCAATAAAGAAAAAAAATTTTTTTTAATAAAAAATAAAATGAAATGTGACCGGTGTGACTGAGGATATGAATATTTAATTGTATTTCATTTTAATGAGTTTGCATTTAAATAGCCGCACGCGGCTAATGGCTGCCATATTGGACTACTCAGCTTTAGGGCAAACGGGTTCAAAACGAGCCTCCCCGAAATGTGCCACCTGGGCATGCAGACTGTCTGGAGCTGGAGGCAGGGGAGAGCCAGCAGAGCCAAGAAAAGTGTTTACCTCTTCCTTCACTCCCCAAAAGGACTTAGACAGGGAGTCTGGCCCGGAAAGAGAGGTATTGACAAGAGATCGTTTTTATCTGAATGACCCATCTGTATGGCAAGACAAAGATCTAGTTATTCAACATCTGCCCTTCTTACCATCCTGTGCGTCACCCTCCTCCCCTTAGAAGCCCCAGTCCCCTGTCCCATTCCTGAGTTCAAGATGGCATGTGAGTCTCAGTTCCACAGCTTGTCCCTGGGCCTCATCGTCTCTGTGGGCCCCACCCCATACATACGTAGTTAAATCTCATTTTCTCCTGTGAATCTGTCTTATGTTAATTTAATTATCAGACCAGATTAAAGAACCTAAAAGGGTAGAGGGAAAATTTTCTTACTGACTTGAAAAGTAAGAAGCCACTTTAGAGACCCAGGGAAGCTCTTCCTGCCAGGAATTCAGTCTTACTTGTGGCTACACGTAGGCCTGAGCGTCGACCCATGCACCACGAGGTTGCCGGTTCAATTCCCGGTCAGGGCACATGCCCAGGCTGTGGGCCCAATCCCCAGTGCGGGGCATGCAGGAGGTGGCCAATGTTCTCTCTCATCGATGTTTCTATCTCTCCCTCTCCCTTCTTCTCTCTGTAAAATCAATAAAGAAAAAAACATTTTTTTAAAGATGTAAGAGGAGAAAAGGTAGAATTTTTCCTTTGGGAGTAACCCTAATGTCAGAATAGACCAAAAGTGCCTAGGATAAATATCACTGCTGGAAGGTACACAGAGACTTTTCCCAGCTGCTCAGTACGATTCCGTGTGTGTCAGCAGGAAGACGGGACAGAATGTCACATTACAACTGTAGATAAGTATTCCTTTTCTGATGAGAGGTTCCATTTCATTAATGGATTCTATTCTTGGAATAACTTGCCTACCTGTTGGAATGTGTTCAGAAATTTACTTCATCCATTTCTTTTAAAATTTTACCTTCAACTTTATATTTTGAAATGCAATGCAGTCACAATATTGCTTACTAGCAAAAAAAGTGCAAGAATAATATTTTGGAAAGAGATTGAGTTGCATTACCTCAAGCGTAATATGCATAGCAAAATAAGATGGAAGACTGTAGGGAATTCTGGGGTTAACCTGCCTACGTAGGACCTCATGCACCTGCCCCAGACCTGTCTGTAGCCAGCGAGAACTACCAGGGGACGGATGAGGTGTGCCACTCCCACCAACTTTCCCATCGCAAACCCGTCTATACCTCGAGATCTCATGAGTGACACGTACACCCCCAGCCCTTTTTCTGCCCCCATAGCTGTGTCTCCTTCCCGGTCCACCAGGTAAATAGGAATCCTTTACAGTTTGGGTATAAATGCTGATTGTCTGAGGGAGGGAGTGGAAGAGTTTTCCAGGACTAAAGCTGCTGACGCCTGGTTCAGGCCAACGGAGGAAGGGCTAGATGGGGAAGGCAAGTGCTATGGGCCGAACGTTCGTGTCTCCACAAAATCTGCCGTCTTGGGGCCTGCCGGGATCTGTGCAACACAATGAACTTACAACCACATGCTGGCTGGAGTGAGGGGGAGCTTTGCAAGGGAGAAAATGCTCCAGATCTTAGGATGCAATCCCATTTATTTGCAGATTGGTACCCCAGGTTAGAAGCGAATTTATGTCAATTATGTCCTTGAGATGGCGTTTCTGCAAACCATACACCCTAGCTTAGTGTCTTGCTTTTTACAGGAAGAGACCTTGAAGCCAAAAGGTAGCAAACCCTTATTCACATGCAAATGAAGTACTCAAGGCACTTGGGTGGGCCAGGTTTCCGAGAATGCATTAACACGAGGTTGAGAGTGCATTAACACAAGGTCACAAAATGTCCATCTTCCAGCCCCCCAACCCTACAAAAATCCATACATTGAAATCCTCACCTTCAATGTGATGGTGTTTGTTAGGAAATGAGGCCTTTGGAGGTGATTGGATCATGCGGGTAGAAGGGATTCGTGCCCAGTAGAGCTCCCTGGCCCCTTCCACCGTGCTCGGACACAACCAGGGAGCTGGTCAGAGACTCACTGCCAGGGGGGTTGTTTGTTTGTTTGTTCTGTTAATCCTCACCCAAGGATATTTTATTTTATCTCATTTTTTATTTTTTTTGTTAATCCTCACCCAAGGATATTTTTCCATTGATTTTTTTTTTTTTAGAGTGGGAGGGAGGGAGGGGGAGAGAAAAAGAAAGAGAGAAACATCGATGTGAGAGAGACACATTGATTGGTTGCATCCCACATACATGCTGACCCAGCCAGATATTGTACCTGCAACCCAGGTACGTGCCCTTGACCAGGAATTGAACCCGAGACCCTCCAGTGTGCGGGCCAATACTCTAACCACTGAGGCTGACCATCCAGGGCAGTGCCCAAGGTTTTTACTGGGGGCTGGTCACATGGGCAGCCCCTGCCTGGCATGTACCCCAATTCTGGACGCCCAGAAGGAGAGCCCAGATTGCATGTGTGTACCCACAGTTCGGGCATAGTCAGGCCCGCTCTTTAGTGATTCCGTTCACCTTGCTGGAATCTGCGTGTCCAGGTGCCAGCCCCTGGCCAGCCTCAGAGACGGGCCTTCTCCAGGATAAGCAGTCAGATCTGCTGTGTCAACTCTTTTCTGCCCAGGAGTCCTCCCCTTCTGTCCCCACCCGAGGACACCAAGCAGCCCTTCTCCAGCATAACAAAGCTGACCCTCGCTTTCTCCTCCGGCCCCCACCCCTGTCTCCTCCGGTCTTATCCCACACCCACACCTTCGACTTCACACCTGGCTTCCCACTCCACACCTGACTTCTCCGGGAAGAAGGAGAGGAGCGCAGACGCGCCATAGTTCTGCCGAGCAGGTCACTAGGATCTCGCGGCCTGGATTTCCGCTGCGTCTGGTTCCTGAGCGGGGCCGGCTGCCTACTGTGCAAAGCCCAGTGCAGAATGAAAACGCAGGACCCCTGGTTAAGAAAGTATGAAGAGCCCTGGCCGGTTTGGCTCAGCGGTTAGAGCGTCAGCCCACAGACCAGAGAGTCCCGGGTTCGGTTCCTGCTAAGGGCACGTACCTCGGTTGCAGTTTGTCCCCGGCCCCGGTTGGGGTCGTGTGGGTGGCAGCCACTCGATGTGGCTCTCTCTCTCTCTCTCTCTCTCTCTCTCTCTCTTCCTCCCTCTCTCCCTCCCACTCTACCTGAAGATGCGGATAAAAAAATAAAGAAAGAAAATAAAGTATGAAGAATTTCAAAACGGGAGCCGCAGAGCATTAAACCAAGCGTGGGGTCCTCCTAAGCCTTCAGAGGTCTCACACTGTGTCTCTGAGGCCTGGGCAAGTGCAAGGTCAACCCCAGACCCCGGCAGCCTTGGGGTGTAGCAGGCCTTCGGGATCTGGGTCTGTGAGCTTCGTCTCTCTGGTAGGTCTGAACTTCAAGGAACATTTGTGTGGTGACAATCACACTATATACGGGAAAGCGTTCAACACAGGGATGTCCTATGAATACTGGTAAGATGTATCACATTGCTGAATGTTTCCTAAATTCGTCTGCTCACGGAAATTCCCTGGGGTGCTTGTCAAAATACTGATTCCCAGCCCCCTTCCCCAGAGAGTTTGATTCAGAATCTCTAGCGTGGAGTCCAAGATTCTGTTTATAAGAAGTTTTTCTGGAAGATGTGTATGATGGGAGAATTATAGAGACTCTGGCTAAGAACCCAACATTTGGGGTCAAACAGACCTAGGCTCAAATCCTCCATTCACCAGCAGCGTGACATTGGAAAAGTTAATTTCGCTAAGCTTCAATTTCCTCATCTGTAAAATAGAGATAATTATGCTCAGTACAAAAGGTTGCTATGGCAATAAAATGAGACAGATGTGTTTAAAGAGCTTAAAAACAGTGACTGGTGCAATAAGTTCTCAATAATGGTAGTTCTCAATATTATACAAAAGGAAGAAAACTTCTTTAAACCCCTCCGTTTGGTAAGAGTAATATGAATTAAGCTTAGAGGCAGCTTGCTAAACAATCATTAGGATTCCTGTGAAATTACAGTCCTTCAGAAATAATGAATTGTAATCTGAGGCGAACAGAAGCATCAGCGATCAGTGGGAAGTGTATTTTGAGCACCAGCTGTATACAAGACTGTGGCAGGCTGCAGACACAGACGTGTGACCGATGGTTTTTGCAGTTAGCCAGTAGATAGCCTGTTTCAGAAAAAGGCAGAGGAATGGGAACTGCATCTCTTCACAAGGAAACACATGAAGGTCAAAGCAGAAGGCGCAGCCACGCCCATGAGCAGGAACTGGAAGGAAGGGTAGAGAGGATGAATAGAAAGGCTCTTCCATGGGGGCCAACGCAGTGGGTAGAAGGCATGAGCTAAAACTGTCAGAGAACAATGAGCCCAAACTGGTAGAAGCAAAGGTTTCTGTAAAAAATAATAATAATAATTAAATATATAAATATAAATACAAATATATATATATATATATATATATATATATATATATATCCACGGCACGTAGTAAGCTTTTGGATACATACTCAAATGAGAAGATGAGACCTCACCTGGAACCAGAAAGACCTGTAAGCACTGGGCCAAGAGCTGAATCTGTTCTGTGGGGAAGGGGAATTTGTGAACCAGAATTGGGAGGGAGAAATCATCTTTGGAACGTTTAACTGATTTAACATATTGAATTCTTCCCGTATGCTTAGCTTCCACGATCTTTCTCTGATACGTATTTTAAAAAATAAAAGGGATAATGCTAACAAGGAAAATGAGGTGATTCAATGAAGAGGTAACCGCAGGTCTGTAGCCGACGGTGATGTAACATAAACACACATTTAAAACTCACCGTCGGAGTCTCGTAGTAGAAATCTCTCCTTGGAAGACTTTTTAAAGCTACTGATTATAGACAAGACTTTCTTAGTTGTGTGAAAACTCTCTGGAAGATACAGTATTTTAGTATTTATGACAAATCTGTAAAGTTGTCGGTGACCTGTTGTTGCTGCCTTTCTGCTTTGCTTTATTTATAGATGGTGACAGTTGTTCCCCCAAGAAGATATGTTGACGGGCTAACCTCCCAGTGCCCGGGAGTGTGACGTTATATGGAAATAGGGTGTTTGCAGATGTTCAAGTCAGGCGGAGGTCATGCTGGATTCAGGAGTGGGCGTGGGGGGGCTTTAGTCCTGCAGGACTGGTGTCCTTGTAAGAAAACAGAGACACAGACACAGGCAGGGACGATAGTTGTGCGGCGATGTGGGGTGAGCAGGAGCTGCCCTGTCACAAGCTCAGGCACGTCAACGCTTGCCCGCCGCCCCCAGAGTCTACGACAGGTGTGCGACATGCACCCTGAGAACCTTCAGAAGGAACCCTCCCGTCCAACACCTGGATTGCAGACTTGTCTCCAGGACTGTGTTTCATCGGCTTGGCCTTCCAGCAAGCATTGTGTCTGACGTGGTCCTTAGCCGTGTTGAGCAGATTTCCCTGAAGGGACTCACCCAGGCAGAGGTCTGAGCAACCCCCCTGGAAATTCTATCACACTGTCGTCACTGCTGAAACCACAGTCATCATGGTTAACATCCATTGTGTAGTATCTTGCAATCCATGTGCTTTGAAGGGCTAGAGGACCTGGTACTTGGTGTCACAAGTAATCCGAGCCCCCCGCCCCCATGAAAGAATGGCAGGACGTGAGAATTGGGGCGACTCTGACTCCAGGCGGAGGTGCTGTGTTTGTGAAGCTAAGCTGAGACGTGGGTGTGGGTCGTCAGGAAGCTATGCATTCGTGTGAGTCTGGATTCAGGAGGACTTGTTCTTCGATGAGCACCGTCTCTCCTCAGCCATCTAGGTACCGGTCGTGAGAAAGATTTTAAAAATAATGTGTTTTTATCAGAGCATGGAGAAGAATCACAAAATATTTCTGTAGGATTCTCTGATCTGTTTTTCAATCGGTATTTTTTAATAGTTCTGCTGTTAGGTGAGGTTCACCCATTAGCTTATGTTCGGAAATAAGCTTTCTTCTTCATCAGTTCACGCCCTTCCTGGCTTTCCAAATGGATGGCATTTTCTGTCTGTGCATTTTTACTAAACTGGTTATTTTATGCCTATAAAAGTCTATTCCTGAAAAAAAAAATTATTTTGCTACTAAAAATAGAACATTAAGTTCACCAATTCACTACAACGAACTGCATGTTCGTTAATTATAATGAAAAGAGCAGAGCGTCTCCAAATTGCTACAAGATACTTATAATTTAGTAGCTTAGCTGTGTTCTCTCCTTCAGTTCCCACATCGAGACCCTTGCCACATATGTCTTTTCACAGTGGGAAGATGATAAGCATGCATTCTTTCAAAAATGACAGCAAAATATTCATCCAGAATTTCATAAAGGTATGATAGACTGCATCTGTATTGAGAACCAGGCATCGCAATGGGTCTTTACCTTTTTTTTTTAAATTAAGAATCCCCTTATCTATGATCCTTATTGCTAGCAAAATGCACATTTTCATACACCTGCAAAATTTTGCATATGATTTCAGAGGGACTGGAAATGCTTTGAAGGTCACACACAGTCTCCAGGCAAAGAATGCCAGCTTTGGAAACCAGTGTGGTTGTTTTTTAGTCCATTGATTATGATAATTAATCATTTCTCTTAGAAAAATACTTTAGTTAGCCAGTAAGAGTCATTGAAACAATACACTTTTATCCAACATCTTTATATTACTTTTTTAGAGGAAAAAAATAATTTTAAAAATACAACATTGCAGTCCGGCTGGTGTGGCTCAGTGGTTGAGCATCGACCCATGCACCAAGAGGTCACCGGTTCGATTCCTGGTCAGGGCACATGCCCAGGTTGTGGGCCTGATCCCCAGTGGGGGGCATGCAGGAAGTGGCCAGTCGATGTTCTCTCTCATCGATGTTTCTATCTCTCTCTCCCTCTCCCTTCCTCTCTCTCTAAAAAATCAATAAAGATAAAAAAAAATTTTAATACAGCATTGCAGTTCAGGATCTTCAGATCCTCATACTGAGTTCACTGCCTCGGTTTCCCCTGTGTGACTTGAGCTCCTTCACCGGAATGTAAGTGTGTTTGAAGCCAGGAGCCAGTCTGGTTCATCACTCTTTCTGCAACAGAGCCTTGCATGATGGTTTACATGGAGTGAGCTCCAATGATGCTGTTATTTAATTTTAAAACTAGGAAGGGTTATTATGTACGTATCTAAGAATTTAAGTGCACACTACCAAAAACTAGCATTTGTGTTTAAACAGATATGTCACAGTGAGGGGGAAGTATGGAAGGTGCATTTGAATGACACCTGGGGGAGATGTCGTCAGTGGGCCTGCCTTTGCTCACACAAGAAAAGCAGAGGAGGCAGGTGGGGTACCACTGCACTGACAGGGCACATCCCACATGATGAAGGGCGAGTGAAGAAGGCACCATGCTCAGGTGCCCGCAGGATGGGTTCTCAAGGAGCTTCAGCCTCTGTGTGTCATTCCCAAGGAAGAAAGACACCAGCATGGGGGAGTCCAATATGCAGAGCACAGATCCTTCCAACCATTTCTCAGCCCTCTCACCCTGCAGGGATGAGGTCAGAACTCCTAAGAGCTGGACTTGATGACCAGGATCAAAGGGCTGCTGGGGTACGTCTTCCAGCCATGATCCTTCCTCTCTGCTTGCTGGTGCCTGAAATCTCTCTAGCATCTAGAAAGGTTTTCATTCCAATGTTAGAGAAAAAAGAATTGCTAACATATTGACTGAAATTTAGTCATCCCAAATGTGATCCTGAGAGTACGAGCATGATCCTGTCTCCTCGCTGATTCCATTGATGAGGAGAGGTATTGAGGAGCTAGAGCCGAAGGAGGGGTCACCACAGAGAATTGGCAAGGGCACCAAAAGTTGAGATTGGGACAAAAGACATTCCACTGAATTGAAAAGATTCCACCTTTCCCTAGGGTTGTTCTGTTGCTAATCCCATGAGACAAGTGTATAGAAACCTTGTATAAAATAATCTTACAGCCCAGCCGGTGTGGCTCAGTGGTTGAGCGTCAACCCATGCACCAGGGGGTTGCCGGTTCGTTCCTGGTCAGGGCACATGCCCAGGTTGTGGGCCTGATCCCCAGTGGGGGGCATGCAGGAGGCGGCCTATCGGTGTTCTCTCTCATCAATGTTTCTATCTCTCTCTCCCTCTCCCTTCCTCTCTCTCTAAAATCAATAAAGAAAAAAAAATTTTTTTAAATCTTACATGGCTAACCCTGTCCTTCACCAAACTTCATAATTTATTAAATTTGTGGATAATGATCTCTCCCTTTGTTTCATTAGTTTCCTTACAGAGAGATTTTATTCTTAGGAGTTTCGCTAATTAAGATAAATAGACAATTCGCTTCTTGACAGCAAAAACTACTTCTTGTTTATCTCTGTATCCCAGTGCCTAGATAGCATCAGGCATAAATACTGTGCTCAGTCAAGATTATTATGTGCATATTTCTTGAATGAAGGTAACAAAAATATCTACTACAAACCTAAGTGATCTATTAACTAATTCTAGAAAAGATGTATGGTACCTTACAAAAATTCATTCAATAAGAGATAACATTAAATATTAAAATTATTGCGAAAGTAAATTAGAAATAGAGCGAATAAAATGATGGTATATGGCTTATAAACAAATTCTTCTTACTTTTAACAAGTAGACAAGATGTCTCTTGAAGCAAATATTCTAAATATTCCAAATTCTTCAAACAGTATGCCTACCCTAGAACGTAATTGCTAGTATGTGATTATGTCTTATATTTTTTAAAGGTATTTATCCATTGGCTACATAAATGGTACCGTTATTAAGTAAAAGTATTGCCACCGATATTTTTCTTAGCTTGTGATAGAATTAAAACAGCCTTATTTAAGTCTTACACACATTAATAAGAGAAGCTCAGTGATGTGAACACAGCTAATGACGCTTCATATTCATTCTGGCAAGCATTGTGCAAAGTGTCCAATGACTATGACTACCTTTGATGAAATATGAGAGACTTTGTTCATTTGCCCTTTCGATGCAGGTCCCTTGGTCTCCCAAATCAATTGCTTTTTATTATTCTTTCATGTCGAACCTCTCCCAGCAAGCTCTCCTAAGACAACAAATGACCCAGTGGGGTGTTCATTTAAAACGTCATAAACAAATGGGGCTCTTTCTTGGCCCTCGTTCTCTAAAATTTAATTAAAATGCTTCATCTCTCATCACAGAAATATATTCTGTTCTAACCTCTTAGCCTTGTTATTAGTTATAGTTCGGTTAGATTTTTAAATTGAACTCAGTTTTTTCTCAGTGTTTCAGACCGGAAGGGATAATACTACACGGACTGCCTGTCAGCCTGTCCCACGAAAGAAGTGTTAATTGAACATCTATCTCCTCTTCTTTGGCTAATCCAGATAGTTTATGAAGCACGTCTATGTGAGTTGCAAAATAAATTAAGGTGCTGAATTCTGCGTTCTTATCCTGAGGAAATGTTTCTACATGGACTGAGTTCTGCTCTCCCTCGGGTAGATCCTCATATTCCCAGTTACAGATTTTCTTGATAACTTACCATCCTGTGGTGCATTCCACTTGTAAATAAATGCTTTCCATTGGTTTATGGAAGGATCCCACCTCCCTAAACAGACCTGACACTCTGCTGTGGTTCTCCTTGAAGCGTCCCTGGAGATGCCAAGGTCGGGGCCAGGGGCTGCTGTGCGGTCTTCATGACCGTTCTTACTTGTAGTTGTGGCCTCTTGGAAGGTGCCAACAGATGCCACTGTTATGTCTTCCCAAAGCCCTGCTGCTCCCCTGCTCACTCCCCCCTGCATCCGGTCAAGGACGGGGAGATGCTCAAGGGCGTTGGGATAGCCAAATGACATCAAGAGGGACGGATGTGCCGATGTCACAAACTGGAAAGTGGGGGCCAAAGGTGAATGAAGCAGCAGCTGCCAGACGTCTTCCCTCCGAGAGCACAGTCTTGTTTCAGGGATATGTGCTCCGTGGAGGACTTCATCAGAAACGGATCTGAATGAGCCTGAACGCTACCCAGCACTCTCATTTTCCAGCGAGTCGGCTGTTGCGCTGATTCCGTAGTCCAGCACGAGTTAGAAGTAGTGTTGCTTAGTTACTAAAGGGACCTTTGTTTTGATTTAATTCTCTCAAAGGATTTAACTTGAGCCACTGTACTTTGGTAGAACCCAACAGAGCTGCTTGTGCTGGGGTCCATGGTCCCCTAGGAAACCATTATAATAAACTCTTACAAGAGTCTGTGACCCTCCCAGATGGCACTGAGCTAGTGTCTGTTTTACTCTTTTAAGAAATCCCACACACGCCCTGACCAGTTTGGCTCAGTGGTTAGAGCGTCGGCCCACGGACCAATGAGTCGTGGGTTCGATTCTGGTCAAGGGCATGTACCTCGGTTGCGATTTGTCCCCGGCCCTGGTTGGGGTCGTGCGGGAGGCAGCCACTCGATGTGTCCCTTTCACATCGATGTTTCTCTCTCTCCTCTCTCTCCCTCCCACTTTATCTGAACAAAAATGTCCTCAGGTGAGGATAAAAAAATAAAATAAAGAAGAAATCCTACACACATTTGCGATCTCGGGAAGAAACAAACACAGTGTGGAACACAAGAAGATGAACACAGAGCCACATATCCACATGTCTCAAGCACCCCTCTGAGCGCACAGGCTGGTGAGAGCGCAGAGTGGGCCCAGGCGCAGAGAGAGCAGCGTGGTCGACATCTGAGAGCAGGGACACTGATGGGATCAAATAGGAAACATGAGAAAATCTCTGGGAGGAATGCGCCTGTACTCTCTGCCAATAAGCTTCAAAGGACCTTATGTGTTCCAGAGAAAAGGGGGCTGAATTCGGCTTACAGATTTAATACCGGGTGGCAAAGTACTAAAGATTTTTAGTTGGTTTTTTTTTATGTTAATTTATATTTGTTTTAATGTGTGCTCAGAGCTAAAAAAAAAAAAAAAAAAAATCCATGAGAGAAATCTTAAAACGCATTCTGTTTTTGTTTGTTTTTTAATGAAAATGAGCCATTTAAATAATGTCTCTGTTTTCAGGGAGATGTTCTCAGTGATCTGTACGTTCACGTCAGGCCTGAGCTTCATCGAGCACCAGATCCTTGGTTCCATAAGAATACACAGAACATTCCAGCAAATGTGTTGTAAGCCACTATTTCTCTGGCTCACGTGTTTTTCAAAGACGTTATGCCTTTATAAACAGGAGGAGCGGTCATTTCTAAGGGCGGTTTGCACGGGGACATGTACCTTGGGAAGGATCAGGAACTGAGCAGTCCAGGGGATCTGGCAACCGGGACGGTCTGAGGGGCGTGCAGTCACATGCCCGTCCCATCCCATCCTGCCACCTCTCGTCCCTACGCGTGTATCGATGGGGACCGGTGCCCCGTCTTCCACCAAGTACACACATATTTCAAAACACATCTGAACGCTCTCCACAAAACAGAGCCAATTCAGCAAATACAGGGCTGTTTCACTGGCCTGGGGTGATTCCTTCAATTGCCTCCACGGTCTACCACAGTAGAAATACCAGAGTCTTTCAAGTTCAGATGAATGAATGGGGCTGCATATGCAGGAAGGAAGAGGGTCGTCACCGTGAACAGTCTTTCACATTGACAACACAGCAATGAGCTGTCTCCTTACAAGCTAGAGCGCCGCAAACGCCTTGAAACGGCCGTTCTGTGGACGTCTGGCTGGAAACAGCGTGGAAATGTGAGCGTGAGCCCTCCCACCGCACCTCCGGGGACACAGCGTTGAGAGGGGCGCGGACGCGGGGTTCAGGGCTCCCCCAGGAGGGACTGAGACCCGAGGCGCTGACCGTGGTGCTGAAGTGATGCAGTCCCTGCCCTGGGGTTGACGCTGCTGTTGGTGGGCATGCGGTGAGGGTGATTGTGCCAAGTCCTTTGTTTTCCAGCACCGTGGACCCGTGTCAGACGCCCCACCGACACAGCTGTGAGACGATACATTTAATTGTCTTGACACACTGATGTTAAATCTAAACAATGTTTTTAATTTTCAGTCTAGTCATTAGTCCAGTAGTCATAATAACTGTTTTCTTTTTTTTTTTAATTTATCTTTCTTATTCAAAGTATAATATTACAGAGGTCCCCTTTTTTTCTCCCATTGCCCTCCTCCTGCCTGCTCCCCCTCCCCCAGGCCTTCCCCACACTGTTGTCTGTGTTCATGGGTTGTGCACATATGCATATACGTTCTTTGATTTAGCTCTTTATGCCCCCCTCACCCCTTCCCTCTGAGGTTCCTCAGTCTGCTCCCTGCTTCCACGTCTCTCGATCTATTTTGATCGTCAGTTTATTTTGTTATCATTAGATTCCACATATAAGTGAGATCGTGTGATACTTGTCTTTCTCTGACTGGCTCATTTTGCTCAACATAATCCTCTCCAGGTCCCTCGGCCGCTGTGTTTGTTGTCATTTGTTACAGTGGCAACAGAAACTAACCCCACGTCCAACACTTGGTTTTGCTGGATTCATAAGAAGAAGACTTACGCTAAAGTGTTGCCTAGAATAATGGGACTATGTTGCTCGGTGCATAGCTCGTCTGAGAAGCAGAAAGGCATGTTTGGTTCTGATGTCAGATTCCTTTATTCCTCATGACCCAGCAACAGGGTAGTAAGATCTTTCTATCACCCTCCTTCATAGCAAACGTCTTAAGGACCATGAAGCCCGGTGTGCTTTGAAAGTGTTCCCCAGTTCAACCAGAGTTAGTTCTTGAAATCGTGTAACAGCCTGAACATTGGACAGAAGGGGCTGGGTGAGCATGTACAGTTTTGCGTCCTCATAATTAGCAACTTATAATCAAAGACACAGCGGGCTTTCTGGGAGCGCATCTTTTTCCTTAAAGATTCTGCACTTCGTTTGTAGGACTGACAGCCGAGGTCAAGGGGCTAGTTTTATTTTCCAGGATTCCTGTTATTGCTTACATTTTCTAGAAAAGCATTATTTCTTTTTTGACTTGGTTCTTTCTTGTCCTTCTAGTAAAATATTTCAGACTTATAGAAAGGCATAAAGTAATAAAATAATTTTCAGGTGGCAACCATCAGCTAAAACACTAAGAACATTACATCGTACACTGGTACCTGTGTACTTGTCCTTAATCACACTTTGTCTCCTATATATTCTTTTTTTTTTCCTTTATTGATTTTAGAGAGGGAGAGAGAGATAGAAACATCTATGAGAAAGAACATCGATTGGCCGCCTCCTGCATGCCCCCCACTGGGGATTGGGCCCACAACCTGGGCGTGTGCCCTGACTGGGAATCGAACCGGCAACCTCTTGGTGCATGGGTCGACGCTCAACCACTGAGCCACACGAGTCGGACCCATATATTCTAGAGAGACTATAATATGCTGAATTTGTCATTTATCATTTGCTTGCATATCTTTATACTTTATATATATGTAGATATAGGAAATGTTCACTCTGTACAGTGGTGGGCTATAAAAATGAATATACAAAATGCAACTAGTCAAAGCAATATTAATAATCAATGACCAAAAAATTCCAATTGCCCTGTAACCTTCAAGAATTTTTGTCGAAATATTTAAAAACTCTCTAACGATCAGTAATGAACATAGTATAAGAAAAGGAAAAATTACTAAAATGAATATTTATTTAGTCCCCTGTAATTTAAAGCATTAGCAACATTGTGGATTCAAATGTTTTATTTCTTTGTAAAAAAAAAACCTACCAGGAATAGTTCAAACAGTGCTTCCCTCCCCTCTCGCTGTGTGACTTACCGTGTGGAGCAGCCGGTCTTGACAGGGCGTTCTCCTTTCCAAGATCAGCTCAGCCTCCGACACTATCCTTTGCTCGTTGAATGTCATGAAATAGCTCCCACCGTTCCTTGAGTGTGAAGTTTTGTGACAGCGTCGCTTCCTCTGGGACCTCGTCCTCTTTTTGTCACCACCACTGACCTCATTTACATAGTCACGTTCCCGTCACTAGTTCCTCTGACTGTATAGCCAGAGTCTCAAGTGGCATCGTCGACAACTTCTTCTATGACTTCACTTAGGTTCATTTCAGGCTTCCCAGCCGCATTAACCCTCCTCACCTCCTTGATGCACTTGTGTCTGTTGGCCAGACCCCTCTTCCCAGTGTCCATGTCTGTACACGTGTGTTTGCGGTTATCACTGAGAGACAAGGAGCTCACACAACTACGCACTTTGCTGTCTGTGTGTGAAAGGGATCACAGGTGAGCGGGGACCAGTCACCAACGTTCTTTGCAAGAAGTGACATGATTGGACGGTGTTGATGATGCCCACCTGTTATTTTTGTAGTATTTGTGGACAGAAGAGCTAGCACTGAATCTTGAACAGTATGCATCAACGTTATGAAATTTGCATTATGCAATTACTCACAGTTAATATACCATGGTAACCAAATTCGAATAATGTTGTTAGGAGACTGATATATGTAACTAAACCTTGGTAACTGAAATACATGTATATTAGACTATGCAAAGAAAGATGGCCTGCGTGTGTGTGCATGTGAGTGTGCGTGTTTTGCATATTTTAAACTTTAAATAAATACCATAAAAAATACATATCTTTTCACAAAGTCCCTTTTTTTATTCAACATTATGTTTCTGAGAGTTACTTATATTGATGTATGCAGCTATAGTTCATTAATTTTTTCTGTTTTATGGTATTCCATTCATATGGCTATACTCCAAGTTATTTACGTATTCTTCTATGGAAATTTAGATTGCTTCCAGTTTTTTATTATTGCAAATATCACTCCTCTGAGAGTCCATTTACTGTTTCTGTATAGTTATGTGCAAGTTTCTCTAAGGTAACTATATCTAGGAGTATAATTACAGGATTTTAACCCTTGTTAGACGTTTCCAAGCTGTTCTACCAAGTCAGACTCCCAAGAAAGTTTCTGAAAGTTATTTTGGCTCAACTTTCTCCATAAAAATTACAAATTTGGTCTTACCAATTTCATCATATAAACTTATGAGGATAAACTAATTTAATTTGGATCTGATTAATAGTGAGATTGAGCTTATATTAGTGTTTATTTTTGACAATTATATTGATATATATTGACTTATATAAACCAAACATTAAAAGTTTATCATATGTCTACATTGCAGTTTCATCTTCTGGTCTCTGTCTTCTCTTTTCATTTGGATTATCCTATATTTTGACACATAGGAGATTTTAATTTAAATATAGTAGAATTTACCAATTTTCCTTCTTTTCTTTATTTTGTGTTTTGTGCCATGCAAGTATTCTCTTGTGTGCTCCATGCCACAGAGATAATGTTTCTTTTTTCTTCTGAAAGTCTTAACTTTTTTCTATATTTTGGTCATTAGTATGTATGGAACTCATTTGTGATACGGTATAAAATAAGGATACAATTTCTTATTTTTGACATATTGGCGACCAAATTGTCCATCATTATACATGGGAACAGTCCTTTCTCCACGGACCTACAAAGCCTCTATAGTCACACATTAAAGTTTTGTTGCTGTTGTTTTTAATTAGACATTATTTTTTACAGCAGTTCTGGGTTCACAGCAAAAATGGGCAGAAGGTACAAATATTTCCAATGTACTCCTCCATTATCAACATCTGTCACGTGTTTATACATTGAAGAGCCTCTCTTAGGGCCCGCTGCTCTGTTCCCTTGGTCATGTCAACACTGCACAAATCTCAAACCCCTGTACTGAGATCCTTATACGGGATCAGATCTCTGATGGAGCAAGTCTGCCCACAGCATTGACTTTTAATCATGTACTCAAAGTTTCTGGTTAAAATTCATGCACTAGAATCTTTTAATAGATTACATCTTCTATTGAGATCTAATTAGTATCTTTTAAATAGATTGCATCTTCTAACTAGTGCTGGTGTATAGAAATGCAATTTTCGCTAGCTTTATTGAAGTACAATTCACATACCATTTAATTCACCTATTTAAAATGTGTAAATCAAGCCCTGGCCGGTTTGGCTCAACGGTTGGAGCATCGGCCTGCGGTCCAGAGAGACCCGGGTTCGGTTCCCGCTAAGGGCACGTCCCTCGGTTGCAGTTTGTCCCCGGCCCTGGTCAGTCGTGCGGGAGGCAGCCACTCGATGTGTCCCTTCCACATTGATGTTTCTCTCTCTCTCTCTCTTCCTCTCTCTCCCTCCCACTCTATCTGAACAAAAAATGGAGAAATGTCCTCGGGTGAGGATAAAAAAATAAAATAAAATGTATAAATCAATAGCTTGTTTTTGAAATATATATAGTCATAGATACTATGTTTTGGGGACTTAATTAAAAATGTGTAGTTATAGCCCCTCTTTGCTATATGGAATACCCTATACATTACATAAATATATCACCATCTATATATCCAGTTCTAGGCTATTAGTTCTTATACTTTTATTTCTACAATTTCTTTTTGCTTCATTTTAAATCTGCCCAACTTTCTAGATAATATTTTATGTCTATGTTTTCAGTTTCTTCTCTATCTTATAAGTATTTTATGTATATTTGTTTTATCTTGGTTATAATTATTCCATTATCTTGAGGATCTAGGGGTTTTCCTCTAGTGATTTTCATGTCATATTTCTTCTTTGTTGTGTGATTTTCTGTTACTTCTTTGGTTTATTCGTTGCACTCCGTAGTCTCTGGGATGAATGTTGTCTTGAGTTGATGTTCTGTCCTGAGAAGATTTGAGTTTGCTTCTGCCAGGTGCCTTGATATATAATCTGGGTCAGGTTTATGCTCATTACTTGGGTTGGAATTTCCTGGACACTCGATGTAAATACAAACTCTATCCTATGTGAGGGCAGGCCTGTGGTTGTGAATTTTCAGGAGGGAGGTTTTTGGGGAGTTTTTTGCTTATCCTGTATCCTGATCAAGATAGATGACTCATCACCGTTTCCTATGGCTGGTAGTCATTGGTTTCCTAGCCCTGCCTATCGGGAAGATATAGCTTTGAGGGCTCTTAGCTCTGTGCAGTTTCTAGATTCCAGCCTTCCACTCTGGGGGAGCCCAGGGCCTTCCCTGTCCCTGGGACGCTGTGCACACTCAACCCCCTTCCTTTCTAAGATGAGGAAATGTCCCCCAGGGAATGCTGGCCCACCACTCTGATGTTCATCCCTCTCTCCATTTTTATATCCCGGGACTTTGCTTACTTCCTCAGGTGCTCAGCTGTGCATTAAAGGGACGGACACTTATTATATTTGACGCAGCATTGATAAGAATTATTTTGGAGATTTTCAGAACCCCTAGTCTGTCATAATACCAGACATGGAAAGTGGTGCTATCTTCTTTAAAAACTTGACCAGTAGCCCTGGCCAGTTTGGCTCAGTGGTTAGAGTGTCAGCCTGTGGACCGAAGGGTTGTGGGTTTGATTCTCCATCAAGGGCACATACCTGGGTTGCAGGTTCAATCCCCGGCCCCAGACAGGGTCATGTGGTAGGCAACCCATCAATGTGTCTCTCTCACATGGAGCTCTCTCTCTCTCTCTCTTCCTCCCTCCCTCCCTCCCTTCCTTCCACTCTATCTAAAAATCAATGGAAAAGTATCCTTAAGTAAGGATGAACAACACCAAAAATGAATTGAAGACTATTTTCTGAATATAAACAAAACAAAACCTCATAACTGAATCCCTAGTTGCCTGGTGAAGTGTGCACACTGACCACAACAGGAGCCTAAAATACTCACACTCATCACTCTCATCTCGGTATCAGGAATTGATTAAGCTTTGCTTTCCTTTCACGGGTTTCCAAGTTCCTGACAGCTCCTTTCCAAAGGTGAAAGCAATGTTATCTTTAAACATCAGCCTATTGCAAGCGACTCTTTTACTCAATACTACAGGAAACCCTTATACATACCGTGTGGATCTGTAGCGCATATACGGAGGAAGCATTCCTGGAAGCGGAATTTCTCGGTTAAGGTTAAGGGATATATTACTTTTCTTTTTCCAAAATGCCCTCGAGACGGTCATGCCAACTTCGTCTCGCCTCAGCACACGGTAGTAACGCTTGTTTTCTCACCTTCGTCGTCATCCCTTCAACGGTGTCCCATCATGCTTCTCTTTGACAGCCCGATAAGGGGGACACAGCATAACCCATTACAGTTTCAGTGTGTTTTCCCTTATTATGCATGAGTGATGAGTATGACCTCCAGGTGAATGAACCAGTAGCTGACACTCCAGGAGTTTTTGCAATGATGAAAGGTTGGGGGATAGGCTCCATTCGGGAGGAGCTTGTGAAACGTACTTTCCTTTGTCCCCATTCCCACCTCAACCTGCTGACACTAGAAACTCATCCTCCCACTGAGCTTATTCAAGGTAAGAGAGGTACTGCTCCAGGGCGTCAGTGTCAAGGATTTTTCCTCCATGCAGAGTAAACAGTGGAACTGAAACATCACTAAAGCTCAAACTAAGCAGACTGTGAGTTGTCAATAGTGAATGCCCCGTACCTCCACAATGCAAGAACTTAAACAGACAGAGGTAGCACCTGTCATTATATCTGAAAGAAGTAGAGAATCATGTGCTCACAGCATATTCCTTAAACATCTACGAGCTGCTAACCACATTCTTCCAAAACGGCTGCCACTGTGCCAGCCATCACAGGGGATGGAGACCCAACAGCCAACAGGAGAGACATTATTACTTCATTTTATCTCTATGCTTGGACACAAAGAAAAAAACACTTTCTCAGAAATGACTACTAAATGGACCTCTCCTTGCATATCATTAACCAGAATGGAATATGACCATTTGGAGTCACCGAATATGATAATCCTCAGAAGGATATGTAATAATGTAACGATTATAGTGCTGAGTCCTCAGCACACATTGTTTCATTTCCTCTCCGCTGGTGTCCAAGTCCCTGGAGTCCTCATTTGGAACTCAGCATTTATGAGAAGGGGCTCTGAATGCCAGTCAAGTTCACACATGAAAATTTGCAACAGGACCTATTCACCAGCTGGGGACTGCTGGATGTTACTACATTTTAAACTTGATACTTGAATGTGAATTTTAAAAAGAAATGGAAGCAAGTCAGTATGAAAGAATCCCACCTCTCTGTGATGCAGCCTTTGCCAGGGGCTGGAGAATGGAATATAGTTTTATTTTATGCCCCAACAGCAACACTTTGCACGTAGATCCCCCGAGAAAGGGCACTTCATGAATGAAATACCATCCTTCTTGATTGTGGTTATTCACTAGACGTCTGGCAGAGCCCCTCATCACCCTTTCACCATAACTGTGGTCAGTTTCCCTCAGTCCACTCATAAACTCTGCTGAGGAAGTGGAGAGCCTTACCCAAGAAGAATAGCTCTGACATTGCTGAAACTCGGGAGCAGCCATCTCCCACAGGTCCTCTTCCCACGAGAGTCTCCCACTGGCCCTTGGCGGCGTAAAGAGACAGGAGCAGTTCTGAAACCTGTTGGTGAAGCCCTGAGAGCCCACTCCACACAGCTCAGAGCTCTCAGCAGTGGCCTAACTCACGAAGGAAAAGCTCCAGGTTGAAAGCAAGCAAGCCCTCCCGGGGAGCCACCCAGAAATGTCAGCCAACTGCGGCCCGCAGGCTGTGCGGAACCAAGGCAGACCCCAGCCTAGCGCCTGCCGTCCTCACTGAAGGAAGCCCAGCCAGGGAGGGGGTGCCAGTAAAGAAAACTAGGGAAGGTTTTATTTATTTAATTTTAAAAAAATTTTTTTTTCTTACTGATTTTAGAGAGAGAGGAAGTGAGAGGGAGAGAGAGAGAGAGAAACATCGATGAGAGAGAACATCGATTGGCTGCCTCCTGCATGCCCCCCACTGGGGATCAGGCCCACAACCTGGGCATGTGCCCTGACCGGGAATCGAACCGGCGACCTCTTGGTGCATGGGTCGACGCTCAACCACTGAGCCACACCGACCAGGCATGGGAAGATTTTATTTTTATGTGAAGTTCTCGTGAGGAGCATGTTAGGACTGTGAAAGAACAAAATTCAGCTGAGTAAATTTGAAGCCCTAATTGGCTTTATTAAGGGCCTCGTGAATCAGGCAACATCCCATCTAGGGAGAAGAAAAGGGTGCTGGGAGGTGTCAAAATAGAAGGTTTTTTGTTTGGTTTTTTTTTGTTGTTGTTATTGTTTTTAGCAAGAAGCTGGGGGCAAGGGAGCTATTGGCAAAAGAAAATAAAAGGTTCTTTTTAGTTCTTTGGGTGAAGGGAAGGAGAAGGCAAGGGTTCTTATCATGCAGAGTGCCTGTTCTTCCTATGGGCGCGGGGAGGGGATGGAGAGGGCCCACGAGACAGATGACCTCGTTGGTGTTGACCAGAATATTCCAGACTGCAGTTACGGCAGGGAGTAAGTCTAGGCTTGGTATCATGGGCCTTAGCACAAGGGACGTCATGCTGAGCCTTTGGTTTCTCTTTGACAGGACAAAACCTTACGTGTCAGTGTTATCGTTGAGCCTCAGCACACTAGCCTTGAGTTTTGAGAGCCTAAGTAGCATTTTGTGCTTTCTGAGAGTCAGCGTTGTATTTGTGACAGTATTACCCAGGGCTGCTTGAACGGGTCCAGGGGGCAACGTCTTCTCATTAGCCTAAGACTGTCTGCACTCTTACCTCCTTAAGGTGCAGAACATCAGATAGTGTTTGTGGTGGTTGTGTGTTTTTTTAAATAGATGCAAATATCAGCCTTGTTCTTTGTGGTTAAAGATGTTCCGTGGAATGTTTAGCCTGTCCGACGTGTAAGTGCTGAGGTTTCTGGGCTGAGCTGGGGCCCCCTGCTGCCCGAGGCTCCTTCCAGGTGCCATGGGGCTCCACGCACAGGAACCAGCTCTCCCACGGGGAATGTGTGCTACGTTCACAAACCCAGGGCACGGAGCATGGACCTTTTTGCTACTGCCGTTCTGTGGGACGGGTCACAGACTGGATGTCCGAGGAGACTTAGAACCTCACACTTAGCATCACTCAGTTGTAGCCACTGTGCTGAACTGACCTGGATGTGGCGAACCCCACTCCCAGGTCCCCTTAGACACCCCCGGAACCAGACACGCCCCTGTCACGCTCAGACGGGTGTTTCGCTTCAGAGGCAGGTCCTTCTGCATATATTTGGCCTTCATGCTGGCAGGAACATTGATATTTTTCAGGGTTTTTATTCAGAATAACAGAGACTCATAAGCAGCTTCCAAAATGAAACTTTCCAGGTGAGAGATTTCAGCGCCGTCTTACAGACACGGTGGGTGAGGATACGTGTTTTCGGTCTTTTAGGACCTCGAATCCTAATCCTGTCCAATTCACCAGCTCACTGTATCCAAAACCATGGTCTCAGAGCCTCAGGAAAGGGGCCGTGTGCTTCTGATTCTCAGCTTCCCTTACGGCTAGATGTACAAGAAAGGTTTTTGAAGCTGGAAACATCGACAAGCCCCGGGCCGGGGCCGTACAGTTCTGTCTACGCCGGGCTCCAGATGTTACAAAAGCACACGCCCCGTGATTTCTGAATGAAGACGTCCACTCTGGCACCTGCCTGCAGAAGTCTGTGCCGCCTGCCGAGGGACCTGGTGGGCTCCTCTCTGCCAAGGGGGTCTGCGTCCACTGCAGACCCCTGACCTCTGCCCAGAGATGGTTCTGGCCGTGACACCTGTGTCCGCCCCCGCCGGCCCCGCAGATGGACTTGTGACGCTTAATTCTTTCTGATGGCATTGGCGTCGCCGTCTTCCTGGGTGTGCTTCTCCCCACTGCTGTTTCTCAGCTCTGAAGTCAGCCAGAGGCTCCAGTGACGCTGGGCCCGGCACACGGCCACTCCTCAGCGACGTCCACGTCACGCGGCGGATGTCTAGCTTACCTGGAAAGGTGGAGGAGAGGCAGAGGTGGAGAGATGAAGAACAGCAGACTCACAAGAGACGCCACCTGCTTAAAGAGAATACCTTCCTTCTGGTTATAAAACACACATGTGCTCAGTGTAACTTTTTGGAGAATACAGAGACATTGTAAAGAAGGAAACAGTCACCATAACTGGACTCCCCAGCGAAAGTCTCGGCGTGTTTGTAGCAGGGAGATTTCCGATCGTCAGGTAAGAAGGTATCATTTCCCCCTAATCACATTGGTTTTTTTTGTTGGTTTTGTTTTGTGTTTTGCTTTTTGTTTATCCTCACCCGAGGACATTTTTCCATTTTTTGTTCAGATAGAGTGGGAGGGAGAGAGAGGAAGAGAGAGAGAGAGAGAGAGAGAGAGAAACATCGAGTGGCTGCCTCCCGCACAACCAACCAGGGCCGGGGACAAATTGCAACCGAGGTACATGCCCCTAGCGGGAACCGAACCCGGGTCTCTCTGGACTGCAGGCCAACGCTCTAATCACTGAGCCAAACCGTCCAGGGCCACATCGGTTTTTGAATAATCTTAGGTCCTATGTTATAACATTGAAATGGGAGATTTCTAGGAAGGGGAGTTTGTCCAGAAAATCCTGTCCCTTCTTCCACAGATCTATCCATTCATTCATGTTTCTTGACTAATAAATCCCAAGGCCAGGGTGTCCCCATTTCCAAACTTCTCAACAAAAATAAATAAGTAGGAAAGTCTTGTTCATTACTAGATGTGAAGAGGCGTATTCAGGAAGGGTAATTCCTCAAACTCAGTGCATTCTCCTGCTTTGTGATGATGCCTTAGACATAAACACAGGGTCTGGTAGATGGCCAGGGTACGTTATACTGACACATGGGTGAGCAGCGACCCTGCCTTGACCACCTCAGGTGCGCGTCTCATCTGGGTGGGCTGCCCAACTTGGTCCTGGAAACGTACAATAGGAAATGAACATTTTCCCCAATTAAGTCTTTTATTTTTAATCCATTTATTTTCGGATAGAATGGGTGTGGGGGGGGGAGAGAGAGAGAGAGAGAGAGAGAGAGAGAGAGAGAGAGAGAGAAACATTGATGTGAAAGAGACACATCAATTGGTTGCCTCCCGTACAACCCCAACCAGGGCCAGGGACCAAACTGCAACCGAGGTACATGCCCTTGACCAGAATCGAACCCATGACTCTTTGGTCCATGGGCCGACGCTATAACCTCTGAGCCAAACTGGCCAGGGCCCAATTAATTCTTTTAAAACAATCTATCGATCTCCAGGGGTGGGCAAAAGGAGGTTTATGGTTGTGAGTACATGAAACAGTTTGTTCCTGTATGATTTTTTTTTTTTAATCCTCGCCCAAGGTTATTTTTCTACTTATCTTCAGATAGAGTGGGAGGGAGAGAAAGGGTGAGAGAGAGAAACATTGACATGAAAGGGACACATCAACTGGTTGCCTCCCGCATGACCCCAACCAGGGCCAGAGACGAACCGCAACCCAGGTACGTGCCCTTGGCTGGAATCGAACCCATGACTCTTTAGTCCGGGGGCTGACGCTCTACCGCTGAGCCAAACCAGCCAGGGCAGTTCCTGTATTATTTTTTATTAATTATTGTAATATTTATTTGTGTTACAACTGTAAACCTTCTTTTGCCCACCCTGTATTAGGACACCGACTACTGTTATCACAGTTCATTTAGTAAACAAAGAAGCTACATTTCAGTAAATATTTCACAGAGAAACAGAATGGAGGTAGTAAAAATTGTTAGCATTTCTATGGGACCTGGAGTTGTTAAAATGTTTTCCTATCTATTATATAAAAAGGCCATTTATGTTAAAAATGGACAATAGCTAAGTAGATAATATAAAAAGAGGATTAATAGTGTGAATTAAAGGGGAATCTTAGGTTGTTTCCGCAGACTATAAAACTTGGCTAAAATCTGTTCTGTACTTAGGCTCTACTTTAGAATAGAAAACAGAGCTAGAATGCCCAGGCCGGTTTGGCTCAGTGGTTGGAATGTCGGCCCATGGACTGACAGGTCACAGGTTCGATTCCGGTCAAGGGCACATACCTGGGTTGCAGGTTTGATCCCCAGCCCCAGACGGGGTAGTGTGGGAGGCAACCAATCAATGTGTCTCTCTCACATCAATATTTCTCTCTCTCTCCTTCCCTCCCTCTCTCCCTTGCACTCTCTCAAAAAAAAAAAAAAAGAAAGAAATGGGAAAATATCCTCGGGTGAGGATTAAAAAAAAAATTAAAAAAGAACAGAACTAGAATCTAAGTCATATCTAACTAGTAACCTGTGTGTGTCTGGAATCTAGATTCTGAAACTACTGTGACATTCCTCAGTTGGGAAAGCGTTTCAAGGCCTTCCTCTGCAGAGGCTGATAAACTCCCATCCGTGTTAGAATGATTCCAGAACGGCATCATTGTTGTCCATTTGACCCCCTTCCAGATAGACGTCCTATCTGTGAAAAGCGTTCCTTCAGAACAGGTAAAAGAATGCTTCCCAAAATAAGGTCGGTGCCCGGCCGGTGTGGCTCAGTGGATGAGCGTCGTCCCATGGACTGAGAGGTCCCGGTTGGATTGCCAGTCAGGGCACTTGCCCAGGTTGTGGGCTCGATCCCCACTAGGGGGCGTGCAGGAGGCAGCTAATCAATGTTCTCTCTGATGGATATTTCTCTCTCTCCCCCCCCCCTTCCTCTCTAAAAAAATAAATAAAGAAATAATTTTTAATTAAAAAAATAATAATAAGGTCAGCTACCCACAATTTCAATGGTCCAAGCTTTGTTGTTTTTGTGAAGGGCAGTGATAGACATTATTAATCTTCCTGTGCGAGATTTCATAGAACACAAATGCTTCCTATAAAAATTCACCACAAAGAGGGAAAGGCAAAAGCATTATCACAGGCACACAGACCCCGAGAACGCTGCTGCTGCTCCCGAGAAACTGTTTTTCATCATATTGTGAAAAATAACATGATTGGAACGTGCAGTTTCCGACACCAATCTCATATCTAATCTCAGTGACTTTATGAATTTCTATGAGACCCGGGGCCTAATTGTAACCGCGGCTGTTTATTTATTGAGCTGTTGGTACCAGGTACTTTATGAGGACTCTGTAAAGGTGGGCTCACGATAGTGGTGGTTAAGTTCCCATAATTTGTTAATGTCAGTTTACTTATTTGTAATATTTATGGTCGTAAGATAGAATCGAGTGATTATCTGTGCTAGGGGGCAGAAAACTCATTTCTAAAGGATGACAGTAAATATCAGCATGTTGTTGGTTGAATTTTCCAAACATATTCGAGAACCAAGTGCTATCAGGTAAGGGGGGAAAAATCACACAATGAACTGGAATCAAACAGAGCAAGGAGCAAATGGAAAATGAGACAGCGTGCGGTTGAAGGAGATGAAGTTGCATTTGAGACTAGGTTGAGCATGCGGGGGCCATTGAGAGAGGAAAGCTGAGGCATCTTTTACTCGGTAGAGAGAGTGACCACGGTCAATAGCTACGTGTATCCACGCACATCCTCCACCACGGATGCCAAGCCAGACCTCTGTCGCACAAATGCGTGTCCAGGACCTTCACGTGTGACGTGAACGGACTTTGACGCTCACTACAGAACATCAGGTATTCTCAGAGGCTGGGCTTGCATCTCACAAAGGATGTGTTTGTTTAGCTCATTTTCCTGAACTCAAAAGTTGCTGGGGGGCGTGGGGAGAAGAAGGTCCAGAGCTCCCAGAATGTAAAGCCCAGCAAACTCAAGGTCCTTTGCCACCGCAGAGTTTTAGGAAATCACTTTGAAATCTTTGGCCTTGTTTTGGTGACAAGTGTCTGGTTTTCTCTTGGTTTTTCTACAGGCCTCCCCAAGCCTAACGTAGTCTGCAATGGAGCCGGGCTGTGAATGTTATTGTTCTTAAGTATGTCAGCGCACGTATTGATTTTTTTATTGGTGTCAAAGTAAGCTCCGTAGAACCCCAAGGTCTTTTCTTTAGTATGGCATTCATATTCCTTCTCGATGTGGCCCTGAGTGCCCCTGGCATCGTCTTCTGGCTTCCTCGGAGACACCTTCCAGCATGGCTCTGGGAATTCTCTCTTCTCTGGGACTTGGACCACCCAGCATCCTCCCAGCGTTCCTGCAGCTTTCCCACTGAGGACGCCGCATGGGGCTTCCTCCCCTTGTCCTGTAACCTTAATGATTCCTAAGTGCCTAACTCCGATCTCCCTCATCCAGAGAGAACGTTCTTTCCGTTCTCTACTTCTCTGAGCAACCAAACACCGAAGGTTGTCGCCTCACTTCCAGCTGGCACGTGACCGGGGCTTGTGTTATAATTAGTAGGTCACCAGTCAGTTCCCCATGCTGGATGGTACACCCCTGGAAGGCAGGACGGCTTTACCCTTCTCTAACCTCGTTCCTCAGCACCGAGCATCCTAAAGCAGTTGAAAAGCAAGTTCTGAACTGGGCTCACAGGATTATGACCTACTTTTCAAAATTCTTTTTTTTTTTTTTTGCCAAAACAAAGAAAAGCAAGAGCAATTCATCTTATTTTTATCACTCATCTCGGATTAAGTGCATTTTCAAGTTTACTGTATATCCACGTGGTCCCAGCAGCCGCATTTTCCCCCAAAACGAAAAAAGAGGGGAGGAAGTACGAGTTATGATTTGTGGAGATAAATGACTGAACTTTAATTTTGATCTGCTCACTCTACTGATAAATCATCTTTGCCTGAAAATGTATATTGTTTTTGGTCAAGAACTGTACTAGTTAAAGGCAAGTAGTTAATTTTACTGTTATTTTGTTGACATCAGAAGGGCTAAATGATTAAAGGGAGGGAGTTTTATGCTGTGTGCCCCACAGTTTCAGTAAAACAGTAATTGTTTTCCCTTCGATACATTTATTATCTGCCTGAAAACCTTGGAATCTGGCTTAGACTAAAGCAGCTATATTTTTCTTGATTGCGATAAACACCTTTAATTACCTCTTTTCAAACTACTTCGTTGAAACACACAGTGCGTTTGTCTCCTAAGGGGAGCGTGAAAAGGGGCCCAGCAGGACTGGATTCTGCCTTAATTAAAGAAAAACTGAAAAGGTCAAGTACCAGAATGGGGTAAATCTCTAGCAGTTCCTGAGAACACTGGGTACCCGCCGTCATTGACGCGGGTATCGAATGAATCTCGCATTTCTTCTCAGCCTCATGCCGCTGTGAAGTGGGGTAGGCATCACGCCTTCCACTAACACCTGTTCTATTTCCCTGCCTTCTTCAGACTGTGGAGTGACTGTCTAACAGTAAAGCCAGAAAGAAAGGAACGCCAGGAGCGTTCAACAGGCAGCTTCAGAAGCAAGGCGGGATGGCTGTTTTTGGACTCAGTCTCCCTGTGTCAAGTCAATGAAATTGATCAAACACACAGGAAATGCCTGTTATGCACCAGCCACTGGCGAGGTATGAGGGACACAGAAGAACTGTAAGACAAGCTATGTGCCCTAGAGGGACTTCATGTTTAGAAGGCAAAGACAGCCCTGTAAATAAGTAAAATAAAGTGTGAGCGCTACACACACACACACACACACACACACACACACACACACACGGAGACCTGACAGATCAGAGGGTTTTCCAGGGACCAGTGGCGGGGGGAGGAGCCCCTGACTTATAAAGAACCCAGGGCTTCATTTCCATTCAACTGAACAAATGTTGGTGAGCATCCCTCCAGGCCAGTGAGCAGGCCAGCCCCTGGGGACGCCCTGCTGAGCTGGAAAGTCACCCAGCCCATTTTCCAGGGCTTAGGGTCCAGGATACACGCAGGAGAGCAGCCCAGGGCCACAGTGCAGGTACCTCACTCAGACCGGGGGGTCAGGACGGTCTTCCCCAAAGACCCCGGCGACTGTCCCAAAGCTGTACGGAGTCAGGGCTGGAGGACGAGGTGGGGGTAGGGAGAAGAACCATGGGACACTGTGCACCTGCTCCAGCTTTTCCCCTGTTCAGTTGTCACAGGGACAGTATCTGGCTGCCTCCGTCTGCTCTTGGGGGGTACGGGTGGGCGGGGAAGGGGAGCACAGAGTGCCCTTCTGTGGGGCTTCGAGGTGTCCTCTCTTGCTCCCTGCCCCACCCCATTCTTGTAATGTCATCCTTGCCACTCCCTTCCCGTCCTCATTCGAGTGCCCCCACCGATCCAAGTATGACATGGAAAATTGTCACGAGGACTCTTGAATCAGGGCTCCATGAGGACAACTCAGGGGCTTTTAAAACGATGGCCCCCATACTCTGAGAATGATAGAACTAAGTGCATCTGGGTACATACGAGGACCTCAGTGGCATCCAGTGTTGCTTCTCCCCGTGGAAACTAGTCACCGAGGGATGTGGCTGCGGGCACACGTGGGTCCCGTCGGTACCCCCGGCTGACTCTGTCTGGGCCATCCCAGCATAGCCCTGTTTTTTCCTTGCAGCCATATTACTGCTCACAGGGCTCTCGGCCTGTCTCCGTGAAGTCTGGGAGCCGCTGCCCGGTCTGCACTCAGCTCTCCCTGACCCGGCCCTGTGTCCGAAACCCTCGCTGCCACCCACACATGCAGCAGGTTGTCAGTGTGATGGGAACAGTGACAGGAACAGACCTTTCGAAGCCCTCTTGTCAGGACAGCTCCTTCGTGCTTGAAATCAGAACTTGAAACAGATAACCCTGGGGTGCACCAGGACCCGCCCCCAGCACCTTCAGCCACCCCACAGGCGGAAGTAGACCGAGGCTGCTGTGGGCAGTCGCCGCTTCGGGGTTTCACCTGTAGCACCCCCATCCCTGCCACCATCGTCATCGCAGGGTCACCTGGCACTGCCCGGTGCTGGTGTCAGGACGTGAGAGAGTGGACACCAGTGGCTCCCAGTGAAATCTCAGCTCCACGGTTCCTCCAGAATCACCCATTCCCTGTATCCCCGTTTCCCGACCCGCACCTGGAAAGGGAGGACAGACGGGGACAGGCGTCTCTTGAGTAACAGAAGACACAGCATCCACTTGGGAGTCACCAACAGTGACCGTGATCAGCAGGGAGAGGTGCGCTGTGACTAAGTTTTACTGAATTTCCGCCCAGAAAGCTCCGTCCTGTGTGTCAAGAGTGATGAATGGCCTGGTTTACACAGCTCATTGGTCATACTTAAATGAGTCTAGATATTCATCTGTTGTCGTTATGATGAATCTGTGTTCCTTTTTATTTATGTTTTCCCTTGGGTGCTTCCTCTGGTAGATGGGAAGATGTTCCGCTGAACTGGGGCAGAAACGCTCAGTAACCTGTTAGGGACAGGGCTCCCTGGCTGCCCAGGTGAGGGGCGATGAGGCGTAAACACTGCGTCCTGCCAGACGCCCGCTCTGCACCGGGGCTGGGGTGTGACGTCTTGGTGAACTCAGGGGCTGCTGCTTAGCGATTCAGTCTTCTGATTGTGGCAAAAGAAACCACTGGAGAAAGTGGGAGGTGGTTTGAGGGCCTGAATTCCTTTAAAATCCATGCAGCAAGTTTTGTGTGTGTGTGTGTTTTGTGTGTTTGTATTTTGTGGTTTTTTTGTTTGTTTGTTTTTTAGAGAGAGAGGAAGGGAGAGAGAGAGAAACATCAATCGGTTGCCTCCCCTACACACCCCAGCTGGGGATCGAACCCACAACCTGGGTATGTGCCCTGACCATTAATGTCCAAACACCATTAATGTCCAAACACGTCCTGTGAGCGGAGACAGCGTCCACTCTTCCTCGACCCTTCTCACATACGAACAGAGCCCCTGATGCAGAATGTGGAGCAGTTGCTAACCTGAGGGCTGAGCACGGACATGTCACTTTAACCCTTATTTTCTGTCTGGGTTTTCACGTGACTCTGTGAGGGCGGCAGGAGATTTGAGATCTTAGCAAGGCCCACCAGAACTGATGAAAATATGAGACGTGCGATCCACAGAACAGCCCAAATCAGCCCTGTCGGGAAGATCTCTCTTCCTGCAAAGGCTCATGTAGGTTAATAACTAATTTTCTCTACATTACAGCCTGTGTGGAGGTTGTCATGGTAACTGGGTGCAAAGTTTAGCCGGTGGAATCTAGGTAGCCCTCGTAGGCTTCGCCGGCTAATCTTTTTTCTCTCAAATCCAGTCCACCAATTCTGGGGGGTTGTCTGTTAACCAATTAAGAAAAAGTTTTGTTCCTTTTTTTTTTTTTTTAAGGGAGCATCCCGTATGGGCAACGATTGTGGATTTATGGAATTTTACAATTGCAACAGATTAAAGGAGTCATTCAGTCCTTGATTTTCCTACTCGTCAAATCAAAACAATGCCAGGGATTGTTAAAATGCAGATTCTTAGTCTTCACTCCGAACTAGAAAAATCAGAATCTCATCAGAGACAAGAGTATCTGTATTTTTAACAAACATCCCAATTGATCACATCACCCAGCAAGTTCAAGAAACACTGATCTAATTTCATGATTCCCCTTTGTAGAGAAGGATGTTCATTTTGGTTACATGTGCACCCTATGAAAAAAAAGAAGAAGAAGAAGGAGAAAGGATTTCAGAGTCTTGACAGGATAATGGCCTAAAAGAATTGACAGAAACTGAAATTTATTTCTGATGTAGCTGAAACTCTTGACTCGGGTGCTTTTAGCTTTCAGAACTCTTAACTTGGCTGAGCCCCAAATGGCAGTGACAGCAGTCCACCCACACTCTCCCAGCCTCGGTGACACCCTGAGGATGGGGAACCGTTGGGAAGGATGTGCTCGGCCAAGAAGATGGGGGTCTCCTCTTGGGCTGCACCCGTCTCGTCGAGGAGATGTTCGTTTGAGTGGGTTTTTTGTCATTCTATTTACTGCATTGGTGAATGTTCTCATTTGGTTATTCCAGTCAGGTAATGGGGAACTCAGCATGGTAAAGACATGTGCGACTCCAAAGTTCTGCTCTTAATGTCAGTTATAAATTCCACCCAGTAGCTAGAAAAGCAGCTATAATAAGGAGCGTTCTAATTAGTCTCAGAGGCATTTTGCTGCAGAAAATATGGGGATTTTTTTTTTCTTTTGCAGAGTTCACTAATTGCCCCCAACAATAGATGTGAATCTCTCTTGTTATACTTGCAGAAAATATATGGCTTTGGCTTCCAGCTGGGATACTCTGGAGATATGAAGGAATTTGCACACACACACAAAAAATTAATGTTTTGAATAGCTGGAGAGCACAGCTACAAGGCTGTTCAAATGAAAATAGATAACCATCTTCTCTATGTATACATACTCTAAAAACACTTTGGGGTCAGTGGAGAAACTGTTTCGCTCTACGGTTGATGGCTATCACAAACATCATCCCGGCACTCTATTTTAATTACAATTTTAAATATGCAGATGGAATACTGAGTGCATGGTCATCTTTTATTCCAAGCATACCTTTATAGGATACATTTTGAGTAGTGCTGTGAAGACCACCCGACGGCGGGATGATAAAAGCTGAGAAGTTGTAGTGACCGAGCTATGACAATAAGACCAATAATCTGCATATAATCCCCAAGGAATGTTTGCAGGGCTGTTAATTTGGGGCAGAAATGAGGTAGGGAGGAAGAGGGAGAAGTTCTAAGTGCTGGGAATTATTTTTGCATCCTAGAATGGATGTACTCCTAATAACATAATGCCTTTCTATTGGAAATCCTTGTAGGACAGACACCTGGTGAATGGCCTTGAAGTAACTTCCAACCCTTCTGAGTGTGCCCAGGAAATGGCACCTTCCCAGCTCCTGTCTAGGGCTTTGCAGATACCTGTGTTGCCTTCCAGCTGCTAGAGCCCGGTTCCATTAGCAAGTCCCCCTGGTCCTCCTGGAGCTTGTCTTGATCCTCTTTAGACCTGTATAATTTGAATTATTGTGTGTTACCTACAAAGATTTGACAGTTGGACCTCAGTGAAATCAGAAACCTACAATGGCAAGTAGAGTTTCTTTAATCACTGTGCACATTGTATTGCTACATGAGGAAAACATTGGAATCTAATTGAAAGAAAGGGGAAGTGTTCGTTTGCTTAATATGTCACTGTTTTTCCTTTTCAAATATGAAGTTAAAGAAAAGCGTGATTATCTTTGATAATTGCAGTTACCCACCAAGGCGGACTACTGAGTATACCTGGTGCAGAAAGTCGGTGGCAAGGGATGCTTGACGGAAGTGTCACTGCAGTGAGATTTAGAGGATTAGGAATTCTCTAGGTTTGTTTGTTTAATACATATTTTTAGTTTTTCTGGCTCTTGGTCTACTCTTTTATTTGTAGAGTTATGAAAAACATGATTACTTTGGTGACAGTGTTCTATATCCAGCTCTCTCCGAGCAGGTGGCAAAGCTTAATCTTGTACTGTGAAATAGACAGTGTAATTTCATTTAGATGAAGTTGAAAAACATACAAGAACTCAGCAATTAAGTGGTTTAGGGCTACAACATGGGGTCGACCGTAAAAGGAAATCGCAGGGATGACGAGCCCCCGATTCGGGAGAGCATTTTCATCTGAGTCAGGAGGAAACTGGTGGGATCAGGTCAGGCACGCAGCGTGAGAGAAACATTACACCAGATGCTTTTTGAAAACGCAAGGAAGACTTCAGTCAGGATATTGTAACAGAGTCAAGACTGTTGCAATAGGGTAGAGAGAGCAAACTCCACTCCATTGACCCAATAGGGAGAGTAAGCACCAGGGTGGGCCAAGGAAAAGGTACCGCAGGAGCTGGGGGCCACCTGTCTTGCTGAGGGGCCCTATGGCAGTCAGTCTCTAACCCTCTGGCAGAGCCTGGGAGACAGTCCTATTTTTCTTCGTGATTACATTTCAAAGGAATGGTTCCCAGGTCCTGGAGAGGGACATTCCTGGGTTGCAGAAAAGTCACATCTCAGGGAAGCAGAGAGAATACAATTGAAACTTTCCTGCTTCTCTCATCTCTAGTGTTTATTTTACCCTGTGGGTTTGTGGAACATTTTCCCCCCTTTACCATCATTTTAATGGAGGCCGCCAAGGGCAAAGACTTCAGTTCTCTTAGACAACGGAGGGCAGGGGCCTGGAATCGGGAAGAGAGCTGTCTAAAGTTGAGTGAGCTGAGCGGGATATTACTGCCTCCTGGGTCCGCAGGAGTCTTCCGAGGTGATGCTGAGGTTCTTTTCCTGAAAGTTGGGTGGATACACAGCTGTTCACTGTGTCATGATTCTCTGTAACTTCTGCATACATTTTCTTTAGTATGGATAGAGGCAGAAAAGGTATGGAATACTACTTAACAGAAGCAGTAGTAATCACCAAAGGCGAAGTGATGTTTAATGCTACTTACTAGGAGTATTAATAGCATTCAGTAGAAGCGGCAGGGGCCATGTGCTCTGTGGAGGGTCAGTGTGGGAAGGCGGTGTGACAGTTCTTAGGGCCAACACAGCCAGAGACAGCCGGACGGACCATGTTTTCCTGTGCTGTGTTCGCAGAATGCCTCTCCATGGTTCTTCCTGGCTGAGCTCCATCTCTCTGAAGTAAAGGACAGCACTTTTACCCTTGATTTACTGACTCAGGCAGGGGCATTAATTGTTCCTTCCTAATATCACAATAAACCCGCACTCCCTAAGGCTGCGTCACCCCCTGGAACTAAGTTAGCTACTTAGGGAAGATCATTCAACATTCCCAGGTCTCCAGGGTAACATTGCTGGCTTTATTGTTGCAAGTCGACAAATTGCCTCCCATCTGTCTAGGCTGAGTGTGTTACTGCAGCTGCACTGCCCTAGATGGTCCCCTCGTGGCCTGAAAGAATTAATGTGCTCCCTAAGCATCCAACTTAATGCTAAGGAGGGGCCTCTGCACTGGAGGAAAATCTGCCTGGCAAAGGAAGTCTGGGAAGTAGAATACATGGGGCTTCTTCTTCAGCCGTGGTCATGGCTCTGTCCAGGGGGACAGGGACAGTCCATCTAAGTCTCACTTAAAGAGCTCAGTGATGTACACAGGGGCTACTGGGAAGCTAAGGTTTAGAGGAAATGAGCATCAAGGTCGTGTGGCCAGTCACAGGCAGGGACCAGTTTCACGCTGTGCACCATCATTGCAAGACACCCACTGGGAAGTGGGGCGTGAGGAAGGGCGGAGGGTGCTTGGAACCTAGCATTCGTGCGGCTCTTTGCAGAGGAAGCAGCTTTCGTGTGCACACAGACATCACAGCCAGTGGTCACACACTAGGACCTTTCGGGTCTCTCTCTTCTGAAGTTTCAGTGACGACAAAGAGCAGGGTGAAGGATGCGTGATCTCTTTCATTTCGACCACGTTTGCTCACCAACTGATTTTTTTAAATCTCACTATCATGGCTGCCTCCTGGATTGCTAAACACGGGCTTTACTGGGAAGGACTCTCTGTTCTTTCTCTCAAAGCGGCTTTGTTCCTTGGGCATAAACAAAACTATCCCTTCTCTCTCTAAATTGGCCAGAGAGCCAACCTGGTATAAATAAGGGCTTCTCAGCTCTGGCTTTCAGATGTCAGCTCTTTCTCTTGAGGTTTTTACCTACTTGAAATTCACGTGTTGCTCTTCAAATTCACACGTAGCTTCAGGCAAAAGTTTGAGTTTCTGAAATGAAACCACGTGCCCAAAATAAGCTCGGGGGAAACAAAAAAATAAGGCAAATGAATGGAAAACCATCCAAAATAAGCAAAAGCATTAAAATGATAATGCTCCAACTTTCTCAGCTAGCTTCAGAATAATGTCATGCTCAAGATCGGGGTCAACGACGGAGACACTCTCTTCTCTTAAGCCTTAAAGAGAAAGCAGAGTATCACCTCAGACGAAACTTCATTCTATGTTATTTCTATTTCCTGGATCCACCATTAGACAATTTTGACTTATAGAGCCTCCGCATCAGTAGTTCTTACAACTTCCTAGGTGATTCGAATGTGCGGTCACAGTTAAGAAACTCACATGCACAATATTTGGAAACTGTTCAGACAGGTTGACTGCATGCTTCCTCAGTACACAAGCCCTACCACAGAATCTGCCCCTTCCCCAAAACACACACACACACACATACGCATGCAGTGTGAGCGCGCACACACACACACACACACACACACACTCCAAATGTTATTCATGTGTATATTTCAGATTTTCCAAATTTCATTCATTCATTTAATCGAGTTGAATTTTGGCTTTGTGTAAGAAACCGGGCTTCTGTGCCCAGGAAGGTCCCAGTCTCGGTGTGGAGATGATGCAGAGGGGCGTGAACATGGGAACACCTCCTGGGGTGGAGGGAGGGCAAATGAAAAGTGAGCAAATGTGTTGTTGTTATTTGTAATAAAAAGAAGTTCCAGTTTGCTGACAGTTCTGATCTTTCTTCACACTGATAGTAGACACTGGATCAGTTCATTTATGTGCAGGAGAAAAAACTAAAAGGTGGACTTATACCTAACATTTTGGGTAATTATACATTCTGGACTTCCACTTTCCACTGTGACTTCTGTTTATAGTTTAGAGATGTACAAGCTGAATAAATAGAAATAATCCCTAAATAAGCCAAGCTTCCATGAAAGTGTGTGACTCTGTCCGGCCCCACCAGCCTGTCTTATTACCCATCTGAAAACAAGATCGACACGGCTCTGATTATCCTCTCCTTGGAAGGGACACTCATACTTATTTAGCCAACTACTATGCTTTCAGGCCAACCAACCCCCGAGCAATTCCAGGCAAATGAGTTTCAGCTTTTCAGAAAACGCACCTTGCAGAGAAGGTGAGCCCACAACTGCAATGAACAGGAAACAGCAGGTGCAATGTGACAGCCCCTCAGGTGACCCCCCAAACCCTGAATGGAAGGGTTGATCCTTGCATGCGCACAGATGTGGCTACAGAAGAAATAACATTGAGCTTTGGTAGGGCGCCTCTTGAAAGACACGTAAAGCTGTAGTGGACCACAAACACAGCGACATTTGGGAGTGGAAGAGAGCAGAGAATTGTGGCGTCCCATCCTGGATTGGTCGAGGGCTCTCTTTTATTCCTGCTACCCAAAGGGAAAAACAGAGAGGATAAAACGTTTTTTGTAAACTATGATACTCTCCCTAGTGGTTCCTTTATTTATTTAGAAGTGGGTTTACAGTTGTGAGTACGTGAAACACAGAGTTTATTCTTGTATTATTAGTTATTGATTATTGTATTATGTGTATTACAACTGTAAACTTACTTTAGTCCGCCCCTGTATATATCAGGTTATCACTCTATAAAGAATGCAAATGTACAATTAAACCTAGATTATGAGGAATTTCAGGATGCAATTTATGTTTGGGGGAGAAATGTCATTAGTATAGACTCAAATAATTCATTGTAAATTATCTCCTCGAATTTAAAATAGCCTCTGTTGAGAACCTACTTTGGACCAAATATTATGCTAGGTGTCAAAGTGAAACAGGTAGAATGGGACAAAACCCCTACTGAATATATACAATTAAAAAGTATCCCCCCAGGCCCTGGCCGGTTTGGCTCAGCGGTTAAAGCTTTGGCCCCCGGACCAGAGAGACCCGGGTTCGGTTCCCGCTAAGGGTACAGACCTCAGTTGCAGTTTGTCCCCGGCCCCGGTTGGGGTTGTGTGGGTGGCAACCAGTTGATGTCTCTCTCACATCGATGTTTCTCTCCCTTCCTCCCTCTCTCTCTCTCCCACTCTATCTGAAGATAAATTAAAAAAAAAAAAAAAAAAAAGTCCTCGGGTGAGGATTAAAAAAAAAAAAAGTATCACCCCCGGAAGTCTGGAATGTACCCTGAGACACTCTGCTGTATATTCTGGGTGAGCTGCAATCCATCCTTCATCAGACAGGGACTCACACAGAGAACCTCTGTGGGTCAAGTGCCGGGCTCTGTCCTTGGTGCTGAAAACGTTGGAAGATTGGCTCAGATTACAAAAAGCTAAGAAGTTACTACTGCTTGCACCCATCATTTTGCCTGATTTCTTTCTTTCTTTCTTTCTTTCTTTCTTTCTTTCTTTCTTTCTTTATTTATTTATTTATTTATTTATTTATTTATTTATTTATTTTTTTTTTTGGAAATTGTGGTTTTAAAAAGCACAAAGTTTGCCATTTTAACCATTTCTAAGTGCACAGTTCAGTTGTCTTAAGTACAGGTACACTGTTGTGCAACAGATCTCCAGAACATTTTCATCTTGCAAAACTTAAACAACCACCACTGAAAGGAGATATCTAAATATTTAAATTCATACAAACAGAAAGTAGAATGGTGGTTGCCAGAGACTAAGGGGAGGGGGAAAGAGGAGTTGTTGCCTGACTTCTTAAATCCCAGTCTTCCTTTGGCTTCTAAGCTTGTTGGCCACCTGTCACTACCTCTATGGAGAGACACAGCTCTGGTCCTGGAAATGCTGTCCCCTAACTGTAAAGACCCAGATCCTCCCTGCACCCAGGTTCTACTAGGTGGATCTGTCTGCTCCCTGTTCTCCTTTATCCTTTCTGCTTTATGCCCACTTGCAATCGCTCTGCCAAACTTACTTGCTTGCTACTTTTCACAGGCCTGAGAGCACACCACCTTTTGGGTACTTGTTATCCACTTCTGGCCTCTCTGATTAGTCCTCTCTTGTTCCAGGATGCAGTTGACCTCATCTCTTTTTAGCATCCCCTATGTGACTGCATAACACACATCCATTCCCCCCTCCAAAAAAAATGAATAGGTATAGCCACTATGTTTTGGAAAAGATTTAAAACCCTACCTTTATATTCTGGGAAGTAGGGCACAGTGACTGAATTTAAACCAAAAACAATCTCAAAAATGTCACGGTCTCCTCTCCAATATGTGGGAATCTCAGTCTCCAGCATATTCCTATTCATACATCACACAAATGCTCTGTAAATTATTACTGAGAATTATGTGCAAATTTAAATGCTCTCTAGACAATTCTAAACATCGGCTTCAATGCAAGACTTTACCTGTTAAAAGCATCTATTTATAGCTTGACACTATATCTCTGACATTTTGACGTGATACATATTCCATCAGCCTGATACATTGTCACCTCCCAGTGAGTCACAGTGTCACTAACTCGGAATTAAACATGTTGCTAAACCACTTTACAGCCCTTGCAAAGCACATAAAGGCTGTTTGACAATTACCCCCAGGAAGGCAAATAATCAGCATACCTCTGATTCCCTTATTATTAACCATTATGAAATCATGTGCTGTGATAAATGTCCTAACAAAGACATTGATTTTTACAAGACTTCCCAAGAGGAAAACACATATATTTGATGTGAGAAACCCACAGGGACCTCTCCATTTTCCTTTGTGTCTTCAATTTGAGGGAGCTACTCCTTTTATGGTGCTGGCTTTCACCTGTCAAGATAAGGCTTTGATTACTGAGTTATGAGGGGGGAGGGGAATTATTGCCCATTGCCTTAACTATAATACCAAGGGATGTTTTACAAAAGAAAAGAAATCTCGCCCTTTTTTTTCTTTCTTTCTTTCTTTGCTGTTTTATATTTAAAAGGCTATTTTTAACCCAACCCTTTCTATTTTTCTTCCCAGTTTTTCCCTTTCATCCCACTTAATTGCTAGCTAGACAAATAAGGAAACACCTGGTCTGCACCAACTTGTACCTGGGGAAGTCCTCAGTGTTTTTGTTTTGCTCTGTTTTGTTTTCTCATGCCTTGGAGGCTACTGGGCCCATTATTCTTTTCTGACTCGAAATATTTTACTCAGTCATTCTTCACCAGAATCCTTCTGACAGAGCCAAATAAGCACTTACTTTGGATGCCCAAGGATCATTTTCTGAAGTACTTTCTAAATGTATTCATAACCCCTATGGTGACACAGGGGAGTGTATTTGACTGTTCGGTGGCATATTTGACTTTATGATTCATAAGGTATTTTTTGGGTCCTATGGTTAAAGAAAGGTTTCACTTGCGCTTGCAACAGAGACATGAAAATGGCCCATGATAAACTTGTTATATAAAAAAATAAATAAATAAAGCCAAACACACAAGAAGCCTAAGGTAACAGCACAGTAAGAATGAGAAGACGAAAGCTTTAAATCCATGGGGGTCTGAGTTCAAATTTGACTTGGCCGACTAATAGCTTACTGGCGATGCTGCAGCAGGGGAGGAAACTGAGTTTCCATATTCTACTTTCTCAAACAAGAGCTACATAGTATCCAAAACTCATTGAGTGTCTCCCATGCACTGTGCTAAATGCTTTACACGGATTAACTCCTTTGATCCTCATCACGTTCCTGTTCTTACTGACGTTTCACAGGAAAAAATAAAAAAATGAAGTCACATAGCAGTTGAGCAATATTCTCAAGGATACATGGGCAGTTAATGGCAGGCCCAGGATTCCGAACCCAGCCAGTTTGTCCCCGGAGTCTATGTTTTAACCACTGGGCAAAGCTCCCTCTCTAAAAACCTCGAAATTAAATGAGGTAGCAGGTGAAAGTTTATCTCATTATATCTGGCAAATTGTAGGTGTTCGTAAGAGTTAATTCCCTCCTTAAAAACAGATAACAGCAGTGATGACACTGTAAGAATAATGTCCTTTAGATCATTCAATATGCCTTCAAAAAGATATCCACAAAGGTGCAGGAATATAATTAAAAACATTGCAATTGTCAAATGCCTTTTATTGAGTACTTATTATATGCATCACCTTATTTAACTGTCACAACTGTCCTACCAAGTAGCTGTTATTGTCATACCTGTATTATGGACAAGGAAGCTGACATTAGAGCCATAGGGCCAGTAAGTGACAGGTATCAACACCCATGATAATCTAACTACTGCACTATATTCTATCACAGACTATCAGAGGATAATGGCTTAGCCTAATGACTTAGGCTGCTGCAACATCTTATTAATTTGGGGGCCACCAGAAAAGTCCCTTCTCCCCTCCAGATAGCTGTATCCCCTTCTTCTGTAACTACCACAGTAAGATGTCACCATAGAGTCATGTGACTGATTTTTACAAGGGTATCATTGGTGTCACATAGAACAAATTTTTATGGAAATTTTAAAGAATCAAGAACTAGTCTCTAGTGAGGGGCCAGGATCAGGAGGAAGGTGTCAATGGGGGGGAAAGGAGAAACATCTGTAACAAAAATAAATTAATGAATAAAAAGAAAAGAAGTCATCTCTAAATTAGACATTAGTTTGATCAGTAAAGTTAGTTAATTCTCCCCCTTGAAAGCATTTAATTCTATTATATAAATACTAATTTTAGGACCTGTAAGTGCCCAAAGGTACTTTTTTCCGTTTTATGAAATGTATAGGTTATACAAGGTATGTTCTCTCCCAGTGAGAGGCTTAGAAGGACAAAGGCAGGTGAGATAAGCACATGTATATTAAATAATATATCAGAATAGGGTTGAGAGGAAATTTTCTCATTCATCTAAGGATTTGCTTCTTCCAATCAGAAAGGTTCTCACTTTCTATCAGTTGAAAGTATTCACTTATGTTTTATTACCCTGGGCATATCCAGAATTATACCTGATCCCCAGCTTTCTCCTGCACCCCATCCCATTCTCTCCTCTAGAAAGCATATTGTATAGATGAGTGAGAAACAGTGACACTATCATAGAGATGATGTCTCTCACTTATTAAAGTTGATCATTGGAGGCCTTAATACTTATTAGTAATCAATTTCTTGTGAGTCATATTATCACCAAGCAAGCCAACATGTCACTTCGCCAGACCCCTGGAGCCAGGAGAGCCAAGAAAGACGAGGCTCGTTAGGAGAAGGGACGAGGGATGGACCACGATGGCCGCAGTGGACTAGAAAGGAAATAAAATGATTCAAGAAACACTTTAAAGGAAGAATACATTTCAACAAATATTTATTGAAGGACTGGCATATTTATGATACCATAATAAACGCTACAGGGGCTGCAAAGAAGGGGGAAATAAAATAACCACACAATCAAAAACAGCAACAGCAATAGCGCAAGCCCAGCCATATCAAATAACCCAGCAGATAAATAGTTACGGGATCCAGAAATAAGATGGATCTGATTTCTCACAAACTGGTAAAATATGTTTGATATTGTACTCATGAAATCACCAACCATGAAAAGAAGAACTTTTATGAATAACAATGATATACTGTTATCATTGTTACATGATAACAGTGTATGTAAAAATGTATAAGTAATTATGCAATAGATTGTGCTCAAAAGAGATATCATATTAGTGGGCAGGATCCTCTCTCTCCTCTTGCACTCTCCTTCCTTATTTCCTGACATAGCACTTTATTTTTAAATAACCAAAGGTCATGCAAAATCTGTTTCACTAATGACCATCTGTGGTACTACCCATGGTATTGTATTTATAAAACAGTATACTATATATCTAATTACATGTTGATAAGCAATTTACAGGTTATAATACCTTTATGTTATAACATTCTCCTTGGCATACTTTCATATACAACCCTAAATTCCCACGCAACCCTGTTTTACCCTCAGACAGGGTAAGCTCTTGACATAGTTCTTTCCATCTGGTTCCCTAGCTGGACTTGCCACTGCGCCTGTCTGTGCGCCTGACAGCCAAGCTAGTTTGGGTGGTCCCATTATTGCCTGGAATTCCAGAGCTTATAAACCTCTGAACCATTTAATCTCTAGAGACCGTCCAGCCCAAGAACTAATTCTAACAACAAAACTCTTCTGACTCCTGTTTCAAATGCTCTCCTTTCCTTCTTTCTCCCGTACTGATTTCTTTTCTGTTTGTTAGGGACCGGTGGATGGCTGTCTGCTGGACAGCTTTCAGGACCAAGCTGCCTTTTTCTTTTTCATTTTCATTTCTAAATTCAGATTTATGCTTATGAAACATTGCATTTAAATACGATTGTCCTTAACCTTGGCCAACCTGAGAGCATTCAAAGGGGATGGTTCATATTTCATCACATGCTTTAACATTAATGAACCTTAATTAATCAGTATTTATAAATTTGAATCAAAATCTAGAAAATACTTATTCTAAGTATACTACTTCTCTGGAATAATTTTATAACCTGTATTAATATAGCCCAACTGCTTCTTTTTCAACTTGTAATATCCAAATATAGAAAAATATTGTTCAGGAACATGATCTACACTTGAAACCCATATAATCTTATTAACCATTGTCACCTCACTACATTTAATTAAAAAAAAGAAGAATATTGTTCAATTTAGAATCGTCTATTCTAAAAATCATATGTAGTGGTTTTCATCTTGGGAGCACAAGAAGCTTTACAAAATACTTGTGCTAATCTTCACAATACAGGCAGTGTATAAGTACCCATTCAAGCACAGTACAAGTGTCCAAGGACAGTACACGTAGTGTAGTACCAGTCCTTTGTCCAGAGCAGCTGTTAGCCATGGCACTTGGTGAGTTGAGAATAGACCTAAACGATGCTTTTCCTTGGGGCCCATACTACCATCACCTACACTCCGTGAAACTAGGCTGTCTCTCTCAGAATCTCCTTTTGTTTTGATTCTCCAGTGCATGTAATGTGATAACTGTTTTCCATTACCCATAAATTATAGTTGATTCTCATTATTCACAGGAGTTATGCTTTATAGATTCATCGCAAACACTGAATTAGTGAATACTGAACCATTGCTCCTAGAAGAAATGCAGGGTTAGGTTCCTATGACCCTCTATCCCAACATTTTTTTTTAATTTAATTTTTAAATATGTTTTTATTTGTTTTAGAGAGAGAGAAAGGGAAAGGGAGAGAAAGAGAAGCATTGATGTGAGAGAGAAACATCTATCAGCTGCCTCCTGCATGCCCTCTACTGGGGATCAAGCTGTAACTTGGGCATGTGTCCTGACCAGGAATCAAACCGGTGACCTTTTGGTGCATGGGACAGTGCTCAACGAACAGAGTCACACCTGCTAGGGCTGTCCCAACATTTTTATCAACTCATACACACCTTCTCTTAAGGCACTTTATTTAATATATATTTTTTATTTATTAGCTTTGAACTCATGGCCAACAGCAATACAACTCACACCTACACGAAACACATGTATCCTCTCACACTTAGGAACACTGAGGAGAACTCAGCATGTGCACGGAGGCCACTGAAGCAGCAAAATGCACGACAGCAATGTAACACCAGTGGCTCTAAGTAGACTGTGGAAAGGACGTGTGTTTGTAGTACGCAGTGTGTGCACATTCACACTCGTGTACGTGGCCATGAGCAATCACAGCAACACTGAGCGTCGATTTGGGGGATACAAATAAATTTCAGCAAGTAGGCAAATTTGCATATGGAATCCACCAATAATGAAGATCAACTGTATCATCTTTTTTTTTTTTTTTTGATATGTTTTTATTGATTTTTTTTTTCCTAGAGAGAGAGGAAGGGAGAGAAAGAAACATTGATGTGAGAGAGAAACATTGATCGGCTGCCTCCTGCACGCCCCCTACTGGGGATGGAGCCGGCCGGGCATGTGCCCTGACCAGGAGTTGAACCTGGACCTCTCAGTCCATGGGATGATGCTCAATCCACAGAGCCACACCAGCCAGGCCAGCTGTATCGTCTTTTAAACAAACATAAAAGCCACAATTCAACTTGGGATTGGCAGTAGAAAGCAGAAGACACTACTGAGCACCTGCTATGAGCTGGGTGCCCTGTACTTAATAACATGTTGACCAGGGGCCCAGAGAGTGTGTTTCGATGTGATTTGCCTTCACTTGAGACAAGCATCATTTCTGTATGAAGTTGGCCTGTGTTCTTCTCTTGATAGGTGACCAACTTAGAGTGAATAACATCTGGCAGCAAACAAAAGCATAACTGAGAGCAGAATTTAGTTGTTAAATAGCCATCCCGTAGATGCGTAGTATGTTTTCATTGTGTGGGTTTTTGTGGTTTTATTTTATTTTATTTTTTTAGGATTGCCATTGTAATGAAAGCACAGACTTTGCACTAACTAAGGTGAAATGCAAAGTTGTCATAATTAAACCAGTACATCACTGGTACAGGACAAGATGGAAGGGTCACTGGAACTGATTAGAAAGTCAAAATACCATCTACCTAAGAATTAGTGTACATCCTAAAGCTGCCCGCTGAAATGAATAGGAAAAGAAGGCAAATCGTGCTGAGAAAATTATATGACTATTGTTTTGAAAAAGTTAGTTTCTACCTCACATTAGATGCTAAAATAAAGTCCAAGGAATTAAAGAATTCAAAAACTTACAGAGAAAGGATACATAGTAGAGTGATACTAAAAATAATACAGTATTTTTCTCATCTCCAAATGAAAAAAAAAAATCCTTGGATGCATCAAGACAAAGAAAAATTGGTAGATATGACTATATATCAATTAAAATTTTAGGTAAAAAAAGGTCAGCAAATTAATACAAAAGAACAAACTGAAAAAAATCTGTTGACATAAAAGTCATATATGTAATATGTTTTTAAAACTTAAAAATCAACAACAAAAAGTAAAAGCTAATGAACAACCAGGTTATAAAAGAAGATCCAGAACTGTTCAGTGTGTTAAAAAAAAAAAAGTTGAAGTTCTTTCCAACCTAAGAAATACAAACAAAAATAAGAATATAATATTTTTCATCTCTGAAATCGGTAACATTTGTTTTTGTTTAATGATAGGGCATTTCTGGCAAGCAATTTTACAAAATAGGTCAATATTTGTAACATCTTTGTAGTTCTTGAACAGAGTTTTTCACTTCTAAAATCATATCCCAAGGAAATAATTATAGATCACACAAGTTCTTTTCTTCTAGATTGTTCCTCCAAAAGTTACATTGTGAAAAATATGAATCAACATCTGTCCCCCAAAAAGGAGGAAATGGTTAAATACACTGAAGTCTGGACACACAATGGTATTTCCTTAAAGTAAATCTCCTAAAAGTCTTTTTGAAGACTATTTACATGGATACATGATAATGGCACAATTAAAAAAAAAAAAAGTCATAGTGGAAAACATACAATATTATCCCAGTTTTACAAGTGCGTATTTTTACATGCATTTACATGAAGCTGGGAAGAAAATAATGAAAATGTTCATAGATTATTTCTTGTCAGAGAGTACAGGGGGAATTTCTATTTTCTTACGGTTTTCTATGTATTCTAAATATAATAAAATATACATTATTCATATACTTTAAAATGTGGATCTTAGTCTCTTTTCATTAAATTTACAATTGGACCTTTTTTAAACCACGAAATTTAAGTTTCTCAAAATGGTCACACTGAATATTTAACATTTTTTAGGTTAATGTATTTTTAAATCTTAATTTTTTTCCCCCACTAATATTGTGTACTTTTAAATACTGGCATTATCCTCAGCTATGGCTGTGCCTATTGAAAGCCAAAATTCCTGCCAGTTTTATAAAAAGTTGAACTCGTTTTCTGCATTTTGATTTGTAGGATAAATACATGTTCTGACCGCAGTTCGTCTGCTTTGGCTACAGATCGATGGCAGACGAGGGGCTGACTAAATGACCAGCAAATACAGGAGAAAATCTGGGACTTTTTTGTTTTTATTCTTACTTTTTACAGCCATTCTGCTTGTGAATTATTTATAATACTGCTGTAAACAGTGTTTTGAATCAAGTCTCAGGTCTTGCTTCCAAAGGATGTGTTTTGTCTTTAGCATTGCAAAATGTTATGATTATGTTAGGATTATAGGGTGAACGGCAAGTTTTATGGGTTGTCAGATAATTATGGGAGCAAGTATGAATTTTCTTTAAAAAACGGTGGAAGGCTGAAATGCGTAGGCATGGCGAATGTTTTCCTCTTGCTGCCTGGGGTGTGTCATTGTGGTGGGAAGCCGACGGAAGGGCTGAGCCAGGAGGCAAGGGGGCTGGGGAGTCTTCAGCTCCTCCTCCCATTGGGGCTGGACTTGTGGGCAGTGTCTCTGAGACAGAGCTTCCTTGTCTGTAAAGCAAGAGTGAGTCTGGTGGGCTGCATCTGGTCATCACAGAACAGGCCGGGACTGCCTGTGCTTAAAGAATCCCTCGAGCCCAGCTGGTGGCTCAGTGGTTGAGCATCGACCCATGCACCAAGAGGTCACCGGTCAGGACAGATGCCCAGGGTGTGGGCCCGATCCCCAGTGGGGGGCATGCAGGAGGCGGCCAATCGATGTTCTCTCTCATCGATGTTTCTATCTCTCTCTCCTTCTCCCTTTCTCTCTCTCTAAAAATCAATAAAGAAAAAACAAATTAAAAAAAAAAAAAAAGAATCCATCGAGAGGGCTCTCACTGGCCATTTTTTATGGAGCTGGATAATAAAGAAGTTAGAGTTTTATTCCTAGAAGGAAACGGGAGTGCCAGGCATTCTGAGTTGCTGATAGATGGTGTGCAGGGAAGCTTTCGCCAGCACTGACAACTTTTAGAAAAATGAGTGTGTGTTCCCTAACTACAGCTTCGCTTGAGGAGAGAGGCCGACCTCTTCCTCGAAGAAATAAATGGCCATGGACTCACTCGGGGATCTGTCCACATTGTCAGGAAGGTCTGTAGTTCTTATGCTGATTATACTCTGAGAAAACTTTCAAACGTGGGTCCCACAAATTGCAAACCATGGACAGAAACGAAGGGTATCAGTAAACTCTCAAGGAATCCGTGTTTCTGAGCCCTGTAGAGTCCTGGTAAGCCAGCCATGGTTGGTCGGGTGTCAAATGTGCTCCCAGGTACATAAAGGAATGGACATCTATCATGGCCTTGCTGGAGTCACAGAACGTAGACGTTGTAAGCTATCTGCCAAAGCTCACTGTTGGAGGTTTTAATATTCATGTAAATACGGTAACTGGTTGTTATCTTCTGAGGCCACTCTGAGTGGAAGCCAGTAAAAATCCTCTCCGATGGCTTCTAGGAAGTTATCCTGCTGTTTTCTGACACAGGAGGTTATGCATCTGTGTCATCTACAAGGGGAGGCCATGCCCTAGCAGAGTAGCTCAGTTCGTTAGAGCGTTGTCCCAATACCCACGGTTGCGGGTTCGGTCCTGGTCAGGGCACATGCAGGAATCAACCAATAAGCCGATAAGTAGAACAACAAATTGATATCTCTCTCTCTCTCTCTTCCCACCCTCTCTCTCTCTTTCTCTCTCTCAAAAAAAAGAAATCAATAAATAAAGAAAAGTTTTAAAAAATAGTAGAAGTGAAAGGAGAGGTCATGACATGGTAAATTAAGCCAGATTTCCTGAATTCCAGTCTGGCTCTGTCACTTACCACATTTGTGACCTCCAGTGAGCTTTTTATTATTCTATCCCTGAATTTCCTCATCCGTGAAAGACAGTAATGGTAGCATATACCTTCCAAGATATTAGATACCTATTGCAGAGCCTAGTGCGACCTAAATGTCAGTTACATCTACTCTTTTATTAAAAAACAGAGTACACATTGTAATTCCATTTTACACCCTTCGAAACTTATTTTGATCTACAATGAGACTGCTCTGGCCAAACTTTCAATTCTTGCATTTATTCCATTGCAGTTAAACAAAAGCGCCGTTAGAGGGAAGTCCGTGAGCATCTTTACCCTTATCATTCCCATCGCCTCCTTCCGAACAAAACACTTAGAAGCAGTTCTGTAGATTTAGGTCACACTGTTTTCATAAAAGAGCCTTGATAACCCGACCACAACTCATGAAACCCGGGCTCCAGGTTCATTCCTTAGGCTGCCCTGTGTTCTGCCTTCACGAGAGATTTCTGCCCAAAAGCAAGTTCTGTGCTGATTAGCAAAGAGCTACCCCAACCCCACCTTCTCTCAGTGACTCGAAGCAAACAGCCTGGATGGCATTCTGTGGTGCGCTGGGTTCACTTGCAAATATTAGTGTACTCGCTGAGGAGGGAGGGAGCGAGCTTTGTGGGAGAGAAGGAGTGAGCAGAATTGAAGCATTGTGGGGAATTTCCCCCGTCATTCCACCTGTGGGATTTTCCAACCATTTTGTGTTTCCATAAACCAGCTTAATATAGTTGCTTTCTGGGACGTATCAACATTACCCTGAAGGCATGCAGGTTTCTGTCTAAAAGTCAAATATGGAGTAACTTCATTTTGAAAACTATCGTTTAATTATTTGACCTCTCAACATGCATTTCTCTTAGATCCTAGCTTTGCTGGGATTGATATTGCTTTTTTAGCAATATAAGGCTTTTACATATGCAATAACACTTACAGCGCTCTTCCTGAGTGGGGCACACTCCTTGAAATCCTAAATAAACCCAGAGTAGCTTATCTGCTGAACTGACTCCGTGTTTCTCTGCAAGATGCCCCCAAATGGAAATGAGACAAGAGGCAGGACCTGTGATTCTTCACTTTGCACCCCAGGGACTAAGCTTTCTGCCGAGCGGAGTGTGGTTCTCGTACGTTTGTACAGTGCGGGTCCTACACAGAAAACAGCCTGTTGCCCATCCCAAGACGCAGTGTTGTGCTGGCGTCTGATTGTTTGTGTTGGCGTTCTTGAGAGGTAATGGGATGGCGTGCTTTCAGGGCGATTGAAGAGCTCTCCTGTGCAATTTCGGCTTTTCTCAATTTTCCAGTTTTCCACCCACTCGAGAACCTCATGCTCGTGTAAGCTTTGAATCTACTGGAATGAAAAGCTCAAGCTTCATAGCCAAACGGCCCTGGACTTGAGTCCTGCTTGCATCCCTTGCCCGTGTGGCTTTGGAGAAGTCGCTCAGCTCTGCTGGGTCTGCATTCGCTCCTCCGTGTGTGGTTGCTGTGAGCATCACAGAGCTCCCAGTGCGGTGTCTCCTACGCGGCTAACACCATTGAGAAGTGAAGAGATTCACCGGGCACGGGCAGGGATCATAAGCCCGGAGGCAGACGCCATGAGGTGGTGAGCAGGGCATATGATCAGAGGCTGAGAGCTGGGTTAGCCAGTCTCCACGAGGACTAATCAGTTGTTCAGTTGTTGGCTTGTGGGTACGCACGCGCAGGAAACAGAGACTACTCAATAAAACTGGTTTTCAAAAATTCTGGTGTCAAAATATCCTAACATGGCCCGGCTGGAGTGGCTCATTGTCCTGTGCACTGAAAGGTTGCCGGGTCCATTTCCGGTCAGGGCACATACCCAGGTTGCAGGCTTAGTCTCCAGTCACCCTGGCCAGTAAGCCTGTGTCTCTCTCTCTCTCTCTCTCTCTCTCTCTCTCTCTCTCTCTCTCTCTCTCTCTCTCTTTCTCTCTCTCTCTAAGCATGTCCTGGGGTGAGGATTATTAAAAAGATCCTGACATGATGTTGCATTTAATTCGAGAATTTTAATCCACCTGAGAAGGACTCCAGGTAAAATAGCAGTGATAATACATGCCCCCTTTAACCTAGAATATTATGAGATTCAAATGTGTTTATGAATGTGAAGTGCTTTTGAAGTGATAAAGCCCCATATGAATGTAAGATGGTAGCAGCTATAAATATTAACAGCATTTTAAGCCGGGGCTAATTTTTTAGGAGACTGAATAATAGAGAAGAAAAGGACTGTGGGCATGACTGTGTCTCCTACACTCTGTTGAGGAACTAAAGGTTGTAAGATCCTTTACTATTAACCATTATATATCTGCACTGTCCTAGAAGTGTTGACTAGGGAAAAGCTTGGACTTTAGAATTAAACTAACCATGGCTTTAAATCCCTGGCTGTGTGACCTTTGAGAAGTTATTTAACCTCTCTGGGCTTCAAAGTATGTATGGTAAAATTCCAAAGGTGACCTCTTAATGTTTCATAATATATAACATCAAAACCAGAATGGGAAAGGAAATGGAATAAGAAAACAAAACAAAAAAAAAATAAGAACCAATTCAAAAAATAGGAAGAAATAAAGAATCATATAAAGTCAGGAAAAATAAAAGTATAAGACAGTAGGAACAAGTCTCTTTCATATATATATATTCATTGGATTAAATATATCAGCTAAAAGGACTTGTCAAAATTGATTAAAAAGAAGCTAAATGGTTTTTTTTAATGAGTCACATGAAATAAGAGGAATCAGAAAGGCATACTGTAAATGGATGAAAAGATGCAAACAGGCAAATAATAAATTAATGAAAAATATGAGTAACTATAATAATATAAGTAATGCAGGCTTTAAAATAAAAGTCTTCTTAGGGATAAATGATGATAAAAGATTCAATTTTCTTAGAAAACATAGCCACTCTATAGTTGAATGCACAAAGCAAAAGATCCTCAAAATGTATAAAGTAAAAATTGACAGAAGTACATGGAGAGTTTTGTAAGTCCAATATTATAGAAGAAAATTTTACATACTAATTTTAAAACTGATAATTATAAGCCCATAAAAGTAAGCAAAAATAGACGTTTCAGAACATAATTAACAACAACAAAAAAAATTAACAAATGATTTAATAAATATAAATAGAGCCTAAACAAAAGAATAAAGAACACACATTCTTCTAACATATAAATGAAATGTTTATAGAATTTTATTACTTTCTAGAAGGAAAGTTTTTTCAAGTACTTGTAACTGAGAGGCAATAAATAATTCTGTATAAAAATTCATGAGATAAAACATGAAGGTAGTTATAGTTTATTATAGTTTATTTCAAATGCTTACATTAAAAATTAGTTGAGGCTAGAAACTAATAGCTAAACTCAAATAAACTAAAAGAATGAAATAATATAAGCAGAGCTTAGTGAAATAGAATTTGAAGAACAGAATAGAATTCAAAGGATCAACATAGTCAAATTTACTTCCTTGAAAAAAGAAAAACCTCTAACATAGTTGATTCAGAAAAAATGGAGATCAGCACAAATAAACAAGACAGGAAATGAAAATGGGAAATAATTATAGGCAACAGAGACTTTAAATGATAGTAAAAGAATACCATTAACAAACTTTTGAAAACAGACAAAATGGAAAAATTCCTAGCACAGCGTGTTAGAAAACTATTTCTGTCTTGGTTTTTTAAGGTATTTTTGTTAGGAATAGAATTCTACGTTGACAGTAGATATATTTTTTTCTACTTTAAATACATTGTTCCACTGTCTTCTGGCTTGCATTGTTTTCCTATAGAGATCAGCTGTCATTCATAGCTTTGTTCCTTTGTGTGTGATTGTGTCCTTTTTCTCTGGCTGCTTTCTTGGTGTGTGCTTTTGCTGTACCTTGGTGTAGTTTTCTTCATGTTTTGTTGTGTTGTTGTTGTTGTTGTTTTATTGTTCTGCTTGAATCTGTGCTTTTAATATCCTTATCTATTTCTTTTATCATTTTTTGGATCTATTTATATCAGTTGACTTTTCTCATTAAGGATTTTATTTTTCTATTTCTTTTCATGCCTGGTAATTTTTTACTGGATGCCACACAGTGTGAGTTTTCCCTTTTTGGGTGTAGATATTTTTATATTTCTTGTGCTTTGTTCTGGGATGCAATTAACGTACTTGAAAACAGTTAATCTTTTTGAGACGTGCTTATAAACTTTATGGCTGATTTTTGCGTTATTACTGATACAATTTCCTTCTGAGAGCTTTACCTGGTGCCCTTGAATTCCAAGGTTTTTCACTCTGACTGGTAGGAACATGGCTTTGTGGAAGATATAGAGATTGTTACCTTAGCTCCTTGCAGGTCATCTTTCTCCCTGACAAGGTAGTTTTCTTACATGCATGAATTTATTTGTACTCAGCTGAAGACTCGAGGCAGAACCTCTGGAGAGCACCAAAGCTCTCTGTCTATGCGACTGTCTTCTCTCTGGGATTCTGTCCTGAGAACACTATACTTCTTGGCCTCCCTAGACTACAAATTCTGTCTCCTCAAGAAAGGGTACCTACCAAGTTCCTGAGTTCCCCCTTTCCTGTGCTGAGGCCTTAGAAGTTGTGCCAGGCAGTAAGCTGGGGCAGTTGTTGGGTTCACATCATTAGTGTGCCACTTCTCAAACATAACTGTCTGTTACTATGTAGGGGAGGAAAAATAATTTTCCCTCTACCCTTCTTAGTTCCTGGCTATGACCTCTCCCCCACCCCCCTCATAATAAAAGACAGATCAACAAGAGAAAGAACAAACAAGTTGTATAAACTGTATACCTCATGTATATATGGGGATCCCCAGGAAAACTGAGTAACTCCCCCAAATGGCTCAAGCCTCCACATTAAATACCATCTTCAGCTAAACACAAAAGAATGATGTTGCGGGTGGCAGGGCAGGGGGTGGCAATTCACAAGAAGGCAAGAGAAGAGAACGTTTGGTAAGCAAAGGTTGTCCTACCGTGTAGATAAGTCTCTCAGTTAGAGAGTATTTCTTGTAAGGGCTCTCTTCCAGTGCAGGCCCACTTTCTAATGTAAATTTCCTTCATAAATATAGATTTCCTTTAGGAAACAGTAATTTCTGCTCTGATTTTAGAGCTTCTTCTGTGTCTGCAACTTCTCAAAATAATCCTATGACAAAGAGGCCTATTTGGGGGTTGCATATTCTGTTACCCTTCAACTACCTGATGTCCAATGTCTGAAAACTGCCTCCCCCATCCCCATTGTTTTCGTCGTTTCAGACAAAGTAAACCAAGTCCCTTTTACTCCATCTTGGCCGGCAGCAGAAGTTTTTAAATCTTTCTATTTTAAAATGTTGTCATCTGCCCTGACCGGTTTGGCTTAGAGGTTAGAGCGTCGGCCCATGGACCAGAGAGATCTGGGTTCGGCTCCCGCTAAAGGCACGTGCCTCGGTTGTGGTTTGTCCCCAGCCCCGGATGGGGTCGTATGAGTGGCAGCCACTCGATGTGTCTCTCTCACATCGATGTTTCTCTCTCTCTTCCTCCCTCTCTCCCTCCTGCTCTGTCTGAAGATAAATGCAAAAATGTCCTCGGGTGAGGATAAAAAAAAATAAAATAAAAAATGTTGTCATCCAATTAACATGTGAAGTTTGTAAGGACTTAATAAGTGTATGCATACACTCTGAAGGCTTTCCTGGGTATCGATTGAGAACCTCAGTTTTAAGGATTACCTTTGAATGAATACTCATATTGGAGATGGGGAAGAGAAAGGTGAAGTTTCTATGATCTAAGAAATCGTAATAGGTGACTTCTGGAGAAGATGAGAAAAGAGGGCAGTCAGAGAAAGAAAGTACCATATTTTCTCACTTAGATGTGCAATTTAATGAATGAGATAAACGGACGAACAAAACAGAAACAGGGGCATGGATACGTGCCACAGACTGAGCTGTCAGAGGGGAGGGAGGTGGGGACTGGATGAAACAAGGTGAAGGGATTAACCAAAGAACGTATGTGCATAACCCATAGACACAGACAACAGTGTGGTGAGAGCCAGACCGACAGAGCGGGGGCAGGTGCAGGTGGGCAAAGGGGGATAAATGGAGATGGGCACACAGTGCAGCGTGCCGATGATGTTTTATTGAGTTGCACACTTGGAACCTGTATGGTTTTGTGAACCAGTGTCACCCCAATACATTCCATTTCTTTTTCTTTATTGATTTGAGAGAGAGAGAGGGAGGGAGAGGGAGAGAGATAGAAACAACGATGAGAGAGAACATTGATTGGCCACCTCCTGCATGCCCCCCACTGGGGATCAGGCCCACAACCTGGGCATGTGCCCTGACCAGGAATCGAACCAGTGACCTCTTGGTTGACACTCAACCACTGAGCCACACCCGCCGAGTTGAATTCAATTTTTTTAAAAAGAGGGCATAAGAAATCAAAAAGAGGAGGCAGAGGGAGAGGAGATGTCATCACTGAGAGCAATTTCAACTCTCTGAAACTAAGCCTCCAGCAGAGAAGTCAGTGGAAAACAGAAGCCCAAAGAGCCCTTGCTCTAAAGATTAGATCCTAAGTGCTGTCTCACTTACTGTGTGGATCCTATCCTAAACCCTTTACATACAGGCTTATTTAGTGGTATGATAACTTCAGGAAGTTATCATCATCCTTTAAACAAAAACCTTCAAGGTCGAAAGTCTCTCTGAAAGAAAGGGTTTGCTGAGCCCGTGCTAGCCGGAAAGCACCAGGTCCCGGGCGGGCACTTTAAACCCGCAGCAGCCGGGCTGGATGGACAAGACGAGCAAGTCCGCTCTCCTGGGACTGGCGGGCTCTTGAACGCATTGGGTTGGTCTGAAGGAATTTACATTGGCTGCAGCTGACGGGCTGCAGAAGGGGAAGCGGGGCTGGCTCTGGGGCAGGTGCGGAGAGTGAGGAAGGAGGGTTTGCTGCTCCTGGATCGGCTGTGCCGACAGTCTGAGGATCCATGTCATCAGGATGCAGTGGCTCTGGGTGGTCGGCTTCTGTCTCCAGATAACACCAGAAACAGACACCTGGCAGTCACCTCACAGTCTCAGCATACACGCAGGAATGGGAGCAGTCTTAAACAATTCACCTCCCTTGTCTCTTCCTTCCACCCCCTGGGCTGCTGGAACTTAATTTAGGACAACTCAGAATTTTTTTTTCCTCGATCCCCATTCTGCAGATAAAGAAAAGGGGTGAACCAGTGACCCAAGATCCCACCGTTCGTCAATGACATGGCTCAGATTTAAATCCAAGCTCCTCAACCACTGTGTTATGCTCAGTTTTATCGAATTTAGTTCTCTTAGATGCTGAGATAAAGTTGTTTATTTGAATGATACTTTGACATCGAAAGACTTTTTACCCGGGACTGCATGTACAAATGTTACCCGGTGGAGGTCAGCATACATGGAAACCCTCCTATTCCTGAGCAATACAAGATAAATAAATTGGGAATTACTTTAAAATATTATTCAATAAACTTTTCTTACCCCCAGTGTGCTAAAAGCCAAGTATTTAAAAATCTTATTTTTTTTCCACAATTCTCCCCACAATGACGAAAGCAGAATGAATAAAGCCCTGTCTGTTTCCAAAATAAAGTATCTTCTCACAGTGTTATGGCTCGCTTCTCATGGACCAAATGTAGACCATCTGTGGTGGAGACTCGTCACTCTTCCCCCAAACACATCCCAGTCTCCGGAGACCAAGAGCAGAGCGCCCCTGGTCCTGTGTCATCGGGAGACTCACGGCTCCTTCGACTGTGGATGAAATGGCTGGCGTGCCACCGTCGGAGGGACCAGGCATGCCTTGCGGGAGTGAGGGTCGTCTGTGAACACCTTTCAGAGCTGAGGCAGCCTGGCGGGGACAGCCTCTAGACAGCGTTGCCCGTGGGTGTCACGGCATCTCCCCAAGAGGACGACAGGAACACCGTTCACGTCGCTCCGAAGGGATGAATTGTGGGCTTTGATCCTTCCCCTATAAATACTCACCTTGTGTAAACTCCTCTTTCTTCCCTGCTGTCAGGAAGTTTTATAAATGCTGCATACGCGTCTTTAATTCACCAGCCTGCTGGAGGCTTATTTATTTTTTGTAAAAGAGAAGCTGGAGAAGGCATTTGGAAAATCGTGGGTCGCTCCCTCCAAGGCCGCGGCGTGCTCTCGGAAGAGCTGGGAACACTTCCCTCGAGGACAAACGGCTCTGACAAGACGACACAGCCTCCCAGCTGATGACCACTGAGGAGACCCTGACCGCAGGCAACCCGCTGTGACCCTGGATGGAGGGGTTCGAGTGCTTGTACAAACATATCTGCTTCGGACTTAGCGGTCAGTAGATGTCAGTATTCCCCACCCCGCCCCCGCCCCTTTATTTCTTTCTTTTTTAAAAAAATTTTTTTCCTTTATTGATTTTAGAGAGAGAGGAAGGGAGAGAGAGCGAGAGATAGAAACATGGATGAGAGAGAACATCAATTGGCCGCCTCCTGCATGCCCCCCACTGGGGATCGGGCCCACAACCTGGGCATGTGCCCTGACCGGGAATCGAACCGGCGACCTCTTGGTGCATGGGTCGATGCTCAACCACTGAGCCACCCGGTCAAACTTTATTTCTTTTTATATCATTTGCCATCCTCCTTTTCACCTCTCACGCTCAAACCATATACTATGCCCCCGACTCCACACCACAAGGACGACGCTAATATTTGATGATGAACTGATTTCATCCATTTGACCGCAACAGCAAGATGGTGAGGCGGGGGCCACAGGATACCTCATCTCTATTCAAGTCAAAACCTACCTTGATTTCTGTAAATCCCGCTCCTCCGTAAATTCTCCTCCTCTCCGGACTTCCTTCTGAGGTGCAGATGGTGGTGAGGTGCACTCTTAGCTCCTTAGCTATTTAGTCCGAAGACACATAGTAGGTGTATTCTGCAACGACGGCACCAGCGCAGACAGATGCCGTGGTTTTCCTCTCCCTGTTTCCCCTCCAGCTTTAAATTAGTGTGCTACAGACGGACTTCTGCTTCCCACGGTAATCGTGCCGCTTTTGACAGTCCATCAAAGGAAGTTTTTCCGATGGCATTAAAAGTTCAGAGTTCTCCCGTTCTAATGAATACTTTCCCCTTTCATTCTGTACAGCCTCAGAAATAAGTTTTGATCTTCCCTGGGGCATCTGATATCCGAATTATGAATATTTTTGTCTTAACTTTCTGTGAATTCCTCTGGATAGTTATTTGATCTCTCAATATAAGAAATGAATGAATAATGTATCTTTTGCCCGAAATACATGATCTCTGATGAGTGAAGGACAACTTGCCAGGAGCGAGACAGTCCTGCAGAACACATGTGACCAGTCACTTTTATTTATTTATTATTATTTTTTTTTATCCTCACCCGAGGACATTTTTTCATTTTTTGTCCAGATAGAGTGGGAGGGAGAGAGAGGAAGAGAGAGAGAGAGAAACATTGACGTGAAAGGGACACATCAAGTGGCTGCCACCCGCACGACCAACCAGGGCCGGGGACAGACTGCAACCGAAGTACATGCCCTTAGCGGGAACCGAACCCGGGTCTCTCTGGACCGCAGGCCGATGCTCTAACGGCTGAGCCAAACCGGCCAGGGCATGACCGGTCACTTTTAGATGCATGTAATGAAAAATGGAACTTCAGCAACAACAGAGAATGGTAACTCTTTAAAAGTCAGAACCATACTTGGAATAGGAGACTGAGTTCCAGCCTCTGACTGCTGTGATCGACTGGACAAGTCAGACCTTCTCTGAACATCACTTTTCTAATCCCCCCAAATAAATCCCCAAAATACACCGACAGAGAGAGAGGGGGGATTTCTAAAGCTGGGATTCAAAACTAGAGTTTATCACCGTTCTAAGGGTCCTCAGTGTCAGTGTGCGTGGAGAATGTCTCGCTATGTATTTGTGACCCGGCGCTCCGATATTCCTGTTTTCCTCCTTTGGAGCACGTGGTTGGATTGCAGGTCCCCTCTTGCTGGACCTGAACGTCAAACCTTGACTCCTGCTGCCACCTGGTGGACACATGTGGGAGACTCCGGAGGCGCTGGCAGTGCTAGGAGAGGACCAGGCTCCTCTCAGCCTTAGAACCCCACAGGCTGATCAAAGAGGTTTTCTATTCAACTCCCTGGCAGCCAAACGGCCGAGTCTTGGCCCCTGTGCGGAACGTCACATTTCAGATGCCCAAAGCATTTTCCTCTTCTTTTATCTCTAGACTCCTGTGGCTCCCAGACCTTGAATGGAATTCTTCCCCAAAGATTCTTTTAAAATCGCTGTTTGTCCTTCCTTTGGGCGTTCCTCCTCTCTTTCTTTCTTTCTCTTTCTGAGGTGTCCTAGAGGGAGGAGGGAGGGCCGGCCGTTGTCCCGTAAAGAAGATTGCATTAAATGACATCATTTGCTTTCATTTCATTAACTCGCCACAGTCACCGTCTGGAATGACAGGTCACTTCATTTTAGCCACCCGAGTCTCCTGTGCAGAGAAATGATGAGGAGAGGGTGGCGATGTGCTTTTATGATGATCGTAAATGATCTGCACTCGCTCAGAGGAGGGGCATACTGAGAAATGACATTGTTTTGTTTAATAAAGTTTCATTCCAGGTGATTTGGCCGGTTTTTCTATCAAGCATAATGGGAAAACAAGGCTGTGCTGATATTAAATACCCCAAATGCTCCCTCGAGCCTTTTATCCCGTAATAAGTCAATGCTCGGTTGTTCGGCTCTGTGTCACCCACGACAGTCATTTACTCGGTCAATTTCAGGCTAGTGATAAAACTTTGAGTAATAGGAGAGCAATATTGATGCCCCTATGCTCTGTGAGGGGCTGTCTATAAATTAAAGTTCCCAGGCTCACCCTCAATTTGTATTTAACAGCCACCACGCAACGTGATATCTTCGTAAAACTAGATTATGACCTACATATATGGAAAACTAATTAAAGCTGTTGGAAACAACCCATTTCTCCTCGGAATATTTATACAAATACCTGGAGATCAGAAAATTTAGTGTAAGTCAGCTATGTTCCTGTCTGGGGCTATTACATCTGATGAGGAAAACGGTGATTCTTAAAGCTGCAAATGTGAATTTTCCTATTTTTAGAAGGCTAGAGTTTGGGTTCCCAACCATCCGTGCTTTTCAAAATAGTGTTTTATTCTCAAAAGTTAAAAAGTCCTTATAAAATCTCTTTTATTCAAAATATATAATTTTTGCTAATTGACTAATTCACCTGCTCAGAGTGGTCTGTCTGAACTCCTTTTAAAAGAATGCCCGTGCTTTTTCAGCTTTCAGTATGAAAAGATTAGCAGTTTGTACTGTAATTTCCCACCTTTTAATAAAATTTCCATTCACTTCATAATGTTAAAATGTGGGGTCGTTGATTTAAATGTATGTAAATCATTTAAATCTCCTTAGAATTTTCTAAAATCAAACATATGCTCTTGTTTCAAAAAAGTGTTTAGCCGGAATAACATCTATGTCTCCCACACCTGAAGTGTGTTTACCCCGAAGGGTAGCGGACAGTCCCTGTGCACCGTGGGGAACCGGGTGTGGCTGGTGGTGAGGGCAAAGGTGAAAGCCAGGTGTGACCAGTCGTGGAGCCGGACAAAGCAGAGGAAGGCGGAGTGCTGAGTGTGTACGCGGGGGTAGGTGGGGGGGGTGCTCCAGGTGTGGCCAGGGGTTGGCCTTCCTGCACAGCCCACCTGGAGGGCAGAGCAACCTGTGGGCTGCTGTAGCAGGTGGTGCATTCATTGGAGGGGTGAAGAAGAGAAGCATAGATAGTGAGCTACCGTCAGTTTCAACAATCCGACCAGAAATTTCTGCTTATATTTTACAGGTGGATTTTTTTTTCTGGTTTTTGTTGTTGTTTGTTTTGTTTTGTTTTGTTTGTTTCTAAATCAAATGAAAGCTCTTTAACTCCCATCCACTAGGGTTGGCAGGGCCTCCAGGAGCAGTCATTGGGGGGCGCTCCATGTACAGGTGCGAGAGGAGGAAGGGTGCAGGGAAGAGACTTCCCTGGTCTAAGAGAATTGAAGGGTCCCTTGCCCTCCTCAGCGCCTGCCTGTCACTGTCATTTGTCACCCCTCTGAATCTGTACAGATAGAAAGAGTTTGGGGTCACAATCTAGTCAAAAGCTATCACACAAAATTAAGAAAATACCAGTTGACATTATCCAAGGTGTGCTTACCCACATGAATATCCTCGTAGGGTTCAGACCATCCCACTTCAGTTCGAGGCACCAGGCTCCATCCCCTGTCCCTCTGAAAAGCCCCCTTGAATGTGGCCCTTTGAAATCACTGACCTGTTGACTCCCTCTGGCAGAGGTCACAGACCTCTAAGGTCCAGTGTTCTCAAAGCATGACACAGCCAGCCATTTTTCAATCAAGTTATTCTACCATATTAAATGTATAATAAATTTCTGCTGCTACATTTATTGTGTTTCTACCAGATGCCATCTCTAAGCCTGGATCTGCTCCTATGAAAACCATCACATGTGGTCTCGTTTTGTTCTGAAATCACCTTCAGATGCAATGCTGGGAAGGAGACAGTCTCAGGGGGGTTCACTTGACCCAGCAGAAATGTACCACAATGATGTGGGTTGTTGCGGAGGATTTGAGATGATGGCTTTGCGATGACTCCTACTTGAATGTCAAAGGGGTTTTAGTTTGATCCTGTCCGTCTCGGTCTGCTCAGGCTGCTGGAACTGAGTCCCATAGACTGAGTGCCGTGTGAACCACAGAAATTTACTTCTCAAGGTTCTGGAGGCTGAGAGGTTCAAAATCAGGACGCAGGCAGATTCAGTGTCTGGTGGGAGCCCGCCTCCTGATTCATACACTGCCATGGGGTCCTTCCCTGGCAGAAGGGACGAGGGAGCTCTCTGGGGTCTCTTTTATAAGGGCACTAATCCCATTCCTGAGGGCCCCACCCTCATGACTTTATGACCCCCCCAAAGGCCCCACTTCCGTATGCTAGTACCATCACATTGCATGCTGGGATTTAACATGTGAATTTGGGAGACACAAACGTTCAGTCTATACCACTTTCTTTAGAAGGAAATACTTCTCCTTGTGCTTTCTTTAATGACCATTCTTTCAGTTTTATGAATTAAACAGTATACATTTGTTTGAATAAAATTATCAACATTTCCCAAATACCCATGTGTTACTTGTGTACTTGTACAAGTAACAATCAGAACTTAGAGGTCTAACCAATTAAATTTCCCGAACACTTAAACGTTGATTACAAACTTATTTAACCAAGACCTTCTAAGCATTTAATTGAAATAAAAATTCTGATAAACCCAGTGTTTCTGAATATTTTAAATACTTTCCAAGCATACAAAACCCTCAGAAAATTGTCATAACTACAAAGGAAGGTTATCAGCAATTATAGATAGAAATCAGTTATAAACATGCAATATCGTGAGTTGAAATTTGTCTTTTATCCTTATCCTGATTGGTTGTTTAGTTGTTATTCTTTTCCTGGGTTATATTCCTGGCATGTCAGCTATTTTTACTATTTTTATAGCTTCTTAGGTTTCAAAAATATTACCATAGTCAAATGAAAAACAAAACCTATTGTAATATCCCATTATTATGATGTATTGGCTTGGTCTGTTGGAATATCTTGTCGGGAATTTTTAAAAAATTTTAAAAATATACTTTACTAAGATTATTAGGGCAATATGAAAGCGCAGTGCTTTCCTGGTAGATAATGCCCTGAGTCTACATTTCAGCTCTCTTCGTCAGGACCCTGAGCCAACTTATTATTTTTGAAATCACTGCTGATTTCTTTCTGTACGGTGTGCTCACTGGTGCTAACAAACTCAGAGTCCTCGTTTCTACCCAGTTTTTGTGTGTGTCTCCAGCTACGGGCTGGTCCTCCCTCCTCTCTATAATAACGACCTTGCTTGGGGTTATGTGGCGTACTGGTTCTGTCCCCACTCTCCTACCTACTAGATATATACTATATAATTTACAGTCAGGAATATAATTAGCAGAGGAAACACAATACTCACCTGTCTTAACACCTGTTAAACACGCCCTGTTTTGCTTACCCTTCTTTGTATTGTAACTATCTTTTACGTGGCGTGTGTTAATTTTTCTAAGTATTGTTATAAGCAAATAACCTTCCATAGACTAGACTCGCCTTCTTTTAGCCAACCATAATTTATGCTTTCTGAGTTCTGTCTCTCACACATGATGCCAGACCATCAGAATGGGTCATCGGGGGTCTCTTGAACCTGACTCCACCCTTTGGTATTTCGGTACTGTGCTTGCGTTCTGGCAACAGGGAGATGTTCCCAGACCATTTCTCCAACTTGTGTGGCTTTACTGCTCTGAGACATGGACTCGGCATCCCTACAGAGGTAGCGGAGGTTAGCAGGGAATAATATTTAAGTCCAAGGTCTGGGTCCAAGGATAACGAGGAGAGCTGATGGTACAAAGTGCAGCTGCTGTCTGGCCATAGGCACTGACGACAGAGACGGAAAATGTCCTAAGTTCATAGCGATATTCCTCAGTGAGAGTATGTGTTACTCTACTTTTCTCAGATACGTGGTTTCATTGATCACTGATACTCTTTCATTGCGATGTTTGACCCTTCGTCTTTGTGCTTGGGCAAAAGCCACTAAAAGGTTCCTGATGCCCAGTTTTGTAAGGATTCCAAACCACGTATACCTCCATGGAATTGTGTCCACATTTTTCTGCATGTACGCGTGTAAATGCGAGAATGCACAAGGATGTCGATTTACCTGCCGGCAGCAGGTAATATCCTTTTATGTGGCACTTAGATAACTATACATTACCCTTTGCTTTCTACCCCTCCCCCCAGGAGTAAATGTAAACTATGACCTTCATTTAAATTCCCTTTGTTTTTATGCTTGTCTGAATCAGCTACTTCATACTGTCACATAACAATGACACCTCCCCTTCGGAAAGATACTTATCCCAGTTCTCAAAATTGACAAGCAGTGAACTAGAAGATGAAGTTACCTAATTTCACCTGTGCAGGGCTGAGAGTAGCCAGAGCCGGTGGGACAAAATGAAGATGAGAAAAAGGCAGTATTCTTTAGATTTTAAAAAGTTAACAAATAGAAATGTGTGTTTTGTTGTTGTTTTTTTATCCTCATCTGAGGACATTTTTGCATTTATCTTCAGATAGAGCAGGAGGGGGAGAGGGAGGAAAGAGAGAGAGACACATTGACTGGTTGCCACCCACATGACCCCAACCAGGCCCAGGGACAAACTGCAACCGAGGTACACGCCCTTAGCGGGAACCGAACCCGGGTCTCTCTGGTCCGCAGGCCGACGCTCTAACCGCTGAGCCAAACAGGCCAGGGCAGAAATGTTTGTTATTCTAAGAAACAATTATGTACGATGTAAGAAAAACATAAAACTCAAGATTGGGAAAAGTTATTTCTTCATTCTTTTTCCCATGTATAGTCATCCTCTTGAGTGATTTTAATACGCCCCAGTTATCGGTATGTCTGCTACATTGTATACTGAACTGTTTCCATAGGTCCGTTCTAACCTTAAAGGCACCACAAGCCAAAGATAGCCCAGCACTGTAGCGAGAGAGGAAGGGAACCCCGTCCTGACTGGTGGGGAGTTGGCGCTCGTGAGGACGTGGGAGAGTTAAAAGGCAGGACCAGAGGCACAGTGTCCACATCAGACCACCTCCCTCAGGTGTAAGGGACACGAAGTGAAGAGCTGATGATCCTCAGGAAGGAGGGAATCTGCTGAAATTCTCCCCAAAGAGAGGAAGGCTGAAGACACGTGTTAATAGTGCCACCGTGGCCTGGGAGATGGTCTTATTTTGCCAGTGATTTGCCTGAAAAATAACATGCACTCGAACAAGGACAACAGAGTAAGCTCGGCCGAGGCTGTGATCTGGGTTACGTGTTTCATGTCCTTGGAGAAATAGGTCCCTAACTCTTACCGCCATGTGGTGGAACGCTGACCAACGCAGGCAGATGTCGGGTTGTGTTTGACGGGGAGAAGTCCTTGTTTTCTGTTGACTTCTGTGGACCCACGCAGAAACAGGCATCCCCTGTTTCCATCTGAACGCATGAAAAAGGTAGTATTCTTTAGATTTTAAAAAGTCAACAAATAGACATTTTGAAAAGTCAACAAATGGTTGTTATTCTAAGAAACGATTATGTACGATGTAAGAAAAACATAAAGATTGGGGAAAGTTATTGTCCGTTCCGAAAGGGAACCAGCCCCGAGAGCCGTCAGGCCTCCTGAGAAGGGGGACACACGCTGAGCTTTGCCCCGGGCTTGCAGGGGTGACAGGCAGGCGGTCCCGGGGGGCTGCCCATGGCGTGCATTCTGGAGCTAAGGGGAGGCTGCCGTCCTGAGGTCCTGAGCAGAGAAGGGCTTGCTGCCAAGGTCCCAAGCCCAGCGGCTTCGAGGAAGAAGAGGGCTTTGAAATCGCTTTGCTGGGGCTTAAAACTGCAGCACGAACACGCCCAGCTCTGGCTCTCTCGGGGCAGCTCGGATTTCTCGGATTTCGGGGGGAAGCGGAACGTGGTCACGACAGCTGCTCCCACAAATGCCTCGATCGCGCTGGGGGAAGAAGAGAGCAGAGAGCGGAGCCCCTCCCTGCCTGCTACAGAGCTTATTTAAGAACACATGAATGGAGGAAAGTAAAAGGAGGACGCGAGTGATGCATGAAACGTACAAAGAGGGTCGCAAGGAAGACAGGCCCCGCGGTCTCCATTTATTTTTAAATCAAGCTTTGTTTCTGTATCTGCCTCCTGAACACAGAGCAACACTCTAGTTGATCATCCTCCACATCTTCTCAGACACAGCGATCGTTCCAGTCAGCACAGTTTCTAACTAGAATAAAACTTGGTGGTGCTCATTGTAACATCTACGGGGTCTGAATGAAAATAAATAGCATGGTCCATATGTTTTAAATGCGAAGAATAATTCTGTATGAACAGGTGGCTCTTCGGCGTTTCCCAAACAGGTGTATTTCAGAGCTGTGTTTAAAAAAAAGGAAAAAATGAGCTCTGTGGTCAAATGTATGCAACAGCACGGAGTGTATACTCCTCGCAGAGAATCACAATACACTGTGAGACATCGTGCAGGGAAAAAACAAAACAAAACCTGTTTAATGTTTTTTAACCCAGCATTTCTCATGCAAATTCACTGTCACCATTGGCATTCCAGAATTCTGGAACCAGTAGTCTATTGAATGTACTTGGAAAAGCCTTGACTGACCAATCCATGTAGTGTGAGAAGTTACAAAGTTCCTCAGCCATTAACAGCTAACACATTTGAAAGACCATTCGCATAAAAACGGAATCATGACGCTAGAAAGCTGGGGCCGGAGGTTTTGTCCTCTCAGACGTTTGTTGACTTTACAGGCAACATAGTAACAAACTCACCCCGACCCCCTGGGAAGGAGGTAGGTGGATGGGTTCAAACCCGTGACCACACCAGAGTGTCCACAGTGACCCTAAATGCATGCAGGGAGAATACTCTCCGTGGGATTATTGCAAACGGGTGAAATGGGCAGAGGGAGGTGGTTAGGGGTGCAGGTTTTGGGTTCGGACAGCCCCCCTCTGCAGGCCCTCTTACTGCCCGTGTGAACTCGAGCAATGTCCCTGATCTCTGAGTCTCAACTGCCCCATCTGCAAAGGGGAAACAGCAGCACCGATTTTTTCGGGCTTTTACGAAACCGCCTGGCCATTGAATGACATAGTAAACTGTCTATGAATTATCAGCGGTTGTATCGTCTCATCATCGTCTCCACAAACAATCGCATTTCTGTTGACCATGACGAAGAAGAAGGAAAACTACCGTTCAGTGTCACTGCAGGCAGAGGGGGTTGACTCTGCCACCAGGATTTGTAACACGTGTTGCTAATTAAGTCTGGCTTCAGAAAGCTGTCCAGTTGGCTCCATGGAGGATGACTTGGGGGGTGGGGATTAGAGCCAGGGACCCAGAGCAATGGGGGGAAAGAACAGGGGACGACTGAGAGACACCTTGGAGGTGCAGCGGCAGAATGTGGCATCTGGTTTCCCGTGGGCATAGACATCGTGGCTCAGAACAGAGCCTAGAGCTTCCTAACACGGGACTCGTCGGTGACCAGTGATGTCTTTAGGGTGAAGGCCACTGGAGGAGCCAACCTGCGGGTGAAGGCAAGGACTTCGGTTTATCTTCCTGGCTTCTGGTGGGAGATCTGAAAAGAGGCACCTGTTGCTGGAATTCTGGCACCGAGCCCCGGGACTCTGGTTAGAGGTCTGTGCTGGAGACGTGGCTGATGGTATTGACGGGAGAACGGCGGAGGCCACACAGAGAGACCGTGTGAGCAGAGGAGAGCCAGAGGGCCATGCAGGGAGCCCTGGGGAACACAAATATGAGGGGATGTTCAGAAGCAGTGGAACCAATGAACAGACCAACGGTAAGCCGGGAGGAAGAGAAGCAGAGAGAATAACGTCCTGAGAGCTGAGTGAGCCCGAGCAACCAGCATAGAAGCCAAGAATAAAGGCTGAAGACCCAGTCTCTGCATGTCCTCCCTGCTGGATCACAGACTGAACCCCACATCCTGTTTTCCCCGAGACTCAGAGAGAAGCCACATTCAGCTCTCACCACGAAGCTGTCTCTGGCGAAGGAGGCAAAGTCCTTCTCGTCCAAGCTGACGGACCTTCTCTGTCAGTGTCTGCGTGGCTGCCAACCTGTCCCTGCTCACTGAGACCTAAATCAGGACCCAGGCAGGACTTCTTGACTCGGTCCTTGTGTCCTCAGTGTGAGGCCTCCGATCGGCTGTACCAATAACATGAATGGATGTCACTGCTTACCCCTCACACAGGTCAGAATTAGCCAGACCTCAAGTGATCGGAGAGTCACGTGGATTCCAAAACCCCGTTTCCGAAACTTCTGTGGTTTCCAGAAAGTGCCGAGATGCTCATCAAAAGGGCAGATTCTCGAGCCCAGGACTGAGAGGTTCCAAATTGCTGGGATTGTGGCTCAGAAAGCTGCATTTTCAGCAAGCCCACAGATTTCCTCAGTGCCCAATAAAGTCTGTGCGCGGATGATTATAAAAGAATTGAAGATCAAGTTGAAACACGCAAAAAGAGCACGGCCCGGGGAAAAGAATCTGAAGGGAATAATGCCTGTTACTCGTGGGGAATAATCCTTAACAGAATTGTGATGCTCTGTGGAAACTAATCAGGGCTAGTCTCTCATCTCCCAAATTATTTCTGTGAAAAGTTCCTCCCTTCCTGTTCTGAGTTCTCTGATTAATACACAGTGGAATGCTTTCTCGTTTCTCAAGCATGTGAAATAGAGCGAGAGGAAATGTTCCCATGGATTTTCTTCCAAGAAAGATATTTTGAAGTTTAGTTTTAAGGGGAAAAGCCGTGAAATAGTTTAACCTTTTCAGTGGAGGGTGGCGAGTTGCATCCGCGCTGTTTTTTTCTTGTTGTTAAGCACATTTCACTGTGCACGTCATTTTTCTCAAGTGTAAAAACGGACCCTTTTTTCCTACGTAGAAGTATCAGTGTCCAAATTCACTCTCACAGGTCAACTTTGGAAGTGATGACATGGTTGTTGTTAGTGAAGAAAATTAGAATAGTTTATGCTCCGTGGTGTTATTCTAATGTAGTCTCCTTATTCATCATGATTTGGAAGCTGTACATGTGTGTGTGTGAATGCACGTGCGTGTACGTGCGTGTGTGTATGTGTGCGTGTGTGTGCACGTGTGCATGCGTGTGTGCGTGCATGTGTGTGCGCGTGCGTGTGTCTATGTGTGTGCGTGCATGTGTGTGCATGTGTGTCTCTGTGTGTGCGTGCGTGTGTGTGCGTGCGTGTGTCTGTGCGTGTATGTGTGCGTGCATGTGTGTGTATGTGTGTGCGTGTGTGTGTATGTGTGTGTGTGCGTGTGTGTGTATGTGTGCGTGTGTGTGTGTGTGTATGCGCACGCACACATGCACTGCCAGTGAAACATAGATCCTTGTGGAAAGGCAACAACTAGATAATAATTATAAGTATAAATATAGACCGTGACTATGGAAATACTTATCTCCACCCTGTGTTGATACTTGAAATCGGACCATTCAAGATTGATTAGTCTGGATCTGAAAGGCATTTCCATCTTCAGGAGTCCCTTATTAAAGTAGTAGACCAGAGGCGAATCATTATTCACCCGTGATCAGCCTCCGCATCCTGATGGTTCCGTGGACTAGTATCTGCCAGCAGGACTGGTAAAGGTGCACTGAGAGATCAGGGTTGCCAGCGACAAAGGGAGCAAAGCCAGAATTACCTTCCTACCTCCCTAAAGTCTCTCAGATGGGCGATTCTCCCCATTTCCACAGACGCCTGTGCTGTGAAGGCAAACAGAGCTTGTCCTCAGAAAGCAGCAGAACGCAAGCCTTACCAAAGAGGAAAACAGCTTCCCTACTGGAAGAGATCAAGATCCTAATACCCCTTGATAGGACTAAAAAAAAACCCATCAGCCAACCTGAGAGCAGAGGAGAGACTTGGAGCCCGGGCAGAATCACTGGCCGAATCTGGCCCAGCACCCAACCTTCCTTTCACTGAAAGCTGCTTGGAGGTAGCTGGAGAGTGCCTTCTCCCAGCCGCCGGGAGCAGGGTTGTTAAGCACGATAAACGTCATTATGAAGTGTTGTAGCACAAACTTCAGTTCACGTGGGAAAACAGGACCCTTCACGCGTGGTCCAACCCAGCATTCGGCCGACCTTGCATATTTGCTGACGGCCTCTTTATCAGCATAGGACTTGAGAAAGCCGAACCAGCCAAGCCAATTTTAGAGCAGCTGGCCTCTTTCACATGCGCTTTCCGTCTCAGTGGCACGGATCCCTCCGTGTGTCCTGTGGAACCAGAAAGTGTGTCATTTGGAAATGATATTTGGGGAGGGGGGAAATCACAAATATTTTGACAATGCATATCAGAGACTTTGGAATAAAGAATCAGTGTCGTTAGTGTTTTTGTCATTTGAGATCAGTTTGAGGCTTCTCTTTCTCAGTGGCTTCAGAAACATTCCTGAGCTGGTCACACCCCTGATGTAATAACAAGGCTTGACTGAGTCAAGGAGCAACTCTGTCTCCATGCAGAGACTGAGCTGTGGGGGCCGTCCTTGGCTGTTAGACTACATGACCTGCAGCTCCCAAACAGGTGGACCCAAGGTGCTACGTCCCATTCATGCATTCATTCATTCATTCATTCATTCATTCATTCCTAGGGCACCTGCTATGTGCCAAATGAGGTCTAGGTACCAGAAACCCAGCAAAGGCCAAGTGAGTGCATGGACCTTATATCTCAGTCCAGAAGGATAGTCAGTAAATAAGTAAACCCACCATCTAAATGGATATTTTAAATAGTGATACATGCTCTGAAAAACGAAATCGACAGGGAATGGCTGGGGGTGACTGCAGGTTGGATTTCCCATTTCGTTGAGGAGGTGACTGGTTTCTGAGCGATGAGTAGAAGGCAGTCCTGCAGGGGTCTTCGGGAAGTGTTGTGGGAAGAAGACACCGGTCCTGAGATGGAAACGAGCTTGGCATGGTGAGGAACAGAAAGAAGGCTGGCGTGGCTGGAGCCTACTGAGCAAGGGAGAGAGAGGACCAGGATGGTGTCAGAAGCAGAGACAAAACTCAGCCCTTCCATGGAGCCTGGGGCTGGGCATATGAAGAGTAGGTGCTCAGTAGGGACGGGAAGCAAAACGAGGTCATCTTCCCCCTGCCTTGCCCCCTGCCCCGCCCCGGCTACCTGGGTCACACAGGAGAACCTCTCCTGAGTCCTCTGCAGCTGAAAGCTGAAGACAAGTCTACAGCAGCATCTTCAGGAAAGCGCAGCATGAAATCCCGCAGGAATGTTGGGAGGGCCGGTGCTCATGAATAAGAAGAGGTGAGGGCTGTGGGAAAGTGCAAAGGAGTTGCTTTATTTTTAAAGCGGCAGCACTTTTTTATGGAAGGGACACTGGTACTGAAACCGTGAGACTTTGGTTTAAAATGAAATTCACATTAAACTTTCTGCGCCTCAGTTTCCTCCTATGAAAAAGGGAGATAGTACTAGTACTTCAGATAATGTGGTGAGGGTTTGCTAGTTGAGATAATCCCTGTCTGAAACATCGCTTGGAACATAGTTTGATCGATTTTTAGCTGCTATCAATAACTCGTAATAACCCTGTGGAGTTAACTGTTAATAAGTACTCATAACTTGATGAAGTCCAGAATCTTAATGGAGTAAGTATTGGTGAAGGAAAGTTTGCCTGTGACCAGTGAAAATTCATTGTAAGAAGAAAGCTTTATAGCATCATAGTTAGTTAGTTAGTTAGTTGGTTAGTTAGTTAGGCATTGGTAGTTTATAGATCAGAAATGCCTCAGGAACCTTACTCTTTCTTAGCATGAGGGACATTGTCCCTTCTTCCCACTGCAGCTACCGTATGTATGGGTTTAGGGTGAGGCCCGGAGAACTACAGTCCAAATGCAAACACTGAGACCTCCTCTAATTCATCTACATAGTGCTGACACAGGCATTCTTTTAAAAAACAGGCCAATAGCCCTGGCTGGTTTGGCTCAGAGGTTAGAGCGTTGGCCCTCGGAGCAAAGAGTCCCGGGTTCGATTCCGGCCCAGGGCATGTACCTCACTTGCGGTTTGTCCCCAGCCCTGTTCATGATCGTGCAGGAGGCAGCCAATCCATGTGTCTCTCTCGCATTGATGTTTCTCTCTGCTGCCCCCCCACCCCACCCCCCCACGGACTCTATCTGAAGATATTTGGAAAAACATCCTCGGGTGAGGATAAAAAAAAGAGCCCAGTTACCAGAGTCATGGGGGGAAATCTAACCTTTGCTTGCAGCTCACACGGAACGTCAAAGGTCATGTCAGTCCCAGCACAAAGCACTCTACCGTTCTCTCCCCCTCTGCTCCGTGCCCAGGCGTCTGTCCTGGTCCACTCACTCACCTGGCCTGTTCTTCCCGAGAACTCCCTCCTCCCGGGCTGCTTGGACTCTGCTCTCTGCCTCTCCACCCTCGTTCCTTCTTCCCTTTCTCTTTTCTCCTCTGCACTCTTTCACAACCACACACATGTGTATGTGTGTATTATGTGTGTGTGTGTGCCCACGTGTGCACCAGGCACACATACCTCTTAACAAAATGGAGCTGTAGTATGCATTTTATTCTGAAAAGTGCTTGCCCCTTGCAATGTACAGTCGAGAATTCATGTAAGTCTGTTTCGCTGTTTATGCCACATTGTGTTCTGTTCTTCTGAATATACCACACTAGATTTATCGTTGTGGTGGTTTCCCTTTTTTTTTTTTTTTTGCTATTAAAAGCTCTTTAAACTTTTGCAAACCACTTAAACACCAAATTAAAAAGGTGTGCGTGTGCATATGTGCGTGTGTGTGTGTGTATGCGCACATGTGCCTGTGTGTGCATATATGCATGTGTGTGCATGTGTGTATGCATATATGTGTGTGCATATGTGCACATGCGTGCCTTGTGTGCCTGTGTGTGCACACATGTGCCTGTGTGCATATGTGTGTATGTGTGCATATATGCATGTGTGTGTGCGCACGTGTGCCTGTGTGTGTGCATGTGCGTGCACACACGTGCCTGTGTGTTCATGTGAATGTGCACACATGTGTGTGTGCATGTGCATGTGCGCACGTGTGCCTGTGTGTGTGCATGTGCGTGCACACACGTGCCTGTGTGTTCATGTGAATGTGCACACATGTGTGTGTGCATGTGCATGTGCACACGTGTGCCTGTGTGTGTGCATGTTCGTGTGCACACATGTACCTGTGTGTGTGTGCATGTGTGATGTGCTCCACTTGAGGTGGAGGATGGAAGATGAAGGAGAAAGTCAAGTGGATTGAAATCAGCACTAAAGTGACCATTCTCCAATACTAAATGTACTTGAAATTTATTCCCCTGCCTCGGTAGGTAAATCTGTTCTTGAAACAATAAATCCCCACAAACTTCCCATAAAGTTTTGCAGGGTGAAATGTGTCACTGGTTCCGCTGGCATGCTCCGGGTGTGGGTTGGAAAGCCCCGCTATCCTCCCAGGCTCTGGACTCAGCAAAGGTCAGCAGGCCTGTGCCCAGAGCTGCTGTGCCCTGGGGGCTGCCAGACCGTTGGAGCGACTGCTTCCCAGACCCCGTTTATGCCGCCGTCCACCCGGGCTCACGTTAGCGGGCACCTGCCGCGGCAGTTATAACTTTACCGTGTGCTTCCTCTGTCATCTAAATTCACTTCTTAAAATTCTGAGGTTCCCCAGCAGCTCAGCTCCGTGCAGGCAGCCTTCCCGCTGCTCCCAGCAACCTCCCAGGCAGGGCTGAGACACCACATCGAGTCCACAACGCGAAATGTTGTGGAAAATGTCAGTGCAGCCCTGGCCGGTTTGGCTCAGCGGTTAGAACGTCGGCCCGCGGACCAGAGAGTCGCGGGTTCGATTCCGGTCAAGGGCACGTGCCTCAGTTGTGGTTCGGTCCCTGGCCCTCATCAGGGTCGTGTGGAAGGCAGCTGATCTCCTCCCCCTCCCTCCCTCCACTCTATCTGAAGATAAATGGAAAGATATCCTCAAGTGATGATTTAAAAAGAAAGAAGATGTAATGCAACCCTAAGAGGGCATTTATTCAGTATTGCATTTCCCAGGCGTGTACCTTTGTGCCACATTCTGATCTGCGCGTGGAGGGAGGCCCGCCACGTGGGGTGGTCTCTGTACAGTGAAAACCCTCTATGCCGTTGCCCGGCGGACCTGCAGAGGTTCCTGTGTGCCCCCCAGTCGCTGCACCCTCAGCCGTGCCCTTCTGTGAAGACACTGGGCACCCCTCACGCAGCCTGTCCTGCCCTCGGACAAATTCCCAGATTCCTCTGAAATCAAAACTGCTCCAGACCAGCCTGTCCAATGCCATGGCCGTCACCTCACCATCTGTTTCAATCACGTGGCACGAGGTTAGACAATCCCTGCTCGTCATACATGATCTCAGACCCAGGTGAGTGCCCCGTGCTCACCTGGAATTCCTTTCCATGACCCTTACCCCCGGGTGGCCACAGCCAGACTCAGGGTCTGTGCCCCCAGCTCCCCACGAGGAAGGCAGCAGCAAAGACTGGCCACTGGAACGTGGGGCTGTGGCCTCGATATGCTCCTTGCATCTTTACTATCTGAACATGGCATTAGGCGCGGATGCGCTGTTTTATATTAGACGTTATGTCCCCTTAGCCGCTGAATGGAATGTGGTTTCAGGCCTTCTCCCTACTGTCCCCTTCTCTAGCATCGACGAGTGGCTGGAAACACTGGCATGGTATGTACACATCCAGACCGACCGTCTCGGCTCTACATACAGAGTCCGTCATTTTCTATGACTACACATGCATCCAGGCATACAGAAAACGGTGTGCGTGTTTACAGTTCTCTGGTATCCCATGATGCTGCTGTACCCCCTTACGACAACCCTGTTGACGAAGGAATGTGTCTCTAAGCTACAAATAAAGAGACGGCATTCTTGACCGACCCCAGCCCTTTCCTGGAGACGCGGGGACGGTGGTCGTTCTCGGTGGGAGAACGACAGTGTCTGTGAGTAGGACCCGGGCATCTTCTTCTTTCCCATAATGAAAGGAGCACGAAAGGGAAGCCGACTTGTGTCACATGATTGTGTGGGTCGTATCAGTCCGTTACTCCGCCGGGTAGAGCGCTTGCCGTTTCCCCGTCCACCGTCCTGCTGAAACGGGAGGCCTCCCTCCGTGTGGTACCCACCGAATGGGTTCGATATGAAATCTGTTTTTCTGTGGAGGTGGGGCTCTGGGATTTTGTGGCCTGTCATACACCAGGGCTGTCTCGAGTTACAGCATCCCTCCTCCATACAGTGGTCGAATGTGGGCAAATGCGTCGCGCTCCGTTACGATTCCGCTGTGACCGTTCTCCAAGACAACGGCAGACGACAACATGGGAACATAATGGCACAATTATATGGAGAGAAAATGATACGAGGAGGCAGATATCAACGGGGGACACAGTAAAGGCAGAGTGGCAAACATGGGCCGGCCGCCCTCAGAGCCACCCTTGGCCACCGCGAGTGCAGGCTCAGACCCCGTGGCTGCGCAGAGGGCTTGCGGTGTGTCCTGTGGGCGTCTGCAACCATCGCGGGGGGGCGGGGGGTCTCACCCATGAGCATGAAATGTGCATTTTAGAGAGATTTCCGTGTTGGCTTTGCACAGTCTGGATTTACGATAAACAGCACTGGGTGCGGGTGGCATCCAGGCGGAGAGGATGGCCGAGCCAGGGCCCCGGGAGGAATGGGCATAGCAGAATATTTCGGAGGTGTGGTTATCAGGCCTCGGAGGCTGATCGGATGCCCAGGGACGACTCCCATGTTTCTGGCTGGAGTGGCAAAGTGGGGACAGCTCCAGTGTGGAGTATACTGCACGTAGAGTTAACGTGGAGAAAAAGACGTTCGCCTTCGGTCAGAGTTTAAGGAAGCTACGCGTAGACAAGGGTAAGCTGTCCAGTCGGAAGTGCGTATCTCAGTCTTAAAATCTCAGTAGAGATCTAACTGTCTGCATTCATCTGGGAATTAGTGACCTGTGATTAGTACTTGGAATCATGAACGCGGGTGAAATGGCTCAGGAAAAGTAATAAAAGTGGAAGATTTATCCCCGGGACAGACACACACGAGTTTAAACGCTGGACAGCCCCCAGAGTCGCCCTCCCGTGGCCACGTCTGTGTACTGCACTACTCATGAAAGCTTTTCCCTTTCAACCTCTACCTACTGGCTATAATGTATTCTGCACCCTTCAGATGCAGGACAGTTTTATTTTTGCTAAACTGGACCGATCTCCACCCAGTCCTCTATTCACCGCGGTGTGCGAGAGCCAGGCTTGCTATTCCCTTGTCCTTTGGAATCCTGAACAGAAACCTTTGGGGTTTGCGCAAGGCTGACATTCCAGCATAGAACAAGCCCGTGTATTTCCAGTGCACACCTGGTGGTCCGTCTCTCCACTTTGGGTTGTTGAATTTTTCACGCTGAACCCCAAGATACTTAGGAGGACTAGTATAAATTAGTCATAACTGATCGCCGCAATGAGGAGCGTTTGAGGACATGTCGGGATCGAAGGTGGGGACCCTGAGGAGCTGGACAAGGAAACTTAGACCCGCCGCCCACCTCCAAGCATCCAAGTACACACAACCGTTTCAAGCGCTCAAAATGAAATAAAATGGCCTCTTAAGCACCCCTACATTTAATGGACCGTCGACAGTTCGACATAGGCGTTTCCATGACTGATTAGGAATGAGCCAGTTTTGTCACCGCTCCCCATGGTCTGGCCGTGGACCAGCAGCACAGGAAGCTTGGAGCATCACCACCTGGGGGTTTCGCCATCCCACGTTCCTTTTCTCCGGGGACCCTATTACAGTGCTGGCTCCTCCCACAGGTTTATGACAGCCCCTCTTGGGGCCGTAGCAAGGGAGAGGGCTTTCTGGAGAGGATGGAGCTGCAGAGACCAGCTGACTCGAGAGCAGCTTTACAACCCGCGCCCCTTCGGTCTGAGGTTGACTTGCCCCATGAAACGAGGCCGGGAGCTGACCAGGACAACGGCTACCTTCCCTGGAAATACAAAATGCTTTCATCAAGGGAGTAACTTTCGTCTCCCCATAAGGACATCTCTGCCAACAGGCTCAGAGCACACGGGAAGAAAGCCATCTGGTTTCTTATCGTCGATGTCACCCAGCCGTGGTAAACAGCAAAGGACCCAGCGCCCACCTCCAAGAACATGCAAATTTCTAAACTTCGGGTCACTGAAAATGTTCAGAGTAGCTGGTCTCCTCCGCCGGCTAAGTATTTCTCACATTGCAAAGTGCTCGCCACTGTTGGCTGAAGCCACAGAAGCCTCTGGGTCTGCGGCTCCGGGAAATGGCTGCGTTGGAGAGGGTGGGAGAGAGGAGGGACAAGCCCCCTGGAGTCCAGACCGCCCGGCAGCCCCACACCGCAGTGAACACCGCAGGCAGAGCCCACGCCCTCTCCGCCAAAGGCCAGATGCCAGCTGGCTCAGCCTCTGCCCCGTCACCTTCCCTGAGCACAGGCCTCCTCGGAGGGGGACAGGAGACACCAGGGTGCGTCCTGGATTCCCAGGGCTGGTCTCGGCCTGTCAGCTCTCTGGCCTACCTTCGTTCAGATGCAATTATTTACAGCGTCTGGGTCACTCCCTCACTGCTCGGCCGCTCTTCCTTTCATCAGATTTTTATTTACTGGCTACTCGACAGGTCCTCATGCTGCGAGGCTCAAGGGTCATCCCCATGGGTGCGTCCCGGAGGGAACTTTCTTCAGGTCAGCCAGGAGATGAAGAAACGGGAGTTCTGAAAGGCAAGGAGCAGAGGAATGAGGAAAGAAAAGAGCAGGACGAATGGGCGGAGGGGCTGTGGGTCTGAGCTGGGCCGAGGGCTGGAGGAGCAGACTGTGCGGAGGGCTGTCGCTCCAGCCGCTGCTTCCCCTCGGGGAGGCCCCCTGGGGAAAGCGGGCTCAGGAGGAGCCTTCGGGTTGTTTACTTGCTGCTCACCTGGCTAAGGAAAGGACCCCCATTCCCGTCCTCCCCGTCGGCCAGGCCCCGGGACGGGGACTCGGGATACTGAAGCCATCGCGCAGTGGTGATTGATAACGCGTGCTGAACGTTTACCTCGTGTGCCGCACCTGCTGCGTCCTCTCCTGGGACCCTCGACACCCTGTGGGAGTTGCCGATGCGGTTCCGTGTACAAAGGAGGAAATGGCGATTTAGGGAGATGGAGAAATCTGGCGGGTGGGGGTGAGGAAGCCAGACTGTCTGATCCAGAGCCTGCACGTGGACCACCCCACAGCAGCTCCACCCACGACAGGCAGGCGAGCAGCTCCTGTCCGCCTGCCGCCCCCGCCCGCATGCCCATCTCAGGGACTCGGCGTGCCTCGGTTCCGTCGCTCCTGGTGCAAGACGATCCGTGCGTGCAGACTGTCGGCAGACAGGTGAGAAGCAAAGTGCGGAACTCGGGAGGTTCGGGGATGAGAATACATTGAATTTCAGTGTAACCGAACTGTCCTTGGGCTGCTCGGGGAGAATCGGAGAGAGGGAGCAGGGCGGTGGGCTGGTGGAAATGCCCAGTCCTCATCTTGCCTTCGGGAAGGTCAACAGAGGACATCTAAGATGCATAAATTAATAAATACCTGCACAGGCGGACTGTAGAAATACGGGGATGTCCTTTTACAAGTGAAAGGCGCAGAAGGAGTTGTTACAAAGTTGGGTTTGGGGTGGGGAGGGGGGAGGCGGGAACTGTGTTTGACTCTATCCCTTCTAGCACTTTGCAAACTGTGTCCATGCAGTAATACTTCGTTAGGAATTAAACTCAGGCTTGCAGCGGATGGCTGCCCATCAGAACATGTCCTTGGAAACGTTGAGGTCGGAGTCCCACACCCAGCAACCACCGGGGAGACAAGGAGATGGCCGGGGAAGGACTCGGATTAGGAGGTGGTGCTGCGTTTCCTCCGGGCGAGCCCCTGAGGTCTGAGGGATGACGCGTCAGCCGGCCCCAGCTGGAGGTTCCCTCACCCCGGACAGGAGCCCAAGCCTTGCTGAGGACGCATTTAGAGAGCTTCTCACACGGGAGGACGTTATGCCGAGTGAAGTCGGCCAGGCAGCGGAAGACAAGTTCCTATGATTTCGCTCCTATGTGCGAATCCAATGAACAAGCTGAACTACCAAGCGACATAGAGACAGACTCACAGACAGAGAGCAGGCAGAGAGCTCTGGTGGGGGTAGGGGTGTGTGTGGGGGGGGGTATTGAACAAAAAAATTAACAAGAGAGAGAACTCATGGCCATGGACAGCCGTGTGGTGATTGCGGGGGGCGGGGCAGGTGGTGGAGGGCAGAGAAGGGATCAAAGGTGATGGGGAAATAATTTATTAATTAAAAATTAATAAATAGATAGAAAGCTTCTCACATACCCGGGTTGTTTTCAAGTTTGGAGAGCCATCAACCTCTCCCCGCCGTTTTGCCCAGCCTGCTGCCCGCTGCCCGCCGTTGGCTGGGTCCCTGCCCTCTTCCACCGGCCTCGGTGTTAGTACTGCTGACTGGCCCCTCAGGCTCAGACACTTGTTTCGGTTCCGCTTCGCACCTTCCCTGCCCATTTCCAACCTGGCCCCCTCTGCCTGTGCGCACTGGCCATCCCTGCCTCCTGCCTCGTCACCAGTCCTTGCCGGACAGCGAGTCTCTCCCGGCCCACATGGTATTCCCATCCAATGTCCCTCCACCCTCCACACCACTGACCTCGATCCAAGGACGAACTGCAGCTGTTTCCATCGCCTCAAGGCTGCGAGGGCATCCGTCTCGCAAATGCGTAGCATTGTCCAGTGAGCTCTATGGGGACCCAAGGAAATTAGGTCATGGGTCAGGAGATCAGCGACATGCTCGCGGACGCCGTGTCCAGCGAGCGGTGGGTGCTGGAGCCTTCGCTTGCATTTCCCTTTATCTGGTGCCTTCAGTGCCCCGGCTACTCGAAAGTGGATTTGGTCCCGCGAGGACGTGGCCGGCGGCGTGGACCTGAATGTCGCTGAGAGCATCAGCGCTTCACTTACCCACCGAGTTAATAATTATTTATTGAGCACTTACTTTGCTCCGGGGCCCAAGGTGACGGAGCAGAAGTGGTTTGGAAACGAACAACAGTGATGTTAGAAGCATCGTGACGGCCAAGGAGCGCGTTATCTTGTTACACCCCAGAATCCCGGAGGTGGGGCCCCAGACTCCTCCGAGCAGGCCTTAGACGGTCATCAGGGTATAGACCTGCCCGGGAAGAGCCTTCAGCCCACACCCCCTGCGCATGCCCCGACCCAGGTGCCAACGCCCGTGTGTCTCTCTTCTTCCCGCAGGGAATTACTGGAACGCTGCCTCCTTCCCGAACCCATCCTCCTACCTCCACTTCTCGACTTTCCAAGGCGAGACCAGTGCCGACATTTCTTTCTACTTCAAGACGTTAATCCCGCGGGGAGTGTTTCTGGAAAACCTGGGGAACACGGATTTCATCAAACTCGAGCTGAAATGTGAGTACGGGTTCTGGGTCGACTGGTGAACAGCTCACGTCAGGCTGGTCTTGGCCCTGACTGTGTGATGTCGCTGGGGTCCAGCGTCAAGGGCTCCTTTGCTCCAGGGCTGGTGCTGACGGGTAAATACCCAAAGTGAACAAGGACCCAGGTCCCTGCCCCGGGGTTGCCCACAGGACGCAGGCACCTACGGAGATTCCCAAGCAAAGATTTTCAAGGAAGGGAGGGAAAATAAATTGCCCTAACAATATGGAAGAAGAGGGGGTATTTAAATTTAAAATGATAGAGCCCGGCTGGTGTGGCTCAGTGGTGGAGCGTTGACCCATGCACCAGGAGGTCGCCAGTTCGATTCCCGGTCAGGGCACATGCCCAGGTTGTGGGCCCGATCCCCAGTGGGAGGCATGCAGGAGGCGGCCAATCGATGTTCTCTCTCATCGATGTTTCTCTCTCTCCCTCTTCCTTCCTCTCTCTCTAAAATCAATAAAGAAATAACAGTTCAAAGTAATAATAATAATAATTAAGAAGTAAGATAGTGTTTGGGGTGATGGAGGTGGACACAGATCGAGGGACAGTGGCTTCATCCATTGTTCTTGTCCTGGTTGTAAATGGCAGGATCTGGGGCAAGCCGGGAAATGGAGGAGAAAAAAGTCGGTAATGAAGAAGGGACTGGGGGTGCGTAAGAGAAACAGACTGGCTCTGAAGGGTGAGGTCCCCCAGGAGATGGGAGTGAGGCGGACCCAGAATCTGTCGGGGCTCGGTGTACAGGGCAGAGTGAGGAGGAGCGCGTGAGCTACGGCCCAGCAGGTGCCTTTCCAAACCAGAAAAGAGTTTTTGTTATTTTTGGTTTTTGTTATTGTTTTGTTTACTTATTGCTTTGTTAGTATTTCAGAGATGGCAAAAGAGTGTTGCTAAAATATATTTAGTAACAACCAGGGATAGGTATAGCTTTATTTTATTTTTTTTCAGAGTGACCCCTCAGGGAACAGCTAGACTTCTCTAGATCCCTTTTCTGACCAAGACAGTACCATGGTCCTATCATCAGGCCACCAGTTACTGAGCACTCCCCCCCCCGTCAAAGGCAATGGGGTAGGTCCTAGAGATTCTAAGGGGAAGACAAGATAGCCCAACACCCTCACCTAGGAAAGGAGATAGTCACATCCATAGCAGCCTGGATACATAACTTCTGTTGAGAGCTTCCTAAGGGCCAGACACATGGGGAAGGTATGACTATGTCACACACCCATGAGGCAAGGGACACGGGACGGCGTGTACCATTGTACCCCCGGGGCCAGAACAGTGCCCGACACGTGGCAGCTGCTGAGACAGCATTTGTTGAGTGAAGGAAGTGAACGAACCTTTTCTGAGGTGCTGGCCTAGGTGGAGGACCATGACGGTCCAGCTACAGAAGGAGATCACCCGATGGCAGGGCTGGTGATCAAAACGGTGACAGAGAAGAGCGGGAAAAGTGGAAGGCGAGGTCACGGTTGGACAAATCGGGATTTCCCAGGAAAGCAGTTTGGGCGGAAAGAAGATCAAAGAAGCATCGTCCGGCCATGCAAGTGGGACTCCTGATTGTATGAAAAGGCTGTGGAGGGAGTCGGGGAACTGGTTGGCTGGTCCCCCACGTCACTGTTGAGGCCCCCTAGTGGCCACGGCGAGGGACAGAGTGGACGGGAAGCCTGTGAGCCAAGTGTTACAGCCCTCAGGGTCACACAATGACCAGAATAGAATGGGGAGAGGGTGTGTCAGAAGGTGCGTTGCCGACTGAGGGTCGCACTGGTGCCATGGAACAGATGTGCCGACCGCTGGAGGGGTGTCCACTGTCCCCCAGCCCCAAGGTATGGACAGGCCCCTGGGGAAAGGACAGTGTGGATGACGGTGACCGTCGCATTTTTATTTCTGTTTAATAATTTAAAAGAGACTTCAGAGGACACAGTGGGGAATTTTTTTAAATTAGTTTTATTAATTTATTTTTGTTACAGATGTTTCTCCTTTTTCCCCCATTGACACCCTCCTCCCCATCCCCCACCCCGCCCCATCCCCAGCTTTGTTGTCCATGTCCATTGGTCACGCATACATGCGTATAAGTTCTGTGGTTTATCTCTTCCCTCCCCCGCCCACCCCCTCTTCTGAGGTTTGTCAGTCTGTACCCTACTTCTATGTCTCCCAGTGATCCCACTCCTAGGAATATACCCTAAGAAGCCTGAAACATCAACCATAAAGAATACATGTACCCCCATGTTCATAGCAGCGCTATTTACAATCGCTAAGATCTGGAAACAGCCCAAGTGCCCATCAGTGGATGAATGGATAAAAAAGCTGTGGTACATGGACAGTGGGGAATTTTTGAAGGGAATGTTTCCTGACTAGGACACATTGAGGAAAAGCACCCAGAACTGTGGTAATAGGTCAGCACGGGGAAAAGTGTGCGCTTTTCCCGATGCCAGGATGACTCGGAGAAAACATTTGCGTTTAGCAGGCCTATCTCTCCAAAAATGTGGAGGCAGCGGGCAGCGTCCTGCTAATCTTAAAAGAGGGTATTAAGGAACAACTTTCATTTTCCAAGATGCAGCCTCCTGTAATACACATGCCGGAGAAAGACACCGAAGAAAGCACTCTGCAATATAGAGAAACTGATGAATCAGAAGAAATAAACTCGCGGCCACTTATCTCCCACTATTTCAGAACTGGAACAGCTTTTTATATTGAAAGAGCCTCCGTTGTGTGGGCGTCAGGAGTGTCTGATTCCACTCCACTGGCCCCTGGGATGTCACTTGGGATGTTTTCTCTTTTTTATATATTTACTGAGGTTTTATTAAGGTAAGTCAGGTGTGCTATAGCACCCAGATTTTTCCTCTCCCTTATCCAAGCCCACTTATGTCATCAGCAGCTCTACGAAAAGTTTGAATGTTTCCACTACTTTGCAAGTCTAATGCTGAGTTCACTTTGTATTCGAGACTCGGGAACCTAAAGAACGGCTCTGACTTGGTCATTACAAAACATCGGGGAAGAAGTGGCCTCTGCAAGGAAAACCATTAACACCGGAAGGGCAACACGATTGCGATTTTTTTTTTTAATTTTTAATAAATTTCTCCGGCGTTTGATTTGAACCTTTTCTGTGTCAGTTATAGACCAAAAAAGTTTAGAGACTTAAAGATGACGTGTGTGCTGTTACAGCTCTGTCACAGGTTAGCTGCCTGCCTTTTATTACGTGTTAAAAGACAGACAAATGATTGGTAAAGAACAAAGCCGCTCTGAATTTACCCAGATCTCTTTGTCAGCCTTACTGAGGGGACAGTTGTGGAGTATAGGGCATAGGTCCCCGAGAGTTATACGGAGGCTGTCCTCTGATAGGAAAAATTGCCCAAGGTACCTTAGGTGCTACTGATCCACCCATGTTTGCTGGTTTGGAAACTTCTAGAAGCAATTAGGACTCCTCTTATGCTGGCCAGATGGAGTCCCCTCTCTCTGCAGAGCTGTGGTCCTGTTATTCTTTCTACACACCCCAGAGGCACCTTCAGAAGACCAACCCCCCCCCCCCCGACATCCTTCAGAAGACCACCCCCCTACTGACATCCTTCAGAAGACCACCTCCCACCCTGACATCCTTCAGAAGACCACCTCCCACCCTGACATCCTTCAGAAGACCACCTCCCACCCTGACATCCTTCAGAAGACCACCCCCCTACTGACATCCTTCAGAAGACCACCTCCCACCCTGACATCCTTCAGAAGACCACCTCCCACCCTGACATCCTTCAGAAGACCACCCCCCTACTGACATCCTTCAGAAGACCACCTCCCACCCTGACATCCTTCAGAAGACCACCTCCCACCCTGACATCCTTCAGAAGACCACCTCCCACCCTGACATCCTTCAGAAGACCACCCTCCCACCCTGACATCCTTCAGAAGACCACCCCCCACCCTGACATCCTTCAGAAGACCACCTCCCACCCTGACATCCTTCAAAAGACCACCTCCCACCCTGACATCCTTCAGAAGACCACCTCCCACCCTGACATCCTTCAGAAGACCACCTCCCACCCTGACATCCTTCAGAAGACCACCTCCCACCCTGACATCCTTCAGAAGACCACCCCCAACCCCGACATCCTTCAGAAGACCACCTCCCACCCTGACATCCTTCAGAAGACCACCCCCTACCCTGACATCCTTCAGAAGACCACCTCCCACCTGACATCCTTCAGAAGACCACCCCCCCACCCTGACATCCTTCAGAAGACCACTCCCACCCTGACATCCTTCAGAAGACCACTTCCCACCCTGACATCCTTCAGAAGACAACCTCCCACCCTGACATCCTTCAGAAGACAACCTCCCACCCTGACATCCTTCAGAAGACCACCCCCCACACTGACATCCTTCAGAAGACCACCCCCCACACTGACATCCTTCGGAAGACCACTCCCACCCTGACATCCTTCAGAAGACCACCCCCCACACTGACATCCTTCAGAAGACCACCCCCCACACTGACATCCTTCAGAAGACCACCCCCCACACTGACATCCTTCGGAAGACCACTCCCACCCTGACATCCTTCAGAAGACCACTCCCACCCTGACATCCTTCAGAAGACCACTCCCACCCTGACATCCTTCAGAAGACCACCTCCCACCCTGACATCCTTCAGAAGACCACCTCCCACCCTGACATCCTTCAGAAGACCACCTCCCACCCTGACATCCTTCAGAAGACCACCCCCCACCCTGACATCCTTCAGAAGACCACCTCCCACCTGACATCCTTCAGAAGACCACCCCCCCACCCTGACATCCTTCAGAAGACCACTCCCACCCTGACATCCTTCAGAAGACCACTTCCCACCCTGACATCCTTCAGAAGACCACCTCCCACCCTGACATCCTTCAGAAGACAACCTCCCACCCTGACATCCTTCAGAAGACCACCCCCCACACTGACATCCTTCAGAAGACCACCCCCCACACTGACATCCTTCGGAAGACCACTCCCATCCTGACATCCTTCAGAAGACCACCCCCCACACTGACATCCTTCAGAAGACCACCCCCCACACTGACATCCTTCAGAAGACCACCCCCCACACTGACATCCTTCGGAAGACCACTCCCACCCTGACATCCTTCAGAAGACCACTCCCACCCTGACATCCTTCAGAAGACCACTCCCACCCTGACATCCTTCAGAAGACCACCTCCCACCCTGACATCCTTCAGAAGACCACCTCCCACCCTGACATCCTTCAGAAGACCACCTCCCACCCTGACATCCTTCAGAAGACCACCCCCCACCCTGACATCCTTCAGAAGACCACTCCCACCCTGACATCCTTCAGAAGACCACTCCCACCCTGACATCCTTCGGAAGACCACCCCCCACACTGACATCCTTTGGAAGACCACCCCCCTACTGAAATCCTTTGGAAGACCACCCCCTACTGAAATGTAAAAGATGTTGTTGCTGTTTTTTTGTTGCACCTTGATTTATAAAACATGTAGATGACAAAAGTCTTTCCTTTTCCTGAAAACAACAACACTTCTACAAGGCAATCAGTCCAGTGCATTGCCTGGAAAATAACAGGCATCCTCGTTAAAGGCACCTTCCCATCGTGTCTGAAGAGTGTGTGTGTTGTGTGTCGTTCCCGTAGAGAAGCGCTAGACCTTCAGAGTTATTTTTCCTGATCGTTCTCGTTTCCTCTGATTCTAATGTTTTGTGCATTATTCATCGTGTGTAGCAGGCCACAGAACCTTTCCCTTCAAAAGGATGGCATGTGAGAGTGTCAGGAAGACCAGCCCCTAGGCTCGGCCTGCCTGTGGCCAGCTGGAGGGCGGCAGGTGCCCTGAGGGGAGGGGGGATGAAAGGAGCCGGAACTCGTCACTCTGAGCTGAGGCAGCGGCGGGAGGAAGTGTGCTGATATTACCCGGCAGTAACCACAAGGATTAGTGGGAACGGTAGAATTGTGTACGTGGAGTCATAATAAGGTTGGGGACCCGGCACCTGTTGTTCTGGAAGCTGACGGTGTCTCTGCAGGTTCCGTGTCTGTATGAAGACAAGGGCTTCAAGAAGGAACCGTCGGTGCCGTCGCTCCTGAGGCTGGAGAGTCGATGCAACTAAGGATGGCACTTGGGACCAATTAATTCAAAGCTGGCTTAGAGAAAGGAGAAGAGCCGCGATAAATCAGAGAGCACAGCTTCATTTAAATGTAGTGAGCGAAGGATCGGGGAGGATCACTTGAAATGGCTCAGAAGCAGAGCTGTCGAGGGGCCAAAGACAGCCGCAGTACAACGATGCGAGGCTTTTACGCGATATTAGACAAACACCTACATGAAAGCCATGTGACAAACATTGGCCAACCGGATGTCAACTGGAAATCTTAACACACACACACACACACACACACACACACACACACTTTCTAAGAAATGAATTCAGGGAGCTATCTTTTTAGACATACATTTTGCTGAAGTTACCAGATAATTTTTTTAATCCTCACTCAGGGATATGTTTTTTTTGATTTGAGAGAGAAACATCAATCAGTTGCCTCCTGTGCGAGCCCTGACCAGGGATCGAACCCACAACCTAGGTATGTGTCCTGACAGGGAATTGAACCCACAACCTTTTGGTGTATGGGACAATGCTCCAACCAACTGAGCCACCCAACAAGGGCCAAGGTAATTTTTAATAGCAACGAGGATAGGAACTTGGAGGAGACACAGAGAAACATAAAGACTTACACGAGGTCTAATACAGGACTCGGGTCATAACTGAACTATATTCTTAAATACTTTACAAAATATATTCTTCTTAAATACTTTATGAAAGAAGACTCTATAGTATTCGTTTTACTTTTTTTTTTAATTGTCTAGTTTAGGTACTTCTCTGTTTACCAACAGACTATGTTATAGGAGGTTATTGAGAACCTGGAATTTTTATTATTATTTGCCCGCAGACATAACATTGTAAATGACATTCGTATTCCACGGCCAGACATAGGAGCTTTGTTGTAGTTTGCTTGCCTTTTTAGGGAGAGGGAGAGAGAGAGAGAAACATTGATATGAGAGTGAAACATCTATCATGTTCTCCCTGCACGCCCCGCACTGGGGATCGAGCCCACAACCTGGGCATGTGCCCTGAGCAGGAATCGAGCCAGCAACCTTTTGGTGCATGGGCCGACGCCCAACCCACTGAGCCACACAGGCCAGGCTTCTCTGGTCCGGGAAGTCCTTCCACACAGTGGTTCAAGATCAAGGCTTCTTTTGGGTTGTGGGTCCACCGGCAGGGGTTGGGAACGTCCGGCCGGTGGGTCGTATAAGACTGGCGAAATCAGTACCAGCTAACGTCACACACCTCACCGAATAGCCTGAGCAAATATAGCAGGCTGATTTTTAAGTTGATCATTTGTATTGCCCCTCGAATGATGTTATAAATATCCAAATGGCCCTTGGGAGAAAAGAGGTTCCCCGGCCCTGATAGAGCCTCAGAGTTTCTAAGTCCAGTCGGTAGACAGAGAGGGGGAGGGTGGAGAAGCCTTCTCGGTCTCCTTGGTCCTCGTTCCATCGGTGGTCACTAGTCACATGGCTCCACCCAGGTGCCTGGGGTCCGGGACAGGCAGCTCCTGGATGCACGGCCGCGGTTAGGGGTAACTGGGGAAAGGAGAAAAGAAACTTCTCATGAAAAGTCAGCCGTCTCTGCCACAGGTCCCATGGCAACTAGAAGGAGTAAGCGTTAACCTCGCCGACAGTCCTCCAGGTAGACTTCCGGAAGACCAGCATGGGAGTTGCCTTGAGGCAAATAAATGAGATCAAGGCATTTTTTTTTTTTCCCAGAGAGTAAATAGCACAGGCAAAAGCAAAGAGACGAGGGAGACCATGGTGCACTTGAGGAACTGAAAAGAATGTCGCTACAGCCCAGGGACCAGTTAAAGGACATTTTTCGTTGAAGCAATGATCCACCCACGTATCTGAGTTAAGAGTCTGACCGAAGGAAGCTCACTGGACCTAAGGCCTCTCAGGACGTCGCTCATTTTCCTTGCCTTTGCGCGCAGTGTTCGAATGACCGGGTTTGGTTTTCTGCATCTCTGAATTGAATGCCTCCGGTGAGGACGGCCACATGACGTTTCCTGGCGCGTGGTTGATACTCAGAATTCTGCACAGTCTTTCTGGGCAGGTGCAACCAGAGCCGGTGAATAATAAACAGTCTTTCTGTCAAGTGTAATTACAACCCTGGAGTATGCTCATCTTGCTTCCCGGCTCCTGTAGACATCGGTTTAAACACCCGCACAGGCTGGGGCTTCAGACCCGGGAGGATTCCACTGTGAAATCAGCAGGCCCTTCTTTTCAGCCCTTTCTAATAGGAAAAAAATCACATCCTGTTCAAAATTATTCTATGGTGAAGTTTGACCATTCTCTCTCTCTCTTTTTTTTTTTTTTCAATCTTCTCGGGTATCTTAAAAACAGGAAAGGAGTAAGGAAGGTTTTGATTTGGTTTTCGATTCTCTCTCATTCTCTGTATTTCAATGAAATCCCCTTTTTTGCATTTTGATTAACCCCTCTGATTAAACACTTGTTAAAATTACAGAACACAATTGCTTTAAAATGTCACCAATCTTTGCAAAAGAAGTGAACATTATCAGGTGGTAACTTTTTCTAAAATTATACGAATATTGCTTATTTTCAGTGATTTAAAAATCCAGAGAAGCAAAAAGAATAAACAAAAAGATCAACTATAATCTCATATTCTAATATGTTTAATACTACCCGTTTATACACTTTAACCAACATTTTTCTATGCACTCACATGTAATTTTTTACCAATTTGAAATCATGTGGTACGTACTGTGACTAACCTACTTGTTTCATGTAACAGTAATTTAGAAACACGTTTCCATGTCCATTTTTAAAAACTGCACAGCAGTGGATTTTTTTTTTCAACTGACGGCAGAGAATAATATATCAGAATCTCCGAGAGCCTTGTAGTTCGGAAAATCATAATTTCGTATTTATAAAACACAACAAAATGTTATTGTTTTTGTTATACAGCCTACAAAATGTGACACACACACAAAAAAATGTATTGGCTGGGAGGATGTTTATCGGAGATGTCCAGGGCTCTGTTTTACTCCCCATCAGCCTGCTACATCTGGGCAGATCAGCCTCTGGAGATAATAATTAGATTATGATATCCACAAATGGGAACATAGGTTTAAAAAGATTGGGAAACACACTGTGTTAATTGCCAAATGTTCAATTTCACCAATGATCCCTCCTTGTGGGGCTGAACGGTTAAAGGATAGATGTTCGTTCTAATCTCCTGGCTTCCTGTCACTCATTCTCAGACCCGCATGCCACACAGTAGCAAACTGCATGCTTTCAGGCTCACTCACACACCACAGCCGGGCAGGCTCGTGTGATGGCAACTGAAGAGCTCTGGGAAGACCACACAGGGCTGCGCCCGCAGGACAGTGGATGACCCGTGTTGCAAAAGTCTTTCCATTCATTCACCTTCTTGAGGGTATGTCAAACCAACCTGAGGCAGAGGTTGGCACAGAGTTCAAACCTACTCTCAAAGGTGCTGTTCTAGAAAGAAAATATGTCCCAGTAGTTCAGCAAGTCATGAAAACAGTAAACGTGGCTGTTTGAACTTTGTACAAACTGGCCCTGAAAAGGAGGTGCTGAGGTGTTGCCTGTGTGCCGTCTCTAGGGAGGCGAAATGTTTACTTGTAAAATAGAATCAGGAAAGTTGTATTTCTAGCTACTGTCATCAGAGATAAGGGGAAAGGAATACTCTATGACAAATCACTATTATTATTGAACATTCTCCATTTCCAGAGGGATGCTTTCTTCAAACAGAAATTGGTTGGCACAACCATAAGGCACACGGTGAAGTGGCTTTCTGTCTTTTTTCAGAGGAGGAAATGTATGACTTCAGGCTCCATCCACTCTGCTACAGTGTTAGCTGAGCATTCATGCTAGGACATTTCAACTCCGGGATCCCGCGATCCCCTATTTTTCAGATTCAGCCTAAGACTCGCCGTGTCTGACATTCCTCCTCAACAGAAGATAAAGAACAAAGTTAAGTAATCGTGGCTAGAGAAAACTAACAAGTTCATTTAGATAGTTATGCATCTCTTGCAAAAATTCCAGGGAAAAGGTAAGACTTGCATAGAAGCCTTTCTCATTTTAAGAAAGCCTGTTAAGTAGAGGGAGGTTCTCCTGCTCTCTCTCTCTCTCTCTCTCTCTCTCTCTCTCTCTCTCTCTCACACACACACACACACACACACACACACACACACACACACACATCTCTCTGCGTCCCCATTAAAATCTGTTGGCATATCTTCACTTTCTCCCCTCTTTGCCCAATATTGCAAATACGCTGTAGTTGAAGTGCCTCTGGTGTTGTCATGGGAAACAACATAAATCTCTTTCTCTGTTCTGTGCCCACAAATGTAGACTGTGGAATCTTCATTGGGCAATTGTTTTTTTCATTAGAAAGGTCGTGTCTGAAGTCACACCAAGGTAGCATGGAAAGGCTGTGCCAGACAGGAAACCATTTGCCAAGAAACAGAAAGAGAGGCAGAGCTGTGACGGGACCTACAGGCTGGGCTGACACTCAGTCACAGCATCCCAGAAGCAGACGTCACCTTGTCTGTCTCCCATCTGATGGTCACTCTCGGCTCTCCCGGGCAGACACGCTCCTTCCCAAGCCTCAGCCTTTCCTCTGGCCTGGTCTGTGGCTTTTCCCCATCATCGGTGTCCCCATAAGCAGAGCCAGCCGGTGCTCAGTCATTTAGAAGTTCTATTTCATTCATTTCCTGGTACGATGTCTCCCTGTAAGCTTTAGCTTGGTCCATATTAACACCTATCAGCTTTTTACCCGACTCACGCTATTTCCGCATCCGGTTTTCCCACCTCCTTTGGACCCCGAATCCCAAGTCCATTCTCCTTGAACTCTCCAAAGCCATACTCTCTCTGACATTACCTGAAATCAGCCCTGTCTGTCACCCCTGGTCCTCCTCCAAAGCACTCTCCCTTCCAGGGGTGCCTCTCATTTTGCCACACAATCTGACTGCGGTCAAGAGAAAAGCTGCTGTCCATCCCCTCTTTTATCTCCTCTCCTCTTCATCTCTGGAGAATCCAATCTCACAGTTTCCCTAAAGCAGGCTCTGCGATTCCTTTGATCACAGATGCTGTCTCCCGTCAGTCACCGTCTGGGATTGCGTGTAGTCCTTTCAGCTGGGCTCTCCCAGCACGCGAGTCTCCGCTGATTCCAAGCACGAGGACATTAGAAACCTGACTCCGTGTCCCTCACAGACGCTACGCATCCTTTTGGAAAGATTGTTGTCCTTTTCCTTGTTAAATCATACAGGTCCATTAATATTCAAGAAGCTGTTCTCAGAAGTTGGTGAAATGCATAGAGAAAACTAAAATTAGAAAGGCTTTGCATTTTAAAGAGAAGTCCTCTGTTTGCGTGTGGCCAGTGGTAACTCCCTTTTGCTTCCTTTTCCCGATGGATGTCTCTGTTTATGAAGGTGTCTTTGTTTTATTTTTAACCGTAATAAAAAGCTTCAAGGCCAAAATACATACGGAGAAATATTTCTCGTACTCAAGAGGTTATCAAGATACCAGAGATTTTAAACTAAGTTCCTAACATTGATTCTAAAGCTCCAGGCATTTCCTTGAAGAATTTCCAAAAGACTTCAAATAAATTTTCCTTGCCAGTGTTCACTTTCAGATGTGTTTGACACGGAGCTTTTAGGTGTGAATATGCATATTTGGCTCTAAAAAGTCTATATTCACAAACTAAAACTATCCTAAAGGAAAAACAGGTTATTTTTTTTTCTTTCCTGCCTAATGGCAGAGGCGGGGCAGTGTGGTTAGACTGTGGGAAGCTCTGTGCTTAGTTATCACTGGGCGTCGGCATCTGGCCTCGATTTCCTTATCCAGGCGGAGAAGCTGGGCTGGGAAGTTGGACTCTATTCTAGGAAGTCTTTTAGCCTGAATATTGCTGGCTTCGGTCACATCCTTCGACACCCAAACAATTGTTTTGGTTTTGGTTTTGCGTAGAATTAGACCACATGCAAACTGAGAAAGACCGCAGCCCTCACAAGGTTGCACACCCTTCTGACACCCATTGCGAGTTCCAGGGGTCCCCAAAGCCACCCCCAGTTTTAATCCTTTTGTAGAAGGACTCATAGAACTCACCAAAGGCTTACTCGTGGTCACAGTTATTACAGGGAAAGAAGACACGTTAGAATCAGGCTGGAGAAGACGCACCGAGGGCAGAAACCAGGAGGTGTAGCAGATGCTGACGGTCCAGGTGTGCCTTCCCATGGAGTCACAGACACAGTACTTTCAGAGCTGTCTGTGACGGTGTGCGTGGGGGACTGGCCACTGGGGCGGCTCCCATGTGCCTCGGAGTCTTTATTCAGGCTCCATTACAGGGGAACAGGTGACTGTCCACACGGCTGGCCTCAGTCTCCAGCCCCTCCGGAGCACAGACTGCGTGACCCAAGCCTTCCCCCTCCACCATACTGTTGGTCTATCCGGGGTGGTCACTCCCACCCTAAATCACAGCGTAGACTCTCACATGACGCAGGGCTCCCAAGCAAAGACACTCCCGTCAGACATAACATTCCAAGGGTTCCGATATGACCTTCTCAACTCCAAGGGCAACATCCAGACCTCTCTTTGGACAAGGTTAAACTCCTTACTACACAGTTTGAAAATCTTTCTTTTGATGACAAGGAAGCAGAAGAGTCCTAGGACATTCCTGCTAGAGGGACACTTGTCAGCCCCCGTGTTTCCCAGGTAGGATTCAAGGGCCACCTGCAGGGAGTCACCTGGCATTAACACAACAGACTCCAGGGTCCGGCCCACCTCCCTGAATCCGAACCTCTGGGAGAGGAGCCTTGAAATACTGCCTGTTCGGCACGTTCCTTTCGCGCTCTCTGATGTTGGCCAGAATTCGAGAAGTTATGATCCAAGGTCCTTGTTGCTAAGATTTGAATAATTATGACCCAAGCAAGGTCCTTGTTGCTGAGAGTAGAGTGATGAGAAGAGCAGGAGATGTAGGAATGAGAAAATTCTGCTTCTGGCTCCACTGCCCAGTTTATCTGGGACAAGTTTTTATTTCTCTAATGTCAGACATTTGGGAACAAAATTCAACACAGTTTGTTTCAAACAGACATCACTAATGTATCAAGAGCCTGGATTAAGACAATATCCAGGGTGGGGCAGAAGCAGCTTTACAGTTGTGAGTACGCAAACCACAGAGTTTATTCTTGTATCATTATTTATTATTGTATCATTTTTATATGAATGACTGTAAACCTACTTTTGCCCCACCCTGTACATGGTTACTTCAAGCTCTTAGGCAGATGTCTGTGGATACAAGATAGCATTCCTTGGATCTGCTAGTGGCTAAATCATGGGTTCCCTCGGGAGAATCTGTGCGTTCCTTTATTGGAGTATCTGTTACAGTTGTTTGGCCTCCTTGGCAGAAATGTTCCGTTCCTTCTCTGATTCGTTTATTCATTTATTCACAAAGTGTTGAGGGCCCGCTCTGTGGCAGGCATGTGCCAGGTTCTGAGGAAATAGCAAATATGAACAAAACAGACAACGCGTCTGCCTCCGTGAGGCCAGGAGCACATACACATATATCATGCCAGGGGGTGATTCAAAACATCATGATAGCCCGGCCGGTGTGGCTCAGTGGTTGAGCATCGATCCGTGCACCAAGAGGTCGCCGGTTCAATTCCCAGTCAGGACACATGCCCAGGCTGTGGGCCCAATCCCCAGTTGGGGGGGGGGGCATGCAGGAGGCAGCCAACCAATGCTCTCTCATCGATGTTTCCATCTCTTTCTCCCTCTCCCTTCCTCTCTCGCTAAACAATAAAGAAAAAAAACATCAAGGTAAAGGGGAAAAGACAGCTGAGACAGGGGTTTTCTATTTAACATAGAATGCTGAGGGAAGGAATCTCAAATATGAGGACTTGTGAACAGAGAGGTAAGGGAGGAGCCATAGAGTTAGTTGTGTAAAGAGAGCAGTAGGTGCTAAGGCCCTGAGGCAGGAACAACTTCACAGAGAAAGCTTTAGGAGATGGGGTTAAAGAAAGACTGAGAGGAGCAGACAGATACAGAGTGCACAGGCAGGGCTAATAAGGAATTTGGCAGCAAAGGGGAGCAAAGAAATCAGATATTAGGTAAAAAAAAAAAAAAAAAAAAAAAAAAAGCGTTTTGTTGTGGTGGCTGTTAGGATGTGAGACATACGAAAATTATTGATGCTGTAGAAGAGAGGGAAATTGCTGGAGTGATGTCCTTGGGTAGATAAGAAGGTGTGGCATCCAGGGCACGGGCAGAGCACCTGGCATAAGGTAGGAACATAAACATTCTCTTTACTTCTTCCTCCTTCCTTCATTTCTCTGACTCCCACGGTGACCCCATTTTCAGCCTTCCTGCCTCATCTTATAACCCTCTCGTGTTGCATAAATTCTTTTGCCTCCTGATGTACACTTAGCCCTTCCTTCGTAAAGAAGAAAACAGAGTGTATATTCATAACACTCCTCACTGTAGAGGGAGGCTAACATATCTGCTCCGCCTGTTACCAGTCTTGTTGTTCGGTTCAATGAGATTTTGAGCAGAACATCCCTCGTCCATCCTTGGACTTCATTTTAGAATGGAAGAAACAAATCATTACTGAAACTGCAACCGTTAGCCAGGTCGTCTCAGCGTGCTCATTGTGTATACTTTTCCTCGTCTTTTCTCTTTAATTATTCTATATTGAGTGACCAACTTTTTTTTTTTTTTTTTTGCTACTTCCAACTGACACTTTGAGTCTGATGTCTAAATGTTACCTCACCTGCTGGGAGAACTCAGAGCCCAAAAATCTGCTATTCTGGTCAGTTGTTAAATGTGTCACTCTATACATTAAGCCTGGAGTGATGTGTTTGAGAATGACTTGAGTTAGAATGAGAGCGAATAGTGCCATCTGCTGGAACGAATAGGAGAGGAGGAGGCAATGCCAAGAGCTGTCCATGGTCCTGTCAGGGTCATTGTTTCGTTTCTCAGAGGAGGTCATGACCCAGGTGTATTCAAAGGTCATTTCTGCCATCTATATTTGCTTCTGGTGCCAAAACGCTGCCTTGTGCATTTCTCTTTTAACGTCTCTTTTCCCCTTAGAGTGATGTAATAGTCAAACTGTCATTAAGACTAGCTGTATTGCCTTTTATTATTTCTCTTCGAATCTTTTGGAAATTAGACCATGGAGTGATGGCATTGGAAGGGAGCTTGGAGATCATCTAGTTCAGTGTTTTCAAACACATTTTGGACACAGAAACTAGAAAGCTATAAATGGACTTCTCATTTCAGTCACCTACAAACTGGGGCCCAAAATGGTGAAAAGGCAAAAACTAGAATACTCAAATATGCCGATTGCTAAACCATTCCTTGGATCAGTTGAGATGCTTTTAGATGCAATAAAATTGGCTTAAACATCCCTGGCTGGTTTGGCTCAGTGGTTAGAGCGTCGGCCTGCAGACCAAAGAGTCTCGGGTTCGATTCCAGTCAAGGACACGTACCTCGGTTTCGGTTTGGTCCCCGGCCCTGGTCAGGGTCATGCAGGAGGCAACCAATCGATGTGTCCCTCTCACGTCAATGTTTCTCTCCCTCTCTCTCTCTCTCTCTCTCTCTCTCTCTCTCTCTCCCCCTCCCTCCCTCCCTCCCTCCCTCCCTTCCTCCCACTCTGTCTGAAGATAAATGGAAAAAAATATCCTCCGGTGAGGATTTAAAAAATGACTTAAACAATAGCATACGTCTCTCATAAGAAGTCTTGAGGTGGCTGCAGCAATAACAGGGGCTGAACAATGTCACCAAAGACCCAGTTCGTCCCATTGCCCTCCGTGTTCTGCTTGGTGTCTGGTGTTTACAAGTTGGATTCAGCAACCTTAGGAACCACAACCTTCACTCGAGATCAAGGGGCAAAAGAGAATTTAACTATTTTTTCTCTTATGAGCTAAGAAATGTGTCCCAAAAGGCCCCCTCAATAATTCTCCTCATGTCTTACTGGCCAGGAGGGAGTAATAAGTCCCACCCTAACGAGATTACTGGCAAGGAGCATGGAAATGCCATGTTTGCTTAGACAAATCCAAATTCGCCCTCTGGACCCGGGGGAGGGCCATCCTTACACGAGGCGTGAGATTCCGTCGAAGCGCAGAGATGCCTGGGCCAAACTGGGTCAGCCCACACAGAAAAGGGTGGGGAGTGGCTAGTTGCTGGCGGGGGGGGAATTTTCCATGAGTCTCTCCCAATTCTGCTTGACTTCTGAGCAAGAAGCATTGATAGCTTTGTCCATACCTTTGAAGGATGCATATATAGCCAACAGCATTAGGAGAGCGTGTGTTCCTCCAAAACAGAGGGCAGATTTGTTTTCTGACCAGGATAACAAAGCTCATGCGTCTCCCCAGGGCAACAGGTGAGCAGGTTTGCTGGCCGCCCTTTGAAAAGGCTGCACTTTCCTAAGTTCAGAATTCTTGACACAAACTCCATCTGGGCTGCTTCACGCGCCCCCAAGGGACCTGGGGGACAAGGGAAACTCATGTGGACAGGAAGTTCATGTTGCCTGCCACACTGTGAATAAGAGAAGTCCTTTGTCTCTGACCCATGAGTCTCCTGTGTTCGACCGGCATCTATAGAACTGTGACAGGCCAACGTATTTGCATGGAGTCGGGTGAATCTCAGACGCTTCCTCGTTCTTGATGCTAATGGAAAGGCAGCTGTTAGTATTTGCTACAGTGTTTCCAGTGAGCCACACTAGATACATCCAAGTCTCAAATACCTTCTTCTGGAAACCGTATATTTTCAGTGTGTAAGAAATTCCTTCTCCACAGGCAGAAGCAAGGCAACCTTTCATCTCCAACTGGAGACTCACATTAAGCAAGGATGGAGTCACTGGTTCCGGTGTCTTTTATGCTGCCCCCTTTTATTCGCTCTCTGGCTCTCCCTGTAATTATCTCTTTGAAAATGTCAGTTCCGCTCACCCAGAAGACCGGGAGCAATCAGCCACACACTGAACTGGAGAAGCGTTTAAAGCACGCTTGCTATGTGCCCGGGAGACGGGCTCTCTCAAAGGCATCTCTTAGCAATGTCAGGGAAGCTCACATGAAATGACTAAGGAAAAGGGGCCCTTTCCTGGGCTCTCACACGGGCCTTACAGCCCCCTTCCTAGGGAAGCGCCACAAGGGAAGAAGGATGTGCTGGAACTGTGACTGTTGCTTCAGCAGAACCAGAATGGAGGCTCTTTAAGGGGTAGTGTTCTCAGGGGACCTCAGTCTTGAGGTCCTGAGCCTCTCTTATTGTCCCCAGACTAAGCTACAACAGAATCTCGAAGACTTTCCTTCTCTAGAAGGAAGCGTTGATGTTAAGAAGACCCATCATCCAGAGGAAGAAACAGGGGATTCAGTGTGACAAGCAGGGAAAAAGTATAGGTGTATTTCCCAGTTAACTTCGGGTCCTCTGAGTTTTTCTAAATGGTGGCATTTAAAGACCTGGACAAGAATGCACCATAGCAGGAGGAGAGGAAATTGGAGTAGTATTTATCCCTCTGAGTCAAACCTTACGGTTAAATCCAATTTATCCTTAGATTCTATCTCCCTGGTGGCTGTTGATACCTTGAAAACAAAACAATCTTTTCCACTTGGCTCAGGAACCCTTGTGTTCTTGCTGTTCTGACAACTCACATTTTAAAATGCATCTGCTAAAACATGGCCCTACTACAGGAATGTAGCAGATTCCGTCCGAAGATGAAGGATGCTTTTTCCCCATTGACTACACCAGAAAGACGGGGAGAGACCATTCAGGGGCCGAGTCATGGGACTGTCAACCTTGATGAAGGTCACAGGCCTCCATCTAGTCACGTGACTCCCGGAGGCAGGAGCTCCTAATTTATAGGAGATATTTGACCAGAGTGTGTTAAAATTGCCACAGGTGTTAAAATTGAAGTTCCCTTTCTAGTGACAGAAAAGATCAAAATTCCTTGGTACCATTAGGTTTATTAAATTGAGCTCTGAATCGAATATCCCGGTAGTTCAATAAAGCTAATGCAGCTCCCAGAGGGGCCTGGACCAGAGGCAGGGCACAGTCCCGGTCCTGCGAGAACCTGGCCCACCTCGGTTTTTAAATTAGAAGTCAGATTGCTTGCGACATCATCTCAAAATGGTACCGGTCCAGAGAAGCTGAATTTTCCATCAGCCCGGGGAAAAAAAAAATTAAACTGCTTAGAGATTAGGCCAAGGCTTGTTGGTAGATAGAGAGACTAAATCCCTTCATAAGCAAAGTGAGAAAATCTGGTGGGCCGCCCCTTTAAGGTCGAACAGAATTCACCGAGCCCGGGAGCTGGGGGGTGGGCTGTGTCCCCGTGAAGCTCCCTCTCTCGCCGATCACAAGACAAATATACGTTTAACAACCGTGTTTATGAAACGTTGAGAACGAAAACAAAACAAAAAGACACTGAAATGGGAAGCCACCACCTACTTATAACTGGAGTCGCTGAAACTAAACACCCAATCCATTTTCTGTCGTTGGAAGGTATTTATTGCGGAAGGAGGTTTATTTGCAGCAAATCTATGAAAAAAGAATCATCTGTGGTCAGTGCCGGAGGGGAGGTTACGAGGGACCCAGCATCCCCAGTGGAATGACCGAGGTGTGCAGCAGGTGACCCTGGCAGGGGGTTCTTCTGCAGGGTCTGAGCTGCCTTTCGGACAGGGGTAGTCAGAAGAAGTCACAGGTCACCTTCATTCACACTCATCAGCAGCTCATGACTCCCTGACGTTCAGCAGGAACGACAGCGGCTGGATTCATGAAATGAAGTTTTGCGAATTCCCCCAAAGCAGTAGCTCTCGACTCAATCTATTAATATTTTCCAGGGAGTTTTAAAAAAAATACCAGTGCTTACGCCGGACCAGCTGAGGCAGAATCTCTGGGGATGGAGCAGGAACATGTGTGTTTTATTCAGCTCTGCCCCCGGAGTTACTGAAGAGTTGCATTGGGTGTAAAATTTAAAAACCCAGGCTCTGAAAATTCTGGCCACCTGGGTTCACATCCCGACTTCCTCATTCATGAAATCTAAGACACTCAGCATGGGCTTAGCTTCTCCAGACCTTGGTTCTCTTATCTCCAGTCAATGATGATAACTTCTCGGTAGGGCTTTCGGGGTAAAGGGAAGAAATGTACCCCTGGTCCCCAGTACAAGTCTCTTTGCCTCCCCTTGGTAATTAATGGCTAGTAACGGATTGCTTTGTCTCCCTTCTGCTCTCTGTCACCTGGGAGGAAAACACTCATGCGATTTCCATGCTTTCTGCTTCCGCAGCCGCCACAGAAGTGTCCTTCTCGTTTGATGTCGGCAACGGGCCAGTGGAGATTGTGGTGAGGTCGCCCACGCCCCTCAATGATGACCAGTGGCACCGGGTCACCGCGGAGAGGAACGTCAAGCAGGCCCGCCTGCAGGTGGACCGGCTGCCCCAGCAGGTCCGCAAGGCGCCGACAGAAGGTCACACCCGCCTGGAACTGTACAGTCAGCTGTTTGTTGGTGAGTCGCGGCCAGGCCACCCTTCCCTCTGTCGGCTTTAATAGCTTCCACAGTGGAAGAAATAAAACAGCCCCTGGAGTGCTTTGCCGGAGAGCTTGCTATACGCATGTATCGAGGCCTCTGGTAGTCGCTTCCAAGACAGAATGGAGTGAGGAAGAGGTTCCAGAGATGAAAATCCGGTTCTGCCTCCCACCGCCTGGGGCTTGCAGCCCTCATCTAGGGAATCTGGAGGAGAGCCGAGGACATCTCTCAGGTCTCCGACCTATGCCTTCCAGAGCAGTTTAAAATTCTGTGATAATCCAGGACACTTGTAACTGTGCAAAAGGAAGAGGGGAAGGGAGGGGAAGGAAATGAACTCCCTAAGTTCAGGTTTGCTTGAAACGATAAGTAGAAATCCATTCCTTTCTTCAGGCTTCTTGCAAAGGCTCTTCCGACTTCGGGCAAAGGTCCACCCTGGGAAGAAATGTAAACAGCGGAGTGTTAAGCAGCCTGTGCGCAGAGGGGTCAGCCTCACAGCCTGGTCTTCGCTTTGACCTGGTCCAACTGAAGCCAGTGTTCCTTCAAGTCAAGTCTCCTCTCCATGGCTCATTAAATTTTAAATGTTGTTTTCCAGAAAATGAACAGTTGAGGAAATTAGCCATTTTCTCTCTGTAGCATGAAAAGAAAGCAAGGCTGAGGGACTTTGAGGCTGGATGTCACCTTAGACGCCCCCTGCCCCCTCTGAGTTTCCAGGGGTTAATTGATCAAGTCGGTCAACTGTGACAGGCGCAGACCAAGCAAACCCAGACATGACCTGGCTGCTGCTCATACGCGTGACCCCCCTGCCCCATGACAGAGACACGGCGGGGTCAGTTCATTTTAACAAGGGCCAGAGTGCCCATGGTGTCGTTGCTGGCTGTGTGGAGATGCTTGGAGAACATTAGACAGTCACAAAAAGAAAGGTCAAGTTAGATATTCACCTGCTGGCTGCGGTGTGGGCAACTCCAGACACGTTAGCTTGGCCCCTGCGTTTTGTTCACAAGCCATGCCCTCCAGGGGCCAGGACAGAGGCCTGGGCTGTGAAATAAAATACTGACTCCTCCGCCCCCACCTCGAACCCAGCCCCTTCCAAGTCCTTCCCTCGATGTATCGTTCTCAAGATTACACATTGTTTTTTAAATTATTTTTTTAGGAGGTCAGCGTCAGGTTCACTGATTTCCTGCTAAATGCTGTGAGCAAAGTTCACTTTATCCGTATGTCCTGCCCAGATGACCTAGGACAAGTCTCTCCCAACACACTGTTAGCCCCACGCACGCTGGTAGGTTCTACCCGGTTTCATCCTCACAGGGGACCTTCACTGACCCAGTTTCTCTTTTTTTATTTTTTAACTTGTCCCTGGATGTAGAGATCCAACTTTACTTTCATCCCTTTCTGTTCACTGACTGTGGTTGTCTCCAAGCATTTTGCAGACCAAGTAAAGTTGTAGAATGGAGAGGGTGAGGGGGTATTTATTATGGTCTTGGAAAATGTTTGATTTGTTTACACAACAGCAAATACAAAGAGGCTCAACTCCCTTGGCTGGGACGGCCTCTGACTTGCTCTGGGGGTACAGGAGGCCATGCCTTCTGTGTGCGATGTCGCCCAAAGGAGCCAAAAAGTTAATTCCCGCTCCTTCAGGATCTTCTGTGCTGCACGTCAGGCCCGGACGGTGACTCGGGGAGAAGCAGTGTCTTCAGGAGGACGAATGGGGAGCAGGGAAGCTCAGGAAATGACAGCACTGTCCACCCATTTTCGCTGAGTCCAAAATTTGGGGCTACCTTGACTTCCTGTCTTTCCCACATTACTGCTAATCAATAGTACGTGCATGATTCTACCTCCAGACTGTGCCCCAGGCGCATACCCACTGCCCTCCGCTGACAGGTGCACCCTGGGCAAGGCCACGTGCTTCTTGCTTGCACCATCGCAACTGGTCTCCTAACTTGTCTCCTACCTGGTCTCCTACCTGGTCTCCTAACTGGTCTCACTAGTCTCCTTACTCATCTCTTAACTAGTCTCCTAACTCATCTCCTACATGTTCTCCTTACTGGCCTCCTAACTAGTCTCCTAACTGGTCTCACTAGTCTCCTAACTCATCTCTTAACTAGTCTCCTAACTGGTCTCCTACCTGTTCTCCTTACTGGCCTCCTAACTAGTCTCCTAACTGGTCTCACTAGTCTCCTAACTCATCTCTTAACTAGTCTCCTAACTGGTCTCCTCACTAATCTCCTAACTAGTCTCTTAACTAGTCTCCTAACTGGCCTCACTAGTCTCCGAACTCATCTCTTAACTAGTGTCCTACCTGGTCTCCTAACTAGTCTCCTCCCTGGTCTCCTAACTAGTCTAACTGGTCTCCTAACTAGTCTCCCTAGTCTCCTAACTCATCTCTTAACTAGTGTCCTACCTGGTCTCCTACCTGGTCTCCTAACTAGTCTCCTAACTGGTCTCCTAACTAGTCTCACTAGTCTCCTAACTCATCTCTTAACTAGTGTCCTACCTGGTCTCCTAACTAGTCTCCAGAGTCTTGCGATGTTCCATGACTACCCCAAGCTCGCTCTTGCGTCAGAGCTTTGGCACTGGCTGTTCCTTCTGCCTGAAAGACCCCCAGACGACACGCTGACTCCCTCCTGTCACTCACCTCTGCTTCGGTCACCCCCCCAGAGGGCCGTCTCTGACCACGCCGTCTAAAGTCATTCACCCTTATGCCTTCTCCTTACAACTTGTCATCTTTTCACTTTTGTGTGTGCCCTCCGCAGAAGGTGGGCGACACGACAGACCGCCGAGGTCTAGAGTGAAGCCACCGTGCTTGTCCGATGACTGTTTGCTAAGTGAGCCTTCGAATGAATACGTGAAATGTGTGGTTTCTGTTACTTCTCTGAGTTAATAGTCATATTCAAGCTTAGATCATCCCATCTCCAAAGCAAGAAGGTACTTTTCCTTATAAACGTTCTCCAAAATCCCTCTCTCAAAATAGGATATTTGCCACCTTTGGAAATACCTTTTCTCTAGGTGACACGACAGAATCAAGCATGGCAGAGCCTGAAAGAAAAAAGCCACAGAGACAGTCAGACTTTTATGAGAGACTGCTCCTCGGTCAGTCTGGGCCCTCTGTCTCGTGCTCAGTCTCCCTCCCTGAAACCGGGAGCTCGTCAGTGTGCTGCTGAGACCCTGAGGCAGAGCCTCTGCCCCACCCTGTGACCGGGGCCCGGGCCCTCACCCAGACACATGGCGAGTGATGGCAGGCCTGGAAAGCACTGCCAACGCACAGACAGAAAATGAAATGATTTGCTAGATAAAATCTAGTAAAAAAAAAAAAAAAAAAGTCGCTAGAAGAAATCGATAACCTATCTACAGCGCAAAGATGCAAAGAAAGTACGGGAGAGTTCCTCCGTGAATGCTCGCTGGTCCCGGGTGACCGGCTTCCCTCCCTTCTCCCCCTGCCCACCCTCCCGGGCTCTGCCAGGAGGCCACACCGAGTGGACAGCTCTCTTCTTGGGGGAGACCCTGCTCCGCCCCCCAGCTCAGGGGGACGTGGCACTCCCCTGCTATGACCCGCCATACGTATTTCCTACCCTTTGCCCTTTAGCAGTCAAAACTAATTAACTTTTGCAATTCCAGCTGTTTTACGGTTCGAGTTTTCACATATTAAGGAAGTTATGCTAGACCCACTTTTTACCTTTTTTTTTTTTTTTAAATATACTCCCAACATAATCAAATTGACAGTGTACTTTTCACCTCTTTGAGCCTTCCACTAAAAGACAGTCTGCTAACGAACTGTCCACAGGGTCTGCACTCCTCTCTGAGGCAGGGTATACATGCAGAGCCTTTGAGAGAGAGGTTTCGAGCCTCAGAAAGGAGCCAGTCCTACGGCCCACCTTCTGTGCCAGCTGGCTCCGGTGCCCCCGGCGTCCTCCCGACACGGCAATCGTCTGCCCTAGGGGAGGCATCTTCATTTGGCAAACAACAGGAAAATAATTCTTCTTTTCAACAAATGGATCAAATACTTTCCCCTGTCGATTTTTTTAGTCTTTCACTAAGGACTGAAGCAAAAACGTCATGACCATCAGTGGCACCTGTCACACAGGAAAGGAAATCAGCCTCAGTGACACAGACAGGGAGGAAGAGGGTGGGGACTCACAGCCCACCGTCTGTCCTGGGATACTCTAAGAAAGTGAGAGGGAAGGATCCACTTTTATTAGCTCAAATAAACAAGAGTCGTTTCCCGCTAAATACCTCATTCTAGCCGCTCTTCTTTCCTTTTCAAGGTCCCCGGAGGGCTTGGGGGGTCGCATTGCATGGGACCCACTCCATCTCATGGTCCTGTTGGCATGTCCTGGAGTGTCCCTCCTTCATTTTTTTACTATTTTTCCCTTTTTTTCACCATTCCCAATTCCATTCTCTCCCCATCGCTGGCACCCAACTGAGTGTGTTTTATGTATGTCTGTCATATGTGTGTTCGAAATATATGTATGTTCTGGAAAATTCATATATTGCCTTTCTGGGTCGTAATCTATTGCACTACAGCTCTCGCGCTGTGTTCTACCCCCTCACTCAGCCTTCTGCTTTGAGATCGGTGTAGCTCTGTGACTGTTACGTGTATAGTGCTCCGTTATGTGTCTGCCCCACACCTCATAGTGTTCATTCCCTCGAGATCACCAGGTCCGAAAACCACACATTGTCCACCTAAGTGAGAAGCAAATGCTTGGGCCTCAGCTTTGCTCCTCGTGAAGCCACCAGCGCCCGTCTGTTCCTATCCCGACCCCTTGCTGTTCCCGCCTCCCCGTGTCCCCAACACACAACTTCAGAATGCCTCCCACCCACCCAGACAGGGAGCCTTCTTCCGCCGAAACGGATTCGTAAACCAGGACCTGCTAACCTCTTCCCTCTCACCACCCAGTCCCTCGCTGGTAAGGATCTCATTACTCCATGGCAAGGTCTGCCTCGAGAATGACCAGCGCATACGGGCTTTCCTGTATTCGTGTTTTCCTAGAGCTCTCCAGATCGCTAAATGCTCCCAGCGTGCCCTCCTTGCGGTCCTGACCTCAAAACACCCCGCTGTTCTGTTCTCAGCCCCCCTGCTAGCTGCTCCCCTCCCCACCCTCTCCGTCCCCAGGCGTCCTGTCTTTGTCCTCCACCCTCTTTTCTTGGCAAACTTGTACCTCCTGGGAGGTGGGTGGTCAGAGCCGTGCTGGTTCATCCCAGGTCCGAACACCCAGCCTGGACCTGGGACTGACATGTGCAAAGGCTGGTTTGAAGTCTGGGGTCTGAGAGCGAGAAAACAGGGGGACGGCGGATAACAGCACGGGGGGGTCCTTGACTGGGGATGAAAAGCGATTGGATATGGTTGTTTAAAAAATAAAGACTTTTAAAGACAGATAATAAAGACAGAGCGAGAGGGGATGTGGGGAGAAGGAGACATGGGGTACGTTGAGATCAGCAGAGAGAAGATGCTTGTTTTGCTCCAGAGATGAGCAGAACCCGCCAGCAGGACACATAGGAGGAACCTAACACGCAGGCATTCGTAGGAGAAATATTTAGACAGAGTTCTACGCTGATGTATTTACAGTTTGGGTTTGCACTGAAGTTCACTGGGCTAAGTATTCATATTTGACATCTGGATCTGGTTAGGATATGGACGGTGGCTTAACGCTGTCGTCTCTCTCTGTCCCCACCTTTGGGAGGGACTTGGAACTTGCTCCAGCGCGAGGGCCCTCTGAAATAGCACTGCCAGACCCAGTGTAGGGAGATGACCAACCACCCACCACCCAGCGGCCAAAGCCTGTGACTGCTTTGGTTGTAAAGGTGCAGTGTTAAGCCTTGGCACCAAGAGAGAAAAATGACTTCAATGATGGCATCAAAGAGTTGCCCCTTCTTTGTTGACCTAGAGATGGGTCTGGGCATTCACCTCCCTGGCTCTGAACTGTGAGCATTGAATTCCTTTTTCCACTCCAGCCATCCTTGTAGCTTCAGGGGAAATGTTCTGCCACGTGGTGAATTGTTACCCCAGAGACTAACCACTCTGCCAGCGTGTTCCATACCCAAGCGCAGCAATGCCTCAGAGCGTGTTGGACGTAGGAGGAAGACTCTCCTGTCATGCAAGCCCAAACGTGACCATGGCAACCGGAGCGTAACAAGTGTGCAGGCTAGAGCCAGACAGCCTGACGGGGAACTCTGGCCACTCACGAGCTGTGTGACAGGGAGCAAAGCAACTCTCTTGGTCTCAGTTTCCTCGCCTGTAAAATGGGGACAATCACAACGTCTATCTCTGAGAGTTAAAACATGTCAAGTTTGGGACAGTGCCTGGTGCAGCTAGTACTCAATAATATTAGCTTTGAAATAGCAATCTTGTGTCGTGGTTGAGCTGCCAGGATAGCCCCCAGAATGGTCTGGGACCTCTCCGTGCCATCCCCCCACAGGGTGGCTGACACTCAGACACTAAGGAGTGTTCTCCACTACCGGAAATCTGTATTCCCTCCGTCTCTATGCGGTTTCCTTCTAGTTTAAATAGTTCTGATTCACATATTCCTCGTGTCCTTTACTATGAGGACATTAGAAAATCCATGTAGTGATAATGAACTAAAAAAAAAAATCCATCCTATTGAATGAAGTTATGAATGAGCGCTCATGAGCATTGTCGGTAAGCAGTTTTCCAAACGCCATCTTTCTGAGTCTATCAAAATGTTTTCGTATCTGCCCTCCAACATCCCGCTGACAGAGGCATCCCTGATCAGTACTTGTCCATCACGCAGCTCTGCACTGAATAACGTGATCCATCGCCCTTTACCTCCCGCCACTGCTGAAGAACCCTGGCCATTCGGAGGTCCTCGGCCTCACCGGAGAGCCGGGTTTTACTCTGCACGCCTGTCTTGATACCACACGGTGTCTTCGTGGGTTCGGGGGGACGGTTCCATATGTTACCTAAGAGACAGCAGGACACACGGCAGGTACAGCATCTGCAAGGCTGGGGGCCCAGCCTACCAGGGCACAAAGCTGCTTTTGTCCCCTCACCTGCACAGGCCAGGTGTGGCTGCCACGGGGAAGAGCCCAGGTCTCTGGGGCACAGAGAAGTCACAGCTCTCTTTCCCACCAATCTTTGGTTTTTTTAATATTTTTTAATTGACTTTTTTTTTTTTTTAGAAAGAGAGGAAGAGAGAGAGGGATCAAAACATCTATGTGATAGAGAAACATCGATCAGCCGCCTCCTGCACGCCCCCTACTGGGGATCGAGCAATCGAACCGGGACCTCTCAGCCCATGGGACGATGCTCAATCCACTGAGCCACACCGCCCGGCTCACCAATGATTTTATACCATTCCGGTCACAGGCTCAAGGCCTCCCTGCCCGCTCACAGTGCCCTGATCCAGGTACGGTCCCACACAGCAGATAAGAGAGAGAAGACACCCCTGGGAACCCTGCATCTCCGAGAACAGTACGGTTAGAAGAGGGACTCCAAGGTCATTGCCTCAGGCGGTCCTGGGCAAGGCCAAGCTTGATGCCAGCCTTGTACCCATTGTCATCTTCTGCTCAGACGGCCACGATACTGTCCTCGGGGCTGAAACTACAGAAATCTGTTTTCTCACCCTTGTGGCGATTAGAAGTCCCCGATCAAGGTGCAGGCAGGGTTAGTTCTGCCCAAGGTCTCTCTCTCTCTGGTTTGCAGACCACGGCCTTCTCTCACTGTGTCCCCATGAGGCCATTTTTCTGTGTGTGTGTGTCCCTGCTGTCTTCCTCTTCTTATAAAGACACCAGTCAGATTGAATTAGGGTTTCAGCCTATGACCTCATTTAATCTTAATCACTTCTTTGTTTTATTTTAATATTTTCTTTATTGATTTTAGAGAGAGAGAGAGAGAGAGAAACATCGATGAGAGAGAACATCGATTGGCCGCCTCCTGCATGCCCCTCACTGGGGATTTGGCCCACAGCCTGGGCATGTGCCCTGACCAGGAACTGGTGACCTCTTGGTGCATGGGTCGACACTCAACCACTGAGCCACACTGGCCGGGCCTTAACCACCTCTTTAAAGGCCCGATCTCCAAACACAGTCACATTGGAGGTGAGGTCTTCACCATGAAATCGGGGGATGGGACCCAGTGTGTCCCGTAGGACTCATACACCTCGTATCAGACTTGTGAACACTCCTCTTAGCTATGTTTGATTTATTTTAACATGCTTTGGTAGAATTTTGTTTATACCGAATAAAAATAATAATAACAGTAGCTAGCGTTCACTGAGCATTGGTACAAAGGGGTGTCTTATCACCTGTGATGGATAGGCCCCTGCCACAGTCCTAGGCCAGTTTGCGCGTCAGGAGACTGAGGCCCACGAAGAAGCTGGAAAGATCACACGCGGTCAGCGGCGAAGCCAATATAACAAAGTGGATTTGTGACCACAGTTCATGCTTCTCTCTCCCTGGTTTGCCGCCTCTCGTGTGCCAAGTGCACCTTGCACTGTACGGGTGTGTGATTCTCTTTGTGTTCATCTGCAGGCAGGGAAATGTCATCTTCCTCTTCTCAGAAATGCCTTTCCCAGCACCTAGCACACGTGAACTGATGGGTGTCCTGGCTTTTCTGCGCCTCCCTCAGCAGCTCCCCATTCTCCCCTCCGCTCCGCCCCGCCTGCTTCCCCTGCCTGTAGGGTAGCTCCTGTTCCCTCTCTCTCCGGGAGCCCTCTGCCCAGGCATATGCTGGTGGGTGCTCTTTCTGTCACTGTCTCAGTGGAGTCCATCAAAATCATAGCCTCTCCACCCACTCCCACTCCTGGGCCTACCAAACCCTGCCCGGCTGTCTCCCCCCATCGTGGTCATCACCTTCAAACACCCAGTGTGCTTGACTGACTTGTAGAATTTATTGTTACATATCTTCTCTCTCTGCAAGAATAGAAGCTCTACAAGAACAAAGACTTCTGTGGGCTCTGTCTCACAGTTCCTTCCAAATACCAAGACAAGGCCTGCCTCCTCGTAGGCAGGAATTAGATGTTTACTGAAGGGATCTATCAGATTGCATGTGTGTGAGCTTTGGTGTGGGTCCTGTCTGTGGGGGATGAGTGGCCGCAGAAGGTGCTCTGGAACCCGGTTCAGCTTCTGAATGTGACAACGGTGCCTTTTTCTAATTCCTCTGGATCACGAATTCCGCCCTTTTTGTTTGATTTAACACCTGATTATGTTGCCTTCGTTATCTGTGCATTGGAGGGTGTTATTCATTATGGGCGGTTACAGAATTTTCATAATTAATCTCTAATTGCAATACTTGAAGAGCATTTCCCATGAAAAACGATTTACAAATTAAACCCAGTCTCACCTTAGATCATTAGCACAGGTCTGACGAATGTGCGTGACGGAGGTTCTCTCTAATGGCAACGTGTTGATTTTATAATCAACGGAGGTTAAGGAGCCTTTTTGCTTGCAGACCTGCAATTTAAACTTAGGACGTTTGTCATCAAGAAAGATTTCTGTAGAGCACACAAGTTGAGCTCAAATAATCATCCCTGGTTCTAGTGCATTAACATTCTTTGCATAATATATAGCGACCATTTTCAGCACAAAAGATTTTTCTTCATATCGACTCGATCAGTAAAAGTACTTTCCAGCTCACTGACCGATTTAATAAATCAGGGCCCATCTAAGTAAGGAAGGGGCATAATTTATTCCGTTTTTCTTTCGAGAGAGAGAGAGAGAGAGAGAAATGGCATCCTACTTATCTGCTTTATAAATTAAGAAGAGAGAGTACAAAACTTTATTTAACGGAGGCAACAAATACAAATTAGACTGCAGTCAGAAGTTACGGTCAATTAAGAGAAGGGGGAAGTCGGGCAGCCGTGCAGTGAGGGGAAAGGAAGAGAGAAGGAAATTGAGAGTAATTTACTGAACTGTGGAGACGGAGACGTATAAGCACCGAGGGGGAGGCTGTACATCACGGAGCAGAGTAATTTAGAGTTGGAAGGCCAGAGACTTCACCGACTTCAACCTCCTTTTTTATGGATGGGAAAAATTGATGCTGAGAGAGACTTGGAGGTTTGATGGAAGCCACACAGTTTACCCAACACAGTCCACAGTCCTGATGGGGAGAGAGAGGTAAAGACGACAGCAAGAAGAAAGGTGGATAACTGCAGAAGCTCAGGAAGACCCAGGACCAGAGACAATCAAAGGCGGAGAGCAGAGAAACAAAAAAACGCTGCCCCCCCCAACCCTTTCTGGACTGGGGCCTGCCTACGTAAATAAGGGCACATACGTAGATCTAAATGTTTGCCTTACTAAGAATAAAATGATGATTGAATCAAGATTTATTTGCTCTGACAATCGGCCCTTTTTAAATCTCCAATCTTTTTTTTTTTTTTTTCTTTTTTTTTGGCATGTTGACATTTACTTAGAGTCTTTTAACAATCTCTCTTCTTCGAACTCTCAACTATTGCTGAGACCCATTAAATATGAATTATTTCCAAATTAAATACATCCCAGATAGTTTGGAAGAGTGGAGTGTTGAGAGAAGTAAGATCATAAAAGTGCCGGGAGAAAATATAGTTGAGTAATTATATTATTTTGGATTTGCGAAGTTCTTTCTGAGGCTAATACCAAAGGCAGAAATCATACACATAAAATAGATGGATGTGAGTACATAAACATGCAAAACTTTCAAAGGGAAAGAGAAACTTTATATATATATTAACACAAATGGGGAGGCTGTAGTTGTCAAATTTACAACAAAGAGTTAAAACCCGAAATAGTGTTATGAACAAATAAGAAATATGACTTCTCCTATTCTCCTCATGAAGAAACAAAATATAAAAATTGGTAAAACATTCAAATCATTCAAATCACAATATTTGAAGCCATGCAAATTTAAACAAGGAACTCTCCCCACCCCCCACCCCCCCCCACCCCCGCCTGTAAATTCAAAAGGCTCCCGCCTACTGTTCGACTTGGTGTGGAGAAGGTGGGAATATCATACTCTCTGGGTGAAATACAAATTGTTACATTCTTCTTAGAGGAAAATATATTTCAAATGCCTTCCAAATGTATATGCCCTTGTAGCCAGCAATTACAGTTACAAGAATCAATTATAAGTAGAAACTGGACAAGTGTGCCAAGGTGTTTACAGGGATATTTATTTCAGTATCGTATACAATGGAAATCAGAAGAAGTTTGAAAGTATCGTCACTGTGGAAGGGAAACTCGGTTATCCTGCATTCCCAGGGCCAGCTGCTGTGCAGATTTAAACAAGATGGTCTAGCTGTATACTGATTGCTTGGAAAATGTTTTATGATATATGAAGTGCAAAAAAAAGCAAATTTCAAAACAATGTACATCATGATTGCATTTCTTCCATTGCTTTATTTTTTACACACGTGTATGCTCATAGATAAAAGCAGAAAAGGCTATTTGTTAAAAGTGAAAGTACGTAGTTATATCTGAGGAGCGTTACAGATTCTCTTTTTCATTTCACTTATCGGTGTGTTTACGGTTCCACAGTGAAAAACTGTTACATTTGTAATCAGGGGGAAAGAGAGGGAGATATCTAAAAGCAAGGATTTTTCCATTTTAGCATATTTTGATAGGATATAGTCTTAGTTGACTGTGTGATGAAAATGTAAATGGCTAGGCATTTATTGGACAAAAAGCCCTTGGAAAGCCCTCATTGCAAACATAAAGCCCATAGGTGCTAAAATGATAGAAGCCAAATCAAATTAAAATTTTAACACATAAAAGGTGACTAATGGATTGAAATTCTTCCAAATTGTGGCAAAGGCCCAAATCCTCTTTAGCGCAAGGTGTGAGGCCGAGCTGACAACAGATTGCAGAATGGGAAATCCGTCCAGATGGTTGTTTCTAACAACTTTGCCCTCTACTATCCCCCAGCTTTGATCAAGAAGGGCACTGGACTCCCTTCGATTCATCCTCTCTTCAAACATTTTATTTAAAAAGAAAGAATCCCTGGAGAATCCTTATTCAAATCTGTGAACTGCCCGACTGAGAACGGCAGGCCTGGGCTTTATAAAGATAATGGAATCTTCGTCTGTCATTTCATGGCCGAGGATTTTCAGGTCCCAGCAAATGCTAATCCGTCTCTGCGACCAAGGCTTTGACCCACCAGCCCGGGCTGCTGAGTCGGCCACATTGTACACTTTTCCTCCACAGAATAGAACAGGTGATAGGAATCAATCCCCGACTGCCAGGCTCCCCTAACTCTCACAACCCTGCTGACCACTCCGTCACTGAAGACATCCGCAACACGGACGTCTACGGGGCCCTGACCCTGGAGCTCTTCTTCCGCAACAGACAGTCAACACCGTTTAAGACCATAGACGAGAGAATGAGGCAGATCTGACCCAATGTGGCCACTTGGGAGCTTTGAGTCTTTGAGTTCACTTCTGAATTTCTCTGAGCCTCAGTTTTCTCATCTGTACAATGGCTGTAGTAGTAATAAGCCTACCTGGCCAGGTCGTTGTGACGACTGGGTGATGAACATCTATAAGGCATATGGTAGAGTGCCCACTACATAGCCTTCGATAAAAGAGTCACCGTTACTTCATTAACAGTACAGTCGTCCCTCGTTTATCGCGGTTAATCCGTTCCAGACTCTAGCGGTTGCACCTGGCGTTGAAGGATTCCTGGGGTGCAGTCCATACGTACAGTAATTTTAATTTTAATTGTAATACAGGGGTGTATAATTGACTCAGACAACCGAGCGCACGCTGTATCATTTTCACTGCCTCGATCAACTTTTTAATGAATATATTTGAAAAAACTGTGATAGAGGGAAGCCGCGAAAGTCGAAGCGCGAAGTGGCGAGGGACGACTAGATTGTTTTTCTAAATCACATCACATATTTTGTTTAATCATTTTAACTGCTATTCATTTTATCTAACTTCCAGAGAAGCTGTTACTCTAAAATATAGACATGTATATGAACTTGAGTTTCTCCTTTTGTACCAACTGCTTTTTTTTTTTTTTTAATAAAAAGCATAGCTAAGGTAGTTACAGACACAATTAAACCCATTTGGATATAATGGTCCAGTGACTTCTTCTGTGAACTTGGTTGGGAATATTTTAATATTTTCATGCTGATGAACCTCCATCTAACCCTGTGACTTACTCAGAAAATCACAGTGAACTTGCTGTTTGTGCTATATGTCTTGCAGTGACATTTAGACAAAAGCAATGAACTCTAACCTGACCTGGTAATAAATGTGGCATGGTTGACTTTTGTGAAAAATGATTAATTCCAACTTCCAGCCACCCCGGACGAGGCCCTGGGAGCCGTTCCCGTAAACTCCAAAGCAACGCATCTCGTGAGGCCAGAACCAGGCCTTACCGTCACATTTCAAGTGGGCTGCTCCCTTCCCACTGACTGACTTGTTAACCGTGTTCCTACATTCATGTCTCTCTGCCTTTCCACATTTCTTTCAATAGATAATGCTACGGAACTGAATGGCATCAGATTAAAGACCAGAGAACCGAGAGATCTCTATAAATTTATTTTCTATAGGAAACCAGATAAGACTTCCAAAACAGCTTATATAATTTTGGGGTGTCTCCAAACATTTGATTTCTGTAGTCAGTGGATTGCATCTCAGAAGACAGCCGCTTTTAATTAGGCATTGTAGCCCAAAGGGGAAAAGCCTCGAGTTTCTCTATTAAGGAAGAGCCAGTTCAGAGCGAGAATTGCTAAGTACAGGTGGCTGTCTCTTCTCCTCCCAGAACTGTTCAAGGCGAGATGAATGAAAAGGGAGCTATCGCCGCGGTCCCCGACTAAGTGCGCACCTTGTGTCGTTCGCAGGTGGTGCCGGGGGCCAGCAGGGCTTCCTGGGCTGCATCCGCTCCCTGAGGATGAACGGGGTGACGCTGGACCTGGAGGAAAGAGCGAAGGTCACTTCTGGCTTCAAATCCGGGTGCTCGGGCCACTGCACCAGTTATGGGACCAACTGTGAGAACGGAGGCAAATGCATAGAGAAGTACCACGGTTACTCCTGTGACTGCTCCCACACGGCCTACGACGGCACGTTTTGCAACAAAGGTAAGGCAGGCCCAGTCTCCGGTCGTGTTTACACATCTCGTTGAGCCCAAGTCATCCGTGCCGTGGTTTTTCGGCTGCACGCAGGCGCGCCTTGGTTCTGAAGGTGAGATGTTCTGAAGGTGAGATGTTCCGGTTCTTCTCCCACCTTAGGAAGGGCGTCTCCGTCATCCCCAGTCTGTGCTTTAATAAGGTGAGATGAGAGAACCTTGGGGTGTGGTGCAGAGTTTCCCCCAGTTTCAGCAGAGTGTGCACTCACTACATCACCAAGCAAATAGCCGTATCACACCTCATGGCGAGTGACAGAGTGAGTGGCCTCTGAAAGGAGACTCGGGCCTGACGCGCCCACTGAAAGAGCTCGGAGGGGGTCAGCACACCGGACAGGTGGGCTGCCAGTGGCTCAGTGAACGCAGCCCAGGGTCTTGACGCTCACCCCACCCTCACCTCCAGCTGCTAAGAGACCGGATTCAAGCTGGACTCCCAAGAAAGCCTCTCTGTCCCGTTATTGTCCCTGTTATCATCATGACTCTTACTCAGGATCCTCTGTGGGTGGTTCTCAGCCTCAGCTATTCTGCGGGAAAACTGAGATACCACCTCTAATGGGCCAGCTCAGAGCATCGGCTGTTACTGCGTTATCTCAGTCCCTCTCATCCCCAGTAAATTCCGCAGAGCCAGTTAGCAGACTGCAAGAGCCCAGTGTGTCTGTGTGTTGTCATATACCTGTGATCCTGCGTGGCCGGAAGAAACTCACTCAGCTAATGCAACCTGGGCTGCCTTCACTTCCCGTAAGTAAGCAAGAGGGCTGGAGAGAGGCAGGTGGACACCCCCCCTGAGCTACCGCTGAGATGCGTGGGAGTCGCTCTTCTCTCTGAATGGACGTGCAGGGTTCGGTGACGTTGTCTGCACACGGCTGGTGCGTCTCTGCCTGAGAAGCTTTGCGTGAGCAGCCTGTTCGTGCTCTCGGAGATGCACGGAGGACGATTGTCCCGGCATCATGCACACGAAATGCCGCCCAGCAGGGGAATCATCCTGTCCCCTTCTCCGTGCGTCCAGGCCACTGTCTGACAGTGCTATCCTGTGAGCACACAGGTGAGGCCAGACGGGGTTTGAAGAGGGAGCACGAGACGACAGCGAGGCGGGAAGGAACACCGTCGCTGGAGGACGTCTCTGCACGTCAGCGGTGTGGCTCCAGGGCGTTTCTCCCCTGGGACCGCACGGTTCCGTGATTCTCCCGTGGCACACCCTGGCATGCGTTTGCAGAATGCATTCATTTGGCACTTGTAGAAATGACAGTCTTGCAATTACCCTCCGTTGTGCTTGATGCTGATTGGATGAAATCATTCCTTGGCCAGAGTGATGTCTGAATGCAATGGAGTGGGCGGTTGTGCCTGAGAGATTTCACTCCGGGAGCCCCATTTAAAGGAAAGCGAGAGCCCCTTGTTTGGGGCGAGTAGGTTAAGCGCGGTGGCTCACACAAACCTCTGGGTTAACGGGTGAGCAGGCAATATTCACAGACAGAAAGGCAGCTTTCTAAAGTCCAATGAAGCCTGTGGGTGTCCTCTGACCTCATCTCAAAGGGTTTACACAAAAAACACCTAAATATTCTCTTAATATCTGTTCAGCAGGAGGAGTTTACATTTGACTGAACTTAGTGGCTAGAGCCCAAAATAAATAACATTCAAAACTGCAGAACCTATTTGGAAAGTATGTGTGGGCATCCCTCTGAGTCAAGACTTGCTAGTTGGGGAGAGGGACAGTGTTGCTGATGGAGAGCAGTCTCGCAGCCTTCCAGGGAGGTGCGGTGTGCAGGAAGGCGAGCCGGTTCATGGACCGGGATCTTCCCTCTCAAGCCTCTAGCCAGGTGCCCCTGCTCTGGGTCCCACCTCCTAGGTGTCCTGGTATTTGCACAGCAGCTTCTATGACCACACCCTCTCAGAGGCGCCACAGTCCCCCATCAAGGATGGAGCTCATGGAAGTCCTTGGCGTGTCTTCCTTTGAGATTACAGGTCTGTGCCTCTGAGTGTGGAATCGATGTTCACAGGATTTCACTCAGTGAATAAAGCAGGTAGCACCACACCAGCCCGATTTGTTTATACAAAACCAATCACACACACGCGCGCACACACACGGAAAGCAAAGTGCGAGAAAACACACCAAAGTATTAGCTGTCGTTATTTTTAGAGGAGGATGAAAACACCAGTATTTATTTTCTTTTTCTTTCTTTTTTCTTTGCTACATCTTCTACCCTCCACTCATTGCTGTATCACCTCTAACCTCCTCCTTTTTGCCTCTTTGGGGCAAGAACAGTAGTACTAAGAGTCATTCAAGGGTCAGCTATCTCTGATCAGAAAGTATCTAGTTCTTAACCAGAAATCATTAACCCATCTAGACCTGCGATCTGGAATGAAGTAGCATCTCAGGTGGAAAGTGCATGTGATTAAATCACCCTTGAAATATCCATCTCTCGGTGCACTGAAGAGAGCCCAGTTGTTCCCAAGCCTCCGAAGCAATCACCCTTCGTATGGTCACTAGAAGAACTGCCTTGTTGGGGCCAAGTTGTATGAAAATAAAAGGCTTGAGACATTGGTCTCACACTCAACCATGTGAGAGGCTCTCACTAGGACATGCATGGGACCCAACCAACATAGCCCGAAGGGGCATGTGTGACAGGTCTCTGCTCGCTCTCTCTCTCTCTCTCCCTCTCTCTCCTTCCCTCCCTCCCTCTCTTTCCCTTTGGCATATTTAAGCATAAGCTCTATTCCTTTATTGACTTACTGACTTAACAAACATTCAGTGAACACCTGATGTGTCTGAAAGCCTTGAATAATGTGTGGTTGAGTCTGACGATATTGAAATTCTCAAAACATTCCGATGGCTTATGGATACGAAGTCAGGAAGACCTAGGGACCATGAACACAGTGGGTGAGAATTAGCTGTCATCCAGGCTGCTGGAAACAGTCGTCATTATGGCCCTTCCGCTGAGCCAAGATTCACAGGAACTTATCAGGAGGCCCCAAAATATCTCCTCATTCACTTGTCTGCGTGCTTTTTATGTTCATCAGCTCAACCAGCATCGCAGTGGGAAAATAGGTATCTTTAAATACTCCGAAAATGCTTTTTTTTTTTTTTTTAGTCAAAAGAATTTTGTTTTCTTCCCAAACATTCGTTTGTAAGCCAAGATGAGAAGGACCAAGGTCACAGGACTGCAGAGCCGGGAGGAGTGAAGGATGGATGGTTCAGTGATTCCACTGTCACCGTCATTGACAGTCACACAATACACACCACCCCGTGGGGTCCATCTCCACCTCCTGCTCTCCCTGTGAGAATCATGGCATGGACTAACCCTTCATGCTCTGTGTTCCTCGTGTGCTAAGAAGCTGTTCACGGCCCACTCGAGTCCCTGCCTGGAGAAGGCGCCATGGAATCGGACGTGGGTCTGAACCCAGCTTGCTCACTGGCGGGTTGTGAGACCTCGGGCCAGCTGCTTACCTCCACTGGCCTCCTCTTTAGAGACGCGTGATTCCTGCTTCCTCACCCCGCGGGGAGGAGCCCGTGGAAGGACGCGGACAAGTTTCCAAATGGAGAGCCAGCCCGCGTCGGGGGAACAGCAGCTGTCCCTTTCCTTCCTCGGCACTCCTTCCCTTTTGGGTCTGTGTTTCTGTTTTTGCTTTGAACCGTGTCACTCTTTCATCCTTCTCTAAAAGCGTGAAATGTCAGGCGCCTGGCGGGCAGCATTCCGGTCGCCTCTGGGTGCCACACTTGGAGAACAGAGGCAGTGTCGTAAAATGTCAACGCTACTCGATTATGGTTACAGCAATAGTATTCGGAAGGTGGAACCTTAGTCTCCGATGCCTAAACCCTGATGGACTGAGACCATGTGCATTGTCTGGAAGACACCGTCGGAGACAATAGTCACTGTGTCCCAGGGGTCCTGCCCAGGAGTGTAATTCCTGGTGCAAAGTAGCCGTCCCTGTCAAGAGCCAACTTGAGCCACAAAGCCCATCAGGAGACAGGAAAGCATTCAAAGACGTCGGGACTCTGTTTTGCTGGAAGGAGACCTCAGACTCAAGTCCAAGGTAAATCTCTGAGGGGGAGAGCGGTCCCCACCTTGCCTCCTAGAGGCATGTTCTGTAGCCGGAGGGAGAGGAGTTTGTCCAAAGAGCTCTGAAGATTTCTTCTCCGTGGCTCCGGGCATGGCCCAGGGAGCAGAGTATGTCTAGGGGCTGCCCTTTTAGAGCAGGTTCGAAGCCTTTAAGGGGAAATTAATTAATAAAAAATGTTATAAACAAGCGAGGGACAAAAAGAAGAGAAATATTGGAATTCTGCATCTTAGACTCTCATCCCTATATGAAACTGATTTAGCTGTTGGCAACATTGATCTTTTTTTTTTTTTCTCGATCCCAGCTTGGAGGAGAGTTTCACACCAGCAGGGAGAGGTGCTTTTCACAGGCTTTTTTTTTTTTTTTTTTCATTTCCAGTTGAAACAGGTGGCTTTTTGTTTGGATGATGGCCCAAAGGAACAAGAATAGAATTCTTTTTCCTTTCCTCTTAGAGTGCTAGTCAAGAAGAGACAATATTCCTCATCTTTTAACATGTTTCTTAAATCTTCAGACCTTAGGATGCAACTTAAAAATATAATGAAAACAGATGAAGATAATCTGATTAAAAGCTTAAAAAAAGGGAAAAGTAAGAAAGTACTTACGTGTAAGTCCACAAATACTTACGGACGAAAGAAAATACTTTCAACTTAATTCTAAATAGTCAAAGTGCAGAAATCGTTTAGGTGACTTCATTATACAATTTTGTGGTAAAAAAGAAAAGAAAAGAAGAAGAAGAAAAGAAACATTCCTTTGGGAAAAGGAAAACCTGGTCAATCAATTTCCTGGAGAAAGGGATTTAAAAATTCAGTGGGAAAAAGCAAGCCTTGTGAAACATTGCACATAACCGAGGAGAGTTTTTGAACTTGCATTCGATGTAAATAACATTTTTTTCAAGTTTGTGCCATTTTTCTTTTTTTTTTTGTTTTTTTTGTTTTTTTGGTTTTTTTTGGTATGTGCCCCTAGCGGGAACCGAACCCGGGACTCTCTGGTCCAGAAGTGCCATTTTTCTAATACCCACCAGGTTTTGGACCTTTTTGGATACAACTAATTTTTTTTTCCTGTGTGTTTCATTTGTGCGTGTTGTTAAGTGTTTTTATTCCCTGTTCTTCCGCAATCATCAGAACTCTAAATAATGTGAAGTTTACAAAACTAACACTGTCATTCCCTACATACTAGCTCCGTGGTTTCAGCAGAAACTGCATTTCTTTTTCTTTTTTTTTTTTTTCTTTATTGATATTAGCAAGAGAGAGAGAGGAATGGAGCAGGAGAGAGAGATAGAAACATCGATGAGAGAGAACATTGACCAGCTGCTTCCTGCATGCCCCCCACTGGGGATCGGGCCCACAACCTGGGCATGTGCCCTAACCGGGAATCGAACCAGTGACCTCTTGGTGCATGGGTTGACGCTCAACCACTGAGCCACACCGGCTGGGCGGAAACTGCATTTCTTTTCTTTCATGAACCTAAAAGGATTCAGTCTAATAAATTGTCCAGAGGGTTTTGCTTTTAAATCACCCATGTTTCCGGCTCCTACAAGCATGTCCATTTGCCAATGTCCCCATTGCCCTTGAGCATCTCAGCATGTCCACAGGGCCCAAGGACCTGCCTCCGACATGCCGTTTCTCCACCCAGCCTTCTCTGTGCTCATTCCCAGCAGACAGCTCTGGGCTAGCAGCTGGCTCCATTCTAGGCACCCCGGGCCAGAGGAAGTTGATTTTCTAACGGATAAAGCCTGAGGGTTTTTGAGCTGACCTCTCAAATCTGTTTAATCTGCCCATTTTATAGACAACCTGGCTTTGAACTCATTCACATATTTTTGCAATCTATTGTAATTGTGGTAAGATAAATGGGTTTCTTACTTTTTTTTCTCTAGTTAAAGCCAAATCCCAAGGAAATGGAAATGATTAGGGTCCCCTGAGCCCTCTGTGCCATCCCTTGCTTGGCATTTGAGATGTATTATCTTCATGTTCTCATGAGGTCTGGGCCCATGATATACTGAAATGTTCAATTCAGCCGAACAATATTCTCTACCTGACTCTTCCAGGTCATGAGTTCACTAAGTAGAACATGGCTTCTAATCTATTCCAGTTCTGTAAGGCAAAGATTCCCAATTACATTGAATTATTGGCAGTAACATTGAACGTATCTATATTCTGTATGAATGAAGTAGACCAAGTGTCTTGGTAATCATCTAATTTATTCACGTACACTGGCCATAATTCTCGTGAAATACAGAAACATTTGCTGAACACCTGCTGGGAGGGGAGACGTAGATTGACAGTGAGGAAAGCCAATGTAAATAAATGACTCTAGGTTTGAAATGAAGTGGAGGTGACAGACCCAGCAATGATGCAAAGGGAGAGCGAGACAGAAGTGCCGTGTGCAACCTGGGGTTAATGGTAGAGATGCTTTTAAAGTCCCACCCAAGGGTAGCGTGGTCGATCGTGTCAGGTGGCATCTAATCCAGGAGTCTGAAGACCCTTTAAAAAACGTTGGTCATGAATGAATCTGAAGTCTGAAGATTCAGGAAGCCCTATGAACCTCAAGCAAGACAAAAATAAAAACCACTTAAAATATGTAATTAAAGTCGAAAGACAAGATTTTAAAAACAATTCAATTTTTTTTAAATTGTCCCTAAAAGAATACCTTTGATCTTTGCAGGGACTATTTGTATGCCTTCCAAATGACAACATTAGATTGCTTTGGAAAATTAAGAGTGGACAAAATATTTTTAGGATTTAGGTCGGTTTAACTGTTTTTTTTATTTACACGCCGCCAGCCAATAATATTTTGGGAAGCTTTTCTTTCTTTCGTTTCTAAAATGAAAATATAGGAAAATTTTCAAATGGGCCAAAGACCTTAAGAGACACCTCACCAAAGAAGACATACAGATGGCAAATAAGCTTATGAAAAGATGCTCCTTAACACGTCAACAGAGAAATACAAATTAAAACAGCAGTGAGATTCCACCACACACCCATTAGAATGGCCAGAATCCGAAACACCGACACCACCAGACGCTGGCGAGGCCGTGGGGCCACCGGAACTCTCGTGCATTGCTGGTGGGAGTGCCACGTGGTGCCGCCACTCTGGAAGACAGCTTGGCGGTACCTTGCAAAGCTAAACATACTCTTCCCATATGATCCTGCCTGCATGAGCCTTGTTATTTACCCAAAGGAGCTGAAAACATATGTCCACACAAACATCTACACGCAGATATGGATAGCAGCTTTATTCATAATTGCCCAAACCTGGAAGCAACCAAGATGTCCTCCCATAGGTGAATGGACAGAGATGCTGTGGGACAACCAGGCAATGGAATACTATTCATTGTTAAAAAGAAATGAGCTGTCAGGCCATGAGAAGACATGGAGGAAAGTTCAATGCGTATTATTACGGGAAAGGAGCCAATCTGAAAGACTACCTACTGTAGGATTCCAACTAAATGATACTTTTAAAAAGGGCAGAAAAAAAATGAGACAGTAAAAAAAAAAAAAAAAAAATCAGGGGTTGGGGGAGGGGAAGGAGGGATCAATAGGAGGAGCACAGAGGATTTTTAGGGCTGTGAAAATGCTCTGTATGGTACTGTAGTGGCGGTTTCGTGTCATAACACATTTGCCCGAACCCACACGCTACACAACACCCAGAGTGAACCCTAATGTAAACCGTGGCCTTCGGGTGATGACGGTGTGTCAGTGTGGGTTCATTGATGACGACAAATGTGCCCCTCTGGTGGGGGACATCGATAGTGGGGGAGGCTGTGCTTGTGGGGGGCAGGGGGTCTATAGGAAATCTCTGTACCTCCCTCTCAATTTTTCTGTGAACCTAAAACTGCTCTAAAACAATTAAGTCTTTTAGAAAAAGAGAGAGAGAGAATAGGGAGTTTTTTCCATTTTCTAAGATGTTATTATTCTCCCATCTTTTCTGTAACCCCCACTTCCTGAGAGTTTTTTATGTCTAATGGTACACCCACTCTTTGTACTTGTGTTTTAAAGGTACTCCTTCAAAGATAGATCAACAAATGAATATGTAAATAACAGTTTATCCCCGCTTTTTGGTCAAAGGGGGCCTTCTAAGAACTCTGTTAACTTGAACGCTACCACATCTCATGTTGATACTCTCAAGTGCTTCCTTTAGACTTGTGCAAAGGACTTACCCTTGACCACCGCAGTAGGCCATTTTACTTCCTGTGTTTACTTCACGAAAAGATGGGTCCGATGCAGCTTAAAGAAGGGTCATCAACTCAGCCCTGGGGGAATCGTTCTCTCTGCCAACCTCGTGACAGCAACCTGTTCCTTTCCACCCTGTCCCCGTGACCGGCAACATGACCGACTATTCTAAACTAATTTTCTTTTTTAACAAAACACTCTGTGCATTTTTTCATTTTTCCCAGTTAGAGAGGGAAAGCTACTATTATTCAGAGCAATGGAGCAGAAGTACCCGGAATTCCCACTTCAACATCACAGAAAACACGACTAGGCGGTCAGACCGCCCTCTGGGCACTTGGTGTCTTTCTAAATTGCGTTATTAGAGAAAATGCATTATTCACAGGATTGTGAGGATCAAACTGATTTATGTGAGAGTGCTTTGAAAAGCATTCATATTATGCAAATGCAAATTATTATTAAGGTTATTAATTACTCAGTCACGTGTCCTGCAGTGGAGGGGTCTCTTCAGTGAGACACCTGCAAGGTATGACATGTTGCCATTCAAAAGCCACCAGGACCCGTGCTCAGAACTTTTCTGTCCACATTGATACTGTTGCCATAACTGAGCGCGGAGAGCCACCTGCCCCCTATTTATGTGGGCGCTTGGCCATGTCGCCGTAGCAGCACATGCATCGCCCAGAAGCTCAGTGATTCAAGTTCAGCCAGACTGTGGACCTCAGCGCTACACTGTTTCAGGGCCTGCTGCTGCACCCACAGTTCATCCAGCACGCGAATGCACGGCCCTGATTAAATCCCAGGCTGTGTCATGGGATCGCCATGAATCTTTTGACCATTACTGCAGCAGGCACCCTTGAGATTAAGTTGGGATGGATTTAGAAGCATCCTCGTGGGGTTATTATTGAGGTCTTTAGAAAATCATATTGGTTCCTTGAATGCTTACAGAGTTTCAAGAAATAAAAAGTGTGACTGCTGCATTCTAGAAACCTCATCTGTCATGCTCCCCTTGTCCCAAATGGTCAACGGTCTCTCTGCCCTTTCCACCTCCTTATTAAGGATGACACCTCTAGTTCCGACTGATGAGGTCAGGTATCTCTCATGTTTAATCTGAACGTACCCCAAATATTTACACAAGTCCACCGCTAGTCGCTTCTTAGTTTTCAGAACCAGAGATGAGTAAGGTTCTAAGTAAAATGCTTTCTAAAACTTTACTAATTGCAGTCATGGAATTTAAATCCCTTTCAAGTAGGGATGTTTTAGCCTGTTAGCTTTTATAATTTCTTAATTAATGACTCTTAAAATGGAATCTTGTAAATTCAGTTAAAAATATAAATTAAGGCCCTGGCCAGTTTGGCTCAGCAGTTAGAGCGTCGGCCCGCGGACCAGAGAGGCCCGGGTTCGGTTCCCGCTAAGGGCACGTACCTCGGTTGCAGTTGGTCCCCGGCCCCAGTTGGGGTTGTGTGGGTGGCAGCCAGTCGATGTGTCTCTCTCAGATCAATGTTTCTCTCTCTCTCTTCTTCCCTCTCTCCCTCCCACTCTATCTGAAGATAAATGCAAAAATGTCCTTGGGTGAGGATAAAAAAATATATATATATATACACACATATACATGTATATGTATATGTGTGTGTGTGTGTATATATATATATATATATATATATAAATTTATATATATATATATAAATTAAGTACTATAAATCAAATTAAAGCAGTGGACCAAGTTGTAAATTTCAAACAAATTCATAACTACCCCCCCCAATAAATAAGGGGACATGTTACCTTGTGTGATTTCGTCAAGTGTCCTACAGAATCACAAGCCGCACGCACTTATCACCACTCTTCATAACATCTTTAAAATCATCAAGGACTATTTCAAGCAGTTTTACTTCTATTCCTTATCACGAATCTGTCACTGTTCAGACTTCCAGCTTCTGCCCTAACATTCAGATGTCACTGGGTTACTATCTCAGCAATTCTTCAACTGCTCTTAAACTGTTAAGAGTCCGTGAAGCTCTCTTTGTCAGAAAATCAAAGTATCTCGTGGTTGAAAGGCTATCACATTGTATTCAACTGACGTATTACTGAACCCCTCCTGCTGTGCCAGGCACTGAGCTGAGTCTGTTTGTGATATCTCGCCTTATGTGTTCATCCCAGCAATTTTGAGGTGCAGGTATTAGTACTCCGATTTTTTAAAATGAATAAAGCGAGACTCACTGAGGTTAAGTTGACTATGCGAAGTCACAGGGCTAGTAAAGGACAGATTGGAAGTGGAACCCCAGGGCCCTGACTCCCAGCCTGGGGTTCCTTTCAGCACAAGGTCACTGGGTGAGAGCCACGCTGTGCCCAACAGAGGCTCGGAAGCACATTTGGGACAGCTCGCTCCAGATTCGGACGTTCCTGACAACTGGAGAGTTTCACCTTCATCGCCATTCAAGACGGAAAATGTCTTCATGAAGAAACAGGGGATGTCAGGCTCTGGGCTCCAATCCCTGTGCCTTTAAGAACTCAGGACCATCCACGCGCCTTCAGAATCCCCATCTCCAAGGAGATAAGTCAAAGCCCCTCACCTAACGCCCATCAATTCTACACTTCTCTTTCCTCTGCTGAGTCTTGGTGGGCACTAAAGCTGAGCTGCTCAGGGAACAGGAATAACAGGTGGTCACAGGCTCAAGGGGCAGGGACGGTTCCCCCAATGCTCCAGGAGGCCTTGACATAATCAGAACTCTAAATAATGTGATGTTTGCAAAAATAACGCTCTCTTTTCTCACCTATTACCTTCATGGTTTTAGCTGAAACTCTGTAGATTTCCTTTCCTTCATGAGTCTAAAAGGAGGCAATACAATGCACTGTTCAGAGTATTTTGCGTTTTCAGCTGTCCTGAAAGCAGGTCTGTTCGCCACTGTCCACGTTGCCCAAGAACACTTTTCATCACGTCTACGTGGTGTCCTTCCCGTGGTCATTGTCCTATGTGTGATGGCAAGTCAGTGACTCCACAGAGAGTGGCTGATACCTCCTGCCCACCTGTCTCTCTTTATCATTCATGACACCATGTTGGCCGAGCAGAGACCCAAGTCCCAAAAGCTCTGAATAATTTTCTCTTTGCTTCTCTTCCTTGGGCGCTCTCTGTGTTGCTGAGTAAACACACACACACACACACACACATACACACACACACACATACACACACACACACACATACACACACACACACACACACACACACACACACACACACAGGAAAACAGAGTCAGAGTGGAGTTGGACCTTTCTGACCACAGGTTGCAGATAACAAGCTATTTCTTTGCATGTTCGTCCCCACCCACATTCCATAGCCATCCTGTTGTGTGGCTCGTGGAGAGGACCTTTCTCTACGAATATATAACGTGAGGAATAGAGCGAGGGGCATGGGGCTCTGACCGAAGACCGTCTGCCGTGAGAGGACACCTAGACTGCTTTCGAACGAGGAACGTGATCTGCAGGCCGGGCGCTGTGAGTTTTCTTACTGATGAGACGCGTGCTCTGAATGACTGCTTGACGGCTGCTGAGGGACGGCAGGATCTCCGTCCTGGTCCAGAGATGGCCCTGTAAGGAACGCCCCTCTGATCACTGAAGTTCAAAAACCCAAACGAAACACGGAAATGACCATAATAATTGCCAGACACATTTGAGGGGCTGCGGCCGTCTGCCCCCTTGCTGCGTGGCTGTTGAGAGGAATCGGGTCCGCACCGTGAGCACCTGGCCTGGGAGCAGCCCGAGCACCCCCATCTCGCCTGCACAGCGGTGCTCTGCCCGCAGCACGAGCATTCTGTCCTCTGGCCAAAGGACAGAGTAAGAGTTATGGCACGAAGAAGGTAGCTATTCTCTAGACGAGAATGAAAGAATTCACAAGCCAGGACACAGCCGGCAAGCATCCTAGAATCCAGGGAAGGGGTCTTTGTGTGTTCCAGCTGCTAGAACACAATGTCACAGACTGAGTGGCTTGTAAACAACAGAAATATATTTCTTACTGTTCTGGAGGCTGGAAGGTCCAGGTTAGGGTGCCAGCATCGTCCGGCGAGGGTTCTCTTCTGGGCCACAGACTGACTGTACCTTCACATGGCCGAAGGGCTGAGGGAGCTCTGTGGGGTCTCTTTAACAGGCACTCATCCCATTCATGAGGGCTCCACCCTCGTGACCTAGTCACCCCCAAAGGCCTCACCGTCTAACACTGTCACTTTAGGGGTGTCAGGATTCCAACATGTGAATTTGGGGAGACACAAACAGCTAGGCCATCACAGTAGGTAACCCCTTTTATGAAAACAAACCGTACAAGCATATAGCTGCCCCTGCCCAGCTTCTCCCCTTCCGATGACTGACCCACCCTCGCCCCGGTGTGTGTGCCCACGTACACACACACACACACACACACACACACACACACACTCACTCCCGGAGTTTCTCACTGCCACTACTTCGGAGGGAATAGTTGACAGTCTTTAAATGAACCTTGTAGTGACTCTGTGGGTTCAGAAGGAAGAAACTGTGGAAGAATAAGCATAGTTTTAAGGGGTGCACTGAGAGACTAGCCGCTTTGACCCCAAGTGACTTGGAGCTGTATGACAGTTCACTCTCGTTCCTGTGGCCGGTCTTTCTCCTGACATCACTGGAGTTCGCGGGAGCGGGTCTGGGAGGAGGCGGGACACCTGCATGTGCACTGGTGATGGAGGCTGAGTCCCCTGGGCCCCGTGTAATTTAGGGGTGAGGAAGCACTGGACAAGCATCGAGGAGGTGGGTACAGTGACTTCTGTGAGGACAGAGTGTTGAAGGGCCTTAGAAGAGGCTGGAAGGACATCCTAGGACAGGAGAGGGAGTCCAAGCAGCCCTTCTTTCACGATCTGCCTGAGGCCAGCCCTGCACCGGCCAAGAGACAGGACACTTACCCTCACCGCTGCTACTGAGATCCAGAATCCAGGCTAACTGTGTTAGTGCTGTAATCGAGTGACGTTACCAACTGCATCATCTTTAGTTATTCATTCTTGTTAGATTATTGTACAGTAGGAAAATGTATTCTGAGTTCCCCAAATCAGTGCGTGCTGTTGTAAGTACTATGGATCGCCTGTATGTAGTACTAGTACGTATGGCATACACCTTTCTCCTCGAAACCCCTCGGTCTTCACGCCCATCATTAAAGAACACGACTTCATGTTCCAGCCAGTGGATTTACCAAATTCTATCTCACCTGAGTGTCCCAGAAGAGGGGAACGGCAGTTTCTATTTCTGCTCTTGAAATTGTTTCCAGTGTTTCGTTGTCAATAATACGGCGGTGAGTGATTTTGCACACGGCATTTCAGTATTTCGCATTATTGGCTTAGGCCGGATTGCCATCTGTGGAGAGGGAGTTAGAGGGTATTCGTGTTGATGGCTTTTCCTCTGCGGAGCCGACCTGATTCCCCAAAGCGCGGTCGTGTGTCCCTAGTGAGGAAGCCCGGGTCTCAGAACGCCCCCAACACTGTTCTCTCTCTCTCTTTTCTTCATTGTGAGTAAGCCAGACATGATTCTCTATCATTTAATTTGCGCTTCTTTAATTCCATTCGTAACAGCGAAATCACCTCCAGGCTCAGAAGTTCCTATTGCTGATGCCCTGAGTGGACAGGAGTGGGGATTCTGACCCGGACAAAGGCCATCAGAGACTGCGCAGAAATGCACTGTCAGAGGCCAATCAGATATTATCAAAATGTAACCTACGTACATTCTAGTTCACCCAGTAATCATACTCAAGAAATCTAACCTAGGGAAATACTGGTGCATAGAAATAGACAGGGGTGGGCAAACGTAGGGTTACAGTTGTTCACGTGGAAAAAGACTTGCAGGTTATGATTATTACCAATAAATAATAATACAAGAATACAGTGTTTTAAGTACTCACAACTGTAACCCTATTTGTGCCTGCCCCTGTGTGACTGTCTCACCACCGTGCCATACACCTGAAACTGATACAAAATAATATTGAAAGCAAACTGTAATTGAAAGGTTTAAAAAGAGAAGGGGGGGAAATGCACAAGCTGAAAATAAATAAAATGTAGACAATATAAAAAAAGAATACTTGCATTCATAACATCCATAAAAATGATGACATTAAATACCCCATTCAAATGATTGCTGAAAAGTGCAAATAAAAATATAGTAGGATAAAGACATTTTTATTCTTTCCCTCAATGCCACTGATATCAAAAGAAGGAAATAAAGGACCAAAAAGTGTATCTTCAACAAAATATGGAAATAGCCATTACAACAAACCACACATTAGGAAAAATGAATACCAGATACTTTGAAATTTGGATCAGAATATGAGAAGAGACACTGAAATCGAGTTTTCTTTTTTAAATATTTTTTGTATTGATGGATTTTAGAGAGAGATGGGAAGGGGGGGAGAGAGAGAGAGAATTATCAATTTGTGGTTCCACTTATTGATCTGTTCATTGGTTGTTTCTTGTATGTGTCCTGACCGGGAATCGAACCTGCAACCTTGTCGTATCTGGAGGACGCTCCAACCACTGAGCTACCCAACCAGGGCTAGGAGTTTTCTTTACTCAAAGTTCAGCAATTCCTTTAATTACATTCCAATTTCTGTCATCCATAACTTTCTTCTGAAATGCAGTTTTTTAATCCTATAAAAGCAACACAGATTGTAAATTATTTGCATCTGTTGATGCTTTTATAATTTTTTATAATGAATACATGTTCTTTAAAAAAAATCAATTTAGTCATTTTTTTAAATGAAGGGTTTTTTTTGTTTGTTTTTTTTTGTCGATGAACACAAATTTGGGGCAAGAGGATTTTCACCTAGCATTCTAAAATTACAAAATAATTCTTTATCTTTCCTTTCTCTGCAAATATGTTTGCCCTATTGTTGTTTCCAGAGCAAATACTAAGATGTTGAAAATGCTAGCCTGGCCATACCGAACAGATCGAGAGGTTGGGCCCAAGTCTCCGACTTTAGAGGAAGGTACAGATGTCAGAATCCAACACCTCTCACCCCCCAAGACACAGATGAGGACCAGGGCCAGCTTAGCCATTAGCTGGGGTGGGCACAGTGCCCACAATGCTGCTAGGGACCCACTAAAATATGTTAATTTCTTTTAAAATTATAGACGAAATATGGACTTTTAGGTCAAAGAAACTATTTTAATATATAGTATTAATGTATCTGTCATTATACCAACACAATCATGAAATACAACTTTTCATCGTTTCTCCTGCTTAGGACCCGTGAAAATCATACTGCAGCCCTGATGAGGTTCTGGCGGGCTTGGCTGTTCAGAGCTCTCTGCCCGTCTGACTGCTCTTGCCATCAGCCAGGTTGTGCCTTCTGCGGCCGTTGGGTTGACCCGCCCTCATTTCCCATATTCTTCACAGACGTGCTCCGTCCCAGCTCAGTGGACCTCTCATTGTTCCAAGTTCACTACTGTCCACCCCCAGCTCTGGTTCTCATTCCCACTCAGGCCCCATGAAGGACCCTTCCCATTTTTTTTTTTTAATCCTCACCCGAAGATATTTTTCTATTTATCTTCAGATAGAGTGGGAGGGAGAGAGAGGGAGAGAAAGAAACCTCGACGTGAGAGAGACACATCGACTGGTTGCCTCCCGCACGACCCCGAGCAGGGCCAGGGACGAACCGAAACCGAGGTACGTGCCCTTGGCCGGAATCGAACCCGCAACTCATTGGTCCTCGGGCTGACGCTCTACCGCTGAGCCAAACTGACCAGGGCGGACCCTTCCCATTTTTAATATTAGCTCCACACCCCTAGAAAAAAATAGGAAGGAAGAAAACAACCGACTTAAAAGCAGGTCTGGCTGGTGTGGCTCAGTGGTTGAGCATCGACCCATGCACCAAGAAGTCGCCAGTTCGATTCCCGGTCAGGACACATGCCCAGGTTGTGGGCCTGATCCCCAGTGGGGGGCATGCAGGAGGCGGCCAATCCATGTTCTCTCTCATCGATGTTTTTATCTCTCTCTCCTTCTCACTTCCTCTCTCTCTAAAATTAATAAAGGCAAAAAAATCTTTTTTAAATAAAATAAAAGCAGAATAAAAGTGGTGAGAGTAGTTTCCATAGAAGTCTGGGTTGGCCTTTTAAAGTCCCCTTCCCTGCAGCATAAATTCACAGCCTAAATTATAACCAGCTTTCCCGACTACATGAGCATCCCACTTTAATACAATCGATCTTGTTTCAGTGTGTGTCTTTGGGCAATGAAATATCACAAAGGCGTCTCCTGCCTCTTCCTCTGATGCTATTTTTTATCATCTGAAGTCCATGGTGATGGACAACTCCAAAGCTGTGATATTCATTAAATCATCCAAGTCAGAATGTAATATAGCCTGTAATTGAGCCTCTCGTAAAAATGTGCCAGGCACCTGAAGGCCACTCTTATTGCTCCGTTTTCTTGGCGTCCTGAATGACTCCTTTCTGAGAAATCACTAGTATTTCCCCTGAGGTCAAACCACAGAAAAGCCCATCAGCGGGGCAGATGAGGCTGCCCGGGCATTCAGAGCACCCGGTCTTACGAATGCATTCTATTGACCTGCCGATGGCAGCAGGAGTTAGAAACGCCTTTCCCCAAAACCTCCGCATCAGCATCTGACCTGTCAAAGCTGATGGCTTTTGTCTTGGTCACTGTTAGCTTTGCAAACAGTAATGAAAACAAAAGCACAAACAGCGTTTTTAAAGAGCTTTTAGGGCAACCTCCCATTTGCGCACACATCTTCGATTAACTCTCCCCAGGGCTGACCAATTTCAGGATCTGTTGACGTCCAAACCCAAAGAACCATCCTAAAGGAGGTTCCCCAAGTCATTTGTAAATGACAAGACCTAGCAAAGGAAATAATATTTCGAAAGTATAATTCAAACGCCTCATGCCTTAATCCAAAATGCAACAAATCGAGCAGCGGCCTCGGCCGTGAGCAGCGCTCCACCCTCGGGGTTAAAGCCCGAGCCGGCTCCACTGCGCAGAGCTGGGACAGAGCGCTAAAACAGCCACAGCCACTCACCTGGGCTCTGGCAGAGGGAGGGCGGACTGGACTGGAACTGTGTGGGGACACCCGGGATTTGGAGGGTGCTCAGAGCTTTTGCTGAGTTGCGGCCACGCAGGACTGTGGCCGGGTCGTCTCACTCCATCCCAGGGCTCTGGGGAGAAGCGGCAGCCCCTCCCTCGGAGATCCAGCCACACCCTAGTGGGCCATTGAAATGCATACGGAGGCTCATTAACTACTAGCATCTGCCCTACCCCCTGGAAATCCTCTCACGCTGAACACCTGAGAAAGGTTTTCATTCAACTGAAAACCCAAAGCTCTTCAAGCAACCACAACTAATAGCCTCTAGGCAAAAAGCTAGAGGATAACTTAACCTTTGCTGGGCTTGCAAATATACCCTGGAAAGTAAGACTCCACAGTGGTGTTTAACGTGGGTCCTCCCACGCTCATCCAAACCCAATAGAGGGAGCCACAAACAGCAGAACACCAACATCCACAGGAAAATTTGGCAGGCTCCAAAAACCACTGAGATAGCCAAAATGGGGAAACAAAGAAACAGAGCCCAAATGAAAGAACAAGAGACCTCTACCGAAGATGAGATAAATGAAACGGAGTTAAGCAAGTTAACAGAGCTAGAATTCAGAGCCATGATCTTGAGGAAGCTCAACAGCATGAGTAAGGACATCAACACCTTGAGTAAAGACATCCACACCATGAGCAAAGACATAGAAACACTGAAAACAAACCAAGTGGAAATGAAGAAGCAGCAAGAAGAAATGAAGAAGCAGCAAGAAGAAATGAAGAATGACATAGCAGAAATGAAGAACACATTGGAAGGACTAAACAGCAGAGTAGAGGAAACTGAGGACCGGATCAGTGAATTAGAAGACAGGGTAGAAAAAAATCAACCAATCAGAAAACCAAAAGGAAAAAACAATGAAAAAACAGGAAGACAGCTTAAGAGAACTGTGGGACAACTGGAAACGTAATAATATTCGCATCATTGGAGTCCCTGAAGAAGAAGAAAATGAGCAAGGGTTAGAGAATATATTTGAAGAAATAATGACAGAAAACTTCCCTAATTTGGTGAAGAAAGAAGGTATTCAAGTTCAAGAAGCACAGAGAGTCCCAAGTAAGAAGAACCCAAACAGGCCCACACCAAGACACATAGTAATTAAAATGCCAAAAATTAAAGACAAAGAGAGAATCCTCAAGGCAGCAAGAGAAAAGCAACAGGTTACCTACAAAGGAACCCCCATCAGGCTATCAGCTGACTTCTCAACAGAAACACTACAGGCCAGAAGGGAATGGCATGAAGTAATCAAGGTCATGAAAAACAAGGATCTGAATCCAAGACTACTCTACCCAGCAAGGCTGTCATTCAAAATAGAAGGTCAAATAAAGAGCTTCTCAGACAAAAAAAAGGCTAAGGGAATACATTAGCACCAAACCAGCACTGCAAGAAATGTTAAAAGAACTGCTGTAATTAGTAGAACAAATAGGAAGGAAAGTAGAACCACACTGAACAAAAATGGCAATAAATAAGTACATATCAATAATCACCTTAAATGTAAATGGATTGAATGCTCCGATAAAAAGACACAGAGTAGCGGATTGGATAAGAAAGCATAACCCATATATATGCTGTTTACAAGAGACCCACCTCACAACAAAAGACTCACATAGGCTGAAAGTGAAGGGATGGAAAAAAATCTTCCAAGCAAATGGAAAGGAAAAAAAAGCTGGGGTAGCAATACTCATATCTGATCAAATAGATTTCAAAACGAAAGCCATAACTAGAGACAAAGAAGGTCACTACATAATATTGAAAGGATCTATCCAACAGGAAGATATAACCTTGGTAAACATATATGCACCGAATATAGGAGCACCAAAATATATTAAAAATCTTCTGGAGGACTTCAAAGGAGAAATTGACAGCAATACAATCATAGCAGGGGACTTCAACACCCCACTGACATCACTGGATAGATCCTCTAGACAAAAAATTAACAAAGAAACAGAGACTCTAAACGAAGCACTAGACCAAATGGATTTAATAGATATTTACAGAGAATTACACCCCAAAACTATAGAATTCACATTCTTCTCAAGTGCACATGGGACATTCTCAAAGATAGACCACATGTTAGGACACAAACGAAGTCTCTACAAGTTCAAGAAGATTAAAGTCATATCAAGCATCTTCTCAGATCACAATGGCATGAAACTAGAAATCAATTGCAACAAGAACATGCAAAGACATTTGAATACATGGAGGCTAAATAGCATGTTATTAAACAATGAATGGGTTACCGAGGAGATCAAGGAAGAAATTAAAAACTTCCTGGAAACCAACGAAAATGAACACACAACAACACAAAATCTATGGGATGCAGCAAAAGCTGTTCTGAGAGGGAAGTTCATAGCACTACAGGCCTACCTCAAGAAACAACAAAAATTTCTAATAGACTATCTAACCTCACAACTTAAAGAACTAGAAAGCAAACAAAAAGAAAACCCCAGAGCAAGTAGAAGGAAGGAAATAGTAAAGATCAGAGCAGAGATAAACGACATAGAGACCAGAGAAACAATTCAAAGGATCAATGAAACAAAGAGCTGGTTTTTTGAAAAGATAAACAAGATTGATGGACCCTTAGCTAGACTCACCAAGAAACAAAGAGAGAGAACCCAAATACACAAAATCAGAAATGAAAGAGAAGTAACAACTGACAAAACAGAAATACAAAGGATCATTAGCAAATACTATGAACATTTATATGGCAACAAATTTGACAATCTAAGTGAAATGGACAAATTTCTAGAAACACATAGTCTCCCAAAACTAGACCAGGAAGAGATAGAAAACTTGAACAGACCAATAACAGCTAAGGAAATTGAAGATATAATCAAGACTCTCCCAGCAAACAAAAGCCCAGGCCCGGATGGCTTCACGGGGGAGTTTTACCGAACATTCAAAGAAGAACTAACACCCATTCTCCTCAAACTATTTCAAAAAATTCAAGAAGAAGGAAGACTTCCAAACTCGTTTTATGAGGCCAGCATAATCCTAATTCAAAAACCAGAAAAAGGCACTACAAAGAAAGAGAACTACAGGCCAATATCCCTGATGAACGTAGATGACAAAATCCTAAACAAAATACTAGCAAATCGGATCCAGCAATACATCAAAAAAATTATTCACCATGACCAAGTGGGATTCATCCCAGGGATGCAAGGCTGGTTCAACATTCGCAAATCAATAAATGTGATACACCACATAAACAAAATGAAAGATAAAAACCACATGATCATATCAATAGACACTGAAAAAGCATTCGACAAAATCCAGCACCCATTTCTGATAAAAACGCTCAGCAACTTGGGAGTAGAGGGATCATATCTTGATATAATAAAGGCCATATATGAAAGACCTACAGCCAACATCATACTCAATGGGCAAAAACTAAAAACATTTCCCTTAAGAACAGGAACAAGACAGGGATGCCCACTTTCGCCACTCTTATTTAACATAGTACTGGAAGTCTTAGCCACAGCAATCAGACGTGAAGAAAAAATAAAAGGAATCCAAATTGGAAAGGAGGAAGTGAAACTGTCATTATTCGCAGACGATATGATATTATATATAGAAAACCCTAAAGACTCCATCAAAAATCTACTAGACTTAATAAATGAATTTGGCAAAGTAGCAGGATACAAAATTAACGTCAAGAAATCAACGGCATTCTTATACACCAATGATGAACTCACGGAAAGAGAAACTAAAAAAACAATTCCATTTACCATCGCAGCAAAAAAATTAAGATACCTAGGAATAAACTTAACCAAAGAAGTAAAGGACCTATTTGCAGAAAACTACAGGACATTGAAAAAAGAAATAGAGGAAGATATAAAAAAGTGGAAGCACATACCTTGTTCATGGATTGGAAGAATTAACATCATTAAAATGTCCATGTTACCCAAAGCAATCTATAGATTCAACGCAATCCCCATCAAAATACCAGTGACATATTTCACAGAACTAGAACAAATATTTCAAAAGTTCATATGGAACCAAAAAAGACCCCGAATAGCCACAGCAATCTTGAAAAAGAAGGACAAAGTAGGTGGGATCACAATACCGGATATCAGCTTATACTACAAAGCTACTGTAATCAAAACAGCCTGGTACTGGCACAAGAACAGGCATATAGACCAATGGAACAGAACAGAGAATCCGGAAATTGACCCAAGACATTATGCTCAATTAATATTTGACAAAGGTGGCAAGAGCATACAATGGAGTAAAGACAGCCTCTTCAATAAATGGTGTTGGGAAAATTGGACAGCTACATGCAAAAAAATGAAACTAGACCATCAACTTACCCCACACACAAGAATAAACTCAAAATGGATAAAAGACTTAAATGTGACTCGTGAATCCATAAAAATCCTAGAAGAAAATGTAGGCAACAAAATTTCGGACATCATACACAGTAGAATCTTCACTGATACATCACCTAAGGCAACAGAAACAAAGGGAAAAATGAACCCATGGGACTACATCAAACTCAAAAGCTTCTGCACAGCAAAAGAAACAACCACCAAAACAGATAGGGAACCCACTCTATGGGAGAGCATAATTGCCAATGATACATCAGATAAGGGGTTAATTTCCAAAATATACAGAGTGCTCATACAACTCAACAAAAGGAAGACAAAGAACCCAATTAAAAAATGGGCAGAGGAACTAAATAGACACCTCTCCAAAAAGGACATACAAATGGCTAAGAGACATATGAAGAAATGCTCAACATCATTAATCATCAGAGAGATGCAAATTAAAACAACAATGAGGTATCACCTCACACCTGTCAGAATGGCCGCCATCAACAAATCATCAAACAACAAGTGTTGGCGAGGGTGTGGAGAAAAGGGGACTCTAGTACACTGCTGGTGGGAATGCAGACTGGTGCAGCCACTGTGGAAAACACTATGGTGTTACCTCAAAAAATTAAAAATTGAATTGCCATTTGACCCAGTGATCCCACTTCTAGGAATATATCCTAAGAAGCCTGAAACACCAATCAGAAAAAATTCATGTACCCCCATGTTCATAGCAGCACTATTTACAATAGCTAAGATCTGGAAACAGCCCAAGTGTCCATCAGTGGATGAATGGATAAAAAAGCTGTGGTACATATACACAATGGAGTACTATGCAGCTGTAAGAAAGAAAGATCTCTTATCCTTTGAGACGACGTGGAGGGACCTCGAGAGTATTATCCTAAGCGAAACAAGCCAAGCAGAGAAAGACAAATATCACATGATCTCACTTATTTGTGGAATATAATGAACATAACAGTCTGAGGAACAGTGTAGACCCAGAGATGTGGAAGTAGGGTATAAACTGACTCCCCTCAGAAGAGGGGGTGGGGGGGGAGGGAAGAGATAAACCACAGAACTTATGTGCATGTATGCATAACTGATGGACATGGACAACAAAGCTGGGGACAAGGTGGGGGGATGGGGAGGAGGGTGTCAATGGGGAAAAAAGGAGAAACATCTGTAACAAAAATAAATTAATAAAAAATAAATTAATTAATTAAATAAAATATAAAATGGAAAAAAAAAAAAAAACCCAAAATGCAACAAATCGACCATGAATTAGACTTTTCGGATTCCCGACGCGGCCAGGCATGGAAGAGCTCACGGGGCCGGGACTGAGATGGACTGAGGCGGCGGGTGGGGCTGGGTGGAAACTCACCACTGGGACAGGGAGCTGTGAGCAGAATGGTGACTGGCTCCTTGCAGCTGGGATCGGGGAAGTCAGCAACGATGGCAGTTCTGTATGTATTATTAATCCACTTCGTCCTAGACCCATTTCATGAATGTGAAAACTGATGCACAGAGAAATTGAGTAGTTTGCCCGAGGTTATCCATCTAAGTGGCTGAGTAGGGATTTGGACATAGACGCTTTCGCTCTGATGCCCATCCCCTTAACCTCGGGAGGTAATGAATGAGCTTCTTTCAGACAGAGGGTAGGGGGCAGCCACTGGCTATGAGAGCAGGCAATGCTCAGAGACACATAGATGTCCTTCCAGGAAAGTCTAACATCTTGCCCCAGGATCAGGGCTCAGGGGAGAGAATCAGGGAACACCCCTACCAGAGCTGGAACTCTCTTTTATAGCCTTTTTTTTTTTCCTTTATTGATTTTAGAGAGAGAGGAAGGGAGAGGGAGAGAGCGATAGAAACATCGATAAAAGAGAACATCTATTGGCCGCCTTCTGCATGCCCCCCACTGGGGATCAGGCCCACAACCTGCGCATGTGCCCTGACCAGGAATCGAACCAACGACCTCTTGGTTCATGGGTCGACACTCAACCACTGAGCCACACCGGCCGGGGCTGGAACTCTCTTTTGAAACTGTACATCCCTAACTCTGTGCATGAACGCACATTCCTGATAGGGAAAATAATATATATTAAGTATGAGTCCCAATTTCTTTGCCTTCATTTATCTATTCATTTATATATATTTTGTACATGTGGTACGGAATTAATGTGCATGATGAAATATGCACAAAAGGACAAACTATTCTTACCCAAAAACTTACCATATCCACTTGAAATAGCATTCACCTATGACTAACCCTGGAAATGCATGTCCCTGAACAAAAATATTTTTTTTAAATAGCCTGGGTCTAGTTTTATTTTGAAGCCCATCAGAATTTCTTGGTCTAGAACCTAGTTTTCCTGTCATTATTTCCTAATTGTTTAAGATCATTTATCCACGTGGAAGATGACTTGAAAAAGATGCAGTGCAAGACCTTTGACGTATTATTACATCATCCAAAAACTATATATTGAAACAAAACAAAGAGTCTTTTAAAAGCCTGCAGCAATGCCACACACCCAAAAAGTCACCCAACCAGAAAAATTCTCTCTTGGACAATTCTTTTAAATCCCAGAAACAAAGCCAAAACGTCAATCTGTTCTTTTTAACATTTTTCACAGCACAACGACAGCCAAGGTGCAGAATCACCGGAGTTCGTTCCAGCTGTCCCACCTTCCGCCCGTGACAGAACATGTCTCATTTGGGACGAAGGCGTGTTTTTCTGATCACAGCAGTAGCACACGCATACCAAGTGAAAAATTAAGTTCAATTAAAAGAAAGCATTTCAGCAATCTTGCCGGGCTTGGACCCCCTGACAGCCGGCTCCTGGTACCCCATCGGCCCATTACTGCCGCGTTGCTGAAACGCCAGCTGCCTTTTGAAGCCAAAAGTAGTGGCAAGAGGAGGGGCTTAGCAAAGCAGCCCAAACATGTCACCTGAAAAGCTCATTTAAAACTAGGACTCCTATCAGTCATGGCTCGAAGGTTCCCCTCCATCCTGCACGGTGGAGTTTAGTTCTTCCAGCCCCCTATGTGTGGGCACCCCTGGGGTTCTCCCTGCAGCTCCGGGAAAGCTAGAGGGCTATTTCCAGCTGCAGCCACTGGACCCTGAACCCATGTGTCCTTCTCCTGTACAAATCTCGACCTGACAGAAACTGTGAAATGAGACGCTTGACTTCCACCTCGAGGGAACAGTGTCAAGGTGGCCGATAAGATCGATGGTGGTTGGGTTGCAAACGGGTTGACCCTAGCGACCCACGCGAGGTCTGTAGCAACCGAGACTCTGCTACTCAAAGCTCCCACCTCTGGGGTCGCAGATTCCAGCCTTGTTCTAGTTTTATTTTATTTCATTACTTTATTTTGAAACCTCGGGTGCGGGGTGGGCAGCTCGGTGCAATTGGTTGGTGAGGTGACGGGCTTGGCAGTGAGAGATGACCCCGGAACGAAAGCATCTCTGGGAGGGTTTTATAAAGGTTTTTCATCGTCAGGTACCGAATGTGGATTATTAATTGCCTTGTACGCCTTAAAGTGACTTGTGCAGGTGCTTCATGGAGATGCCTGATGGTTGAGATAGGTCAGCCTCTGCTGCAGCTCCTTTAAAACCTCCCGCGTGGAAATAGCCACGTCCCGGTCTAGGGCTGTGGGGTTGGGGCTGCCAGTATCCTCCCTATCCTCCGTTAGAGACCGCCTGTGAGGAGGACAGCGAATGGGGACGTGTTCTGCCCCTGGCGCTCAGACCTTACAAACAGTGATCTCGGAGCCCCAACCAGACATTGTCCCCGCTGTGGGTGCCCAGAGAACACAGGAGGGCCTGAGGAGGGGGTGCAGCGAGCAGCAGTGGGGAGAACAGAAGGCAATGCAGTGAAGGAATAACGGGCCGGGTGCAGAGAAGAGGCCCAGCTTGTGTAGGGGGCGTGGGTCGGGGTACGAGCGTGCCTTCAGCTCAGAGGAAGACTGAGATCCATTCAAGGGGGTTTTGAGCAGAGGAGTGATCGTTATGAAATGATCACTCTGGATAAATTCTCTCCACTTTCCTAACCCAAAAGAACAGCTTTCCAAGCTACTACGTAAATGTCTGAGGACAAGACATGGCTAGGGCCCTGCGCGCCAGAGTCTTCCGTGCATCATCTCCCCAGATTCCTGAGAGACAGGTAGGAGGCATATTTTAAACAACTTCATGATTGTTTTTTACTCTTAAGAGGCTTGAACTAGAAATGCGCATTTTCAAGTTCCTCTTTGCGGAGGCGGGTCCTAAGGCTGTCACCAGGCATTCTAGTTTAATGGTTGGGGACAGAGTGTGGGCATCTGTGTGGTTAGAAGGGATGATCCTAAGGCACACACAGAAGCCACCTCTGCAGAGGTTGGCGGGAGCAGCTGACAAGTCAACGGCTTTTACTTTCCCCGTTTTACTCCTTAGCGCTGGCCAGACGAGGGTGGCGGCTGCCACCTACGTATGGGTGTCGAGCCCTCGCCATGGGGCCGGTTCAAACTGAGATGCACTAGCAGCATCAAACACGCAGTGGACTTTGAAGACTTTGGATGAAAAAATGGATGTAAAATGTCTCAGTAATTTCTATATCAATTGCATGTTGACAGGATAATATTTTGGATATACTAAATTAAATGCGTGATTTAAATTAATTCACGACCTCTTTTTTTTTTTTTTTTTTTTTTTTTACTTTTTTAATGTGGCTCCAGGAGAATTTAAAATGACCAATGTGGCTCATGCTGTATTCCTATTGGACAGTGATGGACAGCATTTCAGAGACCCCCTGTGACAGGAACCTTAGCCCTCTTCCTGCCAAAGCTTCAAAACGGGGTCATTTTTTTAAAAAGAGAAATGCTGCCCTGGCCGCTGTGGTTCAGTGGACAGAGCATGACATACACACCAAAGGGTCTCGGGTTCAATTCCTGGTCAAGGGCATGTACCTGGGTTGCAGGTTTGATCCCGGGCCCAGTTGGGACACATGCAGGAGGCAGCCAATCAATGTGTCTCTCTCACATCGATGTTTCTCTTTCCCTCTCCCTCTCCCTCTCTCTCCTTACCATCCACTCTATCTCAAATCAATTGAAAAATATCCTTGGGTGAGGATTAACAAAAAAAAAGAGAGAGAGACAGAAATGCTAAATTGCTATTTTAGATCTTTCTTCCAGGTAAGGCATGAGGAGAAAGCATTGGAAGGCAACACTACATAGAAGTTAATAGTAAGGCCCTGGCCGGTTTGGCTCAGCGGTTAGAGCGTCGGCCTGCGGTCCAGAGAGACCAGGGTTCGGTTCCCACTAAGGGCATGTACCTCGGTTGCAGTTTGTCCCTGGCCCTGGTTGGTCGTGCGGGTGGCAGCCACTCGATGTGTCCCTTTCACGTCGATGTTTCTCTCTCTCTCTCTCTTCCTCTCTCTCCCTCCCACTCTATCTGAACAAAAAATTAAAAAATGTCCTCGGGTGAGGATAAAAAAAAAAAAGAAGTTAATAGTAAGAACTTGCTGTGTGACCACAGGGAAGTTACTTGCCTTCTCTGAGTCTCCATTCGCTCATCTGTAAAACCTGACTAACGAGGTGCTGTAAGGCTAAATAACATCGTTCCCAACTCCCCACAGATGGTAGACACTCTCAGAACTGGCCCCGAGCTCTGGAGAGAGTGGAGCGGCACCCTGATCCAGGTGAAGAGATTTAGCGGAAGCAGTGATACCCCACTCCCCTCCATCAGGAGAGCGACAGAGGTTCATCACCTCCCTCGCTACTCCTGAGCTTTCTCTACATTATGCTTCTTTCATCTGACTGGAAATAAACTCTCAGAATGTCAGATTGACATTCAAATATAAGTAGAAAAGAATTGAAAAGCAAAATGTCATTTGGGACGAGTGTATTTTTTAAATTTTTATTTATTGATTTGAAAGAGAGAGAGGAAGGGAGAGAGAGAGAGAGAGAGAGAGAGAGAGAAACATTGATTTGTTGTTCCACTTATTTATACATTCATTGGTTGCTTCTTGTATGTGCCTTGATGAGGAATCAAACCCGCAACCTTGGCATATCAGGACGATGCCCTAATCAGCTGAGCTACCCAGCCAGGGCAGAAGGAGTATTTTTGATGATCAGACTGTGGTTGCCAAGTGGCATTCACAAAGCAGCGGGACAAAAGGGAATATCCTGGGCTCTGTGCTAAGAAGGCATGAGCAAGGAGGGTTGACAAAGGTCTTCAAACGCCTCATGCTCCAGTCCCACAGTTTCACTTGTGGCGGTTTGCTTCATCTCCCTGTTTACGTCTGCCCTTAAATCTCTCCGCCGTTGGACCGCCTACCCGTTACCTAATAATGCTTATCAGTCTCAAAAGGTAAACTTGTGTTTCTACACCACTGTATCCCATCTCTTCCACTGCCAAACACAAAAACTTACTTTTTTAAAAACTTTCAGACTGAATGCATTAAACCACTTTGTCTTCAAAGGTTTCCTTTTTATCCCAGACCTGAATAGTTGCTTTTCCTGATTCTCAGGAGACAAGCCAGTTAAGTGAAGCCGGTTTTGTACACACCCAGCTTCCTGCCCTTCTCCAGGGCTCGGTTCCCGTTAGAAGGAAGCCAGGGCTGGGCAGACACGGTGCATTTTAACTCACCATCTATGGTCTCCATTCTTGCTAAACAAAGGCACTGTTTGAACAGGGCTGTGTTTGCAGACATTTCTTTACTTAGGACTATGGGAACATGAGAAATTAGAAAGGAGTGAGTGACTTTTAAACCTCCCCCAACATCTAGGGAACAAAAGAAATGGCAAGAGGCAGGGAAATGTCCTAGTTTGAAAATGCGACGTATGTGGCTGCTGAGCTCTGTTTCTGGAGGACCATGTTGCGAGCAGAAGCGGCAAATGAATACGCTAGAATAGGGACAGTCTCACTTCCCAGGCCAGGATGCTCTGCATTAAACATGAGAGCAAAGCCTTGAAATACCAGAAACCTGTGCCTTCAGTCTGTGTTTCTTTGACTGATTGGCCTGGGTGCTGAAAGAATGGCATAGACCCTTTGGGGGCATTCTGACTGTGAGGCAGCATTTTCTGTGTGGCGTTCTCCTTCCCGGGGCTGCCCTCCCTCCTGCCAGTGGGACTTGCTTTTTCTATTCCCTCCATGTCAAAGGGCAGGTCTGTGAGTAAACCCGGGCAAAGGAGGGCTGGGCAGGTCACTAAGCAATAAATGCTTTCCGGAAAACCGTGCTGAGGTATTCCAGAAAGTGTGTGTGTGTGTGTGTGTGTGTGTGTGTGTGTGCGTGTGTGTGTGTGTGTGTGGTGTGTTCTCACATATTTTCTGGGGGGAAATATATGCACACATATTTACATACATACATCCCCAAAATATACATACACACACTCATTTTCTGGAAGACCATTTGAACTTTGATTTTATGTATGTATGTTTGTCGAGAGAGAGCTACAGAAAGGCTTTTGCAAGTATTTTTAATTTACTTCATATGAGAATACATTTATTTTACACAGCAATGACCGCAGCTCTTCTTTTTGCAAAGATGTGGTGGAAATAAAAGAATTTACAAAGGGGGAAACCTTCTAACAGAGGGGGAAATATTCAAGTAAAATTTCAGTTGTCAGTTTTATCACTGAAGCTATCTCCTCGTCTGAGAATATTGTTTTCGTTGAAGCAGAAGGAAAGGAGGATCAGGCCGGTGCGCCCGAGGTCCACGCTCCGTGACGAGGTGCAGAGGGTCCTCCGTGACGTGGTGGCTCAAGGCGTCGGTCACTCGAGGCTATGTGTGATCACGTGGTGAATTATCAAAATGCATTCTTTTCCTTCTTTTTCCTTCCTCCTCTTCTCCTGCCAAAGGGCAAAGTGTAATAACTTAAATGACAACCTCATCTTCCGGAACACGGTTAATTCATAATCCTGAACTTATCTTTTTTCCCAAAATGTATTGATAGACAATTATTTCTTGACTTCCTTGGAGGTGAATCTTTGCTTTTTACCTCATATGTTATCTTCTTTGGAGAAACGACCCTTAAAAAGTTATAACTGGTGATGGATACACATTGCCGACACGTCTTAGATTTTTTTTTTGAAAATAACTTTGAAAAAAAATGAAGACAGCCCAACTGGTCCATAATACCATTAATTCATTAATTCATTCAACAAGTGTGTATTCAGTTCCTAACAGGTGCCAGGGATTGTGTGGGACTCTGGAGGCAGAAAATAAAATAAAATACAGTGTTTGTTCTCCAGGAACCCTTGGTCTTCAGTATATGTATATGTAAACTACCCACTGCAGTTCAGTGTGAGAAAGAAAGCCTTTGGAATTACTACATTTTCCATTTATTTCATAGAAGTATGAAGGTGTCAGCCCAACCGGTGTGGCTCAGTGATTGAGTGTCGACCCATGCACCAAGAGGTTGCTGGTTCGATTCCCGGTCAGGGCACATGCCCAGGTTGTGGGCCCGATCACCAGTGGCGGGCATGCAGGAGGCGGCCAATCGATCTTCTCTCTCATCGATGTTTCTATCTCTCTCCCTCTCCCTTCCTCTCTCTCTAAAATCAATAAAGAGAAAAAAATTTTTAATAAAAAATAAAATAAAATCCTTAGCTTTCTGAATGCCCCGTCATGGTCCACCTTGCGCATTGCTAGTTTAGCTGAGAAACGCGTATGTTTCCCACTGGCTGGCTCGCTGGGCTCCCTGCTGCACCAGGGTGTGGTCATGTCTCAGCTCCGCCCCGGGGACCTCACACCCGTGTCTTTTCTCCCAGGAAGTCTTCCCAGGGCCCTGGAGACCAGGCTGGTGCCCCTGGTGTTGCAGTGTCCCCACTGTATACACTGATCCTGTACTCACCACAATGCCTTCTGACAACGCCTGTTCGTCTAAAGCATCCCCTAGACTGAGAGCGAGGACTGTCTCCTCGGCGCCCACATCGAGCCTGGCACACAGCTGGCACTGGGCGGATGCCTGCTGCACGGGAAAGCCAGCTCAGGGTCCTCAGGAGGCGAGACGGGGTTCTCATCACACAGCCTGCGAGAAAACCACGGAGCACTCCCGCTCGGAACACACTCACCGCGTGTTAGAGTGTTGGTGTGTCTCCTTCCACAGCCGCTGCTGGACAGGAAGCTCCTCAGGGCAGTGATGCGTTTCATGCATCTTTACATCCCAGGAAGTCACGCAGTGACTAGTGTGGGTTCGTGTATGTTTAATCTTGTGTCTGCCAACAGGGACACTGGCATTTCTGAGCAGGACAGTCCTTAATTGTATAAGACAGTCCCACGTGTTGGAGGGTATCAGCCCCTGCTCACTAAATGCCAAGAGTTCCCCCCATCATTCGGACAACACCCTTCCATCCACACACAGACACACGTGCACGCATGAACGCATGCACACACATGTACACATATGCATACACAGAGAGACACATGCACACACACATGTTTGTAAAAGTTCTTGGGGCGGGAGGATCAGGAGGAAAATAGTACTCCCCATAGTTGAGAGACTGTAGTCACCTGAACTCTTTCAACCACAACTCAGTGAGAGGTGGAGCGTGGGAGACGGCAGCCGTGCCCGGGTGACTTGCTGGAGGATTGCATGTGTGTGGTGGTGTCAGGTGGGGTACCGGGCGGCATCTGTGGCCCTGAACAAACATGGTAACCAGTCTTTGTAATGTAACTAACTAATCTGTACTGATCGTTTGTCACCGATCCCAGGCACTGGGCTAAGTGTGAGACATCGGTTATTTCATGCTCACAACAGCCCATGTGCCCCCATTTTTCAGAGAAGGAGACTGAGGCTTAGAGAGTTCCAAGCCGTGGACCAAGTTAACACGCTCGGTTAGCATCCGGGCCGAGATTCACCCGCGGGGGTCTGACTCAGACCCCGCGTCGCGGTGCTACGCTGGCTCTGCTGGACTCTTCGACCCGGACAAGCTTCAGAACGCCCAGATGAAGGGACCTTTTTTCACTGTGTCCCTCCTATTAGGTATCATGTGAAACAATGTTTCACAATTACGTTCCGCGTAGTGTTAGTTCAGTGGGATGGGAATAGTGGGTTCCGTGGGCAAAGACGTTTGAGAAACACTTTCAGGAGGGCACCTCTAGAGGGCAGTGAGATGGTAACCGAAAACCACGCAGATCTCGGAAGGGTGCCTCCGTGTTTCAGTGAGCCCCGAGGTGATGTCAGAACTTTCCGGAACAAACAGCAGGAAAAACCACAGCAGGAACTGGTCTGCCGGGAAATGATTAAAAACCAATTAGCACTGATTAGGCTACAGGGAAAGACTGATGAAGGGTTAGTAACCTTTCTTCTAATTTCATAATAAGACGAGGTACTATTTATTATGTGCTAATGACTTTAAATGATCTTTTGTAGTTTTCACTATTGCTATCTCCCTTTCACAGATAAAATACCGAGGCCCAGCGAGCCTGGTCAGGAAACCTCCCCTAAGGCCACATGACTGTTTCATGGCAGTGCCGAACTCGAACCCGATTGTAGTGTCCTGCCTTGTGCTTTGAGACACTGGACACAAAGCTCCCAGGACTCCGGGTTTGCTCAGGGCTCTCCTGTGTGACTGAGTGTCCAAAGCGAAACCGTCTCAAAGGCGAGCCTGGGAGCGCCTTGAATGGGTGGCTGACATCACAACACTGCCTCCCTTTTGATGCATCTCCCCCACCTAAATGAGTTATCTGGTCTGAGTACTAACCGTGAAGTTTTTTTCTGGCATGATTTACGTTTCTTCATTTTGCTATTACGTTTTAAATTTACAGATGGCTACCTAGTTGCATGATTTCTTTTTTTTGATGATGTATTCGTGTCGATGAAATGACATCCATCTGTCTGGAAGTCCGCCCAGTCCGATCCCCTGGCTGGAGCCAGAGTCCGTCCGGAGTGAGGCCCCCGAGAGGCCGCTCCAGAGCTGACAGTCCACCCGGGTTTAAATTGTTGGCGTCCGCATCCGACGTCTCCTCGTTTTCCAACGTTCTCTTCCCTTTGCTTTCCAACAGATGTCGGTGCGTTTTTTGAAGAGGGGATGTGGCTGCGGTATAACTTCCAGGCATCCGGGATCAGCGGCAAAGAGCCGGGCAGCAGAGCGGAGAGCCCCCCGGATCAGCAGGGCCCCCCGCCGGACCTGGCCCGCGAGGAGATCCGGTTCAGCTTCAGCACCTCCAAGGCGCCCTGCATCCTCCTCTACGTCAGTTCTCTCACCGCGGACTTCCTGGCGGTCCTCGTCAAACCCTCCGGTAAGCACGAGGCTACCTGGCTGCGGAACGTTGGGTGGCCGGGATGTTCTAGTAAGACTGCCGTCTGTTCTTGGTGTGCCCTCTCTTCCGCGCAGGGAGCTGAGCAGGTCATCTTTGAACCCCGTGTCCTCCTCGGAGAACCAGCAAAGCAACTGGTCTGTTTCATGCTCTCTCGCAATGGGTGAGAGAAGCAATGTTGCTAAGGCACGTTGAGTTCTTTACAAGAACCGTATTCCATGATGAGATGGCTTCATATGTATAATAATGGGGGTTTGTTTGTTTATTCTAACAAATAAGCACATTCACTACTGCGCTAAGTAGAGATGAGCCTTGAAGCAGTGACATTGATTTTATATAACTCAATGGATTACCCTGGTTTATGATAATGATCAGTAGGTTCCTGCAGAACATATGAATGTTCGATGGAAACGGAGAATCAGAGACGTTTGCATTCCTAACCCCTCTCAGAATTTTACACTCATAAAATATATCACTGACATGAAAGTCGCTTACAGCAGGGGTATAGTCACACTTGTGATGTTGGGACCATCTTGATTTCTAAATTTGCCCTGAACCGGAGAGGGTCAGACGGGGGGGGCTAAGACAGGCGTCCTGGTGGCAATGCAGGAATGGCCTCATGGCCTTGGAGAGAAGAGTAAACATCCCTCATGCGTATAAACTTGAGTTCTAAGACACCTAAAGACTTAAGATCACTTTTTTTTATTAACGAAAATATTTTAGGTGCATCAAGGAGCGAATCTCTCCAACTCATTTCCCAGAGAGCCTTGTCGCTGACAATGTGGAGGTCCCTCTCATCGTCTTGCTCCATGGTTAGGCTCTGCTGCCTTCTTTGATAACTAGGTCTTCTTCCGTGGGAACCAAGAATTATTATCGTTATTATTATTATTATTATTATTATTAACCCAAATCAGTTTAAGTTTTGAAAAATAGTAAATTCTTAAACTTCTTCTTTGGGTAATGTAGGTTAAAACGATGGGGAAATAAATGCTCCCTAGCATTTTCCCTCTAAGAGATTATTCCTAAAGCAGTTAGCCAAAAGCCAGACAAAGATTTGGCATGATGGTGTCCATCATGGTGTTACACACTGGAACTGGAGACTTCTCAGCTCAACTTCAGTAAAATGCTGGTTAGTGAAAGAGTCACCGTTTTCTGCAATAGTATTATCCATGAGGAACAATATTCATGAAGAGAAGAAAAATGTTAGCAGTATCATGTTCAACTAAAAAAAAGGGCAAGTTACAATTTCAACTGTCCAGTGTCAGCCTAACTTTGTAAAACTATGTGGAGAGCAAGCAGAGCACCGGGTGTCTGTCTGGATTGCTGGTTTGCTCTTCTGCACACGTCGGTGCCCACCCCGAGGAAGGGTCACTGTCTCGTTAGAAAAAATGCCACATAAGGGGAGCAAGTGGGGGAGCAGAAGGAAACAGGACGCAGTCCCTGCTTTCCATGACTTCGCGGGTTAACGTTACTTCTCCCGGCTCCAGCTAAATAGATGTTTCATCCACTGACGTTCTCCACCCACGTGTTCCAACCTCTCAGTGGACCGTGAGGATGGTTCTCACATTCAGCTTGTCAAGGATTTAATAAACACGCCGTGGCGTGTTTGGCTCAGCGGTTAGAGCGTCAGCCCACAGACCAGAGAGTCCCGGGTTCGGTTCCCGCTAGGGGCACGTACCTCAGTTGTAGTTTGTCCCCGGCCTCAGTTGGGGTCGTGTGGGTGGCAACCACCACTTGATGTGTCTCTCTCACATCGATGTTTGTCTCTCTCTCTTCCTCCCTCTCTCCCTCCCGCTCTATCTGAAGATAAATGGGTGAGGATAAAAAAAAAAAAAAAAAGAATTTAGTGAACACAACCCAACAGATGGGTGTATTATCTGCTCCTTAAGTCACAGCCACGCAAAAATGTGGTCCCCAGCTGTATTCAGTAACTCACGTTCAGCCGCCAACACCCACCCTGCTTGTGTTTGTGGGTTTTCGTTAACCGATTCAATATGAGTGGCTGCCTCTGAAGGGTTGTGCGTGCATTCATTCCTGTGAACACACAGCTCCGTGGCGTAGATACTGTCCTGATCCCCTTTCTACAGGTGACCTGGAGTGCAGACAGGTTCGGTGACTTGGGCACCCAGTTGGGGATGACAAACCCAGTTTCCAGACCCAGGTGTCTGATTCCAGGCCCAGAGCTCCGGGCTGCTCTCTCCACACTGTGGAGACCCCAGGACACTCTCGGTGCATTTGCAAAATGTAGCCAGTCAGCTTCTGTCAAACTATCACGAGGCCATCTGCAAACTGCTGATGAAACTGTGGCTTTATATAATTCACATACTGAATTTTTTGCTAATTGAGATTTAAAGCTAAGAATAATCGAGGAAGTCATTTAGGGAAAAAAATCAATGAGGACTTTGCCAAAATATTTTTTTTAACGAGAAAGTCTTCACTAAATGCCCTGACACCCCTCAAACTCAACATGTCCAAGCTGCATTATCTCCACGGCAGCCCTCCCAGTTCGACGGTGCTCGGGCCCCGGGCACCTGGCCTCGAGCCTGGTGTCATCCACGCAGGCTCCACCCTTCCCCGTCCTGTGGGCCATCCAGGCGAACAAGTCCTGTGGATTCGGTTCTCCTCGTGGCCGTCCCGGGTACCCCTTCCTTCTCCCTCCCCACTCTTCTCTGGGCCGACGTCTCCCAGCGCAGGGCCTCCCGCCGGTCTTCACGCCAGGCACACACACAACATTGTGTTAATGGCACTCGGGTAAATGGGTGAGCTTGTGTTCGGGAGGCCACAACCCAGTGTCTTTAGCAGCCCTCTCCTCCCATAGGGCTCCGGGGACCCTGTTACCCCTTCATGGGACAGCAGGGCTCCTTACATGTCCACCGGGGGCTCTGTCCTAACCCGGCTCTCTGCTCCAGTCACGTCCACCGTAACCTCCCGCCACGGCCACAGCAGGTCTTCCTCTGCACACAGGATCATGGACTGAGTAGTGCCCCTGCCCAGGACAACAGGAGAAATCCCAGGTCCTGCGACCTCCCAGCCGAGCCCCACCAGCCCCGGGGGCAAGAGCTCGGGGTGTGGAAACAGAAGGTCAGGGTCTGCACTCTGCATCTGCATCTGTGGGTGGTGAGATCTAAGTCTCCTGCTCTGGAAAATACCATCTCCCTCATCGGGTGTTGTGGACATCCAGGGAGTTCATATGTGCAGAGCACAGCGCTACCTGTAAGTCTTAGAGCCTATTATTGTCCAGCGTCCACTGATTTCACCCGCCCGGTCACACATTCAGGGACAAATATCCCTGCTCTTCATGTTCAGGGAACTCGCTCCTCCCCAAGGGCTCTGTGGGCATCCGTGTTCCTGCCCGTTATGTTGTCTTTTCCCGAAAAGCTCCGCCTTCCTCTCTGGTCCAATACCTGCCTTTCGTCTTTTTTTTACTTTGTTTTTCAGTCACAGTTCACATTCAATATCATGTTGTACCAGCGTCAGGCATACAGCATGACAGGCAGACACCCACATACTTCACGCAGTGGTCCTCCCCGTATGTCATTCCAGACCCAGGTCAAGTCTCGCCTCCTTTCAGCAATGTCTCCTTCCTTTAAACGCCTGTTGTACTCATTTCCAATGTCATCGCTTGGCCCTTGGCGCTCTGTGATGTCATCCGTCTTTGTTATAAGTACGCCCTGTCTTCCCGGCGAGATGAGAAGCTCGGGCCCCCAGGAGGTGCCCTGTGAGTGTCTATGATGACAGTGGTGAGGACCAGGAGAGAGTAGATCTGGAAAGCATGTGATGGCTGCAGCCAGGACCAGAGCGGTCCCCTCACACGGCTTTCATGCCCTCAGGACATGAACACAGGGTGCGAGAAATGAGCCGTCTCTCCACTGAACAACGTTTTATTTTCATGAATAAATATTAATAGTCTCCCTATCATCATTTCGTGGTTCTCGTGTGCTATTATTTGAAAGCAATCAATCTAGCGTTTGCATTTTATTATTCAAGAATATTGCCATTACTGTTTATAGATACTCGCTATGTAAAAATCCAAAGTTCCGATTCATCTCTTCTCCCAAAGCAAATAATTTCTGTTGCCATTAAGTGAAGCGGTTATAGACACTTTTAAGTCATATTTACAAAGTTCAAGAAAGCCCGAAATAAGAAGAAGAAGAAGAAAAACAACTGAGTACTGATTTTAATGAGCTGGGGGACATAAATGGAACACAATGACAGAGACGGGAGGGGGGCAAATGTTCAGTTTTTTGCAAAATCACCAGTCCCTCTGACCTCTAGCTTTCTCTCTGTGCCCCCAGATCGAGGCGCTGCCTGGCCCACCCTGGGGAAGGAGGGCTGGTTGTATTAGAAGTGACTGCACACATATAGTCAAACAGACAGCCCCCTTTCAGACCTCGAAAATTTGGGTTCAACAGTGCTTTGCACAATCACTAAATAAATGTGTTCTGAAGAAATGAATAAATAAATGATGAATGAATACAGCTACATCTTTAAGGAAATTGCCTGTGATTATACAAGGTTAGAGCATCCGAAGGAACGAGGAAAACCATCACTCAAGACAGTCAGATTTCTGCATGTCGTTCAAATAGCTGCCTGATCATCCCCCTCACTCCCAAATAATAGATTATTTTTTGTGCTATTAGGATAATGGGAAAACAAGGTAAAACACTGAAGAATAGGGAAGAGAAGCAGCATATTCAAAGGTCCTGAGGTGGGGAAGAAAATGTTATATTCTAGGAAATAAGAGCAGTCGAAGGAAACTTAAACATAAAAAGCGAGAAGGTAAATAGTATGATATGAAAATAAAGTAACAGGCAGAACTCAGATCGGACAGGGCATCGTAAGCTACATTGAAAATGTATGTCTTCATCTTATGAGCAACTGGGAGGCTTTGAAGAATTTTAAGTGAGCCAGCGAAATCATCAATTGTGCATTTTGAAAAGACCTCTCTGCCAAGAAAACGTGGTGAAGAAAAAAGCACAGCAGCAGGGAGATCATCATTCCTTCATTCAACAAATATTGATTCACACCTACTAAGTATCAGGCATTATTCTCTACGTTGGGATAATGTCCTAAAGAATATAAACAAAAATTCTCGCTCTCACGGAGCTTACATTTGAGCGGGAGAATGCAGACAATCAACAAAGTAATGAAGTATGTAGTATGTTGTATGGTGAGAACTATAATAGGAAAAAAATTAGGCAGAAAGGGAGGGCTGGGCCGAGGGAAAGGAGTGGGCACATTCTGCTTTGAATGAAAAAGTCACAGAAATAATCACAAAGAACATGGTATTTGAGCAAAGACCTTAAGGGGGTGAGGGGTCAGCCAGGCAGATAACTGGGGAGTGAGCATCCTAGATGGAAGAACCAGAAAGTGCAAAGGCCCTGAGGCAGGAACATGCTGGCCTCTGGAGAAGCAGCTAGGAGGCCACAGTGAGAACGGAGGAGAATAATCAGACAGTATGTCAGAGGTGATAGCGGAAGATCACACGGGGCCTGGAGAGCCATTACGAAGATTTTTACGGCAGGTGAGATAGGAAGAAAGCACTGGAAGGTTCTGAGCAGGGGATCTCTCTGACTGCCAGGTGGAGAGGAGACTGGGTCTGTGAGGGGCAGAGACCAGGCTAGGGAAGGTGAGGGCAGAAGCAAGAGGTTAGCATGGAGGCTAGAACAATAATTCAGGCCAAAGATGATTGTGCCTTGGTCTGGAGGTAGCATCGGGGATGATGAAAAGCAGCAAGATTCGAGGTACAGCGTGAAGAGCCAAGATTTGCCGACGGATCGTAGGTGCGGTCTGGGAGGAAGAGGGGAATTGGTGCTTCGGGCAGGAATCGCTGGAGGGATGGAGGGAACTGTGGAAATGTGGGAAATGGCAATGAAATCCTGGTGTGGGAAGGTCAAGAGTTTGGTTTTGCACATGTGCTTGAGGCGCCAACAAGACATCTCTTTTCATGGGGTGAGGAAGAGCAGAGAAACAGGAGATGCGCCCAAGAGGGAAGTGAGGTCAAGGTGGTCACTCTTGAAGGACAGATGGGTTATGATGAGGTGTTCCAAGCCCAGGTGGTGGCCATTCGGTCACTGATACATCAACACAAGGTAGCAGGGGCGGAGCTCGGGCGGAGCTGAGACCGCCAGGTGAGCGGCTCCTGCGGGAGTCACACCGGGGCATTCTCGGCGCCCAGGGGCCCCTGTGGGTGCAGAGACGGACGAGAGAGGGGCACTGTAGACACATTTCAGGGACGAAACCCGACATTCCTTGGTTGAAATGTGGTCAGCCAAGGGATCTAGAATAAAATACTAAGGTAAAACTCAGAACTAGTGAAGGTTTGTTGAATTCACTTAGGAAGCAAAAATAAGAAATGCTGTTCATTCTTGATTGGCCTGATGAATGTTCCTTTCAACTCTGGGGACTTGGTGGAATATTGTAAATGGCACTTGTAATGCTAGAATGCCTAGGTCAGGAGAGGCAGCATTTAGAAACTGTTGCATTTATCTAGGTGCATGTAAGTGCATGAGAATATCTGGAAGGAGGTATTTAGAGTAGTTACCTCGGGATGGTGGCGTTTCCAATGACTTTCTTTTTCTTTCTGTGTACTAAGTTTTAATTATCAGGCTGTAGTTCACAATTTAAAAATCAGAATATCGTCCCGCCGGTGTGGCTCAGTGGTTGAGCGTCGACCCATGTACCAAGAGGTCGCCGGTTCAATTCCCAGTCAGGGCACATGCCCAGGTTGTGGGCCCGATCCCCAGTGGGGGCATGCAGGAGGCGGCCAGTCGATGTTCTCTCTCATTGATGTTTCTATCTCTCTCTCCCTCTCCCTTCCTCTCTCTAAAATCAATAAAGGGAAAAAAAATTTTTTTTAAAAATAAAAATCAGAATATCAGTTTTGTTCCTCTAGAAAGAGTATGAAAGAGGCCACAAGGACTCCACGAGGTGATTTGCAGTTGGTCAGACTCCATGTTTTAATCTTGGAGGTGTTTGTTCGCTATGAAAATGAAGATTCCAATCCGAGAGAAAAATAAGATGAAAATATTGAGGTTTTAAAAATCATAAATGAGACACAAAAGTCATGTTTGCTGTGCAGATTCATTGAAAGCAGGACCTGGACTGTTACACTTGTCTTCTTGGATATTGTTTGTCATTATTGGGAAGAAGCGAAAAGGAGGGAAAAAAGAATAATATGTCGCGGCACTGTGAACTGTCACAGAGACGACAGGGACTCGGGGGCCTGGGAAGCCCACCATTCCCCTTGTTCTGCATTGGGAGCGAAACAATCTCTAAGCTCAGATAAAAGTAATTGTTTTGCTCCCTTGATGTCAGGGGAGCCAACCTGAATCCCATGTGTTTATCTTCTCTAAATTATGTTTATTTTTAATATCGTATGCTCATGATTCTTTCACATGCCGAATAGCATGCTTTGCTGATTTCATTTTTTATTTTATTATTATTATTTTTTATTTCAGAGCATTTGGGGGGGCCTGCAGGCGTCTCCACAGTCCTATATATATATGTTCTCATTCTTCCTTCCCGGGCACAGTCCCAACGTGGATCATTTATACCATTTGCTGCTTCAACTTCAAGATCATGGTCACGGGTGGCTCACCGTTGGTAGATGGCGAGCACGAAGGCGCCTGGTTAGCCCTCATGGGTCAGCGTGCCTCGGAGCTAGCGAATCCGAACTCAGAAGGGCAGTGGAGCTGACGGATACCAAAGGAGGGAGCAGGGTTTCATGGGAATCTGAGTGTCACGGGGTAGGAGAAGTTCTATTAAAATGAGGCCTGGAACAGAGGCATGACTGCGTTTCTTTCCTATTCCTCACGCAGGAAACTTACAGATCCGGTACAACCTGGGCGGCACCAAGGAGCCGTATCACATTGACGTGGACCACAGGAACGTGGCCAACGGGCAGCCCCACAGTGTGAACATCACGCGTCAGGAGAAGACCGTGATGCTCAAGGTATGCTGTGTGTGCGTGTGAGCTCTCTGTGACAGAGTGTGAGCGCCTTCTGCTCCGTAACACGTGGCCGCTGGTTTTATCTGGCGTGGCTTTGGAGGTGGGGCAGACGGAAGAAATGCGTGCGCCTACCTCCTCCTACGGACTCCTAACTAGGGGAGCAGAAAGACATACCGTTCTTCCAGCCAAGGCAGTGATGAAGTCGGTGGTGATGAGGTTTCGTAGGAAGAAGCTAGACAGTGTGCACTCTGTATACTCTTTGTGGCTTTCCTGCTGTGGCCCACACAGCCGCCAGCCTACTGCTTTCACGCACGGCACCACCGTTTCTTCCGTGCGCTCAGACGTCTGAAGCTTACCACGTTTCCCAGCAAAGGGTATTTTGGTTTACCTGACCTGTTTCCATCCCTCTTCTACCACGATATGAATAACTGTATTTTTTGTCTCTGTGGATGCTTTGCCTTCAAAATCCTCAAAACACAGACCTCCCCCCAGAATCTCTGACCCTGGTTGTAGGCTCTCAGCACCCCAAGGGATGGTTTTGTCATGATGCGGGAATCTGAGGTCAGGTTCATTGATTGTCCCTACCCCTACCACCGATTTTTACAATAAGGAACAGCCTGGGAGGCACCATGCATAAAACCTAGCACGAGGAGGTCTCCCTGGGCACTGAGCCCAGAGATCAAGGATGGGAGCTGTCACTCACTGCCTTCTCTAGGAGCCCAGAATAGATGCCTGTGGGCACAAAGAACTTCAGGGACTCTGTTTGTCAGTGGAGTGGAGCGTCACCTGGCAGGGGTCAGCAGCCTCAGACTGCGTTCAGATTCGGCTACTAGCCGAGGGACACGGAGTAAAAGAAGGCACGGCCCTGTCTCTCTCTGAGCACAGGTGGATGTCAAATCCATAACGTGATATGGGGTTTACGCTGGAGGGTGTTTTAACGAGAGGTCTTTCCCAGGAAAATGACAACGTGAAGTCACAGCTTATTGTGCAATAACTCATGGTGTGAAGAGGTGACTTCACAGGGACCGACAGGGGCCCTGTGCCTGGCTGAGTGCCTGGCATATACTAGGTTCTGCGAATTATTTACTGAGTCAACCAAGCCCCTCTGTATCCGTCGCTCATGGTTCATCCCATGTTATCAATGTTGTGTTCATTGGAAACATTCTCCTGTTTTAAACCATGCTGTCTGTCATCTCTTAAAGTAAGTGACTTGTCATTTTTACCACTGCAAACTAATATTAAAAGATTAAAAAAAGAGAGAGAGAGAGAGGTCAGTAATTGGCTTTAAACACACTGTCACAGAGGACACCAGCCATAGATTCACGCAGGGCTAACCCTCACTGTCTCCAGGAAAACACCTGTTTCTCGGGACCAAGCCCTGTGGGCTGCGGACCCACAGGCAAAGGTGAGGGTGGGGTGAGTGGCAGCAGAGGGTGGAGGGATAGGCTAAATAATGCCAGTTCTGCATCTATTTCCCAAAATGAGAGTTTGGAGTTAGGACAGACTAGGAAGGACTCCCCTCTGGCATGTTCTGTTAACTGGGGATTCTTTGGAGCTCACCGGCAACTCTTGAAGAACAAATGTCAGCTTAATCAGAGCTGCAGTCTGCCACAGTCCACTGGAGAGGGGCGGACTATTTTACGAACCTGGGGCTTTTGAGGCCCGAAAAGCCCGAGAAATCCAGACAGTGGATGAGACAGAGACAGCAGACAACCCAGGGGACTGGGGGAGGGTTTGGCGAGACCCTGGTTCTTTTGGTTGCCAGTGACAAAAGACCAATTACAAATTCAGTTGTAGGAAGAATTCCTGGAAAAGGTCGTGGAATTTAAGAAAGGGAAAACCAAATTTTTACAAGAGAATCCAGGGGACCTGGAGGGTAAAAAAAAAAGAAAGAAAAAAAAAAACACCGGAATGCAAATGAGCCTGCCCCACCCCCCATCTCTCCCTCCCTCCCTCTGTCCTCTCTGCTTGTCCACCTCTCTGTGAGGGACACAGACACTGTGGTGCTAGGCTCACATCTTCCGCTTCTGCTACCAGACGAAGGTCCTAGATTCTTGGTTCTCATTTTTAAATCCCAGGGATGGTCCTGGCTTGGGTCACATGCTCGCCCTTTTGTAAGGACAATGACTGATGACCCCTAATCAAATCATGCTTAGAGTGGGGGATAACCCTCCAAGAGAACAGGACCGCAGTCCCAGAGAAGGGAAACAGGAATTGCTGTGGACACTGCGGGCCACCCAGTGCTCTGAGGTCAGGGAAAGGGGAGGCTTCTGGGTGACCATGGAAGGATTCCCTCATAAGAACTGCGCCCAGGGTGTCAGAAAGCCCCACCCTCCCATCTCCTCTGTCAACAAGGCCGATGACAGCACTGAGATTTCCGAATGTGTTTAGAAAGCCAGATGCCCCGACACGCATAAGTTCAGCTGGGAAAGACCGTGGTTGGGGGTGCTCCGTCCTTCTCAGCCCAGCCTCTCCGAGCCAGCCCAGAAGGCACACAGAGGGAGAGATGGTGGAGGAAGATGGTGGCCCCTCTGTGGCAAAGCAGGGCGGACCGCCTCCTGCCCACCTTCATTTCGGGCACAGAGGCCTTGCAAAGTATGAAGGTCATTCCAAAAGTACCTTTAGAGCTAAAAAAAAAAAAACCTCTGATCTTTTTTCCTGAAGCAATCTACAGAGCCATCTTGAGAACTCCTACAACCTCAAGGATGTATGGAGAGAGATGCAATAAAATGTTAATTATGACTGTTTCTGCGCAGAGGGATTACAAATAGTTTCATTTCCTCCAGAGTTTTCTGAATTTCCTCATTTTCTACTAGAAGCATATGTTGCATTTTTATAATTGAACGAAAATATGAAACATCCATACATCCTCAACCTATTCTGATATCCCCCAGTTACAATAAAATAGAAGGACACAGATATTTAAATAATCTCAAATTAAAATGTACTTTTAGCCCTGGCCAGTTTGGCTCAGTGGTTAGAGCATCAGCCCGTGGACCAGAGAGTCCCGGGTTCGGTTCCCGCTAAGGGCACGTACCTCAGTTGCAGTTTGTCCCCGCCCCGGTTGGAGTCGTGTAGGTGGCAACCAGTTAATGTGTCTCTCTCACATGGATGTTTCTCTCTCTCTCTCCCTCCTTCTCCCTCCCGCTCTATCTGAAGATAAATGCAAAAAATGTCCTCGGGTGAAGATAAAAAAAATAAATAAATAAAAATGTACTTTTAATCAAAGACCAAAAGGTGAATTCAGAGATGAGTTTTAAAGTAATGTAGAATAATGCCTTTGGAATTAAGGTGGAATTTTATACGTTTATATATACTCAAACATCCTATAATTTAGATGATGTTTGTTAGCATTTACGATGTTTTGAAAAGCAGGTGTCCTTCCCGAGCAGGGTTTGGCCCCCGCTGACGTGAACCTCGCTTGCGTTCCCTGAGCACACCCAGGGGTGGGCACTTGAGGGAGACTGACCTTGGGTGAAACATTTGCTCCCCAAAAACACCAGCGTGCCTGATGTCCACACAGAGAATGAAGAAATGACTCCAGGAGTTTTCAGACACCCGCGTGGACCGGAACCTGTGACAACCCTCAAGGGGTGTCCTTTTATGAAAACTCACAGTTGCAGCAGGGATAATAGCTAAAGGCTTACTGCCAGTCAAAATGCAGAACAAACCCGGGGAGGCAGAGGGCACCTGAGAAAGCACTGCACTCGATGAGAAATCACGCCGGAGAGCACGCATCCGAGAGCCAAACGTCACTGCCAGTCATTCCAGTGTCTTGTATCACAAATCCTTTCTTCCTCCTGTCTTCCCTTCCTGCCGTCCCTGGCATTTTTCTTCTTCCTTCCCTTGTATCCCAACCACATTGTGCAAGGGATCTAACGTGGTTTATCGGGGAACATAAAATGAAATTGAGAATTAAAGTAAGTCACAAAATGTCGGGCTCCGAGACAAGGGGGGAGTAGATCGTGATTACCCAGGTCATAAGGTCCCACCGGCGTGCGTAAATTTGGCCCTGAATTTCTTTGTGTACAGCCCATGAGGATAAAACACACGCGTGCCCCTAGGGAACTGAAACGTTTCTCACTCTCTCATTGTTATTGTTTTAACACCACGGATAACACAAACATTCACTGGCGTAGAAAGCTGTCCGTAGCCTGGTCCACTCAGGCAGTCCCACATCGCGGTAACAGCTCACTTACAGTGATGCTGACCGGGTCCCAGGCACTCACCTAAGCACGTGACACGCATTCTTCCACTGAGTCCTCACAAAGCGCAGTGTCACTCTCCCAGAGTTAGACAGCAGTAAGTAGTGCCCAGCCGGCGTGGCTCAGTGGATTGAGCATTGTCCATGGACTGAGAGGTCCCGGTTCGATTCCCAGTCAGGGCACATGCCCAGGTTGCGGGCTCCATCCCCAGTAGGGGGCATGCAGGAGGCAGCTGATAGATGTTTCTCTCTCACATCGATGTTTCTCTCTCTCTTGCTCTCCCTCCCTCTCTAAATAAATCAATAAAAACATTGAATGGAAGGAAGGGAGGGAGGGAGGGAAAGAGAGAGAGAGAGAAGGAAAAAGAAGAAAGAAAGAAAGAGAGAGAGAGAGAGAGAGAGAGAGAGAGAAAGAAAGAAAGAGAAGGAAGGAAGGAAGGAAGGAAGGAAGGAAGGAAGGAAGGAAGGAAGGAAGGAAGGAAGAGAAAGAAAGAAAGAAAGAAAGAAAGAAAGAAAGAAAGAAAGAAAGAAAGAAAGAAAGAAAGAAAGAAAGAAAGAAAGAAAGAAAGAAAGAAGTAGAACGTGGTTGAACCTGGGTCTGTTGCGCTTAGCCTAACCACACTCCCACACCACCCGATAGGGAGACGTCTGGAAGGAAGGCCATGGAATTTGGAAGTGGATGCCACTGGCCAATAAGAAGTTGAGTGATGTTGTTGCTATTGGTGGTGGTGTTGCTATTACTATGAAATGGCTCAACACTATGCCCAAGCATAGAGAATAATAGCACACACCTCTGTATCCGCCCCCCAGACATTACAGATGTTGGCATTTTGCTCTGTTTCCTCAGACTGTTGTCAAATGCAGTGATGGTTGGGGCCCTCTGTCCTTGTCACCGTGTGAGCCCGAGGAAGGCAGCAGGCAGTGTCCTCGACAGCATTCCTGCAACAAATACTTTTCACAAGAATCATTCTTTGTGTGAAATGTTTGGATTGCAGCATCTCCTTAGGAAAGTCAAGCGTCACTTAAAAAATGGATTTCAGCCCAAACGATGTCATAGGGAGTCGGTGGGATGGGATGCTGGGGAGGGAAAGGAACAAGGGCTTTCTGATATTCCGGCCTGGTCCGAGGATAAAACTAGCTCAAAAAAAAAAAAAAGAACAAGCTGTATGTTACCTGAATACCTACCTATAACATATCCTGTGGGGGTTGATGTAAGTTAGATACAGAGAGTTCAGGGATATATTCTCCAGCACGAATACTCAGAATCTATATTCTCTAAAAATCAAATGAGCATATGGTCAGGATGTATCATTTCGGCTTGCGTCAGACTGGAGGGTCACCCCATCTCTGCCAAGGAGGAGCTAACAGATTTCCTGCAAGCAAAAATAAGGACTTTCTTTAGAAATACGTCCAAATCCTCAGGAACAAACGATGATTAGGTTCCCGAATTCTTATACCACACAGACCATGACTTCAGTTCTTTTCATCAGGGATTTTCAACACAAGTGTTCAAAAAAATGCACTGGCTTCTCTCTCTTACAATAAAGACAATAATTTATAACTGCCACTGATCAGAATTTCCACCAGGTTGTATAAAAACAGTGGACTTCGTGGCTAACGGAGCTATGCATTGGGTATGAATCCTGAAAAATGTTCAGAGAAGTGTTACAGCCACAACAGCGTGTGCTAAACGCTAGGGGCAGAGGGAAATGCACAAACAATACGGCAACCCCAGTTGCTGTGACAAATTAACCCTCAAATCTCAGGGGCTCACCCCAACAAAAGTCTGTCTTGTATCAGATATATCTTTTTAGGACAGGAAAGTCCTGTGGTCTCCGGCAGGGAGGAAATCATGCTGGGTAGGCGCTCTGAGGACCCACCGTGGCCACCCATCCTCCCCCACCCCTTGGCGGTGGGCTGCTTCCTCGATTCGCCCAAATTCCTGTCCGTTGCTTGCCTGGCTCTCCGGGGCTCTGTCCTCAGGGGGCTCTTCCTCATCCATGGCCACCACTTAATGGGGTGCTGGGATGATGCCTTCCTTGACACTGTGTAGCCAGGAGGGTCCATTTCCTGTAGGTTCCTGTCCTACTAAGGGTTGTTTTATCCTCTCAAGGAATAAGGTCAGATGCCTGAGGCTTTGGAAGGGAGGAGGGTCATTCTCAGATCGATGAGAAGAGCAGATGTTTAGTAATTAGATATTTGCCCTGCCATATAGATAGGTCAAAAAAAAAAAAAAAAAAGGTTATCTCTGGTCGTAACTCTTATTATGGGCAAGGCCCCCAATTTAGATCTTTCTAGGTAGTTAAGGGAGGGGCATTTCTCCTTAACCTGCAGGTGTCCATTGCCGTCAGCTCAAAATCACATGACAAAGTCTCACATCTTGGGGAGCCCTGTTCTGAACCCCTTCTCTGCAATGTATTGTTAGATTTTTTTAAAAAAAGGTATATAAAAGTGTATACAGTAGTGTCTCCGTTTTATAAAGCCAATGTTATGGAGTATTTAAAGCAAACTATGGCCCGGCTGATGTGGCTCAGTGGTTGAGTGTCGACCCATGCACCAAGAGGTCACCGGTTCGATTCCCGGTCAGGGCACATGCCCAGGCTGTGGGCCCGATCCCCAGTGGGGGGCATGCGGGAGGCGGCCAATCGATGTTCTCTCTCATCGATGTTTCCATCTCTCTCTCCCTCTCCCTTCCTCTCTCTCTAAAATCAATAAAGAAAAAAAAATTTAAGCAAACCATGAATAGCGTTTGTGCTAAACAAGCCACGTAACCTACTGTGATTTGTGAAAAATGATATTCATTCTTGAAATTCATTCTTGAAAGTCTCCTTAGAAAAAAAGTAATAATTTAATGGAGGTGAAAACACACTTGTTCAAAGAAATGACCAAATGGCATGTGCTGGGTGTCATAAAAGTGTAACTTGTGTAAGTGAAAAAGAACTAAGAAGTCCAGCTTCAAGGCCAGTGTTTTCCTCCGACACGAAAAAAGTTCCACGTCGATTTTTTTTTTTTTTCCATCCTCACCCGAGGATATTTTTGCATTTATCTTCAGATAGAGCGGGAGGGAGAGAGGGAGGGGAGAGAGAGAGAGAAACATCGATGTGAGAGAGACACATCAAGTGGCTGCCACCCACACGACCCCAGCTGGGGTCGGGGACAAACTGCAACCAAGGTACGTGTCCTTAGCGGGAACCGAACCCGGGTCTCCCTGGACCACGGGCCGACACTCTAACCGCTGAGCCAAACCGGCCAGGGCTCCACGTCAGATCTTGAAGCGAAGGTGAACGGAACCTCCTGTGCTTTCCATGTTAGCTTTCTTCCTCTTCTGTGACATGGAGCCTGCACCGAAATTAGACACAAAGCTCAGATGAATTATTAAAAGAAAAGAAAAAAAAACAACAACGCATGCCTTTATTACCTTTCAACTTTCTGCCAATAAAGAACAATAAAGAAGAAGCACATAGCTGTAAACAGCGCTGAAAACTTTAATATCAGAGGTTGTTCGAGCCTTTATTAAGGAGAAGAACGGTGTGCTGAAGCAGTAAATCCTTTTAGGGATGTCAGAACAAATAAAGAAACTTGGCCTCGCTAGCCTCGGGCCGTTTTCTTGAAATTACATTTCCTGTGACTTCTTGCCTGTGGCTGATTTCGTGTTTATCTCCTCTGGACGGTGAGCTCACAGCTTTGGTGAGCCTGCTTGACAGGAGGGAGGGGATTCCAGAATGACGGTGAGCCCTGTCAAGTCTCCGATGTCCCCCTCCCGGAAACACTGAGCCATGTACTCAGTCTCTGTCGGGACTCAAAGCAAGTATATTCTACCTGCCCTCCCTCTTTAATGGAAGACGGACTCGTCAGGGTCAATGGTGTGGAGGGCATAGGTCAGTGTGTTATTAGTTTCTTAAATCATTACAAGGGTCCAATTCCCTAGAAGAGATCTGGAAGGAGACAGAAGGATGTCAAATTGGAAACTTGCCCATCAATTTCAGTCTGTATACGAGTTGGAGCATGTTGTGTTTTTGATATTTCCCTGTATCCGGAGAAGCCTGTTCGCCATTGAGATACACCCCAAAAACCTCATGACCTCAGCTTTCTGGAATTTGATTTCAGGTGGGGCAATAGGCCCTTGGCCCTCAGAAGGGTATGGTAGCAAGTTTGTTTCATTCTGAACAGACACTAGGACTGTCTGGTGAGGTGTCTCGAAAAAAGAAAAAAGGGGTACACAAATGTCAGTTCCCAGGACACCTTCCCCGGCCAGTGCCTTCAAACCAACCTACAGCTGTAAACTGAGGCCATCCCTGTACTTGGAGTTTGGGGTACCCCGTATTTAAAGAAACAATGTCTGGGTGTGCAGTGACGTGTGACAACAATCTCACTGAAGAAGGCAAAATGTTCTCAAGGTGGTTCTGGACAATTCCATTAATGATGCACTTTTCTTATATTGAAACCCATATGAGGATCCCTAAGAATTTAACACAAGGACATCTAATTGACATGACCCCTTACCCATGACCACCACCCAGCCCACTGCACAATGGGAAAATCCCAAACGGCAACCATTCCTTAAGCCCGACGTGGACGTTGTCAGGTGGTCATCAACCCCATTCCCTGAGGCTGCGTTCTGACAGGAAGTGCCGCTGAGATGAATTCAACTTCATTCACAATAAATCTGAAGAGAACACACAGGTTCTGGGCACCAGCTGGATGAAAGACGTTCAGTTAGGCAACGATGAGTTGGTGGGGCGGGAGAAATGAACACATTGTGTCTTTTACCTTCAAAGAGTTTATATTCTGGGAGGAGAGAAGATATGTACACACTCCAGATACATTTCTCCAGGTAGCAGAAACCTGTTCTGCCTCATTCTCCTCTAGAAGAGATGTATCAAGTCAGTCTCCCTAGCAACATATAAATAATAGAACGGGGTGGGGGAGGCGTAGCAGAAGGAAGTAGTAGCGGTTTGGGCTGGTAATCCGGTCATAGCCCATAAATCGTGACTGCCTTTGAGGCTGGTCTGAGTCTGAGCAGAGACCCCCATGGAATCGGATGACTGAACTGAGAGGTGGTCACTAGACCGTAAATAAACGGAGTCCTTACTGACACGCTGTTCTACTCCGTAGCTCTGTGTTTCCGGCAAGCCACGGAACTCTCAGTTTCCTATCTGTGAACCAGGAAGAAGTCCACCTCCTTGAATGGGGTTTGTGTGTGTGAAGTGAAAATACACAGGAAAACATCTAGCATAGTTCATCTGCCAATGAATGCTGGTTCCCTCCCCTCCTTCCCAATTCCCTTCTCTTTCTTCAAAGCAAAAGGTAAATAAATAAATAAGCGATCGTCAACCAAGCCACTATCGACGTGGCTTTCGGATCCAAGGCTCCTGTTCCGTTGACTCGCAGGTCAGCCACGGAACGAGTCCTCGGTACCCAGTATGTTCAACGCGGACGTGGTGGCTGTTGCCTCCATGAGCGACAGCCGGGCAGAAGAGACCGTCAGCCACACAGATGGGGACCAAGGCCCAACCAAAGTGTCAGCTCGAGCTGAGGAAACACAGAAAGGGGCAAAATTAATCATCGGGGTGGGGGCGGGAGAGATCAGAGAAGGCTTGACGAAGGTGGCTGAACTGTTCCTTAAAGGTTTCCATGGAGGAAGGAGGAACCACCTTCTCCTACTTACCCTTTGCTGCGGGAACTCAGCGTTTGCTCTTCTGAAATTCATCAAAATGATACGGGGGAAGCCAAGGAAAAAATCAGTTCCACCACCACACTCTGATCAGAAACAGGAAAAGACTCATAATGGATATGTCAACACTTCCCAAGTTGTTTCATTTCTTTCCTAAAGCAATTTCATCCCCAGATGAATGAGGCAGGGCTGGACGAGACCTCCATTCCTCCATGCCAGAAAAATGTGTTTACGCCGCTGTCCGGTTCTTGCAGCTCAGTGGGAAAGCAGTCACAAGGCAATTTCTGACCCCGTTCGGGCTTTGCGATGTCAGGCCTCTCTTTCCTTCTCTAGAACACAGCCAAAGCTTATAAGCCCAGCCTCGGAGAGTTCATTTTTTTTCCCCCCAAGCACATTAAACACATAAATCATCTCTAAGAAAGAAGATAAGGTTCCTGGATTTCTATTTCGTCTGGCATGGAGACCGGAGTTCAATCTGCGAAGCATTACACTGTTATATCCGTCTGCAGAGCAGGGAACCCGCGCTCAGGCTGTAATTCTCAGAGCTATTTCTCAGCGCGCTAGGCAGAGAGGGTTGTTTCCCATGCACGGGTAACTGAAAGCAGGCTCCTGTCTCACACAAATGTATCTCCTCCCTGAAAAAATAAATGAATCTCAGCGTGAGGTCCGGGGTTCTGAAGTGTGACCTGCTGCCCGGCACTCAAGTGAGGGAGAAGGCAGCCCTGGGCTCCGGGGAAGGTTGTGATGGACCAGGTAGCCTGGAGCGGATCCTGAGCTAATGTTAAGACGCCCTCTAGTGGTCATTCGCCATAACTGGTGCTGAGAGTGCGTCTACTCGGGAGTCCGGAGTCTGCAGGGTGAGTCATTTGCATCTAACGTGAAACGCTGGGATGGCCCTGGGACTTGGTGTTACTTTTATAAGTGCAAGCCTGTCATTGTGTTCAAAGGGTACAACCGGGGGGCTTTGCTTAGCCTTGCACCTCTCACGGCTCTGACCTTGAGCCCTGGCCATGGAGAGACCCCCCAGAAGCGTTTGCTGAGTGACTGTATAAAGGAATGAATCACGTTACTAAGCCACAGACTCATCCAAGCCTTCTCTGTGGTAGATTTGAACACAGGATCCAAGTCCAAAATTGTATGTAACAGGCTTTCAGGCTGAGAATCATCTCGGTCTATTTTGTGATAGCCTTCACACACACACACACACACACACACACACACAGGGCTGGGTCACAGGAGGAGCAAATTATCTTCTCTCTCTCACATCATTCCTCCTGGGCTTTTCTATTTCCCATTCCTTACCACCTCTGGTGAACTCTCCCTCCCCACATTCTGCTTCCTGGAACCGGCTCCAAGCAGCATTAGAAAACCCGAATGTTTTCAGGGAGCTGCGCTTTCTTGCCTCTATACACTCGCTGGTCATCAGGCTGAGCTTTCGGACCTGTGGCGTGTACCTCACATTCTGAAGTCCCTCTGCATATATGGGATTTTTGCTTATGTGTTTGTTTTTTATCCTCACTCAAGGATATGTTTATTGATTTTAGAGAAGAAAGGAGAGAGAGAGAGAGAGAGAGAGAGAGAGAGAGAGAGAAACATCAATCAGTTGCCTCCCGTATGCGCCCTGACCGGGGATCGAACCCACAACCTTTTGGTGTATGGGACGATGCTCCAACCACCTGACCCACCCAGCCAGGGCCTATACAGGTTTTCTTGACGCACATTTCCCGTCTCACCTGGAACAGGATGTGAAGGATGTGGTTTTCATCCCTCTGATAATGTGGTTTACACTCCCTCCTGAGTATCGTTACTGCTGCCAAAACCTCCTGGCAAAGTAATATCAATAGAGCGTCTGCGCTAAAAAGGATGTGTTTGCTGAAGTTTTGTTTGTTTTTTTTAATAACAAGGACTTTAACTATATTACAGTTAAAATCAATAGAAATATAACCTTTTCAACCACATAAAATGAGTTCATTTTTTATTATTAGTCTTTTTCTGCCATTACGGTGTCGTGATTGCAAAAGGAACCGGGTCAACTCAGCTTTATTGAAAGACCACTGAAAAACAAACTCGGGCTCATTTCAATACCGAAGCCAGTGCATTAAAAAGATCAATGAAGTAAAACCACCTGGGATTGCTTTATTTAAACACCTCACGTATGAGAATCCTTCCACAATCACGATTTTAGCAAACCTATAAACCTAGACCAGCCAATAAAGGGGAAAAAATGCTATTTCATTAAATAGGTTTAGAATCATAAAGCCCTTAACTTCAGTCTGATTAGACAGACAGCATTTTCATTTTCTCTCAGTATTTTAAAATATCATTTGGCAAAGAACCATTGATCAATGAATACCATTTACTTAGAAAACCATTAGCTCCCAGGGTCAGGAGAATGGCAATGATAGAAAGCAGAGTTTTATTTTTTTTTTTAATAAGAAACACAGAATTAGGTGGAAGTGATGGGGAGTCCTAGAACTGCAGAAAGTTGGGAAATTTTCTTTTTTTTTTCTTTATTGATTTTAGAGAAAGGGAGGGAGAAGGAGAGAGAGACAGAAACATCGATGAGAGGGAATATTGATTGGTCGCCTCCTGCATGCCCCCCACTGGGGATTGGGCCCACAACCTGGGCATGTGCCCTGACCGGGAATCGAACTGGCGACCTCTTGGTGCATGGGTCAATGCTCAACCACTGAGCCACACTGGCCAGGCAGGAAATTTTCTTTCTAACAGCACTTAGGGTGCCTTGCACGTAATATTGTATAATACAGATGTGTATTAAACTGAATATTCACTGCTGACTCCATGCATGGACTTGGATTAGACACAGACCTCTTGGTGCCTCAGTTTCCCCCTACCTGACTATAATCATGTCCTTTTCTACCTCCTTCCCTAGGTATGAGAACAAAGATGATGGTCATAAACCTCTTCATGTTCTTCCTTGTAAACTATCATGCAAACTGCCAACTTCCGTGGTAGTATTTGCTTAGAATAATTTTAGGATCGAAATGGCTTCTATGGGCCATTAATTCCAACTCCTGACCTCACCTAGAATCACCACCGGCCCCTGCCTGACATGCCCAGATATAGAACACATGCTATTCTTCTTTTTATTTATTTATTTTTTCCTTTATTGATTTTAGAGAGAGAGGAAGTGAGAGGGAGAGAGAGAGAGAAACATGGATGAGAGAGAACATCGATTGGCCGCCTCCTGCATGCCCCCCACTGGGGATCGGGCCCACAACCTGGGCATGTGTCCTGACCGGGAATCGAACCGGCGACCTCCTGGTGCATGGGTCGACGCTCAGCCACTGAGCCACACCAGCCGGACGTGCTATTCTTCTTTTTAAAATACCGTGTATTGTGGTTCTCTAATTCAGAAAAGAACGCAGAGGAAAATCAAGTTTGCCTGAAAGCCGGTTTCCCCACTTCTCCACTGAACCTGTCTTGCCTGCTCAGGGACATTGTTACCACAGTTCTCTGTCCTCCTTCTCTACTGGCCCACTCCCGACAGCAAACAAACACGTGATCGTCTCTCTCGCTTAAAGCAAAGTTTCCTCCTGGCCCCACTTTCCCCGTTTCTTAGTTTTTCTTGGCAATGAGACTCCCTGGGTGCTGTTTCAGGTCATCTTCTCTTCCCAGCCCTACCCTGCGTTCTGTCTGCCTGGCTGAGGCCGTGTCTCTCGGCCTGTGGATACCACTCCGTCACCTGCTCCCTCTTCCACGGCCCGGCCATCAGGTTCCCTCTCCTCGTCCCCTCGGGTCCGGGAATGACGACGCCCTCCCTCCCTGAGCGCTAGCACCCTCTTTGTCTCCCACAGCACCGCCCACTTCCCCGATAGACCGACCCTGCATTTAATCTCGTGTATTCTTCTGTGTTTGGGTGAACCTTCTCCTCCCTGCCCTTGACCCTGACTGACTGCTTGTTTGGAACCTGAACTCAGCCCTGCGAAAATTCTACTGAATCTCATCTCATTTGTTTCAGCCGCAGCGTCTCAACTATTCGTGTTTATTTACTGCGGCCTTGTTCTGTTATTAGCTCAATCTCTGCAAAGACTTCTTGAACCGACTGCCCAGAGTTAGACCGGAATTCACAGCTTGAGAATAGTCGTGCGCAAGACTGCCCTTACTTCAGACCCGCTGCAAGTTTGGGGGTCCCAGACCACCCTCACCTCTGACCAGCCGGCTGCAGGCGCAGGGGTTCCCACTGACCTCTCAGGCTCCAGAATTTGGTAGAATGACTCAGAGAAACAAGGCAAAGCGTCCCACTCTTCAGGTCCTGTCACCCTCCCTGTGGTCATGTTGATTTGTGACAATACACAAAGTACTGCAGACCAGGGAAGTCCCCTGAGCTGTGTGTTCAGAGGTTTGGGGGAGATTGTTTTGGCTTCATTGTGTAGACATGATTGACTCATTCACTGGCCACGAGGTCGAACTCAATCTCCAAACCTCGATCAGATCACCTCGATTCATTATTTACACTGACCTTCCTTCCCTGGTGGAAACCCAGAGCCCCCCGCCCTGGGATTCCCTCTCTGTTTCTAGGGTCTTTCTTTCGTGGGTGTGCTCTCTGATCCACAACCTACCCACCCAAAGTGGAGCTCACCCCCTTCCACTCAGAGCATTCACTGACTGGGAGCCTGTACTGAACCTCAGGGTCCTGAGGAGAAACACACAGCATTTGGATTCCCAAACAGTGAACTGGCGAATGTCGCACGACCCTTTAACACGGTTCCTCCTGTTGTGTGTGGGCGTATCTGCATGTGGGCGGACCCGCCTGGAGACGGATGGAGGAGCGGGGTCTCGGTTCCTAAGACCAATGGAAATATGTGTTTTCCCATGGTCTTTGGCGACCCCTGTGGAAGGGTCGTTTGACCCCCAAAGGGGTTGTGACCCACAGGTTGAGAACCCTGCATAGATACTCCTGTGCTCCATAGTTACATTGTATCCATCGCTCTACAGAGATTTCTCGCAGCCCCAGCCCCATGCAGTGCCCGGCGTGCTGCTTTTTCTTGGCTCTCTTCTCCTTGGCCCCTCATCCCTCTCCAGGTCTCCCCACAATTATGTGCAACAAGACGTTGACTCTCCCCAAAACAGGGTCCAGACTTTCAGGCCCAGCGCAGTGAGGTGCTCCGCAGACATGCCACCTTGAATGTGCCCTCCTGACCAAGAAGTGGAGGTTACAGACGACAACAGTACAAGCTTGGGGAGACACTGCACCCAGATAGTTTCTAAAAACTATCACCCCAGTCCTACCTGGATCACATTTATACTTTGCAGCTGGCACTCAGAACCCTCCACAGTCTGGCTTCCTTTACTGCCTTCCATTGCCACAGCTGAGTTCTCTGCAGAGCACACCCTGAGGACCGACGGGGCCGGTCACCTCAGGACCCCCGAGAAGCGGGTATACGTGCGTCTGCTGATCGGAGTGCTTAAACCGTGATGGCGGTTATTCTTCATATCCTACATTCCAGAATCTCAGCTGATATTTTGTATTCGATTGTAATATGTTGTTTTATAATGGCATTCCCTGATTGCTTTGTATAAGTCTTATTTCCACAACAGGAGTCCAGGCACCTGGACCCCATGTGGGAACGTCTGCGTATACGAATCTTCAGCTCAGCTGCAGGCACAGGTCACTGGGTGTCTGGACAGCAGAATGGCATGAAGTCCTCGTGGAGCATTAGGAGGTAGTGGGAGCCGTGTCATTGACGGAAAGACCACCGCCTGGACAGAGATGCGTCAGAGGGGTCATTTGAGCCTTCTGCCCAGGTCTCCCTCTTCCTGCAGGGACGCTGTCTCAGCAGTCAGGTCCCCCTGCTGCCACCATTCTCCTATCCTCAGGGTGGCCTGGGGGAGGGGCACACCTCCCAGCAGGTGTACCCTTCTCAGGAGTCCCCATCTTCCTGCAGCCGATGCAGCCAGCCTGCTCACATCCAGAGATTTGGCTCTATTTCTGTGAGGGCTCATCTTCAAATAACGTCCTTGTATCTGCACCAGTGAGGTCCCCACATTGAAAACGTGACAATCAGAGTAGCCACCCACTGACCCGTCTCAACCTCAGCAGATAAGCAGCGTAACATCAATAACATCACAGGCACCAGACGACAAAACTTTCCCTGTTTGCACATTCACTGAACAGATGTTTCCTGATACAGCACTTTCACTGATGGCCTTCCTGAAGCTTCCCCCACACATCTGACCCAGGCATTCGCAGAATCCAAATTCAAACAACCCCCGAAAACATGTTTGACAAATCACGATTAGAGAGACACAGACACTGAAACAGAAAGGGCTCGATCGTGTTTGCACATCTGTATGCTTTCTCATCCGTCTGTCTTCTTTTCACTGAATTACTAAACAGTGTGCCGTCGCGTGATATCATTATAGCAACATTATGTTTGTTCATTAACACCTATTTTCAAAACTGACCATTTCTGATTGTATTTTTTCCTCGTTTCCTTCCTCCCTTTTTCCACCTGTTTATTTCTTTTTCCTTACTCCTGGAAAGTCATTTTACAGTTTAGCAAAAGGTGTTTGCCTTGAGCTCTTCAGAAAAGTATGCCACATGAAGAGATTTCATTGATGTTGATTACGTTCATTCTTCCCTAACCACCCACTGTGCATGACGATGGAATTCGGTGGTTATTACAGTGACTTGAAATATGAAAGTGTATAAAAACCGTGAGCTATGTTCACACTAGATCTCTCAGGAGGAAATGAGAGGGAAAATTACTAGAACGGGTTCAGGTGTTCATTGTTAATGCTTTACAATCAGCTTCTGAATGCTCCTGCATGAGTCAAAACACAAACCTGAACGTCCGAAGTATTTTCTGACCAGATTCTTTGAAAAAAAAAATTATACAATCATTATAATCGAATTATAATTGTATAATTATCATTGTACAAAGGCTGCTATGAAAGTCTTTGACATGAATGCCATTTCAGCTCTGAAAGGAGAATTTCTCCTCTCATTCGTTGATATTTATACAAATCATATAATTTATTGATACAAAATCAGTTCTTTTTGTTGTTGTTTTTAACAGTTTTTGAAAACACTTTATACCTTATGTCGTATTCAGTGTTTTTCCAGCAGGTGTATTAGGCAAGGGAAAGTGGATCGACATTTGAACGCTAGTTTTTTTTTCTTTTTACTGTTGAGAAATGGTTGATATACGAAAACATACCTCACCTAGTGGGCTCACTAATTGTTTTAACTGCATTTATACTGCAGGGTCTCAAATGCATAGACCTCAGGAGGAGATCAGTTGCACTGATTGAATTGCCATAATAATGATGGCTTAGTGACAAAAAGGAGGAAGCACATATAATACCTCTCACTTTAAAACTGCTTTTGGCTCTGGCTGGTTTGGCTCAGTGGTTAGAGTGTCAGCCCGTGGACCAAAGAGTCACGGGTTCGATTCAGGTCAAGGGCACGTACCTCGGTTGTGGTTCGGTCCCTGGCCCTGGTTGGGGTTGTGTGGGAGGCAATCAGTCAATGTGTCTCTCTCACATCATCTCTCTCTCTCTAGTAAGTAAGTAAGTAAGTAAGTAAGTAAGTAAGTAAGTAAGTAAGTAAATAAATAAAACTGTTTTTGAAGCCATGAATGAAACCTCTCCTGCCATCTCTGAAAGAGAAACAATGTACAAATACAGCAAAGAAAGCTCTGTCTCTTCAGTCCTTTATTTCTCAAGCCTTAAGCATCTCTGGAAAAGCACATTCCTTGCGACTTTAATGTTGGTCCAAGTCCATAAACCTGGGCAGATCACTAGCCGTCCCTGGGACCTAACTTCCTCTCTGCATTTGTGGGGGGAAGTGATATACTCGCTGTTTCTAAGACTTCTCCTTGCTTGAACTTTTCCAACTGAACTTGACCTTTTCCCAACTGAACTTGACCTTTATGTAAGCATTCGCTCGGGGCTGAATGGTGGGAGCCACATTGGTTGACACGTAAACACAAAAGGCAGAGACAGCTCTTGTCATAGGCCTGGGTCTTAGGGCCGAAGTGAGAGAAGTCTGTGCGTCAGGAGGCTACCCCGGGGCCTGGGACCAGTTACAGAGCGAGGGGGTTAGAGAGTGCTTTCCAGAATAAGAATTAATTATTTTGTCACAGTTGGATTTGGTGAAGGGAGAGCAGAAGAGCGTGAAGGACACAGATCTAAAGAAGCCCTGAAGTATGTTCCAGAGAACACACTGGGTCCCAAGGGCTGAGAGGTGGAGCCAGGTCAGAGCAGAGGGGGGGAGGGGAGCCCACAGTGCTTTCCTGTCCTCGATCCAGGAAGATGCCCTCTCCCCTCTGATCACCTTGGGGCCGTTTAATATCTCCTGGAGAGGCAAAGGCTCCCTGGCGTGTCCATCTGCTGGTAACTGACGTGTTCAGTGGGCTTCCCACGCGTGGAGGTGTATGCCATGGGACACACTCAGCCGCCTCCACCGCCACCCCAGCGATGAACGCTTGGCCGTTCCTCATGTATTCCACGGTTCCGTTACAGGGCACAGTGCTTCTGGGCCTCTTTCTTTTCCTTAAATATCTCTACCGGTCAGTAGGATTTATGAGTAGCTTAGGCCAAAAACAAACTAAGGTGGAAGGCAGCGTGACCTCCCAGATGGCGACCTATCGTCTGCATCCTTGGTTGGTCTTGGAATTGGGCGGAGGGTCCTCTGGCCGGGCAGCATAGGCTGGGAAGAGGCTGGCCTGCTGGCCCCACAATGCTGCCCTTGGGGTCTTCAGCTGTATGGTCCCAGGAATGGGTTATGCCAAACTCAGAGCTCCCGGAGTGATGAGGTTGTCCCAGAACATTAACGCTCAGGGTCCCAACGCAGCCATCCGTCCGTCTCCTGCAGTCTTCAGTATGGAGCCAGGTTTGTTCACCCAAACCGGATGGCCACAAAGTTATCTGAGGGCTGTCGTCACCTGGATCATCCATGGAGCTCTTCTCCACTAGACCAGAAGTTCCGATGGAAGTAACAGCTAGGGTTTCCGTATCTTACACACACACATACACGCACGCGCACACACATACACACATACACACGTGTGCACACACATACATACACAAACATGTACACACACATACACATACATACACAAACACATAAACACATACACACATACACGTGTACACATACACCTATACACACGCATATACACACATACACACATACATATAAACACATACGCACATACATGTGTACACACACATATACACACGCATATACACACATACACACACATACACACATACATATACACACACACACGCACACACACCAGTGTGGCTCAGCCAGTGATGACTCGTTTAATAATTGTTAAGTGAGCAGCTAAGACGGAGGTGGTACTGGCCTTTTCATGGGGGTCCTCAGTGGACCAGGAGGTTTACTAGATAAAGCCGCAGAAAAGAAACATCGCAGAGTCCAGAGGTGAGGTGCTGTCCCTGGGCTGGGACACCCGGTGTATTTCTTCTGGGCCTGGCCAGCCCAGTGCTCACTGCGGTGTGTGTGAGGCCCTGCACTGCTCTTGGAGAAGGAGAGGGAGAGGGGTGGCCCTGGTCCTCACGGTCACTGTCCAGCGCAGGGCCAGGCTGCAGCCCGTAACTGGTGGCAGACCCACAGTGAACTTTGCCCCCCGCTCCCCTATACGTTTGCTCTGTGAGAAGCACAGATTCGCATCTCCCAGCGAAGGAACAGGTAGACCGGACTCCTGGGTTCTCTTCCACCGTCCTCCTCTGTCTCAGCATTTCCCCACACGCTGAAGGCTCTCTGCCTAGCTGCAGCATTTGTCGCAGTTTTCATTTTAATCGTCACAAAATCCTGAACAAATCATTTGGATTAGAATTATATATCGTTGCCCATTTGGATTCCTGTTCGACGGTTTGGGGCGGGGGGGTTGTTGTTCTGTTTTGTTTGTGTGTTAATCCTCACTTGAGGATATTTTTTTCCATTGACTTTTAGAGAGAGTGGAAGGGAGGAAGGGAGGGAGAGAGAGAAACATCGATGTGAGTCGGGGATCGAACCCGTGATCCTTCGGTGGCAGGCCGACGCTCTAACCATGGAGCCACACTGGCCAGGGTTGATGTGTTTTTAATTGATGACTTCACAAGACTTGGGTGTGTTTAGGGTATTTACAGGTCAATGAAAAGCAGGCAGTGTTACTGATATGTTAGATAACAGAATCAAGAGTCCACAACTTTGGCTGCACAACAAAAATTTAGTATATACAGGGTGTCCCCAAAAATGTATACAGGATGTGTGTAGATTCTATTACATTTTGAAAATGAAATGTATTTTAATAAACACTGGCTTTATAATTACTCAAAGTTGTGTATTCATTTGGGGGGGCACCCTGTATATCAGTATAAATGTTAGTCTTTGGTTCATGGACTGCGTAAAGAGAGGAAGGGCCAAAGTAGGAAGTAACTCCGTGGAGACGAGCTAGGAACTTCATCGTACTGTGAGCTCAGTACAGATCATATAAAACGGCCTCCAAGAAGCCAAGTCTGTCTGATCTGGATCCATAGAAATAGTTAGGAAGAGGAAGGATTTTCCACCGTGCGGGTCAGACCACCTCTGAGGACTGACTTCACAATTCTGTGCCCATCCCCTGAAGAGCTGCACTAATGAATGTCAACACATTTGTATCGAGGATCTACTGTGTGCTCAGCACTGTCCTGGACCCAAAGACGCAAGAAATCTAAAAGTCTAAACATAGAAATTTGATTTTTTAAAGACCATGGACTCTGTATTCATACCATGGAGTACCAGTCATTCCTTCCCAATGATGCTTTAGCTGTGTATGTATTGACACTGAGGGAGTTTTATAATGCATCATTAAATAATGAAAAGTAAATGCAAAACAATATGGGTAGTTGGGTTCCATCCAATCTTTGTCAAAAGCTGAAAGAATGCGCATTTGAAAATTAACATTAATTATCACCAGCTGTTTTTTCCTGCAACTCTCTATAATTTTTCTATAATGAACAAATATTGTTTGTATCACTTTTCAGCTCTTTAACAGGATAGATGAAATTATAAGAAGTGCTTAAGGGGAGATCATCACTGGGAAGCGATGTAGAATCGCCTACTAGTGACATTGGCCTCCTGCTAAGCCTTTTGGACGACTGGTAACAGACAGACGTGGGTGGAGGGACAGCTGCAGTTACCCATGTATGCCACTAGATGGAGCTAAAGCAGCTCCTAATATTTAGCAGCACAAACCGAGTCTCCTTTGCTCCAGAGAAATGACTATGAGATTTCAAATATTTAAGACTCCCTGGCCAGAATAAGTGTTTTGCTAATGATGCAGTTGAAATTATTTTTTAGAAACTTTTTTGAAAGTATAGCCGAACATGCTAACGTTTGCTCTAAAGGTGTTTTTTGGACCTTTGTTACGGTATTACCAGATACTCACCCAGGCAAAAGCTTCACAGTCCTGCAGGTCAGAACTCCCCACCTCCTGAGATGTATGACCCTTGGACTCTTCACCTGGACTTTCTCAGTGACTGCTAGGTTTCTAGTAAACGAGGTCAAGATCCAGGTAGTCATTAATAATTAAGGTCATTCCTCAGGGCAGCTCGGTCTCAACGTGGGGGGTGAGATGAGCTCCCTTCCTCCCACTCTCTCCTGCCACCCTCTGGTCCCCAGAGCAGGCTGGCTTCCGGCAGCTTTGCCCACCTTGGCCGTTGCTAGCCAGGACCCAGGACCCGGGAGTGGATCTAGTCCCTGGAGTCTGGACTGTGCCTCCAGCAAGTTGCTTCTTGCGCTCAGTTCCCACGGGAACGCTGGACAGTGACGCAGGGTTTTCTTCTGACACACACCCTCCCTTAGGCTTTCCTCCGCAGGTATCAAACTCACTTCAGAGAAAAGAGAGGTTACATTACAAAAGAGGTTTTTCACAAGTGGATACAAAGAAGCCCAGAAGGCTGTAGGAGCTCACCGTTGGGGAAACAACTAGACTGTATCGGTTTTTTAATCAGCTAAGGCAGGAAAAGCCACACAGGGACACAAAGGACAAATCCTGTGATTCTGGGACAGCCCCGTGGGCACTTTACCGTGGGAAATGTGGTCAGAAATGTGGATTGCTCCCACAGCCATCCATATAGGCTGTTTCCGTTGGCTTCCTCCTCCCCTCCCTCAGGCCAGCTCACCTGCTCTGCTTGTGGGAATGTCTCTGTCCCCTTCAGGCTCCGATGTCCCTGCCCTGTGGCAGAAAGGAGAAATTACCCTCATTTTGATAAGCAAGAAAACCATGTATATTTACCCAACCGAAACCTCAGCATGTGAATACGTATATTCATATGTAAAATATATATTCATAGTTATATTTGAATATATATATATGTTCTGAAGATCAGTATTGGTCTGTAAGCTGATAGTACCAAAAGGCGAAGGAGACAGGATCCTAAACAATGTTCATTGCTGTTGATGTGGCATTTTCTGTCTCGGAGGTCAGTACTGGAGATTGGATCCAGCAGATTTTATCCCAATAGAATGAACAAGGATCATAGTCCAGGAGGTAAATTATCCACAGAAAATGTGCATAAACTGGAGAACAATTCCTAAAGGGTCTTCACTTACCAAGGTCATATTGTTTTCAAATAACCCCAGCGGAGGAATGGTCAGACTTCTGGTGACATAAGATATCCCGAAACCAAGGTTCTGAGGGTGATGTCATCCCCCCACCCGGGGAAGATTTGATTCCCGTGCATGATAGTGACATTCTTCTAACAGTGACTCTTGTGTCCTTCCTGCAGCTCGATCATTATCCTTCTGTGAGTTACCACCTGCCAAGTTCGTCTGACACACTGTTCAACTCTCCCAAGTCGCTCTTCCTAGGAAAAGTTATAGGTAAGAACTTCGGGCAAGTTGCTCACAGCCTATATTCCAAAGCCGCGAATTCGCCTTTGAAACAGACTGTGGTCGGTGGTCGGGGCGTCTAAGTCGATGGTGGCGCGTTGGAACCAGCGTTCTTTGATGTGTGACAGGTATTAAAACACGAGTGAGGGCCAGTGTCTGCTCCTGGCTTCTGTAGGTAGAACTTGTTCATGGGTTTCTTCCAGACCTCTGTTTAATTTACACGATTCTCTCTTCCTCTCACTCCTGAGAATAGCTCCCCTGATATTATCTGCAAATTAGGAGGCCAATGGGGATTGGAAAACTGTGACAGAGCAGCCTCCCCTGTGTGTGATTGTGACTTCATGGGTCATCCTTGCCCTTTTCTTTCCTATCGATCAGTGCTATCTAGACTAACATATTGATATGATCGACTACATATTTTTTCAATGATTAAGGTGAAGCCAATGGATTTTTTTTTTTTTACTGTGAGAACATATAGTGTGAGCCGAAAATGGAAATAGTGAGATGGTGGGTGATGCGCTGGCCAAAGAAGGGGGTGGCCTGTGTCCAGTGGGGAGTGGTGATCAGCACGGGGTCAATGGTAACCAACAGTTCCAAAACTCAGTGGCTTAGAACAACAGCGATTCTTTCTCACTGATCTGCGGGTCAGTGAGGGTGGAGTGGCCCTGTGGTATGCCGCCGTCCTCCTCCTGGGACCGTAGAGGTATCCTGGCCGACTTCATCTCACACACGGGCGCCCGGAGCAAGGCCACTGGAGTGAGCGCTTTCCAAGCCTTGGGTCTCGTCATGCCCACTGACACGCCACTGTCCACAGTACGTCACGTGGCCCAGTGCAGTCAGAAGGGAAACGGACGGTGGTGAAAGGCACAGACACGGAGGCGTGGGGGGGAACTGGGGCCCATGAACGCAATCTGCCACATTCCCGTCATCAAATTCCCTGCAACCAGAAATAGCCTCGTGTCTTCCCCCTGTCCGCTTGAAGGCTGGGTGCTGTCTCTGCATCACAGGAAAGCTCTGTGACCTGCTTAGTCCTTGGTAGGTTAAAAGGTCTGAGTACCCCTGGCTGGTTTGGCGCAGCGGTTAGAGCGTCGGCCTATGGACCAATGAGTCGGAGGTTCGATTCCGGTCAAGGGCACGTACCTCGGTTGCGGTTTGTCCCCGGCCCTGGTCAGGGTCGTGCAAGAGGCAGCCAGTCAATGCGTCTCTTTCACATCGATGTTTCTCTCTCTCTCTCTCTCCCTCTTTCCTACTCTGTCTGAAGATAAATGGAAAAATATCCTCGGGTGAGGATTAAAATAAAAAAGTTCTGAGTAAAGGAATTTGGGGGAATCATTAATTCACTGAGAAGTATGCTGAGTGCTTGTACACACCAGGTGATATCCTAAGTCCTCGTCCTTCTGAGGCAGATATTCTAGTGGGCGTGGGCCAAGAAGGAGGAATAACTGCAGACTATGAAGCGAGCTCGTGGTAAATGCTTTGAAGGAAGATCAGGGACCGTGAGGGCAGAGGGTTGAGCTGGGCAGGAAAGCTCTCTCTGAGGGGGTAGTGGGGAGGCAGAGGCGTGAAGGAAGCGAGGGGGCAGTGCGTGGGCACCCGAGGAAAGGGTGGCGGGGAGGCTGACAGCGATGCAGAGGCTGGGAGGCTGAGGTAGAGATGTGCTCAGCTTGTCCGAGAGCAGCAGGAACCAGTGTGGCGGGAACACGGTGATGACAAGACAGAGGGGCAGGGGACAGGTGGAGATGGAGGCTTAGCCCGCAGCCAGACCGCGCGGGTTGGAGACCCCTGCAGAGTCCACCTTTTATTCTCAGGGAGCTGGGAGCGCAGGAGGCCTTGATCTGGTTGAGATATCAGAGGAGTCATTCCGGCTGCTGGGCGCTGTGACCACGACAGCGTGGGGCAGTGGGCAGGGCGGGGTGGACAAGGGAGACCAGGAGAGAGACAGTCACTGCAGTGCTGGGGCCTGGAGAAGTATTTGGATTAGAAAGCTATTGAAGGAAGCCCGGCCAGTGTGGCTCAGTGGTTGAGTGTCGACCCATGCACCAAGAGGTCGCCAGTTCAATTCCCAGTCAGGGCACATGCCCAGGTTGTGGGCCCGATCCCCAGTGGGGGGCATGCAGGAGGCGGCCAATCGATGTTCTCTCTCATTGATGTTTCTATCTCTCCCTCTCCCTTCATCTGTCTCTAAAATCAATAAAGAAAAAAAATTAAATTAAAAACAAAGATACTGAAGGACGAGCCCGTAGTCTTTAGTGATAGACTGGGTGTGGTGGGTGAAGAAGGGACATCCAAGATGGTCCCCCACGTTTGGGGCCTGAGTAGCTGGGTAAATGGTGGTGCTACTTACCACCACTGGAGGAGAAGTCTTTGGGGACGGGGGATAAATGTTAAGGCTTCTGTGGTGGACATGTCCGAGACCGTTCCATCGTGCCCAGTACCTTGGTGCGTGTGAGACACTGAGCACTGCTGGGAACGAGTTCCTCCTTCTCTGTCCCCGTCCCCCTCTCCTCCCTCAGACAGAGGAGCGTCTTGGGTTGACCTGGACACGGGGCATTACTCAGAAAGGCAAAAGAGAAAAGAATACTAACCCGTTTCAGAATGTAGTGTCGTTGAAAAATAATGCAAGCGGTATCTCCATGCCATGAAATACTACTCGGTAACGAAAAGGGACAGACTATTGATACACAAAACAGGTTGGACTCGTCTCTAGGGAATTATGCTGGAGGGGAGGGGGAGAGTTGCATACCTAATGATTCCATTTACATGACAGTTTTGAAATGGCAACATTTTAGAAACGGAGGGCTGATCAGTGGTGGCCAGTGGTTAGTGACGGGGTGGGAGGAAGGAAGGGAGGGAGCCAGGTTGGTTTTGGGTATAAAAGGACAACATGAGGGACTCTTACAGTGTTAGAATCGTTCGTTATCTTGGCTGCAGTGGTGACTACACAAACCTACACGGGTGGTTAAATTGTAAGGAATTAAATACGCTCACAAGCAAGCACATAGCCTGACTGAGATTAGTGAATGGTCTCAGACTCAGTGACGTTGTACGATAGTTTTGCCAAATGTTTCCTTTGGGAGAAAACTGGGCAGAATATATTAGGGGGACTGGAAAGTAATGTCGTTTTTTTACATTAAATTCAAACAGATAAATTTTTAACAAGTTTTTATTTTTAATCAATGATGTAATCGCCCTCATTATCAACAACCTTTTGCCATCTAGTGTGCAAATTTTCAAAGCCGGATCGATAAAAATCAATTGGTTTTTGAGCAAAATATCTGGAAATGGCATTTTGGACATCATCCAAATTGTCAAATTTTTTGCCACTTAGAAAATGTTGTTGCGATCAGAATAAATGGAAATCCGATGGCGCAATATCGGGCGAGTATGGTGGGTGAGGCAATACCTCCCACCCCAATTCATTAATTTTTTCCAGGGTTCGTCTTGCGCAGTGCAGTCTTGCATTATCGTGTTGCAGAATAACGCATTTTCTGGTGACAATCGCTGGGCACTTTTCAATTAAAGATTGATTTACTCGATCCAATTGTTCACAGTAAAGGTCTGCATTCAGTTTGTCCAGGTTTCAGCACTTCAAAATGAACGACCCCGCGAATACTCCACCAAACACACAAAAGTGCCTTTTTGGGGTGTAAACCTGGCTTAGCTGTACTTCGTGGCGATTCATTCGGAGAGAGCCACTGCCTTTTGCATTTTGGATGATCATAGAGGACCCATTTTTCATCTCCAGTGATCAAGCGATCAAAAAACGCTTCTATATTGTGCCTCTGAAGCAATAAGTGGCATGTGGTGGACCGGTTAGCTTTGTTTTCTTCAGACAGATAATGCGGGACCCAAACACCTGCTCTGCTTACTGTACCAATCTGCTGCAAATGTTCTTGGATGGTCGACCAAGGTTGGTTAAGAGTGTTTGACAGTTCCTCGATTGTCTGACACGGATTTGCTTCCACTTCCGCCCTTAATATGTCATTACTTTAACGACATTACTTTCCGGTCCCCCTAATACAAGGGATCTCTCTCTATTTCTTACAACTACATGTGATTCTGCAATGACTTCAATGCAAATTTCAGTTTTTAAAAAAGTAATAATAGAGGCCTTGGTGGGGTGGCTCCGTTGGTGAAACAAACATCCCCCCCGATACACCAAGGTTGTGGGTTCCATCCCTGGTCAGGGCACACACAAGGAACAACCAATGAATACATCAATAAGTAGACCGACAAAGCAATCTCTCTCTCTCTCGCTCTCTCCCTCTCTCTCGCTCTCGCGCTCTCAAATTATTATTTTTTTGAGTGATAGAAGCAGAAGATGCAGTCCACATGATTCTCTGGAGTCATGTGATCACAGGATGGGATTCACTGTCTCCTAGGGGGTGGTGCCATAGACTCTGCAGAGGATGATCAACAAGAACGGAGAACACGAAGTCACTACACCCTCATCTCTGACTTTTCTGCCTCCGCCAGCAGAGACTGGAAAATGTACAGGAATTAAATATTTATCGACAGCTTAGAATTTCATAGTTCTTTTAGGGTTGTTATTGGAGGGAATGATTAATATAATGCGTTTCTAAAAATGGAGATAGAGGAAAATGTGGTGGGTTGAACCGCCTGCTACCACTTTCCGAGAGAGTCCCTGATAGCAGCCCATCGCCTGTGATTGATGTGTACCTCTTAAGAGGACAATGCCTCCAAATTGATAAATGAACAAATGGCAAATAGTTAATTGAAATTTCTGCTTAGTTGCCTTTGGCTTTTATTATAATGATTAAAGAAGTAGTAAAACATTGATGAGAAAACTTATTTAAGTGATAGGCGAGAAATAATATTAAAACTCAAGAGAAGCAATTATATTTAATTTTTCATGTCCGAAAGAAAATTTAGCATAGTCTCAATGTCCAAAAATCTTCTCAAAGCTGAAGGAAATCTTCTCTTGGAGAAGGAATTTGCCCAGTGAGTTATAGTCTACGGTTAGCTTCTCATTCTTTTTCAATTTCATTAATAACTTTCATTGTTAGAAATCTATTGGGACTTTCTTCACTATTATTACTTCCATAGAATCATCAGAGGCCCTAAGAAATAATTTAATTAAAACATGTCTTATCACAGCTGAGGAAAACGAGGCCCACCAAGGTTAAGTGATGGGCCCAAGGTCACAGGGCAGGTTAGTTCAATGTCCTTTCCAAAATGACACCCCATCAATGTCATAATCATCTTTGTTTGCCTCCAAATGAGTCTTTGATGAGTACAATTAATAATTACAGCATTGTGGTCTAAAAACTCTTCAGGTCCAGATATAAAGCTGTGAAAGCACATCTTTTTATAAAGTTCGGGCTGGAAGAGAAGACGCAGCGGAGTGCAGGTTAGGAACACAGGCCCCGGTGTCGGGCGCCGGGATTCCAGCAGCCCCGTCTGCTAAAGGAGCCTCAGGGGGTTTCCTGCATATCCCAGCTTCAGTCTCCTTCACTGTGAAGTGTGGAGAATAACAGTCACGACGGCGTACACCTTGTTGTGAAGATTGAAAATGGTATCGTGATGTAAAGTCCTTCTCCCAGTGCCTGGCACAAAGGAAGTGCTCAGTCCATCTCAGGCGGCGTTAGTGCATCTAATCGCTGACTTGCTCAACAAAGCAGATGAACAGGTGCGCCCAAGGTTATCCAGGTAGAATTGATCCTCTCCTCCCAGGTCTGCAACATCTCGTGGGGCACAAGGTTCATCTCAGGACCCGGGGAAGGAGAACACAGCATGTTTTCAGAACAGGCATCTGGGCCATAAAGATCCTTTGCATAATCTTGCTCATGGGCTAGAATTTAAATCCCAGAGAACTTGCAGGTTAATACATTAGAATGACAGCAAATCAAGTCACCCTTCATTTGAACACTCTACCAATGGGGGACATCTGTAACACTCTCAACAATGAAATACACTTTTTAAAAATATGTTTTTATTGATTTTTTTTTTTAGAGAGAAAGGATGGGAGAGAGATAGAAACATCGACGTGAGAGAGAAACATCAGTCGGCCGCCTCCTGCACGCTGCCTACCGGGAGTTGAGCCCACAACCTGGGCATGTGCCCTGACCGGGAATCGAACCGGGACCTCGCAGTCCGTGGGACGATGCTCAGTATAGTGAGCGACACCAGCCGGGCTAAAATAAAATTAAAATTTTTTTATGTTTTCAAAAGAAACAAAGGTTATTTTATTTTGCTTTTTGGTGAGCAAACAGCAATGTGTCCATAAATAATACAGAAAGGAAAAAATTAGAAAAACACAACGAAAGAGGGACGGAAGACACAGATTCAGCCGATAAGTAAATGCTTTGGAGGTCCCTCCGGAGGCTCAGGGCAGCGTTTGCGCCTCGCAGACTTCCTGCGGCGTCGAAGGAAGACTAGAGAAGCCATAGAATGATAAGTGTTTCCTTGGAAGAGTTATTCATCTCCTTAAAATCCAGAGTGTAAGTAATCCCGCTGTAAGAAGAAGCTTTAAATGTTTACAACAGATATTTCACATGACTGCTATATTTTCTCGCAGCAAGCACGGCTAGGTTTCCAATGTGACACCTGCATGCTCTGGAAATAAGATAGATAGACTCTGGCCTGAGATTCTTTATTTTTTATTTTTTCCTGCTTTTAAATGTAGCTGTTAAAAACAAGTGCATATCTCGAAAAGCTAATGTTCTACAAGAAACTTTCAATGATTTTTAATTTAGGATTCACACTCCGTCTCCCAGGTAAATTCATTCTCAAACTATTATTCCATCTCCAGCGTCCATGAGGAATGAGCATTCAGAGTATAAACTTGGAGGACAAAGCAAAGCCATAAATCAGAAACAAAGCATAATTCCGTTTTCCTTCGTCACCAGAGGCCACTTCATCTAACAGACTGTCCCTCAGCCTCATCGACAGTAACTAGGCAATACAATGAGGAACGAAGTCCGTTGAGTGCCTGCTAACCTCCCCCTGTGAGCAAATATCTTCTGAAGTCCCCATCTGGTAGATGAAGGAAAAAGCCCCGAGAATTTAAGGGACATACGCCGAGTCATATAGTGAGGAAATGAAAGATCCCGGTCTTTCTGTGCTTGTCTGTCTGTTTCTCGTCTCTGTCTGTTTTATGAAAGAGAAAGACCCTGGGAGATAGACGTAGTATATTTATTTGACATTTCAAAATGGGGATCATATCAGTCTCTGATAACATGGTGCTTTCCTCTCCCCTTTCCCTGCAACCCCCCATCAAGTCTGCTGTCCTCATCAGCTTTCAACTTGTGCAAGGGCTGTTGGGGATCCCAGTGCAGTGACAGCTGGACAAGACCTGGCTTCAGAGTCCTAGTTAATGCAGGCTGTGCAGTGGGGGGTAGGGAGGACAGAAAAATCCATCAATATGCACAAAATCACACGCATACACTTTGTCAACCTAATGATGTTTTAAAACACTAGGTTTTGATAGATTTTCCTTACTATTAGTCATATGAATCAAATCCCACAACATGTAAAATGTTTCCATTTTTTTAAATAGTAAGGTTATTTAATTTAAAATAATTAATATCAAACTAATGGCAATAAAAGGTACAAATGGAGTCATGTTGTTAATTTAAAACATAGTGGCCTCGCCTTGAAAATGACTTACGATTCTGTGGCTTAATAGTTTGAAGGTTTGCCCTGGCCAGTTTGGCTCAGCGGTTAGAGCATCAGTCCAGAGAGACCCGGGTTCGATTCCCACCAAGGGCATGTACTTTGGTTGCAGTTTGTCCCTGGCCCTGGTTGGGTCGTGCGGGAGGCAGCCACTCGATGTGTCCCTTTCACATCGATGTTTCTCTCTCTCTCTCTCTTCCTCTCTCTCTCCCTCCCACTCTATCTGAACAAAAAATGGAAAAATGTCCTCAAGTGAGGATAAAAAATTTAAAAAATAAATAGTTTGAAGGTTTGATTTCATAGCTTTTTTAAAAATTTAATTAATTGACTTTATTTTTTAGAGCAGTTTTTGGTTTATAGAAACATTAACAGAAAGTACAGAGAATTCCACATCCTCCTTCCCCACATGCATACCTAGTTTCTATTCTTAACATCCTGCCACACCATAGCTATCTTGGGTATTATACATTTGCCACAGAATAGTATGTTTGCTACAAATGTTTGTTGCAAATGATCAATAAATATCGATACAACATTATTAACTAAAGTCCATAGTTTACATTAGCGATCACTCTTGGTGCTGTAGGGTCTGTGGATTTCAACCCAGATGGGATGACTTGTGTCCTCTGTTGCAGTAACATGCAGAGTGTTACACAGCCCTAAAGACGCTCCGCTTCCAACTAGGCTTTCCTCCCCGCCCCCACCCCCAGCAGCCACTCATCTTTCACTGTCTCCATCGTTCTGCCTCTTCTAGAATGTCATGTAGCTGGAATCATACAGCAGGGTAGTTGTTTTTCACGCTGGCTTCTTCACTGAGCGACACGTATTGAAGGTTCCTCCATGTCTGTCTTTCTGTGGCTTGATAGCTCACTTCTTTTTACCGCTTAATGTTGCAGCTTTATTTTGCTGGGGGAGTGAGGGGGGGGAATCAAGGCTAAGTTTGAACTGCCGTTATAGAAAAAACGTGGAGCCCAGCCCCTGTGGCTCAGTGGTTGAGCGTCGACCCATGCACCAAGAGGTCGCCGGTTCGATCCCCGGTCAGGGCACATACCCAGGTTGTGGGCCTGATCCCCAGTGGGGGGCATGCAGGAGGCGACCAGTCGATGTTCTCTCTCATTGATGTTTCTAACTCTCCCTCTCCCTTCCTCTGTCTCTAAAAACCAATAAAGAAAAGAAATTTTTTTTTAAGGTGGAAATCATAAAAACAATCATTCGACTTTGCTAATAATCATGTGACTCTCACAGCTCTTAGACTAGTGAACATCCGTGGCAAGCTGGATGCCGCCAATGAAGTGTCTCCGTGTCATGCTGTGTGTGTGCGATGCTGACCTTCCTTTTCCTGGCCCATGTTGATGATCATCTTAATTCCAAAGCAACTGTTTTTAATAAATATGCATACATCCTCTTTAAGATAATGTAATGCTATTCAATTAAATTGTGGAGCCCTGGCCAGTTTGGCTCAGCGGTTTGGCTCAGCGGTTAGAGCGTCGGCCCACGGACCAGAAAGTCCCAGGTTCGGTTCCCGCTAAGGGTATGTACCTCGGTTGTAGTTTGTCCCCGGCCTCAGATGAGGTCATGTGGGTGGCAACCAGTTGATGTGTCTCTCTTGCATTGATGTTTCTCTCTCTCTCTCTTCCTCCCTCTCTCCCTCCCACTCTATCTGAAGATAAATGAAAAAAAAATGTCCTCGGGTGAGGATAAAAAAAATTAATTGTGGAAAAGAATCCTGGCCAGTGGATAGAGCGTTGGCCCACTCACCAAAGGGTCTCAAGTTCGATTCCCAGTCAAGGGCACGTACCTGGGTTGCAGGTTCCATCCCTGCCCAGTCAGGACGTGTGCAGGAGGCAACCGATCTGTGTGTCTCTCTCACATTGATCTCTCTCTCTCTCTCTCTCTCTCTCTCTCTCTCTCTCTCCCCCCCCCTCAAATTTATAATATATATTATAATCAGTACCTAATTTCAGAGTTGCGTATAGGATATAAATGGTTTTCTTTCCTTTATCAGTAGAAAGCACATGTTATAGTTAAGTATTCACAACGTCCTAAATTTTCTAAAACAGCAACATATTGAATCATATGATATTCTTACATATCTGGCTTTCGTAATTAAGGGGATAGAATATGAAATATAAGCTTAAAATAAAAGTAGAGGAAAGAGCAAAAATATTTTTAACTAAGGTAAAATGTTCCTTGTATCTTTTTTTAAATCATTGTACGTAACAGTTCTCATCCTCACTTTTAGAGATCACGCCCAGCCCTCTGTCACGTGTGCAGAAGAAGCCACACAGAAATTCAAGATAATTAGCTGCCCTGTTCCTGGGCAAACTCTAACCCTAGTCTGTTTCTCGGCAACACTTCCGAGAAAGAAAATAAACCCGCAAGCCCTTTTTTTTTTATTATTTTTAAAGCTTGCCATATTTTGAAGAACACAGCTATGAAAACAACAGTTTCCAAACATGAGAATTCTTACTTTCTGTGTGTGTTCGTCTTATTTATTTTATTTTATTTTTCCGTCACCATGTCCTCTTCCCCCTCAACCCCCCCTTCCCCAAAATTATCACACTGTTTCCCATGTCCATGAGTTCTCTCTCTTTTCTTTTTTAATCCTTGGGATATTTTTCTATTTATCTTCAGACTGAGTGGGAGGAAGAGAGGGAGGGAGAGAGAGAGAAACATCGAGGTGAGAGAGACACATCAACTGGTTGCCTCCTGCATGACCCCCACCAGGGCTGGGGACGAACTGCAACCGAGGCACCTGCCCTTGGCCGAATCGAACCCGCGACTCATTGGTTCGAGGGCCGACGCTCTACTGCTGAGCCAAACCGGCCAGGGCTCCTCTTTTTTTTTTTGAATTCTTACTTTCTTTACGCCATCATTTAGGAAGGCAGGGGTCTGAAATGAAATCCCACAGGTCTGAATGACAGACCACCCTGTGGCTTCCCAGCTTGCATGCAGATGGCACCTGCCTGGTAAGGGACCGCCTCGGAGTCACTGCTCAGCGGTCCCCGCTCAGTCTCTCATGCAGACCCGTCACTCAGACCTGCACTCAGCTGCCTCTGCCAGCCCCCGGCTCGCCGCCCCCGGGGCCGCATGGTGACTGTGTCTCAGCACCGCGCACCCTGGCCTTCGGTGAAGCTGTCCTAGCTGCTTTCTGGGGCTTGTACCCAGGAGGATGCTATTTTGGGGGCTGAACAGCAGAACGATTACTTGAGATGACGTGCTGAGGAGGAGCTTTGGCATTTCCCCGGTACCTATTTTAGCTTCTTTTCACGAAACCGACACCCACAAGTCGGAGCTTACATTTATGTGAATGCAGATCCTGGGGCCAGAGGACCTGAGACTGTCCACAGTGAGAGATCTCCAGTGGGTGCGTGGAGCCACAGCCTGGTACTGAGGGGTCAGACGCAGTCCAGTCCAGGGCTAAGGAAGAAGAGAGTCATAATAGAAGTATGCAAACCGCTTTGAGTTGGAAGATCAGGAGCAGAGCACAGAAAACAGCCTGTGACATCTCAGAAGGAGCAACGCTTGATTTTATTTCGCTGACTCAATTCCAGGGAGTAGGACCTGGAAGGGGAAGAAAGCACCAACAGCAGCCATGTTAACATTTTGTATTTTAGCTCTAGAAGAAAAGGAAAAAAAAATACGCCCCAGATCAGCAATAGCGAGGATCAGCAAGACCCAGAAGCAAAATTATTTTCTTGCAAAAGACAGGTTTCCCCAAAAGGAAGTTTTCAAAATTCTGTAAGGAAGAGAGCTGAGAAGGAACTTTTTTCTACCTTCTTTCCCAGAAGGATGGATGGAAGGTACCTGATTGGACTATTAGGGTAAAGGGAAGTTTGCTGAATGCCGTGGACCAGGAAGAAAATGCTAGAGTTCTGGTTTACAAGCCTATTTAGATACTCAGATTAATTAGACACAGTGTAGAAAATCCAAATTTTTACAAGTTCAACATCTCATTTGAAGTCCAAGATGGGCTAAAGCTGATGGAGTGTAACAGGTGAACCAGGTGCCTCTGATTTAAAATGTTTGCAGCCCGGCCGGTGTGGCTCAGTGGTTGAGCGTCGACCCATGCACCAGAGGTCACAGGTTCGATTCCTGGTCAGGGCACATGCCCAGGTTGTGGGCCTGATCCCCAGTGGGGGGCATGCAGGAGGCGGCCAATCGATGTTCTCTCTCATCGATGTTTCTGTCTCTCCCTCTCCCTTCCTCTCTCTCTAAAATCAATAAAGAAAAAAATGTTTTTAGATAAAAATGTGTTTGCAGTGATACGTTTGGATGCTATAGTGGCAGTGGGTAGCAGGTTGAAGCCACTAGCACAGCTTAGGTGACAAAGAATTGGTTCCAAAAAAAGAAAAGTTTATCACCTTACGCCTATGGAAGGGAGAGAATGGTGGTTATCGAGTTCATGTTTGTCGCTATTATTTCAGTCACCGGTTCGACCTTCTGAGACTTTTCACTGGAGGTGCAACCTCATCTGAGGATGAACCTGATGGGGCAGGGGGGACACCAAGGGCACTCGGCTGCCCCCTACAGGCCAAACACTTCATGACAGACCAGAGAAACAATCGGGCTGCTTTCTCATCCCTCCCTCTGCCCCCAACATCTAGTATCGGTGACTCTGTCTCCACTACACTGGGGCTTCCTCTCTGGTTGATGTGAACCACAAGAACAGATGGGACAGATTGGGCTAACACATAGCAGATGATTGTACTTACCTGAGCCATGGACACTGGCAAATTTTCTTTTTTTATTTGCATAAAAGTTCTCCCAAGTTCCGGTGTGAGTCGAGACTTTTTGATGGAGCACAGTTGTGTGGCCACCATGGCTGACAAAAATATCTAAGACAGAGATGAAAATCCACTAGCTGAACTTGAATTCATTGTTCCACTAGCTTATTCGTCTTTACGACTCTTCCCCACCGTGTCAACATGCACGTACGCTCCCAGACGGGCACAGACACGAGCCTCTCTGTAACGGGCCGGCTTTTGTCTGTGACGGGGAAGGCAGCATGACACACAAGGGGGAAATGCAGGATTAAAATTAGACAGAACTTGGTTTGACTTATCAACTGCCGAACTCACACGATGACTTCTGGTACGTGTCTATGTCTCTGAGTTGTGGGGGTTTCATGAATGGCAATGGGTGTAAAGAACTGGGCACAGTAGGTGGGCCCTGGCCAAGTGGCTCAGTTGGTTGGAGTGTCATTCCATACACCGAAAGGTTGCGGGTTTAATTCGTGGTCAGGGCACATACCTAGGTTGCAGGTTTGATCCCCAGTCAGGGCACGTATGGGAGGCAACCAATCAGTGTCTCTCTCTCACACCCATGTTTCTCTCCCCCCGCCCCCACCTCCCTTACCCTCTCTCTAAAAATTCAATGGAAAAAATTTCCTCGGGTGAGGGTTAACAAAAGAAGAGGAGACAAGATATAAGTTCTAAGTATCTAAAGACAAGATAATGTTTACAGGCAAATTGTAAAAGAAAAACACCATAAAAAAACAACCAATGGGCCCTGGCCGGTTCGGCTCAGCAGTACAGCATCAACCTGCAGACCAATGAGTCCCGGGTTTGATTCCGGCCAAGGGCACGTACCTCGGTTGCAGTTCGTTCCCGGCCCTGGTGGAGGTCATGCAGGAGGCAACCAGTCGATGTGTCCCTCTCACGTCATTGTTTCTCTCTCTCTCCCTTTCTCTCCCTCTCTCTCCCACTCTATCTGAAGATAAATAGAAAAATATCCTCGGGTGAGGATTAAAAAAACAACCAATGGTTATGAACTTATTTTTTTTTCAAATTTAAACAACCTTTTCCAAAATGATTTAAGAATTGTAACAAAGACTTCACAAACAACATTGGTGACATCAGGGAGCTTCTGCTTCTTTGGGCACAGAATAATTTAATCATTTCACCACTAAAAGACTCACATTACCCGTGTAGTGATCTGCAGTGCGTGATTTATTAATGCATCTTTACGTGTATGCAGTTAGGCATACATAGATATGTAAAATAGATAATAAATGTAAAGCTTTTACCTATAGCTTTAAAATATTCTTTATTCGTTTATTAAACTGTGGATATTGTACTGACTTTCTTATCTTAATTAACTATAAAAATTTTTAAATAAAACAAAAATCTAATCCATTATCTCATACCTATTGTTATTTAGCTTATTTATTATATCTAGGCCCTAGCCAGTGGCTTATTTATTATATCTAGGTCCTATGCACTGAAAGATTGCAGGTTCGGTTCCTGGTCATGGCACATACCTAGGTTTCGGGATTGCTCCCCAGTTGGGGCACAAACCGGTGTATATGGGAAGACAACCAATCGATGTTTCTCACTCAATTCTCTCTCCCTCCCTCCCTCCGTCTCTCTCTCTCAAATCAACAATCATGTCCTTGGGTGAAGATTCAAAATTATTATTATTATTATTATTATTATCATTATTATTATTATTATATCTAGTGTAACCAACTTTCTATATTATCATATCTAATCAGTGCTTAGCAATTTTTCTTTCTTTTTTTTAATCCTTACCCGAGGATATTTTTCCACTGATTTTCAGATAGAGTGAGGGGGAGGGAGAAAGAGAGAGAGAAACATTGATGTGAGAGAGACACATCGATTGATTGCCTCCCTCATGACCCTGACCCAGACCAGGGATCCAACCACAACTGAGGCACATGCCCTTGACTGGAATCAAACCCGTGACTCTTTGGGCTGCAGGCCAACGCTCTAACCATTGAGCCAAACGGCCCAGGACACAGTTTCTTCATTTTATGAACACCAATTACATATCACTTTAGCCAATTTGAGGTGGCAAAAGCAAACATACGTATCATCGAAGACGTTGGCGTCTTTTGTTAATCCGTTGCCATTCTAAGAAATAAGGGTAAATGAAAAGTATGTTTAGTTACCAGCCCTTATATTGTTTCCATTTCATTCTAATAAATTGTCTAAGTGTCAAAAATTATATATTAATTAAACCATCTGTCTAAGGTCTTAAAATCAATTAAGGATCGAGGAATTATAATTTTTGCTAACATAATTAAACACTTAAAAATTCATTATTACCTTTTCATTTAGTTGAACATAATTACATGTATGTGTGTGGATGTGTATATATATTTTAAATGTTATGAAAACAAGGATGATGTATTCAACTCATAAAAACAATATAAGACATTTAGAAACTTTAAGCTATAAGAAATTTAACCTTGATCTTGAACAAACCAAACCATTGTGCTGATATTTTTATATGGGAAACTGACTTTCAAAGACTACATCGTGCTCAAGGCTCTTCTTTTATCTTGAAATGAGGCCTTTTCTTCTTATCTTGTAACTATAGTAACAAAAGCTATTTTGTAAATACAGTTTTCAGCGTCCACAGAAGAAACACAAGCAGTTTAATAATTTTTTTTCTGTCTTTGAGATGTTTTTGACAGTTAATCTGCACTAGAAATTCTTCAAGTGCACACACAATCACAAGAGGATTATTTTAATGAATCATTTTTAGAGTTTCCCAAGAGAGAGAAAAAGGGGAGAGGAATGGAAAAAAGAAGTGAGAGAGGCCAACTCCAGACACTTATGACATTATCACTGTGAAAGGCAATGGTCCTTCTTCTGCAAAAAGAGGGAATCAAAGTTTAGATTGGGGAGGCATATGTATATACACAAAAGATAGTTATTATTATTATACACGGGGGATGGCAAGAAGGAAGGAAGGAATGGAGGAGGGGGAGAGGGGGGAGGGGAAACTCCTAAAGTGGAAGGTCCTCAGCAAAATACTGGAGCTCAGTTCAGCATGGGCAGTGAGGTCCTTCAAACAGCTAGAGACACCGAGGATCCCAAACATGCCCACTTAAATGAACGAATTGAGGGTTGCCGTCCAAGGTTCTCAGGCTCTCGGATGAATACTGATAGAACCTCCGCTGGTGGGGACATTAGGGCCACTGATCGCGAGGAGCCCCACTGTGCTGGAGCCAGTCGGGGTTCATGGCCTCCTTGCTGCCACGCAGGTAGCACACCTGGAGGGCCGAGGGGCGTCTCAGAAGTGCTGCTTCTGCACCTGGGTTTCTGTGCGGTGATTTGGGGAGTGGTCCCAGAAGCAGGAGTGGACGCTGGATCGGATGCTGTCGGGAAGCAGGGGTAATTCTGTGATTGGATGTCGGGAAGCAGGGGTAATTCTGTGATTGGATGTCCTAATGCTTTTATCTGGAATGAAATAGAAAGCAAGCAGGGCTGAAGCTGTAGGGGGGGGGGGGGCGCGGCTGTTCCTGGTCATAGGCAGGAAAGGGATATGTTTGTTTAGTTTTGTGGTTTGGATATTTCTTTTGTCCGCGCTGAGCCAGACTCTGCAGTGACCTCGTCCTTGCCTCGCCCTGTCAAGGTCACAGAGTGACCGTGCCGGCTGTGTTGGGCGAGACGGCTCATGTGCCGCAGAGCCCGGTGCCCCGGCGTGAGTGCTGCTGTTTCCTTTCTCCTTGGAGACGGAGGAGGGGAGGAATCGCAAGATGACCAACAGAAAGTTAAACAAACGGAAAACAGAAAAACTCCAGGAAAAAAAACAAAAGCTGCAGAAAAGGGAAAATAATCATAGCAAATGATGAATTGAGCATAAATGGGATCTACATGTTCTTAACACATAAACACTAAGTGTTGATCTAACCCAAATTGCAACCTCCCTATTTTGTTTTTGATAACCAAATTGGGTTTATTTCTCTCTCCCTACTCTTCACCCCAAATCTACTTCTTAACACAAACTCCCCTGCCCGGACTTCAGCATGTGGGTGAGTGGTCCTGCCCTTCACCCATGTTCTCCGGCTGAGACGTCCTTGAGTCCTCATTTCTAACAATCCAAAAGACCTATTGGATCTACTATCACAATACATACAATCTATGCTACTACTACCCCAATGTCTTTATTGTTGAGAGTATCCCTATCTTATTTTATTTTATTGATTGATTCTAGAGAGAGGAAGGGAGAAACATCGATGAGAGAGAACATCAATTGGCCGCCTCCTGCATGCCCCCCACTGGGGATTTGGCCCACACCCTGGGCATGTGCCCTGACCGGAATCGAACCAGCAACCTCTTGGTGCACGGGTCGATGCTCAACCACTGAGCCACACCAGCCAGGTGAGAGTATCCCTATTTTAGAAGGATAGAGGAAGGGTGCTTTTCAAAGAAAGGGAGGGGGCAAGTAAAAAGAGAGCTAAATCCCCTCTTCCCTATCGGTAGGTCAGTAGATAATGCCTGAAAATGAAACCTCGTGAAATTGTAAATTACTCTATCATTTGGAGATACAGAAGTAAAATTTTAAATCAGCCTGAAGAGAGGAGAAATTGGAGGGTAGAGCATAGAAAACTGTAACTGTTCCTAACAATCCTTAAAGAATTATTTGTTCAAACATTTGTGTGCATGTGTGCGTGCGTGTGCGTGTGCGTGTGTGTGTGTGCACGTGCATGTGTGTGTGTGTGAGTGTGAGTAGAAGCAGCCAGCTGAAGGGAATGGAAAGGCAAGGCGAAGGGAACAGAGTGAGAAAAGGCTGCGGAGCGTCAGGAGCTGAAGGAAGCCGTCTGGCTAAGGCAGGATGGGCAAAGCCAGCTCAGCCTGCACTGTATTTCCTCACAGGACACACAGGGCTTTGGGTCGCCTGTTTCTGTGTTGTGTATAGTGGCACACAGATGCGATGGTGGGGGGCCCTCCGCGCTGCCCCTGCCTGGCTCCCCTCTGTAACTGCATCTCAGGTCCAAACAGACATCGGCTGTGAGGCATGCTTTGGATGCTTCTGTGCTCTAGAAATACACAAAATCGTTATACTTTTTTAGCTTAACAACCCTCCCCACAAACACCGAAAACGTAGTGAACAACTGGCAGAAAGATACACTCTCCACTTACTAACCGGGAGAAAGCAGCCCTGCACATTTCGGAAAGCTAGCACTCAGTAAGCACAGCCGCCGAAGGCATTGACCTGACGCTGCATGTGGACTGGTGCGAGGAGGTTGAAAACATCTCTCCCCTGAACGTACTGTTCTCACCGAAAGGCCTCTGTCCTTCGAATCCACCTTGAGAGGGTTGCCCAGGAGGAGACGGTTTGTTCAGAGACACTCTTCTGCAGCCCTGGCCGGTTTGGCTCAGCGGGTAGAGCGTCGGCCCGCGGGCAGAGAGTCCCGGGTTCGGTTCCCGCTAAGGGCACATACCTCGGTTGCAGTTTGTCCCCGGCCCTGGTTAGGGTCATGTGGGTGGCAACCAGTCAGTGTCTCTCTCACATCGATGTTTCTCTCTCTCTCTCTTCCTCCCTCTCTCCCTCCCTCTCTATCTGAAGATAAATGCAAGAATGTTCTTGGGTGAGGATAAAAAAAGACACTCCTGCAGAGAGAGGGTGTGAGGACATGGAAAGGGCCAAGCGGCTCCTCCTGTCTGTGCTGAATTCTCTCTCCAGTAGGCGCTGCCTCGGGAGCCACAGGACATCCGTCCTTCGTGGTCTCAGAATGCGGCCCTGTTCCACGGATTCCCGGGGACCGGCTGTGCTTTGGGGAGCAGTGATGTTCTGGGGCAGATTCCCTCCTCTCCAGAAGGCACACTGAGACCCAGGAGGGAGGACGCAGCCCGTGTGAAAAGAAAACCCATTGTTCATGGTAGTCTGGTGTTTTGATTGCACTTGGAGGACATCGGCACATGAGCTAACCGACAGCATGGAGGGCCTTTTGTTCCAGGATTTAAATCTTCTCTCCCCAATAAGATTGAGGGGCTGGCTAAGATTGTGATCATCATCAGTTTTTTTCCCCCTGAGTTTCTACTCTGGGGAGGGATTCTATGTTAGGCAGGAAAAGGAATTTTAAATCCATGCCAAAGTTCACAGCAGCACTATTGACAAGAGTCAAAAGGTGGCCCTGGCCGGTCTGGCTCAACGGTTAGAGCATCGGCCCATGGACCAAAGAGCAGCAGGTTCTATTCCGGTCAAGGGCACATACCTCAGTTGCGGTTTGGTCCCTGGCCCAGGTCGGGGTCGAGCAGGAGGCAACCAATCGATGTGTCTCTCTCACATTGATTTCTCTCTCTTTCTCCCTCCCACTCTGTCTGAAAATAAATGGAAAAATATCCTTGGGCGAGGATTTAAAAAAAAAAAGAGTCAAAAGGTGGAAAAACCCCGGTGTCCATCACTGGATGAATGGAACAGCATAAGGCGGTCTATGCTCACAACGGGATGTTTGTATTCAGCCTTAAAAGGAAGGAAATTCTGGCACAGGCTGTAACACGGATGAAACCTGGGGTGTTATGCTCAGTGAACTGAGCCAGATAGTCACAAAACAACAGATACTGTGTGATTCCACTTAGTGAGGTCCCTCGAGTCATCAAATTCATAAAGACAGAAAATAAAATGATAGCTGCCAGGGGGTGGGGGGATGAATGCTTATCCGTTCATCCAACAGAAAAATGGTTAACATGGTAAATTTTATGTTGTGTGTATTTGCCACAATTTTTACAAAAAGACCGTGGGCCAGTCATGTTCCTCTGGGCCTCGGTGACGTCATCTGTGAAATAACTGTGTTGGAACCAGCGGCCTCCAGGATGCATTGAACTCTGCCCATCCTGAGACTTCTTCCATCCTCACGGGTAGAGCACCGAGTCGGGACATGAGGTGCGTGAATACAAAGATCAAATCACACTAGTTCCTTCGCTGAGTTCCCAATTCGTGATGAAGAAGGAATACGTGTCACTCAGAGGAGGGACAGAGCGGAAACGAGGAGACCAGCTTTGTGGGGCTAGAACTGGTCAATGTCCATTTACAAGATTCAGACGTGGATGTGGGTTCCTTGCTGGTGGGTGGTGTGAGCACAGGGAGCAGCCTGCCCACCCCAGGAGTCCACAGAACAGCAAGGAAACGAAACTGGTGGTGGCAGAAGTCCCTGTGTCCAAGCACAGTGGGGACACATTGAAGAGGAGGGACTGTGAATGGAAGAGACAGGACGGAGGACCCGGCCCATCCGCGAACTAGCTTTGTGGCCTTGGTGAGTCCCTTGGGCTCTCTGACACCGGGGCTTCCTCCTCTGCGACACGAAGACACAGACCCGCTGATCTTGCCTGCTTGCCCTGACACTCCAGGATTCTGTCCACCATCCATCAGCAAACCTGGATGGAAATTCCCGCTGCCAGGACGTGGGGACTCGAGCAGGGCCGGGCCTGGAACCCGCCCTCTTGAGGCTGCCTTTCTTATAGGCAGCGGCTAGTCGAGCAGACCAAGGAAGATGCAAAGAAGTCCGTATATATGAATGAAACCGTGAGAGCTTCGAAAGGCAGTGAGATCAGCCAGGGAACTTGGTGACAGCGTGGGTGTGGACTCAGACCCACGGAGGCCTGAACTTGGTTAGAGAACGAGAGAATGAAATGGAGAGTATACACGCGTGAACTCTGGAACCGAGTAGATATTAAAGCTCCCACCATCGTACTCCGTGCTTCCTCCTCCCTTGCCCTGCCCTGGTTCAGCCTCCCCAAGCTGCCTTTGCTTCTCCGTTTCTCCTGTGCACCTGGAATCAATCCTCTACCCCGTGGTCACTGAGCCCTCATACCCTCAACACACTCACAGAATGTTCCCACCTCTGAAACTGCCCTTGGTCCTGAGGACAGAAGTTTCCCTGGGCTCCAATGGAAGCGGTTCACCTTCCAGGTAGAGCACGGGAGGCAGGGAGGTATTTTCACGCTTTCCCATGTGTTCCTGTCACGCCTTCCCAGTGTGCCATCACCTCAGCCATCTCTGTGTTCACAGAGTATTCAGTAAATAGTCCCTGAATGCACGGAAGTGACAGAGCCAGGCAGAGAAGGAGAGGTGGGTGGCCAACATTCTGAGACTCAGATGAGGGGACATCCCCCGCCAGGAGCTTGGAGAGTGGCCCACTGACTCAGCAGCCATCAGTCCCACGGGGCCGATAAACTTCGGCGATTGGCCCTGTTGCCACTTAAATTTCTGCTGAGTAGGGTCATAAATATGAACCTGAGAACTTAATAGTGAGAACAGCTTCTTCTTTTTCACATCCCAGACTCGGGGACAGAAATAGTTGCCGTCACGTCTAGAGTCAATTATGGGGCATCGTGCACACAAGAAAAACACATTTTCCGGAATGTGTCCTTGCTGTTGGTCTTAAGGCAGTGGGTGGAAAATGACCTTGGATGAGACAGCCTACCTCCAGATCAATTATGAATGCTCTGCCCTTCCAAGGTTACATTAGGAAGGAAGTGTGTCACCAGCTGTGATCAATGGGTGGAATGTCAATCTCAGCTGCATCCTTTTCAAAGAAATGAGTTGGGGTTTGAAAAAGATTTGAGATCACTTTTGGTTGCGTAAAATAAAATCTGGTTAGCTAATTCTTAGGAGTTGTGCCTGGGAATCAACACATCGACAACCTCCCTTCCCCAGGTACAAAGTGCTGAAGAGGATTCATTTGAAGCCTAAAACTTGACTTCTTGCCTAGGTTTCTTACCAAAACTAAAAATAAAAAAGCAAAAGAAGCCCTGGCCTGTTTGGCTCAGCAGTTAGAGCATCGGCCCGCGGACCAGAGAGACCCGGGTTCGGTTCCCGCTAAGGGCACGTACCTCGGTTGCAGTTTGTCCCCGGCCCTGGTTGGGGTTGTGTGGGTGGCAGCCACTCGATGTGTCTCTCACGTCGATGTTTCTCTCTCTCTCTCCCTCCCGCTCTATCTGAAAATAAATGCAAAAATGTCCTCGGGTGAGGATAAAAAAAAAAAAAAAGCAAAAGAAGAAAGTTGGATTGTGAGTGAATAAGATTTCCAAACACCGCAAGAGGAGACATCAAAGAATCACTTTTAAAATAAGCTTAAAAATCAGCTGTAGTCTCAACAATCACCGAAAGCTTGGTGCGTTTTCCACGTGTTATACATAATGATTAAGAACTAGTGTGCCGCCCAGCTGGTGTGGCTCAGTGGATGGAGCGTCAACCCACGGACTGAGAGGTCCTGGTTCGATTCCCAGTCAGGGCACATGCCTGGGTTTCGGGTTCGATCCCTGGTGGGGGACGTGTAGGAGGCAGCCGATCAATGTTTCTCTCTCACATCAATGTTTCTATCTCTCTCTCCCTTTCTCTCTCTCTAAAAAGAAATCAATAAAAACATATTTAAAAAAAAAAAAAACTAGTGTTCCTACACATCTGTATCATTTTATTGATTGATTGATTTTTTTTTGAGAGAGAGAGAGAGAAACATTGATTTGTTGTTCCACTTATTTATGCATTTTTTTTGGTTGCCTCTTGTATGTGTCCGGATCAGAGATCGAACTTGCAACCTTGGCATATCGGGACGATGCTCTAACACAGCCAGGGCTGTATCATTTTTAAATTAACATTTTAAAAATGAATTAAACTTAAAACGTTTGATATAGGCCTAGATTTTCTAAAAGGCCTAGATTTTCCTGCTCCATAAAGGGAAACATTGCAATAATGGGTTAAAGCATATTTATTTGTGAAGCTTATTTTTTTGTTGAAGAATGGAAGGTCTGTTGTATGTAGTTCAAGTTCAGCTCCACACACAGCTGTCAGCCACAGTGACCTTCAGTCGTCCACGCCTGCACCGCCTCTGGGCTCTGGGAAATCATTATATGTGACCTGGCGCCTTCAGCTGAGATGAAAACGTTGTTAATTGTCTTGATTATAGACAGAGTAGCAGCAGGAATAAACCATCAGAAAATTCATGGATTCCATGTTTTTTGATATTTGAAAACTGTTATCTTTCCAGCCGAATGAGAACGCCTTGAAAGCACCTTTCTTTATAAAATTTTGGTTTCCATCAATGTGCTTGTGTTTTATAAGCTCTGCTTTGCCTATCACCAAACCAAATTCAATCCAGACTTTTACATATAAAAACCGAGGGCTAAGGCAAAAAAGTATTCCTTCAACAACATACAGCTTCTGAAAGCAACATCGAGGCCAAAGTATATTCGATGTATTGTTTGCACTTCTGTTTCGTTACTTCTTGGTTGACACAGTATCTATTATTCTCTCTTGAGCATCCTGTTAGCACAAGAAGAAAATTCATTGTCAGGGCTGGGAGGAAGACCAGATGGCAAGAATCCAGCAGGAACCTAATCCCAAGAACCAAGGGTCTTAGGAATAAGGAATCAGATCAAGATCTACAGAGAGCCATTGGGGTTAGAAGTGGCAAGCTGGCCATTAGCTTACAGGAAGACAGGTTCAATCCAGAGTGTGACCAGCAGCCAGGACAATCCCTACTGCCCAATGTCATAGTCTGTACCAGACCCTAGGATGGCATCAAACACTTCGGTGGTGTTTCATGGGGATGTGAGGATTTCCGAGGTAGAAAACTAGGTAGATGCAGGCAGGACCCACACAGTTGCTATTTACACCTGTTCTGTGCAGAGTTCTAACAGGCTTCATGGTCTGGTTTCCTAGCCCTTACAAGATCCAACACAAATTAGAAGCAAAGAGCCCAAACAGCTCTGGAGGCACCAGCATATATATTATTAAAGAGTCAGTCAAGCCCTGGCCAGTGTGGCTCAGTGGTTGGGGCATCAGCCTACAAACCGAAGGGTCTAGGGTTCGATTCCCAGTCAAGGGCGCATACCTGGGTTGCAGGTTTGATCCTTGGCAGGGTCAGGGCACCTTCCAGAAGGCAACTGGTCAATGTGTCTCTCTCACATCGATGCTTCCCTCTCCCCCCTTCCACTTCCACTTTCCAATCAATGGAAAAAATATCCTAGGGTGAGGATTAGCAAAACAAACAAAAGAGACAAGAAAAGACAATTGCTATTCACTTTGAGGCAGCAAAAAATTAAAATTAAAATTAGAAAACTTTGGGGTAGCCATTCCCAACCAAAATAAGCCTTGTGCTTCAGGGTTCCATGTGCTCTAAAAGAGTAACGGTTTATCTGGACTAGTTCTACCTCGTTTGGCAGCCCCGTATTTTTTTTTCTGAAAAAAAGGGGTTATGATAGGACTCTATAGACCCCCCCCAGTGAAGTCCCCCCACTGTAGATGCCTTCTCCCTGCCTGAGAACAGAGGACCGGCAATTAAAAAATCATGGAGTCATTCTTCTCATGACCGGTCTACCCGAGGTCAGCTGCAGTCCTGTTACTGATCCTGGCGTCAAAGCAATGTCAGAGGCTGCCTGAACTTCAGACCAACTGGCCTTTTGAAGCACGTGTCTGCTTAAACAGCAAAAAACAAAGTGCCTTGGTTGCCCTGAGCTCATTTGTAAGTTCATCCTCAGCCAAGGTGACAGCAAGGCTGCTGCTTTGTCCAGCAGGACTTTCTTTGCCTCGAAGTCCCAGACCGTTTGGCCTTTGGACTGCTTTTCTAGGGAACGGTTGAGATGGCCACGCCTCTGAAAGTCTATCTCCTGGGCAACCTCGTTCCTAGAATCAGGAGAGTTTCTTGCAGACCAGTGACTTTCCGTGAAAGGTGCCTGGGCTAGTGGGCTCACATGCCACATTCTTCAAACTGTCACAAAGATCTGCTCCCCTACTTGGAAGTCACCTGCTACCACCTGCTGATGGCTTCCCCTCCCCCTCCCCATTCTCATTTCATTAGCAACATGAGTGTCCGTGCCCTTTGATGTGACTATGACAGGTGTTAATGAACCTAACCCATCTGTGTAGCTGGAGCAATATTTCTTCCAATAAGCCTAGTGATCGGCTGTAAACAAGTGGGAAGGAGAGAGCAACCTCCTGGAGGCACCTGAGAAAACAAAAAGCAAGTGGGGTATGAGGCAGATTGTGGGGGAATTTGAACAGGTCACCCACTTCCTAATCTGGTGTGTGTGTTCCTACCTACGTGTTGGGGGCCTTGTGACCTACCTACCCCAAAGCATTCAAATTAGGCCCACTTCTTTTTTTTTTTATGGATGCTATAAAATATTTTTATTTTGTACGTTTTTTCTTTTTTTTTTAATTGAATTTATTGGGGTGACTAGAATAAGGGAAAGGGGGATAAATGGTGATGGAAGTTGACTTAGGGTGGTAAACACACAATACAATCTAGTCTCACTTTTAAACAAAGCGGATGGCATGGCGTGTAAATGGTAGGAATACTGTTAACCTCTGCAAATGGGCTTCGTGGTCTGAATGGGTAATTGCCTATTTCCTTCCATTAGAAGTTACAGCCTCATCAAGATTCTACAGCCCACTCTTGAGCTGGAATCTTCATCTGACAAGACGGATTTATTCCGAGTGGATAGAGGGAACGAGAAACATTGTTGTCTTTCTCTGGAGCAGAATGATGGTCAGGAAAGAACAGATCAAAAGCAGAACACCTCTCCCTGTCAACCCAGTTCAGTTCCGGCCTTCATTTCCCAAGTTACCAGTAATCAAAACATTAGGAAAGGAGCTGTAGCCCCTTCTCATGAAGAACTTACTTTAATAACTTTGTAACAACATGCTGCTTTGATAGCATTGTAAGCTATTCCTGAAGAATATATTATCTAAGATACTGTTTGTCAGTGTGGGCTGTTTGTCGATGAATGGAGAGACTGATGAATTGGCTATTAACGCAGACAAGGGAGCATATTGATTAAGCTGGCTTAGTGTTTAGTAATGTGTTGGATAGCAGCGATGCATGAAAAATACACTCTGCAATGAAGAGCATTTTCCTTCGTATTCTATTAAGACCCTTGCATGTTTTATTCCGGCAAAATCGGTCATGACTGTGATGAAAATATTGTTTTCGTATGCCTTTACCATAAAAGTGAAGGAGAGAGAAATGTTTATAACTTTCTCAGTTCAGAAAACAGTCATGATATCAAAACCCTTCATCTTTTCAACACCTCCAAAGTTCATTTGTGGTCTTCAAAGCCTTGTAAGTAGACTTGGTTCTGGTGGGTAGGACTGCATTTGTGGTCAGAGGAACACATTCTCCTTGCCTTCATCCCCCACCCCGAGCTTGCCTATCAAATGCAGCTGCGTTTGAGGTGCCAATGAATGTGTCGCCTCTCAGGCTGTGCGATTCCCCCTGAGCCGTGTGGACCAGTGGGCTGTGTGATTCCCGTGTGGACCAGTGGGCTGTGTGATTCCCCCCTGAGCCGTGTGGACCAATGAGCTGTGTGATTCCCGTGTGGACCAACGGGCTGTGCGATTCCCCCTGAGCCGTGTGAACCAGTGGGCTGTGTGATTCCCCCTGAGCCGTGTGAACCAGTGGGCTGTGTGATTCCTCCTGAGCCGTGTGGACCAATGGGCTGTGTGATTCCCGTGTGGACCAGTGGGCTGTGCGATTCCCCCTGAGCCGTGTGGACCAATGGGCTGTGTGATTCCTGTGTGAACCAGTGGGCTGTGTGATTCCCGTGTGGATCAATGGGCTGTGTTATTCCCCCTGAGCCGTGTGGACCAATGGGCTGTGTGATTCCTGTGTGAACCAGTGGGCTGTGTGATTCCCGTGTGGACCAGTGGGCTGTGTGATTCCCCCTGAGCCGTGTGGACCAGTGGGCTGTGTGATTCCCCCTGAGCCGTGTGGACCAGTGGGCTGTGTGATTCCCCCTGAGCCGTGTGGACCAACGGGCTGTGTGATTCTTGTGTGAACCAGTGGGTTGTGTGATTCCCCCTGAGCCGTGTGGACCAATGGGCTGTGTGATTCCCCCTGTAGTGACAGATCCAAGATGAAGAGCTAAGACCTCATAGGTAATCGTCAGGTGCCTACCTCCTGTGCTGGACTCTGAAATGATAACAGAGGTGAGGCCGATGTGTGCAAACATGAGCCAAATACCTATGACAGAGGACGAAGGATTTGTTGTGACAACTTCTTAGTGAGATGCTGCATTGTTCTGAAGACTTTAACCGAGATCCTGCCTTTGGGTGGAGAGGCTGAGGAAGTCATTGGCAGTTACCTGACATCTATGCTTTCAAAGTAAAGAGGGGTTTCTTCTACGAACGGGAGGAGCATGTGGCTGAGAAGCCCCTGGTGCAGAAAACTGGAAGGCAGGCCACAGCCGGCGTGGCTGCCGACGGCACATGTCACGTGCAGTCAGACAAGACAGGGAGGCTGAGAGCCCAGGTGAAGGGATTTGGACTCTGATTTGGCAGGCAGTGAGCTGCTGGAAATTGTTTCCAACAGAGGAGGGCAACAAGGAAGTCGGGAGTTCCTGTCTAAGTGTTGAGGGTTTAGCATTCAGAATCCAGGAAAAAAGTCCTATCAGAACAGCAAGGGAGGGATTCGGCTCTGATCCAGTTCTCTGTGGTTCTGGTGCCAGAGAGACTAGAAGTGGGCTTGGGGGTGGACCGGGGTTGTTGGTGGAGGCATGAGAATCATAGGCGGGGAGTAGCTTTCCCAAAGTATTTTAACCGAGTACATTATGAGGGTCAGGTTTACCAGACAAAATGACTTGTTAATAGGCCACAGTTACTTCCCATTGAAAGGGAGCAATACATACACTGCATCCAAGATCGCTCCCCAAGGCCAAGTTCGCCTGATGTGTAATGTGGATCCATTCTCCCAGCAAAGAGACAAAGTCTCTTGAGATCCCGGTAGAGGAAATCCAGGCATTTTGCAAAAATGTGTCCAATGCAATCATCAGGCAAAATTATCTCAGTGTTTTCTGGACCTGCTGAGGATAGATTTCCCTAGTTTGGGGTTTTTTTTTTAATTTTTTTTTCTTTATTGATTTTAGAGAGAGAGGAAAGGAGAGGGGGAGAGAGCTAGAAACATCGAGTGGCCGCCTCTTGCATGCCCCCCACTGGGGATCAGGCCCACAACCTGGGCATGTGCCCTGACCGGGAATCGAACCAATGACCTCTTGGTGCATGAGTTGATGCTCAACCAGTGAGCCACACCGGCCGGGCAGATTTCCCTAGTTCTTAAATGCAATAGCTCGTTCTAAGCATGCTATCCTGGGGAAAAAAGAAGAGAGAAAAGAGATAGAAGAAAAAGTAGACATTTATAAATCACAACAGAATTCTAGCTAAGATTTACCAATAGAACTGTAAGTTCTTAAAATGGGGGGGTGGGGGGTGTGGACCATCATAAAAAGAAACAGCCTGGTTCTTTTATGTCAACCCTATGTTTCTGCTCCCTTTTGCAACAACAACAAAAAAAGCCTCAAGAAAGAAATGCAATAAGAAATATTCCTGCAGGACCATGGTGGCCGCAGCCTACCAAATTTGGGGCTATAAAATAGAAACATCCTCCTAGGTGTATACATTTATATGCTTATCTTTAGTGTCTCTAGAATAACTGTTTTGTAAATGAATTTTATTATAACTCTAAGACCAGATTCCGGAGTTGTACTGGTGCCCCCTCCCTTGTTGTGTTTTGTTGTTGTTTTTTCTTCCTGGAATCAAGGATCTAATGTGTTGTTGCAATACAACAATACAACACAACAGTAAAATGTTCCTGACATTCTCCTGAAGCTTTCACACCTGGTTATATGTTAGTTTTTCCAGCCTTGTTTCCCCTCCCCCACTCCCAAGCGCTCCATCCTCCCTGTTTCCTAGCTAATGCCTCAGTGTGCATTGCTGTTGTTTTTTCTTTTATCCTCACCTCTAACTTTTGTTTAGGGACCACCACACACACACACACACACACACACACACACACACAGCTTTCCATTTTTCTAAAGTCTACCCATTCTTCAGAGCCAAGGTTGGAACTTACCTTTTTCCTGAAATCTTCCCCCAAATGTACCAAACCATTCTGATCTCCTCCATCTCTGACTCTTATCAATCAGATTGATTGTCAGTGGCATTCATTTGACTAAAGGTAATAATGATGTCGTTATTACAGTCACCACCATGCTCCGTGCTTGTCCACACAGCCCTGTAGTGTCAGGCATATTATCCCCATTTTACAAGTCAAGTAACTTGTCTGCGGTCACACAGCTACCAAGTGAGGGAGACAGTGAGGGATCAAACCCAGCATCCTCTGCCTTGAAAATCCAGTCCTGCTTATGCACCACTTGGCTGTCTAGACAAGGATGCCCTTGCATTATTATTTAACCAATCTATTTTGTGCATGATGCTGGGGGGTGGTAATTCTTTTGAAAGGGGCTACCTCACTCCCCCACTGTGCCTCCTTTGCACTTTGCTGAATCCATATCAAGTGTTCAGTTAATAGGGGAGCAATTAAAGTAAATTGAATTCCCGTCATTTGGGCCTTTACCTCGAGCTTCCCTCCTTTACCTGTAGACGGATCATCGCCATTCCTCTTTTTGAAGAATTGCCTCTCCTTTGATCCTATGTGAATTGTTGTCTATCCCCTTTGCCAAAACCAAGACACTTACCATCTGTGTCTACTGTGTAACTGTGAACTCCTAAAAACAGTAGCATGCATGGGCCAGAAATTAGAGGAGAGTAAAATAAATCCTTACAATTATAAAGAGGGAGTAGCCATCCCCGTTTCTGCTGTCCGTGGGGCCAACTTTTCCAGCCTACCTGGTTCTAAAGGCAAGAGGATGACTGAGATGTCTCCAAAGTCCCATTCATCTTCCAAATGGAGGTGCTGTGTCACAGGTATCATGTGTAGGCAACAACTCATGAGGGAACAGGTGAGGAGACATGGACCCTGCTGCAGTCTGGGGAGACACCTGGGCTTTCTTATTCAACTATCACCTTCTCATGGTCTTCCCTGGCCACTGTTTTTAAAATTGTAAACCATAGAACTTATATGCATATACGCATGGGCAATAATGCTGGGGATGGGGTGGGGGGGGATGGGGAGGAGGGTGTTAGTGGGGGGAAAAGGAGAAACATCTGTAACAAAAACAAATTAATAAAAAGAAAAAAAATTGCAAATCCAGCCCAGCCGGTGTGGCTCAGTTGGTTGAATGCCGTCCCATGCACCAGGAGGTCGCCGGTTCAATTTCTGGTCAGGGCATTTGCCCAGGTTCCAGGCTCCATCCCCAGCAGGGGGCGTGCAGGAGGCAACCGATTGATGTTTCTCTCTCGTGGGTGTTTCTCTCTCTCCCTCTCCCTGCCTCTCTCTGAAATCAATGAAAACATATATTTTTATTGCAAATCCTACCACATGCGTGCCCTATTACTCGAGCAGAGAGAAAAATGGAACTCAGGGCCACATCCCCTTCACCCTGGGACCATCTTGGACCACAATTTCCAACGCACCACGCCCCTCTGTTCTCTCCCCTCTGACAGTGGCCCTTGGAGCCATTGATTGGTTAACTGACCTTTACTGTAAACATTGTTTAAGTAACCCACCATAATTTGTTTTTTGAAATTAAACACAGTTGAAGGGATGCAAGCACATTTTGGGTGCAAATAATCCCCAAACGACCGGCCGTGAGCATCGTCTGTGATTCACCTTCACTGTCCGGTGACGCAGCAGGTAGAGAGCTGCAGTTTGTCATTGCTCCAGCAGTTAGCCTTTTATTCATGACATGAAATGAAAGGCTGTGGCCCTCTCTGACACTTGTGAGAGAGGAGGAAACTGCAGAGGTGGAGAGCCTCTTTCCCTGGTACAGGTGTTCATGGGCTGGTCCTGAAGGCATACCTGTCCCCGTCTCTAAGGGGACACCTTTGCCAGCCTCCTCACTGTCACCCAGGCAGGAGGCTGGACAACGGCTGGTCCTGGGCACACACTGTGTGTGGTGGTTGGAAACGGGGGCTGGGAACGCCTAGCCAGGGCCCTTTCTCCCCAGTGCCACTCTGTGTCGTGAGTTTCTAGGTACCTGAGTAGCTAAGGCAAACCCCCTCCCAGGAAAGGAAGACAGGAGTGAAGAAACTTCAAGTGGCAATGGAGGGCCTGGTCTGGGGACAGGAAAGAGGGAAGATGGAGGAAATTTCTCTGGTAGTTGAGTCAAATCCAGGGCGTTTATGTTTTAAAATATATGTGCACATTTTACCTGGTAAAATCATGATAAACTAAGAGAGAAGAAAAAAAAACTATAAACATGTGGTTCGACTGAGCAAATCTCGTAATTACTACGATTATTTTTAAATTGCATTACTATTGCATAGCTTTAGCTATGTATATGTGTTTAAGCCATGTGAGTGTTGTTAGCTTATGACACACAATTCCAGGTGTTTTATGTTTCACCTTCCTGTTCTCCGGACGAGATGAGCTGATGTGATGCTCTGCTCCCAGTTCGAGGGAATGCTGGGAACAGAGAAAGGGGGTTTTTACTTGGCCAGAGCAAAGGCCTCTGGCTGCTCTAGAAAATGTCTTAGTTTGTTTTATAAACACCTTGGTCCAGAGCAAGGCCCTTCTGAGTTCCCACAACGTTCGTGCTCTGTCATACTATATCCTACATCAGACTTGGCTGGTGGCAAGAGTCAGCGATGTGTTCTGGATACGAAAACGGACGAAGGCTCCCTGATAAATAAGAAAAATGTCACCAATTATTGTCAATCAGACATTGAAATGGGCTCCAGGGGGGGAGAGAGAAAAGCACCATTATTCGTGTCTCTTGAAATGAAACCAGGCCGTCCAGTTCTCTGCCTCCCAGGCTGTTTGTCCTACTTTGAGTGATGCTTCAGGAATCGATATCAGAAACAGGGAGGAGGGAGGACGTGGAGTGGTTTGTCAGGATCATCGTTTTACTATAAATCTGCAGAAAAACAAACGGGGTTCGAGTCCGGTATGAAATGGGGTCGTGGAACCCCCTAAGAGCGTCCTTGTAAAACAGTGTGCTCTGTGCTGCTGATACTGAACCGTAACGAAATTATAAACGGTGTGGAGGAGGCAGCGTGTGTTTATAGAAATCCGATGAATGTGGGTGGACATGCCTGCGCCGCTATTTATCGACTTCTTGTTCCTGGGTGTCCTCATCCATAAAATGAGGAATAATGATAGACCCGCCTCTTCGAGCTGTTGAGAAGATGGAACAAAATGCATGAGCTATTAGCACATGGAACAGCATGCAGTGACGCTCAGAACCTCCCTGGGCCTGGGCTGTGTCTGCTTTGTTCCTCCTGTCCCCAGAAACGACCCGGCACATGGCACACGACAGACGCCCCCAAACATTGGTCGAGTGGATTAATTAGTGAATGCTGGCCAACCTGAGATTATTACTTTACATCCTTCGATGTTTTGAAGGCTACACAATATTCCATTAGGTGGACGTAATATCCTTAACCTTTTACCTCTGTGCCTTTCTGGGTGTTCAGTATTTCTTTTGCACATGTCCCCGTGAGTGACACCTCTCTCTACAGACAGCTGTTTGGAGGAGCAGGGCTTCCTGGTGTGGCCGGAGAACAGTCCACTCAAATCTGGAAAGCGAATCTTCGGGCAACATAAAGAGAGAGGCTATGCAATCGTCCTCTAAAATCAAGCAAAGGTAGAATGTAGCCCTGGAGCAGGCTGTGGTTCCAACGCCTCACCTGAGCACGAAGAGGCTTCTTGGAGAGCTAAGCAGCAGGTGGTGCCCGGTCTTTGATGAGCATCGGGTCCCAGCTCCTAGTCCCAAGAATCTTTGCTCCAGACCAGTATTTGTGTGTATGCCTGTGTGTGTGTGTGTGTGTGCGTGTGTGTGTATGTGTGTTCATAGTGTGTGTGTGTATGTGTGTGCATGTGTGTGCAGAGTGTGTGTGCAGAGTGTGTGTGCTGTGCTCCAGGCACACAGCTGATGCTACTGAACACGCCCCTCCTCAGCCTGCGTCTGACTCAGGTCACAGAAGGCTGGCGTTCAGGACATCACAACCCTCCTTTTATCGGTGAGGCTAAGTGACTGAGAGGACTTTGTGAAACATTTTGGTGACTCTTCCCACTGTGGAAATTTGAACAGAGGGTATGAGGTGAGCAGACTGTCATTGTGTAAAAAAGGGCTACCAGGTTCACTGTCCAAAAACCGCACAGAGCATCACCTACCTGGGCGAATTCAACCTGAATTCCAGAAGTTCAGTTCAACGATGTCACCAGAGTTCACCAGACTAAAGGAAAGTGCCCTGGCCAGTTTGGCTCAGCGGTTAGAGCGTCGGCCTGCGGTCCAGAGAGACCTGGGTTCGGTTCCCGCTAGGGGCACGTACCTCGGTTGCAATTAGTCCCCGGCCCTGGTTGGTCGCGCAGGAGGCAGCCACTCGATGTGTCCCTTTCACATCGATGTTTCTCTCTCTCTCTCTTCCTCTCTCTCCCTCCCACTCTATCTGAACAAAAAAGTGGAAAAATGTCCTCCAGTGAGAATAAAAAAAAAAGGAAAGTGACTCCTATTGAGAAAACTGTAAAAAGATTGGCCCTGGCGGGGAAAGACCCCCATGCGACCAGAACCGATGCCTGGAAGTCAGGCCTGGGCTCCCGGAGGGCTGGCTGAGCACCAGCGGACAGGTGTCTGGTTTTCCTGTCCCTTCGACACAGGTGAAGGATACGTCCTCGAGGGAGGGCTGTTCAGCTAGCCTCCCAGCATTACAAGTGTCTGCTGGAGGTTTGTAACATCCACAGTAATGGGCCCAGTGACCCACAGCACCACCCAGCGTTCAGAGACTCGTACCATTCCCTAACGTGACCGTGATCTTCACCCTTACTCGGCGGAGATCCCAGTTTGATCCCAGTTGCGCCTGAGCCGGGATTCAGGCACGTCTGGGGAAAGGAAGGTTGTGGGTTCAAGGAGTCTGTCTTCCTGAGGGATCCCTGGGTCTCCTTGGAAAGAACTCATTCGAGGGAAGAGAGGACGAGATGAGAAGCGCAGCCCGTTCTCAGGGCTGAGGGTCAGGTGGGTTTTACGTGCAGCGTGGTGACTGTCAATCGGGAGGCCTGAGACGCGAGTCCTCGGGCAGTGGCTCCAAGCGAAGGCTTGCTGCAAAGAGCTCGGCAGAGGAGCAGCAGGTCGCCACGCGGACCCTTGTAAGAAACACTGGGAAGATCAGAGACAGAGACTGTCCCAGGTCAGAGAGCCCGCACGGTGGGCCCGCAGCTCTGTAGCCAAGGAGGAAATGCCAGCTGCTTCTGCAGGGACCCAGGCTCAGACACTCAGCACCAGCAGCTGGGCCCTGACCGCAGAGAGCACCCAGGCTCAGACACTCAGCACCAGCAGCCGGGCCCTGACCGCAGAGAGCACCCAGGCTCAGACACTCAGCACCAGCAGCCGGGCCCTGACCGCAGCGAGCACCCGGGCTCAGACACTCAGCACCAGCACCCAGCACCAGGGTCGGCGTCCCTTCCCAGACCCCAGAGGGTCATCACTGTCAATGTTCCAGGAGGCAGAGGGTTACAGGGGCTTGGTGCCCAGGGGGAGGACGGGCCACACAGGCACTGCCTAAGCCCCCAGCAGTTGTTGGGGAGACTTTGGGAGAGTGGGGACCAAGGAGCTCCTGAAGTCAGGGCCAGGAAAACGCTGCTTTGTTGATGTTGAGACTCTACCCCAGGCCAGTATCCAGCATGTGCAGGTGCCCCTTTGCCCAAGAATCTGTCTTTGGGTGGAACCATTCAAAGACGGGGGGATGAGGCACCAGGAACCGGGGCGCCGGGTCTCTGCATCCGCACTGTCCGGAGGGGATGGAAGCATGACTAAGCCGGTTTGTACTCTGCCGACCACGGGAAAATATCACTAACACAGCGGCTAGACGCAGCGGAGCCTGTGGGAACCTCCGAGAAGGGAAGGGCGCCCAAGGCACACAGTGATGTCAGAGAAAGGAAGAGGCCACCCTCCTCTGATCCCATGGCTGTCCCCTCTCTCACGCCTACAATTCAGTAAAGGGATAAGACAGGGAAAGCCAGGGCAGCTGTGCCATTGGGAGGACCCTCCTGCATCTCCCAGTCAGCTGTTGCTTGCAGCCCTGCTAACACCTTCCCGCAGAGACAGGAAGGCTCCGGGACACCAGGAGGAGCGAGGCCGAGGCTGTGTCAGTACACCCGGAGCTTATAACGACTGTCGAGAGACGAAGATCAGGCAGACATGAGCACCCCCAAGCACATGGTGAAGGCTGGTCTGTGTCAGTCTGGAGCCTGCTCCCCAGCGGACAGCCTCCTGATAGAACGTTGCTTTGTAATCCATTGAATGGACCCTCTCTTTCCCTGGGTGACGCATGTTTGTATTTGGAGACTATTTGCTAAACATAGATTTTTAGCTACTTAACATTACCGTGGCTTTTTGGATACATTCAACTGTGGTATTTTCTAACGTCTTCCATTATTTTGCCTTTTTTTTTTTTTCACTCCGTGGTTTTAACAAATTAGTGCTCAGCTTCTCGTAGCTTGAAAGTCCTTTCTCTCTCGTGCAGCCTGGGCGCGTGGCCGCCTGACCCTCGCATCGCCCAGATGTGTCTGCAGCTGTCTTCCTGTACTTGCCTCTGTATACTCAGGCGGGGTGACATTGTTAGGGTTAAATGTCTGCCGTCCATTATGGGACTAGGTTCCTTTACTCATTCTGCATGAACCTGAAGAATATGGCTGTTGGACTGGAATGTAGTGTCAGAATTGGCTCTGATTCGTTCTATCTTCTTTCACAGACTTAGGTTAGGATTTCATGAACTCCCCATATAAACATTATTTTATGGCCCTGGTCAATGTGGCTCAGTGGTTAGAGCATCAGCCCTCAGACCAAAGGGTCTCGGGTTCATTTCCTGGTCAAGGGCACATACCTGGGTTGCAGGTTCGATCCCCGGCCCCGGTCGATGTTTCTCTCTCTCTCTCTCTCCTCCTCCCTTCCTCCCTTCCACTCTCTCTAAAAATCAATGGAAAAAATATCCTTGGGAGAGGATTGACAAAAAAATAAATAAAAACAATTTTATGAAAAAAATAATAGCTTGACTTCAGTCCTTAGTGAATAAGATGGTGGTGTTAATGAAATGACGCGATGCCGGTGAATCTGAGACGTGGGGAAGGAGGGACGGACCCCCGTGCGGTCGACGCGCTGCTCAGAGTCCTCTTGTATCGATAAGTGATAGTGGTGAGGGTCTTTTTTAAACATTTTCATTGCTTTTCAGAAGGGCTTACCCCATGGGAAGTCTGTGAATACTGACTGGCTCCTATCTAACCCACACTTCCTGTTTGGTTGATGAAAAAGAAAAAAGTAAAAAATAATAATAATAGGAAAATTCCAAACCAAGTGTTAAGTCATTTAAACAACTAAAGGCAAGAAAACGTGGGCAAGTTTCCCGCCCCCCACCCCCAATCTGGAGCCATCAGTGACAACCTAATGTCATATCCCAAATAGATACACTTACATTCCTCAAGGAGCATCTCAAAGTCACCGGTTTTGACCTTAAAATGGAATCCCTCTTTGGGAAATCGATCTTCATCAGATGTTCTCAAAGGTAAAACACTCCAGTTTATCGCCAGAATCCCAAGACTGTGGAGAGAAACCTACCAGGCTTCTCTCGGCTCCTCTTCTGCTAAGACACCCATTGCCTTTGCTAACGGCGGGACTGAGCAAATCACTTCACTTCCCTGAGCACTGAAAATGCCCCAGCATGGCATTTAACCCTAATAATTTCACCACCCCAGGATCATAATTTCTCCGGGGATGGCTCTAGGGGTGGACATGCTTAAGTAACAGTCGTGACGACTAGCCGAGATGCAGATGTGCGTTCTCTAATCCAACAAATCGTTATTGACCGGCCCAGGAACTGTGCCAAGTAGGTGCCTGAGACCAACTGGTGAGCAGCAGAGAAGGACGGCTGGGATTTCCCTCGTTCTTCCCTGGTTGCAGCCTGCCCAGCACCAGACAGCCCACTGAACCGGGCCAGGTCCCCTGCTGAACAAACAGCCCTGTGCTCACCTTCCCTCTGCTCTGCTCCCCATTCCCCGGGAGGCATAGCTCTCGTCCCCAGGGAAAGCCCTCCCCTCACAAATCCAAGCAGCCCCCTCTCACCCCGATGCCCTGCCTGCCTCCCCGCCAGGGGCAAGGACTCTCCTTCTCTCCTAGGATATGTCGCTGTAGGTTTGATGGTCCCCAAACCCACATTCCCAGCAATGGCACTAGGTAGCCACAAAGAGTTCCCAGGGGACTTCCTTAAAAATGCAGATTCTCTGACCCACCCCAGACCTTGGGAATCAGATCATTTCGATAGGAAGCCAGATTTGGGAACCACTGTTTTCCGTTCCAAAATTATTTTGTTTGGGCTTTTCAGAATCAGCAGTCGTTTCCCTCTGCTACTTCTTCCAGGAGCTGACCCTTCCCATCTGCTTCTTGTCCAGCTCTCAAAGCCTTACCACCAGGTCTTTCTAACCCCATCACTGCACAGAATACAAAGGACTGGGTTTTTATATACTTTTGGCCAGCTCTTGGCCCTGCACCACGCAGAGTGTAGCTATAGAGACTGGGTTTTAAGGACACTTCTCTGCTAAATTCCAAGCTTGTGTCTGTGGTTTCTCCACAGTGAAGACCCTTAATCAATTCCCTGCCTTGCCTTCTGAGACGAAGGAGAAAAAGTAGCAGCTGATCTCAGGGCTTTCACCAAAAGTCCTTGAACTTTAATCTTTATTATGGCTAAAACACGTTTTTTAAATGTACACACAGTAAAATTCACCCCTTTTAGCATAGAGTTCAATGACTTTTGACAAATGCCCGTATTCCGGTAACCGCCACCCTAATCAACACATAGAACAATTCCATGTGTAACCCCCAAATTCTCCTTGCCCTCTTGTGGTCAACCCCTCCATCCGCTCTCAGCCCCCCAGGAGCCACTGATGTATTTTCTATCCCTATCATTTGCCTTTCCCCAAACGACACTTGTCATATAAACGGAGACATACAATGTGTTGGCCACAGCATTTTGAAAGATGGTGTATTTAAACAAATATTGGAGAAAGGGCTGACTATTCCTTCTTAATTTGGGGGCTTCTGCCTCTTATAATCTGATCTGCCTGCATCATTTTGTGGATCTTGATCCTTTCCACAGGGCATGTGATGGGTTAGAAACTCCAGATGAAGCGCACACTGTATTCGGTCAACACGGACTCGCAGGGTCCCTTGTAAAGGTCAAGTTGCAGCTCCCTAATTTTCTTTCCCATAGCCGAACTGTTCTCTCCCCCACTCCTGCCCTCCCACCTCAACTACTACCCTCCGCAAACTCCTAACCCTGATACGGCCAGTAACTGAGGAAGGGGGGACCATTCCTGCTGCTGGACCAGGAGACAGAGCGAGATTCATGTTGCCGAGGCTTCAGTGCTACACCTTGATCTGAGAAAGCATCTTCTCACCTCTTTCCTACCACTCCTGCCTTCCCTTTCTTTGAGAACGGACGTAGAAAGCAACAAAAGAAAAATACTTGATTTGAGAGGATGCATGACTCTTAAGACGCTCCTGAAAAGTGTGGGGTGATGGAGCCCCTCCCAAGGGAGAGTAGAGGAGGAAGCCAAAGAAAAACACAGCAGGTAGGACTTTCCCATGATCAGAACGTAAGTATTGGACAGGTGACCCCTGCTCCAGCCATTTCCTGGCTATAGGGAATCACCGTGCTAGGCCTGAGTAAGACTGGGAGGCAAGAGAAGGTCACTCGGAGGTCAAGGAAAACCAGCAAACATTAGATTTATTTTTCCAGATCCCAGAGTTGCCAAACATTCCTCAAAAATAAGCACCCCTGGCCCTGGCCCTGGCCCCTGTGGCTCAGTTGGTTGAGCATCATCCCATGCACCCAGAGGTCACTGTTTGATTCCCAGTCAGGGCACATGCCCGGAGTTGCAGGCTTGATCCCCAGTAGGGGGCGTGCAGGAGGCAGCCGACCGATGTTTCTCCCTTCCTTTCTCTCTAAAAATCAATAGAAAATATTTTCAAAAATATAAGAATAAGCCCCACTGAACCCGTCTCCTCCGTGTGTCTTTTCCTGCCTATAGCGTCCACACAGCCACACCTCCATCCCATGAAGAATGCCATCCTCAACAAGAATAGGCATCCTCTTCGAGGAATAAATAGATAAATAAACGCGAAAAAAGTGTTCTCTCAAAGGCCAGGCTCTCAAAGCCCTCCTTGAAGATCAGGGATATCTGACCCAGACACCCTATGAAATCAAAGTCCAAACATCACAAGAGGCAGATCCGCTCGTGTGCTGTGGGTATTGCCAATGCGTGGGAAGCTGCAAATAAAATTATATTAAAAAACAAACAAGCAAAAAAACTCCAGTCCGTATCTTAGGCCTTCCCTTGAACGTGTAGCCGGCTCCGTGCAGTCTGTACCGCCGCCAGTCCGCACTCCACTCCGCGTTTTCCGCCCTCCCTGCACCTGCCGTTCTGTAGTCCAGGCTCTGGTCCCACACACCCGGGCTGCAAGCAGCCGGCAGGAATCACAGCTGCCGACAAAGGACAGTCCTGGGGGGTTCCGAAGTCTGACTGCCAGTGGTAAATCCACCTGCATCACCAAAGCGAGGGGCACACCTGAGCCGGGGCTGACTGCTAGAGGCAAGTATCGCCCACTGGAGGCTTATTACTTTGAGATGCTCGATTCCTGGAAGGGTGCGCTGCTCCTTGGTCAGAGAGGCGCGAGAAAGAGTGTGAGAGAGTGAGTGCAAGTGCTGAGCAGGGTGGTGTCACTGGATTGTACACCCCTGCAAACAGTGCCTTTGGCACAGGGATTTCCGATTCCTGGTCTGGTCTCTGCAAGGTCGGGTGTTCTTGGGGGAGCAGGATGACCATGGGACTGAATCACTTAGACTGCTTGGGTTAGCTTTAGAAGCACCCCCAATTCTGCACGCCACAGGGTCACTCTGAGGAACAGGTAAAGAAAAATAAGAAAAATCTGCTAGAGTATTATTGCTTTGTGTGGTGTGTGTGTGCATGTGTGTGTGTGTGTGTGTGTGTGTGTGTGGAAGCAAAGCTGAGATTTACATGGTGTAAACAGTTAAAAGTGTTAATAGGATTTCCAAGACTTGTTTAAAGAGGAGTGCTGCCTTTTAATTTGGAGCAAATTAAGTTTGTTTTATAACAAAGATGCTAATAAATAATAATATACAACGCTTTCTATGAGCATACATACACACACACACACACACACACACACACACACACACACACACCAGAAAGGATCCCCAAAAAGGAGCATACTTTCATGCTCCTGCAAAATAAAGTATCCCACAAATAAAGTAGAATAATTAATCCTTTGAGGAAAGATAAAGGATATAGGCGCCTCGGATTGTTATGTTAAATTTAAAGTAACTGATTCTGTTTATTTCACCTTTTTTAAGGAGTAAAAAAAAAGCATCAAAATGCCTGTTTGGTTTTCCCCTTTTGAAAATTAGCATAATGTTTGGTTATCCTTGAAAAAGGCTTTAAATTTCCACCCTCATATTTGGCAGACAGCTCTCAGGACTTGCTTATCTCCCAGTGAGGTCTGATTCCCACTGGCAGTCAGTAAAGAATAGAATTGATTCTCGCTTTTTCTTTGCATAATACCTAATCCTCGCCATTAGCACATCGGAAGTGCACAGCCTTCTGAACATGTGGCCTTTCTTCCCACATTTTCTATTGATTTACATCATTAACAATTGAAGCTCTTCTTTTGATTAAGAAGCCAAAGAATTAAGGGAATTGTGGATCCCTCCCTTCAGATTATTTATTTAGAGGACTCTCCACTAACTAAATAATATATATTTACTTATATATAAATATGTATTTCTTTATATAAATATTTATATATAAGTAAATATATATATTTCTTTATATATATACAGGGGTGGGCAAAAGTAGGTTCACAGTTGTGAGTACATGCAACACAGTTTATTCTTGTCTTATTATTTATTAATCATTGCATTTCCATATGAACAACTGTAAACTCACTTTTGCCCGCCCGGGTATATACTGTGTGTTTAACTGGAGGAGGGGGAAAGAGAACAAGAAGTCTGCTGCTTCTCCAGGTCCACCTTTGCTTTTTCCAGAGCCAGAGAATGGCCAAACCCTTTATGAAGTTGTAAAGACATTTGGAGTTCCACTCGTGCAAGTCAGGTCCATCCCACAGACGGGAAACCAGAGAGCTCTCGCCCTCCGTGGCCGTTTCCCCTGAATCAGTCTGCAGGGCCAGGTCTGGATTCGGACCCTCAGTGAGTGTGGATCTGGGAGTTTAGTGAGCACGTCACACGCATGAGCTCTGATTCTGGAGAAATGCCGTGGTGGCCAATGGAAATCTGAAATAGCACAAATCTAACTCTTCGGTTCTGCTCTAGCAGGACCTCTAGCCAGACTACACCTGTTCCCGGGAAACGTCCAGGTTGGAAGTTCTCTGCATGTAATCTATTCGGGGGGGGGGGGGGTCTTTGTTCTTAAATGGATATTGGAGCTGTACTACATAGACCCCATCCACAACACAACACTGCACTTGAAAGACTTTCTGTTATGTGTAGCTGCTGGCTGTTCTAGGATTCCCAAGACTGCTGAAAATTAGTGACAGAACTAATAACAGCAACCATTTCTCAAATGTCTGTTGTGTACTATAATCTATATGAAGGCCTCGACTCAGATGTCCCAATTAATTCTCACTTCGTTCTTAAGCGTTACCTAATGTGGTCCCCACCTTACAGATCAGCAAACGGAGGCTTCAGGAAGATGGAGTTACTAGCCCAGTATCATTCACCTTCTACGTTCAGAACAGGAGTCACACCTGTCTGACTCCTCGGGGTCTCTCTTTACTACTCTGTTGCTGTCACCCCCCCATCCCCAGACTGCTGAGAACAGGTACATTTTAGATAAATTGGTGTGGCCTTCCTGTCGTCTCGGTAGTGAAGGGGTAGGGTGTACAACAGCTGAGACAAGATGCACTGTAACTAGAGGAAACCTCAGGATACTGATGACTAATCGCTGACTCCCCAAAATTCATGCTCCACATTCGGCCCAGTCTCTAAGTTTCCAGTGAAGAGGAGGAGAGTGCGCCCCACCCGTGACCCCGCAAAGAGAGGATCTCTTCTCTTCCAGATGCCCCCAGTTACACCCAATGGAATGAGAAGGAGAGCAGGGACTGAGCGAGCGGAGATTCAGCCAGTGCATCTGAAAAGGGAGAGTGTGTTGTGTTGCTCATCTCCTTCTCCTTGTCTGAATCAGCTAAGCCCAGAGCTATTTCTGTGAGAAAGGTGGGGTCCCCCAGGGACAGGCCTTCCCAGTGGTCCTTAGTCTGCTCCGCAGAACTGGTCTATCATGCTAGCAAGCTGCACCGCCAGGCTTCAAACAGGACAGTACAGATGTGCAATTTTAATCCTCAGTAAAAAGTCAGAAGTGACAGCCACTCAGCTACTTCCATCACTTTAAAACTGGAAGTCAGTATGTCTCCACTTTTATCAGAGTCCTTAATATTAGTATCTTCTCATTCTGATTTAACCTGTAAGTATTCTTTCTCATTGCTTCTTGATAAGGCAAGGCTGTGTAACTTGAGAGGCTTTGGGGAGCAGCCTCCATCATCAATCATTTTTTGTTCTGAAATCTTCATATAGCCTGGCCGGTGTGGCTCAGTTGTTGAGCATCGACCCATGCACCCAGAGATTGCCAGTACGATTCCTGGTCAGGGCACATGCCCAGGTTGTGGGCCTGATCCCCAGTGGGGACATGCAGGAGGCGGCCAATTGATGTTCTCTCATCGATGTTTCTATCTCTCTCTCCCTCTCCCTTCCTCTCTCTCAAATCAATAAAGAAAAACAAAACTTTAAACCTTCGTATATCCGTGGGTACCTGCACAAGGAGTCAGTCATTGCACTGCTTTTGCAAATAATCATAGTGATATGTTTTTTATTCTGCAAGCTCATTATTTCATCTTGACTCATTTGGAATCAGTGCTCGTTTGGATGGGAACTAAATTCAAGCTCACCAGGACCCTAATTACAGCCAGAGGAAAAGTCTGCACCTGAAATGAAAGCAATGTCAGTGTTGTGCAATGAGGGGCACTTTTAGAAACAGAAACTATGTCAGTTAAAATGCCCATCCTAAACCTCACCGAGATAAATCTGCTCAGAGGACACCAGACTGAATTCCTTTCCAGTGAAGAAATGACCTTCAAACAAGAAAGTGTTCTCAGAGGTGCAGAAAAGGTGAGAGTGGGGAGACCCAGGCTCCAGCCCCACTCCCCCTCCTCTCAACTTGATTCTCCAAAAAGCTAAAGATTCCCTGAAACATGAACCTGCCCAACTCACTCCCAGCTGGAGAACCCATAGGGGCTCCTGGTTCCCAAGCGCCTCTTCATCCACCTGCCTGCACCTCTATTCCTCCTTCCGACTGGATGACCTCGCCCCCACCCCCAAAGCAGCCAGCCCCTCCCTGCACTCACTGAGCATTCCGTACCTGAACTTCTCAGTCTAGTTTATTGTGATGTATGTCACTGTGTGTTATTGATGTTTATATGTCTAGTCTGCCCATCTTCAGTACAGGAGCCAGGTCCTATTTCTCTTTCTGTCCTTTCCCTTCTTCATCTCTGTCTCTTCTATTTGAGTGTTTCCTGGTACATAGTAGTTGCTTCATCAGTCAGTTCATTTCCCCAGGTGCAGACACGTCGCCTCAGATGCTAAAAGCATTTGTAGATGCAATCCATCAATAATTGTGGAGAAACATTGTCAATCTGGGGAGGTGCTGAAAGTGGGGACAAGGAAATGCCTGCTCCCAAAACTATCACATTAAAAAGTAGTTTCCAAAAAGCGTAGACTGGGAAAATGGTGAATGACAACATTCTGGAACCGATTCCGAAACAGGTGATACATGAGGATTTAGAGAGTGATGTGATTTGTATAACCCAGGGTGAGTTCTCCAGAATCAAGCCTTACCAAGCTAACCATGTCTCTTTTTTGTGAGGTTAGGGGGAAGGGGATACTTGAGACTAACTCAGGGAAGAATTCTGATCAGTCTGGAGTTCTTGCTGCTGATTGATTACAATCTAATTATATCCCTCTAGCGCTGTGTCTGGCGGGCCTCCCAGGGCCAACGTCACACAGCCCTGTCTAATGACTTAGTGTTTCTTAATTTCAGCAAAACATTTGACACAACCTGTCGTGGTGTATTTTTTCATTTACTCAACAAATATTCATGAAAGGTACATTATATGCCAAGCGTTGTACTAGGTGCTTATCCAGTGTTTGTGGCTCAGAATGAGATTAGGAGTTTGTTGCCAGCAAGGAGAACAAAACCAAGTCAAAAACTGATTGCCCAGAATTCTCTTTGGAACAAAGCAGGAAGTCGATTGATTCATTCATTTCCATGTGTCCTGGTCTCTCGGGGTGCACTGATGCTCCCCACTCACTCAGGTCTCTGCTCAGAGAGTCCTTCGACCACCCTGTCTATCAAACCTTGCCCACTCGCTTCTTATTTTCTTACGTTGCTTTCATTCTCTTCATTGCACCTTTCATTCTTTGCAGTTACCTTATAGGCGTGTCGATGCACACAGCTGCCTAGTGTCTGTCTCAGACAGTGGTGTGGAGAAGGGAGGGCATTCCACAGGACTGGACCTTCGTTCCTCTCTAGGCAACGTATTTATCCGTGATCACTGTCTCCATTCCCACCAACCACACTTCCAGACGATGGGAAGTTAGGAGGGGGATAACTCATAAGGTAAATACAAGGATCTGAGTTCGTTAATAGCATATGCGAAAGCACTTCGATCTTGGAAAACCGTAATTAAATGCAAGTTGTCATCATTATTGTAAGTGGCTATAAGTTGGAGCCAAAACCAAAAAGAAAAGAAAAACAATGAAGGTTAAATACAAGCTCGTGCATTTAGGTTGAAAAAAATCAATGGCTGTCGTTCGAGCTGAAGGAGTCGAGGAGGGCAGCTCTGGGCACGCAGGGATCTCGCTGTGACATCCAACCTCAGAGCCGCCGGGTGGACACAGTGTCCGGGTGGCTGAGCTGTCTCTGAGCAGGTTGGGATTCTCATCTAGTTAGCAGTTCCACGCCGCAAAGTGGACACTGCCAAAGTGGAAAGTGGCCAGCAGAAGGTAACTCACTCAGAACAGCAGTGGGAATTGGGGGCGTGTCGCCTGAAGGAGAGGGGAGTCGGGAGGTGGCTGACTGCCTTTATCTCCCGAGGGGTGCTCACATGGAGACAGAGAGCTTGGTGTGCGTGTCGAGGGCTCGCTTAGACCTGCTGGGTCCTGAGAGGCAGGTCTCCAATCAGGGTAAGGGGGTGACCGGAGCCCGCAGCCAGTAACCTGGCGAGGACCAAGCCATGGGACCGAGAGGGAAGCTGGAAGAGCTCGGCCAACTGGTCTTTCTCGTCCAGCTCGAACATGACCCATCCGGTCTAACCTCAGTGTTTTCATTCCATCCCCACTGATTCTTTCTCTACCCGGGCTGGCACTGTGCACATTTGGACTGAAGTGCTTCGACTTTGCTGGGCTTGGGTGTCTGTTCGTGGTCAGTCCCTGACTCTTCCCATCCCTCAGGGGTCTTTCCCCCTTCTCTGTCACCCTGCCTTCTCTACGGGGTGCAGTTTGCCACCTTTCTCTTGAGAGCCCTGTGAACTCTGTTATTGCCCTGGGTTCCTCCACCCTTTATAGCGACCATGCGCCCCAGCCTTCCCTGGGTGGCCGGGGTACAACCTGAACTCTGAGTATCTAGTGAGTGTATTTTACCTCAAAACAGTGGAAAGAACGACTGAAACATGCTGGATATGTTTTGTAAGGCAGTCCCTCTTTCTCTTTTCAATTCTTCTTGAGAATTCTAACAATTTTAGAACAGAAATTGGATTTAGTTTCTTTTTAATTCCCAGTTGGAAGATACGGTGGTTTGAGCTGATAATTCGTGGAGATGGACAGAAATGGGCAGATTCCCGGTGTATTTTGGAGGTGCAGCTGAGACTACCCGCTGATGGATTAGACTCGGGGAATGTGGAATCCTCAATCCCCGCATTGGAACAGGCTCAAGGAGATTAAGGAACTTTTGTCTAAACCCACAAAGCCATTATTCATGGTAGGGCTGGGACTCCGATGTAGCTCTCTATTTCAGAAAAACGGCAGCTCTTATGTCTCCTTCTTGCATAATTATGAGGTTTGCATAAAAAGGGATAAAGGAGTGTTCGGGCCTATTAGCTCCTTGGTATTGATGCGCTGATGTTTTGAGGCTGGATGGTAGTGGACAGTGGGTGCTATCCATCCAACGGGGCAGTCAGTCTGCGGTTCCTTTCGACCAGTCCTGTTCCTGTGGAATCGATGCGCTGTCTCTGACAATAGGTGTCTGCAACCACAAATGCACTTCGCCAACTTGTTCTCAGAGGTCGTCCTATTTTCAGAAGCCACGTTTCCTAGTGATGTCACGAATTACGAGCGGGACCGCGGGCCACAGAGCAAGTCCCTCTCCCGCCGGGGCTCACACCCTGGTGACCTGTCCTGCGGCTTCCTCGACGGGCCCTGGTAGACATGCTGTCCTGTAAAATCTCCCTGTGCGCAGCGAATGCTGTAAATGCAGATCTTCCTTCCTCAGCTGATTTGCCAGGTAATGCAGAAAGAGTGCTGTCACCTCTGAGCTCTGATGGAGATGTCCCCAGCCCTTTCACAGGGCCAAGAACTGAAAAACAACAGCAGCAACAGAAGCTAGAAACATGGACCCCACTGCTTGTGGCTGCTCCGTTCGTGTACTGCATAAACGCTGCGCCCCCGCACACGCCAGGTGCCCTTACTGCATAGACGCTGCGCCCCCGCACACGCCAGGCGCCCTTACTGCATAGACGCTGCGCCCCGGCACACGCCAGGCGCCCTTACTGCATAAACGCTGCGCCCCCGCACACGCCAGGTGCCCTCACTGCATAAACGCTGCGCCCCGCACACGCCAGGTGCCCTTAGTGGAGGCAGCTTGAGGGGCGCGCTGGATCTGAAGCTGTCTCCCGAGCCTCGCGTGGCCAGTTCAGGCTGTGGTTTCCTCGCCAGCATCTCCCTTTGAACAGGTCCCCTTCTTTACCTTCCTCCAAAGCCACCTGCCCTATATCTCAGGCAGTATTATCAGTTACCCTCAGAGCAGGACTGGCCAGATTCCAAGGGTAGATAAAGTGATTTCGAGAGATTATAACTCAACTTTGCTGAAATGTGGTCCAAAGACAGTCCTGCTAATTGTGAAAGCAAATGCTGCTAAAGGCCCCTGGGGAGCCCCGGGTGCTGCTCTGAGAGCCCAAGGTCAGCAGGGCGGGCACCCAGCAATCGTTCGGGGCAGGGAAGGGGAGCGTTGTCAAGTCCTTTAGGTAACGCTCTGTTCCTCTGAGAGTGCCCCCAAGGCGATCGGCTCAGAGAATGCTGTGGGTGGGAGACGGGCTGAAACAAGATGTAAGAGAGAAGCCAATGAGGATGTTATTAGAGATGCCACAGATATGCCCGGCGGTGTAGCTCAGTGACTGAGCGTCGTCCCATGGACTGAGAGGTCCCAGTTTGATTCCAAGTCAGGGCACACGCCCAGATTGCGGGCTCCATCCCTAGTGGGGGGCCTGCAAGAGGCAGCTGATGGATATATCTCTCTCACATCAATGTTTCTGTCTCTCTCTTCTCTTCCTCTCTATCTAAAAAACAAAATCAATAAAAACTTTTTTTTAAAAAATAGATGCCACAAATATACTTTTATATAGTTATGAGGTCATATTGAGTTATGCCAAACTCTGGATTCTGGAATGATTTATACCCCCAGAACCTGGAAATTGAGGCCGGCATGCTGCTGCGTTGTCTATAAAACACTCCCTTCTGTCTCTGAAGGGACCTTAAGAAAGAAAAAGAAAAAAAAAACCCCTTACAGTGGCAAAAACTCTCCTACGAATCAACGTACTCTGATAAGTTTTTCATCACGAGGCCATGTTGTTTATAAATGTTCTTACACAAATGGCAGGACTCTTAGGATCTCAAATAAACATTATTCTCAAAAGTTTTCCACCAGGATGAGTTATTTGAAGTCATGTTTCATGGGTGAGTTTTCATTCACACACATACCTGGAAGCAAAAAAGGAATTTGTATAAACTTCCCACTTAAATGTTCCAATGTCCTGATTGTGATGGTAGCTACATATTTGGCAAAATTCATCAGAACTGCACATACACTTAAAATAGGTGCACTTCGCCCTGGCTGGTTTGGCTCAGCATTTAGAGCATCAGCCTGTGGACAGAAGGGTCGCAGGTTCGATTCCTGGTCAAGGGCACAATACTGGGCCCTAATCGGGGGGCGTGCAGGAGGCAGCCAATCCATGTGTCTCTCTCACATCGATGTTTCTTTCTCTCACTCCCTCCCTCCTTCCCTCCCTTCCACTCTATCTTAAAAAAAAAAAAAAATCAATGGAAAAATATCCTCGGGTAAGGATTAATACAAAAAAAAAAAATTTGATGCATTTGTTGTATACCAATTATATATCAGTAAGCTTAATTCGAAAAGTAAAACCAAAACAATTCCGTTTTATAGTCCATTAATATATTTGATTCTGTCTCTAGTTTCTGGTATTTTATTATGCCAAGGATTTTAGTTTGAGTACAAACAGAATAAGCACAGCTATTGTCCAAAGTTTCCTGTATTAGGACTAAAGTTTAGCCAGGAAATTAACGTTGAGCCCCAAATTTGTGTTATTTTGAGATAAAAACAAATGCACATGTCAAAATAACCCGCTTGTGCAGCACAGAACTGGCTTGTACAACTTGAACACCCCGATAAGCCCCAGCAATCAAAGCTCTCCGTCTGCCAGCCTTGGTGGTTCGGGGAGTAATCAAGGGGTCTATTGTGTGTTTTGATAAACTGAAAAAAATCGGGTTCGAAGCCTGTCAAACAAACAGTAGCCTCCAATATTTTGAAGCAAATCTTAGTTCCGAGTATTTCTTTTCTGTCACATTTTTCTGGTTCCTTTTGATAACCGAGGCAATCTTAAGTTCTTTGAACTGCTTCCTTAGAAAATTCGTTGACGTGGCCAAAGCTGGTTCTGTGGGGATTTAGATGCATTCCTGAAACGGCCCAGGAGAATTATTTTGGGGTGGCCCCTGGAACTCTGGTCCGATCCAGGGCATGTTGACCTTGAAAACAGAGCCACATGGACCTTCAAGGGAATGGCTGCACCTTCCTCCACCCTCAGCCCCGGGCTCCCGGGAGGCCCAAAGCCTCGGTTTGACTGAGGACAGGGCAGGTGAGGGGTTTCCTAAGACACCTCCCTTCCCTGGGACAACTGCCCTCTATCACCCCTCCAAAGTCAGAAACACACATATCTGAACACAGCCCAACTTTTTCTTATGTCCTGGGGCTCCAATCCCCCCTCCCACCCCAGAATCACCAGCCCCCTGGGCTGGAGAGAAGTGCACCTTCTCCCCTTGGACTTCCTGCGGACACACATCAGCAAGCTCCCAGCCTGGACTCCCGGGTCCCTGGCTCCCAGGCCACCAGACAGAGCTCAGGCCCCCTGGACGTGGAGGAAAGGGGGTGTCTTTACTGACAAAGCAAACAAATCCTCAAAATCGGTCAAACAAAGGAAAGCTGGGCCTTCCATCTCTGCACTCACTCAAAGCTGGGAGTTCAGCAAATGTTATTATCCCGAGGGTCAGTAGTAAGGACCCTGACTTAGAAAGAATAAAGAAAACCCTCGTTCTTCCTACGCCAGCCCAGCTGCTTGCTGAGGACGCTCACTGCCCTGATCCTCCAAGGTTCTTTCCATGTTGACAGCATTCAGAGGTGGAATTACAAATGCATTTCAGTTGGCGGCTTTTTCTCTCTCCCATTCTCGGTGCTAATAGTTTGCCAAGTTAACTTTACGCCCTTAAATGTCTGTGATGGCATACGACCCCGCCCAGTACCCCCCTGTACTGGGAAGCCTGTTGTCCATCTCTGTTTATCCATCTGCCCCGTTGTTCAAGGACTGTAGATCCGGAGGTAGGATATGGAGGAAGCCTGGACATAGTTCCTGCAACTGAACTCTGAGGACTGCGGCTCAGACACGAGGGGCCCCTTTGGCGCCCCCTTGCGCCGTGAATCAGTATAGCTTCATCTGGAGTCAGATTGCATTTTCTCCAGAAACATTGTACATAACTTGAAAACAAAGTAATATGCACCCCTGTGCTCATAGCAACACTATTTACAATCGCTAAGATCTGGAAACAGCCCAAGTGTCCATCAATAGATGAGTGGATAAAAAAGCTGTGGTACATCTACACAATGGAACACTATGCAGCTGTAAGAAAGAAAGATCTCTTATCCTTTGAGACGACGTGGAGGGACCTGGAGAGTATTATGCTACATGAAATAAGCCAGTCAGAGAAAGACAAGTATCCCATGATCTCACTTAGTTGTGGAAACTAATGAACAAAATAGATCCAGAGACGTGGAAGCAGGGAACAGACTGACAAATCTCAGAGGGAAGGGGGGTGGGAGATGGGGGTGGGGGGCAGGAAGAGATAAACCAAAGAATTTATGTGCATATATGCCTAACCCATGGACACAGACAGCAATGCGGTGAAGGGGGGAGGAGCAGGGAGGAGGGTATCAATGGGAGAAAAAGGAGGGACATCTGTAATACTTTCAGTAATAAAAAAAGAACGAAAGAGAGAAAAAAGAAAAGAAAAAGTAATAGACTGTACAATTACAAGTAGAGGGGGGTCAGAATCCAGCAAAGGGCTGTCTGTACCACTAAGGAGAGCCACGCCACCTGCCACGCCATGTGCCACACCATGTGCCACGCCGGTCACCGGAGTGAGCATCCATTTTTGTTGCTATGGGAACTTAGGTTTCTGAGAACTAGGGCTGGGCATCGGTAACCCTGGCTCAGCCATTGATAAGCCGTGTGTGACCAGTTACTTACCAGAACTAAGCCTCGGTTTCCTCATCTATGAATTGGAACCATTAATACCAACCACTCTTATTTCATCTTGAAGGGATAGTTATGTGTATATGCGGCTACGCGCACACACAGCGTGTAACGACACTGGCATTTTGGCAGTATTCGCAAACATTTTTTTTTAAATGTTTCCATTTAAAACACAGCATCGATTTCCTTCCATGTGCGCTTTTTCCCATCTTACTTGACCCAAGGTCTTCCTACCCTCTTGTAAAATCAGCCAAAAAGGATAGAAGTTGGAAAGAATTGTGTCATATAAAAATTATCACCCGCACGCAGAGGGACCAGGCTTTCTTCAGCCCGTGAACGTACGGATAGTAACCGTCACTACAAATCCCCGCAACAAAATGAGTCACACACACTGACCGCTGTGGCTCCCTGCTGCTCCTGCCGCCAGTGAGCACGACCCAGGAGGTGACCGTTCAGACAATAGCGCCCCCTGGAGAAAACGCCCCTGTTTTCTGTCTACTCAACAGGCAGTGCCCTTTATTACATTAATTTTCCAGACATGTATCAGCATTTCTTCCTACATACCAAACCACAGCAGGTAAGAACAGAGTTTTAGGAGTGTGTTCATGCATAAATGAAGCCTTTTCAGATCACCACCTTTCTGTCCGTGCCCTCTGCCATCCCGCCCCGCCAGACCCTCACCCCTCACTCAGGATGGCTGCTGTTCTCTCCCCGCTGACTCCACACTTTCTGTGTCTTCTCCAATCTGTCTCACTCACACACACCTCCGATTAAATTTCCCCATGCCCATCAATTTTATGTGTTTTACCACAATTTAGAAAAAGGGTTTTCAGCCCGGCCGGTGTGGCTCAGTGGTTGAGCGTCGACCCATGCACCAAGAGGTCGCCGGTTTGATTCTCGGTCAGGACACATGCCCAGGTTGTGGGCCCAATCCCCAGTGTGGGGCATGCAAGAGGCAGCCAGTCGATATTCTCTTGCATTGATGTTTCTATCTCTCTCTCCCCCTCCTTTCCTTTCTCTCTAAAAATCAGTAAAGAAAAAAAAAATTTTTTTTTAAAGGGTTTTCAGAGATGCCCCAGTGCTGATCAAATCCAACGCAAACTGATGGGAAACTCCAGGCCCTGCACACCCACCCAGGACGGTTCCCAGCTTTCTGCAGCGCCCCCTGGGGGCACTGTGCAGGTCCTACACGTGCCCATCGGTTTCCCTGCTGCGGGACCTGCCCGCCCCTCCCTCTCCCTCCTTCCCTTTTCAAGTTGTACCCTGGGTCAGCGGCCCTTCCCGTGTCACACGCTGCCTTGGCTAATGCTTCTTCTTGGCGGTGGGATCCCTTCCGGGGGTTGCCCAGCCCGGGGCCTTTATCTAGAAAGTATTCGGAAATATCCCTGATTTTAACGAACCGTTTGTGCCACGTGTAGGAAGTGTGATGAGACGTATGCATAGGGAACCAACACGGCTGCTTTGCGGTTAGTGCGTGGATGTTCGCGTGGGACATGCACGAGTGTTCAGACACGCGGGAGGCTGTACACGTGGGAAAAACACTCCTCGTTCACTCTCGACCTGCGGGGCCCAGGTGCCGGCTCTCTGCCATGTGCGGGAGACACGTGCCTTCTTGGAGAGGAAGCTTCCCGTCTAGCAGGGGAGGGAAACCTGTGCTTTCATGAATGTCACAAGCCCTGTTCCTCTTCCTGCTCTGGGGAGACCAACAGGTGCGCCTGGCTCCGTCTGGAGGCAGTTCGAGGTGGCTGGACACTGGAGGGTGTGAGTGGACCAGCAGACCTGGGGCTGGAAAGACAGGCAGGCGTCAGAGCGTGGAGGAGCTTGCTGGTCACCTCGAGGGGCGTGTGCTTTCCAGTAGAGGCAGACATTGAAGGGGAGTGAGGGGACTCCTCTGAGCTTTGGAAACATTCCTCGGAGGGCAAGAGGGAGAGTGAAATGGGGAGAAGAATGCAAGCAGCAGGCAGCCAGGAGGCTCCCGGGAGAACTGTCACGGCCAGAGGCAGGTGTAAGTGAAAACGGGAGAGGGGCGTGTCTGAGAACTCGGAGATTGAATGCAGGAGAGGGGATTGCCCCCTCTGCCACCAGGAGCCCAGCTGTGTCTCCTCCACTTGCTGGGACGTCCAGGCTGCACCTTGAGAAACCACAATTAAGGGCTGCACACTTTGGTTTAAGTTTCTGGGAATAGAACCAGCCTCCCTTATCATATACGTCCAGCCGTCAGCTTTTGGATGTTCTTTCAATGATCAGGGAGTGTTAGAGAATCAGGGTGAGAGAAGGGTTAAGATACTGAGCTTCTCCAGGCACCTGTTTCCCCTGTAAGATGAAAAGGAAGATAATAATAGCACCTATGGCTCAGAGGGGCTGCAAGAATTAAAGAAGGGAACGCATGTAAATAGCTCAGCGCAAGGCATAAGTACGTGCCCGAGATGTCAGCGACTATCATTAGGATGGTTTTCCTGTGTCCGCCTGTTGGTGCAGAAGGAGAAAAATATGAGGCCCCCTCAGCTCTCCTAGAATTCTCCCTATGGTTGCAACAGGGACAAAGCCTCCCTTCTTAAATGCAAATAAGGACACCACAATTAAGGTGCATTTTCTTTTTTTAATTTTTTTTTTACCCTCAACTGAGGACATATTTGCATTCATCTTCAGATAGAGTGGGAGGAAGAGAGAGAGAGAAACATCGACATGAGAGAGACACATCGACTGGTTGCCACCCACACGACCCCAACAGGGGCCGGGGACAAACTGCAACCGAGGTACATGCCCTTAGAGGGAACCGAACCCAGGTCTCTCTGTACCGCGGGCCGACACTCTAACTGCTGAGCCATACCGGCCAGGGCAAGGTGCATTTTCTATGCTAAATTTGAAGACGGTGTTCTGTCTTTTCATAGGGAGATCTGGAAAATCCCATCTTCTGCGAAGGGTGATTTGTATGTGACGTCCATTCTTTGTGTGTGTGCCATTCGCCTGTGGGTGGACCGTGGTCAGAATTCGGACATCAAAGGCGCGGGCGGTTAAAGTGCTGGACAGATGGGAGGTTGAAGCAACCCTCTGCCAGTTGCCTTCAAGGAAAGGTTGTCTTTCCTTCTGGAAGGCCCTTCAGAACACATTCACTAGGGCCGTGTCGAGGTCTTCAACTCGCAGGATGTTTTTTGGTGTCTCGCGTTGTCTTTTGACTGTGTGAATTTTAACAGGGTTCCACTGTCTAAACCGCCTGCGGAGAAAATGCTTCTCGCTGCCTGGGGTGTCTGGGAGGTCGTCTGCACTGCTGCTTTTATGCATTTAGTTTAGGGTACTCAGGTGCATACACGAGGCCTTTAGAGGGGTCATTACTTTAAAGGGTTTGGAGTTTGCTCCGTAATTGAGAACTCTTCTCCAGATGTGAAAAATACAGTGAAGTTTCTTAGCAAAAGAAATCTTTAGAAAGGGTGACCTGCAATCACTAGCTTCCAGGAGAATCGTTCGGACTCCTTCAAAGAGGTGGGAAGTCCTCGCGCTGAGAGGCCACGGGCCAGAGGGACTGAGAGATGGAGACCTCTCATTTCCTGTGAAGCGCAGGGCGGGACGAAACGACAATGTAAACAAAATACCAAGTGACCACTCCCAGCTCTCTGCTCTGAAATGAACACATGGATCCCAGGCCTCACCTTGGCCAAGGTCATGCTCTCCAAGTCGCCTTAAACCTTCCAGGCCTGCAAAGTCTTTATAACGTATAGAGGAAAGGTAGGAAGAGGGAGAGGAGGGGGAGAAGGAGAAGAAGAAGGAACTCAGAGGCCACCAAGCATTTGGGAGGTGAAGAGAACAGGCCCGAAACAATGGAAGAAACTGCTTCTCCAAACCCTGGAGTTTAGAGAACAGCCTCCACCACCAGCCACCACAGAAAGGGCGCCCCCTGGAGGTGGGAAATGGAGATCCCAACAGAACAGGCTGAACAGCAGAAAACCCCTATAATTATTGGATCAACTTCCTTAGAAGATTCCTCAAGTCAGAAGAAATAAACACTTTAACGATAGCGAGGCAGTGACAGCGTCTAGGCTCTGTGTGCAAAGGTAGTGGCTGAGCGGGAGCCCCAAATTTACAGGGGTGACCCCAGAGAACACCAGAATGATCCCTTTCACTGTTCCAATATTTGTAGGGGGTAGGAGGGTATTTCTATTAGTTTGTAAAGGGCTTGCAGTTTTATTAACTAAATCCAGATGAGCAAAAAGAGGCATTGTTTTCATTTTCTGTAACAGGCCTCCTCTTGTTCCAGAAGCTAACCTCGGAGGTGGTTTCTGAGACTGCCCCCTAGTGGTCAGAATGAGCCCAGCCAGGTGTTCAATTCAGGACAGAGCCTTGAGACAAGGCGGCATAACGAAGCAGGGTGTGTACGGCAGCCGGCCACCAAGCCTGAAACTAGGTCACATGACAGAGTCGAAGGAGCTGCGAATGTGTACTACCCCGACTTTCAGAAAATCCACTTAAGCTTGCCCTTAACGTTAACTATCTCATTTTAAATGTGTTTCTTTTAGGCAAACTCAGTTTCTTTGGGGCGAATGCTTCATCTGTCCCCCCTCCCTGCCTCCTTTCTGGGGTGCACCCAGACTGGGGTTACACAGTCTTCAGCGTCAGGCTTGGTCCCTAGGGCTCTGTCTCGAAGTCCCACAGACCAGGTGGTTGGAAACAACAGCTCTCTCAGGGCCTGGAGGCTGGCAGTCTGAAGTCCAGGAGTCGGAGGTTGGGTTCCTTCGGCACTGGGGGAAGAATGCGCTTTCTCCTGCCCTCTGGTGGTTGTGGCAATGCCCAGCGTTCCTTGGCTCGTGGCTGCATACAGCCTTCCAGCTCTGTCTCCCTGTGTGCATCTCTCTTCTCCTCCTCTTAGATGGACACCAGTCACTGGGTGAGGGCCCCCCTAAGCAAATATGGCCTTGTCTTAAGTTGATTACATGGGCAAGGACCCTACTTCCAGAAAAGGTCCCATTCACAGGTAACACGGGTTAGAACTTCAACATCTCCCTTAGGGGGACCCAACTCAACCCACAGCAGGGTCCTTAGAGCTCTTGGCTCTGGTGGCGGGTCTGGTCTGACTTCTACACTTGTGTCTGCTGGGGTGCTGAGGTTTGGGGATGCCATGCCGTGGGTGACCAAAGCTCCTGGTCCCACCATTTCCCTGCAGTCTTCAAGTGTCCGGTCTAGGCCTCTGTCTACCCACCTGTCCTTCCAGCATCCGGGCTGTGTGCAGGCTGCAGGCCCACAGAGCTGCCTCACCCCACCTGCCAGGAGGACCCTGCACGCCCACACGCCAAACTGAACGCAGGGCTGCGAACAGGAGGCTTGAAAATCAACCCGTCTACACCTGGGCAACCCATCTACACCTCACTCCAGCCCCTCCTTTCAACCTTTAAGGGGAAGCCAGGGCACACATGCAGGTGTTTCCTCCGGGACTTTGTAGTTACTGTTCCTTGTGCCTCGAATGCTTTTCCCCTAAGTGAGTACGTGGCTTCCCTGAAATTGATTCAGGACTCACATGTAATCTCAGCAGTGGCCTTCCCTGATCGTCCTGTCTGAAATAATATCTCCCGCCCTGGCTGGTTTGGCTCAGCGGTTAGAGCATCAGCCCATGGACCAGAGAGACCCGGGTTCGGTTCCCGCTAAGGGCACGTACCTCGGTTCGGTTGCAGTTTGTCCCCGGCCCCAGTTGGGGTCGTGTGGGTGGCAACCAGTCGATGATGTTTCTCTTACATCGATGTTTTTCTCTCTCTCTTCCCCCCTCTCCCTCCTGCTCTATCTGAAGATAAATGCAAGAATATCCTTGAGTGAGGATAAAAAAAATAATAATAATAAAAATAAAATAATATCTCCCTCTCTCACTCTATCCCTTCCCGGCTTTGATCTTCTTAGTGAAATGTCAGTTCAGAGCAGTTGGTTTTCCGTAAGGAAAGGTATGATGTTTTGCTAGTTGCTGAGCTGGATTTTGAGCTCACCCTAAAGAAGGAGCCCTTTCATCTTTCACCGATTCATTCGTTCACTCATTCACACAACAAATAATATCACTGCCCAGCATATTGTCAGAATATACAATATTATATGAGATTAAATTATAGTCCTTGAAGGTCTCTTTTTCAGTACTGAATTCCCACCACCTAACATACAGTACTTATTCAATAAATCCATGAATGAATGAATGAATGAATGAATGAATGAATGAATGAATGAATATTCCATGAAACAGTTGATCTGTGTAAGGCTTTCATATCAATCTTGCTGTAAAATGAAAAACACATTTTTCCCATGGAATTTTGCCCAGAACCAAACACTGAGAAGAAATACAGACAGTAGGTAACATCATGGCTAAAGACATATCACCTTCTGGCCCTGGCCGGATTGGCTCAGCGGTTAGAGCGTCAGCCCGCAGACCAGAGAGTCCCAGGTTCGGTTCCCACTGAGGGCATGTACTTCGGTTGCAGTTTGTCACCGACCCTGGTTGGGGTCATGTGGGTGGCAACCAGTCGATGTGCCTCTCTCACGTCGATGTTTCTCTCTCTCTTCCTCCCTCTCTCCCTCCTGCTCTATCTGAAGATAAATGCAAAAATGTCCTCGGGTGAGGATTAAAAAAAAAAGACATGTCACCTTCTGAAAGAAGAGGACTCTTTTATTTGAACACTGTTCACAAGTTTTAAAATGCTGGTGGAGATCAAGATGACTTTCAGGAAGGAGAGAGCATCGAGGGGTTTGCGATTTCTGGTTGCTCTTCGGAAAGGCGGCCAGGTTGTGCAGGACACGAGCACGGCTTTTACTACACCTTTATACGACAGAGGCAAAGGGAGGCGCATTCAGTCCCTTATTCAAAAAGGCAAAACCCAGGGCTACTTGGCAGCTGTCTCCACAGCAAAATAAAATAATGTTCCTAGTCAAGCCCCAAGCCATCAAGAAAAATCCTCCATGGATTCTGCAGGGGGCGACACATCCGTGAGGCTCAGTAGCCACAGTTCGTAGGGCCCCCGTCATTTAGACACCCATGAACATGTTTCCATTTCTTTTAAAACCAGAAGGAAAGAAAATAATGAACTTTTAGGTGGAAGAAAATGTATTAATACATTAACATCTTCATCTTCATAGCAACACGGTCCGAAAAGATCGTGTCTGTTACGGAGGAAAGAGGGCCCTCAAAGGCCAAACTGGGGTCTGTGAGTGTCAGGACACGGGCTCCTGTTGGGTCTCCTGGGCTGAAGAAAGCCTTTACACAGACATTCAGTAAGAAATCCCGAAACCCCTGCAGTAAAAGCCGTGCTCGTGTCCTGCACAACCTGGCCGCCTTTCTGCAAGAGCAACTAGAAATCACTTGTGGCAGGAGAGCTAAATCCTCAGTTATCCAGAAAGACGTCTTTCCTGGGGTAGATTCATTTCCCCACGGTGCCTAGATTCCCGGTAACACGTTTTAGAAGAGAGATTAACGCAGTGGCCGCAGAAAGGACTTTAAGCTCCCGCATCCTCTGAAACAAAGCACACAGCGAGAAAGTGGCTACGCCCCGTTCTGGAAAAGGCCTTTTCTCCCAGGGCTGCAGCCGCTGTAATTGGCACCTTCTGAAGTGGAGAGTGATGGGCCGTGGGCTAGGAGGGGAGAGAATGGCAGGACTGGAGGCTGGGCCCAGCTGGGAAGGGAAGCACGCAGCTGGCACAGTTGGAGCTGAAAATGAAAGTCGCCCCATAATAGTGCCCAAAGAGTCCCAATCAACAGGCCTCCAAACCCCACCTGAGTCCCAGTGGGGTCGGCTCTGCTCTTTCTTCCGTCTTCTGTGCTTTGGGTAGTGTTGCCGTCGTGAGTACTTAACGATTCACCAGGGGGATGGATCTTCGGTAGCGTGGATTTTCTGAAAGTCGGGGTAGTACATGTTCGTGCTCCTTCAACTCTGTCATGTGACCTAGTTTCAGGCTTGGTGGCCGGCTGCCGTACACACCCTGCTTCGTTATGCCGCCTTGTCTCAATGCTCTGTCCAGAGTTGAACACCTGTCTGGGCTCATTCTGACCACTAGGGGGCAGTCTCAGAAACCACCTCCGAGGTTAGCTTCTAGACTCCATCCTTTCCTTGACTCAACCACTCTGAACTCCTAACTCACTTATAATTAAGATCCCGGCGTCTTGTTTGGGCTGGAGTGTTCGGGGAAGACAGCGAGGAGGGTGCCTGCTGTTATTAGCTGTGTCCTATCTAAGTTGATATTGAAAGGTGATGGGGGGGTGATATTTTCAATTATAAAAATTAGGTATTGGTTTCTGCTCAACTATTCTAGTTACATCCAGGTTGTCATTTCAGCCTCTGAAAGTCCCTTTGGCTCGTGACTCTGTCATCTCACGTATAACCACCCCTTTCTACGAAATGCCATATGACACATTGGTCAATGTGCCACAGACATTCTTATTCAAATTAGTAAAGTAATAAAATGTCAGCCTGGCCCTGGCTGGTTTGGCTCAGTGGGCTGAGCATCAGCCTGTAGACCAAAGAGTCACAGGTTCGATTCCAGCCAAGGGCACATACCTGGGTTTCAGTTCGTCTCCAGCCCTGGTCGGAGTCGTGCGGGAGGCAAGCAGTCAATGTGTCTCTCTCACATCAATGTTTCTCTCTCTCTCTCTCTCTCTTTCTCTCTCTCTCTTCCTCTCTCCCTCCCTCCCCTTCTATCTGAAGATAAATGGAAAAAAATATCCTCGGGTGAGGATTTAAAAAAATAATAATAAAATAAAATAAAATATCAGCCTGGAATCATACCACTGAAATTCTCCCCTGAAGCCAATTTTCACTCTTTGATTGAATTCCACCCACAATTCAGCTCGTTGTAAATCTACCTTTAACATGTTGCTCTTACTATCGTGAGCCCATACATATTCGTCTTGACCATGAGAGTGTCATGAGAGACTGAATAAAAGGCCTCTGTCCGTTCCCCCAACCTAGTAGGCTGTTCCTCCAGTCTGAAAATAAGGAGTTGGTTTTAGAGGTGGAGCGGAGAAAAGGAGGTCATGGGAAGAAACACACTTCTCACCCACAGGCCTACCCGTCCACATCTGGACCCATTCCTTGGTAGCCTCAGGGGGTATAACTGTGATGTTCAAATCATGCTACAATCTGCCCCTGTGTCAAGTTCAGCCTCAAAGCACTTACGCTGTGTCTTCTGGACATCATTTCGTATGTCAGGGCCCCAAGATTTGAACCCTTTCTTATGTTTATAACGTAACACAGAGAGCAAATCGAGGGGACCCCCAGCACACCTTCTGGCAGCAGTCCCCCCTCTCTGGGAGCCTGGCAGGTCTCATCACCCTGGGAAAACCATTTCCCTCGATCCCAGCCTCAGCCGCCCATGTCCTGATGTTTTAATGCTTACCTCTCCTGCAATCTGTGTCCTCAAAGGATTTTTTTTTTCTCTTGGATAAGACAGCATTAGAGGCCCCCTGGGGTAGGAAGTACAGTACAGTCGAGAACAAAGAAAGGAAACCACTTTGTATTTTACGGAATCCTTCAAGTTGACATTATCTGGAAATGCAGACATTTGTTAACACGCTTCTAGCCTGCCCTGCACTGCGCTGTGCTGCCCTTGACGTGTGTGAGGTCAGCACCCTCTCTGCGCCTTTCCCTGGGGCCCCAGCCCCCGCCACCCAGGGAGCTAGCTGCAGATAACCAGGGGCTGGTCTTGCCTGGAATATTCTTCAATGGTTTGGAGAGGAGTTAAGGAACAAACTTAAGAATTTAGACTCTCTCTCCTTACAGTGTTGATGACAATTTAATAAGACTTTCCAAAGCCTAAAAAAAAAAAAGTCACCCCAATAAATTTAATTTTAAAACGTTTTGGCAGAAGCAGGGCACACAGAGAAAGAAATTATTCTTCTGTACCCCATTTCAGTTGGGTCATTTTGTACATAGGATTTTGGTCCCTTTCTACTGCTACTGCCTCAAGTTCAAAGGCAGACGTTGACTAGAACGCGGTAAGAAGCAGATCTGTTCATTTGGAGTTCGTGGGAGACCCCACCCCACATTAGTGCCCTGTTCTCCACCAGCTAAGAGCTGGGACACGTCGCTTATATTCACAAAGACGCTAAGAGGCAAACACAGACCTACATTTCTAACGATGTAGATCCCAGTGCCCAGCTCTGCAGGGTGACTGACAGCTACGTCCATTTTTCTGAAAGGTCTTGTTACTTTCAGAGCCTGATATTCTTAGCCCTAAAAAGTCACGCGTAGCCGCAGGGCACCCGAGGCTGCAGAAAAGGGGCACCAGGCACTCTGCCGTACGACTGGCAACTGGGAGCATTCGGGAAAAAAAATGGAAGAATGTATCTCCAGATGTCTATTTCTGTGTAATAAGCACAACTGTATCATATTAACCACCAACCATAAGTCTGCAGTCTTCAGACTCGATTTTAGGGACGAGAATGACAATTTCAACCTTTGTATGTATCCCTCCAAAGTTCAGGGGCTGTAATAAGTTTATGCAAAGAAAAGCGTAATACTTTCTGTCGTTGCAAAATAGTGAAGTGGACTGGCATCACGTGAAGACATTTCTTTTTATTGCTGTTTCTGAAAAACACCCAATTTTGTTTTATCAAGCCTTAGAAAAAGATTTACAATGTGGGGGTGGGGGAGGGGGATCCTGTTTCTCCCTGCAGCTCGCCTCTTTGTAATTGAGTTAGCAAATGTCATGGTCAAGAGCTATTTAAATGACGCCTGCATATTTCAGTCCTGCCTTCCTCCGTGAGAGAGAAAAGCATAGAATGAATACGACAAGATTTTGTTAGTGCCTTTCTTTCAGGGGTTAATAACATGTAGTACACAATATCCACATCAGCTATGGATGTGGATTTCATTCTAGCCGTGTATCTTTTCGAAGGCAGCTGGTCAGGAAAACATCACTAATCAAAACATTTAGCCTGAAACAGCCAGAGCCAACCTTGAATGCGGATTCCAACATTTCAGTGCCCTGCCTCATGTTTATCATACGATCCCGTTAGAATCGAGGAGCGACGTGTATTTGGGTTTTATTTTGCTTTTTGAGATTGATGCTTGGCTTTTTTTTGTTGCTGTGGTTTTTTGGGGAGTGTTATGACTATTTCCCATTTACTTAGTCTGGGAGTAATAAATCCTGGTACCCATTCAGGCTCCATATGATTATGTCCAAATGGGAACATTGTAGCCACCTCATTACCCACATCAGCTCCTCCCTCAGGTGAGACCCGGGGGCTCGGCCCCAACCCCGGGAGACCCAATTTAGGACAGTGGCCAGCCCAGCAGCACCCTGGCCTTGTTTTCAAATGTGCAGGTGACTACTCTCCAACCTCAGTCCAGTCTGATTTGACAAGAACTATTTAAAGTGTCACCCAGGCAGTGATTTCAAACCTCCGCCCGCTCGCTCCCTTGGGCCCACCCAGCCTCTGCTCCGGGCCGGAGCCCGTGGGGGTTCACTCCGTGTGGCCGTGCGGCGCTGACAGGTGAGAGCGTGGGCGACCACGGTCAAAGCTGAGTGCCTTTTCAGGGAGGTGGGTTTCCAGGTGACAGCGCTCCTGGAAATACAGACACGACCTGTCGGATCTGAATCTGCTACTGCCCCTCCTCTTCTAAGGCCCCGTTCCACACCATTTGACCACAGGAGGCTGGCAGACGGGGCCCACAGTGAACTCTGCTGGACCTAAAGCCCCCTGGTGGTCGGTCCCGACCCACACGACCGAACTCTGACAGACGGCATACGGGCTCTGTCACAGCCGAGCACGCGGTCCCTGGAGGCTCACTTCGAGCTGGGCGCTGTAGTAGGCGCGTCAAGGAACGCAGAGATAAGTGACATCCAGGCTCTGCTCTCAAGGCCACTGGGACTCTGCCAGGGCACAGTTCAGGTTCCAGCCCACATGAAGAGGGAGTGAGCACACCTGGCCCAGGTAGAGCCAGGAGTAGCATCAGGGAGGGAGCCATGGGAGCCCCCTTTTCGAAGCACTGGGGACCCCGATGTTCTAATGTGGTCCCTAATCGCAGGGGTTGAGTGTGAAGGGAGGGGAGGAAGAAGGAATTCCACAGTCCTTCCACAGTACTGCTCCCCAAAGAAGAGTGATCTGAGGACCAGGGGCACAATTTCTGCCATTTCTGGTCACCTCCTTTACTTACTTAATATTTTTCTTTAAATGGACTCACCGTGTTTACTTAAATAAATGTATGTCCAAAGGAAAACCTTGATGTTAAGAGGGCATTTTGGATTGCAACCGTAAAATGACATGGCCATATGACTTGCTATAACAATAAGGTGGAAAGAAAGAAAGAAAGAAAGAAAGAGAGAGAGAGAGAGAGAGAGAGAGAGAGAGAGAGAGAGAGAGAGAGAGAGAAAGAAAGAAAGAAAGAAAGAAAGAAAGAAAGAAAGAAAGAAAGAAAGAAAGAAAGAAAGAAAGAAAGAAAGAAAGAAAGAAAGAAAGAAAGCCAGCCCTGGCCAGTTTGGCTCAGCGGTTTGGCTCAGCGGTTAGAGCCTCGGCCCCAGACCAGAAGTCCCGGGTTCAGTTCCCGCTAAGGGCACGTACCTCAGTTGCAGTTTGTCCCCTGTGGGTGGCGATCAGTCTCACATCGATGTTTCTCTCTCTCTTCCCCCCTCTCTCCCTCCTGCTCTATCTGAAGATAAATGCAAAAATGTCCTCTAGTGAGGATGAAAAAAAAAAAGTGTTATGGAACTATTACGAAATTCAGTACTTTTGCCTGCTAAAGCGTCCAGGTCTGGGGTCTGCTCTGTCTTTGTTAGAAAATAGTAAGCATTGCTGGGGCAAAAAAGTCCAGTCCCGAACAGAGCCTTTGAAAGACTGAAAGAGAACTAAGAAGGAAATAACGTCTTCACTCTGTGATGGACGGTATTTAACATCCCATCTGTGAATTACCTAAAACCATCCCCTGTGTCCCCACTGGGACATATTCTTCCCAAGAGTACAGGGAAGGGACTGGGGACGGTGGGGCGGGGTGGGGAGGGGGGACAATGCTTTGGGGCCTGTCGCACCAGCAGTCCCTGCAGAGCAGAGGTGAGCCCTGCTGGGCTGGGGACCAGCGTCTGCCACCTTCTAGTGATCCCACAAAGTCTCAAAAGGGTGACCTCCCAGCCCCTACCACAGGAGATCCTTATCCAGAGTCTTCCATCATTGACATTCTAAGTCGCATTAACATTCTAGGACTTTTTGGCCTCTTTCTCACAAAAAGTAAAAAAAAAAAAAAATTAAGTTTATATTTTATAATATCACATACACACACCCCCAAAAAAAGAATATTGACAAAAAACTGTGAAAAATGGAAAACATCCCAAAAGTCAGCTGACGAATAGATATCATGGGATATGCAAGAACATATAGATGAATTCAAATAGTCTCAAAGAAAAAGGAGAAATCTCTTTGGGGGAGTCGGGATCTGAGCGTGTGCCCCATCCCCAAGGAGCTGCTCATATGTGTCCTCGGGCCTGGGGCCCAGTTCTGGGGCAGCGGAGCTGGGAGCTGGCTTCATCCCCCCGCGTCCCTCTCTCCGTTTCTCCTGCCTCCCGCCTGTCCCCTGCTGTCCGGCAGCTAAGTGAGAGCGAGCGGCGGGCCAGCTAATGCACCGCAAATGTGACTGCTGCGTTCTCCTAAGAGTATTGTGGGGAGCCTTTCCCTTCGAGGTCTCCCCAGGAATCATGTCAGTATTTTAAGTGGACTATTTTCTGTAACCCACATCACTCGGACTCTCAGACATTAAAAGCACTAATTACCGCTTGAGAATTTAATTTCAGTCGTGACTGTACGACCTCTTTAAAAATTGCATTCCTGAAAGCAGCTTTGGCCCTAGTGATGCCTTGGCCCGGACATCTCCACTCAGAAAGTAATTTCTTACAGGAAATCGTATTTTAATATTTGATTTCAGTATGAGGCCAGCCCAATCAATTAGCATAATTAACTTGTAATGAGCTCAGATGCACTGAAGCGATAGCCCCAGGATCGTTGCTTAGATGTTCTTAGGAAGTATGGTTCTTTATTGAGAACTGCCACATGAGTTTGCCGAGGAAACAGTCTTAGAGCAGTCTCTAAAAGCTATAACACTGATTTATGTATTTTTAAAGCCTCACTATGCTATTTCTATAAAGTAGTGGTTCTCCACCTTCCTAATGCCGCGACCCTTTAATACAGTTCCTCCTGTTGTGGTGACCCCCAACCATAAAATTATTTTCGTTGCTACTTCATAACTGTAATTTTGCTACTGTTATGTCTTAGGCGACCCTGTGAAAGGGTCGTTCGACCTTCAAAGGGGTCGCGACTCACAGGTTGAGAACCGCTGCTATAAAGAGTCCCTGGCTACAGATGCCAAAAATCCAAATAAACATAAACACAGTATAATAGAGTCCATTTTTCAGACAGAAATTAAGAATAATACAAAGCATTCTCTGGTTTTTATATGAAACATAAACATTTATTCGTTGGCAAAGACTTCCCATCTCTGAGCCTCAGTTTCCCCCGCCCTGCAGTGGGATTATCTTGTCTAGCTCGGAGGGTTGTTAGGAGACTAAATGAAATAATGCACGAAAGTGCTCACCACAGTACCTCACACGTGTACCAACTGCAGTTTATAAGAAGCTCTAAACAGTCTTAGTACCACGTGGCCCAGAGTGGGAACAATGACGACCAGAAGAACCCACAGTGTTGACACAAAGTTGCCCCCTCCCCAGGGGGTGGGGTTCAGCCCAGCATCTGTAGAGGCACATGAACCAGTTTTGGGGTACTGTCCAGATTTGGAAATACTGTTTCTGCTCTCCTGGACATCCGAACCCTGGTGTTTGTGACCCAGTCACCTTTCAGGAAAGGAACAACAGTTGGAAAAATGGGGATTTCTTTTTCCCCAATAGAGAGAAAACACAGAAAGGCCAAAGCTGGAAAGAGAGTGAGCAGAGTAAAAGTGCCCCTAAGAGGATGGAAAGTGTCCTTACAGCCCAGCCCCAGCCTCTGCCCACGTACCTGACATTTCCACTAGTGCTCGCATCCCCGACCAGCCTGGCACCCCACTCCTCCCACTGCTCCTCTGGTCCTGGACCCACCATCAGAACCCACTTCCCGGGGCTCCCCTCTCGCCATCTGCCTTGTCTGTTATTCCTCGCTGGGGGTCATCTCAAGGGGGCACTCAGGGGAGGATAGCTCTTGAAGCAGTGGGCACCCCCCTTAAATTGGGAACCCTCGGAGACATACAGCTTTGAACCTGTTTGTTTGCTGTGGTGTGATTGGGAAGCCGGCCCTCAGCCTACCAGGTTCTCTAGTAACACAGAGGTCCCTTTAAAGTGAAGTCCCTAGCCCTAAGGCTTACCAAGTCATTAATATTTCATCTGAAAGAACGTAACATCTTAACCTGAAACCTAAGAGTAAGACTTGGACCCAAGCGTTCAAAGACAAGTGTATTTTACAGCTGGGATATAACGCGTGGGATAAGATTTTTACATTCTCTTTCTTTTTCTTTCAGAAACAGGGAAAATTGACCAAGAGATTCACAAATACAACACCCCGGGATTCACTGGGTGCCTCTCCAGAGTTCAGTTCAACCAGATCGCCCCTCTCAAGGCGGCCTTGAGGCAAACCAACGCCTCGGCACAGGTCCACGTCCAGGGCGAGCTGGTCGAGTCCAACTGCGGGACGTCCCCGCTCACCCTCTCACCCATGTCGTCCGCCACCGACCCCTGGCACTTAGACCACCTGGATTCAGGTAAAGTCTAAAGCAGCCTTGGGCAGATTGCTCTATTTCTTTAAGCCTCAGTTTCTTCACCTGTAAAATGGGGTTAATAGCAGCACCTGGCTGGTAATGTAGTTGGAGGATTCAGAGCAAAGGAATGTGTGGGTACAAGGGTTTAGCACAATGTAAATACATATCGTGTCCAAAGTCCCCACCGTCATTCTCGCCCAGTGGCAGGAGTAAACGAGCCAAAGGCGAGGAACGTGGGAACTATTGGCTCTTCTTCATCGCAGTGACATGACGAGATGCCTGTACTGCTGGCCGCAACGTGCCTGTTGAGTGATCTGATCAAATCACTCCCTCGCTTTGCCTTTGTGACTCTCTGGTCTGCAGCCCCTTAGTCCAAGTTCTAAGATCAGAAGGAAAGATAGACCGAAAGCAATACAGAGATGCCATCTCCGACTCTGAGTTTACAGGAGTAATCCCACAGCCTTCCGGGGTTTTAAGTGGTGCATTTAGGCTTCCAAAGCTCAGTGGATGGAGTCCCACCTCTGGAGTTGATAAACACACACTTTGAAAGCACAGGGCTAAGATGGAAGGTTGTCGCTGTTGCTTGCAAAATGAATCGGATGCAAATTCAGTGTCCTCGTGACAGGGAGTGTCAGGGAGCCCACAGGTCCTACTCCTCACTCTACCCAAACTAACCCTGGGCAACTTCGGTAAGCCTCTGCTTTGTCACCACACAGTGACGGAGTGGGCTGTGCTCTCTACGTGACCTCCAAATCTAACATTCAGTGTGTCTCCAGAGCAACGTGTGATGTTGCTGATGCTCAGGACAGGACTAGGACAAGGTGGGAGGCAGGGTGGCATGAGGCCTGGGTGGCAATACCGTATGTGCCCTCACCAGCAGGTCATACGTGGGCAGGTTTCCCAACCTCTTTCCTCAGTTTCCCCATGTCTAAAATGGAGATAATAAGACCTAACCCATAGAATTCTATTTGAGACAATGTATTTAAGCAGTTGGGGCAGGTACAGACATGTAACAAGCTTTGCTAAAGTTCAGCTGCAACAATGTTACCAACGAGGTCACTTATATTAGACACAATTTGCTATGAGGCTTGAGTGTCCTCTCTCACCCGAATGTCAGATCTGTAACATTTCCTCTCCTAAGTGTGGCTTTTGCGGATTCCAGCCCCGCGCACGCGCATGTCTCAGCTTGAGGCACGGCTCTCACCGTGACCCTTGCGTGGGTTTGTGCTGCCAAGCTTTGTGAAGCTGCGAGAGAAAATCGCCCGGTTGTCAGAACAGCCCGTTTACAGACTAAACAATTGTTCCTCACACGTGGGTTCCCATACCACGACGAGGGGTGCGGTGTGCCAGGGCGCAGCTGAAGAATTCCCTGTCGTGAATGTCGCTGGGATCACACGGCGGGCTGGTTTCCTCGTGGGCTGGGACAGAGAGAAGCAGTCCTAACGCTGAGAGAGACAAAAACAGGAGTGAACATCTGAGCTGAGAAAGGACAGCTACCAGGGCTCCGAGGAACAGACCTCCCAGATCAATTCTTCCAAATGCCAGAGTGGGTGGGGGTAACGGGATCTTGGAGGTGAAGAGGTGTTTGTGCCATTTCAGATCCTCCCTTCATGAGTCCACGAGCCTGCGTGGGCTAAGCCGGCTGCCAAGAAATTAGTGTCCAAAACATCAAGGTGATGCCCTGGCCGGTTTGGCTCAGCGGTTAGAGCGTCGGCCTGCGGACCAGAGAGTCCCGGGTTCGGTTCCCGCTAAGGGCACGTACCTCGGATGCAGTTTGTCCCCGGCCCTGGTTGGGGTCGTGCGGGTGGCAACCAGTCGATGTGTCTCTCTCACATCGATGTTTCTCTCTCTCTCTTCCTCCCTCTCCCCGCCCCCAACTCTATCTGAAGATAAATACAAAAATGTCCTCGGGTGAGGATTAAAAAAAAAAAAATCTAGGTGCTACTTTGGGCCAATATGAGTTCATAGTCATCATGTCTTAATCACAGATGCTTTGCTTTGTGGTCTGCGAGATACAGATGTAAGGGCCAAACAGTTTGGGTTCGTTTGTTTTGTTTCGTTTTGTTTTAAATCATGCTTTATGCACCACAATTTTATTCTTTTGACTGATGTAATGAAAAAGGATACAGGGGACATTTCTGTTTGTTATTCAGTGTTCAAATCAAATTTCTGCACCCCGAGTGTCGTGGTCGGCCTGTGCTATCAAGCATAAGATCAGTTTTCAGAAAAATGTGCACGCACTTGGGCAGAGTTCTTACCTGGTGATGACCGTATCTAATCTCACCGCCATAATTTACTCCATAATTAGAATTCCAAATTAATTTCCATAATTGTGGAAATGTGTATGAAGAAATATGAACTTAATTAAAAGGACAGGAAATAGCTTCTGAACTCTGAGGCAGAGGCTTGTTTAAATAACATGATTTGATTTTTTTTTTTTCCTTTAGGTGAATGGGAACATGGGAGAGAAAGGGGGACAGGGGGCTGGACATGGGACAGAGAAAGACAAAGCTATAAGGGACAGTCATGGGAAAAGGCAGAGAGGAGAAGAGGCTTCCGTGAATAGAAAAACGGGTTTCTAAAAGGACAAGCGAGAGAGAAGGATGTTGTGATAAGCTTGTTCATGCAGGCGTGAGTGGCCTTTCTGTCTTCTGTGGGCCATAAGCTCCCCTGGGGAAGGGATTTATGGTAGATTTACCATTGGTCTCCTTCCTGGGAGTAAAGCCACTCAGAAGAGGGAATTTATGGCAGCCTCATTTCCCAGAAGTTTCTACGTTTAGTCAGACAACAGAAGCTCCAAAAAGATTTCTTTCTACATCTGCAAATGTCCTCAGATTAAACGCATCTTCATACCAAGTCTGGGATTCCAAGCGGGTCCCCACAACAGCGAGTGCACTTGAGTTTCTGTGAGCCTCGGCTCATCGTCCTGGATTCGAGGATTTTGCTTTTTCCGGATGATCTCCCGTGTGGGAGCAGCATAAGAACCCTCGCTGTGAGATAGTCAGAAACGGAACAAGAGTATGTACACAGAATGCCGTCGCTAGCTGTGAATCGTGTCTCGCTTGAGTCTGTGTAGGTTACAGTACACAGAGAGGTCAAGGGGAAGAGTCCTGCTTTGAACAGAGGGCGCTTGAAGTACCTCGTTGCGTCTGGTGCCTTGGAGAGGGTGGCCCTCGACCAGCAGCATGAGCAGCGTCTGGAAGCTTGTTAGAAACGCAGACTCTCGGGCCCTGACCCCAGACCCACTGCGTCTCCACTGTAACAGAATGCCCAGGTGCCTTTATCATGTGTGCATTGAAGTTTGAAAGGACTCACCGAGTACAGTGGTTCTCAATCTCAGAGGCACTTTCAAATTACCTGGGGAGCTTTCAGAAATCCCCATATCCAGGCGACACCCCTGACCAATGACATCTGACACCCTGGGGGTCAGATGCAGATGTCCATCAGTGTGAAACCTCCCCGCGGGACTCCGGTGTGTAGCCAAGGTTGAGAATCACTCACCAAATAAGAGAGAAGCTTACTAACAGCCCCCTTGGTGAGCCCTTGTAAATAAGGTTACCAAAAGAAACGGAAATTAATACCCAAATAAGGCACCAGCAACGACAAACAAAACAACTTATGAAAAGCAATAAAGCCTTTCGGTGGGGAAGTCTTCAGTGGAAAGGCCATGGCAATACGCTTGCAAAGGAAGCTCATGGAGACAGAGACGTTTCCTTCTAAACTTGAGGGCAGTCGATCAACCTCCTTGCAACTGGAAAAGCAGACTGAAAACAAACAAACGGACAAGAAACCCGCAGTGTGGGGCCGGACTCGCTGGCTCTCATGAATGCATGTCGTCAGAGGAGTTGCTACACCCCAGGAAGAAACCTCAGTTTGAGGAAGGTGTCCAGTTAACTATTCAATTTATTGAATCCACTGCAAACTTATTTCGAAAGGATATCAGATGGAAAATGCTGCTTAAAATGAAGTATGTGGCCCTGGCTAGTGTCCTCAGTTGGTTGAGGGTCATCCTGTGTACCAATGTCCTCAGTGTACCAAAGGGTGTCAGGTTGGATTCCCAGTCAAGGGCGCGCACCTGGGTTGCAGGTTGATCCCCAGTCCTGGTCAAGGTGCATGCAGGAGGCAACTAATCGATGTGTCTCTCTCACATCAATGTTTCTCTCTCTCCCCCACCCAACCTCTCTCCCTTCCACTCTCTCTAAAAAGCAATGGGAAAATGTCCTTGGGAGAAGATTAACAAAAAAATTAAATAAAAAACAGCAACAAAGGAAGTAGTATGTGCATCTTTGAAAATAGCACATGCCCCTGGCTGTGAAGAACAGGGCGTCTGATGGCCTCGGCGTGGAAGGGATGGCAGTGACGGAGCAGAGAACGCACTCACACTCACACTGGGGTGCGTGCTTGGCAGACACCTGGAGACTGGAATTCAAGCTGCCCGCCCTTAGGTCTCGTGTTCCTTCTGCTCCTGTGCATTTCCTTCTTATTGAGATGCTGTCAGATGATAAAAACAGAAAATGTATTCTAAGTTATGCTGGCTTCGTGTAATAGGATCCTTTTCCTCTTCTGTAACACTGCCGACTGAGTTGCTCCTTACCTCTCTGATGCCCTTTGGGCTCTGCCAGTGTTTCCCCAAGTGAGGGACACGCTGGCTGGCCAGGCTGTGCACTGCACAACGGAGGCGTGAAGTCTGGCACGGTGCCTTTGATGAGGAGTCACTGATCTGTGCAAAGAAAACAGACCTGGCAACATAAAGTCACTTCCTGTTTACCTCTCCTTCAGCCCTTCTAATTTTGTCAAAGAGAACGCCTCTGATTGGTTCTGACATGCCTTTAGCTCCTCCCACCTTGCCATTCACCCTTCAGTGAGGAGAAGGCAGGCTTCTGTGGAGAGCCCTGACAGGTAATAGAATTACTCTGTGGAGTTATAGAGTTTTTTATCAGTGTATTTATTTACATTAGAATCGGATCAACTTTGTGAAAATAAGTAAATAAATAATCATTAGGTTTTGCATGGATATGGCAAAAAAAAAAAATGGGAAGGGGGTTCCCACGTGATTGGGGCAGCATCTTCACAGACACGGGTCCGAGCGTGGGGTGTAAGTGCCTTTCCGTAAGCGGAAATGGTAAACGAAAGTATGTTGATTTGATTTACATCAATTCTCTCTTAGGAACATCCAGTCACTGTGTTTTCTGCCTGTTTTCCCCCCATTGGTAAAAGGTTCAGCCTGTTTCTAAAGCACATCATTGTGGCCGTGAGGAATATTTTAGGACAGTATTTACAAGGTAGGAAAACACACCCAGCCCTGGGTTCTGGCACCGTGAAAGGTCTCAGGGCAGCAGACAGTTGCTGGAATTCGCCTCTCGATCACAGGCTCTGTTCTTTCTCTTTGTCGAATCTGGGGAACCTTCTGTCCTTGGAACAGCAAGGATTTCCCAGCAGAAGGTCAACGACAGAAGGCAGGGCAGATTCTGTAAAAAATAAAAAAAACAAACACCAGAAAAAAAGTACAACCAAGAGTTGGATGGCGTACGTTTCTGCACGGAGGACCAACCCCAAACTGTGCAGCGCTGAGTCACGAGGCATTCCTAGGCGCCTTGGGGTGTTTGATCACGTCCATGGTACCTGATATAGAATACATGAGACCAAAGGCCACAGCCTAGGACCTTTTATAAAATATCGCACAATAGACAAAGCACTTTAAGATGTAAGGTTTCATCCCCTAAGGAATCTTCTGGTTGTAAAGATTGTAACTAGTTCGTAGTTTCCAGGACATCTAGTGCCTAATATTCTCGGCACAGGTGTGTGACGGCGTGCCTACCTCCATTCGTTTACAAGTGCACCGCACCCCAAAGGGCCCAGAGAATTGGCCCCTGCCAGGCACAAGCAGTTAAACTCAGCCTCTACTGTAAGCAGGACTTCTCTGGCTACCACCTTGAGCTAACCTGCATCTGATACTGATCTTTGACCAAGAATCCTCAGGAGGCGGGACATGGAAAATCCAGGAGCATTGAGCGGAGTGGAAAACAGTGAACAGCCCAATTCTCCTCCTGCCCAGATCCAAGGTCAAGGTTGTCAGGAAGCCAGGGAGATCCAAACCCAAACTGTCCAGTGGCTTCACTCAGGTCCACAGAGCTCTTGAAAAACCAGCCCTCTTAGGAATGTGGTTCTTCCAAATACAATTGGGAGGTCGATGGAATATGGTACCAGGAATCACTCAAAGTTAACAGCCGTGCCCCAGTTAGATTCCAGAGTATACAGTCTGCCCAGCTACTGTGACCTGAGAAGTTAGGCTGGAACTCGCCACAGCACTTGACCACTGGGAATGTGAGTTTGCTTTCTAAAGGCATCCCTCCCTACCTCTAGTGCCATGATTTTGTTGTTGTTGTTAATCCTCACCTGAGGATATTTTTCCATTGATTTTTACAAAGAGTGGAAGGGAGGGAGAGAGAGAGAGAGAAACATCAATGTGAGAGAGACACATCAATTGGTTGCCTCCCCTATGGCCCTGACCGGGGCCAAGCATCGAACCTGCAACCCAGGTACGTGCCCTTGACCAGGAATCAAACTCTCGACCCTGTGGTCTTTGGGTCGACACTCTAACTGCTGAGCCAAACCGGCCAGGGCTAGTGCCATGGTTTTTAATGACTTGATTTCTTGCCTATATTCCAAATTTGCTTTCCACCATCCAAAGATAAAATATTTTTATATCTTCATGCGCAGGAGAGTTATGGATATGATGAACATTTAAAACTCGCATATATTTATTCAGTTCACTTCATAATTACAAGCTGGTAGTTGGTTTTCCTTACCACCTGCAAGCACTTAAAATAATCATTCCAGCTCTTATAATGACATCTTAATTATTTCTGAGCAGATCTCTCTTTTCATCCTTATGCTAAGATTGCATGATTAATGCATTTAATCTCTGACACCTAATCTTTTTATTCTCTTGTGTGTCTTTTGTCCTCTTCAGTGACCCACACGTCTCACATTTATTCAAGTGCAAAGAACAATTATCACCCCCCCCCTTTTCTAACGTGCACTGTTCCTGCAAATGATCCAAATTCTGCTTTTCTGCAAAAGCACATTTACACAGCTTAAGTTAAATATAATATTAGGGTTACAGATTTTTGATCCATTAGTCACTTAAGTTGCTCCCATCTTTTGTTTCCATAATGACTAGCTTTGTACATGTGACATTGTTGAGTCAAGGAATGTGTTTTTAATTTTGATCGCTATTACATATCCCCCTGCAATGATTTAGTACCTTCAATGCACTTGCTGATGGGGGACCTACTTAGAACCCCGGAGTAGGTAGGAAGATTAGTTTCAACGGAGGACATTTGCAATTCAACAGACGCAGAAAAAAATCTTTTTGGAGTTTCTGTTATCTGACTAAATGGAGAAACTTCTGGGAAATGACTTCTTTAAATTTATGTTTGCTGCTCTTTAACTTCGTGATGTGAATGTTTAATTCTCTCATTTTCATTTGGAGGCGGTGGTGGTGTATCATCCTAGTACGGAGGGATAAGGACCAAAGTTAACACATCTCAGCTCCAAGCCCAAAACTCTCACTTCTGACCCCGCCTGTAGGACCGCACATCCCAGATGCAATGTCTTGGCGTGAATATCTTTAACTAGATTTTTATCTAAAGGGCCTGAAAAGACTTTAGAGGCTGCCTTAAGCGGCCAGGGCCTTCCCACACCATAGAAGAACAGACTTGTCGAGGCTGTGTTTTGCAAATCAGTGAGGCCATGGTGAAGAAATGATGGATGACCCAACCTCACCTGAGTGGCTGCAGAGAAGGCGCTGGGGTTGGGCTCCCTGCAGCGCCCCACCCTGCTCCTCGTCCTCCTTTTCCATGGGCCGCTCTCTAGTCGGTCCAGCATGGGGGGGGGGGGCTGCCTTTGCCCCCAGGTTCTAGTCTTTCCTAACCAGACCTGTTTAACCCTCTGACCTCCACTCTGAATGGATCAAAAGGCTCACAGACATCCAGCTCCAAGACAACATCGACCGTCCTTGTTTCCTCCCCATGTGGGCGTCTCTTTCGGTCCCAGTTTCCCTCTGCGTCTCTTTCTACCTTTCTTTCCTTTGTCCCTTGCAATAGATTCAGAGCCCCAAGGAGGGCAGAATTTCCTCCCAGTCTCCTCTCTGTGCTCACCCCGCTCCGGCCACCCCACCTGGCAGGGTCCTCAGAGAGGCCTCTCTCCGGGGTCTGTGCCTGGCCGGCCTCTCAGCTGTGGTCTCCATCACGTGGGGCTGGGAAAGCCCAGGGAAACACAGGCGTCCACGTTGCTGTGGCAACTTCTGTGGCGCCGGCAGAACCGCTGACTGCACCCCATCGCGGTGTTCGGTTCTGCGTTATTTTTTGTGCCGCAGAAATGTTACATGAGAAGCCCACGAAAATGAAGTGGATTTGAGTTATCCTCAGCTGTGTGTGTCTGTCCGTTAATATTCTTGTAGATAACTTGGGGCCATTCCGGGGAGCACAACTCCCTCCAGGTTCATCGGGCAGCACTTCCTCTGCTGACTTGTCGTTCGGAAAGGCTGTTGTTGGACCCTCTGGGTGTGACTTTTCCCCAGGGAGTCCCTGCCAGACACCACCTGGAAATCCTGATTCCACTTTTGCTGGTAAACAGGGGCCTTGTGTCCTTGCCTGTGGTCTCGAATGTTGTAGAACCGTCGTCCAGGTGAAGGTTTGGCTCAATGCCATCCGTCCTTCAGAGGAGAGTCACTGGGCACTCCAGTAACAAAGCCTGGCCCATCCTTCCACTCAATGGGGAAGATCTTGGACTGAGACCCTGGGCTCTGCAGGACTCTTCAGAAATGCAAACAGCCAAGTGGATTCTTGAGTCTGCCGTTCAGTTTCTGCCTAGGGACAACTCCGGAAGGTGCGGGGGAGTGGGGGTGGGACGTAAAATCAACTTTAGGTTAAAATCTAAATGTACATAAAACCCAGAGGAATGTGGGGCGCAGTTATTTTAAACTCAGGGGATGGACTGCTGTGACAGTTCCCTCTCGGGAAAAGCTAAGCGCGAATTTCCAGAATGGACTTGGGAATTTTAACTTTTAAGAAACTGGAAAGGATAAAGACCAAATAATGACAGCTTCAAATTGTGAATGACTTCAGTTGCTGAAATGCTGTCAGGGCGTGATTTTGTTTTATCCACAGTGGCGCCATATGTACAAGTGGACGTTATTAGCCACGTCTTAAAGGTAAGGAAAACGAGACTCAGAGAAAGCAAGCACCTCCGTGCCCCCAGGAAAGATCGGAGTGGCTGCCGTGGGCCAGCTCAGCCCTGTGCCACACCCCACACCTGGGGACTCCTGCTGCCTACCCCCACACTGAGAGGCCTGTGGCGCGGTCAGGTCGGGGACCAGCCCGCTGTTTCCACCACCTTGCTCACAGGGACACAGCACTACCAGGTGTGAATTTCAGGTATACACTCTCCAGATCCAGTGTTTTCCCCACTTCTCCCTCCTCTCCGTGAAAATGATCCAATTGAAACATAAAAGAATTCCAGTTCTTTATTCGGAACCGTTTTCCTGTCCGCTGTCTCCTCAATATCAAGCGGACGTCTGGAATGACCAGTACTTTGCATACCTGTCGTGAATCTCCGGCTGCTCCGTACACTTGCTCTTCTTCCTTTTTTACTTTCTGTCTTTTGATATGGACTAAGTCATGCCCAGGACGGCAGGAACCAGTTAAGTATTTTTTCACACTCTGTTGACATGATCGAGAGGAAGGGCTGTGGCAGGCTGGACATTGATCTCAGCAGTATCTTCATCATGATGGAAGCCGGCACCCAGGAGGCATCCCTCTGTGGGGAAGCATTTGGGGAGCTTTAGAAACCTTTCATTTCACAGAGTTTCTTCGATGACCATTCGTCATTCCACCTGCCAACAAGCAAAGACACTGTCTTTTGCGATCTGAGGTTAATTCGGGAAGAGAACAGTTCCAAAGATGATGGAAATATCCATGGGGGTTGTAGCGTCAGATTTCTGAGGTCAGCCTTCTTGGAAGACAAGACTCATCTGGGGGTTTGAATTGCGTGTTTTCACTTCTGCTAATGCAGCTGAAGAGAATGTTTCAAAAGCACGAGCCCTGCTGGGCATTGACAAAGACTTCAAAGATGTGCAGAATTAATTTTTAAAGCACTTTAGCTTTGCTCACTGCCCCTTTCTGGATCTGGGTGTGAGTCACTGTGTTCCCAGAAGCCAGCCTCCTCTGTGTCCTGGTTTCTGAACACTTTCAGGAAGACATAAGGGTCACTTTTACATTCTGATGAAACAGCAATTACAACAGGCGTCCTACAAAGCCAGTGCTGTAGGAATACTGGCAGAGCGAGTCCACAGAGAGCACGTTCATCATCTGAAACTGAAGATGTTTTCTGCAAACTGAGATGTAGAGGTTGTAGCAGAAGAGTAAGTATTTTTTCAAATGCCTTTTATTATTCTCTCTACTCACTTTGGAAGACATGTGGTGATGACAAAAGCCAGTCAATATATTCAGCTGTTTCCAAACCCGGCAAATACGGCCCTTGGGAAGTGAGAGGAGACCCTTCTTCCGCATCTGGTTCCTCCAATGATTAAATGTGCCTCAGTAGTCTCACAAATGTTGAAACTCACCTTCTGACTAGATTTTATGTGACCAAAAAGTCATTTTAGCCCCGCCGGTGTGGCTCGGTGGTTGAGCGTCGACCCATGCACCAGGAGGTCACCGGTTCAATTCCTGGTCAGGGCACATGCCCAGGCTGTGGGCCCGATCCCCAGTGGGGGGCATGCAGGAGGCGGCCAATGGATGTTCTCTCTCATCAATGTTTCTATCTCTCTCTCATTCTCCCTTCCTCCCTCCCTAAAAATCAATAAAGAAAAAAAAAATTTTTTTTAAGTCATTTTAATCATGCTCCCAGGCCAGACGTTCTGGAAGTCCAAGCCCTTCAGTAACACCTGCTCAGTGCCCGGTGGAGGTGTTCTCAGCAGCAGTCTGCCGGCAACAGCCCCCAGGTCTCCTGAAGACGGTCATCTCGCAAACAGTCAACTCCTTGGCTGTTTCTAAGACTGTTCTTAATACTGGGGAGTAATGGCCTGTCCCCACTACACTCAGAATACTAAAGAATGGTACTCAGAAATGAAAGGCATGTTCTTGTCGTGGCTTTCACAGCACTAAAAAGAAATAGGGCCGCCCTGGCCGGGTGGCTCAGCTGGTTGGAGCGCCGTCCCGTACACCAAAAGGTCGCTGGTTCAATCCCCCGTCAGGGCATGTACGGAGGCAACTGATCAATGTTTCTCTCTCATATAGATGTTTCTCTCTCTCTCTTCCTTCCTCGCTCTCTAAAAAAAAAATCAATAAGTCCAGCCGGTGTGGCTCAGTGGTTGAGCATCGACCCATGCACCAAGAGGTCGCTGGTTCGATTCCAGGTCAGGACATAGGTTGTGGGCCCGATCCCTGATAGGGGGCATGCAGGAGGTGGCCAATCGATGTTCTCTCTCATCAATGTTTCCAGCTGTCTCTCCTTCTCCCTTCCTCTCTCTCTAAAATCAATAAAAAAGGAAAAAAAAATTTTTAATAATAAATTTTAAAAAATCAATAAATCAATGGAAACATATCCTCGGGTGAGGATTTACCCCCCAAAAAAAAAAAAATAGGGCTAAAGGAAATGGAACTGTCAGGTTGTCTGTCACGTAAATCATTAAAAGCACACAGGTGATTCCAGAAAAAAAAAGACAGTGTGCTCAGAAGGAATTATTTAGTTTCCCTCTCAAGCACCACATTAAAACACGCATGCACAAGACCAGCTGCAGAGATGAACCTCCGAGGGTCCCAGTGACCGCTCTGCTGCTCAGTGGGGTGTGTCCAAGCACCCCACCACCTGGGAGACATGCAGACTCCCAGGCCCCACTCCGGACCAACGCATTCAGACCCTGCTTGTTAGCTCCACACCAGACGGTGTGTACGGCCCTAACGGTGGGAAGCTCTGAACCAAAGCGCTCAGGAATCCATTTGTTTGGTTCCTCCTAAAGGCGCATTAGAATGAGGCTCATGGAGGAAGGAAAGTCTAGAGATCCCACCAACTGCACAGTGCGGGGGCCCTTTCACCCCTGACCTCAGCACCCTTTTCGGGTAGGAAGGGACAGGCGCTGTACTGAGGACAGTCTGGAAACCGTGTTTTGTGTTTTCCCTCGGAAAGGGGTTTGAGTGGTCCTTCCCAGATGGATCCTGTTCCCCCAGACTTGGGGCTCCTGCGTTCCTGCATTCGGGTAGCCCAACACGAGTGTACAACAGCGCTGTGGGAGAGGAGAGGAAGTGATCACACACACAGGACCATGCGGTCCGCGAGGGAAGGAAAAGCCACACACAGGGCTTCCCAGTCCCTCGCTCAGGGGCTGCCTGCTCCAAACTCTGGGGACTCGTCTTGAGAATGACAGTAAGATGCATGGAAGAGTCCTGGTGAGTCCAGACACTTGTCACTAGCGACCTGGGCACCTACCAGCCACGTGACTGTCACCTACATGCTCTCCTGCGTCCCAGCCTCCGCAGGTGTAGAGACAGGTTGTGGGGTGAAAAGCCAGCTGTAACCATCTGTGACCCTCATGTGCCCACAATGTTATCCAACGATAGCTTTGACGATTGACTCCTAAACAATTAAGACTAACAGAAGAAGAAACAGTTTGCCCACCTGAGAAATAAGAAGGCATCTCTGTGTAACGTGAAAACGGGCACCCCCTGACTTACCTTAGTGCTTATGGAATACAAAGGCTGAACTTCTATCAAGAATGAGCTATTTCGCCCTGGCCGGTTTGGCTCAGCGGTTAGAGTGTTGGCCCATGGACCACAGAGTCCCGGGTTTGGTTCCCACTAAGGGCATGTTTGTCCCTGGCCCCGGTTGGGGTCATGTGTGTGGCAGCCATTCAATGTGTCTCTCTCACATTGATGTTTCTCTCTCTCTCCCTTCCTATCTTTCTAAAAACTCAATAAAGAAAAAAAAATTTTTTTAACCAATGGAAGGAGGGAATCAAATAAAATCAATTGCTCGTTCAAGTCTTTTTTTTTTTTTTTTTTTAAAGAGAGAGGAAGGGAGAGGGAGAGAGAGATAGAAACATCGATGAGAGAGAACATCGACTGGCTGCCTCCTGCATGCCCCCCACTGGGGATTTGGCCCACAACCTGGGCATGTGCTGTGACCAGAAATCGAACTGGCGACCTCTTGGTGCATGGGTCGATGCTCAACCACTGAGCCACACCGGCCGGGCTCGCTCAATTCTTTTGTGTAAAAGTTGGCATTATTTCAGCAACCAGGACATAGCAAAGATGACAAACTCCTTTAATCTGTTTCTTGTCACCTAATGAACCTCTCTGGGTCACCGGATCTTGGACACACATGCCGGCTGGAAATGTAAGGTTTTGTTTCACTTGTCAGAAGCCAAAACTCCATAATCTCTTCCCCATCCGAAATCGGCATTCTGGCTGGCTAGCTCTCTGTAGAAACTGAGGGGAAGGGTATACGTATAGATCCGAGGTTGGGTCTCGCGTGGCCGTGGCTCCCTGGGTAACCGTGGCTCCCTGGGTAAATGCCGGCTGGCCTTGACCAGTGCCTCCCTCCTGAAGCAGTAGCCTCTCCCAAAATAAAACAGCAGCTCCTTATATCTCCAGCATCTTAGCCGACAATCATTTCTTTTCATATCTGTCTCTAAAACATCAGTCCATAGTGAATGCTTAAAACACAGTACTTGAGAAAAAAAAAATATTCTGCCATACCACTCAAATTTTGAGGAAGAGAATGAAGCAGAATGAAACAAAGAAACTGGGAGGAACAAAGGCATGTGTACATCATCTAACCCAGACCCCGCTGCAAAAATAGTGTTGCAATTTAAATTAAATTATAATTAATAGCAGTTTTGTTGGAGTGTCTCAGATTATCACTTTAGATGCTGAGGCTTAAGTGGTTTCCATGGAGATAGTTTCCCAAGGAGATGTCAGCTACTATCTAATTTTTTTGTCCTGATATATGACAACCTAAAGCTTTTAGTGCCTTTTAATCTGGGGGGTTTTGTGTTAGATAACCTCGATTTATTTTTATATGCATTTAAACGTGTGTTTTATTTGCAATTGGTTTCTGAGCCTAGAGTCTACAATTCTGCATATTTTGAAATGTAGTAAATAAGAACCACAACTACCTCATTTATATTCTGTAGTGGGAAAAACAAAACAAAACAAAAACAAAAAACAATGCTTTATTGTTCCAGAAATGTTGTAAAGCACAATTAGCACTATTCATGATTTCACATGTGTTTCTGGAAGGATGGTCACTCTCTGGGCTGGCTGGGCCCTTCGGGATTGGCGTCCGGAAGCAGGACTATTGGGTTTCTGCTCTGCAGTGCTGGCTCGGGGTCCTCAGTGGACCACACGGTTCAGCGGATACTGTCGTCCTGTGGAATTATCCTTTGTCACGTAAACTGTCTCTTCGTGCTCAGCTTTCGAAGCCAGACAAGTGTAGTCAGAGCCTTCAGATATCGTGGATCGTGGGCCTCCCCAGAGAGCCCCCCAACCACAGAGAGCAGGTGGCCTAAGGTAGTGTGTTGCCTGAAGACCGTGCAGTGTGCCCAAGGCAAAGGACACTCGGATAGAGCCAGTGTAGACCGACCCCTTTGCGTCTCAGACAAGTCAGCTTAGTGTTTTGCAAGTGGTTTCTGGAGCCAATTTCCTGGTTCGAACCCTGGCTCTCCCCCCCCATTACTGGTCATGGGAACTCAGACACATGTTCAGCTTCCTAAGTGGGACGAATATGCCCATCTCCCAAGGCTCCCGTGAGGGTGAAACGAGTTAATACAGGAAAAGGGCTTAACACAGGGACTGACTTGTAGGGAGTGCCGTTATTATTTTTTCCTAAACAGCTTGTTCCTGAAATGTGGATTTCCTGTGAACTGACTATTGAAAACACCTTCAGGCTGATCCCACCATAACTAACCACTTGCTATCCTGGGCCCTAGAGAGTTTTCTATGTGACGAACGTGTACTCAGTGCAACTGATGACTAACTTCACGTAATCCTAGAATTTAGAGCTGTGCTGTTTGTCACATGCAAACACCCTACGTGGTCACTGGGGGCCTTGGCTGTGTCTTGTGCCTCACTCTGGGCGAGTGGGTTCAGACCTTGTCACTGGCACCTGAGCCCCGGTTTGTCCCAGCTGCCCAGGGAAGGACTCCGCACTGGCCCCTGCCCAGCGCCCAGGGGAGAGAGTGCCAGATGGACTCTCGTTTGCTTCCCTGAGAAATTCTTCCAAGGATGTGGCAAAGGGAAGGGCCAGCCACCTTTATAAAGGGAAGAAAACATCCATGTTTTCAATTCTTTTGGGGGGAGGAAAGTGCGTTTTTACTCCCCCGGTTCTAACATCTGACCATTGTATTGTATCCGTCTAATTATGGGGAACGACTTTGATCCCCTGGGCCTGCTCTTACAAAGTATGTGTGTTATTTGTCCCCTTTTTTCCCCTACCTGAAGATGGAGGGAGGGGACAGGAAGTGAGCTCCAGCCCTGAGCTCTCAGACTGCGCCTCCCACGGGAGAGTCTGTGTGTTCAGGAGTAACTGAGATCCGTGTTGCCGTCCACAGTGCATTTGCCTTCTCTGGGGGAGAAGGGCCGTAGTGCATCCATGGGCTCTGAAGCCTCAGCCAGGCTGTTTCGTGTTCAAGGGTGAAGACTCTAATCATCAGTGATCAATTCCTGAAGGAACCTGTTCTGTCTGTCCTGTGCTGGGTTGGGGAGGGGAGGGAAGATACTCTCTGTGTGGTACAAAGGAAGCATGGTCTATCCATAGAATGGGGATGACGGAACGAGCAGCAAGGGAGATGAGCAGACATGCCCAGGCTTCTGTGAGACTCTGAATCAGAACTGGGACAGCGCCACACACTGGTGGTGATCGGCATACGGAGTCATTTGGGGATCCCGAAGAAACGGGGATTGAATAGTCTTTGCCTGTTTGATGCAAGTCTGGTCTTGAGACTGTTAATATCTAAAGTCTGTTTTGAACTACTCACGACGTTTCCCAAAATCGAGGCTCCTTGATGCTCCTGAACCACCGAAATGGCTGTGTTCCCCTAGCAAACTTGGCGGTGGGCTGGGGAATGGAAGTTGGCTGCAGAAGGGTGTGCGAGGATGAGCTTCGTGGTCTGGTCCCAAGCGTGTTTCTTGGTATCTGTGTTTCTCTGTGTGCATTTCTGAGAGGCTCTTGATACCCAAGGGAAAGGACAGTCGTGATGAAATCATTTGGAATATATCTATTAAAATAGCAATCACTCTGCTTGCCAGAGTAAAGTGGCTTTGCCTCGAGGGAGCAAGCGCTCAAGTGCATCAAGGCAACCAGGCTTATGTTATAAATAAAGCCATGAAAGTAGGGATGCTCGTGCAAAACACCAGAATCCTGCTCTTGTACCTGAGGGTTTTCCACTGATTGCTCTCAGATAATCGCCAAAGGCCAGTGGACACAGGAATCATTTGTAGCCTTTCTGTATTCAATATGTTCGTTTCCTCTGTTGGGAAGAATAAGAATGCCGCCTTGCTTTAAGGGTTGGGTTGAGTTTAGGCTGCTGACATTAAAAATTATACCTGCATGGGAGACTTTATCATTAGAAGAGGCTACACAAACTTTTACACACCTCTTCGTGGACTGGTTTTCATTGCACCTGTCAATGAGCATCCAATCAGCTCTGCTCCTTGTCTGCACTCTTTGTCCTTGGGACTGCAAACATAATTCAGATTGGCCCCTGCCTTTAAGAGGGTGGCTGCTGCATAAGGAGTGACAAGAATGAAAATGCTAGCCATTGGAAAGAGGGCCAGACACGTTATCTGAGGCGGCAGAGGGTGGTTTCAGGAAAGAGGTGAGATGTGAGGACACAGAGAAGAAAGGCAAACCAAATGTCCAGACAGAGAGTGCCCCATGGATGAACAAAGGCACGTCGACCGGACGCACCAGGAATCGTGTGCCTAGACTGTTGAGTGGGAGAAGAGGCGGGAGAGAAATTCAGCTCAAGGGAAGCCTTGCTCCATCTGCCAAAGAGTTCAGATTTTATAGCGAAGGCAATCGTGGGATATTTGGAAACGTTCCCTGTTAGCTCTTGTCATTCTCCTCGGGTCATCTCAGGTCAGGCCCACACCTTCCACTACTGTTTATGGCAGTAACTTCAAGGGAACCAGGGAGGGGCTCATCAGTCTCTCGAAACATCTGTGTTTGCAAACATCTGTGTTTGCTGCAGATTTGCGGCCAGGATGCAAAGCCATAGGCAGGCTTTGGAGCAGAGAGAAGCCAAGCTATGTTCTACCAGCCACACTACCTGAAGCAGAAAAGCAACCGGTTTCGTAGTCTTGTGGATATCATACAATCGAATAAGAACAGAATCACCACTGTGAATTCTTCTCGCTATACTTAATGTATTCTGAAAATTCATATTATTCAAAGAAAGACAGGAGATTTCTGTGTTTCTTCCAAAGGAAATGAAAAATATCACCCCACTCACAAAATATCCAAATGTCTAGTAAGTAGATCTCTTCACCTAGGTGTCTGTCAACATCTCAAACTCGGCATGTCAAAAACAAAACAAGCCCTGGCCAGTTTGGCTCAGCGGTTAGAGCGTCGGCCTGCAGTCCAGAGAGACCCGGGTTCGGTTCCCGCTAAGGGCATGTACCTCGGTTGCGGTTTGTCCCCGGCCCTGGTTGGTCGTGCGGGTGGCAGCCGCTCGATGTGTCCCTTTCACGTCGATGTTTCTCTCTCTCTCTTCCTCTCTCTCCCTCCCACTCTATCTGAACAAAAAATGAAAAAATGTCCTCGGGTGAGGATAAAAAAAAAATTTTCTCCCCTATCCCCTAAAAAAGGCTCTTCCTCTCATAGGCTGTGCCCAAGGTGAACTGTCTGAGGCTGAACTTCCTCCACAGCCCACCTGTCTGTCCCCTCCCAGCCCTCCATGGCAAGATAGGGAAGTTCATTAACTGTGGAGTTGACCCTACCTGGGTTCTGATCCCAGCTCGGCCACATAGAAGCTTGCTGAGTTTTTACAAGGATATGGGCTAAATAGTGTCTGGAGTAGGGTAAGTACAATGCCAGAGGGCCTGGAGACTGTGCCAAAGGTGGGCAGTGAAGGTATAAGCTTTCATCCTTGAAAAGCAACTCTTGGTCTTTGAAGGGTGGTCTACGTCAGGAATCGTGCGTGTTAATAACCAGATCTTACTGTGCCCAATGAGTGTGTGAGTTATAGTGTGGTAGCTACAAGGAAATGTCAGGCAACGCACTCTGAGTGGATGGGGTCCTAACTAAAACCACACCCCTGCTTTAGATTCGTGTTTCGACTCTACAAACCAGACTCTTCAGTGGGGCTTAGAAGGTTCCCATTACCAACAATTTTTGTCTATATTATTGTTCACTGTGTATCCCAAGCACTCATATGCCTGACACATAAGAGGCATTCTATAACTATTTCTTGAATGAATGAATGAATCTGTCACATCTACTTATACCACTTCTCTGAAGAGAAAACTCAGATTGAAAGATGAAAGCTAAGATTTCAAAAGCATGATGTGTTTGTTTGTTTTTTTTTATCCTCACCCGAGGACATTTTTCCATTTTTTTGTTCAGATAGAGTGGGAGGGAGAGAGAGGAAGAGAGAGAGAGAGAGAAACATCGACGTGAAAGGGACACATCGAGTGGCTGCCTCCCGCATGACCCAACCAGGGGCCAGGGACAAACTGCAACCGAGGTACACGCCCTTAGATTGAACCAAACCCGGGTCTCTCTGGACCGCAGGCCGACGCTCTAACTGCTGAGCCAAGCCGGCCAGGGCTGATGTGTTTTTATGTAAGCCAGTTTTATTCACACAGGGATGCTCAGTCTAATAGTGCGTGATCAGCCCATTACATGCGAGATCATTGCATTCTTGGGCTGATACTTGGAATTTTGAGTATCAGTCCGTGCTGCCTACCCTAGAAAATCCTGAAGGGGAAGGGGAAGTGAGCTCATGGGAAAGTGAGCTAACCCCATTGCACTTCACATTGGCTCTTCCCCGTTCCCTACCGAGCTGACTAGACTGAGGACTAGACCAGTTAAAACAAGCGAACAACTCTGAAAGTTCTATTCCGCATCCAGCGATTAAAGACCTAGGGGAATATGAAAAGTCTGGGGACTCAAAGTTAAGTTCCCTTTCATTTGTACCTTTTTTAGTGTCTGTGGTTTTAATCCCATGAACAGATTTGAATAATACTGATGCTTGAGCTAATTTGCACTATTTGCATTACGTCAAGGAAGTAATGATTTTCCTGGTCCTACAGAAGAATATCAAGTCTAAGAGAGAAAGGATCAAAAAGCATGTGCTGGTAGAATCTGGAGTCTCCCTTTGGGCACAATATTTCCTAGGGAAAAGGAGGAAGGATTTTACCTACTTTTGGTCATTGGCTAGGGGTTCTTGGAAGTCTGTAGCTCCAGGAATAAATTCGCCTTAGAAAAACCAAGTCCTTAGTAAGCTACTCCGTGAATCCTAACACAAGCCTATTTCATCAGTGTGTACACATTTAATTATGCCAAATAACTACTTTAAAGTGTTTTCTATCTACTTGGTGCCTTTCAGTAGCCATGGTTCTGGTTAGACGAAGGAGAAGCTGCTACTACTAGAAGATTTACCCTAAAGCGTCACTTCTCAAGCACAAGTCCAGCAAATAGGAAATCGTTTCTGAAGTTAAATTAGCTTATATGGATGACAATAGATACTCTCCTGACCTATAGACAGACGTCAGCCCTTTGCATGCTTTAAATTTACTTTATCTTAGAGAAACATCTAAGTTTACTACAACTGATTCTTTTTTTTTTTTTATACTAGGGAAAGAAAGAGAATATTCATTAGGCAGTTAATATTCTTCTCAGCTCTCGTAAAATATTACCCCTTATAAAATATTCCTGAAGCGTACAATATTTTGTTAGAGCCATGTAAAATATTAATATCAAGGAGTGGTTACTTTTGAAACTCATGCTGCGTGCCGTGAAAAGCGCATCTATCAATACAGCCAGTGCCACCCATTGTGGATGGGATAAAGGTGGACGAGAAGCAGGTGTCAGCCAAGCGTGAGAAAAAGTACTGCAATCCATACGCCTGTCAGTCAGGGGGACTGGAGCCGGCAGCCCAGGAAGCAGAGATGCTCTGATATTCCTGCGAAGGAGGTAGAGCGCTTCTCTGGGCCCCGTGCCAGTGACTCTGGCAGGAGCAGAGGTGGAAAACGACAGCAAGACGGGTCCATCTGAAATGGACCTCTCGTTTGGGAAAACAGGAAGTGAAGCACTGTATGAAATGATAGGTACCACATTACTTGGGATATATGGTATACCTCACTCTCCTACCTGACTTTCCGTTTCTTTCTCTCCAGCCAACGCTGATTTTCCGTATAATCCGGGACAAGGCCAAGCTATAAGAAATGGAGTCAACAGAAACTCGGCCATCATTGGAGGTAGGTGACAATACAGGACAGGCTTTTGTGTGGCTACTCACCTGAGGGAAGCAGTCATTTTCAATAAAATCATAGTCCGAGGGGGAAATGAATTGTCTAGATTTTTATTATTCATTTTACTGTTTCAATATGGCTTCAGATTATGAAGTACGGATGTGGATAAACGGTGGTAATGTAACCTGGCTACTTTCTAATGCAGACTTGTTTAAAAAAAAAAAAGGAATGAGAATGGTGAGCTAGCCAGAATTCAAATATGTAAGTAGGCAGCTGAAGCAATAGCCAGGACACTTCTTTATTCTCTCCTTTTTTACTCTCTTTCTCTCACGTCCCAAATGGTCTGGGATAGCTTACTACAAAAATGGGAAAGACTGTGCCAGTCGACTTTCAGAAAACGAATAAGCCAGACTATCAATATCTTTCCTTAGTCAATATCATGCTTACTTTATTGGTGTATCTTTATGGTAAATCTTAAAATAAGCTGTATAAGTTCTCCAATTATTTCTTTTTCCAAAATTATCCTGGCTATTCTGAGCCGTTGGCATTGCCATATGAAATTTGTAATCAGCTTATTGGTTTCTACAAAAAATAAAAGAGTTTGCTGTGATTTTCATTGGGTTTGCATTAGAACTACAAATGAACGTCTTGACAGTATTGACCCTAAACATGGTATATCCATCCATTTGTGTAGGTCTTCTTTAATTTTCCTCAGCAAGATTTTATGGTTTTCAGTGCACAGTTTTGAACAACCTTATTCAATTTGTTCTATTATAAATGGTATTATTTTATCATTTTTATTTTCCAAGTGCTTCTTGCTATTAGATAAAAATACAACTGATTTTTGGTGTATTGACTTTGTATCCTGTGACCTTGCTGAATTTACTGTTAGTTCTGGCAACTTTTTTTTATATTCCTTAGAATTTTCTACATAGACATTGTGTCATCTGAGAATAAAGAGAGTTTTTTTACTTCTTCCCAATCTGCACACTTTTTATTTCTTTTTCTTGTTTTATTGCACTGGCTAGGACTTCTAGTACAACTGTAGATAAAAATGTTAAGAGCTGACATTCTTGCATTGTTCCATATTTTAGGGGTAATGTGTTTAATCTTTCACTAAGTAGGATATTAGCTGTAAGTTTCTCATAGATCCTCTTTATCAGGCTGAGATTGTTTCCTCCTATGGATAGTTTCCTAAGAGGCTTTATGATGAATGGGTGTTGAAATTTGTCATGTGTTTTTTCTGCATCTATTGAGATGATCATATGGTTTTTCTCCTTTATTTGCCTAATGTGGTAAATTACATTGCTTTATTTTTTAATGTTAAACTATCTTGCATTTCTAGAATTAACACCACTTTATCGTGATATATATTTTACATATTGTTGGGTTTGATTTGTTAAAATTTTATTAAAGAAGACTATTGCTCAATAGTTTTCTTTTTCATGATGTGTTTGTCTGGTTTTAGTATTGGGATAATACTGGCCTCATAAAATGAGTTGAGTAGGATTTCCTCCTCCTCTATTTTAAAAAAGATGTGTAGGATTAGTATTATTTCCTCAGGTCACGTTTGTTAGTAGTGGTTTTTAGGTCTAACTTCTTACTGATTTTCTGTTTAATTGTTCTGTCTGTTCCCGAGAGACGAAGGTTGAAATCTCCAAGTATAACTGTGAATTGGTCTAATTCTCCTTTCAATTCTATTCGTTTTAGTAGTTGTTGTTTCTGGAGTTTTGTGTTTGTATGGGAGAGGGTAGTGTCTGGGGGAACCTTGGTGAAGTGGACAGAGTGTCTGTGGGATGTGTAAGATCCGTTTAACTGGCAGCTCTTGTCCTGTCTCCCCCAGGGGTCATTGCTGTGGTGATTTTCACCATTCTCTGCACCTTGGTCTTCCTCATTCGGTACATGTTTCGTCACAAGGGCACCTACCACACCAACGAAGCGAAGGGAGCGGAGTCGGCAGAGAGCGCAGATGCTGCCATCATGAACAACGACCCCAACTTCACAGAGACCATTGACGAAAGCAAAAAGGAGTGGCTCATCTGAGGGGTGGCTGTTTGGCTAGGGGATAGGGTGGGGGAAGGGAAGGGGACAAAAGCGCCCTGCTTCATACTCTTGAGCACATCCTTTAAATTCTCAGCACAAGTTGGGGGAGGCAAGCCACAGAAAATTCTCGAGACTGATCGCCACACAACACAAAAAAAAAACAATAAGAATACTTTTTACTATTTCTTTATAGCTGAGTTTTCCCTTCTGTATCAAAACACAATAATACAAAAAAATGCTTTTAGAGTCTAAGCAATGGTTGAAATTTGTAGGTAATATCTGTCTTATTTTGTGTGTGTTTAGAGGTGTTCTACAAACCCGTGGTAACAGGGCAAGTTTTCTACATTTTTAAGAGCCCTTAGAACGTGGATATTTTTTTCTTGAGAAAAGCTGATGCTCAGACACGCGGCCTCCAGCATCCTCTTCCTTTCGCATATAGTCAACTTTTACTGGGCTACTGCAGTGACTAGTTCGTGTTCGTGTGATGTTTCTTTCGGTGTCCTGTAAGTCAGAGAAGGAGAGAAAGGGGCAGAGAGCACCTGTTATTTGCCAGTTTTCCAAGTCAAAGGAAGAGGTGTGTGGCCCCTGGGAGGTGACAACACGGTCAACACGACGGAAGAAGCAGTAAATACCAGGGCCCGTGGTTTCATGTCGGGATTGCAGTTTTTATTTTTTTCATCGAATTCCACGAGATCATATTGTTCTATGTTCGTAGCCTTAGACCTACTCAGTATCTGTACCTATCACTGGTGACCAACTGTTCCGCAAGACTGTCCTCTGCTTTACCTACAACACACTGGGTTACGTGGATGTGTGAGCGCCTCCTTGGGGAATGAGAGCCGCGTGTCACGATTCGTCGGTTCTGTTTCTTTCATAGGTGTAGCAAGACCATGGACACTTTCTGGGTAATGCATAAATCAGGTGGTTCTCGATTTTCTCAAAGTCTCCAGTTTTTAAGCCCCGGTGACAAAAGAGCAGACGGTGAATGGACACAGCCCAGTAAGGCCAGGTTGTGGTGGCTGTCATTATTTCTACCGCTCCGGAATCAGGTGGAAGAACACTGCCATGTTTTACGTCACCTGCTCCCTGTGTTGCTCCATCTATAACAGAGCCGACGCCCTGCTTCGGGGATCTTCTTTGGCAGATACATCTGAAGCGCTGGTTCATCGCAGACCTGGTCGCCAACTGTTGCAGCTCAGAGAATGGACTTTTCTAGTCAGTCACACCTCGCTGTAATCAGGAAACTTCACCAACTTATAACTCAACTTATAGCTACAACTATCACCATCAAGTAACTCACTGACTTCATTTAAAAATAATAGACTTAGTGGGTAAACCAATGGGACAAAGCTCCCACTGGAACATCTAAAACATAATTTCATTTATTTGACAAAAGTTATTTCTAGAATGACTACCACTTATGATCATTATAGTCCAGGCTCTTATGCTTAATAAATCCTTAAAAGATTTGTTTTAGACTCTAACATTTGATTCACCTTTTTCCTTGTTCTGTTAGGTAAGATGAGGTTTAAAAGGCGTCAATGCTCTTCTTCTGATAGCCTGCCTCAGTAAAAGGGAAACTCCAGTTTGCTTGGGGTGTGCGTGTATACTTTTCAGCATACTTGGTATGCCTAAGTTATTGGAGGATCTCAGTTTCCTGAGTCGGGAAGTGTTATCCAGAACTGCCAGTGGTACGTGGCACAAGTACATGGCACGTTCCACAGGAGACACGACCCGTTCAAGTCACGCTCACAGAACACACGGAAAGCCCAATGCGCTTTCCCAGTTGCCGACCTCGGGCGCTATCATGAATGCCCTTCACTGAGAAGGGCCTTGGTCACTCTCCCATAGAACACATTAAAAATGGAAAGTATTTAATGTGACGAAATAGCAGAGCACCGGAACACTTACAAATGACACGGAAAACAAAAGCTATTGATCGAACCAAGATGACTACCGTTTGGGGTCCTTTATGTTTTGCCAAATTGAAAAAGAAAATTTGTAATGTTCTGTTACAGAAACGTTTCCAGTTTTTAAAAACCTACAGGCATTACCTTGTACTAATAATGCAGGATAGACAGTGGTTATTTCTTGCAATTCCCGTAATAACTTTGTTCTCTGCACAGTGTCTCCACACTTCCCCTTTCTTCCCCAAATGGTTAGGGAATTAAAACAATCAAAACAGCCCCTGATACTAAAATGTTCTCACCCTTTCTCTTTTCTTTCGTCTTTCCACTTTCCTGCTACAAAATGTTAAAAGTAGCACCCAATATTTCTAAACCTCGGGCACTGGAATGCCTGCCAGGATCAGTGGGTCTCCCATATCACCGTCATTTAGGACGTTTCGGACAGACAGAGGTAGGACCGTCTACTCCTTCAGGGGGTTACAATCCGGCCAGCAGATAGGACACAAAAGGTGGATACGGTATTAAGTAAGGGCCAAAGGAATGCTGGAGATTGTGGCTTCTCTTTGGAACCGTGGTCTTCACGATAATTCCTAAGTCTATTTATGAAGGATCCCTCCAGTCCATCCGAAATGGTAGATAATTTGTTTACATGAAGAAAGGAAACCAGCTTTTTTCCAGCTCCCTCCCTTGAAAGTTTAGGACAGTGCAGCCCAGATAGCCGGACATCAGGGCCCAAGTTCGGTGCCTAATCTCCCTTCGTCAATCACATTCCGCAGAACCACGCACCATCCGTCAAGCACAAAAGGCCATCGGTGGTGCATCTTCATGTAATGAGAACAGACGAAACAAAACCAAACAAACAAAACAGTTTTTTTAAAACAAGAGGCTGGTTCACCGTCGCAGGGGAAGCTCCCAGTGGGTTTAGGATTGTTTGTGCAGGAGACGTCTTCTGGGTGGAATGCAAGGCCCTGTGCTCTGAGAAGCCAGGAGCGGGGACTTGGAAGGAATGGAAAGTCAGTGCCATTCTGAGCTCTCAAAGTAGTATATGCCCTAGAGCTCGAGGAAGCCAGCTCCGGAGGTGAGAAGTTATTGTACAGTTAAGCTTTCCTCTGGCCCTTCTTTATAAGACTGTATTTTCCCCTGTGGCTTTCAACCAACTGCTCATAAAAAAAGCGACTTACGTGAAGTTTCCATAGAAGAGCTGGGAACGGGAGTTTGGAGAGACTTTGTTGGAAAATGTCTTGTTGCTCTGCATTTGACAAGCAAGCCACCTTTGCTAACAGGAGCAGGAATCCGGGGGCACGGGGAAAAGAATCGGCAGAAGCCAACGAGGTCCTCAACTGTGTGCCAGCGCAGAGCTGGGCACAAAGACAGCCGCCGGAGAGCGGCTTCGGGAACCGGCTCACAGGTGCCGGTATGTCCGTGCAAGGCCGAGAGGAAGCTGGCTTCCTGTCACAGGAGCAGCCCTTCTCTAGTCTTCCCCTGTCCCTACGGTGTGGACGGTCCATGGTTCCTTTCTGTCCCACTCCTCCACACGATTAGCCCCTCATCTGAACCTCTTCCTACGCTGTCCTTTTCATCGACCTAGCAGGCGGTTTTCAAAAAGAAAGGCAGCAAGTTATCAAATCGAATTCATTTGAATTCCAGTCAGCCAGCCAAATGTAAGTCGGCAACTTCTATCCCAGTAGAAGCAGCTGATCCTGAAATCGATGAGAAACAGCGCGTCCAGCCGATTCGGACTAAAAACCAGTGGGCACCATTTCTTAAATGACCTTTGGAGACTGAGGACCCTGAGAGTCAGCTGACAGAGTCCCAACCCTTTCTCTGTCTCCCGGCCTCACTCTGTGACCTTCGCTGGGTCGCTGAGCCTCTGTCCTCCTTTGCCTAGATTTATATTGATGTTCATATTTATATTTAAGTTGGAGCTGTTTTACTGACTTGATCAGACAACGGAGGAGCACTGATTCCCAACAGTAGGACACTTTGAAACCCAGATATAAAGGCCAGGGTCAACAGAGCCTCGTGGAAGGCATGCTTTCTGCCTTGTGGTAGGAAATCACATCAAGAGACACAGCGTGGCCATGTCCAGGAAGGTGGGGACACACGGGGCAGCGTGTACAACTGCTCCATCATTCACCAGGCAGACTGCAGGAAGCTAACCTGTCAACCCTGTGAGAGGCAACAGCCCAGGGCCCGAGAAACCGGGACTTCACGGCATAAAGCCCCCGTTTCCCACTGCGTGCGCCTGGTGGCTCACCCGTGCCCTGGGTGTGATCGGACTGGTGTATAAATACGACGATGTGAACACAAATGTGACTTTACGCAGAGCCTCCGCGTGATAACGTTGGGAACGTCACGTCCCTTTCCCGGCAGTGTTTTCCGGGTACACGTGGGATGTAAAACCGATCGTCGATGAAATAGGGCAGCCGTGTTGAAATGCTGGTTGAACCCCATTGAGCAAAGACTGGCAGAGGGTAACCAAGACCGAGGGGCGCGTAGGGATTCATGTCTACCGTGCATTCACAAGCTTATTTTCCAGATGAAAATGTTCTTTAAAAACAGGTCTGCTTAGACGGTCTGCACCATTTATTTCCACGCCTCGGCTTATTTCTAGTCAATGCTGGACTCTGAGGTGCTAGGACAGGGGGCCCCTCTCAAGGAGGCCCAGAGACGGTTCTCAGCATCACTCCTAAGTTTTGTCTCATGGGGTTCTCTCTTTTTTTTCTTTCACTGAGCATGGTGACGACGGAGGTTAGCGTTGTGAAAAGTTGGCCTAAATATTCTTTCTGTAAAGTCAATGAGGGTCCCACCCCTGTGAACTAACACGAAATGTCACTCTCTAAAAGCAACAGCATGTAAATTAGAATGAAAGAAGGAAATCATGTATGTATGCCTAATATTCTTTGTGAATGTTCTTTCATTTAACTAAAACTATATTAGAAACCAGATTGATAAATAAAGAAAAATCCAAAATAGTTTTAATTATCCTAAAAGCGCTTCTTTGTGTTTTGTTCCATTTGATTCTGTTAGAAGCAATTACCAGCCTTCAGCAGAGACAGTCCCAGGCCCTGAAGTGTACATCTCTTGGGAATATAATCTTTCCAAAAGCTGTGAAGATACAGCTGCTCCTCAAAGACGGGTATTCTGTGGATGCACCCACCCGTTAACCTTCCTTAGCCACACACTCCTCCCCTCTCCCATTTTCCTTTTTTTCTAAATTTTTTTCCCTTTATTGATTTTAGAGAGAGAGGAAGGGAGAGGGAGAGAGGGATAGAAACACCGATGAGAGAGAACATCGATTGGCCGCCTCCTGCATGCCCCCCACTGGGGATCGGGCCCACAACCGGGGCATGTGCCCTGACCGGGAATCGAACCAGCAAACTTTTGGTGCACAGGATGACTCCCAACCAGTTGAACCACTCCGGCCAGGGCTCAGCCTCTGACTTCACAACATTCTTCACATGGCCTTCTTCTCTCTCTGTGTCTCTTTTCTTATAAGGGACACCAGTCATGTTGGGTTAGGGACATTCTACCCCAGTATGACCTCATCTAAACTAATTTCATCTGCAATTACCTTATTTCCAAATACAATCATATTCATAGGTACGAGGTGTTAGACTTTGATATCTCTTTTTGGGGAACACAGTGTCACCTCCTTGAACCATAATCATACATAGTCTTCCTTGAGCAGTGTTTTAACACTTAACACTAAACAGTTTCCATCATTTTAATGGTTGCTTGGTGTTCCATGCGGCTATACCCACACTGACTTCACTATTTTGCCATGTTATTTTGCCTCTGTTATTGGACATTTAGATAGCATCTGAATTTCCCCTATTGAAAAATGGCTGCAAAGAACATACTTACAAATAGATATTGTGTTTATCCATCATTACTTCATGATAAATTCCGAGACGTAGGATGCTCCCACAACTGATATGCATATTTCTTGGGTTCACATTGCCCAAGGGGCCTCCCAAAGGCTTTACCCATTTACACTCCTCACACCCTCATCCACTCCAGGCATTAGCATTTGTCTGTTCCTGCCAGCTTCCGAGGTAGAAAATGCTCTCTGAATATTAATCTAATTTGCTTTCATTTGCATTCCACTGATTACTAATGAGAATAAACAGCTTTTCAGATGTTATTAGTCCTTTGAGAACTCCCTGAGGAATATGATCATTTATGAGGCTCTTGATCCTTTTTCTTTTTTCAATTTGCACCAGCTCACACCCCCACCGCAGTCTTTGAGAATGACCAGCTGATTTCAGAAAAGCAGTGTGTGTGTGTGTGTGTGTGTGTGTGTGTGTATGTGTGTGTGTGTGATGGACTCACTGGGGAGGACCCAGCAGGGAGGTCACCTGGGCTGGGAAGGGTTTGAATAGAAGGGCATTGCCATCAGGGAAAGTCGTGTCATAAGAGTGAGATGTGTTTTAGAACCTGAGGATAAAGCAGAGGGTAGTTGGTGGGGCTGGGCAGGAAAGAGGAGAGGTAAGTAAAGATGGGGAGACAAAGTAAAGCCAACTGCTTGTCCTGTGGGCAAAAGCCATGACATTTTCCTAAGCAAGGAAGCGATTTACAACTATCGACTTTCTTGCTTGATCAAATAATTACCCTCTCAACAGGGATGGTATTGCTAAAAAGTCTGTTTTAATTTTTAGGCTTATCTTCTGCCCACCCAATCTCCCAGCCCCTCATCTGTTCACTTCTGTTCTATAGCACACATTGATATTTCCCAGGACCTGCACCCCAACACCACTACCATGTGTACTGCACAACCCATGTGTGCACGTGTGTACACATACACTCACACGCATGCATATTCATACCCCACCCCAAGCACTTTCCCATCAGCACTTCCCTCAGGCTCAAATGCCCTGTTCCACTTTTTTTTTTTAATTTTTGACATTATTACAGATGTCCCCCATTTCCTCCGCCCTTTCCTGTTCCACTTCTTTACCTGATAAATTCCTTCCAAATCTTTAGGACCACAGCTCTTGGTTCATATCCTTAGAATGCAGTAACCAAGCTGCTGACCAGAGATTAAAACCAGTTCTCACTCATGGTTGTCATGGACTCTCCCCTCCGAGCCTTCTGTGGTCTGTTTCAAGGCTCCCCAGGTAAGCTCTCCACCTGACAGTTTCACGCATACATTTGCCAAGGAGCCAGAATTTCTATTTCTTTAGAGTCTCAGAGGGTTTTCATTCTTCCAACTTTTAATAAATTGAAAATGCCCTTACCTGAAAGTGTCTCATCAGCGTACATTTTCATCATTGACTCATATCTGAGTGGGGATTTGGCAGCAGCTCTGACTTACCTGAACATAGGTGAGTAGGCAGGGCCAAGAGGCTAAAGGGCTCCCCAAGAGGAACCTGACCTACATCCCTGTTAACCAGGGGCAGACTCTGGAGGTAGAGGCAACCACTGGAATCAAATTTATTTCAGAAAACAGTTGCAGAAAGGGGTCAATACTGCGTATTGATTCCTGGGTTTCAATTCCCCATACATCAGGCTAAACCTCTCCACCTCTTTTACACTAACCTGGATGAGGAAAAGAGAGGAAATGCCATCTTGTGAAGAGTTCCTTGAGAGAAGGTCTTAAGATGTATTTATTCATAATACTGGGCATCCCAGTAAGTCTGTTGGGCCGTTTTTTAATAACACCTATGTCCCCTTCTTGGACATAAAACATTTCATAATTGACTCCGACCTCCTTGTTCTTTCTACAAAGCGTCTTCCACAGCTGGGGAGGCCACAGGACTCAGGACTCAGAGGTGAAGGATGATGCCCTTTTATAGATTCACTCTCACTCTCATCTCTCCCCTGAGGTACTGCCAGCCCCCGGTGACTCTCTGTGTGGGTATGTGTGTCACTCTGTAATTTGAGTCCCTAGTATCCCGGTGAAAACACAGCCAGGGTTTAATCTATTGCCCATGCGTGTCAGGAGCGTGTGGGCCTGTGGCAGCTTTCCTCTGGCTACAGGGAAAGTGCTAAATAGGGAAAATGTGCTTCTGATCATATTTGCTTGGACTCCTAGTCAAGTCTATCCTTAAAAGCTGGAAGAAAGAAACTCTTAGCAACAACCACAGTGGAAAAACCAGTATGTGGCGACAAGGGCCTGTGGTTTTCATTTTTCTTCCTAAGTCCCCTGGGGGGAGCAGGTGGAGTGATCTCCAGGAAACAAGCCAAGTGGCTTTGTGGTTAAAAAGCGTTGATTACATAAAGAGTATGGGAGTGCTCTTGGTACAAAGTCTAACTCCATGGCATTCACGCTAAGATGCTTCAGCCAATCCTACAAACATTTATTGAGTACCCGCAATGTGCCAAGAACAGTGCTGGGCCCTGGAGACAAAAATGAATGATACAGCCCTGGCTGGTCTGGCTCAGTAGTTACAGCGTCGGCCCTTGAACCAAAAAGTCACGGGTTTGATTCCAGTCAAGGGCACGTACCTCGGCTGCAGTTCGGTCCTCAGCCTTGGTTAGGATCGTGCAGGAAGCAGCCAATCAATGTGTCTCTCTCGCATCAATGTTTCTCTCTCTCTCTCTCTCTCTCTCTCTCCCCCCCCCCAAATCTATCTGAAGATAAATGGAAAAAAGTAGTGAGGATTTTTAATAAATGAATGACACAGTCTCTTCTCTCTGAAACTCATCCTGTCAGGCATATGGGACACACACACAAGAAAGTCTAATACTCCAGAGTCTGTAGAAGGTGCTAATTTAAAGGTTCAAACAGAGCCCAGCTGGTGTGGCTCAGTGGTTGAGCGTTGACCCATGCACCAAGAGGTTGCCAGTTCGTTTCCCAATCAGGGCACATGCCCAGGTTGTGGGCCAAATCCCCAGTGGGGGGCATGCAAGAGGCAGACAATCAGTGTTCTCTCTCATCCATGTTCCTATCTCTCTCCCTCTCCCTTCCTCTCTCTCTAAAATCAATAAAGAAAAAAAAATTAAAGGTTCAAACACTGGTGCAGGGTAGTTTAGGAAGTAAAAATTTCAACCCAGAGCCAGTTGACTGACTCAACCCTTTTACTGGTCTGGCTTACTCACTAAATCCTCAACCTTCTCACCTGAAACATGAAATTGATAACTACTGACCTCTTTACTGTGTTGTTCTCAAAGGATTTTTAAAACAATGTATGTACCCTTCCCAGCACAGTGCCTGGCACATAGTAAGTGCTAAGTAAATGTTAGTTATATCAGGGCAATAACTTTTTTTCAGATTATTATAATACCAGAATTTTCTATGACCACTAAGTGTTTATTTCAAATTTTCCTTAATCATGGCTGCACCTTGAAACATTATGCTAAGTGAAGTAAGCCAGACACAAAAGGACAAATATCATGATTCCTTTAATGTGAACTGTTTGGAACAGGCAAAAGCATAGAGACAGGAAGTAGAATACAGGCTACCAGGGGTTTAGGGTGGGCGGGAATGGGGGGTTGTTCAATGGGTACAGAGTTTCTGCTTCAGGCGATAAAGTTTTGAAAACAGTGGTGATGGTCACACAACCATGTAAATGTTCTTAACGCCACCAAATTGTACACTTCAAAATGGTTATTGTGCTAAGTGAAATAAGTCAGACAGAAAAAGACAAAATACCGTATGATTCCACTTAGATGTGGAATCTAAAGAACGAAGGATAGGAACAAAACAAAAACAGACTTAGAGATACAGAGAACAAGCTGGGTGGGGCTGGGTGAAAGGGCGAAGGCATTGAGGACACAAATTGCCAGTTATGAAAATAGTCACAGGGATGTCAGGTACAGCATAGGAAATATAGTCAATAATGATGTCATAGCTATGGATGGGGCCAGGTGGGTACTAGACTTATCCAGGGATCACTTCACAAGGTATAGAAAAGTCCAACCACTATACTGTATACTTGACACTAGTATAATATTGAGTGTCAATTGTAATTGAAAACATTTTAATTTTTAAAAAAATGGTTAACATGGCAAATATTTATGTAGTATATTTTTTAGCACAATAAAAAATTTTCTTCACGGCTTCCCACCATGGAGGAACAATACGGGCTAGTAACCATTTTCTAGAGAAACTTGGAGAAGACGGGCACTAGGATTGGCTGAGCCCAGCTTCCCAGCCCTCCCTCCTCGGAGTCGCCGTCAAATGAGCGGGAACCAGCACCGCCCGGCGGCCGCCGCAGGAGAGGCACAGGTGCGCTGATGCGCACGCGCACGCGTCCTGCACGTGGACCGGGCGCCTCCGCAGGAGAGGCACAGGTGCGCTAATGCGCACGCGCACGCGTCCTGCACGTGGACCGCGCGGCGCCCGGCAGCGGGGGCGAGGCCGCCTCCTCCGGGCCACGAGGAGGGACAGGCACCCCAGGATGGGCCTCTAGTCACGCGTGCGGGGACTCCCGGCTCTGGCGCGTCCTGGAGCGCGGTTTCCACGCGGAAGGTGAGCACGTGTCCCTCAGCCTGACCCTGGCAGCCTCGCCACAAAGCGTTTCTCCGGCACGTGCTAACCCGGCCCACGAGAAAGCAGCAGAAGAGATGGGCTTGTTAGCATTTTTCTCGAGGCTTCTGTTTTTCTTCGGAGGCTTTCCACCTGTTTCTGAACAGTCCAGGGAAAGGTTCGGGGTGTTCGCGGCGTGGGCTTGTCTCTGGTGGATAGTAACCGAGTGTTGTGAGAAATGGCCTCTGGCGGATCCGCAGGTCCCTGGGGGGCAGGGCAGGTGCCTGGGTGCCCTCGGAAGCCCTGTGACCGCAGGTGGCCCCAGGACCCCGAATCCCCCCTCCGCAAGATACCTCTGGTGGAGCGCCCGACACCCGCAGTGAAACTGCGCGAAAGCAGTGCCCACGGGAGCAGGCGTGATTGCGTGCTGGGGACGCGCGTGTCACAGACTCGTGGCCGTCACGCCGAGCTGCTGTGTCACATCGCTTGCTCTGGGCGCGTAGTGGCATCAGGTGCACACAGGTACCTCGGTTCCTTGTGCCACCCCCTCCCGCATCCTCAGCTCAGGTGCTTTCATGGAGAGCCAGTTAGAACCCTGGTTGCCACACTTTCCTTTTTCTCAAAATGCTGTCGAGGAAAATACTTCCTCTTGATGGACCAGCGATGAGTAATTTGGTTTCGTTTCATTTTCCTCGTATCCTCAGATTTTGATTGGATGGTGTTTCAAACGCGGCCTGAAGGCCTGCTAGGAAATCTCCCTCCGCCAGGATGGGGAGGGAATGGTAACCTCCAAACTCGCTTTCCTTCTGGGCTGGGCTAACGGTCCCTTAAGGGGGGTCAGGAGGCGTCACTGGGGAGGGAGCATGTGAGACACACACACACACACACACACACACTAAAACATGTCTTTGGAACAGAGAGCTGGCTCCTCCACAGTCCCCAGCAGACAAGTGGGCGAGGGGAAGGACTGAACCTTGACTCCCATGTGTGCCAGCAGAACACCGGTGACACTGTGATTTATAAGAAACATATATTTGACCACTTTAATATTTGATCTCTGGCACTCAGTTCCTGAAATCAATTCAGGGCCATAAAGGTGAAATGGCTTTTGCTTTTTGTTTGCTTTAGGGAGATTGTCTCTTTTCTTATTTAAGTATAGGCAGTATACAATTTTATATTGGTTATCTGTACTGGTTTTAGGTGTACAATATAGTGATTCAACATTTTTATACCTTACAGTATGATCACCCCACTAATTCTAGGAGTCATCTGTCACTGTGTAAATTTATCACAATATTATTGACTATATTCCCCTCCCCCTTTTCACCCATCCCCACCCCTCACCTCTGGTAACTATCCCTTTGCTCTCTGTTTCTATGAGTCTGTTTTTGTTTGTTCTGGGTTTTTTGTTTTGTTTTTTTAGATTCCACATATAAGTGAAACCATATGGCATTTGTCTCTACCTAACTTATTTCAGTCAGCATAATACACTCTAGGTCCATCCATGTCACAAAAGACAGGGTTTCATTCCTTTTCATTGCTTTGTAATATTCCATTGTTTATATGTACCACATCTTCTTTATCCACTCATGTATCGATGGACACCCAAGTTGCTTCCATAACTTGTCCATTGTACATAATGCTGCAATGAACATAAGGGATGCATATGGTTTTCGAATTAGTGTTTTCATTTTCTTTGGATAAATACCCGGAATTGGAATTGCTGGATCATAAGGTAGTTCTATTTTTAGTGGGTTTTTTTGGTTTGTTTGTTCTCACCCAAGGACATTTTTGCATTTATTTTCAGATAGAGAGAGGGAGGAAGAGAGAGAGAAACATTGACGTGAGAGAGACGCATCGAGTGGTTGCCACCTGCACGACCCCAACCCAACCGGGGCCGTGGATGAACCGCAACCTAGGTATGTGCCCTTAGCGGGAACCGAAACCAGGACTCTGGTCAGAGTGCCGATGCTCTAACCACTGAACCAAACCAGCCAGGGCATCTATTTTTAGTTTTTGAGGACTCTCCATATTGTTTTCCACAGGGGCTACACCAGTTTACAATCCTGCCAACAGTGCACAGGGGTTCCCTTTTCTCCACATCCTCACCAACAGTTGTTATTTTTGATGATAACCATTCTGACTGGTGTGAGGTGGTATCTCATTGTGGTTTTGATTTGCTTTTCTCTGATGACTAGTGATGCTGAATATCTTTCATATGTCTGTTGGCTATCTGTATGTCCTCTTTGGAGAAATGTCTGTTCATGTCCTCTGCCCTAAAATGTGTGTCTTGTTTTTCATAATAAGCCCCTTTCCTCCACAACTGGGTTTATGCTAATGAGGTGACTTTTGGAAAGCACCTAAGGATGGGGGCTGGTTACCAAGGGAACCAACCAAATGATTAGAGGTTGGAAATTTTAGTCCCACCCCCTGACCTCCAGGGAGAGGAGAGAGGCTAGAGATTGAATCAGTCACCAATGGTCGGTGATTTCATCACTGTGCCTGTGTAAGGAAGCCTCCTAAAACCCAAAAGTACGGGGTTCGAGAGCTTCCGGGTTGGTGAGCATGTGGATATTTCAGGAGAGTGGTGGGCGAGAGGATGGGGACTCTCCACACCCCTTCCCAAACACCTTGCCCTATGCATCGCTTCTGTCTGGCTGTTCCTGAGTTATATCCTTTTATAATAAACCAGTGACAGAGACCTTGGAGCTGACTTTGAACTTCAGATTAATCATTTACTTAATAGTCTGTCTTCAGACCGTTACTTGAACTTTCCATGCCTCGATGTCCTCACCTAGGAGATGGAGATCATCATTCTTGCCTTTAGAGAGCTGTTGTGGCCCTGGCCAGTTTGGCTCAGCAGTTAGAGCGTCGGCCTGCGGTCCAGAGAGGCCTGGGTTTGGTTCCTGCTAGGGGCACATACCTCGGTTGCAGTTTGTCCCTGGTCCTGGTTGGGTCGTGCGGGAGGCAGCCACTTGAAGTGTCCCTTTCACGTCGATGTTTCTCTCTCTCTCCCTCTCTCTCTCTCTCTCTCTCTCTCTCTCTCTCTCTCTCTCTCTCTCTCTCTTCCTCTCTCTCCCTCCCACTCTATCTGAACAAAAAATGGAAAAATGTCCTCGGGTGAGGATAAAAATAATAATAATAATAATAATAGAGAGCTGTTGTGATTAAAATGAAGCAGTAAGTAAATAGAATCTAGAACACAGTAGACACTGAATTAATGAGAGCTACTTCTAATATCATTCTGTGAGGAATTGGTCCAATAAAACTATTGGTCTCCAGAGTTCTGCCAACCATCTGGTCATTAGAGTAGTACCCAGGCCGGGGAGGGCTGCCCAGGGAGGGTGCATGAACTTCACCTTACCAAGGAGACTGGCATCCCCAAAATCTAATATCACATCCCTCAGGTTTCTGGTAGAAAAGAAAATCACACACACACACACGGGACATAACACCTCACAGTCAGGTAGGGGCTCTTGCGAAGCAGGCTGAGCTGACATTGTCTTCCCAGGAGGTCTCAGGACAGCTGAATAGGAAGAGACTGGATCTTGGCTTCCTGAAAGCAGAATTAAACACGACAGTTAAGCTTTGGCTCTTCCGGATAGGGCAGCCAATTCAAAGTGTTTCTGGCCACAGAGGTTGAGAAACTTCACTCTCAAAGGCTCTGTTGCCAGCTCTACTTACAAAGCAAAACAATTCCATTTGCCTGTGGTTTTGTCCCTGTGAAGCCAAACCTTGGTTCCCAGTGTTGATGGGAGGTCTGCAGGGGGGCAGAGCTGTGTGTCCTGGCCAAGTCACCCATGGAGCTCACCTGTCCCCACACTCTTAATTACTCAGCCTGGCCTCTCCTTCCCCCTCGCCTGGGGGCTGCTCCAACCTGCAGCAAACTCAGAGCCATCCCAAGAGCAGAGGGTCCCTCCCTTCTACAGCCTCACAACACTTGGAAAGCCAACCACAGTCGAGTGGCACGTGGCTTTGCAGACAGATGACATTTGTGGAGCTCACACACTCTGAAGGGACTCAAGATGACAGATACGGCCCCCAGGACATGTCAGTGTTCACGTGTAATATTATTTGCATAACCGCCCTGTTTGTCTCACTTAGGCTGGCAGGCACCAGTGGGCGGCGGGCGGTCTGCGTGTCTCCCGGGAGCTTGGCAGGAACATCGCTTGTAGAAAATGCTCAGTCAGCAAGAGGCTCAATGATTCAGACGTGAGAGAGTCAGATTTGCTCTGAGATATTACATTAAAGTTGTTCAACATGACTCAGGGAGACCCCAAAACATGGGGTACACAGAATCCACTGTGTCCGAAGGTGCCTTGAGAGTCTTTGGACAGGTAGGATGTTATCCCTTGGGGAAGGGACATCCTTCTCTTGGACAGGGATTTTTTGAGGATACTCTGGTTGAACTGAGATTTCAGTCACTCTGAGATTAATCAGTTGCAATAATCCTCACTGATTAATTCATCCATTTGATTTAGACTTTACTTAAATGATATTAAGGTGGTAGATAAGAGAATGGAAACCATAGCAAAGTGGTCTGTTCAGGTTCTTTTCTGATCACTTAATTAATTTTAAGTTAGATTAAATTTCTAAATGCGTGTTCTTACCAGTTTTACATCTCCAGGGTATGCGTTTCTGTTTGGGTAGTTTTAGGGTTAGACATTGTCTCATCAATAAATCTGAGGGCGCACACACTTGAGAGCAGGGTGGATTTCTGTGTGTGAGGAAGTGTTTGTGTGGACAGAAGTAAAATTACAGCGCCATCTTCAGGAGACTGAATGTCTTTCTTTATAAAGCCTGCCATTCGTATCTCCCAGTAACCTAAAAATTGGAGATAAATCTCTCCTTGATGTTACAAGAAGAGCAGGTGAGGCCAAGGATAAACAGGGCGGCTCTTTGCAGGGCAGTGTAATAAAATCTTCCAAATAACACAGAGATTAAGGATTTAGTGCCTCTGGAACCAGAGAGGATGTGACTTCCTTGTTTATAGCTGTATATTTTATTACAGGTGGCTGGAGGAGAGGAAACACTTAGAAAGAGGCATCAAAGTTGCCTGTGTTGTGAGTGACATGTGTCTGTTTTCCTTAACTTTTATGGACTAGTAAAGCTAGCAGAAAACCTGCCGAGTTCCGGATGCTGCCTCCTGGCCCAGCGGGCCTTTGTGCTGGTGAGCCTTGGTGTGCACCAGGGAGATGCATAGTGCATTTGGAGATGAGCATTCTAAACACCAGGGAAGGTTTCAGAAATTCGGGCCATGAACGATTGAATTGTAAGGCTTGGATTCAAGGAACCATAGAAGGTTAAAGCTAAAGGAGTTTATTTTATAGATGAGAAAACAGAGAGGTTAGTCACCTTGCCTAAGGTCACACAGCTCCCAGACCAATGGAAACTCCAGTGTTTGTCACCAAGTAGGCCTGTAAATTGGTCAGTCTATTAGGAAAGCAACTTGGAAAAGGACCTCATGCTTAGCACCAGGATTTGCTCTCCTGCTGACCCCAGTGCTGGAGAGGAGGGGCCTCTTCCCTGAGCCCCCGCTTCAGAGGGTCCTCCCTCCCACCCCACCCTCTGGCCATGTGGTCCCCCACGAGGCCAGGAGTGCAGAGAGATTAGAAAGCATGCCCACGTCCTGCATCTCCCAGATCACACTCCAGGTACCTAGACCTCTGGAATTCCTGCCCAAATAGCCCTAAGCCAACTTCTTAGACCTGAGCAGGCCACCCACAGGGTAGCCAGGGTGTGACTGCTGGGAAGAAAAGTGTGGATGGCGCTAGAACGTGATGTAATCTAGGCTGTGGGCACACATGCACACAAGCCCCCTCACCATGGGAGACAGAGCCTGGACCTGCACGCCTCACCAGGACGGCCCATCCCATAACTCCAAGGACTCTAAAGCGTCTGCATTCGAACCTGTCATTTCAGGTCACTGTGAAGGTATATTTGTCAAAGTAGAAGGCTAGAACATATTTTCAGCATCTGTTTACTTGATTCGTGACTTTTAAATACTTAGACACATTTATATTTTTGTCCTGGGCCCAGCAAATCAGAAAAAGCCTGATCCTTTTTCTAGGTGGTTTATTCAAAAGACATAATCAGAAATGTAAACAAAGCTGTATGCATAAAGATAATGTTTAAAGTGCATTTTATAGAGAAGAAAAAAAAAGATGTCATCTTCAAAGTCTGATAGTGAAGAAGTACTGACTGCATTATATTGTATTCCAGATGTAGGACTGCTCCACGATTTTAGGCTGGAATGATCAGAGGTGGAGAGAAGTGATTGAAACTGTGGCACTCTATTCAGACATGCTGTGCTCGAGAAGCCTGTAAGATAGTAAACATTCAGGTGGTTGTTAGACAAACTGGAAACACAGGGCTGGAGATGTAAACTTGGGATTCATGTAGAGAGAATTAGCACATGTAATCATTTTGATCTGATTAGCTCTATATACAAAATCATATAATCCTCTGGATAGAAGTAATATCTATATGTTAAATCTCTAGGGAGTGATGATAGCTGGAAAAGAGAAGAGAGTCCAATACTTAGCCCGAAAACAATGGTACATTCAGAGATCTGATCAAGTATAGATGTCATAGGCTGAATGCTTCAGACTTTTACACTGAGTGCAGATAATAGAAAATATGTATATTGTTCTCTGCCCACAGATCCTGGCACAGAGCTTCTAAATCCCTTGGAATTTCCTGAGGTGGCAGGAGCAGGGGCTCCTGGACAGCTTCAGGAGGGGGCTGGGCACCAGAAGGACCAGCCATGAGTAGAAGCTTGGAAGTTTCAGCACTGTCCTCTGGGAAGGGGGAAGGGCTGGAGACTAATGACTCATCATGTCTACAGGATGAAGGCTCCATTACAATCCCAAAAGCACAGGGTTCAGAGAGCATCTGGCTTGGTGAACACATCTATGTACTGGGAGGGGGATGCACCCCAACTCCACCATGACCGGAGCCCCCGACCTCAGGACCCTTGCTAGCCTTGTCACGTTCATCTCTCTCTCTAGATGATCACCTGCATCCTTTGTAGCCTTCAGTACATCATAAATCAATAAACGTAAGTGCGTGCTTCCCTGAGTTCTGGGAGCTGTTCTAGCAGATGTCCGAGGAGCAGATATAAACAAGGTGGACAGAAGTTGTGGGTACTTGCCATTGGTGTGTGAAGTGGGGGCAGTCTTGTGGGACTGAACCCGGAACCGGCAATGTCGGAACCGGCGATGTCTGCACCAGCTCGTGAGACTCGGGGTTGCTCCATGTGGAAACCCACACATCTGCTGTCGAAAGTGCCATGAGTGTGAGTCAGGGATTTCCCAGACAGGCCTCTAGTTCCCTGGTCCTGGACATCTGAGAGCCACAGAGGGAAGGCCACTTACTTATCCAGTGTTAGCAGCAGGGAGGACTCTTCCTTGGGGGCGGGGGGGGGGGGGGGCTGTAATTTATTCCGCAGCATTAAATCAAGATTTGAACCTATTATTTATAGATTTCCCCCTTGCCTTGGCCGGTTTGGCTCAGCGGTTAGAGCGTCGGCCTGCAGACCAGAGAGTCCCGGGTTCGATTTCTGCTAAGGGCACGTACTTCGGTTGCAGTTTGTCCCCAGCCCGCTTAGGGTCGTGCGGGTGGCAACTAGTCGATGTGTCTCTCTCTTCCTCCTGCTCTATCTGAAGATAAATGCAAAAATGTCCTCGGGTGAGGATTAAAAAAATATATATTTCCCCCTTTATCTCTTTCCTTGAATTAGCAAGCCCTAACAATCCTGATAAATGAGAAGACTTTTCTTTTGAAAAAAATATTTACATTTCCCTATAAAACCAGACAAAACTATTTTCTCAGTTCAAGTGAAATAGGAGGCTAGAGCAACCTGATTGACTAGAAGAAATATCATAAAGCAAAGCTATACTTTTTATCCGATCCTTCAGCAATGAAGATAGGGAAGGAAAAAGACGTATTTCAGTTTGTGAAGCCCTTATTGTTTCTGGGTTCTGAAGGCCTGGGGGTGTGCCCTCCTATACAGGAACGGCTGCCAAGCAGATCTGCAGAAGGCTTGTTACCTCTGCAGCCCATAGCTAGTGGCGCTGGCCCTGCTGGCCACTCCCCCAAGCACAGCCAAGGGGTTGCATTCATTTCCATGTGTCTGCAATTATCACTTCCAAAGCACCCCATCCAACTCACACTGATGTAATTCCCTTCACCCTCCTGGCCTGCTGAGGGTGTAGACACCACAACGGGGAGAGCACCTGTTGGTTAGAGCAGTTCTCACAGGCTGGAGAGGCGGGCAGCAGCCTATGAGGGCAGAGCGCAGAGTGCAGGGGGCGGGGCCTCTACTGAGCACTTGCTTCCTTTTGAACACATCAGGCCTTGTTCCTTTAGCGGTTCTCACCCTGTGGGTCACGATCCCTTTGGGGGTCGAATGACCCTTTCACAGGGGTCGCCTAAGACCATCGGAAAACACATATTTCCAATGGCGATTCATAACAGTAGCAAAATTACAGTTATGAAGTAGCAACGAAAATAATTTTATGGTTGAGGGTCACCACAACATGAGGAGCTGTATTAAAGGGTCGCGGCACTAGGAAGGTTGAGAACCACTGCAAGGTTCCTTGGGCTCCCTCCCTTGTACTCCAGACCCCAGTGTCTCAGGCCTATTGATCCATCACAGCACTACATCAGTGTGGGCTTTGGAAAAGAGCCAGTAACGGCTTAACCCTTTCTGCCTCTGCAACCCAAAGGGCTCCCCGGGGCAGGTGCAATGAAAGGGGAACCGGCCCAGGCGCTACACCCCATTTCGCAGGCATCTCACTGAGCTTCAGAAAGAGCCCGCAGGCTCCCCATCACACTCATCACACGGCAGTCTGAACCCTTTATTTCTTCTGGATGGGCCCCCGGTGTAGGTAGAGGAAGAACAAGAGGTTTGTCATGACCTTTTTGTTCTACACTAGGAGAGAATCCCTCGAGTATGTTTTCTATCCAGCTGAATCCTCGGGGTCCTGGCAGGAAACAATGCACACTCAGAGGGGACTGAAGGAAAGTTCACGCGGAACGGATTCCAGACGTCTGGTCAGGGCTGAGAAACCAGCAGAGGATGGCAGGGCTCCCACAGACCAGCCGCGGTGCAAAGCAAGGCCGTCCCCAAGCCTGAAAGAGGGAGAGGCGAGGAGGCGGCTTAGGGGCAACTTGCTTCCGTGGTCCAGAATCCGGGTTCATCCGACACCAGCCGCCTCCACCGTGCTACCTAAGTTCTCAACCCCAATGAGATCAAAGTCGTATACCTGACGTGCAGGGATGGGGAAGCCAGTGCCATGTCTGCCCTGGCCCCCAAGATCGGCCCCCTGAGTCAGTCTCATGCCCCCACAAAATAGATGAAAGTGACCCACACAGAGGCACCTCGTATTTCAGAGCAGCAGGGCCAAAGAGGGGGTCCTCTACGCTTCCAGAAGACACACACACACACACACACACACACACACACAGGGATCTACATGGCTTCAGACTTCTCTAGAGCAAAACTGAGAGCATTGCCTTCAGATGTGGGAAGGACAGTGATTCCCACCCTTGAGTTATATTCCACTCACGTAATCAATGAGAGCACACTGAGCACGTTGTCAGACATGCAGTCTCGATTCAAATCAGACAGATTATTCTCTCATTGACCTTTCTGTGTTCCCCTTGAAGGAGGGAGAGAGTGAATGGGGGACAGGCTGCTCCCCTCCCCAGAACACAGACACCCATGCTTCATGTCCAGCAGTGAGTGTCCTTGCCCCAGAATTCCTCTCTAGGGGGTGACAGGAGGATGGGGACCTGCACCTCTTCATCTCTTGCTGATCTGGCCTTGTCCATTTCACCTCTCCCCATAAACACATTGTATTGTTGAGGAGGAGGGGGGACTATGTCCTCTCTCTTCCTAGGCTCTCTGGCTGGGACCCTGGAATTGAACTGACAAAAATTATTAACAAGAAATGAACAAGAGAAAAAACAGTTCATTAACGGGATGGTGCACATGAAAGGGTCAGTGATGTTTTAAAAGGGTAAAGATAAAAGTTTGCAAAAGGCGGAAACTGGAAATTGTGTTGCTTGCATGACCTTTGCTCAGCCTTCTATTGAGTACGGATAAGGTTTATCTGGATTTTCCACAAGGCAATGGATAACCCAGCAGATGCAGGATGAGATACCAGACCAGTCCTACTGCAAAGTGGACAATGGGCCAGGCAGAGTACGTCAGCAGGAACTGCCAGAAGCTAGAAGTAGAGTATATAACCGACACCCCAACCCTGATTCGAGGCTGACCCCTTCTCGGCTCAGCCCGCCCGCACCCAGGCGCATGCAATAAAGCTGTTTTGCTCTACACTGGCCTTGCGTTGTGGATGTAATCTCCCGCCGGCTCAGAACTTTCAGCACATACACCCAGGAGAAACTCAGTGATGAGAACTTGGGCTTATAAAACATTTTAACAAAGAACAATGAACATGCCGAAATGGGACAAGACAAAGGAAAAGGAGCTTAAGCTTTTAGGGGTGGCACACTGTGGGAAGGTGGATATATGGGGGAACTCACGGAAGATCAGGTGATTTTAGTAAGATGTCTCACGTGGACTCATCCCTGAGTCATCTCCAGGGACAAAGGCTCTGGGCTGCTCTCAGGCAGCCGGGGGCAGGCAGAGAGATTTCTTGGGCACCTGCTGTTTCTTAGTTGTCTTCAGCTCAAAATAATCTTTATGCCAAAGTTTTTTTGGGGGGTGGCATATTCTAATCCCCTGCACAATTTGTTCCAAGCCCTGTGCCCTTCGGTGGGACATTCCCAACCTCATAAAAATAGCACATGACCTCAAATGAATCTAACTTGGTTGAGGGGGTGGGAGGGGAAGGAGAGTGTGTGGCAACCTCTCTGGTTAATTTTCTTTTTCTGTAAAATGTGGACAATAATATCTGTTTTTCCAGGGCTCTGTGAAAATCAGAGATAAGATGTGGTAAGGGTTTATTTTGCACATGTTGGGGAAAATCATAATCATGTCATTACCTAATTTTGTCAGCTTGTCAATGCCTGTGTTAAAACACAGCGGCCAGGTGCTGTCTGATGGGGGCCAAACACAGGATCCGGGCCCCACTGATCAATGCTGATGGACTGTGAGCCTTCCTTAGCTGCTCACTGCTAGTGCACTTGGGATAAAATACCAGGTCTTTTTCCTCTTTCCCTTTCTTAATAAAATGTAAAAGTTAAGGGCCAAACTATCTCTGTTGAGTCTCATTTTATTGGACACAGCTCAGCATTTTTTTTTTTTTTTTTTTTGCATTTATCTTCAGATAGAGCAGGAAGGAGAGAGGGAGGAAGAGAGAGAGAAAAACATCGATGTGAGAGAGACACATCGACTGGTTGCCACCCACACGACCCCAACCGGGGCCAGGGACAAGCTGCAACCGAGGTACGTGCCCTTAGCGGGAAACCCAGGACTCTCTGGTCTGCAGGCCAATGCTCTAACCTCTGAGCCAAACGGGCCAAGGCCTTAGATTTGTCTTGATCTGATTGTTAATGCACTCTTGTTGCTGTTGGATTTGCTGCTGCAGTATTGGCACCAAAGCACATGGTCAACGAGCTGCTAATAGCCAGTGGCATTTGCAGGCACAAGGATACAAACCATCAGGCCAGTGAAAACGGCTACTATTTAAAAATTCATAAAATAAGGAGTTGGAAGAAATACTAGATTTATCTAATCCAAACTTGCGTCATTAAATGAAAAACCCTTGCACTTTAAAATTTCACATACATCAGCTACTTCTTAGCCCCACACTGTCCGGCGGCCTGCCCCTCATCAGTCTGAGTTCTTAGCCCTGATTTTTGTCCATTTGCCCACTGACTACAAGGCTGAAAGCTTCCGTGGGCACAGACCCCATTCCCTGGTCCCCTGTTTACTTGATCGCTTCTCCTTGCCAGGGAGAGTCTGCTGGTTGGATGTGAGGCGATTCCTATGAGAAATCTCTTACCAGACAGATGGCATTTCCTTGTTCACCAATTTGAGTCAGATTTTCTGTCTCATGCAACCAAAATAATCCTAACGATATAGGTGGGCATTTGAGTTCCATTAAACAAATGAGGAGCTAAGGCTCAGAGAAGTTAAGTCACTTCCCAAAATAGCACTTACCCCCCGCCTCCACCCCCAGACAGGTGTTGCAAGTCACTGTTCTACACCCAAGGGCATATCCGCTGATGCTTCACCACTGCAACACCTCCTCCATAGATGTTCAACTCACGGTTTATTTATTGAAACCCAACAGCCGCCTAGGCCTGGGGGAGGCACTGGCCAACGAGGCATAAGAAAGATGCCATTCTTGTTCATAACAGAATGGTTCCTTCCTGCGCTTACCTGGCCTGCCACCTCAAGACGGCAATTCAGTAGCCATCTGTTCAACGAGCAGGCAGACGATCAGCAGGGGGTTGCCGCTGCTGTCCGGAGTTCGGACTCGGGATGATGTCCAGGGCAGCAGCAGTGCCTTCAGCATAGCTTTGTGTTCCTGGCTTGAAAACCTCGTCCATCAGCCCTGCTGGAGGCGCTGCTTCCTCCTAGAACTAGAGGCTGTCAGAGCGGGAAGGGAATGCACAAATCACCTAGTCTGATGACACCATTTCACAGCTCATCACCCCGACTGACCAAAGCCAGACAAGAAGTTAGTGGTGGCGCTGGGGCTACAGCTCAGTTCTCCCGACTCCCAAGCCAGGGTATTTCTCAGAGCAACCTGCTGGGTGCAGCTCAGACTTCATCATGACCTAGAATTCTTAAACGTGGAGAGCCCAGCGTGGGTCTGAACTGTGCTCACCCCTGTATCCCAGCATGTCTGCAGGGGACCGGCCAGTCACCCATGCTGCAGCAGCCGCAGGGGACACTCACATTGTCATGCCCTGTGCGAAGGACTTGCCCCTGTCACCCTAGAGATAGTAATGATGAATTCACAAGGAAACCATTACAATTTAGTACCTGTTTGACTCACAAGGAAACCAAGGCCTTCAGACATCGCCTAACCACCCCACCCCACCCCCGCCGCCACCACCCCCACCACCAACACCTCAGCTGGTAAGTCACAGAGCCACGTCTCCACCCAGGTCTGTGGGACAACTGTCCGTGCTGTTACCCACGATGCTAACTGGCCCCAGGAAGGAGCAACAGCTGACTTTTTTCTATTGCTAATTTGTGCAAAGGACGGTTTTTGAACCTTCTACCCAGTGACTTATTTGACACGGGGAACCTCCAGTATGAGGTTCCTGCGGCTGCAGGTAACACATTATCAGAAATTTGGTGGCTTAACACAGGAATGTGTTCTCACACAGCTCGGGAGGCCAGAGTCTGACATCCAGCGGTGGGCAGGGCCTCCAGGGGAGGGTCCTTCGGCCTCCTCATACTCCTGGGGGCCCAGCCACTTCAGGACTTTGGTGGCATCCCTCCTCCTCTGCCCCTGTCTTCACACCTGTCCCCATGTGCCCTCTTTTAATTTTTAATCCTCACCTGAGGATATTCTTCTATTTATCTTTAGATAGAGTGGGAGAGAGGGAGAAGGGAGAGAAACATCGACGTGAAAGGGACTCGTCGACTGGTTGCCAACCCTGACCAGGGCCAGGGATGAACCACAACCAAGGCACGTGCCCTTGACTGAAATTTAACCCTTGGGTCTTTGGTCCACGGGCCAAAGCTCTAACCACTGAGCCAAACCGGCCAGGGCCCCATGTGCCCTCTTCTGTGTGGCTCTATGTCTCTCTCCTCTTCTAAGAAGGACGCCAGTCACTGGGTTGAGAGCCCACCCCAAATCCAGCAAATTTCATTTCGGGATCCTTCCCTAATTACATCTGCAAAAGACTCGCTTTCGAAATAAAGTCACATTCTGAGATTTCAGGTGGACATGAATTTGGGATATTACAATATTCTACCCACTCCACTCCCCTAGAAGGAAAGCACTAATTTTTATCCCCATTTTACAGATGAGGGAACTGAGGCTCAGAGTAAGTTGCCTACCGTTACCCAGGTGGTAAATAGCAGAGTCTGAGCCCAAGCAGTCTTCCTCCAAAGGGGTACGGGCGTACGGGGCGCTAAGCGGCACCCCCTCTAAATGCTGTGTGCGCAGCAATCCACAACTGGCGGGGGGAGGGAGCTGTAATGTCGTAAAGACCTTAGTAAGACAGCGGGCGCATACGGCAGTGCCGTTTGGGGTCCAATGCAACAGAATGTGACACAATGATTTTGGTCAGAGTGCAGCGCATCTACCTCGGAGGCTCTGACCATGGAAGGTATCAGTGGTTTCTGCCGCTGGGACCTAGGGAGCAGCCCCAGGACAGCACTGCACAGGCACCTGTGACTGCAGACAGCCCGGGTGGCCCAGCAGGCAGCTCCATCTCCATGGGGCCTCCCGGCTGATGCACTACTGCGGCTGGTCCCACAGTCAGAGCCGGAGAGGAAGACAGTGGGTTCGCGTGGGGGCAGAATCCTAACAGCAAGCCTGTGGATGGCACGTGGGCGTGCCGAGCGCTGTGCCAAACACTTTGCCTAAATCGGCTCAGACGATCCTCACAACTCGGTGACAAATGAGGAAACTGCGGCAGGGAATTTAATAACTCGCCCAAGGTCCAATCCAGGCAGTCTGGCTCTGGAACCCTCGGTACCAGAGACAACCTCCTGGGAACTCTCAGTCCTAGTTGGGGGTAGGGAGGGGGTTAAGCGGCTAAGGAATGTCCCACAACAATGGATGGGAGATAAGGAAACAATTCCTTTTTTTTTTTTTTTTTTTTTTACTATTAATGAGACCCTATTTTTACCCCCAGACCTACATGTCCTGAGAAATATTGTCTGTACTTTAGCCAGAAGGAATTTAAAACTCAGAGTTCTGTACCTGGGTCTTTTGACGGTTGGAACCTACCAGACACTCATTACCTCTCAATCTCACGGTTACTTAAATGTTTTTAGAAAAGCATGAACAATTGAATCATTAGAGGCTCTTTAACACCAGGAAACTGGTACTTAAATTGTTGTTAATTCTCCTACAACGTAGTTCTCTATGCATGTAGAATTCATGTTTAAAACTGTACTTTTTAATAAGGAAGTTTTGCTTATTTGTACAACTCTGATCGGTCATTTTCTCTGTTTCTTAATAAGGAGAAACATCCTGAAATTCTCTACCAAACATTGAACTCCAAGGGGAAAGTAATTTTAGCATTCAGCCGCTAGATGGCAGACTCTCACAATTTGTGGGACATTGTACTAATAAATTACCATCAAGAACATTTTTTAAAAATATGTTCAGAATAAAGTACTAGCTTCATCTGTAATCAAGAAAGTGTTAATAAAAGTAACTGATTTACATTTAAATGCAGTAAATTTAACCTGCATTTACTCCAAACCCCTACCCCCCAGTGATCAATAAAATGAGTGGGACCCGAGGATTTATAGAGGAAAGGAAATAGGCTCGCTATATGCTTCCGGCAGATCCTTAAGTATCAACCTCTTTGGAGAGGAGAGAGGGAGCTGCATGATACTTCCGTGGTTCTGACGTCCTCTCTCACAGAGATTGACAGCCTGGGTACCTTTGGCACCCAGGGGCCCATCCTGGTGTCTGACTTTTGCAATGAGGTGGCAGCCAGCAGGCATGAATTCATGGCAGTAGAAGGGGCATGTGCGTGGAGACTTGGCAGATCACTTGACCTCTCCAAGGTGCAAGGTCCTTATCTACATAGTCATCATCTCCTTTGTAAAATATAAATGCAATATAAAATATATGTAATATTAATATAATATTTACTTGGCAGGGTTATTGTACTGGTTATAAATAATGGCTGTGAAGCACCGTCCACACGGTTGTCCTGTTATTATGACGCGCTGTGTGGTCTTGGGTAGGTCACTTCCCCTCCCCCAGAATCTAATGTAGAGAGGAGCCTGGATGCCTTTCCCTGTAATACTCCTCTTTCTCATCACTCTGTCTCCGCCTCTCCTTCTCAGGAGGCCTTCCCTGACCAAAGAGTTAAAACTATAACGCCCTGTGCCCCGCCCCCCATCCCAGCATTCTCTTTCTCCCTTCCCTGATTTGTTTTTCTTAGTGGCTCTTAACACCAGACGTAACATTTGACCACCTTATTGGTTTGTTGTCTTGGTTTGTTGTCTGTTTCAGCATCAGCTGTCTTGTTTGCTGCTCTGTCCCCAACATCTAGGGCAGTGCCTGGCAGGAGGCAGGCACCCTGTTGCTGGAGGTTTGAATGAGGACATGTTTGCAAAGTTTAGTGCGGTGTCTGGCACACAGCAGATGCTCAACGAATGGTCATTCATACGTATTATAACCTGTGTATCCTTGGGCAAGCAACTTTATCTCTTGAAACCTTAGTTACCATATGTCTAAGGGGACCTGATAATGGTCACAGGTTTGCTACCAGGATTGAGTTTGCTACCAGGATTGAGTCAGAAGACACCTGCGAACAGCTCAGTGCCTGCCACATGTCTGTCCATCAAGGCTCTCACTAGGGTCGAGGCTGTGGGAGGTGGCAGCCCCTGGTTTGACTATGAAAAGAAAGAAGGCTGGATGGGGACTCACAAAGTGCATTGCATTCATTCCTTAGATCAGCCGAAGAAATTACCACAAACATGGTGATTTAAAGCAACAGACATTCTTTGTCTCACAGTTCTGGAGACCAGAAATCTGAATTCAAAGTGTCGGCAGGGCCACGATTCCTCCAAAATTCTAGGGGATAACCTTCCTTACCTCTGACAGCTACTGGCATTTCTTGACTTGCGACAGCATCACACCAGTCTCTGCCTTCGTCTTCATGGGGCTTCTCTTCTCTCTGTGTGCCTCCTCCTTGTGTCCCTTACAACACTGGTCATTGAGTTTAAAGCCCGCCCAGATAATGTCTCATCTTGAGACCCTTAACCTAATTACATTTGTAAAGACCGTATTTCCAAATAAGGTCACATTCACAGATCTGGGTTTGGACTTGGACATGTATTAAATCTGCTACATGCCTCCTTCAATGCCTGGCACTGGAAGAAATTTGGGGTTAACAAAGCATTGGAAAGCTTAAGCCCTCTGCGTGTGCTACTCGTGAAGTCTACGAGTCACAGGCCCTGGTGAGTTTGGGAAGCCTCAGATCCTGCACCTCCACCAAGGGCCCTGGCCTACAGATGGGCCGCATGCCAAAGGAGTGTTTAAATTCAACATGTGTGTCCCAAAGCAACTGTGTCATGGCTGGAGGTTAAGTGGGCCCTTCAGTCTCCAAAACACTTATCTGACCTGTAATGTGGGGGTAATCACATAGGTGTGAATTTCAAAGTCATATTGAATATCATCACAATTCCAATAATTAAAGATTAAAAATGACAAAGTTAAACAGGAAATAATTTTGAACCTTAAATACTAGCCCACATTCATTTAGAGGAAGATGAGGACATAGAGTGAATTTTTGGTGGCAATCCTGAGGGGCTTCGAAGGGTGAGGTCACGATTCCTTGTCCAATTCCCTGTTTCATACGTTTGCTATATTAACAAATGGAACTCTTACCCGTGTGAGCTGATTATAAATCAGGTTGGCAGAAGGAAGAAACAAGGAGCGATTTTCATCAACTCATTAACTCCCTTTGTCAAAACATTTGTCCATAGCCCTGGGTGGGGTTGCTCAGTGGTTAGAGCATCAGTCCATGGACCTAAGGGTCGTGGATTTGATTCCCGGTCAAGGGCACATACCTGGGTTGCAGGTTGTAAACGGTTCAGGAGGCAACCAGTCGATGTGTCTCTCTCACATCAATGTTTTTCTCCCTCTCCCCCTCCCTTCTTCTCTCCCTCCCTTCCACTCTTTCTAAAAATCAATGGAAAAAATATCCTCAGGTGAGGATTAGCGATAACAAAAATGTTGTCTGGAAATATTGTTAAATTTTATGCACAGACAGTGCTACCACTTGATTATGACAGTTTTGTTTGTTTCTTTATGATTCTTCCATATTTTATTTCCTTTTCCTGTTTTACTGGTCTTGGTAGGCCCTTCAGTACATGTTGAAAAGAAGTGTTGCTAGTAATTATCTTACTCTTGATTCTGGTTTTAAAGGAGATACTTTTAAAATTATGCCAGCAACTGTTACGTTTATGATAGGGTTTTTGTTTGTTTATTGTTTTGTCAATGCCCTCTTTCAAAATTGAGAAGTTTGCTTAAAAGCAGGAAGGCTAAGAGCTTCATTTTGTTTTTTAACCATAAGATGCTGCACTTTTTTAACTTTTTGAGATAGTTCTGAACTCACATATAGTTGTACGATATAATAGAAATTCTGTGTACCCTTCACTGGGTTTCCCTCAATGGTATATTCTTGTATAATTATAGTATAATAAATATCACAACCAGGAAATTTGCATTAATACAATCCATTGATCGTATTCAGCTCATTTTTTTTTCTTTTCATGAGGCCAGCATAACTCTGATAACCAAAACTTGACAAAGAAATTAAAAGAAACTTATAGACCAACATCCCTTATAAACATAGATACCAAAATCTTCAGACCATTTTATCCAGCAATTCTACTTCAAGGAGTTTATCCTAAGGAAATGCTCTGAGTGGAGCGAAGACTTAGATACAAAATATCTGTCCACAGCATTATTGTTATTTGTCATTTATTTGAACTTCTTTTTAAGTTAAACTTTGTTTTGAGATCATTGTAGATTCATGTGCAGTTGTGAGAAATAACGAGAGATCCCATAAATGCTCTACTCTGTTCCCCTCAAAAATAACATCTTGCAAAACTCTGGGATCACATCACAGCCAGGATATTGACATTGAAACAAAGCCCTTTTGGATATGCAGATTGAAAGAGGACCCAGAAATGACTGAGAATTTTTTCACTACTTTCCTTTTTTTTTTTTTTTTTTAATATGTCTTTATTGATTTTTCTTAGAGAGAGGGGAAGGGAGAGGGAGAGAGAGAGAGAAACATCGATGAGAGAAAAACATATATTGGCTGCCTCCTGCACGCCCCCTGCTGGATATTGAGCCACAGCCAGGCATGTGCCCTGACCGGGAATCGAACCAGTGACCTCTTGGTGCACGGGACGACACTCAATCAACTGAACCACACCTGCCAGGTTTTTCACTACTTTTTGGAAGCAGAAAGACCACGTTCTTTTCTGTGTTGATGCTAAATGAAGGAGCATGTCACCCTGAAAAGCTAGGAGGGAGCGAGGAATGAAGTCTTGGTCCACTCTTGCACTGTCTCCGCTCTGGAAAGTGTTTCCTGGTGTTGATTCAGCTTTTGGAAATGCTGTTTAAATAGGCTTCATCACACACCCTCAGTTTCTTTTTCTGACCAGCACCTGTTAGGAAAGAGTTAAAGTCAGTCACCTCGTCATTGGCACCTCTCTCAACTTTTAGACATCCTGACGGTTTCTTGGCTCAGCCTCTCGGAGAAGAACATTTCAGCCCTGAGTGAAAAATACAGCTTGACAACATACCGACTGTCTTTCGGATTCACCACCTGTGCTGACAACTTGAACCAAGAGGAACATATGTACTGGTGTGAGTTTATCATGCTCAAAGGAAAATTTGTGTCTTCACCCTCATTTGAAAACCCTCATAAGCACCGTCCCCCCGAGAGACAGTGGACTTGGACGTGGGAAGGCAGCATTTTGTCCTCCCTGCCCATTTCACCTCCCCACTGGCTAAAAAGATGTACTCTGACTGGTATGCATCGTCAGATCGATTATAGAGTCACATATTTTTTATTACCTTCCTTTGGTGCCAAAGATCAGTGACCTCCAGCTGTTTCCTGTGGGTTGTCATTTGGGTTCAGTCTCCTTTGCTGCACAGGTAGCTGGCCTCAGCACCGCCCGATCACATGGTCTGGTCTATAGCATGGCACCCAGAATAGTCAACAGCACAGTTTTACAAACCTGTTCTTCCGCAGTGTGTGTTTTCAGGGATAAGCAGGACAGAATGTCATTGAACGCTTCTACTCTGCATCTTTTTCGAGAGCTGACTCATACGTTCTATGCAGCAAATGGATCCAACAATAAAGCAGAACTACTGATGTGCTCTTTTATATTTCATGCCACGTGAGTTATGTGACATCCTGCAGAGCCATTCGATACGGGACTGCAGCCGTTAGCCTGACCTGCTTGCTCCCCGAGCACAGAAGGAGGTGTTCATTCCCATAGTCAGTTCTACAAACTCTTCCGTGACCAGGAAATTGATCATAGGCTAATATAAAGAGTGCAGCTTTGAATGAAGTCTATGCGTTTTCATCTCACCTCCACCTTTAGTAACAGCGCTTATGTATTTCATGCTGGAAGGCATGACTGTGTCCTTTGAGGGGGTGAAAATGAAATCTTAGTTTATCGATGGACACCGTGTTTTGTTAGAGAATGAAACGAACAAATTATTGGCTTTATGTTACTACTTGAAAAGTTTTCAAAGAAAATAAACTGGGAGAAGGTGGCAAATGGATAAAGTCGAGCGTTTTGATATTTTCTATTGCATTTCCACCTGCGTTCTTTCCCAGGCTGATGGCGAGGCTCCTCACTCACAAACATCTTCCCAGTCCGTACAGACCCACATTCTCGGTTGCACAGTCACTGGTCACGTCTCTGCTGCTATTCTGAATTATACTATCTGCATTTCCACTTTCATCCCCTTTGAGTCATGGGTCCATTTTTGTGCAAGGAGAATATGACATGACCTAAGAGTCGTTTTGGAAAATGCAAACTCAACAATTATAACGCGTGTGGAAATGTACTGGGGACAGCTGCCCCTGTTGAGCACAGTGGCTGTGCTCACACCAGACCCCATCATGTCCGCGCCTGGTCTGTGACTACACCAGGCCATGGTGAGAGTTAGAAACAGTCCTTTTGGAGCAGTCCTGTGGAAAGAACAGTCCACAGTGAATTTCCACTCATCAGCAGGGGTTGTAGTGAAAATGGTGCTCACAGACTGAAAATCCGAGATGCCCCTGGCCTTCTTCTAGAATGAGAAGCGGTAAGAGAGCAGAAGTGGGCAGAAGTGTCGGAGCCTGACCCAGCGGCTGCCGGGAGAGGGTTGGGGGAGGGCCGATCTAGGGGCAGCAGAGAGAGTAGGTGCCTGTGAGCCCGAGGCTGCAGGCTGAGTCCCAGACCCTGCACATGTCATGTGCTTCCTTCAAGTGACCACAGGAAACCCAGAAATGCTCCGAATTCATTTTAAAGAGACGAAACTCACTCTAAAGGAACAAACGAAAACTTTCTTATATGTAGTAAAGCCCATTCCCAGAGTAGATATGGACATTTCAAAGATTTTGGACACCTGTCACCCAAACGCCTTCTGGAGAGACTGCACCAGGTTACACGCCTCCTCCCCCTTCCATTTTTAAGTTGCTGTAAGGAATAGGACTCTTACCCAAAAAAACCGGCAATACCAGCACCCAGTGTGATTCACGAGCCACAACAGCAAGCCAGAGCCAAGGAGGCAGGGGACATTCACGTGAATTCATCGATCACAGCGAGCCTCACTTTCCCTAATGGTGATAAGCTGCTAAAATACATGGGGGCCCATCATTCTGAGCAAGCTGTGACCGACATCTCCGTCGTGGATGGGGGGCGAGGAAAGGATGTCAAGGAACAAGGGAAGTGAGCCGGGGCTCCCCACATACAGTAATTGTCCAATTTCAGAAGGTCTGTGACGGGTCTGCTGACCCCAGAGCCTTCCTAGAGGACAGAACTCTAACTGTCCCCTGAAGTTAGATGCAGGGCACATGCACCGCCCGGTACAGGATGCTGGGGCGGGAGGGCGGGCACAGTCCTAAGTCAGCTGCAGTCAGCAGAGCACCCAGGGGTCCCACACATTAAGGGTGACAAGCGCAAGAGAGAAAAGAACTCACACGTGGGGCGTGAACAGAAGTACAGGGTCTAGGAACCCCTCACAGTGCCAACCAGACCATCCTTGGAACGCTGTTTGCAATTTGGGGTGCCACCTCCCTGCGGGGTTTAAGGAACCTGGAGCGTTTTTTCAGGAGCCTAACCAGAGGGTGAATGATGTCATGCAAATTCACGTGATGACCGTGGAAGGGACACAAAGGGATGGCTTGAGAAGGGCAGCACCAGGGGAATTAGATTTGTTCTGTCTGCCTGCCGGGAAAAAAAGATTAGCAAGTTCAGAAGTCTTTCTGTCTTTCATCTAAGGAAGAGCTGTGTGTTTCCTTTTAATATCTGTTTATAATGTGAAAACAACATATGTTTGTTGTGGGAAATTTGGGAATACAATAAGTTTAATAATTTAAAAATTATCCAGCCATTGTTCACCGTCCTATCACCCAAAAGTAACCATCAGGATTTCCTTCCAATCTGTCTTTCTACCTACACATGCACACGCATGCACACGCATGCACACACATGTGTATGTGTTATGTGTGTGTAATGAAAAATTGGAGTCATAGTGGGGTGGGTGAGTTGGGAAGAGATAAACCAAAGAACGTATATGCATATATGCACAACCAATGGACACAGACAATAGTTTGGGGAAAGCAGGAGGGGGGTGGGAGCAGCGAGGAGGGGGGTCAATGGGGGAATATAGGGGGGACATCTGTAATACTTCCAACAATAAAGATTTTTAAAAAGAAAAACTAAAGTCATCGCATATACCTAGATATCAATGCTGATTTATTCAATTAAGCAACATATAATGGATATTTTTATATCCTTAAAGATTCTTTTAAAGTATTAAATGGCTGCAAAATACTTCTTATAAAAGGACTCATGTTCTTTTATTGTTTTCAATTTCTCAATGTATTAATTCTAGGATGAGTATCTTTGTTTGAGCATCACTGACTGTGTCCTTAAGACAAATCACTAGGAATAAAGATACCGGCTCAAAGGATGAGACCTTTTTAAGATTTTGGACACCTGTCGCCCACTAGCCTTTACTGAAAGACTGCAGCAGGTCACCCGCCTACCAGAGTAGAGACTGGTCTCATGTCACCATCTTTATCAGCCCTGGATGTTTTTGTTTTTTGTTTTTTCAGTTTGACAATTTTCTTGGAAAGAATGGTATGTCGCCCGGCCAGCGTGGCTCAGTGGTTGAGCGTCAACCCATGCACCAAGAAGTCACTGGTTCGATTCCTGGTCAGGGCACATGCCGAGGATGTGGGCCAAATCCCCAGTGAGGGGCGTGCAGGAGGCGGCCAATCAGTGTTCTCTCTCATCAATGTTTCTATCTCTCTCTCCCTCTCCCATCCTCTCTCTAAAATCAATAAAGAAAAAAAATTTTTTTAAAGAACTCTCGTTGTTTTAACTTGAATTTCTTTTTACTACTAAAGAGTTTGGAGGTGTTTGTGTAAGATTATTGGCCTCCCTCTTTCTAACATTTGTAACTCATTCCAGTTTTTATATATCATCCTCTAGGAGTGTTAACTTATTACCAGTGTACATGAGTTCATTATATAATGAGGACTTAAGTCCTGTGTCATTTGCATTGGAAATGTTTTGCCTAGTTCTTCATTTACCTTTAATATTGGTGCTCATGGTGCTTTTTGATAGACAGAAATTTTTCATTTTAATGTACAGTAATCAAATCCACTGGTATTTCTCCTTAGAGGGAAGAACATATATGTTTAGAATAGTCTTCCTCATCCAGATTTGAGAAGCTCTAGTAAGTATTTACACATAGATTCTTCTGGTTTTTTAATAGTTTCATCATTTACACTTACCTTGTTAATAATCAATATGAACTTTGATTTGGAATAGGGTACAGGTAGAGAGCCAACTTACTTTTTTGGCCAATATTTAACCAATTATCTCATCACCATTGTCATTTTCTTCCAGGTTCTACATGTTTATGAAGATTATTTCCAAGTATGTCATATTTTGCTACTATCGTAAGTAGGATTTTTTTTTATTATCTTTACTAATTGGCTGTTTTTTTAATATCAGATGCTATTAATTATTTTAGTAACAAGCAACTTTGCAAAACTTTCTAATTTTGACTTGTGTGTTGGTTAGTTGTCTTGGAGTTTCTAGATAAAAATTTTATCACTTACAAATAATGAACATTTTGTTTCCTCCTCCTAATAATTATGAAATTCCTTTTTCTTGTTTTATACATTCACTAAAACAAAAGTGCTAAATAATAGTTATAACAGGCCAGCTCACTTCAGATTTAAATATAAAGTATGACACCAGTTATTCATTCAACAACTCTTCATTGAATCCTATTATGTGCCAAGGACTGTTTCAGGTGCTGGAAATACAATAATGGACAAAACAGTAAAAAATATTCAACTTTCACGTGTTTAAGTGTTGGTTCTAATAGTGTTGGTTCTTATTTCAAAACAGATTCTTGTTTATAGAAAAAACTTTTAAGCCTTGGCCAGAGTGGCTGCATTGGTTGGTCATCTTCTCGTGCACCAAAATGTCACCAGTTCGATTCCCGGTCAAGGCACATCCCCAGATTTTGGGCTCAATCCCCAGTATCCCCTGTAGGGGGTGTGCAGGAGGCAGCCAATTGTTTCCCTCTCCCTTTCTCTCTCTCTCTTTAAAGTCAATAAAAATATTTTTTTAATAAAAGAAAAGAAAAAAACTTTTTGAGCAGTCGGGATCATCCATAGATCGATGGGTCGTCTCATGTGGTAGAGCTTTCTGATATCTAGAAGTGTTTACCCATTGATTAGACACCTATGCAAGAATGTCCTAAAAACTCCAGCATTGGTGGCGGCTTGAGCTAGATTATTTAATTTAACAAGTGTTTATTAAGCACCTGTCATCTGCTAGGTGCAAGAGAGATAAATAGAACATTCTCTGCTCTTCATGGCCTCAGAGTCTAGTGGGGGACACAGCGACACGGATAAATAATTATAGTAAAGCAAACTATGGAGTAAGAGTGGTTTAAACAGGATTTTACACGGACATGAACAACCAAGTGAGTACTTGGCTCTGCTTGTGTGAGGGAATGAGTTTCCAAGCACAGGAAACAGTACATGGCAGGTCTGGGTCACAGCAGAACACGTGGACGGTTAACTATCAATGTGACAGTACGGCTGGAACATAGAATCGTGGAGTCATGAGATTATATGACTTACTGTTAAGTTATACAAGTGTTTATAGGGTGTTGCATTCCAAATTTCTTACGAAGCCTGTTTTCTCAGAGTCTTTACCATGCTAATATGGTTGTGAATGTGTATAAAATATACGCTTGTCATTTGTAAGCCACTTGTCTTTAGGAGGAGTTAGAGAACTTGAGGGAGGTAGCAAAATAGTAAAAAGATAAAGAAGATTGAAACCATGTTAAAAGAGACCAGCACAATTCTATCCATCAGCTGGATGTGTGTGCCCCAAACGTGGATTCTAGGCAGTAGAATGACAGCTGCCAGGGGCTGGGGGAGGGGAACTGGGTGGTCATTGCTTAACGGGAAGTTTGGCAAGATGAAAAAAGTTCTGGAGATAATGGTGGTGGTCGTTTCCCACCGGTGTTAATGTACTTAGTGTCACTAAACTCTGTGGTTTAAAATGGTTAAAATGGTTAAGTTTTCATTTATGTATATTTTACAACGGGTTTTTAAGTGTGTATTTTATGGAACACTAATTGCAAGAAATGTTAGCAGATGTTATATGGGGGAAAGGGGAAAGGGCTCTCTCCTCAAATAAACCAAGGTGGTTAAAGTAACATAGGTTTCTTTTCTCAGAGCATCTCTGAGCCTTTAGTGTATCAGTGAGTATTATGAAACACAGTATCCAGCATTTCCCAGTGGCACTGGAGCAGGAGTACCTTGTGGGGCGCTCCCTCGCGGAACCCCGAGAGGCAATGCTGATACAGGAAATAGGGCACGTACTGTGATCGATTGTTAAATGTGCTGCCATTTCTTTCCTGGATTGTCTAAAACAAACAAGAAAATACAATCAGTTGTCGCTCAGAAAAGGAAATAATTTTTTTTTCTTGTACGAAATCCTTAAAAGAAGTGATTCTATGAATCCTTCTATAAAGAAACAAAGCCCCCCCCCCCAAAAAAAGTGTCTTTGGGGTTTTACAAGGAGCAGAAAGGCTCTTCATTTGCTCTTTCTAACACTGGCCCTCAGTAAATGTTACAGCTAAATACAAACATGTAACCCAGTGTCTACGCTGACGAGCTGGAGAGTGACCATCTGCAGGGGAACTGGACAGACATAAATTTACAAATTACAGAATGGTGGTTATAAAAATGAACCTTACATTCCTGGTGACAGCACATAGAGTCACAGAGCTAATATGTCGACCTCTTTCGTGATGTTTCCAAAAACCAGAGTCTTCATATTCTGATATTTTAAGTCCTTCAACGTCTTCCATCATTACGTCTTTGCAATAGGGGACACAGAGACAATGTTAGGATGTTCTGTTACAATTTTTCCAATACTGGGAGGTATTTATGGGAATTTTTTTTTAAATCCTACCATCTGAGACACAAAGGCGGTTTTTAATTGCTGCCCCTGACAAACTTTGTCCACTGTGACTTCCCGAAATCTCTGACAAAGGAGCTTGGAAACGCCACTCTGAAACAGTTGTTCTTGTTTCTGAGCCTTTCTGACAGACCGGGCTAGCCACCTGAGTCCTAATGCATGGCTGTAATTAAGCATTTTGACAGGAAAGAGACGTGCTTGTATTCCTGGCCGTCGGGCCCCGCCAGGTCTCACACCCTGAGCTGAAGGCTTGTGCAGAACGGAGAAGCATGAAGACAGAGAGATCTGTGGGACACAGAAGCTCCGCGTGTCTGCCAGACCCCAGAGCCTGGGGCCTCCGCGTGGATCGCACCCACACTTGCTCTGTGACATCAGCTGTACGGATGCAGAAAGAAGATAAGCCAGCATGGTTTTATAAGGCAGCCACGTTGGAAATTCCCCGTCTGCATTTCGTCTGTTTATAACCATGCGTCTGGTCAGCCAGGCTGGCTCCCTCAGGGCAACCTCGGTCTCTCCATCTCCTTTGCCATCCATTTTCAGTCCATCACGTCCCATCTCAAAAAAGTGGACAGAAATTTCTCTTTTTCTATCTCCGTGATCACTGTCAATACTTTCTGCCCTCATTGTCCCTGGACTAGTACAGTATTTTCTTGATTTGGGTTAGATTTCTTTTGTCTGACTTGAGTCTAACCTTCTTTGGGTAGATTCTTTTTTTATAGCCTCACCTGAGGACATTTTTGCATTCATCTTTAGATAGAGTGGGAGGGAGAGAGGGAGGAAGAGAGAGAGAAACATTGATGTCAGAGAGACACATCGACTGGTTGCCACCCACAGGACCCCAACCGGGGCCAGGGACAAACTGCAACCGAGGTACGCGCCCTTAGCGGGAACCAAACCCGGGACTCTCTCGTCCGACACTCTAACCACTGAGCCAAACCGGCCAGGGCTGGGTAGATTCTTTTGCCTAACTTAAGTCTAACCTTCTTTGGGTAGATTCTTTTGCTTAACTTGAGTCTAACTTTCTCCCATAGTGGTTTTAAATTTTACATTTCCCTGCTTGCTAAAGAGGGTGAACATGTTTCATAAGTTTATTGGCCATTTATGTTTTCTCTTCTGCAAAATACTTGTTCATGTCTCTTGCCCATTTTTCTTGGGTCTTTCTCTTAGTGATTGATTTTTTTTCATTGTCTTTCCATTGTCTTTTTATTTATTTTTTTTTTATATATCTTTATTGCTTTTTTTAGATAGAGAGGAAGGGAGAAGGAGAGAGAGATAGAAACATTGATGAGAGAGAAACATTGATTGGCTGCCTCCTGCACGCCCCACACTGGGGAATGAGCCCACAACTTGGGCATGTGCCCGACTGGGAATCAAACCAGCAGCCTCTCAGTGCATGGGACTGCACTCAATCCACTGAGCCACACCAGCCGGGCCATTGTCTTTTTATTACTGATTCATGGGACTTTTTATGTACTCTGGATGCTAACCTTTTGTCTATTATATGTGTTGCAAAGAACTCTCTGGAACTCCTAGAGGGTCCCTATTGGGGGTTCAGATGCAGAGGAACCCGCCCCACAGAGATTCGTGCCCCCAGAACCAAATCTTGTGACTCAGCGGAAATCTCATGAATCAGTATCAGATTCTCATGAACTGACAAGTTTGCAGTCAGGCCCAGTCTTGCTTTTCCTGCTGGCCAGTGCGGATCATAGGAGGCCTGTGACAGTCCATCCATAGTCCTGGTCAGCAAAGGCTAGAATTTTAGGCCTCCAGAGAGTGTTCAGGGTATGTCTGCTTAAGTCTGCAACCTGCAAGTCGCGGGCAAGTGTTAGCTGTCTCTTCTTCAGTCAGAGCTCTCGGCATCCTGGCTACGCGTGGTCTCCTCCCCGCTCTGCTCCAGAGTCGGTTGGTCCGGGGCAGGTGAGGAGCCTGCTGACCACTCCCGCTCTGTGCTGCTCAGCGTCCAAAACCTCTCTGCTCAGCAAGCAGCCTTTGGCTGATCACGCACGGCCTCTCCCAGCGGGGCCTCAGCTGAGCCCTTCAGCAGCTGGCTGGGCTCCTTCAAGGCTCCGCCACTCTGAGAAACAGCTTGGCGTCCTCCTGCTTGGCCTGGAGAAAGCAAGCCAGTGTCACGCTCTACAACATGTCACCCCAAGCTCCCTCTAGGCTCCCTTCTAATAGGCAGCGAGGCCAGGCGCGGTCAGGTTCCCTTGCTCCCAGAAGAGGCCTCGTCAGTGTGCAGACAAAGAGAGCCCTTCAGCAGCCCTGCCGTGTGCAGGTCACAGGGGGCTTGCAAAGGGCCCCCGAGTCCAGATGTTTCTCTACTCGAAATAGAAAACCACGAAAATAAAGTCTTCCGTTGTGTTCTCCAAGAGGGAAATGTGGGAGATATGTAGACTAGTTTTCATTCACCCTTAATGTTCAATACGTTTACCAGATCTGAGGCAGTTCCCCAAATTAAAAAATCCAACACCGATTCTGGTGGCGTGTTTGAAAACATGTTTCTTCTCTGGCTTCACTATTTAAAAATTCGAGAGGTGGAGAATTAGTGCCCTTATTCCTCCGAACGGGCAGTTCCCTTTCTGGGGACAAGTTCATTATCTCTCTGCTAGAACTGCCTTCATTTGTCTGCCTTAATTCCCACGAGGCCGACCACAAGTAACTGACATCTGTGAGAACCGCAGAAACTTCGTTCGGTGATTGACTTAAACTTCTTTCCCTGGGAAAAACAGAAAAAGGGGCATCAGAGTTGATTTTGGTTTTTAAAGTGACCTAAATTCAAGTGTCCTTTGCCCACAAGCTAACACCAAAAGAGGAAGGAGAGACAGTGTCCAGAAACTAAGTCAAGCCACCCTGCTGTGGAGTGGATGAAACAAGACCTACTTCTGGAAGAGAAATGTTCTTCCAAGGGCGATAAGAGCTGAAGCGCACAGGAACGAAGACATTCTGAGTTAAATGCATGAGCAATGTTTGCCTCCTCGCTTCCTGCTTGTTTGTCCCACAGACTTAAAGCAGTTCTGACACGTTGGAAAAATCATCAGAACGTTAAATTCCGAAGCAATAAGTGTGAAGGTATCAGACGATGCTGCCTAGTTAATCCTCATTTTTTCATCAGAGAACGAACTGGAGCATGAAAGATGAGCATCTAAAAGTTATTCTGGCAGGGGAGGTTGTTAAATACTCCATTTCAGGATTCAACTAATGGGAGAAGAAGAGGAAGAAGGAAGGGAGGGAGGGAGGGAAGAAGAGAAGGAAGAAAGCAAGGAATCCAGTTTGAAAATGGGAACAAGTTTTTTGTGTTTTGTTTTTAATCCTCACCCGAGAATATTTTTCCATTGTATCTTCAGATAGAGTGGGATTGGGGAGAAAGAAACATCAATGTGAGAGAGACACATGGATTAGTTGCCTCCTGCACGATCCCGACCAGGGCCAGGGACCAAACCGAAACCCAGATACTTGCCCTTGACCGGAATCGAACCCACAACTCATTGGTCCGCAGGCCAACACTCTAACTGCTGAGCCAAACGGGCCAGGGCACAAGTTTTAAGTTAGAAGACCACTGAGCTAGCTTACAAAGTGATGTGAACACAACCACTCCCTAAACCCTACTGATTCCATCTCTTAGACATTCCTCTGCCTCTTCTCTCTGACACTCCTACCCAAATCCAGGCTCCTAAATAGACTCCCGGCCCTCATCTCTCCCACCTCAGTCCATCCTCCTTACACCTCCAGAGTGCTTTTTCCAAAAGGCAGGTCAAGTCACAACGATTCCTCGGTGCCTACAGCATTGAATCACAATCGCTTAGCATGGCCCACTCGGTCCTTTATGGTCTGACCCCGTCTGCCTCTCCGGCCCAGCATTTCTCCCCGAGCGTGTTCTGCGGATGACTGAGGCTAATGGATGTGAAGGGGCACGCCCACTCAAAGCGGTTTCTTGGTTAAACCATAGATAATAATACTTACACACTATAGATAATAACACTTACATGCTAAGAGTTGCTGTTGAGAGTATGGACAACATGTATAAAACGTTTAGCACAGTGCAAGCTGCACATACTGTCATTATTATTAAAATGCTCATAACCAAAAATGTAATGGGGAAACTGAGGCACTGGCGTTGACTGACTCTCCTTTAAGCCTGTCTGACCATCTTAACACTGACTGAGACTAGGAATCCAATTCCTCTGGTTTCTAGACCAGACTTTTTTTTCTTCTTCTTCTTTATTGATTTTAGAGAGAGAGGGAGAAAGAGGGAGAGAGAGATGGAAACATCGATGAGAGAGAACATCGATTGGCCGCCTCCTGCATGCCCCCCACTGGGGATCGGGCCAACAACCTGGGCATGTGCCCTGACCGGGAACTAGTGACCTCTTGGTGCATGGGTCCACGCTCAACCACTGAGCCACACCAGCCAGGCTAGACCAGACCTTCTGAGCCCTGTTTCATACTGGTTATTATTAAGGACCTGAAAAATCACACAGAGCTCACCTGCTGCCAACAGTAACATTTCCCATGATGGTGGAAACAAAGCTGTAAGTGCTTTTAGGTTTGTACCCAGCAAGATACTTTCAGAAAATAACTTAAATTGCCAATATGATGACGACTCTTAATTCTCCACTGCTTTCTTTTGAAATAATCCAAACCAGCTAAAAGTCCAGATGTGAAATATTTCTGTGAGCGCTGTGCCATTTTGATGGAAGCTGACAGATTGAAATTATCAACAAACACACCCACTGTGGAATGCCAAACTACGCTTTCGGGCAATTTTTCAGAGCAATGGATTCAATTTATTCTTGTCACCATGGTAACAAGAGGACTCACTCCATTATTTTCATCAGAGCATTTCCAATTATTTTCTCTCCCAGTTTCGGCCGTCAGCAAAACTAGAAAGAACGGTGCCAGCCACAAAACACACCGTAAGCTCATAATTCCCTCCAAGGGTTAAAAGTTGCTGCCAGGTAACTAATAGCCTTTGGCCATTATGAATGCCACACAAACATCTCCAGATGTTCGGCTGTATTAATCACAGACTGTTATCGCGCAGGCTTCCCCTACAGTTTTAAAGATAAGCCTTTATCACTACCTCTTAATTACTGGTGCTTCCCGGCTTGAAAATCTGAGCCTTGAAAACAGTTCCTAGAAGCCTTTCTTCAATTATACATTGTTTTTAAATTAAGTATTTTTGATCACGAACACACAGTCATTGTATACATCTGGAAAATATGGGAAGATATGAACCGTCCGTGGCTACAGACTTGGACAGTGAGACATCGCCCTCGGCCTCGTGTGCTTAGCTCTCGTCTCCTTCATGGTCCGAAGCATTTCTCTGCGAGAGAGAAACTAGATTTCAGCTCCCCAGCCCCGGCTTTCTTCTCCAGGCAGCTTGGCTTCTTCTGGAAAAGTCACCAGGCCCACCCCAAGGCCTCCTGCCTGCCCTCCCTTCTACACAAAGTTAAAAACTTCAGACACAAGCAGAATGAACGCACATCACCAATGTATTTTAGTCCTCACGAGCGATCCAGTGGGTGGGCCACGCTGGTTCAAGGAACATCTGAGGAAGTGAGTATTTATAGGTATTTGAAAAACAACGTTAGAATAAGAATTCTAGGTTCTACAAAACTGACTAATGTCCTCCAGAGTCGGCTGTCTTTTCTGCCAGACAGAACTTGTTTGCACGTCCTCCAGACAGCTATCTCCAGCTGACATGTCACTTCACAGACTCCGGCCTGCTCATCATTCATACAGAGCAAGACAAACGAGTGCACTGCCCTAGAATTTAAATAATCCCCGAGCCTGTTACACCACGTTTTAAAACCAAAAGGACGTGCTCTCCTCTTTTTGCCATATTTCCAAGTTTTTAATGCAAAATTTGCTTTTAAAAAAAACTTTCAATAGTTTCTTTCCTGAATATATTGAAACACTCTAGAATAGACTGACGGTCACCTACACTGTAAGGTTTCCACTGGGTGGCTTTGCTGATGCCTGGGAGAAAGCTCTGTGGCGGGGCTGCTCAGTAAAAATACCAGGTGCTCAGTTAAATATGAATTTCAGCCCTGACCAGTTTGGCTCAGCGGTTAGAGCGTCGGCCCGCAGACCAGAGAGTCCCGGGTTCGGTTCCCACTAAGGGCACATGCCTCGGTTGCAGTTTGTCCCTGGCCCCAGTTGGTGTCATGTGGGTGGCGACCAGTCAATGTGTCTCTCTCACATTGATGTTTCTCTCTCTCTCTTCCTCCCTCTCTCCCTCCCGCTCTATCTGAAGATAAATGCAAAAATGTCCTCGGGTGAGGATAAAAATAATAAATAAATAAAAATAAATATGAATTTCAGATAAACAACAAATAAGTTTTAACGTGATGTAGGTATAATAAACACGTGAACAATGACTAATTTTCAGTATAAGTAGGTCGCAAATATCGCACTCTTTCTGTGGTCCCTTCCAGTTCTAATACTCTATGGAAACGTCCCCTTAACAGCAGTCATGACTATAACAGGTGTGTTTTTCCTAGATGCATTCCGAAGGCATTCGTATTTTCAGCTCATGCGTTCCACAAATGCACTGTGCGTGAGAATACTGTGCTCCGTTTGGTTTGCTCTGAGCTGAGCCACTGAAAAGGCCACAGAATCGCTGGGTCAGATGATACGAGGGAGACAACGAGATAGCTTTGTAGCTTGCAGCACCTGGGGTTTGACTCTTGGGGAGACCAGCGGAATCACAGATCCTCGCTTTGTCCCTGACCTTCCTGAGGCAGGGACTCGAATAAGCCCCGGTTGTGTGCACTGACCTAATTCCAAGTTCTCTGCAGCTCACCCCACGCGCGCGGACGCTGCTTGGCCTTCCTTGTCCAACCTCCTGATTCTACCCCGAGTGGGAAGGTTCCCTGATCCTGTTTGATGAAGTTAATGTTACTTCAGAGTTTTTTCAGGCATCGCTGGGAACCCAGGGCATGTGACCCTTTTCTCTCTTTAAGAAGAGTGACAAAAACAATGGCAAACTTTTTTTTTTTTGTACTAAAAATAGAAGTTGAATGTGTACCGTTCTGCAAAATAAAAGCCTAATTCAGAAGCTAACATCACGAGGATCAGTGAATTTGAGCACTCTTCATCTAACCTCTGGAACCTTCTTAAGCTGAACAGCCAGTGACAGATCCTTCTCGGAGGAACAGAAATACACGTGTCGTTCTCCCGACGACTGACCGCAGCTGCAGGAAGAAGCCAGTCTGAGCTGCTGTCTCATTCAGCTGCTGTCTCGGGGCCACACCCTCTCAGATTCTGGAAAAATGCAAACTGGAGAGACTGTTCTTCCAGCCTTGGGGGGAGTAGGAAGTAGTGCATTGTCTAGAATTCAGGGTCCTTGTTCAGTTCCCATATCTGATGGTGGGTCCTAATTAATTCAACCCTCAGAAGTGGTCTTTCCTCCGACTCTCACTAAGCGAGATGTGCTTTAGGCAGAGGAAAAAGAAGTCAAGGCACGTGGTCTGAAATACAAGAAGAAATGAAGAACAAAGAAAGAGATAAATCTGTAGATTAACGTACATGGGACATGACTAATTCTATGTAAATTAGTAATAACAATGTCTAGTGAAGTTAAAAAATTAAAATGCAGGGCAGTATGTAAATCCAGAAGGAGATTAATGGATTTAAACTGTTTTAAATTACTCATATTGTCCAAAATCAAGGTAAAGATACTGATTCATTTAGAATTTGATAAAATAAGGATACAAGTAAAAGAACAGAAACAGAAAGAATAATTTCAAAGCTGGAGTTATGAAATAATTGAATGTTAAAAAACACTATCATTTTAAAATAAAGTGAGAAAAAGGTTAGAAAGAGGAGAAAAAGAAACAGGAAAAGCAGGACAAATAGAAAGCACAAAATAAAATATGTTTAATTATTAATACATCATTAACTATATTAAATGGAACTAGAGTAAATTCTCCAGATAGAAGAAAAATATAGTCAAACTGGATTTTAAAAATCAAATCTAACCTGTGCTGTTTATAAAAGACACAGTCAATGCAATAATAAGAAAAGTTGAAAATAAAAAGATAAAAAGACATACCATGCAAATTCTAACAAAAACAAAGATGGTGTCACTAGAAAGGCAGAGTAGATTAAGGCAAGAAGCAATACTGTAGAAAAAAAAGAGCCACATCAAAATGACTAAAGGAGATAAAATTTTAACTTACATGCATCTAAGATAAAACACATTAAGCGACGGCAGAACTAGAGGGAGTAACAGGATGGTCCACAATGATCATCCTTTCCCGTGTTGTTAATGTAGCAAGCAGAAAAAAGTCAGTAAGGATCTAAAAGACTTGACAACATGATTAAGAAACAATCTAATTATAGCCAATTATTCAGAATATACATTCTTTCCAAGAACACATAGAACATGGACAAAAATTGACCATATGTTTGGTCATTCAGCAAGTCTCCAAAAAATGTTAAAGGCTATGAATGAACGTATTCAGATTTAACACAACTTGACTGAATCCATTAATATATTAAAATAGATAAATAAAATCAAATTGAGTTTATCCCAGGAAGTGAAGGCTGATTTAATACTGCAAAATTGATTCATGTAAACAATAAAAGATTACAGAAGGAAAATGTATCAATGGATACAGGGGAAGTGTTTTGATAACAATTTAATCTCTATCTGTGCTTAAAATCTATAGCAAATTAATAATAAAGAAAATCTTCATCTGATATAGAGCATCTACAAAAATACCTCCAGTGAACATCCTTCTTCCTACTGAAACACTGAAATTCTTCTCCTTGAAATCAGCACATAACAAGGCTGCCTGTTCTCACCACTTCTCATCAGCTCTATACTGGACCTTCTAGCTGACACGATCAGGTAAGAAGTGGAAAAGGAAGAGAAGAAAATATCAGGAGATGTACCCAAAATTTGTGTATATAAAAAAAAAATCCAAATTTACTCACAGATATTTTTTAAATTAAGAAGAAAATGTAACAAGGTAGCTGAAGACAACATCAACATACCCAAATAGAGTCCAATTTATAAGCAGCAAACGGTCAGAAAATTAAATTTTAAAAATATCACTTATAATAACATCAAAAACTATGAAATTTCTGGGTATAAATATGTATAAGACTTCTACAAAAAATTAAAATTTTGTTCTGAGAGATATTGAAGACTTCTAAAAGTGGAGAGATGTTGTATTCAGGAATTCTAAGATTCAATATTTCAAAGCTATCAGTACCCACTAAATTAATTGATTACAGAGTTAATATAATTCTAAACAAAATCACAGCATTTTTTGTTGCTTTTGTAAATATTAACAAATGGATTCTTAAATGTATGTTTAAATCCAAATGACCAAGAAAATCCAATACTCTCTTGAAGATGAAGAAAAACATGGAAAGATTTGCTTTTGTCAAATATCAAAACTTTGATAATTAAGCCAGTGTAAATAGACAAATGAAACAGGTTAGAAGGAAGAGCCAGACCCCATGTTTCTAGAGACTTGATAAAGGACAGATATGAAGTGGTGAAGAGTGGAAAAAGATGGACTTTCAACAAATGGCTCTGGGGCCATTGGACTCCTATAAAAAAAATTCAGTTGAACCCAGCTGGTATGGCTCAGTGGATTGAGCGCCATCCCATGGACTGAGAGGTCCCAGTTCAATTCCAAGTCAGGGCACATGCCGGGTTGTGGGCTCGAAAGATCCCCAGTGGGGAGCGTGCAGGAGGCAGCCGATCAATGTTTCTCTCTCATATTGATGTTTCTATTGCTCTCTCCCTTCCTCTCTCTCTATAAAATTAATAAAAACATATATTTTTAAAAATTCAGTTGCATACACAAAAATCAATTCCAAAGGAATTAAAGACCTAAATATGAAATTAAAAACAACAACACTTTTAAAATATAATAGAGAAGAATGTCTTCATGACTGCTAGGTGAGAGTAAGCTTAAGGACAAAGGCAAACACAAAACCATCTGGGAAGATGTCTTTGTCAAATGTGTGTGTCTAAACCAGGAGGACAAATCACAGTCTGGAAGACAGTGACCAGTTTAACTAGCATCCCAGGCATTGCAAAAGACCATGAAAACATTTCTGAAAGTGAACTCATGGTCTATTCATATTATTGCTTCTTTACATTTGCAAATTCTCCTAAATGAATTTGGAAACGTCCCTTGAATTCCTTTCATTCTCCTTTCATGAGGATTCTTATTTTTTGCTTCATTCGGTGGAAATGTTACTTTTTCACACTTAGCTTCTTCTTTCTTCCTAGCCCACTCTAATTATTTCCTTTTTACTTCTTCCTATAGGGAGTCTAGAAAATAAACTTTCTTAAAGTAAGACCTATGTTTATTCACTTTTCAGAGCATAATATATGCCCCTAGAGATATTTTTTTAACTGAAAGAGAACATTTGTTTCAGAAATATTTCAAATGTGGTTTAACATATGATCACATTCTGATTATATAATTATAACTTACAATTACACACATTTGTTTACCTGGTCTACTTTTTCAATTTTTCTGAATGACTACATTAAAAAAATTTTTAACTTAATATTTTAGGGCAGTTTTAGGTTTACCACAAAATTAAGAGGAAGGTACAGGGATTTCTTCCATATGCTCTCTGCTCCCCTCATCTGTACAGCCTCCCCCATTATCAACATCACTCACCAGAATGGTTCCTTTTTTATCAAGGATGGACCCACATTGACACATCACAATCGCCCAAACTCCAGTTTACCTTAGAGTTCGCTCTTGGTGTTGCACACTCTATGAGTTTGGACAGGTGTGTAATGAATGACAGGTGTCCACCATTACAGTGTCACACAGAGGAGTTTCACTGCCCTAAAAGTTCTCTGTGCTCTGCCCATTCATTCTTCCTTCCCCACCCCTGGCAACCCCTGATCTTTTTTTTTTTTTAATTTTTTTTTTCCTTTATTGATTTTAGAGAGAGAGGAAGTGAGAGGGAGAGAGAGAGATAGAACATCAGTGAGAGAGAACATCGATTGGCCGCCTCCTGCATGCCCCCCACTGGGGATCGGGCCCACAACCTGGGCATGCGTCCTGAATGGGAATCGAACCGGTGACCTCTTGGTGCATGGGTTGACATTCAACCACTGAGCCACACTGGCCGGACCTGATCTTTTGACTGTCCATTGTTTTGCCTCTTCCAGAATCTCATATGGTTGGAATCACACAATCTGTAGCCTTTGCAGATTGGCGTCTTTCACTTAGCAATATGCACTGAAGTTTCCCCCATGTCTTTGCTTCATTGGTTTTTAAGTGATCAAGGCATCTCCCACTCTCGGAGGGAGCAGGAAAGGGGAATGCCTAGAGATCTGTGCTAGGAAACAAATGCCTGTAGATAAAAGAGAGGTGTTTTCTAATTTTAAGAATTGACATGGGCACCATTTTTCAGTTGACACTGAGGTATTCATATATCTCTTTTTTTTTCTGGGAAACAGTACATTTATTTTATCCACTCAATAAATATGAATAATGAAATTAATACCCACAATATCAAACTGCCTTTTGGGGAGAAATACAACCTAATGATTGTAACTAATCTTCTTCAGGTGATTGAATATATTCAGTATTCTGCTTTAATCCGTTCTTTTCGATTATTAGATTACTTAATCTATTCTACATGCTCTACGTAGAATAGATGAAATTATTTATTTTGCTCTTATTTTTCCAGGATCTTGAAGAGGTAGATTAGGTTATTGATTTGATAACCTCTTATAATGTATACATTTGGCTATAAACTTCCCTCTCGGCACTGATATAGCTGTGTCCCATAAATTTTGACATTTTATAGTCTCATAATTATTCAGTTCAACGTGTGTGTGTGTGTGTGTGTGTGTGTGTGTGTGTGTGTGTGTGTGTGTGTTTATTTCTCTCAAGACTTCCTCTTTGATACATGGGTTATTAGAAACATGTCGTTTAGTTTCCAATTATTTGGAAATTCTCTTGTCCTCTTTATATTTTGACTTCTAGTTTGAATCCATTGTGGTTGGAGAACTATTCTGAATGATTTTAATTCTTTTCAATTTGCTGAGGTTTGTTGATGGCTCAGCGTATCATCTGTATGTTCCATGGGCGTTTGAAAAGAATGTGCGTCCTGTTGTTGGGTGGAGAGTTCTACAAATGTTGATTGACCCTACTGATTGATGCTGTTGCTTTCTTTATATCATTGCTGGTTTTCTTTCTGGTTGTTCTGTCCATTGTTGACAGAGGGGAGTTAACGTCTCCAGCTATGATTGTGGATTTGTTTTTGGTCATTTGAGTTTTATGAATTTTTCTTCCCATAAATCCAGCTTTTTTTTTTTTTAAAGTTACAGCTGACATACAATATTATATTAGTTTCAGGTGTACAACATAGTAATTAGACATTTATATATCTTACAAAGTGATCTTCCCCCTAAGTCCAGTACCCATCTGACACCATACATAGATATTACAGTACTACTGACTTATATTCCCTCTGATGCACTTTACATGCCCTTGACTAACTTTATAGCTGGCATTTTCTTTCTTTCTTCTTAATCCCTTCACCTTTTTCACCCGTCCCTCCAACCCATCCCCCATCTGGCAACCGTCAATTTGTTCTCTGTATCTGAGTTTGTTTCTGCTTTGTTTGTACATTTATTTTGCTTTTGTTGTGTTTTTTTTTTTACATTCCACATATAAGTGAAATTATATGTTATTTGTCTTTCTGTGTCAGACTTATTTCACTTAGCATAACACCCGCTAGGTCCATCCATATTGTCACCAATGGCAAGATTTTATTGTATTCTATGGCTGAGTAATATTCCATTGTATATTTGTACCACATCTTCTTTATCCACTTGCCTACTGATGGGCACTTGGGTTGCTTCCATAGCTTGGCTATTGTAAACAATGCTGCAATGAACATAAGGGTGCATATATCTTTTTGAATTCATGTGTTTTGAATTTGTTCAGATCAATGCCCAGGAATGGAATTGCTGGGTCATATGATAACTCTATTTTTAACTTTTGAGGACGCTCCCTACTGTTTTCCATAGTGGCTGCACCAATTTACAATCCCATCAGGAAAGCATGAGGGTTCCCTTTCCTCCCCATCCTCATCAACACTTGTTCAGAGAAAAAAAATTTAACACATACAACATGCATGGTTTTGTGTGTGTCGGGGGGAAACACACACACCTATTTGCATGCTTTGCTTCAAAACTGATGTACTGAGGAACAAACCTGAATGTTTGAATTTGTTTTTTAAATTACTGAATAATATAACCATCAAGTAATCTAAACAGAGTGACATTTGCTCCTTCAGTGTCTCTCCCCTGTAATTTTTTCTCCTTTGCCACCCCAGAGAAGGAGGAACCTGTAAGAATGTTTATATCCCGCCCCCAACTTTCTTATAAAACCGAAGAGTAAATACAAGGTAGTTCTGACCTAACACAGTGCGAGGATCGTCATCGTGATCAGACAGCAAAACTGATTTACCAACAGTAAGCACTGGAGCCCCAAGTTCTTGTCAATAGCATGTCTCTTAGAGCGCTGTTTTATCCTGTGTTATACCGATAGGAAAATGCAGGCAAAACTTCCACCACTTATTTGTGTAGAAAAATAGATACCACCTCGGTTCATTTTCTGAATTCTGTCTTCACTTTCTTCAGCAAGAATGACAACTGCACCTAGAAAAACAGACTACACGTGAAAATATATTCAGCTAGACAACATTTATCCCACCTTTTAGCTTCAAGGTGAAATTCCAGATTTTAGCGTTGCAGTCACCTCCGATGATTACCAAAATGGCGGTGTAATGATACCCTACGTGTGTGATTATTGATGCATCTTTTTATAGATTCGTTTTTACGTTGAACTGATTATTGTATATGCATTGATGGGTGTAATTGTAATTAGTTGTCTGGTTTGGCAAATGAGTATCTGGGATAATTGACGAGTGCTTCTAATTTTTAGTTTGGAGTTGACATTTTGATGTTGACTTGAGCATTTTATGTTTCTTGCTAGATACGTTTGATAACTCACATTTAGCTACAGATATTTATAAACATGAAGGTAAGCCTTTAGGTTTTTTTTTTTTTCTTTTCTTTTCTGTTTTTTTTGTTGTTAATCCTCACGCGAGGATAATTTTCCATTGATTTTTAGACAGAGTGGGAGAGAGGGAGAGAGGGAGGGAGGGGAGAGAGAGAGAGAGAGAGAGAGAGAGAGATGTGAGAGAGACACATCAATTGGTTGCCTCCCTCACAACCCCGAAGAGAGCAGGGAATCGAACCTGCAACCCAGGTATGTGCCCTTGACTAGGAATCGAACCCACAACCCATTGGTCCTCAGGCTGACGTTCTAACCACTAAGCCAAACCGGCCAGGGTAAGCCTTGAGTTTATTCATGCAATATTTATATTCTTCAAAGTGTAGTGAGCTTCTACTGCCCAAAAAGGACTTTCTGGCATAGAAAGGAATTCCTAAAAATCTTCTGATTCCCTGAAGTTATATGTATTAAAGCTATAAATTAGAAACAAATTTCTTTTAAAGCTTTAGCTCAATTGATAAATCTTGCTATTTTATTTATAACTCTCACACATTTTGTATAAAAAAATAACAATCAGCCCTGGCCAGTTTGGCTCAGCAGTTGGAGTGTTGGCCTGTGGACCAAAGAGTCATGAGTTCAATTCCGGTCAAGGGCACGTACCTCAGTTGCAGTTTGGTCCCCAGCCCTGGTCAGGGTCGTGCGGGAGGCAACCAATCAGTGTCTCTCTCACATCGATGTCTCTCTCTCTGTCTCCCTCTCTGTCTCCCTCCCCTCTCCCTACCCCCCCCCCCCCCATAAATGGAGATAAATGGAAAAAAATATCCTCAGGTGAGGATTAAAAAATAAATAAATAAATAACAATCACTTTGCTGGGTTCCTTTATTAGTATTTCAATGAACTCTTCTTACCTAACCAGATCATCTTTAAACATTTAACATTAGAGAATTCATTAAATTCCCTTAGACATTTAAACTCTAATTCAAATTTAATGCATATGGTTCTATCACATACTTCAAACTGTCTTAGGTCGGGTTCACCAGTAGCATCCCCTGAGACAAGAATTTATGTAAAAGTGACTTATTAGAAAAACACTGGTGGGAGGGATAGGAAACTAGGGATAGAGAGAGAAGGAGGGATGCAATACCAAGCACAACAACTCTGACTCAGTCCCACACAGCAGCTCTGGAGACCACGTGGTTCGCCCTGCAGAACTGTCATAATTAGTTGCAGAAAAGCTGGAATATCTGTGCCCCGGTACACATTAGTGTTTGGTCAAAAAGTCTGAGCCTCGAGGAATGAAATCCAGACACTTCTAGCCTTGGAAGCCTGAGGGCAGCCCTCCGACAGGGACACGGGCCCTGACCATTGACAGCGAGAGTGTCCCAGGACCCAGAGCACACAAAGGCCAAAACGATCGCCAAAACGATCCCCGGGGACGAGGAGCACTGTCCACCCCTACAGCACCCACATCCAGGTGAGCCTCTCACTAGTTCTCTCCACCAATCCTTCAGGTGGTGGCTGGTCACAATTTCTAGAAGAAAACACTTTCAAGAAATGGGTTGGTGGAGCCAGCTACCCCCTGGTTGGTCTTCAGGCTGACTTGATTTTCCTCTCCTTCCGCTCTCCTTTCCAGATTTCCCTCATCCTAGCCAGACTGACATCTCCATTGTGACCAGGTCTCACCCCGAAGTATTTTACATGATCTCAGCCCTTCTAGGTAGCTTGAATCCACGGAGTGTTCCTACAATGACGTTTATGGATTCTCCAGTCTGAAACTCCAGACAACACTGTTTGTCCCTCTGGCAAAATATTAGAACACTTAGCTGTGCCATCTAAATGTTGCCTGGCGACACCGCTGATATTAGCTCTTAATGCCCAAATTATTCTAATACCTAGAGCCTTTTACCAGGTTTCCTCTCCCAGGTGTTTCTGAGAATCTACAAAGAAGAATGAATGACATGTCCCACAAATCTGTCCAGGTCGAAGCTTGCTGCCTTAACCCGAGACCTGGCTTTGGACGGCCCTTGTCCACTTCCTCCCCTGTTGAATCTGTATCCACTTCCTTAGCTTCTGCTGCTTTCCCACAATGCACTCCACTCCAAGCACGGGCATAGACCCTTCCTGAATTTCCCACAGTGATAGAAGAGACACAGCTTGTACATTTAACGAGATGTCTCTAGGAGCAAAGGACAGAAACCCCAACTAAAACTGACAAGCAGGCCTTTGAGACCACATGGAGAGACCTGGAGAGTATTATGCTAAGCAAAACAAGCCAATCAGAGAAAGATAAACATCACATGATCTCACTTATTTGTGGAATATAATGAACAAAACAAGCCGATGAACAAAATAGACCCAGAGACATAGAAGTAGGGTACAGACTGACAATGCTGGGGACAGGGTTGGGGGGGGGGCGGGATGGGAAGGAGGATGTCAATGGGGGAAAAAGGAGAAACATCTGTAACAAAAATAAATTAATAAAAAAATTTAAGAAAATATAAACTTACAAGCCAAGCCCTGGCCGATTTGGCTCAGCAGTTAGAGCATCGGCCCTCGGACCAGGGAGTCGCGGGTTTGATTCCTGGACAAGGGCATGTACTTCAGTGACAGGTTCATTGCCCTGCCCTAGTCAGGGTTGTGCAGGAGGCAGCCAATCAATGTGTCTCTCTCACATTGATGTTTCTCTTTTTCTCCCTCCCTCCTTTCCAGTCTATCTGAAAATCAATGGTAAAATGTCCTCAGGTGAGGATAAAAAAAAAAAACTGACAAGCCGAGAGGGGCGTGTATGGGTTCACATAACTGAACAATGCAGGCGTATTCTTACTTTGGGCTTGGCTGGAGCAGAGTCTCGGAGAATGTTCTCGGGACTCACACTCCCTTCCCTGGTTCTGTTTTGCTCTGTGTACACCCATCTCCAGGTGGAGGCCACAGCAGCTCCAGGCTGGCTCATCCCAGTAGCCCCAGGAAGTCCCGGGGCTGTCTCTGATGGCCCCAGCTTGGGTCACATGCTCAGCCCTGAACCAGTCACGATGGCCGGGGTGCACAGCACTCCGTTGACCAGGTCTGTGTCACACGCACACCCACAGGGACCTGGGATGGGACCGGCCTTGTCTGAAACCCAGGGAATATGTGAGGAATCCAACTACCTAGAGGAAATTAAACGTACTTTTATCAGAAAAGGGAAAAAAGAGTATTGGGAAGGTGGAAACCACAGATGTCCATGACCCTTGGGCACAATAGAAAGGGACAGCAAGACAGAAATCCCTGAAAACCACATTCTCGATAATGCTGCTTTCAGAAAGCGTAGGCACAGGGCACTCCGTGTGGGTCCCCACTCAGCCAGGACGCCCAGAGAGAGGCACCTCTTCACGTGCTCTTCCGAAGCCAAGACCCACTGTCCCGGGACTCACTCCCTGTCCCCGGATCTCCATCCTCCCAGGATCACTGGTGGTGGGAATACCCACTCCCTTTAAGAAAAACTCAATTCCTGCCATCAGTGTGGTCCCACATGACATTCATATCAAAACACGGCAGCTCAAAATACATTTGATTTCCAGCATCCGGCTTACTCAGTCTGGAACAGCACCACGGATGAGACACCAACATTTTAGGGCACATCAGGCCCAGCCCAGCCGAGTCCTGTTTCTTTTCCAGATGAACACTAGGCCTGTGTGTCTTTCCTTTCCTCCAGATCTGTGTCAACAGCTACTTGGCTAGGAAGCCGTCTCACCCTAAGAACAGGCAGTCAGTGGAATTGTTCGGGTGAAGTGGTTCTGGGGACAATTCACTTGGAGCGCTTAGCGCTCAAGAGCACAAGACACATTAGGTATCAATTTTTTACACTGTGATAAAAATATTGCAGGCAGGGGTTACTGCTCTGGTAGAGGCGGATGCATGTGATGTTGCGGGTGGAAAAGCTTCCAGTTAGGAGAATGGGAAAGGGGGAGGGAGGAGGAGAAGCCCTGGAGAATGGCAAGAGAAAGATGGACACACGGCAGCTGCCCCACTGCTCCTGGGAGGACCCCCTCCCAGAGCCCGAGGCAGCTTTTGTCAGCCCTCGGGAGGTCCCCACGGCCAACCCCAGAATAGAAACAGGGCTGCCTGGGGCCTCTAATCCCCCTGAAGGCTTAACCCTGGGCAGCAGGACCTTGCAACTTTCCACAACGCCACTACCCTTCACACAACAGTGAAGTTCCGGAAGGAAAGGGGCCAAAATACCCTGGCAGCTGCGTGCTCGTGTTTGGGGGTTTCTAAGTCAGGCGGCAGTGTCTCGGGGCTGCGGAAAACTGGCTTCTGAATTATTTCCTGGACTCCTGAGATTCAATGCATTGGTATAAACATAGTGATGATCTTTATAGCAGTCTTTCACACAAGACACAGATCAGAGGTCCGTGTCATCAGTGAGACAAGGAAGCATTTCAAGTAACCAAGAGTCAAACTTGGTCCTAAGTGTGTGTTGGGCTGGATTTTATTTTAAATAGCTCAGCTATGGTGCTCCGACTTTGGCTGTGTAGATAATAAAAACAGAGCAAAGCCCTAGAAAGTACCAGAGACACCTCTCAGTAGAGGATCTTCATGCCCAGACCATCTCTCGCCGTGGGTGCCAAGCCCGGGTGCTCACTCTGCGGCTCCACCCCGTTAACGAAGGTGGGGGGTTGCAGGAGCCCTTCAGGTCATCAGCACTGTGCTTATGATTCGGATTGTGGCCAGGTGAACTTGCACCTGCTTACGGGGTTCACCATAAATAGCCGCCAGTGGGAGTAATGGTGTTTCTCTTTTGTAGGACACGATGCCAGATAATTAGGGTTTTTCTGTGAAAATAAACTGCTTTTAATAAATGTATTATGAAGGTAATAAAGCATTAATATTAACTAATTACTACTTTAGGCCAAAAAAAGTGTTTGGAGTAAAAGCGAAGAACAGAGCCACAGAGTCATTAATTGTTGATAAACAACACTTGATACAACCCTGCTTTCCCCGGGACTTGAAGGCAAGCCTCAGAGTCTCCCTTTCATAAACAAAACTTTGTCATTGGAAAGGATGTAAGATTGTACCGCGTTCGCGTTCCCTAAAATTCAACTGCAGTTTTCACTTTTCTCAAAAAGCTTTCAAAACTTTCTCAGAGAGAAAAGGAATTTCTTGGCTCCTTTCCTTCGCGGCCGTGGTCTCTCTGCTCCCTCGGTCCCTTCCATATTCTCTGCATGCGGAATGACTTCTCTTTTCGGCTAGAACACTTACCTCCCACCCTGTCCCCACCCACGACCTGGGGGACCCTAGCCTGTGCCCTACATAAGGCCGTTCACTGCCCAGTTTCTGCCAGGACTGCAGAGATGGGATGAGCTCACCCACCTCTCACTAGCACATCCGTCACTGTTGAGATATTTACATTTCACAGAATCAGTGGCCTGGTGAGGGCATTGTGGCTCACACGCCATCTGTCGCAATACTTAATGTCCGGGCTACAGGTCTCTTTGTTCATGGATTTCAGGATGAAGGCCTCCAGCAGGACTCCGTGGCTGAACGGGGCCCTGGCTGACAAGACCGCGGGCCACAGCATTTAGAAGATCATCTGGTATAGAACCTGTCCAGAACCTTTGAGGGGCAGAGAGTCCCTGAGTGCAGATGAGGGGGGTGGGGGAATCCAAGTCTCTGTTCAAGGGGCAGAGATCTTCACTGTTACCTAAAAAGTCATCTTAGCAGCTCCCCATCCGGGTGTAACAGGAGGAAATCTCAGCGCCAAGGTACAAATCACAGAAATGGACCACGCTCCCTGAATCCAACTCGATTTATTAAAACAACAGTTAGGCTTGTACGTTTCCTTGTTTCATCGCCAGGGTGACCCCCATCTAGGTCCACCAGTCTTGACCCAATGCTACATGTTCCTAACTTAAAGTGTTAACCTTTTCAGAGGCAGGTTAGGAAATAATACCATACGGTTTGTCCACTGCTCTGATGGCCAAAGGCAGAGACGCAAACAGGCAAAACTGGCGTCCGCTGACGGGTGGGAGCTTTCATGCCAAGTTCTTGAACTCCGGCTCTACTAACCCTGCCCCAGATCATCCTCCTCCCTGACATCCACGGAAATATTTGCAGGGGGGGAAAAAATTACCCCCTCACCCTCCCTAAAGGGTGGTGTCGAACCCATTAAACTTGCTCCCAGCAGTATACAAAGTAAATACAAGGGACTCTGGTAGAAAAAGAATCTCGAATTCCACTTCTTTATGGTTCCCCAGGTGGCCCTAGGGCACATATGCTAATTAAGTGCCAGGGCCGGCTTCAGGTGTCTCATAATTCCCCAAGGTGCAAATTCACTTGAAGAGCAAGGCTAGCTTCTAAGTGGGTCTGCCTCTTTCCAGGCATCTCTTGTCATTCTAACCTGTTTGCTCTGCCCAGAAATTCTAACATTTCTGCCACTTTAACTAATCCTGAGGGATTCAATCACACGGCATGATCTTCCTTCCAACAAACAGCATTTCAACCAGTGATTTACGAGAAAAGATTTTCAGTCGAGGGGCTAAGCCCATCCTTGGTGATTAATGAAACTGTCGGTCTAGGCGGAGGCTTCCATTAATTCCTCATAATTAGAAGAACAACAACAGAGGGGAAATCATTCAATGAAATGACAATCCCAATTTGTATAAATCTTGTGTTTTTGCATTTATGATATGATTCTACACACAGATTTTTCAGGATGGGAGCCCCAATATTTTATTTTTGCCTCTTGGTTTAGTAAACTCCTAATCACTGTTTCTTGCACACAAAAAAAAGTTTCTCATTCTGATCTAAAGATTTTAGATCATTTCCTCTAGGTGTTCATCAGCTCTGGCCATGTGGTGAGAGTGAGGTCATTCATTATTCCTGTACAGTGAATGCCCATAATGGCATCTTTAGTCGTCATAGTTAGTCCTTCCGTTTATCTGAGTTCCGAAGAGCCGCGGGCGACGGGATCTGACTTACACGGAGAACGCGCTCCAGCTCTCCAGCTGACTTTCTGTAAATTCGGGTTAGGATTCTAATCTGAGAAGACAGAGCAGGTGAAGATAATGAGCCGGGGGTTCTGCCCATTATACTGTCCCCCACCGTCCCCTCTCTCACCTCCAGTTTGCTCCAGGCATTTCGTACTTAGCTGTGACCTCGCTGGTGGCCACTCAGGTCTGGCCGTCAGGAGCGAGGCGCCCACCCTGTTTCTGAATCCTCCAGCGGCCTCTGGGGAGAGACTCGATTTCAGTTATTGGCGGTGAATTGTTGCCCTCCTTGGCTGCATTGGGGAGTCGTTACTTTTTTTTTAAATGCAAGAGGGACTTGAGGAGCCTCAGCCTCCAAGAGTGTTCCAGGCCCTTACTGTGCACGTGAAGAGCTGGTTCCCGGGGAGGGCGCTGGAGGGATCTCTGCGCAGGGGAGACGCAGCGCCGCGGGTCCCGATCCCTTCCAGCCGAGAGGGAGGTCAGTTTCACACCACCCGCGGACACGCAAGGTCCGCTGAGATTCTGAGATGGCTCAGCTACCCCTTTCCTCGGTCAGTATCACCTCTTGCAAATCCGTTCGTTCATTCATTCATCCAACAAAGGATGGTGGCTGTCTGTTGTGTGTCTGGGCCCTGGGCTGAGGGACATTTAACAGACAGAGGGATCCCTGGCTGGTGTGGGTCAGTGGTTAGAGCATGGCCCTCACACGCAAGGGTTGCAGGTTCTGGTTCCATTCCCAGTTCAAAGTCAGGTACCTCGGTTGCAGGTTTGATCCCTGGCCTCAGTCAGGGTGTGTGCAGGAGGCAGCCGACTGATGTTTTTCTCTCACATTGATTTTTCTATCTCTCTCCCTAAAAAAATCAATAAAAACACATTTTTTTAAAAAAAGAAAAACACTGTTGTTGGTCTACCTTGAATCCAGAGCTTAAGGGCTTAGGGCTCATTCTTATCTTAAAGAAGTCAAGGGATTTTTGTTGTTGTTGTTGTTGTTATAGAAAAGAAAACGTCTTTAACAATTTTAAGATATTATTATTATTATTTTTTTTTTTTTTTTTTTTAATCAGGTTCAGCCCTGGCCGGTTTGAGGGTCAGCCCACGGACCAATGAGTCATGGGTTCCATTCTGGTCAAGGGCACGTACCTCAGTTGCGGTTCATCCCCAGCCCTGGTCAGGGTCGTCCTGGAGACAACCAGTCGATGTGTCCCTCTCACATGGATGTTTCTCTCTCTCTCCCTCTCTCTCCCTCCCTCCTTCACTCTATCTGAAAATAAATGGAAGTATATCCTCATGTGAGGATTAAAAAAGAAAAAGAAAAAAAATCAGGTTCAATATAATGGACAAGAGACAGCACACAAACAGGACCCTAGAGTGAACATAGAATCAAGTCCCAGCCTCCAGAAGACTAGCTACTATGAAATGATAGATGGAGTTCAAGCTGGCCAGGGCTTCTCTGGTATAAACCATTCTTGCATTCCTGGGCACGGAGTGAGTCTAAACATTCCGAGGGCTATTTAATTATAGTTTGGCTCCTATAACAGAAGAATCAAAGAGGAAAACAACGGCAGGGTGTGTGTGCCTGCTTTCAGAAACAGAGGAACAGAAAACCCAGCATAAAGCTCTTTCTAGAAGAGGAAATATATGTATTCACAGAAGGAGAAGTCCAGAGATAAAGCAGGCTTCCGGCTGCCCCCAAAGATGTTAGCAAGGGCCCCATTCTTTCAAGTCCCTACTCTGCAGTCCACAGTGACGTCTTCATCTTGAAGCTGGACCTTCTCCTCCTGGTCGTAAAGTGTTGGATGTCACAGCAACCACTCTTCAAGGCTCTGTAGCCAGAACTTGGTCATGTGTTCACTCCTACACCAAACCCTGGCAAGAGGAAAGGCTTGCCCTTAAATTACTCCAGTGGGGGTGGCACGGTTCTCCTCTGATGCGTGGCTCTGAGGAGGCGGGCGGGAAAGGCTTGAACCAAATCAAGGCTCTGTTGGAGGGAGAGTAGGCCATGAAGTGTCCCCCACCGGAGTCTTCGCTGAACAGGAGCATGAAATGGCTACATTAACAATGGAAGGACATTGGGAACCTTTCCAACGAACAGCTTTCAAGAAGCCTAGATAATTCCTCCTCCTAAATCCACCTGTCCATCCAATGTTAGCCAAGGTGTGTTGAGGGAATTCTCTACGTGTGTGTGTGTGTGTGTGTGTGTGTGTGTAAATTGCTCCTTCACCCTCACAAATAGGAGTACATGTCTAACTGTCCTTCAGCTCCATCATCTGCTCTCCACTCTTCTCCATCTTGTTCTGTGGCCCAGGGGCTGGCCTTTATGGACTGCGTCCACCAACAACCCTGGCTTCTGGCTTTCAGTTGGCTTCAGCTAAAGGCCCGGGCAACAGGTTCCAGAGTTGAAGGCCCTACTCTTCCAGCTTCCTCCTTGCCTCACTGTGGGTTGGCTGTGGCCACATATTTTTACTAAAAGTCATGGCTTCCCTGGAGCAGCCCTTCCCTATAACTAATTTCTGGTAATTGTTCACTCCCTGTTCACCAAATGGCGATGGCATCTTCCCAGCACGACTAGCCCTGCACGCTTGTCGTCATTTCTTGGCTTCCCTTAATACTGTCAACACTCTGTATAAAAGTCCCTTCATTAGTTCTCCCCAGTCACTCATTTTTAATATCCCATCTGCTTCCTGCCAGGACTGTGACTGACACAGAGACCTTCATAGTCACTGAAGTTAGCCAGTGATTCTTTTAAATCTCCTTTGTCTGCTGTTTGCTTATTTCTTGGCTCTTAGTGTCTTACTTTCTCGTCTTCAAAACATTGGATTAATAATAAACTTCCCATCAGACCTATAAGTTATAATTCTTTTGCTTCTACTCTGGGGAGCTAGATATATCTTTCAAAATGTTGGAATGGCCCTGGCCAGTCTGGCTCAGCGGTTAGAGCATCGGCCCTCTGTGGTTTGAGGGTCGGCCTGCAGACCAGAGGGTCCTGGGTTCGGTTGCCGCTAGGGGCATGTGCCTCAGTTGCAGTTTGTCCCCGGCCCCGGTTGGGGTTGTGTGGGTGGCAACCAGTTGATGTGTCTCTCTCACATCAATGTTTCTCTCTCTCTCTTCCTCCTTCTCTCCCTCCCGCTCTATCTGAAGATAAATGCAAAAATGTCCTCAAGTGAGGATAAAAAAAAAAAATGTTGGAATGGCATAAGTAACAAAAGAAAAATAAATAAAAATTAGACTCCATCAAAATTAAAATTTTGGGGGCTGCAAAGAATATCATCAAGAAAGTGAAAAGACAATTCACAGGGTAAGAGAAAAATATTTGTAAATCATGTATCTGACAAGGGACTTGTATCCAGAATACATAAAGAATTCTTACAACTCAATAAGAAAAGATAAATAACTCAATTTTAAAATGGGCAAAGGATATAAACAGACATTTCTCCAAAATAGATATATGAATGGCCAATGAGCACATGAAGACATACTCAACACCTTTGGGACATGCACATCAAAGCCACAATGAGATACCACTTCATACCCACCAGGATGGCTAAAATTTTTAAAATGGATAACAACAAATGTTGGCAAGGATGTGGAGACAGTGGAACCCTCATGCACTGCCGGTGGGAATATAGAATGGTGCCAACGTTAAACGCAGTTACATAGGTCCCTGCAATTCCACTTCTTGGTATATGCTCAAGAGAAATGAAAATGTGTCTGCACAAAAACTTGTACACAAATATTCACAGCAGCATTATTCATAATAGCCCGAAAGTGAAAACAACTCAGCTGGTGAATGGATGAGTAAAATGTGGTATGTCCATACGATGGACTATTACTGGGCATAAAAAGGAATGATTCATGATGCAACATGGATGAACCTTGAAAACAATATGCAAAGTGGAAGAATTCATTCACACAAAAAAACCACATAGAGTATGATTCCATTTATATGAGATATAGAGACAAGAATAGGCAAATCTGTACAAATAGATTGTAGATTAGTGGTTGCCTAGGGAGACTTGGGGGGAAATAGGGAGTGCCTGCTAGTGGGTACAGGCTTTCTTTTGGGGTGATAAAAAGGCTCTGAAATTGACCATGATGATGGTTGCACATTTCTGTGAATATACTGTCCTGTGTCTTCCAATTACCTTGCACTTCTCAGTGTCTCTTAAAATTCATACTTGAACATCAGTTCCAAAGGGTCTTAGAGCCTACACACTTACAAAAACCCTCAGGAATCCTCTGAAATTTCCCAAATGTTAAGACTTACATGGCTTGTTTCTTTCTAGCATGCCTGATATTTTATAATTCTCCAAATATCCAGCATGAGATAGAACTGATCACAAGCTTCTTTGCCAGAGTGTTTTATATTAGGATAAAAGAAAACACCTTTTACTGACCTCCCAGAGCATCTCATTAACATCCTGCCCCTCTGTCTGCTCCATTATATACATGATAACTAGCGTTATTAACAGAACTTATGGCAGCTTTAACAAAAGGAGACTCAGTAATAGGGATCCTATAGCTAAGCTTGTTTATGTAAATTCCATTCCTGAGCTAGTTTTGTGCTATAGAAAAAGGTCACTACAGGAAGCCAGGGGCCTCTGTAGTTATGTGACCCTGGGAAAAATCACTCAGCACATATAGCTGCCTCCATAAAATTAGAGCCTCCATCTAGAGTATTTCTGGGGAACACCCAACTGGAAAAAAAATCTATCAACTTGAGCATTTATATCATCAGCATTAACCTAAAATTGTAAAGTACCATTAGTGGTAATAAAGCAAGGAGATTGCCCTAAAATTACTGTTGCCTACATCGCTCTAAATCTTTGAGATGAAAGGAAACTTTTATGGAAAAATCTGAAGTTGTAAACAAATAGGTTGCATATTAATAAACACTTAGATGAAGTGAGTGAAACTGACTTTGTGCGGCTTTCCTGGGAGTGGTGGAGATAGCGTCCCAACCGTGCTGTTGCTGTTCTGGGGAGAAGAGAAATGAGTCTGAGATGACACAGATCCCTGGAACCCGTGTACACATGTGGACATGAAGTCTGGAAACTCCAGAACCCTGCGAGGCTTCGAGTGTCCCCAGAACTGGCGGCAGTCGTTAGAACTTTGCAGAATTGAAGAGTCGCGCCTCCAAATGAGTCATACCTGGAATTATGGGAAGAACAGTGGATGAGAACGTGGCAGTATGAAGTCTGACTTTGAACAATATCAAAGAAGCTGAGCATTTCCTCACTGATGAGCCCTGGCACCCCATGCACCCACAGGGATCAGTGTGGTGGGTGGGCACCAGGGAGGGGGCCTAATGAGCACCACAGAATGACGAGGAACCAGGTGTTAGGGAGAGGATGGTCCCACAGGACCAGGCCAGAGATGTTTGCCTGGCCATTGTCCGCTGTGTGTGTCCCCCCTAGAGTTTACATATGAACTACACTGTAATTCTTTGAATATTATTTGAACTATCTGCTATGTCTGAGTTAACTGTTCACTAGAACATGCTAAGAAACCATCCTGCCAAGATGAGGGCGATGAAATAGTTTAAGGTTGGGGGGTTTTGATTTTTTTAGAGTTTTTTATGGACAAAGCTAGAGTAAAGCAAAACCAGAAGCAGAGAGAGACTTTTCTAGAAATTGGTTCACAGTCAAAAAAAAAGGTGGAAAAATATTATCATGCAGCAGGGGTGGGACAACTGTGAGAGAGAAATAGTCAAGTTCAAGGGCCTTGAAGATATTTGACAGGAGTCACTTGGTGACCGATTGGATATGGGGGTAAGGTCAGAAGAATCTGGGATATGTCCAAGATTCCTGGTTCCTCACATTATAAGGGTGTTGACATCCTCAACCGAAGAGGAAAATAAAGGTGCAAGACAGGTTTTCAGGAAGGAGGTAATTAATTCTGTTTTGAACTGGTGATTAACACGATGCTCTGGCCTACGGGTTTCTCCCACCCAGTTCACATCATAGCTGACTTCTGCCATTTTTGTGAATACAGATGTCCTAACATTTAACCTGGGAATTTGTGCTGTGCCGCTCAGTATTCTATGCCCAAGTCATTCTGCTATCACTCATTAATATCAGACTACATGGGCCTTTATTTATCATCCTTTATATCTCAAATCTAAATGTGTCTCCAAGAGGATTTTTGTATTCAAAGTAAACTCATTTCAGTCATACAACAGACATGTGTTCATCACCTGTTACGTTTCAAGGTCTAATCCAGGAGATGAGAAAGATCACACATGTGAATAACACATAGTACCACCCCAGAGAGTTCACAAAACTCTCTGAGATTCTTGGAGAAAAGCAGCTTTTTAAACCATAAATGGCCTCTCTCACTTACTGTAGTAGCTCTCCAACTACAAAGTAGGTCAAACAAGCACAGTATGTTCAGTGACTTATAAATGAATATAGTGCTCCTTGGGTCCTGGCATTCCACAGCATAATTACATATTCCAGAACCTACTGCTACACGCCCAGAGGGCAGAATGGAGGCCACAGGAGCTGACATTCAGGGCAGACATGCAGAGCGAGCATCAGCAAGCCCAGACTAAGAAACAGACAAGGAGAGGGATGGGAGGATAGACAAACTTAGCACCAGCTACTTGGATCCCCAAGCAGAAAACGTCATTTCCCCATTTATGTAAAACAGGGAATGAGATATAATGTGTACACACGTAGAAGATGCATGGATAGACACACAGGAAGCTGTTAATTCCTGGGAACTGGAAATTATTCCTAAGGAGAAAGGCTGGGGATCAGAGTATGACAGAGACTTCCTTTTCCAGACTGTCCTTTCGTTCTATTTGAACTCTTTGTTTGTTTTGTTTTGTTTTGGTACGTGCCCTTAATGGGAACCGAACCCGGGACTCTCTGGTCCGCAGGCCGACTCTCCAACCACAGAGCCAAACCGGCCAGGGCTATTTGAACTTTTAAAAGGAGTATGTACTGCTTCTTCAATGAAAAAGAAAAGGTGAATAAGCATTCAGAAATAAGGAAATAACCCTGGCTGGTGTGGCTCAGTTGGTTGGACATCATCCTGTGTACTGAAAGGTTGCTGGTACAATTCCTAGCCAAGGCACATGCCCAGGTTGTGGGCTTGGTCCCCAGTAGGGGGCATGGAGGAGGTAGCCAGTCAATCAATGTTTCACTCTCACATCTATGTTTCTCTCTCTCTCTCCTCCTTTCCTCTCTCTCTAAAAATCAATAAAAATATTTTTAAATTATAAGTAAACACATAGAATTGCCATAGGACCCAGCAATTCCATGTCAAGACATATACCAAAAAAAATTTAAAGCAAGGACCCAAATACTTGTCCGCACATGTTCCTAGAGGCACTATTCACAATTGCCAAAAGGCGAAACAACCCAAATGTCCATCAACAGATGAATGATAAACAAAATAAGGTCTATCCATACAATGGAATATTACTCAGCAGTGAAAAAGAATGCAACACTGACACGTGCCACAATGTGGATGAATTTCGAAAACATGCTAAGTGAAAGAAGCCAGACACCAAAGGTCCCATACTGCATGATTTACATGAAATATTCAGAGTAAGGCAATCCATACAGACAGAATGCAGACTGATGGCTGCCGGGGGCTGGGGGGCGGAAGGAATAAAGAGCACGTGCTTAATTGGTACAGGGTTTCCTTCTGGGAGTGATGAGAATGTTTTGTAACTAGATAGAGATGATGGTCACACATTATGAATGTACTAAGTGCCACTGAATTGTTCACTTAACATGGCTAATTTTATGTTATGTGACTATCACCTCAATAAAAAAGTTAATTAATGTTTTAAGTAAATAGAAGTGGGAGGGACAATGTATAGCAGGAAGGTCACAGACCACCCTGGCAACAGCAGTCTGAATGGCAGTGGGTCCAGGGTAGGAGCCAGAAAACCAGCTTTTGATACATCAGCCCAGTGCACTCTTGAAAAACAACCTGTTGAAAATAGAGCATAATGAGATTAAATCAAAAGTCAAAATAGTGATCAAGAAGCTTCCCCCTAATCCCATCACACTCACAACCATTTTCAGTGTTGTTCCAACGTGGTCTTGACAAAGCATTTCTTGGGAAACACTGAATTAATTAATGAACCCTTTCCTGACGCTTCTGCTCTTGGAAGCACATTGACTTGTCAGAATCAGCTCCTCATTAGGTTTCTTCTTGTGGAACTGGGCACCTGTCCAGCTTGAAAAGAGAATCACTCGGTTGTGTTTGCACTGGCAGGGACCTGCCCCTCCGAGGTCCTGCTATCAGCCAGGTGGGAGCTCATGAGGGTCAGGGTGTCTTGGCGTGAGCTATGACCTGCACTGTCCCTTCTTGGGCCTGGCACTGTCATGAGGGGGCTTCCTGCGTGTGCCTCCTCCCCCCCACACACACACCATTCACTTGATCATGTGGTCTGTGTTCTCCTTTCTGACTCAGCACCTTTGACTGACCTGCGGTGACTCCCCATTGACTTAGGCTTGGCACCCTATCTCATAAATACCCTTATGAGAAGCCTGGGTCCATCCTATACCTATCCTTTGACCCCAAGGAAGTCAGATGTCACATTTGGACACATCATACTGAGTGTAAAGGAAGAAAAAAACTTCATCTGTGTGAAATGGAGAAGTTCGACCCCTGCTTTAGTCTGTAATTATATAACGGTACTAGTTTGCATAGGCTGCCATAAGAGAGGCCCACAGACGGGGTGGCTTGAACACAGAGATTTATTTTCTTATGGCTCTGGAGGCCGGAAGTCCAAGATCAAGGTGTCGGCGGGGTTAGTTTCTTCTGAGGATGGGACTAGAGCCTGAGAGAAGAAAAGGCAGACTTTTCCCATTTTAAGTGTACGTGAATGCAGATTGTTTAGAGTTCTCTATGAGTGTCTATTTTCTCTATGAAGTAGGAGGGAAAGTCATGGTCTGAAAAAGGGTGAATAGTGGGGCTGGAGTCTTCAGAGTGTCATCTACAGAAATGTTGCTGGGCACACCGAGAGCCAGCTAGTCCTCATTCAACTGCGTTCTCTCCTAAGGATGCTCGTCTGAGCTCCGAAAGCCACCCCCTTTCGATTCAAATAGACCCCAGCCATTAACAATTGCCCTGACCCTTCACTTCCCCTCATGTTACAACCTGGCCAGAACTTTGTGGAAGACACGTGTTGACTAAGTATCTGTCAACAGGTCTATAGGAGTTTGTTGTGCTATTCTTGAAACTTTTCTGTAGGTTTTTAATTTTTCAAAATAAAAATGCAATAAATGAGTGATTTGAGAATCTGGCCAAATCTTTTCCCAACCTGAATCAGGTTGGTGTATTGTTGCCCCTGAAGGAGACCCCTGACACCTCTCAAGGACAGGGAGATGGTCAGTGGCATTCAGGTACAAAACCCAACTCACTTAGCCCTAGACCCTCCCTGTACAGAAACAGACACTGGAGATGCTGGGAGAGAGAAGCTGCTGGATCGGGTGGGACCCTCAGCTGCCCTCTGGGCTGCCCCTTGTACTCAAGCTCGCCATCTACTTGCTGTGTCCGGGGAACTCCCCACTGCCGCCAGCGCCTTATCATTGGCTTCTGCTCTAGTTGAACATGTCAGTTGGAGCTTCCTGGTTGAAGTAACTAAGCAGCAATTTAGCTTTCAGTCTGGTGTTGCCCAGTCTCCTTGTCCACATTCTTACCTCCGTTGTGCAAGGCTGTGGTCCAGTCGGCTAGATGCTCGCTAAACTTACTGCTGACTTCTTGTCCTTTCTCATCTGAACTTGCCCTTTGGCTCCTGGGGAGTTCTTGGCTCCCGACTGCTGTCTGTCTTTGACCTGCTGTCTCTCTTGATGAACCTTCCGATTTCTGTCTGCCAGCTTTCAACCACTCCCTTGAACTACACACATATTCCTGATATTACTTAAACCACGGGCCACGACGCTAGGTATGTCCTTGGGTTTGGTGTCCTCTCATTTCTCCTGAACTGTGTATATCCTGCCTCTCTCCAGTTTTTTAGACTTGGTATTAACACCCCGTCCAGCCCTGGCTAGCTCATTGAAGCCATCGTGTGTTTGTACCATGCACTAGGCTTTTGGACAAACTCGGAATCCACAGATGCGGCTCTGAGTCACTCGCCTCGACCTTCATCTCGTACCTGGTTCTGCTTACATCTTCTGCAGCTGCTTCACTTGCTGCTACCCCATTGTCGCCCTCACCCCAACGACTAGACTTAATGCTTTCCGTTCTTTCCCTAGTAATGATCTCCAAGCTTCGCTCCTGTGGTTCTAGGTCCCAGCTTGGCTGAACACCCACTCTGGATTTAACTCTTTCCTGGCAGCATATTTATGAAGAAGCTCACACCAGCCCCACAAAGGGGAATGGAACAAAGACCTTTAGCCTAAAACTATTGGGTTAAGTAATAAGTATGTCAGTTATATATGTTTTTAAGTTAAAAACAAATCCCCACCCTAAAGAGATCAAAGGTTCAAAAGTAGAAAGAAAAACAGAGAGAAAAAGAAAGAGAGATGGCAGAAAGGAAGAAGGGAAAGAAGTAGAGAAGCTATAAAAGTAGTAGAAGAAAACAACATTTTTTTATAACTTTGGAGTAGGGAAAGGTTTTCTAACTATGACCCCAAATTGAGACATCATAAAATAAAATATTTATAAAAATTCATCTTTATGATAAATAAAACATTTTAGCCTAAAAAACAAGCAAAGTCAGAACATAAGAAATTGAGGAAAAAACATTTCCTACCATATTACAGACCAAGAGCTAAGCTCATGAATATATAAAGAGCTGCTACAAAATCACTTTCTAAAAACCAACTCAGTGAAAGAATTGGCAAAGTACGGGAATGGACAGTTTACAAAAACAAAACGCAAATGGCTTTAAAACATAAAAAAGATATTCAGCCTCACTCATAAAATACAAATGCCAGTTAAAAGTACATTGAGCCCTGGCTGTTGTGGCCCAGCTGATGGAGCGTCATCCCCATACACCAAGGTAGTGGGTTCAATCCTGAGGCTGGGGCCCATGAAAGAGGCGACCAGTGAATGCACAGCTAAGTAGAACATCAAATCGATCTTATTTCTCTCTTTCCTTTTCTCTCTTTCTCCTTCTTACTCTCACTCTCTCACAAATCAATACGTTTTTTAAAATTAACAAAAAAAACAAGAACTACACTGAAACGTCACTTTTCACCTATTAGTGTGGCGAAATCAGCATTTGGTAACACTGATGATAACCGTCAGCGAACAGGCCCCGCCTACACTGCTGGCGGAAGTGCACTTGGTGAAACCCCAACGGAGAACAGTTCGGTCGTGTCTGGCAGAATCAGAAATGCATTTACATTTTGTTCCAGCAGTTCTGCTTCTAGGACTTCATGAATATTCTCACATTAGTGTGAAATAATCAGGGATCGAGGACATGTATTCCAATATTATCTATCATGAAATATTCAGAATGTAGTCAACATTTAATTTAAACATTTTCAAGACTTACTTTAATTTATTGCGATAAGAACATTAAATGAGATCTACCCTCTTAACAAATTTTTAAGTGTACAATACGCTACTGCTAACTATAGGAAGACTCCATTGTTAAAATAATGAAGGAAATAAATCCTTAGGACTCAAGAGACAGGTTCTGAGAGTCAAACCTCAAAACTTTGTAACTTTGTATCTCCGGCCCTACATCTGAGTCTGCAGACTTTTTAAATGCATTCCTTGTAAAAGCCAGAGGGTTATCTGCATTGAGAAGCCCCCATCTCCAACCTGTGTCCCTTGACAAGCTAGCTCGCTCCTGTGGCCACGCAGACCTCTCCGGTTTGACCGCTCCCATGGAGCTGGTTATTGATAGATGGTCTAGCAGTGAACGTACAGCCGCCCGGGAGAGAAATAACATCAATGGAAATGAAGACAGAACACTCTCTCCAGATTCCTTTTCATCCCAGTAAATGTGACTCAGAGTTTTTTCATAAAAACCCCATAAAACAAAATATTTACAGCAACTGCGCTACCTATGAGGGTTTTAGAAAAATATCAAAACTGCCTACGGCTAGAATGAAAAACATTTTAAAGGCTTTTTGTAAAAGCTAGTCATCTCAATCTTTCTAGTGATGGAGAAAAAAGACAACATATTTTTGACAGCATCTCTCTAGATTTTTTTTCCTCTTTTTTTTTTTTTTTTTTTTAGTATGCAATTAATTTTAAAGCTTTTTTTAAAAACATAAATTGAGTGGATCGGTGTGGAAAAGTAAATCGATACACATCAGACTAACGATAACTAAAAGGAACTGAGTGACCCATATATTCAGAGCATCTCAAGAAGGACCGTTTGTCTTTTTTGCTTAGTGCTCAAGAATGAGGACGGCTGGAAGTTGGCAAATAACCACTGGGAAACTGTAAAACAGCCTGTCTGAAATCAGTTATTTTTTGGTGCTTATTTGGGCCAGGCTGGCCCATGCACTGCCATCAGCACGCCGTCTGCCACAAGCAGGCAGCTCGTCACATGCCCACGGCATCCCATGCGTGCCAGGCCCTGGGCATTCTTCACCTGGCCTGGACCAGATGAGATGACTGACTTGCTGTGACCCTTCCCTTCATTTCTCACCTGGAAACTAAAAAAAAAAAAAAATTGTAAAGAGCCACTTTAAGAAGTTATAAACCATCATGAAGAGGCTTTCCTGTGCAGTTAGCTGATTTCATGTTGCAAAATGCATTTCTCGGAGGCTTGCTTTTTAAGAAACGTCTGTGCTAAATACCATGTTAATCAAATACCATGACTATAATCAAAGCTAATAATTAGCTTTCACAGTTTAAAAATGGCCATTTTCTAATCATCCAAAGCCAGAGTTGCTGTAATTTCTGAAACTGTTTTTATAAAGTCTTTGTCACAATATTACGGACTCACATATGGAAAGAAAGTATACAGTTAACAGAACGTCCATCAGCAGTGCCAGTTCATTAGGCTAGGTTTGCATTTTTTCCAAACTGTAGAGTTTTCCCCTCTTTGTGCAGGAAGTTGGAAAAGAAACTAGAAATACAGTCGGGTTTTACTTTAATTACTGACAGGCAACCAGGGTTGCGTTTTTTGTTTTTGTTTTTCCCCCTCACTTCTGGAATATTCCATTCCATATTGGCAAAACACATATTTCATAACAAAAGCAGAAACAGAAGAAAGGTATCATGAAAACAACGCCCACGCGGAGTTCAGGTTCTCCCTCCGAAATCACTGTGTACCTGCTTGTTCCCTCCCATAATGCAAGCTTTATTCCAGGTAAACCACACGCAGCTCCATGTCTCTCCTCGCAGAAGGGCAGGGTTTCTTCCAGTTGTCGGCATCAGACGGGAGAAACAAGGCCAAAAGCAGGTTGAGCTGAGGTCAGGTCCTTGGAGGTGCCAGCGCCTGGTACAGGGTAGAAAAGCAGAATTGGGGATGGGTGGAGGTCAGAGCTTGAGTCAGTAGTCAGAGACACCAAGTTCAAACCAGGACAAGCCAAAACCCAAGTCTTGGGGGGCAAATGTAAGAACAAATCAGACAGGGATCGATGAATAGGCAAGTCAAAGGAGACTAAGAAACATGTGAGGTAGCTATGGCTGGATCTGTGCAGACATTCTGTGGAGTGTCTGGACCTCTTCCTCTACAAGCAGGCTCCTGCTGGTCTTAAAGGAGCCATACTCTGAAAATATTAGAGAAGGAACCAAAAGCAACGAATCTAAGATGGAGACTTGTTTATGCACAAGCAGGCACCACCATCACCACAACCCCCAAAAGGAAGATCTACAGGAAATACACAAGCGAAAGATTAGTGTCACTGTCATTAGAACTGTAAATTATTTATAGCTAAACTGTAGCCCTCTTGAAATACAAAGACGGATATATTACTTACCCCATAATTCATACATTTAAAATATTTGCTGAGTACCTATAGCCAGGCACTGTGCTAAAAACCGGGGGGGGGGGGGGTAGTTAAACAAAATATAGTCTGTGCTCCCAAAGAATTCACAGAAAAAGAGAAGCAATTTCAATACAGTGTGATGAGTACATTGCAAGGGGAAGTATGGAGTTTGGGACAAGATAGAAGGATAGCGCAAGGTTTCCAAAGGAGATGAAGTCTAAGCTGAAGGCTGAAGGAGTGATGAAGAACCTGTCTCCTTGCTTGAGTAGTGTGTTTTAATTAGTCTACAGAGCCACTGAGAAGCTGGAGAACACTCAACAGAAGACAAACAAATGCAGGCCTAGCCAGGAGGGGCAGAGAGAGTAGCATGGTTTGATTTTGAATACTGTCAGAAGTATCATTCTCAAAAAGCTAAAAGAGAGAAAGAGAGAGAGCATTCCCCATCAGGGTACATACCTGGGTTTCAGGTTCAATCCCCGGTCGGGGCATGTGCAGGAGGCAGCTGATCAATGTTTCACTCTCACATCGATGTTTCTCTCTCTCTCTCCCTCTCCTTTCCTCTCTCTCTAAAAATAAATTTTTAAAACATGTCCAGGTCCTATTCATTAGTAAATAGTAAGTTAAATAAAGTTACATTTGCTGAGAGTCAGATAATGCTTAGGTAGGCTTGCTAAGTGATGGCCTAGCTAACGAGAAAACCCACACCAGCATATTTTGGATCACTGGTCTTTATAGTAACTCTCTGAAATTTATCAACTGTGAAGGCATCCCCCAAGGGGAGTTGTGACGATTTACAATGGACATTGATGACTTCCATAATTTTTTAAAAATAATAAATGGTTAGGCTTCAGGGAAAATAGCCTGCTGGAGATGACCCAGCTAGTACAAGGAATTTAAGTTGCAACTCAAACTCAGGTCTGACTGACTTAAAAGCTGTGGGATGTGACTGAGGACTTGTCCACCACATCGGTCAGGGAGAAAACTCCTTTAGAGTCAAGGGCTGGGACCTGCTTTGCTTCTCCTGAGAATGCTGTTCCAGAATATAACTGCTTTTCATCCTAATCACCAGGAAACTCAGAGTCAGATCTAGCACCTAACTCCCATTTTGTGGTTTCAAGGTGAACACTCTGTCTCAGCAACAAACTGCAAGTTAATTAAATTGCAGTCCGGGCCCACATCAAAATATAGCTACTGGGTCAGACCCAGCATCTTGGGCTACATCTTCATCAGGTTGCCTCATTGAAAAGTCAGGATTCATCTTAACAGACAAACGATCAAACTTGAGTATGCCTGAGACTCACCTGAGGTTACTCATTAAAAATATAGATTCCCAAGGCTCATCTCCACAAAAAGACTTTATACAATTATTCATAGTAACCAAAAACATGGAAACAACCTAAATGTCCTCAAACAGATGACAGGTAAACAAACTATAATGTATTTATAGACTACTACAATAAAAAGGAACAAGTACTGATACACCCAACAACCTGGATGAGTTTCACAAACATTAGGCCTCCATTTGGTCTTGTCTCTATGACAAACCTTGTCCGACAGGTAAGGGAACCAGTCCTGCACTTGCTCAGGCCCCACTTACCTGGGCTCATTTAACTACTGCCACAGCTGGATGTCCAAACTGCCAGCCTGAATGAGACACTGTCCTTTGAAGAGACCACTCTGTAGCAGGTTGACTACATTAGACCCCTTCCACCTTGGGAAAGACAGAAATTCATCTTGCCTGGGATGACATGAATTCCAGGTATGGATATTTCTTTCCAGCCTTCAGTGCCTCAGGGCAGCACTACTGTTCAAGGATTTAAATGGTTCTGTCCGTTGAAATAAAATATCTCATCACAAAGTGGAAACAAGGGATCTACTTTACAGCAAAGGAGGCTTAGCAGAGCAGTGGAGTGGCCTCTTAAGATGTGGCCGGGGCACCAGCTTGGAGATGATACCCTACAAGGATGGGGATCATCCTCCTTAATGTGTTACATACCCCACATCAACAACCATTGTATGTTGCAATGTTCTCAACAGGTAGAGCACTGGTTCTAGGAACCAAGGGATGGAAGTCGGAGTGGCCCCACTTACCATTACCCCAATCACTCACTTGGGGAATTTGTGCTTCCTGTCCTACAACTTTAAGCATTGTGGTTCTAGTGGTCCTTATTCCCAGAAGGCATAACACTTCTACCTAGGGACACAGGAAGAAGCCCACTGAACCCTAAACCATGGCTGTTGCCCGTCACTTTGGAATCCTTGTGTCAAGAGACCAGCAGACAAGAAAAAGAGTTACCATATTGGCAGGGAAAGTTGCCTCTGATCATCAGTAGGAGGGAGGGAGGGAGAGAAGTAGGTAGTTAGGGTAGTCAGTTGGCCAGTCTGCTGCTACACATATGTACTATATATTTGACACTCAGGTGATCCATCTCTTACTTGACATCTCTTAGTGCTCCATGCTGAGTTTAAAGGTAAATGGACAGATATGGTAGACACAGCCTGAGAAGAGCAAGGTAACCAGAGGCTTATACCCTTTATGAATGAGGACCAGAATCACTTAACTGAACAAGCCACTAGATTCTAGCCCAGGGAGAGAAGTCTAGAATGGGTAGCAGAGGAAGGGGATGGTGAGTATCCATTGCAACCCTGAGATCAACTATTATATCAGGGGCTGTAGTTCATCCTACTAACTCTTCCCTTCTAAGTTCCCCAGGAAACCAGACTGACCAGAATTCTAGAGGAGCTGTTCCCAGACAGGACAAACTCACTATAAGAAGTAAACAGAGCCGAGCGGCTCAAGGGGCGGACTGTAACGGACGCTGTGGTGCTCACCCAGATTCCCTTTTTGGAGCTGATGCACCTACCCTCTGGCTGCTGGAAAGACCAGCTGCTGAAGGCTTACAGCTGTGCCCCTCATCTGGGATTGCTTTCAGCCACAGGACACTACCCTGCACAGCAGGTCACCTATTCCCAGGGCGCAGCCCATGCCAAAAGTGTCGCTGATTTGTAGCTGTCAGTCTTTTGAACACGGAAGATTTCTCTTTTTTAATGAATTAAAAGATTCCCCCTTTCAGCTAGATTTCTGGGTAGACATTCTCAGGGTTTAGCAAAGAAGTGGGCTAATTATGGTGGAATATGGTGGGGGGTAGTGGCTATCTCTGTACCCAAGCTCGAATTGAAAGGCCACCTGGGCAGATGTTTCCAGCTTCTTTAAGACTCTCACAATCCACCTCTGCAGCTGCACACCTGCGCCCCAGCCCACCAGCCTTGCTCATTCGTGTTCTCACCAGACGCCTTGCCCTCCTTCCCCTTCTCCCCCTCCCTTCCTCATACCCAAATCCTGGCTCTGAGGGTTGGATCCTGACCTCATTTATTTGCTCTCCTTCCTTATCTCAAACCTTGTCATTTCCTCAGTTTGCAGCGTTAGAATGTCTGTTTTCTAGCTCTGCTTTCTGAAGCCTTTCTTCTGAGGGTTAGACATCAAGGACTCCTGGAGTGTGGAGTCCTTCCTCTCTCACACAAGAGGGTTTTAGAAGAGGATGGCGGGTACAGCATAGCTCTCTGCTGGGGCTGAGCCTCTGTTCAAAGCGTGTGTGTGGTCCAGCTGCCACAGGTGCACGCTCCTGGGTCTCAGAGGATGGTGCTCAGAACCCAGGGTCTGGTGAGGACTGACAGCATTAAAACTATCTACATGCCTTTTTCTTCTCCTGCAAGTGACTCCTGAGATTCAGTCTATTGGCATGACACAGGAAACTGAAGATCCCCAACCTCACAGAGATCATTATTTAAAAGCTAGCGCTCATGCCATCTTCAGTGTATATTATGATTCCCTTATCTTTGAGTTAAGTAATTTAATTAGCTGGAATTCAATGAGCTTAATTGGTATACTAGAAACAGAAATATAATCACTGATATGATTGCTCAGAGCTTGAATTGAAAGCCTACCTCTGCTCCTTTTGAACTATAATTAATTTGTGTTTGTTGTGAAATATGAGGACGTTTTGAGTACATCAAAATGCATTAACGGGCTGAAGCCCATGGTGTGGTTGTAGTTAGGTATGCCAGGGGGCGCTATGGCCCAAGATTTACATTTTACTCTAAAATCTGTTTTGGGGCAAAGCAATTTTGAATGGGATTTGCCCAGAATGTTTTTATTTTATTTTTATATATAATGTTATCTTTTAAAGGTTGTCTCCTTTCTTTGCACAAAAAGCATTTTTTCCTCTTTATCTTCTATTCATGATTGCCCCATTTTTTTCCCACTCTTTCATTCTACACTCTCTCTCTCTTTCTAATATTTATCTCTCTCTTAGTAGTTTCTCCTTTCATTTAACCTCTCTGTAAATCCAGTACTGGAGGCTGAAACTTCCTTTTTAAAATGACACACATGTTAATTATATGCTAATTATTGTAGGGTAAGGAATACCCAAGAGAGCACACACTGAAAATGGCATCAATCAAAATGCCCAGGGACCACATTTCTGGACCAGAAATTGAGATTTGTGCCCCAATAAGCATGGGGGCATGTGTAGGAGCAGCCAGATAAGGTTTTCGGAATTGAGATAGTAGAATAAAATTCAGGTCACGTGATCTGGATAGCAAGGCTCGCAAAGGCCCAGCCTTGTGTGCTCAAGAGGAAGGCCCCTAAGGGATGACATGGACCTAAATTTCCTAACATTAGTGCCCTAACTCTAGATTATATAATAAAAATGAGTACAATGAGCGTCTCTAGAGCACAGAACTAATATATATGAATAGGAAAAAGAGGAGATGGGGGCACACAGCAGCAGAGAAAAAGACTAAACCAGGTGGGGTGCCTACCCCAAAACCAAGAGTGAGCAAAGAAACGAGCCAAGCCCTGGCCGGTTTGGTTCCGCGGTTAGAGCAATGGCCCATGGACCAAAGAGTCACAGGTTCGATTCCGGTCAAGGGCTCGTACCTCGGTTGCTGTTGGATCCCCGGCCCTGGTTGGGGCCATGCAGGAGGCAACTAATTGGTGTGTCTCTCTCATATCAATGTTTCTCTCTCTCCCCCTCCCTCCCTCCCACTCTATCTGAAAATCAATGGGAAAGTATCCTCAGGTGAGGATTAAAAAGAAAAAAAAAAAGTAAAGAAACTAGCCAAGGGACAAAACTGACCTGGTCCCAGAAAAGATGTCACTGCTTCTCTGGTGAAGCAGGAAAGACATTTATTTGGTTTTCTTTAGTTCCCTCTCCATCCCTACCCTGGCGTCCTCATCTTCCATCCTTTTCTCTTGACTCTCTGCCAAATTTGTGTCTTTGAAAAGAAAGCATAAATTCAGAGTAGTAGGCCTGGAAAAGGACTGCAGTCATGTCTTCCAAGCCCTTGAGCAAGCAACAGCTGAGCCTGGAGCCCAGAGAGGTACAGTGACTCCTCCCCTGCTGAGAAGGAGCAGAGGTACCTCTTGAATGGAGCCCAAGAATTGGGGCTTTCTCATCAACACTATGCTCTGGGTTTTCAGGACATTGGGAAAATGGTAATAAACATTACATCCTTTCAGGAGAGAAAAGAGGAGAGAGAATGGGTGACTTATAAAAAAATAAGAAGATAGAGGAGAAGATAATCAGGACAATAGAAGGAAGAAAAATAGAGAAAAGGTGGCTCAGTTGGCTGGAGCATCATTCCGTACACCAAAAGTTCTCAGGTTCGATTCCCAATCAGGGCACATACCTAGACTGTGGAATCAATCCCCAGTTGGGGCACCTTTCTGAGGCAACCAATCGATGTTTCTCTCTCACACTGATGTCTCTCTCTCTCTCTCTCTCTCTCTCTCTCTCTCTCTCTCTCTCTTTCTCTCCCTCTCTCCCTCTCTCTCTCTCTCAAATTCAATAAAAACATATCCTTGGGTGAGGATAAAAAAAAAGATGCACAGAGGAGTAGGAGCATTGGGTAATCTGAGCTACACTGATATAACCATCCAGTGCTAAACTAAACCATTTAAAATAATGCTGTGGATTCCACCCCTAGGTATGTACCCAAGAGACAGGAAAACTCATTCACAAAAAAGACTTGTAAAAGAATGTCTGTAGCAGCTTTATACATAATGTCCAAATGCTGGAAACAGACCAGGTGTCCATTAATAGGAGAATGAATAAACAAACCATGGTATATCCATTCAGTGGAACGCTGGTCAGAAATACTGCTGCTACTTACATGAACATGGATGAATCTCAGATGTTCTGCTCAATCAAAGGAAACCAGACACAAAGAGTGTATACTCTATGATTCCATTTATATGAAGCTCTAAAACAGATTAAACTAGTCTGTAGTGGACAAGTCAGAACAGCAGTGGCCTGGTGGGGATGGGGGAAGACAGTGTTGGGGTTCACTGGGAAGAGGCATGAGGGGAACTTTCTGCTGTGATGGTAATATTCTGTGACTTGATAGGGTTTGAGTTATACAGGTGTGTGCACCTGTCAAAACACATGGAAAAACAGACTTAAGATCTATGCATTTCATTGGGTGCAAATTTTATCTCTAGAGGGAAAAAAAAAACAGAAAATACTAAACTCTAGTTAATGATAATGTGTGCTTAAGTGTTTAGGGATAAGGAATTCAGCAATTTACTTTTTTTTTATCCTCACCCAAGGAAACTTTTGCATTCATCTTCAGATAGAATGAGAGGGAGAGAGGGAGGAAGAGAGAGAGAAACCTCGATGCGAGAGAGACACATCGACTGGCTGCCACCCACACGACCCCAACCGGGGCCGGGGACAAACTGCAACCGAGGTACATGCCCTTAGCTGGAACCGAACCTGGGTCTCTCTGGACCACCAGCTGACGCTCTAACCGCTGAGCCAAACCGGCCAGGATCAGCAATATACTTTTAAATGCATGAGAAAAAAATGAGATGGATTAATGGATGGGGAGGAGAAAGATATGTGATTTTTAAAAAGCAGTAAAATGTTCATTGTACAGTCTAGGTGGTGGGTATTTGAATGTTCACAGTGAAATGCTTGCAACTTTTCTGCACATTTGAAAATTTAGTGGGGAAAACCCACTAAAGAATACAGTACATATTTTTTGGAAAAGAAAGATTAAAATGCTGTGCATGCGGGTTTTTAACTGGGATTTTCCCTTAACGCAGGTGTGCAGAGAAAAAAGTTTCCTTAACCATTACTTCCCGAGGAGCATCTCGAGTCAGCACAACTTTCCAAAGTTCCTCCTGCAGTCGTTCTCCAACTCCCTCCTTCCTGTATACATTTTCTGCCTCTCTCATATTTTCTACCACTTGCTGTCAGATTTGTGCTTGATACGACCTTCATATTTGATCACTTGTCACAATCCTGGTCATGTGTTTGTTCGAGCGAAAGACATACTGCATGAAGCTCTCTGCTCCTGCCAGATTCTGCATCCTGAGAGCTGGTGTAGGACCACGACTCTGTGCAGAACTGAACCTGAGCTGGGCATCCCTGAGTTCTGATGGGCAGAATGATCTCAGGGTTTGCAGCCCTGAGAAGTGGGACCGTCAGTGCCAAAGCCAGGCTGAGATGGTCAGCCTGGCATCGGCAGCCAACATTCACAAGAGTTCAAGTTCATTTTTAAACTGTGATAGTGAATTAATTCAATGGATTTCACACTTTACTTAGTACGTAATCGTTTTTATTTGTAAACATCTGATAATGTTTAAATCAAATTCCGCAGATGAAATGCTCTGAAACAGAGTGTCTCTTACCAAAAACGTTGGCTGAAAACCCACATATATTTTTATTGTATAGTTCATGGGAACCATACATGTGTAAATGAAGCAAAAAATGTGTGATCTGGCCTCCAGCCCGTGACCTTCACTCATGGGAGGCCTCAGGGCCTCACCAGGGATGCCTCAGGGTACGAGCCAAGACTCTTCCCTGGGACCCTTACACTATTCTTCTGCACGTCCCTGCTAAGAAAGGAATTATACCTTTCTTTTGATTGGTATTTTTCACTGTGAATTAATGTAGCAATATTGATTTCTACGAACCAAATGTGAAAAGCATTCTCTTTTCTTTACAGACTCAAATAGTGACTAATGTGTATTGTAAATGTTCAATAAATAGTCACGTAGGTGACAACGTTTAATGTCAGTAGATAATGGATCTCACCATTCAATTCCCATCTGAAACATAACCCTACCACCAAATGAAAAAGAATCGCTAACTCCACAATAATGTAAGGCGAGCTTTCTATGGATTATGGAAACAAGTCATGCTTATTTTTAAGTATCTGGTCTCCTGACTCTCAATGCTGGAAGTGAAATAAATACTTTCAGATCATGTGTAGAGGCTACTGGACTCCTCAAGCCTGGATGACATGAATGGTTTCTTTCTAGAAGTCCAATCAAGTCCTTATGTGTAGAGAATGGAGGGCAAGTCCCCAATGACCAATTCCATGTCTGTCATGCCCACGGCATTCCCCTGCCGTGACTCCTTTTACAACAGAATCATGATGCAAATGGGAATCATGTAACACCTTGCTTGCAGCTCTCCCAAGGAACTTGCCACATTTGATTTCTCATCCATCACACCCTAATGCCTCTGAGTTTCACACATGCCATGCCCTCTGCCTGGAAAGCCCATCCACCCTCAATCTGCTTTGCAAACCTCCAGTCATAAATGTTGCCTCTTCAGTGAAGCATCCCCTGGCTCACGCAAACAGAATTAGAGGCACTCTCCTCCGTTCCTGGACTCCCAGCCTCCAGACTCTACCTGTTCCCCCACTTACATACCTCTGCTAGGTCTATTTTCCTGAAGTGTAAGTCCAATGATATAATTCTACTCTTTAAGGAGTTTCCATAGGGACCCACTTCTTCCAAAATAATGGGGGAAATCCTGTATTATTTTGCTAGGGCTGCCATAACTTAGAAATCTGAGATCAAAGTGCTGGCAGGCTTGGATTCTTCTGAGGCCTCTCTTCTTGGCGTGTAGATGGCCATCTTCTCCCTGTGTTCTCACACGGTCCTCCCTCTGTGCGTGTCTGTGTCATCTCGTCTTCCTTGAGGACACCAGCCCTATTGGATTAGAGCCCACCCTCAATGACCTCATTTTAACTTAATTACCTATTTTTCTTCTTTATCTTTATTGTTGAAAGTATTATAGATGTCTCTCCTTTTCCCCCCACTCTGACACCCTCCTCCCCGCCCCCACCCCACCCCTGCCTTCCCCACACTGTTGTCTGTGTCCATTGGTTACAGTTCTTTGAAGAGAGAGAGTTAATTACCTATATAAAGGCCCTGTCTCCAAATACAGTCACATTCTCAGCCATTAGGAGCTAGGTTTTCAACATATGGATTTTGACCAGGGCTGGGGCATGGGGGCAGCAGCGGGATGAGAACACACAATTAAGTCCATGACAATTCTTCATTCAGATTTCTTTATATGGCTCCAAATCAACATTTTTAATCCTATCGACCTCGACTCCCACCCTGACTCCCATACGAAGCTCCAGCAAAACCATTCTCAAATAATTTTGAAAAAGTCTCACAGTTCCTGTCTCAGGACCATTGCTCACTCCTACAGCCATTTCTTGTCTCTGTCCATCAGGGCTATTCTCAAGTCCTTCACAAATGCCATCTTCTCTAGGCTTTCCTGTTTCCTTGAGTGGGCACCAGATGCTGTCCATCCCCATGCCTATATCCTTTAGCTCCCCGTTGTCTGAGGACAATAACTTCTCTCCTGTTCCACTGAGTCTGGTGGAACGTCCAGATAGAGCACTCCTGGCCACAGGTGTGGTTATGTGACCCAAACTCAACCAACCAGGTCTTTCTCTAGGGAATTTTCTCCTGGGTGGAAACACACCAGACAGAGGTGGTTGGAGAGGCATCATTTGATCCCGGCACGCTTGATGATTCTTGAGTTCCTCCTCATACAACCGCCACCACTGCCCCAGTCCCTGCCATTCTCAAAACACAGGTTAAGCTCTCTATTTTTCTATTCAGTGAGTTACCCAGAATCCTTCTAGTAAACCCATTATTTTTCTTTCATGTGCAACTGAATATCTCTATTGCTGTACTTTGAACCCCCAGAGCACTATGCTTGTACATCCCATAACACCCCCATTTCTACCTTGCAGGAAATAGCATCCTCGGTTTCCCCACATTTCTTTGTTCCCTTGCTCATCTCTGGGTTCTAGCAGCCAGTCCATTCTGTCTTCATGGCCTTCGTGGGATGTGCTGGAGCAGAAAGAGAGAGGAAAGAGAAGTTTCCTAGTGTAACAGAAATAGCTCCCAGCATAGACAAAAGGTTTGGAAGTAAACATTATTTGTGGTAGAATTCCCCCACCTGCCCACACCTGCCCAGCCTTCCCAGATCAGAGAATGCTCAGGGCCAGAAGTAAGAAGAAAAGGTGGAGGGCACGTGTGGGGAGCCATGTGTCCATCGGTCCTGCAGAGACCAAGCGTTTTATCCTGTGCCCTAGGCAGAAACCAGTGGAGGCAGTGAGACCCCATAAAGACGATTAACAGATGGTGTGTATCTTTGTTTGTTTGGGCTGTTATAATAAAAAAAAAAAACGTAGACTGGGTGACTTATGAATAACGGAAATGTATTGCTCACAGTTCTGGAAGCTAGAAGGCCAAGAGCAAAGTGCCAGCACATTTGGTGTCTAGTGAGGGCCCAACTTCCTGGTTCAGAGATGGCATCTTTATACTATGTCATCACGTGGCAGGAGTGAGCAAGCTCTATGGGGTCTCCTTTGTAAGGGCACGAATCCTGTTCATGAGGGCTACACTCTCATGACCTAATTACCTCCCAGAGTCCCTACCTCCTAATGTCATCATCACCTTGGAGGGTAGGATTTCAACATATGGATTTGGGGCGAACCAAGTATTCAGACCAAAGCAGTTTGTTTAAGCATGCTAGGCAGAGGTACACTGATTACCATGCAACCCAGAAAGGCCTAGAAGTAGCAAGACAATCAGAAAATCCTAAGGGACCATGCAGAGCAAATGAGTATGTCCCTTGGCTGCCTGCATGAACGGGTAGTGCAGAATCACGGGGGCCGTGGGTCTGTGGGCAAATTGTGCTAACAGATGGTACTGAGGACCACAAAGGCACCCCTCTTGATGCCTTGGGATTACGTTCGCTCTGAGAATTAGTCATGACCCAAAAAGTGGCGGGGACCCCCACTGAGCTTATTCCAACCTGGTAAAAAGTAGACTGAAAACAGAAATTGAGTTGTTAAAGAGAAATATAGAAATTGTTCTTTCTTTCCTGAGTTGAATATTAATATTTATACCCCCAACTCACTTCTTTCTGTACTAGTCTTATCCTTCTGGCTGGATGATAGCAGAGCAAGAAGGTAGCTTTCTTACCTTCGTATCCCCTGCAACTGCTGTCTCAGTGATTTATGCAAAGTCGACACTCAGAAATATGATTTTAAGTTGAACTGAATTGAATCAAGTCCAGATTGGGAGATGTACAGCAAGCAGGGTTGGATGACCAGTGACAATGAAACAATTATTCTTGATTTATGGGAAGGGCCCTGAACATTTTTCATACTTTCATGAGAAAATGAAAGAGTTGCATCAGTGGTCTGGCAACATTCATGGAATTTGCTTCTCTGGCATAGTGAAGGTTGTTTGACCCCAGTGATTAGGAGGAGTTGGCAGTGTCTCTCATAGTCAGAGAGTGTTTGCAGTTTTGCAAGATCGAACCACAGAATTGTAGAAGCGGAAGAGATGTTAACCAGATGAGCCAACATCTTCACTTATAAGTCAGGGGGAAAAAAAAACTGAAGCCCAGAGATATGTGGCAATGTATCCAAGTAACAGAATCAATGAGAGAATCAGAGCAAGAATCTGCCCCTTCTCTCCCCGTTTTCCCCATCCAGCTGACGTTCCATGACCTGCCTCTTCAACCAGTCTCTTGGAGATCCTCAACTCTCTTGTTCCATGGTCTCCGTTATCCACCCTCCCATCAACCAGGAAAAAACTCAACTTGGATCATGCCAAGGTTTCTGAGCTATTTGTATACCTGGGCTGCCAAGCTCTGTGTGAGAATCTCAGACGACTTCACAGACTGTGGTGTCACCATAAATTTATGGCAGCCAGACTCTACTGAGCCATTGATGCTGCCAGCCATATATGAATTCTTCCCTGCCCCACTGTCTCACAGTCTCCACTCTAGTTATTTGACAATTTTTCTACTTCCCTCCAACTTCTGACTTCACTGCATACCCTCTGTACACTCAGTCTTACTGAAATGAATTCCTCAAAGCCCTTGATCCCCCACCACTAAACCTACATCCTAAGTCAATCCTAGAATCTGTGCACTAAATTCCACCTCCTCTCAAAGAACTCTTTCTTTGCTTTGTCTCTTCTCTTTTCCCTCTTTCACTTCTTCTGAACTACTTCCTTGTCATCGGCAGGTGAGTAGATACACACAAGTGGTTCCCATATTTAAAATCAAACTCCCTCACCCCCTTTTCCCCATTCCTCTTCCCATAATCCCCTCACTTCTTCTCCCTTCTCAGGTTCTCTATTTTCACTGTCTTCACTTCTTACCGCAGTCTGGCTGTTGCTTCTGATCAATGACAGTTGTCCTCACCTGGGACCTCATTGCTGTTAAGTCCAATGGAGTGTGTCAGTCCTGCCCCTACTAGACAGCATCGATCCTGCTTAGCAGGCTCCCTCTTCTGGAAACATCCTCTTGATTTCTGTGATAACACATTCCTCTGATTTTTCTCAGACTTATCTCGCCACATCCTGACAGTCGTTTTGCACAACTACTGTTCCTGTGTCCATTCCTACCACCCTTTGGGGTTCCTAGGCTATCTTCTCTGGTCACCCTAAATATGGTCAGTAGGCAATGTTACCTACTTCCTTGATTCCGATCACAGTCTAGGTGGAGGACTCCCAGTGCAGACTTGGACCTGAGCACTGGATCCACAATGCAATTAGATATCTGTACGTGACATCTCCAGCTCAGCATGATTGAAACCAGACTCCTTATCTGTGCCCCCAAAACCATCCCTTCTCCTCCCAGTGGAAGGCAATGCCATCCACCCAGTCATCATCCTGAATTCCTCCTCCCACACGACTCCCAAGTTCAATCACTGAAAGGGCTCAAGTCCACTCTCTCAACATTCCTCAAATCAGCCTACCTCTTGAGAGAAAACTGTAGGGGTGCAGTTAAACTCACTGTCAGGTGAAGTGGGTTCCAATCCAAGATCTACCATTTGGTTATGCAAGTAACTTAGCCTCACCATAGTTTTTTCATTTGTAAAATGCAGGTGGTAATAATGGACCTTCTTCTTGGGGATGTTATGAGGGTTAAATGAGATGGTGCACGCAAGCACTTGGAAGAGTGTTGGTACAAGATAGGTATTGGCCATCATCACAGTCTTCACTGTCACTGTCCAGAGTCAGCCATGTCATTCTGTCTCTTCCCTGGCTCATGCTGACATTCTTCCTGTGTAGGAGCTAGTCCTCCCCACAAATACCATCAAAAGGATCTTATGAAACAAAGTATGACCAGGTCACTTCCCTACTCAAAACTTCACAGTAGCTTCCCATTGCTCTTAAAATAAATTTCAAATTTCTGAACATGGCTTACAGGTCCTGTGTGATCTGGCCGGGAACGCACCTTCCTTACCTCCACCTCAAACCCTTACCTGCTGGTTGTTCCAGCTCCTCCTTATCCTTCAAGTCTCTGCTTAACATCCTTTAGAAAGCTGCTATCTTTCACATTTATTGCTTTATTTTTTTTATTGCGTCCACACTAGATTATGAAGTCTTGGGGAACAGGGATTTCATTTGGTTCACTGCTAGATCCCAAGAACTAGAAGAATGTCTGGCATATAGAACGTGTTCAATAAATATTTGTTGAATAAATTAGATGACGCTGAGGATATGATTTTCTCAACACAGTTGTCAGTTTTTTAGGCAGCAGAAAACATTGCAATTCATTTTGGAAACTGAACACCCAGCAAATCTTCTTGAGAAACCTTGTAAAATCTTCTCAGATGACTTCTACACACTCCATCATCTCTACCGTAATATATCTTCGTGGAATTGGCTCCAGAGACCCTTAACCTTGAAGAAACCTTGGTTCTTCTTTTTATGGAAAGATTTTTATGTTAGAAAAGCCTATGGGCAACTTCAACATGAAATAATGGCCTTAATCACATTTGACAACCCTTTCTACTTAAAATTATTTATGAGATTCAAGCGAGTGGTTAGTAAATTAATGACAGATTTCCCTTTAAATGGTCCTTCCCTCCTAATGCTTTTGCTATAATGACTTGCAATATGCAGTAGCCTTTGTTGCTTTTCAAAAGTAGGAAAAAGAGTTTCTTTCATTTTAGAGTGTTCTTTTTAAACATCTTTCCTTAGGCTAAAGCAGATGAGATTCAAAAGGGGCGTGTGTCACTAATTATTATGAGTAAGCATTTATTCTTTTCATATTAATGTTTGGGCATTTTTTTGGTCACCCAACCCTGTTCTCTTATTCTCCCCCTCTCTTTTCTCTTTCCTTCCTCTTCTTGAGAAATAAGAAAAGGAAAAAATAAGAAAAAGTATATAATATATACATGTATACATCCATGGAAAGGGAGGGAGCTCACAATATATGGAGAAAAAAGGGTCTTCATATAAGTGTACATATTCTATTAATATATGTGCATGATACATGTATGTTTGTATGTATATGTGTGTGTATACATAAATACTTAGGATGTCCCACTATGGTTATTAATTAGTTTCCAAGGTCATTTTCATAAATGGGTAAAATTTCCATAGATGCATATGAATATATGAATGTGTATGTACACAAACACATATACATAATATGATACATATGTATGTTACCTAATTTATGCATGTAATATGTACATATATAAACAACATATATATTTTTTTCTTTATTGATTTTAGAGAGAGAGAAAGGGAGAGGGAGAGAGAGATAGAAACACCGATGAGAAAGAACATCAATTGGCCACCTACTGCATGCCCCCCACTGGGGATTTGGCTCACAACCTGGGCATGTGCCCTGACCAGGAATCGCACTGGCGACCTCTTGGTGCATGGGTCGATGCTCAACCACTGAGCCACACCAGCTGGGCAAAACAACATATATATTGATATATATGTCCTGTAGGTGTGAGTGCATATATACCTGATGAGGCAAAACCTTTCAGGAAAGGTTTACAGGAAATCATATGGAAAACAATACAATAATTAATACAAATACAAGAATAGACTCTATTTCTCATATTCACAACTATAAACCTACTTTTGCCCCAACCTGTACACAGATATGCATATAAATATGTGTGTATATATAAAGAAATGTGTATATACATAATGTATGTGCATATTACATATATATTATATATATATAATATGAATATATGTCCATATATTCATATGAATCTCTGAAGATTTTACCCATTAATGAAGATGACCCTGGATATTAATGAACATGTTAGGATATACTAAGTCCCTTACAAAACTATACCACCATACATACATATTAGTTTGAATTTTTATTTTTAATTCATTTATTTTAATGTGTTTTTATTGATTTTTTAGAGAGAGAGAGATAGAAACATCGATGTAAGAGAGAAACATCGATCGGCTGCCTCCTGCACACCCCTACTAGGAATCAAGCCAGAAACCCGAACATGTGCCCTGACCCGGAATTGGACCTGGACCTCTCAGTCCATGGGATGACGCTCCATCCACTGAGCCACACCAGCCGGGCTAGTTTGAATTTTTAATGTTTAGTAATCCCCACCCTTTCAGGAAATGTTGGTAACTTTTTGTTTGATCTAACTTTAACACATTTCCTTTCTTCCAAAAGCTGTCATACGAAGCCAAATAAATAAATGCACTCTAGATGTGGGGGTAATTCCTGAGACTACCTGAAGCACCGACAGATACCCGAGAATGTTACAAAGACAGGCCCAGATGACCTCGGGAAAGCCATCTCATACTCCTTACATTGTCCACTGTCCACTCATCCGGGACAGGTCTCCATGCGGCCACCATGTGTGTCATTGTCCCAGAGAACAGACAGCCTTTCCAGAAGCCGCTCAGGCCCTCCAGATGCATTCCCCTTGCAAGAAGAAATGGAGAAGCCAGACATCTTATCCTCCCACTTCCTGATGCCCCAGGGCAGCTTCCCTCCTGTGCCTACTGGTTTAAAAGGTACATCCCTGCCCTGGCCAGTGTGGCTCACTGGTTAGAGCATCAGCCAGCACACCAAAGTGTCACAGGTTCAATTCCCGGTCAAGGGCATATAACTAGGTTGTAGATTCGATCCCTGGTAGGGGCGTGAGCAGGAGGCAACCAATGGATGTGTCTCTCTCACATCGATGTTTCTTTCTCTCTCTCTCTCTCTCTCTCTCTCTCTCTCTCTCTCTTCCCCTCACCTCCTCCCCTGCCCTCCCTCCCATCTACTCTCTCTAAAAAAAAAAAAAAAATGGGAAAAATATCAAGTGATGATTAAAAAAAAAAAAAAAGGTACATCTTGCTGACAGTCCTACCCAGCAGCAGGGAGGAGGAAACCGCCCAGTGTTTCTGTGAACCAGCCCTGAGATTCTACTGAGTTTTATTATTAATTAGCTGTGCAATCCAGGGCACACCACTTTCCTTCTCTGAAGCTCAGTTCCTCTCCATCAATTAAGGACTTTGGACTCGATTATCTCTAAAGTTCCTTTTAGTCTACCATTCTATTCTAACTTTCTAAGTTGCCATTAGTAAATGTGGAAACACAACTGTTGTTCTAGTCTCCATCTATGCAGCAAAAATGTTTGACCAGTTTGATTAACGTTAAGTATCTTTTGTGCTGAATACAGAATTAGGACTTCAGGAGATGCTAACAGTAGATGGAACAGTAGTCAGTACCATGAAAAAAGAAGATCTTGAAACTAACATGATCTTAAACGGAGAAAATTGCACAATAGCTTACCTCACTTTAAGAGTTCTGAAAGCAACAGAAATTACTGTAACCTGGCGTTCCTGGCACACTGTCTGATTGTTAGGACAGGCATATAAAAACGTCTGCAAAGGCCCTGGCCAGTGTGGCTCAGTTGGCTGAACATCATCCCATGGCCAGTTCAATTCCCATTCAGGACATATGCCCAGGTTGTGGGCTCCATCCTCAGCAGGTGGGGTACAGGAGGCCGCCAACTGAAGTTTCTCTCTCCCTCTCCTTTCCTTTCTCTCTAAAATCAATAAAAAACAATTTTTTTTAAAAAAAGCATCTGGGCCCAGCTGGTTTGGTTCAGTGGATTGAGCGTTGTCCCATGGACTGAGAGGTCCCAGTTTGATTCCTGGTCAGGACACATGTCCAGGTTTCTGGCTCGATCCCCAGTAGGGGGCGTGCAGGAGGCAGCAGATCCATGTTTCTCTCTGACATCGATGTTTCTCTCTCCCTTTCTCTCTCTCTAAAAAAGATCAATAAAAGCATATTGTTTAAATAAATATAAAAGCATCTGGGAGGGACTGGGTGGAGTAGATTAGGGAAGACTCTCAATTCTATATTTATATATTTATATTTGACTTGTTAATCTGTTGGCGGCCGTGAGCACACACCAGGCATTAGACTGGTGGAGTCAGACCAGACCTCGGTTCAGCTCCCTGGGTACTTGAGCTCTGGCTGAGAAAGAATTCAGAGCCAAGACTCAAAGTCTAAGAGAATGTTTCTTTAGAAAGTCACAGAGGTAGAAGAAGTGAGCTGTAGAAGGAATGGGCTCAGGAAACAAGTTACAGGGGTAAAGGAAGGGCCCTTGGAGCTTAGGAGAGTCTCAACAGAATATGCATCAGCTCTCCAAGTGTGTGCTTTCAGGGTCATTGCCTCCCCTGACTGGCTGGCGCCAGGGCAGTCAATGCAGCTGGTCCTGGTGTCAGCCTTGGTGTCACTTATCTGGTTTTGCTGCTTTTATGGGCCTGGAGCTGAAACACAACTGAGATCTAGATTATTCTATGCAGGTCAGAACCTCATTGTCATGGCGGCTTAATGCTTAAGGGCTATTCTCCAGCCCCCTTGTTCGTTCCCCCTCTAAGGGGGTCTAACCTGAAATGACTAGCAACAGGCCAGGGGCATCAAGGTCAGGGGAGGGTCTGAGCTGCTTGGCCAGCGATGGAAAGGTCAGAGGTTCTAAACCACGTGGCCAGTGATATGCTAGGGGAGGAGAGGTCACCCTGAGGTGCTTGTTTTCCCAGTTTTGCCTGTTGCTAGGTACCCAGGGCTTTCTGCCCTGGTGACCTTCTGTCCCTGGCCCATCATCCCCGCTCTGCTCATGCCTGTCTAACTGCCTCCCACAAAACCATGTTTGAATTCGGGGAAAAAAAATAAAACCAAGGAAATGATAAGTAAAATCGAATGACAAATGAAATTAATTACCAGAATGAATTTTGATCAAGTCCCTAGAGGGGTTTATTTTGCTCAAGAGCTACCTTGTGCAGTCTTGTATCTCTTCCCCACCAACAACCAGGAAGAAAGAAAAGATCTTCAGGTGAGATACAATTAAATGAGGGAACACAGGCTTGTCCCGCTCTGTGAGGAAGAGGGGGAAAGCCAGGATTACAGTCTCAGTGTCTCCTCCGCCTTCAGAATGCTCATTTCGTGGAATCTGGCATCTCCAAGCACTGAGTTGAGAAAACAACCGTTCTCTTACTGAGCTGGGAAACCAGACAGGGGTTTTTGCCTAGTAAAAGGACGGTCAGCATGGCAGACAGCATGACCGAAACCCACTAACTCGTCTTTCAAAGAAAGCCTTAAACAAATTTGCCCTCCACTACATCATTTTGCTGATTTTAATTAATTATGGGCAATTTGGCTCGCCACGAGCTAGATGGAAAAGGGAGGGGAGGTACAGAAGGAACTTACCGATGTGAACGTCGCTAATATGTCTATTACCAGGTCTAGGAGGAAAACTTGTTATCCCGGTATCCATTTTATCCATTTCCTATACCAGGGCTCCGCCTGTGGCCCTAATCCAGACTGCCACAGTCCTTGTAAATAAAGTTTTATGGGAACACAGCCACAAACATTCAGATATCTATTGTCTGTGGCTGCTTTCACACTGCAACAGCAGAGTGAAGTATTAATAGTTGAGACAGAGGCCACGTGGCTCAGAAAGTCCAAAATGTCAAAAGTATAAATCTGGCTCTTACAGAAACAGTTTGCCAACCCCGTTCTATAGTAATAGACACGCAGTGTTGTGTCAGGCACGTGGCTGCCTAGAAAAGAGACCACTTCTCCACCTCCCTGTGGCTGGTAAGACGTAAGTGGAAGCTGGGCACCACCTCACCTTAAACCACGAGAGAAGCTTGAGCACAGAGGCCACGCGCAGTGGAGCAGGGAGGGCCTGGTCCTGACGCCATGGAGTGTGTTCCGCACTTGGACACTCGGCCCAGATTTCCAGGCGAGAGAGAAATACATTCTTAGTTTGTGTTTCTTGTCTCTCGCCACTAAATCTAATCCTAATATATTGGGCATATCCATTTTTATTTTTGTTTCTTTATTGATTTTAGAGAGAGAGGAAGGGAGAGAGATAGAGACATCGATGAGAGAGAACATCGATAGGCCGCCTCCTGCATGCCCCCCACGGGGGATCAGGCCCACAACCTGGGCATGTGCCCTGACCGGGAATCGAACCGGCGACCTCTTGGTGCATGGGTCGACACTCAACCACTGAGCCACACCAGCATGTCCATTTTTAACATAAAATGTAGCTAAAGCTAAAAAGATTTTTAAACTGTATCTTCCTTGAACAAAGTCACAGGTTTCTGCATCAAGTCAAAGAAAAGATGTTACTGGAGCCTCTTAAGACAATTCCAAGTAAGTGACCTCCAGACCGGTCGGCAAGAACATGGTTCTGGAGAGCCCAGGTGCTCCTTGTTTGTATCTAAAGCTTTAGTTTTTACAAACTGGCATTTCTTACTTTGTCATCGTCGTCCTTAGTTGGGTGAGGACAGGATGTTATTTCTCGTAATTATAATAATTATTAAACAAAGTTATGAAGCCCTAAGTAATTGAGAATGTCAAATGCAAAATGAGCGCTTTCCTAATGTGTCATCGCAAATTAATGGGCATTTGTCAGGGGGAAATCAGGGACATATTGGCTACAATTGGACTTTTCCCTCTTGCTGTTATTTTTAATTTTTTCGCCTTCATTGTTAAGTGGTAAATCTGTTCCATCGCAACAGGCAGGAAGCCTGCGCCTGGTGACACGGCAGGTGTGGGCACATGTTTGAACAAAATGCCTTTTTATTAATTTAATTAGCACCTGGGCTCACAGGCTGGTGGTGCAAGACCTAGAAGCTGAAGCATGAACACTACAAAATCATCCTTCCCCTCAGTAAAGCCCTCCCTGGGTCTCATTCTCCTCCAGCTTCTTCCAGTATAAAGTCACTTGTCATTGATTCCTGTTGTCACCTATTGGCTTTACCAATCTCTCTCTTCGATTAAAAAAATAAAGTGAAGCTATAAGCCTTTCTAGAAATGTGGCGATTTATCCAAACATGTTTTTTTTTGTTTTGTTTTTTGTTTTTTAATCCTCACCCGAGGATATTTTTCCATTTTTCTTCAGAGAGAGTGGGAGGGAAGAAGAAAGAGGAAAGAGAGAGAAACATGGATGTGAGAGGGACACATCGACTGGTTGCCTCCCTCATGACCCCACCAGGGCCCGGGACCAAACCGCAACCGAGGTACGTGTCCTTGACCGGAATCGAACCCGCGACTCATTGGTCTGCAGGCCGACGCTCTAACTGCTGAGCCAAACTGGCCAGGGCCCAAACATGTTGTTTTTATTTGATGAGAAAATGTTGGAGAATTAGAGAACAAATACTCAGTAATATGTTTACCACAGAATCATAAAATTTGGGATAGTGAAAGATACAATTAAAATCACTTAGCCTCCATAACTGAGCACAAATTCTACTTATTAATGTTGTAGAAGCAAGGAAGAAGAAGAATTGTGAACTGCAGTTCTGCTTATCGTATGGATAGTAACACCAGAAAATATTTTATGCCTCTGGCTTCTTACTGCTAATTAAAATCAAGTTTTACAAAGTACCCTATTTTGCCCTGGCCGGTTTGGCTCAGCGGTTAGAGCGTTGGCCTGCGGTCCAGAGAGTCCTGGGTTCAGTTCCCGCTAAGGGCATGTACCTCGGTTGCAATTAGTCCCCGGCCCTGGTTGGTCGTGCGGGAGGCAGCCACTCGATGTGTCCCTTTCACATCGATGTTTCTCTCTCTCTCTCTCCCTCCCACTCTATCTGACCAAAAAAGTGGAAAAATGTCCTCCAGTGAGGATAAAAAAAAAAAAAAAAAAGTACCCTATTTTGTCATTTAAGAGTGTGGGAAATGTCTCTTGGGTTTGGTTGTGATATGAACACTCAAAGCTCTAATCAAGGAAGAACTTTGTGTTTTCTACTCGCTCACTTAATAACACAAGTGTTCAGAGAACCACAATTCACTGATTCACTTATTCTCATCTCTAACTGTGAATTTTGGTAATAAATACACATGTACCACTGAGAAAAAATATTTTGACACTTCACATGTGCAAGTAGAGAATTGATAGTGTCAGTTTCAAAAATGATTTTTGTCTTCTGGCTTAAATATCCAATGGCGCAGATTTTGAAATTTGTAAAAAAACAAATTTGGTCTTAAAAAAGCAAGAACTCGCTTTAGTTTTGTGAACTTGTGTGCCTTTCAAATAAAATTAAGAAAGTGGCTCTGGCCGGTTTGGCTCAGCGGTTAGAGCATCGGCCCGCGGACCAAAGAGACCCGGGTTTGATCCCAGCCAAGGGTACGCGTACTTCTGTTGCGGTTCGTCCCTGGCCCCAGCTGGGGTTGTGCAGGTGGCAACCAGTCAATGTGTCTCTGTCACATCAATGTTTCCTTCTCACATCGATGTTTCCCTCTCTCTCTCTCCCTCCCACTCTGTCTGAAGATAAATGTAAAAATATCCTCGGGTATGGATTAAAAAATAAATAAATAATTAAGGAAGTAAAAAAAAATAATAATAATAATTTAGCCTCAGCTCCTCAGTCTCTGGAAGAGGAAACTGAGGCCCAGAGAACTGAGGTGTTTTGTCCAAAGTCATAGAAAAATCTGGACTAGAAAACAAGTCCTTGACTTCTACCCCTGGAAATAGGACACCGCACGGACTGTGTTTATGAAGAGGGTTTTCACAGCCCAGAGCTGTTTCCCAGAAAGCAGGGACCCTCCTATAGCACGGGGACCGAGTTGGGATAGCCACGGTCACAGCGTGGTCCTCAATAAAGTGAACTTTGGGACTCACAGATGTACCGTGCAAAGGTTCAGCCACCCGAGGGCAACCAGAAAGGTCTATCATTGTTGCGATTTTGCTAACACAGGAATCTGAGGCGTGCCAGGAAAATCTTAGAGGGAGAGTACGTTCAGGCCAAGCACCAGCCCACCATCACTCACAGCTTTGTTCTTCTCATCGTGTAAATGAGTACTCAGTAACAACCACAGCGTGGTTTTTGCAATAATTTTTATTGTGGAAAATTGCTCTTCTGTTTAAAGTGATAGTCAGTTCAAACTGACCCAGGCCAAAAATAGGGGGAGTGGGGAATGATGGATTCTTGTAACTGAAAAGCCTAGGGTAGCATGGCTTCAGACAAGGGTATAGACATCATTACAGATCTGTATCACCCTGGCCAGGCGGCTCAGTTGGTTGGAACATCGTCCCTCACACCAAAAGGTTGAGGGTTTGATTCCTGGTCAGGGCACATACCTAGGTTGCAGGTTTGACCCCTGGTCAGGGTATGTGTGAGAGACAACCGATTGATGTTTCTCTCTCTTTTTCTTCTCCCTTCCTCTCTCTCTAAAAATCAATAAAGATTTTTTTAAGAAAGAAAGAAAAAAAAAAAAACAGAAAAATTTCAGGACCTAGGGCTAGGTGAGGGTTCTTAGACTTGAAGCCAAAAGCATGATGCATAGGAGGAAAAAAGGATAAAGTGGACATCATCAAAATAAAAGCCTTTGTTCTGCGAGTGACCAGATGACGAGGATAAAAAGGCCAGCAGCCCAGAGTCCAGTGCAGCAGAAATACAAGCAACAAGAATCATGTCTGTGGTCGGGGCCCAAGGAAAATACTGTGAGAATGCAAAGAAGAAAGTGATTAATTTCAGCCAAGGGAATCTGGGAAGTCTGAGAGGTGATAACTGAACTGGGATTTGAAAGACAAGTAGAATTGCAACATTTGGTCCCAGGAGGAAGAAGAACATCCAAGGCAGAGTTAGCAAAAGCTCCAAGACAGGAAAGTGCAAAAATGTTTATACAGCGAGCAGCCCAGTGCAGATTACAGTGGATGGGAGGAGAGGGGAGGCAGTGAGCCTGGAAAGGTGGGCTGGGGACAAATTGTGCAACTGGGTGCAGTGCGGACGTAGTCCTGTTCCCAAATACTTTACAGCTACAAATGTTAAGTTCGGTAGGCGGTACAGGTGTGAGCTCTGGGCTGTCAGGAGAATGAGTACAGGTGTGAACTCTGGGCATCCAGGACAATGGGTACAGCCATCTGTCTGGGAAGGGTGGGGCAGGAGTGGGAAGCTGTGCTGTTTCTCTTCTGCCCTCTGTCTTAGGCTCCGGCTTTGATACCTGTCTGCCTTTTGCCCCATGGGAGTGTCTTCCTGGTTTCTTCCCACAGTCTTTCTCAGGCTGAGGGCAACACTGAAAAAAACCTCACCTGGAGCACTTCCGGTGGGATTGGTCCTGCTCTGTGCAAGGTAGGAGCCACACCTACTTCCTGTGTCTAGACTACAGTGTAGCATTTCAGCTGCAAGGGGGAAAGTAGGTCAGTTAGCATGTGGTAAATTCTTTACTCTATTTTTCGAATTTGTGGATACCCTAGGATTTTTAAAAAATCACTTTATTATGACCATCAGGGTTTTACATCCACTTTTGACACCTACTTGCCTAATTTTATCAGGAAAATGCAAGTGTCTGGGGTGCAAAGAAAATTTTATTCCATTGCCTGTTTTTTCCAGGTGGCCTTATTGGTATGTTCAGAATATAAGTCTTTTTGCACTGTCCAAGTAGCATTTCCTAATTTCAAGGCAATTAAGATAGCAATCTTCCAACAACTAGGGAACTGGATTGGATTGCTGGATATTTACCTAGTTCTGATCTTGTAGTAGAAGGTTTGGAAGGAAGAAGGTAGGGAGAAATAAAAGTATCATGAACAGAAGAGTGGAAAACATGGACTGGCTTCCAAATGGGAGGGAAGATCGAATGTTTATTGTGGACATTTGCTGATTTCCTACCTGTCTTGTATCTGTCTGTTGCTCGCCTACCATGTTATTCAGGGCATGTTTGTAATTTTTGTTCCCATCGTGGTATTTCCCCCTTGATTAACTGCTGAAGCACACTCGAATGCTGATGGCATCCATAGAAAAATTAGAACCCTACCACAGGCCTTTTCACTGCTGAGATGAAGCAGTGGTTGTTGACACTGACCTACGTTTCTGGGACATTATCAGCAAAAATAAAATGTAGCTCTCACCGTCCAACAAGAGTTTGGTTTCTGAAAGTATTCTGCCAGGACAGCTAGCCAGGACCTCCCTACCCAGGTTCCAAGTCTGAATTCAACACATGTTCTTAAAAAAAAACGGTCAGGAGAATTATGCAAATTCAAAAGAGGTCTCTTCATTTGCCATTCCACAGAAAAACCTAATGGGAGGAGAGTAATGCCATTTCCCCCATAAAATGGTAGTATAATATCTTTTTTGGTTATTACCTATTCATTGCGAACTGCGGCCTAGGCTCCTTTAGCATCTTTCTTTTCTTCTTCTTTTTTTTTTTTATCCCCAAAGTGAATATTGAATCAAAAAGCAACTTACTTTATAGACAATAAACCAAGCTTGAAGGACATTGGAATTTCTTAAATTCCCTGTTCACATTGTCTGAATACTATAGCTGTTCTTTCCAATATATCATACAAACAAATGGTGTTGATGAGCTATAAAGTTTTTCCTGGCACAAATGTAGTGTGACCTGGAAAACACACTTCATCATTCATGACTATCATGTCTCTCCAATTTATGCCAATAAAAACTTGGAATAATCCAAGATATATACTTTATACGTATTACATTACATACAAGGATACAAGAAGAGCAGCTCAAACGCTTAAACCCCGTCTTTGGCAATCAAGAAAGAGAGTTCAGGGTGAGAGGGAATTTCTCAGAGGACTTTGGCCAAGTTCATGCAAAAACATCAGGACACAGAGAGAGCAGAGAAGAGAGACTGAAAAAACTCCACAGAGAAGATGAATGGGGGATCAGGGACCTGGCAAATGATTCAGATTTCTTCAGGGAGAGGAAAAGGAAAGAAGACATTCCCAACAAAGGACACTTCCAGGGAGAGCCACCTGGTCATCAAATGTGGTTGCAGCATCAGGTCCAGGAATGGAGACCAGGAAGGGATACGGAGGTCGTGCTGTGAAGATTATTATTAAACATCTTCTTACAGAATGTGGATCCATCGAAAGTTTTCCGTAGGAGAGCTGTGCAATGACAGTCATATACCAAATGCTTACTGTGTGTCAGCTGTCCAACACATGAAGCATCCTAACTCCTTTCTTAAAGCCATCCTCTAAAGGGTGTACTATTCCCATTTTACAGGTGAAGAGATTGAGGCATAGACTCATGAACTCACTTTTACAAGGTCTTATTTTTGGTGGAGCCGAGATTTAAACCTAGGTCCAGAGCCCATGCTCTATTGCTTCTTGAGGAAGTCATTACTGTGTTTTAGAAAGATACTGCCATGACTGTGTGAGGATGGGTTAGAGGAGAGGACGGAGGCAGGGAGCCCAGCCAGGAGGCCATGGCAGCAGTCCAGGTAGGCATATGATAGGACCTAATGAGCAGATGGGTATGGAGGAGAGGATAAAAAATGCCCAAGGCATCTAACTTGAATGCTTAGGTGGATGGAGCTGCCAATATCAGAGACAGAAAACAAAGGACAAGATATAGGATGGGTCAGTTGGATAAGAAAGAATAGTGGGCTTTGTTTGGGGCCAAATGATTTGAAATATGAAGGACGTTCAAGTAGAGGGGTCTGCAAACCGGTAGAAACTCAGATCTGGATCGTGGGAGAGGTTGAGGCTGAAGACAGGGAGGGAGGTGGGTACTCTTAAAGGTGGTGAAGCTGTAGTTTCAGAGCTCCTCCCATGCAGGAGCCCTTCCAAGCCCCTGGTGGGGCCCTACCTATAGATTCATGTCGTCATAAGTGTTTGTAAAAATGTCAAAAATAGATTGTGGAGCTGTGATTGATAAAGATAATGCCTGTTACCTCTTTCCACCCAGCTTCCTCTCGCTCACCTTCCCCTCAGACCCAGTGGCACTGGAACACTCCAGGCATTTGAGGGGACCTGTTTAGGGGGAAGCCGAGTTAGAAATACAATATAGTGTGGGGTTAATGGGATACGTCTGTGTGGTTTCCTTGCATAGTTAAGTTATTGGTAGTCATGCTAGTATAGAAATTGTCTTCAAGAACACCCTTGCCCCAAAGTGTATAAACATCAGGTATCACAAAATTTAGTTGATTCCTTGGATTAAGTTGGAGGTGATAATTGGATATAATTGACAATTGAAGCCATAACAATAACAATATTTCACAAAAAGAGAATGTAGCAACAAAAAAAAGATTACCAAGAATACAAAATTCAGGAATCCACATTTAAGTGGTGGGTGGAAGAGAGCCAGATAAAGAAAAAATTATCAGCTAGGTTAGAAGAACCATGAGAGGGTAGGAGTTTGGGAGCCAAAGGAGGACTAGTTTCAGGATAGAAGAGAAGGGAGTAGGAGTTCCCAATGCAGAAGCGAAATTTTTTAATAGGTCAGTAGCAATGGTCTGAGGAGTCCCTAAGTGGTAAGAAACTTGAGGCAATGAGTGTAAGCTACTTTTAAAAGAAGTCAAGTACTGTTTGCTATGACCAGGGTATCCTGTTCAGTGCTTACAAATGTCAATTTTATGTGTCAACTTGGTTGGGTCACAGTGCCCTGATATTTGGTCAACCATTATTCTGGATGTTTCTGTGAAAGTGTTTTTTGACACTTAAATCAATGGACTTTGAGTAAAGCAGATTGACCTCCATGATGTGGGTGGGCCTCATCCAATCAGTTGAAGGCCTGACTAGAATTATGATGGAGCTTCCCCAAGCAAGAGGCCATTCGGCCAGCAGATGGCCTCAGACTTGATCTGCAGCATCAGCTCTTCCCTGGCTCTCAAGCCTGCTGGCCCACCCTGTAGATGGACTTGCCAGCCTCCAAAATCACATAAACCAATTCTGTAAAATCTCTCTCTCTCCCAGAGATAGATAGATAGATAGATAGATAGATAGATAGATAGATAGATAGATAGATAGATAGATAGATAGTTATATCTAGATCTATATCTAACTCTGTTTCTCTGGAGAACCTTGACTAATAGAGTCCTGCAGGGATAGAGTCTATTTAAACATGTCCTCAAATGGTTTACCCAGTATGAGGGGAGGAGTGGAACTCTATCAGACAGAGGAGCAGGAAAAGTTTCACTAAGAGATTGAGTTCAAGGTGGGCCACAAGGGATGGGTTGTATTGGGTAAGCAGTGGTTTGGGAAGAACAATTGATATGGAAGCTGTGTCTGGATGAGGAAACAGGCCGAGCCCTTTAAGGAATTCACAGGAGTCCAGTTGGGATCCAGGTGGGTATGTAGAGCAGGTCCTTGAATAACATCGTCTCATTCAAGGTCATTTTATTATTACACTGATGAAGGGGAAAATGAATTCCCAGTCAGGGCCATTGTGTGTGGATTTCGCACTGGAGTCTGTCTGCGTGGGTTTTCTCTGGTGCTCCAGGTTCCTCCCACATCTCAGAGATGTTCTGATGAGGTGACTGGCCTGTCTACGTTGTCCCTGTCTGAGGAGTGTGGGTGTGTTACTCTGTGATCCCAGGCCACTCTGTCCAGGGTTGGGTCCTGCCTGTGCCCTGAGCTGCCAGAATGGGCTCCAGCCACCCTTGACCCTGAACTGGAATAAGTGGGGTGAAAAATAATTATTTCGTTTTTGTTACTCTTTCTTAAATGTGTGTATAGCTCCCATTTGCTTCCATGTTTAATATTCAAAGTGTTTGGGGTCTTTATGTAGAAGTTGGTGATGTTTTTTGTGACCAGAAATATACCGCAGAAACTTAACTTGTTCATTAGCCTATGGTAAAAGTGGTTCCATTATATGTGGCTTCGCTCAAAGTTGCTGTGCATGACTGGGTTTCATGATACAAACAATCCCAACTAATGTGTGAGGTGGGTTCCAATAGCTCCCTTAGTGTACCGTGTGCTGGGCGCCATGAGAAATACCCGAGAAACTGCAATAAAAGACAATCTCTGCATTCAAGGAGCTCACCATCACTGAGGGAGTGGAAACGGAGAAGGGAAAATCAGAATGCAGTATTGATCTACTCTTTCATAGTAATAAGCGCATGGTGTAAACAAAGGGCCCCTAATCCACCTGTGGGTGTGGGCTGAGTGAGGTGGGGAAGTTCATTTGAAAATGAGTTGCAATTTCATGTGGTCCAGCCTAATAGAACATTACAATGGGGTTCAGGTCCCCCAGGTCAGACGTCAAAGGCTTAATTCAGGACTTACAACAGTATTTTTTGCCATATAGGTCCCCAAAACAAGAGGCCTCCAACTTCCCAAAGTGCAAAATCTGAAATTGGACAGATTCAATTTTCAAATACTTCCATCTCCTTTCTTCATTCCCTTCTTTTGCTGACTGTTCTGCTCCCAAGAACCTCTGACCCAAGGCCTCCAGCCTGCCCTGAGGCTTCCAAACTTTCCATTCTTTAAGTGCTGCTGATTTGTACTAGAAAGCAGGCAACCTGAGTGAGCTAATGCTGATGTGTGAATGACTCCCAAGCCCTGAGATCCTCCCTATTAGGGTTTTTAAGAGAAAATACTAGGAATCTTTAGTGGAAGTGAGCCAGTAAAAACAAAGCCTTTGTGTATTGGTTTGTATAGGCCATTTATAAGTCAAGAGTTCAGAAGGTGGGGCTACCCATTCTGTCTTCCCCATTCAGACATATTTAGTTTGTGACTTTGGTAAGTAAATTTCTGCTTCCTATTTTATATCTAGCTACATTTAACATCATTAAAATGTTGTTTGACATTTGATGGACCAAAATGAGCTATGAAAAATTTTTTCTAATGAACTAAAATAGAGGATCTAAAAACTTGCTTCTTCAAAAAGATTGATGACTCATTGTTCTAAGTGGAAGAAATCATGATGTTATTTCATCTCTTTCTTGCATCTTTTGAATACTAAGCTGGTTGAATTACTCTGTATAGTTACAGCACATGTGTAGTTATTTTTCTAAGAACTGATTTTTCAAAACACCACGCATAATGTATATTTCATGATTTGGATTAGATAAACAAATTTAATTTTAAAACTTTTTACTTGGATCCTCTTCCTTAACATACACTATTTCAAAACAAGTAAGATTTATTGTAATATGCCATAATGTTAATACCAGAAGTTTTAAAGTCATAACATTTGAAACTTTAACAGAGGAAGGAGGAGGAGTTCATTAAATCAGTGGTTCCCAAACTCAGGTCACCAGACTGGCCCTGGGTAATTATATAATCATTACCATCATCATTATCATCATTATATTCATAGGTAATGTTTGTTAAGTATTTAATTTACAACATCATATGAGATACTATTATCATCCCCATTTTATAGATGAAGAAACTGAGGCACAGAGAGGTTAAGTAACTTGCTCAGTTACCCAGATAATAAGTAGTGAAGCCACGATATAAACTCTGGCAGTTGCAAATTCCCTCCCTGTCCCTTCCCACCCGATTTTGACCCAGCTGATCCGGATTGGGCCCTAGAATCAGTATTCAAGTCCCCAGGTGATTCTGAAGCAAAGACAGGTTTGGGAACTAATCCCATTAAATGATTTTACTTTGCACTGATGTCTTAGAAATGAAAGCTCATATGGCTAGTCAAGTGGCACAGTAACCTTTCATGAATAGTAAACAAGTATGTTTAAACAGTCTTCAGTGTTCTAGGGGACTAGTGAACTAAATGGTGTCTCACCCACAGCCCAGATCACCAGGTGTAAAGGCACACATGAGAAGTTGGTAGTCAGGGAGAGATCACAGAAGCCTGGGTTGGAGGTACAAAGTAGGGTTCCCTGCGTGGGGTTGGGGGGCTGTTTGTGAGCTGGATCTCAGAAAAAGGAGCTTGATTTGCAGATGCAGGAAAGGAGGAGGGGAACTATTTCTGTTAAGGGAACCAATGGCAGCAAGCATTCATACATGGTGATCCCCAGAGGGTATTTGTGGGCCAATCCTAGGCCCAACAGGACTGGATGAAGCTGAGAGTTGTTTGGGGGAAGTGCCTGGAAATAAATTTGGAAAAGTAAGTTAGGACAAGATTATGGTAAACCGTAGGTGCCAGGTCAGAGTTTGGACTGAACCCTGTAAACAAAGGGGAGCCACTGAACAGTTCGAAAGGACAAAGACACAGCATCGAAGGTCTCCGTTTAGACAGAACCATCTGTATTCAGTCACTGCACAGGCTGGAAGGATAGAGGTCAGAACCAGGAAAACCACGGAGAAGGTTAAAGAAACAGTACAGGTGTGGGAAAACATCATAGGAAGGGAGTGGGTGTGAGCCAGTTTGGGAGTCAGGTTATGCCACTGACCAGGCTGACTGATTTGGAGCAAACTGTCTGACATCTCCGAGTCTCAGGTTTTCTCCTTGGGAAGTGGATGTGAGGTGATAATGTCTGCCCCCACAGACTGACCACAATAAACAAAAGATTTCTCTAGGATGGGGACTAGCTCTATCAGGGTTTTGAGTTTTCAGGCCCGTATGACTTTGAAAATGTTAGTGTTATCAACAGCAACAGGGAAGGCAGTGGACCTCCATTTAAATTTTTTTTTTCCCTTTATTGAGAGAGGGAGAGAGAGAAAGGAAGAAACATCCATGTGAGGGCGAAGCATCCATAGGTGGCCTCCTTCCTGCACACTCCCTACCAGGGATGGAGCGGGCAACCCAGGCATGTGCCCTGACCCGGAATTGAACTGGCAACCTTTCAGTTCACAGGACGACGCCCAACCAACTGAGCCACACCAGCCAGGGCTAAGGCAGATCTTTTTATCCCCATTTAACAGTTGACTTAACTAGAGCAAAAGAGTAATTTGAGTCAGAATATAAACTACAGTCTGCCTAAATCTAAAGCGTGGCTTTTTGAACTTCACCATATTCTTTTGGACTTGTAAAGTTGTATTTTATGTGATTGTTTTTGGCCTGATATTCTAGTCGGAGATTATTTCAAACTTTGATTCTATCAAGTTAATTATCCCTCCAAACTTTCGGTCAACTGAAAGAGGGACATCAGTTTTGCTGAGATGGGGGAAAGAGATGGAGGAAGACTGTTTTGGAGTAGATGGCCTTCGGCTGTTAGGTGGGAAGCACGATTACACCCAGAGTGGAAGTGGTGTAGAAGCAGCCTGGCTGTGAAGCAGGCATAAAAGGCAATGGAGCCTGGCCGGTGTGGCTCAGTGGTTGAGCGTCGACCCATGCACCAGGAGGTCACTGGTTCGATTCCTGGTCAGGGCACATGCCCAGGCTGTGGGCCCAGTCCCAAGTTGGAGGGCATGCAGGAGGCAGCCGGTTGATATTCTCTCTCATCGATGTTTCTATCTCTCTCCCTTCCTCTCTCTCTAAAAATCAATAAAAAGAAAAAAAAAAGGCAATGGAGTAGTCTAAGAGGAGACGGTGGCACAGGTGGCCTAAATCCTTCCATTAAGAAAAAAAAGAGAGAGAGAGAGAGAGAGAGAGAGAGAGAGAGAGAGAGAGAGAGGAAGAAACAAACAGTAAAGAGAAATTTGCCTCATTTGTGTCCTGTGTTCTGTGGGAAGTCACAGACCAGCAGGCCACTGTCTGAGGAATGTTCAGGCTCCAGGAGGGGGAAGAGATGAGGATATAAAAAAAGCCATCATCCACAGGGACAGGCCTTCCATTTTTACCTCTAATCTTACTATGTGCCCACACAAAAGCTGTGAAATACATCCAAGTTTTCTTATGACTAGGTTATTTAGACGGACGGATAGGATATAAACCAAGAATTTTAAACCCTTGCACAGACTGTGATTACATATTTGGTGACAAGGACACACAAATGGCATACTTCTAAAGATACTTAACAGATGTTGACAGAAGACCACATTTCAATGTGAGGAACCACATATACCGGTGGGACAAGTCTTCTAAGAGAAAGCCATGTGGCTCAGGAAACAGTATGGACTCTGGGGGTGGCCCTGGGCTCAGGGCCTAGGGCCTAGGATTTCTACCCCAAGGTGGTACTAGAATCTCTGTACTGTTTTAGTTTGGAGCAAAACAGGAAGTTTCATTCATCCTGTCTTTTGCCCAGATAGGGTCATTTGAAATCCTTCCTTGCTTGTTCATGAAATTAGCTGGCTCTCTGGTATGTTGTGAATGGACCATGGTATTAACGCAGGAGCCCCTCCAAGCCCATGCTTTCTCCAGACTGTCAGGTGGCTATTTGTGCTGCTAAAATCTGTATTTGGAGTATTTCCAGTACCCCAATGTGACCGTCATCTTCAAATGAACGCAATTAACCACTTCAGCCTCCACCTGAAAGCAATACTGGTCTAGTCACACCTCATACCGTCCACCTATGTAAGTCCTTAAATTCGACTGATTTGTCTTTACAAAGACTAATGGTAAAGTGATTCAACGCCAACATTTACCAAAAACTAAAATAAAAAGTTGGTTCGAGTTGGAAGCGGGAAGCCTGGCACAGTTTGATTTTAGAACCGATTTGCAGGAGAGGAGGAGGAGGTGCCGGGAAGCTCGGGGTGCAGGTGCCGACCGCTGAGGCCTGCAGGTGTCCGGGGCTGGGGCGCGGGCTGCTGCCCTCCCCGGGGGCCCCGATTTGCAGGGCCCTCGCCCGCCGTGACTGTCCGTCAGGCGGCCCGGGCACTGCTTGGTAACTGTCCCGGTCCGGGAGGCACGGTGATTGGGTGTAGTCGTGTTCCATGTCGGTTCAGGCTGTAGGTGGGGTGTGCGCGCCGGGGAGGACCAGGAGGAGCCGTAAGACCCTCTGCTTAACTGTTTCGGGGCACTTTCTCCAGAGGCGGTGCCCCCAACCTAAAAACCCGACCCCTCCTCGCTGGGTCCGAAGTGGCGGGAAGCCGGGTCTTCGGAGGCGGCCCCCAGGCGAAGGAGGCTGTAAAACCTGGAGGAGGATCCGGCGCGCCCGGCCCGGGACAGCGCGGGGCTCAGGGCCCGGCCTTCAGGTAGGAACCCGGGGCGAGCGGCGGGGACCCCGGGGCAGGGGCCGCGGCGGCCGGCGGTTTCCGGGCCCCCCACCCCGCGCTCCGGCCGGTGGGGCGATGGCGGCGGCGGTTTCCCGGCTCCCCGCCCCGGACGCCGCCGGCGGTGCGTCCCGACCCTCCCCCACGCGCCCGTCGCCCACGGTGGCCGGAGCCGGTGAGCCGGTGAGCCGGGAGGGCGGGGGGCGGCGGCGGGGAGGGAGAGGGCGGAGGTTGCGTGGTGCAGGCGGCGGCGGCGGGAGGAGGGCCGGCGGGCGGGCAGGGGAGGAGGAGGAGGCGGGGGCCGTGTCGCACGCAGCTCCAGGCGGGGCGGCCCCGGCGGCTGAGGGACGCAGCCAGACCTTGGCGGGACGGGGATTTAACCGGGGCCCAGGCTCAGCGAGCAGGCGGGGACGTCGCCGGAGCCATTTCGGCAGCAGGGACATGCGGGTGAGTGTGGCGGCGCGGGGCCGAGGGGAGGCGGCGCAGGCCCGGCCCGGAGCCGCGGTGTCGCAGTGACGGGCCCGCGGCGGCCGAGCCCAGGCGCCGGGCGAGGCCTGAGCCTGCGAGCCGCGGCCGTGCGGAATGGCGGCGGGGCCGGGGGCTCGTGGGCGAGGGCGCCGCGGGCGGGCGCGGCGCGGGCCCTGAGTCACCGCGGGCTCGGGGCGGCCGGGCCTGGACCACGCACCGGGAAAAAGCCCGATTCATCGCGCCCGAGGCGGCGGCCTTGTGGCGACCGGGCTGGGGCCGTTCGGCCGTGCGCGTCTCGCCTCCCGCCCCTCGTGCGGCGACCCCCGCGGGGCGCCCGGCCTCGTGCCCTTCCTCCGCGCCCCTCGGGACCGCTCCTCCCCGACGCGTGGTCTCCGGGAGTGCGGGGCCCGCGCGCCGGCGGAGCCGCGGAGCCGGCCGCCCTGCTTTCCGGTTCCCCGCCGGCATTGTGGCGACGGTGCAGGTCGCTATTATTGGGTAACAGTCGCCCTTTGGCTCGGTTCCCTCGGGGGAGCGGGCCGGGGAGGCGGCAGGGATGTGAGTGCGGCGGCGGGACGGGCCGGAGCCCCCGGCGCCCGCGAGTCGGGCCGGGCCTGCGCCGCGGCCTCGGCGCGCCCCCGACCCTGCGCCCCGCGGGAGCGCGCGCTGACCCCGCAGGTAACCGCGCGCGGCCCCGGGGCCTCTCTGCCACCTGGGGACGTTGCGTGCGGCGGACGGGGTGATGGTCTAGAGAGGGAAAGGCTTTGTGAACATTCCTTGAGACGAATCCCCAAAGTCAGGGGTTTTCCTCCGTAGCGAGTCCTCTGCCAAAAATAGGATCCTCTCTTCCGATTGGAGGGCTGCCGTCGCTTTTAGTTCGTAGTTGGGGTTAGTGGTTAGTGTGCAAATACGGAATCGCATCAACTTACTCGGGTATTTATTTGCTCCCGTGTAATGGCCCTTCCCGTGGGGGCATGAAAACAGCCCAGGTTAGGAGTGGAGTAAATGGTCACGCAGTTTTTGAAAGGCACTTATCGGGGTGACAGAAGGGGAACTCAAGTCGCTTTTACTTTAAGTCCCAAGCTTCTAGGACCTAAACATACCTTAACACTCGGCAGATGTGTGCAATTTTAAGTTGAACACTCCATTTTGTGGCCGCCCTGTCCAGCCGGTTTTCTGAAATCCTGGAGAGTTTGTAAGGTTGTGTAAGGTTAGGGTTAGGATTATTTTGTTTAGAAAAAAAAAATGGATATGAGAAGTTTTTGTGTGTGTTTAAAAAGTTCTTGGATATTAGAAAACATTTTACTTGAAAAACTGTTTCACTCTTTGTTGTTTCTCGCGGTAATTGGACATATAGTTGCTTCGCACTTCAAATTTCGAAGCGTGCAAACATAAGACTGGCTTGCCTTAACTCTATTATGCCCATTTTTGGAGGTTTCAGGAGAGTGCTCATTAACTTGAGAGGGGTGGCTGAATTATTCTCTAAGAATGTTAAAACTATTTTTTTTTCTCATTGGTGTCATCTTTTAAAAACTATTTTGCCAAAGTGGGGGGGGGTACTTTAGATATATTAGGGTTTTTCGCCAGTTTATGAAATTCACCAGCCATGAGCTCAGGTCCTTGCAAGGCATGGCCCCACCCCTGTTCCTGATTGTCATCAAGAGGACCAAGGAACAAATGAATGCCTGAGCTGATTCTGCAGTTTGCTTGGCTCTTACATACTCCATTGCCTCTTACTCATTGGTATCTTCCAGAGGTAATTAACTTCATCAGCTTCCTTTCCTGTGCATTTCAGACTATGAATTCCTTGAAAGGAGAGGATAGTCCTTACTTATTTTTGCACCCCCACGACAGCAAAGAATTTGGTCATGGGTACCTCAGCTGTTGTTTTTTTGTTTTAATCCTCATCTGAGGATATTTTTCCATTAATTTTTAGATAGAGTGGAAGGGAGAGAGAGAGAGAGACGTCAGTTGGTTGCCTCCCGCCTGGCCCCAACGGGCGCCAGGGATCAAACCCTTGACTCTAACCATTCGGTTCTAACCACTAAGCCAAACTAGCCAAGGGCCTCAGTTGATTTTTGAATGAATAAATCTTCTGGAATAATTCTGACCTAGTATTTGATCACTTCTGATTTGGGCTGAAGACAGTCACTGCACTTACACTGGGTAAGAATGCAAGCTTTATTGTGATGATTATTATAGCACCTATATCTAATGCGGGGCCCTAACAGACAAATGCCCAGGTTTTCTTTAGCTATGGTAATCCAGGAAAATACCAAGAAAACAAGTTGTGTAACTTTAATTTGCTTTCTTCCCCTCAAAACTAGCTTTAAGGTGTAGATTTTATTTATTATTTATTTTAAAACACGATTGGGGTCTTTTCAGCAGTTAAATATTGCAGCCTTGCCTTTAAAATTAAATCATTGAGTGGTTGAGGCCCTTTCCTATTAGAGAGGTGAGGCAAACCCAGTGGTGGTGGTACAAGTCCTATTGACATCTCTTACAGGAATGACCATTCTTGGGTCCTTGAGGGCCTTGTATCAGAAGTTCACTCCCAGTATACCCAGCAGGCATAGTGTGCCTTCCTTTCAGCATGGAAACTTAAAATGGATGTGCTTGAAATTGAAGAGTTGTTATTTGCCATTCTTCAAATGAAAAATTAGGGTCCAAAACTCTTAGGAATGTGTTTGTGTTTTTATTCTTTGCTGTTTCAGCCTTTTATTTTTTGCTGGTCCCAAAGCCTCCGCAACTGAGTCAGTCTGGAATAAAATGTCTTTGGGGGACCACTTTTTAATGTGTCTTTTTAGATATGTCTGGATAAAAGAGTGTACCATTTTTAAGGACCAGTTTGAAACTAGCTTTTCTTGATATCTGGTAGTTTCTCAGCAAGGTGTGTTTTTCGCTTGCTTTTCAAAACTGAGAAATGCACATTAAATGAAGAATAAATCAAATTTAAATAAAACCGTAAGTTTACTCTATTACTAAGGACTTTGAGCTCCCTGTTTATAATGTATACATCTAATGCACACTATAAACAAGGTAATTATCATAACATGTAATGTGTTTTTTAAAGTTTTTATTCGCACGTATTTTCTGGCTTTTAAAACTGTGTTATTTTTGCTTAGGCATAGAACATTTTGCTTTGAGAAGACATGGGATCTAGTTTGAGCTTAATTTTTCTGGGTGTTCATTTCAGCATTTGTAAAATGAGATGATTTTTTTTAATTGACACTGTTTAAGATTTCTTTATAGACCCTCAAAGCATGTGGATTCCATGGGTATGTCATAGCTTTTAACATTAACAGCATTTGGAAAGCTGTCCTATAAAGCATAATCTTACTCATGTTAGGAAAGCAGAGTTGTGAAGCCCAAGTTTGACAATCTTTTAAAGTTTTTCCCTGCGGAAAAGAAACTTGGATGGAGGAAGCACAGTCTCCTTTCATGCTTCCACCCCAGGCTGCACCATCACTGCAGCCCCAGTTCCCAGAAGCTCCCATGCTACCCTCTCCTCTGCTTTTACTCATGCTCTCCCCTCTATCTGGAGTGCCATATCCCCTCCCTGTCACCCAACAGATTACTGCTCCTTTAAAAAGGCTCAGTTCAGCCCCTATACCCCTTCTCCCCCTTCCCATCCCATCCCAGGCCAAGAGACTTCCTTGGGGTCCTATGAATCCCTGCCTGGGTCACTGTCCCAGTACTTAACCCTTGGACTGGATTTGGTGATTTCTCCTACTAGACAGACCTCCTTTAGGTCAGGGACTGTGTGGCGCGCATCTGCCCCTTAACACACTGTGCACATCAACATTCATGTAACTCCTACTTTCTTCATGGACATCCTTCCTCTTAAAACCTTTACCAAGTCCATGAAGTGTAGGTGCTATTGTTTGGTCCACCTTATAGGTTAAGAAATAGGCTTTTGAGTGGTTAGGGTCAGGTCTAGTAGATGGTAAAGCCTGAATTACTATGAGACACAGGGACCCCAGAGCCCCAGGTTTTTTTGTTTGTTTGTTTTCTAATTTTTTAAAATATGTTTTAATTGATTTTTTTTTTTTTTAGAGAGAGCGAGGAAGGGAGAGAGAGAGAGAGAAACATTGATGTGAGAGAGAAACATCGATCAGCTGCCTCCTGCACGCTCCCATTGGGGATCGGCCCGACACCCAGCATGTGCCCTGAGCGAGAATAGAACCAGGACCTCTCAGTCCATGGGACGATGCTCAATCCACTGAGCCACACCGGCTGGGCAGAGCCCCAGGTTTTAACCAGAATTTCCCTTAGCATGGGATTTATATGAAGGTGGAAGAGGAGAAAAGATCAAAATGAAAATGCTCTAAGGATTGATATCTGATCATTGATAATTATGACAGAGTTCATTATGCAGAACTTGGTCAACTACCAAGAATGAACTATTCTTCTTGGTCTTTTAGTGACTGGACATTGAAGGAGAGGAACTGGGATAGAAATGAACAGGTCTGGAATTTTGGGACTGTTGTAAAATTGGATGTGAAGGTTGTAAAACCACTTAAGACCATTCAGATCTAACAAGCCGTAGTTTTTAAAAAGGCCTGTCTTAGAACATGCTTTGGAAAACAGATTGTATGAATTGTATGCAGCCATTTAAAATATGTGTGCATAAAGTGGGTATGCATTGGTGAACACATTTGAAGTCATTAAAATGGTTGTAATTTTAGGATGGTAAACTTTGTGCTTTCAAAATATTTTTCCAGGGGAAAAAAATTTAAGACCCAAAAGAGAATACAAATGTCTCAGGATGGAGAAAGCCTCTCAAAGCATCACACTAAAAGTAGGGACTGTGAAAGAAATGGTTCATTTGCTTACTTTAAAATAATTTCTCTGTGTTAAAATGCCATAAACAGAATTCAAAGGCAAATGACACACTCAGAAAAATATTGTTAACTTATAAGCAAATTTGCTTTCCTTGCTAAAGATGGCTGATAAATGAAGGAGCAGGAAACATGAAAAAAATGTCAGCTTCATTAGCAGTCCTCCTGGAAATGCAAATCACTGAGATACTGTCTTTAAAAATTTTGGCATACATGAAAAAAATCAGCCCCTTCTGGTGAGGGTGCAGAGAAATGAGCCTACTTATACATTGCTAGAAAGAGTATAATTTAGTATGATTTTTCTGAGAAATATGTAACAAAAGCTTATAAAATATGCATGCACTTGGGAATAGCTAATCTACTTCTAAGGATTTAGTCTAAGAAAATATAAAAAATGACAAGTAGATTAATATTCTGTCACAGGCACGCTGTTCAACTCATGCCCTCTTACTGAGCATTCCTTTTCCGGTTTTTGCTAGTAAGGGCGATTGTTTCAGCATTGTTTAGATAAATCTCTGCATTGCTCCAATACTTTATTTAGTTAATATTCGGTGAACATTAAGTGACAAAAACATGCTACACAACAACACATATAATGTACAAAAAAATGTTTAGTGTGAGTAAATGCATTTAAAAAAGATAATAAACCAAAATGTTAATAGGGATTATCTCTGAGCAGTAGAATTATGGCTTATTTTTATTGTTTTGTTTTCCTCCAATTTTCTACAGTGCACTTGTATTTATAATACGGTGAATTAATTTATAAAAACAACAAAAAGCAATAGAAGCTGTGGGCCTACTTGGGAGCAAGATGTTTCCGTACAGTTTAATGCTGAGCTCATTGGTGTTCGCTTTACTTGCAGGTCCCTTTCCAGGTCTGTCCCTGTGTAGGGGTGAAGGTCTGACTTCCCAGCAAGCTGTACTTCCTGGGTTGGTTTCTCCTTTGCTGGTCTAATCTTCCCATTCTTTCCCCCATATCTTAATCCTTCAACTACCTCAGGTACCCTCACTGCATGCCCTCCATGAAACTATCTTCATCTCATGAAAGGCACTTATGCTTGGGTATTTTATTAAATTATAATACTGGATTATGTACTGCTGAATCGTCTTCACATGAAAGTTTCCTTTCCTTCGTAATGTGAACTTCTATCCCTTTTTGCTACTTTATAACTCTTAGTAGTAGTAGATGTATTTTTAAATTGAATGTTTAAACCTATTGTCATTATGCTTAAGAACATAAATTTGCTTTAAAAATCAAATCAGCCCTGGCTGGTGTGGCTCAGTTGGTTGAGCTTTGTCCCATGCACTGAAAGTTGGCTGGTTTGATTCCTGGTCAGGGAACATACCCAGGTTTCGGGTTCAATCCTTGGGCTGGGGTGAGTATGGGAGGCATACAATTGATTTTCCTCACATTGATGTTTCTGTGTCTCCCCCTCTCTCTAAAAATCAATAAAAACATATTTTTTAAAAAAATAAAATAAGTTCTTTTGGCACAGTTTTTGCTATAGCTTGGAAAATTGAAAGTTTACTATTACTTTAAACAGTGTCTTCTAAATGACACAAATTAGCGATACTGTTGGAATTACGAGAAAATAGGTGCACAGAAATGTGTCACCAAATGCCAGGGGAAAATGCCTTTACTATGTAGAAATTAGTTAAGTATATACTAACTAAAATAGTTAAGTGTGCCTGGAAAGCATCGGAAGTCAGGACCTGGGAGCAAGGCCAGAGAGCTTAGCCCCCCTCCCTGAGGGATGGACGAGGCCTGCTGTGGTCAAATGCATCCTGGATGGGGTTAAAAACAAGCCTCGGCCCACAGACACGTGGGTCCCAAGTGGCCCTTTGCCTCCCTGAGCCCTGAGCTCATGTTGGGGAACTAGGAAACGTTTGGTTTGGGCAAGGGTGGAGAAGAAAAAGTCTACGAGTGCTTTCTTCTGACTTGTAGTCTACAGATTTAAGATCCGTACAAGATTTACTTATAGGTTCATCCTACATGTGACACCACCATTTAGTCAGCGGTTAGTGTGTGCACAGACCAGGCTAAACATGGGACAGTGACTTTGCAGCTGCTCCCCTCGGCTTGCTTCTTGCAAATGCCTCACTTTGGACATGGTGCAGGGATTTTTTACTAGTCAGTCATCAGATGGAGACTCTTCAAATCAGAGGGTCTTCTGTTTGACAACAGGGAAGGCTTAGGAATGCAGAAGACACTAAGCCTGTTGAGCGCTTTTGCTCAGCGTCGTTAGCTGGTATCCTTGTAAATGTGTGTGGGTGACTGCCCTTGTGTGGGGTTGGGTTGGGTTTGGTTTAGTGGGGGCATACCTGGTGAAGCATGTACCTGTAATCACGTTGGACATTATGAATTGTTTCTTTGTTTTGGTTACTATTATTTTTATAACACAGGGGAGGAAGAAATTCTACCTCTACCCTAATTAAATCGACGTGAGACAGATTAACAAGAGAAAATAACCAAATTTAATTACATGCTTGTATATGGGAACCCCACATACATGAGAGGTACAGAGGCAGCAAGTTATCATGAACTGTGTATAGCACTCTGAGCAAAGGATGAGGGAGGCACCCTGGACTTCAGAGGGGAGGAGAGTCATGAGCAGGGTGATAAGAAATGCAGATGTTCAGTAATTATGGAGAAGTTTGCCCTGCCCTACTGGTAGGTCATAAAAAGTTATTTCTGGTGATAACTCTTATTATGGGCAAGGCCCAAATGTAAATTGCTTAGGGGAGACAGACATTTCTCGTGAGCTGGCAGAGTCGCTGTTGCCCTCAGCTCAAAGTAGTCCACATGCCAAAGTGGCACTTTCTGGGGAGGCCTGTTCTGAGTCCCTTCACTGCTGAAGGGGCTCAGCTGTAGCAGTCCACATGTCACTGCATTTTCAGTATTTTTACTTGAATGTGTAGAGCAGTATGTGTTCTGTGGTATGTGAGGCATAGGAGTAGGGGGGAGGAGCCATGAATAAATAAGTTTAGGTATTGCTAGGTTGAGAAGCCTTTAATATGTTAATGTACATATATATCTTCCTATATCTTACATTATGTATGTATGTATAGGGCATGTAAGTGAATGTATATAAGGTTATCCTCAATTTAATAATAGCCTTTGAGGGAAGAAAACCCGACTCCTCCCGTATTAAAGAATGGATCTTGTTTTGTCGAGCACATGCTGATTTTTAGAATCATAGAATGTGAACAGTTATGTGACTTGCAGTAGAGATGTATGTAATAAATTGCTGTGTTCATTTTCCCCCTCTTTGGTGGGATAGTGATTATCATCTTGAAACATTAGTGTTCTTTGAGAGTGTGGGATCCTAATGAGTAGAGTTATAGGTCTAGTTGTCTAGAAAAGAAATGCCTCACTTCATTCTTTGTTTAAATCCGAATCATAAATGCTATTACAGGAAGGCGCTAAGACAAATTTAAAACACATGGCTCGGCATTAATCCAGGACTCAGGAGCACAACAAAATCAAAGCTTGCAGCATTCGTGTTTTCTTGGTGGTGTCCTATATAAACATACTTTTTAAACCTGGAGAAGACTGGTTTGTCACATTAACTACAGAGATACTGTTTCAAATTCTTTTTTCTTTAAAAGTAACCTGCCTGGGTTTGAAAAGCCTTTCAGTCTATTGAAACACAGAATTTCCTTCTCCTCTTAAAGGTTCTCTTAGATTCTGTCCCAATACCTTTTTTTCTCCTGCATTTCTAGCTCAGTGGTTTCCAGAGTGTGAAAACTTCACATGACATGTGAGGGCAAATTTGTTTGGGAAACGGAACCAGGTCTATTTTCTAGAGTGTTTTGGCTGCTTAAGGAGGGGTATAACGTGCAGCATTTTCCAAACTTCTAGGCCAGGTTCCCCCCCCCCCTTTTTTTTTTTAATGTTCACATGTTATTTACTGGAAATTTTAATTTTTATTGATTTTAAGAGTGAGGAAAGGAGCGGCAAAGAGAGAGAGAAACATCCATTGGCTGCCTCCTGCATGCCCCCTACCAGGAATTGAGCCCAAAACACAGGCATGTGTCCTGAATCAAACCGGCAACTCTCCGGTACACAGGATGGTGCCCAACCAACCAAGCCATACCGGCAGGGCTGTAAGTTCCATTTTAGAAAATTGAATCATGTTTGGAAGTCCAAGTCCTCTGAAGTGTCCCTTTTTTATATATGAGTTATTGATCCAAAACTATAGGGAAAATCTGGATTTTGTGGTTCTGGTGTTCTTTTAAAAAATATTAGCTACATTTTCAACTGGGAACATGGTTTAATGGTTTTCAAAATAAGTAATTTGAAGCATAAGCATGAAAGCCTTGCTTGAGAAAATACACAGTTAATGCAGCTTGACTGGGAGCTGTTCAGTGGAAAACCTCAAGTAAGAATGCTAGGAGCTTGACTAGTAGAACCATCTTCTAAGGTGAAGCCAATGCTGCAGGTTTGATCAGGTTTTCCCCTTTATAGATGTGGCCAGATTGTTTTGAGTCAGAGTGGGGAGATTTTTTTTTTTAAAGCCCCCTCCTGCCTCCAGAAAACCTCTTGAAGGTTGTTATCAAATGGCATGTTTTCATGAGCGCAGGCGGTGTATGCCGTGATTGAGAGACTGAATATAATGATTTATGATTGATCCGAGCCCAGGTTTAAACACACACTTGTATATTCTGTACCTCCCGTACCTTTCACCTGATGTGAATAATGTCTGAAAACACTAAATTTGCAAGTACTTCGTGTTATAGTAGCTGGTAAGGACATTTGCAACAAGATGCTTTTTATCAAGTGCAGCACTGAACATGAGCACAGAAGGGGGTTCAGATCTCTGGCAGGTGGACCCACGGGGGCAGTAGGCAGCAGGAAGCAAGCTCTTTGTGACCCTGAGTACTCAGAACCATTGTCCATCCACCTAAAAGAGGGCGCCGCTTGATTTCCCTCGGTACTTTCAGTAGAGAGTAAATTGGTAAACTATTCAAAACAAATCAAAACATAAAAGCTCCAAATCAGAAAAGGAGCGTGGTAGGGGAGGACAGCATCCTTTTAAAACCAGTCTGTAGTGAAACGGGAAGTGTCTTTGAAAGGTCACTTAGGGAGAGTTGCTGATCAGAGTTTTTGAACTTGGGGCTAATTTATTTGTGTTAGTGGAAAGAAAAGTCATGAAAAGGCTTGAAACCTGGATTGGGTGAATAACTTCTCATTCCCTTAGAGATGTGGTAGCTTTCCAAATCTTAGCAGATATTACTTCAAGGCTCAGCACTCACCAGCTACAGGCAGAGAAAAGTTCGGAATGACTTGAACAGAATTGTGGGAACTTTGAGTTGCAGCTCATGTTATTTAAACAAGAGTCCAGCATTTGTAGTAGGATAATGCAGCCTTTTCGAAGTGGCCCTTGTGCCTGTACCCACCAGCAGAGGTGAGACTTGCCGCCTGCGTGTGACATGTGACTGTGCCTCCCCAGCTGAAGGTACATGCCTAGATTTCCACCCTTGGTGGTCTTGGGATGTTTACTGCATCACCAGCTCCTGTCATCTCAGGAGGGAAAAACAACTTGCTCTTGTATTTGGGAATCTGTTTGTCTGGGCCCTTGGAGTGCTGTGACCACAAAATCCAAAACAAGTTCTGGATGCTGGTGTACCAGTCCTGGGTGTCCCAGACCCAGTGGGCTCCACACCACAGCAGCTTCCCAGTAGCTAGAAGATTGGTGGGAATCGTTTTCAAGCTGGCATTTTCAAGCATTCTGTTCAAACAAACAGATTTTGTGGTAGAATGAAAGACTCAGATGAATTTTAAGAAAGAATGAGATTTGAACTTGCAAGTGCTCCTGGCTGGATCCCCAGATCCATCAGAACACAAAGCTCCCCTCCTGATTGGAGGTGCACTTCTGTGGGAGTTTGGGGAAGTACTGGTCCTGGTGGTATCAGTTATCAAGGGAATGGTGAAATTTTCAGACATTAATTTACTTCATTTTGACTTTTAAAAGCATGCTTGTTTTGACATTTTCCCCCTGAAGTTTTTTGTTGTTAAGTACCATGTTAGAAATAAGGACATCTGAAAAACCTTGGGAAAGTGTCAATGTGAATAGTAGCAAGTGTTTGCTCTGTGTCAGGTACTCTTCTAAACATTTCATTTACCTAACTCGTCTGTTTGTTCCTCACAACAACTTTGTAAGGTAGGTACTGTTATTATCCCCATTACAGATAATTATAGGTACAGGAGGGGAAGAAGCCTGTGAGTTGTGGAAGTCTCACAAATGTCTCCATACATTTGAAATGGTCATGTCACTGTAATGTGGCTCCATGCTTCTTCAATTGTTTGTACAGTAAGAAATGCATTTTGTAGGATGACCCCATACACACAGACATAACTGAAATCAAAGATGCCCTGGAGAGCACTTGCCTTACATTCTGTGAGCTCTCTTTTTTCTGTCTCACTATTTGAAAAGTTCCATTGCCATTTACTAAGTCACTGTCATAGCCCACACATTAATGGATTGCAGTTCTCAGTTTGAACATACATAGTATAGATAATCAGGATAAAATCTAATACCACATTTCCATGTTTTAACATGAATGAAAATGCTTGATAATAAACTATATGCAAGCCCTGAGCTAGATTGTTGAATAAATGTGTTCATAAAAGCGTTGTGCTAAAACAGAGACCTGAAATTTGGTCCTTACCAGTTAAAAGTAGTTTATGTGGGTAAACAATCTATAGCACCTGTTAAATATTAAGTGGCCATGGTTATCTGCAAGTTTTTGAGTTTTATTTATTTTTAAATATTTTTTCTTTATTGATTTTTAGAGAGAGAGGGAGAGAGAGAAACATTGATGAGAGAGAACATCGATTGGCCACCTTCTGCACGCCTCCCAACTGGGGATCAGGCCCACAACCTGGGCATGTGGCCTGGCCGGGAATTGAACTGGTGACCTCTTGGTGCATGGGTCAACACTCAACCAGTAAGCCACACCAGCCAGGCAAGTTTTTGAGTTTTAAAAGCAATGTATGCCAGTGATGCTTGTTACCCTACTTGAAAGTCACATGGTAAAGCAGAAAGAATTTATATGCTGACTGAATTAAGATTCAGTTATGAATTGAACACTGTCTAAGGCTTTGAGTGCTTGAATATGGATTTTAGAGTTTAAAATGACCCTCTTCTATTAATTAATTGTTCAAGTACCAAGTCTAAAAGAATGAAAATAGTTTCCTAATACTAAGGTATTCATAGAAAATTCCATACTTAATGACATCTGAAATTTCTTATAATTATAAAATTGCGTGTGTTTGGGGGAATGAGTTGGATTAGCATGTTTCTATATTATATGATTAGAAGGACAAAGATTGATCTCCAGTGAAAGGCAGCTGTATTAATTTATTCTGTATAAGTTTGAGAGCCTACTAATTTCAAAGCTTTGCTGGATTTTAGAAAGTGGGAGACGGGTAGAGAGAACTAAACTGTGAAGCTTTAAATATGTTTGCTCTTATCCTACCCCAGAATGGTGGGTACTGGCCTTGCTTTTTAATTTTTACAATTTTTATGACTTGTTTGAATAATTATATTTCTTTTAAATTTCATATGTAATGTAAATGTCTTACCACCACCCCACATTTTTCTCAGTACTCTTACTATGCTGGCAGAAATAAAATGACATGTAATTAACCGTGTTTCAACATGTTCCTATATGCTGATGGGCAGAGTGGGTTGTTGGTTTTTTTTGTTGTTTTTTTAAGTATCAAAGAATTAGGTATGTCCCCCAGATATTTAGAGTAGTGAATTCACCAATATTTCTGGAGCCCCTGAAGTGTGTGCCAAGGCACTGTTTGATGCTGAGGATTCAACTGTGAATTAGGCCCCTTCCCTCCAGCCACAGCATAGAACCCACAAGTCAGAAGTATTACTTATCTTCAGTCTGCAAGTCCCAGAGCCAGATGTTCTGTTTACAGAGAACCTTTAAGTATTGATATATTTCCTTTTTTATACCAAAGGTATAAATGCACATCCACTTATTAAACATCTATTACTCAAATAGCAGTAATTAACAAAACAACCTAATTTTGAATTAAAAAAAATAAGCAGATGTACTATTTGATATTCAGTGCTAGCTTTTTATATATTTATGTTTTCTAGATTATAAAATACAAGTGTATTTTGTGAGCAAAATATAAAAATCAGAAAGTAAGCCTCTACTTTAATTTTTTTTTGTAAGTCTTGATATTTTAAATTGTAAGTTTGCAGCAAAATTAAGAACAAGGTACAGAGATTTCCCATATACCCCCTGCGCCCCACATACACAGCCTCCCGCATTATCAACACCCCTCACAGAGTGGGACATGTCACAGTGGATGAATCATTGACATCATAAGCACCCAAAGTCCATAGTTTACTTTAGGGTTCATTCTTGGTGTTGTACATTGTATGGGTTTGGACAGATGTATAATGACAGGTATTCATCATTGTAGTATCATATGGAATATAGTTTCACTGCCTTGAAAATTCTCTGCTCTGTATTTATCCGCCCCTCCCCCAAACTCCTGGCAACCATTGATCTTTTTACTGTCTCCTTAGTTTTGGCTTTTCCAGATGTCATATAGTTGGCATCATACAGTATATAGCCTTTTAGATTGGCTTCTTTGACTTAGTAATATGCTTTTAAGTTTCTTCCATGTCCTTACATTATTTGAAAGCTCATTTCTTTTTAGTGCTGAGTAATATTCCATTGTCTGAGTGTACCACAGTTTATCCACTCATTTACTGAGGGACATCTTGGTTTCTTCCAAGTTTTAGCAATTATGAATAGAGCTTCTATAAACACCATGTACAGATTTTTGTGTGGACATAAAATTTCAGTTCATTTGGGTAAATACCAACGAGCATAATTCCTGGATTGTATGAATGGTAATAAAATGTAATTTTTACAAAAAGTGTTTAACCAAAATTAAAATTGAAATCTTTTCTAAACAATTGCAGCGTCATATGGTGAGAATATGTTTAGTTTGGGGAGAAACCGCCAAGCTGTCTTCCAGAGTGGCGGCACCACGCTGCACTCCCACCAGCAATGCATGAGAGCTCCTGTTGCTCCATGGCCTCGCCAGCATTTGGTGTTGGTGTTTCGAATTTTGGCCATTCTAATGGGTGTGTAGTGGAATCTCACCATTGTTTTAGTTTGCATTTCCCTGATTCGGTAGGATGTGAAGCGTCTTTTTTTTTTTTTTTAAATCCTCACCTGAGGACATTTCTGCATTTTTCTTCAGATAGAGCGGGAGGGAGAGAGGGGTGAAGAGAGAGAGAGAGAGAAACATCGATGTGAGAGAGACACACCGAGTGGCCACCACCCACACGACCCCAACCGGGGCGGGGACAAACCGCAACCGCAACCACAACCGAGGTTCGTGCCCCTAGTGGAACGCACCTGGGACTCCCTGGTCTGCAGGCCGATGCTCTAACCTCTGAGCCAATCTAACCTCTGAGCCAAACCGGCCAGGGCTGAAGCGTCTTTTCATATGCTTATTTGCCATCTGAATATCTTCTTTGGCAAAGTGTTTGGCCCATTTTTTTTAATTGAATGCAAGGAGAAAGAGAAAGAGAAACAAAGAAAAACATCCATCAGTTGCCTCCCTTACGTGCCCCTACCAGGGATGGAACCTGCAACATTTTGGCACACGGGACGATGCCCAACCAACTGAGCCACTCTGGCCAGGCTTGAGTGATTTTTCTTACTGAGTTTGAAGAGTTCTTTATATATTTTGGCTAACAGTCCTTTATCTGACGTGTCTTTTGCAAATATTTTCTCCTATTCTGTGGCTTGTCTTCTCATTCTCTTCACACTGTCTTACACAGAACAGAAGTTTTTCATTTTAATGAAGTCCAGCTTATCGGTGATTTCTTTCCTGGATCCTGCCATTGTGTTTTATCTAAAAAGTCTTGCCATCCTTGAGGTCATCTAGGTTTTCTCCTGTGTTGTCTTCTAGGAGTTGTATAGTTTTGCTCCACTTTTATTTTTAAAGAAGATTTTGCAAATATTACTTGAATAATGTTCAGGATACTAAAATAATCCTTTTAATGGGTTTTAATCATTTTCTGACTAAAATCAAGTGAATTAGATGTGTCTTTAAAGATCATCTCCTACTATGCCATTATTTTTTAGAGGAAGAAAGAGCTATCAGTTGGGGAATTCCTACTAAGTACCAGGCATTTTTACATATGCTGTCTCATTTAAATCTTTACAACAGCTCTGAGAAGTTGATATTTAGGTCTTTCTCGTTGAAAATGAGTTAACAGAACCCTGGCTGGTTTGGCTCAGTGGTTAGAGTGTCGGCCCACAGACCACTGAGTCTTGGGTTCAATTCCAGAACCTCGGTTGCGGTTCGTCCCGACCGTCTTCAGGGTCATCAGGGTTAATGTCTCTCTCCCTCTCTCCCCCTCTCCCTCCCTCTCCCTCTCCCTCTCCCTCCCTCTCCCTCCCACTCTATCTGAAGATAAATGGAAAAAATTTTTTTAAATAAAATGAGTTAACAGAATTAGAACTGGCAACGTAGAGAAGCCAAGTGTTGCCTCCTGAGTGAACAGACATGCAGTGCTCCCTGGTTGTGGTCTCCTCTCTCGAGGAGGATGGGCATAGTCTTTTCTACCTCCCGTTTGGGGGTGGTCTGAGTTGGGGGTCATCTTGATTCGATCCCCCTGTTGAGGGCAGTGGGAAGCATGAACACAGGCAGAATCAGTCAACTTTATAGCAGACTCTGAATTCAGGATTACACTTGTTCAACTGTGAGACACGCACAAAAGTTTAGTTATGAGACTGCCGCTGTCAGTAATTACCAGTGGGACGTTATTTTTGAACAAGGTTTGTTTTGAAAGTTGAAGCATGGTATCATGCTTCAATTATAGGTTTTTGATAGCTATGCTTGTGTACCTACTAGCTTTAGAATTTAAAAGGAAACTTCAGATCTCACTCATACTTTCATTGTGTAATGGTGAACGGGGACAATAAGTCACTACATTATCCTAGCCAGTGTGACACGGATACCAGGACAGGCAGGTTTCTGGTGGTTTCCATCAGTGACGAGTCCAGCATCTTCTCACGTCGTTATGAGTGGGCTGTTTCCACGGAGCTGCAGCCTGGCATCCACTCTGTTGGAGCCACATTGTTGAAGGCCGCTGTCTCCTGGCACTCAACTGCTGTCAGTGATTTTTTCCTGATAGACTTCTGATTTATTGCAGACCTCGGGCTCTGTCGCGGACTAGAAGTTTCATAAAACTACCCTCCTCTGGCTTCTGGGCTCCTGGTGCTCCTACCTGTGTGCTCTCTGTGTCTCTGTCTCTCTGTCTCTCTGTCTCTCTGTCTCTCTGTCTCTCTCTCTCTCTCTCTCTCTCTCTCTCTCTCTGTGGGAACTCATTTTCTTATGTCCTTGAACTATAAACTTCAGTACTCATCTCTATTAAACTCTTCCTTTATGCTTTGAGGATGTTAATGTGCATTGATGCCACCAATTTTTACCTTTTTGTGCATTGCTAAATTTACTTCTTCAGGTGTGAATTTCCTTTGGGCTATAGTTCTAAACTGCCTCCTTGGACATTTTCATTTTGGTGTTATTTTTATTTAAAATCGTTCCACATTTGACATATCTAAAATTAAGCTCTTCATATGTCTATTGGCCATCTGTATATCCTCTTTGGAGAAGTGTCCATTCAGGTCCTTTGCCCATTTTTTAAATGGATTGTTAGGGGGTTTTTGGTGTTGAGTTGTATAAGTTCTTTATAAATTTTGGATATTAAGCTCTTATCAGATGTATCAACGAATATGTTCTCCCATTTAGTTGGGTGCAAAAATTTTTTAGTTTGATGTAGTCCCATTTGTTTATTTTTTTCTTTCGTTTCCCTTGCCCAAGGAGACATAGTAGAAAAAATAGTGCTATGAGCCTTGGCTGGTTTGGCTTAGCAGTTAGAGCGTCGGCCTGCGGTCCAGAGAGACCGGGTTCGTTCCCGCTAAGGGCACGTACCTCGGTTGCAGTTTGTCCCCGGCCCTGGTTGGATCGTGTGGGAGGCAGCCACTCTCTGTGTCCCTTTCACATCGATGTTTCTCTCTCTCTCTTCCTCTCTCTCCCTCCCACTCTATTTGAACAAAAATGGAAAAATGTCCTCAGGTGAGGATTAAAAAAAAATAATGCTATGAGAGAGATCTAAGATTTTACTGCCTATATTTTCTTCTAGGATTTTTATGTTTTTGACACAGCAATTCCATTTCTGGGAATTTATCCGAAGAAACCTGAAATACTAATTCGAAAGAATATATGTACCCCTGTGTTCATTGCAGCGTTATTTACAATAGCCAAGATTTGGAAACATCCTAAGTGTCCATCAGTAAATGAGTGGATAAAAGAGCTGTGGTACATTTGCACAATGGAATACTACTTGGCTGTTAAAAAAGGACATTTTACTCTTTGAGACAGCATGGATGGACCTGGAGAATGTTGTGCTAAGTGAAGTAAGCCAATCAGAGAAAGACAAGTACCATATGATTTCACTCATATGTGGAATCTGATAAGCAAAATGAACTGACAAGCAAAATAGAGACAGACTCATAGAGAGCAGGCTGACAGCTAGGGGGGCTAGAGGGATTGAGCTAAAAGGAAAAAAAGAGAGAGAAAGAACTCATGGACACAGTGTGGTGATTGCAGCGGGGGCGGGGCGAGGTGGAGGAGGTTATGGGGGGATAAATGATGATGGAAAAAACATAAATAAAAAAGACTGCAAGAGACTAAGGAGAAATATCAAAATGCAATGTAAGATCCTGGAAGAGAGGCATTGGTGAAATTTAAAGTGTTTGATTTTCATTAATAGCAAAAAATAAATAAAATTAAGCTCTTCATTTTCCCTCTAGATTTAGACTTCTTCACATAACTTAATCTTTAAAAAATTATCTTAATATCACCTTTCTCTTTAGGGTTCTCTTCAACTCCTTTTATCCCTAGAGTTTTGCCAACATGAGAATTTTTTAAGAGTGTTCAATTTAGTGACAAAGATTTTATATAGACAGATTTAGGATTGTCTGTATGATCATCATTTAACCCAGAACTGCCCATGAAATTTTGTTTGTGAGTTCATATTTATTTACAGTTACAGTGTTGCCAGGTGTTACCTAAAGCAGCAGGCACAATTAATTGTTTGAGATCCTGTTTGCTAGATATGGCTCACAGATGTTTTTACAGTGTGATATTTGCTTTTTTTTAACCATAAAAGATGTCAAAGTACAGCAAACATGTCCACCTCTGAGAATTACATTAACGCATTTAACATATTACCTATTTAAGATCTAGTGTGGGTTTTATACCGATTGTACTTTCAGCGTATTGCTCAGCATAAATGTTACTGGAATAGCTGTCATGGGGTAATGCAGTATCTGTGATTTCATGGTGGTAAAGTAAGGTGCTGCTAAGACTCCTGTGCTCTGTTGCCTTCATTCGTGATTGGAGGGATTGTCATTTCAGTGAGAGGTTAATGAAAAATAAGGTGTAATTTTTTCCTCATATACATTCACAGTTCCCTGAATTCTGTCCATGCCCCACCCCCCACCCCCTGGAGTCTCACTTGAACCCAGCTCCTCCAACCTTTCTTCCCTCCCCCATAGATAGGGAACCATGTTTAGTTTTTGGTTTATCCTCCCATTTTGTTCTTTTTGAAAAGAAAAACATGTAGCTATACTACACTTATGTGGTAAGATTTACCCACCTCAACTCTGCCCCCCCAACACACACACAAAAGGAACCTTGCGTTTTTCAGTTAATATGTCCAGTGAGAAATCACTGTATTATTATCAGTAAGTGTCAGTTGTCTTTATTCCTTTTTATAACTGCACAATGCCTCATTGTGTGGCTACGCATAATTTAGTCCTTCTGTCCCCTCTCGAAGGTTTTTGGGTTGATTTCCAGTCTTTGCAGTGACTCAACTTCAGTTTATTACTTGTAGTTTTGGGCCAGTTTATTTTGGGGAGAGTGTCCTAGAAGTGAGATTGCTGGGTCAAAGGGTAAATGCATCTGTAACGTCCTCAGATACAGCCTAATTACTGCTGTGTCATTGAGCATTTCCACCAGCAATCCTTAAGTCGTTTTGAATTGTTAATGTACCGTCTGTGAAATTCTGAAACCCAGAGATAAATTTTTGGAGGTTTGAAAATACAAGTTTGAGAGACAGCCCTTGTCATCCTTAATTTGTTTCTTATGCTCACTTACCCTAATTTCCACTGGGTGTGGTTTTAAGCACCTGGCCTTTCTTTTTCCATTGTGCGTTTTAGTTGAGCTTGTATCTCAACCCTAGCGGCAGCCTGGTTAATTTCACTTGCCTTTAGTCCTCTGTCATCCCAACTCCTGAGAGCTCTCAGGCAAATGTTCCTAAAGCCGTCTTGATCATTGTGGCCTGGAATGATTTCTCTCAGACCCGCTGAACTTGTATTGCCATTTTTGTCTGTACCTTGAATATGGCAGTAAATCATATATGCCACCTGACAGCTCTGGTAGCTTCAGCTAAGTCTTCTAAATTACATGGTCACTTGTTTATTATATATGTTGCAGGAGAGTATGAGCCCCCCTCTATTAGAAACAGCTTAAATAGCAGCTCTTAAAGTTTCTTTCCAATAGAACACTCATAACTACTGCCTTTCAAGCTAAGGACCCTACATGTGCAGAACCCAGTCATTTTGTAGAGAATACATGTCTTTCTGTGAATAACCTGAATTTGACTCATTAAGGTTTTTTTTTATTTCTTTTTTGTTAATCCTCATCCAAGGATATTTTTCCATGAATTTTAGATAGAGTGGAAGGAAGGGAGGGGTACAGAGAGAGAGAAACATCCACTTGAGAGAGACACATCAATTGTTTACCTCCTGCATGACCCCAACAGGGGCCAGGGATTGAACCTGCAATCCAGACATGTGCCCTTGACTGGAAATTGAACCCAAGACCCTTCGGTCCGCAGACTGACACTCTAACCACTGAGCAAAACCAGCCAGGGCTGACCCATAAAGGTTTATAGCTAGCATGCTTTAAAGCTGTATTTTTTTTTTTCTTAACAGCTTTATTGGTGTATAATTCACATACAATAAAATTCTTCACTAGTTTTACATGTATAATTAAGTGATTTTTAGTAAAGTTAGAGTTGTGCAGCCATCACAGTTCAGTTTCAAAACATTTCCATCACCCCCAGAAGATCCCTTGTGCCTACTGTATTTGTAGTCACTCTCCATTCCCATTCCAGCCAAGCACTAATCTACTTCCTGTCTCTGTAGTTGGCCTGCTCTGTAGCCTTCATATGATAATTGGAATCATGTAATACGAGGTCTTTGCATCTGGCTGTCACTAGTGTAATGTTTTGGAGGGTCGTCCATGCTGTAGCGTGTCAGTACTTCTTTTTTCTTTTTAATCCTCACCCGAGGACATGCTTATTGATTCTTAGAGAGAGAGGGGATGTCTGTTAAGATTAATTGAAGTTTTTTATACTTGTCATCTGTAATTGTTTGAACTTAATTGTAATTTTTCTCTTCTATATAGAGATAGAATTATATATTCAAATGTTATGTTATAAGTAAGTAAGTTTTGCAAGCCTTGTATTTCCGTAACAAAATCCTATGGGCTTATCTGAGGTAGCAGATGCCCTTCCTGGTAGATGTGCAATAGAACCCTCATTATTGAATGCATAACTAAGTGGTCTCCATTTACAGGGTCTTTAAGTTTAGGTTTTTTCTTGATTTTAAAAGAAGTGAAATTAAAAATAATTATCATTGAAATACTAATTAATGAATATTCAAATGAAATAGAAAGCTTTAAATAGTTTGGGGGGTAAGTATAAATAAATGTCCAGTTCATGAATTTGCTGGCTCTTCATTGACCTGTTGACTTACAGTCATTGGGACTTGTCATTAGGTAGTCATGTCCTGAAGCTTTTGCTTGTCTTTGTTGTAATTGCAAATTGAAGAGGAAGCACACCTTCACCTTCTGTGGAAACAGCTTGGTGAGAAGCGTGGTTGATGAAAAGTAGAGCTTTGGAATTCAAATCTATGGGTCTGAGTCCTTGCCACTTACTAGTAGAGTATCTTTGGACAAATTATTTAAAATCTCAGCCTGAGTTTCCTCGTTTGTAAGAAGTAGATAGTATCGTGCAGAGAAGATGGTGATTGTAAGGGTTCAGTGAGAGAAAGTAGTAAAGCTGCTATTGGCACAGAGTCTAACATTGCATCCTACAGTAAATATTAGCTCCTTTCCTTACAGAGTTAGTGAACCAGCATGGAGCAAGCAGTTCTACATGATGGACACTTTCTGGGGGTGGGCATGGGTATGGCAGAGTGTAGAAGGTGGTCATGGAGTCCATTCATCTGATAGAATCAATAGCTGTTTGTGTTTTAGAAACTAACCTAGGCAGAACGTGGAGGATGGTTGGAGGGGGTGAGACTGATGACAGACCAGTGAAGAGATTTTTGATAGTGACCCAGGTGAGAGATCCCAGCCATCATATCATTTCATCCACAAGAGTATGTCTCTAATAAGTACAGTGGTTTTGATTTATTTTTTTAAGTATAAGCATAAGCACAGTAAAACCATGGTGGCCAGTGCCTTAGCCAGAGCCGTATTATATGGTCATTAACAGTGTCTTCCCATCCTGTCTAGCAGACTGCCAGCCTTCTCTCCCCTCATAGAAGTACTCTTTTCTTTTTCTTTTAAATCTTGTATATAAAAACGGTGTCATACTCTATGATTCCTCTGTCACTTTTCATTCAGGATTCTTTCTACAATCCATCCATGTTGAAATGTGGATCTGAAGTTGACTCACTTTGTGTGTGGTCCATTGTGTGACTCTTCTACAATTTAGTGGTGAATTCTGTCGGTGGGCGTGGGGGTTGTTTCCAGGTTCGGGGTTTTGGTGCCTCTCATGAACAGTGCCGCAAGTGCATGTGTCTGCCGATTTCCTGGAGCACATGCGCAAAGTGTCTGTGGGTCTCAGTCATTGGTTTTGCTGGTGGTGTGCCTACTTCTAACCCAGTCTTAGAAAACAAGTAATGGCTTTATTGAGTAATACCCAGGATCATTTGCATTTTAACCAGATTAAAAATATCACTAAACTAGAAAAGCTAAACCTTGTCTTGTTTTATTTTTTTAAATATATTTTTAAAATTGATTTTAGAGGAGGGGGGAGAGAGAAACATCAATCAGTTGCCTCCCTTACATGCCCCAACTAGGGATCAAACCCACAACCTTTTGGTGTACAGGAAGACGCTCCAACCAACTGAGCCACACCAGCCAAGGTGTTTTGTTTTATTTTTTAACAGTGAATTTTAACTGTACTTTCATTAACTCAAATATAGACTGTATTTTTTAGAAGATATTGTAACATTTTTATCTTTTTCCTTTCAGTTTTTTTACATTTTTCTTAAGTGATCAACCTAACTAAAGCAGCTTTAGATAGTGTTTTTGAAAAACCTCGTTTGCATTCCTGTTACAACTCTGATGTGAATGGTCTTAACACTTGTCGGCATTAGCTTCTGCAACAGTATTTGCTCAGTGTATTTGGTCTTAATTTATAGAAATGGAGACAAATATGTAGCATCAATAGGCAAAAGCAGTATTTGTAGTTTTTGAGTATTTGAAGTGAAATTGAGGAGGAGTGTACAATTCTCTTAATATTTTAAAATTTATGGGTTCCTCCCCTGGAGTAGAAATGTAGTTATGTTCACCACAGTCTTAAGAAAGTATATTCCAGTCTATTCTGTGTTTGGGAATTGTCAGGGGAATAATACATTAGGAGAATACACAAACCTTATTTGGTTAGGCATGTGGCGAGAAATGCTTGGCCCTGCAGTCCTATCCAAGGGCCACGGCCAGTCCTGTGGAGCCCAAGCTGTCCTCCTCCTTACATTAGAGGCTCAAATCCCCCTTGTCTTGCCCCATGGTCATCTCTCCATCTGAACCAGCACCCATAGCTGCTTGTATATCCTCTGACCAAAACCCCTACCCCCGCCCTCCTTTCCCCACCTGAGTTCTTCATGGAGCTTTCTTTAGTCCTATTCCTTCAACCTCCTGTCTCTTCCTCAAAGACTCCTTAAGGCCAAGGTGTGGTTCTGGATATTCTCCCACATCCCACAAGCTTCCAGGTTGAAGGTGGGCTGGTGCCCTCCGACCTTTGCAGCCATAAACGGACTTGTCGGAGGCTCTGCTCATTCCCCTCCCCATCGTCTGCTTGCCACCTGATTTCAGAAATTAAGTGGACACTCTGGCACCCGGCTCAGAGTCTTCCTCTCCACTTCCAACACCCATTATCTGAGGTGATTCAGCCTCTGTGTGGACGGTCCTTTCAGGGTGTTGACCTGGAGCTCCTTGAGCTCTATTCTGTCCCTAGGCCTGGCACAGCCTGCACCTCCTCCAGAATCATCCATCCCACTTGCAGCCACAGCCACGCTCCTTTAGCCCTCGCTCCTTCTCGAGAGAGAGAATGAGGGCATCCTCATTGGACATCTCATCCCACTCCAGCTTTCTTCGCTCCTTCATGGCCAAGGTGCTTAAAGATAGTCTGCATTTTGGTTCCTTCCAGCCTGTTCCAGTTTCATTTCTACTCTTAAAACCACAGTGAAACTGTCCTTGCTGAGGTCACCAGTGACTTTTACATGAAACGAAAGCCAGAAGCTACATTTCAGAAATCATCATGATGATGCAAATAATACCTAGCATTTATGAAACCCTGTGCCGCCTCATTTAATCCTGACCCCCAGAGGAATTAAGCGATTTACCCAAGATCATGCAAGAAGTAATGGCAGTGAACCTTGTCAGATCCAGCCAACATGGCCTTTTCTTTCCTAAGCCTCCAGGATGGGGTGGGGGTGGGGGGCTCTCATTGTTCTGGGCTTTAACTTTGCAAATACAAACTCTATGGGTTCCCAAAAGCAGGGTAGAATCTTTAGCTAATTTTCCATCATACTCTGCATATAAGCTAAGGTGTACTGTGGCACCAAATCTCCATGCTTGGAGTTGGACACAAATGTGTGTGATGAAGTAAACCTGACATTTTAACATGAAAAGGTGAGAAGACTCAATGGAATCAGAAGTGTAATGCAAAGAATAAACATTGGGTGCTGGTGTTGAACTAGGATGCGCAGAGGGGTTGTAGAGAAAAATCTACATGAACTGTTTCCTTGGGTGTATTTTAATTTGTGTGAAGGGGCATGTTGGTATGATAAGTGGTGTGGTGTCTTAACTTATAATCCCTTTAGGCTATTCTGATATTTGCAGTGTTCTTAGGTTTTAAAAAATTCAACTTTTTAAAATTTCAAACTATTTGGATAGATTTAATATTGATACAGTTAGGACTGATTTTTTAGCTCTTTCAAACTATCAGCTCTTTTTGAGTTGCTGAGATTAATAAATAGATAATCAGTGAATCTGTGTGTTCTTTTCCCCTATGGCTCTAGAACCTAAATTCAGACTGTGGTGTTGGGAGGTACTGCTTGAGAATCCAGAGTGCTGGCTGTAGTCCTGCCACTTTCTAGCACCGTGATCTTGATTTGTTTGATTGCTTCTTTGAATCAGTTTCTTCATCTGTAAAGAAAGGGCCAGAACTATCTTTAAGGTCAACCTCTAATCATCTATGACTGTAATTGGCTCTTAGGAGAAACTACTTTCGGTGCACAAATGCATGGTACCTAAAGTTTCCAGTTTGCAAAGCAGGTCATATACTAAAAATGTATGGGTTAGTTTCTTAGAAAGATGCTTTATCCCATGCATTGGTGTTACGAAGGCAGACCATGTCTGTTTACTATTTAATAATAGTACATGACCAGAGCCCAGGACAGTGCCTGGTGCATACAGTTCCCTACTAAATATCTGTCAAATAAAAAATAATGGTCACTACATTTCTATAACTCTCGTAAGTCTGCTTAAACACTGGGTTAAAATATGTGTACATTTGCAGTGGCCAGGATAACATAAAACATTAATAATTGAAAGAGCAAGAAATAAATTTCTAGTCTAAAATCTGGTATGTGAAGGAAAAAGTTTAGAAGAAACAAGATAGAATTTTGTAGATATTCTAAAGGGGAATTTGGGGCAAGTTCAGATGCTTGATGGCGCTGGTATGTCATTATTTCTAAATCCTTTAAAAACATACAGCGTTTCAATTCCTTAATTTATTCTTTCATTTGGTTATGCAAAACATTGATTGAGCTATGTGCTGGGCTCTGAACTAGGTTCTCAAGTTACTGTGGGGAACGGAAGAGACGGCCTCTGTGCCTGGAGATCCTTCTCACCAGTGAGGTGAGACTTGGGCATGGAATTATGACCTTGAATAAGAGTTAAGAATGGAAAGTGCCGTGAAATGGGTGAACCTAAACCTGTCTGGGAGCTCCCAAGAGAGTCTGACATGGCTGGAAGTATGGCTGAAAGACAACTAGATGGAAAAGGAAAGGAACTTTCTAGGCAGAAACGGCAGCGGAATGCAGAAGAGACTGGTGTGTCCAAAACAGTGGAGAGTCTTTGTGGCTGTACCGAAGGGTATGAAGGAGAGTTTGGTAAGAGGCAAATGAAGAGAGAAAAGATCTGATGGTGTCGTAGTAAGGATTTCTCTGCTTCCGACTACTATGCCCCCTGCCTGCCCCCCTCTCCCCATTGCTGTCAGGATGATGATCTAATCAGAGCTACAGCCTTAGACACAGCTGCTTTGTGAGGAATAGATGGGGGAAGTGATGGTTTTCTGATTTGTGGATACATGGAATTGCCACTTTAATAAGATGCACAACACTGGAGGAGAATGGAGTTTGGGGGCAAAGCCTGAGTTCAGTTGTAGACCTGTTGGGCTTGAGACATCAGCAGATGTGACTCGGGCACTTGCATATAGACAGGCCTGGAGTTCAGAGAAGAAATCTGGACTGGAGAATTTAAGTGGTAATTTCCCCTTAGGGGAAAATTAAATCAGTGACAGAGAAGAGAGTGTAGGTTTAAATAGGTGTTGGTAGGTTTAAATAGGTGTTGGTATCAGGCAGTATCACCCATCCAAAACACCTGGATGACTATTGGGTGGGGTGTTGGTATGATCTTCCCAAGGTAGATAAAAGGAAACTCAGATTGAAATTATATTTAGGAAACATTTGCCGAGTTGTTAGTTTCCTTAAAACTTTAGGGAATCCTCGTTGGGCATTTTTCTGTTCCACATTTGAACATACCTATTTGAATATATGACATAAAGTGTATTCAGGATCAGGAATGGTGGTGTGGCTTCATAAAATATTAAGTCCAAAAGCTTAGATGACATATTAGAAATGATTTAAGTTTTAGTAGTTCAGACATAATCCACGAATATGACCTGCTGTGCCTGAGTTGACAAAGAGCTGTGACCCACCTGAGAATGCTGGATGCAGAATCACATGCTGGGGCAACTTAGACTTGCTGGCAGGTTGACAACCTGTTCTTACTGTTCTGGATACCGTTTACTTCCCAACATGATTGTCTGGCACCATTACGGTAATTATTGATGTCACACTAGAAGTAGTCGATTAAAAACTTCCATATTGTGATGTGATGTGATGTATATAGATGATCCTCAAAGTATGTCTGTAACGTGGCATATTCAGAAGTACTGACTTAATAAATACAATAACGCATAGTGAAGGCTCTTTGTCTACGGATCCCAGATCTTGGAGCATTATAAAGTGTATTTTGCAGTAGCTTTGGACACTTAGAAATAATAGCAGTTAGCATTTGTTAAGCATTTACTGTGTGTTAAATATTTTATCTACATTAGCTTAATTAAACTTCACAACTATTTAGGAAAATGATTTGCTCCACTTTGCAGACTAGGAAATCAAGGCTTGGAGAAGTGAGAAGTTAAGTTACCCAAGACCTCATATGTAGTAGGTATGGGCTGAGCTTCAAACCCAGGTCTCCCTGAAGTCAGAGTACATTTTAAATTTTGCTAAGTCTTGCCCGACCGGGGTGGCTCAGTGGATTGAGCACCGTCCCATGGACTGAGAGAGAGGTCCCGGTTCGATTCCCGGTCGGGGCACATGCCCAGGTTGCAGGCTCGATCCCCAGTAATGGTCGTGCAGGAGGCAACCGATCCATGTTTCTCTCTCAAGAAAAATCAATAAAAACATATTTTAGCCCTGGCCAGTTTGGCTCAGTGGTGGAGCATTGGCTCGCGGACCAATGAGTCGTGGGTTCGATTCCAGCCAAGGGTGCGTGCCTCAGTTGTGGTTCGTCCCCAGCCCGTGCAGGAGGCAACCGGTCGATGTGTCCCTCTTACATCAATGTTTCTCTCTCTCTCCCTCTCGCTCCCTCCCACTCTATCTGAAGATAAATAGAAAAATATCCTTGGGTGAGGATTAAAAAAATTTTTTTTTAATAATAATAAAATAAAAAATAATAAATTGTGCTAAGTCTTGCCAAATTCCCTTCTACAAAAAGAGTGAACATTTCTTTTCACTTTCACCAGCATTTACATTTTGCTAGCTGCTAAGTGAAAAATTATTAGAATTCACAGATAACTTGTGAGATGGAATGGTTTTTCCTATTTAGTAGCTACTTGTGTTTCTCTTTCTGGGCATTTCTTTTGTGTTTTTTTCCTTCAAGTTTGTCTTTCTGATTGTTATTCAGGTAAAGTAATATAGTTGAAGTTTGATACTTTTAGAAGACAAAACAACAACAAAAATGGCAACATGCTAGTTGTCCCTGTGCAAGTTTTATCCAGCTTTTCCCGTGGGCACTGATAGTCCTATTGACTTTGAACTAAATGTCTAAATAAGCATATTTCTATACACGTATCACATAACAGGAGCGTTTCTACACACAAAGATAAATAATCTCTGGGTTAGCATGGTGCCTGCTAAAGCCTACTGAGAGTATTTCTATCAGGGTGGGACAGCTACCCTGTTACCCACCCCAAGGTGTTGAGAAAGAATTAATTAATCCCCTTTATTTCTTTTTCAGGTTTGCCTGCGATGATATTTCATTCTCTCCGGTTAAAAGACATCCTTTCTGAGCTGCTGTGAATAAATTTGGAATGATACTGTATATTCTCATCTAATGGAGGATTAGCTATACCTTGAATAAGGATTGCTGCACTGGACAACTTCAGAATATTACTCACAATGTCATCGAACAGGAGTCAGAATCCCCACGGACTGAAGCAGATTGGCCTTGACCAGATCTGGGACGACCTCCGAGCTGGAATCCAGCAGGTGTACACCAGACAGAGTATGGCGAAGTCCAGATACATGGAGCTCTACACGTATCCTGCCGCCTGCACTGAGATCTGTTTGCTTAGAAGTCTTTTTACTAGTATGATCTGTGAATTGTTAGAAATTTGACATCATGTTTTCTTTTTCCATTTCATCCTGTGATATAATCATAAGTTCATTTTTAGCTTTGAAATTAACTCATTTACTCTAAGTTTTTTGAACAGAGGTGAAATTGGCTAGTTGGTGGTCTAAAGCTGTGCTGTGCAGTACAGTGGCCACAAGCTACATGTGGCTGTCTACATTTAAAATCACTGAAATTGCGTAATTAATTAAACACTTAGTTCCTATGCTGTAGTAGCCAAATTTCAAATGCTCAGTAGATAGATAATAGACGACTCCTCTCCTTGGGGAAAGTCCTGTTGGACAGTGGTGGTTAGGGCAGGGGGCATTGGTTTCCACATTGCCTGTGGCTGCCTTCATGCTGTGGGGCAGAGTGGGGTAGTTGCATCAGAAACGGTCTGGTCCACGAAGCTGACAGCATTTACTCTCTGGCCCTTTATGGGAAAAGTTTGCTGACCCCCGTCTAAAGGGTTACCACACAGAGCAAAAGTTTTACTTTATGCCGTTTTTACAAATGTGGTATTAGACAAGCATTTCACTCATTCATTTTGTGGTGCGTGATGTGTGCTACAGAGGTTATGGAGGGGAGGAGGCAGGTAGCTCCCGTTCTCCATTATACACTCAGCAATAGACTATTCAACTTGTAGTTTCTTGATTTCATTCAGGTATAAGAAATTGAAATTTAAGCTAACTTACTAGAGAGCAGATTGCTACTGATTTGCTGGTTCTGGGGGTTTAAAGTTTTTAGTTTAATGGATATTTAAGTTTAAATCATTAATATGTACCACTGCTTGTCAAACTTGGTTATGTGGTATTTCAGTATACCCTCAACTATGCTAATGTTTTAGAATCTTAAAAAAATTAACATTACTTTAATAGATATCAAACTATATGTTCTTTTCTAAATTTAAATTTTATTGCAGGTGTGTATACGTACTCATAATGTGTATATGCGTGCACTTACACTTTAGAATACTTGTTAAAAAAATAACAGCTTTAGCCCTGGCCGGTTTGGTTCAGCGGTTGGAGCCTCGGCCCGCGGACCGAGAGTCCCGGGTTCGGTTCCCGATAAGGGCACGTACCTCGGTTGAGGTTTTCGGTTGCTGTTTGTCCCTGGCTCCGGTTGGGGTCGTGTGGGTGGCAACCACTCGATGTGTCTCTCTCACATCGATGTTTCTCTCTCTCTTCCCACCTCTCTCCCTCCCACCCTATCTGAAGATAGATGCAAAAATGTCCTCGGGTGAGGATTAAAAAAATAATAATAAAAAATAACAGCTTTATTGAATATTATTTGCATACTATAAAACTTACCCTTTTTAAAGTGTATAATGCAGCAGTTTTTAGTATATTCACAGTTGTGCAACCTTAATCACTATCTAATAATTTTAGAACATTTTTATCACCTCCCCCAAAGAAACTGTATTCATTAGCAATCACTCTCTATTCTCTCCTCCCTCAGCGCTTATCAACCATGGATCTACTTTCTGTCTCTAAGAATTTGCTTGTTCTAGACGCTTTTTGTAAATGGAATCACACAGTACATGGCCTTTTGTAACTGGCTTCTTTCACTTAGGATAACATTTTCAGGCTCACCCTTTTTGTGGCAGGTGTCGGTGCTTCATTTGTTCTCATGGCTGAATTGTATGGACGTGCCACATGTTCTCTTCCATTCATCAGTGAGGGATATTGGTTGTGTCCACTCTGGGCTGTTAGGAACAATGCGGCTATTAGGAATATTGTGCATGAGTTTTTGTGTGCACCTGTGTTTTCATTTCTCTTGGGTACATGCATAGGAGTGGGATTGCTGGGTTGTATGATACGGAGGACACTTTTAAGGAGGATAGAATCTTTGCAAATGAGAGGATATTCCACCCAAGAGGGTTGTGGCTTCTGGGTGTGACACTTTTTTTTATTCTTGTAAGCAATAGAACTGAAGATGGTGATTCCAGAGATGATACAAGGTGCTTGGCTGGATTTCTGGTTTGCAAAAAAACGGGAGCATTAATGTGGAGATCAAGGAAATTTGGTTGATGATTTGTCTCTGGGAAGTTTCTTAATATGTAATTTTTTACTAAATCAGATTGGTTCTTGACCCAATAGAATATTTTGCTCTTTGAACTCTAAGCATGTAGAGACTATGTTTGCAGCAATTATTGAATTCTTTTATTCTACAAATAATTATAATTTGTAGTTCTGATACCTGCAATATAAAATACTTTAGGAATGCTACTCTTAAATTGAATGTTACTCTTTGATTTCCAGTTTGGTCTGAGACAATAAACAGTTTCATACATTAATTAAGATTGGAGAATCTCACCCGGCCGGTGTGGCTTAGTGGTTGAGTGTCAACCCATACGCCAAGAGGTCGCCAGTTCGATTTCTGGTCAGGGCACATGCCCAGATTGTGGGCCAAATTCCCTGTGTGGGGCATGCAGGAGGCGGCCAGTCAATGTTCTCTCTCATCGATGTTTCTATCTCTCTCTCTCTCTCTCCCCCTCCCTTCCTCTCTCTCTAAAAAGCAATAAAGAAAAAAATAAATAAAAGAGCCGTGGCTGGTTTGGCTCAGCGGTAGAGTGGCAGCTTGCAGACCAATGAGTCGCAGGCTCGATTCCGGCCAAGGGCATGTACCTCGGTTGCAGTTCAGTCCCCAGGCCCTGGTTGGCGTCGTGCGGGAGGCAACCAGTTGATTTATCCCTCTCAGGTTGATGTTTCTCTCTCTCCCTCCCACTCTATCTGAAGATAAATAGAAAAAAAAATATCCTCGGGTGAGGATTTAAAATAAAAAAAAAAAAGAGTGGAGAATCTCACTGTAAATCTTTAGATATTATTTATGAAATCATAGCCACAGTTTGAGTCCTATGTGTCAGGCATTGTGCTAGGGACCACCTACATCTTATTTAAGGCTTACATCACCCTGGAGGGTGGTGTAGTAATCCTTCTCTCTTGGTGTCGGAAACTTCGTCTTCAAAACCTCAAATAACTCGCCTAATTGTTGTAACAACCATTGATAAATGATGATGCTGGAACTAAAATTCTTAGTAGTCTGAATGTAGAAACTATCTTTATCTACTATATGGCCTCAGGTTTTTGTATTCGAATGACTCATGTTTCTCAAAGTATTTTCTGTATTTTCCATATGAAGTTCCATAGAACGGTGTTTTAATCAACTCATATATTAACTTTTAGCATACAGATAAAACAATAGAATGTCTGCTTGTGTTTATTAATTTAATTATTGAAAATCCTAGACTTGCAGACCCTCTCTTCACCTTTATTTTCAGTATCAGTGTTACTGTCATAAGTAGAACTTAAGAGTCGTCTGACACATTTTTCTACAGTGCATCTTTACTTCCGTTTAAGTCATTTTTTAAAGATATGTAGTACTTCTTGAAGTTATATGTTGTTATTACTGCGGTTTTAGCCCAGCCTTAGTTTGCATAACAGTTTTCTCTTACGGGTGTATACTCAGTCTCACATGGAACTGTTTAACTGTATCACCCTTTAAAATACTCTCCCACAGGCTGGTTTACAGTGACATCTGGCACATTGTGATGTTATGTTTTAGATTAGGAGGCACTTTTGGTCCTGGGAAGAAGGAGCAGACTGCACATGTCACTGTTCTGAGGTCACTCTTCAAAGGGTGAAGTAACCTTGTTGAGAAAGGGAGGAGCGGGAAAAGTGGTTGAGAGGAAGAAAGAAGAGGAACCTTTTCTTCTCATAAGTCTAGCTGGTAGCCGACAGCGAGATTGTTCCCTTTTGTTTATCCTGGAGAAATGCATGCCATGTTTTCTAGAGAAAGGAGCCTAGTCTGGATGTGAAGCCATATTCTTAGAACCCTTAGGAACTTCTGGTCTTTATGGTTGCTATAACAGGATCGTGGGTTGTTACACAGTATAAACGTTTTTCTTGATTTTCCAACTCAAAATGGCAAAGGAAAGAGAAGGGAATTTGGAGAAAGAAAAAAGGTCTTGGAGCATCTGCAGTCAGAAGGATCTAGTTCAGTTACCTTTGTTTTCAGCCACTTCACAGAGGCTTCATTTTCTTCTGAAGTTTCGGCCTTGAGCCCTTACTCCCCATTCTGTGCCTGTGTGTTGAGCACGTCCGTGCAGTTCACCTTCCTTTGATGTCCCACATACGTACACGTAGTTACAATGCAACTAGGATTTTTCTTTTTGCAATAAAATACAGGAGTACTCCTATGCAGGTTGGGTAGATGATGGTCAGTTTCCTTTCTTTTGAACTTGAAATCAGAAGTGAAATTTCTTATTAATTCATGGACACCATTATATTTCCGGGATCATGCTGGCTTGGTTGACAGGCCAGTGTCCTGGTAGTGGAGCAGACGCATAGGAAAGGAAGGCAGCATAAGGCTTGGGTCCCTGTGCCATAGTCAACAGCACCCACTCTCATCTCGTCTGGGCACCAGGCCATCTGGTTGGAGTTCCTCTTTGTTTTTTCAAGGCCCCTGGTCTACCTGCCCTCACTTTCAGGTCAAATTCCTTTTGATCTGCCATTATTATACACCTCAAACCATAATTTTACCTTCCCTTGGAATCCATTTAAACTTCCATGTTGATGTCTTTCTCTTTTTTTCTGTCTGCATAAGTTCTCATAAACTTTGACGTTTCTGTTTTTCTCCCTGTAGTGCTGTGAGCGGAATTAGTTTGCTCTGTTTTCTTAGCCTGTTTTTTCAAAATCTTTTTCCCCAACCGGTACACTAAGGATCACATTCAGTTTTTCTAGTAAGTTATAACATCAGCATATTCAGAATTCACATTTAACCTCTGTCCTAGCGTTGTTCTGTGACACAACTCACGGTCCCTGGGGCGGGGCTCTGTTCACCAGGTGGACATGCTTGTCCCACCACTCCCCTGCCAGCTGTGTGTGCTCGTCGAGACTGCGGCCGCCACTCTCTCAGGTCAACGTGTTTGACCCTCGCCGGCTCCTCTGAAGGAGCTGGGGTCCAGGGGGAAGATTCCAGCTACAGAAAGAATTCTCTTCTCTTTATAGAAACTCAAAATCTCAGAAAAGCAGGTCAGACAGAAAGAGGAACATCATGTTCTCACAGTAGATTAGAGGTGATCCATGTCCATTTGAAAATAACCATCTAGCCTGGTGAATATATTTGGGTATTTTTTTAATCTTGTACTCTTTATTCAGGGGTCTTACATTAATCTTACTTAACTCACCTAATGAACATGGCTTATGTCAAATAAACCTAAGCATATAAACGTAGTTTATATTTTCTCCAAATGTAAGCTGCCATTCTCAAGTATTTATACTCTCAGAAAGAAGCTCTAAGGGTTCTAACTGGTCCACAGAAAGAAGAAGTGCGGTAGGCATAGGGGGAGATGTTCAAGCTCATAATTATTAAGGAAATGAAGAATTAACAGTTTTAACCTGTCAGGTTGAAACGAGTTTTAAAGACATGATTATGGCCTGTGTTGGCAGGAGTGGAGGACCAGCTCCTCCATCAGGTGGGAGTGGGAGTTTGCTAGGACCTTTCCGGAGAGAAATTTAGAAATATACAGACAAAAATGTGCTCTGGTCCCGTGACTTTTTTTTACTTTTAACTCTAGCCTAAAGAAATAGTTGTATTCAAATTGTTAGGTGCAAGGCTATTCAGAATACTTTAATAATAGGAAACAGTGGAAAGCAACCTCAGTCTTTAACAATAACGATTTGGTATTTAATGGCCATAAGTAGCCATTAAAAATGTATTGAATATTCACTGACAGGTAGTAATGTTTGCAGTAAGAGAGAAAGCAGGATATAAAGCGTGTATACTGTGAGCCCCCGGCGCACCCTCTCTACTTTTGAAAAAATTTATCTACCACCGTACTGAAAGTGGCTAATCATAAGTATTGGGCTTATGAATGATTTTTTTTTTTAATCTTCACTCAAGGATATTTTTCCATTTATCTTCAGGTAGAGAGAGAGGGAGAGAGAGAGAAACATCGACGTGAGAGGGACACATCGACTGGTTGCCTCCCACATGACCCCAACCAGGGCCGGGGATGAACCGCAACCGAGGTATGTGTCCTTGGCTGGAATCGAACCCAGGACTCATTGGTCCGCGGGCCAACACTCTACCACTGAGCCAAACCAGCCAGGGCTTATGGATGATTTTTAAAAAAATTATCTATGCGCCCAGCAGGTGTGGCTCAGTGGATTGAGCCTCATCCTATGGACTGAGAGGTCCTGGTTCGATTCCCTGTCAGGGCACATGCCCAGGTTGTGGACTCAATCCCCAGTGGGGGACATGCAGGAGGCAGCCAGTCGATGTTTCTCCCTCTCATCAATGTCTCTCTCGCTCTAAAAAAAAAAAAAAATCAATAAAAACACTTTAAAAAATGATCTGTGCTTTCTAGATTTTCAGTATAACATGCATTTCAAAATACAGTTTTATTAGTTTTTATTAGTTTTCCTTACGCAAATGTAAGACAGTACCTTTCACTACTGAGCTATTAAAGTAGGTTTTAGGATTCAGAAATTATATCCATCCTTGAGAGAACCCATAGAATTTATAAATATATCATATAGTTGCCTCTAGAATTGAGTTTTTGGTTTTTATTAATATGAATATGGTACGTTCAGCTTTTCTTTTTCTTTTTTTATTCATGGTGTATATACTCAGAGCACTTTGAGTATTTATAAACAAATCTTACAGTTAGTTACAAGCAGTTACCAGCAGTCGTTGCTTTTAGAATCTGCTGTTAGGTGTGAATTGATTTACTTTGTCTGGGATATTCCCGTTCGGAATCCTGTCTGACCACAGCCTGCAGAGGACTTAGTTCTGTCATAACTTCACAGACAGACAGGACCAGCTGGTGGTGGACCTGCTGCTCTGGCTGCTTTTACGGGTAGTACATATGTGACTGTGTGAGGATGGGAAGTGTTTTTAGTTTCACTTTTGGTGCGAGTTTTTGCAAATGATCTTAATACAAGTTCATTGTTGGAATTTCCACGCAGCTCCAGTTGGGTAAAAAGTGGCCGTAGAAAGTGGTTCTATTCTGTGTAGTTTTGCTTCTTTAATTGAATTGATGATCAGAAAGTGAAAATGTTTTGAGTTTGGTAGTAACTGAAAGTTGCAAATTGGTTCCCCTTCTCCCCTGTAGATGAGGCCCAGTGCTGTGGGCTCACAGAGAGACATCCAGACCTGGATAGCATTCACGGTAGCCATTGTGTGTCACAGGTATGTGACCATGCCCGCAGCAGGAATGGCCTGTCTTATGCCAACACCTGAGGCAGGGAAGGCGTTTGGGAAATGTCTGCAGAAATATACGAGTGTGTAGCTTTGCCTGAGACCTCTTTACATCTGATGTGACCCTTTTCACAGTGACTTGTCCCTACCAGTCATGCAAAAGATATGCCTTGGCAAATGATTGAACAGTTCCAGGGTGACAAGGTCTGCATCCTGTCTCGGAGGTGGAAGCAGACCTGGCTCTTCACCATAAACTGCCACCCACTGCACTGTCCCCACCTGCCTGCGGGGTGACTGGGGCAGACCCCTAAGAGGCTCAGGGGTCTGCTTCCAAAGACATCTTCCAGGGAACTTTCTGAAAAGAACCTCAAGTTTTAAAAGTCAAATATGTAGGTTTGCCAGACCTTAGCTGCCCTGGTATAAAACAACTAACCCATTGACTGCTGAAAGAAGTGTCTGTTTTATTGCCTTTTAGATTTTTAGTTTATTTTTACCTCTTGGTGGTTTTTCATTTCCTTACTTCCTCCTAATTCCTATATTTAACTTTTCCTCTTAATGTATTTTGTTTTTGCTTTAAAAGTACTTTTTAGATTTGACCATTTTTCTCCTAATTATTGGTCATATTTACTTTGTTTTCATACTCATCATAGGAAGTAAATGATTCATTAACACGTAAGTGGGCATGTGTTGGAATGGTGGATGGGTGGTAGTGTGGTCTGTGAGGGGCAATAGGAGCCCCGCCTTCTCCAGAGCAGCTGGAGGCTGAGGCCAGCAGTTTCCCACCTTGGAGAAGCCGCACCAGGAGTTCAGGAGCAAACCCATTCCAGACTCCTTTCCACATCGGCCCCCTGCAGGGTGGTGCGCTCAGCCTGCGCTCTGCTTTCACGGGCAGTTCACTGAGAATCTGCTTTTTTCTTTTCTGATGACGTTTCCCCGCGTAGTATGGTTGATTTAAAACCACGAGGGGAAGCTGGTGTGTTGGCGCAGCCCATCCCTCTGTCCAGGGGTGGGCTGTGCTGCTTCCTTCGGTGCCATTCTCTCGTAAAAGGTGGTTCACTGCTCCCTCAGAAGTATTCACCTGTTTGTGTATAAGCTCCGTGTCTGCTTCCTCATCAAGAAAACAGCAGTCTGGTTCTCCAGGCCAGCATTTTACATGAGGAGCAGGCTTAGGCTGAACTCTTCCGCAGCTGGACACAGCTACCCATTCTGTGGGTTCAGCTGTTTACCAGGAAAAAACTGCATGAACTCAAGAGTAGATCCATTTGGGTGCTTTTTAACATACAATTTTTGGTTTTTAGGTAAGTAATCCTGTTGTAAAACATTAGAAGTCCTAAAAAAGGCACACGGTGCAAGGTGCACATCTTTTCCATCATGTTTTACTCACGTCTCAGCACCCGGGCTGTCCTGTGGCTGCTCGCGTGGGCACAGAGTGAGCGCTGCATGCAGTCTAAAGTCATCTTTAGCACAGTCTCCCAGTTTTAAGTAAACATGTATCTGTAGGGTTCTTGTTTGTTGTACAAATGATTCCCTGGTCATTGATCCTGGTAGAGAACTAGGTCTGAAACATCCCTGTGAGTGAATAGAAACGTTCTCCTGACCTCTTGTCACTTTTAGCTTATACCTAACCATGTGTAACTGGTCTTGGGTGGTCCAGAAACAAGCATCTTGGTTAGAGACGATAGGAATGTTCATGTTTCCTTGATTGCTTTGATAATATTTGTACTTTAGTCAAAAATAGGAATTGCCTTAACAGCTGGTCCTGTTACCTACATACTGTTAGAACTGCTGAAACCAAAATTACTTTTGGCAGATAGCGCTCCAAATGCGTAATGTATTTATTTCTGATAATTTATACTTAGGCCAGTTTTTTTCAGTAAATTTAGGATTCTGACTTGGATATTGGAGTTTTCTAAAGCTATTTTACTTCCCTGTTCTGTAGATACTTATTCTGGCTTCTATTTTTTATTTTCCTATTATGTTTCAGGTATTCTCACGAGCTATCTCAAACACCTGCTGAATGAAGTGGAGGCTGTGGCCGTGTGTGGGGTGGAATATCTGTGGTGGGGAATGGTGTTGGTCTCGTTCCAGTATTGGGAAGAATCTGATGGGTAGTGTGGCAGCTGCCATGGCAGAGGCAATGCTAAGAGGAGGGAAAGGTCTTGGCGCTGCCACGGTTGGAAGATTTCATCAGCTAGTGGAGTTTATGGACCTCAAAGGATGGCTGTAGATGAGGAGCGGAGAAGGAAAGTCTTGCAGAGTTTTGCTGGAGGGAGAAAGGTGAAGGTGGGAAGCAACATTTTCAGAGGACATGCTATAGCTCTCTGAGAAGAACTAGACGACCTGGGCAGTTTAACTGGCTTGGATAAAGGATGGTGCCAGGTTGTGGTGAATCTTGAAAATTGGGTGAGTTTGTACTTTTTAAAAAAATCATAGGTCCATAGAGATGAATATATGACTTGAGAATTAATGACTTGATTTAAACAGATTTTAGGAGGATTAATCTGGAAACCAGATGGGATTCAGATAGGGGAAAGATCAAAGTCAAAGAGCAAATAACTTGCTCTTAGAAGTGAGTAATCCAAGTGTGATGTGGAAGGTGAACGAGGGTAGTGGCCATGAAATGGAACAGAAAAGGAGCAAACGGCTGGGTTTCTGCTAAAATTTATGTTTTGGCTCCCGTCTGTGACATTAGTAAAGTGATAGTAAAATAATGTTTAAGTCAGTGAAGACAAAGAATGAGAGAACAGACACAATAGATAAGAATGCAGCATTTTTTTTTTTTAAAGATGAAAAGCTGGTGGATGCAGGGTACTGATTACTGGGGCATAGGAAGCCTTGGCTTAGAAGGTGCCCAGAGGAGCATGCTGGCAAGACCGGAGAAGCTGGGATCTGCACGCTCTGGTGTGGCAGGAGGTGGAGCTGCGAGACTGGGCAGCGCCTGGGAAGTGAGGGGCAGATTCAGAATCATCTCCTGCTACTCCCAAACACAGAACACATGGCAGCCAAGAGCCTGTGTTCCAGGCAGAATTGTTGCTTGTATTTAGAACACGTTGAATGGGACTATCTTAGAAACTTGGGGACAGGAGACCTGGCAGAGGTTGGCATGAATAGGAACTATCAACAGTATTTACTGTAGAAAGTTAGCAGTTAGAGTGATGGGTCTCCAGTTCCATATCAGAATACTGGTGGTAGTGCTGGAGACAACAGTTCTTTTCTGGAAGAACTGAAGGCCCTGAAAAACAAACCCATTTTTTGACATGGGAGGATACGGCAGTCAATGGCCAGCTCCCCACAGAAAGTTCCTTCATGCTTCCCACCCAGTCAGTCTGTCCACCCCACAGCAGCTTCACGGAAAGGAAAGTGATGCACGTGCCCCCCTTCATATAAGGCTGCTTTAATTCAGGATGCTTTTGAGATTTACCTACGTTACTGCAAGTATCATGAGGCCTTCCCTTTTTATTGCTGAGTAATATTCTATTGTATGAATACAGCAGTTTTTAAGCTCTTTCTTTAGTGATCGATAAATGGGCTGTTTCTAGTTTTGGGTATAATGAATAAAGCTACTATGAATCTCAAGTGCAAACTTTTTTGTGGCATAATGTTTTCATTTCTCTTGGGTAAATACATAGCAGTAGGATTGCTGGATTGTACAATAATAAGAAAGTGGCTGTACCACTTTGCGTTCATAGGAGCAATGCTTGAGAAACATTGGGAGTTGGGTGACAGCTTCACCAGCGCTGGGTGTGTCAGTCCCGTGGTTTTTGCCGTTCTTCCAGGTGCCAGGTGCGGGGTGGTATCTCAGGGCTTTAACTTGCATTTCCCTAATGCTTAATGAAACTGAGTCCCTTTTCACATGCTAGTTATTTGTATGTCTTCTTTTGTTCAATATTCTAGTCTTGCTGTTTCCTTTCCATTTTTGGATTAATATACTCTTTATTATTGAGTTGTGGGAGTTTTTTAGGATACCAGTGTTTTGTCAGATATGTCTTGCTAGTATTTTCTCCTAGTCTGAGGTTTGCTATTCCTTTTCTTACTGGCATCTTTGGGTGAGCAGATGTTTTTTTGTTTGTTGGTTTTGTTTTGTTTTGTTTTGTTTTCATTTATCTTCAGATAGAGCAGAAGGGAAACAGGGAAGAGAGAAAGAGAAACATCGATGTGAGAGAGACACTCAAGTGGTTGCCACCCACACGACCCCAACCGGGGGCTGGGGACAAGCTGCAACCGAGGTACGTGCCCTTAGCAGGAACCGAACCCAGGACTGTCTGGTCCCCAGGCTGACGCTCTAACCGCTGAGCCAAACCAGCCAGGGCAAGCAGATGTTTTTTATTTTGAGGAAACCTACTTTGTTCTATATTTTCTTTTTTTTTTATTAATTTATTTTTGTTACAGATGTTTCTCCTTTTTTCCCCATTGAAACCCTCCTCCCCAACCCCCCACCCCGTCTCCAGCTTTGTTGTCCATGTCCATCAGTTATGCATACATGCTTATAAGTTCTGTGGTTTATCTCTTCCCTCCCCCCCACCCCCCGAGGGTTGTCAGTCTGTACCCTACTTTCACATCTCTGGGTCTACCCTGTTCCCCAGACTGTTATGTTTATTATATTCCACAAATGAGTGAGATCATGTGATATTTGTCTTTCTCTGCTTGGCTTGTTTCGCTTAGGATAATACTCTCCAGGTCCCTCCATGTCGTCTCAAAGGATAAGAGATCTATCTTTCTTAACAGCTGCATAGTACTCCATTGTGTATATGTGCCACAGCTTTTTTATCCATTCATCCACTGATGGACACTTGGGCTGTTTCCAGATCTTAGCTATTATAAATAGTGCTGCTATGAACACGGGGGTACATGTATTCTTTCTGATTGGTGTTTCAGGTTTCTTAGGGTATATTCCTAGAAGTGGGATCACTGGGTCAAATGGCAATTCAATTTTTAATTTTTTGAGGTAACACCATAGTGTTTTCCACAGTGGCTGCACCCGTCTGCATTCCCACCAGCAGTGTACTAGAGTCCCCTTTTCTCCACACCCTCTCCAACATTTGTTGTTTGATGATTTCTTGATGGCGGCCATTCTGACAGGTGTGAGGTGATACCCCATTGTTGTTTTAATTTGCATCTCTCTGATGATTAGTGATGTTGAGCATTTCTTCATATGTCTCTTAGCCATTTGTATGTCCTGTTTGGAGAGGTGTCTGTTTAGTTCCTCTGCCCATTTTTTAATTGGGTTCTTTGTCTTCCTTTTGTTGAATTGTATGAGCACTCTATATATTTTGGAGATTAACCCCTTATCTGATGTATCATTGGCAATTATGCTCTCCCATACAGTGGTTTCCCTTTCCGTTTTGATGGTTGTTTCTTTTGCTGTGCAGAAGCTTTTGAGTTTGATATAGTCCCATGTGTTCATTTTTTCCTTCGTTTCTGTTGCCTTAGGTGATGTATCAGTGAAGATTCTGCTGCGTATGATGTACGAAATTTTGTTGCCTACATTTTCTTCTAGGATTTTTATGGAGTCACGGTCACATTTAGGTCTTTTACCCATTTTGAGTTTATTCTTGTGTATGGTGTAAGTTGATGGTCTAGTTTCACTTTTTTGCATGTTGCTGTCCAATTTTCCCAACACCATTTATTAAAGAGGCTGTCTTTTTTTTTGTCTGGGAAGCTCTTTATTTGACCTTCCATTTTGAATGATAGCCTTGCTGGGTAGAGTAGTCTTGGGTTCAGATCCTTGTTTTTCATGACCTTGATTACTTGATGCCATTCCCTTCTGGCCTGTAGTGTTTCTATTGAGAAGTCAGCTGATAGCCTTATGGGGGTTCCTTTGTAGGTAACTTGTTGCTTAGCTCTTGCTGCCTTTAGGATTCTCTCTTTGTCTTTAATTTTTGGCATTTTAATTACTATATGTCTTGGTGTGGGCCTGTTTGGGTTCTTCTTACTTGGGACTCTCTGTGCTTTTTGAACTTGAATGCCTTCTTTCTTCACCAAATTGGGGAAATTTTCTGCCACTATTTCTTCAAATATATTCTCTAACCCTTGCTCATTTTCTTCTTCTTCGGGGATTCCTATGATGCAAATATTATTATGTTTCCAGTTGTCCCACAGTTCTCTTAAGCTGTCTTCCTGTTTTTTGTTTTTTCCTTTTGGTTTTCTGATTGGTTGATTCACTTATCCAGTCCTCAGCTTCTTCTACTCTGCTGTTTAGTCCTTCCAATGTGTTCTTCATTTCTGCTATGTCATTCTTCATTTCCAGTTGGTTTATTTTCAATATTTCTATGTCTTTGCTCATGGTGTTGATGTCCTTACACATGCTGTTGAGCTTCCTCAAGATCATGGCTCTGAATTCTAGTTCTGTTAACTTGCTTAACTCCATTTCATTTATCTCATCTTCGGTGGAGGTCTCTTGTTCTTTCATTTGGCATCTGTTTTTTTGTTTCACCATTTTGGCTATCTCAGTGGGTTTTGGAGCCTGCCAAATTTTCCCTGTGGATGTTGGTGTTCTGCTGTTTGTGGCTCCCTGTACTGGGTTTGGATGAGTGTGGGAGGACCCACGTAATACACCACTGTCGAGTCTTACTTTCCAGGGTAGATTTGCAAGCCCAGAAAAGGTTAAGTTATCCTCTAGCTTTTTGCCTAGAGGCTATTAGTCCCGGTTATTTGAAGAGCCTTGGGTTCTCAGTTGAGTGAAAAACCTCCCTCAGGTGTTCATCATGAGAGGATTTACTGAGGGTGAGGCAGATGCTGGTAGTTAATAAGCCTCAATTTGCATTTCAATGGCGCACGTGGGTGTGGCTGGCTCTCCGAGGGAGGGGCTGCCGCCTCTCCCCAGAGCCCTGGGAAGGAGTAAGACGGCCAGGCCACAGACCTGCGTGGCCGAAACTCAGCAAAAGCTCTGAGCGCCCTCCAATCCCGAGTGTCCCCACACAGTTCCAGTCCAGTCCGCTCTCCCTCTGCCGGAGCCCAGGTGAGTGGCTGTGGCTATTTTAGCGCTCTGTCCTGGCTCTGCGCTGTGGAGCCGGCTCGGGCTTTAACCCCGAGGGCGGGCGCTGCTCACGGCTGAGGCCGCTGCTGTCCGTGGGCTCCCAGCCCCCTTCTCGCGCCTCTGCAATCCTACCAGGATCGATTCAGTGTCCCTGGTTGTATGGTCCTCGCAAGCTGCTTTTCCGTTGCTTTTTCTCAACGATTTGTCTTTATTTTAGTTGTATTTCCAGTTTGGTCCTGGGAGATGGTCTGTGTAGCTTCCATTCACTCCGCCGCCATTTTGGAATCTCTGTTCTATTTTTCTTTTGTAGTTATGTGACCTATAAGAAACCTTTTCCCAGATCACAAAGATACTATGTTTTCCTCCTAAAGCTTTATGGTTTGGCTTTTACATTTAGGTCTACAATCCATCTTGAGTTAGTTTTGTGTATGGTATGAGGTAGGGCTCAAGGTTCATTTTTCCCATGTGGCTATCCAATTATTCCAGTGTGATTTGTTGAAAAGACTTTTCCCCAACGGGTTGCTTTGGTGCTGTTGTTAAAAGAAATGACAATATAAGTATGGTTCTGTTTCTAGAATTTTTAAGTGGATCTATTTATCCATCCTAAAGGAATGATATGTTACTAATTTGTTTTATGAAGCATTTCTGCATCTACATTCTGTGGGATACTGGTTGGTGTTTTCATTTTTTGTCATTTCTTAATTACAATAGCATTATGAAAACTCTGGAAGTCAGGTAGTATAAGTCTTCCTGCTGTGTTCTCCTTCCCTGCCCCCCAAGATTATTTCAACTGTTCTAGGTTCTTTGCATTTTCAGTTTGTCAGTTTCCACCCTAAAAACTGCTGGGATTACGTTTGGAATTGCATTGATTTTTTTTTTTTTTAAGTAAGTTTTATTGAGATATAACTCACATGCCATAGAATTATCCACTTAAAATGTCCATTCCAGTGTTTTTTAGTATATGCACAGACATGTTCAACTATCACTACATTCAATTTTAGAACATTTTTATCATATCTAAAAGAAACCTTGTATACCTTTTAACTATCATACCCTTACTCTTCCCCATCTCCTATTAATCTACCTTCTGTCTTTATAGATTTGTCTATAAAGAACATTTTGTATAAATATAATCATAATATGTGGTGTTATGGACTGAATTGTGTGCCCTCCAAATTTATATATTGAAACTCTGACCCCAATTTTATAGTATTTGGAGATGGGCCTTTGGAGAGGAATAAGTAAGGTTAAATGATGTTATAAGATAGGTCCCTAGTCCTCTAGGATTGGTGTCTTTATAAGAAGAGGAAGAGACACCAGAGAGCTCTCTCTCTGAGGACACAGGGAGAAGGCAGCCATCTGCAAAGCCAGGAAGGGAGTCCTCGTCAGAAACCAACCCTGATGGCACCTTGATCTTGGACTTCTAGCCTGCAGAACTGTGCAGTGCTGTGATAGTGTGCAGGTAAGTACATAGTTCTGTGATAATTTCTCTATGATGAATGCTTATAGGTATAATTAATTACTCTATCAAAAAGGATATAAAGTAAGGCTTTTGAATATTTTCCAACTTTATTCTAGAGAAATTGTAACTGTATATACACTGTGACTCCCATTTTTCTGCACTGTGGCTATGGTTGGGTTTGTTTTTATAAAGAGCTTTATTAATTTAATAGCTGCATATTAATGTATTGCCAAGAAACAGAGGTCAGGCTGAACCAAAAAACCCGAATGCAAACTAGGACTGGGTGCTACGTAAAAATTATGAGCCTCTGTGGCAGCTTTTGAGGATTTGGGTGAGAAGTGGGCTGAAGACGCTGGCCACACAGAAAAGGAGATGAAGCCCGGGCAAGTTGGGAGGGGGCGGTGCCCACGTGTCCATGGAGATGTTCAGTGAATAGGTGAACTGGAAAACAAATATCGACCCACTGTCCCAGGGAGGCAGTTAGGAAACCGGTTTGAGCTGAGTTCTGGATGTGAGGGGAGTAGGGAAAGTCTGTCTTGGGAATTTGTCACCTCATGTGTGTTTGGTGTTTGAGATTGTACTACCAACTTGTTGCAGGATTTCCTCAAGCTCAAAATTAATGTGAAAACTGACTGAAAGTGAGTTTTAAAAATCTGTAAAGTTGTGAAGTGGAGGAGAGAGTTCATTGAACAAGTCAGCATGTAGAACAAACAGCAGAATTGGAGCCTCAGGAACTTAAACAACAGGATCTTTAGAGAGTGCCTCCAAGTATGTTGAAGACAGTCAGTGATGTAAAGAATCAAAAATGTACAGGAACAAAACACTATGGAAAATAAGGCGAATTTTTTTTAAAGGAACAGGGAAATTCTACAAACCTGTAAAATACAATCATTAAAAGTGAACAGCAAATTTGACACAGCTGAGAGAATCACTTAACCCAACAGTAGATCAAGAAAAATTAGGAAGTTTGAACAAAGTGATGGCAAATAACTGAAGACAGAGAGTGAATATGGAAGGTGATTTGAAAATGTCCAGCATACATGTAGTAGAAAAGGTAGGAGGAAGTGGAAGGGGATCAGAAATACCGGAAGAGGAGATAACCCAAGAGTATCAGAATTGGTGAAAGGCAAAAGAATTTTATTTTTTTATTCATTCATTCATTCATTCATTCATTCTTTCTTTCATTTCTCACCTGAGGATGTTTTTCCATTTATCATCAGACAAAGTGAGAGGGAGGGAGGGAGGGAGAGTGACAAACAGCGAGAAACATCGATGTGATAGAGCCACATCGACTGGTTGCCTCCCTCACGACCCGACCAGGGCTGGGGATGAACCTCAGCCGAGATACATGCCCTTGACTAGAATTGAACCCGTGACTCATTGGTCTGCGGGCTGACGCTCTAACCACTGAGCCAAACTAGCCAGGGTGGCAAAAGAATTTTAAGGTCACCATTATAAGAATATGAATAAAATGTGTAACTCCAATGTAATAAAAGAACTTCAGTGTAACAGGGAATATTGGCCCATTAGAAGGTGAAAACAAATATAGAGGAAATAATTAAAGTAGAAAATGCAAAATATGGTAGAAGTTAATCCAAATAGCAATATAAAACAGTATAATCTTAAAACGAAACTTGCCCATCAAAGGTGATCAGACTCAAAATTTTTAAGCAAATTTTCCTTAAAACATTATACAAAAGTTGAAAGTAAGGAGATAGAATACAGATATTTGAGGAATATTCTAGCCAAAATATAGGAATAACCAAATTAAGTAAGGAGATAGAATACAGATATTTGAGGAATATTCTAGCCAAAATATAGGAATAACCAAATTAACATAGATTTCTAAGGCACTATTTTTAGGCGTAAACACAGTTACTTCCTTCTAATTAAAAGAACAGCCCTGGCCGGTTTGGCTCAGCGGTTCGAGTGTCCACCTGCGGACCAAAGAGTCGTGGGTTCGATTCCAGTCAAGGGCATGTACCTGGGTTGTGGTTCAGTCCCTGGCCCTGGTCAGAGTCATGTCGGAGGCAACCAGTTGATGTGTCTCTCTCGCATCAATGTCTGTCTGTCTGTCTGTCTGTCTGTCTGTCTGTCTCTCTCTCTCTCTCTCCCTCCCACTCTGTCTGAAAATAAATGGGAAAATGTCCTCGAGTGAAGATTAAAAAAAAAAAAAAAAAAAAGAACAAGTCACCAGGAATATAATTTCAAATTTGTGTACTTGTTAATAGGGCCACCAGATATATGACAGATATTGTAGAGAATTATAAAAGAAATTGACAAGTTCATAACTAGGGAAGTTTCAATAAAAATTTTTCAGTAATTAGTAAACAGACGGGTCACCATCAATATGGAAGATTTGAAAAGCAGAACTGGCCAGCTTGCTCCAGCGGGTCCCAGCACACAGAGGATGCTGCTCCCAAGCACATGCAAAGAAAATCACATTCGGCTCTAAGTCTCATCACGTTTTAAAGAAACTGTCAAAAGGATAACATTCTCTGATTACGCTTAACATGAAATTAAGAGTTTAAAAAGAACAAAGCGAAGACGTACATTATAAAGCAACCAAAACAAGGATTTATAGAAAGAAAGCAAATGTAAAGAAAGAAAGAAATGAAAAGAACAAAAAAAATAAAGATACCATGATGGAAATTAATAAATCCCAAACTGGTTCTTTAAAAAGACTAATTAATAGACAAGCCTCTGGCAAAATTAATTATAAAGTATTATTTAAAATAAAGAAGGCTTTTTTTTTTTTTTTTTAAGAGAAGATTTAACAGTTGGGCAGTATACTTGAAAACTTCATTGAAATGCACAGTTTTCTAGACCTAGAAATACATATAGTGGGAAATGATAGACCATATAATACACAATGTGTGGTCCGTCACTCATCCTCACATACAGTTGTACTCAAGGGGGATTAGGAACCTCAGTGTGCAAATCTGATTTAAAAGAAAGTGGAATCAGCCCTTGCCGTTTTGGCCCAGCAGTTAGAGCGTCAGCCCTCGGACCAATGAGTTGCAGGTTCAGTTCCAGTCAGGGGCATGTACCTCGGTTGCAGTTCGTCACCAGCCCTGGTTGGGTCATGCTGGAGGCAACCAGTCACTGTGTCTCTCTCTCATCGATGTTTCTCTCTCTCTCCCCTCTCTCCCTGTCTCTCCCTCTCTCCCCCCTCCCCCTTCCCCCCTCCCACTCTATCTGATGATAAATAGAAAAATAACCTCAGGTGAGGATTAAAAAAAAAAAGGAAGTGGAATCATGCCAAAAATTGGAACCTGCCAAATGATCATCAAGCAGAGTCTGGCAACAAGAGAATGGATAAATTACTGTACACCTGTACTGTGTAGTATATTTCATACAGCTGTAGCTGTCATATCTCAACAGAAACAAATGGCAGACGCAAATGTGCATGTTACAACTTGTGTAATCTGACGCTTGAAAACAAAATAATTTCATACGTGGTTACAGAGTAAAATAGAAAAATGTCCATAGGAATGATAGACACCAAATTATGGGAACCTTTACCCCTAGTGACAGTGGAGGGAGGAGTGGATTAGGGAGCAGTACGTAGTAAAAATTTCAGTTATAATCAGTACCACTTCATTTCCTAAAGTGTTAAGGGGGATTTGGATGGAATGAGACAAGAGTGGGAATGAGACAGATTGGGTCATGAGCTTCATTGTGTATTATAATCTGATTCTCTCAGCATTTGAAACATTCAGTAAAAGTATTCATTGTTTTAAGGCATAGTTCTTTGATTACTTCTAAGGTTGAATTCGGTGGGGTTTTGGCCACTAATACATACTTCTTTTAGCTTTTGGATTTTCTGTTGGAATACTTTGCCCATGTTTCTATAAAGATTAACTTTTTCATATTGTTTTAAATTACCTTAATTTGCCTTGGCTGGTTTGGCTCAGTAGTTAGAGCATCAGCCCAGGGACCGAAGGGTCAAGGGTTCAATTCCCAGTCATGTACCTGTGTTGTATGTTTAATCCCTGGCTCTGGTCAGGGCTGTGCAGGAAGCAAACAATCCATGTGTTTCTCTCACATCAATGTTTCTCTCTCTCTCTCCCTCTCCCCCCTCCCCATCCCTCCCTTCCACTCTATAAATAAATAAATAAATAAATAAATACCTTAATTTATTAAAGGTAGTAATTCTTTTGTTTAAGCTATTTTTTACTAAAAAATTTTTCACAATTTCAGATTAAGTATTTACAACTTTGCTTAGAAAAGCAGTCTCCAAACAGATCAGGAAAATATTCACATGTATTTTCTTTGTTTTATGGTTTCAGTTTGTATATTTTGTTAATCTATAATATATTTTGGAATATGGATTTTTTTTAAATCTCCTCTTACCATAATGTCATTTATTGAATAATCTATCTTTACCCACTAGCTGGAAATATCTGTATACAGTAAGTTCTTAAAATATACCAGAATATTCTGTTTCACTGATACTTCTTTGTCTGAATCAGTATCACCATCTATTTATTGTATCCGAGTAGAATACATGCCGATGCACTAAAATAATATTCAAGGTTATAACAAAACAGAGGGTTCTGTGCCTCTCTCACTCCCATTCTCTTCACTGCCCCCTCCCCAGAGGCAGCTGTTTTAGACTTTGGCTGTTTCTTCTGCTTCTGTGTTTGTTTTTAACACATCTCCATAATTCTCAATAGTACGTGTGTACTGCTCTTGTGGTTAATCATTGTGCACACCTGTGACTTATCTGTTGGAATAAGAGGACTTGCCTACCATTTCTTCTGCTTTTTGTCCTTCATCCTCAAAGTGTAGCTTTGTTTTTTTGTTTTTTGTTTTTTTAATCCTCACCCGAGGATATTTTTCTATTTATCTTCAGATAGAGTGGGAGGGAGAGAAAGGGGGAGAGAGAGAAACATCGACATGAGAGAGACACATCTACTGGTTGGCTCCTGCAAGACCCTGACCAGAACTGGGGACGAACCGCAACTGAGGTACGTGCCCTTGGCCGGAATCGAACCCGAGACTCATTGGTCCTTGGTACTGCTGAGCCAAACCAGCCAGGGCAAAGTGTAGCTTTGTTTAAATTCACTTATAAATAATTTTAAAATAAAGTTTTGGTTATTTTGATATTTATAATGTATGCTTCTGGAAATATAGCTAAGCATCATAATAGACTGGTTATTAACTGTGCATTTTTACTGAGGTAGATAATTGTGACTTTTCCTGTGTACCTGTTGCCTTCTCATATGCTCGAGACAGTTTTCTTCGAGAAAGTCTCATTAGATGAGCTAGAAGGTCCAGTGTTTTCTTGGTGACCTTCCTCCTGAAGGATCCCTCCTCCTCCTGGGCTGGCTGCTCGAGAGGCCTGCAAACAAGCTTTGTGAATGGGGCTGGTTCACTTTTAGCTTTAAAGGGATGTGAATAATAGGATCTCTTCTCTACTCTAGTTTTCAACAGGCTCTGTTGCTACATTGGAAATATATTGATATTAAAATATTTTATAAGAAAATACATTTGTATTGATCACTGTTCACATTGACGATGCATGTTGATTTCCTTAACTTTTCTCCAAGTCACGTTTATAACTACTGCACGAGTGTCCACCAGTCAAACCAAGCTCGAGGGGCTGGTGTCCCCCCTTCTAAATCGAAAAAGGGGCAGACGCCTGGGGGAGCTCAGTTTGTTGGCTTGGAATTATACAAACGACTTAAAGAATTTTTGAAGAATTACTTGACAAATCTTCTTAAGGTAAGATGGTTAACATATATACTGGACATTTGTAATAGAACATAAAAAAGGTAGTGAAATATTAAATCTAACTTCATTGCTAAATCTTTCACTGTCATTTGTTCCTTTTGCTAATTTGTTAAATTAAAAGTTTTTGATACCCTTATACCATAGTAGTACGTTTTCCTTAAATTGCGAACCATTTTGTGATTTGGTTGTTAGGAATTGATGGAACTTTTTAGTTTAAAGCATATCATTATAAATTCAAATTACCTATATTGTACTTGGAACCCATTGTGCTATTCTGAATCAAAATGTACACATGATCGTAAGGTTTTCTAGCCTTTGGTAATCACATTTTTCCAATGTGAATCTTGCCTTTTACACACGATCATGTAGTGTATCTGAGAATTGTGATGAAATTGTGTGCTTGGCTAGGATAGGTTTCAATAGACACCCATTGCCTTCGAGTGTGGGTTCCTCCTGCTCCGAGCCTCTTGCTTGGGCATCGATGGAGTTTTTCCCCTTCATCTTCTGCCTCTTTCTTCCCCAGTCTCCATCCTCTATAGCAAAGGCAGTGTGATGCCTTCCATCCAGCCCCAGGATGGTGGTTCCTGCATCTGGTGCTACACGTATTACATAGCGTGAGTGAAGACACCTCTACTCTCTCCTTGGGAATTGGCATTCTGTGTATATATTTTTTAAGATTTTTTATTTACACAGATGATAGGCAAAAGTTTCAGCATACTCCAAAATTGTTTTCTTTTTTTAAAAAAATATATTTTACCAGCACATTGGAAACTTTCAAACATTGTAACAGACTAGTCAGTTGACCACAGGCTATGACTTAAGATAGTATCCTTTTCAAGTTCCCTAAACTGTTTCTAAGCCCCTGTGTCCTCCTTATTTTTATTCACAACACTTTGTAAAGTGAACACTGGAATTTTCTTTAGAATTAAAGAACCGTATTTTGTGTTGTGTAAAAATATTCATAGCCATGCTATCAGTGAGGTTTTTGCCCTTTAAGAAAGGTCATATACTGCGATCCAGAGTAGCTCAGCTTTTCATTTCATTTCTTCTTATTTAAATTTAAATGAACAGCAGTATGTTTGTATCATGGTATGATCAAGTTTTCATAGGGCTGTTGGATCGCTCTGGACCATCCATTATGGGGCTGTTTTCTATGAGGACCCCAAGCCTGAGAGCAGTTCCCGGGCTTGCCCAGGCCCTTCATTCATGTTCACGTTCACAAGGGGCTCCCTCTCTCTGGCTTCACCTCTTGTGTTCGCCGGCACAGCACATCTCCATGATTCGGCCATTTCATGTTCAGTGGTTAAAGGCCAACACTCTGTAGGTGTCATTGATACCTAAGAAAAATTTCATTAGTTTCCTTCAAATAAAAATTTGTGGCTTAAATAGCATACATCTCAGTCAAAATAGTTTTGGTTAATGCACAGTTTCTTCATGAAGTTTTTAAAGAAGAAATAGTCTACTATTAGACTTATTTTTATAAAAATGTAACAGATTGCCACAAAAAGCTTTAAATTTTTATATTTTTTTAGTAAATCAAATGAAGGAGGAAGATGAATTTTAAAAATAAATGGTATTGGCCCATGGTCTAAATTGCGAACAGGACATGTTAATTTTTTTTACAGAAAATATCAAAAGGATGATTTTGAGGTGAATTCCTATTTGTTAACAAAAAGAAATTACCCTCATACTCTAAAATTCAGGGTTCTTTTTATGAGTGTATGTGCATATTTTACACCATGAAAAAAGTGCCAGTTTGGGATGAAAGACTTTAATAAAATTCTCTCTTTAGTCCTCATGAGCCATATCTTTGTGAGAATCCAAATTAATGAGCATGTTTTTGTATACAAAATAATTTAAAGAACCCATTTAGAACCATGTCGATCAGTGCGTTTTAATGCAATAGGTTTGTTGTAGTTAGCTTTTATCATGTGACACAGTAGCCACCTTTAAAGCTGTAGTTCCCTTGTTTTCAGGATGGAGAAGACTTGATGGATGAGAGTGTGCTGAAGTTCTACACGCAGCAGTGGGAAGATTACCGGTTCTCCAGCAAAGTTCTGAATGGAATTTGTGCCTACCTCAACAGACATTGGGTTCGTCGTGAATGTGACGAAGGACGAAAAGGAATATATGAAATCTATTCTGTAAGACTCCTTAGAACACCTTTCAGATGTGTGTTTGCTTAGTGATGCATCATCTTTTCAGTTACGGTATCTAGGCAAATGTTAAGCTATTTTCAGACTAGTAGGCTGATTTCCCTTGTTTTAATTTAGCAATAAATGGCCCTTCATTTGTGGCAAGAAGGGAAGAGGGTAAGTTGGAATTCTAAAAGTCACCCTGCACACTGCTGCATTTGCTTATTAAAAGTTCGTTCTTCAGCCCTGGCCGGTTTGGCTCAGCGGTTAGAGCATCGGCCCGCGGACCAGAGAGTCCCGGGTTGGGTGTCTGCTAAGGGCATGTACCCTTGGTTGCGGTTTGTCCCCGGCCAACCGGGCCGTGTGTGTGGCAACCACTCGATGTGTCTCTCTCACGTCGATGTTTCTCTCTCTCTCTTCCTCCTTCTCTCCCTCCCGTTCTAGCTGAAGATAAATGCAAAAATGTCCTCGGGTGAAGGTAAAAAAAAAAAGTTCCTTCATTGATTGGACCCTCCATCAGGTTTCACCTGAACTGCCCCGTTTAGTGCTTAGAGCCTGAGTCCTGGTAGAGTCAGGCCCACTGGGGCCCTTCCCTGACACTTGGGAAGGGGGGGAGGGGGGTCTGGGAAACTGCTTCACTAAGAGCACTGTGAGATCCCTCTCCCCTCACTTTACACAGTAATGTGATATCCAGAATGATAGTTGTAGAGTTTAAAGTTGAGGGTTGGGTTTTTTTCAAAGACTGCATGAAAATAGATTTTGAAAAGGTGAAATTTTGAATTGTTCAAACGCCTTCATTAATATGTTTCTTCAGTCAGGGAGGTTTTTGCTAGGCCCACTGGTTTTCAAAGTGTGGACCCCAGACCTGCAGCGGCCCCTCACCTGGGCACTTGTTAGAAGTGCTTATTATGGGGCCCCAGCCAAGGCTTAGAAACTCTGGAGGTGGACCGGCAGGCTGTTAGCAAACCCTTGCGTCGAGGTTTCAGCAAAGCTTGCTGGGGTCAGTGCTTTGATTTGAGCTGTTTGTGCTTTCCCCCTTTCTTTTCACTCACAAATGCTCTCATCAGTGTAGGATTTTGGTCGGTTTCCCCTTGGAAGCCTGCTTGACCTACAGCACCACATCTGCCCTCAGAGCCCTAAAAACCATTTTTCTATTATAGACAATAGCAGTTAGAGAAAATATGAAGTGCAAATACACTTTATAGAATAAGTTTCTTAAGATTCAACTACTTTTTTAAAAATTAGTTTCAAAATTCATACTTAATACATTCTTAAATGCTGTAGTTACTGTTTAGAAATACAACATAAGTTTTTAGCAAAGACTAGAAACAGCATTTCTTGGGTGTGCTCAGGTATCAGTGGCACAGTGAATGAATGGTTCTTGAACAGTAACCAGAATCTTGTCTCCAGAATCTCCAGAGGATGGGATGCTTTGTTACGAAATACAAAATTTCACTTTTTTCTCGATAATGCTTTTTTCCTTTTTAATTATAAAAAGTTGTTGGTTTAGTAAACTATATATGAAAAAAAAAAGTTGGTTTCCTTTCAAGTCAACCGTGGACATCAATCAGTTTTGTTATTGATATATTAAAGCGATCCAGCAAGCATTCTCCCAGAGTCTGTTCCTCTGGTTCCCCTGGCCCTGCTCTCTTAGCTTGCCTGGCTCTCCATCCTCTCTCCCTTCAAAGTAACAGGTCATCCAGAGTCATATTAGAACAGTCTAAGGTTGTCTTAATCTAGAAACAAATGTTTGGAAAAAGTTATTTTTAAAGGTATATGGTATGTCTTTCCTAGAAGTTCGTGTCCACCACATTGCCTTTTTCCCCACTACTTCACTGCATCGAGGAGGAACACTGGGTGTGTGCTGGTCGTGCTTTATTAAAATAAATAAATACCACTTTCAGGCCTTTTTTTTTTTTTTTTTGGTGGAAGTACCACTCAGTGAAAGTTCAGAATATAAATTAAATTTTTACATAATTCAGAAAGAGATGTCTTACATAAACCGAGTTTTACCTTCGGTTGCACTTGGGGAGAAGAAGACTGATAGCACTTATAAACATGACTGAATTTCTCAACAGTTTCTGTTTGAGCTTTAAATTGTTATAAATGTGACTATTATTTTAACTGAATAATACCTCTCTCAACAAACAATTTAAAAGTCATGCATGAATTAGAACTTGTTTTGGGTGGGAGAGCCTTTTTTATAGTAAATTTCTGATATAACCTCTATGAAAGTTTTAAAAACTTTCAAAAAATTCATTAAGTGTGTCAGGTCAAAAATTAAATTTGGCCCATGGAATAATTTTGTAAATTGTATCCGCTGGTGTGCCCTTTAAGCTGATATGTATGTTTCTCTTTAAATCCCAATTTTTTTTTCACCTTCGTTACAAAGTGGGAGCTGATAAACGTCTGTGTTTTGATGCCTCTTAAAGGTGCTAACTCGGGAGAGTGCTCTGATTCCATTGTGATGGTAGATTTTACCAAATTATAATCTAGAAATATTTATCAGCATAATCTAGGATTCTAGCTGTTTCCTATGACTTTAGTCTCAGAAAAACATAGTAAAAGTATAGACACTTTATACTTTTCTTTTTTCTTTTCATCCAGCTCGCATTGGTGACTTGGAGAGATTGTCTTTTCAGGCCCTTGAACAAACAGGTACTATTTGTCTGAGTGTGTGCTGCTTTCTTTCTGAAATCCCTACAGATTTCATTTCTTAGCCACTGTCTTCCTCTCTCCTTTGGAACATCACCACAGTCGCTCTCATTTTGCATTGTTTAATGGATTTCAATGTTTAAGAGATATGTAGTAATAGAATACATACTGTAGCCTGTAATCTGCATATATTTTTCCTATGTCCTTTCTGAAGGTAACCAATGCTGTTTTAAAACTGATTGAAAAGGAAAGAAATGGTGAAACCATCAATACAAGACTGATTAGTGGAGTTGTACAGTCTTACGGTAAACAGTTTTCCTTTAATTTATTCAAACTTTTCATATCAAATGTCAATTACAACAGTTGTTTCATTTTTAAATATTTTAATATCAAGAATACTATTAGCATAATTCTCTTGAAGTCATTGTGATTCTATTTGATACTACCCATCGTAAAATAGCTTGGTCCTTGTACCTTAAGGAAATTTTGATATAATAGACATTTGAATTTTTTTCGTTTATGGTCTCATGCTGAATTACTGGATATATAATATAACAGCGTTGTTAATGGAGCTGAGTTATAACCAGAAATTTTTATCAGCTTGAGAAATTGAGATTGAGAAACCAATAAAGTAATACAATGTTTTAAAAGCTTGGATAGCATTGTATTTTTTTAAGTTTAAAAGTAGTCATTTTTATTATTTCTACACTTTCAGGAAATATAAAAGTTCTTCTAAATAAATTTCATGGTAGCTTTGAAGCATTCCTGGCCATGAGTCATAATTACTTCTTTTTGTATGTCTTGGGTTTTTAAAATTTATTTTATGAAATGCTGTACTTTAATAGTCGTAAATAACAGACTTTATGTCCTGCCATTTCACATTTACCTTTTAAGCATAATTTAAATGACACTACACCTAAATGTATTCTGTAAAATATAACAAAAAATAGGGTAATTGAAATATAGTTCATATTTCTTTTTAGTGGAATTGGGGCTGAATGAAGATGATGCGTTTGCAAAGGGTCCTACGTTAACAGTGTATAAAGAATCCTTTGAGTCTCAGTTTTTGGCTGACACAGAGAGATTTTATACCAGAGAGAGTACTGAATTCTTGCAGCAGAACCCAGTTACTGAGTATATGAAAAAGGTAAGCTTAACTATAGCACCTTAAGTTGTGACTCCAATGAAGCCATTGCTGTCCTGGCCAGTTTGGCTCAGCAGTTGGAGCATCGGCCCATGGACCAGAGAGTCCGGGGTTCAGTTCCCGCTAAGGGCACGTACCTCGGTTGCAGTTTCTCCCCAGCCCCGGTGGGGTCGTGTGGGTGGCAGCCACTTGATGTATCTCTCTCTCACATCGATGTTTCGCTCTCTCTCTTCGTCCCTCTCTCCCTCCCACCCTATCTGAAGATGAATGCAAAAATGTCCTCAGGTGAGGATAAGAAAAAAAAAAAAAGTAATTGCTATCAGAGGAATTCTCTTCAGTGTGTTATGTGCAATGTTCTTCAGAAGGTCCTTCCTGGGCCATGTTCCTGTGTGTCTGTAGCAGGTGCAGATGCTTCTAATTCATCAGGGAGCTATTGTGGATTAGATGGTCACAATTCAGTGCATCTTCACTGTTCTGGGATAGAACCATAATAGCTATGTGACTGGCGTGTTTTGCACTGTCTCCTAGAATGTATCTCGACATCTAGTGAGAGCCACCGTCTTACCATGTGAAGAGAAAATAAGTTTTGAACAAATAGTCTCAAATTTGCAGACTTTAAGCTTTGGTTTTTTTGTTTGTTTGTTTTGCTTATAAAATATCTCCTAATAATCTATGACACAGGCTTCTAGTCTGTGTTAGAGGAGAGACCCTCCAGATACCACAAGATCCAGTCCTCACGCAGGTCAGGATGGGCCTGGATCGTGAGCCTTCTCTGAGGTTATGATGAAGTTGTGATTGTTCTTGGCTCTCTTTCTTTGAGGATCCAGATATTCTAGATTTGCACTCTGAGAAATGGCCAGATTCGGAGTCAGCAAACTTTCTACAAAGGGCCACATAGTAACTGTTTTAGACTACGTGTGTCATGTGGTCTCCACACAGCTGTTCAGCTCTGCCACTGTGGTGCGAAAGCAGCCATGGCAACATCTACATAGTGGGTGTGGCCGTGTTCCAATCACACTTGATTTATGGGCAGGGTTTGGCCCGACCAAGACGTGCAAGGAGATTTCCAGGGAGTCTGGGGCCCATGGTGTCTGCTGAGTGCTCTTCCCCTTGGCTCTGTTACTGGGAGAGCCCATGGACTGCAGAATCAGATTTTCAGCACACTGAGATAGAATGTTAATAAGTCCACTTAATAAGAGCTGCAGCTCCCTCTCTAACCACACACAGTCCTGCGCACCAGTTTGTGCTGTTCTGAGTGTATTTCCCATAGGAGATAGCGATTATAAGTGGGCCTTAGAAGTTTGAAGTTGAAAGTCCTTGACAAACAAGTTTCTGGTATCTCAAACCCTAACAAAAATTGAACTCTTCAAAAGTATTATACTTGGAATTGAACTCTTCAAAAGTATTATACTTGGAATCGTAATAGTTCTTTGTGTATGTTTGTGGGTTAAGTTAGCTTTTGTATGCTGCCCTGGAACCTAACCAGCTCGTTCAGAGTTTCAGACAGCTGCCTGCAAATGGGCTTTTGAAACATAATCTGTTTTGAGTCTTAGCATTGCCTGTTATTTCATTTTAGTTTGGCTGTATAGTTTTCATAAATATATCTTTTATTGGACTAGTTATGGTGAGTCTGTAAAATGGTGCATGTTTTACAAGTGGGCTGTTTATTTATCAGTCATGGTGCACATCCCCAGCAGTGGGTGAGCCTGCCTTTTTCACAGACTTCGTCATGGACTGTGATCCCCCCAGCTGCCCGCCCTGAGGAGCAGAGTAGTATCATGGTGCAGTGAAATCGGCTCTTTAGGGCTGAACTACATAGGCAGGGCAGTCAGTTTTTAAAATCAGACATGGAACCAACAGCAACTTGAGAACAGAGATTTGTAACGGCCTGGATGTTTTCAACCTGGCATGGGCCCACCTTCCAGGGAGCAGCACACTTCCTGCCTCCTGGTTTCTTAGAGTGGATTTCTTTCTAGTGGGCTTAGAGGTTTGGTCCAAATTCAATTGGATCTTATCAGGCATGACTTAGTCACATTCAGGAAGTCCTTATGCACAGAATCTGTGAGCATAAAGTTGGAGGTAACCATGGGAACAGTTCTGCTCTTACTACACGTAGCCTTGCATCTCAGAACTGGGCTATGAGTCTAGTTTGAGAGCCCACTTCACCACTTACCAGGGTGTTGACTTTAACCTTCTATGTCTCAGATTCTTCATCTGTAAAATGGCAATAATAAGCTATTATACATATGTATTTGGCAAAGAGGAAGCATGATATATTTGTTATATCTGTACATTGATCAGAACCTCCATATGTCTGAGCGTGTGCAGCACCACAGGATAAAAAGTGACACACTTTATTCAGTAACGTAAGGGGAAATTATGTTTATATTACAACATGCGATCAGGAAATAGAATACAAAACTCATGAACAATATTAAGATAAAGCATGAACATCGAGAAACACATATTCTGCTTTCAGCAGCCAACTTGGACTAGATGTCCAACTTGAACGACGGGGTCTCTGTCCCCTTTTCTGTGTTGTTAGGAATAATGGAAACGCTGGAGGGTCTTTGGCTTCTCTTTCTAAGGAGGCTTCAATGAATGAGCAACCCTAAGCCACATTAGTGTTTTAATATATCTTGCTGCCTCATGTCACTGAGACTAATCTGAGCTACAAAAATATCTGTATGACTATTCTAGGTTTCTAATGTCATTTAAAAAAACTTTAAAAATAAAATATGCCTTACTTAAGTGATTTTCAAACCTTTTTTCATCTCATGGCATACAAACTAATTACTAAAATTCTGCAGCATTCCAAAAAATATTTATTTTGCTTATCTGACAGAAAAAATAGGTATAATTTTGACTCATTCACACCAGAGAGCTATCTTTGTGTTGGTGGTTGTCATTTTTTTATTTGACAATCTAAGGGAAAAGAGGTCAGTGCCCCTGACTAAATAATCAGGTATTGCATGTTTTAAAAATTCTTGCAGCACACCAGTTGAAAATCACTGCCTTCCTTAATTTACTTACCTTTTTGTCTGTTTTTTGTTTTTGCTTTGTTTGTACTGCACACTGATCCTAATACAATTAATAGGGATAGTCTTTAATTGCTTAATTTTATTTATTCATTTTTAATTTGATCTTGGTATTCTAATATACTTACCTGCCAAGTGCAGTGACATTCAAGGGCTTGGCTTAAAATCAACAAAGAATGTAAATGGTGTCCTCCCTGAAACCTGATACTACAATAATATTACACCTAGGACCTTGGTTTCTTTACTTGTATATAAAAGAAGTGACTGCTGAGGCCCCTCTGTCCTTTACAGTTTCCTTCCCTCTTGGCTGCTGCAGGGAGGGTCTGTAGAATGCCACCACTTTGTAGACCAAGAGGTGGCGAGCCTTGCCCCCAGAATGAATAAACCTTCTCTGGGAAGGAGTAAAAGTCTGTTTCAGGAGAAAGCAAAGTTTTGAGAGATGAGTTTTTGCTGCCCAAAGTGATTATGTTCTTCCAGGAAATTATTTAATTTAAAACAGAAAAATTGGTGCTTTGGGGTTGGCATGTCCTGTGTTTCATCAGCTTTAGCTCTTGAGGTATCAGGCTTAATGAAACATTAGATAGGAAGCAGCAGGTTCTTAACTTAGACCTTCTGAGTTCAAGCACATAAAAATCTCTTACTAGGTTTTTTTGTTTATTTTTTTGTGTTTGGGGTGTTTGTTGTTGTTGTTTTGTTATCCTCTCCAGAGAATGTTTTCCCATTGATTTTTAGAGAGAGTGGAAGGGGAGGTAGGGGGAAAGAGAGAGAAAGGATCAAACCTGCAACCCAGGTACGTGCCCTTGACCAGGAATTAAACCCATGACCCAATGCTCCTAACCACTGAACCACACCGGTCAGAGCTCTCTTATTGTTTTTTAAAATACCTTTGTAATCAGAAAAAAATATACTTTAACTATAGACTTTTTGGAAAATATAAGATAAACCTATAAGCTTGGGATACTATTACTAAGTATGAATGCTAAACCAAATTGGACTAATGCTGTAGGTTTTTTGTAACCTGTTTTTTCCCCCCACTAATTTGTTATATTAACATTATTTTATGTTTATTTATTTTACTGGAAAGTAGTATTTCATTAACCAGATATGCTACAATTTAACTAATTAGCTCTTATTGGAAACTTAAAGTCTTTTCTATTTCTTCATTTGTAAATTGTTTCCTCCTTTTCCTTTCCCATATTTTTATTTGGCTCTACTCATTGATTTTTCAGAGATCATTTTATATTAAGGATATTGACCTTTTGATACATACTACAGATATTTTTCAAGTTTATTTTATGGTTCACAAGTAACTATTTAGAATGTATATATACCTAACTTCTGTAGTTTAAACAGTTGGCCCATTGTTACTAATTCTTGGAAGTTGCCAGTTTGTTTCATTGTTTATTTTATGTTTCCTTGGCTCGTGGATGTTTATTCTTCCAGTTGAATTTTTCCAGATTTCTCCAGAATTATGCCAAATTTAAAAATCATTTGGAGAGTATTGGCATTTTTATAATACAAAATACAATTTTTGTCTCTCCTTTTTCAGATCACCTGAATGATTTTAGATACATTATCATTGAAATATCTTTTTTGCTTTAATAATTTAGTGATTCCTCAGTGATACTTTACACCACACATATTTCTGGTATGATGTATTGTAAAATATATGACTTTTACTAATCTTGCTGCTTTGTTACATTTTATCTTTGGTTTCTTTTCTTTCTTGAAGGAAAATTTAAGGAATTAAGACGTATAAGTAATCCAGTAGATTTCAGAGGTGTATATTTAATGATTGGCAAGAGATTAGCCATAATGTTATTCTTAAATTTTTTTTAAAATCTAATTACTGTCCGGCCAGTGTGGCTCAGTGGTTGAGCGTGGACCCATGCACCAAGAGGTTGCCGGTTCAGTTCCCAGTCAGGACACATGCCCAGGTTGTGGGCCCGATCCTCAGTGGGGGGCAGGCAGGAGGTGACCAATCGATGGATATTCTCTCTCATCAGTGTTTCTCTCTCTCTCTCCCACTCACTTCCTCTCTCTCTCTCTAAAATCAATAAAGGAAAAAAAAATTTTTTTTAATAATCTAATTACTAATATTTCCATGTGGTCATTTCAGGGATTATATTTCTACTCCAAGTAGCTTTCAGTCAAAAGTAATGGTTCTTGCTCTTCTACATATAGGAAAGGACCCATAGGATTCTCAGAGTGTCAGAAGTATTTCCCTGCAAAGGAGAAATGCCACATATCCCAAGGAAGAAAAGCTATCATTATAACCTCATTAAGTCTTAAAGAGAAGTTTGGCCTTAGCTGGTTTGGCTTAGCGGTTCAGAGCATCGGCCTGAAGGGTTTCGGGTTCAATTCTGGGTTCGATTCCCAGTCCAGGGCACATACTTGGGTTGCAGGATCAGTTGCAGGATCGATTCCTGGTCCTGGTTGGGGTCATGCAGGAGGCAACTAATCGATGTGTCTTTCTCACATTAATGTTTCGCATGCGTGCTTGCTCTCTCTCTTTTCCCCTTCCTCCCTCCCTTCCACTCTATCACTCTATCTAAAATCAATGGAAAAATATCCTTGGGTGAGGATTAACCAAAAAAATAAGAGTTGGAAGGGGAAATGTATATTGCAGAGAAAATGGAACACATCAGTGACCCCTTAAACATGGCTGGCATTCACCATAAAATCAAAGAACCTCTCACCTTTTTTTCTTAGATCGTATTTTATTAGAGCAGGTTTGTGAGTTTAATTTGCCATTTTTCATATAACAATTCTTCTAAAATTAATCTAGACTGCTCACTTGAATTAACTTCTCCAGGCAGAGGCCCGTCTGCTCGAGGAGCAGCGGAGAGTGCAGGTCTACCTTCACGAGAGCACCCAGGATGAGCTGGCGAGGAAGTGTGAGCAGGTGCTCATCGAGAAGCATCTGGAGATTTTCCACACTGAGTTCCAGAACTTGCTGGATGCTGACAAAAATGAAGGTGAGCCGCTGCAGCTCCCAACCTGGAGATGTGTATTACAATCTGTGGTTTTGAAAGCAGAATTCTTGACTCAGAGTTAACAGCATTATGAACTGTCAGTTCTTAAAAGAGTTATGTGTGAGTGTCCACCTTGTGTATTGATTTCCGACCTCTGGAGAGTGTTTTGGGTATGACTTTGGGGAAGAGTATCTTTTCAGTTTAATTTGAAATATAACTTATTCCAAATGATACCACTTTAGCATTAAATGATATCACCACCATTTTTTTTTTCTTGAATATTTTTCCTTTGAAAATTCATGATGAAAAGGCGATGATTTTGTCTTTTTCTTATCTCACCCATGTTTTACTGAGATGTGTTAGGAGCTCAGTAAAAGATTAATTTTGGGATTTGGGATTCTTCTTTGGCCCTCATAAACTAACCATGCGCCACACGTATAATAAATGAGGGATTTGAGGGCCCTTTTGTGACTCAGCTGTTTGTATAGTTGAGATGGATATTTGTATCTTTTTAAATTTTTCATTTTTTACAATAAATTTGTGAATGCCTATTATGTGCCAGGCATAAATTTCATCTCTGTTTAGGAAGCATCAGGTGTTTCCTGATAAAAAGTTTTTTTTCTCTATTATGTTAGTGGATTCTCATAGTAAGGGAAAAAAATAAAACTTTTATAAATGCATGACTTCATTGTTATTGTTAGCTAAATATGTGTATGTTAAATACAAAATATTTTATCATAATTAAGTCTAAAAACATGGTATTTTTACTTCAGGGTATCATTCATCTCAGTATAAGCACATACTTAGTGGGATGAATATGCAGAGTTTGTCTCAATCCATAAAAGCGGTGCCTTCTTCTTTCAGATTTGGGTCGCATGTATAATCTTGTATCTCGAATCCAGGATGGCCTAGGAGAATTGAAAAAACTTCTGGAGACACACATTCACAATCAGGGTCTTGCAGCTATTGAAAAGTGTGGAGAAGCTGCTTTAAATGTAAGTACCATGTAATTGAAATGCAGTTGGACTTAACCGTCTCCACGCATGAACTGCAGGCGTGTGCAGTGTGTCTATTCACAAATCCAGGTGGTAAGAGTTTCACTAGACTCCCAGAGAGAACCTTGTGTGGCTTTTTAAAGGCGGATCACAACACCTGTGTAGTAAACACCTCCAGAAACTCTACTCTGGCAGTCTTTAGACATTAAGAATGTCATTTCTTTATGGATTTTTTTCCTTTATATCTTCTCACTGTTACATTTTGTACACAGAAGAATCTTCCATAGAAAGAACAGGCTCTTGCACTCACAGGCCATAGGCTATGCCTTTCGGAAACTTTGACCTGAGGACTGCTCTCCAGTTGAGGGTCACAGGACTGTTTGCCCTGCAAAGGCCCAGAAATGTATAGCATTTCTCATCCACTCACCCCACTGCAGGAGGTGCATAGACCATTCCTGCTAGATTACCTATAATTCAAGTAGTAATGTTACATAGGAAGTATCACGTGTTTCTGAGACAGGTAAGTTCTCTTCAGTTTTGTTCCTGTTGTGAACTTTAATTCTAATGTGTTTGGGAGAACTAATGGAAAAGGAAAGCTTCTAGAACATAGTGCTTGTGTATCATCAGAGAACCTTTTATTTCTCTGATTTTATCATGGTTAATTATCTTCTTTAATGTGTTTTTTTTTTTTAAATATGTGTGTCCCTGCTGTCTTTGGAAAATTCCTTTTCCACTTCTAATTATGCGTGTTGCTGCCTCACTCATTGCCACATCTGTGAATTACTAGGGGATGAATGTAAACCCCTTCCCCTAGGTTTATGAAATAATTAACTTTACACTTACAGGATAGAAAGGAACTGGCTTAGTAAAAAAGGTCTCCAGGTTTTCGTATAAGCTTAAGAAGGAAGTCCCAGCCCTGGGACATAGGTGGTGTCACAGTGGAGCCATCAAGTACAGATAGGACAGCCTGTCCAAGTGCCAGTCCCAGCTCCCAGCTCTGACTGGGACCTTCCTCAAGTAGCTTTTCCTGTCTGTCAGTTCGAAAAGAAATGGAATAAGGATGGTGACTAGGGTTTTTGTGAATAAAATGCTTGTGAAGTGCTTATTAATTCCATGTACATCAGTGCTCAGCAGTGATGACTGTAGTTTTTACGGTTGTATACAATTTTGTTTAATTTTAAAAACTCCTTTTTCTTACATCTTGACAATTCTTATTTTCAAACTAAGTGTTCCTTTTTTTTTTTTTTTTAATCCTCACCCGAGACATTTTTTTTTTTTTTTTTTTTGCATTTATCTTCAGATAGAGCGGGAGGGAGGGAGGGAGAGAGAGAAACATCAATGTGAGAGAGACGGACTGGCTGCCACCCACATGACCCCATCTGGGGCCGGGGACGAACTGCAACTGAGGTACGTGCCCTTAGCGGGAACCAAACCCAGGACTCTCTGGTTCGCGGGCCGACGCTCTAACCGCTGAGCCAAACTGGCCAGGGCTAAGTGTTCCTTTTTAAAGGGCTTGATATATTCACATGCACAAGTACACATGTGGTTCAGAAGGGGTCAACTCGATGAAGATACTGTTTCAATAATGTAAATCAGCTTAGCTCTATAGACAGCAGAGCCAAGTAAAAGACTTAATTCCTTGAAACAAGTTCAGAGCTGAGTCTGTTGTTTCATCAGAAGGAAGGACGAGGGAAGGACGTGGATAAAAGTAGTTTAGATGAATGAATGAGGCAGGTGTGCTTCCATGTAAACCGTTGTATGCTAGATGTGAGGCTGGCCTCGGGGCAGTTGTGTTCTAAGTGAATATGGTTCGTTTAAAAATATAATAAATTGACTTTTTGTTTTCATAGAATAATGGAGTATTACTTCTGTATATATATATTTTTAATTGATTTTTAGAGAGAGAGGAAAGGAGAAGGAGAAAGATAGAAACAACTATGTAAGTGAGAACCATCAATTGGCTGCCTCCTGTACACCCAACGCTGGGGACCGAGCCCAACATCCGGGCATGTGCCCTGACCAGGAATTGAACCTGCAACCTCCTGGTGCATGGGTCGACGCTCAACCACTGAGCTACACTAGCCGGGCAATGAAGTGTTACTTCTTTTTTTTTTTAATTTTTTCTTTCTTTATTGATTTTAGAGAGAGAGGAAGGGAGAGGGAGAGGGAGAGAGAGAGAGAGAGAGAGAGAGAGAGAGAGAAACATCGATGAGAGAGAACATTGATTGGCTGCCTCCTGCATTCCCTGCACTGGGGATCGGGCCCGCACCCTGGGCATGTGCCCTGACTGGGAATCAACCGGTAATCTCTTGTTGCATGAGTCAGTGCTCAACCACTGAGCCACACCGGCTGGGCTGGAGTATTATTTCTAATGTCTGTCTTTTCCAAACCAAAGTAAGGGACTTAAATTGGAGAAATAATCACTCTGTGATTCTCAAGTGCCATTGTTTTATTTTTCCTTTTGATGCAGTCAGCTGACTTGGTCAGTGAGTCTTGAATCGGATGTTTACTTTTTCATGCCCAGTTAAAGCAAAAGTTTAGCTTCTGGGTAAAATTATTTTTCTATTTGTGGATACTTCATCTGTCAGCAGGAAATGGCACAAAGGAACTATTTACCAGCAGTTCTATTTTACTAGAAATTAAGCTTTTAAATAATACTTTTTATTACTTAAATGTCAGCCACTAGTTAATATGAATTTAAAAACCAAAAGAAGGCCCTGGCCAGTTTTGCTCAGTGGTTAGAGCACTGGCCTGTGGCCCAAAGAGTCGCAGGTTCAGTTCCGGTCAAGGGCATGTACCTCGGTTGCAGTTCAATCCCTGGCCCTGGTCAGGGTCGTGCGGGAGGCAACCAATCGATGTATCGCTCTCACATTAATGTTTCGCTCTCTCTTTCTCTCTTTCTCTCTCCCCCCCTCACTCTGTCTGAAAATAAATGGAAAAATATCCTTGGGTAAGGATTAAAAAAAAAAAACTATCATCAAAAAAATAAATAAATATCAAAAGAAGGTTTTCCCCAAGAATAATAATTGTATTAAGCTTAGTAAACATGATCTGCCTTAACTTTCAAAAGTCAGACAGTTCTTTTTTAATATGTTATTTCCATGAGAACTTTTTCTTTTGGACTCATGAAACTCTTTTTGTTTGTTTTTCTCGTAAAGAAACATTTTTCTTTGCGAAAGCAAGTGCTTCTATTTTCTGCAAAGGAAGTTTTTCCCTGCATTTCTGTTTTAGTCTCTTATTTTGAAAGTCAGCTGACTCCTGAGTTTGCAGGGCCCTCTGACTGATGCATGAGCTGCTGGCATGGTCTCCAGGGCTGGGTTATAGCTGGTGCCTTCATTCACCGACAACGGGAAGGCCCTCAGAACTTAACGAATCTCAAGACAGAGCATGTGTGCCCAGTGTTAGCCTGGCACACAGTAGGTGCTTAAATGCTTGAAGAAAGAATCAAGCTGCTAAGCTGTGATTTTAAATAGGTATGAATTTTTATCACATCTGTGGTAAAATGTAGAAGATATGTTGTGACCCAAGTCATGATCGTTTTCCAAAACCCACTGGTGCTGAAAACAGCAGCAGAGATTGTTTGAATTAGTAAAAAAAAATTATAATTATTATACATAATTTTAGGAGGGATTTACTTACTCTGAGAACTCAGTTTTTAAAGTTTGAAAAATTTTGCCCAATTGAGTTGTCATAGTGTATGAGAATCCTTTATAATAAGCATATTAAATGCCATAGAATGTATTGCTTAAATGATTTTTTAAGGGATAAAAAGTTTGTTATCTAGCCCTGTGATTCCATTTATACCATCAGTTTGGTTAGAAAGCAGTTTTACTGCTAGTTAGTCTGGCCAAGACTGAAATTATTACAGGTTTCAAATCGGTAATATGACTCAAATATTTTATATGTTAGAAACTTCAGTATCTGCTTAAGAATTTTCTTGCCCTGGCCAGTGTGTCTTAGTTGTTAGGGCATCAGCCCCCTCGCATGGAAGGGTCTCGGGTTCAGTTTCTGATCAAGGGCGTGTGTAGTACTGGGTTGCAGATTCGATCCCCTGCCCCAGTTGGGGTGCATGTGGGGAGGCAACCACTCCATGTGTCTCTTTCACATCGATGTTTCTCTCCCTCCCTCCCGCCTTCCCTCTCCCTCCTTCCCACCTTCCCTCCCTTCCACTTGCTTTAAAAATCAATGGAAAAATATCCTCAAGTAAGGATTTAAAAAAAATTTTTTTTTCTTAAGGCATTTTTTTTCATAGTTAAAATGACTTAAAACTTAAAGGTTGTCCCTGAATACCTGACGCAGGGGAATGTCCTGGTGGTGTCTCCCCCTTCACTGGCAGTCACCCTACTAGTGAAGTGTCGCTGAACGAGCCGGAACATGTGCTGTTTCTTGGACCTGTCCTGCCACCCAGGCCAGTCAGCGCTCCAGGAATGTGGGTTGGGATCAGGGCTCCTCTTCGAGTTCAGAGGCTTCCAGGCCGAATGACCCTGACACAGATCAGTGTGGGTGCCTCCCACCCACCATCGTGCAGGATTCCAGGGTGTTTGGAAGAGTTCTGTCCAGCTTTAGAGACCCTCGTGGCTGCGGTTATTCATGCCTCACTGTGATGCTGCAGGACAAATTGGCACATTGCATTGGGAACCTTGTACACAGAGAAATAATCATGTGTGGGATGGAAAACTGGTTGAGAGCTGAACAAAGGAGCAGATAAAGAACTTTTTAATGGGTGCTGCCCCGGGGAAGGGCTCACCAAAGGAACAACAGAACAGCCTCTGACAGCACGTCTGTCCAGGAGAAAGCTGCCCCTCCAGCTCTCGTCCCGAGGCCAGACAGCTCAGTTCTTCCCTGTATGTCTCTGGTGCCTTTCAAGCTGCCTCCCCGACGCTGGATCCCAGAGGGAGTGAGTCCGAGTAAGTCCAAGCGCCGGGCCCTTTAAGAGGAACTGTCTGGGGCTCCAGCCACCTCAGCCTCAGTTCCCACTGGTTTTTGCAGCCCGAAGTGATGGGGACTTCTCTTCCTAGCACTGGAACCCTGAGCTGGGAGCCTGGTGTGGGATGGGGACCCCTGGACCTTCCCAGCCGAGGTATCCTCCTGATTTTTATCTGCCACACGTGGGTGTGGAACCAGCCCGTCCGTGCCTCTGCCCCTCCTACCAATCTCGATGCGGTTTCTTTTATTTTGTAGTTGTAGGACTTCCGTTCAGCTTGATGTCCGGCGGTTCTGAATGATGGTTGTTCTGTAGTTTAGTAGTAATTTTGATGTGGTTGTGGGAGGAGGCGATACCACATTTACCTACGTCCCTGGTGTGGCTGGCCCTAGGCAGGGATGTATATATATGTGAATGTATATATATTTTTTAATCTCCCAGAGCAATTAGTTGCATGATGTTGGCTAGTGTTGCAACTCAAAGAACCAACAAATGTTACAGATAAAATTGCAGTCAATGGCCCAGCTGGTGTGGCTCAGTGGTTGAGCATCGACCCATGCACCAAGAGGTTGCTGGTTTGATTCCTGGTCAGGGCACATGCCCAGGTTGTGGGTCAAATCCCCAGTGGGGCGCATGCGGGAGGTGGCCAGTCTATGTTCTTTCTCATCGATGTTTCTATCTCTCTCTCCCTCTCCCTTCCTCTCTCTCTAAAATCAGTAAAGAAAAAAAAATTTTTTTTTAATTACAGTCATTGTTTTCATCATTCAACAAGCATTTGTGGCATTCCTGCAATGGACTCAATGTCTAGAATTCTTAATTGAAATGCTTTGCCTTTGTTTTCTCATCAAATCCCCATGACCTCATCTTCAGTTGGCTGTATTTAGTTGACTTGTCCATTTTAAACACACGTTGTCTTCCTTCCTCTGATCCTCAGCACAAAGGTGGCAGCTGCGTAGTATCCCCTGCCTTCTCCTTGGCCTGTGGCAACATTAGTAATCAAATATGGGATAATTTCCTACTGAGCCTGGACACGACCAGAACCCTCTCAGACCAGGAGGCAGCCTGCCTGTCACCAGCCTCAGCAGGGACTTGTCTCCAGTCTGTTCTCTGAGGAGTCAAAGCGGAGACATGGCATTTCCTTGGCTCTCTGAGCATTTTCTCTCCAGCCCCAAAGCTACCATCTCAGCCTGGGCCCTTCATCTTGCTAATGGCCTGTTGTCTCTCCATTCCCGTGTATCCCTCAGAACGCTGAGCGGTTTAATCTTTCAGAAATGCTACTTAATGCATTAACAATTTTATTTTGCATTCATTTATTTTAATACAATCTCTTCCCTACGATAATATATTAAACCTACAATATTAAACGAAATCCTCTTCTAAGTTGCCCCATTTTGATGAGGCTTGTCTTTTAGGGAGCTGCTTGCTCCCATGCCCCTAGCAGCGCCCTGGCCTCCCCTTGCCCCCTGCCTCCTGGTGCTTGAGTCCTGCAGCCTGGACAGCTCAGACCCCTGTTTGAAGAGGGCTCTCCACTGACAGTTCTGCCCTAAGTGAGTGCACCTCCGTCCTCAACCCTCAGGGCATTTTGAAAATCTGTCACATGCCACTTTTTACTTGTGTTCAAGTCCCTCTGCCATGTGTGGTAAATCCTGAGAGTGAGGCGGACCCCTCACTCCTGTTTATACTGTGCAGGTTTGGTGCTGGCGTCCCACACAGGTGTATCGATGGAGGTGGTGGTGAAGAGGAGGGGACACCTGCAGCGTGGCACCAGCTCCTCTCCAGTTTTGTCCTCCATTACGCTTTTATTTATTTATTTATTTACTTATTTATTTATTTATTTACTCCTCACTCGATGATATGCTTATTGGTTTGAGAAAGCGAAACATCTGTATGAGAGATGCCTAGATCAGTTGCCTCTTGTTTATGCATTCATTGTTTGATTCTTGTATGTGCCCTGACTGGGGATCGAACCCACAGCCTTGGTATATCAGGACTACACTCTGACCAACTAAGCTACCTGGCCAGGGCTAATTTCTGTTTCTGAAAGTCAGCACTGTGTAGAAAGTGGATTGACAGGATGAAGGCGGCTGTGGGTAGGCCATTAGGCTGGTACGGTGGTTCGGATGGGGAATGACACGGGTAGGTGGTGGTGTGTGGAGGGAAGAGGGAATTAGAGAGAGAAGCTGTAATGGACAGGTTGTGTTTGTTCCTTGTCGAAGCTGGATGATGAGCACACAGGGTGCATCTTATTATTCTTTGTCATTTTGAACGTATTGGAATTCTTTTTCACAATAATATGTTGAAAGACAAGAAATGGAAGCAGAGCATTTGAGATGTGTCTTCCCGGCATATGCCTTCAGTTTGGCTCAAACTCTTATAAAATTTCCCCCAAAAAAGAAATGAAAAAAGGGAAGAAGAGAAATGGAGAGAGAGCAATCTGGAAGAGGGGCAGGGGCAGGGGGATACTGGGCAGCTCTGGGATCCCGGAGACTCTCTCCCACCCGAGGGCAAGTGTGTGAGCTCAGTGGGGATTCTGGTCTAGTCTGGAGATCATGTGACCGTCATTGGCATAGTAAGGACACCTGAAATCCCAGGGAGTTGGATGGGGTCCCTCAGGGACAGGCCTTGAGCAGAGAGCTCTTGTGTACTGAACAAAGAATGGTGATAGAGCAAACCAGTCACTACTCCCTTCATTTTTTATTTATTTATTTTTAAATCCACACCCAAGGATATTTCTCCATTTATTTTCAGATAGAGTGGGAGGGGGAGAGAGAGAGAAATAGCAATGTGAGAGAGACACGTCGATTGGTTGCCTCCTGCATGACCCCGACCAGGGCCGGGGACCAAACCACAACCGAGGTACGTGCCCTTGACTATAACTGAACCCAAGACTCTTTGGTCTGCAGGCTGACACTCTAACCTCTGAGCCTAACCGGCCAGGGCTCCCTTCATTTTCAAACATTGAAAATCGCTGAGTCTTTATTTTCTTGAAAATGCATTTGATCCAACCGATCTTGTCCTTCCTGCTCCTTGCCACTCAGAGGTGCAGTGGTGCACTCTGAAACGCCCAGAGGTCTTCGTCTGCTTCACGATTGTTGATTGCTCAGCCTCTGAACGTCTCTTCTCTGTGTGCACTGCCGACTGCTCTTTCCTTCAGATCCTCTCCTCTGTTATTCCAGCGTGTGCCTGTCTCCATCTGCCCTTGTCAGGTTCCTAAGTGCCTTTTCTCTGGATCTTGATGCTGAATTCAGATTCCCAAGGCTCAGTGCTGCAGCACAGTCTTCCCTTAGTGGGTTCCATTCAGCCCTGACTTCTCACCAGCCAGACTCCTGGCTGCGTCTTCTCCTGTAGTAGAAAGAATCTTGATATTGGAGTCTGAAGACATCTCTGTTCTTGGGGAGGATTTGTCTTTCCATGGAAAATTCTTTCCTGGCATTTTTTTTAGATATTTATATTTTTCCAAGTCCTGAATCTGAGAAAATTTGATCAAGAAAACAAGAGAAAGCAGCATAATTCTCCTGCCAGCATAATAGTCAATTCAGAGATATTGCTGGTTCAGAGGAACCTGTTGGTTATGGTCCAGAACGAGGGCAGGGGTGCCAGTGTGTACAGTGGAAGTCGAAGGTTGTCTCCGGCCTAGGCCAGGAGCGTATGGGAGAGAAGTCGAGGGCCTCACCAGTCCTCTGCCTCGTGGGTGATGCCAGGTTAGAAATGTGTGAGTGTGGCCCTCTTTGCTGCCAAGAGTGAGTCATTCTTGCAATGGACACACATTAATATGTTGATGTACACAGTATACTTGATGTAAATCCTGTGAGATCGTGGGAGTGGTGGTCCAAGAAATAGCAAGTTTTGGAAGCAAAACAAATTCTTAAGTTGGGGATTCTGACCTGCAGTTTTTTGCAATGTGTTAACCTTGACCTTGAAAGTTACCTTACTCAAATACTACCCAGTAATGTTTGCTGGCATTTTCTAGTGTTTGGATACTTGCTGTAGGGTAAACTTCTTTGTAAATACTTTAACAGGAAAATGCAAAAAGAAAAATATGTGAATGTTGTGAAATAAATTGACATGAAATTGGAAAGCGATCTAAAATCCTAATTGGCAAAAGCATTTTCAATATCAATGTAAAACCAAAAGTAAGTCCAACAGACACTTTTCATGTGAAGGAAACGAGTGTACGCGGAGTGCGACATGTGCCCACCAGGAGGCGCTCTGGAGTGTGCTGTGCAAGGACCGCCGGAGAGGACAGCTCCACGTCTGGAATAATTGCCATTAGACAGGAGCAGGACAGCCACTGAGGCAGTTAATGCTGCTGTTTTACATTGTAAGATAGATCGTGTTTAAGTAGTAAATACATGTGGTAGTAGCTTTTAATACTGTAAATGATTTTTATTTTGAAATTATTTTGTGTTAGGTTCCCTTTTAATGTGTACTCTTCTCAAACGTCTGTATCAGGTAGAGGCCACTGTTACATATTGGGATTATCTTGTCAATACATTTGTTCATAGTAACAGTAAGCGTTGCATCTTTATTATAGCAGAATACCTCTGGAACTCTTATTATAACCCTATACAACCCTGTAACAATGATTATACTCTTGACGGTTACTCATTATTATTGAAAAACAAAGTGTTATAGAAATGCAGAATAGTTAAGATTTGGGGAATTCTGGTTTCTCATTCCTGAGTGCTAAGGATCAATATCTGTCAAGAAGTTGGAAACATTTGCAAACCATTTAAGCTCCCTGCACCTCAGGCCTCGATCGTGCTTGGGCTCAGCCTCAGCCTTTCTCACCGGTCCTCAGACTAGTCCCTTAGGCTTCTCCCATTTGAGCTCTGGAGGAGATGCTGAACTCGGGAGTTGGGCTCCTGGGGTTCCAGCCTGACACTGCTGCCCCTTAACCCCTTGGCCAGATGCTTAACTGTGACTTAGTTTCTTCATCTGTAAAATGGGGGTACAGAGAGGACCAACCTCACAGGGTGATGGTGACAGTCCCTGTGCAGGCCTAGAGCCGACTGGCATGCGGTGCACCCTCAGCATCAGCCACTCTGTTCTCATCGTCACTCCGGTCTGAGTCCTTTGCCCCCATCCATCCTACTGTCTTCCTTCTGCATCCATCCGGAAGCCTCCCGTGTCTGACATTGACATTCCGTTCCCATCATTTCCTTTGTCTAGCGATCCACAGTTGCCTGCCTGTCCCCTGGGCTCTGGCCTTTCCCCCTTAGTTCCCTTTATTTGTCCAGGGGAGTCTTTGGCTCAGTTAGTGAACTAGTCAGCCCTTGCTGCCAAGTCTGGCTCCTCGGCCCTGCACCCTACACCCTCTGCACCACCTGCCCGCTGTTCTCAGTAATTGGGTGATGCTCTCCCGGCCCAGACAGAATCCAGAATGTGCATTGTTAACAACAAAACTGGCTAAGCAGAGCCATCCCTTTGAAAACTGTTTTCCTGTGATCCCATTTAATTTTCGAATAATTTTTAAAATCGCTGTTATTCCTACAAGTTTGAAATTAGTATTTAATTTCAGGTGTGGAGAATATATTTAACTGTATCTATAAACAAACTGTCCCGTGTGTTTTGATGATGGAACCAAAACTATTTCTGGCTCTTACTCATGAACGTCTGAAGAAATATCTGTAGTAGCACATCAGTATCAATTTAATCCCCTTTTGTTTGTTTCCTCCGGAAGGACCCCAAAATGTACGTGCAGACAGTGCTGGACGTGCACAAAAAGTACAACGCCCTCGTCATGTCCGCGTTCAACAACGACGCGGGCTTCGTGGCTGCCCTGGACAAGGTGGGTGTGTCAGCACGTGGCTTTCTGTGGGGGAGGCCACGGCACGAGCCCTCTGACTGGGTTTCTGTGATTGCAGGCTTGTGGGCGCTTCATAAACAACAATGCCGTCACCAAGATGGCTCAGTCGTCCAGTAAGTCCCCCGAGCTGCTGGCCCGGTACTGCGACTCCTTGCTGAAGAAGAGGTACAGTGACTCATGGTTTTCTTAGTCAACCTACTTAAAGTCTCAGCTTTCATTGAGGAATTAAAATTTGTATTACATTTGACATACACAGAATTGTTATTTTTGTACTTCTTGAGAAAATGCTTTAAAACTATATAATCTTTTTTTTTTTTTTTCATCCTCACCTGAGGACATTTTTCCATTTTTTGTTCAGAAAGAGTGGGAGGGAGAGAGAGGAAGAGAGAGAGAGAGAGAGAAACATCGACGTGAAAGGAACACATCGAGTGGCTGCCTCCCACACGACCAACCAGGGCCGAGGACAAATTGCAACTGAGGTACATGCCCCTACCGGGAACCGAACCTGGGTCTCTCTACACCGCAGGCCGACGCTCTAACCGCTGAGCCAAACCGGCCAGGGCTGTAATCTTCTTAAAAGATACTTCATGCTGCGTGTTTACACACCTAGGTCATTTTTTTCTTAAGTAACTAACGTCTTGAAGACTTGCAGGCAGTAGGACCTGTTCCGTTGGTCACACTGTCTGGTGAGGGTGGCGATGACAGCAGAACGCGGCCATTCCTCTCCTACCCTCTGGTCCTCTGCTGGCGAGCTGACTTTTCCAGCTGAGAGCCTGCTGCTGCAGTCCCGCCGGGGCCTTCACGGCAGAGGCCCCGTGTCCCACGGCGCCCCGTGCCTGTGTGACTCCACGTAGTGAGTTTGCGCTGTAGCAGTTCCATGTTCTTTATATTTTAACCGTCCTTTTTTTTTTTTAATCCTCACCCGAGGATATTTTTCCACTTGTCTTCAGATAGAGTGGGAGGGAGGGAGGGAGAGAGAAACTTCAATGTGAGAGGGACACATCGACTGGTTGCCTCCCGCTCAACCCTGACCAGGGCCGGGGACAAACTGCAACCCAGGTACATGCCCTTGACTGGGATCGAACCCACAGCTCTTCGGTCCACAGACAACACTCTAACCGCTGAATCAGACCAGCCAGGGCTGAATTTTAACCATCTTAGTTCTCAGCCAGTCCTTTTGCTGTGGAGGTGGGTATGCGTATTAAGAGCCAGAGCCACAGAACCTACTGTGGTTCTCTCCCGGGCTGTGTGCTTTGAAGTTCCCACTGACTTTGTGCGTCTGGTGTGGTTTTCCTCAGCTTCTCTCACTTCAACAGCTTCCTTGTTTTACTGCTCCAATCATTACAGCAACAAATGTTGCTGCGATCATTTTTCACCCCCCCCCAAATTTTGCTGGTTTAGATATTAAGAAATTATATCTTAAACAGCTCTCTAAGGCTCACATAATCCCGTTATGAAAAGGACCAAGAATACCTCCACATACTGAGAAAAGGCAACAAACAGGTGTCACTTCGAGTTGCGGAATCTGGAATACAATGTTAGCAAGCTAAATGTATCCGTGACCCGAAGAACAGCTCTCTGGGACATAGCGAGCTTCCTTGGGGTGTAAGGAGGGCTCAGCAGCAGGTCTGACGTAATGCACCACGATCCGCTGTGTCTTTGACGGGCACGGGAGCATTTGACAAGGGCAGTCACCACGCCAACCTCCAACTTGATCAGAAAGCTGTTCACCCACAGCCAGTGAGATGGAGTATTTGGGGTTTTCCTGATTATTGCAGTGCTGGTCTCAGGTATAATTTACAAACTCTGGTCCCATCCTCTGATGGATTCATTTCAGGAATGAAAATGGACTTGAAGTTGGAATGCCTCTTCTGGCTTGATTTCCTGTTTTAGGCCACATAATACGAACATTTTCAATATTTTAAATATGGAGGTGCCCTACTAGGGGCTTAGTTTGCTCGACAGAATACAGTATCTTTTTAATGTGTTGTCTTTACATGAATAGCTCCCGTCAAGTCTCTTGCTTTTCACATTGAGGATGCTAAAGCACACAGAATAGCAGAGGGTTGCATGAATGAGCCCGTGTGGGTGTGGGGTCGAGTAGGTGCTAAGTTAAGCAGCTGCAGGACAGAGAAGCGGCCCTGACCTCTTGGTGTGGCGAGCAGGGTGGGGTTTTCTGAGCCATCTGCTGTCGGTGGACACAGCTCGTGAGTACCTCTTGTGTGGCGGCCAGAACCATTTTACATTGTTTATGGGGGTCTTTGTAAAGGTCTCTTGTAGTAAAACCTTACACATTTCATTTACCCTGAAATCACCTTGTGATTAATAGTCCTTGATACAAAACAAATGAATCAGGTGCTGAAGGACAGCCATCTGTCTTGTAGACATAACTACAGGCGGAAGGAACACCTGAATCGTCGTTTAAACCCTCCATTATCTTTCATTGTTAGGCCACTGAAAGGAAACGATATGCCTTTTTATTTTATTTTTTTAAGTTAACACACGTATTGTAGAGGCTGTTAGAAAAGTAAATATCATTTACTTATATTTAAATGGATTCTATTACAGGAAAACTTGATTCAGAATGTTTTTATGAACTTTTTAATAATTTTCTTCCGTTGATTTTCATCTTGGATATTCTGAATGGTTGTTTCACAACCCATTCTTCCATGGTAGAGTTACAGTGTAAGATGACGAAACTGCCACAGTAGGAACCATTAATGTCCCTCTTAACGGACCAGTCTGAAGGACACTGATCATTGCAGTGTTCAAACCACATTCTGGTACGATAGTTTGGTTAAGTGGTGCTTGCTGATGAAACATTTCTCATTTGTTTTAAAACATTGCCTGTTCTTTCATTTCAGTTCCAAGAACCCAGAGGAAGCAGAACTGGAAGACACACTCAATCAAGTGGTAAGGTGCTCGCTGGTCACACCCGCTCTCCGGGGCCCTTCATCTGACAGTTGTTATAAGGACATCTGAAATGTGAACAGTAATGGAATCATTTATTGATTTTGAATCTATGGTGTTGGTCTCTAAATTGAGTCATTAATTTTAGCGTTTGTGCTTTCCTCATAGTACTAAATCCAGACCAAGCCAATGTTATTTACGTATTTTCAGTGTATGAATACATTTATTTATTTATTTTTTATCCTCACCCGAGGACATTTTTCCATTTTTTGTTCAGAGAGAGTGGGAGGGAGAGAGAGGAAGAAAGAGAGAGAGAAACATCAATGTGAGAGAGGCACATCGACTGGTTGCCACCCGCACAACCCAACCAGGGCCGGGGACAAACTGCAACCGCGGTACGTGCCCCTAGCGGGAACCAAACCCCGGAGTCTCTGGACCGCAGGCCGACGCTCTAACCGCTGAGCCAAACCGGCCAGGGCAGTGTATGAATACATTTAGAGATGGTTTGCCCTGATGCCAGGCCAGACAAAACAGAGCACGCGTGTTGTCCCTGGCGCACGTCAGCAGGGCCTCAGTGTGCTCCTCTGTGGCTTTGCCAGATGGTCGTCTTCAAGTACATAGAGGACAAGGACGTGTTTCAGAAGTTCTACGCGAAGATGCTGGCCAAGAGACTCGTGCACCAGAACAGTGCGAGCGACGACGCCGAGGCGAGCATGATCTCCAAACTGAAGGTGAGCTTTGTCTTCTCTTGAAATGATCCAGTCTTTAAGTCGTTAAAGTTCTTAGTTTCCCCAGAAACATTACCATCAGTTGGGCACAGCCACTCATCAGTGTCTGAGAAGAGTTAGTGCAGGACGAGCTCTGTTGCTCCGCTGCTGGAACCCTGCCAGAATTGTGTGACAGTCCAGGTCCTCCTCCCTCGGACCTCCACACTTGGGCCTCTGTTCCAGCCGGCCGACTGCTCTGCCCCGCCCCGCCCGCCCCCAGCTCTCACAGCGTGGTGTGGCCGCACTCACGTGCCGTGGCTCCGGGTGACTCGTGTTCGGTTTTGCTCTGGGTTGGGTGCCTGCCTGGAGCCTGCACTTGCCGGACAGAGAGCGCTATTAGAAAAGTAAATATCTTCCTTTGCCGCCTCTGCTCTTAGCCTGTGTGTGTTTCCTCGCTTGCTGGCCTGTCGAATGCTGTACATCTCTTAGAGCTATTTCACTTTGACCTGAAATTATAGTTTTGTAGGTATCTCACTTGGCGTGGGCCTCATAACAAAATACCAGACCGGGCAGTTTAAACAACAGAAATTACCTTTGCCCAGTGCTGGAGGCTGGGAAGTTCAAGATCAGGGTGCCCACTGAGGTACTTCCTGGAGAGGGCTCTCTTCCTGGCTGGCTGATGGCCACCTTCTCACCATGTCCTCACGTGGCAGAGGGAGTAAACTCGCTGTGTCTTCTTACAACGACTGCTCCCGTGGAGGTCCACCCATGTGGCAGCATCTCAGCCCAGAATCTGGTTGGGGTTAGGGCTTCAACACAGGAGTTTGGGGAACACAGTTCATTCCACAGCAGCGGTTATGAAACACAGACACTTTGTGTCACCTGAGTCTGCCAGAGCCAGACTCTCACTCTGAGACGTGCAGGTGGCGGTTACCGTGTGTGTGACGACTTCCCGCTCCGTGTAGAGCTGTGATTTGACGATGTGTTTGTTCATTTTAACCAGTGCATATTGACGCTGTGAGGTTAGTTACATGGCATCAGCTGAGTGGTGGTTTAACAGGGAAGCACTTGTCATGTACTGTGATTCTCTCAGCTTCCCTTGCGTGCGTCTGTATTTCTGTAGGAATTAATAGGTCCGTTATCTGGTCTGTTTCAGCAAGCGTGTGGGTTTGAGTATACCTCTAAACTTCAGCGGATGTTTCAAGACATTGGCGTGAGCAAAGATTTGAACGAGCAGTTCAAGAAGCACCTGACAAATTCAGAGCCACTGGACTGTGAGTATCCATGTGTTCACAGGCTCCTTTTCCAGGCAGTGTTCTGAGAAAAGTCCGTGCCCTTTGTAGCAAATGAGAGAGATGGCAAATGTCACAAATTCAAGGACAGACAGACAAGGAGTTCCTCCCAGACGCTCTGTACTCCTCCTGACTCTGGGTGACGTGGGAGATGGCAGCCATGGAAGCGTGCTGACCTCTCCCAGGGCCCGAGCACGGCTGCGGGGAGCTCGGGCAGCTGGCCTGGCGGCTGCATCCAGGGCCTGAGGTAGCTGCCCTCCCACAGGCACTGGCCAGCTCAGGACTCCACACAGAATTGAATTTTTAATTCTTATTATTTAAAATCCTCACCCAAGGAAATGTTTTTATTGATTTTAGAGGGAGGGAGGGAGAAAAACATCAACGTGAGAAACGGATCGGTTGCCTCCTGTACGCACCTTGACCGAGAATCGAACCCATGAACTTTCGGTGCAAAAGATAATGCCCAGCCAACTGAGCCACACCGGCCAGGGCTAATAATTTTTTAAACCTTAGTTTGGATCCATTCGAATTTCTCTTTTTTTTTTCTGTGAAGTATAAGAAACTGACTTGGCCGTTCAGGTGACAGTCAAACTGATCAAGAGCACATGGCTGCAGGTGGGCATTGGGGCGAGGTCTGCTGCCGTCAGAGCCGCTGTCTTTCGGGGTTTCTCCCAGGTGGGGGAACTGTCCTGTTGCTGACTTGACAGGTGTGCGGTGGCCTGTGGCCAGCTGTGTGAGTGCTGGCTGGCGTGTGCTTTGGGATTTCGTTTTCTCAGCTGGGGCTCCGATGCCACCTGTGCCGGGACTGCACTAGAGGTTACTCGTGGCACAGAACCAAAGCAGGTGAAGAGGGCAGCCTCGTGCTGCCCTCACCCTGAGTTAGAAGTGAAACGAAAAGCTGACTCTTTGGAGGAAAAGAATTTCTGGCTCTCCCACCTTTTACTGATTTTAATTGAATAATTCAATTGAAGTTAAATTCTGAGTTTTATATTTAAGCAGGACCTTTATTGCATGTGTCTTAATAAAGAGGGTCTTCCAGTTCCTAAGACTAACGAAGTGTCTCCCTGACTCCCGCCCGCCCCAGTGGACTTCAGTATCCAGGTGCTGAGTTCCGGCTCGTGGCCCTTCCAGCAGTCCTGCACCTTCGCCCTGCCGTCCGAGGTAAGGGCGCCTCCGTCCTCTGTTCACTGTGCTGAGGAGAGGGGGAGGGCAGCCTTCCCACGAAGGCCAGTGGGTCTGTGAACACCTTCCTGCTGGGCGGCCACACAGTCCTGTGGCTGCCTCTGTCCCACTCGGCAGAGCACCTGCCTTCCCTCCTACACGTGGGACCTAGTCGGCACTGTGACAAATACGACCGTCCCCACCTGTGTAAAAGTAGAAACCTCTTTTTGACTGTACCTTCAAATGCTTAGTTCCCTATGCTTTGCAAGAGTCCAGCCCGTGGCATGTGTATTTCACTTGGATGCAAGCACTGGCTTTGCCCCGTACACGCGGAGCTGTTTGCTGTGGCGCGTGGTGAGACGTGTCTTCACGTGCTGTCCTTTCCTGCAGCTGGAACGCAGCTATCAGCGCTTCACCGCCTTCTACGCCAGCCGTCACAGTGGCAGGAAGCTGACGTGGTTGTACCAGCTGTCCAAAGGGGAGCTGGTCACAAACTGCTTCAAGAACAGGTACACTTTGCAGGTAGGTCACCTTCAGGTATTGGAATATTTTTTAAGCCCAAATGAAGATAAGACAAATTGTAGAAATCAGAATCCAGTGATTCATGCAGCGGAATCTAGAGTTAAGCTTCTGGGAACAGCATGGGTCCCGAGTTGTAGAAGGAGGATGTCGGTGCTCTGCTTGGGGGAGGGGGGGGAGGCTGGAAGAGATGGTGTGTGGGCAAGTGTTCGTGCCTCTCCTGCCTGCACACATCAGGAGTTCAGGCGGTAGCTTAATAAGCTGGAGTTTTCTGTATTTAATTATGATAATAGTTCATTTCCTTTGACAGAGTGGTTTCACATCAATAATAACTGTGGATGCTTACAACAGACTGAGTGCTGATAGTATTAACCTTCAGTTAAGGTCTTTTCCCTCCGAGTCCAGGTTCTTTCTACTTGGACTTCCATGCAGGGTGGACCTCACGGCTAATAGCCTTGTTCACTCTGAGAACGTCTCACTGGTGGCTGATAAAAGCCACCGTAGGTCAGTTGCTAAGTGTTAAGAAGCTTGAGAATGCATTCTGCAGACTCCACCCTGCTCGGTCAGCTTGCAGTGACCCACTGATCAAATAACGCAAGGCATCTTGCAGGCTTGATGAACCTGGATGTAGATACTGTACAGCTGACATTGTGTTTTCCTTATCCCCACGTGCACATAGAGGAATTCGTGAGTTCATACTTTAGTTCCTAACATGTCAGTGCCCTTCCTTTGACCTGGTGGACGGACACTCAGCAGGGGATATGTTGCCCGTGTCACAGCTTGAGGTCATGCAGTAACCTACTCTTCCCTGCCCTTGTATTTTTAAGATACTGTTTTTTAGTCTTTAAATTTTTTGATTCTTTTAAGTAATTTTTATATCAACTTTGCTGAGATCATTTACATACAATGAAAGGCACCCATTGTGCCCTGGCCCGTGTGGCTCAGTTGGTTGGATGGCATCCAGTACACCAAAAAGTCACCTGTTGGATTCCTGGTCAGGCCACATGACCGGGTTTCAGGCTCGATTCCCAGGAGAAGGCGTGCAGGAGGCAGCTGAGCGATGTTCCGCTCTCTCTCCCTCTCTCTCTCTAAAATCAACTCTTTTAAAAAGGCACCATCGTGGGTACATGGTTTGCGTTGTACCAGATTGTATGCACCGGTGGAACCACCACCAAACTATGGGACATTTCTTGGAGATTTGTTTTGATTTGGGTTGCTGGTTGGAGAGGTGAGGGGTCTGCTCGGCTCTCGGGGGCCTTGGAGCTGTGCCCCCGCTGTGGCCCTTTCTCTGGTTGTCAGCCTCGTCTCCCAAGCACCGTTGTCTCTGAAGCTCTGAGCAGGCCTGCGGTGTCAGTGCCCAAGGCTGCTAGTGGAGCTTCACGTGTTGCTGTGGATCCTGGGGGAGAAGGGGGGAGGGATCCCCGTGGGAAACGTGGGGGCGGAGCCTCAGTGGGCGGCCACTCGCTGCAGGGCTTCAGGCACAGACCTGGCGCGGTTTCCAGGAAGATACCTTAGAGCCCTGTGGTTCGCCTTGAACCACATCAGACTTCACACAGCAAAGTACTTAAGATTAAAAAATCAAATATAATTCAGTATGTCTCATGTCAGTAATGTACCAAAAGGTAGTTTTCCTTGGTGTTTGTTCAAAAACAAATTTGAAGGGTGATGCTTAATGTTTATATACCAGATGGGTGTATATGTATTTGTCTGTATAAATGAGTGTGGACATGGACAAAACATTTTAGGAGAAAATTCAGAATCACTTGAATGTTTGGAAAGGAGGGAAACGACCTTTCAGGAGCGTGCTGCATCGCAGTGGGGCGCGCACTCTGTTGGAGCTCCGCACGCAGGTGAGGTGCTGTTGGGTGTTCTGCGTGTTTAACTGTGCCTCTCTCTTTCCTGCGGGGCACCTCACAGGCATCCACGTTCCAGATGGCAATCCTGCTTCAGTACAACACAGAGGACGCTTACGCGGTGCAGCAGCTGACGGACAGCACTCAGATCAAAATGGTATTCTTCCTCCGCGGTCTTGCAGACATTGTGGGGAAGATGTGGGGAGAGGCCACGGGGTCTTTGAAATAGATATTTGCCTACAAAAAGGCTCTTATTCCAGGATTTTAATACACGTTTTTTGAAAGTTTAGTTTAAATTTTTTATGAGTTTATTTTGAGCCAAAGTGACTCAAAAAATATGTTGGGAAGCAAGATCTCAAAATGGTTGGGGGAATAACAGACCTGTGGCTTCTGTCATGCGTTCGAAATTAAGGAAGGGACGAGATCAGAGAGAGCAAGGTGGAGATTGGGTGCAGGAGCGCTAACCAGATTACCTGCGCTCTCGAGGGTCAGTGCCCCTTTCCAAGGTGTTACTCTGGCTTTCAAAGGTGTGTAACCTAGATGACAAGAACAATGGACAGAGCTGGCTTTAAACCTTTCTCCAAAGCCATAGGCCTGGGCTGTGACTACTCACCGTGACCTGCCCCGCTAGGAATTTCTGATCAGGTCCCCTTGTGAGGTTACTTTCCATAGAACCCCTTTAACACTTAGTGTGACATGCACACACACGTAAATGCACCACATGCTTTTCTCGTTCATTTAGCCTGTTCTTCACCCTCTTTCCAGCTAAACTTTTCTTTTTATTAAGCTTAACTCTTCACTTGATTGTATATGTTTAAAGTATAAAATGTAGAAGTTTTTCACAAGGCTGTACGACCACCACCACTCTCCGAGACACTGTCATCACCCCCAGAAGAAACCTGTCCTGTTGGCAGGAACAGCCCTCTCCCATCCCCTGACACCTGCTGATGTCGTCTGTCCCTCTGGGTTGGCTGTCCCTCTGGGTTGGCTGCCTCTGGACATTCCATGTACATGGAATCATATAATATGTGGCTTTTTGTGTCTGTCTGCTCTCACTTAGCGTGGCATTTATGCACGTTGCAGCGTGTACCTGCATTTCGTCCTTCCTTAGCGTGGCATTTATGCACGTTGCAGCGTGTACCTGCATTTCGTCCTTCCTTAGCGTGGCATTTATGCACGTTGCAGTGTGTACCTGCATTTCGTCCTTCCTTAGTGTGGCATTTATGCACATTGCAGCGTGTACCTGCATTTCGTCCTTCCTTAGCGTGGCATTTATGCACGTTGCAGCGTGTACCTGCATTTCGTTCTTCCTTAGGGATGGAACACATCGCAGCGAATGGATGGCCACGTTGTTCATCCTTTCATTTGTTGATGGGGGTGGATTGTTTCTTCCTTTTGGTTATTATGAATAATACTTACTGTGAACATTATGTACAAGTTTTTGTATGAACCTAGATGGGGAATTTTGCTGGGTTAAAGTAACTTATATTTGCCTTTCCAAGGAACTGCCCCCCTGCTCCCCAGGGGCCACACCACTTCCTTCTCACTGGCAGTGGCTGAGGCTTCGGCCTTCTCCACATCCTCACGAGCATTTGCTCTTATCCGGTTTTTAATTGGGTTAATTGACTTTTTATTGTTAAGTTGTACTGTTTGTGTGTGGGTGTGTGTGTGTGCGCGCTGTATATTGACCCTAGTCAGATACCTAATTTACAAAGATTTTCTCCTGTTCTGTGGGCTTTCACACACACAGTTCTAATTTTGATGAAGTCCACTTGATATTTTCTTTTGTTGCTTGTCTGTTTGGTGTCCTAGCTAAGGAACCATTGCCTAGTCTAAGGTCAGAGACTGTTCCTTCCCTCTCGATTGGGTCACCGACCCTTATGGGTCAAGGACTCCAGAATAATTCCTACTTCAGTCTCTCCCGCCAGGACAGCAATCCTGTCTTCAGCAAACAAACAGAAATGTTCTTCGCTCAAGGAATGAGACGAGCAAGCTCATGCTGTCAGGACACCTCCCTAGTTGGGAAAGTGGGAGAGTTTTGAAGGGTGGGTGGGAGGTGGGATGTTCTTGGGATTTCAGGGGAGCATGCCTTGTTTCTGGTTTCCAGTCATGCTTGGAGCGTGTCTCTGCCCGGGTGTGGTTGTCAGGCTGCTAGTGAAGGAAGCTTTGTCCACCGTCGTCCAGGAGGGGTTTCAGGTGGCCCCTCAGCTCTGGTTCGTGGGTGTCTCATCTGGTTCGTGCTGGCAGGCTGAGCTCACCCTGGAATTTCTGCCCTGTCAGGGGTGTGGTGGAGAAGAGGAGACAGAGAAGTCAGTGGAAGTGTCTGTATGTCTGTCCTCACACCAGTGGTAACTGTTGTTTTATAGTCAGTTTTGAAATTGAGATGTCCAGCTTGGTCCTTTTCCAGGATTGTGTTGGCTGTTCTGGTCTCTTATATTTCCGTATAAACTTCAGAATTAGCCAGTCCGTTTCTGCTAAGAGGCATTTGGAATCGTGGAAGGGATTGCACTGATTCTGTAGATTGCTTTGGGGAGCGTTGTAAGTTTTCTAATCTGTGAACATGGATGTCTTTCCATTTATTTATTTATTGTCTTTAGTTTCTCTCAACTGTGTTTCATAGTTTTCAGTATACTAGTCTTAACACTTCCTTGGTTGAATTTATTCCGCAGTGTTTTATTAGATTTGATGCTATTGTTAATGGAATTCTGTTCATTGTTAGTGTATAGAAACACGAGTGATTACTGTTTGACGATCACGTGTCCTGTGTCCTGCAGCCGTGCTCCACGCAGTCGTTAGTTATACTATTTTTATGGCTTCTTTAGGGCTTTTACAAATACATGCAGTCATGTCATCTACAAGTTCAGATAGTCGTACTCCTTCCTTTTCCTGTTTGGGTGTCTTTCTTTTTCTTTCTCTTCCTGACTGCCCTGGGTAGAACTTCGGCACACCGCTGAGCAGACGCGGTGTCCTCGCCTTGCCCCTGCTCCGGGGCGCTGTGGCAGGTCCACTGTGAAGCGGGGTGTGGGGGGTGTTTCTGCGTGCCCGCCGTGCCCGTCCTCGGGCTGCAGAAGCTCCTTCTGCCCTGGTGTTTCCCCCGTGAGCTTGTTCCCGGGTCTGCTCCTTGTTAACACGCTCTTCCTGCCCTGCTGCCTTCTTGGGACACCCCGCATGCTGGGTTTGGTTTGCTGGAATTGTCTTGAGGATTTTTAGCATCTATGAGGTATATTGGTCTGTCGTTTTCTCGGGTGGTTTTGTCTGGTTTTGGTGCCAGGGTACTGGCCTCATACAGTGTGAATTCGGCTTCCAAGGCAGTCCAGAGGACATCTTGAAACCCTAATGACAAAATGAATTTGCTCCTTTGTACACAAGAGTCTTTTCTCATTTCTCCTCACTCACGTCAAAAAGAGAAGCCTGGAGTGAGTCTGCGCCCCGGTCCCTGCTTTCAGAACCGACAGGTCCTCAGGTGGCTCTGCTTGGCGTCGTGTCCGAGTGTCCCACCCGGCCGCAGCGGGCTGCAGTGGTGGGGCTGCAGTGGCAGGTGGCCACTCCGCCCACAGCGGACACTCGTTGCTCTGAGTTGACCTCACGTGAACCCTGTCACCCCTGCTGGACACAGCGGCCATGTTCTGATGCTGCTCTGGGCTTCTGGGCAGGTGACTAGACTAGAGGCCTGTCCCCTGACAGCTTGAACCCCATGCCCTCTGGCCAGATGGTGCCCGTGAAGATGAGGGCAGGCGGTTGTGGGAGGGCTCCTAGGTGAGCAGGAGGTCACGGTGCGGGTCGGGCTGGCGCTGTACGCGCATCTCATGGGAGCACCCAGCTGGGGAGCTCAGGGAGGTCACAGTGAGGAGACAGCCCTGGGCCACACGACGTGCTTGCAGTTCACCAGTGGCAGGTGGGCAGCAGGTTTCAGCCCCGAGCCCTGGCGTGTCCGTGGACAGAGTGCTGTCCCGGGCCTGCTGGAGTGCGCTGGTGTTTGCTTCAGAGATCAGTGTCCATGAGGAGAGCTGCTGGGCGTTTAAGTGAATCCGTTCCTGTCAGTTTAAGGAATTGGTTGTGCTGCTCTCTGATGGTTAAGTGTAACAGAATCATCAGTTTTCACCACTGGGTAATCAAGCCTTAAAAGGGGTTGGTGTAGCCCGGCCAGTGTGGCTCAGTGGATTGAGCATCGTCCCATGGACTGAGGTCAGGGCACATGCCCGGGTTGTGGGCTCGATCCCCAGTAGGGGGCGTGCAGGACGCGGCCGATGAATGTTTCTTACATCGATGTTTCTATTCCTCTAAAAAAAAATTAGTATTTTTTTAAATTAAAAGTGGGGGGTTGGTGTCACTTTCAGACGTAGGTGCTGGGGAACGTAGTGGATTTAGGGAGCTTCCAAAAGCACCATTTCTCTTTTTCCTATGAGCATTTGTTGGTTTGGGTGAATTGTTTTTCTGTGGAAAAAATGGATCATGCAGTTGCTATGGTTTTTATTGCAAAGAAAAATGCACTAAACTTCCCTTTTCTCCCTAATTGCAGGACATTTTGGCGCAAGTCCTGCAGATTTTATTGAAGTCGAAGTTACTGGTATGTTTGTGCACTTTTTATATTTAGCTAGAAAAAGCCTTTTTCTGAGATTATGTGGTGACAGCTGTTTCCTTATAGGTCTTGGAAGACGAGAATGCAAATGTTGATGAGGTGGAGCTGAAGCCAGATACCTTAATAAAGTTATATCTTGGTTATAAAAAGTAAGGAAATCTGCTGAGTGCATGGTCCTGGACCACAGCCTGGCCCCTGGCCCCTGGCCCCTGGCCGAGCTCATGAGCTGCCGTCAGCGGGGCGGGGGCTGGACAGGCGGGGGCGGGAGTTTGATGTCCACCTTTGGCTCCTTTGATGATTCTAGATGTTTCTCCATTTAACTCTGTTTTGGTTTGGATTTTTTTTTCATTTGGCAATTAAGTCTCCTTAAGTAGCTCACTCAGAAGTTCAGAGCTCTGTCCAAGCATCCTGATTTTCTTTCTCCTGACAGTTGGGGAGAGCAGGGGAAGGAGCTGGCGGACAGCTGCCCCATGACCGGTGGCAGAGCTGCTTGGTGTGGGTTAGACGGCAGGTGCACAGAGCAGGGTGGGAGCTGCGGGGGCAGGGCAGGCCGTCACCTCTCGGCCCGTCTGGGGAGCAGTTGGGAACAGAGGACCTGTGCTGCCTGCCTTTCCAAATAACCAATTGTTTCCTTGATTGTCTTGACAGTAAGAAACTGAGGGTTAACATCAATGTGCCAATGAAAACCGAACAGAAGCAGGAACAAGAAACCACACACAAGAACATCGAGGAAGACCGCAAACTGCTGATCCAGGTGACGGGGCACACGCCTGGGCCGGTCTGTCTGTCCGTGGCCTGTGGGTGCTGTGGGTGGGGCCTATGAAATAGCAGGTGAATGTGGTGAGTGTGAGTCGGAGGGAAGGAGACTGTTCAGTGGAGGGTCACCAGCGTCTGCGGCTGGATTCATGATTGTTCCTGTTCTTTAAACATTTTGTGGTTGGATTAAGTTATCAGAATGCTCATAAGACCCAACATGGCAGGCTGAGGCCCTGGGTCGGGCCACGCCTGGACGCAGAGCTGTGGCGGCTGCTCGCTGCCCCGTGAGCACTGAGGCGACGCGGTCGTTGTCCTGCTCTGCTCCGCAGGCGGCCATCGTGAGGATCATGAAGATGCGGAAGGTCCTGAAGCACCAGCAGCTGCTCGGGGAGGTGCTCACGCAGCTGTCCTCACGGTTCAAGCCTCGGGTCCCAGTCATCAAGGTACAGGGATCGCATAACGGAGGCGGTCGGTTTATTCTTTTAGAAAACATGCAACCAAGAGCAGGTCGGTGGCTGTTTCCTGAAGCAGGAGCTTAGCTGTTTATGCACACTAGGTTTCTGCAAAAGAAAATGGGCTTAATTTCTAAGCTTCCACTGAAACGCAGAGAGAGGTGCAGACACCCCCGAGTGCTCAGCAGGCTGGCTGTGCCGCCAGAGCCAGCTCCAGAGGGAGGTGGTGACCCGCCCGCCAAGCCCTAGGCCACAGCCACACTGCGAACACATCTGACATCAGCACTGAAGTCTAGAGTGGGGTCCCCGCTGCCTGTGTCCGCATCACGTTAGGGAGATTCATCTCGAGCGTAGTGTCAGTCTCATGTCCGTCTCTGTTGCTGTGTGGGGACTCCTGGTGAGCAGACCACAGCTCCTGGCGACCACCACTCCGCGCATTCTGGCTGGGCTGTGTAAACGAGAAATGACAGCCAGTGCAGAGGGCACAGTGGACAGGCGACTCCACAGCCAGGGGCCCACAGTGGCTCCTGGGGTTGCACTCAGCCAGCCCACACCGCTGCTCCCTGCTCGTGCAAAGGGTGATGTGGCTGCTGGCTCGGGTACCTGGCCCAGCTCGGGGTGTGGGGAGGCCTGGCCCCCAGGCTGGCACTGAGGGGACTCCATTCGGGAAGGTGAGGTCCTGGCTACACGCTGGAGGGATATACGAGGTGACTTTCCTCCCCACTGAGCTCTCAGAGGTGGGGAATCCATGGCGAGGGTGCCTCTGTCTGTTCTGATAATAAATGTGTTTTTCTTCACTACCTCTTCCTTTTCTAAATAACACCCAGAAATGCATTGACATTCTGATCGAGAAAGAGTATTTGGAGCGAGTGGATGGTGAAAAGGACACCTACAGTTACTTGGCTTAACCCTTGCAGGGGTCTGACTGCCGCCGCAGCGGCGTCCTGGTGGGCAGGACAGCCAGTCCCAGCGGCCGCTGCCGCCACGGCCCCCTTTCTAAATCGAGACCAAGACTCCCATCAGCCGTCTCAGATGTACATCAGAACTGCTCAGGATCGATACATTTCAAGTCTGTAAATATGGACACCGACGCCATTTAACCTAATTTAAGAACAGAGGGGACGAACCTTCATGCTGAGGGCTGCATGCTACTGCATCTAAATCAATCCATGGCTGCGCGCTAACGCTGCCTCTCGGCAGCCCTGGGAATGTCGGCAGCACTTTGAGAGGAGTCTGAGTGGACCCGCGTGTAATCTGCTCTGAAAACCCATTTGTATAGTGTGTTTCATTTTTTAATGTGTGAAAATAAAGAAAATTAAAGGATTTCTGTACAAGTTGCATTTGGTTTTGTTTTCAGTTTTACTAATTTCTATATGTAAATAAAAGAACGGTTGTGCGAATTCATATTCCCAGTGCCTTCCTGTGGCCTAACAGGCTGCATTCTTCAGACCTTAGAGTTTTAAGCCCCCTTGTCGTTTTTTCAAACACGGATGCTCATTTCCATGACTTCGTCCAGTGGCCTTAGATTCCGTGACGTGTCGATTCCATCTGCCGTTTATAAGAACGAATGGGTTAGTGTTCTGACCACCCAGCCTGGGAAACAGGTGGGGAAACTGAGGAGAAGAGGGAACTTGTCACTGTCACCGTGAGGAGACGAGCTGGGAGTGATGGGCGGCCAGCTCCTGGCCTGCTTCTGCTACCGAGCCTGGGAGGCCACCAAGCGTCAGACCTGGAGGTGCAGTGGGGCCGGCAGCACATTTATCCCGGTGCTGACCAATCGTTAAAACACAAGAAGCCATGGTTCGGGATGCTCCTGGGAAAACTCCCAAGATCCCAGCAACGAGGGCACGAGCCCCCTCCATCCCTGACTGAGGAGCCCGACAGCAGGACCAGAGACCGGCCAGCAAGCTTTTGCTTTTCGGGTACCTGCTGGTAAGTGGGCATGTTCTCGGCTGTGTCCCCGAAGAGGAGACCAGCTCGCAGCCCTGGGGCCTGGGTTCCAGCCTGCACATCCCCGTAACTCCTCCTCTGTTCTCTGCCCGCAGTCAGTCCCTCGGTTGACTCATCACGTCACTCGCTTCCTGACCAGAGGACAGAAAAAATGGAGAGGCAGTAGCAAGACCTCCCTGGGCAGGCTCGGCCCTGTGCTTGGCTCTTGTAGGTTCGTTTTCCTCCTCAACCTCACAGGGTTCTTAAGGATGTGAGGACCTGAACGTATGTCCCAAAGTAGACCTGTGTGGAGTCAGTTACAAACAAAGACGACACAGCCAAAGGAATACGCAGAAGTTAAGTTCTTAAGAGTTTCTTGGAACAATCTGGCACATAACAAGGTTAGTTTTAAAAGTTAAAGGTTAAAATAAAGTTACAGGTGCCCTAGCTGGTTTGGCTCTGCGACAAAGTGTCGGCCCACAGACCAAAGAGTCACGGGTTCGATTCCGTTTAAGAGCACATAACTTCCATTGAGGATCAGTCCCCGGCCCTGGTCGGGGTTGTGCAGGAGGCAACCAATCAATGTCTCTCTCCCACTCTGTCTGAAGAGAAAATGGAAAAAAGTATTCTCGGGTGGGGAAAAAAAGTTACAGGTTATAAAAAGTAATAGTGATGAGACTAAGCACTCATGTAATGGTCTCCACACTTAGTACCTTTTCAAATGATTCCCAGTGTACAAACCAGGAAAAAGCAGAATGAGCACCTGGGGGTGAGGCCCACAGCTCGCTTTTCCTCCCAGCAGTTCCTTTAAGGGCCTCTGGGACAGATACACCCAGGAGCTGCTTTTAGAGAGTGTGTCTAGAGCTCCTTCAGGATCGGGGTACCCTGGGGTAAGTACCTTGGCTAAGTCAGGATGCTCGGAACAGGGATGGGTAACGAGGTGGTTACCCCACACCCCGATTCCGTCCCTGCCCCTGCCCCTCACGCTGGGTAAAGGTGCTGTTCGATGGGTGCAGAGGGAAAGGGCGACTCTATACTTGTTCACTTTATTTCCCCAACCACCTCCTGAGGATGGTCGGGAGCCTCCAGACGCAGCCAGAGAACTGAGTTTCCTCACATGCCGACCTGCTAAATGGAAAAACAGAGGAGTGTGCTTTCAGGATGCCTTACATGGAAGTCGGAAGCTGCTGCGGGCAGAGGCCCAGGTGTTCTGAAAACGGAGCGATCGGCGACGGCAGCCATGTGCCAGGCTGTGTGGCTGGGAATTGTGGCCCAAGGGCGCCACTTCCTCTCTCCTAGGGGCAGACCAGGTAAGGCAGGTCCTTCCGCAGCGGCCTTCGAGGGTCAGAGGTCCCAGGTGGGACTGTTGCCAAACACCCGTGTGGCCTTGGACTGCCAGCCAGCCCCTGGTGGTGCCTCTGCGGCAGCAGCCCGGGCACTGAACGCAGGCTCAGTAGCCAGTAAGGGGACAGTTGATACAAGAACAAGCACCTGAAATTTAAAATACTCTTATTGACTGGGCACTTGAAGTGTCTAATTTCTTGGGGGAAAAAAAAACTAAGATTTTACCACATGCAAATGAAAATCTGCTGCCCTGTTTGAACTGAATCCCACTTCTCATGACAATATTTTCTTTCAGGAATCACAGTACCCTGGCTGGCTGGGTGGTCGGATCTTACACCCTTAGCTCTCCCCTTTCCAGTTCTCCAGCGGCAGACCAAATGATAACCTGGTGGTAAAGGTGAGTGGATTCAAACCACTGTACGGAGATGGGGTTCACGTGCGGAGCTGTTCATACGTGGTGCCTGGACCCTCCTGGGGTCATCTGTGGCAAGGGGCTGAGGGAATAGCAAGTCTGTCTGTCAGCTCATTCCAGTAGGAGCCCCAACTACTTTCAACAGAATACTGCAGACAGCAGACAACTTTCAACAGAATACTGAGCTGCTCTCAACAACTGCTCGAATTTGGACCATTTCTTTTTTTAAATTTATTTATTTTTATTAATTTATTTTTGTTACAGATGTTTCTCCTTTTTTCCCCATTGACACCCTCCTCCCCATCCCCCCACCCCGTCCCCAGCTTTGTTGTCCACGTCCATCAGTTGTGCACACATGTGCATAAGTTCTGTGGTTTATCTCTTCCCTCCCCCCCCACCCCCTCTTCTGAGGGTTGTCAGTCTGTGCCCTACTTTCACATCTCTGGGTCTACCCTGTTCCTCAGACTGTTATGTTTATTATATTCCACACATGAGATCACGTGATATTTGTCTTTCTCTGCTTGGCTTGTTTCGCTTAGGATAATACTCTCGAGGTCCCTCCATGTCGTCTCAAAGGATGAGAGATCTTTCTTTCTTACAGCTGCATAGTACTCCATCGTGGATAGGTGCCACAGCTTTTTTCTCCACTCATCTACTGATGGACACTTGGGCTGTTTCCAGATCTTAGCTATTGTAAATAGTGCTGCTATGAACATAGGGGTACATGTATTCTTTCTGATTGGTGTTTCAGGTTTCTTAGGGTATATTCCTAGAAGTGGGATCACTGGGTCAAATGGCAATTCAATTTTTAATTTTCTGAGGTAACACCATAGTGTTTTCCATAGTGGCTGCACCAGTCTGCATTCCCAGCAGCAGTGTACTAGTGTCCCCTTTTCTCCACACCCTCGCCAACACTTGTTGTTTGATGATTTGTTGATGGTGGCCATTCTGACAGGTGTGAGGTGATACCTCATTGTTGTTTTAATTTGCATCTCTCTGATGATTAGTGATGTTGAGCATTTCTTCATATGTCTCTTAGCCATTTGTATGTCCTGTTTGGAGAGGTGTCTATTTAGTTCCTCTGCCCATTTTTTAATTGGGTTCTTTGTCTTCCTTTTGTTGAGTTGTGTGAGCACTCTATATATTTTGGAAATTAACCCCTTATCTGATGTATCATTGGCGATTGTGGTCTCCCATACAGTGGGTTCCCTTTCTGTTTTGATGGTTGTTTCCTTTGCTGTGCAGAAGCTTTTGAGTTTGATGTAGTCCCATGTGTTCATTTTTGGACCGTTTCTTGATGACCAGTCGACAAGTCTGCATGATATGACTTGACTTTCGCAGGGCAGGGCAGCTGCTGAACACCTGGGCACAGGTGAAATCAGGACTCTGAGTCACTGAGTGGATAGCCAGACAGTATTGAAAAATACTTAAGCAGCAGTTTCTGGGTAGATGATTATAATTGGTATTTTTAAATAAGTTACACGATATTAAGGAAAAGAATGATGATAAGCAGAACCATTATTTCATGGTGCAGAAGTCAGTCTGTGGATGAGGTGCTGCCTAAACTTGGGGTTGGACTGTTAGAGCTGTGGGTCATTTTTATGAGGTTTTTGGGGTTTTTTTTTTAATTTACTAATTTTAGAGAGAGGGGAAAGGAGAAACATCAATTTGTTGTTTCACTTATTCATGCACTCATTGGTTGCTGCTTGTATGTGCCCCGACCGGGGCTCAAACCCGCGATCCTGATGCACGGGGTGACACTAACCAATTGAGCCATCCAGCCAGGGCTTCATGAGCTTCTTTCTGACCATTAGGAGAAAGCCTAGGGACCCACGGGGCCACTTGCTGTCAGGGTGCCTCCTCCTTGGAGAACAATGTAACACCCCTAAACCATCTGGAAACTATGAAACATCTGTATTCTGATACACTTGCTACACTCCTTCTGTGTTCCTCTGGTAGGGCATACACACACAGACTACAGCAGTGACTTTCCACTCGTGTGCCACACAAAAACACGCAACACCTGACTACATAGTTAGGGGCACTGACCCCTTTTTCCCTTAGATTGTCAAATGAAAACATATGACAACAGCCAGCAATAGCTGTCCTGTGTGAATGAATCAAAATTATACTTTGTGTCAGATTGGCAAAAAAGAAATTTTTTGTTGTGCCATAGAATTTTAGTAATTAGTTTGAGGTGAAAAAGGTTGAAAATCGCTGGTCTATGGTAATGTTGAGGGAGGTGGGGAGGGGAAAAAAGCATACTGTTACTAAGCTTTTGTCCACATAATGTGTCACTGTGCCCCCAAAGGAAAATCTGAAGCTGACCAGCTCTGATGTAGACACCCATTGTCACATGGGACTCAGTGAATAGGGACGACGTGTCGAGTACTTCTGGTAGAGGATCTCGGTGTTCATGGAGAGGCTCATTTCCAGTCAGGGTACAAAAGCTGTGCATTAAGACTTATTACTGCTTTTGCCCTGGCTCATTTGGCTCAGTGGTTAAAGCGTCAGCCCACGGACCAAAAAGTTGCGGGTTTGATTCTAGTCAAGGGCACATACCTCGGTTGCAGTTCAGTCCCCAGCCCTGGTCAGGGTCGTGTGGGAGGCAACCAATTGATGTGTCTCTCTCACATTGATATTTCCTCTCCTTCCCACTCTATCTGAAGATAAATGGAAAAATCCTCAGGTGAGGATTAACAAAGAATTACTGCTTTCCACCAGTATACCTTTAATCTGTCCTTATGCTGCATTTGGGTGTGTGGTACATTCAGTGAGAACATCTGTGGACTCAAGGCTCCACACCCCAGCTGTTTGCAGGGGAAGAGCAGGAATGAGCCATCGTGGGGTATCCTGAGCAGGCCCATGTGTGCTAGTGAACAAAAGAGCTGTGCTCGTGCCAGGTGCCCAGGTGGAGGAGCATGGACGTCCAGGGCAAGCCCGGGAGTTCTCCCAGGTGACTCTGCTGGGTGTGTGGCACTATCACCTAGGTGGAGGGGGTAATCCAAGTTGTTTGAAAGGAAGTGTGGCAGAACATAAGGGAGGCCAGATCCTTTTGCTGCCAAAGCTAAGTGGCAAATTAACTGAATTAGGACTAGCACTGCTAGTGCATTGATGCAACAGAAACCAGAGTCTTGTCAGTGTTTGCATGATTGGAACAGAAGGTAAGTTTCAAATAAGTTTTCTGTTAAATACTATCACATATAAATCAATTTTTAGCTAACTCTGGAAAACCAACTACACACAGCATTAGTCTGTGGGCAGGTACGGACTCTTGTTCACACACATCTGTATTTCTGAAGGACTGTGTCTAGTCTAAAGGAACTTAGAATTAGAGCAAGACACCTAGGCCAACACAGTCATTTTATATGTGGAGAACGAGGCAACTCTTCGGGCCCCCACCCCCGGGTCCCAGGATGCAAGTAGTGTCATTAATAAGCAACATTAAGTGTAATTAGGCAAAGTATATACAGTATTATGTGTGTATAATGAAGTCATTTATATTGCATATCACATGTATTCAGGGGTTGGCAAAAGTAGGCTTATAGAGTTGTAATACAAGAATAAACTTTTCTGCACTCACCACTGTAAACCTACTTTTGCCCCCCCCCCCCCCGTATTTAATATATAATGTCATAATCAAGCAAATACTATACTAGTAGGCAAAACCAAAGGTGCTCAATGTGAGCACTTGCTTTTCTCTTGGATGCAGTCCTTTTCTGAAACCAGCAGAAGCTCCATGACAGATGCCAACCACAGGAAGAAGTTCAAGTATTCTTTATTCAAAGTTGAAAAATGTACCATACTGCATTATTGCAAAATACTCACTGGTACAAAACACTTTGCAGCTGGTGAGAAGGCATAAAAAGTTTACTTTTAAACTCATTACTATAAATTATTCTTACAGTACTTTGCAAATTTCAGGATTTCAAACTGCATTTTCTTTTTCTAGATTGCCCACAGTACTCGAGGTTCCTGAAGCTAAGGCAGCTGTGCCGGAGGGGAGGAGGTAGCAGACGTCAAGGGATCTCCATCTCTCGCTCGATGCCCACATATTTCAGGGCGTCAGCCTGGCTGTATCTGAAACAGCAGGAGACAGGCATGAACACAGCTACCCACTCACTTCAATGGGGGCCACCACACCCCAGTTCATGACAACTCAGTACTCAAATGTAGCTTCTGCATGGGACATCTATTCAGCCACAGATTTAACTAGACAGTCATCTGACTGCATAAATTTAGGTAAGTGTTAAAAATAGCGTGTCAGTTTATCCCCAGTGCCTAACCTGTAGACACCAATGGGGGCCCTGTGTCCTCAGCTTCCAGAGGGTGACCAGGTAGGATATTGGCCACAGTCCTCGAGCACTGAACAGTTGAAGACAACCATAGCGCACACCCAGCTCTTACCATCAGCGTGAAAAATGGGGCTTTCTGCATTCTTTAAAAAATAACCCATACTCTTTTAATGGAAACTATACCTTAACTGTCTGCCAATGCCCAAGGCAAAGAATGACCCAACAACACAAGGCCAGAAAGCTGTCCCCAGTTTTTAGTCCAGGAGAACAGCCCTCAGGTCACACCAGAAAGGTACTGTTAACCAACCTGTAGTCAAAAAACAGCTCTTCACCAGTCTGGATGGCTCTCTTCGCAAAGATCCCTATTCTGTGATCGCCATTCACCATCATGACTGGAAAGAGAGACACTGGTGTCAGCAAGGGAAGGGACTTGGCCACACAGCAAATCTGTCCTAGGGATGCATGGCACTACAGCTGAGGGTCCTGACACCTACCTTTTGCATAGCAGTTTGGATTGACTGAATGATTTGCAAAACGAATTTTGTTACCCTTGCGGGTTGCATCCACCACAAAATCTAAAAGGGGGGGGGAGAACAATGCAGTGAACAATTTCAGTTTTAGATCAATAAACACAAAGTTACTATGATTCTGGAAATACAAGGGGTTATATAGTTCTTCAGGGTTTGCCTTCAAGCAAGTAAATCATTCAGCCAACTTCATTCAGTATGAAATGACATTTGCAAGAAAATGCTACTCTAGGTAAAATTGCTAATTCAAGATAGTTGTCTCAAATGCTGTTACCTAATGTAAATATGTATTTCTAAGCATAACATGGCAAAAAAACGGAATCTAATTTCTTCCCAACATCAAGAATAAGCATGTTTGTATCTAAATTAACTTCCATTATTCTGCTTGTGGGACCTGTTCATAGAAAAACCTATCTATCCTCCTTGTTTCGGCTGAGGGTTTATTGGAACATCTTAGGTGGTAAGCACCTGCTTTTCGTGACAGGACTCCAGACCCATGTTCTCTGCCTGATGACACCCAGGAAGTGTTGGAGAGGCTTCGAAATTCAGTGCCCGCCCAGGTGACTTGAGACCTCAGGATGTCCCACAGCCAGCATCTAGCATGGCTCAGAGCTCCCAAGACCACTTCTCTTGAACATGGCCCGCTCTGCCACTGAGGGACTCCTCCCCACAAGTGACACCAACAGCCGATGCCTAAGCCAGGGAATGAGAAATACCAGCTCAAAGTATGAATGAAGGGGCTCCCGAGTGCCCTGACTCCTAAACATACCGTTATTCAAGTTGAAGAGAAAGCTGCACATGTATTTATCATACACTTTGCCTCTTCTGTCTGCTTCATCTTGAGAAATTATCTAAGAGGATAAGACAGTGTTGGGTTAGGTGACCACACACAAGAGAATCGGACCTTCCTGGGGAAAACACCACAAAAGGTGACTATGGCCAGTTTCTTCAGTCTGCGTGCTGGTATGTCCAAGAACAATGGAGTTTAAGGACTTCGGCATCGAAGCAATTACACTTGGAGAAAGTGATTAACAAAAGTCTTTTAACTCATTGAAAAAGTCAAACAGGATCGGCTGACTCCAAACTGAAGCTAGCCCTGTGGCTTTTCCCTAACTCTACAACTACAAAGGCATAAGATCACACTCATTTCTAGGTCCTTATTAATGAGGCTGTGGATAAGTAGGACAGACTCTTTCACTCAAACCTCTTGTTCCCCCCCCTTGTCTCCAGGTAAAAGCTAAATGTGACTAGTACTGAAGCAGTCTAGTTACCAAGCAAACCAAACCCACTGGCATAAATCCAAGCCACAAAAAGGCATTTTGTATTCATTCATTTCTAACCAGACCCATTGGACATGCCGTCACAATCTGAAACAAAGTTGCTACACACACAGAACTGCCTGGAGCTGGCCTTACCTCTCCACAGTACTCCGAGATGAATTCATTCTTCTGTACAGGATCTTTGATGAAAATCCCCCAGCCAGCCACATCAGATGGTGCTAGCAATAAATGCTGGAGAATAAAGCACAATCATTTAATCAAAGGACAGCAATGTAGGTGCTGACAAGTTGGACCACAGGTGAATCCCTGTAACTCCTCAGGCCCTTCTACGGTCAAGGCAGCAGGAAGCCACCAAGTGCCCTGAATTAAGAAGAGCCTATATTGACAGGTAATCTTCCCCACTTTTGCCAAAGGGGCTGACAAACCGTAAGAACAAGAACAATGCTTTGGGTTTTTGTCAACGAAGTACAGAATGTAAGATCTACCTGCCAGAAAAGCATCAACTAGCCGTGATGGCCGTCCTTCTACAAGGTACTTACACGGCTGCCCCTGCACTTGTCATTTCTTCAGCACTTGACTTCCTCAATGATTCACTTCCACGTGCATGTCACACAAGGACACCAAATCCCACCTCTCCCCACACTTCCCACAGCTGACCTCTACCATCAGCTTCTCCATTTTAGGTTTGGGATCCCTGGCTCCTTTTTCCTACCGAAGCTCGGCTGTTCCTTCCACAGCGCTCCTCACAACAGCAAGGAGGAGTGCCAAGAGGTGGGCTCACCATCCCATCAGCCTGGCATTCTGTTCTTAGCAGATGTCAAACACAGCCAGTTCTATCTAATTAGATAATGTCTGGGAATAAATCCCTCTTTCCACCATGGTTTATTATTATGCTTTCATCCCAAATTTCCTTGTGTCCTTTGAAAAGTTCCCTGATCACCCAAACTCCCAATCCATTTCTTTTTTCTTTTTTTAAATATAGTTCTAAGAGTTAGGGAGATAAACCCCAATCAGCTGCCTCCTGCACGCCCCCTAATGGGGATCGAGCATGTGTCCTGACCAGAAACGGAACCGGTGACAACTTGGTGCATGGATCAACACTCAACTACTGAGCCACACCAGCGGGGCTATTTCTGTTCTGATCCAGCCTAGACTCACCTGTCAAGGAAGTTTCCCAAATATACCTCCCTGATCAGAAACTAAATAACATTGTTAAGCAAATGAAATCCAGTTGGTAAGAAAGTATCTACACAGTTTTCTGTTTTCAGAGTTAAACGAAGGCACATCAGCATGACCAGCATTGCCCACTTTCTCAGCAAACGGAAGGAGCTTATCCTACCCACAGTGGTGAGTGTGGGGGAGGGAGTAGGAATGATGAGATTCTTAGGGCTCATTGTGGGTGTGCTGTGGGAAACTGAAGAGTGTCATTGCGACAGAATGACTGTCTAAACATCAGAGACAAAAATTAAAACTGCTGCCAGCAATAGAACTCCTAGTAGAAGGGGACGGGGCTGCTAGCTGCACTACAGTGAGATCTCAGTCAGGCAACCCAAGGCAGAGGTCACAGCGAGGCCTGGGGTTCCAAATCTAGAACATGGGATTCATGAGAATCCTCCCTTGTGGAGTTATGAGGACTAAATGATTTAATACACAGGGCACTTAGACCAGTTCCTGCTACATAGTAAATAATGCCAGTTTATTATAAAAATGATTAACTAAAGAAACGCACCATCTACTCAAAAAAATAGGACACTGACCTTCCCCAATATACATTGTTAGCTTCCTTTGCTCTGTAATGAAGGTCATGGTTGCTACAGTTAAAAACTCACCTGCATGCAACTCCCGGTTATGTAATTCCTAGCTGTGATGTTTTCAACATTATGAAAGGAACATAGTCTGCAAAAACTACTGTGGGAAATTTCATCTCTTGCCCTGCACAAAAGGAAAATTGGCTACTATTTGAAAGAATGGGTCTCTCTATTCTGATAGGAACACCATTTATTTGGGACTAGACAAATGACTAGTTATATTAACTAAAAAAGAAAATTAAAATCATCTACTTAACAACTAGAAAAACACCTCTTATTCCAAACCTGAAACCATTAACATCTGCTCAGAATTTCCTGGCTCCTCCTACACTACAGAGGATGGGAACGGCTGCCCAAGGAGAAACCCAGGCTCTCCCTTTTCCTTGGCCCTAGTAAAGGGAGTGAGAGTGCTGGCCCTGCCATGTCCCCGCATCCCTCACCCCAGGCCGCACCTTCTTGGAGCCCCGCTGGATGCTGCAGTTCTTGCAGGACACGTTCTTGCTGTCCCAGTGGTCAGCGGCTCCGCACGTCAGACACAGGTCGGGGTCACATTCCCGGACGGCCAGGTAGCAGGGGCACTGCTTGGTGTTGCACTGCGCTTTGCAGCGGCAGCCAGGAAAGCGGTTCTGACCTGCAGAGACAGTCACCGTCGTGGACTCGTGGAACTCTCACAGCAGCCTGCCTGTCCCACCGCACAGATGAGGAAAAACTTCCTGGTATCCGAGTTTCATGTGCCTTTCATTCAATGATTAGAATCACCACCTTTATGACAAGTTCGTTTCCTCTGAAGACTGCACCCACCCAACTCTGACAAATTTCTGGCACCCAGAAAGTATTGGGGTAGCTATTTCTAGATTCCTCTTACATTCTGTGCCAACGTTACTATGATTTGATTTAAACCACCAGAGAAAAACAGCTCCTTTCATCCCACTGTGCCTAACCTGCCCACATGAGCCAGGACACAGGCTCTGGAAGAGCCGCCATGTTGTGTCAACTTCAGTTACTATTTTAAATGGCTGATCAAAGGCCCATTTAATTCTCATGCAATTGCATCAAAGCAGCAAATACTTACACTCTGAACTACACTGACAAAACTTTTCACAAAAATTCTGTGCTATCACACAAGGGCACGAACTGTCACAAGGCTGCCGTGGATGGTCGCAGGGCTGGTAGTTGTAAACGTGGTTAGAGGAGCCGTCTGCATCGGGACAACAGCATGCAGGTCAATCAGAGGTGGGAGATGATTGTACACAGGAACAAGAACACATTCTTCCCATCACCTGGGAGCTTAGATTTTCCCTGATACACATTCCTGTCTACAAAATGATGACCGAAAGCAACCCCCGCCCCAAGTGCTTGGGAAGTCGGGGCACTGTCACCCACGTCGCAGGTCCCCGGGGTGCTGCTCCTTTACCCACGAGTGACTCACCTTCACTGCACAAGAGGACCGACTGGCAATATAATCAACAGCCATCCTCCATTTAAATTGGCTTAATGTACAGAAGTCAACTCTATCGAAATATCCTAAACTCTAACCCAGTTACTAACAAATGACAAGCAGACATTTTTAAGTTAATGAAGTTGAATGGAAGGATGCTGACCTTTTTTCAGCTGTATCTTTCTGCAGTGTGCAGCCCACAACCTGCAAAACACAAAGAAGAAAACAGTCTTCTTCAGGTCAGCACACAGCCCACAGAAGCTCCCCGAACGAGTCCACCTGTGCCATGAACAGAGTGACGCCTTAAATGCAGGGGGCTGGGGAAAAAAGTCACACACGACCCAGCTTGTGTTTGCGACAACTGGGAAACTGAGTGTGGGCCCTGCTAGGTGTCAAGAAGCCCTTTGCAAGGTCACCTAGTCAGGACTTTAGGATGGTCACGCCTGCGTGTGCAGGTTGTCGCCCTACTGGTTCATTTTGATGTGGATAATACTGGCACGTCTTTAATCATTCCATTGAGCTACATGGTCAGAAATTTCTAAGTGCTTTCAGTTCTAAATTAAAGAAATGGAACAGTGTGTACACACATTTTGAAGCATAATCTAAATGTTCCCCTACCCAACACCCAACTCTGCTTCTCCCTGAAGCACTGGAGAGAAGGGATTAAAGCTGAAAGTCCAGCCACAGTCTTCCAGCTCTGCACTTGCAAATCCAGTCCCTCACCACTCACTGTACAGGCCTTGCGGAAAGGTAACATTTACACACCTTAGATATTCTAAGACTATGAATGCAACACCACACACCTGGAAGATTCTGGCTCCTCAATAAAACCCAGCTCACAGCTCAGAGCTCACATCTCCCTCCAAGATTTACCCTCAGCAAAACATCTCAGAACAACTTCAAGTAATTGTTCGCATAGCCTTTAGTGCAGAAGCTACAGGCTCGTCCCGCCCAAATGCAGCAGAGTGAGCATGACTCTATGACTCAGCACCGAATCTTACAGAGAAGTACCAGCGATTGCTCGTGGAGACAAGACTCCACAAGTCTGCTTTTGAGGCATCTTAAGATTCTTTGTTAATGGACCAAGTGGAGGCCAGTTGCTGCCCTTGGACGCGCCTGGCCTGCAGCGTCCTGGTGGCATCTCAGAATGGCTGCAGGCAGACTTACCGGTGTTTCCTCTTCTTCTTCCTGGGAGGAGTGTCGACATCCTCGGCGGGAGCTGGAGCTATGATACTGGACTCTTTGACCCGAAACTCATACACCTGACAAGAGGTAGTCACAGCCATGAGTACCGCCGAGGTAAGCAAACTTACAGTTTTATACTGATTCATACCAGAAACATCTCTCTTTTCTGACACTGTTAAAGTGCTGGGACAAGAGAGAACAAAGACGACGCTGTCTGACCCTCACACAGGGACAGCAGCTACGATTACATTCTGATCAAGAGTCCCAAGGCTCCATCTAAATCCTCACTGGCTTTTAAGTCCACTGTCACCTAACCTGAAATATCTGAAGTCAGAAGAATGATATTCTCTCAGTTCCCTCTCCGTGGGGGGAAAAAAAAAAGTACTTTTCAGGAGATGAAAAGGTTAAGAATAACTGAGACTGTCCTTACATTTGGACAAGGATTACATATTTCCCCCTGTGTGCTTACCTGTCTACATGTTTTGGTCCCGATTAACCTGGCAATGGCGCAGAAGTTGTCGTAGTAGGTGCCGATGAGGACCCGGAACATGGAGGCCTCAGCCCCGCTCCACTCCACATTCTCGGGAGGTTCACTGTTCGGCTTCATCTTTATTGGCGTTTGACACCGTGAATTCGCTTCTACAAACCAAAGTTAAGTACTGGTCAGGAAATGACAACTGCAGAACAATGTATCAAAAAGTAAAGCTTGGGGTGTGCTTAAGAACAAAGCAGGAAGTAAATCATGTTTGAAAACAAGCTGAGGCTAAGAAAGTGTCACTCAGCTTTTCCCCATGGAACCAGGAGCCTGGGCTCCTTTCACAACGAAGGCAAATGGGGCTATTCTGTTGTTCATGGTTAAGTCACAGGGCAGAAGAACACCTAAAACCCAAACAGGAAAGGAACCAAAATGATCCACAGAACATCAAGAATACCAAGCTGTGATGTGAACTCCATCCTGCCCGGCCTGAGAAAGACAGAGGAAATGGCCCACTGGAAAGAGACGGAACCACGAACCTCAATCACCAGACAGCAAACCCTGCAGGCGGGCTGGGGGCAGCAGACAGCAACAAGAACTCGGCTATGCGTCCTTCCTTGAGAGAGTGCCCTGGTCTTAGAGTTCTCGTTTTACTGAAAATTAACTAACTAGGAAAATTGCTCACTACATCACACGCCCTTATTCTCCACAACGGGGAACTGTCAAAGCAGCGGTAAGCTGAGTTGTCAGGTCCCCTTACCAGAGGAGCTGGAAGTTTCGTCTTTTTTCTCCTCCTCTTCTTTATCATTGTTCTCTCCACCTGTTTCAGTCCCAGCTTCCCTGTCACTGTCTGTGTCCTTTGACTCCAGCACGTTGATGGTGGGGGTGCTGGGCCTGCTGCTGTTGTTGGGGAGTCTCCCTCGTCTCCGGCCTCCTGGGCGTTTGGGAGGTGTCTTGATCCGCTCAGCAGTGAGGGCAGCAGCAAACTCCTTTGCTCCCTCCTACAAAGTGAAACATGGAGAGATCAAGGTCAAGCTCTACCACGCATTTTGTTGGAGGAGAAAAAAAAAGACTGCATAAGCAAGTTAGTCAAGAAATTTAACACAGTATCCATTTCCCACAAACAATCATTTGCATTTCTAAATACACTTGTATTCTATCTGCTTTTGATAGTTTGGAAATTTCAAAAAGACAGACATGGGTTCTGTATATTGCTAGAGTGGTATGAAATCAGGCCAGACAGTTCTGTATTTGTGAAATACATTAACTAATTAGTAAGTTAAAATATAAACTACACTTTAATATATACTACCTCTTTAAAAGTGAGTTTTCTTGGGAGAACCCTATACAATGTGCATCTGGAGTTAAACTCTCCTACCTGGGTTTCTAAGATGGCACATGCCTTTACTGTCGTGCTTAAGTACACAAGAAGAATACAAGACACATAAACATGCTTGACTTTGTCACTTCCCGCCTTACTATTAAAACATCCAATTTTTTTCCTGTGAGGGGTGCACAGCCCCAGAAGACATGACAGGACCTTGAGGAACAAGGCTGTGAGGGTTACGTTCTTTATCACGAAGAGCAACATCCAGCCTCAGAAAGTATAAAACAACGGTGAGAGCATGGATTACAGAGAGACCAGAGAAGCATTTCAGATGAGCCAAATAAAGTTCTGCCTTGTAAAGAATATATAAAGTAGTGCTTGAGAATCCATTTTTAGTGGCAATAGAAGGGAGAAGTTTGAGAACAGCAACAGTTTTATACTTCATTCTACAAAAACCAAATTGCTTAAAAATAGGATACCTTCTGCAGGTGCCATTCAATGAATCTTCTGTCCAAAATCCAACAGGCAATATATACCCACTTAGTTCCTAGGTAGGAGTGGCTTGGTTCAAAGAGGGGAAATGGTAAAAATAAGATAGTACCCGTAAAAAACAACTTTTCTACCTCATATTTTCCTAAACCTTTACCTTTTCTCCATCATTATTTTTTAAAAAATAAAAATCTGTGGGCCCATAACACAGCTTAAACAACAGGGGTCTACAACTCTGAGAAAGGCTTAGGACCACTGCGTTGATTACCGAGTGGGGTTAGGTGGGCTACCTGTGCTGCACACGCTCATAAACTCTGAGGAAGGTGTCATGTTCGAGGCCTCGATCCTAAAGACCTTGAACTGTTGCTGAAGAGATTAACACAGATACACAAAGACTAATACAAGACCAGTGAAGGACTAGAGTGTGCAGTACGTGAGAGCTATGAAAGACATGGGTGAGAACCTCCGCCTACCGGGTGGCCAGGAGAAGCATAGGGGAGCCACAGTGTTAATGCTGACTGCACACACCTCACCCAGCTCAGAATCAGCGCTTCTCCAGGACCTTCGGGGACCACGCAGCACTCAAGCTTACCAAATGCTGGTAACACTGTGGTCCACAAGGCTTGTTGTCCAGAGCCGTTTCCGTGTTCTTCCGCTTATAAGTGTTGGGTGTTGCATGAAAAGCTGCAAAAAAATAAAGATAAAATATCCAAATATAACTATTAAATATTTACTTCTTCATTTCCTCAGTTTCAATGGAAAAAGTAAATGAATACATTCCACTCTTGAGAATACGTGGTTCACATCCCAGAACTTTCCTTCCAACTCTTACTGAATTCTCACCATGTTTCCCTCAACTCCCACAAAGCACCAACACAGCATTCTGGAATGATTAGTGGTTTCTTATTTTTCTCCTCGTAAGTATAACTGATGCACAAAAACTATGAACTCTGGTCGCAAACACTTATTTGAGTCTCTAATAGCTCCATAGAAACTGATACATCCTCTACAATGAAATCAGATTTCCTACTTTTACCCAAAGAATTCCGACATCTACAATTTTTTTTATTTCTAAAGAAAAGTCAGCAATCAGTTTGTCAAATGGGGGGAAAGAATGGAATACCACTTGTGAAAAACTGATTTTTTTTAATTCTCACCTGAGGGTTTTTTTTTTGTTTTGTTTTCCCATTTATCTTCAGGTAGAGTGGGAGGGAGGGAGGGAGAGAAAGAGAAAGAAACATTGATGTGACATAGACACATAAACTGGTTGCCTCCTGCACGACCCTGACCAGGGCAAGAACCAAACCACAACCAAGATACGTGCCCTTGGCCGGAATGGAACCCGCAACCTCTTGGTCTGCGGGCCGACGCTATAACCACTGAGCCAAATCGGCCAGGGCTGAAAAACTAATTTTTCAGTATAAAGAGGACAACCTCAAAATACTAAAATGCATGTTCTTTGACTCATACACAATTCAAGCAAGACCTGGTGAGAGCCTGCAGCCAGCACCTTTCCACAGGAAAATACAACCGCCCAAGTGTCTGAAACTTAAATTCTCACAGAATGTGGTAACAGAAAGATTCACACTGCGGTACACAGGACACTGACCAGGTGTGAGTGCACAGTGGTGAGAACTCAGAGAACTTGTGAGCCAGCTTCCAGTGCAGTGTCCTGTTCAGAACTACACAAGATGAAAATTACTTTGATCTGGATAAAAACCAGCGACATACTCATAAAACAAGTCATTAAAAAATATTTGTGAAAGGCCATACTTCTATCCATAGAACTTCAAAGGGAAGTAATGACAGACTGAGGAGAGAAGGAGGGGAAAAAAGTTATGTTTTTAAAAGTAGAAATTCAAGGCTCAAATTCTTTTCAAGTGTGTGAGTTTTCTCCCAGAATGAGAGCCTGATACCATACGACGAACTTAGCACTGGGTTACATGTTAGACAGGCAAGGACCTAACATACAAAGACTGTACATACAGGAGGCTAAGGTCACATCAGCAGCACGCAATTACATCAACCCCAAAACAAGACCGTCATCAGCCAGAGTTAAGTGCACGAACGCAGGTTCGATTCTGGTCAAGGGCACATACTTGGTTGCAGTTCAGTCCCTGGCCTGGTTGGGGTTGTGTGGGATACAACCAGTTGAGGTGTCTCTCTTGCATCAGTATTTCTCTCTCTCTCTCTCTCTCTCTCTCTGTCTGAAAATGAATGAAAAAAGTATCCTCGGGTGAGGATTAAAGAAAACAAATTACCTCACAAAATAACAGTGCCAACATCCGAGCGTGGGAAAGCAGTGACAGCAGCAAACAGTAATTCTGTGTTTAAGTTCACAGTAGGAAGCTTTAGGCATTATCTCATTTAATCCTCACAAAATCCCCAAGTATTAGGATCCCCACCCCATTTTACAGATGAGGGAAACTGAGGTTTAGGGAGATTTAGTCGCTCTGATAATTACACAGCAAATATGAACTCAAGTATGTCTGAACTTTTTAAACCATTACACAGCTGAAATGCTAAAAAAGAAAAAAGAAAAGTTGGCCATCAACTATAAATTTGGAATACCGTCTTTGAAATTCTGACCATTTAAAATGTTAAAATCTCAGCCCTGACCAGTGTGGCTCAGTTGGTTGGGCATCGTCCTGTGCACCAAGAGATTGCAGAATCAATTCCCAGTCAGGGCACATGTCCGGGTTGCAGGCATCTTAATCCCTGACAGGGGGCCTATAGGAGGCAGCTGATTGATGTTCCACTCTCACATTCCCTATCAGAAATGTATTACCAAAGACAGACCAGACGGCCAATTTTAGGCGGAGCTTTTATAAAGAAATTACCATGATTCCAAGTTTGCAGACAATCAGTTTCCAATTTACAAAATGGACTGTGGCCTATAAATAACTTGAAATATAAAGTGGAATTAGTCCCCTGACCAAAACCATTTTATCCTTCAAAGCTCATTAAACCATTCAAGTCCCTCTAGTAGAAAAGATGCAGTCAGAGACACTGAACTTCTGGCCCAGATGAACTGACAACCCCCTTCCATCAAAACATCTTCCTTAGTAAAAATGGTAGATACCAGTAAGAACTAAGTAACAGGTAAGGCCTGACATCAGTAAGGCTACCAGCACAGAAGTATAAAAATAGTTAACATCCAAAAAGGCTCTTGCACCCAGAAGTTTAAAAATTTCTCCCCTTAAACAATGAGTTAAGGAGAAAATACAAAACATTCCTTAAAAGTACTCAAAACATAGTAACAGTAATAATGGCAAATATCAGAACCTGGGAGAAAAGCTGAAGCAGTACTCTAGACACTTTACTGTGTAAAACATACATCCAAAAAAAGAGGAAAGAATGAAAACCTAAACATCAGACTGATAAACAGAAAAATAGTAAAATTAATACAGTAGCTGATTTTCTAAGGGGAAAATACACAAAAGAGATTTTTAAAATAAAATATATAAACCACTTAATCTCAAGAAGAATGAAATACATAAGAATAATCATTGAAATAAAAGAATCTTTAAAACATGCAAATCAACTTCATACAAATAAATTTCAAAACCTGGATAGAAAGGAAAATTTCCCAAAATGATAGAAAATGTGCCCTGGTCAGTTTGGCTCAGCGGTTAGAGCGTCGGCCCGCCGACCAGAGAATCCCGGGTTCGGTTCCCATTAAGGGCACGTACCTCGATTGCAGTATCTCCCCGGTTGGGGCTGTATGGGTGGCAACCAGTCGATGTGTCTCTCTCACATCGCTGTTTCTCTCACTCTTCCTCCCTCTCTCCCTCCCACTCTATCTGAAGATAAATGCAAAAAAAAAAAAGAAAAGAAAATGTATCTACTCACACCATTATTATTTAAAACTGTACGGAAGATACAAGCCAACATAGTTAGGCAAGAGAAAGAAATTAAAGTTACAGAGTTTGGAAAGAAGGCAAAACACCATCAATATTACAGATAGTATAATTACATAGCTGGGAAACTCAAAATAATCTACTGAGAATGTATCATAAAGAAGCTCAGTACATGTAAGATATAAAGAAGAAAGTCCAACAACACCTAGAAATCATCTGACCAAAGAATATACAAGAGCTACATAAGAAAACTTGAGGTCATTAAAAGACACAAAAGGAGACTTGATCATGTTTAGTTAGACTTAATCTTTACTTTATCTTGTTTTCTTTTTTTTTTTTTTTGGTACGTGCCCCTAGCGGGAACCGAACCCAGGACTCTCTGGTCCGCAGGCAAATGTTCCAACCGCTGAGCCAAACTGGCCAGGGTTTAATCTTTACTTTAAAATGTCAATTTCCTGCCCTGTCCGGTTTGGCTCAGCGGTTAGTGTGTCAGCCCACAGACCAGAGTCCCAGGTTCGATTCCAGCCAGGGGCACATACCTCGGTTGCAGTTCAGTCCCTGACCCCAACCGGGTCATGCGGGTGGCAACCAGTCGATGCATCTCTCTCTCTTCCTCCCTCTCTCCTTCCCGCTCTAACTGGAGATACATGTAAAAATATCGAGTGAGGATAAAATAAATAAAATGTCAATTTTCTTTTAAGTAATTTATAAATTTAATGGTATTCCAATAAACATACCACCTAGACTTTTTAAAATTAGACAAACTGATTCTAAAATTTATATTAAAAAAAAAAAAAAGAGTAGCAGAAGATCTCTGAGTAAAGCCTGGACAGACTGAAGAAACAGAATACAAAGACCAGAAACAGATCCAAGTACACGAGGGCCCTGAGGGCAGCATCTTGCGGCAGTAAAAGAGGAACTTGCCCGTAACTCGTCTGCAGACAACCAGGTCAACTTAAAGGTAGGGAGGGGTGCTGCACCCAAAATTCTATCAGAATTCCAAATGGATCAAAGAGTTAGATATAAAGAATTAAGCCTGAAATGTACCAGAAAAAAAAAAAAAAAAAAAAGGCAGAAAACCCTTTATTTATAATCTTGGAGTTGTTAAAGTAGGTTGATAAATTCAACCTTTAAAATTTTTTTAAACTTTGCTTATGGGAATATTACCAAACAAACTAGAAAAAAATGTCAACTCATCTCAAAAAAACTAATTTCCTTACTATACAAAGAACTCCCAGGTTTCAAAAAGACCAACAAGCCAAAGGATAAAAATAGTTTGGAGAAAACAAAATACAAATCTCAAACCTATAGGAAGAAAAAATATAAATTAAACTACACTAAAAACCTTTTTTTTTTTATCCTCACCCGAGGACATTTTTCCATTTTTTGTTCAGATAGAGTGGGAGGGAGGGAGGGAGGGAGGGAGAGAGGGAGAGAGAGAGAGAGAGAGAAAGAGAAACATCGACGTAAACGGGACACATCGAGTGGCTGCCACCCGCACGACCAACCAGGGCCAGGGACAAACTGCAACCGAGGTACATGCCCTTAGCGGGAACCAAACCCGGGTCTCTCTGGACCGCAGGCCAACGCTCTAACCGCTGAGCCAAACCGGCCAGGGCTAAAAACCATTTTTTTACTCATTCAATCAATAAAAATCAAAATTAGCCAATTAACACATTCTATTGGCAGGGCTCTGGGGAAATAGGCATTCTTACTCTGCTGGTAAGTCTTTAAATTGGCCTGTCCCCAACTGGCAGGTTACTACCTGGTAACATCTAGAATGGATCAGGTGAACTTGCTCTATGTGATGTGCAAGTACACACAGGTCATTCACTGTTGTGCTGTTACAGCAAAAGGCTCCAAACAACTCAGATGCTGCTGTGTAGAGGACAGGGTCAGTAAGTTACCGTGCCTCCCGTAGCAGAAGACCATGCAGCTGTCCAGACAGTAACAACGTCTACAGCATTAAGTCAAAAGGGAAAAAAGCCTAAATAACATGGCACCACTTGAATGGGATGGTTGGGGGAAAACAGTGTATTCGTATTTGCCAGAAGCAAACTATAGAAAGATACAGAAGAGGTGAGGAGACTTCCCCGGAGACCTATTAATACTATTTTGAAATGTAAGTCATGTGAATGATGATCTATTTTTTTTTTTTAATCCTCACCTGAGGACATTTTTGCATTTGTCTTCAGATAGAGCGGGAGGAAGAGAGGGAGGAAGAGAGAGAAACATCTACGTGAGAGAGACATCGAGTGGCTGCCATCCACATGACCCCAACCGGGGCCGGGGACAAACTGCCCTTAGCGGGAACTGAACCCAGGCCTCTCTGGTCCTCGGGCCAATACTCTCACGGCTGAGCCAAACCAGCCAGGGCACAATGATCTATTTTAAAAATAACAATCACTTAATATGAGCCAGGTGCTATTTTAAGTATTTTACAGACAGTAATAAAATTAATCTGCACAATAGCTTACATTCCCAGTATGTAGACAAAAAAAAAAAAAAAATGAAAGCACAAAAATACTACATTTAACATATGTTTAGTAATTTACTTAGTGGTTTGTTTTACCTAAGAAAAATACATAGCGACTTTGTCAAAGTTATGCCCATAGAAACCATGGAGGCTGCATGATGAGGAGACTGGCTCTACGTAAGAGGTGGGCACAGCAGCTCCTGGACCCCCCTGCTTCCAAACACTACAGTTGGGCAGCCCATCGGTCCCACAGAAGCCAACTTCATTAGAGTGTCTCTCTCTCTTGTCCCCAGCTTGAAAAATGAGATAAGTAACAGGTTCAGGGTTCACCAAAAACATTCATATCTGAACAGCAAATAAAATAACTCTTGTAATAATGTTTAAAAGCAGCATCCTGCTTCCTTGGTTCATCTTACAACAAAAAAGGTACATGAAATGCTACATCTATAACCAACAAATTGGAGGGACCATTTCACTCCTTTTTTTTGCTACAGTGATATGTGAATGCAATTTACAATATTCTTTTGTTTGTTTGTTTTAATCCTCACCCAAGGATATTCTTCCTTTTATCTTCAGATAGAATGATGGGAGGGAAGGAGGGAAGATGGGGGGGGGAGGGGGGGAGAGAGAGAGAGAGAGAGAGAGAGGAGAAACATCGATGTGACAGAGATACATCGATTGGTTGCCTCCCACATGACCCCAACCGGGGCTGGGGACAAACTGCAACTGAGGTACATGCCCTTGGCTGGAATCAAACCCAGGACTCTTTGGTCCGCAGGCCAACGCTCTAACTGCTGAGTCAAACCGGCCACGGCCAATTTATAATAGTCTTAAGAAGAATTAGACATATTTTATAAAAATGACCATGTGTAAAGGGGAATTAAATGTAATTCAAAACAACTATTTCAAGAGCTGGGTGAAAACAACCCTGCGAAGCCCAAATAAGATACGAATTTGATAACCATCCAACAGCTATAGATTATTAAAACTACCAAATCATCAATTTAAATTAGACAGGAGTGTGGATAACAGCAAGAAGATGGGAGACATAAGGATAATTCTAAAAACCTACTTTAAGTTTTACTAACTTAAGAGAACTAAACCATTAACATTTCACACACAGAAATTTCCAGACCAAGACACTCATCACACAGCAAATCACCAGCAGCGCAGATGGAAGTGGACAGACAGAGCAAAACTCAACAGGTGGCAAGAAGCAGCATCCTGGGTAGGCTAATTCACAGTGAGATGTACAACTGGAAAATGAGAGGAAAATTCTGTGAAAGGTGGGCGGGAACTGAAAAAGACAAAGTAACATGGGGCTAATATTTAGTGCAGGGGAAGACAACTTTACACAGGTCCAGAGCCCCCACCGTGTTACCATGCCACTGACATCACACTAAAATGAAATATGGAAAAGGTTAACCTATATTAAGTAAACTATGCTTAGGAAACTGGGAGGTATGAAATTTTCAAAATATGTTCCTCAAAAGTAGTTGATGCTTTTTGAACTGGGCTTAAAGAAATAAGTTTGTTATCTGGACGATTTACCAGGAAACCTCATTCCCCAGCAGTATGAGAAAAATTAAGTACTATTCTATGTGCCATCATTCAATTTCATTAAGAACATTTTATGCTTTACCTGTATTCAAATGTGGGTATTTTTATTTTCATTTATTTATTTTGTCAATCCTCACCTGAGGATTTCTTCCACTGATTTTTAGATAGAGTGGAAGGGAGGGACAAAGAGACACAGAGAGAAACATCTGTGTGAGAGAAACACATCAATTGGTTGTCTCCTGCACAACCCCAATTGGGCTGGGAATCGAACCTGCAACCCAGGTACGTGCCCTTGACCAGAATCAAACCTGCAAACCTTTGGTCCACAGGCTGATGCTCTAACCGCTGAGCCAAACCAGCCAGGGCCAAATGCAGGTATTTTTAAAAGGACAACCCCTCCACCCCGCCCCCCAAAAAAATTTAACACTAGATAGATAAGAATATATATAAGCATCTTGAACAAGCTGTGTTGAAGAAATTGGCTAACATCAATGTTATAGTGTTGCCCTGGGCTACCAGCTAGTTCACAGTAATCGTTTTATTATGGAACAACTGCTCCATTAGCATTTATGGAAAAGTCACTGACCTGTATCCCAGGTGAGTGGAGGACAGCAGTCCAAATCAAACACGTGCGTGCAAAAGACTTTGGAGAAACCCTCAAGCAACAAATTAAAAAATAACAAGACACTGATCCTAACACTTTTCTATCTTAAATGCAAGATTAAATGATAAACTCTAGTTGTAATAAATGACAACAATTTCCAAGTTGCTCTAAGACATAATTCCACAACAAAGACAGAAACTGAAAACGTACAATAACTGCACTTACGGTGTAGGAAGCAGTCATACTTGAAACACCGCCTACAGAAGAGCGTGTGGAATGAATGCAGGCTCTGCTCCCTCTGAACAGATTTAGCATTTGGTCCATCTATGTTTGGGGTACATTCAGGCGGAAGTGCCCCCGGGAGCTGCTGCTCAGTGAGTTCTTTATACCTGACATGAACCAAGAGAAATTAAGTCAATGGGAAACAAAAGTTACTGTTTTAAAAATAAAGTTTCTAAATGGATTCCATGTATTATTTTTTATTATCTTGCCTAAAACACCAAAGAAAGGTCCAGCTACAATCATCTTGTGACAAGCCAATTAAGTATTATGCATGATATTGAAAGAATCAAATTCATGAAATGTTCTTATATTCAAGTTAAACATCAACTGTAGCAGAATTTCCACAAGTGTCCAGAGAAATTTTCCCCTGCATGTACTATTGCAAATTATGTGTGTGTGTATTCTACATCAATAAAGGCTTGTAGGACAGAGCTTGGCAAGTATATATTTTACTTCAACTGTCTTGGCAATTGTGAGAAATGAACTGAGGGCTCATTAGCCACATTAGTTCCATTTCCAGTAAACCCAATGGCAACTGACATCCCATCCCACACAAGGTAAGACTGCCTCAGAGGAACAAATCTTACTTTTCCTTTAGTTCTTCTGCTGTGCCCTTATCTGGAAACATTGAGGAAATGGCTTCAAAAATTTTGTCAGAAGGAAATTTCCGAGGTGGGCGGCTTTCTTTATCTAAACAGGGAAGTATGAAAGGACAAAAAGAATGAAAGTAAACACAAGTTTGCAATCTTTTATTTTCTCCACACAACTATGTGTAACAAAAAGCTCATTATCTAAGAAAGTATCAACTTTGTGTTTCACTTACTTCCAATATATTTTACATGTATCTATGGCATAACAGTAGGTCAGACAAACAAAAAATTAAAAATCCAATATGGAAATTTTTAAGCAGACTGGGAGGCAGAAAAACCTGCGTTCTAATCCCAGCTCTGCTACTAACTGGTTTTGTGACCATGGTCGGTCACTGACCCACTTGTGTCTATTTCCTCATCTATAAATGAAGGCACTGAATAACATGAGCACTAAGTAAGGTGCCTATTATAAAAATTTTATTCTTCTTTGAAACTGCAGTTTTCCCCCACACTCTTATATGTTGTCTTAATAATGAGCTCTGACAAGTCACCAACTCCCAGTTCCGACTGGGGACCCTGTTTTCTGGTGTGGGGTGGTTAAGAGCATGGGCTCTGGAGTATCCCAGCTGGTTACCACTATTGTGCTCTGGGTCGCTTCTTCCCAACAGTGTGAACTTAAGCTACTCTACTGTGTTAACCTACCTCCTCAGCCATGAGACCACCCACCTGCAGAGCACTATGAGGATCGAGCGAGCTGGTGCACAAAGTGATCAGCACACTGCTTGCGCACAGAAATGGTCAGTATGTTATCTGATGATGATGGTGACTGCCCAGTGAAATCCACAACCACACTAAACTCATTTGCTAGCCAAAGGAAATAAAGACACTTAAGTGCAGAATGAAATGTTACAAATAATGTTCTAATTCTGATTATTCTGCTATCGATGTGATTTTCAACAACAAAAAAGGAATGAAGATCCACTTGTTTTTTTGGTGCATGGGTCGATGCTCAACCACTGAGCCACACCAGCTGGGCGCACTTGTTTTTTTTAAAGATGCTGTAAGGGCTACACACAAACCTCACAGACATACCATCTCGGTTCTCCTCCAGATCTTTCTGCTTCTCTTCTCTTTCATCAGGATCATCTCCATCATCATCATCATCATCATCATTGTACTGACCAAGAGCATTCACCAATTCCACAAAAATTTCATCATTTATAAACCCACATTCTGAAATTCAGCAAGTCAAATATCAGAAATATACAGAGAAAAGCAGTAATGACAAAAGTTTACATATGCCTTTTCTAATTTGGAATAATAGCTAGTGTCCATGCATCAGGACTGTAACACTGTTAAAATGAGGGGTAGATCTTTTTCAGGACTGGCCTAAGGCAAAGTTAGGAACAGAATTTACCTTCGATACTTGTCATTTTCTCTTTAATCATCCCTCCCCCAAAGTTTCCAGGGTCTCCGCTGTAACCTAATTCTCTAAAACTAATTGTGGCCTTGGCCTCCTCTGAAACAGTGTACCTGACAGACCTTGCTTTCCACTAATGATGAGAACTGACAATGTTACACATATCACCCTCCTGCCAGGCAATTCAGCAGGCTCTCCTGGACACAAAACACCAAAGCCATGATTCTAATAACAGAATTTCAGGTACTGCAGTAGCCTGGTGGGGAAGGTATTTTACAGTGTAGAACCCTTTGGAGCCCATGTCACATAAGCAGAGCCCTAGTTCTAACTAATTTTACTACTAAAGAATCTTAAAATCTACATATACTCAAACAATTCTATTTAATTTACATTATTGACATAATCTATTACAACCAACTATGTATAATTTTCACATGGCAAACATGGTCCTTCAATTTAAAAACAGAGAAAACACTGAAAATGTTAGGCTTGTGAGCCAGGCCAGGCCAGCACAAAACTTAATATTAAAAAAATCTTTTTCATATCTATGCTTAAAAAAATCAAATCAAAATATCTCTCAAGCCCTGGCCAGTTTGGCTCAGTGGTTAGAGCGTCAATCCACGGACCAGAGAGTTCGGTTCCCACTAAGGGCACATACCTCGGTTGCAGTTTGTGCCCCGGCCCTGGTTGGGGTCATGTGGGTGGCAACCAGTCGATGTTTCTCTCTCTCGTCAATGTTTCTCTCTCTCTCTTCCTCACTCTCTCCCTCCCACTCTATATGAAGATAAATGCAAAAATATCCTCGGGTGAGGATTTAAAAAAAAAAAAAAAATCAATTCTTTGGCCCCCTTTTCCAAGAAAATAAACACATGGCTCACCTCTATCCCCGTGTACTTTTCCATCATAATTTTTTATTAGTTCTTCAATGAAAGTCCCATCCTGGTCTAAAACTTCATCCCCCATATAAGGAATGTTATGTAAAACAGTTTCATCTTCCACCTAAAAAATTTTAAAAATAATAAATTTAAAAGGCAGCCTTATGCTAAATGTCAATTTTTTTCAAAAAAACAATGTAATAACTAAAATACAGCAACTTTTTTCATAAGCAGATTATCTTTACCCAGTTCTTCAAATCTAAAAATAATAGATGCTTTTTGTCATGCTGACGTATCAGCATGAAAGGATTGTCAGAGGCTAAGAACCAAAGTTCTGTTCAACAACCGAGACAGTTTCTGTGAACAAGTCGGTCGAGAACCAAACTGTTCGAGATGGGAGACGTTTGAGAACCAAGGTTTGACTGTACTAGCATTTCATTACAAAAGCTATTGGGCCCTGACCAGTGTGGCTCAGCGGTTAGAACACTGAGGGTTCAATTCCCGGTCAAGGGCACGTACCTGCGTGATGGGTTCAATCCCTAGCTCCAGTTACGGCTCGTGCGGGAAGCAACCAATCCATGTGTCTCTCTCACATCAATGTATCTCTCTCTCTCCCTTCCACTCTCTCTAAAAATCAATGGGAAAAAAATATCCCCAGGGGAGGATGTTTTTTAAAAAGCTATTGGGCCAGTGTTATCTATGGAAACACACTCGTGTTTTATAAGCCCTAGGAATATTCCATGGTGTACATTATCATTTAAACAACATATGCCTAAAAGTGTTTTAAGTAAGTTCTCAATTAACAAAACTTCACAGTCAGACATCTTCAAGGCTAAGAACTATAAAGTTCATCTTTTAAATGTTTTTAATTCCAGGTATAGTTTTTGCTTAACACTTTTTCTCTGAAGAATATTTTAACTAGAAAGGACTAGGAAAAGAGCAACACTGCAAAGACTTAAAAAAGATATATAAAAAATCGGTTAAAAAACGTCACTGCGTGCTACCATATTCATAGCTTTTTCACTCATATCTTGACTGATCTCGATGAAAAAATCATCTGTGATATTTAAAATAGTGTTTATAAAATAAGCAGAATATACATTATTTACATACCATGAAATTCTGCTGTAGGGGAGACCAAGAGTACATTATGGGCACTGAGGCAACTGCATTCAGAGTCTTTAATGGGATGACTTGTGTTGGAAAATCCAAGTCACTGGTCACCGAACACTAGAACAGAAAAAAATAAAATGACTCGTAAGAATAAGAGAATCTGAAGCTGGAGCAAGCACATTATAAAGAGATGCTGCCTACTTATTAATACATAATTTTAAAAAGGAAATTTTAAAATTACTGTCTTTACTTAAGACGGTAAAGTTCATAAAAACCAAAAAGGATTCTCGCTCCCACTTTCACTTAGAGTGGGGGGAAAATGCTTCCGATTTTGCAAATTTTTAAAGCCCTCCAGTCCTTCTCATACTTACCAATCAAAATTGTATTTATATTAGCTTTAGATTAACTGCTCAAAATTTCTTCCACACCTCAACCACATGGAATAATATAGATATCAAATATGCCACTTAAATCTTATTTAATAAGAATATGGAAACTTGTTAGGTTAACCTTTCTTATCTTTATCTTCCCTTTTAAAGGGTAATAGATCTGAGTTTCAATCACAACAAAATGGATTCAAATCAACTCTGCAAAGTATAATCTCTAAACTATTAATAATAACAGCTAATGTTATTAACTTTGTATGTGCTAAGCACTATATTACACACATTACATGTCTGATCATATTTAATCCTCATTACAACACTGTAAGATGGGGAGTGTCTTTAGCCCCATTTTACAGGTGAGAAAAGGAAGGAAAAGAAAGGATAAGTAACTGGCTCAAAGTCACACAGATAGGGCTAGAATTTAAACCCAGAAAGTCTGGCTCTGGAGGCCCTAAACATATTGCCAAGATACCAAATTTCCATAGTGTTTAAAGGCCTATATTCCCTTCAAATTCCGTATTTCATCCAATCCACGATGACATCCATTTCGGTATCTTCTCTATCACTAAGAAAATAATGCTTCAGTTAAACTATAACATAATGCTTTCTTATCACAATGATTCTAAAGTGCATGATGGTTTCAGATAATATTAAAAAGTTTGCATCTTTGATTCTATGAAATACGGTAATAATCTGTGCCCCGTCACTTTCCATCCTGTCTAGGAATCCAGCTTTTCTTAAAGAGTACCTTTACCCAATTATCAGGTCTCCAGAGCCTTCTCAAAAATACCCTGGATATACATTCATAATCTATAATCAATGAAAATAGAAGCAAAAAAAGTAGAATTGAAATTGTAAAATAAAGCAAATAATAATAATATATACACAATTATTAAACATTTAATTTTTATTTAAGAGGTCTTAAAAATAGCAGGACTGGATCTGGTGACATCAGAGTGCACGTCACTGCACAGCGGCCACACCTGGCCCTCAGCATTTCCTCAGGCCAAGTGATAAGCTGGCCACAGTCACAGTCACTGCAGCACAAAAACAGTTCCTTCCTCAGTGGAAGTGAAGGTTTAAGGACAGAGCAGTTAGGAAGAACTGTGACAGTGATTAATCCATAAATTTGCTTTCCAAAAGGGCAAAGATAAAGATAATAATACTAGAAAGCTCGTAGCTCAAATAAATAAGGTGTGAACAGTTTACTAGTACTCCAGAACCCACAATCTTTCCCATTCCACTCTTTAGTCTGACAATTCTTCATCCATCCGTCCAATAATCCAATAAAAGTAGTTAACATTTATTGAGCACGTACTATGTTGCAGGCACTGTGCTAAGTGCTTTATGGACATTATCTAAACCACTCTCATCTTGGCCTTTAGCTTCACAACGTCACAAATGAGGAGGACACTGAGGTTCAGAGAAGTTAAATAGCTGGCCTAGTCAGAAAGGCAGTAAGTTCCCAAGCCAGGATGGAAGCCTACATCTGACTCCAGCACCCAAGAGCTTCATCACTGTTACAGCCATGCAGTGGGTGCTACACCGCATCTCCTCCCCCAGCACCCTCCTCTTATACCTGTCACTACCAAGTCTTCTTCCTTCCTTCCTAAGTAGGAATACTTAACCCAGTAACTTTGGGGCAAGTTTTATACACTGTCCAGTGATTTTAAGTACAGAATAACTTTCATTTCTTACAAAACAATTATAGTTTCTTATTTTTATTTTATACTTGGCAGGGGTAATTCTGTGACTTTAATTCTGAAGATTAGCCCCCTGTAAAGACTGGCCGGGGGGGGGGGGGGTGTTGCAGGGGAGTAAGTTGCCTCTCCAACTCTTGACTTATTTGCCTGCTTTAATCTAAATCCAAGATCACACTTAAGGGTAGAAAGCCTAACATTCAACTACTAAGCAGGAGGAACGTTGGCTCTGCTTCATCTGTTTGCTCTGGCCATGTAGAAAAGGCTCTGGGTCTGCTGAATGAGGTCAGCTGAGTATTCCCATGAACAGAAGGAACTGACAGAAGCACAGAAATAAGACAGCAAAAACTAAGTACTCAGTACTACCTCCACCCACACCTGTCCTACTCCCATGAGCCATCATACGAGAGCCACTGAGCTCTCTGAGGGCAGAGCAGCAGAGGCAGAGTGTGGCTGTACCTCTCTGTCTCCCAACAATACTCAGCACAGTGTCTCAAAAAAGAGTAGGCACTCAAAAAATGTTTCTGGACTGCATTTGCTGATTCTCCCTATGGGAGATTTCAACTTTGCATTTCTCTTTAAAGCTAAGAAATCATCTATTTAGAAAACTAAAGGTCTACACCACCTCATTATCTACACAGCATCTCCAGAAACCTATCCCATTCTTCAACTATCAACCTTAACTAATAACCATACTCCTTTCATTTATGAAATAATATTCAAATGCAAAAGCATTTGTTGGTAAAAACAAGTTTGGGAATTCTTATTTACTGAGTTATAGGATAATTACTCAAAAATCCCAGTTACTTACCAGTAACTATTTTTCTTTGAAAATGTATCATCCTTGACAGTTACATTATTAAGTCTCCTATCACTTAGAGTTCTGAAAAGAATTTGACCTCGTGGATCTCCACAGCATTTTCCCTGATCCGAGTCACATGTCCTGGACTCAGAAGTTCACAAGGAGACCACCTATATGAACAAATTAAATTCTCTAATTCAAGTTCCAACTTGAGGATCACACAAGGAAGTTATCATAGATGATTGATTCATCATCAATGATAAAGAAAGAAAAAACTACATTAATTATCAAGGATGCTACATTTTCAGAGAAACACAGCTTACTGGTAAGTAACCAGGTTCCTCTGAGGATGGATAGACTTACATCAACCAGCTGGTACAATAGGCGACTGTGTGGCTGGACCACTGGGAGCTGGAGAGGGAAGTCAAGCCAAAAATAGGAGTTGGAGGAGTACACAACCCAACTGAGACTCTTGGCAGAAGGCTGGTTCCAAGTAAAAACTGTGTTATGGAAAATCGTAGAGGGAAGAGCAGGTGAATGGCCTGCAGGGAAGGGAAAGAAATTAACACACCCTACTATGTGCCAAGCACTGTGCCTAGAGACTTTACCAAAGTTAACTTCTTTAAAACTCACCACTACCCTATAACGTAGATGACTCCCCATCTTACAGTGGGGCATCCCAAAGGACAATGGCCATAGCCATCCAGTTTCTGAACAATCCTTAACATCAGAAAGGTTAAGTCCAATTTTCGTGTAGTAGTGGGGAAAAAAGTCAGTTAGCCAAGTCAAAAATATTCTTGGATACTGGTTGGTCCACTGATTCATGCCAGAGACACAATGAACTGTTGATATTGTCTAATATCCTTTAGCTTTTCCAAGTAAAACAATAAGGAGCCATCTCACATCTAAGGTGTAGGAAAGAATGGGTCAGGAGGAAGCACCAGCTGCCACCCAACTCGAGAGAAAAACTGAGCATGATGTCTGCAACTACCCATATTCTTCAAGATCAGAGTAAAGATAACACACCCACGTTTTAAATTCGCTAATCCTCCTGGTGAGATGCTAGTGTATGGAACTTAATTTCAGACTGCTTTACATGAAGGAAGTACTGAAGGAAAGACTGTAATGAGATAAATATCAAGTTTGGGTCAGGTTAAGAGAGATTCGATAGTAAGTGACTCATAACCAAGTTAGGAGGAGGATTCGGAGAAGGTGATTCAAGGAGATGAGTGGCTCCAGCAGGAGAGTGTCAGAAATACAAGTGCAAAGAAAAAATCCTGATTGACACAGATATATTTAATACAAGCAGCTAATCAAGGGTGTTGGAGCTAAGGAATGAAGGAGTGGTTCACTCCAGCCTGTAAATTATGTCTGTTTTGTTGTTAAGTATTTATGTTGCACAGCCATCTGGCTAGGGGGGTCAACCTCTACCTGCAGCCCAAGGCTCTTGCCCCCGAGTTCATATAAGCAAAATAGAAAGATGTCGCCCTATAAGCATCAGTTCTTAACACTTCTGGGGGAAGGGGAGCCATATGTAGCATTTAACATAGATCATATTAACATCTGGAATGCAACCTCAGGAAGTTTAGATACTTAAAGCTCTTCCCTACATCCTAGCTTCAAACACCTGATCCTGAATGAAAGAGATCATAAATATATAAACCTAGTGAATATATTAACTGTTAAAACCCAATGCAGTCAGGGTCTGAAAGGGCTATTGGGGTAAATCACTTCTTCATAATCTATAGTTTTGTTAAAATACTGGAGATCAGAAACAGAACAATACTCACGGGACATAAGTTGGTAAAACTACAAGAACACTTAACAAAGGACATGAAGCAGGTAACAAAGACATCCATTACATGCAAACTCAAGTACCTAATTCAAGAAGAGTCCTGTGAGTAGAAAATAAGACCATTTCTCTCATGGAAAAACAAACAAAAGAGAAACCCACAAAAACTAAGAAACAGAACAAAGAGTATTATACAAGTCTTTGGTTTCCATAAGCTGTGGCAACACAATCGCTGTGAAGTCTCGCTTCCATGAGTGGACGCGGGGTTGGACGATGTAGAGCGGCAGAGGCCCCAGTTAAAGAGACGCAAGACTGTCAGCCAGCCGGAGTCCCTGAGGAGAAGCACCAAGTCCTTCCTCAGGTGGTAAATCTGCTCTGGTGACCATCAATCGGGTTAATCTTTGCAACACAGATATATAACTGCTCTGCAATCATTCACTGGTTATTTAGTAAATAGTGTTGAAACAAATATAAAGCTCAATAGGAAAAAAAATTTAAATCAAATCCCCACTCACTATGCCAAAGGAAATTCCTGATGGGTTAAATGATAACAAAATAAAAAAATGAAAACAGAACTAAAAGTAAAGATGAACAGATAATTTATATCTTGAAGTGCAGAAAGACTTTCTAAGCCTTTAAGAAAGAAATCAAAAGAAGAAATTCTAATTTGACTATATAAACATGTAAAACTTCTGCATAACCAAAATACACCAGAGATAACATCAAAATGGGGAGGGGGGAAATCTGCAAAACAAATGATCATACACTGACATTTATAATATATAAGAAGTCCTTTAAAATGTTAACAAAAAAATCCAACCTCATTTTAAAAGATTCAAGACCATAATAGGCCAATTCATAAAAGAAACATAAACAACAGATAACCTCATTGAAGAATCAAATAAACGCAAAGGAACAAACTAATAATTTTCACCTATCACACTGAAGATTAAAAAGATGATAATAGTTGATATTGGGAATATAAATAGATGCTTCCATAAATGGCTGGTAAGAGTATAAAGGTGAAACCTTTGGGGGGCAATTTGGTAATCTCTATTAAAATTTTAAATATGCATATCCTCTTGACCTAGTTATTCTATTTCTAGGAACTTTTCCTACAAAATTAATCAAAAGATGCAAAGATGCATATGAAGGATATTCACTGAAACACTAACTACAAAAGTAAAAAATAAAAACCTAAATGTCAATCAATTAAGAATAGGGCAGCCCTGGTCAATGTGGTTAGAGCATTGGCCCGTGCACCAAAGGGTCTTAGGTTTGATTCCCAGTCAAGGGGGCAGATACCTGGGTTGCAGGTTCGAACCCCAGCCCCAGTAGGGGCGTTTGTGAGAGGCACTCAAATCAATGTGTCACGGGGCATGTGAGAGGCACCCAAATCAATGTCTCTCTCTCTCCCCCCACCACCCACCCTTCCACTCTATTTAAAAAAAAAAAAAGGAAAAAATTTCCTCAGGTGAGGATTAGCCCCCTCCCCAAAAAAAGAATAGGGCAATTAATTATGTTTTACCCATAGAATCCAACACTATGCATCTTAAAGAGTAAAGACTGGACATGGGCTTTAAAGTGATGGCTCCAAACAATAGGCACAATTTTATCTGGGAGTAACTTTTTCCAAAATCAAATATGTATTATCGTTATTATTAACATGTTCTCAGATATAGAAGAACTCTCAAAAAATAAAAGTCATGGGGACTGGACCACAGAGACTTTTGCCTTGTTTTATACATTTGTGTGTTATCTGAATTTTTACAATTATAATTTTGCAATGACTTTTAATTGGAAAAATAAATAAGAGGAATTTCACTGACCCCACAGATATTCACATTAGCTGGTATAAAACTGCTACATCAGTTACCAAGAATCTGCCTCAACCTCCCAAAATGGTACAAGTGATATTCTTTTATAAAATATAGTAAGAGAAAACAATCTTAAGCAGTGAATTTAAGTCAATCTATGTTATCAAGCTAAACTGTGACAGAGTTCTAGGTCTAATAAAATTTTCTTACTTCTTCAGAGCAATAAGCATTTATTAACACTGCAGACTAGACAAGCATTTCTTTTGGTGTTGGCTTGTTCTGCTTACTTTTAAAATACCTGTCAATGCCCTGGCTGGTCTTGCTCAGTGGTTAGAGCGTCGGCCCACGGACCAGAGAGTCCCGGGTTCAGTTCCCGCTAGGGGCACGTACCTCGGTTGCGGTTTGTCCCCGGCCCCGGTGGGGGTTGTGTGGATAGCAACCAGGCGATATACATCGATGTTTCTCTCTCTCTCTCTCTTCCTCCCTCTCTCTCCCTCCCACTCTGTCTGAAGATAAATGCAAAAAAAATGTCCTCGGGTGAGGATAAAAAATAATAATAATAATAATAATAAAATACCTGTCAAAATTCGGTTTTGCATTTTGGGAAAAGACAATCTTTGTAATAGTCAATTTAACAATTTTTAAATACAAACTATATACAAAGATTCTAGGAGAAAAACAAGTTAAATGCAACTTCTGCTTGTATATTAGATGCACAAAATAAAGGACATTTTTAAGAGTTCACTCTTTAAACTTAAGATATCTTAGGTTTAAAATACAAACTCAAACATTATAAGTGACCTTTCTTTTTTGTTAAATGACCCTTTGGAAAAGCATAAAATGCTTTTATTGTATTAGTTTCCTTTTAAAAGACTTTACGGTCATTTAAGAAATGCTCCATCTATTTCAGTCAGAAAGGAAGTGAAGGCTGCATGATTCAAAAAGCTACAGGGGCAAAAGGACTGGCAGAGTTAACATAAGACTAAATTCTCTAAGTACATACCAACAAGTGGTTAAGAGAGGCAAACAGCAACAGAAAATGACTTAGAAACCAGTTCCTTCAGGAAGTAAGACAGGATGGATATATTCAGAATGAAAATCAAAGCAGACACTTGGGAGAGCCATCCGTTTATTTTCTAAGACATGAGAAAAGAGCCCTCGCTCCCTCCCAAATCTGCTCAAAAGACTCAGGAGACAGACCTTTTGGTTCTGTAATCCTATAATTTACAAAGGAAAGAAAGCATGTTAGTGCGTTGAAAGTTAAGACTGTATTTAAGTAAAGGTCACTATATTATACAATGTTCAATGGGTACACTAACATATTATTTTTTTCTTTGTAAATAGCAACTAAATTTATTTACAATTGACCTAGAAAAGTGCATTACCAAGTCAATAAATAATGCAATCAAGTATTTACATGAAAATAAGACAACCTTTTTCCTCTCCTTCAACAAAGTAAGTCCTAATTGCAAACATATGAAAGAACTTACACGTTCTGTTATTTTGATAGAAGTCTCTCCAAAAAAAATTTACAAATATCAAATGATAGTTAACTTAAAATAATTTCAGATATCACTAGGAAGAGCAAACCTGCATGCACTGAAAAGTCCAAAAGACATTTAATTCTTCATGAATATGAGGACTAGGAGGCCTTTCTGATGCTGCTTGTATGTCGAGCATTCTCAAGAAGCTCCATGTTTCAACATACATAAAAAAATTCTCACTCTTTCGTTAGTAAACAAGACACAGAATTCTTACAAGAACATTATATTCTCCCGGGAATCTAAAAATGCATATTGGCAGGATTTTTTAAATTACAAAACCAATCATACCCCTTGCCCAGAGGACAGACATCATTTGAGCACACCTCTTTCAGTCATCATACGTATAGGCAATAAAAGCTTGATATGAAGAATCAATGAAGGGGAAAGTGCCTTGTGGGTTTTGAGCAAGAAATGGACAAATGTACAAAAAGAAATGCCCTAGTAAGAACTACAAGAGTAATTCTTTTTTTTTTTTATCCTCACTCGAGGACATTTTTCCATTTTTTGTTCAGATAGAGTGGGAGGGAGAGAGATGGATGGAGAGATGGAGAGAGAGAGAGAGAGAGAGAGAGAGAGAGAGAGAGAGAAACATCGACGTAAAAGGGACACATCGAGTGGCTGCCTCCCGCATGACCCAACCGGGGCCGGGGACAAACTGCAACCGAGGTACATGCCCTTAGCGGGAACCAAACCTGGGTCTCTCTGTACTGCAGGCCGACGCTCTAACCACTGAGCAAAACCGGCCAGGGCCTACAAGAGTAATTCTTAAACCAGCTTCTTCATTAAAACAGACACCCTGAAGAATATGACTACCAACGTGCAGACTTACAGGAGACAAAGGATGAAAGTCACTTGGAAACGTTTGATGAACAGCCACACATTACAGAAATAAGACATATATCAATCCCTTGGCTTATAGGTAATGACATTGTTAAGCCCCTTAAAAAAATCAACTGAAGAATAAAAGAAATAAATGTAAAACATATAGTCTAGTCACTGTCCTTAAGGAGTCAGAAGTATTTTTAAAAAGAAATACAAAAGTAGGCACATACTCTATTAAAATTCTATAGGTAACACTGCTTAAGGTTCTGTAATCTCAACGCCAAAAGAACAAGTACCAAAAAGTGTCTTAAAAACACATGAAGAAAACAATATACTACAGATGGGTCTCTAGGTTCAAATGCAGAGCTCCTTGATCTTTTAAGTCAGCATCCAGAGTAGACACTTCATTAGAAAGTAAACTTGTCAGACATTCTTTACTACAATAAACCAAAATTGAGTGTATCTACAAATACAGAAAAAAAAACTAGAAGACACATAGAAAACTGAAATTTGTCACTGAATCATCATCATACTGCAAAGGATTTAAACTGAAGACAGGACTTACAAAGGATCAGTTTAAAACAATGTTACAACAGCACTTCCAAATGTTAAAAGCCACAGACTAGGTGTCTGGATCAACACTGCAGGCCAAACCCTGCCAAGCCTACTACTAGGAAAGTCTGCAAAACAGGTTTTTATTTATCCTGCTTCTAACCTACTTCAGACTCCAACTTTCAGAGCATATAAAAGAAATCAATATATAACTGGAAAGGCTCAAACTAAAGAAAAAGAACTGGAAAGGCTCAAACTGAAGAAAAAGATAACGGATATATTCTCATCTGAAAAGATTAGACAGAGATCATTAAATTCTTTCCAGCCCTAAGACTTTATTATTTATTGTGATAACACCAAAAAGCTTATCACAAACTGTATGTCGAGATTTCTTCAGTTTCCAGAAGTCAGGGATGATGGTTTGAAAGGGGGTGGGGAAAGGGGAGTAAGAGATGCCTCATTTGAAGCAGATTGCTTATCAAGACCAGCTCAACCACCAGTGCCTGACCAGGCCAGAGTTCCATGCAACAGAAATGAATTCCTGAGGATGGGATTACTTCCCTCCTTTTCCCCTCCTACTTTGTGGATGGTGTTTCTCAACCTTCATGGGGTACTAAGTTGAGAAAACAATTTTATTAAAATGCTGATTTCTTCTCACAGTTTCTCACATAAACTCACTGATATCTTTACATGCAAGGATGTTTATCTCCATTGGACAAAATTAAAAGAAATTTTCAATTAGTAAATATTCGCATGAATATATTGTACTCTTAAGTTTAACACTAAAAGTTATATTATGAGCAACTGAAGTTGTACATAAAGAATGAACTTTACTAATTTTTTAAAATATTATCTTGTTTTAACTTTTTATTTATCTTTAGATCCTCACCTGAGGATATTTTTCCATTTATCTTCAGATGGGGGAGGGGGGAGAGAGAGAGAAACATAGATGTGAGAGAGGCACATCAACTGGTTGCCTCACATATGACCCCAACCAGGGCCAGGGACCAAACCACAATCGAGGTACATGCCCTTGACTGGAATCGAACCCGTGACTCTTTGGTCTGTAGGCCAACGCTCCAACCGCTGAGCCAAACCAGCCAGGGCAAACTTTACTAATTTTTTTATGTGTCTTAGCAAAGTGTTCTCTTCTGGGCCCACATCAGGTCATTAGAGCAAGCAAACTAACTCAGCTCTCTTCTAAGGCTCAGTTTCCTCATATGGAGAAGAAAGGCATAATACAACCATCATGAAGATTAAATGAAATAATGTGTGCAGAGTACCTTGCACAGTACCAGAATCATTACTGCTATTAATTTTTATTATTAATGTAAATTGGGCTTTAGATAGCATTTTAAGATTTGTAATGAGTGGCAAAAATAAGTGTTGCATGTGTCTCTACTTCATTTCTCCAAATTTCTAAGATTTATTCCTCTGGGGGACGGGGGTGGGGGGGAGAAGAGGTTTCTTTTTCCTTCACCTCAAAATTTCCAAAAGGTCACCAGACTAAACTTTCAAAAGAATTACTTAGAAGCTCCATCCTTAACCCTCTTCAAGAATGGTCTGACTGGCATAGAAAAAAACCCTTTCAGCCTGCATACATTAATAAAAGTCATTACTGCCCTGGCCAGTGTGGCTCAATAGTTAGAGGGTCAGCCTGCACACTAAAGGATCACAGGTTCGATTCTCGGTCAAGGGCACGTACCTGGGTTGCAGGTTCAATCCCCAGCCCGTCGGAAACACATGCATGAGGCAACCAATTGATGTTCCTCTCACATCAGTATTTTTCTCTCTCTCTCTCTCTCTCTCAAAAAATGCTTTAACAAAAACCCTACTGATTGGTTCTATACCATTTAAGCTTCCACATTTTCTTTCGTCTTGTTGCCACTTGTTTTCTTGTGTTGCTGAATCATAAATCTACCATGGATTTATGAAAATAGGATTTGAAAATAGGATTTCTTGGAGTAATTAACATCTCGTTCATTCACAAATGCGAAAGAAAAGGAAATTCCAAATTCTCAACAGTGAAATTTAAACTTTTTATACAAAGTCTCAGAATGTAAACAAAATGTAAAAAACTTTCTCAGTCTATGAATATGAACAAAAAGGAGACATTTCTTACAGCACAGCTAATTATTCATTTGAAAGGGGAAAAAAGACAACTGAGTCAGAAAGCCTTGCTCTAAATAATGATCTGATGAGGACATTAAAGAGTATTTAATTTAAAATATGTTTAAGCCCTGGGCAGTGTAGCTCAGTTGTTTGGGCATCATCCATTGTCCAGTGCACGGGGAGGTTGCCAGTTAGATTCCTGGTCAAGGGCACATGCCTGGGCTTCAGGCTATCCCCAGTAGGGGGTGTGCAGGAGGCAGCCAATCGATGTACTCTCACCAGGATGTTTCTCCCTCCTTCGCCCTAAAAATCAATAAACTATAAAAAATTAATTAATCAACAGTCTTATAAAAATCTAGGAATCTGCCTAGTAACAGTGAAAGTCTGTCGTACACTAGAGCTCTGTTACAGGTATTAGTGTTAACTAAGGCAGCCATTAACTGTTACATATGAAAAAGAAATGGCAATAAAAAGATGAACATCCTAAAGTCAGTGACGTCCTCTCAGTAACCAACCAGCATCCCAACAGCAAAACCAGAATGCACTGAAAATTACTGCAGCGCGTGAGTTAACCAACCTCCCTGGTCCCGCGCAATGAGCTCACAGAAGTCAGGATGTGCACAGGCTGTATCCTTCGTTGTTTCCATTCTTGGTTTAAGATTTCCGTTCTTTCCAAAATTTTCTGACGGTTGGAACTAAACATACTCTTCAAAAAAAATGAAGGAGAATACAAAATAAATTATTCATTGTTAGAACATTTGTAATATCTCTACTGTGGGTTAAAATCTAGTGATTTCTCAAAAATATCAGGAACATTCCCTCTAACACATATAACAATAAACAGTGGTTTCCCACATTTAAATAATACAAAAACACCACACCTATTATTTTTTTTTGCAAACCAGAGGGGAACAGCAAATTATTTCCATCCTTTGTTAACTTTGTATTTAAAAAGAATATCACAATGACTTTAGAAACATGAAACCCTGTATATTTGGGTCCCGAGTCTACGTATGCAATGCAAAGGTATACAAAAAAGACAGTGAATTCCAAGTAGGCTGAAAATCTTTCCATTATCACTAATGTGCGTGTTATAGTTTTTACATTAAGGCATATCAAGGACCTGAATTTCCAAGTCTTCATTTATCATAATGTAAATATGGCCTTGACTGAAACTGTACCCTTTCAAATTAAAACTTATCTTTAGAAAGAAAAAAGCTATCTTCAATTGTACATGCATTTTCACAAAAGACAAAGTGATACCTTCACTTCGTCGGCTCGCCTGAACCTCTTGAGCTGTCGCAGCCGCATGTACTCTGATTTCACACGCTTCCGCCAACACACTGGTCCCTTCTCAGACTTCTTCCCAGTCTGGCCCATGATTATTCTAAAAGCAATGGTTTCATATTAAAATCACTAATCTAACCAGCCTGAATATGATCACTTGTGTTTTAATCCCCAGCAAACTAACAATCAGCAATTTTGTATTATTACACTGTAGACATTTGCAGAAGGGTGCTCATTTGATCTGTATGGTTAAATCCTTAAAACATTCACTCCAAGTACTATAAAGTTTTACTTAATACAACTTTTAAAAGATAATTTTATTTACAAAGATTCCCCACTCCTAGAGAACAGCTGTCTTATAGAAATGTGATCCCATTACAAGAATTAAGTATACTATATAACAAGCTAATTTTTAATCTATGAGATCCACCCTGTGGAGCAAAAAAATGAAGAATGTACCCTAAGTTTTCATCATTACATTACAGGCAAAAATGAACAATAATTGAAAATGACAAATTTGAAAAAGTAAAATTTACATACAACACTAAAAAATAAATGTACAAATTAAAGTATTCCCCCTATACACTTTTATACCATGATTCTCACCCTAAACATTGGGCTAGCTAAAAGTCTAGACTGCTGCCTCTTGTACCACCTTTGTTCATGTGAGGGGTTTCTCTGACAGCAAGAGAAAAAAAGGAATGTGGCAAATGCAAAGTAAACCCTTCTGCCTTATCTTCAGTTGCAGGCTCTGGGAACCAATCATCTTCAATTGTGAGGACAACCTGTAGTTCACCAGATGTCTCATTCATACCACAGAGTCTAAGTGTCCTCATCTAGAACATTTTCTTCCCAAACTATTAAAACCATACCTATTTCTTCAAAAGATTAGAACACTGCTCTGTCAATGGTGCAAAGGTGCCACGTTAAGGAGTTATGCTTTAATTTCTCTAAGAGCACTGGAAAGCCACGAAGTGTTTTAGGTAAAAGGGGAGAGGAAGTTTCCTGCTGACTGCAATGCAAGAGCAGGAGGGGAGGTGGGGAGAACAGAAGCACAAGGTGAGTCCAGGGTCCAGATAAGAGCAGACCACACCTCTAATACCACACTAGTGACAGGAGAGAAAAGGAATTTAAGTTACTGAGGAAAAAACCTGGTGGTGATTTAAATGTGGGAGAAGACGACTTTCTGGCTTGAATAACTGAGTAGGGTTTCATTTACCTGCTATTTACATAAAACCCTCAGGCACAAAGAAAATTGCCTAAGAAGACAAGATTTAGAGGAAGGTGGGGGGGTTAGGGGGGCACGCCTCTTGGTGAGAATACTCAACCACCAAAGAATGTAAATGGTGGATTATTCAGTGCTGAAAGAAGGGCGCAGAAAGCATGTAATAAATGACAATTATGACCCAGGAGATGAATGTGAATATACAAAGATGAATGAACACAGAACTTGCCCTTTTGGAGCTGATATCCTACTCAGTGCGGATGAAAAGGGGCCACATGCTAACCTGACAAGCTCAGGGGAGGCCTGCGTGGCGGCCATGCAAACTCAGAGACCTAAAGTAACCACAAAGGATGGTCTGAAATTCAAACTTTTTAACTAAAAGCAGTTTATGGCAGGTAGTCATGTCCTAGGCTAGAATCTTCCCTGACAACAGTCCATCTTTACCTTAACTGAGTCTATTGTCTCTTGCATCCACAAGAACATTCCTTTGGAATGGCAGGGTAACTCCCCCTTTTTCCAGACCCCTCAGGGCACAACCAATACACCTGTTATCATGGTAATTGTTGACTGTTAACTATCCTGTACCCACCTAGGTAAAAGATGTATGTGTCCATCGGTTTACTTTTCATCCAAACCCAGGTGCCCCCCCCTTTGCTTTCTCCCACCGCCCTGATCTAACCACCAGTGGATTTCATGTAACCCACTTGCATGTTCTCTTTTGATTATAATGTATAAAATAAGGTACAAAACTGCCATTCTCTGGAGCATTATCTCAATCCGTTGTTGTCAATTTGGTTCAAATAAACTCACAAAAATTCTCTATAGGTTTGAATGTTTCTTATGTTGACACTAGGAAGGCAAAAAAAAAAAGAAAAGAAAATGCATCACAATATGAGATATATTGGGGGGGTGGGATGGACTGCAGAGAGGTGGCAGGAAAGGTGACAACATAGTCTTAAAAGTTGAGATGGCCACCCTGGCCGGTTTGGCTCAGCGGTTAGAGCACTGGCCCGCGGACCAGAAAGGCCCGGGTTCGGTTCCCGCTAAGGGCACATACCTCAGTTGCAGTTTGTCCCCAGCCCTGGTTGGGGTCATGTGGGTGGCAACCATTCAATGTGTCTCTCTCATGTCAATGTTTCTCTCTCTTCCTCCCTCTCCCTCAAGATAAATAAAAAAATGTCCACGGGTGGGGATAAAAAAAACAAAACAGTTGAGACGGCCATTCATCTATGCACCAAGAGGTCGCCGGTTTGATTCCTGGTCAGGGCACGGGGTGCGGGCTCAATCCCCAGTGAGGGGCATGCAGGAGGCAGCCGATCAATATCGATGTTTCTCTCCCTCTCCCTTCCTCTCTAAAAACCAATAAATACATATTAAAAAAATAAGTAAAGGTGAGATGGACTATGGACTCCACAGTCCAAGAAAGAATAAAGGACTCCAAGATATGAGCAGACATACCTGGAGATGGGGCTGTACAGACAGAGGCCCGGCTGGCAAACCCTGTTAACAAAGGTGGACACAAAATTTGGTGAAGACTCCAAATTACAATGACTAAAAATATGAGAAGAATGAAGAGATTTCAGAATTTGAGATAAAAACAGTTGCATGAGGTCACTGAGATAGGAGTATTCTTGTGAAAAGGTTTAATTGCAGCCCTTGCCTGTGGGTTGATGAAGTGGAAAAAAGGTAACAGTCCTTAGGACTGAGAAGACTGAACTCAACTAGGTGACTGTCTTTGAGGGAAAGCAGGAAGTTAGGAGGAAAGAGGAAAGCTAGGAAGATAGTGAAGTAGGGCAAAAAGACACTAAAGTTAGGAATAAATTGGAGCTTCAATTAAAAAATAGCGTTGTGGCAACTGTTTGCTTTCAAATCTGCTAGTTAACAGGAGCTCAAATACTTCTATGCAAATTATTTTAGACATTTAGCACTTCAAAGGCCTGGGAACTAGAAAGAAAAGGAATCTGATAAAAAGGGATTATCTGTTGCTTCATTAGCTCATAAACTATTTCACAACTAGTCCCATCTGCCACCTTCACAAATTCTTGATCCTTGGAGGCAGCAACCCTATACATGATAAAACCTATGGCAGGAACATGGCATCTACTTTTCAGTGATGTGCAATGTGGGGGGTCATTACAATTCTTTCTAAGGTACACATATGCTATGTGTTGGTGAAGCAGCATCATTAATTAGTCAGCATTACGTTTCTGTACTAGGACTCTCCTTGTCTAACATTCTGGAATATTTTCATGTTGTTTCTACCATTCGTTACAATCAAGTACGTCACAACAAAACAGGCTCTCAGACCAAGTTTAACTGAACTAAACAAGTTGTGAGATCAACAACAGAACATTTCAAAAACTGAATCTGGAACCAACCTTTCTGGAAGAGGGCATATATGGATAAATTTCCACGTTTATACAAAGCTCTTCCAAACAAAGTACATGAGTGGAGGTTTTAGTCTATAGGATGAACTTGTAAACTGAGATGAAATGAAGAAAATCAGAGTAATTCATTTGGGAAAACTATCAAAATGTAAGGACGATGACCTCTGAATTATGATCTAAGAAATAAATCTGTTTCCAGACTGTTCTTTGAAAGTACAAGGATAAACAGGCAGATATGTGAAGAATAAAACCTAAGGCACCATTTAGAAGACTGTTTTACACAACACAAACTCCCTCCCACTAGCATAGCATGTATAGTATTAAAATCACATTTCCATGTTTTTCACTCCACTTCACCCCCCACTTACACTTAAGTTCTTCAGTAGCAAGAACCATTTTTATTCATTTATAAAATCCCAGGGCCACCCAGTCGGTGTGGCTCAGTGGTAGAGCGTCGACCCACGCACCAAAAGGTCACCAGTTCGATTCCTGGTCAGGGCACATGCCCAGGTTGTGGGCCAAATCCCCAGTCGGGGGGCATGCTAGAGGCGACCAATAGATGTTCTCTCTCATTGATGTTTCTATCTCTCTCTCCCTCTCCCTCCCTCTCTCTCTAAATATCAATAAGGAAGAAAAAAAAATTGTTTTTAAGAACTCTTTCTTTAAAAAAAAAAAAAAATCCCAGGGCCTGCCTATGTGCATGGCAGAGTAGATTTGAACACAAGAACAAAAGAAAAAAAAAACAGGTTTGTTAATGTGCACCAATCATGAGAAGCTCATAAAGTCCAGCTGTGTCACGGGTATGAAAAGAAAGGGCAGCTATCATGCCTGAGCATGGAAAATGAGAAGCTGTGCCCCATTACCAAGAAACCCCCAAGAGATGAGTCTCAGAGGCAACAGGACCCTACAATCCAGCTGTCCTACCAATCAAGAGTCCTGAGTAAAAACCTGGAGCTTCTTGAATTTCTGCTAAGAAAGCTGATATTGCCTTAAAGACAATTGTATTCAAACAACAGGGATAACACCACCTACCTCAAAGCTGGTTACCTGAATACACACCCAGCTCTATGCCTTTTAGTAAGTAAGCCTTCAAATGTAGGCTCCCCTCAGACTCAAATCAGGTTCTGATTCTGTTTTCCACTACACCATAGCCAAGTACTAAGATACAGCTCTGAATATTCATGTATGAGCAGAAAGAAACCTTTTTAAAATGACTTACCACTAAATGGATGGGAATTTGTGAATATCCCCAATTTTTAAATTGCTCAATAACAAGATTTGTTTTGTTTCATAGGTTCAATGGTACTAGTATGATTTTTATCCAGGACATAAAAACACCTTCTCTTATTCAAAACAGATTACAGTGTAGCTCAAGTCACTGAAACAAGATTCTACCTATATACAGTGAAACCAAAACAACAATCATGCTTTAATTCAAAGGACAAATCAGATTATGGCTAGAGACCTTCCAAACCTTAATACAATGTAGTAAAGCTTTACAGAATTACAAATATAAATAAAATTAAGGAAAATTATATAATCTAGAGTCTATTTTATTTATCAAACCAAACTCAAATATCCTAAACACCACGCCCTTGTAACCTAAGCTTTGTCCCACAAGAGCAGACTTGGGTTTGCTCTTGGTACTCTCTGGGAACTTTTCACAACCCTTTCTCTGAGGACCACCAACCACCTCCAAGGGAGGAAGCCTGGGGGTCTGGCCAGGCTGAGGCCACGGCTCCCTGCAAAGTCACCAGTACAGGTTTGGACACATGACCAGAAGTGATCCAGCCAGAGTGAGAATCTCAAGAGGGTCCCTGGAATGTGAGGGCAAGAACGCTCACTTTTCCACTTAGTGTGAACCTGGAAACAAACATGTTGCCCTGAGAATGGCTGGAAGCCAACTTGCAACACAAGAGAAGAGCCAGCAAAGGCAGTCAATGACAGAAAAAGAAAAAACAGCCCGGCTGGTGTGGCTCAGGGACTGGGTGTCGACCCCTGCACCAAGAGGTCATCGGTTTGATTCCCAGTCAGGGCACATGCCCAGGTTGTGGGCCCAATCCCCAGTGAGGGGAATGCAGGAGGCGGCCAGTTGATGTTATGAGATGTTTCTATCTCTCTCTCTCTCCCCCTTCCTCTCTCTCTAAAATAAGAAAGAAAAGAAAAAGAAAGAAGAAAAGAAAAAAGAAAGAAAGAAAAAACACCCAAAGCCAAGAAATGGACACTAGTCCCATCTTGAGTCCTGAAGCAGGCATGCCTTGCCAAACCAACGCCACAACTGTTCCAGTCATGTCAGCCAAGAAATTCCTTTTTTGCTGAAACCAGTTTGGATGAGGTTTTCTGCCACATGAAATACAGAAGGGGTCTGAGATATATTCTTAGTATTGAGAACATATGTATAATAATGCCTGAATTAACAGAAGATGGGTTCTCATCGGCAACAGGATCATGAGAAGCAGCAGTTAAATGTGCGGGCAGCTCTGCTCCCCACCAAGTAAAGAGCTTCTACAGCCCCACTGATGTGGCCAAGACACACCTCACTATCTCTCAGGTGACCAGGCCAGAGCCCCAAGAATCAGCATTCTTCTCTGTCAGGCCCAGCCCTAGTCCACTTGTGAGGGCTTTTACCTACGATGACATTCCTGTCCCTCCTTACTATGTTGCCAATGACTGAGGTTCTTCATTCTAAAAGATTTGCCAAATCTAGGTATTAGCCATCTATTTAGTCTTGCTGAGACCTGTTTCTACTTATTGGAAGAAAACTAAGTAATAAATTACAACTATGACTTAACCTTCCCAACTAAATTAATAGCATTCACTTTGACTCTTAACTAAATACCACACTAAATAAGGTCAAATCCAAACCTAACAAAATTCAAGTATACAAACTGCAATATTCTCAATGTCCTTTTCTGACTAAAATGTCTTTTTACTTCACAGCAAGACTACTATAAAATTGCCTATTTTGAAAAAATCACCAGTCTTCAATAGTGCTTTTATGTTTAAAATTCTTTGAGGGCATCTATTAGTCTCATTTAGCAACTTCAGTTTTTAAGTTAAAATTCACTGCTTCAATAAACGCAAAAGTAAATTAATGGTAAATAGATTTTGTAGATAAAGATAAGGAGAACAATATAAAGAGAATCTAGACAGACATAGAGATATAACTTTTGGTGAGATAAAAATTAATTACCTAGGCCCAGCAGGTATGGCTCAGTGGTTGAGCAATGACCCATACACCAAGAGGTCGCCGGTTCAATTCCTGGTCAGGACTCATGCCCAAGTTGTGGGCCTGATCCCCAGTGGGGGGCATGCAGGAGGTGGCCAATCGATGTTTTCTCTCATCAATGTTTCTATCTCTCTTTCCCTCTCCCTTCCTCTCTCTCTAAAACCAATAAAGAAAAAAAATTATTTAAAAAAATTAATTACCTAGGAGAAGTAGATCTTATGCCCAAGAGAAAATACAGAACACCCACGCCCCATGAAAAGGAAGACCGTGGGCGAGCGAGGACTCCGAGGCAGATGCAAGACAGCAGACCTCATCTCACATGACCTCTGAGTGCTACAAGGATTCCCAGGCTGGGCAGCATTCTAGCTCAGCAGGGAAGAGTACCATCATGATCAGTAATGCCTATTTGTGATACGGGACAGAGAATGTGGGAAGTGGCCCTCTCCATTCCAAACTCAGTTCAACAATAAACTAACAAGTCAGCATTAAATTCTAAGTCCTATATTATATTCTAAGTCCTACCCATGGTCTTAAACAAAAGACAAGAGCAGGGACTCCAAACCCAGCCTACCTGGGTTTCAGACCCCAGTTCTCCCACGTACCAACTCTTTGTGAACTTGGCCAAGTTACTAAACACTTTTGTGCCTCTCTCCCTCATGAAATAGAAATTTAACACAAGAGTACCTACCTCGTAGAGGTATCATGAGAAACAACAGCATGTAAGGTGCATAGGACAGTGCCGTAGTATTGGCTATGACCTACACTGAGAGCAGAGGAGGAAGATCAAATTACAACAATCACATAAAAAGGTTAAGGTAGACAACAATCCAGTGTGAAAAGAGCCATTTTTTTAAATGATAAGACTGTATGCAAATAAAAACAAAGCAGGATGTTAAGGGACCTCAGGAAGACATGTAGACTATCCAATAAATCTAACCTATTAGGACTCTATGAGATAACCCCACGGAAAAGGGTTGGAGAAAGAAGCCTCCCTATGCAACTTTGGAAACTTGTGTTTTGACTGGATAGAGGAAAGCTAAAGATAAAAAGAATGGTGCATAAACACTACTCTAGTTGGTAAATTTCTCACAGGGGTTACAATTACAAATAAGTAATGAGTGGAGATGGACTACAGTCAGAGATATCAGTATGAACTCTTACTTGTTTTAATATATGTGCACATAGATACAGAAATATAGATATGCATGCACACATGGCTTAGCAGACATACATTTATTCCTAAACTTCATCAACAAAGGACCTAGAAGCAGAGGCACTGCAGTAGTACACCCAGCACCTGTATCTTTTCTCTAAATACCATTCTCCGGTACAAGGAAGAAGAGCGCTAAAGAAATGGCTGGTTCTAGGGTGAGTATAGGGAAAAAACAAGAAAACCCTGTAGTACAAAGTAAGGAACTGCTCAAAAGATGAAAGGAAAGGGACATGTCACAGACAGGAACTATACTGAGGGAATAATTTGAACAGCAAAATAAATCACAATGGTATAATATTAAAACCAAATTAATCAAGTGTCTTTGAGTCTGTGATGTAATACATGATTAAATAAGTAAATGGGAGAGAAGAAACAAATCTTCTCCCTGGCTGGTTTGGCTTAGCGGTTAGAGCGTCAGCCTGCGGTCCAGAGAGACCTGGGTTCAGTTCCCGCTAAGGGCGCGTACCTTGGTTGCAGTTTGTCCCCGGCCCTGGTTGGTCATGCGGGTGGCAGCCACTCGATGTGTCCCTTTCACATCGATGTTTCTCTCTCTCTCTCTCCCTCCCACTCTATCTGAACAAAAATGGAAAAATGTCCTCAGGTGAGGATAAAAAAAAGAAACAAATCTTCCTTACAGGGAACTCCAGTAACACACTGTACGTGGACACTCCCTAATCTGAGAGGTAGGGCTCGATTCTCTTCCCCGTGACTAAACTAGATTCGTGACTAAACTAGATGCGGCGAGCCCCTTCCAAAGCAGAGTCTGGAAAGGGAACAGTAAATAATGTCAGAGGAGAAACCCGGAGGACACCACCATGGCCAAGTGATCATGGTCAAAAGCATAAGTGATAAGTGCCGTTACTGTCATGTGTCCCATCAACCTCATAACCCATAACCTCGGTCTAATCGCACAAAAACACCAGCTCAACCCAAGCTGAAGGGCATTTGTACAAAATATCTGACAATACTGCTCAAAACTATCAAGGCCATGAATTGGAAGAGACTAAGGAAACAATGAAATGCAATATGGTGTCCTGGACTGGATCCTGAAACAGAAAAGGGAAAAAGTGGTAAAACCCAAATAAAGGCTCTAGTTTAGTTAACAGTAACATACTAATGTTGGTTTCTTAATTTTGACAAATGTACCATGATGACAGAAATTTAAAAGTATTCAAATATAGTTTTTTTAAAAAGAGAATCAGGTTACAACAGTCATGATACCCATTTTTTAAAATGATAAACAGAACAGAAATATATTTTTAAAAGTTAAAATGCTTTATAGAATGTTAAATAGAAAAAAAAATGTGCAGATAATTAGAATGATTTAAAAACAGGTTAAAAATGGACAGAGAAACAGGCCTTTGCCCCAGCTAGGAGACAGCAGTAAGCACCTAACACAGGAAAGAGCATTTGAGTTTGGAGTCTGAATAGAGAAAGTGTTAATATATACATTCAGTCATTCAATAAATATTTACTGAACATCTAGTGCATGCTAGGCATTATTATAGAAACTGAAGACAGCAATAAATACAACTAAAAATCTGTAACCTCATAGAACTTAAGATCTACTTAAAAAGAAACAAAATAAAAAATGTATAGTATATAAGACAGTGTTGTGTGCTCTGGAAAAACAAACAGGTAAGAAAGGTAAGGCAGGCCCAGTCAGTATGGCTTAGTGGATTGAGCATCATCCCATGGACGGAGAGGTCCAGGTTCAATTCCAGGTCAGGGCACATGCCCATTTTGCAGCTTTATCCCCAGCAGGGGGCATGCAGGAGGCAGCTGATCGATGGTTTTCTCTCACATCGTGTTTCTATCTCTCTCTCCCTAAAAAAAAAAAAAAAAAAAAAAATCAATAAAAACATTAAAAAATAATTTCTTCTAAAAAAATAAAAAGGTAAGGCAGCATATATATGGTAAGGCTGGCAAACAGGAATCTATGCTGAAGCACTTAGCACTCTATGGGTGTTGCAAAGTCAGTGGGGAGGATGCAGAGATCCTGTTAACATGAAGTTTGTTCCCACCAACTAGCAACAATTAATTAACAGCAAACCCAAAAGTAAAATATGAATGAAATATTTTCTAGTAAATATTCCAAAGATAATTCCATTAATTATCTATTTGAAACAGATTTCAGTAACTCCACAAGGTTCAAGCGATCAACACAGCTTTACAGAGTATTCAACTGCCATTAAAACTTGCACTCAGGGATTACTAGGTATCACTGTTGGGGTTAACTACTAGGTCTGATTATCCTGAATGAATAAAGACTAAAAGTTAACACTATTTAATAAAACATATTTATGCTAATAGCTATTCTCTGTGTTAGTATTAAGCCAAATTAAAGAAATATTTCTTATAAAACTGGTCCTAAGGCTGTCATTCTATTATAAGCTCTAATGTTGACTAGTCAGTGTTAACAAAATAGCATCATTAAATATGTGTTGCTGCTTTAATTGTGTTTAATTTGTAATGCTGCATTGGTTTTACCATAAAAAGTTTATATCTGTATATTTTTAGAGAACATATTTTAAAAAATAAAATCAAGTCAACCCTAGAGTTCCATTCAACATTCAAGTTTGAAAAACACATCTTAGAAAAAAACTGGAGTACTGAAGTAATTCAGGAATAAAGTGATAGGGCTCTGATTGGGTTGATGGCAGTGTGAATGGAGAAAAAAGATGGCAAGGACAACCTAAAATGAAAAGGCTAGATGTACTCAGATGAGAAGGGGTGAAAAAATAGATCAAAAGAGGATAATATACAACATAAATGAGCCACTGTAATGACAAAAATTGGAACTTAATGACACAGACGGAGACATTAATTATTCACATGCAGGTACCAACCTAGACAAATACAAATGGGTAGAAAGTTCGAACATCATACACCATTCTTAAGCATTTTGGTCTCAGGACTCTTTTAGCTTACATAGCCGTTTTTATCAATATTTCGCATATTAGAAATTTTTGCCCAGCTGGTGTGGCTCAGTGGATTGAGCGCCATCCCGTGGACTGAGAGGTCCTGATTGTATTCCCAGTCAGGGCACATGCACGGGTTGTAGGCTCGATCCCCAGTAGGAGGCATGCAGGAAGCAGCCGACTGATGCTTCCCTCTCACATCGATGTTTCTATCTCTCCCTTCCTCTCTCTCTAAAAAAAAAAAAAATCAATTAAATAAAAACTGAGAAATTTTTAAAACATGATCTCATTTAAAAATAACACAAGCCACGCCCAGCCAGTGTGGCTCAGTGGTTAAGCGTCGACCCATGCACCAAGAGGTCCTGGTTCGATTCCCGGTCAGGGCACATGCCCAAGTTGTGGGCCTGATCCCCAGTGGGGGGCATGCAGGAGGCGGCCAGTTGATGTTCTCTCTCATCGATGTTACTATCTCTCCCTCTCCCTCTCCCTCTAACATCAAGAAAGAAAGAAAAAAAAAAAAACAAGCCAATTATATGTTAATGTAAATAACAGACTTTTAAAAACTATTTCCTTAAAAAACAAAAATCAGTGAGTGGAATTGTTCTACATTTTTTACAGTTTCTTCAATATCTGTCTTAATAAAAGACAGCTGGATTCTCCTATCTTCTTCAGCATTCAATCTGCTCCAATATTTTGTTTTGGTTAAAGAATATGAAGAGCCCTGGCTGCTCTGACTCAGAGGTTAGAGCGTTGGCCCACGGACCAATGAGTCGCAGGTTCAATTCTGGTCAAGGGCACGTACCTCAGTTGCAGTTCGTCCCTGGCCCTGGTCGGGCCCTGGTCAGGTTGTGCAGGAGGCAACCAGTTGATGTGGCTCTATCACATCAATGTTTCTTTCTCTCTCTCTCTTGCTCTCTCTCTCCCTCTCTCTCTCTCTCTCTCTCTCCCTCCCTCCCTCCCTCACACTCTATCTAATGATAAATAGAAAAATATTCTCAGGTGAGGAATAAAAAAAAGAATATGAATCTATTCTCAGACAGATATTTACCTAGAAACGGGAAGAGGATGTGAACAGCCTTTTGAGGTCATTGTGGATCTATCTCATGCTTTGATATCTTTGATATTACATGAAAACTGGGCTATGAAAAAGTGGCTAGTTGACCTTACAATTGAACCTCATAGGTGCTTTTTTCCCAAGACAACCACTACTTTTCTATAAGTAATGGTAGTTTCTTTAAAAAATTAGCTGCAATGTGGAATCTGAAACTGTATCAATAAACTCTTCCTACTCTGCTACATTCAAGTTCATTGGCCTATTCACTTTTTTGTTTGTTGTTAATCCTCACCCAAGGATATTTTTCCCATTAATTTTTAGAGAGAGTGGAAGGGAGGAAGGGAGGGAGGCAGGGAGAGAGAGAGAAGCATCAATGTGAGAGAGACACACCAATTGGTTGCCTCCTGACTGTGCCGGGATCAAACCTGCAACCCAGGTACAAGCCCTTGACCAGGAATCAAACCCATGACCCTTTCGGTGCACGGGCCAATGCTCTAACCACTGAGATACACCAGCCAGGGTGGCCTAGTCACTTTAATGGGCTCTTTAGTCCATGCATGATTTTATAACATCATCATTCCTCATTTGAAAAATATTGGTCCACTTAATTATACAGATTTTCCAGAAGTGACATATTTCAAAAAATTATATTTGTTAAACCCACTGATCTCATCAGAACTCTTTAAGTATTTACTGGGAAACTGTCAAGTTCACAGTGACAGATACTACCCTTCACCACTGACTGTAAAAAGATCTCATCAACAGTCACAGCCACTCTTCTGACTCTCCTGCTGCCTAAAATCACCCCATCCTACCAAGCAGCTCCCCATAGACTTACACTTCTCCTTACCCCCATGAAAGAAAGATAAACAGATCTTGTTCCAGAGACCTTTCACTTCCTAGAATGCCTGTTTTTACTTTAAAAGGAGAAAAATGACAAAAATAGACAAGCTCACTACTGTTGGACCCCAACATTCCACCCAAATGACTTGCAAAATGCTAGCAGAAGAAACTTCTGAAACTTCAGTATGAAGGACTTGGAGAGCCAGGAATAGAGAGAGATATTACTAACCAGTTGATAAGAATTTATGGAGCATTCAGAAAATGTTCTGAGAGACACAATTGTGTAAGATACAACAAGCAACTTAAGTGCCTCAATTTTAGTGGGTCACTTGTACATACAACTACAGACAAGAAAGTATTATGAACAGCATTTGTTTTCAGGAAGTCTTTAGAAAACAGATGCACCAGTGACTAGTAACAAGGGAAAATAAGGGGAGAAAATGGAGATCGTATTTGTAGCCCTGGTTTAAGTAGTGCTAAAAGGACACAGGAAAATTACAGAAATGTGGCAATCTTAGCTGAATGATAGAAAACATTAACTTGATTGTTACAGCAACAGTGAGTAGACTGCCGTAATGCATTTTCCACAAAAATAAGATCCCTGTCCTCCTCCCAGCAGAAAACTAAACTCACAAGTTCACCAAAGAGTCTACCAATCAGCACTCCCGTGTTTATTTGAAAGTTCTATCAGTTTTACAAAGACAAGTCTGAGAAAAGAAATGGCCATGTAAATTTACACCAACTGGAGAACTGATTGATCACAAATGTCTTAAAGAATGTGCTTGAATAATATATAAAACAGATTAAACTGGCATCTACAGGTTAAAGTTTTCTTTGAAAACTATGCTAATCTATTTTATAAACTAAATCCTGGCATTTTGTTGGGTATGTACTCAGTTTACTGAGACATTGTTGAAGGAGAAATGAAACAAAAAATTATGAACCAGAAAAAACTAAAACTATGATATACAACTCATTATAATTCAAGGATGAGCCATGAGAAATGTATTATTTCCTCAGCACTCCGCTTGATACAAGCAAACAGAATGAAAAGGTGGGTAAGTCTGATGCCAAATATTCTTCCTTCTAGAAAATCTATTTTTAATCTTAAATCTCAAGTAAGCCAACATCTAATACAAATTTAACAACATACACTGAACAAAATTTAGAGAGAAACTCAATTTAGGTAAATACAAGGAATCTGCACACCACCCCAGCCAATTAGTGTATGTGAGCCTAAGTGAGCACGAGCCAGGAGACAGGGAACTCTGCATGTCTTTCGCTGTACGTAGCAACTCAGAACAAGTCTTGTGCTAAAAGACAAGCATCTTTCATGCAGCACTGGCCCCTAGCACAACCAACAACTATGTGCTCAATAGAACCACGATCTGTTCTCATACTGATAGACAGGTAAGCAGATATGAGCAGAGCAGGAACAATAGGCCAGGTATGGAATGTTCCCAGACGGGAAAGATTCAGGTGCCTAGCAATGGGCAAAACTAGAGAAAACAACTATTACAGGCTAGAACCTCACCCCTAGGGTGATGTTTTCTCCTCTAGCATGCCATTGGTCATGTGGTTTAAGACCCCCTTAGAGTAGAAACAAGGGCCCAGAAAACAGCCTCATAGGACTCCGATAAGTCAGCTTAAAGAAGGAAGTAGTTGTTAGTCCCTCCCAGATAAAAGGAGTCCTTGCCAACACCCCAGGGCAGCTCTAACATCTGGTACGGTGACTCGGATTGTCTTCATCTTCTTTCTTGGTTAAGTTGGCATCTAAAGCACACCTACATCTTCCTTCTTCAGGCGTATCCTTCCTTCCTTTTTCCTAAACTCTAAGGGTCCCCTCGAGACTAGCAACCAGGGGAGCAGTGGGCTGTGGCAACTCACCCAGGCTAACCCCTGTACCTATCTCTGGGGACTCTTCCTTTGTTGCTGTAACTTATTTCCTGATTCCACAGGGTGGAGCATGGCTTACCCCTACATCTTCACACTCTCACTCTCCTTTATCAAGACCTACAACCAGGGAAGCAGTGGACACGGGGTGTTGTTCATTCATTGCTTTCTGAGAGTCTGAACAAAACCTTTTGCTGGATAAATGAGAGTCTGAACTCATTAGTTAGGCTCTGAAGATAAGGGGCACGTCCTCCCTCCAGCTCAAATTTCAGGTATTCTTAGGTGTCTAAGAATCTGTGTGGAGCTTGGCCAGAGTGGCACAGTTGGCTGAACGTTGTCCTGTGCACCAAAGGTTGCCAGTTGATTCCCGGTCAGGGCATATACCTGGGTTGAGGGTTCGATTCCCAGTGGGGACACATACTAAAGACAACTGATTGATGCTTCTCTTTCCCCACCCTGCCTTCCTCTAAGCATGTAGTTGGGTGAGGATTTAAAAAAAAGAATCTATGTGGAGGTGTCATAGGGTATCCCTCCACAAGGAGCAGGAGCCCCACAGGGAATTCCAACACAACTATAATTAGGTAATTGACTCATCTGGGGACATACACATAAAGGCTGGTTACCTAGCGTGAGTCCTCCTGGTTGTATTAGACAGCCAGGGTGAGAAACCGAAAACATGTAAGAGGGTTGAAGCCACTCGGGAGGTGACAGTCCCATGGAACTCAATCCACAAGCAGCACACATCAACCCACTACACAATATCCCTAGAAATTCATTCAGATTCTACAGATTTCAAAATAAGAAATTGTGCCTCCAAGGCCAAACACTCTAGCTAACTCCCTGGGAGCTAACTCCCTGGCTTCATCCCTACTACCTCTTTACCTATCCTTCTTTTCTGCATGTCCCAGACTATTGACCTTTGGGCTCAAGATACATACCCTCTACTTTCTCCTTGTGCACCACATTTCCTCCAACAATATAAGCTCTTGGATCCTCCGTCTTATCTGTTGCCAGGATTCCTACTGTATTTGCCTTAACTTTTGGCACTGCAGGCCCCTCAAGGCATCACCCGAGGTCCACACCTTTTACTACCTGGTCACCCGAAACCAACTATGGCCAATGGCCTGCTTGATCCCTCATTGCCATGGCAAGCACTGGCATTACTCTCACTTACAGACCCAACTTCTGGTCTACCGCTTTGTCTATACCTCGCAACCTTCAGAAGACCCTCTTATAGGCTTCTTCAGCACTTCACCTGTCTCTTACAGGTTTCTTTCCTTTGACCAACTGGTCTTTCACCGATTTCCCTCTATAACCAGTCCCAACTTTGGCATAGGGATGAATTTTGCCTGCGATTCCTACGCCCTCTCATACCCAGGGATACCTGGCAATTTATGATCTTCCTAGAGAAGGTCGACAGAATTTGCCCCCAGGGCCCAGGGTGCTGTCTCTGGCTGGCTGGTCCAACTAATATATGCAGGTCACCAAGGATCTTCTCTGATCCCTCCTGAGTACTCCAGTCTTTTAGAACACCTTTTCTGCATACTCCCTAAGACCCCTAAGACCAGGAAACAGGCCTCCCTCAACTCCTTCTACACTCCTCTAATCATCTTTTCTTCATTAACTTTCATGAGAGCCTCGGGACAGCTTGACAAGAACCCTTTCTTTCCTACTAGGGGCGACTGCCCTCTCCCTACTACCTCTTAAAGGACCAGGGCTGCTGGGAACATGGAAGGCAGGGAAACAGGTCACTAGCCCGACTACTGAAGACCAAGTACAAGACAAGTTTTTTTTTTTTTACCCAAGAAGACAGAGGTACTGTACTAGGCACTCTTTGTAGGGAAAAACATGAGGGGGGAGGGGTGCCTGCAGTAGGTACGGACCATACTCATTACCAGCATGGAGTTAAGGCCACCTGTCTGAGCTTTGTAAGTCCAACGTCAGAATGCCTGGCTACCATTTGTGACCGTTGGTAAAGCTGCCCTCAGAGCACAGTATAAGTACTCCACACCCCAGGGTAACTCCTGGGTGAGTGGGTACAGGGTACCCAACCTACTATACTTCAGGACAGCCCAAAACAACCCAATGACTCACAGGGAAACCTGTAACTCTTGGCTTATTATGTATCTATCTCTCCGTACTCCGTAGATGGGAAACCAGTCCACTGTACCTCAAGATCCCTTTGGGGTGCATACTCACCAACTGGGAGAAATTTGATTGAGTCGCTCAAGAAAAAGAGGCTAATCTTCTTATGCAACATGGCCTGGCCCCAGTGTAAATTGGACAACAGAGAGGTTTGGCCAGTTAATGGCACCATTAATTTTAATACTATCTTACAGCTAGACCTATTTTGCCATTCCCAAGGGAAATGGACAGAGGTTCCTTATATCCAAGACTTTGTGGCCCTCAGGGACAACCTAAGCTATGTACTACTGTAAACAAGATTCCTCTCTGTAATTGCTATTCACAGCCCCTAACTCCCTTCTCATTCTCCTTGCCTCCTCTTGTCCAGGATGACACCTCTCCTTCTCCTTGCCTCCCCTTGTCCCCGAAAGCAGAGGAGGGAACTACCAGTCGAGTTCCAGTTCTCCTTCCTCCACACCCGGGACTTCTCTCATTTGCTTTCATCTGCCCTTTACAAGAAGTAGCAGGACCAACCAGGATCGCTATTAGAGTGCATGCGCCCCTTTCTCTATGAAAGATTTACAACAGATTCAGGAGGACCTAGGAAGATTCTCAAAAGACCCAGACAGGTACAATGAAAAGTTCTGGGGGTTAATCTAAAGCTTTGATCTAACCTGGAGGGTTCTCTCTATAATCCTTAATCAGTCTTTATGGAAGAAAGAGACAAGATTATAGAGGCTGCCATTAAATTTGGGGATGGCTTACATATGACAGCCTCCCCCCCCCCCCAATACCCTATAGGGACAACTGCTGTACTGGCCAATGATCCCTTATGGGACTATAGCATCCTGCAAGGAGCCTGGAACAAGCAACACTGTTCATTACGCCTTCTAGGGGAAATGAAACAGAGCTAATCTAAACTAATTAATTACACAAAGATATTACCTATAAGCCAGGGTCCTCAGGAGTATCCCACCACCGTCCTAGAGAGATTAAAGGAAGCCATCATTAAACATACTAACTTAGATCTTGACACAGAGGCAGGCCAACTAGTCTTACGAGACCTATTTGTAACACAAGCCACACCCAATATCCAGAGAAAACTTCAAAAGTTCTCTTTAGGACCCCATACCCCTGCCCCAGACCTCCTCAAGGCAACCTCATCCATATTCTACAACCAGGATCAAGAGGAGGAGAGGCTCCTCTGGAAGGAGAGGTGTAAAGATCAGAGACAGCCTCAGTAATTAGACACACTCCAATCCGGCTGCTCAGGTCAAACAAGTCCAGGTTGTCCTGGAAGGAGACCTCCTCCCAGAAACTGCCCAATCAGTGGAAAATCTGGACATTGGAAGAACAAGTGATCCCCAGAGGAGTAAGCCTCCAGGTAAGCTTCCCAGTTCCTGTCTGCTCTGCCATGAGCAATGGCACTGGAGGAGGGACTCCCAGGAACAACAGGGATCCTGGGTCAGACCTGTCCCCCCATTATGGCCCTATGATTGGGTCTTGGGCACCATCTGGCTCCTGGACTGAACATCAACATCATGGGGATGGAGTCCAGGGCAACCTTGGAAGTCACGGTTAAGACTTGATTTTCTTCTTGATATGGGAGCTGCATTCTCAGTCTTGACAACCTTCGCTGGATCTCTCTTCGGCCTCTCGCCTGACAGTAGGTGTGGATGGTAAGCCAATACACCAACAGCTCACACCTCCAATCTGCTGCCACTGGGAGGGCCTCCTATTTTCCCACCAATTTAGTTATCCCTCAATGTCTCAGTCTTCTACTAAGTCAAAATCTTTTAGAAAAACTAGGAGCCCAATTAACTTTCCAGGGGGGAAAAGAATCCTTACCAAATTTTTTAGTTTTCTGTTCACCTCAGGACCCTCAAAATTCTAAGGAAGAGAACAAACTAGTTAAAGAATTAATTTCACAGGTAAACTCTGAAGTTTGGGCAGATAAAATACCTGAACAAGCCCGGCCAGTGTGGCTGAGTGGTTAAGCGTCGATCCATGCACCAAGAGGTCGCCAGTTCGATTTCCCGGTCAGGGCACATGCCCAGGTTGTGGGCCTGATCCCCAGTGGGGTTATGCAGGAGGCGGCCAATCGATGTTCTCTCTCATCAATGTTTCTGTCTCTCTCTCCCTCTCCCTTCCTCTCTCTCTAAAATCAATAAAGAAAAAAAAGAAAAAATACCTGGACAAGCTAAGACTGCTAGCCCAGCCCAGATCTACTTAGAGAACGCCAACAAGTACTCAAGAAAAATGCAATACCCTCTGAGACCAGAAGCAAGAAAAGGACTTGAGCCCCTTATTTTTTTTTATCTTTTATTTTTAATCCTCATCCGAGGACATTTTTCCATTTTTTGTTCAGATAGAGTGGGAGGGAGAGAGAGGAAGAGAGAGAGAGAAACATCGACGTGAAAGGAACACATCGAGTGGCTGCCTCCCGCACGACCCAACCAGGGCCGGGGACAAACTGCAACCAAGGTACGTGCCCTTAGCGGGAACCGAACCCGGGTCTCTCTGGACTGTAGGCCGACGCTCTAACCACTGAGCCAAACCGGCCAGGGCTTGAGCCCCTTATTAATAGGCTCCTCCAACCCGGACTCCTCACACCTTGCAATTCCCCCTTGTAATATTCCTATTTTGGCCATAAGAATATCAAATGGTGACTAAAGGCTAGTCCAAGATCTCCAAATAATAAACGAAGTTGTAATCCCACTCCACCCAATTATCCTAACCCATATACCATCCTAGGGCAAATTCCACCCAAAGTACCTGGTTTTCAGTTCCAGATCTAAAAGATACATTCTTCTGTATTCCAGGACACCCAGATTCCCAATAACTACTTGCCTCTGAATGGACCCCCGAGGGGAAGGGGACACAATTCTTCCCCAGGGATTCCAGGATAGTCCCCTTATATTTGGTCAGGCTCTCAGCTGTGACCTCCAGGATCTATCCCTAAACCAGTATATAGATAACCTACTCATCTGCTCCCCCACACAGAAGGCCCAAGAGAATGTCCACGACACCCTAAATTTCTTAGCTCTTGACAAGGAAACAGATAACACTCTATACCAATTCCAGATAGCCTTTCTAATCCTCATGCCATGCTGCCACTTGGAGGGAAATGAAACTCCTAACTGTGTGGGATACACCCATCAAATATGGCCTCAGATTCTGACCCTTTTAGAAGCTATCATGAAACCAGCAGAAGTGGCTATAGTTCAATGTAAAGGGCACAACAAGACAACTCCAAGACAGCACTGAGAAATTATTTAGCAGGTAAGACCACAAAGGCTACAACTCAAAACTCCTATTTAGCCCAGCTGGTGTGGCTCACCCATGGGTTAGCAATGACCCATGCACCAAGAGGTCGCCAGTTTGATTCCCGTTCAGGGCACATGCCCAGGTTGTGGGCCCAATCCCCAGTGGGGGGCATGCAAGAGATGGCTAATCGATGTTCTCTCTCATCATTGTTTCTATCTCTCTCTCCTTCTCCCTTCCTCTCTAAAATTAATAAAGAAAAAAAACTATTTACAGGGGGTTTTATTTCTCTGGGGTCACAGCTTCCTTCCCAGACCCCAATACACCCAATCTGAGAAAGAATGGGCAGAACTCAGAGATTATACCCTTAACACAGAAAGATGGCATACCCTCAACAAATTAAACCTCCCCCAGGCAATCCAATGGAAAATACTTAAATCTTTACATGAAAGCCATCACTTCAGGCGCGACTCCTTCTCCATAATGTGCAACTCTCTTTTTTTCAGAGAAGGGCCTACATAAAACAGTCTGAACTATTTGTATGCGTTGATTCTGTCAATTTAACAACCCAAAGGGAGGACCACCTCCTCCATTAGCCCCTCAAGTCCAACGTCAAGAACCTACCCATGTGAAGACTGGCAACCAGACTTCACCCAGAGGACAAAATATAAGAGTCTAAAATATCTTTTGGTTTCATTGACACTTTCACTGGATGGATTGAAGCATATCCTACTAGGACTGAAAAGGCCTTGGAGGTAGCAATGGCCTTACTTACGGAACTAATCCCCAGACTCAGCTCACCACGGTCCCTACAGAGTGATAACTGGCCTTCCTTTGTGTCCCAGGACACCCAACAACTACCTCCCTCCCTAGGAATTCAGTACCACATCCACTCCTTATGGAGGCCCCAAGCATCGGGAAAAGCAGAAAAGGCTAATATCACTTTATTTTTTTTCCATATTGTTTTTTTTTTCCCTTTATTGATTTTTAGAGAAAGAGGAAGTAAGAGGGAGAGAGAGATAGAAACATCGATGAGAGAGAACATCGACTGGCCACCTCCAGCATGCCCCCCACTGGGGACTTGGTCCACAACCTGGGCATGTGCCCTGACCGGGAATCAAACTGGTGACCTCTTGGTGCATAGGTCAACGCTCAATCATTGAGCCACACCAGTAAGGCAGACAACCTCACTTTAAAGTCCATCACTAGAAAACTGAGCCAGGAAAACAGCTCTTCCATGGTTGAAACCCTCTCCATAGCTCTTCTACGGGTACAGATTGCTCTCCATGGTCCTCTCTAAAATTAAGCCCTTATGAAATACCATATGGACAACCTTTCCAATATTCAGATCTCCTATTCAATTCTGAATCCCTTGTGTTAAAAGGAATATATAATCTCCCTCAGACAGGTTCAAAGGGCCAGCCAGGATTATGGCAATAAAAAACTCCCTACAGCAGATGACCCAGAAGGACAACCTTCCTACTGGGAACTCAAGTACTTATAAAAACCTGGAAGAATGGGTCCCCTCAAGACCGGTTAATTCCATGATGGAAGGGGTCTTTCCCTGTATTGTTTTCCACCCCTACAGCCATCAAGGTACCTGGGATTGCCAGCTGGATACACCACACCAGAGTCAAACTCTACATACCAGAAAACCCGACACCCACTCAGCATCTAGACTACTCCTATAAGTCAAGACCTCAAACTCTTTAAACAGAATGACAAATCAGCAGGTTGCAAACCCTACTACTCGTACTCTGACAATACTGCCCCTCACTGACTCCAGCCACCAAAACCACCTCCTTCCGTGTCCAGGCCTCACTGTCCCTCTGACAGAGAGCAAAGATCACTTGGCTCTAAAGGAAAATTCTGCCCCTCTTTAGCAGGAAGTAGCTATAGATAAGACCCTTCACCCCTTTCCCTTAGAGAATTCAGAGCCAAAAATCCTTGAGGGGAAAATGATAGAGTAGGCAAGTAAGCAGACATGAGTAGAGCAGGAATGATAGCCCAGATACAGAATGTCACCAGGGCAGAAAGTTCCAAGTGCCTAGCAATTGACAAAACTAGAGAAAACAACTATTATAGGCTAGGACCTTGCCCCCAGGGTGACTTTTTCTCCCCTAGCATGTCATTAGTCAAGCAGTTTAGACCCCTTTAGAGGAGGAACAAGAGGCCAGAGAATAGCCTCAAAGGACTTCCATATAAGGACAAAAACAAGAGTCACGGGACAGATTTGGATAGGTCAGCTTAAAGAAGGAAGTAGTGAGCCCCTCCCAGCTAAAAGGACAGCTCTTTGAGCTGCCCCCTTTTGAGTGTACTTTGGCTTTGCTTGCTGAATAAACTTCCTCTTGCACTAGAGTTTTCTTGACTCTGAATTCTTTCTTAGCCGAACTCAAGAACTGAGGTTCAACATTACCTCTAAAATTACTAGAGGAAAGATGGGCTGGTTTTGGACCTCAAGAGAAACTATTTATGATATAGCATCTTCCTAGGAACTTTTCATGGGTAATTCTGCTAAAATACTATTTTTGCCTTATACACTGACCTTATAATCAAACCCCGAATTAGACAAAATCCTCTCTCTATTCTGATATCATCATCAAAAATGGATTCAAACTACTAATCCAGGCCCCCTACAACCCGTTATCTGGTAGTTTCAGTACTTGAGTTTAGTGGGTGTTACAGGGAGGTAAGCATGCTTTGCATATGGAAACCTCAATGAGACCCCTCAGAAATTTCTCTGGCTTACCTCAGCCCTGAAGTTCACTTTCTTGCTAAGAATAGTGGTCATTTCAGGACAACATAGAAGTAGAGGAGGCAGTGGCAGTTATGAGCTATGGGCCTTTCAAGATTTTCCTTTACTTAGCGTTTATCACAAATATACTGCTGAGGTACTAGAAAACTTCAAACCCTTCAAGTATTATTTATAATCAAAGATATTTTTTCAGTATTTGTTTACCAAATATATTGTCTACTGAATTTATTCCTATAAAATGACTTGTCACAAATAAGCCCTGAGAAAATACATTTTTGAGTCTCCAAATACCTATGGAAATGCTGTAAAGAATTCACCAACTACAAGAAAACCAGCTATATAACCCCTGCAGTTACCTCTCTGCAATTTCCAGACTAACACTAAGGTCTTTAGGCAGGGAAAAAAAGACTTCTGTCCCAGCTCTTCCATGTGGGAAAGGAGGAAAAAGAGAGGGCTAGCATGACTACCTACCACTTAGGATTTCTTGACTGGGGGGCCTAGAAAAGACATGACATTTTGTTTGGCAGTCTAGATTTACAAGCTGTTATTTTCACTAGTACAGAATGTCTCTTTCTAGGTCAAGAAGAGAGTATCTCATCCTTTATTTGAATAGCTCTAACAGGTGAAGACTGTGGCACCCAAAGAATAGTTTGAAGGAATTTTCTTTTCTACAAAATATGTATGGGATAGCTAGCTGTTCAGTTACATGCTGTTAGTGCACAAGTGACACCAGACAAATGGTTAAAAAAAAAAAATTTATTTCTTTATCTATGAGAGTCAATTCTATAGGAAGAAAGTATGTACTCCCCAATCTAGATTTGTGTAAAAACGAAGACGAAGTCTATTCTTTTCATTTACATTACACACAATACTATCTGAATAGTATTTCACTTCTGACACTTCTGGTCACCAAACGTGTGGTAGTTTTTCCCACCCCAAACAATTGCGGGACATCAGCTGGCTGTCCTACACTTCTACCTGGAGATAGTGTGGGATCCCACAGGTTAAGGGCTCAGTCCAAGATTGCCCCCTACACACACACACTTCAGATGCTAATCCTAAATCCAGGTTGTCACCTGTGTTTCTTTCTGTCAAGCTATAAATCAGAGGTTCCCATGACCCCCTTGCTTGGGTTCTACTAATTTGCTAGAGCGCTCACAGAATTCGGGATTTTTCCTTACTAGTTTACCAGTTAATTATAAAAGGATATAACTTAGAACAGCCAGATTTAAGAGATGCACGAGGGAGGGTGTGAGGAGCTTGTAGCCCCTCTCTGAGCTCACCCTCCTCCCAGTACACACACGTTTCACCAACTCAGAAGTTCTCCAAACCCCATTCCTTTGGGTTTTTATAGAGGCTTCACTGCTTAGGCACAACTGATCAAATCATTGGCCATTGGTGATTGAACTCAACCTCCAGTCCCTCTCCCCTCCCCAGAGGGGAAGGAGGGAGTCTGAAAGGTCCAATCCTCTAATCAGTTTGGTTCCAGACTACTAGCCCCCATCCTTAAGTTCCAAAAGTCATCTCATTAACATAAATTTAGATGTGGTTGAAAAGGGTTTGTTATGAATATCAAAAGATATTTTTTATCGCTATCACTTAGAAAAAATTCCAAGGGTTTTAGGAGCTCTGTGCCAGAAACAAGATGAAGTCCAAATACATATTTACTCTAAAACACAATATCCCATTTTGACTGTTTACAAAGCTAGTTTAGTCTGATCCATCATAGTCCTAAAAAGCTTTAAGGTGCTATTATGCCTATAATGCAGAGAAAAAATAGGCTTATAATCAGCATTAGATGTTTTATTGGTCAATTAAATATCAGCTAGGGAGACTCACAATTTCCTGTGATGGTAATGCGAACTCAAGTCCAATATTTCTCAAACTCTCCAGAGAAATAGTTCTAAGTGGGTAACACAGCAAGCATCTTGCAACCCAGTACTTGAGCTAACAAGCAGCCAACGTAGCAAAAGCCTATTCCCAAAGAGACCTTGGTCCTACAGGCCGTGTGAAAATCTGGACAAGTTACTTACCTTCACCAAGCTCCTATTTCTTTATCTGAAAAATAGAGATATCCTCTTTGAAGGTGATGAAGATGACATCCACAAAGCTGCTTGCCAGGAAAAGAAAACTAGCTTAATGGCAGAGCCTAGCCTAGAGACTATGTTCTTGGCACAGTATCCAGCTGCCAGTGGAAAGTCACCCTTTAAAAATGTCTTCTTTTCCATCAACAGATGAGCGGATAAAAAAGCTGTGGTACATTTACACAATAGACTACTACTCTGCTGTAAAAAGGAAGAAAATTTTACCCTTTGAGACAGCTTAGACTGACCTGGAGAACATTATGCTAAGTGAAGTAAGCCAGTCAGAGAAAGACAGACAGCTCTGGTTGGGCAGCGAGGGTGTTAGGAAGGGTGTTGGGGGATGGAGGATTTGAGCAAAAAAGACAAAAAAATAACTCATGGACATGGACAACAGTGTGGTGATTGCGGCGGGCAATGGGGTGGGTGGAGGTAGAAGAGGGTATGGAGGGGATAAATGGTGATAAAAAATAAAAAAATTTTGTTTTTAGCCCTGGCCGGTTTGGCTCAGCAGTTAGACTGTCGGCTGGCGGTCCAGAGGGACCCGGGTTCGGTTCCTGCTAGGGGCACGTACCTCGGTTGCAGTTTGTCCCCGGCCCTGGTTGGGTCCTGCAGGTGGCAGCCACTCGATGTGTCTCTCTTACATCGATGTTTCTCTCTCTCTTCCTCTCTCTCCCTCCCACTCTATCTGAACAAAAAATGGAAAAATGTCCTCGGGTGAGGATAAAAAATAAATTAAATTTTTTAAGAAAAAAATTTTTTTTAATTTCTTCTTTATAACATAACTTGAGCTCTGTAATTCAGGCAAATATTCTCCAGAGGCACTACTATTTATGGGACAAAGTGAGACAACTCATCATTTCCTTTCTCTAGGCCTGTTGAAGCAACATTTCTGCCATTTAAAAATCCTTATTGATTACTCTACAAGGGTATTTCCCAACATTTTCTGACCCACAAATACTTTGCTTGACAACATATCTCATAGTACCAATTACGGTTTAAGTAGTTTTGCAAATTCTGCTTGTGCTAGTAAATAATTTAAATATAAAAACATTTTAGATCAAAATTTTATAAATAAGGCTACTCATACTGCAGTTTTTTGCCACCTAATGATAGACCACTATACATACTGTTAAAACATTATAAAATTCATCTTAATAGACTCTTTTACAACATTCAAAGGACAAATAATACTTTTCCCATTTAGCAAATGATATATGGTATTTGTTTTTACATAATTAGAATGCAAGATTTTTCAACAAATTCCATAAGTAAAATGTTTCCATGTTCATTAGGCACAGAGCAGGTTCTCAATAAATAGTAATTAGTTCTATTATTTGTAGGCACATGGTAGGGACTCATGTACCTACAAATACAGTGACATTTCACTATAGGCTATGGCATCAAAAACATATAAAAGCTGTTTAATGATGATTGAAATTTTCCACTGTTTAAAGAAAATCAACTATTTTTTTAAATGTTTGTTTTGCTTACAAAGCACTTCTCAATGGTCTTTTTTTTCTTTCTTTAATTTTAGAGAGAGAGGAAGGCGGGTGAGAGAGAGAAACATCGATGAGAGAAAACATCGATTGGCCACCTCCTGTATGCCCCCCACTGGGGATTGGGCCCACCACCTGGGCATGTGCTCTGACCAGGAATCGAACCGGCGACCTCCTGGTGCATGGGTCGATGCTCAACCACTGAGCCACACTGGCTGGGTCTCAATGGTCTTTAGAATAAAAAACCAAGGCACTAAAATGGATAGTCACGAATATTGGTCTTTTTGACACTTCTTAAAACTTACTAGAGACATCTTGATATGTTATGTATGAATTTAATTCATATGACTGCAAATGAGGAATAACGATCATCCTTAGATAAGTTTGAAGAACCATTATTTTCTGCTCATTTTTTCCATCATCAGAGTTCAAGCTCTTTGACTTTAATCAACATTACATTAAGGATATAAATTAAAATTTTACAATAGTACCTGACAGCAGGTAGCAAAGTTCACTGGTGATACACAGTAGAGCCATGCAAAATTCACTTGATAGAATCTCGAAAGCTCTGCTTCAGGGGTTGGCGGTGCTGTTTCAAAAATAATTTATTGAGTTGCTGCTCAAGAAGAGCTCTTCCCAAGTTTTCAGGGCTCTGGTCCTAAATCAATTTCACAAAAATTTTTTTCTATCTACTATGTGCAAAACCCTTTTTCTAACCTCTACCACACAGACGAGTAAAATAGAGCTTAAAATGAAGGAGAGAGAGAAAAACCCAAGAGATGTGTTGTATTCCTTTCTAAGCAAGAGATAAGCGGTCTGGTTTGGTTGGGAGAGGGGGAGAGGTGTTTTGAGCCAAACAGGCTAAACATCATCTTAAAATGCTAAAATGGTGGGGAAGATATTTCAGAAAGAAGACAGAGCGCAGACAAGCTATGTGGAAGTTCCTGGAGACCAGTAAAAAGGTCAGTCGAGTTCAACAGGGAAAGGTATAGGGAAACTACCAGAGATAAAACACTAAGTGCATTAGGACTATTCACTAGACTCCTGGAAGGACAGTTTCAAGAGTTTCTCACTTGAACCCATAGCCATGGAAAGACTGATCTGGGCATCCAATAAGTGCCTAAAGGCTTGTGTTCTTTTTTTCCTCCTCTTTTTTTAAACTGGGAAAAGAAGGGGTCATTTATTACAAATTATTATAGAGGTAAATCAGATAATGAGCAAAAGAACTGATACTTTGTAGAAATAAAATAGTGTGCAGAAATTAAGTAAATATACTCTGAAAAGCCATCTGTTTTATACAATAAAAAATTTATTATAAAATGTGATAGTTAAAAAATTTACTTAACTATCAAAATTGGTAGACCAAGCTTGGCAATTTCATCATCATACCAGATTCTACAATCAAGGTTACCTTTATTTTACTTTAAATATTCTCATTTATCCTATGAAGAAAAAAATTAAGAAAAACTTTAACTCACTAATAAATGAAAAGATCTGAATCACCCCAAATTGAAAACGTAAAAAAATCACCAAATAGTATCACTTTCAAAACACCTAATACTATCTGTACAAATAATATCATTTTCATTTCCATGGTTCTGCAAACACATAACATTTTGTTATACTACGAAGTAAATGACTTGTGGATTAAGAATAAATGTATGCCCTGGTCAGGTGCTCAGTTGGTTGGAGCACTGTCCCAAACACCAGAAGATTGCGGGTTCGATTCTGTCAGGGCATATGCCTAGGTTGTGGGTTCAATCCCCAGTCAGGGCATGTATGGGAGGCAACTAATCAATGTTTCGCTCTCACATTTATGTTTCACATTGATGTTTCTTTTTCCCTCACGCTCTGTCTCCCTCTGCTCCTTTCCTACCTCCCTCCCACTTCCTCTCTAAAAATCAACGAAAATATCCTCAAGTGAGGATTAAAAAAAAGAATTTGCTTTCACATAATTTAAATGATTTTAAACAATTATACTCCCAGTATTAGCATTATTTAACTTGATCTGAATACACAAAATCAATGTAGAAAATTAAAGAGAAAACATTTGCAATAAATCTGACAGAGAATGTATATCCAGAATATTACAGATCTCTTACAACTCAATGAGATAAACCCAATTTTTTAAAAATTGACTTTTAGAAAGAGAGGAAGGGAGGGGAGGGGGGGGGAGAGAGAGAGAGAGAGAGAAACATCATTTTTTTAAATGGGCAAAAGGCTTGACCAAAAAAATGTATGCAAATGGCCAATAAGCACCTTCAAAGATGTTCAACATGCCCTGGCCAGGTAGCTCAGTTGGTTAGAGCATCATCCCAATACATCAAGGTTTCAGGTTTGATCTCCAGTCAGGGCACATACAAGAAGCAACCAATGAATATATAAATAAGTGGAACAACAAATCCATGTTTCTTTCTCTCTCTCTCTCTCTCTCTCTCTCTCTCTCTCTCTCCATTCTTCTCTCTCTAAAATCTATAAATAAAAATTAAAATAGAAAAGATGTTCAACATCACTGATCACCTGGGACATACAAATTAAAACCACTATGAGATACTTAACACTCACAGATGGCAAAAATTTTAAAGACTGGCAATAGAAAGCGCCAATGAAGGCATAGAGACACTAAGTCCTGTTTGTTACAGCTACAAATGAAATTATAACTCTTCAAACAAACTAGCACAATCACTTAGGAAAAGTTTGGCAGTTCCTTATAAAGTTAATTTAACATCTACCACACAACCCAGGAGTCCAACTGCAAGGTGTTTACCCAAAAGAAATTAAAAGATGGCACACAAAAGACTGGCACACAAAAGACTTACACACATGATCATAGCAAATTTAGTAATAGCAGCGCCAAACTGGAAACAGCCCAGGTGTCCATCAACAGGTAAATGAATAAAAACAGTCTACTCATACAATGGAAGATTACTAAGAAAAAAATTTTTTTTAAATACTAACACTGCCCTGGCCGGTTTGGCTCAGCGGTTAGAGCGTCGGCCCGCAGGCCAGAGAGACCCGGGTTTGGTTCCTGCTAAGGGCACATACCTCAGTTGCAGTTTGTCCCTGGCCCCGGTTGGGGTCATGTGGGTGGCAGCCAGTCCATGTGTCTCTCTCATGTCGACGTTTCTCTCTCTTTCTCTTCCTCCCTCTCCCCCTCCCGCTCTATCTGAAGATAAATGCAAAACTGTCCTCGGATGAGGATAAAAATAAATAAAAATAAAAACATGCTGGTTGAAGGAAACTAATCACAAAAGAGAATATATTGTATAATTTCATTTATATGAAATTCTTAAACAGGAAAAATCTCATAGGTACTTGAGAGAGAACGATTGTGAAGGAGCATAAAAGAACTTTAAGATGATAGCAATATTCATTTTTTATTTTTAAATTTTTTTATTGTCCGGCTAGTGTGGCTCAGTGGTTGAGCGTCGACCCATGCACCAAGAGGTCGCCAATTTGATTCCTGGCCAGGGCACATGCCCAGGTTGTGGGCCCAATCCCCGGTGGGGGTCATGCAGGAGGCGGCCAATTGATGTTGTCTCTCATCGATGTTTCTAGCTCTCTCCCTCTCCCTTCCTCTCTCTCTAAAATCAATAAATGGAAAAAAAAAAAAGATTAAAAAAAAAGATTTTTTAATTGATTTTTTAGAGAGTGGAAAGGAGAGGGAGAGATAGAAACATCGTATGTGAGAGCAAAAACATTGATCAGCTGCCTCCTGCACACACCCTACCAGGGATTGAGCCACAACCTGGGCATGTGCACTGACCAGGAATCAAACCAGCAACCTTTCCATGCAACAGACAATGCCCAACCAACTGAGCGATCGAAGCGATGGTTACACAGGTGTATACATTTGCCAAAAGTCTTCAAACTGTACCCTTCAGATATGTGTATTTTACTGTATATAAATTACACTTCAATAAAGCTCTTTTTTTTTTTCTTTATTAACTTTGGAGAGAGAGGAAAGGAGCGGAAGAGATAGAAACATCGATGAGAGAGAACATCTACTGGCTGCCTCCTGCATGCCCCCCACTGGGGATCAGGCCCACAACTGGGCATGTGCCCTGACCAGGAATTGAACCAGCAACATCTTGGTGCATGGGTCAATGCAAAACCACTGAGCCACACTGGCCTGGCAATAAGGTTCATTTTTTAACTAAAAAGTAGATACCTTTTTAGAAAGCAATTTGATAACCTATTAAAACTTGAAATGTGCATACTCTAGAAACAGCGATTCTCCTTATAGAAAGTTGTCCTACAAATGTTCAAATATATAAGGGCGTTCACTTCTTTTAAGGAGAGAACACAATGTCCATCACAGAGGGTTGGTTCACTCTGTGACATACTCATAAAAACTGAAATACTATGTATTCTGCTTACAACATAGCTTGATAGCTTAAAGCGGGGAGTGGCAAACTTTTTCTGTAAAGGGCTACATGATTAGTATTTTAGGCTTGGCAAGACACATCCAGTCTCCTTCCATATTCATTTGGAGAAGTTTTGTTTTTCTTTTATAACTCTTTAAGAAATGCTAAAATCACTGGCAGTTCAAGGGCCTCACCAAAAAAAAAAAAAAACAGGCTGAGAATCAGGGCTTTGAAACCAAAGTGCCAAATTCAAATCCATACTCTACCACGAACTAGATGTTAACCAATCTCTCCACCTCATTAATACAGTATCTATATAAAACAGACGAAAGCACCTAGAACAGTGTCAAGCACATAGCAAGCCCTAAGGAAATAGCTACTTTCTAATGAAACAGATCTCTCTCTGCATTGACCAAAAAAAATAAGTTGTTTTAGAACTAAATAACTTGATCCCATTTTTGTGAAATATATGTATAAATACATATTCATTATGAATACACTGGAAAGTTTAGGGAAAATATACACACCAAATTGTCAAGGGGAAGGAATGGGATTATAGGAATCAAGAAAGCTTTCACTTTATAAATGCCTAAATTGTTAGTATTTAAACTGAACACATAATACTCGTATTTAATCAAGAGACATTTCTAAATAAACAAACAGATAAAGCACATGTAACATCACTTTCTTTACTTACAGGCCCTAAGCACATATTTAAGCTTGAGAAGTGTTTAGTTCTGTTAATGAGAAAGCACATCAACTCTTAAAAACAATAATGGCGTAACAACTAAAAATCATTTCTCAAACACTTTGTCCCAGGTGTAGTGTGAAGAGGTTTCACATGTAGTAATTCATTTAATCCTCTCAACAACCTTATAGAATCCTGTCATTATGATTAATTTACAGACAGGGAAATCTAGACATCAAGGACAACTTGCCCAGGGCACAATTTGGCAGCTCGGGTACTGGAAGTCAAGCAAAGCAACTCCAAAGACCACGCTCTTAACATACTGTCCTTCCCCCCAGAGTGCACACACCATTACAGCTCTGGCTAAGAAAGATATCCGCAGACATCTAGTCTGGGCAGAGCCTCAGACTGCATCTCCCATAAAACTATAATTATGTACTTTTACATATAACTTTCTGATTGATTCACATAAATGAATCAATGGAACCCATATGACTTTAATCATCCAGGAGACCAGTAGATAACATGGAGTAGATAATATGGAGTCAAACAATTTAAGTTTAAATTCCTAAATTTAGGAATCCAGCAAATTCATAGCTGGATAATCCTGAGCACATTCCTAACCCCTCTAGACAGCAAATTTCTTACCTGTAAAAGTTTTCAGAGTGTGCTGCTGTTAAACTGTTTTTATAATAAAATATACATGACCTAACATTTACCATATTAACCATTTTTAAGTCTACAATTCAGTAGCATTAAGCACATTCAAAACATCGTTCAACCATCACTATCCTTGCCCAAAACTTTTCAGCATCCCAAAAAGAAACGTACCACGAATGCGTATTAACTTCCCATTCCCTCCTTCCCTCAGCCCCTGGTAACCTCTATTCCACTTTGCTTCTATGAATTTATCTACTCCACAATTTTTTCCTTTTGTGTCTGGCTTATTTCACTTGTAATGTTTTCAAGGTTCACCTATGTTGTAGCATGTGACAGAATTTCATTCTTTATGGCTAAATTATGTATCATTGTATGTGTATACCATGTTTTATTTATCCATTCATCTGTTGATGGATGCAGGGTGGTTTTTACAAGAATTAAAAATGAAGCCATCTGATGTGAATGTTACCACAATAAAAAACAAACAAATAAATGAATAAAGTATCTGGCAAATAATAGGCACGTTGTCTTCTTTTCACTTCTTTTTTGTACCAAATAGTGGAGCAGTGGCAAAATATGAAACAGTGCAACTCTCTCAGAAACTTATTAGCTATGTCTTTTGAGAGATTATTGGATTTGCTAAACTACATTTATCATATCATTTTCAAAGAATGATGAGCATCGCAATAAATGATCCATATTTACATTGGCTGGCACTATTTCCTTCCGTTTTAGCTTCAAAACCTACCTCGAATTACTCCTATAAAGAACTCATTCATTGTAACTAGACACCTTGCAATTAAAAGATTTACTATTCTCGACCGCTTTCCCCTCCTTATATTTTTGTACAAGGATCATCAGTATCAATACCAAATGAAGCAGAAACCATACCCTAGGTATCCAGATGACTCAAGCTTTTCTCTAGATGCCTAAAATACCAAACATGAATACCAATAGTTGCACCTAAAAGATATCCAACTTTCAATCACAGAGCATTAGAACTCTGAGAAACCTTGGAACTTGTTCACCTTGATACTTATTTTTCTTTGTAATCACTGCCTCTCCAAGAGGGAGAAAACACCTTCCAAAGTTCCTCACAACACAAATATTAATATATCCTGTTTGCCTTGCAAGTTCCTTTGGGAAATTATTTCCCTGCATTTCTTCATATTTTCTTCATTCATTCAACTATTAAACCCCTATTCTCTACTATTTTTTTCTGTATACCTGGTAGTTGCTAGAGAATAGGGGTATACCAGGTATACAGAAAAAAATAGGACAAAGCCTCTGCCTCCTGCTGCATAAACAAGTGGTTACAATCCAATTTGACACATGCTATAAAAAAGTATGAACAAAGCTCTGTGGAATACAAGAGAGCCTGAGAATTCAGGGAAGGCCTCTAGAAGGTAAAGTTATCATCTGACCCTGAACCTTTCTCTGAATTTAATGAGCTGTTCCTCTCCACTCATGCTCTCATCCAAACCAAAGATTTCACCTGCCTATATAGAATCCTACATAATTCACAGGAAGTGTCTTCATCATTTGTACCGACATAGACTTCAAGGCAAATCCATAAATCATTTCTAATTGACCCCAGATTGCATTAGCTCTTTAGAGGATTTTTCTTTTGTTGGTGGTTTTTAAGAAGTAGATCAACTTTCCTAATCACTGTTTACTGAGACCAATACAGAAATCAATTCATATTCCTGGGAAAATTTGCCTAAAAATTTTAAGTGGTCACCACAAAGATAATCACTTATGTATGCATGCAAGGCAAAGCTGGTATAACAGCATTAGAACTTTTTTTTGCCTAACTACATGAAATCAACAAGTGGTTTTTTGGGGGTTTTGTGTTGTGTTTTTTTTTTTTAATCACTGCTAGTTAAACGGGCTAAATACATTCTCAATTCAATCAGAAAAAAAAAATTTAAACAAAATTTTAAACTAATTCCCCAAAAAGACTTCTTAAAAATATCTTGAAGCAAGTACAAAGATAGTAATTATCAAATACAGAATACACAAGAAGGGAAAAATTAAAATTTCTTAGCCTAAAAGATCCAAATTTCTGCCAAAATCTGTATAAATAGCTCATCTCATAACAATGGGCAAGATCATCAGCAGGACTTTTTAACATATAATTATCAGCAAGTAATCTAAATGTAAACATTATTTAACAACCTCAACATTGAGGACAGCACCTGAAATGTTTGTTCAATTGTGTCCAACTCTGTAAAATATATGTAATAAAGACTTTCACACTGCATTTCTTTGTCTCCATTTTTATGAAACCGTAAGATAGTAGGTGTACATTAAATCTTCATCAGACAGAACACAGAACAATGCAAATCAGAATAGTGCCTATGTGGTTCTAAATTCCTTTTCTTTGGATATATTTACTTTCAACAAAGATTAGAATTTAAGATGCAATTTTCCTAAGTGTTTCCAGGACTTTAAACATTACCTTCCCTAATACACCTCCAAAAAGAGAACAGGATTCCTTAGATCCTATCTATTCCTAATTTTAGAGACTATGAAAAGGAAATAAATATCTTAAATACTTTCATTTTTCTTGCAAATAAAATTATCAACAAACTAGTCAGGATTACCATTTGTGCCACATTTTATTCCTACACATAAAACAGTTGCTAAAGCTCATGAATGAAGAGTAATTGGAAAATAAACTCCAAAACCCTTAGAAATATACATTGCATTAAACTGTATCAACATTAGTGTTTACTAAAGATTTTGTAAATTCTTTTTTATGTAACATTATAAAGCTATGAAATTAAACTCGTGACCTTTGAAATCTACAAAGTAAACTTTGTAGTAAAATATTTTAAATACCAAAGACAGATTTTTTTATGTCCAAACGAATTTTAATTTTACAGATCCTGTGTGATAAACAAAGGAAGTTTAGCTTAACAGTGGACAACACAAATTCCCATTTCTTAGGCAACAAACATTTTTGCATCTAGTCTTTTCTGACTCGCCAAGGCTATTGTTCACGGAAAAGAAGACCAAGTAATAAAAAAAACTGCTAACCATATGATCTAAACACACATTTGTCAAAAGCATTTTATTTGGATCAACTACTTCTACCATCTCGCCCTCATCCAACCCCTAGGGATTTGGGGAATACTCGCTGACTAAAAGACAGTTGATTTCGTTAGCACCTGTCGCCATTCTCAGATGTATCGAGTTGGCCAAAACAGCTTGTAATTTTTTTTTAAAGATTATGACTCTTTAGAAAGTGGGAACTCACTAGGCTTGAGTTCACCAAGTTTTCCAAAATATCGTGCTTCTCGATTCCTCCCGTTTTCAAAAAGTGACCCCGTGGCACACTTTGTCGGCGGTTGGCGGGGGTACACAATGACGCGGGAACTCGACGGAAAGCCCTCCAAACGAACAAAACCAAGGGGCAGAACAGCTCGACCCTCCCCTCAAACTTAACCTCAAGCCAGACGGGAAGGCGAAGGCAGTCCGGCACGGCCACGGGGATTTCAGGCTGCTCCGGGGGAAATGTCACAGGTGCGGCCACTCGGAGTCCGGTCCCCGCACGCCGTCCGGGCCGCCGCGGCCCCGCCGACCCGCGCGCCCGAGGGGAGGGGGCGTGGGGCCGAGCCCGCCCACCCGCGCCCGCACGCCCCTCTCCCGCCTGCTGTCAGGCCCCAGTGTCACTGCCCCTTCCTCGCGCCGAGCTCCCCCGAGACACAGTCCGTCCTTTGTCTGAGTGCTCTCTCGGCGGCGAGGTCCCACCAACTTGTGTGTGTCCCGTCCTACCCGGCGCTCCACACAAAGGAGACTTGGGCTCGGGCGGCCAACCCGCCCCGGACACCCGAGCGCCCCGGCCCGGCCCCGCGCCTCTGAAGGGGCGGGCACGCGGGAGGACCCTCCGCACGACCCCCGCGGCGCCCGCCCCGGCCCCCGCCTCGGGTCTTGGGGTCCGGCACTGCCCGCCCGCGGGGTGGCGCAGGCCAGCTCCGACTCACGGCCCCCTTCTGAGGGGTGTCTCCTCACCCCGCCTGCAGAAGCGGCGCCCCGAGAGAGCCCGCTGAGGGCGATACCCGGACGGGCAAAGCGGCGGCGGGAAGGTCCCGGCGCCGCCGCCGCCGCCGCCCCGCGCCCGGCTCCAGAGCCCGGCCGGCCGGCGGACCGCCCGACAGCGGCGCGTTACCTGCGCCCCAGCCCGCGCCGCTCCCGCGCGCCGCTCCCGCGAACTGCCACTGCCGCCGGGGCTCCGCCGCCTTCTGCGTCCCAGTGGGTGTCGGACGCTCCCGGACCGAGCGCCAAACCCGGCAGCCCAATCGCCATCGCTTTTATTTGGCCCCCCCGTCCAACCAAGCGCCGCCCCGATTGGCGGGACGCGAGCGGGCTCCTGTCCAATCACAGGGCCCGCCGGGCGCCGAGGCGCCGAGCCAGCCCCACGCAGAGGCGCCCGCGGGACTCCGCCGGGCCGAGCCGGCGGCGCGCGTGCGCGTGCGCGCGGGTGGCAGCCGGGGGACGCGGACGCCCAGTGGAAGCGCCGCTCGGGCTCTTTGTTCTTTCACTGAAGGCTCGGCGCCTCTCAGGAAGGGGACGGGGGGCCTGTGGAGCCCGAAGTGCGGGCCGCGGGCGGGAGGCGGGCAGGGTGGGATGGCGGGAACCGGCCGGAGGGCGGGACGGCGCGCTCGCGGCGCTTGGCGGGAACCGTCGCCTCGGAGTTCCCGGGCCGGAGGGGCGGGGCGGGGCCGAACGCCAAGTTTGAACCAGTTCAAAACTCGGGGGTGGTAACGGTTTCAACTGCCGCGCTCTTTCCCCGCGCGCGGAGCCGAGGCCGGGACGCGCGGGCCGGCCGGACGCGCTCTGGGACCCCGGCTCGTCCTGGGCGAGGAGCTGCGACCCTCCCGCGCTCCGGAGGGGCCGCTGCGTCTGTGCCCGAGCCGGGCGCCCTACCCAGGACTTCTGTCGGCCGCTGCCCCTTCGGCCGGCCCCCAGCCCGCCGGTGGAGCCGCGGTGCCCATCGCCTTTGGAACCTGGGCAAGGCGCCGTTCAGTTACTTCCAGTTCCTCACTCAAGGCGCCTTGTTCAGACCCGTCCAGTGTTTAGATCCAAGCACGTGTCCACGTTAAAAATCGTGTGTGCAGAATGAGTGTGGGTCACTGGCCCCGTGCTAACGCCCCTGTAAAGCGTTAGGATGATTGCCAAGTTTTCAATGACTTAGAAGTGATTGATACTGGAGTAAACCTGCCTCAACCCAGAGGAATTAAGAATAGTCTGTTTAGGATACAATCTACCCTTTTGCTTAATTAAGAATAGTCTGTTTAGGATACAATCTACCCTTTTGCTTAATTAAGAATAGTCTGTTTAGGATACAATCTACCCTTTTGCTTAATCTGGCAACAAGGTTAGGGTTATTTCGAATTTATTTTTAGATACAGCTACAAGGCAAAAGAACCACTCATCCATATAAACTAGGGTCCCATATTGAGAGTTCAGACGGGGGGGAAAAAATGGTCAACGATGAACTGTTGCGTTAAAAGCCTAAAGATTTCACGTGGATGCCTCTCTCTCTCTCTCTCTCTCTCTCTCTCTCTCTCTCTCTCTCTCCCCCCCCCCCACTCTTAACTGAACAGAAATGGAGAAATGCTCGGGTGAGGATTAAAAAATAATAAAAATAAAAGCCTAAAGAAACCGTGTTTTATATTATTAGATATGTTTTCAAATGACTAAGTTTTATTTTTATTTTCTTTTATCCTCACCTATTTTTGTTCAGATAGAGTGGGAGGGAGAGAGGGAGAGGGAGGGAGAGAGAGAGAGAGAGAGAGAGAGAGAGAGAGAGAGAGAGAGAGAGAAACATCCACACGAAAGGTACACATCAAGTGCCCCAACCAGGGCCGAGGATGAATCGCAACCGAGGTACATGACCTTGACCGGTATGGAACCTGCGACTCATTGGTCCGCAGGCCATACTCTATCCGCTGAGCCAAACCGGCCAGGGTAAATGACTGTTTTTAATAAACTACGATTCATTTGATTTAGCCCATAATTACACCACTTGTCCTAAATCATCATTCCATTCCACACATATATTCCAAACAAATTCAGTGTTGGAAGTGTATGTGGAGGGAAGCCAAGAGATAGACTGAAAAAATTGTGTGCCCAAATAAAAGCACAATTATGAATAAATGATAAGAAGTATGCAAAAGTAGGTTATGCATCTGAGATGTGCCTATAAAATAATGTAACAGTTCCACCTGTCATGCACCTAACAGTCACTAATACATTCATATTCCATAGTAAAAGGTTTCCACCTAGACCAGTAATTGACATTTGATTTTTAACCAGCAATTTAAACCTCAAAAGTTAATTGCTTATCTCTAAGTTGCTTCTCAAATTGCTGATTTTATCTGTTCCTTATATTAGATATTAAAACAATACGGGCATCTTTTATCTTTTTTTAATCCTCACCTGAGAACATTTTTGCACCAATCTTCAGATAGAGCTGGAGAAAGAGAGGGGGGAAAAGAGAGAGAGAGAAACATCAATGCCAGAGACACATCGACTGGTTGCCACCCACACGACCCCAACCGGGGCGGGGACAAACTGCAACCGAGGTATGTGCCCTTAACCGGAGAGCCCAGGACTCTCCAGTCTGTAGGCCGACCCTCTAACTGCTGAGCCAAACCAGCCAGCTGCCATCTTTTTTATTTTAATCAAGGAAATTAGCAGAAAGCAATTCAAAGCAATATATAAACAAATCCAGCACAGTGTGAAACATGAATTGCTAAGGCATTTAGAATCAAGGAATGATGTTGGATCAAGATGTTCCCAAAAAAACTCTGGGAAAAGGGAATTTTAGCTGGACCCAGAAGAAAGCATAAGATCTCTAGTGAAGGGTCAAGGAGGGCACTTGAGGTAGGAATGAAAATCTATGCAGAGCAATTGTATGAAATATCGCTAGAGCTGAGAGTTCCGATTGGTGAAAGAGTAGATTTGGAGAGCTAAGTAGGGCTATATTAAATATAATACATTAAGTAGAATATAATGTACATATTTAAGTTAATAGAAGGCTGAACTGCAGCAGAAAGCAGGGATACCAGTGGATCACAGGATTGTCTTAATTTGGTGGTGACATTAGCCAGTTAAGCAAGATATTTTAGGTCACAGTGACTGCAGGAAAAAAGGGATAATTTGAAACTATTGTAAAATGACTTAATTAGCCCTAGCCAGTTTGGCTCAGCAGTTGGAGCGTCGGCCTGCGGACCAGAGAGTCCCGGGTTCGGTTCCCACTATGGGCACATACCAAAAAATAAAAATAAAATGACTTAATTATACATCGAGGGCATATGATATCTTGCAACTCTATTTTGTATATTGACAAAGGAAAATTGGGAGGGAGAAGTACAGCTGACCCTTGAACAATGTGGGGGTTAGGGGCACCAACAACACATACACACACACACACACACACACACACACAGTCAGAATCCACGTGGACGAAAAAGGGGCCACGTACTAAACATGACAAGCTCAGGGGAGGCCTGCATGACAGGCCTTACAAACTCAGAGACCTAAAGTACGAAGATCTGAAATTAAAACTTCCTAACTAAAAGCAAGTCATGGTGGGTAGTCATGTCCTAGGCCAGTATCTGCCTTGACAAAGGTCAATCTTTACCTTAACTGAGCCTTTCTATTGTGCTTTGCATCTGCCTTAACATACCTTTGGAATATCAGAGTAATTTCCTTTTTCTAGACCCCTCAGGGCACAATCTCCCACCAGGAGACCACAGCTTCCTTCAATGTGTCTTTGTTCTCCCACACACCATCTCTATGTGCTGTAAATGTTCATTGTTAACTATCTTATACCCACCAATGTAAAAGAGGTATGTGTCTACCCATTTTACTTTTCATCCAGTCTCAGAGATTTCCATACTTTGTTTTCTCCTGCCTTCCTAATCTATCACCAGTGGATTTCATGGAACCCCCTTACAACTTCCCCTTTGATTCTGATGTATAGCCCTGGCTGGTTTGGCTCAGCGGTTGGAGCTCAGCCTGCGGACCAGAGAGTCTCAGGTTCGGTTCCCGCTAGGGGCACATACCAAAAAATAAAAAAATAAAAAAAAAAATAATGTGTCCTCGGGTGATTCTGATGTATAAAGTAAATGGTAAAACAGCCATTTTCTCAGTCTGTGGAGATTTTGCTTCCTGGCAGTTGTCATCAGTTTGGTTCAAATAAACCCTGGCTAGGTGGTTCAGTTGGTTGGAGCGTCGTTCTGTACACCAAAAGTTTGATTCCTGGTCAGGGCACATACCTACGTTGCAGGTTTGAACCCCGGTTAGGGTTTTAGGGCACATACAGGAGGCAATCAATTCTCACATTGATGTTTCTCGCTCGCTCTCCTTCTCTCTCTAAAAATCAATTAAAAACATATCCTCAGGCCCTGGCTGGTTTGGCTCAGTGGTTAGAGCGTCGGCCCACAGACCAATGAGTCATGGGTTCGATTCCAGCCAAGGGCACCCATACCTCGGCTGTGGTTCGTCCCCAGCCCCGGTCAGGGTCATGCAGGAGGCAACCTGTCGATGTGTCCCTCTCACATTGATGTTTCTCTCTCTCTCCCTCTCTCCCACTCTATCTGAAGATAGATAAATAAATAAATAAATAAATAAATAAATAAATAAATACAAATATGTCCTCAGGTGAGGATTAAAAAAAAAAGTTCTCTACAGGTTTGGACATTTCCTATGTCAACAACATATAACTTTTGACTCCCCAAAAACTTAACCACTAATAACCTACTGTTGACTTGAAGCCTTCCTTATAACATAACTAGTTGAATGTATTTTGTATGTTATATGTATTATATACTGTGTTCCTACAATAAAATAATCTAGAAAAAAGAAAGTTACTAAGGGAATCATAAGGTTCATCTCTGAGTTTTTTCTAATTGTTGCATATCTCCAAAATCATTTTCAATATATTTTTTTTCTTTATTGATTTTAGAGAGAGAGGAAGGGAGAAAGAGAGAGAGAAACATCAATGAGAGAGAACATCGAATGGCCGCCTCCTGCGTGCCCCACACTGGGGATTTGGCCTACAACCTGTGCATGTGCCCTGAGTGGGAATTGAACCAGTGACTTCTTGGTGCATGGGTCAATAGTCAACCACTAAGCCACACCAGCTGGGCTGTATTCGTTTTTTATGCTTTAAAAAGTCATTTGAAGGTTTCCAAGCAGGAAAGGCAAGATAACATGTGTAAGTGTGTGTGTGTGTGAGTGTGTGTGCGCGCGCGTGCGCACCTGTGTGCATGTGTCTGTGCATACATGTGTGTGTGCTCGAATGCTATTTACTAAAGGGGCCTAGATGAAGCAGAAAGCCAAGCTGAACACAAAGGTGGATGTGAACAGTGAGAGTCACCAAGTTTTTTCGTTTCTTTGTAAAGATGCTCAGATTATAGTTATGACACTACTGGTAGGTCATTCTGTCCTTGGTTACAGACAGAGATTCACTATTACAGTTATGGGATAAAACCAAAAATGGAGGGTTAAAGTCAGAAGTCAGGATGTAGCTCTGCCTGATTCACTGTTGTAGCCCTCAGGGTCTAGCATTGCTCACACACCACGTGACCTCAGGGTTTTCCTAGGGGAACAGGAGAAAGTTGAGTGCAAAGTTCAGGCTATCAGCATCACAGTTCTCTTTCAACCCCTTGAAAGGGGCTTACTTCTCAAACACATTCATTTATTCTCACATTCAACAAGTATTTATGGAGCAGTTACTAAGTGGAAGATACTGTTCTAGGAGCAAGGGATACAATGTGAGCAAAACAAAAATCCCTGTCTTGGTGGAACTGATGTTTTTAGGGGAGAGAAACAAACAGGAAACAAATTATATTGCATATGAGATAGGGATAAATAAAATGGAAAGAAAACATTGCATGGAAGGAGGAAAGTACTAAGTGCAAATGCTGTAATCAGGGTGGGCCTCCTTGAGATGGTGACATTTGAAGAAAAACTTGAAGGAGGTGACAAGAGTGTTCTAGGCAGAGAATGGCAAGTGTCTGGGGCCCAGCATGGGAGCCTGCCTAGAGTGTTCCAGAAACAGGAACGGAGAGAGAGAGAGAGATGAGGCCAGAGAGGTGAGGGGGCCCTGTGGGCCATTGTTAGGACTTTTTTTTTAAACAAGTCAACTTTTTTTTTTTTTATCCTCACCGGAGGACATTTTTGCATTTATCTTCAGATAGAGTGAGAGGGAGAAAGGGAGGAAGAGAGAGAGAGAGAAACATTGATGTGAGAGAGACGCGTTGAATGGTTGCCACCCACATGACCCCAACCGGGGCCGGAGACAAAGTGCAACCGAGGTACGTGCCCTTAGTGGGAATCGAACCCAGGACTCTCTGGTCCGCGGGCCGATGCTCTAACCACTGAGCCAAACTGGCCAGGGCAGGACTTTTCCTAAGTGAGAGGATTTCATGCCGAAAGATGATAGATAGTTTAATCAAGATCAGTCTAGCTGTTGTGTTGAGAGTAGCCTGAAGTGGAGCAGGGTCCAAATCAGATGACAGTTACAAGTCTATTGTCATCATCCAGTCAAGAAATGACTATGACAGGAACCAAACTGGTAACAGTAGAGCTGGGGGGAAATGATCAGAGTATGGACATATTTGGAGGGTTAGGGAATAGGATTTGCCAACAGATTGGATATAAGATGCAAAAACGATGAAAATAAGCCTGTGGGTAAGCAAGTGAGTCATAACAGAGTTGGAGGCCGCAGGGGCAGTAAGACCAGGAGGGGCCGTGGGGATGGAGGTTTGGAGATCAGAGGTGAGTTTGGGATGCCTGTTTTCAACCAAGCAGAGACGTCAAGGTGGTAAATTATTGCTGGGAGAAAAACTTATCCTCTACCAATTTAGGTCCTAGTTCGGGGCCTGCAAAATCACTGAGGAGGAGAAAAGTTTATTACGCCTGCAGAGTGCTGTACCCAGAGGAATTCCCCAGACAGCTAGAGGTAAAGGTGTATATACCAGCCTCATAAAGAGCAGGGGAGGGGTTTGCGGCTTCAAAGGATGGAAGGTTTCTGATGAGACTTGTTTAAACAACTTTTTCGGAGGGGTGGGGGTGGGAGGGGCAGTGAGGAATGTCCCAGTGCCCAAAGTCAGTCACGTCTTTGACTGGAGGCATGGGAGGGGTTAGGTAGCTGACTCTCCTAAAGCTCTGCTTTACTCAGATAATGGAAGTTCAGATAAGTTCCTTCAGTACCTGTTGTAGCCCAGAGATTTTCACTTTGAAGCAATCTTGACACCACTTCTGGTCTCAAGAAATCCTGCATTATACAGGTCTTGAGTCAGGGGAGAGGCTGTGACAAGGAATATCAGTTTGGGAATTATTGGCATATGAATGGTCCTTGAAACCAAGGGAAGGAGTGTAGATAGAAAAAAAGTTCAAGCTACTCCAATGGGAAAAGGTTACAGAGGGGAGGAGAAACCACTGAAGACAGAGGAGCACGGGCCAGAGTGGGGAAGCTGGAAGCCAAAGGAAGCAAGTGTCTCAAAGAGGAAAGAGTAATCGTTGCATAACCTGTGCTAACAGGTCCAGCGAGATGTCTGAGACTCGACCCTTAGATTTAGCAGTGTAAAGGTCACTGGTGACTTCACTAAGACAGTTTCAGTGGGCTGGTTGGAGTGGATTCCATAGTGAGTTGGAGAAAAGATTGGAGATAGCCATTTTAGACAACCCCCTCAAGGATTTTGCTGAAAAGGATGGGAGAGAAAATATAACTGGAAGAGTAAGTGGGATCAAGAGAAAGATTTTAAGAGAAATCATGTGCCATTTGGTACACTGATGATAGATCCAGTGGCGAAGGGAAAATCGATGATTCAGGAAAAAGAATATTGCCGAAGCAACATCCTTGAGTGTGTTAGAAGGGATGGATTCCACAACTTGAACAGGTGAAAGGATGGAGGATGTAGCCTTTGCTGGGAGGGTGCATAGGACAGAAGGTAGAGCGTGTGGATATAAATGCAGGTACAGCCTGGACAGTGTGGCTCAGTGGATTGAGCATTGTCCCATGGACTGAGAGGTCCAGGTTCAATTCCCAGTCAGGGCATATGCCCGGGTTTCAGGCTCGATCCCCAGTAAGGGGCATGCAGGAGGCAGCCGATTGATGTTTCTTACATCGATGTTTCTATCTCTCTCTCCCTTCCTCTCTGTAAAAAATCAATAAAAACCTATTTTAAAAAATAAAAATAAATGCAGGTACATGGGTAGATTTGATAGAAATTTACATCTGATTGCAACAGACGCCCATTGGTAATTACCTGATTGAGAATGAGTAGTGTCCAAATGAGTATGCGGTTTGTTAGGGTGAAAAAAATGTGTAGAGCGTATATTGCTATCAGTTCCCCCTTCTTGGTCTTAAAAGAATTTCTGAGTCCTAATGGAGATAGAAAACTGATGGTTTTGGTTTTAAGCATCTGGAGTACAGAACAAAAGTGAAAAAACTAAACGTTTTTGGAGGACACACGAAAAGCCAGGAGGATATAAAATGTGAGTAAGAAGTCCGAGCTCTTCGAAATTGTACTTGCAGTCATTAAGGAAATGCAAATCAAAACCTCAATGAGATACTACTTCCAACCCACTAGGATGGCTATAATAAAAAAAGACAGACAGTAACAAGTGTTTGCAAGGATACAGAGAAATTAGAACCCGCAGGCATTGCGGGTGAAGGGTGAAATGGTGTAGCCTCTTCTGACACCGGCAGGCAGTTCTGCACAGGATTGAACAGAAAGAGTCACCATATGAATCAGCAGTTGCACTCCCAGGAATATACCCAAGAGGAATGAAAATATGTATGCAGGCAAAACCTTGTACATGAACATTCATAACAGTATGGGGGTTCAGAAACAGCCATCCTGAGATGTGCCTCTGTGGTAGGTGGATCTTGGGGGCTAAAGGCTCAAGAAAAATTTCTGCCCTTCCCTAACTACCTGGAAGAACTTGGATTGAGGACCTTGCCCATAATAAGAGACTATCAGAGATAACCTCTTTTGACCTATTTATAGGGCAGGGCAAACTACTAGTTACTAAACACTGCTCTCCCTGTAGGTCCTACAGTGTAGGACCATTAGACGCCCCCAAGGCACCTTACCCCATCCCTACCTCAGAAAGTCACAGAGACCCATTTTCACCTCCTGTCTTTTTTTTTTTTTTTTAATTTTTTTATTCTTTATTGATTTTTAGAGAGAGAGGAAGGGAGAGGGAGAGAGAGATAGAAACATCAATAAGAAAGAACATCGATTGGCTGCCTCCTACATGCCCCCCACTGGGGATCTGGCCCACAACCAGGGCATGTGCCCTGACTGGGAATCGAACCGGCGACCTCTTGGTGCGTGGGTCAACGCTCAACCACTGAGCCACACCGGCTGGGAGCCTCCTGTCTCTGACTCTCTCATGTATTCGGGATTTGCATACATATATATGTAATTAAATTTGGTTATTTTCTCTTATTAATCTTTCTCATGTCTATTTGATTATTAGAGCAGTGAACGAACCTTGAGAGTAAAGTATCTCCCCCCCCCCCAAAAAAAAAGCACTAATATTCACAATAGCCAAAAAGTGAAAATAACCCAACTGTCCATCAACTGGTAAATGGATAAACAAAATCTGGCCCTGGCCAGTTTGGCTTAGCAGTTAGAGCGTCAGCCTTCAGACCACAGGGTCTTGGGTTCAATTCCCAGTCAAGGGCGTGTACCTGGGTTGAAGGTTCAATCTCTGGCCCTGGGCAGGGTCATGCAGGAGACAACCAATCGATGTGTCTCTCTCACATCAATGTTTCTCTCTCTCTCCCTCTCTCTCTATCCCTCCCTTCCACTCTATCTAAAAATCAATGGGAAAGTATCCTTGGGTGAGGATTAACAACATTTGATAAGTGTATTCAATAGAATATTATTCAACAATAAACAGGAATGAAGTACTGATACATGATACAACATGGATGAACCTCAAAAACATGGTAAGAAAAGAAGCTAGACACAAAAACCACATACTGTATGGTGCCATTTATAAGAAATATCTAGAATGTTCAGGTCTATAGAGACAGAAAGTAGATTAGCCATTGCCTGGGGCTGGAGGGGGAGGAGAGAGTGGGAGGAAGGAGGAGTGACCACTAAATTGTCAAGGTTTGGGGGGGGATGATGAAAATGTTCTAAAATTAGATTATGACAATGATTGTACAACTCTGTAAATATACTACAAACCACTGAATTGTACAGTTTCAAAGGTTGAACTTTATGGTATATAAATTACATCTCAAAGTTATTTTTAAAAAGAAGGAGGAAAGGGTGACCACTCAGGGAAACAAAGACAGGAAAATTGGATTAGACATTCCTCCCACCAAAAGATCCTACTTCCAGGAAAGGTCTTGACAACTTATTCAAGGATAAAATAAGTCCTCTATGCATGAAAGAAGAAGACCCCTGAGCCATCAGTCAAAGCCTAAGGAAAGTCCAGGAAGTCAGTTGCTTGAAAATAAAATCTTAAGGCCCAAAACAGCAACAAAATTGTCCTAGAATCAAACTTAAAACAAAACAAAAAAAAACTTTGAGGTCTCCAGAAAAGGAAACACTACATGCTTTTTTGATCACTGCACCTAAAAGAATTAAGAAATGGGGACTGGGGCAGGAAAAGAACAGAGATTCTGCTAAATAAAGACAAATGGGTACCCTTTAGGCTGAAAACACAAAGGTTGAGAAGTGAATCAAGTGTTCAAGTTCTCTGAAAACACATGTGATCTGGATAAAGTAAATCCAGGTTTTCCCATTGAATCCCAAGATGTTTCATTAAAAAGCCCTGCTTAGCCCTGGCCGGTTTGGCTCAGCGGTTGGAGTGTCGGCCTGTGGACCAGAGAGTCCTGGGTTCGGTTCCCACTAGGGGCACGTACCAAAAAAAAAAAAAAAAAAAGCACTGCTTACATTCTCTACAATGTATATTGAAAACAATTAAGTATTACTTCATTTGGTAAGTGACAAGCTTAAAAAACTCATTGCCTAAAAATACAGTGTAATTAGACAAACATAAAAGAGTTTAAAATGTTTGCATAAATATTTAAAAGTCTGAGCCATACACGACCATTCATTTATGCACTCAAATGACATTTACTTAATGCTTGCTGTGGTCCATGATCAGGATTATAGATGAAGGAGGGAGGAAAGGGACATAAAAATTCTCAAGAAAGCAAGAGGAAAGGAAGAACAGAAGGGATGGCCACTTCCCTGGGCCTCTCAAAGTCATCATTGTCTAGGATCTCAAAATCAGTGTGTGACCCTGAATCAGGACCAGTCAGGCTCAGTGAGGTTTCTGACAGAGGAATTTTCTCTCTCACTCTCTCTTTTTTTAATAGTTGATTGATTTTTAGAGAGAAAGAAAGGAAGAGGGAGAGAGAGAGAGAGAAACATCGATGTGAGAGTGCAACATCTATAGGCTGCCTCCTGCACGCCCCCTGGGCGTGTGCCCTTGACCGTAAATTCAACCCATAACCTCCCATAACCTCCCGGTGCTCGCCAGGAGAACGCCCAGGGAGCTGAGCCACACCAGCCAGGAGTGACAGAGGGGTTCTTGAGTTACTGGATGGGGTGGGTGAGCTTTGAGATAGACCTCTCTAGAGAATAGATCTTGCCAATAACAAGATCCTGAGCCTGATTTTTTCCTGTTGTTCCTCGTCCAGGATGGTGCCCACCTCAAACTCTTAGATGTCCTTGGTGGGTTTGAGCTGCATGGTTCTCTATTCACCTGTGTCCTCCTGCACCGTGGGCCAGGGGGCAGAGCACACACAGAGCTGGCATTGTGGCCTCTGCTGGCACAGGACACCAGGCACAGACAAGTCAGGCAACTCCTCTGTCTTTTGCAACTATTGACATGTCACTTTGCAATTCTTAGTGTTCTAGTGACTGTTGACAACAGACATTTCCTACCATGAAAAGAAGAGCATGCTCTGATTCAATATTTTTAATATAAGAAACATTTCCAACTGCAGAAATTCATTCCTAACTTGAGGAGAAAATATTTTCCCACTGATGAAATTTATCAAACTGGTGTATAATCTTTTGGGAAGAAAAGCAGGAGCAGTGATAAAACTTCAGCTGGGAACCATATGTTTTTTTAAAAAAGCAGCCATTTTAAACTGATTTTAAACTGAGGGCAATGTATCAACGATAGAGCTGACTGATTCTGCAATGTTCTCACACATCTAACGCAGGAAACTTTTGCAAAAAACATCACTGAACGTAGAATGTTGCACTGGAAACTGACCTTGTAAGTTATATTTCTTCCTTTTTTTTTTCTTTTGTGTGTGTGTGTGTGTGTGTGTGTGTGTGTATATTTATAAGTTACTATTTGAATACAGTACTTTCATACAAAGATTATCCCAGGATAAACTCAAAAGAATGATCAATTGCTCAGTAGCTTATATCTTATAAATGCAAAAGAAGCCCTGGCCGGTTTGGCTCAGTGGTTGGAGCGTCGGCCTGCGGACCAGGGAGTCCTGGGTTCGATTCTGACCAAGGGCACGTACCCCGGTTGCGGTTCGTCCCCAGCCCAGGTTGGGGTTGTGCGGGAGGCAACCACTCGATGTGTTTCTCTCACATGAATGTTTTTCTCTCTCTCTCTCCCTCCCACTCTGTCTGAAGATAAATGTAAAAATATCCTGGGATGAGGATTAAAAAAAAAAGTCCTGGCCAGTGTGCCTCAGTTGGTTGGGCATCGCCCTGTGCACCAAAAGGTTGCCAGTTTGATTCCTGGTCAGGGCCTTGGGCTCTATTACTGGTAGGGGGCAAGTAGGAGACAGCTGATCCATATTACTCTTACATCTATGTTTCTCTCTCTCCCTCTCCATCTAAAAATCTTTTATTTTTAAACCCTCACCCAAGGACATTTTTGCATTTATCTTGAGATAGAGCAGGAGGGAGAGAGATAGAGAAACATTGACGGAGAGAGACACACATCAAGTGGTTGCCACCCACACAACCCCAACTGGGGCTGGGGACCAACTGCAACCGATGTACGTGCCCTTAGCAGGAACTGAACCTGGGCCTCTCTGGTCCATGGGCCAACGCTCTAACCGCTGAGCCAAACCAGCCAGGGCTAAAGAAAAATCTTTAAAAAAAAAGAAAAGAGTATATAACAGTCAGTGCACACTAGTACAATCTTCTCAGTAAAAAGAGATTCATTTTGCCCATAATTTTATTATTTTCATACCTTACATTATTTCTCAAGCCAATGTCTTTTTCTTTTAATATGTTTTTATTGATTTTTTTTTTAGAAAGAGAGGAAGGGAGAGCTAGAAACATCGATGTGAGTGAGAAACATTGATTGGCTGCCTCCTGCACTCCCCCTACTGGGGATCGAGCCCGCAACCTGGGCATGTGCCCTGATCAGGAATCTAACCGGGACCTCTCAGTCCATGGGAGGACGCTCAATCCACTGAGCCACACTGCTGGGAAAGCCAATGTCCTTTTAAAGTAGGCTGGGTTCTAGCAGAAAATAATGAGATTAAATTTTTTCTAAGGTGTTAAGTCACTTCAACCTTGAGACCATAATAATGATAAGTGTTTTGATAACATTTTAAAGAATCTACTCAGATGTTGATCCCAGATTATTGTTTTGTGTGCCAAATGCCCAAACTAGCATTGTTTTGCAGGATAAACAAACCAATTCCATTGTATCCAATGGACTAAGTCAAACTCTCTCTCTCTCGTTCTTTATTTTTTTTGGTATTTTTTTTTCTATGACATTTGTGTTTGTTTTTAATTAACTGTCTTTTTTTTTCAGATTATAAAGGAAATGAAAATTGCACCTAACCCATCATCCAAAGAAAACCATATTGGTGCATTCACTTTGTCTTGAAAGCACTTTTTAAATTTAATTTTAAAATATGTTTCTCATTATAAAAGGAATACATGCTCATTCAAGAAATTTGTCAAATGTCCCTTCTTTTGTCTTTTTATTGAATTTATTGGGGTGACATTGCTTAATAAAATTATATAGGTTTCAGGTGTACAATTCTATAATACATCATCTGTATATTGTATTGTGTATTCACCACCCCAAGTCAAGTCTTCTTCCATCACCATTTATTCCCCCCTTTACCCTCTTCTACCTCCTCCATCCCCTTTCACACTGGTAACCCCCATAGTGTTGTCTGTGTCTATGAATTTTTTTTTGCTTAATCCTTTCACCTTTTTCACCCAGTCCCTAACCCACCTTCCCTCAGCTATCAGTCTGTTCTCTGTATCTATGAGTCTGTTTCTATTTTGTTTGCTACTTTAGTTTGCTCATTAGATTGCATATATTGTCTTTCTCTGACTGGCTTATTTCACTTAGCATAATCCTCTCCAGGTCAATCCATGCTATCCAAAGGGTAAGAGACCCTCCTTTTTTATGGCCAAGTAGTATTCCATTATGTAAACGTACCACAGCTTTTTTATCCACTCATCTACTGATGGGAACTTGGGCTGTTTCCAAATCTTAGCTATTATAAATAACGCTGCAATGAACATAGGGGTGCATATATTCTTTAGAATTAGTGTTTCAGATTTTTTCGTATATATTCGTATGACTCGTATATATCCCCGGGTCAAAAGGCAGTTAGTTCCATTTTTAATTTTTTGAGGAAATCCATACTGTTTTCCACAGTGGCTGCTCCAGTCTGCATTCCCACCCACACCACACGAGGGTTTCCTTTTCCCCACACCCTCGCCAGCACTTGTTCTTTGTTGATTTATCATGTCACACATTCTTAATAAACTTGTATTTTTCAAAATATGATGTTAGTGAAATGCAAGGATCTGAGGAAAAACACTCATACATGTTGGGATAATTAAAGGACAAAATGTTTTAGGAAGGCACTTGGGAAATATTTGTCATTATTGAGTATGTGTATCCTGTGTGACTAGTGACTCCGTTTCTAGGAATTTTCTCATAAAAATCCTTGTTCGTGCACAAAAAATTAAGGACAGTCACTAAAACATTTACTAATAGAGAAATAATTAGGACATGCCTTAATATTTATTACAAGGGATATAGTGAAATGAATTATAATATGGTTATATTATAAATATATGCATTTATTTCTATATATTGTAAATACTATGCAGCTATTAAAATGAGATTACGTGAATAAAATTAAATTTAGTTTTTTAAGTTTTAGATTTAAAACATGAGGTAAATCTATACACAATGACATTTATAGATCTCCAAAGATGCAGGATAAATGAAAAAAAGTAAATCATCAAACAGTGTGGATAGTATGATCACATCTGTATAAATACAGAGAGCTATGTGCACAAATGCACATATACACAAAGAAAAACACATAGAAAGGGACTAGGAGGGTGCTCACAAAGATTGCCATCTCTGGGGCCGGAGCATGTATGACATTTTAAAAAGTGAATGTGTATAATGCATTTTCCATTCATTGTTAGAGGCCATAATATTTTTTTTCTTTATTGATTTTAGAGAGAGAGAAAGGGAGAGGGAGAGAGAAATAGAAACATCGATGAGAGAGAACATCGATTGGCCGCCTCCTACATGCCCCCCACTGGGCATTTGGCCCACAACCTGGGCATGTGCCCTGACCTGGAATCGAACCAGCAACGTCTTGGTGCATGGGTCGATGCTCAACCACTGAGCCACACCAGCCGGGCAAGGCCATAATATTTCATAATACCACTTCTTAGATTATAGGAGAAATATTATTGTAAAACATTCAGATAACAGAAAACAAAATAATTAAGAAAATAAAAATCAGCCCGGCCCATGTGGCTCTGTGGATTGAGCATCGTCCCATGCACCAAGAGGTCACTGGTTTGGCCCTGGCCGGTTTGGCTCAGCGGTTAGAGCGTCGGCCTGCGGTCTAGACAGACCCGGGTTCAGTTCCCGCTAAGGGCGCGTACCTCGGTTGCAGTTTGTCCCCGGCCCTGGTTGGGTCGTACGGGAGGCAGCCACTCGATGTATCCCTTTCACATCGATGTTTCTCTCTCTCTCTCTCTCTCTCTCTCTCTCTCTCTCTCTTCCTCTCTCTCCCTCCCACTCTATCTGAACAAAAAATGGAAAAATGTCCTTGGGTGAGGATAAAAAAAAAAAAAAGAGGTCACTGGTTTGATTCCCAGTCAGGGCACATGCCTGGGGTTGTGGGCTCGATCCCCAGTGGGGGAGGGGGGGCAGGAAGCAGCCAATGGATATTTCTCTCTTACCAAGTTTCTATCTTCCCCTCTTCCTTCCTTTCTATCTAAAAATCAATAAAAACATATTTAAAAAATAAAAGAAAAATCACCAGGCAAAATTGACATTGTATTGTATATATATTTTATAGCCTGATTGATTTTTTTTGGTTTAATATTCTATCATGAGCATGTCATGTGATCAGATTTGAGAACATGATTTTTAAAATTATGAACTAATTCAGGTATACAAAAAGCATAGAAACTCCTATAATGGACACCCGTGGACCCATCATCCAACTGAAGAGTAACAATAAACATCACAGGTATAATAAACTCTGTTTGCACACTTACTCCTCGATCCCTGTTTCTCCTGCCCTCTCCAGAAGTCACACAGAGATTTGAATTTGGCATTTGTGGTTCCCGTGTAGGTTTTAGACCTTTCACAAATAATTATGTATGTTTGGAGAAACATGTAGTATTGTTTTCCTTAAAATACAGCTTTTAATGCCTGATTCATATTCTAAATTATAGATATGCTGTAATTATTCAACGAGTCCTCTGCTGTTGGGCATTTTAGAACAAATAGCATTTTTACATTTCCTTTTGTATGTGAAGTTAGTTCAAACAAGTTGCTACAAAAAGGGTGAGTCTTTTCCGTGGAGTTACTCGATTGTATTCTCAAACTCCTAAGCCAGCCCCACATTTCTTAGGTCTTCAGAGAAAGTTTTATTTGCAGATTCCCCATGGGGAAAAAAAAAAAGTCGCAAGCATGGAGAGCCAGAGCAGAGGGAGTTATAGCTGAGCTCATGCCACTTCTGTGGTTTTTTTGTTTGTTTGTTTTGTTTTGTTTTGAATCTTATCCTCAACCAAGGACACTTTTTGCATTCATCTTCAGATAGAGCGAGAGGAAGAGAGAGAGAGAAACATTGATGTGAGAGAGACACATCAAGTGGCTGCCACCCACACGACCCCAGCCGGGGCCGGGGACAAACTGCAACCGAGGTACATGCCCTTAGCGGGAACCGAACCCAGGCCTCCTTGGACCTCGGGCTGACACTCTAACCACTGAGCCAAACCGGCCAGGGCCTCACTTCTGTTTTGGGGCCCTTGTTTCTTTGCACATGGACCCCGTCACCCATCAATCTTTTGACCTGCACACTGAAAGCAAAGAGCACTGGTTGTCCTCTCACCCCTGGTTGTCAGACGGGGATAGCTGATCTCTTTTCAAATCCAACTCTCTCTCCTTTATAATGTGATAATTCTATGCCCACTGCTCTAATCTAATAACAATGTCCCGTTCCCTCTAGGCTTAAGGTTCTCCGAATAAGTCAGACGCCTGCCACCTGACTGACATTTCATCAAAATGATAGTCATTTCATGGAAGCCACTGCTAAGTATGTCAATTACCAGGAAGAAATGACACAAGAACAATACTCGTCTTTGAATAAATAAGCCAACATTTCTGTTCTCATTCAGCAGTGCACTTGAAGAAGGAATAACACACTCTAGTCATTGCTCAAAATATTTTTTTTTCTTTTTTAAATTGAATTTACTGGGGTGACATTGGTTAATAGAATTATGTAGGTTTCAGGTGTACAATTCTATAATACATCATCTGTGTATTGTACTGTGTTCACCACCCCAAGTCAAGTCTCCTTCCATCACCATTTATCCCCCCTGTACCCTCTCCTACCTCCCCCCACACCCCTTTCCCTCTGGTGGTCACCATACTGCTGTCTGTGTCTATGAGTCATTGTTGTTTTTTGTTTTGCTTAATCTCTTCACCTCTTTCACCCAGCCTCCAACCTCCCTCCCCTCTGACAGCTGTCAATCTGTTCTCTATCTATGAGTCTGTTTCTATTTTATTTGTTAGTTTATTTTGTTCATTAGATTCCACATATGAGTGAAATTACATGGTACTTGTCTTTCTCTGACTAGATTATGTCACTAAATATAAAGCTCTCCAGGTCCATCCATGCTGTCTCAAAAGGAGAGATTTTCTTCTTTTTCACAGCCCAGAAGTATTCCATTGTGTAAATGTACCACAGCTTTCTCATCCACTCATCTGCTGATGGGCACGTGGGCTGCCTCCAAATCTTGGTTATGGTAAATAGCACTGCAGTCAACATAGGGGTGCACATATTCTTTCAAATTAGTGTTTGAAAACCTTTTGAAATTGCCTTCAGAAAGTGAATGTCCTAAATGGTGACAAATCTTTTCCTTTGGGCAACAGATTCTGTTCACAAAAGCACCTCACAGGAGTCTGGAACCAGAGATGCCTGGCCCTGCATTGCAGGGACGTCAATACCAGCACACGGCCATTCACAACCAGTGTCCATTCTGCCTGCTCAGTGTGTGGGCCATCTCAGTTAGGAAAACGATTTGAATGTCACCCCTTCTGAGGGCTCGATCACTCTCCCATTTCCACTGGCCATCCCTGAAATAACCCCCTCTAATTATGACATTTAAAGAAGAAAAAAAAACAAAACAGCACATGTTAGTTGAGGAGTAACTGCTGACATCGGGTTCACATGGAAGCATTTGGGTTTAAAGGGCGTGTTGTACTGTTTCCATGTCATACCAAAAGTATTTTTCTTAAGAATACCTTTTTTATTTTATTTTAATTTTTTTTTCTTTATTGATTTTTTTAGAGAGAGAGGAAGGGAAAGGGAGAGAGAGATGGAAACATCGATGAGAGAGAACATCGATGGGCCACCTCCTGCATGCCCCTCACTGGGGATCGGGCCCACAACCTGGGCATGTGCCCTGACCGGGAATCGAACCGGCAACCTCTTGGCGCATGGGTCCATGTTCAACCAGTGAGCCACACTGGCCGGGCTGTTGAAAGCATTTATTTATTTATTTTTATTAATCCTCACCTGAGGATATTTTTCTGTTTATCTTCAGATAGAGAGTGAGGGAGAGAGAGCGAACATTGACGTGAGAGAGACACACCAACTGGTTGCCTCCCGCACAATCCCCACCAGGGCCAAGGATGAACCGCAATCGAGGTATATGCCCTTGGCCGGAATCGAACCTGTGACTCATTGGTCTGCGGGCCGTCGCTCTACTGCTGAACCAAACCGGCCAGGGCTGTTGAAAGCATTTTAAAGCTCAGAGATTCATTTTGTTCAGATTGATGTACAAAGGAGGAGGATGGAAGCTGAAGGGTTAAATTCAGATCCAGAAAGAGGTTCCTTGAGGATTTGAATTCAGAGAGATTTCTTCAAATAGGGCTCCATGCGCCCAGTTAACACCAGGTTCCAGAAAAAGATGCAGAACACAATAGAGAATCAAGGAGAAAAATAATGAAAGGTTTTTAAGTGTCATTGGGTCATAAAGAGCTACCTGCACACTCCTCAGTTGTCCACAGGGAGTGAGGGGCCCTGGGGCTGGGACCTGCCAGGTAGGAGTGGCCAAAGGTCCCTGGGAGCAAGATTTCAGGCCAATAGTCAGCGTGGCCGGCCCTGGACATACTAGTTTGAGAGGCCAATGAGGTCAGTGAGTATTTTGAAAATTCACATTTGTTTTGTAAAATGCATTCTTCTGCTAACAACACAAATCCTCAGGGTGTAGTGTTAAAAAGCGATTTAGATGGTTGATTTTCTCTTCTTCTTTTTTTTTTTTATTGATTTGAGAGAGAGAGTAAGGTAGAGGGAGAGAGAGATAGAAACATCGATGAGAGAGAACATCAACTGGCCGCCTTCTGTATGCCCCCCACTGGATATTTGGCCCACAACCTAGGCATGTCTTGACTGGGAATCGAACCGGCGACCTCTTGGCCACACCAGCTGGGCTAGATGGGTGATTTTCTGTATTACAAAACACACAAAAATGTCATATGGACGCATGATTTGTCTTATTTTACAGCAGGATATGCCACGACATCAGCTTGGCTGCAGCGATGGCAATGTGTTCATTGGGGGCGGGGGGGAACTAGCATGTGAATGCTAAATGACACCGACTAGGTTCAAGTCCTGGCCCTGTTAGCTGTGCCTCCCCAGGACTCAAGTTCCTCATCTGTGGGACAGGAATAATAACCAATCCCCACTTCACGGGGTTGCTGTGAGGATTAAAGTGAAAGAATGCACACGAAGAGCATGGCTATTACATTCTTCATGACTGTTGTTAAAAGATACTGGTCATTAGCGCCTCGTGCACGTTGTAAATACATCTGTACAATCCCAGCACACAGACAGACAAAGACAAAAATTGTCTCTCTTCCAGAGAAATGAGGCTAGCTCTAGAAAGGAACATAAATATGATAGAAAGGGTGATGACTTTTTAAAAGCGTTGTTGAGATGATTCTTCTAGCCTAAACATGTTCAGTACGAGGAATTTTATCTTTCACAGTAGGAGTACCAGGCACCTTTCCTTTAATTCTTAGTTCTGTCGAGTTCTCAGAATGTTGTCAGAACAATGTCAGAAGCTGGTCCTTTGTTACCAACTCTTTCCCCTTTTGCAGCATCATTGTTTTGAATCCTTCTCCCCTCCCTTTCCTGTGAACTTTGCCATGTGTCTGTGTAGTCCCTCCCAGCCAGCAGTGAAGTCCATTTCTACACCGTGGCTATTGGGCGTGGCCCTATGACTCAGTCTGGCCAGTGGCACATTCGTGGATGTGATACAAGCGAAGGCTTGACGTGTGCACTTGGGCTTGCCCTCTTGCATCTCGAACTTCTGTCATCACCATGGGAAAAACACGTCCCAGCCAGCCTGCTGGTCCAAAAAATGTGACGTAGACCTGGATCCAACATTCAGCATGGAGCCAAACCCAGTCAAGCACAGGCTAGACCAACAATCCACAGACACAGAAGTGATGACATCATTGCTGTTTAAACCATGGAGTTTTGCAGGGGTTTGTTACACAGCAAAAACTAACTGATAGCCCTGGCCAGTTTTGCTCAGTGGTTAGAGCGCTGGCCCTCAGACTGAAGGGTCAAGGGCACCTACCTGGGTTGCAGGTTGCATCCCCGGCCATGTGGGAGGCAATCAATCGATATGTCCCTCTCACATCAATGTTTCGCTCTCTCTCTCCGTCCCTCCCTTCCACTCTATCTAAAAATCAATAGAAAAATATCCTCAGGTGACAATTAACAACAACAACAAAAACCCTGATAAACTCCCAATACTTTCACCTTTGGTGTATATTGAAAATCCACAAATATATACAAACGTTTATTCTAACATAATACATGCATTTATATCAATAGCATAGAAATAAATGTGGCTAAATTTACTGGAGACAGTCTAACATATCAGTGGCTTTTTCCTTCCTCAAATTTTCCAAGTAACTTATATGTCAAAATGGGGCTTTATTAGAGTATATTAAAAAAAAAAAAAAATAGCCCTGGCCGGTTGCTCAGCGGTTAGAGCGTCAGCCAACGGACCAGAGAGTCCCTGGTTCGGTTCCCACTAAGGGCATGTACCTCAGTTGCAGTTTGTCCCTGGCCCAGTTGGAGTCATGTGGGTGGCAAGCAGTCGACGTGTCTCTCTCACATCGATGTTTCTCTCTCTCTCTCTTCCTCCCTCTCACCCTCCTGCTCTGTCGCTCTGTCTGAAGACAGATGCAAAAAAATGTCCTCAGGTGAGGATAAAAAATAAATAAAATAAAATAAAAAATAAAACAAACAAAAAATTTAAACCTTAATTAGTAGGTTTGTCTTTTATGTTAGTATGTAGGCCATATGCTGAAATATCACAAAAATTTATCAAGATAGAAACATCTGGAACAGAAAAGCATGGAAACTTAAAATTAACTTCTACCTCAGTGGAAAATAGAAATGAAGTTTCTTTGCCTCTTTAGTTACTTCTGTTCATTGATTTCAGTATTATTAACCAAAAATAAGATAAAAATCTATCCCTTATGTCAGGAAGAGAACGATTTAAATTCAGACGATCACTCTTTTTCTGCTGATTTTTCCCATACATTTCCTGTATGCATATTTAGATGGCTGGAGTAATAATAGGGTTTGTGTCATCCAGGGAAAACTTCACCTAGCTACTAGTGGCGCATTTTGAAGAGACAGAATCAACTAATTTCATTTTAAGCTAAAAGGATTATTTACTGTATCTATAAAGTACATTTGGTTGCAAGTAGCATAAACCCTCTACTACTCATAGCTTAAGCCAGAAGAATGTTTATTGTTTACTTAATAAGAAACTCAGATACAGTCCATATCAGAATTGGTCTGCCAGCTTACCAATGTCATTAAGAACTCAGACTCCTTCTGTCTCTCTATTTTGTTTTTATTTTTATTTAATTAATTTATTTTTGTTACAGATGTTTGTCCTTTTCCCCCCATTGACACCCTCCTCCTGTTCCTGCCACCCCTCCCCCCAGCATTGTTGTCTATGTCCATTGGTTATGCTTATATGCATAAGTTCTTTGGTTTATCTCTTCCCTTCCCCCACCCCCATCCCCTCTTCTGAATTTTGTCAGTCTGAACCCTACTTCTATGTCTCTGGGTCTATTTTGTTCATTATATTCCACAAATAAGTGAGATCATATGATACTTGTCTTTCTCCGACTGGCTGTTCTCTCCATTTTGCACAATGGTGTATCACCCCCAATGCACATCACCTCAAGGTTGCAAGATGACTGCTGCAGTGCCAACCATCACATGTAAGTTCAAAGCAGAAAGCAAGGGGGAGGGGTTGTGTCAGCCGCTACCTTCTCATGTGGAAAGAGAGCCAAGGCTCTCCAGAAGCTTCCCCACAGACTTCCTCTTGTATCTCATTGACAAGAAATAGAACACGTACCCACGACCCTAAAGGGGAAGTTAGTGAAAGGGAGGCCGGGAAGTTTACAAGCTAATGAAAGAGGATGCGATTGTCATGATTGGTTTTGAACTGTCATGAGTCTCCCCACCAGGCCAGGCCCACTGTCACCCTGAGCAAAATCAGGGTTCAGTTAGCAGGGAAGGGAAGAAATGAGTCTGGGCCAACAGCACATTGCCTGAGCTGCACTTACATACCTTGTCTTTGCAACCTGACGGAGGCAGGAAAGCAAAAGACTGGGATTGTGGTTTTACCTTTTTTTTTAAAAAAAAAAATGTATTTATTGATTTTTTAGAGGGAGAAAGAGAAACATTGATATGAGAAAAACATCTATCGGTTGCCTCCTGTATGCACCCCAACCTGATCACACCCACAGCTTGGGCATGTGCCCTGACCAGGAATCAAACTGTTGACATTTTGGTACATGGGATGACACTCAATCAACTGAGCCACACTGGCCAGGGCTTACTTTTTTTTGGGGGGGGGGTGGCAAGCTGAACTTCTTTGAGCATGTGAGTAAGCAACAGACATTGCCCTACTCTCAAATTTCCAAACAGGGCATGTCAGGAGTGCCCAGAGCCCCTGAAACCCATTCATGGGTGACTAAGTTAAGAAATCACTCAAAATCAACTCAGTCTTTGAGCATGGTCCCCACAGTATACAGCATCTGGGGTCCACTCTGCTGTTTCAAGTGTAGCTGTGCTGTGGGTCTGATGGTTGCTGTTCCGAATGTAGTAGTACCTCTCCTCTCTGTAACTAACCTTGCGATCGAGAAGCCTTGACAACGTCTGAAATGGTATAACAAGAACAATTAAATTTTCATGGTTCATTATGTTGAAAATAAAATGACCAAAAGTTAAAACTGAGTTCCTACTTCAACGCATAATCGTGACCAAGCATCTAATTGCAAAATATTGCTCACGGTGACCTGCATGGGTCCAGCTCCTGCTGCTAAGAATCTGACACAATCTGTGATCATCGCATTTGGGTCACGGGGAGGGGGAATGGATAACGTTATTAAGTTATTATATAATATATAATGACTTTTATTTATTTATTTTTTTATTGAATGTATTGGGGTGACACTGGTTAATAAAATTATATAGGTTTCAGGTGCCCAATTATATAATACATCATCCGTATATTGTATTGAGTGTTTACCACACCAAGTCAAGTCTCCTTCCATCATAGGACTTTCAGAAGTGTAAACTATTTTGAAATCGAATCCTGACTCCATGTTTCAAAAAGTAAAATCAGAGATTGCCAGTGATGACCCCAACCATATCTGATACTCTATGAAAACAGAATATGGCCTTTTGAGCTGAGATCTTGTCATATAACTTTGTATTCGTTTTGGGTATACAACACAATAATTTGAGATCCGTACATACTGCCTGTCCAGCTTTGACTATAAAATAAGGACACTGATTTCCATGCTTGTCTTGTGGAACCAGTATCCTTTTACATCTGGTAATAACTGAGACAAATTTCTGGTAATAGAATGATGATTCCAAATTCATTCTTCGGCAGAGGAAAAAAAAAAAGAAGACATAAAGAGAATATAACAGAACAGAAAACCATGGGAGAAATGTAAATAACATTTTTCTCTTTTTCCAGGCGACATTAGAAGAATTTGCTTTTCGATTTTCTTTCCTTCTGTCAGGCCAACAAAGCAGAACCGTGTGCAACTCGATGCTTTTAAAAAAATCTAAGCTCTGGTTCAACTTATCACATTTCCTCTCTAACAACAGACATTCTCCCCGCTCCTTCCCTTGGTCTCAGCAGGGCAGATGGAGGAATTAACTCAAAGGAAAATCTGAGAGCACTCTGAGCCTGATTTTCGGCAGACAGTGGGCTCTGTGAGAACCACTGAGCTAAGACCTCAGTCCCTCCCCCGGTCCGCAGATCCGCGAGACACGGTTCCATCCAGGGAGGGTCTGGGATCCTATTTCCTCCCCATCGGCCCAGTGATGTTCACAGATGCCTGTTGGAAGCTGCCAGCAACTTCAACCTTACAAAGGCCCCTTATCATTCCTCTAGCCCAGCCACAGTGCCAGGCCACCCTGCTGTCCCAAGTTACCCCTGAGCACTCGTGTCGTTGAGATAAAGGACCCCAACCTTCACAGGGCATCATAGGGTCTTTGTTTCAGGCATAACAGGATCAAATTTCTTCCTGGACATAACCAAAAATACAGCAACTTCATGTTTATTTTCTTTTCTTCTTCTTCTTTGTGTGCGTGTGCGTGTGCGTGTGTGTGTGTGTGTGTGTGTGTGTTTTAGGGGGGTCCATCTATACTTTATTTTCCCCCCTTTTCTACACCAATTTATAGCAGAAACTGGCCGTTCTAGTCATTTAAAAGCTATTTCACTCTGGTATTCAAGATGTCCCGTCTAACAGGGCTTGTAGTTCATTTCATGAAAATTTATTTTCATACATATGAACTAACAGTTTCAAAGACTCCGATGCATATAAAATTAATAAACCTGAACTCTGCTTGACAGCGTGACTGTGGTAAAAGCCACAAATTGAAATCACTGTTGCAGCCCAAATAGATTCACATTTTGAAACTAGGTGGCATTCCCAACCAAAGAAACGCTGAGCCTGCCATGAGCAGCCTTGGCGCGGGGGTGGGGTGCACGGTAAGGGCAAGTTCCGGCGTTCACAGGACATCTGGGTTGAGACAACAGCACAAGGTCTCGAGTTGGGTCCACGGAACTGTCCTGGGGACAGACCAGAGTGGGTGAGATCTGGAGTAACCGCGGGACAGTCAGGTTCATGCATCAGAAAAGGGGGCGCGGCACAACTATTGAGTGCCGGATGCCTTCCAAGTGTTCACTACTCGCTTTGCATGCGTGGGGTCATTGCATCTTCATGGCTCACCTATGAGGAAGGGAGGTTTCCGTTCACAGACCCGGAAAGTGAGTTCTGTGGCAACTCCTTGGTCAGCGATCTTTGGCCCATCAGCCACCTGGTGTCCCCTCCTCTGCCTTGTGCCTCATCTATAGAAGGCATTTATTTAATAAATAAATAGCCCTTTCCTCACTGTCTTCCTGGTGAGCTTTAATAAGACCTTAACTAATTAAGGGTGCTCTCTGTTTCCTTTGAGGCAGGGGATTACCCATAAGCCTCCCGGTCCCTGATAACAATCAGGACCACATGGTCCAGCCCCATCTGCACCTCAGCCATAAGAGGCCCTGGGGTCAGGTTCCCTGGTAGCAGCCCAAGCCCTGCAGTTGGTATCTCGAGCTTTCTTGATCAGGTTTCTCCAAACAGGGCAAACACATGACCTCTGGTATCTTTCCTCCATCTCCTTACACCTGCTCCCTCCAGGTATCTTAACGATAATATTGTGTCCTGTGTCCCCAGGAGCATTTCATAAGAGTGGTCAGAACCAGTGCAGATGGCCCAAGGTATTGTGGACCTATTAATTTTGATCTTACATCTATGTTAATCAAATTGATTCCTTCTGGGCTGAGATTTATACGTAGTTCACATCACTAGAACAGCAAGCAGAGAATCTTTTCGTTTTCTGTTCTGATTTACTCAATTATACCTTTTTGCATCTAGAAAGGGCAAAAAAGATAGCTGCTCAAAACATTGGAGAAGTTGAGGCGATTGTACAGGATCAGGTAACACTACTGAGTTTTGTTGTTGTTGTTTTGGTATGAATCCCCTAGCGGGAACCGAACGCAGGACTCGCCGGTCCGCAGGCCGACGCTCCAACTGCTGAGCCAAACCAGCCAGGGCACACTACTGAGTCTTTAAGTTTCTTGGTGACACTGTTGAGTTTCCATTGCTTACTGCCCACTGCTAACACACCACCTCCATCATCCTTCTCAGTCTTCAAAGTGTTATACAGTATATAGTAAACTAACTATTTTTTTCTTTTTCTTTTTGAAAACCTTTAGACAGAAAAAAAATGGTCCAAAGAATTCCCATATATCTGTCACTGAGATTCCCCAAATGTTAATATTTACAACATTCTTTCTCTCTCTGTATACATACATACATTCATACAGGATGCTCAGTTAATGCACAATGAAGTACTTGGTATTTCAAGGGCATTGAATTATAGGATCTCTTATTTTCCTCCTCTAAAGAATCTATGATCTTAGCCCTGGCCGGTGTGGTTCAGCGGTTAGAGCGTCGGCCTGCGGTCCAGAGAGACCGGGGTTTGGTTCCCGCTAGGGGCAAATACCTCGGTTGCAATTTGTCCCCGGCCCTGGTTGGTCATGCGGGAGGCAGCCACTCGATGTGTCCCTTTCACGTCGATGTTTCTCTCTCTTTCTCTCTTCCTCTCTCTCCCTCCCACTCTATCTGAACAAAAAATGGAAAAATGTCCTCGGGTGAGGATAAAAAAAAAAATCTATGATCTTATCACTTGTCTATAAAGTAAAATCTTCTATAACATTAGTAATATGTATTTATACAGTTTCAAAACACTGATTAACTAATCAACTCAGCCAAATGCTAAGCTAACAGTTCAGATGCAAATATGTGACATTTCCACAGTAAAATATCACACTAGATGGCCAGTCATACAAGAATTGTCTTGTCAACAGGACATGAGTGAGACTGAATTACCCCAGCCAAGAAATAGAAAATAAGAGGAAACAGATGCCCCCTAAGAGGTAGATGGGAAAATCAGTGGGGATGGATCAAGACAACCCTCCCTTTTAGGACTCACTGAAGCTTAGATGTACATGGCCAGCTGCCTGCTTGAGGTCCATACCGGTAGGTCCCACAGTGCCACGAACTGGGGTGGCCCAAGTCCTACTGAGCTGAGCTAAGTCTGCTTGCTTTCCTGTGTTCTCTGTCCAATTTGGTGACACTATCACCAATCCTGGCACTTGGGATTCCTCCTTGATGAAAGTTTCTAATCAGTCCCAAATTCTGCTCCTCTGGGAGGTAGTGGGGCCACTCGGGACAGGGAGGAAGTAGTCCAGGTGAGAGAGGTGATGAGGCCAGGTATTTAGAGGGTTTTATTCAGGAGATGCCAAAAGTGCCCTGGCCGGTTTGGCTTAGTGCTTAGAGCATCTGCCCATGGACCAATGAGTCACAGGTTCAACTCTTGTCAAGGGTACGTACTTTACTTGGGGTTTGGTCCCAGCCCTGGTAGGATTGTGCTGGAGGCAACCAGTCGATGTGTCTCTCACATCAATGTTTCTCTCTCTCCCTCCCTCCCACTCTATCTGATGACATATAGAAAAATATCCTCAGGTAAGGATTAAAAAAAAAAAAGAAGATGCTGAAAGTTAAATATTTAAAGAGACATGGTCCAGAAAGCTGCCAGGTGAAGCCTGGAGATGTCGTTGTTTTTGTCACACTGCATCTTGGGAGGTTAGTGCCAGCGAGAGTTATAGAGAGCTTGGTACCAAAGGAACATGCAAACAGGGCTCTAAATGGATAGCCCGCCACCATCATGGAAGGTCCTCAGACTCTGAGACCACCAGCTCCCCCAGCGGTTTGTCAGAGGGGGAGGACCCCAGAGAACAGCACCAGGAAACATCCTGCAGAGCCCACCTGCCTGCGCTGCTGTCCAACGTGCTAAGGGACAGCTCTGTGTCTCCGTGCATCAAGGTGAGCATCTCGCACAGGTGTGTGGCCTAATCACTGTTTTCAGACCCGCTGAACCAGGTCCAGCCAAAACCAGCAAGGAGCTGTAGCAGGGACGGAGAGAAGAGAGATTCTAGAACTCTAGAGACAAAATCAGCAGCGCTGGGGCCTGAATGTGGGAAGTGAGTGTGAGTTGCAGAGGGAGGTGGTTCACCCTGGCTGAAGCCCTACTGTGGGCTGGGTGCTGCACCCACATGGTAGTATTTATGGGAGGAGCCCTCACGAGCCCCATTTTATGGATAAGAAATTGAGCTTCAGAGAGGTGAAGCAGCTTGCCCAGGGTCACACAGCTAACAAGGGATGGGGTCAAGACACTGTCCATTAATATAAAACCTTTTTTTTTTTTTTTCAAACAGCATAACTAGTCTTCAAATAAAATCTTAAACAAATGCCCAATATAAAAAACAAATAAGCTCTGATTAGAAAGGGTTAAGGGAGCCCGGCCGGTATGGCTCAGTGGTTGAGCGTTGACTCATGCACCAAGAGGTCCCTGGTTTGATTCCCGGTCAGGGCACACACCCAGGTTGTGGGTCAAATCCCCAGTGGGGGGCATGCAGGAGGCGGCCAATCGATGTTCTCTCTCATTGATGTTTCTATCTCTCCCTTCTTCTCTCTCTAAAAGGAAAAAGAAAGGATGAGGGACCTTGAGTCTCTTCCCCCCACCCCCATCTGACTCCTCCCTTTGGAGGTCCCTGATGCCACCAAAGGTCCATCAAGGGCTCCACCATGAGCAGAACAGAAACACTGGCCCCTACAAGAGAACAAACCCTTCTGTGAATAACTCCAAAGCACCTTCTGCAATCCAATCAGATTTGGGATGCAACTTTCTTTCTTCTAACCCCTCTGCATTTTGTTCCTGGCTCTCCTCCCCCAGTGGAAAACAGGAATCTGTCTCCCTGTGTCCCGGAGGGTGACTCGTCCAGGCTTAGCCCCATTTGAAACCTCTCAGGTCCTAAAGAGCTCACATCACTGGAATGGGTTTGCCCCAGGATGCTGCAGCCTAGGGGGGAGGGACTGCTCTGGCCCAGACAGTGACTCATGCCAGCCACCCCGTGGGGAAAGAAAGAGTATCTAGAGACACACATGGCCAGGATGGCTCCAAGACCCAGTGTCCTAGACCTTCCACACTCAGAGAGGAAAAAGGAAGAGCAAGAATACGAGGGTTTTCTGGACTCCACCTCCCTAGACTGCAGGCACTTGTTTTTCTTTTGAACTTCTAAAATTCCTACTTATTTCCTTGTCACAGCAGCCAACACAATGCGGCCCCAGCAGGCATTTCACAAAGTCAGGCTCTGCTCGTTGAATAAAGAACTGTGAGGCTTGCCCTGGCCAGTTTGGCTCAGTGGTTAGAGCGTCGACCCATGCACCTAGAGGTCCCCGGCCCTGGTCGGGGTCGAGCGGGAGACTACCAGTTGATGTGTCCCTCTCACATCGATGTGTCTCTCTCTCTCACTCTCCCACTCAATCTGAATATAAATAGAAAAATATCCTCAGGTAAGGATTTAAAAATATATATATATATTTTAAAAAAGAACTGTGAGGCCTTCAGGGACATTGTTTCCTCATCAGCTAGGAAGTCAGTGACCGAGTGTAACAGTTACAATAAGTGATTCAAAAGCAAGGAGGACCCTGGCCCCTGACTTAGCTGGTTGGAGCGTCAGGTTCAGTCCTGGGTCAGGGTGCATGCAGGAGTCAACCAATGAAGGCACAAATAAGCGGAACAACAAATTGATGTTTCTCTCTCTAAAAATTAATTTTTAAAAAGTGGATATGCGGATCATTGAAATATAAATAGAAGTTTGTCTGACTTGGTTTTAGTACAGAGTTAAGTTATTTTATTTTTTCTCTTCTTATGGTGTTTTCTTCATTAATCTCTATGTACTTTTACAAATTTCAAGGTCTTTGTTCTAAACCTAGTCTATAAGAGGAGTAATGGCTGGGAGCCAGAAGACTCGTGTATGTCCTTGACTAGCTGTGTGGTCTCAGGCATATCAACCAGCCTCTCTGGGTGTTAGTGTCATTCATTCAACAACCTTCTGTTAGGATCCTGCAATATGTTGGTGGAAGGGAATCAAGAGTTCACACAGCCCAGTCTCTCATTTCACAGATCAGGAAGCTGAGCCCTGGGCGGTTAAGGGAACTGCCAGTCCACAAACGAGCCGTATGCTGATACTATCCATCTGTAAAATGATGGGTTTGGAACAAGTTTTCTCAAAGGCTCTTTCTAGTCATTAAACTGATTCCGATTCTAAAGCCATAAATTTATATTTTCCCCATTTAAAATTTTAAAAAATACTACATTTGATTCAGCTGAATGCGTTTCTGAGACTCGGAAATCGTGACTGCAAAATTATGTCACCACAATTTCCTTGACTTTGATGCTTATGAATTATGAAGCCCGTGAATAGAAAGTTTCATCAAACCATCAGAAGCTAAAATGATTTTTTTTTTCTACTTTCGGTTTGCATGACTTTGACGATCCTGTTTTTACTAATCTTGATAATGTCTCCAAAGTCGTAAAAAGCCCCCAGAATACCTCATTGTGGCAAAGTTGAGTCATGCAGCTCATGTGCAGAGAGCTCAGCCTTAGAAAGTGCACTCTTTGCCTGATTTCTTTTTCTTTTTTAATTTTTTTTCTTTATCGATTTTTAGAAAGAGAGGAAGGGAGAGGGAGAAAGAGATAAAAACATCAATGAGAGAGAATATCAATTGGCTGCCTCCTCCATGGCCCCCACTGGGGGTTTGGCCCACAACTTGGGCACGTGCCCTGACCAGGAATCGAACAGGCAACCTCTTGGTGCATGGGTCGACGCTCAACCACTGAGCCACACTGGCCAGGCCTGCTTTCTTTTTCTTTATTGATTTTAAAGAAAGAGGAAGGGAGAGGGAGAAAGAGATGGAAATATGGATGAGAGAGAACATCAGTTGGCCGCCTCCTGCATGCCCCCCACTGGGGATTAGGCCCACAACCTGGGCATGTGCCCTGACCAGGAATGGAACCAGCAACCTCTTGATGCGTGGGTTGACGCTCAACCACTCAGCCACACTGGCCGGGCTGCCTGATTTAACAGAAAAAAAATAACTATGTGAGACTAATGTGGTGGGGGAAAGGTGAGTATATGAGTATATTCATATATCACTTCTTTGAAAATAGAAAGGAACCTCAAATGTATGCACCTGTGTTAGGGATGGGTTGTGGGATCATCTTCCAGGTATGCCTGGTTCCAGACTATACAGACTTAATGATCTGCAGGAACATTTGTATCAATGAATTGCTTTTGGACATGAAAGACACATCTAATAAGATCCAAGTTAGATAGTAACACAAAGCAGGTGCTAGGTGAAAGATATTTTTATAATGTATCATAAGAAGTCTTGGGTAAATGAGACTGCACAGTTTAAGACTATATGTTGGGCCTGGCTGGTGTGGCTCACTGGTTGAACGTCGACCCATGCACCAAGAGGTCGCTGGTTCGATTCCGGTCAGGGCACATGCCAAGGATGTGGGCCCGATCCCCAGTGGGGGGCATGCAGGAGGCGGCAAATCGATGTTCTCTCTCATTGATATTTATATCTCTCCCTCTCCCTTCCTCTCTCTCTAAAATCAATAAAGAAAAAAAAAAGACTGTATATTGGGCCACGGAAACAAAACCTGATTTTACGAATTAAAATGAAAATGTCAAAAAATGAGAAAATGTTTCTAAGTAGTCAGGGCATGGTATCAACCACTGTTGGCTTCGAATGTTGCAAGTCTGTGCCAGGAGCTCGAAGGGAGGCATAAAGGACTGTTTCTTTGTTCCTGGGCACTCATCGGCTTCTCCCTCTCTGTTCCCAAATCCTTATAAATGTGTTTTTATAGCACTTGACATATGTGAGGTCATCATCAGTTTCCAGTTCATGGCCCCATCCAGGCTGGGAGTGTCTGTGGAAGAGAAATGATGTCCTAACTCTCTCAGTGTACCCAGGGTCTGCTGGAGCCTCGGGTGCCGAAGGTGACCGGGGTGCCATCTTTCCCCTGTCCCTCCGCTGAGCTGCAAAGATGCAGAGGACAATGTGGGCGTGAAGAGGCAGCTGAACTCATGTGGACAGGGAGCAGAACAGAGTTTTCCTCCCAGGCAGCTGCGGGCAGTTCACAAATTTGTTCTTCACGTATACCTTTCCCCATCCATCCCTGCGTCCAGCGTGGGAACTTCCAGCCTCTGGACTGTTTGGTGAGGTTGTCCCCCGCAGCCTCCCTGCCGCAGCCTGGAGCACAGCTGTCGCTGCACAGCACCTGTCCTTACTCAGAACGCACAGCGAGCAGCCCAGACAGGTCCTCACAGCTCCCGGAACCCAGAGCATGACTCACACACAGCAATACTGAAGGAGAGGGACGTGTTCTCCAGAAAAAGAGTCTGGAAGCAGAGATCCTATGGGCCTCTGTTCAGGCAGACCTCAGGGGTTACCTGCCCCAGGCCTTTTTGTCCTGACGGGAGCGACCACCCCCAGCTCTGCCCTAGCTTCGGCTACATCTCCTCCAAGAGTTGCAATTCCTGACCCATGGGCCCCAGGACACTGGGCCCACAGCCACCTTTCGCCCCTCCCTGTTCCCAGAACAGGAGCATGTGAGGGTCTGTGTTCCGGTTCCCAGAGCCAGGTCAGCGGTGCCAGGGGCCAAGTGCATGGCCCTGTGTCCAGGTTAGGACAGGGGGACAACAGCCAGCTGGAGAGTTACTTTTTAAGGTGCAGCTGGAATTTGTTGGGTGAGATCCTTCCCAGTCGTTTCTTCCAAAGCTGAGCTGGCTGCCTCGGGAGCTGTACCAGAAGCTTCGCCACAAATGGTCTCTTCTCTTCCTCCCTGACCGTTTTTCCCCAAGAACGAATGGAGCCTGGTTCTGCTTTGCAAATAGCTTTGGGTCTCACGAAATGCACATTGTGCCAGGCGGCCAGTTTTCTGGGCACCTCTTTTCTTTTTTCCTTCTAGTTTCCTTCCCCACTGCTTGATAGTAAGGGCATCTACTAAGGGCCTGATAAATGCCCATCGAAACAGTGAGTGACTGTCACATTTGCATGGCACTTTCCGTTTTACAGAGCAGTTTCATTTAATCTTCTCGGGAGAGGCAGGCCCTGCCCTCCACTCATTCACAGCCTGGGAGCTGGAAGTGTCTGGTGAGCCCCGCTCTTCTCTGAGGAGCAGGAGAAAATGTGAGGTGTGTCACCTTAAGCCCCACCACAGAAACAGAAAGACTGAGACAATGCTCTGGGTTCTCAGTGACCTGGGCAGAACCCCTCAACAGGGTTCAAGAGAGAACCAACCTACGCGTGTCGGATGGGGTGCCACTGTGGGTTTGGTGCTATTGAAACCAATTATTTACATTTAATCCCCACAGTAGCATTGTGAACAGGGCCGTCTTCCCATTTCACAGATGGGAAGATGGTGGCCCAGAGATATGAATGCACTTTCCCAGGCTCATGCAGGTAGGAAGTGGCAAGGTAAGCTTCAAGACTCAGTCTGGCTCAGTGGTTAGAGTGTTGGCCCTTGGACCGAAGGTTCGCAGGTTTGATTCCCAGTCAAGGTCACGTACCTGGGTTGCGGGGTTGTGTAGGAGACAGCCAATCGATATGTCTCTCTTACATCAATGTTTTTCTCTTTCCCTCTCTCTCTTCCACTCTATCTAAAAATCAATGGAAAAATATGGGTGGGTGAGGATTAACAAAAAACCCGTTTAGTGTTTCATTTGATCCCATCTCTAAGCCCCATTTTCCTGTGCTGCTTCTAGTTAGTATACTGTTTGCTCAGAAGCCTCCCAAACTTCAAGGATAAGAGAATTGTGGTTGGGATTTGTCTGGCAACCTTACTGGGCCAGAGTTCAAAGGAAGCACCTTAGAGCAGTCTTCTCAGACTGTAGTCTGTGGACCAGGGTCCAAAAAATGTTACCAGTCTACCAAAAGATAAATACAAAAACTGAGATTAACCATTTAAAAACTGGAAAGCACCCGGCCAGTGTGGCTCAGTGGTTGAGCGTTGACCCATGCACTAAGAGGTCCTGGTTCCATTACCGGTCACGGCACATGCCCAGGTTGTGGGCCCAATCCCCAGTGGGGGCATGCAGGAGGCAGCCAATCAATGTTCTGTCTCATGGATGTTTCTATCTCTTTCTCCCTCTCTCTCTCTAAAATCAATAAAGAAAAAATATTTAAAAACTGGAAAGCAGGGTTTTTAAACATCAGCACCAATGATACCTTGAGCCCAACAATTCCTTAGTGTGGGGAGTGGGGGGGCCGTCCTGGGCACCTTAGGACGTTGAGCAGCATCTCTGGCCTATACCCATGAGATGCCAGTCAACACCGCCCTCTCCAGTGTGACGGCCAAGAATGCTTCCTGACATTGCCAAGCGTCTCCTGGGGGGCCGAGTCACAGCTCCCCGCCCCAGTTGAGAACCACCGTTTAAAAGCAATTTGACAGACGAATTTTATGTCTGTTCGATCTAATAATAAAAATATTGGGCCCTGAAGTCTTCGTTGTTTGTTAATTTCATTTTCCCAGTAATTCGTTTTTATTGATTTTATTAAAGTATCGGTCTGCAAGGCATCGGGGAAATAAAAAGCAAAACAGCTTCCCTTTCACCGTCAATGGTTTGAAAAGCGCTGTTTGGGGGAAGAATACAGCCAGACACCCCAAATCCTGCCATTTCCCGGCCTATCTTGACCAGGAGTTGTGGTTTGTGAACCTAAATACAGCCTTTTGATATTTTAATTTTTTTTTTTTTTTTTTGACATGGGGCACAGGCGGCTAGATTACTTTCAAGCTCTTTGCAATACTATCTTTGTTATCTATGTTTTCAACTTCAGCTCTGTATATTAACTTTCTCTGATTACAAAAGCAATATTTGCTTATTATAAAAATTCAAATATCACTGAAACATGTAGCTAAATGTAAAAATATCTTATAATCTCACTCTGCCCGGCTCCTCATCTTAACCACTGCGCAGTTAGTCTTCTAGAGTTTTATGTATGTGTGTGTACCTATAAATGAATATGGATATATCTTTTTAAACAAATGGAATCATGCTGTATACTCTGCCCTGTAACTATTATCCTTAGATATTAAAGGTTACGTACAAAATGCCGGACAAAGGTCTCTGATGTTAAAACAGGAATTCAGAAGAACTTATTTGTAAAGCAAAGAATTTCTCCATACATGCATATCTCTCTAGATTTTAGAAATGTGAATACCCACTGATGTGTAGCCATATGGCAGTGTATTTATTTCCTTGAAGTTCACCCCAAAGGATTGTTCTCATGCAGTATTTATTAAAATGTATGTTTTCTGTCTAACATTATTGAACAAAACAAATATTTCCCTGGACCAGCCTAACCATCTTAACTGTAAATTGCATTATGTGAAATGCAATCAATATTCTTCGGGTATGCAACACTCCTAACATATAATTCTAAACCACATCAGTAGACAGAGAAGCCTGCATAAGATGTAACAGGCTTTGTCTTATCTAGCTATTGTTCAGATTTCTCCATCCAAATCCTGCAGTCTGAACTCAGCATTAATTATCACTGAAAGCAGGAAAAATGTCATTAACAAAAAAAACCCCACCATTGACAATCATAGGTAAAGAAATGGCACGCCCCAGTTAGGATACCCAAGTCAAACCTTCCTTCAAAGAATATGTTTTGAGCGTGTTTTATATTCTGCGCTCTGAGGCAGGTGCTGCTGGAAATGCAAAGACGGTTAAAATGTAGTCTCTGCCTAGTGCAGATTTCTTAGGAGATGGTTTCTCTCTCTCTCTTTCTCTTTTTTTTTTCTTTATTAATTTTAGAGAGAGAGGAAGGGAGAGGGAGAGAGAGATAGAAACATCGATGAGAGAGAACATCAATTGGCTGCCTCCTTCACTCCCCCCACTGGGGATCAGGCCCACAACCTAGGCACGTGTCCTGACTGGGAATCGAACTGGAGACCTCATGGTGCATGGGTCAGTGCTCAACCACTGAGCCACACCAGCCAGGCACGGTTTCTTCCTTTAAGAAAAAATATACTGCCCTGGCCGGTTTGGCTCAGTGGTTAGAGCGTCGGCCCGCGGTCCAGAAGGATCTGGGTTTGGTTCCCGCTAAGGGCACGTACCTCGGTTGCAGTTTGTCCCCAGCCCTGATTGGGTCGTGTGGGTGGCAGCCACTCGATGTGTCCCTTTCACATCGATGTTTCTCTCTCTCTCTCTCTTCCTCTCTCTACCTCCCACTCTATCTGAACAAAAAATGAAAAAATGTCCTCAGGTGAGGATAAAAAAAAAAAAAAAGAAGAAAGAAAGAAAGAATATACTTTGGCCCAGCCAGTGTGGCTCAGTGGTTGAGCATTGACCCATGCACCAGGAGGTCGCCGGTTCCATTCCCTGTCAGGGCAAATGCCCAGGTTGTGGGTCCGATCCCCAGTGGGGGGCATGCAGGAGGCGGCCAATCGATGTTCTTTCATAATCAATGTTTCTATCTCTCTCTCTCTCCCTTCCTCTCTCTCTAAAATCAATAAAGAAAGAGAAAAAATTAAAAAAAAAATCTGGCTTCCTGCAAAAAATAAGTGCTGTCTCTGTAAGAAAATTATAATTAAAAAAGCAAGCATCTAAAAATCGCACATGCTGAAAATGGGTGCTCAACAGTGTACAATATTTAGCAAGTACTTAATAAATTTTCATTGTTGAGTTAACATATTAACGATAATCTTGGCCATATTTTTTAAATTGCCCTCTGTCCACAAAGGCTGATGCACTTACTGAATCTGGCTCAGAAAATACCCACAAGCCCATCACTGCAAAAGGAGCCATATCTAAGTTTATCCAGAAACCCCAGCAGTGAACAGGTCTCACTGTTTCACATGCTCCGCCCGCTGGAGACATTGTCATTTCTGGAACTTTAGGATTTAGTTCAGTTCCACTTTACCCTCAAACCTCCATACATATTAGCTGTATCTCCAAGGCAGTTTTTTTTTTTTTTAACCTGAATTCTTTTCTTTATTGACTTTAGAGACAGACAGACAGACAGACAGAGATGGACTAGAAATCAAACCAGCAGCCTTTTGGTGCACTGGACGCCGCTCAACCAACTGAGCCACACTAGCCAGGGCTCCAAAGCAGTTTTTTTTATAGGTTTTACGTTAATTTCACTTCTAGAATTTACTTTCACCTTACCAATTGATTAGGTAGAGGTAAGTGCATAGTAGTTGATTCGTTTCCTAAGACTACAGAATCTGATATCCAAGTCTTAACCTGAGCAGTCTGATTTCTAAAAACACACCTATCTCCTCACTAATCTCGTGAATCCGACCCAACAAACACCCCCTTTCCGCTCACTCAGGAGGCGGCTCGAAGACCTCCGCATTGTCACCGTCATCTCCAGGTGACCAGAGACACCATGGGGGCACCCAGGCTAACAGAAACACATCCTATGTGTGCAGACACCTTCCGGACTGTCGGAAGCGCTGAGCTGAAGACAACACGTTGGAGCACATTTTGAAATGAGCATTAACCCTGCAGCACGTAACCGAACCTTTTCTACTAGTTCTTAACTTCGCCCACAACAGCTTTTATGCTCTCTCTTCTCTTATCCCAGGACCTGGTTAAAAAAGATAATCTTGGCCCTGGCCGGGTTTGCTCAGTGGTTAGAGCGTCGGCCTGCGGTCCAGAGACACCCGGGTTCGGTTCCCGCTAAGGGCACGTACCTCGGTTGCAGTTTGTTCCCGGTTGGGGTCGTGTGGGTGGCAACCACTCGGTGTGTCTCTCTCACATCGATGTTTCTCTCTCTCTTCCTCCCTCTCTCCCTCCCACTCTATCTGAAGATAAATGCAAAAAAAAAAAAAGTCCTCTGGCGAGGATAAAATAAATAAATAAAAAAGATAATCTTGGCCCTGGCCAATTTGGCTAAATGGTTAGAGCATTGGCCCTCGGACCAAAGAATCACGGGTTTGATTCTAGTCAAGGGCATGTACCTTGGTTGCAGTTCGGTCCCCAGCCCTGGTTGGGGTCATGCGGGTTGGGGTCATGCGGGAGGCAGCCACTCAATGTGTCCCTTTCACATTGATGTTTCTCTCTCTCTGTCTCTCCCACTCTGAAGATAAACATAAAAATATCCTCAGGTGAGGATTAAAAAAAAAAAAGATAATCTTGATAATTCACCCACACTCTATTTTTGATGTCAGGCCCCTGGGGAACACTGGCCTATTTGCTTTCCACCTTGGGTTGGTGCATGTCTGTCTGTCTGTCTGTCTCTCCCATCTCTTCTCCCTCCCTCCCCTCTATTTGAGAAGTGTTTTCTTCCTGCTTCCAGCTCTGGATGGCAGTGATATCCCAGCATTTCTCTAGCTTTCTCTGCCTTTCTGTCTGCACCCTCCTGTTACAGCCCAAAGCCTGAGTCTACTGGGTACACCAGAGTCTGTGGAAAAAAGAACCCGTGAAGGGAGGAAAATGACTAAAACCACTGCCATATAGTTACTGTAATCTTCAAATTTATAGACTTTAAGGTACAAGGCTTCCCTTATAGCAGGGCAAATCTGTAACAATTCTGAGGCAGTCAACTGATGGTATCATCACACCTAAACCTTGACTTCACATACACAAACTCAACACACACACACACACACACACACACACGCACAATTATACTCTTACCCACACACACACGCACTCACACACAATCACTCAACATATGAGGTTTTAAGCCTGTAGGATTTCAGTTGACATTGGGTGATATAGTAGCTCAGGCTACCACAATTTTCTGGGCTGGCAAAATCCACGGATGAAGAGCCTCAAGTGTTTTAATGGTAGTGGGCAGGCTGGCACTCCAGTTACCTGCTGAGGGGGTCACTCCCACTGGTAGCTTCCTTGGGATGCCTCTCTCCTCTATAACTGTCCAGACTGGTCCCAGAACGTACCAGGTCCAGGTCCTCCCTCCAAAACTTTTCTGGAACACTCAATACTATCATTTACCGAGGTCTGCATGTGATTTCCCCCCCTTTATTGATTTTAGAGAGAGATGAAGTGAGAGGGAGAGAGAGATAGAAACACCGATGAGAGAGAACATCGATTGGCTGCCTCCTGCATGCCCCCCAATGGGGACTGGGCCCACAACCTGGGCATGTGCCCTGACCGGGAATCAAACTGGCGACCTCTTGGTGCATGGGTCGACGCTCAACCACTGAGCCACATCAGCCAGACTGCATGTGAAGTTCTTAAAGGGAGGAGAAATAGAAGGGAATCGCCGCAAGTTTAGTTTGGTGGAGAGGAAAGATGAGAACTCAAGGTCCAGCTTTGGCATGTCGTTATGGGTTGAATTATGTCTCCCAAAACATTATGTTCGAGTCCTAACCCCAGGACCTCAGAATGCAACATTATTTGGAAAGAGGGTCTTTGCAGAGGTAATTAGTTAAGATGAGGTCATACTGGAGTAAGGTAGGCCCTTAATCCAAGGTGACTGTGTCCTTACAGAAGAGGGAAGACAGACACACAAGGGGACTCCATGTGATGACAGAGGAGTCGAGACGGTTCCGTGCAGCCACAAGCCAAGGGTTCCAGCAACACTAAAAACTAGGCCAGGAGGGATCTACCCAGAGTCTTCGAAAGAACATGACCCTGATGACTCCTTGACTTTGGACTTCCAGCCCCCCGAACTGTGAGACAATCACGTGCTGTTGTTTCAGGCCCCCCGTTTGTGGAACCCTGTTACGGCAGCCCCAGGAGCCTGACCCACATGTGGAAGCCGGGAGACAAGGGACGTGTCCCCTCGACTTGCTGAGACTTTGTCACGGACTAAAACGGGCTGTGAGGCAGGTCTCACAGGACCTTGAGGAGTACTGACGAGGTGATTTGGGTAAAGAAACCCCATAAAACTCTGGTTACAGTTCATGCGTGCTAATTCTACGAGGAAACAAGCTTAGGAGGAGTGAGCTGGTGACGAACGGTGTCATTGGCATCTCGTGTTTCTGCTCAGGGCTGGTTCCCGCTCACCCTGAGAACACCCATAAATGGGCCCCGTGCCCAGGCCTGAGTCACGAGTCCAGGAAGAAACTGTGAAAGCGCCACCTTCCTCTTCAACTGGAAGACCAAACCAGGACACGTCTCCCTGAAGACAGCCCAGCACCGGTCTGTCTCCCGTGCTCCTCAGAAATGCCCTGTCCCGTTTTCTGGAAGGCCTGGGTGTCTACTTACGCCTGCTGTATTGGCTTTGCTGTTTGCCTTTCTATTCCACAAGTAGTCTGTGAATATATTCTCCACTTAAAAGAGCCAAACAAGCCCAGCTGGTGTGGCTCAGTGGTTGAGCGTTGACCCATGCACCAAGAGGTCGCCAGTTTGATTCCCGTTCAGGGCACATGCCCAGGTTGTGGGCCCGATCCCCGGTGGGGGGCATGCAGGAAGCAGCCAATCGATGTTCTCTCTCATCAATGTTTCTATCTCTCTTTTCCTCTCTCTAAAAAATCAAAAAAGAAAAAAAAAAAAAAGATTCAAACAATACTAAATACTTAGGAAAAAAGGTGAAAGTCCCTCCCCTCGCCCATCCCCACCCTCCTGCTCAGAGGTAACCATTAGTGATGGCATTTCCCTGCTGGTACATGTACGTAAGCACACAGGACATTTCTTTTTTTTTTAAATAAATGTCACTCCCTTCCTAACCCCAAACCTTCATACGCCCATAAGCCTTCCTTCTGCCTTAGACACATCCCCCCATACACCATCTGAAAATTTTCACAATATAAGATCTTCGCATCGTGCTCTAAGAATTTTGTGCTTTCAGGATTTAGGTTGGGGGTTCAATAGGAACTACCTGAAAGTGCCATTTTAAAGCAGCTTGTATTTAAGTTTAAGACACTTTCATTACCCAGTTTTCAATTCATTACATCAATTAGCCAATGAAAATGGATATCCTAGAGAAAAAGGTGAGCCATAGCTTCAAACAAACAGCAGTTAAAGGCCACATTTGCTGTGAGAGGAAAGTCCCTGATGCTCACAAATGCTGTCATACATCACTGCTACCGTGTCTGCAAGTTTAGCAATTAGAGCTAGACGTTTCCAGACAGAGTATGGACTTTAGGAAGATTCTAAGTTACAAACTGAATGAGGCATCACTTTCGGTTGTCATGGCCCTCTTGCCTGTCTGTAGGCTTGCATGCCCAGAGTCCTTTTTTTGTTGTTAATCCTCACCCAAGGATATTTTTTTCCATTGATTTTTTAGAGAGAGGGGAAGGGAGGGAGGAAGAGAGAGAAACATTGATGTACACATCGATGGGTTGGGTTGCCTCCCCGTCGTGCCCCTTGACCAGGAATTGAATCTGTGACACTTTGGGTCGACACTCTAACCACTGGGACACACCGGCCTGGCCCAGAGTCCTTTTCAAATCCTCCTTCCTTTGCTCTCTGCATGAAGCCCATCACCACTGCTTTTCCTCGATGTGCGTTGGCTTCGACCTTCTTTTCCTTCCCCAGAGCCGGCAAGGGAGCTTCACGACTTCACCTCTAAATTGCACCTGCCATGCCCTGACCAGGCCTTCCCTGCTCTCAGCTCTCTGGCCACCCGGTGTCCTTGAAGACGTCCAGGCTCAAATCTTGTTGGCCATGCCATGTGACATGAAGGGGGCTGGGCAGTTTTCTGGGGTGAAGAGTTGAGGTACCATGCAGTTCTCATGAAAAATGTGGCCACACCTTCAAAAATGGGCCACCTCCTTATAGACTGGCTGCGTCTCCATCAGCGAGTCCCCGGTACCGTTTATAATGAGAGCCAGTACTGCCATTGTATAGGAAAGGAGATCCACAGTGTCCGAACATATTCTCAAGGGCATCCTTGGCTCCACAAAATAAGTGTAAGAATCACTGACTTTAAATGTTAGAATCTCCTCTGAATTTCAACACTGGCCAGAGGTCAGATTTAAATCAGTTCTTCATCCATTCCCTCATTAGAATAAAGGGGACAGGGTCACAAACTGAATGTGACCCGGACTGAAGGAACATGATCCTCCAGGATTAGTCCTTCATCAGGGCAAATCACAAGGTGAGCACGCACCTGTGTAGCTAAGGCTTCTTGGGGAAATATCATGGTTGAACTGTGGTTCAAGGTTATGACCCTGACTTTTTTTTTTTTTTTAAGGAAGAAGTCTTTCTCTTTTTTTTTTAATCCTCACCAGGGGATAGTTTTCTATTTATCCTCAGATAGACTGGGAGGGAGGGAGGGAGAGGGAAAGAGAGAGAGAAACATTGATGTGAGAGGGACACATCGACTGGTTGCCTCCTGCACGAACTTGACCAGGGCCAGGGACCTCTTGGTGCATGGGTTGACACTCAACCTCGGAGCCACACCAGCCGGACATGACCTTGACTTTTTATTGTCAGGTTGTTTTCAGGATATTGTTGCTGACAGAAGCCAAGGTGACTCACAGGTTTGGGGGAGAATGAGACAGCACTTGCCCATGAAATTGTTGAAGAATCACCAAGTCTTCCTGGGTCAGAACAGTTGGTACCTTTCTCCAAACACCAGCTCCTGCTCCTGACCTCCTGTAATGGCTGAATGGTGGCCCGCTCAAAAAACACCTCCATTCAGAACCTGTAAATGTGACCTTATTTGGACAAAGGGTGTTTAGAGATGTAATTAAGAATCTCCAGCTGGTTGGAGCCTTGTCTGGGGCACTGAAAGGTTGCGGTTTGATCTCCAGTCAGGGCATGTACAGAAGGCCACTGATAGATGTCTCTCTCTCTCAGCATGTCCTCAGGCGAGAATTGAAAAAAAAAAGAATCTCGAGAAGAGATTTCCCTGGATTAGGATGAGCCCTATAAGCATCCTTACAAGAGATGAGAGGCCATGTGAAGACCAAGGCAGAGATTTCAAGGATGTGTCTATCAGCCAAGGGATGCCAACGGTTGCTGGCAGCCACCAAAGAGACATGAAACGGACTCACCCTCCTGGAAGGAAACAACCCTGTCAACAGCTTGATTTCTGACTTCTAGACTCCAGACTTCGAGAATACATTTCTGTTCTCATAAACCACCCAGCTGGTGGTAATTTGTTATGGCAGCCCAGCAGGTGAACACACCCCTCTTTCTGTGGATGCACCATATTCTCCTGCTTCCACTTCTGTCCCTCTTCAGTCTATTCTCAAATAACAGCCAGAATCAGAGTCCTGCTTCTGCTGAGAGACCCTGACTGCTTCCCTTCTCTCCTGGTACTGTCCCTCCTCCTCCTTGGCGGGCCAGCTCCCACTGCCAGGCAACCCAGATGCTCATTTCCTCACCCCCTTCAGCTGTTTATTTAAAAATCCCCTCTGTGGCCTGGCCAGTGTGGCTCAGTGGACTGAGCGTCCTCCCATGGACTGAGTGGTCCCGGTTCGATTCCCGGTCAGGGCACATGCCCGGGTTGTGGGCTCGATCCTCAGTAGAGGGCGTGCAGGAGGCAGCCGATCGATGTTTCTCTCTCACATCGATGTTTCTATCTCTCTCTCCCTTCCTCTCACTCTAAAAAAATAAAAGAATACAGCCCTGGCTGGTTTTGCTCAGTGGTTAGAGCGTCAGCCCGTGAGCCAATGAGTCGTGGGTTCGATTCCGGCCAGGGGTACGTACCTCGGTTGTGGTTCGTCCCCAGCCCTGGTTGGGGTCGTGCTGGAGGCAACCAGTAGATGTGTCCCTCTCACGTCAATGTTTCTCTCTCTCTCCCTCCCTCCTACTCTATCTGAAGATAAATGGAAAAATCTCCTCGAGTGAGGATTGAAAAAAAAAAAAAAGAATACAGACATAAATGGAATCATTTAAAAAAAAAAAAAAAAAAAGCCCAGCCAGTGTCGCTCAGTGGTTGAGCAGCAACTCATGCACCAAGAGGTCGCTGGTTCAATTCCTGGTCAGGGCATGCAGGAGGCAGCCAATCAATGCTCTCTCTCATCAATGTTTCTATCTCTCTTAAAATCAATAAAGAATAAATCAATAATTAAAAATTTTAAAAATTAAAATCCCCTCTGTGAGATCTTCCCTGACCACCCTGCTTCAAACTGTACCTGCCACACTCCCTAGCCACCTCTTTCCTTAATTTCCCCCCATACTACTACCATCTAACCTGCTCTGTCTTGTAGTTATTTATTTTACTTCATTTTTTTTTGTCTGTGTCCTCCCACCCCATTAGACTGTAAGTGCCACGAGGGTGGTCAGTACTGGACACAACACTGGTGAATGAATGAATGACTTGATGACGTACATCCAGTGGAACTCTCTACGTCACCTTGAATTCCTCCATCTCAAGTCTCACTCCCTACATCTACATTCATCCAGACTTACTGATTCTTCATTTCTGATGGCCTCAGATCTATCCCTTCCTCCTTTTGGTCACAGCTACCACCACTATTTTGTCCAGGGACCCATGAGTTAGCTTCTTAAATAGTCTACAGAATGCCTTGACTCTTCTTCCCTCGGCATATACTGTATTCTAAATGGCCACTGTCATGGTAATGCTCCTGAAAATAGCACTTTGATAATATCTCTCCCCAACCAAAAGAAAACACACAAACACCATGACTCTGAAAGATGAACTGATGAATGGCATTTATCTTCCTTTTCATACATTTCTGCTTTTTCTAATTCTTCTACCTTAAAGGTATACTCGTCCTGTTAGAATAAGCTATTGAAGCTAAAACTCCCAGATGGTTCCCTCTTGTCTGCACGACAGCCCTCCATCCAAAGTGTGACCCCCACTGTCTGATGTCCTGAGCTCCTTGCTCCTTCCCTCTGAACAGGCTCCACCCTCTCTGCACTCACCATGCTGAACCCCCACTGCACTTCAGTGAGAAAGTCTCACTCAGACCCCAGGAAAGGAAGCCAGATGGGCTGGGCAATTCGAAGGCACGAGGGGCTGCAGATTTGGTCGGATGGAACACATATGTTACAGTCGCAAATCTGACCAAGGAAAAATCCCCAAAGGCAAACGCTCCAGGTCTCAGCTCCATTACTCATTCCCGAACTCTGGAATGCCTTCCTCTCACTCTATTATTCTTAATTTGAGTTTGGAATGTTGTACTGATTTTTCTCACTGCTTGCTTGTTTAATGCTGGTATGATCCTTGTGCTTCACTACTCAATAAACCATAAGAAATCTAAAATACAAGCCCTCCTCTGATGATAAATGAAATTGATTTTTCAAAACCGTTTGGATTCACCAGCAGCAACTGCCTTTTAACACTTGTCTGAACTCCTACCTAATTATTTTTAGGGCTTTGGGCTAGAAAGCAAATTGCATTATGTTCTTCTAAAAGTATATACTTACAGAACGTCTGTAATCCCTTCAAAGTGCAAGTCGTTACTGGAATACATAATGTTATAAATTCTATTAGATCATAGACTTACAGGGCTGGAAGTGATCTTGAGAACTGACAGATCCCCACTGTCCTCAAAACCACATCTGAACAAGGCCAGAAAACAAATGACCAAACATATTTGTTCCAAAATTCCTTTCTGCTTCTACCTCCCCAAGCCGTAAAAATATTTTCATGTAGAATGAAAACAGATCCATAAACATTGAAATTTAAAAAGGGAACCGGGGAAGAACTTTCCAGTGCTGGGATCCCTGATAATGTTCCTTACTGTGCACACCTGCAGGAATCACCTGCGAACGCTCTGAGGCCAGCCCTACCATTTCCACTTGCTTGTCCCTAGGTCACCAGACAGAGAAGCCACTGGGGAGCCAAATGTAGCCAACTCAGTTGACCCCACTCAAGTTCCCATGATAGAAGCTAGCAGAAAGGACAGAATTTGTGACATTTATATTAAAACAATGGCTCCTTGCCCTGGCCAGATTGGCTCAGCGGTTGGAGCATGGGACCAAGGGCACGTACCTCGGTTCAGCCCTGGTTGGGTTGTGTGGGAGGCAGCTAGTCCATGTGTCCCTCTTACATCATGTTTCTCTCTCTGTGTCTGTCTCTCTCTCTGTCTCTCTCTCCCTCTCCCTCCCCCTCCCACACTATCGGAAGATAAATAGAAAAGTGTTTCTCTCTCTCTCTCTCTCTCTCTTCCTCCCTCCCACCCTCCCACTTTATCTGAAAATAAACAGAAAAATATCCTCCGGTGAGGATTAAAACAAAAGTAAAACAATGGCTCCTTATTACCAAGGCTCGACTCATTCTAACTTGGGCAAATGCTACGAAGCATTTTTTACATGGTAAAGGCAGGTCAGGCCCTATCCTGAAATGAAATGTACACTAGAAGTCCCAGCGTCACGGACATGCAGACCTCACAGAACCTTCTACCACCCCTCAGTCAGAACAGCCAGACAGACAGCCAGACAGACGCAGTCATCCTTCATCCCTTCAGCCTGCGGTTTTTGAGGACCGCACTGCCCTACGCACTTCACGTGATGTTCTCTCTTCTCATCTTCACAGCGTGTCTCTGGTGTGGGTACTGCGATGTTCGTCGGTCAGCTGATAAAGGAACGAAGGCACAGAGAAGTTTAGTAACTTGCCCACAGTCACAAAGCTAGTAAGTAGCAGACAGAAGAGACTTGCACCCAGGAAGTCCCACGGTTGGCCACGTTTTCAGGCTGCCTCATTCAGTCCCCTCACAAGCCTGGGCCCCCTGGTGGCTGCGTGCAGCAGTACCGCGTGTTAGGAAGAGGAAGAGAGGGCCTGGTCTCATCTGGGGTGGAGAATAGCTTCTCCAAGGGCAAGACATTGACATTAGAGCCAGCAGATGGGAGAGCCAGGCGTGCAAAAAGACAGAGAAGAACGTTTTAGCCCTGGAAATGAATCCATCCATCCATCCATCCATCCATCCATCCATCCATGGTATGACACCGAACAGCCAGTGAAGGCTGCTTGCTGGGAGGTATCAACCCTGCAGCCCACTCCCCAGGCAGGAAGCAGAGGTTGATATTCACATACTCATTAACCCTGAAGCTATTTACTGACCCTTATGCTGCGACATTGTTAACCTAGGGAGTCAAGAGCTGTTGAGGGTCATTTGGCAAATGCATAATGACCCTTCGCTTCTTCCTGAGATCTTCACATGAAGGCACTTGGCAGGTGAGGCCAGCTCGGATGAAGGTCCTTCCCTAGGTTTATTGGTCACTAGCACTCCCTGTAAGAAAAGAGGCCCAGCCCTGACCAGTGTGGCTCAATGAGTAGCGCATTGGCCCAATTCCCAGTCAAGGGCACGTACCTGGGTTGCAGGTTCGAACCCTGGCCCTGGTATAAAAATGCATCAACTGGTAACAAAAACAAATTAATAAAAAAAAAAAATGCATCGACTGTGCACTTTCTATATCTTTCTCCCACTTGGATTTAAAAGTTTATTTAGCCCAACCAGTGTGGCTCAGTGGTTGTGCGTTGACCCATGCACCAAGAGGTTGCCGGTTTGATTCCTGGTCAGGGCACATGCCCGGGTTGTGGGCCAAATCCCCAGTGGGGGGCATGCAGGAGGCGGCCAATTGATGTTCTCTCTCATTGATGTTTCTATCTCTCTCTCCCTCTCCCTTCCTCTCTCTCTAAAAATCAATAAAGAAAAAAATTTTTTTAATAAAAATAAAAAATAAACGTTTATTTAAACATCAGGCAATGCGGTTCACTTTCTGGTTATCAGTGTTCCATGGAACCCTGGCCCCAAGACATGTTCTGCCAAGAAGAAATAGATTACAGGTCGACTTGACAAATGCTGAATACTTTATTTTAGGGGTTTGCAATGTCAGCTCCAAGTGGAGCTCATCGTTCTCAACATATCCTGGTCACCACCGCCTCAAAAATATTCTCCATGCCAATATCACTTGTTCTGTAGTCCGGGCACTGGTACCAGTATCCATGCACCCAACGCGCAAGCCAGGAACCTGGGAAATCTTTCTGACTCCTCTCTTTCCCTTACCTCCTGCAATTAGATCTCCAACTTTTTTCTCAAATCTGTCCACTTTTGTCCCATTTTCACTGCCATCACTCAGCATCAACAGCATCTCTCCTCGAAAACACTACAGGCCTCCTAACAGCTCTGCCTCCATCAACCTGCCTAGAGAGTAGTCAGAGCAATCTCTGCAAACATGTCAAGATCACTCCCCTGGTTAAAATCTTCAATAGCTTTTTGTCTCCCTTGAGATACACTCTAAAATCTCCCAAAGGCATCTAAGTTCCATGGAGATCTGGCTTCAGCCTGGACTTGGACCAGTTTCTTTGACTTCCAGGCTCTTCCCTCTGCCACTCCTCCCTTAACCTGGGAAGCTCCTACCCCACCCCCACCAGGTCTCTTCGAGGGCGCCCCCTGTTGTGCATCCCCGATTCCCCTCTGTAACTCCCTAGGCACTGGCTCAACATCTGTTCTCTGCACAGAATGAACTTCGCTGGGCAGAGACTGTGCCTTGGCTTGGGGGCTCTACCTCTCTGGAGGCCTGGCTTAGAAGGCATTCAATAAATGCATCACAATAAATAATAAGAGGAAAAGGTAAAATTAAAGAAAAAAAAACCCTTTTACACTTTACATAGCTCAGAATTTCCCAAGTGAAATTGTCCACAGAATTCTTTTCTCACTTAGCCCACCAGACTTGGCTTCTCCGAATCCTCAGGGGGAAACGGATCCAGCCCAAGTCTCTCATTTCACAGAAGATTCTGAGGCTCAAAGAGGTGAAAAGAACAGCCCAGCCCTGGCCGGTTTGGCTCGGCGGTTAGAGCATCGGCCTGCGGTCCAGGGAGACCCGGGTTTGGTTCCCGCTAGTGGCATGTGCCTCGGTTGCGACTTGTCCCTGGCCCCTGGTTGGGTCGTGCAGGAGGCAGCCACTCGATGTGTCCCTTTCACATCAATGTTTCTCTCTCTCTCTCTCCCTCCCACTCTGTTTGAACAAAAAAAATGGAAAAGTGTCCTCGAGTGAGGATTAAAAAAAAAAAAAAAGAACAGCCCAGTTAAGTTAGCTCTCTCTAATGTCAGCATTTTGGTACCTGCTCCACTTTTTACAGGATGTAGCCCTGGGGGGAGTTGTTTACGTTCTCTAACTACCTGATGGGGTTGTTTTGAGGGTGAAATGAGATACTAGCAAAGCTCTTAGCATAGGATTTGGCAGGGCAGTACATCTCAATAGAACATTAAAGAGGGAGACTTAACTTGGGTACTGCTGATTTAGGACTAAGACTGTTTCTATAAAGACCTAGGGCTAAACTCTCCCGCTATGTAACCTCTATGATCAGTACTTGTTCTCTTATTTCATGTTATTTTCTTTTAGGTCAGTAGGAGAGGAAAAAAACTTCCCTCTACCCTCTCATGTTCAGTGCCTGGGGGCCTGTGAATTAAGATGACAAAAGACAGAGTGGTGAGGAAAAAAAGCAGAGTTTATTTGTGTATGGTGACCTCATACATGCCGGAGTGTTCAAAGGGGTCTGTAGAATATGGAGGTGATACACCTAACTTAGTAGGGAAAGGGAAGGGATAGAAAAGGCCAAGGTGGGAAGACCAAATGGGTTTCTTTAGGAAAGACAAGTGGATTTCTAGAACAGAGATAAGAAAGAGTGATCTTTCCTGTCTTCTTCAGAGCCATAAAACTTCCCCAGAGAGGGTATTTATGAGTAGACCCACCCAAAGAGGGAATTTATGGCAGCCTTATTTCCCAGAAGTTGCTGCTTTTGGTCAGATAAGGGAAACTCCAAAAAGCATTTTTTTTTTTTTTTTGGTTTTGTTTTTGTTCATCTGTTGATTCTCTATTGCCTCCAACTCAAAATAATTTTATGCCAAAGTGGCATATTTTGGGGTGTTAGATCTTGATTTCCTTCAAGTCCAATAAGTATTACAAAGGGGGTTAAAGCTGATGTGTTCTACCAACTTCTAAAGATAAAGATACTAGCAATGTAATATAAATGAGATAATATAAAGAAAAGTGTAAATTACTATACAAACTACAATGATTACTATTATATAAAGTCCCACTTGTCAAAAGACAAAATCCCAAAATTTATAAGGATGTCACTAGAGCAATCATCTAACTTTAAAATTGAGCATTTGACATCATTCCTAATATCTTTCTTAATATATTGCCTTTCTTTGATTTAGACTAGAAATCTCTAAGCTTTTTGTGCCACCATTTTCTTTAGGACAATTATTACATATTTTATTAAATTTGAAGTGTTCTCCATTTTTCTGAAAATCTCAACCCAGCCTCAATATTCCCAATTTCCAAAGTTTTTCTTACTAATCACAATAGGTAATTAGGAAGTCAGTTCGGGCCTTTTTCCTGGTTTTGTCTTCACAGGAAGAAGGAACAGTAAGCTATTAGGAAAACCCTAAAAAATATTGAATAAGAGTTTTTGTTTGAGTAAGTGCAGGAAATAAATCAAATTTTTCCCAAAAGAAAAATTTTAATTAAAAAAAAAAAAGCAAAACTATCCTTAGAAAAAATTTAGGTCACTCTAATATTCTGAAAGATTTATTTATACATCTATTTCAATTTTAGTTTTGGGGGCATAATTCCAAATTATAAAGCCGAGTTCAGCCCCACCTCCTCAGCCAAAAACCTTGTCCCTTAAGAGAAATAACTTCATGTTTTGCAGCCAATATTTTTTTATGTGAAAATACTGAAGTGTGGATGATCTCTCAATTTGTCTTTAGACTCTCTTAATACATATGCAAAGTTTCAAAAAGTCACTAGTGATTTTCATTTTCCCAGTTCTTGAAAATACCCGGCCCCCTGCTGAGTAACTTATGGGCGGTTTAAACTGCTGAAGAATTCCTTCCTAGTCCCAGGTGGCACCTACCATTCCTGCAGGGAAAGAGGAAGTCTTGCTGGAGCCACCTGTTTGACTCCTGCTGACTCACTCTCCTTCCCTAACCCGGAGAGAAGTGGGTGTAGACAGTGGGGGTTCCTGAGGAAGGGGCTCGCAGTGATGAAAGGAGGCCCGAGGGTGGCACCTGCCAGCACCGGGAGAGGCACAGGCGGGAGAGAGCCCTTTCCCTCCCGGCCAGGCTGCCACGTGCTCCTGAAACTGGCCCCAGCGCTTTGGGGCGGGAGACAAGCACGTGACTTGGTTTCCTAGGTCCTTTAGCCGGGTCCGCCAGGGCGTGGGCTCCCAGCGGCAGCCAGCTGTCCTCACCCAGTCCACCCCCTCCCCCCCTCGGAGCTCTCCCGGCTGCCAATCACCTGCTCGGTTTACTTTCGTATTTAGCTAGGCATTACCCACAATGCACTTGTAAAAGTGACATGAAAAAAGGTTAGTGGTTAATATAATTCTTAAAAAGACTGCTTTAAAAAGAGCGATTTTGTTATGTTTACATTGTGTTCTATTGGGAAGGTGTATAAATGGCATTTTTTATGGTTGTGACATAGACCACGAAAAGTATCCTAACTAAGAAGGGAGTCTTTATTGGGACTATAAATACTCAGCGATCTACCCATGTTTCCAGTTGGTCCGAAGGTTGTGGGTTATTGTTAAGCTGATTAACATTGTCTCCCTCCACACAACCACCCTTGACTGACTTTGTATTTTTTGCCCTATTCAAGGGCAGGGGGGAAAAGAAAACATACAAAAAGAATAATTAGCTTTAAACTTATTAAAGAATGTATTCAGTTTTTAGAAATCTTGTATTGAAGGTTTTTAATTCATAGTCAAACAACAATGCATACTTCATTATAAACCAGGAGGAAGAAGGGAAAACCCAACTGAAGAAGCTCAAAGATACATATATTATGATCTCATATACCTGTGTGTGTATATATATGAATACATGTATGTGTTTGCAGGTGGATAGAAAAAATCTAGAAGATATACACCAAATTATTAACTATTAACAGGGTTTACATAGCTCTAGGGAATGGGATTTCAGATGAGGACATTTTAAGAAACTTTCAGAAGATAATATAAACTTTTTTGCTATAAATTTAATAATATTTTAGTTGTCTGTGAATGAGCAGATACTATATATTTTTTTGCATTAGCTTGTTTATTTGTTTCACATATATAAAGTACATAGGTTCACAAACCCAGGTCAATAGCCAGTTTAAAACTAGGTAGTAAAGGAGGTGTAAATCAGTTTTCTGCTCTGTGGCAAAGCTTCCTGACTCCACGTTCATCCATCTTTTCTGCTGCTAGCTACCATCTCTTTCGTTCAATTGCTGTGATCAGTTAGATTCGATCAACTAAGATTTAGTGAACAGGTTCCAACACACTTGCTTCTTCATTAGCAAATAAACTTGACTGCTTTGTTGAGAAATATGTGCCCTCTATTATAAATGTACTAAAAAAAAAAAAAAAGAAAGAAAGAAAGAAAGAAAGAAAAAAACCTTGGAGGGAAGACTCTGTTTACTAAATTTTGATATGTAAAAAGGATTTGTTAGTACTGAACTTTCCCTCTGGAGAGCCCCTATCACAAGGTGATGGGAGCTTGTTGAAAACAGATACTTTGTGTCAATCAGCCTTGTTGAATTTTATACTTAAATTAAATCCAGAATTAAAAAGCATTAACATACAAAGTCCCCAAATTCTAGGCACCTGATATTCTATAAATGCTAGAATACTAGAATCTTGTTCAACATTATAAACATGATAGACATTTCAACAATCCACTTCAAATGACTAAAAATCTATCAGAAGTGAGGCCCACTGGGAAGGAAAGGGTCTAGAACTAAATTTTTGCTTCTGTAATTTCAACCCATGACCCAGGCCCAAGATGACAATGATTAAGATCATGTTCCTAGTGTCATATAATTTTTCCGCAAAAATTATGCAGGGAATTATGCAATGATACTGCCTCCTGGTATTCATGTCCTTGACTGAGGCCTGAACTTATTGACCATTTCTAAGGAAAAAAATGAGGCAAAAGTAATGCGGTATCCATTGTACATTTTATCTATTTACCCTTTTTTTTCCTACCACTACTGTCTATTATGCAACTGTGTTACAGGTTCAAGACCACAACAAAGCATAGGTAGTTTCTTGTTCATTGTAATGAAATTTTACCTCTATTCAAATAATAGTTTAATTCGGTGGGTTTGCAAAACATATGAAATATCACATTGGTGTTCCTGCCTACATTTTCCTGTAAGAGAAGGGAAAAGACATCAAAGCATCTGTCTTTGGTCAAATTTAGGGAGGTACAAGCCCAAAAGAGCAAGTAAAGTTTTGGTTACTATGTAAAACCTGATGACTTCTTTTTTTTTAATTAGTAATATATCAGACTTTGAGTAGAACTTTCCATGCATTTGGCTAACCCCATCCGATAGGTCTAACCCCAGTGTTAGCAAAGCTCATGCCAGATTTGGAGTCTGTCTTCTGGGAAGAGAGCTTTATGGCAGCCACCCTGTCACACACCTCGAAAGTTAGGAGTTGCAGCAGAGGGTTCCCTCACCAATAAACTTCCCCTTTCATTTTCTTCTGCTCTCTCTGAGACTGTATCCCCCCTGGCTATAACCAAGAGAAAGGTCCTTCCTCCTGTCAACCACCAAAGACCTTGTTTATACCTTTACTGTATGTTGCCACTTAGCATATTGTTTGTTATTTCATAATAATTCATATATGTGGTATGTCCCCAAGTAGATTAGAACCTCCTTGGTGGTGAGAACACAATTGTATCCGTTTCATGAACCTCACAATGCCTTGTCCATAGGTGTTGCTTATTTCAACAACAAAAACATTTTCATGAATGAAGTTTCCATGTCCAAGGATCCATGGTATCAGCTGTAGACAGACTCTAAGTTGGCTTCAGAAGTCATACACGTGCCAGAAAATGTTCAATTTCCCATCTTCAAGTTGATGCAGCCAACCTTTCAACAATTCCAAACTGCTACGAATATCCACGAAGCTCAGCAGGACTGAGGACTGGTCTTCAATTTGACCACTTTGGTGAGTTACAAGACAACTAGTTATGGGACCATATGATTTAAAAATGGTGACTTACCCTGGCTGGTGTGGCTCAGTTGGTTGAACATTGTCCCATGCACCAAAAGGTCACCAGTTCCATTCCTGGTCAGAGTACATGCCCAGCTTGCAGGCTGGATCCTCAGTGGGGGGCATGCAGGAGGCAGCCCATCCATGTTTCTCTCTCTCTCCCTCTCCTTTCCTCTCTCTTTGAAATCAATAAAAACATATTTTAAAATAAATAAATAAAAATAAAAATGATGACTTGATTGATATACATTTATACATTATTTATACATTATTTAGCAACATACATAATTGCACACAGGAACTTTTTTTATTCAAGTACATGTCATTTATTTATTTATTTATCTATTTATTTAAATCCTCAACCAAGGATACTTCTTCTCAAATATCTTCAGATAGAGTTTGGGGGTGGGGGGCAGGGAGAGAAAAACTTGAAACACATCGATTGGTGATTGGTTGCTTCCCGCACGAGTAATGAAGCGCAACCGAGGTACTTGTCCTTGACTGGAATTGAACCTGAGACTCTTTGGTCTGCTGGGCCAACACTCTAACCATTGAACCAAACTGGCCAAGGGTTAAGCATGTCTCTTTTAATCCCTAAGAACTTGAAGTCAGAAAGGCTTCCACAATCGGGGAGCTAACCCTTGGGTTCTCCTTTTTCCATCCCTCACCTGGAAGCATAAACACCATCATTTGAATAGGAGGCTGCCAACAAATATTTACTGGTCCCTGTTATTGACAAGCATGGTGGCAAGAAATACCCAAGAAAACTGACCTCTGTCACTGAGTAAATTATGGGATTGACCTGCCACTGAGTCTCTCTCAAGTACAAAGTAACACCAAAGTATGATGTAAGGTCCCTGTCACACAGTTTACAAATGAGGAGCCTCAGACTGGGCAGCTCACCCAAAGATGCACAGTGGGGAGAAGTGACCCAACTGGGACTCAGCTCCAGTTTCTGATGCCAAGCCCAGTGCCCGTTCCCCCTCAAATTTTGGTGGATGTGTAGAAATATACATTCAGCCTGTGGAATTTCCAAGGAAAGAGAAAGACTATTCACAGCTTAAATAAAGAGCTTCTATTGCATTTTAAAGAAAATTATAAGCACAATTCAATTTCCATGGTAGGTTATTCAGTTTGTGAAAATGACTACAGAAAAAAACTTACATAAAATTGTAGTGCTATATATATTATATATTAATGGTGAAAGAATATATTTACAAGAAAACAACATCTGCAATTTTTGACCGACAACCGCTGATGGGAAATCCGGGCCACTGTCTAGCACTGGCCTCGGGCTCAGCAGGATGTGCTCACGGCTAAGAGGTTGGTAGAGGGAACCCTACAGCAGGGGACAGAGGTCTATGAGCCACACAGAATCACTGCACCACGGGGAAGAGAGAGCTGGAGATCTGGCATAATCTCTGCATTGCCTTCCTTGAAATAACTTGTCATTTCCATGTGCCTCCTCTGGGAGGTAATAACCGGGATGACCCAGCAGGGTTAGGTCACATGCCTGTAGCTTTCTGTGTGCAGATTCTCAATGGATGCTCCTGACTAAATGACCACTGCATTCCCCATAGGTGCTGTCAGGATCCAATGACTTGACTGCAGGTGTCTTGGTCTAAATGTCACATACGGAGAAAAGTCATGAGTGCCTAAGGAAGGCTGATATGTTAAAACCAAAAAGCTGTTGCCACCTTGCAATGGACTGAATGTTTATGTTCCCCAAAATTCATATGTTGAAGCCCAAATCCCCAATATGATGTTTTTGGAGGTGGGGCCTTTGGGAGGTGATTAGGTCATGAGAGTGGAGCCCTCATGGATGGGATTGGTGCCTTTCTAAGAAGGGACATAAGAGAGGTGATCTCTTTTCTTCTCTTCTCCTCTCTCCCACTCCTCTCCACTCCCCACCCCACCATGTGACGATGCAGCAAAAACGGACTGCAAACCAATGCAGAGAGCCCTCACCAGTAATCCAATTTGCCAACATCCTGATCTTGATTTCCAGCGTCCAGAACTGTGAGAAAGAGATGTTTGTTGTCTAAGCCCCTCGGTCTATGGAGTTTGTTACTGTAGCCTGAGCTAAGACCCACCTCAGCAGACTCCATTTCTGCCACTTGCTGGCAGTGTGATCATGCACAAGTTAGTATTCTGAGGCTCGGTTTTCTCATTATTAGAATGGGTATAATAAAACATAGGCAGAAGCTCCTTGAAATTGGTCTTGGCAATGGTTTTTAAAATTTGACACCAAAGCAAGGGCAAAATAAACACGGGACTACATCAAACCAAAAGGCTTCTGCACAGCAAAACAAATCATCCACAAAATGAAAACATAACCTACTGAATAGGAGAAAACCCCTTCAAATCATATATCCAATAAGGGGTCAATATCCAAAATACATAAAGAACTCATACAACTCAACAGCAAAAAAAAAAAAAAAAAAAAAATTGAAATAATTTTTAAAATTATTTTCTTTATTGATTTTTTAGAGAGAGAGGAAAGGAGAGGGAGAGAGAGATAGTAACATTGATGAGAGAGAACATCAATTGGCCGCCTCCTGCCCTGACCAGGAATCAAACCGGTGACCTCTTGGTACATAGGTCCTTGCTCAACCACTGAGCCACACCAGCTGGGCCAAAAAAACAATTTGATTAAAAAATGGGCAGAGGATCTGAACAGACAGTTTTCTAAAGAAGACATACAGATGGTCAACAGGTACATGAGAAAATGCTCAACATCATGGATCATCAGGGAAATACAAATCAAAACCACAGTGAGGTAGCACTTCACACCTGTTAGAATGGCTATGAGCAAAAATGCAGGAAAAAGCCCTGGCCGGTTTGGCTCAGCGGTTAGAGCGTCGACCTGCGGTCCTAAGAGACCTAGGTTCGGTTCCCGCTTGGGGCACGTACCTCGATTGCAATTTGTCCCCGGCCCTGGTTGGTCGTATTGGAGGCAGCCACTCGATGTAAGCCTGTCCAGTGTGCCTCAGTGGCTGAGCATCAACCCATGCACCAGAAGATCGCTAGTTGGATTCCCAGTCAGGGCACATGCCCAGGTTGTGTGCCCTATGCAGGAGGCAGCCAATTGATGTTCTCTCTTGTTGATGTTTCTATCTCTCTCTCCTTCTCCCTTCCTCTCCCTAAAATCAATAAAGAAAAAAACTAAAATAAAAAAAAGAATTATAAAAAAATATGTGTTGGCGAGGACATGAAGAAAAGAGAACCCTGGTGCTCTGTTGGTGACAATGTAAATTGGTGTAGTCACATCGGAAAACACTTAAAAATAGAAACACTTAAAAATAGAACTACTATATAATCCAGCAATTCCATTTCTGGGTATTTATCTGAAGAAAACAAACATTAACTCAGAAAGATATCTGCACTCCCATGCAGATATACAAAGATATCTGCAGCATTATTTACAAGAGCCAAGACATGGAAATAACCTAAGCGTCCATTGATGGATGAATGGATAAAGAAAGTGTGAGATCTATATCTATATATATGAAAATTATTTAGCCATTAAAAGAAAAATACAGGAAATCTTGCCATTTGCCACAAAATGGATGAACTTTGACTGCGTTATGCTAATGCTAAGTGAAATAAGTCAGACAGAGAATGACAAATACTGCATGATCTCACAAATATGTAGAACCTAAAACAAAACGAAACAAAACTGAAGCTCATAAATGCAGAGAACAGCTTGGTGGTGGGGGTGGGGGTGAGCAAAAGGTACAAACTTCCAGTTATAAAATAAGGTGGTCATGGGGATGTGATCTTACAGCATGGTGCCTACAGTTAATAAATACTGTATTGTGTATCTGAAAATTTCTAAGAGTAGATCATAAAAGTTCTCATTATAGGGAAAAAAATTGTGACTAAGTGAGGTGACAGATGTTAATATAGTGGTGATCATTTTGCTACAAATAGCAAACCATTATGATGTACACCTGAAACTAATATAATGTTGTGTGTGAATTGTATCTCAATTTTTTAAAAAGAAAAAAAGGGGGGAGGGGCATAACAATAGTACTACCTCAGAGAACGATTAGGAGAAAAAACAATTATACTCGGCACAGTCCCGATCAGCAAGAGCTCAATTAATGCTATTTAGCTACTATAACGATAATGATTATCACCTGCTCTTTATTTCCCAGCCATGATAGCTGCTCTATTGCACAGTTGAACATCGTTTTGGCAGAAGCAACAGTATTGGACTCCGCACGGATTCTAGGAGCAGAAAAGAAACCTGGACCTTCCCTGGCGCCCAGGCACCCGGCGGCCGCCTCAGCTGGGCCCGCCTCCCTGGGACCTGCTGCTCGGTTCTCAAGCTTCCTCTCCTGCCAGGCCCTGTGCCCCTGGCCAATCTTGGTGCCTCATCTACCAACTGTTTCCCTCCACCCACGCTGGACCTGAGCCATGTTCCACCGTGCAGACCTGGGGCTCCTGCTCTGAGGAGCTCAGAGGGGTGCGAGAATGGGTTGTGGTGGGAACGCAGTTGCTAGGTAGATGCACTGAAAACAAAGGAAACTCCACGGTGACGCTTAATAACACAGTACTCACCGACAGCCCTGAACAGGGCCATTTTTGAGCTGGCTTTGAAGCTTAGAGGAGAAAGATGAGTAAGTATGGTGGCCACGCGAGTCAGGAGGGCAGGCACAACAATGGTGCTGGCAGGTCCCCAGCAGGTCCCTCGCAGCCACACCTCCGATCTTTGGGGCCTGAAATTGCTCTCATTCCCATTGTACAGAGGAGGAGAGCGAGACCCAAAGAGACGAAGTGCTTGCCCACAGCAAGGAGTGGCAGAGTGGGGACAAACACGGACCCAAAGCGGCCCAGCCCCCACCCCGCCCCGCCGCCTGGACCTGGAGACTGCCACAGAGGGGTGTGCCCACGGAATGGGGCAACAGGTTTGGCAGAAACAAAGCAACCAGTCCAGAGGAGAAAGAAACACGATTTAAAAACACTGAAAAGCTCCTGCCAGAGTCAACCCGCCCAAACCAGAACACAGAAGGCGCATCTGTTTCAGGCTGGGGCTGTGCGGCTGACTCACCAGACACCAGAAGATTCTGCAGAATTGATCACCTTCCCAGGACCAGGACCAGGACGAGCCAAGCACAGAGGCTGGCTGTTCCCTGCGGTTTGTGGCTCTGGTTCCTCACTTTCCTGCCCGGCCTGGGCCTCAGCATGACAGCTGCGAGGCAGGTCCCAGGTGCAACCTATTGAGATGGAAACTTCTAAATGCTGAGACCTCAATCTTCCCAGGCTGTGAGGCAGGGGGCAGTCAGCACCGCACTCTGGTCCCAAAGGCCTGACATTGCCTGTCCTGCAGCCCACCTCAGCCACAGGCCGGCCTTCTGGAGCGTTCCCAGACTGCTGTCCCCGCTCCCACACCCTTCAGGATCCTTGCCTGTGAATAACAAATGCGTCTTCAAAGCCCAAGAGGAGACTAACTTGGAGGGAACACAGAGAAAATGGTTCAATCTGACTTTTTCCTTTTTCAAGTTGGAAAGTGATGCTAAGAAACCCACAGTTCAGCTTTGCAGGAGGCCTGTGGCATGCTAGTTACTTCAAGTCCCTTTTCAGGTCCATTTTGGGTTTGGGGAATCCCATGGAAATCAGATATAGGTGTGTATATGGGGTTATTCACACCGTATGGGAACTTGTTTGCTCTGCTTCTTTTATTCTAAGTACCTGAGCGGCTGCAGCAAAGGAATGAGGTTTATTATTATCGCACAGACAGACGGCTCTGTAACACTATCTAGTGCGCATATAACAAAGGAAAAACAGGCACTAGCCCAGTATGTCACACCTGTGATTTTCAGTTTCCTTTACTCTTATTCCCATATAATTCGTCCACAAGTGTGAGCACAGTATTTTGTTTTGTTTTCCCACGGACCTTTACATGTAAGAATGTTTCTTTGTACTACCCAGTCTTAATAATTCTCTATTGTAAATCTGCACACATCATCTCTCAAGTAGATGTATAAAATATACTCAAAATGTTTCCAATTGTTGGATGCAGTCTGGGGCCAAAAGGGTTTCTGTGGCTGGGGGAAGGGGTCATTTTGAAGCCTGGGGCGCTGCTTCCCACAGCAGGCAGCTCCAGGTGGGACAGGGGGACAGAGAGGGGGTGGAGAAAAGGATGGAGGAAGCAACACACTTGTCCTATTTTTGCATCGAGCCATCTGCATGCCTCAGGTTTAGATCTGATTTTCTTTTTTTTTTCCTTTTATTGATTTTAGAGAGAGAGGAAGGGAGAGGGAGAGAGAGACAGAAACATCGATGAGAGAGAACATCGATTGGCCGCCTCCTGCATGCCCCCCACTGGGGATGTGGCCCACAACCCGGGCATGTGCCCTGACCGGGAACCGAACAGGTGACATCCCGGTGCATGGGTCGATGCCCAACCACTGAGCCACACTGGCCGGGCCAATCCTTAAAAGATTTTAAGAACTACTGGTTTGGAGGAAAACTGCAAAGGGCCAAGTCCCTGTTGTCTCTAAACTTTTGCCCCAAAAGATGCCGGGGAAGGAGGGCATTTATGGATGACATACCGGAGTGTGCTGTGGGGCGGGACTCACACCCCTCTGTAATTCTGACACAGCTAAGACACTGAAGCTGTGGGAGGGGTATGTGAATAAACTAGACTGGAGTTCAGAGGAGAAAAGACTCCTCCGGCCGAGGGGAGAAGAGAAACAAGGGAGCAGGCCTGCGGGGAGAGATGGACTCTCAAAGATGCTTTTAGGGAAGCGTGTGAGGTGTGGTTTGTGTGGCGGGGTGGGCGGGTTGGCACATGACAGTGGAATGTGGAATAAAGGGGGAGGGGGCGTCAGGCCAGGGTCTTTAAGATGTACCACTTCAGAACAAAACCCCACTGTGCTTCATCACCTCCGGGTGACTCATATGGCCAAGTACAAGATGACTCTTCCCATTTCCCTGGTTCAGCCAATGCCCTGATGGCTCTGATGACCTGCCCATGTCCCCAACAACCCCCATGCTGCTTCGCACCCTTTCCAGCAGCCCTGTGAGTGGCGCCTCCTCCCCAGCCCAGGCTGGTCCCCCCACTGGGGTGCTTCCTTTCTTGCTGACACAGATCTGAGTGATTACTCCCCTGAATGAGCCTGTTCAGGACCCAGGTGATGAAACTCGACCAGTCTGGCCCTGAACCAGTTGGCCACCCGGAGTCCATGAGTTCAGCATTCAGTTCAATTCCCAGAAGGCTGGGCGTTCTTGATGTTCCTGACATCTTCCAGGCACTTGCCAGGACCTAGTGGGCCTGCGACAGGTGTTCGGACGACTAAAATAATAAAGCACCTCATTCCCCTTGGTGGTTTTCTTTCATTTCTAATTTTTTACTCATTGCTAAAATCATGTAAGAACACAGTAAAAGTGTAGAAAGAATTCTTTAAGGTGTCATTTGTGTGCCACAGAATTCAGTGGTTTTTAGTAACTTGACAGAGTTGTGCAACCATCACCATAATTTAGTTTTAGGACATTTTTATCACCTTCCCCCAAATGCTGGGTGCATTAAAAGGAAGAGATAGGTCTACCCGGCATTCTGTCCCCATAGCACAACCATGGCCATTTTTTTCCATACTCCTGTGTGACCTTTACCCAAAGGTAACACTGGTTATGTATAGCTATGTTCTCCTGTGCATTTTAGAAAAGGCCTTTGTTTCTTTCCTAGGCTCAGAGATTTTTATTTTATTTTTTTGTTTTTATTGATTTTTTAGAGAGAGAGGAAGGGAGAGAGATAGAAACATGGATGTGAGAGAGAAACATCCACGCCCCCACTGGGGATGAAGCCCACAACCTGGGCAGGTGCCTTGACCAGGATCGAACCGGGACCTCTCAGTCCATGGGACGACGTTCAATCCACTGAGCCACACCAGCCAGGCAGGCTCAGAGATTTTAAAGGGAGAAATCATATCAGATCAATGGTCAGACGGAGCTGGTTGAAATGCTTTTGTCCAGACTCCTCTGAAGTAATTATCTCCTTCCCTGCCCTGCCGACAGGGTGGATGGAAGAGGAAACAGCAGGGAGCCAGAACAGCACAGGCCATGGGCAAGGTTAGGGACAGCCTGCAGAAAAGAGCCTATGGAAGACAGAACCCAGAGAAAGTAGGGAATTTAAACTTCACCAAAGGCCGTGGATAGGTTTCCAGCATATTCTGAAGAACAGCACAAGTTAGCACAAAGTTTTCACCCCTCGGACCCCTAGGACCCAATGGCCCGTCTTCCTAAAGCAGTGCTTTCCCCCAGGTGGGCCAAACTCAACTGTAAGGCAGGCTAGTTTTTTTTTTTTTTTTTTCTTTATTGATTTTAGAGAGAGAGGAAGGGAGAGGGAGAGAGAGATAGAAACATCGATGAGAGAGAACATCAACTGACCGCCTCCTGCATGCCCCCCACTGGGGATCGGGCCCACAACCTGGGCATGTGCCCTGATGGGGAATCCAACCAGCGACCTCTTGGTGCATGGGTGCACCCTCAACCACTGAGCCACACCGGCCGGTTGGCGGGCTAGTTTTGACGTCCACCCTCCCACCGCCTCCGCAGACCTTGGGTCTCAGCAGCGCTCATCTCCAGAGTTATCTCCTGGATGCAGTTTTGGGACCTTGGTCTCAGCACCTGTGAAACTCCTATTTGACGTCATATAGTCTCAGTCTCGGCCATCTTAAACTCACTTCACGGGTTTTGTGAAATCCAAGTCTCACTTGCGTGGTTATTTACACAACATTGTCTTTCTGTTGTTGTTACAGATATTTCTCCTCCTCCCCGCCACACCCTCCTCCCAATGCCGCCCCCCCCACACAACATTGTCTTTAAATAAATGAATTGAACATGCTTTCTTCCGTCCTTGAAAACTTTAATTCACTTTAACATGTAGTATTTTTAAATACAAATTTTTTTCTTTTCCTTATTGACTTTAGAGAGAGAGGAAGGGAGAGGGAGAGAGAGATAGAAACTTCGATGAGAGAGAACATCGATAGGCACCTCCTGCACGCCCCCTACTGGGGATCAGGCCCACAACCTGGGCATGTGCCCTGATCAGGAATTGAACGGGTGACCTCTTGGTGCATGGGTCGACACTCAACTGAGCCACACCGGGCGGGCAAAATACAAATGTTTTAAAACAGGAAAATTAAGATTTGACAGGCAGAGATCATAACCATTTATTGGTTGTTTTCTAATCCTTCTCATTCCTTTTCTTCTGGTTAATGTGGGATTTCTTACCTGGAACTTGGTGGTGAGGGTGCTTACAGCTAATCACTGAGTGGGCTTTGACCTCCAGTAACAAAACTTTTGGTAAAAGTCTATTTGGGCAACTTCTACAAAGCAGCAGCAGTTTTTCTTAAAGGTAAAGGATATGGTCATATTAAATCTGGCATAACTATTTGATTGATTATAACTGTTAGGGATTACTAGGAAAAGAGGGAAAAGTCTAGAAAATAACAAGTATGAAGAGCATTAGATGTGTTCTTGGCTGAGAAGCTCTCTAGCCAGAACTCTACATACAAAGTGGACAGACAGCCAATCTTCTGTGTATTACTGCCATCTGCTGCTTTGAATCAGGAAGGCATTTTGCAAATCATAGGAAGACGATTAAAAAAAAAAAATCAAAGCTCATTTTGTTGACATTAAATGTCTTATATTTTTATTGCTAAACATTTGGCCCAAGCACATTTTTTTTTTCTCTGTGATCCCTGAATGTCTCAGGGTATTTGTGGATGACAGGAGGCGTCCATCTGATAATTTGTTTCTATTTCCCATCATGCAACTACATTTATTTTGAATATCAGTTTGTGTTAACCTGTTTGAAATCCAAGGAAAATTATCAGACAATGTATCGCTTTTTGTAGCATTATATTATGTGGTTCATATAACATTAAATCTTTTTTGAAAACTATTAAAATACCTCATCCTAACTTATTTAGAGTAGCTACTTGAGAGATTTATATAATGAAAGTGAAAGCACTTTTTTTGGCTGGTCCGATAGTAGTGGGTTATCAGAACTTACTAAAGTTAGTGTCACTAACCCCCCCACTGCTAAATTTGACTGGCTTTTAGTGTGTGAATTTTGTATCCAAGTAAAAAGATACCTTTGCAAATTATTCACTTGGGGAGGAAACATTCCCAAATAAACGTACTTAAGAACAACCAAGAACAGAGCATTCTTTTTCTAAGTTGAATAAGGACTACACAATCTTTTTGTTTTGTTTCACCAGAAATGGGCTTTTGCAGATTCGATCCTTTCACCGGTACTGAGCCTACATGCCAGTTTCCTATGGCTTTTGGGATTGGAGAACACCTTTCCTGTAGTAGCCCTGTGAGGGGGGGCCAGCACGGTGTCACTGTCACGGGGGACAGCCTGGGGGAAGAAAGGGAGGGCTGTCCAGGGTGACTGATTGCTCAGAAGGGAGAAGCAGTTTTCAGGGGACCAGGTATAGTCTCACCTGATTGTCTCTTCTGAGGATCAAGGGTCTCCTTGTGGTCATGGTTATCTAGTGTCTAGCGGCAAATATTTGTCTGTTATCTACCTCTAAGCATCTCTCCGCGTCTCAGGCCTAACCTCTTTGTTTAGAGGAGTTTAGGGATGAGAGCTAAGGTGTGGGGCCACAAGGGGAAAATCCACATCTTTCCTCGACCCTGTTCTATTCTATTTGCTTTAGTTTAAAATAGTAATGATAGTAAAAAATAATAAAGCTGGATTCATCTTTCTTTCCCTAAGGATGAGACTGGTGCCCTGCTGGTGTGGCTCATTGGTTGAGCATCGACCCATGCACCAAGAGGTCGCTGGTTTGATTCCCAGTCAGGACAAATGCCCGGGTTGTGGGCCCGATCCCCAGTGGGGGGTAAGCAGGACGCGGCCAATTGATGTTCTCTCTCATAGATGTTTCCATCTCTCTCTCCCTCTCCCTTCCTCTCTCTCTAAAACCAATAAAGAAAAAGTATATTAAAAAAAAGAATGAGACTGGCCGTGGAAACAGTCTGAATCACAGAAATACCACTTTAGATGGTCTCTAGTCCAAATTTCATCATGATTTCCACCCATAGACCCGGTGACAGGAAATGAATAATTAGAGCAAATATCTCGGTAATTAAGGCCAACTGCCCATTGCTCCCCAAACCCCTTTGTCTCTTTTATCTGAATGGTGTTTTCTCAGGTGCCTAGATGGTGACTTCTGCTCCCCTGTGCATGTGCGTGTGCGTGTGTGTGTGAGCATGTGTGAGTGTGTGTAGGGCAAGTGTTCCAGAGACCCGCACAGCAAGAGCAGTGTGCACACCTCAGGGACCTTCAGATTGTCACAGCCGCACTGCTTCTTTGCGGGGTCCCTTGAGGACCAATAACTGTGTTGATCTGGATATCAAATGTCTTGCTCTCCAGCGGCCAGCATGGAAATTGATCCGTTGGAGAGATGCATGCTCCTAGGGCCCACCTCTCTGATCCCCACCCCATCTTTGAGCCCCTAGTCACTGCCTTGAGCACAAACACCCTACCCCATCTGGGCAGAGTTCCTGGGTTGACTTTATCCTAATGCCTTATAGTCTCATCATCCACCCACTTTTCTGGCTCCCCAACTAGACAGTAAACATTCCCCGAGTTCTTTCACCCATGCATGCCCATGCCTAGCACCCAAACCCCCACTTCATAGATAATAAGTGTTTTTAGAATAAATGAACAATTGGGTGAATAAACATTTCAAAAAATTCACTGACTATAATATACAAAAATGTCCAGGCCTTGGACCATGCACGGGTGGGGAATGTCTGGCCCGCGGGCCATATAAGTCCCACGAAATCAATACCAGCTAACATCATACCTTCACCAAATTAGCCTGACCAACTCTAGCAGGCTAATTTTTAAGTTGCTAATTTTGTATGGCCCGAGAATGGCCCTTGGCAGAACAAAGGTTTCCCACCCCTGGCCGTTATTGCTGATGAATGGGCTAAGCCAGGGGTCCCTCTGGAGCTGCAACGTGGTGGTAAATCGTGGGATTCAGGGGATGGAGGAAAGAAGGACAGAATGCAGTGACAGTGCTGAAGACAGCTTTGTCTCCCCTGGCTCAGGGCTGGGGTGATCAGATATGTGTTAATAAGGCCCCTCTCACCCAGCTGGTGTGGCTCACTGGTTGAGCTGGACCCATGCACCAAGAGGTTGCCAGTTAGATTCCTGGTCAGGGCACATGCCCAGGTTGTGGGACTGATCCCCGGTGGGGGGCATGCAGAAGGCAGGCAATCCATGTTCTCTCATCACTGATGTTTCTCTCTCTCCCTCTCCCCTTCCTCTATCTCTAAAAATCAGTAATATTTAAATAATGCCCCTCTCCTTACCCCACTCTAATCAGCCCTGGCCGGTGTGGCTCAGTTAGTTGGATGCTGGTTGGATTCCCGCTCTCAGGGATGTGCTGGAGACAACTGATGTTCCTCTCTCTCTCCCTTGCCCTTCCCAATGAACAAAACAAAACACCATAGGACAGTTCAGACAAGAATCAGAACTTGAGTTACTTCATTTCTGTCATTTCATGTCACCACTTGGAATTTTTATTTAAATTAATGTAAATTAATTTGGAGTTTAATTTTTTTTTTCTTTATTGATTTTAGAGAGAGAAGGGAGAGATAGAAACATCGAGTGGCCGCTTCCTGCATGCCCCCCACTGGGGATCTGGCCCACCGGGAATCGAACCAGCAGCCTCTTGGTGCGTGGGTCAACGCTCAACCACTGAGCCACACTGGCCAGCCAAATTTAGAATTTAATTTTAAAATAAGTTGATATAAATTGGTTTTTTAAATAAATTTTTAAATTTGTTTATTGATTTTTAGAGAGAGAAGAAGGAAGAGAGAGAGAGAGAAATATCGTTTTGTTGTTCCACTTATTGATGCATTTCATTGGTTGTCTTGTATGTGCCCTGTACAGGGGATCGAACCGGAAACCTTGGGTATCAGGTCAAGGCTCTAACCAACTGAGCTACCTGGCAAGGGCTAAATTGGTTTTTTAATTACATTTAAATTTGCTTAATTAAACATTTAAAACAGGGGAACAGAAGGAACTTAAAGGTGTAATATTTTTATTTGGAAAGTGCAAATTTTCATTCATACATGAAATATTTGAGTTTGAAAAAAAAATCTTTTCAAATGGAAATTTCTTCCTTTTTAACGTGTTAGTTGCATGTTAGCACCTCTCTGGTGCTGGGGCCGCTCTTGGGAAAAACCTGGCAAGTTCATGCGGGCACTTCTGTCTGCGGTTACAGTGCGCCTTTTCTCCATGGGATCATTTTTAAAACCTACTGCTAATTATGTAGTTCTTGTTTTAGCCTCGGTGGACGAAATTCACTTGCCCTCCTTTCTGTTTAGACGGGAGATCCCCCGTCTCCCTCCGGGTTGACACAGGCCCAGCTCTGCGGCATCCTTCCCAAGGAAACGCCCCGCCCCTCTGAGATTTACGGCTAATCATGTGGCTCCATTCCACTCTCAGAAACCCCAGTCATGTTTTGCATGCAAATCCCCCACAATGCTCTAGGAGGATTGTCTGGCGCTTCTTTCATTTCACTGGGAGGGAAAGGATATTTTCTTAGAAAAGTTCCTATGTTTAATGTTTTCGTTTTGAAAATATGTGGTTTGTTTATGTCTCGTAGAGTCATACTTTGAAAAATACCCCGGCTACAAATAATCACCACAAGTGTAAAGAAGATAGTATCTTGGAGATTTATATATGCAGCAGTGAACTCCCTTACTCTGGCTGGTCCGAGTGCAGTGGTGCCTACAATTAATTGATCACAGCCAGTTACAGATTTCTTTGTTCCTTCTCCACTCCCACTGCTTCACTTGACTGGCCTTTTGCTGCGTGGGGAAATAAGGAAAGCGTTTTCAAGACAAGTGGACAGCAGCACATTCAGCCTCGGGGAGATCCCCTTGTCTCTGGAGTGTCCCTTGAGAAGAGGAGTGTTCCTTCTTATTGGCAGTGTCAGGCGTGAAATAGCCGGAGAGGAGGTTCTTGGTGTTGGCTTACACCTTGGGTCCACTAAGCTTTGCTTTTCTAGTAAAATGTAAAGATTTTGGGTTAAAAGAAAAATCCCTGTTCTTTTCTTAAATGCAGGCTTTTGAAAATCAAGATTATTTTTGGCTTCAGATTATGGTGTATGCAATGATTGCAGGATATACCATGCAATGTTTGGGATATTCTCACATTTAAAAATGACTTACCTGAAATTCAAATCTGACTAAGCATCTTGTATTTTATCTGGCAACCCTATCTTAGTCACACAAATCTTAGAAAGGAGCAAACCCCACCACCCATGCATACATTTTATTATCTATCTTTTCTTTCTCTCTCTCTCTTTTGCAATGTTTCTACTGCCTGGGACACCACAGTGATTGGTTTCCTTTTGTTGTCACTGTTTCGTTGTGGGTGTTACATTGTGGGGTAGCACAGAAAGCTCTCAAAGAAGAAAGGTTATTCTGGCCCTGCAAGGAATGACCTCTGCCTGGCCTTGAGCTGCCCATTTGATCTCTCAGAAGCTCAGTTTCTTCACTGTAACATCATCATGTCTGCCATACTACCTAACTGGGTTATAAACAATAGTAAGTGAAGTAAATAATATAAAAATACTTTGCACCTTATGAAATACAACACAAGCATAAGGGTTTTCTTTGGCAAACAGAACAATGGCTGTGCAGATGGACTGCTATTCTCTCACAACGTCGCTTATTGCCGCTTAGATAGTGCTGTTGCTGGTGTAATCGGCAACATCAATTGGCTTGAACAATCCACTGTGACTAAAGTGGTTCCCCTTCTTCGTGTATGCCCATTAGCGAGGAAGCAGTGAGGTGTACAGGAAAGGGGGCGAGATCTGCAGATTGAGAACACCCACAGGGAGCCCTTGGTCTCTCCAAGCCCTGGAGAGTGGTGCTCCAAACACGGCCTTACCTCTCTGTGGGGTTGCCGCAGACTAAACACGATGATACTCGTGGCAGTGCTAGGGAAATTCAATGATCTCAGGGTGCCTTGGGTTGCCTGCCCCTGTAAGGACAAATTATATCGTTTCCTTTATTAGATACATATTTGTGCCATCCGTCCCACAGTACAACCCCTAGGTTCTAATGCTGTTAGGGGATTGCACTTCCATCTAACAAACGAGGAAAGAGAATCAGTGTGCTGACCTCAGTTTCAGATGAGGAGGCAGCTGAAAGGCTTTCTCATGGTTACACAAAAAGCTAAGCGCAGAACCAGGATGAGAAAGTGGCTCGGAGGCCCCACCTGGGCATCCCAAGATACGCTCTGCTTCTCCGCCTTCTTCTCTAGTATCAGACTCCTGGACTTGATTTTTCTTCCTGCAAACATGTTTTCTCTTTGAGAATGTCCACTTCTCCATCTTCAAAAACTCAACAGAATTGTCAACTTTGAAATGTCTCCTAATTTTGTCTGTTAAGTCCTGGCTGGGTGGCTCAGTTGGTTAGAGCGTCGTGGAAACACAGAAAAGTTGAGAGTGAGATTCCCAGTCGGGGCACATACCTAGGTTGTGGGTTCGATGGGAGACAACCAATCGATATTTCTCTCTCTCCTTTCCTGTCTCGGAAGAAATCTTTTTAAATGTTTATCTTTTTTCTTATCCTCACCCAAGGACATTTTCCCATTTTTTGTTCAGATAGACTGGGAGGTAGAGAGAGGAAGAAAGAGAGAGAGAGAAACATCGATGTGAAAGGGACACATCCAGTGGCTGCCTCCTGCACGACCAACCAGGGCCGGGGACAAATTGCAACCGAGGTACATGCCCCTAGCGGGAACCGAACCAGGTGTCTCTGGACCGCAGGCCGACGCTCTACCCGCTGAGCCAAACCAGCTAGGGCAAATGTTTATCTTTTTAAAGTTTAAAAAAAAAAAAAGGAACAATGCTGTATTTCACAGGGGTTGGGGGGCAACTCTGCAAAAGAGACTAGTCAAGTGCAGCAGTGAGAAGGGGGGAAGAGTAGAGGGAATATCAATCTGTAGCTGACTGCAAACAATCTTTTGTGATAACTCACTACCTTCGGACCAGCTAATATGTTGCCTGCGGCTTAAACTATTTAAAGTGCTGAAATTTGTTCATTTTTACCTTACAGTGATATTTTCAGTTATACCTTGTAAATGCTTACACTCATAGTATCAATTATATGTGTCCTCTAAGAATCTCTCCAGAGCATCCACTTACCAATAGATAGTGTTAAATATCCTTCAACAAGAATCAGAAGTACTGCTGGGCATCCTGGGAAGAGACATGTAAATTAGCACCTCGTCACTAGGGCTTCTCTCCCGCTCTGTCTGGAGTGGCTCAGCAAGCTCAGGGTGGGGGAGCTGCCCAATCAGCGCTGACCTCCTTTGTCTGTTTACCACGTGTGACCCTGGGGACAGCTCCGTGAAGTCTGGAGAGAACTCTGAGCTGGAGCACATCAAGTATTCTGCTTCCCCACACCTGTAAACCCCGCAGAGCTCCACACTGCTCCACCTCAGCGGAGTCTGTCCCCTACAGAAGGGCACAGGTGCCTCCATGGCCCAACATCACCATCTTCCTCCTTAAAATTTAACTGACGTGTGGCTCAGTTGGTTGGGTGATGTCCTGGGCACCACAAAGGTTGCCAGTTCAATTCCCAGTCGGGGCACATGCCCTGGTTGTGGGCTTGATCCCTAGGAGAGGACGCGCAGCAGCGGATGGATGCTTCGCAGGCCCGGCACAGTCCCCAGTGCCCACCATCCACACTGCTTGCTGTCACAGGAGGGTAGAGGTGTGCCCGCCTCCCACCTTGCCCTGCCAGCTCAGAACCCTCTCCTGAGGGTGGGGGCCTCCCACAGCTCTTAGGAATAGCCCTGCAAGAGGCCAACGGGGCTTCGGGGGCGTCTGCCAAGGTCTATGCTCCCTTGACCCTTGAGTTTGTGGACCTACTAACACCATGAAACATGCAGTGAGGCCAGGGTGGGCCCTCCTTTCCCAGGAGGCCACGTGTGTGCACCGCACATAGTGTGTGTGTGTGTGTGTGTGTGTGTGTGTGTGTGTGTGTGTGTCACCTGCAGGGGGCAGGTCCCTGTGGCTGATGTGAAGTTGCTTCTTAATGTTACCTTAAGCAGACAATAGAGGTACTTTTTGACTATGTCTGTCTTAAAGTTCTAATCAATTAATTTAAAGCAAAGAGATGGCATTTTCCCTGATTTATCATCGAAATTTCCGCCCAAACACCCCCAAAGTGCTTAATGAGGGCAGGATTTCCTCCCACTGTCCCAGGCCAAGTGACATTCTTTCAACCTTTTCTTCCCTCCCTTCATTCAAAATCCACCTGTGGAGGGCCCCATTTTTATCACACCTGCTCCCCCCTTTCCAAGATGGGGACCCTACAATTGGACAGGATTATTTGTCTTGATATGCAGACTCAGGAGACTGTGGTCACCTCCACACACTTCCCCAGGTGCCTTCAGAACTGAGATGATTTCTCAGAGCCCTAAACCTGGACATCCCTGGGGCGGGGCCGGGGAGTGGGGGCCAGGAGGAGGCGGCTGGGGCACTGACTCACTCCCTGGGTCTTAAAGAACAGGGACAGACCCCCTTGTATCTCAGCTGCTCTCAGCCTACTCATGGTACCGCCCTGGATTATAGAGAAATAGGGGGATCAAAACAAGCCAACAAGAAACCATGTGGAAAGGACACTTAAAATTGTACGAATACCAAAAACAAAGAAACCTTGTCTCTTTCTTATGACTCACCAACACCCACTTGGAGAGTTGGCCAGAAGTCAGTCGTCTACCTTCTGGAGCCCCTCCTGCCTCTAAGTTGTGAAAATAAAACTAAACAACAAAAACCCCCAAACAAAATAAAAGACACCCCAGGGTTTCCACAGTCTCATGGGAGGGGGTTCTGTCTGACTTCAGCACCCAGCTGACGGGAGCTCTGAGGGTCTGAGTGGCCCACTGCAACCAGGGCTTCTTTGGTCATGAGGATTATGGAGTCAGATCTGTGATACTGGTGGTCTTAGTCATCTGAGACTTCAAAACACTCCAGTCCAGCCGGTGTGGCTCAGTGGTTGAGTGTTGACCCATGCACCAAGAGGTCGCTGGTTCGATTCCTGGTCAGGGCACATGCCCAGGTTGTGCAGTGGGGGCATGCAGGAGGCGGCCAATCGATGTTCTCTCTCATCGATGTTTCTATCTCTCTCCCTCGCTCCTTCTCTCCCTAATATCAAAGGGGAAAAAATAAACAAAACAAAATACTACAGACAGGGTGTTAACAACAGACATTCATTTCTCACAGCTCTGGAGGCTGGAAGTCGAGGACCAAGGTTGCTGGCTGCTTCGGCTCTTGGTGAGGGCTCGCATCCTGGCTGGCAGCCACCTTCTCGCTGTTGTCCTCACATGCTCTCTTTGGTGAGTGCACGTAGACAGAGAGGAAGTTCTGATGCCTTTCTCTTCTTATAAGGGCACAAATCTCATTGTGGAGGCCCCACCCTCGTGACCACATCTAAACATCACACTGGGGCTTGGGGCTTCAACCTATGCATTTGGTGGTGGGGGACACAAACATTCAATCCCTAACACTGGTCCTCTCTGCCCCTCAGGTGCACATAACTGTCACTTCCTGGCACCATACAGTCTCGGAGCACTGGGTCCTGACTTGTCATGGTGTCATACAGGCAGAGCTCAGGGGCCCCTTGCTCCCCGAGGGTCTGTGTCTGTGGTGGCAGCTTTCCTCGAAATCCCTCAAAACACATCCCTATTCCCCACTGTCCTATGCCAGGCGCTGCCACCTGCCAAGCTGGTGACTTTGGTGTGTGTGGAGATAGGAATCTTCAGTGACTTCGGGGTGACCTTCTGGTGTTCCTCTGGATATCATGTCTGTTTCATCTGAGGCAACACTTCCTAATTCACACAGGAGAATTGAAAACCCATAAAAACATCCCTCCTTAGATCTCACTCGAATTTGAATGGCCTTACCACTTCCTTTTCACAACCTCAGCTTCTGAATTTTCTCTCCCTCAGACTTTTGTCCTTCTTTTCATAAGGAGGTCCCTCCTTTGTTCCCATATTCATCTTCCCCAAAAACAGAGCCTCATATGGCCGGAAGGAAAGACCACAGGTGCCAGTCTGGATGAACAGGGTCCCCTTGAGAGGTTCGTGGGACACTGCCCTTATTTCGAGCCTGGCCCCGGCCGTGCCTAAGTCAGGAAAGATTTCTCAAAGCCTTTCTGAAAAGCCAGGCCCACCCTTCTCTGACCTCCTATGTGACAAGTACGTGTTGCAAACAGCCCCTTTCTGAAAGCAACACGGCTCCCGCTCCACGCCTTTGGCTCTGAAACCCAGAGGAGGGAAGCTGGGGAGGGGCAGTGGGGGAGGCAGAGACACTCCAGTCTGTGATCAGAGTGACTGTGCAGGGCCACACGAGGGGGCCGGGAGCCTGGCAGCCACGAGGTCAGGGCATCAGGAGCCTGGGCTGGTGGCAGTGAAGGGGACAGCAGTCTACACCCTGTGCTAATTCAGCATGAGGAAGAGCCTTGAAATCGCACCAGTGCCCACTACCAGTGCCTTCTAGCCCTCTGCACTTCTGAGTAGTTAGAAGTGCCCTGGGCCAGCTCTGTGACTTTAGCCAAGCCTGTGTCTTCCCTGGGCCTCAGTTTCTTAAAAAGAAGGGAATTACAAGTGTCAAGGCTTTGGTAGGAACAGCAGGTTCAGGGGGACGAGCCCAGCTAGCCCCGTACGCAGGGAACTGTTGCTGCTTCTATGACCCAAATTAGCCTTGGGGTGACCAAAAAATGTGGTGTAACAGGTCTCCATGGGGTGTGCTCCTGGGGGGGGGGGGGTCAGAGGAATCACAGGAAGGATTCTGACAAGCCAGCCCCACGGGGCACTGCGTTGAAGTGTCCCATGACGAAGAGCACTTCCGCGGGCCAAGGGGCCACCTCCGTGCTCAGACATGGTTGAAGCACGGCCCATGTGGGGCACGAGCAACCCATCCAAGCCACCTGACTCAGCCCAGCTTCCAGCACCAGACTGCAATCTCCGACTTTCCTAAAGGAACTGTTTGAAGACCTTGCACACTCGGGGCAGCCTCTGCACTGGTCTGTTTGTGACAACACAATCAGAAAGCCACAGCCGTTCCCCTGAGGTCTACGGTTCCCAACGGAATCCGCCCTCAGATGCCTTTTCTGTGGCCCACATCGTAGGTAGAACAATTTGAACTGGATCTGGCATTTAAAAATTGGGGGATGTCGGCCCTGGCCGGGTAGCTCAGCTGGTTATAGCGTCATCCCGATACGCCAAGGTTGTGGGTTCGATCCCTGGTCAGGGCACATACAAGACTTGACCAACGGCCCTGGCCGGTTTGCCTCAGCGGTTGGAGCGTCGGCCTGCGGACCAGAGAGTCCCAGGTTCGGTTCCCGCTAGGGGCACGTACCAAAAAAAAAAAAAGAAAGAAAGAGTTGACCAATGAATGCATAAATAAGTGGAAAAACAAATCAATGTTTTTTTCTCTCTCTCTCCCTTCCGTTCTCTCTAAACTCAATCAATAAAAACTTTTTTTTTAATTGGGGGATTTCACACAATGTCTGGTTTTTCTCGAAAATCTGAGCAGCAACAGCAGGACCGGATTCCCATGGACAAGAAGTACCCCCCTCAGACGGAACGCAGAATCTCAAGTGTGCCCTGGTCACCACCACTCCCTCTCGCCCACTCAGCCCCATGGGATTAACCTGCCTGCCAGGTCCTTGAACACCGGGGTTTTCAACCTTGGAAGGTCTCTCGAGTCTCAGCGCCCCAATTATCTATGACTTCTGAGGACACTCTGGAGCAGGTGGGGAGAGGGGGTTCCATCCCCACGTCGCCCGTGTTGAGGCATCGTGGAGCTCAGCCCACTTTCTTTTCATGAGAAAACCCAACAGGAGGGCTCCTTTCCCACGTGGTTCCTTTCTCCGAGCCACTGCCACCGCGCTCTAAACGGTCCCCTTCTCGGTCTTTATAACAAGTGGTCCTTTGTCCTCTCTCTGACACAGTATCTCCACCATCTGAGGTGGGAACACTGAATCGGAGCGCTGTGCCCCCTGCAGGGTGAGCTGTGGTCAAGGGAGGCCCTCAAGCCGGGTGGACCCACGATCTCCAGTTCTCCCCTGGTTCACCCACACGGTGTTTTGTTACTGTGCTCGGCCCTCGGGGGCTCCCGCGTGGCTCTCGGTACCCAGCCCTCCACTTGGCACAGCCAACTGTCACGTGGGTAACGAGGCGGGTCCTTCACCTTAGTGCAGTTCCCACAGAACGCATTTTAAACACCTGTGATATAACAGGAATCGGGGAATCACAGCAACCACACCCTCACAGGGTTCATCTCTTGCCCCACCTGACGGCACCGGAAGATGGGTTCACGTACACCTGTGACTTGCTGTTGAGCTTGTGCACTGTGGGGGGCTCCTGGCGCACGTCCTGGCCCACATCTCCCACTCCGGGGCTGGTCCACATGGACAGGGGAGCAGAGGGGGTTGGGAAAGGCTTCGGTGCTTCCTCAGGGCCTGGGGAAGGAGCCAAAGGCAGGGTGTTCTCAGAAAATACCTTTGAGCTAACAAGGCTTGGCACTGGGGGGTGGGTCACCACGAAGCCCCTTGGATCTGTGTGGTTTAGGGTCAAAGAAACCAGGAAGCCAGGTCAAGTCCCGTCTTCTCCCAGAGTCCTGGCACACTAAAGCCTTCTAGGCTCTGAGAGCTTCTTCCAAAGAACCTCACGGAAGCGCTTCTTTAAGTTCAGCATTTCCCAAGCCAAATTGCACAGAACTCGATTTTAACGGAGCACTCATTAACCTCCTTCAGAGCTGTCCTGCCAACACATCTTGGGAAAGGCTGGTGCTATGGAAGACACTGGTTCGGAGTCCCAGTTCTGGCTTCCTGATCGGCTGGCCGAGTGGCTTTGGGCAAATTGTTTAACCTTTCTGACTTCCATTTCCTTGATTATGTGATGGAGGTCATCATACCTGTCCAGCCGACATTCCAGGGCTGAAATGTGATCAGATTTGGGAGCTTTTGGAAAGACACTAGGCTCCACCCCCGCCGCGTGGGATTCAGGCAGAACTAGGGTGCAGGAATGGGAATTTACAGACATCCTCCATTTGAGGCCCACCTCGTCTGCACAATGCCCCTGAGAAGCGGGCCTCCCTCCTAACCTTTCCGGAGTTCACGCCAGCTCACCCACCGGTCTCAGCTCAAACATCACGTCAGACAGAAGGGCGTTCCCGACCCCTCGATTCCACAAGGCTACGCCGTTCCTCCCTCCTCGGCCCCGGCTCTTCCTCGCCGGCCCTGCACACTGTGCGGGACGGTTTCGAGGAGCTACTGCTCTCCTGCCCGGACCGGCTGCACACACCTCTCAGGTGAGAAACAGTCTGCAGCCCCACCCACACCTGCTCCTGTGAGCGCCTGGCAGAAAGTCCGGGTGAGGGCACTCCTCCTGATGGAAGAGGGCAGGGGAGGTGGAGAGAGGTGCAATGTGCTACCATACTGCAATTCTGAGCACTTACTGGACACCGCTTCCCACGATCCCCATCTCGGCCAGACTCAACTTGGACGCAGATGACTTGGAAAGGGCCACCTAGGCTGTGCCTTCCAGACCTGCTGGCTGCCCCCTGCCCGACCCTGCAACACACACGCCGGTCACTGCTGACAGCCGCCACCAGCTCTAGCTCCTCGTCTACCTCACCACCTTGGTTCCAGTCAAAATCAGGAGCAGTGCCGGGGCAGGGGAGGACATGGCATCCTGGTGCACGGCCCCTGGATGGAGCTCACACCACACACAGAGCCCCACACCTGAAGACGGGCTGGTCCAGCGTCCCACCTGCTCCTCCCCCTCCTCCCAGCCACACAAGTACTCGGCGGGCTTCGTGTTCCCTATGCTTGTTCCATCCCAATGGAAGATGCCACTGCTCACCTCACACAACCTAGAGTGGAGACCACCACAGCCCCTCCCCTGAGTCGAAATGACCGCCCCCGCCCGGATGTTTAGGTGTCAGGCCTGAGAGCCCTCCCCAGTGTGCCCAGGCCTGGCCTCTCCATCTTCAACCTCACTGAGGCTCCGGGCGGAGCAGGTGTCCTCTGACACAGTCATGCAGGTTAATTTTCAATATTCCTTTTATTCCATCACGATAGCCTACCCAATCCTTACTATCCCCTCAATGTGCCCTGGGTCCTCTGTCCTCGGGCCACGTCCATTCGGAAGAGGCGGGCGGCCTCCCCTCCCGGAGGCTGCACCGCGGCCCGGCTCGAGGGGCCTGGGGCCTGGGAAAGGCTCCTTGTCCGCGGTCCTTGGAGAAGGCTCGGCAACGCCTGGTCCCCGGGAGCTGCTTGTCTGGACGGGGCAGCGGCTCAGAGGTCAGGCTGCAATGGCATCCTGGGCAGCGTGCGCGGCGACGGTTCTCTTTCCGCCGTAACAGGAAGAAGCAAACACTAAAGCACTCCGATTAAAAATTCCTCAGGCGACGACAAAGTGAAGGGCAAAAATCAACATGATTTGGCAAAGGTTTTCAAAATTTTAAATTAAAAAAAAAGAAAAAAATATTCACACAGAGGAGATTCAACTTATCTGCTTTGAAGAAATACATTAAAGAAAATGGAAGGTTAAAAAAAAAATCAAACCCCAAATAAGGATAAAAATAGATGTATCCTCTGTAAAAATCTGGGCTAGTCTACTGAATCATTCATACCTATTCAGTATTCAGAGCATGAAGTGAAATACCAGAGCATAAAAAATTTAAAAAACAGTAACAAAAACAACGAAAAACTGGAGACACGGCCCTGCGCTGGCCGAGGGCCGGCGGCTGGCTCGGCTCCGGCCGCTGGAAGCCACAGTGTCTGGTCCCTCCTGCCCTCCTCTCAGCTCTAAAGGTCCTCCCTGGTCCTGCTCGGCTTCGTTGCATGTTGTTCTATAAACTTGCTCAAATGTTCCAGGTCTCTGTTTCCGTCCTCAAATTTAATCGGGTTCTTTTTGTCCCCACTGGGTGCGAAGTAGATGGTGGGGAAGCCCTCGACTTTGTAGCGGTCGCTGGTGATGTCGTTGGCAGTGGCGTCCATCTTGGCGATGACCAGGTTCTTGTGGCTCTTGTACTTCTTGCCCAGGGAGGCGTACACGGGCTCCAGCTGCTTGCAGTGCCCGCACCAGGGCGCGTAGAACTCAATGAGGACGTCCTTCTTGGGGTCCATCACGATGGAGTCGAAGGTCTTCCCCACCACGACCTTGACCGGCCCCTTGTTGTTCTTGGGCACCGGCTGGGATTTGATGACCGGCTTCAGTTTTCCTGCCGAGGAAAGCAAGCAGGGGAGGGTGTGAGGGATGCAAAGGCCCCAGACCCTGGCTGCTCTGCCCGGACCAGCGGGGCCTTGTCTCCAAGAGGCTACCCCTCAGTTCCCTGATGTCCCCAAATCTTCAACTGTCCCAGTCCCTGAAAAGGCCAGAGAGGGAACATGTGGTCCCACGCCAGGCCTCTTGGGCCACTGGGTCCTGTCCAGTGAGGCTGTCACTAAGGAAAGCCAGGTGCAGAGGGCTCGAGGGAGAGCTGGTGCCCGGGGCTGCAAAGCTACGTGGGGAGAAGCACCGAGCAGAGGGGACCGGCAGACAGGGAACCAGGAGGTCTGCCCACGACAGGCTGGCACTGGGGATCGGGCCTGTGCTCAACTGGACCGATAAAGACACGCATGTAGCCCTGGCCGGTTTGGCTCGGCCGTTAGAGCATCAGCCCGCAGACCAGTGAGCTGGGGGTTCGATTCCGGTCAAGGGCACGTACTTCGGTTGCGGTTCATCCCCGGCCCTGGTCAGGGTCGTGCGGGAGGCAGCCAATTGATTCGTGTCTCTCACGTCAATGTTTCTCTCTCCCTCTCCCCCCACCCTATCTGAAGATAAATAGAAAAATATCCTTAGGTGAGGATTTAAAAAAAAAAGACGTGTGTAATGCCTCAAAGCAAGTTTCCACACACACACACAACCGTCCACAAACACCAAAAGCCTGTTTTAAATATTTTTAAAAATAAGGCTTCTTAACATTTCCAAGACACACCTGTCCTTTTTCTATCACAAAAAAAAAGAAGAGAGGAAGAAAGCAAAAGAATGGCGACTCCCCGTCTCCATCCCCCCACAGCCCAGGGAAAGATCCTCGGGTCAGGCTGAGAACAGTGATGGGAATGAAGAGGCGCCGTGGCCTGGACACCAGGTGCGCCCACAGCCCACGCGGGCCCGCGAGGCCGGCAGCACGAGCCCACCTTTTTTGAAAGCTATGACGAACTCTCGGAGGGTGTCAGAGTCGAACTCGTCGGGCTCCATGGCGAACTTCCGCCCACCCTCGTCCAGGATGGCAGCGTTGACGTCCTCCCCGCTCTCGCTGAGCCCCAGGTCCTTCACCTCCGTGGCAAAGTCATCCTCGTCAGCCACGGCGAAGGTGTACTCAGGGAAGTCCTTGGCCACCTCCAGCACCTTGCTCCGCCAGAACTGAGTGGCTGCAACGGAATGAAGGACGGCGAGCCTCAGAGGGGAAGGTTAGGGCTCTGTCCCTCAGATCTCTGACAAGGCTCAGACTTCAATCGGACAGAAAAGCATTTCTGAAAAAGGCACCTTTGTGAGGAGGGGACCGTGGTTGAAACTCAACCAGCCCAAGGGGCCTGTGCCCCGCAGCAGAAGCCCCCGCCTGCCTGGAGCACAGAAGGAAGTGACCTGAAGCCATGAAGAAAACAGGCACCCGACACCGTCCACAAGGCCCGGTCCCTCACCCGCCCTGTAGTCAAAGCTGAAGTCCACGCTGTAGTAGACGACCACCAGAGGGCGGCGTGTGTACCGCTTGGCGTCATTGGAGGGCTTCCGGTGACCCACCAGGGGCAAGGTGTGCTTCAGCACGAAGTCTTTGATGGCAGAGCCCTCCACGGAGCCCTGCAAAAAAGTGGGGACAGTGAGGGGCAGCCTGACGAAAGTGGGGCTTACCTAACACTCCCACCTTTGCTGCCACTGTGAATAAATCAAGATGGGACGGGGCACGAGGGAAGGAGCCACTGAAGGCAAAGATGCTCTGGGCCCTGTTCCAGCACACGCCAGTAATTCCCTGTTGTCTTTGGGGCCCCCTTCCCTCCAGTGAGCTTGCTGGGCCACTGCAGGCACCCAGGGCCCTGTCTTCTGGGCCTGGGCTCACTGTGATGTCAATGAGGACATGCTGGGGAAGGCTTGGATGCCGGAGACAGCTGCTAACACAGCCAGCTGAGTAGGAGGGGAGCGGGAGGTCCATCTCCCTCATCTGATCCCCACAACAGTCCTGCTGGGACATTTCACAGCCGACAGAACACAGCACGAGGGGTGCAGGGAGGCCCGAGTGCACACAGCTGGGGAGGGGCCGCGGCGGGCTTTGCGTTCCACCCAGAGAAACCACACCCGTGACCGCCCGCTACCCCAGAGCATGGCCCTCCAGACCCCAGACTCACAACCACCCCGAGGGGGGCCCTGCCACCTCACATTATAGATGAAGACACTGAGGCACAGAGAGGTTAAGCCGCTTGCCCAAGGTCGCACAGCTGAAGGTTGTGGACAAACACCACACTCCTCCCCCAGAGCCCGAGTCCCACGTGGACGGGACAGTCAGGGAGGTGGCCCTGTGCAGCGGTGAGGATGGGCAGAACTTGTCAGATGGGAGGAAGAGCAGGAAGAAACAGGACAAGACACTGAGGGTCTGGTCCTCGGGCACCAGGAGGGTGGGAGGAAAAGTGTGGAAAAATGGGTGAGGAGGGCGGCAGGGGTAGGGGGCCTCGAGGCATCACCACCCAGAAGGCGACCTCGAGAGCAAAGCGACAGTGGCAGCAGGCGAACCTGCCAGAGCTGAGCACGCGCCATCCAGGGCCTCGGCCTGAGCTCCTGGCAGAGCCCGCCTCGGGGTCCTCTCTCAGCGGCTCCTGGTGCTGCCTACACCTCGCTTCACCCTACCTGTCCTGCCCTTGTCTCTGCTTTGTCCTGGCTTCTAAATCCATGATTTAAAAACACTGCATTTTATTGTGTGAATTTTAATAAAGTGGACTTCTATAACTTTTGGAAAAAAGGTGGTATATAAATAATACCAATCCACTTAAAATTTAAAATGCAGGCAAAAGACGGAAGTCCAGTGGCAGTGATCGTGTAACACACTGGACTGCGTGGATCTTAACCTTTCTGAGGTCAAGGGCCTCTTCAAGAATCTGCCAGAAGCTACAGGCCCCTTTCCTGGGAACGTGCACACCACCCAGGACTGCGCCCGCGTCCCTGAGGTCCACTGCCCACACTCATCAGGGCCCCTCGTTGGACGTGAGACTTCGAGAAGGAGCAATGGGACCAAAGAGCCCGGGAGTCAGAAAGATTCAGGGCTGTCATGCCCGGTGCACAGAAAGACCAGAAGAGGAATGGCTACTCCCCGTGGTACACGCCCAGGGGACTCAGTCCTGCACCGCACCCTACAAGTCCCGTGGGAGACCTTGGCCCAAGTGGCCTGGGTCATGGCCCTGAGACAGCAGCCTGGCCCAGGAAGGAGGACACCTTCGTTCTCCCCTCGGTTGCTTCCAACTAGCTGTGGGATCCTGGGTGAGGCAGCTCGCTTCTCTGCATCCCAGTCTCTCTCTCTGAAAATAAAAGCTTTGGATTCAACATCTAAGGTCTCTTCCAAACCTGAAGATCTGCTCACTGAAGCGCTCGGAACACCGAGCTGGGAACTCCCTCTCCCTTCTAGAGGTGAGTATCACACCCTCTAAGACAGGGGTGGGGGGCAGCCACACCGCACAGCTTCACGCAGTGAACAGAAGCCTGCACTGCCCCGCAGCCCTCCGCGCCTGGGCTGCCTGCGAGCAAACGCGGCTTAGCTCGTGGCAGGCAGCACGTCCTGGCCAAGAGCAATGCAGACACACAGGCCAGACCCACAGAGGGGGCACCTAAGGGAGGCCGGTGCCAGGAGGTATGAGTGGTATGAGAGGTGGAGCTGCCAGGGGCCAGCTCCTGCCAGGTGTGTGAGCGCTCCCCTGGTCCCTCACGTAAACCCTGACTAGGAACCTCCCTGCTTGTTGTGCTCTAGGGTCCAGAGCCTTCAGTGGAGGGGAATCTTCATGCTCTGAAACCCCCGAGGTGGCACCACCAGGATCCTCGTGCCGATCGGATGCCCAGGGGCTGGCGCTTCAGGGGGCGGGGCCAACAACGCCCGAGCACCCTCACCCACCTGGATGTCCATTATGTGGCTCTTGGGATCGTACTTGGACTGGAATTTCTCAGGCTGCATCACGACCAACTTCCCTGGGGAGACTTTCAAGAACTTTGCTATTTCAGTGCTAAAGGTGTGGTGGAATTTGTAATCTTCTCTCAGGTTGTTAGCTGAAAAAGGAACAGAATGATAAATACACGGTTCATTAAATTGCTTCAATGATCATGACCCACGTCAACCAAAGCAAATGCCCAGAAAATAGTGTGATGGCCACCGTGAGTTCTGTGTGAACAGCACCTCGAGCTTAAATGTTGGATTTTAAAACTTGGTTCAGGCCTGCCCTGCCCAGGGGGCTCAGTCGGTTAGAATGTTGTTCCGTTACACCGAGGCTGCAGGCTCGCTCCCCCGTAAGAATCAACTAATGAATGCATAAATAAGTGGAACAACAAATCAATGTTTCTCTCTCACTCCCTTCCTCTCTCTCTAAAATCAATAAAAAAATAAAAACAAGCAAACAAAAAACACTTGGGTCCTGGCCAATTTGGCTCAGTGGTTGGAACGGTTGGAAGGGTCATGGGTTTGATTCCCGGTCAAGGGCAGTAGCCAGCTGGGTCTGGGTCATACAGGAGGCAACCAATGGATGTTTCTCTCTTTCTCCCTCCCTTCCACTCAGATCAATGGGAAAATATCCTCAGGCGAGGATCAACAAAAAACAACTTGGTATAGGCCTAATACCTTAAAAGCTGTATGTTGGAATTTGTAAAAAAATTTTAGAAAACTGAATGTTCACAGAAACTCTGAGCTCATCTGTCAGGCGTCCAGCTGACTGCCATCTCCAATGCTGGGAGCACATCAACCCCAGACAGTTAGCCCCGCACACTGCTGTGTGCAATCGGCGAGTCTGTACCCGCAGCGCCTTCCGGGGGGTTAACCTCCCCTCCTGGGGGCGGGGCCTGATGGTGGGCTGGGCCCTAAATGTGGTTCCTTTACTATATGTATTGTATTTAAATTGTGTCAAACTCACAAGATAACACCCCACAGTCTGGGATACTCAGGAACAGGGGCTGGCAAGATTTTTCCAGAAAGGACCAGACAATAACCGTCTGGCTTTGCGGGCCACTGCCACAACTCACCTCCGTGCTCACGTGTGAAAACAGCTGGACAACGTGTGAACCAGCGACTTTGTGGCCGGTCTGCCCACCCCCGCCCTGGAGCTGGGTGACGGCACCTGGGTCCCTCCCCTCTACCCTGGCCGAGGCGCCCAGACAGGACACCACGTGACGTGGGGAGGCAGGCAGCAGCCCGGAGGAGCGATGGCTTTCCAAACCACACACCTAGATTCCAGTCGTAACTCTGCGACCTGCTATTGTGCGATGCCAGGCCTGCTGGTTCTGCCTGAGCCTCAGTCCATCCTCCGTAGCAACAGGAGTCCACCTCATAGACCGCTGTGAGGGTCAGGTGAGGCGCCCACCCAGAAGCCCCCGCAGGCCAGGCTCCCACCGTGTTTGAGGCCTCCAGGTGCCCCAGGTAGTAGCAGTTGGTTGTGAATGAAGCTAGCCACCCCCATGTCCACAGACCCCTTCTCCCATTCTCTGTAGACAGCCCTGCATCCCCAGGGCTGTGCCACTCCTTCCACGCAGCCCACAGTGAACAGTGAACGGGACGCACACCAGGCCTGGCGACTCTCACCTCTGCCTGCAGCCTAACCAGACGGAGCCATGTGAGGCACGACGTGAAGTGTGGCACCCAGGCTGGCAGAGTGGGCAGCACCCAGCCCAGCCAGTTTACTGACCCAGGCCTGGATTATCACAGACCACCCCCCCGACACCCCCAGGATGTGCACGCACACAAATGTGACTTGTATCTGGGGGTCCCTCTGCAAGCTTCTTCCTGACTAGTGAGGAGTGAATGACAGGGTTATCTAATCAATAAAGATCCAGGAAGCACGGAGGGAGTTTACCTCTGCTCTGCTGCAGGCTTTACTGCGCTACCCTGCGTCTATGTGTGCACAATTGGCCCTGCGCAGCACACACATCAGCGCTAAGTGGCAAGCAGTGCGTTTGAAGGGTTATAATCTGCCCGGCCGGTGTGGCTTGGTGGCTGAGCATCGATCCGTGCACCAAGAGGTCGCTGGTTTGATTCCTGTCCCGGTCAGGGCACACGCCCAGGTTGTGGGCCCGATCCCCAGGGAGGCATGCAGGAGGCGGCCAATCGATGTTCTCTCTCATGTATGTCTCTATCTCTCTCTCCCTCTCCCTTCCTCTCTAAAATCAATAAAGAAAAAAAATTAAAGGATTATAATCAGTACTCTAAAGTAGAAAGCCAAGCCCTTTTTGGTGTGAGTGCAGTGAGGGGTACAGGGTATTTAGAAAGAAGTGATGAGGATCCTGAGCGTCCCCGAAGAAACCATCTTTCATTCATAACCCAGGGGCCACCCAGGACGCCAAGTACACCTGTCCCCAGGAGCCAGCCCTGGACGGACAACTGCCCCCACCCCCACAGAACACTACTACTGACAGCTGGTCGTAATAATTTCACTTCTCAGATTAGCAAGACTAGCAGTTATGGATGCTTATTAGTATTACTTGGCTAGGCGCTTCGTCTACATGATCTCAGTTAACCTAACAACCTTCCAAGTAGGAAAGGTCACCATGGTGGACGGGGAACACCAGGCTCACTGATCAAGCCACTGCCTGCGGTGGTCACAGTGCTAACAACTGGCAAAGCCAGGACGCAGACCCAGGTCTGACTCAGAAACCCTCACTTTTTGGTGAAGAGTCTCCCCTTGCAGAGGGGCTGGCTTTGGGAAGGGGATCCTCGAAGGCGAGGGAGATAGACGATGAACTTGACCGTGCCCCTCCCCAACTCTCCGTGTGCAATTAAGGCAACATGAACTAACCTCCATCGCTGACCTGTGGGAAAGCAAAGCCCGTTCCCGCTGCTGCTATGACAATTTATCAAGCCATCCCCTAAACGGACGCCAGGGCTTTTATGAAAAAGCAGCAGGCTCCCCAGTGCAGAAGGCCACTACTCACCAGCATCCTGGTACAGCTGGTAGGACGGGTCACTCTCCCCCTTGAAGACCCCAATGATGATGACATCGTCTCCATCCTTCAGGAACTCCTGGACCTGCTTCAGGGCCAGAATCTCCTTGGAGGGCGGCCCAGACTGCTCGATCATGTAGTCGACGATCCCTGGGAGCAGAGCACCTGCCTGAGGAGGGGGCTGCGGCTCCAGGGCACTCTGCCCACCACCCACTTCCGCCAGGGAGCTTCGCGCCTCCCCGAGCTTGGAGGAGGAAGTGCCCCTTACCGTATTTCTCCCTCGGGCCGTTGTATTCAAAAGGCTTTCCCTTTCGGAAGATCTTCAGGGTGGGATATCCGGACACATCGAACCTCTTGGCCAGGTCTGTTTCCGCAGTGGCGTCGACCTTCGCCAGCGGGATTGGGGGAGAGTGCTTGCTCAGCTCCTTGGCGGCCTTCTCGTACTCGGGGGCCAGCTTCTTGCAGTGCCCACACCTGCCAGAGCCAGCCAGTCCTGTCAGGGGCCTGCTCCAGCATGGACATCGCCCCCCAGCTACACAAGGTGCAGAAACCCAACCTGCGTTCCTGAGCAATTCGGTGAGGTCCAGCCAACCCCCCGAATGTCTCCCAGGTGAGGCTGCTGAGCCAGGACCCACAGGAGAGCCAACACGACTTGGGTTCCTCCCGTGGCGCTCACACACCGAAGACACACACAGGTGTACACACGTACACACACACACACGGGCATAGATCAGAGTGCAACTATGACACGGAGTAAGTTGGGTCAGGTCGGGACACAAAGCAGGGATGGCTTCACATAGGATGTGACAGTTGAGCTGGGACATGAGGGATGAGTAGGAAGCGGACAGGAGGCTGAGAAAGGTGGGGTGGGGGAGGGGACACAAGGCGGGAAAGCTGTGGGAACCCTGAGGCTCCAGCATGAGATAGGGACACGTGTTCAGTGTGCAGCAAGGCCGAGGGTCACCTGCCGAGATTCACTCTGGAACAGACAGCTATGAGCAGACACGAAGACAGACAAAACCATGGTTCAAACCCCTGGTTTAAACCCCTCAGGAGAGAGACAGTGAGGCTGGGGTGACAGCGCCTGGGATAGGTGGAGCGAGGCCACCAGCTGCCACACCCCCGTTCACTGCTGAGGCAGCTCTGCTCTTTACTCCCCATCCAGCTGGTGACCTTCCATACACAGCATTTCCATGCCTCCCACCAGAGGAGAAAGATGTCACCTCACTGCCTAGAGAGCCACAGATGACAAAGTGCTTTCACTCGTGTTTCCTCAGGGACACTCCCTGGCCGGAGCAGATGTGCAGTGACAAATGCAAGCATAGGCCGGTGCTCAGCCATGTCCTCCAGCATCGAGGGACCCTGGATCACCCGGCAGCCCTTGTGTGTGGGTCGTGGGGGCTTCCCTCTCCCCCATGCCCTAGGCCCACGTTCAGCCTCATCATACCCCCAGGAAGACTGTAAAAGACCAGCCCCCTCCGGAACACTTAGCAGCTCCACCCACCTTGCTCTCTGGCCACCTCTGCCACCCTGCCAGTGCCGGCAAGGTACCCAATGCAGGCTGGGCCTGAGGAATGTCTGAATAACATGAGACCAACACCAGCTTACCAGGGGGCATAAAACTCCACCAGAATGATGTCTGCGTCGTTCACCACTTCATCAAAGTTGTCTTTGGTCAGCACAAGTGTGACTTCTGGTGGCGGCGTCCAGTTGGGCTGGGAGATCTCTTTGACCTTGGCAATAATTTCTAAAAGAAACCCAACAAGACTGAGCATAGGCAGACTTCTTCATAGCCCGAGGCCAGCCTGATGAATGAGACTCAATTCTCACAAGACTACAGTCCTAACTGCAAGCGAACCCTGACAGGTCATCTCCAGCGCTCTGACCACACCCGCTGACCGCCAGTTTGGGGGCATCCCTGTAACTTGTACACATCTAGCACCAGCGTACCCCAGTGTCGAGAGAGGTGAAGAGAGCAGCAGCTCCCACGCCACTCGGCTGCATGGTGTCACCTGTTAGGAAAAGGCCCATCGGAGGCCTTGGTCCCTGGAGATGGATACAATGATGGGAGGTGGGACACAGGGTCTACTCTCACAAAGCATTTTCCAAGTGGTTCTTAGGAGCAGTGGTAGCAAACTTTTAATACTTTCTTTTCTTTTCTGTGGAATCCACCAAGGACCAGATCCGAGAGCCACTCCTGCATAGCACCAGTTCTCAGACTGCAGCGCGCACCCACAGCACGAACTGCCTGCCGTCCACACCCGAGCCAGTTACCGGGGGGAGGCCCGTCTGTGGCCAGTTACCGGGGGGAGGCCCGTCTGTTAAGGCGCACTTATCAGGCCGGTGGTCCCAGGAACCCACTTGGCAACACTGCTCTCAAGATTCCCAGTTGGACCACATCCCTCCAACACAGGGAGCACAGACTTCCAAATACACAAGCCTATTTGCTTTCCAACACTAAAGTATACTACTGTCAGCCTGTTTTTAGATTAAGTCCCTTACTGATATGCCTAAGACACATTTGTTAAGCAGAAACACAAAGTGCAGGTGGTATTTATTTTTTTATTTTTCCTTTATTGATTATAGAGAGAGAAGAAGTGAGAGGGGGAGAGAGAGAAACATTGATGATAAAGAACATAGATTGGCCGCCTCATGCATGCCCCCCACTGGGGATCGGGCCCGCAACCTGGGCACGTGTCCTGACCTGGAATCGAACCAGCGACCTCTTGGTGCATGGGTCGATGCTCAACCACTGAGCCACACTGGCCGGACGGTACAGGTGGTATTTAAGATATGCTAACAATTGGCCCTGGCCGGTTTGGCTTAGAGGTTAGAGTGTCGGCCCACGGACCAAAGAGTCGCAGTTCGATTCCGGTCAAGGGCATGTTCCTTAGTTGTGGTTCATCCCCAGCCCTGGTTGGGGTCATATGGGGGCAACCAGTCAATGTTTCTCTCTCTCCACCCCCCACACTCCACTCTATCTAAAGATAAATGGAAAAAATATCCTCAGGTGAGGATTAAAAAAAAAAGATATGCTAACAATTGAGTAGAAGTTACACACAGAGAGACACATTTGTTTTGATGTGCACAAAGCATCTCCGAAGGACACGGGGGAAACTTGCCCCGCTGGCCACCTTCCTGGAGGGGAGCTAGATAACCAGGGTCAGGGTGGAAAGAGAATTCCACGTAAACATGTTATCTAGTCAACAGAAAAATGCAGCGTGAAACTAAGTATGAGTGGGTGTGCTCGCCTTCTTTGTGCACCCCACAACGGCGGGTGCTAGTGCTTAGAGGATCACAGGACAGACTCGCACCACTTGAAGGGAACTCGGAGACCCAGATCAAGTGACCTCATGTCCCTGATGTGGGCTCCAGGCTGGACAAGGCACGTGTCCAGGACACAGGGCTATTGCACGGCTATGAGGACCAACACTGTACCAGTGCTGTTATCACTGTGCCATACCGGGAATGGACAATGGAGCACAACTTTTTTTTTTTTTTTACGTGATTAAAAGACATATGCTCTTCCTCAAGGATACTACAATTTTATTTGTTCATTCATGCAGTAAAATTTACTTAGTGCCTAATTTGAGCAGGCAGGAATCCACAGGCCTGGTTTAAGAGACCCGCCTGGCTCCCCACACCATGGTTCTCAAAGTGGGGTCTGGGTCTGAAGCCTCAGCAACCCCTGGTTGCTCATAAGAAATGCAAATTATTGAGCCCGACCCGAAACTTAATGGATCAGGGAACTCTGGAGATGGGGCTCGAAGACCTGTCTTAATGACCCCACCCTCTCCGTTTCTGGTGATTTGGATGCAAACTGAACATTGAGAACCACTGCTCTAGAACAGTGATTTTCAAACTTCTTCATCTCATGGCATACACAGACTAATCACTAAAAATCTGTGGCACACCGGTTGAAAATCACGGCTCCGAGAACCTCCATCTCTTGTATCATTTCTTTTTTAAAAAAATGTTTCAATTGCAGTTGATCTTATGTTATTTCTTTCATTCTTTCTTTTTTAATCCTCTCTCAAGGATATTTTTCCATTTATGTTCAGTTAGAGTGAGAGGGAGAGAGAGAAAAAGAAACATCGATGCGAGAGAGACACATCGATTGGTTGCCTCCCACATGACCTCGACCAGGGCTGGGACCGAGGTACATGCTCTTGATCAGAATCGAACCCGAGACTCTTTGGTCTGCGGGCCAATGCTCTAACCGCTGAACCAAACCAGCAAGGGCTTATATTATTTCTTCTTCTTTTTTTTTTAATCCTCACCCAAGGACATTTTTCCATCTTTTGTTCAGATAGAGTGGGAGGGAGAGAGAGGAAGAGAGAGAGAGAGAGAGAGAAACATCGATATGAGAGAGACACATCGACTGGTTGCCACCCGCACAACCCAACCAGGGCCAGGGACAAACTGCAACCGAGGTACGTGCCCTTAGCGGGAACCGAACCCAGGTCTCTGGACTGCAGGCTGACGCTCTAACCGCTGAGCCAAACTGGCCAGGGCAGCTTATGTTATTTCTTAACACATAATCTCCAGCTCTTGTTTCATGGTCTGAAATGGGAAGATACCCCTCCCACCCAAGGACAAGGTTATTTTGATCTCGGTTACCTCCAACAAACCAGCAAGGAGCACTCCCAGAAACTGGTGCAGCCCGGAGTCACTCCTAGTCCCCTCAACTTGTCTTCCTTTCTATTATCCAAATTCCCATCCCCGGGGGAGTGAGTCCTGGCCTCGGCTTCCTCCAACAGATCAAGTACTGCTCACCGTCCTGGGTCCTGGAGCCCTCGTAGTCAACAGCCTGCCCCTTCTTGAGGATCTTGATGGTGGGGTAGCCGCTCACATCAAATCTGCTGGCCAGCCCTGACTCCGAGGTCGCGTCAATCTTAGCAACAGGAATGGGAGGGTCATTCTCCTTCAAGGTACTAGCGATTTTTTCATATTCTGGAGCAAACTGCTTGCAATGTCCACACCTAGGAATTAGGTTTGGGGAAAGAGGAGCACATTAACTGCACCTGTGGAGGCGTAGCTCCCGCAATGCACACAAAAATGGGACGTCAGGACGGGAAATGTCTGCAGTCAAGAGGAGACATGATGCCCGGCTGGTGTAGCTCAGTGGTTGAGCGTCAACCCATGCACCAAGAGGTCGCTGGTTCGATTCCCGGTCAGGGCACATGCCCAGGTTGTGGGCCAAATCCCCAGTGGGGGGCATGCAGGAGGCGGCCAACTGATGTTCTCTCTCGTCAATATTTCTATCTCTCTCTCCCTCTCCCTTTCTCTCTCTCTAAAATCAATATGGGAAAAAAATTAAAAAATACCTAATTCTATGTGCTTGAACATCAAGCACTGGACACATGTTTATCTTGACTATTATGTTTCCAAAGTGAACCAGGGAGGGTGAGGGAAAGAGGAAAGAAGGGATTATGATAACAGAAGAGAGATGGGGGGAGGAACGCAAGAGTGGTAACCCATTGCATTGTGAGGGTGACAGACAGGAAAGGGAGTGGGGTGCCTGTTCTGCCTTCCAGGGGCTGCGTGTGTCAGGCCTACACGCGGGGCAGCAGCCTGACCACTGGCAGGAGGAGGGAGGTGGGTGGCTTTGAGATGGGTTGGATGTCTGTCATCAACACAGGTTTCCGTATCATCACAGCTTGTTAAACGCCACCCCCTTCCCCAGCTGTAACTATCAGAGGACATGTTCATATTTTAAACCACTGGGGACCGCATTCTGTAAGGGGTGGCCCACGGGATGCTCGATGCAAACGGGTGGAGTGTGAAGCTCCTGGCGCTCCTGAACCAAGGGCAGAGTTCCTGCACCCAGCCCCTCCCGCCTGCCTGCCGGGGGTCAAGCACGGGAGCAGAGGAACCTCTCCTCCACCCTGGAGGAACCAGAACATGGTCCTTACCACGGAGCGTAGAACTCCAGCAGCACCGTGTCTTTGTCAGCCACAAAGTTATCAAAATTTGCATCACTTAGGATTAAGACACCATTTTCTTCCTTAACTTCCAAGTCATCCTCCTCCTCCTCCTCTTCATCTTCTTCCTCCTCATCTTCCTCCTCCATGGCCTCTTCTTTATTAGAATCTGAGTGGAAAATACCCAGACTGGTTAGGAAACTGGTGACGTCCCTCCTTAAAAATTTTCCTACGACCCCAATCCTTCAAAATTTGTCACGAGTCCTGAGTAGTCTCTGGGGGCCACCACCAGACGGGGTGGTGACATCAGGACTTTCCACCCCAGAAATTCTGCTCTAAGTTTGCATACTGAGTGGCTACTTAAGATTTCATTTAAAGGGAGGTCATGGTTAAAAGATGTCTAAAACCACCCGGCTGGTGTGGCTGAATGGTTGAGCACCGACCCATGCACCAAGAGGTTGCTGGTTCGATTCCCAGTCAGGGCACATGCCCGGGTTGTGGGCCAAATCCCCAGTCGGGGACATGCAGGAGGTGGCCAATCTCGATGTTTCTATCTCTCTCTCCCTCTAAAAATCAGTAAAGAAAAAAAAAATGTCTAAAACCACAGACTTAAAGTCTAAATGCCACAGCAGGACTGCGCCCCTCCCCAGAGGTGACACCCCCTGCTCTTCATGCCTCCTGCCTGAACAGAGACCCCACCAACCTCAGCTCCCTTCTCCTGCTCTGCACTGAGATCTGACCCACTGTCCCTCAGCACCCCCCTGCTGTCTCTCCAGGCCTCACCCCTGCAGCAATGCGCCTCTGCACGGCACATGCTTTGCATTTTAGAAACTCCTCGTTTTATGGTTCCCACTAGTTTGTGCTCCAGGGTAAGGATAACTTTCACTGACACGATTCCAGACCGGAAGCAAAGCAAACCTCTCTTCCCAGATCACAGACTCCAAGTACATCTCATTATCAAGGTCTAGTCAATTTTTTGCCAAACTACAGATACAAGGCATCGTGAGACTGCAGTTCTTATTAATCAGGTTCTCCAGCTTCGGTCACACCAGCAAGTACAGCCGAAGCAAGTGTGAGGATTCCATTAACTCTGAAGCCAGAACAGTTCAAAGGGCCAATTATTTGTGTTTGGAGATGCTTCCCAGCAGAAACACCGAGACTGACAGTTACCAAGTTTGGGGCTGAAGGTGAGGTCAGGGCATGAAAATCTGCCCTTGGCATCCTGGAACCCCTGGGACTTGCCCAGTCTCAGCTCCACCTCTAACTAACCCCCGCCCCCTACTCTAGGGCTGGCCCTGCAGCTACTCAGGCGAGCCAGGGAACTTGTCTGGGTGGGGCAGGCAGCTTTGTTCATTATTGTCAAAATTTACCAATCTGCAAATTACAGAAAGCAAACCAACTGAGTGGTGAACACACAGTACAATATACAGATAATGTGTTAAAGAACTGTACACCCGAACCTATATAATTTTATTAACCAATGTCCCCATAATAAATTCAATTACAAAAAAAGAAAACGATAAAACCCGCCCCCATTCCACCAGCCACTTTCCTCAACCGTGTCCTTGTAAACACCCCTATGCTTTTCCCTGACTTCCCCATGCCTTGTCAGAGGAGGGAGAAACAGCTCTAAAATCCCAAAAGAAAACCCACCAACTGGAGAAGTACAAACCAAGCAGACTCCCATGTTTCTTGGGACAAGTTCCCTCCTCTGCCCTGAGCCTTCCTCCCAGCCCACCCCCTGCACTCTGGGCCACAGCACTGCAACATCCCTGCCCCTGGCCACCTGATCACCTCCCTCCTCTACGGCAGGAACTCTGTGGGTGGACAGGCCTGCAGAGGACAGTGACAGCACTGTCATCCTCTATGTAAAGGGGGCCGGGACACAGGGGAAGACAACCTCACTTGCAAGTCCTACCCAAAATGACCTGCACGAGGGCTGCAAACCTGGGGGCTTGATGTGGAGTCCTCTGCTCCAGCTGGGGTGCCTAGGAGGCAGCACACACCCTGGCCCAGATCTGGGGGCTCACTGGGGCTGGACAGCCTGCTGCGCAGTCAGGCAGGGCTTTGGGCCATGCGTATCCACGCTCACTGCCTGGCTGCTCCGCCCGGTCAGATGTACTTGCAGAATCAAATTTACTTGCAGGTACACGGAAAGACTGGAGGACGGTTGGAGAGAAAGCACTGGGGAACTTAGTCTGCTCTTCAAGCTAGGAAACAGGGCTGAGGGAGGAAGAGGGACTTGGTAAGCTGCTCAACGCACAGGGATAAAGTGAATTTTACAAAAAGGAAAAGCAAAGACGCTTCCTTAACTGTGCTAGACTTGAAGTGGTCTGTGAGCACTACTAGTGACAGGGCTCTCGTGATTACATGGGTACCCATGAGTTACCGTGGGCCAGAGCTAAGGGTGAACTCATTTCTTGATTTTTAAAAAAATATACTTTCCGTCTGGCCGGTGTGGCTCAGTGGTTGAGCATCGACCCATGCACTAAGAGGTTGCCAGTTCGATTCCGGGTCAGGACACATGCCCAGGTTGTGGGCCTGATCCCCAGTGGGGGGCATGAAGGAGGCGGCCAATCGATGTTCTCTCTCTTGTTCATGTTTTTCTCGCTCTCTCCTCTCACTTCCTCTCTCTCTAAAATCAATAAAGGAAAAAAAAAAAAGAATATATATATACACACACACACACACTTTCCATTCCTCCCCAATGTGCAGACAACCAAAGGACTGATTCCTCTGCAACTTGAGAAGGTACTGGCTCTATATTCCTACCCATTAGAAACCCACACTTCCCCGCAAAAAAGACACCTACGTTTTAGTGGGGAGACCACTCTTCATTGGGCTTCACTTTTATTTTTATTTTTTATTTTTTTATCCTCACCCGAGGACATTTTTTCATTTTCTGTTCAGATAGAGTGGGAGGGAGAGAGAGAGAGAGAAACATCAATGTGAAAGGGACACATCGAGTGGCTGCCACCCGCACGACCAACCAGGGCCGGGGACAAACTGCAACCGAGGTACATGCCCTTAGCGGGAACCGAACCCGGGTCTCTCTGGACCGCAGGCATTGGGCTTCACTTTTAAAGCTGGATGTTCTTGGACAGAAATACATCCAAAGCCTTCCGGCACCTTCCGGAAGGGTGCCATCATCCTCAGTGTGAGGCCAGTGCAGCCCCTCACATCCCCTTCACAGTGCCGAGCCCACGTGGTAAGGCCACTCCTAAAACAGGGCCCCTCCTCTAACCAGGTCATTGCAGTCCCTGTCCACTCCCTGCCCAGCCTGGACACTGGCAACTCCTTGCAGGATGTCCTCATCTACGTTCTCAGCTGGCCACTTCCAATCCCCACTAGAGATGTCCCTGTAACAGTTGGATAAACTCTACCATTACGTCAATACTGAATAGTTTATATTAAACACTAGAAAAGAGAAATTTGTTATCAGATGTAACATTGTAGCTGATATGGTAGACAGGACTATGCTGAACTCAAACATTCTCTCATCCCTTGAAGGAAACACATTACGTGTACTTCACAGATGAAGAAACTGAGGCACAGAGAGTCTCGGTCACCTGCCCAAGGACCACAAAGCTACTAGTGGTGGGTCCTGACCACTCCACTGCTGTGGTATATTGTCAAATCAGATTTTCCTCTCAATACGCCCGAAGTTTTACAATTACTTCTCAGGAATGAAAAGAGAGGGGCAGCTGAAGAGTTCTTTAGCACCAGACCCAAGTGAATTTCCACTTACTTTAAATTTTAAACCAATCCCAAACAAGAGCAGGCATGAACCTCTTTTTCTCCACTGTCAGCTGGAAAGATGTGAAGAGGAGAGGTGACTTCTACTCTGAGACATGAAAGCCCTGCGAACGAAGGCTTAAGTCCTCAGAGCTCAAGCTCTATTTAGTAACCATAGTCTTAGGGGGCATTTAGAACCCAGACACCACTGTGCCGTTTTATGATCTAAAATGAAGAAAGGCAAGCAAAACTAAAAACCCCGCAAACTTGGAATATCTGGGGCGGAGGAAAGTACAGCCCCAAAATAAATCCACAGGACAAGTTATCTGTGATAGGCATCAAACTGAAGGGCCAGGGATACCCACAGGGACGGGAAGAGTCAAGATAAGGGCTAGAAGCCCCACCCCATTCCAGAGGATGCCCTGGGAGACCTGCCTTGGCCATGACAACTACAGAGTTCCTGGGTTCACCCCAGAGGCAACTGATTCCCAGAGCCTCCACTGCATTAGTGACGTGTGACTCAAATGATAAAATGTACTGGTATTAGTAGCCCTTGGTGTCCAAACAATTTTGCTTTTTAGCTACATTCCAAAAAGTAGCTAAGAACTACCAGTTTATTCTATGAATCCACGAAGAACGTGTTTAAAATGCAGAGCCCCCCAACTTCTGCTTCAGTATATTTTTGGACTCCATATTTAAATAAGCAGGTGATTTGGATAAATGTCCCAAGTCACACTTGTAAGGCCATGCTGCTATCTAGTTCCTTTCGGCAGGTGTTTTTCACTAGGTGCTGGCTTTTACTTCCTTTTCTATCTGGGTAAAAATTCTAGATTCAGTGACCCCAGAGAAGTTGCTTAATCTGTTTGAAAGAGTACAAAGTTCACACTTCACCTACACACATATACTAGAAAAGGGGGGTTATTTACACTGGAACAAACTCAGTAGGGGGGGGGGGGAACTAGTGGGGAGAAAGACAACCGAGGAAGAAAGCTGAGCCCAGTAACAGGATGCCCTGTTCTCTAGGAGTAGATTTCTTTTCTTGCCTTGGACTTCCTAATTTGCAAAGTTCTCTTAGCCATTTGTTCTACGCTGGCTGATTTCAAAGGAAAATGCAGGACCGATGACTAGTAGCTGAAGTTCCTGCCAGTGGGCGCTTCAGGGGCAGGGGCCACGCGCCTCATCCTTGACTCCCGGGACCCAGCGCGGTGACTGGCACATAGTAGGCGCTGAATAATGCTCGCTCAGGGACTGGTATCTTCGGTTTTTAAAAGATGCAAATCAAGCCATCCCTTTCTCCTTCAAACCAGAACCCTTGGGTTACTTATTTCCAAATCTACAGACGTTTTAAAAAGTAAAATGCTTGCTGCCCGCGGCTGCTCCGGGCTCCCACTTGGGCCTTCACGCCCCGGCCTTCTCAGAATCCTGTTTGGAAAACAGTGGCCCCTCTCCTTCACATTCCCTGGGCGTGTTCGCCCGGAAATTTTAAGCAATGTTCAAACTCTCCTTCCCGGGAGCCTGGAACGGAGGAAAATCTGAGCAGAATCGGGACGAAGGACCAACTGCAAAAGAAGACACTTTGCACCCTCTCGGATCCAAGCCTCGGTGGCAGGGGGCTTGCTAAGAGGCTCCGCAGCCCCGGCCCCTTCACCGCGCTGCTCTCCAGGGATCTGTGTGATGCTGGCCACCCGCAACCGCCCCTAAAGCTCCAGCATGTCGGCGCCGGCGTCGGCTCTGGAGGGGCTCCGCGCGCAGCCCACCGGCCCGCGTCGCACCCACCCCCGGTGCGCGCGCGGCGCCCTCCAGCCTGCAGGCCCGGCCCGCCCCGCCCCGTCGCCCCGCCGTTCACCTTCGTCCGGCCCCCTGGCGCTCGCCACGGCCAGCAGCTGCGCCAGCGCCAGGAGCAGGACCAGCAGGCAAGCTTTCCGGGCTCTCATCACGGCAGTGGGAGCGCGGCCTCCTCTCGCCGGCGGCCACTGAGCGATCCCGGACCTGGCGCTCAGGCACGGCGGGCGAAACGCGACGGGCGAAGAGAATTCCCCCCAGGAAGTCCTCGCCGGAGATTGGCTGGGGACGAGGGAAGCCGAGGGCCGGCCAATCCCAGCCCGACCGCGGGCGCGGGCCGCGAGCGCCTAGCTGCGCGTCCCAGCACCAGCACCGCCCTTCGCGTCGCACTCCTCCCCAGCCTCCTCCGCGCGCCCCGCGGATCGAGCATTTAAAGCTCCGAGCGCTAACGTGAGGTGCCCCCTTTTGATTGGCTGCGCCACGGCCACCAATCAGCCGCTGCCACTCGGTTTGTCCCGAGCGCACAGGTTGAGAGAGGGAGCCGGGGAGAACAAAGGCGGAGGGCCGGAGCTGGGGGGGCGGGGCCTTACTACGCCTCGTGGCGCGATTGGCCGGCAGCGATGTGGGCGGGGCCTGGGAATGCAGGGCGGGGCCGAGCTCTGGGAAGGCCACTGAGCTTGGCAAGAAGTCCACGTGTCCCTAGAAGAGTGGTGGGGTTAATGGCTGTATGCTTAATCTGCTGGGGTCCCAGGAAGCTCGACTTCTTTTCCGCGGTGGGGTCCGAACCAGTCTGTAGATGGGAAGAAGAGAACGAGACTCCTGAGTTGGCCACATGCTCGTGGGCTCCTTGCTTTTTTTTTTGTCTCCTTGAGCAAATAAAATATTGCATTTCTTTCCTGGGCTTGGTGAGGAGATGAGCATACAATAAAGGGAATTCGCAACTAGAATTTGGGGAAGCTTCTGTCCTTGGTTTCATCTATGAATTGGCCATTAGTTGTGTGTGTAAACTTTGCCTCGTGTTATTATTTATTTCTCTCGTGATTTTTTGCAAAAATGAAATACCACATAGGCAATCCTAGTAGTTTACAAAAGTCTAAATATAACCTTGAGGTTTTCCCTCTTGACACCTTAGTAGAAGAAACTAGGTTAAGATAATAATTTAAAAACATTTTTTCTCTTGCCCTGGCCTGTTTGGCTCAGCGGTTAGAGCGTCCGCCTGTGGACCAGAGAGTCCCAGGTTCGGTTCCGCTAAGGGCATGTACCTCGGTTGCAGTTTGTCCCCGGCCGGGTTGGAGTTGTGTGGATGGCAACCACTCAATGTGTCTCTCTCATGTCGATGTTTCTCTCTCTCTCTCTCTCTCTCTCTCTCTCTCTTCCTCCCTCTCTCCCTCGGGCTCTATCTGAAGATACATGCAAAAATGTCCTCTGGTGAGGAAAAAAAATTTTTTTTTCTTATTGATTTAGAGAGAGGGAGAGGGAGAGAGAGAAATAGAAACATCGACTGGCTGCCTCCTGCATGCCCCTCACTGGAGAGTGGGCCCACAACCTGGGCATGTGCCCTGATTGGGAATCAAACTGGCCACCTCTTGGTGCATGGGTCGATGCTCAACCACTGAGACACACCTGCCAGGCAAGATTATGATTTTTAAATGTCGAGCCTGTGGTGTGTTTGAGATTTCTTTAACGCCTGAGGATTAGTATGCCTGCAGAGTTATGGAAGACAAACAGGAAAAATAAATAAAAAATAAAACTCAAGAGTGCAGGAGCATTTTTCTGAATATACAGATTATTAAGTGAAGAAGAAAGGAAAATGGCCTCTCATAGACTTAAGATTAAAAATTTTTAATTTAATATATTCTTATTGAGCTACTGTGAACCTGATGGTTTTCCCTCATTTTTGTAGGGCAGAAAAACCTTAACACCAGAGTATACATTAAGTGATTTATTAGAATGCTATGAATGTAGAATATAGAACAGTTCGTCTTTTTTTTTTTTTTAATCCTCACCCAAGGACATGCTTATTGATTTTAGAGAGAGAGAGGGGAAGAGAAGGAGAGAGAAATATCAATTGGTTGCCTCCTCTACAATCGGGATCGACCCCACAACCTGGGTATGTGTCCTGACTGGGAATCAAACCCTCAACCCTTCCATGCATGGGGGCAAGGCTCCAACCAACTGAGCCATGGCAGCCAGGGCACAGACACTTATTAATGTCAAAGAGGGGAAAAAGCAACTTCATAGTGGGGAAGTCTGGCAGACATGACTTTAATTAAGAGATCAATGTAAACATCATCAGTAATGTGACAAACAGAAATCATGCACAACCCAGTAAGATGCAATGAGAACACATCATCACTTCTTGGCTATCCTGAAGATAAGTAACCTGAACCAAATAATGAAGACATGTCTGACAACATGCAAATTAAGGATCATTCTACAAAATAGCTGCCTGTTTTCTTGAAAAGTATCAAGGTCCTGACAGCCCAAGGCTATCTCTTTTTTTCTAGAAACTTACTGAGGGCTGAAGCCAGCATGCTGCAACACTTAGACTTTTAAAACTACTTGCCAAGTCCCCACTGCCTCATATTAGTGCTTCATGGTCTGGGTCCCAAGATACAACAGGTGACAGTTACTACCTAACAGACTGTCAACTTCGCAGACCAGGACATTCATTACTTCCCTCCATCGTACTTTCTCTATGCAGCCAATTCTATATTTTAGGATCCATTTATGTGCAAACCCCAATGCTGTTAACAATTTCTATGTCTTTTAGGACTCTTGAGTTTGTAAGAGAAAACTCAACTCCAACACATCTTAAACAATAAGGAGTCCTGGCCAGTGTGGCTCAGTTGGTTGGGCATCATCCAGTGTACCAAAAGGTTGCCTGTTTGATCCCTGGTGAAGGCACATGCTGGGGTTCCAGGCTTGATCCCCAGTAGGGGATGCACAGGAGGCAGCCCATTGACGTTTCCTTCTCACATCAATGTTTCTTTCTCTCCCTTTCCCTTCCTCTCTCTCTAAAAACAAACAAACAATAAGGAAATTTTACTAGTTCATGTAACTCTAGAGTCCAGGGATAGTATAAGTTCACGTATAGCTCAAAGAATATTAATAGGACAATTTTCCCTTGCTCTCAGTCCTGTTTCTATGTGTTAGTTCAGTAGTTCTTAGGGCCACATATTTCCTCATTCATATGCAGCAGGAAAGAAGGTGTTTTTTCCCTATGTAAGTCGAATAGAAAAAGGAAGTTATGACATGATTTTCAAATAGTAAAATTACAGGTAGTTTTCTCTTCTCTTTGCATGAAAACTATAAGAGAATGGTGGAAGAAGATACTTTTCTGGACAGTTACACTCTTTCACCACTATGTGAATGACTCACGGAATCACTGTTCCATCTTCAACTGTAAAAGAGACGTAAAAATAAATATACATGACTTTAAAAGTCTTTGAATGGCCCTGGCCAGTTTGGCTCAGCGGTTAGAGTGTCCACCTGCGGTCCAGAGAGACCCGGGTTCGGTACCCGCTAGGGGCATGTACCTCGGTTGCAGTTTGTCCCCGGACCTGGTTGGTCGTGTGGGTGGCAGCCACTCGATGTGTCCCTTTCATGTCGATGTTTCTCTCTCTCTCCCCCCTATCTGAACAAAAGTTGAAAAAATGTCCTCGGGTGAGGATAAAAAAAAAAAAAAAGGGGGTCTTTCCAGTGTGGCTCAGTGGTTGAGCATCCACCCATTCCCAATCAGGACACATGCCCAGGGTGTGGGGCCCAGTCCCCAGAGGGGGGCATGCAGGAGGCGGCCAATCAATGTTCTCTCTCATGGATGTTTCTATCTCTCTCTCCCTCTCACTTCCTCTCTCTCTAAAATTAATAAAGGAGTAGAGGGAGAATACTATGTACACATTAAAAAAAAAAGTCTTTGGATGGGTAGGGCAGGAGATCCTGCTGATAAAGGACCAGCCAAGCAGCAGTCTTTTTTTTTTTTTTAACTCCTCACCCAAGGATATTTTTCCATTTATCTTCCGATAGAGTGGGAAGGAGAGAGAGAGAAACATCGATACAGGAGAGACATATGGACTGGCTTCCTCCTGCACGACCCTGACCAGGGCCTGGGATGAACTGCAATGGAGGCACATGCCCTTGACCAGAATCGAACCTGCCACTCACTGGTCTGCAGGCTGACACTCTAACCACTGAGCCAAACCAGCCAAGGTGATTTGTGTAGTTTTGATTTCAGGAATTACGCTCAAATTTTCAATAAAAACATCATGCCTAGAGAGATGTTTCATAGATATTCCTATCACTTGTGTAAAGTTCTTTTTAACTTTTTAAAATATTATTTTTCTTTATTGATTTTAGAGAGAGAGGAAGGGAGTGGGGGAGATAGATGCTGAGCCACACCAGCTGGGCTAAACTTTTTTTTTATCAATGTAATTATTTTAAATATACACACAGAGAGAAACATTGATTTGTTGTCCCACTTACTTATGCATTCATTAGTTGATTCTTGTATGTGCCCTGATCAGGGATCGAACCCACAACCTTGGTGTATCAGGATGATGCGCTAACCAACTGAGCTCACCAGCCAGGGCCATTGTAAAGTTCCTTCTGATGCTCATCAGATTCTTCTACTCCTGTGCTCAGGAACAGATGGCCGGCCACATCATCAAGAGTACTCCACCTGGACCCATGAACATATTTCCATTTGTCTCAGGATGGCTTCACACCTGTCCTCACTAGTAATGGTTAAAAGTCTTCTACCTTTATTCATATAAGGAGTTCAGAAATGGATCTTGAGAAGCCAGACTTTTCAATATGTAAAACACGCAAGGTTTTGGTGACATAATACCAGGAAGAGCTTGTGATCATTCTACTGGTCCTCTTTCCAAAAGTTAACATAGACTGCAAACAAAGCAGATTCATACCCAGGAAGAGGTGGGACACTAAATAAATAGGCCTTTGTTTTACAGGCATAGTGGGGAGAAAACATAAAGTCAGTTGTTGGAACCTCAGCAAATACTCATTTCTAACTGGAGAAACAGGACCTGGAACGAATAGTTTGATTCATCAAATGAACATTTGAGCACAAACCACAGGACATAGTCATATAAGCAGTGTGTAAGTCTTGTAGGATGTAGTTGTGTAAACATGTGATAGTATTGTGTGATAAAGTCTGCATAGAACTGTCTTCGGTGTTTTCTGTGCAATATCTTAAAAACACTCATGTGTTTACAAGAAATAGTTACGTCTGCAGAATTCCCTACAATTAGTACTGTTTTTCACTCCACTAAAATGAAATTTAAACTGAAAAGTGACTATTTGCCCCAAGAACACGTTAGAAATGTCAGAAAGAAATGACAGATAATCAATTAACTTCTTTAAAACCTTTTGCACTCAAAATCAAAATATCGCTTTCCCTAGGAGATGACAAAGGGGAGTAAGAAATATGCCCCATAGCTTCCTGATAACCTGAAAATGTGGGACAGAAGCTTGATTAGGCAGCTACAACCCAAGAGAAGCAACACTGCAAATAATAGTTAATATTTATTAAAGGAAAGAAGTCCCAATAAATATTTGTTGAAGGGAAGGAGGGAGAGCAGACTGGAACTCCAGGGACCTAAGCTATATTCTCATTCACTAGCTACATGACCTGGAGCAAGCACTTCAACCTGTCTGTAACTTACTTTCCTCCTCCATAAAATGAAGGAGTTAGATTACAATCTCCAAGGATTCTACCCTTAATACCATTTACTTATGTATTTATTTATTTAGCATTAGTGAAAAAGGCAGTAAGAAATGGTCATGTTTCTTGGGAAACATTGTTTCAATTTAGGCTAAGTATCAGGAAACTGAGTTCCTGTCACCCCTGGGGATCTTTAAAAGATTTAAAACTAAAATAAGAGTTGCAACTATCGTTACCATTTTCTAAACTGTTGTTAAAGTGACAGTCCCTATCAGTGCAATTTAGTATTACACTATCATATGTTCCCCTATGGGACTCCTTTCTTTTTCTCAGCCATAATGTCCTCTGTTCTTTCTTCCATTCTGTACCTCACCAACAGTATCACACAAGCTGAGTTTCAGAGGAACAGGAACCCTCAGAAAACCCTGGGCTGCCTGTAAAATCAGGGGCTACGTGTAGGACCCTCATTAATCCATTGAGTGATTCAGCAAGTGCTCGCAGAGCGCCCTCTGGGGGCCACGCGGGGGAAGGATACAGATAAAAAGTCTCTGCTTCAAGGAGCTCAGTGTCCAGGATCGTGCATGGATTTCCCTGCAGGCCCTCCCCGACCTCAGTGCGGGAGAACAGGTTTGACGGCTGGGCCAGGGCTGCAGATCTCGCAGTCAGTCGGAGCAGCCTAGAGGGCGTCTCCTCCCGGCCTGAACAGCTGGAGCGGGCTTTGTCCTCCAGCAACCTCGGACCGCCCCCTCTGCCCGACCTAGATGTCACCACTCACACCTGAGGGCACCCGCAGAGTCCCATCACTTGAGGAAGCAGGATGCTCTAGAACTATTAAAGTTTAGTCCGACTTAAATGTATGTTTTCTTTCTTCTCTAAAACCCAAGACTCTATTTCCTGGGATTCTCACTCTTCTGAACAGAGTAAGGGTTACTTTGTTGGAGCCAGGGCTATTTTTTAGTAATGTTTTCCAAAATGAGTCCTGCAGAAGATCCACAGATCACAGTTATTAGGAAAAAAAGAAAAGGATTCCAAGGTCAAGTACATTCAGAATATACTTCAGATTATGTCTTCCTCTTGGAGACTCACCCAGAGCCCCAGCCTGGCCACTAACTAGATATGAGGCTGCAGATGAGACATTACTGTGGCTTTGTTTCCTCAAATATAACATTGGGGGTGGGGGTGGGGGGTCGTTCTGCCCCCTATAATTCTAAATTTCAAAAAAAATTTTCTGGTGCACTTTCCCCCCTTGATTTGCATGCCTTCTTTCTCCCATTCTTTTCTCTCTACATTTACATGATATATGTATATATGATTAAGATATAGATATGATTTTTACTAATTGAAGGAAATAAAAGGACAAAAAATTCTACAGAAAAATGGGCAAAAGGCTAGTACTTGTATAATTCATTTTCTTCCACTTCCTTTCTGAAATTGGCTTTTCCTTGAGGGAATTATGCCTAATCACTATGGAACTGCTGTGAAACTTCAGCACTCACATAAACACAATTCAGAGAACTCATTTTATTATGATCAGTTTCCAAATAAATAAATCTAAACCATATCTAATGTCATTATCAGGCCTGCAACAAAATTCACTGGATTTAAACCCCCAGTTTAGGATCATACTATGAAAAAAGGGGAGTTGACACTTAACAGACAGTACCAGAGGGATTTCCTGTTTCAAGCAGGGATTGCAAAGCTAGCTTAGCCTTTGGGGGACAATTACCACTTAAGATGGTAGGAAAAACAAATGTCTATTTTTATCAATGAAAAGGACATATAACTGGTGACGATTCAAGAAAGAAAATCCTTAGTGGTTTCTCATATTCCTAACGTAATACATTCTTGCTCAAAAAAGGCCCATTCCTAAAACCTGTGCAGCAGTGGGTTTGGCTCTGGCTGCTGCGGATCCCAAGGCACCGTGAACCCACGGCCTGCTCTGGATGGCCGCCGCCGTCTCAGCTCCAGTCAGCCTCGATCATTGCAAACAGCTGGCTGAGCCGTTTCTGAATGTCAGGCCCACTCGGAGCGCGACAGGATTTTGTGTGCACTCGGATGTGTTCAGCAAGTTTAGACTTATAAATGAAGCCCTTCCCACAGTCGCCACAGGCAAATGGCCTCTCTGGCCTATGTATGCGCTGGTGCCTGAGCATGTGCCCCTTTTCCCGGAAGGTTTTGTCACACTCAGGGCAGTGGAAAGGTCTCTCCCCCGTGTGCAGGCCTTGGTGGCTGAGCAGCTGTGCCTTCAAGCGGAAACTCTTGTCACATTTGGGACACTGAAAAGGCTTCTCCCCTGTGTGTGTCCTGATGTGTTCGACGAGTTTCGACTGCTTCGCAAAGCCTTTGCCACACTCACAGGAGAACGGCATCTGGCCACTGTGCAGCAGCTGGTGGGCCTTCATGTCGGCCTTCACGCGATAGCTCTTGTCGCACTCTGGGCACTGGAAGGGCCTCTCTCCTGTGTGCAGGCGCTGGTGACTCAGCAGCTGCCCCTTGAGGCGGAAGCTCCTGTCGCAGTCAGGGCACTGGAAGGGCCTCTCCCCACTGTGCACACGCAGGTGCTCGGTGAGTTTGGACTGCCTGGTGAAGCCCTTGCCACACTCCGCACACGAGAACGGCCTCTCCGCACTGTGGGTGCGCTGGTGGGCCTTCAGGATGCCCTTCAGGCGGAAGCTCTTGTCACACTCGGGGCACTGGAAGGGCCTCTCCCCACTGTGCACGCGCAGGTGCTCACGGAGCTTGCACTGGTGGGTGAAGCCGCGGCCACACTCGCCACAGGAGAACGGCCTCTCCCCGCTGTGGCGGAGCCGGTGGGCTCTCAGCATGCTCTTCAGGCGGAAGCTCAGCTCACACTCGGGGCACTGGAAGGGCTTCTGGTCGGTGTGCAGCCGCTGGTGCCTCAGCAGCTGTCCCCTCTGGCGGAAGTTCCTGCCACACTCACCACACCAGAAAGGCTTCTCCCCGCTGTGCACGCGGGTGTGTTCGGCGAGTTTGCACTGCTTGCTGAACCCCTTGCCGCACTTCCTGCAGGAGAAGGGCCTCTCTCCACTGTGCACACGCTGGTGGACCTTCAGCAGGCCGCTCAGGCGGAAGCTCTTGTCGCACTCCAGGCAGGGGAAGGGCTTCCCTCCCGCGTGCATGCTGAAGTGGCCGGTGAGCCTGGCCCTGGTAGAGAAGCACTTGTCGCATGCCGTGCAAGAGAACGGCCTCTCCCTGGCAGGGCAGCGCTGGAGGACGACCTCCAGACCCCCCGTCAGGTGGCAGTGCTCCTCACGAGCTGGACGTGGGCCTGGCCTCTCTCCTGAGTGCACACTGCTGAGCTGGGCCTCCTCACAGGCCTCGGTGCCTTCTCTGCAGCGCACCGGCCTCACCCTGCTGCGCTGGCCCTGGGGAGACTGCGTGCTGCGCTTTGGGAGGAGGTTCGTGTCATGTCGGGAGCACTGGGAAGGCCTCTCCCCCTGGTGCAGAAGGTGGTGGCTGAGCAGGGCCCGCCTGTGATGGAAGCACATGTTACATTCAGGGCACGGCAATGGGCTCTTCCCTGCATGTGTGGCCAGATGTCTACGCAAACCCTGCTTTAGGCGGAAGCTCCTCCCACACTCATGACATCGGAAGGGCCTCTGCCCCTGAGGGATGTTCCGCTGATGCCTCGGGTCAGCTTGTTTGCTGAATTTTTTCCAGGCCCCACGGGGCTGCTCCTTTGAGTGGCTCCCCTGGTGCTTCTCTACGTGACTCTTCTTCCAAAAGCTTTCCCCGCAGACAGGACAAAAGTGTGGGGCACCCTCCCAGGAGGGTACCTCCTGGAGGCCTGGGGGACCCAGAGTTCCGTGGTTCTGGATTCTTTCTCTGTGGGTGGGTTCCCTGGAACAGTGGACGGCTGGGAGAAGAGTCTGTGGATCATGTCTGTCTGGCTTCATGAGGGTGACGCCTTGGTCTGGCCTGAAGGAAACATCTTCACTTTCTCCTAATACGGGTTCAGAGGAACACTGGCTCTCAAGAGGATCTACTTGAAAATGGCATTCAGGTTCTCCTGAACTCACAGCTTGCTGGCTTCCTGAAACTGAAACCAAAAATTCAGTCAGAATTCCTGTCTATGGCATGACTAAAGGCTTATGTCACCAGTAAAGTGATCTGTAACAGTGACCTGTGATGGCCTGGGAACCCAGTTTTCACTGAGATGTAGAAGGGGTACATTTCAGTTGATTCTATTTCATGACCAGGAGTCGGGTGAAAGTCTGCTGAAACAAACCTAAGACTTTCTTAGACTAATACTGAAAAGAGTAAAATACGCATCACAAATGCAGGGCCTAAGCTCTGGAACCAGACTGTCTGGGTTCGAGCCCCATATGTCCACTGCAACTTCTGTCAAGCTACTCTCTCTGGGCTCAGATCCTTCTCCTGTAGAGACAGGGGAACAGTGAGACGGCTGTGAGAATGAAACGAGTTAATGTGTGCCACGTGCTCAGCATGGGCCTGGCGGACTGCATGCCCTCTGTCAGCGCTCACCACGATGACACCTTCGGGACCATCGGACTTGCCCATTTTGGTGTACAGACATTCCTGGAGTCAAGAAGGGAGGACAGCAGTGTCACTGACAGCCCTGACTGACACCTGGCTCCGTGCAATCCACAAGCTGTCCCTAAGCCAGGTAGCAAGGCCTTGTCTATATTCCTCCCTGTTCACACTACTCCTTCCAACCTTTTAAAAGGGTCTGTTGTGCCTGGCCAGTGTGACTCACGGGCTTAGCATCCACCCATCCACCAGGAGGTTGCCAGTTCAATTCCCGGTCAGGGCACGTGCCCAGGTTGTGGGCCCAATCCCCAGTGGGGGCATGCAGGAGGGCGGCCAATTGATGTTCTCTCTCATCGATGTTTCTATCTCTCTCTCCCTCTCCTTTCCTCTCTCTCTAAAATCAATAAAGAAAAAAATATTTTAAAAATAAATAGATAAATAAAAGGGTCTCTTGAAAGAATAAGTGAAGAAGTTTGTGGAGAAAAATTGTCTCTCTCCAGAAAGCAGCAGCTAAAAGCTAACCAAATGACTGACAAGATTTCTTGGAACAATGGCCCCACTTGACTTTCTCATTCTGAACCTGGCCGCTGACTCCAGGAATCCAAAAGTCTCAGCCTCTCCATCAGGAGAGGAAACAAGAGAAGGGAGCTAAGCTTTAGCCATTAAAACAGAGGGGAGGAAGCAATTTCCCCCACCCACTGCTAAGACTAGCTCACACTTACTGAGCTCTTGCTGTATGTCAGGTAGCTTTTTAACACTTTAATCCCACAGTGTAGGTACTTTTATTAGCTCATTTTACAGGACAGGAAGTGAAATCCTGAGAGGTTGACTAACTTGCCCAAGATCATCCAGAAAAGGCAAGATCTGGACTCAGGCTCCAGAACCCATACTCCTCATCACTACGCTTAACTGCCTTTCTCCAGAACACAGATGTCAAGCCTCAGCCCAGCCACACAAGATGACAAGATCAGAGAACTAGAACTAAGAAACCTGAATGTGACATCTTAAGGACAGGGCCAATTTCTTCGTACTTACCCCAAAACTGCTGCCCCTCACTAACTGGATCAAAATGCAAACCAGCAGGGTTGCAAATGAAGTTTCCTGACGTCTGTGGTTCTCCTAAATTCCTGAAGAGCTCTCTCCCCTGTTCAATCCGAGATATCAGTTCCGGTTTGGGAAGTCCACCATCTGTACAGAGAAGTCCAATGGGAGTTTGGTTTCCTTGAGTGTGAAATTTAAAGCACACTGAGTTGTTTTTAAATCTCTTAAAATTTACTCAGGACAATGTATGAGAAGAGATGTCAAAAACAGATTATAGGTTTACACAAAGAAAAGAAAAGCTTCCCACACATAACACGAGATAAGCTATCTGGGCATGCTAGATAAATTATGCTATTTTAATCTTGTCTTTGCCCCCATATATCTAGCAATGCTGTATTTTTATTTTTTATTTTTTTCTTTATTGATTTTAGAGAGGGAGGAAGGGAGAGGGAGAGAGAGAGAGAAACATCGATGAGAGAGAACATCGATTAGCTGCCTCCTGCATGCCCCCCACTGGGGATTTGGCTCACAACCTGGGCATGTGCCCTGACCAGGAATCGAACCAGCGACCTCTTGGTACATGGGTCGATGCTCAACCATTGAGCCACACCAGCCAGGCAGCAATGCTGTATCTGGTCATGGATTTCATAAAACTCACTAGAAGTGTGCTCTGAGAATGGTGGGACAACTGCTTAGACAACTGGAGACCTGTGGGAAGAGGGGGATATAAAAAAAAAAGAACTGGGCCCTCGCCAGTTTGGCTCAGCGGTTAGAGTGTCGGCCTGCAGACCAGAGAGTCCTGGGTTCGGTTCCCGCTAAGGGCATATACCTCGGTTGCCGTTTGTCCCCAGCCCCGGTTGGGGTTGTGCAGGTGGCAACCAGTTGATGTGTCTCTCTCGCATCAATGTTTCTCTCTCTCTCTTCACCCCTCTCTCCCTCCCGCTGTATCTGAAGATAAATGCAAAAAATGTCCTCGGGTGAGGATAAAAAAAAAAAGAAGAACTGGAATGGCTATCCTCAGAAATTTCACAGTAGGCGACTCCAGCAAAAATACTCTCAGAAGTACTTCTAGTGACATTGCTAATGAAAACCTAAAACACAGCTGAGTTCCTAGAATAGAGAATTAAAATAGTCACAAGAGCCCTGGCCGGTTTGGCTCAGCGGTTGGAGCGTCGGCCTGCGGTCCAGAGAGACCCGGGTTCAGTTCCCGCTAAGGGCATGTACTTCAGTTGCAGTTTGTCCCCGGCCCTGGTTGGTTGTGCGGGAGGCAGCCACTCGATGTGGCCCTTTCACATCGATGCTTCTCTCTCTCTCTCTCTCTTCCTCTCTCTCCCTCCTACTCTATATATAAAAAAAAAAAAAATAGTCACAAGATTCTCTAATATGCCCCATTCCCCCGTAAGAATGTTTACTCTCTGTGTTTTCAAGTAAAATTTTCTTTCAATAATATATATATTTATGCCCGGCTGGTGTGGCTCAGTGGACTGAGCATTATCCCATGGACTGAGAGGTCCTGGCTGGATTCCTGGTCAGGGCCTACCTGCCCATGTTGCAGGCTTGATCCCTAGTAGGGGGCATGCAGCTGACTGATGTTTCTCTCTCACATCAATGTTTCTATCTCTCGCTCTAAAAAAATCAACTAAAAAAACCACATATTGTAATATATATATTTAATACAGCCAAGAACGTGCTTCACAGATTGCTAAAGGAGATTAGTGGATGGTCCAGATCAGAGAAACAGGGTGAGCTGGGCAGAGTCTTAGGGATGAAATGTCAGAGTGGCACCATACAGGTGGAGACTGACCACAATGTTCCAGATTCTCCTCAGCCCTCTGAAATCTGACTTCAACACCCAAAGAATTCTAAGGCAGCTCTCATGAGAAAAGAAATCACTATATTTTACTTAAAGCCATGCATCTATTATCAATCTTCATCCGGGTTGAACTCTCAGCAGCTTTTAAAATAAAAGTATTTTTCCAAAAATAAACAAAGCAATATTCATTTACATAACACCAAAAAGAGTAAAATACTTAGGAATAAATTTAATAAAAGAAATGTAAGACTTGTACAATAGAAACTATAAAATATTATTGAAAATAATTTAAAAGTCCTAAATAAATGGAAAGATATCTCATGTTCATAACTTAGAAGACTTAATGTTAAGACGACAATTCTCTCCAAATCCTATCCTTGGGTGAGAATTAACAATAACAACAAAGGTTGCCTTTGGGTAATAAACTGAGTGAGGGGGTGAGAATGAAACAAGAGACTTATCATTTGGGGATTCTCTGAAAGACCTGATTTTTTATAAACACATTTGATAATAAAAAGAAATATAAAGACCCAGTAAGGAGCAAGACTAAAGGGAACGCCCGTTCCCACAGCCACGCAGAGACAGCTGCTGCTCAACATGTCAGTGGACAGCCTTGCCAATCCCACTGCAGGGGAGTAACATTAGCTTTTCGGAGGCATGTGGACACCCCTGGGAAAGGTGACAGACACGAACACCCTAAGTTCAAATATCTGGGTCCTTTATGATGTGAGCTAGGCATGTGCCTATGTGGAAAATCCTATGTAATGACTAAATGCCCTGAAATATACTCAGTCACCCCTGACCACCTCACATTCCATGCTGTCTCAAATATTCTCAGGTAACAATGTGTACCCCTGAGTAAGGATTAGCAATGCTGACAGGAATAGTAACAGAAAAATATAGGGTGAAAGTGCCTTTCTGAGTGAATTTCTGAGAAATCTGGCTACCTGAGAAGATTTACCCAGAGAGTTGAACACTTCTTACCGAGAGAAACCAGAATCTCATAATTGGTTCTCATCACATGCTTGTAAAGCTCCTTCTGCCAGGCCTCCAGATCCTGCCATTCTTGCTCCGAGAAGTAAATGGCAATATCCTCAAAAGTCAGAGGCACCTGAAAGTACACACATAATACACATACAGTCATGACTGCTTCAAAAGGACTCCGGCTCCTTTTCATCCATTTAAAAGACTTTTGGAGCGGACAGTTTTTATCTGTTTGGCAGCTTCTTTCTTGGGAACAGCTCCTCCCAGGCTCCAATTATGTGGTTCTGTTGTTAACCACAACCCCTTCCACATTCCAAAAAGAATCCAGCACTTTTACCCTTGCTAGTAAGACGCAACATTTCTTTACACCTTTGCCAGCACAGGATGTCCTTTAAGACATTATTTTTTTTGCCAATGTGTTGAGTAAAACATTGTATTTCATTGTTTTAATATGCATTAATCTGTGAGGCTTAGCATCCTTTCCATACCTTTTGGGGAGGGGGGAGTGTCCACATATCTTACGCATGCCTGTTCATATTCTTTGTTCAATTCTGGTGGGCTCTTAGAATTTGAATGAACTCTCATATTAGAGTCAATAACTCTTTGACTGACTAGCAAATGTTTTCTCCCAGTGTATCGGTTGTATTTTGACTTTATGTTCTGCTACATACTTTGACCCTTTCATTTAGTTAAAAATCTGAGTCTTTTCCATATTGTTTCCAGCTTCTTTTATTTTATGTGTTTCCCACATCATAAGTTTATACAAATATTCTACTAATTTTTTTAATATTTAGATCTGCAATTTAATCCTATAGATGTGACTGGCATCTTTACTTACATACATATGGAAAGCCAATCATACAACACTATTAAATATACCAATCTTTTCCTGAGATTGAAATACCAACCTTCAGCCTTTGTATATACAATTGACCCTTGAAACAACTCCCGTGCAGTGGGAAAGCTGCATATAACTTTTGACTTCCCCAAAACTTCAGTCATCCCTCAGTATCCATGAGGGACGGTTCCAGGACGCCTTTAGATACCAAAAATCCGTGGATGCTCAAGTCCCTTGTATGGCACAGAACAAGGCATAAGTCGGCCCCCTGCATCTGCAGATTCCCAAACGAGGATCAAAAATGCTGTTTTCCATTGCAGTTAACTGAATCCACAGATGCGAAGCCCAGGAATAAGGAAAGTCAACAGTACATTTATTGAAAAGAATGTGGGAAATGAACTCGTGCAGTTCAAACCCATGTTGTTCAAGGGTCACCTGTGTTAGCTTTTCATATATGTGAATCTACAGATTCTGTTACACTATCCATAGTTTCTGATTCCAATACCCGTGCATTGCTGTAATTCTGGGAGGGCAAGTCATCCTCACTCCCTCTTTCTTTTCCAAGCTACTGTTGTAAACTCCTGGAATATGTATTCTTCCTTATTAACTCCAAAATAATTTTGTCCAGTAAAAAAAAAAAAATCATATTGGAATTCAGTTTGAATTGCATTAAATTATGAATGTATTTAGGAAAGATTGATCACATCTGAGAACATGTTTTACCACTCTATTTGGTCTTATTTGATATTATTTAATAAACTTAAAATTTTTCTTCATAAATGTTCTGAATCTTTTTTAACTTTATTACTGGTGTTGTGGTTTTTCCAACAACAGCAAGTGGGACCACATCTGCCACCTCAAATCATCTCTAGGATTAAAAAAGAGTATTGATTTCACCCTGGCTGGTTTGGCTCAGCGGTTAGAGCGTCGGCCCGCAGACTGGAGAGTCCTAGGTTCAGTTTCCGCTAAGGGCATGTGCCTCGGTTGAGTTTGTCCCCGGCTCCAGGTGAGGTCGTGTGGGTGTCGACCAGTCAGTGTGTCTCTCTCACACAGATGTGTCTCTCTCTCTCTTCCTCCCTCTCTCCTTCCGGCTCTATCTGAAGATAAATGCAAAAATGTATTAAAAAAAAAAAAAAAGTATTGATTTCTGTAAACTTACTTTGTATACAATTAATGTAGCATATTTATCAATCCTAATAGTTTTGGGTGGGATACAATCATTAACTCTCAAATAAAGATAATTTTTCCATCTTTTTTCTTACATTATCACACTTATTAGTACCTCTTTTGGAGTTTCAAGATTTCGTATCCTGATTTGGAAGACTTAATCTATTCTAGGATTATAAAAGATATTCTCCTGAATTCTATGTATGTTTTCATAGCTTTATTAGAATGAAGAACTTTTTTTTTTTTTTTGGTACGTGCCCCTAGTGGGAACCGAACCCGGGACTCTCTGGTCTGCAGGCCGACGCTCCAACTGCTGAGCCAAACCGGCCAGGGCTAGAATGAAGAATTTTCCCCATATGAAACTTATTTCTGTATATCATAACAAGAAGGGACATCATTCTTTTTCCAAATGATATCCAACTGACACAAAACTTATTGAATAGTCTGTTCTTGTATCAATTTGGGATTTTTCCATAAACTAGTTTTCTATTTATACTTGGGTATATTTTTGTTTCACTGGTCAATTTGCCTATTCTTGCTCCAGTACTACATTGTTTCTTATAGTTTTAGCAAACGTTTTGCTATTTAAGAGGGCATGGCCATCTACCACGACCTCCATCAATTTTTACAGGAAATTGTCTTGACTTCTATTGTCTATTTTCTCTTCTACATAAATAGAAAACATAGTTTGCCAAATTTACTCTATTGGGATTTTGATAGGAATACACCGAGTACATGGATTAATTTTGGGAGAACTGGATCTCTAAAATATGGGATCTTCCCACCTAGAAACATATCTTTCATTTATCAAGGTATTTTTATGTGCTTTAATAACATTTATAGTTTTCCTCATGTAGATATTATATAATTCTTGATAGGTTCACTCCTAGGAACGAACCTATCAAGAATTATATAATAATTCTACTATAAGAACTGATCGAGTAGGAATACACAAAATGCACACATGCATACCCTTCACATACCTTTCTGACCCTGTGTGACAAGCCCTACCCTTTCTACACCTGGTGTTACAACTTTCCATCTGATTTCAGATAATATCCCTTCCACTACTCCCTGTAATTTACAAACCCCCCTCTTTCTTACACCCACTTCCACAAGCAAATTTCAGGTAGTTTTTTTTTTTTTAACTTTTTTTTTGCTCTTTTCTTCCTTTATTGATTTTTAGAGAGAGTGGAAGTGAAAGGGAGAGAGTGACAGAAACATCGAGAGAGAACATCGATTGGCCGCCTCCTGCATGCTCCCCACTGAGGATTGGACCCACAACCTGGACATGTGTCCTGACCGGGAATTGAACCGGCGACCTCTTGGTGCATGGGTCGGACACTCAACCACTGAGCCACACCGGCCGGACAAATTTCAGGTAGTTTTAAAGCTTAATTATTTCTTAATAATTTAACATGCATAAAACTGTTTTTATTAGGTTCCTCTCTTCTTTTAAAAACATATTTTAAAGTTTTTATTGATTTTTAGAGAGAGAAAGGGCGAGGGAGAGAAAGAAACATCTATGTGAGAGCAAAACAGATCAGCTTCCTCCTACAGGTCCCCTACCAGGGATTGACCCACAACCCTGGCATGTGTCCTGACTGGGAATCAAACTGGCAACATTTCAATGGTGTATCCTATGATGCCCAACCAAATGAGCCACACTGGCCAGGGTTTTTAAATTGATTTTAGAGAGAGAGAAGAAAGGGGAGGGAGGGGTGGAGAGAGGGAAACCAAACCGATTTGTTGTTTCACTCATTTATGCATTCACTGGTTGATTCTTGTATGTGCCCTGACTGGAGATCGAACCAGTAAGCTTGGCATATAGGAAGGATTCTCCAACCAACCGAACTACCCAACAAGGGCTCCTATATTTTCTTTTTAACATCGCTGACAAACTTTTTTTTTTTTTAATCCTCACTGGAGGACATTTTGCCATTTTTGTTCAGATAGAGTGGGAGGGAGAGAGAGGAAGAGAGAGAGAGAGAGAGAAACATCGATGTGAAAGGGACACATCGAGTGGCTGCTTCCCGTACGACCCCAAGCAGGACCAGGGACGAATTGCAACCAAGGTACGTGCCCTTGACTGGAATCGAATCTGAGACTCATTGGTCTGCAGGCTGACGCTCTAACCGCTGAGCCAAACTGGCCAGGGCTGACAAACATTTTTTTAAATTATTAAGTTACTGATTTTAGAGAAAGGGAGAAACACTGATTCGTTGCTCCACCTACTCATGCATCTACTGGTTGGTTGTCCCATGTGCCCTGTCTGGGGACCAAACCCGCAACCCTGGAATATTAGGTCGATCCTCCAGTCAACTGAGCTACCGACCAGGGCCACCACTGACAAACTTTTTTTTTTCTTTCAATTTTTATTAATTTATTTTTGTTACAGATGTTTCTCTGACAAACTTTTTTGAGTGTTGTGTGCCTAATATCATTTTTTGCATGAGCTGTGGTTTTTATTGCACGATTTTGCCTGGCACTGTTATTTTTAGAAATGCATATGATATATTATAGCAGAACTAAATATATGTTTTTATTTCTGTATTAAATACACTTATTCTCCTCTTCTCTGGAGTAAATTAATTTTATTTATTTATTTATTTATTTATTTATTTTATTTATTTATTTTCCCCTTTACTGATTTTAGAGAGAGAGGGAGAGGGAGAGAGAGATAGAAACATTGATGAGAGAGAACATCGATTGGCCACCTCCTCCATGCCCCCCACTGGGGATCAGGCCCACAACCTGGGCATGTGCCCTGACCGGGAATCAAACCGGCGACCTCTTGGTGCATGGGTCAACGCTCAACCACTGAGCCACACCGGCCGGACACAAATTACTTAATTTTAAATAAATGGTTTTCAAAAATGCTCAGAAAGCCTTCATTGTTTATGACTTTAATTTTCAGTTTAAGATACAAGATCCAGAAAAATCACATAACATTATAACAAGCATCCTTGCATATACCATTGATTTAACAAATTTAACATTTTTCTTCAAATTTCCTTTCAATAAAACAGATATAACAGATGAAGCTCAAGTCTTCTTGGTTCCCTCTTCAATCTTGTTCTTATACTCAGTCCTGTTCTCCTCCCTTCCGAGACACAAACAGCATGATGAATGCGGTAACTTTTCAGTCATGTTTTTAATTTTTAATTCTCATAGATATGTATAAATAAGATATACTACTGCTTTGTCTTTTTTTTTTTTTTTTAATATGTGTTTTTATTGATTTCAGAGAGAGGAATGGAGAGGGAGAGATAGAAATATTGATTGGCTGCCTCCTGCACGCCCCCTACTGGGGATCTAGCCCCAAACCCAGGCATGTACTCTGACAGGGAATCCAACCAGGACCTCTCAGTCCATGGGACTGCGCTCAATCCACTGAGCCACACCGGCCTGGCTATTGCTTTGTCTTTTATGCAAAAATGCTTTATTATACTGCAACTTATATTTTTCACTCAACATTTTGAGATCTGTCCATATTGGTAACTAATTTATTGTAATTTTGTATAGAGTTTCATTGTCTGAATGCCACAATTTTTAATCCATTCTTTTAACCATAGTCCCCTCACTGTTTTCAGTTCTGTGAATTGCCTGTTCATATCCTTTGCCTCTATTTTTATAGTGGGTCCTTTCAATTTTAGGATTTCTTTATATAATTTGTACATTGATTGTTGACTACGTTAGGTTGCAAATGATTTCTCCTAGTGTTTCTAAATCTTTTAATTTAATTTATTTATGAGGTTATTTTGCTTTCTGTTTTAAGAAATTGTTCATCTAAATTCATAAAAATCTTACTGACATTTTGATGAAACTGCAGGAAACTTATACATTAATTTGGAAGGAAAGTATCATCTTTACCATTTAGTCTTCCCATCATCTATAGGCATGGTATATCGCCTATTTATAATTTCCTCTATAAATGTACGTTTTCTATATTTAATCAAGGAATTATGTCTTTTGTGGAGATTGTTAACGGTATTTTAAAATTAACCATCTCATGAATTAGTTTAGGAATCAGCAAAAAAAAAAAAAAAAAAAAAAAAGCTCAATATGAAAGTTTAAATAGAAAAACATACTAAAAACAATGGCCACTCCCTTTAAACCTCAGTTTCAACAAAACACTAAGAAATAATAGGTACTCTAGATTTTTATAGCCTCTTCTAGTCCTTCCAATGCATCATCACCATCCTTCCTTCTTACACTCAACACAAACTTGAACACGCCAGCGGCTGAATTCTGACATTTAAGCCCCCGCCAAACATCATTTCAACCGTGCAGACTTCAGTCTTTTAAAACACCTGTTCTGCAGTCAGCAACGAAAGCTGGTTGAACTGTAACACGCGTCGCCGGCCCCAGACCGCCTTCGTCCGCTCCCTGGTCGGGGCCCCCGCGCGCCGCGAGCCCCCGGCCCACGCTCGGCTCCGTTCAGGTGTTGGGCCACCGACGAACCCCACGAGCGGCGGTCACCGGCTCCGTCCAGGGCCCGACCCCACACCCAGAGCCTCGCGCGACCCTAGACTGCGCCCCACTTGTCCGCCAAACTGGAAACAGAAGACCCGCCCCGAATCTAGGTGTCCGCAGGAGGGACCCCTCTTACCGGAGCCGGTTCGGCCATGGCCCTTCACGGCTCCGCCCGGCCCAGGCGGTCGCGCGGAACAGTCCCGCCGCCGCCTGCCTCCCGCTCCGCCCCAGCGCGCAGGCCCAGCCACGGCGCGGTGCACGCTGGGGCTCGCGACCGGCCGACGCCCCGCCCCCACAGCGCCCCCTGCGGACTGGAGGAGCGAACGCCTCCTGCAGATAACGCCGAAGTTGCGCGTCCCTGCAGAGGGGCCCGAGTCCGGCTGCCACGGTAGCCGCCGACTGTCGGGGACAGATCTTTGCACTCTCTTGGGGAGGCTCAAGCGTAGCAGAGGCCGACGCGAAATGAAACAGCAGGAGAGGGGGTGGAAACTCAGTCAGCTGGGAATGGATGGAGATGAGACAGACTGGGGCACTTCACTGAGACAGAGACGGGAACACAGGGGTTTGCTTCCTCCACAATGCCAACTCCAGTCACCTGTGAGGTGTCCCCAGGAATCATATTGCTAGGGAGGTGAGACAATCAAGGGGCATTAATAGGAAGGTCCCCCGTGTGGACAACTGGGAGTCCATCCTGAGTGTGCAGACCAACCCGCAGTTGTCCCTGTGAGGATGAGGCTCAGTGATTATCCTCAGGAAGTCAGGCAGACACGACATCGCCAACCCCATGGACTTAAATTAGGAACATGAGTCAGTCTATAAAATCCAAGTAATACCCTTATAACCTACATATGAAATTGATCTTTAATTTACTCTGGCTCTCATTCTGACTGCTTGGATTTATGTAATTGCTACTCCTACCTTGGTTTTCTTTTAAAAATTACATATATATAATTTAATAAAGAAAATTTTAATACTAGTAGAAGCTGACCATAATTCTGGTACTCTAATGTAAATGCTCTATTTTTCATGAAACTTTCTGTCGCTGTTACAAGAAGTCTCTCCATTCGTTAGATCATGTTCTGAAACTAGTTTGCACAAGATCACCTGGGAAGATTGTCACTGCCTCCGGGGAGGGTCCCAATGGTCTGCATTTTTAACGTGTATCCCGGGTAAAGGCAGAGTTGTCCTGAGGTACAGACATGAGGCCAGCCAGTGCTGACATCCAGCCCAAACACCCAGGCACAGGCTAGAGGAAAGGGTCTTTTCCTTTGCACAAAGGCACCATCGACTCACCGAGAGACTTGCACCTACAGGAACATACCAACCAGAGGTGGCACTTCTCCTTTCTGTTTAGACAGATTCGTGGAGCACCCTTAATCCCAGCTGACGGATTCAGGTAGTATGGGACCACATGTTGTGCTACAAAGACAGAACATTTATGTAGGCCCTGAAGATCCCTAAGGAAGGAAATCTGTGTTTCTGTCAGAAGAATGTTAAAGAACGATAGTCCAAGAGATAGATGAAGGTTTGCTAGAACAGGCTAGAAAACTGCCTTGTGATAGATTAGGCCACAGAACAAAAAAATGGAGTGATGTCACAGATTGGCAATATTTTTTACTTTAGTACTTAAGTCAGAGATTCTAACATTGAGGCAATATATTTCTTGGCAAACTGATACACACTGCTGGAAATACAGAGACGTTAGATATATAACACTACTTGTTACAATGGATTTTTAGATAATTTAAATTTGAACGCAGAAGGAAATAACACTTACATGGCCATCATTTTAACAAATGAGATGGTAAATGACATTTATTTTGAGCAATGTCGAGAAATTCCCCCAAGACACAGATGTCCTCTCACCATTTGAGAGAAAATGAAAATCTACTATGTGAGAAAAGGGAAAACCTCAATTAAAGAAGGCAGCCGGGTAATGGAAAGCACAGTGAGGTGATTTGGGGGAAACATTTCCATCTGTAACATTTCTTCACTGAGGCTGTGGGTTCAGAATTTAATGAAGGGATTATCATGCTCCTGGATGATACATCAGTGAATGAAAGAGCAGAACAGAATAAAATGTTCCTTCCGTGATTGGCAGACTTTGCCTGTGAGGGGTATAGAGGGGAGAGTCCCATCTTTTTGTTTTTGTTAATTCTCACCCTAGGATATTTTTCCACTGATTTTTAGAGAGAGTGGGAGGAAAGGAAGCAGGGAGGGAAACATCGATGTGAGAATGAGACACATCGACTGGTTGCCTCCCACACATGCCCCAACCGGGAGCCAGGGACTGAACCAGCAACCCAGGTACATGCCCTTGACCAGGAATTGAACTCGAAACCCTTTGGTGTGTGGGCTGACACTCTAACCATGGAGTCACACCTGCCAGGGTGATGCCTGCCTATCTTATGCCTGGATTATTTGGGTCCTTTGTCAGGGATGCATCACACCCTGCCCACTAGGCATCTAAAGACTTCGCCAGTGTTCCGCGAAGTCTTTATCCTGCCTCAGCCAGAGCCAACAGAGCTGCTGGCTCCCCCTAACAGCTGTCCCTGCTCATGTTCTGTGTGGCTTGACCTAGACACTGACGGGCTTTTCCCTGGCGTGCACTGCAGCAGTATGGGTGTTGAGTGCCCCGAGGTACGTAAAGCCCCTTCCACACTCATCACAAGAAAAAGGTCTCTCCCCTCTGTGATGGTACAGATGGGTCTTCAAGCTTCTCTTCTGGAGGAAGCCTTTGCCACATTCGGGACACCTGAAGGGCTTCTGTCCACTGTGCGTGTGCAAATGGACCTTCAAACTTCCCCGAATGCAGTAGCTCTTGTCACACTGTGGACACTGGAAGGGCTTCTCACCACTGTGAACGCGAATGTGCTCTGTGAGCCTGTACTGCTGAGTGAAGCTTTTGCCACACTTGACACAAGAGAATGGTTTTTGGCCACTGTGCTGGAGCAGGTGGCTCTTCAAGTTTCCTTTGAGTCGGAAACTCTTCTGGCACTCAGGACACTCGAAGGGCTTCTCCCCACTGTGGATTCTCGCGTGCTCCGTGAGCTGTGACTGCTGAGAATAGGCCTTACTGCACTCGCCACACGCGAAGGGCTTCTCGCCCCGGTGCACCCGCTGGTGGAACTTCATGGAGGCCTTCCAGAAGAAGCTCTTGTCACACTCAGGACACTGGAAAGGCTCACCGCCGCTGTGCAGCCTCCTGTGCGCAGTGAGGTGCGAGTGTCGGCGGAAGCTGCGGCTGCACTCGGCACAGGGGAAGGGCTTTTCCTGGCTGTGGACCTTGAGGTGCTCCGTGAGCCTCGCCTGCCGAGCAAAGGTCTTTTTGCACTGGGCACAAGAGAACTCCTTCTGCCTGCTGTGGACGCGGCTGTGGCGAGCCAGCTTGGAGGGCCGGGTAAACCTCCTGCCACACTGCACGCAGCAGAATGGCTTCCCCTCGCTGTGCAGACGCTGGTGGGCCCTCATGGCGTTCTTCCAGGAGAAGGCCCTCCCACACTCGGGGCACTGGAAGGGCTTCTTCCCGCTGTGCCGAAACAGGTGGGCTTTCAGGCTTCCCTTTAGGCAGAAACACTTCTTACACTCAGGACACTGGAAAGGCTTCTCCCCCGTATGAACTCTGACGTGCGCAGCGAGTTTAGCCTCGTGGGCGAATTTCCTACCACATTCATCACACGAAAATGGCTTCTCCCCACTGTGTACCCTCTGGTGGGCCTTCACGGCTGCCTTCCGGGAAAAGCTTCGGCCACACTCTGGACACGGGAAGGGCTTCTCCCCCGCGTGCACCCTGATGTGCTCAGCGAGTGTGGCCTGCTGGATGAAACCCTTGCCACACTCCTGGCAGGAGAACGGCCCCTTCCCTTTGTGCAAACACTGATGCTTCTTCGAAGTGGCTTTATACCGGAAGGCCTCGTCACATTGGGGGCACTGGAAGGGCTGCTGCCCCGCGTGAACGGCCTGGTGCGTGAGCAGGCCGCTCTTCACGCAGTGGCTTCTCTCGCACTCACCACGCTGGAAACGCTTCTTCCTACACAGGATCGTCCGGGTCCACCTGAGGTCAGAGCTCCTTCTGGATTTGCTCTTGTACTTTGGATATTGAGAGGGCTGGCTCTTGGAGTGGTTCCTTTTGTGTTTTGCCAAGTCTCTCTTTTCGTGGAAGACCCTCCTGCAGACAGAGCAGGAGTAAGAACTCAGCCCTGGTGGAATTTCCAGGTGACCCAAGGGACCCCCTGCTTTATGCCATGGATCATTCTCGTCCCAATCAGACACTGTGATGTTGAGCCTTTTATGCATAATCTCTATTTCTTGGAGATGTTGTAAGGCAGCTCTTTGATCTGACAAAATCTTATTTTCCTCCCTTGGTAAGGTGGCACATGAGCCCTGGAGACTATTTAAATGGCATTCCTCTTCTTTTGAGCTGAGAGTTCCTCGGTCACCTGGAGAGAAAAAAGAAGACCCACCCTCATCAGTGGTGTGTATGCACTCTGGTGGGGTTCAAGGACCATTTTCTTTTTTTAATTTTTTTTTTTCCTTTATTGATTTTACAGAGAGAGGAAGTGAGAGGGCGAGAGAAATAGAAACATCAACGAGAGAGAACATCCACTGGCCGCCTCCTGCATGCCCCCCACTGGGGATTTGGCCCACAACCTGGGCATGTGTCCTGACAGGGAATCGAACTGGCAACCTCTTGGTGCATGGGTTGACAGCAACCACTGAACCACACCGGCCAGACTCAAGGACCATTTTCATGTCATCAACAGCGTGGGAAAGGGAATCCCCCTGATGCCTTTCTGGATCTGCCAGCCACAGGTCAATTACACTTCAGTTTAACTTCGATATGCAAATCTTTTTATGACATGTTAAGAAATGGCTTAGCATGAAAAAACGGTAGGCAAGTTTATCTTGTGAATCTGTGGACAACCCTTACAGGGTGAGCAGAACTTGGAAGAAAGTAAAATGAGTTTGAGAATCTAATTTTTCCTTTGTAATTATTTCCTTAAATCTATGAAATAGCAGAATAGAAAGGCTTCAGGTCATATTCTTATTTTTTTCATTTAGAAACATGATACAGCCCGGCCTGTGTGGCTCAGTGGTTGAGCATCGACCCATGCACCAAGAGGTTGCCGGTTCGATTCCTGGTCAGGGCACACGCCCAGGTTGTGGACCTGATCCCCAGTGGCGGGCATGCAGGAGGCGGCCAATCGATGTTCTCTCTCGTTGTTTCTATCTCTCTCCTCTCTCTAAAATCAATAAAGAAAAAAAAAACACTAAAAAAAAAAAAGAAACATGATACATTTATTATGAATAAAATTCTGTTTACGCCCTGGCCAGTTTGGCTCAGCAGTTAGAGCGTTGGCCTGTGGTCCAGAGAGACCCGGGTTCGGTTCCCGCTAAGGGCACGTACCTCGGTTGTGGTTTGTCCCCAGCCCTGGTTGGGTCGTGCAGGAGGCAGCCACTCGATGTGTCCCTTTCACGTCGATGTTTCTCTCTCTCTCTCTCTCTCTTCCTCTCTCTCCCTCCCACTCTACCTAAACAAAAAATGGAAAAATGTCCTTGGGTGAGGATAAGAAAAAAAAAAATTAAAATTCTGTTTACTATTGGTGGACACATAATCAGCAAAAGAATTAAAGGGAAGGAAAATAAGTTTTAAATATCTGCATGAGGAACCTCCATACTGTTCTTTTCTTTTTTTTTTTTTTTAAATGTTTTTGTATTGATTTTAGAGGAGAGGAAGGTAGAGGAAGAGAGAAACATCAATGTGAGAGCGACACATCAACTGGCTGCCACCCACACATCCTCTACCAGGGACTGAGCCTGCAACCCAGGCACATGACCTGACTGGTAATCGAACCAGCAATCTTTCTGTGCAGGGGACAATGCTCAACCAACGGAGCCACACCAGCCAGGGCCTCCATACTGTTTTCCAAAGAGGCCACACCAATTCACATTCCCACTAGCAGTGTACAGGTGTTCCCTTTTCTCCACATCCGCTCCCACACAGGAAGGAGAACAGGGCCACCACATATCAGGTAATATTCTTGCCCTCTTCTACCACAGATTTCAGGACAAGTTTTTTGGAAGAAATGCTAATTGGAACTATATTTCCTTTTGTTTTTTTAAAAAATTTTTTCTTTATTGATTTTAGAGAGTGGAAGGGAAAGACAGAAACATCGATGAGAGAGAACATCGAATGGCCGCCTCCTGCATGCCCCCCACTGGGGATCAGGCCCACAACCTGGGCATGTGCCCTGACTGGGTACTGAACCGGCGACCTCTTGGTACATGGGTCGACGCTCAACCACTGAGCCACACCAGCTGGGCAGAACTATATTTCTTAATGATGTCAAAACGGCATTTGACTGAATTCACAAAGAACACTATGGGAATAATTCCCTTTTCCATGAAACTGAATTATAAGAAAGATATTGATATAACATAGACACTAATGTTCCCCAAGTAAAAGCCATGATGACAGGAAACAGAGGGAGCTGAGTTAGCACCTGTTACTCACATCTGGAAAGGACAGTTCTGGACACTCACATCGGCGGCTGTGTTTCAGAACTGCTTTTCCTCCCCCGTCCTGCTGAACTGGGTCACGGGCTCTCCTTTTTAAATCTCTTAACCCGCAGGAAACCTCACCTATCAGGAGGGGTGGGCCTGCCCACCTAGAAGAACTGTGATTATGCTCTGTGGTCAACTTCACAACATAGCTTATGACTTCAACTGGATGACATCATCTTGTAAGCTGGCACTCCACTGCTTTGGCCTGGATCACAACCAAGGCATACTTACCCCTGAATCCTGTTTCCCATCACGTACTCTACCCCAGGCAGAGGAGCAGTTGTGACTATTGGGTGAGTACCACCTGGTACAAAGGCAACATTCCTTTTTAGGGATAGCCACCAAAGCTGTTCATTCTTTAGTACTCAAACACCTTTCCAGGCTCCTCCCTTTCCATAGGACAAAGTCAAACTCTTCCTTGGCATTCCTGGCCTCAGATTATCTGACACCAATTTAGGTCTCCCCAACCCCCTCATCTCCTACTATGTCCCAAAGAAAACATTCAGCTATAGTCAGTGTCTTCCATTTCCTAAATATAGCATGCTGTTACCACCTCTAAGCCTCAGCTCACGGATCACGCCCATGAGTCTCCTCTGCCTAACCAAACCCTAGTTCCTTTAGAAGTCCTGGGACACTGCTCTCTCTCTAAATCCTGAGAGCACTTACCATCATGGCCACTTATTATTTTATTAAATTGTATGCAGTCTTATTTTAGAGATGACTAATTTAACTGTCAATAGGTCCCCAAGACAATAAACTCCTAGAGAGGAAGGACTATGTACAATATATATAAGCCCCTGTCCGGCTTAAGTCGTACCTCGTAGTGCTACCAACATGGTGGGGAGTTAATACAGGTGAGATGAATGAATGAACAGATGGTGGCACCAGAATGAAGCCCTTGGGAATTCCTTATCCTCTGGATGGAGCCTGCACACATTCCCTGGGTTCAAATCCCCTCTTCACGGGAGGCCTTTCACTCCCAGGGACTTAGGAGATCTCCACTTAGTAAAGCACTGACATAATCCCTAAGTTCTAAAAATCTGTACAATGAAAAAATATACTGTACACAATGGGAAGGCGATTCATCTTGTTTCTATCTGCAAACGGACACAATGGGGCGACGGGGAAGGTGGGTTTTCCTCAGGACGCGGCCAGTGGAGCCTTTACTTGCTCTCTCAGGCAACTCTCCTCTTCTTCCGGGGTTGTAATTTTACAAAATGACATAAACACAACTTCCCTCTTCATGAAAGTAATACATTCTTATACAGGGGGTGGCAAAAGTAGGTTTACAGTCAGGAGTACTTAAAACACGGTTTACTTTTGCACTATTATTTATTAATTATTGCATTACTTTCCATACAAAAAAACTGTAAATCTACTTTTACCTCACCCTGTATATGCTACCTGCTTGAGTAAAAAAAACACAGCATTCTCTATAAAAACAATGTTTCTTCTTCACTGTATCTTGCCGACTCTCCAGAAAGGTTCAGGACACAAGGCCAGGAAAATGAAATGAGTCACGACCCTAAATCCACCATACTCACTCAAACACGGTGACTTTCCAGTATTCAAGTCCAGCTGCTCATCAGTAGAAGTGCTAAGTGTCATTCTTGTCTTCTCCAAGCATCCCTGGTGTCCGATTAACAGCATTCTCCCTTGTTCCATCCAGGTGATCAAAGCCGGCTTGGAAAAAACACACCCTGCAAAGAGAGTCCACACAGACTGTCTGGGTTTCCTGAGTACTGGACTGAAAACAATGTTCACAGCTGCCTTTGTTCCTAGAGACATGAGAGCAAAGTTAGGTTAAAAAAAACGGAAACCCTTACTGTTATTTCTGCAATCACACATATCTAATTTATCTATTTATTCAATAAATATTTACTTTGCTGAGTTCTAGGTATTAGGGCTGTAACAGTGAACATGTTCCTGTCCTCATGGCACTGATATTAGGTCATGTAGAAATATCAGAATTAATTTTGAGTCCTCACAAGCTGCCCTGTGAAATGGGTCAAGTGGGTGTTATGTGTAACCTGCTGGGTTTCTAAAATACTGAAAAAATGTCTAATCTGTGCAATTTCATTCAGCAAAGTATTTCAATGACAGAACTAAAAAAAAAAAAGGAAACCTTTGATGTAAAGTAGAGCATAGGGAATGTAGTCAATAATATTGTAATAACTATGCATGGTGTCAGGTGGGTTCTAGACTTATCAGGGTGATCACGTCATAAGTTACATAAATGTCTAGTCACTATGCTGGACATCTGATAATATTGTATGTCCACTGTGATTGGAAAATAAATCAATAAGTTAGGGAATGATAAGGTTCAGGGAAAAAGTATTCAAACGTGATTATTAGGAGAACAATGTGAATAGAATAAAAAGCAAAATCGAAGGGGTCAAGGAGGGAACCTGGATCACTAAACTTTTGTGATTTAACTCTTCACACCCAAGGAAACCAACTACCGAGGTGCCAACACTCTTGATCGGTGAAGGAACTGGGAGATGGTTAAGTGACAGTGATTGTAAGCGTAATGTGTCTAATGACATATGCATGAAGGGAAGAAGGCTTCCTATAAAGCAGTGCAGCGAAGTTAGCAGACGCAGCAGCTGTCCTGCCGTGGCTCGGCTCTGGGATCAGTGCTTCTCAGAGTGAACTGTGGACCCAGCACAGCATGAGAAGCACCTGAAGTGCTTGCTGCAAATATACACGCCTGGGCCTGGACCCGCTAAATCCTCATCTTGGGGCTAGGAGCTGAACATCCTGTAAAGACAGTCATTTACAAACAATACCGACCGGTTTTCCACATTTGGGAAAATCAGACTGGATTCTCCAAGCCCAAGTACACTAATTGTGATAACTCGAACCACCACCAGTCAGCACAGGGCTCTAGTTTCTCCCAACCTACTGGCATCAGTCTCCTGAGCTTGACCTCTAAATGTCAGGGTGTCCTGGGGCTCTGTCCTATCTACATATTCCCCCTAGATGATCCCAAGTAGTCCCAAGGGTTGGAGTGGGAGATAGAGAATTCAGAGAATTAATAAGACTGGGGAGCAGAGATACCACTGGATAGAAAGTTAAATATCCCCAGGCCATTACAGGAAGTTAAGGAGACATTCTGAATGCAACTAAGCATAGTATCATATTCACCCACCCAAGAGCTGATAAAGGGAGGAAAGCCTATTACTATTAGTTTGGTTCCCAAAAAGTGATTCCTTAGGAGCCCATCTTACCCAGGGAATCAAGGGTCTCATAATTGGTCTTCATCACTTGTTGATACGTTTCTTTTTGCCACTTCTCCAGGAGCTCCTACTCTTGCTTTGAAAAATATAAGGCCACATCTTCAAATGTCACGGTTACCTGGAAGCACAAACAGTACATTAATATTTTCACTTTAAAGCTATTTTGTTTTGTAATATCCTTGTCTTTAATAGACAGGAAGGAACTCTATTAAAACAGTTGTTTCTTCCCTAGGAACCCCTGCCCCACCGCTGAAATGGTTTCCCATATCCAGAAATGTGTTGGCTCATTTTTCTTTCAATGCCTTCATTTTCACTGAACAAGTCTTTGCTTTGGAAGAGTTGGGAGTTTCTGCTTTTCCCCCTCTTGTCCCTCCCTGCCTCCCTTCCCCCGCAAAGAGAACACATAAATATTAGGGCTGTTTGTGCATACAGGTTCTATCACCCATATGGAACTTGTTTTGAAGTGTTTCTGTTGTGGGTGTGTCTTCCTGTAAATATTTGTTCATATTTTAGTGAATTCAACACTAGGTATCAGTCTAGCTGGTGTGGCTCAGTGGTTGAGCCTTGACCCATGCACCAAGAGGTCGCCGGTTTGATTCCCGGTCAGGGCACATGCCCAGGTTGTGGGCCTGATCCCCAGTGAGGGGCATGCAGGAGGTGGCCAATCGATGTTCTCTCTCATTGATGTTTCTATCTCTCTCTCCCCCTTCTCCTCTCTCTAAAATCAATAAAGAAAAAAAAATATTTTTTAAAATTTATTTTGAAATAATTATAGATACACAGGTAATTACAAAGATAGTACAGAAGGGTTCCCTGTACCCTTCACCCATTGTACCCCAATGGTCACATGGCACATTATTATAGTACAATATAAAAATCATGAAATTGGCATTGTATAGTACGCGTATAATTCTAGATTTCACCACATACTCTGATTTCCCACCTCTGTACCTGGGCTTTTCACCCTGTTAACAGGATTTTTCCAGAGCAAAGTTTTAAATTTTGATGACATCCCATGTATCACTTTCTTTTATAGACTGTGCTTTTGGTGCCACTAAGAACTTTTCACCAAGCCCTAGGTCTCAAAGATTTTTGTCCTGTGTCATCGTCTATAGGTTTTATACCTTAACATTTTACATTTGGATGTGACAGTTTATGAAGAAAAAGCAGGTGTTCACATTTTATGTGAACTCTCCTGATTTTTCTATCTTGGCAACTAAAATTCACAATTGTAACAAGAGATGGTCCAAAGAAAGAAACAAACAAAGTAACACATCTCCAAGCCATAATTGGCTCATGGAGCATTAATCTATAACCTCTGGTATGGATTGACTAACCAGGGCTGCTCTTCCTGAATATTCCAAGGACAGATCACTGTGACAATAGGGAAGAGAACATGTAATTTAAATGTTGAAAAATTCCGTTTTTACTCCTTTCAGATTCTGTACTACACATGTAGATGAGTGCCTATCAAGGAAAGTGCTGGATATCTTGTAAAACAGCAGGACTCTTCCCAAGTGTATAAAAAAAGGTTGGTCACAAATGCTACAAGGTAAATTCTCCCAATAAAGGAATCTAGGAGACCTGACAACTAGGGCCATTTGACACTGAGGGTTTTGAAGAGCAAAGGTGCAGAGATAAAATTTCGTCATTAAAACTATTAGAAGCTCACAAAGCTGAAGAATCAACTAGCATAAAAAACAGGTTTAAACCTGGTGTTGTTTTTATAACGTGGGACTTTCAAAGAAATTCCTCTACTGTTTTCCTGCACCTCACCCATGTGCTTGCCTCCTACAAGGCTTGTCTGTGAACATACAGTTAGCACTGAACTGCTCCAGTGAAAAGTAAAATCAACCAGAAAGTGCTGACTTCTTGCCTATTACAATAATTCAAGAAGCTGGCATAATCTGAGCTTTTTCTTTTCTTTTTTTTTTTTTTTGGTACTTGTCCCTAGCAGGAACCGAACCCCGGATTCTCTAGTCCGCAGGCTGACGCTCCAACCGCTGGGCCAAACCCGCCAGGGCTAATCTGAGCTTTTTCTGTGGACTCAAATTTATAGCCAAAGAACTGCCACAGACCACCAAATTGCACCCAACAGAAAGGGATATTCCAGGAGGCTGCCAACTCTTTATAGAAGGAAGTCTAGCTGAAGAGACACAGCTTGAAGAAATCTGAACAGAATATGTACCTGCCAAGGGATGGGGGTGGAGGTGGGGGGTTGCAGTGGAAGAAAATGCAATACATTAGTGAGACTATTAGATATGAAGCCTCAAGGGGGGACAAAGAAAACTTGCATACTCAGGCAGGTTATATACTTAACTGAACATACAGAGGGAGTTTCCTGTATTAAGCTCAGGATATGCCTTTCAAACTCCAGATCCAGAGTTCACATTTTCCACTGGAACACTAGAGCAGTCGCGGTAAATGTGACTTGGGATCACCACCCAAACTGGCGGTCTCCTGTGTGTCTTCCTTCTCACTGGTTCTCCTTCGCTGATGAAGATGCACTTCACTGAGGTCACCTTCCCAGCACGGAAACCACGACGTTCGAAGAGGGATAAAGGGCGGGAACAGCGGTGGTTTTAAGCGGACTGGCCCAGGCCCTGCATTTCTCCACACGGCCCCTTCCTCCCAGGTCAGGTGCACGGCTCCTGCACAGAAGCCGCGCTTCTCCGGCCGGGGCTCCCGCCGCCTCCCTCCCTGCACGTGGACCGCAAGACGGACCGGAGACCACGCAGGGCCCGCCACCTCCACGGCCGCTCTTACCGGACCCGCCATAGCCCCTCACGGCTCTGCCCGGCACCGACCCCAGACCCGGTAACACAGGACACCCTCAATCCGGGTTCCGCCCACTCCGCCACACGCGCAGCCCCGGTGCGGTGCATGCTGGGACTCGCGACCGGCCAACACCCTGCCCCACAGCGCCCCCTGCGGCCGGGAGGAGTGAACGCCGCCTGCAGGAGCCGTCCAAGTCGCGACTACCAGCAGAGGGACCCCAGCTAGGAAGCCAGGGTAGCCGCCTCCTGTCGGAGACCCATCCTCGCACTATCTTGGGGGCTCAAGGGTGGCAGACAGAGACCGAAGCGAATTGAAAGAGCTGGAGCTCTGGCCAGTGTACCAGAGTTGCTTTCCCGGTCAGGGCACATGCCTGGGTTGAGGCCTCGATCCCTGGTAGGGGGCATGCAGGAGGCAGCCGATGCTGCTGCTTCGCTCTCACTTGGATGTTTCTCTCTCTCCCTCTCCAAAAATCAATACAAATATTATTTTCAAAAGAAAGAGCTGGAGAGGCACGGAGACGAGGGTGGAAATGTTGTCAGCTGGAAATGGATGGAGAGGGGACAGGGACAGAACAATTCACTGAGAAAGAGACAAAGAGGGAGTGAGGGGGTTTGGTTCCTCCCCAAGGCCGACGCCAGCCATCTGTGAGGTGACCCCAGGAATCAAGCCAGGTTGATGAGACAATCAAGGGGCATTAACAAGCAAGTCTCTTGTGGGCAATTAGAGGCCCACCCTGCTGGGGACTCAGAGTGTGCAGACCACCCTTAAGAATTGCACCTGCGAGGAGGTTGGGTATTCCTCCAAGTCCTGTCCCTCATCAATCACGGCACTTCTGGTCAACTGGGACACAGGCCAAGCTGACATTAATTATCCGGTTTTGTGAATATCTCTTATCAGGTTGAGGGAGTCCCTTTCCATTCCTAGTTTGATGAGAGTGGGTGTTTCGTTTTCTCAAATGCTTTTTCTGTATCTCTATATATTATAATGTGGTTTCAACAAATGAATTTTGGGGGGACACAAACATTCAGTTTAATATAACCCAGGGGAGGATTTCTTAAATACAACCCCCAAATCAAAACTTATATGAGATAAATTTGATAATATCAAAATTTAAATTTTCATCTGACAAAAAAATTCCTTAAACAAGAGACTCTGGATCGTGAAACACATACAACGGAGAATGGATTTGAACCAGAATATAAAAAAGATGAAAAAATTATGGAGATCTGTTGCACAGCAATATGAATATACTAAATATTGCTGAACTGTCCACGTAAAATGGTAAATTTTATGTTTTTTACCACAATTAAAATAATAGGTTATTTTATGACCAATAAAGGTATGAAAAGATGATCAACTTTGCTAAGAATCAGGGAAATGAAAATTAATTTAAACAATAGAGAGGCGCCACTTTCACTCCCCTCTCAAAATTTAGGATAAATTGAGATTTAACTGGATCAAGAGTTGGTGAGGAGGAATGGTATTTTCATTTGCTCACAATGGGAATATAATTGGTATACTCACTATGGAGGAAATTTTGCCAATAAAAATAGTAAAGCAAATGTAAAAATTGCATGGAACTGTAATAGTAAAATTAAAAGTGTGCATACAATTCAGGAATTACATTTCAGGGTCTGTCCCCTTGAGAAGCTCTAGCACGAGTGCATCAGGAGATATGTACAAAGGTATTCATCGCAGCAGCATCTGCAAAAAACAGGAAACACTCCTAGTATGTCCATTAATAGTGGAATAGAAAAATAAAACGTTTGCACTCCTATGATGTAATCAAATAAAGCAGTTCAAGGTAGTTTCAACTGAGAGTGCAGGATAAGATCGGCACAGGCACGAAGGCAGGAGGAAGCCTCACAGTCCGTCTGACAACAGGATTGCTCCCCCACCACCAGGTCGAAGAGGGTCAGGTTGTTGGAGATCAGAAACCATCGTTGAGAAACACCTTTCTGGACAGACTGCGTTGGGAGGACTACTCTTCTGGAGAGGAAGAGTCGGGGTGCTCTCCCCGCACCTTGAGCCTCAGGAAGGGGCTTCAAGGAGTCCACTAGAGGGCTTGGTCACGTGTGGGAGTTGGGGTTTGCGGTGAGCTGTGTCCAGCTCTGCAGGCGGAGACGGGGAGGCCACTCTGGGGTCAGCGGGTGCTACAGAGTGGGTGGGAATGAAAGGCACACGAGGGTTCCCCGGGCCACACAGGAGAGAGTCACATTGGAGCAACGTCAAACTGCACAGGAGGATGGATGGGCCATGGACCCAAACATACAGAGTCTGTGACACAGAGCCCGGAAAGCCAGGAGGAAAACGCACGCCCCGGCCTGAAAGCCCTGGAGCGTTCCCCATGGAGGCCTCGCAGGAATCCCGAGGAAACACCCAGGAATAATTTCAAACACTCGCCCCTCCAGAGAAAGCAAATCTACCTTACTACAGTACTCACCTAGTAAGAGCTTTCCTCTTCTCCTCTTCCCCTTCCTTCTCCCCACCCTAAATGCTAGGAATGAACGCTAGGGGGGGACTGAGACGACGGACCACCTCCCACCTCTCCCACTTCTAGGGGAGGACAGAAGATGAAATCAATCTCAGAGTATTGACTGCTACAGGGGACGGGACATGTTGATTACTGAAATCAGACAGCAACCATGGGGCTTCCTGTTACCTAAGCATGATCATTAAAGTCACTTGGACCAAAGAAGTGTGTCACGGAGAAAGTTTAAAGGAACGGCAATGAGAGGAAAATATGAGGTTGATTTGCTCTGCTTTTCACCTCTTGAGTCCCACAAGTCCAGTACCAGATGCAAGAGCGACACAGATAACTCTCAAAGATGACGTCGTATGCAGGAGAATTTAAGATACAGAACTACACATTCAGCCACTGGGGTTTTATTTTATTTATTTATTTATTTATTAAATTTATTTTTCTTTATTGATTTTAGAGAGAGAGGAAGGGAGGAGAAAGAAATAGAAACATCGATGAGAGAGAACATTGATTGGCCGCCTCCTGCATGCTCCCCACTGGGGATTTGGTCCACAACCTGGGCATGTGTCCTGACCGGGAATCAAACCAGTAACCTCTGGTGCATGGTTTGACGCTCAACCACCTAGCCACACCAGCCGGACACCACTGGGGTTTTAAAAACACACTCAGAACAATACTGAATATTGTTTATGGATAGTCAGATAGGAACAGAAAAGAATTAAAGAGAGAGACTTGTACCTAGAATACATAAAGAGCTGTCAAAATTCAACAAAAAGTCCAATTAGAAAATGGCCAAAGACGTGAATAGACATGTCACCGAAGAGGCTACACAGATGGCAAATAAGCACTTGTCCCTGGCTGGTTTGGCTCAGTGGTTAGAGTGTCGGCCCGAGGACCAATGAGTCTCAGGTTTGATTCCAGTAAAGGGCACGTACTTTGGTTGCGGTTCGTCCCCGGCCCTGGTCGGGTTGTGTGGGAGGCAACCAGTCCATGTGTCTCTCTCATATGTCTGTCTGTCTGTCTCTCTCTCTCTCTCCCTCCCTCATTCCACACTATCTGAAGATAAATGGGAAATCCTCGGGTGAGGATTAAAAAAAAAAGAAAAGAAAATAAGCCCTTGAAGAAGTGTCGGCATCATTGCCATCAGGGAAGTGCAAACTGAGACCTCAGTGAGGTGTCACCACACATCTGTCCGCAGGACCAAAATACAAAGGGTGACAACATCAAGTGCTGGTGAGGACGCAGAAAAGGGATCGCTCATACAGGGCAGTGAGAATGTAAAATGGTACAGCCACTCTGGAAAACAGCTGGGCAAGTTCGTAACACACTAAATATACACTTACTATATGTGAAGGTTGATTTTATGTGTTAACTTGACTGGGCCACGTGGAGCTCAGATATCTGGTCGAACAGTACTCTGGGTGTGTCTGTGAGGGTGTTTTTAAACGAGATTAACACGGGGAGGCCTGTTGCCACGTCAGAGGAAATATCAAACAGCCCTGTGAGGAGGCCCATGTGACAAGGAACTGAACCTCCAGCCACAGCCGGCGAGGAACCGAGTCCTCTTTCCAACGTCATGTGAGTGTTCAGCGCTTAGACTGTTCCTCCAGCCCCAGTCAAACCTTCAGATGAGCAGCCTCAGCTCATCGGCAACCTCACGAGAAACCCTGAACCAGAACCGCCCAGCCAAGCCACCCCCAGATTCCAGAACCTCTGAAACTGCAAGATATAATAAAGATTTATCATTCGAAGCTGCTAAGTTCTGGGGTACTTGTTACGCAGCAGCATCTAACTAATACAGGGTCCTTCTGCCAGTGATCCTGACACACTCCTCCAGAATCAACCAAGCCTCTGGACCTCTTGGGGAAAGCACAAGAAAGAAGCCATTTGGTGATGAGAGGGAAACTCAAAGAAACAAAAGTTTAGAAACTTTCATCATGGATGGGAGGGAAAGGCTAAAGGAAAGACAGGAAGGAAAGTGAGCTGTGAGGGCAGGATACACAACACAGAAAGCTGACATGAAAACTGAGGTTCAGATGCCTTGAACAGATGCGGAATGCAGAGGGGCGGTGGGGGAGGCAGTCTCGGTCCCGCACTGTGGATAACTGGAAAGTAATCTCAACGGAAAAGCAGGTGAAGAACTAGTCCTTGCTCATGAAGCATCAACCTGCCTCTGGGCTCCATCGTCTGCCGGATATACCAAGCCAGGCACAGACTTTGCTGCCTCCCATGGAACCTTCAGTGACTTTCCAAGCGGGTGCCAACCAGGGAAGGTGCCTTTTTGGAGAAAGAGAATGGTTATGGCGTAAGAGTTGCAAGTACAGTTGAGCAGGACTAGCAGCTCCCTACTGAGTCAGAATCAACAGCCCACGTAGAGGGGAGTGTAAAGAACTTGATTAACTATATACCATTATTAACAAGAGGGGGTATAGCTCAGGGGTAGAGCATTTGACTGCAGATCAAGAGGTCCCCGGTTCAAATCTGGGTGCCCCCTTCAGGAGTCTCTTTTCCTCCTTGAGCTAAATTGACAAAACCAGTTCTATGCCGGCCATACTCTAACGCCCTACAGGAGGAGGCTGGCTAGAGCCGCTGAAATGGCACCTTTCTGGCCTTCCCTTCTGACAGGATCCAGCCAGGCACTGGGCGTGGCCTGAAGACCAAGAACAAGACCAAATCCATCCCCAGCACCCTCTTTCTGGGTCTGTTTCCTGGGACCAATTTCAGTATCATCCAAGGGCCAGTCCAGAGACATAAACTGAGCCCATTATCATTGTTAACCAGCATGCCAATCTTCTGTAGCTTCTGTAACAAAGTACCACAATGTGGGTGACATAAACAACAGGATTTATTGTCTCCCAGCTCTGGATGCCAGAGTCTGAAATCGAGGTCTCAGATGGGCCGTGCTCCCTCCCAGGGCTCTACAGGAGGGTCCTCCTTGCCTCTTTCCAGCTTCCGGTGTCTGTTGGCCACCGCAGCCCCCCCGGGCTTGCAGATGCATCAATCCAGTCTCTGCCTCCGTCTTCACAGGGCCGTCTTCTGCCTGGGTGTCTCTTCTCTTCTTATGACACCAGTCACCTGGGACTAAGGGCCCACGCTACTCCATGGTGATCGCATCTTAACTAATTCCATCTTTGACGACCCTCTCCAAATAAGGACACATTCCTGCACGCTGGGGGCTAGGAATCCAACATATCTTTGGGGGACACAGTTCAACCCACACAACTAGGAATTAGAAGTGAAAGGGAAGACTACGTATCGTAGAGGTAGTTTCTGTGGAAGCAGCCACCACTCCAGGGCTGGGGACAAACAGAAGAGGACAAACTTGTTAAGTCCTACCAGCTTGGGGAGTGTCTCTGGGGATCAGGGACTCAGATCTCCCAGGGGTGCTGCTGTCCCTGAAGTGTCATGACGAAGCCGGGCCTGTGAGCACCCAACTGCACGTGGCCATCACTGTTGCTACGGGATAGACTGTCGCTGCCAGGTGACACTGACGGGAACCCAAAGCAGGCAGGAAGGCACAAGTGCTTCTTCCTGCTCCCACCTTCCACCTCCTGGAGCCCTATGGGCAGGACCAATGTGGAAGCCACCTGGCGAAGGAGAAACCTGGTGTCCAGAGGCCCAGACCCAGCATCACAGGACAGAGCACAGAAAGGTGAACTTGGAGCCTAGAGACTCTCATTTCTTCAGACATTTCTTCGTCGCCCCAGCAGTTAAAGGCTGACTCTATGGGGATTCGGGGCACAGGAGAGAGTAGTCAGCCTGTGTCCTCACATGTGGCATTGTGTAGGAATCCTGATCTGTACCCAGTCATGTGTGTTCTCTCTTTGAGGTGCTCCATGCTTGGTCAGGCCATGGGGCATTTTGAGTCTGTTTTCAGATGCTCAGCACAAAACCCAATATGTAGATGTGATTGTAGATCCTTCCAGTTGTCAGGAGTGCTCCCCAGATTCCTGCCCTCCTCCAGGCACGGAAGGTGGAGAGGTTATGGAGCTGTGGGAGGAGGGAACCTGTTGCGTCTTCTAATGTGGGGAGATGAGTTAGCAGTAGAGCTGGTCTGGCAACTCAGCCAAGCCATGCGGAAGGGACATCTGGGGCAGAAGCTCTGGGTGTGGCCGCAGAGGGAAAGGGTGTTCATGGGGCCTCTTTGGTATGGTGGGGGTATAGCTCAGGGGTAGAGCATTTGACTGCAGATCAAGAGGTCCCCGGTTCAAATCCGGGTGCCCCCTAGCATTTTAGTCTCTAAAAGTCATAAAGGAGTTCCAGTTTCCTCTCCTCTTTCTGAATCTGATCTCAGAGTCCTCCTGCAAAGGATGAAGAAGCTGAGGATGCCCTTTCTGCCCAGAGCAGGGCAGCTTGCTCAGGTGTTGTGTTTGTCCGGTTCTCTGATCTTCCCACTCTCCCTCACCTGGTCCCTGCTCTCCAGTGGCAACTTTATCTCTTAGGTGAAGTTGAGGACTTTGACCTTTGAAGGTAGCAAGACATCTGAGATCACCTACAAAGGAACAGTAGTTGGACTGCCGGTTGACTTCTCAGTGGTTGCAAAGGCTGTCAGAAAATTCTGCGATGTCATATTCCATATCTTGAGAGGAAACAACAGTCAACTCTGAATTCTATTCCCAGCCAAACTGTTCTTGAAGAACAGACCAAAGCTGAGAATTTACCAGCAATAGACTCTCACTAACGAAAAATTTAAATATATACTTTAAAGAAAAGAAAAATGATCCCAGGTCAGAGGTCTGAGATACAAGAAGGCAAGTTGAACAAGGAAATTTTAAGATATGTAAGTAACCATAACCTTAGCTGGCGTGGCTCAGTTGGTTGGAGCATCATCCTGAGCATCAAAAGGTGGCGGGGTCGATTGCCGGGCAGGGCACACGCCTGGGTTGTGGCCAGTGGGGGTTATGCAGGAGACAGCCAATTGATGTTTCTCTCTCTCTTCTTTCCTCTCTCTAAAATCAATAAAAACATATTTTAGAAAAAGAAAAGTGGACATTTCTTTCCGGTTTTCTAATTTAACAATTTTCTCTTTGGCTGAATCTATTAATTGAGTAGAACACAGACATATTCATTAAGTTTTTAATTTTTGCTATTGACTTTTAGATAAATAAATTTTCCTGCCTGGCTTTCAGCTCCTTGAACACAGCAAGTATTGTTCTTTTACAGTGTGTTTCTGATAGTTCTGACATAAAAAGTTCTCGTGTTTAGTTTTGTGATCTGTTGTTTCTATTGTTTTTGAATGATGGTTTTTGCTTCCCTGTGTACATAGTTATCTTTGGCTATGTGTTGAGCATTGGATTAAAAACTTTATTTGTACAATTTTAGGCTGGGTGGAGATGATAATATCGTCCTTCATTTGTTTTTTTTGTTTGTTTGTTTTTTTCAGGTATATGTGGTATTCTAGCAGTGAAGATAATTTCAAGGCTTGAGGTTTTTTGGCCATTCAGATGGCACAAAGACCAGCCACAAATTCTTGAGTGGCTGTTTTCTTTCAGTTCACCCTTACCCCACAGGGTGCTAGCCCAAAGCCAGAGATAGTTTTACCAGTGTCCCTACTCTCAGTGGCCCAGAATTCTGACTTCTATCCTCCGAATTCCTGAGAGGCATCCAAAAGCTCCACCAAGCCTCTCAACTGCCTCTTCGGGACAGAAAACCACACTCAGGGACAACGTGGTCTCTGGTGTGGGCTTTAACGTCCTGTTTCCCAGCCTTCCCAAATCTCCACCTACTGTGTCCTGTCTAATAGTTAGCTCTTTGATGCTTTAAAAGAGATGTTTTAATATTTTTCCAGCTTTTTTATTTGTCCTCACAGGAAATATTGTTTTAAATTACCTTGTTCATTAAGGAACGTGGAGAGTTCTCTGCAGGATTCTTTATACCACTTATATGTCTTTAATATATTTTTTTTAATTAAAAAATATTTGGTCATCTAAAGTAGGATCTCTGTGCCATCTGAGTGGCCAAAAAAACTCAAGCCTTGAAATTATATTGAGACTTCCGGTCAAGATGGCGGCGTAGGTAAACGCGGTATCCGTCCTCCCACAACCACATCAAAGTTACAACTAAACTACAGAACAACCATCATTCAAAACCGCCTGAAATCCAGCTGAATGGAAGTCCGACAACTACGAAATTAAAGAAGAAGCCGCATGGAGACTGGGAGGAGGGCGGAGGCGACGGGCTGGTCCCACACCCACGTGTGGCGGATAAAAATCAGGAGGATACCTCGGCTGGGAAGGTCCTCCCTGAGGACTGAGGGGTCCCCGTCCCACACCAGTCGCCCAGCTCAGGGTTCCAGTGCCAGGAAGAGAATCCCCATCACTTCTGGCTGTAAAACCAGCGGGAACTGAGGCTGAGGCGGCTGGAGCCCCCTGCAGCTCCTCTTAAAGGGCCCGTGCTCGGACTTACTCGTACTCGCACCCTCCAGGCTCCAGCGTGGGGGAGGCAGCTGGAAAGGCACCAGAGTCACATGGGGAAGAACTGAGCTGTTTGGCACTGGAGCAAGGGCTGGAGAGGCAGCTTTTTCCTGAACAGACGAGCTATCAGAGGCTTTTGTTCCTTTGGTGAGCCCTTCCCTGGGCCAGCAGACGCCGCCATACTGGGACTCCAGCTACCTGGCTCACACTGTTTGCCCCGCCCCGGTGATTCCCTGAGACCCTGCCCCACCCAACTTTCAGGCCCACCCAAGCTGTTGCCAGTTGCTTTACCATAAGATTGGCCTGTCTTGGATTCTGCTTCAGCTTTTCCTAAATTCTTTCAAACAAGCAGCATCTGGTCTCAGCTAGCCCCATACCTCTCACTAAGTAATACATAGAAACAAACACAGGGAGGCAGCCAAAATGAGGAGACAAAGAAACAGGTCCCAAATGAAAGAACAGAACAAAACTCCAGGAAAAGAACTAAGTGAAATGGAGTTAAGCAACCTAACAGATGCAGAGTTCAAAATACTGCTTATAAGGATGCTCAATGGACTTAGTGAGAACCTCAGTGAACTTAGTGAGGGCCTCAAGAGCATAAAAAAGGACCAGTCAGAAATGAAGAATGCACTAACTGAAATAAAGAATAGTTTACACAGATGCAATAGTAGAGTAGGTAAAGCCAAGAAGCAAACCATCGATTTGGAATATAAGGAAGCAAAAAACACCCAATCAGAACAGCAAAAAGAAAAAAGAATCCAAAAAAATGAGGATAGTGTAAGGAGCCTCTGGGACAACTTCAAGCATGCCAACATTCGCATCTTGGGGGTGCCAGAAGGAGAAGAGAGAGAACAAGAAATCGAAAACCTATTTGAAACAATAATGGCAGAAAACTTCCCTAACTTGGTGAAGGAAACAGACATACAAGTCCAGGAAGCACAGAGAGTCCCAAACAAGATGAACCCCAAAAGGCCCACACCAAGACACATCATCATCAAAATGCAAAAGGTTCAAGACAAAGAGAGAATCTTAAAAGCAACAAGAGAAAAGCAGTTAGTTACCTACAAGGGAGTTCCCATAAGACTGTCAGCTGATTTCTCAAAAGAAACTTTGCAGGCCAGAAGGGAGTGGCAAGAAATATTCAGAGTGATGAAAAGCAAGAACCTACAACAAAGATTACTCTATCCTGCAAAGCTGTCATTTAGAATCGATGGCCATATAAAGAGTTTCCCAGACAAAGAAAAGCTAAAGGAGTTCATCACCACCAAACCATTATTATATGAAATGTTGAAGGGTCTTCTTGAAGAAAAAGATAAAAAAATATGAACAAATAAAATAGCAATAAATACATATCTATCAACAATTGAATCTACAAACAAATTGAACAAGCAGAACAGAAACATTCTCATAGATACAGAGAACTTTAGTTGGTTACCAGATGGATGGGGGCTGGGGGATGGGTGAAAAAGGTGAAGGGATTAAGAAGTACAAATTGCTTGTTAGACTGACAAACCTCAAAGGGAAGGGGGGTTGTGGGTGGAAAGAAATAAACCAAAGAACTTATATGAATATATGCATAACCAATGGACACAGACAACAGTGTGGGGAAAGGCAGGAGGGGGGCAGGAATGGGGAGGAGGGGGGCAATGGGGGAAAAATGAGGAACATCTGTAATACATTCAACAATAAAGATAAGTTAAAAAAAATAAAAATAAATAAATAAAAGTATATAAAAAAAAGAAATTATATTGAAGCATTTTCACCAAGGAGAGGGCAGGGGAGTCAGGTGGTGAAATCTGTGGAAGAGGCAGCTCCCCTGAGAAATTCTGAGAGAGGACAGAGCCTTCACCTTTGACATGGTTCTCAAATCCTTGCTGTCACTTCTGGGAAGGAGGAAGATGTATATCCATACTTCACAAGTGGTAGCAGCAAGAACAAAGAGACAGTCTTCTTTCTGGAGATTACAGTGAGGCTAAGGACATGAGACTTTAGGAGAAAGAAAGTGAAGTCCCCACGCAAGCCCTGAAGGGCGAGAGTCCCGGTCCAGGGCGGTCTGGGCTAACTTCAGCAGCTTCTTGTTTAATGTGACCGCAGTAACTGCTGTCTGGATGATGGTCAGGGGAGGAGTCTTGGAGCTGGTACTGATCCACACCCTAAATTTTTGTCACATTTAATAGTCAAATGTGGGAGGAAGAGGCAGTAATTTCAGCACCAGCTTCAGTAACAAAAGGGTTCAAAGAAGTAGGGGGCACCTGGATTTGAACCAGGGACCTCTTGATCTGCAGTCAAATGCTCTACCCCTGAGCTATACCCCCACTTACATAGAACCTTTCATTAGCACCTTTTCACCCGTGGCACTGCACCCAGGACAGCTGTGTGTCTACATGGCATTGCTTTTCTGCATGTCCCAGGTGGTGGTGTCTTCTCACGATAGTCCACTCATCTTCCCTTCTCCAACCCTAACTAGTCCCCCTCCAGCCCTCCTCTTCCTCAGGCTGTGGTCATGGCACCAGCCTTTACACCTGGAAAGGCCATTTGAGTCTGTACTAGCGTTTCTACCTAAGCCAGCACACACTTATCAGAACAACCATGGCCAGTTCTGGGTGTTTAGTGAACCTCACACTCAGAGCAGGGAGAGCCTCGTCCCTATTCCAAGGCCTCAAGAAGGGTGCTCATTCATTCAGTCAGTCAGTTAGTCACTCAACAAACACAGAGCATGTGAGGCACCGGGTCCTGTCATCCATGTTGAGGACACAGAGACTAAAACATTGTCCTTGTTCCTCAAACAGTCTTAGTCCAATAGGAGACAAAATCATGAGCCCAAGTATTTCTGTAAGAGTGGCAGAAGCCCAAGAAGAGAGCCGTGGGGGCAGGGAGTAAGGAGCTACCTTGCCTGGAGAGTCAGAAGGGGCTTCCTGGAGGAGATGGACAAGGAGGAGTTTTCTGGAAGCAGCTGGAGAGGATTTCAGGCCAAGGGAAGAATAAAAACAAATGTAAAAGTGGGTCAGATGTGTCTGGAGCTCAGTGAGGCTTCAGACTGATGTTACACATGTGCGTTCATCAACCCGGGAGACATTTTGGAAGTCTGGAGTCCTGCTAACGCAGGAGTGGGACTCAGCCATTGTCGCTGGGGAAAGACCTGTGACATAGCATAAGCCATGACCTCATTGAATCCTCACAACCACCCTTCTGTTGTCCAATTCTAGCACAAGTTTGGCCAGAAGAGAACACAGGCCCAGGGAGCACCTGAGCACAACTCAGTCACTATGGGGAGTGAGGTATCATGGGGGACCAGGGGCCAATATGCACTCAGAGAGATCATCTGCTTCCTTATTTGCTACTTCAGACTAAAAGTAAGGGGGCACCCGGATTTGAACCGGGGACCTCTTGATCTGCAGTCAAATGCTCTACCCCTGAGCTATACCCCCATGCCTGCTTATGAACCTTAATTACACCTCTTGAGCTATGCACCTGACTGCTATTTCTGGACTCTTACAGCCCAGCTCCCAGGAGCAGGCAGCCTGCCCTATGACATCCTGGCTCTCACTGTCATTACTCATCATTTGTCCACCTATAAACACCTGCGACTACCTTCAATGTGCCAGACTCATCCTTCCTTCTTCCATTTTCTCTTCCTCCCTCTCCAGTTCCACTTCCTTTTGCCACCCGGTTCTGTCTGCCCTCCAGTGGGCAGTCGTTGGCTTTCCCAGCCTGAGAGAGCCCTGGTCCCCTCCTGCCCTCCTACACTAGGGCTCCGAGGGGCAGAGAAATCTCTGCACAGATAGAGGAGCAAGAACCTGGCCAGGACACCACACCCTGAGACAGACGGCCCCTTCTCCCCTTCCACCATCCACTTCATCCACGCAGCCTCATTAACCTGGTGGTGGAAAAAGGCGAACCAGCTCCAGATTCCCTCTCGAAGGGGAAACTGACTGGGGGAGGGGGTGGAACGGTGGAAACTTGCTGCTGAGCCCCCGGGGCATGGAGGAGATGGCCCAAGGCTTCACAGCAGAGGCAGGCAGCTGTGGAGTAGGGAGAATGCGGAGGCAGCCAGGAAGGAGGCTGTCCTCTAACTGCAAGGCCCACAGCCGGGGAAAGGCCCCCCACCCTCCACGCTGATGGAAAAGCCCAGACGTGCCCTCTCAGGCCTCCCCAGTGTCGCTCACCCAGTCTCTCCTCCACACAGAAGCAGCCTCCCGGGCAGTCTATGCTGCCCACAGCGCTCTGGGGAAGTAGCTCTTTAGTCCAGAAATACTGAGGAGGGTCCAAGACCCCAGGGGCTGGTTACTCAGCACCGGAAGTGATTTCCTACTTCCTGTGCTCTCCTAAACCTTGGTTCTGCAGCGTGAACCGGCATCAGATCCCCAGAGGAACGTGTTAAAACTGCGACCCCAGGCCCCCTCAGACTGAAGGAGACCTGGCTACACCTTTCCTAGAATTCCAGCAGGAGGAACCCCTGGGGAAGCACCCCGTAAATGAAGCAGTCTTGCCCCTCACTGTCTGGTCCACAGCTTGCACGGAGGGGGCAGAAGCAGCCCCCAGAGCGAGGCCTGGCCTGACTGAGGGAGAAGCAGAGGTCTCCCCACATGGGTCTGGACACCTTACAGAGAGGGTGGGATGCAAGAAAGTCACTGCTAACGGCTATTATTTGAAATCTGCTAAGACCCTAAGGGCCGACCCAAGTCCCCTGAGGACTTTACTCCTCAAACCCCGGGTGCTCACTTGAGCCCCACGCAGGACCAAACCCCAGCTCCGTGGCAGAGCTGAGCCAGGGTTGGGGGTCTCTGGCTCAGGGGCACCTTGGCCAGGCCGTGCCTGCTCTGCACCTCCCTGGGAGCTGCTGCAGCCCCAGGAACAGCCCAGTCCTGCTGCCCCCACCTTAGGGGCCCAGCCTGGTGCCAAAGGCTCCTTGCACCCGCAAAGGAAGCACCTCCCCAGGCTCCTGGTACCACACTCAGAGAGACAGAAACCACCAGCGGCATACTACTACAGGCCCTCTCGCTCACTGCTTCTTCGTCCTGTGCACCTGGGCCTGCAGGAGTCTTAAAAATTTTTTTAAATTTTTTATTTCTTTATTGAATTTTAGAGAGACAGGAAGGGAGAAGGAGAGAGAGAGATAGAAACATTGATGAGCGAGAACATCGATTGGCCACCTCCTGCATGCCCCCCTACTGGGGATTGGGCCGACAACCTGGGCATATGCCCTGACCAGGAATCCAACCAGCGACCTCTTGTTGCATGGGTTGATGCTCAACCACTGAGCCACACCAGCTGGGCCCTGCAGGAGTCTTTAAACCACTACTTTGCTTCAGGCTTACGTGCCAGCCACTCAGTCCGTGGTCAACATCTACCTTCTTCCCAGCTCTGAGTTCACTGGGACTTAATTTACCCACCCGAAGAACCAGCTTCAAAGGTGAGCCTTTCTCCCCAAAGAAAACGTCCACGTCTAGAAAGCAAGGAACAGGTGTCTTGGCCTGATCCTTTGTGTTCTGAGAGAACAGGGCTCCAGGGTGCCCATACCCCGCTTTAGCCAGAATAGGCTCACTTTGCCGTTATATCTTTCCAGCTGTCATTCAGATAAAGGGTTCCTCCTCTAAAAAAAAGCTTTGCAAACTGCATGTCTGATTCAGTGCTATTCTTTGAAAGACAAAGAAGACAGAGCTCCTACTTGGTTCATCATTCATTTAGTAATCACTCATTGTTTATTATCCCCATGTGTGCCAGGCACTGTGTTAGGGGCTGGGGACATTCCAGAAAGACTCAGTCCCTTCCTGCAAGGGGACTGAAGCCTGAAAGACAGAAGGAAGCAGGAACAGAGTGAGGAGGATTTGAGAGCAGGTGTGGAGGGACGTGGGGACAGATGTGGGTCAGGAACGGTATGATGGGGTATGATGGGGAGGTCACGGCCCAGCCCAGCCCAGGTCTGCTGTCGGGACCCCGCAGGCTCTACAATAGCTTTCTCAGTCTCAAGTCCCGGGTATCTGGTCTGCCCTCTGCCCTTCCCTGGAGCTCGCACAGGGGTCTCAGGCCACAGTGACTCTCCAAAGGGACTGCAGTGCAGGAAGAGGCACAGGCATTCCCTGGGCACCAGACACTTTGGTCTGGCCCTAACAGTCGGTGGGCTGCACCATGTCAAGTAGCTCACTCCCCCACCCTCTGCCTGTTTCTCCAAACGGGGACTGCGCACACCAGACTGCCCTTGCCCTGTCAGCCAGAAGTATGGGCTCCAAGGGTGTGGCCGGCCCTGCGCTGGGCAGGCTGTGGCTGTGGTCGCCTCCCTCTGCGCCGGGAGCCAGAGCTCTGGCGTGGTGGTGGCACAGACAGGGAGGGAGGGAAAGGGGCTGGTCTGCCTTGAAGGGCGAGGGTACCTGCCAGGGTTTGGAGCAGGGTCGTCCCCCCTCCCCCCACGTGAGATGTGTGGGGCAGAGCTGAGCCTCCCATGCTCCCTGGGCCAGCGGTGCAGGTGAGGAGGCCAGGCGGAAGGCTCCCATCCTGCTGCCCTCACAGGGCAAGAAGTGGAATCCAGGGAAGACAGGAGAAACCCATAGTCCAGCCACCTCATTTCACAGATGGGGAAACTGAGGCCCAGAAGTAGGGGTTACAGCCACTTCTGTCCAGTGTGGAAGTCCGCTGTTGCTGTGGCTCACTGTCCACTCTGCGACGTGGCCTGGATCCTTCCTCACCCCGCTGTCCCACAGCACACTGGGACCCTCTTCTGGGAGAGGAGCCTTCGTGGCCAAAGGGAAGTCAGGGACTCCGTTCGGGACCGCAGCCTCCCAGGGAGGGGAGGGTGGACAAGAAGCCCACTGCACCAGCTCACGGCAGTGGGAGAATCCGGGTGTGAAAGCTGGGGTAGCAGGGAGTGGGGGCGCCGCAGCATCCAGGTCCTACCGCGTCTCACACCAGCACGCACGAGCACACACGTCTGCTTTCTCCCCAGCCTGAGGATTCCAGGGCGGGACCTCACTTTCTGGGCCTGGGGCACCCTTAAAAGTATGCCCACATTCAGCAGGAGTTTCTGGAGGACTCACTGTGTGCAGGGTACAGCTCAGGGAGCCCTAGGGGTGCGAATGTAAATCGGGGAGGCCCCAGCTCACCTGACACAAACGGCTGGCACGTGAGAGAAGATGTGTGCGGAAGAGCTGCCTCCGCAGGGCAGGACTGTGCCACGTGAAGGGCAGGACGATGAGGAGCAGGGGCCGATTCATAGTTCACCTCCATGAGACCTTGGGCAAGTCACTGAACCTCCCTGCCTTTCATAACACCTAAAAATGGGAATTAAGGGTAGTTCCACCTGCCTGAAGACAGAGGGCTGATCAAATGATCTCAAAGTGTTTCCAGCCCTCAGATCCATGAGGCTCATTTGATTTCATAAAGGAATAAAGCCAGGGACTTAGGGCCAGCCTCTTGTCCAGGGACACGGGTATCTCATGGTTCCCCCTCATGACAGGCTGGCTAGCTCTTCCTGCCAGTCTTCCAGGCCTGAGAACTTGTGGCCACATCTCCAGCAGTCACAGGGCACCAGCACCAACATGAGTTACAGCTCAAATCAGCTCCAGTCTCTACTTCCCATCCCCAAATCAGAGGGCATTGCTGGTCAAACGCTGGGCAAATGCAAAAGCATCTCCATCACATTTGCTTCAGATAAAAGGCAGGTATCAGCGGCTAAAAGGATCCAAGGTCAGGGCTCCTGGGTTCTCATCCTCTCTCCTAGGTACAAACACACCTTCTGTGACTTTCCCTCCTTGAGCCAGTCCTCATCCTCAGAGGTCATTCTGGAGTGATGGGCACAACCAAACTCCTCCCAACCAATCCACTCCACCTGCCACAGAAGACCTTTTTGCTGTGTCACACTCTTCTTCTGATATTTTTTATTAAATAATTTTTTCTTTATTGATTTTAGAGAGAGAGGGAGATAGAAACATCGATGAGAGAGAACATTAATTGGCTGCCTCTCACATGCCCTGCACTGGGGATTGGGTCCACAACCTGGGCATGTGCTCTGACCAAGTATCGAACCAGTGACCCTCTTGGTGCCACTAAGCCACACCAGCTGGGCTCTTCTGACATTTTTTTAAGCCCTTTAAAGTCAACTGGTTACTGGCATTAGGAGCTAAGAGGTCAGGCTTTGCAGCCACAGGCCCTCCCTCCACTGAGTCTAAGGCCCCTGTTGAATCGAAGCAGGACCCTCCACCTCCACATGGTTCCTGTACCTTGGGGGCCTCCCCCGTGCTGCCCGGGGGCAGCCGCAGGACCCAGAAGTTCCTGTTCCTCAGCAGGTTCTCCAAGTTCTCCAGCCGCCTCTGCAGCAGCCGGTACTCCTGCAGCAGGGTCCCCAGCACGGCCCACTTGCCCTCCAGCTGGTTCCTGAACTCCAAGGTCATTTTCTTTTATGTTTTTATTGAATTTATTGGGGTGACATTGGTTAATAAAATCATACAGGTTTCAGGTGGACAATTCTATACAAGGTCATTTTCTTGAAGTTGGCCAGCTTCTCCTCTGCTGTCCCTGTCCATCCCTCCAAGCCCAAGTCAGAGAGCCTGGGAATTCCATCTTGTCTCCAGTCTGCATTGGCAGCCAAGATGGCCAGAAGGCAGGTCTCTGCAGACTGGATTTGAGACTTCCCACCTGCCATTCCTGTGACTAGAAAGGAGGTGAGTGAGCCACCAGGAGGGGTCCAGAGCCATTTCCAGCTACAGGAAGGTCAGGATGCTCTGGAATAGGGGGAAACTTCTTCCAGGTGCCCAGAGGCCTCATGGGTCAGACCCCCAAACAGACCCTACCTGTTAGACTGTCAAAGACAGCAGACCCTGGACTGCACAGGCCCCCAAGGGGAGAAGCTTGAACCAAGACCCAGGAGCAATGGAAGATGAACAGAGCATTACCATCATACATAAACAGAGTGTAAAGGATCTGAATACCAGCTCTACCACACACAGTGATATGAGCTCAGTCAACCACTTCACTCAGGAACACTGCCCAGGAGACAGGAAGTGAGAAACCTGGGTCTAGAAAACTCCCCAGGGCACCGATGCACACCCAGACTATGTCCGTCCTAGGGTGCCCTGTGGGCGCCTGGCAGGGGCGAGCAGTGGCCGAGTCCTGGGCTCGTGCGGGGCAGCCCTCCCAGAGACTGCCCTGTACGCAGCTGTCTACTGGAGAGCAGGAACCAGGTCACTCGCTGAGTCCAGCATATTTATTGAGCTACAGTTGGGGCAAGGAACCACCGGCTTCCATTCTTAAGGGCCTTTAACACCAGGACCCCACCTTTGTTTGTTTTACAAATGAGGAAGCCAAGACCCAGAGCGGGCAGTGAGTCTAAGGCCCTACCAGGCTCCAGCCTCCCCAGTCCCTGAGGTCCGCTCTGCTAGGGCACTGCGCGGGCTCCCCTGGCTCACTTTGGAGTAAAGAACTTTCTTTGCACACCTATGGGGTGTCAGAACTCACAAGGCTTTGCCTGGGACCCAGCACATTTACTGCTTTGAAAGGGGAAAAGGGGGAGCTAGTCCCTTGCAATTTCTTGTGTTCGGCATCTAAGAGTGCCTGCAGGACACCAGGCATTTAGGGTTAGCAACGGGCCTAGGAACTCAGCCCTGAGGCACCCCAGGAAACACCGGAGACCAGCTCTTGCAGCTGAAGGTTCAGATCAGAGCAGCTACACTTGCACCATATCCTGTTTGAGCACTTGCTGCCAGCCCAGCCCTGGCCTGTGGGGCCCCGGGAGAGGTTGGGGGTACCAGAGCAGACAAGCAGAAGCCACAGCAGGGGAGGGTGGCACCTTGTTCCCAAGCCCAGGGGAGCTTAGCTGACCTGTCACTGACTTATATACTCACTCGTGCCCCAGAGACTGTCCCCAACTCTGTTCATGACTTTGGGAGAGGTGTGAGCATCACAGGGGTGACAGGAAGTGGCACAGCCAGGGACCCAGGCACCCAGATGCAGGCCTGAACACTGTCCAGACAAGTAAGGACAGAACAGCGGAGGACTCATTGCTCTAGCTCCAAACCACTCGGCCTGAGGGCCAGTCTGCAGGCAGCCCCGAGGCTGGGAGTTTAGAGGCACAGGAGCTCGGGCTGTCGAGGCTTCTCCATGAGGCCTGACGCTGCGGCCTGAACCTCCAGGCTGACTCGCACTGCTCTGGTAAGAATCAGTCTCACTGAAATACAAAGTGCTCCTGGGGGAACCTTCCTCTACACCCACGGGACCTTCCACTCCGCAAAATCAAGGTCCTTCCTGACGGATTCTAACTGAGGGAATGGGCTGCAGATCAACACGGACAGAGAAGCAGTCCTGAACTTGAAAGGAGGGACAAAACCAGGCTTCCTATCTGTCCTGTTGTCTTAATCTATTATGACCCTGACAACCCTAAAGTGACGTAGGAAGCGCTGGGCTCATTATCCCCTTTGACAAACGAGGAGCTTGAGGCTCGAGGTGGTTAAAAGATTTACCCAGATCTCCTGGTCTAACTGCCTGAGGCCCAAGTTCTTGGAGACAGCTCCCTCTTTGAACAGGACAAGCGGTCGGCTGACCAGCCTCACCCAAACCGGGACCTTTCTCTCAGGAGGGTCTTCCTGGGCTTGCATCCCGAGCACCCCCTGGCGGTGCCATTTGGGCGTGGAGCATGCCCACCCTTGAACACTGGGACCATGGGGGACTGTCATCTACTCGCAGCTTCAGATTCCCCTTCTCTGCTGATAATCAAAGAAAATCAACACCCATTGCAGGAAGGACCAGGACACTGGGAATCGCTCAGGGCTAAGGCACACATACCTAGGAAGACACCTGGTTCCTAGGGCAGCAGCCAAGGCATCCCCATCAACATCCAGGCTGGACTGGACGGCTGCTCCACTGTCCCCACACACAAGCTGGTGGCAGAATAGGCCTGCCCCTCTGGAGCTCTTGGTCCCCTTTGCAACCACACACAACACTTACAAAAGCACCAGAAAAGCTCCATAAGGAGAGAAAAAAAAAGTTTTAAAATAACAAAGTAGAAAAGTCAAATTTCCAGAGCCTATCCTTCAGGCTGTCTGTCCACTCTGCTGCTTCTCATGCTGCAGCCGGACCCAGACCTCTGTGTACACAAGCAACACCCCAGGACCTCAAGGCTTCCATCACCCCCACTGAAAGGACCCGGTCTCCTGTCCATGGAACCTGCCAAAGGCCCCCACCCAAAACGTGGCATCCCTAAGCCTTAAGGGATCCTTTAGAAGTCAGGAATGTAGAAAAGGCAGTGAAGAGTGACAAACTTAGGAAACAGGAAACGGAGGCAACTGTCACACTCATACACTGTCACCAAAAAGGCTGCTGCTTCCCATTTGAATGAAATGAGAAAGCTCTCTCCAAAGCCATCCCAGAATGAGGAGCCAGCGTCAGGCACGAGGGCACGGCCTGGCAGGTGGAGAGAAGGTCCTGCGGTGCCCGGGGCTCCGGCCTGGTGCCCGGGCTCCCGCTGGTCAGCCCTCCTCCGAGTGGCTGCGCCGGGGCCGGGGCGGGCTGCCCGGGCCAGCCTGGCCCCGGGCGTGCGTCTGCATGTGGATGACCAGGTGGTGGTTCCGGTTGAAGGCCCGGCCGCACTGCGGGCACTGGTAGGGCCGCTCGCCCGTGTGGATGCGCTGGTGCCGGAAGAGGTCCGAGGGCCGGCGGAAGGCCTTGCCGCAGTAGGGACAGGCGGGCCAGCCCTGGCTGTCGCCCGTGTGCTGGCGCTGGTGCAGCAGCAGGCTCTTCCGCCGCTGGAAGAAGCGCAGGCACTCGCTGCAGTGGTACACCTTGGTGGCTGCTGGCCTCCGACCCACGAAGGACCGGCCTGCCAGGGAGCGGTGGCCCTCGGGCTCGGGGAGCCAGCGGATGACCGGCCCCGGCACCACCACCTCCCCAGGCTCCAGCGTGGAGTGGGCCTCTCCCCAGCCGGTGGGCGAGCCGCCCCGGGCCTGCCGGTGCTCCTCCTCCACGTGGGTCCGCTGGTGAATGGTCAGGTTGATCTTCAGGCGGAAGCTCTGCCCGCAGTCGGGGCAGGGGAAGGTCCGCTCTCGCCGGCGAGGGAGGACGCGGGGCGCCTCCCCCACTGCCCCTGCTGGCCGGGGCCGAGGGTCCCCTGCCCGCGCCCTGGGCACTCCCTGGGCATGAAGCTGGCGGGGACCCCCAGTCCTGCTCTTGGGCCCCTTGGGGAGTGCACTCTGGGTCTGGCTGGGGGACTTTCCCAGGAAGAGCTGCTCCGGCATCATCTCGTCCTCAGACTGTGCTTCTGTCTTGATGACCACACCACCAGCACCACCTGCCCAAAGGAATCTCCGTTGATTTCCTGTGGCCACCGCTGCCCCTGCCCTAGACTGGCCTCCAGGCACAGCTCCAGCCTCACAGGCAACACTGTCTCATTCCTGCTGTCACTGCAGGGCTCACTGCAGGGCGCAGGGGACCTTCTCACTCTGCTCCACCCACAGGCCCTGCCTCCTGACGTCATCCAGGCTTTGTCCCATGGCCTAGGCCTGGAGGCCAAGCTAAGACCTCAGGAGAGGAGACAGCTGCAAAACCTGGGAGCCAGGAGGTCAGGGGTCAGACCAGCGGGAGAGATACAGGTGGGAACATGAAGGGGAGACAAGGACAGGCAGAGACCCTAGACCCTGACATATACTGGCCATGCAGGACCCCCAGGAGTTCTGCCGACTTTGGTCCCAATCTTTGAATGACAATGAGCCCTGTGAGCCCTGACTGCCTCCAGACTAAGAGGCCTCAGGCCTGGAAGTGCTGGATGCCTGAGCCACACTCAGAGCTACTCATCCGTGTAACAAATCCACACTGAGCGCCTGCCACAAGCCAGCACTGTGATCTCTGTGACATGCAGGAGGCCCTGGGCTTCCCAGCTGGGCCTCAGTGTGGGTCACACTTGGCTTTGAGACAGGACTGAGGCAATGGAGCTTCCAGGACACAGCATGAAAGGGTGGGGTTGAGGCAGCAGGTCCCAGGGGTCCCTAACGCTGGGAAGGAAGGTCCTGGCTGCTGAGCCCTGCCTGGAACACTGTGCATCCTTCCAAATCCTCCCACCGCCGTTCACCTCTGGTCTTCTCCAGTCAGCCCCCACCACTCCCCTCTCTGACCTCCTCCGGCACCTGGTGGCCTCAGCTGCTAGACCACAGAGTCTGCTCAAAGGGTGACTGTGAACACTGCCCTCTGCATATTAAAAGGACAATCTTCAGCCCTTTACAAGCAACTTCCAAGGTCCAGGACCAGAATAATTTCTGTTCTTGCTGAAGCTTGAACTTAAGCCACAAGCCGGGAGGCCAGTACACAGGATAGCCCTTCACTGAGGACCTCCGGGGACAGCACCCGATGGCAAGACCTCGGGACCCCTGCTCCCTGCAGCTCACCGGTAACCCTCACAAATATCTCAGGACAGAACTTTTATTTCTGTTAGAAATGACCCACTGGTATTAATTTAGTCCTACAGTTACAGAAGCACTAAGAGTCTATAAGAATCATTTAAACTTTGGGGTAAGATGGTGTTGCAGTTAATGGGCCTCCATGGTGTTCCTGGATTTAGGGACTAGTGAAGGCCAAGGCCCTCAGATCCCTTCATGTGAGCCCATCTGCAGCCTGGTCCCACCACATCACAACCCTGCGGTGGACCCAAATCTCAGATTTGCCTCCCACTGAAAGCAGGTACCAGGATGGAGCCAGGGGAGAGCTGGACCCCTTTCTATGGGGACAGAAAATCTGCCCCAAGGCCAGAATGGGCAATAATCACTTTCTTTTTCTTGCTCATCCCAGTGTCAGCCAGGTTTACAGAAAATGCACAAACTCTGAGTGGGCACTAAATTTAAGTGGCAGGACACCACACACCGGCTGCATGCCACTGGATGAGCCAGGGCACTCCTTGGTGGCCGTGGGGCTTTTCTGTCACCAGACCACTGCCCTGGTGGCATGCAGCTTGTTTCCATTAGCAGCTTTGCAGCCAGGCTGGACCACGGTGAGAGAAGACCACCAGACCACAGAGGTTCTGGGTCCCCAGAGCCCCAGGGAAATAAAACCTGGGGGAGGAGGAAGAGACTCCTCAGGAGAAAACCCCCAGCAGGTCCCATCACGCTCACCCAGCCTACTCCCAGAGGGACCCCACGCTCCTCTGAGGCTCTGCAGCAGCCACAGGGCTTTCTCCCTTCACTCACCTGGCCCCATGCTGAGCAGGATGTCCCTGGGAGGGGAGGCTGGGGAGTCCCCATCTGAAGATTCTTCCTCCTGCTTAACTGAGGACAAAATGCTGGTACTGGCTGGGGGCCCTGTGGGAGAGAATCCCGTGAGGGCCTTTCCCGACATCGGTCTCCTGCAGGGTGACAGCCGTTTCCCAGCAGGCCCTGGACATGCTCCAGCACCTGCCAGGAAGAGGGGGCCCCATGCTGTTCAGAGGTCTGCAGCCTCCACTGCAGAGGTGGGAGGAGAGCTGTGAAGGCCATGCCCCCCATGGCCAACAACTGGTCCCTTGGCATCTGAGTGTCACCGGATGGGCTTCAGAAGGAGAGCGGGTTTGGAGAGGCCCCTGGGGCAGAGTGTCAGGTCTGCGACAGACAGGGACAATGCCAGGGTCCTCTCTCCTTACACAGCGGCTGGGAAGGAGGGACACAGGGAAGGGAGGGGTGTCAGCTCCGACCTCAGGGAGGCCTTATTCATGGGGAGATGCGCAGAAACAACTGGAGAGACAGAACCCAGTCTGAAAGGCAGGCCAGCGGGAAGGAGACACAGAGGAAGCCAAGGCGGCAAAGCGCTGTCTGAAGACAGAAAACAAGGCGCGGGGTTATCTGCCAGGGGCTAGGCTAATGCCCTCTGAATTATGCTCCACTTTTGTAAAAGGATGGACAGGGGTTTCCTTAAACGGAAGCAGAGAGCGAGCACTGGAAAGGGTGACTGAAGCCGCAGAGCTCCTCACGGGCTTCAGAAAGACCGCACGTACTGCGGAGCACAGGCTGGCCCCGTGCTAGGCGTGTGACACACATCTCCCCTTAATGTACTCACTGTAGAGCCCAGTGCCCACCCTCGGGTGCCCCTCCCCTCACTCCAGAAAGACCAGCGTGCCTGGCCCCCAACACACCTTTGCTCAGACCGTTTTCTCCTGCTGAAATGCCCTGCGTTCCCAGCAAAATCAAATCTTCCTCTATGGTCTGTTTCAGTGGCCCCCTTTTCCAGGAAGCCTGTCCTACTCAGCCCAGCTGGTTCCAGCCATCCCCCCACCCTCTTCTCAGTCCCACTGGCCTGGTACTGCCGCGCGGCAGCCCTCACTCACCCGTGTCTGTTCCAGGTGGGGTGGCTCCGGCTCCTGAGTCTCCCTGGTGCTCGGGGGCCTGCCTTTCTTTCGGACCCTCCTGGTCAGACCTGACTGGGCTGGGAATATGCTCTGGATATGGAACAAGAGTGGGGACACACAAATCAGTGACACTGAGGACAACACAGAGTTTCCCCAAGTGGCCTCTGGAAATGGCTAAATGAGGTCACTGGGACCTGGGACATCAGGTCAAATGCTTGACTTCAATGGCTTTGGGGCCATTATTAAGTAAAATAAGGGTTATTTAAATACAGCACTGTGTCCGGCCAGCGTGGCTCAGTGGTTGAGCGTCGACCCATGCACCAAGAGGTCGCCGGTTCGATTCCTGGCCAGGACACATGCCCAGGTTGTGGGCCCGATCCCCAGTGTGGGGCATGCAGGAGGCGACCAATCGATGTTCTCTCTCATCGATGTTTCTATCTCTCTCTCCCTTTCACTTCCTCTCTCTCTAAAATCAATAAAGGAAAAATAAATAAATAAATACAGCACTGTGATACTTCGACAGTCGATCTGATAACCAAGGTGACTACTAAGCGACTTACAGTTGGGAAACATATACAGTGTGGATACGCTGGTCAAAGGCATGATGTCCATCCTGGGCAGTGCAAGATTTATTTCATCATGCTACTCAGAATGGCATGCAATTTAAAACGTATGAATTGTTTACTTCTGAAATATTCCATTTACTATTTTCAGATCGCAGTTGACTGTAGGTAACAAAAACCATGGAAAACAAAATAGTGGATTAAGGGGGAGGATTACTGTAAATATATACGTAAGTGGAAACATCCCATGTTCATGGATTGGAAGACTTAATATTGTTAAGATGTCAATACTACCCACAGTAATCTACAGATTTACTGCAATCCTTTTCAAAATCCCAATGGTACTTTTTTGCAGAAATAGAAAATCCATCCAAAAATTCACATGGAATCTCAAGGGACCCCAAATATCCCAAACAATCTTGAAATAGAAGAACAAAATTGGACAACTTCCTGATTTCAAGACTTACTACAAAGCTATAGTAACCAAAACAGTGTAAAATAAATAAATAGAATATAGAACCAAGAAATAAACCCTCACATATCTGGTTAAATGTTTGAAAAGGGTGCCAAGACCACTCAATGGGGAAAGGAAAGTCTTTCAATAAATGGGGCTGGGAAAACTGCATATCCACACGCAAAAGAATAAAATTGGACCCTTATCTAACACCACGTGTACAAATTAACTCAAAATGCCTGGCCAGTGTGGCTCAGTGGTTGAGTGTTGACCCATGAGGTTGCCAATTTGATTCCCGGTCAGGGCACATGCCCGGGTTGTGGGCCTGATCCCCGGTGGAAGGCATGCGGGAGGCGGCCAATAGATGTTCTCTCTCATTGGTGTTGCTATCTCTCTCTCCTTCTCCCTTCCTCTCTCTCTAAAATCCATAAAGAAAAAAAATATATTAAAGAAAACACTTTTAAAAAATTAACTCAAAATGGATCAAAGCATAAATGTGAAACCTAAAATATAAAACTCCTAGAAGAAAACATAGGACAAAAGCTTCATGATGCTGGATTTGGCAATGATTTCTTGGATATGACACTAAAGGCACAGGCCACAAAAGAAACGAGACACCAACCAGACACCTTCATCACAAAGCCATCATTACAACTTTGGGAGTCATGTCAGATCTAATACACAGACAAAATGGGGAGACAAAGGAAAATGCCCAAACAAAAGAACAAGAGTAATCCCCAGAAAAACAATGAAATGAAATGGATGAAATGGAAGCAACCAAAATATCATATGCAGAGTTTAAAACAATGGTTATGAGATAATGAAGGACCTTCAGGGAAGAATGGATGATCTCAGTGAGAACTTAAAGAGATAGTAAGCATGAAAAGGACATGAATCCATTAAAAAAAGAAAAAAGAAAAAGAAAGAAATAGACAAACTAGACTTCATGAAATTTTTAAAGTTTTATGCATCAAAAGACACTATTAACATAGTTGGGCAACCCACAGAATATGAGAAAATATTCATGAATCACCTATCTGATAAGGGATTAATATACAGAATATATAGAGAATTCAACTCAACAACAAAGAAACAATCGGACTCAAAAATGGACAAAGAGCCCGGCTGGTGTGGCTCAGTGGCTGAGTGTTGACCCAAGCACCAAGAGGTTGCCGGTTCAATTCCTGGTCAGGGCACATGCCCACATTGTGGGCCCAATCCCCAGTGGGGGGCATGCAGGAGGCGGCCAATCAATGTTCTCTCTCATCAATGTTTCTATCTCTCTCTCCCTCTCCCTTCCTCTCTCTCTAAAAATCAATAAAGAAAATAAAAAATAAAAAGAGACAAGGGAACTTGTCTCTCTCCCCTTTAAAAAGAAAAAAATGGACAAAGAACTTGAATAGACATTTCTCCAAAGCAAGTATTCTAGTAAGTCAATGAAAATGGTCAATAAGGACATGAAAAGATTCTCAACATCACTAACCATTAGGAAATGCAAATCAAAACTACAATGAGATACTACTTCATACTCATTATGATGGCTACTATTGAAAAAGCAATAGAAAGTAACAAGTGTTGACAGGACTGTAGAGAAAACGTGTGCACTGTTGGTGGGAATATAAAACAGTGCGGCCACTGTGGAAAACCGTATGGTGGCTCCTCAAAAAACTAAAAATAGAACTACCGTATCATCCAGCAATTCCACTTCTGTTCTCCCTACTTTCATTTACTTTTTAAAAATGTATTGAAAATGAAAGAACTGAAGGCAGAGTATCAAAGAGATATTTGCACATCCACGATCATAGCAGCATTTTTCACAAGAGCTAAACATGGAAGTAACCCCAGTGCAAATCGACAGGTGAAGGGCTAAACAAAATGTGGTCTATCCATGCAATAGAATATTATTCCGCCTTAAAAAAGAAGGAAGTTCTGACACAGGATACAACATGGACAAACCCGAAGGACATTATGCTAAATAAAATAAACCAGGCAGCCCTGGACAGTTTTGCTCAGCGGTTAGAGCGTCGGTGCGCAGACTGCGGTGGTGGGTTCGATTCTGGTCAAGGGCATGTGCCTGGGTTGCAGTTCGTCCCCAGCCCTGGTCAGGGTCTTGCGGGAGGCAACCAGTCGATGTGTCTCTCTTGCATCGATGTTTCTCTCTCTCTCTCTCTTTCCCCCTCCCTCCCACTCTATCTGAAGATTAAAAAAATTTTTTTAATTAAAAACAAAGCCAGGCATAAATAGATAAAGACAAATACCGTATGATTCCACTTATATGAGGTACTTAGAGTAATCAAAATCACAGAATTGTGAGTGCCAGGGGCTGGGAAAGGGCAGAACGAGGAGTTATTATTTAATGGTATTGAACAATGCTTTTCAACCTGTGTGCTGCAAGACTTTTTTTTTCTTTATTGATTTTAGAGAGAGAGGAAGAGAGAGATAGAAACATTGATGAGAGAGAACATCAACTGGCCACCTCCTGCATGCCCTCCACTGGGGATCAGGCCCACAACGTGGGCATGTGCCCTGACCAGGAGTCGAACCGGCGACCTCTTGGTGCATGGGTTGACACTCAGCCACTGAGCCACACCGGCCGGGCAAGGATTTTTAACACATGCAATACTTGACTACTTAGTCAGGGGCACTGACCTCTTTTCCCTTAGACTGTCAAACAAAAAAAACGACAACAGACAACACAATAGCCGTGTGGTGTGAATGACTCAAAATTATACCTTTCTTTGTCAGATTGGCAACAGATACATTTTTTGGTGTGCTGCAGAATTTTAGTAATTAGTGTGCCATGAGATGAAAAAAGGTAGAAAATCGCTGGTATAGAGTTTCAGTTTTACAAGATGAAAAGAGTTCTGGAGATGGATGGTGGTGACGGTGGCAAACATTATGAGTGTATTTAATGTCTCTGAACTGTACACTTAACAATGGTTAAGGTGGTAAATGTTATGCTGTGTAATTGACCGCAACAACAGAAAAAGAAATAAAGTATCAATATACAGTACAACATGGACGAACATGGACGAACCTTGAAAACATCGTGCTAAGTGAAAGAAGCCAGAGACAGAAGTATTTTGGTTGTGTTGGGGGAAAAAAAGAGATGGACAAAGCAAACGTGGCCAACTCTTGATCACTGTTGAATCTGGGAGATGATCACCTAGAGCAGCGGTTCTCAACCTGTGGGTTGCGACCACTTTGGGGGTCGAACGACCCTTTCACAGGGGTCGCCTAAGACATAACAGTAGCAAAATTACAGTTATGAAGTAGCAACGAAAATAATTTTATGGTTGGGGGTCGCCACAGCATGAGGAACCGTATTAAAGGGTCGCGGCATGAGGAAGGTTGAGACCCACTGATCTAGAGGCTCACCGTACTATTCTCCCTACTTTCATTTACTTTTAAAAAATGTATTTTTTAAAAAAAGCTCCCCATAGGATTCTGATATGCAGTCCACTGTGGATCCACTATCCTATACACACCAGCTGTGGGGACGCAGGCTCCTGTGAGAGGATCCATCTCCACAAAGGGAAACCAGCACATTCCAGGCCTCACAGCTGCAGGCTATGCAGCCGGGGAGCAGAGGTGGAGGGGAACCAGGAGGCGGTGGCAACAATGCTGCTGCTACTTGTTGTATTGTGAGTGACAAGCCCTCACTTACTATAAAATGCCCAGCTTTACAAAGCCTGCCATCACATTTAGTCCTCTCAACCGCCAGGTAAGGTGAGTACCGCTGTCCCCCTGCACAGAGGCAGAAACCGTACGGCTCTCAAGGCAAAATCCCTGCACCCACCCGTGATGGCCAACCTGGGACAGGGCATGCCCCACTTTGGGTTATGAGTCTGTGCTCCCTTTCTGGCCTCCCAGCATGTCTGGGAAGCCAGGAGAACGGGGGCATGGTTTAGTTTGCCCTAGCCATCTTGCTCCCACTCACCAGAACCAGGCCTCTGTGGGCGAGCTGCCTCTCTCTCGTTCCCCTCCTCCTGGCCCCACAGGCGTTCAGGACAAGGCTCCTCTCCCTTCTCCATCCGGGTGAGGATGTCTGGTTTGGAGATGGCATAATCTGTGCACAGAATGGAGAGAGAGAGCTGGGTCAGGACTGGATACCTGCCACCTGGTTAACCAAACAGATGCAGACACACCAGAGGAACAGAAGCCAAAGCAAAGGCACAGCCTGCAGGAGGACAGTCTGTGGACAGAGGCCCAGATGCTATGACTCGGCCTTACCCAGGGAGACCAGCATCTCGTAGTTGCCCCTCATCACGTGCTTGTACAGCTCCTTCTGCCAAGTATCCAGCTTGCCCCACTCCAGCTCAGAAAAATACACGGCCACGTCATCAAAGGTCACGGGCACCTGGAACCACAGTGTCACGCATACTCACCCACACTTAGAGGCAGAGCCCCTTGGGCAGTCCTACCCCACATGCCTGGGTTACCTTGGGAGCCTCCCCCTTGCTGCCCGGGGGCAGCCGCAGGATCCAGAAGTTCCTGTTCCTCAGCAGGTTCTCCATGTTCTCCAGCCGCCTCTGCAGCAGCCCGTACTCCTGCAGCAGGGTCCCCAGCACGGCCCACTTGCCCTCCAGCTGGTTACCGAACTCCGAGGTCGTCTTCTCGAAATCAGCCAGCTTCTTCTCAGCTGTCCCCGTCCGTCCCTCCAGAGTCAGCAAGCGGGCCAGACAGGAATCCACTTTCTTCTCCAAGGCCTGGATGGCGGCCACCACTGTCCACAGTGTGATCTCCGTGGAGTAGAGGTATGAGCTCTTCTCAGCAGCCGGCTGGGGCAATGGAGAAGGTGTTGAAGGCCTTTCGTCCCCTGTTTGCTTATCTCTCTCTGGAGCCTGTCCACAAGTAGAGAAGGGAAAACCATTATCAGAACCATACAATCAAACTGTCCACCTCAAAAAGAAACCTCATGCCCTGGCCGGTTTGGCTCAGCGGTTAGAGTGTCGGCCTGCGGACCAGAGAGTCCCAGGTTCGGTTCCCGCTAAGGGCACGTACTTCAGTTGCAGTTTGCCCTGGTTGGGGTCGTGTGCGTGGCAACCAGTCAATGTGTCTCTCTCACATCAATGTTTCTCTCTCTCTCTCTTCTCCCCTCTCTCCCTTCCGCTCTATCTGAAGATAAATGCAAAAATGTCCACGGGTGAGTATAAAAAAAAAAAAGAAACCTCAGGTCCTGGCCAGTGTGGCTCGCTGGTTAGAGTGTTGGCCCTCACACTGAAGGTCATGTGTTCGATCCCGGTCAAGGGCACATACCTGGGTTGCAGGTTTGATCCCCAGCTCCAGTTTGGGCGAGTGCAGGAGGCAACCAATCAATGTGCCTCTCTCACATCAATCTTTCTCTCTCCCTCTCCCCCTTCCTCCCTCCCTTCCACTCTATCTAAAATAAACGGAAAAATATCCTTGGGTGAGGATTAACAATAACAACAAAAAAGAAACCTCAGAATGGCACCTGCCTTGGTAAAGCCCCATCTAGGATCCTGAGGGCCAGGTCAGGCAGCTGTGCCAGGGGTAGGGATGTGGGGACATCAGTTACAAGTCTAGCCTCAGGATAGGAGACACTGGCTGGACCAAGATATTAGCAGTGGGAATTAGAAGGAAAAACATGGACCGAGAAAGAAGTATCTGTGGTCTCAGAAAGGTGTCTCCCTACCTGGGTCTTGGTCCCCTCCTCTGAAAATGAAGGGAGAGGGTTTGAATGAGACACAGAGAACATAGCTCTGCACTCAGCCGGCCTGGGTGCAACTAGCAACTCTGCCACTGCCAAGCTGGCTGACTGCGGGCAAGGTTTCTTAAACATTTTTCAACGTTCCTTGCATATCTAGAAAATGGAGCTAATAATAGTAGCTACATGACATGAGTGTGAGAATTAATTACACAATTTGGTAAAATCACTCAGCACAATACCTAGCCTGTGCTACTCAATAAATGGGAGTCCTGTGTGGATACAGCCAAGAGGACCGCGATGAGAATGCTGAGGGTGTGACGGTTCTAGCTCAGGGGTACAGTATGAATAGTGCAGATGGCCTTCTGTTTCACCTCTTTCATTCCACAGTCCTTCAGCACCTTGGAAAAGAGCTTCTGAAATGCCTCAGCTTACCTGGGTGCCTGAGGACGAGCCTCCCTGAGCATGCGTGATGGCCTCAGTCCCAGTTCATCTTGCTAAAAGCCTCCTTGGAATGACAAATTGACATCTTGTCCCTTCATTTCACTCATCCGTCCTAGTCAACTCACCATCAAGTCCTACCATTTGACTTCTGAAATTATCTCAAATGCATCCTCCTTTCTCCTCCTCCACTGCCATCATCTAGTCCAAGCCCCCTCACCTGTCACCTGAGTCACTGCAATTCCGCCCAATTGCTTTCCCACTTCCTCTCCCCCCACAATACACTCTCCTCAGCTCCCCAGTGTACCTCGAATAAAACCTAAATTTCTTAGCTGACTGCAGCCTACCTCCCTGACCTTGTCTCCTCCTGGGCATTGACTGTTCTCCAGCCGCCCTGGCCTCCTTGAACTCCTAGGACACACCCAGCTCTCCTCCACCTTTGCATGGGCCTGTCTGTCCACACTCCTGGCTCCCTCTCATACAGGGACCTTCACAGACCTAAACATCTAAAACAGGGCCCTGCCCTGGCCAGTTTGGCTCAGCAGTTAGAGCGTCGGCCTGTGGACTAGAGAGACCTGGGTTCGGGTCCCGCTAAGGGCACGTACTCTAAAAATAAATAAATTAATTAAAAGGGGCCCTGTTAGTCCCTTTTTTCATAAGCACTAATAACCTATAACAGCTCTGTGAGTCTGCCTGGGTTATGGTTTCCCCACAAGGACATAAGCTCCATGAGTGTAGCTGCTAATCACTGTTGCATCCCCAGCTTCTAAGAGTGCCTCACTCACAGCAGATGCTCAATCAATACCTATGGAATGAATGAATGAATGAATGAATGAATGAATTCAACAACACATTCATTCACTAACAATTACTGAACACCTGTCATAGTTAAGGTACAATGGGGACGCAGAAAAATTACAGGGTTCTTTCTTCCTTCTCCAGGAGAAAAATTCTGTATAGAAATACAAGAGTGATACCCACAGGCTAAAAATTAAAGTTTAGGGCAAATCAGTCCTGTTTGGGAGTTTTACTTGGAATCTCAGGGGATGTAAGTGCGCAGAGGGAAAGAAGCAGGTGGATGCCAACGGTCAGAAAGAGTGCTGATGGAAGGGTCCTGGGCTAGGTGGGAGCTGAAGATGTCACCTGTACAGTTATAGAAAGGCCATCCCGGGGCTCCCCTCAGCGAACAGGGCCATGAGCCTGCAGAACTGCCACCCCATGTCTCTCCCTGGCACTCAGGGAGACCTAAAGGAAGGGGTAGGAGAGGCAGTTCCTCCTTAAGAAGCATCCAAAAAAAATCAAGGTCCCAAAAACCTCACTGACAGGCACTGATAATAGTAGATACCATTTACAGAGCTCTTTACAAGTGTTTTTCTACTGTGTCCAAATGGCCAAAGGATCACTTTCTCCGATTTGTTCATACAGAACATTATCAGCCAACATTCTAAAATGTGCTCAAGTCATCTTTAAAAAAAACCACCTCCAGTCCCTCCTGTAAACAGCCTTCAATATCTTTGTCTCAGGTAAGGGTAGAATACTGGGTCCCTTCACGAGGGTGGAATCCCAGGCCCTGGTCCGGCCTGCGTGAGTGAACCTGGGCCGGTCCCTTCCCTGAGCCTCAGACTCGGTTGTCAAAACCGAGCGGGGCTGGGGACGCTGCCCTCCCCGCCTGCAGCCGGCCGCCGGGCCTCCACTGAGACAATGGATGGGGGAACCCGCCACTCTGCTCAAACGCAAGGCCTGTCACCGTCAGTGTTACTGGAAAGCGGGCCGGTCCCCCGACGTCGGGGCCGCCCGCCGCGCCCGCCGCCCGGCCTGGCGTTTGGGCCGCCCGATCGCTCGGCCCGAAAGCGGCGCGGACGCCGACGAGGGCGGCCCCGCGGGCGAGCGGGTCCACGCGGCGGCGGCCCGGCCCGTCTGGGCGTCCGCGCGCTTACCCGGTCGGGCGCCGCCTCGGCCATGGCTGCCCGCGCCTCTCCCGGCTGCTCCTCTCGGCCGGCCTGTCGGGCCTGGCGCGGCGCGCTGGCGGCGGCGGAGGCGGAGCGGAGCCGCCCAGCTTCGGAGCTCCTGCCCGGCGGCCGCGAGCTGCGTCCGAGCCACGTGCCCCGCCGGCCCTTTAAACAAGAGCTGCGCTCGCGGCCGGGCCCGAGGGCGCACACAGCGCCCCCTGCAGCCCGAAGGACCGCACGCCCGCGGCCCGCGGCCCTGCGTCCCTGCGTCCTTGCGAACCTGCGTCCGGGCGGCCGCGGGGGCCACCGGGGGGCGGCCACCAGCCTCTCCTGGGCCGCGGGACTCGACGCCGTCGGGCGGGCGCGGGCCACGAGCAGACGCAGCTCGGTGGGTCCAGGCCGCCCGAACCCTCTGCAAGCACGGCGGGGTGAGGGACCCCAGCGTCCACCCGGGGAACCATCCCCAGAGCTGATGGAGGAAGCGCACAGACTTTTCCAAACTTTGGGAGTTCCCCCTCGCCCCACCCCCGATGGGGAATCTCAAGTGTATGTCAAGTCACCGGAGTCACCGGTGTAACACCTCTAATGGACCCAAAGTGACTTTTAGTTTTAGTATCTTACTTCATGCCCAAGAAAAAACATAGGGGGTGGATAAAGGTTTTTAAAACTCTTTTTTAAGTTTTCCAGGTCAAAAAGAAAGACTTAAGGATAATTTTATTTATTTATTTATTTATTTATTTATTTATTTATTTATTTATTATTTTAAAGCCCCCTCTTTTCCCCAAACAGCTTTGGGAATCCTGGGTCTCCTCCTGCCCTAGGGCCTACCTCCAGAGCAGAGCCCCCAAGTCCTCTGCCACACTGTGGACGAAAAGGGGGCCACATACTAAACCTGACAAGCTCAGGGGAGGCCTGCAGGCGGGCCTTACAAACCAGAGACCTAGAGTAACCACAAAGGATGGTCAGAAATGAACATTTTCTAAATAAAAGCGAGTCGTGGCAGGTAGTCGTGTCCTAGACTGGTATCTCCCTGACAAAGGTCAATCTTTACCTTAAGGGAGCCTGTCGGTTGTCTTTTTGCATCTAGGATAACATACCTCTGAAATGTCAGGGTGCCCTGGCCAGGTGGCTCAGCTGGTTGGAGCATCGTCCTGTGCACCAAAAAAGGTTGTGAGTTCAATTTCCAGTCAGGGCACATACCTAGGTTGCAGTTCAGTCTCCGGTTGGGGTGAGTATGGGAGCCAACTGATTGGTTTCTCTAGCTCTCTCTCTAAAACTTCAACAAAAAAACATATCCTCGATGCATGGAACAGAATAACAGATCTCTGGGGGGGGAGTGTTGGGGGAAGGGAAAAGGAAAAAATTAACCAAAGAACATATGCTTTTTTTTTTATCCTCACCCTAGGACATTTTTGCATTTATCTTCAGACAGAGCGAGAGGGAGGGGGGAAGAGAGAGTGAGAAACATCGATATGAGAGAGACACATCGACTGGTTGCCAGGTTGGGGCGGGGACAAACTGCAACCGAGGTACATGCCCTTACCAGGAACCGAACCTGGGACTCTCCAGTCCGTGGGCTGATGCTCTAACCACTGAGCCACACTGGCCAGGGCAGAACATATGCATTTTTGCATAACTCAAGGACACAGACAATAGCATGGGGAAGGTCTGGAGTGGGGTGGGGGTTGGGTAGAGGGGAGCAAAAAGGGAGAAAATGGGAGACATCTGTAATACGGTCAACAAGAAAATAAATAAATAAAAAAAACTTATCTTCGAGTGAGGATTAAAAAGCAAAAAGAAATGCCAGTGTAATTTCCTTTTTACTGGACCCCTCACTGCACCAGAGCAGAGACCACAAAACCCCTCTTACGGGAGGCAACCAGGCAACCGATCGATGTTTCTCTCTCTCCCTCCCTTCCTCCCTCTCTAAAAAATCAATAAAAAACATATCCTTGGGCAAGGATTTAAAAAAAAAAGAAAAGAAATGAGAAATGTCAGGGTAATTTCCTTTTTTCTGAACCCCTCACTGCACCAGAGCAGAGACCACAAAACCCCTCATTGTGAATTGTTATAGTGCTAATTTTAACTGCTAACTATCCTATACCCACAAATGTAAAAGAAGTATGTGTCTATTAATTTTAGTTTTTATCCAATCCCAGAGGTTTCCCCGCTCTGCTTTCTCTTGCCTCCCTAATCTATCATGCCCAGTTACGTGGATTCCATGTAACCCTTTACGCCTCCTCCTTTGATTGTAATGTATAAAATAAGGTGCAAAACTGCCATTCTCTGGAGCATTTTCTCAATTCGTTAAGATTTTGCTTCCCGGTAATTTGCTTCCCAGTTTGGTTTACATACACTCAGAAGAATTCTCTGCAGGTTTGAACGTTTTTTACATTGACAATACCCAGTCTTCCCTTGCACATCAGCCACCATCTGGGATCCTCTAAGCTCTGGCTCCAGGCTGGGCTCGCAGCAAGAGTAAATCCACCACTAATTCGGGCCCTGAGGCATTTTGAATAAACCACTCAATGTAGGACCTGTTTTCCTCATTTGTAAAGAGTCTTACTTAGAAAACCAGAATTAATCACTGAATATAAAGTGAAATGTGCCGTAAGCAGTGTAAGTTTTATTTTCTACCTTTTCTGCATTTTCCATTCATCTTATAATCTTTGCCCAACAAGCTTGCAAACTCTTCTGTTTGCATTGGGCATTAATTCTTATTTTCTAAGATCACAACTTCCTAGTATTTTACAATCCTTAATATATTGGTCTGACAGATCCCTGATGAGCTCCTAGTGTAAACCAAAATTAATTTTAGCCTGTAATAAAGAATAAAAGGCAGTTATTTGAGCATAAAGGAGCTGCAGCTGGAGACAGACTAAGGTAGCAATTCAAACTGCTCCATTGAGACAAAGAGGAAGCCATTTTTTAAAAAATTGTTAATCCTCACCCGAGGATATCTTTTTCCATTGATTTTTTTAAAATTTATCTTTATTGTTGAAAGTATTACAGATGTCCTCCTTTATCCCCCCCCCCCGCCCCGGACTATTGACACCCTCATCCGAGCTTCCATCGCCCCCCCTGTCTTCACCACACTGTTGTCTGTGTCCATTGGTTATGTATATATGCATATGTTCTTTGGTTTATCTCTTTCCGCCCCCCCTACCCTCTGAGGTTTGTCAGTTTGTTTCCTTTTTTTTTTTTAGGGAGAGAGTGGAAGGGTGGGAGGGAGGGGGAGAGAGAGAGAGATAGATCAGTGTGAGAGAGACATCAATTGGTTGCCTCCCACATGAACCCCAACCTGGGATCGAACCTGCAACCTAGATACATGCCCTTGACTGGGAATTGAACCTGAGTCCCTTTGGTGCTTGGGGTGACACTCTAACCACTGAGCCACACCAGCCAGGACAGGGGAAGCCATTTTTTTATAGTGAAAGTTCCTGCCCAGGTTCCCAATGAGGTCCTATTTATGTGAGGTATCAAAAGTGTGCAGTTCTGATAGGACAGGGCAGGTGTCAGTCTGTTGGCAGAAGATGAAACCAGGCTTTCGGGGCACAGGTGGACCCAGGCAGGGCACTAGTGCGGGACAGGGACTGCTCAGCCTGCAGTTCTCCCTGGTATACAGCATTCGCAAGGAGCCCGGCAGCAAACGGCTAGGCTCTTACTATTTATAAAATGTGGGCCCTTGCTTGACCATGGGGGGCCGTCTCAGCAGATAAATCCCTTCTCAGGGTTCACATCAAATGACTTTCCTCTCAGGGTCCACACTAGGGATTCTCATTTATTGCCTTCACACTCATTTGCGAATTGTCCGCTAGGTTGCTTCAACAAGGAATTTGACAACGGAGATGCCATGTATTGATCTGATCCCTTGTTACCTTAAAGTAACACCTCCTAACCTGGCCCCAAATTCCAGGGGTGCACCTCACTTGGAGAAGGTATCAATTTTTACAGTGGACCCAGCCAGGTGTGGAAAGCTTAGGAGGGAAAGCATTAGTAGAGGGAGACGGGAAGTGTAACCAAGGCCCCCTTCCCCCTCGGAGCCCACCTGGTTCAGACCACGCTGAGCTTCCTGCTCTGTGATTTCCCCTTATACCTGGTCATGCAGTGACCGTGTGGTGAGCACCTGTGTGCGAAGCCTGTGCTCTGAGCTGCGGAGCCTGACTATGATTAAGACATGGTCCCTTGCCTGCCAGTGTGGCTCAGCGGTTGAGCATCGACCAGTTCGATTCCCGGTCAGGGCACATGCCCAGGTTGTGGGCCAAACCCCCAGTGGGGGGCATGCAGGAGGCGGCCAATTGATGTCCTCTCTCTTCGATGTTTCTATCTCTCTCTCCCTCTCTCTTCCTATCTCTCTAAAAATAAATAAAGAAAAAAAAATTTTTTTTTAAAAAAAACACATGGTTCCTACCTTCGAAAAGCACCACATCCTGTTGACTCTACCTTGTCAACTATTTATTTATTTATTATTACTATTTTTAATCCTCACCCGAGGACATTTTTGCATTTATCTTCAGATAGAGCGGGAGGGAGAGAGAGAGAAACATCGATGTGAGAGAGACACATTGAGTGGCTGCCACCCACAAGACCCCCAACCGGGGCTGGGGACAAACTGCAACCGAGGTACATGCCCTTAGTGGGAACTGAACCTGGGCCTCTCTGGTCCGCGGGCCAGTGCTCTAACTGCTGAGCCAAACCGGCCAGGGCTCAACCATTTATTTATTTATTTATTTATTTATTTATTTATTTATTTATTATTATTTATTTATTTATTATTATTTTTATTTATTGTTGTCAGTATTACAGATGTCCTCCATTTTCCCCCCTTTGCCCCCCTCCACCCAGCCCCTGCCCCACCCCAGGCTTCCCCCACTCTATTGTCTGTGTCCGCGGACTATGCATAAATGCCTATCTGTTCTTTGGTTTATCTCTTCCTGTCCCCCCACGCCCTTCCCCTCTGAGGCCTGTCAGCCTGTTCCATGCATCCACGCCTCTGGACCTATTTTGTTCGTCAGTTTATTTTGCTCATTAGAGTCCACATGTAAGTGAGATCGTGCGATGTTTGTCTTTCTCTGTCTGGCTGCCTTGTCCGTCTCTCTTGTCCGTCCTTCTCTTCCCGCTGCAGCTGTACCCAGTCAGGTTCTCACTGGCTCTTGCTGGTCTCACACAAAAACCTTCTAACATTTCCCTCCATCCCAACAACAAAAAAGCATGATATAACTCTTATTAGGGTAATATTCCCAAATCACAGCTAGAATCAGGTCATCCTTTTGCTCAAAACTCTCAGCTCCCCATTACTCACTCAGCAAAACCCAAACCCTTTAGCCTGACCCCAACCACATCCTCCAATACTCCCCTTCTCATACCCAACCCTCTAGCCAAATTAAATGAATTGGCATTTATTTATACACACCCACAATGTCTCCTGCTTTGGTCATTTCTCTCCATTTAGAATGTCTTCTTCCCATCCTTGGAGGTCCAGTTCCAAAATCACCTCCCACAAAGCCTTTCCCAGTATCACACAACTAAATGTAATTATTCTCTGAATTCTTAGAAAAAAAAAATATATATATATATTTTTTCTTTATTGATTTTAGAGAGAGAGGAAGGGAGAGGGAGAGATAGAAATATCGATGAGAGAAAACATCGATTGGCTGCCTCCTGCATGCCCCCCGCTGGGGATTTAGCCTACATCCTGGGCATGTGCCCTGACCGGGAATCAAACTGGCAACCTCTTGGTGCATGGGTTGACGCTCAACCACTGAGCCACACTGGCCAGGCGTTTAAAAATATATTTTTAATCCTTACCTGAGGATATGTTTTCATTGAGTTTTAGAGAGAGAGGAAGGGAGAGAGAGAGAGAAAGAAACATTGATGTGAGAGAGAAACATAGATTAATTGCCTCCCTCACGTGCCCCAACTGGGGATCAAACCTGAAACCCAGGTACGTGCCCTGACTGGAAATCGAACCCACAACATTTTGGTGCACAGGATGATGCTCCAACCAACCGAGTCGCCTGGCCAGGGCTTACAGACCTTTACCTTCACGTAGGATGTATAATGTTCTGCTTTGCATTCGATTCCCTTAACAGTCTGCAAGGCCAAAAGCAGGATCTTTGATTTCCCCCTGTATCTCTCTTCGGACTTTGCACACAGAGGCCACTCCTATTTGTCAGGGAATGAAATCTAAGGCAGAATGGAATATTGGGCTAGTCCAGGAAAGGGCTGTGCCAATGTGCAGTACAGGAAGAAATGGATTTTGATAGAACTTCAACTTAGCTAGAGCTTTGTACACTGACGTATCCTAAGTATTTAAACGGTGCCTGGGTCATAGGTGCTCAATATATAGTTGTTGAATAAAAGAAATGGAGGAGGAAAGCTTTCCCAGAAAGGGGTTAGAAACTCAACAGTGAGAAATCAACAGAATTTGGTTCCCAGAGAAGGCATTGCCAGGAAGGGAAAACGTGGCTGAATGTGGAGGGAGGAAAGTATGGCCTAAACGACCAGAAGCCCAGTGTGGCGACAGCTTAGATAATTTAGACAATGAAAGGTGAAACTCAGAGTAGCTCAGGTTGCCGAAGTCCTGAGTTCCACACCAAAAAGCTCGCTCTTTAGCAGGGCCAGCCAAATGCATTGCAAGGCTTTGAGGAAAGCCGGCATCCAACTAGTGTTCCAGGACAATAACTGGTAGCAAACGGGTGTGATGAGAGGGAGGAGGCCAGCTAGACTGAGTAGTTCAGGTGGGTGACAGTTAGGACTTTACCTGTAAGAACAGGAAAAAGAAGATAGGTTCAGATTAGTCACTAATGTTTGGCGTTTCATTCTTCCCCGTGTGTTGACTTCATTCTTTCTAATTTGATCACTCCTGGCCTTCAGACAGTTCCATTTCCTGTTTTCTTCTCAGCACCTAGCAGAGCAGGCTGAAAGAGGCAAGAGGCTGATTTTCTGTCACTCAAGACAGTGCCTGTGTGTGCAGAGAATGACTTGGGGATCTTGTTGAGGTGCAGACTGTGATCCAGTGGGTCTGAGTCTGCATTTCCACCAAGTCCCAGAGGGTGCTGCTGCTGCAGAGACCACACTTTGGATAACAAAGACACGGCGTACTTCACCACGGGCAACCAGAAGCAGCAGACAGCCTGGCTCCATGGCCACCTCTCCCCGCTACTCTACGTCTCAGGTCTCTTCCCACATCTCACGTGTAAAATGGGGTAATAATCATACCTACTCCAGAGGGCCGTGTGAGGATTAAGTTTGTTTTTATGCAAAGAATTTAAGACAGTGACCAGCACATGAGTGCTCAGTAAATATTAGCCATTATTATACTAGTTTGATTGCTTAATACAATTACATCTCTGTCTCAGGGAGAACTTAAACTTGCGGGAGAAACAGGACCCTATCTTGTACTTTGCACTTCTCCCCACAATGCAAGGCAAAGGCTAGTCACATTAAAACACTCAACAAAGCCCTGGCCGGTGTGGCTCAGTGGTTGGGCATGGTCCCTGCACCAAAAGATTGCTGGCTCCAGTCCTGGTCAGGGTGCAGGCGCGACTGGTGTCTACTCTCATGTCATCGGTTTCTCCTTCTCCCTCTTCCTTCCTCTCTCTCTAAAAACCAATAAAAATATTTTTTAAAAGACACTCAACAAAAAACTGGGAGGTGAGAATAATCGAAGAAGAGATACAGGAGTATCTGGAATGAAAAATCTGGGGGTAGCCCTGGCCGTTCTGACTCAGCAGTTAAGAGCATCGGCCCGTGGACCAGAGAGACCCAGGTTCAGTTCCTGCTAAGGGCACGTACCTCAGTTGCAGTTGGTCGTGTGGGTGGCAACCAGTCGATGTGTCTCTCTCTCACGTTGATGTTTCTTTCTCCCTCTTCCTCCCTCTGTCCCTCCCGCTCTATCTGAAGATGAATGCAAAAATGTCCTCAGGTAAGGATTAAAAAAAAAAAAAGCAAAAGCTGGGAGTAGGAGACTGTAAAAGGGATTTAGGAGAGGCTCTAGCAGAGTTTTTCCTACCTACAGAGAAGCTCAGCACCTCACCGGGCACCTGTCCCATGGCAACGTCCCTCCACGTGCAGTTTCCACACGAAGGTAATCCCGCACCTTACAGCAACCCACGTGTATTCATTCATTATTATTATTATTTTTTAAAATCTTCACCTGAGGACATGTTTTTATTGATTTTAGAGAGAGAAACATCGATGTGAGAAACATTGATCAGCCACCTCCCACACGCGCCCTGACTGGATGTTGAACCCACAACCCAGGCATGTAACCTGATGTAGAATCAAACCCACAGCCCTCTGGTGTCTGGGACGATGCTCCCACCAACTGAACCACCCAGCCAGGGTCTCAGTTTATTTTTACCTATTTATTTTATTTATTCTTTTTTATCCCCATAGCTCACTCACTCCTCCAATGGGCAACGGTGATGCCTTTAATGTGTAACTTTTTGTTTCTGTGTGTTCTGCTTTGTGTACGTGCATTTAAAAAAAATTAGTTGAGTGAATGAATCTGATTCCTTTTATTTAATTTATTAATTTGAGAGAAAGGAAGGGAGAGAGAGAAACATCGAGTTGTTGTTCCACTTATTCATTGGTTGATTCTTGTATGCGCCCTGACCGGGGATCGAACACACAACCTTGGTGTATCAGGATGACATTCTAACTAACTGAGCTACCTGGCCAGAGCTGTGTACCTGCATCTTACATTTACATAAATGGTATTATTATAGATTTCATTCAATTTCTTACATTTTCTTTCTTTTTTTAAAATATAATTTATTGATCTTTTTTTTTGGTACGTGCCCCTAGTGGGAACCGAACCCGGGACTCTCTGGTCCACAGGCCAATGCTCCAACCACTGAGCCAAACCGGCCAGGGCACATTTTCTTTTCTCTTTCCCTTTATTGATTTTTAGAGAGTGAGAGAGAGGAAAGGAGAGGGAGAGAGATAGAAACATCGATGAGAGAGAACATCGATGGGCCGCCTCCTGCATGCCCCACTAGGGATTTGGTCCACAACCTGGGCATGTGCTCTGACCAGGAATCGAACCGGTGACCTCTTGGTGCATGGGTCAACGCTCAACCACTGAGCCACACTGGCCGGACCAATTTCTTACATTTTCCACCCAGCGTTATATGTTTAAGATCAACGCATGTGACTACACGCAGATTGAAGCCAATATTCCCAACTGCTACCCAGTGCTCTGGGGTACACCCGCCGCCCTCTCCCCCTACTGCCTTCCCACAACTGACACCCAGACTGTCTGCAGCGCTGGACCACCACAAACAGGGACCCACACACGCCCCTGCTCATCTGCTCCAGGTCTGTCAGGCCTCTGTCGCTGCTCCAGGTCAGGCGCCCCCTCCACCTTGCTCCCAGAACGGTCCTCTTGGCAACTGGAGAAAAACATCTGACAAGAGTACTTTTTTTTTTGCCAGTAGCAACTTTTATTCTAAGCAACTGCCAAGTCATCAAAGGGTACACTCACACAGGACCCGGGAGCCCACTCCCAAACAACAGTGCGCAGGCATTCGACACTCCTGGGAGACGAGCACCTGAGTGCTTGTTCTCCATCGTCTCTGGAACAGTCAATCCCAGAACTAATTGGGAAAGTGTGTCATCTGAACAACCTCAAAGAACAACTGGTCTAACAGGAACAAACTCAAATACAAGCTGATACAAGCTGAACAACCTTAAGTAACAAAGGAGTCGTCTACCCTGTGAGGCTGCAGAACCCAGCAAGGACACAGCCGGAGGAGGAAGAGGGCCAGGGTCAGAAACCCAAGCTCCAAACTCCTGGGAGGAAGCAGCTCCGTACTCTCAGCTCCTCGTCCGACTCCTCATTCTCAGCCCCCTCCCTCTTGGTCCTGTTGGCTCAGTGAGCCCCATCCGAGAGTGCTAAGACTCCTCACAGCAGGGAGCCCTGCTGTGTACCCTGATCGCTGGCCTAACTAAGTGTGGCTGGGCTACGAGCCCTAGAAACGATTCCCTCCCGGATGGCAAGCCCAGTCCCCATGTTAGGAACAACTTCTACAACTCTGGAAATTAAAAAAACAAGTGTCGGGCTGTATTTTCTTAATATAACTAAAATCTAACTCCAAAAAGGTTCTTCAGAGCAGGGTGAGCAGTTCATTTAAATTATTTCTTCTACCTGTTATTAACAAGGAGACTATAAAAGAAGAGGAAACAGAGGGTTATGCTTCCCAGAGCTCTTCTACACACCTGCTCTCTCCTTTGGCCAGAGCCCACCCCGTGGGAAGACCTGAAACGCTGGGACAGACCCTCAAACCTGCCCCAGCGCACGAGTATCAGCGTGGACAGGAACACCCGAGACTTGAAGGTGCCGAAGACACGGCAAACTCAGCAGCAGGGTAGACAGCAGGGACAGGCCTGGCCCCGCCCCTCCTCCACACAGTTCTGAGGACTTGGGCTCGGACTGCTGCTTGGCCAAGGTCCGGCAAATCAAAGCGACGCCCCTCAGGAAAGTCAGTCCCTGACTCTGCACAGTGTCTCTTCGGGGGACCAGTGCCAGTCCCCTCGGCCCCCCCGGACAGGCGAGGGGTCGGCACCCTTAAAGCAGGCCGTTGGGCCTTCCTGGCTCCAGGGCCCGCGCGCCGCGCTCCCGCTGGTGGATCTTCTGGTGCTGCAGGAGGTGCTGCTTCTGGACGAAGCTCCGCTCACACTCGGGGCAGGTGTAGGGCCGCTCGCCCGTGTGGATGCGCTGGTGCCGCACCAGGTCGGACGGGTGGCTGAAGCTCTTGCCGCAGTAACCACAGATGAGGGAACTCCGGCTTTTCCTCCAGGGGATGTGGCCCGGCAGGGCAACCAGGCTGTTGGGCGAGAACCTCTCCTGGACACGCTGGCCGCCGCTGGGCCCCTCCTGCAGGTGGCAGCGCTGGTGGTTCACCAGGTTCGCCTTGCTGCTGAAGCTCCGCATGCACACGTCACACTGGTGCTGCTTCCCCTTCTTGGACGGGGGCTTCAGCAGCGGCCTGGGCCTCAGGCTCTCCTCCGGCTCTGAGACGGTGGCAGTCTCCCACGAGTGGGTCCGCAGATAGGTGGCCAGCTGCTGCTCACAGCGGAAGCTGAGCTCGCACTCGGGACAATCGTAGGGGCCGAAAGCGGCCCTATTCAGCTTCAGGCCCTGCCCACATTCTGGACCCAGTTGCACCTGCCTAGTAGGTTTCTGCTTGGGGGGGCAGCCCAGACTTCTGTCACTGCCAGGGTCTCTGCTGCCCTCAAGGGGCTCCTCTAGATTTGCGTCCCCGGGATCTGATTCCAAGAGGACAGAACCGCCCTGGCCGTCCCAGAGCTCTGTCTGCTCCGGGCTCAGGAAAGCCTGCTCTTCCGCACTGCCCGAGAGCTCTCCCGGAAGGTCCTCAGAGCGTTCCTGCGGGTACTCTATCTCCTGCTTGATCATAACCCCTTCTGCTGCCAAAACAAAGAAAACCAACAAAAGAGATCACATTCTAGTACCTTCGGCTTCTTTGGAGCTAAACAGACACCTGTGAGTCCCAGAAAGCCTCAAATCGATGATCAAAGGAATCAGAACAATTTGGAGAAGGAGGAGACTGTGTTCCAAAACCCGAAGAGTGAAACCTACACTGAGGTAGAGACACGTGGACTGGAAATCTGCATATATTATTCACATAGAACGTCATAAATGACAGCTCTCCAAGCCTGTCCAAAAATTATATTCAATCTCTGAAAAATGGATAAATATACCGAAAAACTATACTAATTTAGGAGAGTGTTAAAATAATAAATAAGATTTAAAAAAAACACACACACACACAACTAAACTTATAGCTTAAAAATTCATGTATCCAGCTCTGTTCTTCCTGCATATTCTCCCCAAATTACCTGGCTCACAAATGCTTCTCCTGTCTCTCACCCAGCCAACTTCACTGCTGACGCTGTGACCAGCCCTGTTCTCAGTGCCCGGTGGGTGCTGACTAACGTCTATCATGTACTCTGTCCTGTAGGGCATGAAGACATGAATCGCAAGGATTCCACATAGCGGTAAGGAGGTAAGATACACATATAACAGGTGAACTAATGATGATTATAACAGAGCTCAGGATAAATAAATACCACATGAGGCTACTGATAATCGGTGCTTGGCAGTTCAGCAGTGGGAAAGCTCACTGTAGGCCGCAGGAAGTGGGGGGGGAAATGGAATGTTCTGGAGCCACTCACCTGGGTGGACACCACCAAGGCCTTCCTCCTCCAAGTCACCCAGCATCTCTGTACCCAACTCCGCTTCTCCTTCTGGCTGGCCAAGGACCTCTGGGTTGGAAACGGCACAGTGTGAGCCCAGGAGAGGAAAATCTCATTGCACACTGGTCATTTGCCAATGAATAAGGTGACCAATGTCAAGGAGTCGATATTAAAACTTCGTAAGGTTCAAAGTATTGTTCTTGTCATTTTCCCCAGCAGTTTGGGACAATGAGGAAATTACGGCCCATTGGAATAATGCCTTCAGCTCCCTGCCCCCTTGGGGCTCCTTCATTAGTCGCTGTGGCTCAGTGGTCAGGCGCAGGAGCCCACCACTCATTTCCCCAGCACCACCTGTCCTCCCAGTACGCGGTTTCAAGTGCTCTTCCTTCCAGGTGTCTACTTTCTATGCTCAAGCATCACAAGGTAAGGCAGGCACTATCCCCGACTTGTGGTAGATAAGGCAAATGCCACTAGCAGACACATGACCCAGCCCAGGTCACAGTGACCTCTTGGACCCGTTTGCTACTTTCCTCCTCCCTCCTGTCCGCTCTAGCCCCGGTGGCCTTCTTGACAACCTCCACAGACCTAGGGTGTAAAATATTTTGTCTACCAAACAAAATGCATTTATAATGTAATAGCTAATATTTTGCATATCAAGATATATATATATATATTAAGCAGCACTTCTAATCAACACAAAATAAACACTGAGACTATGACTGGCTGTGATTCCAGCCATGTGCAAAGGACAGTTTTGGGTTGGCCTGCACTGCCTGCCTCATCCCAGGTAACAAAGGCTTCCTTATCAAATAGTCTTAAGCATTAAAAACGCCATGAGGGCCCGGCTGGTGTGGCTCAGTGGTTGAGCGTGGACCCATGGACCCGTGGACCCATGCACCAAGAGGTCGCCAGTTCGACTCCCGGTCAGGGCACATGCCTAGATTGTGGGCCTGAACCCTAGTGGGGGGCATGCAGGAAACGGCCAATCGATGTCCTCTCTCATCGATGTTTCTATCTCTCTCTCCCTCTCACTTCCTCTCTCTAAAAATCAATAAAGAAAAAAAAAAGAAAGAAAAAACCAACAACACAAAACACACGAGGAGCCCCAGCTATGTTATACTTTAAAGCATATGAGGACATCTTATCTATTAGTAAATATTATCGAGATCTGACTATGTGACCACAGAGAAGAAAGGCACACTGAGGACCTGGTGACTCCCGTTCCTCAACCCAGCACAGGCGAGGCATGTGGGAGGCCTGGGAGAATCAAGGGCGGAGAGTGCTGCTTACTCAGGGAGACCAGCGTCTCATAGTTGCTCATCATCACGTTTCTGTACAGCTCCTTCTGCCAGTCCTCCAGATTCTCCCACTCCTGCTCCGAGAAACAGACTCCATCATTCTCAAGTGACCGGGACACCTGAAATCACAAATGTCACACAATCAGTGCTTCCAGTCCCAGCCATGAGGGATAAGCCAGCAATTTAGAATCTCAAATAAAAGGACAACCTTCGGGGCCTCCCCCGTGCTGCCCGGGGGCAGCCGCAGGACCCAGAAGTTCCTGTTCCTCAGCAGGTTCTCCATGTTCTCCAGCCGCCTCTGCAGCAGCCCGTACTCCTGCAGCAGGGTCCCCAGCACGGCCCACTTGCCCTCCAGCTGGTTCCCGAACTCCACGGCCGTCTTCTCGAAGTCGGCCAGCTTCTTCTCGGCTGTCTCCATGCGTCTCTCCAGGCTCTGCAGCTGGGCGGCCTGGGCCTCCATCTTCTTCTCCACGGCCTGCAGGGCGGCCATCACTGTCTGCAGGGAGAGCTCTTCGGTCTCTGTCTCTTGCGGGGGCGGCGAGGAAGAAGTCAAAGGTGTGCAGCGGCGCTTCCGCCTGTGCTGAAGCACCAGACACGGGGTCGGTCAGTCAGCGTCATTGCCAAGCACCAGGGAAAGCAATCAATGGACCCAGTGGGCCCAGCAGCACTTAGAGCTGGAACCTAGCTTCTGTGTTTTTAAATTTAAAAAGTATGCTCTTTTGCATTCTGATACTACAAATTATACATGTATATTATAATAAAAATAATGAAAAATAGAAAGGAAAGAAGGAGGGAAGGAGGGAGGGAGGATTATGGAAAATACCACTATCCAGAAATAAGCTGTTAGAATTTTGGTGTATTTCCCAAAAGATTTTTTCATCTTTTACTTCTTTTTTCCAACAAAACTGAAATCATATTAGACATAGTTTTTGTTACCTGTGTTACACACACAGCATAGTCTCTAAGACTTTTCTGTGTCAGGATTCAGTTTTTAAACCAGTTTCTTTCTATTTGATATTTTGGGCTATTTGTGATATTTTGCTGTGACAAATGATGTAATTTACATCTACTCTTGATTCCACGTTCCTGCCAGACTTCACAGTGGATCACGTCACCCTTGCTGAAAACCTTTCAGTAGCTCCTTGTGATGAAGGCTCCTCAGCAGGTCCTGCCAGACTCCACTCATCCATCCATGCACCCTCGCAGCTGGTGCAAGTAAGACCTACCAAATCCTTCATAAGCATTCACTGAAATGACCTTAGTGCTCTGACATCCTTCCTATACTTCTCGTTTTTATGGTCTGTAGGAAAATCACTGTGGCTGAAGCTCAACATGACTGAGACCAACACTTGGGGAGTCTTCCTGAAGCTGTCCTCTTAGCCCCACTGTCCTGTGGCACGTTCACATTTCAGTCCTAACCCCCCACGGCGCCATCTCCTTTTACATGGCACACACGACTCAGGCTGCTTCTGTCACCACAACGAAGCCCCTGAGAACAAATACGTTTACTGGCCATTCCAGCTGCTGAAGTCTCACCCATTTATCTTTTGGGTTATTTGACTTTTCCTTCCTGTCTCCTAGGATTTCACTGTAAATTCTGGACAGGAATCTTTACCTGTTATACATGTTGCAAATATCTTCTCCTTATTTGTACCTCTTTTATTTATTTATTTTTACTCTCTTCAGAATCATTTGATAAAAAGTCCTTAACTTTAATGGAGTTAAGTTTTATCATATTAGTTACTTTTATGGTTTGAACTTCCGTGTCAGGTGTGAAAAAAAACACCTAGAACCCACAAGAGAGTCTTCTGAATATTTTATAGTTATGCCTTTCCCATTTACGTATTTTTCTCAACTGGAACTGATATCTGTGTATGGTGTAAGACCCAATTTTCATGGGAAATCAACAGATCTAACACTATACACTGAAAAATCCATCACTGATCCACTGATCTGCAATGCTACCTCTGTCACAAGCCACGTTTTCTTACGTGTTAGTCTGCTTCTAGCATCTCCACTCTGTTCTATGGGTCAATTTTTCTATCGCTTCACTAATATTATCGTCTTAACGACCATAGCTTTTTGATCACTGATATCTAGTAAGGCAAGTCCCAACTCCTTGTTTTACAGGAGTATCCTGACTATTTTGGGCCTGTTGATATTCTACAAATTTGAAAGGTTTCACAAAAACATCTTTAGAGATTTTGTCTGGAACTGCCGCAAATCCACAGGTAAATTTGAAAAGCGACATCTTCAGGATGAAATGTTTCAAGCCATGCACACCTTGCACACTCCCTTTGAAAGGTATTTTTGATAGCTTTCGATATTTAAGCATATTTTCAAGGTATCTGTTCCAATCATCAATTGCTGTATAACAAACCCCTAAATTTATCAGCTTAAGGCATCTATTTTGCTCATGAATCTGCAAATAAATGAGGGTTTGGCAGAGACAGTTATGTCACCTAGAGCAAACTGTCATAGGCAGGCAGACCCTGGAATCATCTGAGGAATCCCAAGCTGCATGGAGAGGGCGCATGGTGACATTCTGTTCAATAGCCCTACCTGAGGCCCCAGCACCAGACCCTTCATTACTAATAGGGTTTTTTATTTTATTTTATTTTTTTCCCCATCACCATTAATCCTCCCTATGCCCTCTTCCACCTCCACCCACCCCCTTCCACCCTGCAGTCACAACTGTTGTCCATGAGTTCTCTCTTTTTTTCTTTTTTTTTTGCTCAATCCCTCCACACACACTCGTTTTTTAAAATAGTTTATTGATTTTTAGCGAGACAGGAAGGGAGAGGGACACAGAGAGAGAGAGAGAAACATCAATATGAGAGCACAATATCGATTGGCTGCCTCCTGCACGCCCCCCACTGGGGATTGAGCCTGCAGCCCAGGCATGTGCCCTTGACCAGGAATCGAACCTGTAACCTCCTGGTGCACAGGAGGACGCCCAACCAGCTGAGCCACACTGGCCAGGGTACTAATAGGATTTTTTGCCTTCTCTCTTTTTCCTTCATCAATCTCTCTATACATCAAAATCACATATATATGGGACAGTTATATGGGAAAAATTAATCATATTCTCTCTATATATGCTGCCCAATATAACAGCCACTAGAAACATGACTGTTTAAAGTTAACTTAATTGAAATTAAATTAAAAATGTAAGTTCCTCAGTCATACTAGCTACATTTCAAGTGCTCCATAGCCACATATAACTTGTGGCTGCTATACAGAGCATGCAGAGAGGACGTTTCCAACACCTCAGAAAGTTATCTGGCTTCCGCTATTGCTTTTGAGAAGCTGGAGATTTCTTTGTTTATCCTGACTGGGATCTACTGGGTTTCTATGTCTTAGTATTTGCACCAGTCCAACAGTATCCTCAGCTATTAGCTACTCAGCGATTATGGCCTCCAGTGTAGATTGTGTGCGTGTGTGCCTTCCGGATTTTCAATATATTTTCCTTCTGGAATTTCAATATCTGAAATCTTTGAAGGTTTGTTGCCTGTTATTTTTACTAGCTTTTCCTCACAGTTTTTCATTGTTTGGTAATTTTTTAAATTGTGAATTCACATTTCTGGGAATGTTATCTATGAGAATTATTTGAAGTCTGAGTTCAAGGAGACTCCTCCAGAGAAGATTCGTGTTTATTTTTGATAGACAGCTGGAGGTTCTACTTAAACTAAATTCTCTGCTTGAGGTTTCCTGGACCACCCAGGTCATATAATTTCAGGCAATAAACACACTTGAGAGTCACCAATTTTCAAGGGGCACCGGGCACCCACCTCTGCGCACCAAGGTTTGACATATGTAACTTTCTCTGCAATCACCTGTGGGTAGGAGCTTACTTGCGGTTCACCCTGAACGTTGCCCTTTGAAGCCTCAGCTTTATGGGATTTAGGTAGGAGGCTTCCTGGACTCTCACCTTAGGCTCTGAGTTTCGGCTTCTATTTTCTAGGCCCCTTGAGGTCATAAAAACCACAGATGAATGTTCAGCAAAAGCCCTCAAAGTTGGTTTCAGAAGCCTCCTTACCTCTCAAGAGCTCCCCCTTTCATTTAGTTTTGGGGCTCCAATCCAAGTATTCTTCACTAACATACATTCAAATATATTTATGTGCCCCCCCCCCCCATTTTCAGTTGTTTTCATCATGGTACCTACTTGGCCACACTATCAAATGAGACACAGAATCCTCATCTGAACAAAAAATGTCTGAGAATAGAAATCTGCTCAAGGACTATTTAGATACATTCTACAATGACAGATCCACAAGTTACTTAGAGCGTAGCTTTGAATTTTGGAGGTCATTTAAGGCTTCCTTTTAACGAGATCTGCTGATGACATGTAAGTAATTGTGCACCGACTGGTCAGGAAGAAGTCCTCTTGGAAGTCAGTAAACTTGTCCTCCTGCCCCATTTTACTACTAATTTGGTCTTGAGGAAAAGCCAAGTTTTTGACTGTATCCTTTTAGTTAAAGGAGTCAGATGACGTAAATGCTGCAAACATTTGTGTCTTGTCTGTACAGTTCAACTGTAGCTGCCTTGAGAGCAGACAGTGTTATCCAAGCCTTCACTCCTTCCCCTCTTAGTTCTTACCTACTTCCTACAGAGTCAAATAACCCTGGCCACTGTTTCTCGCATGGATGCTTCTTTCTCTCTCTCTCCCTTCCTCTCTCTGGGTAAAATTAATAAAAACATATCCTCGGGTGAGGATTAAAAAAAAAAAAGAATCAAATACAGTGCATCTTGTTAGCCCTCAATTCTCACGAGGTCTCTCATGATTCTGAAAGTGTTTCTAGACCATGAAATGCTCGGGGTGCATACGGGAGGCAGCCGATCGATGTTTCTCTCTCTCCCTCCCTCCCTCTCCCTTCCTCTCTAAAATCAATAAAAACATATCCTCGGGTGAGGATTTAAAAAAAAAAAAATCAATGCGTTAAAAAAAAAAAATCAATGGGTTAAAAAAAAAAAAAAGAGCCAACCAATGAACGCTTAAATAAGTGGAACAACAAATCGATGTTCCTCTCGCTCCCTCTCTCGCCCTTCCTCTCTATCTAAAAATCAATAGGAAAAAAAAAATTAAATTCCAGCCCTGGCCGGGTGTCGTCCGGATACGCCAAGGTTGCGGGTTCGATCTCCCATCAGGGCACATACAAGAAGCAACCAATGAATGCATAAATAAGTGGAACAACAAATCGATGTTTCTCTTTCTCTTTCTTTCTCTCTCTCTAAATCAAAAAATAAAAAAACAATTAAATTCCATCTGCCCTTTCCACAGCACATCCTCTTGTGTTATCAAATCAAGCACTACTTTCGAATAACAGGCGAATGTCAGAGCTGGCAGGAACCTCAGAGACTACCCAGCAACTAGTGCCACACACTCAATTTACAGCGAAGAAAACCGAGGCCCAGAACTGGATGGCGGGGAGCTGAGCTCCGGCTGAAACCCAGTTTCCTGCCTCCATGCCCAGGCTTTTCCTCACCCCGAGCCCTGTGTCCTGCGGAGGACTGGGAGACACCCGACAGCTTCGCAAACACACCCCAGCAACTACACCGTGAGGTAACACCTGTCCCCTAGGCGAGGAAGCCCAGCCCGACTTCAACCTGCGGCTGCACCCCGGGACAGAAGTCCGGAGCGGGGCGAGGTGGCAGAAGGAACCAGCGGGGCACAATGGCCGAGAAGAAGCGGAGCTGATCGCGGAGACGCAATGAGCCCCGGGGTCCCCGAGCACCCGGCGAGCTCCCTGGCAGCGATGGGGACCCAGAGTTTCCGATCCGCGCCACCTCTCCAGCCTGGAAACGGGCTCTCTGGGCACCGCGGAGCCCACCCCAGAACAGGGAACAAGCCCCGGAGAAGTTTCCCGGCGAAGGCGCGTGGCGCCGGGGCTCCGGCCCGACGCGGAAGGGACCGGACAGGGGAGGACAGAGCCCCGGGGTCGCGGGGGCAGGTCGGCGCTCGCCGGCGGCAGCGGCAGCCCGGGGGGCACCCCGCCCCGCCCCGCAGCTCGGCCATCCCGAACGCGCCCCCGTGCCGGGGGGACTCTTACCCGAGCCGACGCCGATTCCGCCATGGCTGCCAGTCGCCCGTCCACAGCGCGGCCGCGCCTGCTCTCCCTCGGACTGCGCGCGGGTCTGCTGGGCGTCCCCTGCCCCTCCTCGAAGCCACCACCAGCGCCGTGTTGACACAAGGCCAAGACCGGCTCCAGCCGCTCGTCCCCGGCGCGCGGGATTCCCATTGCGCCCCCGCGCGGCCGGAGGGTGAAGAGCAGCTCCGCGCTCCGGGCCGAGGGCTGAGTCCCTCCCTCCGAGACAAGTGCGGCTTCGGAATTTAAGACAAACCCAAGGGGCTTGGTGTATTTTTTTTTTTTTTTTTACGTGCCCAGCGCTCTGCTAGGTGCTTTGAGAGATTCCACAATGTATAAAACTCAGACTGTGCTCTGAGGGAAGAACATATAATGGAGTTAGGGAAAAGAGCTATGGTCCCAAATGGCAAATGGTTGCATTACAAAATTTTGCCCTTTAGAAGCTAGAAACACACTTTCCCATCTCAACAGTGTGGGGTCAGGCGCCCAGGCCAGCTCACTGTAGCATATTCATTATAGTAATCACATGATTTGGAAACCCCCAGGTACCCTGATTTCAGATATTTAATTCAGTGCACATACTACATGTGAAACGATGCGCTTGGAGCTTTGCAACCACACTGGCTGAGTTTGTGCCACACAGTCTCCGAAGATTTGCAATGAACTTCCACTTCCAATGATGGACATGCAACACTTCCCCTGAGAAATGAACGCCATGTTCACCTGACTGGGTCCTTCTTGGTATATGCAGGGCTCAGGTCAGACTTTACCCCTTCAGGGAGACGGTCCCTGTGCACCCTGTCTACAGCCCAACATCTTCCTCCATTCCAAGCCACAATCTGGTTACCCTCCTCGAAAAATTGTTCACAGCATCAATCGCAAACTGAAATCACCTCATTTTTTTCATGTGTTTATATGGTAATTCTGTGTCTCTTTCACTAAAATGTCCCTCCATAGTAACTCCACCTCTTGCTCACAGAAATGCTCATAAATACTTTTGGGTGATCAAATGGCGAATCAGAGAGTAAGCTACTAAAAGTCACCTCCAAGAAAAGGCACGATGTCCAGGGCAACCAGATGGACAGGAGATTGATGGAATCACTGATATATTTAAAGGGGCCAGGTGGAGGAAACCAGTCAGCCATGGAGATATGTCCAGGATCTGACCTACTCTCTCTGGCCAACAAAAACTTACTGCAGAAACAGAAAATAATGTATCAAGATTGTGGAGACAGACATATCAGGACAAAGGACACTGAGGTCATTAAATGGTTCAGGTATAGAACTCACACACTGTATTCCATTTCTATGTTGACCAGGCAACCGTATGCTGGTGCAGGTCCCTGTGTAGTTATTGGGAGACAACATGCAGGTCAGGCTGATGCAACTGTCCAGCCCACCCCTGGAAATGATTAAACTGATACTCTGGCTTATCCATCAGTCAGTCTCTTGAGAGTCAGCATGATTCAGCATCCCCGACTCTGAGCCTGGAACTCTGGAAGAATATTTAGATCAAATTTCCAGTGTGCAAGGGGGGAATCACCAGGTACTGTTTTTGCAGTGTCATGGGCTTTTGGAGATGGTAGCACAGTGAGTGAGAAAGTGGGGGCCAACGTGGACCCAAGGGTCGCAGATTCGATTCCTGGTCAAGGGCACGTACCTGGATTGCAGGTTCGATCCCTGGCCCTGTTTGGGGTTGTGTGGGAGGCAACCAATCGATGTGTCTCACATCGATGTTTCTTTCTCTCTTTCTCCCTCCCTCCCTTCCACTCTATCTAAAAAAATCAATAGAAAAATATCCTCGGGTGAGGATTCACACACACACACACACACACACACACACACGCACGCACGCACACACAAAAGAAAGTGGGGTTGAGGAGTGAGACCAGAACCGCCACTTACTAGATGTGGACCTTGGGCAAGTCATTAACTTCTCAGCACCTCCAATTCCTCATTATTAGTGGGAAATAATAGCACACATCTCAGAGTTGTGCAGAATGAGTTAGTTCAAGTCAAATGCTTCCAGTGCCTGTCATAGTAAGAGCTCAAGCCAGGCTCATGATTGCTGTTATTCTTTGTGTCCTGGCTCCTCTCACTAAGTGGTGTGGTTCCTGCTCACTCTGCCTCCGTGTCTTCCCACTGAGGATATGAACACCATATCCAAGGGCTGTTGATGAAAAGGAATGACATTGTGTAAGTAAAATGCATATGTAGCTGAAGACCTGGCATATAGCAAGCACTCAATAACAGGCAATTTCTCATTTTGGTTTGTCTTTGCTTTGACAAGGCCCTAGCCTTGAACTGCAATGAATTCACCAAGATAAATGTCTCCTTGTTGTCTCTGAGAAGCTGCCCATTTGTCCTTTCCCAATGACACTCAGATTTTGACACACGCCTTTGAATACACTTTTTTTTTTTTTTGGTAGTTCAAGTGGCAGTAGTAAGATTTTTTCGAGTGAAAGTATACTCTCGGAGGGAGAGAGCAGGCAGGCTCCAAGAGCAACTGCCGAATCAACTTTTGAATGAGGGTCACAATTATTCCTATCAGTGGCAGTGGTATCAGAGAAGTCAATATACTCTTAGCACCCGTATCCCGTCATCTGTAGAATGACTGAAACATGCAGAGGCCTGGCTGGGTAGCTTAGTTGGTCCTTCTGATACGCCAAGGTTGTGGGTTTGATCCCCAGTCAGGGCACATACAAGAATCAACCAATGAGCCCAGCCGGTGTGGCTCAGTGGTTGAGCGTGGACCCATGCACCAAGAGGTCAGGGCACATGCTCAGATTGTGGGCCCGATCCCCAGTGGGGGGCATGTGGGAGGCGGCCAATGGATGTTCTCTCTCATGGATGTTTCTATCTCTCTCTCCCTCTACCTTCTTCTCTCTCTAAAAATCAATAAAGGGGGAAAAAAATCAACCAATGAATGCATAACTAAGTGGAACAACAAATTGATGTTTCTCTCTCTCTAAAAATAAAGAAACATGCAGAGCTGAATGTGACCTTAGAGATTATCTCACCCACACCCTAATTTTCAGTGACAAAAATGTATTCTTTTTAAAAACATTTTTTTATCCTCACCCGAGGACATTTTTGTATTTATCTTCAGATAGAGTGGGAGGGAGAGAGGGGGGAAGAGAGAGAGAGACATTGATGTGAGGGCCGGGGACAAACGTGCCCTGAGTGGAAACCGAACCCGGGAGTACTCTGGTCCACAGGCCGACGCTCTAACCACTGAGCAAAACTGGCCAGGGCCAAAAATGTATTCTTTGAATCACAAATAGTTTAAAACGCTTTAAAATATTTACCTGGACCTTTCAATGTTCTACTGTGTGACTTATAGCCTACCTGTTAGCATGTATATGTCCAAACATCTTTTATTCAAGAAAGTTTACAGGCCATGGCTTCATTCCACTTAGTGGAGACCCTTTCTGTTCTGTTCCCCTTGCTATCCTAGTCTCTAGATGGCAGGGACTGTGTCCTGTCCTTGTACCCTCTCTTAAAAACAAACAGACAAAACAACAGCCCTGGGGAGCGCAGCACGGGGCTTGCAGGTCAGAGAATCCCGGCAGGAGCGTGCTTGGCTCAAGCTGCCCCCCTGCTGTGTGTACCTGCGCAGTGGACATCTGATAACTCGGTCAGCTCAGCAACTTCCCCTTTCCTGGGGCCTATCACCTCGTTCCCTTTGGTGACTTACCAGTTCTGGGAGGACATGGAAGTAGCTCTTAGCAGCCCTGACTGGGTGGCTCAGTTGGTTAGAGTCATCCTGTACACCAGACGGTTGGGGGTTCAATCCCTGGTCAGGGCGTGTATGGGAGGCAACTGACCAATGCTTTCTCTCTCTCCTTCCTCCTTCCTTGCTCTCTAAAAAGCAATAAAAACCTAGCCTCAGGCCCTAACTGGTTTGGATCAGAGGTTAGAGCGTCAGCCCTCGGACAGAAGGGTCATGGGTTCGATTCCTAGTCAAGGGCATGTACAAGGGTTGCAGGTTTGATCCCGCCCCAGTTGGGGTCGTGTGAGAGGCAACCAGTCGATGTGATGTTTCTCTTCCTCTCTCTCTTTCCCCCTCCCTCCCTTCCACTCTGTCTAAAAAAATCAATGGAAAAATATCCTAGGTGAGGATTAACAGAAAAATAAATAAATAAAATAATAAATTTAAAAAAAACTGAATAACAAAAACATATCCTAGGGTGAGGATTAATTTTTTTTTTTTTTAATCCTCACCCGAGGACATTCCTTCATTTTTTGTTCAGATAGAGTGGGAGGGAGAGAGAGGGAGAGAGAGAGAGAAACATCGACGCGAAAGTGACACACCGAGTGGCTGCCACCTGCATGACCAACCAGGGCCGGGGACAAACTGCAACCGAAGCACACGCCCCCAGCGGGAACCGAACCCGGGCCTCCCTGGACTGCAGGCCGATGCTCCAATCGCTGAGCCAAACCGGCCAGGGCCTAGGGTGAGGATTAAAAAAAAAAAAAAGCTCTTAGCAGTGGATGCTTCTCAACAGGGGATCAAGTAGGAAAGAGTTTACTCTTCATTGTGTCTTTCCTTTTTCTTTTAACCAATTGAATTTTTACTGTATACATTAATTTTTAAGTTAAAAGATCATTTTAATTAACACATTATCAGAAGGAAAAATAAAACTCCACCCCAAAGCAGGCCCTTCAGAAAGAGGACTTGCTGCTGGGAGAGACCCACTTGCATGTCATCATCTGTGATCAGCTCCGGGGCAGGGCACACTCTAGGGCTCTCTTGGGGACAGCGCTAGAGGCTGGGTGACTCCTGGGGCGGCTGAGGGGCTCTTGGTGCCCTGGGACCCAGCAGACTAGGACGCAGGAAGCAGATACTAAGTATGGGCCCTCTCACTTGCTCAGTCACTAAACCTCTTTGGGAATCAGCTCCTTGAGGGCAAAATAAAGATACACTTGAACTAAGTGCTCAAATGTTTCAAATCCATGTCTCAATAGTGATTTCCCCCATCTTTATCCTCTTCACAGCCAAAACAAAAATCTGTTGGTCTTATTTTCAATGATTTAGATCGTGAAGCTTGATTTGCTGCATATGCCTTTGAAAAGCAGACTACTGCCCCATCCCCACAAAAACACTGGACTAGAGGGTCCCTCCTGCTCTAATAAAACCCCATTTAACTTGTCTGTTAAATTTCTCAACTCGTATTCTTAAGATTCGCCTCCTTCAAAAAGAACGAAGGGGAAAATCCCAGTTAGTTGGCTTCCGGTCCCGTGGAGGCTTTCCTGCACGAAGCCACGCTGCAGAACCCTCGGCCTGTGAACATGCAGTCTGCAATCTGGACACCTTTTATTTAATTTCAAGAATTCCCTTTGCATGGCAAAAAGGGGTCTGAGGAAAGCCAAGCAGCGCGGATGAGGGAGGAAGCAGAGCGCTCACAAATGTGGTGCCGGGTGCTGGCTGCCCACTGTGCTCCCAGCTGGGAGAGAAGTGGGGTGGATAGGCAGAACAGGAAAAGTCATTCTCGACACAAACAAGGGTCCTGGGGCATGCCACCCCACCCCAGTGCCTGGCCATGCAAGACGCAGAAATGGAGATGGTGGCCCCTCAGGACCAAGGAGCATTGCACCAACACAAGGGAGTCCTTTGGGCGCCTCCCGAGGCGCCTGCAGGGTCTGGAGCAGAGGTCTGTGTCCATGTCCATGAGCATGGTCAGTTAACAGATAGCACCGGTTGGGAGGCTCAGGGCAGGAGAGAGACTGAGGCTCCCGGCCTCTAGCACCCACTTGCCCGGCCCTCCTGGGGAGACTCACTTCCTCGATGGCGGCTCCTGCAGCATGAGCCTCGCTCTCACCCTTTTGCCCTGGGGAAACTGGAATAAATCATCAGGGTGAGCTCTGACCCAGGGCACCAGCTGCCTCTGGAGGGCCGGGTCACTGCAGTGACAAGATGTGCTGCACCAGATTGAGGGACTGGAGGTGGGAGGGACAGGCTGGGGGACTGGGCCCTGGGGCCCATAAGTGCCCACATAGGAAGAGCCTTTCAGAAGCACAACCTGGGCATTCTGTAGCCAATCTGTTCCCATTCCCACGAACCCACGAGTTGTCCCGCATTGCTTCTGATTATTGTTGGTGGGTCAGGGGCAAGGGAGAGGAGACCAGGAGAGGCCAGGCCAAGGAGGTCTGTCTCTCAAACATCGGAGGTAGGCAGTGTGTGTGGTGGGGGACACTGTGCTGGGGTCAGGAGCCCTGGTCCCAGCTCTGCCGCGCTCTTCTTGTGTGATCTGGGCTAAACCATCTGACCTGCACCTCCTTTCCTCGGTTTCCAAGTCAGGCAAACCCTACCCCCACCTACCACAGAGGGATAGGCTAAGGGTGGAAATAGATAACGGATAGAAAACACGTTTAAAAAAGTATAAAGCGCTATTCAAACGCGAGGCAGTGTTGTCGTCATAGCGGTGGTACCCTTAGCACATCCCTCAGCTCAGTCACACCTTTGCTTCCTTTTGCAGCGTCTCGGCCTTAGGACCTGATTTCCTGATCTCGGCTTCCCCTGATCACAATCTGTGACTCTAGTGGCCAAGTGGGCACTCTAGGTGTCTGAGGGGCGTGCCCGAAGCCTCTCGCCTCCGCACTGTCCCTCTGGCACCTTCCCTGCGGGAAGCCGCTCAGCTGGCCCCTTGGTCCATCTAATGAGATGAGCTGGGCTGTCCATTCAGGCTGGACAGGTCTAGGGGACCCCTGCTCAACCCCTGGGGACCCTGTTTAGAGTGCAATTCCTGTTCCCGATTTCCAGTGGGTGGCGGGTGGAGGGAGGGAAGGTGCACCGGGAGCCACAGGCAGGATCGAGGGTCGTCAGGCCGCCCCCAGGCCCTCCGCACCCCAGCTCCTGCCGCAGGGCCCTCCCTCCCCCAGCCCAGCCCTAGTCTCGGTCAGGCGGCGCCTGCAGGGGCCGCGGGGCGCCCAGGCCGGGGCCGCCGCTGTGCACGCGCAGGTGGTCCTTGAGCGACTCCTTGTAGCGGAAGCTCTTGCCGCACTCGCCGCACGTGTAGGGCCGCTCGCCCGTGTGGATGCGCTGGTGCTTGAGCAGGTTCTGCTTGCGGATGAAGCTCTTGCCGCACAGCGCGCACTGGAAGGGCCGCTCGCCCGTGTGCAGCCGCTGGTGGTTCTGCAGGTGCTCCTTGCGGCTGTAGGTCTTCTCGCACTCGGAGCACTTGTAGGGCCGCTCGCCGCGGTGCGTCATCTGGTGCCGGATAAGGCCCGAGTGGCAGTTGAAGCTCTTCTCGCACTCGGCGCACTCGTAGGGCCGCTCCTTGGTGTGGCTGCGGTGGTGGATGATGAGGCTCTTGCGCACCCCGAAGCTCTTGCCGCACTCGGGGCACGAATAGGGCTTGCTGCGCGCTCCGTGCAGGAGGCCCCGCCGGAGCCCGCCCCCTGGGCAGCAGCTGCCGCAGCCCCCGCCGCCCCCCGGGCCCCCGCCTGCGCCCCCGCTGCCGGCCTGCGCCCCGCCAGCCGTGCCACGCTCCCCGGCCAGCGCTGGGAAGCCGTCGTCCAGCAGCCCGGCTGTGCCCCGGCTCGGGGGACCTCCCGCGTTCTCGGCTGCCGGGGCCGGGGGCAGGCTCGGCGGGGCGGGCTGGGGCGGCGGGGCCGGGGCCGGGTTCTTCACCAGCAGCAGGTTGTCGCCTAGGAAGGAAAAGCACGGAGAAATGACATCCGGATAGTGCTCTACCCAGCACCCACACCATCCCTGCGAGGGGGCCCAGGACCATAACTAATTTTCTCTGTGGCTTCCTAAGTCACAGGCGATCTGGGCCTCAGTTTCTCTAAAAAAAGGGGGGGGGGATTGAACAAGACAAACAGTCACTTTCCACATGGTTCTAGGGCTCCCTGACCCTCTGACCTGCCCTAAGTCACCTGTTGGAGAGCAAGTAGCTCACAGGTAGGACAGGAAAAACATCCAGAATACCGGGGGCTGGGGTGGGGTGCTATGTGGAAGTTACCTTCCAGGGCAGAACTGCCTGGGAATAGTAAGACAGACTTAATTGTGTTCTGATGTTCAAAGCTAACTTATCTAAGGAGAACCTCCCAACAGGCGGGAATCTGCCAGAACTTATCCAAGGAGAAAAGCTTGTCCAGAGGCCAACAGGAACGGGGTGCAGGCAGCAGGGACCACACCCACCCTCTCACCTGCAGTCATCTCTCCTAGGCAAGCTGCCTTCAGGCTTGTACAGCAGCGGGGTCAGCTGGGTTGCTGCGTGTCCCACCCTGAGCCCTGACCCTACCTGGACCCTGACCACTGCGACCGGGGCTCAGCACCCCACTGGAAGTGGCTGCTCAGCCTGCCTCCCAGGAAGCCTGTTCCCGCTCCTGCCATGAGGCCTTTTTTGTTGCACCCCCACGTCTCCAGGCCAAGTTCACAGCTCTCCAACCTGGGGATCAGTGAGGCACAAAGCCCAGGCTCTGAGCATCAGATCAGTGAGCGGAGGCCCAGGACTCCAACTCACTTGCCGACTGTATTTAGGAGTCTTCCAATCCCTTTACCCTCTATCACCTCCCCAACCCCCAGATGGCAGCCCTTTCCCCCGAAGGGCCCCCTTCCCCATTTAGGGGCAGCCCATGGAAGAATAGTGTCTGACTGAGGCCTGTTCTTCTGTGTCACCCCTAAGCAGACTAGGCCCAGCCTGCCCCTCTCTATCCTAATCACAAGTGACCAGCAAAGAACCACCTCCATAGGACAGTGGCCAGGGCAGAGTAATGCTCAGGCCCAATCCGGAAGGTCCAGGACAACGCCTGCAATCCTGTGGGATTGGCCAAGGCCTTGCTGCTCCCTCCAATCTGCTCCCCTCACTCTTTCACGGGAGTTTTTCCCCAGACGACCCCGAGGAAACCACTTACATTTGACCTCCATTTCAGGGACCGTTGCCCTGGAAACCCAACCCAAAACAGTCCTAATGCTACTCTGGTAATTCTGCAAATGCGGTGTGAGCACCGGTCTGCTTTTGTCTCCTTTTTTCTCCCTTCCTGACCCGGCTTAGCTCTGTGGTCAGCACTGCAGTCGCTCATGGTGACAGCCCCTTCCCCTCTGTCCTCCGTTCGGCCTGCCTGGGGAACCTCAATGCTGCGACTGGCCTTGCACAGCTGAAGACGGCTGGAGAAAGTTGCTCACCTGTCAGAAGAGGCCTCCACACTGAATTAAGTTTGTCTCAGAGAGTGGGATGTGCTCACCTGGGTTTGAAATGGCTTTCCAGACCAGAAACGACCTATGTCCTCAGCTCTTACATGGATTTTAAGCTCTTAGAGGGTGTGAGGAATATGGATTCAACACTGATCAACCAGAAGAGGGTGATGGTACTGGGTCTGGAAGGAACACCAGCCTGATGCTAAGAGCGTTAAATACCCATGAACATATGTCTAAGGTCATTGGCCAATAAGTAGAGTTTCAAAAAACACCCAGGAGACCCAAGCTGGGTGAGACGTTTGGTCAGAAACCTGCTGGGGGGAAAGTCCCCTCTCTCTGCTTGAGCTTCAGGATCTTCACCAGTGACACTGGGGGGTCAGCTCAGGGCTGATGACATGAGCCATCAACTCCTGCTCCGGCTGCACTGGCTCAGCCCTGTCCCAGCCCACTGTCCTTTCCCTGCTGTTATGGGCTGAATTGTGTCCCCCTGAAAAATATCAAAATCTGAACGCCCAGGACCTCAGAGTGAGACGTTATTTGGCTACGGGGTCCTTGGAAATGGAATTAGTTACGATTCAGTCACGCTGATCCAATGATTGTGCCCTTATAAGATGGCCTGGTGAAGACACAGGCGCCATGTGAAGACTGAGGACTGGGGTGATGCACCTACAAGCCCAGGCACACCAGACTGTCAACAAACACCAGAAGCTGGGAAGAGGCCAGGAAGGAGTCCCTGTGGCTTTCAGAGGGGGCGTGGCCCTGCCACCCGCCTGATTTCAGACTCCTGGCCTCTCCAACTGTGAGACAACACATTTCTGTTCTTTAAAGCCACCCAATGTGTGGGACTTTGTTAAGACAGCCCTAGGAGAGGAACACACCTGCCATCCTCCAAAAGGAAAGGGGACAGCTCTCTGGTACAGGAGGCTGAAAGGCTGCCCTATCGGGGTGGGCTGGGGGAGCAGCCACCCCTTGACAAACACGCAGGGGTCACCGGGGCGTCGCACAGCACTCACTGGGGCCAGAGTCTAATCCGAGCTCTCCTTCCATGGAGTCACGAGGGCCCCACGGGTACGGCTGCTCCTCCTGCTTGATCCATGACAAAATGTCATGTGCTGAGATCAGAGACTCTGTGGAAAGAAGGCAGTCTTAGTATCTGTTCATTTCCGCTGAGCATTCCATCACAGGGTTGAAAACCCTCACACGCAAAGGCTGCTGCTCCGGCTGTCGGGCATGTGGCGGTTTTGGTGTCTGTGCTTCATTTACTGGCGCCCCTCCCCCCTCAGCTTTCATAAATGGGATATCGCTTATGCTCTCCACACGTCCAGGTGGCCAGGGAGGAGGAGGCTGGTCCCAGTCTGTGTGACGGCAGAGCCAGGATTAGAACCCAGGCCTCCCCACTATGTCTGCAGGGCCCCAGAGCAGCCTGTGGTCCAGGACAAGCCAGAGGGCAGCCTGGTCTCGGCCAGCCCACAAGACAGAGGGATGAGAGGTAGGACTTAAAAACCAGCGATGGCGGAAGCAGTGAGCAAAGGTCATTATGAGAACTGCTCTGTATCAGGAAGGCTTGGCTTTCCCTTCTGCCCTGGAGCCTCTCAGCCTCCCCACTGTAAAGTCGTGGAGCTGACAAACTAAAGGAATGCTAGCCTTGACATGCGATCTTCTCTTCTTGGTGTGGGGGGTTAGGATCAGGCTTTGGGGTCATAACTACCCAAGGAGATGACGCTGGAGTTCTCCAGGTCTGCAAGCACATGCACACACACACACAGGCCCAGGGCGGTTAGAGAGTCCCGATTATTTTTTTGTGTTTCCCTTTATGCCTGGACCCTCCCAGAAGTTTTCCTGGGAGACATCTAACTGGTACGCAGTCAAGAAAAATTCCAGAAAAAAAAATGTAAATATACATTTACAGAAATATACACAACTTTTCAAAGGCTTTTTGGTTATATTTATTGTTTAAAAATTGCTGCTGAAATAACTTTAGTATTAGTTACATTGGCATGGTAAATTATCAATTGATGACTCCTCTAGAAAAACCCTCTCCACTTTATTGATAGTTGTATTCTACAATCTGTACAAAGTTGCTAACTGAGGAACACGCTGTATTTTACTCCCTCAGCCCTCATTGGCCTTTGACCAAAAGTGACTCAACCAGATGGATTTGCCAGCAGTTACAGAAGTCAGCAGAGCCCCAGCCAGGTGGCTCAGTTGGTTAGAGCATCATCCCATACACCAAAAGGTTGCGGGTTCGATTCCCGGTCAGGGCACTTATCTAGGTTGCAGGTTTGACCCCAGGTCCAGGTGCATACAGGAGGCAGCAGATCGATGTTTCTCTCCCATCGTTGTCTCTCTCCCTTCCTTTCTCTCTCTCACATCAATTACAAAATAAAATCAGCAGCTCTGTCCCCCCAGCATTCCAGAGCACTGTGCTCTCCGGCTCACCTGAATTGGGGTCCGTTGGAATATCTCTCTCTGCCAAGTCCTGCTGATCCCACACACACGGGTGCTCCTCCTGTTTGATCCTGGACAGGAGGTCCTGGGCGGAGGCTGGCGAGTCTGCATGTGGGAACAGACCAGCAAAGGGTCAGGGGACGTGAAAATGCCCACATTCTTTGCTTTGAGTAAATCTCTCACTTCATGTAGTTATGTTTTGTCCCTACAAACCGGGTATAATTAACTTATGCTAACTAATTAAAGGTTTAAGTCAGCTTGGCCTCCAATAATGGAGTCTTTGCTGCAAATAGGTGGATACTACTGGGGAGTGACTTCAAGAGTGTCCTTCTGTGCTTTGGGAACTTCACTCCTTCGAGGAGGTTCACGCTCAAGTACTGAGTTCTAAGTACCGAGTACAGAGCACCACCACAGAAACAGGTATTCCTCAGGTGGGGATTTCAGGAAAATGACACCTTCTCGGAAGGCTTTTATCTTAACCATTTCAGTGGGATTTTCCCAAGATGTATTCTACATCTCCTTTCTTTGCAGAGGCCATTAAATCTCATTTACCCTTTCCTGCCCTCTTATCTCTGAAAGATGTCTATGAAGACAGTAATGCCGCAGTGCCTTGGAGGACTGGATGATAAGGGCTTTCCTCCACTCAGCCGGTCACCACTGACTTATGGATGGGAGGCTCTGACTAAGGGGATGAGGTCTGTGGAGCTCCAACCTGTGGATAAGTAAAGAGCTACAGTATGTTAGCATATCTGGTGATGGCTAACTCTGTCCACTTGACTGGGCCACAGTACCCAGATATTTGGCCAAACATTCTAGAGGTTGCTGTGAAGGCATTTTTTTTTTTTTTGTAATTTTACTTTTTTATCTTTGTTGTTAAAAGTATTACCGATGTTCCTCTTTTTTTCCCCCATTAACCCCCTCCCCTGTGAAGGCATTTTTAAACGATGAGACTAACATGGTACTCAGCAGACTTTGAGTAAAGCAGCTTACCCTCCAGAATGTGGGTGGGCCTCATCCAATCAGTTGAAGGCCTTAAAAAAAAACACTGGCCTCCCCCAAGGAAGAGGGACTTCGGCCAGCAGACTGGGTCTCCAGCCTGCTGGCCTACTCTGCAGATTCTGGACGCGCTGGACTCCACAATCATGGAAGCCAGTGCCTTCAAATCAATCAATCAGTCAATCAGTCAATCAATCAGTCAATCAATCAATCTGTCTCTCTCTCTACACACACACACACACACACACACACACACACACACACACACGCATGCACGCACACACCCTTTTGGTTTTCTGGAGAGCTCTAATACACACCTGCTCTAACAGAGTTCTCACACAGAGTCCAGCTGCAATGCCTTCTGAGAGAACGCCCCACAGGACTGCAGCCAAGGCTGCAGCCTGTAAATATTCGTATAAAACGTTCTTCCTGGTCAGGAGCAGGCCTTATGGACAGACACATTCCCCCACCCACAGAGCCTTGTAAAATGCTGCCTTAATATTGCTTGTCAGTGGACTGAACATTGTCCCATGCACCAAGAGGTCGCCGGTTCGATTCCTGGTCAGGGCACAAGCCCAGGTTGTGGGCCAAATCCTAGTAGGGGGCATGCAGGAGGCGGCCAATCGATGTTCTCTCTCATCGATGTTTCTATTTCTGTCTCCCTCTCCCTTCCTCTCTCTCTAAAATCAATACAGGGAAGATTTTTCTCATATCATTTAAAAAAAAGAAAAAAAGGAACAGTTAAAAACTGACATTACAAAGAACAGAGAAAACCAAGCAAACTAAGCCCAGATGTGCGTGCAAATCGTAATACTGTGTGCCACGTCTGTGCCCAACGGGGAAACCCTGTCTCTCTGACTGTCTTGGACCCACAGCTCTTCCATTTCCAGCTCAGGCCCCCACCTGGCACACTCGCAGACAGCGCCGGGCCCTGCCAACCCTGAGGAACCTTCCCTCTGCCTCCCCGGCTGGGGCGGCTCCTGGGCTCACTCACCGGTAATGGACTCCGTGGGGATGGCTCTCTCCTCCAGGCCCCGCTGACTCCGGGCACACAGGGTTTCCTCCCGCTTCACCTGAGAGGATGCATCCTGGGCGGGCACCAGGGGCTCCGCGCCTGGGGGCAGAATCACATCATTTGGTGTCTTTTTTCTGAATGATTGTCACCTGGATGCTTTTGGGGTCAGAAGCATGGCTGACAGCCCTTGCCAGGGACAAAAAGGGGCCTCGGGTTCCTATGGGTGACTATGGGGAACCCTGAGGAGCAGAAGGTCCTGGGAGCAGAGAAGCCGTCAACATTCAGGACAGAGGGGTAGGCCAAGCAACAAAATGCGGTGTGTGCCCGGCTGGTGTGGCTCAGTGGACTGTGTGTTGTCCCATGGACTGGGAAGTCGCGGGTTTGATTCCCGGTCAGGGCATGTGCTCGGGTTGTGGGCTTGATCCCCAGTAGGGGGTGTGCAGGAGGCAGCCGATCAATGTTTCTCTCTCACATCGATGTTTCTATCTCTCTCCCTTCCTCTCTCTAAAAAATCAATAAAAACATATTTAAAAAACAAACAAACAAAAAACACAAAATGTGCTGTGAAAGGCCAGGAGAGAGTTCCAGAAACAGCCCCACGCTGGGCTGGGTGCTAATCAGGACTAGTCTGATCTTTGTGTAGAAGTCATCTGTCCTTGTTTGTCACCCCAGGCAGAAAAGGCGGCCAGACACACACTCACACACGCACGTATATAATTAGCAAGAAGCTGGACTTGGCAAGGAGATGCAACCCAAACCCACGTAAGGAATCACAGCACAGCATCTTTACACATAAAGGACGGTGACGGACCCTAGACCCCGACACGTGACAGGAGGGCGTTTTCCGCCTGTGCTGTTCTGGGGTGCGATGCGCTAGCCCTGGCGGGAGACAGCACACACGGCAAGAGAGAGATCAGAGGAGGAATCGGAGGACGTGGTCCTGGTCTGAACGCTGCCCCTAGCCCAGCAGATGAGTCGCTTGACCTCTCTGGCTCTGCCTGCCTGTCCCATCCATGAAACGGGCACAGCAGTCCCTGCCCTCTGGCACACTGATGGAGGATGACTCAATGCTTTCCGTGTGAAAGGCTGCCCCAGCCCCCGACCGCAGACAGTGGCAGGTTCTAGGTATTTTCACTGTAAACATCTTTGTCACAAGTATTTTCACTGCACAACAGGCCTAATGCAATTAAATAACAAAAATAACAAAAAATAGCCTGGCCGGCGTGGCTCAGTGGATTGAGCATCATCCCATGGACTGAGAGGTCCTGGTTGGATTCCTGGTCAGGGCACATGCCTGGGCTGTGGGCTCAGTCCCCAGTAGGGGGCGTGCTGGAGGCAGCTGATTGATGTTTCTCTCTCTCCCTTTTTTTTTATCCTCACCTGAGGACATTTTTGCATTTATCCTCAGATAGAGCGGGAGGGAGAGAGGAAGGAAGAGAGAGAGAGAAACATCGATGTGAAAGAGACACATCGACTGGTCGCTGCCCTCACAACCCCAACCGGGGCTGGGGACAAACTGCAACTGAGGTACGTGCCCTTAGCAGGAACTGAACCCGGGACTCTCTGGTCCGCGGGCCGAGGGACGCTCTAACCGTTGAGCCAAACCAGCCAGGGCTGATGTTTCTCTCTTACATTGATGTTTCTGTCTCCCTCTTCCTCTCTCTCTAAAAAATCAATAAAAACATATTTTTTAAAAAATCTAAAAAACAAAACAAACAAAAATCTCCAAAATAAACAAACAAGCAGACCAGAAACAGACTCATAGACACAGAGAACATTTTGACTCTTGCCAGACGGGAGCGGGGTTGGGAGGATGGGTGAAAAAGGTGAAGGGATTAAGTTCATGCAGTAGTTACAAAACAGTCATGGAGATGTAAAGTACAGCATAGGAAATACAGTCAACAATATTCTAATAACTAGGTATGGTGTCAGATGGGTACGAGATTTATCAGGATGATCACTTAGTAAGTTATATAATGTCTAATTAATGAGGCGTACACCTGAAACTAATATAATATTGTATGTCAGTTGTAATTAAAAAACAAAAATGGCAAACACCAACAATTTTTTAAAAGATATAAATAATAATTCAATACAAGAGATATAATGGAATCATAAAAATTGACCAGTTAACCCAAAAGAAAGCAAAAAAAGTAGAAAAAAGAAACGCAGGGGCCCTGGCCAGATAGTTTGTTGGTTAGAGCATTATCCCGATACACCAAGGTTGTGGGTTCAATCCCCAGTCAGGGCACATACAAGAAGCAACCAAGGAATGCATAAATAAGTGGAACAACCATTCGATGTTTTTCTCTCTGAAATCAATAATAAAAATAAAAAGATATGAAAACTGCGAGAACCACGTCAATGTAGAAATGTAAATCAAACTGTCAACCAGTTATTTGATCTTTTATGGTAAAACTGCCTATGGTCAATTGTGTGACAAAATGTATGTAGCAGCCCTGGCTGGTTCTGCTCAGTGGTTAGAGCATCAGCCAGCAGACAGAAGGGTCGCAGGTTCGATTCCTGGTGAAGTGCACGTACCTGAGTTGCAGGTTTGATCCCTGCCCCGGTCAGGGAGTGTGCAGGAGGCAACCAGTTGATATGTCTCTTTCACACCAATGTTTCTCTCTCGCTCTCTCTCCCTCTCCCTTCCTCCCTTCCATTCTAACTAAAAATCAATGAAAAAATATCCTTAGGGGAGGATTAACAACAACAACAAAAATGTATGTGGCAAAAATGCTCGTGGCAAAGATGCTCACTGCGAAAATGCCAAACACAGGCACAGACTGGTGACAGTTATACAGTCTGGCACAGAATACAGTTCGAGCACCAGATTTCACCTGGTCCAATACTGCTTAGGAGCGCCGAGGCCCTGGGAACAGACCTGGAGGGCAGAGCCGGGATGGGAAGCGTCGCATTCCCCCCACCCCCGGTGACAGCCGACCAGGTGTGGTGCACCGGGAGCTGGGCTTCCTTCCTGAGTGAGGAGAAAGCCTTGAGGGGTAAGTCTGCCTGCGATGTGGGGGTCTGTGTGAGAACGGGGTGACGATGCCAGAGAGGACACCTGAGCAGGAAGCAACAGGCCCCAGCAAAACTGCGAGTCCATGCAGACTCCATGTCCCCCTCCCCGGGGCTGCTCCCAGGTCTCGGGCCTGTCACTGCCGCAAGCCTGCTTGGTCCCCCTCTCTCTCCTCAGTTTACCTGGGTGTCCAGAGCTGCACAGCTCTAACCAACACCCTGGTGAGCTTTCAGGCCCTGACATCTCTTCCTGTAAGGGGCCGCCAAATTTCAACGGTGGCACAACTGGCCCCACAAGCAACTCAGGAGAAGCCCCCATTGAGCTGAGGCCAGGGTGGCGGGCTGCCCTCCCACTCTGCCCTGGACCCGGGGGTCTTTTCAGCTGCCATCACCTGTGTCCGGATCCATCAGGATTTCTCTCTCTTCTGGGTCACGAGGCTCCCACACGCAAGGCTGTTCCCTGGGCTCGGCCTGGGACGGGGCCTCTGGCTTGGGCCCTGGACCCTCCGAGTCTGGAATGAGTAAGAAGGAAGAAAGGCTGGGGGAGGTTGACCAAGGGGTCGAGATCCAGGGTGATGGCAGAACTCTTCCCTCCCCACCCCGCCCCGTGCCGAGTGCCCCTCTAGGTGGTAGCCGTGGTGGGAGCACGTCAGGCAATCAATCTCTCAGGAGGAGACTGAAAATGAGTCCAGATTCCCTGACTCTGCTGTGGAAATAGCTGGTCTCGGAAAGCCAACAGCAGGCCGACCGCGGCTTGCCCGGCGCTGGGGTGACGGGCCAGCAGGTGGAAAGGATGCTCTGTCCGCACTCCCAAACAGCGGGGTGCTGGGCTCCAGGGGCAGGCCCCGCCCCCGGGCTGGTGGCTTTCATCCTGGCAGGTGGAAAGGATGCTCTGTCCGCACTCCCAAACAGCGGGGTGCTGGGCTCTAGGGGCAGGCCCCGCCCCCGGGCTGGTCGCTTTCATCCTGCTAGGGACCGCTCTACCTCGCTCGCATTATAAGCAACTCGAGTCCTGATGGGAGGGTAAACACCTGCCCAGGTGGCGTGACCGTGGGTAGAGAGCGCGCCAAGCTCCTCTCCAGGACTGCGGCCTCGGGGGCGGGAACGTGTGCTTACCCAGGGACATGAGGGTTTTGTAGTTCTCCTTCACGAGGTTGTTGTACAGCTCCTTCTGCCACTCGTCCAAGTTCTTCCACTCGTCCTCAGAGAAGTAGACAGCGATGTCGACAAAAGTCACCGGAACCTGTGCCAACAGGAGTTTTAGTGCGGCACCTCCCCCACCTCCCCTTCTCGGACCCCAGGGCCTGTTGGCCTTCGCTGTCGCAGCTCCCTGTCCTCCTAACCCAGCCCCGTCCACTTCAAGGTGGTCCGTCCGCTCTATTCCTGACCTTGTGCTTCAGAGCGATGGCGGACAACACTGCCTTCTTCCTTCCTGACCACCTATCCCTCTGCCATTAGGAACTGGGTGCCTGAAGGTAGAGCTGAAGTCAGTGTGCTGCTCTTGGTGCTCAGGGTGAGAGGGATGTGGGAGGTCCCGAGTGGGTGTCCGTGAGCCAAGTACAGCAAACCCTGTACTTCGGGTCAGGTCACCCGTAGGCACACGGTGACATTTCTGTCACTACCCGCGTGAAATCTAAAAGCATGTGCAGGAGCTTCGAGATCCCCATCTGTTCACAGCTATGTCCCGAGCACCTAGAAGTACGAAGTTTGAAGACATCTGTTGACAGTGCTGAATGGTGGCTGCCGATACGAGGAAGTTCAGCCCTAGCCTGAGTCATCCCCCGACCAATGTCAGTCCCTCGTCATGCCAGGCAGTCTGATCTGTTATATAAGCCGTTATTTCAGTCTGACAAGGATCCTCATCTGTCACTCACTGGCACGGCCTCACTTGTGACTGCATCCTTCAGAGCGGTTTCAGTTCCGTGACTTTAATGACAGAACTGCCCTCTGACCACAGGGCCTTACCTCCCATCACTTTCAAGTTCCTGCTGGACCAGCCTTTCACCCTCGCTCTGAAATCCAACCCCTCAACTCTCCCCCAGGCCCTAAGCCTCGTCCGTACGGGGCCACGGCTGGCCCATGCGGCACCTATGTGCAGATGAGAGACAGCCCTGGGTGTCGGGCCCACAGGTGCACAGTTCGGTGGGTGGGCAACGCCCTTCCATAAATTAGAAATGTCAGTCCTCGCACCAGGTGCTCAGAACCCTACGGGCATCCTGCACAGGTACGACACACACCTGGATGCTGATGACAGCTCACCAGCCATCTGGAGGCACAGAGCCCCGGACGCTCCAACAGACCCAGGAGAGTCCCCAGACTGGATTACCCGATGCACACCGCTTTCTTTTTTTATATCCTCACTCGAGGATATATTTTTTTTCATTTATCTTCAGGTGGAGGGGTAGGGAGGGAGGGAGAGAAACATCGATGTGAGAGAGACACATTGACTGGTTGCCTCTCGCATGACCCCGACCAGGGCTGGGGACCGAACCACAACTGAGGTACGTGCCCTTGACTGGAATCGAACCCGCGACTCTTTGGTCCGCTGGCCAACGCTCCAGCTGCTGAGCCAAACCGGCCAGGGCCAGACCACTTTCTTCATTTTACTTCACTGCTGCTAGATAAAAGCCACAAATCCTGCAGGTGACACCCACCACACATCATATCACTTGTCCCAGGCGCTTTGGAAACTGGTCTTTTTGACGGCTCCCCGCCGTGCTCCTGGGAGGCTTGTTTCACACTCTTCCCCTGCCTTCCCGTCCATCCTTACTCTTCCCCGCCTTCCCGTCCATCCTTACTCTTCCCCTGCCTTCCCGTCCATCCTTACTCTTCCCCCGCCTTCCCGTCCATCCTTACTCTTCCCCGCCTTCCCGTCCATCCTTAGTCTTCCCCTGCCTTCCCGTCCATCTTTACTCTTCCCCCGCCTTCCCGTCCACCATTACTCTTCCCTGCCTTCCCGTCCATCCTTACTCTTCCCCCATCTTGCCTTCCCGTCCATCTTTACTCTTCCCCCGCCTTCCCGTCCATCCTTACTCTTCCCCCGCCTTCCCGTCCATCCTTACTCTTCCCCCGCCTTCCCGTCCATCCTTACTCTTCCCCCGCCTTCCCGTCCATCCTTACTCTTCCCCCGCCTTCCCGTCCATCCTTACTCTTCCCCGCCTTCCCGTCCATCCTTACTCTTCCCCGTCCATCTTTACTCTTCCCCCGCCTTCCCCGTCCATCCTTGATGGTGGGGAGCTGTTGGCAGGCTCCCTTGCCCTTCTTCTTGCCAAGCCAAACCCCTCGCTGTGTGTCCTTCATTTCTCCTCCCGCCTGGGAAACTCAACCCAAATGATCACTCAGTCTCCTTCTCCACCGGCGTTCCCTCCAGTCATCCAACCCAAGAAGAACCCCACTCAACTCTCCAGCTCGACCAACTCTACACTCTCCCTGCACTGAAACATCCTGAGACACACACTGTGCTTTCTTCTTCACAGCCCACACATCCTTTGACGCCTTGATGTGTGTCTAAGGACCCCCACTGTCTGGAACCACTGCCTGGAAGGTCATTGGTGGTGGCCTCCTTTGTTAACGCTCACCCTTTGAAAGGTCACCCTGCCTGCCTCCTGCCCGAATGGCTCATGTCTTCTTTACGGCTTCCCTTTCCCTCCCCCAAGACCCAAGGACCTGCCCTTGCCTGTCCCTGTTGCTTCCCTCTTCCTGTGACAATTTCATTCGTTTCACATCTTCAGTGGTGACCTCTCTGCAGATGACACTCTTCGACTTTCCTTGCTCCCTTCAAAGCTCGCATTTTGTCAGCCTTCTGAGTGGATCCATTTAATCATCTTATAAATACCTCAAACTACATGTATCCAAAGCCAAGTTCATTATCTTTTCCGACATCCCAACTCCTCTGTCTCACTTCGCCATTTCTGTATATGGTCAACAATCTGGAATCATGTTCTCGCAGCTGGAAATAGACATCCCTTTTGAAAACTTCATCGTGCCATGCTCTGGCCGGTTTGGCTCAGTGGTTAGAGCATCAGCCCGCAGACCAAAGAGTCGCGGGTTTGATTCCAGCCAAGGGCATGTACCTCGGTTGTGGTTCGTCCCCGGCCCTGGTCAGGGTCGTGCAGGAGGCAACCAATTGATGTGTCCCTCTCACATCGATGTTTCTCTCTCTCTCTCCCCCACCCCCTTCCCACTCTATCTGAAGATAAATGGAGAAATATACTTGGGTGAGGATTTTAAAAAAAAAGAAAGAAAAAGAAAGGAAACCTCATTGTGCCAGGATACAGCAGAAGTCGGAGACATGTCCCGAGCCTACGGTCTAGCCGGACAGAAAAGCTACACACTAAATGATCGGTAAACCAATCCACAGACACAACAGCATCCAAGAGGTACAAAGGATCTGAGAGCCAACAGCTTTCCTTGAATCTGACAAAGAGGATGCATGAGCCCAGCTGAGTCCACAATGAATGATCACAACTGCCAGCGACATGGACTTACATTCTCAGGGTGCACTATGGTTGTAGGGGTTTTAAATATGTCCACAAATTCTTTGACAGTCCCTTAAAAAGAGCAGAGTCTACTTCTCCTCCCTTGAGTGTGGGCAGGATTTAGTGACTTGCTTCTAAGAAATAAATAAGGGCCTAGCTGGTGTGGCTCAGTGGTGGAGCACCGACCCATGCACCAAGAGGTCACCAGTTTGATTCCCAGCCAGGGCACATGCCCAGGTTGCGGGCCTGATCCCTAGTGGGGGGCATGCAGGAGGCGGCCAATCAATGTTCTTTCTCATCAATGTTTCTATCTCTCTCCCTCTCTCCTCCTCTCTCTCAATAAAGAAAAAACATTAAAGAATAAATAAATAAGGAAATGATGGCATATGACTTCTGAGACTAGGTCATAAAACACACTGTAGCTTCCATCCTGGTCTCTCTCTCGACTCACTTACTTTGGGTGAAGCCAGCTGCCATGTCAGGAGGAAGCCCAAGCATCCCTGTGTGGAGGCCCACATGTGTAAGAACTCAGGCTTCCTGCCAACAGCCAAGTGAGTGAGTCACACTGCAGGCAGACCCTCCTGCCTCCATCGGGCCTTCAGGTGACTGGAGACCCAGTCAATAGCTGGACTCCAACTTCGTGAGACTCTGAGCCAGAACCACTCAGCTTAGCTGCTCCTGAATTTCTAACCCACAGAAAGTGCAAGGTGATACATAATTATTTTTTTAGGCTGCTAAATTTGGGGGTAACTTATTACACAGTAATAGATAACTAATACACAGTGTTGTCCCATCAGCAAAATCAACGAATCCTCACAACTCCAGGCACTAAACATATTATCACCTTCATTTTCCAGATGAGAACACTGAGAGAGACCAGCTGGGGAGTTCCTAAATTATTATTTATTTATATTTCACTTCTTTCAAGGGAGGGATTGAGGAGGCTCAGCGACAGCAAAAAGACACTTGACCAGGGGTGGGGAAACCAGTACGTGTGAAGCCGAGAGCCAAACCCTAGTCCTCTGATTCTGGACCCCATAACCATTGCATCATATCATGCCGTGAGGGCACATGTCAACTTGGGGGTCCTAATGCCTGATCCAGCACACAGAACACACAACAGGGCCACGTAAGGGCAGAGCGCCAAGGTCAAATGCATAGCCATGGGTGGAGATGCCGATTGTGCCAGACAGGCACTGTAAGGGCCACACCGAAAACCAGCCCCGTGGGCTCCGGTGACAGGGACTGGGCTCTGTGAGGCTCAGTGAACCTCCAACAACTCCTTTGGCGAAGTCACTGGGTGTTGCCTCTGCGGACACAGACGTAGAAGGCCCGGCCCCTTACAGGGGGAGTTGCCCGGCAGGTGTTTTTTGCATACCAACTAGAACCCAGGCACTCTTTTTTGTTGTTGTTGTTAATCATCACCCGAGAATATTTTTCCCGTTGATTTTCAGAGAGTGGAAAGGAGGGGTGGAGGAGGGGAGAGAGAGAGAGAAAAAGAGAGAAATATTGATGAGAGAGAGAGACACATCGATTGGTTGCTTCCCACATGCATCCCAACAGGGCTGGGGATCGAACCTGCAACCCAGGTACGTGCCCTTGACCAGGAACTGACCCCACAACCCTTCAGTGCTTGGGCAGAACTGACGTTTCGGTCAGAGAAAACCAACCAAGACGACAAAAGCAGAAGTCAGTATTTACGACGCCTGCCGGCATTAGTGCCTGGAGAGCACGGAGCAGGGACAGAGAAAAGAGTGTGTGGGCGCTGGGGAGACGTGGTTCTCTCGTGGCCACGGAAGGGCACACGGAGCAGGTGACTACTGAGCAGACCGTGGTGGAAGCGACGGGGAGGGAAGTCCCTGAGGGGGATGAGCAGTGTGATGGCAGAAGGGTAAGAGGCCACTGTGCCAGGAAGGAGGGGCAAAGGGGCGGAGTCGAGATGAGGTCAGAAAGGTGGTCAGAGAGAGGCAGCCACTGGCAAAACGGGGGCTGAACCCTGAATCAGATGGGAAGCCAGGTGAGGGTTTTAAGCAGAGGGGCAATATGACTGCTTGATATTTTAAAAGGATCACTCTGGTTGCTCCGCTGAGAACAGATCATAGGGGGTGGGGACAAGAACAGGGACAAGGCGAACAGGCAGGAGGCCACAGCAACGATCAGATGAGAGGTGATGGTGGCGGGAGTGGTCAGACTATGAATGTTACTTTGAAGAAAAATCAGACGGCATTTACTAAATATTGGAAGTAGGTGTGACAAAGAGGAAGGAGTGTGACCCCAAGGCTTCTGGCTCGAGCAAGTGGAAGGATGGAGCTGTCTTCACCGGAGAGGACGACTCTGGGCAGACCAGGGATCAGGCAGAGGATCCACTCAGCCAGGTCATGTTAAATCTAAGATGTTTACTGACACCCCAAGGGAGATGCTGAAGGTGAATCCGGCATTCAAGAAAGTGTGGGCAAGACACAGAGAGAGAGGGAGGAAAAGAGGGCGTTTGGGAGTTGACAGCACACAGACTGCGTTTAAAACCCTGAGACTGGCCCTGGCTGGCTTGGCTCAGCGGTAGAGCACCGTTCTGTGGACCAGAGTCACAGGTTCGGTTCCAACAAGGGCGCGTATCAGTTGTGGTTTGGTCCCTGGCCCTGGTGCGAGAGGCAGCCAATCGATGTGTCTCTCTCACGTCGATGTTTCTCTCTTTCTCTCTCTCTCCCACTCTAACTGAAGATAAATGGAAAAAAGTATCCTCGGGTGAGGATTTAAAAAAACAAACCACCCTGAGACTGGATGAAATCGTGAGGGAGGAGCGTAGAAAACAAGCTGAAGGTCAGACAGAGTCCTGCCCACGCCCGAACATAAGAAGCCGGGAAAAGGAGGTGAAACCAGTGAAGAAGAGAGAAGCAGCAGCTAGCGAGGCAGGAAGAGAACCCAGAGCGGTGGCCTGGAAGCCACATGACAGGTGTCCTAGGGAGGGGTGGTCACCTCCATGAAATGCTGCGACAGGGCCAGGAGAACGAAGGCTGAGAACCGGCCACTGGCTTTCACACCATGGGCGTCATTAGGGCTCTGGCAAGACCGGGGGCTGGGGAGGTGGTAGCAGAAGCCTGTGGGGCGGATGCCAGGAAACACGACCCAGTGACCAGTTTTCTGGAAAACGGAGAGTGGGGGACGACGTCCAGTGAGACAGAGGATGACGAAGCAGCAGAGTCCAGACGATGAGAAACAGGAAGGATGGCCCTGTTTCTTCCACGGGCAAATTACAAGGAAAAATGAAAGAGATGAGGAGGAACCTACAGATTCAAAAAGGACTTAGGAGACAAAGCAATCACAATGGATAGTTCTGATGCAAACAAACAAATGGGAAAAAAAAACAAAAAAAAAAAATATTTACAACATTTTTGAAAGAACTGGAAATCTGAACACCAATTGGATATTTGAGGAGGTTGAGGCTTTTCTGTGGTGGTAATAATATTGAGATTATTAGTTTTAAAAAAAGACTCTTTACCTTTTAGAACTACATACTGAAATATTTATAAACATAATGATTAATGTCTGAGATTTGCTTCAAAATAAAATGGGAGGGGCCAAGGGTAGGGATTCAGATAAAATAAGATTGGCCAAGAGTTGATCACTGTTGCCCTGGGGGGTGTGGCTCAGCTGGATGGGCACTGTCCCGTGCACGGAAAGGTCGCTGGTTCCATTCCTGGTCAGGGCACATGCCTGAGTTGCAGGCTCGATCCCCAGTAGGGGGCGTGCAGGAGGCAGCTGACAGATGTTTCTCTCTTTAAAAATAAAAAAAAAAATCTTAAAAAAAGAAAAAAGAGTTGATCATTGTTGAAGCTGGATGATGGGTTCACGAGGGTTCACTACACTCTTCTATCTACTTTGGTATATGTTCGAATTTTCTATGATAAAAAGGTTAAAAAGGGAGGAAGAGAGCCCTGGCCTGTTTGGGTCAGCAGTAGAGCATGGGCCCGCGACCAAGGAGTCGCGGGTTCGATTCTGGACAACGGTAGGTACCTCAGTTGTAGTTCGTCCCCAACCCTGGTCGGGGTCGTGCGGGAGGCAGCCAGTCGATGTGTCCCTCTCACATCGATGTTTCTCTCGCTCTCCTTTTCTCTCCCTCCCACTCTATCTGAAGGAAAAAAAACAAAAGGGAGGAAGAGAAAGGGAGAAGCAAGATGGAGACATACAGACAAGTCACTGAAGGAACTCTGCTTTATAGAGGAGCAGAGAACCGAGGCACTCACTGGGAAATGCAAGGCCTAGGGGCGTTTTCAGTTGCACAGCTGGCCAGTCCCACAGACAGGGAAGAGCTGAGGATGCAGAAGGCTAGGGGGACAAGCTGCAGTGACTTCCTGGAGTAAGTGACGGGGGACAGTGAGCCTTCGGGAACAGAACAGGCAGAGTATACGAGACAGACAGACGGATGGATGGATGCCGTGGCTGCATGTGGATGTCGCCGGTGAGTGACTCTGTTTTCTCAGTGGACTAGAAAGAGGGGTCATGGACCGAGAGTGCAGTGTTGATGAGCCGAGGGACAGAAAATGGAAGAGGAACCGGAGCATGAATTCTGCACTTCGAGCAGGGACACCAGAGGGTAGTGGTCATGACTTTCACGGGATTCCAGTCGGCGGGGTTTGGGTCGGTCTCCAGCCACGTTCAGACAAGCATACACAAAGATAACCAATGTCAAATGGTCGCTTGTCGGTGCCAAGTGGGAAACCCAAGCATGAGCGCGTCGGGAATTTGCAGACACCCTGGCATCCCAGGGAGGGTAAAGGCTCAAGGACAGAAACACGCAGACTCCGTGGGGAGCGGGTAGAGGCCAGCTCACGGAGACTGTTCCAGACTAGGCTGTTTAGAGAAGACAGGTTTTCAGAAGACACTTTAGGGAGCCAGGAGTTTGTGAATAGCACTGACAAAATAAATCAAGGTTTTGTTCACCTGTGCTGGTGCCCACCTCCATCCCTGCCCCCGGGGACCACCACATACCTTGGGGACCTCCCCTTTGCTGCCGGGGGGCAGCCGCAGGACCCAGAAGTTCCTGTTCCTCAGCAGGTTCTCCATGTTCTCCAGCCGCCTCTGCAGCAGCCCGTACTCCTGCAGCAGGGTCCCCAGCACGGCCCACTTGCTCTCCATGTGGTTCCCGAACTCCACGGCCGTCTTCTCACAGTCGGCCAGCTTCTTCTCGGCTGTCCCCGTCCGTCCCTCCAGATTTAGCAGCTGGCTGGCCTGGGCATCCACCTTCCTCTCCACTGCCTGAATGGCGGCCACCACGGTCCAGAGCGAGATCTCGGCCGTGGGCAGCTGGGGCTCTCTCATCACGCGGTCAGGGAAGACAGGCGCCCTGTCGGGGAAGGGCGGGAACTGAAAAGGCATCGGTCGCCGGGCATCCATGTCCCATTCTTGAGCCTGGGTGCAGAGAGAGAAAGTGACAGCTTGGGATGAGACCCTGTGTGAGGGGGGATGATGGCCTAAGAGCCCAACCAATCAAATGACACAAATTCTCGTTCTTCTGCCAAGCCCTCACCTCTCGGGCTATGGTGTTCATGAATGTCATCAGTAAGAGCTGGAGCAGCCACCCACCCTTTCTCTGCCTGCAGAAGTCAGGCTGGTCACTATTTTACCCATCTTGACCCTTGGCCTAAAATGTCCCATATAACTTTCTTTGAATAGAACAGCTGCTTTCCTCACGGGCTAGACTTAATGATGAAGTTTGAGTGGCTGCGCGTTTTCTGTTTCAAGGGGAGAATTTTCATGTAAGTCGTCTGACCCTAGTCTTCCCAGCACACTCTAAGCAGGTCAGGGCACTAATGATGACCTCTGCTTTAAAGAGAGGCGGCTGGTCATTCTACAGCCTCGCTTCACTACCACCGGGAGCGGCTGCAGGTAACAAGACACACAGCTCAGGTCAGTGCTGCTGACACCTTCCCAGCAGGGCCACGCCACGGGGGACACCAGGGAGCCCAAGCCAGAGGGCAGACGAGCAGACTTTTCCCCATATATAACTATTGACTCACATTCCTTCCAAAATGAAAATAAGTTTGCCATAAAATGTCACTCACCAAGGAGGAGAAGGGTATCCAACGGCCTGGGGCCTCCCCCCACCCCCACCTCTAGGTCCTCACCCTGTTAGTCCAGGCTCCATGGGTGCAGATTGGGAGCTGAGTCCAATGACCAAGTGAGGGTGGTGACCATTCGCTGGTGACCGGGGAACTGGCCCCATACAGTACCAGCACCCAGGGCTCACTAGGCAATCGCCAGCCTAATAACGGCCTCTCGTTGCCACCAGGGACAGGAGGAGGTGGGTGTCATTTTCTGTTTTCCCTGCTGCTGCTGCAGAGGCCCCCAGGCTGGGCAAAGCGGAGACCTGTTGCTTAGAGGTGACCTGGGCAGGCCTGGGACAGGCATGCCAACTGCCTTCTCTAACTCGGAGCAACTGTGACAGCCACAGAGGAACATCCCACAGGTTCGGGAGAATCACTGACACAGGGGAAAGAGGACCAGGACTCTGGGCCGCAGACCCTGCTAAGTAAGAGGTGGCGGTATTTTCCTCAAAGCGATGCAGTGGGCGCATTTAGGCTTCACTCCTGTCTGGCCCGCAGGAGGCGACAAGGGCTGACAGTGGAAGTTTAGGAAGTCACCAGGCCCAGCTAACTTTTCTGCGGTTTGGAGACCTACAGCTGAGGAGTGATCAAACACAGCTCCTGGCTGATGGGTCAGAACCCGCGGAGAACCAGGCCATCAGCAGGGGGGCTCTGGGTCCAGCCCAGGGCCTGCTCCCACACTCTCCTCCAGGCCTCTCCCAGGACCACGCCCGTGTACACAATTCCGGAGCACGGGCTCCCAGGCTCCTCTGCACAGGAGGTCTCTGTGGAGCTTCAAGAAAAGAGGGGCGCCTACTCTCAACCCCAGAGACGCCAATTTAACTGGTTTGGGAGGAGGCTTGGGCGGCAGGACTCTAAAGAGTTGCTCGGTGATTAGAATGTGCAGCCAAGTTTGCCAACCGCTGGAGAGAAGGCAAAGTCACCTCTCGGTGGCCCCGGCACACCCGGTGCAAGGGAAAAGTGAATTCCTCCTTACACTTGGTGGAAGATGGTAATGCATTTAAAACAGCTTCCGTCAAAGTGGCTACAGTGCACACCTGAGCAGGCGGCCCGGGTGCCGCCCGCAAACCCTCCCGCCCGGCGGAGGGGAGCCCGGGCGGGGGTGGAGACGCGGTCACGGCTCCGCCAGGTCCCGGGGACCACGCGTTCCGGGCCCCCCGGCCCCGCCGAGCCTCCTCCAGGCACCGGCACTGGGCCCGGCCGGCGACGCGGCCTCGGGGGCCTGCGGCTCGGCGGCGCGCGGGCCCGGCCGGCCAGGGCACCGGGGATCGGGGCCGGGCCTGCCTGGGGCCCGCGGCGCCCGCCTGCCACGCGAGCCCGCGTGCCCCGACCCCGCCGGGGCCTCGGCTTCCGCGGCCGCTCGCGCAGGGCCCTCGGGTGCCCGCAGCCCCGCAGCCCCGCCCCCACGGCCAGGCGGCGCGGCCATGGCGTTGGGCTGGGGCTGCACCCACCTGCATGGGCGGCATTCCCTCGGCCATTTCCCCGCGCAGCGCCGGCTCCTGGTGGCAGACCTCCTCCGGGGGCAGAGCCTGGGCCCAGCTCCAGCTCCCGCTGTCCAGCCCCAGGCCCTGAATGCCCAGCTGCTGAGGCTGCGGCCGTGTTGACACAAACTGCATCCTGGGAGTGCTGTTCCCCGCTCGGGCCGGCCAGGGAGAAGAAGAACGTTTTCCAGGCGCCTTCCCCCTCGCCGGGGCCGGACAGCTCCATCTACAGCCCGTAGGAGCAAACAGTCCCCTTTGGCGGCTCCCCGCCCCTCGCAGCCAGCGCGCCAGCCAATGGCTTCCGAGCTCCTGCCCGCCTGCGGGACCGACGGGGCCACTCCCGGGCCGGGGCCACCGCCGCCCCGAAGTGGCCCTGGGCGGGTATGTCGGTTGGTGCCCTTCAGTCTGGGATGGTCTCCCCTAACGTCTCAGACAACGCAGGGTACTGATTTCTGCTAATTCTGCAAATATTTTGGGCACCCCAAGGAAAATGGTGTCTGACCCTTTTAAAATTTTTGCAAGAATTATTGTGTCTCCAGACTGTTTGGCCTTCCCCTCCCTTTCCTCCCTCCTTTGCAGGCCTTACCTCTCCACTCTCTCTCTTCCCAATCCAAATTTACCTGGACCAGTTCCAGGCCTTGGCATTGGTCTGGATGATGGAGAAGTGATCTGGGCTAATGTGTCAGAAAAGGGCTGAACTCTTCCTCCCAGGAAAGGCGCACTGCATTTTAACAGCAGCCTCTTCTAAAACCTTTAAATGTAGGTCAAAGTCACTTTGAAACGTCAGGCCAAAGCAGAGGAGGAACCAGGGAGAGTGCAGAGTAGGTGAATGGAGAAGTTAGGGGGAAGGGGAAAATTCATTCATTCCTTCCACAAATATTTACTGAGCACTTACTATGTGCCAGGCACTGCTTAGGCAAAGGTTGGGCTTTGTGGTTGGATACATCTGAGTTTAAATTCCAAAATCACCAATCACTAGCTTTGACTGTTAACAAGTTACTTAACTTTGAGCTTCACTTGGTCTCTTCATATACAAATGGAAAAAAAGCCTAAATCAAATGAGATGAGAACAGTGCTTAGCACACCGTAGGTACTCAACAAAGGTAGTTACCACCAAAAGGTAAGTCCTTGTAATTATCCTCAAAATAGTGTCTACTTTGTCTTCCTAAATGACTAGTCCCTATCTTGTTAAGATGGAGATCTCCAAGGCTTATTATCGCGCCCGTATGGAGACAGACCTGCCACAGAACCACCCCAGACTGGCACCCTTTTGTTCCACTGCACTTAGTAAAACAAAAGGCATTATTGGATCAAATGAAACATGTCTTTAGAACCCCATATTCAGATGGACGATTATCAAGTACTTCCTCTCTCTGGACTTTTTTGTTTTGTTTTGTTTTTGTTGTGGGCCCCAAGGCTAAGGCAACTAGATTCCATTTTATGTGGGCCCCTTGGTTAGGGCGACTGAAGGACTCCATTTTGTCACCAGTGGACATTCCTCGATATTCTTCCCATAATGGGTTGGTTGCCCCTAGACGGGAAGGAATTTCTGCCTAAGGTTATAGTTGCCCCATGTGTTGGGGGCATTTGTGGTTCCCTGAGTATAGGTATTTGCAGGTATTTAATGCTAATTTTGACCTCTGTGATCTCTGTCACTCCCACTATTGTACTGGTTCCCTGAGGGGAGGGAGGCCTATTCTGTTTGCTTGACAAACAGGAGACCCCCGGGCAACTGTTAGATAGGGATTTTGAGAAATGTTAATCAAACAACTGCTAACCGCTGATCTGCTTCTGTGAATGCTGCTTGCTTGCTATAAAAGGCTGCCATTTTAGAGGCTCGGGGCTGCAGTTCTCCTCTGAGTAGGTTGGCTGCAGTCCCTGCGCAGGTTAATAAAGCTCCTAAAACTTGTAATTTTGGTGTCCGAGTGAGGTTGATCTACTGGGTTACAACAGTTTTGTTTGTTTTTTTGTTCAGATAGAGTAGGAGGGAGAGAGGGGACAAGAGAGAGAGAGAGAGAGAGAGAGAGACATCGACGTGAAAGGGACACATCGAGTGGCTGCCACCCGCACAACCATCAAGTACTCCCTCTCTTAGAAACACTTCCGGGATACAGAACGAATGCCTCATGGACTTAGTCCCTCAACGGGACTCTCTTCAAGGAGCACCCAGGCTAGCAAAGGCTATGTTCCTAGAAGTCAGTGTTTCCTTCCTTCTCTTCCCCGGCCACAGGCTGCCCCCCCACTGTGAACATCACGTTCCCCATTACTAGGGAAACCGGGCAAGCAGAGTCTGAAAAGCCCCAGGTAAATTCATTTCCACCAGCGAGATGCATTTCTGAGCACACATTCTGACCTATGCGTCATCAGCCGCCTTCCCCTTCCTACGGGTGGAAAAGAGAGGCTGGGTGAGTCCCAAGGGTTTAAGCTATCTTTTCAGTATAAAGCAGTTAATTAAGTACTTCTCTTCTTAAACAATAAGACACCCACTTCATGTTTCTCCTTCCCACAGGGTGGGTTTTCACAGAACCATCCGCAGTTTCACCCCTTGCAACCAGGGAGTGTCTGCCAAAGGCTGGAGGTTGGGTTGACTGTCTAGAGCAGAGTTGTCAATGCAAACAGAATGTAAATGCCCAGGCTTCATTGCACTATTGTTCCTTTGCAGCCCCCAGGCCCAGCAACCACAGGCCACAAAACCCAGAAGTGGTCCAGCAGGAGGGTGCTGAGTGGTGGGATCAGGGGCACTTCGCAGAAGGAAGACAAGAGGGCACTAGGAGGGGGCTGCTGTGGCGGCACAGGCCATGGACCCTCTCCTGGGCAGAGAGGCTAGGGTAGGAGAGGTCCTGAGCTGGGAGAGGCATCAGTCATTAGGCTTGTTTGTATAAATCATGGGGTAGCTATGAGGCAGCTCCCTAACTTACTGAGGAGCAGAATGAGCAACGGGATAAAGTGGATCAAAGATTCAAGTATCGCCCTGGCTGGTTTGGCTCAGCGGTAATAGCGGCTGCCCTCGGACCAGAGAGACGTCGGTTCGGTTCCCGCTAAGGGCACGTGCCTCGGTTGCAGTTTGTCCCCAGGCCTGGTTGGAGTTGTGTGGGTGGCAACCAGACGATGTATGTCTCTCTCTCTTCCTCCCTCTCTCCCTCCCGCTCTATCGGAAGATAAATGCAAAAATGTCCTCAGGTGAGGATAAAAAAAAAAAAAAAAGATTCAAGTATCACTGTTAATAAACCTTTCTCGTGAGGGAAGGACCCAGGCTGGCCTCTCACTCTCTCAGGTGTTCATTGACTGCTTTTCATCTTCTCTCCTGGGAATTCTGTAGCAACTGACTGGACAGGGCATCTGATGATAGATGCTGAACTGCGGGATGTAGGGGAGGCCAGAGGAGAGGGAATTCGGAAATGCCAGAACATGTATGTGTCCTGAGGGTTCATTTTATGCATCAACTTGACTGGGTCAAGGGATGCCCAGATAGCTGTTAAAACATTTCTGGGTGTGTCTGAGGGTGTTTCCAGAAAACATTAGCATTCCTTGGGCTGGGACACTGATCCCTCCTGCCCTTGGACAGCGGCCCTCCTGGTCCCTGAGCCTTGGACTCCGGACTGGGAATAAATGACCCCACTGGTTCTCCTGGTTTCCAGCGTGCAGACGGCATATCCAGGGACCTCTTGGCCTCCATAAGTGCAGGAGCAAATTCCTACAACAAATCTCCTCTAAGATCTCTTTGTAGCCTTTTGGTTCTGTTTCTCTGGAGAACTCGACCATTTCCTAAGAATCCCTGGTACTCCAACTCCTTTCAACAACCACAAGCTTTATTTGAGGAAGAAAACCTCGAGATTTACTCTTAGCTGAGTGAAGAGGGTGACCAGACTTGCACTTCTATCTTGGCGTCTCCCATGCTTAGTTTTCTCTGCCCCACTGATGGCGTCTCCCATCAGTGGGGCAGAGAAAGGAAGTTGGCGGCCTGGGGTCCTCAGGCTCCCCTTGCCCGCTGGCGTGTCCGTGGTTACCAACCTGTCTACACTCTAGGATGCTGCCTCTTGTGCCAACTTCCAAGGAAGGGTAACTCCTTAGGTTTCAAAGTCACCGACATCAGCCCTGGCCGGTTTGGCTCAGCAGTTAGAGCATCGGCCCGTGGACCAAAGAGTCCCGGGTTCGATTCCAGCCAAGGGCACATACCTCAGTCGAGGGTCGGGGTTGTGCGGGAGGCAGCCAGTCAATGTATCTCTCTCACATCCATGTTTCTCTCTCTCTCTCTCTCTCTCCCTCCCACTCTGTCTGAAAATAAATGTAACAATATCCTTGGGTGAGGATTAAAAAAAACAAAGAAAACACAAAGGCACCGACATCCAAAGTCCGACTGAACATCAGAGGCAGGGCTTTGTGGAGGGGAGGGCTCCGGGGCCGGGTGGCAAAGCTCCTAAACCACGTGGAAGAGGCACCAAGTGTTAATGTGGGGATCGCAGTCAAATATTTTGTATTATACAGTTTGAAGGTCAATTTGCTCTTGCTAATGAGTTTTCAACATCCTTGCCTTTTTCGAATCCATCCGTTTGCCACCATTTTCATTCAGACTTAAATGCTAAACACACACGCACACACACATTTTCACTCTCTCCCTCTCTCTTTCTCACTAACCTCTGAACGTTTGTGCTTTATACCTGTGTAAAGTTCGGATAAAATATGACTTTTTCTCTCTTCGGTTTATTCTCAGCCTACTTCAAAGAGGCATTTCATCACCTTCTTCACAAGTCTTGACACAGCAGACGAGTGAAGTTCATTGGCTTCTCCTCAGTTCTTAATGGCTCCAAGGTACTTTCCTCGTTTTAATAAACGTGCGATTGCTCGGGTGACTGAGTTCACTATTCAGCAGTTCCAATGCAGCCAGCACCTACGGGGGAAGCCCTTCATGCAGAAGACGTGGCTTGTGTTGGAAATAATTGCAGCATGTTCTCCTGAATCTCCTCAGTGGGCAACCTTTCAACCTTTAAGTGTAGATTTGATTACTAAAAATGGTTAAAAGTCTTTCAAAATAAAGCCCAGTGTTCATGCAGAATAATACTGTTTGGTTTTTTTTTAAAGCAACAAATAAGGTATTAAAACCGTGTATTATTGTTAAATCCAAGCTGGTAACGACATCACCAAGGTCCCTTTTTGTTCTTCAGCAAACTGCTCTAACACGGAGGTGCTGGCCTCACCACCATAGAGGTCAGGGAGGTCGGCTGCAGGCCCTGTGCTCATTCGTGTGCTGCCAGTGTTCGATGGGCCAGGGCTCTGGACATGGCACCTGCAGTGGGCACAGCTCAAGTGAATGCCTCTTCTCCCACGGCCTCTAGAACTGCTGACCTAACTACTGAGATCTGTCAGAACTTTCTCAACCGCCATTCCCATTGCCTTCTTTCCTTCTGAGCCCTGCCTCTAGAATCAAATTATGACTTCCCACTGTGGATCCAAAGACCTTTATTAATCTCCAGTGCACAGCTCTCTGCTCCAGCAAAGCAGGCTAACCGGTCACTTCCAGTCCAATAATTCACTTTCTGTTTCCACGATCTTCTAAACTCGCAGGCACACTAAAGTCACTTGGGGGAACTTTATTTTATTTTTTTTAGAATGTTGGGTAGTACAGTGAGCCCTGTGATATTCTCCAATTAGGGCTGCTCTCTCCAACCTTTTTCTAGGAGGATTGCATCAGCAGTCTTGCTTCATCAGATTCAGCCTTCTTAGTCCTCCAACACTTGGGGAAACTTTAAAAAAATAAAAAGAAGCATCCAGGCTCCATCCCAGACGAATGAAATCATGCCTAGGGTGAGCCCTGGGCATACATAGTATTTAAAAAAAAGAATAAAATATATATATGTTTTTATTGATTTTTTAGGGAGAGATAGAAACATCGATTGGCTGTCTCCTGCATGTCCCCCACTGGGGACTGAGCCCAAAACCTGGGCATGTGCCCTGACCGGGAATTGAACTGGGACCTCTCAGTCCATGGGATGGTGCTCAATCCACTGAGCCACACTGGCCGGGCCATACATAATGTTTTAAGCTCCCCAGGTTATTCTAATGTTCAGCCAAGAACCAGAATAACAGTCTTCCTGCTATTCCTCAGGTCCCTGTCTCAGCCCCACAAGATCACCCTGGGGGTTCATTCTAAATGATCACTTACTGGCTAAAAATAAAATGATTGACTTAATTATTCTAGTTCATTGTTTTTATCCTGCTGTTTACTCACGAGGCTGGCTTGTAGATATTGTTTTTCTTACATAGGTTTTTTTTTTTTAATCCTCACCCGAGGACATTTTTGCATTTATCTTAAGATAGAGTGGGGGCAGGGGGGGAGAGACAGAGAAACATCGATGTGAGAGAGACACATCGAGTGGTTGCCACCTCACGACCCCAACCAGGGCCAGGGACAAACTGCAACCAAGGTACGTGCCCTTATCGAGAACCGAACCCGGGACTCTCCGGTCCGCAGGCCGACGCTCTAACCGCTGAGCCAAACTGGCCAGGGCTTACATAGGTTTTAATAACTATAAATTTAAAGGCAAGAACTGGCTTGATGTGCATAGCTTTGTTCGCATCCCTAATTTTGAGTTCTGCTTGTTTAACCCAATGTCTCCAGTAATGTGCCTGCCTTCCTCAGATCCATAAAACTGGTCATCTTGCATGGGTTGCTGGTAGAGGTCAACACATTATAGAGGTCAACCTGGTATTTTCTGCACCCCACTTTGTTTTCAATCTCTGCCACACATACTCCCGTTTTCCCCACTACTTCCCAAGTTGCAGCCTCAGGCGTCCTCTCGCCGGCACCCAGCACAGGCAAGCAGACTGCAAGTGCAGGAACAGCCACTGCCCAGTCCTGAATGAGGCGCCCCAGCCGCGCCCCGGGAACTGTTCACCTGGTCAACAATTCTCCTGCATCTACTGCATCAGCACCTTCCTGCTGGGCTTGTCATATGTTTCAAAGCACTTTTTAAGACCATCCCTCATTTGAGCCTCGCAACACCTGTGTAAACTGGGTAAAACATGGATTACCCTCACACTACAAACGAGAAACCGAAGCAAGATGAAAACTCTGGCCTCCTGACTTCCTTTCCAGGACTGTTCCCATTAAAATAACCCGTGATCTTATAAAAGCATAAAGAATGGTATATACCAGGTATTTTACATTACACAGAATTTACAGGGAAAATAACCACTGAATGACCCCAGCACCCTAGAACCACCATTGTTATTTTGGTGTGTTTTCTTACCCTTAAAAAATGCAATCAACTGCATACTGTGTATTTAAAACAATATTGTATAGTTTTGCTAACATTTTGTCAGTTTGAGTGGCTTTGGAGTAATTATATTATGGTTACAATGAGGCTCCTTATTCAGCAATGATGCTTGCCTCTCCAAGGTGCTTGTTCCGCTGGATTGAATCAATCACTCAGTAGGGCAAAAGCTGGAGAGAAGCCAGTCAAGGAAATGACCAGGAAGTTAAATCTTAAAATCTATGATTTTAGAGTTGGAAGTGACCTTACATTACCATCTTATTCAATGTGCACATTAGAATTAGGAAAATGAGATCTCCACAAATTAAGTGGCTTGCTCCAAATCAAGATGGTAGAGAATGCTAAGCTAGGACCAGAATCCAGTTTTGAATTCCTGCTCAAATGGTACAATTATTTATTATTATTATTTTTAAATTATTTCGTTAAACCTCATCTTGGGTATTTTCCCATTGATTTTTATTTTTATTAAAAAAAAATTTTTTTATTGATTTTTTTTTTAGAGAGAGAAGGAGAGGGAGAGAAACATTGATGAGAGAGAACATCAATTGGCTGCCTCCTGCATGCCCCCCACTGGGGATCGGGCCCACAACCTGGGCATGTGCCCTGACCGAATAGAACCAGCGACCTCTTGGTGCATGGGTCGACGCTCAGCCACTGAGCCACACTGGCCGGGCCCCATTGATTTTTAGATAGGGGGGAAGGGAGGGAGACAGAAACATTGATGCGAGAGACACACATTGATCGGTTGCCTCCCACATGACCCAGACCAGGGCCGGGGATCGAACCCGCAACCCAATTACGTGCCCTTGGCTGGGAATCAAACCCTCGACTGTTCAGTCTGCGGGCCGACGTTCTAACTGCTCAGCCACACCAGCTGGGCCCACTGTACAATCATTCATGGAGTGTCCACATCCCTAACAGCACGTGGCACCATGAGGGATCTAAAATAAGACGTGGCCTCCATTCCTGGGGAGCTTAATTTTTAGACTGGTTTCAAGATTTCACAGCAAAATACGGGCTTTGCTAATAAACAAAAACAAAGCCACATAGCCCAGTGAAGTTTCAGCCGCTTTTCTATTGGAGATGCAACCTGTCAATTTTCAAATCTGCAGCACACTGCTTTTGAGGCTCCTCTGATTAGACTGTATCTTTCTGCATTTAGTGGCTGGATGGTCTTAGGGCTGAAGTAAGTTTTTGTCTTGTAGAGGCAATTTGACCAAGTTGACAAAAGTCACTGTGTGTGTGTGTATGTATGTGCATGTGTGTGTATGAAATTGTGGTCAGTTATACACGTAAAAAAAAAAACTACAGCAGGGCCAGAAAGGGAGGAATAACACCCTAGAAAGTGACAAATGACTCCTTTTGCAAGATATAAAAACAACAGCACCTCCAGGTCCTCTGTGCAAGGGACAATAAGCTCTGGTCTCTGACAGTGCTCATGAAGTAGAAGTCCTTTAAGGGACCCTGATGAGGTGAAGCACATTCAGGTGAAGCCGACTTTCTCCTCTCCCAGCCATATTTGAAATGCCATGCTGTGTCACTGCTTGCCCATTCCCAAGTCACAGATCCTGGTGCAGGGACCACAGGACCTTCCCTCCCAACTACAGCTGATGGAACCGGGATGAGCACGTAACCAATGGGCAGCCAATCCAAGGGTTGGTTGAAAACATCTGTGGCCTGGTGTAGAAGGAGGAGCAGGGCCAGACCCCGCACCTTAGAATCTGAACCAAGGAAAACCAAGGGAACCAGAGCCACAGGGTGTCGCGGCATACAGGAACGTGTGGGAGCCAGGAGTACAGAAAAGGCAAAGTAAAAGTACAGACTGCAAGGAAGCAAAAAGCTGAGACATCAAGAGTCACGTGCTGCAGAGCAGCCTCCGCGGACACTGCTCCAGGCTCAGCCGCCTTTCTGGCCCTCTCTGGTGGGTCCCGTGCACCTCTTGATGGCTGCCATGCTGACACCTTCTACGTGTCAGGCTCTGTGCTCAGCACTTTCACAGATATCCCCTAACCTAATACCTCAGAGAGAGAGGTATCATTCTCCCTACTTTACCGATAAGGAAACCAGGCTCATGATGGTTAAATAATACATGTATGTCAGGTTACTTCTGCTGATACAGGACTTGAATCTAGGTCTGAGTCCATGCTCTAAACCCACGTGATGTGGCCTCAAGTTAAGGCCCTGTGAACTGCCTGCCTCCATCCCCCCATCCCTGACGTGACCTAACTTGACTGCCTTTTGCTTGTAAGAGCCCAACACTTCCCTAGTCAAAGAATGTGCTCTGTGTACAAATCCTGCTTCCTTTGTTGAGTGAAGGGAACAGGGTCAAAGGTAGCCACCAAGAACATGTATCTGAAGATAACAGAGTTCAGAATTCCTGGTCTAGAAGAGCCTGTGGGGAAAGATTTGCTTTTATTCTTTGCTACTGAGCAGCCTTTGGGCTACTAGCTGTTGAGGGAAGCTACAAGATGGAGGAAGGGACGGGGTGCTTTCTTGCCTCTACTCAAGAGGAAATCTGAGCAGAAATTTGGCTTCTTCATACCATTTAGAATGAACAGATAAAGGAACTCGGGTCCTTTTATATCAACAAGGCTTCTGCAGACAGACAGTGAACATTTGTTACTTGCCAGAAAGCCACAGGGTCTGGCCCTGGTTGACATAGGCACACACACTCAAATCTCTCAAAAATGCTTCAAAAAGCAGCCCAGCAGCCCCCCAGTGGGAACTCTGCAGACTGCTATTGCCGAGGGAAGTTATGTAAAGCACTGCCCTAGCTAGAGCCCAGCTATGGTGTTACCAACATCGAATATCTAGCAGAAAGGACCAGTCATCAGCTTTCACCTTCTAGACAATCAATTTCCATTTATTTTCACATCTGTGGCTGAACCAGAGGTTCATCTTATGGTGACAACGAAAAACCTAGTAAGCGGAGTGGATTTGGTTCCCGTCAACACCCGGATCCACGCTAGCGAGATGGTGCCCATTTGCGTGACAGCAGACTGCTTCGTCCAGAGGGCAGACTGATGAGCACGTTTCTGGCTTTTCCTCTTCTCTATCACATCTGCTCCTGACAACCAATCCTCAGGTACTTCTTTAACTGCTGAGTTAAATGCAGTTGCTCAGGAACCCTAATGGACCAAGCTTCTCCATACACTAAAACCTTTCTGTTGGACTTAATCTTTTCCACTGATCCATTTTACTTACCCTTTCTTGAATCTTAGGCAAACAAACTCTGTAATTTGGAGCTGGCCTGGAGTTCTACCTGGTGGAGGGGGAGGAGACCAGAATGTACCACAGCTGAACTCCCAGTCTGTACCAGGGCCAAAGATTAGGACACCTACTTCCATCTTTCTGGCACGGCCTTGCCCACCCCTTTCGCTCAGCTTCACGCCTCTTGCTTCATTGATATATGAACTGTGTTTACTTCTTGCCAAAGTCTGGGACCCTGCTGACTATAGTTCCTTGCAGAAGGGACTGTGGGATCTATCTGCAGCATTTTAACCCACGGGTCTCTTTCACTAGTAAGGTCCATGTCCTCAGTAAATCAATGCGTAAAAAAGAATTTTCCACGTTATATAGTCCAAGATCACACCTAGAATCCCTTCTCCAGCGTATTGTGGTGAATGCTTAAATCTGTTCGGAAAAGGGAATGCACCACCTAAAGGCAGTACTTTGATTCTTCTCCCTTTTCTTTAGGGAGATCAAGGTGCAAACCAGAGCTGGAGCTCACACTCAAGTTCCTAGTGGTTCACCCGCGAAACTAGAATTCCCAGAACCCCCAATTTTCTCATAGTAGGAGTCCAGATCCTAGCTGGAAAGCTCCCCATATGCCAGCATTCTGTTCCTCATCTGTCTCAGTGTGTTCTGTACCCTGGGGTTTCTTCATCACCTTCACACTGTAAGATATGGTCTCACAAACACTGCTTAGATCTCCCACGATTCCTGGTATTGCGGATATCACAGAGCAGATGCTGTACTGATTATTCAGAAGAGCAGCATGTTCAGACAGGACCTCCCCATGAGCAAAGCTGGCTGGGGTAATAAAGCTTTTTCCTAGTATGGTTATGCACAACCAGGCAGGGTAAAGGTTGGGCTACGTGATAAGGAAAAAAATGGGTCCTTCCCCTACCATTTCATCAACCGTGTCCTAACTACTTGCTGACCTTGTTTCCAGGCATCTCAGGAAGATTCAGGGGAAACAAGTGAGTGTGGGTATAAACAGCGTTTCTGCGTTCTCTGTCTTCCACCTCAGGCTCCAAGCAAGAGTAAAACAACAAAACAAATTGATTTCAGTCAAGTTTCAGCAGGAATGTCTCTGCTTTGATTTTGCTGCTTATTTGGCTTTGCCTGGATAGAAGCCAGAGAGAGATAGGATTTTGGCAGGAGAAGGAATGTATCACAAGATATAAAAAAATTTGTCTTAGCTCACGTTTTCTTTTTCACCCGCCTCACCTCGCAGGTGAAAATCTGAGATCTGTAAAGGGAAGGAAAGGGACTTATGCCCAACTGCAAGGCCACTTAAGAGCAGAACAAGGCTCAGATGCTCCCAGGTGACTGAATGACCCTGACAAAAGGACACATTGTAGCCAAGGCCCCTAAAAGCAAAACGGGAAGGAAGAGGCTATCCCAGTGTCTGGGGCTTGGCTCTCAGTGATCTCTGAAGTCTCCCAATCTGTCCACTGCCAATGCGGGAATAACCAGGTGGGTGAACACTCTGATGGCTCAAGAAAGATGCGTTGTCACACCAGCACCTCACCACTGAGGAGACGAAAGCTGGGCGTCCCCTGGCACTTTCTGAAATTCCAGAATGCTTCTGGAAAGTGCTGTGATCTTTTCTGCTGAGGACTGTCAAGAACATCAGACACCAGAAATGGAAAAGCCATCTTGTAAATAATAAGGAAGAATTGGAAGTAAATGACTCTAAGAAACGTGCTTCAGGCACAAATGTTAGGCTGTTCTGTCATTTCCCTGGGATCTCTAGCTTTTAAAGCTGGGCTGAGAACACTGCTCCCGTCTTTTTAACCAGGACCTCAGCAGCGGTTTCCAGCAGTTTAAATGCCAGAGAAGCTGAATGCTGCAAATCAAGCTGGTGCAAGGGAAGCACTGCTCTCCTTAAGAAGCAGTCAGATTTCTTGCTCACCCAATAATTAACAAAATGTACTTAAAAGAATTAGTCTAGGAAACCTAGGAAAGCCATACTGAGCTATGATTTGGGGACAGGCAGTTCATTAGCACATGAGCGGACTTTAGCTGGTGTCTAGAGGAGCGGGAACATGGACCAAGGCTTGAGCCCTTTCTTCTAACAACTGTCTTACCATCAGGGACCGGTGAAGGGCTCGGTGAAACACGCTCTGCCTCAGATGGGCTCCAAGCTGCAATCATTCTCAATCTATTACCCTGTGACGAATTACCAGAGGCCAAATCTTGCTTTCCTATCTCTCTGCAATTTCTGCTTAGGTCACATTTTTGAAAAGATGGGGATGCTGGGCTCCTTCCCAGGTCTTTCTGGGTTTCAAAATGTGGTATTCTTGTGATGCTATGAAGTTCCCAAACTCAAGCATGTCTCTAGTCAAGCGCATAGGACCCCAAACGCATCAATGTGCCAATCAACAGTGATTACTGCGGGTGTGGAGGGGCTCATGGGCCTTTCTCTCGCCCTGGGTGAGCCTTGATAACCGAGAGAGGGAGGTTCACAAAACTCCCCCTCCGCTGCCCTCCCCATACCATTGATTGGCCTCTAGACTTTCAGTGTTAACGCCTAGGCCAGAGGTTTCGAGACCACTTAGGAGGGGACCTGGGGGGTCAGGCGGCTGTCCAGACGTGTCAGTCTCACCCCCACAGCCGCCACTGTGGCCCGAACGCAGGTGGTCCTTGAGTGTCTGTTTGTAGCGGAAGCTCCGGCCGCAGTAGGCGCAGGGGTAGGGCCGCTCGCCCGTGTGGATGCGCTGGTGCTTCATGAGGTGGTGCTTGCGGATGAAGCTCTTGCCGCAGTGCGCGCAGCTGAAGGGCCGCTCGCCCGTGTGCAGCCGCCGGTGGTTCAGCAGGTGCTCCTTGCGCATAAAGCTTTTACTGCAGTCAGTGCACGGGTAAGGACGCTCGCCCGTGTGGATCATCTGGTGGCGGATCAGGGCCGAGTGGCCATTGAAGTCAATGCCACACTGAGGGCAGGAGAAAGGCCGCTCCTGCGCATGCCCGCGCTGGTGGAGCAGGAGGCTGATTTTCAGGCTAAAGCTCCGGCTACACTGTGAGCAGCGGAAGGGCCTCTCGCTGGCATGAGCTCGCCGGTGGCTGGTGAGGCGGGCCTGGTCCGCAAAGCGCTTGGGGCAATCAGGACAAGGGAAAGGGCGCTCAGTGCTGTTATGGACCCGGAGGTGATAGGTGAGTCTTGACGGGTGAGTGAAAGTCCTGGCGCAGTGTGGGCAAGTGGGGGGTGCCTCACTGGCGTGGGCCTGGGAATTGCTGCCGAGCTCGGCTTGCTGAGCAAAGTGCTTGGGGCACTGGGCACAGGATAAGGGATGCTCAGCAGTGTGGCTACACTGGTGGGTCAGCAGCATGTCTTGGCTGAGGCTCTTGCCACAGTGGTGGCACGAGAACATCTGCTCCCCCGCTGGAGGCGGCAGGGGGTAGCTACCCAGCTGAGTGAAGGTCACTTGTCCCTCAGAGGCTTCTGCCAGGTCAGTGGTCGGATGTCCAAAAGGTGTCATGGATGCAGGCTGCTGGCTTTTGAAAGCAACATCTGAAAAAGTATCCTTTGCTGCTGCTGCCGGTGGAGAAGAGAAGGTAACGGGAACCTCGGGGCACAAGGAGGCTCTGGCAAGGCCTTCGGCTTTGATGACAAGCTGTTCATCTGAAAGAAAGGATACAGAGTCATACCCACCAGCAAGTCTCACAGCAACTCTGAGCATTCCTCCCCAGCTCTCAGACTGCTCTGAGCTCTCAACTAGCTCTGATAAGAAACTCAGTGGAGGGCTGAGATAATCACCAAGCTGTCCATGGTCCCTATGGCAAATCTAAACCTCTTCAATGCTCTGTTTGGAAAAGCAACAACCTTGGCATCAGTCTTCCAAGCATTACTTTCATTATGTTCCTCTTCTGCTCACAAACTTTGAAAGAATCTCTGTTGCCTATTGTGATGGCCTCAAATCATGTATTAATCTACTCTTATTCCCCTGTATTCTGCCAGATAAATCCTTCACGATTGTTAGCTCTCTCTTTACCGTCCCTGAAAATGAAGAGCACATTTCTGCTTTGCATCTCTGCTCATTCTGTCCTTCCGTTTGTAGAATGTATCCACTCTCTCCAATTATACCCAGCCACATCATGCCAGTCTCCCAAGGCATAGTTCTGGCTTCACAGCCTTCCTTAGGCCTTATCTAAAAACATAAACTAAAACCGATGCATGTTCTCCAAACTCCTTATTTCTTGTATTAAGTCATCCATCCCACTCACCCTTGACACTTAACAACAGGCAGACCTAGTATTGATATGTGTGTCCCCAATATAAATATCTTTTTTTTAAAATCCTCACCTGAGTATATTTTTCCATTTATTTTTATATAGAGTGGGAGGGGAGAGAAAGAGAGAAACATCGATGTGAGAAAGACACAACGATTGGTTGCCTCCCACATGTCCCCAACCAGAGATCAAACCCTCAACCGAGGTACATGACCTTGACTGGGAATCGAACTCGTGACTCTTTGCTCCTTGGGCCAATGCTCTAACTGCTGAGCCAAACTGGTCAGGGTCCCAATATAAATATCTTGAAGAGCAGAAACTGTCTTATTTACTTCCTAGAGTCTAAAAGAACATAGGGAATAGAATATATTAAAAATCAGGTTGCGTCTGGCTAGTTGGCTCAGCGGTTGAGCGTCAACCCATGAACCAAGAGGTCGTCAGTTCGATTCCTGGTCAGGGCACATGCCCAGGTTGTGGGCCCAATCCCCAGTGGGGGGCATGCAGGAGGCAGCCAATCGATGTTCTCTCTCATCGATGTTTCTATCTCTCTCTCCCTCTAACTTCCTCTCTCTCTAAAAAAAGCAATAAAAGGAAAAAAAAATTTTTTTTTAAAATAAAAATCAGGTTGCATTCCATTACATAAACAATCAGGTCCCTTCTGACCTTCAGATTCTCTTCTGTAATTCAGATGGCAAAATATAGATGGTGCTAACTACCTCAGAAGGAAGATAATTTGTTTTGTTTCCCATCATTGTTTCTCCTGAGGGCCAGCTCCTTATTGACCGACCCATTTGTGCCTCCCAAACAACATTTTTTCCTCCACTGCTTGTCCTGTCCCGTCTTTTTGTTCTATCCTTTCTCCGTGATCTTTAAACGTTCTTCTGTCTTTCCCCAACCTCATATTTTTGGTCTATCTGCATGCACTTATTTTTCTTCCTCTGACCATTCTAATTTGTTTTTACAGTTAAGAGTATGTTTTCTCACTTTAAATTAAATCTTAGTTTGATTTTGGTTTCATTTCTTACTTGAGCATGTCATTTTCTTCCACTTTTCCCACTTCCTTGCCTCCACAACCCATTTCACCTGCTGTGTCTTCAGTCGGTCCTGGCATAAGCTGGACCTGCGCAGGAAGGTCTCTTCGATTCATTACTCACCAGCATAGGTACCCTTGTATATGTCACTCTGCTTGGACTCCTGTGGGGCCCCAACCTGGGGCTCTTCCTCTTGTTTAATCCAAGACAGAATATCTGATGTTGAAATGCCAGGTTCTATTTGTGGAGGAAAAAGAGAATGGCCTTCAGGGACTTGAATCAGAAAGTGAAAATAATCTGGTTGGTTTGTTGAATAGTACACAGTTTGCCCAAATTTAACTCTAACTATAACAACAAAACTAAAGTAGCCTTTAAAAAAAAATGCACACAGCCCTGGCCGGTTTGGCTCAGCAGTTAGAGCGTCGGCCTGTGGTCCGGAGAGACCCGGGTTCGGTTCCCGCTAAGGGCATGTACCTTGGTTGCAGTTTGTCCCTGGCCCTAGTTGGTTGTGCGGGTGGCAGCCACTCGATGTGTCCCTTTCACGTCGATGTTTCTCTCTCTCTCTCTCTCTCTCTTCCTCTCTCTCCCTCCTACTCTATCTGAGCAGAAAATGAAAAAATGTCCTCGGGTGAGGATAAAAAAAAAAAATGCACACAACTCCTAGAGAACCAGTTCAAAATGAAATCAAATTTATTTTTACATGATGTACTCAGCTTGATTCACTATTGTCAGTGAGCTCATTTCAAAACAAATCCATTTTTATTTTGGAGATGACATCCTGAGATAACCTAAAATCCATAGTACCTTTCATTTCATTATCAAAATTATTTATTTTTTTTAATCCTCACCCGAGGACATTTTTTCATTTATCGTCAGATAGAGCAGGAGGGAAAGAGGGAGGAAGAGAGAGAGAGAGAAACATCAATGTGAGAGAGTCACACTGAGTGGTTGCCACCCACACGATCCCAACCAGGGCCGGGGACAAACTGCAACCGAGGCACGTGCCCCTAGCGGGAACCGAACCTGAGTCTCTCTGGACTGCAGGCCGACCCTCTAACCACTGAGCAAAACCGGCTAGGGCTCTCTTTATCTTTTTTGGTCTCAGCTTTATTATGAAATAAGGAATATTCTCTCCATTTAAGTAGAGAGGGTCCACAGATGTTAACTAGGCAATAAGTATTTATGGTGAAACACCACATTTTCAAAGTTTGGCTTTAAAATACAGCAGGAAAAAAAAAGCAAAGAAACAAGATTGACCAAAAACTTTTTTCTTTTCTTTCTTTATCCTCACCTGAGGACATTTTTCCATTTTTTTGTTCAGATAGAGTGCGAGGGAGAGAGAGGAAGAGAGAGAGAGAGAGAGAGAGAGAGAGAGAGAGAGAGAGAGAGAGAGAGAAACATCGACGTGAAAGGGACACATCAAGTGGCTGCCTCCCGCACGACCAATGAGGGCCGGGGACAAACTGCAGCCGAGGTACATGCCCTTAGCAGGAACCGAACCCGGGTCTCTCTGACTGCAGGCCGATGCTCTAACCGCTGAGCCAAACCGGCCAGGGCAAAAACTTTTTTCTTTTCAAAAAAATTTTTTTCTTTATTGATTTTTTAGAGAGAAGAAGGGAGAGAGAGAGAGAGAGATAGAAACATCAATGAAAAGAACACTGATCAGCTGCCTCCTGCATGCTCCGCACTGGGGATCAGGCCCACAACTTGGGCATGTGCCCTGATCTGGAATTGAGCCGGCGACCTCTTGGTGCATGCGACGCTCAACCACTGAGCCACATAAGCTGGGACAAAAACTTTTTTCTTCAATGTTAATTAAAAAACAAACACGCTTCCAGAATTACAAAGTGAGGTCAGTTTAAATACAGACTTGACTCCTCAGAAACATATTTTTCAGGTTCCCAATTCTAGACTCTCTCTAAGAGATCATATTATGTTTGCCTATTAAATGATACAGGCCATTGTTTCCTGAACACTGGGAGGGGGGAGAATAGTATTTGTAAGTCCCTCAGACCTTGGGGGTTCTTTTAGAAAGAAAAAGAACCTTCTCCAGAAGCTTTACACATAACGTGCCTCATCTGGCCCGTGAGAAACACCTGTGCTTGCTATCCCAGCCGAGGCCTATATAACCCTTTTTGGCCTAAAAGGACAAGCTGGCAGGCTGACAGGTCCAGAGAGTAAATTCATGCTCCCTATATTATTTCTCAGAAAAGCCTTGCAGGCAGGCTATGGCTTTATTCCTAGAAAATGAGAACTCGCTGGTTTTCCCAATGCTTTCAATCCGTCAGAGACCACTGCAATCTAAAGGCATATCCAAAGCAGAAGCAAGAGCTTGGACAGGACTAAGGCCCCAAAGACTGTCAGGTTACTCACAGAGACCGGACACAGGTTTTAGCACATGTAGCAGGTTGTCTTTCCAACATCCTACTTTGAGCTACAAGGCTGAAATGTATTAAACATACTCCAACCTTACCTTTCCTTTTTCTTCCAGATTTTACACACACACACATTAAGAAGCAGGAGGGAAAAGGCTAGGTATAAGGAAAAGGATCTTTTAACAGACATCCAGAGGATGAACTTTCTATTCATCGATGATCTAAGACTTTTAAAATGCTTAACTGCTGTCCTGGCCAGTGTGGCTCAGTTGGTTGGGCATTGTCCTGTGCACCAAAAGGGCACCGGTTCGATTCTGGCAGGGCACATGCCCAGGTTGCAGGCTCAGTCCCCAGCAGGAGGCATGCAGGAGGCAGCAGATACATGTTGATGTTTCACTCTCACATCGATATTTCTCTCTCTCTAAAAATCAATAAAAAATCTTCAAAAAATGCTTAATTGCTTCTCTGCATTGAGTTTCTGAGTAATGAGTTATTGCTCTAGAAACCTCAAAGTGATTCAGGTGGCTTTGACATTTTTTGTGGTTTGTTTATCATTATGAACTCATAGAATGTTATACATTTGATGAGTTTCAATCCATTGTAGTCATTATTATTAAAGAAAAAAATTTTTTTTCTTCATTGATTTTAGAGAGAGGAAGGGAGAGGGAGAGACAGAAACATTGATGAGAGAGAATACCAACTGGCCGCCTCCTGCATGACCCCCACTGGGGATCAGGCCCACAACCTAGGCATGTGCCCTGACCAGGAATTAAACCAGCGACCTCTTGGGTGCATGGGTTGACGCTCAACCACTGAGCCACACTGGCCGGGCTCATTATTCTTTTTGATGCTCAAATTGTCCCTTCTTTTTTTCTTTTTAATTATAAATTTTGTATTCTCTACTTTTAATGTTTAGTATTTCTTTTTAAATGTGATTTTACTGATTTCAGAGAGAGGAAAGGAGAGGGAAAGAGAGATAGAAACATGGATGAGAAAAACATCATTTGACTGCCTCCTGCATGCCCCCCACTGGGGATGGAGCCCGAAACCCATACATGTGCACTGACCAGGAATCAAACCAGGACCTCTTAGTCCATGGGATGACACTCAATCCACTGAACAACACCGGAGGGGCCTTTTAAAATTTCTTCTTTTTTTTTTTTAATCCTCACCCGAGGACATTTTTTCATTTTTTGTTCAGATAGAGTGGGAGGGAGAGAGAGGAAGAGAGAGAGAGAGAAACATCGACGTGAAAGGGACACATCGAGTGGCTGCCACCCGCACGACCAACCAGGGCCGGGGACAAACTGCAACCGAGGTACATGCCCTTAGCGGGAACCGAACCCGGGTCTCTCTGGACCGCAGGCCAACGCTCTAACCGCTGAGCCAAACCGGCCAGGGCTAAAATTTCTTATATGACTAACTATTCCAGGTTCACCTTGGACATTTCTGCTCCAAGGACACAATCAATGATCTCTAAGAAATGGAATTTAGAGACCACAGTCTGGATGATAAGGATGCTAACTGCTAAAAGGTTGTCATTGCTTCCAGGCATTTTCAATGGATAGAGCTATAAAAATACATACCTTTTAGAAAAAGAAAAGTGTCATGAGTTTATATTCATATTTAAGATTACAAGATTTTAATTAAATCATTTGATTTAATACTTGTATCTTTTCTCTCTTACCCTGAAAATGTTGGTTCCTAATGACATTAACATGATCTCTGCTTTTCTGAATATATATTTCAAAATAAGCCCTGGCCGGTTTGGCTCAGCAGTTAGAGCGTCGGCCTGCGATCCAGAGAGACCTGGGTTCGGTTCCCGCTAAGGGCACGTACCTCGGTTGCAGTTTGTCCCCGGCCCTGGTTGGATCGTGTGGGAAGCAGCCACCCGATGTGTCCCTTTCACTTCGATGTTTCTCTTCCTCTCTCTCCCGCCCACTCTATCTGAACAAAAAATGGAAAAATGTCCTCGGATGAGGATAAAAAAAATATATATATAATAATAATAATACCAATATTATGAACAAAAATATGAACTCAATTTAAATTTGTGTGTGCGGCTCTTTTGGTCTTTAGGGTATATTCCTTTAGGGATATATAGTTAAAATACTATATTTTAAGTTATTTGAAAGAAACCTACTCTATGTATTTGTCACCAACATGATACACAGTTTACTTATTTCAGCATGTTTGAGTTTTTTTTTAAATTTAAGTAAAATATTTACAAGGTTTCAAAATCAAAACTACAGCCTTGGCTGGGTGGCTCAGTTGGTTGGGGCATGGTCATGTACACCAAAAAGGTTACGGGTTCAATTCTTGGTCAGGGCACATACCTAGGTTGTGGGTTTGATCTCAGGTCGGGGTGCATATGGGAGGCAACTGATAAATGCTTCTCTCTCTCTCTAAAATCAATAAAACATATCTTCAGGTGAGGATAAAGAAAAATAACAACAGCCCTGGCCGGTTTGGATCAGTGGTTAGAGAGTCGGCCCGAAGACCAGTGACTCGCTGGTTCAATTCCGGTCAAGGGCACATACCTTGATTATGGTTCATCCCCGGCCCTGGTTGGGTCGTGCAGGAGGCAATCAGTTGATGTGTCCCTCTCATGTCTCTCATGTCGATGTTTCTCTCTCTCTCCCTCTCTTCCACTGTATATGAAGATAAATAGGAAAATATCCTCGCGTGAGGATTGAAAAAAAAAAAAAAAGAAAAACAACAACAAAAAAAGAACTATAAAACATGGTACATTCAGAGAGGTCTAGCTTCCTCCTCCAGTCTCTCTCTTCCTGAACAGGTAGCACATATACAATGGAATATTACTCAGTCATAAAAAAGAATGTAATTTTGCCACCTGCAACAACGTGGATGGACCTAGAGGGTATTATGCTGAGTGAAATAAGTCAGACAGAGGAACACAAATGAAAGATGATTTCACTTAAATGTGGACTCTAAAGAACAAAACAAACAAACAAGCAGAATAGAAACAGAAGCACAGAGAACATTTTGACAGTTGCCAAATGGGAGGGTGGTTGGGGGATGGGTGAAGAAGTAAAGGATTAAGAAGTAGAAATTGGGCCCTGGCTGGTTTGGCTCAGCAGTTAGAGCGCCAGCCCGCAGACCAATGAGTCGCGGGTTTGATTCTGGTCAGGGGCATGTGCCTTGGTTGCGGTTTGTCACTGGCCCTGGTCGGGGTCGTGCAGGAGGCAGCCAGTTGAATCGATGTTTCTCTCTCTCTCTCTCCCTCCCACTTTATCTGAACAAAAATGGAAAAATATCCTTGGGTGAGGATTAAAAAAAAAAAAGTAGAAATTGGTAGTTACAGAATAGTCACAGAATGTACGGTACAGCACAGGTATATAGTCAATAATATTGTAATAACTATGTATGGTATCAGATGGGTACTAGAATTATCAGGGTGATCACTTAGTAAGTTATATAATGTTTAATCACTGGGTTGTACACCTGAAACTAATGTAATATTGTATATCAATTGTAATTAAAAATTTAAAAAAATTTAAATTGAAAAAAAAAACCAAACAAAACTTGCCACCTCTTTAAAAAAAGAAGTCTCCCCAGGACTACAAGATTGAGAAATAAATTTATTTTACTTTTGGGTCATTCCAAAATCTTGGCTTGAGTCCACGGCTTTCAAACTAGAAGAAGGGATGGATAATGGACTTTCAGTAATTATTTCACCTGAACTTCTTGTGTAAAGTTTTTCTCTAAAGAATTCTAAAAACCCAGAGTTCAGTATTAAAACTATCAGTGACCAAATAATGGCCACATACACACAGCTGGTCTGCAGTTTGGCCTTAGTAATAGAGTTAAAGGAGAATTTCAAGTTTAGATTTTTCTGTATTCTCCCATTCACTAGGATTCTCTACTAATTGTATGCAATTTTATCTGAGATACTAGGTATCAATGACTATTCCATATGAGGATATAATTTCTCTTTCCCTTCATCAGATTCAGATGATGGTGATGGAGAGAGCATAAAATGAACTCCACTGCCCAGCTGGTGTGGCTCAGTGGATCAAGCGTCGTCCCATGGACTGAGAGGTCCCGGTTCAAGTCTTGGTCGGGGCACGTGCCTGGGTTTCGGGCTCCATCCACAGTGGGGGGTGTTTGGGAGGCAGCTGATCGCTGTTTCTCTCTCACATCGATGTTTCCATCTCTCTCTCCCTTCCTCTCTCTCTAAAAAAAAAAAAAAATCAATAAAATGTTTTTTAAAAAATTAACTCCATTCTACCTATTTTTATTTAATTATAATTCACAGTTCTTCTGAAAGCTCTAAGATGGAATAGCAAAATTATGGGTTTTATTTGATAAGAAATATGGATAAAATCCAAATGCATTTTAGAGAATTAAGTACCTCAATATTCTAATATAAACACACTGGTCTAACAACAAATTTCATGGTATATTAAAATTGATTAAAATATGATGATGTTAGAGAAGAGAGAAGCTGCTTGCCCAAAAATAAAAAAAATTGATTTTTTTTTTCTATTAGAGCAAGATGATCGCTTCTCAGCCTTTTGGCTAAGACCAAGTGTAGAATAAGATGAAAAAATGACTTAAATAGAGTTAAGTGGAGAATAATCTATCAAAAAGATGTTTTAGTAGTTCTGTCACTAAAGAAGACTAGAATTAGTATCCACCTAGTATTCATGTGAAATGATCTGTTATGCACCTTAAGGACCAGTTTAATACTTCTCTACTGAAAGGAACCAGGACTTTTTAAATGTGTAAGGAGAGAGGAAATCTACATAGGCCTCTGTTAGAAAGGCCTGCTTGCAAGGTTGGCCCCTGGCTGGCAAACAGTTACCTATGCTGATACGAAACTCCCCCTGAATGTTAAGAGTGCCTCAGTGGGCCTACACTGTATTGTGTAGCTTATGCTGAACACCTGCTTTCCTTCTGGGAGTCTGGAATTTTGGTGTGTGCTTGGCAGAGGGTGCCTACGTGCCCAGCTCCCATGAAAACCTTGGGCACTGAATCTCTAATCAGCTTCTCTGGGAGACAACACTCTGCCAAGTGTCACAAGCCTGTGCTGGAGGAAGTAAGTGAGTCCTCTACAGCGCAGAGGACTCTGGAAGCTCCTCTGGTTTCCTCCAGACTTTGCCCTGTGCTTTTTATCTTTGCTGTTTTGCTTTGTATCCTTTCGCTGTAATAAATTTTAGCCCCAAGCACGTCTATGTGATGAGTCCTGTGTGTCTTCCTAGTGAATTACCGAACCTGAAGGTGGTCTTGGGACCCCAAACACAGCCTGGAACTTTTTTTTTTAAAAGAAAACAAGTATCGAGACAGTACTAGAATGACACAGGAGACAATTTAAAGTCCCCTCACTTGCCAAGTTGACAGTTTGAACAATACAAAGAAAATAATTGACTTAGTAAGAATTCTTCAATATATAGTTAAACATAAAAGTGGGGAAATTATAAAGGGTTTTAAAGCTAGACACATTTGAAGGTTTTTTTCAATGCTATAGACTGGTCCACATCTTATGACTCCTATCCTCAAGTTCTGGTAAATGTCTAGGTTGTTAATCACCAATGAAAGCTAAACTATAAAGAATCAAAGCACAGTATTAAGTAAATTCAAAGCTTACACTGTTTAGTTTTAAGTAAAAATGTATAAACGTATATATGTAGACTACCCACAAGTTGACAAGATGGCAGTTAAATGAGACTTTCATACGTCATTACAAAACCAATTTACTTACATCTTTTCCATTCATCCCAAAAGTAAAATGACACACTGATTTATACTTGCTGAGGGCTATGTCAGGTAACTAATAACAGACTACAGAGTTATTTCCAATAATGAATCTCTCTGATCAAGTCACCCATCTTTATTTGTGATATGATTTCAGACTCATTATATATATATATATATATATATATATATATATATAACCATGACATAGACATTAATCAAATTCAACCTGTTACATTGCCCAAATACTATCACCTACACATTCTTTTTTATTTTATTTTTTCCATTTATTGATTTTTAGACAGAGAGGAAGTGAGGAGGAGAGAGAGATAGAAACATTGATGAGAGAGAACATCGATTGGCCACCTCCTGCATTCCCCGCACTGGGGGTCAGGCTCACAACCTGGGCATGTGTCCTGACCGGGAATCGAATCGGCGGCCTCTTGGTGCATGGGTCGATGCTCAACCACTGAGCCACACTGGCCAGACCACCCACACATTATTAAAAATAAGATAATGTGTGGCAGATACATGCTTTCCTCAGAGAGAATGTTCACTTAAGATTTGAGCATTTCTTTTTATGTAAAATTTACCTCAAAGGGAAAAAACCTGAACTCTAGGTTAATGATATTCATGTTAAACTACTTAGGGGGACATGGGTTGGTGTCTGTACTGATTTTGAAATACATTGAAAATAGGATGAACGGACTGATGGACGGACAGAGGGGTGTAGAGATGGGTATATATGTGATAAGAAAGACTAAAATATTAGTAGTAGAATCTAAGTGACAGGTATCTAGGTGTTCACTGTTAGTAGTTTGACTTTTCTGTTTGAAAATTTTTGTAATAAAATGTTAGAATAGCCCTGGCTGGTTTGGCTCAGCGGTTAGAGCTTCGGCCTGCGGTCCGGAGAGACCCGGGTTCGGTTCCCACTAGGGGCATGTACCTCGGTTGCAGTTTGTCCCCCGCCCTGGTTGGGTTGTGCGGGAGGTGCTCACTCGATGTGTTCCTTTGGCATCGATGTTTCTCTCTCTCTCTCTCTCTCTCTCTCCCTCCCTCCCTCCCACTCTATCTGAACAAAAAATGGAAGAATGTCCTCGGGTGAGGATAAAAAAAAAAATAAAATAAAATGTTAGAATAAAATAACAGTGTATAGGACAGGGATGGGGTTGTGAGAAGTGCATCTAGTAGAGACACCTGGAGGATGAACTTTCTGTGAGCTTTCTATCCAGCAAAGAACAAAAATGGCATGAGATTTTTTCCTGCTAGCAGAGGCAGGACTTGAGAGAGACAATACAACTGGACGCTGGCTAGCAGTCTTCCCCACACACTATCAAGCAGCTGCCAAATGAAAATACTAGGGAGGGTTACTTAAGGATACCTGGCTCCCACACTGGGCAACCTCTGTTAGGTGCAGCTCTGAGGGACCTTGCAGATCCCAGCCCCTGCAGCACTTCTCAACGACCAGGTGTACAGTCCCTGGAAGCCTCTTCCCTCCAGACAAGCACCTCCACTTGCTCTGACATCTAAGGATGTGTTTATTTTACTAAACAGGACTCACAACCTGTCATGGAATGCAATTATCAGCCCTCAGAAGTGTGGTACTGATGGGTGAGGGCATGGGACAAGGTGGTCTCTCAGCTCACTCTCACTGAGAGGCTCTGGAAGCCCCTAGGCCTGCTTTCTTAGTCCTGAACCATCATCTCTGACCAGGAAAGGGAGACAGGAGTGGTGAATCTCTCCTCCTGCTTACCTTCACTGGGGTCGGTGGGAATCTCACTTTCCTCTGGCCCCGCCTGGTCCTCCGTATTATGTTCTCCTTCTGGCTGAATCTGAGATAAGACATCAGGTTGATTCATGGCATAATCTAGGAGGAAGAAGGGAAAGGGGGTATGACAAAGAGATAAATGAAAATGACAACTAATTGCCATCAAGGTTGAGCTGAAGGCTTTGAAGTCCACAGTCTAAGGGGATTTCTTTTAGATTCTAGATCACTTCTCCCCATCCATTCACCTCCAACTATGGATGATATCTGTTAGGAAAGCAGGTAGAGAGGTAATGTGTGGGAAAAGCCCACACGCTGCTTTAGCACGGCCCACCTGCTACTTCCATTGAGTAAGAGTGACAGGGTGTCTCAAGGGGAGGGATCAAGGCCCTCTCAAAGTGCGGCTATGCATGGAAACCACTGCAGCTGGCACACCCATAACCTAGAACTTCATTCTCTGTCCTATGACTGGCACAAGGAGAAATTATATTTCCTATGTAGCAAGGGTGAACTGGAAATCTTTGGCTTGGAACCAGAACCTGAAGTGTGTAAGGAGAGCATGAAAATGAGGACCACTGCAGGAAAAGGGACTGTTTTGAGCCCTCTTGGGGCTGCTGTCACCTCACTCACAAGGTGCCAACTCAGCCTCACCCATGGAGATGAGAGACTCGTAGTTGCCCTTCATGATATTCTTGTAAAGTTCCTTTTGCCATTCTTCTAACTTTTCCCACTCTGGAGTGGAAAAGTAGATGGAGATATCATCAAATGTCACAGGCACCTGAAATCACAACGACACGGGGGTCAGTCCCTCCCACTGCAATTCAATCATTCAATAAATCTATACGAAGTGCCTTCTAGTTATAAAAATTATGTGAGCTGCTGAAAGGATACAGGAAAAAATTAAGACACAGATCCAACCTCCAGGAGTTGACAATGTTTTCAAGGAGAAAGGTTATAAGCTTCAGGGCTACTGTCACTCAGAGAGAGGTACAAATGAGAAGCAGTATTTAATTCACACAACACGATATATTCTGAATATCCACTAAGTACAAGCTTATCCTAAGCACCAAGATTATAAAAATAAGCTTCCTGCCCAAAGGAGCACATGGCTGTATTCAGATTAATGACATGGACAAGGAATTTTGAAAATAGCTATACTGGGGCTGTGCTGAGTCTAGAAGAGATAGGACTCTGGCTAGGGAGGTTATAAACAGGATAGAACCATAAATTGCTTGTTTTTATATCTTGCTCAGCACCAAAAATTGGTCTCAGGTCAAGTAGATACTCAATAGTTTATCTTTATCTAACCTCACTACACAAAAGATTTGTGATAGCTTACAACAAAAATACAGATGATAAATAATGACAAAAATAAAAGATCAGGATGGGCTTCTGGTTCAAGGTTGTGAACTAAGCACACACGTACTTCCCTTCCTTCCCAGAGTTCCACTGAAATGACAGTTCGTAAGATAGAGAGGGACCGCATCTACAACAGCACCAAGAAGGAGAAGGAGAGGCCATCACTAGATCAGAATTCTCAATGAGTTTCTCACTGAGACCCAGAGGACGGGCGCGTGCTGGGGGCCGAGGTGTAGAGGAAGCGGCACCTCCCTGTGCACAGGAAAGGGCTGTAGGTGAGGAGCCCAGAGAATCTAAGCTCAAAGCTGGCAGCTACAGGAGTAGGGGTGCAGTGACAGCAAGCTGCAGTTCGAAGGTCTATCTTTAGAACAGCGGGCCCCCACTGTCATCCGCATCAGCCCTGGCAGAGTGAGGTAGCAGCAGCCTTCACCACACAGCTGAAACCACAAAACTCATCTGTGAAGAAATTTCCCCACCTGCCTAGAGACAGCATGGGATTCCAGTATGGGTGCTGACAACTAGGAGTACCACCTTACTCCTGGCCTCTGGGTGGTCCCTGCACTGCCTATTTGCTCCTTACCAAAGCACCTTAAAGTGAAGCCCATCTGTGTGGAGCACCCACAGATCCAGCCTGCTCCTGCAAAGGGAAGATCCTTTGGTTAAACAGACTTAATCAGTGGCAGAGAAGACATGCCAGCTTCCTATAATTAACCTACTAACCAATCAAATCATCCACTTATAAATATGAATATACAACCAAGGATTACTCAATATTAAAAAAAAAAAGAGCCCTGGCCAGTTTTGCTCAGCGGTTAGAGCGTTGGCCTGCGGTCCGGAGAGTCCCGGGTTCGGTTCCCGCTAAGGGCACGTACCTCGGTTGTGATTTGTCCCGGCCCCCCTGGTTGGTTGTGCAGAAGGCAGCCACTCGATGTGTCCCTTTCACGTCAATGTTTCTCTCTCTCTCTCTCTCTCTTCCTCTCTCTCCCTCCCACTCTATCTGAACAAAAAATGGAAAAATGTCCTCGGGTGAGGATAAAAAACAAACAAACAAACAAACAAAACACTAATAGCACCAAGATGAACAAACACTACAAACAATCCTAGAAAAAAAACAATAAACTGCAAATCAAACAAACTTCTAATACACAGCCGCAGAGAAATTCAAACACATATTGCATCCATTAAAAAATTTAGGCTGCGCCCAGCCGGTGTGACTCAGTGGCTGAGCATCGACCCATGCACCAAGAGGTATCAGTTCGATTCCCAGTCAGAGCACATGCCCAGGTCGGGGGCCAAATCCCCAGTGGGGGGCATGCTGGAGGCAGCCAATCAATGTTCTCTCTCATCAATGTTTCTATCTCTCTCTCCCTCTCCCTTCCTCTCTCTCTAAAATCAATAAAGAAAAAAGAAAATTAAAAAAAATTTAGGCTCCTTTTTAAAAAGAACCAGAAAATAAATATTCTTAAAAATTAAATATATAACTTAAAATAAAAAGTAGAAAGGCTGGAAGGGAAGGTCACAGAACTCTAGTTAAAAAAGTGAAAAATAAGAAGGAAAGAAAAAGATAATCATCTATCACCTATCAAACTAGTTCCAAGATGAAAACAGAAAAGAAAATTGGGAAGTGATGAAATGTTACAAATATAGGTGCATAGAAATAAATTTCCCAAAGCTAAAAGATACCAGTCTTCTGATTGGAAGGTCATACCAACTGCCCAACACAAATTTAAAAAGTCCTACCCCCAGACATATCCTCAATAAATTTTATAAAAACTAGTAAAAATAGAAGATAAAAGCTTCTGGAGAGAAAAATAGATTTCTTACAAACAAATGAGAATTGATTTGGTAGTAAATTTTTCATCGATTGCATTTGATGTTGTGAGACAAAGGACCAACGCCTTTAAAATTCTGAGAAAAATGGAATATTATTCAGCCTTAAGAAGGAAATTCTGATATGCTACAACATAGATGAACCTGGAGATGTTATATAAGTGAAATAAGCCAATCACAAAAGGACAAATATTGTATGATTTCACTTATATGAGAATCATCAAATTCACAGAAATAAAGTAGGACGGTGGGTGGCAGGAGGAGGGGAAAGGGAAGATAGAGTTTAATGGGGACAGAGTTTCCGTCTGGGAAGTTCTGGAGATGGTGGTGGTGATGGCTGCACAACAGTGTAAATGTACTTAATGCCCCTGAACTCAAACATGGTTAAAATGGTAAATTTTATGTATGTTTTACCACAATTCTAAAAATTAAAAAAAAATTCTGAGGGAAAATTATTTGGAACTTTGAATTCAAAAGTAAGGGCAGCCCTGATGGGTGCGGTTCAGTGGCTGGAGCGTTGGCCCGTGCACCGAAGGGTTGAGGGTTCAATACCTGGTCAAGGGCACGTACCTGGCTTGCAGGTTCAATCCCCCCCCCCCCCCCGCTTCGGTCAGGGCACATATGGGTGGCGACTAACCAATTGTTGTGTCTCATATCAATGTTTCTCTCTCTCCCCCCGTCCCTTCCTACCTTCCACTCTCTCTAAAAAATAAATGGAAAAAAAAATATCCTCTGGTGAGGACTAAAAAAAAAAAAGACAGACAGAAAGAAAAAAAAAGTAAGGGCAGAATAAGAACATTTTCAACAAAGCAAGGACACAAAATTTTACTTCCCATATACCAATCTAGTAAATCCTCAATATATGTAATTTCATTAAGAAATCTTTAAGAGAAATCACAACATTATTTTATATATTATTTTAGAGTTTAAGATGGACAGTTTAAATGTTACTCATTTACCCAGGTAAGTCAGTAAGTAACTTTAACTTACCTTTTCTGCTATTCTTATGGCTAATGCTAAGTTTACACTACCCTAAAGAACTTCTGGAGGGGCTCCAGGCACAAGTAAAACACTCCGTGGGGAAGGTTCTCCATCAGACACTGACTCTGAGACCCTTCCAGGCACCTCTCCCTTGAAAGAGTCAGTTAATGTCATTTTTCCATTTCCTCTCTTCCCATTCACTTTTTGTTGTTGTTGTTAACCCTCACCTGAGGATATTTTTTCCATTGATTTTTTTTTTTTTTTTTTAAGAGAGAGTGGAAGGGAGGAAGGGAGGGGGAGGCAGAGAGAGACATCCATGTGAGAGAGATTGGGTGCCCTGGCCGGGGATCGAACCTGCTGTGACCCACACTTCAGTGTGCGGGTTGATGCTCCAACCACTGAGCCACACCAGCTTGGGCCCCATTCACTCTTCAGCCTGCTGCATTCAGTCTTCTATCTCCACCACTGAAACAACTTTTGTCAAGGTCACCAGCCTATGTTGCCAAATCATATTCACTACCCTCATCTTTCTAAGACTTCTTAGTAACATATTCAACTCAAATGACAATTCTCTCCTTGAAATGCTTTTTCTCCTTGTCCCTGTGACCCCGTACTTCCCTGTTTTGTTTCTTTTCCTACCTCAAGGCCACTCCTCCTACCCCTGGAGCTTTGCCCTTGAACTCTTTCTCTCCTATGGCACATACTTCCAGGCTCGTGACTCATACTGCGATCTGTACATCAACAATTCCCAAATATTTCTCACCTGTGAGCTTCAGAGACCATTTAACACCTCTCCTGAATGTGTCACAGGCATCCCAAACCTGCCAAAGGAAAACTCCTAACTCCTTCCCACCCGCAAGATAGTCCCCATCTCAGTAAGTGTCAACACCATCCATCCAGTTCTTCAAGCCCAAAGCCTAAGAGTCTCTGAACAGAAGGTCTCTAAGAGCACATGCTCTAGTCTAAATACAACTCTGTTATTTATACTTAGTAACTACATGATCTTGGACAAGTTAGGATTCTTATGAAAATAACGAAAACACTTCGAACAGTAAATTCTAAGTAAATAGTCACACAGTAAATTTACAATCACTGTTGTTCCTAACTCCTCATTCCCTAATTCCCATCGGCAAGTTGTATCGTCAATTCTACCATCAAAATGTCTTCAGACTGTCCACTTGTGTCCATCTCCACCGCTGCTACCCTCACCCAAGCCACTCGCACCCCTCCAACTACTACAGCTGCCTTGTTAATCTTCCCCGTTTCTGTTCTTACCCCCATGATCCATTCTCCACATAGCAGCCAAAGTGATTCTTTCAAAATATATACCAGATGTGCTTCCTCTGCTTAAAACCCTCCCATTTCTTCCCCTAGGAGTACTAAGATAAAACCCAAATTCCTTACTCTGGTCTCCAATGCCCTACATCAGTGGTTCACAAACCTAGCCACATATTAGAATTAGCGATGGAGCTTGAAGAATTATTCATGCTTAAGGCCCCATCCTGGACCGATTAAATCAGAATCTCGAGGTGTGATGTCCATCAAAATTTAAAAACCCTCAAGGTGATGCCTATGTACAGCCAGGGCTGAAAAACTGCCCCAAATGACCTGACCCTGCACATTCTTCCAGTCATGCTGTTTACTCACTGCATACCTGCTACCTGGCCTTCCCTCTCCCCTCGGCTCCAAGTTTGTTTGTGCCTTCGGGACTTTGCACTAGGTACTCTTTCTGCCAGAAAGCTCTTCCTCAGATCTTCTCACAGTTGGGTCCTTCCTGTCAATCAGTCTCAGCCTAAATATTAGCTCCTTTATGAGAACTTCTCTGACAGCCAATCTAAAATAAATCACCAGACAGCACCTTCATTTTTATCAAAGCACTTACTATAAACAAACAAGAAAATGAATACATTTATCTTTCTTTCCCCAGTAAAATTTAAACTCTAGGGGAGTTTACAGGAATTGTTCATTGCTATGCCTTCAGGACACAGATATCAAGCAAAACAGTAAGTGTTCAAGAAATATTTGTTGAATGAATGAATAAGTAAACAGGTACAGTTGGGAACCAGCTGCCTCAAGGCTGTTTTCCATAGCTTAAGAAAAATGTTTATTTCCTTTTGTTTTAGAGGCTATTCCCTCCAGAAAGGCTGGGCTCCAGCACTGAAGCACACTTCTTCCGTAAAGGAGCTGAAGCACAGGGTCTACATCAATTCTAGGCCTACAGATCACCCAAACCCTTACATTAACCATTTACTCTACATCCCTTCCCTTGTCCTCCCTCTAACATTTTTACCAGAATTGCCAACAAATTCAAATGGATTGATTTAAATGATATTTAATTTAGTTTCCACACCAAGACTGTGGCAGACAGGTTAACAAATAAAAAAGTGACTTGGGGGTAATGAATAAAAGAATGCAAAAAAGAAAAAAATCCACCTGCCAGATCATCAACTTTGTACTGGAAAGAGCTTTCCAAACTGAAGTTTGACACTTCAAATGATCTGCTAAATTGAGCATGAAATGCTTCCCAAATAGACAAACACAAAACAAATTCAAGGTTCCCAAGACTATTCCTTACTAAGGACTAGTGGTACCACTTTCCATCTAGAAATGAAGTACTGCCCTGGCCAGTGTGACTCTGTGGTTAAAGCGTTGGCCCTCGCACCAAAAGGTCTCAGGTTTGATTCCCAGTAAAGGGCACGTAACTGGGTTGCAGGTTCCATCCCCAGCCCGGGTTGGGTGTGTGTGGGAGGCACCCAATCAATGTGTCTCTCTCACGTTGATGTTTCCCTCTCTCTCTCCCCCTTGCTCCTTCCCTTCCCCTCTAAAAATCAATGGGAAAAATATCTTCAGGTGAGGATTAACAACAACAAGAACAACTAGAAATGAAGTACTACCTTTGGGATATCTCCTTTAATACCCGGGGGCAGCCGCAGGATCCAGAAGTTCCTGTTCCTCAGCAGGTTCTCCAAGTTCTCCAGCCGCCTCTGCAGCAGCCCGTACTCCTGCAGCAGGGTCCCCAGCACGGCCCACTTGCCATCCAGCTGGTTCCCAAGATCAGCCACTGTCTTTTCACAGCTGGCCAACTTCTTCTCTGCTGTCCCCGTCCGTCCTTCTAGGTGCAGGAGCCGCCGGCTGTGCACTTCCACCTTTCTCTCTATAGCCTGCACAGCTGCCACCACTGTCCACAGGGAGATGGCTGCCGTCTGCAGGTGTGCCTCATTTGCTGCTGGGGGTGTGGGAAGAGGAAGGGGTTGCAGGGACGTAAGGCATTCGGAGTCCCATTCGGAAGTCTGTGTGCAGTGGAGAGATGAGACAAGACAGTGAATGTTAGAAGGAGCCCTAATCCAAACTCAAATGAGATAAGGACTGCTTAAAAGGCCATTTGAAATTCATCTAAATATAGTTTTAGTACTGCCTGCATAATCCTTGTCTTCATGGAGCTCATCAGCATCAAAAGCCAAGAGAACTGCTTTGGTGGGTCAGGGATGGATTAGATTAAGACAGTGAGTGAAACTGGACCAAGAACCATCCTGGCATATTCCCTAGATGCAAGGAACTTCAACCTTGTCCACAGGCTCAAGCTGTTGCTGCATTCTCTGTGAGTGGGAAAGGCCTACATGCCCCAGGAACTTTCCAGATTTCACCCAGCTCACTGCACTCTGATAAACCCCTTACTGTCTTAAGCTCTGGCCCTGTCCAGAGCTTACAAACCACGACCATATCATTCAGTAATAGCTGAATAGACATTGCAGGTTGAATCTGGAGGGTTATAAAACAGAAGGCAGCCCAGCCAGTGTGGCGTAGTGGTTGAGGGTCGACCCATGCACCAAGAGGTCGCCAGTTCAATTCCCGGTCAGGGCACATGTCCAGGTTGTGGGCCAGATCCCCAGTGGGGCGCATGCAGGAGGCGGCCAATCGATGTTCTCTCTCACTGATGTGTGTCTCTCTCTCCCTTCCTCTCTCTCTAAAATAAATGAAGAAAAAAAATAGCTCTGGCCTGTTTGGATCAGCGGTTAGAGCGTTGGCCCAGAGACCAGAGAGTCCTGGATTGGGTTCCTGCTAAGGGCACGTACCTCGGTTGCAGTTTGTCCCCGCCCCGGTTGGGGTCGTGTGGGTGGCAACCACTCGATGTGTCTCTCTCATGTGGATGTTTCTCTCTCTCTCTCTCCCGCTGTATCTGAAGATAGATGCAAAAGTGTCCTCGGGTGAGGATTAAAAAAAAAAAAAGTAAATAAAAATAAATAAATAAAACAGAAGGCAGAACAGATTTGTTCAACTTTATACTGTGTTACTCCATAGGGCAGAACTAGAACCAACATCAAATTTTTAGGCAGGCAAACTTTGGCCTATATAAGTAACCTTTGAACTAGATATTCCAAGAATGTAACAGGCTGTCCCATCACTGAATGTACACTGAAACACTATATTAAAAAAAAAGAAATTCCTACAACAAACAGGAGGTTGGGTGAGCATGACCTCTAGGAAGACTTCTGAGGCTATGGTAACTGGCTCTGGCCACAACCTCCCACTTCTCCAGCTCACCCCCTGCCTTACTTTCATTTCACCTGCTCTGCAATCCCACTAAACCCTTGACCATTCCATTTGCTGCTGGTTTATCAACCTGCTCCAAGCTTTGCTTTCCTCCTCAGCTGATCACTTCAGCCACCTTCATTCAACCCTTTCTGCCTCACCTGCTCAGCTAACCTCCAGGCTTGAATCAGTCCAATCGTTCTCATTCTCTGTTCCTGTAAGCAGGCTGGTAAATCACACAACCAGCAGGGACTCAACACTGCCTGGTGGCCCCCATGCTGCTTTTCCCATTCCATATAGTGGCTGCTACAAACCCCAGGCCCTGTCCTTACATATTCACTACAGCGCTTCTCAAACGAATGTGCATAAGAATGATTTGGAGATCTGGTTAAAATGCAGTCTTTGATTCCGTAGGTCTGGGAGGATGGCTGAGATTCTGCATTTTTAACTAGCTCCCAGGTGCTGCTGCTGCTGCTGCTGCTGCTACTGCAGGGAGCACACGTTGAGAAGGGCTGAGTCTTGGCCGCTGCAGGGCCCCTCACTCTCAGATGACAGGGAGAAAAAAATTAGATCAAAACTCTCTCAACGTTTTTCTTTTTCTTCACTCCTTCCCACCTCAGACTCAGTAATAACGTAATCCATGCTTTCTTCTTTCCTTCCCACAGGAAAAAGATTCATCCTATTTAAAACTAACCTCTCCACTCATGCTCTGAATGCCAACTCCTTCCACATTTTTTGTTCTTTTCTCTCTCTTTTCTTAATGGTCAATATTTCAATCTCTCCTGATTCTTTTCCATAAGATAGACCCGCACTGTTCAATATGGTAGCCACGTGCAGCTACTGAGCACCTGAAATATGGTTATTTTGACTGACATGTGCTGTGAGTATAAAATACACACCAGATTTTGAAGACTTAGTATGGGGTTAAAATACAAAATTCAATTAATTTCTTATTTTTGGCCACACATTGAGATATGTTGTATGCACTGGGTTAAATAAAATAGATCATTAAGATTAATTTCATCTGTTTGTTCTTACTTTGTAAATGTGACTCCTAGAAAATGTCAAGCAACATATGTGGCTTCTGTTACATTTCTATTGGCCATGGCTGGCAGACACGTGCTCACATCTACTATATATTTTTAATTGTATTTCCTTTATTGATTTTAGGGAGGGAGAAAGAAAGAGAGAGAAACATCTATGAGAGAGAACATCAACTGGCAGACCCCTGCATGCCCCCCACTGGGGATTGGGCCCACAACCTGGGCATGTGCCCTGCCCGGCAATCGAACTGGCGACCTCTTGGTACATGGGGTCGATGCTCAACCACTGAGCCACACGGGCTGGGCTACTACATATTTTTAAAAGACTGGAAAAGGAGAAGGTCCAAGGGCAGAGGTGGTGTTCCTCAGTGCTCTATTTCCCACCCCATTGCTACTGCTCCCTCTTTTCTCTCTGCTTTTTCTCATTTTCAAGACACTCCTCAGTAGCCCAGTTTGGCTCCTGACCCACTGAAACGGCTCTCCTTGGGGGTGACTGAAGGCTTCTTAGTTGGCAAATCCAAGGCATACTTTTCAGCCCCGTGTAACCTGTCTAGTCCCTGCTCATTCTACCTGGGTCTTGTGTGCAGGGACTGAGTTGGTCACCTGCAGCCCTAGCAGCTGGCGGAAGACTTGGCACCCTCAGGCCTGCAGTAAACATCCCCAGGATGAAGAAACACGTAAAGCCCACCCTGGGCACTGACTGGGGGCCTCCTGTGTGTCCGGCATTGTCGCGTGCTGGGCCCTGGGGACCCCAGTCCCCCCGCAGTCCTTCGACACGTCTGTTTCACCGTCACACCACGTCTGTGGCTGTGCGAGGCTCAGGTGGGCCGCACCGAGGGTGATTTCGTGTGGATGCACCCAGAGCTGTTGAATGGCCAATGACAACGTCACACCATGTCCACCGCCCTGCGTCCGGCCGGCTGCAGGGGGCTGACACCCTGCACTCGCGGGAAACCTCCGCTGGGCTGGGGAGCCCTGGGCCTCACACCGAGGCCCCAGGATGCGGAAGGGGACGAGCCCTCTCAGACCCGCGCTGGGCGTCGGGGTCCCAACCAACACCCAGGCCCGTCACCGGCCGGGGGGCCCCGGGGCGCCTGTGCTCCGCCGCTCGGGCTGCGCCCCGCACCTGACAGGCCCGGCTTCCCAACCTCCGCCCCTCCCGCGGGCCCGGGGCCAGAGCCCGAGGCGCCCAGACCCTGCCGGGCGCGCAGCACTCGGCGCGCGGGCGGCGCTTACCGGAGCCGGGGCCGCCTCGGCCATGGCCCTGCGCTGTCCGGTCCGGGCCGCAGTCGCCGCCGCCGCCGCCGCAAGGAACCACACAGGCGGCACCCGCCCGGCCTGCCTTCCGCGCCCAGACTCGCGCGGCCGTTGGGCCCGGCTACTCGGGGCGCGGGGACGCGGCAGAGACAGGGCCGGCCGGTCGGAGGAGCTCGGGTGGCAGGAAAGCTCAGCGGCGCTCGGTCCCCAGCGGCCCTTCAGCTGGCGCTTTGTGGACACCGAGTGCACGCCGGGCACGGCTGCGGCCTAGACGCGCCGTCCACCCGGCCGCCCGCCGCGCAGCGCGCCCTCTGCCGGCCGGCGGACACTCCCGCCCCGCGGCTGGGCTGGCCGGCTCAGCTCGTGCGCAGTGGTTGCTCTAGGAACCAAATGTGTTGTTTTCTTACACCCGAGAGCGCTCAACAGGTTGCAACTTAGGGCCCAGCCGCAAACTTGGGCTCATCTGGGGAGTGTTTTGTTCCTGGAGGCCCAATGAGCAGGCACCGCCTGAAGGGAGGAGCTGGGAAGGAAGGCAGCCGGATTCAGAAACGTGGAAATGGGCGCAGAGAGGGAGCCAGGTGCCAGTGAGCCTGGGGGCTGGAATGAATGACACCGGGGCACACGGCTGTGATGAAAGAGGACGTTCGTTATTTGCAGAAATTACAAATGTGGCTGCCAAGATGAAGCGGTTCACGTCCCATGTGGCCTGTGTTAGGACCAAAACCTACTGTACAGTTGTCCTTACATCCGGATCATTGAGGTTACGGTTTGCTGGGTCTGTGCTAGCCGACTGGAAAGAAGCACGTGTTCTCTGTGGAGGTTGTGTGTTTCCGGTTGACAGCCACGTTACCCGGAGTTTCCAGCACAGTCCTCATTTCAAACACCCTGAATACGAATCAGAATCCTCCCAAACCTGTATTTCAACAACCGAATTAAGCCAATGTCCATAATAGTCAGAGTACCTAATTCACAAAAGTATGAGAACCATCCTGTTGGGGCATCTGCATAACTAAGCTATTTTTAGACAGTAGCTACACCTGCAGTATATAAGTTGAGGTCTACCTCAATATACATTTTGGTCAAATGGAATGTTTGGCAATTAAAAATTGCAGTTAAAGCCCAGCTGGTGTGGCTCAGTGGTTGAGCATTGATCCATGCACCAAGAGGTGGAGAGTTGGATTCCTGGTCAGGGCACATGCCCGGGTTGTGGGCTTGATCCCCAGTGGGGGCATGCAGGAGGTGGCCAATCGATGTTCTTTCTCATCGCTGTTTCTATCTCTCTCCCCCTCTCCCTCTGTCTAATATCAATAAAGGAAAAAAATTCTTTTAATCGCAGTTATATTAATTAGACCACGACAGAATGAACTAGGAAAAAATCTGAATTTTCATGGAAAGAACATTAATTTTTATAATTTTATTATTAGAAATGTAGATAGTACAATTTTAAAGTTGACCTTCATACAAGAACAGTAATTTCAAAGCCCTGTCAACTGCTGGATATCTCCACAGCCATTAAACAGGGACTTTACTATAAAAGATCATCTCAACTGAGTTTCATGGGCCAGTAAGGCAAGTTCTGCCAGTATAATGTGGTAACTCTGCTACCAATTTATTAAATGGTCCTTTCCTCTAACAGGAACTTATTACGATAAAGACTTGACTCCTTTTTAATTCTTAGTCTTGAAAAAATTTTGGATGGTGACGGCATTTAATCGAAGCAATTTCACAGACTGAAGTTTTGCACACTGTTTCAAGAAGATACATATTTTCAGAAGTAGATTTAAGATTGTTGTACCGCCCTGGCCAGTTTGGCTCAGCGGTTGGAGCATCTGCCAGTGGACCAGAGAGTCCCAAGTTTGGTTCCCACTAAGGGCATGTACCTCGGTTGCAGTTTGTCCCCGGCCCCGGTTGGGGTCATGTGGGTGGCAACCACTCGATGTGTCTCTCTCACATCGATGTTTCTCTCGCTCTCTTCTCCCCTCTCTCCCTCCCGCTGTATCTGAAGATAAATGCAAAAATGTCCTCAGGTGAGGATAAAAAAAAAAAAAAAAGATTGTTGTACTCAAATTTTTTATTTCTGTCAATGTAAGTAACATTCAAACCTATAGATAAATTTTTTTAGTTTATTTGAGCCAAACTGTTGACAACTATCGGGAATAAAAATCTCCACTGATTGAGACAATGCTCCAGAGAATGGCAGTTTTGTACCTTATTTTATATATTACAATCAAAAGAGAAGACATAAGTGGGTTACATGAAATCCATTGGTGATAGATTAAGGAGGCGGGAGAGAGCAAAGCAGGGAAACCTCTGGAATTGGATGAAAAGTAAAATGATAGACACATACATCTTTTACATAGCTGGGTACAGGATAGTTAACAGCCAACAATTAACTCAATAACAATGAGGGGATTTGTGGTCTCCAAAGAGTGGTGCCTATTCTTTGAGGGGTCTGGAAAAAGGAAAATTACTTTGACATTCCAAAGATATGTTATTGTAGATGCAAAAAGACAATAGACTCAGGTAAGGTAAAGATTGACCTTTGTCAGGGAAGATGCTGGCCTAGGACCTGACTACCCACCATGACTGCTTTTCGTTAAAAAGTTTGAATTTCAGACCATCCTTTGTGGTTACTTTAGGTCTCTGAGTTTCCAGGGCTGCCACACAGCCCTCCCTGAGCTTGTCAGGTTAGCATGTGGCCTCTTTTTGTCCACATTTCCAATTTCTAATATTTTTGTCTGTTCTTGCTGCTATACACAGTCCTTAAAGTTTGGACCTAGAAATGTGACAATAGAGCCGTTTAACTGGTTTTCAAGTTAAGAAAATCATTGAATTTTCCAGCATCGTAGCTTTCTTGTAGGTACACCAACTGCAGCATTTTCCTTGGAGTAGAACCAAAGGAAAATCTATTATTTTTTTTATCCTTACCTGAGGACATTTTTGCATTTATCTTCAGATAGAGTGGGAGGGAGAGAGGGGGGGAAGAGGGAGACAGAAACATCCATGTGAGAGAGACACATCCACTGGTTGCCACCCACACAACACCAACTGGGGCTGGGGGCAAACCGCAACCGAGGTACGTGCCCTTAGCGGGAACCGAACCCGGGTCGCTCTGGTCCAAGGGGCAACGCTCTAACCACTGAGCCAAACTGGCCAGGACCCAGAGGGAAATCTTTTCAGCAGGAATCAGGTAGGCACATCCATTTATTCAGCAAGTTCCTACAAACTGCTCTCTATGCAAGCAATTATTGGTTATTAGTAACTCTTACTATAGCACATTCTCTGGAAAATACAAAATTAAGGTCTTCTTTGCTCTATAAGCCTTTGAAGAACCTAATAGCTGCTGTTCCATCTTGTTTAAATATTTGTATATGTACATGACAAGACGATTTCAGAATCTACTGTGTATCATATAATTTGTTATTGGCAGAAGTGGTCGACAATCTTTCTGTGTGCAGCCAGTCATTTTCTATCACATCTTTTAAAGCCACAACCATTTCTGAATATAAAACTAAAAGGTGTAAACAAATTATGGTATGCTTCTGCTCATAGCCTTCACCATATTTGTTCCACAGTCAATGATAATTTCATGCATTTCTCTTCGCTAATTTCACATTCCATAAATATCACTTGAAGTCAGCTTTCCTATGTGGGTGGGACCCAGGAATCTTTCATCAAGTAAGGGAAGCAGAAACATGGTTGAATTCATCATTATTCCTCTAAATTGTCAAACCAAAAAAATTAAGGTTGATTCATGTCCAAATGTCACATACACCACACACTGTGGCAGCATATTTAATAATTTCATTAATCTTTTTGTACATAGAAAAATATAAATCAGGAAAAAGTTTTTAGGAATTTTTCTAGAGGAAATTAGTATTTAGAATTCACAGCTTGGATAAATCTCAAAAATTCTTTTTCTTATGGGGAAAAAAGGGGGACATCTGTAATACATTCAACAATAAAGATGAGTAAAAAAAATCCTTTTTCTTCAACTGCTGAAAACGGTTATCAGTCTATAGTAATTATTTCTACAAGCTTTAAAAAATATTAGCCCTCACAGATCCCAAACCATGCGGCATTGTCCTATTAAAAGGATTCTTGTAAAGTTTGTTGTGTAGAGAGAACAAATGTAATTGGGGTGTCTCATTTTATCTAAACCTTCAACTGTTTTTCATGCTCTCTCTATATTTTTAATCCTGTTTCAATTAAATATGATTTATCATACATGACTATTTTTCCCTTGTGAAAATTTGAGGTAAACATGTGGACATTCTGCTTTTAATTCATCTTCCTAATATGTAAAAAAAAACACCAAATAGGGCTTTTCTTTTTTAAGACTCACAGGCTAAATGGAAATAATTAAACATTTGTTTCTAAAGACTATTTTATTTAGTGTTATGAATACAATTGCACCATATTCTAAAAAGATGAAATCTTACCCTTTGAGACAGCATGGATGGAACCAGAGGGTATTATGGAAGTGAAATAAGTCAGACAGCGAAAGCCATCTAAAGAACAAAATGAACAAGGAAATAAAATAGAAATAGTCATATAGATACAGAGAATAGACTCAGGGTTGACATATCCTTGGATGAGAATTATATATAAAAAAAATAATAGAACTTCATGACCAAGTTGGATTTATATCTAGAATGCACAATGTGTTTAATTTTACAAAAAGCAATAAATGTGACTCACCATGTTAACAGACTAAAGGAAAAAGAGCATATGATGATCTCAATAGCTTCCAAAAAGGGGGTTTTGATAATATTCCACATCAATCCATGATAATTTTACTTTTGCAAACTAGAAGGAAAAGTCCTTAATGAGGTAAAGACCATTTATAAGAAGTATAGTCCACAGCATGTACTTAATGGTGAAATGTTGAAAACTTTTCATGTGAAATCAAAATGAGGCAATACCAACATTATACTGGAGGTCCTAGTCAGTATAATAAGGTGAGAAAATAAAATAAAATACATAAGAATTGGAAAAATAAAATAAAATGTTTACAATTTTTAGATGATATGATCATATACATGTGAAATCTAAAAGAATACAAATAAATTTTAGACTTAATGAATGTTTAACAAGACTATTTGCATAAACCATACATTCCCTTACCGCCTTTAATTTGGCAAAACCACAACCTTTAAAATAATACCCTAGAAATTTCTGTGTGCAAATTTTGAAAGTCTAAGTTAATAAATATCTTTACTTTCCTTCCAAATTATATAAACACTTTCACTCTCATCATCCCATTCCTGATATACTATTGTTAACCAGTATTTTAGTACTATCTTTTAAAAAACTTTGTAAATTATACATTAATATTGTGTTATATGGTCAATGATTTTTAGATTTATTTACATATCTTACAATTTTCTTGTTCAACTTGCCTTTTTGTATCTCAGACCTCCCATGTGGGATCATTTTTCTTTTCTCTAAAATATATATTTAAATTTTCTTTTTTTTCCTTTATTTATTTTTAGAGAGAAGAAGGGAGAGTGAGAGATAGAAACATCGATGAGAGAGAACATGGATTGGCCACCTATTGTATGCCACCCACTGGGGATTGGGCCCACAACCTGGGCATGTGCCCTGACTGGGAATTGAACCAGTAACCTCTTGGTCCATGGGTCGACACTCAACCACTGAGCCACACTGGCTGGACTACATTTAAAATTTTCTTTAGCAAGAGTCTGTTGGTAGTAAACTCTCAGCTTTTGTCCGTTCTTCAAGAACAGTTTAGCTAGCCTGGCCGGTGTAACTCAGTGGTTGAGTATTGACCCATGCACCAAAAGGTCGTCGGTTTGATTCCCGGTCAGGGCACACGCCCAGGTTGTGGGCCAAATCCCCATTGGGGGGCATGCAGGAGGCCGGCAATTGATGTTTTCTCTCATCGATGTTTCTATCTCTCTCTCCCTCTCCCTTCCTCTCTCTCAAATCAATAAAGAAAAAAATTAAAAAACAACAACAACAGTTTGGCTGGGAATAGAATTCAGAGTTGACTGCTATTTCCCTTCAACATATGGAATATGACATCGCAGAATTTTCTGTCTGCCTTTGCAACCATTGAGAAGTTGACCAGCACTCCAATTACTGTTCCTTTGTAGGTGATCCCAGATTTCTTGCTGGCTACCTTCAAAGGTCAAAGTCCTCAACTTCACCTAAGAGATAAAGTTGCACCTGGAGAGCAGGGACCAGGTGAGGGAGAGTGGGAAGATCAGAGAATGAGACAAACATCACCTGAGCAAGCTGCCCTGCTCTGGGCAGAAAGAGCATCCTCAGCTTCTTCATCCTTTGCAGGAGGACTCTGAGATCAGATTCAGAAAGAGGAGAGGAAACTGGAACTCCTTTATGACTTTTAGAGACTAAAATGCTAGGGGGCACCCGGATTTGAACCGGGGACCTCTTGATCTGCAGTCAAATGCTCTACCCCTGAGCTATACCCCCACCATACCAAAGAGGCCCCATGAACACCCTTTCCTTCTGCGGCCACACCCAAAGCTTCTGTCCCAGATGTCCCTTCCGCATGGCTTGGCTGAGTTGCCAGACCAGCTCTACTGCTAACTCATCTCCCCACATTAGAAGACGCAACAGGCTCCCTCCTCCCACAGCTCCACAGCCTCTCCACCTTCCGTGCCTGGAGGAGGGCAGGAATCTGGGGAGCACTCCTGACAGCTGGAAGGATCTACAATCACATCTACATAGTGGGTTTTGTGCTGAGCATCTGAAAACAGACTCAAAATGCCCCATGGCCTGACCAAGCATGGAGCACCTCAAAGAGAGAACACACGTGACTGGGTACAGATCAGGATTCCTACACAATGCCCCATGTGAGGACACAGGCTGACTACTCTCTCCTGTGCCCCGAATCCCCATAGAGTCAGCCTTTAACTGCTGGGGCAATGAAGAAATGTCTGAAGAAATGAGAGTCTCTAGGCTCCAAGTCCACCTTTCTGTGCTCTGTCCTGTGATGCTGGGTCTGGGCCTCTGGACACCGGGTTTCTCCTTCGCCAGGTGGCTTCCACATTGGTCCTGCCCATAGGGCTCCAGGAGGTGGAAGGTGGGAGCAGGAAGAAGCACTTGTGCCTTCCTGCCTGCTTTGGGTTCCCGTCAGTGTCACCTGGCAGCGACAGTCCATCCCGTAGCAACAGTGATGGCCACGTGCAGTTGGGTGCTCACAGGCCCGGCTTCGTCATGACTATTCAGGGACAGCAGCACCCCTGGGAGATCTGAGTCCCTGATCCCCAGAGACACTCCCCAAGCTGGTAGAACTTAATAAGTTTGTCCTCTTCTGTTTGTCGCCAGCCCTGGAGTGGTGGCTGCTTCCACAGAAACTACCTCTACGATACATAGTCTTCCCTTTCACTTCTAGTTCCTGGTTGTGTGGGTTGAACTGTGTCCCCCAAAGATATGTTGGATTCCTAGCCCCAGCGTGCAGGAATGTGTCCTTATTTGGAGAGGGTCGTCAAAGATGGAATTAGTTAAGATGCGATCACCATGGAGTAGCGTGGGCCCTTAGTCCCAGGTGACTGGTGTCATAAGAAGAGAAGAGACACCCAGGCAGAAGACGGCCCTGTGAAGACGGAGGCAGAGACTGGATTGATGCATCTGCAGGCCGAGGGGGGCGGCGGTGGCCAACAGACACCGGAAGCTGGAAAGAGGCAAGGAGGACCCTCCTGTAGAGCCCTGGGAGGGAGCACGGCCCATCTGAGACCTCGATTTCAGACTCTGGCATCCAGAGCTGGGAGACAATAAATCCTGTTGTTTATGTCACCCACATTGTGGTACTTTGTTACAGAAGCTACAGGAGATTGGCATGCTGGTTGACAATGATTTACACTAAATTCTGTTAAAATAATGGGCTCAGTTTATGTCTCTGAACTGGCCCTTGGATGATACTGAAATTGGTCCCAGGAAACAGACCCAGAAAGAGGGCGCTGGGGATGGATTTGATGTCTCTGGACTGGCCCCTGGATGATACTAAAATTGGTCCCAGGAAACAGACCCAGAAAGAGGGCGCTGGGGATGGATTTGGTCTTGTTCTTGGTCTTCAGGCCACGCCCAGTGCCTGGCTGGATCCTGTCAGAAGGGAAGGCCAGAAAGGTGCCATTTCAGCGGCTCTACCAGCCTCCTCCTGTAGGGCGTTAGAGTATGGCCGGCATAGAACTGGTTTTGTCAATTTAGCTCAAGGAGGAAAAGAGACTCCCAAAGGGGGCACCCGGATTTGAACCGGGGACCTCTTGATCTGCAGTCAAATGCTCTACCCCTGAGCTATACCCCCTCTTGTTAATAATGGTATATAGTTAATCAAGTTCTTTACACTCCCCTCTACGTGGGCTGTTGATTCTGACTCAGTAGGGAGCTGCTAGTCCTGCTCAACTGTACTTGCAACTCTTACGCCATAACCATTCTCTTTCTCCAAAAAGGCACCTTCCCTGGTTGGCACCCGCTTGGAAGGTCACTGAAGGTTCCATGGGAGGCAGCAAAGTCTGTGCCTGGCTTGGTATATCCGGCAGACGATGGAGCCCAGAGGCAGGTTGATGCTTCATGAGCAAGGACTAGTTCTTCACCTACTTTTTGGTTGAGATTACTTTCCAGTTATCCACAGTGCGGGACCGAGACTGCCTCCCCCACCGCCCCTCTGCATTCCGCATCTGTTCAAGGCATCTGAACCTCAGTTTTCATGTCAGCTTTCTGTGTTGTGTATCCTGCCCTCACAGCTCACTTTCCTTCCTGTCTTTCCTTTAGCCTTTCCCTCCCATCCATGATGAAAGTTTCTAAACTTTTGTTTCTTTGAGTTTCCCTCTCATCACCAAATGGCTTCTTGTGCTTTCCCCAAGAGGTCCAGAGGCTTGGTTGATTCTGGAGAAGTGTGTCAGGATCGCTGGCAGAAGGACCCTGTATTAGTTAGATGCTGCTGCGTAACAAGTACCCCAGAACCTAGCAGCTTCGAATGATAAATCTTTATTATATCTTGCAGTTTCAGAGGTTCCGGAATCTGGGGGTGGCTTGGCTTGGCGGTTCTGGTTCAGGGTTTCTCGTGAGGTTGCAGATGAGCTGAGGCTGCTCATCTGAAGGTTTGACTGGGGCTGGAGGAACAGTCTAAGCGCTGAACACTCACATGACGTTGGAAAGAGGACTCGGTTCCTCGCCGGCTGTGGCTGGAGGTTCAGTTCCTTGTCACATGGGCCTCCTCACAGGGCTGTTTGATGTTTCCTCTGACGTGGCAACAGGCCTCCCCGTGTTAATCTCGTTTAAAAACACCCTCACAACTTAGAGAGGGCCTCAAGAGCATAAAAAAGGACCAGTCAGATATGAAGGAGGCACTAACTGAAATAAAGAATAGTTTACACAGATTCAATAGTAGAGTAGGTAAAGCCAAGAAGGAAACCATCGATTTGGAATATAAGGAAGCAAAAAACACCCAATCAGAACAGCAAAAAGAAAAAAGAATCCAAAGAAATGAGGATAGTGTAAGGAGCCTCTGGGACAACTTCAAGCGTGCCAACATTCGCATCTTGGGGGTGCCAGAAGGAGAAGAGAGAGAACAAGAAATTGAAAACCTATTTGAAATAATAATGGCAGAAAACTTCCCTAACTTGGTGAAGGAAACAGACATACAAGTCCAGGAAGCACAGAGAGTCCCAAACAAGATGAACCCCAAGAGGCCCACACCAAGACACATCATCATCAAAATGCAAAAGGTTCAAGACAAAGAGAGAATCTTAAAAGCAGCAAGAGAAAAGCAGTTTGTTACCTACAAGGGAGTTCCCATAAGACTGTTAGCAGATTTCTCAAAAGAAACTTTGCAGGCCAGAAGGGAGTGGCAAGAAATATTCACAGTGATGAAAAGCAAGAACCTACAACCAAGATTACTCTATCCTGCAAAGTTGTCATTTAGAATCGATGGCCATATAAAGAGTTTCCCAGACAAGGAAAAGCTAAAGGAGTTCATCACCACCAAACCATTATTATATGAAATGTTGAAGGGTCTTCTTGAAGAAAAGGATAAAAAAATATGAACAAACAAAATGGCAATAAATACATATCTATCAACAATTGAATCTACAAACAAAATGAACAAGCAGAACAGAAACATTCTCATAGATACAGAGAACTTTTGTTGGTTACCAGATGGGTAGGGGCTGGGGGGAGGGGTGAAAAAGGTGAAGGGATTAAGAAGTATAAATTGGTTGTTAGACTGACAAACCTCAAAGGGAAGGGGGGTTGGGGGGTGGGAAGAAATAAACCAAAGAACTTATATGTATATATGCATCACTAATGGACACAGACAACAGTGTGGGGAAAAGCAAGAGGGGGCCGGAAATGGGGAGGAGGGGGGCAATGGGAGGAAAATGAGGAACATCTGTAATACATTCAACAATAAAATTAAAAAAAAAAAAAAATGGAAAAAAAAAAATAAAAAAAATAAAAACACCCTCACAGACACACCCAGAGTACTGTTCAACCAGATATCTGAGCTCCACGTGGCCCAGTCAAGTTAACACATAAAATCAACCTTCACATATAGTAAGTGTATATTTAGTGTGTTACGAACTTGCCCAGCTGTTTTCCAGAGTGGCTGTACCATTTTACATTCTCACTGCCCTGTGTGAGCGATCCCTTTTCTGCGTCCTCACCAGCACTTGATGTTGTCACCCTTTGTATTTCGGTCCTGCAGACAGATGTGTGGTGACACCTCACTGAGGTCTCAGTTTGCACTTCCCTGGTGGCAATGATGCCGACACTTCTTCAAGGGCTTATTTGCCATCTGTGTAGCCTCTTCGGTGACATGTCTGTTCATGTCTTTGGCCATTTGCTAATTGGACTTTTTATGAATTTTGACAGCTCTTCATGTATTCTAGATACAAGCACCCCTTTTTAATTCTTTTACATTCCTATCTGAGTGTCCATAAACAATATTCAGTATTGTTCTGTGTGTGTTTTTAAAACCCCAATGGCTGAATGTGTATTTTAATCCTCACCCGAGCATATTCTTCCATTTATCTTTAGTCAGAGTGGGCGGGAGAGAGAGAGAAACGTTGATGTGAGAGAGACACATTGACTGGCTGCCTCCCACACAACTCTGTGTGGGGACCGAACCGCAACTGAGGAACGCGCCCTTGATCGGAATCGAACCCACAACCCTTAGGTCCGCCTGCCGATGCTCTAACTGCTGAGCCAAACCGGCCAGGGCTAGTTCCGCATCTTAAATTCTCCTGCACATGACGTCATCTTTGAGAGTTATATGTGTCGCTCTTACATCTGGTACTGGACTTGTGGGACTCAAGAGGTGAAAAGCAGAGCAAAGCAACCTCATATTTTCCTCTCATTGCCGTTCCTTTAAACTTTCTCCGTGACACACTTCTCTGGTCCAAGTGACTTTAATGATCATGCTTAGGTAACAGGAAGCCCTGTGGTTGCTGTCTGATTTCAGTAATCAACATGTCCCGTCCCCTGTAGCAGTCAATACTCTGAGATGGATTTCATCTTCTGTCCTTCCCTAGAAGTGGGAGAGGTGGGAGGTGGTCCGTCGTCTCAGTCCCCCCCTAGCGTTCATTCCTAGCATTTAGGGTGGGGAGAAGGAAGGGGAGGAGGAGAGGAGGAGAAGAGGAAAGCTCTTCCTAGGTGAGTACTGTAGTAAGGTAGGTTTGCTTTCTCTGGAGGGGCGAGTGTTTGAAATTATCCCTGGGTGTTTCCTCGGGATTCCTGCGAGGCCTCCATGGGGAACATGGAGGCATGTTTCAGGCCGGGGCATGCATTTTCCTCCTGGCTTTCCGGGCTCTGTGTCACAGACTCTGTCTGTTTGGGTCCATGGCCCATCCATCCTCCTGTGCAATTTGACGATGCTCCAAAGTGGCTCTCTCCTGTGTGGCCCGGGGAACCCTCGTGTGCCTTTTATTCCAACCCACTCTGTAGTACCCGCTGACCCCAGAGTGGCCTCCCCATCTCCGCCTGCAGAGCTGGACACAGCTCACCGCAAAACCCAACTCCCATACGTGACCAAGCCCTCTAGTGGACTCCTTGAAGCCCCTTCCTGAGGCTCAAGGTGTGGGGAGAGCACCCCGACTCTTCCTCTCCAGAAGAGTGGTCCTCCCAACGCAGTCTGTCCAGAAAGGTGTTTCTCAACGGTGGTCTCTGATCTCCAACAACCTGACCCTCTTCGACCTGGTGGTGGGGGAGCAATCCTGTTGTCAGACGGACTGTGAGGCTTCCTCCTGCCTTCGTGCCTGTGCCGATCTTATCCTGCACTCTCAGTTGAAACTACCTTGAACTGCTTTATTTGATTACATCATAGCAGTGCAAACGTTTTATTTTTCTATTCCACTATTAATGGACATTTAGGAGTGTTTCCTGTTTTTTGCAGATGCTGCTGCAATGAATACCTTTGTACATATCTCCTGATGCACTCGTGCTAGAGCTTCTCAAGGGGACAGACCCTGAAATGAAATTCCTGAATTGTATGCACACTTTTAATTTTACTATTATAGTTCCATGCAATTTTTACATTTGCTTTACTATTTTTATTGGCAAAATTTCCTCCATAGTGAGTGCACCAATTATACTCCCATTGTGAGCAAATGAAAATACCATTTTTTCTCACCAACTCTTGATCCAGTTAAATCTCAATTTATCCTAAATTTTGAGAGGGGAGTGAAAGTGGTGCCTCTCTATTGTTTAAATTGATTTTCATTTCCCTGATTCGTAGCAAAGTTTAGCATCTTCTCAAATGTTTACTTGTTATAAAAATAACCTCTTCTGTGAGTTGCTTAACCTATCTTTGTACATTTTTCGGTTGGGTTACCTATTTTTTCATGGAGTGGAAAAGTTATTTTTAAAATAATTTAAAATGTTTAAATTGAAGTAAAAACTACCCAACAGAATGCACCGTCTCGGCCATTGCTAAGGGGGCAGCCCAGCCGTGCTAGGCACGTCCACACCGCAGGGCAGCAGATCTCCAGAACTCCGTCATCTTGCTTGTGTGCCAGCACAAATCCATCCTCCATCACATATGTTGCAAAATTCAGAGTCTCTTGTTTAAGGAATTTTTTGTCATTTATTATTATTTTTTAATCCTCCTCCGAGGATATTTTTCTATTTTATCTTCAGATAGAGTGGGAGGGAGGGAGAGAGAGATAGAAACATTGATGTGAGAGAGAAACAGCGACTGGTTGCCTCCCGGGTGACCCGACCAGGGCTGGGGACGTACCGCAACCGAGGTACGTGCCCTTGACCAGTATTGAACCGGGGACTCTTTGCTCAGCGGGCTGACGCTCAAACTGCTGAGCCAAACCAGCCAGGGCGGAATTTTTTGTCATTTAGAAATTTAAATTGTGACATAATCGAATTTATCTGGTATAGTTTGTGACTTGGGGATTGTGTTAAAAACATCCTTCCCTGGGTGATACATATATGTATTATTGACTGGGTGTTTTTGTCACCTTCAAATTAACATGTTGAGGTGGGCTTTTTGGAAGGTGATGAGGTCATAGGGTGGAATGGGACTAATGCCCTTATAAAATAGGCCCCAAAGAGCTCTCTTGTCCCTTTGGCCACTTGAGGACACAGGAGAAGACAGCTGTCTATGTACCAGGGAGCAGGCCCTCACCAGACACAGAATGTGCCACTTCCTTGGTCTGGACTTTCCAACCTCCAGACCTTGAGGAATAAAGTCCTATTGCTATAAGCCACCCAGGACACTATTCTGTTTTTTTCTTTTTAATATGTTTTTACTGATTTTAGAGAGAGAGGCAGGGAGAGGGAGAGAGAGAAACATCGATGTGAGAGAGAAACATCGATCGACTGCCTCCTGCACGCCCCCTGCTGGGGATCGAGCCCGCAACCTGGGCATGTGACCGGAACCTGTGACTTTTTGGTGACTGAGACAATGCTCAGCCAACTGAGCCACATCAGCGAAGGCTACTATTCTGTTTGAAGGGATGAAATATGGCCCATATCTAGGGTCACTATGTGGTACAGCTGTAGGGGGCTGTGTCATTGGTGGAGTTGTGCAACACACACCCTGTGTGACCGTACACGGCTGCCCTGGCGATGCCAGCCTCTCTCCAATGAAGCAACTATAAAGACCTACCATGTAAACGCCTGCTATTTCAGAGGTAATAAAAAATATTTTACTCCGTTGATGAATTACTATGTTCTCACTTCTGTTTGATGACCAGGAAGCTTCAACATAAACTTTGCATTCAGCAGCAGCGCTTCTCGCCGCCTGGGCTCGAGAGTAATTATTCACCTCCTCTCCTAAACGTTCAGTCCTTGCCTTTTCATTTCCCTTCCAATTTTAACACCGGCGTAACATACACATGACATTTTGAAGTGCACAGTTTCAGCGGTATTAAGTAATTCATAATGCTGTGCAGCCAGGACCACCATCTATCTCCAGAAACGTCACCTTCCCAAACTGAGGCTCTGTCCCCATTAATCAGTAACTCCCCATCCTTCCACCTCCAGCCCCTGGCACCCACGATTCTTTCTGTCTTTATGACTTTGACTGCCTCATATAAGTCAGCCCTCGCCTTTTTACACTTGCTTGATCAGTTGGACTTTTATTGCATCTTTTATTGCAAGCTGCTTTTCAGATCCCCCCCCCCCTTTTTTTTTTAAGCAAGCGTGGTATAAACAAATAAAACCAGGATGGTAATAACTAGGCACCAGAGAAACACAGAAAAAGCCTAGGACAGACTTCCTCTACCCTTCCAGCAAATGAGTATGGCTGAGGAGGTACAGATGAAATGCATGAAGAAAATCACAGCAGAGACACTTGAGTCTAATATGTGTTGGAAATTTAGAGTCCACGAGGCTGGGCCTGGGGGATAACAAGGAGCTAAAACTTGACTTTTACTCCAGTGACACAGGGGGCACCTGGATTTGAACCAGGGACCTCTTGATCTGCAGTCAAATGCTCTACCCCTGAGCTATACCCCCACCCACTCTCCTTCCTTAATAAGATACTTTCATAGTTGCAGTCTTCCCCAAGCTCTGCTTTCACCATCGCACATCTCCTTGGGGAGCTGTGTGAGCTGTGGCTCTGGGCACCCACCTCCACCCCCGCCTGAAGTTGCTCCCTTTTCTCAAGGTCTGTGCACCATGTCCACCCGAACACCCCTCTTCTCAGAGCTCTCTCCCTCCCTCCCTTACTACGATTATGATGATAATTAGTACTGGGCATGGGAGGAATTCTTCCCATTCTCTTAGTATCTACATTCTTTCTTTCTTTCTTCTCCAGCTCCCACTCTCTGTCTTGGTTTCCTTTCCCAGGGAACCAAGGCCTGGGACCTGTCAGAGGCTCGTGGCAGTGTGGCTCGCCCCAGGCCGAGAGAGCTGCAGCCCAGCAAGGGTAAACCTAGATGTCAGCACCGCCAGGGGGCCTGGGACTGGGCACGGAGCCTCCTCGGCCCGGACCTCAAAGAGGCCCTGCTTCCCACTAGGGCCTTTCCTACCACTGAGTAGCATCGCATCTGTGTGGGCCTCTCCTGGGTATGTGGTACTCCACGACCGGGGAAGGTTTTCTACTATTTAATTTAGAACACCCTGGAGTGAGCTGGGCCTACCCTGATAGAGGAGGATGGTTCTTAGGTCAAGGGTATCCGAGGAGCTGTGTCCCAGCTAGAACCTCCATACAAGCCCTTGAGGTCCATTTGCAGGAGGACGTGGGTTCATCAAGCTTCCAAGCCTCCATGAGGTGAGGCACGTGGCCGTCTGCCTTTCTTAAAAAAAAAAAAAGAGACACAGAAAGAGAGAGTGCTGGCAAGTGGATGATTTTTCCAGGATTATAAACACTTTGATGAACGGGAACATACCTCTTGGCCCAGTCTCCGATTATTTCCCTGGCTGGATTCCTAAAAGTGAGCGTATCAGGCTCCAAGGCCACTGCACCAAACTGGCTGTGGCTCAGGACGGCGATTCTCAGCGGGAACTCGGTCCTGGTGGTTCTCCTGTGCTCACCCTTCACTCGCCCCCACCCCGTGGTGCTGCCGCCGACATTCGCTCTGCCCCTCACTGGAGCGTTAACGATCGGCTTCAGGAAACGCATCCAAAAAGCCTGAACTGGCAGAACCATCAAGGTGTGGAGCTTGGCTCCCAGACCCGCAGCCCCAGACCCTGAATTTGTAGATGCAACCTGATTTGACCTGGCTCTCAAGACCTCCCTGACCAGACTCTCCAGGACGATGCACAAGCCAGAATGCCCTCCAGGTTACCGGGGAAACCAAACCAGCTATCAGAAGGTTGCTTCGTGAGGCTGCAACCAGGGCAAATAGAATCGAACGCTTTTGAGGGTATTTTCTCAGGCCAGGAAGAATGTTTACGACTTATTCCTGTTCCTAAGTACTGTCTGTCCTTTCGAGGCTGGAACACTCGGAGCACCAAGCTGGGAATCTATGTCCTCTCTCCCCACCGGATCACAGAGTCCTGTCACTCCCTTCAGTGTCTCAGCTCTGTGACCCGCTACGTGTGTGCAAATCTTAGTCTACAAACTGAGGGGTAGAAGGTAGAGAACTTAACTTTTCTACAAAACAACTTGATCTCTGATTTGTGTCCCATCCTGCTAAGTGGAGGAATATTAACGACACAACCCAGGAGCCCCCACAATTACAGCTGAGTTCTGAAGGCACTTTCAGGTACCACAGTGGGTGGGCACCTGGTTCTCACCATCGTCTTTTTTTTTTTTTTATCCTACCTGAGGACATTTTTGTATTTATCTTCAGATAGAGCAGGAGGGAGAGAGAGAGGAAAAGAGAGAGAGAAACATTGATGTGAGAGAGACACATCGACTGGTTGCCACCCACACAACCCCAACCGGGGTGGGGACAAACCACAACCAAGGTAGGTGCCCTTAGCGGGAACCAAACCCGGGACTCTCCTGTCCACGGGCTGACGCTCTAACTGCTGAGCCAAACCGGCCAGGGCCACATTGTCTTGATCACATTGTGAGTGTGGGACCTTCTGATCGCATGCTGGTGCCCGCTGTACCTCCTCCTTGGTTCCTGGCACTGCCAGCCTTGCCCATGCAGTGCTGGCATGTCCCATGTGGCTGTCCCATTCTGGGACATTATTTTCTGTTCTGAATCCCCCATCACCCAAACTGTTGGAATTAGAAAGCTGGGCAATGTCCCTTCTATAAGGTCATCCCGTCCTGGTGGTGTTACAGGGCAAAGACCCCTCTGGCTGGATGGGGGAGGGCTGGATAGCAGGAAACCTTGGTGACCATTAGTCCCACCACACCTGAACTGTAGGAAGACCCCCTGTCTCTCCATTTCCCTTCCATGACCCTGTTCCTCTCCATCCCTCCAAGACAGCTGTGGCAGGGCCTTCCTGCGACTGGGCACTGAGCGCTTGCCATGAACTGGCTCCTTTGGTCCTCACATCAGCCCTGTGGAAAGGTACAATGAGCACCCCCAGCTTACAGATGAAGAAGCTCAGAGAAATTCGGTACCCAAGACAGTCTAACTCCAGATCTAAAACTTGTGACCACATTGCAAGAATTCTTTGGAAAATCCAGACTAAATCGGGTCCCTGTCTGCGAGGCAGCACTAGATAAAACGTCAGCCAACTCTTTCCTGTCTGATTCCCCTTCCCCAACATTCCGGAGGTAACAGTTCATCACCCATCGCTTCAGGCTATCAGGTTACGATACAATTGATTAGGTCCCAGCTCACTCTTGCTGATAGTCCTGCTAAGAAGTCACTCTGAGGGCTCTTGCTCCTGGACACGGCTCTCCAGGTCACTTCTGATGGCCAAGCCTACCAGTGCATGCTGATTCCAGTGTCACTTCCACGGGGTCACAGCATCCTCTGGTTTCATCCCAAATATAAATAAAAGTGGGAGGTTCCTCGGGGAAGCTGGAGGTAAGCGCTTTTCCCCACAGTCCCCGAGGCAGGAACCCACCTGGCAGAGTAGCTGGCGCCCACCAAGGTGTCCATCATTTGTCACCAAGCCCTGTGTTGCTAGGGATGCTGGTGACGCTGCTAATGCGCCAGGAACCTAGCGACTGGTTCTGTGAGTGCGTCTGTGATTCTCCTTGCTTTTCAGCAAAGTTCCTTCTGAAGATGTCAGCCTGTCTCATGGCGCGAAGACGAATCAGAAAGTGTTTTCTCCCTCACACTCCAATTCAGTTTATTAATGTAAGATGCGAAACCAAATCCGAACCAGAACGTGCCAACCGTGGTTTTAACTGGCTTTTAGCTTAGTTTCCTTCTGTTGTCTATAAAAATATGTATCCATGAGAAAGGATGTTCTTTTTTACCTTTACTATGGAAAATCTCAAATATATACAAAAGTGATGGTATCCGTCCAGTATCTTGATCAGGGTTCTCCAGAGAAACAGAAATATATATATATATATATATACACACACACACACACACACACACACACACATACATACATACATATATATGATTTTATATAACTGATTATCTATAGATACAATTTATATAACCAATTATATATATAAATTGGTATAATTATAACTATATGATTTTAGCCCTGGTTGGTGTGGCTCAGTGGTTAGAGCATTGGCCCGAGCACCGAAGGGTCTGGGGTTTGATTCTCGGTCAAGGCACATACCTGGGTTGCAGGTTCAACCCCTGGCCCCGGTCAGGTTGCGTGTGGAAAGCAACCAATCGATGTGTCTCTCTCACATCTCTCTCTCCCTCCCTCCCCCCCCTCCCTTCCACTCTCTCTAAAAATGAATGGAAAAAATATCTTCAGGTGAGGAAGTAGAGTAAAAAGAAATCTCGCAAGTCTAGTTAACATCCATTACCAGACAGTTACAATTTTTTCCTTGTGATGAGAATTTGGATGATCTACTCTCTCAGCAACTTTTTAATACACAATACAGTATTGTTATCAAGTCACCATTCTGTACACTACATCCCAGGAGTCATTTATCTTATAACTGCCTTGGTTTCCTCTTTTGTGAAGTGGGGACCACCGATGAAAACACCTCCCTGGCAGGCTTCCTGTGAGGATGAAATAAGAATGTGAAGAATCTGTCAACAGAGGGCGTAGAGTCAAGAGGGGAGAGCAACCTTGGTGCAGCAGTTAAGCTGGGTCCTAATCTCATTCTACGGGGGGATGCTGAATCTAGAGACCAGCGAAGGCTGCTGGGAGCCTGGAATCCTGGAAAAAGGGATACACAGGGGGCACCCGGATTTGAACCAGGGACCTCTTGATCTGCAGTCAAATGCTCTACCCCTGAGCTATGCCCCCAGGTGCAAGCTCCTTCCCACTCACACCTTTATACTCGGAGAGCCACACCCATTCCCATGGACCATCACAGCCTCTGCATCTTGGGCTTCATGTTTCATTGTCACTCCAAACTGGCCTTTCTGCTCAGAAGCAGAAAACAGCCTCGAGGACAGGACACCTGCAATCCAGACCTGGGAGGACACCACAGTATATATGCAGATTTAATGACAGATAATCACAGCCTCCTGCTCCGTTGCCCCTTCCACCAGCTGGCGTCGAAGTTCCTCTCTGATACACTTGCATTTGCATTGTTTGCTCCATGGCATAAAGGCAAGGGCTAAAAAATAACAGGGCTATTATGGGTGACTTTTAAAAAAATTGTTAACACTATCACAGATGTCCCCCATGGCCCTCGCTTTGCCCACCTCCACCCAGCCCCCGCTTCCCCTCCCCTGGCCTTCACCACACTTGTCTGTGTCAATGGGCTATGCATATACCTTCTTTGGGTAATCTCTTCACCTTCTTTCATCCAGTCCCCTCCACCCCCCTCCCCTCTGACAGCTGTCAGTCTGTTCCTTGTATCCATGCCTTTGGTTCTATTTTGTTCGTCAGTTTATTTTGTTCACTAGGGTCCACATAGTGAGATCATATGGTGCTTGTCTTTCTCTGACTAGCTTATTTCTCTTAACACAATCATCTCCAGGTCCATCCATGCTGTTGCAAAGGGTAAGAGTTCCTTATTTTTTACAGTCACATGGTATTCCATTGTGTAAATGTACCCTAGCTTTTTTATCCACTCATCTACTGATGGGCACCTGAGCTGTTTCCAGATCTTATTCTGCTATGAACCTAGGGATGCATATATTCTTTCTGATTGGTGTTTCAGGATTCTTAGGATATATTCCCAGAAGTGGGATTGCTGGGTCAAAAGGCAGTTCCTTTTTAAATTTTTCTAGGAAACTCCATACTGTTTTCCACAGTGGCTGCACCATTCTGCATATGGGTGACTTTTTAAACTTTCTTCTTTACACTCTTCTATAGTCTCCAAATTTTCTGCATAAAATGTATTACTTTCAAAATCAGAAAAACCAATAAATACTACAAATTTAAGCATATTCCCTTCTAGTAATGGCAAGTAATACAATTTCCCATTAACATAATTAATAAATAATTGCTTTACAACAGAGAGGATCAATGGAACACTCATTTGAGAAGTATGCATGATAATTTACATAGAACTCATTTGAGCTTTTAAAGCAGTAATTATTTCCATTTTTGCAGATGAGGACACAGCTGCATAGCTTCATCTGCCATCTGGTCCCCTCCAGGTTAGGATGTGTGTCAATCTAAGATATTAATAACGGCTCAGAAAAGCTGAATGTGGACCACATAGGAGGCAGTGCATGGACTGCTTCCTCCCAAGGACTCTTTGAAGCAGGTAAAATTATTGTTTCCTGTGAAGTAGCTAAGATTACCCCCATTTTACAGATGAAGGAACACACTCAGAGGGGTTAAGTCACCTTCATTCATTCAACCAACAGTAAGCACTCACTGCCTCCCAAATTTGATTCTAGGCCCTGAGGGCTCAGCAGTGAGCAAGGTAGACAAACACGGTCCCTGCCCTCACGGAGCTTCTATTCCGAGAGCTGTAGGGTGGCAGACAAGCTAACAAACACGTGAACAAGATCACCACCGACGCTGACAACACTTGAGGAAAATAAAGCAGGGGGTGTGATGGAAGATGGTGGGGTGAGATGCGGTGCTCATAGAAGCGACAGTTTCAGCTGAAGTCTGACTGGTAAGAACCCAGTATGTAGACATTTGGATGCACCACATTCCAGGCTGTAGGTAGAATGACTGCCAAGGCCTAGGGCGGGAACTAGCTGGGCCGGATAGTGGAGCATAAACAGTACTAGTGCGGCTGCAGAAAAGGGACAGGGCAGGACAGAATTGAGCAGAGGTCAGGGAGGTGGGCAGGTCACAATATAGGGCCTTGTGAGCCATGGTCAGTGGTGGGTTTTATTTCATGTGCCACCGAGGGAAGAGTGGAGCCTGAATGCAGACCTCCGCTCCTGTGTACAGGGGCCACTGCTCTGAGACCTTCCCGATGGGCTCTCTGCAGTGCGTTTGACCCAGGACCTATCATCTCTGACCTTTCCTATCATGAGAGACTCCCCAAGTCAGCCTGAAAGCCCCTTTGGCCGTGAATTTAGGTTTGTTATTGTGCATTCAGTTGGCCTTGTTCCTGTCCCAGTGGAGGCGACATTCTAGCAGAGGGGGCACGTGAGTGTGACACACTGACACTCAGATACTTCTTCAACTACCATGTGATGAGTGCTGTGAGCCCACAGAACAGGGCAGGGTGACACTAGTCTGTAGGGCTTGGGAGAGCTTCTCTGAGGAAGTGACATTTCCACTCTACTTTGTAAGAGGAAGGGAAGCTAGTTAGAAGTTGAGTGGTCCAGGAGGACTGGGCAGTGTGGGTGAGCCAGAACCGTGGAGATAAGGCCAGGGTGCTGGAGACAGGGACACAGCCTCTTGGGGGATGCCTAGTGTCTTCCCATTCATATCCTCTCAGAAACCTCAGAGTGTGACTGTACTTGGAAAGAGGGTCATTGCAAATGCAATTAAATTAAGATGAGGTCATACTGGAGTAGGTGGGCCGTCAATGCAATAAGACTGTTGTCCTCATAAGAAGAGTCACAGAGACAGAGACATACAGGAGAAAGCCAGGTGACAATGGAGGCAGACACCAGAGTGATATGTCTCCAAGCCAAGGGACACCAAGGTTACTGGCCACCACCAGAAGCTGGGTGAGAGGTGTGGAGGAGATTCTCCCTGAGAGCCTCTAGTGAGAACCAACCCTGATGGCAGCTGGATTTGGAACTTCTAGCCAGTACATCTCTGTTGTTCAAGACCATCCAGTTTGTGGTACCTGGTGATGGCAGCCCTAGGAAACGAACTAATAAACTAATACACCGCCCGAGATAGGGCTGGAGAGGCAGGAGGGCCTGGTGGGCCCTCAGGAGCTTCTGGACTTTACCCCAAGGGCAATGGGAACTACTACTCTTAGGGCATTAAGCAAGAGAACACCATGACCAAATGTGCATTTTTTCAAAGGATTCCAATGGCTGCCCAATATTCCCAAAGCACTGAGTCAGGCCCCACAGTATGGCCCAGGCCACCGTTCCAATGCCATGGTCATCACTCAAGCAGAACCAGGTGAGTCTCAGCAACCTCCTTCCCACCCGCCCCTGCCCCCAAGAGACTGCGTTCCCAATTCTCACCTGTGCCTGCAGGTGGACCCACCAAAGAACAAGTGTAACCTGGTGGGCCTTCTGGAGACGGGTTTGGCAATATACATCAAAAGCCTTAAAAAATAAAAAGCCAAACCCTTTGACAGAGACAGTCTACCTCTTGGACATAACTAGACAAATACTTGAAAATGTTTCAAGGACCAGGAAAGGTCCAGCCTATCACCAGGGCGCTTCTCAAGGTCCACCCACCTGCACAAGGTGTAAATGTATCTGCCACTAGCTTAACTGACCTGAGCTTGGGGACAGTCGTTAAGATGAACTGCTGCCCGGGAAAGGGTAAATTCCAGGGGCCACCACTCCCTTGGGCCCCGCGCCCCCGGTATTGCCTTGGTAGCCCTGTCCTCCGCTGTGGCCTTGCGCCCTCGGGTGGGGCTGGGCTCGGCCCTCCCTTTGTGTCCGCACCACCTAGTTCCCAGCCCCGCATCTGCACCAAGCACGGGCCCCACCGAGCCGGCGTGGGAGAAGCAGGAAAACACGGGAGACAGGCTGGTCTCGGGGTGCAGCACGGCTCCGGGACTGCCCGGGAGGAAGGGCCAGCGCGCGGCCCTCCGGGGTGTCGGGGACGACCCTTTCCAGGGCGCACGACAGCGACCCCGCGCCACCATCGAGAGGCCCGCGTTCCTAGAGCGGCCGCGGGCGCCAGGTGCGGCGCCGACCTGGGCTTCCGGCTCTGGCCGCCAGGGGGCAGCACGGCCCGGCGGCCCCACGTGGCGAGGCGCCCGCAGCGAGGCCCCGGGCGCGGGCGGCGGGGCCGCGGATTGGCGCGCGGAGGCTCGTGCCGAGGAATTCAAAAAATTCAAGTCATTAAAAATGAAATTCACAAAGTACATATCCATGTATTTAAAATTGAAATCCATTTTTTAAATTAAACACAAATAGTGGTGTTTATGAATCCCGGCCTCCATCGTCCCGCAGCATCGGCCAGCGCCCCTGAGAGACGCTGCTTGTCCCCATGTCACAGGTGCTCCCTCGGGCCCAGGTGAGGGATCGATGGAGTCTCGGGCAGGAAGAGATGGAGGGAGGGAGGCTGAGGACAGGACAAGGCTGTGCCCGTGGGGACCTGCCTCTGCTGGACTCCAGGGACGCCCTCAAGGGGTTGTGGGCCTGGGATTGGGAGAGGCCGCCTCCCGGGGGTCCTGACGCCCCAGTGGGGTGTGTGTGTGTGTGTGTGTGTGTGTGTGTGTGTGTGTGTGTGCGCGCGCGCGCGCCGCTGCTGCAGAGAGCTGGAAGGCACAGCAGAACAAGGCGACTTAAACCGAGAAATCCTGTGCAAACAGACCAGTGACAACGTGACAGCTCACAGCCAGCTGAGAAAGGCGCCCTGGATGCCAGGGCGATGCCAACGGCTCCATCTCCCTGCAGTCTGGCTCCGCTGCCACCGCCCCTGGACTCCTCAGGGGGCTGGGTGGCCTTCCTTCAAAGGCCCAGCAGCCCGGAGGACTTCTGTCATCACCCAGGCACCCTGCGACTGCGGTAAGAGGATTTGGTAGTGTCCGGAGGCTCTGCCTAATATTTGGGCTGAGATGTAAGTGGAAATGATAGAATACATTTAAATCATATCTTCTAAAGCTTTTGAATTAGTTTGGATGAAGAAAGTCATCTGCATCCCAACGGGGCAGTGATCTGGGGTTTTACCTGTGTTTCTTCGTGCACTGTTATCTGTGGCTTTTTTTGCCCATTCATTTAACAATTGTTGAGTACCTTGCAGGGCCAGGCTCAGGAGCAAGCAGGGAAACAGAAGCCTGCCCTTGGGAATATGGAACACACATCACACCACCCAGCCCAGGAAAGCAGGGAGGGGGACCCTGAAGGCTGCCCGCAGTCAGGCTGTGTGCCCGCCCAGGGTCCTGCGGCTCTAACTTGCTTCTGAATCTTCCCTTGCCTTCACAGTGTAGGCGTTTGCTGTAAAAATAACTTTGGGGATCCTTGTAGCTTCTGACAGGGCTTTTCTGGACATCTGTGCTGCTATTTCCCCTGCTTTCCAGGGATTCTTGGTGGGTGTCAGCTTGTTAGATTCACAGATGAGGTTATAGGGATTCCGCACTGTCTGCTGAGACCATCTGCCCAGCAATGCAGAGGTTAGAGAGTAGAAATGCAGGTATACCCTAAAAGGAAGAAATAAACTTAAGAAATCCTGTGTTCTATCAAAGAATTAAGTAAGCATGGTATATGTTACTGGATAAATTGAACGTACGGAGTTTGAATTGAGACTGGGAAAAGTTAAAGCAAGGGAGGAGGGTGGGCAGGACTTTCCCAGGGTAGGGGGTGGGTGGGTGGGTGTTGAAGCAACTTCCTCCTTGGACACCCCTCAAGGCAGCCCTCAGGCCCCCAGAGGACCAAGCAGGTGGGTATAGCTACCACCACTCCAATCCCAGCCCCTCTGCCTCCGATTATTTTACATATGTAGCTTCTGAGAATGGTTTTATTTAAATAAGGGATTCTGAGGCTAAAAACAAAAGCTTGAAAACACTGATACATGATACACAGAAAATTTGGCAGATCATTTTAACTTGATGAAGATTTTGTGTCCTGAATCTGAAAGAGATTCTAAAATATAATATTAGAGATTTCGTTTCTATAGGGAGAGGATGAACTCTAAGTAATCTACTTAATCTCACAGGTTTGGAGATGGTTAAAGGTCCTCATACTTGGTGGGAAATAAAATGATTTCTTCTGTTACATTTATGGACAAGACTTGATACCTTTGGAGAAATACGGGGCTCATTCAATTCTAAGATAAGTTTTTATTGTTTGGAACTCAGAAATTCCTTTACAGTGAGAAAAAAAAAAAAAAGCCAACAATGGCCTTTTCATTTGGGGGAAAAGGGTTTTAAATTAATTCTGAAATACTATTATGTGATTATTACTAGAGTTAACCTTGTTGGTAAAATGAGCACCCAAGCAAGTTTGTATACAGTTGATGCTGTTCCCAAACTCTGAAGAACTGGCAGAGATTTGGGCAAGAGAAAACGTGTCTATTTCCTCTCAGTACATCTGTTTAAATAAAATATACTGGAGATTGATGTGATTGGGTCTGGATATTGACTTGCTTTTTTAGTGGTACTCTGAAACATCTGAGATTTAATTTTTTCTAGCCTTATTTCAAAATGTATCATGAACCTTTGGCTTGGTAAAGCATCGATACTTCAAGATAAACGAAAGAAACCACCAGGTTAAAATGGGAAAGGAATAATAGTAATTTTAGTGGGACATTTGTTATTAAACTGCTCGGGTGGTAACTATGCCAACCAACTTTCCACCTTTACTTTTGGACAAAATTAATGTGTGACTTTCAGTGATGACCGTAAATGCAATGAAGATAATGCAGACATAAAAAATGTATGTTAGATTTTGATTTACATAAATCATTTACCTGCAGAAAATGTGATCATGGAATCTTGTGGCTCTTGGATCAGACCTTCAGTAGAAGAATAGTTAATGTCACATTTCACAACCTGTTTAATTTTCTTAATTGAATTTAGCTTAAAGCCAATAAATTTCAATCCTTGGAGGGTATAACTTTAGGATTTGTGTATCCTGAAAATAAAGAACTGATTGAATGTGGTCCTTTAAAAGGTTGTATACTTATTAGACTATACTGATTCTAAAAGGAAACAGTTTGTTATCCTGATATTCATATTTAAATAACATTACTAGTGAGGGTAATTTTCACTGGTACATTTTGCATTAAAATTCAACTTTCTATTACCAATAGACAGTTGTGATGCTTCTATCTTGTAGTCTGAGTTAGTTTGAGAACTTGGCTATTATTTTATAATGAGAAGCAGTGAGTTTCACTCATATAGTAGTGGGGGAAGGAATGGTGAGAACCCCAAGAGCTGGTATAAATAAGCCTGAAAGATTCGAGTCAGGGTGTGAGTGGTATTTTATTAGGATACAGGTGCGTTTTCCTGAGAATCTCCTTCACTCAATTCCTTCTCTGACTGTTAAACAAATGGCTTCTTAGGTCCCAACATCAGAGACAAACACAGAAAGGGAGCCCTTGCCTTAACAGATAACCTCTTCCCAAAGTCCCCTGGGAAGAGAGGGGCTCAGTTTAAAACAGGCGCTAGCTCTGCGCCCAGCCACACCCATTCTATCCTGGTCAGGTGAGCTGGGTCCCAGCCCCCGTGTTGCTGGGCTGGCCAGCCAGTGAGCTGTCTGCTTTCAGCTGGGTCTAGAACTTACACACAGTGACCATGGGACAGGCAGAGCTGCGAATCAGAGTAAATAGTTCTGTTTTGCCTTTTTATTAAGGATCCATGTTGAAGAAATTGGGAGGCAGTATATAACAGCAGTTAACAGCACATACTTAGGTTTAAATTCGGCCATGTGGCCTTGGGCTAATTGCATAATCTCTCTGAACTTCATCTGTAAAAGGGGATACAAATATGATTTCACAGGTTGTCACAAGATAAAATGGTATGACAGCGTTTAGTCAGCATAGTGCCTGGAACATGGTAAGACCCAATGAATCACAGTGATGATGATGATTATCCCTAAAACCTCAAGGCTAGGGTCTGACTGCTTACCGGAAGTTTCCACGCAAGGCCACTCACTACCAGTACTACTTGGTTTAATTTTCTTTCTTCTTTCCCCTTCCTTCCTTCCTTCCTTCCTTCCTTCCTTCCTTCCTTCCTTCCTTCCTTCCTTCCTTCCCTCTTTCCTCCCTCCCTCCCTCCCTCACTCCCTTCTTTCCTTCCTTTCATTTCTCATTTTTTCAGCCTGGAGTTACTCATTGTAGAAAATAAAAATAAAAGGGTTAGATTCTATTATGTTTTAACCAAAAATACTCACTTCAAGGAACCCAACCAGAAGTGGCAAATGCAACATTGATTTTTCAATTTAAATCTAGAAGTTCCCACTATGCCTGGGAAGCAGCAAGAGGCTTCGGCCAAAACGCTTTCCAGAAAGCTGGAGAGGCCTTGGCCTGACTCACCGTTGCCCTGGCAACAGTAGGGCCCAGAGGCCTCCAGCCTTGATCCCTTAATCTGAGGAGCCACTACCACATTGCCTCCGGAAAGGTCCCCACAGACACCTGGCTGGTTAGAGCTGCCCTCACAGGAGGGGCGGAGAAAAGACGGAGGTGCGGCTCTTTCTGCAAGACAGCGCCCGCAGGTCTCCGTGATGGCCTTGGCTTTCCAGACCCCCAAAGGCCAAGTCTAGAGAACTAGGCCACGGAATGAATCTTCACCAGGTTCTAAGTGTGGTCATGGCAGTGGGTGGCTTCCTGATCCTTCCGTGTTTCTCCATGGCGCTCAGCACAATGCTTTGCTCGGGTATGTTAATAAACATGTGGGCTGGATGACAATGAGCATTCCCAAGGTGCCAGGCCCTTGCCCTGCTCTGACGCTGATCCCACGAGTGAGCCAGCCAGCACAGGCAACCTGCTCCTGCCCGTCTCGACTTCTCCAGTTGGAAAACCATAGGCGGGACACCAAGGCCTTTTTTGCCTCTAAATTTTTTTTTAATTTTCTTACTACCTTCATCATTTTGACAAACATATGGCACAGAGCATGTTCTACTTGATGTATTCTGTTTTCTTTACTTTGGTCTTAAATTTTAAAATCTGAGAATAAAATGGAATACTTTGAAAGAGACGCTGGTTTTCCTTTTTTCAATAACCATTCAGGTTCCAGGGAAAGAACTTTGTGGCCAAGCACATGGGCTTTGGAATCAAAAAGACGAGTGCAAATCCTGGCTCTACCACTTGGTTGCTGTGTGACTTTGGGTCTATTTAACCTCACTGAGCCTCAAGCTCTTCACCTATAAAACGAGTAACAATGCACACGGCAGAGTTATGAGATGATATATGTGAAGTCTTCCAAAGTAAGATGTGCTCAATAAATGGCAATTATTCTAATTAAATTAAGGGCACCCTCGGGAAGCACTGTGAAAGATACCCAGTAAGGAGGGTACTACCCACTGCCAACTCTGGCTTGTGGCTGCGAGGTGAGTCGAAACGCCCCAACTGTGACATCACCACCAAGTATAGTTGCCTGTGTGGTTTGATTTGCACTTCCTCACACGAAAATAATTTTCCACTTCTGCCTGCTGGGGAAATTTCTTTTTCAGAGATTTGTTCTTTGAAAATACACTGCCAGCCCACAACCTACGCGGATTTCTGTTTTTACTAAGTTAAGCTGTCATTAGTTAGCAGCTCACAATGAAATTTTAGCTTCTAGCCAACTTTTATCGAAAACTTAGTAGGTGCCAATGCCTTGGCTATATATTCATTATGTTATTTAAGCCTCAGAACAATGGGAACTTTGTTATCCCCACTGAACAGATGAGGACGTTGGTATTCTGTTAATTAATTTGTGCAAGGTCACACTAAGTTGAAATCCACATCTGCTTACTCCAGAGGCTGTCCACACTTGAGTGGCCATCCTCTGTAGATCTTGGCCTCAGACCGTTATGGAACTTACGGCAGGTGGTGAGTGAGAATCATGATGGTATCGAGGTGTCAGGATGAGGGAAGGGACAAATGGAGTACAGGGCGCCAGGCCCTTTGAAGGAAGAGGCCTGAAGAGGGGGAAGGGGAGATAGGGACCCAGAGACCCCCCGACAGCCAAGCTCCACATAAGAAGTATTAGTCTTTGACTATACTGACTACTTTAGACACCAGATGCCTAGAAAATGAAAGCGCGGAAGCACCATTCTTGGTAACTGCGTAACAAATGAAGTTACTTTCTGAGTTTCTACCTTGGGTTCCACCCCGAAACACCAGTCTTTCGCTGGAGTCAGAACATCTCCAGCGCTCTTCGGTTCTCAAATTCCAGGACTAGGCAAGATTTGGAGCAGCAATGGCCCTCCACCAAATATCTCCAAAATACCTCTGTTAACATCTCTTCGAGGCTTCAAATACCCCGGTGTTCAAAAGAGCCATTTCCTCTGCCATCCTTCCACTTCCAGCCTGCAGTGCCACCATCGTGACCTGTCCCTTGAACACGGCTGGTTTGCCCACGTCTGAACACAGCAGGGTTCCTTCTCCGGCAGGTTCAGTCTCTTGCCATCTGTTTGCATCCATGTTCTCTCCTGCTCAGCAATCTTCCATGATTTCTCTCTCACACAAGATCAAATTCAAACTCCAGTCTTGAGGTCTTAGATCCAAGACTCCCTCTGCACCCCGAGTCTACTCCAAGCCCACCTTGGTGACTGTTTTCTGTCCATCAGCCCTCTCCCAAATCAATCACCGCTCCCTCATCAACTGGAGCCCACTTTCCACACTTCCACCCTTAAGAGTGACCCCACTAAAAGGCCTTCCTCATTTTCCTCAGCTGTGGAGTCATCCCAGCCCACAGATCCACCTCCATGAAAAGCAGTCCTGTTTCTCCAGGCCCCTCCTATAGTCGGCAGAGCACTATGTGCTGGGCACTCAGCGTTGACCGCACGGAAGTCCCTGCTCCTGGATGTGACTCCTCTCCAGCTGCTTCTGGAGATCGGGGCCAAGACTGGCCACCTCTCCAGCCAGCCCTTTGTGCCAGCCCAGGCCTCTGCCCCTCCTCTGGCTGCCTGCCCTGATGTCCTACCATCCTTTTAGAGCATTTCAGTGTAAACGAAGAAGTCACATTCAAGTGTCAGCTTTTGGGCATCATTTCCCCTCTCTGTGCTTCAGTTAATGCATCTTTACAAGGGGGGGGGTAGGGTGATGACCTCTATGGTCCTTTCAGACAATGATGTAGCATTTCCTCCCTCTAATTCTGTAAGTGTCTTGTCCCCTCCTCCCCATCCCGATTCACAACATAGTCTGTCTCTCTTCTTGTCTCTCAGGGCAGTCTCTCTGCCTTCAGCAGGTCTGGCCTCTCCAGTTCTCATGGCAGAATCGGGCCCTCCACTAGCCTCCACGGATTGTCCCTTCCAATTGCCTGAATTCTCTCTGGGTCACTGCCAAGCCCAGGAGCAGAGTGAGAGTCGATCGCTCTGTGGGCAATGGAACATACCTGCATTTCCTCTAGGCCTCACTGGATGGCGACTGGAAATGAATACCTAGCAAAACCAGGGTGCATTCGTGCATGTAACAAATCTAAAGAGAATAGCTTTGGTGCAACATACAAATAAAAAAAACCGTTCAGAATGGTGCCTTTTGTGGTTTCCCCAAAGACTGGCACCAGGGGTTCTGCACCCCTTCCCTAGCCTCCCTGCCACGGGCCATACCACCCTCCACCAGCCACATTTCACGCTCTGCAGGAAGGCTGCTTGGTCCTGAGGGAAGCGCCCAGCCCATGCCAGACCTGTCCCTCTTCCTGCCTCCCTCCTGAACTCCTGCTGTCCTCCAACGTCAGGGTGCCAGAAGCTTCTACACTCCACGGGCTCATTCACTACTTCAAGCTCCGCAGTCCTGTCTTTTCGATTTTATAATCGGTGGGATCTGCGTCCCCTTCACCACCGAACATAGGGAATGAGCACATTAAAGGGATTCAAGAGAACCTATCAACTGACACTAGGCACATGGTGTCCCTTGGCCACCTTCTCAGCCCCTCCCCTTCAAAACCAAACAAAAACGGCAAACAGGAAACGCTCGTCTTTTAAAAATTACTCTATTATTATCAAATAGAACCACAGTATCCAAAAGGTAATTATAAAGTTCTATCCCCAACTAAGTGGCCCTGCACCGCCCCTCCAAGTGGCCGGCAGCCAAATCACTCCCCCCGTGCTGATTGGTTTCATCCATTTTATTGTCAAGGAAATTAACAGCCCGAAGGGGTTCCCCAGGTCCGAGCTCTCCCCACCCCTGGAGCCCCGGGTAAACATGGCAGCAAGCGACCTGGTCTCAGGACCCCTGTGTCCTTGGGAGGAGGGACGAAGGAGGGGAGGGGGCTCACAGCAAAGGGGCTGGGGGGTGCCCCACCCGCTGGGCTCAGGCCTCGCAGCTGGCTGGGGGACAGCTCACTCGCCCGTGTGGGTCCGCAGGTGGTACTTGAGCGACTGCTTGTAGCGGAAGCACTTGGCGCAGTGCGTGCAGGGGTAGGGCCGCTCGCCAGTGTGCGCGCGCTGGTGCTCCAGCAAGTGATGCTTCTGCGTGAAGCGCTTGCCGCACTCGGCGCAGTGGTAGGGCCGCTCGCCCGTGTGGATGCGCCGGTGCTCCAGCAGGTGGTGCTTGCGGATGAAGCTCTTGCCGCACTCGGGGCAGGCATGCGGGCGCTCGCGGGAGTGCACGCGGCAGTGGTTGGTGAGCTTGGACTTCTCGCTGAAGCTCTTCTCGCACTCAGGGCACTTGAAGGGCCGCTCGCCCGTGTGAGTCCGCTGGTGGCGCAGCAGGTGCGAGGGGCGGCTGAAGCTCTTGCCGCACAGGCTGCAGATGAAGGAGACCTCGTGCTTTCCTGCGTGCACGCGCTGGTGGATGACCAGGCTGATGTGCAAGCGGAAGCTCTTCTTGCACTCGGGGCACGTGTAGGGCCGCTCGCCCGTGTGCGTGATCTGGTGCTTGGTCAGGCTCGACTTGTGGCTGAAACTGCTGTCACACTCAGGGCACTTGTAGGGCTTGGGGCCGCCGCCGCTGCCCGAGCTGGGAGACTTGGGGCGCGGCTTGAGCGTGTGCTTGGGGGCGAAGCCAGGCCCACGCTCAGGCGACACGTAGCCTCCGCGGACGCGATGGATGCGCTGGTGCAGCGTGAGCTGCTGCTTGTGCCGGAAGCTGATCTCGCACTCGGCGCACTCGTAGGGCCCCTCCTTGATGTGGTTGCGCTGGTGGATGATGAGGTTGATCTTCAGGCGGAAGCTCTTGCCGCACTCCATGCAGGTGAAGGGCCGCTCTCCGCGCCGGTTCCGCTGCTGCTGGCTTGAGGAGCTCCGGTTGTCGCTCATGTGCCGATCACCATGCGATACGGGTGCCAGCCTCTTCACCGCCGGGTTTCCAAGCTGCAGAGGCGGGGGGCTCTCCTCGCCCTCGGGGGACAGCTCTCCTGGCAGCGGGGTCTGGTACATGCTGGCGTTGTACCTCCCGGACAGCTCCCCGAGGTCCTGCAAGTGCTGAGGCAGCTCATCCTCCTCCTCCTCTTCTTCCTCCTCCTCCTGTTCTTCAGTTTTGATCACGATCCCCTCTGCACCAGGGACAGGGAGGGAGAGACAGCAAGAAGACTGTTAGCTGTTGCCTGGTGCTGGTAACCTGGATCTAGGTAAGCATTGCTCCATCCTAACCAACAAGCATGGCTTAGATATTGTCACCGAATTCCTTCCTTTGGGACAAGACTCCTTTCCTCTGCCTGCCGCCTGTGGTCCCCACCCCCACGGGGTTGGATATATAACCAACACAGCCATTTGGTTCAGGAATAAGCCCAGATCCTCTCTTGGAACTTTTCGCAGAGGAAGCAGGGAAGATCGAGTCCTTGAGATAGGAAGCTGGCATTGCTGATGCCCCTTCCCAAACTCCCCTGGCAGCAGGGTCTGGTACATGCTGGCATTGTACCTCCAAGACAGCTCCTGGAAGGATACCAGCAGCCAAGCCCTCCTGTGGGGCCCCCAGATCCAGGTGCCTGAGGTTGGCATACACCTGAACCTACCAGTTATCCGAGCCCATAAACACTGATTTTTCATTTAAGCTACTTAAGGGTTGGGTTTCTTCGCCTTTTATCAAAAGGGTCTTGACTCACAAGCTGTCAACCTTTCCTCCCTACCCTCTCCTCTACATGAACTCAGCTCAGCCCCAGGGGGCTACATCTTTTCTGCACTCAAGTAAAGATTTCTCCTCAGGTGCCTTTACTCACCCTCCTTTCCATGCCTCCAAATCGTGCCCATCAATGAACACCCAAATCTAATCCTCTCTTCTCCCTAAAACCTTCCCTGACCACCCCAACCTACAGCCCTCAACTCCTCCTTGGCCAACGGCATGTGCCAGTGCATCTCCCCGGGACGAAGAACTCGGCCTTCCCATGCAGCATCTCACCTGCACAGGTGCACGACTCACCTGCAGTCAGGCTCTACCAACCCTGAAGCTGGGGTAGGGGGTTCCCTCTGCCTTTCCCACAAGCCCTTTAGGATCTAAATAAGGCTGTGTTCCTGTGGCCCACGAGAATGTAAGGCCTAGAGAAAAGGAGTGGCCTCCCACGCCTGTTTGACTTTTCTCAAGTGCCTTCTACTTATCTGGTACTCCCTAAACACCCTTAATGCGGGACTCTATTTTTAGTCATACTGACCGACTTTGTGTGACATGAGAAAGTCACGCACTTTTCTGAGCCCACCTGTAAACTGGAAGACACAATAATAGTCTGCATTTGTGGAATTCTTAAAAGCACACAAACGAGAGCTTTCTCAAAGCACTTCATAACTGTTCTCTTTCTGTATTCACAATATCTTATTGTAGGGTAATCAAGCGAGAACCACCCCCATTTCACAGACTTGATATCATCCAAGCCTGGAGCTGTCAAGTGATATTTCCAAATAAAGTAAACAAAGTCACAGACCCTTTCAGAGCTTGCAATTTGGGAACCACCTAGTCTATCCTCGCACCTGACAGGGAAACTGAAGCTGGCAGTGTCCGTGGCCTGGCCACGGTCTTGTAAGTTTGTTAGTGACTGCTAGGCCATGTCACTTTCTACTACTCCTCTGAAACAACAACAAAATAAACATGCAGAGTCACAGTCAGAACACATGTGCCGAGTCCCTGCTCAGGTCTCTCCCCATAAGACAAAGCTGCCTCGGTACTGTCAGGATTCTTGGCAGGAAGTGACCGGGAAGGTCCTAGGAACACGATGCTTAAAAGATAGGGAAGGAGGAAGCAGCTTCCGAGGTTGGTACCTAGTTGCCCTGGTGTTTATCCAGGGTTGTTTATGAAAGACAGAGGGGAAACTAAGGGCCTTGGAAGATTCAGACTCTACTCGAACATCAGAGTTGTTTTTTCTTAATGAAATAAGAATGGAACATCTGGCCCTAAAATTGAGGGCTCAAAACCCCAAAAGGACTGTTTAGTAATTTTCTTTTTTAAAAAAAATATGTTTTTATTGATTTTAGAGAGAAAGAAAAGGAGAGGGAGAGACAGAAACATCGATGAGAAAGAAACATTGATCGGCTGCCTCCTGCATGCCCCTTGCTGGAGATAGAGCCCATAACCCAGGCATGTGCCCTGATCAGGAATCGAACCAGTGACCTCTAGGCACACGGGTCGTCGCTGCTCAACCACTGAGCCACACTGGCCTGGCTGTTTAGTAATTTTCTTTTTAAAATGTTCTTTTATTTATTTATTATTATTATTTTTTTAATCCTCACCCGAGGACATTTTTGCATTTATCGTCAGATAGAACGGGAGAGAGGGAGGAAGAGAGAGAGAGAGAGAAACATCGACGTGAAAGAGACACATCGACTGGTCGCCACCCATACGACCCCAACCGGGGCCGGGGACAAACTGCAACCAAGGTACATGCCCTTAGCGGGAACCGAACCTGGGACTCTCTGGTCCACAGGCCAACGCTCTAACCGCTGAGCCAAACCGGCCAGGGCTGTTTAGTAATTTTTTAAGGCTCTACTAGAACTAATGGGGACTGTTCAGAAGACAATCTGGAATTTCTATTATGAAGTTCTAATTTAGTATCTACTCACAATTAGCCTGTGTCTTTCATTATTTTTTTGTGAAAAACAACATGGTATATTAAAAAGAGTTCTGAAATATCATGCACTTACTTAAAAGTAAGGAGCTAGCTGGGTTGGTGTGCCTCAGTGGAATGAATATCATCCCACAGACTGAGAGGTCCCAGTTCGATTCCCAGTCAGAGCACATGCCCAGGTTGTGGGCTTGATCCCCAGCGGGGGGTGTGCAGGAGGCAGCCAATTGATGTTTCTATCTCTCTCTCCCTTCCTAATTAATAAAAATAAATAAAAACATATTTAAAAATAAGGAGCAAGCCCTGGCTGGGTGGCTCAGTTGGTCAGCATCATCCCATACACCAAATGTTGCAGGACACATACCTATGTTTTGGGTTCGATCTCTGATTGGGGCGCATGCAGGAGGCAATAGATGGATGTTTCCCTCTCACAGCGATGTTTCTTTCTCCCTCTCCCTTCCTCTCTCTCTAAAATCAATAATAATAAAAAAAAATCCTCGAGTGAGAATGAAAAAATTGTTTAAAAAATAAAAATGAGCTAGATCCACATCTTTTGATCAAGAAGGATGTCCATATTTTATTATTGAGTCCAAAAAGGCAAACTGCAGATGAACTGAAAAGATAAAATGAAAAAACTTTAAAAAATTAACATAATACTTTTAAAAACCTAACTAAAATGCCCTGGCTGGGTAGCTCAGTTGGTTAGAATGTCATCGGACATGCCAAGGTCATGGGTTCGATTTCCAGTCAGGACACATAGAAGAAGCAACCAATGCATGCATAAATGAGTGGAACAACAAATCAATGTTTCTCTCTCTCTCAACTCAATTAATAAAAATTAAAAAAATAAAGAAAGAAACCTAACTAATATGGATGTGAACATATTTCTAAATATAAGTAATACGTAAATTGGTATGATGGTCGATGACTTTCACACATAAACAAATTATCCAAACCAAAACCAAAACCCAAGTGAGTTCTACCAAAATTTCAAGGAACACACTTAATTCCTATCGTATACATTATTTTCAGACTATAGAAAAAAGAGCAAAAGCTTTCCCGATAATTTACTAAGTCTAGTACAGTGTTGTTTCCAACACTAGATGAGGCTGATTCAAGACAAGTTCAGGTTCATTTCATTTATGAATGTAGTTGTAAAGCTCCTGTATAAAACAGTAGCTAACTAGGTCTAATAGTGTGTTTAAGAAAGACACCATCATGGCCCGGTCGGTGTGGCTCAGTGGTGGAGCGTCGACCCATGCACCAAGAGGTCACCAGTACGATTCCCAGTCAGGGCACATGCCCAGGTTGTGGGCCAAATCCCCAGTGGGGGGCATGCAGGAGGCAGCCAATTGATGTTTCTCTCTCTCCCTCTCCCTTTCTCTCTCTCTAAAAATCAATAAAAAAAAAAAAAAAAGAGACACCATCATGATCAGGTAGGGCTTTTCTCAGGAATGCAAGGATGGTTCAGCATCAGAAAATGACCACAAAAGACATCCTGGGATGAGGCTGTTTGAGTCCACTTCCCTAATGTTCTCCTTGAACTCACAAAGGTGTGCAGAATGGCGACCCTGAGATTTTATGATTAAACAAAAATGATGCCTAGATTCTATCAGAAAAAGTACAGTCAGTCATTTTTAAAAAGGTGCTCTCCAAAGGTTGAAATTTGCAAGTCAGGTGAGACTTGTAGGGTGATGTAAGAATAATCAAGGACACATCAGGATAGGGGAGTTCTAGCTTTGCCACTATCTCGGGCAATTCACTTGATCTTCTCCTGCCTGTAGAAGGAGGGGTCCTCATCTGACCGAGTTTGGTTGTAATAACTTCTTCCCTAGCCTGGAGACAGATGCTCATAAACCCTGAGGCAAGAAATCGGTACCTGAGGCCGTGCTTGGGGTTCTGTCACACTTGTTGGGTCGTCAGTGTCCCTGCCCCCACTGACCTGTGCAGTTTCTCTGCTGCACCAGCATCTGCTTGAGCTCGCTGAACTCGCCGGAGCCTTCCGTGGACTCCTCCAGCGTGTTGTCCTGCTCCTGCATGTCCAGGTCTGGCTGCTCCCCACACGGGTCACCCAGCTCTGAGTCCTGGAAGCCGTGCTCTTCCACCTGTCCCATCAGGGGCTCCGGCGTCTCCAAGCTCTCTGAGCCCTCGTCGTTGGTCTGCACCTCGATCTTAATCACGATGCCATCATGGGCTGAGAGAAGGCGGAGGGGGAAGGGGAGGACAGAAGAACCCAGAACATGTTCATTCTACCTGCACTAGAATTTACATTTCAAAAATTCTTATTTTAGACATCCTGAAGAAACATAATACCAAGTTGGCGTTGATTAGACGTAATTTTCTGGACACTTTGCCCTGACATTTTGTGAAACTTGCCTATAAGTCTGTAGGCTAATTTCAAATGTCATTACTCACACAAGCATCATTTTACATAAATGGGATTACAGCACACATTTTTGTGCTTCAGTGCAGTATTTTTTTCTTTTTAATTTGCCTTCCCTTTCCCCTCACTTCCCATTTCAGTTATGACCTTCCCAGGTAACTCCTGTAACTAACCTAGTATTTTTCTCCACAGTTAGGCTAATGCTTTCCTTTTCAAAGCTGCATGCACACCAGGGTGAGGATGATACTGTAATGTGTTCAACCAGTCCCTTACTGAGTGAAGAACATTCACTTTTCTTCCCAGTCTTTTGCCATGGTGAACGATATTGCAATAAACATTTATTTATATATCCAACTACAAAATTGTGGTTTTATTTCTACAAGTCACAGGTCAAAAGGTATCTATTTTTCATTCTGATGGATGTCATCAGACTGCTTTTCAACAAGGCTGTGACAATTCAGATTTCTACCAGCCAAGCAAGAGAACATCCTTTCTCTCTCATCCCTGCCAGCAATGGACGCCATGCTTTTGAACTTTCCTTAGTCAGATGGGTGTAAAGTGATACTTATGATACTTTAATTCCACTTCCCTGACTAGGGTTATCTCAATATCATTTACTTATTAGCTTTTTAGATTTGATTCTCTGCCAATCGTGTTCTGTTCAATTTGTAAGAGTCCTTTGATTTCTGTGGTTAAGATAACCCATTGGCTCTTATCAACATTTCAAATACTTCCTCCAAATCTACCATTTGTCTGCCGACTCTGTTACCTTTTACCACACAAATTCCTTAAAGTTTTCATATTGCAAATGTGAACCTCTTTCTCTTTATGGCTCCTGGGTTTTCTGTCTTAGTTAAGAGGGTCTCTCCCATCCTAGATGGTTCATCTGGTCCCTAGATTTTATTCCAAGGTTCTTATCATTTAATTATGTACACTTAGGTCTTTACTACACCTGAAATTTATTTTTGTTTTGTGAATGGCGTGAGGTAGGGGTTCCACTTTATTTTCTTCCCTATGGGTCGAGTTGTGCCAACATAAAGCCCCTTACAGGCTGATCGCTTTGCTAATTAGGGAAATTATAAATGTATAATGCATAAACGTATCTGTTCATTCACTAAACGCTTACTCAACAGATATTTATTGAGCACAAACTATGCAGCTTGGGATACACCGGTGAACAAAGCAGAGCTCCCTGCCTCATACATGCTACATAAGGCAATAAACACAACCAACAAATTCTATGGTATGTTAGAAGGTGGTTAAGTATTGTGGAAAAAATAAAAGAAACCAGATAACCAGTGCACAGAGCCTCTAGTTCCTGCCTCTGCAAGGCTGCTTCTTTGTTCTACCAAATCCCCTCATCACTCTCAAGTCGAGGGGACTACATTGCTGAGAAATCAACCAAGTATGCTAGTAACTATGCCCGATGACCTCAAACTGGGTTTTCTGACGTTTAGCAATCCTTTAATTCCTCTCTGATTGGCCAACTCAACCCATTTGGGAGTAGACAGAATATATAGCAACTCTAATACTCCCAGGTTGCATTCCTTCCTCCAACCCTAAATGCAGACCGTGGCTACTTTCCCTCAGAACTGAATCTCCAAAGATCTCTTCTCACTGTCCAAAGTCACCTGTGTCCTATTCTCTATCCACACTTACCTCTACCTCAAGGTCACCGTCTTGACTCGACTCTCCTTCCCATGCTCAAGAAAAGCAATGTCTCTCTTCCCCTCTCCCTTAAATCTTCTGCTTGTTCCCTTAGTCCTGCCCATGTTTCCCCTTGGATCTGTGCCCCATGAGCCGTGTCCCTCTCTTCTCTGTCCTCAGTCCTCATCTCTGCACTAAACCCACAAAATCAGCATGACTCCAGCATCAGAAAAAGATCTTCCTGAAAAACTCCTTAACATATTTTACTTCTGCCTGGCGGGTGTGGCTCAGAGGTTGAGCATCCACCCACGCACCAAGAGGTCACCGGTTCGATTCCCAGTCAGGGCACAAGCCCCGGTTGTGGGCCCAATCCCCAGTGGGGGGCATGCAGGAGGCGGCTGATCGATGTTCTCTCTCATCTATCTTTCTATCTCTCTCCCTCTCCCTTCCTCTTCTAAAATCAATAAAGAAAAAAAATTTTAAAAATATTTTACTTCTTGCCTCCTCCCTAAAATATGTTTTTAAAACTACGCGTCCTCTGCACCTTTTTTGAATAAACATATAAAATGCTTCAATAACTGCAAAAGATGTAATTTCTGGAGTATTGTAAATATTGATATTTTAAAATAAACTCTTCCATCACCCTTGAATGCAGCCAATGCAACTTAAGAACCCCAGCAATTTAAAACCTACCATTCTTCACTCAAAAAATACATGAACAAGTTCTTCTTTGATAGCTGAAATTTTTATGTCATTCCTTTCCACCTTGAACTTCTATTTCCATTCCCACTTTGCCCACAGAATTTTATCCTAATAGAGCATATTTTCATGCTTAGAAGCCTTTTACTGATCACCTCATCTACCACTCTGCCTCAAAAATGTGTATGTAAATTGAAAGATTAATTTTGTTTTCATTTCTAATAACCACAGGGCTCTACGTGTTGTTGTTTTTTTTCCTGGGTTAAGTTACTCTTAGTTATTACTACTGTAGGATGATAAACAATCATTCAAGATATATAAAAAAAAAAAAAAAACTGGTTGGAAATGCCTCTCTTACAAGAATGCATAGGGATTTTTTTTCTCCAATTAGTTCACTTATCTGAGAACGAATACTCTCATTGTTTGAATGAGACCGAGTTCACAATCCAATCTATTCCTATTTTTTATTTCTACAAATAAAAGTACTAGGGAGGCTCATTTACATAGAGACATAGATGGGCTGGCAGGAGCTTTGTTAGGGAGGCATTACTTCATTCTTAGAACTTCTGAATTACAATGCTACGAAAGCACACGGTGAATATATCAAAAAAATTTTAATGACCTATTAGCTGACAACTTAATTAGTTTCTCTTTCAATTTTGTTGAAAGCCAAGTGTTGCAAATGATCTAACTTGAGAGAGAATTTGCCATCTAGGCCCCAGAGCAATGAACTTCTGGTCACGTACCCCAACATCTGGGATTGTTTCATTGTTTCATGACTCAGAAGGCTTTTTATGCTTCAGAAATGCCCTGGTCGGTGTGGCTCAGTGGTTAGAGTGTTAGCCTACGCACCAAAGGGTTGTGGGTTCGATTCCTGATCATGGGCAAGTACCTGGGTTGCAGGTTCGATCCCCAACCCCAGTTGGGGTGCGTGTTGGAGGCAACCAATCAATGTGTCTCTCTCACATCAATGTTCTCTCTCTTTGTCTTTCACTCTATCTAAAAAAAATCAATGGAAAAATATCCTCAGGTGAGGATTAACAAAAACAACAATAAAAAAATAAGAATAGTTTAAAAGAACAATGGGCAAAAGACAATTCATAAAATAAGACATACTAGGGTACTAGTGATCAACAAAGGTATAAAAATATACTCAACTTTACTCTTATAGAATTCAAATGAAAACATCAAATTATTGTCCTTTCTACCCATCACTTTAGCAAATAATAAAGTGATAAATAATACCTACTATGGCCAAGGATGTGTGGAAACAGGTAGTTTCATGCATAGATGAAGGTGTATAAATTGGAGCAATTGTTTTGAAGGGTATTTGCTAATATCAAATTTTTTAATAGGTATATCCTTTGACTCAGAAAATCTACTTCTAAATAAGTTTCAGACAAGTGTACAAGATATAAAGGACCTTTAATGAAGCACTGAAACATGTAAACACTCTAAATGTACATGGATGGGAGTTTATTTATTTATTTTTGGTACGTGCCCCTAGCGGGAACTGAACCTGGGACTCTGTGGTCCGCAGGCTGACGCTCCAACCGCTGAGCCAAGCCAGCCAGGGCAGGAGTTTATTTAAATAAATAATGAAATCAATGTGCAAAATACTATAGTCTGCTATTTAAAAAACAAGATAGATTTATATGTTCTGACATGTAAAGATGTCAAAGACATATTATTGAAACAAACAAGTTGCCAAACAATATACTTCTATGCTGTTTGGATTTTTTTTTTTAACAATGGGTACATATTTATGTATTACTTATAAAATTAAGGCTGTGTGTGTGTTGTGTGTGTGTGTGTGTTACTATTTGCACATATATTGGAATAAACTGTTGACTCCTATGGGAGAACTGTGTAGGACTTTCACTCTCTGTATATTTTCTTTGCTTGTTTTTTGTTTTTTAAATATAGAATGCTTCCCAAATTTGCCTGTCATCCTTGCCCAGGGGTCATGCTAATCTTCTCTATATTGTTCCAATTTTAGTACACATTCTGCCGAAGTGAGTGCTGTATTTTTTTTTCTTTAAAAAAAAAATGTTTTTATTAAATTTTTTAGAGAGAGAGGAAGGGAGAGAGAGATAGAAACATTGATGTGAGAGAGAAACATCGATCGGCTGCCTCCTGCAGGCCCTCTACTTGGAATGGAGTCGGCAACCCGGGCACGTGCCCTGACCGGGAATTGAATCGGAACCTCTCAGTCCATGGGAGGACGCTCAATCCACTAAGCCACACCAGCCGGGCTATATTTTTTCTTTTTGATGAAACTTTGTTTAATTGGAAAGTAAAAAGCAGTACTGCCACATTAACTTTCTCTACCAGCTCAAAGCAAAGATATGATGATTGACACTGGCTCTCCAACCTTCTCATGGCTGCACTTCCTGTTAGATTTAAAAACATTTTTGGTATATTTGCTTTTAAAATCTTTTTAAAAAGTTATACATGCACATAGGCCAGAGGGTTGAAGAGTTCTTTAAAACCTGTTTTTAAACAGCTCCCCTCCACCCCAACCCCTTATTACCTGCTCCCCAGAGGCAATCACTTTCATTTTTCCTAGCTAATTTTTTGTCATTTATCTCCATGACTCTGAGTAACATACTTCTGTTGCTACTCCTTGAATTTTCAATTTTAAGTATAATCCACTGACTTCCAAGAGCTACAGGTGAGGACCATCTCTTCCCCATCTGTCCGTATTACTTCCACAATCCCTGATCCTTCCAGTTTAGTTTGTAATTCTGACTGGATCAATATTGGGTGTTTCCATTATTAGATTATGCAAATGTTATTTAAAATTGAACCATTGTAGTATATACTATAAGCACTGTTCTATGCTTGTAAACCTTTTTGCTTTTCCCTGGAGCCAATACTTTTTTCTCTTGCTTGGCTTACTATTAATTATCATGAATTTCCCCCCAACTCTGCTCCATAACTCTCTTCTCAAAACATGAAAATGTATTGGATATTTCTCAATTTCATCTACTTGAAGAAAAAACTTCTGGACCCTTCTGACATGCCCAGTCTGGCTTGCTGACCTCCAGGTGCACAGCTGTGTTTTGGGGCTTCGACAGCACCGGGGATTCCCTTCACCTCGTGTGTTGGAGCTCCTAACACCTTTCTGGGTGTACGTCCCCATTTTGAGAATGGGGGCATGGGAGATGTGAACACCTCAAAGTGTCTCGATTTTACTCTCATACTGAATTAGAATAGTCTGGCTAGATATCCCATTCTAGAATGGTTGGACGATATTTTCCAGTTTTAAAACGTAAAGGAATTTAAAGGCAGTGCTTGACTGTCCTGTAGCTTCCAATATTGCTTAAAAGTCCGGAGTCATTCTAGTTCTTGCTCCTCTGTGTGAACCCGTTTTCTCTCTCCAGAAGCTTGCAGGGTCTCCTTTGTCCTCAGTGGCTCTGAAATTTCTTGCTGCAGTATCTAAGGTGTGGGTCTATTTCCATCCATTGTTCTGGACGGTTGGTGGGCGCTTTCAATCTGAAAAACCATGTCTTTCGGTGCTGGGAATTTTTCTTTTTTTTTTTGGTTTGTATAAAATTTATTTTTTATTATTTTTATTTTTCAATTATAGTTGACATAGTTTCAGGTGTAGCTGGAAATTTCTGTTGAATTATTTTGTTGCCAATTCCCTCCTTTCTGGTTCTGCTATTCTTCTTCTTTTTTTTAATCCTCACCGGGGGATATTTTTCCATTGATTTTCAGATACAGTGGGAGGGAGGGAAGGAGAGAGAGAGAAAGAGAGAGAGAGAAACATCGATGTGAGAGAAACAGGGTTGCCTCCTGCATGACCCTGACCAGGGCCGGAGACCAAACCACATCTGAGGGACAACGTCCCCTTGACTGGAATCGAACTCTTGACTCTGGTCGGTGAGCCGACACTCTAACCGCTGATCCAAACTGGCCAGGGCTCTGCTATTCTTTTTTTCTGATATTTCCATTATCTGGACTTTGGACTTACATCCTTTTGTGTTCTTATTTTTTCCCTATTTTCTTTTTTGTGCCTTTTTGCTTTATTTTCTGAGATGTGCGCTCAGCTTTATCTTCTAACACAGCTACTGAGCTTTTAACTTGATTATATATATATATATAAATAAATATATATAAATATATATAAAATATTTTTTTTATCCTCACCTGAGGATATTTTTCCATTCTTTGTTCGGATAGAGTGGGAGGGAAAGAGAGGAAGAGAGAGGAACATCGATGTGAAAGGGACACATCGTGTGGCTGCCTCCCGCACGACCCAACCAGGGCCAGGGACAAAATGCAGCCAAGGTATATGCCCTTAGTGGGAACTGAACCCAGGTCTCTCTGGACCGCGGGCCGACGCTCTAACCGCTGAGCCAAACTGGCCAGGGCGCATTGTTATATTTTTAATTTCAAAGAGTTCCTTCCTATTCTCTTTTAAAAAATAAGCATTATACTTCTGTGTCATGGATGCATTCACTTTTATCTCTCTCGGGATTATATATGTCTCTGTGTATTTCAACACTCCTTTTTTCCTCTCTGCATGGTCTCTGTTTTCTCAAAATTTATTTTTTCTGCCTTTTCCACTTTGGTCTCTGTATATGAGGGGCTTTTCCGAGTGTCTTGTGGTCCTTGGCTGTCCATTTATGTTCAAGTGGAACAAAGTTTGGTGCATTCAGGTAGCACTTGCCGACTACGCGCCTCCCAGTAGGATGATTTCACTGGGAAATTTCTTGGCTGGTCCCAAAAGTCTCCTGATAAAACTCTTCCAATATCTTGCCCTGAGGGTGTTTAATCCTGGATGTCACTGTCATTTTGGGAGCCAAGTTGGGGAAGAAGGCTGGTGATCCCAACATCTGGATGTCAACTCTAACTTTTCCCCTTGTTTTCAACACGGTACCTACCTTACCCTCAATTGTGCCTGGCGCTCACACCCAGAGACCCTCTTATTCACCCTTTCCGGAGAATTAGCCTTGGTCCTCTACCAGGGCTGGTAGAGGCAGATGCCAGGATGGGGGGGAAGTGATGAAGGGGGAAGTGCCTTTAAAGGCCTCTTTAAAAGATGTTGAACAGTCCGCCCAGTGTGGCTCAGTGGTTGAGCATTGACCCATGCACCAGAAGGTCGCCAGTTTGATTCCCAGTCAGAACACATGCCCAGGTTTGGGCCCAATCCCCAGTGGGGGGCATGCAGGAGGTGGCCAATGTTCTCTCTCATCAATGTTTCTATCTCTCTCTCTCACTCTCACTTCCTCTCTCTCTAAAATCAATAAAGGAAAAACAAACAAACAAAAAAGATGTTGAACAAATCCTCTGTTTTAGCCTCACCTTTACCCCTATTTCCAAAGAAACCTAAAGTCTCTGGTAGTAATTCCTGAGTCTTGAGTGCGGACAGGATGGAGTTCGAATCAGGTTTCTCCTCTGCTTTCCCCAGTACCAATTTAGGATGCAGCTTTCGGAATCAGTCATCACTTAGCCATTTGCCTTCAGGCTTCCAAAATCGGGTTGCTGTTGTCTCCATGTCCATTCTTTTGAAAGTCCCTTCACTCTTGTGTTAGAAGGATTTGGGGGAGGGTGGAGTAAACACACGTTCAATCTGCCATCACTAAATCAAAGTCATTCTTCATGAATTGGCTTTTTAAAAAAAAATTATTTTTACTGAATAAGAAGTGATACATGCTCACTTCAGAAAATCCTGCGAAGCACTGAGAAATATGATTTTGGTATGTTTGCCTCCAGTTTTTTCTCTCTCTTTTGTTTACACCATTGACTTCACATTGTACCGACATTTTCCAATTCTACGTCATTAACTTTCCCATCAACATTTCCAACAGGCTTTAGCAATCCCCACCTTAAGCAAACAACTATGGAGCTATGAAAAGTCTCAATTTTCTAGACTTTTCCCCTCTGGCACCACACCGTTGGGTCTGGCCCAGGGCTGGCTTTGCAGCCACCCTTGTAAGGACAGACAGGTTACCACGGGCACGTTCGGGGCTCTGGTCACTGCAGATTTTCAGAACAACCCTGCTATCCAGAGGCCAGGGCCCCTGGTTTCACACAGAGGTGTGAGTTGAGGGCCAGCCCTGGAGCAGTGTTCCCATGTCCTCTCCCATCCTCCCTCCCAGTCCAGGCTCCAAGTGGCTGGAGATAGTTAGTGGGGCAAATGGCACATTCCAGCCATACAAGGCAGCCTCTGTGAGGCCGCCACTTCCCGCAGAAGCTCCGGCCGTGGATGTGCGTGTGCCAGAACAAACCAGCCTGGGACATAGTGGGTTGGGGTTCTTTGCTTTTTGATTCTGGCCCCAGTCTGTGACAAGTGAACAGAGGAAGGGGAGCGACATGCTTATTCCAGCCCTTCCAAGCAGATGTTAGAAGAGCAGCACCTGGACCACAAAGCCGCACTGAAACATCAGGCTGGATTTTAGGGTTTCAACCACAAATCACCTCTCCCATGTCCTCATTCTTCGCCTTGCAAGCCTTCTTCCTTATTTCTTCTACTCTGAATCTCTCTGTTCCCATGTGGTCCTTTTTTTTTTTTTTGGATGTGACCACTCAAACCTTTCAGATACAAACTTACTTTCGTCCAAACAAAAGATCACTGTGCCAAGCGCCACGCTTTGCCCCAACCCCTCCATTCTCATCTGCTTTTAAATCCATCTTTGTTCATCAACAAATCATCAAACAACAAGTGTTGGCGAGGGTGTGGAGAAAAGGGGACTCTAGTACACTGCTGGTGGGAATGCAGACTGGTGCAGCCACTGTGGAAAACACTATGGTGTTACCTCAAAAAATTAAAAATTGAATTGCCATTTGACCCAGTGATCCCACTTCTAGGAATATACCCTAAGAAGCCTCAAACACCAATCAGAAAGAATACATGTACCCCCATGTTCATAGCAGCACTATTTACAATAGCTAAGATCTGGAAACAGCCCAAGTGTCCATCAGTGGATGAATGGATAAAAAAGCTGTGGTATATATACACAATGGAGTACTATGCAGCTGTAAGAAAGAAAGATCTCTTATCCTTTGAGACGACGTGGAGGGACCTCGAGAGTATTATCCTAAGCGAAACAAGCCAAGCAGAGAAAGACAAATATCACATGATCTCACTTATTTGTGGAATATAATGAACATAACAGTCTGAGGAACAGGGTAGACCCAGAGATGTGGAAGTAGGGTATAGACTGACGCCCCTCAGAAGAGGGGGTGGGGGGGAGGGAAGAGATAAACCACAGAACTTATGCGCATGTATGCATAACTGATGGACTTGGACAACAAAGCTGGGGACGGGGTGGGGGGATGGGGAGGAGGGTGCAATGGGGAAAAAAGGAGAAACATCTGTAACAAAAATAAATAAAAAAATAATAATAATAAAATAAATCCATCTTTGTTGTCTGCCAGATGAATTCAGGATCTCTGGAGAGTAATGACACCAATTTCTCTGAAACGTGCCAGCACTTATTTTCCCATGGGGTTCTGTGTCTTCTGTAAGTCACCTCTGCTCTTAGTCCATGGGGTTGACATCCCTCCATATGTTTCATCCTTGGAGCCAGTTTATAGGTCCCAGAATCAATGACATTTCCTCAAAGCAAGACCTGACTATGAGCCCGGATGAGACTATGCTCCATGATCACCAATGATGTTTGGCTACAAAAGGACAAAGACCAGCTTCCACTGAAGACCTTCAAGGTAAGTCATGCAAGTCCAAAGGCAATTCCAAACTGGGAGCTCCCAAAGCAAACTACACACCACAACAGCACCGCAGCCTAAGTGTGCAAGCTACTGAATGGCCAGAGTGGAAGGGACAACACCCCACGCAGAGTGACAACAGCTGGTGTTGACTGGGCCATCGCCACATGCCAGTCACCACGCCAGGCCCTAGATATTAGTACCAATCCTATTTAATAGATGAAGAAATGAGGCCTCCATAAAGGCCGAGTAACGAAAGTCACACTGCTGGTAAGCAGACGAGCCGGGATTCGAACACCGGCAGCCAGATACTAGAGTTGGCGCTTGAACCACACAGCCAGTCCTACCTGGCGCCTCTCTGCTGCCTCCATCTAACACCTGGTCTGCACACTGGAGGATGTTTCAGGTAACGTCCACATCGGTCCCTATCCTACTGACCGGCTGCAGGACCCAGACGTGGCCCTTCTCCAGGGAGCTCCCTCATGTGTGAGCACCCTGGCAAGTGACCACCTTTCTTTCAGTTCTGGTTTTGTTTCCTGCAGAGTGAGGTGACACTCAGTCATGTCAAAACTCCCGGAGACAAGGAATCCAACAGCAGACCTATTATTTATCAGCCTGGTGATCAAGGAGGCCCCAGCACCTGCAGATGGACCTCCTTCCTGCACACAGCTGGCGAACGTATCTGTCCAGGGTCTGCTCCGGATTACAATGCTGAAAGATCTAGAAGGCAGCCACTCACCAGCACTGGGGTCTGCAGGCGGCTCGCCCTCCTCTGAGTCTTCCTGCTCCTGCATGGTCGGCCTCTCCCCGCGCTCCATCTGGGACATGAGGTCTGGTTTGGAAATTGCATAGTCTGGGCAGAAGGAAGGAAAGGAGATATACTATGGGGTGAGGTTGCACTGGATGCTGCAAAGGTGTCACCTGTGTGGGTGTGACACCAGGGCAGCTCCCCTAACTGCAGCTAGCAATGCTGGAAAAGTAATGAGCCAAGTTTCCAGCCATTTCCTTGGGGCCCACAGTGGATGTGTGTGTTACCCACATACTGTGTCTTCCCGTGCGGGGACTGGTGGTGGGGCGTCGTCGCCGGCCACCAGTACAAACTGGCCCTTTTGTCACCTGCCACTCCTGTTGCTCAGGTTTTGCATGACAAAGGCACATGATATTTAAATTTTTATAAAAGACAAAACTATCTTGATAAAATCTAGAAGCCATGACATACAACACTGATAAGATTTCCTTACGTTAAAAAAGTTTAAAGTTCTTTGGAAATAATGTTAAAAGATGAAGAAACTTGGAAGAAATATCATTACACACACATTTCTCATTTGTCGTATGTAAGGCATGGGGCTAATAACCATAATTATATATAAAGAGTCTCTACAATTAGTAAAAAATAAAAAAGCAAAGATAAGAATAGGCAATTCATAGAAGAAATGGCCAGTAAACACATGAAAAGATAAACAAGTTCACTAACTATCAAAGAAATACAGATTAAAATAATGAGGTATCATTTTTCACCCATCAAGAAAGACAAATATTTAAAAGAGAAGAACTTCAGCTGGGGCCAGGGTGTGGAGAAAAGGCATTGTCGCCCCCCGCTGCATGAACACACACGGCCTCTGGAGGGAGCCACAGCAGTAAGCGTGATATTATAGTAAACGTGCACCCTCTTTACTCCAAAAACCCACTGAAATATTCCTAAGCGCACAGGCACATAGATGTTTACGGCAACACGCTAACAGGGCGAAGACAGAATCCAGCGGCTGCTCATTGAATGCCATGGTTCATTTTCCCAAGCAGGCCTGTGCGTGTTGACGTAGAAAGCTGTCTGTAACCCACCATCGGGTGAAATGAGTGAAGGATCTCACTGGTGCAAACCACAAACAGCGTGTGCACTAGTGCGCGCACCGTGTGTTATGTCTGCACGTGCACAGAAAAAGATGAGAAACCACTCAGGCCAGCGGGTTCATGTGGTTACCTCTGGGGAGTGGTAGTGGTGGGAGGGTGGGGGTTGCTCTTTATTACATAAATCTGAATTGCTGAATTTGCACAATTATGTATATACTTTAAAAAGAAAAGAAAAAACAAATTAAAAAGAGAAAAGTTATCCTATGAGGAGATATATGTGTATGAAATGAACAATTCTAGCAAGAATTGACATTTCTATACAGCAGTATATTTAATTTTTTTTAACTTTTTGTGTGTGCCCAAAGAGGTCCCCATATCAGAGAAAAGGATGTATATAAAACTATAGTTTTTCCAGGTTTTCATCCTTAAATACTCTTACTTAATGAAGACAATAATCCACAGACTTTGGGGTAAGAGAGATCTCAGTGAAACTGTGACTTCCTGGTGGGGACCTAGGACCTCCCTGGGTCACAGTCTCCTCTCTACACAGGGGGATGGGAAAATAGGGGACATAATTCCTCAACAGATGACAGTGTTCGGTCACCTGAACAGTAAAACAGGAGTGACCACCTCTGTCCTAGCTCCCTTACTGAGAGGCCTGAGGACTACAATATGATTCTTGTGAAGGATCTTACACTTGCTTAATAATAGTTTGTTGGACAAACTAATTTAAAAATATACATATGCCCAGCCGGTGTGGCTCAGTGGTTGAGTGTCGACCCATGCACTAAGAGGTCGCTGGTTCGATTCCCGGTCAGGGCACATGCCCAGGTTGTGGGCCCAATCCCCATTGGGGGGCATGCAGGAGGTGGCTGATCGATGTTCTCTCTCATCGGTGTTTCTCTCTCTCTCCCTTCCTCTCTCTCTAAAAATGAGTAAAGAAAAAAAAATAGTAATAATAAAAATAAAAATATACATATAGGGCCCATGGGGAAAACCACATAGAGGCAAGAGACCTCTGACATCTGAGTCTGCCTTCTCCCCTTGCACCAGTGGCTTCTCTGTGGAGTGGTGTCTCTCTTCACGAGCTGTCCCGATCTGGGACGCCCTGATGTACGTAAGTACACGAAAGAGTTTTTTAAATCTGCTGTACCCTCTAACATTGTTTCCCTCGTTCTCGACGATCAGTGGTACTGGAGTTCAGAACCCCCAACAGTTGAACCTCAAGCCAGTGTCAAGGCAGCCCTGGCGAGTGAAGCCCTCTCCTTACCCATGGAAACCAGAGACTCGTAGTTGCCCCTCATAACGTTCTTGTACAGCTCCTTCTGCCACTCGGACAGGTTCCCCCACTCCTGCTCCGAGAAATGGACGGCGACGTCATCGAATGTGACAGGGACCTGAAACCACATGACAAGCTCAGCTGGAGGGCTGTCACAGGCCCTCACTGTCAAATCCCAAGGAAACAAATGGTCCTAACCCCCTGGCCAGGCCCAAACACCTCTTCTTAGGACCAGAGCGGGAAAGGCCCGAAGTCACAGCCCTGGGGTGTCACCAAGGGGTCTGGCCAGGCTTGGGCCACTGTCCTGAGTCCACAGAGTAAAGACTTTGTCTTGTCTGGTCCCTGCCCTCGCTAACAGGATAACCCTTGCTGCTGTAAAGCGTGGTGTGCAGACCAGCAGCAAGAGCACAGCTAGGGAACTTGCTAGAAATGCAGGCTCTCAGGTCCCACCCTAGACCCACTAGATCAGATTTGCAGTTAGTAAGCTCCCAGGTGGTTCATGTACACAATAAAATTGGACAAGTGCTGGCCTAGGGAATATAGTCCAAGTTCTTTCCTAAAGGCTAGGAAAAAGAGCAGCGGCAGAAAGGAACGGAGAAAAAGCCAGTCAACTTTCAAGTTCTTGCAGAATCTCCTGGAAAATAATATTAAAACCTAATGTTGCCCAGTCGGTGGGGCTCAGTGGTTGAGCATCGACCCATGCACCAAGAGGTCGCCGGTTCCATTCTCAGTTCAGGGCACATGCCCAGGTTGTGGGCCAAATCCTCAGTGGGGGGCATGCAGGAGGCGGCCAGTCAATGTTCTCTCTCATCCATGTTTCTATCTCTCTCTCCCTCTCCCTTCCTCTTTCTCTAAAGATCAATAAAGAAAAAAAAAACAAAACACAAAAAAACTGCTAATGTTCTCTAGTTTTTTTAGGCTCCCTCTTGAGATCACATTTTTATTGGTATTAACATGATTTATAAGTCAACTGATAAAAACATTGAGCCCAGTTCTGGCCAGGTGGCTCGGTTAGAGCATCATCCCGTGCACCAGGGGTTTGTGGGTTCGATTCCTGGTCAGGGCACATGCCTAGGTTGCAGGTTCCATCCCCAGTGGGGGCGTGTTTAGGAGTCAACCAACAGATGTTTCTCTCCCACACTGTTGTTTCTTTATCTCTCTCCTTCTCCCTCTCTCTAAAAATCAGTGAAAACATACTCTTGGGTGAAGAGTGAGAGGGAAAATAAAACAAAAATCGTTGAGCCCAACAGAGCCCCATACTATTTCCCTAGTTCCCTTTCCCCTGGTGGTGAACCGCTCATTCACACCCGGGGACTTACCGCACATCTCTATCACCTGGCCTTCGCTCTGCCTTCTCATCCTCTCAGACATCACTGACTGAATGCCGTTCTAAATCGACACTTCCTGATCACTAGGACCTTCCTCCGGTCTATTACCCTATGCTTTTATCAACAGGACAAATAATCTGACTGTGGCGTGTCCTGTTCTTAGTAAAGCTATGTTGACCACTGGCTATCATCATATATTTTTCCTTCTCAACCATCACTTTCCCCTTCTTTTATATTTCACTAAATTCCTAAAGCACCTTCTAATTCAGATCACTCCTTGGGAGCCCCAGTGGGGACAGGGTTACCTTGGGAACTTCTCCGTTGTTGCCCGGGGGCAGTCGCAGGATCCAGAAATTTCTGTTTTTCAGCAGGTTCTCCATGTTCTCCAGCCGCCTCTGCAGCAGCCCGTACTCCTGCAGCAGGGTCCCCAGCACAACCCATTTGCTCTCCAGGTGGTTTGCAAACTCCACGGCCGTCTTCTCACAGTCGGCTATCTTTTTCTCATTTGTCCCCGTCCGTCCCTCCAGCGTCAGTAGCCGCATGGCCTGGGCCTCCAGTTTCCTCTCCACCGCTTGGACGGCAGCCCACACGGCCAAGCGGGTGATCTCCGCCGTTGGGAGTGGCATGTCCTTCTGGGCTGCAGAAGAGATGTGGAAGGGGGTCTCCTTTTGGGAAACTGGGCTCTGGAGCAGGGGGTCCATGTCGGCCTCAGGAACTGTGGGGGAGAGGTTGAGGGGGTCTTTCTCAGGAACTTCAGGGGAGTGGACTGGGGCTTCTTGATGGTGGGCGGAGTGAGAGAGAAGCGAGATTTCTTGTTCAGCAGCAGCTGGGGGTGGATACTGGGTCTCTTCCTGGGAAGTCAGGGGGCCCTGGAGCTGCGTCTCCTGCTCAGAGGCGGCAGGGTACAGGAGTGAGGGTCCCTTCTGGAGGATGTGTGGCATCCGGCCGGAGGTCTCTTGCTTGGGAGTGAGGGGTAGGGAGCCTTGCCGGGGAACGGAGGGAGACAAAGAAGGACTTTCTTTGGGGGGAAGAACACGGGACTGGAACAGAGCTTCTTGGGGGAGTCCAGCAGGGGCCTGCCTCGGCGTTTCCTCTGGCAGAACACTGGGGAATGACAGAGGCGATGAGCGTTGGGTCTCCATGTCCAGCTGCTGGACCTGTGTTCAAGAAAAGGGCAGGAGTGAAGGCCACAGTCTCCAACTGGCAAAATAAACGCCAAAGACACCCACATTAAAAGGGCACTGGTAGCAATGTGTTCTATGGATATGAATCTTTTCTTGAGAGCCTAGCACTCACTCAGACATTGATTACAAAACCATTAACAACAAATAAAAGATGGTTATGCCCCCTTCTGCTTTTTATAGAGCTAATTCCTTTTTCAAAATATACTTTTCCCAGCTACCATCTATGACTCGGAATGTCAGAGAGAAGAAAGGGTATTGGCCTTGAATTAGAACACTTGGCACTCAGGCCTGCCCACACCTATTGCTGCCTGTGTCACCCTGGCCCAGTCATTTGACCTCTCTGTTCTCAGTGTCCTCATTCATGAGGATAATAATCTGACACAGCCTGCTACCTCATTGAGTTGTTTGAACATTCTTTAATAAAACAAAACTCTGGAAAATGACAGAGCAGAAGTATGTCAATGCCAGTCATTGTTCCCATGCCCAGACTCCCAGCAAGGTGGGAAGTGATCACAGGTGGGGGCCAGTGCTGAAACTGACCTATCTCGCAGGTAAGGTCATCCAGCCCCACTGCTTCTATTCCAATCATCAGACGAAGTCATGGTGCCCATGTTTTCTCTCACTTTGTCCACTCGTGAAGATACACACAATGACCTTAAGTTTCACTGACTCTGATAAAAGCTGAATTGTTGACTTATCAATAAAATTCCTCCAAGTTTTACGGTGTGGGTTGGCTTTGACACGTTATGTGGACCCTGACCCTACTGGAGAGGCTGAGCGGGCTTCTGGGCATTCTAAGCTGGTTTCTGCTTTAAGCAAGAAGACAGGCGTGGGCATGGCAACTCAGCAGCTCCCACGGGAGGTCCCAGGGCAGATGGTCCACGGCGTGGTCTGGGTTCCTCCCTATGGTTTATGAGGTGGGGAACGAGGAAAGGAGGCCTAGAAGGGCTGGAAGCAGAGTTGAAGTCGGCCTGACTTGTGTCATGATTGGAGGGGCCTAGAACTCAAATAAAGATTGATTCCTTTTGGGATTTCAATTAGTCACCCTCTCTCTCCCTGTTCTCCACCTTGACACATCCATGTTGAGAATTCTTTTGTCTTCAGGAACGTGAAGCCAACATCTGCATGATGAGTTCCGCATTTATCTATCCAGACAACCAACAGCTTTATTGGGACCGAACAGAATCTCTCCTATAACGATTTTGTTCATTTCCTCATCAGCCTCCTTCAATGAATCTACTGAATGCCAATTACTATGCACCAGAAACTAGGGATCTTTACTGTAACTGCAATTCTCATTTTCTTTGTTTGAAAATAAACATATCCCTTGTGTCCAGTCTGATAAATAATATGTGTTCAATAAATGGCCGCTGAATGAATAGTATAAACTGTTGAGTTATGAGAAAAAAAATTATTAGAGTAAATAATAAAGTTCCTTCAGTCTTTTACCAAAGATCATCTAAACCTATTTATACTTCTATCACCTTCTTTTTCTCCACTCATTCATTCATTCACTTATTGGTCTCTTAACTAAGACACCATTACATTTTTAAGCCAAGGATTAAAGTTTTGACTTTATTCAGGCAAAAAGATTTTGAGGTAGTATGATACAACAGCTCTACAGCTAACCAGATGTGACAGCTAATTAGTTGGAAGATAGCTAACAATTATTTGGCATTTATGTGCTATGAACTGTGTTAAGCATTTTATTTATTTATTTTTTAAAATATGTTTTTATTGATTTTTAGAGAGAGAGATAGAAACATTGATCAGCTGCCTCTTGCATGCCCCTCACTGGGGATCAAGCCTGAAACCCGGGCATGTGGCCTGACCGAGAATCAAACCGGGACCTCTCAGTCCATGGGACAATGCTCAATCCACTGAGCCACATGGGCCGGGACTGTGTTAAGCATTTTAAAGGGTTCTATTATTTCATCTTCATGGAAACCTATGATATAGGGACCACTAGAATTGTTATTTATCCACTCCCTGCACATGAAGAAGTTGAGGCAGGAGAGGCTGAGTAACTGCCCAAGGTCTGGCTCCTAGGCTGCGGTTTCAGCCCACACTGTAGGTCTCATCTGTCAACTGAGGCAGCTGGTTGGTGCTCTGAATCCGTTTTACCTTTAAAATTCAGAGGAGCCCTGGCCAGTGTGGCTCGGTTGGTTGGGCATCATCCCATGCACTGAAAGGTTTCAGGGCTTGATTCCTGTTCAAGGCACATGCCCTGGGTGCGAATTCAATCCCCGGTAGGGGGAATGCAGGAGGCAGCCACCGATGTTTCTCTCTCTCTAAAAATCGATAAAAAATATTTAAAAAATAAATAAAATTCAGAGGCTTGGAGATTAAATAAAGATCTGTGGGAGGTTCTACTGTGAGGGAGGTGGAAGGCCCTGCCTGAAAAGACATTTCCATTTAAAGGTAGAGTCAGGGATCCCTTTGAAAACCTAATGGAAGTTATGGATTCTCCCCCTCAGAAAATGCACATGGGCATAGGCACAAAATTTTGCAAACACTTGCAAGGGGTTCACAGGCCCCTAAACCTGAAGGCTCTTCAACAACTAAGCCACCTCTCAACTCTTCACTCTTCACAGGTGAGGGCAAGACTGGACGGCCCTCTGGGATGGGAACCTCAGACACAGGGAAAGTGACTAGCATAATGTAACACAATAGGCACATTATGGCCCCATCCTCAGAGGGGATTAGGGTATTTGCCTACAACTAGTAGGAAGAAGGGAAAATCCCCTGGGGGCCAAGTTAGTCTCCTTGAGTAATTCAGGGGTTTAACTGAAACAATGAAAACAAGCTCCAGTACAGTAAATAAAGCCAGCAGAGTAAGACATCTTTACCAACTAGTCTAATCAGAGCTCAAAGAAAAATACCATTTCTTTGCTTTCTATTATTAGACTGTCTCTCTCCATTTCCAGATTTGGAGGACTATGGAGGGGGTGAGGGGCCACAGGAGCATGTCCCCTTCCCTGCCCCAAAATAAAAGTCCCTTGCTATCATTTCATAATGGCTTTATATTATCTTAAGCAGAGAGAAGTGGCCCAAGAGAAGGATGTAAATATTATATCTAAGATTAATAAGCTGTATCCTTCAACTGTAGGGGGGGATAGCATTCTTCTGAACTGTATTTTATAGGACATAACTGTCCCTCCCTACCCCATGTCTCCTAAATGTACAGGGTCTTCGGGATTCATGCCACATTAGCAGAAAAATACACAACCACACATATCTGATTTATAAAGAAAGCTGTGCCATTTTCTTGTATGACCCCATGTGATTTACCCAGAATTATATAGGGCCCTGCAGACCTAAGCCTGGGGGTAGACATTTTAAAATCTTCATTTTATTTTTCTAAGAGTTGTATTATTATCATTATTTAAGAACTGAGAGGTTCCTTAGAAAGCCATACATCCTGGCCCCTTCCTGTGCACAACAGGAAACTGAGGCTCAGAGGCACTGACTCCCATGCAGCAACCCTCCCAGAAAGGCTGCTGCATCTCCACGAGCAGGTCTACGGGGAGATTTTCAGACAGATTTGTAAGAATGGCCACCTGAAGAGTCACATCAGCCCCCAAACCCTTAGGAGCTCACTCCCCAGACCCCATCCGTCTAGATACCCAAAGTTCGTCCTGGGGCCCACCACACACAGAGGCTGGAGGCCCAGGCGCGGAGCCCGAGGGTCACCAGCCCCCCCGCCCCCCCCCACACACGGTGGAGACGCTCCCCTGGGCGCTGCCGTGTCCCCCACCCGGCCGTCACCCCCTCCCCCACCCCCGACGGGCCGCGTCCACCGCGCACCGGGCCCAGGCCCGTAATCCCGGGAGGCCGCCGCCAGAGCCGCCCCCACCCCGTCCAGGCCTGCAGCCCGGGAGGCAGGCATTTCTGGGGACGCGGGCACCGAGCCACGGATGACTCGCTACGTGACCTTGGGGCAGGCAGGGCAGGTCGCGGCCAGGTGTCTGTGCCTCAGTGTCTCCGCTCTGCGAAATGGGGAGAGCCGCGTCAGCGCCGCGCTCCGGCCGCGAGAGGCTCCGCGGGGCCGAGCTCTGCGGAAAACGTGCGGCGGCAACCCCGACGGACGCAGCGCCCGCCCCGCGGGGAGCGAAGCGCGCCACCCGGCGCCCACCGGCGGCCCGCGTGCGTGCCAGGCCAGGCGCGTCCCCGCAGCCTCGCCGGACGGCGGCCCGCTCCTCCGCCCCGCTCCGTCCCGCAGCGACCCCCCCGCTCAGGGGCGCGCGAGTCCCCCCCACCACGTCGCAGCGTTTCTGTCCCTTACCGAGACCCCAGGCCGGGCCGCCGAGCCCGGGACGCGCAGGCCGTCCCCGGGGCCCCGAGTCCGCGCGTCCGTGCGCGCGCGGGCCGCCCTCACCGCCTCGGCCATGGCCCTGCGCTGTCCGGCCCGGCCCGGAGTCGCCGCCGCCGCCGCCGCGCGGCCCCACGCAGGCCGGCCCCGGCCTCTCCGCAGGCGCCGCCCGCGCGCCCGGCCTGCCTCCCCCGCCCGGGCTCGCGCGGCCGTCGGGCCCGGCCTGCTCGGGGCGCGCGGGGCGGGCGGGGACGGAGCGGCCGAGCCCGGCGGCGGCGGCGGCGTCGGAGCGGGGCGCGCGGCGGTGCGGGTGGCCCGGCAGGCTGCGCCCCGGCCGCGAGCTGGGCCCCGGCCCTCAGCACCGGCCCCCGGCCCGCGCGCAGCCCCTGTGCGGCCGCGGCTGCGACCCCGGCTCCGGCCCCGGCCCCGGCTGCGAGCTGCGCTGCCGTCCCGGCGCCTCTTCAGCAGGGGAGCTGCACCGCAGCTGCCATGTTGATACAAACTGCATCCTGGGAGGCATGTCCCTCTCAGGCCGTTTAAAGAGAAACACTCCGAGGCTCGTCGGAGGCTGCAGGAACCCAGACAGCTCCATCTACAGCCGGTAGGAGCGAACAGTGTCGAGCGAGCAGCCAGGCGGCGACGGACACGCCCTGAGCCCCGGGCCAGCCCGTCGTGCAGCCCGGGCCCAGCCGGCCGGCCTCCCACCCTCGGGCCCCCGGGCCTCTCACCTGGGGTCCTCGCCTGCCCCGCACCCTAGGGCGAGACCAGGAGGCGGGAACGCAGAGGAGAAATGAGCGCGCAGCCCGGGAGACGTGCTGGGGTCTGGAGGCGGCTTGATTGGCTCCGACAGCCTTCCCCCGCCGGATCCCCTGCTCCTCTCAAACCCAGAACCCTTTCAAACCTGCGCTCACAAAGGGATCTAAGAAACCCGTCACACCAAAGACAGCCCCAGTTCATGTGACCAGCTCCGAGCAGCCCGGGTTCCAGGGAAGCGGGCTGTGGTTCCAAGGGTAGCCAGGGGGTTGGGTGCTTTTGTGAAATGCCCGAGTGTTGTTTGTGACCTGAAAGGACAGAATTCCGAGAATCGTGGAGTGCTGGGGCGGGCAGGGGCCAGACCCGTCACTGAGAGGAAACTGAGGCCAAGTGGGAAGTGACTTGTTTACCCTAAACTGCAGTCTAGGTCCCCTGTGTGAATGCTCTTTCTACCCATGAGAGGTATCCCCAAAGCCATGGTAGAGCTTGGAGTTGGCGACTCCTTTACCTGGACAGGTTCACTCACATATTTATGGAATACCTACCTACAAGGTGGCAATGAAATTAAATAAATAAATAATTCAATAAATAAATAAATAAACGTTTAGGCAGGCCTCCTGGTTACAATAGAAGAAAATCCAACTGGAAGTAACTTAATGGGGGCTTGGGGGGAGTAGAATATATTTGTTCACCTAATGGGACCCCAAGGAGGTCAGGTGTGGAGCTGCATGAAAGGCCACAGAAGCAGGACTCCCTATGCTGTGGTTCAGATCTCTTTAAAAATGGAAACTTATGTATAGAGATCAGGGCAGTGCCATCCAGTCTTTTCCTTCCCTTCCCAGAGGTCCGACTTGCCCCTTGCCCGGATGCTTTTCCCACCCTCTATCAGTAAACAGTACATTCCACTGGTTTTGGTATTTTACAATTTTGTGTGAGTGATGAAAATCAGTCCGTATTCTGTTGGAATTTGCTTCCCCCCCCCCCATTCACCATTATGTTTCTGAGATACAAGTCATGTTTAAACAAGCGAATCTGGTTCATTCATTTTAACCACTATATAATATTTCATTGACTAAGTAAACTCCAGTTTACTTTCCATGCCCCTGAGGGAAATGAAAACAGACCTGCTGCTGGGACATCTGCCTTCGTGTCTCACTGTGCACCTGAGAGAGTCACCAAGACACAGCACCCTGGGTGAAAGGACCGCCTCCACCTTCCCTAGGCTCACCAGAGTGCTCTCCAGCGAGATGGTGCCAGGTGACACTCCCACCAGCAGTGTGTGGGGTCCTGTTTTCACATCTTCACCAACACTCCCTGATAATGGACTCAGAAGCTTTGCCAGCACGCTGACTGTGAAATTGTAGCTCATGACTTTCCTTAGTATCTATATTTGTATTTCCTTGATCATTAAGGAAGTTGAACATCTTTTCATATTTACTAGGCATTCGGTTTCTTCCTCTGTGAATTTCCTCTTCATATCCTTTGCCAATATTTCTGTTGTGAAGTCTTTCTTATTGGTTTATAGGTGTGTTTAGAAAACACACTCTGAATATTAACTTTATCATCAAACCCTTAATGTAATTACTGATATGTTTGTATTTAAGTCTTCTATCTTACTAGTAGTTTTCCATGTGTTCCAGGGGTTCGATGATTCCTCTCCCCCCTTTTTGGCTGCTTTTAAATTATTTTTGAATTAATCCTATTTTTCACCATTAACTCACTTAGGGCAAACATTTTTTTTTTTTTTTTTAAATCCTCACTTGAGGATTTTTCCATTGATTTTTAGGTAGAGTGGGAGAGAGGAAGGGAGGGAGAGAGAGAAACATCGATGTGAAAGAGATACATGGATTAGTTGCCTCCCGCATGACCCCAGCCAGGGGTGGAACCTACAACCAAGGTATGTGCCCTTGACTGGGAATTGAACCCAAGACATTTTGGTCTCTGGGCTGATGCTCTAATTGCTGAGCCAAACCAGACAGGGTGGCAAACATTTTTAATGGTTGCCCTAAGTTTTACAATATACATCTTTAATTTTTAACAGCCTACTTTACACAAATTCTACCACTTCATCTTCGGTGCATTAACCTTAAAACAGGTTATCCACCATCCTTGTGCTGGTGTTAGCTTACCTTTGATGTTTCTAAGTGTTATAATTTGCATATTGTGCTATTGACTGTACACATGACAAAAATCTTCTTCCAGTCTGTCTCTCAACATTTTTCATGGTAGGTGTTGCACCAACATTTACATTTAAATATAATCAAATCTAGTACTTTTCTTTTTAGGGTTTGTGCTTTTTCTGTCTTTTTTGTTTGTTTTCTGCTCTCCTCCAATGCCTTAAGGATAGTCCTCAACATTTTATTCTAAAACCTGTACAGTTTAGTTTTTTCACAGTTAGGTCTTTAATCTAGAATTAAAATTTTTTTTGGGGGGGGGGGCTTTTAATAAATTGCATCTTGCCCTGGCCGGTTTGGCTCAGCAGTTAGAGCATCCGCCTGCAGCCCCAATGGTCGAAGATTTGATTCCTGGTCAAGGGCATGTACCTCGGCTGCAGGTTCGATCTTCCTCCCTGGTTGGAGTCATGTGGTGTGGGAGGCAATCAATCGATGTGTCTCTCTCTCCCTCCCTCCCTTCCACTCTCTCTAAAAAATCACTGGGAAAATATCCTCGGGTGATGATTCACAAAAAAATAAAATAAATTGCATCTTTACTGAGATATAATTCACCTAGCATAAATCATCCACTTAAAGTGTACAAGTCAGGGGTTTTAGTATGTCCAGTGTTATGCAACCATCACCATGACCTAAGGTTTCTCACTGTAACTTCAGAGCATAGAGCTGGATGTGTCAGTATTATAACCTGACCATTTGTCTTTTGACGGGAGAGTTTATTTTCTTCCCATTTATGGTGAATATAGATATATTTGGATTTTTTTCTATCTTATTTTGTGATCTTTATTTACCATAACTTTTCTTTGTTTCTTTTCCTACCTTCTATTAACCAAGTTTTCTTTTTTTTTTTTTTTATCCTCACCCGAGGACATTTTTTCATTTTTTTTTCAGATAGAGTGGGAGGGAAAGAGAGGAAGAGAGAGAGAGAGAAACATCGACGTGAAAGGGACACATCGAGTGGCTGCCACCCGCACGACCAACCAGGGCCGGGGACAAACTGCAACTGAGGCACATGCCCCTAGCGGGAACCAAACCTGGGTCTCTCCAGACCGCAGGCCGACGCTCCAACCGCTGAGCCAAACCGGCCAGGGCAACCAAGTTTTCTTTATTTACCTTTTCTCCCTCTGCTGGGAGTCATTCTGCTTCTGTTCCTTTAGCAGCTATGGTGAACATTTTAAACATGCATATCTGAGTTACAAAGTTTAAATGGAATTGGTATCTCTGCTCTGAAATCACAAGGACTGTAGATGCTTTCATCGACATCATGCTCCATCCACCTTACATGTTGTCTAATATTTTGGTTCCACGTTGTTGTGTCCCCTGAAATTGTCTTTATTATTGTCTTATAAAGTCAACGCATGTTAAAGATTTACCTATGTTCACTGAAGTTTTTTGCTGATTATTCTCCTTACATCCTTCTTTCTTCTTCCCAAAGGATAGTCCTCAGTAGTTTTTCAGTGAATAGTACATTCTCAGTTTTTAATTTCTGGAACTGTCTTTATTGGGTTTTGTTTGTGTATGATAATTGATCAGGGTATAAAATTGAGGTTGAGTTATTTTCCCTTACCACTTTGTAGGTGTTAGTCCCCCATCTTCTGACTTCTATTAAAAAAAAAAATTTTGTTTTTGTTTTTGTTTTTTTCTTTTTTTTTTATCAGAGTCTATTGTCGACCTAATAGCTTTTCCTTTTTTTAAGTTTGTTTTTAATTCTCACCTGAGGACATGTTTTCATTGATTTTTTTTTTTTTTTTTTGTAAGAGAGGAAGGGAGAAAGAGAGAGAAACATTAGCATGAGAAAGAAACATCCATCGGCCGCCTCCTGACAGGGAATCGAACTGCCACCCTCTGGTGCACGGGATGACGCTCCAACCAACTGAGCCACCCGTCCAGAGCTAATATCTTTTTCTTTGATGTCAAGCTTTTTCTCTTAAATTTGAGGATTTTATTTTTGTGTGGTTTTTTTTAATCGATTCTTGAAGATTGTCAGCTATTCTTTTTTTCTTTTTAAAAAAGTTTTATTTAGATATGATTCACCCATTTAAAATGTACAATTCAGTGGTTTTTATTCTATTCACTGATATGTGCAACCATCAGCTCAATCCATTTTAGAACACTTCTATTACCTGAAAAAGAAGCCCTGTACGCTTCAGTTGTCACCCCTCCTGTTGTCCTCCTGCACCCCCTGCCCTACAACCACTAATACACTTTCTGTTTCTGTCAATTTCCTGATTCTGGACATTTGTATGAATGGAATCATACCATGTGGTCTTCTGCGACTAGCTTCTTTCATTTAGCATAACAGTTTCCAGGTTCATCCATGTTGTAGCATGTATTAGTATTTCAGACTTTTTTATGGTCAGATAATAACATTTTGTTTGTCCACTTGTTAGTTGATGGGCATTTGGGTTGTCTCCACCTTTTGCCTATTGTGACTAGTAGTGCTATGAATAGTCATGTACTTGTATTTATTTGCATACCCACTTTCAATTCTTTTAGAGTGAAATTGCTGGATTGGATGGCCACTCTGTTTAATCATTAGAGGAACTACCAGCCTGTTTTCTAAAGTGGCTGCCATTTTTCATTTCCACCAGCAGTGTAGATGAGAAAATCTGATTAGATGTATGGTAGGTGTTTCTAGTCTATGCTCTTAACATATCGTGTTTCCATCCATCATTTCTCTCTCTCTGTCCATCATTCTGTGTACTTTCCTCATCTGTCTTTCACTTAACTAATTCTTTTCAGCTCTGTTTAGGACTGCCATTTAACCAGTCCATTGAGTTTTTTTAAAATTTCAGTGACTCGTCCGGCCGGTGTGGCTCAGTGGTTGAGCATCGACCCATGCACCAAGAGGTCGCCGGTTCGATTCCCGGTCAGGACACATGCCCTGGTTGTGGGCCAGATCCCCAGTGGGGGGCATGCAGGGGACAGCCAATCGATGTTCTTTCTCATCAATGTTTCTATCTCTCCCTCTCACTTCTTCTCTCTCTAAAATCAATAAAGGAGCCCTGGCCGGTTTGGCTCTAAAATCAATAAAGGGAAAAAAAAAAAACCTAAAAAAAAATTTCAGTGACTCTATATTTTATTTTTAGAAATTATTTTTCTGATATATTTCTTTTAATAGTATCTTGATTTTTCGTAAGTTTGGATGATTTCTATTTACTGTGCTTTTTCATGCTTCTTTGTCCACTTTCTGCCCTGTTAGTTTTATACCTTAGGAAACTATTCACGTTTATGTTCTATTTTGGATGATATTTACATGAATTCAGCTTCTTAGATGTTTGATCCTGCTGTTTGTTGTGATCTCACGAACGGTGGACTGTTTCCTTGTGGGTTTAGCAGTTTTGACTGTGAGCATATACTGAGCCAGGCTTGTGGTCTGGATTGTTGGATAGTTCCTCCTGTTTCGGAGTTCCCTTCAGCCAGAAACCTCAAGTGCTAGCATTGGCCCAACTCCAATTCTTATGTCAATTTATCAGCCCTGTGGGATGTAAATTTGAATCCCAACCTCCATGAGGTAATAGCTGTGGTTTTGGATTTTCAAGAAAGACAGCTCCCCGTTTACTACCATCACCCAGAGCCCAGCCCTGGAGTTGTGCCACTCAGATCTCTATTCAGGAACTTACCATTCACCTGCAAGGAGTGATTCAACGGACCCCTCCAGTTATTAACTCCTTCAGGAAATGCCTTGGCTTTAAAAATAATGTTTTTATTGATGTTTAGAGAGAGAGGGAGAGAGAAACAGCGATATGAGAAACATTGATTGGCTGCTTCCCGTACTGATTGGGGGTCGACACCCAACTGAGACATACAGACTGGGGCAATGCCTTGAATTTTAAGCGAAGGCCACAATTTTCTTTTCTTTTTTTCTTTTTAGTTAATCCTCACCTGAGGATACTTTTCCATTGATTTTTTTTTTTTTTTTTTAGATAGAATGGAAGGGAGAGAGGGAGGGAGAGAGAAACATCGATGTGAGAGAGACATCAATGGTTGCCTACCACCGGGGCTGGGGATCGAACCTGCAACCCAGGTACATGTCCTTCACCGGGAATCAACCCCTTGACCCTTAGGTTTGAAGGCCAGTGTGCTTACCGCTGAGCCACACCAGCCAGGGCTAAGGCCACAATTTCCTTGGGCAGCTCCAGCCCTGTGAGTGGGTGGGGTCCTAGTGCCTGGTTGTTGCTGCCCAGCACAAGACTCCTTGAACAGGCAGTATTTGCTCTAGAACCGTGTTCGGTTGGCTAAGACTTTGTCAGAGCTGCTCCTGCTCCTGCTGCCCGCCCCTGCTTCCTCTCCTTTCCTTTCACAGATGTTGGATCTACATCCTGGGCTAAGACTTTGCCTGCAAAATCCTGCTTCCTCCTCCTCCTACCTTTCCTAGGCGTTACTCCCCAGTAAAACTCCTGCACTTCTGTCTCAGCATCCACTTCCTGAGGGTACATCTTTTGATGTTCAGTTCTGTCTTCATTTCTGGCACACAGGGATTTCCCTCTATTCCTTTCTACCTCAGCTCTGTATTTAATATTATGTTAGTTACATCCATTTGCAATTTCCAGATGTTTCTATCAGGAGTGTGTTCCGGGTATACAGTCCACAATATGTGCATTTTTTTTACTTTTTGACCAAAATTTCTTAATGACAGAAATTATTTAATTGCATATATTTAATGTCTAAATTGTGCTTTTAATGTTTCAAAATAATCGTGTATAGATTGTACAAGACTCAGGGTTTAAAGGAGTTTGACAATTATTCCAAATCAGGAATTTCATTTTATAGCTGGCAGGGAATAAAGCCTTCCTGTGGTGAGTCAGTCGCCTCATTTTATACACACACCTTTATACACATTTCCAGGAACACCTTATATACAAAGTCGGGGAGAGTCTGACAAGCTGACAAGAGTCTGAACAAGGGTCCCTAGAGAAACATGGGAGGCATCAGAGACTGGGCATAGCCGGGTGACACTAAGCCACGACCTGAGGGGTAAGGAGTGCACCAGGTGGCTGGGGGCAAGGGGAGGGGAGACGCTATGCAGTGGGAACAGGTGCGGGGACGTGGTACAGCACGGAGCTCAGGGAAGGACAGGCACTTCAGTTCACCTAGAGGGTGCAGGAGATGAGGACAAGGAAGGAGCCCTACCTCATGAGGGTCAGGTGTCCCGTGCTTAATGCAGGCGCCTCTGCAAGTTCAAAGTGGCAAGGAGACAGAGTCTCCTCTGAACTCCCCAGGGGTACCAGCCCAGCTGACACCTTGATTTTAGCTCCATGAGACTCATTTTGGCCTTCTGACCTTCAGAACTGCAGGATAAATCTGTGTTGGCTTAAGATACAAGGTTCAAGACAATGTCGCAGGAGCAGTAGGAAACTGATATAGGACGGGATCGCTGTGCTTTGGCCTAAACAGGACACTTCAAGAGCAGTAGGTTCAGAGCGAGTGTTCCCAGAAGTTTGGGAACAGTGTTGGGTCCCTGCCACTGGTGGTCTCCCTAACTACTGACTGGGACATCTGAAACTGAACTCAACCCCCTCCCTCGTCTAAACCCTCTCCTCCCATGTTCTTTGTCTTGGAGAGTGCAGCCGAGCCAGAAGCTTCTGAGTCATCCATTTAGTGAACCACTAAATGGTCGAAGGTTCTGGCATGAAGTTTCCTGCAGGCAGAGCACACGGCGAGAGAAGGCATGAGGACTGGGAAGGGGGCGGCGGTGGTGGTGGAGATGAAAACATGAGATAACTCTTAACAACTGTTAGCTCTGGTTGGCGGGAATACAGGCGTGAGCCTGGGTCTACGGCCACGGGGCGGGCTTCAGTCCAAGACCCCGGACACAACTGCAGGGATCGCCCGTCCTTTCCTTGCCTCGGCCCGGCCAGGAGATGCGGAGAAAACATCCCGCGTTGGTTCTGCTTTGATGGTCTGCACTTCTCCTGACCTTCCTATCTGCACGTGTAGCTTATCACATTACATAAGACTAAATTACATAAACCGTGATTATCTTCTGAAGCAAAGGGATGGGATGCGTTTCTATTTCCCCTCCAAATGTCATTTTTACCTCCACAGAGTCAAACTTCTCGGGAATCTTCCATTCCTAGCTCTTGGGGGCTGTCTTCTCCCCGGGCCCTGGGCAGTCTTCCCAAGTGCCGGAGGAAGATGCTGGCAGTGACCGCACAGCCTTGGGGGATGTGTGGAGAGGTATCAGCACCAGAGACGCAGGTCTAAGAACAGAACCCACCAAACCGCCTCAGTGCTGGTTAGGTTTATTTTAACAGGGCATTTCCTCTTCATTTGTTTTTCAAAATATCAGTTATATCAATTAGAGGTGTAAACAGGTACAAAATATACAGTACAAAGAAACAATTTTCTTAACTAATCTATTGCCTAACAAAAGTACACATGGGGGAGCTGAGTGAACAGCAGCCCTGGTCTCTCCTCTTCGGGGTGGGGGAACAAGTCACCCGTTTTGGATAAGGGATCCAGTGGCAGCTTCAACAAAACAGGAATGGTTACTTGTGTGGCGGGGACAGCACTGTGGAATCAAGAAACCCGGGCCCACGTCTGATTCCACTGTTAGGATGTCAGCGGAGAAGGAGCAAGCATCATCCATACCCCGCCTCTCGGACCTTGCTGGGAGTGCACACCAGGGAGGCCCGGGCTCAGCTAAAGCCTGAGGCCTGACCACTTTGCTCGTGCACTTGTGGAACATCCCTTCTAAGAGGGCAAAAACAAAGAGCTTTCCTTCCCCAAACAGGTTCTGGGAGGATAAGCTGTGTCTAACCTGAGGCTTTTCCCAACTGCTGGCCCCCAGCGGCCTCCACAGTGCAAGGCTGAGATGTATCCCCTTTGAGTAATTTATTTCCTCACCTTTAACAAGAAAGAAGACTTGCCCTGCGGGTTTTACAAGGTCACGGTAACAATCAAATGGGATGTAATGTGAAAGCATTTTGACAATGAAAAAACACTACGCAGGGGACACAAGCATTTTTGCTAGAGTGGAAAGCAGGTTCAGGTGCGGTTGGCAGGCCAGGCTCTGTTTCTGGCTCCGCTGGTTCCTAGATGGTGATAGCACCCACTATCCCTGCCTGGTCACCTCTGCAGCCCTAACCCTGTGTTTTCAGACAACTTTCCTTTCCGAGGCCCAGGAGTCATACAACAGGGCAACACTGTCAAGCTCCCTTCTGACAGGGGTGGCGGTGGCCTGTAACAGTAGGGCCAGCACTGATGGGGGGCCTGTTCAGGTAGAGGCAAGCTGGGAATGGAGCTGGCTGCTCCAGGACAAGTCCTTCTCCCTGCTGAGATGAGGCTGGGAGCCCCAGGCCCAGAGCAGCCCTGGGCAGAGCAGGGGCTCAACTCCCCCAGGACTCTGAGCTAAGGCCATCCCTAGGAGTCAGTGGGGCCAGGGCAGCTCTCGGTCCCTCCTCACTGTGTCCCCAGCCCCGCCGACCTTCCAGCACATTCACTGTCAGACTTGGTAAGGACACAGCCACATAAACACACGCTCTGGAAACCAAAAGTATGCTAGAAAGTTTAAACTGGTACTACGACTATTTTCCAGCTTCTTCAAGAATTAAAAAAAAAAGTTTCGTAATTAAATTACTTAAAATTCTATGGTGCTGTTTCACAATCAGAGTTCTACTTTGTTTAGAGGTGGAAGCCATATAGACAGTTTCTCTTCTTCCAGTGATCAGTTCCGCAACTCGGGGATTTGGTCTCCCAGTCTCCACTCCCGCCTCCGCGTTAGCCGCCACCCCGAAGTCTGGAAACGGGACTTTTTACACTCCTGGCCCGCAAGGATCGGAGGGCTGAGCCAACCCTGCCCATCCTGGGGTGCCTCACAGGTCCCCGCCATCGGTGGGTCCCAGGACACTCAGGCCACAAGTCCAGTCGGTCACAAGGTCTGTGGAGGCCAAGGGTCCTTTGGAGGCAGGACTCTTGAAGGGGTCTGGGGGGCCGGCCGGGAGGGGAGGCAGCGGCTGGCCCCGGGCCGGGCCCTTGGCCCCTGCCGCGTGGTTGCGCTGGTGCTTGCGCAGGTGGTCCTTGCGGATGAAGCTCTTTCCGCAGACGGTGCAGGTGAAGGGCCGCACGCCCGTGTGGGTTCGATAGTGGTCGATGAGCTTGGAGCGCTCAGTGAAGCGCTTCTCGCACTCGGTGCAGGGGAAGGGCCGCTCACCCGTGTGCAGCATGCGGTGCCGGATGAGGTGGGCTGGCCGCGTGAAGCAGCGCCCGCACTCCCCGCACCGCAGGGCGCTGCCGTCCCGCGCAGCCCCCGCCGCCCCCGCCGCCCCATCGGGCAGCCCGCAGCTGCGCTGGTGCGCGCTCAGGCTCACCTGCAGCTGGAAGCTCTTCCCGCACGTGGCGCAGGTGAAGGGCCGTCCCCCCGTGGCCGTGGCCGGGTGCTTCTTCAGGCTTGGCTTGTGGCCAAAGCTTTTGGTCCGGCCAGGGTATTTACAGGGGTCACTGAAGGGTCTCGGGGCCTGGCCTGGGTCCAGAACAGCCTCTCCATTGTCAGGGGAGGTATAGGGCAGCCCCTCAGGCCCAGTCCTCGGGTTCAGACCCACAGGAGGTTTACACCTGAAATTCCAGCCCCACCGGACCCCCCCAAGGAGCCAGTCTCCTGGTGGGGTCTCATCCTGGGCCACAGCAGGGCTGGGCTCCCCCATGTCCCGCTCAGGCCGGGCGGGCTCTCTAAGCCCCAGCACAGGGTCCTGGCTGGGGAAGGAGCTGCCCTGGCTCTCCCAGGCGCCTTCCTGGACAGGACTAGGGAAAAACCTTGCGGCTTGGCCTGGTCCAAATAAAGTCCCGTGGGCCTCTAGGTCAGTAGGGTGCACTGGTGTAGCCACCACCTCCTCTTCCTGGACTTCAGTTTTTATCACAATTTTTACATCTGCTGAGAAAGACAGAAAGACCAGGTATCATTCTATCCCCTGACCCGCTTACAGTGAAGATCTGATACTTTCATCCAAAGAGTCAGTAGCTCCTCGGCCCCTCTACCAGCATGCTGAGCACTGCTCTGCAAGCCTAGGGATCCAGCCCAGCAGAGCGCCCCCAGGTGGTCATGCAGCTGCTTCAAACCCTGCACAAAGACACCCGTTCTAAAACCTTCACAGGTAAACCAACCATCGCATCTGCTCACCGGGTTCCATTTCCACTTTGCCTGTTAAGGCTAATCAAGAACTTATCTTGAGGAAGGAACTCTGACCACCAGTGGCAATGTATCTGAGGGGCAAAGGCACCAGATTGGGGCTCAGGTAGATCTGAGATGGCACCGTGGCTTCCCACAGACCAGCTGTGGACTGCAGGATAATATTTTTTCTTTTTTTAAATCCTCATCCAAGGCTATTTCTCCATTTATCTTCAGATAGAGTGGGAGAGGGAGAGGGAGAAAGAAAGAGAGAGAGAGAGAGAGAGAGAGAGAGAAACATCGATGTGAGAGAGACACATCGACTAGTTGCCTCCCACACAATTCCAACTAGGGATGGAGACAAACTGCCACTGAGGTATGTGCCCTTGACCGAAATCGAACCCATGACTCTTTGGTCCATGGGCCAATGCTCTAACCACTCAGCAAAACCGGCCAGGGCAAGGATAATTTTTTAATTCTCACCCAAGGATATGTTTTTATTGATTTACTGAGAGAGGAAGGGGGTGGGGGGAGAAAGAGAGAAACATGGATGTGAGAAAGAAACACTGATCGGATGCCCTCCGTACGTGCCCCGAAAGGGGATCAAACAGGCAATCTAGGTATGTGCCCTGACCGGCTGACCGGAATCGAACCCACAATCTTTTTTTCCTTTTGGTGTTATCGGATGACACTCCAACCGACTGAGCCACCTGGCTAGGGCTGCAGGATAAGTTCTCAACCAGCAGCACATCTGTGAACAGCCCAGTCGCAGGGCTGTACGAGGGTCACACCAGGTAACATGTCTGAAGGCACCTCGCACGCTACTTGGCATGCAGCACGCATCCAATACATGTGGTCAGCTAGCTAACAATAAAAACATTACTGAAACAGTAAACATGTGATTTGATGTAAATGTACTTGAATTTCATTTCTGACGTTTTGTATCAGGGATCTAGGCTTTTAGCACATGTTTGGGGTGCCAACATATAAAGTAACAGATAATGGGTCTTCAAAACAGAAGTAAATAGAAAAGTAACACATAAATTTGGAAGTTTTCTTCCCAATTCTGGCCTTTGGACACCTGTCTTTGGTAGTGCCGATACTAAGAAGTGCTTCTGGCTTGGTTTGTTTTTTTCCATGCCAGAGAGGAGCCAGGCTCCGGGTCTGCGCAAGAGGGGCATCCTCTCGAGGGATCAGCGTAAGCACTGACTGGTTAACATGAGAAAAGAACTGTTGGAAACAGACATGTTCAAGGAAGGCTGTCCAAGCCTAAAAATCTGGACGGAGAAAAAGGACAGACCATAGTCCTAACATCAGACACCTAAATACCCACTGGCTGAAAGGTCAGAGCAGTTCACTAGTAAGAATGAGGCCTGGGCTGAGGCAGCCTTCAGGGCAGATGTGAGCCTTTCCCGCCCTCTCTCTGCCACCCATACCTTCCGTGGAGGCGGCCGTGTTGAGCTTCAGGGTCCCGTCTGAGCATGCGGACGAGGGGTGGTGGGGAGGGAGATCCGCCTGCCAGGAAGTAGGTGCGATAGTGGTTGAGAAGCTGGAGTGGACCCCTGCAAGGAAGAGATCAGAGCCTGTGTGTTAGAGAACAGAAGTGGCAGAGAAGCCCCACGGGACAGGAAGAGCAGGCAGACCCTGAGACCCCACCCTGGGCTTTCTGCATGAGCCTAACGACCCCGCTGCTCCTGAACTCAGGTTTCTTTGGCTCCCCTCTCGGAGGCTCAGACATCACCGACTTACTTCACACAGCCCCTCCTTACTATAAGGGAACTGGTGGCTTAAACGCCCCATGCTGAAGGCAAGAGAAGTGCCGTTGTCGAAGATGCGGCAGAGAAATACCAGGACAAGAGCATCACTAAACCCAGAGGGGCCCAAGGTGTCCTTTGGTGCAGGCCCCGTCTTAAGATTGGGGAACTTCTAAGCTAGTCAGGCCAGATGTTTGAGAGCCCATAGCTCCCACAATGTGGGCTTCCAAGCACTCCTGCGCCTGGTTTCTGCCTCTCACTCCTGGTATCTGCTCCCCATCTGAGCCACTCACCAGAAGCAGCATCTGTAGAGACGTCTCCTGCTCCGGAATCCAGCTGGCTGAGGCCCCACGGCTCCTCCCCGATATCTGGCTGCCCGGCTGCCCACGCCTCTACACCCAGAGCCTGCTGCTCCTGGAGCTGGAGCTCACCCTCCTGCTTGATCTGCATTAAGAGGTCGGGGGCAGGAACGGGGGGTCCCGAGCCTAAGAAAGGGAGAGTGTGTGAGCACACAGCATCAGAGCCCCTCAGCCCTGAGGGGGACACACAGCCAGCCAAGGACATGAACCTCACAAAGGTCACACAGCAAGAGATCCTGTAGGAAGGGAAAGCAAGGGGAAAGAGGGCCTGCAGGGGCTCCCGGGCAAAGCATGGCACTGAGCACGTGGGGAGGGAGGGAAAGGGTGAGGAACACACCAATGCATTCTCAAGGCTAGACCACTGGTACATGGGGAAGACTGAGCTGCTCTGGGGAGGTCTTTCTCTCACTTTAAACACACATGTATTTAAGTGAGCACAAAAGAAAAAGATTGTAGGTATGAGAATCAAAGAGAAAACACAAAGTGAAATCAAGAGTTCAAGTGGGGGCCAAGTGACCCAGGAAACTGTTGGGACCAGATGCAGGCCTTAGTGGCTGGGGCTTTGATGTCCAAGCAAGGCAAAAGTGGAGCCGAGCTGCCTGGTGAAGCCAGGAGCCATAAGGCTCTGTCCCAATGTGAGATGGGAACTAGGAAAACTCCATCCAATGGGCCTATAAGGAAGCTGCTCTGAATTCATACTACCCACACAGTGCAGAGAACCTCACCTGAGAAATCCACAGAAAGACTGACTTGAGAACCACGGCAACCCAGGAGGCCCAGCACAGGCAAATGCAAACCTGCCACACAAGGGGCCCTTTCTAAAAAACGAAACTTACAAACCAGAAGAGGAGCCAAACGGCATGACAGCTACAGCAGAATTCACGCCCACGAACTACAGAAAAAAGAATAAGCTGAAAGATACAGTAATATATCGAAAATATTCAAAGAAATAAAGGAAGGAAGGAAGAGAATCTCTAAGACAAGAACAGGAAATTATTTTTTTAAAGGCCGATTTGAAAAAGAACTAAATATATGTGACATTCTAGGAATGACAAAATAAATGAAAAACTCAATGGATGGTTTAACAATAGACTGAACATAGCTAGAGAGAAGATCGATGACTTGGAAGATGGATCTGGGGAAATAATGCACAGCACAGCCCTGAGAGATTAAAAAAGTGAAAAGTGAAAGGAAAGTAAGAGACATGGAGGACGGAATGAGAAGTTCCCACACCTGCTGGTAGAAATCCGAGAAGGAGAGCATACAGAAACGAGTGAAGAGGAATACAGAAGGAAATAATGGCTGAGAATGTTCCCAAATTGAAGGCATTGAGCTCACAGTCTGAAGGAACACACCAACTTCTAAGTAGGACATAAAAAATATAAATCTTGACAATGTTCTGCAAAATGGCGTAACAGCAAAGACAAAATCTTAAAAGGTTGGTTACCAAAGAGAAAAGAACAATATCTGGACTGAGAGCAGTTTCCATCAGCAAACAGGGTATCAGAAGATAATGAAGTACCTTCAAAACACTGAGGGAAAATATCTGTCAACTCATTTTATGAGGCCAGTATCATTTTGCTTGCACAAACTTGAGGACAGTATATAAAAAAGGTTACAAGAGCTCTGGCCGGGTGGCTCAGTTGGTTAGAGCGTCGTCTTGTACACGCACAAAAAAAGTTGCAGGTTCAATTCCCGGTCAGGGCACATACGTGGGTTGTGGGTTCAATCCCCAGTCAGGATGCATAAGGGAGGCAACTGATCAATGTTTCTCTCTCACATTGATGTTCTCTCTTTCTAAAAATCAATAAAAACATATCCTCGAGTGAGGATTAAAAAAAAATGATTATTTCCTTTATAAATAGATATGCCAAGATTCTAAATGAAAGAATTACAAATCAAACACAGTAATATATTTTCAACAAAGAAAGAGACGATACATTATGAAAAAATGGGTTTATCCTGAGAATTCAAGTTAACTTTAGAAAATATAGTGATATAACTCACAAAGTTAACAGATTAATGGAGAAAACAATATAACCATTTCAACAGATGGAGAAGTGGTATTCAACACTTCCATTTCTGATACACAGCCAGATGTGCAGAGAAATCCCTCCCAGTAAGGAGTATCTATCTAAAAATGCTGGGTAAAGTATAAAAAAATACAAAAAAAAAGTTAAGCATGGATTACCTAGAAATAAAGAAAGGAAAATAAACAAGGTCAGAACCTCTAAGAAAGCCTAAATCATCCACAGTAAATAGTAGGACATTTCCTGATCCCCTCCTACCTGGGCTGTACCAGACAGTACACATCTGGGATAGAGGAGTGTGGAAAGTCTGGGGCTCAAGCAGGGTGGGCTGGAGACAACTCCCACCACACATAACCCTGGGACCCCCAAGGGCAACATTCCCAGTGGACTAAACTGAAAACAGAAGTGGAATCCTGCCCTGCAGAAGGAACATGCCTGTTCAGGCCTTGGCCACATGCTGTTTACAAGACACGCCTAAAACAGAAGGATGCAAAAGCAGTACAAAAGAAGAAAACATATACTAAGCTGCCCTGGCTGGTGTGTTCAGTAGTTAGAGCATCAGCCTGCACACTGAAGGGTCCCAGGTTCTATTCCCAGTCAAGGGCACATACCTGGGTTGCAGGTTCGATCCCCAGCCCTAGTCGGGGCACGTGCGGGAGGCAATCAATTGATGTCTCTCTCTCACATCAATGTTTTCTCTCTCTCTTTCTCTCCCTTCCCCTCCTTCCTTCCCTCCCTTCCACTCTCTCTAAAAATCAAGGAAAAAAAATATTCTCGGGTGAGGATCAACAGCAATAAAGATATACTAAACCAAAGATGTAGTTATACCATGGCACATGAAATAGACTTTGGAAAGAAAAATATTCACAGAAACAAACAAGGACTACTGCACAATGTCAAATAAACCAGGAAGATAAAATAACTCTAAAGTTTTAATCTAATAACACAGCTTCAAAATAATAAAGCAAAACTGACAGAACTCCAGGAGAAATGAACAAATCTACCTTTGTCGTGGGGAATTTCGACATACCACTTTCTGTAATGATAAATCTTGCTGACTAAAGGTTACAGGAAATTTGAACAACACTACTAACAAACCAATCAAATGGACATATGTATAATCTAAAGAGAAGGAAAACACAAGCTTTTCAAGACAAGCAGAACATTAAGGAAAAAAGAGAAGATTAGTATTTTACACAACTATTTTCTAACTACAACACTATTAAGTTAAAAATCAGTAACTAAGATAAAAATACATGTATTTGCTTTCTAAATAATCCAAAGCTCTATGCACAAATCACAATGAAAACGAGATATTTGAAACCCAGTGCTAATGAAAATATCGTTTATCAAAATGTATGGGCTGCATCTGCAATGGAACTTAGAGGACACTTTATAGCCTCGTGTGTTCATATTAAAAAGGAGGAGACAGGTCAAAAACCAGTGGGTCCAGCAGTCAATGCAAGATGTTAGAAAGAAAAACAGCAACAAAAACCTTTAAAAAGTAGAAGGAAATTATATGAGTGTAAATTAATAAAAGAAAGCCAAAAAGCTTGTTCTTTAAAGAGAATATGAAACCAGTACATCGCTAGCAAGATTATTAAGAGAAAAAGAGAATGCACCAATAACTAACATGAAGAATTAATAGGGACATAATTATAGATGCAGCAGAGATTAAAAAGATAAGGAGAATATTATGAATGTTATTCCAAGTAGTATGGAAACTCTGGAGATATGAAAAAATTCCTTAAAAAAAGCTGTAACTTGCCAAAACTGACTAAAGAAGGAATGGAAAACTGAAATAGTCCTGTAACTATTAAGGATGTAAATCTCCCCGACAAAGAAAACTTTGGGCCCAGATGGTCTCACTGGTGTTTTCTACTAAACATTCAAGGAATAGATAATTCCAATATTACATAAAGTCTCTCTGAGCAGATAAAAACAGAGGGAACATACCATAGCTTATATCTTTACTATCCCAAACAGACAAAGACAGCCTGAGAAAGAAAAGTTACAGGCCAGTTTCATGAACAAAGGTCCAAAAAGCCTAAACAGCCCTGGCCAGTGTGGCTCAGTTGGTTGGGCGTCGTCCCATGCACCGAAAGGTTGCTGGTTTGATTTCTGGTCAGGGCACAATTCCCAGGTACATGCCTGGGTTTTGGGCTTAATCCCTAGTAGGGGGCGTGCAGGAGGCAGCCGATCGATGTTTTGCTCTCACATCCATGTTTCTGTCTCCCTATCCCTTCCTCTCTCAAAAATCAATAAAAATATATTTTTTAAAAATCCTAAACAAGGTAATTAGTACTAAATGCAGCAATGTATGTAAAGGGTCATGACAAAGTTAGGTATATTCCATTATTGCAAGGTTGATTCAACATTAGAATGTAATATAATTCACCATACTAGCAGGTTAAAGGAGAAAAATCATATAATCTTCTCAACAGATACCCAAAGAGCCTTGGAAAAAAAAATTCAACAGCCATTCCTGTTAGAAATATATCTGGTCAACTAGAAATATAGAAAACTTCTTTAACCTGATAAAGGGCATTGATAAAATCTTTAACATTTATTATACTCAATGGAAAAGTTAAAAAGCATTCTCTTTAAAATCATGAACCAATAGGATACTTGTTATCATCACATCTATTTAAGGAATTTCTGGGAGTTCTCAGCCAACACAAGAAAACGAGAGAAAAATAAACCATAAAGATTTGAAAGAAACAAAAAATTCTTATGACTCATATTTGATATATGATTATCTTTTCAGGAAATTTGAAAATCATCAATTATTTAAAAAGTTATTAGCATTAATGAGAATTTTAGCAAGTTTCCTGGACAGAAATATCGATAAATGAAAGAAAACTGCATTTCTGAACACTACTAGGGTTTTAAGGGAGCCCCTCAATGACTATGTTTCTTTCTGTCATGGTTTTTTTTTCTTTTTATTGAATTTACTGGGGTGACATTGGCTAATAAAATGATATAGTTTTCAGTTGTAGAAGTCTGTAACACATCATCTGTATATTGTATTGTGTGTTCACCACGCCAAGTCAGGTCTTCCATCACCAATTATCCCCCCTTCACCTTCTTCTAACTCCCCCCTCTGTCATGGATTTTAACAGAGGAAGGCAGGTGTAAACTATGTTTATCACTGATAATTGAGGGTGCAGCTTTTATATGTGGGCAAGAGGGGTTCTTCTACTGACATCAGGATCAGGAAGTCACCAGCTGGACCACGGACGGTCAGGGAGACTGTCCCCAGCACAGCAGCAGAGCCGCGTGTCCCCTGGGGGTGGCCAGCTGCCCAAGGGAAGAAGGATGGGCAGGACTGGGCTTGTTCAACCCTTGTTCCCAAACTGTCTGATGAGGTATGTCTGTGGGGACCCCTGGTGGGGTGCATAATGGGGCAGAGAGTGGGATGTCACATAACTGGGCCCCAGCTGCATGAGAAAATGAACTGCGGGGGTCGGTTCCTGTCCCAACCTCTGAGCCCGTATGAGCAACAAATAGAAACAAGTTACAAAAGATACCATTGTCCTGGCCGGTTTGCTCAGCGATTAGAATGACGGTTCAATTCTGGTCAAGGGCACGTACCTTGGTTGTGGTTCGATCCCCGGCCCTGGTTGGGGTCATGTGGGAGGCAATCAATCGGTGTGTCCCTCACATCGTTGTTTCTCTCTCTCTCCCTCCCTCCCACTATCTGAAAATCAATGGAAAAATACCCTCTGGTGAGGATTAAAAAAAAAAAGTTTTTAAATCAAAAGGTACCACTGACAATAGTGACTAAAAATAAATTACTTAATTAAAAAAAATATATATATATATGGCCCTGGCCTGTATGGCTCAGTTAGTTGGGCATTGGCCCATGCACCGAAAGGTCTCAGGTTCCATTCCCGGTCAGGGCACATGCCTGGATTGCAGGCTGGATCCCTGGTCGAGGTGGGTATGGGCGGCAGCTGTCTTCAGGTGAGGATTAAAAAAAAAGAAAAAAATATATATATTTTTTTATCCTCACCCGAGGACATTTTTCCATTTTTTGTTCAGAAAGAGTAGGAGGGAGAGGAAGAGAGAGAGAGAGAAACATCGACGTGAAAGGGACACATTGAGTGGCTGCCTCCTGCACGACCAACCAGGGCCAGGACAAACTGCAACCGAGGTACATGCCCTTAGTGGGAACCGAACCCGGGTCTCTCTGGACCGCAGGCCGACACTCTAACCACTGAGCCAAACCTGCCAGGTCAAAAGAAAAAATTTTTTTAAATCTTAGGGAAAAAAAATACAAGGAACTCAGGACTATATCTAACAAAGAAATGTACAAGACCTTTTTGGGGGAAAATTATAAAACTTCATCAAGGCATTACAGATGAGTTAAATGGAAGGACTTATAATATTCACAGATAATAAGCCTCATTAGAGTAAAGGGGCCAATTCTATCCAAAATGATTAATAACATGAATGCAATTCCAACCACAATCCCGCAGGGACTTTCAGGGAACGTGACAAGGCAGTTTGAAAGTTCACCTGAAAGAGTGCAGGGAAAGAAGACCCGGCGTGCTCGTGAGAGAGAACCAGGGTCCTGACCCCCCACTGCCACGGAAATCCATTCCAGATGGATTCAGAATTTGAACATGCAAGGCAAAACTTTTAGTAGAAAATATGAGATGGTGGAGTACGACCTTGAGACAGGGGAATATTTCTTAATTTTATGACATAAGAAGGAGAAACCATAAAGGTAAAAACTAGTAAATCTGAATATATTAAAAGCGTTTGTTCTTTAAAATATACCCTAAATGAAGAACTCAGCAATAGTATTCAGAATATGTAAAGAACTCTTACAAATCAGTAAGTAAAGAGAAGACAACTGAAAAGAAAAACGGACAAGACAAACAGGCATTTCACAGAAGAGGAAGGAGAAGGGGCCCACGAATAGGGTACAACTTTCAATCTCATTAATCAGGAAAAATGCACGTTTCAAACTACAAATTTGAACCAGTTTCACTCCCACCAGATGGGCAGAAGTTGAAATGTAAGGCATGTCCCGGGCTGAAGAAGATGAGGTGCAGGGAGGACTGCAGGGCCTGCGGCTGCACGCTGACTGGTCCCACCACCTTGGAGAACTCTCAACATTACCTGGAAAAGTCGAACATGCATGTTTCCTGCGACCCAGCACTTCCACTCCCGGGTCTATACCTAGAGAAACTTTTACACGTGAATTTTCACAACAGCATTGTTCTTGAAAGCAAAAAAGTTAGGAACAACACGGACACCCATCAACAGTAGAAGGAGTACATGCATTGTGTTACGTCCATAAAATGGAAAACGATAACGTGGTGAAAGTTGTGACAATGAATGAATTACATCTGCACGGATGACTCTCAAAAACATGTCAAATGGAAAAAGCAAGTTAAAGAAGAATATATATGGTATGATTTTATCCATATATAGTTCAAAATCAGGCAAAACTAAACGTTATTCAGGAATACATACATAGGAATGAAAAAGGAAAGAAAAGCAAGAGACCGATCATGTCTGTTTCAGAAATTTTTGTGTGTCTGTAAGAGAAATGAAGGGACATAGGGCCAGGGAGGGTCTGGTTGTGATCTGTTTCTTATGCTGGGGTGTTGTGAATATGGGGTTTTACTGTTTTTCTCTAAACTTTACCTGACTTTTGTTCTGTATGTAATTTTACTTATGTTATATACATAGTAAATATATTTTTAAAAAACAGTCCATCCAATATGACACTTGTTCACAATAAAAACTTTAACTAGCAGTGGAAGGAAACATGTTTTAGCTAAGAGACTCTTCAAGTCTATGGTAAAAATCACCCTTACTGCTGAAACTCTAGAAGCACTCACAGACAAGGATGCCAGCTAGCACCACCTCTATTCAACAAGGTCTCAGTCAGACAGCTAAGCAAGAAACATAAAGTTATAGACATTTAAAAAGTGTTATCTGCCCGGCCGGTGTGGCTCAGTGGATTGAGCATTGTCCCATGCACCGAAAGGTTGCCGGTTCACAATTTCTGGTCAGGGCACATGCCCCGATTGTGGGCTCAATCCCCAGTATGGGGCGTATAGGAGATAGCCAATCGATGTTTCTCTCTCATCAATGTTTCCATCTCTCTCTCCCTCTCCCTTCCTCTCCATCTAAAAAAAAAAAAAAAGTGTTATCTGTGGAGGGTACCATTGTCCACATAAAAAAATCTAAGATACTCTAAATAGATAAGTCATTAGACCTAAAAACAGAGTTGAGCAAAATTTATCTTTTATTAAAGTCAGGAGCATAGCCATTCACCTGAAATAACGATTTAAAACATGTAATTGATTTAAAAATCCCATTCCCCCCTGGCTGGTTTGGCTCAGTGGTTACAATGTCAGCCCTTGGACCAAAGAGTCATGGGTTTGATTCTGGTCAAGGGCACGTATGTACCTTGGTTGCCATTCGATCCCTGGCCCTAGTTAGGGTCGTGCAGGAGGTAACCAATCGATGTGTCTCTCTCACATCAATGTTTCTCTCTCTCCCTCCCTCCTTCCCTTCCTCTCTCTCTGAAAATCAATGGAAAAATAGCCTCGGGTGAGGATTAAAAAAAAAAAGCAAAAAAACCCAAAACAAACAAACCCCATTCAGAATACAGCCTGGTTGGTGTGGCTCAGTTAGTCGGAGCATGGTCCCGTGCACTGAAGAGGTTTCAGGTTTGATTCCCGGTCGGGGCACATGCCTGGGTTGTGGGTTTGGTCCCTGGTTGAAGCACGTACGAAAGGCAGCCAATCGATGTCTCTCTCACATCGATGTTTCTCTCTCTCTCCCTCTCTCTCTAAAATCAGTAAAACATATCCTTGGGTGAGGATAAAAGAAAAATCCCACTCAGAATACAAATAAGCACTCTGGGGAGAAAACTCTGAAATGTGTTCGAGCACACACAGCAGCCTTCAGGAGATGAGTCTCCCCATGGAGAGAGGGGCTCAGTGTTGGAATAAGGGTAATTCTCCAGAAACAAATGATGAAGTGCAATTCCCATCACATTCCAACAGGATTTTCTGAGAACTTGACATAAAGATTCGGAAATTCATAGAGAACAAAGACCCAAGAATAGCCGTGAAAAGTTCTGAAGAACGAGTAGGGAAGGCTTGGTCTTTTAGAATCAAGGCTTCCTGGGAAGATCAAACAGTCCGTGTGGGTGCGGAGATGGACAGAGACCATGAAACAGAAGACAGAGCCCAGAAACCACGTTTCCTCATGGAAACCTGGCTCATGACGAACTGGCATCACAAGTCATCACAGGAAAGACACAATACTCGGCAAACTTTGTTGGAAAATCAGACATACTTGTGGGGAAAATTTTTTAAATTCTCCCTTGCAATCTGCACATATATTAATTCTACGTGAATTAAAGACTTAAATGTGAAAAGCAAAACTTTAGAAGTTTTATAAGAAACTACCGGAGGATGTCTTTCTGAGCTGGGGAGAGGTAGGGAAAGGTGTCTTAAGACAGAAAAGCATGGCCCTGGCCAGCTTGGTTCAGCGGTTAGAGCACCGGCCTGAGGACCGAAGGGCACCTAGTACCTGAGCTGCAGGTGTGATCCCGACCCTGGTCAGGGTCATGTGGGAGGCAACCAATAGATGTCTCTCTTTCTCTTCCTCCCTCCCTCTCTCTAAAAGATCAGTGGAAAAATATCCTCAGGTGAGGATTAACCAAAAAAAAAAAAAAAGACAGAAAAGCACAGATCATAAAGGAAAAGACTGATATGCTGACTACCCCAACCTAAAACTTCTACGTGAGAACTGTGAGAAGACCTGCTGCAGACCGGGAGGAGGTACCTCAATGCAAAGAAAGGGTCTGTGTCTAGAACCGACAGGAAGAAGTCCTGAATCAATAAGAAAAAGAAAAAATCAGTAGAAAAACAGAAAAAGACACCACACTGGGGAAGAAACCAAATAAACCTATGAAAAGGATACAACTTCAAATGCAAATTAAAACAAGATATGATTTCACTTCCATGAGATTGGCAAATTCTGAAAAGTGGGCACAGATGAAGAAAACAGGTACTTCCTAAGTGCTGGGCAGTAGTACACGTGTGTGCCCACGGGAGAGTACCATGGCCACGGCAGAGGTGCAGACCAGCACGCCCTTCGATGCAGGGTCCCACCCCTAGGTCTATTCCCCACGGAGACATCACTGTGTGGACACAAGGAGGCAAGTTCAAGAATGTTCACTGTAGCACCATGTATAAGAGAGAAAAATCAGAGAAAGCTCAACGAAGGGATGGATGATAAACTGTAATACGGTTGCTTTAGGAATAGGAAGCATCCATGAAAATGAATGAACTTCATCTATATGCATCAAGAGACATAAATATGAAATACAGAACCTTGAGTGATAAATGACACTTGTGTAATTTTTCAAAACACAGAAAACCACATTATATATTATTTATGGCCAAATATGTACATAATAGAAATTTTAAAATGCGTAGGGAAAGAATAAACACCAACTTGATGACGATGGTTGTTACCCGAGGGACAAATGAGACTGAGATCTAAAAAGGAATTTAGCTCTGGCCTGTTTGGCTCAGCAGTTAGAGCATCGGCCCGAGGGTTCAATTCCTGGTCAAGGCCACATACCTGGATTGCAGGTTCGATCCCCGGCCCTGGTCAGGGCGTGGGCGAGAGGCAACCAATCGCTGTGTCTCTCTCACATCCATGTTTCTTTCTCTCCCTGTCTCTCCCCACCCCTCTCTCCTTTCCACTCTCTCTAAAAGCAACAGAAAAAATATCCCCAAGTGAGGATTAACCAAAAATTAAAAAGTAATTTAAACTGTTATCAGAAATGTTTTTCATACACACACATATTTTAAATGATGACACACAGCACACAGTGAACAAATACTGACTGAATTCCTACTCTGGGCCAGGCAGTATTCTAGATGCCCAGAATGGTTACATGAGCAAAACAGACAACAGTTCTTGTCTTCTTGAAATTTACATTCTAATGGGGGTCGGGGGGAGGCATAACCAGGCATACACAAATCTATACATAAATATGAAATGTATAAAGTGTAATAATAGATGATGATATCTGTCACGAAACAAAGCGGAAAAGGGAGGCTGGAACTTCTAGGGGGAGCAGGGCTGCATCTTCAAACAGGGTGATCAGGGAAAGTCACATTTAAGCAGAGGCCCGAAGGAGGTAATGAACTGAGTGGGAAAACACCTGAAGAGCCATACCAGCAGAGGGCACAACAGGTGCAAAGGCTGGGAGACAGGCACCGGAGTGCTGGAGGAACAGCAGGGACGGATAGGTCAGAAAGAGCGAGGGACACAACAAAGGAAAAGTGGCGAGTGAGGTGGCGGGAAACACCAGGAGGGCGGTGGGGGGGGGGGTGTCCTCTCAGGCAAAGTGCATCTGGGAAGCGAGTGATCAATAGTGCAAATGTCACCAACAGGTCAGGTAGGGGGACAGATTCTCAGCACCATGGATGTCCCTGGTGGCCTTGACAGGAGTAGGTGAAAGGGGCAGGACAGTGGGAAGAGAGGATGGAGGCAGCAGGGAGTGTGGCACAGTGAGGGACAGAGAAGTGGGGTGGGCACTGCAGGGACAAGAGGGATGCCTGTGTCAAGAGGGGGCGAGAGAGGCAGGTAAGAAATGCTGGGCCACAGCCTGGCCGGTGTGGCTCAGGGGTTGAGCGTCAACCCATGCACCAAGAGGTCGCTGGTTCAATTCCCGGTCAGGGCACATGCCCAGGTTGTGGGCCTGATCCCCAGTGGGGGCATGCAAGAGGCGGCCAATTGATGTTCTCTCTCATCGATGTTTCTATCTCTCTCTCCCTCTCCCTCCGTCTCTCTCTAAAATCAATAAAGAATAAAATATTTAAAAAAAGAAATGCTGGGTCGCTGTCCTTGAGAAGGTGGTCCAGATGGAAACGAATGCCCAGTGGAGGAGGGTCTCTGCCCGGAGGGTCGACAATTTGTCACAGTCACAAGAGCGAACAGAGAACTGGGCACAGATGGGCAGGTGAAGTGGTGAGGACTGTGACACCGTTTTGCTTTGTTTTTCAATTAAACTATGCTAAACAGACGGTGGGCGAGTTGGCCTGTGGGCCACAGCTGGCCAACCTCTGGGCTACCGAGTGGACTGAGGATACGTGCCGACTGCCCTCTGAATCCCAGGTTAGAAACGGTGGGCACGTGGGGCTTTCTCCAGCCACGGGTGGCTGCTGGGGAGCTGGCGCCGAAGCGGCAGATAGGTTTCACCAGGGTTATGGTTTTGCCAGGTGAATACAATGGACAAAAAAGGGGCCAGGGAGTTGAGGGTGTGTGCAAGGGGATGATGATGGGCCCAGAAGCCAGGCTGGGCCGAGCGGGAAATGTGGCCGAGCTGGGCAGTGAAGGGGCAGCAGGCTCAGGGGCTCGAGGAGCTGGAGGACAGGAGAGCTGCTGGAGTCGGCACCAGCGCAGTGATCCTCGAGGACAGGAGGATGGGAAGGCGTGCTGAGACCGAGGAGATGGAAGAGGTACATTACTGTCGCCACCAGTCAGGGGAACGACCACGGGGTGGGTGGCAGAGAGAGAGTGAGGGTGGGGGCAAAGGACCACCCTCCTGGAGGCTGCCGTCACCAAGAACGATGACAGGTGCAGAGATGAGGGTGTGGAAGGTCTGCAGAAGGCGGTGAAGAGATGGGAGGCATATAATTCAAGGGCGGGGAGAGCCTGGCAGAGCAGCCCCTGCCAGACCGGGGGTGGGAAAGGGGAAGCTGAAGGGGACAGTGCCCCTGGGGACCCAGGGCTCATCTGAGCAAGGACGGTGGGGAGGGATGCCCGGAAGATCCTGAATGTTGGGGTCTTGCGAAGACTGAGTTGCACAAAGCATGGCAGTTGGGAGCTGGAGACACTGGGGAGGAGGTCTGACAGGGCCCGCGCCAAGGGGTGAGGGTGAGTGGGGTCCGAGCTTTCTGGACAGGGGTGGGCAGGGATTAGGGCCGTACGGGGTTCTCCACAACATGCTCAAGGCAAAGAATAAAGGGTAGGGCACAGTGGGGGTCTTGCCAGCAGCCACCCTATTTCCAGGTCCCCTTCAATGACGGTGTGAAACCAGAGAGGCCCACGTACAGATGTTATAGATGTAATAAGACAAGCCTACCATGAACCTCCCACCCAGGCTAAGAAAGTGCAAGCCCCTGTGTCATAACCCTCTTTCTGTCCTTTTGTCCTCTAACTTTTAGACTGTCCTCGGCACCTGATCGGTGACTGCTCTGGCCACATCTGCTGACGATGTGGCTGGTTGTGTACTCCATCTGCCCTTGGAAAAACTGAAATCTAATCTCAATGAAACAGCAAACACAGAGAACACATTTCATTCACCACGAATCCCACACAGTAAGACTCTGGTAACACAGGTGTTCGGAAGAAAGGGAAACCCGGCAGTGGGGACAGACAAGGAGGAGGCGGGTCTCCCTTGGCAAGGGACAGACTGTCATTTACCCCCTAACCCCGCCAGGGTTTCACTTCAGTCATGTGGCTTGTCTCACGCATCCACCTGTCCTTTCCTTAACTTTCAAAGGTGCTGACTGGCTCCAGGAAAATCTGAGACAGTGATATCCGGTATCCAGATTCACCTTAAATCAATCTGTGGTTCGAAATCATAGCGAAACGTGTGGTTAACATGTGGCTAGTGGGTTAATGTTCTGTGACGACTAATGAATTTCAACGAGGTGTGGTTCTTGAATGGAAGAGAGGCTGACTCTTTGTGAAGCTGTGCACGAATTAAATGCTGTGTCTAAGAGACTCCTACCTTCCCTGTCGATGCCCTTCCTTCACGTCCCCTAATTCAGTGCGGCTGGCTCTCTCCTTCCCAAAAGGCTGGGTTTGCTGCCTGTTTCCACACTGGGATGTATCCCTGAGTGTGAGCTGATAGGTCCCAAACTCAACTATAAAACAACACTTAGAAAGCCACACCCTCCCTGGCCCTTCTGTGTTTCCATCAGATTGCCTGGTGTCTCCCCAGCCCAGCCCAGCCCCTCACCTGGACTTGGGTCCACAGGAACATCCGGAACCTTGGGGGCTGTGCGGCGCCAGCCACACGGCTCCTTCCCCTGCTCCGTCTGGGACAGGACCTCAGGCTTGGAGATGGCGTAATCTGAGGAAAGACATAAAGGTTCGCTTTTGCCACGTGGTTCCTGTCAGAGCTGGGGACAGGCAGCCCGAGAAACCAAGAATGGCCAAGAAACTAAATTTCTTGACTAGTGTAGAGCAGTGTTCTCACCCCAGGCAGGTCTGTCCCCAGGGAGACACCGGTGGCTGGAGGAGAGGTGCACCTGGGGGGTGGAGGGCAGGATGCTGCTGCCACACAACACAGAGTGACCTGGCCCTAAATGGCACAGTGCCGAGGTGAAGAAACTCTGGTCCAGTCTCCACATTAAGAAGCGGTTCAGCCCTGGCCGGTTTGGCTCAGCGGTTAGAGCGCCGGCCTGCGGTCTAGAGAGACCCGGGTTCGGTCCCCGCTAAGGGCATGTACCTCAGTTGCAGTTTGTCCCCGGCCCTGGTCTGGTTGGGTCGTGCGGGAGGCAGCCACTTGATGTGTCCCTTTCATGTCAATGTTTCTCTCTCTCTCTCTCCCTCCCACTTTATCTGAACAAAAAATGAAAAAATGTCCTCGGGTGAGGATTAAAAAAAAAGAAGCGGTTCATTTCTGCAAACTGAAAGATAAGGTCACAGCTGCACCCGCTCCATTCTCACTAAGGATGCCTCACTGCCTCCAGGCCTGGGGTCACACAGAGACATTCCAAGAGGAAACAAGCCCAGGAAGAAAGAGCCCAGCCCGTCTAGGGGCATCACATGCAGAGAGCGGCAGCAGCCCCAGGGTCGGGGGGTGCAGCCTCGAGCGTGAAGACAGCGCGGCTGCAGGAAGTGTGGTCTGCCCACATTCTCCACGGACCCAGAGGAGCGGCACAGTCAAGGCCACGTATCTCAGTGAGAGGAGGCTAAAAGAAACAGTCTTTCTCAAATGTGGGTGGTTTCGATCCTAGATCTGAGTGGTAGTGGCCTTCTCCACTCCAAGTCTCAGCAGGAGGATGGAAACAGCCATGCTCCATCCCTGGTTAGGAGAGGGGCCACCCCACCTTGGTCTGGCATCCCATAAACTTCACCAGGTAGAAGGGAGCTTTCAACTTGGTCAGCCAGTGCTCACCTTTAAAAAGAGGAGGAAACTCTTTGCATGGTCAGAGTTTCTAGTGATTTACATAGCCTTGCAATAAAACCCACCGGCGTGAAAAGAGAGGTCTGAGGACTCCCCAAATAACACTGAATGGAGAAATGAGCATCAGGCCTTACCCAGGGAGACGAGCGTCTCGTAGTTGCCCCTCATCACGTGCTTGTACAGCTCCTTCTGCCATTCGTCCAGCTTGCCCCACTCCTGCTCCGGGAAATAGACAGCCATGTCATCAAAAGTCACAGGCACCTGGAACCACAGGTTCCACACTTACAGGCACAGCCCCTCGGGCAGTCCTACCCCACATGCCTGGGTTACCTTGGGGGCCTCCCCCTTGCTGCCCGGGGGCAGCCGCAGGACCCAGAAGTTCCTGTTCCTCAGCAGGTTCTCCATGTTCTCCAGCCGCCTCTGCAGCAGCCCGTACTCCTGCAGCAGGGTCCCCAGCACGGCCCACTTGCCCTCCAGCTGGTTCCCGAACTCCAAGGTCGTCTTCTCACAGTCAGCCAGCTTCTTCTCGGCCATCCCTGCTCGACCTTCTAGGGAGAGCAAGCGAGCAGCCTGTGATTCGATCTTCCTCTCCATTGCCTGAATTGTAGCTGCCATCGTCCAGGGAGAAATCTTCCAGAAACAAAGAGAGAAGACCAGGATCAATCCTTCCACCAGTCGTGTTCCATTATGCCAGCTGCCCTAGGTGTGGGGGAGCTGGGCTGGGGGCAGGAGCCCATATGTGAAAAGTGGGGATGCCCTGTGCCACATGCCAGGTCTCAGTCTAGCGATCACCTCCTCTGGGGGTCTTAGACATCACCTAAGCCTGGGCGGCTGCCGTCCCTGCAGGCCTCTGCAGCATGCTGTGCAGACCCCTACGGTGGCGTTTACCACCCTATAGTGATCTCCTGCATCTCTTGTATGGCCTCTGAGGGCTGCAGTGCCCCTTCTCAAAGCCCGGCGCATGGCCTGCGGCGGGCGCCCAGTGCAGTTCTACTAAACAAATGGTGACTGAGCACTGCTGGGTGTTTTAGTGGAGAAATGGTAAACTGCAGGTTTACTAGAGCCCAGCCAGCACTTCCCATCATGATCACATAGGAACCGGCTACTGATGATGACCTAGCAAAAAATACAGCTGGTTCACTGAAACGGCACAAACAAGAGCGCTGCTCAGTTGCTTTTTTTAAAGCAGTTCCTGTCTCCTTTTACTAAACATAAAAATCGAATGGTTAATTCCTCTCCTCACAGGACAATCTGATTTTGTCCCCTCCCTAGTCGCCACCCCCCAAATTAAAAATCACCATTATTGCAAATCTCTGCCAGCCAAGAGCTGGACTTTTTGCTATAACACGAGTCCCCTAGAACCCTCGAGATTCTGACTTTTTCTCTCACTGTTCCTACTTCTCCCAAGGGGAGAATTATTATCATTTTTTTGTTGTTGTTAATCCTCACCCAAGGATATTTTTTCCATTGATTTTTAGATAGAAGGGAGGGAGGGAGGGAGGGAGGGAGAGAAAGAGAAACATCGATGTGAACATCGATTGACTGCCTCCCGCATGACCCGGACTGGGGCCAGGGATCGAACATGCAACCCAGGTAAGTGCCCTTGACTGGGAATCAAACCCAAGACTCTTTGGTCCTCGGGCTGATGCTCTAAGTGCTGAACTGCACCAGCCAGGGCAGTCTTAGACATTCTTGTAGCTGCCCCAGGCTCAGTGACACAACAGCAGACTGGAGGGAAAGGTTAGACTTTGGCCTGTGCGGCAACCATGCCACAGACGGGGAGCTTCCCCACACAGTGACTTTCCTGCCTCTGGAAAGTTTACACAGTGGCTTGAATGATCGGCAGTTGGGGACACTGAGAAGAGGGCACATTTTGATTTGGGTAGGGGCTGGACCACCTGACTCACCCACACCCACATCTGAAGGTCACACCCACATGTCACAGAGTGGGGGCACTATTCATGCCTCTTCCCAGTATGCCTGAGGATCCCCGGTTCCTTACAACATCCTGGAAATTACTCCTAAACAAATGGTTGGTAACGATTTGCAAAATAAAGAAATGACTACAAGGAACCAGTGTGGATTCACTTGGAGAAAGTCACTGAGCACTAGAACATGAGTGGACACCTCAGGAAATAGTGACAGAAGGAGAGTTTGAGCAGGGGCTGGACAACTGTCAAGGATGGAGCGTCAGAGAATCTGGCTGTTTGCAGGGAGGCTGGACCAGCTGACCCCTGACCTGAAGAAGGAAGGGCTTTGGCTGCATCTCAAAGGATAGGGAGGAGCTGGACAGGCAGAGAGCTGTAACAAGTGGATGTGTGTGGGACTCCTGCCCTCCAGAGGCTGCAGGTACTGCACTGGGGTGGCATCTCCTCCCCTTCCCCCGTCAGTCCCCACCCTGTGGTCCCAGCCTCCAAGAGTTTGCTCCAGAATTCTCCTTTCACTTCATCACCTAGCTCCCCACCCACTGAAGTCCTATTCACTGAGCCTCCAGGTGCACCTGACTGCCATCATGACAATCTTTGCGTTGCAGTCAAAGGCCTCTGAATAAACTCTTGTTTTTATAAACAATAAGGCACCCAGTTTTCTTACCATTTTAACAGGACCAGGGAGCACCGTTAAGGCCTTCACACTACCTGGTGTGAGGTGGCGACTATTTCTGCTCAAGCCCAGCTCCTTACTAAATGGTGGATGGACAATATGGGGCTGTCCCCAGACTCCTGCCGAGGAAGCAGAAACCTCTGTGCTTGAGAGGGGCGGGTGGTAAGAGAACTCCAGATCCTTCAACAGCTCCTCACCCATGCAGTGGAAGTCCTGGCATTCAAACCCTTTCCAATCCTCCCGCAGCCTCCCGACCAAAGCCATCTTTTTCAGGCGCAAGGACACCTTTCCGTTCCTTGAACATGTTGGCACTGCCGTCTCTGTCTGTGCCCGGAGTCGTCCTCCCCACCTGAAATCCTAGCCTTCCCTGAGAGCCCAGCTCAAATCACAGAGGCACAGGCCAGGAGAGGTGCGGATTGCAGAGGGCGGCCCCTGCCCTCTCCTTCCCCCGCCTCCCAAGCATGTTCCACCTCAATGCAGGAAGCACTCACCTCTGTTTTGCACTATTATTGCCCGTGTCCCTGCCAGCTGCCCCCAATGTAGTGTGAACACAGAGCGACTGTGTCTTTGCACACACTTCCTAGCTGGGCAAGTTAACTTCTCTAGGCCTCAGGTTTTCCTTTTGTACGACAAAGAGAGCGAGTACCTACCCTCTAGGCTTGCTGTGAGGATAAAATCATGCCTAACCGGGCTGGTGCGGTGCCTGTTTCTACACACGGGGGCAGCTGTCTTCCGCCCGGAGCCCAGCGAGCTGGGCACTCGGTACTGGGTGTCTGCGGAATCCAAGCCGCTTCGGACACCTCCCAGGTGCCACCAGGCCGCTGGGGGGAGCTGCGAGGGTAGGGAACGCAGGGCAGAGCGGTGGGCAGAGAAAGGAGACGCGGGGGGTGGGGGCGCCCAGATGAAGGGCCCGCGGGTGGGGCCGGGGCAGGAAGCCGCGGAGGGCTGCAGGAACTCGGCGCGGGGCCGCCTCTGGGGCGGGGACGGCCGGTTCCGCCCCGCTCGGGCTCATCCCCGAATGGGGGGGCCCGGCCGGCGGGTGCCGTAGGCCCCGGCGGACCCCGCGCCCCGCTCGCCGCAGCTCCAGGCCCGGTGGCCCAGCCCGGTCCCCGGAGCCCCTCCCCAGGGCCTGCGGCGCCGTGTGCTGGGCCCGGGCCCCGAGTCCGCGCGCGCGGGCCGCCCTTACCGGAGCCGCGGCCGCCTCGGCCATGGCCCTGCGCTGTCCGGCCCGGCCCGGAGGAAGTCGCCGCCGCCGCGCGGCCCCACGCAGGCCGGCTCCGGCCTCTCCGCAGGCGCCGCCCGCGCGCCCGGCCCGCCGTCCCCGTCCGCGGCGCGCGCTCCTCGCTGGCCGGCCCGCGCCGCTCTGTCCGCAGACGCGCCGCCGCCGTCAGCGCCCGGCCGGTCCACACTGCATCCTGGGAGCCGGCGCAGGCCCGTGAGGCTTCCTGGAGGCAGCGCGGCCGCACAGCCCCACCTGCAGCCCGAGAGGCGAACGGCAGGCGCCCGCCAGCCCCGCCCCGCCGCGCCGCGCCCCGCCCCGCAGACCCCCGACCCCCCGGAAACGGCCGCGCGCGCACTGAGTCACCGCCCGGACCCGCGCCCCACCTGCCGCGGGCCGCCTCTCGCGAGCGCCTCGGGCTTTGGAGCCAGCGTCCCGAGGGACTCAGTGTCGGAGGAGAATCGCCCCACTCCAGGGACCTGCCGGACCGCCCCGTCTCCCTGCGACCCCCGGGGGACCCGCTACGTCGCACCTGCCGCTTTAGATCCTGCCAGGCGCTGTGGGCTGCTTCCTGTGTCGCTGCTTGTTTGGCAGCTGCGGCTCGCTTCTGCCTTTGGTTTGAAAGGGAAGAAATCCTCCCAACAATAGGAACGTAGTTCGGTAAACCCCGGGAGGCAGCCGCTCAGAACTCTCTGCCGCGTTTATCATTACCCGTAAAAGCCTTTTTAATGAAATGATCGGGGGAACACAATACCATCATTTAAGATTATTTTGGTGAAACTTGGTATGGAAAGATGTTCTTGATATTTTAAGAGACGCCGGTCCAGACTGATCCCATTTTTATTTTTTAAAATGAGTATATGTATATAAAACGACAAGTTTGGAAGCATATAGTCTAAGGAGTCTTTTTTTAAACAGTGAGACCGTAGGCCATTTTTACACATTTTCTAATTTCTTCAAATTTAAAATGTTTGTAATAGCAAGAATAGTGTTTTTAAACAAGAAGGGAAAAAAATAATAAATTGGTAAAACTCCCAAGGTGAACCTGAGCCGGCGGATGGAAGGAGCCTTTGAAGGGGGCCCCCCTGTGGTCACAAGGATGCATTTCCTTTCCGTTTCTTCTACGTGGGGCTCCTTCCTGAAGAGGAACCCGCACCACGTGCTCCAGACAGTGCCCTGACTCCCACCGAGCCTTTCCACCCCAACCAAGCCTAAAGCCAACTCTGCCTTGGCCAAGCCCTAACTTTTAATATTGGTACCGTTCACCTGACACTTAGAGAAAAATGTTAATACAAGGGAATAGTTTCCTAACTCACCTCATAGATGATACGTTTCTTGAGAACAGGGGTTAAACCTTATTTCTCTTCTCTCCCTATGGTACCTGATACAGAGTAAGTTTACAGAGCATAAAGTAATTACTTAATACAAATCTTAGCTGACTGTAATATGTGGTGTGATGAACTGTGGTCCCAAGAATTCACTCTCTTCTGGGCTGTTACCACTGCCACTACCACCCCCTTCACCCTCCTAGAAAAATCTAAGGTGGGTGGTCATGGAGGGTCTGCAGCTCACCCAGAGGAGCCTGGGGAGCAGGCTGGTGAACATGATCCCCATGTTCTGCTCTGGGCCTGGTCTCTCCAGGTGGAAGAGAGGTCACCTTGAGCAAGTACAGATGAGCAGTACAGAGTCATAGGTGGGTCTTACTTCCAGCAAACTCCAAATGTGGAAGAATCCAGACGTATGAAACAAGCATCAGAGTTTGTTTTTAGATTTATTTTTAAAAATTCAATAACTAAAGTTATTATTGAATTTGCCCATAACTAAGTTTTCTACAGCTTTTGAAAATAGTGCTTTAGTTACAAAAATTAGATTTCTCACCATGTACATTCAGGAACACTTATTGTGTGAAACATGGCCAACCCAGCAATGACATTATTCATTATAATAGAAACAAGCTTTTTACTCAGACTATGACTCATATTTTAAGCGATTTTGTTTTATAAGGCTGATCCTTGAGTCATCAATTTTTTATGAACTTGTGATGAATACAATACTGCCTCTGGCTTTCGGGGAGCGGGTGGAGGAGCCAGTCACATCAAAGACTAGTCAGATGAAATTGGCATAATCTTACAGGGACACCTAGTCCCTTCTAGCTTGGCTGGGGACAAAACTCAGTAGAAATTAGTCAACAAGTCCATACTGCCTACCAACCAGATCCTCAGCCTGGTGATGGTCACGAAGAGTATGTAATCAAGGTGATCATAGTTTCTAAACAAAGAACCCAGGATTTTTAGTATAATAAAGGTGTTTTTTTCCAAAATTTTTTTTCCTTTATTGATTTTAGTGAGAGAGGAAGTGAGAGGGAGAGAGAGATAGAAACATTGATGAGAGAGAACATCGACCGGCCGCCTCCTGCATGCCCCCCACTGGGGATCAGGCCCACAACCTGGGCATGTGTCCTGACCGGGAATTGGACTGGCGACCTCTTGGTGCATAGGTCCACGCTCAACCACTGAGCCACACTGGCCGTACTAATAAAGGTTTTTATGTCACTTATTGGTGCTAAGAGATAGTCTGGAAAATGTAATTTGGACCCCAAAGAGACAAATCTGGGACAATTTATAGATTCATGTGAAAAAAAGAGAATATCTGAAATCGTAACTGTCCTAAGAAAACAGCATGTAAAGTCATTTATTCAGTTGGTTGGGGCATCATCCAGATGTGCCAAGGTTGCGGGTTCAATCCCAGGTCAGGGCACATGCATAAATGGGTAAAACAACAAATCGATGTTTCTCTCTCGCTCTCCTTTCCTCCTTCTCTAATATCAATACGTTTGAAAAATAAAATAAAAAATAAGACATCAACTACTGAGGAATAAAAATAATCAAAAATGTGCAATGTCAATATCTCCCTATAGAAAACTACAAAAATCACAGAGAAAAAGTAAAGACCTCAAAAATGGTGGGATATACTAACTTAAGAGAACAAGACATGAAATATAGTAACAGTATCAGTTCTCATTCCATCTTTATAGATTTCAGAGTAAGCTCAACCACATCATTTTTTTGTGGATAATTACTCACTGATATTAAAAATTTCTAAGGGCATTTAAAAGGCCAGGAACTTTCTTATCCATTAGAAAGTTAGTTGAAGACATCCGGGCACCCCTAAATATTTCAACAAGTATTTTCTAAGAACAAATGTATTCTTTGCCTGGCCAGTGTGGCTCAGCAGTTGAGCGTCGACCCATGCACCAAGAGGTCATGGTTGGATTCCCGGATTGATTTGATTCCCAGTCAGGGCACATGCCCAGGTTGTGGGCCTGATCCTCAGTGAGGGCATGCAGGAGGCAGCCAATCAATGTTCTCTCTCATTGATGTTTCTATCTCTCTCTCCCTCTCCCTTCTTCTGTCTCTAAAATCAATAAAGGAAAAAAAAATTTTTTTTAAATGTATTCTACAGCACACTCAGGAAGTTTATCGGTGATACAATTTGATCACCTATTACAGAGATTTTCAACCTTTTTCATCTCATGGCACACATGTAAACTAATTACTAAAATTCTGTGGCATGCCAAAAAATATATTTTTGCTGATCTGATAAGAAAAATAGATATAATTTTGATTGATTTACAGAATCATCATCATCATTATCTATTCTTTTTGCTCCAAAGTGACTTTAAAAAAATCTGGTGCCTATACTCATATATAAGGTTTCCGGTACCAAGACTAAGCAATCAGATGCACACTTATTATGCAACATGACCAATAAGATGCAACTCTATTATATGACCTGTATACTTATGGTTCACGACAGGGCATTTATACCAGATGCTATTGTTGTGTTGGCTGTTGTCATTTTTTTATTTGACAATCTAAGGGAAAATAGGTCAGTACCCTTGACTAAATAGTCAGGTATTGCATGTTTTAAAAATTATTGTGGCACACTGGTTGAAAATCCCTGATCTCTTACACAACCTATATTCTATATAGGGTGGGGCAAAAGTAAGTTTACAGTTGGTAGTAGGGAAAATAATACACTAATTGATAAATAATAAAAGAATAAACTCTGCTTCGCATACTCACGACTGTAAACGTACTTTCCCTCCATGCTGTTATGTCTCAAGTGTCCCAATAATGTCATTGATATTGTCTTTGATTTCCAATACAAGACCCAATCAAAACTCATGTATTATATGTGATATTCCTATTTTTAGATCACTTTAGTCTAGAGTAGTTCTCTAGTCCTCTAGTTTCTTTCATGAAATTGACATTCTTGAAAGGTCAGAGCTAGTTGTTTTGCAAAATGTCCCTGCAGTCACCATACATAGGACAGCATGGCTGAATCTCACAAACATAACATTGGGAGAAAGAGTTAAAAAATAGGCCAATAAATGTGTTAAAAGCTGAGAAAGTGGTTACTTTTGGAGAGAAGGATTTGTGTGATAGTTTCCTTGTTATTTAAAGTTCAATATTCTAGCAAAATGACTACATAGGTGATATTATGTCCTTCTCAGTGCGTTCCATTGAGGGGCAATGATATCAATGTGTTCTACTATAGATGAAGTTACATTTGATCATTCAATTAAAGTGATGTTTGAGAAAATTTTCTAAATCTTGTTCCCCACCAATTTTCACCAAATTTAGCATCCACGAATGATTCTTCCCTAAATCAATTTTTACAATGATGGTTATAAACTGGCGACTTTATATTTCTATCGTTCCTTTTACATTTATTAGTTGACTTTTTTGTAAAGAAGAGCTTCCCTTTCTCCACCTAAAATTAAGAAGCTTATTAATATGGATTTATGGATTATTTAATTTAATGAGCTACACAACACATTCCTATCTTTATTCGTTTTGATGCTCAAATAGTCCCCAAGTTAGCTAGTGGTGAGCCTCTTCAGGCTGGCCCAGTGTTCTGTTGGCATGTCCTCATCAGATTTTGAGCACTTTCTAACTTTCTGGCATGGGATGGTCCATTGTTCATCTTTTAGGTTTCTTGCCCAGCCCTGGAATCAGCCATTTTTCCAAGAGTTCCTATTTCCTTTCAGTGGTATTTAGTAACCACGATCTGAGCATGAGGAGTGCTCATTGCAACTGAGCTGTTGCTTCTAGCCCCTTTCAGAGGACAGAGTTAGGACGTGTGTGTGTGTGTGTGTGTGTGTGTGTGTGTGCGCGTGTGTGCACGTGTATTCATACAGTTACGTACAATTCCAGTCCAACTCCACAGTTCTTCCTTATCTCTCTCTGTTCCATATTTACATTTCCTGCCTCAGTTAGACCCCTGGTTCCCAAAAACTCATTTGCTCAAAAATAGGTTTTGAAAGTTATACCAAAACAACTTACTAAATCAAGTTCAATCTCTCATTGTAACTCAATATCTCTTTTTCCCCCCCTTAGAATGTATACCACGTGCTTTCTTCTTTGTGGTCATTTTATCAATGTTAGGGGTTTTTTTGTTGTTAATCCTCACCGAGGATATTTTCTCCACTGATTTTTTCTTTCTTAGAGAGAGTGGAAGAGAAGGGGAAGGGAGAGAGAGAGAGAGAGAGAGAGAGAGAGAGAGAGAGAGAGAGATATCAATGTGAGAGAGTCACAATGACTGGTTGTCTCCTGCATAAGCCCCGACCAGGGCTGGGGATTGAACCTGCAACCCAGGTACGTGCCCTTGACCAGGAATCAAACCCTAGACCCTCCAGTGTACAGGCTGATGCTCTAACAACTGAGCAACACTGGCCAGGGCAGGGTTTTTGTTTTTATGTTTATCTCCTCAGGCTTGTTACTTTATTTTTGGAAATGCAAAACATTAAAATGATTCAAAGGTTGAGGCTATAGAAACGTGTATACACAAAGAAGAGTCATTCCCTACTCCACCCCTTATCTCATTTCCATCACCTCTGAGTAATGTTCCATTCCTTGATCTGGATGTGGGTTACACAGGTTGTATTTCATTTGTAATATTCAGAAAGCTGAACACTTATGATTTGTGAACTTTTATATGTTTCATACACGAATGAAAAATTAAATGAACCCAGTGAGATATGCCAGTCAGCGTTTGATCAGAGCAGCCTCATCACCAAGTATTATTGAGTAAGGGAATTATTACAGAAAGCAGGCCTTGCACAGTGGTAGGATGAGCTGGGAGAAGTAACAGTCCAGAAGGGGGAGTTGGAGGATCAGAGAACAGTCACTAAGGAGCCTTCCTACAGCATGGCGCGGTGGCAAAGTCAGAGACACGGGGCAATCTGGGAAGCCACGTACATCTTGGCATTGGCATGGGATCACGAAGGGGCTGGTGAAGAAGCTGATGGAAAATTGCCACTTTGCTGGATGAATGGATAAAAAAGCTGTGGTACATATACACAATGGAGTACTATGCAGCTGTAAGAAAGCAAGATCTCTTATCCTTTGAGACGACATGGAGGGACCTCGAGAGTATTATCCTAAGCGAAACAAGCCAAGCAGAGAAAGACAAATATCACATGATCTCACTTATTTTTGGAATATAATGAACATAACAGTCTGAGGAACAGGGTAGACCCAGAGATGTGGAAGTAGGGTATAAACTGACACCCCTCAGAAGAGGGGGTGGGGGGGAGGGAAGAGATAAACCACAGAACTTATGCATAAGTGATGGACATGGACAACAAAGCTGGGGACAGGGTGGGGGGATGGGGAGGAGGGTGTCAATGGGGAAAAAGGAGAAACATCTGTAACAAAAATAAATTAATAAAAAAAAAAAAAAAAGAAAATTGCCACTTTGCTTCGCTGTCACCTCAGTAGATCCTCAGCCAAATACCTGGAGGCTGCACAGGATCTACTGTTTAGGGACAGGGCTGGTGGGATGGTAGGCCTCACGTGCCTCTTTGGGTGGTATCTTTTCTCTACCCTTTGGGATCTATGTGGTCTTTTGATTTTGGTGGTGCCTTCCCGTGTTCCTGCCAGTTGGCAAGGGCTCAGTTCACTTTCCAGGTCTGCAGGGCTGGGCCTCAGGCCAGCGTTGGTCCAGCACAGGCATCTCTGGTCCTGGTTGCTCCGCACAGTCCCTGCCACTTCAGCTGTGCTGACCTTCTGGTCTGAGCTCTCTTGGGACAGCTGGGTGGCTTCCTGGGACCCAGGATGGAGGCTGTGACCTCTCAGTCCAAATTATGCAAATAATTTGTCTGGGCCCTGGCTGGATGGCTCAGTTGGTTGGAGTGTCACCCCCGTACCCCAAAAAGGTTGTGGGTTCGATCCCTGGTTGGGCACATGTGGGAGGCAACCAACTGATGTTTCTCTTTCACACTGATGTTTCTCTCTCTCTCCTTTCCTCTCTGTAAAATCAATAAAACATATCCTCGGGTGAAGATTAAAATAAAATCATAATCATAATCATAATCATAATCATAATTTGTCTGGGCTTCCTGGGTTCGGTGAAGACTCTGCCAGAAGCCAAGAAGTAGCTGTGGTGAGAAGAAAGCAGAGCGGAGGAGGAGATGGGCCACAAGGCTCCCAGCCCAGCTGCGGAGTCGGTGTCGGGAAGGGTGGGGGAGGGGGAGTGCTGCAGGCAAGTTTAAAGTCGATGGAGTTTGCTGGGAGAGGAAGGATGGAGGGGAGGGTCCAGCTCTCAGCAATGAGTTTCCAAACAGGTACCTTTAAAGTGATACTAAGAAAGATCAGACTGAAAGATTTAAGCAGGGTTTTCTCAGGGCCAAAGGTACTGCCTAATTTTGCTGTGAGGCAAATTTTTCACATCTCCAGAACTTTCTAAGAATTAATAGAAAGTGCACAGATGTGGGTGTTGCAACACAGGTGAAAAGGTATTTAGTTAGAGGTGTATAGCAGGTAAGGGGGTATAGCTCAGGGGTAGAGCATTTGACTGCAGATCAAGAGGTCCCCGGTTCAAATCCGGGTGCCCCCTGCTCTATTGGTTTTCCTACTCATAGCCATTGCTCACATTCCCATTTCCTTTCATCCATGCCAATCACGGACCTTCCGGAAATCGGGATCCACGGGTAGCCCTGGCACAACTGCTTTCTGGGTGGGTTGCTGCTCCTTCGTCTCCCTGTACTAACTCCACGTCTGGTGTTTCCCCTCTGTACTATCTCATTTCTCCAGCTCTGTTGGGTCCTCAAAGAGAAGGCAGGGACCCTCAGGCAGAATTCTGCTGGGCTTTCCCAGAGCAGCAGAAGAGAGCTGTGGATACAGGACTTCGCGGGAACAAACAGTAAATGGGAACCCTCAGCTATCACCCTCGCCTTCCCTCCGACAGCTTGGCACAGCGGAGTGGTGGTCAGACTTACCGAGAAGACTCAGCATCCAGGTTCCCCGTGCGGGGTTGACCTTTCCCTGGGGGAGCTGGTCTCTCCTCGCCAGAGCTCACTTGCTTCAGCCTCATGGGCCAAAAGGCCGGCTTAGCTACTCCAGCAAGGGAGACAGAGATCCTGCCGTGTTGTTCCTCCAAACCCCAGCTACTGGAGCTCTGTGACACTGACTCAGAGCCCAGTTTCTGTCTTCCCTGAAGGGAGAAAGGTGAAGGGCTGGGAGTCCAGGTAGGTGGGTCGTTTTGGAGGTGGTTGGCCAGCTCTTGGGCTAAAACAAAAAAGCAATGGGAAATGTTTTGGGGTTTCTTCAAGCAGCTTCTCTCATCTTCTCCCCTCTGATGACCCCACCCAGGGACGGAGGCCTGGAAAGCTGCAGAGCTGAGGGAAGGTGTCTTATTATGAACTGGTCTGGCAGCTTCTAAAACGTCAGTCCAGGGCCTTGCAGAGCCTCGTGTTACCACACAGATGAAAGGTATCAATTAGTCTACATTAATACCCAAGGGGGTATAGCTCAGGGGTAGAGCATTTGACTGCAGATCAAGAGGTCCCTGGTTCAAATCCGGGTGCCCCCTGTGTACCATTTTGAATGGTCTTTCCAGCTTCCTTCACAGCCCCCCTTCCATCCTGTAGGCACACCTGGAGGTGAAGTCTTGAAGGAGGCTGAGGACTCAGGAGGGCTACAGTCCAGTCATACTGATGGACTCATTAAAGGTGAAGGTGAGCTGTTCCCTGCAGACCTCTGGCGGCAGCTGGAGCACCCGGCCAAGTTCTCAGGGACGTCAGCTTTCAATTCTAAGTGTCAGAGCCTCCCAGATGCCCAAGGGTGAGTTAGACAGCATTACCTTGGATAAGTCACTCAATCTCTCAAGCTGATTGGCTATTTTAAACAAGTTTCTTGCTCCTCTCAAGCCTAAGAATATACAATTCCAGAAGAACAAAGAATCTGTCTCTCTGTTAGGGTTAGGGTTCTCTCTCCCCCTCTTTCTCTCTCTCCCTGCATCATGTGGGTCTAGTCCCGCCTGGGACCCACAGACCTCGAGGGCTACTAAGGACTGTGAAGCAGAAACTGGACACTGGGTTTTATTTGGCCCTGCTGAAGACATGGTTGGACTTTCTCCATGGCAGGATGGAGGGAGATGGGACTTTGGAAGCCCAGGGGCAGGGGCAGCCATCACCAGTAAACCACCTTGCCACCTCACAACCTCCCGTGCATGGATCCTGGAAATGCTTTTCTCAAGATCCCGTGGAAGAGCCTGATTCCCACCCACAGCAGAAGGAGCATTTCTGCAACCTAATGTCAGAGGCCCATGGTAGACCACAGAGAGTCCGTGAGGAATGTGCTAGAATTCTGACTTTGTTCTGTGGGCCATAGGAGCCCTGCATACTACAAAGAAACAACAAGGTCAACTCCTTTATTTCAGGACGTCTCTTAGGAGACATTACAGGGAATGGAGTTTGCCACTGGACAAGGAACTAATATTACATTTTTAAGCACCTACTATGTGCTAGTACCACGCTGGGCAATTTATCTTAAGTTGCCATATTTATCACAAGAAACTTGTCCCTATTTAAGGCAAAGAAACGGGAACTGATAGAGTTCAAGAGCTTGCCCAACAACACACAGAGAGCAAGGAACCCAATGCAGAGGAGAAAAGGAATTCTGGAGAAACTTACAGGATAAAACTATAGGACTAGGTGACTGATGAGATGGAGAGATGAGGAATAATTCGCGAAAGTGGAGTCAGATCATGGAGATTACCTTTGTCCAAAGTGAAATAGGAGAAGGCGAGAAACCTACTCTTATTTAGGGTAGAGACTTGAGCGTACTTTTGGCAGGGAAAGGAACAGGACTGAGAAAGAGCTGAATTCAGTTAAGGAACAAGAGTACAGATGGAGTGGTTCATTTTGGAAGTGGGGGGGGATGCTTTTGTGTGAGATGGAATCGAGGGGGATAAGGACAGCTGAAGACAGGTGTCCCCCAGGTACAGTGGGATGCCAAGGAGCTGAGGTCTAGCTGCTTCTATTCTCTGTTAAGCAGAAGTAATGTCTTGTATGGTAGTGAGGGGACAGAAGTGGGAGAGGAAAGCAAGTCATTGATGAGGCTGCAGTCCAGACAAAGGGAGTTGGATGGTCTGTGGTGGGGAGGGGTGTAGTTTGATTGGAGCTGTGATCTGGTTCTGCACCTCTCTTAAGTCCACCTTTTGTGGGCACTGAGAACATTGCTCTCCCCCAGATATACTTGTCCCCACCCAGGTCAACGCTGGGAATGAGCTAATGATTTTATTCTCTAGCTCCTTATTTTTTTATTCTATACAAATCTCAGCCCAAAGAGTCTAGGTTACTCTCAGGAGTAGACAAGGTTACTGGTTCCCTTGTGTACATCTCAGTTCCACTTTCTGTCAGCCACACACTCGCCCTCTTTTGGGTGATGCCCTTGCAGAGGAGTCCATTAGCTCAATGGACACTTGTGGGTTTTACCAGTTGTACCCAGGGTGCAGGGAGCTCATGTCTCAGTTCTGAGGGTCTCTTCCTATAGTCTCCAAAAAAAAGCAATGAAGGAAAGAAAAGAAACTAGAACTAGCAGGACAAAGAAGATAGAAAGTTTAAACCAAAACACTATCTGTATTAACATTAAGGATAAATGTGTAAAATGCCACAGTAGAAAGACAAAGAATGTCACTGGATTAAAAAAACACAAAATACTTCAACTATATGTTGTTCACGGGAGACACATATAAAACATAAGAATAGAGTCATTAAAAATAAAACAACAGAAAAAATATACTAATGACAACTATATGTAGTGTGGCTATATTATTACCAAATGAAATAGTTTTTAAGCAAAAAGGGATTTTAAAAAGCCATTTTGTAGTGACAGAAAAGTTTAATTCATCAGGAAAGTAGAGCAATTGTAAATTCGATGCACCTAATAACATAGCCTTAAAACATGAAGTAGAAATGAACAGAATTAAAAAAGAGAAATGTATAAACCAACAATCATGTGAGATATTTCAAAATTCCTCTTTTGTGAATTGATAGAACAAGCAGACATAATAGCAGGAGAATAAAGATTTGAACAACATGATTAACAAACTTGACTTAATTAACATGTAAAGAACCTTACACTCAACAATTGCAGAACTTGCCTTTTTTTCCCTAAGCACATATGGTATACTGACAGAAATGGACTGTATACTGAACATAAAGCAAGTCTTAACAAATTCCAAAGCAATTAGATCACAAAGAATATGTTTTCTGACTAAAATAAAGCTAGAAATCAATAACATAAAAAAAAAAATACTAAAAGATCCAACAAATAACTAGAAAACTCCCATATGTTTGGACGTTAAAAATTATACTTCTAAATAACTGATGGAGGAAAGCAGTAATTGCAATTGAGTTAGGAATTAGAATATATTTTTATTTAAATGATGATGAAAACACTACATATTGAAACTTGTCAGTTGCAACTATAGTAGTACTCAGAGGGCAATGTATAGCCTTAATGCATCTATAGTATTATGAAAAGAAAAAGCAAAAATTAACTAAGCATCTATCCCCCAAAAGGCATGAAGGGGACAGTAAAATAAACCCAAAGAAATAAGGAAGAAAATAATAAAAATTAATTAATGAAAGTATAAATTGATGAAATAGAAAACAAATGTATGCCCTGGCTGGTTTTGCTCAGTGGTTAGAGCGTCAGCCCTTGGGTTCAATTCCTGTCAAGGGCACGTACCTTGGTTGCAGTTTGTCCCCAGCCCTGGTCTGGTCGTGCGGGAGGCAACCAGTCAATGTGGCTCTATCATGTTGATGTTTCTCTCTGTCCCTCCCTCCAACTCTATCTGATGATAAATAGAAAAGTATCCTCGAGTGAGGAATAAAAAAAAAAAAAAAAAAAGAAAACAAATTTATGAGGTCAATGAAGCAAATATTGTTCTTTGAAATAATAATGAAAATGATAACCCAGACAAGATTGACAAAGTAAAAGGAAAAACCACTAATAACCAATATACGGAATTAAAAAGTATACATTATTACATTTTCCAAAGATGTTAAAAAGATCATAACACAATATTATGAGTGACTTTATGCCAATTAAATGCAATATTGAGATGGCATGGAAAATTTCCTAGAAAAATACACTTTACTTGAATAGAGAGGAGTCCTTTGTCTGCTAGATGGTCCTGGTTTTCTCTTACTCCTCATTACTCCACTCTAGTTGGTTTAGCAGGACTAAGCTGGTTCAAGGGAAAAATACAAGATTTTAGCTGATATTGGTGCTAGTATGCCAACTTCCTATGCAATTAATGGCAAAGCTCCATAGTCTCCTGTCTTTCAGCAAGGCTATTTCCTTCATTCAAAAGCTTCCACTGTTATGTAGTCCCTCCAAACTTCCCTGTAAATATATGCTGTGGCACAAAGTAAAAATGTCTCCTAGAATACTGGGGAGGGTATATCCAATTGCATCCAGCCCAAGAACATGTTTTCTTGGGAGAAAGAAAGTTTGGGGAATTATAGACATCCTGATGTATTGTTCGCAACTTCTCTCTAATAAACCTTACTTTACACTTACACTAATAGTATTTATCCTCTGGCTCAGTTTTACCGAAATTGACACAAAAAGAAATAGAAATCACGAATTATCATTTAACTACTGAAGAAATTGAATTCACAATGAAAATTTTTACCATTATAAAAAACCCTCCAGGCACAGATAGTTTTAATATGTGTTATACCAAACACTTAAAGAATAATGTAAATTATTATTTTTATTATAGCTTACATGGATACTTCTGGAGAATAAAAACTAAAACAGTGGTACCTTTCCCAGCTCATTTTATGAGATTAGTTAAATTTGATATAAAAAAAATAACAAAGACAGTATATGAAGACAAAACAACCGTCCAATATCACTGGTTAACATGGATTTTTAAAACCATAAACAAAAGTATTAGGAAATCAAAGAACGATCTTGACATAAGACCATTAACACTGTTTGGGACTCCTAAGTCTACTCAACCAGCTACTTTTGTCAATTTCTTGGAGTGGATCATTCTCTATCTATATTAACTGAAGAAATGGAAGTTGGGAGGGTCATCCCATGTCCTAGTTATATTTTAGTAGAAAGTACCCTCAGTGGAATGTCAGCCCATGAGGGTCAGCCCCTCTTTAAGTGGGTTTGGATAGACACCTCAGTCAGGTGGAGTTTCTGTTTTTTAGGTACCCACCATGATGGCACAGGTGTTTGACTTGAAGGCCATATTGACAGCCAATGTCAGGGCTTCTCCAGGCTGCTGGCCACACCCAGGGACTGTAGGCCAGGACACAGGCTGTAGGGCTTCTGAGGAGGGAGCCTGTCTCCTGATGTACAGCAGCTTGATGAGTTTTCACTGAAGCAGGTCTGGGAACTCCCAAGAGAGGTCCATTCTGAAGTGGCAACTCATAAGTTTATAGGTAGCCTGGGTGTGGCTGTAGAGATGAACAGTGTTAATTAAGTCATACCATAGCAGAAGGGGGTATAGCTCAGGGGTAGAGCATTTGACTGCAGATCAAGAGGTCCCCGGTTCAAATCCGGGTGCCCCCTAATTTTGACCTTTTATATTGGTGTTGCATTTCAATGTCTTCTTTCTCACTAGACATCAATGTGAAGTGTTTTTTTTTTTTTTTTCTGGAACCAGTAAATGGTGAAACTTTAATGTGATAGGTGGTGGTTCTGAACTCCAAATATAAGTTAGAATCACCAGAAGAGTTCATAAAAGTGCCATTTCCCAGGCTCCGCCCCAGACCAATTAAATCAGAATGTCTGGGGTGGAGCCCAGGTATGGTAAATGCTCCCCAGGGCTCCTGGTCTACAGCTAAATTGAGAACCACTTTAGAGCTTCCTGGAAGCCTTCTCAGACCCAGAAGACCTCTTCCCACTCTGTCTGCCCAGCATCTGTGTTCTGGATCTCCTCTCAGTCATCCTATGTGTACATCATTTGCAACTTGACCTACACAGCATCTTCCAGGAACAGTTGCCATTTCAGCACGTCTTAGTTTTCTTCATCTTCCCCTTCTCAGTCCAGGCATTCTCCCTGGGATGGGCTGGAATTGGCCTATTTCCCGGCCAAACCACCCAGATCCGTGGCTCAGGGAGAGAGCCCTCACGGGGCCTGAGAGAGTTTGCAGAAGATGAAATATCAACCTGAAATATAACTTTAGGCTGTGTAACTATTCATGACAATGTTATGTCTTACTCGAGCTTTAAAAGCAAACTTCTGCAGAAGGAACCAGAGAATTTCATCAAGCATCTCAAAACCAAAGAGTGTGATGGCTGTCTACGGTGTTGGGAAGAAACAGCCGAGTGTTTGGTAGACAATCTCAGAATCAGCTGTGGGTTCAGAGAGACAGCGTGGAATTCAGAAGTACAGTTCCTATTTTTAGTATCTCTTACATTAATTTTTTATGACCGCTCTCACAACCACCTAAAATGCATTGCAGGATCCTTCAGGTTTATAGAAAAAAAAAAAAAGTTTATATTTTAAATGCGCTGAAATCAGGTTCTCACAGTAAAATGTTTGACAGCAAGAAAGTCTTACTTTTCTTTAATACTAAATGGCAGGAAAGCACAACAGAGAAACAGCCATTTAAGACAGAGCACGGCGTCCAGCCGGGGTGGCTCAGTGGTTGAGCGTCGACCCATGCACCAAGAGGTTGCCCGTTCGATTCTCAGTCAGGGCACATGCCCAGGTTGTGGGCCAAATCCCCAGTGGGGGGCATGCAGGAGGTGGCCAATCGACATTCTCTCTCATCCATGTTTCTATCTCTCGCTTCCTCTCACTTCCTCTCTCTCTCAAATCAATAAAGGAAAAAATAAAATTGAAAAAAAAAAAAAAAGACAGAGCACAGCGATCTAGTCTTCCTGGAGACTGTCTAACTGGACAAGTCAGCAGATAAATCTTGGTCTGCCCCCCACCCCCCACCCCGGGTTGTAAATATTCTGCCTCCTCTGAGTTCTCTTATCAGCATAGGACCTAAATGCCTGAATAAACAAAACTTCTTTTATCTTCCGGGAGGTGCTTCAGTTTCCCTTTCATTAAAGCTGATTCCTTTTCTTAATAAGACTCGAATTTTTGTTGTTGCTAATCCTCACCAGAAGATATTTTTTCCACTGATTTTTTTTAGAGAGAGTAGAAGGGAGGGAAGGAGGAAGAGGAGGAGGAGGAGGAGGAGGAGGAGGAGGAGGAGGAGGAGGAGGAGGAGGAGAGGGGGAGAGAGAGAGAGAGAGAGAGAGAGAGAGAGAGAGAGAGAGAGATTTGTTTTTCCATTTATTTGTGCATTCATTGGCTGATTCTTGTATGTGCCAAATCTACTCCTAACACACAACCCGGACCTGAGCATCACTTAAAACTATTCCCTCTGAAGACCTTAGATCTGAGAAGTCCTTTCTGATGCCCCTTCTGGTTTTTACCTTGTCTTATCCTTACTGTTAATGAAACTGTGTTATTCTCCTTTGACCTTCATCTCTCTCACCTCTCTGTGTTTCCGTGATCTCAGCTGTCTGTGGCTCACCGGTCTGTTGACCCGTTATAGACAGACACCATGATTGGCCTCGGCATCACGATTCTAGCCCCTTTGAGGTCTTTGCCTGTGGTCTGTCTGCCTTCTTCACGATGCCCTTCTACTTCTTTTTTTTCCCAGCCTTTATTGATTTTAGAGAGAGAGGAAGTGAGAGGGAGAGAGAGATAGAAACATCGATGAGAGAGAACATCGATTGGCTGCCTCCTGCATTCCCCTCTCCTGCATGCCCCCCACTGGGGATGGAGCCCACAACCTGGGCATGTGCCCTAACAGAGAATCAAACCGGCGCCCTCCTGTGGATGGGTCGATGCTCAACCAGTGAGCCACAACAGCCGGGCAATGCCCTTCTACTTCTGTGGATATGCAACACCACCGACTTTCTCCACCTTTGCTCTAGGGTAGCCAGTGTTTGTTGGAGTCGATTATAGAGCCAGACAATGGTCCCACTGCAAACCTATGCCAGTCTGACCTCAACTGGCAGCCCTCTGCTAATGAGCAATGGCGCCATTCCTTTCTAATTCACCTCTTCTGCATTGCCCAGCGTCCCGGGCAAATTTTGCCCTGCTTCTCAAGCACTAAGTGCCACCCTGCCTCCTCTATTCTCTTTAGAAGACTTGCTTCTTACTTCACTGAGAAGACCAAGGCCGTCTGATGCGACGCCACTCAGCATCCTCGGGCTACGCTCATCCCCTCCAGCCCCCGAGATGAAGTCTTTCTCCTCTGTAGCGCCAATCCTGTGTCTGGATTCACCCCTCCTGCTTTCCGTGGAACTTGTTCCATCCATTATAGCCTCTCTGTCTTTGTTCACACATCTTACACATGCGGGCATGTATTGGCCCCTCGCTCTGGGCAAGGAGCTCTGCAGGCACAGGCTGCAGGGACTGTGGTCAAGTGTGACGTGTGACGTGGCGGAAGTACAAGGTGCCGTGGCAGCGCGTGGCAGGGGACCCGCCCGCCGGGAGAACCCGGATGGCTTCCCAGGACAGCCCCATTCTCTACCCACCCCCCTTGCCTCCATCTGCTCCGCTTCACGGACGCTGCTCCCGTCAAAGGCTTCAGTGACCATCTGTCACGTTAGTCTCAGTCTTTGACTCAGTCTCTCAGGAGCACTTTTTTCAGTTCACTTTGGACTGTCACTCTGTTTGGTTTTTGTTTCCTTTGTCCCTCCCTGCCGCCTCTCCTCAGTCTCCTTTGTTGGTTCCTCCTCAGCTCCTCACTTTCTAAATATTCGAGGGTGTGGGACTCAGTCCCCAGACCTCGCCCCTTCTCCGCTCACATGGGCTCAGTGAGCTCATTCCATCCCGTGGTTTTCGAGGCAGGTGACCCTCGAAGTTCTGTCTTCCTCTAGGACCTCCTGTTGAACCCCAGCTTCATTTCCCACATCGCCCTGTGGCTGTCTAACAGATGGCTCCAACTTAATGGGTCCCAAATTGAAGCCCTGATTTCTTTCTTTCTTTTTTTTTCTTTACTGATTTTGAAGAGAGAGGAGGGGAGAGAGAGAGATAGAAACATCGATGAGAGAGAACATCAATGGGCCGCCTCCTGCATGTCCCCCACTAGGGATTTGGCCCACAACCTGGGCATGTGCCCTGACCAGGAATCGAACTGGTGACCTCCTGGTGGATGGGTCGATGCTCAACCACTGAGCCACACTAGCCGGGTGAAGCCCTGATTTCCAGTGCCTGTTCAGACTTCACTTCCTCGGCCACCTCCAGGGTCTCCGAGAGGCAACTCTATCTCCCAGTGCTCAGGCCAAGAACCTTGGCACTGTCCCAGACCCGTCTCTTTCTCTCACACCCTGCACGCAAATCATTCAAATCCTGCTCATGCTACTTCCGTACCCATCACAGTCAGACCACTTCTCACCACTGCCAGCAGCGCCGCACAGACAGAGCCACAGTCACCTCTCAGCTGGATCACTGCGGCGACCTCCCAAATGTGCATCCCTGCTTCTCGGTCCTTGTCCCCAAGTCCCCTCAGAGCAGCCAGAGGAGGAAACCAGCTATTTCAGTCCTCTGCACAAACCCCCCAATAGCTCCCCATCTCACTCAGAGTGAAAGCTAATGTCCTTATGTGATCTAGCCCAAAGACAGGTAAGACAGACATGGGCTCTTCAAGCTACAGTGGTAGGTAGATATTTACAAATATTCACAAGAATAAAAAAATGGAAAATCAGGAGAATGTTAGAAAGATGCAGGGATATTATAAGAAGATATTATTGGGGTGGATATCGAAGCTATTTCAGGAGGCAGGAAATTTCCCCTTGAAGTGATGCTTGAGCCATTTTATGACATACTAGTAGGGTACAATACTTGGGGTAGTTAATATGCAAAAGTAGTGTGTGTCTCGCCCTTGCCAGTGTGGCTTAGAGCATCGGCCTGTATACCGAAGGGTTGCAGGTGGGCACATACCTCGGTTGCAGGTTCGATCCCCCGCCTGGTCAGGGTGAGGTTGGGTGTGTGCAGGAGGCAACCAATTGATGTGTCTCTCTCCACCGATGTTTCTCTCTCTTTCTCTCCCTACCTTTCACTCTCTCTAAAAATCAATGGAGGGAATATCCTCAGGTGAGGATGAACAAAACAAAAAACTGTCACCATCATTTTTTTAGTGGGAGCCTCGGCTGCCCAGGGAGGTGAGCATTCCTCATTTTTTTCAGACTCCTACACAGAGTGCCAGCCCCTCTGGTGAGCTTTCCTTTACCTGTGGCTCCAGCTCCTTGCAGTCTGGGAGGCCTCTGGGAAGGCTGTCGGAGGTCAGGGTGGGGAGGGTAGGTGTGGCTGAGGGCCAGGGGCAGGTGCATCAGAGCCTGGGCGGGGCAGGGTGTAGGTCGCAGGCAGCAGAGGTGCCCTTGGTCTTCAGGCCAGCCAGGGGCAGTGCCATCTAGCTGGGTGGACAGTGGACAGCCAGTGCGTGAAACAGGAGTGACCACGTTAGAGGGGAGGAGTTGAGAGTGGGCAGGAATGAGAAATGCCTGAAAGAAATGTGGCAGAGGTCACTGCTGAAGCACAGACCGGAGGGCTTTGGGGTTTGGAAGTGAGCGTTGGAAATCTGAGGAAGAGGGAGGGACCGGGAGGACTGCGCAGGAAAGACTCCCTGGAGAGTGCTCGTGCTTCTCCTACGGGCTTTAACCACTCGGGGCCTGGAAGGCTGCCATGTGGACATTTGGGCTATTACATGTGTAAACTGGAATACAAAAGAATCCCCACCCACTCCCTGGGAGTTACCTTTATTAACTATTTGGTCTATTTCCTCCCATAGGTATAGATGTATATGTATGTGTGTATGTACATGTATGTGTATAGATGTATGTATGTAAGTGTGTGTATAGATGTATAGGTATGTGTGTATGTATATACATATTTCTACATACCTGTCCTTGCAGGTGTGTATAATCTTTTTTATCATATAGTAATATGTATACATAGTATCTTTTAAAAGCCCAAATGAGCTCACATCATACATAAGTCATGCAATTTGCTCTTCTCCCTTACGGGTGCGGTGTAAGCATCTTTCCATGGTCGTACCCTGGCCCGATTTGATCTTTTACTGTTGCCTTGCATTGCATCCTGTGACTGTACGTAATGTTTGTAACCAAGTCCTTGTCAGGAGGTGGCTTTTTAGGTGGTTTCCAGTTTATTGCTAACACAAAAGGAGGCTGTGATGTCTCCACATTATATCTTGGTGCACACACAAGCATTCCTGAAGTTCCTAGCAGTGGAACTCTCCTAGAGTATAAATGTCCCTAAGTAACTTTTTTTTTTTTAACAAAGGTGACATGCTCAATATTGAAAAGTTGAAAGATAAATGAAAGCACATAAAAAATCTAAATCATCTCTAATTCCCCTGACACTGTTTTGTAACCTGTCTTTTCACCTGATGAATTATCATTTACGTCATTCTATGTCATTAAGTGCCCTTCAGACGTGGCTCTGAGTGTTCTTCAGTGCAGGGGAGGCACTGTCGCCTGGTCTGAGTTATGTCCCCGTCTCAGAGTGCCTGACATGCAGCAGATGCTCAGAGACTGTTACTGACGGAGAGGATTACCTGGACGATTTTAAGGGTCTCCCGACCCGTCAAGGTCAATGGGGCTACAAGGGGTCCTTGGCAAGGTGCACAGAGAAGTGATGGGGGAAGAAGAAGGGCTGGTTCCTGGCAGGAGGGAGGCCAGAGCTCAGAGGAGGAGAGCTGGGCAGGGCATCCCAACCAGCAGGACTGAGTCCAGGTGTGTCCACACAGGTAAAAGGTATTAATTTTACCACTTCTCCAGGATAGGGGGTAGAGCTGAGGATGTTAGGGGGTAGAGCTCAGGGGTAGAGCATTTCACTACAGACCAAGAGGTCCCGGGTTCAAACCTGCATGCTCCCACCTAAGCTCCCTTTTAATCACAGCGGGTCCTCTATGCCCGGTCCCCCCAGGCCAGAACTCCCGGAGAAGAAAGACGAAGCCGTTCACACTCTTTGATCCACAACTCCTCAAAAAGTGGACTCCATCTAAATGCAAAGATTCTCGCCGGTGTGGCTCAGTGGTTGGGCATCGACCCGTGCACCAAGAGGTCGCCGGTTCGATTTCCGGTCAGGGCACATGCCCAGGTTGTGGGTCCAATCCCCAGTGGGGGGCATGCAGGAGGCAGCCAGTCGATATTCTCTCTCATTGATGTTTCTATCTGTCTCTCCCTCTCCCTTCCTCTCTCTCTAAAATCAATAAAGAAAAAAATAAAAAATAAATGTAAAGATTCTCCCTCGGGTGACTTGTGTGCACATTAAAGGGTACAAGGGACTGCCCCTGCTCCTGTCGGGGTACAGAGGTGTCGCCCTGTCCTGCCATGCTCCACAGCGCCCCCTGGCTGTACCACAGGACAGGTGAACCAGCGGGAGCACCGTGTGTCCCTGCAGTGGGGTAGTGCTCAGCTTCTGAGCCAAGCACGATGGCTGCAGGTCAGAGGCCTTCCACTGAGGGTCCGTGACCCCAGGTCCTAGAGCTCCCACTGGGGCCCACTCCAGACTCAGACCCACACCCTGCGTGGGCATCCACCCGGGGAAGAGTCGGCTTCTGGGAGGCTCTGTGGGGCAGGGCAAGGAGTGAGAGTGGAGAAGCCGGTGGAGGACAGGACTGGCCTGACCCCTCTTTTCTCTCTCTCCTCCGTGCAGAATCATGGACTCCAGAGAGGGAAAGAAAGCTGGAATCACACTCCAAAATCAATGCCAATTTAAAAATAAGAGCAGGAGCCCTGGCCGGTTTGGCTCAATGGTTAGAGCATTGGCCTGCGGACCAGAGAGTCCTGGGTTCGATTCCCGCTAAGGGCACGTACCTCGGTTGCTGTTCATCCCGGCCCCAGTCGGGGTCGTGTGGGTGACAGCCAGTCGATGTGTCTCTCTCACGTCGATGTTTCTCTCTCTCTCTCTCTTCCTCCCACTCTATCTGAAGATAAATGCAAAAATGTCCTCCAGTGAGGATAAAATAAATAAAGGTAAGGAGTATCTGTTCTTAAAAGCTCCTCTCGTTGTCTAATGAGGACTCTGACTAACTATATCCAGAACTCCTCAGACACTGAGCCATCCCCCTCTCTCTGGTCAGCCCACAAGGCCTGCTCCACCCGGGACAAAGGCCTCCTGCTTGCCACCCCCCTCTGCACAACCCTCTGCCCGCAGCTGGCTGTCCACTGCCAAGGACATCAGTGTAAAAGCTGTATCTGCGGAAGGCCGCTGGATGAGCCCAGCTAGGCTGCCCGTCCCAGTGTCTGCTGGGAGAGGTGGTGAGAGCTTAGTGTGCTCTCCTGGAAATGAAGCTCTCAGGCCCGCTCAACCTCCTGGATCAGATAGGGAGGATGGGGCCATGGGACTATTGTCAACAAGCTCATCGGAGGATCGCTATGGAGAGTCAGAATTGGGAACCACCAATGACTTCGGTGCCCCATGTTACAGGCTTGAAAAGAGACCACAGTTAAAAGACATGCTTAAGCACACACACCTGATTAATAACAGGGTTGGGGCCAGATTCCACAGGGCTGCTCTTGGGCTCTTTCCACTAACACCCCGCCCCCTGCCCCACCCTGGGAGCAGGCGTAACCTGGTCCCCTGCCTTTGGTGCCTCCCACTCCCACAGGTGCACCTTCACTGGGCCGGAGAAGATTGACCCTCCCAGGAAATGACCCGAATGGCTTCCACTCCGCATCTGGTGCTAAATGAGATGAGGTCACGGGGCGTGGGAATCTGAACCACAGGCCTCGTCACCTGCAGTCAGATGTTCTTCCCCTGTCTCTTTTTCCCTCTGCGCATGGCCTGGCCCTTGGTTTTGATAGGATTCTCCAGGGGTGAGGCTGATAGCAAGGAGCTATCAGCTCTGATGGTGGTAGTTAAACAGGGCAAGGTGCAGGATGTAGTTTTTTCTGGGATTTTCTGGTGTTCCCCAAAATACTGGCCCTTTAAAAGTTTCACAGAGTCAGTAGATCACCAACATGCCTTAATATATGTGGGTATTTGCCTGTCCCCAGAGTTTCCAGGTAAATGACCGAAGGACCCTTTGGGAAAAGCTGGGGGAAGATCCACAGCCATGGTTAGATATTTTGGTAGGGTCCTTTCTGAAGCTTACTCAGACTTGTCTCTCAAAGGATGCAGGGTCTTTGAACTGATTCAGATCTGGGAACTGGGTGAGAGGTCAGGAATCTCTACTGTGCTAGCTATTGTGTGAGCTCGGATCTGCAAATCAAGTAGGACAGGGGTGCACTTCCCATTCTCAGTCCCAAGAACCTCATGGCCAATCAACCACAACCAAGATCTGTGTGGCACAGATCAAACTTGCACCTGGGGTGCAGAATCACACTACTTGAACTTTGATACTCTAGGGTCCTCCTGTCCCCACTGAAATCAGGGAATCCTCCCTGCTATAATGGGTTGGGCCAGCATCCCTGTCTGTGGAGAACTGCCACTAAAATGCTTTTCAAAGATGTAGAAGCTCTACACACCCATGCATTTTTCAAGACCTTGGTGAAGGGAGTCATTGTTGATTGGATGGGCAAGTCACACATGATAAATCCTCTCCAGCTGGGGCTGTGGGCTCTCTCCCAAGTAGTGCTGACAATACCAAGGAATTGTTAGCTTTACAAAATGCATTTAGAATTCCCGTGAATCCTGGTTCAAGTCAACAACTGAGCCAACGGGTTTATCCCAGTTGCTGTAGCTGTGATATTTTAATTAGTATGTTCGTTGGGTACACTCATAAAAATAAATTCAGACTTACTTAAAATTATACTCTTCCTACTTCACAAAATACTTCAAGAATTCACAGCAACATGTGTTCCTTAGATTATCCTTGATATAAATTAGTCAGTCAGAAATTATTTTGGTGTGTGAGTCTTCATCTCTCAGCAACTGGTACCCAGGGTCAGCTGAGATCTTTCTATTGCTCTAGATCAAGAGACAATGAGAAGTGGGGCAACTGATCTCTTGCAATGAAAACCCCTCAAACTGGGCCATTCAGCTTCCAGACAGGAAGAAGAGGCTGGCTTGGTTGGCAAGGCAGATTTGGCAGAGTAGGTTATTTGGTATAATTTGAGTTTTCCAAATGCTCTCATAAATCCACATTACAGTATGTGAAGTCCCACTCTTTCTTAATCATGGACCTGTTACAGCAAGGAGACTGGTGAAAGCTGTAGGCTCCACTGACAACCCCCAGATCTGCCTTTACTTTTAATTTCAGCTATTTCAGGTATATTCTGTGGCAGGAGATAAGAGATGCTCTCAGTCCAGCCAGCCTGGGTTTCATGCCCATATAGAGTGGCACTGGAACTAATAATTATTTGCTTTCTTTAAACTGCTCGGATCAGCCACCCAGCCCTGAAGCCACTTCTAGGATTCCATGGAAACTCAACTTGATCCCTACAGGATTTCAGGCAAAAATTCACTCGACTTTTTCTACTATATGATATGGGCTCTTAGATTAGCATCTGCCAAACTACCTAGATTTTCATTTTCTTCAGGTCAGATTACTAATCCACACTCTGAGAGAGAGAGAGAGAGAGAGAGAAAGAGAGAGAGAGATTTTCCTAACATTCAAGGGGAGGAGTTACCTGGCATTTTAGTTTTCCTCAGCCAGAGACAGGCCGCCGTCTTCCACCAAGACCGAGACAACTGTGAATTCCTGAAATGCAGTTCAGAGAGCCCAGATGCTAGGCAAAGAAAATAGAATATGTTCACCACAAACCTAGAAGAACTGACTCAACCTTAGAGAGGCTGAATTTATCTAGGGAGAAATTGGATTTGTCAGGGGAGGCTTTCTGGTAAAGACCAGACCTTCCTCTCTCCTCTCTCCTCCTTGCAGGCTGAATCAGTGTGGTGGGAAAAGCTCAAAGGGTAACATTGTGTTCAGTGGGTAAAACTGAATGTGGTCAGGGGGCACCTGGATTTGAACCAGGGACCTCTTGATCTGCAGTCAAATGCTCTACCCCTGAGCTATACCCCCGCCTATTTACCTGGCCCTAATAAGTACTCTAAACCTATAAAGCCACACCCTGGCTGTCACCACTTTGAGATGTGTTCTTGCTAGTCAAATGCTCTGCTATATCTCCTATCTGTTTAGACTTTCCTGATTAGCACCATTTCACCTGTGTGGTCCCACCCAAGTATCTAATGCGTATTGTAATTTCTCCTCATTTCTAGTACACTAGTGGAAACTGACTGACTAATCTATTTAGCTTTATTTATTTATTTTAATAAATTTATTTATTTATTTATCCTCACCCGAGGATATTTTTTTTATTTATCTTCAGACAGAGTGGGAGGGGGAGAGAAGGAGAGAAAGGGAGAGAGAGAAAAACATGGAAGTGAGAGGGACACATCAACTGGTTGCCTCCCGCACGACCCCGACCAGGGCTGGGGATGAACTGCAACCAAGGTACATGCCCTTGGCTGGAATTGAACCCGTGACTCATTGGTCCACAGGCCAATGCTCTACCGCTGAGCCAAACCAGCCAGGGCTATCTAGCTTTAAAAAGAGAGAGAGAAATCTAAAAATGCAACCTGTGAAACAATTAAAATTCTACAATTGACAGCTGACTTGTCAACAGAAGTGATGGTGTCCAATGACAATGGAAAAGGACTTTTACAGTGCTGAGGGAAAATAATAGCCCAACTAGAATTGTATGTAACAGTAATTACTTTTTTTTTTAACAGTAATTACTTTAAATACAAATTTATTAAAAACTCTAATTAAAATATAAGATTTTCAGATTGAATGAGAAAATACTATTTGCTACGTATATGAATGTCATCTTAAATATAGGGACACAGGAACATAGAGAAAGTATAATTAAGGATATATTTTGTAAATACTAAACAAAAAGGCTGGTGTCGCAATGTTAAAATGATGAAAAATAGACTTTGAGTCAGCAAGCATTTCTATAGATAAAAAGGAATATTTTTAGATGATAAATAAGTCAATCCATCAGGAAGATATTGCAATTCTAAGACTAAATGTACCCTATAATATAGTGTCAAAATACATAAAACAAAAATGAACAGAACTAAAAGAAGAAGTAGACATATCCTCAACCATAGTGGGAGGTCTTAACATAACTTTTTCCAATAGCTGATAAAACAGACAAATAAAATATCAGTAAGGATGTGGAGAATCTGAATAACAGAACGAGCAAACATGATCACAAAAATCAGGATATAAGCAAGAGGGAAAGATGCTGTAACAAGAAAGAAGGACACAGAAGGATCCTGGGTGTGTGTGTGTGGGGGGGGGGTTCTATTTTTGAGCTAGGCAGTCAATACATGGGTATCTATAAGTATTTATTAAACTGTACTAAATTGTACATATATAAGTACATATATGCTTCTTGGTATGCATATTTTACAAATAAAAATCCATTTGTTGGTACTTTCAGACACTGCTGGTGGAATGCATATCCACATGTCTTTTCTGGGGAGATATTTGGCAAATAAAGGCTTAAAATATGCATGTGTAGAAATTCCATGTCCGCGAATTCACGCTAAAAGCAAAACCAGATGAAAAACATAGATGCACCTTTAAAAGACCCTTTGCAGATTGTCTGCAAGGGTGGAAATTAGAAACTGCATAGATGTCCAAAAAAAGAGGGTTGACTAAATAAATTGTAGTAGCAGTCACACGGATGAATACTATGCAGCCACTATGAAAGGTGTCCTACAAGTTTATTTTTCCTTCATGAAAAAATTATCAAGGCTTTTTAATGTTGATGACACAATAAAACAGGAAACATAGTTTCATTTTTATAAGAAAATTACAAGCATTTTGTAAACATATATTATCCCTGAAATGATCTATTTGCTTTTCTCTAAACAATTTAGTTTTGCTAAAAAAAAAAAAAAAAAGTAACAACTTTAATTGCCCATGTCACTTACACAAGAGGTGCTTTTATCTGAGAATAATCTAATTCCAACACGAATTGAAACATGTCAGTGGAGACAGGTCCCGACTGCCCGCATGACACCTGCTCTCTTCCCAAAGCTGTTGCACAGAGGACCCAGCATCCAGGCTGGTGGTCTCATAGCACAGGGACGTCCTAATTCAGGGCCTCTGACCTCATTTTGGTGACTCCAATGGTTTTATTATTTGGGAGAGTCTTTGCATTTCTGCAGAACCAGATAGATTTTCTTACACAGCTTCTGTCCCTACTCCACTGGACATTCCAAGTATGTCACTATGTTGCTCTTCCAACTGCTACAAAGAGGGTGAAAGCAGTCATATCAGTTGGTGTTTTTTTCCTCCGCAAACTGCTGAAAAGTACTCTGCTTGATTTAAGAAAATAATTTATTGGCAATGCATCACAGAATTGCAAGGCTTGGGAAAGATGGGACCAGATAAGCCTCAGAGATTCTGAAGTTGGCCTCAGAGACTGCAACAGCAATGTCCCCATGAGGCCAGATTGGTTGGGTCAGAACCAGCCAGTCTGGTGCTCTGTCTCTTGTCCGTGGCTCAAACTCCAAGAACAGAGCATCCGCGTGAGCACCTAGTGGCTGAGCATGCCCACCTCATAGTTACAGAAGGTCTTAGGTCCCAGTCCTAACAGACAGTGTCCAAGGAAAACTGGGATGTCACTGGGAGAGGGAAAAGGATGTTGGGAAGCCAAAACAAAAACAAAAACAAAAACAAAAAACCCTCAAAACAAAAACCCTTCCATATGTTTATGACGTCGGTTATTACTGAGAAGCTTGCATCAAGAAATGGATAGGAATGGTTGCTGTGTTTACAGTACAGACATAGCTATTGTCACACCTGGAAGTATTACAGAATGGGGACTTCAGGAGCTCAGGGTTTTCCTGTTCTTTATCCTTTGCATCTGCCAAATATCCCTTTGAATTCAGTATCAAGGATGTTTCTCTTATTACAAATCTCAACGTATTGGATAAAAAGCAGAAGGGCTAGGGTATCACAGACATTCCAGAGAGAGATGTCAAAGTGTGTGTGTGTGTGCGTGCGTGCAGGGGTGCATATGAATTAAACATTAGAAAAAAGCTTTGGGGATTATTACATATATAAAAACATATAAACATGTAGGTGGGACTTGGCAACTAGTAACCACCCCATCTTCTACCTGATTACTCAGAGAGACATTTGGCATCTAAGTATTTTATCATCCCTGGCACCATTACTTGGGTAACAGGAAAAACTCCCAATAAAGGCTAAAGTGAGGGCAAGATGTAGCAACTTGTCTTTCAAGTTTGAGGAGGTGTCCTGACATCCTCTGAAACTTTACTGGAGTGGCTGTCACTGAAGTGGCAATTCATACAAGAGATGGGGAAATTGGGAACCCAACGAGGATCGCAATTTGACAGTTCTGCCTTTGTTTTCCAACAACTGGTCATTCAGTGGCCACAGGGAAGTCTGCCCATTTCCATCTGTGTCAAGAGCGTGGAGACACTTGAGCTTTCCATTGTATGTCTTTGAGCTTCCCGATGCTGCCAGACTGGGCTCGGCCCTTCGTACTGTTCTGTAACAACAGCTGGTCCTGGGAAGGTTTGTCTTTCAGTGGGAACTTTATTCCAAGAAGGAGTGATGCTCAAAATATTTAACTAGGGCTACAGCACAGACACCGACCAATCAGAATGGAGGCCAGCCGTAAACATCCATTAAGTGCCTACCAGATGAATAAACTGCCTCCAGCTCACGTGGTCGGTAGCATCTGCGTGACCAATGACTCAGCCACTTGACGACTGAGTGCCTTGAGGTCCCGGATTCTCGGATTCTCCACCCTGAAGAATCAGCTGGGTTTCCACTTTCTTCGATCCCAAATAGGGCAGAAAACCAATCCCACACCAACTCCCTCTCCTTTCAGGTCTTTTGCCTGCAACCCACTCCAATTGTTGCAGAAGCCCAAGTACATTGTTGCAGACACAGGACCTGGTTCTGTCTGCTGAAAAAGATGAGACAGCTGTCTGGGTGTCAGGGAGCTCAGTGCACTGAAGGAAAGGTTGGAGATGCAGGTCATGAAGCAGGGGTGATCCAGGGGAACCCAGCCGGCCAGGCTCTCGGACAACGTCCTGGCTAGGGAGCTGCTGCACAGCGCCAGGGCGCCGCCAACCCTGGAATTTTCGTCACTCGGTCTCTGAGTGTAGTCTGAGTCGGGGGCACCTGTTCCGCGGGATAGAGGGAGAAAGTAACCTTTCATTTTGGCTTCTGCGGCTGCCAGGAGAGCCAAGGCCAGGGCTCACGCAACTGAGGAGCCTCAAAACAAGGAAAGAGGGTTCAAGGTTTGGGGGGGGAATAAGAAAACAACACAAGAGAAACGCTCACCAAAGGAAAGTGAGACGTGGTGGGACTGGGTCAGGACTGAAGAGCTGGTCTGGAGAGGTCACGGAGGGCTGCAGGAGTGTGGGGACAGCCTGACCCACCTTGCCTCTCTTCCCACCTCATTCAGGGAGCACCTGCATGTGAACCAGGGACCACTGCATCATCAACCAGGTGCTGTATTCAGAAACAACCGCTGTTGTATAATGGAGTGAGTCGAGTTATTACTTATGAGCTGTCTACCACGCCCGTGCCTTCCTTACCTTTCCCAAGTTCTCTACCTCTACACACCTGGCCACTGTCTATGCCTACAGCCCAGCATCTTATCTTCCCTCAGTCCTGGGCTGAAGGCACTAGCTTGAAAATCAATGGTGTCTACCACCAGAATGTTGGTTGAGCGTCGACCCATGCACCAAGAGGTCGCCAGTTCGATTCCTGGTCAGGGCACATGCCCAGGTTGTGGGCCTGATCCCCAGTGGGGGGCATGCAGGAGGCGGCCAATCGATGTTCTCGCTCACCGATATTTCTATCTGTCTCTCTCTCTCTCTTCCTTCCTCTCTCTCTCTAAAACCAATAAAGGAAAAAAAATTATATAATGTGGTAAATTTCAAAATAATTGTCCGGCCACTTAGAATCACTGGATATTAGGATCCAGGCTAGCAGGGGAGTGTGCCTCCCCCCAAAGTTCCCAGGCCCCTCAGCAGACCTACTCAGCCAGAATTTTAATTTGTATTTTTATAAGGTCACTAGTAATTCTGACACAGGCTGGGTAACTTCTGAGTCAGTGAGTTCCTCCATAAGGTAAGCTTCACAGAACACCTACTTAACAACTTCTGAAACACACAGGCCATTAAGGACAGCACCGTGACTTGTGCCAGACAATAGAAGCCACTTGAAAAACTGACAGACCAAGGAACAGTAGAGACGAGGGTGATTTTAAGTGGGAAGTTAAATCAGGAAGGTCTTTTTTTTAATCATTTATCAGTATTCAGCAATAAAATAAACCACTAGCAGGGGGCACCCAGATTTGAACCCAGGACCTCTTAATCTGCAGTCAAATGCTCTAGCTCTGAGCTATACCCTCACACCTAAGTGAGAGTCCTCCTTAGCCTATTTCACCTGTCGCCACAGCCAAGGATTCCACAGTATGCTGTAAATTCTGTTTGTTCCTGATCAGCCTATGGAAACTGGCAGGCCCATCACAAACTAACTAGAGAACACTCTTCTGGCCATGAGTTCACCTTCCATTTCCCAGAGACCCCTCCCTTGTCTAATAGGCACTTTTCTACTCCTTAACCACAACTTGAATTCCTTCAATAAATGGAAGTTTCCTCCTCCCTCCTCACTCAGTGCCTGGTGGGCGGTGCCGGAGGGGAGGGGGAACAAGGTGTAAGAATTGTGGCTGTATTAGTCAGCTATTTCCACAATAATGCGTCATAACAAATCATCCCAAACTTCAGATGCATGCAACAGTAAGCATTTATTTTCATGTTCATGGGTCAGCAGCATGGATGCCAATCAGTGGATCGAGGCTGGGCTGGAACTGTGGCCCTGCTTCAAGCTGTGGCTGATTCCCCTCAGTGAGTTGGACCCAGGGCTGCTCCACAGCTATTCTTTCTGAGGGCAGGTTGGAGCAGTAGCAACTGGCAGGGGAAACTTTTCTCGTGGCAATGATAGATGTGCAAAAAGGCCAACCCAACCATGCAAGTGGGTTTCAAGCCTCTCCTTGTATTATATGTGCTAACATCCCCTCAGTCAGAGCAAGTCACAGGATCATGCCCTAGATCAAGGGCAGGGAACCAGACTCCACTTCTCTGGGAGGATCCGAAAAGTCTTGTGGCAAAGGGCATGGACAGAATAAATGAAGAACTGGGGACGACAGTTTAACCGGCACGGTCTGCCCTCTTGGTCATAATCATTTCCACCTCTCCCACATGCAAAATACACCTTTATCCCAAAGCCCTCCAGACAATGACCAGGATCTTGTGATCTACGTTAGATCCAGGTGAGGTTTCTCTTGATCTAGAGACCTATGAACTTAAAAGACAAGTTACCTACCTCTCACATACCCCATATTTAGTGAGGGTACAGGAGTACACTAACTGCAATCAACATTTACATTCAAAGGTTGGACAAAATGGGAAGCATATATAGTTATAGAAACTGGGTAAGCAAAAGAAACTGCCATATCCTCTTTACCTTTCCGTATAGCCAGAGCCTCCTTCTAGATGCCAATTTCAGTATTTGTCAGCCTTTTCACAATAATGTTACATAAAAAAACACCCCCAAAGTCAGTGGTATATAACAAGCATTCCAGGAGTACAGAATGTTCTCTGTGAGGCCTTGGCTCCCAGCCCATTGTTCTACTTGACTCTTGGCTCCACCCTCTCAGAAATCTTTTTCCATCATCTTCCTTTGCAATTTCTGAAAAGATGATTGGAAATATGTCCTTTTGGGTGTGACTGAGCAGTCCTCTCAGCTTGCTTCCCACCTGTAGGGTGTTGGAGGCCCAAAGGTCTTTCCACTTCCCAGTCTCAGTCTCTTTTAGTCTGAGCTGTTGCTATTTTGTCAATAAAGCTCTCTCAAGAAATGTGTGGGTTTCCTATGTATTTTACTCCATGTATCAAAGCCATGACCACAATTCTTTTGACAGATGCTCTCCCTCCAGCTCACTCATAAGTATTTGGGCATGTTGCAGTTGTGTAAGACCACATCCCTAATCTTTCTAGGAACACTTTGTCCAACTGAGAGGATATGCTTGGCGCCACATTAACTTGTGTAGTGCTCTTAGTAAAATGCATTACAGCTATGAGTGCATTAAAGCTTGATTTGGTCTGAGGCTGTCTTACTGGAAGGCTCTGGATTTAGCTTTTCCCTAAAGTGTTATAACAACGGCCTCACCTTTGTTTTGAAGAGAGTGGTTTCATTTTTCCGACTATTCCATTTCTGAGCTATCTATATTGCCTCTAAATTCGGATTACAGACCACTAAGTTCTCTTCTGAACTTAGATCTTTTTTTTTTTTTTGTAGTACCTTATCAAAAATAGCCTGTGCCAAAGAACTCATGCATTCAACATTTTGCCTTGAAATAGCCTATCCCCAACTCTACAAGTTCAAGTATATCTGCCACCTTCCAGGTTATCATGAGCCTCCGTTTTTCCTGTCCTTGCTATTTTCCCAGCTGACTGTAACAGCCTCCTCGCCGCCCACTGCTTCATCATGAAGCCATGACATGTATTTTAGTCTTTTGTTACAGCAGGAGCCCCTTCTACATATCGATTGCAGTATTTGTCAGTCTTATTCACAATAACGATGCATAATGAGCCACCCCCAAAACTGGTGACACACGATGATAAACACCTATTCTCGTGTCCATGGGTTTGCAGGTTGAATGTGAATCAGCTGATTTAGGTTGGGCTTGCTTCGGTGGGTGGGCTACAAGCTGCTGGTCTAACTGGCCTTGGCTCCTCTCGGGGAGCTGCGCTCAGGACTGAGCCACGTTCCATGCTGGGGCCCTGGCTGACGGGGAGCAGCTTACAGGATACGCACATCTCATGGTAATGGTGGTAGTGTGGAGAGCAAACCCAACCCTGTAAGTAGATCTCAAGCCCCTCCTCGCATCACATCTGCTAACATCCTGTTGGCCAAAACAAGGCACGCGGTGTGCCAGTTATCAATGTATTGACTCTCAGCTCTAAGTTCACCCTTTCATTTTGGCTCTGGGATAACAGACTGATAACTTTCATTTCTCCTTTAAGAGAGCACAATGTTAACAGTCGTCAGTAGAGGGCGCTGGAGGGATGTTGCAGGGAAAAGGAGGCTTCTCTCCCAGTTCCAGCTGCAAGCTCTTGTCTTTCCCCCTCTGGCTCCTGCTGCATGCTTGATCAGTGGTGCAGGTGTGTGAGGACACCTAGTGGTGCTCTGCCCCATGCACATACCCAGAGAAGGAAGCCCGTTTATGACCTTGCAGCTCCCGCTGGGCTGCTGTCCACCTCCATGTTCCCCACGCCAACTCCCTCTATGCACCCACCTGCCAGCCTGGGCTTGCCTCTGCCCAGGTCTGGTCCCCACGCCCTCCAGTCCTCACTTCCAAAGGGCTCACCTGTGTCCCTGAAGGCTTGCCTGGCAACTATGAACAGGTCTAGCTGGGAAAACTCGGTGTGTGGGCTGCAATCACACCTTGCCGGATGAGGTCTGAATCCTATCTCTGGGGAAGGGTCCTCCTTCCAAACTTGACCTTGCTTGGGTCCCTGACCTTGGGGTTCCTTTAGAGTTTTCTTTGAACCTTTGTACTTATTCTCCTTTTATAGGACAATAATTCTTTATCTTAAACTTTCCCTGTTTAAATCTCCTGATTGGCCCAGTCTGATACACATGGCCCACCCCAGAGCAAAGGGGTGCAGTGCACACAAAAACCACTACAGACTTTGTTATTTAGTAGAATGTGGTATCAAGGTTATTTATCTGTATTTGGCAATAAAGCAAGGCACCACAAGGGGGCACCCGGATTTGAACCGGGGACCTGTTGATCTGCAGTCAAATGCTCTACCCCTGAGCTATGCCCCCTTGCATAGTAAAAGCTCCTCCTTTCCCTATTTCACCTGTGTAACCAAGCATTCCATAGTGCACAGTAAGTTCTATTCATTCCTGGTTGGCTGATGAAACTGGCAGACCCATCACAGACTGACTGGAGATCCCCCTCTAGCCATGAGTTCAGTCTTCCATTCCCCAGTCCCCTCATCCTTCCTTCCTTCCCTTCTCCCTTAGCTCTGCCCCTCCTCCCAGCCTCCCCCCTCTTCACCCTCCCTCCTGGCTTCTTCACATCTCCCACTTGCTGCTCTTGCCTTCTCCCCCTGGCTTAGCCCTTGCCTGAGGCCATCTTGTAGGGTCTTGGCTGAACCCAGGGGAGACAGTGCCAGGGTGGCAGCAACTCCTGAATCCTGGGCAGGCAACCCAGGAAGCTAGGGCTTGGCCCACAGCTCCTGACCACCTGGCCCTGGTCTGTGGTTAGAGGTCCCTCTTTCCTTCTGCCCCACAGCGGGGGAGTCCGTGTGCCCATTTCTCTCTGAAGATTTTCACCCACATGGTGAGGACACACACCAGTCCTTCCTGAAAGGCACCAGGCCCTAAAGACACTGAGGATTTAGAGGAAGGACAGTAACCCCAGGGATATGTTACATGGAATCCGAGACCAGTGAGATTCACCTTAGGGAGACCAGAGGGCGCGGAGCTATGCAGTGGAAGATCAGGGCAATAGGGGAGGCAGATTCTTCTCTCATTCCTGTGCAGTTTATTTATAACATTACTTTGCTATGCAGGGAACATATTTCACTCTAAAAATATCATCTAAATTCTAAATAAATATTTATTCCAATGAGAACAAATCGTTGTCCCCTCAGTGATGTTTTCAGCATAATCAACCTGCTACCATGTTGCTAGTTGCTTGCCCAGCATATAAAACAACATCTTTTTATTAGGGGATGCAATTGTTTGTATGGAAAATAATACATTATAATTAGTAAATCATAATACAAGAATAAACTGTTTTGTGTTATTCATAAGTGTAAACCTACTTTTGCCCCATCCTGTATATTACAAGAGAATAAGTACATCAACTCAATAGATAAGAATAAAGTTGATAAAATTTAATATTGAATCACGATTAAAAAAAAAGAACTCATAGCAAATTAAGAATAGAAATGTTCCCTTAATCTGATAAGGAGAATGCACCATGAACCTCCAGCAAATATAATACACAAGAAGCAGCCCTGTTAGATTCAGAAACAAGGAGGCCCATCATCACCCTTACTATTCAATACTATACTGGGGAATCCTAGCCTCTACAAGAAAATGAAAAGAAAGGGAGGAAGGAAGGAGTGAAAAGAGACAAACTGTCCTTATTTGCAGATACTACGATTGACAACACTAAAAGTAGAGAAAAATCATCAGAACCAACAAGATAGTTCAGCTAGATTGCTCAGTGCAAAATCAAAATACAAAAATGAGTATCATTCCTCATAAACCAGCTGTAACCAGCTAGATAATGAATTAGGGTAAAATCCTATTAGTAACAAAACCAAAAATCATAAGGTAACTGGAAACAAAGTAATATATTACAAGTTCTTTACTGACACAATTTAAAAATATTGCTGAAGGATATAAAGGAAACCTGAATTAATGGAGATGACTCCATATTCATGGATGGGGAACTCAATATTATAAGGATGCCAAACCTTTCCAATTGAATCATTTGGTTCATTGTAATTTCAGCAAAGGTTGAAACAGATTTTCGTAGAACTTGGAAAAACAGAGGTTTAAGACTAGCTGTGACAATTTAAGATTTGAAAACAAGGTAGGCTGTATTCTACCACAAGGCAAGACTTACAAAGTGAATGTAATTAAACTAGTGAGCACAGGAATAGATAGACAAATGAATGGAACGGGACATGTGACCCATGCATATGTGGGAACTTGGTATATGAAAAGGGTGACTGTGATAATTAATTTTATGTGTTGACTTGAGTGGAATAAGGGATGCCCAGATAAGGTAAAACATTACTTCCAGGTGTGTCTATAAGGGTGTTTCCAGAAGAGATTAGCATCTGACTCAGTAGACTGAGTAAAGAAGATGGCCCTCACCAATGTGGGTGGGCACCATCCAATCTGTTGAGGGGCCCAGTAGCACACAAAGGCTGAGGAAGGGTGAATCTGCTCTCTGTTGAGCTGGGACATCCATTTTCTCCTGCCACAATCCGAGAGTAATAAGTTGCTCTCACTGACTTTTTATTTCACTTACCGCAGATCTTGTTCTACATAGGCTGGTTCAGGTTCACTTTTTCTACATGTTTTCTTTTTCCCCAAGGTTAAAATGAGTTTATTATTTAAAAAATTAAACTGTTTGTGGAACAGCTATTTTATCCCCATTTCTATATGTTTTCATTGCCCCAAATCAGTGGTGTGCTGGTAAATGTTCAACAACCAGCTCCTGGGGGAGGGGCATTGGTGATTTTTAGTGTTTCCCAATTTCATGGTGTAAATAATCTCACCATGGCCAATTTTAAACTACAAACATAAAACCACTTCATATGGAGTTAGGAAGATATGCAAGCCAGCTCAAGCACACCACTGTCTCTAATCCGTCTCCCTCACTCTAGCCTATTCGGCAAATAGTCACCCAAGATACAATGACTCGTGGGTCAGTGCTGTGGCGAGCGAGGGAGCGGGGTGACATGTGAGGATGCGCCAAGGTCTGGCAGCCACTCCCGTCCACCCACGACCGCGGCCCACGCCGCCGGCCTGCAGCCCCTCTCCACCTCTGGGGACTCCCCCTAAAGCCTCCCCGGGGTCCTCGGTCACGGTCGGATTAAGAGATGGGCTCTCTGGGAGAGGCGGGTCTCGCTTCATCCGAGCACCCTCACCTGGCAGAGGGTGCGCTCAGTAAGTGTTGCATGCAAGAATGGATGGATGGATGGATGAAAGGACGGATGGACGCGCACACGCGGGCAAGCACACCATAACCTGGCCACCAAGCGGGTCCCTGCGCCCATGCCCTCCTGGCAGCTTCGGGCTGCGGCAACGAGAAGGGGTTCCACCAGGTCGCCCGGGGCTCGCCCCGCCCCCGGCCGGCGCCGCAGCGCCCTCTGGGAAGTGTAGTTCGCGCCTGCGCCCCGCAAGCCGCCGAGGCCGGGGGTCTCCGGGCGGAAGCGAGACCACCCGCCCGGGAAGCCAGGCGTGGGGCGGGCCGGGGCGCTCTTCCCCTGCCCCTCCCCCGCGGTCCGCGCCCCCGGCCCCGCCTTCTCCCGCGCCGACCTCTGGACCTCCACCGCCCGCGTCGCCGAGGGTCGCGCCGCAACCTGCGGGCGGGGCAGCGGGCGCCGGGGACCGCGCCGGAAGCTGGGAGCGGAGACTGAGTCCGGGATGGCGCACCAGGTAAGGCGCCGGGTCCCCGCCGTGAGCCGGGGAGGGCGCACGGACGCACGCCAGGGCCGGTCTGCTCCGCGGGGCACGGCGCGGCCCCTGGGGCCGGGCGGAGAGCCCGGGACCCTCCAACTTTGGGATCGGGCCGTAGGCGCCGCGCGGGCCCAGTGGGCAGATTTCGTGCGCTGTAGTCCGGCCCTCGGGCGACCCCTGCCCGCTCCCCGCCTCCAGTACACAAGTACAGGGAGCTTCTCTCCACCTTTGGAAATTCGGTCCTTTGGGTTAAGCATCGCTCTCCCTAGGCTTGGCTTGTTTTAATTATACGTTTTCCTGGGAGCGGTGGGCATGAAGGCCTTGGGGGAATGAGTAAATCTGATACTTTTATTCTTGGTAGGATCCTGGACACACACTTCCCCCCGGCCCCCATCCGCTCCGGGCAGGGAAGACATGGAACTAGGTCCATGCCCACCACTCCCAGTTTTTATTCTGTAGGTAAGGTGTATAGCCCCGGGAGCTGAAGGGAGAGCCCCATCTGGAAAGACTGGGCACAGTTCGGGTGAGTTGTGTGCAGGTGTAGGAAAACGTGGAGATACCGGTGGGGAGTTGCCACACGTTCTTAGTGGGCTCTTGGAGCTAGTTTTGTAATTGGGTGGCTCATGAGCTTGGGCCAATCTCAGGCAACTGTGGACTCCATGGTTGGGAGGGATGGGGTGGGGATTGGGTCTGGGCAGGCTGTGTCCAGGCAGAGCAGTCACTGTGCCAAGACCTTGATGTCATTCATGATCTACAAGCTGTTGGGAGGAAGAAGCAGGCAGGCGTATTGGACGTTGTGGGAGCAGGAGCGGCCTGTCTTGCAGCTCTGGCTGTCCATTTAGCAGCCCAGGGACATCTCTACTCAGATATGCTCACTGGTCCCATGCTAGGGCCTCCTCATTCCAGTTTCCTTTTCTATAAAATGAGGGATTGGACCACTGATCTTTCAGATCTGATGTCTTGGGAGGGGTGTGTGCTCACACTGTAGCTTCATGGAGAAGGTGGCCAGGAGTGGCCTTGGGAGGAGTAGGGCACAGTCATATGGAAAGGAACGGAGGGCCTCCTGTCTTCCTGTCCAGTGCCACTCCCAAAAGTCAAGGGGCATGTGAGCACAGCCCACAGGTGGGGACAGCAGGGTACAGGTCTGCTCTGGGAACCCGAGCCCGAGGCATGCTGGGAGAGTGGGTCAGGTTGGGAAGGACCATGAAAGATGGACGGGTCCTGTGGGCACTGAAGCTGTGGTTTTCATGCTGGGCTAGAGACACTGTGGAAGGAATGTTTTAGGAGGACCAGCATGGCAGCAATGAGCCAGTAGGCTGCTTGCTTACAATAATCCTGGATCAGCCCAGAAAGCTTTTCTCCTGTTGGTTGAGGGAGGGTGGTGGTCTGAGAGCCACAAAGGGGGTGAAGTAGGGCCTGAGGAGGGTGGTGGGTCCAGATTGCAAGCTCCTGAAGGTGTCTGTGGCCTGTGCATTTTCACACTCCTTCTTGTTCACTCTCGTACACACACACTCCTTACTCTTCCTTTGCATTTGTTGGGGGCGGGAGGGGGCATGCAGAAGGAAGCCACTGATGGGACCGCTGACCCTGGCCACAGTCAGTTTCATTCCTGTTCTATGAGAAGTGTCATAGCAAAGTTTGTTTTGAGGCTGAGGGTGAAAGGCCTGGGAACCATTTCTTCTGGGAGTCTAGAATAGCTGGGTATACTAGCTGGGAGATAAAGAGGCGCTTGGAGTGTGTGGGGAAGAATCTATTTATTCTGTGGAGCTGGAGGTGGCAGGCTTGACCTGCAAGTGGGCATTAGGCAGGCAGATTTGGCTGTAGTAACGCTAATCATAGCACTTACTACGCCCCAGTATCTATTCCAGGCACTTTTCCTATATTGATTTATTTAGTCTTCACAGCATCCCAAAGATCCCAGTCTTATAGATGAGTTTGGGGAGGTGCCATAGCTAATATGAAGCAAAGCAGGGATTGGAATGCTGGCAGCTGGTTCCTGAGGTCAAGCCCTAACACCGTGCTCTACCCTGTCTATGTCCAGAACTTCTTAACAGCCCGATCAGTCCAGCAATAGGACCAGCTGCTGGGGGTGTGATAGGCACCCATTACTGAAAGCACCGAAGTAGAAATTGACGAGCCATCCTGTTTTGGGTGGAAATTGGCGTGGAATGTTCACTGCTCCTTAAAGGTCTGCAGTAGTTGTCTGTGATTTCTAGTTCACAAAGGTGCTGCTTTGGACAGCTGGCGCCTGGAAAGAAGGGAGGGGCCGAGGGACCTGCTCACCAGGGTAGTTTTCGGTTTCAGGGGACCAGGCAGGTTCCACCCAGTCTCCAGCCTGTGACTGGACTGCATGTCAGCATCGCCTGTGAAGTTTAAAAATGTCAGTTTCTGAGCCCTGAATGCACTAAGCCATGATTCAGGAGGTCTAGGATGAGGTGGGAGATCAGCCCAGATTAAAAGGAAACTAGGAAGTACATCCTTCAAACCCCAAAGCCCTTTTGCTTTGTCAGTTGTTATGCTGTAAAGAGCTTCTGATAGGAGGAGCTGAGGATACAGACAGAGGAGGAGAGAGAGAGAAACATCAATGTGAGACAGACACATCAACTGGCTGCTTCCTGCATGCCCCCCAACCGGGTCAGGGATCGAACCCACAACCCAGGTCGGTGCCCTTGACTGGGAATCGAACCAGAGACCCTCCGATGCGTGGGCTGACACTCTAACCACTGAGCCACGCTGGCCAGGGCTACAGGAACATACACGTCTTGTACTCAGGACTCTTCCCCTCTTCCCATCACCACCTTGAACAAATCTGTTTCAGTGTTCACCTTTTGTTAAGAGGTTACTGGGAATGGTAATGTCTGATGCAGACACCCCCATGTCTTCCTACAGATTTCTAGGTAATCATGATTTCAGAAGTTGGACGTTAGATGCTTGGTTTTTTAATGTTTACCGATCCTGTTATTATTGGTTATAGTCACAGTGAAAGGGGCACCAAAATTTCAGTCCGAAGGCCCCAGCCCTAGACTTGGCCCAGAGGCTGTCTGCCCACTTAGCTCGCTACTTCACCCCTCCTCGCTTCGGACCGTCCACCCCTTGCACGGGATAAGCGTGTCACCAGTGTGGGGCTATTTTGTATCAGATGGGAGATCTAAAGTGCTCTGAAACATGTAAGGATCACGCCTCTGCTGATCTGTGGGCCCCTGGAGAACAGCCTCTGTGTGACACATGTCACTCAGCAGCCAGCCTTCAGTGTGTGGGTGTTCAAGTTCAAGAGGGTGGGGGAGAGGCAGATGGAGCTTAGAGGCTGGCTGGGGCACCTGGTGTACCTGTAAATGGGTGTGTTGGGGAAACAGCTCTCGTCATCAGATAGGAAGGCGTCCAGGCTGGCCGCTGTTCACAGCATGGGGCCCGGGAGGGGGCAGCTAGTATCCCTGGTCCAGGAAGTGGCCTTGTTAGAAAGGTGGACCCTCCATAGCTCAGTATGTCCATGCTGTCAGTATGTTCTTCCCTGGATCTAACTCGGACCTGCCGAGCCAGCTCTGTGTTGAGCTACCAGAAGGTGGAGAAGAAATGAGCCTCCAAAGCCATCCCGACTTCTTTCTCCTTACTGGCCTCCTGGGGGTGTCTTGGTGGAACTCTTGTTTTGCAGGGGCAGAGCTTGATGTTGGTCGTTACAACCCCAGGTTATGGTTCTCCAGGGAATCGACTTATACTGACCAGACTCACAGAGGACAGATAGATAGGTCAGAATAGGCTAGTGCCTTAATATACAGTAGTTTCCACTTATCCGTGGTTTCGCCTTTTGCGGGTTCAGTTACCCAGCTTCTGGTGGCCCTGGGCGTTCCTTGGCTTGCGACTGCATCACTCCAGTCTTTGCCTCTGTTGTCACGTGGCCTTCTCTTGTGTCCACGTGTCTCTTCTTAGAAGGACACCAGTCATACTGGGCTAAGGGCCTACCTTACTCCAGTATGACCTTATTTTAACTAATTACATCTGCAGTGACCCCTTTTCCAAATAAGGCCACATGCACAGGTACTGGGGTGAGGACTTCAGCATATCATTTTGGGGGACACAGTCGACCCCCATCACTGTCTTATGAGCAGATTCCTGTTGCTCGTTGCCTGCTTCTGTGTGCCGGGTGCCCACCCCACACTCATGGCTCCCCGTGCCCTGGTGCGCACCTGGCCTCGATGGGCTGGAACCAGCTAACTCCCTGAGGTTGTGCCCACAGGTGTCCATCGCCTTCCAGGACCTGGCTGTGCGGTTCTCTGAGGAGGAGTGGCAGCTCCTGGGGGAGGGGCAGAGAGAGCTCTACAGAGATGTGATGCAGGAGAACTACGAGGCGCTGGTGTCCCTGGGTGAGGAGCTGGCAGTGCCCTGGGGCCTTTCTGGGGAGGTGTGGCATGGGCCCTGGCTGAAAGTGGAAGGGGGTTGGATCCAGCACCCAGTGCATCCAGAGTCTCCCTGGGACCCTGGGGTCCCCCCGCCCCCCGGCCTTGGCCTTCATTTACAAAAGGAACACCGTTGAGGTGGCTTCCTGAGAGCCTCGGCCGAGCTGGGGCTCACCGATGTTTCCCGCTGTTCCTGTGCACTACGCTAAGGTGCTGGGGACGCTTTGGTGGGGCCAGGAAGCTGGCGGAGCACCGAGCATGGTGGTTTCCAAGGGTCTGACGCTCTGCGGTTCTTGGGGTTTGGGTGGTCACATGAACACATGTGTAAACAGGTGCGTGGATGTGTGGGTGCCGGGGCCACCTGCATGCTTGCGCTTAGGGGGCGGAGGTGAGCTTCCATTTCAGGGTGCCTTTCCTTCTTTCTCAGGGACAGCTGAACTGCTCCCCCTCTCTGCCTTCCTGTCTCCCACGGAGCCTGGAGGAGCCATGAGCAGGAGCAAAGCTAGTGAGGGACAGGAGCCTCCTCGGGGAGGGGCCCTGGGTGAGTAATCGGTGGACAAAGGCTAGGCCCCTTTGGGTGTCTTGGCCCCCTGGGCAGCCTGGGCCCAAGTGGACTCACTCGTGTCCCTCCCACCATGCGGTCCTTCGCCCCCAGGTCCACTTCTCACGGGACACTGTGACATCAATCCTCCCCACCTTGGCCCTAACACCACCTTGACCTTTCACCCCTCATCCGTCTGGGCCGGGAGCCTGGTACACTTGCCCATTGGGTGACCTGCTCAGAAGAAACCTGGGGTCGCCCTTGGAGTGCTTCACCTCTGTAGGCCCCCTTCCTGCCACCACCCGTGCAGAGCCCGCCTGCAGCTCCCGACGGTGCTGCCTCAGGGCTGGCATCTGGACACCTCAGATGGTAGATACAGCCCACGGGCCCAGACTGGGCAAGGCCGGGAGGCTTAGGGGGCTGCCAGGAAAGGCAGAGGGCTCTGATGGTGGGAGGGAGTGGGGAGGCAGCCCCCCTTGGCGTCCCCCTCAGAGGAGTAGTGATAACAAATGACAGCGTGTAGAAGAGGCCAGTTCCTCTGGGTCCCAGCCCCAGGCTTGGCTGTGCCCATGGGCAGGTCACCAGGCCTGAGCCCTGGTCCTCTTTATCTCATAGCCATCGGTCCCCCCTTTGCCGCTCCTTATGTGGCAGGAGGACCACGTGAGATGCTGGTGTGAAGACGCACACAGAAGCGTGAGTGCTGAGCTGACGTAGGGCGTGGGGGTTCACTGTGGCCTCTCCGGCAGGAGGAGCGCCCCAGCACAGCCTGCACCTCACCGCCCTGGTGCAGCTGGTGAAGGAGATCCCAGGGTTCCTGTTCGGGGAAGTCGGCCCCGAGAACGGGGGAGCCAGCCTGGATGGGGAGCGGGCGAGCCCTGAGGGTAAGTCGGACAGCAGGGCAGCCTCTGCAGCCCACAAGGTGAAGTTCAAGCTGTGGGCAGTGCCATGTGCCACGTGCCGTGTGCCTGCCCGGCTGCCGCCAGACCCGAGGTGGCGTCACTCTATGTCATACCTCTGAGAGCACGCGGGTAGTTGATGAGACGGCAGCTTCTCACTTTTCTCATAGTGGTTTCTATACGGCTTCATCCACACCCTGTGGCCCCATCCCATGGTGCCCTGTGTGGCAGGTGAGGCCCAGCCCTGTTCTATGGGTGAGGAAGGCGAAGCTGTGCCTTGTCCAAGCGGCCAGTGGGGACAGTTCCCCCTCACCAGTCTCTCCGTCCTCCCCCGTGCCATGCTCACCCGCCCTTCCCAGCTCAGGCTGCACCTCCTCAGGGGTCTGTCCCCATCAGCCTGAGCCTATAGCTTTCCTTTGAGTCTGCTCAGTTGATGGTACATGAAACAGAAAGTGGGGGTGGGAGGGATCTCAGAACAAGACCGTGACTGTGAGTCGACATTTGAGAGCTCAGAGGTGACAAGGCAGAGCTTACTGATGTCCTGGTCATTGTTAGTGGAACCTGGCAAGGACAGGCCGGAATGGGAGCACTCTGCCTGCTGCTGGCTTAAATTCCAGCTTTGTGTCTTCTCCCTCCTCCCCACAGAAGCTGTGACAGCGGAGACTTGTCCTCTCCAAGGCCTTCCAGAAGGCTGCCTTCCAGACACGCCCATCGGCCAGCCGGGTCTGGCCACCACACCCAGTGGTAGCTCCTCATCCAGCGGTTCACCTGGAGCCAGGGGGCAGGGAAGCCCCCTCCCCAGCAGTGAGTGTGACCCAGTGGGGACAGGGCTCCAACCCTGGAGTCGGGGGGGACTGCACCCCATGCCCTGTTCATTTCCTATTCATTTGCTAAATGGAGACAAGCTCCCTGGCGGACAGGACCAGCGCTCGCCCTGTCTGCAGACCAAGAGGAGGTGTGATGCTCAGTGCCCGGTGGCCTCTCCCCCGGCCCTGCGAGTGGGATGCTGTGTGCTCACCCTGCTCCTGCATCTAAGTGGGGCGTGGTTGCTGACGTGCAAGCCCCCAGCAGGTGACGTACCTGTGCGCACCTGATCTGATTCTCAGACCTTCTCGCCAAGCCAGCCCCTAAGGGCAGAGGAGGGCGAGGTGGCCATCAGAATTTCTCTGGGGTCTCACTTTAATTTTTTAAATTCTTGCACATTTTTTTTTTTAATCCTTACCCAAGGATATTTTTCTATTTATCTTTAGATAGAGTGGGAGAGAGAGAGAAACGTCGACGTGAGAGGGACACATTGACTGGCTGCCTCCCGCACCACCCAACCAGGGCCAGGGATGAATCACAACCGAGGTACATGTCCTTGGCCAGAATCGAACCCACGACTCATTGGTCTGCGGGCCGATGCTCTACCACCGAGCCAAACCGGCCAGGGCAAATTCTTCCACATTTTGCATTTATTTGCATATCTGTTTTTATTAAAAGTATTTAAAATTAATGTGGAATAAAATGGGCACTCCTGAAAATCTTAGCCTATTTGGCCTGTGGATTTGGGTGTCACCTGGGGTTCCATGTCTCCACATTTGACAAGCACGAGTGCAGAACGAGGGCCTGCACACTGAGATTGCTGGTGTCTCTGAGCCCAAGTCAGAGGCTGGAGTTGGGAGAAGGCCCCCGGCAGCTGGCATGAACTGTCTTGGTATTTACAGTTACACCAGGAGGATTCAGGGGAAGGACCCTCTCCCCGCTCCCTGCCTTCCTCAGGCAAGACCTCTGGAACGAACCTTGCAGGGGCTGACTGTGACCAAGTTCCCATGACTTGGCTGCCCCCTTGGGAACTGGGGGCTGGAGAGGCCTGTCCTCTGTGGGCACCAGATCTGGGCAGTTCCCCGGGGTCAGGAGCAAGGGCTGGAAAGGCCTCCCTGTCTCTCTTGCTACAGAAGCTGCAGACACACCTGGGCCTGCGGAGAAGGAAGGCCCTGGAGCCCCAGGCGGGGAGCGCTGTCCTCCCGCCTGCAGCCCCGGCAGAAGGAAGAGCCACAGAAAACTGCAGGGAGGGACTGCAGGGGCAGGTGAGAGGCTGGCTTTCCTGAGCACGGGGTCTGTCCTGGAGCTGAGTGGGCCAGGGAAATGGAGGCATGTCACGTCCTCTCCCGTCTCAGCCTCCTGACAGCCCAACAGTATAGGCGCCCTTCTCTCGGGTGGGACATCTCAGATGCCCTGTCGTCCCACAGCTGCCACCGTCAGGGCTGCGCTGACCTTGGCTGATCTTGCAGGTCCAGAAGGAACCTCTCCTGGGAGCAGCCCCCTGCAAGGCCTCATCAACTGCCTGAAGGAAATCCTTGTGCCTGGGCCCCAGCACCCTGAGGTGTCCCTGAGTTTACCTCCTCCTGTCCCTGGCCTGGGCATGTCACGGCTAACCAGGGTGGAGCCGGGGACCCCTCCCTGGGGAGGTGAGTCCTAGGGACCTGTCTCAGGCCGAGGTTTCCGAAGCCCCTAAAACTCAGATTGGCTTTCTATAGCTATTCCTGATGACCAAGTGTCTTCCTGAAGGATCGCTCTCGACTTGGTTGCCACGGTGTCATCAGGGTCACACTGCTGGAGTCGGGCGGCTTTCTCAGAACAGCCTCTGGGCAGCGCGTAGGGGAAAACTCAAAGCAGACCCTGGGTCCTTCTGTGGTCTTTACTCGCCCTGATGTGGGACCTTGGAGGAGAAGGTGCTGAGTGTCACTTTACCCAGACATTGAGTGGGCCACTTATCGTGGACTTGGGGGATCGGGGCAGCGTGGTGGGGGCAGGAACACCTGTCCTGGAGTCCCAACACCTGTTAGCTGTGCATACTGAAGGCTCCTGAAGGCTCCTGAAGCCTTTGAGCCTCAGTTTTCCCCTCTGTAAAAGGGGGTCATTGTTCCCACCTAAGAGGGTTGTGTGAGGCTTAGGTACGGTGATGTGCTTGTGTGTGTGTGTGTGTGCTTGTGTGTGGGGGGGGCGTGTGTGTGTGCACATGTGCGTGTGTGTGTGCGTGTGTAAGGCCTGGCCTCCTCTATGTCAGTCCTGTTCAGGGCCCAGAGGACGGTCTGCACGCCACGCCCGTCAGCCCTCTCCTCCCTCTGCGCTCGGAGTCATGCCCCCTGCTCTGCGGTTATCTTCCTTCCGTCCAGCTCCGCGAGGTGTGGGACAGCTATTTTAAACCTGCTGCCAGGACGACAGTGGCCTGTGCAAGACCGGATGAGTCACAGATGACCCACACCTCCAGATTTCTGCCCTGAACTCTTACCTGCTTACCTGGATTGTCCACCTGTTGCTTGTCACGAAGACTGAGGGCACCAGGCTCTGGGTGAAAACGTGTTGCTTTTTCCTTAGTGAAAACAGAGGCAGCGTCCGGGGATTGTCCTCTCCAGGGTCTGCTGAACTGTCTGAAGGAGATCCCGGTGGCCCAGGACATGCACCCCAGCCCTTCGGGAGTGGGGGACCCACAGCTGCAGGAGGACCCAGGGGCCTGGAAAAGGAATTCTGGAGGTAAAGGCCACCGACTGGGCTGAGGGCCTGGGCGTCATCCATTCCTGCTGCTCCAAGCAGGGCTGTGGGTGACGCTCACAGTAGGACACTTGGGCAGCACTCCAGTGAGTTGGTCAGAGTGGCCAGATGTTGGGGGTTGTCACCATAAATGGAGCTGGTCACGCAGCAGTCTGTGATCATTTTCCAGATCAACTCTCAGAGTAGGGGCCAGGAATTCCAGAAGGAAGGAGGGCGTGGTGAAGAGGGAGGGAGACTGAGAGCAGGAGACAGCTCCAGCCCAGTAGACATGTGGGACATCATTTGGATAGGGTTCTCATCACGTCCGTGTGGGCTGGGTGGTATTTCCACGCACTGTAGCTCACTCGTGCTCAGCAGCTTCTGAGGATGTTGAGAAAGTCCAATTGAGACAGGTGTGCTGGCCGTGGAGGGCAGATGCTGACGTGTGCTGTCTGGGGAGGACTGACTGGCTCCTGTGTAGAAACCTCTGAGGCGCCCTGGGGGATGGAGGAGGCTGGTGGCGGGACAGGGAGTGTGCGTTGGTCCATCTGCTGGTGACTGCGCGGTGACTACCTCAGAGGGGAGACTGCCGTGGAGGCCAGGGGCCTTGGAAGCCCTGTCCTAACCCCTGAGGGCCTCATGGAAGGCTTCCCACAGGGCCCAGACCCCTCCAGACCCCTCCTCCCTGCCCCGGTGCGGGCCCCGTGCTCCCTGTGAAGATGGAGGACGGCTGGGCTCAGAGCCCCCCAGTGCCTGCGTCCTGTCAGCTCCGCAAGCGGACCCATATCCCCTGTGCCACTGGCAGCCCGGTGGGCGATGGAGACACCAATGGGGTCCGCGTGCCCAGCTGGGGCTCCACAGCTCAAGGTGAGGCCTGGGTTGTCTGCTTGGGACCTGATGGGGTTCTCAGCCCCCCGACACAGTTCTGCCTGCCCACAGGGGAAGGAGCAGGACCAGTCCAGGGGAAGAGCCCGGCTGTCCACCTCCAGCAGTTAGTGCTCTCTCCTAACACATGCCCTCCTGACTCTAGCCCTTGCCCTGGGGCCTTCCTTGTAAGGACCTTCACTTGCAGAGACTTCCTGAGTGTCAGGGAGCTGGCCACTCATACCTGTGGATCTCCCCCCGCCCCAGGGCCTGGGGGACAGTCTGTGTCATTCCCCCGTGTGAACAGAGCAGATCCAAGCTCCCCACAGGAGGTGTCCTGTCCTGCCTGGCAGGCTCCCACCCTGGTGCAGGACTGTCATCCCAACAGAAGGTGGGCGGGGCGGCCAGCCTGGGGCCAGGCCAGGGGATCTGCAGAGATGGTGATAGGGCCATCTCCCCTGTCCCAGCCAGCAGTGCCTCGAGCTCACCCCTGGAAGCCCTGGAGGCCTGTCTGAAGGGCATTCCCTTGAGTGGGTCGTTACCTCCCCAGCCGCCAGCCACCTCTTGGTTCCGGAGCCCCCAGCCAGGAGACCCTGGGTCTCAAAGGCCCGAGCTGCAGCCCCGAGGATCACACAGTCAAGGTAGACTTGGCCATGAGTGGGGGTGGTGTTTGTCCCTGCACACGCATTGCGGGGGGATGCCGAGGACACCGTCGTGTCCCCTTCTCCTCCTCATCCTGGGCCTCTGAAAGTGCAGGTCCTTCTCCCCTCCCACTGCCTGCCCCCTTTCATGCCTGGCCCCAAACTGCTCCCGGACTGGGTGGAGGCCAATTAAGCTGTCCCTGCCCACTGCCTTCCCTAAGGGCTCCGCCTACTCTCTGGCCCCGTAAGACCAGTGGCTGGGGTCATGTGGCTTAACGTGCTGCAGTATTTTAATCAGCGCTGTGAGCGCCCTAACCAACCAAAGGGGAGACCCCGGTGGAAGATCCTCTAGGGCAGGTCTCCTGGGCACCTGCCCACGGCTCAGGGCCCAGGGGACCTCTTCTGTGGTGGCTTTCCTGTGATGCCCACTGTGCTGTTTCCTGCAGGCGTGGCTGTGGGGCCTCTTCTGGCTTTGGGCCTGCAGGGCTTCGTCAGAGATGGCCCTGCCCTCCCCCCAGGTCCCCGCGGCACCCCCACCAGTTTCTCCTCGTCCAGCAGTACTGATGGGGACCTGGATTTCCAGATCTCTGAGGGCATCCAGGGGCGTAGGCCTGGCAAAGGTGAGCTGGCTGGCCTGAGGCTCAGGGTTGACCCTGGGAAAGGATGGGAGGCGCCCCAGCCCACTGTGGTGTCCATCCTCTCTGGTCAGGTCCCTGTGCCCAGTGCTGACCAGTGCTGGGTGGGGGCGTCTGTTTTAGCAGCTTGGCTCACAAGGGTCAGGAAAACATCTAAGATCTCTTAAAAGATAAAAAGGGGTTGCCCTGGCCAGGTGGCTCGGTTGAAATGTCGTCCCATACACTGAAAGGTTGCATGTTCGATTCCTGGTCAAGGCACATAGCTAGGTTGCAGGTTCAATCCCCAGCCCTGGTCGGGGCGCATGCGGGAGGCAACCGATTGATGTTTCCCTCTCTCTCTCTCTCTCTCTCTCTCTCTCTCTCTTTCTCTTTCTCTCTCCCACCCCCTAAAAATTAACAAAAATTTCCTTGGGTGAGGGTTTAAAAAAAGATAAAAAGGGGTCTTTTTTAGTGTTAAATTCCTCCTTATCCCAGCCACAAGAAGTGCCTGTAGTATCAGACTGACCCTGACTTAGGAAAAGAAGATCATGAGGTTCCTGTAAAAACACTGAAAGTGTATTTGGTGACTTGCCTCTCCCCAGGTCCCTTGCCTGGAGGCATCCATGGTGAGCTGTCACTTCTTTAAAATCTTGCAAGACTCTCCAGTGTCCCCTCTTGACCCTTTCCCCCCACAAGAATAACACCGACCTCGGTCTGCCATGTCCACAGCCCCCAGTCCCCGGGGCTTGCCTCTGTGCCCTGTCCCCGTCCATTGTCAGTGCCAAGGCCTGGGCTCACCCAGGACTCTAGTCAGGCCAGTCAGGCCCCGGAGGACAGTACTAGGGCCCTCCAGTGTCCACGAAGCCTGGGTTCCTGCACCCTGCCAGGGGTCAGCACCTTGTGTGTGGGGGCGTTTTCCTCCCAAAATGCAGCTGACTTTTCTTTTTAATTTTTAGTTTTAAATAGGTAGTACAGTCACGTGGTCTGTTCAGAAGCCACAGCACGTTATGCAGGGAAGGTGATGTCTCCCTCCCTCCCCTGCCCTCCAGCACGCGTGGCATTCTGGTCACCAGTGCGTTCTCACCTTCCCGACACATCCGCACGCCCAGGCTGCTTGTTGCCCCGCACAGGCGGTGGCCGGTGCCCAGCTGCCCCGGCTTGCCTTCTGTCTCGGCGGTGAGCTTTGCCGCCTTCCTGTGCGTCTTGGTGTTCCCTGGACTCGCAGCTCCCCTGCGTTTCCGTAGCTGCGCGGCATTCTGTGCAGGGCTCAGCACGTCCCTTTCTTGGGCCTCCTCTGGTGACGGACCTTGTCTCTAAGAAACCCAAACTTCAAGGAGACTTCACGCTGCCTTTCAGAAGCTTCCAGCCCCTCTCCCCAGCTCGCTCTGTTGCCCCAGGACCCGGCAGTGCCTCATGGGAAAGACCGCATTTGGGGTTCTTCTCACTGACACCTGGCTGGTCCAGCCCCACGCGCCAGCGTGGTTTCTCTTTCCCTGCATGCTGCCTGTTCTGGCTTCTGCAAATGCCTGCAGGGAAGGACATGGCCAGAGAGGTCAGCCCCCGTAGGAAGGGCTCGGCCCTCTAGAATTTCGGCTCATCTGGTTACCGTCAACTGCTCTCTGTCACATGGGATTTTTGCGGTTTATTTGGTTCTGTTTCCTAGTTGAACCGTATTAGTGTTGGTCTTCCTCGACCCGCCCCATCATACCCCAGAGGGCGCCTTTGGCCTTGCCCCTCTGAGTAGAGAGGGCAGCCCGGCGACGTCTGGTCCTCTGGGCTGTTCTGTGGATGAGGCTGGGTGGCGGCATCTGTCACAGAGCTAGAGCTGGGTGTCCTTACCCTGTGCCTGTGGCCAGTCTCCCTCATCACAGCCCACTGACCTGGCTTCCAAGTTGGCGGCTGAGACAGGTTGGCCCAGCCCAAGCAGGGCCACCCAGAGGTGCCCTGCACGGCCATGACAGGTCCAGTGCTCTGTGCCTTCTCCCAGGGGCCCAGCTGCCCTGGACACAGTGCAGGCAAGGCCCCCAGGGTTCGCAGAGGCCCAGCTGATTGCCTGATGCTGCAGATGTTGGGTTTTCACAGGAATCCCGGTTGGAAGCGCTCCACTCCAGGGCCTGGAGAATTGTCTCCGAGAGATACCTGTGCCCAGGTCACAGCCTGCCTGGTCCTGGTCCTCAGCAGGGGACAGAGAACCACGGAGAATGGAGCCCAAGACCTGGACGGCAGACAAGGAAGGTAAAGCGTGGTTGCTTGGGGGTCTGGGAGCAGGAAAAGGTGTCCTGTGCTGGCTCCCTGGGCACTGCCTCCCCCAGCAGCCGGTGGGCCCACATCCATCCCTGAGATGGAAAGAAGCTCTGGAAACGCCCCAGGCAGAGGCTAGTGTGAGGCCAGAAAGCCAGAGTGCTGCCGCCCCCGCGGTGGGTGCAGTCAGCCAGGGCCGGCTGCTGCTGAGTCCCGGCCTGAGGCTGGCGTGGGCCCTGGAGGACTCGATCGTGGCTGTGCTGGCCCCACGAGCCCTGGTGTTGGGCATAGTCTGGGAGCTGTGGGCCCCCAGGAGTCCAGGTAGCTGGGTCTTAGGAGATCTGGAGGATTTGGGCGGCCCTGGGAGCATCTGAGGGCTGGTGTGTCCCACTCCTGCAGCTTGTGTGCCTGAGAATCCAGCGACGACAGAACTCTTCTCTGTCCGCTAACTTCCTTCCCGGTGCCCACGGCCCTGAGGGCTGACGGGCTCTCATTAAACAGGACTGAGGAGCGAGGCATGCGAGCCGGTCCACCTCAGCGGGGACGTGCCCGCCCGGAGCCTGCGGCCAGCCAGCCCACAGGCACTCGCCTCCAGCGGTGTCCCTGCCTGCTGCCAGCGAGGGCTCAGAAGCCCTGCGGCCCCCAGGCCGGGGCCGTGGAGGTGGCTGCAGGACGGTGAGCTGATGTCTGCCCCCGGCACTTCCTGGCGCGTTTTCCCTCCAAACCAAGTGTTCGCCGAGGGGATCGATTTCCCTTCCCCGTCCCCCTGCTCCTCCCCAGCCTGCACTGAGCATGGCGGGTGCAGGGGCTCCCTCTGCGCAGTGGCCCCTCGTTTAACAGCAGAACTCCATCCTGGATCTGCCTGAGGGCGGGCGGGCTCGGCTCGGACTTGGCAAGAGCTGGCTTTGGGCTCTCCTGTGGGCTTTACCGAGTCTCTGCTCGGCAGCTGGTCTGAGGGAGTGGAGGAGGAGGAGCCGGGCCCTGGCTGGAACCAACTACTAGTGGAAAGTTTCGGAGACTTGAGTCTTCTGGAAAGTTCCCCAGCTGTCTTTCCAGAGGGGCTGGGGGCCTAGCTAGGCTCTGACTTCACTTCTCTCCACCATCATGGCAGAGAGGATGTGTGGGTCGGTTGACTGGGCTCTGTGCCTGTTCACTCAGGCAGAGGGTCCTCCTACCTGTCAGGCTGATGGGCAGCAGGATATTTTGTTGTCCTTTGCCCAGGGGCAGCCACCACGCCCTCCCCACTTCACTGCCTGGAGAACTCTCTGAAGGGGATCTTGCCTGGGAGGCCCCTGCGCTTCTCCTGCTTGGCCCGCCCCGGCCCCGGCCCCGGCCCCGGCCCCAGCCCCGGCCCCAGCCCCAGCTCCAGCTCCAGCTTCAGCAGCTCCGAAGGAGAAGACCCAAGGCTGGAGCCTGAGCTCTGGCAGCCGCTCCTGCAGGGTACGCTTGTGGGGGAGAGAAGAGGCAGGGAGCTGTGCCCCAGGCTGGGGCCACCACCCTGATACCAGCTTTGTGGTGCAGACAGGGACCCTCTTCCCAGCAGCAAGAGTCCTGGCCCTCTGACCGCAAGCGGCCCCCCGACTGGCAGCAGCACTGGTACAGGCCCAAGGAGAGCAGAGCCCAGGGACCACTTGGGTCTCAGTTCAGGTGAGCCTGGGGTCTCCTGAGAGGGGCATGTCCCTAGGAGGGCCACAGCCCAGAGGCTGGGTTCTCTGAGTCCCACCTGTCACTTTGTCTGACTCTCGCCAGAAAGTTCTCTACTTTGGTCACACGTGAGTTCCCCATGAGATGAGTTGTATCAGAGAGAGAAGGTGGGGCTGTGGGAGCGCTCAGGGTTCCAGGAATGTTAAACGAGCATGTTTCATTGGAAAGCCTGGCAGTGAACTTAAGTGTGTAGGTTATAATGTTGTATATATATTATGTACGCACTGTGCATGCTTAATAACGCGTATATATGTATACACTGCTGTGTGGGCACAGCCTGTGGATGCGATGCCCTCAGCTGGGACTGCCTGAGGCCCTCACCCGGCCCTGTTTCTCAGCGCGGGCCCACAGACATCCCCACACTGCGGCCAGTGTTCTGGCTGGACTGCCCTGTGCTTTTTATTGTAATTGTAGGACACAGTTCAGCAAAAGCCATTACAGAGCTTTGAGGAACAGGATGTGTTACTCACAGGTCACAGCAGAGCGAGTGCGGGGGCCTGGGGCTCTGTCACCGTCATGGTGGGGTGTCTAGGGTTTGGCGGGTTCATCTTTATTGGCTAATTTAAAGCCCGAGAACAGGAATCAGGACACAAGAAGGGAGAAGCAGGGTCACTCAAATGGTCGGTTATCTAGGTCACCCAGAGCCTTCTGAAAGAGGGGCCTTCTTGGGGGTGGGGCAGCCTGGCTCCGGACCTGGCTGCTGGCTGGGAGCTGTCCTACCCCTGGCAGTGTGTCATCCGAGATGGACGTCTTCCGAAATGGACGCCTCGGCAATCCAAGGCTTAAAGTCAGGGGTTTACACTACATGTAAATAATATACATTTTTTAATACTTGGCAATAAACATAAAAGTGTTAAAGCGAGGCTGGGAGAACTGAGAGGTTGTCCTGTCAAAGCCGGAAAGCCTGCCTGCTGCCCCAGGCCGCCGCACTTCTCCGTCCGAGCCTGACGTGGTGTTTGGCCCAGCAGGAGAAGCAGAGGAGAAGACGGGAGGCAGGTCCCAGGTTCCCAGGACAGAAGTGTGCTTGGAGACCCCGCCTGGCCCCCTGGGCAGCACCCGAGGAGGTACGGGTGGGGTGATGGGTCACAGAAGGGGGCTCCCTTCAAATTCAGACTGGTGGCCCCACACGGTCCTTGGCCTCTCTGCAGGCCCAGGCTGTACCCACGTTCCTCACTGCCCAGTGGGGCTGGTGGGAAAGGGCACAGCGGGCTGGGCATGAGCCATACAGTCTTCCATGGCCGCGGGGTGCCCCCGCATGTCCCTGGTGGAGTCTCCCTGCAGATTGTGGCCCTCTGCAGCTGCTCTCCCTGGCCCCTTCCCCTGGTAGAGCCAGAGGTGCTGTGCTCGAGCTGCAGAGGACCCCAGATAGTCCATCCCCATCCTGTCACACAGGCCCAGCGAGCCACTGAACCAGAGTTGGACTCCCTGATGGGCCAAGTGTGTCCATCTTGCATCTCATTTAGCTGTTATTTGAGAGTTGAAAGTTCGATTATCTTAGGCCGTGTCCATGTATTCCTGTATTAGAGTGACTGCCCACGTGTTCTGTGCTCTTTCTGCAGGGCCAGCTGGGAGTCCCTGCCCTGCCCCTCGGCCTGAGAAAAGGCCTGGGCCAGGGCCCTGCCAGCCTCCTGGGCCAGCCGCTCAGCCCCTGTCCTGGAAGCTCAGGGTTAGTGAAGAATCCCGGGGCCTGGGGCCTGGACACAGAGGACCAAGTGTTGCAGGTGAACTGGTGGCCTCCCTGTCCCCTTGATTCATCAGGAGCCCTGGGCACAGGGGTGGGCAGGGGTCAGCATCTGCACAGCCCTCCACCCTGCTTCCCACTGCCCAGCTCCCTCCTGCAGGGTCCCAGCTGGGAGAAAGCTTTTCTTAACACTCTTCCAGGATTGTTTGGGTCACAGGTAGGAGGAGTCTCACCCTGAACTCACTTCAGGTTGCTCATTTCATTTCAGTATTTTCTTACAGAATTAGCTGGCTTTTTCATAAAAGCATAGATTTCATACCTTTCACAGGCAAAACAGAAATCGAGACTTGTACCAGAATAAATATGCCCAGAATCAAAGTTTGGAGTGTGAGTGGACTTCAGAGAAGAGAGGAGGAATCTGGCCCAGTCACGTTGTGTGATCTGGCCGAGGCAGCTCGAGAGATACCAGATGTGGTTCCACATCTCACCTGGCCTGGGGAGGCTCCTCCCTAAAGCACGTGAGAGACACAGGCCGGGTCTCCGGGTTCGCTCTAGGACATGGGTGGAGATCCTCACACAGGACTGCAAGCGTAGCCCTCGGTGGCTCCGTCACTGGCTTGTAGGTCAGGCTGTTTTGGTGTGTGTGTTTTGTTAACCCTCACCCGAGGATTTTTTTCCCGTTAATTTTTAGAGAGAGTGGTAGGGAGGGAGGTAGAGGGAGAGAGAAACATCGATGTAAAAGAGACGCATTGATTAGTTGCCTCCCTCACAAGCCCTGACGGGGGCCGGGGTTGAACCTGCAATCCAGGTACGTGCCCTTGACCAGGAATCAAACCTGTGACCCTTTGGTGCGCAGGCCGACGCTCTAACCACTGAGCCACACTGGCCAGGGCAGGTGTGGCTGTTTTATTACGAGGCCCGTACCTCTCCCTCAGACGGACGTGCACCTGCCACAGCAGCAAGGTCGCTTGCCCTTAGCTCAGATCCTTCTGGAACTTGACCAGGTGGCGATTGGTTCCTGCCGCTCCTCCAGCCGCACTCTTCCCTCTGATTGGAGCTCTGGAGGAAGGAGCCAGGCTGGGGCTCAGGCAGGGGAGCAGCAGGGCTTTCTTGTGACGTTTGCCTGAGGCGGAGACCAGTTCCAAGGGAACTCAGGGTGAAGGATTAGGTGATTTAAAGAAAAGACTCGAGCCCCTCTGAATCTGTAATTTCCGAATGTGAAGGACAGAAGTTGGGGTTGGGGGATCCCTGGTGGGTTGCTTATGACCAATCGCACGGGGTACTATGTGGACCGTTGGTCACCCCACTGGCCCTCCTGGGTCTTCTTCCAGATGCTACCCATTGGCCTCTTGCTGTCTGCTGAGGCTTCTCCAGGCCCACTGACTCCCTAGGGCACAGTTAGGTGCCCTCAGGTGCCATTTATTCCCAAGATGGCATGAGAACCTATTGATCCTTTTCCTAGAAAGTCCTGTGTCCTAAGAATTGTTAGTTACCATGGAGACCCAGTCTGTGGTTTATCCTGTTCATGAATCGGGGAACAGCCAGGAGACGTGGCCACTTTGAATGTCATGAGCATTGTCATCTATGTTCTCAAGCCTGAGTCACTCTCTTCCCGTCTAAAGTCAGGCCTTAGCGGGGCAGGATGCTGAATACGTTAATCCAGGGGACCCCAGTGGGAGAGAAAGGTCCTGATAGACTGAGAACTCTCACCCCACATCCCTGCTCTGGTTTTAGCCAGGACCGAAAGGAGGCCACTTCCCAGAGGCCTTCCTGAGCCTCCCCCCGTGGCCACCGTCCCTCCCGCTTTGCCACCTGCCTCCCCGCAGCCACCACCGTGTCCCTGTGGGAGTTCCCTGCAGCGGGAGCTCCGCAGCCTCAGCGCCGCCCTCTCCGAGAAGCTGGATCGGCTCGCCACAGCCCTGGCAGGCCTGTCCCAGGAAGTGGCCACCATGAGGACCCAAGTGGATCGACTAGGGAGGCGCCCTCAGGGCCCTGGGCCAAAGGGCCAGGCTTCTTGGCCGTGGGTCCTCCCCCGGGGACCTCACTGGACTCATGGCTCCGCTCACAGACACCTGCCCTACTGGAGACAGAGGGGCCCCACCAGGCCCAAACCAAAGCTCCTGCGGGGCCAGGCGGAAGGCTGCAGGGCTGGCGACGCCTCCGGCCTCTCCCACGGGACGCTCCCCCCGCTGCCGCCTCTACCTCCAGAGGCCCCGCAGGCAGAACCTTCTGGGACCAGCTCCAGCCTGTCCCAGCAGCCGCCATCCTCGGCATGTAGCCGTGCTGTGCTCACTGTGCACCCTCCGCCCGGACACACCGGGGGCCCCCAGAGCGCCCCTGCCCCTTCGGTGCCTGCTGCCTTTCCCCCCCAGATGGCCTCTCCTGCCACCAGCGCGGACGCAGAGCTGCCGGCTGCTGCAGCTGCGCCAACTAGACCCCGAAACTGGCCCAAGGACACAAACAGCCTGCTGGTGGGAGTCCAGAGAGCCCTCGAGGAGGAGCTGTGGGGTGGAGAACACAGGGACCCGAGGTGGGGGTCCCCTAACCGCCTTCTTCATCAGCTCAGCCCTGAGGATGCCCTGCCCCCAGCCGCCTCTCCTAGGGGCCAGCCGGCCCCCGCACGCCACTCCAGCCAAACCTTCCCCATTTCTGGGCTGTGAAGGGCTGGGCATGCCCCTTGGCCTGACCACCCTGACTCTAGGGCGTGTTTGCTCGGGGGCTGCCACTTGGGGTGCATCCCTTAGCCACACCTCTGTCCTCCTTGGCTGAGGTTCATTCAGATGTTGCTCCCCTCCCGTCTTTGCCACCAGAACCGCCAGAGCTCAGAGGCGGGTGGTGGCGTGCACACCTGTGCACAGTACATGTGCCCGGGGCGCTCCGAGCGGCTGCAGGGGGGCCGAGAGAGCCCCTCTTCCTAACACCTGTCCTTCTTGCTCCACGCCGAGAAGGCAGTGGCTGTCACCTCCCTGCTAGGTACGGGCAGAGACTTCACCTGGGGAGGACTCCACTCCTTGGTCTAAGTTGGAGTCACCCGTGTGGATTCTGAAACTTGCAAAGTTGGTTGCTAAGGGAAGGGTCCTTGGTGCCTACAGAAAGGGGCTCGGGGGCTCCACAGCAGGGCGTGGCTGGCTGGTTTGGTGCCAGTACTGGGACAAGGGGGCTTGGCGGACATGGACACCTGTGGCCAGTGCAGCCTAGGTGGTCCAGGTCCAATCAGACTGCAGGAAGTTCCAATCTTTTTTAGAAGAATGTGGAAAATCAGTAATAAAACGAATGGCAGGGGCTTCATGACCTGCGGCTCCGTCCGTCCCACAGGGCCACTGCCACACAGCAGGAGCTTTCACGGTTCCCCGAAAGCCTCCGGAACTGTCAATTTGGTGAAAAATCTGTGCAGTTTAGGACTTTGGGAGTGTGTCCAACACTTCCACCTACTTGATGAGGAAATGTCGCTTTGGTGGGAGAAACTGAGGGGCCTTTTTGAACTCAGGAATTCCAGGAGTCTGGAGGTAGGGGGCACAGAAGGCTCTAGCTCTGCCTGTCACCATCCTGGCAGGCACCCTGGAGGGTGGCTCCTGGCTGACCTGGGCACGGCCTTCCCTCCATCCGCGCTCCATCGGCCACCTGCCAGCCCGAGGCCACTGTAAGGCAGGAAAGGGAAGGGAAGGTCCTGCTTCAACCCATCAGAATCAGCAGGATCCCCACGGGCTCCAGGTCACCCCCAGAGGGGTCCAGTGGAAGAGGCCACAATAGGGTGGGGGTGCAGGGACCACAGTCTGCTGCCTAGGATACCCCATGGTGTCACGGCTTGCTTTATCGGCGGGCCAGACCTGACTTAGTCTTCTGTGTCTTTGTGTGTGAGATGTGGCTTCTGTAAGCAGCCTGTAGTTGGATTTTATTTTTGAATCCAGCTTGACAAAATTTTTTGTTCCTTGGAGCCCTGAATCCATTTCCACGTAATAAAGTTACTGACATATATGGATTTGAATATACCATCTTATTCTCTGCTTATGTTTGCCCCACTTGTGCCGGGGCTTTCCCTTCTTCCCTGCTTTCTTTTTCTTGACAATGTTGTGGGTTTTGTTTGTCTTTATACATTCCATTTTCCCTCTGCTGCCTCAACATTTAAAGAGCTAAAAGGAAAACATTCAATTTACAGTCATATTTGGGAGATTTTAGCACGCCTTTTCCAGAAGTTACTAAAATAATAAATCAGGAAGGTACAGGAGATTTGACTAAGTCAATTAACAAAATTGGCTCAATTGATGAATGTATAGAACAGCACCACAGGACTGCAGAATATGTATTCTTTTTAAGTACACGCAGGACAGTCACAAAAACTGACTATATAGTAAACCCTGGAGCAAGAGCAAACAAATCTGAAAGTATCATACTGAATATGTTCTCTGACCATACTGTAGCTTTTAAGCTAGAAGCCAATAAAAAAGAACGAGAAATTCTTATATATTAGAAAAATAAGAAGAATGCTCCTGAATAATCCACACGTCAATGAAGAAAGAATATTTTGAACTGAACTATACGAAAGTGCCACATATCAAACTTGGAGGATAGAGCTAAATCAGTACTCAGAGATGCGTGGGCATAAATGAGTATGTGAAAAAGAGAAGGCTGAGAATCCACAAAGAGGTGAAAACAGGACAGCAAAGGAAATCCAGAAAAAACTTGAGGGCACATAAAGGTAAGAGCAAAGTGTGTGAGATGGCATTCATATATTAGATCTAATCAAGAAAGCCAAAAAGTGTTCCTTTAACAAAGAATGAAATTGACCAGCTTGTGGCGTAATTCATCAATAAAGAAAAGAAGGCACACACTGCTTCTTGACCTTTTGGCTAAGATCAAGTGTGGGGAAAAGGCACAAATAAACAATCTCCGGAATGAAGGTGACATCACTAGATGCCGCTTAGAGACCATATAAAAGTGAAAAGATGATATTTCAAGCAACTTAACAAAAATTTGATTAAACTGTACAACTCCCACAAGAATACAACTTAACAAAACAGACTCAAGAATAAATAGTAAATAGTCATACAATTGAAAAAATTTGCATTGGATCAAACATCTTCCCACAAAGGAAACTGCAGACCCAGACAGCTTCCCTGGTAAGTTCAATCTCACATTTAAGGAGAAGGGTCATTTCAGTAATACACAAACTGCTCCAAAGAGCAGGAAAATATGGAATACTCTGACTCATTTTATGAGAAATATAACCTTGAAACCAAAGGTTGAGAAGGACAGTACCAGAAGACACCCAGAGGCCAATCTCCAAAAATATACAAAGAAGCAAAAATCCTAAACAAGCATTTTCAAACAATCCGACAATTTATACAGAGAAATAAACCATCGTGACCAAGTTGGGTTTATCTCAGAGATTCAAGGCTGGTTTTAACATTTGAAAACCACTAGTGATCACCCACCACAATAATAAAGGAGAACAGTCATCTGATCATCTCAATAGCTGCAGAAAGATGGTTTGATAAGAGCCAGCATCCATAAATATGCTAAATTAGGGTGAGAAAGGGAATTGCTTAGTTTGATAGAGATCATGTACCCAAAAAATTACTTAGAGCAAACGTGATACTTAATGGTGACATATTGCATGTTTCTTCAGATCAGGAACAAGGAAAGGAAGTCCACCCCCTCCCCCTACTATTCAGCATTATAGTAGATGTTCTGGCCAGGACAGTAAAGCAAGGGAAAAAGGAGGCATGAAAATCCAAAAAGAAGGAACAAAGGAGTCATTACAGTGATATGACTATACACATAGACAATTGAAAGGAATCTATAATCTATTAAAATTAATAAAAAATTTTAATTAAAAATTTTCATTTATGATAAAAAATTCAAGAATCTAAGAATAAACCAGAAACTATATAGAGAAAACTATTGAGCACTTTTTATTTTTTTTAATCCTCATGTGAGGATAGCTTTCCATTTATTCTCAGGCAGAGTGGGAGGGAGAGAGAGAGAGAAACATCGATGTGAGAGAGACACGTCGACTGGCTGCCTCCTGCACGACCCCAACCGGGGCTGGGGACCGAACCACAACCGAGGTACGTGCCCTTGACCAGGATCGAACCCACGACTCTTTGGTCCGTGGGCTGACGTGGCCAAACTGACCAGGGCTTCAGCATTTTTTTTCCCCCTTCATTGATTTTATAGAGAGAGGAAGTGAGAGGGAGAGAGAGATAGAAACATCGATGAGAGAGAACATCGACTGCCTCCTGCATGCCCCACACTGGGGATCGGGCCCACAACCTGGGCATGTGTCCTGACTGGGAATCAAACTGGCATGGGTCGATGCTCAACCACTGAGCCACACCAGCTGGACATTGAGCACTTTTTAATCATTTTCTGCATTCCTTATTTCTCATAACAGTTAAGGTAGATGTTAATACTATTATTATCATCCTTATTTTACAAATGAGGAAAGCAGCACAGAGAGGGTAGTAAACTTGCTCCAGGTCACACAGCCAGTAGGGGATTGAACTGCACTTGGAACTGGGGTCGTTGGCTTCAGATCAAAGTGGGGCCCTAAAACACGCAGAGCAAGAGCACACTGAAAGCTGCATCCTCAGGCCAGGTTTGTGCGGTCTGAGGCAGAAAAAAATAGATTAATTTAAAAATGACTCACCTGCAACAACGGCTTGTAAACTCTATGAGTGAGAGTAGATACCTATTGTATCTGTGCACCAACACAAGGACAGAGTAGGGGTTCAATAAACGTGAGCTGAATATCTAGATGAATGGTGCATTTATTTGGATTTGAGACACCAGAGAGGGAGGCTGTTGGAATAAATGTATTGAAATTGTTCATAGAACCCTTGGATTCTCATCGAAATGGCGAGCTTACACCATCGACACCTGGGGCTCCGTGCTGTGCCTCTGTTTCCCTTGGGCTAACAGGATGCTCAGACATTATTACAGGAAGGAAGGTAGGGAAGTATTCTTTCTTAGTCCTGGAGGATTGGTGTCTGCCCAGCACATCCTCAGACACTCCCTCCTCTCCATTTTAAAATTTTAAATGTTTGTGGCTTGGTGGTGATCTGAACTTGGACTTTAAGGTGATAAAGGACAAGACCCTAGTGGTCCTCATCCCTGGGTGCACATTGGGATCACTTGGGGAAGGTTTGGAAAATCAGGTTCGGGCCCCATTTATGCAGATTCTAATTCAATTGGTGTCGAGTGTGGTGAGCATTGGTGTATGTCTATCCAGCTATCTGTCCATCCATCCATCTTTATATACATCTATCTAGTCATATATAAACTCTATTGAAATATAACAAATATACAGAAAAGTGCACATATCCATTGGTATATTTTTAAGTTTTCAGGAGATTCTAATGTATTGAAAACTATTCTTGTTGGCAAAACTGTAGAACAATTAAAGTTTATCTTTGGGCCTTTCCCACGGTTTACCTTCAGCCTTTCTCCCTACTTACCACAAAGAGCTTCTGCTTCGACCCGAGACCTGCAGCATCTCATGTATTTATTTCATTCCAAACTGAGTATCGTTCCTGTGCTGGGAGCCCCAGGTGGGCTCATGCACCTTCACCAGCTAACAGAAGTTCACTGTAGGAGAGGGACCACAGACCTCTAAAGACAGAGAGGTGGGATCTCAGGGGAGGGAGTGTTGGTGTGGGGTGGAAGCCCCTCCAGTTGGAGGTCAGTGCCCCTAGCTGAGAATCATCACAAGAAATCTCTGCATTTTGCCAGAAAATGTCAATAGACTTTTCAGGCTCCTCTGAGCAGAAAAGGAGGCTCTCCTTAGTCTGGGAATTCTCTTATCGCCCATCAAATAGTTTGGGAACCACTTTCTCTCAAGATCTAGGCAGAGTGGCAGGAAGCTGCATTTCTAGAATTCTGATTTAGGAGGGGAGAGCTGGGATCTGGTAGAAGAACGGGGCTTTGATTCTGGCCTGGGTGCCAGAGCAGGGGAGGACAAGCAGTTACAGATCAAAGCTGCAACTGGTATCTTACCGGGGCTGAAAGGAAAGCTGAGAGGCCATGAACTTGTCCCCTCCTATTCCTAAACACTACTTTAAGGACTTCCTCGAAGGTCTTTAAGGATCATCCACTGTCTTGCATCTGAATTCATTCCGTGTGTGATTCCTGGATAGGGGACGAGTACATACATGTCTATTGCCAGATTTCTCTTCCTAAAGTGGAGCTTGGTCCCGCTTACCCCCTGCTGTGGGGAGGGGAGTGGGAGCAGCATCCTTCAGAGGTGCCCATTGACCCTAGCATCCAGAGCCTTCGGTGGCCTGGCCTTGACCTAGATGAACAACCTCACCACACACCGCTTTCTCTCACAGAACTTATTTCAGCCAGGCTGAACTTCCCGCTACTCCTAGGTCTATCTGAGTCCATGCATTTTTCCTTGCTGTTCCCCCTACCAGAAATTTACCCTTCCTCAATTTTCACATTTTATTTGGCAAAGTCCATTTTAGTAGCAAAGTCCAAAGTTGGCACCTCCTCCATGACTCCTGCAGTGAGAAGCGGTAAAGCAACAACAATGACAGCTAACATTTATTAAGCACCTACTACGTCCAGGAATTGTTGTAAATATTCAAGACAATGTGAAATCCTGGAAATGGCTGGCACATGGTAGACCTCTTGGAATATGCTGCAGGATCTAAGCGCTGTTCTTACACAAGAATTCCACAATGTTTAGAGAAATAGAAACATTGCTAGAACCCTCATTAATGTTGCTTTCACGTGTTTGATTTCAACCGTCTGAAAGCTGACACTTTTAGCTGGATCACAAACCGAGTGCCAAAGCCGTCAGGTGGGCACCTTCAGAGAGTGCAGCCAGCAGAGTGGTGAGGGCTGTGGGCAAAGTGCTCCTACCCCTTAGTCTCACAAGACCAACTTCTGCTCAGCCCCAGCCACAAGCTGCCAGATCCTCTGCCTTTTCACAAGAGAAGCTCGAAGTCCAGACTTCTATGTGAAATATCCAAGTTTTTAAAATGCTGCTGGAGCAACACAATGGCCCCAGTTTATAGCCACACTGTCATATTCAGTGGGACCACCTACTCATTCATGTCCAGGAAACTTAAAACTCACTGCATTCATGCCTCCCTTTCCTCCTCCCTTCCCTCATCATCAGCAATCTTATTGTGAGAAAGCAGAGCCCCAGGAAAATGAATGCCCTGCTCCAAGTCCTACAGGAGACACAGGAGGGGTCAAACCCCAACTTCCCACTCCAGGTTCAACTTGTTCCCCATCACCCCACCCCACCCCTTCACTGCCAGCCAGCCAGCAATCCCAGCTGCCTAGGCTGGGGAGGCACAGCGACAGAGAAGTCTGGATTAAGCATCCATCATAAAGACAGAACTTACGGGAAACTTTGCTGGAAAAGGAACTCCATATACCATTAATGTCCTTCCTCATGGTGCCAGGCAGGGTGGCAAGTGGGGCTGCTTTTCTGAGATCCCCTTGGGAGAGCTGCAGACAGAGGCAGAAGCTCTAGAGCTCCAGATCCCTCTGTGTCATGGTGTCATATGTCTCCATGGGAACAGCCAAAGGACACCTGCCCCTCTCTGTGCATTCTCCACAGTTCCAGCCTTTAACACCTGGCATGAGAAATGTATGCTAATGTTTCTTCCTCATCCAATTTCTGAGCTAGAGGCAGGGAGCAGGGGAGTGGTTTGGCAATTAGCTGTATTATATTTTGAGTTGGTAGAGTGATTACCAGCAGCTGGCTGAGTGGCACTCACCCCGGATAGGAAGGGAGAGGTCCTCTGTGTGTGGATTAGAATCACTAAACAGCCCTAGAACGTTCAGATTTTAATTTTAAGAACACTGTGAGTACACAGATCACCATTCTTTCCCTCTCCCTGTAGAGGTTCCTGACTTGGCCAGGGGTGGTCCAGGAAACCTCAGCTTTCCAGGGGTTCTCTTGGTGGGAGCCTTCCATGGACTCAGGCCTGAATTAGTCCCAGCAAGAGTTCACTCAGCACTGTCTTTGTCACAGAATGTCAAAGCTGGTCATCCTCTCCAGACTTCTTCTCAGCAAGATGGAGCGGAAAGGAAAACAGCCAGCAGGGGCCTAGGCCGTCCTGCCCCGGCGCACACCGGCTTGGACCTGGGTCTCTCCCACCAGGGAGCAACAGAAGGCCATGGAAGGGTCCAGAGGAGAAGGAAGCTCAGAAGAAGAGTGGGGGCGCTGCCACTTCCGTGGGAGTGGGCCAGGCTGGGGTCGGGAGGTCAGCGTGGGAGGCCAGGTGGGCCGCCTGGCCGTGGACGCGCTGGTGCCGCACCAGGTGAGTTTTGCGGCTGAAGCTCTTCCCGCACTGCGGGCAGGAGAAGGGGCGTGAGCCGGTGTGGATGGCCTGATGGCGGACCAGGTTGGTTTTGGAGCTGAAGCTGCGGGCGCAGACGGCACAAGCGTGGGGCCGACTGCCCGTGTGCACCGCCTGGTGGCGGCCCAGGTGAGACTTGCGGCTGAAGCGGCGGCCGCACTGCGCACAGGCGAAAGGCCTGGCGCCGCTGTGGGCTCTAGAATGTGCGACCAGATTGGGCCGCGAGCCGAAGCGACGGCCACACTGCGCGCATGCGAAGGGCCGTTCGCCCGTGTGCACCCGCCGATGCCGTGCCAGGTGCTGCCCGTGGGCGAAGCCGCGTCCGCAGTCCGGGCAGAAGAAGGACCGCTCGCTATCGGGAGAGCCTTGGGGGGCCTGTGTGCTTCGGTGCGCGCAGGCCAGGGGCTCGGCGGTGGAGGGGTCCAAGGTGGCGCCCAGTGCACAGTCGTCACATTCAAAGGGGCGCCCTTCGCTGCGGTGCAGACGCTGGTGCGTGGCGAGGTTCTTCTTCCAGCCGAAGCTCAGGCCGCAGTCGGAGCAGGCGAAAGGCTTAGGTCCGGGAGGGGACGGAGTCGGGGACGGAGCAGGGGAACCGGGAGAGGCTGGGGGGTCGGAAGACCGCGGGGCGCGGCAGGCCGCTTCATGCACCCTTTGGTGCCGTACCAAGTGCTGCTTGTGTGTGAAGCTGCGTGCGCACTGCGCGCACTGGTAGGGCCTCTCGCCCGTGTGGATGCGCTGGTGGCGGATCAGGTGCGTCTTTTTGCGAAAGCGCTTCTCGCACTCAGTGCAGGGGAAGGGCCGCTCGCCCGTGTGCGTCTTCTGGTGCGAGCCCAGGTGTATCTTCTGGCTGAAGCGCTTGCCACACTCTGCGCACGGGTAGGGCCGCTCGCCCGTGTGCGTGCGCAGGTGGCGGGTCAGGTGGGCCTTCTTGCTGAAGCGCTTGTCGCACTCGGAGCACGGGAACGGCCGCTCGCCGCGGTGGCTGCGCTGGTGCAGCAGCATGTGAGTGCGCTGCGTGAAGCTGCGGCCGCAGTCCGGACAGGCGCAGGGGCCCTCGCCGCGGTGCAGCCTCTGATGCAGCCGCAGGGTCAGCTGGTCCCTGAACCGCCGCTCGCACTCCCCGCAGCCATAGGGCTTCTCTGAGGCAGGAGTCCACCCGGCCAGCGCCAGCCCACCCAGTGCGCCTGGCGTCCCGGGCTCCAGCTTATACGCGGCGGCCAGAGGCCCCAGGTCAGGCGCGGGAAAGGGGCCAGGGAGTAATGACAGATGCTGGGGCCATTCGACTTCCTCTTCTGCCTCCTGATCCTCCTCCTCCACTTTCACCTTTCGAATCATCCACTCCTCTCCTGAAAAGTCAAAACAAGACAAATCTATTAAGCCCCACGTTAATTTATGCAACGCTTATTTGCCAATAGACCACCACTCCCTGGAACCCTGCAGTCTGGCTTTTGCTCAGTCCACTTTACTGGAAGGTTCCTGGGAATGACTAAATCCGAAGATCGCCACTCAGCCCTCCTCCTTCCCTGTCTGCAAACAGGACGCTGGCGAACCAATCTCCAGGGGGCTTTCTCCCAGACTTGCGCTTGTCTGTAAGAGCGATAAGAGCACCTTCCCTGCCTCTAAAAATGAATGCTGCTCAAGGTTCAGCCCTTAGGCTTCACTCTGAGTTCATGTGCTCCCGGCAGCCACCCCAGATCTTCCTGTCTAGCCAGCTCCTTTCTGGAAACACAGTCTCTCATCTTCAGCTGAGCAGCCCCCCTCCTGAATCCTGAAATTCGGCTGTAGCTCACTCAGCAGGCTTATCACCAAACACCTCCCCGTTCCAGACCTACCCATTTCCTTGAATGTGAGAACTGCAGCCTCTTCTCCCAGTTGCTGGGCTCAGAACCTTGGACCCTTGACTCTCACCTTTGAGCTTCCCCTGCTCTCAGATTGTCCACAGTGGACTTTGTATTCCTTCCTGCCATCTCTCAAGCCCCTTCCCCTCCAACTGCCTTCATTCTTGCTTCTACAGTCAGGTGAGGAATCTCAGTTTGGAAAGAGGAGGATTGTGTGTAGGGAACCAATGAGTGGTGCTAGCCTCTAGAGAAGAAGGGAGGGCCTCTGGGAGAGCAGGTTCGAAGTGGGTTTTCCTGGAGCTTGGCCCCTCTTGGGCACTGGAATGGCCCAGCCAAGAGGAAGAAGCTGAAGGCCTAGACCCAGAGTGTCCACTTGGGTTCTTCTCTGCCACTAACCAGCAGTGTGACCTTGGTTAACTTACCTCTTTGCTGCCTCTTTGAGCTAAGTTTGTTAGTTTGCTTTGGTGTAAGGGTTGGGACTAGCTCATGGTTCCTAAACCTGGTGCCGCATCATACTCTCCTGGGAAACTTTTACAAAATGCACCTCTGGGAGCAGGGCGCATGCATCTGTCTCTTTCTTTAAAGCTCCCAAAGTGATTCCTGTTTGAGAACCATCAAACCAGATGATCTGAGTTCCTGTCTGGCTCTAAAAGTCTGTAATAGCCCGAGCCTTGGTTACATTACACACGGACTGTCACAATTACATTCATTCCCATCTCTTTTACCAACCCATCAGATCCAAACACTATGTATAATGTTGTGATACTGCTTTCATTTTTATTGTGCCACTCTTCTACCCAAGAACCACCAGTAGCTCCCTATTAACAGGATACAGTAAGCTCTAGCTGCATCAGAGGTGCACCCCAAACCCAGTCCAACCTAATAAAAATGTGTCTTTATGTGTCTAATAAAAATGATGGCCACATTGTGTATACATTGTCACAAGACTTCACAATAAGCATGAGTTACCCTGTTTACAGGTGAACAAACCGAGGCTCCTGGAGGCGACGTGGCTGATCCACGATCACTCAGGTGAGGAATGTGGAACAAGGATTTAGAGCCCATCCCTTTCCACTCTACCTAACAGCCTGGACCTAGTAGGCACTAAATAAATCCTGGTGGAATAAATGACATCACTGGGGCAAAAGGTGATAAGGTTGGTGGTAGTGGAAGGAAGTGATGGGCGGGATTGTGGAGAGAGAATCAACTGTTCCATTACCCTGGGTATGGGGGAGATGAGTGAAACAGCAGATTCAGAGCATTTGGGTACCACTGAGATCAGTGGAGATGTGGGGGACGGAGCAAGTCTGGGGAGAGACAATGAAAAGGTTGATCAATGCGCCATATGTCTTCATATGGGAATTGTAATTCAAGCCATCGACAAGTCTATACTTAAACTGGGAGAGAAGTTAGGCCTTCTAGAGGATGTTGACATGATGCTGTGTTTCTCTTGGACCAGCCTCTCTGATTCCTGTTGTCTATGGATGCAGAATTCCCTCTGAGTGATGAAGCTCTATGAGCAGAAAGATGCCAGGGCCGGATTCATCTGGTGTTGGAAGGGCCTGGAGTGGCAGCCACATCAGATAGCAGCTCTGGAGACTGCAGGGCCCTGTTCCCTCTGCCTGGTCCCCTGGTGGGATGGAGAGATGGGAAGACTCACCTGGGCAGGAGCCCGAAGGCTCAGCCTTCTGTGGTGTGGGTGCCTGGCTTCCTCTGCAGGGAGCCTCAGCCCGTTCAGGGTGGGCGCCTTCCTCCAGTCTGGGGGCCTCGTGCCCTGGCAGAGAACAGGCTACCTCAAGCTACCGCAGACATTGAAGATGGAAAGAGGGTCCCACTGGTGCTAGGAAGCAGGGGAGTTTGAAACCCCAGTCCCAGCCCCACAGGTCATACCTGCAGGGGCAGCCTCAGGCTACTTCAAGCAGGGCAGGGACTTAGGCCCACATGGTTGCTAAAGCCACAACTGTGAGGAGTTGCTGGAATGTGTGTGTGTGTGCAAGGATAGGCCCAGCTCTGAGGTTTACATGAGGCTCTTCGGAGGAGGGCTGGGCACCTCTCAGCCACCAGATGCACCCCAGTTCCATGGCAAATCATTGGAGAAGATCGGGATGTCAAAAAGCTAGGCTCATCCCTTCCTTGGGTACCTTCTCCGGGTATCTGTTTAGCCATTTCCCTGTTTCAAATCTTGCTCAAATCTTAGCTTCCCAATGAGGCCTACTCTCACCACCCTATTTAGGCTTTCTCTGCTCCACCCCCACCTACAGTAGTCTCAGACCCCCTCACCGTTTTATCCCCCCACCCCCAGCATGTATCCTCTTCTAACAGGGTTTGCAAGTGTACTTATTTTTTACATTGGTTGGTTGTTGACTCCCTGTCCTCACTAGGATTGAGCTCCTGCAAGGCAGAGGTCTTTGTCTATTTGGTCACTGAGGTATGCCAAATATCTAGAATGGCACTTGGCACTTAGCACTTAGCAGGTAGGTGCTCAATAAATACTTGATGACTGCCCTGAGCCACCATCCAGGGTCCCCACTCACTTACCCTCATTCGAACAGGAGCCCAGCACTCTCTCTTCCCTGGGAGGGCACATCTGCTCCTGGGCATTATGGGACCCTTCCCCAGGCTCACTTTGGGGGGCCATCTCTGGCTGGCCCACAGAGAATCCTGTTACAGGTAGAAGGATGGGTCCAAGTAAAGCATCCAGTATGGAAGAGGTTATCAAAGGCAGGGGCTTTCCCCCTTCCCAGTCCACCCAAAGGGCTTTTCCCAACGTGCTCAGGAAGGAGGGCCTCTAGCCAGCATGGACAAGGGACAGCCAGGCTCCCCAGCAGTCTGGCCAGGTGTCAACCTCAGCCACTTTGTGTTGAATGAAGGACAGATGAAGGAAGGATGGAGTGGATTAAATATCCTGATGCTCGCCCGGCCGGTGTGGCTCAGTGGATTGAGCATCGTTCCATGGACTGAGAAGTCCCGGTTTGATTGCCCTAAAGGTTCTGGGGGTCTCAGGAGTCTTGGGGTTGCAGTTTCTGAGGATGGCTCTGCCTTCTTTATTGTAGAGAAGCAACAAGCTCAGCAGGCCCCTGATTCCCCACCCCCCACCCCAGGTTCCTTCAGTTCTGCTGGCTCACCCAGGGAGCTGAGGGCCTCCAAGGTCTCTCTCATGGCAATCCCAGGTAGCTTCTCCTGGGGATCGGGCCGCACACCCTAAGGAGAAAATAGATCATTGCTCAAATTCTTCTCTCGACAGCTTCCAACTGGGCCCTGGCCCTGCCCAATCTCTCCCCATCAGCTACCCCCAGGAGCTCCAAAGGTGATGCTCCTAGGTACAGGTGAGGGAAGAGGGAAGGTAGATTTTGGACAGCAAAAAGATCTTTACAGGTGGCCCAAGGAGATCTTGAAGCCCTTTCTGCAAGCTCTGGCCAGCTCCAGGAGTCAGCAGCACCCCCTCACCTGGTGGGTCTCTCAGAGCCAGCCCCAGCCCCTCAGTGATCTTGCGGGGGCAGGGGGTGGGGGCACAGGTATCAGGGATAAATCGATTCCCTGGGGAGAGGGCAGAGGGTGGGAGACCAGTCTGGGGAGCAAGAACATCATCTCCTAGGCCCTCCAGCTGTCACTGCAGGAGCTGGTGAAATAGGAGCCAGCGGAGGGGCGGAGGTGAGTGTCACTGTTGGGCAACTAGTGGGGGAGGTCCTCAGAGGAGGGTCCTCGCTGAAGGAAGGAAATGGCTCTTGCTTCCTCTCCCCAAAACCCTACCTCAACACCATCGCCTCCCCCCACCTTGCGGGGTTTCCCCGACAGGGCCACTTCCCCGTTGTGCCCCCTGCGCCACTCCTCCTCCAATGGGCGCCCTGCCCCCTCCCAGCAGACTCCCCTCCCCCCCAAATCTTTCTGGCAGCAGTCCCTCTGCCCTCCCTTCTCCTGTTCCCTCTGCCTTCCGCCCTCTCTCCCCACTGAATCTGGCTGGCTCCCCAGCTCCGCCCCCTGCCTCGCCCCTCCGGCTCCTCCCCCTGCCCACAGCCTGAGGGCCAACCCCTCCCCGCCCCCTCCTCCGCCCCCCGACCCTCCGCTCTGGGTCGTCTCCGTCGCAGCGCTCCCCTCCCCCTCCGCAGGCCGCCTTTCCCTTCCCTCCGGTTCTCCCCGACTCCATCCCCCTCCCCGGTGCACACCCTCTCCCTTCCTTCCCCCTCCTCTTTTCCTTCCTCCCTACACTGCCCTTCTCCTCCCCGCTGTTCTCCCCCACTCCGCTCTCCCCTCCTCCTCCCTCTCCTCCCCCACTCTGGTTTCCCTTCCTTCTCCTTTCCTCTCTTCACCTCAGTTCCCTCCCTCCTCCGTCTCCCCAGCCCTCCTTACCCTCTCCCCACACCACCCTCCACCCTCCTTCTCTCCCTCCCTCCTGCAGCTCTCCTTCCCCTCCGAGGCCCCCGGCTCCCTTCCCCCTCTGCCTCCCCAGCAGGATCTCGCTTCCCCTCCCTCCGGGTCCCCAGTCCCCAGAACCGCTCTTCCCCTCCCCCTTCCAGTCCGCTCCCCAAGCTCGCCCCGCGTTCCCCGGGCCCTAGCCGCGCACTCCGGACCTCCTCCTCGGCCCTGCCCTGTCAGCCGCTGCCCCCAACACACCTCCGTTTCCCCTCCCCTCCCGTCAGGGGCTCCCTTCCCTATTTCTGTTCCCCAATGACTTCTCCACCCCCCTCCCAAGTTTGCCTCTCGACCAGATCCCTCTCGTCCCACCACCCCGCCGCCGTTCGTTCCCCTCTGCGCCCAGACCTCACTCCGCGTCCCGGCCCCTCCCCGGCTCTCGGGCTCACCTGTCAGCACCCTTCTTTCCACCCCGCAGCCGCCCGATCCCTGGGCCAGGTTTCCTTCCCCTGCCCCCTCCCACACTCCCTCTCCCCTCTCAGGAGCCTGCTCACTCCCTCCCCTCGGAGCCTTGCACCCCTTTCCCACTGGAGTACCCCCCCCCGCCCCTCTCCCTCTCCCCGGCCCCGGCCCTTCCCTCCAGCTCCCAGTCACTTCTCTGCTCTCGACAACCCGGACTCCCCCCGCCATGTCCTCCCTCCCGCAGCCCGCGCCGCTCCCCAGCCCTTTCATTCCCCTCCACCTCTCCCCACCCCTGGTGCGCCCCCACCCCCGGGGCTGTCACCTGCGCGGAGCGGGCAGTGACTGAGTGCCGGTGTGGAGGGGGGAGCAGGCGGAGCCGCTGGCCGCTGGGCGCCTCCAGGGCTGGTACCTGGCAGGCGGCCGGCCGGGGCTCCCCGCTGCTGCCGGACCCCGGCGTCCGGGCCTCCGGTCCCGGAGGGCTCTGCTCGCAATGGCGCCCGCTGCCCGCAGCTCGGGTGCGGACTGCCCGAAAGACTGACAGATTGACAGCCCCGAAACTTCGCGGGGAGGGGAGAGGAAAAGACGCGGGGGGAGCGGGAGCGGGGAAAGGCGCCCGGCAGGGGGAGGGGAGCGAGGAAGCTGGCGGGGAGCAGCGGGGCACCGGTGGGGGAGGCAGGGGGCAGGGGTGTCCTGGAGTGGGGTCCAGGGCCGGCGTACAGCGGGGGCAGGCGGGCAGGTGACGGTCTGGAGGGACGACGGCCGGAGTAGGTGATGGGAAGTGGGAGCTAAGAACAGGGGAAGGGGAGGGGGGTAGGGAAGGGAGGAGTGGAGGGGAGGTGGAGGAGGGAGAGGAGGCAGGGAGGACGGGCACTCGGGCTGCGAGGGAGGGTGCTCGCAGCGCCGAGGGAGGAGCCAGGGGAAAGGTGGAGCGCGGGGCAGGGGGGGTGAGGAGTTGGTGGGGGAGAGGAGGGGGCTTGCTTGGGTAGGAAAGCCAGGGTCTGCGTTGCTGTCTTTGAATCACGAGTGCCCCCGGGAGTGTCTGCGCCACGCTCCCGCGGTGGGATCCACTCTCCAAGGTCGGTCGGTGGGGTCGGTCTGGGAAACTCCAGCCCTGTCCCGCTGTCAACCTTGATCCCACCCGAATCCACCCTGACTCACACCCTCCGGCCCTAAGTCTGAGACCTGCCTCCGGAGCCGGGTCCCTTAGGGCTGTGGGGCGAGACTAAAGGAGTCAGGGCTGGGCCCCTGTGCCTGCCAAGAATGCGCCCTTCGAAGTACAAATTGGGTAGGGGCTTTGGCCCCAGTCACCAGAAAGAAGGCAGGGCTGGAGGGGAGGCACCAGGGGGCGAGGCGTGGAGTCGGGCTGGGCGGAGACTCTGAGGGCGGTGTCCAGGTGAGGGGGCTGCGGGGAGGGGAGTTCCCTGGGCGGGGTGGGGGCGGGTTCTCCTGCGCGCTGGGAAGCTCTCCCAGTCAGGTGTGCCGGGTTGCCCTCAGCCCTCAAGTCCGGCTTCCCGCTGTCCCTGTCCCGGGTTATGATATTTCTCTTCCGCCTTACCACCTGGGCACCTGGACTCCTCCTGAGAACTCCTCACATCCTGTCCTGAGCTGAATTGTGGGCTGGTTATTGCAGCCCCCCCCCCCCCCCCCCCGCTCCATTCCTAATCTCTTCCTCCAATCTCCCCTGGGTCCAGCTTCCTCCCTCCCGCCCCCTTTAGGGGAAAGGGCGCCTGTGACTCCGGTTTCTCCCAGTACAAGTGCTACCTTATCAGCAGTGGTTGGAATCCAGAGTGGGGGGGGGGGGCAGGTGGATGGCCCTCGGAGCGCAGAGCAAAGAGCCCTTCCCTGCCTCATCACAGGGGACAGAGCAGCACGCAGCCGGGGCGCCACCAATATTTGCCGATGTTTAGGATGGGAGGAGAGGCACTGGAGCAGGTGGAACCTGGAAGAGGGGGCATGGTGTCCTTAGCACTCAGCTGTGAAAAGCTTTTCTGCCTCCTGGATGGGCTGTTTCAGGGAGTTGGGGCCCAGCCTTCTCATGGCCCTGGGAGCAGAGTGTCACTGTGTGCTGGGGTGGGGCCGCAGCGCCTGTGTCACCTCGTGAGACCTGCAGTGGGAGTGCGAGCATGTGAGGTGTGAGGGAGAGTGTCTGGGTGTGCATGTGAGACTGGGACTGGGGCTGGGACTGTCCAGGACCCCACTGGAGAGCTCCCTGAGGAACCCACTGCATCCACACCCTCTGCTGGTCCCAGGACCAGCAGTGGGCCCAGAAGAAATGCCTAGTGAGGCTCCAGTTCCCCATAGCTTCTTTCCCCAGGTGGGGTGACCATGTGGGATGCAGAAGGGACATCAGGTTTAGGGAGTGGAGGGTTATGGAATATGAGACCCAGGCCACATTCCAGCCTGGGTGTCCTGGGAGCTGGTAACCAGGATGTAACCAGGATTCCCCTGGGGCACCTGCTGCTGTCCCCTCCCAACCAGGATGCTGGGATTATCCCATCCGGCTGCCTTGCCCCCAGGACCCCTCTGTCTTCTGCCACAACCACCCCCCACTTCCCACGGCAGGCTCTCCTCCCTGAGGCTTGCTCTCACTCCCTGACCAGGGCTTCCTGGTTCTGGACCTCAAGAACCCTAGGAGACTCTCTCTGGGGGAGACCAGGGTGGACCCAGGCAGCCATACATAATCACCCCCAGTAAGAAGTGGGACCACAGAGGAAAGGGCACAGGTCCTTCCTCTGTCTCCACACAGTCCAACCTCCCTGGAAGGGGTTCCTCCTGCTCACTGATCCTCACTTCCAGAGTGCCTGGGGGGGGGGGGGAGCGGCAGGAGGAGGCAGGAAATGGAGCAGGAGACAATCATGAAGTCAGAATTTTAGGGCTAGAAGACCATATCCATCATTTGGTCCCATGGCTCAAACATTTTGTGGGGTCATGGCCCCCCTGAGAATCTAATAAAAGTTAAGGAACTGTCCTCAGAAAAATGTGCACACAAACGAGTCCCACCCGGGCATCCTTGTGAGACCTCTGGAGGTTTTACTGGTAGGGAAATCAAGGCCCAGAGAGGGAGGGTGGCTTGCCCAGAGTTCATGTTAATTTGTGGTAGGGCCTGAGAGTGTGGAAATATCAGAGGCTCAGAATATCTGGCAGTGGCCTGGACACCCCCCCCCCACCTTACACACACACATAACAGGGGCAGGAAGGGGACTATTTCCAGGGAGAGGGAGCCTCTGAGGGGATTGTTCAATGTGCAGCAGACAGGTCCAATCCAGTTCCCGGCAGCTGGTGCCCAGGGGCATGTGGCTGAGCTAAAGCCTCCCAGCCCCAGTGCTCTGAGGCTGCCTGGACACAAGGCTGGGCTACAGTAGACTGCCCTGTGGGGGTGGCCCGGCTGCTCATCAGCCACACATTGCCTCCCCCAAGCCTCGCCTCGAAGTCCCCCAAAGGTGACCTGTGGGGGCATTATGCTGCTCCCTGCCCTGCTTTTTGGGATGGCATGGGCACTTACTAACGGGTAAGTGGCCCACCCTAGGGACTCTCTAACTAAGGTTCTTTTCCTCCTGCCCCATGACTGGGACCCTCCTGGGCAGTCAGACCACCCTCCCAACCTCAGCCTCCTCTGCAGTTCACTAACTTCCCTGGGAAATTGGCTCTTTCAGGAGCAGGGGTCATAGGACAGGGCTTCTTGGTGACAGGGGATAGTGGCAGCAGTTCTCATTCCCCACCCATGGGTAGGCGGTGGTGTGAGCAGATGGAGACCATCCTGGTGGAGGAGGAAGTGACCCCCCGTCAGCAGGACCTGGTGCCCTGCACCAGCCTCTATCATTGCCTGCGCCTGGGCTGGCAGCTGGACCTGTCCTGGAGTGAACGTGCCGGGCTCTGTGCCATTTACAAGTGAGTGAGGGTCAGAGTCTGGGCTGGCTGCCCAGCAGGAGAGACGTGGGTCTGGGTGGGTTCTCAAAGGGCAGAGCATGTGGGATGGGGGTGATGGATGAGTGGGCACCACTGAGAACAGCCCATGGAGATGCTTGATGCCTCCTGCCTGTGCCTACTCTCCAGTCAGCCTCCCTAAGGTGATCTCATGGGAAAATGAAGACCAAGGAGGGAAATTACATGATAGTCACTCAGAGAGCAGGTGACCAGATTGAATGCCCGTCCCAGGCCATTCCCAGGGCTAGGGCTGGGCTGAACACTAACATCTTCTCCCTTCCACCTGCGCCATGGACCCAGGCCCCCAGAAACACGGCCTGTTGCATGGAACAGGACAGTGAGGGCCTGCTGCCCAGGCTGGGGGGGCCCCCACTGCACACTGGGTAAGTGCCTGAGATGAGCCCAGATCTGCTGTGTCATGGAGGTAGCAGGCTGCCTGGGGAGGGAAACTGGGTCCAGGCTGACTGACTGGGTCCGCCCCATTCTCTCTCTGTACCCAACATAGCCCTTGCAGAAGCCAGCCCCCAGGGTCACTGCTTTGCCACATGGCAGTGCCAGCCTCAGGCAGGCTCAGCTAATGCTTCTGCAGGAAGTCTGGAGGAGTGCTGTGCCCAGCCTTGGGGACACAGCTGGCAGGATGACCTCTCTCAGGCCTGCCTCAGCTGCTCCAGACAACAACTCCCAGGTGTGTCCCCAGCCTGCCAATAGGCACAGTCCCAGCTGTCCCCTGCTGTCCCCCTAGGCACTCCCACGTGGAGTTCTTGAGCTCTGGGCCTTTCCACAGGGCCAATGCCCATTCCCCTGTCGTCTCAGATGAGTCACCTCCCATCTCCTGCCCACCAGAGTGACCATGACTGTCCACCTGCCTCCTGCTTCCTCTGCCCTCCTCCCCCACAGTCAGAGGCTCACGGTGGTGCATCTCCCCCAGGCAGCACCCCCTCTCCAGCCCTCCTGCAGCCCCTGGCAGGGGCCGTGGCCCAACTCTGGAGCCGTAGCCAGCGTCCCTCGGCCACCTGTGCCACCTGGTCTGGCTTCCACTACCGCACCTGTGATGGGCGCCACTACCACTTCCTGGGCCACTGCACTTACCTGCTGGCCGGTGCTGCTGACTCCACCTGGGCTGTCCACCTCAGGCCCAGGGACCATTGTCCCCAGCCTGGGCGCTGTCAGTTGGTGAGGAGGGAGAGGGGGATGGAGACAGGGAGGAGCTGGATTTGGGAGGAAGAGAGCCGCTGACCACCTCACCCCTTACCGGTCTCTCCCAGGCCCGGGTGATGATGGGACCAGAGGAAGTGCTGATTCAGGGTGGAAACATCTCTGTGAATGGGCAGCTGGTACCTGATGGGGAGTCTCAGCTGCTCCCCGGTAAGGGACAGTCTGCCTGTGGGGCTCAGAAGGGCAGCAGAAGGGGCGGCGGGGGACTGAGCTTGCTGCTGCCTCCCCACCCCCACTGCTGCTGGGAGGCATTTGGAAATGAGGGAGCCAGCTGAGGAGCCAGAGGTCCTGGACCTCGTTCCCTGCCCCACACCTGCAACCCACCCCCACCAGCCCCCTCACAAGGTGACCTTGGGAAAGTCCCTCTACTTAACTGCTCGACCTCTCTGAGCCTCAGTTTCCCCACCTGCCTCCCACAGCGCTGTGAGGAAGGCACTCTCCTACCAGAACTCTGTCCTGGTTGGGGTCCATGGAGTGAGGTGGGAGTGGGGGTCTGTGTGCGTGCCATCACTCTTTCCAGACACCCAGTGTTAGTGAACTTCTCACGGAGGGCGCGATGTATGAAGGGAATGCAGTGCAGGGCTCTCTGGAACCGTGAAGCCTTCCCTCGTCCTCCCTTCCCTGGGCAGTCTGAGCCCTAGTGCGATGGTGGGAGGGGTGGGGAGTGTGACCCCCACTTCCCCTGCCCAGGGCTGAGCTTGCAGTGGCGAGGGGACTGGCTGGTGCTGTCAGGGGGCCCGGGGTCATTGTGCGGCTGGATAGGTCCAGTTCGGTCTCCGTGGACCACGAGCTCCAGGGACAGACTCAAGGCCTCTGTGGGGTCTACAATGGTCGGTGTGAGGGTAAGTGGGGGGATATATTGTTGCTGGTGGAGTAGGGAAGGGGACACCTGAGACTTCAGGCGTAGCACCTCCCTCCCGCTCCCCCAGATGACTTCTTGGAGCCAGGAGGGGGGCTGGCTGCGTTGGATGCCACCTTTAGGAATTCCTGGAGGCTTCCTGACTCGAGGTGAGATGCAGCCCTCAGGGAGCCTGGGCTCCCTTGCTCCCCACCGGCTCATCCACGCCTAGCTTCTCCGACACCTCCAAGCCTGTTCTGTGTCCTGCAAGTGACAGTTCCTGGGGCTCTCCCGGGTCCTCAGGGAAGGAAAGGCAGCTCAGGGTCCCGTGGGAGCTCAGTGTCAGGTGCTGCCACAGCTCCAGCTGCCTGCCTGAACTGACCACCCAGGACACACATTCACTGACCTGGTCACCAACCAGTTTTGGTTAGCTAGTCATCAAACCTCCCGCCTGTGGGTTGACAGTGACCCCAGCTCCCCTGCCCCCACCTGGGCTTGCCACTTTGCTGCTTCCCTCCCTCCCCAGCCCCAGCCTGAGCCCCAGGGTGATATCTGTGCTGCTAGTCATGACAGTGGAGCTTTGGAGCAGCCAGGAAAGCAGTGGCTATTTTCCTGGTGTCCTTGTTAATGTGCCTCACCCTGCCCCCTGGCCTGACTCCCAACTGTCCCCAGCCTGGGTGTCTGGATGCGGTGGAGGCAGCCCAGGGCTGCGAAGAGCCTCTGAGGGGCACAGAGGCGGGCGTGGAGGCTGGCCTGCTGCGGGCTGAAGCCCAGGATGTGTGCCACCAGCTGCTGGACGGTCCATTCAGAGAGTGCCATGTCCAGGTATGAGTGGGGGTGGGGGTGTGTGGAGGTGGTGTCTGGCACCGGAGGGGCCCCAAAGAGGGCGTGCTAAGAAGGGGCCGAATGGGGAACCTGGTTCTGCCACTAGATTGTTTTGGATCGTTGGCCAAGTGATCCTCCTCTGTGTCCTGGGTGTTATCTCTGGGGAGTGAGAAGGCTCGTGTGTATGATCTCTGAGGTCCCTTCCAGCCCTCCTCTGATTGGTTATAAATCAGGGTGGGATAGAAGCAAGAGGAGGGGATGCTGGAGAGTGTTGCAGGAGGCTGGTTGGCTGAGGAGCTGCCCTTTCTCGGAAGGTTCCCCCTGCTGAGTACCCGAGGCCTGCCTCTTTGCCTACTGTGCCGGGCCCCAGCGGGCAGCGGGAGAGAGGGCCGCCGGCAGGCTGTGTGTGACACCTTGGCCAGCTGTGCCCAGCGCTGTGCCAGGCAGCACACCCACGTGCTCTGGAGGAAGCCTGGCTTCTGTGGTAGGGCTCCTGCCGGTGCCTCCGGGCCTCCCACCCTGCAGGCTTGGGAATGGAGGGAGGGCCCTCTGTGACCCCTGCTTCTGAATGCTCTGGCACCCGCTGAGCCCCAGCGTGGCCTCCAGGCTCCTCACGGCCCACTCCTGTGCCCTCAGAGCTCCTGTGCCCTGGAGACCAGCAGTACTCGGACTGCGCCTCCGCCTGCCCTCCCAGCTGCTCCGCGGTGGGCGAGGGAGGGGAGGGGTCTTGCGGAGAAGAATGCGTGACCGGCTGCGAGTGCCCCCGCGGCCTCTTCTGGGACGGCGCCCTCTGTGTGCCCACCGCCCGCTGCCCCTGCGACCACCGACGCCAGCGCTACGCCCCTGGTGACACAGTGCGCCGGCTGTGCAACCCGTGGTGGGTCCGCCCGCCTTGCTAGTCCTTTCGCTGGGGTGGGAGACCGCCCGATCCACTCTGATCCCTCCCTTATGCTAGCTCCTCAACCTACCTTCCCTTCTGGGGACCCCTCACAAGTGACCTGTGACCTCGCATGGCATAATTGGTGGCCCTGCTTAAAGACCTAGCAGGTGACCTCCACCAGCTGACCTCTAACTCTAACGGGAGGAGCGGGTGCTGGGGGAGGGAGGTCGTCTCTAGTTCAGCATCCTCCTCCCCAGGGGGACTGATCCAGAGGGCGCTCCCCCACCCCGTGTGCCCACAGTGTGCCAGGACGGCCTTTGGCTCTGCGCGCAGGCGCCCTGCCCTTGGGAGTGCTCGGTGGGAGGGGACGGGCACTACCACACCTTTGATGGGCGGAGCTTCTCCTTCCGTGGCAGCCCAGGTTGCCGCTCCATCCTGGTGCAGGTGAGCGGAGGACTAACTGGGCGGAGGGGGGGGGGGGGGGCGCGGGCAGCCGGCCGTGGGCAAATCAATACCAGCTAACAGCTAACATCACAGCCTCACCAAATTAGCCCGACCAAATATAGCAGGCCAATTTTTAAGTAGATAATTTTGCATGGCCCTCCAATGGATGTTATAAATATCCAAATGGCCCTTGACAGAAAAAAGTTCCCCACCCTAAAAGGCCCCTGGTAAGGCTGCTGTGGGGGAGAAATGACGGCGAAGAAACCACTAAATAAATGGACAAAGCACACACAGCCCTCCAGGGAAAAGCTGGGGGAGAAGGATCCTGGAGGGTGGATGGCTGGGGCAGACCGGAGTCTCCTCTTAGGGTTCTCACCGCGGCCTTAGGTTCTCATGAAAGTCCTGCTGTCATCGCCGCCGCAACCCAGGGCCACAAAACAAAATCCGTCCTCACAATCCTGTCTCACAGACTGGGCAAGTTGGGTTTGTCACAGCCTACTTCGTGCAAAATAACCCTAGGGCCAATAAGGGACCTTGTCTGTTCCCTAATAAAACTGGGTGACATCCCAAGTTCAGGCCTAGGCATGTTCTAACACACACAGACACAAACAGGCACAGATGACATATGCTCATACGTGTGCGTGTAGATTTAGCATGTGTATACGCACAGACACACATAGACATGAGCATAGATACCTGGGGGGAGGAAAGAGGGGAGCCATCTTGCCCCAACACGCAGATATATATATTCACACGTATGCACACACGCATTCACGTGTGCCCATGCACGTGTGAGTCTGGCTGGCCGGAAGGTGATCAGCACACAATGGGTGGGAGCTGCCTCCAGGTGTGTGCCCTAGGTGTCCTGTAGAACACCTGTGCTCGGGTCTGGCCACCCCCCCCCCATATTCCTCACTATCTGCCCCAGGACTTGGCCAAGGGGCAGCTGTTGATGGTGCTGGAGCATGGGGCCTGCGACTCTGGGAGCTGCCTCCACGCCATCTCTGTCATCCTGGGGGACACCCACGTCCAGCTCAGGGACTCAGGTAGCCTCGTCTCTCAGGGTACCTACCTACTGGGCCTTCTCTCCCAGCAGCCTCGGAACTGTGGCTAAGGCCCTGGCACCTGCTGTTACCGCTCCTCTCCCTACAGACTCTGGCTCGTTCCAGCACCTTCTGTCCACACTGCCCTGTGCTTTCAGTCCCAAACCTCCCCTCAGACTCCCCAAACCAAACTTGCTGCCTCCATTTCCCCTGACCTCCCACCTCTGAAGCAGACACGCAGGCCTTTGGAAAACTTCCAAGGTCAACTGTTCCATCTTTGGGGATCAGGGATGGGGGGTACAAGTTCTGAGAAGTTGGACACCAAGCTAGGCAGGCCCCTCCCCTCTCAGTTCTGGATGCCGAGTCCACATCCCTCCACCTCTCTTCCATCTGCGCCTCCTGTGCACCGACTCCGAGGCAAAGTAGATGCTTAGGGTGGTCCTTAGTGCACATGGGGGCGCCCAGGGGGAGTGGGTGACCTCCCAGGGCTCACGCCAGTTCCCCTCACTCCGTGGGCACCACTGTGACACAGGCCTCCCACCTCCTGCCCAGTCCTTTCCCTTCTTGCAGCCCCATCCTGCCTGTGCTGTCTCCCTCCCCGCACCAGCCCCGCCCAGCCCTGTGGACAGCTCCCTCACAGGCCCCTATTCCAGGAGCTGTCCTGGCCAAGGGGCAGGATGTGGGCCTGCCCTGGAGCGGCCCCGAGGGCCTCAGCGTCTCCCAGTCCTCCTCCATCTTCCTGCTGCTGCGCGGGCCTGGAGCCCAGGTCCCCTGGGGGGTGTCTGACCCTGCAGCCTACATTGCCCTGGACCCCCGCCATGCCCACCAGGTGTGCCAGGGGTAGGTGAGGGGCTGGGTAAGGCCACCGTGGGCCCGGATTTGACAATTCCATGGCCACTCTGGTGGCCCAGGTCCAGGGGCTGTGTGACCCCTTCACCTGGAACCAGCAGGACGACTTCCTGACACCTGCCGGCCATGTGGAGACCAGCATTGTTGCCTTCGCTAGCAAGTTCCAGCTGGCAGGCGAGGGAAGGTGCCCCGCAGAGGACAGCACCCCGCTTTCCCCCTGCAGCACCCACACTCAGCACCATGTTTTCGCGGAGACAGCCTGTGCCATCCTGCATGGCCCAGCCTTCCAGGTAGCTGGGGGCACTCCTCCTGCTCACACCTGTAAGATGGGGTCAATACCTGCCCTGCCCTTCTCCTGGGCTGTTGGGAAGGCCCTGCTCCCTGCTGTGGTAGGGCTTCTGAGCACAGGGCAGTGGCAGTGGGGACAGGAGGGGTCGGGAATCCATGGGGGAGGAGCTGATCCATTTCCTCTTCTTCCCTCAAGGAATGCCACAGGCTGGTGGACAGGGAGCCCTTCTACCTGCACTGCTTGGCAGCCGTGTGTGGCTGTGCCCCCGGCAGGGACTGCCTGTGCCCGGTGCTCGCTGCCTATGCTCGCCGCTGTGCCCAGGAGGATGCCCCATCTCCCTGGAGGAACCAGACCCTCTGCCGTGAGTCAGCTCAGTTAGCCCCCAATTTCCAGTCTCCTCTTCCCAGCTAGGAGGGATCCAAGAACGTTGCAGTGGGTAGGGGTGGGGAAGGGTCCCTAGGAGGACCTCTGACCTTGGCAGATGCTGCCTTCCCTCTTTCCGAGGCACAGGAGGTGGTGGGGTGGTCTGGAGGGGTGTGCAGAGTGGCAGTGGCTATGCCTGTTACCTGCTTGTGTCTCTGTGCCCAGCTGTCGTGTGTCCTGGGGGCCAGGAGTACCAGGAGTGTGCCCCAGTGTGCGGTCGAAACTGTGGGGAGCCAGAGGACTGTGGGGAGCTGGGCGGCTGTGTGGCCGGTTGTAACTGCCCCTCAGGGCTGCTGTGGGACCCCGAGGGCCAGTGTGTGTCCCCCAGTTTGTGCCCCTGCCAGCTTGGAACCCATCGCTATGCCCCTGGCAGTGCCACCATGAAGGACTGCAACCGCTGGTGAGGGCAGCAGCATTTGGTGGGGGGAGGGCAAGGAGCCTGGGTGAGGAGGTGGAGCTTAGAGGAAAGGGCATGGCGCCCACGCCCACGTGGGAGTGACAAGCACTGATAACCCTCCCTGGCTGTGGAGCACTTTCCTGAGCACCGTCTGGTTTAATCCCTTCATCCTCACAAGAGCCCAGTGAAGCAGGAAGTGGAAGAAGTGTTCCTATTTGCAGATGAGGAAACTGAGGCTCAGATAGGCTAAATGGCTTGCAGATAATGGCTTGTTAATAACGAAGGTCTAGAACCCAGACCTCTGAATCCCAGTTGATGTGGTCCAGAGGCTCTTCCAAGGGTTAGGGGGAAGTAAAGGCAAGTGTCATATCTGCGGAGGTGGAGCCAGGGCTTGGTGGGTGAACGTGAGATTTCAGTGATTCCCCTCCTGCCTGGGCTGGGAGTCGGTGGCTCACCATCTCTGCCCCTCCCAGAGCCCAGAGAATGGCCCCACTGGAGCTGGGGCAGGAAAGGGGGACAATGTCCTCCCCAGGTGTGGCTACATACTGGGAACAGCCTCAATCCCTGTGCTTGTAACAACTGGGGTATTGGGGGAGTGGGCGTTTGGGGCTTGGGACCCCTGGGTTCCTGAGCCTCTCCCGGCTCCGACCAAGCCCCTGGAGGTGAGGCCGGGCTCGGACCTGCCTCTCACCTCCCTCCCATGTCGCAGTGTCTGCCAGGACAGGGGCCTCTGGAACTGCACTGCTCGCCGCTGTGGCCCCCAGTGGGCATCCTGCCCCCATGAGCTTGTCTATGTCCCTTGTGCCTGCCTCCTCACCTGTGACAGCCCTGGTGCCAGCCACTCCTGTACCCCGGGCGGCACAGGAGACTGTGTCTGTCCTCCAGGCACCGTGTTGCTGGTAGGTCTGGGAGGGGGCTGCAAAGGGCACTGCCCTGCTCCCTTGGCTATCTGAAACAGTGGGCAGGGCATTGGGTTGTCCTCTAAGGTGCCCCTTGTCCTTGGCCTCTGCCCAGGACGAGCGCTGTGTGCCTCCTGAGCTCTGTCCCTGCCGCCATGGCGGGCGGTGGTATCCACCCAACGCTACCATCCATGAGGACTGCAACATCTGGTATGCCCAGCCCTGCGACCTGTAACCTTTGACCTTCTGACCCCTGGCTTGGGGCTGGGGTGATGGGTAGGGTGGGAGAACAAGACCGTCTGGACAGTGGGAACTCTCCAGGATCCCCCACGCTGAGGGTCTCTCTGGAGTTGCTTGGAACCTGCCAGTTGCCTCTCCTGGATACAGCTCTGGGTCCCTGTCCTCGTGACTCTGTTTCCCCTCCTTCCCTTGCCCACAGTGTGTGCCAGGGCCGGCAGTGGCACTGCACAGGCCAGCAGTGCAGTGGACGGTGCCAGGCATCGGGTGCGCCCCACTATGTGACATTCGATGGGCTGGCCCTCACCTTTCCCGGAGCCTGTGAATACCCGCTGGTGCGAGAGGCCGGCGGCCAGTTCACAGTCTCTGCCCAGAACCTGCCCTGTGGGGCCAGCGGCCTCACCTGCACCCAGGTCAGTGCGACTGCACAGCACCGCTGTGCACATGCTCAGAGGTGACTGTGACACCGAAGGGTGGCATTGCCAGGGAGGGGCACCCGGCATGGCCTCACAGCTCTGCCTGGGTGGCCGAGGCCCAGGGTTCTCCACGTCTCCCCCTGCTTGTCCAGTGCCGTGACCTTGGCTGGGAATCAGCATTCTGCAAGGCTCTGCGAAATTAGGGCCCAGAGAGGTCTAATGGCTTGCCCACGGTCATGTAGCTAGAGAAGCAACAGGAAGGTTGGAGGGGAGGCTGGGAAGACCCCATGGGGATCTGGGAGGCCTTCGACCCCAAGGATGGTCTCTCTTCCTCCACAGGCCGGGCAGTAACGGTGAATGGGATGAATGTAAGGCCCCCCAAAGTCTACACGGCCCCGGGGCTGAGCCTGCGCTGTGCTGGCCTCTTCCTGCTGCTCACCACACGCCTGGGCCTCACCCTGCCCTGGGATGGAGGTCAGGCCCCGCCCCTAACCCTCTGACCCTCACCTGCCTTACCCAGGGGTCCACCTCCCCCAGACTCCTCCTCCCTACAAGGGGTCAGAATTTCCACTAGTGTTTCTGTTCACTGTGAAACCAACACCCCCTCACCGAAGAAACAGAAAATACTGTTTCAGAGAGAAGACATGAAAATAAACGTCCTAACATCCCACCACCCAAACCAAGCAGTTAGTGTTTTAGAAATGACTGTTACTGAGAAATTGGAAACCAACCCCCCCCACTCCCCCCCCACCCCACCCCGTGGCCTCTGGCCACTGAGACCCCTGGGGCTGGTGAGTGTCATTCTGTCCTGGAGCCTGGTTCCCGGCTGGAATCCGGCTGGTTGGAAAATTTCCCTGTCCCCCAACCTGGGTTTGGTTAGAAGTGTAGGCTGCCATTCCTCACTGCTAGCCCCACTTTTCTTTCATCACCACCAGCCATGCCCCCACCAGAAAAAGAGTGAACTAGCTCCCCCTGTTGGGTGGCGGCATTCATGCAGATGGTCGGGCTGCCCACACAACAGCACCCTCGGTCTTCTCTCTGCTCTGGGCCCTGACGAGGGCCCCCGGGTCATTTGTGCACACAGTCGGCCCCCTGCTGCCCTCTCTGCAGGCACCCGGGTCCTGGTGCAGCTGTCCCTGCAGTTCCGCGGCCGGGTGGCTGGGCTGTGTGGAGACTTTGATGGAGATGCCAGTAACGACCTGCGGAGCCGCCAGGGGTCCTGGAGCCCAAAGCTGAGCTGGCCGCCCACTCCTGGCGCCTCAGTCCTCTCTGCCCCGAGCCAGGGGACCTGCCACACCCCTGCACCGTGAGCAAGGGCAGGAAATGGGAAAGGGAGTGGGGGGCAGCTGTAGACACCTGGGGGTACAGAGGCTGGGTGCTGCGGAGGGATCTGGCTGGTCCACGGTGCTGTGCCTACAGGTCAATGCCCACCGGGCCGCCTGGGCTCACTCCCGCTGCGGGGTGCTGCTGCAGCCACTCTTTGCCCAGTGCCACACGGAGGTGCCCCCACAGCAGCACTATGAGTGGTGTGTGTACGATGCCTGCGGGTGAGAGGGCAGGCCTGGGGACAGGGTGGGATGGGTGTGTGGCGGTGGAGAGGGGCTGCTGAGGCCGACTGATCTCTCCCACAGCTGTGATTCAGGAGGCGACTGTGAGTGCCTCTGCTCGGCCATTGCCACCTACGCAGACAAGTGTTCCCGGCACGGGCTCCCCGTGCGCTGCCGCAGCCAGGATCTATGCCGTGAGTGTGCCCTGCCCTCAGTCCCTGATGCCCAGTCCCACCACACTCAGCCAAACGTGCCCAGTTTGCTGCCCTCATTCACACTGCAAACAGCCTTGGGAGGGGCTCAGCAGGATCTCCACCGTGTGCCCGGTGACCTTCAGGGATGTCACCTTGGGCTGGCTCACTTGCGGCTTTTGCATCCTGATGGCCTTGCACCTTGGTGACCCAAGCCCCTCTCCTCTCCACCCAGCTCTGCAATGTGAAGGCGGCCAGGTGTATGAGGACTGTGGCCCCACGTGTCCCCCCACCTGCCATGACCACAGTCCTGAAGCTGGGTGGCATTGCCAGGCTGTCACTCTGCTGCATGGTGGGTAGGGTCAGAATGGGCAGAAGGGAGGGGGCACCGGGACAGGGAAGGGGCCACAAGGCCACAGTGACGGCTGGGGTGAGGGCTGCTGTTCCCTTTGCTCCAAGCCCTGCCCTCTGTGACCTCAGGAGGAGTCTGCTTGGAGCCGGCTCTCTGTCCCTGTGAGTCCGGGGGCAGCTTCTTCCCACCCGGAGCAGTGCTGCGGAAGGACTGTGGGAACTGGTGAGTGGGAGCCTTGGGGGAGCCCCATGCTCCTGGGCTGGCCCAGAGCTGTGATTGATCCCAGGACATCCTGTGTTCAGCACGTGCCAGGAAAGTCAGTGGCTTTGTGAGGGTGACGGTACCCGCTGTGAGGAGCCCGTGCCTGGCTGTGCAGAGGGAGAGGCCCTGTGCCAGGAGAGTGGGCACTGTGTGCCCCATGAGTGGCTCTGTGACAACCAGGACAACTGTGGCGATGGCTCAGATGAGGAGGGTGAGTGTCCTGGCTGAGTGACAGTCAGTCAGTACTACGTGTCCTAGGGCAGCTTTCCAAGCTGCTGCCCCCGTTACCAGCAGCTATGACTGTAGGCAGGGGTGTTCCGGTCTTTCTGGGAGAGGGACTTCTCTGGCACCCTTTGTTGGCATCCTGAGCCTGCCTACCTGCCCACACCAGGCTGTGCCACTCCAGGCTGCAGGGAGGGGCAGATGTCTTGCAGTTCCGGCCACTGCCTGCCCCTGGCCCTGCTCTGTGATGGACAGGACGACTGTGGCGATGGGACAGATGAGCAGGGCTGCCCATGCCCCCAGGACTCTGGCCTGTGCTGACGGGCGCTGCCTGCCCCTAGCCCTGCTCTGTGATGGACACCCTGACTGTCCAGACGCTGCTGACGAGGAATCCTGTCTGGGTGGGTGGTCCCTGCTCCCACAGGGCCCATCTTGTGAGCCCCAAACTGCCTGCCTCCTCTCCTTCCCCAGCCCAGGTTCCCACTGGGAAGTTGGCACCTGTGGGTGCGTGAGTGGGAGCACCCCAAACAGTAAGGACAAAGTGCAGTGCCCTGGGGCCAGCTCCTCCGTTCTCTGGCTGCAGGGCAGGTGAACTGCACCCTTGGGGAGGTGTCCTGTGTCGATGGCACCTGCATGGGGGCCATCCAGCTGTGTGATGGAATCTGGAACTGCCCAGATGGAGCAGATGAGGGACTTGGGCACTGCCCTCTCCCCTCACTGCCCACCCCCCCTGCTGGCACCTTTCCCAGCCCCTCTGCGGGCTCCTGGGAGATGGCACCAACTCCCCTGGCCAGCACCAGCCCTGGTGAGTCTCCAGGGGGAAAAGGGGTGAGAAAGCTGGAGTGTGGGGGTGGGGCAGGGGGCATCTCTGAGGGAGGATGTGGAGCAGGGGCTGGGGCCGAAGGAGCAGGGCACTGACTCAGCCTCCTGAAGACACCAGAATGAAAGAAGTGAAGGTGTTTGAGGTGGGGGGCGCGTTGAAAGAGTCCAAACCGTATTTCCTGATATTCAAGGCCCCCTCTGAGCTGAGGGGAGGCTAATGGAAATTCCTGGACGAGGCGGGCTACCTTTTGGAAAACCGATAGGGCAGCAAAATGCGGGAGCGAATGGACTTGGGGAGGGGTCGGAGGTGGGGTGTGGGGGGCTCGGGTCAGGGACGGGGCGGGCCTGCAGCCTGAGCCGAGCGGGTGGTGGAGAAGGAAGGGCCAGGCCCGCTGGGGAGCCCTGTCTCTCTGCGGAGTCTAGCGCGGTGCCCGCTGCAGCGCCCCCTGGCGGCCCCTTGGAATTCCCGTGCGGCAGCGGCGAGTGCACCCCGCGGGGCTGGCGCTGCGACGGCGAGGAGGACTGCCCCGACGGCAGCGACGAGCGCGGCTGCGGTGGGCCCTGTGCGCGCCCCCACGTGCCCTGCGCCAGCGGCCCGCACTGCGTGGCCCCCGCGCAGCTGTGCGACGGCGTGCCCCACTGCCCCGACGGCTCGGACGAGGGCCCCGACGCCTGCGGGGAGCCCCGCCTTCGTTCCCCGCGGCTGGGCTGGCGTGCCAGCTAGAGAGCGACTTAGGTTTGGGGCATCAGAGTCTCCTTTGATCTTCATGAAGCTCTCTTTGAAAACTCTTGCCCTTCAGCCCAGGCCCAAGGGAGAGAAGAAAAGGGCTTTTGTCTTTGCCTACATTTGGGCAAGAAAGAAGAAAAAGGGGGCGGCTTTCTGGGCACGGGGAGTGGGCCTGTTTGGAGGGCTACCCCCAGCTCCTCCCCACCAGACTTGGGGATTCCCTTTGTGCCCCTTCACGTCCAGCCCCCTCCCTGGGGGAGGGGAGGTGACTGTTCACACCTGGGCCTGGCTGCCCCTCCTGGACCCCTCCCTAAAGCATCTCTGAGCCAGATGTCGGTCCCATGACGGCTCTGCCCCCCCCCCCCAGTGCCTCTGGATCCCTCTGCCAGCCCCTCCCAAGGAGAGAGCCAGAGGGGTAGGGGCACAGGAGCCCAGCAGGATACTTCTCATGCCCACAGGCTCCACCCAGAGGCCCCCATGCGGGGACCTCTTCCCCTGTCCTTTGGCTCCCCAGCTGTGCCTGAACCTTGAGCGGCTCTGTGACAGGATCCCCGACTGTCCCAAGGGCGAGGATGAGCTGGCCTGTGGTATGGAACTTGGTTTCCCTGATGGAGGCCAAGGCTGGTGGGGGGGTGGGGTGCAGGAAGTGATTCTCACTCCACACCTGACTGCCTTTTCTCTCCTCTTCCCCTCAGAGGGGCTGCCAGTCCTGGGAGGCCCCAACAGGACAGGGGTTCCCTGCCCAGAGTACACCTGCCCAGGCAGCCTCTGCATCGCTTTCCAGCTGGTGAGGGGGAGTGGTAGTGCAGGGGGCAGAGCCACACAGCCAGAAAGGGGCCCTGACCCGGTCCCTCCCCAGGTGTGCTACAGGAAGCCTGACTGTGACCTGGCAGGGGATGCAGAGCTCTCCCCGGAGGAGCAGGGCTGTGGGGCCTGGGGACCCTGGAGCCGGTGGGGGCCCGTGCAGCCGCACCTGTGGGCCCAGCGTGCAGGGCTGGAGCCGCCGCTGCTCCCCGCCCCAGCTCCCTGTGCTGCTCCCCGTGCTGCAGCTCTGCCCAGGCCCTGAGCACCAGACTCAGGCCTGCTTCACGGCTGCCTGCCCAGGTGAGGGGCTGGGCACCTGGGAGGGCAGTGAGGTGAAGAAGGCCACCCAGACCTCACGGTGCCCCTGCCTGTTCGGCCCCTCCTCATAGTGGATGGCGAATGGACCTCCTGGTCTCCTTGGTCCCTCTGCTCTGAGCCATGCAGGGGCACCATGACCCGGCAGCGACAGTGCCACCCACCTCAGAATGGGGGCCAGGCCTGCAGCAGGCTGCCTGGGGGCCCTCACAGCACCCGCCAGAGCCTTGAGTGGAAGGGAGGAGGGCGCGGTGTGGGGAGTGTGGAGAGGCTGGAGGGGTCTCACCTTCTCAACCTCTGGTTCTTGTTTTTCTCAGGGCCCTGCCCTCAGGATGGCTGCCCCAATGCCACCTGCTCTGGGGAGCTAGTGTTCTGGCCCTGTGCCCCCTGCCCTCTGACCTGTGATGACATCTCAGGTCAGGTGGTGTGCCCCACTGACCGGCCCTGCGGCAGCCCAGGTGGGGGCACTGGGCTCAGGGAGTAGGGGCATGCCTTCGGAGCTGAGCTCTCCGTGGGGGCGCCTTACCCTGGACCTTCCCTAGGCTGCTGGTGCCCCAAAGGGCAGGTGCTGGGCGATGAGGGGCAGTGTGTGTGGCCTGGACAGTGCCCCTGCCTGGTGGACGGTGCCCGCTACTGGCCTGGGCAGCCCATGGAGGCTGAATGCCAGCTCTGCATCTGCCAAGACGGGCGGCCCCAGAGCTGCCAGCCCAGCCCAGCCTGCTCCAGTGAGGCCTCACCCTTGCCCTGCCCCAGGGGCCCCTCCCAGCTGGGCACCCACCCCTCCTCCGGCGCTGACTCTTGGTCCTTTCTTAGTGAACTGTGGCTGGTCCCCCTGGTCCCCCTGGGCTGAGTGTCTGGCTCCCTGCAGGAGCGAGAGCATTCAGTGGTCCTTCCGGAGCCCCAGCAACCCCCGCCTCTCCGGCCGAGGCCTCCACCGCAGAGCCCGCAGGTACTCGACACCCACCGGGAGTGCAGGGGCCTGGACCCCCCAAGGAAGCTGCCTGGGTGCCCTTTGTTAGGCCAGGTGCATCCACATTCTCCACAGACCCCACATGAGGAGTGCCCGTTAGTCTAAAGCCCAGGAGTTCCAGCACGTCTTTGGGGAACCCTGGTCTTCTCCTACCTCAGTCCGATGCCCTCTAGGTCCCAGAGGGGATGCCAGGAGCCCACAGATGCAGCTGGGCGAGTCCAGGGGTCCAGGGGTGGGCCCCGGTCCTCTGGTTTGCATCCTGCGCCTCTGGAAGGACCTGGGTGTGGTTAGAGGCCGTAGCCTTCCTGCCCAGCCCCCTGTGGGACGGGCCCACTGGCCAGTCGCAGCTTCTCAGGTGCAGGGGTGGGGTTCAGGTGACAGGCTGCCCCTCTCTTCCCAGGTGCCAGACCCAGCCCTGTGAGGGCTGTGAGCAGCTCGGCCAGGCCCACCGGGTCGGGGAGCGCTGGCGAGAGGGCCCCTGCAGGGTCTGCCAGTGTCTGCACAATGGCACAGCCCACTGTTCCCCCTACTGCCCCCTGGCCAGCTGCCCCCAGGTGAGGGGCATGGGGGCGGGGCAGCATGGCAGGGAAGGGGGTGGGGAGGGGAGCGGAGGGGAGTGTGTGAAGACCAGGGTTGGGGCAGCTGATGGACCGGGTTGGGAACAGAGGTCCGCAGGTGGCCAGCTCAGCACATCCGGCCCGTCTCTTATGCCCACAGGACTGGATCCTGGTAGAGGGAACAGGGGAGTCGTGTTGCCACTGTGCCCTTCTGGTGAGTGGGTCTAGGGGATGGCAGAGGAGCCCCAAGGGGAGGAGGACGGCCAGGATTCGGAGAAAACCGGAGGTGGCAGCACCCGGCACTGCTCCAAAGCCTGGGACACGCTCTGGAGGGCTCGTGAGTCCTGCCTGGGGAAGGGGAGCCTGCAGACCTCACCCCTCCCGTCCTGCACCCTCAGGGAAGGGGCCGGTGAGGAGTGTGCCAGCCTGTGAGGCGCCGCACCCAACTCCTGGGGAATCCGTGCAGGCAGCGACCATCACCCCCACATTCCAGCCTGAGGCCACGGTCCTGCGACCAGGAATGGCAGCTGTGACAGTGCTCCCCCCCCACCCGATGACTCCAGTGGCCTCTGCCAGTAAGATCTCGGCCTTCTGCCCACAAAGCCAGAGCCTCCCTGCAGCGTCCTGGTGGGGGACAGAGGCTCTGGGAGGTTGGCCGCTTTGGTCAAGGTCACACAGCTCTGGGTGAGGTCAGGGTTTTTGCAGGGCCAGGACTAGGACCCAAGCCTCTGGACATAGTTCACTACTTTTCCAGTCTCCTGAGAGAGGCAGGGAGTGGGCACACCAGCTGTCGGGAAGAGAGGTTGGGGCTGCTGGGAGGTGACTCGGAGGGAGGACAGGGTGGGCCTGTCTGGTCAGCTGGCCGTGGTGGTGCCCACAGGCCAGAGCGTTGCCCCAGGGCCCTTCCTGTCCATGCGGTGCAGCCCAGGCCAGGTGCCCTGTGAGGTGCTGGGCTGCGTGGAGCAGGAGCAGCTGTGTGACGGGAGGGAGGACTGTCTGGACGGCTCCGACGAGAGGCGCTGTGGTGAGCTTGGGGCCTGCAGGGCGCCCCAGAGGGTCTGGTGTACTGTGGGTTATGATGGCAAGAGGGCTTTAGGTTTGGGGAAGTCTCCGCCCCCCATTTTGAGCTCATATGGAATGCATCTATCATCCGTGCATTCATTATCCATCCATCTATTCATTCATTTCACCCATCCACCTACCCATTCACCCATTCACCCATCCACCTACCCACTCACCCACCATCCATCCATCCATCGAAAGTAGGTCACTATGCTCAAAGCCTAGTCTTCCAATCAGAAGAGAGACCAAGTGTTAGCCAATCACAAGAAGGAGCACCCCAGGGAGCACCCATTCAGGAAGGGGGTACCTGAGGAAGTGAACTGCTCCTTTAGACACTGTGGCCCCTCTGGAGACTGTGAGAGCCTGTGCAGACCCCACGGTCTCACCCACAATGTACCGGGTGTGGGAGGCTCAGGAGAGGGAGGCCAGGGCCTTGGCCAGCCAGCTCTCTTCTGCCCTTGCCTGAGGTCGGAGGGGCTCAGTTTATCATACAGCCAGAATCCCTTATCCTTTCCCCCTCCCCTCCCCATCATGGGCAGCGAGCACTGTGCCCTTCACGGTGCCCACCACGGCCCTGCCTGGGTTGCCCGCCTCGAGAGCCCTCTGCTCCCCCAGGCAGCTGACTTGCGGTAATGGGGAGAGCCTGCCCACGGAGCGGTACTGTGACCTGCGGCCCGACTGCCAGGACGGCTCAGATGAGGAGGGCTGTGGTGTGTGCCAGGCTGGGGGGCACTCCTGAGGGCCCCACTGCAGAGTAAGCCCCCTCTGAGCCTAGCCCGCCTGTCCCCCGTAGCGGACTGCAGGCTGGCGCCCTGGTCTGGCTGGAGTCCTTGCAGCCTGAGCTGTGGCCTGGGCGTCACCTTCCAGCGCCGGGAACTGCTGCGGCCTCCCCTGCCCGGGGACAGCTACCTGCCTGGCCAGCTCTGCCGCCAGCCCTGCTTCGTGCAGGCCTGCCCAGGTAACCAGCACCCAGACCCTCAGGCCTCCTCAGCCCCCAGCAGGGACACGGGGGTGGATTCCCATCAGAGACCCGCGCCACGGAAATGTCCCTGCTCTCTTTGGGACCTCAGCGTCCAGTCTCCTCTCCAAGACTTTAGGAGGACAGCCCCTTCTGATGTCACAGCCTCGCACCTCCAGAGGGCTTGTCAGGAAGCCTGCCCTCCCTCCTCTTCCTGCTCAGTGGCCCTGGACAGGTCCCTGACATGCCCGAGTATGGGAACTAGAGTAACAGGAGCTCCCACCTGGGTGAGGGTAACAGGCTGAGCCACGGGTCCTGGGCTCTATGCCCAGGCCTTGGAGCCCTTCTGTTCTGTGGATCCCCCACCCTGCCATGCATTGCTTCCAACACGAGATCTCTTCAGCCCCCAAGTCTGGCCTCCTAAACCGGCTTCCAGATGCTGCCACCAGGGGGCGCCCTGCACCAGCCCCGTCCCAGCTCATTGCCAGGGACCAGAGACTTTATCTCCTGAGACACCTAGAGATCTTTGCCCAGGTCCCCCACCCAGGGAAGGTTTCCTGGGACAGGAGAGGAAACAGTGGAGTCCCCAGGGTGCTGCCCTAAGCTGCCCCACTGGCTGGTGGCTGTCCAGGTTCCTCTCTGCTGGGCCACCCGCTCTCTCTAGCACTTTCCCTTGGGCTGGGCTGGTCCAGCCCCACTCTTCCTTCCCTGCAGTGGCTGGGGCATGGACTGAGTGGGGAGCCTGGGGACCCTGCAGCGTCTCTTGTGGGGGTGGTCATCGGAGTCGCCAGAGGAGCTGCGTGGACCCCCTGCCCAAGAACGGTGGTGCCCCCTGCCCAGGGGCCTCCCGAGAAAGGACGCCCTGTGGCTTGCAGCCCTGCACAGGGGGCACAGGTGAGGGGAGCGGGGGGGGGGGTCAGAGGGTGGGACCCTGTGGGGTGGGGCCGTTGGGGTGTCTCTGGGCCTCCTGGTGCCCACCCCACCTGGTGCCCGTCTCCCACCAGACTGCGGGCTGGGCTGTGTGCATGTCAGTGCTGCACTGTGCCAGGAGGGGCTGGTGCCCCGTGCCCACCCTCCTATCTGGATCCTGAGGCCAACAGAAGCTGCAGTGGGCACTGTCTGGAGGGTGAGGAGCACCCAGCAAGCAGGGGTGCTGTGGACAGAACCCTCGGGGAGAGTGTGGGGCCCCCACCCATGCCCACCTACCCTCAGTCTCCAGCCTCCCCACAGGGAACTGAGTGCCCCCCCTACACCCCAGGGTGCCGCCGTCCCCCTGGGCTCCTGCTCCATGACGAAGGCTGCCTGCCCCTCTCCGAGTGCCCCTGCCTGGTGGGCGGACAGCTGAAGCAGCCCGGGCTTCCCTTCCTCCTGGACGGCTGCAGCCGGTGGTGAGGGCGGCTGCTCCGTGGGAGGGCCCGGGTTAGGGGACGGTCTCCTCCCCACCGCACCCTCTCAGCCCAGGTCTCCGTGGCCTCTCTCCCCTGCAGCCTGTGTGAGAGGGGGGCGCTGCTGTGCGGACCAGGGGGCTGCCCCGTGCCCTGCGGCTGGTCAGCGTGGTCCTCCTGGGGCCCCTGTGACCGCTCCTGTGGCTCCGGAGTGAGGGCCAGGTTCAGGTGTGCAGGATAGAGAGGAACGTGGGAGAAGGAAGGGCAGGGGTGTGGGGAAGGGGGCAGCCGGCTGCGCAGGGCCCGTGGTGGCGGCTGGAAGATGGGTGGACAGATGAAGCAGTCAGGAGTGGGGGCCAGGGACAGAGCAGCTGCCCAGCCTGGCCCTCTCCCCAGGTCTCCCTCCAACCCTCCGGCTGCTTCTGGGGGTGCCCCTTGTGAGGGAGACATGCAGGAGCTGCAGGCTTGCCACGCCGAGTGCGGGACAGGTAGGTCAGGGGCCACCACCACCCCCCCCCCCCACGCCTGCCTTCCTCCTCCCAGCTCCTGCCCTGGGAACACGCGGAATTGACACGCGTGTCAGCAGAGGCTCCCCATCCATCCCAGAGGCAGCCCTGGAACTGACTGGCTTGATGTGTGGGGCTTTGGTGGGAGGCCAGGGGCCCAGCAGTGACCTCCTGCCGCACAGACAGCCCAGGTGTCATGAGCAGGCTGGCCTGGGGGGGGCAGGGCATGGGGTGAGGCTGAACCTGTCAGCTGTGGGTGTCAGGCTGGGGGAGGCGGCCAGGAGCACATGGAGGCCAGACGGAGGTTTCAGGGGCCCCTCAGGAAGAGTTGGTGCCAGCGGTCTGTCTCGCTGGTGAGCGGGTGGAGGGGACAGAGGAGAGGGCAGGAGAGTTGGGGGGCAGGTGCAGGTCCCAGGGTCTGGGCCAGGCTCTCACAGCAGGAGCGGGAGGAGGGGTGGTGGAAAGTGGCTGCTGGTGAGCTGAGGGGTCTGCGGGTCTCTGCAGGTTCCGGTGAGGAGGCTGAATGAAGGGCAGTGGCTTGGAAGGCTCCGGGGAAACATGAGGATGGGTAGTAGACATGGGGGGGGGGTCCCAGAGGAGCAGGCTTTGCCTGGCCTTGTAGCTTCTCAGACCCGACCCAGGTCCCCAAGCCTCCCAGCCCTGCCAGGACCTCTGTACAGGCCTGCCCTCTCCCCGCAGAGGCACCGGGCTGGACGTCCTGGGCACCCTGGTCGGCCTGCTCCCACACCTGCCTTGCCCCTGGAGGGGGCCCAGGCTGGCCCAGTCGGTCCAGGCTCTGCCCCTGCCTGGGGAACACATCCTGCCCAGGCCACTCAGGAGGAGCCCTGCAGTCCCCCTGTGTGCCCAGGTATGCCCCATCCGGTCCCTGGGGTAGCCTGGGTGCCAGAGTGGGGTGAGGAGCAAAGGAGAAGAATGACCCCTTGGGTAGGGTCTAAACACCTGGGGTGTGAGGGGCAGACCTGGTTTGTGTCCTGAAGTCCCCCCCCCCAAAGCTCAGCATGAGGTGAACGGCGCGGGCCAGGCCTGAAGGGTGTTTGGGGCAGCCTTGGCAGTGTGGGGTTTGCGGGGCTGAAGCTACCCTTAGGACCCTGCATACCACACAGCCCCACCCCTCCCTGCTCCACCCCCTGCCACATCTCTGCACGTCCTGATGGTGGGCTTGGCTCTTCCTGGCAGTGCCAAGCACCTGGGGCCTGTGGGCCCCCTGGTCCACCTGCTCAGCGCCCTGTGATGGAGGCATCCAGACACGTGGGCACAGCTGCTCTGGCTCCACTGCTGGGGACGCCGAGTGCCAGGGACCCCACAGCCAGACCAGGGACTGCAACACGCAGCCCTGCACAGGTGCCGAATGCTCCCCCCGCCCCCCCCCCCACAGCCCCTTTCCTCCGCTCCACCTTCGCACATCCCTGGCCTCAGCTCCAGGACAGGCAAGGCCTTGAGCTAAGAGAGACTTTGCTGGGTCTCATCCAGCACCCACTCACTGGAGACCAGGTACCCGCTGTGGCCCGAGGGAGAGGGCCCTCTCCAGCTTCTTAATCCTGTCAACCGGCTGTCACCAGTCACCTGATGCAGGCTCCCCTCCACCCCTCCATCTCCTGCTCTCCCCTCCACCCCTGCTGAGACCAGCTCTGTCTTCCCATCCAGCCCAGTGCCCAGGGGACATGGTGTTCCGCTCAGCGGAGCAGTGCCATCAAGAGGAGGGTCCGTGCTCTCGGCTGTGCCTGGCGCAGGGCCCTGGGGTAGAATGTACCAGCTTCTGTGCCCCTGGCTGCACCTGCCCCCCTGGCCTCTTCCTGCACAATGCCAGCTGCCTACCCCGAGCTCAGTGCCCCTGCCAGGTGCATGGGCATGTCTATGAACCAGGAGAAGTGGCCCGGCTGGACTCCTGTAACAACTGGTAGGCCACCAGTGTCAGGATAAGGTGGGAGGGTGGGGCAGGGGCTTGGTGGCTCCAGAGATGGGCAGGTGTGGACTCACATGCCCTGGGAGTGTGTGTTGGGGTAGGGGGTGTTCAGCATGCCTCCCTGGTGCCATGCCTGGGCCCTGTAAATACCAGAGTGAATGAGATACTGTAAGGAATTGTCATGCCCATTTGACTTATAGGAAAACTGAGGCTCAGATAAGTGAAGTGATTTTTGATGTAACTAGAGCCTGGGGAGGGGCTTCTCACTTGTCTGTCCTCCAGTTACCTCCGCTTTTCTTTCTGAGTATAATTACCTGGGATCCACTAATTTCGGCTCAGAAACCTGGAAGCACCCAGAATTCAAAGCTGACACCAGGTCCTGCCAGCAGAGGGCGCGCTAACCCGTTCCCTCTTTTTTCTTTTCTCATTTTCCTTTCTTTCCATGTTACTTCATTTTCTTTTTTATTTTTTATCACCTGGCTCCTCCCCCAATTCTCTGCTTCATCCCCCCCCCACCCCTTTCTCTTTTGTTTTTTCTCTCGGATTATTTTTCTTTGACAAGTGGGCCCTAAAACATTTGCAGAAAAGTGAACGGGAAGAAAAGTACACGGTTTTCCTCCCCAGGAGACTCAAGTAGGGACCTACTCTCTCTGAATCGCTCCTGCCTGGGCCTGGAGTCACTCAAAGTCATTTCCAAACAGTGGTTCATACATACAAATGGAATACAATACGTGAAAAGGTGACTTCCTGATAGAATCCTGAGACCAAGGGCAGCACGGTGCCAGGGCATCAGGGAGCTCACAGAAGGTGCAATTCTGCTCCTGGTGACAATCCTGGGTTGCATAGGGCAACTCGCTTTGCTGCCCAGACCCTCGGTTTCTGTTCTGTGCGGCGGATGAGGTAGGCCGGCCGCCTCCCCCTGGGGCAGGTACCCAGAGCTCCAGGGGCCAGGGCTGACTGTGGCCACCTGGGGCAGGTACCCAGAGCTCCAGGGGCCAGGGCTGACTGTGGCCGCCATGGCCCTCTCTCCGCAACACCTGTGTCTCTGGCGAGATGGAGTGCACCTCAGAGCCCTACGCAGGTACCCCCAGGGCCCTCAGGGACCGGGGAGATGCTGGCCCCATTCAGAGATCAACCCTGGGGTTTCTCAATGGTGCCCTGGGGAAGTGGGGGTCCAGGGATGACTACACCTGCTTTCACATCTACTGTGCCCCTCCCCCCACTCCAACCTTGGCAGTGGCCTGTGGCTGGAGCCCCTGGACTCCATGGAGTCTCTGCAGCCGCAGCTGCAACGTGGGGATCCGGCTGCGTTTCCGGGCAGGCAATGCGCCCCCAGCTACCTTTGGGGGTGCTGCGTGCCAGGGCCCCAATATGGAGGCCGAATTCTGCAGCCTTCGGCCATGTCAAAGTGAGTGCTGGGACCGAGGTTCCAGAACCCTCCAGAGAGGAGCCAAGAACACTCCCGGTCAAATTTCTACCCCTCCCACCGTGCACCCCAAAAGAGGTACAAGGGCCTTCCCTAAGAGATGCCACAAAGATGTGGTCCCCAGGGAGCTCTGAGAGGGGGCCTGGAGGCCAGCCTTGCTCTAGGCTGAATCCCAGAGCCTCTGGCGAAGGGGTGAGGTCTCCTGGGGTGGGACGTGGGAAGGGAGAGGGTGCCCTATGGCGTCTGGGATCCAGGGGGAGAAAGTGCCCCGGGGTGTGGTGGGAGGAGAGGGTGGGCTGGGTGTTGGAGGGCAGGGCCTGCAGTGACCAGGAGCTGCTCCAGGTCTTGATGGGGAGTGGGGCCCTTGGTCTCCATGCTCCGTGCCCTGCGGTGGTGGCTTCCGGAACCGCACCCGAGGCAGTGGCCCGAACAGCCCCGTGGACTTCTCCATCTGTGGCCTGCAGCCCTGTGCAGGTGAGGGCTTCCCGGGGGACTCACCTCTCCACCACACCCCTGCCCTCAGTTCTCATCCCCACCTGGCCCAGGGCCCTGCCAGCCCCTCCCTGTCACCCCAGGGACCCCTCTCCCTGAGCTCCTGTGCAGCCCCATGGCCTCCCTGGCTGATGCCTCTCCAGGTTTGGGAGCCAGTGGGAGAGTTGAGTGAGTCTGGGCTGGGCTGTCAATTTCTGTGTCCCCAGGGCCGGTGCCTGGCATGTGTCCCAGAGACAAGCAGTGGCTGGACTGTGGCCAGGGCCCTGCCTCCTGTGCAGAGCTCGACGCCCCGGGCGGGACTAACCAGACCTGCCTGCCTGGCTGCTACTGCCCCCCTGGGGTGCTCCTGCTGGTGAGCAGCCTCCCTGCCTGACCGCCTCGGGGACTGGGGACTGTGCATGCAGGGAAGACACAGGGAGGCCTGGGCAGAGGCAGGGCCAAGGGTATGGGGCTGGAGACAGGGACACCCTGCAGAGGGTCTTCGGTACAACTGGCTTGGAGGAGAGAGCACTGAATTTGGGTGGGAGCTCAGCTCTGCCAGCAACCAGCAGGTGACGTGGGCGAGTACCTTCATGTCTCCCTGGGCCTCTGTTTTCCCATCTGTGAAATGGCCATAGGTCTAGAAGGTCTTTATGATTCATGCCTGCCTGAGCGCTCTTTTCGCTTATGTTATTTATTAGGCACCTACTGCATGCTCAGCCTTGGGCTATGTTGTGGGAAAGAGCAGAGGCTACCCTCACAAAGCCTCCAGTCTAGGGAGAGCAGATGCAAAGCCCGTGGAATGAAGTCAGAACCCTCCATACACAGGAAGTAAGCTTAGCAAGCTGTAGAATGAGGGGTGCAGACTAGCAGGGACTGGGTCAGTCATGATGGGCTTCCTGGAGGAGGTGGTCCTGCCTTGCCATCAAAGATTGAAGGGTGTGGAGAGCAGGGAGGCGGCTACTCCAGGTGGAGGGCGGTGGAAACCAGGGCTGGGAAGTGCAGCAGGGGCGGTGGAGTTTGGACGAAGGCTTGTGGGGGGCAGGAAGGTGGGAAGGATTTACAGAGATGCTGACGAACCGTGGGTGTGGTTTAAGGGCAGACTCCAGGGGGGTCTGGGTTCAAATCAGGCTCTTCCCCTAGCAGCTCTGTGACCTTGGGCTGAGCATGCTCATGCTCAGTTTCTTCTCTTGTAAAATTAGGGTAGTAATGTAATCTGGTCATCGGTGTCCCTAAGACGGTGAAGTTCTTCCCCAGGGCCTGGCCCAAACTTCGTCACACCTGACATTGAACTATGTGCTTCTGAATGCCGTTTTTCCAAAGATCTGAGACTCGTGACTTCCGTCCAAACTCCCCGTGCACATAGTTTGTCTGGTTCTATTTTGCTGATGAAAGTGTGCGGGCGGCCACACAGGTCCGACCTTTCATTCTCTGCCAGCTGACTTCACGGGGATCTGCTAGTGCAGTGTCCTGTCCTGCCATTTCAGATGGCCTTTCCTCCCAGGAATTGGGGGTTCATGCCCGTCCCCAGTGCAGGAAGGGGAAGGAACAGATATCTGTGGAAGGAGCATGGATGATGTTTGAGGGTGGGGGGTCTGAGAAGGGGGTGCTGAGCTCTGATGGGGGAAGCAGCCCAGGCCAGCAACGAGCAGGTGACACAGGGGTTTTGATTCCAGAACAACGTGTGTGTGCCTACGCAGGACTGCCCCTGCGCCCACGGGGGCCGCCTCCACCCCCTCGGTAGCACTGTGCTTCATCCCTGTGAGAACTGGTGAGACCCCTCCTCCTGCAATGGCCCTGTAGCCTCTAAGGGCCCTGCTGTCCTTGCTCAGCAGCAGGGGACGTTGACTTCCAGGGAGCCACGGGGACATCTTTTCCCTGCAGACAGTGCCCAGCTCTCTGGGGCCAGGCCTGCTCGCACCCCTCACTCACGCTCTCCCCACCAGTCTCTCTTCCTACCTGTCTTACTGTGCTGGGGCTACCCCTGGGTGGCTTAAACAACCAAATGTATCTTCTCACCCTTCTGGAGACTAGAAATCTAAGATCAAATAGTCTGCGGGCTGCTCTCTCCTGAGGGCTGCGAGGGCGTCTGTTCCAGGCCCCTCTCCTCTCCTGCGTTTGCTGGCCATCCTTGGCGCTCCTTGGCTGGCGGCTGCATCCCTCCGATGTCTTCACGGGGCCGTCTTCTCCCTGGGTCTCCACGTGCACACCTGGAGTCGTCCTCTGTGCACACCTGTCTGTGTGCTTAAACTTCCCCTTTGTACAAGGACACCTGTCATATTGGACTAGGTCCTGTCCTGACGACCTCATTTTAACTTGATGACATCTGCAAAGACCCCATCTCCAAGACTCCTACTCTGGGGTTAGGGCTTCAGCATATGAATTTGGAGGGGACACAGGGCAGCCTGGAGCTGCACCCTGACCCCCTGCTGCTGTTCCTCCAGCTCCTGTGTCTCTGGGCTCATCGCCAACTGCACCTCCTGGCCCTGTGAGGAGGGTGAGAAAGGGGCCCTGACCTCGCCCCCAGCTTAATTCCTACCGCTGAGGTGGCCTGCGCTGGGGCTGGGAAGGAAAGCCCTCACGGCAGGTGGGGGGCAGGGGACGGGGGCTCCCTTCATCCTCCCTCTGCCTATCCTTCCTGTGCACCCCAGGTCAGCCCACGTGGTCGCCCTGGACCCCGTGGAGCGAATGCTTGGCCTCCTGTGGCCCTGCCCAGCGCCAGCGCCACCGCTTCTGCGCCAGGACCCCTGGTGTGGCACTGTCCAGCATGGCGCTGCTGCCCCTTGGGCCTCACCCACGCCTCTTTGCCTGGGCCCTGAGGCTGAGGAGGAGCCCTGTGCCCTGCCAGCGTGTGACCGTGAGTCGCTCCAAGTCCTGTGCATACCTGCTGCCTCCCACCAGCTGCCCTTGAGCCCCAGCCCAGCCACACCCCACCTTCCTTCCTCTGCTGTCCTCCCAGGAGCTGGGGGCTGGGGGCCCTGGGGGCCCTGGTCCAGCTGTAGCCGGAGCTGTGGGGGAGGCCTGAGGAGCCGGACTCAAGCCTGTGACCAGCCCCCACCCCAGGGCCTGGGGGATTACTGCGAGGGTCCTCAGGCCCAGGGGGCGGCTTGCCAGGCCCTGCCATGCCCAGGTACCTGCTAGGGGTGGGGGTGGGGGCAAGGAACAGACGTAGAAAAGCTGCAGGAGGGAGACGGGCCAGCTCTGTGACCCACACGGATCTCAGGCCATCCCGTCCCTTCACCCACAGTGACCAACTGCTCCTCCATCGAAGGGGCCGAGTTTAGCCCCTGTGGCCCTCCCTGTCCTCGCTCCTGTGATGACCTTGTGGTGAGTCTGGGCCCCTTGGCACACCTACCTGTCCGCTGACCCCAACGGTAACTCTGCAGGAGGCCAGGGTGGGGCAGCCCAGCGGTGGCGGCAGGGGTGGGGTCAGCACCCACCCGGCAGGTCCCCCTTGTTCCAGGAGTCTCGGAGCGAGCCTCACCCAGCAGCCCTTGTCTTCCTTACAGCAATCGTTTCTCAATGTAAACATGTTATTACAAAACCAGCATAAACACTTGCGAGTCACCCCATTCTGTCATCTGAAGCACCAGGAGCATTTTGGTGCACAGACCTTGCGTGTGTGTGTGTGTGTGTGTGTGTGTGAGAGAGAGAGAGAGAGAGAGAGAGACAGAGAGACAGAGAGACAGAGAGAGAGAGACAGAGACAGAGAGAGAGACAGAGAGAGAGAGACTTGCCTGAGTGCCTGGCCAGGACCATGGAGAGGGGCAGAGGCAAGCGCAGACCGCCCGTCCCTGGAGCCGGCCTGGGGGCAGGCAGCAGGCCCTGTGAAGAAGGGATGGTGGGCCTGTCTAGGGAGGCACAGGGCCCCCACACCGGCAGGGGGGAGGAGGAAGAGGCGGTGCCTGGCTCCAGAAGGCCCCAGCTCCTTCCCAACAGGCTGCCCTCTCCAGTCCCCTGCTCCCTACGTTCTGAGGAAGTGTGGGAGACGCCTCAGTTCCCAGGCGTTGACCCAGGTTCCCCACTGAGCTCTCCATGGGGCTCACCTTTGGAGGACACCCCAACCAGAGGAGCTCCTCCCAGGCTCTCCTCTCCTCCCCCTCCCTGGAGGGGGCAAGGCAGAAGCTCCAACAGAAACTCAGGCATGAACTGTGCTGAGAACATGAGGACTGGGCTGGAATGTGGACTTTCTTCTCTGCACACCCAGCCTGCTCCCTCACTTCACGTTCTCTCCTGTGCCCGTGCGCTGGCTCCCAGGGCACCCCCTTGTTCCCCAGCACTGTGTGTGGCACTGCCAGCCCGGCTGCTACTGTCCCCGGGGCCAGGTGCTGAGTGCGGATGGGGCCCTCTGCGTGCAGCCCGGCCTCTGCAGCTGCCTGGACCTGCTGACTGGGGTGCGGCACCGGCCAGGCGCTCAGCTGGTGAGGCCCGACGGCTGTAACTACTGGTGAGGCGGGCACGGGGGCAGCAAGCAGGGCACGTGGGCAGGGTGCCCCTGAGCTCTCCCAGGTCTCAGCTGATGCAGGTTAGACTCCCACAGTCCCTGAGAAGATATTGGCTGGTCCCCAACTCCTGTCTCTTAGGTGGGGAGACCGAGGCAGCCACGGAGGGCTGGGGATGTGCTCTGAGGGGAGGGGACAGGCGTGGTGTTGATACACTGTCCTCAGTTGGCAGCAGACTACGTGAGGTCATTCTCCAGTAGGACACACCAGCCAGTGACCGGCAGCGAGCCCAGGGGACACCCAGAAGGGTCCTGGGTGGAAGAGGGAGCAGGCTGTGGAGAATGGGGAGGGGGACCTGAGACCTCGGAGGGAAACGGGGGTGAAGGGGGGAGGGGAAGGGAAGAGGCAGCACAGGAGGGGTGCATATGGAGGTCATGGGCAGCACTGAGGTGCCGCTGTCCCCCCCTGTGCCCACATGTCCCCAGCACCTGCTCGGAGGGGAGGCTGAACTGCACAGACCTGCCTTGCCCAGGTATGTACCCAGCTCAGAGGGAGGTGAGAAGCTGCCAGGGTCTCAGAGACGGCTGGGACTGGGGAAAAGATGGCTGTGCCCACCATTTCCCCGACAGTGCCTGGTGGCTGGTGCCCGTGGTCGGAATGGAGGGCGTGCTCCCAGCCCTGCAGAGGTCAGACGAGGACCTGCTCCAGGGCCTGTGCCTGTCCTGCTCCTCAGCACGGAGGGTCCCCGTGCCCTGTGGAGGCTGGGCAGGCAGGGGCCCAGCATCAGAGGGAGCCCTGCCCCAGCCCCAGCATGTGCCCAGGTGAGATGCCGCACTATTCTCCTCCAGCCCCAACAAGCGGGTGCTCCTGGGCCTCCTGAGGCAGGTGATTCTGTCTTCCTGGCACAGTGGATGGAGCCTGGAGCCCATGGGGACCGTGGTCGCCCTGTGACGCGTGCCTGGGACAGTCCCATCGGAGCCGGGCATGTAGCTGGCCCCCCACCCCTGAAGGAGGCAGACCCTGCCCTGGGGGCCACAGGCAGAGCCGCCCCTGCCAGGACAGTGCCACACAGTGCACAGGTGAGGCCTTTTGCAGAGGTCTGGGAGGGTCCCTTGTAAGTCTGGGAAGATGCTGACTGTGACCTTTGACCCCATCCACACATATGCATGTCACTCTCTTTGAGGGGCAGGTTGCTCACCCCATGGACCTGGGGCAAGGTGGAAGGTCTGAGCAGATGGTGGGCATGGCAGGAGGGCTCATCAGCGAGTGTCAGGACCCCTCAGGATGGGCCCTCAGTACCAACAAAGGCCCGTGAACAACTTCTTCTAACCCCCAGCCAGTGTCCAACCCCAAGACCCAACATCTCCTATCCCTGAAGCAAACACTGAGCTCTCAGCCTGGTATCTGATCATGAGTCCATGTCTGACTCCGGACCCTGGCCCTTTGCCAACCCCGCAGCTGTTGGGAGCCCTGCCAACTTCCAGCAAATCCTCACTCATGTGTGTACTGAACACCTTCCCCCAAGGTCCCACGCAAACCCCTGTCACCCTGGCACTACTGTCCTCCATGAGAAAGGGGAAACTGAGACCCAGTTGTCAAAGCTGCAGGGTGGGAAGGAGAAGGAGGGCCTGGGTGAGGTCATAGCTGGCCCTGCGGAGGAGGAGGTCTGCACTTGAGCTGGGGCAGGAAGAGGGGCTGGCCCCAGCTCAGCTTTGTCCCGTCCCACAGAGCTGCCCCTGTGCCCCGGCCCTGGCTGCGTGCCTGGGAACTGTTCCTGGACCGCCTGGGCCCCATGGGAGCCTTGCTCCCGGAGCTGCGGGGCAGGCCAGCAGCGCCGCCTGTGGGCGTACCGTCCCCCAGGGCCTGGCGGGCACTGGTGCCCGGACATCCTTACGGCTTACCAGGAGCAACGCTTCTGCAACCTTCGAGCTTGCCCAGGTGAGGGGCCTGGGGAGGGCCAGGGCATGCCCTTCCCTGGCATCAGAGCCCCCTGGGGCACTTCCATGTTAGTGCAGGACCCTGCCCCCAGCTCATGGGACATGGTGGGGGACGCCTCTGTCTGAGCCAGACCCCTCATGTGGCCCTTCTCTCCCACGCAGTGCCTGGAGGCTGGTCACGCTGGAGCCCCTGGTCCTGGTGTGACCGGAGCTGTCGGGGAGGCCGATCCCTGAGGAGCCGCAGCTGCTCGAGCCCCCCACCCAAGAACGGGGGTGCCCCCTGTGCAGGGGAGAGGCACCACGCTCGGCTCTGTAACCCTATGCCCTGTGGTATGGTGGTGGGGAGAGCACAGCCCGACTGGCCAGGGCTCTCCCCGCCCCACCTCTAATTTCATCCCCACGACACTGTGCCGTAGATGGGGGACAGGCTGGTACCTCTTTGGCCAGTTAAGGGATCTGAGACCCACATGGGTAGATGTCGGGATCTGGGCAGTGGGTGAAGACTCCCTGGAGCCAGGGATAAGCCGCTGGATCTGCCCTGCGGCCCACCCCACCCTCCACTTCCTGTTGGAGGACTCAGGGGTGACAGGCATGAATATACCTGATACCTGGGATATGGACTGAACCAGACAGGCTGTAACCCCCACTCCCCACGCCAAGCTTCAGCTCTGTCTGTTATTGGTCACCTGACCCCATGGACCCTGGTTTCTCTAGGACCCACCATCCCTGCCAGGACTCCCCCACACTGACATTCCTTTCCGTCCCTGGATGAACACATTTACAGGAGCCATATAAGTGACAATGTGGTTTTTAGGTGCACACATTCAGTCCAGCCCAACAAGCATTTATTGGGTATCAGGCTAGGTGACAGGAACTCTCTGTCACTCAGAATGTCCCAATCTCAGGGTCCCCAGTGCCCCATGTTTCCACGGGCACCAACATGGGGAGAAGGGCGGGGCATATAGCTTCACGGAGATACGGGTGGTCCCTGGGGCTCAGGGCCCTCTTGACTCTGGTCCTCCCCTTCTGCTCAGAGGAGGGCTGCCCAGCAGGCATGGAGGTGGTCAGCTGTGCCAACCGCTGTCCCCGACGCTGCTCGGATCTCCAGGACGGGATCGTGTGTCAGGATGGCCAGGCCTGCCAGCCGGGCTGCCGCTGCTCCGAGGGTATGTCAGGGGGCTCAGCGGGGTGGTGGGTGGGGCCCAGGGAGCCAGCACAGCTCTGGAGGGCTGCCCCCCACAGGCTCCCTGGAGCAGGACAGCAGCTGCGTGCGGATTGGGCACTGCGAGTGCACAGATGCCCAGGCCGCAACTGGGCCCCCGGGAGCCAGCACCAGGATGCCTGCACGGCTCAGCCCTGCCCACTACCCGCCCACTGTGCCTGGAGCCGCTGGTCAGCCTGGAGTCCCTGCAGCCGCTCATGTGGGCCCGGGGGAAAGCAGAGCCGCTTCCGGTATGGGGCTGGGCTGGCTAGTGTCCCCTCTCCCCACCCAGTCTCCTGCTTTCTTGGATGTCATCTACCTTGGATGTCATCTCCCTCTCTGACACAGCGTTCCTGGACCCTGCCTCCCATTGGTGACTGCACCACCCAGGGCCCTGACCCCAGCTCTGTCCCTGGTTCCCTTTGCCCTCCTTGCCTTAGCTACTTCCCTGCTCACCCAGGTTTTCCGGGGGGCAGGTGTCTCCCCAGGAGGCAGAGGAGTAGTGAGGGCCCTCGGCCATCTCTCACCTTCTCTGCCCTGGCCCCACCCAGGTCCTCCACATCCGGCTCGTGGGCCCCAGAGTGTCGGGAGGAGCAGTCCCAGAGCCAGCTCCGTCCTCAGCCTCCCTGCCCACCTCTGTGCCTGCATGGTGGCCGCCCCCGCACCTTGGGGGACAGCTGGAGGCAGGGCGAGTGCCAGCAGTGGTAAGCCCAGGGAAGGGGCAGGGTGGCCTGTGCTGGCCCGAGGGACAGGGAGAGGGTCCCTGAGTCTGGCTCCTCCCCAGCTCCTGCACCCCGGAGGGCGTGCTGTGTGATGACTCTGGGTTCGCAGGTCTGGACTTTCATCGACCTGCCTCTCCCCACCCCCGGCCTCTTGCCCTGCTGCCCACGTGCTCTGTGTCCTGTATTTCCCTCCCACCTGTATTTCCAGCTGCCACCCCCTGTGCCACCAAGGTCCCGACCAGCCCTCTGGGCCTCACCTGTGTTCTCCCACAGTGCCCGGGGCCTGGACGCCGTGGTCCCCCTGGTCTGACTGCCCCGTCTCCTGTGGAGGTGGCAACCAGGTTCGCACCCGGGTCTGTGTGGCTTCGGCTCCTCCCCACAGGGGGCCCCCCTGCCTGGGCCCCGACACCCAGACCCAGCGCTGTGGGCGGCAGCCTTGTGGGGGGCTGCTGGAGGCCTGCTCCTGGGGCCCGTGGGGGCCCTGTTCTCGAAGCTGTGGGCCAGGCCTGGCCGGCTCTGGGTCCTGCCCCTGCCCGCTGGCCAAGGCCGACCCTGCCTGCAGCGGCACCTTCCTGCACCTGGACACCCAGGCCTGCTACCCGGGGCCCTGCCCGGGTGAGTGTGCACGGAACTGAGCCCCTCCCGTTCCCTGCCTGGGGAGATTCGGGGAATAATACACGTTCTCCCAGCCCCCAGGTTATTCCCCCCAAAAGATGTCTATACTTACTCCTCCCATATTTTGAGTTCCTTTCCTCTTGCCACTGATTCTTCCTTTAGATGTGACCCTGCTGCGGAGTGACAGGGGACCCAGCCAGGGCCTTTCTGCATTTCTGGCTTCCTTTTGCCCTGTCCTGCGAAGGGGGTTGGCCAAGGCTGGGATGAGGGGGGAGGGTAGGTGGGAGAGGCCCCTGAGTGGCACCCCACCTTGGTCCCTAGAGGAGTGCGTGTGGAGCAGCTGGACCGGATGCTCATGCCAGGTGCTGGTCCAGCAGTGTTACCGACACCAGAGGCCAGTGCCCGGGGGGCCCAGGGAGGGCGCCCCCTGCACACGTCTGGATGGCTACTTCCGGCCTTGCCTCATCGGCAACTGCTCTGGTGAGGCCCCCGGAGCAAGAGGCCAGAGAGCTGAGCCCTGAGCCCAGTTACTCCCCTGCCCCACCCCCAGCTACTCTCTCGTCACAGCTGCTCCTCCCCACTCCACCCTGGAGTCTTTGCTGTGACTTTCCCACCCTGCAGCTGCTGGCCCACCTGTGGCTTTGCCCGGACACACTGGGTCCTGCCGCCTCCTCCTTGCCCCTCTGTCTCTTACCTGCCGACCCCTGGAGCACCTGCCAGGCCCCTAACTCCCCACAGCCCCATCCTCCCTGCAGCTTCCGGGCTCTCCAAGGCCCAGCCATCCTGCCCCTTCCCTGGAGGCACTGAGGGGCAGGGGGTGCTGGATGGGTGACCGAGGTCTGTCTTACATGCAGCAGGGGACAGTCTTGCACTCTTACCAGGTGACTCCAAGGGGCTCGATGGGACCATGCATTGTGTGCTCTGGGCTGGGGGGCCGGGGTGGAGGGTGTCCCCCACCAGCCTGTCTGCCTTCCTCCTCCCCCAGAGGACAGCTGCACACCTCCCTTTGAATTCCGGGCCTGTGGCTCCCCCTGCACCGGGCTCTGTGCCACACACTTGAGCCGTGAACTCTGCCAGGACCTGCCACCCTGCCATCCTGGCTGCTACTGCCCTGAGGTAAGGGGTGCACCTAGGGGAGACGCCCCTGAAGGGGGTCCTCTGTCCACATTCCCACGTATTCTCCCCTCCACGATGCCCACAGTGACCTCTCTCCTCCAGACCTTCCATACTTGGTACCTCTTAACAGCCGTTCAGCTGTCCAGGGCCATTTGCCCATCTACACATGTGGGCCAGGCATGGTGCTGGCGTTCAGACTCATAGAAGACTGTCACACAGCCCTGTCCCTGCGTGCCTTCCTGCATAGGGACTGCTGGAGCAGGCTGGGGGCTGTGTCCCCCCTGAGCAGTGTAGCTGTCAGCACATCTCAGGAGGAGGAGCCAGGGTGACCTTGGCCCCTGGGGATCGCCTGTGGCTGGGCTGCAAAGAGTGGTGAGTGATGGGGGGCAGCGTCAGAAGGCTGGGGTCATGGAGAGGATTGGGGAGGGGGCAGGGGGCCCTGGGACAAGGCCAAGCTTAGCCCCAGCCTCATCTGGTTTCGGATGAGCGCAGAGCTCAGGTTACCCTACAGGAGCCCCCTGCCCCACCTACCACGTTGGGCTGGGTCCTGACTCCCAGAGCCCACCCTGCCCGCCCCCTCCCACAGTGAATGCCAGCGAGGGGAGCTGCAGTGCACCAGCAGGGGCTGCCAAGGTAACTCACTCCCTTTGCCCAGGACTGGGGGTGTTTCTGGGACCCGGAACTTTCAGTGCTGGGACTGGGACCGTCCCAGGCAAACCAGGATGGTTGGTCACCCTATCCTGGTCCCCCCCGCCCCACCACACACACACACCTCCCTCAGGCTTCCTGGTCCTGACCTGAGCCCCTCCCTCCCTCTGCAGGGGTGGTCTCTGGGTGTGGGGCAGGGTCACCGGGAAGGCACACAAACGCTGCCCCTCCTAGGTCTTCTGCCTCTGAGTGACTGGTCGGAGTGGTCGCCCTGCGGGCCCTGCCTGCCTCCCAGCATCCTGGCCCCAGCCCCCAGGACTGTCCCAGAGGAGCGGCAGCCCCAGGACCCAGCCGGCCTCTCCTCAGCCTCGGCCCCCCCACTGGCTTCGGAGCAGCACCGCCACCACCGCCTCTGTTTGGACCCTGAGACCGGGAGGCCGTGGGCTGGGGACCCAGACCTCTGCACCATACCACTCAGCCAGCAACGTGCCTCTGCCCGGACCCCGGAGCCTGCCTCGGTAATGGGGAGGGGCTAGGCCGACAGGGGGAGGGCCTGGACCGAGTCAGGCAAGCTGGGCCATTTTCCTTTCGGGTGGCCAGGCAGTTAGCTGACCTGCCAACCCTCCCGCCCCAGGGGCTCAGGTGTCTGCAGGGTGGAGCTCAGGGCCTTCAGGTGGAAGCAGGAGGCAGAGGGGAGGTGGGCCCTGGGTGCTGACTTCCCTTTTATCTTCCCAGACTTGTGCCAGTGGAGTCCTTGGGGGCCCTGGAGCCCCTGCCAGGTGCCCTGCAGTGGGGGGTTCCAGCTGCGCTGGAGAGAGGCAGGGGGTGCCCCTGGAGGAGGCTGCTGGGGACCATGGGCTCAGACTGAGAGCTGCAACGTGGGGCCCTGCCCAGGTAACCCCTGACCCAGCCTCTGGAGGAGGGGACAGGGACTGCAACATCCAGTGGCATCTGAAGGGGGTGTTGCCTCTGTCCCCTGGAAGGCAGGGTGCTGTCCTGGGGGCCCCAGAACGTTCCCCAACACAGATTCCTACCTTCTGGTCCTCAGGGGAGAGCTGCGAGACCCAGGACACCATGCCCACGCTTGACTGTGCCAACCAGTGTCCTAGAAGCTGTGCTGACCTCTGGGACCATGCACAGTGTCTGCAGGGACCGTGCCACCCAGGTGGCCAGGCCATGCCCTGAACCCAGCCTGGCACTCTCGGGGAACCTGGGCCTGCTTCACTCCCTCCTGCTCCCTGACAACATGTGACTTGGGGGCAGGGTGGGCTGCTGGGTCATGAGCTATAGGACAGCAAAGGTCACTTTCAGCAACTGGCTGGGGGTCCTGCTTGGAGTGAGGCGGGGTGGAGATGGGCTGTGGCTGGGACTGCAGTAGGAGATGGTATGGAGACCAGGGCACATGGGGACGCAGGAGGAAGGGTGCCCAGTGCCAGCCTGAGGTGTTGGACTCTGTCTGGCAACCAGAGGGATCCGTCATGTGCACCTGTCCGAGCACTGAATCTTGCTTGTCCTCCCCCTCCCCCAGGCTGCCGTTGTCCCCCCGGCCAACTGGTACAGGACGGGCGCTGCGTGCCCATCTCCTCCTGCCGCTGTGGCCTGCCCAGCCCCAATGCCTCCTGGGTGCTGGCCCCGGCCGAGGTGGTACAGCTGGACTGCAAAACCTGCCATGGGAGGCCCACTTTCCCCAACCCTGTCCACCATGGGGATTAGCAGGGTGAGGACCCCAGTGCTGTGCTGTAGCACCTGGCCATCCCCCAACATGCTCCCCTCAGGTCCACCCTCTGCCCCTCACACAGAGTCCCAACCGTCCTTCTCTGTCTGCCCTGCCCACGGAGGAACAGTCAGCTTCCTGCCGGCACCTCACTGAGCTGCGAAACCTCACCAAGGGTCCCTGCTACCTGGACCAGGTGGAAGTGAACTACTGCAGGGGGCGCTGCCCATCCAGCACTGACGTCATGCCTGAGGTCAGCAAGGGGGCTGCTGTGCGGGCCCAGGGGAGCCCATTCGGCCCTGGCCCCCAAGCACAGAACCCAGCAAAGCCCAGGGGACACAAGGGACACGGTCGATCTCTCGGGGAGACAGTGCATCGGAGTCATGGTCTGGCCTACACTTGCTGCTTGGCCCAGTGACCCTCGTCAGGGTGGGGCTCCGGAGCCTGCTGTGTACCTCCGCTCCTCCAGGGAGTCCCCTTCTGCCTCTCCTGCTGTGGCCCCATGGAGTTCCCAGCACCCTCCTCTGCTCACTGGGCTCCTCAAGGCAAGCGAGCCAGGACCCCAGTGAAGAAAGGCACGGAGGGGCTAAGTCAGCTCTGAAGTCGGAGCCCGTCATACAGTGAGGGAAAGCTCCTAGGGACAGACTGTGTGCACAGCATCGTCCCAGACATTTATGAGTACATCCTGGAAGGCTCACAGAGCTCTGCTCTTCGCATGCTCTCCTTGACCCAGAAGGCCCCGCCCTGCTCCTGTGCGGACCTTCTCAGGGGCTCTGTGTCCACCCCCAATCCCTTAACCCTCAGCCTGGAGACCTGTGTGTGGCTCCAGCTCTGTCCTGCTAGGGCCCAGCCAGAATGGAGCCTTGGCTCCTGGCCCTGCCTCATGTCACTGGGGCCATTCCCTCCTGCCTGGCCCACCTGAGTCATCTATTCCGGGAAGGCAAAGGTGCGTTCCCACCTGCTCCTCAGCCCTGGGCCACTCTCCTGCTCCTCTGGTCAACCCTTGCACCTCCTGGAAACACCTTCCCAAATCAATTCTGGATTTTTGTTGTTAATTCTCACCCTCACCTGAGGATACTTTTTCCCCATTGATTTTTAGAAAGAGCAGAAGGGAGGGAGGGAGTGGAAGGGAGGGAGAAAGTGAAAGGGAGGGAGGGAAGGAGAGAAGGAGAGAGAGAGAGAGAGAGAAAGAGAGAGAAAGAGAGAGAGAGAGAGAGAGAGAGAGAGAGAGAGAGAGAGAGAGAGAGACATCAATGTGAGAGAGAGACACATGGATTGGTTGCCTCCTGCATGACCTTGATGGGGGGCTGAGGATCGAACCTGCAACCCAGGAACATGCCCTTGACCGGAATCAAACCCGCGACCCCTATGCTCTAACTGCTGAGCCAGACCGGCCAGGGCGGGAGATTTTTTTTAAACTGAATTCTTTGTAGTTAAAAAAAAAATCTTTTGTAGTTTTTAAACTTGATAAATTGTGAATGTATCACCTATTTCAAAATAAAGTTAGAATAGAATTATACAGACAATTAGATCAACCGTTCAGTGGGACCTGTATAGAGTTACTATATAATCATAGAGCAAGAGGCGTCTGTGAGGAGTGAGGGCTCACTTGGCACCTCGGATCAGAACTGTGCAGCTTGGGGCTTCATTACCTGCGGTTTCACACATTATCAGTCTGGGCCTCCAACTAGACTTTCCCCTCTGCTGCCAGGAGCAGTGATGGGCACGTTAAAAGCATTCCTTTAAACTGTTGGCTGCTCTGACAGGTGGGGGCAGGACTGAAGGGGGTGGGCTTTTTGGAGGGGGTGAGCTTAGTGGCGCCACATCCGTCCTGTAGGCTGCCCTTTTTGGTGAGGGGCACTGGATCTGGCCTCCCTGGGCCCCAGCCTCTCTTGGATGGAAAGGCCAAGGCAGGGAACCAAGGTGGTGGGCAAACTCCGTGGGGCCCCTCTCCAGCTCAGCCACCCCTCTCGCCCAGGAGCCATACCTGCAGAGCCAGTGCGCCTGCTGTGGCTACCGCCTGGACCCCGAGAACCCGGTGTGGGTCCTGAGCCTGCGCTGTGCAGGCGGCCACATGGAGCCCGTGGTGCAGCTTGGGGCTTCCGGTCATCCACAGCTGCCAGTGCAGCCCCTGCCAGGGTGGGTCTGGGCCGGGCTCCTGGCGGGGGCGGGGCCTGGTCTGGGGCGGGGGAGTTGGGCGGGGTCATCTGGGGCCTGGACCTGACTGGCCCCGGGCAGGGGAGGAGTGAGGGCGGGCATTCCGGGCCCAGTCTCCTTACCCAGAACAGCTCCTAGCAGAGGTTTTGTTCCTTGAGTTCTTCCTATCCACACCATTCACCTTTTCAGCATCCTTGTCGATTTCTTCTCCAATCATACCTAAGCTTGGGTGTCAGGAATCAGTGGTGCCTGGTTCAATTCCCAGCTCAGCCCTTTCTGTCCTTGCTGAGCCTCCCTGACCTCATCTTTACAACCAGGCTGGGAGGACTCGGTGAGAGCCAGCGTGTGAAGGGCCTGGCAGTGCCTGGTTCTTGTTTAGTACCCGCTATAGGGTGCCGTGAGGACACACTGAGTGGCAGGGGAGAAACAGATGGCGCCGATACCGCCTGGGTGGAGCACAGGGCAAGAGCCCGCTTTCACTCTGGACTTTTCCCTGGGGCTGGTGCTTCCTCCTCTGCCGGTTTGTTCTGGCTGCTCTCTCCAGCCCCTTCCCTTCCCGGCCTGACCGCTCTGCCTCTTTGGTAGCACATCTCCCCCTCACTTAACATCCAGGAGGTGATTTCTCAGAGCGCTGAGGGCTCCCTGGATGAGGCTGCCCAGTCCTGCACGTGATCACCGGGCTCAGCAACACGGACCCCTCTTCCCATGCCCACCCATCCACTCCATGCCCTGGCACTGGCATTTTCCAAATAAAGTAACATTGGCAGCAAGCATGAGTCAGAGTCTGCATCCTGGGGGAAAGGGAGGAAGAGTGGGTCTTTGCCCTGGCCTGGACTGCCTCCTGGGGACTTCTGTGAATCGGCTGTGCTGGTGAACTTGCAATCGGCTGTGCAAGTTACCTCCCATATCTGAGCCTCAGTGTCCTCATTTGTGGCAGGCTGAATATAAATTCTGAAGGTCTCTTCTATCAGACATCTCTAGTGCCCTCGGTGGCCTCCCTCGCCCCATCTGACCTCCGCTGCAGGGGAGGTGGGCATTTCCATGCAAGCTCCACTCATCCACGCTGACGTCTGCTGTTCCTCCTTTTTTAGAAGTTGTATTGAGGTGTCATTGACATTCTGTGATATTCACCCATTTTAAGTGTACGCTTCAGTGACTTTTATAGAAAAACACAAAGTTGCTCAAACATCACCACAGCCCAGTTTCAGAACAGTTCCATTTCAAGTCCATTTACAATCCTTTCCACCTCCAGCTCCAGGAACCACTGAACTGCTGTCTATCAGTAGATTTTCCTTTTCTGGACATTTCTTTTGGTCAGCACGACGATTTTGAGGTTCATCCACATTGTAGTATGTACAGCAGCTTGTCCCTTTTCATCGCTGAATAGTAATCCACTGTGTGTCTATCCGTTCGCCAGCGGATGGCCATTTGAGTGGTTTCACTTTTTGTCTATTACGAATAAAGTTGTACGAACATTCCTTTGTAGGGGCATGTTTTTATTTCTTTTGGGTGTATACATAGGAGTGGAAATTGCTGGGTCATATGGTAAGTGTATGTTTAACTTTTTTTTTTTTTGGTACGTGCCCCTAGTGGGAACCGAACCCAGGACTCTCTGGTCCGCAGACCGACGCTCCAACTGCTGAGCCAAACCGGCCAGGGCGATGTTTAACTTTTTAAGAAACTTCCAAACTGTTCCCCAAAGTAGCTGTACCACTTAAAACACTCATACATATAATTGCATAAAACATAAATGTATAATTTAATGAATAATTGTAAAACAAACATCTGGGTAACGACCATCCAGGTCTAGAGGTAGAACACTGTTCTCAGCCCACACTCCACTATCCCCTGCCAACAGTTAGTTTTATTGAGACCTTTATAATAATCACTTATTTACTTTCTGTAGTTTTACCTCTTTGTATACATACTGGGAGGGCCACAACAGAGCTTTCTGGAGTGCTGGAAAATTACTATATCTGATCTGTGTGGTGGCTACATGGTACACATGTAAAAATATATCGAGTTGTACACTTAAGATATCTGCACTATACTGCACACTATTTGTACTATTATTGTTATTATACATATTACATATATAACTAAATAATAGATTGTTATTATTATTAGTTTATATAATTTTAAAGAGCATGAGAGAAGAAAGGAGAGCAAGTATACATTTATAGAGTTTGGTCTTCTCTCTTCTAGTCTTTTCCATTTTAAATTCACCCTCTACTCTGCAAATTAGCCTACACCATTCACCAGTTTAAAACTCATTTCGAACTCTTAAGGTAGCTACTATAATGCCTTCCACATCCAGCCCCCCCCCCCCCCCGCCCGTATCTCTTCAGCATCATTTCCCATCACTTCCTGTCTTACACACCGTCCATGCACACACCATGCTGGCTTGGTTCATGCTGTTTCTTATGCCCAATTGACCTTCCTAGCAACACCTTTCTTCCTCTCCTGTCTTAGCTGGCTCAGGCTGCCATAACAAAATCCATAGACCAGGTGGCTTAACAAAAATTAATTTTCTCACAGTTATGGAGGCTGGAAGTTTGAGAACAAGGTGCCAGCATTGTCAGGGTCTAGGAAGGACTCTGTTCCTGGCTTACAGACAGCTGCCTTTTCACTATTTCCTCACATGACGAACAGAGTAAGCTGTCAGGTGTCTCTTTGTATAAGGGCACTGATCCCATCATTATAGCCCCACCCTCACAACCTCTTTAAACTTTTTTTTCTTAATTAATTTATTTTTGTTACAGATGCTTCTCCTTTCCCCCCCCAGACACCCTCCTCCCTATCCCCCACCCCAAGCATTGTTGTTTATGTCCACTGGTTACACATACATGCATATAAGTTCTTTGGTGTATCTCATCCCCCCCCCCCCCCCGAAGTTTGTCAGTCTGAACCTTAATTACTACTCCCTTCAACATATAAATGGTGGGAGCTGGCACAAATCCATTCATAGCACCTCCTTTACTTGGCTAATTCCTACCCCCTGTTTTAATTCAGCTCAGGCACCACTTCCTCAGGAGTCCTTGACTAACCACCCCATATCTCCCCATCACTGTGCTTTAATAGGGTCTTCTGCCTTCCCTTTTCATTGCACTTGTCTTTTATTTTGTAATTATGTCTCTAGTCTTGTTTCCCCAATAGACTATGAGTTTTGTTTCATTCAACTATTGCCCTCCTTGATTAAATAAAGTTTGGAACCTTCAAGGCTGACATTGGCCCTAAAAATGCGAGAAAAACAGGCGCAAGAAGGGGAAATCTCATAGCCCAACCTGAGCGCTTTGCCCTTACTGCAGGGTCTGAGAGAGCATCTTGGGATCGTTACCTGGTAACCATCACGCGGGAGGAAGGCGGGAAGGGCAGACAGCAAGCTTCTCGGCGTCCAATCAGGACCCCGCATTCCGACAGCCAATAGCAGTTCTGGAGGCCTGACTATGCCGTGATGCCCCGCCTCTCGGGCTAAGCGGCTGCCGTAAAGTGGTTCGCTCAGCACGACTCTGGTCCCAGCTGCGCTCCTCTCCAGGATCGTAGAGCGCTACCGCCCCCCAACGTGGGAGAGGCTCAGGCTCACGCTCCCTCCCCGCCGGGGACCCCGCCCCTCCTGGGGCCCCTGGGGCCCCGGTCCCCAAGGTGGCCGCGGCGGCCCCTTCCTCAGGCCAGTCCGCGCGGGGAGCGGCGGCCTGGAAGCAGTGGCGGGGTCAGCCCAGGTCACCGAAAGCGGGGCCATGGAGCCCAGGGAGTCGGGGAAGGTAGGCCTGGAAGGGCCCTGGGGCCACCCGCTCCCCTTCCGTAGATCTCCGATCTGGGCTCCGGCGAGCGGGTGGTGAGGACGGAGTCCCTGCAGAGGAGCCAGCCTTGCAGGGGAGGACTCGCCCGCTCGCCCGCCGCCGCCTCCTCCGCATTTGGGCGGCTGCCTCCGGGCGGATTGCACAGGGATCAGCGGACACAACCGCTCCGAGCCCCGCGCAGCCTCCAGGTTCCCCTGGATCTCCCCTGGCCGAACCACCCCGCCCTCGGTGGATGTTGGGGGTGGGGGACCGGCTCAGTGTAGTGATGGAAAAGTGCCTTCTGTGTTCCCACAACTTTGGCGTTTTGAAGAGACCCAGCTTGTTTTAAGGCTTTGAGGCTGGATGAGACGCAGTGGGAGCCAAGAGAAGGCATCTGGCATGTTTCTTACCGACGTCTGTTTCTAGCTTATCTCTACTAATGGAGTGTCTGAGCATTGCCCAGAAACATATTCCGTAAACTTGCTTTAGGCTTTGGGCAGGAGGCTGTGGATTGGAAGGAAAGGTGAGGGGAAGTGCTTGACAGTTTGACAGGATCGCTGGAGCTCCGACGCAGTGGCAGCGAAGACCAGCGGCGTTGTAGGCACTTGACCCCGAGACCATGGCAGCCACTTGGGGCTAAGATCTTTCTGGCTGCCTTTTTGCTGCCAGTTCTTGAGATTGTTTCTTCATTGACACAGAGGGAATACCCTGATCAAACGTTTCCCAGTGCTGAATCCTTCCTTTAAAAAACATTTTGTCGTTCCTTTAATAAACGTTTGTGACCTGTGATTTAGGTTGAGCAGGATGCTGGAAGTACAGGTGTAAATATGAAATGACCACTGTCCTCAAGGAGCTCTCCTGTGACTTTCACTTCAATAACTTGGACAGGCCTGGAGGGGGTGTCCCACAGACAAAAGAGAGAAAGGATAATGAGGTTATTTTGATGCTGTAGGTTTTTCCTGGAAAGATTGTGAAGGACACTAAATTACAGAAGAAGTTATTCCTTGCTTAAGCTTCTCTTCCATACTCCTTCCCCTCCACAAGCTACAGGGATGCATTTTCCAGATGAAACAACCTACAAAATAAACAGTCCAAGACAACAAAACTCAACACAACCCTGCTAAAAGGTTGAAGGTGAACTGTGTGCCAGCCTCATGTTAAGGGGATACCAGAAAAATAAAGGCAGTGGCCCTCACCTTCAGGTAATATCCCCAGTTAGTTTAAATTGTACCTGATTTTGAATGAGGGGAAGAAGGGTTATAAACAGTTGGCATCGAGAACTGGAATTAGTGATTTGAGATTGACTTCCGACCTATTCTGTTCAGTTGTAGCCTTTCTTAGCCTTTAAGGGGAGAAGTACAAACATTTTGGGAGGTAGAGGAGTAATTTGATGTCCCTTTTGGGCCCAACCACTAATTGAAAACCCTGGGGGCTGGAAATTTTACCCTTGGCTCTAATCTTGATTGCAGGTTATCTCAGTTAGATGCCCATCAAGTGTGTCAGTTTTCTAACCTGGAAAATTACAGTGTCATCCACAGATGAAATAAAGTGATTGCAAAACAAACTGTCAACGTAAAATGTGTTGCAAATGAGTGACAGTAACAGGCCTGGGTGGAATAGCTCTGCTATTCCAAAGCTGCAACCAAATGTTTTGGTTCAAAAGCTGGGAAACTGAGGGATATCTTCCTTGGGGCTATTTTGTGATATTTATTAACTAACAGCAATCTTGGTCCATTGGATTGGGTGTGGGGTATCTTGCCTCTTATTGGCAGAACAAGGGATAAAGGTCAGACTTTTCCCCATTGTCCTGTTTTATTTTCTTTCCAGCCTTTATCACTATACAAAATTCTCACGTTTATTTATTTATTTACATGTTTGCTGACTTTATGCTGCTATATCCCCAGCTAGAACAGTGGAGTAGTACCTGGCATTTAATAGGTTATCAGAAAGTATTTTTTGAATGAACGGCTTCTAAAATAGCTTCAGTACAGGAGCCCTTTTGCTACAAGGTGTGGGTGCTCTGAAGAACACTGAAGTCTGACACCTCATGGGCCCTCGGGGAGAGTATTGTTGGTGCCGCTTTGTGTATGTATTTATTCCTTCAACATTTCTGGTTCCTAGCCTCCTCTGACTTCCTCATAGACGTCATCACTCCTCATTTTTCTCTGGACACAGTTCTCTTAGTGCATTTATAGTTGTCTGTCACCTCCTGGTACATTTTAATCTTGACAATAGAGAGTGACTTTCATAACTTAGGGTCACCATGTACCAAGCACACAGAGACAAAAAATAAATGTATGTTGAATGAAAAAATGAATTTAGTGCCTATGAAATACTTTCTGTGTGACATGGCGGTGAGTGCCAGGCTCCGTGAGGTGTATACATTCTTCTGGCTCAGGGGAAGGAGCAGTGCTTGGGCTAGGTGGTTGGGAACTCCCTCATGATGGAGGGTTAATGTGAATGGAAATTGGATGAGGGGGTAGACTTTAGTAGGTGGGGGAAATGGGCCGAGTCAGGTAATCTAGAGGTGGGTGTGTAGAAGGGGGCCAGCTGCAAGGTCTGTTGAGTGATCGCAGTTATACTAACATGGCTGAGGTAGAGGCTCCAGGTGGGGCGGTCATAGAGCTGAGGTTATGAAGGTCGGTTAGGTTCAGCTCAAGGGGCTGAGAGGTCAGAGCGGTACCCTACAGACAGTGGGAATCACCAAAATAGAATATCTGGAGATACTGTTTGCATTATATGTAGATGAGGGATTCCTCCTATGTGAGCAGAGGTGTTTTCTTTACATTGCAGTCCACTGAAATTAGAAGGCTTTTGCCATTATATTGGTTAAAAGGGAGTACCAGGGTTAGGTAGTCACGCTTGTAGGCAAGACACTTCATTATCTAAACATTTGGTCCTGGCCATACTCTTCATAAGCTGAAGTGATGGGTTGATTGGCTTTCATTTCATTACGCCCCTCTGTCCCCAGGAAGGAAGGGTGGGTGGGAATGCACAGGGAGCCGTGCTGTCCTTGGTCCATATGTTTTTTTAACCTGTCCCATTCGGAACAGTTTGCTCTCTAATCCTGGTGTACAGTAGCCATCCGGGGATAATCTCGAAGGTTCTCTTGCGCCTTTCCCACGCTGGCTCTCCCTAGACCATATCTGTGTACCCCTTTCCTGTTGACCGCCTTCTTGTGGTGTAACTGCATTTTGCTTTGGGAAGACACTCTGAGAGCCAATAGTTATTTAAAACATACACATTTGGCAGTACAGTTCCATGTTTGTTTTTAAAACTGTTCATTCATTTATAGTCATAGACAGAAGTCTGGGAGGTGACATAACATGTTAGTAGTAATTCTTTTTTAGTAAGGGGGTTGTGAGTGATCTTAAGACACATTCTTCTGCTTATTTTAAAATTTTCTGCAGTGAATGTGTATTGACTCAAGAACAATACTCAAATTATTATTTTAAAATTTTTTTATTGAGCCCTGGCTCAGCAGTTAGAGCATTAGCCCTCAGACTGAAGGGTCTCAGATTCACCCTTGTGGGGTGCAGGTTTGATCCCCAGCCCAGGTCGGGGTTGTGCGGGAGACAATCAATTGATGTGTCTCTCTTACACCCATGTTTCTCTCTCTCTCTTTCTGTCTCTCCCTCCCGCCCTCCCTTCCACTCTCTAAAAATCAATGGAAAAATATCCTCGGGCGATGATTAACAACAACAACAAATTTTTAATTGATTTTTAGAGAGAGAGGAAGGGAGAGGGAGAGAAAAATCGATGTGAGTGCAACATCGGCTGCCTCTTGTACACCCCCTACTGGGGATCAAGCCTGAAATCTGGACATGAACCCTGACCCGGAATCGAACCAGCAACCTTTCAGTGCATGGGATGATGCCCAACCAACTGAGCCACACTGGCCAGGGCTCAAATTATTTTTAAAATATATAATTCAGCCCTGCTGGTGTGGCTCAATGGTTGAGCGTCGGACCCATGCACCAAGAGATCGCTGGTTCGATTCCCAGTCAGGGCACATGCTCAGGTTGTGGGCCCAATCCCCAGTGGGGGGCATGCAGGAGGCAGCCAACTGATGTTCTCTCTCATTGATGTTCCTCTCTCTCTCTCTCTCTCTCTCTCTCTCCCTTCCTCTCTCTAAAATCAATGAAGAAAAAATATTTAAAAGGATAAACAGAGCAAGTTTTTTTGACTATTTCCTTTTCTGGTGGTTTCTTTTATAACTGCGTATTTGATGGCTATGATATCATACCTCTCAGAGGCTATTAATGATAGTTTTGGTTTTGTAAACTTTTCTTCTCCATGCCTCACCTCCATTTCCTTGGTTCCTCTCGTGCCCCCCAGCTCCTACCCCAACCTGTTTGGTGTCTGTCTGCCCTGTTAGAGCCTATCCTCAGAAATCCGGAGGTCCAGTGCTGGCTAGCACTCCACGGTGGAAGACAGAATTCATCTGGGAGCTCTGAGCGCGTGGAAGGGAGGCCTCGTCTGCTATGTCACCTTACTGCCTCTTGTAGAGGCTATTGGGGAACAGATTTCCCCCAGATTCTTAGGATTTTCCCCAGGCCAGAGGTTCTCAGTGTCGTCAGACCCGGAGCCTTTTGAGGAGTTAGTGGTGTAAACTGGTTTGTTTCTCAGTTTGCCCACTGCTGGGTGAGGATTCCATTTTCTTGGATCGGCTCAGTTATTGCGCTTCCATCCGCTTCTTAGTTTCGAAAATTGTACTGCTGTTGTCCCCTCGTATTCCCCATCCTAGTGGGTGTTTTTGTTTTTGAGGTTTTTGATGAGGAGGGTGTCTTTTAAATTTACAGGGAGGAAGCAAAATTCAGTAAACTTGTTCAGTCTGCTGACTTAATCCAGAACTCCCCAAATCATCGTCTGAACCCCCCGAAACCCCTTCGTGGTGGAACAGAGCCAGGATGTGGCTCTCAGCTCCAAAGCTTTGCCTGTCTTGCTCATCAGCTTCGTTCAGACATAGTTCTGCATGACTTCCAACTCTTTCTAGGAATCAGGTACATCTTCCTCAGGGAAGATTTACATTGTTCAAGAGTTTGCAAAAGAATGTGCCCTGAGGCCCTGGCTGGGTAGCTCAGTTGGTTAGAGCATCATCCCAGTATGCCAAGGTTGAGGGTTCGATCCCCGGTCAGGGCACATACAGAAGCAACCAAGTGAATGCATAAATAAGTGGAACAACACATTGATGTCTCTCAAATCAATAAATAAATTTAAATACATTTAAAAAGAATGTGCCCCGAGTTGTTGCTGAAGCTAAGTAATGGCTCCCGTGGGAAGCCCATGAAGAGCACACAGGGAAAGGACATGGAACTCCCCATCCCGCCTTCGTTATGACTCTTGTTTCAGTGCGTGGCCCCTCCTAGAAGAGTGAGCCTCACTGCCACTGTGACTTGTTCCCAGGTGGTGAGACATAGGGTGTAGTCTTTTTTTAAATCCTTTCCATTGATTTTTAGATAGACTGGGAGAGAGGGAGAAACATTGATGTGAGAGAGACACATCGACCGGTTGCCTCCCACAAGACCCCAGACCTGGGGCCAGGGACCAAACCTGCAACCGAGGTATGTGCCCTTGACCTGGAATCGAACCCACGACTCTTCCATCCAAAGGCCGACGCTCTAACCACTGAGCCAAACTGGCCAGTGTAGTCTTTATGTTGATTGATGTGCTCCCTGCCCCAATCTGATACGCTCCCAGAGTAGGGTTGCCCTCAGACAGCTGTGAACATGGGTGCGGAAGTCTGATCTAAGGATAAAGTTGGTCCTAAGCTGGTGTCATTTTTTTTCTTTCAGGCTCCTGTGACGTTTGATGACATCACTTTGTACTTGCTTCAGGAGGAATGGATGCTGCTGAATCAGCAACAGAAGGAGATCTGTGGTTCTGAAGAGCTGGTTGCACCCCTGGGTATGGGCTCCGTTTACTCCCCCCCACCCGAGTGAGTCTGGGTCGGCATTCCCAACTGCATCTGACTATAACATACTTGAGAATTTTCTGGAATCCTTCCATTTTTTTCCAGGCATCTTTGTACTATTTATATCTGCTCAGTCCCATTTCTAATGTCTCAGCTGCTCATGATCACTCACCACCCTTTCTCTTCTCCCTTTAAATTGGCCAAGAGAAGTGGGGAAAATTGGGCATGTGAAGGGTAGATCGTGATGCCTCAGGGCATCCCAGGTTGCCAGGTGGGAAGCCCCACCTGTGGTCTGTTGGGCTGCATGGTGGGTTATGTTACCCACAGGACACCAGGTAGAAAGAGTGTCAGACCTGGAGTGTGGAAATTGGGTCTCAGTCCCAGCTCTCCCATGTGATACTGCTATGACTTTGCTATGACCAAGCCTGTCAGCCTTTTTCAGCCTTGATTTCCCTCTTCACAGGGTTGCCATAGAGGTTGAATGAGATAAAACAACTTAAAACGTTATGCCCATGTAGGTATTTTTCATCTTTTCTGTTTTCTGAATGTCCTTTCTCTGATTCTATGGGTAGACTCTTTGTACCATGGACAGCGGCGATTGTATTTCAGCATGTGCACCTTATAGGCACTATTTTCTGATTTCAGCTTGATGGCCATCTGCCTGCCTGTCCTTTCTTCTTTTCGTCTTGGTCCCTGTCTAAGGGTTATGAGAATGACGGTCTCCACTCTCTGTAGGTGGAAGGATTGTAGCTGGGTTGGGTCTCCTTCCTGTGCTAAAACACTTTGAAAACCACTGATTCTTCTAAACCAGAAGTTGCAAAGTAGCGGCTCATGGGAGTTTTCACATAAAACTACAGATTTCCGGTTTCTGTTGAAAAATGGGACAGCCAGCAGTGCTGACCCTGCGTCCTCATGGTGGCCTCCTCCTGGAGCAGAGTAGCAGCTGCCCCGGTACATGGTCGGCCACAGTTTCCTCAGTTGTGTTATCAGTCTGTTCCCTCTCAGCCTTTGAGTTTGAGCCTCTGTTCTGAACCAACAGTTTTCATACCTTGCTATGCCCCTCATTGCTTTCATTGGTCCCCCGTTCTTTTAGGGGTCTCATGTATATACCTGCATTTCTAAACCATTATGCTAAACCATTTGGGTTCTACCTGCCTCCTTAACCAATTATCCTATAATGCCGAGAGGATGTCAGACAGAGCTTTCTTTAATGATGTGATCTAGATCCAAGATCTTATAGTGTTTCTCTCTCTTCCTGACTCAGGACCAACTATTGCCAACCCAGAGCTGTTCTATAAGTTTGAACAAGGGTCTGGACCATGGCGAGGCAATGTCCAGGGCCAGAGGAGTCTCCTGAGCCACCACCCAGGTGAGTGTGGACCCGCACTGGGGCATGGGGAGCTTAGCTGGAGAGAAGACTCCTGTCTCATCCTGTGCTTCTCCCTGTTCTCCGCCAGCTTACACATGAATGCTATTTTCCTCCAGCTTCACCTTAACTAAAATGTACACACTTCTCCCGACATAAGTTCCATGAAGGCATGACTTGGTCTTCTTTACCTCTGTATTCCCAGTGCCAAGAACAATGCCTGGCACATAGTAGATGCACAATGGGTAATCGAGGAATGGATGGATGGATGGATGAATGAACAGCCATCTACTAAGTTCTAAGGATTTAGCTTTGCTTCCTTCCTTCGATAAGCCTGTCCTGTCGGGCATTGGCTTGGCTCGAGCAGAGCCAGGCCAGATGACATCGAGTCATTGTGTAAGAGACTGAGTTAACCCACCCCTCCTGCAGGAGGACTGGGGTGGGAACAGGCTCCTCTGTGAATTGAATCACAGAACTTTGCTCTCCTCATGATCTCTCTCACATGGACCACAGGAGCCCTAGACTTCTTGGTGCTATTTGTTTTGTTCTTCCATGCTTGACTCTTGACTCACAGCTTTGTGCTCCTGGGTTGGCTACAATTCTGTAGACTGGTCCCTCAACCTGGAGCAAATGTTGTCGAGTGCTTGTTCCCTGGGCATCAGAACTTACATCGATGCTTTGGAAATGGCTCCAGAGGGGTTTGAGGTGTCCAAGCTGTGTTTCAACTAAAGAGCGAATAAAGAAACTTCTAGTTTAGCTTGAAGAAGGAAAATCTTTGTGAGGTTATGAGGGTTTCCACCTCTTTCAAGGGTTGTATGAGAGAGGAATGGACTTTGTCTCTCTTGAGGCTGAAGTAGCCCCCAAGGTGGAAGTTACACCAAGATGGATTGTAGCTTAAGGGAACTCTGGGACTAAAGCTGTCTGCCCAGGAGGTGGGTCATTCTCTTGCCCCAAAGGTACTTGAGCCAAGCGCAGGTGCCTGTCTGTCAGAGGCACCGTGGAAGGGCACTCCTGCTGGCATGGGGTGGCAGTGCAGGCAAACGTCACGTCGGTGCGCTTCGCAGATGCTTCGTGTGGTGCACACTGACGGTCTGCGCAAACCTCGCAGCGCCATTTTCCCAGCAGGTTCGGGTGATGGCTGGCTTGCTTTTTTTTTTTTTTTTTTTTTTTTAGCAATAACATATTCTTTAATTAAGGCATGTACATTTTTTAGACATAATGCTATGGCACACTTAACAGACTACAGTATAGTGTAAACATAACTTTTATGTGCACTGGGGAACCAAAACAACCTTGTGGCTGGCTTTCTTGCAACATTCGCTTCTTGCTGTGGCCTGGAACCAAACCGCAGTATCTCTGAGGTACCGCCTGTATTTGGCTCTTAATTACCTTTCTTAACCCTACGTTCTGTTAGTTCAGTTTCTTGTCTATAAATAAATTTGAAGCCCTGAAGATTGTGCCACTGTCTTAGGTTGCAGAGATCAAATTGCACCCATCTCCTTTTGGCCAGGTATGTCTGTCCTTTAAATTAAAAAAAAAAAAAAAAAAGTTTTCTTAAAGCCCACTGGATTTCCTCCTGGGCATGGTGAGGCGGGCCTGGGGCGCTGGGGGCGAAGGGAGAGAACGCGGGTACAGGCTGTGTCACTTTGGCGTGTGATTTCCAGCTTTCGTAGTTGACATATCTGAGAAACTCCATGAGTGGCACTGGCCCTAACTACGGGACTTCAGGGCAATTCCATTTGTCGCTTTTCTCTAAAGGAGAAAACAAGATGGGCTACGTGGAAGAAATGGACGTGCATGGGCCAGCCAGAGACGCTGGACCATACCTGCCCCCTCAGAAGAAAGCCTGTCTTTCCCACTTCAGTACCGAGAGTGGCACCATCGAGGAAGACTGTACCGGAAAAAGCAAAAGGCCCTTGAAACCCCGGTCCATCCAGAAGGCCTGGTTTGCACAGTTCCCGTGGCTGGTCATGAACGAGGAGCAGACGGCTCTCTTTTGCTCTGCTTGCCGAGAATACCCGTCCATCAGGGACCGACGGTCCAGACTGGTAGAAGGTTATACAGGACCGTTCAAGGTGGAGACTCTCAAATATCACGCCAAGAGCAAAGCTCACCTGTTCTGCGTCGATGCCTTGTCAGCACGGGACCCCATCTGGGCAGCCCGTTTCCAGAGCATCCGAGATGCCAGCCCAGAGCACCTCTTCCCTGCAGATTATCCCATCCTGTACCCACCAGGGCCTCTGGGAGCCTATGGGGACGTGGCCCGGCTTCTGCCCAGCTCAGGAGCTGAACTGGACGACCCTGGGGGCAATGGAGTTCTTCCTGCATTGTATCTAGACTGCATTTCCCATTTGAGGCAGAAACAAACTGCAGATGATGTCTCCAGCTCCTCAAACACTAACGTGCGTGATACCGCTGCTGAACCCCATAGCCAGGTAATGTATTCATAATGGTTGCTGATTCTCCAGGGGAGGGTTCCATACTGAGAACAACATATGTTGCATCATGATGATGGAAAAATTCTGTTAGCTCACCTGTTGCTAATGGTATCATAAGCTAACATGTTTGACATGTCTTAGCCATTGCCTTAAGTGCTATACACATATTATCTCGTTTATTTAAGACAACAGCCCTATTATTATCATTTCCTTTTTGCAGATGACAAAACATAATGAGTAGGACAGAAAGAACATTCTACCTTCTGATAGAAGGGAGGCACCTAGATTCAGAACAGTAATCTTGATCCAGAATCCAAAACAACCACAGAGCTCAATCAATAACCCACAACCACAGAACAATTGCAGTGTGCTTAAATAACCACATTAAAATCTTCGTTTCAGCTTGAACTTGGGAATCGTGTAGCACTTTTTAACACTGCCAAGTCTCTTCACCAGCGTCCTTTCGTGGAGTGATTTTCATGCCGCTCTGAGGCTGGTGGAGCAGCCTGGTGGACCTCATCTTGTTGGGAGTGCCCGTCCAGAGCCCTCGGGCTCTCGTGATGTCGACCTCCCCCAGGCCTTGGCTGCCCGCCAGCGCTTTACTTCCACTCCCTGCGGCTCTTGTGGGTCCTAGAAGACTCTGGTTCTCATCTGAGGTTTATTTTGGAATCTTCTCATTCTTTGGAAAGTTGGCCTGTGAGGAGACTGTGTCAACTGGAATTTTGAGTAGCTAGAACCTTCCCCATCCGTCACTATCCCATATCTGTAGGATTCTGCTACAGATCTTTTTGAGTAACCCCTCTAGTACCAAGGGGAACAGCTCAGATGTTCTTTATACCTAACATCGGAAGGGCCCGGCTAAAGTGAGTAAGCTTGCATTTTTCCAGAATCCAGATGAGTGACAAGGCTTATTTCTCTTCATGTTCACACTTCTTCTAGTTTTCAGTATTACGAGCCAACAAGCAGGCCTAACTTTTTATAATCTGAATTCCTGTAGCAGTAAGGCGTGTGTAAGCCGAGCTGCTGGGTAGAGCACCTCTAGTTCTTTCTTACTACTCCCTTTCCACCCCGGGGGAGATCTCGGCAGGTGCTCCTAGAGGCAGAGGTCACCTTTGTTGTCGTGGATGAGTACAGGGCACCCCTCAGGACTGGAGGAGATGGGGTGCAGCAATGAGGCTCTACCAAGACCTCTGTTCTTCCAGTGCGTTCATATTTCCTCCCAGGAGACCCTCAGATCCCACTGAGGCCCATTTGGGTTTTACCCACTAATTTCAGGCCTCACGGATTTGCTCCTTTGACTTTCAGTGGATACATGAGTTCCTCCGAGTGCATTTGGCCTCTTGGTGAGCTTCCCAGGAGACGCGGGCCTTGAGAGGCACTGCTGTCATGCCGGCGTCTGACGCGAGGCGCACCGAGTGACTGCTGCTCTCTGTTGCAGGGTCCTTCTGAAGAGGGGCTGTTGGAGGAGCTCCCGGTGGAGTTTGAGGAGGTGGCAGTGTATTTCACCCGGGAGGAGTGGGGCGTGCTAGCCAAGCGGCAGAAGGAGCTGTACAGAGACGTGATGCGGATGAACTATGAGCTGTTGGCCTCCCTGGGTAAAGATTCACGTCGACCTTTGTTCACCACCATCAGCTGACGTGGGACCCCAGAAGGGCAGCTGTGTCAGTGGTCATCTTCCCATTTCTGCCCTTTCCCTGTGCATAGGCAGAGAGCGAGTCTGTCTTCTGCACCTCGGAGGCCCCTGCTTTGTGATACTGTACTTGACCCCCTCTTCACCCATCTTCCACCCATCCTCCATCAGGCATTTATTGGGTACCTACTAGGTGCCGGGTGAACCCGGACTTGTTCTACTTTCAAGGTCGGAACACGGTCTCTGCTTTCAAGGGGCTAGCAGGTTTGTGGGAGAGACAGATACTTTAATAAGAAACTAAAATAACACATAAAAGCGGTTCAGGGAAAGTATCCCGGGGCTGCCGCAGAAGAGTGACTTGATTTTGCTGGGCATCAGAGGGAGAGATCAGCAGAGTCTCTACCGAGTACGAAATGTTTTAACTAAGTTGAAAACCAGCTGACAGGGAGGAGGAAGGGCATCTAGACATGACAGAGGGAGGGGACAGCAAAGGTGAGGAGGCGAGAAAGGGCCTCCAGGTGGCTTGTGCCCTCCACTTTGTCTGTGCCCAGGCTGCCTTGTCTTTCCAGGGCCAGCAAGGGTTGGTGGTCTAGGCCCACGAGACCGGGCACTGGAGAACGATGAAGGTCATCGTGTTTCTTACCTTCCCGGAAGAATGCTGTCTGCTCCATCTGCTCCTTGTTCTTCCCTCTGCCTCCTTTTCCTGTCAAACACGCAAGGTCCTCATGCATCAAAACAGAAAGACAACTTTTCACGTTATAAAACTTTTACTTCTTTCTTTTTTTATTAGCATTTATGGTAACAGAAACCTTACAGAACAGGCTTGCTGTGCATGGCTTAGGCATTCCAGCAGCGACCTGTATCATGCCTTCTACAGAACAAGGAGTCAGAATATTTGTGACTTAACCGGTGTCGTATCCCCCTGGTGTACACTGTCCTTTCGCGTGCAGCTAAGATACCGATTCTTTTCTAAACGTTCTTCACCTATATACTTACTTTTCTCATTGTTTGGAAGTAATTGTTCGCACGTAAATAATGAGGTGTAAATAATGGTTTATTTCGTTATAATCATATCCAAGGCCCAGGGCCCCTGTGCAAGGCATACCTTCAAAGAGCATCACCGCCACCTACAGTGGGAATGAGGGGGACATTCATTTGTTCAGATACATACCCACATGCAAGAAGTTGGTTTTTCCTTTAAAGGGATAGCAGTGGTGGTACCCATTCCCGTTAGACCCCGTGGAAAGTTCCGGTGGGAGTGGCGGCTAACCAGGGCGCCGCACATGACCGATGCAGATTGTTCAGCCTGTACTTCAGTTCTGTGGTCTAAGAATTTTATTATTTTCTTTTTAACATTCATACATTAGGAGGTGGGGAAATCTTAGCTAACTGGGGGAAACGAAGGGACAGTCAGCCTTGGTTAAGTTTTGTTTGGATGGACAAAGAGTGTAATCAGACGAAGGGTAATTAGTTTCGCTTGAGGGTTTGGGCAGGAATCAGGGAAGGCTTCATGGGGACAGGGCTGTCCTCGTCATCAGTGTCTGTGATGTTGAAACAGGTACAGGAGTCCAGAAACCGAATTGCAGGTATCCGATTGCTTTTTGGTGCTTTAGTCAGGTCTCCAGCTATTATCCTTTAACTATGCTCCAGTCTCAACAATTTTCCATGTTTGCAACATGAACGCATTTTAAGGAGCCGTGAGAACGTATGTGCACACGAGAACGAAATCGCTAACGATGCATTTCTCAGAGCACATCCCCGTCGTTAATGACGCATGACTGTAGATACGTCCCCGTGGTCATTTTGCCGATGCTAAGACATAGAGAGCTCTGTTTGGAAATTCCCTTCTGTCTCACTTGTTCTAAAGGGGACAGAAAGGAAAAGGTTCCTGGCAACATTTCAGCAAGGGCTTCAAGGAGGTGCGATCGGGGTACAGCATCCCTGAGTCTGGTGTATTTGTACTAGGGCCAACCCCAAGCAGAAAGTGACTGAGGCAGACAGATCCAGGGATTTGCAGTATCCTGTGTGTTTTCAGTTGTTTCTAAAATATATTTTTTCATACTTACGCGTTTTTTAATCAAAGTAGTTCTAATAAGACATAAGAAAAAAAATGACAGTCCCATGGCCCACCTTTCTCTGTTGCTGAGTCCTCCCCACATCTTTCAGCTGTTTCTTCTAGTATAATTTGCCTCATTATTTCTAAGAACCACATGTAGACATGATTTTTGAGAGAGTGAACTTCTGTAGGATGTACTCATAAAACAGTTTCATTCTTTTCCTTCACCACTTGTTTCAGTCAGCTGTGGGGCTTTTCCTTTTCACCCTTTGGGTTGTCAAAAGAAAATTCGGAGAGCTTCATTTGATAGGAATATTTTACTGAGCAAGAAACAAACTATTCAAGGAGAGGGAGACTTCAAACCCAAACGTGGGCAAAAGCTGTTAAAGCTGTTTGCAGAGCATGAATGGGGAGTACATTAAAAATTTTTTTGATTGGTTACTAGAAATTTACATTCTTTTCAGGGTAGTACGATCACTAGGGAAACGCAAATCAAAACTACACTAAGATACCACCTCACACCCATCAGGATGGCTGTTAGCCAAAAAGTAGAAAACAACAGTGTCGGCGAGGATGTGGAGAAATTAGAACCCTTGTGTGCTGTTGGTGGGAATGTAAAGTGCTGTGGTCATTGTGGAAAATGGTATGTAGGTCCTCAAAAAATTAAAAGTAGAGTTACCATATGATACAGCAGTTCTGCTTCTGGGATTGAAAGCACATTGTTGAAGAGACATTGGTACACCAATGTGCATAACAGCTCTCTTCACAACAGCTAAGACATGGAGGCAACCTAAATGCCCATCAGCGGGTGAACAGTTAAGCACGATGTGGTCTATCCGTACAATGCAATATTATTTTAGCCTTTAAAAGGAAGGAAATTCTGTAGTATGCTACAACCCGAAAAAACAAAGGAAAAGAATGCCCTGATAAGTAAAGACAAAGAAAGGCTGACAAATGGTTCCAAAGTAAAAGGGACCTGAGAGCCGTGCCAGCTAAGTACAGTTTATGATCCTGGATTAGGTGCTGGCCTGGGAAAAGGAGACATAGGGGACATTTTGATAACTGAAGACACTTAGTTGTGGACCGTGGATTAGATAATAGTATAAAATCAATGTTATATTTTCTGATTTTGATCATTATACTCTGGTTATATAAGACGTGTTAGTTTTCAGTTGCCCCACAACAAGTTACCACAAAGTTAGTGGCTAAAAACACCCATTCATCGTCCCAGAGTTATGTAAGTCAGAAGGCCACCTGGGCTCAGCCGGGTTCTCGCTTAGGGTCTCACAAGCTGGCAGAATCCAGTCCCTTGCGGTTGTGGGACTGAGGTTCCTGTTTTCTTGCTGGCTGTCGGACCAGGGATCCTTCTCAGCTCCCAGAGGCTGCTCTCAGGTCTGCCAGGACCATGGAAAACACTTAATCCTTTGCCCCAACAAACCCTGGGAAGGCAGGGCTCTTCCCAGCATGGCCACCATGGAGGAGCCCACCAGCCAGTTTCTGCCTTTAGTCTTTTTCAGGCCTGGATTCATGAGTAGCCTTGCAGCCCCCGGAGATACATGTCAGGTTGTCATTCCCACTAGGCTTAAGGTCAGGGGAAAGTAGCCCACCCCACCCTCCCCATGGTAGTATGTGGGAGGGGGCTCACGATGCACTTGACAGCTCTTTCCAGACACATCTCTAGCCTCCAACTCCCTGGCCTCGTCACTCCCAGTGCTTTGACTCCCTCTTCCAGGCGAGGGCCTGGGTTATGGCCTAGTGTTTTGGTCACCTTCCCTCCCCATCAGGCCTCTGTGTCTAGCTTTGGAACGGGGACATTTGGCTCCTATTTTAGGGGGCCTTCAGGCAAAACACGCAGACAGAATCACACTTTAATATCCTGTTGCATATGTTTATTGCTATTCCTGATTTATTGATTTTAGATGTTATTTATTGATTCCTACTGTGGAAGATGAAGATATGGCCCTCTTACCTCACCCCCGGCCCCCACTCTCTTCCCTCCATCCTCTCAGAACAGGTACTCCACACTTTTTGGTTAATTCAATGTAAAATTCAATGTAAACTGTTTATGATTATGTATGATTTACTTCTGGTCAAAGTGGCATATTATGATATTTCCTGTGTTGTAGGATTTTCTCTTGGAATTGAATTGTTTTCTTATGTTTTTCTTTTGCTAGTTTTCTGTCCTATCATCCGTTCTTCTGAAACTCTCTAGTGAAGTCCCACAACTCCTCTGAAGAGTCTTTTCCATATGATCAAACTCCGGTGACCTATCGGCTTCACTCTTGGTCTGGAGACTTCCGTCCTGGGTCTTCCATTTGCCTCTGCTTCTGTCCAAAGTAGTGACCCCTCAGGCCTGCTGCACAGCCGTGGCCTCACACTGCCCTTTGTCTTGCCCCTGTTTTCTGGATCCGCCTCTTCTTTCAGGTCTATATCTTTGTTTTGTTGGAGCACATCTTCCAGTAGCCTTCTAAGAAAGGGCGCATGGGAAGAAATGTTTTTAAGACTCTACATATCTGAAAAGGCCCTCACAATTGATAATTTGGGTGGGTATAGAATTCCAGGTTGGAAATAATTTTCCTCAGCATTTTTGAAAGCATTGCCTTTACGTTTTGCAGTTGCTACTGAGAAGTATAAATGCCTTTTTGTTCCTAAGTCTTTGAACAGAGCCCGTTTTTCCACTCCGAAAGGTTTTAAGATCCATTCCAGGGTTCTGAATTGTGGAAACACCTTTTCCAGTTTGGGGAAAACAGTTTTGTATTATTTCTTTCTACCTATCATTCTCTCTTCTTTCTTCCAAAAAGTCCTACTTGTTCGATATTAGACTTCCTAAGTTAAGCCTCTAATTTTGTTTTATTTTTATTTTTTTTCCTCGTATCTTCTGCTTCTTTTTTTGTTCTAGTACTTTCTTAGCGGCTTCCTCAATTTTATTTTCTAACAATTCCTTTTCATTTAAAAAAAATTTCTTTTATCACATTTTAAATCTAAGAGCCCTGATTGCTCTTTTTGTGGATGCCTGTTACAAATTTTCTCTCTGAGATTATTAATTCTGCTTTGCTTCTTTTGAAGTTCTGTTTTGCTCCTTGTATTATCTCTACTTCCTTCCATCCTTTTTCCTACTTGTTTTATGTTAGAGGTTGTCTTAAATAAACATCGTTAGGTTCATACACAGTTAAGAGTAAAGCCTTTTAAAAAACTGGATGAAAAGCTGTGTGTGTGGCTGGGGCTCATTAAGGGGTTGGTTTCACTGTGGGGTGACCAGCTGTGAACCTGGATGTCTTACTGAAGAGCCCACAAAAGTCAGTCTGCATAAGTTTTGGTGGGGAAGGAGAGGGTGCAGAGGGGCAATTCAGTTTCTCCAAAGGAAACTCTTCCAGTCCCCTGCTTGGAGGTTATAGGCCGAGCCAGTGGTCTTGGAGCAAGTGACGCACCTTCCGGAATCTAGACTGTCTTCATCTCTCATCTTTCTTTCTCTCATCGACCCTTCATCTTTCTTTCACTCTCCTCACTATCCCAGGGTCCAAGTCTTTCTGGTTACGTTTTCTGCAGACTCGATCTCTCTCTGTCCTGGGGTGGTTTCCTGGAATAGGTGAGGGGACCTGGGGGAAGGCTGGTCTCTGCAGACTTTGAGCCGCCCCTGCCCTCTGTCCCTTTCCTGCCCCTTCTGCTACACTCGGGCCCCCAGGTCCCCAGCCTTCCAGGGATTCTGGGGCCAAGTTCACATCCTTCTCCGTCACTCCCTCTGCCGGCATTTGGCGTTCAGCTCTGTTATTTTTCTTGCTCTTTTTTCTTTCCTTCTTTGAAAAATGTATTCACATTTCTAGTCCAGGGTTTCTCTTGGACTTATGCCTTATTTTCAGGAGGATGTGTGTTCAGTCCACCGTACTTGCACACTTTATTATATTTTATTTGCAGTAAATGTGTGGATACACACATGCACGTATAGTAAATACATGTATATTCAAGTTGTCCAGAAGGTGAACAGTGAACTTCCCCCTTTGACCTCGCTCTCTGGCCCTCCCGGTAGCTCCCACAGTCACCAGTTGTCTGTATGTCCTTCCAGAGAAAGTTTATACATGCATTCACGCAGACACATACAGAGGCATGTAACTGGATACTAATGGATTTTATTTTAGATCAAGAAAATGATTTCTTTGCCTACCCCTGAGAAATATTCACATTTTAAATAAAGGGCAGTGCTTAACCCAAACACATGAACCTCTTCGAGTCAGATTTCAGGTTTCGTGGCAGGTGGTGGCCATTTTTAAGGGGCCTTTCAAGTACCCCGATAAATAACTCATGCAGCCAGAGGTGTCGCTGAAGGGACACATGCATGGGGCAGATGTTGGGGCCACTCTGCCACTTCTCGTCTGGCTTTCTTTATCACGCCTGTCTTCTCTCCTGCTTTATCCCCCGGGTTCTCTGTCTTCATGCTTTCCTTTCCACTCTAGATGCATTTGGCTGACTCATGGCTCACATGGCTGGCCGTGGATCTAAGGAGGTTATTTATCGTGCCTAACGGATACACCCTAATCTGGCTGCCGGTTGGGTTTTAAGCATAAATTGGCATCCTAGGTGAGGATGCATCCATCGTGCCCCTGGCTGAATAGACTATTAAGAGATAGACCCAGAGGCATCCCTGACTATTTCAGGAACCACGAATAGCTTTAGGTGGGCTACATGACCTGATGGTCCACAGCAGTGACATCAGTATGACTCTTTGTCCTTGCAGTAGGGCCTGCGGCTGCCAAACCAGACTTGATCTCAAAACTGGAGCGTAGAGCTGCGCCCTGGGTCAAGGATCCAAAGGGGACAAAGTGGGGGAAAGGTCATTCTCCAGGTGAGTCTTAACCTACTGAGTTCTGGAGGGCACGTCCAGGGGCCCACGTAGCTGTGGCAGGTCACACAGTGTGGGTTCAGCCATACTTAGCGTGAACCTACTGAGCACCAGGCCCTGTATTAGCCTCTGGGTAGACGGAGATGAGTAAGAGATTAGCCCTGCCCTCAGTGTAGAATACGGGGAACCAGGACAGCGTGGAGACAAGGAGCCCTGCTGAGCAGAGTGCTACAGGGACCTGTGGTCGAGCTGAGGGGGGAGGGGTGGGGACGCTGGTTCTGAGGACCCACGTGCCACCGGCCTGCGAGCCCTGCTCCCTTCTCCCCTCCTCTGGGTAGCACTGCTGGCCTGTGAGAGTTGGTCTCTTGCCTACCTCAGGCTATAACATGTTGGCTAGTAGCTGCTGTTTACACTCCTGTGCTTCTCTCCTTTCAAAGGCTCGCAAGGACTTATGGATGTTTAACCTCATTTCTTGGGGATGCCGCCGAAGAGGGTTAAAGCCACCTGTTTATCCGGTAGCACCTATGGCCAAGGTGGTTAACTAAGCTTATTAGCAGCTGGTGTCACGTGATCCTGGGTTGCGGTGTGGATAGAGAGGGGGAAGCTGGCGAAAGAACCCACAGGGATTAGCAAACAACTCTTAGGGGGCCAGATTGACTTCCATAGATAATAATGGGGAGGCCAGTAACTTTCTAGAAAGGTGGGTCGCATTCATCCTCTCTGCTTTGCATCAGGATGCTTACTGCATCGGGTGTCTTAGTTGATGGGAGACTGCAGATTCTCGCAGCAAGACCAAGCACAGTTTGATTTGCTCCCAGGGAAGAAGAAGGTGGCTGAGGGAGAGGCAGGCGTGCAGGCCACGGCTGTCCAGTCCCCGTGGCTTCCGGCTCCTGCGGAGACCTGTGCCTCCTCCCGCGGGCCCAGCCTTTGTGACGTGGACGCCGACGGGCCGAGGAAAAGCAAGAGGACTTACAGACCCCGCTCTATTCAGAGGTCGTGGTTCGGGCAGTTCCCATGGTTAGTCGTGGACTCGGAAGAGACCAAGCTCTTCTGCTCAGCTTGCAAAGAAAGACCGACTCTCCACGACAAGTCGTCGCGGTTAGTCCGAGGTTACACGGGGCCTTTCAAAGTGGAGACTTTAAAATACCACGAAGTCAGCAAAGCACACAAGCTGTGCGTCAACACTATTGAAGTCAAGGAGGACACCCCTCAGGCTGCCCTCGCCCCAGAGATTTCCAGTGGCCTGATGGCCAACATGGAGCACTTCTTCAACGCAGCCTACTCCATCGCCTACCACTCGAGGCCCCTGAATGACTTTGAGAAGATCCTGCAACTCCTCCAGAGCACCGGGACCGTGATTTTGGGCAAGTACCGGAACCGCACCGCGTGCACCCAGTTCATCAAGTACATCTCGGAGACTCTGAAGAAGGAGATCCTGGCGGACGTCCGGAGCTCCCCCTGTGTGAGCGTGCTGTTGGACAGCTCCACCAGCGCCCCCGACCAGGCCTGTGTGGGCATTTACATCCGCTACTTTAAGGGCACGGAGGTGAAAGAGTCTTACATCACGCTGGCCCCGCTCCACAGTGAGACAGTGGATGGATACTTCGAGACCATCGTCTCTGCCCTGGATGAGCTGGACATCCCCTTCCGGAAGCCCGGTTGGGTGGTGGGCCTGGGGACCGATGGCTCGACCGTGCTGAGCTGCAGGGGAGGCCTTGTGGAGAAGTTCCAGGAGGTCATCCCCCAGCTGCTGCCTGTCCATTGTGTGGCCCACCAGCTGCACCTGGCGGTGGTGGACGCCTGCGGGGGCATCGACCTGGTGAAGAAGTGTGACCGGCACATCCGAACCGTCTTCAAGTTTTATCAGTCCTCAAACAAAAGGCTGACGGAGCTGCAGGAAGGCGCGGCCGCCCTGGAGCAGGAAATCGTCTGCCTCAAGGACTTGAATGCGGTCAGGTGGGTGGCCAGCAGGAGGCGCACGCTGAACGCGCTCATCGTGAGCTGGCCCGCCCTGGCTAGGCACCTCCAGACGGTGGCGGAGGCCGGAGGCCAGGTTGGGCACAGGGCCAGAGGCATGCTGAAGCTCATGAAGAACTTCCATTTCATCAAGTTCTGCCACTTCCTGTTGGACTTCCTGAGCATCTACAGGCCGGTGTCTGAGGTGTGCCAGAAGGAGATGGTGCTGATCACGGAGGTGAACTCCACGCTGGGACGGGCCTATGTAGCTCTGGAGACCCTCCGTCACCAGGCAGGGCCCAAAGAGGAAGAGTTCAATGCCAGCTTCAAGGACGGGCGGCTGCATGGCATCTCCTTGGACAGAATGGAGATGGCGGAGCCGCGTTTCCGGGCAGACAGGGAGAGTGTGATCCTGACGGGGACTCGGTACCTCCAGCAGAGGTTTGACGCAGACCGTCCCCCACAGCTCCAGAACATGGAGGTGTTTGACCCCATGACCTGGCCAAGTGGCACTGAACTGGCCAGTTTTGGGAACAACGATATCCTTGCCCTTGCCAGGTACTTTGAGCTGTCACTGCCCCCAGGGTACAGCGAGCAAGCCCTCCTGGAGGAGTGGCTGGGCCTGAAGGCCATGGCCACGAACCTGCCGTTCTCCATGCTGTGTAAGGACGCCCTGGCCCAGCACTGCCGCTTCCCCTTGCTGAGCCGGCTGGTGGCAGTGGTGGTCTGTGTGCCTGTCTCCACCTCCTGCTGCGAGCGCGGATTCAGTGCCATGAACCGGATCAGGACGGAGGAGAGGACCAAGCTGTCCACTGAGGTGATCAACATGCTCATGATGACAGCAGTGAACGGCGTGGCAGTCACCGAGTACGACCCCCAGCCCGCCATCCAGCACTGGTACCTAACCTCCTCGGGCCGGCGTTTCAGCCACGTCTACACCTGCGCCCCTGTGTCACCCCCCTCCCACGCAAGTAAGTCCACACAGCAGAGTTCCTAGATGTGGGGAAACGAAGGAAGGGACTCTCATCTTTCCAGTCCCGTGTGAGCTCGAAGTCTGCGAGCGTCTGATACAGCCAGCCATCACAACGGGCTGGGCCCGAGGTACCCGTGGAGCTTCTGTGGTGTGCCCAGCCCTTTGCTCGCCAGGGGCTGCTCGGGACAGGACACCTGTCCTCAAGGCGCTCCTGATCCAGCTAGCGAGGCACTCACTGCAGGCCCGGGGCAGTGCTGAGGGCACGGACCCCAGACCGCCAAGTACTGTGTGCCTTTGGGCGAGTTCATCATCCTTTGCTTTGGTTTGTATCTGCCAAGTGAACTAATACATGTAAAGTGCTTAGAACAGTGACGGTCACCCAGTGCCTACTACTGGGGATAACTAGAGGGCTGGACCAGCTGGGGCAGCGACATCACGTGCTGCGTGGGGCTGTGCAGACTAGAGGTTGAGAGGGAGGAGGTCAGTGCAGGTCAGAGGGCTGTGAAGAGGGTGCTGGTGGAGAAGGCAGGGTGGTCCAGGCAGGGGGCAGTGCCCGGGGCAGTCCTGAGGGCACTGCCCTGGCCTGGGGGCTGGGCCAGGGACGAGGCTTGAGGGGGATGAAAGTGACCTCTTTGCGGATGGTCACTGAAAACTAAGGCAAACATGATGGTCACGGAGGTCCCCCAGTCTCTTCGTGGTTTACTTACCAGAGACAGAGCCATGGTTTGCTCTCTTGGCATCTTCCAGCCAGTCTCCTTCCTATTGCTTCCACTCTCACTTTCTACCTCTGAGCCGGGTCGTCAGCAGTGGACTGGGTCTCGGGGTTGACAGGCTCCATAGGAAGCCGGGTGGCCTGACCTCTAGCTGGGCGGAGGAGAGTCCTTCAGCCCTGTGGGGGAGAAGGAGACAAAGATGCTACCAGCTGTGCCCTTTTTCAGGTTGTTCTCCTGGGGACAAGGGGACTTGTACATCTGAAGCAAATAGCGAATGCTACCAGACGTTACATGACAAAGCCCTACTTCTCAGACAGGTTTTCTCAGCCTCAGCACTGTTGACATTTGGGGCCAAATAAATCTTCTTTGTGGGGCCATCCTGTGCAGCATCCCTGGCCTTTACCCATGACGTACCCACTGGATACCAGTAGCACCCTCCTGGTTGTAGCAACCAAGTGTCTTCAGACATTGAGGGGCAAATGGCCCGCGGGCGAGATCCCGTGTCCCAGGGTGGGCGCAGACCACCCTGCAGTCTAGTCCTGTCTCCAGTCTGTGCTGCTACGGTTTTGCCACCAAATATACCTCGGGGTGCAGTTGGCAGTGGGAAGGGGATCCTCATGTAATGTTTTCCTCGAATCTGACGGTGTCTTCTCTTTCCTCCCACTCGAGGGGCGGCGCTCAGGAAGGAGAAGGTGGGAGCGCTCTACATGGAGGAGGCCGTGACCCAGAAGCCACCTGTTCCATCATACGGGAACGGGTGGAGATCCTGAAGGACTGCCTCATGGGCCCTCCCGACAGACTGCTGTGCCCCCAATGTGAGGAGGCCCCGCGCTGTCCTGACACCGGCTCGGAAGGAGCAGGAACCCTAGGATTTCCTTGGAGACCCCTGTGCTGCCTGGCCCTGTGGTCGCGCTCACAGCCTCTGGGCCCTGGAGTCTTCCTTTGCTGGGGACTCTCAGCACAGGATATGGGCACTGACAAGGCCACATCCTGGAGAAGCAGGGCCACCAGGAGGCGCACGACCTGTTCACCTCTGAGCAGCATGGGGACAGCACTGAAATACACAGAAGTTCTTATCTCAAGTTCATGTTTAAGGTGCTTCAGGAAATGATCCCATCATGAAAGATTTCACCCCCTGTTCTGGTGTCAAGAGGACTTTTCTGAAATGGGAGAGACTGTGGGGGGTAGGAACTTAAAGGGGCACCCCAGCCCCCTGGAAAGTTGGGGGGTGCTCCGAGGGGGGTGCTGCCCACAGCCTCAGTGGCCTGGGGAAGGTACTGGGTGAGGGGCAGAGGATGACCAGGCTCCAGGAACAGCTGGCCTGATGGGGATATCACCCTGGCTCCATGGCGGAAGCAGGGACACCCCAACTTCAAATGGGAAACTTGCATCAGAGAATCTCTCTACCTCCTCCCAGTACCTCCCTTCAGGGCAAGACAAGCAAAGCCCTGTGCACAGGGGCTCCAGAGAGCTCCTGCAGCTCCGGCCAGTGAAAGGCAGCGTCTCTCTAGAGCCAGCCCGTGTGTCCCACGTGGCCGCGTGGCCTGTGTCATGCTCAGCTGCCTTCCTAAGGAGCAAACTGGACCAAGTTGCCCTCAGGAGCTTGGCATCCAGTCCCCGCTCTACTGCAGACAGTGATTCAACCACGATTAATCCCTCCGCTTTGCTGTGCCTCAATTTCCGCTTCCATGAAGTGGCAGCAGAGAGTCCCAAGTGCCTGCAAGACCTCGGACTGCACAGAGGGCACTCAGCTGCTTTCAGCCTTTGTCCTCAACCCCCGCCACCGATGTCTTTATTATGGGAAGAGGTGCTCCCTAGACGTGCCATCCGCACGATGGTCTGGTCCACTCTTCCTAGCATTGCTCTGGGGACTCAGCATGGGGCTCCCTAGGGTGCTTGTGACATGTGCTCCACCCAGACCTGCTCACTCAGACCCCCAGGACTGGGGCTCAGTGCCTGGCTGTTTCCAGCAAGGTCCCCCAGGAACTTCGTGGGTCCACTGCAGGCACACAAGGGCGTCCCGCACTGTGAGGTTCCCGGCGCCCTTGCCCATCTCCCCTTCTGTCCTGAAGTGAAGCACTTTCCTCCCAGGGTAGCTTCCTTCCAGCAGGCTCCTGCGCTGCTTCTCGGCTGGGCATGGTGTGTCTGGTCCTGCCTTCCTAACCCTGCTGGGAGCCAGGGAGGTTGGGGGAAGGGCTTCCTCACCCCTGCCTTTCCCTGTGCCAGACAGGCAGGAAGGGGCCTTGCTGCCCAGCCCCAGTTGCAGTCCCTGCTCTGTGCTGCAAGTCCAGGCCGTCTGGCCCTCAGCCGGCAGTCTGCCCCTCCCCCCCAAAGGTGCTCTCCAGAGCCCCTGCGATGCTGGTGTCTGAGCAGCTCACTGTATGGCCACCCCCTGGTTCCCAGGGTTTCTGACTCGCCCTTCCTATCACCCCACCCTTAGCACTTAGCCTGTGCACCAGGAATTCTGCTCTCACTTTCTGCCTTGAACCTGTGGAAATGTCTCTCCCCACCCTGTGGTCAGGGTCTGAGGTGTACCACGGGCCCTTGGCCTGGAGCTCTGGCAGTGTATGTCACAGCCAAGATGGAGCCCACTCACTCGAGTTTCTATGTGGAGTTCAGGAATCTGCCCTAGGCAGGGGCTGAAAGAGAAAGGCCCTCTAAAGTGGGGGTCGTAGTCCCACCTTGTCCATAGGGACTCCAAAGTGAGGTGACTTTCCTGTAAGGACTCTCCTCATGGCACCTTCCAGCCTCTAAGAACCCTCAGCGCAAGAGTCTCATCCTGTGGGCAAACTGTGTGTGGGTTCCACGCACATACTTCCCGGTGTGGGTCTAGGCGCCGAGGTGGAGGCCAGTTAGGGACGCACACCTGCCTCGCCACATCTGTGCTCTGAGCAAGCCTCCAGTGCCAGCCTGTGAGGAAGCTGGGCCCCTCAGAAATGCTGACCCCAGGGCGGAAATGTGAGCGCCTTAGGCCCTTAGGGAGACTTGTTGCCCCGGCCAGCTCCTTGTTTTGTTTCAGACCCCAGGGCCTGGCTACCCCTGCATTGGAGAGGCTTCCTACTTTTTGCCTCACAAGCAAACAAGCTGAAGGGCACTGGGAATAGAAGGAGCAAGTGCTCTGCCTTTGCCCAGAGCCCTGGCCAAGCCTCCAACCTCCTTGGTTCATGTAATCTTCATGGCAACTCCATGTTCCCATCCTGGCATTCCCCCGGCCACCACGCCCCATGACTGACCTGAGTGGCCAGCATTATAAGTGACATGTAGGTGATAGCCATAGAAACCAGGTGGGAGGAAGGGACCTCAGCCCTGCCCTGCCCTGCCCTGCCCTGCCCCTCCCCCCTCCCCCTCCCTCGCCAGACACGCTAGAGGGTATAGTGCACACCAGACTGCTGCTCTGCCAAGCTCAGCTTGGCTTCCCGGCGTGCTAAGTGTTCAGCAGGACCAGGTGAAGACTGGCCAGTTCCCTCACCCAGGTGTCTGTCAGCCAAGGGCACTGGGAGGGCGGTGGGGGTGGCCCAGGGACATCCTCTCCGCTTCTGCTTTCAAAGATGTGCAGATGAGGTTTATAAAACCACGACTGAGTCTCAACGTTTTGTTATCTAAATAAAGCAGAGTTTATTTCGACACATGCCTCTGCCCCGTAAATTCTTTTAGCCAGAAGTGAGAAGCTGATCAAAGCTAACTAGATCTGGCTCCTGGGAAAGCCGGCTCTTAGCCCCTGGCACCTACCTGCCCCTCTCCTCTGAGGATGCGCGCGCGAGCCTGCGCCGTTCGGGCCGGCCGAGCGCGCTCCCCTGGGCGGCCTACTGCGCATGCTCGGCGCCCACTGCTCCGCCGCGACCCGCGCGCCCCGGAGCATCTGCAGCTGGTCCGGCACCCCGGTCTGGGCGTCCCGCGCCCCGCCATGACGGCGCACTCCTTCGCCCTCCCGGTCATCATCTTCACCACGTTCTGGGGCCTCATCGGCATCGCCGGGCCCTGGTTCGTGCCGAAAGGACCCAACCGCGGGTAAGGGACGCGCGCGGGCCCAGCCTTCCTGCGACCCCTCCGGGGACGAGTCGCACGAGCAGCGGCCCGAGGCCCGCCCGGCGCCCAGTCCTCCTGCCGGCTCTGCGCTGGGCCCCGCTCAGCCGGGCAGGGCAGAGAGGGTCGTCCTTGGGAAGGCGGAGAGCCGACTGACGCGGAGATGCTCGAGGGTCACCCCCTCCGGCCAGTCACGCTGTGGCTAGCCACTGGTGCTGCATTTTGTTCACACCGCACCGGCAGTGACCTTGAGCGAATGTCACCCGCTCAAGACACCCTTTCATCATGGATAAAATGGAGATGATGATGATGATGATGGCTGCCTTGTTTTTTAAAAATCCTCACCCGAGGATATGTTTCCATTGATTTCTAGAGAGAGGAAGGGAGAGAGGGAGAAAGACAGAGAGAAACATCGATGTGGGAGAGAAACATGGACAGGTTGTGTCCCATAGCGCCCCGACTGGAGATGAACCGGAAACCTAGGTGTGTGCCCTACGGGAATGGGACCTGCAGCCTTTCGGTGTACAGGAGGATGCTCCAGCCAGCAGAGCCCTGGCCAGGGCAATGGTTGCCTTCTAAGGCTGCTGTGAGGATCACACGAAATGACGCATATAAAACTCCCATGGTGCGTGACTGGATTATGCAGTGCGTGTTTTAGCCGGTATCTTTGGCCTGTGGAGGTCCCCCAGCAGATTTCTGTACCGGTTATACCATTCACCAGTTTGTGCTTCATGCTATTGTCAGTTGTAAAGTGCTGTCTCCCCTTGATGACAAGTTCCTTGATGCCCCAGGTGGGCATCTTGGCCACTGCAGACCCCAGTGCCCAGCACGGGACTGGCCCACCGTGCTTGGTAATGTTGAAAGAATGGATCAAGTGCTAATTTCTTTGGCAAAGACTTCAGGCGCTTTGGGTCAGAGGTCACAGGGCCTGGTTTGGATTTGGTTTAGCTCTGGCGGGAGGCCTCTTGGACATACGGGTGTTCTTCAAGATCGACAGGGCTGAGGACCCACAGCTTTACCTTGTAAACCTTCTTAGTGTCTCACCTCTCCTGCAAACCTTGGAGAGTTCTTTCTTGAAGTTTCCCCCGCTGCATTGTAAGCTTCTGACTCCAGTCATGAGGGGACACAAGGTAGCGAGTCCCTGTACTCTTTCTAGCCACTCACACTGCCTCAGAGGTGGCTCACAGTCTCCTTGCTCCTTGCCTTGTCTTCTGGTCTTGTGCTTTCCTTCCCCTTGCCCAGCGAATTTTGGATTCCAGAGACCCCTCCATGGTGGGTTGCTGCAAATACAGCTCTGTGAGTGACTTTTCCCAGCACGACTGCATTAAGATGCAGACATAGTGTGGGTGGTAGAGAAAGGAGATGAAGGGAAGGAATCGTAAGGTGATTTGGATGTGGTCAAGGTTGGCTTCCCTTTAAGGTGACACTTAGTGTTTTTGTTTTCCATCTGAGTAGAACTCAGCCTCCTGTGTTTATGTGGCACTGGAAAGGGGCTGACACCAGGAGCTCTTTCTCCAGCCCTGGCCCAGCCTGCTGAGGGTTCCATCCACGGCCCTGACCTGACACCCTCTTGCATTGCAGGGTGATTGTCACCATGCTGGTAGCCACGGCTGTCTGCTGTTACCTCTTGTAAGTACCTCTCTCCCCAGCTCAAGATCCGCGAGTGCCCTTCTCCTCCCTCCCTACTCCTCTCCCTTGCCCTGCCCTCCCCTCTGTCCCCATAGTGGCAGGTTCAGGTCTTGAAAGGCTGGGTCTGTGAAACTCAGGAGAGGAGTCGGTTTGGAATGGCAGAGAGCAATCGGCCGGAAGTCATGAGCTCTGGGTTCCGGTTCTAAATGTGTCACCTGGACAAGCTCTATAATGTCCACAGGCTGTCTCTTTCTCATGAGTGAAATGAGCGAGTTGGGCCAGCTCAGTATTTTTCATGTCTGACTTGGCATCAGAATCTGGAAAGACTGTGAAATACGGCCCACCTCGACCCACTAACTCACAGAGCTCAAGGTCTGCAGTCCGGGGAATCCACCTTTATAATGCACCCCCCTGCGTGCTTGTGATGCCACCAGTTAGAGCCACCAGATGGGCAGTCTCCAAACTTGGAAAGGGGCCCAGGGGACACAGAAAAACATTGTGAGGGATTAGAGAACCTGGACAGTGCGAAGGAATCACTACCATGTCCCCAGTGTCTAGATGGTCTCTTTCTAAAACTGTCATTCATGATAGCCCCTCCCCCTTTACAAAAAAAGACACCCCGCCCCTCCATTCATCCCCAGTCCTTCCGTGTTTCCTTCCTCCATGTTTAAATCACCCTGGCTGCCAAACCAAGGAGTCAGTCCACCGTTCTGGTGTTAGGGAGGCCTTTCTCATGATCAGTTAATCCCATGTGAGGCCTATCCCATCCTCCTGGGTCTCATACACCATTTTTGTGGGTTAAGTTTGGTGTTCCGAAATTAGAACAATCAAGATAGGATAGGTAACATGAAATGCTGATTCTTTACAAGGTAATGGATTCTTTTGAAAGAAACTGTAATATTTCTCAGGACTGCAATATTTTTCAAATACATAGGCTAATACCCACATTTTTAAAAATTTGCATGATTGATTTCAGATTTGGTCCCTGTTACATAGTTAAAACCTGTTTTATCTAATTAGATCATGAGCTATGCCTATTAGTCAATTCTAATTTCACTTTACATAATGGTTAATATTTCTACCTCCTATTAACAACAACAAAAAAAACTTGTTAAAAATAATGATGACTCTCAAATGTTAGTTTAAATACATGAGGCCTCGTTTTTCAGAATTCTCCCTGGACAGAGCGTCTCTAAGGCCCTTTCTCTGTGCTGTTTCCTGGCCTTTCAGGGCTTGACAGATGTCTTCATCTCTCCCGGGGGGCCTTCGAGGGGCTGGGCTTGACGGTTCAGAAGACTGGGAACGTGGGGGAGACAGAGTATAGGCAGGATGTGGGAATTTCACACACCAAATCAGCATGTGGGAAGGGAGCCTGGGCTGCAGCTCGGATGCACACAGGCAGAAAGGTGGGCAACTTAAGCAAAGGCCACGCTGAGAAGTTATATTTACAAAACAGAAACTGAGGTACTGCCGATGATAAGCAGGCAGCCGTTTCTGACAGTGTCCTGGCGTCAGGCAGGTGACTGGCTGCTGTGGGGATTCAGAAGTGGAAGAGCTGGATCCTTCCTGCAAAACCAGGCCGAGCACCATGCCGTCATTGGAGGCATGCAAAGTCGTGCACCTCCAGGCTCTTTGGGGCCTGCTCCTGTGGGCAAATGCAGTCATGATGGGGCCTGACACCCCCACCCCACCCCACATGTGCAGCCTGCTGGTGGGGTGCAGCTCTCCATGGAGAGCTCCCTGGCCTGAAGAACAGGCCCTGTCCTATCCCCTGCAAGCCTGGGAATGGGGCGTTCTCATCACCTCCTCATATTGGGACAGTTCCTTTCACTTGCTCCTAACAGTGAGGGATTCTGACATGCGTCCCATCAGAACAGCCCTGTCCTGCTCCCAGGTGCAGACTGGGGCAGCCCAGCCAGGGATGTATAGGGGCACAGCTGGGAGTCACTCCCAGGAGGCTGTCTTACCTCTTCCCTGGTCCCAGGGTCCAGCCTCAACTCAGGGATCTTGTAAATCTACAGAACATAAAATCAAACCTAACCTAAACCCAAACCCACAAACCCCAAGCCCAGCTCACCTGCCGGCGAGAGTGTGGATGGCCCTGCGGACCCCTCACTCCGGAACGCAGGCCCTGTGGCTGGCGGCTGGGTTGGTCCTATGGCCACAAGCCTGGGATGAGGCACACCTGGAGATTCCTGCTGTGTCCGAGCTCACCCTCACTGTGCTGTCCCCGGCAGCTGGCTCATCGCCATCCTGGCCCAGCTGAACCCCCTGTTTGGGCCGCAGCTGAAGAACGAGACCATCTGGTACGTGCGCTTCCTGTGGGAGTGACCGCTCCGCTCGCCCAGGTACTGGGCTCGGCGGTGGGTGGGGAAGGGGTCTGGCGTGGACGAAGAGAACAGGCAGGCCACTCTTAAGAGTTCACGTTTGGTTCAGATGTTCATTTGTCAGCCAAAACAACAACACCAACAACCGTGTGGGCACCAGGATAGACGCCTGCCTGGCACTGTGCTGGGCATCAGGATGAATGCAAACCACGGTCTTCAGGGAGCTTCCCCAGAGGGCCCAGAGCATGTGGCTGGGGATGCAGAATCTGTCCTGAGAGAGGAAGGCCTGGGGCCCAGGAGTGGCGCGGCAATAACTGGACAGAGGAACAGTTGGGATGAGCTGAGTGACAGGCAGAGACAGGGAGGGGTGGTAAAAAGGGAGTCTCCACGGCGAGGAGGTGACCCTTTCATGTGATGTGCTTTTCAGGTGCCCCAGCTCTCTGGATGACCTTGGCTCAACTGTCCCTGAAGACCCCTTTGTTCCCAGCCCCGCAGCTGTGTCCTGGTCCCTTTGTGCTCCCTCCCCCAGGGCCTGCCAGGTTCCCAGAGGTACCCCCTTCCCCAGCCGAACTGGCCTGAGCTCAGAGTCAGACTGGAGCAGGAGAGAGCCCACCCTCACGCTCCCACGGCCCTTCCCCGAGCAGAACCAAGCCAGGAGTTGACGAGGGTGGTGTCTGCCTTTACCACTGGGAAGCCCAAGGAAGGCCGCGTGTCCTGTGGAGAAGGGCCAGGCGGAGAGGAAGCCCTGGGTGGAGTCGGGGAGCAGTTGCCAGCTCTGCCCCAGTCCTGCCCCGTGACCCCAGGAGGCCCCTCTGCCCCCAGGGCCTCCTCGCCTGTGAAGTGGAAGGAGGGCTCCTTCCGGCGTGGCAAAGGCCTTCCTTGGAATTCTTTAATTTTCTGACACATTTGGATGTGAAATTTCTGAAAATGGAAAAACATTCACACCAAAAAAAACCCCAGTAATCTGGGTCCAGATGGAAACTTGTATGTTTAAGCATCCTTTACAGTTGTAGTCACCGAAACTGGCCTGCTCAGAAAGTTGTGCCTCCTCAGAATATTCTGTTCCACTCTCCTCCCGTACCTGCCCACCCCTCCCGGGATAAGCCCCCCTCCCCAGAGGCTCAGAAACAAGGCAGCTTCTGCCCCGGGTTTGGACTCTGCCTCATCGGGCCGCAGCGAGGGCAGGTGGTAGAGCCCCTTACAGCAGCATCCAGGTCGCCTGGGCTGGGGAGGGTGAAGAGACGCGTAGACGAGGCACTGTGGGCTCCTGAGGGTGAGGGGTGGAGGGGTGTCGGCCCTACTGGCTGAGCAGGCAGCAGACCAGCAGGATCCTTGGACCCCCAGCCCATGCCCTCACCTCCCAGGAGAGCTGAGGCTGAGATCTCAGACACTTGCCCTCGGTCTCAGAGCTAACTGGGGTTCCCTCTCTGCCGCATCACCTCCCTGGAGGGAGAAGCCAATCTCGAGTATTTATTGACTATTTATTTCATTGGCCTTCCTCCCGCTTAGCGGGTGTCGTTTTTGGACCGGCAGTGGAATGGGAGGTGTCTCATCTGGATTTCTTGGTCTGGGCTTGGCCTGTTGCTCAGAGCTCAGGCGGGGGCCTCCCTGTGACCTCCCACCTCCCCCTTTCAAACTCCCTGTCCTGACCCTCATGGCCCCCCTGGAGTGGGGGTGCTGTGTGTAGGTTGTACAGAAAACCCCATCCGTGTCTAGTGACTGATGAGTGGTGGGAAATCACTGTTTGGTGGCAGATTCCTGGCTGAGGTCAAGTTTGCTGGCCGCCCGCCCCTGCCCACCTGATCCCCATGTCCTCGGGTCGGGGGACAGGAAAGAAGACTGGCAGCTGCTTGGAGCGGCAGCTCTGGGACGTGGACACACAACTACATTTCCCTGGGATCTGAAGGGACGTGCAGCTGGTTCGGATTCTGCCAGAAGCAGGCCTGGCAGGAGGAGAAGCAAGGCCTTGCTCAGGTGGAACATGGGCCACCACCTACCTGTGCCCCCCAGTCACAGAGTGAACAGCTCCTGGGCTGTGCAATAAAGGAGCTCCCCCACCTTTCTGGAGTGTAGCCTGCCTCATTCCCAAGTGCCCGAGGGCCCAAATCTGCCTGCTTGACGCAGGGCCTGGGTGAGGATCCCCGACCTGCATGGGGCAGGGGGACAGAGAGCAGAAGGAACTGGCACTTCAAGGCCAGGGGGGAGCCAGTGCAAGAGTTTGGGGTGGGGAGATGCGTAGAGGAGGGGCCAGACCACTGAGGGCCTGACCATGGCCGTGGAGCGTGGGTCGATCTAAAGGGCAATGGGAAGCCACAAAGGGTTTGAAATTCTGGGAGGGACATGACCCAATTTGATTTCTAGGGTGATCTCTACAGGATGCATCAGGGACAGGAACCTGGTGACAGGGCCCCAGGACAAGTGGGCGGATTGAAGGTCTACTTAGGAGCTAAGGTGGCCAGCGTGTTGGCCATGGGAGAGGAGGAGGCTGGGATCCATGGGGCCTGCTCCGGATGGTGGACCCTGGAGAAGACTCATGCCGTTAGGTAAGCTAAGCTGCACACACACAGGGTGGCCAGCAGAGGGCAGCACCCGCACGCAGGATGGGAACCTCCGAGACCAGTGTGTGCCTTGCCACCAGGGGAGAATTGTGTTGCAGGTCAATTATGTTACTGGTCCTGTGTGCCCTTAGAGTGTGGCTGTTATCGGGGAGCAGGGACAGTTCTTCGGACGATTCCACAGCCTGGATGAAATTTCCTTCAAGGATATGGAACAACAACCCCCACGGCTGATGCTTACTGCACCAGGTGCCAGGTGCTGCTTGGGGAAACCAGAGGGCAAAGAGCTCAGGCGTCTTGCCAACTTAATGCTCTGATGCCAGGCTTCCCAACAATCCTCTCTGACCTTTCCCACCTCAACATCCTGAGATCTGACAAGTTCCAGCCTGTCATAGGGATACCCAGCAGCCCAGATCCTCGGTGGGGAGGGGGAGGCACATACAGATGACTGCATGCCATGTCACCCTCCTTGATGACACCCCTAAAGCGAGGCCACCTGATGGGCTGTGATTGTTTTGAACAGAAATAGGATCATTCGTTAGTAACAACGGGAACGTGAAAAGCGGGGGTGAAATCAGCCGGGTGGTTACAGTTGCTCCTGATAATCACCTCTGTGTGCAGACAGTGACCTTTGTTTGTAAACCTTGGGGTTTCCAGAAAGAAAGTCAGTTGACAAGCACCCCCAGAAAAGTGAGGGCAGATGACCAAAGTCTACGCTAACAGCCCACGCTGTGTGTTAACTAACCTGCATAAGAATCACTCAGAACCAAACGAGCCCATGGAATGCTGGGGCCAGGTTGATTGCAGCGGGATCTCCAGGGATACAGTGAGGATCCCAGACTTTTCAGAAGCGCTCAGGGTGGTTATCAGGCCCACGCAGGGCCAGGGAGCAGAGCTTTAGAATCAAGCAGTGGCATTTCTCCAGGTGGAACGTGGCCCACCTTGACTATAATTACCTGACTGCTTGAAAATGCAGATTCCTGGGGTCCACTCCAGACCCTGCTGGGTTAGAATGTGATAGTTGGGGCTCCAGGTTTTGTATTCCACCCTGGCCGGTGTGGCTCATTTGGCTGGGCATTGTCCAGTGCACCAAAGGGTTTTGGGTCCGATTCCCAGTTGGGACACATGCCCAGGTTGCAGGCTTGATCCCCCATGGGGCGTGCAGGAGGCAGCTGATCCATGCATGTTTCTCTCCTTCCCTTCCTCTGTGTGTGTGTGTATATATGTATGTTAATTTTAAACCCAGCTACCTTACTGAATTCTTTTCTTTTACAGTTTTTTTTCTAGTTTATTATCTTGTGTCTCCTAGATTTGCAATCAAATCACCCTGGTTCTAGAGTACCCCTGGGTTAACACTGCAAAGAATCCCCTATGTATCAATACAGCTTAAAATCATTTGTGGCTCCTGCCATCTCTACCTTAACACGGTGTGTGACTAAGCCTGTGTCCTCATCTGTACAATGGAGAAATCAATACCTCCATCTCTGAGGCATGGAGAGAATCAGATAAAATTTAAAATAAATTTGATAAAGTATAAAGATGTGTACTTTTGTTGCAAGGGTCCTAATTTTAGCCCCAGCTGAAGAATTGGACCTGGAGTTGATTTGCTTGAGACCAAAGGAGGAGCGATGGAAGGATATAGAAAAACCAACTACCCCTGGGGATAACAGGCCTGATGGTGCCCTAGCCCTTGAATTTGTCTAACTGTGGAGGTGGAAAGAAGCTCAGGGTAGCCTGTGGGACAAGAGTTGGGCACTTTGGTGACCAAGTGGGACCAAAGTGGGAGAGAGAGGCACTCCCTGCTCAGCCCAGGGGACAGGGCCCCTTTGGCCCCAGGACGGTTCAGTGTGGAGAGGTGCAGGAGGAACATCTGGCTTTCAGGGCGTCACCGGGCATCGTGGGGAATTTGTCCCTGGAGATACCCTGGGTGAGTTTGCTGAAATGCTGGGTGAGCCCTCAAGCCAGGAAGAGACCTCGTCGCGTGGATCACTGTCGTTATTGTGGTCACTTCTGCCTGCACGTGTGCACGAGACTCAGGTCGCACTCAGGCAGTCAGACTCCCTCGGAGCAGAGCCCGGAGTGGAAGGAGCCTTGGGGGCCGGTTAGTGGAGGAAAACACCTGTGACCGCCTTCTTCAAGGCCACCTGCGGTAGGCACGTGTGGGTGCACATACATGATTATTTTGAACAATTTGAGAGTGAGTTCCTAGTTACCACTAAGTACATTAGTGTGTATTTCCTAAGAATAAGGACATTCTCTTACATTACCACAGTATAATTATGAAAATTAGGAACTATAATATTGATACAATATTATTATCTAATCCATTGTCCATATTCAAAATTTCCTCAATTGTCCCAATTAATATTCTTTACAATTACCTCCCATTCTCCAACCACAGAAGCCAACCCAGTGTCACACACTGCAATGAGTTGTCATTTAAAAAGTTTTATTTGACCTTGAAATTTTGAAAACTACGGGTCACTTATTTTGTAGAAAGTCTGTTATTTGGGGTTTGTCAGCTGTCTCTTCGTGATTGTATTTAGGTGTGCATTTTTTGATAGGACTAAGACATAAGGGATGTGTTTTGTATTGGTCAGGATTCAATCAGAAAACAGATACCACACTAGTGATTTTAAGGGAAAATTTAATATGAAGAATCATGTTCTAATAAAAAATAATCAGTTACTAAAAGGGGTAAAAGATAACTCAAAGTTATATGGAAATTATACAGCAGTAGCAACTACAAAATGCAGCTATTATCTCTGTGGTAGGCAGTTGGACAGACATGAGCAGAGCAAGGACCATGAGCCAGGTACAGAAGGTCACCAGGGGGGAAAGCCCTGGGTGCCTATCAAAGGACAAATGTAGGGTGGGACCTCGTCCTCAGTGTGACCTTTCCTCCCCTAGCATATCACTGGTCAGGCAGTTTGGAACTCTGACCTTTCCTCCCTAGAGATAACATTTGGCCTCAGTTGTGTTTCAGCTCCAGGCCCAGAAAAGCAGCAAAACCAGACAAGTGACACCAAGGCTGACCTCAGGACCAGATGCACTGGATAATGACCCCCTGCCCTGGGGACAACCAATCAGTGGAGACCCCAACCCTGAAAGGACACACCTGGAAAACCATTGAATATTCTATTGAGATCTTCCCCTGGGACCTCCCCTAAAATCTCCACCCTTAAAAGCTCAGGACTGAGGATCCAGTGCCGGCTCTCCCTCCCAGAGCACACCCGGCCTTTCCCTTTCCCTCCCCCTTCCCCCAGGCACATCACCTTGACCTTCCTCACTCCCCAGCTCCAAGGGCCCTTCCCTTACCTCTATAACTTGTGTCCTAAGCCCATTTGTTCTACAAATTACTTCCGTATGAGTCTTGGGTCTGAATTTTTCCTAGCCAGCACTCAAGGACCGAGGTTGCTGGACCCAGGTCCAGTCTGACCCCACTGGTCTAATACCCGTGCCGCTGCCCACCCACCACGGGCCACCCAAAACACCAATAACTAACAGCAGGAATCTAGTAGGACTGTCGGAAACGATTAGAGAGGGGCGGGACTTCCGGCAAGGAGGTGGTGCTTCCGCCCCACCCCCCTGCGCCTGCGCACTGAGTGCTGGCCGGCGGCTGGGAAAATGTACCCACCTGGGGACGGGTGGGCTCGGGCTGTTGCTCCCGGAAGTAGCTCTTGCGCGCCCCGGAAGATGAAGCCCCCTCTGGCTTTGCCGGGCCTTTCCAGTGGCTTTTGCCGCGTCCTAGGGGCTGGGGGGCGGGGGCGGCGGGTCTTCACGGCCGGCCCGGGAGCGCCGGGGGAGCTGCGCCCGGCTTCGCGGCCTTTCCAGCCCGCTGCTGGCGCGCGCCTGGCCGTAGGTAAGCGGAGGACAGGGCGTTGTGGGCCCACTTCGCAGAAGGGGACGCCGAGGCGGGGAGGGGCGGAGGCCGCTCGCCCTCCCCGAGGCCGCCTGCCCTGCCCGGTGCCTGAAACGCGCCAGGTGGGGCCCGCGTGTCCCGGGCGGCGGCGTGCCCGTCACGCACTCCTGTCACGTTGACGCGGTGCTCACCCAGCCTGGGCGGTGGGTGCTGTTACCGCGCCGCGTAGGCGAGGAAACCGGGCACGCTGGCGCACGGCCCCGTGGGGACTGCGGCGGGTTTAACCCCACACAGACGGGCCCCGCACGGCCTCCTCTCGGCCCGCCTCGCAGAGCAGAGCGCGGGAGTCCCTGCTGGTGTGCAGTTTCGGGCGGATCTCGTTTTATGTCACTTTTGCATAATGTGAGATCTAAGGATGCATGGTTATTTAAAACAGCTGTCCTCGGATTTGCACGTAGCCAAATTTGCATGTGGGACAAAACCCAAAAATATACAGTGGCTTGCCCTGCTCTCCCTTCCACTCCTCCCATGCTTTTCCTCACCACCTGTCCATCTCACAGGTGAGCGGGTGGGGGATGAGAAGCCAGGACTTGAGGGCCCAGTAAATGCTTTGAAATCCCCTGGGCTCTGGGGGACAGGTAAACACCAGCCTCTCCCCCAGTGCAGGATCCGAGAGAAGAAGGGGCCAGTGGGACTGGGCAGAGTGAAAACTCAGAGAAAGTCTAGCACGTTTACCAAAGGCCCCGGGGGCTGAGGTCAGCACAAGGCCCTGGGGTGCAGCAGGCACAAGAGAAACGGAAAAGCCGCCAGGCACGCGGGAAAGGCCTGGTAAGGGTTCTCAGAAGAGTCTGATCCTTGGAGCCAGCACAGAGATGGGCGAGCACGGAGGCCCCACCACCACAATCCCAGGCTCAGCCAGCAGCTTGCTGCCTCTGGGAGTACATGCTTCCCCTGGGGAATCTAGGCTCCTGCCCATAAACTGCCTGCGTTCCTTCTACCCACACTCAAGGGCTTACTGCCACCACAGCCACCCTTCCTTCTTTGCTCTGTCAGAAGAAATAGACTCGTTCTCATCTCCAGGGATGAACTTGCCGACCACTGGTGTCCTGAATCCCTTCCCGCTGGGAAGCCTCTGCCTTTTTTCTCCCGGTCTCCTGAATGCTCACCTTACCCCTCTTCCCACTGCACCTTTTTCTGTTTAGACACAGCCAAGCCTTTTCCCTCCCATCCCAAAGCATGGCCCTCCCTTCCCACCCACCCCTGACATTGCAGGTACCTGCCTCCCCCACTTACTGCACAGCCCTGGGCACCACCTTCTTCATCCACTGACCTTTGATCCTGCCTATCCTTTCTGGAAAATCTCTTGGCTTCGCTAACATCAGTTTATGTTTTTCTCTGTCTCCCTCCTTTGCCTCTCAGTCATCTCTGAAGTCTGCTCATCCTCCTCCCTCCCCACAGTGTCGGTGTTGCCTGAGCAACTACCCTCCACTCTTTTCTCCCTGTGGCATTTTCCCTCAGTTTCTAAGGAGATTTTTACGTGGATCTGTCTCTTTGGCTCAGAATTCTGTCCCCTGACCCATGTATCACATCTACTCCTGAAGATTTGTTACAGAATAACCATAAAGTCAGTCTCTCCAAAACTGAACTATATTAGTAAATGGGATCATTAGGGAACCCCTTTGTAACCCCTTTGTATCCCTTCCTCGCCCTCCACATCTCAATTCAAGCATAATCTGCCTCCTGAATAGCTCTTCAGACTGTCCCCTCGCCTCCAGCCCCTCTGCCCCGGCCCTCCTTACCTCCTGCTTCCCAGTGCCACACCTGCCAGTGTGGCCCCCCTGTGGCACCCTTTCGACTGCTGCCCGGTGTGCGGCCTGAGAGTCTCCGTCTTGTAGTTGTCCTCCAATGTGCGTTTGTCATCTGTTGTGAGAAGCGTCTCAATAGCTTCTTACTACTAACGCACTGAATGCTTTACGTTCTTGAGACCAACGTTGGCGCCCCACAGTGTCAGCCTCGCTGTCATCCTGCGTGCTTCAGTGCCAGTGCCAGGGACTGCGCGGGCTCCGGAGCTGCCCAGGGAGTCGGTCAGGAGGTTAGGATCCTGGAGCAGTAGCCTAAGGTAAGCGACCCCTTACAAGACAGTCTAAATTCCACTGTCATAGCCTCGATTTACGTCGGCGTCAGCCCGGGGCCTGGCCTCCACAGCACCTCCCACCACTTGCCGTGCTCCAGGGCCGTGAGCCCACTCCCAGGGTGTCTTCTCATCCTGAGCCCCGAGCGCAGCCGGGCAGCTGCTCTCCTGTAGTCACATTTCTAGGACACAGTGCTGACTCATGGTGGATATTTGGTGAATTTTTGTTCAGTGGTCAAGTAGATCAAGAGAATACAGACACACTGAGGGGACAAGGCTGAGGGGGGGACAAAACTGTGACCCCGGCTGCAGCCCTAACCCAGGTTCTTTCCTTTTTGTCTGTCATCATCAGTGAGGGCAGGGCGCGTGCAGACCTGCTTTCATTCCCAGCACTGTGTCCCCGCACTGAGGAAGCCCGCAGGCTGCTGTGGAGGCCAGCTGCCAGCGCTGGTGTCCCGCTCTGCCACTGACCGTCACAGCGCCACCCGGGTTTCTGTGTCTTCGACCGTAAAGTAAGAACTGAGGTAAGTCCCGTCAGTTCTGACATCCCGAAGCACTTCTGGGACCAGGCAGTGTCTTGCATTTCATTTGCACCTTTATTCAGCCCCGCCACAGTGTCGCCTCCTCTGGGCTTCAGGCGGTTGGTTTGGTGGCGACTGACTGAGTTCTTGCATGATGGGTGTGGGGTCACTGCCTCTTAGTCCTTCCAAGGCTCTTCCAGCTGAAAGGAGCCTGTCATTGTCACGGTGCCCACACTTCTTCCTGGGCAGTGTCACGTGAGCCGCGGGCTTGTCACCTGCAGAGGCCGTCCTGCCATCCCTGGTGAGCCTTCTTCCCGTTGAACATCACGCAGTGTCAAGATGTCCTGGTTTTAAATCTTCTTTAGCCAGCATCTCAGTTTGGTCTGAAGGGAGGAAGACTACTTCCTTCCTGAAGTTTGTGGTGGGATTCTTAAGCTGTCTTTCTCTGAACCTTCTCTCTCCTGAGGAAACGTCCTAGCTCACGGGCCCTTTCATTTTCTTCTCTCCGTGTATTCCTCTTCTGACTTCAGCACGTCCCTGTCCTTTGGAGACCTCCGAATTTGACCTCATCTCCAGGAAAATGCCTAGGTCTGGGGTCTGAGCATCTGGGCGAACAGGTGTCTGTCTGACTGGGGTGTAGGAGGGGCAGGTGAGCTGGAGAGGCGGGGCAGTAGCCAGTGTGTAAGTGCAGCCCCAGTCGGGGAGAAGGTGTAGAAAGGGAAGAGGACCTAGGAAGGAACCCCAGGAAACATCACTGAGGGACAGGCAGAGGGAGGAGGGCCAGACAGAGACTGGAGAGGAAGGGCAGGTGAGAGGAAAACCAAGAAAGCGTGGTGTCCCCGGGCCATGGAGAAACAGTCCTCCAAACAGAGGCCGTGGGCAGGTGCTTCTGCTGGCAGAAAAGGCCATGGGGTCGCTGAGGGCCAGAGCGGTGACTGGGAGCAGTGGGGGCCAGAGCCAGAGAGGAGAGGGTTTCAAGGAGAATGGGAGGCGATAAAGTGTAACCAGCCCTTCAAGAGTGACTCTAACAGAGAAAGGAGAATGAGAGGACCCTAGGGGCTGGAGTTACTGGCATTAGAAGCTACCCCATCCTGTGTTCTTTGCTGGAGGCTGACTTCTAGAGAAGGAATGTCAAAGGATCTGGGCTATGTTACCTGTTTATGGTGCCCCGCGGTGTGCCAGGTACAGCCAGGTGCTTGGGATGCAGAGGCCAGTAGGCTCTGCGCCCTCCTGGCTGTGCTTACAGGGTCTAGTGCCTGCATCTCTTCCAGGGAACCTGCCTGACTCCTTGGCGAGGTCTCCCAGCCTGCTCCTTCGTACCTGCACCATGGTGGTTCTACCTGTTGTGAGCGAGTCTTGTTCACGTCTGTCCCTACGCCAGTCTGGAGGCCCCTTGCACGCAGGAGCCTTGCCTGCTGTATACTGTGCCCACCATATGGGAGAGTTGCCAAATGTGCACTAGGTTCTCGATAAACATTGAGAGAAAAAAGAGAAGCACCAGTTAGTTTGGCAAGGAAGGTAGACACAGAAACCAGTAATGTGCAGAGGGCTGTGGGCGTTTCGGCTGAGTGCTGCTCCATTGGGTCTGGGGAGTGAACAGCAGCCTTCGCCAAGGAGGTTTGAGGTCTTGAGAGTTTTGTCTTCAGGCTGACTTCATATCTCTCTATGCCTTTTGTCCTCTGCTGTCCTCTGTCCCCTCTGGGCCTCGCCTTCCCCTCAGTGTTCCCCAAGTCAAGTAGGGCAGCTGAGAGCCATTCTTTTCATCTTGCTTTGCAGCCTGGGCCCATCTTCTCATTCCCCCAAGTTCCCAAGCATGTTGGAAGTGGAAAAAATCAAAAAGCCCCCCAAGAGACATGCATCCTCAGGATCTGTCTCCCCCATGACCACACCCCAGAGTCCAGCTGCCACAGTGACCTCTCCTGGCTCCAGGTTCAACACCAGAGCTACCAACACCTCTTGTGGACTTGGCTGGGGTGCCAGGGAGGACGTGCCAGAGACTGAGGTCAAACTTGAGTTTGTAGACAGAGAGGAGAAGGCCAGCAGTGGCCGAAGGAAGGTCAGACCCTCTGGCTCCCAAAAGGAGAGTGAGAGGGATCTGCCCCTGCGAAGGAAGAGATCTCGCCCCCTCCCCAGTGATTCTTCCATCCCCTCACCTGACCAAGTTTTCCTGGAGGAGCAGGAGGAAGGTGCCCTGGGCCTACGTGTCTGTAGCAGAAAGAGAAGAGCCAGCTCCCTGGGGAGGCCTGGTTTTCACTCAGCTACCTCTCGTGCAAAGAGCCAGGCCAGCCCCAGGCAGAATAAGCCAAAGGGAGACTCTGAACTCTGTGATGTGATATCTGGGCTTGGCCAGGAGCCCTCTGTGCAGCCTGAGAAGGTGTCCAAGCAGAAGGCACGTGGACGGAGAGAGGTGGGGAAGCCGGCAGGAAAGAAGTCGAGAGCCCCAAAACGCAGCTCTGGCCCAGCCCCTTCTACTCCAGGGCTGGTGCAGGCAGCCAGTCTGGACAGGTCAGAGGCAGGCCAGCCTCGTGAGAGGGAGGAGGCGAGGCAAGCTGACGTCCTCATAGCCCGTCTGGACAGAGAGGTGCGGCGCCTTAAGAAGTGGAAGAAGAGGCATTTGCTTCCTGGTGTCGGGGAGGAGAAGTCCCTGCTGAGCCTCCAGAAGCCGCCCTGCTTGAAGAAGCTGGTCAGAACTATAGAAGAGACCGAGGGCTGGGCTTCTCAAGGGCGTTCCCCAAGCCCTCAGGACACCATAGGTCAGAAGGCTGCTCCGGGTGTCAGACGGTTCTTTGCCGTTGACTGTCAGAACACTTGCCATGTCACCTGTACCCTGTGTCATGCCGGCAATAGACGAGGCAAAATTAAGGGGCAGTCTAAAACCTCGGACCTGATCTGTCCCCTGGTGAGTAACCATGGGCTGGAGAGGGAAAGAAGGCCCACTGCAGCCGGCCCAGGGAGAAGGGGGGTAGAGGCAGAAAGGGTGGAGAAGCAGAAGGGCCTGCCTGCGGGTGCTGCCGGCCTTGTCCATGAGGGTCTCCCGTCATCAAGACCTTGCCCAGATGGCTCACGCTCAGAAGACAGTGATGAGCAGCCAGCCCCTAGGAGGCGTGAGCAGCAGTTGCTGGCTCCAGCACCGCTGCCTACTCCCGTCAAAGAGGAACCTGCCGCTCCCCCAGTGGCAGTCCGAGAGGACCAAGGTGGGCCTGGCCAGTCCCGCTCCCAGGCCTGGAGCCAGAGCATTGCTGAATTACTCTGCAGCTTGGCACTGCCGCTCTCCTTCTTTTCTTCCTCGCCCTTCAGGAGGTTCATGGCCCAGGTTGACCCTGGCTACCACCTGCCGTCTCCAGCTTTCTTCTCCGACAAAGTCTTGCCTCTGCTCCGCCAGGCGATGGGCGAGCAGGTGCGTCGGGAGATGCAGTGGGCTGAGGGCAGCCGCATCCACCTCACCATGTCCACGGCAGCCCAGGAAGTGGTCGTGGAGGACTACATGGCCATCACTGCCCACTGGGGGGTGATACAGCCCCGTAGCTCTCAGGTGGTGTCAGGGAGCCCGAGGAAGCAAGCAGTGCTCTGGGTCCGAGGCCTGCCCCTGGAGAGCACTGTGGAGGACAGGCAGCGGGAGCTGCAGGAGCAGGTCAGCCTGTGGCTGGGCCGTGGCTCCCTTCGACCAGGCTTCCTGGTATCGAGCGGCTGCCCCAGCCTGGAGCAGGCAGTGATGATGGAGGGCTACACCCACGTCCCTTGCTTTGCCCACTGCCTCAGCTCTCTGGTGAGAAACTTCCTGTGCAACCACCATAGTGTCCAGATCATCCTGGGCACAGCCAGGGCCATCTGCAGCCACTTCCAAGGCTCTGCAGAGGCCCGGCGGCTCCTCACGCAGCTGCAGCAGCAGTGCGGCCTGCCTGTCCACCAGCCCTTCTGGGAGCTCTCCGAGCACTGGGTCTCCGCCTACCACCTGATGGAGTGGCTGGTGGAGCAGCAGCGGCCACTGCGCGACTACGAGGAGAAGCACCAGCTGGGGAAGGCCGGGATGGCCCTGTCGACCATGTTTTGGAGCCTGACAGACAGTCTGGTCAGGCTCCTGCGGCCCTTCCAGATGGTGGTGCAGGAGGCGAGCGCGCCGCAGGCCTCATTAAGCCAGGTGCTGCCGCAGCTGCGCTACCTGCACATCTTCCTGGAGCAGGTTCACCGGCACTTCGAGGAGCAGAGCGGTGGGGAGGCGGCTGCGGCCGTGCGACTGGCCCAGGGCTTGGCCCTGCAGCTCTCCACAGACTGTCAGCTCAGCAAGCTCTTCCACCACGAGGAGTTCGTGCTGGCAACACTACTGGACCCCCGCTTCAAGGGCCAGATCGAGGCCATCCTGCCCGTGGGGGCCGACATTGACCACTGGAAGCAAGTTCTCGTGTACAAGGTGAAGGAGGTTATGGTGTCTGAATACTCCTTGCCTCCCTCACCCTTCCTGCAGAGCCCCAAGGCTGTGTGTGCGGATGCCACCCTGAGTGGCAGAGCAGCCAAGGGCCCCAGGGCTGAGGGGAAGGGCCAGAAGGAGCCTGTGCGGAGAAGCAGCAGATCTGGGTCTTCGCTGCTGGGCCAGAGGGAGAAGAGCTTGCTGGAGCAGCTGGAAAGTGTAGGGCTGCTGGCATCCCAGAGGAACGGAGCTTCTCTCTGCACCGAGAACCACCTGGCCACAGTCATCGTCAAGAAGTACCTGCGTGAGAACGAGACCATTGGCGCCCAGGAAGACCCTCTGGCTTACTGGGAGAAGAGGCGGGAAGTCTGGCCAGCCCTGGCAAGACTGGCTGCCATCTATCTGTCCTGTCCCGCTACCAGCACCTTCTCTGGAAGTGTCTTTGCCTCCCTGGATAGCCCCACCATCGTGGAGAGCAACTCCCCTCTCCCAGTGGAGACAGTTGAGCATCTCCTCTTCTTAAAGACCAACCTGGAGAAGTTCCCCAACTACGCCACCTCTCCCCTTGTCTTCCCCAGTGGAGACATGGCCAAGGAGGAGCAGACTAGGGAGTAAGGCCCCACTGTCTGATGCCCTCAGAACCTGCCTGGAGGATGAAGGGAAAGAGCAGAGTGTTGCACCTTGGGTATCAGATGGGCAGCCAAAATCTTAAACCTATTTGGGAAGATGGGGGACAGTTTCTCAATTCTTGACAGATTGCCTTTTTTTTTCTGTTGGTCTGGGAGGTGGCATTTTCCATCTACTCATTGCTGAATTTATTTCTAGCACTGTGTGTGTAGAAAGGGTTACTCTGTCGTGAGTTGTGCTGTGCAGTTTTATAAGCAGTACTGCTCTTTTGAAACCTTGGTGGGTATTAAGGGCTCTACGTGAAGCTTGTCCATGTGTTTCAAGGTATACATGCCCTTAAGAGGTCTGCTTTCTCTTTGGACAGGGACGGGGAGGTGTGGGTGCTGGCACGGACACTCCATGGGATATATACTCAGGCACCTAGAACGTGGGTGAGCTATGAAAGCCCTTTCTGAAACTGCTTTCGCTACAGAAAGAAACCCTCAGACGGAGTAGCCATTTTCAGAGGGAGATGTGTGCACATGTGTGCACGTACCCATCAGTCTTCTTAGAGTCTGGACTTTCCCTGTTGCCAGATCCCACAGTGGCCAGAGTACTCTGATTGATAGGGCTGCCGAGCTGTGGAGGGAGAATGAGTTGAGAGCTGAGACACGGAGTCGTTAGACTGTTCTTACCTGTAGTTTGTTTCCACACTGCTGGAAACCTGAGGTTCTTCCTTTCTGCAGTGACAGCAGTCTCGGAAAGCTTCCATGCTCACCGTGCTCTGCGTGGCTGAGTTTGTGTGCCACCTGCAGCGCCCACACCTCCCCTTGTCCCTGGCCGCTTTTGGAGGGCAAATCCCTTATGTGGAAGGAGAAAGGCTGTGTGTCAGACCAACTAGCGGGACTGCCCAGAGTTCCCGTGGGGCAGAGAGCAGGACCTGAGCAGGAGGGATCCAGGAGCTGGTGGCTTCCAGTGGGGGAGGGGGAGGAAGACTGTTGGGGCAAGCTTGTCCCACCCACAGGACCCGAATCTGGCTCTCCCGAGGTGCTGGGTCACTAGGACAGGTGGCTCTGAGAGGGAAAGTAGGTAGAGGTAGGGTGAGGGACTCAAGGCCTAACTTGCACTCTGGCCATGGGGGTGAACCTGGAGGCCTGCCCCGAGCCTCCCCAGGAGGGCTGTCGGTCTTATGTCGCCAAGATTGATTCACTCTAGGACATTTGGAAATTACTGAGAATGTGAGGAATTAGGAAAAATAAACCATAATCCTTTCACCCAGCCTCTGTTAATACACTGACAACTTCCTTTCTCTCCCTTGGGATCATACCCCTGGGCTAGTTAGTATGGTGTATTTTCATTTTAATAGCATTATTGCATCTTCTTAAATGAAGTTTTGTAGAGATTACATTTAAAGTTGGAATAGCATGATTTGAATTAAAGTCTGGCCTCCAAATTGCTTAGGCCACACCTCCTCTCCCCCAGCTGTTGGGAGGGATGTGTCACAGGCTCCCCTGTAACAGGAGGTGAGGCTTGTCTGGGTGAGCAGCTGGGACTGGGACTGTACTCCACCATCCTGCCTCGAAAGCAAGTGCCTCTGGGTAGTAAGGTCAGGGCATGGCCCTGGGCTTCTAGATGCCTGACTCCTTCCTTAAATGTATGTGTGGCTCAGACTTCAATGAACACCACCTAAGAGTGTCCAAGACCCTGAGATCCTGTTCCTTCTCCCCAGTTCTGATTAAGGTGGGGGTGGGGGTGGGGAGCAGGAGTGTGATGTGCTTAAAGTTGCCTGAGGCTGTTCTCGGGAGAGGCACTGCCCTGTGCTGTTCCGCAGCACTGAACTGGCTCTGGTGTCCTCGGAGAGGAAGAGGCTGGAATGGGGGGGCAGCAGGGGTGGGGAGCATGTGAAGGAGCTGGGGAATGAAAGGAAGACGACGAGACAGAAGTGTGACGATCCCAAGCTTGGACATAGCAGTGGTTCTCAACCGGGGACATTTAGCGATATCTGGACATTTTGGTTGTCACAGCTTGTGGGTAGAAACAGAGATGCTGCTGACCCCCTGCAGACAGCCCCCACAACAGGGACTTAGCCGTCCCAAATGTCAGCAGTGCCAGCATGGAAGAATCCTGGTCTAGACTGGGACCCAGAGGAAGTGGGGCGGAGGAAGGGCCCCCAGCTCACTGGAGTGGCCAGATGACAGACCACTGGGGCTGCTCTGGGCTGAACCATTTCTCCCCTAGACTGAGCTCCACCCTGGCTGACTCCTGGGCATCCTTTCTGGCCCATTTCCTACATAGGTAAACTGACACTCAGCAAAGGCCATTGCACAGGGCAGACAGGCCTCCCGAGACCCGGGTGTCAATTGTGTCTTAGTCGCTGTCATCCATGTAACCAAGTCCTTGGTGCAAACTCATGTTGGGCCAAGAGCCTCTTTTGGCTCATTTGCATAACAGGACCAGGATGACTCGTTTTTCAGAGAAAAGTTGACTTGTGGGTGTGGACAGTCACTCTCCTATTGTGTAGAGCCTGCGGCCCGCCTGTGCATTACAGTAGGTGGGTTTGCCCGGATGGGTGGACGCAGGATGGATGGTGGCCACAGGATGTTCAGTCCGCCCAGACCTGCCTGGTTGAGGTGTGCAGATGCGTGGGAGGATGGGGACCAGGAGAAGAGCAGACACTGCGCAGGAGGATCAGCGTTCTGCCTCTGAGACTATGGCACTTTTGTTCATGTAACTGCAGGTGAGGGCGCCAGACCCACAGCTGCTGGAGGGCTTGGGACCTTGGGGCTTGGAAGACCTCATTTCCAGCTTCGTGATCTTTCTGCTCCACTGTTTTCCTCTTCTGCAAAAAGTGTTCCTCCTAGCTTTAAGGTGGGGAGCGCACACAGTTCTCTCCGCCCCTCCCTTGCTGTGCCTGTTCCCCTCAATCTTTCCCAGCCTTCACAGCCACCCTGCCCATCTAAACAGTCACCCAGTCCTCTGGGCATCATGCCCTCACTCTTGTGGGCTGCTGTGGCTCACCTCCGCCTGAGAATGCCCGAGTCCAGTGGGGCGTTTGGGTAATGTCGATCATTCTCACCTTGAAAGTCATGATTTCTCCCTCTGGCTGCTCAGCTATTTCCTCATTCAGCCTCATACCTTGACCTCTCCACTGTACACCACTTAAATAGAGACCGCTTTCACTCTCAAATAGTGCATGTCTGGGGAGGATATGCAAATTCCAGCAGAGGCTTACAGATACTGAAAGGTCTGTGTCCCCAAAAAGCCTGTCCCGCTGTGCACCTCTGCAGGTCATGCCTGGATCCCTTCAGCCTAGAGTGTCAACTGCCTCCTAAGCCCGATGCCACATGGTCACCTCAAACTGGAGGTCTTGCCCCCCAACCTGTCCCATCTGTGTCCCAAGTGTTTGAGAAGGGAGCCCCTACATCCAGTCACATGGCCAGATCCCTCCATGTTCTAGACCCTCGTCCCTCCTCTGTGTCGCTCCACTGCCCTCGGTGGGGTCCTTGTCTCACTAGTGGGTTATGGCAGGTGTCTAGTGCGCCTTGAGCACCCACCCTCCGGGCCAGAGCAGTTTTAATTGGGCACAGAGGACTGCCCCACTCCCTGCTTACAAACCCCAGCAGGTCCTGTTCCCCTGGAGTAAATCAGACTTCTTAGTTGATGCCTCCAGTCCCTTCTGGAAAGAATGAGGTTGAAATGAGAACCTGCTGGAGTGTTGCAGAACAGAGAGGAGCTAGCTGGAGGCGTGGGGACCCCCTTCACAAATTGGGGCTGGGAGGTAAGCTTGCTGAGCAGCCTCCCCAGCTGCCTGGCGAGGAGTATGGGAGGAGCTCTGGGCTGGTTTCCTTGGAGTGGGGGAATACAAAGTGGCCTGGATTATGGAAACGCATACTTGGGACTGCTGACACTCTGGAGTTCCGGGTTTTGTCAGCAAGAGCAAATGGTCCCATAGTTCTTTGCAGGCATCACCGCCCCTAGCCTGGGCCAGACCAAAGTCTGCAGAGTTGGGAAGCTGCCATTTGGAGCAGAGGTCCCTTCTTGTTTTCCTCTCTGCTGAAACCTTGACCCCTCTGTGGGCGGCAGCGACCCTCCCCCAGGCCTCCTCTCTCGTGCTGTCCCACAGCCCCTGGTGACTTGATAGGCCCTCCCCTGCCTTTCTGGAGCCAGCTTTGGTGGCACCCTGCCTCTCCAGCCCCCTTGCTGTCTTTGGCAATGATGTCCTGTTTGCAGCTGGAACGGTGATTGATGCTCTTCTATTGACACCAGAGTGCTAAGAGCTTGTGTGGATGGGGGTGTTTGGAGAGCAGTGGTGTGGGGGGGCTTGGGGGGGGGGGTCTGGTAGGGCTGCCTTGTATCTCCAGGCTCCACTGTCCCTCCTTCCTTCGACCTCAGTTTCTTCATCTAGGACTGAAGGCTGATCCTCTGAAAGACCAGAGGTTACAAATTGGCCCACCCAATCTAGAAACCATTTTGAATTTACATTAAGAAAAGTGCATCAAGAACCTTCTTGAGTGAATGGAGCCAGGCCCAGTGCTCCTGTTTGTGTTTGCGTGTGCAAGGCTCTCCCGGGAGGGCACCAGGGAGGCTGGTGATGGTGTGACCTATTATCTATTCAAGAATATATTTAAGTGGGTAGAAAGAAACACTTCAAAACTAATGAGAGGTCATGAGTGGTTGTGGAAAAAATAAAATTCTGAGATTCCCCCCCCCAGTGCAGATATGGAAGGTGGAGAGAATTGGTACCGCGGGGCCTGAGTGCCGTCCAGCAAGGCGCACGAGCTGAGTTGCGTCCCCTTAGTGGAGTCTGGGCCTGGCCCATCTCCCTCAGAGGGACCTTTGGTATCCTGCCTCTTGGACTTGGGTCCTCGGGTCTTGGGCCACCTGGGTTTCTGGCCCTAGTGTGGAGGCTGGGTGGCACTTGGTGCTGTCGTAGAAGTGTTTAGAGAGGCCTGCTTACTGTTTAACTCTCTCCTTAGGGACTGCTGGCCCTTGGGCAGGGGTGTTGGAAACAGGCGTCTGTCACTGGCCCAGAGTTAATGGTACCTTTTTTGGGGTGAACAGCCAGCTGACCCCTAGTGGTACCCGTGTCCCTGTTACAGACTGTCAAGGCCCAGGCCACCTGGACCGACTTCATCTCATGGAGCCTCACGGGGAGAAGCCAGGAGAGGCCGAAGGGGTGCGCATCACACCCCAGCTGCTCAAGTCGCGCTCCGGCGAGTTTGCCCTGGAGTCCATCTTGCTGCTGAAGCTGCGAGGCTTGGGGCTGGTGGACCTGGGCTGCCTGGGAGAGTGCCTGGGTCTCGAGTGGCTGGACCTGTCAGGCAACGCGCTCACCCACCTGGGCCCCCTGGCCTCCTTGCGCCAGTTGGCTGTCCTCAATGTCGCCAACAATCGGCTGACGGGGCTGGAGCCGCTGGCCGCCTGCGAGAACCTACAGAGTCTCAATGCCGCAGGCAACCTGCTGGCCACGTCTAGCCAGCTGCAGTGTCTGGCCGGGCTCCGGGGCCTGGAGTACCTGCGGCTCCGGGACCCTTTGGCCCGGCTCAGCAACCCCCTCTGTGCCAGCCCCTCCTACTGGGCAGTGGTCCGAGAGCTGCTGCCTGGCCTGAAGGTCATCGATGGTGAGCGCGTGACTGGGCGAGGCAGTGAGTTCTACCAGCTGTGCCGGGACCTGGATTGCTCCTTGCGGCCCAGCTCCAGCCCAGGCCCCAGCCCCGCCGAGGCCCAGCCCTGGGTGGAGCCAGGGTACTGGGAGTCCTGGCCACCCCGGAGCAGCTCTATCCTGGAGGAGGCCTGCCGGCAGTTCCAGGACACTCTGCAGGAGTGCCGAGACCTGGACCACCAGGCCAGCGACAGCCTGGCCCAGGCCGAGCAGGCACTCGGCCCTGCGAGCACCACCTCCTCGTTTGTCTTCTGACTGTGCCCCTGGCACATGGCGTGGGGTCAGCACAGTGTAGCCTAGCTGCCCACATCTCCCCTCCTGCCTCTGCACTTGTCTTCACGGTTTCATCATGGTGGTCACCGTCCCTGCGCACTGGGCTCTTCATTTATCTATTTCTAAGGGCAGACTCCCTCCCTCCCACTCCTACCTCCAGAAAATTCCACTCTGCGTTCTTCAGGGGAGCACCTCCCGGTGCCTGAGCAGGTGTCGCCCTCCATTAGCAGCTGACATGTGTGAGGCTGTCCTGTCACCTCTGCCCTGTGCCTTGGGAGGAGGCCCAGGCCCTCCTCTGCCACTCCTGGCCGCTCGGGCCTCAGACTGGAAGAAAGCTGCTTCCCCTGTGGTTAAAGGTGGCACAGGAAGGGATGGAGCGCCTCCTTCCCGGTGGGCGTGGGCACGACAGGGCACAGCATGGTCGCGTTTGCCCCCTTCCAGAGTTGCCTGTCCAGATGACCCTCTGCCCTGCCCTGAGTCCCGGGTCTCCTGGAGCCCTCACTGCCCGTCCTCGCCCATGCCAATCCCCATTAAACATTTCTGGTTGAGTTTGCCCCTCTGCCTGTCATTTCATGTGGACGTGAACTCCTGGGAGTGAGACGTGGTCCCTTCCACCTCTGGGCTTTGCGTCCTCCTGTGGGCTTCCCAGCCTTTCCTCACCGAGACCCTGCCAGTCACGAGGGAGGAGCGAAGCCAGGGAAGGAGAACAGCTCCAGGAGCACTTTTATTGGCTCGGGTCATGGGATCGCTTCCCGGGCCGGGAGGGAGGCTGACTCACTGGTTACCTCCTAGCTGTCCGAGAGCAAGATGCCATTCTAGAGGGAAGGAACAAGAAACGTGGGTGTGAGGGAGGCTGTTTTGGTCCCGGTCCCAGCTTTAGGAGTTCCTCCCCTTCCCCCTCCCACAGCCTAGCACCAGCTCTCTCCCACTCAGCCGCCACCCAGAGCTGTCCCTGCTCCACTGTCCTCTGGCCCTCCTGGCCACCTACCTGTTACGGCCTCAGCCGGAGCCAGGGTGTTGGAGAAAAGCAAATTGTCCTGGGAAGTAGTATCTGTGGGGTCCCTCGTGGGCCTGCTGCACCCTGCTACACCGGGCCTCCTGCTGCTCCTTGGGCTCCTGCCAGCAGCAGCATCGCTCAGGCCCCAGCTGTGCCTGGGAGGGCTGTCTCTGCTGCTGCCCTGTCTTCCTCCGCCCTAGGGAGTACCACCTCACCCCTTCTCCCCACTCACCTCTCCTCACCCTCCTCACCCCTCATCCCCACCCTTCTCAGCCCTCCTCATCCCCACCCTCTCAGCCCTCCTCATCCCCACCCTCCTCACCCTTCTCATCCCTCATCCTCACCCTCCTCACCCTTCTCATCCCTCATCTTCACCCTTCTCAGCCCTCCTCATCCTCACTTCTCACCCTTCTCAGCCCTCCTCATCCCCACTTCTCACCCTTCTCAGCCCTCCTCATCCCCACTTCTCACCCTTCTCAGCCCTCCTCATCCCCACTTCTCACCCTTCTCAGCCCTCCTCACCCTTCTCAGCCCTACTCATCCCCACCCTCCTCACCCTTCTCACCCCTCATCCTCACCCTTCTCAGCCCTCCTCATCCTCACCCCTTCCCACTCCCTGTCCTTCTTCTCTCCATCCAGGCTTCTGCCACTTGACTTCCCCTACAGGCCCAGCTTCTGTTCATCCTACTAGCCGCCTCCCCAACCTCTGCGTCCTCTGCCCACTCTTACCTGTTGAGCCTGTGTCTCTATGGGGCAGTGGACCATCCGGCCCAGGACTTGAGACTCAGGGCCCAGCATGATGCAGGCCAGGCATTTCCGCTTCCTCTGGGGAGAAGGGAGTGGGGCGAGGAGAGGAAAGGGGTGAGGGGAGGCCTGTGGCCTCATGAGCATGGAGGCTGGGAGCTGCCTGCAGTGGGGTCCTTCCCCTGCAGGCCCAGAGCAAGGGGCGAGGGTCATGCAGGCCAGCTGGTTTCAGGTGCAGCCCGCCCTCGGATTGGGAAATTTCAGGTCAAACTGCCCCGCAGTTTTCACAACTGTGGAACGTTAGTGAGTGTGAGTGTGTGTGTGCACATGTGCAGGAATCCTCCCCAAGCGGGGCCCCCACCTGACCCCCACCAGATCCAGTCTTATGCCATCTATTATATGTATTTGCATTTTCTTATAAGATTTGATTTGAACACAAGGATTCTGGCACAGAAGTCTGGCAAACCACTGGTATAACCCGGTCCCTCCTTAACAGATGGTGGGAACTGAGACCTTCAGAGGACCTACAAAGCCACAGGGCTGGTGCTTGGCAGAGCGGGGGCCTAGAACCCAGATGGCTGCGCTCCCCGCCCAGGGATCTTCCCCCACAGCAGCTCTGCCCCCAAGGTGGCTGATTACAGTCAAGCCCTGTATGGATCAGACTAGGCCGGGCCATGTCCACTGGAAGACTCACAGAAAACAGAATTCACCAGGCCTGGGGCCAGCCCAGCCCCACGCTGTGAGCTTCTGCCAGTGATCTGAAGCCTGGGAAAGGAACTCGGATGAAGTGTCCTTCGTCCCAGTAGCCCACCTCTCCCTCCTGCATGTCCAGGCCCAGGCCACCCACACTGTCACAACCACAGGCTCCACAGGGGTTCTCCAACCTCAGGGCTTCTTGCTGGGTCCCTAGCTACACCCGATCACACACACCGACCCGAGCCAGTGCCCGTCACACACGTGTGTGCCTGTGTCCACTCACCCCGCTGGGCTTGACCTTGCACTCAGCTTTCTTCCAGTCCTTCTTCCAGCAGCCTGTCTGCTGGAGCATGAACTCCAGCCTCACAAAGGTCCCCGCCTCGGAGGGCTGCCAACAGACAGACGGACAGAGGAAGACCAGCAGCCAGTTGAGCGGGCAGAGCAATCCTGGAGGTGACCTGTCCCGCCTCCCCACAGTGAACCAGCACATCCAAGTTGGTGGCTGGGGTGCTGGTCTTTCCCCAGAGAGCTGGGTGTGCACAGAACTCAAGCACTTTTGCACCTGCTTCCTGGGTCTCTCCCTGGGGCTTCCTGGGTCTCTGAGTCTCTTGGGGCATACTGGCTCCCAGGTCCCCCCCCCACCCCGCTCCGTGGGTTGTGCTGCTAACCGTGTCCGTGGCACTGTCCATGCTGGTCTTCTGGAAGGCCCACTGTACACGCGGGTGCTTGTGGAATTCCTCCAGGGCCACCTGCAGGCCCTGGTGCTGGGCTGCGGTGAGCTCGGCCCTGCCCAAGCCCACTGTGCCCAGCCACAGGGCCAACAGGATCAGCAGCGGCCACATGACTTCACCTCAGTCACCCTGGTCCTGCAAAGGGTGTGTGAGCCTCAGCTCTTCATAACAGCCCATGGAGCCACTAACCCCTGGCCCTGCACTGGCGGCGGGGGGGGGGGGGGGGGGGGGGGGGGGGGGGGGGGGCATGTCGGAGGCATGCCTAGCAGAACTCTGGGCAAAATTCCCCTGGTATTCCCCTGTCCTCCACTCTTCCCCACCCTGCCTCCCACAGTTCCCTGGGTCCAGCTCAGCCCGGGTTTGGCCCTGTCCTGGGAAGATGCTGAGTCCCCGTTTGTCCTTGGCCAACAGCCTGGGAAGCCCTCCTGTTGCCCCTCCCTCCCTCCCACCTTTTCTGTCGCCGCCTTCTCTGTCCCCACTGCCCCAATTGCCCCTCTAGCTGTCCCTCCCTGCCCTGGGCTCCTGGCTCCCAGGACCCAGCCTCTGGCCCTCATCCCCACCCCCACCCCCCACCCCCAGTATAACTGCAGGGGAAAGATTGGGCATAGAAAGGAAGCTGAATATTTCTGGAAGGATGTCAATACTTGGAGAGGCCAGAGCAGGGTGGGAACCAGGAGCTTAACCCTCCCTGCACTGGGGCTGCCTGTTTTTGTGGGCCCGACCCCTAAACCAGAAAAGGGGGTCTCGCCTGGGCCCACCCTCGGCTATCTTGCTCAAGCAGACCCTCCCTCCCTTGCCTTTTTTCTGGGCCTTCCACACCACCGCTCTCCCAGCCCCAGGGGGTTGCCTTACAGCGAGGGCTCCGGGACAAGTTGACAAGCTTGGCCCTTGGAGCGGCTCCCTCTGCCTCCCCCGCCCCCTCCCTTCACCCAGCGGCCCCCAGCCCGCTTTTCCTTCTCACCTCCTCTCCGGTGCCTTGGGGTCTCTTCTATCTCCTCGAAGCGACTTTGCCAAGCTGTCAGCTTCTTCCTGGCCCCCCTGGCCCCGCTCCGCCCTCCCTCCTTGGGTGGGCCCATCTCCTCCCACTCCCACCTCCTGGGCTCCCTCCAGTCCCCAGCGCCGCCCGAGGCTCCTCCCACCCCGTTAGGACCCGCCTCCTGGGCAGCCGCCCTCGGAGCCTTGCCTTTCCGAACCACCTGCCCTGGCCCTGCCGCCTGACTCTGACCCTGACCCTGGCCGCTCACCCAGCCAGGGCGGGGAGACAGGGTGTCCAGGGAGCCTGGGGAGAAGTACTTCCAGGAATATACCCTAAGAAGCCTGAAACACCAATCAGGAAGAATATCTGCACCCCTGTGTTCGTAGCAGCACTATTTACAATCGCTAAGATCTGGAAACAGCCCAAGTGCCCATCAGGAGAGGAGCGGATAAAAAGCTGTGGTACCTATACACGACGGAACACTATGCAGCCGTGAGAAAGAGAGATCTCTTACCCTTTGCGACAGCATGGAGGGACCTGCAGAATATTATGCTAAGTGAAATAAGCCAGTCAGAGAAAGATAAATATCACATGATCTCACTTAGTTGTGGAATCTAATGAACAAAATAAGCTGACGACATGGAAGCAGGGAATAGACTGATGACTCTCAGAGGGGAGGGGACAGAAGGAGATTAACCAAATAGTTTATATGCACATATGCATAACCCATGAACACACACAATAGTGTAGTGAAGGGGGGGCAGGAGTGGGGTGGAGGGTGTCGATGAGGGGAAAGGGGGGGACATCTGTAATACTTTGAGCAATAAAGATAAATTTTAAAAAAGAAGAAGCAATCAATGAATGCCTAAGTAAGTGAGGACAAGTGAGGCGAGGCCACCTTCCCCTCACCTGTGGAGGAGGAGCCCAAGCTCCCAGAGATCTTGGCCTGGACTCTTCTCCCTCCTCTCCTGGGGATATGGGACTGCCCTGCCCCCACCTAAAGGTAGGGCTGCCCTTTGCTTAGGCTCCTTGGCGTGACCAGTCCTGAGACACTCATTTCAGGACATTCTTCCCAGAAATACAGCCGTCCTCAAATCAGATGAGACCCTGAGGAGGACTTCGATCCCTCCCCCGCCCCTCAGTGCCCTAAAGCCACAAAGAAGGAAGGAATCTCTTTTTTGAAATGACTCTGGCATCTGCCACCAACAAGTTCAGCCTTGATCCTGCGTGTCCCATCCTTGATGGCAATAGAGTCTTTTGTGAGGTGTTGGGAGCCTGGCAGGATGCTGCGGTGGAATTCACAGAGCCAGTGGGGAGTCAGGAAAACTGACCAAATATTGGTTCAACTCCTGCGCATCTCAGCAAATCTGAGCCAGCTGGGACTTGGCCTACCAGTAACCAGGGGGACTGTTTCTCTGCTTCCAGGCCCTGTCCTAATGACCACACACAGAGGATCTCATCGAACTTCCAACCCCTGGGACTCCCGCTTCCTTCTCTGCAGGGTGGGATCAGAAACCCTACCTGAGGGGTTGTCGCGAGGAGGAAATGAGGAAATATATGGGAAGTGGCTGTTTGTGTTCTGGGTGCCAAGTGGAGTCAGAGGCTGAGAGCGACATTAGCCTGGGGACCTTGACTTTACCTCCCTGCTTTCATTTGGGCATTGCCCTCACCCCACTGCACTTGCACAAGGGAAAGCCTGTCCCTGCTCTCCAGCAGTGGTGGAGGGTGGGGACGTTCCTCTGATGTCCCCAGCCACATCCCTGTCTCCCGTGCACCTGGCGCCTTCTGGTCCAGAGCCTCCTCCTGGCTCAGAGCATGAGTCTTTCGCTCCCACATATCACCCTGCCACTTGATGTGTCTCTTTCACATTGATGTTTCTCTCTCTCTCTTCCTCCCTCTCTCCCTCCCGCTCTATCTGAAGATAAATGCAAAGAAAAAAAAAAAATGAAACTAGCCCGGCCAGTGTGGCTCAGGGGTTGAGCATCGACCCATGCACCAGGAGGTAGCTGGTTCGATTCCCAGTCAGGGCACATGCCCGGGTTGCGGGCTTGATCCCCAGTGGGGGATGTGATCGATGTTGATGTTTCTCTCTCCCTCTCCTTTCCACTCTCTCTAAAATCAATTAAAAATATATTTTAAAATGAAACTAACCAGAAAATAAACCCTGACCCCTTTATATGCACATTAAAAATTTTTTATGTTAGAGAGAGGAAGGGGGGGAGAGAGAGAGAGAGAGAGAGAGAAACATTGATTGGTTGCCTCCCAGAAGCATCCCGACCAGGGGTTGAACCCACAGCCTGAGTATGTGACCTGACTGGGAATTGAATCCACCTTTTGTTGTACGGGACGATGCTCCAACCCACTGAGCCACACCGGCCAGGACTCTATCGCACATTTTGATGCATTAACATGTTGAAGGACACACCTGAAAAGCTAATAAATACTCTGAGACCTTCCCCTGAGACCTCCCCAAGAATTCCAGCCAGCCAAAGGAAGATAAAAAAACCTCAAGACAAAGGACCCATGGTGAGCTCTTGCTAGGGCACATTATATCTCTGCTGTTTTTCTCCTAAACTCTCAGAGACCCCAGGGGACTTGCAACCAGGGGAGCAGTGGACAGCAGCAGCTCGTCCCAGGCTCACCCCTGAGCCTGTCTCCAAGGCCCCCTTTTTCTCTGACTTCCCAGTGAGCTCATTTATTTTACTGTGACTTCTATTTCTTAGAGAGTCAAAGCAGCCCCACCTGGGCCCTCTCCTATTCTCCTTCTACCCTCAGCCCTTCCTTTGTGTCACTGTCCCCAGCTTTAATAAACATACTCTCAGAATCACTTGTGTTGTGACATCTTTCCTGCACCAAGTCAAGAACCCACACACTACAGGCTGGCGTGAGGAAGGCCCGCTCCGGGCCCAGACCCCATCCGGTAACGGATGCACCTTAATGATAACATAATATACAATTTACATTTTAAAACTTGTGATTACTCTTTCAAGGAAATTCAAAGGAACTTGCACATTGATTAAGTACATTTTAAAAAGTCATTTTCATGAGTGAAAAATATTTTCCCAAATCAAAGTGACCAGGAGGCAAATAACTAGCAGATCCCACATGAGCTCACCAAACCTCACTCAAGGACCTACCACTAGATGGAGACAGTGAGCATGACCTAGCTCCTTTAAACGTAGGTGTTCCCTGTTTTTTCAAATTACAAGGCTGTGGAATTATTTTTCTTACATACTTGTGGTCACCTGTGGTCATTTTTTGATTCCTGGCTTAACCCTAAGAAACTCTCTTAACTCCATCTGACTCACAAATCATGCCAATTTGTTGCAACGGTTTTATTTTTTTAATTTTTGTAATAATTTATTAATTTTTTAAATTACAGATGTCCCTCCTTTTTCCGCCTTTGACACCCTCCTCCCTGCCCCCCCCACTTTTACCATACTGTTTTCTGTGTGCATTTGTTATGCATATATGCATATAACTTCTTTGATTTATTTCTTCCACCCCCTCCCTCCCTTCCCTCTGAGGTTAGTCAGTCTGTTCCCTACTTCCATGTCTCTGGATCTATTTTTATTCATCAGCTAGCTTATTTTGTTCATTATATTCCACAAATAAGTGAGATCATGTGATATTTGTCTTTCTCTGATTGGCTTATTTCATGTAGCATAATACTCTCCAGGTCCCTCCATGTTGTCTCAAAGACTAAGAGATATTTCTTTCTTACAGCTGCATAGTATTCCATTGTGTTTATGTACCACAGCGTTTTTATCCACTCATTTACTGATGGGCACTTGGGCTGTTTCCAGGTCTTAGCTATTGTAAATAGTGCTGCTAAGAACATAGGGGTGCATATATTCTTTCTGATTGGTGTTTCAGGCTTCTTAGGATATACTCTTAGAAGTGGAATCACTGGGTCAAATGGCAACTCCATTTTTAATTTTCTGAGGAAACACCATATTGTTTTCCACAGTGGCTGCACCAGTCTGCATTCCCACCAGCAGTGTACTAGAGTCCCCTTTGCTCCAACCCTTGCCAGCACTTGTTGTTTGATGATTTGTTGATGGCAGCCATTCTGGCAGGTGTGAGGTGATATCTTATAGTCATTTTAATTTGCATCTCTCTGATGATTAGTGATGTTGGACATTTTTTCATATATCTCTTGACCATTTGTGTGTCCTATTTGGAGAAGTGTCTATTCAGGTCCTCTGCCCATTTCTTAATTGGATTGTTTGTCTTCCTTTTGTTGAGTTGTGTGAGTACTCTATATATTTTGGAAATTAACCCCTTATCTGATGTATCATTGGCAAATATGTTCTCCCATACAATGGGTTCCCTTTCCATTTTGATGGTTGTTTCTTTTGCTGTGTAGAAGCTTTTTAGTTTGATGTAGTCCCGTTCATTAATTTTTTCCTTTGTTTCTCTTGCCTTGGGCAATGTTTCAGTGAAAATTCTGCTACATGTGATGTCTGATATTTTGCTGTCTACATTTTCTTCTAGGATTTTTATGGTTTCACAAGTGACATTTAGTCTTTTATCCATTTTGAGTTTATTCTTGTGTGTGGTGTAAGTTGGTGGTCTAGCTTCATTTTTTTGCATGTAGCTGTCCAATTTTTTCAGCACCATGTATTGAAGAGACTGTCTTTACTCCATTGTATGCTCTTGCCACCTTTGTCAAATATTAATTGAGCATAATGTCGTGGGTCGATTTCTGGGTTCTCTGTTCTGTTCCATTGATCTATATGCCTGTTTTTGTGCCAGTACCAGGCTGTTTTGATTACAATGGCTTTGTAGTATAACTTGAAATCCAGAATTGTAAGTCCCTCCAACTTTGTTCTTCTTTTTCAGATTTCTGTGGCTATTCAGAGTCTTTTTTCGTTCCATACACACTGTTGGAGTATTTGTTCTAGGTTTGTGAAGTATGCTGTTGGTATTTTATTTTATTTATTTGTTAATCCTCACCCAAGGATACTTTCCCATTGATTTTAGATAGAGTGGAAGGGAGGAAGGGAGAGAGAGAAAGAGAGAGAGAGAGAGAGATTGGCATGAGAGAGACACATCGATTGGCTGCCCCCTGCACAACCCCAACCAGGGCCAGGGATCAAACTGGCAACCCAGGTATGTGTCCTTAATGGGGGTGGGGGTTGGGGGTGGTGGGTTGAACATGCAACCCTTCGGTCCGCGGGGCGATGCTCTAACCGCAGAGCCAATCTGGCCAGGGCTGCCATTATATTTTAATAGGGATTGCACTGAATCTATAGTTTGCTTTGAGTAGTATGGACATTTTAATGATGTTGATTCTTCCAATCTATGAACATGGTTTATGCTTACGCTTCTTTATATCTTCCTCTATTTCTTTTTTCAATGTCTTGTAGTTTTCTGAGAACAGGTTTTTTACCTCCTTGGTTAAATTTATTCCTAGGTATCTTAATTTTTTTGTTGCAATGGTAAATGGGATTTTTTTTTTTAAGTTTCTCTTTGTGTGTGTTCATTATTGGTGTATAAAAATGCCATAGATTTCTGGATGTTGATTGTATATCCTGTTACTTTGCCAAATTCATTTATTAAATCTAGTAGCTTTTTGGTGGGATCCTTAGGGTTTTCTATGTACAATATCATGTCATCTGTGAATAATGACAGTTTCAAGTCCTCCTTTCCAAATTGGATGCCTTTTATTTTTTCTTCTTGTCTGATTGCTGTGGCAAAGACTTCCAGTACTTTGTTGAATAAGAGTGGCAAAAGCAGACATCCCTGTCTTGTTCCTGTTCTCAAGGGAAATGCTTTTAGTTTTTGCCCATTGAGTATGATGTTGGCTGTAGGTTTGTCATATATGGCCTTTATGATGTTGAGGTATGATCCTTCTATTCCCACTTTATCAAAAATGGGTGCTGGATTTTGTCAAATGCTTTTTCAGTATCTATTGATATGATCATATTATTTTTATTTGTCATTTTTTTTTGGTGGTATATCACATTTATTGATTTGTTGCAACAGTTTTATATCCCAGATGTATGTTTGCTAGAACTGAAAGCCAGCACAGGCTTGAATAATGAGTGGCATCTCAGCCAGCGGAAGAAGACACTGAGGGCAGTTTAGATGCTATGAAATGAAATACTTTTCAAGTGTTTGTAAAAATTGATTTTATTTCATATATTATTTGTTGAATGTAATAATTTAACAGACTGTTTCTATGTAGTCGATGTGATATATTGTTGTAATTTCCAATAACATTCACAAAATAAACCTGTAATCCAGTTAGGAGGAAACTCATGTTTTAAGACAGTGAAGGCAAACCGGTTCTGAGAACTTCTGAGATTTCATTGGCCAGCACCGAAGGCACCAAATTTCACCGTGACCCAGATCTGGTCTTGGAAACTGTGAGAAGGCACTTAGCCGAAGCCAGGTTTACACTGTGATTCCTCCAAGTCACCGAGTGGTTTTATCGGAGAGGAGTCTGGGTAGGAACGAGCCAAGGTTAGAGGTAGCATTTTTGGTGGTGGTGAACACGGACAGACGGCTTTCACAAACAGCAGCACACGCCACTCACAGGAAACAAAACCCTGGAAAATACACCTGCTGCTGCTAAGCTGCAAAGACTGCGGAGATTCTGTTTAGAATTTCCTCGTGTTTCCAAGTCAACCTTGGCTTTTAGTAGATTTTAAACCAAGAACAGATACACACTGGCTTCTAAATCCGCCTTTTGAATTAAGTTGAGAAGATATAATCTGATCTCAGTCTGAGTGGAACAACACATTGTAATAATAGATGGGCTTTGACCTTGAAAGGGTAGACATGTAGATTTCTAGGTAAAGTCAAGCACTTTCTTTCCTGGCTGAGACACCAAGAGGATTTGTTCCAGCGTTTTCTGGCAGTGTCTCGTCTTAAGACCCAATCTAATGTTCCAGAAAAGAGAATGTTTAAGGCCACTTACCGAGTACCTGCCATGGGCCTGACACCTCTCTAGAGGCTGGCTGCGTGGTGGGTGAAGGACGGGACAAACCCCTGCCTTCGTGTGATGTAGGTTGTGGTAGGTAGCTAGACAAAAGCCAGCTAAATGAATAAGTACCTAAATGATTTCAAGAAGATGCTATGAAGACCAGTAAGACCAAGTAGGGGGGCTTGGAGGTGATGGGGCAGGAGTGGGTGGTGGGCTTGCCCACATCCTAACCCTTAGACCCTGTGAATGTTCCCTGATATGGCCAAAGGGACTGCACATGTGATTAAACTACGAATTCTGGGATGGGGAGATTCTGTTGAAGAAATAGAATTAAAAATCAAGCCCTGGCCGGGTGGCTCAGTTAGTTGGAGTGTCGTCCTATACACGGAAAGGTTGTGGGTTCGATTCCTGGTCAGGGCACATACCTTGGTTATGGTTTCCATCCCCAGTCAGGGTGAATTCGGGAGGCAGCCAAGCAACGATTCTCTCTCTCTGTCTCTCTTCCTCTCTCTAAAATCAATTAAGAAAACAAAAACAAAAAAACACATCCTCAGCTGAAGATTTAAAAAAACACACAAAATCGCCTGCCCACCCGGAAAAGCTCCTCACAGAAGCAGGAGAGAAACGACGGGTTGTCGTTATCACTGAGTAGGCGTCACACCCGAATGAGGTGCACGCCGGCAGTCGCCAGGGGCTGGCTGAGACAGGAAGAAGTCTCCCCCGTCACGGCCCCGCAGGTCAACCCGTTATACACGTGTCCTCGAGAGAAACTGTCACTAGTCCTCGGGTGAGAGGACTTGACCACTTGTCACAGAGTTCTTCCTAGATGCACCTGGTAACTGGGTAGCCACCTGTGTGTGTTCAGTGCTTGTCCGGAGGAAAACCACGCTTCTCATGTCTTTGTGACAGGAGGTAGCGTTGCGGCTTGGAGCCAGGTGTCCGCTCAGGTTAGGCTCCCACCCTCCCATGGGGACTGGGGGACAGGGCCCCATCTCCCTTCATATTTACATTTCAAAGCGGTGGTTCCCAGGTCCCTGACTTTCAAAAAGAAAGTCTCTCCCTTTTTGCACCAAGGAGAATGCAAACTTGTCTTTCTTAGTTTTCATTTGTATTTGCCCTTACAGCTGTCCTGGGTTATCGGGATGGGCCCTGGATGTAAGCTCAAGGGCCCTGATAGGAGAGGGGCTGAGGGAGATTCAAGCCCAGCAGAGACAGGAGTCAGTGTGACCACTGAGGCGAGAGGCTACCCGCTGGCTCTGAGGACGGGAAGGGCGCCAAGGCGTCCACGGAATGCAGGGAAGCAGTCTCATTAGAGCTCCCAGGGAACGTGGCCACCCTGATTTCAGCCCAGTGAAACTGGTGGTGGATGTCTGACCTCCGGGAACTGCAAGGGAATCACTGTGTGTTGTCCTGGCGACCACGTTTGTGGACATTTGCCACAGCAGCCACAGGAATGAGTAGATGAGTACACAGGTGGGAGGAGCGTGTTTTGAGGCGAGGATGCTTGGCTCCAATCTGAATGAAGTGAAAGACTGACCCTCTAAAGTTCTGGAAGAAGAGCATCCTAGGCAGACAGAACAGCGACTCCAAAGGCCCTAGGCGGGGCATGAGTTCCTGTGGCTGGGGCAGTGTCCAGCAGGGCCCCGATGACAGGGAGCTAGGGAGGCAGGCTCTGTCAGTCCAAATAGAGCCTGAGAGGCTGTGGCAGTGGTTTGCGATGTTTTCAAAACGTGACGTAAGCCACCTGATCTCTGTTTAAAAGGGTCAATCTGGTTCAGGAGACTGGGCTCCACTATGGCTGTGCGGAAGCCAGGTGGGAGCGGTGGCCATGGGGAGAGGTGAGAAGTGGGGAGTAGGTCTTCACAGCCCTCATGCCCGCACAGGAACCCTGAGATGTCTGCCTGGGTTGCTTTTGAGCAATTACATTCTTTTTCTCTTAGAAAAATGGACTCCTGGAACCAGATAGGCCCCAGCAAAGTGTCCGGTGCCACAGTCTGTGGGGACATTTGATCCCAGTCTAGGGCCGCTCTCAGGGTCTTCCGTCCTCGCCAGGCACTCCGCATGTGTTGTGCCTTTAAGGATATTTTTAGAACTGCAGCAGTAGGGGCATGCTGATCTCTTCCTGAAGCGTTTCCACATGACCTAGCAAGACTGCTCTCACCTGAAATGCTACCGGTGGGCAGTCAGGGCCTTGCTCAGGGCGGGCCTTGGCTGCTGTCTCTCCTGGACCCGATGCTGAGAGGGCGTGGGGTGGAGGGCTGTGTGAGCACCCATAAGCGACCCTGCCCGTGTGAGGCCCTCCCAGCAGATGTGGCTTCCATCAAGGTGAGCAGCATGTGTGCTTTCTGCCTCCTTCCCACACTGCCCGAAAACACGTGGAAGAAGTTCGGCGAGTTTCGCAGTCTGCCTTCAGGATGCTGTCTGCAGCAGGAGTTAATAAAGTAAGTTCTGTTAGAATGAAGTTTTCCTCTCCCTGTTCCCTAGTCTCCTCCAGCTTTCCAACAGCCATCCATTCAGAAATTGTCCACAAGCATTTGGTTTTATTTCATTTTAAGTTCTAACCCAAGAGAGATTGCCACCGCTAAACCAGGTTATAAGGCATTGTGGAAAAACAGCACGGACCATTTCTGCCTGGCTCATGATCAGGGCAGCACCTGGCACAGTGGCAGATGGTGAACGCTGATTAAATATTTGTTGGATGTATGAGCAGGACCTGGAACAGTCTATCTCCAAGAGGTGGGTGGAGTCTTCCCTCTTGCAGATACAGGGCTGCTTCTAAACAATACTTGGGCATCTTCCTAGAGGGTTTCTGGAGACATGAAAGATAAATCTATGACGATGTAGAAAAACAAAAAATCGAACAATTTATTTGTACATTTATGCTGCCATTAAGAATCATGTTAGAACATCTAATAAAATGGGGGAAGTTCATAGCAGTGTTACGTGAAAAGGACAGAATACATCTTTGCAAGGCATTGTCCCAATTATGTCCAATATGCATAGATAAGCACAGAAAAAACACTGCAGGACACATACCAAAATATATTTTAAAAAAAAATAATTTTACTTTATTGATTTTAGAGGGAGAGGGAGAGAGAGATGGAAACATCCATGAGAGAACATTGGCCGCCTCCTGCATGCTCCCCACTGGGGATTGTGCCCACAACCTGGGCATGTACCCTGACTGGGAATCCAACCAGTGACCTCTTGGTGCGTGGGTCCACGCTCAACCAGTGAGCCACACCGGCCAGGTCATACCAAAATATTAAATGTAATTTACTCTAGGAGGTAAAAGTATGAGAGATTTTTATATTCTATTTCTTATTTATGGAATAGGTTTTAAAAGTGTTTAAAAGTATTTGTACAATGAAAAAATAGCCTTTGTTGGAAAGCATAAAAGTACATGAAACTGTAGTAGCCTAGAAAACCCAGGAAGTGTTTCCTCTGGAAAGCCAAGGCCACCTGCTAGCGGGTGAGTCACCAGCGCAGGCTCGCACCTGCCTCCGCACTCGCCAACCGGCTGCCATGCGTTTCCAAGCGAAATGCCCCGGAGCGAGAATGGCCCCACGCTCCGCGGCCACGGAGGCCGTAACTTCACTCTTTGCTAATTTCTGGAACAGAGGGTATTTTCAAAGTCCACACAATCAGGCCCACACTGTTTCTACTTCTGAACAAACCAGAAGCCGGACTCTCGGGTCGGGCGCGCCGCCGCTGGCCAGTGAATGCCAGTGCAGCTCGGACCCCACCAAACCGAGATTTCGGAGCGTGGCCGAGGGCAAGGTGGCCAAAGAGTGGCGGGCGCAGCCCGGGGACAGCCCGGGGGAGGGAGCGCCCCCTCGAAAGGTTCGGACGAGCTTGGAGCCTGTAGGAAGCCCACGAGGCCGGGTCTGGCGGAGTGACAAGTCTGGCTACATGGTCGCCCAGGGACGCGTGTCCTCCATAGGGACAAAGGGTCGGGAAACTTGAGCCAGGCCTGTTCCGGAAAGGCCAGGCTATGGTTGCCATGGCAACGGAGTCGGACCCTTGGCTGCCTCCCCCAACCTGGCCCGCGAGGGGGCGCTAGGGGCAGCGAAGGACCCCGTTCCGCGGGCACCGCTGCCCGGCCCGCCCCGCCCTCCGGCCGCGGCTGCCGGCCGGAGCCGGGACTGACCCTCGGCAGCTTCTGTAGTCACGTGGTGCTGGGAACCGGCGGGGGTGCTGGGCACAGGCCTGGCAGTGGTGAACTCGAACCTGCTGCTGTCGCCTCGGCGGGGTGGGGAGCGCGGCCGCCAGCGCCGGCTTTCCGGCCTCATGGACGCGCGAGGCGCCTCTGCGCACCCCGCCGGAGAGGTTCGTCCTGGGCAGGGTGTAGGATTCCACGCGGGCCGTGGCGGGGCGGCCCAACCTGCCGGGCGCGTGACCGTGTGCGCACTGTGTGGGGGGCACAAGCAGACCGAAGTGGGGGGAGAGCCTGCGCACCTGCGCACAGGCTCCCTGAGGTGCTTTCTGCGCTGCGACCCGAAAGGGCCCACTAGGGGAGCGCGGAGCCCTGCGTCCACGAACGGGGACTGGAGGGAGGGGACACGCGCGGATACAAAAGGGGGGTGAGGGGTCTCCACGGCCCTTTGCCATCCAGGACACGCAAGGGGCTTCTAACCGAGTCCTGGTCACACTAGCTGGCCTGCGCAGTCCCCTGGGAAACGGGCCTGGCATTCCTGCTGGGGGGAAGGTGGGGGGGAGGGGAGCCAGCAGGGATTCCAGAGTTGCTGCCATAGTCCGGCCTTTGGCCATCAGCTTGGAGAATTCGTGCTGTGACCTTACCAGTGGAGGAAGTGACCCCCAAACGCAGCTGTGTGCTTTCTTGGTGCAGGGGATGTATTTATTTATCAGTGTAATATCCATTAAGGTCACTCTGCCGGTCGGGTGTGGGGCTTGGGTGGGGGAGGGGTTGTGCCTGGCGAGGACACAAAGATGACTGCCCTGGCGGAGCTCAGAGCCTCATGCTTGTTTTCTCTCCCCTCCCCACAGGTAAGGCTGGCCTCTCTGCAGCCAGAGGCCTGAGCTCTGCCATGGGGGTAGGGGTGTCATTACTCCTGCAGTTTTCTCTGACATCTGGGGGCTACCAGAGCGTGGGCCGAAGCAGGCGCTACCGCAGAAGTCTCCCCAGGAGCATCCCCAGCAGCAGCTGGAAAAAGCCTCATCTCCAGCTCCACGGCCTCCAGGGTAGAGTCTGGCCTTCTTTGTTGGGATCCCAATCCATTCCACAGCCCCAGTGCTCAGGCCTCCCCATGCCGGGAGGGAAGGTGCCTGTGGGGGAAGAATCCCCTTCTCATGTCCTGGAGCCTTCCCTGCGCTAAGTCTGGCTGTTGGGAATGAGTCATGTCTGCGCTCCTCAGAGGCGTGCAGACTCCAGGGAATTTAGGAGGATGTGTCTGGAGCTTTTGAACAGGGAGTGAGGGTCCCTTAGGAGTCTCACTGCTACCTCACTCTTTAGTGGGCGTAGGAGGCTCTCCTGCAGGAATCCGGGCTCCCTGGTGCTTTGGAGTTGCTGAACGTGGGGCAGCCCCTGACGGGGGTTGGGGCAGGACCAGACAGGGGACAGACATAATCTCTTGTTTCCTCCCCTTCTCTTGCCCCAGTAATCCCTTCCACTCCAAGGGAGGCATCACCAGGGCCCCGGAGGGCAGCAGGCTGGGGGTGTTCCTTGGATTTGGGAGAGCTTTCCTTCCTGTGATGTCCTAATCATATGTGTGTGGGTGGAGGGGGGCAGGTGGACAGAATGTGGGCACTATCTGGACAGGCGGTGGCCTGGCATTGTGCTGGGAGTATCATCCAGCTCCCCTCCTGTTCCCTCCCAGTGGGGTGTTCTCATTTCCCTGGCTTCAACCTGAGAGACTGACTGTGTTGGGGAAGCCGAAAAAGCCTCCCTGTGCTGTGATTGATACCAGGGAGAAGATAATAGAAATGGAAGGCTATAGAAATTTCTGTGAGAGCTTTACAAACCCAGGTTCTGAGAGGAAAGAACATTGGCCTGGGAGTTTAGACCTGTCCCCTAGTCCTGGTTCTGTTGTTGATTTACAGTGTCCCCTCGGGCAAGTCCTGTCACCTTTTATGCCTCACAGTTGCTTTATCTATCAAGCAGGGAACATCATGTTTGCTCATCCAGCCTCACAGAGTTGCCCTGAAGCTCAGTTGTGGCAACAGGAAATAGCAGGGGCAGGAGAGGGCAGTAGGCCACACTTGGAAAAAGGCTGAAGCACCGTAGGGAGAGGTGACGCGTTTTCTGGCGAGGCAGGAATGTTCATGCTGCCAATACTGGAGTGTTTACGCCATGCCAGACACAGGGCAGCCCAGAGGGGGATTCCAAGAAGTGTCAGGGTCAATAAAGACTTGAGAAATATACTTGAAATGTGTCTAGAAGCCCAAGGTTGAACTAATATAGAAGAGTAGCCTAGATTTAAGGGCTCTAGGAATCCAGAGGGGCGAGCTCCCTCGGGCTGGGGGTGGCAAGGGAGGAATGGGGGCAGGGCGAGAGGACCTCTAGCTGACTGTGCTTTTCTACCCACAGCAGAGGAAGGACCAATGCTGGAACGGCGCTGCAGGGGCCCCCTGGCTGTGGGCCCAGCCCAGCCCCAGCTCCATTCTGGGCCCTCCCAGGAGTCGCCCCAGACCCTAGAGAAGGAACCCCATGGGCTGAGGTTAAAAGGCACCTCCGTGGCCCAGTTGGGCAGCCAAGTGCCAGGTCGGGTCCATCGCTGTGCCCACTGTCGAAGGCACTTTCCTGGCTGGGTGGCCCTGTGGCTTCATGCCCGACACTGCCAGGCCCGCCTGCCCCTGGCCTGCCCGGAGTGCGGCCGACGCTTCCGACATGCCCCCTTCTTGGCACTGCACTGCCAGGTCCATGCTGCTGCCACCCCAGACCTGGGCTTCGCTTGCCACCTCTGCGGGCAGAGCTTCCGAGGCTGGGTGGCCCTGGTTCTGCATCTGCGGGCCCACTCAGCTGCCAAGCGGCCCATCGCCTGCCCGGAATGTGAGAGACGCTTCTGGCGACAAAAGCAGCTTCGAGTGCATGTGCAGAGGTGCCACCCCCCTGCCCCTGAGGCTCGGCCCTTCATATGCGGCAACTGCGGCCGGAGCTTTGCCCAGTGGGACCAGCTGGTTGCTCACAAGCGGGTTCACGTAGCGGAGGCCCTGGAGGAGGCAGCAGCCAAGGCTCTCGGGCCTCGGCCCAGGGGCCGCCCGGCAGTGACCGCCCCCCGGCCCGGTGGAGACGCCGTTGACCGGCCCTTTCAGTGTGCCTGCTGTGGCAAGCGCTTCCGGCACAAACCCAACCTGATCGCCCACCGCCGCGTGCACACGGGCGAGCGGCCCCACCAGTGCCCCGAGTGCGGGAAGCGCTTCACCAATAAGCCCTACCTGACCTCGCACCGGCGCATCCACACTGGCGAGAAGCCCTACCCGTGCACCGAGTGCGGGCGCCGCTTCCGCCACAAGCCCAACCTTCTGTCCCACAGCAAGATCCACAAGCGATCGGAAGGGTCTGCCCAGAGCGCCCCCGGCTCGGGGAGCCCCCAGCTTTCAGCTGGCCTTCCGGAGCCCTCGGCAGAGCCCACCCCAGAGGCCCCGCTGAGACCTGCCCAGGAGCCTGCCCCGGAGCCTCTGCGAGAGGCCCCCCGCGACCAGGCGGCAGCCCCCCCATCGCTCTACAGCTGCGATGACTGTGGCAGGAGCTTCCGGCTGGAGCGCTTCCTGCGCGCCCACCAGCGGCAGCACACGGCCGAGCGGCCCTTCACCTGCACCGAGTGTGGGAAGAACTTCGGCAAGAAGACCCACCTGGTGGCCCACTCGCGCGTCCACTCAGGGGAGCGGCCCTTTGCCTGCGAGGAGTGCGGGCGCCGCTTCTCCCAGGGCAGCCACCTGGCAGCCCACCGGCGTGACCACGCGCCCGAGCGGCCCTTCGTCTGCCCGGACTGTGGCAAGGCTTTCCGCCACAAGCCCTACCTGGCTGCCCACCGGCGCATCCACACCGGCGAGAAGCCCTACGTGTGCCCCGACTGCGGCAAGGCCTTCAGCCAGAAGTCCAACCTGGTGTCCCATCGGCGCATCCACACGGGCGAGCGCCCCTACGCCTGCCCCGACTGCGACAGGAGCTTCAGCCAGAAGTCCAATCTCATCACCCACCGCAAGAGCCACATCCGGGACGGCGCCTTCTGCTGCGCCATCTGTGGCCAGACCTTTGACGATGAGGAGAAGCTCCTGGCCCATCAGAAGAAGCATGATGTCTGAGGGCAGAAGCGTCATTCACGCGGGAGCAGTGCAGTGGGCCCTGGGGGCCTGTGCTGCTGCTGGTAGTGTAGCAAGGGCTGGAGAGGCAGGGAGTGCGCCCCCGTGAGAGCGAGGTTGGCCTCTGCACCCAGGCAGAGCGCAGGGACCGGCCTCCAGCTGGAGTTTGCTAAGGTTCCGTCCTCACTGTCCTGTGCCCTGGAAATGTAGCAATAGCACCTGTACCCACCCCTTAGTGTCTGTCCTCCGTTGGAGGGTCCACCGGTGGGCAGGATGACCCTTCTCTGGTGTTAACGCCTTAATGTCCCTGTCTTTTATTATGAGCTCCTTCAGCTCATTTTTGGAAGTAGGCGTGGTACAGTCCCGTAGTAAAGAGTGCTCGGGAAGCAAAGCCGACCAGTTGGATACACCTGGGAGAACCTGCTGGCCTTGTTAGGCAGCCCTGGGAGGTGAAGCCGAGCTGCTCTGACCTGTCCCAACCCTGTCCCTCCTGCCTGCCCCTGCACTGGCACCCAGACTTGGAGAGACCCATCTACTGTTAGCCTTGGCTTCACCTTCCTCCCTGAAGGTCAGACCCGGGGTGTTTCCCTACCCATCTGACCTGCTTTATCCACCACCCTCCCTGGGCTTAGAGCATCTCCTGGCTGTCAGCAGTCCTGTGTCCAGGCTTTTGTCTGAACACCCCAACCCTCCTTCACACCTCCCAGAACCTCACATGTTATGGAAAGGACTGCCCCACTGTAACGAGGGTCAGCTGATGGGAAGAGAGGGGTGAGTTTCCTTTTCGACATTTCTAGGGTTCGGATGCCCAGCCTCCGCTTGAACACTTAGATGACAGGGAGTCCCCACCTCCTGAGGCCCTGGCTCTATTGTAGGATAATTCTAATTATTAGAAGTTCTTCCTTATAATAAATGAAATCTGCTTTCTTAGAATTTCTACCTACTGGGCCTTGTTCTGTTCTTCGGAACGAAACAGAATCACCATTTACCCTCCTTTTCAAACTAGAGAATAAAGATTTGGTTTTAGAACTGGCGGCTGAGAAGTGTTCCTTTCTCCTGGGGAGCTGTGGCATTGGAGGGGGGAGCAGCACCCTCTGTTCTGAGGAAGGGGGTGCTGTGTGGGGAGGGGGGCTTGGTAACAGGCCATGTGCCCCAACTTGAACCTCTCTGTCCCTGCTTCAGTTCTCCCCCGGGGAAGGCCAGGCACACCCACATAGTGGGGTAAGTTCTCTAGGGGCTCAGCTTCTGTGGGATCAGGTGAGACTTGTTGGGTGCCAGTTATGAGGGGAAGTTCTGATTCTATTCTGCCTTGCAGTCCTCCCTGGCTGGCCTGCTCCAGTTCCCCACGTCTGTTACGGGGACACTTCCCGGTGCTGTTTCATGCAAATATAACTGCCTATTTTTGACAGGTATCAATAAGCCCTTTTCCTGCCAGTCTTAGTAATTTCTGCACAGGTCACCAGCACTTGGGATAGTCTGTTGCATAATAATGACAGCCATGACTTGTTTATGTGAATCGCACCTTGCAAAGAAGTGTTCACATAGTCCTCGTGCAGTAGGTACTCTTCTATTACAGATGAACACATTTGCTCAAGGTCATGTCATGTAACTGCCAGAGTTCGGTCTGACTCCTGGAACCTGTGCTTGGACCTCTGTCATGGAGTGTGCTGCTTCTTTTGGGGGAGATAAGTATTCATTGCCTACTGTGTGCTTGATGTCGGGATGGAAACAAACGGAGGGCTGAGAAAGATAAGCCCCAACCCTTCCCCTTAGGAGGCCTGACTCGGGTGGACATATCTGTGTGCACAAATAGTGAGTAGAGCAAGGTAGACAGGTACATGGGGCTCCAGGGGTGCAGGGAGGAAGCAGGCAGCTCCATTGCTTCCTATTGGCTTGTGGCATTATGGGACCACTTAAAAGTCTGTGTAGTTGATGACAAATTAGCTTTCAGAGCCTGGGGGCATTGTATCAGGAAAGCCTCACTTAAATATGTCTAAGGGAGCTGAGAACCTCAAGGGAAGGGAGCAGTGCTTAATGAGGGGTGGGGTGGTATCAGGAAAGTAGGTAGATGTTGGGGTGATGGTCAGGGAGCAGGAGATAGTTCCTCAGGCATATAGGGTTACTATTAGGGGGAGTGTCAGAGAAAAGGATGAGGGAGAGGAAATCTGATCAGGGGTCCTGACTTTTTGAAAAAATCACCTTCAGAGGAAATGCCTGGTGTGGGGAAGGCAGGTGTTGACAGTCCTCTCTGCTACGCTGGCCATGGCTTTCGGGTAGAGATGGTGAGGAGAGGGCCAAGGGTCAGGGAAAGCCGCAGAAGTGGCCTTGAGGGGACTGGTAAGGCAGGACAGAGCAAACGTGCCCATAGCTCCTGAGTCCCGCAGGGGGCCCAGTGGGTGCCAAGCCCTTGCTCAGCATGGCACATGCTGTCGGAGGAACTGCCTGGGTTGGATGGTCAGTGCTCTGCTGGCAGGAGCTGCCCTTCTGTTCTAAAGAGCCCTCTTTTCCCTTTTTCTTCTACAATGACAGAAGTATTCAATTCTCTTATCAGAATTAAACAAGGCAGATATACTTAGATGTATTTTTTAATGTGGAAGTCTTTCATCCCACCCGCACTGCACCCTTCATATTGTTTTGCTTTACTCCATGTCTGGAATTGGAGGGTGGTGTCCTTCCAGAATGTTTTCTGTGCGTTTGGAGATATGCACATAGAGCCTCCCCCATTTTTACTTTATGGACGTAGGACCCCAGCTCTGCTTCATTCTTTCTACCCTTGAGATAACCTTGGTCATGAAATGTCAATCTGGAGGAAATCTCTCACTCCGTAGAGGAGGAAACAGGCCCAGAGAGTGACAGCGACTTCTACTTGAAGCCAGTGGCAGATCTGGAACTAGAACACGAATCCACAAGCCTTTGCTAGGTGGTGGAGAAAATGAAGAGATGAATGAGACTCTAAAGCAGTGGTTCTCAACCTTCCTAATGCTGCGACCCTTTAATACAGTTCCTCATGTTGTGGTGACCCCAACCATCAAATTATTTTCGTTGCTACTTCATAACTGTAATTTTGCTACTGTTATGTCTTAGGCGACCCCTGTGAAAGGGTCGTTCGACCCCCAAAGGGGTTGCGACCCACAGGTTGAGAACCACTGCTCTAAAGAGCTGATGGTTTAGTGATGCCTGGCTTCTGCATAGGGCTACTTTACAAATGCTTCTATAGACGACAGAACCAATTTGGGTCCTGCAAAAATCCGGTAAGGTATGTTTGCAACTCTTCAAACTACTAGAATCCCGGTCACCAGTTTCTGTTGTGTGAGGAGGCTAAACAGCAGCTGGGCCCATGGCAAATGCGTCATAGGCAGCTGCTGACATCAATTAGAATACAGTGCACTGGCTGAGCAGTAAGGTTTGTAGGAAGTCTCAGAGAGCCCAGCTTCCGATTGTATGAACCTCCTGTCCCAAAGGCGGTTCTAAGGAGCTCCAGAGAGCATCGTGCCAGTGGGAGCTGACTTTGGGCTCCTGTTGAGGTGACAGTGTGAGGAATTATACTGACACTGTCAACTTAAGAAACATCAAACCTGTGAATAATTTTTTGTGCGTTTACTTGAGCCAAAACTGTCCACAATTTCCGGGAAGCAAAACCTCAATGGATTGAGAATGGCAGTTTGGCACCTTATTTTATACATTACAATCAAAAGAGGAGACGTGAGTTACACTAAATCCATTGGTGATGGATTAGGGACGCGGGAGAAAGCAAAATGATAGCTTTTTTTTTTTTTTTTTTTTTTTACATAGGTGGGTACAGGATAGTTAACATTGAACAATTAACATGATAATAATTACAATGAGGGGATTTGTGGTCTCCGCCTTGGTGTATTAGTTGTGCCCTCAGGGGTCTGGAAAAAAGGAAATTACCCTGACATTTCAAAGGTAGCTATCAGATGCAAAAAGACAATAGGCTTAATTAAGGTGAAAGTTGTCAGGGAAGATATGGGCCTAGCACAAGACTACCTGCCTTCAAGTGTTTTTAGTTAAAAAGTTTTAATTTCAGGCCATCCTTTGTGGTTACTTTAGGTCTTTGAGTTTGCAAGGCGGCCACGCAGGCCTTTCCTGAGCTTGTCAGGTTAGCATGTGGCCCCTTTTTGTCCACAACCCAAAGGAACACTTCCTTCCAATGGGGCGGGTAGAGGAGGACGTTCTTCCTGAAGGTTTCTGGGAACAGAAAGACCCTCCTTGGCCATCTGGACCCTGCCTCTATTCGCAGGTCGCTGTCTCCTGAGTTAGGTTGATGTCTGAGTCTGTAGAGACCCAGGGATAGCTTGTCACGCGCCCACGACGTGCAGGGCCGCGCGGGTGCAGCGGGCGATCTCTCTCCTGTCACATGAGACACGCACGTCTCATTCTAACATCTGGTGTGCCGTGGTGCTGAGCTCCACCACCATGTTACACCACGTTACATGTATCATGTTACATGCTAGTCGGAGCGGAGAGGATTCCCGGAGGTCACAGCTTGGCCTCACCCCCGCCCCTCCTCCCCTCGAAGCCGGGGGACAGGGTCCGGTGCCCCAAGGCCAGCGCTCTAGCAGTGCGCTGGGCCCCGCGAGGCCCCGAGAGAAGCGAGGTCAGCCCGCCTACCTCGGCTATTGGCTCCGGAGAACAAAGGGGCCGCCCCGCGGGCTTCTCTGATAGGGCCAAGCTGGTCATCTGAGCGGCGCAGCCAATCAGACGGCGGGGCGGCCCTGGGGATGGCTAGGCCCGCCAGCCAATCAGGGGCGCGCGCCCGTCCCCCTGCCCCGGGTCTGGCGGGGCCCGGGAGCCCAGTGCCCAAGTCGCCCCGGGTGGCAGTTCCCGTTAACCTTAGCCTCAAAGTCAAAGGTATTTATTCCCGTCCCCTCCCTCCGAGCCCTTCTGAATCCCGGCGGGGAGGGGCGTGCGGAGGGACAGATCGTGCTGTGGGGCCCGCGCCCGGCCCGCTCCTCCCGCGCCGCCTCCACCCATCCCCGGGCTGAGACGGCCTCGGGGTCCCCTGAGTCCCCCTCGCTCCGGCCTCGAACTTTCCCCACTCCCACTCAGCCCGTGGGGACGGGGGCCCGGGTCGTGCGTGGGAGGGACCGCAGACAGGGCAGAGAGCCGGGAGGGGCGGGTGACAGCGGGAGGAGCAGGGTGGAGAGCGGCGGGACTGTCCCGATGTTCGGGAGCTGTGACAGTCTCCCAGGAAGACCGAGCTTCTGGAGGGCAGGACCCCACTGCTCGCAGCAGAGTGACACGTGGGTGCCCAATAAATCATTGAAGGAGTGGGGATATGGTTGGGGTGAGAACAATGCGAGGGAAGCCCCGCAGAAATGGGAAGTGTGTGTGTAGGGGTCTCCCTGAAACCTCCATTCCAGGAAAATGGGCGCAGGAGCCAAGATTTCAGTGGGGTAGGGGCTGGGGGCCTCTTCGCCTGTAAAGGTGGAGGACATTGGGATGATGTCCCCTGCAGCCCTTGGGGCAGGATAGAGACTGGAGTTGAGTCTTGGTCAGCCAGAGCCTGGGTTGGGTGTGGTCAAAGCCCCAGAGGTTGGGGGGGAGGGTAGCACAGGGGTGGGAATCGTCTAGGCTGCTCTTTTAGGGTCCCTCTGTTCATCTGTAAAATGAAGAGATTGGAGGGTACTAGTCTCCAGTCAACCCTAAGGTTCTGTGATTCTGTAATCTGTTTTGGACTTAATTTTCTTTTATTTAAATGTTCCTTTATTAAAATTGTTATCAGTGGTTTGTCAGCATACGGGACCTTGTGCTGGGTGCTGGGGAGAGATGTTTACAGTCTTGTGGAGACAGACGCAATATTATTATTATACCATGTGGATGATGCTGGGTTGGGTGGGTGCACAGGTTAAACAGAAGGGCCCCTAACTGAGCCTGACACATCCCCAAACCTTCCTGATCACAGTGATCCCTGATCCGGGCTGGGCAGGGAAGAGTTGGGCAAGAGTATTCCAGGACCAGTCACAGACGGACCACGACATGGCAAGGTCAGGGAGCTGCAGAGTGGGGCAGGTTGGGGTTCAGTGAGGAGAGGTGAGCAGAGGCCAGATTTTAAATGGTCTTGCCAAGATATTTTTTAGCTGAGCCTGAAAGTGTTGAGGACCCACTCAAGTATTTTGAGCAAAGTAGAAACACGTCCAAATTGTAATTTTAGGAAAATTGCTTTGCGTTCTCAATGGTGGCTGGATTGGAGGGGCAAGATAAGCTATAAAACGGGTACAGTGTTCAGGGGAGAAGAGGTGAGGCTTGAACTAAGGCAGCACCAGTCGGAGGTCTGGAGGCATTAAACATAGCACTGGTACCACCTAGTGACCTCGCACTGTGGGGTTTGTGCTCTGTGGTAGTGAAGGTGGTGGCATTTGGGAAAGCCTGATGAAGACCCATTGTTACCCCTGGGGAGGCAAGTGAGGTCCAGGGCCAAGTGCAGAGCATGGTGGAGGTGGTCTGGCCCATGCGTTGGCCCCTGGAGAGGGTTCAGCTGAGGAATCCAAGGTTTCCCAGGGCCGAGTGGCCTGGAGGGAAGAGCATGGTCAGGATGTGCAGAAGGAGGCATCTCTCTCTCTGGGCCTCGCTTTCCTCATCTGACAAGGGGAAACACTTCCTACTTTTCCCAAGCTCCTTTAAATGCAATAAAGACTAGAAAAGTGTTTATAGATTAAAATGTGACACCCGTTCAGTGTTGTGAGCAGTTGATTTTGGCCCCTGGCCTTCAGATCAGGTGATGGGGGTCCCAGGCCCTGGCATGCTCCTGAGTCCTGGACTTGGGGTGGAGGAGTGTGGGTGCTGCTCTCTCCTCTAAAGGGAGACTGGAATGGGGATGCCATGGGTATGGGGCAGGTGTGGGGGCAGCGAGATGGAGGTGGGACAGTCCCAGCAAAGGTATGCATGTCAGGCAGGTGGAGGCAGAAGTCCTGGAAGCAGGTGCCACAGGGATGGGTCTGGGGTCAAATCAGGAACCTCCGGGAGGTGGGCAGGCATGGTGACCTGGCTGCCTGGCTGTCTGTGGACCTGTTTCCCAGCGAAGGCTGGTGGATGCAAACTGAAGTCACTAAATGGGGCTCTTCTTACTGGGGAAACCCTGTGGTACAGTTCTTACAGGATGGGGAGTCGGGAGGGGATGTGGCGACAGCAATGACCTAAAACATTCACCTCGCACCTTGTGAACATTTTTCAGTCTTTTCAAACTCTTCCCCCCATTTGATGTAACAATTCTGCACATAGGAACAAGCATTCTTTGCATTTGCAGATGGGGAAACTGAGGCCCAGAGAAGGAAAGAGGCTGGCCCTAGGCCACATGGCTAACCAGAAGCAAACCCCATCCTGGGCCCTCTCTGTACGGCGTGGTCTTTCTGTGGGAGGGTGGATGGCCTGTCCTCCCCCCTTGCTCCTCACCTTTGTCTCCTCTCCTAGGACTGAGGACCACAGCGAAGATGCTGGAGTGAAGACGCTGGGCAGGGCTTGGAAGAAGGGTCATGATGGGGGTGGACCAGTGCTGAGTGAGTGCTGAGGAAGGTGGAGAGGAGGGAGGCCATCTTGAGGGGCAGAGAGAAAGAGTGGGCAGGGACCCTGGAGGGGCTGGGGAGCCCTAGTGGGAGTTGTGGAAGGATGCTGGGCATGGGATGGAGGCCGGCCTTTAGGTGGTGGAGGTGGTGCTCACCTGGCCCGGCAGGACCTCTGGGCCTGCTTGTCTGTCCGTGGGCATGGCCCTGGCAGCACGTGCCCTGCGTTTCCGAGAACATCTTAAAGCCACTTAGTGATTGGTTTGCGTGTCCTCCTTGGTCATAACCTCTGGATGAGAGGAAGGTGTGAGGTCTGGTGGGTCCAGGGACAGGAGACTGATGCCTGGAGAGGGAGCTGGTTGTCCAGCGGCTGGCCAGAGCAAACCCCAGGAGCCGGGCCACATGCTGGTGTGGCCTTCGTAGGACCGGCCTTGGGGGAGGGCCTGAGGGCTGTGGATGGAACGGTCCTGGGAAGCTAGGCATCCTGGTTCCCTCCCCCCAACCAAGTGGGGGTGTGAGGCCATTGGGGCCCACCTGAGCTGAGCCCTTGAGTCTCAGGCCAGCAGGAGCTTCTAAGGTTTCCAGTCCAGCCACCCTGCCTGGCACTCAGGCCCCCAGCCCCGCTTTCCTTACCACTGCCCACACAGCCCCTCCAGCCCCCACTGGGTTAGGCACCCCACCAGCCCAGGGAGCGCCTCCTCTCCGCCAAGGCTGAGCCAACACGGCTAGGGGCTGTCCAGGGGCCAGTGGGCCGCCGTGCCCGGAGCCCCTCTGGGAAGTTCGCCTCCGCAGGCTTGCTGCCTCTGTAAACGGCCCACGCCTTCGTCCTCCTGCGAGGCCAGCTCACCTGGTGGCAGAGTCCGGGGTCACTGTGTGGGCGCTGGGGCCTCTGAAGATTCTGAAGCCGCTTGGAGTTAGTGTTTAGGAAGAGTGAGCTGGCAGTGGGGGCGTTTGGAGATGATTTAGAAAATGTGGGTGTGGATTGTTCTCAGGCCACGATAATGGGAGAGAAAAGACACAGCCAGTTTATAGGGTTCAGAAGGTGTAGTGTTTCCAGACTCCTCAGCTCATGCTCCTGACCAACCTGTGGAATAGGTGTTTTCAGTCACCTTCACCACCAGGAACCTGGGCCTGGAGGTGCAGGGACTTGCCATGGACAGGTGGGCTGGAGCTCAGGCTCCCGGCCTTCGAGGGGAGATTGGGCTGAGGAGCCAGACCTGGGGGCTCAGGTTCACGGGAGCCGGGAAGGGTCTGCGGCCGCCTCCTGGGCTGGACCCCCGAAGGTCTGGCCTGGGGAGGGTCCCATGCTGCACTGGGCTTGCTGGCCAGAGCCGATTTCTCTTTCTAGGGCTTTCTGTCCCTCCAGCTTCCCCCCAGCCAGCTGCAGCCTCACTGGCCTCATGCTGCCCCTCTCCCCAGCACAGGTGAGCCAGCAGGTGGCTGTCCCCATCACACTACTTGTGATTTCTGCTGGCAGCTTCCTGGCTCACTGTGGGCGCTTCCCTTCCATTCCCACTTCCTGCCTCCCTGAGGTCATCCCTTGGAGCAGTGGGCTGCTTGGGATGGTCAAGGCCACGTGCGGGGCTTTGTGGGCGGTGTGCGTCTGTTTCCGCCAGTGCGCTGGGCTGTGGCTTGTGCTGCCCTGGTTCGCACGGCACACTGTGTCTGTGGGTCTGAGGGTTGTTAATTCCTCAGTTTCCTGGACTTGGGCACACAGTTGTGCGGTGTTCTCATGTGCGGGTGTCTCCGTATTCGTGCACCTTTGGCGTTTGTCTACTTAGCTGCGTTCGCTGTTAGACATGCATGTCTCTGGGTGTGTTTGTGTGTGATTTAGTGTCTAACGTGTTTCTTCTCACGTGCCTGTGATCGATTGTCTATTTTAAATGCGACAGCCACTGATACTAACTGAAGTCGTTTTCCGGGGCGGAGCACCGTGACTCCTGAGGTATTTGCTGTGATGGACACCAGGCCAGGGGAACCCCTCCTCCGCTCTCCCTTTGTTTCATTCACTCCCTCATTCAGTATAAACTGAGCACCTGCTGCAGGCCAGGCCCTGGCCTCCCTGCAGCTCACCGTCTGGTGCAAGGCCACTCACAGCTTCGTGAACTTGGACATGTAGCTCTGGCCACATTGAAATGTGGCTGTTGAGCACTTGAAATGTGGCCACTGTGACTGAGAATCTGCATTTTAAATTTAGCTTAGGGAAACTCAAATAACCACATGTGGGTATAGAGACCAAGGGTCCAGGAGTCCAGCTTGGTCCCGGCTGCAGTGTCACTAGCTGGGCAGCCTCGAGCCAACAGCGTGGCTCTGTGACTAAGGGCTGCGAAGGAGGACGTGCACCGTGACGTGTGCCATGCTTGCTACGTGCTGGGCACACAGCCGGTGCTCAGCAGGTGGCGCTTCTCCCTGTCCCTAGGGAGTCTTCCCACAGCCAGATCAACATCGAGGTGATCAGGGAAGCCCCCCACTTCCCTTGGTACATGAGGCAGAGCAGAACCCTGCACCCAGGGAGCATCTGAGACAACACCCCCACAGTCCGGTCCCGTGCTCTGGGGGTCTGACCTGTGAGCTCTCATGGTGGACCAGCTAGGAGAGGGCAAGCGGGCCGGCTGGCAGGGAAACCGGAACCACTGAGGAAGTAAGGCAGGGAGCGGGCCAGCCAGACTAGAGCACGTGGCGGAGGGTAGGGTGGGCAAGGCACCGAGGGCCAGGTGGGGTTAAAGCGGCTGAGTGTTGGGAGATGTGGTTAGCAGAAGGTAGGGAAGCATGCCAGCTCCGACAGGCTGGTGACCGAGGGGCAGAGGGAGGTCAGCTTGATGTGGGGTGGGGGCAGGGTTGTTGGTATAAGTGAGCAGAGCAGAGGACCTGGGTGCAGCCCCCGGTGGGGGCTCGTGGCTGAGCAGGGCCTAGGAGCCGGGCCTTCGGCTGGGGTGTGGGGAGATGCCACCCTCAGAGCCTCAGCTCCTGGTGCAGGGCATGTGGCCAGTCCCTGCTCCGCCTCCACTTCCTCCCCATCTGGGGCCTGAGTCTGGAGATGTGCTTGGCCGTGGAGAAGTTCCAGGGGCCTGAGCTTGGGCAGCTGTGGGGAGACTGGACATGTCCCTGCGCTGTGGCCTGTGGCCTTTCTCCACCCCAGCTGCTGTCGCCCGCCCCCTGCTCCCAAGTTTCTGCTAAGACCAAAGCTCCTTTGTTACCTTCCCCTGTCCCAGCCCTCACCACCTGCCACAGGCCACAATCCCCGCTTTGTGTGGTCTGGCAGTTGCCATGGCAGCTGCCCCAGCCGGGGCCTTCCGGTTGACGGGGCTGTCATCCCAACTGCAGCCTGACCCCACGTGGGGAGGGTGGGTCCCTGAGCCAGGGGCTGGGAAGGGGATGGTGATCAGGGCCCTGTCCTGAGCCCGCTGTCCACAGAACTTGCTGGGTGGGCAGGGAAAGGCCACTGGAGACTGGGGTCAGGGCCGAGCGGCCTTCAGACGCTGGAGGGCACTGCCTTCCGTGTTCTGGCTGGGGCGTATTGCCAGGCAGCCTGCTGGATGGATTCCTGGGCATCTCAGGTGGTGCGAGACTGGCGGGTGGCAGGATAAGAGAGAAGGATGGAAAAGGCAGTGGTTGGGGCGGGGGTACCTGGTGGCCTGCTGACCTGGAAAGATGTGGCCAAGGAGGGACTTTCCTGGGTTTGGCTCTCTCAGGCCTGTTGGCCCGTTTTCCAGACATCCCACCTGAGCACACAGCTAGAGGTGGCCCCCAAGACACGGCCTGCCTCCCCCTCTTCCTGTCCTCTGTGCCTGTCCTCCTACCCCTGCCCTCTCATTCTTATTTCTTCTCCTGGGGCCCACAAGGGTCCCTTCCTTTACTGTCCACGTCCGTCTTACCTGGACCACGCGCCCTTGTGAGCCCGGGTGTGATGAGACGGATGTACCCAGGGATGCGGGAGGGGCTGCCCTGGTAATTCAGCAAATTGTTCACCGAGAATTGAAGACTTTCTGCCACGCGAGGCGATTTTTCGGTCCTGACACCTCTGGGAAGACAGAATGGGTCACTGAGGACGGACCTGATGGTCAAGGGGCCTCTCGTGTTGTGTTGGGGTTTTGTGAATAGGGCCAAGCCCCACCCTCCATCTTCAACCTGGACTGTGGCTCCAGCCCCCTGTCTGAGTTGCCCCGAGTTTCGGTGGCCTCCCTCTTCGCTGGTCCCCTGAGGTGGACATTGGGGAGAGGCGTCCCCAAGGCGTGGGACACAGTCCATCAGGGCCCCTACCGTGGGCCTTTCCTCCCTCTCCTCAGGGCTCCCCTTCTCCGCACCAGGGCAGGTTTCCAGTCTACAGACCACACTAGGAGCGCAGTGCACCCTGCTGGGGAAAGAGAATCAGAAACAAAATCCGCCGGCGGTGTGGCTCAGTAGTTGAACTTTGACCCATGTACCAAGAGGTCACTGGTTCGATTCCCCGTCGCGGCACATGCCCAGGTTTCTGGCCGATCCCCGGTGGGGGGCATGCAGGAGGCAGCTGATAGATGTTCTCTCTCATCGATGTTTCTATCTCTCCCTTCGTCTCTCTAAAATCAATAAAGAAGAATATTTAAAAAAATACACCACCACCACCACCACCACCACCAAAAAAAACCCCAAATCGCCTGCCCACCCGGAAAAGCTCCTCACAGAAGTAGGAGAGAAACGACGGGTTGTTGTCGTTATCACTGAGTAGGCGTCACACCCGAATGAGGTGCACGCCGGGAGTCGCCAGGGGCTGGCCGAGACAGGAAGAAGTCTCCCCCGTCACGGCCCCGCAGGTCAACCCGTTACACACGTGTCCTCGAGAGAAACTGTCACTAGTCCTCGGGTGAGAGGACTTGACCACTTGTCACAGAGTTCTTCCTAGATGCACCTGGTAACGGGGTAGCCACCTGTGTGTGTTCAGTGCTTGTCCGGAGGAAAACCACGCTTCTCATGTCTTTGTGACAGGAGGTAGTGTTGAGGCTTGGAGCCAGGTGTCTGCTCAGGTTAGGCTCCCACCCTCCCATGGGGACTGGGGGACAGGGCCCATCTCCCTTCATATTTACATTTCAAAGCGGTGGCTCCCAGGTCCCTGAGAGAGACAGTCCTAGGTTATAAAGCTGGCAAGAGGCTTCTTTTGTTTTTAAAATAATTTACATACATCTCAAAGAGACAGAAGAAGAACTTATAATTAGAAATTTTCTAAAGGAATGCTCTGAGCCCGGCCTGTGTGGCTCAGTGGTTGAGCGTTGTCCCGTGCACCAAGAGGTCCCTGTTCGGTTCCTGGTCAGGGCACCTACCTGGGTTTTGGGCTTGATCCCCAGTAGGGGGCATGCAGGAGGCAGCCGATCTGATGTTTCTATCATTCCCTTTCCCTCTAAAATCAATAAAAACATATTTTAAATAAATAAATGCTCTGAAAGAAAGGGGAGGGTCGCTTTCCCTCTCTGCACCAGGGAAAAATATTTTTCTATATTTTAGATTCGTATTTACCCTTATCTCCTGTCCCCCCTTCACCTCTCTTGGTAGGGTTCAGGTTCCCAGCCTGGGAAAGGGACCTGGGAGAGGGGAGGGGGACCCTTAAGAAGGGGGCTCTTGAGGGCCCCAGGTAGAGAGCCAGATGAGATGGGGTTTGTTGTGCCGGAGGCTGCGCTGAGGTGCCCGGGAGGAAGCTCCGGCTGATGGCTAGGAAAGCCCTTGGGAGCAGCTGTGGAGCTGGGCTGAGAGCCACGGCCCTCGCTGGGGCCCTTCAGGAGTGTGGGGGCTAAGGGGGCCCGGGCCTGTGATTCCCGTCCATAGCAGAGCAGCCCACGGCACCTGGGTGGAGAGAGGGAGCCCCAGGCTGCCCACAGCCCACCTCAGAGTGCCACACACTGCCATCGGGTGTGCTCTGTGTGGGTGCTCTCCCAGATCCCTGCCTTCCTCGGTGGGCACGAAGTTCCTGTCCCCTGGATGACGGGAATGAGCAGACAAGGGAATACCTTGGCAGGTGGCAAACTGTCATGGAGGAACGTGAGGTCGAGTTAGGCTTGTGACTTTACCCAGAGTGGCCAGGGAAGGCCGCTCTGAGGAAGTGAAAGAGGTGAGGGGGGCCATGTAGACATCTGGGACGGAAAACCCCGTGCAGAGGGGCAGCCAGTGCAAAGCGTCCTGGCAGCATGGCCTGCCCCGGATCATGTTCCATCAGGAAATGTTTGAACAACTTGAGCGTTAAACAGCAAGGTGAGCCCAGATTGGTGGACGAGTAGCCCGGCTAGACCGTGTGTTGCATGGGGCGCTCCCTGGGAGGGTTTGGGGAGAGAGACGGGGACTTGGAGAGAGGAGGGCCGTGACTTGGCAGGGATAATTCTGCCTCCCAGGGTGTCTGCAAGACCTCTCAGGCCACGAATTCATTTGAGTTTCCCCTGCGCAGCGTCCTTCGCACCCCGCCCTGCAGATGCAGAGAGCCGGGGCCTGAGGCTGTGGTCTGGAAGCCAGAAGGCCCGAGATCTTGCCCTGCTCCACCATTCAGCCACCCGTGTGGCTTGGGGCATGTCAGTGGCCCTCTCTGACCTCAGGTTCCTCTTTATAAAATGGGAATTTTGCCAGTTTTACCTGCCCAGCAGGTATGTGTGCATTTAAAAAAAAAAAAACCCTGCACATCTCAGCCGATGTTGTAGATAGAAATCTCTTGAAAAAGGAATGCATTCTGTGGGGCGGCAGGACTGGGGACCCTTCGTCCTTGTCCTACAGGCCGACTGTTTCCTTTGCTCCTATCTCACCCACAGACGGAGTTGGGGCGCCGTGCTGATGACGTGGGGCCTCCAGGATGGAGCGCGGCCTGGCTGGCGCCAGCTCAGGTAAGACAGAAGATGGGAAGATTCGAGCCAGCCTCGGCCCCTCCCCAGCTGTGTCCCTCGGAAGCCCAGGGAGTTGCTGCCCTCACCGGTAGCTTAGAGGGTGTCGAGTTGCAGGACATTGAAGGTCATCAGAGGATGGAACAAAGGCAGACTACGGGAGCTAAGAACATGACAAAGGGCAGCCCCATAACTCGCCAGGCAAAGGAACACACACATGCACGCACACACGTGCGGGGGAGAGCGAGGCATTTGGTAAGTGCTAGAACAGGGCATTCACGGTGGTCATGCCAGTCAAACTTGACCCAGCACTTTGGGTAGGATGAGGGGTTCAAACAAGCCTTGGGTCCTGGGGTCCCTCTGAGATCGCGGTCCGTAGCAGACCGCTTAGGGCCGTGGTGAGGACACTCAGCGGTCAGGCTTGATGTTGCCCTGGCAGGCGCTGCTGTGAGTGGGAAGTGTCCCGTAGAGTCACTGCCTCTGAGGCGGAGCCGCCCCTGGTGTCCGAGTGCAGCTCTCTGGCACGGCTCTGTCACAGCCCTGGCAGGTGTGGCCACCCTGGCACCCGTGCAGCCAGCTGCTCAGTGGCCCTGGCCTGGGAGAGGGTGTAGGGTCTGTCCCTGGGAACCCTGCCTCGGCACTGACACAGTGACTTAGGTAGCTTCCCTTGTCTCCCCACTCCTCCAGGGGAGTTGCCCCTCAACCCCAGACCCCTTCCCTCCCATGATAATCATTGCAGCGGACCTAAGACAGACACAGATCAGGCAATAGGGTAAAAAAAAACAAATCCGCCAGCTGAAAGGGGACAGCATGCTGTAGGGACCCTACACTGGCGCTGGGTCCTGATGCAGACATCAGGACTTCCCAATCTGTCCCCCACCCACTGTCACTTTGAATGCCGAGAGCACTCTGTGTGTGTGTGTGTGTGTGTGTGTGTGTGTGTGTGTGAGAGAGACAGAGACAGAGTGTGAGAGGGGTATGCTGCCATTACCGTAATTGCAGTAAAACCTAGGGCAGATGGTTGCAAACATTGTAGCAGAAGGACCTTTCCCCCCAGGAAAACTCACAAGCGGAATCCTAATTCATACGTGAAAGGTGGAGTCTGCCAGGGCCCCCTCTCCTCTCTCCAGCAGCTTCTGTGGTGCCCTGTGCTCCTAGGGGAGAGGTGGAAACACCCACCTAGAGCCTGGAGGCCCCGAGGGAGGCTCCTCGGGCCGGGGGGCGCCCTTGGGCTGCAGCCACGTCTCAGTGCCAGCTCTGGGCCCTCCTCCAGCTCCCACTGCCCGCTGGCCAGGCTTAGGGAGTGACTCTTTCTAGATGGCCAGAGTTTTGAGATGATTGAGAGCTCACCCCTTTTAAGCACTTTTCCATTTTGTTAATTTTGTTTTTTAAAAAATTGTGGTGAAATAGACATAACATGACATTTACCATTTTAACCATTTTAAATTACAATTCAGTGGCATTAAGTACATTCACATTGTTGTACAATCACCACCATTATCTATTTCCAGAACTTTTTTTTTTATCACCCCAGAAACTCTGTACTCATTAAGCAATAGCTCCCCATTTAAAACATTATTTTATCTGAACCATTTAGAGTGATTTTAAATGATCCTTTTCATGGTGATTGAGGAGCAGTACTGTTGTTTCAGGACTCCTTCCACAGGCAGAACAGGCCTGTTTTTCTGTGTCAATTAATACCTGATCCCCAAGGGAAAGTGCCCCGTGATGACTGAAGTCCCAGGTCCACGCACACCGTCCCTGAGCTTCAGGGTCTCCTCAGGGAAGCCGGCAACTCACATCCGCCTTTTCCAGATGTCATGTAGCTGGAATCACACAGTAGGAGCCTTTCCAGGTTGGCTTCTTTCACTTAGGAATGTGCATTGAACATTCCTCCATGTCTTCTCGTGGCTTGATACCTCGTTTCTTTTTAGTGCTGAGTAATACTCCATTGTCCGATGGGCCACAGTTTATTTATCCATGCACCTGCCAAGGGACGTCTTGGTCTCCTCTAAGTTTTAACAGTTGTGAATAAAGCTGCTGTAAACATGTGTGCAGGTTTTTGTGTGGACCTACGTTTTCACCTCCTTCGGGTACATGCCAGGTTGCACGACTGCTGGGTCGCATGGTGAGAGGATGTTTGATCTGCGGAGAAACCGCCACGCTGAGTGGTGGCACCACACTGCACTCCCACCAGCAATGCATGAGAGCTCCGGTCGCTCCATGGCCTCGTCAGCATTTGGTGTTGTCGGCGTTCTGGATTTTAGCCACTCTACTGGGTGTGTGGCGGTAGTGTTTTAGCTTTTAATGTTGTATAAGCCAAAGTCTTCCTTTCTCATTTTTAGAATTTTCTGAATGATTTATGCAAGTTGTAAATTTTCTAATTTACTTAATTAGGATTACACTGAATTTAAACCGTGTTTTCGAGGGAAGGGCATCTTTCCTTCTCATCTAGGACTTTTTCTTTAGCCCTTCAATTAAGTGTTATACTTTTCTTTCTTTCTTTTCTTTTTTTTTTATTCTCACCCGAGGACATTTTTGCATTTATCTTCAGATAGAGCGGAAGGGAGAGAGGGAAGAGAGAGAGAGACACATCGAGTGGTCGCCACCCACACGACCCCAACCGGGGCCGGGAACAAACTACAACCGAGGTACCTGCCCTTAGCAGGAACCGAACCCGGGACTCTTAGGTCCACGGGCCGACGCTCTAACCACTTAGCCAAACCAGCCAGGGCAATAGTTTTCTTTATATAAGTTTTGCACATATAGTAGATTTATTCCCAGTTATTTTATAGCTTTATTGACATTTTATGAAGTGTTATATGTTTTTGTAGCTGACAATCTTGCTGAAACTCTTATTTCTGATACTGTTAGTAGGTTCTCTTGCACGTACTAGGTTAATAATTACCAGCAAATGATAGTTTCCCTTTCTTTTATAATATTTGTTTATTTATTTTTGTTAATCCTCACTTGAGGATATTTTTTTCCATTGATCCTCAGAGACAGTGGAAGGGGAAGAAGGGGGGGGGGAAGAGAGAGAGAAGGAGGGAGGGAGAGAAACATCTATTAGTTTCCTCCCGCACTACCCCGCCTGGGGCCAGGGATTGAACCTGCAACCCAGGTACATGCCCTTGACCAGAAATCGAACCCACGACCCTTCAATGAGCAGGCCGACACTCTAACCACTGAGCCACACTGGCCAGGGCAGTCGTTTCTTTTTAATGTTTATGTATTTTTCTTTTCCCCCATGTGCTGTGGCTAGTTTCTCAGGGACCACGTTGAAGAGGGGCAGTGACAGTGGCATCCTCTTGTTGCTAACTCGAGTGGGCTCCTACTCTTTGGTCTTTGGTTATAACATTTGCTGCAATTTCTAGTTTAGCTCCATTGTCAATCTAAGAACGTTTCACGTTCCTGCTTTGCTGAGAGCCTGCCTGCCTTCCTTCCCCTGCCCGCCTTCCTTCTCCTCCCTTCTCTCCCTCCAGAGATGCTGTTGAATTTTGTCATATGACTTTTTTGCACCTATTGAGATAGGATAAGCTTTTCCACCTTTTAAAATGTAATGCCATGAATTATATTGAGCCATCTCTGCTTTCCTGGGGAAGACCCAGCAAGGTCATGCTATGCTGTTCTTTTACCACTTCCGGGGTTGCTGTGTTAATGATTTTGTGTTTGTTCTTTGCATCTACTTTCCAAGAACGATACATCTATATTCTCCTGCCTACCTTGCCCTTGTCTTATTTGGACACTGGATCATGCTAGCTTGTAGGTGCCTTCCCTTCCGCCCCTAGTCACTGTCACATGTAAGCTGGGACACATCCTGCCCTTGAAGTTTTAGTAGAAGCTGTTCACACAGGTGAGTGGCCTGTTGCCCCTTTTCAAGGTAGAACCTGAGCTTTCTTTTCATCTCTTCTGTTTAAATAGACATGTTTTCTACTCACCCTTGAGTTGATTTTGTTAATTTCTATCGTTGCACAAAACCACCCATTTTTAATATCGGAACCTGTTCTTTAGGGCTTCTCCTCCCTTCTCTGTTCACAACTGTTTCATTTTACTGACTCTTTAAAAGAAAAAACATTGTTTTTTTTTCTTTATTGATAGAGAGACAGAGGAAGGGAGAGGGAGAGAGAGATGGAAACACCGATGAGAGAAAACATCGATTGGCCGCTGGGGATCGGGCCCACAACCTGGGCATGTGCCCTGACCGGGAATCGAACCGGCGACCTTTTGGTGCCTGGGTCAATGCTCAACCACTGAGCCACCCCGGCCGGGCTCATTTTACTGACTCTTTACTGAACGTAAACTTGGTACTGAAGTGTAGCACAGGGAAGTGCGTAGGCTGTGAGCTCTGTAACGTTGATAACAGGAGCACTCCTGTGTAACCTGCACCCAGGTCAAGAAAGAGACCATTGCCGTGACCCAGAAGTCCCTCCTGCCCCCTTCCAGTCACGGTGCCCTCTAGAAAGGGGGCTTATCCTGGCTTCTAACTCATTGGTCGGTTCTGCCAGCTTTTGAACTTCATATAAATGGAGTCATGTAGTCTGTACTTGGTGTCTGTGGCAGACCTTGCCCATCGGGCCGATGTCCATAAGCCACAGGCAGAAAGCACCCCTGGAGACCCGAGCAGCTCTGTGTGCAGGACTCTCAGGAGTAAAGGGGACTAGGTTTAGTACCAGGACAAGGTGACACCTGCTCTGTGTGCTGAGACCTTTCTGGCTGACTTTCTTGTTCCTGGTTTTGTTGAAGAAAAGTGAGGTTACTGAACGGCCAAGGTCCAAGCAGGTGAGGCACTCACACGGCAGCTGCCACCCTGGACAGGGCCCAGCAGTGACGTGGGCCTTGGTCATCCAGCCACTGAGAGGCTGGGACAGACTCCCACCCGAGGACATTTTTTCATTTTTTGTTAAGACAGAGTGGGAGGGAGAGAGAGGAAGAGAGAGAGAGAGAGAGAGAGAGAGAGAGAGAGAGAGAGAAACATCAACGTGAAAGGGACACATCGAGTGGCTGCCACCCGCACAACCAACCAGGGCCGGGGACAAACTGCAACCGAGGTACATGCCCTTAGCGGGAACCGAACCCGGGTCTCTCTGTACCGCAGGCCAACGCTCTAACCGCTGAGCCAAACCGGCCAGGGCTGGGACAGACTCCCTTAGCAAGCTCCCAGTACGTGACCCTTAGATAAAAGGAGCCATTTGAACTTGGCCATGTTCTGCTCGCTCTCCAGGTGGGAAGACCTCACTGGATTGGTGTCTCCTGGGCCTCCCCGGAGGGCAGAGGGCTGCTGGTGTCCCTGCCACAGCAGCTTCACCTGGCTTTCCTTCTTGCATCTTTCCCTTTGTCCATCTCCAAACCCCAACCTGCCCCTGTCCTACTGTCCTTCCTTCCTTCCCCACTCTCTTCTTTGTCCTGTCGCCATGTCCTATTCTCCCCTTTCAGATCTCTTCCTTGTGCGTGCTTCTCTCCTGTCTTGTCTGCTACGTTCTGATCTCCACATCTTCCCCTCCCTCACTTCCAGCAGTGACTGACTCTCCCGGTCCTCTGTCCCTTTGCCTCTGGCAGGAGATGGGCTGGTGATGAACATCAAGCAAGAGAAGCCAGAGTGGCTGCTGCAGACCCTGGCGCCGCTGGCCGCACTTTCCAAGAAGGACAAGGAAAACATTTTCCAGCAGCCCCTGGGCCTCCTGCCATGCCAGACCCTGGGGAAGCCCCGATCCTTGGGCGGACTGGAGGAGACTGAGAAGGATGCGGGGCTGGCAGGCCCGGTTCCAGGGGCAGCCCCCGGCCCCCTGAGGCCCGCTGTCTCTCCCGGTGAGGGTCATTTCATGTGCCTGGACTGCGGGAAGAGGTTCAGCTGGTGGTCGTCCCTGAAGACCCACCGGCGCACCCACACCGGGGAGAAGCCGTACCTGTGTGGCAACTGCGGCAAGAGCTTCAGCCAGAAGCCCAACCTGGCGCGCCACCAGCAGCAGCACACGGGCGAGAGGCCCTTCTGCTGCCCCGAGTGCGCCAGGCGCTTCAGCCAGAAGCAGCACCTGCTCAAGCACCAGAAGACCCATTCTCAGCCCGCCACCTACTCGTGCCCCGAGTGCGAGCGCTGCTTCCGCCACCAGGTGGGCCTCCGCATCCACCAGCGCGCGCACGCCCGGGACCGCCAGGGCGCCCGCGCCAGGCTGTTCGAGCTGCTCCGGGAAGCTGCGGCCTGCCGGGGCTGTCGCCTGCGGCCGGGGCCGCCGTGGGGGCTCCCGGAGCGGGCCTGGCTGGGGCTCTGCCAAGACTGGTGGCGCGTGGAGGGGGCCCGGACTGCTGTCCCCGCCGCCGCTGCCACGGGGCCCGGCGAGCAGCGCCAGTTCATCTGCAGCGAGTGCGGCAAGAGCTTCACGTGGTGGTCGTCGCTGAACATCCACCGGCGCATCCACACGGGCGAGCGGCCCTACTCGTGCCCCGAGTGCGGCCGCCGCTTCAGCCAGAAGCCCAACCTCACGCGGCACCTGCGCAACCACACGGGCGAGCGCCCGCACCCCTGCCCGCACTGCGGCCGCAGCTTCCGCCAGAAGCAGCACCTGCTCAAGCACCAGCGTACGCACCTGCCAGGCGCCAAGGGGGCGCGCTGCCCCAGCTGCGGCCAGAGCTGCCCCAGCCGTGCGGCGCTGCGGGCCCACCAGCGCGCGCACGCGGGCGCCACCACTGCCCAGCTGCGGCGCCCCGGGTCCGCCGTGCTGGGCGCCGAGCCGCAGGCCCAGGCCCCGCCGGGCCGGTCGGCGCCACCGCGCAGCCCCCCAGCGGCCGGGGGACGCGGGGACGTGCGGTGGGGCGGCGCGCAGGAGAGCCTGGTGGGGCCTGGGGAGCAGCGCCAGTTCATCTGCAACGAGTGCGGCAAGAGCTTCTCGTGGTGGTCGGCGCTCACCATCCACCGGCGCATCCACACGGGCGAGCGGCCCTACTCGTGCCCCGAGTGCGGCCGCCGCTTCAGCCAGAAGCCCAACCTCACGCGGCACCGGCGCAACCACACGGGCGAGCGGCCCTACCTGTGCGCCGCCTGCGGCCGCGGCTTCAGCCAGAAGCAGCACCTGCTCAAGCACCAGCGCGTGCACCTGGGGACCCTGGCGCCCACCTCCAGCGTCAAGGAAGAGGCGCTTTAGTGCACCTGGACGGACCCAAGCGGACCGCGGGGGGATGTTTGCGGGGCTGCCTGTGGGGAAGGGCCAGAATGGTGGCTTTTAGAACCCTAGGGGTAAGACCCCATCAAAAGGCTCTGAGAACAGGATTCCAGAAGCATCCCAAAGGGGGGCCACAAAGTCCGGTAGGCTGAGGGAGGAGGTGGGATCAGACATTCCTCACCCTGGAGCCCGGATGTGTCTGGATGCATCCCTGCCAGGTCGAGAACCAGCTGTATACTTCCTCCCAGGGCACCGGGTCAGGGCCTGTCGGGGCTCTGGGAGAGGCTCCCTGGTGTGACATGGCCCAGGCCTGCACTGCTCAGCTGTAGCACCAGCCTGTCACACTCAGGCTGGGCTCTAGGGTGGCTAGGGGCTGTTCCAGTGTGAGCGTCTCAACAGACTCAGTGATACCAAGGCTCAAAGCCAGAAGCTGTGGCTAGTGAGGGGCGAGCATATTCCCAGCGCCAAGGGCAGTGCCCAGAACTTAATGGCCATTCAATACATAGTTTGGGCAGGAGTGAGTGGTTCTATGGTCCTCAACCTTGAGTGCCCCACTGTGCAGGGTGCTGTTATGGCTGGCCTGACCCTAGGACTGGTGTGTGATGGTCAGGGGCTGGGGCACAAGGGGGGTGGTCTCAGCTGAGGTTTGGTGGCTCAGGGACGGTCCTGCAGCAGGGAAGAGCCACATGCGCTGCTCCTGCTCCGGCCCGGCCGCCTGATGACTGGCTGTCGCTGACTTGGCTCCTTACCATGGCAGTGTGGCAGAGGAGAAAAATGAAGGATTGACGATCACACATGGTCTCATTGTCTTTTTAAAGCATCTCTTCCCGATCTCTGGGTCTGTGTGTGCTCTGAGGGTTCCATTGGCCCCAGGACAGGGAGCTTTGGCCATGAGCAGAGACACTCCCCATACCCAGTTCTCTTTCCCTCTCTTCCAACACAGTTTGATCTCTTCCCACATAATCCGCTCAACCTGGAGCCCCCAAAGGTCACTCCTCACGCTTTTCCAAAGCAGGGTCAGCTGGAGCCCTGGAACTGACAACAGAACCCAGGATTCCAGCCCAGGTGTAGCCTGGAGCTGTGTCTTCCCGCAGGAGGGGAGGGAATTGTAGAGAAGGGTGGGTGTTGGGGTGCCAGGGTTGGATAGGTGGGAGGATGCACTGTCTACCTGCCTCCCAGGGGCTATCAGGGTGGGGGTCTCTGAACTCAGATGTGCGTCCTTCCCCAGGAGCTACTGTGTTCACCTTGGCTTCTGGTCACCCCTCTTTCCAGGTTTTGTTTAATCCCTTTCATCTGGTAGGAACTCTAATGCAGCATCACAAAAAGACCTGTGGAGGTGATGAGTCAGCTTAACTGGGGAACACACTGCTGGTAATGGTTAGTGTTCAGCCAGGGCTCTGACTTGTGGTCCAGGTCTTTGATCACAGACCACGCTGTGTGAAATCTCACGATTGGGCAGGGTGTGCCATCGGAGAGTTTAGCTCTCAGGACCAGCCAGAAGCCACATCAGAAGGGTTTTCCCGGGCCCCCTCTCTGACCCAACCAGCCCTAGGTGCTCCCCTGTCTCCCTGTAATGCCTGCCTGGCTCCTCCCCCCAGCCAGTAGGTTTGGATCACATCAAAACCTACTTCAACTATGGGGAAGTCTCAAGAGTCATTTGCTTCTTCCTCTCTGCCACTTAGCAAATCCTGAGACCAACTCGAGTGAGGCCACCTCCTCCAGGAAGACATCCCAGAGTACCTGTGTTAGAGAGCCACTGCCTGCAAGGACGGACCTGCAGAAACACTGGAGCCCAGGGGATCAGGTGCCTGAGGGGCAGGGCAGACAGGCAGGGGAGTTTTGGTACCATAGTTTGTGTTATTTTCCACAAGTGGCCTATGTTCAATGATCAAATCAAACAGCTGTGTTGGTAAGACTTGGGGTTCATAAGCCCTAGTTGCAGCTTTTCCCCTCTGAGCAAACTCACGAGAATGCCTGTTCACTGACCCTGGGTGACAGATTCACTCACAAATGGGTGCTTTGGGTCACAGTGGGGACAGGGCCAAGTTCATCAGAGTGAAGAATTACCGAGGTGCATACCCCATTGACCTGGTCGGGATGGCACAGCACTGACCCACTAATCAAGCCTCCTGTGTGACAGGCTCTGTGTCAGACTTCAGGGATGCTGTGATGAATAAGTCACTGTTAGGAGGCTCGGGCTGCCATAACAAAATGCCACTGGGGGCTTAAACAACCCAGTCTGGAGGCTGGGAAGTCCAAGATCGAGGTGCTGGCAGAGTTGGTTCCCAGTGAGGGCTTGTTTCCTGCCTTGCTGACCTTCTGTCTGTGTCCTCACAGGGTGGTGGGGAGGGAGAAAGAGCCCAAGACAGGGCTCTGGTCTCTTCCTCTTATGGAGACACTGCATCAGGAGCAGCCTACCCTCATGACCTCACCCACACCTAACTGCCTTCCAAAGGCCTTGTCTCCAAACGCCACCACATTGGGGGTCAGGGCCTCAAAATGTGGATTTGGAAGGACACAGGCCAGTCAATAGCAACCACAGTCTGCCCCTGAGCTCGCAGACCTTCACGGAAAATTGCTTGGAACACAGCTTGGAGCAATCTATGCAGTCAGCTCTTTGAAGCTCACAACCGAGTGGGAAAACAAAGGTGTGCTGAATCCCAATCTGAAGCCAGCACAAGGTGCTCTGGAGAGGGATGTAGTGATCACCATCCCGCCCGTGAAGATGGGAGGAGCTGGTCACGGGAAGTGGTTGCTCAGGTGAGCAAAGCCCTGGGATGCAGGCAGAGCAGGAGCTGGGGGATGGCCAGGCTGGTATCAGTGAGAGCAGCAGTCTGGAGCTGTCCAGGGGAGCACATGGGTGATGGTTGTCCATCTGATGTCCCCCCCGGGAGGTGGATGATGACACAGTGCAGGGCTCCACTACCCCCAGGAGGGGCGGGGCATGGGCCATCTGTTTTCTGGGACCCTATGGCTGTGAGCAGCCCAGGCCCTTGTTAGGGACCAGAGTCCAGCTGTCACACTAGTCTTGAAGAGTGCTGGTGATCGCCACGCTGGCTCTGCCTGTAGGGAGACGCATGGCTGTGTTGAGCAGAATGTTTTCACGTTGCCTTTCTATTGTGTTCACCAGAGCACGTGAGGATGGCGGAGGGGAAACGTGGGAGGGATGCCTGTGTGTGAAACCACAGAAACAAGGTGGAAATCAGGCAGTGGCAGAGCAGAGAACGGAGGCCTCCAGCCCTCGGCTTTCCCACCAAGATGGGATGAGTTTCAGGTGGTCTTGTCAGCCTGCCCCCCCCCCATATCCCCCCAAGCCCCGGCTGCATTCCTTTCCTTTCTGTTTTAGCACAGATTACCTAGAAAATGCTGCTAAATATATGGGCGACATCCTCAGGTATATTATTGATTTTGCTTTTGAAAACCTGGTCGTTTATAAGTGTCCCCATTTTTCCTGTAGCCTGCAGAAGACATGACAGCTGGTGGCTCTGGCAGGTGACAACTTTTGCAACCAAAGCTGGAGCTGGGAGGTGTGTCTGTCCTAGGAGCAGAGCTGCAGCACCGGGCGGAGGGTGGGTGGGCTGTCCTCAGTGGTTGGGTGTCAATGCCATGGGAACTCTACCCTTGGCCCTGCGTGCATCTGTCCTGCTGGATTTATTTCTTGGGGCTGCTCAGAATCCCCTCCCTGTGGCTTCTCTTTGAAATACCAATCTCCTTGGGATGTCTAACTCATGAAATCCCACGAGCCTCAGTCAGGTGCCTCTGAGCAGCATGGATGGCTCTCGAGAGGCTGAGAGTGACCTGGGTGGACCTTCCGGGATAGATGGTCCACGGAGGAAGCTGTGAAAACTGACCTTCTGGTCTGCTGCTGGGAGTAGGGATTGATTTTACCACGGGGTGGACCCCACCTGAAATCCTCCAGCTCCCGGGCTCTCAGAGGCCCAGGGGGGACATCACGAGGGTGGGACAGTGCCACCTGGCCAGCCACATCACTGTCTGCTGTGAGGAGCCCTGCCTTGCGGAATCCCAACTGCCTGGGCCTTGCGGAATCCCAACTGCTCCTGGACCAGCTACAGAGGGGCCACGGAGAAAAAGGCTAGTCAATGTCCCTGTAGCACTTTTAACTTTAAAAAGTCACTTTCCCTTCCGGGCTCAGTTCCTTTTTCTATGACATGCAAATTCTGAGGCTTTTTCTCGCTCTGGACGAGATCGTTACTTCTGATGTCAGTCATCACACCAGGTTTCTGTTTTGGGGTTCAGGTACCAGAGTGGGCGGGGAGAGTCTGCTGGGTGGTGAGCCTGCCCTCCGACCTGGGCTCTGCCACTCTGAGCTCAGGGTCTCAGCTGTGGGGGAGCCACTGTGTGCTTCAGTTTGATTTTATTTTCCCATCTATAAAATGGGATAATAACACCCGTAACACCCGTATAACCTTGACGGCCCAGGGTTATTAGAAGGCTCCCACAGGGTAATACATGGGAAAGGGCTTTGTAAAAAGATAAGTAATGTATAAGTAAGGCGTATTATTATGAAATGACAGTTGGAAACTGGAATCAGCCCAGCCCTGTCTACACCCGGGTGTTTTACCGGGTCTTTGATGAGATATCGTAGGGCTCACTTCTGAGGAGGAGGGGACCAGGGGGGTGTAATTTCTTCTTCCATCCCTGCAGTCATCCTAGCGGCATAGCGCGGACATACAGGAGGGTAGGCTTTGGCAAAGCTGGCAGCTGCCCCTCCCACTGCCGGCTCCCACCCAGGACCCCCCCACCCCAAGGGCTGCCTTCACCCCTTTCTCTCCTGCAAGGGAAGCATTTGCTTTGTGCCTCCAGCCCCTGGACCCTTTTCTAGGCGCTGGGGCAGGTCTGTGGGCCTGGCGAGGGCAGCCCTGCCTCTGGATGAGGCGCTAGCTGAATTGGGCCTCAGGAATCCTGAAAAGGGGATGGCTGGGACAGGGGAACCGGTGGGCTTGAGGTGACCTGCCGGGAACCAGCCTCAACCTAGTTCCCGCTCCTGGGCAGCGGGCGCAGGGCTCGCAGCCCTCCTTTCTCCGCCCGCCGGGTTGTTGGCGAGTTAGACCTCCCAGCCTCACGGGGCTGCTGTGCGGCTGCAGCGACATTGGCGACTGCGGCGCTGCGGAGGAGACGGAGGGCCCGGGAGGCGGCGCCATGTGAGTCCCGGCTGGCCCGGGCTGGGGCGGCGGCGGCGGGAGATTACCGTATTTATCTAGGCCGGTGCCGGACCCTGGGGGGCGGGTCACTGCGGGCGCGCTACCGTATTTGCTGGGAGCTGCGCAGACCCTTTCTAGGAGGGGGAGCTCTGCGACTTAATTACGTATTTATCCAGGGTTTCGTGATTCCCCCGGGAGCGCTGCGGGAGCAGGGGGTGCGGGGTGGGTCGCGTTCTTTCCCTAAGGGAGCCGGGCTTTTCAGTGGGGTGGGATGGGTTGCAGTAGCAGGGTGAGAGGCCTACGTATTTTCACAGGGGTGGGGTTGCGACGCAGAGTTTACCATATTTCTCTAGGGTCACTGTGGCCCCGGGAGTTGGCAAGGTTGTTCGAGGGGAGCCGGTGTCGGATGGGTGGGGTCAGCTCTTTTGACTAATACAACTATTTGATACGAACAGCAGTGTGGGAAGCCGGCCGTCTTTATGGGGGGAAGGGAGATGGGGCGCGGAAGTCGCTGAGGGAGAGTTACCGTATTTGCGTTGGGCAGTGTAGACTGTAGAGGAAAGAGTCAGTGCTGGAGACGGAGGAACTGGGGCGCAGCATGGGCTGTGAGTGTGGTATGCGATGGAGAAATTTGGGGGAGAGAGGGGGGCCATGGCCTTGGACATGCTCGGTGGGCGGGGTCTTGGTTAGGGGTATAACCCGGGAGAGTGGAGAGACTGCCCAGTGACAAGGCCAGGCTGACATTGGTCAAGGGGACTGTGATGATCTGCCTTTGCAAATGTCAATGCAGCTGCCCTGGGAAACACTTGTGGCTGGGGTGGGCCTATTGCGAGTAGTACTTGTCCCCTTCTCCAGGGTGAGTGTGTGTTCCATCCTGGCCTGCGGGCAGGGGGACACAGAGGAGGTATCTTTGAGGCCCCACTCTGCAGATTGACTGAGGTTGCAGTAAGCAGTGAGATCTGGCAGTGTGGAGAAGGCCTGCATGGAGGTGGGGCAGGGCCAGCAAGCTTCCCTGGTGGGAGTGGGGGAAGGCAGGAGTGGCCAGGTCAGCTGCTCTGGAGCAGGCAGGCCTTAGTGCCTTCCTTGTAGGAGCAGGAGCCCAAGGTTTGTTGAAGCATGGGGGTGGTGGCAGCAGACAGTGCCCTATAGGAGCAGTGGCCCTTTGGGGATCATGGCTCCGTGATGGCTGGGATGATGTGGTGGTCTCGTGGTATGTGTATTTTGAGGGGAGTTTACTTGGTGAACAGCTAGCTTGTACATTGAGAAGAGCTTTCAACAGTGAGCCAGGAAATGAGGGCCTAGTCTTGGCTCACCTTGCCGTGTGACCTTGGGCAAGTAAGTTGACCTCACTGAGCCTCAGTTTCTCCATCTATAAATTGGGGTTCAGTGAGCCCTGCCCCATTCTCAGGGTTGGTGTGAATACAGTGGGAAACAACCGAAGAGGAACACAGTGCCCTGGGGAAAAGGATCCTTAGAAGAACCAGAGTGAATGGACTGAGCTGAACTTGGGGGTGCTGGTCAAGCACTGAGCGCTGCTCAGCCGGGGCCAGGCTTTGCTGTGGGGACACCCGGGCGCTCACACTCTGGTGTGGCTTGCACACAAACCTCTTACAGTCATGCTTCATTTTGATAAACAAAGAGCTGCTGCCTTTAGTGTTTGACTGAGGCTACTTTAAAGTTGAAGCTTTGCAAAAAATATCTTTAAACCATCCCCTACTCTTCCCTCCAGATTGGGGATGCACCTCACTACCCTCTCCTTGAGAAGCTGGTTGGAGAGATAGGACATATCCAGGTGCAGAATAACTGGCACTACAAGGAGCCCCGAATATTACCCATCAGCATTTGTTTCGTGCCTTGTAAGGCAGGCACAGTTCTTGGCGCTGGGATAAAAGACGGAGTCAGCTCTGTCCTTAAGGCCCTCTCGGCGGAGAAGACAAGGTGGCATGACTGACTGGCATGCAGTGTGATGAGTGAGGGTCAGGGGGTGGGCCACGTGGGGTCATGGAAGGCTTTCAGGAGGAGGTGGCACTCCAGAAGGGCCTGAAGGAGGGGCAGGATGTGATGAAGGGGTAGAGAAAGAAGCGCATCCAGCCGAGAAGCGCTGGCTCGAACAAGACTGTAAAGGGGCGGACGCTGGACGTTGCGTGAGGACAGTACAGTGTCCTTCCTGAGGTTGGGGCTGGTTGGTCCTTAGGCCCCCCCCTGACTCCTTTCTCGCTTCTGCCTCCCCAGGGGCTGCTGATTACAGCTGGAAGTGCCCATGACCGAGCTGGCGTCTTCCCGGGGCGGGTCCCCTACGGGGGACGGGGAAGAGGGTCTGGGGGACGAGCGAGGCCTGGTCATCCACCACCCGGCGGAGGAGCAGCCCCACCGCTGTCCGCTGTGCGGCCAGACCTTCTCGCAGCAGCCCAGCCTGGTGCGGCACCAGAAGGCGCACGCCGGGGCGGGCCGCGCGGCCGCCTTCGTGTGCCCCGAGTGCGGCAAGGCCTTCAGCGTCAAGCACAACCTGGAGGTGCACCAGCGCACCCACACGGGCGAGCGGCCCTTCCCCTGCCCCGAGTGCGGGCGCTGCTTCAGCCTCAAGCAGAACCTGCTCACGCACCAGCGCATCCACAGCGGCGAAAAGCCCCACCAGTGCGCGCAGTGTGGCCGCTGCTTCCGCGAGCCCCGCTTCCTGCTCAACCACCAGCGCACCCACGCCCGCATGCCCGTGCCGCACCCGCGCCGCCCGGGCGTCTTCGGGGAGCGGCGGCCCTTCTTCTGCGCCCGCTGCGGCAAGAGCTTCGCGCGGGAGGGCTCGCTCAAGACCCACCAGCGCAGCCACGGCCACGGGTCCGAGGGCCAGGCGGCCCATTTAGGCCGCGTGCTATGATGCGCGCAGGGCCAGCCGCCGGCAGTTTCCTGCCCCCGAGCTGCGTCCGTGAGCCCTGGAGGTGGCACTGGGCTGCGGATCCCCTTCTGGATGGAACCCCAGGAGAGAGCCAGCCCTGGCTGGGGGTGTTGGAGGAGTGGGCCTCTGCCCTGCTCTGTGGCCTCCTTTTGCTCCTCTCCCGGGACCCTCGGGCAGGCTGCTCTTGGCTGCTCTGGGCTCCTGCGATGGTTCCCCCGGCAGGCTGGCCAGGCCTAGGGCACGCAGGTGAGACTCCAAGGCCAGAGCCTCACTCAGGCTTCTGGGGAGGGCCTGGGTGATGTCGGGTGGGGACAGGTGGGGGTGGTGGGGCATACTGGGCTGTCTAAGGTCTCTGTGACCAGCTTCTTACTCCATATTCATTCCTAGAATGTCAGAGTGGAAAGCCATCTGGAGGGGGCCACTCTCCCCAGCCCCCAGGCCCAGGTCTCCGGGCTCCAGCACTTACTGTCTGTTGTCCTTGAGAAGCCATTTCACTTCTTGTCTCAGTTTGCCCATCTGTAAGTTGGGGCTAAGAATGAGGAATATTGTGAGGGTTGTAATTGCCATTAGTAGATAAGAGAGGGTGCTGTCACTGGTCCAGAACCTTCTGGAATACCCCTGTGTGCCAGGCACTGTGCTGGGTTGGGCTGGGCTCTCCAGAGGAGGCGCAGACACAGGCCTGGTCCCCTGAGGTGCCACACCTGGTGCTCACATGGGGTGATGAGGGCTAGCATAGGGGACAGACTGTAAGGTGTGCTGCTGGTGACAGGGGTCACTGGGGATGAATAGAGGTGCCCTAGAGAGAGCAGGTGGAAGGATGACTCTGAGGTGGGGGTCTGATAGTGGAGGCTCATATCTGCTCTTTTGGCCAGGGAGAGGGGACACCAAAAAGAGCACAGTGACCTCAGATGTGCAGTTCAAGACCCGGCGGGCCTGTGTAGACAGATCGAAGTGGGACGAGCAGGAGCCTTGAGGGTCTTGGGCTCCTCTGAGCCAGAGAAAAGGCCGTCAGCCAAGAGGCCGGGCCCCGGCCATGCAGGGAGAAAGAGCAGAGCCAGGCCCTGCCCAGGGCCTCCGCGTCCAAGTTGGAGCTCTGAGACGTGGGCTTCTTCAGTCGTTGGGCAGATGAGGAAACGGAGGCTCATCCAAGCCTCGGGTCGCTTAGTACTTAGTGGGACAGCAGCGCAAGTCTGGGCCTTGATTTGGGTTCTGAACCCCAAGACCCTTCCTCTGTATTCCACCGCCCTTAGAGAGGGCGGGAAAATGGAGGTGGGAAAATGGAGCTTCGAGGATGTGGGAATGTGACCAGGGACCATGTGGCGGGAGTCTGGGCAGGGGCATCACTGGGTGGTGTGGACGTGGCATCCACAGTGGTGGGTTGGCAGGAAGAAAGCGCAGGTTGGAGGGGACCCGCACTCACAAAGCCCTGGCTCCGTGCCCAGTGCTGCACTCGGTGCTGGAGACCCGGCCCTGCCCTCTGCCCTTCCTTAGAGCTTCGTGGCTCCTCTGGGACCCCTGGCCCTCTGCCTGCCACCCCTAGGTAGCCATGGCAGTGTGGTCTGGTACTTAGTGGCAGAGATTAAACTGGGACCTGGGGTTCATTCACCAAAATGTCCTGAAGCCAAGTCATCTCGTCTGTAAATGGCCGAGTGAGCCTTGAGTCCGTGGACAGGCGCAGGTGGCCCAGCTGCCTGCCCTCTCCTGGCCCCAGAGAGGTGGCTGGGCAGGGCTGTGTCATGGCCCCAGACGTGACCCTGCCCTCTGTCTCTGTGAACAGGTGCAGAGTGGGCAGGACCTCTGGGCAGTGCGCAAGGCACACCTGGGCACAGAAACTAGGAATGGAGACCCTGGGCAACTGCACCGTGACATGAGGACACATGCCCAACACCTATCTCGGGAGGTGCCTGCAGTGACAGCAGAGGGGACTGGTGGAGCCCAGAATTGGAGGCAGGTTCCGTTCCCTGGTGGAAAGACTCCCTGAACCCGCTGGGAGTCATGGCTGGGGCAGAGCTCGTCCTGGCTGCCTGGCCGCCGGGCCGTGGACCTCCACTCCGGGCGGCAGCAGGGCCCATGCCTGCGTGGAGAGCCGGCTTCGGCGCCTCCGCCTGGCCCTCCGGAGATGGGAAGGGACTGCCTAAGAGAACACAGCACATGGGCGGCAGACCTGGCGCTGGAGGGGCGCAAGCTTCTGGGTGTGAACCATACCTGCGGGCTTCACTTGCCTTTCAGCAAAGGTTCTTACCACACCTGGGGGCACGAAGCCCCTTGAAAAGCTGACCGAGGTTATGAACCTTCTCCCCAGGAAAACACACACACTCACACAGACACAAGGATCTACCCAACACCAGGAGCTCCTGGACTCCAGGCTGGAACCTCAGCCCCAGGACCTAACCCTGCCCTTACCTGACCCAGAGGGTCCACCATACAGTAGCGTTTCCCCCTCCCCCGCCAGCCCTCCTTTCCTTGTTCAGGAATAAAGAATCTGAGGAGGGAACCCGGTTAGTCACTGTCTTCTTCCAGACCTAAGAGACAGTGCATCAGGCTCTGGAACCTGGGCCCTTCCCCGACATTGCTGGACGCTCCCTGGGCTGGCCTTGCCCTTCCCTGGTTTGCGGTTGCTGGCTCTGGCTACCGGGCTGCTGGCTGCCCCGTGCAGCGCTGGGCTCCTGGCCGGGGCTCTGAGCTCCCCATGTCGTTGGTGGGGAAAGCTGGACCTTCCGTGGACGCTGGGCAAGCAGGAGTCGGGGCCGAGTCTGCCCCGGAGAGAAGGGATCCTGTGCGCAGCAGCCACGCCCAGGTGTTCAGCCTCAGCCAGGTGTGTGGGGAAGGCCAGGGAGGAAGATGCAGCCTCCATCCTGGGGCCGGCCTGCTCTGCGCCGCGCAGGGACAGGCCAGCAGAGAAGCTTCCGTGTGCCCCGAGGGGCCACCAGAACAGGTGGACAGGCGATGCCAGGCCAGACTCCTCGGTCTTCATGCCTGAGCAGGTGGCCTGGAGCGAGTTTACCGGCCTCCCTAGGAGGTGGGTCAGGAAAGGTGTGACCCACCAGGGCTGGGTGGGTTTTTGATGACAACCAGATGTCACAAAGCTGGTTATATTTAGGGAAACCTTTGGGGTTGGAGAGGGGCCTTTAGTCTAGGAATGTAGATCAAAGCCGAGTGATAGGAGTTGTGGGGGGCTCAGAGGAGTTGGGTTTAGGTGGAGGGGCGTCCCAGGGCTGGGCCAGGTTTGCTCAGGGCTGTGAGGAAGCCCATCTGTGTGCCTTGTCCTGGGCTAACAAACCGCCCTGGGGGGTCAGAGAAAGAGCTGGCACTCCTGGCTTCTGGAGCTTCCACTGGCTCTGATTCTTGGCCAACTTGGAGGGAACCTCAAAGACTCACCTGCTGATTGTTATCCCCCCCCTCCCCCCAACTGGTAACTGTGTCCTCCTTCCTGCCTCTGGCTCCCCTGGAACTGCTCGGAAACATGCCACTCCTCCCCTGGGGCGGAGCCTCTTCTCCACCGGGCCCAGCTTCCCTGACCGCCCAGCCCCCCGCCCTTCCTCCTCTGCACAGTGTGTGTTCATCGTCAGCTCGCCCTGGGGTGTTGCGTGCAGTCTTATGCTCCAGCTTCCTGTGTGTGCATGTGTGCGTGAGTGTGTCTTCAATCTCCAACGAGACTGGGAGCTCCCTGAGGGCAAGGGACCTGCCATTTCTTTTTGAACCCTAACAGGGTCCAGCACAGGACTGGGTTCCACAGTCAGCACATACTTGCTGACGGGCTGGAGGCCAGTGACAGGAGGTGCGAACGGGCAGGGGGCATGTGAGTTCACCAGTGGGGACGTTTTACTGGGCTGTGAGCAATAATGGCCATAGGAGGCCTCAGGTCCCATCCCTTCTTGGGGCAGTGGGACAGGAGGGACCCCCACGGCTGTGCAACACTGTCTAAATGGTCATCTAGGCTGGATGTTCCGTAGGTCACTGACACCCACGGGGGCTGACCCAGTGGAATAAATGCTCTGTTGACGTCAGCTGGTGTGAGGAGTGGTCATTGGGGCTCAGCTGGGAGCAGGGCGGTGACTTCCAGCTACTGCCATTATTTCCTGAGGAGTCACGTTCAAGGTAACAGGGTGTCCAAAGGCTGTAGGAGGTGTAACCCAAAAGGCAGGGCAGCAGTGAGCTATCTGAGCCGCCCCTGCCAAGCGGCCCAGAGGCAGCGGTTTGCCGGCACCAGCTCGTCCTGCTGCAGGTGTCCTTGGAGCTGACCTCTTCACAGCGCAGGGAGCCGAGACCTGGGTGAGGGACTCCCTCCTGTCAATGGTGAGGGGCTGGGCCCCATCATGGCAGAGGCTCACTCCAGAATCTTCCTTCTACGCCTTGCTCTGACGCAGATTTGGGGTTGCATTGATTGTCTCTATCGGCTGACGAGGGTCCTGAGAGGTAGAGGGTCCTCAAGGACAGGGCCTGGGAAACCCGCTGTTGTTGGGGGTGAATTGGGCAGGACTCACGCCAAAAAAGGGAACCGGGGCTCATGTCACTAAGAAGTGCAGTGACTCCATGGTGACCCCGGGACCCAGCCCATCTCCCACTCAGCTCTCCCTCATGTTGGCTGTCTCCCAGCTCTGGGGCAGGAAGAAGTAGGCAGCTGCTTGGCCCCCTGCCTGCCGCACTCAGGCCCTCCACTAATGATCTGAACCAGCTGCAGGGCCCACTCTGCTTGGTCTGAGCTGGTTGACGCCCTTGATGCCTGTGGCCAGACCAGTGGCTGCACCAGGCCATGGGGGTGCAGGGTTGTGCACGGCCTGGCCTGGGTACACACTGCCCACCCGCCCACTGCTGTGGGGTCAGCTCCACCTGGAGTCTGTGGACTGAGAGCGGGGAAGGGACAGGTCACAAGGGCAAAGCAGAGCCTGAGAAGGTGAGTGCATTCTGGGCAGGGAAGGGACAGGTCACCAGGGCAAAGCAGAGCCTGAGGAGGTGAGTGCATTCCGGGTGGGGAAGGGACAGGTCACCAGGGCAAAGCAGAGCCTGAGGAGGTGAGTGCATTCTGGGCGGGGAAGGGACAGGTCACCAGGGCAAAGCAGAGCCTGAGGAGGTGAGTGCATTCTGGGCAGCAGACCAACACCCTTGTGCAGCAGTGTCGTGTCCCGTGGGAGCTTGTTGCTAATGCAAACGCAGCCCACTCGACTCCAGACACGCAATCTGCTCTGCTCAATGCCACTTTTCCTCCTCCCCTTTCCACCCTACTGCCTGAAGGGAGGACGAAAGGAGGCATTTTCTTAGGCAGGCCTGTGCACTGTAGAGAGAGATGCTGCCTCCACCTGGGTCCAGGATGCTGGCCACGGTCACCTCCCCTACCCTGGGGACAGGAGTACACATCAACCTGACTTTATGGGAATATACTGTCACTACAAAACAGCACCGGAGAGAACAGCCCAGAAAAGGGCCCGTCCTGGATGAAAATGCAGACAGCTCACCCCAGCAGTGCCTCGACCCCCACTGTGCACCCTCCCCCTTCCCCTTCCTACCCTCCTTTTGATCCTGGGGAAGCCTCACTAAGCCTCACTTTCCTCATCATAATAGTGCCAAGTGCAAGGGTGCCTGCCGCAGCGGTTGTTGGGGCCCTTTCCAGGCTGTGCCGAGTGTCGGCTGCTAATGGTTCCCAGTTGCTTAGCCTGAGGGGCTGCCCCAGCTCACCCCACCCTGGCCCAGGGGGCAGCTCTGGCTTCCAGGGGTCAGATGGTCTTAGGTGACCCCTGTGAAAGGGTCATTCGACCCCCAAAGGGGTCACTACCCACAGGTTGAGAACTGCTGTGCTAGGGGATGGCAGTGTCCCCGAGACCGGGTTTAAAGCATGTGGGTTCCAGAGAGCCTGTTTATAGGAACAGTGGGAACTGTGTATCCACATGGGGGGCAAGCGGGGCTCCAGACACAGGTGGCATGATGGCGCATGTGGGGGCCTGAGAGGCACTGTCTGAGGGACAGAGGGGACCGGCAGCCTGCATGCACACCAGCACTCCCAGAAATCCCTGGGGGAAGGGTGTGAGGTCCTGAGGAAGTGTGGACTGCCTAGACTCCTAGGGACTGGGACGGCTCTGTCTTTAGTTGATCGTAAGGAGCAGCGTGTTTCTGGCTGGGAAGCAGGACCCACGGGCGATGGCTTTTCCTACCGCCTGTCTGTTTGCTCAGGGTGGCTGCTGCCTCGGGTCGATGCTTGCTCTTCTCTTCAGACGCTGCCCTCGGCTTCCTCACCGTCTGCTCTGTGTGCTCCTCTCTTCTCCCAGGTGCAGTCTCCCAGGCAGGTGTTGATGTGACGGGTCATTGTCCCTTACAGCGTCCCACGGACAGAGTCCATTTTCCCAGCACAGCAGATGTTGCTAGCGAGTCTCGACAATCCCATTACAATAAATAAATGTATCAAAGTAACATGTTGTACATCATAAATTCATACAATGTTGTGTGTCAAGTTTATTCACGTAAAAGCAAGAACCTAACAGGCTGCGTATTGAAATCACTCCAGACTTTTTGTAACAAATGCCAGTGGGAGAGTGGCGCCCTCTCGTGCCCACTTGGAGCACTGGTGTTGAGTGGATTTGTAAAGAGGGCTGTTTCTGCAGTGCTGAGGCCAGCCTGCCACCTTTATATTAGAATGTACCATCAGGGACCGGGTAGATTGCCAGTTAATATTTGTTGAATGAATAAAGAGAACCACGAGGCCTTTCAGAGTGCCCTTGGGAGTAAAAAAAAAAGCAGACTGTAAAAGTAAATTGTCCCCTCCTTGGCCAGTGTGGCTCAGTTGGTTGGGCATCCTCCCTGGCATGGAGGGGTCTGATTCCCGGAGGGGGTGTGTAGAGGGTGGTGGTCGATGTTTCGCTTTCACATTGATGTTGATGTTTCTTTTCCTCGGCCCCTCTCTCTCTCTCTCTAAAAAAAAAAAGACAGAAAAGTAAATTGTCCCCTTCGTGATGAAATGAAGGTTGATGGCAATTACAGAAGAGAAAATTGGAGGCAAAGACATTTGACATGTATTTTTTTTTTCTGTATTTCAAGAGGAAAGAAAACGAAACAGAGGGTAACTTTCCAAAGAGAATTAGCCAAAAAGCCAGCAATAAAAGTTTGCTTGCAAAAACCTAAAATAGTCTACTAGGGAGGAGACCCGAAATCAGGCGATGCTCGCTGAGCTGCCCACAGGTGTAAATCTTCAAAATGTAGACATTATGGGGGAATTTCAACGCTTACTGGACATTTGGTAATACAGAATTATAAACTTTTTCCTACTTATAATTAGGTTACTGTGCTTTTGTTAATGAATGAATCCTTACCTTTTCAGAGATACATAAGCTACCTGGGATTAGCTTGAAAATGGTCTGGGGGGCTTGGACTCCGAGGGTGGGACCAAACAGAGTGTGGACTACATGGAGTTGGGGGATAGGAAAGTGGGGCCCCTTATACGCTCTTATCTCTACCATTGTCATGTGTGAGAGGGTTTCCATGACAACAAGTTCAAGTATATTTGGACCTAGTCCTCCTAGCCTTTGGAAAGTCCCCTTTGAAAGACTCCTAAAAAAGCTAAAAAGGTTAGTGAGGGCAGGGGACGAGTTTTGTGGCTGATTTACTTATTTATTTATTTATTTTTAAAGCAAAGTTTTTTTATTTTTTTATTTTGTGTTGGTTTTTTAGCTACATTGAAGAGCAGTGCGTGGATCAAAGAATATAAGTTTTACTAATCTCTAGTTAAAAATTAAAAAAATATTCCAGTTATAGTTGACCTACAATATTATATTCATTTCAGGTGTACAGCTTAGTGGTTAGACACTGTGTGACTTACAAAGGGACCCCCATAAGTCTAGTACCCCCCTGGCACCATACAGTTATTACAATTATTGGCTCTATTCCCTAGGCTGTACTTTACACCCTCGTGTACTTCAGGCTGATTTGAAGTTCTGGTTTTGAGCCATTTCCTGTGGTCCAAGTGGTCATGACCGCTGAGAAGGGGGAAGGGCTGAGAGGACCCCTTTGTTTCGACACATCCCACTGCGCTTGGATTTCGGTTCCCCTCGCCAAGGGAGGCTATGAAGCAAAGGTTCCCCTTTTCCAAGACGGCCTTATTGTTCTTGGATACTTCTGAGAAGATTTAAACATATTTTCATTCCGTTTGACCGTTGGTTGTTCTTAGTGGGAGGGTTGGTGTGAATAACTTATGGGAAACAGGAATGAGTCATGATGTTTTGGGCTTTTCTGCCTGCCCTGTGTCTAGGAACTCAGATTCAGGGTCCCTAAGCCGAAAACAGCCCGTCACAGCCCGGTCTCCATGAAGGCCAACAGAAAGTGCTGTGACCCCAGACTATTCCACAGCCCATCAGCCGGGGTGACTTCTAGTCTTTATGTGAATCAGAAAATGGAGTCCCTTCTTCAGGTTCAAAGTTTTAAAACAGTTATTTATTTATTTATTTATTTATTTATTTATTTATTTATTTATTTATTTATTTATTTATGTTAATCCTCCCCAGAGGATATATTCCTATTGATTTCTAGAGAGAATGGAAGGGAGGGAGAGAGAGAGAGAGAGACAGACAGACAGACAGAAATATTGTTGTGACAGAGACACATTGATTGATTGCCTCCTGCAGATGTTTGGGGATCCAACCTGCAACCTAAGTACCCGCCCTTGACCGGGAATCGAACCTGCCACCCTTCCGACCGTGGGCCAACACGCTAACCGTTGAGTCAAACCGGCCAGGGCAGTTTATTATTTCTTAATAATTATTGTAACTAACAAGGACTCTGTTTGAATAAGACATTTAAAAAAATTATTTTTATTAATTTATTTTTGTTACAGATGTTTCACCTTCCCCTCACCATTGACACCCTCCTCCCTATTCCCCTCCCCCGTCCCACCCCCAGCTTTGTTGTCTATGTCTATTGGTTATGCATACATGCGTATAAGTTCTGTGGTTTATCTCCCCCCCACCCACTGCCTCTTTTGAGGTTTGTCAGTCTGTACCCTACTTCTATGTCTCTGGGTCTATTTTGTTCATCAGTTTGTTTAGTTCATTATATTCCACAAATTAGTGAGCATGTGATATTTGTCTTTCTCTGATTGGCTTCTTTCGCTTAGAATAATACTCTCCAGGTCCCTCTATATTGTCTCAAAGGATAAGAGCTTTTTCTTTCTTACAGCTGCATAGTATTCCATTGTGTATATGTGCCACAGCTTTTTTATCCACTCATCTACTGATGGACACTTGGGCTGTTTCCAGATCTTAGCTATTGTAAATAGTGCTGCTATGAACATAGAGGTACATATATTCTTTCTGATTGGTGTTTCAGGCTTCTTAGGGTATATTCCTACAAGTGGGATCACTGGGTCAAATGGCAGTTCAGTTTTTAAGTTTTTGAGGTAACACCATATTGTTTTCCACAGTGGCTGCACCAGTCTGCATTCCCACCAGCAGTGTACTAGAGTCCCGTTTGCTCCACACCCTCACCAGCACTTGTTGTTTGATGATTTGTTGATGGCAGCCATTCTGACAGGTGTGAGGTGATACCTCATTGTTTTAATTTGCATCTCTCTTATGATTAGTGATGTTGAGCATTTCTTCATATATCTCTTAGCCATTTGTATGTCCTGTTTGGAAAGGTGTCTCTTTAGGTCCTCGGCGCATTTTTTAATTGGGTTCTTTGTCTTCCTTATGTTGAGTTGTATGAGTACTCTATATATTTTGGAAATTAACCCCTTATCTGATGTATCATTGGCAATTATGGTCTCCCGTACAGTGGGTTCCCTTTCCATTTTGACGGTGTTTCTTTTGCTGTGCAGAAGCTTTTGAGTTTGATGTAGTCCCATGTGTTCACTTTTTCCTTTGTTTCTGTTGCCTTAGGTGATGTATCAGTGAAGATTCTGCTGCGTATGATGTCCGAAATTTTGTTGCCTACATTTTCTTCTAGGATTTTTATGGATTCACGAGTCACATTTAAGTCTTTTATCCATTTTGAGTTTATTCTTGTGTATGGTGTAAGTTGGTGGTCTAGCTTCATTTTTTTGCATGTAGCTGTCCAATTTTCCCAACACCATTTATTAAAGAGGCTGTCTTGACTCCACTGTATGCTCTTGCCATCTTTGTCAAATATTAATGGAGAATATTGTCTTGGGTCAATTTCTGGGTTCTCTATTCTGTTCCATTGATCTATCTGTCTGTTCTTGTGCCAGTACCAGGCTGTTTTGATTACAGTAGCTTTGTAATATAACCTGATATTTGGTATTGTGATCCCTCCTACTTTGTTCTTCTTTTTCAAGATTGTTGTGGCTATCTGGGGTCTTTTTTGGTTCATAAAACTTTTGGAGTATTTGTTCTAGTTCTGTGAAGTATGTCATTGGTATTTTGATGGGGATTGCATTGATCTATAGATTGCTGTGGGTAGTATGGACATTTTAATGATGTCAATTCTTCAAATCCATGAACATGGTATATGCTTCCACTTTTTTATATCTTCCTCTATTTCTTTTTTCAATGACCTGTAGTTTTCTGTGAAGAGAGGTCCTTTACTTCTTTGGTTAAGTTTATTCCTAGGTATCTTAATTTTTTTGCCATGATGGTAAATAAGATTGTTTTTTTAGTTTCTCTTTCTGTGAGTTCATTGTTGGGGTATAAGAATGCCGTCAATTTCTTGATGTTAATTTTGTATCCTGCTACTTTGCCAAATTCATTTATTAAGTCTAGTAGATTTTTGATGGAGTCTTTAGGGTTTTCTATGTATAATATCATGTCATCTGCAAATAATGACAGTTTCACTTCCTCCTTTCCAATTTGGATTTCTTTTATTTTTTCTTCATGTCTAATTGCTGTGGCTAAGACTTCCAGTACTATGTTAAATAAGAGTGGTGAAAATGGGCATCCCTGTCTTGTTTCTATTCTTAAGGAAAATGCTTGCAGTTTTTACCCATTGAGTATGATGTTGGCTGTAGGTTTTTCATAAATGGCCTTTATTATGTTGAGATATGATTCCTCTATTCCCACATTGCTGAGCATTTTTATCAGAAATGGATGCTGGATTTTGTTGAATGCTTTTTCAGCATCTATTGATAAGATCATATGGTTTTTATCTTTCATTTTGTATATGTGGTGTATCACATTTATTGATTTGCGAATATTGTACCATCCTTGCATCCCTGGGTTGAATCCCACTTGGTCATGATGAATAATTTTTTTGATGTATTGCTGGATCCGATTTGCTAATATTTTGTTAAGGATTTTGGCATCTGTGTAAATCAGGGATACTGGCCTGTAGTTTTCTTTCTTTGTAGTGTCTTTATCTGGTTTTGGAATTAGGATTATGCTGGCCTAATAAAATGAGTTTGGAAGTCTTCCATCTTCTTGGATTTTTTGGAATAGTTTGAGGAGAATGGGTATTAGCTCTTCTTGGAATGTTTGGTAAAACTTCCCCGTGAAGCAATCCGGGTCTGGGCTTTTGTTTGCTGGGATTTCTTAATTACATCTTCAGTTTCCTTTGTTGTTATTGGTCTGTTCAAGTTTTCTATCTCTTCCCGGTTCAGTTTTGGGAGACTGTGTGTTTCTAGAAATTTTTCCATTTCTCCTAGATTGTCCAGTTTGTTGGTGTATAATTGTTCATAGTATGTTTTGATAATCCTTTGTATTTCTGTGGTGTCAGTTGTTACTTCTCTTTCATTTCTGATTTTGTTTATTTGGGTCCTCTGTTTTTGTTTCTTGGCGAATCTGGCTAAAGGTCCATCGATCTTGTTTATCTTTTCAAAGAACCAGCTTTTTGTTTCATTGATCTTTTGAATTATTTTTTTAGTCTCTACGTCGTTTATTTCTGCTCTGATCTTTACTATTTCTTTCCTTTTACTTGCTCTGGGTTTTTCTTTTTGTTTACTTTCTAGTTCTTTAAGTGTAGAGTTAGAAAGTGAATTAGGAATTTTTCTTGTTTCTTGAGGTAGGCCTGTAGTGCTATGAACTTCCCTCTCAGGACTGCTTTTGCTGTGTCCCATAGATTTTGTGTTGTTGTGTGTTTGTTTTCATTGGTTTCCAGGAAGTTTTTAATTTCTTGCTTGATCTCCTTGGTAACCCATTCGTTGTTTAATAACATGCTATTTAGCCTCCAAGTGTTTGAATGTTTTTGTTGTAATTGAGTTCTAGTTTCATGCCATTGTGATCTGAGAAGATGCTTGATATGATTTCAATTTTTTTGAATTTGTAGAGACTTACTTTATGTCTTAACATGTGGTCCATCTTTGAGAATGTCCCGTGTGCACTTGAGAAGAAAGTATATTCTGCAGCTTTGGGGTGAAATGTTCTGTAAATATCAATTAAGTCCAACTAATCTAGTTTGTCATTTAAGGACTCTATATCCTTGTTAATTTTTTGTCTAGAAGATCTATCCAGTGGTGTCAGTGGGGTGTTAAAGTCACCCACTATGATCATATTGCTATTGATCTCTCCCTTTAAGTCTCCAGAAGTTTTAAAATATATTTTGGTGCTCCTGTATTTGGTGCTTATATGTTTACCAAGGTTATATCCTCTTGTTGGATTGATCCTTTTAATATTATATAGTGACCTTCTTTGTTTCTAATTATGACCCTCGTTTTAAAGTCTATTTTATCAGATCTGAGTATTGCTACACCAGCTTTGTTTTTTCATTTCCATTTGCTTGGAAAAAATTTTTCCATCCCTTCACTTTCATCCTGTGTGAGTCTTTTGTTGTGAGGTGGGTCTCTTGTAGACAGCATATATATGGGTGGTGTTTTCTTATCCAATCAGCTACCCTATGTCTTTTGATTGGAACATTTAAGCCATTTACATTTAAGGTTATTATTATTATTTAAAAAAAATTTATTTCTTTATTGATTTTAGAGAGAAAGGAAGGGAGAGGGAGAGAGAGATAGAAACATTGATGAGAGAGAACATCGATTGGCTGCCTCCAGCATGCCCCCCACTGGGGATTGGGCCCACAACCTGGGCATGTGTCCTGACCAGGAATCAAACCGGCGACCTCTTGGTGCATGGGTCGATGCTCAACCACTGAGCCACACTGGCTGGACCTTTTAAGGTTATTATTGATAGATAGTTATTAGTTGCCATTTTAATTTTATGCTTGTGTTCCTCTCTCTCTCTCTTTCTCTCTCTCTCTCTCTCTCTCTCTCTCTCTCTCTCTCTCTCTCTCCCTCCCTCTCTCTCTCCTCTATTTCTTTTTCTTCTTACAACAGTCCCTTCAGCACTTCTTGCAGTGCTGGTTTGGTGGTGGTAAATTCCTTTAGCTTTTTAAATTTTTTATTTGTGAAGCTCTTTATTTCTCCTTCAATTTTGAATGATAGCCTTGCTGGATAGAGTCGTCTTGGATTCAGACCCTTGTCTTGCATTATTTTATACACTTCATGCCACTCCCTTCTGGCTTGCAGTGTTTCTATTGAGAAATCTGCTGACAGTCTAATGGGAGCTCCCTTGTAGGTAGCTTTCTGTCTCTCTCTTGCTTCCTTTAAGATTCTTTCTTTGTCTTTAATGTGTGCCATTTTTATTATGACGTGTCTAGCTGTGGGTCTTTTGGGGTTCATCTTGCTTGGGACTCTCTGTTTCCTGGACTTGTGTGACTTTTTCCTTCACCAGTTTAGGGAAGTTTTCTGTCATTATTTCTTCGAACAGGTTCTCTTTTCCTTTCTCTGATTCTTCTCCTTCCGGTACCCCTATAATGCAAATGTTGTTATGTTTTGTATTGTTCTACAGCTCCCTTAAACTCTCCTCCTGCTTTTTAATTTCCCCCCCCCCATTTGTTGCTCTATTTGGGTGCTTTTTTCTACCTTGTCTTCTAAGTTGCTGATTCGGTCTTCAGGTTCTTCTAATCTACAATTGAATTCTTCTAAGTATTTTTCATAACATCTATGTTATTCTTTATTTCCTCTTGATTTTTATGCATAGCTTCTACCTCTTTTTTTTAAGCTGAAGTAATTCCCAGTGAGCTCTTCATAATTCTTATTAAGCTGCTTGTAGTTCTCACTAAATTGTTTGAGCACCCTTAAAATCATTGCTTTGAATTTTTTATCTGACATGTTGCTTTTTTCCATTTCCTGTAGTTCCTTTTCTGGTGATTCCTCTTTTTCTTTCCTTTGGGTGTTGTTTCTTAATTTCACCATTTTAGCATCCTGGTAGTTCTAGGCCCTGTGAGGGATGTTGGAATGTGTAGGCAGGTCAGTGTGTATCAAATAAGGCTGTTGTGCCTCCCAGACTGTTTTGGTGTATGGCGCCTCTTGCCTGCTGTGGGTCCTGGAGAATTGACAACTGGCAGCTGGTATTGGTCTGTTATGCAGGTTTTGGCTCCCTGAGTCTTGCTGCTGCTTGGGCTGGGACACTGCTCCTGATCAGCCTCTGCTTATGCCGCTGGGCATGGGGCTCAGCTGCCGATCAGTGATGTTGCTGCCTGGGGTGTGTGGATCCTGCTGGTATGCTTCCAGGGTGCATGGGGTCCCGCTGGTACGCTTCTTGGGTGCAGAGTTCCACTGGTACTCTGATGGGGTTTGTGGGTACCACTGGTATGCTGCTGGGGTGTGTGGGTCCTGCTGGTATGCTACTGGGGAACTCGGCTGCCTGGTGGGGCTCAGCTCCTGATCAGTGTTGCTGGCGGTAAGTGAAAACTCCCGGTTTGCACTGCTACTGCTGCTGCTATTGCCAGGGGGTGCTCTAAGGTCCCAATCCTTTGCAGCTGTTGGGGGCTGAGGATGCTCTGCTCCTGGGACTTTGTTGCTACTGGGGGGAGGGGCTCCTCTCCAAATTCGCTGCTGCAGTTGTCATGAACAGGTCTCAGCTGCCCAAGCCTTGTTGCTGCTTGGGTGGGGGCACCGCTCCTGATCAGCCTCTGCTGATGCTGCTGGGGATGGGTCTCAGTAGCTGAGCCTCCCTGAGCCTCCACTGCTGTTGTGGGTGGGGCTCCACTCCCACCAAGTCACTGTTGCTGTGGGGGATGGTGCTGGGCTCCCGGCCGGTTTCGACTACTGCAGCAGGCACCTCGATAGAACCGCTACTGTGTGATGATCCATGTTGACACAGCGGGGTCCACTGGACTGATGGTGCAAGGTGCTCTCGTGGACTCAGCCGCTAGCTGAGTGGACTCGGCCCTAGCCGCTCCCTGCTTCCTCCTCCCAAGGAAGACCAGGAATCTTCCAAAATGGCGGGGCCTTCGGTTGCACAGGGAGAAGCTCACTGACACGCCACTTACCGTGGCAGCTGGCTGCTTCCTGTCCACAGCACAGGGACCTTCTGCCCCACGCCTCTACACTGCTCAAAGTGGTCGTCCACACTCGCATTCACTCACACTCTCTCTCACACTGGCTCACTCTCTCACACACTCACCCTCGCTCCGGTCCTGCCCACTGCCATCTTAACCTGAATGACATTTAATTCTACCAGAAAATTGTCAAAATATATACATTTAGTTACAAGACACTCAACTGCCATCTGCCCAAATGATGACAGGTTCTGGTCACCGAGGTGGCTCCGAACTTGGAGAGGAAGCGCCTCTGGCCCAGGATGCTGTTCCCCGTGGCGCTCTTCCCGGCCCCCGTCCTCCCCACCAGGATGAGCCGCAGCCTGCGCTCCTGCCTGGAGTCTTCCCAACCTGGAGGACAGTGAGCTGTGAGCTTCCAAACCTGAAAGCACCTGAGCCTGGTTACCTGGACCCCGGAGCCCTTTGAGCAAGGAGAGAACAGCGCCTCCCTCTGCTTTTCCAGCCAAACCTTACTGAGGCCATTGCTCAGAGCAGGCTCACCTCCCGGGATCCTCTCCAGCCATGCCTGTCATCTGGCTTCCCCACGGGCACCTGCAGATGCTCACCACCTGGTGGCATTTCTCTAGGGGACGCCCTTTCATAACTCCAGGTCGACTTCACCAGCATATCCCTGGTCGTCCACACCGTGTGGAGCTGTCCCTGTTTGAGGCCTCAGTGGCCTGTGCCATACTTTTAACAGATTCCCCTGGTTCCTGTCCTGAGCAGCCTTTCTGCCCCAGCATCACGCAGTGGCTAGGATTTCAGGGGAGTTCAATCAAACGTGTGGGTTTGGAGCAGGGGAGTACAAAGTCTTGGTGGACAAGGAAGGAGGGGAGCTGAGGGTGCGCTGAGGGTGGCAGGAAACTGGGAGAAACACACCTGCGTCCCTGCTTCCTGCCGTCTTGGCTGTTGGTGCCACGTGGTGAGTGGAGCTGAGGTCTGTCACGGTCGGTAACCGTTCATCCCTCTGATGACCCTAGGACTCTTAGCAAAGGAGAACGGTGATATTGTCCCTCACCCTGACCCCTCAAGCCAGGGGTCCCAGGACAGGTCCCTCCACGTGGTGTTCCCCTGAGGACCCCGTTTGCTGTCACAGGTTTATCACTACAACCACCAGCCTCTGCGAGGTGTGGGTCCGTGGCCAGGGCTCACGGTTCCTACCGGCGGGGGAGTCTGGGCTTGTTCTCATGCGGCAGGGCCCAGATGTGGGTGTAGGATGGAATTCCTTGGGGGCATCAGACTTAGATGATGTCACATGTCCCTGTCATCTCTTCTGTAGAGATACAGGCTCAGAGGGCTACGGTTGTGTCCAAAGCCATAGAACCGACCATGGCAGACCTCGACCACACACCTTTTCTGGTGGCATTTCAAGAAGTAATGGCAGACACCAGCTCCTGCCAGGCCCTGGAGTGGGCTCTCTGCAGGGTGCTCTCAGGACCAGCTGCGCTCACACCAGCTGGCAGTCTGCCCGTTCCCCTGAGAGCCCAGGAGCCCTCCACTTCCTGTCCCTCTGGAAATCAATGATTTTTGGTTGTGTTTGTGTTGTATAAATTGTTGACAACTGCTCAATTCTTCTGTAAGGGGTCTGAGTTCAGAAAGGGTAAAGGTCAGGAGGATGTGGTGGGGCGGCTCTAGGGTCTGGGACCCTGGGCAGCTGGAAGTCACTGAGAAGCAGGGTCAGGCAGAGCTACAGGCCTTTCTGAGACAGCCAGCACTTCAGTCCTCAGTGGCCTCGGTGCCCCAGCTGGGCAGACGTGCGGGTGGGGGTGGGGAGGACTACTGGAGAACCTGCACTGGGCAGAAGGGGACCCCCGGGGTGCTGGGAGGACAGATGAATAGGAGGGTCAGGAGGAGAGGTGGGGGAAGGAGAAAGGTGTGGTGGGATTCCTAGGGCTGCTGTCACACACATGGTGCCGCTTAAAGCCACAGAAACTCATTGTCCATGGGTCTAGGAGCCCAGCAGCACAAGGTCGGCAGAGCCTCGACCTCTCTGAAGCGCTGGGGAGGACCCTTCCCTGCTGGGTCCCCGCTTCTCCGGGCTGCTGGCAACCCTCGGAGGTCCTTGGCTGGGGGACACGCTGCTCTGCTCTTTTTCCTTTTGCATTTTACACGGGAAACGGGCTGCACCCCACACTGTGCTTGGAAACCTCCTGAGCTAAAGAGTCCAGCTTATCGCTCACAAGCTCTTCTTCCCCCAGCAGGAGACCGTAACTCGGTGACCCTCCCCACTTTGCAGCAAGCATCACCTTTCCTCCAGCGGCCAATAACGGGTCCTCACTGTGGTCTCAGCTCTCACCTTTAGTGTCAGATGCCCAGCACCAGCCTCCTCAAGGCCATCTCGGCCTTTTCTGTCAGGGGCTCATCATCCCCCAGGGTCTGTGCTCCCCGATCCCACCCCCACCCCCACCTTCTCAGTCTTGTTACAGCAGCACCTGCTTCTTAGTCCCTACGCCCACCTGATGAAATCAATGCTGCATTTTAAAGAGGAGGAAAGGGTGCTGGGGAGAGGTCCGCTTATCCTCACGTGGTTGGTGAATAACGCCCTCCCCCAACACTGCAGGTCCCAACCCCAGAGCCTGGGACTGTTCCCTCATTGCAGCGGTGATGAAGGGAATGACGTTGCCATGGGAGATTGTCCTGTGGGGTCTGAGCGCTCCTACCTGTGATCACAGAGGCCTTAGAAGAAAGAGGCAGGGAGATGGGGAGGAAGAGGGCCATGTGGGGATGGCAGCAGAGATTGGAGTGGTGTGGTCACAAGCCAAGGAATTCTGGCAGCTTCTAGAAGCTGGAAGGAGCAAGACGTGGATTCTCTCCTGGGGCCTCCAGAAAGACCAGCCCTGAGACCTTCATTTTGTCTCCATGAGACTCATTGCAGGCTCCTGACCTGCAGACTCTACGGGCATTGACGGGCCTTGTCTCAGGCCACTGACCCTGGCAGTTTGCTGCGGCAGCAATAGGCAGCTGGTGTCGCAGGTCCACGGCTCACGTTGGGAAGAGTCAGGACGGTTGGAGGATCCGGCCCTCTCACCCCCTGTCAATATCTCTGCAGTGTCGTCACAAGTTTGAGCCCGGAGTGTATCTAGGCCACAGCTGCCCCTGTCTGGGCCTGGGCTGGGAGTAGGTAGGAATGTTGGGAAGGGAAGTTGCATCTACTCCCCAGGTGCACGTTTACTCACCAGGTCGGGCAGACTTTCAGTCGTGCAAGAACCCTGTGAGACACAGAGCGCTGTGTGGTCACTGGAAGGCTGCCCCAGGCCTCCTCTCCTCTGTTCCCCTTGGCTCCCCGTGGTTTAGACCCTCTGGCTTTGTACCTGTCTTGTTCATTCTGAATGAGTCACGTGAGCCCCTGCTGAAAGACTAGACTGAGGACCCACATTGTACCATCACTGGGAGCACCAAGGATACACCAAGGCACACGCCCGACTTTCTTCCTCTGGAATCCCCTCCCCTCCCCCGTCTCCCACTGCACCAGGGAACATGAGCAGACACTGTGCCTGGCTTTCTGGGCAAGATTCAGGTCATTTAATAAAGTCCTTGGGGCCACAGCTGGAACCCAAACATCGATATAGCCTTGGAAATTTCACTACGAGAGCGGGCACATGGAGGAAAAGTATTCAACTTGACGAATCTGAAGCCCCCACCAAATTAGGGGCTGTATTACTGTCCCTTTAAGGCCAACTTCCTCCACTGGCTCCACCCAATCTGAGCTTCCTGGCTCAGTGGGTTCAGAACCTACAAACATGTTCTCACAGTTAGAGCAAGAGCACCAGCTCAAGGCGCTGCTTTGGAGAAACCCGAGAACACATCTACTCATTGAAAAAGGTGAGTCTGGTGAGAAGCGTCCCCGAGGGATGGAGCTGTGAGGGCAGTAGGTCCAGGGGTGTGAGGGGTGGGTTCTGGTCTGAGGTGGGACCAGGTACTGTGCCAGCAGCACAGCGGGGCAGGGGTACTGTCAGAGGGGGGGCTGAGGGTAGGGAGGGGAGTCAGGAGTTATTAGCACAATGTCACACGTCTCCCCTTTAACAGGACACATTGGTGCTGACTGGTCACCTTCATGCATTTGCTGTCCTGATGGACACTGAGGCCTGCCTGACACGCCTTCCTGTTCCCTGGACAGGAAATGAGTGTCCACAAGGCAGGTCCTTAGAGCTTGAAGGCAATTTAGAGACCACCCAGGTGGACTCCTCTTTAAGGAAAAGGAATCAGGACCCCAGGGAGTGTGGGGACTCTCCAGGGGTTGGCCACGCCAGTAAGGGCTGAGGTAATCTAGAATGCAGTTGGCTGACTCCTTCCCATTATTTAGCAGAGAGAAGCTGTGACCCTGATAGTGTGACATGAAGTGAGGAGGTGGTGTCGTGGGGAGAGGGTCGGCAATTCTGCAGGGACAGTGTATGTGAAACCCTCCTGTTAACTTCCCGAGTCCAGGCTTCCTACCAGTTCTCCATTCTGGAAAGAGTGTGGCCGCTCTCCCCTGCCCTCCCTCGATCTAGCTCCGATTCCCTGGGATTCTAGAATCAGGGGCCTGAGGAGAACCCGAGAAGAGGCGGTTGGAGCAGTGGTTAGGACGGAAGGCGGTAGTCAGACGGACTGAACTGGACCCCTGTTCTGTCCAATACCTGTGAGCACGTGACCTTGGGCAAGTGTCTCAGCACTTTCAAGCCACATCAATGTTCTTATTATAAAAGTAGGAAAAATCGGCCGTGGCCCGGCTGCTCACTTGGTTAGTGTTTTCCTGATAGGCCTAGGTTGAGGATTCTTGCATGTTTGATCCCCATTCAGGGCCCATACAAGAATCTACCAATGAATGCATAAATACGTGGAACAAGAAATTTCTCTCTGTCTTCTTCTCTCTCCAAAATAAATTTTTTAAAAAGTTAGAGTAATCGCCCTGGCCGGTTTGGCCTAGTGGAGAGAGTGTCAGCCTGCAGACCAATGAGTCTTGGGTTCGATTCCAGTCAAGGGCAGTACCTTGGTTGTGGTTTGTCCCCGGCCCTGGTCGCGTTCGTGTGGGAGGCAGCCAGTTGATGTATCTCTCCCGTGTAACTGTTCTCTCTCTCTCTCCCTCCCTCCCTCTCTCCCTCCCTCCCTCTCTCCCCCTCTTCCCCTCTCCCCTTCCCTCGCCCTCCCACTCTATCTGAAGATAAATGGAAAAATATCCTTGGATGAGGATAAAAAAAAAGTTAAAATAATAGAATTAGCTTCCTTGCAGTCTATTTTTAGGGAGTAAATGAGATAAACTACAGAACACTTTCCAGGGTGCTTGGTGTAGAGTATTCAGTGGTGGTTTATTACACACAGGCTCAATGTTTGATTGTGGAAACATTTCACCTGTTCACAGCTGACGGGAATAATACCGGGAGCTGCCATGTGCCTGCACGGAGCTCCCACGGCTGTCAGCTGATGCCCATCTTGTCTCAGCCACACCCCCTCTCCCACCACCCACAGTGTTTTGAAGCAAATATCAGACATTGTTCCAGTTTATCAGTAAATATTTAAAACCATTTAAAATCAGACTTCAAAAAGCAACTAGAATTTTTTTTTTTTTTTTAAATGACCAGTTGTGCCCCGCCGGTGTGGCTCAGAGGACTGAGCATTGTTCATGGACTGAGAGGTCAGGGTTCGACCCCTGGTCAGGGCACATGCCTGGGTTTCAGGCCCAATCCCCAGTAGGGGGCGTGAAGGAGGCAGCCTGTTGATGTTTCTCTCTCACATTGATGTTTCTATCTCTCTCTTCCTCTCTCTCTAGAAAAATCAATAGAAACATATTTTAAAAAAATTACCACTTGCCTTCCTCTTTCCCTTATTGTCTCATAATTTAAAAAATTGGTGGGAATACTTCATTGGGGCAGCTGTCACCTTCCATCAGAAGGCACATCCTGTTTGGCTGTCTCTCTGTCTGTGACATTAATGATTGCCTTAGTTTCATTAAGGGTCACAAATGATAATACTGAAATTCTATCATTGTTTCTTTATTAGATGGAATAGTCCTATAAAAAAAGTGCCCCTCCACCATCCTCTCGTGTCCACGAGGTACAGCTGTATACGAAAGACAAGACACATGCTCGATTCTTTCCCTTTATTTGTCAATGTTCAGACAATGAGATGCTTTCCTAGCAGATTCCAAGGGAGAGATTGATGACTTTTGAGAAGAAGGCATTGTTAGAATTTCAAGATATCTGATACATTTCTATTCACTGGGATTATTATTGAGGCCCATATTGTGTCATCTTTGTCCAGTTGGATTCTCTCCAAGTTGGCTCTTACGTCCTTTTAATAAGATCCTAGTGACTTTTGAGAGCATCCTGGCTTTGTAGTTGACAATCGAGTGTAGGCTCAACTCAAATGTCCTGCCTAGACTTAAAATCAGTAGTTTATTCTTGGAGCCCTACTTTTCTGGTGGGAAATGGCATTTGAAGACCACCCTCTGGGCACTAAGGTGCTCATTGTCACTGGGCTCATTATTATCTCTGTTCCTTTCCAATGGACTTCACAACTCCACACACACACACACACACACAACTAAGATTAGGATTTTTGAAAACAATTTGAGGTTTATTTTTCCAGGTGTGTGTGTGTGTGTGTGTGTGTGTGTGTGTGTGTGTATATATATATATATATATATATATATATATATACACATTTTTGCATTAAGATATAGCCCACTAGAGATGGACAGTGAAATGACTGCATTTCCGATACTCTTGGACCTATTTCTTATGTGATTCCTCCACCACACAAAATACAATTAGATTTCTTTTTTTCATTTACTGTTGATATTATTATTATTTTTTATCCTCACCCGAGGACATTTTTGCATTTATCTTCAGATAGAGCGGGAGGGAGAGAGGGAGGAAGAGAGAGAGAGAAACATCAATGTGAAAGAGACACATCAAGTGGTTGCCACCCACATGACCCCAACTGGGGCCAGAGAGAAACTGCATCCGAGGTGTGTGCCCTTAGCGGGAGCCAAACCTGGGACTCTCCGGTCTGTGGGCCTATGCTCTAACTGCTGAGCAAAACCAGCCAGGGCGCAATTTTATTATTTTAATATTCCCATAGGAGACATATCTATAGCTTTATTTTATGGTGAAATCTTTTTTAGCCTTTGGGATCAATATAATACTTGATTCATAGAATAATTGAAAGTTTTCCTTCTTTTTTTTGGGTTAATTCTCACACGAGGATATTTTTCCATTGATTTTTAGAAAGAATAGAAGGGAGGCAGGGAAGGGCAGAGAGAGAAAGAGAGAGGGAAACATGGATGTGAGAGAGACACATTGATTGGTTGCCTCCTGCACGCGCCCTGACTGGGGGCCGGTGTCAAACCTGTAACTCTGTGGTCGTAGGCCAACGTTGTAACTACTGAGCTACATTGCCAAGCCTCCTCCTTTTTCTTTCTTTTTAATACTCACTGGAGGATATTTTTCCATTTATCTTCAGATAGACTGGGGGTGGTGGGGAGAGAGAGAAAGAGAAAGAGAGAGAGACTTCAATTGGTTGCCCCCCTGCACAACCCTGACCAGGCCAGAAACCGAACCGCAACTGAGGCACGTGCCCTTGACCAGGATCGACCCTGAGGCTCTATGTTCAGTGGGCAGACACTTTAACTGCTGAGCCAAACCGGCCAGAGCATCCTCCTTCTTTCTTCATATGATCAGAAACAGCTTGCGTAGCTTTGAGATGATCGGATCTTTAAAGGTTTAAGTGAGTTCCCCTGTGAAAGCACCTGGACCTTGTCCTCTTGTGTGGGAGAACTGCTCTGTTATTTCTTCCTTAGTAATTGGACTGTGTCCTCTCTGCTCTTACTGTGATCAGTATGAATAATAGGCCATTACCAATTTCAGGGAGGAAAAGAATGAAGAAAGAGGGTTGGGAATGGCCCCCACTTAGCTACGTTAACCCTATTCCCCTCTCCTTCCCTTCCTTAAGGTCTTGCGGTTACCTGTATCCCAAAGCCTCTTGCTGTGAACATGGCTGGCCTTCAGGACGACACTCTGAGGATTGTTCTGGTGGGAAGAGCTGGAAGTGGGAAAAGTGCCACAGCAAACACCATCCTTGGGAGAAAAGAATTTGATTCTAGAATTTCTGCCCATGCTGTTACCAAGAGCTGTCAGAGAGGAATAGTAGCCTGGAAGGGGAGGAAACTGCTTCTCGTGGACACCCCAGGGCTCTTTGACACCAAGGAGACACTGATGACCACGTGTGAGGAAGTCAGCCAGTGTGTTCTCTTCTCCATCCCCGGGCCTCACGCCATCATCCTGGTTGTGCCGCTGGGCCGCTTCACGGAGGAGGAGCAGAAAACGGTTGAACTGATCAAGAGCATCTTTGGGAAGGAGGCCATGAAGCACATGGTCATCCTGTTCACTCACAAAGAAGATTTGGAGGGTCAGAGGCTGAGTGACTTTATAACAGAGGCAGAGATGGACCTACAAAGGCTCGTGAAGGAGTGTGGGAACCGATGCCTGGCCTTCAGTAACAGGCAAGATGCATCCGAGGCTGAGAAGGAAGCTCAAGTGCAGGAGCTGGTGGAGCTGATAGAGGAAATGCTGCGGGGGAACCGGGGCTCTCACTTTTCTAACGACATCTACAGGGACGTAGAAGACAAGCTGAAACGTCAGTCCGGGGGCTCGATGAAAATCTGTGCTGATCAACTAGAGAAGGAAATTAGATCATTAAAAGATCAATATGCTCATCAAAAAATATCACTGCAAGAAATGGAGGAAAAAATAAAATCCCTAAACATGAAATATGATGAAGATATTAAAAAAAATTGGAAAGAAGCTGAAAGCAGTATATTTAAAGATGTTGTAAAGAAGATTCAGAATATACTTTCAAATATACGGCATATGTTTTGGAAATGATGTGAATTTTATTTTTTCTTCCTAATTTACTATGATTTGCTAATGTGGTAGATGGTATTTCCAGCAATGGCTATAATAGTATCTTCTATCTTACCTTTTCTTCTTGTATCTGAGCTTGTTATTCCTTCTGTTGAGTTATCGGGTCTGTGCCCCCTACCTTGCCATTCCCCGGACTTTGTCATTGCTTTGGAAAGTAGTGGGTGGTTGTGACTCCTCACGCTGGACAGGGAGAATGCCTCCTTGCTCTGTGGGGTACGTGCCCCTGGCTGAGCCACCAAGCTGTGAGGAAGCCCAGGTTGCCCATCGAGAGTCCACATGAAGAGGACTTGAAGTCACTGGCCCGCTCCCCTGGCTGGTCTTCCATCTGCCAGCAGAAGCACCTTGCCAGCTGAGCAAGTGAGACAACATGGAAGCCGACTCTCCCGCTGCCAACTGAGCCCCCTCCGCTGAAGCCGCAAAGGCAAAGATGAGCTCCCCCCGCGTCCTGCCCAGGTTGCAGATTCATGAGAACAATAAATGCTTGTTGTTGACTTAAACCACGAAGCTTTGGGATGGTTTGTAATACAGGGGTAGCTAACCAGATGCATCTTCCTATTTCATTCCCCACCGATCCCCACAATGCCACAAAGTTTAAGAAGTTATAAAATTGGCATAATCAGGCAATGACATGTTATGGAGAGTTTGCAGACTCATTTAGGAAAATTCAAATGAGAAGTCCCGCAGGCCTCAAGGTTCAACACCACTGGTGAGGTAGGTCATTCCAGCCCGTGTCTCTGAGCACTTTGTGAGTGAACCAGCGGGCTGCTCCCTCAGGATGGTTCTGTGGTCCATGCAGGTCTGGAAGTTGCCAGATCCTCTTACTGCTTTTCTGGAAGTCCATCCTAACTTACAATTCCCTGTCTATCAGTTAAAAGTCTCCTCTGTGCCATGTAGTTTTCCTTGGCCTCTGCAGAGCCACGCTTCGCCCTCCTTCACCCCAGCTCTTTGCCCCAGGAGGCTGATCCATGTGGATCACGTTGTTACTGAACTTAAGGGGTTCGCCATTCGGGGTGTTGTAGTCAAGAGCTAGACATGGTTTTAGGGAGTTTTGTTTACTTGCAGCAAGTAAAGGAGACGGGATTCACATCCGAAGCTCTGTCTCTTCCCAGGGGGCTTATCCATTACATATATACCCTATTTGGTCTATACAGGTTGATCTTGTCTTTGTAGTTGGCTACACTTATGTGGTTCAGTTCTTCTCAAGCTCCTGCTGTGTACAGCTGGTAAAACTACTGTGCTACATTTTAACATTGCAAGAATAGCATTTAGTAAGAATGGCTCAGACCTTGAGACCCTTGTCATATCTAACCTCAGTAAGATGTCTGGTCTCTGACTTCTGCCAGTAGGAAGTCCAAGCAGGAGATTTCTTCAGGGTAGAAAAGCAAGGTGGGGGTATTTGTTCTCCTGCCTCTCTCCCTGCAAGGTCATCTCTGACTACCTGCAACCCTAAGCTGAAGGTCACACCTTCTCTACCCAACTCTCCTTCTGGGCTCCAGTTCTCATTCACCCCCTTAGAATTAGGGTATAAGGTCCTCACTGTTTCCAGCAGTGTCCCTTGTCACTAGCAAACCCTGGGTCCCGAGCGTGAAGGAAATCCCTGCACTTGACTGTCCCCTAAGTTCCTAATCAGAGTGGGCCATCTCAGCTACTACAGTCCTGACAGAAATCTTAATGATATCCAGTCTCTTTTCTCTTTCAGACATTCCCTGATCTTTTTTATTGTTTTTAAAAATTCCCTCCTGTGTGTTCTGAAACCAGAAAAATCTCTCCTGACAGCTGAAATCATTATACAAGCAGAATGTTTTGTGTTCATATCTGATGAGTTTGCTAATGTATCGTCTTTACTAAATCACATGAGAATACAAGTCAATGCCGAGTGATCACACCCCCAGCCCAGGGGACTTGCTAAGTTAATGGTTCAGGTAATGGGGTTCTGGGTGGGAATTTTGGGAATTGTTGTCTTAACTGGTGTTTCCTCTGGCATGTGACTGTATTGTTGCTATGGCATCTGAGAGAGCAGCCACGAAACAAGCCACCTTCGTGCTAGTGAAGCACCTTGCTGACTTCTCAGGGCACATAACAGAGGATGTGGTGGGGGGCATATGAGATTGTAAGAGCTGGTCACCAGGGATGAAGTGTTGGTGATAGACGTGACAAGGGTCTCAAGTCTGGGCAGTTCTTACTAAACACTGAAATGTAGCACAGGGTTTTGCAGAGGAGCTCTAACGGGATGAGCTTGACCTAAACCATGGACTGATAAGTTCAGCCAGCCACCAAGAAGAAATCAATGTGTAATTAACAAAAGCATGCATATAGTCAATGGCTAAGCCTCCCTTAGGAGAGGTAGAGCTTTGGAAATTATTCCCAGTCTTCTTTACTTGTCAGAAGTAAAAGAGAACTTTTTCTTCCACCAAGACTCGTGTTTCTTGGGCTCAGACACTCAGAGTGTCCATGACACTGGGGAGGTCCTTGAGAAGATGTGACTTCTAGTTGACCTGAAAGCTGGACCCAGGCTATTGGAGGCTTCCCTTACCCTGGACTTGGAATGTGAGTTCAGCTTGCCTTTTCCCTTCTCAGGATCTTCCTTAGAACATAGCCTTGACACAGACCATCTGTACTGTACTTGTATATGTGATTAGCCCAGCTAAGTCCTCTCTATAAATTTTTCAGATCTGGCAGGCAGGTGCAGAAAATGTGTCTTGGTGTAACCAAAAAATACAGGTTTGGCTGCCTGCCACAATGGAAGTCAAACTCGTGAGGCAGATGCTGGTGGAAAAGGAAAGAGGTTTCATTCAGGTGCTGTACGACCTGGAAGAATGATGGATTCCAGTCTCGAAGACCATCTCCCCTTCCTGCTCAAGCCTGTGGTTCTCATACGGATAGGGAGGGCAGGGCTTTTTGTTATTCTATCCAATTATCTTGCTACTTTTTGGTGCTCAGGCCCTGCCCATTCATCTTTCTAGCATTTGGGGTGCTAAGTGTAAGAAACTCCTCCTGCACCATCTTGGGCAATGGGGAAGATTCCCTGCTGCTCTAATTGACTGTGTATGGTTACAATTCCCCTCTTCAAAACTCTGGGCCCTTGTAATCTTACAAGGATAAATGGGTAAAGGTCTCATCTTCTGTAATTTCTTCCTGCTGTCAAGGGGCATAGTCTCACCCATCCCCAGGTCCAGATATTCTTGCTATCTACCAACAGAAGAAGGGGGTCAAGAATGGAAAGAAACCTCTCTGTGAGGGAGACAATTGCTGTCTTAGGAGGGTGACACACACATTGTCTAGAGGATGGCACCACTGAACAAGCAAAGCTGGTAGACTGCTTCATATTTCAAGAAGTGGTGTTGCAGATGGGCTTCCATAGTGGCATCTACTGTGTAGACAAGCAACCACGTGTTTAGTGAGGTGTGTGCCTAGCAGCAATGCAGGGGGAATTGTAATGAAATCAGAAACTGGAGAGACTAAAGGATCCCCATGATCTAATCTTGAGTGGGGTTTTGGGTGGCACACCAAACAGTGGGATAAGTTTGCCAAGGAAGCCACTGTCTGTGAAATGCAGACAAAGGTGAGGAAGGCAGGAGGAGGTTGGGAGCGGGGAGGAGAGGGTCAGTGGGAGAAAAATGGGGGAACATTTGTAATACTTCCAACAATAAAGATTAAAAAAATGCAGACAAAGGCATTATCAGTCCAAAAATGGGCATAAAGTATAGTAATTGTAAAAAAGTAATAATAAAATAAAAAGGAACACTGTCACTTAGCTTTGGGAGGCACTGTCCTTTTCTAATGAGGAGTTTTAACTGTCTTTCAGGAGAGGAGGCCCAGCTTTCCCTTGTCGTATCAAAGGCAGCAGCAAGATCCGAGTCCTCCTCACGGGGTGCCCACTTTATTCGTGTGTGGTAGATCCAAGCTTGATTCCCGTGGGCTTTAAGGAAGAGGGTGTTTTCAGCAGGACTTTATAGGACAGGTCCATTGCTCAGCTAACTGCTATTCAGGACCTTGGATCTTCTAGGTCTTTGGCAAGACTCGGTCTCCCAGCTGGAATGGGTGTAAGGGCTTGTTCAGTGGGTAGATTGACCTGCAATGAACGAACTTATGCAAAGTTGTTAGTGTTTGCCCTAAATGTTGTTTGATTTTTTAATTCATATTCTAAATCTGAAGGGGTGTTCCTAAAACAGAAAATTGGGTCTCCCATAAACTATTTCAAAAGGGTTTAATTTAAGCCCACTTCAGGGTGCTACCCTAATCCAGAACAAGGCGATAGGGAGTGCTTGGTCCCATTTCAAATGTGTTTCCTGCCATATTTCCACCAGGGTCTTCTTTATTGTGTGGTTCATTTTCTCAGTCTTCCCCATAGATTGGGGCCTCCAAGATGCATGTAGTTTCTGTTGAAGCTGATGTGCCTGTCCTGCCTTCTGGGAGATTTCTGAAGTGAATGATGGTCCTTTGTTACTTTTAATGCTGGGGTTCTGTTGTCCCAAATGGCTCTATCGACCTGCTTGTAGATCTGGGCTAGTAAGAGTTCACCTCTGGATCCTTCCAGACAAGTCAGGAGCATCTGGAGTTAACAAGCATGTTGCAAGGGTACTTCTAAACATAATTGCTGCTTCTCAGGGGAAAAGGTTATTTGTGTCTGCAATGTACAAGGTCAATCTTGGCCCAACAATGGAATGGGGCAGTCTGGCAGGTGGAGAAAACTATGCATAATGTTTTGATCCCCAAGCTGCCACTGAAGGAAGGCCTGTTTTTTTTTTTTTTTTTTTTTAACTTATCTTTATTGTTGAATGTATTACAGATGTTCCTCATTTTTCTCCCATTGTCTCCCTCCTCCCCATTCCTGCCCCACTCCTGTCTTTCCCCACACTGTTGTCTGTGTCCAATGGTTATGCATATATACATATAAGTTCTTTGGTCTATCTCCTCCCACCCCCTAACCCCCCTTCCCTTTGAGGTTTGTTAGTCTAACAACCAATTTGTACTTCTTAATCCCTTCACCTTTTTCACCCCTCCCTCAGCCCCCACCCATCTGGTACCCAACAAAAGTTCTCTGTATCTATGAGAATGTTTCTGTTCTGCTTGTCCATTTTGTTTGTAGATTCAATTGTTGATAGATATGTATTTATTGCCATTTTGTTTGTTCATATTTTTTTTATCTTTTTCTTCAAGAAGACCCTTCAACATTTCATATAATAATGGTTTGGTGGTGATGAACTCCTTTAGCTTTTCCTTGTCTGGGAAACTCTTTATATGGCCATTGATTCTAAATGACAGCTTTGCAGGATAGAGTAATCTTGGTTGTAGGTTCTTGCTTTTCATTACTCTGAATATTTCTTGCCACTCCCTTCTTGTCTGCAAAGTTTCTTTTGAGAAATCAGCTGACAGTCTTATGGGAACTCCCTTGTAGGTAACTAACTGCTTTTCTCTTGCTGCTTTTAAGATTCTCTGTTTGTCTTGAAACTTTTGCATTTTGATGATGATGTGTCTTGGTGTGGGCCTCTTGGGGTTCATCTTGTTTGGGACTCTCTGTGCTTCCTGGACTTGTATGTCTGTTTCCTTCACCAAGTTAGGGAAGTTTTCTGCCATTATTGTTTCAAATAGGTTTTCGATTTCTTGTTCTCTCTCTTCTCTTTCTGGCACCCCCAAGATGTGAATGTTGACATCCTTGAAGTTGTCCCAGAAGCTCCTTACACTGTCCTTATTTTTTTGGATTCTTTTTTCTTTTTGCTGTTCTGATTGGGTGTTTTTTGCTTCCTTATATTCCAAATCGATGGTTTGCTTCTTGGCTTTACCTACTCTACTATTGCATTTGTGTAAACTATTCTTTATTTCAGTTAGTGCCTCCTTAATTTCTGACTGGTCCTTTTTTATGCTCTTGAGTCCCTCTCTAAGTTCACTGAGGTTCTCATTAAGACCACTGAGCATCCTTATAAGCAGTATTTTGAACTCAGCATCTGTTAGGTTGCTTAACTCCATTTCACTTAGTTCTTTTCCTGGAGTTTTGTTCTGTTCTTTCATTTGGGACCTGTTTCTTTGTCTCCTCATTGTGGCTGCCTCCCTATGTTTGTTTCTATGTATTACTTAGTGAGAGATATAGGGCTAGCTGAGACCAGATGCTGCTTGTTTGAAAGAATTTAGGAAAAGCTGAAGCAAGGTCCAAGACAGGCCAATTCTATGGTAAAGCAACTGGCAACACCTTGGCTGGGCCTGGAAGCTGGGTGGGGAGGGGCCTCAGGGAATCACCAGGGCGGGGCAATCAGTGTGAGCCAGGTAGCTGGAGTCCCAGATATGGCGGCGTCTGCCGGCCCAGGGAAGGGCTCACCAAAGGAACAAAAGCCTCTGATAGCACGTCTGTCCAGGAGAAAGCTGCCTTTCCTGCCCTCACCCCAATGCCAAACAGCTCAGTTCTTCCCCATATGACTCTGGTGCCTTTCAAGCTCCCTCCCGCACGCTGGAGCCTGGAGGGTGGGAGTCAGAGTAAGTCTGTGCGTGGGCCCTTTAAGAGGAGCTGCCGGGGCTCCAGCCGCCTCAGCCTCAGTTCCCGCTGGTTTTTCCAGCCAGAAGTGATGGGGATTCTCTTCCTGGCACTGGAACCCTGAGCTGGGAGCCTGGTGTGGGACGGGGACCCCTCAGTCCTCAGAGAGGACCTTCCCAGCCGAGGTGTCCTCCTAATTTTTATCCGCCACACGTGGGTGTGGGACCAGCCCGTCCGCCTCCGCCCCTCCTATCAGTCTCTATGCAGCGGCTTCTTTAATTTCGTAGCTGTAGGACTTCCATTCAGCTGGATTTCAGGCGGTTTTGAATGATGGTTGTTCTGTAGTTTAGTTGTAACTTTGATGTGGTTGTGGGAGGACGGATACTGCGTTTACCTACGCCGCCATCTTGACCGGAAGTCCGGAAGGCCTGTTTTTGTTACTGTTCCATCACTGCAGTAATTGGCACTGCGGCTGCATTCCTTTCTAACATTTCCCTGTGAAGGTTTTCTATACTTTTTCTTTTTCTTCTTTGAGTTCCAGGCAGTCCTTTCTCCAGTGGCCCTCCTCCTTGCAATAGGCATATTAATTGATACCTAGTCGGTCTTTCCTTCTTCTTTTGGGTCCCACCTCTCTCTGGTTTCCCCAGGCTGTTTCAAAGAAAATGGTGGCCTGCTTCAATTTCCTTGCTTCCTGGGCATGGTAAACTTTATTTTTATTTTTTTAACTTATCTTTATTGTTGAATGTATTACAGATGTCCCCCCATTTTTTCCCCATTGACCTGCTCCTCCCCAATCCTGTCCCCCTCCTGCCTTCCCCACATATAGTGTCCATATATGTGTAGAAGTTCTTTGGCTTATCTCATCCTGACCTCCCTCCTCCCTTCCTTTTGAAGTTCATCAGTCTAACAACCAATTTTTACTTCTTAATTCCTTCGTTTTTTTCACCCATCCCCAGCCCCCGCCCATCTGGCAAGCAACAAATAGTTCTCTGTATCTATGAGTCTGTTTCTGTTCTGCTTGCTCATTTTGTTTGTAGATTCAATTGTTAGTAGATATGTATTAATTGCCATTTTATTGTTCATATTTTTGTTCTTCTCATTCAAGAAGGCCCTTCAACATTTCATATAATACTGGTTTGGTGGTGATGAACTCCTTTAGCTTTTTTTTTTGTCTGGGAAACTCTTGATATGTCCATTGATTCTAAATGATAGCTTTGCAGGATAGAGTGATCTTGGGTTTAGGTCGTTGCTTTTCATCACCTTGAATATCTCTTGCCACTCCCTTCTGGCCTGCAAAGTTTGTTTTAGAATCAGCTAACAGTCTTATGGGAGCTCCTTTGTAGGTAATGAACTGCTTTTCTCTTGCTGCTTTTAAGATTCTGTCTTTGTCTTTAACCTTTGGCATTTTGATGATGGTGTGTCTTGGTGTGGATCTCTTTGGGTTCATCTTGTTTGGGACTCTCTGTGCTTCCTGGACTTTATGTCTATTTCTTTCACCAAGCTGAGGAAGTTTTATGTCATTATTTTTTTCAAATAGGTTTTCTATTTCTTTCTCTTCTCCTTCTGGTATCCCTATGATGCAAATGTTGGCATGCTTGAAGTTGTCCCAGAGGCTCCTTACACTGTCCTCATTTTTTTTGGATTCTTTTTTCTTTTTGCTGTTCTGATTGGGTGTTCTTTGCTTCCCTATATTCCAAATTGATGGTTTGCTTCTTGGCTTTACCTACTCTACTATTGATTCCCTGGAAATTATTCTTTATTTCAGTTAGTGCACCCTCACTTCTGACTGGTTCTTTATTATGTTGTTGATGTTCTCACTAAGTTCCTTGGAGGTCTCCTTAAGTTCCTTGAAGGTCTCACTAAGTTCCTTGAATGTCTCACCAAGTTCCTTGAGCAACCTTATAACCAGTGTTTTCAGCTCTGCATCTGATTGATTGCTTATCTCCATTTTGTTGAGTTCTTCTCCTGGAGTTTTGTTCTTTTCTTTCATTTGGGACATTTTTCTTTGTCTCCTCATTTTGGCTGCTTCCCTGATTATTTCTATGTATTAGGTAGAGTTGCTATGTCTCCTAGGCTTCATAGGGTGTCCTGTAGGATCCAGTGGCATAGCCTCCCTGATCACCCCAGCTGGGCCCTCAAGGTGCACCCCTAGTGTGGACGGCACACCCTTCTGTTGTAATTGAGTCTTGATTGCTGTTGGCACATCAATGGGAGGGATTTAATCAAGCTAATCAGCTGCAAGGACTGGCTGTGCCCACTGACCACTGGCCTCTGGCTCCCTTGGAGGATCAGCTGTGTAGGGGCCCACCACACAGAGAAAGACTTACTTCAGCAGGGCTCTGGTACCCACTGAGTCCACTCATTGAGTGTGTCACTTATGGAGGTGGTTGGGTGGTGGTGTTTTGATGTGGTTTGAAGCTGTCCACTGGGTGTGCTGGCTCTGTGGTAAGGTCAGCCACTGCCTATGTTCTATCCGGGACCACCTGGCATTAGCTACAAAGTGATCTGCTGATGGCTGCTTCTTGTGCTGGGCTTGGAGGTGCCCAGGAAAAGCCAAGTTGTGAACCAAGGCTGGCTGCTTCTAGTGCTAGGCCTGGGGCCACTTAATGAGAGGTATGGGGTTCGCTGAGACCAGATGCTGCTTGCTTGGGAGATTTTAGTAAAATCTGAAGCAGGATCCAAGACAGGCCAATCCTATGGTAAAGCCTTTGGAAACAGCTTGGGTGGGCCTGAAAGTTGGGCGGGGCAAGGCCTCAGGGGATCACTAGGGCATGGCAAACAGTGTAGGCCAGGTTGCTGGAGTCCCAGAAAAGGTGGCTGTCTACTGGCCCTGTGGGGAAAGGGCTCACCAGAGGAACAAAGGACTCCACCAGCAGGTCTGTCTGACAGAAAGCTGCCTCTGCAGCCCTCATCCCGAGGCCAAAGAGCTCACTTCTTCTCTGTATGTCTCTGGTGCCTTTCAAGCTGCCTCCCCTCAGAGCTTAGAGGGAGCGGGTCCGAGTCAGTCCGTGAGCAGGCCCTTTAAGTTGAGCTGCCTGGGGACCCTTAGCCTCCCGCAGCCTCAGTTCTTGCTGGTTTTACATCCAGAAGTGATGGGGATTCTCTTCCTGGCACTGGAACCCTGAGCTGGGTGCCTGGTGTGGGACGGGGACCCCTTATTCCTCAGGGAGGACCCTCACAGCCAAGATAGCCCTCATGATTTTTATCTGCCACATGTGGGTGTGGGGCCAGCTCCTCTGTGCTTCAGCCCCCGCTACCAGCCTAGCTGTGGCTGCTTCTTTAATTCCGTAGTTGTAGGACTTCCATTCAGCTCCATGTCAGGCGGTTCTGAATGATGGTTGTGCTGTAGTTTAGTTGTAATTTTGGTGTGGTTGTGGGAGGAGGTGATACTGCGTTTACCTATGCTGCCATCTTGACAGGAAGTCCATGGTAAACTTTAAAGGCTATGTCCAACAGCTGGGAGGGTTTCATCCCAAATGCCTCATCAAAACTTTGGAGCTTCCTTCTGATATGTGGGACACTTTGCCTTATAAAAGTCATGTTTACCATCCAGATGTTTCCTGGTGCCTGTGGGTCAGCATCAGTAGATCGTCAATAGGCCTGATAGAGCCTTCTTAAAAAATCAGAAAGGTCTTCATTTGGTTTCTGTTGAATGGCCTGTATCAAATTCAGTCTCTTTTGTGTAAGCACCCCTTTCTTAAGCCTTTCAATATGAACTTTTTGTAATATTCTAGGAAGGCTAGGTCCCCACTATTTGAGTCCCAGTTGGGCTCTGTCAAGGAAATTGCCCTGGCTGGGTTGGAGGTTTCATTGGGATTCTCCCTCTCTCTTTTTCTAAAACATGTTTTCTTATTGATTTTAGAGAGAGAGAGAGGAAGGGAGAGGGAGATAGAAACACCGATGTGAGAGAGATACATTAATTGGCTGCCTCCTTCATGCCCCCTACTAGGGATCAAGCGCACAACCTTAACATGTGCCCTGACCAAAAATCAAACCAGTGATCTTTCAGTGCATGAGACAACACTCAAACAACTGAGCAAGACTGGCCAGGGTCCGTTGGGATTCTCTTGATGGAGGCAATGAGCCTCTTTATTAGCCTTATTTATGACTAGCTGCCTTCCATCTGCTCTAAACAGGGTGTTAAGGAGAGCCTGTATATCTGGTTGGTGAGTGGCAGGCAAAATTGGAAATGACAAGATCTGCCATGTTCTGAGAATCCTTCCTATATGAGAGGTTGGAATCCTTCCAATTCAGCAAAGCTGCAGTGAGCCCAATAGGCTGGCCTTCCCAGTTTATTCCACCTATAGGGTATTGCCTCAAAGGAAATTGTCCTGCTCGGAACAGGAATGCTCCCTGGCCAAAGTGAGTGCCCTGCTGGGCCATCCAGGGGGAGCCCATTCCTTCATCATACAAAGGTGGGGCTGATGCCCCTCTGGGCCTTATTTCAGGGGTGGTGGTGGGGGAAATCTTTCTGCTGCTAATCCTGGGTCTGTGGGTTCAGGGCATTAAAGAGACTCGTTTCTTCATTTTCCTCTTCTTCCTGTGTCTTACTATCAGGGAGGGTTTTGAAGGCAATTCCCTCTCTGCATCATTAGGTGGTTCCCTTTCTTTGCTGAATCCTTATTGTGTAAATACATAAATACCTGGATTTGAGGGATTTTGTCCCATTTCCCTGACTGTTGGCAAAACAATTCCAAAGGTATGATGGTGTAGTAATTTAGGGAACAATTTAGGGGCCATTTCCCCCCATAGTCTCAAGTATAAATAGGCCAAGCAGTGTTACAATGGAAAATCAACTTATTCTTAGTCATTGGATCACAGCTGTACATGGACCTCTCTGCTAAAATTCAGCCCAATGGGCTTCCTTCAGGAGTCAAAGCAGAACAACCCCTGATGGAATGAGAGCACAAACCCAAAACCATAACCATAGGAAGACCCCAGACAAAGTGGAAACATATGAACAATCCTTGAATCCATAATTCCATTGGTCCAAACTAATGGACTAATTGCTCACAAGCAAGTCCTAGGGTCTTATTTCCTTCCAACCGATACTGCAAATGGTCTTGACCAGACCCAAATAGCATGAAGCCCAAGTGGCACAAAGCTCAAGTGGCATGAAGCCCAAGTAGCAAAGATGGCCTAAGATAGGCTACCAACTGATACCACAAATCGTCATACCTGGACCCAAGTGTCACAAAGCCTAAGCAGCAGGGATAGAGGACCCTGGTGTGCATGCTGGTTTGACTTACCCAGTCTTGGAGTACATCTGCTCCCCAGAAACCCGTTTCTTTTCACCAGGCAAGCATTTCAGGTAGCAGCTGATGCCTTGAGAAGGAGTGCAGGAAATTCCCCGAGAAAAGCTCTTGGCAGCTGCTGGGAAATCCCCATAGTCTCGCTCCCAGGTTGGCCTGCCACAGGCACCTGGGACCCAGGTCTGGGCACTCTGGGACTTACCGAGGGCCACGCTGTTCCAGAGAGGCACCAAAAACTGTAACCCAAAACACAGGGTTGGCCACCTGCCACAATGAAAGCCAAACTCATGAGGCAGGTGCTGGTGCAAAAGAAAAGAGGCTTCACTCAGGTGCCATGTGACCTGGGAGAATAGTGGACTCCCATCTTAAAGATTCTCTTTCCTGCTCAAGTCCAATGTTTTTACAGAGGTAAGGAGGGGACAGCTTTTGTTCTATCGAATTATCATGCTAGCTTTCAGTACTCGGGCTTTGTCCGTTCATCTTTGTAGCTTTTGGTGGCTTAGTGTCAGAACCTCCCCCTGCACCATTCTGGCCAATGGAGGATTTCCAGGTGCTGACTGATTGCCTATGTTAACATTGGGGCCACTGAAGACAAGTGTTATAAATAAGTTCCCTGGCTTATTAAACTGCCACCTACCCATCTGCAGTAATGTGCCTCTTTCTTGGGTCTCTTCCTGCCCTCCATATGGGGGCCAGTTTAATATTTTTAGTTGACTTCAGTGGGACAGTTAATAACCTAGATACCTGAAAGAGAAGTTTATTTTTTTCTTTGTTTGGTTTTTGTTTTTGTTTCCTGAATTAATGGTTTCATTTAGGTTTTTTTTTTTTATCTTTGTGTCTTCTCTTTCTCTTTCAAGTGTCAGTTCTCCCTGATTGCCTTTCCAGGGTTAGACTACATCCTTAGACAAGCTGCCTGGAAGGAAGGCATCAGGGTGTGACTGCAGGCTGTCCCCCAGGAGACAGGGCAGAGCCAACTGCTCAGCCGGAAGGCAGATGTCTTCCATTGGAGATGTTCTAATCCTCAGAGAGGAACCCTCTTCAAGTGTGGGGTTCTTAATTAGCGGGAAGTGAGGGGATCATGGAATCAGCGGTGTCATAGTCACATCTTCAACTCACTCCTACTGTCAGCCTAGACGCCCCACTGCATGGTAGCTGAAATTTCTGGAGCCGAACCTCACCAGGGTGCTGCAGGCAACTCCTGTGGTCGCCTCAGCTGCAGCCTCCCTGGGGTCGTTATGTGTGTGAACGTTCTGCCCCAGTTCACCTTTGATCTCTGTCTGCTTTCCAGAAATTGGTGGAAACCTCTTGTCTCCAATGCTCCCAGTCCCAAATATGTGACAAGATTCTGAGAAGATGGCGAACATCAGTGGTAGACCACAGACTTCCTGGGGACTGGGTGTGATGTGCTGAAAGTCGTTCTCTGTTCTCCTTATTGTACAGTTTCCAGTAATGTGCTGTAGATATTTTTACATGTTTGAGAAGGTGAGCTATTTAAAACCTCTTTGCAAATAAATTAGAAAACCAGGATGAAGTAAGCAATTTCCTGGGGAAATATAGATTACTAATATTATCTCCATGAAAGAGAGAAAGTTGAACTAACACAATGATCATGGCAGAATAGAGAGCAGTCTAAGGAGCATCACCACAAAGCACGCACCGAGACAGACTCTGCATGGGAAGTCTTCCAAACCCTCGCTGTACAGATAGTTGCAATGTTCTTCTTTTTTAAAATTAATTTATTTTTGTTACAGATGTTTTTCCTTTCCCCCCCATTGACACCCTCCTCCTGATACTGTCCCCCTACCCAGAGCATTGTTGTCTATGTCCATTGGTTATGCTCATATGCATAAGTTCTTTGGTTTATCCCTTCCCTCCACCCCGCCCCCTCCTCTGAGGTTTGTCAGTCTGAACCCTTCGTTCTGGAGAGTGGAAAACAAAGAGAAATTTCCTTATTACCTTTTCAAAGCAAATATAACATTAATAACCTAAGCCTGATAATGACTGTATGAAAAGATACACCTATAGACTTATATCTTTTATGAATATTAATACAAAAGCACTAAATAAAATATTAGCGAATAGACTCCAAAACCACATGAAGAATGTGATACATCATGATCAAGTGAAGCTCAAAACAGAAATGAAAACTGGTTCAATATTAGGGAATCTACCAATATCACTGACTTACCAATAGATTTAAGGAGAAATAATCATATGATTAGTCACATAGATGATTTTTAAAAGCTTTTGACAAAATTAATTGTAGTTCATTATAAAAATTCTCAAACACTCAAAATAGTGACTGGGGGATACTTAATATCATTACACACACGCACACACACACACATACACACACACATACGTACATACCATATACTCTTGTTGTCCAGTATCTCACTTACTTAACTGTGACACACTGAAGCATATCCCGGAAGAAAGCAAGCATGCCCATACACTGCTATGCAACATTATAATAGAGATTTTAGTCAATGCAATTAGACAAAAGAAATCAATTATGGGCATAAGAATAAAGAAAGAAAATGTGATAAAGGAACTGTGGTACACCCATAAGGTGGAATAGTACTCATCAGTAATAGAGAGCAGCTACTGCTATAAGCAATTTGAATGATTCTCAAATCATTATGTAAAGGAAGTGAAGGAAGCCAGTCTCAAAAGGGACTTTGTTTTACTTTAGATTCTCAGTGTCTAGGATAAAATCTTCCACCAAGTTCAAATATTCCCTGACCGTTAGTGAATGGATGAATGGTATGAACTCCCAATACTCTTCAGAGAAGGGATTTTGCCTTATTCTTCTATTGTAAGAATCACAATGCATGGTATTCCCCCCCCCTTTATTGATTTTAGAGAGAGAGGAAGGGAGAGGGAGCAATAGAAACATCGATGAGAGAGAACATTATTTGGCTGCCTCCTCCATGCCCCCCACTGGGAATTTGGCCCACAACCTGGGCACGTGCCCTGACCAGGAATTGAACCTGTGACCTCCCGGTGCATGGGTTGATGCTCAACCACTGAGCCACACCGTCCAGGTATGCATGCTATTTATCAGGGACCTTCTGTCTGCCCTCTGCCCTGAGAGACAAATGGGTAACACAGGTCTCACACAGTCTTCTTATCTCCTCACTGCTTCTCAAGAGCAGAACCTTGTACCAGCCTCATCTACAGCATTAACATAATGCAAGGGTTAGAATAATTGAACACACTTACAAGAAAGTAACCATAGAACACTTAATGACTTTTTCATATTAAACCTGTATTTACATTTTCTTGCAAGGTATGTAGGGCTCTTTGGTTAAGTGCTTCTAGAAGCTTGTGATACAATAAGATGTCAAATCCCAACCTCAGAATTGGTCTGAAACTCCAGTGCTGAAACAATAGACACAGTGCGCACCATATTCCGCAGAGTGAGACCAAACCTGTGTCCCTGTGAGCGACTATTTCTGAAAGAACCACGAGCTTCTTTCTGTGCTGCTTCTCTTACCCTTCGGCCTTTGCTAACTTTTATTAAATGTACAGACTAAACTGATTTGTGTTTGGGGAAGTAAAGGAGGTGTATATGTCCCATAGGGGGCAAAATAGGGTGGGGCACGGAGAAGCCAATTTCAGGATGGCAGAGCAAGGACAGTGGCATGTGACCACCAAGACATGCTGGTAGAACATGGGAATGTGCTTTGGGAAATCCTAGAAATTATTGGGGTAGGAGCACCCAGTAGAAAAGGGATAGACTCCAACTATTGTTGTCCATATATTAAAGGGATTTTCACCCCCAGGGAACCCACAAATGTCTCAGAAACCTTGGTTACATACAATTTCTATCAGCAGATCATGAATGAATCCAAAGACAGTGTGGTCTCTGGTGGGCATAGGGGTAAGAACGTGATTCAGTCTCAGAGGAAAGGAGGAGATACCTCTTAGGGTATAGACCAAGCCAAGTTCGGAAATCATCTTGAAGTTTTATCAAAAAGTGAAATTCATCCTTGTGTTCTTAAAAGAAGTATTAGTGGTCTTTTCTAAGGTAAAACAGATTCCAGCTTTGCACAAATATGAGAGAATAGAAAAGTTTTATTGTAGTGACAGTAGGCAAACAATTCCAGTGGGTGGGGGCAGCAGTGTGCGGATGACCCGCCCAGCAGTAAGGATCAGTGTCCGGAGATGGAGGTCCGGTGGCAAGAGTTAGTTTCACAAGGAGAGAACTATTTACTCAGCAAAGTGGTTACGCTGAGGTTGGTCAAAGACTTTCTACAGAAACGTCTGAATATACTGAACATTGTTCTCTTAGCTGTTGAATTTCTGCCCTTTGCTCTTTCTGGCATTTGACTTAGTTGAGTCCTGAGAGATCTGTCTTCCAGACAACTCTTTGTTCTTCAGTGGGAAGATGATTAGGGACAATCTCAGTCCTTCCGTAGAAGTGGGATTCAACAAATGTACGTTCATCTTGAAGAACTTCTATAAGCATCTCTATCCATAGACTACTTAAGGCAAAGAACCGATTTCTCTGAACACATGGATAAAAGGATCATTGTGGTCTTAAAGGTAAAGATAAGGAGGAGAAGCCATAGGCGGAGATTATCTGCCAATCTAGAGAGAACCTAGAGGGGAAACGCTGACTAGGGATAAATAAAGTGTAGGGTCATCGTCTTTTGGTCTTCTACCTTGCTTTTCTTCGTGTCCCTTGGAAAGAGTTCAGAAGATAGGGAGCACCCATACTTTCTGTTTTGGAGATTTAGAAATTGGGAATGTGTCCCTCCCCTGTTAAATCAACCAAACCTCTACCAATTGCCAAGAGTGAACTTGACTCTGCTCCTTAGTCCTTAGAGCCTGAGAGACAGGAACACAGAGCTCTGGCCCTGGGGAATGAGTTATATAGGGTGAGGGCACCCAATAATTTGCCTGAAATTTATACAGATTTTCATTAACCTAATGTTCCTTGAACAGAGATGAGCTATCACTCCAGATTCTGCTCAATCTTTCCCAGATAGAGTCAACTATCTCACTAGAACTCTGAACTTCAGCTCTGGCATTCTGCTGCCTTACAACACAGTGACTCTTCATTTCTGCCAATTTCCCTTTTTTTTCTGCCTTTCTCATTTTCCGCTCCTGTTTATCCTTCAGCTTTCTAATGTTCTTATACTCCTTTTTTATCTCCTTTTTCTGGTTCTTCAGCTCAGCTCTGCATTGTTTTTGTATCACTTGGATCTGTTTCTGAATCTCCACCTCGGCCTTTTTGAACATCCGATTAGTGTAGAACCCTCCCCTGTTCTCCCTCACCGCGCGCTGCACCATGTCCAGCAGCTCGGCCCTCTGAGCCTCCTGCTCAGCCCCTGTCGCCTTATTGTTGAGCACACAGTGGCGATTCCTGAACTCAGCCACCAGATCTTGCAGGACTTCTGGAGCTTCCTTTAAATAATCATGGAACTCCTTTCCGTCCAAGTTATCTTTCCCGGTGAATACAAGAATCATGTATCTCTTGGCTTCAGAATCAAACATCGTCAGCATCTTCTTTACCGCCTTCTGTTCTTCCCCCGTGTACGGGCCCAGCCGGACCACCAGGAGCACAGCGTGAGGCCCTGGGGAGGTCAGGACGATGCAATGAGGAATCTTCCTTTGCGTGTCATCTGGTACCTCGGTGTCAAAGATGTCAGGCATGTCCACGACGGCAATTTCTCTCCCACTCCACGTGCTGCTCCCTTTCTCATAGAACTTGGTGATGGATTTTGCTTCAATGTTGGAATGAAATGCATTCTTTCCAAGGATGCTGTTCCCTGTGGCACTTTTCCCTGCTCCAGTCTTACCCACTAAGACAAGTCTCAGTTGTGAATCTCTGGAGTCTTGGTTTCCAAGCCCTGGGACATCAGGAAACAAAAGCCAGAGTGTTAGCATTGACCTCCAACATTTTCCCCTGCATGGCCCCTGCCCACTGGTGCCCTTCTCTGTTGCCTGTGAGGGTCTGGTCCTGAGATCCACCCCTGCACTCAAAGGGTGTCTGTAGAACCTGTGGCCCTGACCTCCTCCAGCAGGACTTGGGGAACACCAGGCACTTCTCAGGAGTCCCTTGGGCTCTCACTCTGACCTTGGGAAGCTAAGAGCCCACCCACGGAGAAGGGCGCCATTGGTTCAAGTGAGACCTCTGAGCCGCTGCTGGTAGGTGTTCCTCATGAGCTCATACAGGAAGTAACAGACCTGACTTTGGGACATCACAGTGGAAGATCTCCTGCCCCCAATTTACATTCAAATGAAACTTTTCTTCTTTCCCTTAAGAAGCCAGGTAGGTGGGTCATTCAAGACATCCCACCCTTGCAGGAGAGAAAAGGGCACATGTGCAGAAGACAAAGTATTCCCTCATATTTCATGTACACAGTCGTCTCGTCAGGGATTATGACCCTCAGGAGAACAAAATGCTTTACATTAAATGTTACCTCCTTAGCCCAGCTGGTATGGCTCAGTTGTTGAGCATCGACCCATGGACCAAGAGGTCGCTGGTTTGATTCCCAGTCAGGGCACATGCCTGGGTTGCGGGCTCAATCCCCTGTGGGGGAAGTGCTTGAGGCAGCCAATCGATGTGTCTCTCTCATCGATGTTTCTATCTCTCTCTCCCTTTCTCTCTCTCTAAAAATTAATAAAAAATATATTAACAAAAAGTTACTACCTTAGTGTAGAAATCTACTGATGTTTTCCTATTTTATTTTATTAAAAAATTTTATTTTTATTCTCACCCAAGGACATTTTTGCATTCATCTTCAGACAGAATGAGAGGGAGAGAGGGAGGAAGAGGGAGAGAGAAACATCGATGTGAGACATCGACTGGCTGCCACCCACACGACTCTGTTGGGGGCAGGGGACAAACTGCAACCGAGGTACATGTCCTTAGCGGGAACCAAACCTGCGACTCTCTGGACCGTGGGCCGACACTCTACCTGCTGAGCCAAGCCGGCCAGGGCTGATGTTTCTCTATTTTAAACTACAGTAATATTTTGAAGATGTATAGCCAGAAGTAAGGACAGTTCTCTGGAGTTACTATAAATTCCCTTGATACATTAATAATAATAATAATAACTCACCCTGAGTAACATCAGTAGAGTTAGACTTCCTAAGTTTCACTTGCTTAGGCATGCCAACCTCCTAGGAACTTGGAAGTTAATAACAGGTCAGCATAGCCTGTCACCTGAACGATGTTTTCAAAATCACTGTGTCTTAAGTTAAATACCAAATCATCTATATACCTCTTTCTGTATTTCTATTCAGTAGTTCTGTGATTATCTCTTTAATATGTCTATAAAGTTGAGTCTTCAGGCTTTGTGAAGCACTGACCGGGACCATGGAGAACAACTGAGAGCCTGTTTCTCCGAGAAGGCAGACCCTGCCAGCACAGCCCTTGAAAAAGCCTCATTCCTGCAGGAGGAACCCTGTCTCACAACCACCTGTCTCTGCTTTGAGTCGATGCATAATCATCACACTGGCAATATCACAGACACGATTATAAACTCCATTTCGTTTTACAGAGATATCGTCACTGTTCAGCCAGTTCCTCAGACCAAAGACCTAGGAATCCCCCTTGATCCCTCTCTTCACCTTACTTTCTAGATCCAACCCATCGGCAAGTTCTCTTGGCTCCATCCACCAATCTGACCGCTTCTCTCCATTGTGAAGATCATCACACTAGCTGAAGCTACCATCACCGTCCAGCTTCAGCAGTCCCCTCACTGGTCTCTTCATTCCCACTGTGCCCTCTTCTGTCTATCCTGTCAATTGGAATGATTTTTAAAAATATCAATCACACAGAAGAGAGATTTTGCAGAAACACCACTCTGGCTTCCACAGATTCAGTAGTTGTTCCCATCTCCCACACCCTATGGTGAAGTTGTTGCTAATTCAGGGATTAGCAAAACCATCCTTAAAGCAGTTCCTACGTTTGATCATCAGAATATTGGATGAGACAAATAAATTTCCAGAAGCTGAGAACACTAGATACAGGATGGCTTAGGTTAAGGGAAAATGTGGGTGGGAATTCAGATGATTATTTAGGTGGTATCCCAAGGGAAGATCCAAACTAAGGATCCTCTCTATTTGCAGAAAACTACAAGACATTGAAAAAAAAAATAGAGGAAGATATAAAAAAGTGGAAGCACATACCTTGTTCATGGATTGGAAGAATTAACATCATTAAAATGTCCATACTACCCAAAGCAATCTATAGATTCAATGCAATCCCCATCAAAATACCAGTGACATATTTCACAGACCTAGAACAAATACTTCAAAAGTTCATATGGAACCAAAAAAGACCTCAAATAGCCACAGCAATCTTGAAAAAGGACAAAGTAGGTAGGATCACAATACCGGATATCAGGTTATACTACAAAGCTACTATAATAAAAACAGCCTGGTACTGGCACAGGAACAGGCAGATACACCAGTAGAACAGAACAGAGAATCCGGAAATTGACCCAAGACATTATGCTCAATTAATATTTGACAAAGGTGGCAAGAGCATACAATGGAGTAAAGACAGCCTCTTTAATAAATGGTGTTGGGAAAATTGGACAGCTAAATGCCAAAAAATGAAACTAGACCATCAACTTACACCATACACAAGAATAAACTCAAAATGGATAAAAGACTTAAATGTGACTCGTGAATCCATAAAAATCCTAGAAGAAAATGTAGGCAACAAAATTTTGGACATCATACGCTGCAGAATCTTCACTGATACATCACCTAAGGCAACAGAAACAAAGGAAAAAATGAACACATGGGACTACATCAAACTCAAAAGCTTCTGCACAGCAAAAGAAACAACCATCAAAACGGAAAGGGAACCCACTGTATGGGAGAGCATAATTGCCAATGATACATCAGATAAGGGGTTAATTTCCAAAATATATAGAGTGCTCATACAACTCAACAAAAGGAAGACAAAGAACCCAATTAAAAAATGAGCAGAGAAACTAAATAGACACCTCTCCAAACAGGACATACAAATGGCTAAGAGATATATGAAGAAATGCTCAACATCACTAATCATAAGAGAGATGCAAATTAAAACAACAATGAGGTATCACCTCACACCTGTCAGAATGGCCGCCATCAACAAATCAGCAAACAACAAGTGTTGACGAGGGTGTGGAGAAAAGGGGACTCTAGTACACTGCTGGTGGGAATGCAGACTGGTGCAGCCACTGTGGAAAACACTATGGTGTTACCTCAAAAAATTAAAAATTGAATTGCCATTTGACCCAGTGATCCCTCTTCTAGGAATATACCCTAAGAAACCTGAAACACCAATCAGAAAGAATACATGTACTCCCATGTTCATAGCAGCACTATTTACAATAGCTAAGATCTGGAAACAGCCCAAGTGTCCATCAGTGGATGAATGGATAAAAAAGCTGTGGCATATATACACAATGGAGTACTATTCAGCTGTAAGAAAGAAAGATCTCTTATCCTTTGAGACGACATGGAGGGACCTGGAGAGTATTATCCTAAGCGAAACAAGCCAAGCAGAGAAAGACAAATACCACATGATCTCACTCATTTGTGGAATATAATAAACATAACAGTCTGGGGAACAGGGTAGACCCAGAGATGCGAAAGTAGGGTACAGACTGACAACCCTCAGAAGAGGGGGTGGAGGGGGGAGAGAAGAGATAAACCACAGAACTTATAAGCATGTATGCATAACTGATGGACATGGACAACAAAGCTGGGGATGGGGTGGGGGGATGGGGAGGAGGGTATCAATGGAGAAAAAAGGGGAAACATCTATAACAAAAATAAATTAATAAAATATGCAATACCAAAATAAATAAATAAATACATAAATAAATAAATAAATAAATAAATAAATAAATAAATAAACAAACCAAAAAAAACTAAGGATCCTCAGGGCATTAGTTTGTCATTGAGAGCTTGAGTAGGAAAACCATGAGGTGAACTGCAAAGCCACCAAAGGCCAGCTCCAACGCTGCCACAATTTGCCAAGGCTGAGGGACATGCAGATCTGGGTGGTAGATTGCAGATAGGGCCATGAATTCTCCCCATGTCTGTACACTCATCTGATAGGAAGCCTGGTTGTGCTGTGGCTCTGCAGCACCTCCCCCAAGGTGCTGAGTCTGTGTCTCCAGCCCTTGCATCTGGGTGGGCCTGAGACTGTCCCTGGACAATAGGGCAGAGGAAGCATGATGCGAGTAGACTCTGAAAGTGCAGATGCACTGTGGCTTGTGTCTCCTGATCTTCGGTCTCCTGCCACTACTTTAGGAAGAGGCCTGGACTAGCCTGCTTGCTGATGAGGGACACAAAGCCCAGTTATCCCTGTCACCATGGCCTGCTAAAGAGTCTGCTAACCACCAGACATGGACATGGGGCTACCCATCAAACTTGTGCAGTTGCTGGATCTTGAGAGAATCACACAAAGCAAAAAAAGTCCGATGAACAAAAACAAGAACCATAGGATTTCACTCAATATTTGGGATATAAAATAGAAATCAGCCAGTGAACAAACAAAACAAATAAATAAACAGACACATGGACACAGACAACAGTATGGTGGTCACCAGAGGGAGAAAGGGTGAGGAAACTTGAAGAGAGTAAAAGGGTAAAATATATGGTGATGGACGGACACAAGGCTTTGGGTGGTGAGCATACAACGCAATATACAGATGATGTATTATATGATTGTACACCTGAAACTTACACACTCTTATTAACCAATGTCACTCCAATAAATTTAATCTATGATGATGGTGGGACCCTCTGTGTCTTATATTTCCCTTATTACCTGGGACAAGTATAATACTGGACAAAGAGTGCTTCTCAATAAATATTGGTTAAATAAAGAAACTGATCAAAAATCACTGATTCTTGCTTTCTTCCTGATCTTTATGTCCAGGCTACACCTGTGAAAAAGACTACCCTTTCCTTATTCATTAATGTTTAGTGTCGCAGAAACAAACAATTACATTTTGAATATTTTTTCTCCTTGCTATCCAGAAACATTTGGCCATGGGAAAAGCTGTTTGAAGAACTCCTACTGGAGCCGATGTTCACTGGGACAGGCTGAAACACTAGTTGTTAAGGACAGGCTCATCTGATAGAAAGCCATAAAATACAAACTTGAATCACTGTTAAAAAGACAGACACTCCTTTTGAAAGAAGAGTTATGTCTTTACCCCTTAAGTCTAGGGCTTAGAAAACAGCTTCGTATAAACTGGGAAGGGAAATCACAGAATGTTTACAAATCAGCTTGGGCCAGAGAGCTGCTGTTGGTGATGGGTGTTCGGAGGGGGACACACCGAGCTGTGCTTCTTGCACTTCCAGTGCCCTTCACCCACCGGCTGCCCTCAGCTCATCTGTCCACTCACCCAAGTCTACCCCTGAAAGCTTCAAGTTTATTTTTAAATTCAATAAAGAGTGAAAGGAATCATTTATTTGTACAGATGTCCTCTGAGCAGAAATCCCTGAAAGAGGTACTTTGTTGTAGGGCTCAGCCTTTAAAACAGATCACACCCTAAAATCAGCAGAGACAGGAAACAGGAAGCAACAGAAATCTATGCTGAGAGGAAGTTTGCTGGGAGGTTTCAGATCCAGATCCAGGGGAGCGGTCCCTCATTTCCCTGCCTCTCCCCCAACACACACACAAACGCCCATAGTCCTTCACCTGGAAAATCTGGGTCCCGTTCCATAACAAAATGGCAATAAATGCATATTTATCAATGACCTGTTTAAATGTCTGTGGATGAAATGCTCCAATCAAAAGACATGGGACAGTTGAGCAGATAAGAAAACCACACCCATATCTATGTTGTCTATAAGAGACGCACCTCAGAATGAAAGACACAGATAGACTGAAAGGAAAAGGATGGAAAGAGATATTTCATGCAAATGAAAATTAAAATTAAAAAAGCTGAAGTTTCATACTTCTGTCAGACGAAAGTTGCTTTCTGACTTTGCGGGCCACATTGGACAGCGGGTTACTCCGGGTCTCCATCTCCTTCAGGTCTTGCTTTTGCCTCTTCACGCGCGCTCGCACCTTGGCCAGGTAGCGCCTGTGCTCCTCCCCGTGGGCGCCGAGCTCGCGCCCCTGCAGACTCTGGGCTTCGAAGTAGAGGCCGGTTCTGCAGAAGGCGCCCTGGTGCTCCCTCTCCAGGCTCTCGACCACCGCCATCAGGGCCTCCAGCTGCCCCCTCTGCTCCTCCGCGGTGGCCCGGTTGTTGAAGCCGCAGTACCTCCGCCCGCACTCCTGGACCAGGCTCCGCAGGCTGCGGTTGTCAGTGCTGCGTACGTACTCATCCAAGGACTCGCCGGCTAAGTCCTCCTTGTGGGTGAAGACGACCACCACGTGTCTCATGGCTCCTACCCCAAAGACCTCCTTCACCCTGCTCACTGCCGCCGTGTCCTGGGCAGTGAACCGGCCCAGCTGCATCACAAACAGCAGCACGTGGGGCCCCGGGGCGGACAGCCGGTAGCAGTCCCCGATGTCCTCGTACATCTCTTGGCCCTGGGCCTTTGCCTCAAAGATGGGGGGCGTGTCCACCACCAGGATGTTCCTCCCGTTCCACGTGCCCGTGGCAGCCTGGCACTTCCTGGTCACAGCCTGGACCCTCAGCTTGGACTCAAACACGGGCTGGCAGAGGATGCTGTTCCCGGTGGCACTTTTCCCGCAGCCGGATCTGCCCACCAGGACGAGCCTCAGGGGGGACGATGGTGCAAACCGGTTATCTTCTGCCATGTCTGTAAAGATACATGTGTTTCGTGTTAATTCAGTGAGGCTTCACATTTGTCGGTCATGGACCCTCCTGGCATCTCATGAAAGCCATGGACTTTCCTCCCAACACTCATATCTAAATACATACAAAGTTTACCGACAACTTTAGGAGGTTCTTGGGTCACAGGCAGCCCACAGGAAGCCCACGTTGGACCCAGAGCCCAGAGTAAGAACTGCTGCACTGAGGGGGATGCTCCAGGCCCCTCCTGGGCACCAGGGAAGACACAGTCTTTCTGAACGAAAAGCGGCTCCTGTGTGTTTCCAGGGATGGTGCCTAGGCCAGTGTCATGCTGAATAAACGTGCGCTTAGAAGGAGGCAGAGGATGAGAAGTCACAAATGGGAAAATCCTACCCCCTTTTCACCCACAAATTCCCAGGCACACTTGTACAGAGGTGCCCAACACCTTCACCTAAACCTTGGGAGGAGCGGGAGTCTCAGCTGGGACCTCCCACCAAGGACCTGCTGAGGGTCCCTGGGTCTGCTCTTTGACAGGGGAGTGGGGTGCTTGAAATATAGAAGACAGAAAGGTCACAGTTAATGTCAAGGGCAAAGTCCCGGAGATGAGCGGGATAGGTGGCTGAAGAGGACAGGAGTGTAAGACCACTAGACGTGCATGTGTTGGAAAGGTCATCCACGTGTCTGCTTGGATGACAGGACGTTAACAGCAGTGGTGTTGGGCTCTAGTAAGTTTGTTGCTAGTCCCCCGAGCAGTTGGCTGAAGAGAAAGAATCAACACTCACGACAAATTCAAGAGAGAGTCACTTCCTGCTCCGTGTTGACTCAAATGTTTCTCCTGGTTGGCTCTGAGGTCCTTGACTCCCAGTAATCACCCAGCCAGTTGAAACAGAAATTGGCACAGCCATTGCCATCAATTACCATAAATGTTTCTTTCAAATGAGGCATAATATTGTGTACTCATGTTGGTGTTAGAAAAGGCGAGTGTGCAACATACAGCAGCGATACCCAAGCTGAGACTGTGTTGATTTATTCCATTTTAAATGTTGCGCACTTATGACACAAAAACGTACCATTTGCAATGAACAAATGGAAGTATTTTGGCATTTTGTTTACTGCAGCTGTTCTGTTTGCTTGAAAAGTTAAAACATTGCACACAGAATTCCATTTATGTCTTTTTTTGGCTCCCAGGGCTCTTTCTCCCTCCCTCTGCCCTTCAAGGGAACCAGTGTTCTGAGATTTTTATGTATCATCTCATGTGTGTATTACACTTCTACATACTCATGTATCTATAGGTAATGTCTAATACTGTTTTTGAATTTTAAACTTTTACATAAATATATTATTTGTATAACATTTGATCCAATAATTAAAAAAAAGAAAGTAAAGTTATATATGTATGTCTCTGTGTGTGTTTATTGACGAGAGAGAGAGAGAAAGAGAGAGAGAGAGAGAGAGAGAGAGAGAGATTGATCAGTTGCCTCCCATCACACGCCGACCGGGGACCAAACCCAAAACAACCTGGACATGTGCCGTGACTGGGAATCGAACTGGCGACCTTTTGGTGCACAGGATGACGATCAACCAATTGAACCACACTTTATTAACAAAGGTTTAAGCTGTTTCAAAATATATGCTTGCTGCAAAGTAACCCACGTACTGCATAGCTCTGTACACACGTGCAACCATCAGTCTGGGACACACAGCCCCCATCGGACTAGATATTGTCAACAGGACTCCAGAGCCCTGTGCTAATTCTGGCTGACACGGCCATGTGTGAGAATTCCCCAATCTGTACTTGCACTTGGTGATATTTGACTTTTAACTTTACATCACCCTTATGGACATACATAAGGATGTCTTTATTAGTTTACACTTGTATTTTACTGATTATCACTGAATTCAAAAATGGTTTTCAGAGTTTCTTTGCTATTCAGGCTGCTTCTGTTTTATAGAAATATTTGCACATTTTTCTATTTATTTAGTGGGTTTTCGGCCCTCCTTAGGAAAACCATCCACTTTCACATTATCAGAATATACTAAGAGACCTTCCTTCCTTCTTTTCCTCCTTTCTTTTTCCTGCCCTCCCTCCCTTCCTTTGCTTCAGTCCAGAGAAGAGCATGTCCTCACCGCCCTCCCCCACAGCTGCCCTTGACTGTGGGAGATTATACTCTGGCCCTTGGTAAACTTGCTCTAATTCTCTGACAACTTTTCTTCTTCAGATGAGCTTTCCCGAGGTTTGCAAATCTCAGATAATATGTTGGAATTAATCTCCCCATGTGGCAAAGACAAGGAAGTGGATGGTGAACTTCATTGGTGTAATAATCCTCTGGGCAGCCACTTATAACTTTCTAAGTCCTGTCATCTCCGTTGACTTAATTGTTCTCATAAATTAAGATAGGTCGTAAAATTTTGATTAAAACATTAGGAAACTGAGCAACAAATGACCCGCCCACAGTCACACAATTGTCATGGAGCTAGGACCGAAAACGGACTCCTTTCCCTGCGGGTTCTCCTTGATGCCACAGGGGGAAAGGAGATTATTCCAAATGAGTCCACAGCCTCTTGGAACCCACATACAATGTGGACATCCCATGGTCAGGACATAAACAGGCTGACAGGCGGGAGCTGGCCCTGAAACCAGCCCAGGCAAAATCTTGAGAGCCTGTTTCTCCAAGAACAGATTATTCCAGGATCGACCTGCAGGGGGCAGCAGATGCTCCACTAGAAGCCCTTCAGTGTGAAACCATCTGGTGTTTCACTGGCCAGGTGATCAGTGTGACCCACATGGAACAGTGCTGTCACAGAAAGCTAATCCAACCTGGCTACACGAGGGGAGATGCAGTGCAGTAGTTCTCCTGGACCGTCTTCTGAATGTCAGGCGGCCGGGGTGACGTGTGTCCCACAGAAGAATGGGCTTTTAGGCAGATATTAACAAATAAAAACGTGTCCTGGAGAGTCAGAAAGGATACTGATGGAGACGCAGACTCTCAGGAATGTGGGCATGTCAGTCTGGGAGCAGGCCACAGTGGAGGATCCAGAGGGAGGCCGGGTCCTTCTCTGAAAGGACACTTCTACTAACCTCCGCCAACATGGGGCCAGGTACCCGGAGAGGGGCAGGCAGTGTGCAAGCAGCGGTTATACCAGCGTTGAGGGGACAGGAGGAGGGTCTGGTTCAGGCAGGGGATGGAAGGACATGAACATAATGCACCTTTGGATTTTAAATGACGTGAGCCCGAGTTTATCGTGACCATACCTTATTTGAACAAACCACGAGCAAGCAGCTCCCTCATGCTGTTTTAGGAAACTCAAACTATTTCTCGTCCTGCTGTTCGTCAGTGTCTCCTTCACTCATCTGCCACGGTCCCCACATTTCCTGTCCCCAGTCCCCTGTTGGTAGTTTAGTTCTTTGTGATTTCTGGACAGTCTCTCACACACGGTTTAGCCGACACAGGGATTGTTCTCGTGCCCTGAACATGCGTGTGTTTGCCATACAGCTGAGTCCTACATGTGTCGGGGGAAAGGTGTGGGGTGTTTGGGGGAGAAAGGGGTGGTTTCCCGAAGGTCAAGGCCAGGAGACAATGTGTACTCAGGGGTCTCCTGTGGAAAGGGTGGCTCACTGTGGGTGGGGTTAAGACTTAAGAGGGTAAACTGAGAAGCATGCCCGCACCTAGCCGGGCACCTGGGGAGGTTCCGTTTTCTCACCTGTCCAGTGGGATGAGCAAACTCCTGCAGCTTCCTGAAACCCTGTGAGTCCCCATGAGGATCCAAGGGGCTAAGCTGGAGGCAACCAGCTGGAAAGCCCGGAGCTCTGCGCTGAGGGCTCGGGCGGGTGGCATCCACTCCTGTTTCCCCCACTATCGCCCGCTGTGGCCCCTACGCCACCATCATGGTCCCTTCTCCCTGACGGACGAGCCCAGAAGTAGGGTAACCTGTGTGATCACACCAGCAATCCGTGGCGGTGACTAGGCTGCGGGATCTCAGCCTCCCGTGGTGCCTGGACCCTCCCCTGCGTCCCCTTACCTGGCGCGGCGCTGCGGGCGAGGTGCTGGGCGGCTCGGGAAGGTCTCGGCGGCCCCGGGAAGGTGCGCGCGGCGGGCGCAGAGGGAGCCGGGCGGACGCAGTTACACAGGAGCCCCCTGGAGGCCGAGGGTTCTGGGACTGAGCCTGGGAAGGAAGGACAAAGGGGAGTGTCGCGCCCAGCACCCCACACTCTGGGCACACAGGAACAGGTCCTGGGCTGGAAGGAAACTGCTGCAAAGTGGACCCAGGACCCGAAGGCAGGGTGTGCTGTGTCCTCTCAATGGCTTCCTGTCAGAGCCTGCTGGCCCCTCCCATTTCCTTTCTCTGATTTGTCAAAATAAGCAATATTTGGAGGAGAAGCCTTTGTAGGGAGTGACGGACCCCCCCCCCCTTCCCCCGCGCCCAGGTTCAGAAACAGCCCCTGTGACACAGGACAGTTCCTATGGGGCACCCACCCTGCCCCCAGCACTCATGGAAGGTGCACCTGCCCAGCCCTACTCCCCAGGGCCCTTCTCAAGGCTCTGCTTCGAGAATGTTCCTGCTTACTGGGGACAGACAGGTACTGCTGGTCCACAGAGGACCTGAAAGACCAACTCCAAGGACCTGACTTTGATGGGCTCCCCAAACCACATATGCTGGCTGCCCTGCTCTGCATTGGACAGAGCAGCCCTGTGGGACTCAGGGGGACTGGAGCACTGTGGGGGTGGATTCTGGTGGCAGTTGGGGCAGGGCTACAGTGCCTCTACTTTCAACTGATCACACATTGAGGGCTGGAGCAGTGAACACAGAACAATGACGCTGCAAAGCGAGATGGAGGACACAGTATGGGCGTAGGCTCCCAATGTGTTGGTCAATTCTCATAGTTTTATTTGGTATATTGCAAATCAATGAAGTTCTTCTTATAGGGCCTGGTGCTGTTTAATACTGATGATTAAACATAAAGTGATTTATAGTATCAAACCACCCAATATACGTAAGTGAGGTCATAGGGTCTAACCTTGAAGTCATGGGGTAAATGCCCTTTAAGCCACAGCCTGAAAGAACACTTTACTAGTTGGAATGGTGGATTGTAGCTCTTTTATAATAAGATACTCGTGTTAGAAAATTCAGACAATGGTCAGAAGTGTGATAACTAGGAACCTAGTATATAGAGGGGGTATGGGAAAGTCAACATCACCATTCATTTTCTACACATTTGACATGCCAGACACCGTGTTGTAGAAAGGGGACAAAGGTCAAACAGTCAGGATCAAAGGATCTGAAAAAGAAAATCACTGAAGAAATGCTATTGACTATGAGAAAAAACCAGTAAACAGCTCTAATAAGGTATGCTTCAAATGATTGACAGCACATTCTGAGAATCAGAGTGGGGATGTGATAGGACATTTGGTGCCTCTCTTTGCATTTTATATAAACGCCTGCCATTATCATTATTATATTTTCAGTAATAAACATCAAGCACCCAAACTTGACGCTTCTTCCCAAGACCACTGACCCTTAATGGGAATCTCATGCCATTCTTTTGTGCAATCGTTATCCTATTATGGCAGCTGTCTGAGAACTTGCTGTGAGTAAGCAAATGCCAAAATCTTGAAAAACTCAACAATTTAAAGACAGCTACTATGGACATCTTTGTATTGTGAAGTGTACTAAAAATTCACGAGCTCTCCAGATCTAAAGTTCTGGTAAACTTAGTGTTGCAGCTTTGATTACTTGGAGATTTTTAAAATCTTATTTTTCAAAGATATTTATTCACCATAGAACTTGATCTCTGAGGCCCATGTATCTGTTTAGACCTAACACAGAATCTTTGTCAAAGCGAGACCCGAACAGGGACATTTAGGAAGCTACAAATCAAAATGCTCTTGGAAGTCGGTTAATTCAACTTGGCCATGATCATGGCATTATACTCTCATCAACTCCATCACAAAATGTCATAATTGTAAAATATAAAATATTTTTTCATACTGGGTTGGTGGTGATAAACTCCTTTAGCTTTTTCTTGTCTGGGAATCTTTATATGTCCATCTATTCTAAATAATAGCTTTACAGGATAGAGTAATCTTGGTCGTGGCTTTTAATCACTTTGAATATTTCTTGACGCTATTCTGGCCTGCAAACTTTTTTTTGAGAAACCAGCTGACAGTGTTATGGGAACTCCATTGTAGGTAACTAACTGCTTTTCTCTTGCTTCTTTTAAGATTCTCTCTTTGTCTTTAACCTTTGTCATTTTAATTATGCTGTGTCTTGGTGTGAGCCTCTTTGGGTTCATCTTGTTTGGGACTCACTATGCTTCCTGGACTTGAATGTCTGTTTCCTTCACCAGATTAGGGAACTTTTCTGTCATATTATTATTATTTTTAATGTAGTTATTTATTTTTTTTAAAATTTAATTTGTTACAGATGTTTCTCCTTTTCCCCCCATTGTCACCCTCCTCCCTATTGCCTCCCTGCCCCATCCCGAGCATTGTTGTCTATGTCCATTGATTACACATATGTGCATATAAGTTCTGTGGTTTATCTCTCCCCTCTCCCGAAATCCCCTCTTCTGAGGTTTGTCAGTCTGTACCCTACTTCTATGTCTCTGGGTCTATTTTGTTCATCAGCTTGATTTGTTCATTATAGTCCACAAATAAGTGAGATCATGTGTTATTTGTCTTTCTCTGATTGGCTTGTTTTGCTTAAGATAATACTCTCCAGGTCCCTCCATGTCGTCTCAAAGGATAAGAGATCTTTCTTTCTTACAGCTGCACAGCTTTTTTATCCACTCATCTATTGATGGTCACTTGGGCTGTTTTGAGATCTTAGTGATTATAAGTAGTGCTGCTATGAACATAGGGGTACATATATTCTTTCCGATTGGTGTTTCAGGCTTCTTAGGGTATATTCCTAGGAGTGGGATCACTAGGTCAAATGGCAGTTCAATTTTTAACTTTTTGAGAAAACACCATATTGTTTTCCATAGTGGCTGCAACAGTCTGCATTCCCACCAGCAGTGTACTAGAGTCCCCTTTTCTCCACACCCTTGCCAGCACTTGTTGTTTTATGATTTGTTGATGGTGGCCATTCTGACAGGTGTGAGGTGATACCTCATTGTTGTTTTAATTTGCTTCTCTCTGATGATTAGTGACATTGAGCATTTTTTCATATGTCTCTTGGCCATTTGTATGTCTTGTTTGGAGAGGTTTTTCTTTAGGTCCTCTGCCCATTTTTAATTGGATTTTTGTCTTCCTTTTGTTGAGTTATATGAGTACTCTATATATTATGGAAATTAACCCCTTATCTGATGTATCGTTGGCAATTATGCTCTCCCATATAGTGGGTTCCCTTTCCATATTGATGATTGTTTCTTTTGCTGTGCAGGAGCTTTTGAGTTTGATGTAGCCCCATGTGTTCATTTTTTCCTTTGTTTCTCTTGCCTTAGGCATTGTATCAGTGAAAATTCTGCTTGTGATGTCTGAAATTTTGGTGCCTACATTTTCTTCTAGGATTTTTATGGATTCACGAGTCACATTTAAGTCTTTTATCCATTTTGAGTTTATTCTTGTGTATGGTGTAAGTTGATGGTCTAGCTTCATTTTTTTGCATGTAGCTGTTCAATTTTCCCAACATCATTTAGTGAAGAGACTGTCTTTACTCCACTGTATGCTCTTGCCACCTTTGTCAAGTATTAATTGAGCATATTGTCTTGGGTCAATTTCTGAGTTCTCTGTTCTGTTCCATTGATCTGTCTGCCTGTTCTTGTGCCAGTACCAGGCTGTTTTGATTACAGTGGCTTTGTAGTATAACCTGATATCCTGTATTGTGATCCCGCCTACTTTGTTCTTCTTTTTCAAGATTGCTCTGGCTAATTGGGGTCTTTTTTGGTTCCATATAAACTTTTGGAGGATTTGTTCTAGTTTTATGAAATATGTTGTTTGTATTTTGATTGGGATTGCATTGAATCTATAGATTGCTTTGGGTAGTATGGACATTTTAATGATGTTAATTCTTCCAATCCTAGAACAAGGTATATGCTTCCACTTTTTTATATCTTCCTATGTTTCTTTTTTCAATGACCTGTAGTTTTCTGTGAAGAGGTCCTTTACTTCTTTGGTTAAGTTTATTCCTAGGTATCTTAATTTTTTTGCCACGATGGCAAATGGAATTTTTTTTTGTTTGTTTCTCTTTCTGTGAGTTCATCGTCGATGTATAAAAATGCCGTTGATTTCTTGACATTAATTTTGTATCCTGCTACTTTGCCAAATTCATTTATTAAATCTAGTAGATTTTTGATGGAGTCTTTAGGGTTTTCTATGTACAATATCATGTCATCTGCAAATAATGACAGTTTTACTTCCTCCTTTCCAATTTGGATTCCTTTTATTTTTTCTTCATGTCTGATTCCTGAGGCTAAGTCTTCCAGTACTATGTTAAATAAGAGTGGCAAAAGTGGGCATCCATGTCTTGTTCCTGTTCTTAAGGAAAATGCTTGTAGTTTTTGCCCATTGAATATGATGTTGGCTGTAGGTTTTTCATATATGGCCTTTGTATGTTGAGATATGATTCCTCTATTCCCACATTGCTGAGCATTTTTATCAGAAATGGATGCTGGATTTTGTTGAATGCTTTTTCAGCATCTATTGATAAGATCATATGGTTTTTATCTTTCATTTTGTTTATATAGTGTATCACATTTATTGATTTGCGAATATTGTACCAGCCTTGCATCCCTGGGATGAATCCCACTTGGTCATGATGAATAATTTTTTTGATGTATTGCTGGATCCGATTTACTAATATTTTGTTCAGGATTTTGGCATGTATGTTCATCAGGGATATTGGCCTGTAGTTTTCTTTCTTTGTGGTGTCTTTATCCGGTTTTGGAATTAGAATTATGCTGGCCTCATAAAATGAATTCAGAAGTCTTTTGTCTTCTTGGATTTTTTGGAATAGTTTGAGGAGAATGGGTGTTAGATCTTCTTTGAACTCCCCCGTGAAGCTGTCCGGGCCTGGGCTTTTGTTTGCTGGGAGTATCTTGATTATATCTTCAATTTCCTTTGTTGTTATTGGTCTGTTCAAGTTTTATGTCTCTTCCCGGTTCAGTTTTGGGAGACTGTGTTTCTAGAAATTTGTCCATTTTGCTTAGATTGTCCAATTTGTTGGCATGTAATTTTTCATAGTATGTTTTGATGATTCTTTGTATTTCTGTGGTGTCAGTTGTTACTTCTCCTCTTTCGTTTCTGATTTTGTTTATTTGGGTCCTCTCTTTTTGTTTCTTGGTGAGTCTGGCTAAGGGTCCATCAATCTTGTTTATCTTTTCAAAGAACCAGCTGTTTGTTTCATTGATCTTTTGAATTTTTTTTTTTTTTAGTCTCTATGTCGTTTATTTCTGCTCTGACCTTTACTATTTCCTTTCTTCTACTTGCTCTGGGTTTTTCTTTTTGTTTACTTCTAGTTCTTTAAGTTGTAGGGTTAGTAAGTCAATTAGGAATTTTTCTTGTTTCTTAAAGTAGGCCTGTAGTGCTATGAACTTCCCTCTCAGGACTGCTTTCACTGTGTCCCATAGATTTTGTGTTGTTGTGTGTTTGTTTTCAGGAATTTTTAAATTTCTTCCTTGATCTGCTTGGTGACCCATTCATTGTTTAATAACATGCTATTTAGCCTCCAAGTGTTTGAATGTTTTTGTGTATTTTTGTTGTTATTGAGTTCTAGTTTCATTCCATTGTGATCTGAGAAGATGCTTGATATGATTTCAATTTTTTGAATTTGTAGACTTACTTTGTGTCCTAATATGTGGTCTATCTGTGAGAATGTCCCATGTGCACTTGAGAAGAATGTATATTCTGCAGCTTTGGGGTGAGATGTTCTGTAAATATCAATTAAGTCCAACTGATGTAGTTTGTCACTTAAGGACTCTGTGTCCTTGTTCCTTTTTGGTCTAGAAGATCTATCCAGTGGTGTCAGTGGGGTGTTAAAGTCTCCCACTATGATCGTATTGCTATTGATCTTTCCCTTGAAGTCCTCCAGAAGTTTTAAAATATATTTTGGTGCTCTCGTATTTGGTGCGTGTATGTTTACCAGGGTTATATCCTCTTGTTGGATTGATCCTTTTAATATTATGTAGTGACCTTTTTTGGCTCTTATTATGGCCCTCGTTTTGAAGTCTATCTTACCAAATATGAATATTGTTACACCAGCTTTTTTAAATTTCCATTTGCTTGGAAAAATTTTTTCCATCCCTTCACTTTCATCCTGTGTGAGTCTTTTGTTGTGAGGTGGGTATCTTATAGACAGCATATATATGGGTTGTGTTTTCTTATCCAAATCAGCTACCCTATGTCTTTTGATTGGAGCATTTAAGCCATTTATATTTAAGGTTATTATTTATAGATACTTATTAGTTGCCATTTTTATTTTATGCCTGTGTTCTCCTCTCTCTCTCTATGTTTCTTCTTCTTCTTATAACAGTCCCTTCAGCATTTCTTGCAGTGCTGGTTTGGTGGTGGTAAATTCTGTTAGCTATTTTTTTGTCTGTGAAACTTTTTATCTCTCCTTCAATTTTGAATGATAGCCTTGCTGGATAGAGTAGTCTTGGATTCAGACCCTTGCCTTCCATTACTTTGTACACTTCATGCCACTCCCTTCTGGCTTGCAGTGTTTCTATTGAGAAATCTGCTGACAGTCTAATGGGAGCTCCCTTTTAGGTAACTTTGTGTCTCTCTCTTGCTTCCTTTAAGATTTTTTCTTTGTCTTTAATGTTTGCCATTTTTATTATGACGTGTCTAGCTGTAGGTCTTTTGGGGTTCATCTTGCTTGGGACTCTCTGTATTACCTGGACTTGTGTGACTTTTTCCTTTACCAGTTTAGGGAAGTTTTCTGTCATTATTTCTTCAAACAGGTTCTCTATTTCTTTCTCTGATTCTTCTCCTTCTTGTACCCTTATAATGTGAATGTTGTTACGTTTCATATTGTCCCAGAGCTCCCTTAAACTCTCCTCCTGCTTTTAAAATTTTTTTTTCCCATTTGCTGCTCTATTTGGGTGCTTTTTTCTACCTTGTCTTCTAAGTCACTGATTCGGTCTTCAGCTTCTTCTCATCTACTATTGAACCCTTCGAAGGTATTTTTCATAACATCTATGTCATTCTTTATTTCCTCTTGATTTTTATGCATAGCTTCTACCTCTTTTTTTAAGCTGAAGTAGTTCCCACTGAGCTCTTCATAATTTTTATTAAGCTGCTTGTAGTTCTCACTAAATTGTTTGAGCACCCTTAAGATCATTGCTTTGAATTCTTTTTTTTTTTTAATCCTCACCTGAGGACATTTTTTCATTTTTTTTGTTCAGATAGAGTGGGAGGGAGAGAGAGGAAGAGAGAGAGAGAGAGAAACATCGATGTGAAAGGGACACATCGAGTGGCTGCCACCTGCATGAGCAACCAGGGCTGGGGACAAACTGCAACCGAGGTACATGCCCCTAGCGGGAACCGAACCCGGGTCTCTCTGGACTGCGGGCTGATGCTCTAACCGCTGAGCCAAACCAGCCAGGGCACTTTGAATTCTTTATCTGACAAATTGTTTTCTTCCATTTCCTGTAGTTCCTTTTCTGGTGATTCCTCCTTTTCTTACATTTGGGTGTTGTTTCTTTGTCTCTCCATTTTAGCAATATGGTATTTCTAGGCCCAATGAGGGATGTTGGGATGTGTGGGCAGGTCATTGTGTATCAAGTAAGTCTGCTGTGCCTGTCAGACTGTTTTAGTGTATGGTGCTTCTTGTCTGCTGTGGGTCCTTGAGGACTGACAACTGGATGCTGGTATTGGTCTGTCGTGCAGGTCTTGGCTCCCCAAGTCTTGCTGCTGCTTGGGCTGGGCACTGCTCCTGATCAGCTTCTGCTGATGCCGCTGGGGATGGGACTCAGCTGCTGATCTGAGTTTCTGCTGCCTGGGGATGGATGTCTGCTTCCAAGCCTCTGCTGCTAGGGGTGTGACTGGTTCCCGAGCCTTAGCTGCTGTTGAAGGTGGCTGCTGCTGTTGGGGGAGGTGCTGGGCTCCAATCAGGCTTCTGCTGTGGGGGATAGCGTGGCTCCTGGTGGACTGAGGCTACTGCAGCAGGCACCCTGACAGTGCTGCTACTGTGAGCTGGTCTGTGTTGACACAGTGGGGTCCACTGGTCTCACGGTGCAAGGCGTTCTGGTGGACTCGGGTCGCTGGGCCCTAGCTGCTCCCTGCTTCCTCCTCCCAGAGAAGACCAGGGATCTTCCAAAATGGACTCTCTTGTATTTTTTAAATAGGTTTTCAATTTTTTGCTTGCTCTCTTCTTCTGGCACCCCCCCATGATGTGAATAAAGTTCATCACCACCAAGTCAGTATTATATGAAATGTTAAAGGCTCTTCTTGAATAAGAAGATGAAATAGATGAACAATGAAATGGCAATAAATACATATCTATCAACAACTGATTCTACAAACAAAATGAACAAACAGAACAGAAACAGACTCATAGATAGAGAGAACGTTGTTTTGGTTGCCAAATGGGAGGCGATTTGGGGGGATGGGGGATAAAAGTGAAGGGGTTAAGAAGTACAAGTTGGTCATTACAGAATAGTCATGGGGTGGAGGGAGTCAATGGGGGAAAAAGGGGGACATCTGTAATACTTGCAACAATAAAGATACATTTAAAAATGTATAAAGTATTTCAAACTATGCCATTTACTTTTGGAACTGATGAAAATATTTGTCTTAGCAGAGTGATGTCACCATATTCTCAGAGAATTAAGTCATGAGAGCCCAGGACATATATGTAGTATAAAATGGATAGACAGGTGAGAGAAACAGTTTAAACTGGATGGAAAGCTTGGATTGTGGAACATGCCCAGAAGGGCCAGTAAGGAAAAATATGTCCCAATTCTGATTTTGTCCTTAAAAACTCACTTAACTCTCAGTAGACTATTTTCCTCTTCAAATCAAAGGAAGTTAATAATTATCCCTCATACCTCATGAGGTTGTTTTCATCATAAAATATTAAGAAGCGTTGGCACCTCCCTGGGCCCCTCAGAGGTCAAAGGAACCCCTCCCAGGCTCGGAGCTCCTGCGTGGACCCCGATTGGCTGCTGAGGATGCTATAAGCGGGAATTAACAGTGGCCACCTTTTCCACCCATGCTTCACGAGCCTGACCCCCTGCGGTCCACCCTAACCCAGCAGCCCACCCTGAGCCTCCCTGGGCCCTTCACTGCATTTGACCTCAAAGCCATGCATGGAGTCCCATCCTCTGCATGGCTGGTATAAGGCAATGGTTTCCTTTCAAGTGTTCTGTCACATTCAGAAAGAGAAGGAAGGAAATCCTGATTTATTTATTAATTTATTAACTAATGTATTTATTGCTTACACAACCTAAGGCTGTCATCTGGTTTTCCAATGGTGTGGCCTTGAAGAACTTTCGGCCACCCCGGCCTCACCTCGGTGCTCTGCAGCTTCTGCCAAAGCACCGACCCCTCCCTCGATTCTCCAAGAGCAGAGAGGAGCTTCGTTTTGTGTGTGTGTGTGTGTGTGTGTGTGTGTGTGTGTGTGTGTGTTGCATAGGAACCCAGATATTAGACATTACATGTGATTTTCCCAAAATCCTACTTCATTTTGGAAAGACAGGGACTCTAATGTATGCCAGAAAATTGGAAACTGTTACCTTCAGTATTGTTTCATTCATCTTTTTGGTAGTACATCATTGTTGTAGTAAATAATCCGATGTATCAGAAGTCAACAGTGATATGTATGACCCTGACATCTCCTTCATGATGACAATACAAATCTACAAGCATCACAAAGGGAGAGACCTGCCCTTGGTGAGAACTAGAAAACTATTGAGGTGGGTCAGTGTCTGCTGTGGTCTGGATGTTGTGTCCACCCAACATTCAAACCTTGAAAACCTACTGCCCAAGGGGATGGTGTTAGGAGTTGTGCCACTGGGAGTCCCTCATGATCGTGATCTGTGCCCTTATAAAGGGCCAGAGAGCTGGCTCATCCCTCCCACCACTGCGGACACAGCGGGAAGCTGTCAGTCTGCAACCTCCAGGAGAGCCCTCCCCAGAACCTCACTGGGCTGCCCCCGCATGCTGGACATCCGCCTCCAGACCGTGAGACACACGTTTCTGTTGTTGCTAAGTCACCTCGTCTGTGCTATTTTTTAGAAGCCCCAACGGACTAAGACAGTGTCCAAATTTTTAAAACATGCTCAAAATAAAAATGGTTGTCCCTTTCCCATGAATCCATTTTCTTTCTTTAAAAAAATTTTTTGTTACAGATGTTTCTCCTTTTTCCCCATTGACACCCTCCTCCCATTCCACCCTCCCCCCAACATTGTTGTCTACATCCATGGTTATGCATAGATGCATATAAGTTCTGTGGTTAATCTCTTCCCTTGCCCCAGTCCCCCTCTTCTGAGGTTTGTCCGTCTGTATCCTACTTCTATGTCTCTGGGTCTATTTTGTTCATCAACTTGATTTGTTCATTATATTCCACAAATAAGTGAGATCGTGTGATATTTGTCTTTCTCTGACTGGCTTGTTTTGCTTAGGATAATGCCAAGGTCCAGCCTCAGCAGTCCAGGGTTTCCCTCAGGTGTGGACGGAGTCAGCGAGAGAGAGAGGTGAGTCAGAGGTTCTTGGTCACCAAATAAAAGGTCTGAGCCAGCGGGAGATCATATCCACAACACACAGCCAATGTAGAGCAAAAGGAGCATTTTATTACACCGGTGGGCTGTTACACTGCTGGGCTGGGAGGCTCTTTTCAAATCCCAGTACTGAGCCTTCTTTGTTGCCCACTTTTAAAGGCGCAAACTACAGAGAAAAAAACTACATTCTTGGCGCCGCTTTTGGCACCGTTAAGGGGGTCTGATACAGAGAAAGGGGGGAGAGGAGCTTGTTAGGTCAGGGCCACCATTAATCTCCTTTTTCTCATAGTTCCTCTGAGTTTCCCAAGGCCTTCATTAACCCCTTATCTTTATAGTTTTCCTTGGGTTTCTCAAGGCCCTTGTGTTTACAAAAAGGAATCTGCCAGGGTGTGTACGTGCAGTAACTGAAGGTCAGAATGGAGTTTAATTTTGTTAAAACATTATTAATCCTTTCATTTTTCACCCAGACATAACAATGATGTTTATCAGCTCTTAACCTTTACAATTACTTTCACCACATGACTCATTGCTTAGCAACCTTTCTGTTAACATTCACGCAGACATTGTCTCATTTAACTTTCTCCTTCCCCATACCCTCTATTTCAACTTCTGTAACTTTCTCTTAGCTCTTGACCTATTCTCCTTTTCTAAGCTCCCTCTTAATCTTTTATAATCTCATCTTAAATTCTTATTACTTTCTTGCCTTTTCTTTCTGAAGTCTATTCTAACATCTATATTATTAATCATCTACATGTTACTTCTATAATGATTCCTAACAGACAGATAACAGATAGATAGAGAAAGCAAAGATTAGTCTCCTACAGTTGCTATCCTATAATTTTATTTTTCTTATACTCAAATTATTGGTTAATAGGAGAGTATAAGTAGTGTAAATAAAGATATATAGAAAATCAATAATAGAGGTACCAGAAGGTGAGACGTGCCAGAAATCTCTTCTAATTTCAGCTGTTGTTCCCCACGAGACTTCAGGGACTGTGTCAAACCATGGAGGCCTTCGTATCTCCCAGGACTATGTCAATCCGTGGAGGTCACCCATGACTATGTCAAACCGCGGTGATTGCTGTTCCAGTGACATTGCTCCCAATAGGATAATACTCTCCAGGTCCCTCTATTGCCGTCCTTAGGCTAAGAGCTCTTTCTTTCTTATAGCTGCATAGTATTCCATTGTGTATATGTACCACATCTCTTTTATACACTCATCTATTGATGGACACTTGGGCTGTTTCCAGATCTTAGTGATTGTAAATAGTCCTGCTATGAACATAAGGGTACATAATGTATATTCTTTTTGATGGTGTTTTGGGCTTCTTAGGGTATATTCCTAGAAGTGGGATCACTGGGTCAAATGGCAGTTCAACTCTTAATTTTTTTAGAAAACACCATATTGTTTTCCATATAGTTTGGAAGTGTTTCTTCTCTTCAGTTTTTGGGAGCTTCTGTGAAGGATGGGTATGAATTGTTCTTCAAATGTTTGCTAGAATTCACTGGGGAAACTGTATGGGATGGGCTTTTCTTCGTTGGGGGATCTCTGGTTCCTGCTTCAATCTCCTTCCTCCTTGTTGGTCTGTTCAGAGTTTTTGTTTCCTTATGATTCAGTCTTGGTAGGTTGTACATTTCTAGGAATTTTATTCACTTCTGGTTTTTCCATTTGTTGGCCCATAATTGCTCGTGGTAGTCTCTTATGAGCCTTTGTATTTTGTGATATAAGTTGTAATGTCTCCTCTTTCATTTATGATTTTATTTATTTGAACCTTCTCTCTTTAAATTTATTCTAGCTAAAGGTGTATACATTTTGTTTATCTTTTCAAAAAACAACTCTCAGTTTTGTTGATCTTTTCTACTGCTTTTCTGATCTCTAGTTCTTTTCTCTGCTAACTTTGTGCTTATTTTGTTCTTTTTTTTTTCTGGTTCCTCACTGCAAAGTTAAGTAGTTTATTTAAGATCTTTCTTCTTTCTCAATGTAGCATCTGTGGCTTTAACCTCCCTCTTAGAATTGCTCCTGCTGCTTCCACACGTGTTTGTGTGTTGTGTTTCCGTTTTTGTTTGTTTCAGATTTTTTATTTATTTCCCTTTTGACTTCTTCCCTGTCCCATTGGTTGCTCAGGAATGCATTGTTTAATTTCCTTGTTTTGGTGAGTTTTCCAGTTTTCCTCCTGTTGGTGACTTCTCTAGTTTCATACTACTGTGGTCCGAAAAGATACTTGGTATTTTTTGAATATTTTTAAATTTGCTAAGACTTGTTTGTGTATATCCTGTTTGCAGACATTGAATAACAGGCTGCTCAGGACTGTTCCAGAGATGGTCAGGTGTGCAGACAGTGAAACTGGGTGACAACTGGCACCTCCACTAAGGAACGAGTGGTCAAACATAGTCAATAGGAGCATAAACAGAAAAGATCCTGTTAATCATTTAAAAATGTCTTCAAAAGGCAATGGACTCTTGAAAGCAAAAGAATAACAATATACAACTGAACTGATAGCTTAGGAAATGTACAGTGTAGAACACAGTGATGCAGAGGGTGGAGGAGGAAGTGATGGTGCCATGTCAGAGTCTTTCCGTCCTCGTGACGTGATAGAACATCCAATGCAGGTGGCAGGATGAGTTAAAGGTGCACATTGTGAATTGTGGAGCACCCACTGAGAAAATAAATGGAGCTACAGCTAATCAAGCAACAATTGAAATAAAATGGAATTTAAAGAATTCACACACAGACACACACAAAAAGCAGAGAAAAGGAGGGAAGAAAGGACAAATGGGACAAATGGAGACAAGTAGCAGGAGGATGAATTTAAACACAACCATCTCAGTACTCATATTAGATGTAAATTGTCTGAATGTTCCAATTATACAACAGTTAGGTTGGGTTAAAAAGCAAGACCAAACTGTATGCTGTCTACAGGAAATCCCATTTTAAACATAAGGACACAGCCCTGGCTGGTTTGGATCAACGGTGAGAGCATGGGCCTGTGGACACAAGGGTCTCGGGTTTGATTCCTGGTCCAGGGCACGTACCTGGGTTTCAGGTTCAATCCCTGGTCCCAGTCAGGTTGTGTGCAAGAGGCAACCAATCGATGTCTCTCTCTCTCTTTCCACTCTCTCTAAAATCAATGCAAAAATAACCTCGGATGAAGTTTTTGTTTTAAAAAAGAAAGATACGCCGTGCGCAGATTGGACACATGAAACCCGCAGTCGCTGTATTACCATCAGACAATGTGACTTCAGAGCGCTACCATCTTCACACCTGGCTAAAGAAGGGCTTTTCAGATCGATAAAGAGGTTAATTCATCAACAAGACAAGAACACTGCGTGCGCATGTACCTCTTAAGTGACTGAGCTCCAAAAAGCAAGAGAACCTCAACATCGAAGAAGTGGACGCGGCACAGTCCGATGGAGACACGGACCGTCCACATTCACAGTTGGAGGCTTCAGCTCCTTTCTCAGGACTGGGAATTATGTTCTCCTTTCCCTACACTGAGCACAGAAAAGGGAACAGAAGCCGGTTTCCTAATTCCCATTTCTGCCCTCCCAACTCTGACTTGAGTTTCATTTCCACATTTCCCACAGTCTTATCTGAAGAGGTCGCTGCAGGAACAGAGGAAGTCTAGACTCTGTTTTGGTTCCTGACCCTGGGCAGTGTGTGGCTTGGTGTGAACCTCTGCGCTTCGAGGCCTCTGCTTCCTTCTTTGTCAGAAACAGACAGTGTTCTCTCTCCTGTTTCAAAGAGAGCGCGTTCCCCGAAATCACCCTGAGTGCACCGAGGACGAGGCTGTGACACCCTAGCGGGGATGTGACCCGGGGTGCTGCCAGGGTTGTGTGAGGCTGATTCTCAGCTCGGCGGGGACGATGTCTGGCCCTGACCAGGACGCTGCTCTCAGAACTTTCAGGAAGAGGCTGAATTACCCAAGGTGTAGCTGATCACGCCCACAGGGTTAGCATGCCATTCCTGGTGGGCGGGCCTCGGCCAAGGGTGAGCAGAGACTGCAGTTGTCCCTTCTTGAGCAAGGTCATCTGTCCTCTGAGTGGAAAGGAGGGAGTGAGTGTTGAGACCAGGGGACAGACATGGGGTGGGGACCGTTATCCACTCTTCCCTTCAGCAAAGGAGATTAGCTTCATCAGTGGGTGGAGAAAAGGGGGCAATGGCCATTTACTCCTTACTTTTCCATCCTTCAGGGACAGTGTGTGTCGTCCAACCCACAAAAGGTGCTTTTCAGATGTAGAATTCAGTCTTGGAGGGCCATCAACAAGGCCTTTTCCCAGATTCTGATGACCATTTAGGGGGTTTTGATGCTGCTGAGGGGGCAGGGCAGAAGGTGTTTCTGTTATCTCTCCATTAAGGAGTTCTGGCTCGATTCCATGTGGTCCCACAGCATATCCCACATGACTTCACTGCTCTGGAACATCTGACCTTTGTTTCATGGCTCAGCACATCGCCTATCTTGGTATATGTTCCATGTGCACCTGAAAAAAATGTGTCTTCTGCAAATATCAATTTCTACAATATTAATTAGCTCTGTTGATTGAGAGTGTTAAGGGAATTCTTCTAGATCCCGGTACATTTTCTATGGAGCTGTTCTTCCCTGATGTGTCCAGGATTGCAGCCTCTGTGCACTGTGCCTGTCCCCTGGGATGCCTGGGTGCTCTTCCTACATTCCCACCAGCTCTATTGCTGTCCCCTGGGACTCTCTAGGCCCCATTCCTCCCCAATAAACAGCAATAATCAAATGTGTCACTGCTCACACCAACACGTTGCTATTCACGTTTCTCATTTAATTTCACTAGTGTCCATACCGATTCTCAGCAAAGGGACTGTGGTAGACTTCCTGTGTGTTCCTTGCAAAAGGATATTGACAAGTGGACAAGACCAAAGTCAAGATTCCCTATCAGTGCCTCTGCTGGGATCTGTGCACAACCCTTGAACCACAATGACCTTGGCAGCAGAGGAAAGGTCAGGTCTCCGCATTTGCAGTGGCGTTCCCCTTCGTGTTCACAGTGGTTTCCAGGCTGGTCTGTGGGCCTCTTGCTCCAATATGTGCTCAGCTCTTGCTGATTATTTCCCCTGTTATGTGTCTTTAGAGATCTGAGGCCATCAGTGACTTGGGGATACTGTAGGGAAGAAATCTGGAATTACCCAGCATATGGGAGGTGAGCTTGAGTGTGTGTGAGGGTGGAGATGCTGGGGACAGAGCAGGTGTGGGTGGAGACATGAGCCTGGCAAACCTGGCTCCTTCCCCCGGACCAGAGAGCTGACTCCGCTAGATTGCATGGGACAGAGGGGAAGGCTCTGCCCACGACTGTGTCACCAGTTCTCAGCCCACAAAGACCTGTTTACCCTTTATTTCAAGACTGAAATAAAAATTTCCAAACCTCTTCTTTTAATAATTTTTTATTTACCTGAATTGAAAAGCATATCCTCATGCTATGCGTTGTCAGCCAGTGGGAAAACTCTTTGGAAGTAGACGTTCTGTGAGTGTCAGGGGCTCCTAGGGGCTCCAGCCTGTAGTTCAAGTGTCCTTGGACTTGTAGAAACCTCTGCATTCAAACTGCCAAGGGGTGTGAATGGGGACTCAGAGGGAGATGTCCCCGAGTGGGACAGATGGACAGTTCTTAGTGTCTTGTCTTCTTATGGGCACCCCCCACCCAGTGCGTGTGTGCGTGTGTCTGTCTGCACGTGGGTTGTGGTTTTTGCAGATGGGCTTAGGAATCACAGGGCAGTGTCTTTGTTCAATGGACATATAAGGCAGATGAACAACATCTACAAACATCGATTTCCGTGACCACAACGTGGACATCCAGGGCATTTATTCATTCAATTCAGATTCAACTGAAACAATGGGTTGGACTGAGGCTCCATGTTGCCTCTGGCCCTTGGTCTCCCAGGAAGGATTCAGTGACAGGGGACAGCAGCCTGAGGTCAGAGGAAAACAAGCAAAAGCAACAGCAGTTGTTTGGAGACAGTAAGAGAAGAGCTCAGGGAGGCCCAGGTCGCATGGACAGGATTGATGGGGGACATGGGACCCAGAAGGATTTTGTCCTTGGTAGATGACTGCTGGTGAGGGACACAAGGAAAGCCTGTGGTTCCTGGAGGCCAGGACACCAGGGAAGGATGTGATTGTCAGTTGGTGGGTCAGAGTCCTATTTACAGTCTGTCACTCGGGAGGGACCTCAACAGTGGCCTTGAACCAGCGACTGGAGAGTAGCACAGGTAAAGCAGGACCAGGCCGCCCAGCAGGAAGGCCACACACAGCTTCCTTTTCGTCATCCACTTGGGCAGCCAGCCCAGCCGCCAGCGTTCCCGCCACCCCCGCTTGCGGTTGGCCAGTGCCTCTGCCGCCTTTCGCAGCTTCTCCTCTGGGCTCCTGAGGGCCAGCTCCTGCAGCAGGCGGTACACGTCGTTGGAGTAGGGGACGCCCTCGTGTTTCTGCACCAGGCGCTCCACCAGCGCCAGCAGCTCCTGCACCTGGGCCTCCTGCTCCCCTCCCGTCGCCCGGTTGTCGAAGGCGCACACGCGGCCCCCGCACTGGGCCACCAGTGCCCGCAGCGCGTAGTTGTCAGTGTCGCGCACAAACTCTTGCAGGGATTCCCCGGCCAGGTCCTCCTTACGCGTGAACAGCAGGATGGTGCGCGACAGCACGTCGTCCCCGAACAGGTCCTTGAGCGCGCGCACGGCCTGCTGGTCCTGCGCAGTGAAGCGGCCCAGCTGAGTCACCAGGAGCAGTGCGTGGGGCCCGGGATCGGACAGCAGGTAGCAGCGGGCCCGCTCCTCACACCCCATGACTGTCTTGGGGACCAGGGAGCTGAAAATGTCCGGGGTGTCCGTGACGTCCACGTGCCACCTGTCCCACCTGCGGCTCCCCACCTCGCAGGCTGTGGTCACCGAGGTGGCTCCGAGCTTGGAGAGGAAGCGCCTCTGGCCCAGGATGCTGTTCCCCGTGGCGCTCTTCCCGGCCCCCGTCCTTCCCACCAGGATGAGCCGCAGCCTGCGCTCCTGCCTGGAGTCTTCCCAACCTGGAGGACAGTGAGCTGTGAGCTTCCAAACCTGAAAGCACCTGAGCCTGGTTACCTGGACCCCGGAGCCCTTTGAGCAAGGAGAGAACAGCGCCTCCCTCTGCTTTTCCAGCCAAACCTTACTGAGGCCATTGCTCAGAGCAGGCTCACCTCCCGGGATCCTCTCCAGCCATGCCTGTCATCTGGCTTCCCCACGGGCACCTGCAGATGCTCACCACCTGGTGGCATTTCTCTAGGGGACGCCCCTTCATGACTCCAGGCGCGACCTCACCTGCATTATCCCCGGTCGTCCACACCGTGTGGAGCTGTCCCTGCTTGAGGCTTCAGTGGCCTGTGCCATACTTGCCCCAGATTCCAGCCCACAGAAGACGGGCAGGAGGGGGCAGCAGGCCTGGGGGTGAAGGGCTGTCTGGACTCCCAGACACTCTGGACTCGACTCACACCCTGCCACCAGCCAGCTGTGCCACCTTGGAAGTTGCTTAATCTAAGTGTTAAACCTTTGTGCAAAATGGGAACAACAGCATAGAGCTGTGTCTCATGGGGTTGTGGAGAGGATTAGATGAGATCAACTCTTTCCTTCTTCCTTCTCTCCCTCTCTCTCCTCCTCTGTCCCCTCCTTAAGCCTGCTGCCTACTAACAAGAAACCTGTGTAACCCTCATCCTGGTTCCCTACCACTCCACCTGCGGACCCACGCTCCCCTCGTGCATGATCTGGTCCCCTCTGCATCCTCTTCTGTGGAGATCAGCGTAGGTCTGATCTCACTGTGCACTCTGGGAACGGAGGCCCAGTAGTCAAAGAAGTCATATCTCCCAGCTGGGCTGGGGCAGAGACCCAGCTGAAAGCACATCTCAGGACTCTTGCTGTTTCACCCCAGACACCTCAGAGACCCCTTTGGGGTTGTCTGTTTAGTCCTGAGTTCGCCATTCCTCTCATACCCCAGGGCTCACACCTGGGACAAGTGTGCAGTGCGCATGTCCTTACCATAGGCGCTTTCTTCATCTCGTGCCATCTTCCGTCCTCCCATGCTTACCTGGAAGAGTCCCAAACACAGCTTGTTCCTTCATCATTCATTTATTCATTATCCATCCATCCATCCATCCATCCATCCAATAGATATAACTACCTAGAATGTGTGAGGCCAAATCCAAAGAGCTGGTGACACCACAGTGACAAAGTTGTGGTTCCTGCTTCCCCTGAACCTCAGAGCAGAGGGAAGAACATTGCAAGGACCTGGGCTGGGGTTGGAATGATACTGTGAGAGGGTTTGGTGAGCTTGGTTTTGTCTTTTCAGGGACATCAAATGCAAGAGCAATTGCAGATTGTCACACATACTCCTGTAAGTGAGAAACCTTTAGACATTAATTTCCCCAGGTAATTCTATGTCAGTGACCAAAGCTGTGGATATCAAGTTTACCCAGGAAGTTCATCACCCAGGGAAGACTTTGGAAAACCGTGAGAACTAGAAAAGTTGCTCAGTGACTTAGAGAAACACCTAGAGGGGTTGGCCTGGCAGGCAGACAAGGGGTGAACTGGAATTTTGGTTGGAATCTGGAAAAGAAACATACGTCCCAGGTGATCTGGAGCCTGTGACTCTGCTCTCGGGAAGTCAAATATTATCCTGTCTCAGTGTGCCTAAGTGTGCTCGGGTTCCTGGAGAGACTGGGACAGTCCCCTCCAACTCCTCACGTCCTGCCCCCAAGCTGAGGCTCCTCAGAGTAAAGTGGTTCCCAATGAGTCATCATTTGATACAGTCGAACCTTCTGTGCTCACGGAGCCCTGAGCACAGTGCAGTCTGTCCTCAGTCTGCCTCTCCAGCTCAGGACAACGACCCCTCACTCAGATGCCCCCAGAGAGCAGAGGTCAGGCCTGTTCCAGCTGCCCTGTGCTCTCAGGCCTGTGCCCGGTCCCCTCCCCACACCCTGTGTGAGTCTGTGTGTGCTTCTCAGTCCATTTCGAATTCCACCTCTTCACATGGTCCACCTGGTCACTGCAGGTGACTGCGTTCTCTCCTGTTGGCCCTGCACAAGGGACAGCCAAGGGGAGGCAGCTGGATACCTTGTCTGGACCAAAGGACTTAGGTGACCAGCTGGCCTGGTCCTCTGTGCAGAGGCGGTCCTGTTTCTGCAGGGACTCTCCTCCCCCCCCCAAAGCCTTCAGTCATGCTCACCCCCATTGAAATAACACACTCCCAGGACCGACAGGGAGCAGAAATGGAGGAAGGGCCACAGCTGCAGAGCGGAGCCCAGGGACTGGGCTAAGGGGAGGCTCCTGGACAAAGGTGGAGGCGAGAAGGCTCAGGGAGCTCCCGGGACCCGTGGGAGGCCCTTGGGAACTTCCCACACGGTTTGCAGTGGGCTTTAGAAAGTTCGTGGACTGGCCCAGAGAGCTGGAAATGGGCTTACAAACACACCCAGTCACCGAGGAATGGAACACCCGTAGGATGCTCCATGTTATACCTCCCCCGAGTCCCCGGCTCCTGAACCTCCTGTCCTTGGGGTTATCTAGGGGATTCCGTGGAATGTATATTTCTTGGAGATTTTACTTCTCAAATCCACACTTTTAGAACGTAAGCACCCCGCCCCTCTGCCGCCCCTGATTCTGATGCACTGAGTCCTGGGTTCTGGGTCCTTGTCCCACCTGCTCCTCATGCATTGGAGGGGAGGGAGGTCGCAGCCCAGCAGCCCACAGCGCCCTGGCAGCTTGGGTCGGGGAGCAGGTGTTTAAGGGCACAGGTAGGAAGGGTTTGAAGACCGGGGTCATGACCATAGCCGAGTCCTGAAAGAAGCTCTGTGGCCCCTCGGAGGGGAGGGGAGTGTTTTGGGTGGTTCAGCCGGTAACACAGGATTTCCACTCTGTCACTTGCTCTGAGGCTAGACTTGCTTCCGTGTCCTCAGACATCTCCTTGCCTGTGCCCAGTGTGCACGTGGGGAGTGTCTGCTGTCCCTAAACGCTGTGGGCCTCAGGGCAGCGAGCAGACCCCTCCTTCCTGGTCAGGGGAGGAGGGGGGAGAGGGCCGACCCTGAGCAGGAGCCTGGGCACCCAGGCCGGAGGAGGTGCTCACTGCTGCTCCCACCACTGTGTGAACCCCAGCAGCCCTACACAGGGCGTGTGGAGCTACTCCCAGGCCCGCTGCCCTTCCTGGTTCCACTGGAACGGAGGCTCCCTCAGCCTGCTTCTTCCAGGTGCTCACAGCTCTTACTCCCTGGGGCTCCCTTCCCCCACTGGGGCTCACCTTTCCTGCAGAATTGGTGACAGGCTCTGACGCTGGTCCCAGAAGCCCCTGACCTACCGCTGTCCTCAGGTTGTGAGCGAGGCAGGCTGTGCCTCCCAGCACCCGGGGAAGTGTCCCGCCTCTCAGACCTCAGAGGGCAGGAAGCCCAGGGAGGGGGGGCCCAGGGGTGACAACTTAAAGAGACAGGATCACTCACCTCTGAGGCAGGGGGGATGGGAAGTTTCCACTGTGCAGCCCTGCTTTGCACTATCCTGATGTTCTCAGAAGGTCCCTTGACAGCTTGTCCCCACAGGGGCTGCAACCTCAGAGGAGAGGAGCCTTTAAGTTTCTGAGGCCTGTTTTCACTTCTTGGCTTGCTCACTAATCTTACTTCCTCTTTCTTTTTAGCTATTTTCCTATAAAATGGCCCCTTGAGAGTCCCCTTCCCTGAGACAGTGCCACCAAGGGGGTCCTAAAAACAGGACATCACATGCGAGGTCTCATCTTCTCGAAGGAAAGGAAGGTTTTCCCAACTGTTAGAAATGGGACAGCAGGGAGAGGTGAACCCTTTCCTTCAGGGCTTCCTCTGCCATCTCTGCAGGTGTCGCCCAGCAGAGGGTCATGAGAAAGTGAGGAAAAGAGCCAGTGACTGTGTGGAGGGAGGGCGGCCAAAGAGGATTATGGTGATGGGGGCCTGACCTGGTTAGGTCATTAACAAGGATGTGACCTTGCCTACCTCACTCACACTCTAGGATGGACCTTGTCCCCAGAGAGGGAGGGTTTAACTTCAGCTGAAGCCAGTTGCTGGGGTCTGATTTCCCCCCATCTTTGCCAGCTTGTTTTGTCTAATGAAGAACCCAGCTCCCACTGACCTCCACCCAGTCCCCATCAGCTCATTGAGATCTAACTGGCATGTAACACTGTGTAATTTAAAGTATACAATGTGTTGATTTGACACATTTACATATTTGAAAAATGATCACACTATAACACCTGTATCATGTCCTATAATTATTATTTCTTTTCTGTGGTGAGAACATTTAAGATCTTCTCTTTTAGCAATATTCGAGTACAAAATACATAGGATTATTAACTATAATCACTATGTTTGCTTTCGATCCCCAGAACTTATTCATCTCTAACTGGAAGTTTGTACTGTTTGACCAATGTCTCCCCAATTCCTCCATCCACCAGCGCCTGGTAACCTCCATTTGTGTGAGTTTTGATGTTTATACTTTTCCATGAAGAAGTGACATCGTATAGTATTTACTATCCTCAGTCTGACTAATTTCACTTAGCAAATGCCCTCAAGGTCCATCTGCAAATGGAAAGATGTCCTTTTAATTCTTATGGTAAAACACACACACACACACACACACACACACACACACACACACACGTGGGCGAAAGTAGGTTTATGGTTGTGAGTATTCAAAACAGTTTATTCTTGGGTTATTATTTATTAATTATTTACTGTTTTATTTATTTCCTGTACTCACAACTGTAAGCCTACTTCTGCCCACGCCTGTACATCTATCTCACATCACCTTCGTCTGTTCATCCACACAGAGCCTCAGGTGTTTCCATATCTTGGCTCTGTGAGTAATGCTGCACTGAACATGGGAGTGCAAATGTCTCTTTGAGATCCCGGGGTCATTTCCTTTGCATAGGTTTCCAGATGTATCATATGGTGGTGCTACTTTTGATTACTGAACACTCTTCATACCGTTTTCCACAGTGGCTGCCCCAGTGTACATTCCCACCAACTGTGTACAAGGCTTCCCTTTTCCGCACATCCTCACCAGCACTTATTATATCTTGCCTTTTTGATAGCAGCTGTTCTAACAGGTGTGAGGTGATAGTCCTTTGAGATTCTGATTTGCATTTCCCTGATAATTAGTGCTGTTGGGCACCTTTTCTTGATGGCCATTTATATGTCTTCTTTGGAAAAATGTCTGTCAGTTCTTCTGTCCATTTTTTTTTATTTTTTATTTTTATTTTTGATCCTCACGTGAGGACATTTTTGCATTTATCTTCAAATAGAGCGGGAGAGAGAGAGGGAGGAAGAGAGAAACATCAATGTGAGAGAGACACCTCGAGGGGTTGCCACCCATACAACCCCAACCAGGGCTGGAGACTCTCCGGTCCATGGGCCGACGCTCTAACTGCTGAGCCAAACCGGCTAGGGCTCCTCTGTCCATTTCAAAAAATTGAATTGCTTGTTTTTTGCTACTGTGTTATATGAGTTCCCTATATATTTTGCATATTAACTCCTTATCAGATATATGCCTTGCAAATGTTGTCTCCCATTGTATGAATTACCTTTCCATTTTGTTGATAGTTTCCTTTGCTGTGTGGAAGCTTTTTTATTTGACATAGTCCCACTTATGTATGCTCTGTTTCCTTGCTTTTGGTGTCAAACCCAAATAGTCATTGCCAAGACTGATGTCAAGGAGCTTACCCCCTTAGTGTTCTTCTAGGAGTTTTATGGTTTCAGGTCATATGTCCAAGTCTTAATCCATTTGCAGCTGACTTTTGTGGATAGTGTCAGATTAGAGTCCAATGTCATTCTTTTGCACGTGGCTGTGCAGTTTATCCAGCACCATTTATTGAACAGACGATCCTTTCCCATCGCATATTCTTGACTCATTTGTTGTCAATTAATTGACCATCTATTTCTGTTTTGTTCCCTTGATCAATGTGTCTGGCTTGTTTTTTGTTTTGTTTTGTTTTGTTTTGTTTCAATGCCAATACCATCTTGTTTTGATTCGTATAGCTTTGTAACAGAGTTTGAAATCAGGATGTGTGATGCCTCCAGATTTGTTATTCTTTCTGAAGATTACTTTGGATATTCAGGAACTCTTGTGTTTCTATAAAAATTTTAGCATTGTTTTTTCTATTTCTGTGGAAAATGCCTTTGGGATTTTGATAGCAATAGCACTGACTTTGTAGATCGCTTTGAGTACTATGGACATTTGAAAAATATTATTTCGTTTTTTTGTTGAATTTTTTTTTATTAATTCATTTTTGTTACAGATGTTTCTCCTTTTTTCCCCATTGATAGCCTCCTCCCCAACCCCCCACCCTGTCCCCAGCTTTGTTGTCCATGTCCATCAGTTATGCATACATGCGTATAAGTTCTGTGGTTTATCTCTTCTCTCCCCCCTCCACCCCCTCTTCTGAGGGTTGTCCGTCTGTACCCTACTTTCGCATCTCTGGGTCTACCCTGTTCCCCAGACTGTTATGTTTATTATATTCCACAAATGAGTGAGATCATGTGGTATTTGTCTTTCTCTGCTTGGCTTGTTTCGCTTAGGATAATACTCTCCAGGTCCCTCCATGTCATCTCAAAGGATAAGAGATCTTTCTTTCTTACAGCTGAATAGTACTCCATTGTGTATATATGCCACAGCTTTTTTATCCATTCATCCACTGATGGACACTTGGGCTGTTTCCAGATCTTAGCTATTGTAAATAGTGCTGCTATGAACATGGGAGTACATGTATTCTTTCTGATTGGTGTTTCAGGTTTCTTAGGGTATATTCCTAGAAGTGGGATCACTGGGTCAAATGGCAATTCAATTTTTAATTTTTTGAGGTAACACCATAGTGTTTTCCACAGTGGCTGCACCAGTCTGCATTCCCACCAGCAGTGTACTAGAGTCCCCTTTTCTCCACACCCTCGCCAACACTTGTTGTTTGCTGATTTGTTGATGGCGGCCATTCTGACAGGTGTGAGGTGATACCTCATTGTTGTTTTAATTTGCATCTCTCTTATGATTAGTGATGTTGAGCATTTCTTCATATATCTCTTAGCCATTTGTATGTCCTGTTTGGAGAGGTGTCTATTTAGTTTCTCTGCTCATTTTTTAATTGGGTTCTTTGTCTTCTTTTTGTTGAGTTGTATGAGCGCTCTATATATTTTGGAGATTAACCCCTTATCTGATGTATCATTGGCAATTATGCTCTCCCATACAGTGGGTTCCCTTTCCATTTTGATGGTTGTTTCTTTTGCTGTGCAGAAGCTTTTGAGTTTGATGTAGTCCCATGTGTTCATTTTTTCCTTTGTTTCTGTTGCCTTAGGTGATGTATCAGTGAAGATTTTGCTGCGTATGATGTCTGAAATTTTGTTGCCTACATTTTCTTCTAGGATTTTTATGGATTCACGAGTCACATTTAGGTCTTTTACCCATTTTGAGTTTATTCTTGTGTATGGTGTAAGTTGATGATCTAGTTTCATTTTTTTTGCATGTAGCTGTCCAATTTTCCCAACACCATTTATTAAAGAGGCTGTCTTTGTATGACTGTATGCTCTTGCCACCTTTGTCAAATATTAATTGAGCATAATGTCTTGGGTCAATTTCCGGATTCTCTGTTCTGTTCCACTCGTCTATATGCCTGTTCTTGTGCCAGTAACTGGCTGTTTTGATTATAGTAGCTTTGTAGTATAACCTGATATCTGGTATTGTGATCCCACCTACTTTATCCTTTTTTTTCAAGATTGCTGTGGGTATTTGGGGTCTTTTTTGGTTCCATATGAACTTTTGGAGTATTTGTTCTAGTTCTGTGAAATATGTCACTGGTATTTTGATGGGGATTGCATTGAATCTATAGATTGCTTTGGGTAATATGGACATTTTAATGATGTTAATTCTTCCAATCCATGAACAAGGTATGTGCTTCTACTTTTTTATATCTTCCTCTATTTCTTTTTTCAATGTCCTGTAGTTTTCTGCAAATAGATCCTTTACTTCTTTGGTTAAGTTTATTCCTAGGTATCTTAATTTTTTTGCTGCGATGGTAAATGGGATTGTTTTTTTTAGTTTCTCTTTCTGTGAGTTCATCATTGGTGTATAAGAATGCCGTCGATTTCTTGACGCTAATTTTGTATCCTGCTACTTTACCAAATTCATTTATTAGGTCTAGTAGATTTTTGGGGTTTTCTATGTATAATATCATGTCATCTGCGAATAATGACAGTTTCACTTCCTCCTTTCCAATTTGGATTCCTTTTATTTTTTCTTCACGTCTGATTGCTGTGGCTAAGACTTCCAGTACTATGTTAAATAAGAGTGGCGAAAGTGGGCATCCCTGTCTTGTTCCTGTTCTTAAGGGAAATGCTTTTAGTTTTTGTCCATTAAGTATGATGTTGGCTGTAGGTCTTTCATATATGGCCTTTATTATATCAAGATATGATCCCTCTATTCCCAAATTGCTGAGCGTTTTTATCAGAAATGGGTGCTGGATTTTGTCAAATGCTTTTTCAGCGTCTATTGATATGATCATGTGGTTTTTATCTTTCATTTTGTTTACATGGTGTATCACATTTATTGATGTGCGAATATTGAACCAGCCTTGCATCCCTGGGATGAATCCCACTTGGTCATGGTGAATTATTTTTTTTGATGTATTGCTGGATCTCATTTGCTAGTATTTTGTTTAGGATTTTGGCATGTATGTTCACCAGGGATATTGGCCTGTAGTTTTCTTTAATTGTAGTGTCTTTTTCTGGTTTTGGAATTAGAATTATGTTGGCCTCATAAAACGAGTTTGGAAGTCTTCCTTCTTCTTGAATTTTTAGAAATAGTTTGAGGAGAATGGGTGTTAGTTCTTCTTTGAATGTTCAGTAAAACTCCCCCGTGAAGCCGTCCGAGCCTGGGCTTTTGTTTGCTGGGAGAGTCTTGATTACATCTTGAATTTCCTTAGCTGTTATTGGTCTGTTCAAGTTTTCTATCTCTTCACGGTCCAGTTTTGGGAGACTATGTGTTTCTAGAAATTTGTCCATTTCGCATAGATTGTCGAATTTATTGCCATATAAGTGTTCATAGTATTTGTTAGCGATCCTTTGTATTTCTGTGGTATCAGTTGTTACTTCTTCTCTTTGGTTTCTGATTTTGTGTATTTGGGTTCTCTCTCTTTGTTTCTTGGTGAGTCTAGCTAAGGGTCCATCAATCTTGTTTATCTTTTCAAAAAACCAGCTCTTTGTTTCATTGATCCTTTGAATTGTTTTTCTGGTCTCTATGTCATTTTTTTCTGCTCTGATCTTTACTATTTCCTTCCCTCTACTTGCTCTGGGGTTTTCTTTTTGTTTGCTTTCTAGTTCTTTAAGTTGTGAGGTTAGAAAGTCTATTAGAAATTTTTCTTGTTTCCTGAGGTAGGCCTGTAGTGCTATGAACTTCCCTCTCAGAAGTGCTTTCGCTGCATCCCTTAGATTTTGTGTTGTTGTGTGTTCATTTTCATTGGTTTCCAGGAAGTTTTTAATTTCTTCCTTGATCTCCTCGGTAACCCGTTCATTGTTTAATAACATGCTATTTAGCCTCCATGTGTTCAAATGTCTTTGCATGTTCTTGTTGCTTTTGATTTCTAGTTTCATGCCATTGTGATCTGAGAAGATGCTTCATATGATTTCAATCTTCTTGAACTTGTAGAGACTTCGTTTGTGTCCTAACATGTGGTCTATCTTTGAGAATGTCTCATGTGCACTTGAGAAGAATGTGAATTCTGTAGTTTTGGGGTGTAATTCTCTGTAAATATTATTAAATCTATTTGGTCTAGTGCTTCATTTAGAGTCTCTGTTTCCTTGTTAATTTTTTGTCTAGAGGATGTATCCAGTGATGTCAGTGGGGTGTTGAAGTCTGTTGCTATGATTGTATTGCTGTCGATTTCTCCTTTGAAGTCCTCCAGAAGATTTTAAATATATTTTGGATGCTCCTATATTGGGTGCATATATGTTTACCAAGGTTATATCTTCCTGTTGGATAGATCCTTTTAATATTATGTAGTGGCCTTCTTTATCTCTAGTTATGGCCTTCATTTTGAAATATATTTTATCAGATATGAGTATTGCTACCCCAACTTTTTTTTCCTTTCTGTTTGCTTGGAAGATTTTTTTCCATCCCTTTACTTTCAACCTATGTGAGTCTTTTGTTGTGAGGTGGGTCTGTTGTAAACAATACATATGGATCATGCTTTCTTATCCAATCCGCTATTCTGTGTCTTTTTATCGGAGCATTCAATCCATTTACATTTAAGGTGATTATTGATATGTACTTATTTATTGCCATTTTTGTTTAGTGTGGTTCTATTTTCCTTTCTATTTCTTCTATTAATTACAGCAGTCCTTTTAACATTTCTTGCAGTGCTGGCTTGGTGCTAATGTATTCCCTTAGCCTTTTTTTTTTTTTGTCTGGGAAGCTCTTTATTTGACCTTCTATTTTGAATGATAGCCTTGCTGGGTAGATTAGTCTTGGGTTCAGATCCTTGTTTTTCATGACCTTGATTACTTCATGCCATTCCCTTCTGGCCTATAGTGTTTCTATTGAGAAGTCAGCTGATAGCCTTATGGGGGTTCCCTTGTAGGTAACCTGTTGCTTATCTCTTGCTGCCTTTAGGATTCTCTCTTTGTCTTTAATTTTTGGCATTTTAATTACTTGCCAAAAGTAATTCTTTAATTTAATTACTTTAATTACTTGTCTTGGTGTGGGCCTGTTTGGGTTCTTCTTATTTGGGACTCTCTGTGCTTCTTGAACTTGAATGCCTTCTTCCTTCACCAAATTAGGGAAAATTTCTGCCACTATTTCTTCAAATATATTCTCTAACCCTTGCTCATTTTCTTCTTCTTCGGGGACTCCTATGATGCGAATATTATTATGTTTCCAGTTGTCCCACAGTTCTCTTAAGCTGTCTTCCTGTTTTTTCATTGTTTTTTCCTTTTAGTTTTCTGATTGGTTGATTTTTTCTACCCTGTCTTCTAATTCACTGATCTGGTCCTCAGCTTCTTCTACTCTGCTGTTTAGTCCTTCCAATGTGTTCTTCATTTCTGCTATGTCATTCTTCATTTCCAATTGGTTTATTTTCAATATTTCTATGTCTTTGCTCATGGTGTTGATGTCCTTACACATGCTGTTGAGCTTCCTCAAGATCATGGCTCTGAATTCTAGTTCTGTTAACTTGCTTAACTCCATTTCATTTATCTCATCTTTGGTGGAGGTCTCTTGTTCTTTCATTTGGCATCTGTTTCTTTGTTTCACCATTTTGGCTATCTCAGTGGGTTTTGGAGCCTGCCAAATTTTCCCTGTGGATGTTGGTGTTGTGCTGTTTGTGGCTCCCTCTACTGGGTTTGGATGAGTGTGGGAGGACCCACGTTATACACCACTGTTAAGTCTTACTTTCCTGGGTAGATTTTCAAGCCCAGAAAAGGTTAAGTTATCCTCTAGCTTTTTGCGTAGAGGCTATTAGTCCCGGTATTTGAAGAGCCTTGGGTTCTCAGTTGAATGAAAACCTCCCTCAGGTGTTCAGCGTGAGAGGATTTCCTGAGGGTGGGGCAGATGCTGGTTGTTAATGAGCCTCAATTTGCATTTCAATGGCCCACCTGGGTGTGGCTGAATCTCCGAGGTAGGGGCTGCCACCTCTCCCCAGAGCCCTGGGAAGGAGTAAGATGGCCACCGTCCTGCGTGGCTGCAACTCAGCAAAAGCTCTGAGCGCCCTCCAAATCCCGAGTGTCCCCACACAGTTCCAGTCCAGTCCGCTCTCCCTCTGCTGGAGCCCAAGGTGAGTGGCTGTGGCTATTTTAGCACTCTGTCCCGGCCCTCTGCGCTGTGCAGCCGGCTTGGGCTTTCACCCTGAGGGCGGTGCTCACAGCTAAGACTTCTGCTGTCTGTGGGCTCCCAGCCCCCCTCTCGAGCCTCCGCAATCCTACCAGGATCGATTCAGTGTTCCTGGTTGTATGGTCCTTGCAAGCTGCTTTTCTGTTGCTTTTTCCCGACGATTTCAAAAAATATTATTTCTTCCAATGCATGAACACAAAATATCTTTCCATGTATTTGTGTCTTCTTCAATATTTTTCACCAGTGTCTTATAATTTTCAATATACAGGTCTTTGAAATCCTTGGTTAAAATGGATTCCTAGGTATTTTATTCTTTATGATGTTATTATAAAAGGGATTATTTTCTCAATTTCTCTTTCTGATAAATCATTATTAGCATATAAAAATTAAACAGAGTTTTTATATTTTTATATTGATTTTGTGTCCTGCAAATTTACTGAATTTGTTTTTTATTTCTCACAGATGTTTTGTGTGTGTGTGTGTGTGTGTGTGTTTGTGTGTGTGTGTAATCTTTAGTATTTTCTGTATACAGGATCATGTCATTTCAAAATAGAGACAATTTTACTTTTTCCTTTCTCATTTGGATTCCCCCTTTTTTCCAGACCTAATTACTCTGGATAGGGCTTCCAGTAATGTCTTGAATAAAAGTGGTAAAAGTGGGCATCTTTGTATTTTTCCTGATCTTAGAGGAAAAACTTTCAGCATTTTACTGTTGGGTATGATCTTAGCTGTGGGCTTGTCAAATATGGGCTTTATTATGCTGAAATACATTTCCTTTGTACCCAGTGTGATAAGAGTTTTTATCATGAAAGAATATTGGATTTTGTCCAATGCTTTTTCTTTATCTAGTGAGATAATCAAATAATTTGTATCTTTTATATTGTTAATGAGGTGTATCACATGGACTACCTATGGTTGTTGACCTATTCTTCTGTCTATTGATTTGGTTTATTATACTAGTTGATTTATGAATATTAAACCAATATTGAATTCCTGGGATAAATTTCTCTTTGTCATGGTGTATATTCCATTTTTCATATTGCTGGATTCTTTTTTTTTTTTTTATTATCCTCACCCGAGGACATTTTTTCATTTTTTGTTCAGATAGAGTGGGAGGGAGAGAGAGGAAGAGAGAGAGAGAGAAACATCAACGTGAAAGGGACACATGGAGTGGCTGCCACCCGCACGACCAACCAGGGCCGGGGACAAACTGCAACTGAAGTACATGCCCTTAGCGGGAACCGAACCCTGGTCTCTCTGGACCGCAGGCTGACGCTCTAACCACTAAGCCAAACCGGCCAGGGCTGGATTCTTTTTGTTAGTATTTTGCTGAGGATTTTTGCATTCATATTCATAGGAGGTACTGATCTATAGTTTGTTGTCTTCTGGTTCAGTACATTTAGAAGGAGTTGGAATGTGTTCTTCCTCTTCTAATTTTTGGAAGACTTTGTGAAGAATTGATATTAATTCTTCTTAAATGTTTAGTTGAATTCACCAGTGAAGCCATCTTGGCCTGGGTTTTACTTTGTAGGTTGTGATTTTATTAGTAATTTAATCACTTTATGTATTATAGGTCTATTTAGATGTTCTATCTTTCCTTGAGTCAGTTTTGGTAGTTAATAAATTTTTTTCTTTTCATGTATGCTATTTAATTTGGGAAGCATAAAATTGTTCATAATATTTCCTATACCTGTTTTATTTCCATATACTCAGTAATAATGTCCCCCCTTTCATTTCTGATTTTAGTAATTTTCTACATGTTTTTGGTCAAACTAGGTAAAGATTTGTCAACTTATTGATATTTTCAAAGAACCAAGGTTTGTTTTGTTGGTTTTCTGTATTGTATCTCTATTTATAGTTCATTAATTTGCACTCTACTATTTATTATATTCTTCTTGTGATTGTTTTAGGTTTTGTTTGCTGCCTTAATCACTGCCTTAATGTGGAACATTAGGATATCAGTTTGAGATCTTTCTTCTTTGTTTTTATAGCTACATGTACGTTTCCAGCTATAAATTTTCCTCTAAGCATTGCTTTAGCTGTATCCCATAAGTTTTACTATGTTGTTTTTTCATTTCTATTCATCTCAAAGTATTTATAATTTCCCTTTTGATATCTTCTTTGATTCATCAGTTCTTTAGAATTGTGTTGTTTAATATTGAATTTAACCAATTTTTTCTCTGTTATTGATAGCTGATTTTACTTCATTTTGGCTGGAGAACATACACTGTATGATTCCAAGCCTCTTAAATTTATTGAGGTTTATTTTATAGCCTCACACATGGCCTGTTTAGGAGAATGTTCCTTGTGTATTTGAAAAGAATGTGTATTCTGGTGTTGGGTACAGTGTTCTAGTGTTGGACCTAGTTGGTCATATCTCATATTTGTGGACCTTCTGATTAGTTGCTCTGTATGTGTTATTCAAAGTGGGATGTAGAAACATACAACTATTGTTGAATTGTCTATTTCCCCTTGACTTCTGTTATTTTTCCGCCATTCATTGATTCTTTCTTTTGCTGGTTCAAACCTACCATTGAACCCCTCTAGTAAAATTTTCATTTCAGTTATACTTTTTGTCAGGATAGAAAACAGGCCTTTTTTTGGTTATGATTTTTCCACAATTTATGAGACACACCTAGTAATTAAATATGGAGTTTGCTGGTGTCTGTAAATTCAAACCATATTTCTACACAAACATTAAGTACATAAGGGTTTGGCTCCCCCCCACATTCCCCTCCCTGATGTTTTAGCAAGTCCAGGATGATTCATACCAAAGAGCCTCTGATGAATAGAAAGTTCCCTTCCCCACCCTTTCAAACAGGTCTCCCTTTTCAGAACTCTTTGTAACCCCTTCAGACAAGACCCGCCCTTTGGTAACTTTCTTTGCTGTAGAGCATATCTTAAAGTCTAGAAAAGATGCTGACAAGGACACATCCTTCCTACATCTGCTGGACTGTCTCCTAGGAAACAAACCACCTGAGGCTTCTCAAGGCCTTTTCAAGGTGTCTCTTCACCTTCAACACAGTCACCTGCCTGCCCCAAATTGCCCTTTAGTCCCTAAAGCCCCCAATAGAAGAGCAACTCTCCGTTTCCTCCCTGCCCTTGTGTTGCCAGTCAGTGCCTGAGTCCTTCCCCTGATGACGGGGAAAGTAAATCAACGTCCTCCTTTCCCTCCCTCTTCTCTCTGTTGTGAATTCTTTCACAAGCCTGGGTCACCGGCCAAACCCTAACACTTTTCAACTTGAGAATTTCTAGTTTGTTCTAAAAAGTAACTTCTCTCTGTATTGACTTTCTCTATTTGATGAGCTACTGTCATCATAACTTCTTTTATTTTTTAAAATAGTAATTTCCTTCAGTCCTTGAAACATATTTATAATTGCTGCTTTGAAGCCCCATCTTCATGTCCAATATCTTGGCTCTGTCACAGGTAGTTACAGTAAACTGAATATTTTTAAGTATATGGGTCACACTTTCCTGTTTCATTCTATGTCTTGCAGTTTTCATATAAAACTATTTGAAATCCTGTGGTGCAGCAACTCTGGATAGTGATTTACCTTCTGCTTTTCTAGGGCTCGATTTGCTGTTGTTTGCATGTTTGTTAGTGACTTGGCTGGACTCTCCTGGTGAAGTGTATTTACCCTGCAGTGTGAAACCTCTGAGGTTGCTCCTTAGAAGTTGTAGCCTTGGGATGTCAACTGGGATGAGAATAGTTTTCACAGTACTCTCCTTGACTGTCCCTTTCCTTAATCTCTCTGTTAATCTGTGTGTCTCTCTTGGTATTACACCCAGCTGTTAGGCCTAGTGATTGCTCTCTTGTTTTTGACAATGCCTTTGGGCATAAATGCTCCACAGTCAGATATAATTAAATTTCGTTTCCTTTGCAGGGGTGATTTTTTGTGGCCAGTCTTTCAGGTTTTCTCTGACCTTGGAAGGATACATTGTACCTGTCTTTTTCCTGGTTCTCTCTGGTAAACCTGCTGGCCTGTGGTCTCTCTTGTAGCTCCTGTAGGATTACCAATCTCCTCTAAATTGCTTACCATTAAAATCTTCACTATTTCAAGAGTACCCTTTGAATTTTTCACACTCTGCTTCAAATCCAGTCATTTCCTTTGAGGAGAGCTTTGGAGTTCTCTGTAATTGTGGACTTCTTTTCCTCCTGAACAAAATCTCTGAGTCTCAGCTCTGGGCTCTGAGCAGGGGATGGTTGCCTCCGGTCTTCTCAACCTGCGCCTTGGAACATGGAACCTCCATCATCCGAGGGAGCTGGAGTGTGGGCAGCTGGGGTCCCAGTAATCTTAGCCTGTTGTGCCCGGAATTGAGTTTCTATGCTATGAATAGGGACGCAGTAGGGTGCGGCAGGCTGTACTCGGCAGTTTAGTCCTGCAACTCAGAGTGAAAGGGCACGAGAAATGCTGCCAGCCTGCCTCACTGGTAACATAGCGGACTCCTGACGGGTAACTGAGGGGATCCGGAGCCTCATCCTTTTGACCACATCTGCACAGAGTGGAGTTTCCTGCAGGCTGAGCTGAAGGTGAGTTGGGGAGGGAGGAAGGAAGTCATGGCCCAAGTCCCACACAGACTCTCACTCTTCCTACTAAGAAGTAGTAGTTTTTAGGAAAATGAACAATTCTTCATTTGCTGCCAGTAGTTTCAGATTGAACGTTGGCTACAGTGCCCGCTCCCCTCATCAGCCTTCCTGCTGACTACATGGATTTCGTATAGTTTAGCTTTCCCTTTGTCTTGTTCCTTATTGGTGTTGGATGAAATATTGCACACTGGGGGCCTTGGTGACAGCTGCCATTACCTTGCAGATTGCTGTCTTTATCTGGAGTCTGTGGCTTTCCACTCACTGCAGACATGTTATACCTGCAGAAGACAGGAGAGATGCAGGTGTCTCCTCGTCTGCAATAGTCATTCATGGCCTCTCACAGCTCAGACCCAAGTCCTTTCATTCTCATTTTCAAGTCCTCACCCTCATGTGAACAATATTAAAAATCAATTAGTCCACCCAACTGTTGACCCACCAGTTCAGCTGTCAGATGGTCATTGTTAGAATGTGAAAGACCGCAACATCTGTCAGCCCCGGCTCCAACGTAGAGCAGAGTTTGTTTTGTTTGGCTCAGGTCCGAGTCCAAGTGCTCAGTGCTGTGCTTGCTGTGAAGAAGGGACTGGGGAGGGTTTGGAGACTCACAGGAAAACCCTCGGTTCATCCTCAGGCCACACCAGCCCAGAGGGCTCTAATCAGATCCTGAGCACAGTTTTCGGTTTCTTCTTGGCCCAGCCTTCTCCTCCCCCCCGACCATTTCAGGAGGTACAAACAAGCGGATGTGGGCCCCGTAACCTAGCCTTTCTGGCCCAGCTGTGACCACACCTTTAAGTGAAGAGTAAACAGAATCAGGAGGTCGGGAGCAGGAGAGGGCTGTGGTGCGGTAGGGTGCATGATTTCCTGTGCACACGTGATTTACTGTAGATCTTCCTGTAGCTCATTTCTTGGAAACGGAGGAGATTATCAGAAACAATTAAATCTATTGTGCAGTGATATGCTGGGATACACATTAATATGTCACTTATTGAGGATATTTATAGCTATTTTCAGTAGTCACTAAAGCACTTAAGACGTGGATTCTCTCCTGGGGCCTCCAGAAAGATCAGCCCTGAGACCTTCATTTTGTCTCCATGAGACTCATTGCAGGCTCCTGACCTGCAGACTCTAAGGGCATTGACGGGCCTTGTCTCAGGCCACTGACCCTGGCAGTTTGCTGCGGCAGCAATAGGCAGCTGGTGTCGCAGGTCCACGGCTCACGTTGGGAAGAGTCAGGACGGTTGGAGGATCCGGCCCTCTCACCCCCTGTCAATATCTCTGCAGTGTCGTCACAAGTTTGAGCCTGGAGTGTATCTAGGCCACAGCTGCCCCTGTCTGGGCCTGGGCTGGGAGTAGGTAGGAATGTTGGGAAGGGAAGTTGCATCTACTCCCCAGGTGCACGTTTACTCACCAGGTCGGGCAGACTTTCAGTCTTGCAAGAACCCTGTGAGACACAGCGCTGTGTGGTCACTGGAAGGCTGCCCCAGGCCTCCTCTCCTCTGTTCCCCTTGGCTCCCCGTGGTTTAGACCCTCTGGCTTTGTACCTGTCTTGTTCATTCTGAATGAGTCACGTGAGCCCCTGCTGAAAGACTAGACTGAGGACCCACATTGTACCATCACTGGGAGCACCAAGGATACACCAAGGCACACGCCCGACTTTCTTCCTCTGGAATCCCCTCCCCTCCCCCATCTCCCACTGCACCAGGGAACATGAGCAGACCCTGTGCCTGGCTTTCTGGGCAAGATTCAGGTCATTTAATAAAGGCCTTGGGGCCACAGCTGGAACCCAAACATTGTAAATAGCTTTTGAAATTTCAGTGCAAGAGCGGGCACATGGAGGATAAGGATTCAACTTGATGAATCTGAAGCCCCCACCAAATTAGGGGCAGTATTACTGTCTCCTTAAGGCCAACTTCCTCCACTGGCTCCACCCAATCTGAGCTTCCTGGCTCAGTGGGTTCAGAACCTACAAACATGTTCTCCTCACAGTTAGAGCAAGAGCACCAGCTCAAGGCGCTGCTTTGGAGAAAACCCGAGAACGCATCAACTCATTGAAAAAGGTGAGTCTGGTGAGAAGCGTCCCCGAGGGATGGAACTGTGAGGGCAGTAGGTCCAGGGGTGTGAGGGGTGGGTTCTGGTCCGAGGAGGGACCAGGTACTGTGCCAGCAGCACAGCGGGGCAGGGGTACTGTCAGAGGGGGGCTGAGGGTAGGGAGGGGAGTCAGGAGTTATTAGCACAATGTCACACGTCTCCCCTTTAACAGGACACATTGGTGCTGACTGGTCACCTGCATGCATTTGCTGTCCTGATGGACACTGAGGCCTGCCTGACACGCCTTCCTGTTCCCTGGACAGGAAATGAGTGTCCACAAGGCAGGTCTCTAGAGCTTGAAAGCAATTTAGAGACCACCCAGGTGAACTCCTCTTTAAGGAAAAGGAATCAGGACCCCAGGGAGTGTGGGGACTCTCCAGGGGTTGGCCACGCCAGTAAGGGCTGAGGTAATCTAGAATGCAATTGGCTGACTCCTCCCCAATATTTAGCAGAGAGAAGCTGTGACCCCGATAGTGTGACATGAAGTGAGGAGGTGGTGTCGTGGGTAGAGGGTCGGCAATTCTGCAGGGACAGTGCGTGGGAAACCCTCCTGTTAACTTCCCGAGTCCAGGCTTCCTACCAGTTCTCCATTCTGGAAAGAGTGTGGCCGCTCTCCCCTGCCCTCCCTCGATCTAGCTCCGATTCCCTGGGATTCTAGAATCAGGGGCCTGAGGAGAACCCGAGAAGAGGCGGTTGGAGCAGTGGTTAGGACGGAAGGCGGTAGTCAGACAGACTGAACTGGACCCCTGTTCTGTCCAATACCTGTGAGCACGTGACCTTGGGCAAGTGTCTCAGCATTTTCAAGCCACATCAGTGTCCTCATTTAAAAGGTTAAAAAAATAAAATCAGCTTTCTGCAGGCAATTTTGGGGGAGTAAACGAGATAAAGTACAACACATTTAGCGGGTGCTTGGTGTAGAGTATTCAGTGGTGGTTTATTACACACAGGCTCAATGTTTGATTGTGGGAAACATTTCACTTGTTCACAGCTGAAGGGAATAATACCGGGAGCTGCCATGTGCCTGCACGGAGCTCCCACGGCTGTCAGCTGATGCCCATCTTGTCTCAGCCACACCCCCTCTCCCACCACCCACAGTGTTTTGAAGCAAATATCAGACATTATCCAGTTTATCAGTAAATATTTGAAACCATTTTTAAAATATTACCATAATCAGCCCTGGCTGGTTTGGCTCAGTGGTTAGAGCTTCGGTCGGCCCTCAGAGCGAAGGGTTGCAGATCCGATGCCCAGTCAAGGGCATGTGCCTGGGGAGCAGGTTTGATCCCCGGCCCCGGTGGGGTCCTGCTGGAGGCTACCAGTCGATGAGTCTCTCTCACATCGATGTCTCTCTCTCTCTCCCTTCCACTCTATCTGAACACCAATGGAAAATATTCTTGGGTTAGGATTTTTAAAAATTACTATAATCAGACTTCAAAAAGCAACTAGAATTAAAAAAATAATTACCAGTTGGATTCAGATTTCCCTGAATGTCTCATAATTTAAAAAATTGTTTGAAGTTCGATCCAAATAAGTTTCATAAATCACAATCGTTTGATATCTCTTAAATGTAACTTAATATCTGGGTTCCCAACCTTCCCTGTTTCTTTTTGGGAAATTTCTCAGTGTGAGAAAGGGGAAGTTTTTTGTCTCCAGAACCAGTCAGGGTACATTTTGTGGATTACATCCTCAGGGTGGCATTTCACCTGCTGGTCCAGTCCCTGTGCTCTGTGTGGGTTTCCATTCAAGGAGAGACTTGATGAGATTCAGGTGTGACTGTTTTCTGGTGAGAATACTTCACAGGGGCAGCTGTCACCTTCCATCAGAAGGCACATCCTGTTTGGCTGTCTCTCTGTCTGTGACATTAATCGATCTTAATGATTGCCTTAGTTTCATTAAGGGTCACAGATGATGATACTGAAATTCTAGCATTGTTCCTTTATTAGATGGAGTAGTTTTATATAAAAAAGTGCCCCTCCACCATCCTCTCGTGTCCATGAGGTACAGGTGTATACGAACGACAATACAAATGCTCGATTCTTTCCCTTTATTTGTCAATGTTCAGACAATGAGATGCTTCCCTAGCAGACTCCAAGGGAGCGACTGACTACTTTTGAGAAGAAGACATTGTTAGAATTTCAAGATATATGACATATTTCTATTCACTGGGATTATTATCGAGGCCCATATTGTGTCATCTTTGTCCAGTTGCATTCTCTCTAAGTTGGCTCTTAAGTCAATTTGATAAGATCCTAGTGATTTTTGGGAGCATCCTGGCTTTTTAGTTGACAAGAGAGTGTAGACTCAACTCAAACGTCCTGACTAGACTTAGAATCAGTAGTTTATTCTTGGAGCCCTACTTTTCTGGTGGGAAATGACATTTGAAGGTCACCCTCTGGGCACTAAGATGCTCATTGTCACTGGGCTCATTATTATCTCTGTTCCTTTCCCATGGACTTCACAACTCCACACACACACACACACACACACACACACACACACACACAACTAAGATTAGGATTTGTGAAACCAATTAGAGTTTTATATTTCCATGTTTTGATTTTTGTTGTTGCTACCTGAAGGTATATCCACTAGAGATGGACAGTGACATGACTGCACTTTCAGTTCTCTTGGACCAATTCCTTTGTGGTTCCTCCACCACACAAAATACAATTTGGTTTGTATGTTTCCTTTGGTTTTGGTTTTAGTATTTTAAAATATAATTTCTGTGGTATAATATGTAAAGTACCTACATGGTTTTAAGATAAAATCTATGAAATCCAAGTGTATCCAAGATGTGCGGTTGGCTTCCAGCTCCATCCCCGTCCCTCGGCCCTGCTTCTCCCATCCCCATATAAGTAACGTTCTGATGGTTCAGTTTTCAGATTATCCTGCTACTGCCTTTTCATATGTATGAAAAAATATGCATATTATATTTTATATATATAGTTCACATTCCTCCTTTTAAAGAAATGGTAAGTAAACTCTCCATTAATTTCTTCACTTTGTTATTTTCACTTGATGATATGTCCTGGGGATCTCTCCACAGGGGGATGGACGCATCTATTCCTTTCACAGTTGGATTGTCCTTCACTGTGTGAATATACCTCAGTTTACTCAACCAGTCCCTACTGATGGCCATGCGATAGGATTTTGGTCCTTTGCTGTTACAAAAAATGATGCCATGAATAGCCTTATGCATCAATTTCCTGTGTTTTTGTCAGTGTAGTTCAAGGATAAATCTGAAACTGGGGGTGGACAATCAAAGGGGAAATGGATATGTGCTTTTGCAGGATAGTGCTGAGTTCTCTGTAGGGTTTGGATGGTTTTTCCATCCTCACCAGCCAAGCAGGAGAGGACTGCTTCCCCCAGACCTTTGCCAACAGTTTATGCCAGCAAACATTTGGGTTTTTGTCAGTGCTGGAGGCGAGACATAGTTCTCACCTCCGAAATAGAGGTGTAATTTTTATTTATATTATGTAGTTATTTTACTTTCTGTGTTTGATTTATTTTTTCTATTATGAGTATATTTTAATGTCTTTTGATATTTTCAGGCACATTTAAATTTCTTTTTCTCTGAATGTTTATTCCCATCACCTGCTCCATTTTCTTTCTTTCTCTTGTTTTTTGTTTTTTTTGTTTATCCTCACCCAAGGATAGTTTTCCATTGATTTTTTAAAGAGAGAGTGACAAGTGGGAGGGAGGGAGGGAGAGAGACAAACATCGTTGTGAAAGAATACATAAATTAGATGCCTCTCACATGCACCCCAACCGGGGCTGGGGATCCCACCTGCAAACCAGGTGCGTGCCCTTGAGAGGAAATCAATCCCAGGACCCTTTGGTGCACGGGACGATGCTCTAACTACTGAGCCAGGCCGGCCAGGGCATCTTGCTCCATTTTTTATCCAGTTGTTGGTCTTTGGTTTCTGTACTTTTTGATTTTTTTTGTATAACAGGAAAATTCACCCGCTTTTAGTAAGTTGGAAAATGTTTCTCTCACTAGCTTGACATTTGTGCTTTAATTTGTTTATGATGTTTTTTGTCTCACATTGTCTGAGATTTTTATGTAATCACACTTATTAGTTCTTTTCCATACTCTATTTCAAATCTTAGAAAGATTTTCCCTACCCCTAGGTTACAAAACATTTACTCCCACTTTTTTCCTATTGTTTATATGAATTAGTATTGTTCAGTTAACGTCTACTTGGAATTGGAATGGCATGAGGCAGTGGATGCATTTTATCCTTTCTGTGTGGTTACGCAGTTACCCCAAAGTTGCTGCAGTAGTCCATCCTTTCCCCACTGATGTGAGATGCTGCCTTACTGACTCCAGCTGTAACATAATGAACTGAATGGCATATCAATGAATGCAGTACGATTAATTAGGTCTAAATGTCAATTTTCTGTTTTGTTTCACTATTCCCTCTGTTCGTGCACCAATATCACACTGCTTTAATCACAGAAACTAAGATGCTTCATTCCCTCCTGGTTCTTTGTCTTGATGGTACTGGATAATTTTCTTTTTTTCTTCTTCCAAATGTACTTTATAGTACACTATTTAACTTGATAATCCACTATTTTTATCACCTGCATGAAAAAAAGGTGATGACAAAAATTTTAGCTTTTAGTTGCACAAAATCATGTTAGAGAAGCATCTATTTTTTCTTCATCCCAAAACTTTATAATCCATCATTTTAAATTTATAATCCAGTATTTACTTGATAATCCACTCTTTCTCACCTACAGGAAAAAAAGGTGATGACAAAAATTTTTTAAATGTGCAGGTATATAAGATCACATTAGAGAAGTATCTATTCCAATTTATGGAATGCTTTCAACAGGGTCAGTGTTGAAATCGGTCAAATGTCTTTTCTTCATCTAGGTAATTTGCTTCTTTACCTATCAATGGGATGTGTTTAACAATCAATTTTCTCATATTGAACCGTCCTAGTATTTCTGAAATATATCACACTTAATCCTTTTTTTAGTGGATAGTAATTTATTTAGGACTTTTGTATTAATATTTCCAAATGAGACATGTTTGTAGCTTTATTCATTGGTGAAATCATTGTTGGCCCTTGGGATCAATATTACACTTGATTCATAGAGAGAATGGAAAGATTTCCCCCCCCTTTTTTTTTTATATGATCAGGAACAGCTCGCATAGCTTTGAGATGATCGGATCCTTAAAGGTTTAAGTGAGTTCCCCTATGAAATCATCTGGACTTTGTCCGTTTTTGTTGGAAAACTGCTCTATTATTTCTTCTATAGTAATTGGACTGTGTCCTCTCTGCTCTTACTGCGATCAGTATGAATAATAGGCCATTACCAATTTTCAGGGAGGAAAAGAATGAAGAAAGAGGGTTGGGAATGACTTCCACTTAGCTAAGTTAACCCTATTCCCCTCTCCTTCCCTTCCTTAAGGTGTTGAGGATACCTGCACCCCAGGTCCTGTTGATATGAACATGGCTGGCCTTCAGGACAACACTCTGAGGATTGTCCTGGTGGGAAGAGCTGGAAGTGGGAAAAGTGCGATAGGAAACACCATCCTCGGGAGAACAGAATTTAATCCTGAAAGTTCTGCCCAAGGTGATATCAAGAGCTGTCAAAAAGCACAAAGGGTCTGGAAGGGGAGGAACCTTCTTGTCGTGGACACCCCAGGGCTCTCTGACACCGAGGAGACACTGGCGACCACCTGTGTGGAAATCAGCCGGTGTGTCCTTGACTCTCACCCTGGGCCTCACGCCATCATCCTGGTTGTGCCGCTGGGCCGCTTCACGGAAGAGGAGCAGAGTACGGTTGAACTGATCAAGACCATCTTTGGGAAGCCAGCCATGAAGCACATGATCATCCTGTTCACTTGCAAAGATCAGTTGGAGGGTCAGAGGCTGAGTGACTTTTTAGCAGAGGCACAGGTGGACCTACAAAGGCTCGTCAAGAAGTGTGGGAACCGATGCCTGGCCTTCAGTAACAGCCCACGTGCATCCGAGGCTGAGAAGGAAGCTCAAGTGCAGGAGCTGGTGGAGCTGATAGAGGAAATGGTGCAGGGGAACCGAGGCTCTCACTTTTCTCATGACATCTACAGGGACGTGGGCAAAAAGCTGAAACGTAAGACAGAGGCCTTGAAAATAATCTATGCTGATCAATTACAAAAGGAAATTAAGCGAGTATAAAAGATATATGCTCAGGAATAAATATGGTAGGAAGCAAGGGAGGAAAAAACTAGAATCCCTAAACATGAAATATGCTGAACTAATTAAAAGTATAGCCCGGCCGGTGTGGCTCAGTGATTGAGCGTCGACCCATGCGGTTGCCGGTTCGATTCCCAGTCAGGGAACATGCCCAGTTTGTGGGCCAGGTCCCCAGTGGGGAGCATGCAGGAGGAGGCCAATCAATGTTCTCTCTCATTGATGTTTCTATCTCTCTCTTTCTCCCCCCTCCTCTCTCTCTAAAAATCAATAAAGAAAAAATATTTAAAAGTATAAAGGAAGCCCTGGCTGGATTGGCTCAGTCATTAGAGCGTCGGCTGGAAAATCAAACAACCATTTGATTCCCGGTCAAGGGCAAGTACCTGTGTTATAGGTTCGATCCCCAGCCCCAATCAGGTAGTGCGGGAGGTGACCTACCAATGTGTCTCTGTCACATTGATGTTTCTCTCTCTCTCTCTTTCTCCCTCCCTCCCTTCCACTCTATCTAAAAATCAATGGAAAAATATCCCTGGGTGAGGATTAACCAAACAATAAAATAACATAAAAATAAGGAAAGAAGCTGAAAGGAATATCTTTGCAGATGTTGTACATGTGATTTGGAAGATGCTTAAAAAATATGGCTTCTGTTTTGGACACGACACTTTAGTCGTCCATCTCTTCCCCATTGATGTGAGATGCTGCCTCACTGACTCACTGTAGCGTAATGGACCCTAAGGAATGTCAGTGAGCGCAGTATGAGCAATTTGGTCTGTTTCTGAATGTTCTGTTTCCGTTCACTGTGGTCTCTATTGGTGCACCAACATCATTCTGCTTTAATCACAGAAACTGTGATGCTTGACTCCTGGGTGAGCTGGTCCTCCCTCCTTGTCCTTTCTCTTGATGGTGCATGATAATTTTTTCTATTTCTTCATCCAAATAAACTTTATAACCTACTCTTTAACTTTATAACCCACTATTCCTCACCTGAATGAAAAAAAAGGTAATGACAAAAATTTTAACTGTATAGTTATATAAAATCATGTTAGAGAAGTATCTATTTTTTCTTCACCCCAAAACTTTAAAATCCACTATTTAATGTCATAATCCACTCTTTCTCACCTATAGATAAAAAAATGTGATGACAAAAAATTTGAAATTTATAGTTATATAAAATCATGTTACAAAACTATGTATTAATTCCAATTTTATAGAATTATTTATACAGGGGTCACTGTTGAATTCAGTCAAATGTCTTTTCTTCATCTAGGTAATTTGCTTCTTCACCTATTAATCATTAATAATTAATGGGATGTGTTGTAACAATCAATTTTCTCATATTGAACCATCCTAGTAGTTCTGAAATATATCACACTTAATCATGGTGTATTACGTTTTTTTAGTAGATAATAAATTTATTTAGCATGTTTGTATTAATATTTCCAAATAAGACACATTTGTAGCTCTATTTATTTGTAAATCTTTGTTAGCCTTTGAGATGAGTATTACACTTGATTCATAGACAGAACTGAAAGATTCCCCTTTTTTGATATGATCAGGAACAGCTCGCATAGCTTTGAGATGATCGGATCTTTAAAGGTTTAAGTGAGTTTCCTGTGAAAGCACCTGGACTTGTCCTCTTCTGTGGGAAAACTGCCTTATTATTTCTTCCTTAGTAATTGGACTGTGTCCTCTCTGCTCTTACTGTGATCAGTATGAATAATAGGCCATTACAAATTTCAGGGAAGAAAGAATGAAGAAAGAGGGTTGGGAATGGCCCCCACTTAGCTAAGTTAACCCTATTCCCCTCTCCTTCCCTTCCTTAAGGTCTTGCGGTTACCTGTATCCCAAACTCTGTTGCTGTGAACATGGCTGGCCTTCAGGACGACACTCTGAGGATTGTCCTGGTGGGAAGAACTGGAAGTGGGAAAAGTGCGATGGCAAACACCATCCTTGGGAGAAAAGAATTTGATTCTAGAATTTCTGCCCATGCTGTTACCAAGAGCTGTCAGAGAGGAATGGTAGCCTGGAAGGGGAGGAAGCTTCTTGTCGTGGACACCCCAGGGCTCTTTGACACCAAGGAGACACTGATGACCACGTGTGAGGAAGTCAGCCGGTGTGTTCTCTTCTCCTGCCCTGGTCCTCACGCCATCATCCTGGTTGTGCGATTGGACCGTTTCACGGAGGAGGAGCAGAAAACGGTTGAACTGATCAAGACCATCTTTGGGAAGCCAGCCATGAAGTACATGGTCATCCTGTTCACTCGCAAAGATGAGTTGGAAGGTAGGAGTCTGAGTGAATTTTTAGCAGATGCACAGGGGGACCTAAAAAGGCTCATGGACGAGTGTGGGAACCGATGCCTGGCCTTCAGTAACAGCCCACGTGCATCCGAGGCTGAGAAGGAAGCTCAAGTGCAGGAGCTGGTGGAGCTGATAGAGGAAATGCTGCGGGGGAACCGGGGCTCTCACTTTTCTAACGACATCTACAGGGACGTAGAAGAGAAGCTGAAAAGTAACACAGAGGCCTTGAAAATAATCTGTGATAGTCTATTACAAAAGGACATTATGCTAGTAAAAGACCAATATTACCGGAACGAAATATCTGAGCAAGAATTAGAGGAAAAAATAAAATCCATAGAGAGAAAATATGAGAAAAAAATTAGGGAAGAAGCTGAAAGGAATATATTCAAATATATTGCAGCTAAGATTGAGAAAATGCTTTCAAGCATATGGCATATGTTTTGGAAATGATGTAAATTTTATTTTTTCTTCCTAATTTACTATGATTTGTTAATGTGGTGGATGGTATTTTCCAGTGATGGCTGTAACAATATGTTCTATCTTAGCTTTTCTTCTTGTATCTGAGCTTGTTATTCCTTCTGTTGAGTTATCAGGTCTGTGCCCCCTACCTTGCCATTCCCCGGACTTTGTCACTGCTTTGGAAAGTAGTGGGTGGTTGTGACTCCTCACGCTGGACAGGGAGAATGCCTCCTTGCTCTGTGGGGTACGTGCCCCTGGCTGAGCCACCAAGCTGTGAGGAAGCCCAGGTTGCCCATCGAGAGGCCACATGAAGAGGACTTGAAGTCACTGGCCCGCTCCCCTGGCTGGTCTTCCATCTGCCAGCAGAAGCACCTTGCCAGCTGAGCAAGTGAGACAACATGGAAGCCGACTCTCCCGCTGCCAACTGAGCCCCCTCCGCTGAAGCCGCAAAGGCAAAGATGAGCCTCCCCCCGCGTCCTGCCCAGGTTGCAGATTCATGAGAACAATAAATGCTTGTTGTTGACTTAAACCACGAAGCTTTGGGATGGTTTGTTGTATAGGGATAACGAACCAGAAGCATCTTCCCAGCTCATTCCCCACCAATCCCACAATGCCAACAAATTTAAGAAGTTATGCCCTGGCGGGTGTGGCTCAGTGGGTAGAGTGTCAACTGTTCATAGAAGGGTCACAGGTTGAATTGCCAGTCAAGGGCACGTACCTGGGGTGCAGGTTTGATCCCCAGCATGGTTGGGGGTGAGTGTGGATGCAACCAATCAATGTGACTCTCTCACATCAATGCTTCTCTCTCTCACTCTTTCTCTCTTTCTCACTCTCCCTCCCTTCCACTCTTTCTAAAAATCAATGGAAAAAATATCCTTGGGTAAGGATTAACCAAAAAGAAAAAAAAAAAAAAAATTCCCCTGCAAAGCTGATAAATAATAAAAAGGATGAAACACCCTCAGGACAAGGCCTCAATGTGCGCTAGCTCTGGAGCAGGCCCATGGGCCTCCCGGGCATGACATTTCCATTTCTTCCTAAACTCGAAGGGTCCCCACGAGAGGCTTTCCACCAGGGAAGCAGTGGGTAGTGGCAGTCAACCTGGGCTCCCCCTCGATCCTCTCTTTAAGGCCCCATTTTCTGGGACTCCCCAGTGAGCTGAAGCAGCTTGGCGCATTCTGTCCTGTAAGGTTTCAGGAGCCAAAGGAGCCCCGCCTAGGCTCTGTCCTGTTGTTTCTTCTATCCTCAGCCCTTCCTTTGTGTCACTGTCCCCAGCTTTAATAGACATACTCTCAGAATCACCTGGACGTGTGCTGTGACATCTTTCCTGCACCAAGTCAGGAAGCACACACGAGAGCGGACCTGAGGCAGACCCGCTCTGGGCCCGTCCCTGTGGGATCACACAGGGCCGTCTGGAAGTTGATAAACTCTCTTATTGTTTCCTCCCTTTCCTTTATTAGGTGCCATCCTACAATGTCCCTGACTGTAACTTAAAAACCTCCTCTGTGCCAAGTAGTTTTCCTTTGCCTCTGCAGATCCACACTTCCCCCTCCTGCACCCCAGCTCTTCCCCCAGGAGGCTGATCCACGTGGATCATGTTGTCACCAAACACAAGAGGTTGTCCACTGGGGGTGTCACATTCCAGAAGGAGACATGGCTGTCACAGAGGAGTTTCATTTACTTGCAGCAATTCAAGGAGATGGGGGATTCATATCCAAAGTGCTGTCCCCTAAAGAGAGGCTCAGATGGCTTGTACATACTGTTGGGTCAGTTACACATTGATTTCTTCTTTGCAGTTGTCTGCACTTACCCTGTTGAGTTCCCCTCAAGCTCATCCTGTTTACAGCTGGTCTCCAAAATACTTTTGAGCTCTTGTCAAGCTCATGATGTTTACAGCTTGTCTGCTACATTTTAACATTTAGCAAGAATAGCATTTAGTAAGAATGGCCCAGATCTTTTTATTTTTTTATATTTTTCATAATTGATTTTAGAGAGAGAGAGAGGAAGGGCGAGGGAGAGATAGAAACATCGATGAGAGAGAGCATCAACTAAGAATGGGCCAGACCTTGAGACCCTGGCCTATCTAACATCAGTGGGATCTCCGGCTGTCTGACTTCTGCTTGGCTTCTGCCAATGGGAAGTCCAAGCAGGAGATCTCTTCAGGGTGAAAAGCAAGGTGGGGGTATTTGTTCTCCTGCCTCTCTCCCTGCAAGGTCATCTCTGACTACCTGCAACCTAAGCTGAAGGTCACACCTTCTCTACCCAACTCTCCTTCTGGGCTCCAGTTCTCATTCACCCCCTTAGAGTTAGGGTGTAAGGTCCTCACTGTTTGCAGCAGTCTCCCCGGTCACTTGCATACTCTGGGTCCCCAGCTTGTAGGAAACCCCTGCACTTGACTTTCCCCCAAGTTCCTAATCAGAGTGGGCCATCTCTGCTGCTAGAATCCTGACTGAGAAATCTTAATGATATCCATCCATTCTCTTCTCGTTCAGATATTCCCCGATTTTTATTATTCTTTATAAAAATTCCCTCTTGTGTTTTCTGAAAGCAGAAACATCTCTCCTGACAGCTGAAATCATTATCCAAACAGAATGGTGTGTTCATACCTGATGAGTCTGCTAAGGTATCCTCTTCACTAAATCACATGAGAATACAAGTCAATGCTGAGTGATCACACCCCCAACCCAGGGGACTTCCTAAGTCAATGGCTCAGGTCCTGGGGTTCTGGGTGGAGAAAGTTGTCCCTGATTTGGGGAATTGTTGTCTGAACCGGTGTTTTCTCTGGCATGTGAGTATTGTTGCTATGGCATCTGAGACAGCAGCCACCGAATGAGCCACCTCCATGCTAGTGAAGCCCCTTCTGACTTCTCAGGGCACTGCCGAGGGGGAGGGCAGATGAAACTGTGAAAGCCGGTCAGCAGTGATGGAACGTTGGTGATAGATGGGACAAGGGTCTCCCGTCTGTGCAGTTCTGAATGCTAAAAATGTAGTTCAGGATTTTGCAGGGCAGCTCTAGGGGGATGACCCAGGACTGGTAAGTTCAGCCAGCTACCAAGAAGAAATGAATGTGTAATTAACCAAGCGGTGTTTATAGCAATGGTAAGTCTCCCTTAGGAGAGGCAGAGCTTTGGAAATTATTGCCCTGTCATCGCTACTTGTCACAAGTGTCTTTGGCTTAGACACTCAGAGCAGTAAACCCATTGTGTGCTGTCACCCTGGGGAGGTCATGGAGAAGATGTGAGCTCCAGGTTGACTGGAAAGCGGGACCCAGGCTATTGGAGGCTGCCCTCCACCCATCTGTGGAATGTGCATGCAGCTTGCCTTTCCCCTCCCCAGGGGCTTCCTCAAGGACACAGCCTTGACACAGTAACATGTTGCTGAGACCATCTGGATGGTGTACGTGACTCAGCCCAGCTAAGTCCTGTTTACTAATGTATCAGATCTGGCAGGCAGGTGCAGAAAATATTTGTCCTCGCGCCACCCAAGACCAGCCTTGTAAGGTGGTTCCCTGGCTGTTCAGCTGCCACCTACCCACCTGCAGAGGTCTGCCTCTTTCCTGGGTCTCTCCCTGCCCTCCATATGGGGGTTGCTTCCACATTACTCCTGGGGGTTTCGAACAAACATACTTATTTATTTTTCTGGGATAAACACAGTAACTTAATCTTTTTTTATTTATTTGTTTCCTTTAAAAAAAAATTTTTTTTATCCTCACCGGAAGGCATTTTTACATTTATCTTCAGATAGAACAGGAGGCAGAGAGGGAGGAAGAGCGAGAGAGAAACATCGATGTGAGAGAGACACATCGACTGGTTGCCACCCACACAACCCCATCCGGGGCTGGGGACAAACTGTAACCGAGGTACGTGCCCTTAGCGGGAACCGAACCCGGGTCTCTCTGGACCGAGGGCCGATGCTCTAACCGCTGAGGCAAACTGGCCAGGGCTTATTTGTTTGCTTTTTATTGAATTTATTGGAGTGACACTGCTTAACAAAATTATACAGGTTTCAGGTGCCCAATTCTACAACAGATCCTCTGTGCCCCGGATTGTGTGTGCACCACCCCGTCAGGTCTCCTCCCTCAGATTTCTGTCCCTGCACCCTCCTCCACCTCCCCAGCCCATCCCCACATTCACCACACTGTCGTACGTGTCCATGAGATTTTTTCTCTTTAATTTTTTCTTCTTTGCTCAGTCCCTCCACCCTCCCACCCAGCCCCCCAAACCCACCCCTGACAGCTGTCAGCCTGCTCTCTCTTAGTCTGTCTCTAACCAACATCTGCTTTAAAAGAGCAGTCTCCTCTCTGTTTATAAACAAATATAAAGTGGAGTATCTAAGGCAATGGTGCTCAAGTTCTTTCTTCCTGTGGAGAAGCACCATGAGCTTCTAAAGTTCTTCCTCATTTGGGATTTGAAATCAACAAATGGCCATTTTGCAGAAAATCGTGGTCATTCTGTCCTGCGAAGAGATCTGAGATCTCAGCTCTGAGTCTGGGTCTCAGCCTCTCCCGTGTCACCCAGGAAAGATTGCCCTGCATGTCTGTGCACAGCACACAGTGGTTCCGATGGGGAGCCGGTGAGGGCAGGTGGGGGGGGCAGGGGTTACCACAGGGCATGAGGAACCCATAGACTCATTATCTCGGTTGTGCTGATGGTTTAACTGGTGGATATGTATGCAAACAGAGTCAATTCTCGGCTTTAATTATATGCAGGATATTATATTCCAAAATGCTTATTCATATGTTTTTCCATTTAAAATTGGGGTGTATGGCCTGGTTGATGTGACTCAGTGGATTGAGCTTCGTCCCATGGACTAGAGGACCCGGTTCGATTCCCTGTCGGGGCACAGGCCGGGGTTGCCGGCTCAGTCCCCATTGGGGGTTGTGCAGGAGGCAGCTGATCTATGTTTCTCTCTCCCTTCCTCTCTCTCTCTAAAAAAAAAAAAAAAATTAAAAAAATTGGATTATTTGTCTTTTTATTAATGAATTGTCAGAGTCCGTTATACATTCTATTCTTTGTCAGCTCTTTTTTTAAAATCCTCACCGGAGGATATTTTTCCATTTATCTTCAGATAGAGCGGGAGGAAAGAAGAGAGGAAGAGAGAGGAAGAGAAACTTGGATGTGAGAGAGACACATAGATTGTTTGTCACCCACATGACCCTAACGAGGCTGGGCCAAACTGCAACCAAGATACGTGCCCTTAGTGGGAACTGAACCCAGGACTCTCTGGTCCACAGGCCGACGCTCTAACCACTGAGCCAAACCAGCCAGGGCTAGAGCATTTCTTTAGGGAGAAACGTAACGTCAATATTAGTAAGCGTTCCCTACGTATTTGAAAACAACTGAAATTTTATGAAGTAGTTATATATGTGCATTAGATCGAGCATCTTAATAATCAGGTCACTTTGATCTTGTGTCCTTTTTGCATTTTTATTTGCCAGTTCACCTTTGAACTCTGTCTGCCTTGCAGAAATCGGTGGGAACCTCCTGTCCCCAATGCTCCCAATCCCAAGTACCTGAGAAGATTCTGAGAAGACAGCGAACCTCAGTGGTAGACCACAGACTTCCTGGGGACTGGGTGTGATGTGCCGAAAGTCGTTCTCTGTTCTCCTTACCGTACAGTTTCCAGTAACGTGCTGTAGATATTTTTATATGCACGGAAGGTAAGACGTGGGTTTGAGAAGGTGTCCAATTGTGAAGAAAACAGGAAATGTTACCAGACCAGAGATGATCAAGAGCAAAGCCTTTGAGGTTTTGAGCTTCAACAGGTGCAGCAATGGCTCTGGCTGTGTGGGTGGCTCAGTGGTTGGAGAGACATGCTGAGACCCCGGGCCGCGGGTTCAGTCTCAGGTCAGGGCACAGGCAGAGACAGGTGGTGAGCGCATAAATAAGTGGAACAACAAATTGACGTTTCTCTCCTCTCTCAGAAAAAAATAAAATTAAAATAGATAAATAAATAAATAAATAAATAAATAAATAAATAAATAAATAAATAAAAGAGTTCCAAAATAGACTCTGTCTCTAGACAGGAACAGATACAAATTCCTTTTGTACAAGGGCCCGGACACAAGCCTGTGTGACAACTGTTGGCCCGTTTTGCAATCAGCCTGCACAGTGGTGATCCTTGTTCCGTCCCCTTGTACCGAAATGGCTGCAATGTCCCTGCTCCATTAAACTTTCACTTATTAAAATACAATGCATTGCTTTCTTTTGTAGGTTCAATAATCAATTTTGAAAACGTATTTCCCACAAGTCTTGGTGTTTGTATTAACATACATAGGTGCCTAAATGTTGCAATGTGTATTCATTTTAATTTATTTTAACTTTTACCTTCTGACCCCCTTCATCCATTTCTCCCGCCCTTGCCTCTGGGACCCACCATCCATTTTCTGGATCTATGATTTTGGTTTTCCTTTTTTTCATCCTCATCCGAGGATATTTTTCCATTTATCTTCAGATAATGTGGAAGGGAGGGAGAGAGAGTGAGGCAGAGGGAGAGAGAGAAAATCATCGAGGTGAGAGAAACATCTATTGGTTGCCTCCCGCACGACCTGACCAGGGCTGGGGACAAACCGCAACCAAGTACGTGCCCTTGACTGGAACTGAACACACGACTCATTGATCTGAGGGCCAGTCTCTAACCACTGAGCCAAATGGGCCAGGCCTATCAGCATGGTTTCTTAAAAATGTCTTTGATTGCATTAGATTCCACATATAAGTGAGATCATACGGTATCTGTGTTTCTCTGACTTATTTCACTTAGCAAATGCCCTTGAGGTCCATCCATGTTATTGCAAATGGCAAGATTTTTTTCTTAATGGCAGAACAATTGGAGATGTATATTTATATATAGAAGGTCTGAGCCGGCGGGAGATCACATCCTCAACGTAAGGCCAGTGTAGAGAAAGGAGCATTTTATTACACCGGTGGGCTGTTACACCGGCGGGCTGGGGGGGTACAGCTTCCCCAAATCCTCAGCCCCGAGCTTCCTTTGTTCTTTGCTTATATAGGCACAAACTACAGAAAAAAACTACATTCTCTTGGTGCCGCTTTTGGCACCGTTAAGGGGGCTGATACAGAGAAGGGGGGGAGAGGAGCAGGGTAACTATTAATCTCTTTTTTCTCATGGTTCCTCTGAGTTTCTCAAGGCCATCCTCAACCCCTTATCTGTACAGTTTTCTTTGGGTGTCTCAAGGCCCTTATGTTTACAGAAAAGAAACTGCCAGGGTGCGTACGTGCAGTAACTGAGGGTCAGAATGGAGTTTAGTTTTGTTAAAACATTATTAACCCTTTCAATATATATATCACAGTTTCTTTATCCGCTCATCCATATATGGACACAGGTTGTCTCCGTGTCTGGCTTTGGTAAATAATGCTGCAGTGAACACGGGAGTGCAAATATCTTTCAAGTTAGTGTTTTTGTTTTCTTCAGCTGAATAAACTGTAGTGGAATTGCTGGATCATATGGTCCTTCTATTTTCAATTGTTTGAGGAACCTCCACACCATTTCCCACAGTGGCTGCCCCAGTTCACATCCCCACTAACAGTGCATAAGGGTTCTCTTTTCTCCACATCCTGGCCAACGCTTTTTATTTTTGTGTTTTTTTTTTTTAATCCTCACCCGAAGACATTCCTCCATTTTTTGTTCAGATAGAGTGGGAGGGAGAGAGAGGAAGAGAGAGAGAGAGAGAGAGAGAGAGAGAGAGAGAGAGAGAGAGAGAGAGAGGGAGAGAGAGAGAGAAAGAGAGAGAAACATCGACGTGAAAGGGACACATTGAGTGGCTGCCTCCCGCACGACCAACCAGGGTTGGGAACAAACTGCAACCGAGGTGCGTGCCCTTAGCGGGAACCGAACCCGGGTCTCTCTGGACCGCAGGCCAACGCTCTAACCGCTGAGCCATATCGGCCAGGGCTATTTTTGTGTTTTTGATCATAGCCATTCTTACAGGTGTGAAGTGCTATCTCACTGTGGTTTTGATCTCCATTTCCCTGATGATGAGTGATGTTGAGCAGCTTTTCATGTACCTGTTGGCCATCTGTGTGTCTTCTCTGGAACCATGTCTATTCAGATCTTCTGTCCATTTTTCAAATTGAATTGTTTGTTTTTTGCAATTGAGTTGCATGGGTTTTCTGCATAGTTTGGGTAGTAGCCTCTTATCAGATACATGATTTGTAAATATCTTCTCCCATTCAGTATGTTGCCTTTTCATTCTGCTGATGGCTTCCTTTGCTGTGCAGAAGCTTTTTACTTTGAAATGGTCCAACTTGCTTATTTTTGCTCTTGCTTATGGTGTTAGATTTTTAAAAATCATTACCCAGACCTAAGTCAAGGAACTTACCACCTATATTTTCATCTAGAGTTTTATCGTCAGGCCTTACGTTCTTCAAGTCTTTAAGCCATTTCGAGTTAATTTTGGGTGTGGTATGAAATTGTGGTCAACTTCTATTCTTTTGCATGTGACTGTCCAGTTCTTCCAACAGCTTTTATAGAAGAGACTGTTCTTTTCCCATTGAATATTCTTGGCTCCGTTGTCATAAATTTACTGACCATATACAAGTGGGTTTCTTTCTGGGCTGTTTTGTTCCAATGAGGTATGTATCTGTTCCTTTGTCAATGCCATACTGTTTTAGTTATTATAGTTTTATAATAAAGTTTGAAATCAGGTGGCATGATTCTTTGTTCTTTCTCAAGATTGCTTTGGCTACTTGGGGTCTTTTGTAGTTGCATACAAGTGTTAGGATTACGTGTTTGATTTCTGTGAAGGTGCTGAATCCACTGAGCCACACCAGCCGGGCTAACTTTAATTTTCTTAAAGGGTGTGTAGTCGTAGCTCGTTTTGGTTTTACTGTGCGTTTCCCCAAAGATTAGTTAAGCTGAGCATTTATTCATGGATTTATGGGTCACATGTACATCTTATTTTCATTAAAATATTTTGTCCATTTTATTATTGTTTTTTTTGTCTTTTATTACCATTATCATTATTATTATTTTATTATTTTGTATGAGTTCTCTCTATGTTCTAGATACATGTGTATGTAGATATGTTTAGCAAATAGTTTCTCCCAGTCTGTGGCTTGCTTTTTCATTTTATTCAGTGTGTCTTCAGAATAGTAAAACTTTTAATTTTGATGTCTATGTTTCCAACTTTTTAATTTATATGTTATACCTTTTTGTCTTAATTAAGAAATCTTTGTTTAACCCAGTATCACCAAGATCTTCTTTAATATATCCTTTTCTGGAAGTAGAATCGTGTTACCTCTTGCATTTATGTGTAAGAGCATTTTGATTTAATTTTTGTTTGTGATGTGAGCTAAGGATTCAGGTTTTTATGTTCCGTACAGATATCTTGCTATTTCAAAAGAATTCGTTGAAAGAACTTTTTTCGGTTCTTTTACTGTGGCACCTTTATTGAAAATGAATTTATGATTTAAATATAGACATGTCTCTGGATCCTCTATTCTTTTCCACTAAATTCTGTGTTACCCTTGCACCCATATGACATTATCTAGATGAATATACCTTCACAATAAGTCTTGATATCAGGTATGGTAGGTCCTCCATATTTCTTTTTCTTTTTACAAAACTTGTTATAGACACCCTGGTTGATGTGGCTCAGTGGATAGAACGCCAGCCCATGCACCAAAGGGTCATGGGTTCGATTCCCAGTCAAGGGCATGTATCTGGGTTGTGGGTTCAATCCCTGGCCTCGGTCAGGGGCATGTGCAGGAGGCAAGCAATCCCTGTGTTACTCTCATATCAATGTGTTTCTCTCTCTCTTTCCTTCCCTCACTCTCCCTCCCTTGTACTCTCTCTGAAAATCAATGGAAAAAATATCCTTGAGTGAGGATTAACAACAAAAAAAAATTGTTTTGTTAATTCCATGTCTTCTGTCTTTCGATGCATATTTTAAAAACTGATTAGCAATTTCTTTCAACAAATTCTGTTTGGGCCCTTGCTGGTTTGGCTCAGCAGTTAGAGCGTTGGCCCGTGGACAGAAGTGTCACAGGTACAATTCTGGTCAGGGGCACGTACCTGGGTTGCGGTTCCATCCCCGGCCTTGGTTGGGGTGGTGCAGGAGGCTTCCAGTTGATGTGTCTCTCTTGTATCGATGTTTCTCTCTGTGTGTGTGTCTCACTCTTTCCCCTTCCTACTCTGTTTGCAGATAGATGGAAAGGTGTCCTTATCTAAGGACAAAATAAATGAATAAATAAATAAATACATAATTCTGTTAGGATTTTGATTGAGATTCCACTGAATTCATAGATCAATTAGGGGAGAATTGCTACCTTAACAATTTTGAGTCTGTCAATCCACAAACATTGCATTTACTTAGATGTTGACTTCCTTTCACAATTTTTAGTGTATCAGTCATGTGCATCTTTTATTAAATTTACTTTTAAATATTTCATTTTAAAATGTATTATTTTTAAAATGTAATTTCCCATTGCTCATTGCTAGAAAATAAATATACAGTTGAATGATGACTATTGACCCTGTATCCTGCAGTTGTGTAAATTCTCTTATTATTTCTACTAGATTTTTCATAGTCTTTGACCTTTCCTACATACTTGATCACATCATCTGCAAACATAGAAAATTCTACTTTGTTCTTTCCAATATTTCTGCCTTTTATTTCTTTATCTTATCTTATTGCAATGGTTTGTGTCTCCAAGATAATATTGAAGAGAAGTAGTGAGAACTGACATCCTTGCCTGATGCCTAATTTGAAATCTAAAACAATTAGTCTGTTATTGTTAAGTATGATGTTAGAAAGTTTTTTTTTCCTAGATGTCCTGAATCAGGTTGAGGAAGTTCCTTTCTATTCCTAGTTTGCTAAGAGGTTTTAATTATGACTAGTTGTTGTATTTTATCAAATGCTTTTTCTGGAATTATTGAAATAATTATATATCTTCTATAATCTGTTGACAGTCAGTAATGTTTACCATCAAATGTTAAACAAACTTTGCACAGCTAAGATTAACTCCATTCAGTCATGATATAGTATTTTTATGTATATTTTTGGGTTTCATGTGGTAATATATATTAAAAAAATATTTTTTTTTCTTTATTGATATGAGAGAGAGAGAGAGAGAGAGAGAGAGAGAGAGAGAGAGAGAGGAAGAGAGAGACAGAAACATTGATGAGAGAGAACACTGACTGGCTGCCTCCTGCATGCCCCCCACCAGGGACCTGGCCCACAACCCGGGCATGTGTCCCAACTGGGAATTGAACCGGTGACCTCCTGATGCATGGATTGATGCCCAACCACTAAGCCACACTGGCCGGGAGATGTGCTAATATTTTTTAAAAAGATTTTTGTGTCTATTTTCATTAAGGATGTTGGTCTGTAGTTCTCTTTTCTTATCATGTCTGCATCTGGTTTTAGTTTCATGGTGTGTTTGGCCTCATAAAATAAAGTGAGATGTGTTCCCTTGTCTTCTATTTTCTGGGTTTGTGTTAGATGATATCATACATTGTTTTAGTCTGTGAGAGATACACTTTATTTTTTTAAATTCCAAATCACTCTTCAACACTGCTCTTTTATTCGGTACTGTATGAGTAGATTTTATGGTAAAGAGAAATATTTATTTTTTAATTCACTTTTTTTTAAAAAACAATACTCTTCAGATTGTCTGAGTTCCAAGAATCAATATAAATTCTAAATATCTTTAAAATTTTTAAATGTTTCTATGACAGTTGAAATACAATATTATTTTATATTAGTTTCAGGTGTACAGCATAGTGGTTAGACAATTATATAATTTAGAAAGAGATGCCTCCAATACCAATAATTTAAGTACCCACCTGTCAACATACATAGTTATTACAATATTATTGACTATATTTCCTATGCTGTACTACATATAACCTGTGACTGCATGTGTGTGTGTGTGGTTTGAATTCTCTTTTACTCTTTCAATTATAATTTACATTCAATATTATTTTGTATTGGTTTCAGGTGTACAGGCTAATGGTTAGACCACCATATATTTTACAAAGTATTCCTCCTGATATTTCCAGTATCCACCTAGCACCATACATAGTTATTACAATATTATTGATGATATTTCCTATGCTGTACTTTATATCTCATGACTATTTTGTAACTACCAATTTGTACTTCTTACTCCCTTCACCTTTTTCAGCCAGTTCCCAACCCTCGTCCCCCTCTGGCAACCATCAGTTTGTTGATTGAATCCATGAGTCTGTTTCTGTTATTTTTGTTTTTTAATGTTGTTCTTTAGATTCCATATATAAGTGAAATCATGTGTTATTTGTCTTTCATTGACTGACTTATTTCACTTACCTTAATACCCTTTAGGTCCATCCATGTTGTCTCCAACGATAAGACTGTATTCTTTATTATTGCTGAGTAATATTCCATTGTATATATGTACCACAACTTTTATCCCCTTGTTTAACGATGGGCACTTAAGTTGCTTCCATATCTTGGCTACTGTAAATAATGCTGCAATGAACATAAGGGTACATACATTCATACCATTGTGCTCAGAGAAGATGCTTGCTATGATCTCAATTTTTAAAAATTAATTTAGACTTGTTTTGTGTTCTAACATGTGGGCTATCTTAGAAAATGTTCCATTTTTTTTTTAAATCCTCACCTGAGGATATTTTTCTATTTATATTCAGATAGAGTGGGAGGGAGAGAGAGGGAGAGAAAGGAGAGAGAGAGAAACATTGACATGAGAGGGACACAACGACTGGTTGCCTCCCACACAACCCCGACTTGTGTGGGACCAGGGATGAACCGCAACCAAGGTACATGCCCTTGGCTGGAATCGAACCTGTGACTCATTAGTCCACAGGCTGATGCTCTACTGCTGAGCCAAACTGTCCAGGGCGGATATTTTTCCATTGATTTTCAGATAGAGTGAGAAAAAGAAAGGGAGAGAGAGAGAGAGAGAAACATGGATGTGTCTCACATCAATTGGTTGCCTCCTGCACGACCCCAACCGGGGCTGGGGATCGAACTACAACCGAGGTACATGCCCTTGATGAGAATCGAACCTGTGACTTTTTGGTCCATAGGCCGATGCTCTAACCATTGAGCCAAACTGGCTAGGGCGCTATTCTAATTTTTTATTTATGTATTTTTATTTTATTTTATTTTATTTTATTTTATTTTATTTTTCTTATTAATTTATTTTTGTTACAGATGTTTCTCCTTTTCCCCCCCAATTGACTCCCTCCTCCCTATCCCCTCCTACCCTGTCCTCAGCTTTGTTGTCTATGTCCATTGGTTATGCATACATGCATATAAGTTCTGTGGTTTACCCTTCCTTTTCCCCCACCCCTCCTGAGGATTGTCAGTCTGTACCCTACTTCTATGACTCTGGGTTTATTTTGTTCATCAGTTTGTTTAGTTCATTACATTCCAGAAATAAGTGAGATCATGTGATATTTGTCTTTCTCTGCTTGGCTTGTTTTGCTTAGGATAATACTTTCCAGGTCCCTCCATGTTGTCTCAAAGGATAAGAGATCTTTCTTTCTTATAGCTGCAGGTAATCCATTGTGTATATGTACCACAGCTTTTTTATCCACTCATCTACTGATGGACACTTGGGCTGTTTCCAGATCTTAGCTATTGTAAATAGTGCTGCTATGAACATAGGGGTACATAGTTTCTTTCTGATTGGTGTTTCAGGCTTCTTAGGGTATATTCCTAGAAGTGGGATCACTGGGTCAAATGGCAGTTCAATTTTTAATTTTTTGAGGTAACACCATAGTGTTTTCAATAGTGGCTGTACCAGTCTGCATTCCCACCAACAGTGTACTAGGGTCCCCTTTTCTCCACACCATCACCAGCACTTGTTTGATGATTTGTTGATGGCGGCTATTCTGACAGGTGTGAGGTGATACCTCATTGTTGTTTTAATTTGCATCTCTCTGATGATTAGTGATGTTGAGCATTTTTCATATGTCTCTTGGCTCTCTGTATGTCCTGTTTGGAGAGGTGTTTCTTTAGGTCCTCTGCCCATTTTTAAATTGGGTTCTTTGTCTTCCTTTTGTTGAGTTGTGTGAGTACTCTATATATTTTGGAAATTAACCCCTTATCTGATGTATCATTGGCAATTAAGCTCTCCCATATAGTGGTTTCCCTTTCCACTTTGATGGTTGTTTCTTTTGCTGTGCAGAAGCTTTTGAGTTTGATGTAGTCCCATGTGTTCATTTTTTCCTCTGTTTCTGTTGTCTTAGGTGATGTATCAGTGAAGATTCTGCAGCGTATGATGTCTGAAATTTTGTTGCCTGTATTTTCTTCTAGGATTTTTATGGATTCACGAGTTACATTTAAGTCTTTTGTCCATTTAGAGTTTATTCCTGTGTATGGTGTAAGTTGGTGGTCTAGCTTCATTTTTTTTTCATGTAGCTGTCCAATTTTCCCAGCACCATTTATTAAAGAGGCTGTCTTGACTCCACTGTATGCTCTTGCCACCTTTGTCAAATATTAATTGAGCATATTGTCTTGGGTCAATTTCTGGGTTCTCTATTCTGTTCCATTCATCTATCTGCCTGTTCTTGTGCCAGTACCAGGCTGTTTTGATTACAGTGGCTTTGTAGTATAACCTGATGTCTGGTAATGTGATTCCCTCCTACTTTGTTCTTCTTTTTCAAGATTGCTGTGACTATTCGGGGCCTTTTTTGGTTCCATATAAACTTTTGGAGTATTTGTTCTAGTTCTGTGAAGTATATCATTTGGTATTTTGCTGGGGATTGCATTGAATCTATATATAGCTTGGGGTAGTATGGACATTTTAATGATGTTAATTCTTCCAATCCATGAACAAGGTATATATTTTCACTTTTTTATATCTTCCTCTATTTCTTTTTTCAATGACCTGTAGTTTTCTGTGAAGAGATTCTTTACTTCTTTGGTTAAGTTTATTCCTAGGTATCTTAATTTTTTTGCAGCAATGGTAAATGGGATTGCTTTTTTAGTTTCTCTTTCTGTGAGTTCATTGTTGGTGTATAAGAATGCCATCAATTTCTTGACGTTAATTTTGTATCCTGCTACTTTGCCAAATTCATTTATTAAGTCTAGTAGATTTTTGATGGAGTCTTTAGGGTTTTCTATGTACAATATCATGTCATCTGGAAATAATGACAGTTCCACTTCCTCCTTTCCAATTTAGATCCCTTTTATTTTTTCTTCATGTCTAATTGCTGTGGCTAAGACTTCCAATACTATGTTAAATAAGAGTGGTGAAAGTGGACATCCCTGTCCTGTACCTGTTCTTTAGGAAAATGCTTGTAGTTTTTGCCCATTGAGTATGATGTTGGCTGTAGGTTTTTCATATATGGCCTTCATTATGTTGAGATATGATCCCTCTATTCCCACATTGCTGAACGTTTTTATCAGAAATGGATGCTGGATTTTGTCGAATGCTTTTTCAGCATCTATTTATATGATCATATGGTTTTTATCTTTCATTTTGTTTATGTGGTGTATCACATTTATTGATTTGTGAATATTGTACCATCCTTGCATCCCTGGGATGAATCCCACTTGGTCATGGTGGATAATTTTTTTGATGTATTGCTGGATCCGATTTGCTAATATTTAGTTAAGGATTTTGGCATCTGTATTTATCAGGGATATTGACCTGTAGTTTTCTTTCTTTGTAGTGTCTTTATCTGATTTTGGAATTAGGATTATGCTGCACTCATAAAATGAGTTTGGAAGTGTTCCATCTTCTTGGATTTTCTGTAATAGTTTGAGAAGAATGGGTATTAGATCTTCTTTGAATGTTCAGTAAAACTCCCCCGTGAAGCCATCTGGGCCTGGGCTTTTGTTTGCTGGGAGTTTCTTAATTACATCTTCAATTTCCTTTGTTGTTATTGGTCTGTTCAAGTTTTCTATCTCATCCTGGTTCAGTTTGGGAGACTGTATGTTTCTAGAAACGTGTCCATTTCACCTAGATTGTCCAATTTGTTGGCGTATAATTTTTTCATAGTATGTTTTGATGATTCTTTGTATTTCTGTGGCATCAGTTGTTAATTCTCCTCTTTCTTTTCTGATTTTGTTTATTTGGGTCCTCTCTTTTTGTTTCCTGGTGAATCTGGCTAAAGGTCCATCGATCTTGTTTATCTTTTCAAAGAAACATTGATCTTTTGAACTGTTTTTTTTTAGTCTCTATGTTGTTTATTTCTGCTCTGACCTTTACTATTTCTTTCCTTCTCCTTGCTCTGGGTTTTCCTTTTTGTTTTCTTTCTAGATCTTTATGTTGTAGGGTTAGAGAGTCTATTGGGGATTTTTCTTGTTTCCTGAGGTAGGCCTGTAGTGCTATGAACTTCCCTCTCAGGACTGCTTTTGCTGCATCCCATAGATTTTGTGTTGTTGTGTGTTCATTTTCATTGGTTTCCAGGAAGTTTTTAATTTCTATCTTGATCTCATTGGTAACCCATGCATTGTTTAATAACATGCTATTTAGCCTCCAAGTGTTTGAATGTTTTTATTGTAATTGAGTTCTAGTTTCATGCCATTGTGGTCCGAGAAGGTGCTTGATATGATTTCAATCTTTTTGAATTTGTAGAGACTTGCTTTGTGTCCTAACATGTGGTCTATCTTTGAGAATGTCCCGTGTGCACTTGAGAAGAATGTATATTCTGCAGCTTTGGGGTGAAATGTTCTGTAAATATCAATTAAGTCCAACTGATTTAGATTGTCATTTAGGGACTCTATGTCCCTGTTAAGTTTTTGTCTGGAAGATCTATCCAGTGGTGCAAGTGGGATGTTAAAATCACCCACTAAAATCGTATTGCTATTGATCTCTCCCTTGAAGTCCTCCAGAAGTTTTTAAATATATTTTCGAGCTCCCATATTTGGTGCGTATATGTGTACCAGGATTATATCCTCTTGTTGGACTGATCCTTTTAATATATGTAGTGACCTTCTATGTCTCTTATTATGGCCCTCGTTTTGAAGTCTATCTTGTTAAATATGAGTATTGCTACACCAGCTTTTTTTTCATTACCATTTGCTTGGTAAATTTTTTTCCATCCCTTCACTTTCATCCTGTGTGAGTCTTTTGTTGTGAGGTAAGTTTCTTGTAGACAGCATATATATGGGTCATGCTTTCTTTTCCAATCAGCTACCCTATGTCTTTTGATTGGAGCATTTAAGCCATTTACATTTAAGGTTATTATTGATAAATAGTTATTAGTTGCCATTTTTATTTTATGCTTGTGTTCCTCTTTCTCTCTCTGTTTCTTCTTCTTCTTCTTCTTACAACAGTCCCTTCAGCATTTCTTGCAGTGCTGGTTTGGTGGTGGTAAATTCCTTTAGCTTTTTTTTTTTTTTTTTTAAAAATCCGTGAAGCTCTTTATTTCTTCTTCGATTTTGAATGATAGACTTGCTGGATAGAGTAGTCTTAGATTCAGACCCTTGCCTTGCATTACTTTGTACACTTCATGCCACTCCCTTCTGGCCTGCAGTGTTTCTATTGAGAAATCAGCTGACAGTCTAATGGGAGCTCCCCTGTAGGTAATTTTCTGTCTCTCTCTTGCCTCCTTTAAGATTCTTTCTTTGTCTTTAATGTTTGCCATTTTTATTATGATGTGTCTAGCTGTGGGTCTTCTGGGGTTCATCTTGTTTGGGACTCTCTGTGCTTCCTGGACTTGTGTGACTTTTTCCTTCTCCAGTTTAGGAAAGTTTTCTGTCATTATTTCTTCGAACAGGTTTTCTTTTCCTTTCTCTGATTCTTCTCCTTCCAGTACACCTATAATGCGAATGTTGTTACGTTTTGTATTATCCTACAGCTCCCTTAAACTCTCCTCCTGCTTTTAAAATTTTTTTTCCATTTGCTGCTCTTTTGGGGTGTTTTTCTCTACCTTGTCTTTTACGTTGCTGATTCGGTCTTCAGCTTCTTCTAATCTACTATTAAACCCTTCTAAGGTATTTTTCATATCAGCTATGTCATTCTTTATTTCCTCTTGATTTTTATGTATAGCTTCTACTTCTTTATGTGTAGCTTCTACCTCTTTTTTTAAGCTGAAGTAGTTCCCAGTGAGCTCTTCATAATTCTTATTAAGTTGCTTGTAGCTCACCAAATTGTTTGAGCACCCTTATTATCATTGCTTTGAATTCTTTGTGTGACAAGTTGCTTTCTTCTAGTTCCTGTAGTTCCATTTCTTTGTTTTTCATTTGGGTGTTGTTTGTTTGTCTCACCATTTTAGCAATCTGCTAGTTCGAAGCCTGGTGAGGGATGTTGGAATGTGTAGTCAGGTCAGTGTGTATAAATTAAGGCTGCTCTGCCTTTCAGCCTGTTTTGGTGTATGGCTCCTCTTGTGGGTCCTGGAGGGTTGACATCTGGTGGCTGGAATTGGTCTGTTGTGCTGGTCTCGGCTCCCCAAGACTCGCTGCTGCTTAGGCTGGGGCTCCACTCTTGAACGGCTTCTGCTGATGTTGCTGGGGATGGGTCTTAGCTGCTGATATGTGCTGCTGCTGCCTGGGGGTGCGCAGGTTCGTCTGGTGCTCTGCTGGGGTGTGGGGGACCCGCTGGTATGATTCTGGGGTGTGTGGGGTTCCACTAGTGCATGTTGGGGTGTGTGGGTTCCACTGACATACTGCTGGGGTTCGTGGGTCCCTCTGGTATGCTGCTGGAGCATGTGGGTCCAGCTGGTGTCCTGCTGGGGTTCGTGGGTTTCGTTGGTACACTTCTGGGGTTTGTGGGTTCCACTGGTGCACTTTTGGGGTTTGTGGGTCCCTCTGCTATGCTGCTGGGGTGTGTGGGTCTTGCTGGTATACTGTTGGGGGATCCTGCTGCCTGGTGGGGCTCAGCTCCTGAACAGTCACTGCTGGGGGTGAGTGTCAGCTCCCAGTTCGCACTGCTACTGCCGCTGCTGCTGCTGCCAGGGGGTGCTCTCAGGTCCCAATCCTTTACTGCTGTTGGGGGCTGAGGATGCTCCGCACCTGGGATTTTGCTGCTGCTGGGGGGAGGGACTCCACTCCAACTTCACTTCTGCAGTTGTCAGGGGCAGGTGTGAGCTGCCCTAGCCCTGCTGCTTGGTCTGGGGCACCGCTCTGGGTCAGTCTTTGCCGATGCCGCTGGGGATGGTTTCAGCTGCCAGACTGAGCCCGCTAATGCCTGTTGGGGCTGGGGCTCTACTCGTGCCCAGACACTGTTGCTGTGGGGGGAGGTGCCGGGCTCCCAAGCTGGTGCTAGTGCCCCCGCAAGCCTGGGCGGACTGCCTTGAGCCTGGGTGGGCTGCTGCACTGCTGCAGGCCTGGAGCCTGGGGCCTGGGCTGGGTGCGTGCCGCCACAGGCCTTGGTCCCAGGTTGGGTGCGCGCTGCTGTGGGCCTGGAGCCTGGGTCCCGGGCTGGCTGCGCCGTGCAGGGGTAAGTTCGCTGGCCCGCCGCTCACTACGTAGCCTCCACAGCGCAGGCACCTTCTGTCCCGTGTCTCTGCGCTGCTCCAGGTTGGTCTTCCATGTCACATGCACTCCCACTCTCCCTCCCACTCTCTCCCACTCTCACACTCACCATGCTCCGGTCCTGGCCGTCGCCATCTTTTCTCTCCTATTCTGATTTTTTAAATCATTTTTTCAGTTTGCTGTTCTGATGGGTGTTTTCTGCTACCCTGTCTTCTAAATGGCCGATTTGGTTTGCTGCTTCACCTAATCTGGTGTTCAATCTTCTAGAGTACTCTTCCTTTCAGATACTGTATACCTCATTTCTGACTGGTTGTTTTCTTCTGGTTTCCGTGTCCTTGTCAATGCTCGCTGTCTCTCTGTTGAAGTTCTCACTAAGTTCCTCGGGCGTCTTCATAACCATTGTTTGGAACTCTGTATCTGGCAGATGGCTTGCCTGCATTTCGTTGATTCTTTCTCTGGGGCTTTCTCCTGTTCTCTCGTTAGGGGCGTGTTTCTTTGTCTCTGCAGGTTGGCTGCCTCTCTGTATGGGAGTCTGTGCATCAGGTACTTCTGCTCTGTCTCCCAGGCCTGGTGTGCTGACCTGACCTAGGAGATGTGCTGTGGGCTCAGCGGACAGTCCCCCTGACACCTGAGCTGGGTGTTCCAGGAATGGTCCATGTGAGCCCTCCTGTTGTCGCTGAGTGCTGACTGCTGTTGGCCCACCCATGGGTGCAGGTGACCCTCATGCTGGCTGACCACTAGGATGAAACTGGACCACAGTGTGAGAACTGCTGTGAGGGGTGGCCCAAGGAAGCAGAGTTCGCCCCAGCAGTGTCTGCTGCCTGCCGAGTTCTCCTCTTGGCTGTGTTGCGTGTGGAGCTAATTGGGCCATGCCCTGATGTGGTCTGAAGGCTGCCACCAGGTGTGTTGGTTCTGGGGCCTGTTGGGAGGGACTCTGGTGCAGGTCAGTGTCAGGCGCTGCCTGTGACTGGCACTGGGCTAACCTGTTTGGAGCTACAAAGGAACGGTAGTCTACGGCTGCCTCTGTTTGGCCTGGGTGTGTGTGGAGGGGCCAAGCTGTTCACCAAGGCTGGCTTCCACCAGCACCAAGCCCAGAGGCAGCTCAACAAAAGGCAGAAAGTTGTCTCAGATGGTAAGGTGGGCGGGTCTCTTTCATGAGCACTTTGGACAGCTCCTCCCCCCACTTCCTCTTTCCTCTTTCTCCTCAACATCCTGGCTTAGCATTGCCTTTCAAGTTAGAGACAGGAGCCGGACCCAGACTGTGCAGGTAAAGGAATATGGGCGTTTGTGTGTGTGTTGGGGGGAGAGGAGGCAAACGTGGGGTGTGTTCTAGGGGGACCTCTCCCCTGGATCAGCATCTGAAACCTCCCAGCCAACTTGCTCTCAGCATAGATTTCTCGTTGCTTTCTGTTTCCTGTCTCTGCTGCTTTTAGGCTGTGATCAGTTTAAGAGGCTGAGCCCTAGAAATTCGTAATTCTTTCAGGGATTGCTGCTCAGAGGGTATTTGTACAAGGAAACAGTTCCTTTCACCATTTACTGAGTTTATAAATAAACTTGAAGCTTTCAGGTATAGACCTGGGTGAGTGGACAGAATGAGCTGAGGGCAGCAGGTGGGTGAAGGGCACTGGAAGTGTAAGAAGCACAGCTCAGTGTGTCCCCCTCCAAATACCCATCACCAACAGCAAGTCTGTGGCCCAAGCTGATTTTTTTTTTTAAAGTGTTTTTTCTTTATTGATTTTAGAGACAGAGGAAAGGAAAGGTAGAGAGGGATAGAAACATTGATGAGAGAGAACATCGATTGGCTGCCTCCTACATGCCCCCTACTGGGGAATGGGCCCACAACGTGGGCATGAGCCCAGGCCAGGTATTGAACCGGTGACCTCTTAGTGCATGGGTCGACGCTCAACCAGTGAGCCACTCCGGTGGATTGGGTTAAGCTGATTTGTAAACAGTCTGTGATTTCTCTTCCCACTTTGTAAGAAGGTGTTTTCTGCTCTCCATCCTGAAGGGATAAAGACATAACTCTTCTTTCAAAAGGAGCGTCTGTCTTTCTAACAGTGATTCAAGTGTGCGTTTGATGGGTTCCTATCAGGTGAGCCTGTCCTTCACAACTAGTGTTTTCAACCTGTCACAGTCAAAGTCGGCTCCAGTAACAGTTCTTCAAACGGCTTTCTCTGTTGCGAAACATTTTTAGGCAGCAAGTAGAAAAAGAATTAAAAATGTAACAACATGCTTGTATGGCTAAGGGTTGATGATTAAGGAGAGGACAATCTCTTTTATAGATGTAGGCTGGACAGAAAGCCTAGAGAGGAAACAAAAATCAGAAAGATATTTTTAAAAAATTAATTTTGAGAGAAAGAGGGAGAGGGAGAAGGAGAGGGAGAAATATTGATCGGCTGCTTTCTACACGCCCCCTAGAGAGGATTGAGCCCGCAACCCGGGTATGTGCCCTGACGGGGAATCGAACTGACAACCTTTCCATGCACAGAACGAGGCCCAACCAACTGAGCCACACCTGCCAGAGCTCAGATAGATTTTTGATCAATTTATTTGTTTAACAAATATTTATGAGAACAAGTCTTTGTCCAGTATTGTGCTTGTCCCCAGGTAATAAGGGAAATACAAGACACACATGGTCTTCCCATGATCACAGAGCTCACAGCCAAAGGGGCTGAGTGAGAAAGCAGAGCAATGCCTTCCTGTTGCGCTGTGTTCTGTGGGAACCCCGGGGAGGGCGATTAGGCGAACAGCGAGAGGACCACACCAGCCCTGTCCTGTCAGTGGTGATGGTGGGGGAGAGGCGCTGGAGAAAGAACATCAAATTTCAGTTTTAAAAAAGCATCTGGTTATAGAGGAGAAAGGACATTGAAGCTGGTGTGATAGGTGAGGAGTCTGTGACACGGCCAGCACAGCCGTGGGTGGATTAACAAGGAGGTGGAGACAACGGCTAACGTTGCATGTTTGGAGGTAGAATTCCCAGAACTTGCTGGTCACTGAGGACCCAGTGAGGAAAGAGGAGATCAGACGACCCCAAGGTTCCATGGCAGCCACTGCCTGGAGGGTGGTGCCGTCCGTGAAATGGGGGCAGGATCGTTGCCGGGATCTCAGGCAGGACAGGTTGGGGGAGGGGGGTCACGGCTTCCCTTTTGGCCGCGTTCTGGTTCAGGTTCCCATGGAGGTGCCCCCTGGGGAAGGGGACTGGGAGGTGAGAGTTCAGAACTCTGAGGAGGGTCTCGGCTGCAGAGACCGTACCAGCGGCATTGAGAGCAGTGATTCCCTGGATTAGGGGCAAGGGGCCAGACCAGAGCTGAGCAAGCACTTGAAGCACGTATGTTTGTGCAGACAAAGAGCAACACGTGAACATGACACTGACTCTGGGGACTTGAGGAGAAGCGGTGGGAAGTGGGGGGTGAAATCAAGTAGCAAGTTTGTGGAAAGGAAATTGTTGGCTGCGTGTGGTTTCAGGTTCCAGTCCCTCTCCGTTTCCCTAAAGTGAGTTGTGTTTGCTGTCTACAGGAATTCAAAGTACCATGGCCGAGCTATTCCCCGGTACGAGTTCCAGCTTCAGTGAAGCCAGGACCAGCCACGGTGAGAGGGTGCTGGGGTTCCCCAGGCCAGGCTGGACGGAGGGGTTTCTCCTGTCTCCAACTGAGCGAGAACAAAACATTCCAACCCATTTCTTTCTCTCTCTCTCTTTCTTTTTTTGTTTTGTTTTGTTGATCCTCCCCCGAAATTATTTTTCAATGGATTTTGTAGATAGAATCCAGGGAGGGAGGCAGGGAGATGGGGGGAGAGAGAGAGATAGAGCCATCCCTGTGAAGGTGACACATTAATCAGTTGCCTCCCACATGGCCCTGAATGGGGTTGAATATCGAATCTGCAACCCAGGTATCTGCCCTTGACTGGGAATCAAACCTAGGACCCTTTGGTCCTCGGGCCGATGCTCTAACCACTGAGCCAAACCAGCCAGGGCTTATTTTCTCAGTATTGACTCTGCTCTCTCTTCTGTCGACCCGCACTGTCTCCTCAGGAAGTAGCATAACGGCCGAGGGCAGAAGAGGGTAAAATATCCTGACTGATCCCAGGCTTGATGCGGTTTCCCATTCCCTCCTTCCCACAAGCTGAGCACATCAGAAGGGCCAGTTGTGGCCTCTCTGGTAGCTTCTCTGGCCCTCTCTTCCACCTGAGAGAGGACAGGGAAGGAGGAACGTGAGAGAAGTTGATTCTTCATTCAGGTCCCTAATGTCCCTGCTCCTGGTGGCCTCACCATAACCATCACATTCAAGAGACTGGCTCACCCAGTGTCTCTCTTAACTCTTCTTACTCCCTTATCTAGAGAAATGGGCTCGATCAGTTGAACCTTGGCTGGCTCGGCAAACCACACCACCGTTTAGTCCCCTGAGACCTCAGCCATTTCTTTGGCTCTCGATTTAGTAGGTCCCTGGGCAGTCCTGGGTCTGGGCCAACTGGGCTCATGTCAGCCACACTCGCTCACGCCCCTGTGGTAGGCTGGTGGGTCAGCACACAACTGGATAATCTTTTCTTTCATTAAATTTATTGGGGTGACATTGGGTAATAAGGTTATATAAGTTCCGGGTGTACATTTTGTAATACATCATCTGTGTATTGCGTGGTGGACTCACCACCCAAAGCCTGTGTCCCTCCATCACTATGTATTTGACCCCTTTATCCTCTTCGACCTCCCCACACCCCTCTTCTCTCTCTGGTCACCACCATATTGTGGCCTGTGCCTACGTGTCTGTCTGTTTGTTTGCTTGTTAGTTTCTATTTTATGTCCCATTTGTGAGGGAAATCCTCTGGTTCTCGTCCTTTTTTCATCGGATGTATTTCGCTTAGCGTGATACTCTGAAGATCCAGCAACTGGATGATTTTGAATTGAGGAGCCCCATGGCCATGTCTGGTACTTAGGAGGCTCGTGGACAGGCCAGGTGACAGGGAGGCCTGTGTCCCTCATCATCAAGCAGGCTAGTCCAGGCCTCTTCATAAAGCAGTTGCAGGGTGGAGAAGAGCAGAAGGGGACAGCGAGCCAGAGCGCATAGCACGTTCAGAGTCTACTTGCATGATGCTTCCACTACCCGCTGTCCAGAGCAAGTCACAGGGCCACCTGGAAGCCAGGGGTGAGACACAGACTCTGCAGGTTGTGGGAGGAGCTGCAGATGGTACCCCAAAGAGGCATGTGAGGGGATGGGGGGAACTCATGGCCATATCCACAGTCTATCACCCAGATTTTCATATGCTCTCAGCCTCGGCAAGTTGTTGCAGTGTTGGCGCTGGCCTCTGGTGGCTTTTCAGTTCACCTCATGATTTTCCTACTTCCTCTCTGTATGACAAACTAATTCCTTCAGGATATCCTTAGTTTGGATGCTAACAAGGTCATAATCTGAACTCCCACCCACATTTTCCCTGTATCTCAGCCATCCTGTAGCCAGAGCTCACAGCTTCTGAAATCCCCTTCTCTCACCCCAGGATTCTGGTGATCACATGTGGGAACTGTGTCTTAGGGATGGTTTTGGTTCCTCTTGGCTAACAATAGTTTCACTACAGAGTGTGGGGGATGGGGATAACTGCTGATTCTGTGGAAGCTAGAAGGGTGGTTCTGTAAAATCTCTCTTCTGTGTGATTGATATTAAAAGAAAATGCATTCCGATTTACAGCAGACAGAAGAGGGCACAGTGGGAATGAAGACAGCAGTGAGGGGACTGCTGAGGCTGGACGGTGATGGTAGCTTGGGCTAGTGTGACGGTCTTCAAAATGGAGAGAAGCGGTCAGATTGGTGGATGGAGTCAAGAGAACGTGCCGATGGGTTGGATCTGGAAAGTAAAGGGAAGAGAGGGATCAAGGAAGGTCCTAGGTCTTTGGTCTGAGGAAGTAGCTGAATGGTGATGATGTCTCTGAAAAATGAAATGGAGTGTATAATCGTGTCTGTGATATTGTCAGTGTGATGATTGTGCACCGACTCAAAGCAGAGACAGGTGGTTGTCAGACAGGGTTCCTCCTGCAGGAATGAGGCTTTTCCAAGGGCTGTGCTGCCAGGGTCTGCCTTCTCGGAGCAACAGGCTCTCAGCTGTCCTCCATGGTCCCGGTCAGTGCTTCACAAAGCCTGAAGAGATAAGCAGAGAGTTTCTGAATAGAAATAGGGAAAGAGCTATATAGATGATTTGGTGTTTAACTTAAGACACAGTTATTTTGAAAACATCGTTCAGGTGACAGGCTATGCTGTTCTGTGATTAACTTCCAAGAGTCCTAGCGAGTGGGCATGCCTGACCAAGTGAGACTAAGAAAGTATCACTCTATTGATGCTACTCTGGATGCCTTATTATTACTATTACTGTTATTATATTAATGTACCAAGAGATTTTAGAGTGACTCCAGAGAACTGTCAGTACTTTCGGGCTATTAGTTTTCAACATATTATTTTAAAATAAGAAAACGTAACTAGAGTTCCATGTCAAGGTCATAATTTAAAAGTAAGGCATTTTGTTCTCCTGAGGGTCATAATCCCTGACGAGACGACTGCGTACATGAAATATGAAGGAATACTTTGTCTTCTGCACATGTCCCCTTTTCTCTCCTGCAAGGGTGGGATGTCTTGAATGACCCACCTACCTGGCTACTTAAGGGAAAGAAGAAAAGTTCCATTTGAATGTAAATTGGGGGCAGGGGATCTTCCACTGTGATGTCCCAAAGTCAGGTCTGTTACTTCCTGCATGAGCTCATGAGGAACACCTACCAGCAGCGGCTCAGAGGTCTCACTTGAACCAATGGCGCCCTTCTCCGTGGGTGGGCTCTTAGCTTCCCAACGTCAGAGTGAGACTCCAAGGGACTCCAGGGAAGTGCCTGGTGTTCCCCAAGTCCTGTAGGATGAGGTCAGGGCCAGTGTTTCTACAGACACCCTTTGAGTGCAGGGGTCGATCTTGGAACCGGACCCTCCAAGGCAACAGAGAAGGGCACCAGTGAGCGGGGGCCATGCAGGGGAAAATGTTGGAAGTCAATGCTAACACTCTGGCTTTTGTTTCCTGATGTCCCAGGGCTTGGAAACCAAGACTCCAGAGATTCACAACTGAGACTTGTCTTAGTGGGTAAGACTGGAGCAGGGAAAAGTGCCACAGGGAACAGCATCCTTGGAGAGAAAGTGTTTCATTCCGGCATTGCAGCAAAATCCATCACCAAGGTCTGTGAGAAAAGGAGCAGCATGTGGAGTGGGAGAGAAATTGCCGTCGTGGACACGCCTGGCATCTTTGACACCGAGGTACCAGCTGCTGACACCGATAGGGAGATTGCTCATTGCATCGTCCTGACCTCCCCGGGGCCTCACGCTGTGCTCCTGGTGGTCCGGCTGGGCCCGTACACGTGGGAAGAACAGAAGGCGGTAAAGAAGATGCTGACGATGTTTGATTCTGAAGCCAGGAGATACATGATTCTTGTATTCACCGGGAAAGATAACTTGGACGGAATGGAGTTCCATGATTTTTTAAAGGAAGCTCCAGAAGTTTTCCAAGATCTGGTGGCTGAGTTCAGGGATCGCCACTGTGTGCTCAACAATAAGGCGACAGGGGCTGAGCAGGAGGCTCAGAGGGCCGAGCTGCTGGACATGGTGCAGCGCGTGGTGAGGGAGAACGGGGGAGGGTTCTACACTAATCGGATGTTCCAAAGGGCTGAGGTGGAGATTCAGAAGCGGATCCAAGCAATACAAGGTCAATGCAGAGCTGAGCTGGAGAGGGAGAGAAGGCTGATAAGAAAAGAGTATGAGGAGAACAGCAGAAAGGTGCAGGATGAACGGGAGTGGAAAATGAGAAAGGCAGAAATGGAGCGCACCCTGGCAGAAAGGGAGAGAAGCTGGGCTGAAAGGCAGCAAAACGCCAGAGCTGAAGCTGAGAATCAGAAATCCATACTTGACATAATCCTGAAAGTACTGGAATTGGCTTTATTCGTTTTGCAACATATATTCAAGCAAAAGTAGCCTAGTGAAAATCTGTCTGTATTTCTGGCATATTTTCGGGTGCTCCTTCCCCATATAACTCATTCCCCAAAGTCAAAGCTCTCTGTTTTTGTCTCTTAGTGCTAGGGAGTGTAGTAAAGGTCCTTGTTGGCATTTGGTAGACATTTGAATGATTTAAGAAGCAGGGATACTTTCCCAGTTGGTAAAACTCTGAGACAGAAAGTGTGGATGCCCCCTGTCTTCTGAACTCTTTCTCAGACACACAGAAAAAAGGAAGGTAGGAGACCAACAGAGGAGGACCCCAAGCTTTCTCTATTTATCCCTAGTAACCCTTTCTCCTCCAGATTCTCTCTAGATTGGCAGATAATCTCCCCTTGCAGCTTCCTTTTCCTTTAGCACAACAGTGATCATTTGGCCCATGTGTTTGGAAAAATCAATTGTTTACATTAAGTATTCTGTAGCTAGAGATACCTATACAGTTCTTTCTAGATGAATGAAAATGTGTTGAGTTGCATTTTTACAGAACTAAGATTGTTCCTTATCTTGTGCTCACTGAAGAACAGAGAGTTGTCTGGCAAACAAATCTCTGAGAATCCAACTAAGTGAAATTCCAGGGAGAGGAAAAGACAGAGATTCCACAGATAAGAGAACAATGGGTCGTATACTCAGATGTTTCTGTAGAAACTCATTGACCAACCTAAAGGTAACCATTATCCTGAATAACTAGTTTTCTCCTTTTCTTGTGAACCTCCCTCCCCTGCTTCCTCTCTATCTAAAAAGGTAAATACAGGCTTGATAAACTGTTGCCACCACTCCTCCCTCACCCACAGGGATCCTTACTGCTGGGCGGGTCATCCACACACTGCTGCCCCCACCACTTGAATTGTTTGCCTATTGTTACCATAATAAAACTGTTCTATTCTCTCATATTTGTGCGAAACTGAAACCTCTTTTACTTTAGGAAATACTATTAATACTTCTTCTACAAACACAGGGATGCATTTCACTTCTTGGTAAAAGTTCACGATTATTTTGAGCTCGGCTTGGTCTACCCCCTAAGATGTCTCTCATTTCCCCTGAATGTTTGAACCACGTTCTTAACCCCTCTACCCATCAGAGATCACATTCTCCTTGGTTCCTTCATTATGTGCTGATAGAGATTGTGTGTAACCAAGATTTCTGAGACACCTGTGGGTTTCCTGGGGGAAAAATTCCCTCAATATATGGATAACAACAGTTGAAGTCTATCCCTTTTCTACTGGGTGCTCCTACCCTAATAATTTCTAGGATTTCCCAAAGCACATTCCCATGTTCTACCAGCATGTCCTGGTGGTCACACACCGCTGTCCTCGCTCTGCCATCCTGAAATTGGCTTCTCCATGCCCCACCCTACTTTGCCCCCAATAGGACATATACCCCTCCTTTACTTGCCCCAAACAAAAATCCGTTTAGACTGTACATTTAAAAAAAGTCAGCAAAGGCCGAAGGGTAAGAGAAGCAGCACAGAAAGAAGCTCATGGTTCTTTCAGAAATAGTCGCTCACAGGGACACAGGTTTGGTCTCACTCTGCGGAATATGGTGCGCACTGTGTCTATTGTTTCAGCATCGGAGTCTCAGACCAATTCTGAGGTTGGGATTTGACATCTTATTGTATCACAAGCTTCTAGAAGGACACATTTAACAGAAGAGCCACACATACCTTGCAAGAAAAAGTAAATACAAGTTTAATATGAAAAAGCCATTAACTGCTCTGTGGTTACTTTCTTGTAAATGCGTTCCATTATTCTTACCTTTACATTCATGTTAATGTTGTAGATGAGGCCAAATATAAGGTTCTACTCTTGAGAAGCAGTGAGGAGATGAGAAGCCCCTGTGAAATACCCTGACAGCTGTGTTGCCCATTTGTCTCACAGGGCAGAAGGCAGACAGAAGGTCCTTGATAAATATCATGTGTTGTGATTAGTACAATGGAAGAACAAGACCTGTTTCCTTCTCTGAAGAGTGTTGGGAATGTATACCTATTCGTCCTTTCATTACCAGTCAGTGATTGTTTGAACTGGATGGAAGATTTTATGCCAGACACTGAGAATCTAGAGAAAGTAAAATAAAGTCCCTTTTGAGACTGGCTTCCTTCCTCTGGCACAATGATTTTGAGAATCATTCAGGTTGCTTGTATTAATAACTGTTCTCTATTACTGATGCAGAGTATTCCACCTTATGGATGTACCACAGTTTCTGTATCACTTCTACTTTATTTATATTTATCCCCCTAATTGATTTCTCTTGTCTAAATGCATTGGCTAAAACCTCTATATAATGTTGAATAGTAGTAAATGGGCATGCTTGCTTTGTTCCTGGTTATGCATTCAGTGTTTTTGTGTTAAGTAAGTGACATACTGGCCAACAGGAGTATATGGTGTGTATTTGTGTGCGTGTAATCATTAAGAATCACGCAGTAACTATTTTCTTGAGAATTTTTATCATGAATGACAATTGAATTTTGTTAAAGGTATTAAGAAATCATCTTTGTGACCCTGGCTGGTGTGGGTCAGTGGTGAGAGTGTCATAGAGGGTCAAGGTAAGATTCCTGGTCAAGGGCATGTATCTGGGTTGCACGTTCAATCCCCTGATGGGGCACGTGCATGTGCAGCCAATAGATTTATCTCTCTCACATCGATGTCTCTCTCTCTCTCTCTCTCTCTCTCTCTCTCTCTCTCTCTCTCTCTCTCCCTCTCTCTCTCTCTCTCTCATCATCCCTCCTAACGTTTCTCCCTCTCTTCCTCTCTATCTAAAAAAATCAATAGGAAAATATCCTCAGGTGAGGATTAACCAACAACAAAAAAATCATCTTTGTGTATATCTTGCAATTCTTAAAAAATCTATTAATAAGTCAATGACATTAGTAGATTCTCTAATATTGACCAAGTTTTCATTTCTGTTTTGAGTGTCACTTGACCACGATGTATCACATTCTTCATGTGGTTTTGGAGTATATTTGCTAATATTTTATTTAGTGCTTTTGCATTAAAATTCATGAAAGATATCACTCTATACATTTACTTTTTCATACTGTCATTATCAGACTTAGATTGTTAATGTTATAATTGCTTTTGCTCCCGTTTGAACCATCAGTTTGGATCTTTGCTGAGTCAAATCCTTATTCTGTAACAACATGAAAACTTGTCCATGAGAATTCTTACCTCATTTATCAGACCTTTGACCAAATAATTCTTATCAGTCATTGGCTTATAGCTTTAAGTTAATCAATCAGTTAAAATGTGACCTAATGGACTCGGTGTTGGATCTGAGACTGAGCCACCCACTTTCAAACAGAAACAAAGTCCAAAACCAAGGTAAAGTTCAAACCAACAAGTACTGTCAAACTAGTCCTCTGGTCTTAGTATCTTATCTCACACCAACCGATACCACGAATGACCTTTACAAGGTCCAAATGGGACAGATCCAAATGGCAAAGATAAAAAATTCCCTGTGTGCACACCTGTTCAACTCACTCAATCTTGGGGCTCATCAACTCCCCCAGTGACCATTAAGAAGCAGGGAGAGTCGGTGAGATAAGAAACTCTCAGCAAGTGTGCTCAGCAGTTATACTGGAGCCAGAATGTCTTAAGGTCAGAATCTGTTTCTTATGATACTTGTTCCTAGAAATCTAGAGTGAACAGGCTATTTATCGGCAGTCACATGTTAGTGTCCAGGTCATCATTTAGAGAAATAACGTTAAAATAATGGTGAGGTGGGTTACAAGATGAGTGGAGATCACAGCAGGGACCAGAGGCCAAAGTTAGGATCTTTATTCTTCTCTCTAGACGGAAGGGAGCTAGTGACACACATGATGCCAGTGACAATAAAAAAGCAGAAACCAAACGAGTCAGACTCAGCTTGACCCACCCATAGAGAACTTCTTGGTCTGCCTGGAGAACGAACCAAGGAACCAAAGAGCAGGTCAGATCTCATCAACAGGGCCAAAAGGGAGAGAGGACAGTCTGTTTCCTGTGTTTCAAAAGTAAAAAATAATGGTAGGAAGTGGTCTCACATTCTGAAAGAGACTAAGCCCTTTGCTTTTTGTGAGAAGGACGTACGTTAGGAAGTGCCACGTAAAGTTCTGGGTTTAAGTTCTTCCTCTTTCCAGAAGGACAACAGTCAGCTTGGTGCAGTAATGCCCAGGGCTGCCGGTGGGACCCCTCCCTGTGATTCCAAAACCTCCAATAAAAACTTAAAGTGTACAGAATGCTTCGTACATGTTGTTATTGTGGAAACCAGCTAAAGGAGTGAATTTCAAGTTTACATGACACGGGGTATAATGGACAGAGGACAGCGGCACATGACTAGAGGGAAGCAAGAGGAAGTGAGCTCAGGAAGTTCCCCAAAAGAACAAGTGAGATGTGGGACTCTCTGTGTGGTAGAAATGTACGTGGAGCCAAGTTCCAGCAAATCTCCAAAGGGTAGGCTGACAAATACTCAGTGAGTGCTGGTGTACACCAGCAATTTGGTACACAGCGGTGAGCAAGGAGGAGCCCCTCCACCCACTATGCTGGCAGCAGATGTTAGTACTCTGAGACAACAAGAAGTCACAATGCAAGATAATAAATTAACACTTTGTCCTGGGCACACCCAGCACCAGGCAGTGTGAGTGCTACTGATGCCTCGGGTGGGAGAGGAACGCTTCCACAAGACGCTCAGACACCAGGGGCGTTCTCCCTGGACTGTTCAGCTACCTGGATCCTGGGTTGTAAACATGCACCGTGGTGTCCCGCGGTGTTCTCTGCCTCCCAGGGCAGGGCCTGCAGACATTCCTATCGTCCCTTCTCGGACAGGTCCAGGTTCAGGCCCGCCGATGGAGGCAGTCTCGCGAGACGTGGACCGCGGACGAGAAGGGCGCCGTCAGCTGGCCGTCACTGCGTACAGACAACAGTGTGCTTCCCTCCGACCGACGCCCGCATCGACTCCCGTTTTCCGCATCAGGGACTCTGGACAAGTGGAGGGAGAGGAAACCTTTCTGGAAACAATCGAGACAAAACAGAGGCAGCTTCCAGAAGTGGAGAAGACGTGATCCAGCCCTTCTGGGGCAGAAACACTGAGCCCGGAGTCGGGAGCAGGTGTTTGCGTCATGACGGATCTGTGCCCAATATCAATGGGAATTCTCATCTGACATGTTTAAGAATTCTCATCTGACATGTTTAAGAGATTTGCAAATATCTACATCACCAATCTGCATCCCCCAACGAGTTTATGACATGTCTTCAAAGATTTGGGATGTTTTAATAAATACAGTGTTATTTAGGCAGGGTCTTACATCACATTTCTCTTCTATCTCTAAAAAATACTTGCAATTTTCCCAATTTTAAATCAATTAATCTTTGATATTATTAACATGGTCTTGCCTTCTATGGACATTTGTTTGGTACCTTCGTGGGGTGTCTTTCATGCTCTGTAATATAAAAAAATTGTCGTCTTTCCTAAAGTTTTCCAACAAACTTCCCCTGACCATTGTAATAATTTCATTGACCATCTCTCCATCCAAAAGAGTTTTTTTGGGGGGGGTGCAATTTTATCGAAGCTGTTCTCTTGGTGGCCTAAGTTACAAGCTCAGATCCTGTTAAACATTGTTTGGACATTTTTGTTGGACATTTAACTCTAGCTCCAGTGACTAGTTTTGATTGTGGAGGACGTGTTTTATCAGTCTCCCAACGTCTCCTACTGCTTTTTGGCTTTGCTGTGCCGCAGGAACTACAATCTCTATTTGTCAAGAATTTTGTGATCGATCTTCTTCCAGTCTTCATGCTTCTATGTTAAAGTTAAAACTTAGTTCGTACTTATTTTTAAAACTAAAAATTAATTTAATTACACTTTACTAAAAGAATAGTTAGACTTTAAAGTGAATCACCAATGCCAGTGTACATAGGTGTCACCGTAACTCATGCTGTTTCCAGAAAGTATTCAAATAACAGTAACAGGACCATTCAGACGCAGCCAGTCCATTGGTGTTGACTACTCGGTGACGGCTCCTGTGGGACTGGAACGGCACCTGGCCATCGGGCAGTGACACGTGATGCAGCACTCAGCTCACACGCATTTCTACCGGAACGACAAAGCTGTGTTTCCTGGTGAAGTATTTGATACCACTCCAGTTATAACATTTACGTTAAAATTAGTCACAGGTAGATAAAGTGTGAAGTTCCGTTTCTAGGGTACACCAGCTACACTTCAAGTGCTCGGTGGTCCCCCGTGGCTGGTGGCTACCATATTGGATGCTGCAATTCCTAGGACATACTCAAATATTTGGAAATTAAATCCATACTTCTAAATAATCCATGAGTGAAAACAGACATCACAAAGATTATAGAAAATGTTGCAGACTGCATGATAGTGAAAATGGAATATACAAAAACTTGTGAGATGTGGATAAACATGCATAGAGGGAAATTTTATAGCTTTCTAGCCTTATGGTAGAAAGAAGAATTTTCAATAGTTTAAAGGATCTTGTAGGTGATAAGCTGGTAGAGATTCTGGATGTCATCATCTTCTCCTGAAAGACACTGAGTTTGTTTGTCACTTGAGCTGGCACTTCAACCACAGGCGCATCCCCTTGACCTTGGGAAGGCTGGATTTAGATGTCATTGGCCAGGGACTACTCCAATTCTGCTCTTCCTTTAGGCAAATCCCTTACCTGATGTGCTTTCACTCCTACAAGGACCCTCTGGGATTTCAGTGGAATACGTGGTGGACTGGGGTCTCCAGTTCTGTCCTTACTGCTGTGGCCCTGCTGACTCTCTGAGTTACTCTTCCTGCCCTCCAGACAGTTTCCTCCTGCACACTGGAAGGTTCAAATCCTGGCTCAGCCAAAGATCAGAGGGGCGGTTACATGCACACTCTCTAAAGCCCCACCCCCTCTGAGGCTCTGTTTTTTTTTGGGGTGTTCCCCATCCATTTCTACCTGCTCCACTTCCCCCGGACTCCACCCACCCTCTCCCTGGATGCTGTGAATTTCTGCCTGAGGCTATTCCTGTGTCCACAGGGCAGGAAGTGCTCTCAGGGGAAAACCACACACGTGGCAGCAGTGTGGCCCCTTATCGTGACCACAGGAATTGACTAAGGATCGAGTCCCCCAGTGTCTGTCTGTGGTCACGTCCCAGGGCCTTCAAACTGTGGCTTTACAATGATTGTTTTCTATTGTCTCCATAGTTCATCAGTGTTACTCCAGGAGAACTGGGAGCTGGAACGCTCCGTGAGACTCATCAGCTGACTTGATCGCCAAGGAGGGAAGCAGCCTGTCCTCACTGGGCCTTCAAACTGCCCAAATCCCCGTGTCCCATGCTTTCCTCCAGTGTTGAGACAGTTTTGGACAATGACACATTCTAAAGGTCACTATTTTCACAGCCTGGGCCAAGACAACCCTCCCCCAAGCGTGGCCCGCCCACACCACGTCTCCTTCCTGAACACAGGCCCTGGAGTTTGCAGCCCTGCCCGCAGCCGCCTTCCCCGCTCGACCACAGTGGACAGCGTCTGTCCCTCCTCCTGAAAGGCTGTGGGGGCATCTTCCCTGACTGTAGTGATGAAGGAGAGCAAGCACCATGTTTGATGTAATTAAAAACAACTCCCTGAGAATTTCTAAGGAATGACATGTTTTGAGTGACTTGGCATTTAGAATCACCGATTGGGTGTCATTTGGTGAAACGCTTGTATTTTCTATCATGAAATGAGTTACGCTAACAGTAAAACAACCACACAAACTGAAGACTTTATCTTGTTATCCTCATGGAAGTGCAGGCGGTTTTCAGTTACTCAGTAGCTCCGGAGCGGGGAGTCCGCTCGCTTAGGAGCAGGACCTCGGTGCACGTGTCCGTGAGTGAAGCTTTCACAGTCTCCCACGAAACACAGACGCGACGCGATTCCAACTGCATGGCACTGAGGTTCTTTCCGGGAAACCAAACAAGTGATTTTCATTTTCACATAGGGGAGCAAATGCCCGAGAATAACACAGGAAATACCTAGTGAGGAAATCACAGCCACTGTACATGAAAATCAATATTTTATTCATAAGGAGTAGAAAATCCCGCCGTGGGTCGTGGGGAGTATGCTCACGGAATAGTGCTAAGTGCTGAGTTTCGGTCCCGGGAAGGGAAGTGCTGACGTGAGGACCCGTCTGGCTAAGGGCTGTCTTCAGTGGCCACCAAAGTCAGTCTCCGTCCTGCCTTCAGACCCTTGTCTGTGTTTCATCAAAGGATCGTGCTGGCTTCCATGGGCGCCCCTTGTGCCTGGGAAAGGTGGGTGCCAGGGCCTCCAGACTGGGAGACCAGGGTGCTGCCGGGGCCTGTGACCACAGAGGATCTCTGCCCAGCTGGTGAGCACCCCGACAGGCCTGAGGCTGCGTTTCTGATTTGTGATTGTCCCCCAGCACTGTCATCCCCACCCTGAAGAAGGTAGCTGGGGACCCCCTGCCACATGGCTTGAAGAAAGGAAAAGAGGGGTCTGTCAGGCGCACTTCCCCTGTTCCCTCCTATCCTGTTTCCATCAGTTGGTCAGACTCCCCAGAGAAGCTGAGGTGCATCTGAGGTGCGTCGGTGTCTTTGGGACATGGCACCTCCCTGCTGGACGCTGAGGCTGGACCAACATCCACTGTCCTCTGGTCCCAGTCCCCGTCGCTTCCTATGGCCCTGTGCGCAGGAGCGGGCCCCCGACAGTCCACGTGCTGCAGAGTTCTCCCCACACCAGCAGGCTGCCCCTGCCTTTCCTCACCCACGGTCCACCTCTGCAGCTTCCCTTTCTTCTCTGCCCCCTCCATTCCACACGCACACATACCTTCCTGGGGAACCCCACTACACACCCGGACCCTGCCCCCAGGCATGCTGTCCCCCACTGTCAAGTGAGAGGGGAAGGGTTGTGAGTAAGGCGGAGACAGGGTGGAACATCACCTTTGCTTTCTAACATCAGAAGGGAGATGGATTGACAGAGCCCATGGTGACAACGTCCTAATCTAAGTCAGCTTCAGGGAAGTGTCCTCCTGTGCCCGAGCACCCTGAGGCCTCCATGTCCTGTAGCCAGGTCCAGGGGCAACTTCCTGACCCGGCCGGTCTCCCGAGAGTCGCTGGCGCCACTTTGCTCGTCACCCCCCATCGAATTCCCAGGAGGCTCCTTCGTGGTGAATCAGTGGCCTCTCAGGGGCAGTGAAAGGGATGCTCCTCCTGCCCCTCCCTCTTTCCACCTGCTTTCTCAAGGCCCCAGCTCAGCAGCTGTCCCTTGCCACATGTCGCAGAGTTATTTCTATGTCCTGACCCACCACACACACCAGGTACCTTGAAGTCATTATCCTGCCCCTGTACAGGTGAGGACAGGCCAAGAGGTGTGAAGTCGCCTGGCCAATGTCCCATACTGACTTGCTCTCCTCATTTAAGGAGTGACTCCCGTGACCAACCCCTGTGGGGGTCCCATGGAAGAACGAGGCAGACCTGCCCTCAGGAAGCTTTGGTTCTATCAGGGTAACTATGAGAACTTCAGAAATGCAATGCGGATGCGATGTGGGGTCCCTAGGACACAGCATGCTGGAGAGGTTGAGAGGAGGGAGCGCCCACGGGCCCCGAAAGATGTGATGAAGGACCTGATGGGAGCTGGGAACTCTGGAACCCGCACCCTCACCCACTCCAGACACCGACCTTGAGCCTGGTATGGTCAGTGATCATGGGATGCAGAGGACAAGTGACAGGCTGGAAGCTGGACACGGGGCTGAGGGGGGCTCTCAGGAAACAGTGCCCCTCTCTGCTTGAGCAGATGCTCAGAGGGGTGCCCCCTGCAGGAGACGTTTGTGAGTCTCCTCAGATTCCTTCTGGACCCTGCACAGGTCCTCCAGCCCGGCTTCCCCACTGGGCCCTTCCTCAGAGCCTCGCCCCTGGAACACCTGCCTTCCCTGCACTTCTGTGCTCAGCGGGCTTTGCTGGGAGCACCGGTACGCCTTGTTGCTGTAACACTGGCCGTTGTTTTCCCACAGGACTGCCTGGATGTTCCCCATGAGCTCCTCCAGCTGGGCCTCCTGCTCCACCCCCTGCGCCCTGCTGTTGAAGCCACAGTGGCGCCGCGCACACATCACGTCCAGCAGGGCCAGCTCCCGGTTGTCCGTCTCTTTCACATACTCGTCCAGGGAGCCGCCGTCCAGGTCTTCCTTCCGGGTGAACACCAGGATGGTGTAGGTCAGGATGTCCACTCCAAAGACCTCCTGGAGGCGCCTGACCACCTCCTGGTCCTCTTTTGTGTACCGGCCCAGCTGTGTCACCAGGAGCACCGCGTGTGGCCCTGGGGAGGAGAAGGAGATGGCTTCACAGGCGCCCCGAGTTGCCGCTTCCTGGGACAACGAAGGGGACAAGAAATCAGGGGTGTCGATCACCTCAAGTTCCTTCTCGGCCCAGTCTCGGCTCCCCATCTGGAAGGTCTGGGTCACTGGTCTACTGCTGAGCTTAGACTCAAACGCTTCCCGGCCGAGGATGCTGTTTCCTATTGCGCTTTTCCCACTTCCGGTTTTCCCCACCAGCAGGAGCCTCAGCCTCTGTGGGGTCTGTTCCTTCTCGCTCAGATCTAGAAGCATCAAGAGAAAGCAGAGCGATTGGGGTTAGACCCACGCACCCCATTTGGCCTCATGAGAGGCCTCGCCCCAGGATACGCTCCATGACCTCAGGGCAGATTGTCCTTGGACAAGGGACAAAGATGAACATCTGCACCTGAGACCTGCCCTGGGCCCACATTCCTTTCTTTCTTTCTTTCTTTCTTTCTTTCTTTCTTTCTTTCTTTCTTTCTTTCTTTCTTTCTTTCTTTCTTTCTTTCTTTCTTTCTTTCTTTCTTTCTTTCTTTCTTTCTTTCTTTCTTTCTTTCTTTCTTTCTTTCCTTCTTTTCTTTCTTTCTTTCTTTCTTTCTTTCTTTCTTTCTTTCTTTCTTTCTTTCTTTCTTTCTTTCTTTCTTTCTTTTCTTTTCCCTCCCTCCCTCCCTCCCTCCCTCCCTCCCTCCCTCCCTCCCTCCTTCCTTCCTTCCTTCCTTCCTTCCTTCCTTCCTTCCTTCCTTCCTTCCTTCCTTCCTTCCTTCCTTCCTTCCTTTTTATCCTCACCTGAGGATACTTTCCCATTTTTTGTTCAGATACAGTGGGAGGGAGAGAGAAGAAGAGAGAGAGAGAGAGAAACATCGACGTGAAAGGGACACATCGAGTGGCTGCCTCCCACATGACCAACCAGAGCCGGGGACAAATTGCAACCGAGGTACGTGCTCCTAGTGGGAACCAAACCCGGATCTCTCTGGACCACAGGCCGACGTTCTAACCACTGAGCCAAACCAGCCAGGGGTCGAAAACCACATTCTTATATTTAGGTTTCGACTTCTTCTCAGGGTCACCAGTGGTCCCCCAGGTGGAAATCAGCCAGTGCATGCCAAATACATCACTCAAGCTCTGGAGAGCGTTTTAAAGGAACATTTAACTTTGATTGCCATGAGAAAGGATAATCCACGTGTCTGCTCTTGTGCTGGTAATTTTCCCATCCAGTTTATTGGTATGGCTTTCTCCCAGTGCCCCAAGCCATTGAAGTTCGCACAGTAAAGAAACAAAACAAGGAGACTTCCGGTCAAGATGGCGGCATAGGTAATGCAGTATCGTGTCCTCCCACAACCACATCAAAATTACAACTAAACTAGAGAACAACCATCATTCAAAACCACCTGCAATCAAGCTGAATGGAAGTCCTATAACTATGAAATTAATGAAGCAGCCACACCAAGACTGCAATCAAGACTCAATTACAACAGAAGGTTGTAAAATCCACACCAGGGGTGCACCTTGAGGGCCCAGCTGGGAGACCAGGGAGGCTGTGCCACTGGACCCGACAGGACACCTACTACAATAGGCCACCCTAGGAAGCTCAGGAGACATAGCAACTCTAACTAATACATGGAAACAAACACAGGGAGGCAGCCAAAATGAGGAGACAAAGAAACTTGTTCCAAATGAAAGAACAGAACAAAACTCCAGGAAAAGAACTAAATGAAACGGAGGTAAGCAGTCTAACAGATGCAGAGTTCAAAACACTGGTTATAAGGTTGCTCAAGGAACTTGGTGAGACATTCAAGGAACTTAGTGAGACCTTCAAGGATCTTAGTGAGGGCCTCAAGAGCGTAAAAAAGGACCAGTAGAAATGAAGGAGGCACTAACTGAAATAAAAAATAATTTACAGAGATTCAATAGTAGAGTAGGTAAAGCCAAGAAGCAAACCATTAATTTGGAGTATAAGAAAGCAAAAACACACCCAATCAGAACAGCAAAAAGAAAAAAGAGTCCAAAAAAAAAATGAGGATAGTGTAAGGAGCCTCTGGGACAACTTCAAGCATGCCAACATTCGCATCATAGAGTCGCCAGAAGGAGAGGAGAGAGAACAAAAAATTGAAAACCTATTTGAAACAATAATGACAGAAAACTTCCCTAACTTGGTAAAGGAAACAGACATACAAGTCCAGGAAGCACAGAGACTCCCAAACAAGATGAACCCCAAGAGGCTCACAGCAAGACACATCATAATCAAAATGCAAAAGGTTCAAGACAAAGAGAGAATCTTAAAAGCAGCAAGAGAAGGGAGCTCCCATAAGACTGTCAGCTGATTTTCAAAAGAAACTTTGCAGGCCAGAAGGGAGTGGCAAGAAATATTCAGTGTGATGAAAAGCAAGAACCTACAACCAAGATTACTCTATCCTGCAAAGTTATCATTTAGAATCTATGGACATATAAAGAGTTTCCCAGACAAGAAAAAGCTAAAGGAGTTCATCACCACCAAACCATTATTATATGAAATGTTGAAGGCTCTTCTTGAAGAAAAAGAAGGTAAAAAATATGAACAAACAAAATGGCAATAAATACATATCTGTTGACAACTGAATCTACAAACAAAATGAAGAAACAACTGAAACATTCTCATAGACATAGAGAACATTTTGTTGGTTGCCAGATGGGATGGGGGTAGGGGGAATGGGTGAAAAAGGTGAAGGGATTAAGAAGTACAAATTGGTTGTTAGACTGACAAACCTGAAAGGGAAGGAGGGTGGGGAGATGGGAAGAAATAAACCAAAGAACTTATATGCATATATGTATAACCAATGGACACAGACAACAGTGTGGGGAAAGGCAGGAGGTGGGTGGGATTGGGAGGAGGGGTCAATAGGGGAAAAAGGAGGAATATCTGTAATACATTCAACAATAAAGATTCGTTAAAAAAAAAAAAAGACACAAAACAAAAAACCATTCGTGTTCAAATATGTAGTGAATATCAAGTAATTTCTTCTCGCCAGGAAAAGGGAGGATTGCCCGCTCTCCTAAACTCTGTCTCCCGGTTGGATGATCAAGTTGAGCCCTGACCTTGATGCAGTAGCTTTTGGGGGAGAACCCCTTGAGAAGAGCCAGCCCAATTCTGAGGCTGCCTCTGGTTACAGGGTGCTTTGCAGCCCTCCCACCCCTCAGCGCCCACAACTGAGTCAGCCAAGCGCCCACATGAAGTCTCTTGGTAGAAAAGCCTCTGCCCAGGTGAGAGGTCTCTTCACACCCACCTTCCCGAGGGCATGATGGTGCTCTGTCTCCTCCCTTCTCCACTGTGCCTGTCAGGGGACTGGGCCTTTTCTTTGGTGGGTAAGCAGTGCCCCCCAAGGACCCCCTGCTGGCGGAAGCTCTGGGTGAGCTGCGGGGTGGCCTCTCCAGGAGCACCCTGCACATCTCAGCCCCCCCCCACTCTCTCAGGTCCCCCACACTGGGCAGTCCTTTTACCTCCTGACACGTCCTGTTTCGGATTCTGGGACAGCGCTCCTGTGGGACAGTCGGCGGGAGTCAGCTGGTATCCTTCCTCCACCTACAAAATGGTATGTCTGAGTGATTCTCCAAAGGAGCTGCAGTAGGCACCTGGCTGTGCCTGTCTCTGGCCAGGAGGGTGTTTACACTGCTTTGGGGCGGGGGCTGAGTGAGGAGAGGGGAGGAAGGTCTGAGACACTCTCTACCTCCTTTAGGGACCCTGTGTCTCTCTCGGTCTCTTGTCTCCCTGTCTCTGTCTGTCTCTGTCTGCTCTGTGGTCTCCATGGTGAGTTTTAGCGATTGCATGGAGAAGGTGCATCGGCCTGCAGCCCGAGGAGGGTGGCGTTTGGATGGACAGAGGGCCCAGGAGCTGTCCTGTGAGGAGGAGAAAAGGGCAGAGGCACAGAGGCAGGCCTGGCACAGAGTCCAGGGTCCTGGGAATACCCATCCAGATGTGGGGGAGGGCACGAGCAGGAAGCTGTGGGGAGGGGCTGGTGGGGTGGGGGCAGGGTCCTGGTGCCAGGATGATCCTTGAGGAAGGCCTGGCAGTGAGGATGGCAGAGGGCTGAGAGGTGGGTGCCCGGTGCCGTGGTGAGGAGCCAGTAGCCTGGGCACAGGAACTTCATGCCATGGGGACAGTGCTGCTGGGAGCCAGGACACCTCATGGCCATTTCCAGGGCCATCGGGTAGCGTGCTCACACTGCCTGCGCCTCAGAGTTCCCGTAAGTGTGCATGCTGGGCCTCAACTAGATGTCCCTGTGGTCCCTGGAACATTCCAACACATTTTAATGCATTTTCTAGAGCAAGTCCTAGTCTGTGCAAACAGGGCCATGTCACCCCACCAGGACCTGCCGTCATCCTGGTGGGGAGAGGGCAACGCACCCTGCTGCCACCCTCACTGCCTCAGGGACTCAGGGTTCCCTGTCCAGGAGCCCGTCCTGGGCGGTCTACTCCACCTCCTCTGTGGGCTTGGGAAGGAGAGTGCAGGGCCCCGGACCCTGGGCCAGGACATGCAGGGCCCTGGGAGACAGGCAGGCAGGGACCGGCTCCAGGGGATGGCTCTGGGGTGTGGGGGCCCGCCTCCTGGGCTCCACAGATCCTGCCCTGAGCAGTGCCCACACCTTTGCCACACTCTGCAGTTTGTCTCCGACACAACACGGAGCAGATGATCCCGTGTTTCTCTGCAGGAAAGTGAAACTCAGGCAGCCTCTGCCCCGAGATTAAGCGGGGAGTTGGGGGCAGGGCACCAAGGGTCCAAGGTTCTCCTGATGTTTAGTCACAGCTCTTTGTATGTACCCCCCAAACACACACAACACTGCCACAGACATGACACACCTCTCACACATACAGCCCCAAACACAACACACAGACTCACACACACACACACACACACACACAGCACTCCCTCAGACACAAACACCACTCACACATACAGCCCCAAACACAACACACAGACTCACACACACACACACACACACACACAGCACTCCCTCAGACACAAACACCACTCACACATACAGCCCCAAACACAACACACAGACACACAGACACACAGACACACACACACACACACACACACACACAGCACTCCCTCAGACACAAACACCACTCACACATACAGCCCCAGACACAATACACAGACACACACACACACACACACACAGCACTCCCTCAGACACAAACACCACTCACACATACAGCCCCAAACACAACACACAGTCACACACACATACACACACACACACATAGCACTCCCTCAGATACGAACACCACTCACACAAACAGCCCCAAACACAACACACAGACACACACACAGCACTCCCTCAGACACAAACACCACTCACACATACAGCCCCAAACACAACACACAGACACACACACACACACACACACAGCACTCCCTCAGACACAAACACCACTCACACATACAGCCCCAGACACAATACACAGACACACACACACACACACACACAGCACTCCCTCAGACACAAACACCACTCACACATACAGCCCCAAACACAACACACAGTCACACACACATACACACACACACACATAGCACTCCCTCAGATACGAACACCACTCACACAAACAGCCCCAAACACAACACACAGACACACACACAGCACTCCCTCAGACACAAACACCACTCACACATACAGCCCCAAACACAACACACAGACTCACACACACACACACACACACACACAGCACTCCCTCAGACACGAACACCACTCACACATACAGCCCCAAACACAACACACAGACACACACACACACACACACACACAGCACTCCCTCAGACACGAACACCACTCACACATACAGCCCCAAACACAACACACAGACAGACACACATACACACACACACACACACACACACACACACACACAGCACTCCCTCAGACACAAACACCACTCACACATACAGCCCCAAACACAACACACAGACACTCTCGAACATACCGTGTGCTCCTGCGAGTTCTCAGTTTCTCCTTTTGGGGCCGACTCATCGTGGGCCCCCGGGGGCCTTGTCTGCACCAAGGAGAGGAGAGCATCGCAGGCAGTTGAACACCAAGAGGACGCTACTTGCATGTTTCAGCAGAGTGTGGGGGAAAGCTGGGCTCAGGGAGCCTCTAGGAAGGGCAGCGACTGCTGAGAGGTGGAGAAGCAGGAAGTGGGTGGGATCCGCAGGGCCAGGCCCCTGAGGCAGGGCCCAGTGTTCACACTGTCTGCAGCCTGGCCACAGGAACAGGAAACACAAGAGCACGGGTCTGTTGTTGTTTTTATCCTGCCCTGGCACAACTAGGACGCAGACACTGACGAAAAAGGCAGCCGAGCCCTGTTCGGTGTGGCTCTGTGGTTGGAGTGTTGGCCTGTGCACCAACCGGGTCATGGGTTTGATTCCCATAAAGGGCACATACCTGGGTTGTGGGTTCATTCCCGGCCTCATTGGGCATAGGTGAGAGGCAACCAATTTATGTGTCTCTCTCGCATCGCTGTTTTTGTTTTTCCTCCCTCCCTCCCTCCCTCCCTCCCTCCCTCCCTCCCTCTCTTCTACTCTAAAAATCAGCGGAAAAAATATCATAGGGTGAGGACTAAAAGAAAAGCAGCAGACCCTTCAGGAAATGTTATGCTACGGCAGCAATTTTCAACCTTTTTCATCTCATTGCACAGAAAGGAATGACAAACAATATACTTTTTGCCAATGAGATAAAAAACAGGTATACTTGTGATCATCCACAGGGGACGACTGTGTTGGCGGTTGCATTATTTTATTTGACAGTCCCAGGGAAAGGTCCGGCCCCTGAGGGACAGTCAGGTCGGCATGTTTTAGGCGTTCCTGCTGCACGCAGGTGGAACATCTCAGTTCTACACGGCCCGATGCCTGAGCTAGTCCACCCTTCTCGTCACGACAGACACTCACTGTCTCTTTTCTTCCCCTAAGTCATCCTCCCTTTAAATACTTCCTCTCAGGACGAGGCCCTGGACTTGAGCTCAGACACTGGCTCTCCCTGAGTCCTGACCCGCATGTCCTCACAAGGCAGCTGCGCACCGGCTCTCCTGGGGCTCCGGGTTGCTCACTAGATCCTGGACCGTCGACTCCGTAACCACACGAGCCAATTCCTTATGGTCAACCATGGAATCCAATTCTCTATGATAAGTAAATGTTCTTTATAATAACATCTCTTTACATATGCGCGCGCACACACACATACTCTGTACCTGAATTCCCCCAGCCTGTGTCACCTCTGAGTGGTTCTGATGTTTGCTGTGTGTCTTTTTCCTGCTGGTTAGCATGCCTTGTCGCGCTGCAAGCTGGACGAGGTGTATCAGACCCTAGGAACGGAGGTGACTAGGCCTGCAGAGTTCTGTCTCCCCTGTCGTCTGTGGGTTTCCCTCAGGACCTCCTTTTTTAGAGCTTTCAAAACGTTATTTATTTGTTTATCATTTTCCAGACGCAGCTGACAGTCAATATGACCCGAGTGTCCGGTGACAGCTTAGTGGTCGCACAGTTCTGTGCCTTCTAAGTGATCCACGGGTAAGTCCGGTGCGCACCTGCACCGTCCAGAGTGTGGTCAGTGTTGTTGACCACACGCCCTGTGCTGCACTTCACAGCCGTGACTGCTTTGTACCTGACAGTTTGTGCTCTTGGAAGGGCTCCTCCTTACGCAGAGTGTGTCTCAGATCTTGCGGTGGTGGGCGGGGGGAGGCGGGGAAGCAAGGTCCTGGAATTAAATCGCACTGGGCTGTGAGCATCACGGGTTGGTTTGTTTATTGGTTTGCTTTTAGCTCCCCCACCCTTGCTTGTTTGAGGTGACACAGGTCAAATGTGGTCACTTCCCGGCTTTTCCTCCTCATCTTATTACCGTGTCCTCTTTTCTCCTCTGTGCTCTGGCCTTGACTGACCCCCTTCTGTCAGTTGAATGCTTCATCCCGTCTTTTCCTCTGGAGTAGCTGTGAAGAGATGGAACCAAAACGTTCCTCAGGGAGTGTTTCTACCATAAAAAGATTTTTCTAAAAGGATTTTGATAAACATGTTGGAGGTTTGCCATTTTGACAAGTAACACTATTTTACACGCTTTTTTCCAAAGGAATTACCGTCATGGGTCGCATAACGACGTTCCAGTTCATGAGACACCGCATATGCAACGGTGGTCCCGCAAGATGACACTGGAGTGAAACGGTCTGATGGCCTAGGGCCGTCACGCTCGTGGTAACGTGGCAGTGCACGCATTGCTCACGTGTTTCTGGTGATGCTGGTGTAAGCAAAATCACTGCACTGTGTATAAACCTACTGTGGACTGTATTATTACTGTATCTTTTCTATGTTTAGATACACAAGTACTTACCGTTGTGTTACAGTTGCCTGCAGTACTCAGGGCGGTAACGTGCTGTACAGGCTTGTAGCCCAGAGCACTAGGCTATACCATACAGCCTAGGTGTCTAGTAGGCTGTACCCTCTAGCTTTGTGCAAGTTCACACTATGATGTTTGCACTATGACAAAATCACCTAAGGATGCATTTCTCAAAATGCATCCCCATCATTAAAGACAAAGAAATTGCATGTACATCAAACATAAAGATGAATGTGAAATTATCATTACCTGGGAAATTAAGAAAATAGACTGTTAGGCTTTGTGTAGAAATTTGATGGGTACGACAGTAAATAAAAACCATAAAAGTTAACTAACATACAAACAATAGCCCATTAAGTATAACTTGTGATATAAAAATAAATAGATAAATAAATAAAATGCCTAGGAATAAACCTAAAATTGTGTAAAATAATCAATATAGAGAAAACTTTAAGAAATTTCTGAGGATATGGAGTAGACAACTCTCACATAATGCTTATGGAAGTGTACACTGGTTGAATCACTTTGGGAAACTGTTGTGGCTATGACTCTGTTCTCTTTATAACAGGACACACTTGGAAACTGGATTTATTAACCAAGACTTTGACTGGAATATCACATTGGAGAGAAACATGCCTAGACTCTGAATGTCACCCGAAAGCTTTAAGGAATTGGGATTGATTTGGGAAGCTGATCAAAGCCCCTTGAAGAAACAGCCTAGTACCTTGCTCATTTACATGGTTCATAGCACTCCTTCCAGGGAAGGAACTACGGTTGCTTCCTGGGGGATGGCAAAGGAAGAACCTCAAGATATTTTGGGGAACCTTGAAAACTTGAGGAATTCAGTCAAATTATAGGTATTGCAGGCAAAGCCTGATGGCAACTGTGGCCTGGCTTCTATACCCTGAGTGGCTAATTCAACCTCAATCTGGAGATTTCTTATGTGATTCCAGCACAAAGCAGATTTAAAAGAGCCCATATGATTAACTGCTATTCTTACTGTGTTTATGCAAATAATCAGGCCAAATTGAAACTAGAATAATGTAGTAAATAGATTGGTCTTCATTTGGCTCTTTTGATGGAAATGAGGTGACTTTAGGGAGAGCAGCTGGGTCTGTCTGGAATACATGAGACTCTAGTTCAGTCGGTTGTCTTACTAAAACATTTCCTGAGCTTTGCAATTACAACGTAAAGCCAAAGGCACACTTGAAACAGTCTCAGTAACTGATACTGCCAGGATGCTCTCTTTCCCTGGACCATTTGTCATAATTCTTGTCATTCTGGCTTTTGCCCCAGTAATATTAAGATTTATAACTCTATTTGTTTCCACCAGGGTCCAAGCCCTACTCATCTCCAGGATGACTGCCGCCTGCCGACTCTAGACACCCTCACCACCTCCTTCCATGCCCAGGCCTCGTGGTCCCTCTGACAGAGAGCAAGGATCACTTGGCTCTGACGGAAAACGTGGCCCCTCTTCAGCAGGTAGCAGCTACAGGGGGGACCCTGTACCCCTATTCCCTTAAAGAGTTCAGAGCCAAGAGTCCTTGGGTGGGTTGGGGGAAGGTAGGAGGCAGTTGGATAGGCATGAGCAGAGCAGCAAAGATGGGCCAAGTGCAGAAAGTCACCAAGGTGGAGAGCCCCGGGTGCCTAGCAACAGGAAAAACCACAAGCCCTAGCAGGACCGCTCCCTTAAGCATTAACCCTTGGAGGTGATGTCTAGGCCTAAGCTGAGTTTCAGCTCCAGGCCCAGAAAAGCAGCAAATCTAGGCAGAGCAATGCCATGGCTGACATTAGGACCCTCTGCATTGATTAATGACCCTCTGCCTGGGCACCAACCAATCAGTTGAGACCATGACCCTGAGGAAATACACCTGCAAAGCTGATGAATATTCTATTGGGATTCCCCCCTGAGACCAGATAAAACCCCTCAGGACAGAGGACCCAGCATGGCTCTCTCCATGGAACACACCTTTGCCTGTTCCCACCCTCTTCTTTCATCTCTCAAGGTACATCCCCCCACTCCTCGACCCACCCCTGAGCTCCCAGGGTCCTTCTTTTGCTTCTGTGACTTGTTTCCTGAGCCCATTCTCCTGACTGTGAGTCTCTCTAGACTCTTTCTTATCATATAGTCTTGGGGTTTGACTTCTTCTCTTAGCCAGAACTCAGGTACTGAGTGTGCTGAACTGAGGTCTCACAGCTGGTGTCATTTTCACCGCTGATAATATGACATCCCCAGTCTGATAGTCAGAATGTGCTGTCAATCATTTGAAGCATATCTTATTAGAGAGGTTTAACAGGTTTTCCTCATGGTCAGGAGCATTTCTTAAGAAATTCTGTTTTTCAGATACAGTCGTCCGTCGTTTATCGCGGTTAATCTGTTCCAGAGTCTAGCGGTTGCACCTGGCGTTGAAGGATTCCTGGGGTGCTCAAATACATAGGCCTACAGTCCATACGTACAGTCATTTTAATTTTAATTGTAATACAGGGGTATATAATGGACTCAGACAACCTAGTGAGCACTGTATCATTTTCACTGTCTCGATCAACTTTTTAATGAATATATTTGAAAAACTGCAATAGAGTGAAGCCACGAAAGTCGAAGCGCAAAGTGGCGAGGGATGACTGTACTTTGCTTCTGACCTTTTCTCCTTTTCCCCTTATACAACACAGTGTCTGGCATGTCAAATGTGTGAATGCTGACGTTGATTTTCCCATACCGCCTCTATACGCTAGGTTCCTAGTTATCACACTTCTGACCATTGTCTGAATTTTCTAGCACGAGTATCTTATTATAAAAACAGCTGCAACCCACCATTCCAACCAGTAAATTGTTCTTTCAGGCTGTGGCTTAAAGGACTTTTACCCCCTGACTTCATGGTTAGACCCTATGACCTCACTATGTAAATTGGGTGGTTTGATACTATAAATCACTTTATGTTTAATCATCAGTATTAAACAGCACCAGGCCCTATAAGAAGAACTTCATTGATTTGTAATATACCAAATAAAACTATGAGAATTGACCAACACAGGGGAAACTACGCCCATACTGTGTCCTCCATCTCGCTTTGCAGCGCCATTGTTCTGTGTTCACTGCTCCAGCCCTCAATGTGTGATCAGTTGAAAGTAGAGGCACTGTAGCCCTGCCCCAACTGGCACCAGAATCCACCCGGACAGCGCTCCAGTCCCCTGAGTCCCACAGGGCTGCTCTGTCCAATACAGAGCAGGGCAGCCAGCATATGTGGTTTGGGGAGCCCATCAAAGTCAGGTCCTTGGAGTTGGTCTTTCAGGTCCTCTGTGGACCAGCAGTGCCTGTCTGTCCCCTGTAAGCAGGAACATTCTAGAAGCAGAGCCTTGAGAAGGGCCCTGGGGAGTAGGGCTGGGCAGGTGCACCTTCCATGAGTGCTGGGGGCAGGGTGGGTGCCCCATAGGAACTTTCCTGGGTCACAGGGGCTGTTTCTGAACCTGGGGGTGGGGAGGTTGGTCTCTGCCTGCATGGCCTCTTCCTCCAACTATACCTTATGTTGACAAATCAGAGAAAGGAAGTGGGAGGGGCCGGCAGCCAGCAGGCTCTGACAGGAAGCCACTGAGGGGACACAGCACACCCTGCCCTCGGGTCCTGGGTCCAGTTTGCAGCAGTTTCCTTCCAGCCCAGGACCTGTTCCTGTGTGCCCAGAGTGTGGGGTGCTGGGCGCGGCACCCCCTTTGTCCTTCCTTCCCAGGCTCAGTCCCAGAACCCTCGGCCCCCAGGGGGCTCCTGTGTAACTGCGTCCGCCCGGCTCCCTCCGCGCCCGCCGCGCGCACCTTCCCGGGGCCGCCGAGACCTTCCCGGGGCCGCCCAGACCTTCCCGGGCCGCCCAGACCTTCCGGGGCCGCCGAGACCTTCCGGGGCCGCCGAGACCTTCCCGGGGCCGCCGAGACCTTCCGGGGCCGCCGAGACCTTCCCGGGGCCGCCCAGCACCTTCCCGGGGCCGCCGAGACCTTCCGGGGCCGCCGAGACCTTCCCGGGCCGCCCAGCACCTTCCCGGGCCGCCCAGACCTTCCCGGGGCCGCCCAGCACCTTCCCGGGCCGCCCAGCACCTTCCCGGGCCGCCCAGCACCTTCCCGGGGCCGCGCGCACCTTCCCGGGGCCGCCCAGCACCTTCCCGGGCCGCCCAGCACCTTCCCGGGCCGCCCAGCACCTTCCCGGGCCGCCCAGCACCGCGCCCGCAGCGCCGCGCCAGGTAAGGGGGAGCCCGGGAGGGTTCAGGCTGAGATCCCGCAGCCTAGTCACCGCCAGGGATTGCTGGTGTGATCACACAGGTTACCCTACTTCTGGGCTCGCCCATGGGGGAGAGGGAACCATGATGGTGGCTTAGGGGCCACAGCGGGTCGATAGTGGGGGAAACAGGAGTGGATGCCACTCGCCCTGAGCCCTCAGCGCAGGACTAAACAAACTACTACACTGATTTGTAAATAAACGAATTAACTAAATGCCCATAACCAGCATCAGTGTTAATGATGAGATTTTAGATGCCCTAAAATTAAAATCAAATGACATTAGCTCGCTTTTTAAAAAGTAACAACGAAGGTACTTATACAAGAAAAAGTAATAAAAATACGTATATATGTGGAAATAGGGGCCTAAAGTATCATTATTTGCAGCCAAGTCTATGTTAAACCTGGAAACCCAAATATATTCAAAAGGACATGAAACGCTATTTTTTAAGAAATACTATAATAAGTAAATTGAATGGGTTAAAACTAATTTATTAAAATGTCTTTATTCCTTCATACACAATAAAAACTATAGAAAACAGGGTGAAAGGGAAACCTGTGGTTTAGAATCTAAGCCAAAAACTTAGATTCTCAGGAATAAACTTGGCAAGAAGTGTGTGTACTCTGCATGAAGAAGCCTTGATGCTCCAATAGGACTTAGAAACTGCCAGACCTTGTCCCCAAATGGTCTGATATTTTACACTCTGAGCAACAATGTTCTGGTTGCTCCCCAGCCTCACTTGCTGTCGTTTTATTTTCCCTCCAGCTTTACTGAGGTATAATTGACAAGTAAAGTTGTACGCACATGTGTCGATTGTATACAATGCAATGACTTGAGATATATATATATATATATATATATATATAGTGATTGTCACCATCGGGTTAATTAACACACCCATCACCTCACATAATTACCTTATTTGTGGTGTGAGAACACTTACGATCCGCTGTCTTAGCGAATTTCAAGTTCACACTGTAATATTATAACTGCAGTCACCATGCTGCATCACACTTACCTCTGTCTTTTTGATACTACCCATCCGAAGAGGGCTTTTTTTATAAACCAAAAACAATTTTTGGCATTCAGAAAAGCAACGTATTCAGTATTTTGTATTGAAAGACAATTTTAATGGGTGCTTTGTGAGTTTTATGTATGACGTAGGAAATTGATGAGCTTTGGGTTTGATGCATACTGGATTATTTTTGTTTTACATATTCAAATTAGGAAAGCGGTCCCTGTTAGTACTCTGACACAGAGGTTGTATTTTTAGGAATAGATTACTGATATAAGCAGGACCTGACCGTATTGTGTTGTATGTTAAGCACACTTTAGACACTGCCCAGTGAAGACCCTGGAAGAATTCAAAACAAGGTGATAACAGCGTGTAAGAGAAGTGGTGCTCCCCCACGTCCACGGCTCCCTGCCTGTGCAGCCCTGATCGGGAGGTCAGGGCCTCGTGGTTACTCCCCGTGATTATTCCTCATCCATGGCTGGGGACAGAGATCAGCAGGTCACTACTAGTCTGGGAATTCAAAGGCAATCTAAGTGTCATAGGCTCTCTGCCCTGCTGTGATGATTGTCATGTAAACAAGGAAAAAGAGTATTTGAAGGATTTCAACTTTAAGTCTTTGAATTGATCGTCCTGAATGTAGACACTCCTGATTATTATTGTAGACACCACCTCGATCGTCGTCCCGAGAGGTGTGTTCCCTGAAGTGACAGCGCTGGACAGGGAAGAAAAGCAGGGGTGCCAGGGAAGCCACAGGTGAGTTATTTCACAGGGTTGGGATGGTTCGTGACTGTTACTGTCCCTCTGACCCGGACAACACAGCATTGCTCAGGCTTCCCCTCTGTCCCCGTCTCCCTCTGTACTGGCCCTTGTCAGAGGTGTCCCCTGACCTGTGCACTCTCCTCTCCCGGTGACTGCCTGTAGAACAGTCAGGGACACCAGGTAAGTGAGGCCGGATTCCTTGTCAGGGCGCCATGCCTTTGGGCACACCTGTGACTGAGGTCACAGCCCCAGAGGGAAGGAATCGAGTGGACCAGCCTCCCCGGGTCCCTGCCTTTCTTGCCTGTCCAGTTGAAATTATTTTCTCTTTTGATGAGAAAAGACAGTCAGGCCGAATGATAGCAAATAACTCCTGGTGACATTTCCCATTGGAACTGCTTCCTTGCTTCTGTGGCCTAAGTGAGAACTGTGGGCAGACACACGGTGGGGCTCCTTTGCAGCGGGGACGCTCTGAGGAGAGGACAGGGAGGAAGACAGAGGCCAGTGTAGGTTTTGCTTTCTCTTTCTCTTGGAGCTGAATTGGCAAGCCGCAGGTTCCAACAGGGAGACCTCTGTGTGTTTTATCAGTACATCAGGTACGCCCACATTCGGGAAAGTTCTGCAGTGTTGATTTCTAGTTCCCAGGCTATGCTTGAAAAAAGAAGTTAAGAGCGATTTAGAGTGACGGCCTTTGGCGGAAGTGAAGCCAGTTTGCAGGGACGATAAACTTCATGTTACTTCGATCACACATTACTGGCAAAGAGAGGTCCCTTAGCATGAAGCCAATTGGTGGTGCTCACCGGGAGGAGTCTGGGCATCGAGTGGCCTGAGGGTGCTGTGTCTTGTCGCCTTGGGAATGCTGCCAGATTCAAATAAGAGACTCACCGGGTGACTTTAGGCAAGTGACTTGATTTCTCAGTAAAATGCAGAGGAACTCTCTTTCCAGTCACCTGGTCAGCTGTGTGCACACAAATGACGCCTGCTGTGAACCTGCCCCAGGCACATCAGGGTATTTCGTGATTCGGAACTAACATGCAGCAGGTTGGTGTTGCTGTCTTACTGGTCGCTTGTCTCTCTGCTCAGGAGCCGCAATGGACCCAAAGGAATGCAGTCTCTCAGGTAAGGTGACTTGCGGTGCGTGTGCCGGTTTGCCATATTCTGTGCCTATTTTATACAAAGTGGTGCTGTTGTCCCTAGTAAGCAGAATGTAAGCTATTAGCTGTTTATTCGTTAGAGAGAATCCTTTTACAGGGCTCATTCTCTGTTTCCGTGGTCCAGCCATTTCATTGGTGGTTATGACCACACCTCTGCCCAGCCGGGGTCGGAGGAGCTCTCCGGGCCTTGGCACAGAGTCAGGGTGCTTAGCCCTCCTGGAGGTGGGGCCCTCAGTTTGGCTCCACATCTCTGATCCTCAGAGAAGTCGTCTTGCGTGGGGCCAGAGCGGAGTGGTTCCGGCAGGCCTTGCCCGACCCAGTCTGTTTCCCGGTGCACCTGCTCACCCACCCCCCAAGTATATTTTTCTAGGCTCCAACATGGCGATATGCTCTAACCCTAGAGAAAGCCATAGAGAGGAGAAACAGTGATGGAAAAACTGAAATAAAATTAATTTTTTAAGCCATGATTAATGAATTTCGTTTGATAAGGTGTTGGTTAGCTGCTATTTCACACATGCAATATATTGTGAGAGTATCTTTTCCCATAATGTGAGACTCACTCCTTTTTTTTTTAATATATATTTTTTAAATCCTCACCTGAAGATATTTTTCTATTTATCTTCAGATTGAGTGGGAGAGACAAAGAGGTAGAGAAAGGGAAAGAGAAACATTGATGTGAGAGAGACATATGGACTGGTTGCCTCCTGCATGACCTCCACCAGGGCCGGGGATGTACTGAAACCGAGGCACGTGCCCTTGGCCGTAATCGAACCCGTGACTCTTTGGTCTGCAGCTGACGCTCTAACCACTGAGCCAAACCGGCCAGGGTTTAGACTAACTGTTGCTCATAAAAATATTCCACTGGAGTGTAGGGAAGGCAGGAGGGGGCTGGGCATGGGTAGGAGGGGGTCAATGGGAGGAACATGGGAACATCTGTAATACTTTCAACAATAAAGGTTTTTAAAAAAAACAACTAGAAAAGGATCTTTTAGGGCAGAGATGAGACAGAGGCTCATGACCTCTTCAGCTTTGGTTTGAAGTCCAACACATGTTGCGGGGAAATGTGTGAGCTCTTTCTTCATCACAGTCACTAGGAAGTATCAGTGCTAAGGAGGGACGTCACCCAGAGGTGGAGTAGGAACCCCAGCCTCTGTTTCCCCCTCGAAGATCAGCAATTAGACAGCTATCCACCCACACACAGCTCCGGGAGAATTGGGACTCCACCTAAGAAACTTAGCAACACTGTGGAACAAGTAGCCCCAGAACACCTGCGCACAAAGGAGGGAAGAAGGCAGACCTTCACTGTGCCTGCACCGTGCCCGAGGCTGGCACTGCTCAGCGCCAAGGGGGACCCCAGCTAGGAAGAGTGCCCTTGCTGGGAAAGGGAGAGCAGGGTGAGTGATCAGCTTCCCCAGCCTTTCAGGTTCCCCCACCCAGAGACCAGCAAAGCCGAGACGCAGAGATATGGCTAGGAACTACAAAACAAACTATTCCTTTGCATGATCAGTGTAATGCTAACACAGTACACTGGCTCTTAACAGGACCACATAGGAAGAGCCAACCCACCAGAGGAGCAGAGCTGAGAATCATCCTCGTGGGCAAAACAGGAACCGGTAAAAGTGCCACAGGGAACAGCATCCTGGGGAAGCGAGCCTTTGAGTCCCAGCTGTGCGCCCAGACCTTCACCAAGACCTGCAGTGAAAGTCGGGGCAGCTGGGGCGAGAGAGAGGTGGTCGTTATTGACACGCCGGATATGTTTTCTGGGAAGGCCCACACTGACGCTCTGTGCACAGAGGTGGAGAGGTGCTACCTGCTCTCCGCCCCAGGACCCCATGTGCTGCTCCTGGTGACGCAGCTGGGCCGATTCACAGCCGAGGACCAGCAGGCCGCACAGAGCGTGAAGGAGATCTTCGGAGAGGATGCCATGAGACACACAATCGTCCTGTTCACCCGCAAGGAAGACCTCGATGGAGGCTCCTTGATGGATTACATCCGTGACTCAGACAATAAAGCCCTAGGCAAGCTGGTGGCAGCGTGTGGTGGGCGAGCGTGCGCCTTTAATAACCGAGCGGAAGGGAGTGCTCGGGTCCACCAAGTGGAGGAGCTAATGGACTTGATTGAGGGCCTGGGGGTGGAGAAAAGGGGTGAGCACTATACCAATGAACTGTACAGCCTCGTGACAAGGTTAGAATGTGGACCTCAGCAGTCAGGGGAAAGATTAAAGGATTTCAAAGAGAGTCTTATAAAGCACATGGCAATTCAGAGACATCGCACTATGAAGGCCAAAGAAAATTGCCTCAAAGGAGCCCTGATCAAAATACTAGTGTGCATTCTCGTTTGTATTCAGTCGTTTGTCAAATTGCCAATTCTGTTATTTTGTGTATTGCTCAGATTATGCTATATTTTTTACTGCTTACTCTGTAGTATGTGCAACTTGTTCTGTAGCTTATTGTTGATTAGCCTCAGGAAACTAATTGTAATTCCTGGGAAGATGATTGGTGTGGAACGCAAGACTCCGAGATGACAGCTGTAGGTCAGGAATGATTCCTCACGGTGATGCAGTGGGTGCCTCACAGGGCCCTCCGCTGAAAGTGCTGTGCCTGACGTCAGCAAACATTTGAGATTCTGCAAAGTATTTAAATCTTAACATCACTCAATATATTAATGAACCAAATTATTTGAAAAGTTACTGTTTGTTTTGAAATCTAATAGCAAAACCTTTTAAGAGCTGTAAACATAAAATTCCTCTCATTTGCGTTTCCTAAAGCCCGTTTTCTGTTCCTGGAAACTCCCTTTCTTCTTTAAAGTACTATGATTTCTACTGAATATCATAAAGATAATAAAAGCTCTACTGAATATAATAAAATAACAATAATAAGTAAGCTCCTGAGGTCACGTCTTTAATTCTGTTCTCTCAACAGTCACACCAACTGTGCACTGTGCACTTGTCCCGGGTGTGCGCCCTGGGGTATGAGAGGAATGGCGGACTCAGGACTGAACAGACAACCCCAAAGGGGTCTCTGAGGTGTCTGGGGTGAAACAGCAAGAGTCCTGAGATGTGCTTTCAGCTGGGTCTCTGCCCCAGCCCAGCTGGGAGATATGACTTCTTTGACTACTGGGCCTCCGTTCCCAGAGTGCACAGTGAGATCAGACTTACGCTGATCTCCACAGAAGAGGATGCAGAGGGGACCAGATCATGCACGAGGGGAGCGTGGGTCCGCAGGTGGAGTGGTAGGGAACCAGGATGAGGGTTACACAGGTTTCTTGTTAGTAGGCAGCAGGCTTAAGGAGGGGACAGAGGAGGAGAGAGAGGGAGAGAAGGAAGAAGGAAAGAGGTGATCTCATCTAATCCTCTCCACAACCCCAGGAGACACAGCTCTATGCTGTTGTTCCCATTTTGCACAAAGGTTTAACACTTAGATTAAGCAACTTCCAAGGTGGCACAGCTGGCTGGTGGCAGGGTGTGAGTCAAGTCCAGAGTGTCTGGGAGTCCAGACAGCCCTTCACCCCCAGGCCTGCTGCCCCCTCCTGCCCGTCTTCTGTGGGCTGGAATCTGGGGCAAGTATGGCACACGCCACTGAAGCCTCAAGCAGGGACAGCTCCACACAGTGTGGACGACCGGGGATAATGCAGGTGAGGTCGCGCCTGGAGTCATGAAGGGGCGTCCCCGAGAGAAATGCCACCAGGTGGTGAGCATCTGCAGGTGCCCGTGGGGAAGCCAGATGACAGGCATGGTTGGAGAGGATCCCGGGAGGTGAGCCTGCTCTGAACAATGGCCTCAGTAAGGTTTGGCTGGAAAAGCAGAGGGAGGCGCTGTTCTCTCCTTGCTCAAAGGGCTCCAGGTAACCAGGCTCAGGTGCTTTCAGGTTTGGAAGCTCACAGCTCACTGTCCTCCAGGTTGGGAAGACTCCAGGCAGGAGCGCAGGCTGTGGCTCATCCTGGTGGGGAGGACGGGGGCCGGGAAGAGCGCCACGGGGAACAGCATCCTGGGCCAGAGGTGCTTCCTCTCCAAGCTCGGAGCCACCTCGGTGACCAGAGCCTGCGAGGTGGGGAGCCGCAGGTGGGACAGGTGGAACGTGGAAGTCACGGACACCCCGGACCTTTTCAGCCCCCTGGTCCCCAAGACAGTCATGGGGTGTGAGGAGCGGGCCCGCTGCTACCTGCTGTCTGATCCTGGGCCCCACGCACTGCTCCTGGTGACTCAGCTGGGCCGCTTCACTGCGCAGGACCAGCAGGCCGTGCGCGGGCTCAAGGACCTGGTCTGGGAGGACGTGCTGTCGCGCACCATCCTGCTGTTCACGCGTAAGGAGGACCTGGCCAGGCAATCCCCGCAGGTCATGGCCATGGGACAATCGCGCGCTGTGGGCGCTGGTGGCCCAGTGAGGGGGTCGCGTGCGCACCTTCTACGTTGGGGAGGAGGGCGGGGAGTGGGAGGCCCAGGTGCAGGAGCTGCTGGCCCTAGTGGAGCGCCTGGTGCAGGACCACGCACGCGTCCCCTACTCCAAGGACGTGTACAGCCTGGCTCACGCGCTGGCCAGAGAGCATCCAGAGGAGCTGAGGCGCCAGGTTGCCAAGAGCCTGGGAGCTGTGCGCGGGAGTGTGGGGGACGCTGTTCGCTGGGCTAGCAGCAGGCTTGGATGGAGCCTGGTGGCTGTGCTGGGCCACAGGGTTAGGCGCCCTGGTCCTGTTTTGCCTGTTACTTGTCAGGGTCCCACCGAGGCCCACCCATAGGGCAGGTCTAAAAATGCAGGTAACCTTCCTTTGGCCGGTTGGCTTCCTGGTTAAAGCATTGGCCTGCACACTTTAAGGTCGCTGGTTGGATTCCTGGTCAGGGTTGTACCTGGCCTGCAGGTTCCCAGCTGGTGTGCAGGGGGCAACCAATTGATGCATCTCTCTCACATGGATGTTTTTTTCTCTTTCTCCCTCCCTCCCTTCTACTGTCTAAAAATCAGTGGAAAAAAAGTACCTTTCAGTGAGGATTTAAGGAAAAATAAAAACAAAAATGCACGTAACCTGGCAAGAAAGGAACTGTGGAGCTGAGCAGAAACTAAAACTTCATTCCACAGGAATCCTGTAGCTTCACACAGTTTTAATGACACAGAAAATGGAGGATGAGCAACTTTGCAAAGGCCTAAAGTTCACTTTTTAAGTTTGTTAAGTCTTCCTTTTGACTATAGGTACAAGGTTTAAAATAAATTTGCCTAACTTTAAAATGTGTTTAGTTTTCTCCATGAATCCTTCCTCTCTTGAAAAATAGTGGAATGGCTGATAGTTTTTAGTAGAAAATGGATTCATGGCAAAAGGAAATCTTCCATTTTTATTTTGAGCATTTAAAAAAATTTTAGACACTGTCTTAGTCCATTGGGGCTTCTAAAAAAATTAGCACAGATGAGGTGACTTAGCAACAACAGAAACGTGTGTCTCACGGTCTGGAGGCGGATGTCCAGCATGCGGGGGCAGCCCAGTGAGGTTCTGGGCAGAGCTCTCCCGTGGCTGCAGACTGACAGCTTCCCACTGTGTCCACAGTGGTGGGAGGGATGAGCCAGCTCTCTGGCCCTTTATAAGGGCACAGATCACGATCATGAGGGACTCCCAGTGGCACACCTCCTAACACCATCCCCTTGGGCAGTAGGTTTTCAAGGTTTGAATGTTGGGTGGACACAACATCCAGACCACAGCAGACACTGACCCACCTCAATAGTTTTCTAGTTCTCACCAAGGGCAGGTCTCTCCCTTTGTGATGCTAGGTAGATTTGTAACCCACCCCATCGTTCTTTTAACATCATTCTGTAAATTATGACCTGTTAACTAACATGCAACTGCAAATAAGCAGGCTGTTTGCTCAACAATTCTAGGAACCAACATCACAAGAAACAGACTCTGACCTTCAGACAGTTCAGCTCTGGGAGATTTGCTGACCTTCAACCAGTTATCTGAACAGACTGTGTTGGCTTGTACTTATTCCCCTCAGTGGGGCACACTGGGGGCCTTGGTGACAGCTGCCATTACCTTGCAGATTGCTGTCTTTATCTGGAGTCCGTGGCTTTCCACTCACTGCAGACATGTTATACCCGCAGAAGACAGGAGAGATGCAGGTGTCTCCTCGTCTGCAATAGTCATTCATGGCCTCTCACAGCTCAGACCCAAGTCCTTTCATTCTCATTTTCAAGTCCTCACCCTCATGTGAACAATATTAAAAATCAATTAGTCCACCCAACTGTTGACCCACAAGTTCAGCTGTCAGATGGTCATTGTTAGAATGTGAAAGACCGCAACATCTGTCAGCCCCGGCTCCAACGTAGAGCAGAGTTTGTTTTGTTTGGCTCAGGTCCGAGTCCAAGTGCTCAGTGCTGTGCTTGCTGTGAAGAAGGACCTGGGGAGGGTTTGGAGACTCACAGGAAAACCCTCAGTTCATCCTCAGGCCACACCAGCCCAGAGGGCTCTAATCAGATCCTGAGCACAGTTTTCGGTTTCTTCTTGGCCCAGCCTTCTCCTCCCCCCCGACCATTTCAGGAGGTACAACAAGCGGATGTGGGCCCCGTAACCTAGCCTTGGTGGCCTGCCTGTGACCACACCTTTAAGTGAAGAGTAAACAGAATCAGGAGGTCGTGAGCAGGAGAGGGCTGTGGTGCGGTAGGGTGCATGATTTCCTGTGCACACATGATTTACCACAGATCTTCCTGTAGCTCATTTCCTGGAAACGGAGGAGATTATCAGAAACAAAAAAATCTATTGTGCAATGATATGCTGAGATATACATTAATATGTCACTTATTAATGATATTTATAGCTATTTTCAGTAGTCACATAAGCACTTAAGGACATATGTTTATAGGAGTATTGAAGTGAAGCAACAAAAGATGTCCAATTCAAACCAAAAGAAGAAATGCAGACAACAGCCAAAACTGTGCAAACCCAACTGAACATCCCGGGAAGAGGGCAGTGACTGAGCGCTACCAGGTGGAGCCCTGGCTCTGCCTCTCCCCGGTTCCCGTCCTGAGCAGCCTCTGCCGCCCAGCATCACGCAGTGGCTAGGAATTCAGGGGTCCAGGCAAACGTGTGGGTTTGGAGCAGGGGAGTACAAAGTCTTGGTGGACGAGGAAGGAGGGGAGCTGAGGGTGCGCTGAGGGTGGCAGGAAACTGGGAGAAACACACCTGCGTCCCTGCTTCCTGCCGTCTGGCTGGTGGTGCCACGTGGTGAGTGGAGCTGAGGTCTGTCATGGTCGGTAAAGGTTCATCCCTCTGATGACCCTAGGACTCGTAGCACAGGGGAAGGGTGATATTGTCCCTCACCCAGGCCCCTCAAGCCAGGGGTCCCAGGACAGGTCCCTCCACGTGGTCTTCCCCTGAGGACCCTGTTCGCTGTCACAGGTTTATCACTATAACCACCAGCCTCTGCGAGGTGTGGGTCCGTGGCCAGGGCTCACGGTTCCTACCGGCGAGGGAGTCTGGGCTTGTTCTCATGCGGCAGGGCCCAGATGTGGGTGTAGGATGGAATTCCTTGGGGGCATCAGCTTAGATGATGTCACACGTCCCTGTAGAGATACAGGCTCAGAGGGCTACGGTTGTCCAAAGCCATAGACCCGACCTTGGCAGACCCCGACCACAACCTTCCCTGACGGCATTTCACGAGGGAACAGCAGACAGCAGGGCCCAGGTGCTGATGGGACGTCTGCTCTGAAGCTCATGGCACACAGCAGTGTCACTGGGCTAAGAGGAGGGACACACGTCAGACATGAGCCGTCCTGTGCTGCCAGCCCAGGCAGGGGCTCCTGTGTATGTAAATGCACGACAGCGCATTTTGTCTTATTTTGTAAGGGAAAATGCCCACCTCTATATTTTAGATAAAACTGTTTCTTCTTGTTTAATTAAATGTATTTGGGTGTCATCGGTTAATAACATTATGTTGGCTTCTGGTGTACAATGCTATGACACATCACCTGTATATCACACTGTGTGTCCACCGCCCCAGATCCAGTCTCTTTCCGTCACCATATAGCGGACCCCTTTCCCCTTTACCGGCCCCACCGTCCTTCCCTCCGGCCACCACCAGCCTGTGGTCTGTGCTGTGAGTTCTGTGCAGCTGTCCTTTCCTATGAGCCTGGTGTCTGCGGGCGTGTGAGCGGGCTCCTGCCGGGGCCTGGAGCGGGCTCTCTGCAGGGTGCTCTCAGGACCAGCTGCGCTCACACCAGCTGGCAGTCTGCCCGTTCCCCTGAGAGCCCAGGAGCCCTCCACTTCCTGTCCCTCTGGACATCAATGATTTTTGGTTGTGTTTGTGTTGTATAAATTGTTGACAACTGCTCAATTCTTCTGTAAGGGGTCTGAGTTCAGAAAGGGTAAAGGTCAGGAGGATGTGTTCGGGCGGCTCTAGGGTCTGGGACCCTGGGCAGCGGGAAGTCACTGAGAAGCAGGGTCAGGCAGAGCTACAGGCCTTTCTGAGACAGCCAGCACTTCAGTCCTCAGCGTCCTCGGTGCCCCAGCTGGGCAGACGTGCGGGTGGGGGTGGGGAGGACTACTGGAGAACCTGCACTGGGCAGAAGGGGACCCCTGGGGTGCTGGGAGGACGGATGAATAGGAGGGTCAGGAGGAGAGGTGGGGGAAGGAGAAAGGTGTGGTGGGATTCCTAGGGCTGCTTCACACACACAGTGCCCCTTAAAGCCACAGAAACTCGTTGTCCATGGGTCTAGGAGCCCAGCAGCACAAGGTCGGCAGAGCCTCGCCCTCTCTGAAGCGCTGGGGAGGACCCTTCCCTGCTGGGTCCCCGCTTCTCCGGGCTGCTGGCAACCCTCGGAGGTCCTTGGCTGGGGGACACGCTGCTCTGCTCTTTTTCCTTTTGCATTTTTTATTTATTTTTATTTTATTATTATTTTTTCATATTAATTTATTTTTGTTACAGATGTTTCTCCCTTTTCCCCTATTGACTCCCTCCTCCCCCTCCCTCTCTGCCCCATCCCGAGTTTTGTTGTCCATGTCCATTGGTTATGCGTACATGTGTATAAGTTCTGTGGTTTATCACTCCCCTCCCCACCCCCTCTTCTGGCAATTGTCAGTCTGTACCCTACTTCCACGTCTCTGGGACTACCCTGTTCCTCAGACTGTTATGTTCATTATATTCCAGAAATAAGTGAGAGCATATGATATTTGTCTTTTTCTACTTGGCTTGTTTCGCTTAGGATAATAGTTTCCAGGTCCTCCCACGTCATCTCAAAGGATAAGAGATCTTTCTTTCTTACAGCTGCATAGTACTCCATTGTGTATATGTACCACAGCTTTTTTATCCATTCATCTACTGATGGACACTTGGGCTGTTTCCAGATCTTAGCTATTGTAAATAGCGCTGCTATGAACATGGGGGTACATATATTCTTTCTGATTGGTGTTTCAGGTTTCTTAGGGTATATTCCTAGGCGTGGGATCACTAGGTCAAATGGTAATTTAATTTTTAATTTTTGAGGTAACACCATAGTGTTTTCCATAGTGTCTGCACCTGTCTGCATTCCCACCAGCAGTGTACTAGAGTCCCCTTTTCTCCACACTCTCGCCAGCACTTGTTGTTTGATGATTTGTTGATGGCGGCCATTCTCACAGGTGTGAGGTGATACCTCACTGTTTTAATTTGCCTCTCTCTGACGATTAGTGATTTTGAGCATTTCTTCATATGTCTCTTGGCCATTTGTATGTCCTGTTTGGAGAGGTGTCTATTTAGTTCCTCTGTCCATTTTTTAATTGGGTTCTTTGTCTTCTTTTTGTTGAGTTGTATGAGTACTCTATATATTTTGGAAATTAATCCCTTATCTGGCAATTATGCTCTCCCATACAGTGGGTTGCCTTTCCGCTTTGATGGTTGTTTCTTTTGCTGTGCAGAAGCTTTTGAGTTTGATGTAGTCCCGTGTGTTCATTTTTTCCTTTGTTTGTGTTGCCTTAGGTGATATATCAGTGAAAATTCTGCTGCGTGTGATGTCTGAAATTTTGGTGCCTACATTTTCTTCTAGGATATTATGGATTCATGAGTGACATTTAAGTCTTTTATCCATTTTGAGTTTATTCTTGTGTATGGTGTATGTTGATGGTCTAGTTTCATTTTTTTGCATGTAGCTGTCCAAATATCCCAATACCATTTATTAAAGAGGCTGTCTTTGCATGACTGTATGCTCTTGCCACCTTTGTCGAATATTAATTGAGCATAATGTTTTGGGTCAATTTCTGGGTTCTCTGTTCTATTCCATTGATCTATGTGCCTGTTCTTGTGCCAGTACCAGGCTATTTTGATTACAGTAGCTTTGTAGTATAACCTGATATCCAGTATTGTGATCCCGCCTACTTTGTCCTTCTTTTTCAAGATTGCTGTAGCTATTCGGGGTCTTTTTTGGTTCCATATGAACTTCTGAAGCATTTGTTCTAGTTCTGTGAGCTATGTCGTTGGTATTTTGATGGGTATTCCGTTGAATCTATAGATTGCTTTGGGTAGTATGGACATTTTAATGATGTTAATTCTTCCAATCCATGAACAAGGTATATGCTTTCAGTTTTTTATATCTTTCTCTATTTCTTTTTCAATGTCCTGTAGTTTTCTGCAAATAGGTCCCTTACTTCTTTGGTTAAATTTATTCCTAGGTATCTTAATTTTTTTGCTGCAATGGTAAATGGGATTGCTTTTTTAGTTTCTCTTTCTGTGAGTTCATCACTGGTGTATAAGAATGCCATCGATTTCTTGACATTAATTTTGTATCCTGCGACTTTGCCAAATTCATTTATTAAGTCTAGTAGATTTTTGATGAAGTCTTTAGGGTTTTCTATGTATAATATCATGTCATCTGCGAATAATGACAGTTTCACTTCCTCCTTTCCAATTTGGATCCCTTTTATTTTTTCTTCATGTCTGATTGCTGTAGCTAAGACTTCTAGTACTATGTTAAATAAGAGTGGTGAAAGTGGGCATCCTTGTCTTGTTCCTGTTCTTAAGGGAAATGCTTTTAGTTTTTGTCCATTGAGTATGATGTTGGCTGTAGGTCTTTCATATATGGCCTTTATTATGTTGAGATATGATCCTGCTATTCCCAAATTTCTGAGCGTTTTTATCAGAAATGGGTGCTGGATTTTGTCAAATGCTTTTTCAGCGTCTATTGATATTATCATATGGCTTTTATCTTTCATTTTGTTTATGTGATGTATCACATTTAGTGATTTGCGAATGTTGTACCAGCCTTGCATCCCTGGGATTAATCCCACTTGGTCATGGTGAATAATTTTTTTGATGTATTGCTGGATCCAATTTGCTAGTATTTTGTTAAGGATTTTGGCATCTATGTTCACCAGGGATATTGGCCTGTAGTTTTCTTTCTTTGTAGTGTCTTTTTCTGGTTTTGGAATTAGAATTATGCTGGCTTCATAAAACGAGTCTGGAAATCTTCCTTCTTCTTGAATTTTTTGGAATAGTTTGAGAAGAATGGGTGTTAGTTCTTCTTTGAATGTTCAGTAAAGCTCTCCCGTGAAGCTGTCAGGGCCTGGGCTTTTGTTTGCTGGGAGGGTCTTGATTACATCTTCAATTTCATTCATTGTTTTTGGCCTGTTCAAGTTTTCTATCTCTTCCAGGTTCAGCTTTGGGAGACTATGTGTTTCTAGGAATTTGTCCCTTTCACTTAGATTGTCCAATTTGTTGGGGTATAATTGTTCATAGTATTTGTTAACGATCCTTTGTATTTCTGAGGTGTCAGTTATTACTTCTCCTCTTTCATTTCTGATTTTATGGATTTGGGTTTTCTCCCTTTGTTTCTTGGTGAGTCTAGCTAAGGGTCCATCAATCTTGTTTATCTTTTTGAACAACCAGCTCTTTGTTTCATTGATCCTTTGAATTGTTTTTTTGGTCTCCATGTCGTTTATTTCTGCTTGGATCTTTACTATTTCCTTCCTTCTACTTGCTCTGGGGTTTTCTTTTTGTTTGCTTTCTAGTTCTTTAAGTTGTGAGGGTAGGTAGTCAATTAGAAATTTTTCTTGTTCCTTGAGGTGGGCTTGTAGTGCTGTGAACTTCCCTCTCAGAACTGCTTTTGCTGCATCCCACAGATTTTGTGTTGTTGTGTGTTCATTTTCATTGGTTTCCAGGAAGCTTTTAATTTCTTCCTTGATCTCCATGGTAACCCATTCATTGTTCAATAACATGATATTTAGCCTCCATGTGTTCAAATGTCTTTGCATATTCTTGTTGCAATTGATTTCTAGTTTCATGCCATTGTGATCTGAGAAGATGCTTCATATGATTTCAATCTTCTTGAACTTGTGGAAACTTAGTTTGTGCCCTAACATGTGGTTTATCTTTGAGACTGTCCCATGTGCACTTGAGAAGAATGTGAATTCTGCAGTTTCGAGGTGTAATTCTCTGTATATATCTATTAAATCCATTTGATCTAGTGCTTCATTTAGAATCTCTGTTTCCTTGTTAATTTTTTGTCTAGATGATCTAGCCAGTGATGTCAGTGGGGTGTTGAAGTCTGTTGCTCTGATTGTATTGCTGTCGATTTCCCCTTTGAAGTCCTCCAGAAGATTTTAAATATATTTTGGTGCTCCTATATTGGGTGCATATATGTTTACCAAGGTTATATCTTCCTGTTGGGTAGACCCTTTCAATATTATGTAGTGGCCTTCTTTGTCTCTAGTTATGGCCTTCATTTTGAAATCTAATTTATCAGATATGAGTATTGCTACCCCAGCTTTTTTTTCCTTTCCGTTTGCTTGGAAGATTTTTTTCCATCCCTTTACTTTCTTTTATTTTTTATTTTTTATTTTTTTAATGAGTCATGCTTTCTTATCCATTCAGCTACTCTGTCTTTTGATCAGAGCATTTAATCCATTTACATTTAAGGTTATTATTGGTATATACTTATTTATTGCCACTTTTGTTTATTCTGGTTATGTTTCTCTTCCTATTCCTGCTGCTTATTACAGGAGTCCTTTTAACATTTCTTGGATTGCTGGTTTGGTGCTAATATATTCCCTTAGCCTTTTTTTTGGTCTGGGAAGCTCTTTATTTCACCTTCTATTTTGAATGATAGCCTTGATGGATAGAGTAGTCTTGGATTCAGATCCTTGTTTTTCATTGCCTTGATTACTTCATGCCATTCCCCTCTGGCCTGTAGTGTTTCTGGTGAGAAGTCAGCTGATAGCCTTTTGGGTGCTCCTTTGTAGGTAACCTGTTGCTTATCTCTTGCTGCCTTTAGGATTCTCTCTTTGTCTTTAATTTTTGGCATTTTAATTATTATGTGTCTTGGTGTGGGCCTGTTTGGGTTCTTCTTACTTGGAGCTCTCTGTGCTTCTTGTACTTGTATGCCTGTTTCCTTCATCAAGTTAGGGAGGTTTTCTGTCACTATTTCTTCAAATATATTCTCTAACTCTTGCTCATTTTCTTCTTCTTCTGGAACTCCTATGATGCGGATGTTGTTACGTTTCATATTGTCCCACAGTTCTCTTAGCCTGTCTTCCTGGTTTTTTTAATTGTTTTTTTTTCTCTTTGGTTTTCTGATTGGGTGATTTTTCTACCCTGTCTTCTAATTCACTGATCTGGTCCTCAGCTTCCTCTACTCTGTTAGTTATTCCTTCCAATGTGTTCTTTATTTCTGCTATGTCATTCTTCATTCCCACTTGGTTGGTTTTCAGTGTTTCTATATCTTTACTCATGGTGTTGATGTCCTTACTCATGCTGTTTAGCTTCCTCAAGATCATGGCTCTGAATTCTACCTTTGATAATTTGCTTAACTGCATTTCATTTATCTCATCTTTGGTAGAGTTCTCTTGTTCTTTCATTTAGGATTTATTTCTTTGTTTCACCATTTTGGCTATCTCAGTGGGTTTTGGAGCCTGCCAAATTTTCCCTGTAGGTGTTGGTGTTCTACTATTTGTGGCTCCCTCTACTGGGTTTGGATGAACATGGAGTGCCCTCCTTAAACACCACTGTCAAGTCTCACTTTCCTGGGTAGATTTGCAAGCTCAGGAAAGGTTCAATTATCCTCTACCTTTTTGCCTGGAGGCTATTAGCCTCAGTTACTTGAAAAGCCTTGGGTTCTTGGTTGAATGAGAAACTCCCTCAGGTGTTTAGTGTAAGAGGATTTCCGGAGGGTGGGGCCAATGCTGGTTGTTAATGAGCCTCAATTTACATTTCTTTGCTACCTGGGTTGGGTCGAATCTCCGAGGGAGAGGTTGCCACAGCTCTGGGAAGGAGCAAGCTGGCCACCATCCTTTGTGGCAGTGACTCAGCAAAAACTCTGAGCGCCCTCCAAATCCCGGGTGTCCCCACAGAGTTCCAGTCCAGTCCGCCCTCCTTCTGCTGGAGCCCCAGGTGAGTGGCTGTAGCTATTTAGTGCTCTGTCCCAGCCCTCTGCGCTGTGAAGCAGCTTGGGATCGTAACCCCTAGGGCACTGCTCACAGCTAAGGCCCCTGCTGTTTGTAGGCTCCCAGCCTGCCACCCTCTTGTGCCTCCACAAATCCTACCAGGATCATTCAGTGTCCCTGGTTGTACGGTCCTCTCCCACTGCTTTTCTGTTGCTTTTTTCCAATGATTTGTCTTTATTTTAGTTGTAATTCCAGTTTGGTCCTGGGAGATTGTCTGTGTAGCTTCCATTCACTCCGCCGCCATTTTCTCTCAGCAATTCCTTTTGCATTTTATAGGGGAAACCAGCTGAATCCTCACACTGTGCTTGGAAACCTCCTCAGGTAAAGAGTGAAGTTTAACACTCACAAGCTCTTCCTTACTCCCGGCAGGAGAACGTAACTCGGTAACCCTCCCCACTTTGCAGCAAGCATCACCTTTCCTCCAGCGGCCAATAACGGGTCCTCACTGTGGTCTCAGCTCTCACCTTTAGTGTTCAGATGCCCAGCATCAGCCTCCTCAAGGCCATCTCGGCCTTTTCTGTCAGGGGCTCATCATCCCCCAGGGTCTGTGCTCCCAGATACACCACCACCACCAGCACATTCTCAGTCTGGTTATAGCCGCACCTGCTTCTTAGTCCCTACCCCCACCCAATGAAATCAATACTGCATTTTAAAGAAGAGGAAAGGGTGCTGTGGTGAGGTCCACTTATCCACATGTGGTTGGTGAATAACGCCCTCCCCCAAGACAGCCAGGTCCCAATCCCAGAGCCTGGGACTGTTTCCTCATTGTAGCGGTGATGAAGGGAATGACGTTGCGATGGGGTGTTGTCCTGTGTGGTCTGAGCGCTCCTACCTGTGATCACAGAGGCCTTAGAAGAAAGAGGCAGGAAGATGGGGAGGAAGAGGGCCATGTGGGGATGGCAGCAGAGACTGGAGTGGTGTGGTCACAAGCCAAGGAATTCTGGCAGCTTCTAGAAGCTGGAAGGGGCAAGAGGTGGATTCTCTCCTGGGGCCTCCAGAAAGACCAGCCCTGAGACCTTCATTTTGTCTCCATGAGACTCATTGCAGGCTCCTGACCTGCAGACTCTAAGGGCATTGACGGGCCTTGTCTCAGGCCACTGACCCTGGCAGTTTGCTGCGGCAGCAATAGGCAGCTGGTGTCGCAGGTCCACGGCTCACGTTGGGAAGAGTCAGGACGGTTGGAGGATCTGGCCCTCACACCCCCTGTCAATATCTCTGCAATGTTGTCACAAGTTTGAGCTTGAAGTGTATCTAGGCCACAGCAGCAGAAAAGCCCTGAGCTCCACAGGCCGACTCCAGCAGAAGTTAAAGGAATGTTTTTTAATACCCCTCAACCTTTTGAAAAATCCCTAGATATCCACATTGCCATGTGTGCGTGATGTGAGAGTAAATGGAAAATGTGAAACAGGAAGCTGCGTCTTTCTCCTCATCCATCTCTTTGCTTCTGACTATGTGGAAGGAGCAGCATCCTGGTGGGGGGCACCTTCCTGGAGGTGCAGGTGGGGACCACAGCCGAGAGACAGGCGGCCCACAGCAGAGCTGAGGGGGAAAGGAGCCTAATGACAGGGGCACGGCCCTGTGAACAGCACAGGAGAGCTCTGAGCACCCCTCCTCCTATCACAAGTCTTCTAGACGGAGGTCACTGCCAAGTCAGGGTTCAGGGTGGGACTGTGGTGTTCCAGATGCTCCTCCGTGCCCAGTGGCTTCAAGGCTGTTACCATTCAAGACCGGCTTCCTGTTCCTGGAGCATCTATGGATTCCAGCTCAACCATTTCCCTCTTCCCTTACAACTGAACAGTGTACCTGAGCCTAATACCTGCAGAAGCATTAGTTGACCAGGAAAACATCCCAGGCAGCTTCTGGCAGGACAGGTGTCACTCAGGAACATGGAAGGTGACAGGAGGCTGGGCCGAGGGGCAGCTGTTCCGACAGGAGACGTGGTGCTGGCTCTGCTCTCCATCTTGTTGATGCAGCTGTCAAGGTGGCTTCCTAGCTGGGTCCTGCAGGGTGCTCAGGCCCTGTGCCTAGAGGGCCCTCACGTGCTGTAACGCTCTGCAATGCCATCTCGAAATTCTTGGTGACTTTCAATCAAAGGGCCTGGGATTTTCCTTTGGTGCCAGACTTTGACAATTACATCGCTGGTCCTGGTCTGTGTCTTTTTAGAATGGAGAAACTCTTACCTGAGGTCCTTCAAGGTGACCAGAGTCATTTACACCAGTAAGTGTCCAAAGATATGGTCATTAACACCATCTTTTCCAAATCTAGCTGCTTCCCTGCATGGGCAGCCACCCTCCGGTCCACTCCTCCCTGCACACCTGGTCCTCCCCTACCTCCTCTCAAACTTAAGCCCTGACTAATCCACTTTCTTAATCTAGTGAACCAAAATGTGTAATCAATTCTCCATATTTTTATGGTGATATAACAGACACCTGGAACATCTTGTCAGCTGGGGGAGTTTTGACTGCCTGCCTCTCACCTGAAAACAATTTGCAGGCCTGTTGGAGGCATCCACTGGGTAAATCTAGGGTGAGCTGCCCCTGTCTGGGCCTGGGCTGGGAGTAGGTAGGAATGTTGGGAAGGGAAGTTGCATCTACTCCCCAGGTGCACGTTTACTCACCAGGTCGGGCAGACTTTCAGTCTTGCAAGAACCCTGTGAGACACAGCGCTGTGTGGTCACTGGAAGGCTGCCCCAGGCCTCCTCTCCTCTGTTCCCCTTGGCTCCCCGTGGTTTAGACCCTCTGGCTTTGTACCTGTCTTGTTCATTCTGAATGAGTCACATGAGCCCCTCCTGAAAGACTAGACTGAGGACCCACATTGTACCATCACTAGGAGCACCAAGGATACACCAAGGCACACGCCCGACTTTCTTCCTCTGGAATCCCCTCCCCTCCCCCATCTCCCACTGCACCAGGGAACATGAGCAGACCCTGTGCCTAATTTCTGGGCAAGATTCAGGTCATTTAATAAAGGCCTTGGGGCCACAGCTGGAACCCAAACATCGATATAGCCTTGGAAATTTCACTGCGAGAGCGGGCACATGGAGGAAAAGTATTCAACTTGACGAATCTGAAGCCCCCACCAAATTAGGGGCTGTATTACTGTCCCTTTAAGGCCAACTTCCTCCACTGGCTCCACCCAATCTGAGCTTCCTGGCTCAGTGGGTTCAGAGGGCATGAACACGTTCTCCTCACAGTTAGAGCAAGAGCACCAGCTCAAGGCGCTGCTTTGGAGAAACCCGAGAACGCATCTACTCATTGAAAAAGGTGAGTCTGGTGAGAAGCGTCCCCGAGGGACGGAGCTGTGAGGGCAGTAGGTCCAGGGGTGTGAGGGGTGGGTTCTGGTCCGAGGAGGGACCAGGGTCTGTGCCAGCAGCACAGCGGGGCAGGGGTACTGTCAGAGGGGGGGCTGAGGGTAGGGAGGAGAGTCAGGAGTTATTAGCACAATGTCACACGTCTCCCCTTTAACAGGACACATTGGTGCTGACTGGTGACCTTCATGCATTTGCTGTCCTGATGGACACTGAGGCCTGCCTGACATGCCTTCCTGTTCCCTGCACAGGAAATGAGTGTCCACAAGGCAGGTCCTTAGAGCTTGAAGGCAATTTAGAGACCACCCAGGTGGACTCCTCTTTAAGGAAAAGGAATCAGGACCCCAGGGAGTGTGGGGACTCTCCGGGGTTAGCCACGCCAGTAAGGGCTGAGGTAATCTAGAATGCAGTTGGCTGACTCCTCCCCATTATTTAGTAGAGAGAAGCTGTGACCCCGATAGTGTGACATGAGGTGAGGCGGGGGTGTCGTGGGGAGAGGGTCGGCAATTCTGTAGGGACAGTGTATGTGAAACCCTCCTGTTAACTTCCCGAGTCCAGGCTTCCTACCAGTTCTCCATTCTGGAAAGAGTGTGGCCGCTCTCCCCTGCCCTCCCTCGATCTAGCTCCGATTCCCTGGGATTCTAGAATCAGGGGCCTGAGGAGAACCTGAGAAGAGGCGGTTGGAGCAGTGGTTAGGACGGAAGGCGGTAGTCAGACGGACTGAACTGGACCCCTGTTCTGTGCAATACCTGTGAGCACGTGACCTTAGGCAAGTGTCTCAGCACTTTCAAGCCACATCAGTGTCCTCATTTAAAAGGTTAAAAAAATAAAATCAGCTTTCTGCAGGTAATTTTTGGGAAGTAAACAAGATAAAGTACAAAACATTTACAGGGTGCTTGGTATAGAATATTCAGTAGTGGTTTATTACACACAGGTTCAATGTTTTATTGTGGAAAAACATTTTTTTCTTTATTGATTTTAGAGAGAGAGGAAGGAAGAGGAGAGAGAGAGAGAAACATCGATGAGAGAGAACATTGATTGGCCACCTCCTGCATGCCCCCCACTGGGGATTTCGCCCACAACCTGGGCATGTGCCCTGACTGGGAATCGAACTGGTGACCTCTTGGTGCATGGGTCGATGCTCAACCAGTGATCCACATCAGCTGGGCTATTGTGGAAAAATTTTAACATGTTCACAGCTAAAGAGCATAATACCGGGACTGCCATTTACCTGCACGGAGCTCACAGGGTTGTCAGGTGATGCCCATCTTGTCTCAACCACCCCGCCTCCGTTCCCCACCCACCCACAATGTTTAGAAGCAAATATCAGACATTGTTCACATTTATCAGTAAATATTTGAAGCCATTTTAAAAATATTACCATAATCAGCCCTGGATGGTCTGGCTCAGTGGTTACAGTGTCCGTTGGCTCTCAGAACGAAGGGTGGCAGATCGGATTCCCTGTCAAGGGCAAGTACCTGGGGTGCAGGTTTCATCCCTGGCCCGGTGGGGTCCTGCTGGAGGCAACCAATCAAGGTACCTCTCTCACATTGATGTTTCTTTCTCTCTCTCTCCCTTCCACCCTATCTAAAAACCAATGGAAAAATATCCTCAGGTGAGGATTAAAAAAATTTACCATAATCAGACTTCTAAAAAGCAAGTAGAATTTAGAAAAAAATTATCAGTTGCATTCAGATGTCCCTGACTGTCTCATAATTTTAGTTATTTTTATTTTATTAATCTATTTTTGTTACAGATGCTTCTCCTTTTTCCCCCATTGACACCCTCCGCATGGCCTGATCCCACCCCCCCCACAATTGTTGTCTATGTCCATTGGCTATGCATATAAATTTTAAAAATTGTTTGAAGTTGGATCCAAATAAGTTTTATCAATCACAATTGTTTGATATCTCTTAAATGTAACTTAATATCTAGGTTTCCTACCTTCCTGTTTCTTTCTGGGAAATCTCTTTGTGTGAGAAAGGGGAAGTCTTTTGTCCCCAGAACCAGACAGAGGACATTTTGTGGGTTATATCCTCAGGGCGGCATTTTACCTTCTCGTCCAGTCCCAGTGCTCTGTGTGGGTTTCTATTCAAGGAGAGGCTTGATGAAATTCAGGTGTGACTGTTTTCTGGCGGAAATACTTCGTAGGGGCAGCTGTCACCTTCCATCAGAAGGCACATCCTGTTTGGTTGTCTCTCTTTCTGTGACATTAATCAATTGCCTTACTTTCATTAAGGGTCACAAATTCTATCATTGTTTCTTTATTAGATGGAATTTTCCTATAAAAAAAAGTGCCCCTCTACCATCCTCTTGTGTCCACGAGGTACAGGTGTATACGAAAGACAAGACACATGCTCGATTCTTTCCCCTTGTTTGTCAATGTTCAGACAATGAGATGCTTTCTTAGCAGACTCCAAGGGAGAGATTGACTACTTTTGAGAAGAAGGCATTGTTAGAATTTCAAGATATTTGATACATTTCTATTCACTGGGATTATTATCGAGGCCCATATTGTGTCATCTTTGTCCAGTTGCATTCTCTCCAAGTTGGCTCTTAAGTCAATTTGATAAGATCCTAGTAATTTTTGGGAGCATCTTGGCTTTTTAGTTGACAAGCGAATGTAGGCTCAACCCAAACGTCCTGACTAGACCTGGAATCAGTAGTTTATTCTTGGAGCCCTACTTTTCTGGTGGGAAATGACATTTGACGGCCACCCTTTGGGCACTAAGGTGCTCATTGTCACTGGGCTCATTATTATCTCTATGCCTTTCCAATGGACTTCACAACTCCACACACACACACACACACACTCACACATACAAGTAATATTAGGATTTGTGAAAACAATTCGAGCTTTATTTTTCCAGGTTTTGATTTTTGTTGTTGTTACCTGAAGATACATCCCACTAGAGCTGGACAGTGACATGACTGCATTTTCAGTTCTCTTGGACCAATTCCTTCTGTGGTTCCTCCACCACACAAAATACAATTAGATTTGTTTGTTTCATTTGGATTTGGTCTTAGTATTTTAAAATATAATTTCTGTTGTATAATATGTAAAGTACCTACATGGTTTTAGGATAAAATCTATGAAATCCAAGTGTATCCAAGATGTGCGGTTGGTTTCCAGCTCCATCCCCGTCACTCTGCCCTGCTTCTCCCATCCCCATATAAGTAACGTTCTGATGGTTTAGTTTTCAGATTATCCTGTTACCGCCTATTCATATGTACAAAAAAAGATACATATTATATTTTATATATATAGTTCACATTCCTCCTTAGTAAAGAAATGGTCAGTAAACTCTCCATTAATTTCTTCACTTTGTTGTTTTCACTTGATGATATGTCCTGGGGATCTCTCCACAGGGGGATGGACGCATCTATTCCTTTCACAGTTGGATTGTCCTTCACTGTGTGAATATACCTCAGTTTACTCAACCAGTCCCTACTGATGCCTATTTGCTAGGTTTGTGGTCCTTTACTGTTACAAATAATGATGCCATAAATAGCCTTATGCATCAATTTCCTTATGCATCAATTTTTGTCAGTGTAGTTCAAGGATAAATCTGAAACTGGGGGTGGACAATCAAAGGGGAAGTGGATATGTGCTTTTGCAGGATAGTGCTGACTTCTCTGTAGGGTTTGGACTGTTTTTCCGTTCTCACCAGCCAAGCAGGAGAGGACTGCTTCCCCCAGACCTTTGCCAACAGTTTATGCCAGCAAACATTTGGATTTTTGTCAGACCTGGAGGCGAGACATAGTACCTCACCTCAGAAATAGAGGTGTAATTTTAATTTATGTCATTTAGTTATTTTATTTTCTGTGTTGGATTTTTTTCTATTATGACAATATATTAATCTCCTATGAAGATTCAGGCACATTTTTATGTCTTTTTCTCTGAATGTTTATTCCCATCACCTGCCCCATTTTCTTTCTTTCTTTCTTTCTTTTTTTTGGTTTTTGCTTATCCTCAGCAAAGGATATTTTTTCATTGATTTTTTAAAGAGAGAGTGGAGGGGCCGTGGCCAGTTTGGCTCAGTGGTTAGAGCGTCGGCCCACGGACCAGAGACCCGGTTCGGTTCCCGCTAAGGGTATGTACCTGGGTTGCAGTTTGTCCCTGGCCCCAGTTGGGGTCATGTGGGTGGCAACCACTCCATGTGTGTCTCTCTCACAGCAATGTTTCTCTCTCTTTCTTCCTCCCTCCTGCTCTATCTGAGGATAAATGCAAAAATGTCCTCGGGTGAGGATAAAAAAAAAACAGAGAAAGTGAAGGTAGGAGGGAGGGAGAGAGATAGAAAAACATCGACATGAGAGAAATACATAGATTAGTTGCCTCCCACATGCACCCCAACCAGGGCTGGGGATCCCACCTGTGGCAATCGATCCCAGGACCCTTTGGTGCACAGGACGACTCTGTAACTACTGAACCACGCTGGCCAGGGCATCTTGCTCCATTTTTTATCCAGTTGTTGCTCTTTGGTTTCTGTACTTTTCAATTTTCTTTGTATAACAGGAAAATTCACCCGCTTTAATGTAAGTTGGGAAATGTTTCCGTAGCTTGACGTTTGGGCTTTAATTTGTCTGTGGTGTTTTTGTCTCACATTGTCTGTGAGGTTTTTATGTAATCACACTTATTAGTCTTTTTCCATACTCTGTTTCAAATCTTAGAAAGATTTTCACCACCCCTAGGTTACCAAAAATGTACCCCCCCTTTTTTTCTATTATTTATATGGATTAGTTTTGTTCAGTTAATCTTCTATTAGGAATTGGAATGGCATGAGGCAGTGGATGCATTTTATCCTTTCTGTGTGGTTACGCAGTTACCCCAAAGTTGCTGCAGTAGTCCATCCTTTCCCCACTGATGTGAGATGCTGCCTTACTGACTCCAACTGTAACATAATGAACAGAGTGGAATATCAATGAATGCAGTACGATTAATTAGGTCTAAATGTCAATTTTCTGTTTCGTTTCACTATTCCCTCTGTTTGGGCAGCAACATCATACTGCTTTGATTCCAGAAACTAAAATGCTTCATTCCCTCCTGGTTCTTTTTCTTGATGGTACCGGATACTTTTCTGTATTTCTTCTTCCAAATGTACTTTATAGTCTACTATTTAACTTGATAATCCACTATTTGTCACCTGCATGAAAAAAGAAGGTGATTACAAAAATGTTTTAAATGTATAGTTACATAAGATCACGTTAGAGAAGTATCTATTTATTCCAATTTATGGAATGCTTTTGACACGGGTCAGTGTTGAATTCAGTCAAATGTCTTTTCTTCATCTAGGTAATTTGCTTCTTCACCTATTAATGGGATGTGTTGTAACAATCAATTTTCTCCTATTGCACCTTCCTAGTACTTCTGAAATATATCACACTTAACCATGGTGTATTACTTCTTTAGTGGCTAATAATTTATTTAGAATTTTTCTATTAATATTTCCAAATGAGACACGTTTGCAGCTTTATTCATTGAGGAAATCTTTGTTAGCCTTTGGGATCAATGTTACACTTAATTTGTAGAGAAAATAGAAATATTTCCCTTAAAATTTTTATTTCTTTATTAATTTTAGAGAGGGAAGACAGGAGAGGGAGGGAGAGATAGAAACATCGATGAAAGAGAACATCAATTGGCCACCTCCTGCATGCCCCCCACTGGGGACTGGTCCACAACCTGGGCATGAGCCCTGACCGGGAATCGAACCAGCAACCTCTTGGTTCATGGGTCCACGTTCAATCAGTGAGCCACACATGCAGGGCTGAGTACCATTTTTTTTATATGATCAGGAACAGCTCGCATCGCATTGAGATGATCGGATCTTTAAAGGTTTGAGTTCCCCTGTGAAAGCACCTGGACCTTGCCCTCTTGTGTGGGAAAACTGCCTTATTGTTTCTTCCTTAGTAATTGGACTGTGTCCTCTCTGCTTTTACTGCGATCAGTATGAATAATAGGCCATTACATATTTTCAGGGAGGAAAAGAATGAAGAAAAAGGGTTGGGAATGGCCCCCACTTAGGTACATTGAACCTATTCCCCTCTCCTTCCCTTCCTTAAGGTCTTGCGGTTACCTGCACCCCAGGTCCTCTTGCTACGAACATGGCTGGCCTTCAGGACGACACTCTGAGGATTGTCCTGGTGGGAAAAACTGGAAGTGGGAAAAGTGCGACAGCAAACACCGTCCTCGGGAGAAAACAATTTGATTCTAGAATTTCTGCCGATGCTGTTACCAAGAGCTGTCAGAGAGGAATGGTAGCTTGGAAGGGGAGGAAACTTCTTGTCGTGGACACCCCAGGGCTCTTTGACACCAAGGAGACACTGATGACCACCTGTAAGGAAATCAGCCGGTGTGTCCTCTTCTCCTGCCCTGGTCCTCACGCCATCATCCTGGTTGTGCCGCTGGGCCGCTTCACGAAGGAGGAGCAGAGTACGGTTGAACTGATCAAGAGCATCTTTCAGAAGCCAGCCATGAAGCACATGGTCATCCTGTTCACTCGCAAAGATGAGTTGGAAGGTAGGAGTCTGAGTGAATTTTTAGCAGATGCACAGGGGGACCTAAAAAGGCTCATGGAGGAGTGTGGGAACCGATGCCTGGCCTTCAGTAACAGCCCACGTGCATCTGAGGCTGAGAAGGAAGCTCAAGTGCAGGAGCTGGTGGAGCTGATAGAGGAAATGCTGCGGGGGAACCGGGGCTCTCACTTTTCTAACGACATCTACAGGGACGTAGAAGACAAGCTGAAACATCAGATAGAGGCCTTGGAAAAAAATAGTTCTGATGAATTAAAACAGGCAATTAAGAAAGTAGAAGAGCAATATGAGCGTAAAGAAATATCTGAGAAACAAAAGGAGGAAAAAACAGAATCCCTAAAGATAAAATATAAGGAAAAATCTAGGGAAGAAGCTGAAAACAATGTATTTACATATATTTTAAACAAGATTTACAATATACTTTCAAACATATGGGATAATTTTTGGAAAATGATGCAAAATTGATTTTTTCTTCTCAATTTACTATGATTTGTTACTGTGGTAGATGGTATTTTCCAGCGATGGCTATAACAGTATCTTCCATCTTACCTTTCCTTCTGGTATCTGAGCTTGTTATTCCTTCTGTTGAGTTATCGGGTCTGTACCCCCTATCTTGCCATTCCCCGGACTTTGTCATTGCTTTGGAAAGTAGTGGGTGGTTGTGACTTCTCACGCTGGACAGGGAGAATGCCTCCTTGCTCTCTGGGGTACGTGCCCCTGGCTGAGCCACCAAGCTGTGAGGAAGCCCAGGTTGCCCATCGAGAGGCCACATGAAGAGGACTTGAAGTCACTGGCCCGCTCCCCTGGCTGGTCTTCCATCTGCCAGCAGAAGCACCTTGCCAGCTGAGCAGGTGAGACAACATGGAAGCCGACTCTTCCGCTGCCAACTGAGCCCCCTCCGCTGAAGCCGCAAAGGCAAAGATGAGCCTCCCCCCGCGTCCTGCCCAGGTTGCAGATTCATGAGAACAATAAATGCTTGTTGTTGACTTAAACCACGAAGCTTTGGGATGGTTTGTAATGCAGGGGTAGCTAACCAGATGCATCTTCCTATTTCATTCCCCACCGATCCCCACAATGCCACAAAGTTTAAGAAGTTATAAAATTGGCATAATCAGGCAATAATATGTTATGGAGAGTTTGCAGACTCATTTAGGAAAATTCAAATGAGACGTCCCACAGGCCTCAAGGTTCAACACCACTGGTGAGGTAGGTCATTCCAGCCCGTGTCTCTGAGCACTTTGTGAGTGAACCAGCAGGCTGCTCCCTCAGGATGGTTCTGTGGTCCATGCAGGTCTGGAAGTTGCCAGATCCTCTTACTGCTTTTCTGGAAGTCCATCCTAACTTACAATGTCCCTGTCTATCAGTTAAAAATCTCCTCTGTGCCAAATAGTTTTCCTTTGCCTCTGCAGAGCCACGCTTCGCCCTCCTTCACCCCAGCTCTTCGCCCCAGGAGGCTGATCCACGTGGATCACGTTGTTACTGAACTTAAGGGGTTCGCCATTCGGGGTGTTGTAGTCAAGAACTAGACATGGTTTTAGGGAGTTTTGTTTACTTGTAGCAAGTAAAGGAGACAGGGGATTCACATCCGAAGCTCCGTCTCTCCCCAGGAAGGCTTAACCATTACATATATACCCTATTTGGTCTATACAGGTTGATTTTGTCTTTGTAGTTGGCTACACTTATGTGGTTCAGTTCTCCTCAAGCTCCTGCTGTGTACAGCTGGTAAAACTACTGTGCTACATTTTAACATTGCAAGAATAGCATTTAGTAAGAATGGCCCAGACCTTGAGACCCTGGCATATCTAACATCAGTGGGATCTCTGGCTGTCTGACTTCTGCTTGGCTTCTGCCAATGGGAAGTCCAAGCAGGAGATCTCTTCAGGGTGAAAAGCAAGCTGGGGGTATTTGTTCTCCTGCCTCTCTCCCTGCAAGGTCATCTCTGACTACCTGCAACCCTAAGCTGAAGGTCACACCTTCTCTACCCAACTCTCCTTCTGGGCTCCAGTTCTCATTCACCCCCTTAGAGTTAGGGTGTAACGTCTTCACTGTTTGCAGCAGTCTCCCCGGTCACTTGCATACCCTGGGTCCACAGATTTTAGGAATCCCCTGCACTTGACTTTCCCCCAAGTTCCTAATCAGAGTGGGCCATCTCTGCTGCTAGAATCCTGACAGAAATCTTAATGATACACAGTCTCTTTTTTCAGACATTCCCTGATCTTTATTATTCTTTATTATTGTTTTTAAAAATTCCCTTTTGTGTTTTCTGAATCCAGAAAAATCTCTCCTGACAGCTGAAATCATTATCCAAGCAGAATGTCTTGTGTTCATACCTGATGAGTCTGCTAAGGTATCCTCTTTACTAAATCACATGAGACTACAAGTCAATGCTGAGTGATCACACCCCCAATCATGGGTTCCTGCTATGTCAATGGCTCAGGTAATGCGGTTCTGGGTGGAAAAAGTTGTCCCTGAGTTTGGGAATTGTTGTCTTAACAGGTGTTTTCTCTGGCATGTGACTGTATTGTTGCTATGGCATCTGAGAGAGCAGCCACGAAACAAGCCACCTTCGTGCTAGTGAAGCCCCTTGCTGACTTCTCAGAGCATATAACAGAGGAAAGGGTGGGGGCATATGAAATTGTAAGAGCTGGTCACCAGGGATGAAGTGTTGGTGATAGACGTGACAAGGGTCTCAAGTCTGGGCAGTTCTTACTAAACACTGAAATGTAGCACAGGGTTTTGCAGAGGAGCTCTAACGGGATGAGCTTGACCTAAACCATGGACTGATAAGTTCAGCCAGCCACCAAGAAGAAATCAATGTGTAATTAACAAAACCATGCATATAGTCAATGGCTAAGCCTCCCTTAGGAGAGGCAGAACTTTGGAAATTATTCCCAGTCTTCTTTACTTGTCAGAAGTAAAATAGAACTTTTTCTTCCACCAAGATTCGTGTTTCTTGGGCTCAGACACTCAGAGTGTCCATGACACTGGGGAGGTCCTTGAGAAGATGTGACTTCTAGTTGACCTGAAAGCTGGACCCAGGCTATTGGAGGCTTCCCTTTCCCTGTACTTGGAATGTGAGTTCAGCTTGCCTTTTCTCTTCCCAGGATCTTCCTCAGGACACAGCCTTGACACAGCCCATCTGTACTGTATTTGTATATGTGATTAGCCCAGCTAAGTCCTCTCTATAAATTTTTCAGATCTGGCAGACAGGTGCCGAAAATGTGTCTTGGTGTAACCAAAAAATACAGGTTTGGCTGCCTGCCACAATGGAAGTCAAACTCGTGAGGCAGATGCTGGTGGAAAAGGAAAGAGGTTTCATTCAGGTGCTGTACGACCTGGAAGAATGATGGATTCCAGTCTCAAAGACCATCTCCCCTTCCTGCTCAAGCCTGTGGTTCTCATACGGATAGGGAGGGCAGGGCTTTTTATTTTTCTATCCAATTATCTTGCTATTTTTCAGTGCTCAGGCCCTGTCCATTCATCTTTCTAGCATTTGGAGTGCTTAATGTAAGAAACTCCTCCTGCACCATCTTGGGCGATGGGGAAGATTCCCTGCTGCTCTAATTGACTGTGTATGGTTACAATTCCCCTCTTCAAAACTCTGGACCCTTGTAATCTTACAAGGATAAATGGGTAAAGGTCTCATCTTCTGTAATTTCTTCCTGCTGTCAAGGGGCATAGTCTCACCCATCCCCAGGTCCAGATATTCTTGCTATCTACCAACAGAAGAAGGGGGTCAAGAATGGAAGGAATCCTCTGTGTGAGGGAGACAATTGCTGTCTTAGGAAGGTGGCACACACATTGTCTAGAGGATGGCACCACTGAACAAGCAAAGCTGGTAGACTGCTTTATATTTCAAGTAGTAGTGATGCAGATGGGCTTCCATAGTGGCACCTGCTGTGTAGACAAGCAACCAGGTGTTTAGTGAGGTGTGTGCCTAGCAGTGCAGAGGGAATTGTAATGAAATCAGAAACTGGAGAGACTAAAGGATCCCCATGATCTAATCTTGAGTGGGGTTTTGGGTGGCACACCAAATAGTGGGATAAGTTTGCCAAGGAAGCCACTGTCTGCCAAATGCAGACAAAGGTGGGGAAGGCAGGAGGAGGTTGGCAGTGGGGAGGAGAGGGTCAGTGGGAGAAAAATGGGGGGACATCTATAATACTTTCAACAATAAAGATTAAAAAAATGCAGACAAAGGCATTATCAGTCCAAACATGGGCATAAATTATAGTAATTGCAAAAAAAATAATAATAATAACATAAATAGTAACACTGTCACTTAGCTTCGGAAAGCACTGTCCTTTTCTAACGAGGAGTTTTAACTCTTTCAGGAGAGCAGGCCCAGCTTTCCCTTGCCGTATCAAAGGCAGCAGCTAGATCTGAGTCCTCCTCACGTGGTGCCCACTTAATTTATGTATGCTGGATCCAAGGCTTGATTCCCGTGGGCTTTAAGGAAGAGTGTGTTGTCAGCAGGACTTCATAGGAATGGGTCCATTGCTCAGCTAACTGCTGTTCAGGACCTTGGGTCTTCCAGGTGATGAATTCCTTTAGCTTTTTCTTGTCTGGGAAACTCTTGATATGTCTATTGATTCTAAATGATAGCTTTGTGTGGTACATATACACAATGGAGTACTATGCAGCTGTAAGAAAGAAAGATCTCTTATCCTTTGAGATGACGTGGGAGGACCTGGAAACTATTATCCTAAGCGAAACAAGCCAAGCAGAGAAAGACAAATATCATATGATCTCACTTATTTCTGGAATATAATGATCATAACAGTCTGAGGAACAGAGTAGACCCAGAGACATGGAAGTAGGGTACAGACTGACAATTGCCAGAAGAGGGGGTGGGGGAGGGGAGCAATGAACCACAGAACTCGTATGCATGTACTCATAACCAATGGACATGGACAATAAAACTGGGGACGGGGCAGGGAGGGAGGGGGAGGAGGGTGTCAATGGGGGAAAAAGGAGAAACATCTGTAACAAAACTAAATTAATAAAAAATAAAATGAAAATAAAATAAAATAAAAAACAAACACAATTTGCTGTAACATTGAGAATCATAATAACGAGTACATGATGCGAGGAGCATTAAAATGAAAAAAAAAATGTCTCCCATCCAAGTACATGTACCCCCATGTTCATAGCAGCACTATTTACAATAGCTAAGATCTGGAAACAGCCCAAGTGTCCATCAGTGGATGAATGGATAAAAAAGCTGTGGTACATATACACAATGGAGTACTATGCAGCTGTAAGAAAGCAAGATCTCTTATCCTTTGAGACGACATGGAGGGACCTCGAGAGTATTATCCTAAGCGAAACAAGCCAAGCAGAGAAAGACAAATATCACATGATCTCACTTATTTGTGGAATATAATGAACATAACAGTCTGAGGAACAGGGTAGACCCAGAGATGTGGAAGTAGGGTATAAACTGACACCCCTCAGAAGAGGGGGTGGGGGGGGAGGGAAGAGATAAACCACAGAACTTATGCGCATGTATGCATAAGTGATGGACATGGACAACAAAGCTGGGGACAGGGTGGGGGGATGGGGAGGAGGGTGTCAATGGGGAAAAAAGGAGAAACATCTGTAACAAAAATAAATTAATAAAAAAAATAAATGATAGCTTTGCAGGATAGAGTAATCTTGGTTGAAGATCATTGCTTTTCTTTGCCTTGAATATCTCTTGCCACTGCTTTCTGGCCTGCAAAGTTTCATTTGAGCAATCAGCTGACAGTCTTATGGGAGTTCTTTTGAAGGTTGCAAACTACTTTTAAGATTCTCTATTTGTCTTTAACCTTTGGCATTTTGATGATAATGTGTCTTGGTGTGGACCTCTTTGGGTTCATCTTATTTGGGACTATCTGTGCTTCTTAGATTTGAATGTCTGTTTCCTTCATCAAGCTGGGGAAGGTTTCTGTCATTTTTTCAAATAGGTTTTCAATTTCTTGCTCTTTCTATTTTTGTTCTGGCACCCCTATGATGCGAATGTTGGTACGCTTGAAGTTGTCCCAGAGGCTCCTTACACTATCCTCATTTTTTTGGATTCTTTTATTTTAGTTTTGCTGTTCTGATTGGGTGTTTCTTGCTTCCTTATATTCTAAATCCATGGTTTGCTTCTTGGCTTTACCTACTCTACTATTGATTCCCTGGAAATTACTCTTTATTTCAGTTAGTGTATCCTTCATTTCTGAGTGGTTCTTTTTTATGTGGTTGATGTTCTCACTAAGTACCTTGGAGTTCTCATTAAGTTTCTTGAAGGTCTCCCTAAGTTCCTTGAAGTTCTCACTAAGTTCCTTGAGCATCCATATAACCAGTGTTTTAAAGTCTGCATCTGATTGATTGTTTATCTCCATTTTGTTTAGTTCTTTTCCTGCAGTTTAGTTCTTTTCTTTCATTTGGGACATTTTTCTTTGTCTCCTCATTTTGGCTTCTTTCCTGTGATTGTTTCTATGTATTAGGGAGAGTTGCTATGTCTTCTAGGCTTTGTAGGGTGGCCTGTTGTTGTAGGTGTCCTGTAGGATCCAGTGGCAGAGCCTCCCTAATTACCCCAGCTGGGCCCCCGAGGTGCACTGCTAATGTGGACTGTACAACCTTCTGTTGTAATTGAGTCTTGATTGCTGTTGGCATGTTAATGGGAGGGATTTACTCAGGCTCATCAGCTGCAAGGACTGACTGTGCCCACTGACCACTGGCCTCTGACTCCCTTGGAGGGTCAGCTGTGTAGGGGGCCCACCACACAGAGTAAGACTTACTTCAGCAGGGCTCTAGTACCCACTGAGTCCACTTACTGAGTGTGTCAATTGTGGAGGTGGTTGGGTGGTGGTGTTTCAATGTTTGAAGCTGTCCACTGGGTGTATTGGCTCTGTGGTAAGGTCAGCCACTGCCTGTGTTGCATCCGGGACCACCTGGCATTAGCTACAAAGTGATCTGCTGATGGCTGCTTCTTGTGCTGGGCTTGGAGGTGCCCAGGAAAAGCCAACTTGTGAACCAAGGCTGGCTGCTTCTAGTGCTAGGCCTGGGGCCACTTAATGAGAGGTATGGGGTTCGCTGAGACCAGATGTTGCTCGTTTGAAAGATTTAGTAAAATCTGAAGCAGGATCCAAGACAGGCCAATCCTATGGTAAAGCCTTTGGAAACAGCTTGGGTGGGTGGGAAATTGGCTGGGGCAGAGCCTCAGGGAATCACCAGGGCGGGGCAAACAGTGTGAGCCAGGTTGCTGGAGTCCCAGATATGGTGGCCATCTTACCGGCCCTGTGGGGGAAAGGCTCACCAAAGAAACAAAGGCCTCTGCCAGCAGGTCTGTCTGACAGAAAGCTGCCTCTCCAGCCCTCATCCTGAGGCCAAACAGTTCAGTTCTTTCATATGTTTCTGGTGTCTTTCAAGCTGCCTCCCACATGCTGGAGCCTGGAAGGAGGGGGTCCGAGTAAGTCCGTGTGCGGACCCTTTAAGATGAGCTGCCTGGGGTGCCAGCATACTCAGCCTCCCTCAGCTTCAGTTCCTGCTGGTTTTATAGCCAGAAGTTATGTGGACTTCTCTTCCTGGCACTGGAACCCTGAGCTGGGCCCCTGGTGTGGGACGGGGACCCCTTACTCCTCAGGGAGGACCCTCACAGCTGAGATAGCCCTCCTGATTTTTATCTGCCACATGTGGGTGTAGGACCAGCTCGTCCACGCCTCCGCCCCTCCTACCAGTCTTGCTGTGGCTGCTTCTTTAATTCCATAGTTGTAGGACTTCCATTCAGCTCCATGTCAGGTGGTTCTGAATGATGGTTGTGCTGTAGTTTAGTTGTAATTTTGGTGTGGTTGTGGGACAGGTGATACCACATTTACCTATGCTGCCATCTTGACAGGAAGTCCATGGTAAACTTTAAAGGCTATGTCCAACAGCTGGGAGGGTTTCAGCCCAAATGCCCCGTCAAAACGTTGGAGCTTCCTTCTGATATGTGGGACACTTTGCCCTATAAAAGTCATGTTTACCATCCAGATGTTTTCTGGTGCCTGTGGGTCAGCATCAGTATATAGTCAATAGGCCTGATAGATCCTTCTTAAAAATACAGAAGGGTCTTCATTTGGTGTCTGTTGAACATCCTGTATCATATTCAGTCTCTTTTGTTTAAGCACCCCTTTCTTAAGCCTTCCAATATGAACCTTTTGTAATGTTCTAGGAAGGCTAGGTCCCCACTATTTGAGTCCCAGTTGGGCTCTGTCAAGGAAATTTCCCTGGCTGGGTTGGAGGTTCCATTGGGATTCTCCTTCTCTCTTTTTCTAAAATATGTTTTTTATTGATTTTAGAGAGAGAGGAAGGGAGAGGGAGAGAGAAACATCAATGTGAGAGAGAAAATTGATTGGTTGCCTCCTTCATGTTCTCTACTGGGGATGGAGCACACAACCTTGGCATGTTCCCTGACCAAGAATCAAACCAGCAACTTTCAGTACATAGGACAACACTCAACCAACTGAGCCACACTGGCCAGGGTCCCTTGGGATTCTCTTGATGGAAGCAATGAGCCTCTTTATTATCCTTATTTATGACTAGCTGCCTTCCATCTGCTCTAAACAGGGTGTTAAGGAGAGCCTGTATATCTGGTTGGTGAGTGGCAGGCAAAATTGGAGATGATAAGATCTGCCATGTTCTGAGAATCCTTCCTATATGAGGGGTTGGAGTTCTTCCAATTCAGTAAAGCTGCAGTGGGCCGAATAGTAGTCAGTAGGCTAGCCTTCCTAGTTTATTCCACCTATTGGGTATTGCCTCAAAGGGAATCGTCCCGCTCAGAATAGGAATGCCCCCTGGCCAAAGTGTGTGCCCTGCTGGGCCATCCAGGAGGAGCCCATTCCTTCGTCACACAAGGGTGGAGCTGATGCCTCTCTGGGCCCTATTTCAGGGGTGCCCAACAGTAGGGGGGATCTTCCTGCTGCTAATCCTGGGTCCGTGGGTTCAGGGCATTAAAGAGACTTGTTTCCTCATTTCTTCTTCTTCCTATCAGGGAGGGTTTTGAAGTCAATTCCCTCTCTGCATCATTAGGTGGTTCCCTTTCTTTGCTGAATCCTTATTGTGTAAATACATAAACACCTGGATTTGAGGGATTTCGTCCCATTTTCTTGCCTGTTGGCAAAAACAATTTCAAATGTATGATGGTGTAGTAATTTAGGGAACAATTTAGGGGCCATTTCCCCCCATAGTCTCAAGTATAAATAGGCCAAGCAGTGTTACAATGGAAAACCAACTTATTAGTCATTAGTCATGTACAGCTGTACATGGACCAATCTGTTAAAATTTGGCCCAATGGGCTTCCTTCAGGAATTGAAACAGAACAACCCCTGATGGCATGAGAGTACAACCCAAAACCATAGCCATAGAAAGACACCAGACAAAGTGGAAACATATGAACAATCCTTGAATCCATAATTCCATTGGTCCAAACTAATGGACTAATTTCTCACAAGCAAGTCCTAGGGTCTTATTTCCTTCCAACCGATACTGCAAGTGGTCTTGACCAGACCCAAATAGCTTGAAGCCCAAGTGGCAAAGATGGCCTAAGATAGGCTACCAACTGATACCACAAATCGTCCTACCTGGACCCAAGTGGCACAAAGCCTAAGCAGCAGGGATAGAGGACCCTGGTGTGCATGCTGGTTTGACTTACCCAGTCTTGGAGTACATCTGTTCCCCAGAAACCCGTTTCCTTTCACCAGGCAAGCATTTCAGGTAGCAGCTGATGCCTTGAGAAGGAGTGCAGGAAATTCCCTGAGAAAAGCTCTTGGTAGTGGCTAGGAAATCCCCATAGTCCCACTCCCAGTTTGACCAGTCACAAGCACCTGGGACCCAGGTCTGGGCACTCCAGGACTTACCCAGGGCCGCACTGTCCCAGAGAGGCACCAAAAACTGTAACCCAAAACACAGGATTGGCCGCCTGCCACAATGAAAGCCAAACTCATGAGGCAGGTGCTGGTGCAAAAGAAAAGAGGCTTCACTCAGGTGCCATGTGACCTGGGAGAATGGTGGACTCCCATCTCAAAGACCATCTCCCTTTCCTGCTCAAGTCCAATGTTTTTACAGGGGTAGGTAAGGAGGGGAGAGTTTTTTTTCTATCCAAATATCATGCTAGCTTTCACTACTTGGGCCTTATCCATTCATCTTTGTAGCTTTTGGTGGGTTGGTGTAAGAACCTCCCCCCATACAATTTTGGCCAATGGAGGATTTTCAGATGCTGACTGACTGCCTATGGTAACATTGGGGCCACTCAAGAAACCCTGTAAATAAGTTCCCTGGCTTATTAAACTGCCACCTACCCATCTGCAGTAGTGTGCCTCTTTCTTGGGTCTCTTCCTGCCCTCCATATGGGGGTCAGTTTAATACTTTTAGTTGACTTTGGTGGGACAGTTAATAATCTAGATACCTGAAAGAGAAGTTTATTTTTTTCTTTGTTTGGTTAGTTTTTGTTTTTGTTTCTTGAGTTAATGGCTTCATTTAGGGTTGTTTTTTTTTGTTATCATTGTCTCTTTTCTTTCAAATGTCAGCTCTCCCTGATTGCCTTTTCAGGGTTAGAATACATCCTTAGACAAGCTGCCTGGAAGGAAGGCATCAGGGTGTGACTGCAGGCTGTCCCCCAGGAGACAGGGCAGGGCCGGCTGCTTGGCCAGAAGGCAGACGTCTTCCTGTGGAGGCGGTCTAATCCTTAGAGAGGACCCCTCTTCAAGTGTGAGGTTCTGAATTAGCAGGAAGTGAGGGGATCATGGAATCAGTGGTGTCATAGTCACATCTTCAACTCACTCCTACTGTTAGCCCAGGCGCCCCACTGCATGGTAGCTGAAATTTCTGGAGCCGAACCTCACCGGGGTGCTGCAGGCAACTCCTGTGGTCGCCTCAGCTGCAGCCTCCCTGGGGTCGTATTGTGTGTGAACGTTCTGCCCCAGTTCATCTTTGATCTGTCTGCCCTGCAGAAGTCAGTGGGAACCTCCTGTCCCCAATGCTCCCAATCCCAAGTACCTGAGAAGATTCTGAGAAGACAGCGAACATCAATGGTAGACCACAGACTTCCTGGGGACAGTGGTGTGATAATAGTCAGCTGGTCTCTTTACCATACAATTTCCAGTAAAGTGCTATAAATATTTTTACATGTTTGAGAAGGTGAGATATTTAAAACCTCTTTGCAAATAAATTAGAAAACCAGGATGAAGTAAGTAATTTCCTGGGGAAATACAGATTACAAATATTATCTCCATGAAAGAGAGAAAGTTGAACTAACACAATGATCATGGCAGAATAGAGAGCAGTCTAAGGAGCATCACCACAAAGCACGCACCGAGACAGACTCTGCATGGGAAGTCTTCCAAACCCTCGCAGTACAGATAGTTGCAATGTTTGTTTGTTTTAATTTTTGTTACATATGATTCTCCTTTTTCCCCCATTGACACCCTCCTCCTGATACTGCCCCCCCCCCAGCATTGTTATCTCTGTACATTGGTTATGCTTATATGCATAAGTTCTTTGGTCTATCTCTTCCATACACCCCGCCCCCTCCTCTGAGGTTTGTCAGTCTGAACCCTTCGTTCTGGAGAGTGGAAAACAAAGAGAAATTTCCTTATTACCTTTTCAAAGCAAATATAACATTAATAACCTAAGCCTGATAATGACTGTGTGAAAAGATACACCTATAGACCAATCTTTTATGAATATTAATATAAAAGCACTAAATAAAATATTAGCAAATAGACTCCAAAACCACATGAAGAATGTGATACATCATGATCAAGTAACTCTCAAAACAGAAATGAAAACTGGTTCAACATTAGGGAGTCAACTAATATCATTGACTTATATAAATTTAAGGGGAAAGAACCATAAGATTAGTCACATAGATGATTTTTAAAAGTCTTTGACAAAATTAATTGTAGTTCATTACAAAAACTCTATATCACTCAAAATAGTGATTGGGGGATGCTTAATGTGATTACACACACACACACACCATACAGTCCTGTTATCCAGTATCTCACTTACTTAACTGTGAAACGCTGAAGGCATATCCCGGAAGAAAGCAAGCATGCCCATACACTACTATGCAACATTATAATAGAGATTTTAGTCAATGCAATGAGACAAAAGACATCAATTAAGAGCATAAGAATAAAGATAGAAAATGTGATAAAGGAAATGTGGTACACCCATAGGATGGAATAGTACTCATGAGTAACAGAGAGCAGCTACTGATACAAGCAATTTGAATGATTCTCAAAATTGTTACGCTAAGAGAAGGAAGCCAGTCTCAAAAGGGACTTTATTTTACTTTAGATTCTCAGTGTCTGGGATAAAATCTTCACCAAGTTCAAACAATCCCTGACCATTGGTGAATCGGTGAGTAATATGAACTCCCAATACTCTTCAGAGAAGGGATTGTGACTTATTCTTCTATTGTAAGAATCACAATGCATGGTATTTTTTTTTCTTTGTTGATTTTTAGAGAGAGAGAAAAAGAGAGGAAGAGAGAGAGAGAGAAACATTGATGAGAGAGAACATTCATTGGCCGCCTTCTGCATGCCCCCCACTGGGGATTTGGCCCATAACCTGGGCATGTGCCTTGAATGGGAATCGAATCAACAACCTCCTGGTGCATGGCTCGACGCTCAGTCACTGAGCCACACCGTCCGGGTATGCATGGTATTTATCAAGGACCTTCTGTCTGCCCTCTGCCCTGAGAGACAAATGGGTAACACAGCTCTCACACAGGCTTCTCATCTCCTCACTGCTTCTCAAGAGCAGAATCTTGTACCAGCCTCATCTACAGCATTAACCTGAATGTGAGGGTTAGAATAATTGAATGCATTTACAAGAAAGTAATCACAGAGCAGTTAATGACCTTTTCATATTAAACCTGTATTTACATTTTCTTGCAAGGTATGTGTGACTCTTTGGTTAAGTAAGTGCTTCTAGAAGCTTGTGATAGAAGAGGATGTCAAATCCCAGCCTCAGAATTGGTCTGAGACTCCGATGATGAAACAATAAACACAGTGCGCACCATATTCCGCAGGTGAAACTAAACCTGTGTCCCTGTGAGCGACTATTTCTGAAAGAACCATGAGCTTCTTTCTGTGCTGCTTCTCTTACACTTCGGCCTTTCCTAACTTTTATTAAATGTACAGACTAAACTGATTTGTGTTTGGGGCAAGTAAAGGAGGGGTATATGTCCTATTGGGGTCAAAGTAGGGTGGGGCATGGAGAAGCCAATTTCAGGATGGCAGAGCAAGGACAGTGGCATGTGACCACCAGGACATGCTGGTAGAACATGGGAATGTGCTTTGGGAAATCTTAGAAATTATTGGGGTAGGAGCACCCAGTAGAAAAGAGACAGAGTTCAACTATTGTTGTCCATATATTAAAGGGATTTTCACCCCCAGGGAACCCACAAAAGTCTCAGAGACCTTGTTTACACAGAATTTCTATCAGCAGGTCATGAATGAATCCAAGGACAGTGTGGTCTCTGGTGGGCATAGGGGTAAGAACGTGATTCAGTCTCAGAGGAAAGGAGGAGATACCTCTTAGGGTATAGACCAAGCCAAGTTCGGAAATCATCTTGAAGTTTTATCAAAAAGTGAAATTCATCCTTGTGTTCTTAAAAGAAGTATTAGTGGTCTTTTCTAAGGTAAAACAGATTCCAGCTTTGCACAAATATGAGAGAATAGAAAAGTTTTATTGTAGTGACAGTAGGCAAACAATTCCAGTGGGTGGGGGCAGCAGTGTGCGGATGACCCGCCCAGCAGTAAGGATCAGTGTCCGGAGATGGAGGTCCGGTGGCAAGAGTTAGTTTCACAAGGAGAGAACTATTTACTCAGCAAAGTGGTTACGCTGAGGTTGGTCAAAGACTTTCTACAGAAACGTCTGAATATACTGAACATTGTTCTCTTAGCTGTCGAATTTTTGCCCTTTGCTCTTTCTGGCATTTGACTTAGTTGAGTCCTGAGAGATCTGTCTTCCAGACAACTCTTTGTTCTTCAGTGGGAAGATGATTAGGGACAATCTCAGTCCTTCCGTAGAAGTGGGATTCAACAAATGTACGTTCATCTTGAAGAACTTCTATAAGCATCTCTATCCATAGACTACTTAAGGCAAAGAACCGATTTCTCTGAACACATGGACAAAAGGATCATTGTGGTCTTAAAGGTAAAGATAAGGAGGAGAAGCCATAGGCGGAGATTATCTGCCAATCTAGAGAGAACCTAGAGGGGAAACGCTGACTAGGGATAAATAAAGTGTAGGGTCATCGTCTTTTGGTCTTCTACCTTGCTTTTCTTCGTGTCCCTTGGAAAGAGTTCAGAAGATAGGGAGCACCCATACTTTCTGTTTTGGAGATTTAGAAATTGGGAATGTGTCCCTCCCCTGTTAAATCAACCAAACCTCTACCAATTGCCAAGAGTGAACTTGACTCTGCTCCTTAGTCCTTAGAGCCTGAGAGACAGGAACACAGAGCTCTGGCCCTGGGGAATGAGTTATATAGGGTGAGGGCACCCAATAATTTGCCTGAAATTTATACAGATTTTCATTAACCTAATGTTCCTTGAACAGAGATGAGATATCACTCCAGATTCCTCTCAATCTTCTCCAGATAGAGTCAACTGTCCCACTACGACTCTGAACTTCAGTTCTGGCATTCTGCTGCCTTACAACACAGACACGCTCCCGTTCTGCCAGGGTGTGCTCCATTTCTGCCTTTCTCATTTTCTGCTCCTGTTCATCCTCCAGCTTTCGAATGTTCTCCTCAGACTCCTCTCTTAACTGCCTTTTCTCTCTCTCCAGCTCAGCTCTGATTTGTTCTTGTATCACTTGGATTTGTGTCTGAATCTCCACCTCGGCCGTTTGGAACATCCGATTAGTGTAGAACCCTCCCCCGTTCTCCCTCGCCACACGCTGGACCATGTCCAGCAGCTCGGCCCTCTGAGCCTCCTGCTCAGCCCCTGTCGCCTTATTGTTGTGCACACAGTGGTGATCCCTGAACTCAGCCACCAGATCTTGGAAAACTTCTGGAGCTTCCTTTAAATAATCATGGAACTCCATTCCGTCCAAGTTATCTTTCCCGGTGAATATGAGAATCATGTACCTTCTGGCTTCGGAATCAAACATCGTCAGCATCTTCTTTACCGCCTTCTGTTCTTCCCACGTGTACGGGCCCAGCCGGACCACCAGGAGCACAGCGTGAGGCCCCGGGGAGGTCAGGACGATGCAATGAGCAATCTCCCTATCGGTGTCGGCAGCTGGTACCTCGGTGTCAAAGATGCCAGGCGTGTCCACGACTGCAATTTCTCTCCCACTCCACGTGCTGCTCCCTTTCTCACAGACCTTGGTGATGGATTTTGCTGCAATGTTGGAATGAAATGCATTCTTTCCAAGGATGCTGTTCCCTGTGGCACTTTTCCCTGCTCCAGTCTTACCCACTAAAACAAGTCTCAGTTGTGAATCTCTGGAGTCTTGGTTTCCAAGCCCTGGGACATCAGGAAACAAAAGTCAGAGTGTTAGCATTGACCTCTAACATTTTCCTCTGCATGGCCCCCGCTCACTGGTGCCCTTCTCTGTTGCCTTGGAGGGTCCGGTTCCGAGATCGACCCCTGCACTCAAAGGGTGTCTGTAGAAACACTGGCCCTGACCTCATCCTACAGGACTTGGGGAACACTAGGCACTTCCCTGGAGTCCCTTGGGCTCTCACTCTGACCTTGGGAAGCTAAGAGCCCACCCACAGAGGAGGGCGCCATTGGTTCAAGTGAGACCTCTGAGCCGCTGCTGGTAGGTGTTCCTCATGAGCTCATGCAGGAAGTAACAGACCTGACTTTGGGACATCACAGTGGAAGATCCCCTGCCCCCAATTTACAATCAAATGGAACTTTTCTTCTTTCCATTAAGAAGCCAGGTAGGTGGGTCATTCAAGACATCCCACCCTTGCAGGAGAGAAAAGGGCACATGTGCAGAAGACAAAGTATTCCCTCATATTTCATGTACACAGTCGTCTCGTCAGGGATTATGACCCTCAGGAGAACAAAATGCTTTACATTAAATGTTACCACCTTAGCCCAGCTGGTGTGGTTCAGTGGTTGAGCATCGACCCATGGACCAAGGGGTCGCCGGTTTGATTCCCAGTCAGGGCACATGCCTAGGTTGCAGGCTCATCCCCAGTGGGGGACGTGCAGGAGGCAGCCAATGAGGTGTCTCTCTCATCGATGTTTCTATCTCTGTGTCCCTTCCTCTCTCTCTAAAAATCAATAAAAAAAATATTTAGCCCTGGCTGGTTTGGCTTAGCGGTTAGAGCGTCGGCCTGTGGTCCAGAGAGACCCGGGTTCGGTTCCCGCTAGGGGCACGTACCTCGGTTGCAATTTGTCCCCAGCCCTGGTTGGTCATGCGGGAGGCAGCCACTCGATGTGTTCCTTTCACGTCGATGTTTCTCTCTGTCTCTCTCTCTTTCTCTCTCTCTCTCCCACTCTATTTGAACAAAAAATGGAAAAATGTCGTCGGGTGAGGATTAAAAAAAATAATAATAAATAAATAAATACATATATATACACACACACATTTAAAGAAATGTCCCACCTTAATGTCGAAATCTCCTGATGTTTCCCTATTTTAAACTATAATAATAAATTGAAATTGTGTAGCCAGTAGTAAGGACAGTTCTCTGGAGTTACTATAAAATCTCTTGATACATAAATAATAATAACAATAAGAAGAAGAACTCACCCAGAGTAACATCAGTGGAGTTATACTTCCTAAGTTTCACTTGGTCAGGCATGCCCACTCTCTAGGAACTTGGAAGTTATGATCAGGTCAGCATAGCCTGTCACCTGAACGATGTTGTCAAAATCACTGTGTCTTAAGTTAAATTCCAAATCACCTATATACCTCTTTCCATATTTGTATTCAGGACTTCTCTGATGATCTCTTTAATGTGTCTATAAAGTTGAAGTCTTCAGGATTTGTTAAGACCCAACCGGGGACCATGGAAGACAACTGAGAGCCTGTTGCTCCGAGAAGGCAGACCCTGGCAGCACAGCCCTTGGAAAAGCCTCATTCCTGCAGGAGGAACCCTGTCTGACAACCACCTGTCTCTGCTTTGAGTGGGTGCACAATCATCACATCGACAATATCACACACACGATTATACACTCCATTTCATTTTTCAGAGATATCATCACCATTCAGCCAGTTCCTCAGAAGAAAGACCTAGGAATCCCACTTGATCCCTCTCTTCCCCTTACTTTCCAGATCCAACCCATCGGCACGTTCTCTTGGCTCCATAAACCAATCTGACCACTTCTCTCCATTGTGAAGACCATCACATTAACCCAAACTACCATCACCATCCAGCCTCAGCTGTCTCCTCACTGGTCTCTTCATTCCCACTGTGCCCTCTGCTATCTATCCTGTAAATTGGAATGATTTTGAAAAATATCAATTAAACAGAAGAGATATTTTGCAGAACCACCCTTCTGACTTCCACACAATCAGCAGTTATCCCCATCCGCACACTCCATGGTGAAGCTGTTGCTAATGAAGGGAGAACCAAAACCATCCCCAAGGCACAGTTCCCACATCTGATCACCAGAATCCTGGGGTGAGAGAAGGGGATTTCCAGAAGCTGAGGACAATGGATACAAGATGGCTGAGGTTAAGGGGAAATGTGGGTGGGAGGTCAGATGATTATTTAGATGGTATCCCAAGGGAAGAGCCAAACTAAGGATCCTCAGGGCATTAGTTTGTCATTGAGAGCTTGAGTAGGAAAACCATGAGGTGAACTGCAAAGCCACCAAAGGCCAGCTCCAACGCTGCCACAATTTGCCAAGGCTGAGGGACATGCAGATCTGGGTGGTAGATTGCAGATAGGGCCATGAATTCTCCCCATGTCTGTACACTCATCTGATAGGAAGCCTGGTTGTGCTGTGGCTCTGCAGCACCTCCCACAAGGTGCTGAGTCTGTGTCTCCAGCCCTTGCATCTGGGTGGGCCTGAGACTGTCCCTGGACAACAGGGCACAGGAAGCATGATGCGAGTAGACTCTGAAAGTGCAGATGCACTGTGGCTTGTGTCTCCTGATCTTCGGTCTCCTGCAACTACTTTAGGAAGAGGCCTGGACCCACCTGCTTGCTGATGAGGGACACAGGGCCCTCACGCTGGCCTGCCCAAGAGCCTGCTAACTACCAGACATGGCCATGGCGCTACCCATCAACACTGTCCAATTTCTGGATCTTGAGAGAATCACGCGAAGCAAAAAAAGTGCGATGAACAAAAACAAGAACCATATGATTTTATTAAATATTAGAGATATAAGATAGAATTCAACCAGTATACAAACAAACAAATATAAACTCATAGACACAAACAACAGCATGGCGGTTATCAGAGGGAGAAAGGGTGAGGAAACTTGAAGAGAGTAAAAAGGGAAAAATATATGCTGATGGACAGACAAAGGCCTTGGGTGGTGAGCATACAATGCAATATACAGACGATGTATTATATGATTGTTCACCTGAAACTTATACACTGTTATTAACCAATGTCACCCCAATAAATTTAATCTATGACAATGGTGGGACCCTCTGTGTCTTATATTTCCCTTATTACCTGGGACAAATATTATACTGCACAAAAAGTGGTTCTCAATACATAATGGTTAAATAAAGAAAGTGATCAAAAAACACTCATTCTTGTTTTCTCCCTGATCTTTATGTCCAGGCTACATTTGTGAAAAAGGATATCCTTTCCTTATTCATGAAACAATTACATTTTGAATATTTTCTCACTTGCTATCCAGAAACGTTTGGCCATGGGGAAAGCTGTTTGAAGAACTCCTACTGGAGCCGATGTTCACTGGGACAGGCTGAAACACTAGTTGTTAAGAACAGGCTCACCTGATAGGAAGCCATAAAATACAAACTTGAATCACTGTTAAAAAGACAGACGCTCCTTTTGAAAGAAGAGTTATGTCTTTACCCCTTAAGTCTAGGGCTTAGAAAACAGCTTCGTATAAACTGGGAAGGGAAATCACAGAATGTTTACAAATCAGCTTGGGCCAGAGAGCTGCTGTTGGTGATGGGTGTTCGGAGGGGGACACACCGAGCTGTGCTTCTTACACTTCCAGTGCCCTTCACCCACCGGCTGCCCTCAGCTCATCTGTCCACTCACCCAGGTCTATCCCTGAAAGCTTCAATTTTGTTTTTGAATTCAGTAAAGGGTGATAGGAATCACATATTTGTACAAATGTCCTCTGAGCAGAAACCCCTGAAACAGGTACGATTTTGTGGGACTCAGCCTTTAAACAGATCACACCCTAAAATCAGCAGAGACAGGAAACAGGAAGCAACAGAAATCTATTCTGAGAGCAAGTTTGCTGGGAGGTTTCACTTCCAGATCCAGGGGAGCGGTCCCTCATTTCCCTGCCTCTCCCCCAACACACACACAAACGCCCATAGTCCTTCACCTGGAAAATCTGGGTCCCGTTCCATAACAAAATGGCAATAAATGCATATTTATCAATGACCTGTTTAAATGTCTGTGGATGAAATGCTCCAATTAAAAGACATGGGGTAGCTGAGCAGATAAGAAAATGAGACCCACATATATGTTGTCTATAAGAGACGCACCTCAGAATGAAAGACACACATAGACTGAAAGGAAAAGGATGGAAAAAGAAGTCATACAAATGAAAATAAAAACAAACAAAGCTGAAGTTACAAACTCCAATCACACGAAAAATGCTCTCTGACTTTGAGGACCACATTGGACAGCGGGTTACTCCCGGTCTCCTTCAGGTCTCGCTTTTGCCTCTCCACGTGCTCTCGCACCTTGGCCAGGTAGCGCCTGTGCTCCTCCCCGTGGGCGCCGAGCTCGCGCCCCTGCAGCATCTGGGCTTCGAAGTAGAGGTCGTTTCTGTAGAAGGCGCCCTGGTGCTCCCTCTCCAGGCTCTCGACCACCGCCATCAGGGCCTCCAGCTGCCCCCTCTGCTCCTCCGCGGTGCCCCGGTTGTTGAAGCCGCAGTACCTCCGCCCGCACTCCTGGATCAGGCTCCGCAGGCTGCGGTGGTCAGTGCTGCGTACGTACTCATCCAAGGACTCGCCGGCTAAGTCCTCCTGGTGGGTGAAGACGACCACCACGTGTCTCATGGCTTCTGCCCCAAAGACCTCCTTCACCCTGCTCACTGCCTCCGTGTCCTGGGCAGTGAACCGGCCCAGCTGTGTCACCAGCAGCAGCACGTGGGGCCCCGGGGCGGAGAGCCGGTAGCAGTCCCCGATGTCCTCGTACATCTCTTGGCCCTGGGCCTTTGCCTCAAAGATGGGGGGCGTGTCCACCACCAGGATGTTCCTCCCGTTCCACGTGCCCGTGGCAGCCTGGCACTTCCTGGTCACAGCCTGGGCCCTCAGCTTGGACTCAAACACGAGCTGGCCGAGGATGCTGTTCCCAGTGGCACTTTTCCCGCAGCCGGATCTGCCCACCAGGACGAGCCTCAGGGGGGACGATGGTGCAAACCGGTTATGTTCTGCCATGTCTGTAAAGATACATGTGTTTCGTGTTAAGTCAGTGAGGCTTCACATTTGTCGGTCATGGACCGTCATGGCATCTCGTGAAAGCCATGGACTTTCCTCCCAACAGTCATATCTAAATACATACAAAGTTTACCGACAACTTTAGGAGGTTCTTGGGTCACAGGCAGCCCACAGGAAGCCCACGTTGGACCCAGAGCCCAGAGTAAGAACTGCTGCACTGAGGGGGATGCTCCAGGCCCCTCCTGGGCACCAGGGAAGACACAGTCTTTCTGAACGAAAAGCGGCTCCTGTGTGTTTCCAGGGATGGTGCCTAGGCCAGTGTCATGCTGAATAAACGTGCGCTTAGAAGGAGGCAGAGGATGAGAAGTCACAAATGGGAAAATCCTACCCCCTTTTCACCCACAAATTCCCAGGCACACTTGTACAGAGGTGCCCAACACCTTCACCTAAACCTTGGGAGGAGCGGGAGTCTCAGCTGGGACCTCCCACCAAGGACCGGCTGAGGGTCCCTGGGTCTGCTCTTTGACAGGGGAGTGGGGTGCTTGAAATATAGAAGACAGAAAGGTCACAGTTAATGTCAAGGGCAAAGTCCCGGAGATGAGCGGGATAGGTGGCTGAAGAGGACAGGAGTGTAAGACCACTAGACGTGCACGTGTTGGAAAGGTCATCCACGTGTCTGCTTGGATGACAGGACGTTAACAGCAGTGGTGTAGGGGAGGGCGACCCTGATGTGTGTGAAAATAGTTACAATTTCCAGGAAAGTGCTATAGATATTTTTATATGTTTGAGAATGTGAGGGCTTTAAAACCTCTTTGCAAAGAAATTAGAAGACTAGGATGAAGTAATTAATTTCCTGGGGAAATATAGATTACCAGAATTATCTCCATGAAGGAGAGAAAGTTGAACTTACACAACGATCATGGCAGGATAGAGTGCGCTCTAAGGAGCATCACCACAAAGCACGCACCGAGGCAGACTCCACATGGGAAGTCTTCCAAACCCTCGCTGTACAGATAGTTGCAATGTCCTTTTTTAAAAAATTTATTTATTTTTGTTGCAGATGTTTCTCTATTTCCTCCATTGACACCCTCCTCCTGATACTGTTCCCCCACCCAGAGCATTGTTTTCTATGTCAATTGGTTATGCTGACATGCATTAGTTCTTTGGTTTATCTCTTCCCTACACCCCGCCTCCCACCTCTGAGGTTTGTTAGTCTGAACCCTTTGTTCTGGAGAGTGGGAAAAAAAAAAGAAATTTTCTTATTACCTTTTCAAAGCAAATATAACATTAATAACCTATGCCTGATAATGACTGTATGAAAAGATACATCTATAAATTGATATCTTTAATGAATATTAATATACAAGCAGTAAATAAAATATTAGCAAATAGACTCCAAAACCACATGATGAATGTGGAACATCCTGACCAAATGACACTCAAAACAGAAATGAAATACTGGCTCAATATTAGGGAATCTACTAATAGTATTGACTTAGTAATAGATTTAAGCAGAAAGAATCAAAAGACTAGTACCAAAGATGATTTTTAAAGGCCTTTGTCAGTATTAATTTTGTTTCATTATAAAAACTCTCAATCACTCAAAATAGTAAGTGGGGGATACTTAATATGATTACACACACACATGTACATACCATATACTCCTGTTATCTAGTATCTCACTTACTTAACTGTGAAACGCTGAAGGCATATCCCGGAAGAAAGCAAGCATGCCCATACACTACTATGCAACATTATAATAGAGATTTTAGTCAATGCAATGAGACAAAAGACATCAATTAGGGGCATAAGAAGAAATAAAGAAAATGTGATAAAGGAACTGTGGTACACCCATAAGGTGCAATAGTACTCATCAGTAATAGAGAGCAGCTATTGATACAAGCAATTTGAGTATTTCTCAACATCGCTGCTAAGAGAAGGAAGCCAGTCTCAAAAGAGAATTTGTTTAATTTATATTCTCAGTGTCTGGGATAAAATCTTCACCAAGTTCAAACAATCCCTGACTATTAATGAATGGATGAGTAGTAGGAACTCCTATTACTCTTCAGAGAAGGGATTGTGCCATGAGAATCACAATGCATGGTATTTGTCAAGGACCTTCATCTGCCTTCTGCCCTGAGGGACAAATGGGTACACAGCTCTCACAGGGGCTTCTCATCTCCTCACTGCTTGGGACATCACAGTGGAAGATCTCCTGCCCCCAATTTACATTCAAATGGAACTTTTCTTCTTTCCCTTAAGTAGCCAGGTAGGTGGGTCATTCAAGACATCCCACCCTTGCAGGAGAGAAAAGGGCACATGTGCAGAAAGACAAAGTATTCCTCCATATATCATCTCATCAGGGATTATGACCCACAAGAGAACAAAATGCTTTACATTAAAAGTTACCACCTTAGCCCAGCTGGTGTGGCTCAGTGCTTGAGCATCGACCCCTGGACCAAGAGATCACTGTTTCGATTCCCAGTCCGGGCACATGCCTGGGTTGCACACTTGATCCCCAGTGGGGGGCGTGCACGAGGCCGCCAATGATGCATCTCTCTCATTGATGTTTCTATCTCTGTCTCCCTTCCTCTCTCTCTAAAATCAGTAAATATATATTTTTAAAAAGGTATTACCTTAGTGTAGAAATCTACTGATGTTTCCCCATTTTAAACTACAGTTGAGGACATATAGTCAAAAGTAAGGACAGTTCTCTGGAGTTACTATAAAATCCCTTGGTACATAAAAAATAATAAGAAGAAGAACTCACCCAGAGTAACATCAGTAGAGTGATACTTCCTACGTTTCACTTGGTCAGGCATGCCCACCTCCTAGGAACTTGGAAGTTAATAACAGATCAGCATAGCCTGTCACCTGAACGATGTTTTCAAAATCACTGTGTCTTAAGTTAAATGCCAAATCATCTATATACCTCTTTCTGTATTTGTATTCAAGTCTTCTCTGATTATCTCTTTAATGTGCCTATAAAGTTGAAGTCTTCAGGGTTTGTGAAGCACCAACCAGGAACATGGAGGACAACTGAGCGCCTGTTGCTCCGAGAAGGCAGACTCTGCCAGCACAGCCTTTGAAAAAGCCTCATTCCTACAGGAGGAACCCTGTCTGACAACCACCTGTCTACTGCTTTGAGTCGGTGCATAAATCACACTGACAATATCACAGACATGATTATACACTCCATTTCATTTTTCAGAGATATCATCACCGTTCAGCTACTTCCTCAGACCAAAGACCTAGGAATCCCCCTTGATCCCTCTCTTCCCCTTACTTTCCATATCCAACCCATCAGCAAGTTTTCTTGGCTCCATCCACCAATCTGACCGCTTCTCTCCACTGTGAAGACCATCACATTAACCCAAACTACCATCACCATCCAGCCTCAGCTGTCTCCTCACTGGTCTCTTCATTCCCACTGTGCCCTCTGCTATCTATCCTGTAAATTGGAATGATTTTGAAAAATATCAATTAAACAGAAGAGATATTTTGCAGAACCACCCTTCTGACTTCCACACAATCAGCAGTTATCCCCATCCGCACACTCCATGGTGAAGCTGTTCCTAATGAAAGTAGAACCAAAACCATCCCTAAGGCACAGTTCCCACATCTGATCACCAGAATCCTGGGGTGAGAGTAGGGGATTTCCAGAAGCTGAGGACAATGGATACAAGATGGCTGAGGTTAAGGGGAAATGTGGGTGGGAGGTCAGATGATTATTTAGATGGTATCCCAAGGGAAGAGCCAAACAAAGGATCCTCAGGGCATCAGTCTGTCATTGAGAGCTTGAGTAGGAAAACCATGAGGTGAACTGCAAAGCCACCAAAGGCCAGCTCCAACGCTGCCACAATTTGCCAAGGCTGAGGGACATGCAGATCTGGGTGGTAGATTGCAGATAGGGCCATGAATTCTTCCCATCTCTGTACACTCACCTGATAGGAAGCCATAAAATACAAACTTGAATCACTGTTAAAAAGACAGACACTCCTTTTGAAAGAAGAGTTATGTCTTTACCCCTTAAGTCTAGGGCTTAGAAAACAGCTTCGTATAAACTGGGAAGGGAAATCACAGAATGTTTATAAATCAGCTTGGGCCAGAGAGCTGCTGTTGGTGATGGGTGTTCGGAGGGGGACACACCGAGCTGTGCTTCTTGCACTTCCAGTGCCCTTCACCCACCGGCTGCCCTCAGCTCATCTGTCCACTCACCCAGGTCTATCCCTGAAAGCTTCAATTTTGTTTTTGAATTCAGTAAAGGGTAATAGGAATCACATATTTGTACAAATGTCCTCTGAGCAGAAACCCCTGAAACAGGTACGATTTTGTGGGACTCAGCCTTTAAACAGATCACACCCTAAAATCAGCAGAGACAGGAAACAGGAAGCAACAGAAATCTATTCTGAGAGGAAGTTTGCTGGGAGGTTTCACTTCCAGATCCAGGGGAGCGGTCCCTCATTTCCCTGCCTCTCCCCCAACACACACACAAACGCCCATAGTCCTTTACCTGGAAAATCTGGGTCCCGTTCCATAACAAAATGGCAATAAATGCATATTTATCAATGACCTGTTTAAATGTCTGTGGATGAAATGCTCCAATCAAAAGACATGGGACAGTTGAGCAGATAAGAAAACCACACCCATATCTATGTTGTCTATAAAAGACGCACCTCAGAATGAAAGACACAGATAGACTGAAAGGAAAAGGATGGAAAGAGATATTTCATGCAAATGAAAATTAAAATGAAAAAAGCTGAAGTTTCATACTTCTGTCAGACGAAAGTTGCTTTCTGACTTTGCGGGCCACATTGGACAGCAGGTTACTCCCGGTCTCCTTCAGGTCTCGCATTTGCCTCTCCACGCGCGCTCGCACCTTGGCCAGGTAGCGCCTGTGCTCCTCCCCGTGGGCGCCGAGCTCGCGCCCCTGCAGTCTCTGGGCTTCGAAGTAGAGGTCGGTTCTGCAGAAGGCGCCCTGGTGCTCCCTCTCCAGGCTCTCGACCACCGCCATCAGGGCCTCCAGCTGCCCCCTCTGCTCCTCCGCGGTGCCCCGGTTGTTGAAGCCGCAGTACCTCCGCCCGCACTCCTGGACCAGGCTCCGCAGGCTGCGGTGGTCATTGCTGCGTACGTACTCATCCAAGGACTCGCCGGCTAAGTCCTCCTGGTGGGTGAAGACGACCACCACGTGTCTCATGGCTTCTGCCCCAAAGACCTCCTTCACCCTGCTCACTGCCTCCGTGTCCCGGGCAGTTAACTGGCCCAGCTGCATCACAAACAGCAGCACGTGGGGCCCCGGGGCGGAGAGCCGGTAGCAGTCCCTGATGTCCTCGTACATCTCTTGGCCCTGGGACTTTGCCTCAAAGATGGGGGGCGTGTCCACCACCAGGATGTTCCTCCCGTTCCACGTGCCCTTGGCTGCCTGGCACTCCCTGGTCACAGCCTGGGCCCCCAGCTTGGACTCAAACACGAGCTGGCCGAGGATGCTGTTCCCGGTGGCACTTTTCCCGCAGCCGGATCTGCCCACCAGGACGAGCCTCAGGGGGGACGATGGTGCAAACCGGTTATCTTCTGCCATGTCTGTAAAGATACATGTGTTTCGTGTTAAGTCAGTGAGGCTTCACATTTGTCGGTCATGGACCGTCATGGCATCTCGTGAAAGCCATGGACTTTCCTCCCAACAGTCATATCTAAATACATACAAAGTTTACCGACAACTTTAGGAGGTTCTTGGGTCACAGGCAGCCCACAGGAAGCCCACGTTGGACCCAGAGCCCAGAGTAAGAACTGCTGCACTGAGGGGGATGCTCCAGGCCCCTCCTGGGCACCAGGGAAGACACAGTCTTTCTGAAAGAAAAGCGGCTCCTGTGTGTTTCCAGGGATGGTGCCTAGGCCAGTGTCATGCTGAATAAACGTGCGCTTAGAAGGAGGCAGAGGATGAGAAGTCACAAATGGGAAAATCCTACCCCCTTTTCACCCACAAATTCCCAGGCACACTCGTACAGAGGTGCCCAACACCTTCACCTAAACCTTGGGAGGAGCGGGAGTCTCAGCTGGGACCTCCCACCAAGGACCGGCTGAGGGTCCCTGGGTCTGCTCTTTGACAGGGGAGTGGGGTGCTTGAAATTGAGAAGACAGAAAGGTCACAGTTAATGTCAAGGGAAAGTCCCGGAGATGAGCGGGATAGGTGGCTGAAGAGGACAGGAGTGTAAGACCACTAGATGTGCACGTGTTGGAAAGGTCATCCACGTGTCTGCTTGGATGACAGGACGTTAACAGCAGTGGTGTTGGGGAGGGCGACCCTGATGTGTGTGAAAATAGTTACAATTTCCAGGAAAGGGCTATAGATATTTTTGTATGTTTGAGAAGGCGAGGTCTTTAAAACCTCTTTGCAAAGATATTAGAAGACTAGGATGAAGAAAGTAATATCCTGGGGAAATATAGATTACCAAAATTATCTCCATGAAGGAGAGAAAGTGAAGTTACACAACGATCATGGCAGGAGTAGAGTGCGCTCTAAGGAGCATCACCACAAAGCACGCACCGAGGCAGACTCCGCATGGGAATTCTTCCAAGCCCTCGCAGGTAGTTGCAATGTCCTCTTTATAAAAAATTATTTATTTTTGTTACAGATGTTTCTCTTTTTCCTCCATTGACACCCTCCTCCTGATACTGTCCCCCCACCCAGAGCCTTGTTTTCTATGTCAATTGGTTATGCTGACATGCATTAGTTCTTTGGTTTATCTCTTCCCTACACCCGCCTCCCACCTCTGAGGTTTGTCAGTCTGAACCCTTTGTTCTGGAGAGTGGGAAAAAAAAAAGAGAAATTTCCTTACTACCATTTCAAAGCAAATATAACATTAATAACCTATGCCTGATAATTACTGTATGAAAACATACATCTATAAATCGATATCTTTAATGAATATTAATATACAAGCAGTAAATAAAATATTAGCAAATAGACTCCAAAACCACATGATGAATGTGGAACATCCTGACCAAATGACACTCAAAACAGAAATGAAATACTGGCTCAATATTAGGGAATCTACTAATAGTATTGACTTAGTAATAGATTTAAGGAGAAAGAATCAAAAGAGTAGTCCCAAAGATGATTTTTAAAGGCCTTTGTCAGTATTAATTTTGTTTCATTATAAAAACTCTCAATCACTCAAAATAGTAAGTGGGGGATACTTAATATGATTACACACACACATGTACATACCATATACTCCTGTTATCTAGTATCTCACTTACTTAACTGTGAAACGCTGAAGGCATATCCCGGAAGAAAGCAAGCATGCCCATACACTACTATGCAACATTATAATAGAGATTTTAGTCAATGCAATGAGACAAAAGACATCAATTAGGGGCATAAGAACAAAGATAGAAAATGTGATAAAGGAACTGTGGTACACCCATAAGGTGCAATAGTACTCATCAGTAATAGAGAGCAGCTATTGATACAAGCAATTTGAGTATTTCTCAACATCGCTGCTAAGAGAAGGAAGCCAGTCTCAAAAGGGACTTTGTTTTACTTTAGATTCTCAGTGTCTGGGATAAAATCTTCACCAAGTTCAAACAATCCCTGACCATTAATGAATGGATGAGTAGTAGGAACTCCTAATACTCTTCAGAGAAGGGATTGTGCCATGAGAATCACAATGCATGGTATTTGTCAAGGACCTTCATCTGCCTTCTGCCCTGTGGAACAAATGGGCAACACAGCTCTCACAGGGGCTTCTCATCTCCTCACTGCTTGGGACATCACAGTGGAAGATTTCCTGCCTCCAATTTACATTCAAATGGAACTTTTCTTCTTTCCCTTAAGTAGCCAGGTAGGTGGGTCATTCAAGACATCCCACCCTTGCAGGAGAGAAAAGGGCACATGTGCAGAAAGACAAAGTATTCCTCCATATATCATCTCATCAGGGATTATGACCCACAAGAGAACAAAATGCTTTACATTAAAAGTTACCACCTTAGCCCAGCTGGTGTGGCTCAGTGCTTGAGCATCGACCCCTGGACCAAGAGATCACTGGTTCGATTCCCAGTCCGGGCACATGCCTGGGTTGCAGACTAGTTCCCCAGTGGGGGGCATGCACGAGGCCGCCAATGATGCATCTCTCTCATCGATGTTTCTATCTCTGTCTCCCTTCCTCTCTTTGTAAAATTCAATGAAAAATATATTTCAAAAAATTATTACCTTAGTGTAGAAATCTACTGATGTTTCCCTATTTTAAACAACAGTAACATGTTGAAGACGTATAGCCAGAAGTAAGAACATTTCTCCGGAGTTACTATAAAATCCCTTGATATATAAATACTACTACTACTACTACTACTACTACTAATAATAATAATAATAATAATAAGAAGAAGAAGAAGAAGAAGAACTCACCCAGAGTAACATCAGTAGAGTTATACTTCCTAAGTTTCACTTGGTCAGGCATGCCCACCTCCTTGAACTTGGAGTTAGTAACAGGTCAGCATAGCCTGTCACCTGAACGATGTTTTCAAAATCACTGTGTCTTAAGTTAAATACCAAATCATCTATATACCTCTGTCTGTATTTGTATTCAATAGTTCTCTGATTATCTCTTTAATGTGTCTATAAAGTTGAGTCTTCAGGATTTGTTAAGGCCCGACCGGGACCATGGAGGACAACAGAGAGCCCTTTCCTCCGAGAAGGCAGACCCTGCCAGCACAGCCTTTGAAAAAGCCTCATTCCTGCAGGACGAACCCTGTGTGACAACCACCTGTCTACTGCTTTGAGTCGGTGCACACATCATCACACTGACAATATCATAGACACGATAATAAACTTCACTTCATTTTTCAGAGACATCATCACCGTTCAGTCAGTTCCTCAGACCAAAGACCTAGGAATCCCCCTTAATCCCTCTCTTCCCTTTACTTTCCAGATCCAACCCATGGGCAAGTTCTCTTGGCTCCATCCACCAATCTGACCGCTTCTCTCCATTGTGAAGACCAATGGTAGGCAAAGCTACCATCACCATCCAGCCTCAACAGTCCCCTCACTGCTCTCTTCATTCCCATTGTGCCCTTTCCTGTCTATTCTGTCAGTTGGAATGACTTTTTAAAATATCAATCAAACAGAAGAGAGATTTGGCAGAACCACCCCTCTGGCTTCCACAGAATCAGCATTTGTCCCCATTCCCAACACTCCATGGTGAAGCTGTTGCTAATCCAGGGAGAACCAAAATCATCCCTAAGGCACAGTTCCCACATGTGATCACCAGAATCCTGGGGTGAGAGAAGTGGATTTCAGAGGCTGTGAGCTCTGGCTACAGGATGGCTGAGATACAGGGAAAATGTAGGTGAAAGTTCAGATGATTATTTAGGTGGTATCCCAAGGGAAGATCCAAACAAACGATCCTCAGGGCATTAGTCTGTCATTGAGAGCTTGAGTAGGAAAACCATGAGGTGAACTGAAAAGCCACCAAAGGCCAGCTCCAATGCTGCCACAATTTGCCAAGGCTGAGGGACATGCAGATCTGGGTGGTAGATTGCAGATAGGGCCATGAATTCTCCCCATGTCTGTACACTCATCTGATAGGAAGCCTGGTTGTGCTGTGGCTCTGCAGCACCTCCCACAAGGTGCTGAGTCTGTGTCTCCAGCCCTTGCATCTGGGTGGCCCTGAGACTGTCCCTGGACAATAGGGCACAGGAAGCATGATGCGAGTAGACTCTGAAAGTGCAGATGCACTGTGGCTTGTGTCTCCTGATCTTCGGTCTCCTGCAACTACTTTAGGAAGAGGCCTGGACTAGCCTGCTTGCTGATGAGGGACACAAAGCCCAGTTATCCCTGTCACCGCGGCCTGTATAGAGTCTGCTAACCACCAGACATGGACATGGGGCTACCCATAAACTTGTCCAGTTGCTGGATCTTGAGAGTATCACACTCAATAAATACATAGTGATCAATGACCAACTTAAATGTAAATGGAGGAAATGCAATCAAAACACATAGGATAGCTGAGCAGATAAGAAAACCAGACCCATATCTATGTTGTCTACAAGAGTCGCATCTCAGATTGCAAGACACAGACAGACTGAAAGGAAAAGGATGGAAAGAGATATTTTATGCAGTGGGAAAAAAAAGCTGAAGTAGCATACTTGTATCAGATGAAAGATACTTTTTATCTTTGCGGGCCACAATGGACAGCATGTTACTCCCAGTCTCCATCTCCTTCAGGTCTCGCTTTTGCCTCTCCACGTGCTCTCGCACCTTGGCCAGGTAGCGCCTGTGCTCCTCCCCGTGGGCGCCGAGCTCGCGCCCCTGCAGACTCTGGGCTTCGAAGTAGAGGTCGGTTCTGCAGAAGGCGCCCTGGTGCTCCCTCTCCAGGCTCTCGACCACCGCCATCAGGGCCTCCAGCTGCCCCCTCTGCTCCTCCGCGGTAGCCCGGTTGTTGAAGCCGCAGTACCTCCGCCCGCACTCCGGGAAAAGGCTCCGCACGCTGCGGTTGTCAGTGCTGCGTACGTACTTATCCAAGGACTCGCCGGCTAAGTCCTCCTTGTGGGTGAAGACGACCACCACGTGTCTCATGGCTTCTGCCCCAAAGACCTCCTTCACCCTGCTCACTGCCTCCGTGTCCCGGGCAGTAAACTGGCCCAGCTGCATCACAAACAGCAGCACGTGGGGCCCCGGGGCGGACAGCCAGTAGCAGTCCCCGATGTCCTCGTACATCTCTTGGCCCTGGGACTTTGCCTCAAAGATGGGGGGTGTGTCCACCACCAGGATGTTCCTCCCGTTCCAGGTGCCCCTGGCTGCCTGGCACTTCCTGGTCACAGCCTGGGCCCCCAGCTTGGACTCAAACACGGGCTGGCCGAGGATGCTGTTCCCGGTGGCACTTTTCCCGCAGCCGGATCTGCCCACCAGGACGAGCCTCAGGGGGGACGATGGTGCAAACCGGTTATCTTCTGCCATGTCTGTAAAGATACATGTGTTTCGTGTTAAGTCAGTGAGGCTTCACATTTGTCGGTCATGGACCCTCATGGCATCTCATGAAAGCCATGGACTTTCCTCCCAACAGTCATATCTAAATACATACAAAGTTTACCGACAACTTTAGGAGGTTCTTGGGTCACAGGCAGCCCACAGGAAGCCCACGTTGGACCCAGAGCCCAGAGTAAGAACTGCTGCACTGAGGGGGATGCTCCAGGTCCCTCCTGGGCACCAGGGAAGACACAGTCTTTCTGAACGAAAAGCGGTTCCTTGTGTTTCCAGGGATGGTGCCTAGGCCAGTGTCATGCTGAATAAACGTGCGCTTAGAAGGAGGCAGAGGATGAGAAGTCACAAATGGGAAAATCCTACCCCCTTTTCACCCACAAATTCCCAGGCACACTTGTACAGAGGTGCCCAACACCTTCACCTAAACCTTGGGAGGAGCGGGAGTCTCAGCTGGGACCTCCCACCAAGGACATGCTGAGGGTCCCTGGGTCTGCTCTTTGACAGGGGAGTGGGGTGCTTGAAATTGAGCAGACAGAAAGGTCACAGTTAATGTCAAGGGAAAGTCCCGGAGATGAGCGGGATAGGTGGCTGAAGAGGACAGGAGTGTAAGACCACTAGACGTGCACGTGTTGGAAAGGTCATCCACGTGTCTGCTTGGATGACAGGACGTTAACAGCAGTGGTGTTGGGGAGGGCGACCCTGAGACAAGAGCTAAAACGTTTGAGGGATGAAGGAAGGAGAGACCCGAGCAGTTCTAGAGTTCCTGTTGCCCACATGGATTCCAAGGTCATTGCCGGCTCCTAAAATCTATCACTTTATTTCTCTACTCTGTGTTGGTTTTCCGTTTCCTAAAGTGTTCTGGGATATTTTGTAGCAAACACTATTAGTAAATCTCTCTGGGAAATTTTTCCATTTTGCAGCTCAAAGTAAACAAGGAAAGAGAAATTTTATTCACAATTCAGTTGAAATCCTCCAACATTTTATGTTGTTGTTAATCTTCACCGAAGGATATGTTTCCATTGATTTTCAGAGTGGGAGGAAATGAGAGAGAGAGAGAGAGAGAGAGAGAGTCGTCAATTGGTTGCCTCCCACACGCCCCGACAGGGGCCAGGGATCTAACCTGCAACCCAAGTACATGCCCTTGTCTGGGAATGGAACCCAAGACCCTTCAGTCTGTGGTCGATGCTCTAACTGCTGAGCTAAAGTTGTCAGGGCAAAATCTCGCTTCGGACTTGGTTTCATTTGCGCATCTCCCACACCATGTGCTCGGAGAGCATCGAGCTGTGGGGTCGGGTGGGGCTGAGATGGTGCGGGGGCAGGTAAACAGCAAGTGAGCACTGTCTTCTCTTCTTCAGTTTAAAGTCACTGCTTCTGTCCCTGCGTGAGGGGAGGGGCCGGTGCCTCTAGAGGACTTGGAGGCTGTCTTACCTTCAGCCATAGTTCCATATCTGGTCTTTGGAAACCCTGCCATTCTCTTCTGGAATAGAAACAGGAAAAGAATAAGAAGCCAGTGTCCACATGGGAGTTGGTAAGGCCTGAGGGCACCTGCAGTTCAGACTCCTAATAAGCACGCACTCTCCACGGAGGAGCCGTTTTCACTGCTAATGTCCGCATGCAAATGATACTTGCAAACGCCAACAACAGCTTGAAGCCAACCAGGCTGTGCTAACACAATGCATGATGGTTTTGTTCTCAGTTTGCAGGAAATATTTTAAAACAAATCACTTGCTTATGTCCTTGTTTCAAAGCAGGTGCTGCAGACTAACCCACATCCTCCATAGCTCTGTGATCACCTGCCACCATCGCTCTGGGACAGACTGCCCATCGCACTAGATACTGCCAGAGATGACCTTGGGAGCACTGTGCTAATTCTCGCTGACACCAGCCACGTGAGAGAATTCCCTGAAACTGCACTTGCACTTGGGGATATTCTACTTTTAACTTCTAGTCACCCTCATGGGCATACAGGAGGATGTCTTCATTGATTTACACTCGCCTTTTACTGATTACCACTGAATTAAAAAAGGATTTTCATAGTTTCTTTGCTACTCTGGTTGCTTCTGATATACAGAAATAATGTTTGCACATTTTTCTATTAATTTTATTTTTTTTGGCCCTCTTTGGGAAAACTATCCACTTTCACATTATCAGAATATACTAAGACAACTTCTTTCCTTTTTTCCTTCCTTCTTTCTTTCCTTCCTTCTTTCTTTCTTTCCTTCCTTCCTTCCCTCATTTCTTTTGACCTTTCCTCCCCTTCCCTCCTCCCTCCCTTTCTTTCTTTCAGCCCAGAGATGAGCATCCCCTCATCACTCTCTCCCATACACTGTCCTTGACGGTGGGAATTACTCTCTGGCTCTTCCTAAAACTCCTGCAATTCTCCAGCACTTTCCTACTTTAGATGGCTTTCTGTCAGCTTTGGAAACCTCAGGAATATGTTAGTATCAATCTATCGATGTGGGTAGGACGATATCGACAGTGGTGACCATGGTGATGTTGAAATTCATCTCCGTAATAATCCTCTGAGCAGCCTGTATACTTTTCTGAGTCCTGTCATCTCCATTGTTTTATTTTTATTTTTTTATTTTTTAATCCTCACCCAAGGATATTTATCTACTTATCATCAGATAGAGTGGGAGGGAGGGAGGGAGAGAGAGAGACAGAGAGAAACATCGATGTGATAGAGCCACATCGACTGGTTGCCTCCCACATGACCGAGGACGAACCTTAACTCAGGCACATGCCTTTGACAGGAATCCATCTCGCAACTCATTAGTCCCTGGGCTGACGCTCTAACCGGTGAGCCAAACTGGGCAGGGCCATCTCCATTGTTTTAAATGTTCTCATAAATTAAGATAGGTCATAAAATTTTGATTAAAACATTAGGAAACTGAGCAACAAATGACCTGCCCACGGTCACACAATTGCCATGGAGCTAGGACCGAAAACGGACTCCTTTCCCTACGGGTTCTCCTTGATGCCACAGGGGGAAAGGAGATTATTCCAAATGAGTCCACAGCCTCTTGGACCCCACATACAATGTGGACATCCCATGGTCAGGACATAAACAGGCTGACAGGAGGGAGCTGGCCCTGAAACCAGCCCAGGCAAAAGCTTGAGAGCCTGTTTCTCCAAGAACAGATTATTCCAGGAGAGACCTGCAGGGGGCAGCAGATGCTCCACTAGAAGCCCTTCAGTGTGAAACCATCTGGTGTTTCACTGGCCAGGTGATCAGTGTGACCCACATGGAGCAGTGCTGTCACAGAAAGCCAATCCAACCTGGCTACACGAGGGGAGATGCAGTGCAGTAGTTCTCCTGGACCGTCTTCTGAATGTCAGGCGGCTGGGGTGACGTGTGTCCCACAGAGGAATGGGCTTTTAGGCAGATATTAACAAATAAAAACGTGTCCTGGAGAGTCAGAAAGGATACTGATGGAGATGCAGACTCTCAGGAATGTGGGCATGTCAGTCTGGGAGCAGGCCACAGTGGAGGATCCAGAGGGAGGCCGGTCCTTCTCTGAAAGGACACTTCTACTAACCTCCGCCAACATGGGGCCAGGTACCCGGAGAGGGGCAGGCAGTGTGCAAGCAGCGGTTATACCAGCGTTGAGGGGACAGGAGGAGGGTCTGGTTCAGGCAGGGGATGGAAGGACATGAACATAATGCACCTTTGGATTTTAAATGACGTGAGCCCGAGTTTATCGTGACCATACCTTATTTGAACAAACCACGAGCAAGCAGCTCCCTCATGCTGTTTTAGGAAACTCAAACTATTTCTCGTCCTCTTGTTCGTCAGTGTCTCCTTCACTCATCTGCCACGGTCCCCACATTTCCTGTACCCAGTCCCTGTTGGTAGTTTAGTTCTTTGTGATTTCTGGACAGTCTCTCACACACGGATTAGCCGACACAGGGATTGTTCTCGTGCCCTGAACGTGCGTGTGTTTGCCATACAGCTGAGTCCTACATGTGTCGGGGGAAAGGTGTGGGGTGTTTGGGGGAGAAAGGGGTGGTTTCCCGAAGGTCAAGGCCAGGAGACAATGTGTACTCAGGGGTCTCCTGTGGAAAGGGTGGCTCACTGTGGGTGGGGTTAAGACTTAAGAGGGTAAACTGAGAAGCATGTCCCCACCTAGCGGGGCACCTGGGGAGGTTCCGTTTTCTCACCTGGCCAGTGGGATGAGCAAACTCCTGCAGCTTCCTGAAACCCTGTGAGTCCCCATGAGGATCCAAGGGGCTAAGCTGGAGGCAACCAGCTGGAAAGCCCGGAGCTCTGCGCTCAGGGCTCGGGCGGGTGGCACCCACTCCTGTTTCCCCCACTATCGCCCGCTGTGGCCCCTACGCCACCATCATGGTCCCTTCTCCCTGACGGACGAGCCCAGAAGTAGGGTAACCTGTGTGATCACACCAGCAATCCGTGGCGGTGACTAGGCTGCGGGATCTCAGCCTCCCGTGGTGCCTGGACCCTCCCCGGCGTCCCCTTACCTGGCGCAGCGCTGCGGGCGAGGTGCTGGGCGGCTCGGGACGGTGCAGGGCGGCCCCGGGAAGGTCTGGGCGGCCCCGGGAAGGTCTCGGCGGCCCCGGGAAGGTCTGGGCGGCTCGGGAAGGTGCGCGCGGCGGGCGCGGAGGGAGCCTGGTGGACGCAGTTACACAGGAGCCCCCTGGAGGCTGATGGTTCCGGGAAGGCGCCTGGGAACGAAGGACAAAGGGGGCGCCGCGCCCAGCACCCCACACTCTGGGCACACAGGAACAGGTCCTGGGCTGGACGGAAACTGCTGCAAACTGGACCGGGTTTCCTAATTCCCATTTCTGCCCTCCCAACTCTGACTTGTGGTTTCATTTCCGCATTTCCCACAGTCTTATCTGAAGAGGTCGCTGCAGGGACAGAGGAAGTCTAGACTCTGTTTTGGTTCCTGACCCTGGGCAGTGTGTGGCTTGGTGTGAACCTCTGCGCTTCGAGGCCTCTGCTTCCTTCTTTGTCAGAAACAGACAGTGTTCTCTCTCCTGTTTCAAAGAGAGCGCGTTCCCCGATATCACCCTGAGTGCACCGAGGACGAGGCTATGACAGCCTAGCAGGGATGTGACCCGGGGTGCTGCCAGGGTTGTATGAGGCTGATTCTCAGCTCGGCCGGGACGATGTCTGGCCCTGACCAGGACGCTGCTCTCAGAACTTTCAGGAAGAGGCTGAATTACCCCAGGTGTAGCTGATCACGCCCACAGGGTTAGCATGCCATTCCTGGTGGGCGGGCTCGGCCAAGGGTGAGCAGAGACTGCAGTTGTCCCTTCTTGAGCAAGGTCATCTGTCCTCTGAGTGGAAAGGAGTGAGTGAGTGTTGAGACCAGGGGACAGACATGGGGTGGGGACCGTTATCCACTCTTCCCTTCAGCAAAGGACATTACCTTCCTCAATGGGTGGAGAAAAGGGGGCAATGGCCATTTACTCCTTACTTTTCCATCCTTCAGGGACAGTGTGTGTCGTCCAACCCACAAAAGGCGCTTTTCAGATGTAGAATTCAGTCTTGGAGGGCCATCAACAAGGCCTTTTCCCAGATTCTGATGACCATTTAGGGGGTTTTGATGCTGCTGAGGGGGCAGGGCAGAAGGTGTTTCTGTTATCTCTCCATTAAGGAGTTCTGGCTCGATTCCATGTGGTCCCACAGCATATCCCACATGACTTCACTTCTCTGAAACATCTGACCTTTGTTTCATGGCTCAGCACATCGCCTATCTTGGTATATGTTCCATGTGCACCTGAAAAAAATGTGTCTTCTGCAAATATCAATTTCTACAATATTAATTAGCTCTGTTGATTGAGAGTGTTAAGGGAATTCTTCTAGATCCTGGTACATTTTCTATGGAGCTGTTCTTCCCTAATGTGTCCTGGATTGCAGCCTCTGTGCACTGTGCCTGTCCCCTGGGATGCCTGGGTGCTCTTCCTACATTCCCACCAGCTCTATTGCTGTCCCCTGGGACTCTCTAGGCCCCATTCCTCCCCAATAAACAGCAATAATCAAATGTGTCACTGCTCACACCAACACGTTGCTATTCACGTTTCTCATTTAATTTCACTAGTGTCCATACCGATTCTCAGCAAAGGGACTGTGGCAGACTTCCTGTGTGTTCCTTGCAAAAGGATATTGACAAGTGGACAAGAGCAAAGTCAAGATTCCCTATCAGTGCCTCTGCTGGGATCTGTGCACAACCCTTGAACCACAATGACCTTGGCAGCAGAGGAAAGGTCAGGTCTCCGCATTTGCAGTGGCGTTCCCCTTCGTGTTCACAGTGGTTTCCAGGCCGGTCTGTGGGCCTCTTGCTCCAATATGTGCTCAGCTCTTGCTGATTATTTTCCCCTGTTATGTGTCTTTAGAGATCTGAGGCCATCAGTGACTTGGGGATACTGCAGGGAAGAAATCTGGAATTACCCAGCATATGGGAGGTGAGCTTGAGTGTGTGTGAGGGTGGAGATGCTGGGGACAGAGCAGGTGTGGGTGGAGACATGAGCCTGGCAAACCTGGCTCCTTCCCCCGGACCAGAGAGCTGACTCCGCTAGATTGCATGGGACAGAGGGGAAGGCTCTGCCCACGACTGTGTCACCAGTTCTCAGCCCACAAAGACCTGTTTACCCTTAACTTTGAGACTGAAATGAAGATTTCCAAATATCCTCATTTTTTCTTTTTAATCCTCACCTGAGGATATTTTTCTATTTATCTTCAGATAGAGTGTGAAGGAGAGAAAGGGAGAGGAAAGGGAGAGAGAGAGAGAAACATCCACATGAGAGGGGCACATCAACTGGTTGCCTTCTGCAGGACCCTGACTAGGGCTGGGGATTAACTGCAACCGAGGTACGTGCCCTTGACTGGATTCGAACCCTCGAGTCATTGGTCCACTGGCCGCCGCTCTAACCACTGAGCCAAAACTGCCAGGACAATTTCTTGTCTTCTTATGGGCACCCCTGTGCATGTGTGCGTGTGTCTGTCTGCACGTGGGTTGTGGTGTTTGCAGATGGGCTTAGGAATCACAGGGCAGTGTCTTTGTTCAATGGGCATATAAGGCGGATGAACAACATCTGCAAAAATCAATTTCTGTGACCACAATGTGGTCATCCAGGGCATGTATTCATTCAATTCACATTCAACTGAAAAAAATGAGATGGACTGAGGGTCCCTGTTGGCTCTGGCCCTGGTCCCCTGGAGAGACCAGGAAGGATTCAGTGACAGGGGACAGCAGCCTGAGGTCAGAGGAAAACCGGCAAAAGCAACAGCAGTTGTTTGACGTCAGACAGAGAAGTGCTCAGGGAGGCCCAGGTCGCATGGACAGGATTGATGGGGGACATGGGACCCAGAAGGATTTGGTCCTTGGTAGATGACTGCTGGTGAGGGACACAAGGAAAGCCTGTGGTTCCTGGAGGCCAGGACACCAGGGAAGGATGTGATTGTCAGTTGGTGGGTCAGAGTCCTATTTACAGTCTGTCACTCGGGAGGGACCTCAACAGTGGCCTTGAACCAGCGACTGGAGAGCAGCAGGTGAAGCAGGACCAGGCCGCCCAGCAGGAAGGCCACACGCAGCTTCCCTGTCCCCATCCACTCATGAAGCCAGCCCAGCAGCCAGTGTCCCCGCCACACTCCCTTATAGCTGTCCACTGTCTCTGCCACCCTTCCCTGCTGCTTCTCAGGGCTCCTGAATGCCAGCTCCTGCAGCAGGCGGTACACGTCCTTGGAGTAGGGGACACCAGCATGGTCCTGCACCAGGCGCTCCACCAGCGCCAGCAGCTCCTGCACCTGGGCCTCCTGCTCCCCGCCCGCTGCCCGGTTGTCAAAGGCGCACGCGCTGCCCCCGCACTGGGCCACTAGTGCCCGCAGAAGGTGGTTGTCCCTGTCCTGCACAAAATCCTGCAGCGAGCCCCCTGTAAGATCTTCTTTGCTGGTGAACAGGACCACAGTGCACGCCAGCACGTCGTCCCCAAACAGGTCCTTGAGCGCACGCACGGCCTGCTGGTCCTGCGCAGTGAAGCGACCCAGCTGAGTCACCAGGAGCAGTGCGTGGGGCCCGGGATCGGACAGCAGGTAGCAGTGGGCCCGCTCCTCACACCACATGACTGTCTTGGGGACCAGGGGGCTGAAACGTCCAGGGTGTCCGTGACGTCCACGTGCCACCTGTCCCACCTGCGGCTCCCCACCTCGCAGGCTCTGGTCACCGAGGTGGCTCCGAGCTTGGAGAGGAAGCGCCTCTGGCCCAGGATGCTGTTCCCCGTGGCGCTCTTCCCGGCCCCCGTCCTCCCCACCAGGATGAGCCGCAGCCTGTGCTCCTGCCTGGAGTCTTCCCAACCTGGAGGACAGTGAGCTGTGAGCTTCCAAACCTGAAAGCACCTGAGCCTGGTTACCTGGACCCCGGAACCCTATGAACAAGGAGAGAACAGCGCCTCCCTCTGCTTTTCCAGCCAAACCTTACTGAGGCCATTGCTCAGAGCAGGCTCACCTCCGGGGATCCTCTCCAGCCATGCCTGTCATCTGGCTTCCCCACGGGCACCTGCACATGCTCACCACCTGGTGGCATTTCTCTAGGGGACGCCCCTTCATGACTCCAGGCGCGACCTCACCTGCATTATCCCCGGTCGTCCACACCGTGTGGAGCTGTCCCTGTTTGGGGCTTCAGTGGCCTGTGCCATACTTGCCCCAGATTCCAGCCCACAGAAGACGGGCAGGAGGGGGCAGCAGGCCTGGGGGTGAAGGGCTGTCTGGACTCCCAGACACTCTGGACTTGACTCACACCCTGCCACCGGCCAGCTGTGCCACCTTGGAAGTTGCTTAATCTAAGTGTTAAACCTTTGTGCAAAATGGGAACAACAGCATAGGGTTGTGTCTCCTGGGGTTGTGGAGAGGATTAGATGAGATCACCTCTTTCCTTCTTCCTTCTCTCCCTCTCCCTCCTCCTCTGTCCCCTCCTTAAATCTGGTTGCCTACTAACAAGAAACCTGTGTAACCCTCATCCTGGTTCCCTACCACTCCACCTGCTGACCCACGCTCCCCTCGTGCATGATCTGGTCCCCTCTGCATCCTCTTCTGTGGAGATCAGCGTAGGTCTGATCTCACTGTGCACTCTGGGAACGGAGGCCCAGTAGTCAAAGAAGTCATATCTCCCAGCTGGGCTGGGGCAGAGACCCAGCTGAAAGCACATCTCAGGACTCTTGCTGTTTCACCCCAGACACCTCAGAGACCCCTTTGGGGTTGTCTGTTCAGTCCTGAGTTCGCCATTCCCCTGAAACCTCAGGATTCACACCTGGGACAAGTGTGCAGTGCGCATGTCCTTACCATGGGCGTTTTCTTCACCTCGTGCCAATTCTGTCCTCCCATGCTTACCTGGAAGAGTCCCAAACACAGCTTGTTTCTTCATCATCCATCCATCCATCCAATAGGTATAAATACCTACAGTGTGTGAGGCCAAATCCAAAGAGCTGGTGACACCACAGTGACAAAGTCGTGGTTCCTGCTTCCCCTGATCCTCAGAGCAGAGGGAAGAACATTGCAAGGACCTGGGCTGGGGTTGGAATGATACTGTGAGAGGGTTTGGTGAGCTTGGTTTTGTCTTTTCAGGGACATCAAATGCAAGAGCAATTGCAGATTGTCACACATACTCCTGTAAATGAGAAACCTTTAGATATTAATTATTCCCAGGTAATTCTATGTCAGTGACCAAAGCTGTGGATATTAAGTTTACCCAGGAAGTTCATCAGCCAGGGAAGACTTTGGAAAACTGCACAAGGAAAACCAAGGGGAGGCAGCTGGATACCTTGTCTGGACCAAAGGGCTTAGGTGACCAGCTGGCCTGGTCCTGTATGCAGAGGCGGTCCTGTTTCTGCAGGGACATCTCCTGCCCCCCAAAGCCTTTAGTCATGCTCACCCCCATTGAAATAACACACTCCCAGGACCGACTGGGAGCAGAAATGGAGGAAGGGCCACAGCTGCAGAGCAGAGCCCAGGGACTGGGCTAAGGGGAGGCTCCTGGGCAAAGGTGGAGGCGAGAAGGCTCAGGGAGCTCCCGGGACCCGTGGGAGGCCCTTTGGAACTTCCCACACGGTTTGCAGTGGGCTTTAGAAAGTTCGTGGACTGGCCCAGAGAGCTGGAAACGGGCTTACAAACACACCCAGTCACCGAGGAATGGAACACCTGCTCCTCATGCATTGGAGGGGAGGGAGGTCGCAGCCCAGCAGCCCACAGCGCCCTGGCAGCTTGGGTCGGGGAGCAGGTGTTTAAGGGCACAGGTAGGAAGGGTTTGAAGACCGGGGTCATGACCATAGCCGAGTCCTGAAAGAAGCTCTGTGGCCCCTCGGAGGGGAGGGGAGTGTTTTGGGTGGTTCAGCCAGTAACACAGGATTTCCACTCTGTCACTTGCTCTGAGGCTAGACTTGCTTCCGTGTCCTCAGACATCTCCTTGCCTGTGCCCAGTGTGCATGTGGGGAGTGTCTGCTGTCCCTAAACGCTGTGGGCCTCAGGGCAGCGAGCAGACCCCTCCTTCCTGGTCAGGGGAGGAGGGGGGAGAGGGCCGACCCTGAGCAGGAGCCTGGGCACCCAGGCCGGAGGAGGTGCTCACTGCTGCTCCCACCACTGTGTGAACCCCAGCAGCCCTACACAGGGCGTGTGGAGCTACTCCCAGGCCCGCTGCCCTTCCTGGTTCCACTGGAACGGAGGCTCCCTCAGCCTGCTTCTTCCAGGTGCTCACAGCTCCTACTCCCTGGGGCTCCCTTCCCCCACTGGGGCTCACCTTTCCTGCAGAATTGGTGACAGGCTCTGACGCTGGTCCCAGAAGCCCCTGACCTACCGCTGTCCTCAGGTTGAGCGAGGCAGGCTGTGCCTCCCAGCACCCGGGGAAGTGTCCCACCTCTCAGACCTCAGAGGGCAGGAAGCCCAGGGAGGGGGAGCCCAGGGGTGACAACTTAAAGAGACAGGATCACTCACCTCTGAGGCAGGGGGGATGGGAAGTTTCCACTGCGCAGCCCTGCTTTGCACTATCCTGATGTTCTCAGAAGGTCCCTTGACAGCTTGTCCCCACAGGGGCTGCAACCTCAGAGGAGAAGAGCCTTTAAGTTTCTGAGGCCTGTTTTCACTTCTTGCCTTGCTCACTAATCTTACTTCCTCTTTCTTTTTAGGTATTTTCCTATAAAATGGCCCCTTGAGAGTCCCCTTCCCTGAGACAGTGCCACCAAAGTGGTCCTAACGACAGGACCTCACATGCGAGGTCTCATCTTCTCGAAGGAAAGGAAGGTTTTTCCAACTGTTAGAAATGGGACAGCAGGGAGAGGTGAACCCTTTCCTTCAGGGCTTCCTCTGCCATCTCTGCAGGTGTCGCCCAGCAGAGGGTCACGAGAAAGTGAGGAAAAGAGCCAGTGACTGTGTGGAGGGAGGGCGGCCAAAGAGGATTATGGTGATGGGGGCCTGACCTGGTTAGGTCATTAACAAGGATGTAACTTTGCCTACCTCACTCACACTCTAGGATGGACCTTGTCCCCAGAGAGGGAGGGTTTAACTTCAGCTGAAGCCAGTTGCTGGGGTCTGATTTCCTCCCATCTTTGCCAGCTTGTTTTGTCTAATGAAAAACCCAACTCCCACTGACCTCCACCCAGTCCCCATCCGCTTATTGAGATCTAACTGGCATGTAACACTGTGTAATTTAAAGTATACAATGTGTTGCCCGGCCGGTGTGGCTCAGTGGTTGGGCGTTGACCCATGCACCAAGGGGGTGGTGGTTGGGTTACTGGTCAGGGCACATGCTGAGGGAGGTAGTGGGCCCAGTGCCCAGTGTGGGGCATGCAGGAGGGAGTCAAGCAATGTTTTCTCTCATCCATGTTTCTGTCTCTCCCTTTCCCTTCCTCTCTCTTTGGACATCAATATAAAGAAGGGAAAAAAAAAGTATACAATGTGTTGATTTGACACATTTATGTATTTGAGAAAATGATCACTATCATAACTACCACCTGTATGACATCCTATAAGTACTATTTCTTTTCTGTGGTGAGAACGTTTAAGATCTACTCACTTAGCAACTTTCAAGTACATAATACAGGATATTTAACTATAATCACTATGTTGTGCATTCGATCCCCAGAACTTATTCATCTCTAACTGGAAGTTTGTACTGTTTGACCAACGTCTCACCAGTTCCCCCACCCACCAGCCCCTGTAACCTCCACTCTGGTCTCTATTTGCGAGAGTTTGGATGTTTACATTTTTACATAAAGAATGTGATATCACATAGTATTTACTATCGCCAGTCTGACTCATTTCACTTAGTAAATGCCCTCAAAGTCCATCTGCAAATGGAAAGATGTCCTTCTAATTCTCATGGAAATACACACACACACACACACACACACACACACACACACACAGACACACACACACACACACACGTGGGCAAAAGTAGGTTTACAGTTGTGAGTATTCAAAACAGTTTATTCTTGGGTTATTATTTATTAATTATTTACTGTTTTATTTATTTCCTGTACTCACAACTGTAAGCCTACTTCTGCCCACGCCTGTACATCTATCTCACATCACCTTCGTCTGTTCATCCACACAGAGCCTCAGGTGTTTCCATATCTTGGCTCTGTGAGTAATGCTGCACTGAACATGGGAGTGCAAATGTCTCTTTGAGATCCCGGGGTCATTTCCTTTGCATAGGTTTCCAGATGTATCATATGGTGGTGCTACTTTTGATTACTGAACACTCTTCATACCGTTTTCCACAGTGGCTGCCCCAGTGTACATTCCCACCAACTGTGTACAAGGCTTCCCTTTTCCTCACATCCTCACCAGCACTTATTATATCTTGCCTTTTTGATAGCAGCTGTTCTAACAGGTGTGAGGTGATAGTCCTTTGAGATTCTGATTTGCATTTCCCTGATAATTAGTGCTGTTGGGCACCTTTTCTTGATGGCCATTTATATGTCTTCTTTGGAAAAATGTCTATTCAGTTCCTATGTCTATTTTTTTAAAATTGCATTGCTTGTGTTTTGCTACTGAGTTATATGAGTTGCCTATATATTTTGCATATTAACTCCTTATCAGATATATGCCTTGCAAATGTTGTCTCCCATTGTATGAATTACCTTTCCATTTTGTTGATAGTTTCCTTTGCTGTGTGGAAGCTTTTTTATTTGACATAGTCCCACTTATGTATGCTCTGTTTCCTTGCTTTTGGTGTCAAACCCAAATAGTCATTGCCAAGACTGATGTCAAGGAGCTTACCCCCTTAGTGTTCTTCTAGGAGTTTTATGGTTTCAGGTCATATGTCCAAGTCTTAATCCATTTGCAGCTGATTTTTGTGGATACTGTCAGATTGGAGTCCAATGTCATTGTTTTACACGTGGTTGTCCAGTTTATCCAGCACCATTTATTGAACAGACTATCATTTTCCTATTGAATATTCTTGACTCATTTGTTGTCAATTAATTGACCATCTATTTCTGGGTCTTTTTTGTTCCACTGATCTATGTGTCTGTTTGTTTGTTTATGTCAATACCATCTGTTTTGATTTGCATAACTTTGTAATACAGTTTGAAATCAGAATGTGTGATGCCTCCAGCTTTGTTATTTTTTCTGAAGGCTGCTTTGGATATTCAGGAACTTCTGTGTTTCTATAAAAATTTTAGCATTTTTTTTTTCTATTTCTGTGGAAAATGCCATTGGAATTTTAATAGGCATTGCATTGAATTTGTAGATTGCTTTGAGTACAATGTACATTTCAAAGATATTCTTCCAACCCATAAACACAAAATATCTTTCCATGTATTTGTGTCTTTTTCCATTTCTTTCATCAGTATCTTATAGTTTGCAATATATAGGTGTTTCAACTCCTTGGTTAAATTGTTTCCTAGGTATTTTATTCTTTAGGATGTTATTGTAAATGGGAAATTTTATCAATTTCTCTTTTGTGATAAAACATTATTAGCATATAAAAATTAAACTGAGTTTTTATATTTTTATATTGATTTGTGTCCTGCACATTTACTTTTTATTTTTCACAGATTTGTGTGTGTGTGTGTGTGTGTGTGTGTAGTCTTTATTATTTTCTGTATATAGGATCATGTCATTTCAAAATCAAGACAATTTTAATTTCCTTTCTCATTTGGATTCCTTTTTTTTTTTTTTTTCAGACCTAATCGCTCTGGTTAGGGCTTTCATACTGTCTTGAGTAAAAGTGATAGGAGTGGGCATCCTTGTATTTTTCCTGATCTTAGAGGAAAAGCTTTCAGCATTTTACTGTTGGGTATGATCTTAGCTGTGGGCTTGTCAAATATGGGCTTTATTATGCTGAGATACATTTCCTTTGTACCCAGTTTGTTAAGAGTTTTCATCATGAAAGGATATTGGATTTTGTCCAATGCTTCTTCTTTATCTAATGAGATAATCAAATAATTTGTATGTTTTATATTGTTAATGAGATATATCACATGGACTGCCTATGGATGTTGACCCATTCTTTTGTCTATTGATTTGGCTTATTACACTAGTTGATTTATGAATGTTAAACCAATATTGCATTCCCGGGATAAATTCCACTTGGTCATGGTTTATACTCCATTTTATATATTGCTGGATTCTATTTGTTAGTATTTTTTGAGGATTTTTGCATCCATATTCATAGGAGATATTGATCTGTAGTTTCCTTTTATTGTGGTGTCTTTTTCTGGTTCAGTATCAGGACAATACTGGCATTATAGAATGAGTTGTAATGTGTTCTTCCTCTTCTAGGTTTTGGAAGACTTTGTGAAGAATTGATATTAATGCTTCTTAAATGTTTAGTAGAATTCACCAGTGAAGCCATCTGGGCCTGGGGTTTTCTTTGTAGGTCTTGTTTTTGTTAGTAATTTAATCACCTTATGTATTATAGATCTATTTAGATGTTCTATGTTATCTTGAGTCAGTTTTGGTAGTTAATGAATTTTTCCTTTTTGTGCATGCTATCTAATTTGAGAAGCATAAAATTGTTCATAATATTTCCTATACCTGTTTTATTTCCATATACTCAGTAATAATGTCCCCTCTTTCATTCCTGATTTTAGTAATTCTCTACATGTTTTTGGTCAAACTAGGTAAAGATTTGTCAACTTGATATTTTCAAAGAGCCAAGGTTTGTTTTATTGGTTTTCTGTATTGTATCTCTATTTATAGTTCATTAATTTCTACTCTACTATGTATATTCTTCTTGTGATTGCTTTGGTTTTGTTTGCTGCCTTAATCACTGCCTTAATGTAGAACATTAGGATATTGGTTTGAGATCTTTCTTCTTTGTTTAATATAGCTACATGTATATTTCCAGCTCTAAATTTTCCTCTAAGCATTGCTTTAGTTATATCCTGTAAGTTTTGCTATGTTGTTTTTTCATTTCTATTCTTCTGAAAGTATTTATAATTTCCCTTTTGATATCTTTTTGATTCATTGGTTCTTTAGAATTGTATTGCTTAATATTGAATTTAGCCAATTTTTTCTCTGCTATTGATAGCTGATTTTACTTCATTTTGGCTGGAGAACATACACTGTATGATTCCAAGCCTCTTAAATTTATTGAGGCTTGTTTCATGGCCTCACACATGGCCTATTTAGGAGAATGTCCCTTGTGTATTTGAAAAGAATGTGTATTCTGGTGTTGGGTACAGTGTTCTAGTGTTGGACCTAGTTGGTCATATCTCATATTTGTGGACCTTCTGATTAGTTGCTCTGTATGCGTTATTCAAAGTGGGATATAGAAACATACAACTATTGTTGAATTGTCTATTTCCCCTTGACTTCTGTTATTTTTCCGCCATTCATTGATTCTTTCTTTTGCTGGTTCAAACCTACCATTGAACCCCTCTAGTAAAATTTTCATTTCAGTTATACTTTTTGTCAGGATAGAAAACAGGCCTTTTTTTTGGTTATGATTTTTCCACATTTTATGAGAAGCACCTGGTAATTAAATATGGAGATTGCTGGCGTCTCTAAATTCAAACCATCTTTCTACTCAGACATTAAGTACATAAGGGCTTGGCTCGCCCCACATCCCCCTCCCTGATGTTATAGTAAGTCCAGGATGATTCATACCAAAGAGCCTCTGATGAATAGAAAGTTCCCTTTCCCACCCTTTCAAACAGGTCTCCCTTTTCAGAACTCTTTGTAACCCCTTCAGACAAGACCCGCCCTTTACACTCCGGCTAACTTTCTTTGTTACGGAGCATATTTCACAGGCTAGAAAAGATACTGATTAGGACACATCAAGCGTACATCTGCCGGACTGTCTTCTAGGAAACAAACCACCCAAGGCTTGTCAAGGCCACCCAGGTGTCTCTTCCCCTTCAACACAGTCACCTGCCTGCCCCAAAATGCGCTTTAGTCCCTAAAGCCCCCAATAGAAGAGCAACTTTCTCTTTCTTCCCTGCCCTTGTGTTGCCAGTCAGTGCCTGAGTCCTTCCCCTGATGACGGGGAAAGTAAATCAACGTCCTCCTTTCCCTCCCTCTTCTCTCTGTTGTGAATTCTTTCACAAGCCTGGGTCACCGGCCAAACCCTAACACTTTTCAACTCGAGAATTTCTAGTTTGTTCCAAAAAGTAACTTCTCTCTGTATTGACTTTCTCTATTTGATGAGCTACTGTCATCATAACTTCTTTTATTTTTTTAAATAGTGATTTCCTTCAGTCCTTGAAACATATTTATAATTGCTGCTTTGAAGCCCCATCTTCAAGTCCAATATCTTGGCTCTCTCACAGGTGGTTACAGTAAACTGAACATTTTTAAGTATATGGGTCACACTTTCCTGTTTCATTCTATGTCTTGCAGTTTTCATATAAAACTATATGAAATCCTGTGGTGCAGCAACTCTGGATAGTGATTTACCTTCTGCTTTTCTAGGGCTCGATTTGCTGTTGTTTGCATGTTTGTTAGTGACTTGGCTGGACTCTCCTGGTGAAGTGTATTTACCCTGCAGTGTGAAACCTCTGAGGTTGCTCCTTAGAAGATGTAGCCTTGGGATGTCAACTGGGATGAGAATAGTTTTCACAGTACTCTCCTTGACTGTCCCTTTCCTTAATCTCTCTGTTAATCTGTGTGTCTCTCTTGGTATTACACCCAGCTGTTAGGCCTAGTGATTGCTCTCTTGTTTTTGACAATGCCTTTGGGCATAAATGCTCCACAGTCAGATATAATTAAATTTCGTTTCCTTTGCAGGGGTGATTTTTTGTGGCCAGTCTTTCAGGTTTTCTCTGACCTTGGAAGGATACATTGTACCTGTCTTTTTCCTGGTTCTCTTTGGTAAACCTGCTGGCCTGTGGTCTCTCTTGTAGCTCCTGTAGGATTACCAGTCTCCTCTAAATTGCTTACCATTAAAATCTTCACTATTTCAAGAGTACCCTTTGAATTTTTCACACTCTGCTTCAAATCCAGTCATTTCCTTTGAGGAGAGCTTTGGAGTTCTCTGTAATTGTGGACTTCTTTTCCTCCTGAACAAAATCTCTGAGTCTCAGCTCTGGGCTCTGAGCAGGGGATGGTTGCCTCCGGTCTTCTCAACCTGCGCCTTGGAGCATGGAACCTCCATCATCCGAGGGAGCTGGAGTGTGGGCAGCTGGGGTCCCAGTAATCTTAGCCTGTTGTGCCCGGAATTGAGTTTCTATGCTATGAATAGGGACGCAGTAGGGTGCGGCAGGCTGTACTCGGCAGTTTAGTCCTGCAACTCAGAGTGAAAGGGCACGAGAAATGCTGCCAGCCTGCCTCACTGGTAACATAGCGGACTCCTGATGGGTAACTGAGGGGATCCGGAGCCTCATCCTTTTGACCACATCTGCACAGAGTGGAGTTTCCTGCAGGCTGAGCTGAAGGCGAGTTGGGGAGGGAGGAAGGAAGTCATGGCCCAAGTCCCACACAGACTCTCACTCTTCCTACTAAGAAGTAGTAGTTTTTAGGAAAATGAACAATTCTTCATTTGCTGCCAGTAGTTTCAGATTGAACGTTGGCTACAGTGCCCGCTCCCCTCATCAGCCTTCCTGCTGACTACATGGATTTCGTATAGTTTAGCTTTCCCTTTGTCTTGTTCCTTATTGGTGTTGGATGAAATATTGCACACTGGGGGCCTTGGTGACAGCTGCCATTACCTTGCAGATTGCTGTCTTTATCTGGAGTCCGTGGCTTTCCACTCACTGCAGACATGTTATACCTGCAGAAGACAGGAGAGATGCAGGTGTCTCCTCGTCTGCAATAGTCATTCATGGCCTCTCACAGCTCAGACCCAAGTCCTTTCATTCTCATTTTCAGGTGCTCATCTTCATGTCAACAATATGAAGAATCAATGAGGCCGCTCAGCTGTTGACCACCAGTTCAGCTGTCGGATGGTCATTGTTAGAATGTGAAAGACCATAACATCCGTGAGCGCCGGTTCCAACGTAGAGTCTGTTTCTGGCTCAGGTCCGAGTCCAAGTGCTCAGTGCTGTGCTTGCTGTGAAGAAGGGACTGGGGAGGGTTTGGAGACTCACAGGAAAACCCTCGGTTCATCCTCAGGCCACACCAGCCCAGAGGGCTCTAATCAGATCCTGAGCACAGTTTTCGGTTTCTTCTTGGCCCAGGCTTCTCCTCCCCCCCGACCATTTCAGGAGGTACAACAAGCGGATGTGGGCCCCGTAACCTAGCCTTGCTGGCCCGGCTGTGACCACACCTTTAAGTGAAGAGTAAACAGAATCAGGAGGTCATGAGCAGGAGAGGGCTGTGGTGCGGTAGGGTGCAGGATTTCCTGTGCACACGTGATTTACCATAGATCTTCCTGTAGCTCGTTTCTTGGAAACGGAGGAGATTATCAGAAACAATTAAATCTATTGTGCAGTGATATGCTGGGATACACATTAATATGTCACTTATTAATGATATTTATAGCTATTTTCAGTAGTCACTGAAGCACTTAAGGACATATGTTTATAGGAGTATTGAAGTGAAGCAACAAAAGATGTCCAATTCAAACCAAAAGAAGAAATGCAGACAACAGCCGAAACTGTGCAAACCCAACTGAACATCCCGGGAAGAGGGCAGAGACTGAGCGCTACCAGGTGGAGCCCTGGCTCTGCCTCTCCCCGGTTCCCGTCCTGAGCAGCCTGTGCTGCCAGCATCACGCAGTGGCTAGGAATTCAGGGGTCCAGGCAAACGTGTGGGTTTGGAGCAGGGGAGTACAAAGTCTTGGTGGACAAGGAAGGAGGGGAGCTGAGGGTGCGCTGAGGGTGGCAGGAAACTGGGAGAAACACACCTGCGTCCCTGCTTCCTGCCGTCTGGCTGGTGGTGCCACGTGGTGAGTGGAGCTGAGGTCTGTCACGGTCGGTAACCGTTCATCCCTCTGATGACCCTAGGACTCGTAGCACAGGGGAAGGGTGATATTGTCCCTCACCCAGGCCCCTCAAGCCAGGGGTCCCAGGACAGGTCCCTCCACGTGTTCTTCCCCTGAGGACCCCGTTTGCTGTCACAGGTTTATCACTACAACCACCAGCCTCTGCGAGGTGTGGGTCCGTGGCCAGGGCTCACGGTTCCTACCGGCGGGGGAGTCTGGGCTTGTTCTCATGCGGCAGGGCCCAGATGTCGGTGTAGGATGGAATTCCTTGGGGGCATCAGACTTAGATGATGTCACATGTCCCTGTCTTCTCATCTGTAGAGATACAGGCTCAGAGGGCTACGGTTGTGTCCAAAGCCATAGACCCGACCATGGCAGACCCCGACCACAACCTTCCCTGACGGCATTTCACGAGGGAACAGCAGACAGCAGGGCCCAGGTGCTGATGGGACGTCTGCTCTGAAGCTCATGGGACACAGCAGTGTCACAGGGCTAGGAGGAGGATCACACAGTCAGACATGTGCAGTCCTGTGCTGCCAGCCCAGGCAGGGGCTCCTGTGTATGTAAATGCACGACAGCTCATTTTGTCTTATTTTGTAAGGGAAAATGCCCGCCTTTATTTTTTAGATAAAACTATTTCTTCTTGTTTAATTAAATGTATTTGGGTGCCAGCGGAGAGGTCCGCTTATCCACACGTGGTTGGTGAATAATCCCCTCCCCCAAGACAGCCAGGTCCCAACCCCAGAGCCTGGGACTGTTCCCTCATTGCAGCGGTGATGAAGGGAATGACGTTGCCATGGGAGACTGTCCTGTGTGGTCTGAGCGCTCCTACCTGTGATCACAGAGGCCTTAGAAGAAAGAAGCAGGGAGATGGGGAGGAAGAGGGCCATGTGGGGATGGCAGCAGAGACTGGAGTGGTGTGGTCACAAGCCAAGGAATTCTGGCAGCGTCTAGAAGCTGGAAGGGGCAAGAGGTGGATTCTCTCCTGGGGCCTCCAGAAAGACCAGCCCTGAGACCTTCATTTTGTCTCCATGAGACTCATTGCAGGCTCCTGACCTGCAGACTCTAAGGGCATTGACGGGCCTTGTCTCAGGCCACTGACCCTGGCAGTTTGCTGCGGCAGCAATAGGCAGCTGGTGTCGCAGGTCCACGGCTCACGTTGGGAAGAGTCAGGACGGTTTGAGGATCTGGCCCTCACACCCCCTGTCAATATCTCTGCAGTGTCGTCACAAGTTTGAGCCTGGAGTGTATCTAGGCCACAGCAGCAGAAAAGCCCTGAGCTCCACAGGCTGACTCCAGGAGAAGTTAAAGGAATGTGTTTTCATACCCCCCAACCTTTTGAAAAATCCCTAGATATCCACATTGCCCTGTGTGCGTGATGTGAGAGTAAATGGAAAATGTGAAACAGGAAGCTGCGTCTTTCTCCTCATCCATCTCTTTGCTTCTGACTATGTGGAAGGAGCAGCATCCTGGTGGGGGGCACCTTCCTGGAGGTGCAGGTGGGGACCACAGCCGAGAGACAGGCGGCCCACAGCAGAGCTGAGGGGGAAAGGAGCCTAATGACAGGGGCACGGCCCCGTGAACAGCACAGGAGAGCTCTGAGCACCCCTCCTCCTATCACAAGTCTTCTAGACGGAGGTCACTGCCAAGTCAGGGTTCAGGGTGGGACTGCGGTGTTCCAGATGCTCCTCCGTGCCCAGTGGCTTCAAGGCTGTTACCATTCAAGACCGGCTTCCTGTTCCCTGGAGCATCTATGGATTCCAGCTCAACCATTTCCCTCTTCCCTTACAACTGAACAGTGTACCTGAGCCTAATACCTGCAGAAGCATTAGTTGACCAGGAAAACATCCCAGGCAGCTTCTGGCAGGACAGGTGTCACTCAGGAACGTGGAGAGTGACAGGTGGCTGGGCCGAGGGGCAGCTGTTCCGACAGGAGACGTGGTGCTGGCTCTGCTCTCCATCTTGTTGATGCAGCTGTCAAGGTGGCTTCCTGGCTGTGTCCTGCAGGGTGCTCAGGCCCTGTGCCTAGAGGGCCCTCACGTGCTGTAACGCTCTGCAATGCCATCTCGAAATTCTTGGTGACTTTCGATCAAAGGGCCTGGGATTTTCCTTTGGTGCCAGACTTTGACAATTACATCGTTGGTCCTGGTCTGTGTGTTTTTAGAATGGAGAAACTCTTACCTGAGGTCCTTCAAGGTGACCAGAGTCATTTACACCAGTAAGTGTCCAAAGATATGGTCATTAACACCATCTTTTCCAAATCTAGCAGCTTCCCTGCGTGGGCAGCCACCCTCTGGTCCACTCCTCCCTGCACACCTGGTCCTCCCCTACCTCCCCTCAAACTTAAGCCCTGACTAATCCAATTTCTCAGTCTAGTGAACCAAATTGTGTAATCAATTCTCCGTTTTTTTATGGTGATATAACAGACACCTGGAACATCTTGTCAGCTGGGGGAGTTTTGACCGCCTGCCTCCCACCTGAAAACAATTTGCAGGCCTGTTGGAGGCATCCACTGGGTAAATCTAGGGTGAGCTGCCCCTGTCTGGGCCTGGGCTGAGAGTAGGTAGGAATGTTGGGAAGGGAAGTTGCATCTACTCCCCAGGTGCACGTTTACTCACCAGGTCGGGCAGACTTTCAGTCTTGCAAGAACCCTGTGCGACACAGCGCTGTGTGATCACTGGAAGGCTGCCCCAGGCCTCCTCTCCTCTGTTCCCCTTGGCTCCCCGTGGTTTAGACCCTCTGGCTTTGTACCTGTCTTGTTCATTCTGAATGAGTCACGTGAGCCCCTCCTGAAAGACTAGACTGAGGACCCACATTGTACCATCACTAGGAGCACCAAGGATACACCAAGGCACACGCCCGACTTTCTTCCTCTGGAATCCCCTCCCCTCCCCCGTCTCCCACTGCACCAGGGAACATTAGCAGACACTGTGCCTGGCTTTCTGGGCAAGATTCAGGTCATTTAATAAAGGCCTTGGGGCCACAGCTGGAACCCAAACATCGATATAGCCTTGGAAATTTCACTGCGAGAGTGGGCACATGGAGGAAAAGGTTTCAACTTGGCGAATCTGAAGCCCCCACCAAATTAGGGGCAGTATTACTGTCCCTTTAAGGCCAACTTCCTCAACCGGCTCCACCCAATCTGAGCGTCCTGGCTCAGTGGGTTCAGAGGGCATGAACACGTTCTCCTCACAGTTAGAGCAAGAGCACCAGCTCAAGGCGCTTCTTTGGAGAAACCCGAGAACGCATCAACTCATTGAAAAAGGTGAGTCTGGTGAGAAGCGTCCCCGAGGGACGGAGCTGTGAGGGCAGTAGGTCCAGGGGTGTGAGGGGTGGGTTCTGGTCCGAGGAGGGACCAGGGTCTGTGCCAGCAGCACAGCGGGGCAGGGGTACTGTCAGAGGGGGGCTGAGGGTAGGGAGGAGAGTCAGGAGTTATTAGCACAATGTCACACGTCTCCCCTTTAACAGGACACATTGGTGCTGAGTGGTCACCTGCATGCATTTGCTGTCCTGATGGACACTGAGACTTGCCTGACACGCCTTCTTTTTCCCTGGACAGGAAATGAGTGTCCACAAGGCAGGTCTCTAGAGCTCGAAGGCAATTTAGAGACCACCCAGGTGAACTCCTCTTTAAGGAAAAGGAATCAGGACCCCAGGAATGTGGGGACTCTCCAGGGGTTGGCCACGCCAGTAAGGGCTGAGGAAATTTAGAATGCAGTTGGCTGACTCCTCCCCATTATTTAGCAGAGAGAAGCTGTTACCCCGATAGTGTGACATGAAGTGAGGAGGTGGTGTCGTGGGTAGAGGGTCAGCAATTCTGCAGGGACAGTGCATGGGAAACCCTCCTGTTAACTTCCCGAGTCCAGGCTTCCTACCAGTTCTCCATTCTGGAAAGAGAGTGGCCGCTCTCCCCTGCCCTCCCTCGATCTAGCTCCGATTCCCTGGGATTCTAGAATCAGGGGCCTGAGGAGAACCCGAGAAGAGGCGGTTGGAGCAGTGGTTAGGACGGAAGGCGGTAGTCAGACAGACTGAACTGGACCCCTGTTCTGTCCAATACCTGTGAGCACGTGACCTTGGGCAAGTGTCTCAGCACTTTCAAGCCACATCAGTGTCCTCATTTAAAAAGTTTGAAAAATAAAATCAGCTTTCTGCCCGCAATTTTGGGGGAGTAAACAAGATAAAGTACAACACATTTACCAGGGTGCTTGGTGTAGAGTATTCAGTGGTGGTTTATTACACACAGGCTCAATGTTTGATTGTGGGAACATTTCACTTGTTCACAGCTGAAGGGAATAATACCGGGAGCTGCCATGTGCCTGCACGGAGCTCCCACGGCTGTCAGCTGATGCCCATCTTGTCTCAGCCACACCCCCTCTCCCACCACCCACAGTGTTTTGAAGCAAATATCAGACTTTATTCCCGTTTATCAGTAAATATTTGATAACTTTTTAAAAATATTACCATAATCAGCCCTGGCTGGTTTGGCTCAGTGGTTAGAGCTTCGGTCGGCCCTCGGAACGAAGGGTTGCAGATTCGATGCCCAGTCAAGGGCATGTGCCTGGGGAGCAGGTTTGATCCCCGGCCCTGGTGGGTCCTTCAGAAGGTAACCAATAGATGTGTTTCTTTCACATTGATGTTTCTGTCTCTCTCTCTCTTCCTTCCACTGTATCTAAAAACGAAAGGAAAATATCCTCGGGTGAGGATTAAAAAAATTACTATAATCAGACTTCAAAAAGCAACTTGGATTAAGAAAAAAATTATCAGCTGCATTCAAATTTCCCTGACTGTCTCATAATTATATTTATTTTTATTTTATTTTATCAATTTATTTTTGTTAAAGATGTTTCTCCTTTTCACCCATTGACACTCTCTCTGCCTGGCCTGATCCCACCCCCAAACATTGTTGTCTATGTCCATTGCTTACGCATACTTGCATATAAATTTTAAAAATTGTTTGAAGTTGGATCCAAATAAGTTTCATAAACAGCAAATATCTGATATCTCTTAAATGTCACATAATATCTAGGTTTCCTGCCTTCCCTGTTTCTTTCTGGGAAATTTCTCTGTGTGAGAAAGGGGAAGTCTTTTGTCCCCAGAACCAGTCAGGGTACATTTTTTCCATTACATCCTCAGGGCGGCATTTCACCTGCTGGTCCAGTCCCTGTGCTCTGTGTGGGTTTCCATTCAAGGAGAGGCTTGATGAGATTCAGGTGTGACTGTTTTCTGGTGGGAATACTTCACAGGGGCAGCTGTCACCTTCCATCAGAAGGCACATCCTGTTTGGCTGTCTCTCTGTCTGTGACATTAGTCAACATTAATGATTGCCTTAGTTTCATTAAGGGTCACAAATGATGATACTCAAATTCTATCATTGTTTCTTTATTAGATGGAACTGTCCTATAAAAAAAGTGCCCCTCCACCATCCTCTTGTGTTCATGAGGTACAGCTGTATACGGACGACAATACAAATGCTCGATTCTTTCCCTTTATTTGTCAATGTTCAGACAATGAGATGCTTTCCTAGGAGGCTCCAAGGGAGAGATTGACTACTTTCGAGAAGACATTGTTAGAATTTCAAGATATTTGACACATTTCTATTCACTGGAATTATTATCGAGGCCCATATTGTCCCAACTTTGTCCAGTTGGATTCTCTCGAAGAGGCTCTTAAGTCCTTTTGATATGGATCCTAGTAATTTTTTAGAGCATCCTGGCTTTTTAGTTGACAAGTGAGTGTAGGCTCAACTTAAACGTCCTGCCTAGACGTAGAATCAGTAGTTTATTCTTGGAGCCCTACTTTTCTGGTGGGAAATGACATTTGAAGGTCACCCTCTAGGCACTAAGGGTGCTCATTGTCACTGGGCTCATTATTATCTCTGTTCCTTTCCAATGGACTTCACAACTACACACATAAACGCGCGCGCGTGCACACACACACACAGGACTAAGATTAGGATTTGTGAAAACAATTAGAGCTTTATTTTTCCGGGTTTTGATTTTTTTTGTTGTTGCCTGAAGATATATACACTAGAGATGGACAGTGACATGACTGCATTTTCAGTTCTCTTGGACCAATTCCTTCTGTGGTTCCTCCACCACACAGAGTACAATTAGATTTGTTTGTTTCATTTTGTTTTGGTTTTAGTATTTGAAAATATAATTTTTGTTGAATGTCAACTACTTACGTGTTTTTAAGATCAAATCTATGAAATCCAAGTGTATCCAAGATGTGCGGTTGGTTTCCAGCTCCATCCCCGTCCCTCCGCCCTGCTTCTCCCATCCCCATATAAGTAACGTTCTGATGGTTTAGTTTTCAGATTATCCTGCTACTGCCTTTTCATATGTATGAAAAATATACATATTATATTTTATGTATATAGTTCACATTCCTCCTTAGTAAAGAAATGGTCAGTAAACTCTCCATTAATTTCTTCACTTTGTTGTTTTCACTTGATGATATGTCCTGGGGATCTCTCCACAGGGGGATGGACGCATCTATTCCTTTCACAGTTGGATTGTCCTTCACTGTGTGAATATACCTCAGTTTACTCAACCAGTCCCTACTGATGCCCATTTGGTAGGTTTTTGGTCCTTTGCTGTTATAAATAATGATGCCATAAATAGCCTTATGTATCAATTTCCTATATTTTTGTCAGTGTAGTTTAAGGATAAATTTGAAATTGGGGTGGACAATCAAAGGGGAAATGGATATGTGCTTTTGCAGGATAGAGCTGAGTTCTCTGTAGGGTTCGGACTGTTTTTCCATTCTCTGCAGCCAAGCAGGAGAGGACTGCTTCCCCCAGACCTTTACCAACAGTTTATGCCAGCAAACATTTGGATTTTTGTCAGACCTGGAGGCGAGACATAGTACCTCACCTCAGAAGTTGAGGTGTAATTTTAATTTTTATTATTTAGTTATTTTAATTTCTGTGTTGGATTTTTTTCTATTATGAGAATATGTTAATGTCCTTTGAAAAATTCAGGCACATTTATATTTCTTTTTCCCTGAATGTTTATTCCCATCACCTGCTCCATTTTCTTTCTTTCTTTTTTGTTTTTGCTTATCCTTAGCCAAGGATATTTTTTCATTGATTTTTTTAAAGAGAGAGTGGAGGGGCCCTGGCCAGTTTGGCTCAGCGGTTAGAGCGTCGGCCCTTGGACCAGAGAGTCCCAGGTTTGGTTCTGCTAAGGGCACGTGCCTCAGTTGCAGTTTGTCCCCGGTCCTGGTTGGGGTCATGTGTGTGGCAACTAGTCAGTGTGTCTCTCTCACAGCGATGATTCTCCTCTTTCTTCCTTCCTTTCTCCCTCCTGCTCTATCTGAGGATAAATGCAAAAATGTCCTTGGGTGAGGATAAAAAAAAAAACAGAGAGAGAGAGTGGAGGGTAGGAGGGAGGGAGAGAAATAGAAAAACATCAATGTGAGAGATATACATAGATTAGTTGCCTCCCACATGCACCCCAACCAGGGCTGGGGATCCCACCTGTGGAAATAGATCCTAGGACCCTTTGGTGCACGGGATGACGCTCTAACTAGTGAGCCACGCCGGCCAGGGCATCTTGCTCCATTTTTTATCCAGTTGTTGATCTTTCGATTGTGTACTTTTTAATTTTCTTTATATAACAGGCAAATTCACCCTCTTTAATGTAAGTTGGAAAATGTTTCTTTCCCTAGCTTGACATTTGTGCTTTAATTTGTCTATGGTGTTTTTTGTCTCACATTATCTGTGAGATTCTTATGTAATCACACTTATTAGTCCTTTTCCATACTCTATTTCAAATCTTAGAAAGATTCACCACCCCTAGGTTACCAAAAATTTACCCCTTTATTTTTCTATTATTTATATGGATTAGTTTTGTTCAGTTAATCTTCTATTAGGAATTGAATGGCATGAGGCAGTGGATGCATTTTATCCTTTCTGTGTGGTTACGCAGTTACCCCAAAGTTGCTGCAGTAGTCCATCCTTTCCCCACTGATGTGAGATGCTGCCTTACTGACTCCAACTGTAACATAATGAACAGAGTGGAATATCAATGAATGCAGTACGATTAATTAGGCCTAAATGTCAATTTTCTGTTTTGTTTCACTATTCCATTTGTGCACCAACATCATACTGCTTTGATTCCAGAAACTAAGATGCTTCATTCCCTCCTGGTTCTTTTTCTAGATGGTACCAGATACTTTCTGTTTTTCTTCTTCCAAATGTACTTTATAGTCCACTATTTAACTTGATAATCCACTATTTGTCCCCTGCATGAAAAAAAAAACAAACGGTGATGACAAAAATGTTTTAAATGTATAGTTACATAAGATCACATTAGAGAACTATCTATTTATTCCAATTTATGGAATGCTTTCAACATGGGTCAGAGTTGAATTCAGTCAAATGTCTTTTCTTCTTCTAGGTGATTTGCTTCTTCACCTATTAATGGGATGTGTTTTAACAATCAATTTTCTCCTATTGCACCTTCCTAGTATTTCTGAAATATATCACACTTAACTATGGTGTATTACTTTTTTAGTGGCTAATAATTCATTTAGAATTTTTGTATTAATACTTCCAAAAGAGACATGTTTGCAACTTTATTCATGGGGGAAATCTTTGTTAGCCTTTGGGATCAATGTTACACTTGATTTATAGAAAAATTGAAAGATTTCCCTTAAAATAATTTTTTTTTCTTTATTGATTTTAGAGGGGGAGGACGGGAGAGGGAGAGAGAGATAGAAACATCAATGAGAGAGAACATCGATTGGCTGCCTCCTGTATGCCCCCCACTGGGGATCTGGCCCACAACCTGGGCATATGCCCTGACTGGGAATCGAACTGGCGACCTCTTGGTGCATGGGTTCATGCTCAATCATTGAGCCACACGTGCAGGGCTGAGTACCCGTTTTTTTATATGATCAGGAACAGCTGGCATAGCATTGAGATGATCGGATCTTTATAGGTTTAAGTGAGTTCCCCTGTGAAAGCACCTGGACCTCATCCTCTTTTGTGGGAAAACTGCCTTATTATTTCTTCCTTAGTAATTGGACTGTGTCCTCTCTGCTCTTATTGCAATCAGTATGAATAATAGACCATTAAAAATTTTCAGGGAGGAAAAGAACGAAGAAAGAGGGTTGGGAATGGCCCCCACTTAGGTACATTGACCCTATTCCCCTCTCCTTCCCTTCCTTAAGGTCTTGCGGTTACCTGCACACCAGAGCCTCTTTCTGTGAACATGGCTGGCCTTCAGGACGACACTCTGAGGATTGTTCTGGTGGGAAAAACTGGAAGTGGGAAAAGTGCCACAGCAAACACCATCCTTGGGAGAAAGGAATTTGATTGTAGAATTTCTGCCCAGGGTAATATCAAGTGCTGTCAGAAAGCAGAAAGTGTCTGGAAGGGGAGGAAACTTCTTGTCGTGGACACCCCTGGGCTCTCTCTCACCGAGGAGACACTGATGTCCACCTGTGTGGAAATCAGCCGGTGTGTCCTTGACTCTCGCCCCGGGCCTCACGCCATCATCCTGGTTGTGCCGCTAGGCCGCTTCATGGAGGAGGAGCAGAAAATAGTTGACCTGATCAAGACCATCTTTGGGAAGCCAGCCATGAAGCACATGATCATCTTGTTCACTCGCAAAGATCAGTTGGAGGGTCAGAGGCTCAGTGACTTTTTAGCAGAAGCAGAGATGGACCTACGAAGCCTCGTGGAGGAGTGTGGGAACCGATGCCTGGCCTTCAGTAACAGCCCACGTGCATCCGAAGCTGAGAAGGAAGCTCAAGTGCAGGAGCTGGTGGAGCTGATAGAGGAAATGCTGCGGGGAAACCGGGGCTCTCACTTTTCTCATGACATCTACAAGGATGTAGGCGAAAAGCTTAAAGGTAAGACAGAGGCCTTGGAAATAATCTATGCTGGTCAATTAAAAAAGGAAATTAGGCAAGTATAAAAGATATGTGGTCAGGAGTAAATATCGCAGGAAGCAAAGGAGGAAAATACTAGAATCCCTAAACATGAAATATGATGAACTAATTAAAAGTATAAAGGAAGCCCTGGCTGGTTTGGCTCAGTCATTAGAGCGTCAGCTGGAAAATCAAAGGGTCGCATGTTTGATTCCAGGTCAAGGGCAAGTACCCGTGCTGTAGGTTCGATCCCCAGCCCCAATCCGGGAGGTGACCAATCAATGTGTCTCTGTCACATTGATGTTTCTCTCTCTCTCTCTCCCTCCCTCCCTCCCTTCCACTCTATCTAAAAATCAATGGAAAAATATCCTCGGGTGACAATTGACATAAAAATAAGGAAAGAAGCTGAAAGGAGTATCCTTGCAGATGTTGTACATGTGATTCGGAAGATGCTTTAAAAATATGGCTTCTGTTTTGGACACGACGCTTTAATAGTCCATCTCTTCCCCACTGATGTGAGATGCTGCCTCACTGACTCACTGTAGCGTAATGGACCTGAAGGAATGTCAATGAGTGCAGTATGAGCAATTTGGTCGTTTCTGAATTTTCTGTTTCCGTTCACTGTGGTCTCTATTGGTGCACCAACATCATTCTGCTTTAATCACAGAAACTATGATGCTTGACTCCTGGGTGAGCTGGTCCTCCCTCCTTGTTCTTTTTCTTTTTTTTTATTATTTATTTTTCATTTTTTATCCTCATCCGAAGACATTTTTCCACTTTTGTTCAGATAGAGTGGGAGGGAGAAAGAGAGAGAGAGAAACATCGACGTGAAAGGGACACATTGATTGGTTGCCTCCCACAGGACCCCAACCAGGGCTGGGGACGAACCACAACCAAGGTACGTGCCCTTGACCAGAATTGAACCTGTGATTCATTGGTCCATGGGACGACGCTCTAACCGCTGAGCCAAACTGGCCAGGGCCTTGTTCTTTTCCTTGATGGTGCCAGGTATTTTTCCTTTTTTTTCATCCAAATAAACTTTATAATCTACTCTTTAACTTTATAACCCACTATTTCTCACATGAATGAAAAGAAAGGTAATGACAAAAATTTTAACTGTGTAGTTATATAAAATCATGTTAGAGAAGTATCTTTTCTTCATCCAAAAACATTATAACCCATTTTTAAACTTCATGATCCACTATTCAACTTCATGATCCACTCTCTCACCGATAGATAAAAATGTGATGACAAAAAAGTTTAAATTTGTAATTACATAAGATCATGTTACAGAAGTATGTATTAATTCCAATTTTTAAAAAAAAATTTAAAATTCATTTCATTAGTGAAAGAGGAAGAGAGATAGAAACATCAATGTGAGAGAAAAACATTGACCGGCTGCCTCCTGCATGATCTGTGCTGGGGACTGAGCCCACAACCCAGGCATGTGCCCTCATGGCAAACAAAGCCGGACCTCTCAGTCCATGGAGCAACACTCAATCCACTGAGCCACACCAGCTGGGCAAATTCCAGTTATACAGAATGATTTATAGAGGGGTCAGTTATGAATTCGGTCAAATGTCTTTTCCTCATCTAGGTAATTCGCTTCTTCACCTAGTAATGGGATGTGTTTAACAATCAATTTTCTCTTATTGAACTGTCCTAGTACTTCCAAAATATATCACACTTAACCATGGTGTATTACTTTTTTAGTGGCTAATAATTATTTAGGATTTTTGTATTAATATTACCAAATGAGATACATTTGCAGCTTTATTCAATGGGGAAATCTTTGTTAGCCTTTGGGATCAATATTACACTTGATTCATAGAGAGAACTGAGAGATTTCCCTTTTTTGTTATGATCAGGAACAGCTCATATAGCTTTGAGATGATCTGATCTTTAAAGGTTTAAGTGAGTTCCCCTGTGAAAGCACCTGGACCTTGTCCTCTTGTGTGGGAGAACTGCTCTGTTATTTCTTCCTTAGTAATTGGACTGTGTCCTCTCTGTTCTTACTGAGATCAGTATGAATAATAGGCCACTACCCATTTTCAGGGAGGAAAGAACGAAGAAAGAGGGTTGGGAATGGCCCCCACTTAGCTAAGTTAACCCTATTCCCCTCTCCTTCCCTTCCTTAAGGTCTTGCGGTTACCTGCACCCCAGGTCCTCTTGCTACGAACATGGCTGGTCTTCAGGACGACACTCTGAGGATTGTTCTGGTGGGAAAAACTGGAAGTGGGAAAAGTGCTACAGGAAACACCATCCTCGGGAGAAAACAATTTGATTCTAGAATTTCTGCCCATGCTGTTACCAAGAGCTGTCAGAGAGGAATGGTAGCCTGGAAGGGGAGGAACCTTCTTGTCGTGGACACCCCAGGGCTCTTTGACACCAAGGAGACACTGATGACCACGTGTGAGGAAGTCAGCCGGTGTGTCCTCTTCTCCTGCCCCGGGCCTCACGCCATCATCCTGGTTGTGCCGCTGGGCCGCTTCACGGAGGAGGAGCAGAAAACGGTTAAACTGATCAAGAGCATCTTTGAGAAGCCAGCCATGAAGCACATGGTCATCCTGTTCACTCGCAAAGAAGAGCTGGAAGGTAGGAGTCTGAAAGACTATGTAGCCGAGGCACAGGAAGACCTACAAAGGCTTGCGAAGGAGTGTGGGAACCGATGCCTGGCCTTCAGTAACAGGCGAGATGCATCCGAGGCTGAGAAGGAAGCTCAAGTGCAGGAGCTGGTGGAGCTGATAGAGGAAATGCTGCGGGGGAACCGAGGCTCTCACTTTTCTAACGACATCTACAGGGACGTAGAAGACAAGCTGAAACGTCAGATAGAGGCCTTGAAAATAATCTATGCTGAACAATTAGACAAGGAAATTAAACTAGTAGAAAAGAAATATGATCAGGAAAATATATCTGAGCAAGAAAGGGATGAAGAAATAAAATCCCTAAAGATAAAATATGAGGAAAAAATTAGGAAAGAAGCTGAAAGCAGTACATTTAAAGATGTTGTAAAGAGGATTCAGAATATACTTTCAAACATATGGCATATGTTTTGGAAATGATATAAATTTGATTTTTTCTTCCTAATTTACTATGATTTGTTAATGTGGTAGATGGTATTTTCCAGTGATGGCCGTAACAATATGTTCTATCTTACCTTTCCTTCTGGTATCTGAGCTTGTTATTCCTTCTGTTGAGTTATCGGGTCTGTGCCCCCTACCTTGCCATTCCCCGGACTTTGTCACTGCTTTGGAAAGTAGTGGGTGGTTGTGACTCCTCACGCTGGACAGGGAGAATGCCTCCTTGCTCTGTGGGGTACGTGCCCCTGGCTGAGCCACCAAGCTGTGAGGAAGCCCAGGTTGCCCATCGAGAGGCCACATGAAGAGGACTTGAAGTCACTGGCCCGCTCCCCTGGCTGGTCTTCCATCTGCCAGCAGAAGCACCTTGCCAGCTGAGCAGGTGAGACAACATGGAAGCCGACTCTCCCGCTGCCAACTGAGCCCCCTCCGCTGAAGCCGCAAAGGCAAAGATGAGCCTCCCCCCGCATCCTGCCCAGGTTGCAGATTCATGAGAACAATAAATGCTTGTTGTTGACTTAAACCACGAAGCTTTGGGATGGTTTGTTGTACAGGGATAGTGAACCAGAAGCATCTTCCCAGCTCATTCCTCACCAATCCCCACAATGCCAACAAATTTAAGAAGTTATGCCCTGGCTGGTGTGGCTCAGTGGGTAGAGTGTCAACTGTGCATCGAAGGGTCACGGGTTCAATTGCCAGTCAAGGGCACGTACCTGGGGTGCAGGCTTGATCCCCAGCATGTTTGGGGTACAGTGTGGATGGCAACCAATCAATGTGTCTCTCTCACATCAATGCTTCACACTCTCTCTCTTTCTCCCTCTCCCTTCCACTCTTTCTAAAGATCAATGGAAAAAATATCCTCCTGTGAGGATTAACAAAAACAACAACAAAATTTCCCCTGCAAAGCTGATGAATAATAAAGAGGATGAAACACCCTCAGGACGAGGCCTCAATGTGCGCTAGCTCTGGAGCAGGCCCATGGGCCTCCCGGGCTTGACATTTCCATTTCTTCCTAAACTCGAAAGGTCCCCATGAGAGGCTTTCCACCAGGGAAGCAGTGGGTAGTGGCAGCTCAACCTGGGCTCACCCCCGATCCTCTCTTTAAGGCCCCCTTTTTCTCAGACTCCCCAGGGAGCTGAAGCAGCTTGGCGCATTCTGTCCTGTAAGGTTTCAGGAGCCAAAGGAGCCCCGCCTAGGCTCTGTCCTGTTGTTTCTTCTACACTCAGCCCTTCCTTTGTGTCACTGTCCCCAGCTTTAATAAACATACCCTCAGAATCACCTGGACGTGTGCTGTGACATCTTTCCTGCACCAAGTCAGGAAGCACACACGAGAGCGGACCTGAGGCAGACCCGCTCTGGGCCTGTCCCTGTGGGATCACACAGGGCCCTCTGACGAGCTGCAACCCTAAGCTGAAGGTCACACCTTCTCTACCCAACACTCCTTCTGGGCTCCAGTTCTCATTCACCCCCTTAGAGTTAGGGTGTAAAGTCCTCACTGTTTGCAGCAGTCTCCCCGGTCACTTGCATACTCTGGGTCCCCAGCTTGTAGGAATCCCCTGCACTTGACTTTCCCCCAAGTTCCTAATCAGAGTGGGCCATCTCTGCTGCTAGAATCCTGACTGAGAAATCTTAAAGATATCCAGTCTCTTTTCTCTTTCAGACATTGCCTGATCTTTATTATCCTTTATTATTCTTTATAAAAATTCCCTCTTGTGTTTTCTGAAACCAGAAAAATCTCTCCTGACAGCTGAAATCATTATCCAGGCAGAATGTCTTGTGTTCATACCTGATGAGTCTGCTAAGGTATCCTCTTCACTAAATCACATGAGAATACAAGTCAATGCTGAGTGATCACACCCCCAGCCCAGGGGACTTGCTAAGTCAATGGCTCAGGTAATGGGGTTCTGGGTGGAGAAAGTTGTCCCTGATTTGGGGAATTGTTGTCTGAACCGGTGTTTTCTCTGGCATGTGACTGTATTGTTGCTATGGCATCTGAGAGACCAGCCACCAAATGAGCCACCTCTATGCTAGTGAAGCCCCTTGCTGACCTCTCAGGGCACTGCCGAGGGGGAGGGCAGATGAAACTGTGAAAGCCGGTCAGCAGTGATGGAACGTTGGTGATAGATGGGACAAGGGTCTCCCGTCTGTGCAGTTCTAAATGCTAAAAATGTAGCACAGGAATTTGCAGGGCAGCTCTAGGGGGATGACCCACCACAGGTAAGTTCAGCCAGCTACCAAGAAGAAATGAATGTGTAATTAACCAAGCGGTGTTTATAGCAATGGTAAGTCTCCCTTAGGAGAGGCAGAGCTTTGGAAATCATTGCCCTGTCATCGCTACTTGTCACAAGTGAAAATGGAACTTTTTCTTCCACCAAGACTTGTGTTCCTTTGGCTCACTCAGAGCAGTAAACCCATTGTGTGCTGTCACCCTGGGGAGGTCATGGAGAAGATGTGAGCTCCAGGTTGACTGGAAAGCTGGACCCAGGCTATTGGAGGCTGCCCTCCACCCATCTGTGGAATGTGCACACAGCTTGCCTTTCCCCTCCCCAGGGGCTTCCTCAAGGACACAGCCTTGACACAGTAATGTGTTGCTGAGACCATCTGGATGGCATACGTGACTCAGCCCAGCTAAGGCCTCCATATAACTTTATCAGATCTGGCAGGCAGGTGCAGAAAATATTGGTCTTCAGGCCACCCAGGAGCAGCCTTGTAAGGTGGTTCCCAGGCTGTTCAGCTGCCACCTACCCACCTGCAGAGGTCTGCCTCTTTCCTGGGTCTCTCCCTGCCCTCCATATGGGGGCTGCTTTCAGATTACTCCTGGGGGTTTCGAACAAACATTTATTTGTTCCTCTGGGATAAACACAGTAACTTAATTTTATTTTATTCATTTTTTTTTACTTTTTATTGAATTTACTGGAATGACATTGGTTAACAACATTATACAGGTTTCAGGTGCACGATTCTACAACAGATCCTCTGTGCCCTGGATTGTGTGTGCACCACCCCGTCGGATCTCCTCCCTCACATTTGTGTCCCTGCACCCTCCTCCACCTCCCCCAGCCCATCCCCACATTCACCACACTGTCGTACCTATCCATGTGGCTTTTTCTCTCTATTTTTTTCTTTTTTGCTCAAACCCTCCACCCTCCCACCCAGTCCCCCCAAACCCACCCCTGACAGCTGTCAGCCTGCTCTCTCTTAGTCTGTCTCTAACCAACATGTGCTTTAAAAGAGCAGTCTCCTCTCTGTTTATAAACAAATATAAAGTGGAGTATCTAAGGCAATGGTGCTCAAGTTCTTTCTTCCTGTGGAGAAGCACCATGAGCTTCTAAAATTCTTCCTCATTTGGAATTAGAAATCAACAAATGGCCATTTTGCAGAAAATCATGGTCATTCTGTCCTGCGAAGAGATCTGAGATCTCAGCTCTGAGTCTGGGTCTCAGCCTCTCCCGTGTCACCCAGGAAAGATTGCCCTGCATGTCTGTGCACAGCACACAGTGGTTCCGATGGGGAGCCGGTGAGGGCAGGTGGGGGGGGCAGGGGTTACCACAGGGCATGAGGAACCCATAGACTCATTATCTTGGTTGTGCTGATGGTTTAACTGGTGAATATGTATGCAAAATAAGTCAATTCTCTGCTCTAATTATATGCAGGATACTATATTCCAACATGCTTATTCATATGTTTTTCCATTTAAAATTGGGGTATTTGGCCCGGCCGGTGTGGCTCAGGGGATCCAGTGTCAACCCATGCACTTAGAGGTCCCAGTTGGATTCCAGGTCAGAGCACAGGCCTGGGTTGCAGGATTGGTCCCCAGTGGGGGGCGTGCAGGAAGCAGCTGATGTTTCTCTCTCACGTGGATGTTTCTATCTCTCTCTCCCTTCCTCTCTCTCAAAAAAAAAATCAATAACAACATTTATAAAAATTGGGTTGTCTATTTATTAATGGATGGTAAGAGTTCTTTATACATTGTATTCTTTGTCCCCTCCTTACATTTAAAAGTTCTTTATCAGATGTATGATTTGCAAACATTTTCTCCCATTTCGTAGTTTGCTCTTATTTTCATTATTTCCTTATTGATTAAGATATATTTTTTATTATGTTTCATTTTTTCTAATATATATACTTTTTTCTTCCAAGATAGTTTTATTTATTTCTTTTTCATTTTATTTATTAAATATATTGGGGTGACACTGGTTAATAAAATTATATAGGTTTCAGGGATACAATTCTATAATACTTTATCTGTATATTGTATTGTATGTTTCCCACCCAAGGTCAAGTCTCCTTCCATCACCATATATTTGACCCTCTTTACCCTTTTCTGTCACTACCACCTTCCTTTCTTTCTGGTATCCACCATACTGTCGACGGTGTCTATGAATGTTTGTTTATTTGTTTTTCTTGTTTGTTCATTCGTTGTTTTCTGTGTTACATCCCACGCACAAGTGAAATCATGTGGTTCTTGCCCTTTTTCATCTGACTTATTTCACTTAACACGATACTCTCAAGATTCATGTTGTCGCAAATGGCAATATTTTATCCTCTTTGTGTCTGAGTACATTCTATTGTCTATATGTACTACATCTTCTGTATCCGATCATCTTCAAAGGGCACTTAGGTTGCTTCCCTGTCTTGGCTACTGGATGAATGCTGCAGTGTACACAGGGGTACATATATTTTTACAAATAAGTGTTTTCTGATTGTTTGGGGTAGATATGCAGAGGAGGAATTGCTGGGTCATATGATAGTTCCAGTCTTAATTTTTTGAGGATACTTCATACTGTTTTCTATAGTGGCTGTACCAGTTTACATTTCCACCAGCATTGTATGAAAGTTTCTTTTTCTCCACAACCTCCAACATTTGTTATTACTTGTCTTGTTGATAACTGCCGTCCTAGGAGGTGTGATGTCTCATCTCATTGTGGTTTAATTTGCATTTCCCTCATAGCTAGTGAGATTGAGCATCTTTTCATATAGAGGTTGGCCATGTGTATGTCTTCTTGGGAGAAGTGTCTGTTCAGGTCCTCTGTGAATTTTAAAATTTGGATTGTTTGTTTTTCAGTTGTTGAATTACTTGTGTTCTTTATATATATTGGATATTAATCCTTTATCAGAGGTGTTGTTTGCAAGTATCTTTTCCCATTTGGTTGGTTGCCTTTTTGCTCTGTGATGGTTTCTTTTGCTGTGCAGAAGCTTTTAAGTTGGATATAGTCTCATTCATTAATTTTTGCTTTTACTTCCTTTGCCTTTGGAGTCAAATTTATAAAATCCTCCCGAGACCTATGTTTTAAGTTTGGTACCTATGTTTTCTTCTATGTATTTATTGTTTAAGGTCTCATATTTAGGCCTTTTCCATTTTGACTTAATTTTTGTACATGGTGACAAATAGAGTCTCGTCTAGTTTCATTCTTTTGCATGTAGCTTTCCAGTTTTCCTAGTCCCATTTCTTGAAGAGGCATTCTTTTCTGCATTGTAAGATTTTGGCTCCTTTGTTGAAAATTATTTTCCCATATACATGTGGGTTTATTTCTGGGTCTTCAGTTCTGTTCCATTAATCAGTGTGTCTGTATTTCTGCCAATACATACTGTTTTAATTATTGTCGCTTTGTAATATAATTTGAAGTCAGGGAGTGTGATACATATTGGTTTGTTCTTTTTTCTTAGTATTGCTTTGGCTATTTGGGAGTATTTGTGGTTCCATACCAATTTGATGATTTTCTGTTCTATTTCTTTAAAAAATGTCATTGGAATTATGATGGGAATTGCATTAAATTTGTATATTGCTTTGTGTAATATGGCCATTTTATCTATGTAGATTCTTCCAATCCATGAACATGGAATATCTTTCCATTTCTTTGTGTCTTCTTTAATTTCTTTTAATAATGGCTTGTAGTTTTTAGTGTATAGGTCCTTCACATCCTTTGTTGTGTTTGTTCCTAGATGTTTTTTTTTCTTTTTTCTTTTTTGCAGTTACAAAAGGAATTGTTATTTTTTCATTTCTATTTCTGCAATTTCATTGTTGATATATAGGAACACAATCCATTTTTGTATATTGATGTTCTATCCTGCAATTTTACTGTAATTGTTTCTAATAAATACACTTAAAGCTAAAATTTTTGTAATTACTGTTTTAGCTGCATCTCATAAGCTTTAAAGTACAGTATGTAATTATTCTCTTCCCCTAAATATTCATCAATTTCTATTATATCTTATTTGATCCAAGAGTTATTTAAATCTACATTCTCCAATTGCCAAACATGGTATTTTATTTGTTTATATTTTAATTACATCGTGGTCAGGAAATATGGTCTATGTTATTTCAAGCCTATGCAATTTTTAGAGCATTTCTTTAGGGAAAAATGTAACACCAATATTAGTAAGCCTTCCCTATGTATTTGAAGACGACTGACTGAAATTTTATGAAGTAGTTACACGTGTGCATTAGATCAAGCATATTAATAATCAGGTTGCTTCAATCTTCTGTGTTCTTTTTGCATTTGTATTTGCCTGTTCTAGCAACGACTGAGAAATGAGTGTTAAACCTGTCATCATAAAGGGAGATTTGTCCACATTCTTTAACTCCATTTGGAAATGAGATGCCTCTTTATGTGGTACATAGAAATATAAAGCCATGTTTGATCTTGATGAGCAGGGCTTTGTAGCTATGCTCTGAACACACCATTGAAATTTAACTTGCCTTCCCACTCAACGTCCTTTTTATTTAATCTCTGGCATTCTTTCTTACATAAATGAATATCTCATATATATATTTTAAATATTTTATTGCTCTTTAGAGAGATAGAAAAGGTGAGAGAGAGAGAGAAACATCAATCGGCTACCTCCTGCATGCTCCTGCCCTGCCCCTCCCCAGAGGATTGAGCCTGTAACCCAGGTATGTGCCCTGATGGGGAATCGAACCAACTACCTCTCAGTGCATGGACAGATCCCTACCAACTGAGCCAGACTGGCCAGGGTACTATCTCATATATTTTATAATTTACAAATGTATGCCTTTTTGTTTATTTTCAATGCCTTCAAGGAATATTGGAAGATCCAAAAAACAAGAGTCTTTCCTTGCTAGTATTTAGTGTTGTATCCAAGTGCCTAAAACACTGCCTGGCTCATTACAGGCTCTCAATAAATATTGAATGCAAAGTCTATTCACTTGCTATTTTGTTCCTGTTGCTTTAGAATTTGATTGCTATATTTGCCTGTACTTCTGCTTTCAACCTTTCTCTGCTTTCATGCTTTATTTTTAAATTTTTTTGCAACCCACTGAAAAATGGTTGTTTTTTTTTTTTCATTGTTGTGAATCCTCACTCAAGGATATTTTTTCCATTGATTTCCAGAGATTGTGGAAGAAAGAGATGAGGTTGGCAGAGGGAGACAGAGAGAGAGAGAAACATCCATGTGAGAGAAACACAGGACTGGTTGCCTTCCGCATGCGCCCCTATCAGGGCTGGGTTTCAAATCTGCATGGTAGGTACATGCCCTTGACCATGAACAAACCCTTGGCCCTTCGATCCACAGGCTGACACTCTAACCACTGAGTCAAATTGGCAGAGCATGTGTTTTTGGTTAAACTAAATAAAACCTTGGGGCATTAATCATAATTATAGTTTCTGGTCTATTTGAATGTATATCTAAAATATATGTTCTGCTTTCTGCCTGTCCAACCTGTTCCATAATTTATATTTTCCTAAGTCAACCAATCAGGTAAAATGTGACCTAATGGACTCTGTGTTGGATCTGATACTGAGCCACCCATTTTCAAACAGAAACAAAGTCCAAAACCAAGGTAAAGTTCAAACCAACAAGTACTCTCAAACCAGTCCTCTGGTCTTAGTATCCTATCTCACACCAAGCAATACCTCAAATGACCTTTACAAGTCCAAATGGGACAGATCCAAATGGCAAAGATAAAAAATTCCCTGTGTGCACACCTGTTCAACTCACCCAGTCTTGGGGCTCATCAGCTCCCCCAATGACCATTAAGGAGCAGGGAGAGTCGCTGAGATAAGAAACTCCCAGCAGATATGCTCAGCGGTTATACTGGAGCCAGAATGTCTTAAGGTCAGAGTCTGCTTCTTATGATGTTAGTTCCTAGAAATCTAGAATGAACAGGCTATTTATCGGCAGTCACATGTTAGTGTCCAGGTCATCATTTAGAGAAATAACGTTAAAATAATGGTGAGGTGGGTTACAAGATGAGTGGAGACCACAGCAGGGACCAGAGGCCAAAGTTAGGATCTTTATTCTTCTCTCTAGACGGAAGGGAGCTAGTGACACACATGATGCCAGTGACAATAAAAAAGCAGAAACCAAACGAGTCAGACTCAGCTTGACCCACCCGTAGAGAACTTCTTGGTCTGCCTGGAGAACGAACCAAGGAACCAAAGAGCAGGTCAGATCTCATCACCAGGGCCAAAAGGGAGAGAGGACAGTCTGTTTCCTGTGTTTCAAAAGTAAAAAATAATGGCAGGAAGTGGTCTCACATTCTGAAAGAGACCAAGCCCTTTGCTTTTTGTGAGAAGGACGTACGTTAGGAAGTGCCACATAAAGTTCTGGGTTTAAGTTCTTCCTCTTTCCAGAAGGACAACAGTCAGCTTGGTGCAGTAATGCCCAGGGCTGCTGGTGGGACCCCTCCCTGTGATTCCAAAGTCTCCAGTAAAAAGTTAAAGGCTACACAATGTTTCGTACACGTTGTTATTGTGGAAACCAGCTAAAGGAGTGAATTTCAAGTGTACATGACACAGGGTATAATGGACAGAGGACAGCAGCACATGACTAGAGGGAAGCAAGAGGAAGTGACCTCAGGAAGTTCCCCAAAAGAACAAGTGAGATGTGGGACTCTCTGTGTGGTAGAAATGTACGTGGAGCCAAGTTCCAGCAAATCTCCAAAGGGTAGGCTGACAAATACTCAGTGAGTGCTGGTGTACACCAGCAATTTGGTACACAGCGGTGAGCAAGGAGGAGACCCTCCACCCACTATGCTGGCAGCAGATGTTAGTACTCTGAGACAACAAGAATTCACAATGCAAGATAATAAATTAACACTTTGTCCTGGGCACACCCAGCACCAGGCAGTGTGAGTGCTATTGATGTCTCGGGTGGGAGAGGAACGCTTCCACAAGACGCTCAGACACCAGGGGCGTTCTCCCTGGATTGTTCAGCTACCTGGATCCTGGGTTGTAAACATGCACCGTGGTGTCCCGCGGTGTTCTCTGCCTCCCAGGGAAGGGCCTGCAGACATTCCTATCGTCCCTTCTCGGACAGGTGCAGGTTCAGGCCCGCCGATGGAGGCAGTCTCGCGAGATGTGGACCGAGGACGAGAAGGGCGCCGTCAGCTGGCCGTCTCTGCGTACAGACAACAGTGTGCTTCCCTCCGACTGACGCCCGCATCGACTCCCGTTTTCCGCATCAGGGACTCTGGACAAGTGGAGGGAGAGGAAACCTTTCTGGAAACAATTGAGACAAAACAGAGGCAGCTTCCAGAAGTGGAGAAGACATGGTCCAGCCCTTCTGGGGCAGAAACACTGAGAGCAGAGTCTTGAGCGGATGTTTGCATCAGGAGGGATTTGTGCCCTAAAAGGTCTGAGCCGGCAGGAGATCACATCCACAACGCAAGGCCAGTGTAGAGCAAAACGGCTTTATTGCATGCACCTGGGTGCAGGCGGGCCAAGCTGAAAAGAGCTCAGCAGAGAACTCTTTTGTTTTCTTGCTCATATAGACACAAACTACAGAAACTACATTAAGAAACCCCTACATTCTCTTGGCGCCACTTTTTGGTGCCAGGGCTGATACAAGCTGTCTCAGAGGTAAGGGAGGAATCTGCTTCAGCAGAGGTCAAGGCCAACATTAATATTTTTCTTTTTATGGTCCCTCCAAGTTTTCCAAGGCCACCATTAACCCCTTATCTTTATGTTTTCTCTGGGTTTCAGTCCCAGGATTTTTTTAGAAAAGTGCTTGGGTGTTTATGTGCAGCAATAACTGGTCAGAATGAAGTTTAATTCAGTTAAAACATTATTAACCCTTCATTCCCACCTTATAATGATAAAAAATGGGAAAAGGGGCGAAGTGTCTCTGTGTCTACTTCCTGCGGGTGTGGGGTCGTGGTGGACTCCTAAAAAGAATGTGTTAGATAACTTCTTGGGGAATGGAGTGATAGGGTCCTTTTACCTGAGCTAGAACAAATTGTCCAACCATCTGGTTGACTAACATTTGCAGTCGATATTGTATAAACCTAGTAATTAGGCGCAAGAGGCAGGGTTCGACAAGCAATAATAAGAAGGCTAATACTAGGGGCCCTGTGAAGGGGAGCAGCCAGGTTAGTGTAGGCAAGGCTGCCTCTATACGTGTCCAGACAGATTGGGCTAGGTGATCCTGACTGAATTCCTTTAGCCACTGAGCATTGTCTAGAATTCACCATGCCTCTCCTCAACCTGGCCGATGTGTTAACATAGGCCCTTACATCCTATGTAAGCAACAAGATGTATTTGCTATCATGTATATATCTCCTTTTTTAGCTAGTAAATAATCTAGTGCCATGCGATTATCTATTACCATGCAGGCAAGAGAGTCAAGGGATTTTGAAAGAAGCTTGAAATTTTCACCTGTATCTCTACCTATATTTGCCATGGTGGCGGTTATGTTTTCTGCTGTTATGGCATTATAAGTAATTCCTCCCACAAGGCCCCCAGTGGTAATTGCAGCTGTGACTTCTGTTATGAGCAGTCTGACTTCTCTTTTTGCCCTATGATGGCTTCTGGGCTCAGGGCCTGATGAGGTTGAATTAGGGATGAAGGAATGGATTAGGGTATTGGCTATTAGGGTATATCCTACTGCCCATAAGCCCCCTGTTTTTCTGGGTTTAGGCATTGAATAGCAATTCCTCTCCTGGGGGCAGAAATCTTTAGTGCACCTGAAAACATCATTCCCGCTGGTAGGCAAAGCAGCCCAGTCGTATTTGGGCCTAGGGAGGTGTTTGATAGACCCACAGTGAGGCTCGAATGATTAATCCATGATAGAGGGAGGAGAGGGCTAGTGCCACGGGCAGAACTGCACCCTGGACAGCGGCTAATTTCTCTAGGATGATTTTCTTGGTATTGCATCAAGTCTCTCTGAGCTTGCACATATAAATTTTCATTGCAGGGGCTAGGCCTATTATGAATAGTTAGTTTACAGACACCCCTTGTAAGGTTATAGTGAGAGATATTATACGTGGTGTCCACTTTTACAGTTTGTATTTGTACTGAGAATCAAGATCAAGTGAGCTTTTGTCCTTTTGCTCCATGGGAGGTTTCTGTCCTCCCTGAGCTCGCCTTAGGACACCTGCGTTTATTGATTGACAGGTGTACCACCCCAGTCAAACTCCTCACCTAGCACTTTCTCCAGAGCAGGTGACACCCAGCCAGTACAGCCAAGTGCTTGGAGCCAGAAGCGAGAGCCCCTCAGGGCTCGCACCCCCACCCCCACGTCAGCCTCTGCCTCACTGGGTCAGTGAAAAAACAATAAGAGTAGTGGTATTTCACCAGAAGCCCACAAGGCCAGTGGACCCCACCCTGCCCCCTCAAGGGGACGGAGGGCCGCCAGGGAGTTTATGTTAGGAGAGGAAGCAGATTCTTGGAGCAGACAAAGTAAAGAATGAGAGTGGTTGGTGGGGAGAGAAGGAGTAAAGGTTAAAGTAGCATGGAGTTTAGAAAGAATGTGCCGCCCCAACAAGGAGTAGGGCAGGCTGGTAACGCAAGAAAAGAGTGGAGAAAGATATCAGGGCCTAAAGAGCAAGTGAGTGTCTGGGTTGCCCTGGGTTGCAATATTTGGCCGTCAATTCCCACAATTGAGTGTCAAAGAGGTCCCCTGAACTCGGGGAGGGCAGAGTAGGTTGCCCGGTATCACTTAAACATGAAATTGGCCTACCTGCTACCATCAGAGTTCCCCGAGGTTCGGAGTTCGAGATGATGGTCGGGGCGTCCATTCCTGGGCACCTTCAGTCTTCAGCCATGAGGCCAATCAGATCAAGGTCTGGACTGCCTGATCCGCCAGCCAGAGGAAGGGATGAGGACCGACTCTGCACAGTCTGTCCGCAGTCCGACTTCCAGTGGGGCCCTCCACGTTGAGGACATGGCTTAGGCGGTGGTGGGGGGTTGGGGCATTGTCTCACCCAATGGCCAGTCTGATTACACCTAAAGAGGGACCTGGGGGTCCGCTCTGCTGATCCTGGTGGGTGCCCTTCTTCTGTCCACTGAAGGGGGTTTGCTGACCCCTTTGATTAGTGGGGGCTCTGGTGGCCGAGGCAAGCATTTGGAATTCTGCTATTCTTTGCTGTTTAGCCTCTTCATCACGATTACTGAACACTTTAAAGGCTAAATTTAGAAGTTTCATTTTGGGGTTTGAGGGCCATCTTCAAGTTTTTGTCTGGGGCCGACTGAGAGAGAAATCTCAGGTTTAAAATGACAGTCCCTTCTGGGCTAGTGGGATCGAAGTTAGTGTATCTTCTCGTAGCCTGTGTAAGGCGGGATAGAAAGGTTGCTATCCTGGATTATTTCAGAGTGAAGGATCCTAGTGTTTTATTCATTTGGGACAAATCTGAGAGAGAGAAGGGGACATGAACTCTGATAGTCCCTTCAGCTCCCGCTGCTTCCCTCGGAGGCATTCTAAAACGGGGGCCGAGGTGGAGGACTGATAGGGACCAGAGATGGGTCCCCATCACATGCGTGAGGGAGTTGGAGCCGGAGGAGGAGGCTCAGGGTGGGTGGGGCCCACAGAGGGGGCCGGAGGAGGAGGCCCTGCCGGAGGGGCTGAGGGAGGAGGTGGTGGAGTGAGATCGCTGGGGCAAAGGAGGAAACAGGAGAAGTTAGCGCACTGTCTTCAGAGGGAGGTTTGAGAGGATTAGAGTGCAGCAGGAAGATTTGGGAGGGGGAGTAAGAGTCACATACAGAGGGTTGTGTTGTGAGTGCAAAGTGCCTGGATGTAAGGAACCTCAGACCATTTCCTTGCCTTTGACAGAAATTGTCTATGTTGGTAGAATGTTGAAAGTGTCATTTCAGGCTATTATGACCCATTGTACTGAGGCCATGGAGTGTTGCAGTAAAAAATGAGTCTGAGCGAGCCCTAGGATCTGTAGATGTTTTAGGAGACATCCTAGGGGTGTTGTCTCATGTTGCAGTGTGAGATGTCACAGCCTAGTGGTCCAACGGACACACTAGAGGAAGAAGAAGGCGTCCCCCATTCTCCCCTAGAGTATAGAGACATGCAAATCACCTATACCAGGTGTCCTCAGATATATGGTGAGCTGAGGGAACCTGGTTCCCGAGGAGCGTGTCCCGACCAGCACTGGATTTCAAGAGGGACAATCACACAGACATGACCGAGAGACCTGGCTCTCATGTCCCAGATGGCAGATAAGGAGACAGCCCAGAGAATCAGACTGGTAGGCAAAAACACTCACCAGTGAATTAGTGGCCGGTGTTGATGCTGGGTTGAAAGGAAAGGTTGGAGGTCCAGTATCCGGCTGAGGCTGTCATCGATCCCAGTCCAACAGGGGACCCAGAGGACTTCAGGGGCCCTCGGTTGCCCCCTATGTGGGATCCTCACAGACCTCCTGGGTTTTGGCACCAAATAAAAGGTCTGAGCCGGCAGGAGATCACATCCACAACGCAAGGCCAGTGTAGAGCAAAATGGCTTTATTGCATGCGCCTGGGTGCAGGTGGGCCAAGCCAAAAAGAGCTCAGCAGCGAACCTTTTTTGTTTTCTGGCTCATATAGACACAAACTACAGAAACTACAAAAAAACTACATTAAAAAAAACCCACATTCTCTTGGCGCCGCTTTTTGATGCCAGGGCTGATACAAGCTGTCTCAGAGGTAAGGGAGGAATCTGCTTCAGCAGAGGTCAAGGCCATCATTAATCTTTTTCTTTTTATGGTCCTTCCAAGTTTTCCAAGGCCACCATTAACCCCTTATCTTTATGTTTTCTCTGGGTTTCAGTCCCAGGATATTTTCAGAAAACTGCTCGGGTGTTTATGTGCAGGAATAACTGGTCAGAATGGAGTTCAATTTAGTTAAAACATTATTAATCCTTTCATGCCCAATATCAATGGGAATTCTCATCTGACATGTTTAAAAGATTTGCAGATATCTACATCACCAATCTGCATCCCCCACTGAGTTTATGACATGTCTTCAAAGATTTGGGAATGCTTTAAGACATACAATATTAGTTAGGCAGGGTCTTACATCACATTTCTCTTATTTCTCTAAAAAACTACTTGCAATTTTAAAAATTTTATATCAATTAATCTTTGATATTATTAAAATTGTCTTGCCTCCTAATGGCATTTGTTTGGTACCTACCTGGGATGTCTTTCATATTCTGTAACATTCAAAAAGTTTTGTCTTTCCTAAGGTTTTCCAACATATTTTCCATGACCAAAGTAATAGTTTCATTGACCATCTCTCCATCTAAAAAAGAGGGTTTTGGGTTTTTTTTGTGCAAAATTATTGAATCTATGCTGTAGCTGGCCTAAGTTACAAGTTCAGATCCTGTTAAAATTTGTTTAGGATCCTTTTGTTGGACATTTAACTCTAGCTACAGCAACTAGTTTTGTTGATTCTAGTTTTGATTGTGGAGGACGTGTTTTATCAGACTCCCAACATCTCTTACAGCTTCTGTGACTTTGCTGTGCCCCTGGAACTACAATCTCTATTGTCATGAATGCTGTGATCAATCTTCTTCCAGTCTTCATGCCTCTATTTTAAAGTTAAAACTTTGTTCATACTTATTTTAAAACTAAAAATTAATTTAATTACATTTTACTAAAAGAATAATCAGACTTTAAAGTGAATCACCAATGCCAGTGTAGATAGGTGTCACCGTAACTCATGCTGTTTCCAGAAAGTATTCAAATAACAGTAACAGGACCATTCAGACGCAGCCAGTCCATTGGTGTTGACTAATCGGTGACGGCTCCTGTGGGACTGGAACGGCACCTGGCCATCGGGCAATGACACGTGATGCAGCACTCAGCCCACACGCATTTCTACCGGAACGACAAAGCTGTGTTTCCTGGTGAAGTATTTGATACCACTCCAGTTGTAACATTTCCGTTAAAATTAGTCACAGGTAGATAAAGTGTGAAGTTCCGTTTCTAGGGTACACCAGCTACACTTCAAGTGCTCGGTAGCCCTCCGTGGCTGGTGGCTACCATATTGGATGCTGCAATTCCTAGAACATACTCAAATATTTGGAAATTAAATCCATACTTCTAAATAATCCATGAGTGAAAACAGACATCACAAAGATTATAGAAAATGTTGCAGACTGCATGATAGTGAAAATGGAATATACAAAAACTTGTGAGATGTGGATAAACATGCATAGAGGGAAATTTTATAGCTTTCTAGCCTTATGGTAGAAAGAAGAATTTTCAATAGTTTAAAGGATCTTGTAGGTGATAAGCTGGTAGAGATTCTGGATGTCATCATCTTCTCCTGAAAGACACTGAGTTTGTTTGTCACTTGAGCTGGCACTTCAACCACAGGCGCATCCCCTTGACCTTGGGAAGGCTGGATTTAGATGTCATTGGCCAGGGACTACTCCAATTCTGCTCTTCCTTTAGGCAAATCCCTTACCTGATGTGCTTTCACTCCTACAAGGACCCTCTGGGATTTCATTGGAATACGTGGTGGACTGGGGTCTCCAGTTCTGTCCTTACTGCTGTGGCCCTGCTGACTCTCTGAGTTACTCTTCCTGCCCTCCAGACAGTTTCCTCCTCCACACTGGAAGGTTCAAATCCTGGCTCAGCCAAAGATCAGAGGGGCGGTTACATGCACACTCTCTAAAGCCCCACCCCCTCTGAGGCTCTGTTTTTTTTGGGGTGTTCCCCATCCATTTCTACCTGCTCCACCTTCCCCGGACTCCACCCACCCTCTCCCTGGATGCTGTGAATTTCTGCCTGAGGCTATTCCTGTGTCCACAGGGCAGGAAGTGCTCTCAGGGGAAAACCACACACGTGGCAGCAGTGTGGCCCCTTATCGTGACCACAGGAATTGACTAAGGATCGAGTCCCCAAGTGTCTGTCTGTGGTCACGTCCCAGGGCCTTCAAACTGTGGCTTTACAATGATTGTTTTCTATTGTCTCCATAGCTCATCAGTGTTACTCCAGGAGAACTGGGAGCTGGAACGCTCCGTGAGACTCATCAGCTGACTTGATCGCCAAGGAGGGAAGCAGCCTGTCCTCACTGGGCCTTCAAACTGCACAAATCCCCGTGTCCCATGCTTTCCTCCAGTGTTGAGACAGTTTTGGACAATAACACATTCTAAAGGTCACTATTTTCACAGCCTGGGCCAAGACAACCCTCCCCCAAGCGTGGCCCGCCCACACCACGTCTTCCTTCCTGAACACAGGCCCTGGAGTTTGCAGCCCTGCCCGCAGCCGCCTTCCCCGCTCGACCACAGTGGACAGCGTCTGTCCCTCCTCCTGAAAGGCTGTGGGGGCATCTTCCCTGACTGTAGTGATGAAGGAGAGCAAGCACCATGTTTGATGTAATTAAAAACAACTCCCTGAGAATTTCTAAGGAATGACATGTTTTGAGTGACTTGGCATTTAGAATCACCGATTGGGTGTCATTTGGCGAAACGCTTGTATTTTCTATCATGAAATGAGTTACGCTAACAGTAAAACAACCACACAAACTGAAGACTTTATCTTGTTATCCTCATGGAAGTGCAGGCGGTTTTCAGTTACTCAGTAGCTCCGGAGCGGGGAGTCCGCTCGCTTAGGAGCAGGACCTCGGTGCACGTGTCCGTGAGTGAAGCTTTCACAGTCTCCCACGAAACACAGACATGACGCGATTCCAACTGCATGGCACTGAGGTTCTTTCCGGAAAACCAAACAAGTGATTTTCATTTTCACATAGGGGAGCAAATGCCCGAGAATAACACAGGAAATACCTAGTGAGGAAATCACAGCCACTGTACATGAAAATCAATATTCTATTCATAAGGAGTAGAAAATCCCGCCATGGGTCGTGGGGAGTATGCTCACGGAATAGTGCTAACTGCTGAGTTTCGGTCCCGGGAAGGGAAGTGCTGATGTGAGGACCCGTCTGGCTAAGGGCTCTCTTCAGTGGCCACCAAAGTCAGTCTCTGTCCTGCCTTCAGACCCTTGTCTGTGTTTCATCAAAGGATCTTGCTGGCTTCCTTGGGCGCCCCCTGTGCCTGGGAAAGGTGGGTGCCAGGGCCTCCGGACTGGGAGACCAGGGTGCTGCTGGGGCCTGTGACCACAGAGGATCTCTGCCCAGCCGGTGAGCACCCCGACAGGCCTGAGGCTGCGTTTCTGATTTCTGATTGTCCCCCAGCACTGTCATCCCCACCCTGAAGAAGGTAGCTGGGGACCCTCTGCCACATGGCTTGAAGAAAGGAAAAGAGGGGTCTGTCAGGGGCACTTCCCCTGTTCCCTCCTATCCTGTTTCCATCAGTTGGTCAGACTCCCCAGTCGGTGTCTTTGGGACATGGCACCTCCCTGCTGGACGCTGAGACTGGAACAACATCCGCTGTCCTCTGGTCCCAGTCCCCGTCGCTTCCTATGGCCCTGTGCGCAGGAGCGGGCCCCCGACAGTCCATGTGCTGCAGAGTTCTCCCCACACCAGCAGGCTGCCCCTGCCTTTCCTCACCCACGGTCCACCTCTGCAGCTTCCCTTTCTTCTCTGCCCCCTCCATTCCACACGCACACATACCTTCCTGGGGAACCCCACTACACACCCGGACCCTGCCCCCAGGCATGCTGTCCCCCACTGTCAAGTGAGAGGGGAAAGGTTGTGAGTAAGGCGGAGACAGGGTGGAACATCACCTTTGCTTTTTTTTTTTTACAACCCACCATAAGTTTAGAATACGTGTCTGAATAAAATAAGGAATTCTCCTACCAGCGTTTAATATAACATGTCTCTTCCCTCAACGGGTAATATCACAGTCCACTCACCTTCCTTCCTGCAAACACCTACCCTCCCCCCAAAGATTTCAGGATGGAGTCCAGTTAGGTTATCATTTACCTCCATGATTAATAATCAACAACAGAAAAGAAATCATTTTGCTTTGGATTTTATTTATCTAGAAGCACGGGGAGAACAGGAATGGCATGTCTGATGCCAGGAAGAGAAATTAAAACCGAATCTAAGGAAATGCAATTAAGTCTCTCAGAAACAAACGCAGAGATGATCAGTTTGGAAAAAAGGAGCCGATTACGGAAGTCAGCTGAAAAGGCTCAGCGTCCCTGAGTAACAAAGAAGTTAATTAAAACAGCAAGAATAATCAAAATGCATATCACAAGAAAAACATATAACATAGTCTTAGAAATCATGCACTTTTTGACTCCGAGGAGCACCCTGGACACCTGGTGATGCTCGGTCTCCTTCAGGTCTCGCTTTTGCCTCTCCACGTGCTCTCGCACCTTGGCCAGGTAGCGCCTGTGCTCCTCCCCGTGGGCGCCGAGCTCGTGCCCCTGCAGCAGCATCTGGGCTTCGAAGTAGAGGTCGTTTCTGTAGAAGGCGCCCTGGTGCTCCCTCTCCAGGCTCTCGACCACCACCATCAGGGCCTCCAGCTGCCCCCTCTGCTCCTCCGCGGTGCCCCGGTTGTTGAAGCCGCAGTACCTCCGCCCGCACTCCCGGACCAGGCTCCGCAGGCTGCAGTTGTCAGTGCTGCGTACGTACTCATCCAAGGACTCGCCGGTTAAGTCCTCCTTGTGGGTGAAGACGACCACCACATGTCTCATGGCTCCTGTCCCAAAGACCTCCTTCACCCTGCTCACTGCCTCCGTGTCCTGGGCAGTGAACCGGCCCAGCTGTGTCACAAACAGCAGCACGTGGGGCCCCGGGACTGAGTGCAGGTAGCAGTCCCCGATGTCCTCGTACATCTCTTGGCCCTGGGCCTTTGCCTCAAAGATGGGGGGCGTGTCCACCACCAGGATGTTCCTCCCGTTCCACGTGCCCTTGGCAGCCTGGCACTTCCTGGTCACAGCCTGGGCCCCCAGCTTGGACTCAAACACGGGCTGGCAGAGGATGCTGTTCCCGGTGGCACTTTTCCCGCAGCCGGATCTGCCCACCAGGACGAGCCTCAGGGGGGACGATGGTGCAAACCGGTTATCTTCTGCCATGTCTGTAAAGATACATGTGTTTCGTGTTAAGTCAGTGAGGCTTCACATTTGTCGGTCATGGACCCTCATGGCATCTCATGAAAGCCATGGACTTTCCTCCCAACAGTCATATCTAAATACATACAAAGTTTACCGACAACTTTAGGAGGTTCTTGGGTCACAGGCAGCCCACAGGAAGCCCACGTTGGACCCAGAGCCCAGAGTAAGAACTGCTGCACTGAGGAGGATGCTCCAGGTCCCTCCTGGGCACCAGGGAAGACAGTCTTTCTGAACGAAAAGCGGCTCCTGTGTGTTTCCAGGGATGGTGCCTAGGCCAGTGTCATGCTGAATAAACGTGCGCTTAGAAGGAGGCAGAGGATGAGAAGTCACAAATGGGAAAATCCTACCCCCTTTTCACCCACAAATTCCCAGGCACACTTGTACAGAGGTGCCCAACACCTTCACCTAAACCTTGGGAGGAGCGGGAATCTCAGCTGGGACCTCCCACCAAGGACCGGCTGAGGGTCCCTGGGTCTGCTCTTTGACAGGGGAGTGGGGTGCTTGAAATTGAGCAGACAGAAAGGTCACAGTTAATGTCAAGGGGAAAGTCCCGGAGATGAGCGGGATAGGTGGCTGAAGAGGACAGGAGTGTAAGACCACTAGACGTGCACGTGTTGGAAAGGTCATCCACGTGTCTGCTTGGATGACAGGACGTTAACAGCAGTGGTGTTGGGGAGGGCGACCCTGAGCCCAGAGCTAAAACGTTTGAGGGATGAAGGAAGGAGAGACCCGAGCAGTTCTGGAGTTCCTGTTGCCCACATGGATTCCAAGGTCATTGCCGGCTCCTAAAATCTATCACTTTATTTCTCTACTCTGTGTTGGTTCTCTGTTTTCTGCAATGTTCGGGAATATTCCGTAGTAAATATGATTACTAAATCTCTCTGGGGAACTTTTCCATGTTTCAGCTGAGAGTGGACAAGGAAGGAGAAAATTTATTCATAATTCAGTTTCTCCCACTCCAGACTTGGTTTCATTTGCACATCTCCCACACCATGTGCTCGGAGAGCATCGAGCTGTGGGGTCGGGTGGGGCTGAGATGGTGCCGGGGGGTAAACAGCAAGTGAGCACTGTCTTCTGTTCTTCAGTTTAAAGTCACTGCTTCTGTCCCTGCGTGAGGGGAGGGGCCGGTGCCTCTAGAGGACTTGGAGGCTGTCTTACCTTCAGCCATAGTTCCATATGTGGTCTTTGGAAGTCCTTCCATTCTCTTCTGGAATAGAAACAGGAAAAGCATAAGAAGCCAGTGTCCACATGGGAGTTGGTAAGGCCTGAGGGCACCTGCAGTTCCGACTCCTAATAAGCACGCACTCTCCACGGAGGAGCCGTTTTCACTGCTAATGTCCCCACACACATGATACTTGCAAACGCCAACAAACAGCTTGAAGCCAACCAGGCTGTGCTAACACAATGCATGATGGTTTTGTTCTCAGTTTGCAGGAAATATTTTAAAACAAATCACTTGCTTATGTTCTTGTTTCAAAGCAGGTGCTGCAAACTAACCCACATCCTCCATAGCTCTGTAATCACCTGCCACCATCGCTCTGGGACAGACAGCCCATCGCACTAGATACTGCCAGAGATGACCTCGGGAGCACTGTGCTAATTCTTGCCGATACCAGCCACGTGTGAAAATTCCCTGAAACTGCACTTGCACTTGGGGATATTCTACTTTTAACTTCTAGTCACCCTCATGGGCATACAGGAGGATGTCTTCATTGATTTACACTCGCCTTTTACTGATTACCACTGAATTAAAAAAGGATTTTCATAGTTTTGTTGCTATTCGGGTTGCTTCTGTTATACAGAAATAATGTTTGTACATTTTTGTATTAATTTAATGGGTTTTTTGGCCCTCTTTGGGAAAACCATCCACTTTCCTATTATCAGAATATACTAAGACCACTTCCTTCCTGCCTGCCCCCTCCCTCCCTTCCTTCTTTCCTTCCTTCCTTCCCTCCTTTCTCTTTACCTTTCCTCCAGTTCCCTCCTCCCTCCCTTTTCTTTCTTTCAGCCCAGAGATGAGCATCCCCTCATCACCCTCTCCCATACACTGTGGGAATTACTCTTGACTGTGGGAATTACTCTCTGGCTCTTCCTAAAACTCCTGCAATTCTCCAGCACTTTCCTACTTTAGATGGCTTTCTGTCAGCTTTGGAAACCTCAGGAATATGTTAGTATCAATCTATCGATGTGGGTAGGACGCTATCGACAGTGGTGACCATGGTGATGGTGAACTTCATCTCTGTAATAATCCTCTGAGCGGCCTGTATACCTTTCTAAGTCCTGTCATCTCCATCGTTTTAATTGCTCTCATAAATTAAGATAGGTCTTAAAATTTTGATTAAAACATTAGGAAACTGAGCAACGAATGACCAGTTTGTTCCTCGTGCCCTGAACATGCGTGTGTTTGCCATACAGCTGAGTCCTACATGTGTCGGGGGAAAGGTGTGGGGTGTTTGGGGGAGAACGGGGTGGTTTCCCGAAGGTCAAGGCCAGGAGACAATGTGTACTCAGGGGTCTCCTGTGGAAAGGGTGGCTCACTGTGGGTGGGGTTAAGACTTAAGAGGGTAAACTGAGAAGCATGCCCGCACCTAGCTGGGCACCTGGGGAGGTTCCGTTTTCTCACCTGTCCAGTGGGATGAGCAAACTTCTCCAGCTTCCTGAAACCCTGTGAGTCCCCATGAGGATCCAAGGGGCTAAGCTGGAGGCAACCAGCTGGAAAGCCCGGAGCTCTGCGCTGAGAGCTCGGGGCGGGTGGCACCCACTCCTGTTTCCCCCACTATGGACCCGCTGTGGCCCCTATGCCACCATCATGGTCCCTTCTCCCTGAAGGGTGATCCCAGAAGCAGGGTAACCTGTGTGATCACACCAGCAATCCGCAGCGGTGACTAGGCCGCGGGATCTCAGCCTCCCGTGGTGCCTGGACCCTCCCCGGCGTCCCCTTACCTGGCGCGGCGCTGCGGGCGAGGTGCTGGGCGGCTCCGGAAGGTGCCGAGAGGCCCCGGGAAGGTCTGGGCGGCTCGGAAAGGTGGTGGGCGGCTCGGGATGGTGCACGCGGCCCCGGGAAGGTCTGGGCGGCCCCGGGATGGTGCGCGCGGCCCCGGGATGGTCTGGGCGGCCCCGGGAAGGTCTGGGCGGCCCCGGGATGGTGCGCGCGGCCCCGGGAAGGTCTGGGCGGCCCCGGGATGGTGCGCGCGGCCCCGGGATGGTCTGGGCGGCCCCGGGAAGGTCTGGGCGGCCCCGGGATGGTGCGCGCGGCCCCGGGATGGTCTGGGCGGCCCCGGGAAGGTCTCGGCGGCCCCGGGAAGGTGCTGGGCTGCTCGGGAAGGTGCTGGGCGGCTCCGGGAAAGTGCTGGGCGGGCTCCGGAAGGTGCTGGGCGGCCCCGGGAAGGTGCTGGGCGGGCTCCGAAAGGTGCTGGGCGGGCTCGCGAAGGTGCTGGGCGGCCCCGGGAAGGTGCTGGGCGGCCCCGGGAAAGTGCTGGGCGGCCCCGGGAAGGTGCTGGGCGGCCCCGGGAAGGTGCTGGGAGGGCTCGCGAAGGTGCTGGGCGGCCCAGGGAAGGTCTGGGCGGCCCCGGGAAGTTGCTGGACGGCCTGTGGAAGTATGTGTGCAGCCGGTGATCCGGAAGCCAGGCGGATGCACTTACACAGGAGCCGTGTGGAGGCCGAATATCCCGGACACAGCTGCTGGGAACCAAGGAGGAAGGCGAGTGCCTAGGAGCCCCGTGCCCTCCGCAGATTGTGGCACAGTTGCTGCAAACAGGACCCGCAGCGCCTGGAGACGCGCGCGGTGCGATGTGCTGTGTCCCCTCAGTGGGAGGCTTCCTGTCAGAGCCTGCAAGCCACTGTTTCCTGCCACCCCATTTCCTTTTTATGACTTGTCCAATAAGCACTGTTTGGAGGAAGAGGCTATCTAGGCGTTGAGGGACTACTCCAATTTCAGAAACAACTTCTCCGGGGCTCAGAGCCCCTGTATGGATCCCGCAGGGCTGCCAAGGATGTTAAAAGCTGAGCTTTTTTCCAGCCATGCTTCACAGAGCCCAATTCACTGCAATAGCCATCATTTCTCTCAGCCTCCGCCCCCCACTGCAGCCCACCCTAACCAGCAGTCCACCCAGAGCCTCCCGGGGCCCTTAACCCCAACTGGCCTCCCAGTGCACACCTTTAGGCCCATCCCCTGGGTGACTGCTACAAGGATAACGACTTCCTTTAAGGTGTTCTGCTACATTCAGAAATAGAAATAAGGAAATCCTTAGGTATTGTTTGATTGATTGATTGATTGATTGATCACACAACCTAAGGATGGCATCTGGTTTTCTAGTGGTGTGACCTTGAAGAACTTTCCAGAGCTGGCCCATTCCCTATCAAACCTGATTGTCCAACCATACCAGCCTCTCCTCTCAATGCTCTGCAGCTTCAGCTGCTCCCTCATGGCTCCAGGAGCAGAAAAGAGTTCTTTCTTTCTTTTTTTTTTTTTTTTGCATAAGAACCTAGATAGAATTACATGTGATTTTCCCAAAATCCTACTTCATTTTGGAAAGACAGGAACCATAATGCATGCCAGAAAAACTGGAAACTGTTATTTTTAATATCGCTTTATTTATCTCTCTGTTATTTTTAATATCTCTTTATTTATCTCTTTATTTATTTAATAATTGTATTAGTAAATAAACTGATCTATCAGAAATCAACATTGACATGTATGACCCTGACATTTCTTTCATAAATTATAATAAAAATCTGATAGCGAAGTCAGGTTCGGCTGCCTGCTGCTTTGAAAGCCAGTACTTCAGACACACGTGCTGGTGTAAGGAAAAATGGTTTATTTAAGAGCCTGCAGCCTGAGATGATGGGGGACTCTTGTCCCAAAGACCTTCTTACCAACTGGACAGGGCCAGGGGTTTTTGTAAGGAGGAAGAAGGAAGGAAAAACATAAAAACTAAAAAAAAAAAAAAAAAAAAAGGGAATCCAAAGGATGGGGTTGACAGTGCTCCACTGAGGGGAATAAGTGCAAGCCAACACAGTCTGTTCAGATAACTGGTTGAAGGTCAGCAAATCTCCCAGAACTGAACTGTCTGAAGGTCAGAGTCTGTTTCTTTTGATGTTGGTTCCTAGAATTCTTGAGCAAACAGCCTGCTTATTTGCAGTTGCATGTTAGTTAACAGGTCATGATTTACAGAATGATGTTAAAAGAACGATGGGGTGGGTTACAAATCTACAAGCATCACAAAGGGAGAGACCTGCCCTTGGTGAGAATGAGAAAACTATTGAGGTGGGTCAGTGTCTGCTGTGGTCTGGATGTTGTGTCCACCCAACATTCAAACCTTGAAAACCTACTGCCCAAGGGGATGGTGTTAGGAGGTGTGCCACTGGGAGTCCCTCATGATCGTGATCTGTGCCCTTATAAAGGGCCAGAGAGCTGGCTGGTCCCTCCCACCACTGCGGACACAGCGGGAAGCTGTCAGTCTGCAGCCACGGGAGAGCTCTGCCCAGAACCTCACTGGGCTGCCCCCGCATGCTGGACATCCGCCTCCAGACCGTGAGACACATGTTTCTGTTGTTGCTAAGTCACCTCGTCTGTGCTATTTTTTTTAGAAGCCCCAATGGACTAAGACAGTGTCTAAAATTTTTTTAAATGCTCAAAATAAAAATGGAAGATTTCCTTTTGCCATGAATCCATTTTCTACTAAAAACTATCAGCCATTCCACTATTTTTCAAGAGAGGAAGGATTCATGGAGAAAACTAAACACATTTTAAAGTTAGGCAAATTTATTTTAAACCTTGTACCTATAGTCAAAAGGAAGACTTAACAAACTTAAAAAGTGAACCTTAGGCCTTTGCAAAGTTGCTCATCCTCCATTTTCTGTGTCATTAAAACTGTGTGAAGCTACAGGATTCCTGTGGAATGAAGTTTTAGTTTCTGCTCAGCTCCACAGTTCCTTTCTTGCCAGGTTACGTGCATTTTTGTTTTTATTTTTCCTTAAATCCTCACTGAAAGGTACTTTTTTTCCACTGATTTTTAGACAGTAGAAGGGAGGGAGGGAGAAAGAGAAAAAAACATCCATGAGAGAGAGATGCATCAATTGGTTGCCCCCTGCACACCAGCTGGGAACCTGCAGCCCAGGTACAACCCTGACCAGGAATCCAACCAGCGACCTTAAAGTGTGCAGGCCAATGCTTTAACCAGGAAGCCAACCGGCCAAAGGAAGGTTACCTGCATTTTTAGACCTGCCCTATGGGTGGGCCTCGGTGGGACCCTGACAAGTAACAGGCAAAACAGGACCAGGGCGCCTAACCCTGTGGCCCAGCACAGCCACCAGGCTCCATCCAAGCCCGCTGCTAGCCCAGCGAACAGCGTCCCCCACACTCCCGCGCACAGCTCGCCAGGCTCTTGGCAACCTGGCGCCTCAGCTCCTCTGGGTGCTCTCTGGCCAGCGCGTGAGCCAGGCTGTACACGTCCTTGGAGTAGGGGACGCGTGCGTGGTCCCGCACCAGGCGCTCCACTAGGGCCAGCAGCTCCTGCACCTGGGCCTCCCACTCCCCGCACTCCTCCCCAACGTAGAAGGTGCACACGAGACCCCCTCACTGGGCCACCAGCGCCCACAGCGCGCGATTGTCCCATGACCATGACCTGCAGGAATTGCCCGGCCAGGTCCTCCTTAGGCATGAACAGCAGGATGGTGCGCGACAGCACGTCCTCCCAGAACAGGTCCTTGAGCGCGCGCACGGCCTGCTGGTCCTGCGCAGTGAAGCGGCCCAGCTGAGTCACCAGGAGCAGCGCATGGGGCCCAGGATCGGACAGCAGGTAGCAGCGGGCCCGCTCCTCACACCTCATGACTGTCTTGGGGACCAGGGGGCTGAAAAGGTCCGGGGTGTCCGTGACTTCCACGTGCCACCTGTCCCACCTGCGGCTCCCCACCTCGCAGGCTCTGGTCACCGAGGTGGCTCCGAGCTTGGAGAGGAAGCGCCTCTGGCCCAGGATGCTGTTCCCCGTGGCGCTCTTCCGGGCCCCCGTCCTCCCCACCAGGATGAGCCGCAGCCTGTGCTCCTGCCTGGAGTCTTCCCAACCTGGAGGACAGTGAGCTGTGAGCTTCCAAACCTGAAAGCACCTGAGCCTGGTTACCTGGACCCTGGAGCCCTTTGAGCAAGGAGAGAACAGCGCCTCCCTCTGCTTTTCCAGCCAAACTCTTACTGAGGCCATTGCTCAGAGCATGCTCACCTCCGGGGATCCTCTCCAGCCATGCCTGTCATCTGGCTTCCCCATGGGCACCTGCAGATGCTCACCACCTGGTGGCATTTCTCTAGGGGACGCCCCTTCATGACTCCAGGCGCGACCTCACCTGCATTATCCCCGGTCGTCCACACCGTGTGGAGCTGTCCCTGTTTGAGGCTTCAGTGGCCTGTGCCATACTTGCCCCAGATTCCAGCCCACAGAAGACGGGCAGGAGGGGGCAGCAGGCCTGGGGGTGAAGGGCTGTCTGGACTCCCAGACACTCTGGACTTGACTCACACCCTGCCACCGGCCAGCTGTGCCACCTTGGAAGTTGCTTAATCTAAGTGTTAAACCTTTGTGCAAAATGGGAACAACAGCATAGGGTTGTGTCTCCTGGGGTTGTGGAGGGGATTAGATGAGATCACCTCTTTCCTTCTTCCTTCTCTCCCTCTCTCTCTCCTCCTCTGTCCCCTCCTTAAGCCTGCTGCCTACTAACAAGAAACCTGTGTAACCCTCATCCTGGTTCCCTACCATTCCACCTGCTGACCCACGCTCCCCTCGTGCATGATCTGGTCCCCTCTGCATCCTCTACTGTGGAGATCAGCGTAGGTCTGATCTCACTGTACACTCTGGGAACGGAGGCCCAGTAGTCAAAGAAGTCATATCTCCCAGCTGGGCTGGGGCAGAGTCCCAGCTGAAAGCACATCTCAGGACTCTTGCTGTTTCACCCCAGACACCTCAGAGACCCCTTTGGGGTTGTCTGTTCAGTCCTGAGTCCGCCATTCCTCTCATACCCCAGGGCTCACACCTGGGACAAGTGCGCAGTGCACAGGTGGTGTGACTGTTGAGAGAACAGAATTAAAGACGTGACCTCAGGAGCTTACTTATTATTGTTATTTTATTATATTCAGTAGAGCTTTTATTATCTTTATGATATTCAGTAGAAATCATAGTACTTTAAAGAAGAAAGGGAGTTTCCAGGAACAGAAAACGGGCTTTAGGAAACGCAAATGAGAGGAATTTTATGTTTACAGCTCTTAAAAGGTTTTGCTATTAGATTTCAAAACAAACAGTAACTTTTCAAATAATTTGGTTCATTAATATATTGAGTGATGTTAAGATTTAAATACTTTGCAGAATCTCAAATGTTTGCTGACGTCAGGCACAGAACTTTCAGCGGAGGGCCCTGTGAGGCACCCACTGCATCACCGTGAGGAATCATTCCTGACCTACAGCTGTCATCTCGGAGTCTTGCGTTCCACACCAATCATCTTCCCAGGAATTACAATTAGTTTCCTGAGGCTAATCAACAATAAGCTACAGAACAAGTTGCACATACTACAGAGTAAGCAGTAAAAAATATAGCATAATCTGAGCAATACACAAAATAACAGAATTGGCAATTTGACAAACGACTGAATACAAACGAGAATACACACTAGTATTTTGATCAGGGCTCCTTTGAGGCAATTTTCTTTGGCCTTCATAGTGCGATGTCTCTGAATTGCCATGTGCTTTATAAGACTCTCTTTGAAATCCTTTAATCTTTCCCCTGACTGCTGAGGTCCACATTCTAACCTTGTCACGAGGCTGTACAGTTCATTGGTATAGTGCTCACCCCTTTTCTCCACCCCCAGGCCCTCAATCAAGTCCATTAGCTCCTCCACTTGGTGGACCCGAGCACTCCCTTCCGCTCGGTTATTAAAGGCGCACGCTCGCCCACCACACGCTGCCACCAGCTTGCCTAGGGCTTTATTGTCTGAGTCACGGATGTAATCCATCAAGGAGCCTCCATCGAGGTCTTCCTTGCGGGTGAACAGGACGATTGTGTGTCTCATGGCATCCTCTCCAAAGATCTCCTTCACGCTCTGTGCGGCCTGCTGGTCCTCGGCTGTGAATCGGCCCAGCTGCGTCACCAGGAGCAGCACATGGGGTCCTGGGGCGGAGAGCAGGTAGCACCTCTCCACCTCTGTGCACAGAGCGTCAGTGTGGGCCTTCCCAGAAAACATATCCGGCGTGTCAATAACGACCACCTCTCTCTCGCCCCAGCTGCCCCGACTTTCACTGCAGGTCTTGGTGAAGGTCTGGGCGCACAGCTGGGACTCAAAGGCTCGCTTCCCCAGGATGCTGTTCCCTGTGGCACTTTTACCGGTTCCTGTTTTGCCCACGAGGATGATTCTCAGCTCTGCTCCTCTGGTGGGTTGGCTCTTCCTATGTGGTCCTGTTAAGAGCCAGTGTACTGTGTTAGCATTACACTGATCATGCAAAGGAATAGTTTGTTTTGTAGTTCCTAGCCATATCTCTACGTCTCGGCTTTGCTGGTCTCTGGGTGGGGGAACCTGAAAGGCTGGGGAAGCTGATCACTCACCCTGCTCTCCCTTTCCCAGCAAGGGCACTCTTCCTAGCTGGGGTCCCCCTTGGCGCTGAGCAGTGCCAGCCTCGGGCACGGTGCAGGCACAGTGAAGGTCTGCCTTCTTCCCTCCTTTGTGCGCAGGTGTTCTGGGGCTACTTGTTCCACAGTGTTGCTAAGTTTCTTAGGTGGAGTCCCAATTCCCCCGGAGCTGTTTGTGGGTGGATAGCTGTCTAATTGCTGATCTTCGAGGGGGAAACAGAGGCTGGGGTTCCTACTCCACCTCTGGGTGACGTCCCTCCTTAGCACTGATACTTCCTAGTGACTGTGATGAAGAAAGAGCTCACACATTTCCCCGCAACATGTGTCGGACTTCAAACCAAAGCTGAAGAGGTCATGAGCCTGTATCTCATCTCTGCCCTAAAAGATCCTTTTCTAGTTGTTTTTTTTAAAAACCTTTATTGTTGAAAGTATTACAGATGTTCCCATTTTCCTCCCATTGACCCCCTCCTACCCATGCCCAGCCCCCTCCTGCCTTCCCTACACTCCAGTGGAATATTTTTATGAGCAACAGTTAGTCTAAACCCTGGCCGGTTTGGCTCAGTGGTTAGAGCATCGGCTGCAGACCAAAGAGTCACGGGTTCGATTACGGTCAAGGGCACGTGCCTCGGTTTCAGTACATCCCCGGCCCTGGTGGAGGTCATGCGGGAGGCAACCAGTCCATATGTCTCTCTCACATCGATGTTTCTCTTTCCCTTTCTCTACCTCTTTGTCTCTCCCACTCAGTCTGAAGATAAATAGAAAAATATCTTCAGGTGAGGATTTAAAAAATATATATTAAAAAAAAAAAAGGAGTGAGTCTCACATTATGGGAAAAGATACTCTCACAATATATTGCATGTGTGAAATAGCAGCTAACCAACACCTTATCAAACGAAATTCATTAGTCATGGCTTAAAAAATTAATTTTATTTCAGTTTTTCCATCACTGTTTCTCCTCTCTATGGCTTTCTCTAGGGTTAGAGCATATCGCCATGTTGGAGCCTAGAAAAATATACTTGGGGGGTGGGTGAGCAGGTGCCCCGGGAAACAGACTGGGTCGGGCAAGGCCTGCCGGAACCACTCCGCTCTGGCCCCACGCAAGACGACTTCTCTGAGGATCAGAGATGTGGAGCCAAACTGAGGGCCCCACCTCCAGGAGGGCTAAGCACCCTGACTCTGTGCCAAGGCCCGGAGAGCTCCTCCGACCCCGGCAGGGCAGAGGTGTGGTCATAACCACCAATGAAATGGCTGGACCACGGAAACAGAGAATGAGCCCTGTAAAAGGATTCTCTCTAACGAATAAACAGCTAATAGCTTACATTCTGCTTACTAGGGACAACAGCACCACTTTGTATAAAATAGGCACAGAATATGGCAAACCGGCACACGCACCGCAAGTCACCTTACCTGAGAGACTGCATTCCTTTTGGTCCATTGCGGCTCCTGAGCAGAGAGACAAGCGACCAGTAAGACAGCAACACCAACCTGCTGCATGTTAGTTCCGAATCACGAAATGCCCTGATGTGCCTGGGGCAGGTTCACAGCAGGCGTCATTTGTGTGCACATAGCTGACCAGGTGACTGGAAAGAGAGTTCCTCTGCATTTTACTGAGAAATCAAGTCACTTGCCTAAAGTCACCCGGTGAGTCTCTTATTTGAATCTGGCAGCATTCCCAAAGCGACAAGACACAGCACCCTCAGGCCACTCGATGCCCAGACTCCTCCCGGTGAGCGCCACCAATTGGCTTCATGCTAAGGGACCTCTCTTTGCCAGTAATGTGTGATCGAAGTAACATGAAGTTTATCGTCCCTGCAAACTGGCTTCACTTCCGCCAAAGGCCGTCACTCTAAATCGCTCTTAACTTCTTTTTTCAAGCATAGCCTGGGAACTAGAAATCAACACTGCAGAACTTTCCCGAATGTGGGCGTACCTGATGTACTGATAAAACACAGAGGTCTCCCTGTTGGAACCTGCGGCTTGCCAATTCAGCTCCAAGAGAAAGAGAAAGCAAAACCTACACTGGCCTCTGTCTTCCTCCCTGTCCTCTCCTCAGAGCGTCCCCGCTGCAAAGGAGCCCCACCGTGTGTCTGCCCACCGTTCTCACTTAGGCCACAGAAGCAAGGAAGCAGTTCCAATGGGAAATGTCACCAGGAGTTATTTGCTATCATTCGGCCCAACTGTCTTTCCTCATCAAAAGAGAAAATAATTTCAACTGGACAGGCAAGAAAGGCAGGGACCTGGGGAGGCTGGTCCACTCAATTCCTTCCCTCTGGGGCTGTGACCTCAGTCACAGGTGTGCCCAAAGGCATGGCGCCCTGACAAGGAATCTGGCCTCACTTACCTGGTGTCCCTGACTGTTCTACAGGCAGTCACCGGGAGAGGAGAGCGCACAGGTCAGGGGACACCTCTGACAAGGGCCAGTACAGAGGGAGACGGGGACAGAGGGGAAACCTGAGCAATGCTGTGTTGTCCGGGTCAGAGGGACAGTAACAGTCACGAACCATCCCAACCCTGTGAAATAACTCACTTGTGGCTTCCCTGGCACCCCTGCTTTTCTTCCCTGTCCAGCGCTGTCACTTCAGGGAACACACCTCTCGGGACGACGATCGAGGTGGTGTCTACAATAATAATCAGGAGTGTCTACATTCAGGACGATCAATTCAAAGACTTAAAGTTGAAATCCTTCAAATACTCTTTTTCCTTGTTTACATGACAATCATCACAGCAGGGCAGAGAGCCTATGACACTTAGATTGCCTTTGAATTCCCAGACTAGTAGTGACCTGCTGATCTCTGTCCCCAGCCATGGATGAGGAATAATCACGGGGAGTAACCATGAGGCCCTGACCTCCTGATCAGGGCTGCACAGGCAGGGAGCCGTGGACGTGGGGGAGCACCACTTCTCTTACACGCTGTTATCACCTTGTTTTGAATTCTTCCAGGGTCTTCACTGGGCAGTGTCTAAAGTGTGCTTAACATACAACACAATATGGTCAGGTCCTGCTTATATCAGTAATCTATTCCTAAAAATACAACCTCTGTGTCAGAGTACTAACAGGGACCGCTTTCCTAATTTGAATATGTAAAACAAAAATAATCCAGTATGCATCAAACCCAAAGCTCATCAATTTCCTACGTCATACATAAAACTCACAAAGCACCCATTAAAATTGTCTTTCAATACAAAATACTGAATACGTTGCTTCTCTGAATGCCAAAAATTGTTTTTGGTTTATAAAAAAGCCCTCCTCGGATGGGTAGTATCAAAAAGACGAGAGGTGAGTGTGATGCAGCATGGTGACTGCAGTTATAATATTACAGTGTGAACTTGAAATTCGCTAAGACTGCGCATCGTAAGTGTTCTCACACCACAAATAAGGTAATTATGTGAGGTGATGGGTGTGTTAATCAACCCAATGGTGACAATCACAATATATATATATATATCTCAAATCATTGCATTGTATACAATCGACACATGTGCGTACACCTTTACTTGTCAATTATACCTCAGTAAAGCTGGAGGGAAAATAAAAAGACAGCAGGTGAGGCTGGGGAGCAACCAGAACATTGTTGCTCAGAGTGTAAAATATCAGACCATTTGGGGACAAGGTCTGGCAGTTTCTAAGTCCTATTGGAGCATCAAGGCTTCTTCATGCAGAGTACACACTCTTCTTGCCAAGTTTATTCCTGAGAATCTAAGTTTTTGGCTTAGATTCTAAACCACAGGTTTCCCTTTCACCCTGTTTTCTACAGTTTTTATTGTGTATGAAAGAATAAAGACATTTTAATAAATTAGTTTTAACCCATTCAATTTACTTATTAGAGTATTTCTTAAAAAACAGCGTTTCATGTCCTTTTTATTATATTTGGGTTTCCAGGTTTAACATAGACTTGGCTGCAAATAATGATACTTTAGGCCCCTATTTCCACATATAAACGTATTTTTATTAGTTTTTCTTGTATAATTACCTTCGTTGTTACTTTTTAAAAAGCGAGCTAATGTCATTTGATTTTAATTTTAGGGCACCTAAAATCTCATCATTAACACTAATGCTGGTTATGGGCATTTAGTTAATTCGTTTATTTACAAATCAGTGTAGTAGTTTGTTTAGTCCTGCGCTGAGGGCTCAGGGCGAGTGGCATCCACTCCTGTTTCCCCCACTATCGACCTGCTGTGGCCCCTAAGCCACCATCATGGTTCCCTCTCCCCCATGGGCGAGCCCAGAAGTAGGGTAACCTGTGTGATCACACCAGCAATCCCTGGCGGTGACTAGGCTGCAGGATCTCAGCCTGAACCCTCCCGGGCTCCCCCTTACCTGGCGCGGCGCTGCGGGCGCGGTGCTGGGCGGCCCGGGAAGGTGCTGGGCAGGTGCTGGGCGTCCCGGGAAGGTCTGGGCGGCCCCGGGAAGGTGCTGGGCAGGTGCTGGGCGTCCCGGGAAGGTCTGGGCGGCCCCGGGAAGGTCTCGGCGGCCCCGGGAAGGTCTCGGCGGCCCCGGGAAGGTGCTGGGCGGCCCGGGAAGGTCTGGGCGGCCCCGGGAAGGTCTCGGCGGCCCCGGGAAGGTCTGGGCGGCTCGGGAAGGTCTGGGCGGCCCCGGGAAGGTCTCGGCGGCCCCGGAAGGTCTCGGCGGCCCCGGGAAGGTGCGCGCGGCGGGCGCGGAGGGAGCCGGGCGGACGCAGTTACACAGGAGCCCCCTGGGGGCCGAGGGTTCTGGGACTGAGCCTGGGAAGGAAGGACAAAGGGGGCACCGCGCCCAGCACCCCACACTCTGGGCACACAGGAACAGGTCCTGGGCTGGAAAGAAACTGCTGCAAACTGGACCCAGGACCCGAGGGCAGGGTGTGCTGTGTCCCCTCAGTGGCTTCCTGTCAGAGCCTGCTGGCTGCCGGCCCCTCCCACTTCCTTTCTCTGATTTGTCAACATAAGGTATAGGTGGAGGAAGAGGCCATGCAGGCAGTGACTGATCCCCCACCCCCAGGTTCAGAAACAGCCCCTGTGACCCAGGAAAGTTCCTATGGTGCACCCACCCTGCCCCCAGCACTCATGGAAGGTGCACCTGCCCAGCCCTACTCCCCAGGGCCCTTCTCAAGGCTCTGCTTCTAGAATGTTCCTGCTTACTGGGGACAGACAGGCACTGCTGGTCCACAGAGGGCCTGGAAGACCAACTCCAAGGACCTGACTTTGATGGGCTCCCCAAACCACATATGCTGGCTGCCCTGCTCTGCACTGGACAGAGCAGCCCTGTGGGACTCAGGGGGACTGGAGCGCTGTGGGGGTGGATTCTGGTGGCAGTTGGGGCAGGGCTACAGTGCCTCTACTTTGAACTGATCACACATTGAAGGCTGGAGCAGTGAACACAGAATAATGGCGCTGCAAAGCGAGATGGAGGACACAGTATGGGCGTAGTTTCCCCTGTGTCAGTTCTCAGTTTTATTTGGTATATTACGAATCAATGAAGTTCTTCTTATAGGGCCTGGTGCTGTTTAATACTGGTTATTAAACATAAATTGATTTATAGTATCAAACCACCCAATTTACATAGTGAGGTCATAAGGTCTAACCTTGAAGTCAGGGGGTAAAAGTCCTTTAAGCCACAGCCAGAAAGAACAATTTACTGGTTGGAATGGTGGGTTGCAGCTGTTTTATAATAAGATACTCGTGCTAGAAAATTCAGACAATGGTCAGAAGTGTGATAACTAGGAACCTAGCGTGTAGAGGGGGTATGGGAAAATCAACGTCAGCATTCACACATTTGACATGCTGTTATAACCTGATGGCGAGATAACCAGAGACGCATGGCCGAATTGTAAAGGAGCACTTTATTTCGCCGGCGGGCTGCGGAGGGCATAGTTTCCCCTCAGATCAACAGCCCTGATTCTCCTTGCTCGTCCCATTTTAAAGACAGAAACTCCCTCCTCCTTTTGCCCCCTCCCCTCAGGGAACCAGTACAATAGTGGGAGTGACAGAGACCACAGAAGTCAAAATTAGCATTATTTACCGATGGCCTAAGCACTTACAAGTACCTGCAAATACCTAATACTCCGGAAACTGCAAATGCCTCCCAACTCCTGGGGCCACTATAATCTTAGGTAAAATTCCTTTCCGTCTAGGGGTAATTAACCTATTGTTGGAAGAATATCGAGGAATGTCTATTGGAGACAAAATGGAGTCTTTTAGTAGCCTTAACCAAGGAGCCTACATAAAATGGAATCTAGTTGCCTAGCCTTGGAGCCCACAACATTCCCCACTGGTTTTCCTTACAAGTCAAATCGTTGACTCAACTTAGTTTTTATGAGGCTGTTTATTAAACATGGCCCAAATGCTAGGAGTGAATATAGTATAAGCCAATTTTAAGATTGTCACCTTTTCCTTTCTTGTTCCTCGATATTTTTCCTAACTAGTGATAAACTTTCTTTGAATAATCCCTCAATTATTCACATAAAAACAGCATTTTTTCCCCCCAGTGCAGCACATAATCCTCCTCCCTTAAGAAATAAGAGGTTTAATCCTCTCCTGTTCTGCAGGACCATTTCTAAGTTCCCAGTTACATTGGTGCCCAGGTCTATAAGGACTCCCCTGTACAGTCATAACCAGAAAAATCAAAGTCCCGATAAACACAGAGTCTTATCTGGAGGGGCCTGAACAGTCCATTTTGCTTTTTCCCCCTCAGCCGGGAATGGTGCTGCCAGGTCGGGATGCCGTTGACCTTGACAGCCATTGGTGCAGGCAGGATGACAGTGTATAGTCCCTTCCAGGCTGGAGTTAGTTCCTGGGTGGTGAACTTCTTTTCCCATATTGAGTCCCCAGGCTGGAAAGGGTGCACAGGGTCTGAGGTGGGCACAGGCAGGGCGTCGCAGATGTGTTTCTGGACGGCTTTCTGGGTGGACTGCAGGGCCTGCAAGAATTGTAAGAGGGCAAGGAGAGCAGAGTGGTCCAGTTTTCACCGGTTTTTAAAGTAAATTTGGTTAAGGTTCCCTTCAAGGTCCTGTTCATTTGATTTATCCGCCTGGAACTCTGTGGGCGGTAAGCCTAATTGAGCTTCCAATTTATATCTAACCCCTTAGAGATAGCCTATGATCTCTTTGCTATTAGGCAGGGCCATTGTCTGGTCCAAGAGTCAGGAGTAGCTTAAACCTGTTACTCCCTTTACTACATCTTAGACTGTTATTCCATTACTAGAGGCAAGCTCTCCCTCTACACAATCCTTTAACTTGCATATGTTGTGGGCTCCAAGGCTAAGGCAACTAGATTCCATTTTATGTAGGCCCCTTGGTTAAGGCGACTAAGAGACTCCATTTTGTCACCAATGGACATTCCTCGATATTCTTTCAACAATAGGTTAATTACCCCTAGACAGAAAGGAATTTTGCCTAAGATTATAGTGGCCCCAGGAGTTGGGAGGCATTTGCAGTTTCCTGAGTATTAGGTATTTGCAGGTACTTGTAAGTACTTAGGCTGTCGGTAAATAATGCTAATTTTGACTGCTGTGGTCTCTGTCACTCCCACTATTGTACTGGTTCCCTGAGGGGAGGGGGCAAAAGGAGGAGGGAGTTTCTGTCTTTAAAATGGGACGAGTAAGAAGAATGGGGGCTGTTGATCTGAGGGGAAACTATGCCCTCCGCAGCCCGCCGGCGAAATAAAGTGCTCCTTTACAATTCGGCCATGCGTCTCTGGTTATCTCGCCGTCAGGTTATAACATTTGGAGGCTCCAGTGAGATCCCTGGTGCTTCAGGACACCAGGGGATAGACGCCTAGGATGAACGGCCTCTCCCGGTCCGGCCACCAGATATCTGGAGTTCTTCGGGGGGGTACCCCCTAGGAAGTTCCAGGGCCCCGAAGATCCTACTTGGATTTCTGATGAGCGGTCGGGAGACGCCAAGACATCCCCAAAAAGATTAAAGGAGACCTAGTAAAGCCTCCGGAGGTGAGTTCTGGGTGACCGGTCCAACTGGGGGAGGGGAGAGGGTCGGACGCGGCACAACCTCTCCTCTCCAGGATCCCCTAAGACGTTAGGTGGAGTTCAAAACCCTGGTAAAATCTGGTCCGCTCCAGGTGCGGACCGGGGAGACTGATCACCTCCCCAACAGCGACTGTGATCGTGGGTTCGAGTCCCACCGCAGTTGCCGGTGACTGTGATCGTGGGTTCGAGTCCCACCGCAGTTACCTCCAGTGACTGTGATCGTGGGTTCGAGTCCCACCGCAGTTACCACCGGTGTCTGTGATTGTGGGTTCGAGTCCCACCGCAGTCACCAACGCTCAGGATAGGAAATTTCAGGAAGGAAATTTCTGGTAGAAAGTTCAGACGGTGTGTGTGACTGCAAGCGGCATGGGTGCCGCTCAGGATAGGAAATTTCAGGAAGGAAATTTCTGGTAGGAAGTTCAGACGGTGTGTGAGTGTGACCGTGTGAATGTAATTGTGTCTGAGTGACCGTGCTCCACGACTTCGGTTACGGAGCCTGAGTGAGTCCTACCCTGCGGTTCCGTGGCGACCTCATACGGCTATAAGGCGGTGTCAGGTTCTTGGAGCGCTCCGGTGTTCCACCAGCGAACCTGGTCCGGGTTGGGGGATTATACCAACCCGCCACATGCCAAGAGGCGTCTGAAATCTCCGCGAGGGGAGCGGCCAGGCGGACGAAGCGAAAGTTTCTGTCTTGTGTGTCTTCCCTTGTTTTTGTCCTCGTCTGCCTCCCTATTGTGTCTCCCTCAACTTTGTTGTGGTTGGTCTGATCATGGATAGAGCCCTGGCCAGTTTGGCTCAGCGGTTGGAGGTTGGAGCGCTGGCCTGCGGACCAGAGAGGCCAGGTTCGGTTCCCGCTAGGGGCAGGAATACTGGTCTGGGCCCCAGGGGAGGCCTGGGAAAAGGCAGGGAAGTGCCTGCGGGGCAGAGATACAGCAAAAGGCCTGGCCAGTGTGGCTTAGTGGTTGAGTGTCGACCCATACACCAGGGGGTCACCAGTTCGGTTCCCGGTTGTGGGCCGGGTCCCCAGTGGGGGGCATGCAGGAGGCTAATAAGGTGGGGAAGAAGGGGGTGTTACTCCCTCGCCCTCCAGGCCCCTGTTGGGCGGCTTGCGCGGAGGCTGAGGCTGACGTTGCACACAGGGCTGTGCCCTGGGGACGCGTGACCCGGTGATGACCCGCGGGACACCGCAGCGTCTCCCGCCGCTGCGCAGGCAAGAGAGACCGAGGGCCTCGTGAGGTTTCAAGGCCGCCATGGTCCCTTTGGGAGCTCCCTCATGCATACAGCTCACGGGGAAGGAAAAAAAGGGAAAATTTGCTATTTGGTGGCTCGGTTGCTACAGGCAGTTAACAGAGTAGTAACTGATTAAGGGGCCACCCCACCCCGTCCAACAGTGGGGCAAATGTCTGTCACCCCTGCTCCGGTGTTCCAGCCAGGGAGCAGGCCGCCAGGACTATGATCGGGATCTCTATGGCGCCACCTCGGGGAGTGCGGGGCTGGACCTCCACCACACCAGAGGTGGGGCCGGGAGCTATCCCAGCAGGGGTCTGTGGGCCACTGCCTGGTGGAGCGGTGGGTTTGGTCTTGGGAAGGAATGGTCTCACTGTAGGGGGTCCCAGGTGTTGCCTGGAGTTATTGGTTCTGATTATTTGGGGAAATGGGAGTTGTGGCCTGGACCACTAAGGCCATTGTGCAGGTTTTACCTGAAACTAAGATAGCACAAGTTGTAATTTTGCCGCATCAGGCGGCTGGGAAAGTGCTAAAGTGCTATCAAAGGAAATGCGGGGAAAGGCAGGGTTCCCCGCCTGGGGTTTGGTGCCTAGGGTTTGGCTCCAGCAAGTTTCCAACAGGCTTCTCTGAATTTTGGGGAGTTGAAAATAGGGATCCCAGGCGCATGCGCGAAGTGCTCTTGGAGAGTTGAAAAACACTCTGCCTTGTGTTCCCCTTTCCTGCGTCCTTTTGTAAACCTGGGGTCAGAGGAAATTTTCCCATCCTTCTGCCCATGGTGGGATGGACCCAAATACTACCGTGGGAGGGCTTCCTTGGACACTTTTCACCGTGTTCCCTGGTTAGGCCTATAGGCCCAACTGGTTAAAAAGCTCAAAAGGTATATAATAATAGGGACACCCATGGGGAAATGCAGGATAAAAGAATAGCAAAGGTAGTAGTATCAGCCTTAAGGGAAAGAGGGCCCATGGAAAACAGCACCCTAGGAAGGGTCAGGATGGCAGGCCTAGGTTCCAGCTAGGGATAGAAAAGACAAGGGCAAAGTCAGGTGTAGAGGAACAGAGTGAAATCTTTAATTTGGAAAATGATAGGGCTGGAGCTCCTTCCAACTGAGCCCTCAGGAGCCAAGAATAACAAGACAACAGGGGACAAACTAGGTTTAGTTTTCTGATAGGTACTGGTGCAGTAGACTAGGTCCTGACCGAGCCAGTGGGCCTCTAACCTACCCCTGGACTTCAAAGAGGACTATGGACTTTGGGAAGAATACTGTGATCTTCTCCAGTGACTGTTCAATTACTGGCCACTGCCACTCCAGGCCATTGGCCATCGATCCTGCCAGCCTGCCTCCAGATGATGACCCCGAGAAACCTCTACAGGACTGCCTGCCTGGAGGTAATCGACATAGTGCAGACGGCCTGCCCAGACCTCGAGGATGTTCCACTGCCATCATCAGATGAGGTATTGTTCACGGACGGGAGCAGCTATGTCCAGGAATAAATCAGGTATGCTGGGGCAGCAGTAGTAACTCTGGACCGTGTCATTTGGTCTCAGTCATTAAGTAGGGGAACTTCAGCCCAACGGGCTGAACTCATAGCCCTAATCCAGGCTCTCTGATGGGGCAAGGGAAAGTCAGTAACCATCTACACTGACAGCAGATATGCCTTTGCCACAGCACACTTGCATAGCGCCATCTACAGGGTCCGAGGGTTATTAACCTCGGCTGGGAAGGACATTAAAAAGGGAACTCCGATGAGGCATGGGAAAATCTGCTACACCAGAAAGCTTGGGAGTGGCCCTAAAAACCAGTGGGGAATGACCAGATACACTAGGCCGGAAAATGACTTGGCTGAACAGAAGCAAGCCACCCAAGAACCAAACGGGTGATGGACTCTGCCTGATGGGAGGTTGTTGGTCCCAGGGGCTCTAGGTCGGACTTTAGTCAACCAGCTGCACCAGACTACCCACTTAGGTTACACCAAGCTTACTGAATTCCTGAGAGGCAGGTAATGTCCAGTAAGGTCACAGGGAAAGGGAGAAGGCAGAGGGAAGCAGGAATGTGTGGGTCTGAATAGGGAGGAGGAGAAGGAAAGCTAGGGGATATGCAGACTGAACAAGCTCTCAGGTTTAATGTCAGGGGAAGGACTAGGAAAGTCGCAGAGAGTCTATGCAAGTTAAAGGATTGTGTAGAGGGAGAGCTTGCCTCTGGTAATGGAATAACAGTCTAGGATGTAGTAAAGGGAGTAACAGATTTAAGCTACTCCTGACTCTTGGACCAGACAATGGCCCCGCCTTTATAGCAAAGAGATCATAGGCTATCTCTAAGGGGTTAGATGTAAATTGGAAGCTCAATTAGGCTTACCACCCACAGAGTTCCAGGCAGATAAAGCAATGAACAGGACCTTGAAGGGAACCTTAACCAAATTTACTTTAAAAACCGGTGAAAACTGGACCACTCTGCTCTCCTTGCCCTCTTACAGTTCTTGCAGGCCCTACAGTCCGCCCAGAAAGCTGTCCAGAAACACGTCTGCGACGCCCTGCCTGTGCCCACCGCGGACCCTGTGCACCCCTTCCAGCCCGGGGACTTGATATGGGTAAAGAAGTTCACCACCCAGGAACTAACTCCAGCCTGGAAGGGACTATACACTGTCATCCTGCCTGGACCAATGGCTGTCAAGGTCAACGGCATCCCGATCTGGCAGCACCATTCCCGGCTGAGGGGGAAAAGCAAAATGGACTGTTCAGGCCCCTCCAGATAAGAATCTTGTGTTTATCGGGACTTTGATTTTTCTGGTTATGACTGTACAGGAGAGTCCTTATAGACCTGGGCACCAATGTAACTGAGAACTTAGAAATGGTCCTGCAGAACAGGAGAGGATTAAACCTCTTCTTAAGGGAGGAGGATTATGTGTTGCACTGGGGGGAAAAATGCTGTTTTTATGTGAATAATTGAGGGATTATTCAAGAAAGTTTATCACTAGTTAGGAAAAATATCAAAGAACAAAAAAAAAAAAAGGTGACAATCTGAAAATTGGCTTATACTATATTTACTCCTAGCATTTGGGCCATGTCTAATAGAGAGCCTCATAAAAACTAAGTTGAGTCAACGATTTGACTTGTAAGGAAAACCAGTGGGGAATGTTGTGGGCTCCAAGGCTAAGGCAACTAGATTCCATTTTATGTAGGCCCCTTGGTTAAGGCGACTAAGAGACTCCATTTTGTCACCAATGGACATTCCTCGATATTCTTCCAACAATAGGTTAATTACCCCTAGACAGAAAGGAATTTTGCCTAAGATTATAGTGGCCCCAGGAGTTGGGAGGCATTTGCAGTTTCCTGAGTATTAGGTATTTGCAGGTACTTGTAAGTACTTAGGCTGTCGGTAAATAATGCTAATTTTGACTGCTGTGGTCTCTGTCACTCCCACTATTGTACTGGTTCCCTGAGGGGAGGGGGCAAAAGGAGGAGGGAGTTTCTGTCTTTAAAATGGGACGAGTAAGAAGAATCGGGGCTGTTGATCTGAGGGGAAACTATGCCCTCCGCAGCCCGCCGGCGAAATAAAGTGCTCCTTTACAATTCGGCCATGCGTCTCTGGTTATCTCGCCGTCAGGTTATAACACATAGACCCTCTGCGACTTTCCTAGTCCTTCCCCTGACATTAACCCGAGAGCTTGTTCAATCTATCTGCTGTCTGCACATCCCCCAGCTTTCCTTCTCCTCCTCCCTACTCAGACCCACACATTCCTGCTTCCCTCTGCCTTCTCTCTTTCCCTGTGACCTTACTGGACATTACCTGCCTCTCAGGAGTTCAGTAAGCTTGGTGTAACCTAAGTGGGTAGTCTGGTGCAGCTGGTTGACTAAAGTCCGACCTAGAGCCCCTGGGACCAACAACCTCCCATCAGGCAGAGTCCACCACCCGTTTGGTTCTTGGGTGGCTTGCTTCTGTTCAGCCCAGTCATTTTCTGACCCAGTGTATCTGGTCATTCCCCACTGGTTTTAGGGCCACTCCCAAGCTTTCTGGTGTAGCAGATTTTCCTGTGCCTCACAGGAGTTCCCTTTTTAATGTCCTTCCCAGCCGAGGTTAATAACCCTGAGCCCCTGTAGATGGCGCTATGCAAGTGCGCTGTGGCAAAGGCATATCTGATGTCAGTATAGATGGTTACTGACTTTCCCCTGCCCCATAGAGAGCCTGGACTAGGGCTATGAGTTCAGCCCGTTGGGCTGAAGTTCCCCTACTTAATGACTGAGACCAGATGACACGGTCCAGAGTTACTACTGCTGCCCCAGCATACCTGATTTCTTCCTGGACATAGCTGCTCCCGTCCGTGAACAATACCTCATCTGATGATGGCAGTGGGACATTCTTGAGGTCTGGGCGGGCTGCCTGCACTATGTCGATTACCTCCAGGCAGTCCTGTAGAAGTTTCTCCGGGTCATCATCTGGAGGCAGGCTGGCAGGATCGATGGCCAATGGCTTGGAGTGGCAGTGGCCAGTAATTGAACAGTCACTGGAGAAGATCACAGTACTCTTCCCAAAGTCCATAGTCCTCTTTGAAGTCCAGGGGTAGGTTAGGGGCCCATTGGCTCGGTCAGGACTGAGTCTGCTGCACCAGTACCTACCAGAAAACTAAACCTAGTTTGTCCCCTATTGTCTTATTATTCTTGGCTCCTGAGGGCTCAGTTGGAAGGAACTCCAGCCCTATTATTTTCCAAATTAAAGATTTCACTCTGTTTCTCTACACCTGACTTTGCCCTTGTCTTTTCTATCCCTAGCTGGAACCTAGGCCTGCCATCCTGACCCTTCCTAGGGTGCCCTTTTCTGTGGGCCCTCTTTCCCTTAGGGCTGATACTACCACCTTTGCTATTCTTTCATCCTGTATTTCCCCAGGGGTGTCCCTATTATTATATACCTTTTGAACTTTTTAACCAATTGGGCCTATAGGCCTAACCAGAGAACACGGTGAAAAGTGTCCAAGGAAGCCCTCCCACGGCAGTATTTGGGTCCGTCCCACCGTGGGCAGAGGGATGGGAAAATTTCCTCTGACCCCAGGTTTACAAAAGGACGCAGGAAAGGGGAACACAGGGCAGAGTGTTTTTTAACTCTCCAAGAGCACTTCGCGCATGCGCCTGGGATCCCTATTTTCAACTCCCCAAAGTTCAGAGAAGCCTGTTGGAAACTTGCTGGAGCCAAACCCCAGGGGGGAACCCTGCCTTTCCCCGCATTTCCTTTGATAGCACTTTAGCACTTTCCCAGCCGCCTGATGCGGCAAAATTACAACTTGTGCTATCCTAGTTTCAGGTAAAACTTGCACAATGGCCTTAGTGGTCCAGGCCACAACTCCTATTTCCCCAAATAATCAGAACCAATAACTCCAGGCAACACCTGGAACCCCCCAGGAAGTGAGACCATTCCTTCCCAAGACCAAACCCACCGCTCCACCAGGCAGTGGCCCACAGACCCCTGCTGGGATAGCTCCCGGCCCCACCTTTGGTGTGGCAGAGGTCCAGCCCCGCACTCCCCGAGGTGGTGCGTAGAGATCCCTCCTGGTCTCCACCCTGGCTGGAACACCTGAGCAGGGGTGACAGACATTTGCCCCACTGTTGGACGGGGTGGGGTGGCCCCTGAATCAGTTATTACTCTGTTGACTGCCTGTAGCAACCGAGCCACAAAATAGCAAATTTCCCCTTTTTTCCTTCCCCGTGAGCCGCGTGCATGAGGGAGCTCCCAAAGGGACCGTGGTGAGGCCGCGAAACCTTGCGCCCTCGGTCTCTCTTGCGCCCTCAGTCCCTCTTGCCTGCGCAGCGGCGGGAGACACCGCGGTGTCCCGCGGGTCATCACCGGGTCACGCGTCCCCAGGGCACAGCCCTGTGCGCGACATCAGCCTCAGCGGCGCAGGCCTTGGCGGCGCAAGCCGCCCCAACAGGGGCCTGGAGGGCGAGGGGGGATGACGCCCCCCCTTCTTCCCCCACACACACCCTTTCATTGGGAGCTCTTTCCAGACCTTCAAAGCACAGCTGTAGCGGAAGACAGTGGGGGAGTCTTTAAGGACTCACAGCCCCTCTCGGCTTTCCTCAAGTCTTTCACTACACCTTGCTTCCACACCTTATTAGCCTCCTGCATGCCCCCCACTGGGGACCCGGCCCACGACCGGGAACAGAACTGGCGACCCCCTGGTGTATGGGTCGACACTCAACCACTGAGCCACACTGGCCAGGCCTTTTGCTGTATCTCTGCCCCGCAGGCACTTCCCTGCCTTTTCCCAGGCCTCCCCTGGGGCCCAGACCAGTATTCGTGCCCCTAGCGGGAACCGAACCTGGGTCTCTCTGGACCACAGGCCGACACTAACCGCTGGGCCAAACCGGCCAGGGCTCTATTCATGATCAGACCAACCACAACAAGGTTGAGGGAGACACAATAGGGAGGCAGACAAGGACAAAAACAAGGGAAGACACACAAGACAGAAACTTTCGCTTCGTCCGCCTGGCCGCTCCCCTCGCGGAGATTTCAGACGCCTCTTGGCATGTGGCGGGTTGGTATAATCCCCCAACCCGGACCAGGTTCGCTGGTGGAACACCAGAGTGCTCCAAGAACCTGGCACCGCCTTATAGCCGTATGAGGTCGCCACGGAACCGCAGGGTAGGACTCACTCAGGATCCGTAACCGAAGTCGTGGAGCACGGTCACTCAGACACAATTACATTCACACGGTCACACTCACACACCGTCTGAATTTCCTACCAGAAATTTCCTTCCTGAAATTTCCTATCCTGAGCGCTGGTGACTGTGGTGGCACTCGAACCCACGATCACAGTCACTGGCGGCTCTGGTGGGACTCGAACCCCCAGGCCGCTGGGTGGTGACTGCGGTGGGACTCGAACCCACGATCACAGTCGCTGTTGGGGAGGTGATCAGTCTCCCCGGTCCGCACCTGGAGCGGACCAGATTTTACCAGGGTTTTGAACTCCACCTAACGTCTTAGGGGATCCTGGAGAGGAGAGGTTGTGCCGCGTCCCACCCTCTCACTCTCCCCCAGTTGGACCGGTCACCCAGAACTCACCTCCGGAGGCTTTACTAGGTCTCCTTTAATCTTTTTTGGGGGGATGTCTTGGCGTCTCCCGGCCGCTCGTCGGAAACCCAAGTAGGATCCTTTGGGGACCTGGAACTCAGGTGGCGCCTTCCCCTCAGGCCTTTGGGGTCCGGCGGCCGGATCGGGAGAGGCCGTTCATCCTAGGCGTCTATCCCCTGGTGTCCTAAAGCACCAGGGATCTCGCTGGGGCCTCCAAATGTTATAACCTGACGGCGAGATAACCAGAGACGCATGGCCGAATTGTAAAGGAGCACTTTATTTCGCTGGCGGGCTGCGGAGGGCATAGTTTCCCCTCAGATCAACAGCCCCGATTCTCCTTGCTAGTCCCATTTTAAAGACAGAAACTCCCTCCTCCTTTTGCCCCCTCCCCTCAGGGAACCAGTACAATAGTGGGAGTGACAGAGACCACAGAAGTCAAAATTAGCATTATTTACAGACGGCCTAAGCACTTACAAGTACCTGCAAATACCTAATACTCAGGAAACTGCAAATGCCTCCCAACTCCTGGGGCCACTATAATCTTAGGTAAAATTCCTTTCTGTCTAGGGGTAATTAACCTATTGTTGGAAGAATATCGAGGAATGTCTATTGGAGACAAAATGGAGTCTTTTAGTAACCTTAACCAAGGGGCCTACATAAAATGGAATCTAGTTGCCTAGCCTTGGAGCCCACAACAATGCCAGACACTGTGTTGTATAAGGGGACAAAGGAGAAAAGGTCAGAAGCAAAGTACAGTCATCCCTCGCCACTTTGCGCTTCGACTTTCGTGGCTTCACTCTATTGCAGTTTTTTCAAATATATTCATTAAAAAGTTGATCGAGACAGTGAAAATGATACAGTGCGCACTAGGTTGTCTGAGTCCATTATATACCCCTGTATTACAATTAAAATTAAAATGACTGTACGTATGGACTGTAGGCCTATGTATTTGAGCACCCCAGGAATCCTTCAACGCCAGGTGCAACCGCTAGACTCTGGAACAGATTAACCGCGATAAACGATGGACGGCTGTATCTGAAAAACAGAATTTCTTAAGAAATGCTCCTGACCATGAGGAAAACCTGTTAAACCTCTCTAATAAGATATGCTTCAAATGATTGACAGCACATTCTGACAATCAGACTGGGGATGTCATATTATCAGCGGTGAAAATGACACCAGCTGTGAGACCTCAGTTCAGCACACTCAGTACCTGAGTTCTGGCTAAGAGAAGAAGTCAAACCCAAGACTATATGATAAGAAAGAGTCTAGAGAGACTCACAGTCAGGAGAATGGGCTCAGGAAACAAGTCACCGAAGCAAAAGAAGGACCCTGGGAGCTCAGGGGTGGGTCGAGGAGTGGGGGGATGTACCTTGAGAGATGAAAGAAGAGGGTGGGAACAGGCAAAGGTGTGTTCCATGGAGAGAGCCATGCTGGGTCCTCTGTCCTGAGGGGTTTTATCTGAGGTCTCAGGGGGGAATCCCAATAGAATATTCATAGCTTTGCAGGTGTATTTCCTCAGGGTCATGGTCTCAACTGATTGGTTGGTGCCCAGGCAGAGGGTCATTAATCAATGCAGAGGGTCCTAATGTCAGCCATGGCATTGCTCTGCCTAGATTTGCTGCTTTTCTGGGCCTGGAGCTGAAACTCAGCTTAGGCCTAGACATCACCTCCAAGGGTTAATGCTTAAGGGAGTGGTCCTGCTAGGGCTTGTGGTTTTTCCTGTTGCTAGGCACCCGGGGCTCTCCACCTTGGTGACTTTCTGCACTTGGCCCATCTTTGCTGCTCTGCTCATGCCTATCCAACTGCCTCCTACCTTCCCCCAACCCACCCAAGGACTCTTGGCTCTGAACTCTTTAAGGGAATAGGGGTACAGGGTCCCCCCTGTAGCTGCTACCTGCTGAAGAGGGGCCACGTTTTCCGTCAGAGCCAAGTGATCCTTGCTCTCTGTCAGAGGGACCACGAGGCCTGGGCATGGAAGGAGGTTGTGAGGGTGTCTAGAGTCGGCAGGCGGCAGTCATCCTGGAGATGAGTAGGGCTTGGACCCTGGTGGAATCAAATAGAGTTATAAATCTTAATATTACTGGGGCAAAAGCCAGAATGACAAGAATTATGACAAATGGTCCAGGGAAAGAGAGCATCCTGGCAGTATCAGTTACTGAGACTGTTTCAAGTATGCCTTTGGCTTTACGTTGTAATTGCAAAGCTCAGGAAATGTTTTAGTAAGACAACCGACTGAACTAGAGTCTCATGTATTCCAGACAGACCCAACTGCTCTCCCTAAAGTCACCTCATTTCCATCAAAAGAGCCAAATGAACACCAATCTATTTACTACATTATTCTAGTTTCAATTTGGCCTGATTATTTGCATAAACACAGTAAGAATAGCAGTTAATCATATGGGCTCTTTTAAATCTGCTTTGTGCTGGAATCACATAAGAAATCTCCAGATTGAGGTTGAATTAGCCACTCAGGGTATAGAAGCCAGGCCACAGTTGCCATCAGGCTTTGCCTGCAATACCTATAATTTGACTGAATTCCTCAAGTCTTCAAGGTTCCCCAAATATCTTGAGGTTCTTCCTTTGCCATCCCCCAGGATGCAACCGTAGTTCCTTCCCTGGAAGGAGTGCTATGAACCATGTAAATGAGCAAGGTACTAGGCTGTTTCTTCAAGGGGCTTTGATCAGCTTCCAAAATCAATCCCAATTCCTTAAAGCTTTCGGGTGACATTCAGAGTCTAGGCATGTTTCTCTCCAATGTGATATTCCAGTCAAAGTCTTGGTTAATAAATCCAGTTTCCAAGTGTGTCCTGTTATAAAGAGAACAGAGTCATAGCCACAACAGTTTCCCAAAGTGATTCAACCAGTGTACACTTCCATAAGCATTATGTGAGAGTTGTCTACTCCATATCCTCAGAAATTTCTTAAAGTTTTCTCTATATTGATTATTTTACACAATTTTAGGTTTATTCCTAGGCATTTTATTTATTTATCTATTTATTTTTATATCACAAGTTATACTTAATGGGCTATTGTTTGTATGTTAGTTAACTTTTATGGTTTTTATTTACTGTCGTACCCATCAAATTTCTACACAAAGCCTAACAGTCTATTTTCTTAATTTCCCAGGTAATGATAATTTTACATTCATCTTTATGTTTGATGTACATGCAATTTCTTTGTCTTTAATGATGGGGATGCATTTTGAGAAATGCATCCTTAGGTGATTTTGTCATAGTGCAAACATCATAGTGTGAACTTACACAAAGCTAGAGGGTACAGCCTACTAGACACCTAGGCTGTATGGTATAGCCTAGTGCTCTGGGCTACAAGCCTGTACAGCACGTTACCACCCTGAGTACTGCAGGCAACTGTAACACAACGGTAAGTACTTGTGTATCTAAACATAGAAAAGATACAGTAATAATACAGTCCACAGTAGGTTTATACACAGTGCAGTGATTCTGCTTACACCAGCATCACCAGAAACACGTGAGCAATGCGTGTACTGCCAAGTTACCACGAGCGTGACGGCCCTAGGCCATCAGACCTTTTCACTCCAGTGTCATTTTGCGGGACCACCGTTGCATATGCGGTGTCTCATGAACTGGAACGTCGTTATGCGACCCATGACGGTAATTCCTTTGGAAAAAAGCGTGTAAAATAGTGTTACTTGTCAAAATGGCAAACCTCCAACATGTTTATCAAAATCCTTTTAGAAAAATCTTTTTATGGTAGAAACACTCCCTGAGGAACATTTTGGTTCCATCTCTTCACAGCTACTCCAGAGGAAAAGACGGGATGAAGCATTCAACTGACAGAAGGGGGTCAGTCAAGGCCAGATCACAGAGGAGAAAAGAGGACACGGTAATAAGATGAGGAGGAAAAGCCGGGAAGTGACCACATTTGACCTGTGTCACCTAAAACAAGCAAGGGTCGGGGAGCTAAAAGCAAGCCAATAAACAAACCAACCCGTGATGCTCACAGCCCAGTGCGATTTAATTCCAGGACCGCGCTTCCCCGCCTCCCCCCGCCCACCACCGCAAGATCTGAGACACACTCTGCGTAAGAAGGAGCCCTTCCAAGAGCACAAACTGTCAGGTACAAAGTAGTCACGGTGTGAAGTACAGCACAGGGAGTGTGGTCAACAACACTGACCACACTCTGGACGGTGCAGGTGCGCACCGGACTTACCCGTGGATCACTTAGAAGGCACAGAACTGTGCGACCACTAAGCTGTCACCGGACACTCGGGTCATATTGACTGTCAGCTGCGTCTGGAAAATGATAAACAAATAAATAACGTTTTGAAAGCTCTAAAAAAGGAGGTCCTGAGGGAAACCCACAGACGACAGGGGAGACAGAACTCTGCAGGCCTAGTCACCTCCGTTCCTAGGGTCTGATACACCTCGTCCAGCTTGCAGCGCGACAAGGCATGCTAACCAGCAGGAAAAAGACACACAGCAAACATCAGAACCACTCAGAGGTGACACAGGCTGGGGGAATTCAGGTACAGAGTATGTGTGTGTGCGCGCGCATATGTAAAGAGATGTTATTATAAAGAACATTTACTTATCATAGAGAATTGGATCCCATGGTTGACCATAAGGAATGGCTCGAGTGGTTACGGAGTCGACGGTCCAGGATCTAGTGAGCAACCCGGAGCCCCAGGAGAGCCGGTGCGCAGCTGCCTTGTGAGGACATGCGGGTCAGGACTCAGGGAGAGCCAGTGTCTGAGCTCAAGTCCAGGGCCTCGTCCTGAGAGGAAGTATTTAAAGGGAGGATGACTTAGGGGAAGAAAAGAGACAGTGAGTGTCTGTCGTGACGAGAAGGGTGGACTAGCTCAGGCATCGGGCCGTGTAGAACTGAGATGTTCCACCTGCGTGCAGCAGGAACGCCTAAAACATGCCGACCTGACTGTCCCTCAGGGGCCGGACCTTTCCCTGGGACTGTCAAATAAAATAATGCAACCGCCAACACAGTCGTCCCCTGTGGATGATCACAAGTATACCTGTTTTTTGTCTCATTGGCAAAAAGTATATTGTTTGTCATTCCTTTCTGTGCAATGAGATGAAAAAGGTTGAAAATTGCTGCCGTAGCATAACATTTCCTGAAGGGTCTGCTGCTTTTCTTTTAGTCCTCACCCTATGATATTTTTTCCGCTGATTTTTAGAGTAGAAGAGAGGGAGGAAGGGAGGGAGGGAGGGAGGGAGGGAGGAAAAACAAAAACAGCGATGCGAGAGAGACACATAAATTGGTTGCCTCTCACCTATGCCCAATGAGGCCGGGAATGAACCCACAACCCAGGTACGTGCCCTTTATGGGAATCAAACCCATGACCCGGTTGGTGCACAGGCCGACACTCCAACCACAGAGCCACACCGAACAGGGCTCGGCTGCCTTTTTCGTCAGTGTCTGCGTCCTAGTTGTGCCAGGGCAGGATAAAAACAACAACAGACCCGTGCTCTTGTGTTTCCTGGTCCTGTGGCCAGGCTGCAGACTGTGTGAACACTGGGCCCTGCCTCAGGGGCCTGGCCCTGCGGATCCCACCCACTTCCTGCTTCTCCACCTCTCAGCAGTCGCTGCCCTTCCTAGAGGCTCCCTGAGCCCAGCTTTCCCCCACACTCTGCTGAAACATGCAAGTAGCGTCCTCTTGGTGTTCAACTGCCTGCGATGCTCTCCTCTCCTTGGTGCAGACAAGGCCCCCGGGGGCCCACGATGAGTCGGCCCCAAAAGGAGAAACTGAGAACTCGCAGGAGCACACGGTATGTTCGAGAGTGTCTGTGTGTTGTGTTTGGGGCTGTATGTGTGAGTGGTGTTTGTGTCTGAGGGAGTGCTGTGTGTGTGTGTGTGTGTGTGTGTGTGCGCGCGTGTGAGTTTGTGTGTTGTGTTTGGGGCTGTATGTGTGAGAGGTGTGTCGTGTCTGTGGCAGTGTTGTGTGTGTTTGGGGGGTACATACAAAGAGCTGTGACTAAACATCAGGAGAACCTTGGACCCTTGGTGCCCTGCCCCCAACTCCCCGCTTAATCTCAGGGAGGAGGCTGCCTGAGTTTCACTTTCCTGCAGAGAAACACGGGATCATCTGCTCCGTGTTGTGTCGGAGACAAACTGCAGAGTGTGGCAAAGGTGTGGGCACTGCTCAGAGCAGGATCTGTGGAGCCCGGGAGGCGGGTCCCCACACCCCAGAGCCTTCCCCTGGAGCCGGTCCTCGCCTGCCTGTCTCCCAGGGCCCTGCATGTCCTGGCCCAGGGTCCGGGGCCCTGCACTCTCCTTCCCAAGCCCACAGAGGAGGTGGAGTAGACCGCCCAGGACGGGCTCCTGGACAGGGAACCCTGAGTCCCTGAGGCAGTGAGGGTGGCAGCAGGGTGCGTTGCCCTCTCCCCACCAGGATGACGGCAGGTCCTGGTGGGGTGACATGGCCCTGTTTGCACAGACTAGGACTTGCTCTAGAAAATGCATTAAAATGTGTTGGAATGTTCCAGGGACCACAGGGACATCTAGTTGAGGCCCAGCATGCACACTTACGGGGACTCTGAGGCGCAGGCAGTGTGAGCACGCTACCCGATGGCCCTGGAAATGGCCATGAGGTGTCCTGGCTCCCAGCAGCACTCTCCCCATGGCATGAAGTTCCTGTGCCCAGGCTATTGGCTCCTCACCACGGCACCAGGCACCCACCTCTCAGCCCTCTGCTATCCTCACTGCCAGGCCTTCCTCAGGGATCATCCTGGCACCAGAACCCTGCCCCCACCCCACCAGCCCCTCCCCACAGCTTCCTGCTCGTGCCCTCCCCCACATCTGGATGGGTATTCCAAGGACCCTGGACTCTGTGCCAGGCCTGCCTCTGTGCCTCTGCCCTTTTCTCCTCCTCACAGGACAGCTCCTGGGCCCTCTGTCCATCCAAACGCCACCCTCCTCGGGCTGCAGGCCGATGCACCTTCTCCATGCAATCGCTAAAACTCACCATGGAGACCACAGAGCAGACAGAGAGACAGACAGAGACAGGGAGACAAGAGACCGAGAGAGACACAGGGTCCCTAAAGGAGGTAGAGAGTGTCTCAGACCTTCCTCCCCTCTCCTCACTCAGCCCCCGCCCCAAAGCAGTGTAAACACCCTCCTGGCCAGAGACAGGCACAGCCAGGTGCCTACTGCAGCTCCTCTGGAGAATCACTCAGACATACCATTTTGTAGGTGGAGGAAGGATACCAGCTGACTCCCGCCGACTGTCCCACAGGAGCGCTGTCCCAGAATCCGAAACAGGACGTGTCAGGAGGTAAAAGGACTGCCCAGTGTGGGGGACCTGAGAGAGTGGGGGGGGGCTGAGATGTGCAGGGTGCTCCTGGAGAGGCCACCCCGCAGCTCACCCAGAGCTTCCGCCAGCAGGGGGTCCTTGGGGGGCACTGCTTACCCACCAAAGGAAAGGCCCAGTCCCCTGACAGGCACAGTGGAGAAGGGAGGAGACAGAGCACCACCATGCCCTCGGGAAGGTGGGTGTGAAGAGACCTCTCACCTGGGCAGAGGCTTTTCTACCAAGAGACTTCATGTGGGCGCTTGGCTGACTCAGTTGTGGGCGCTGAGGGGTGGGAGGGCTGCAAAGCACCCTGTAACCAGAGGCAGCCTCAGAATTGGGCTGGCCCTTCTCAAGGGGTTCTCCCCCAAAAGCTACTGCATCAAGGTCAGGGCTCAACTTGATCATCCAACCGGGAGACAGAGTTTAGGAGAGCGGGCAATCCTCCCTTTTCCTGGCGAGAAGAAATTACTTGATATTCACTACATATTTGAACACGAATGGTTTTTTGTTTTGTGTCTTTTTTTTTCTTTTAACGAATCTTTATTGTTGAATGTATTACAGATATTCCTCCTTTTTCCCCTATTGACCCCTCCTCCCCATTCCCACCCACCTCCTGCCTTTCCCCACACTGTTGTCTGTGTCCATTGGTTATACATATATGCATATAAGTTCTTTGGTTTATTTCTTCCCACCTCCCCACCCCCCTTCCCTTTCAGGTTTGTCAGTCTAACAACCAATTTGTACTTCTTAATCCCTTCACCTTTTTCACCCATTCCCCCTACCCCCATCCCATCTAGCAACCAACAAAATGTTCTCTATGTCTATGAGAATGTTTCAGTTCTGTTTCTTCATTTTGTTTGTAGATTCAATTGTCAACAGATATGTATTTATTGCCATTTTGTTTGTTCATATTTTTTACCTTCTTTTTCTTCAAGAAGAGCCTTCAACATTTCATATAATAATGGTTTGGTGGTGATGAACTCCTTTAGCTTTTTCTTGTCTGGGAAACTCTTTATATGTCCATCGATTCTAAATGATAACTTTGCAGGATAGAGTAATCTTGGTTGTAGGTTCTTGCTTTTCATCACACTGAATATTTCTTGCCACTCCCTTCTGGCCTGCAAAGTTTCTTTTGAAAATCAGCTGACAGTCTTATGGGAGCTCCCTTCTCTTGCTGCTTTTAAGATTCTCTCTTTGTCTTGAACCTTTTGCATTTTGATTATGATGTGTCTTGCTGTGAGCCTCTTGGGGTTCATCTTGTTTGGGAGTCTCTGTGCTTCCTGGACTTGTATGTCTGTTTCCTTTACCAAGTTAGGGAAGTTTTCTGTCATTATTGTTTCAAATAGGTTTTCAATTTTTTGTTCTCTCTCCTCTCCTTCTGGCGACCCCATGATGCGAATGTTGGCATGCTTGAAGTTGTCCCAGAGGCTCCTTACACTATCCTCATTTTTTTTTGGACTCTTTTTTCTTTTTGCTGTTCTGATTGGGTGTGTTTTTGCTTCCTTATACTCCAAATTAATGGTTTGCTTCTTGGCTTTACCTACTCTACTATTGAATCTCTGTAAATTATTTTTTATTTCAGTTAGTGCCTCCTTCATTTCTGACTGGTCCTTTTTTACGCTCTTGAGGCCCTCACTAAGATCCTTGAAGGTCTCACTAAGATCCTTGAAGGTCTCACTAAGTTCCTTGAATGTCTCACCAAGTTCCTTGAGCAAACTTATAACCAGTGTTTTGAACTCTGCATCTGTTAGATTGCTTACCTCCATTTCGTTTAGTTCTTTTCCTGGAGGTTTGTTCTGTTCTTTCATTTGGAACATGTTTCTTTGTCTCCTCATTTTGACTGCCTCCCTGTGTTTGTTTCCATGTATTAGTTAGAGTTTCTATGTCTCCTGAGCTTCCTAGGGTGGCCTATTGTAGTAGGTGTCCTGTCGGGTCCAGTGGCACAGCCTCCCTGGTCTCCCAGCTGGGACCTCAAGGTGCACCCGTGGTGTGGATTTTACAACCTTCTGTTGTAATTGAGTCTTGTTTGCAGTCTCGGTGTGGCTGCTTCATTAATTTCATAGTTATAGGACTTCCATTCAGCTTGATTGCAGGTGGTTTTGAATGAGGGTTGTTCTCTAGTTTAGCTGTAATTTTGATGTGGTTGTGGGAGGACACGGTACTGCATTACCTATGCCGCCATCTTGACCGGAAGTCTCCTTGTTTTGTTTCTTTACTGTGTGAACTTCAATGGCTTGGGGCACTGGGAGAAAGCCATACCAATAAACTGGATGGGAAAATTACCAGTACAAGAGCAGACACATGGTTTATCCTTTCTCATGGCAATCAAAGTTAAATGTTCCTTTAAAAAGCTCTCCAGAGCTTGAGTGATGTATTTGGCATGCACTGGCTGATTTCCACCTGGGGGACCACTGGTGACCCTGAGAAGAAGTCGAAACCTAAATATAAGAATGTGGTATTGGACCCCTGGCCAGTTTGGCTCAGTGGTTAGAACGTCGGCCTGTGGTCCAGAGAGATCCGGGTTCGGTTCCCGCTAGGAGCACGTACCTCGGTTGCAATTTGTCCCCGGCTCTGGTTGGTCATGTGGGAGGCAGCCACTCGATGTGTCCCTTTCACGTCGATGTTTCTCTCTCTCTCTCTCTCTTCTTCTCTCTCCCTCCCACTGTATCTGAACAAAAAATGGGAAAGTATCCTCAGGTGAGGATAAAAAGGAAGGAAGGAAGGAAGGAAGGAAGGAAGGAAGGAAGGAAGGAAGGAAGGAAGGAGGGAGGGAGGGAGAGAGAGAGAGAGAGAGAGAGAGAGAGAGAGAGAGAGAGAGAGAAAGAAAAAGAAAGAAAGAAAGGAAGGAAGGAAGGAAGGAAGGAAGGAAGGAAGGAAGGAAGGAAGGAAGGAAGAAAGAAAGAAAGAAAGAAAGAAAGAAAGAAAGAAAGAAAGAAAGAAAGAAAGAAAGAAAGAAAGAAAGAAAGAAAGAAAGAAAGAAAGAAAGAAAGAAAGAAATGCGGGCCCAGGGCAAGTCTCAGGTGCAGATGTTCATCTTTGTCCCTTGTCCAAGGACAATCTGCCCTGAGGTCATGGAGCGTATCCTGGGGCGAGGCCTCTCATGAGGCCAAATGGGGTGCGTGGGTCTAACCCCAATCGCTCTGCTTTCTCTTGATGCTTCTAGATCTGAGCGAGAAGGAACAGACCCCACAGAGGCTGAGGCTCCTGCTGGTGGGGAAAACCGGAAGTGGGAAAAGCGCAATAGGAAACAGCATCCTCGGCCGGGAAGCGTTTGAGTCTAAGCTCAGCAGTAGACCAGTGACCCAGACCTTCCAGATGGGGAGCCGAGACTGGGCCGAGAAGGAACTTGAGGTGATCGACACCCCTGATTTCTTGTCCCCTTCGTTGTCCCAGGAAGCGGCAACTCGGGGCTCCTGTGAAGCCATCTCCTTCTCCTCCCCAGGGCCACACGCGGTGCTCCTGGTGACACAGCTGGGCCGGTACACAAAAGAGGACCAGGAGGTGGTCAGGCGCCTCCAGGAGGTCTTTGGAGTGGACATCCTGACCTACACCATCCTGGTGTTCACCCGGAAGGAAGACCTGGACGGCGGCTCCCTGGACGAGTATGTGAAAGAGACGGACAACCGGGAGCTGGCCCTGCTGGACGTGATGTGTGCGCGGCGCCACTGTGGCTTCAACAGCAGGGCGCAGGGGGTGGAGCAGGAGGCCCAGCTGGAGGAGCTCATGGGGAACATCCAGGCAGTCCTGTGGGAAAACAACGGCCAGTGTTACAGCAACAAGGCGTACCGGTGCTCCCAGCAAAGCCCGCTGAGCACAGAAGTGCAGGGAAGGCAGGTGTTCCAGGGGCGAGGCTCTGAGGAAGGGCCCAGTGGGGAGGCCCGGCTGGAGGACCTGTGCAGGGTCCAGAAGGAATCTGAGGAGACTCACAAACGTCTCCTGCAGGGGGCACCCCTCTGAGCGTCTGCTCACTGCAGAGAGGGGCACTGTTTCCTGAGAGCCCCCCTCAGCCCCATGTCCAGCTTCCAGCCTGTCACTTGTCCTCTGCATCCCATGATCACTGACCATGCCAGGCTCCAGGTCGGTGTCTGGAGTGGGTGAGGGTGCGGGTTCCAGAGTTCCCAGCTCCCATCAGGTCCTTCATCACATCTTTCGGGGCCCATGGGCGCTCCCTCCTCTCAACCTCTCCAGCATGCTGTGTCCTAGGGACCCCACATCGCATCCGCATTGCATTTCTGAAGTTCTCATCGTTACCCTAATAGAACCAAAGCTTCCTGAGGGCAGGTCTGCCTCGTTCTTCCATGGGACCCCCACAGGGGTTGGTCACGGGAGTCACTCCTTAAATGAGGAGAGCAAGTCAGTGTGGGACATTGGCCAGGTGACTTCACACCTCTTGGCCTGTCCTCTCCTGTACAGGGGCAGGATAATGACTTCAAGGTACCTGGTGTGTGTGGTGGGTCAGGACATAGAAATAACTCTGCGACATGTGGCAAGGGACAGCTGCTGAGCTGGGGCCAGAAAGCAGGTGGAAAGAGGGAGGGGCAGGAGGAGCATCCCTTTCACTGCCCCTGAAAGGCCACTGATTCACCACGAAGGAGCCTCCTGGGAACTCGATGGGGGGTGACGAGCAAAGTGGCGCCAGCGACTCTCGGGAGACAGGCCGGGTCAGGAAGTTGCCCGGCGACCTGGCTACAGGACATGGAGGCCTCAGGGTGCTCGGGCACAGGAGGACACTTCCCTGAAGCTGACTTAGATTAGGACGTTGTCACCATGGGCTCTGTCAATCCATCTCCCTTCTGATGTTAGAAAGCAAAGGTGATGTTCCACCCTGTCTCCGCCTTACTCACAACCCTTCCCGTCTCACTTGACAGTGGGGGACAGCATGCCTGGGGGCAGGGTCGGGTGTGTAGTGGGGTTCCCCAGGAAGGTATGTGTGCGTGTGGAATGGAGGGGGCAGAGAAGAAAGGGAAGCTGCAGAGGTGGACCGTGGGTGAGGAAAGGCAGGGCAGCCTGCTGGTGTGGGGAGAACTCTGCAGCACGTGGACTGTCGGGGGCCCGCTCCTGCGCACAGGGCCATAGGAAGCGACGGGGACTGGGACCAGAGGACAGCGGATGTTGGTCTGGCCTCAGCGTCCAGCAGGGAGGTGCCATGTCCCAAGGACACCGACGCACCTCAGATGCACCTCAGCTTCGCTGGGGAGTCTGACCAACTGATGGAAACAGGATAGGAGGGAACAGGGGAAGTGCCCCCGACAGACCCCTCTTTTCCTTTCTTCAAGCCATGTGGCAGGGGGTCCCCAGCTACCTTCTTCAGGGTGGGGATGACAGTGCTGGGGGACAATCAGAAATCAGAAACGCAGCTTCAGGTCTGTCGGGGTGCTCACCGGCTGGGCAGAGATCCTCTGTGGTCACAGGCCCCAGCAGCACCCTGGTCTCCCAGTCTGGAGGCCCTGGCACCCACCTTTCCTAGGCACAAGGGGCGCCCAAGGAAGCCAGCAAGATCCTTTGATGAAACACAGACAAGGGTCTGAAGGCAGGACGGAGACTGACTTTTGTGGCCACTGAAGACAGCCCTTAGCCAGACGGGTCCTCACGTCAGCACTTCCCTTCCCGGGACCGAAACTCAGCACTTAGCACTATTCCGTGAGCATACTCCCCACGACCCACGGCGGGATTTTCTACTCCTTATGAATAAAATATTGATTTTCATGTACAGTGGCTGTGATTTCCTCACTAGGTATTTCCTGTGTTATTCTCGGGCATTTGCTCCCCTATGTGAAAATGAAAATCACTTGTTTGGTTTTCCGGAAAGAACCTCAGTGCCATGCAGTTGGAATCGCGTCGCGTCTGTGTTTCGTGGGAGACTGTGAAAGCTTCACTCACGGACAAGTGCACCGAGGTCCTGCTCCTAAGTGAGCGGACTCCCCGCTCCGGAGCTACTGAGTAACTGAAAACCGCCTGCACTTCCATGAGGATAACAAGATAAAGTCTTCAGTTTGTGTGGTGGTTTTACTGTTAGCGTAACTCATTTCATGATAGAAAATACAAGCGTTTCGCCAAATGACACCCAATCGGTGATTCTAAATGCCAAGTCACTCAAAACATGTCATTCCTTAGAAATTCTCAGGGAGTTGTTTTTAATTACATCAAACATGGTGCTTGCTCTCCTTCATCACTACAGTCAGGGAAGATGCCCCCACAGCCTTTCAGGAGGAGGGACAGACGCTGTCCACTGTGGTCGAGCGGGGAAGGCGGCTGCGGGCTGCAAACTCCAGGGCCTGTGTTCAGGAAGGAAGACGTGGTGTGGGCGGGCCACGCTTGGGGGAGGGTTGTCTTGGCCCAGGCTGTGAAAATAGTGACCTTTAGAATGTGTTATTGTCCAAAACTGTCTCAACACTGGAGGAAAGCATGGGACACGGGGATTTGTGCAGTTTGAAGGCCCAGTGAGGACAGGCTGCTTCCCTCCTTGGCGATCAAGTCAGCTGATGAGTCTCACGGAGCGTTCCAGCTCCCAGTTCTCCTGGAGTAACACTGATGCACTATGGAGACAATAGAAAACAATCATTGTAAAGCCACAGTTTGAAGGCCCTGGGACGTGACCACAGACAGACACTTGGGGACTCGATCCTTAGTCAATTCCTGTGGTCACGATAAGGGGCCACACTGCTGCCACGTGTGTGGTTTTCCCCTGAGAGCACTTCTTGCCCTGTGGACACAGGAATAGCCTCAGGCAGAAATTCACAGCATCCAGGGAGAGGGTGGGTGGAGTCCGGGGGAGGTGGAGCAGGTAGAAATGGATGGGGAACACCCCAAAAAAAACAGAGCCTCAGAGGGGGTGGGGCTTTAGAGAGTGTGCATGTAACCGCCCCTCTGATCTTTGGCTGAGCCAGGATTTGAACCTTCCAGTGTGCAGGAGGAAACTGTCTGGAGGGCAGGAAGAGCAACTGAGAGTGTCAGCAGGGCCACAGCAGTAAGGACAGAACTGGAGACCCCAGTGCACCACGTATTCCACTGAAATCCCAGAGGGTCCTTGTAGGAGTGAAAGCACATCAGGTAAGGGATTTGCCTAAAGGAAGAGCAGAATTGGAGTAGTCCCTGGCCAATGACATCTAAATCCAGCCTTCCCAAGGTCAAGGGGATGCGCCTGTGGTTGAAGTGCCAGCTCAAGTGACAAACAAACTCAGTGTCTTTCAGGAGAAGATGATGACATCCAGAATCTCTACCAGCTTATCACCTACAAGATCCTTTAAACTATTGAAAATTCTTCTTTCTACCATAAGGCTAGAAAGCTATAAAATTTCCCTCTATGCATGTTTATCCACATCTCACAAGTTTTTGTATATTCCTTTTTCACTATCATGCAGTCTGCAACATTTTCTATAATCTTTGTGATGTCTGTTTTCACTCATGGATTATTTAGAAGTATGGATTTAATTTCCAAATATTTGAGTATGTTCTAGGAATTGCAGCATCCAATATGGTAGCCACCAGCCACGGGGGGCTACCGAGCACTTGAAGTGTAGCTGGTGTACCCTAGAAACGGAACTTCACACTTTATCTACCTGTGACTAATTTTAACGTAAATGTTACAACTGGAGTGGTATCAAATACTTCACCAGGAAACACAGCTTTGTCGTTCCGGTAGAAATGCGTGTGGGCTGAGTGCTGCATCACGTGTCACTGCCCGATGGCCAGGTGCCGTTCCAGTCCCACAGGAGCAATCACCAATTAGTCAACACCAATGGACTGGCTGCGTCTGAATGGTCCTGTTACTGTTATTTGAATACTTTCTGGAAACAGCATGAGTTACGGTGACACCTATCTACACTGGCATTGGTGATTCACTTTAAAGTCTAACTATTCTTTCAGTAAAGTGTAATTAAATTAATTTTTAGTTTTAAAAATAAGTACGAACTAAGTTTTAACTTTAACATAGAAGCATGAAGACTGGAAGAAGATCTATCACAAAATTCATGACAAACAGAGATTGTAGTTCCTGCGGCACAGCAAAGCCAAAAAGCGGTAAGAGACTTTGGGAGTCTGATAAAACACGTCCTCCACAATCAAAACTAGTCACTGGAGCTAGAGTTAAATGTCCAACAAAAATGTCCAAACAATGTTTAACAGGATCTGAGCTTGTAACTTAGGCCCAAGAGAACAGCTTCGATAAAATTGCACCCCCCAAAAAAAACTCTTTTAGATGGAGAGATGGTCAATGAAATTAATACAATGGTCAGGGGAAGTTTGTTGGAAAACTTTAGGAAAGACGACAATTTTTTTATATTACAGAGCATGAAAGACACCCCACGAAGGTACCAAACAAATGTCCATAGAAGGCAAGACCATGTTAATAATATCAAAGATTAATTGATTTAAAATTGGGAAAATTGCAAGTATTTTTTAGAGATAGAAGAGAAATGTGATGTAAGACCCTGCCTAAATAACACTGTATTTATTAAAACATCCCAAATCTTTGAAGACATGTCATAAACTCGTTGGGGGATGCAGACTGGTGATGTAGATATTTGCAAATCTCTTAAACATGTCAGATGAGAATTCCCATTGATATTGGGCACAGATCCGTCATGACGCAAACACCTGCTCCCGACTCCGGGCTCAGTGTTTCTGCCCCAGAAGGGCTGGATCACGTCTTCTCCACTTCTGGAAGCTGCCTCTGTTTTGTCTCGATTGTTTCCAGAAAGGTTTCCTCTCCCTCCACTTGTCCAGAGTCCCTGATGCGGAAAACGGGAGTCGATGCGGGCGTCGGTCGGAGGGAAGCACACTGTTGTCTGTACGCAGTGACGGCCAGCTGACGGCGCCCTTCTAGTCCGCGGTCCACGTCTCGCAAGACTGCCTCTATCGGCGGGCCTGAACCTGGACCTGTCCGAGAAGGGACGATAGGAATGTCTGCAGGCCCTTCCCTGGGAGGCAGAGAACACCGCGGGACACCACGGTGCATGTTTACAACCCAGGATCCAGGTAGCTGAACAGTCCAGGGAGAACGCCCCTGGTGTCTGAGCGTCTTGTGGAAGCGTTCCTCTCCCACCCGAGGCATCAGTAGCACTCACACTGCCTGGTGCTGGGTGTGCCCAGGACAAAGTGTTAATTTATTATCTTGCATTGTGAATTCTTGTTGTCTCAGAGTACTAACATCTGCTGCCAGCATAGTGGGTGGAGGGGCTCCTCCTTGCTCACCGCTGTGTACCAAATTGCTGGTGTACACCAGCACTCACTGAGTATTTGTCAGCCTACCCTTTGGAGATTTGCTGGAACTTGGCTCCACGTACATTTCTACCACACAGAGAGTCCCACATCTCACTTGTTCTTTTGGGGAACTTCCTGAGGTCACTTCCTCTTGCTTCCCTCTAGTCATGTGCCGCTGTCCTCTGTCCATTATACCCTGTGTCATGTACACTTGAAATTCACTCCTTTAGCTGGTTTCCACAATAACAACGTGTACGAAACATTGTGTAGCCTTTAACTTTTTACTGGAGACTTTGGAATCACAGGGAGGGGTCCCACCGGCAGCCCTGGGCATTACTGCACCAAGCTGACTATTGTCCTTCTGGAAAGAGGAAGAACTTAAACCCAGAACTTTATGTGGCACTTCCTAACGTTCGTCCTTCTCACAAAAAGCAAAGGGCTTAGTCTCTTTCAGAATGTGAGACCACTTCCTACCATTATTTTTTACTTTTGAAACACAGGAAACAGACTGTCCTCTCTCCCTTTTGGCCCTGGTGATGAGATCTGACCTGCTCTTTGGTTCCTTGGTTCGTTCTCCAGGCAGACCAAGAAGTTCTCTACGGGTGGGTCAAGCTGAGTCTGACTCGTTTGGTTTCTGCTTTTTTATTGTCATTGGCATCATGTGTGTCACTAGCTCCCTTCCGTCTAGAGAGAAGAATAAAGATCCTAACTTTGGCCTCTGGTCCCTGCTGTGGTCTCCACTCATCTTGTAACCCACCTCACCATTATTTTAACGTTATTTCTCTAAATGATGACCTGGACACTAACATGTGACTGCTGGTAAATAGCCTGTTCACTCTAGATTTCTAGGAACTAACATCATAAGAAGCAGACTCTGACCTTAAGACATTCTGGCTCCAGGATCACCGCTGAGCACACTTGCTGAGAGTTTCTTATCTCAGCGACTCTCCCTGCTCCTTCATGGTCATTGAGGGAGCTGATGAGCCCCAAGACTGGGTGAGTTGAACAGGTGTGCACACAGGGAATTTTTTGTCTTTGCCATTTGGATCTGTCCCATTTGCACCTTGTAAAGGTCATTTGAGGTATTGCTTGGTGTGAGATAGGATACTAAGACCAGAGGACTGGTTTGAGAGTACTTGTTGGTTTGAACTTTACCTTGGTTTTGGACTTTGTTTCTGTTTGAAAATGGGTGGCTCAGTCTCAGATCCAACACAGAGTCCATTAGGTCACATTTTACCTGATTGGTTGACTTAGGAAAATATAAATTATGGAACAGGTTGGACAGGCAGAAAGCAGAACATATATTTTAGATATACATTCAAATAGACCAGAAACTATAATTATGATTAATGCACCAAGGTTTTAGTTTAACCAAAAACACATGCTCTGCCAATTTGGCTCAGTGGTTAGAGTGTCAGCCTGTGGATCAAAGGGCCAAGGGTTTGTTCATGGTCAAGGGCATGTACCTACCTTGCAGATTTGAAACCCAGCCCTGATAGGGGCGCATGCGGAAGACAACCAGTCCTGTGTTTCTCTCACATGGATGTTTCTCTCTCTCTCTGTCTCCCTCTGCCAACCTCATCTCTTTCTTCCACAATCTCTGGAAATCAATGGAAAAAATATCCTCGAGTGAGGATTCACAACAATTAAAAAAAAAAAAAACCATTTTTCAGTGGGTTGCAAAAAAATTTAAAAACAAAGCATGAAAGCAGAGAAAGGTTGAAAGCAGAAGTACAGGCAAATATAGCAATCAAATTCTAAAGCAACAGGAACAAAATAGCAAGTGAATAGACTTTGCATTCAATATTTATTGAGAGCCTGTTATGTGCCAGGCAGTGTTCTAGGCACTTGGATACAACACTAAATACTAGCAAGGAAAGACTCTTGTTTTTTGGATCTTCCAATATTCCTTGAAGGCATTGAAAATAAACAAAAAGGCATACATTTGTAAATTATAAAATATATGAGATAGTACCCTGGCCAGTCTGGCTCAGTTGGTAGAGATCTGTCCATGCACTGAGAGGTAGTTGGTTCGATTCCCCATCAGGGCACATACCTGCGTTACAGGCTCAATCCTCTAGGGAGGGGCAGGGCTCTAACAGTTGCATAGGCTTGAAATCACATAGACCATATTTCCTGACCATGATGTAATTAAAATATAAACAAATAAAATACCATGTTTGGCAATTGGAGAATGTAGATTTAAATAACTCTTGGATCAAATAAGATATAATAGAAATTGATGAATATTTAGGGGAAGAGAATAATTACATACTGTGCTTTAAAGCTTTAAAGCTTATGAGATGCAGCTAAAACAGTAATTACAAAAATTTTAGCTTTAAGTGTATTTATTAGAAACAATTACAGTAAAGTTGCAGGATAGAACATCAATGTACAAAAATGGATTGTGTTCCTATATATCAACAATGAAATTTCAGAAATAGAAATGAAAAAATAACAATTCCTTTTGTAACTGCAAAAAAGAAAAAAGAAAAAAAAAACATCTAGGAACAAACACAACAAAGGATGTGAAGGACCTATACACTAAAAACTACAAGCCATTATTAAAAGAAATTAAAGAAGACACAAAGAAATGGAAAGATATTCCATGTTCATGGATTGGAAGAATCTACATAGATAAAATGGCCATATTACACAAAGCAATATACAAATTTAATGCATTCCCATCATAATTCCAATGACATTTTTTAAAGAAATAGAACAGAAAATCATCAAATTGGTATGGAACCACAAATACCCCCAAATAGCCAAAGCAATACTAAGAAAAAAGAACAAACCAATAGGTATCACACTCCCTGATTTACTTCAAATTATATTACAAAGCGACAATAATTAAAACAGTATGTATTGGCAGAAATACAGACACACTGATTAATGGAACAGAATTGAGGACCCAGAAATAAACCCACATGTATATGGGAAAATAATTTTCAACAAAGGAGCCAAAATCTTACAATGCAGAAAAGAATGCCTCTTCAAGAAATGGGACTAGGAAAACTGGAAAGCTACATGCAAAAGAATGAAACTAGACGAGACTCTATTTGTCACTATGTACAAAAATTAAGTCAAAATGGAAAAGGCCTATATATGAGACCTTAAACAATAAATACATAGAAGAAAACATAGGTACCAAACTTAAAACATAGGTCTCAGGAGGATTTTATAAATTTGACTCCAAGGGCAAAGGAAGTGAAAGCAAAAATTAATGAATGAGACTATATCCAACTTAAAAGCTTCTGCACAGCAAAAGAAACCATCACAGAGCAAAAAGGCAACCAACCAAATGGGAAAAGATATTTGCAAACAACACCTCTGATAAAGGATTAATATCCAATATATATAAAGAACACAAGTAATTCAACAACTGAAAAACAACAAACAATCCAAATTTTAAAATTCACAGAGGACCTGAACAGACACTTCTCCCAAGAAGACATACACATGGCCAACCTCTGTATGAAAAGATGCTCAACCTCACTAGCTATGAGGGAAATGCAAATTAAACCACAATGAGATGAGACATCACACCTCCTAGGATGGGAGCTATCAACAAGACAAGTAATAACAATTGTTGGAGGTTGTGGAGAAAAAGAAACCTTCATACAATGCTGGTGGAAATGTAAACTGGTACAGCCACTATAGAAAACAGTATGAAGTATCCTCAAAAAATTAAGACTGGAACTATCATATGACCCAGCAATTCCTCCTCTGCATATCTACCCCCAAAAATCAGAAAACACTTATTTCTAAAGATATATGTACCCCTGTATACACTGCAGCATTCATCCAGTAGCCAAGACAGGGAAGCAACCTAAGTGCCCTTTGAAGATGATCGGATACAGAAGATGTAGTACATATAGACAATAGAATGTACTCAGACACAAAGAGGATAAAATATTGCCATTTGCGACAACATGAATCTTGAGAGTATCGTGTTAAGTGAAATAAGTCAGATGTAAAAGGGCGAGAACCACATGATTTCACTTGTGCGTGGGATGTAACACAGAAAACAACGAATGAACAAACAAGAAAAACAAATAAACAAACATTCATAGACATCGTCGACAGTATGGTGGATACCAGAAAGAAAGGAAGGTGGTAGTGACAGAAAAGGGTAAAGGGGGTCAAATATATGGTGATGGAAGGAGACTTGACCTTGGGTGGGAAACATACAATACAATATACAGATAAGGTATTATAGAATTGTATCCCTGAAACCTATATAATTTTATTAACCAGTGTCACCCCAATATATTTAATAAATAAAATGAAAAAGAAAGAAATAAAACTGTCTTGTAAGAAAAAAGTATATATATTAGAAAAATGAAATATAATAAAAAATATATCTTAATCAATAAGGAAATAATGAAAATAAGAGCAAGCTACGAACTGGGAGAAAATGTTTGCAAATCATACATCTGATAAAGAACTTTTAAATGTAAGGAGGGGACAAAGAATACAATGTATAAAGAACTCTTACCATCCATTAATAAAAAGACAACCCAAGTTTTATAAATGTTGTTACTGATTTTTTTTTGAGAGAGAGGAAGGGAGAGAGAGATAGAAACATCCATGTGAGAGAGAAACATCAGCTGCTTCCTGCACGCCCCCCACTGGGGACCAATCCTGCAACCCAGGCCTGTGCTCTGACCTGGAATCCAACTGGGACCTCTAAGTGTTTGGGTTGACACTGGATCCCCTGAGCCACACCGGCCGGGCCAAATACCCCAATTTTAAATGGAAAAACATATGAATAAGCATGTTGGAATATAGTATCCTGCATATAATTAGAGCAGAGAATTGACTTATTTTGCATACATATTCACCAGTTAAACCATCAGCACAACCAAGATAATGAGTCTATGGGTTCCTCATGCCCTGTGGTAACCCCTGCCCCCCCCACCTGCCCTCACCCTCTCCCCATCGGAACCACTGTGTGCTGTACACAGACATGCAGGGCAATCTTTCCTGGGTGACACGGGAGAGGCTGAGACCCAGACTCAGAGCCGAGATCTCAGATCTCTTTGCAGGACAGAATAACCACGATTTTCTGCAAAATGGCCATTTGTTGATTTCAGTCCCAAATGAGGAAGAATTTTAGAAGCTCATGGTGCTTCTCCACAGGAAGAAAGAACTTGAGCACCATTGCCTTACATACTCCACTTTATATTTGTTTATAAACAGAGAGGAGACTGCTCTTTTAAAGCAGATGTTGGTTAGAGACAGACTAAGAGAGAGCAGGCTGACAGCTGTCGGGGTGGGGTTGGGGGGCTGGGTGGGAGGGTGGAGGGTTTGAGCAAAAAAGAAAAAATTAGAGAGAAAAAGCCACATGGACAGGTACGACAGTGTGGTGAATGTGGGGATGGGCTGGGGGAGGTGGAGGAGGGTGCAGGGACACAAATGTGAGGGAGGAGACCTGACGGGGTGGTGCACACACAATCCGGGGCACAGAGGATCTGTTGTAGAATCGTGCACCTGAAACCTGTATAATTTTGTTAACCAATGTCATTCCAGTAAATTCAATAAAAAGTAAAAAAAAATAAAATAAAATTAAGTTACTGTGTTTATCCCAGAGGAACAAATAAATATGATGGTTCGAAACCCCCAGGAGTAATCTGAAAGCAACCCCCATATGGAGGGCAGGGAGAGACCCAGGAAAGAGGCAGACCTCTGCAGGTGGGTAGGTGGCAGCTGAACAGCCTGGGAACCACCTTACAAGGCTGCTCCTGGGTAGCTTGAAGACCAATATTTTCTGCACCTGCCTGCCAGATCTGATAAAGCTATATGGAGGCCTTAGCTGGGCTGAGTCACGTATGCCATCCAGATGGTCTCAGCAACACATTACTGTGTCAAGGCTGTGTCCTTGAGGAAGCCCCTGGGTTGGGGAAAGGCAAGCTGCATGCACATTCCACAGACGGGTGGAGGGCAGCCTCCAATAGCCTGGGTTCAGCTTTCCAGTCAACCTGGAGCTCACATCTTCTCCATGACCTCCCCAGGGTGACAGCACACAATGGCTTTACTGCTCTGAGTGTCTGAGCCAAAGAAACACAAGTCTTGGTGGAAGAAAAAGTTCCATTTTCACTTGTGACAAGTAGCGATGACAGGGCAATGGTTTCCAAAGCTCTGCCTCTCCTAAGGGAGACTTACCATTGCTATAAACACCGCTTGGTTAATTACACATTCATTTCTTCTTGGTAGCTGGCTGAACTTACCTGTGGTGGGTCATCCCCCTAGAGCTGCCCTGCAAATTCCTGTGCGACATTTTTAGCATTTAGAACTGCAGAGACGGGAGACCCTTGTCCCATCTATCACCAACGTTCCATCACTGCTGACCAGCTTTCACAGTTTCATCTGCCCTCCCCCTCGGCAGTGCCCTGAGAGGTCAGCAAGGGGCTTCACCAGCATGGAGGTGGCTCATTTGGTGGCTGCTGTCTCAGATGACATAGCAACAATACAGTCACATGCCAGAGAAAACACCAGTTCAGACAACAATTCCCCAAATCAGGGACAACTTTCTCCACCCAGAACCCCAGGACCTGAGCCATTGACCAAGTAAATCCCCTGGGCTGGGGTGTGATCACTCAGCATTGACTTGTATTCTCATGTGATTTAGTGAAGAGGATACGTTAGCAGACTCATCAGGTATGAACACAAAGCACTCTGTTTAAATAATGATTTCAGCTGTCAGGAGAGATTTTTCTGCTTTCAGAAAACACAAGAGGGAATTTTTGTAAACAATAATAAAGGATAATAAAGATCAGGCAATGTCTGAAAGAGAAAAGAGACTGGATATCACTAAGATTTCTCAGTCAGGATTCTAGCAGCAGAGATGGCCCACTCTGATTAGGAACTTGGGGGAAAGTCAAGTGCAGGGGATTCCTACAAGCTGGGGACCCAGAGTATGCAAGTGACCGGGGAGACTGCTGCAAACAGTGAGGACCTTACACCCTAACTCTAAGGGGGTGAATGAGAACTAGAGCCCAGAAGGAGAGTTGGGTAGAGAAGGTGTGACCTTCAGCTTAGGGTTGCAGGTAGTCAGAGATGACCTTGCAGGGAGAGAGGCAGGAGAACAAATACCCCCACCTTGCTTTTCACCCTGAAAAGATCTCCTGCTTGGACTTCCCATTGGCAGAAGCCAAGCAGAAGTCAGACAGCCAGAGATCCCACTGATGTTTTTTTCTCCCTCTCCCTTCCCCTCTCTCTCTAAAATCAATAAAGAAAAAAAAAATTTTTTTAATATATGCGTCATTCTGACTAAATGTTATTCTTACTAAATGCTATTCTTGCTAAATGTTAAAATGTAGCAGACAAGCTGTAACATCATGAGCTTGACAAGAGCTCAAAAGTATTTTGGAGACCAGCTGTAAACAGGATGAGCTTGAGGGGAACTCAACAGGGTAAGTGCAGACAACTGCAAAGAAGAAATCAATGTGTAACTGACCCAACAGTATGTACAAGCCATCGCTAAGCCTCCCTTTGGGGGACAGCACTTTGGATATGAATCCCCCTGGTCTCCTTGAATTGCTGCAAGTAAATGAAACTCCTCTGTGACAGCCATGTCTCCTTCTGGAATGTGACACCCCCAGTGGACAGCCTCTTGTGTTTGGTGACAACGTGATCCACGTGGATCAGCCTCCTGGGGCGAAGAGCTGGGGTGAAGGAGGGGGAAGTGTGGATCTGCAGAGGCCAAGGAAAACTACTTGGCACAGAGGAGGTTTTTAAGTTATAGTCAGGGACATTGTAGGATGGCACCTAATAAAGGAAAGTGAGAAAAATAAGAGAGTTTATCAACTTCCAGACGGCCCTGTGTGATCCCACAGGGACGGGCCCAGAGCGGGTCTGCCTCAGGTCCGCTCTCGTGTGTGCTTCCTGACTTGGTGCAGGAAAGATGTCACAGCACACGTCCAGGTGATTCTGAGAGTATGTCTATTAAACCTGGGGACAGTGACACAAAGGAAGGGCTGAGGGTCCAAGAAACAACAGGACAGAGCCTAGGCGGGGCTCCTTTGGCTCCTGAAACCTTACAGGACAGAATGCTCCAAGCTGCTTCAGCTCACTGGGGAGTCTGAGAAAAAGGGGGCCTTAAAGAGAGGATCGGGGGTGGAGCCCAGGTTGACTGCCGCTGCCCACGGCTCCCCTGGTGGCAAGTCTCTCGTGGGGACCCTTCGAGTTTAGGAAGAAATGGAAATGTCAAGCACGGGAGGCCCATGGGCCTGCTCCAGAGCTAGCGCACATTGAGGCCTTGTCCTGAGGGTGTTTCATCCTCTTTATTATTCATCAGCTTTGCAGGGCATTTGTTCTTGTTGTTAATCCTCACAGGAGGATATTTTTTCCATTGAGTTCTAGAAAGACTGGAAGGAGGGAGAGGGAGAAAGAGAAAGAGAGTGAAACATTGATGTGAGAGAGTCACATTGATTGGTTGCCAACCACACTGTACCCCAAACATGCTGGGGATCAAACCTGCACCCCAGGTACGTGCCCTTAACTGGCAATTGAACCCGTGACCCTTCGGTGCACAGGCTGACACTCTACCCACTGAGCCACACCCGCCAGGGCATAACTTCTTAAATTTGTTAGCATTGTTGGAATTGTGGGGAATGAGCTGGGAAGATGCTTCTGGTTCACTATCCCTTTACAACAAACCATCCCAAAGCTTCCTGGTTTAAGTCAACAAGAAGCATTTATTGTTCTCATGAATCTGCAACCTGGGCAGGACACGGGGGGAGGCTCATCTTTGCCTTTGCGACTTCAGCGGAGGGGGCTCAGTTGGCAGCGGGAGAGTCGGCTTCCATGTTGTCTCACCTGCTCAGCTGGCAAGGTGCTTCTGCTGGCAGATGGAAGACCAGCCAGGGGAGCGGGCCAGTGACTTCAAGTCCTCTTCATGTGGCCTCTCGATGGGCAACCTGGGCTTCCTCACAGCTTGGTGGCTCAGCCAGGGGCACGTACCCCAGAGAGCAAGGAGGCATTCTCCCTGTCCAGCGTGAGGAGTCACAACCACCCACTACTTTCCAAAGCAGTGACAAAGTCCGGGGAATGGCAAGGTAGGGGGCACAGACCCGATAACTCAACAGAAGGAAAAACAAGCTCAGATACCAGAAGGAAAGGTAAGATAGAAGATACTGTTATAGCCATCGCTGGAAATATCATCTACCACATTAACAAATCATAGTAAATTGAGAAGAAAAAATCAAATTTATATCATTTCCAAAACATATGCCATATGCTTGAAAGTATATTCTGAATCTTCTTCACAACATCTTTAAATGTACTGCTTTCAGCTTCTTCCCTAATTTTTGCCTCATATTTTAACTCCAGGGATTTTATTTTTTCCTTCTTTTCGTTCTCAGATATTTCTTTCTGTTTATATTGATCTTCTACTCGCATAATTTCCTTTTCTAATTCATCAGCATAGATTATTTTCAAGGTCTCTGAGTTACGTTTCAGTTTTTCACCAACATCCCTGTAGATGTCGTTAGAAAAGTGAGAGCCCCGGTTCCCCCGCAGCATTTCCTCTATCAGCTCCACCAGCTCCTGCACTTGAGCTTCCTTCTCAGCCTCGGATGCACGTGGGCTGTTACTGAAGGCCAGGCATCGGTTCCCACACTCCTTCGCAAGCCTTTGTAGGTCTTCCTGTGCCTCGGCTACATAGTCTTTCAGTCTCCTACCTTCCAGCTCTTCTTTGCGAGTGAACAGGATGACCATGTGCTTCATGGCTGGCTCCCCAAAGATGCTCTTGATCAGTTTAACTGTTTTCTGCTCCTCCTCCGTGAAGCGGCCCAGCGGCACAACCAGGATGATGGCGTGAGGCCCGGGGTAGGAGAAGAGGACACACCGGCTGACTTCCTCACACGTGGTCATCAGTGTCTCCTCGGTGTCAAAGAGCCCTGGGGTGTCCACAACAAGAAGTTTCCTCCCCTTCCAGGCTACCATTCCTCTCTGACAGCTCTTGGTAACAGCATGGGCAGAAATTCTAGAATCAAATTCTTTTCTCCTAAGGATGGTGTTTGCTGTGGCACTTTTCCCACTTCCAGTTTTTCCCACCAGAACAATCCTCAGAGTGTCGTCCTGACGGCCAGCCATGTTCACAGCAAGAGGACCTGGGGTGCAGGTAACCGCAAGACCTTAAGGAAGGGAAGGAGAGGGGAATAGGGTTAACTTAGCTGAGTGAGCGCCATTCCCTACCCTCTTTCTTCGTTCTTTCCTCCCTGAAAATGGGTAGTGGCCTATTATTCATTCTGATCGCAGTAAGAGCAGAGAGGACACAGTCCAATTACTAAGGAAGAAACAATAAGGCAGTTTTCCCACAGAAGAGGACAAGTCCAGGTGCTTTCACAGGAAACTCACTTAAACCTTTAAAGATCCGATCATCTCAAAGCTATGCGAGCTGTTCCTGATCATATCAAAAAAGGGGAATCTTTCAGTTCTCTCTATGAATCAAGTGTAATATTGATCCCAAAGGCTAACAAAGATTTCCCCAATGAATAAAGCTGCAAACATGTCTCATTTAGAAATATTAATACAAAAATCCTAAATAAATTATTAGCCACCAAAAAAGTAATACACCATGGTTAAGTGTAATATATTTCAGAAATACTAGGATGGTTCAACATTAGAAAATTGATTTTTGAACACCCATTAATAGGTGAAAAAGCAAATTACCTAGATGAAGAAAAGACATCTGACCGAATTCAACACTGACCCCTGTATAAATCATTCTGTGAATTGGAATTACCCTGGCCAGGGTGGCTCAGTGGATTGAGCGTCAACCTGTGGACTGAGAGGTCCAGATTCGTTTCCTGGTCAGGGCACATGCCTGGTTTGCGGTCTCAATCCCCAATAGGGGGCGTGCAGGAGGCAGCTGATGGATGTTTTTCTCTCACACTGATGTTACTATCTCTCATTTACTCTCTCTCTAAAAACATCAATAAAAATATTTTTTTAAAAACTGGAAATAATACATACTTCTATAACATGATCTTATATAACTATAAAATTATAATTTTTTGTCATCACATTTTTTTATCTATAAGTGAGAAAGACTGGATTATGAAGTTAAATAGTAGATTATAAAGTTTTGGGATGAAGAAAAGATACTTCTCTAACATGATTTGATATAACTATACAGTTAAAATTTTGTCATTACCTTTTTCATTCAGGTGAGGAATAGTGGGTTATAAAGTTAAAGAGTAGATTGTAAAGTTTATTTGGATGAAGAAAAAGGAAAAGTATCCAGCACCATCAAGAAAAAGAACAAGGAGGGAGGACTAGCTCACCCAGGAGTCAAGCATCATAGTTTCTGTGATTAAAACAGAATGATGTTGGTGCACAAACAGAGGGAATAGTGAAGCAAAACAGAAAATTCAGAAACAGACCAAATTGCTCATACTGCGCTCATTGACATTCCTTCAGGTCCATTACGCTACAGTGAGTCAGTGAGGCAGCATCTCACATCAATGGGGAACAGATGGACCATTAAAGCGTCGTGTCCAAAACAGAAGCCATATTTTTAAAGCATCTTCCGAATCACATGCACAACATCTGCAAAGATACTCCTTTCAGCTTCTTTCCTTATTTTTATGTCATTTTATTTTTTGGTCAATCCTCACCGGAGGATATTTTTCCATTGATTTTTAGATAGAGTGGAAGGGAGGGACGGAGGAAGGGAGAGAGAGAGAGAAACATCAATGTGACAGAGACACATTGATAGGTCACCTCCCTCACTACCTGATTGGGGCTGGGGATCGAACCTACAGCACGGGTACTTGCCCTTGACCTGGAATCAAACCTGCGACCCTTCAATTTTCCGGCCAACGCTCTAATGACTGAGCCAACCCGGCCAGGGCTTCCTTTATACTTTCAATTAGTTCATCATATTTCATGTTTAGGGATTCTAGTATTTTCCTCCTTTGCTTCCTGCGACATTTATTCCTGAGCACATCTCTTTTATAGTCTTTTAAATTCCTTTTTGACTGATCAGCACAGATTATTTTCAAGGCCTCTGTCTTACCTTTAAGCTTTTCGCCTACATCCTTGTAGATTTCGTGAGAATAGTGAGAGCCTCCGTTCCGCCGCACCATTTCCTCTATCAGCTCCACCAGCTCCTGCACTTGAGCTTCCTTCTCAGCCTTGGATGCACGTGGGCTGTTACTGAAGGCAAGGCATCGGTTCCCACACTCCTTCACGAACCTTTGTAGGCCAATTTCTGACTCTGCTAAAAAGTCACTCAGCCTCTGACCCTCCAACTCTTCTTTGCGAGTGAACAAGATGATCACGTACTTCATGGCCTCCTCCCCAAAGATGATCTTGATCAGTTCAGCCGTATTCTGCTCCTCCGGGAAGCAGCCCAGCGGCACAACCAGGATGATGGCGTGAGGCCCGGGGCAGGACAAGAGGACACACCGGCTGACTTCCTCACACGTGGTCATCAGTGTCTCCTTGGTGTCAAAGAGCCCCGGGGTGTCCACGACAAGAAGATTCCTTCCCTTCCAGGCTACCATTCCTCTCTGACAGCTCTTGGTAACACCACGGGGAGAAATTCTAGAATCAAATTCTTTTCTCCCAAGGATGGTGTTTGCTGTTGCACTTTTCCCACTTCCAGTTTTTCCCACCAGAACAATTCTCAGAGTGTCGTCCTGACGGCCAGCCATGTTCACAGCAAGAGGCTCTGGGGTGCAGGTAACCGCAAGACCTTAAGGAAGGGAAGGAGAGGGGAATAGGGTTAACTGAGCTGAGTGAGCGCCATTCCCTACCCTCTTTCTTTGTTCTTTTCCTCCCTGAAAATTTGTAATGGCCTATTATTCATACTGATCGCAGTAAGAGCAGAGAGGACACAGTCCAATTACTATGGAAGAAATAATAGAGCAGTTTTCCCACAGAAGAGGACATGGTCCAGGTGCTTTCACAGGGGAACTCACTTAAACCTTTAAAGATCCCATCATCTCAATGCGATGCCAGCTGTTCCTGATCATATAAAAAAAGGGAAATCTTTCAGTTCTCTCTATGAATCAAGTGTAATATTGATCCTAAAGGCCAACAGAGATTTCCCCAAGGAATAAAGCTTCAAACATATCTCATTTGGAAATATTAATACAAAAATCCTAAACAAATTATTAGCCACTAAAAAAGTAATACACCATGGTTAAGTGTGAAGTATTTCAGAAAAACTAGGATGGTTCAATATGAGAAAACTGATTGTTACAAAACATCCCATTAATAGATAAAGAAGCAAATTATGTAGGTGAAGAAAAGCCTTTGACTGAATTCAACACTGACTCATGTCTAAAGTTTTCCATAAATTGGAGTAAATAGATACTTCTCTAATGTGATCTTATATAACGATACATTTTAAGAAGTTTTGTCATCACCTTTTTCTTCTGTAGGTGAGAAAGAATGGATTATCAAGTTAAATATTAGATCGTAAAGTTCATTTGGAAGAAGAAAAAAAGAAAAGTATCTGGTACCATCAAGAAAAAGAACCAAGACGGAAGGAAGCATCTTAGTTTCTGTGATTAAAGCAGTATGATGTTGGTGCACAAACAGAGGGAATAGTAAAACAAAACAGAAAATCGACATTTAGACCTAGTTAATGATACTGCATTCATTGATATTCCATTCAGTTCATTATGTTACAGTTGGAGTCAGTAAGGCAGCATCTCACATCAGTGGGGAAAGGATGGACTACTGCAGCAACTTTGGGGTAACTGCATAACCACACAGAAAGGATAAAATGCCTCCACTGCCTCATGCCATTCCAAGTCCAAATAGACGTTTAACTGAACAAAAGTAATCCATATAAATAATAAGAAAAAAAGTGGTAAATGTTTTGTAACCTAGAGGTGGGGAAAATCTATCTAAGGTTTGACAAAGATTATGGAAAAGGACTGATAAGTATGATTACATTAAAATCTCACAGACAATGTGAGACAAAAACACCATAGACAAATTAAAGCACAAATGTCAAGCTAGGGAAAGAAACATTATCCAATTTACATTAAAGGAGGTGAATTTTCCTGTTATACAAATAAATTATGAAAGTACACAATCAAAAGAGCTACAACTGGGTAAAAAATAAAGCAAGATGCCCTGACCAGTGTGGCGCAATAGTTCGAGCTGTGAACAAGTGAAATGTTTCCCACAATCAAACATTGAGCCTGTGTGTAATAAACCACCACTGAATACTCTACACCAAGCACCCTGGTAAATGTGTTGTACTTTATCTTGTTTACTCCCCCAAAATTGCCTGCAGAAAGCTGATTTTATTTTTTTTAACCTTTTAAATGAGGACACTGATGTGGCTTGAAAGTGCTGAGACACTTGCCTAAGGTCACGTGCTCACAGGTATTGGACAGAACAGGGGTCCAGTTCAGTCTGTCTGACTACCGCCTTCCGTCCTCACCACTGCTCCAACTGCCTCTTCTCGGGTTCTCCTCAGGCCCCTGATTCTAGAAGCCCAGGGAATTGGAGCTAGATCGAGGGAGGGCAGGGGAGAGCGGCCACACTCTTTCCAGAATGGAGAACTGGTAGGAAGCCTGGACTCGGGAAGTTAACAGGTGGGTTTCCCACACACTGTCCCTGCAGAATTGCTGACCCTCTGCCCACGACACCACCTCCTCACTTCATGTCACACTATCAGGGTCACAGCTTCTCTCTGCTAAATAATGGGAAAGATTCAGCCAACTGCATTCTAAATTTCCTCAGCCCTTACTGGCATGGCCAACCCCTGGAGAGTCCCCACACTCCCTGGGGTCCTGATTCCTTTTCCTTAAAGAGGAGTCCACCTGGGTGGTCTCTAAATTGCCTTCAAGCTCTAAAGAACTGCCTTGTGGACACTCATTTCCTGTGCAGGGAACAGGAAGGCGTGTCAGGCAGGCCTCAGTGTCCATCAGGACAGCAAATGCATGAAGGTGACCAGTCAGCACCAATGTGTCCTGTTAAAGGGGAGACGTGTGACATTGTGCTAATAACTCCTGACTCTCCTCCCTACCCTCAGCCCCCCCTCTGACAGTACCCCTGCCCCGCTGTGCTGCTGGCACAGTACCTGGTCCTACCTCAGACCAGAACCCACCCCTCACACCCCTGGACCTACTGCCCTCACAGCTCTGTCCCTCGGGGACGCTTCTCACCAGACTCACCTTTTTCAATGAGTTGATGTGTTCTCGGGTTTCTCCAAAGCAGCGCCTTGAGCTGGTGCTCTTGCTCTAACTGTGAGGAGAACCTGGTTGTAGCTATGAACCCACTGAGCCAGGAAGCTCAGATTGGGTGGAGCCAGTGGAGGAAATTGGCCTTAAAGGGACAGTAATACTGCCTCTAATTTGGTGGGGGCTTCAGATTCGTCAAGTTGAATACTTTTCCTCCATGTGCCCGCTCTCGCAGTGAAATTTCCAAGGCTATATCGATATTGGGGTTCCAGCTGTGGCCCAAAGGCCTTTATTAAATGACCTGGATCTTGCCCAGAAAGCCAGGCACAGTGTCTGCTCATGTTCCCTGGTGCAGTGGGAGATGGGGGAGGGGAGGGGATTCCAGAGGAAGAAAGTCGGGCGTGTGCCTTGGTGTATCCTTGGTGCTCCTAGTGATGGTACAATGTGGGTCCTCAGTCTAGTCTTTCAGGAGGGGCTCACGTGACTCATTCAGAATGAACAAGACAGGTACAAAGCCAGAGGGTCTAAACCACGGGGAGCCAAGGGGAACAGAGGAGAGGAGGCCTGGGGCAGCCTTCCAGTGACCACACAGCGCTGTGTCTCACAGGGTTCTTACAAGACTGAAAGTCTGCCCGACCTGGTGAGTAAACGTGCACCTGGGGAGTAGATGCAACTTCCCTTCCCAACATTCCTACCTACTCCCAGCCCAGGCCCAGACAGGGGCAGCTGTGGCCTAGATACACTCCAGGCTCAAACTTGTGACGACACTGCAGAGATATTGACAGGGGGTGAGAGGGCCGGATCCTCCAACCGTCCTGACTCTTCCCAACGTGAGCCGTGGACCTGCGACACCAGCTGCCTATTGCTGCCGCAGCACACTGCCAGGGTCAGTGGCCTGAGACAAGGCCCGTCAATGCCCTTAGAGTCTGCAGGTCAGGAGCCTGCAATGAGTCTCATGGAGACAAAATGAAGGTCTCAGGGCTGGTCTTTCTGGAGGCCCCAGGAGAGAATCCACGTCTTGCTCCCTCCAGCTTCTAGAAGCTGCCAGAATTCCTTGGCTTGTGACCACACCACTCCAATCTCTGCTGCCATCCCCACATGGCCCTCTTCCTCCCCATCTTCCTGCCTCTTTCTTCTAAGGCCTCTGTGATCACAGGTAGGAGCGCTCAGACCACACAGGACAATCTCCCATGGCAACGTCATTCCCTTCGTCACCGCTGCAATGAGGGAACAGTCCCAGGCTCTGGGGTTGGGACCTGCAGTGTTGTGGGAGGGCGTTATTCACCAACCATGTGAGGATAAGCGGACCTCTCCCCAGCACCCTTTCCTCCTCTTTAAAATGCAGTATTGATTTCATCAGGTGGGCGTAGGGACTAAGAAGCAGGTGCTGCTGTAACAAGACTGAGAAGGTGGGGGTGGGGGTGGGATCAGGGAGCACAGACCCTGGGGGATGATGAGACCCTGACAGAAAAGGCCGAGATGGCCTTGAGGAGGCTGGTGCTGGGCATCTGACACTAAAGGTAAGAGCTGAGACCACAGTGAGGACCCGTTATTGGCCGCTGGAGGAATGGTGATGCTTGCTGCAAAGTGGGGGAAGGTCACCGAGTTACGTTCTCCTGCTGGGGGGAAGAAGAGCTTGTGAGCGATAAGCTGGACTCTTTAGCTCAGGAGGTTTCCAAGCACAGTGTGGGGTGCAGCCGGTTTCCCGTGTAAAATGCAAAAGGAAAAAGAGCAGAGCAGCGTGTCCCCCAGCCAAGGACCTCCGAGGGTTGCCAGCAGCCCGGAGAAGCGGGGACCCAGCAGGGAAGGGTCCTCCCCAGCGCTTCAGAGAGGGCAAGGCTCTGCCAACCTTGTGCTGCTGGACTCCTAGACCCATGGACAACGAGTTTCTGTGGCTTTAAGCGGCACCGTGTGTGTGACAGCAGCCCTAGGAATCCCACCACACCTTTCTCCTTCCCCCACCTCTCCTCCTGCCCCTCCTATGCATCCTTCCTCCAAGCACCCCGGGGGTCCCCTTCTGCCCAGTGCGGGTTCTCCAGTAGTCCTCCCCACCCCCACCCGCACGTCTGCCCAGCTGGGGCACCGAGGACGCTGAGGACTGAAGTGCTGGCTGTCTCAGAAAGGCCTGTAGCTCTGCCTGACCCTGCTTCTCAGTGACTTCCCGCTGCCCAGGGTCCCAGACCCTAGAGCCGCCCGAACACATCCTCCTGACCTTTACCCTTTCTGAACTCAGACCCCTTACAGAAGAATTGAGCAGTTGTCAACAATTTATACAACACAAACACAACCAAAAATCATTGATTTCCAGAGGGACAGGAAGTGGAGGGCTCCTGGGCTCTCAGGGGAACGGGCAGACTGCCAGCTGGTGTGAGCGCAGCTGGTCCTGAGAGCACCCTGCAGAGAGCCCACTCCAGGCCCCGGCAGGAGCCCGCTCACACGCCCGCAGACACCAGGCTCATAGGAAAGGACAGCTGCACAGAACTCACAGCACAGACCACAGGCTGGTGGTGGCCGGAGGGAAGGACGGTGGGGCCGGTAAAGGGGAAAGGGGTCCGCTATATGGTGACGGAAGGAGACTGGATCTGGGGCGGTGGACACACAGTGCAATATACAGGTGATGTGTCACAGCATTGTACACCAGTAGCCAACATAATGTTATTAACCGATGGCACCCAAATACCTTTAATTAAACAAGAACAAATAGTTTTATCTAAAATTTGGAGGTGGGCATTTTCCCTTACAAAATAAGACAAAATGAGCTTTTGTGCATTTACATACACAGGAGCCCCTGCCTGGGCTGGCAGCACAGGATGCCCCGTGTCTGACTGTGTGTTCCTCCTCCTAGCCCAGTGACACTGCTGTGTGCCATGAGCTTCAGAGCAGAGGTCCCATCAGCACCTGGGCCCTGCTGTCTGCTGTTCCCTCGTGAAATGCCGTCAGGGAAGGTTGTGGTCGGGGTCTGCCATGGTCCGGTCTATGGCTTTGGACAACCATAGCCCTCTGAGGCTGTATCTCTACAGGGACGTGTGACATCATCTAAGCTGATGCCCCCAAGGAATTCCATCCTACACCCACATCTGGGCCCTGCCGCATGAGAACAAGCCCAGACTCCCCCGCCGGTAGGAACCGTGAGCCCTGGCCACGGACCCACACCTCGCAGAGGCTGGTGGTTGTAGTGATAAACCTGTGACAGCAAACGGGGTCCTCAGGGGAAGAACACGTGGAGGGACCTGTCCTGGGACCCCTGGCTTGAGGGGTCAGGGTGAGGGACAATATCACCCTTCTCCTGTGCTAAGAGTCCTAGGGTCATCAGAGGGATGAACGGTTACCGACCGTGACAGACCTCAGCTCCACTCACCACGTGGCACCACCAGCCAGACGGCAGGAAGCAGGGACGCAGGTGTGTTTCTCCCAGTTTCCTGCCACCCTCAGCGCACCCTCAGCTCCCATTCTTCCTCGTCCACCAATACTTTGTACTCCCCTGCTCCAAACCCACACGTTTGCCTGGACCCCTGAATTCCTAGCCACTGCGTGATGCTGGCAGCAGAGGCTGCTCAGGACGGGAACCGGGGAGAGGTAGAGCCAGGGCTCCACCTGGTAGCGCTCAGTCACTGCCCTCTTCCCAGGATGTTCAGTTGGGTTTGCACAGTTTCGGCTGTTGTCTGCATTTCTTCTTTTGGTTTGAATTGGACATCTTTTGTTGCTTCACTTCAATACTCCTATAAACATATGTCCTTAAGTGCTTTTGTGACTACTGAAAATAGCTATAAATATCATTAATAAGTGACATATTAATGTATATCTCAGCATATCATTGCACAATAGATTTTTTTGTTTCTGATAATCTCCTCCATTTCCAAGAAACAAGCTATAGGAAGATCTATGGTAAATCACCTGTGCACAGGAAATCATGCACCCTACCGCACCACAGCCCTCTCCTGCTCACGACCTCCTGATTCTGTTTAATCTTCACTTGAAGTTGTGGTCACGACCAGGCCAGAAAGGCTAGGTTACTGGGCCCACATCCGCTTGTTTGTACCTCCTGAAATGGTCGGGGGGATGGGGAGAGGAGAAGGCTGGGCCAAGAAGAAACCCAAGCACTGCGCTCAGGATCCAAATTGGAGCCCTCCTGGGCTGGTGTGGCCTGAGGTTAAATGAGGATTTCTGATTTCCTTTTTTTTAACTTATCTTTACTTTTGAATGTATTAGAGATGTCCCTCCTTTTTTGCCCCCTTAACCCTCTCCTGCCCATTCCCACCTCCCTCCTGCCTTCCCCACGCTGTTGTCTGTGTCTATTGGTTATGAATATATGAATATAAGTTCTTAGTTTCTCTCTTCCTGCCCTACCTCCCCCCTTCTCTTTGAGGTTAGTCAGTCTAACTACCAATTTTTACATCTTAATCCCTTCATCTTTTTCACCCAACTCCCCTCCCTATGGCAACCAACAAAAAGATCTCTGTATGGATGAGTCTGTTTCTATTCTGCTTGCTCATTTTGTTTGTAGATTCAGTTGTTGAAAGATATGTATTTATTGCTATTTTACTGTTCATATATTTTTATCTTCTTTTTGAAAAATTTTTATTGATTTATTTTTGCTACAGATGTTACTCCTTTTTCCTGCATTGACACCCTTCTCCCAAACGCCACCCCACCCCCGCTCCCCAGCTTTGTTGTCTATGTCCATCGGTTATAATACATGCATATAAGTTCTGTGGTTTATCTCTTCCCTCCCCCACCTTCTGAAGATTGTCAGTCTGTACCCTACTTCTATGACTCTGGGTCTATTATGTTCATCAGTTTTTTAGTTCATTATATTCCAGAAATAAGTGAGATCATGTGATACTTGTCTTTCTCTGATTGTCTTGTTTCACTTAGCGTTATACTTTCCAGGCCCCTCCGTGTTGTCTCAAAGGATAAGAGATCTTTCTTTCTTACAGCATCATAGTACTCCATTGTGTATATGTACCACAGCTTTTTTATCCACTCGTCTACTGATGGACCCTTGGGCTGTTTCCAGATCTTAGCCATTGTGAATAGTGCTGCTATGAACATAGGGGTACATATATTCTTTCTGATTGGTGTTTCAGGCTTCTGAGGGTATATTCCTAGAAGTGAAATCACTGGGTCAAATGGCAGTTTAATTTTTAATTTTTTGACGTAACACCATAGTGTTTTCCACAGTGGCTGCACCAGTCTGCATTCCCACCAGCAGTGTACTAGTGTCCCCTTTTCTCCACACCCTCGCCAGCACTTGTTGTTTGATGATTTGTTGATGGCAGCCATTCTGACAGGTGTGAAGTGATACCTCATTGTTGTTTTAATTTGCATCTCTCTGATGATTAGTGACGGTGAGCATTTTTTCATATGTCTCTTGGCCATTTGTATGACCTGTTTGGAGAGGTGTCTCTTTAGGTCCTCTGCCCATTTTTTAATTGAGTTCTTTGTCTTCCTTTTGTTGAGTTGTGTGAGTACTCTAGCTATTTTGGAAATTAACCCCTTATCTTATCTTCTTTTTCTTCAAGAAGACCCATCAACATTGTATATAATACTGGTTTGGTGGTGATGAAGTCCTTTGGCGTTTTCTTGTCTGGGAAACTCTTTATATGGCCATTGATTCTAAATGATAGCTTTACAGGATAGAGTAATCTCAGTTGTAGGTCCTTCCTTTTCATCACCTTAAACGTTTCTTGCCACTTTGTTCTGGCCTGCAAAGTTTAATTTAAGAAATCGGCTCTAAGCCTAATGGGAGCTCCGTTGGAGGTAACAAACTGCTTTTCTCTTGCTGCTTTTAAGATTCTCTCTTTGTTTTAAACCTCTTGCATTTTGATGATGATGTATTTTGGTGTGGGCTTTTTCATGTTCATCTTGTTTGGAACTCTCTGTGCTTCTTGGACTTGTATGTCTGTTTCCTTCACCAAGCTGGGGACGTTTTCTGTCATTCTTTTTTTTAAATAGCCTTTCACTTTCTTTCTCTTCTCCTTCTGACACCCCTATGATGCAAATGTTGGCACACTTGAAGGTGTCCCAGAGGCTCCTTACACTATCCTCATTTTTTTGGATTCTTTTTTCTTTTTGCTCTTCTGATTGGGTGTTCTTAGCTTCCTTATATTCCAAATCGAGGGTTTGCTTCTTGGCTTTACCCACTCTACTATGGATTTTCTGCAAATTATTCTTTATTTCAGTTAGTGCATCCTTATGTCTGACTGGTGCTTTTTTATGTGTTTGATGTTCTCACTAAGTTCCTTGGAGGTCTCCTTAAGTTCCTTGAAGGTCTCACCAAGTTCCTTGAGCAACCTTATAACCAGTGTTTTGAACTCGGCATCTGATTGACTGTTTATCTCCATTTTTTTGAGGTCTTTTCCTGGAGTTTTGTTCTTTACTTTCATTTGGGACATGTTTCTTCGTCTCCTCATTTTGGCTGCTTCCCTGATTATTTCTATGTGTTAGGTAGAATTGTTATGTCTCCCAGGCTCCGTAGGGTGGCATATTGTTATAGGTGTCCTGTAGGATCCAGTGGCACAGCCTCCCTGATCACCCCATCTGGGTCCCTGAGGTGCACCCCTAGTGTGGACTGTACACCCTTCTGTTGTAATTGAGTCTTGAAGAATATAAATAGTATAGTGGAAATTAATGAACTAGAGAATAGAGAAACAATACAGAAAACCAACAAAACCAACCTTGGTTCTATGAAAATATCAACAAGTTGACAAATCTTTACCTAGCTTGACCAAAAACATACAGAGAATTACTAAAATCAGGAATGAAAGGGACACTATTACTGAGTATATGGAACTAAAACAAGCATACGGAAATATTATGAACAATTTTATGCTTCCCAAATTAGATAGCATACATGGAAAGAAAAATTCATCAACTACCAAAACTGACTCAAGGAAACCTAGAACATCTAAATAGATCTATAATACATAAAATGATTAAATTACTAATTAAATCATGACCTACAAACAAAAACCCAGGCCCAGATGGCTTCACTGGTGAATTCTACTAAACATTTCAGAAGAATTAATATCAATTCTTCACAAAGTCTTCCAAAAATTAGAAGAGGAAGAACACATTCCACCTCAATCTATAATGCCGGTATGGTCCTGATACCAAACCAGAATAAGACACCACAATAAAAGAAAACTACAGATCAGTATCTCCTATGAATATGGATACAAACATTCTCAACAAAATACTAACAAAATGAATCCAACAATATATAAAATGGCATATACACCATGATCAAGTGGAATGTATCCCAGGAATGCAATGTTGGTTTAACATTCATAAATCAACTAGTGTAACTAACCAAATCAATGGACAAAGGAATGGGTCAACAACCATAGGCAGTCATTGTAATATACCTCATTAATAATATAAAACATACAAATCATTTGATTATCTCACTAGATAAAGAAAAACCATTGGACAAAATCCAATATCCTTTCATGATAAAAGCTCTTAACAAACTGGGTAAAAGGAAATGTGTTTGAGGATAAAAAAAACCCATATTTGACAAGCCCACAGCTAAGATCATACCCAACAGTAAAATGCTGAAAGCTTTTCCGCTAACATCAGGATTATTGAAGACAATATTGAAAACCTTGGCCAGATCAATTTGGTCTGAAAAAAAGGGAGAATCCAAATGAGAAAGGAAAAAGTAAAATTGTCTCTATTTTGAAATGACATGATCCTATATACAGAAAATACGAAAGACTCCACACACACATACACACACAAAACATCTGTGAGAAATAAAAAGCAAACTCAGTAAATTTGTAGGACACAAAATCAATATAATAACTCAGTGTAATTTTATATGCTAATAATGATTTATCAGAAAAAGAAATTGAGAAAATGATCTCATTTATAATAACATCAAAAAGAATAAAATATCTAGGACTCAATTTAACCAAGGAGTTGAAACACCTGTATATTAAAAACTATAAAATACCGATGAAAGAAACTGAAGAGGACACAAAGACATGGAACTATATTTTGTGCTTATAAGTTAGAAGAATTAAATTTTTTTTTTTTGAAATGTACATTGTACTCAAAGCGATGTACAAATTCAATGCAATTCCTATTAAAATTCCAATGGCATTTTCCACAGAAATAAGAAAAAAAATGCTAAAATTTTTATAGAAACACAAAAGTTCCTGAATATCCAAAGCAACCTTCAGAAAGAATAGCAAAGCTGGAGGCATCACACATTCTGATTTCAAACTATATTACAAAGCTATACAAAACAAAACAGATGGTATTGGCATAAAAAAAAAAAGACACATAAATCAGTGGAACAAAACAAAGACCCCACAAATAGATGGTCAATTAATTGACAACAAATGAGTCAAGAATATTCAATGGGCAAAGATCGTCTGTTCAATACAATAAATGGTGCTGGATAAACTGGACAGCCACGTGCAAAAGAATGACATTGGACTCCAATCTGACAGTATTCACAAAAGTCAACCGCAAATGGATTAAGACTTGGACATATGACCTGAAACCATAAGTATTCTAGAAGAACACTAAGGTGGTAAGCTCCTTGACATCAGTCTTGGCAGTCACTATTTGGTTTTGACATCAAAAGCAAGGAAACAGAGTATACATAAGTGGGACTATGTTAAATAAAAAAGCTTCTGCACAGCTAAGGAAACCATCAACAAAATGAAAATGCAATCCATACAATGGGAGACAACGTTGGTAAGTCATATATCTGATAAGGAGTTAATATGCAAAATATATAGGGAACTCATATAACTTACGCAAAACACAAGCAATCCAATTTAAAATCTTTTTTTTCCTTTATTGATTTTAGAGGGAGAGGAAGGAAGAGGGAGAGAGAGATAGAAACATGGATGAGAGAGAAGATGTATTGGCCACTTCCTGCACGCTCCCCACTGGGGATTGGGCCCACAACCTGGGCATGTGTCCTGACCAGGAATCAAACTGGTGACCTCTTGGTGCATGGTCGATACTCAACCACTGACCCACACCGGCCGGACAGCAATCCAATTTTACAAGTGCACAGAGGAACTGAATAGACATTTTTCCAAAGAAGACATATAAATGGCCATCAAGAAAAGGTGCCCAACAGCACTAATTATCAGGGAAATGCAAATCAGAATCTCAAAGGACTATCACCTCACACCTGTTAGAACAGCTACTATCAAAAAGGCAAGATATAATAAGTGCTGGTGAGGATGTGAGGAAAAGGGAAGCCTTGTACACAGTTGGTGGGAATGTACACTGGGGCAGCCACTGTGGAAAACGGTATGAAGAGTGTTCAGTAATCAGAAGTAGCACCACCATATGATACATCTGGAAACCTATGCAAAGGAAATGACCCCGGGATCTCAAAGAGACATTTGCACTCCCATGTTCAGTGCAGCATTACTCACAGAGCCAAGATATGGAAACACCTGAGGGTCTGTGTAATGAACAGACGAAGGTGATGTGAGATAGATGTACAGGCATGGGCAGAAGTAGGCTTACAGTAAAACAGTAAATAATTAATAAATAATAACCCAAGAATAAACTTTTGAAAACTTCCAACTGTAAACCTACTTTTGCCCACATGTGTGTGTGTGTGTGTGTGTGTGTGTGTGTGTGTGTGTGTGTGTGTGTGTATTTCCATGAGAATTAGAAGGACATCTTTCCATTTGCAGATGGACTTTGAGGGCATTTGCTAAGTGAAATGAGTCAGACTGAGGATAGTAAACACTATATGATGTCACTTCTTCATGGAAAACTGTAAAGATCAAAACTCACACAAATAGAGAGCAGAATGGTGGTTACCAGGTGCTGGTGGATGGGGGAATTGGGGAGACACTGGTCAAAGAGTGCAAACTTGCAATTAGAGATGAATAAGTTCTGGGGATCGAAAGCAAAACATAGTGATTACAGTTAAATATCCTGTATTATGTACTTGAACGTTCCTAAGTGAGTAGATCTTAAATGTTCTTACCATAGAAAAGAAATAGTTATTATAGGATGTGATACAGGTGGTAGTTATGGTAGTGGTCATTTTCTCAAATAGATAAATGTGTCAAATCATCACATTGTATACTTTATCTTTTTTTCCTACTTTTTATTGATTTCCAGAGACAGAAGAAGGAAGAGGGAGAGGCAGAAACATGGATGAGAGGAAACATTGATTGGCCGCCTCCTGCATGGCCCCATTGGGCACTGGGCACATTACCTGGGCACGGGCCCTGACCAGGAATCCAACTGGCACCCTCTTGGTGCATGGGTCATCACTCAATCACTGAGTCACACCGGCCGGGCAACACATTGTATACTTTAAATTACACAGTGTTACATGCCAGTTAGATCTCAATAAGCGGATGGGGACTGGGTGGAGGTCAGTGGGAGTTGGGTTCTTCATTAGACAAAACAAGCTGGCAAAGATGGGGGGAAATCAGACCCCGGCAGACTGGCTTCAGCTGAAGTTAAACCCTCCCTCTCTGGGGGCAAGGTCCACCCTAGAGTGTGAGTGAGGTAGGCAAGGTCACATCCTTGTTAATGACCTAACCAGGTCAGGCCCCCATCACCATAATCCTCTTTGGCCGCCCTCCCTCCACACAGTCACTGGCTCTTTTCCTCACTTTCTCGTGACCCTCTGCTGGGCGACACCTGCAGAGATGGCAGAAGAAGCCCTGAAGGAAAGGGTTCACCTCTCCCTGCTGTCCCATTTCTAACAGTTGGAAAAACCTTCCTTTCCTTCGAGAAGATGAGACCTCGCATGTGATGTCCTCTTTTTAGGACCACCTTGGTGGCACTGTCTCAGGGAAGGGGACTCTCAAGGGGCCATTTTATAGGAAAATACCTAAAAAGAAAAAGGAGTTAAGATTAGTGAGCAAGGCAAGAAGTGAAAACAGGCCTCAGAAACTTAAAGGCTCCTCTCCTCTGAGGTCTGAGAGGCGGGACACTTCCCCGGGTGCTGGGAGGCACAGCCTGCTGCGGGCTCAACCTGAGGACAGCGGTAGGTCAGGGGCTTCTGGGACCAGCGTCAGAGCCTGTCACCAATTCTGCAGGAAAAGGGAGCCCCAGTGGGGGAAGGGAGCTCCAGGGAGTAGGAGCTGTGAGCACCTGGAAGAAGCAGCTGAGGAGCCTCCGTTCCAGTGGAACCAGGAAGGGCAGCGGGCCTGGGAGTAGCTCCACACGCCCTGTGTAGGGCTGCTGGGTTCACACAGTGGTGGGAGCAGCAGTGAGCACCTCCTCCGGCCTGGGTGCCCAGGCTCCTGCTCAGGGTCGGCCCTCTCCCCCCTCCTCCCCTGACCAGGAAGGAGGGGTCTGCTGGCTGCCCTCAGGCCCACAGGGCCTTGCTCAAGAAGGGACAACTGCAGTCTCTGCTCACCCTTGCCCGAGCCGCCCACCAGGAATGGCATGCTAACCCTGTGGGCGTGATCAGCTACACCTCGGGTAATTCAGCCTCTTCCTGAAAGTTCTGAGAGCAGCGTCCTGGTCAGGGCCAGACATCGTCCCCGCCGAGCTGAGAATCAGCCTCACACAACCCTGGCAGCACCCCGGGTCACATCCCCACTAGGCTGTCACAGCCTCGTCCTCGGTGCACTCAGGGTGATTTCGGGGAACGCGCTCTCTTTGAAACAGGAGAGAGAACACTGTCTGTTTCTGACAAAGAAGGAAGCAGAGGCCTCGAAGCGCAGAGGTTCACACCAAGCCACACACTGCCCAGGGTCAGGAACCAAAACAGAGTCTAGACTTCCTCTGTCCCTGCAGCGACCTCTTCAGATAAGACTGTGGGAAATGTGGAGATGAAACCACAAGTCAGAGTTGGGAGGGCAGAAATGGGAATTAGGAAACCGGCTTCTGTTCCCTTTTCTGTGCTCAGTGTAGGGAAAGGAGAACATAATTCCCAGTCCTGAGAAAGGAGCTGAAGCCTCCAACTGTGAATGTGGACGGTCCGTGTCTCCATCGGACGGTGCCGCGTCCACTTCTTCGATGTTGAGGTTCTCTTGTTTTTTGGAGCTCAGTCACTTAAGAGGTACATGCGCACGCAGTGTTCTTGTCTTGTTGATCAATTAACCTCTTTATCGTTCTGAAAGGCCCTTCTCTAGCCGGGTGTGAAGATGGTAGCGCTCTGAAGTCTCATTGTCTGACCGTAATACAGCGACTGCGGGTTTCATGTGAACAATCTGCGCGTGGTGTACCTTTTTAACAATATCTTCATCCGAGGTAATTTTTGCATTGAGTTTAGACAGAGTGGAAAGAGAGAGAGAGAGACAAATATCAATGTGAGAGACACATCAATTGGTTGCCTCCCGCACACACTCTGACTAGATTGAACCTGGAACCCAGGACCTGCCTTTGACCAAGAATCAAACACGAGACCCTTGGGTCCACACCTGGTCTCTGATGGATGAGCCAAACCTGCCAGGACTGTGTGCTTGTGTTTATTTAATCCTCACCTGAGGATATTTTTCCATTTCTCTTTAGAGACAGTGTGAGGGAGACAGAGACAGAGAGAAACATCGATGTGAGAGACACACATGGGTTGGTTGCCTCCCACACGACCCCAGCCAGGGCCGGGAATCAAACCTACAACCCAAGTATGTGCCCTTGACCAGAATCGAATCCGAGACTCTCTGGTCAGCAGGACAATGCTCTCTCTGCTGAGCCAAACACGTCAGGGCTGTGTCCTTATATTTAAAATGTCATTTCCTTTAAAAAGCATACAGTTGGGTCTTGCTTTTTTACCCAAACTGACTGTCTTATAATTGGAGCATTAAGACAATTTACATCTAATATGAGTATTGATACGGTTGTGTTGAAATTTATCCTCTTGCTACTTGTTTGTATTTGTCCAATCTGTCCTTTATTTTCCTTTTTTTCTGCATTTTTTTTTTTTGGTGATTTTCTACAATTTCATTTTATTTCAATTGTTGCTTGATTAGCTGTAGCTCCATTTATTTTCTCAGTGGGTGCTCCACAATTCTCAATGTGCACCTTTAACTCATCCTGCCACCTGCAGTGGATGTTCTATCACGTCACGAGGACGGAAAGACTCTGACATGGCACCATCACTTCCTCCTCCACCCTCTGCATCACTGTGTTCTACATTGTACATTTCCTAAGCTATCAGCTCAGCTGTATATTGTTGTTGTTGTTGTTGTTTGCTTTCAAGAGTTGACTGCCTTTTGCAGTCAATTTTAAATGATTAACAGGATCTTTTCTGTTTATGCTCCTATTGACTATGTTTGACCACTCGTTCCTTAGTGGAGGTGCCAGTTGTCACCCAGTTTCACTGTCTGCACACCTGACCATCTCTGGAACAGTCCTGAGCAGCCTGTTGTTCAATGCCTGCAAACAGGATATACACAAACAAGTCTTAAAATACAAAAATATTAAAAAATACCAAGTGTCTTTTAGGACCACAGTAGTATGAAACTAGAGAAGTCACCAACAGGAGGAAAACTCACAAAAACAAGGAAATTAAACAATGCATTCCTGAGCAACCAATGGGACAGGGAAGAAGTCAAAAGGGAAATAAATAAAAAATCTGAAACAAACAAAAACGGAAACACAACACACAAGCACGTGTGGAAGCAGCAGGAGCAATTCTAAGAGGGAGGTTAAAACCACAGATGCTACATTGAGAAAGAAGAAAGATCTTAAATAAACTACTTAACTTTGCAGTGAAGAACCAGAAAAAAAAGAACAAAATAAGCACAAAGTTAGCAGAGAAAAGAACTAGGGATCAGAAAAACAGTAGAAAAGATCAACAAAACTAAGAGCTGTTTTTTGAAGAGATAAACAAAATGTACACACTTTTAGCTAGAATAAACTTAAAGAGAGAAGGTTCAGATGCATAAAATCATAAATGAAAGAGGAGATGTTACAACTTATATCACAAAATACAAAGGCTCATAAGAGTCTTCCATGAGCAATCATGGGCCAACAAGTGGAAAAACCAGAGGAAGCAGATAAAATCCGTAGAAATGTACAACCTACCAAGGCTGAATCACAAGGAAACAAAAACTCTGAACAGACCAACAAGGAGGAAGGAGATTGAAGCAGGAACCAGAGATCCCCCAACAAAGCAAAGCCCACCCCATACAGTTTCCCCAGTGAATTCTAGCAAACGTTTGAAGAACAATTCATACCCATCCTTCTCAGACTCTTCCAACAATTGAAGAGGAAGAAACACTTCCACACTCATTTTATGAGGCCAGAATAACCACGATATCAAAAGCAGACAAGGGCACTACAAGAGAAGAGCGCTGCAGGCCAAGCCCCCTGATGAATGTGAAAGCAAAAATCCTCGACGAAATATCAGCAACCTGAGCTGGGCAGCACATTAAAAGGATCACAGGCCACACTCAAGTGGGATTTACACAAGGGTGCACCTCCTTTTATTAGAGCAAACCTGCACCTTGCTGTGGTGGATATCTGTTAGATCGGACAAGCTCTCAAGGTCTTGGTGGTTCTTATAAATGCATTCTTGTTCAATGTGAAAACTAAGCACAATATTTGGCAGGGGCGGCTCTAAGCAGGATGACCTTGACAGGAACCCAACCCAATCCCAACTATTGCCAAACGCAAAGGAGAAATCAATGTGTAATTCACCGAATCACATATAAAAGCACTGGCCAAGGCTCCCTTTGAGGAGACAGAGATTTGGATATGAATGCCCCACGTCCTGCCCTTGCTGGAGGAAATAAAACTACCTTGCAACAACCACACCTTGTTCTTGAATAGAGCATCCCAAACGCTGAACCCCTGGAGTTCAGTAACATCATGACGCTTTAGTCAAAAAGAGTCCAAGGCCAAGACAGATTCACAGATCCAGGATGTAAGGTTTTGGTGAGTTTATAACAGCTAGTGCAGATGTCAACAAAACAGAAGTTTCCTGCTGTGGCTGAGGAACATTCTTCTATTTGCACCAGGGGAAGGAAACACTATCGAGCAAGTTACCAAAGTGGCCCCATTTAGGATGAGTTTGGCCTGGTAGCCCAACTCTTGTCAAGGAACAATTCACTTGTTACCCCTTGCTATGTTACCCCCAATTTGAGAGAAAGGGCGGTGTAGGGTGTTATAGAACACAAACTTATTTCCAAAACAGCGGCCTCTCATTTTACCTGCTCCGCTGGGTGCCCAGGTGAGGGGGAGCTCCGTGTAACTGCAGCACGTGAGGCCCGGTGTGTGTTAGTAAGAGGTACAAGGTTCTGCATCTGCTACCCTTTCCCTGCAGAAATGTTCAGACGTAGTATTTGCCATGGCCTTGGTCACTGACCCAGCACTTGTGAGTGCCCAGCGAGGAGCCCACATGGCAATGACCTTGAGACTCCAGCTCTGAGCAGCAGACAAGTCGCTGACCTCAAGCAGCACGAGAAGCCACCAGAACATGAACCACAAAAGTTCAAGTGCAAGCCAACCTCACACACAGCCCCTGAACGACCGAGGGAGAGGAGGCCGGAAGCTGCAAAACAAGAAGCACAGCACAAAACCCCTTTTCTCAGCCAGCGCCAGGAGACGCTGAGACAGAAAAAACCAGGACGAAACAGAAACAGAAAGCACTCGAACAGCTGCACTGACCAGCGGCAGCCAGCACACAGCGAGGAAGAGCCAGTGGAGAAAATGCAGAGGCAGAGGCCCTTTCCTTGCAGCGAGCAGATGTGAAGGGGGCTTTCACACAGTCATGGAAAACACACTGGTTCCAGCAGTAAGCACAAAGACCTCCTCGTGTTAATAAGCCTGAGCATCCTTTGGTCCACACCTGATGTTTGTCTCTCATTTATGCACTATTCCGAATATGGGGACATTTTTCAAATGTTTGCTAACTTGACTTTTCCTACCTTTCTGTATAAAGTGGCAAGGAGGGAGAGTAAGGTGTTTTGTGATTTTTTTAAACCAAAGCTAAATGGTCTACAAGAAACATGTCATTGTCCTCCACTAAGGGACAGGCTCTCATGTACCCAAATCAGAGAATCTTAAGACATGGGGGGTGGGGGGAGAGCAAAGAGAACAGAGTGATCCACTGAGACAGAAGTCTGTGTCCTGGTTCTCGTGCTCTGCAGCGTGTCCAGTGAAGTTTCCAAAACTTTTTTTAAAGTGTTAGCAAAGTATTGGTGTTAATTCTTCTTCTTTTTAAAATATATTTTTATTGATTTTTTTTTAGAGAGAGAGGAAGGGGGAGAGAGATAGAAACGTGGATGTGAGAGAAGCATCCATGGGCTGCCTCCTGCACGCCCCCTCCTGGGGATCGAGCCAGAGATCCCGCATGTGCCCTGAGCGGGAAGGGAAACAGGTCCTCTCTGTCCATGGGACGACGCTCAGTCCACTGAGCCACACCGGCCTGGCGGTGTTAATCCTTCTGTAAATGTTTACTAGAACTCACCAGTGAAGCCACCTGGCACTGCGCTTTTCCTTGGGGGTAGTTTGTTTGTTTTAATTACCCATTTACCCTCTTTGCTTGGAGGGATGAGCGGATTCCGTTTCCGCCAGAGGCACTCTCCATGGTGCGTGTTCTCCTGGGGACCTGGTGTGCAGCAGGGAGCTGAGAGAGGAGAGGACATGCGGCTCCTGCCTGTGAGCTCACAGCCTCCAGCTGCGACGCCTGCAGAACCCGCCTTGGCTCCGCGCCAACGCCATGCCCTTGGCGCCGAGCTCAGCAGAGCTCCAGTGTCTGCCCAACGCAGGACGTGGCCGTGGTCAGTCTTCGCCCCAGAACTCTCAACTGGGTTGGCACAGGCTTTGTCAGATCTGAGGAGCTCTTTGTCCACTAGCTTCCTCTTCTCGTTCCTTTTTTTTTTTTTTTGGTTAATCCTCACCCGAGGATATTTTTCCATTGACTTTTAGATACAGTGGAAAGGAGGGAGGGAGAGAGGGAGAGAAACACATCCATGTGAGAGAGACATCGTTCGATTGCCGCCTGCATGACCCAGATCGGAGGCCAGGGATCCAACCTGCAACCCAGGTACACGTCTCTGACTGGGAATTAAACCCTCAACCTTTAGGTCCAGAGGCCGATGCTCTAACCACTGAGCCAAACCTGCCAGGGCATTCTCTTTCCTTTCCAAATGTCAGCTGTGCAGCGAGGTCTGAGGCTTCCTCTGCTCACAGGAGCTGTGGTGCGCTGTGGCCGGGAGCCTGGAGGGGCGGGTGCAGGGGTGGCAGGGCTGCCATGGGGCCCAGGTTGCTGGGCCGGTTGCTCCCTTGGGTGCCTTCGGAAGGCTAAACACCTGGGTGGAAGGTGGGCGAGGCCACGCTGCTGGGCACCCTGGTCAGCTCCGCCTGCTGCTCGCCAGGTTCCCGCAGAGGCCACGACCCACAGTGCAGGTCTCAAAATGCAGGTGACCCGGCAAGAAAGGAATGGAGGAGCTGAGCAGACACCAAAGCTTCATTCCTCAGGAATGCTGCAGCTTCACACAGTTTTAATGACACAGAAAACGGAGCACGATCAACTTTGCAAAGGCCCGAATTCACTTGGTAAGTTTTTAAGTTTCCTTTGTAAATACACAGTTTTAAAATAAATCTGTGTACGTTGAAAACATCTTTAAACCGTTTTAGTAGTTTCCATGCTTCATTCTGCTCTTGAGAAACAGCATAATGGCGGCTGGTTTTTAGTAGAAAATGGATTCATGGAAAAGGGGAAACCAACCATTTTTATTTTGAGCATTTTTTAAAAATTTGGACACTGTCTTAGTCCGTTGGGGCTTCTAAAAATTAGCACAGACGAGGTGACTTAGCAACAACAGAAACATGTGTCTCACGGTCTGGAGGCGGATGTCCAGCATGCGGGGGCAGCCCAGTGAGGTTCTGGGGAGGGCTCTCCTGGGGTTGCAGACTGACAGCTTCCCGCTGTGTCCGCAGTGGTGGGAGGGACCAGCCAGCTCTCTGGCCCTTTATAAGGGCACAGATCACGATCATGAGGGACTCCCAATGGCACACCTCCTAACACCATCCCCTTGGGCAGTAGGTTTTCAAGGTTTGAATGTTGGGTGGACACAACATCCAGACCACAGCAGACACTGACCCACCTCAATAGTTTTCTGGTTCTCACCAAGGGCAGGTCTCTCCCTTTGTGATGCTTGTAGATTTGTATTGTCATCATGAAGGAGATGTCAGGGTCATACATATCACTGTTGACTTCTGATACATCAGATTATTTACTACAACAATGATCTACTACCAAAAAGATGAATGAAACAATACTGAAGGTAACAGTTTCCAATTTTCTGGCAGGCATTAGAGTTTCTGTCTTTCCAAAATGAAGATTTTGGGAAAATCACATGTAATGTCTAATATCTAGGTTCTTATGGAACACACACACACATACACACACACACACACACACACACACACACACACACACACAAAACGAAGCTCCTCTCTGCTCTTGGAGAACCGAGGGAGGGGTTGGTGCTTTGGCAGAAGCTGCAGAGCACCGAGGTGAGGCCGGGGTGGCCGAAAGTTCTTCAAGGCCACACCATTGGAAAACCAGATGACAGCCTTAGGCTGTGTAAGCAATAAATACATTAGTTAATAAATTAATAAATAAATCAGGATTTCCTTCCTTCTCTTTCTGAATGTGACAGAACACTTGAAAGGAAACCATTGCCTTATACCAGCCATGCAGAGGATGGGACTCCATGGGTGGCTTTGAGGTCAAATGCAGTGAAGGGCCCAGGGAGGCTCAGGGTGGGCTGCTAGGTTAGGGTGGACCGCAGGGGGTCAGGCTCCGTGAAGCATGGGTGGAAAAGATGTTCACTGTTAATTCGCTTTTAGCATCCTCAGCAGCCAATCAGGGTCCACACAGGGGCTCTGAGCCTGGGAGGGGTTCCTTTGACCTCTGAGGGGTCCAGGGAGGTGCCAATGGTTCTCAATATTTTATGATGAAAACAACGTCAAGAGGTATGAGGGATAATTATTAACTTCCTTTGATTTGAAGAGGAAAATAGTCTACTGAGAGTTCAGTGAGTTTTTAAGAACAAAATCAGAATTGGGACTTATTTTTCCTTACTGGCCCTTCTGGGCATGTTCCACAATCCAAGCTTTCCATCCAGTTTAAACTGTTTCTCTCACCTGTTTATTCATTTTACACTACATATATGTCCTGGGCTCTCATGACTTAATTCTCTGAGAATATGGTGACATCACTCTGCTAAGACAAATATTTTCATCAGTTCTAAAAGTAAATGGCATAGTTTAAAATATTTTATACATTTTAAATTTATCTTTATTGTAGAAACTATTACAGATGTCCCCCTCTTTTCACCCATCAATCCCCTCCACCCTATGACTATTCTGTAATGACCAATTTGTACTTCTTAACCCCTTCACCTTTTCCCCCCATTCTGCCATCCCCCCAACCCCTATCCCATCTGGCAACCAACACAAAGTTCTCTGTATCTATGAGTCAGTTTCTGTTCTGCTTGCTCATTTTGTTTGTAGATTCAGTTGTTGATAGATATGTATTTATTGCCATTTTATTGTTCATATTTTTTTATCATCTTCTTCAAGAAGACCCTTTAATATTTCATATAATACTGGTTTGGTGGTGATGAACTTTATTCGCATCATGAGAGGTGCCAGAAGGAGAAGAAAGAGAGCAAGAAATTGAAAACCTATTTAAAAAATACATCAAAAAAGTTCCTAACCTGGTAAAGGAAACAGACATACAAGTTCAGGAAGTACAGAGAATCCCAAAGAAGATGAACTCAAGGAGACCCACACCAAGACACAGCATAATTAAAATGTCAAAGGTTAAAGAAAAAGAGAATTTTAAAAGCAGCAAGAGAGCAGCAGTTAGTTACCTACAAGGGAGCTCCCATAAGACTGTCTGTTGGTTTCTGAAAAGAAACATTGGAGTTCAGAACGGAGTAGCAAGAAAATTTCAAAGTGATGAAAAGCAAGGACCTACAACCAAGATTACTCTATCCTGCTAAGCTATCATTTAGAATAGATGGACATATAAAGAGCTTCCCAGACAAGAAAAAGCTAAAGGAGTTCATCACCACCAAACCAGTATGATAAAATAGTATGTATTTTTTAATTAAGACATTTTGTGATGGAGTTGATGAGAGTATAATGCCATGATCATGGCCATGTTGAATTAACTAACTTCCAGGAGCATTTTGAATTGTACCTTCCTAAATGTCCCTGCATGGGTCTCGCTTTGACTAAGATTCTATGTTAGGTCTAAAAAGATACATGCACATGCCCAGGTTGTGGGCCCGATTCCCAGTGCAGGATGTGCAGGAGGCAGCCGATTGATGTTCTCTCATTGATGTTTCTATATCTCTCTCCCTCTCACTTCCTCTCCTCTAAAGTCAATAAAGAAAAAAACTTTTTTTTAATTTTTTAATTAAAAAAAAAAAGATACATGGGCCTCAAGGATCAAGTTCTATGATGAAGAAACATCTTTGCAAAATAAGATTTTAAAAATCTCCACGTTATCAAAGCTGCAACACTAAGTTTACCAGAACTTTAGCTCTGGAGAGCTCGTGAATTTTTAGTACACTTCACAATACAAAGATGACCATAGTCGCTGTCTGTTTAAATTGCTGAGATTTTCAAGATTTTGGCATTTGCTTACTCACAGCAAGTTCTCAGACAGCTGCCATAATAGGATAACGATTGCACAAAAGAATGGCATGAAATTCCCATCAAGGGTCAATGGTCTTGGGAAGAAGAGTCAAGTTTGGGTGCTTGATGCTTATTACTGTGAAAATATAATAATGATAATGGCAGGTGTTTATATAAAATGCAAAGAGAGGCACCAAATGTCCTATCACATCCCCACTCTGATTCTCAGAATGTGCTGTCAATCATTTGAAGCATACCTTATTAGAGCAGTTTACAGGTTTTTCCTCGTAGTCAATAGCATTTCTTTAGTGATTTTCTTTTTCGGATCCTTTGATCCTGATTCTTTCACCTTTGCCCCCTTTATACAACACAGTGTCTGGCATGTCAAATATGAGATCAACAAATGTGTAGAAAATGAATGGTGACGTTGACTTTCCCACACCCCCTCTATATACTAGGTTCCTATTTATCATACTTCTGACCATTGTCTGAATTTTCTAGCACCAGTATCTTCGTATAAAATAGCTGCAATCCACCATTCCAACCAGTAAGTGTTCTTTCAGACTGTGGCTTAAAAGACTTTTACCCCCTGACTTCAAGGTTAGACCCTATGACCTCACTTATGTAAACTGGGTGGTTTGATACTATAAATCAATTTATGTTTAATAACCAGTATAAAACAGCATCAGACCCTATAAAAAGAACTTCCTTGATTTGCAGTATACCAAGTAAAACTATTAGAATTGACCAACACAGGGGGAGCCTACGCCCATACTGTGTCCTCCATGTCACTTTGCAGCGCCATGTTCTGTGTTCACTGCTCCAGCCCTCAATGTGTGATCAGTTGAAAGTAGAGGCACTGTAGCCCTGCCCCAACTGCCACCAGAATCCACCCCGACGATGCTCCAGACCCCTGAGTCCCACAGGGCTGCTCTGTCCAATGCAGAGCAGGGCAGCCAGCATATGTGGTTTGGGGAGCCCATCAAAGTCAGGTCCTTGGAATTGGTCTTCCAGGTCCTCTGTGGACCAGCAGTGCCTGTCTGTCCCCAGTAAGCAGGAACATTCTAGAAGCAGAGCCTTGAGAAGGGCCCTGGGGAGTAGGGCTGGGCAGGTGCACCTTCCATGAGTGCTGGGGGCAGGGTGGGTGCCCCATAGGAACTTTCCTGGGTCACAGGGGCTGTTTCTGAACCTGGGGGTGGGGAGGTTAGTCTCTGCCTGCATGGCCTCTTCCTCTGAATATTGCTTATTTTGACAAATCAGAGAAAGGAAGAGGGAGGGGCCGGCAGCCAGCAGGCTCTGACAGAAAGCCACAGAGGGGACACAGCACACCCTGCCCTCAGGTCCTGGGTCCAGTTTGCAGCAGTTTCCTTCCAGCCCAGGACCTGTTCCTGTGTGCCCAGAGTGTGGGGTGCTGGGCTCGGCACCCCCTTTCTCCTTCGTTCCCAGGCGCCTCCAGGGGGCTCCTGTGTAACTGCGTCCGCCCGGCTCCCTCCGCGCCCGCCGCCGCACCTTCCAGGGGCCGCCGAGACCTTCCCGGGGCCGCCCAGACCTTCCCGGGGCCGCCCAGCTCCTTCCCGGGGCCGCCGAGACCTTCCCCGGGCCGCCCAGCACCTCGCCCGCAGCGCCGCGCCAGGTAAGGGGACGCCGGGGAGGGCCCAGGCACCACGGGAGGCTGAGATCCCGCAGCCTAGTCACCGCTGCGGATTGCTGGTGTGATCACACAGGTTACCCTACTTCTGGGCTCGTCCGTCAGGGAGAAGGGACCATGATGGTGGCGTAGGGGCCACAGCGGGCGATAGTGGGGGAAACAGGAGTGGATGCCACCCGCCCCGAGCCCTCAGCGCAGAGCTCCGGGCTTTCCAGCTGGTTGCCTCCAGCTTAGCCCCTTGGATCCTCATGGGGACTCACAGGGTTTCAGGAAGCTGCAGGAGTTTGCTCATCCCACTGGACAGGTGAGAAAACGGAACCTCCCCAGGTGCCCCGCTAGGTGCGGGCATGCTTCTCAGTTTACCCTCTTAAGTCTTAACCCCACCCACAGTGAGCCACCCTTTCCACAGGAGACCCCTGAGTACACATTGTCTCCTGGCCTTGACCTTCGGGAAACCACCCCGTTCTCCCCCAAACACCCCACACCTTTCCCCCGACACATGTAGGACTCAGCTGTATGGCAAACACACGCACGTTCAGGGCACGAGAACAATCCCTGTGTCGGCTAAACCGTGTGTGAGAGACTGTCCAGAAATCACAAAGAACTAAACTACCAACAGGGGACTGGGGACAGGAAATATGGGGACCGTGGCAGATGAGTGAAGGAGACACTGACGAACAGCAGGACGAGAAATAGTTTGAGTTTCCTAAACAGCATGAGGGAGCTGCTTGCTCGTGGTTTGTTCAAATAAGGTATGGTCACGATAAACTCGGGCTCACGTCATTTAAAATCCAAAGGTGCATTATGTTCATGTCCTTCCATCCCCTGCCTGAACCAGACCCTCCTCCTGTCCCCTCAACGCTGGTATAACCGCTGCTTGCACACTGCCTGCCCCTCTCCGGGTACCTGGCCCCATGTTGGCGGAGGTTAGTAAAAGTGTCCTTTCAGAGAAGGACCGGCCTCCCTCTGGATCCTCCACTGTGGCCTGCTCCCAGACTGACATGCCCACATTCCTGAGAGTCTGCGTCTCCATCAGTATCCTTTCTGACTCTCCAGGACACGTTTTTATTTGTTAATATCTGCCTAAAAGCCCATTCCTCTGTGGGACACACGTCACCCCAGCCGCCTGACATTCAGAAGACGGTCCAGGAGAACTACTGCACTGCATCTCCCCTCGTGTAGCCAGGTTGGATTGGCTTTCTGTGACAGCACTGCTCCATGTGGGTCACACTGATCACCTGGCCAGTGAAACACCAGATGGTTTCACACTGAAGGGCTTCTAGTCGAGCATCTGCTGCCCCCTGCAGGTCTCTTCCGGAATAATCTGTTCTTGGAGAAACTGGCTCTCAAGCTTTTGCCTGGGCTGGTTTCAGGGCCAGCTCCCTCCTGTCAGCCTGTTTATGTCCTGACCATGGGATGTCCACATTGTATGTGGGGTCCAAGAGGCTGTGGACTCATTTGGAATAATCTCCTTTCCCCCTGTGGCATCAAGGAGAACCCGCAGGGAAAGGAGTGCGTTTTCGGTCCTAGCTCCATGGCAATTGTGTGACCATGGTGGTTCATTTGTTGACACTTTTCTACTGTTTTAATCAAAATTTTAAGACCTACTTTAAATGAGAACATTTAAAACAATGGAGATGGCCCTGCCCAGTTTGGCTCACCGGTTAGAGCGTCAGCCCAGGGACTAATGAGTTGCGAGATGGATTCCTGTCAAAGGCATGTGCCTGAGTTAAGGTTCGTCCTCGGTCATGTGGGAGGCAACCAGTCGATGTGGCTCTATCACATCGATGTTTCTCTCTGTCTCTCTCTCTCCCTCCCTCCCTCCCACTCTATCTGATGATAAGTAGATAAATATCCTTGGGTGAAGATTAAAAAATAAAAAAATAAAAATAAAACAATGGAGATGACAGGACTCAGAAAAGTATACAGGCTGCTCAGAGGATTATTACGGAGATGAATTTCAACATCACCATGGTCACCACTGTCGATATCGTCCTACCCACATCGATAGATTGATACTAACATATTCCTGAGGTTTCCAAAGCTGACAGAAAGCCATCTAAAGTAGGAAAGTGCTGGAGAATTGCAGGAGTTTTAGGAAGAGCCAGAGAGTAATTCCCACCATCAAGGACAGTGTATGGGAGAGAGTGATGAGGGGATGCTCATCTCAGGGCTGAAAGAAAGAAAGGGAGGGAGGAGGGAAGGGGAGGAAAGGTCAAAAGAAATGAGGGAAGGAAGGAAGGAAGGAAGGAAGGAAGGAAGGAAGGAAGGAAGGAAGGAAGGAAGGAAGGAAAGAAGGAAGGAAGGAAAGAAGGAAGGAAAAAAGGAAAGAAGTTGTCTTAGTATATTCTGATAATGTGAAAGTGGATAGTTTTCCCGAAGAGGGCCAAAAAAAATTAAATTAATAGAAAAATGAGCAAACATTATTTCTATATATCAGAAGCAACCAGAGTAGCAAAGAAACTATGAAAATCCTTTTTTAATTCAGTGGTTATCAGTAAAAGGCGAGTGTAAATCAATGAAGACATCGTCCTGTATGCCCATGAGGGTGACTAGAAGTTAAAAGTAGACTATCCCCAAGTGCAAGTGCAGTTTCAGGGAATTCTCTCACGTGGCTGGTGTCAGCGAGAATTAGCACAGTGCTCCCGAGGTCATCTCTGGCAGTATCTAGTGCGATGGTCAGTCTGTCCCAGAGCGATGGTGGCAGGTGATCACAGAGCTATGGAGGATGTGGGTTAGTCTGCAGCACCTGCTTTGAAACAAGGACATAAGCAAGTGATTTGTTTTAAAATATTTCCTGCAAACTGAGAACAAAACCATCATGCATTGTGTTAGCACAGCCTGGTTGGCTTCAAGCTGTTGTTGGCGTTTGCAAGTATCATGTGCGTGCGGACATTAGCAGTGAAAACGGCTCCTCCGTGGAGAGTGCGTGCTTATTAGGAGTCTGAACTGCAGGGGCCCTCAGGCCTTACCAACTCCCATGTGGACACTGGCTTCTTATTCTTTTCCTGTTTCTATTCCAGAAGAGAATGGAAGGACTTCCAAAGACCGGATATGGAACTATGGCTGAAGGTAAGACAGCCTCCAAGTCCTCTAGAGGTACCGGCCCCTCCCCACACGCAGGGACAGAAGCAGTGACTTTAAACTGAAGAAGAGAAGACAGTGCTCACTTGCTGTTTACCTGCCCCGGCACCATCTCAGCCCCACCTGACCCCACAGCTCAATGCTCTCTGAGCACATGGTGTGGGAGATGCACAAATGAAACCAAGTCCGAAGCGAGATTTTGCCCTGACAACTTTAGCTCAGCAGTTAGAGCATCGACCACAGACTGAAGGGTCTTGGGTTCCATTCCCAGACAAGGGCATGTACTTGGGTTGCAGGTTAGATCCCTGGCCCCTGTCGGGGTGTGTGGGAGGCAACCAATTGACATCTCTCTCTCTCTCTCTCTCTCTCTCTCTCTCTCTCTCTCTCTCTCTCTCTCTCATTTCCTCCCACTCTGAAAATCAATGGAAACATATCCTTCGGTGAAGATTAACAACAACATAAAATGTTGGAGGATTTGAACTGAATTGTGAATAAAATTTCTCTTTCCTTGTTTACTTTGAGCTGCAAAATGGAAAAATTTCCCAGAGAGATTTACTAATAGTGTTTGCTACAAAATATCCCAGAACACTTTAGGAAACGGAGAACCAACACAGAGTAGAGAAATAAAGTGATAGATTTTAGGAGCCGGCAATGACCGTGGAATCCATGTGGGCAACAGGAACTCTAGAACTGCTCAGGTCTCTCCTTCCTTCATCCCTCAAACGTTTTAGCTCTTGGCTCAGGGTCGCCCTCCCCAACACCACTGCTGTTAACGTCCTGTCATCCAAGCAGACACGTGGATGACCTTTCCAACACGTGCACGTCTAGTGGTCTTCCACTCCTGTCCTCTTCAGCCACCTATCCCGCTCATCTCCGGGACTTTGCCCTTGACATTAACTGTGACCGTTCTGTCTTCTATATTTCAAGCACCCCACTCCCCTGTCAAAGAGCAGACCCAGGGACCCTCAGCATGTCCTTGGTGGGAGGTCCCAGCTGAGACTCCCCCTCCTCCCAAGGTTTAGGTGAAGGTGTTGGGCACCTCTGTACAAGTGTGCCTGGGAATTTGTGGGTGAAAAGGGGGTAGGATTTTCCCATTTGTGACTTCTCATCCTCTGCCTCCTTCTAAGCGCACGTTTATTCAGCATGACACTGGCCTAGGCACCATCCCTGGAAACACACAGGAGCCGCTTTTCGTTCAGAAAGACTGTGTCTTCCCTGGTGCCCAGGAGGGGCCTGGAGCATCCTCCTCAGTGCAGCAGTTCTTACTCTGGGCTCTGGGTCCAACGTGGGCTTCCTGTGGGCTGCCTGTGACCCAAGAACCTCCTAAAGTTGTCGGTAAACTTTGTATGTATTTAGATATGACTGTTGGGAGGAAAGTCCATGGCTTTCATGAGATGCCATGAGGGTCCATGACCGACAAATGTGAAGCCTCACTGACTTAACACGAAACACATGTATCTTTTTTTTATTATTATTAATTTACTTTTGTTACAGATGTTTCTCCTTTTTTCCCCCATTGACACCCTCCTCCCCCTCCCTTCCTGCCCCGTCCCCATTTTTGTTGTCTATGTCCATTGGTTATGAGTACATGCGTACACGTTCTGTGTTCATCGCTCCCCTCCCCCACCCCCTCTTCTGGCAGATGTCAGTCTGTACCCCACTTCCACGTCCCCGGGACTACCCTGCTCCTCACACTGTTATGTTCATTATATTCCAGAAATAAGTGAGATCATATGATATTTGTCTTTCTCTGCTTGGCTTGTTTCACTTAGGATAATAGTTTCCAGGTCCTCCCATGTCGACGCAAGGGATAAGAGATCATTCTTTCTTAAAGCTGCATAGTACTCCATTGTGTATATGTACCACAGCTTTTTTATCCATTCATTTACTGATGGACACTTGGGCTGTTTCCAGATCTTAGCTATTGTAAATAGCGCTGCTATGAACATGGGGGTACATGTATTCTTTCTGATTGGTGTTTCAGGCTTCTTAGGGTATATTCCTAGGAGTGGGATCACTGGGTCAAATGGTAATTCAATTTTTAATTTTTTGAGGTAACACCATAGTGTTTTCCATAGTGGCTGCACCAGTCTGCATTCCCACCAGCAGTGTACTAGAGTCCCCTTTTCTCCACACCCTCGCCAACACTTGTTGTTTGATGCTTTGTTGATGGTGGCTATTCTGACAGGTGTGAGGTGATACCTCATTGTTGTTTTAATTTGCATCTCTCTGATGATTAGTGAAGTTGAGCATTTCTTCATATGTCTCTTGGCCGTTTGTATGTCCTGTTTGGAGAGGTGTCTATTTAGTTCCTCTGCCTATTTTTTAATTGGGTTCTTTGTCTTCCTTTTGTTGAGATGTATAAGCACTCTATATATTTTGGAAATTAGTCCCTTATCTGATATATCATAGGCAAGTATGCTCTCCCATACGGTGGGTTGCCTTTCCACTTTGATGGTTGTTTCTTTTGCTGTGCAGAAGCTTTTGAGTTTGATGTAGTCCCATGTGTTCACTTTTTCCTTTGTTTCTGCTGCCTTAGGTGATGTATCAGTGAAGATTCTGCTGTGTATGATGTCCGAAATTTTGTTGCCTACATTTTCTTCTAGGATTTTTATGGATTCACGAGTCACATTTAAGTCTTTTACCCATTTTGAGTTTATTCTTGTGTATGGTGTAAGTTGATGGTCTAGTTTCATTTTTTTGCATGTAGCTGTCCAATTTTCCCAACACCATTTATTAAAGAGGCTGTCTTTGCTCCATTGTATGCTCTTGCCACCTTTGTCAAATATTAGTTGAGGATAATGTCTTGGGTCAATTTCTGGATTCTCTGTTCTGTTCCACTGGTTTATATGCCTGTTCTTGTGCCAGTACCAGGCTGTTTTGATTATAGTAGCTTTGTAGTATAATCTGATATCTGGTATTGTGATCCCACCTACTTTGCCCTTCTTTTTCAAGATTGCTGTAGCTATTCGGGGTCTTTTTTGGTTCCATGTGAACTTCTGAAGTATTTGTTCTAGTTCTGTGAAATATGTCATTGGTATTTTGATGGGGATTGCATTAAATCTGTAGATTGCTTTGGGTAGTATGGACATTTTAATGATGTTAATTCCTCCAATCCATGAACAAGGTATGTGCTTCCACTTTTTTATATCTTCCTCTATTTCTTTTTTCAATGTCCTGTAGTTTTCTGCAAATAGGTCCTTTACTTCTTTGGTTAAGTTTATTCCTAGGTATCTTAATTTCTTTGCCGCAATGGTAAATGGGATTGTTTTTTTAGTTTCTCTTTCTGTGAGTTCATCATTAGTGTATAAGAATGCCGTTGATTTCTTGACGTTAATTTTGTATCCTGCTACTTTGCCAAATTCATTTATTAAGTCTAGTAGATTTTTGATGGAGTCTTTAGGGTTTTCTATGTATAATATCATGTCATCTGCAAATAATGACAGTTTCACTTCCTCATTTCCAATTTGGATCCCTTTTATTTTTTCTTCACGTCTGATTGCTGTGGCTAAGACTTCCAGTACTATGTTAAATAAGAGTGGTGAAAGTGGGCATCCTTGTCTTGTTCCTGTTCTTAAGGGAAATGCTTTTAGTTTTTGTCCATTGAGTATGATGTTGGCTGTAGGTCTTTCATATCTGGCCTTTATAATGTTGAGATATGATCCCTCTATTCCCAAAATGCTGAGCGTTTTTATCAGAAATGGGTGCTGGATTTTGTCAAATGCTTTTTCAGCATCTATTGATATGATCATATGGTTTTTATCTTTCATTTTGTTTATGTGATGTATCACATTTATTGATTTGCGTATATTGTACCAGCCTTGCATCCCTGGGATGAATCCCACTTGGTCATGGTGAATAATTTTTTTGATGTATTGCTGGATCCGATTTGCTAGTATTTTGTTAAGGATTTTGGCATCTATGTTCATCAGGGATATTGGCCTGTAGTTTTCTTTCTTTGTAGTGTCTTTTTCTGGTTTTGGGATTAGAATTATGCTGGCCTCATAAAACGAGTTTGGAAGTCTTCCTTCTTCTTGAATTTTTTGGAATAGTTTGAGGAGAATGGGTGTTAGTTCTTCTTTGAATGTTTGGTAAAACTCGCCCGTGAAGCCGTCAGGGCCTGGGCTTTTGTTTGCTGGGAGAGTCTTGATTACATCTTCAATTTCCTTCGTTGTTATTGGCCTGTTCAAGTTTTCTATCTCTTTCCGGTCCAGTTTTGGGAGACTGTGTTTCTAGAAATGTGTCCATTTCACTTAGATTGTCGAATTTGTTGCCATACAAATGTTCATAGTATTTGCTAATGATCCTTTGTATTTCTGTGGTGTCAGTTGTTACTTCTCCTCTTTCATTTCTGATTTTGTGTATTTGGGTTCTCTCTCTTTGTTTCTTGGTGAGTCTAGCTAAGGGTCCATCAATCTTGTTTATCTTTTCAAAAAACCAGCTCTTTGTTTTATTGATCCTTTGAATTGTTTTTTTGGTCTCCATGTCGTTTATTTCTGCTCTGATCTTTACTATTTCCTTCCTTCTACTTGCTCTCGGGTTTTCTTTTTGTTTGCTTTCCAGTTCTTTAAGTTGTGAGGTTAGGTAGTCAATTAGAAATTTTTCTTCTTTCTTAAGGTGGGCCTGTAGTGCTATGAACTTCCCTCTCAGAACTGCTTTCGCTGCATCCCATAGATTTTGTGTTGTTGTGTGTTCATTTTCATTGGTTTCCAGAAATTTTTTAAATTCTTCCTTGATCTCCATGGTAACCCATTCATTGTTCAGTAACATGCTATTTAGCCTCCATGTGTTCATATGTTTTTGCATGTTCTTGTTGCAGTTGATTTCTAGTTTCATGCCATTGTGGTCTGAGAAGATGCTTGAACTTGTAGAGACTTAGTTTGTGCCCTAACATATGGTCTATCTTTGAGAATGTCCCATGTGCACTTGAGAAGAATGTGAATTCTGCAGTTTTGGGGTGTAATTCTCTGTATATATCTATTAAATCCATTTGATCTAGTGCTTCATTTAGAGTCTCTGTTTCCTTGTTGATTTTTTGTCTAGATGATCTATCCAGTGATGTCAGTGGGGTGTTGAAGTCTCCTGCTATGATTGTATTGCGGTCAATTTCTCCTTTGAAGTCCTCCAGAAGATTTTTAATATATTTTGGTGCTCCTATATTGGGTGCATATATGTTTACCAAGGTTATATCTTCCTGTTGGATAGACCCTTTCAATATTATGTAGTGGCCTTCTTTGTCTCTAGTTATGGTCTTCAATTTGAAATCTAATTTATCAGATATGAGTATTGCTACCCCAGCTTTTTTTTCCTTTCCGTTTGCTTGGAAGATTTTTTTCCATCCCTTTACTTTCAACCTATGTGAGTCTTTTGTTGTGAGGTGGGTCTCTTGTAAGCAACATATGTGTGAATCATGCTTTCTTATCCAGTCAGCTACTCTGTGTCTTTTTATCGGAGCATTCAGTCCATTTACATTTAAGGTGATTATTGATATGTACTTATTTATTGCCATTTCTGTACAGTGTGGTTCTAATTATCTTCTATTTCTTCTAATAATTATAGCAGTCCTTTTAACATGTCTTGCAGTGCTGGTTTGGTGCTAATATATTCCCTTAGCCTTTTTTTGTCTGGGAAGCTCTTTATTTGACCTTCTATTTTGAATGATAGCCTTGCTGGATAGAGTAGTCTTGGATTCAGATCCTTGTTTTTCATGACCTTGATTACTTCATGCCATTCCCTTCTGGCCTGTAGTGTTTCTGTTGAGAAGTCAGATGATAGCCTAATGGGGTTTCCTTTGTAGGTAACCTGTTGCTTATCTCTTGCTGCCTTTAGGATTCTGTCTTTGTCTTTGATTTTTGGCATTTTAATTATTATGTGTCTTGGTGTGGGCCTGTTTGGGTTCTTCTTACTTGGGGCTCTCTGTGCTCCTTGAACTTGAATGCTTTCTTCCTTCACCAGGTTAGGAAAGTTTTCTGTCACTATTTCTTCAAATATATTCTCTAACCCTTGCTCATTTTCTTCTTCTTCGGGGACTCCAATAATGCAAATGTTATTACGTTTCCAGTTGTCCCACAGTTCTCTTAAGCTATCTTCCTGTTTTTTCATTGTTTTTTCCTTTTGGTTTTCTGATTGATTGATTTTTTCTACTCTGTCTTCTAATTCACTGATCCGGTCCTCTGCTTCCTCTACTTTGCTGGTCAATCCTTCCAGTGTGTTCTTTATTTCTGCTATGTCATTCTTCATTTCCACTTGGTTGGTTTTCAGTGTTTCTATATCTTTACTCATGGTGTTGATGTCCTTACTCATGCTGTTTAGTTTCCTCAGGATCATGGCTCGGAACTCTACCTCTGATAATTTGCTTAGCTGCATTTCATTTATCTCATCTTCGGTGGAGTTCTCCTGTTCTTTCTTTTGGGATCTGTTTCTTTGTTTCACCATTATTGCTATCTCAGTGGGTTTTGGAGCCTGCCAAATTTTCCCTGTGGGTGTTGGTGTTCTGCTATTTGTGGCTCCCTCTACTGGATTTGGATGAGTGTGGAGGGCCCTCCTTCAACACCAGTATCAAGTCTCACTTTCCTGGGTAGATTTGCAAGCTCAGGAAAGGTTTAGTTATGTTCTAGCTTTTTGCCTGGAGGCTATTAGCCTCAGTTACTTGAAAAGCCTTAGGATCTCAGTTGAATGAGAAACTCCCTCAGATGTTTACAGTGTAAGAGGATTTCCGAGGGTGGGGCCAATGCTGGTTGTTAATGAGCCTCAAATTGCATTTCTTTACCTCTTTACCTCACCTGGGAATCTCCGAGGGAGGGGCTTCCACAGCTCCGGGAAAGAGCAAACTTGGCTGCAGGTCTGTGCAACCGGGAATGAGGGACTGGCCACCACCGTCCTTTGTGGCCACAGCTCAGCACAAACTCTGAGCGCCCTCCAAATCCCAGGTGTCCCCTCAGAGTTCCAGTCCAGTCCGCCCTCCCTCTGTCAGAGCCCCAGGTGAGTGGCTGTGGCTATTTAGCGCTCTGTCCTGGCCCTCTGCGCTGTGGAGCAGCTGGTGCTCTTAACCCCGAGGGCAGGCGCCGCTGCCACCGCTCCCAGCTAAGGCCGTCGCTCCCAGCCCAGGCCGCCTCTCCCACCCGAGGCCGCCTCTCCCAGCCGTGGCAGCCGCTCCCAGCCAAGGGCGCAGCTCCCAGCCGAGGGCGCAGCTCCCAGCCGAGGCCGCTGCTGTCCGTGGGCTCCCAGCCACCCTCACGCGCCTCCGCAGATCCTACCAGGCTCATTCAGTGCCCCTGGTTGTATGGTCCTCTCCCGCTGCTTTTCTGTTGCTTTTTCCCGATGATTTGTCTTTATTTTAGTTGTAATTCTCGTTTGATCCTGGGAGATCGTCTGTGTAGCTTCCCTTCACTCCACCGCCATTTTCCACAGTCTTAAACACATGTATCTTTACAGACATGGCAGAAGATAACCGGTTTGCACCATCGTCCCCCCTGAGGCTCGTCCTGGTGGGCAGATCCGGCTGCGGCAAAAGTGCCACCGGGAACAGCATCCTCGGCCAGACCGTGTTTGAGTCCAAGCTGAGGGCCCAGGCTGTGACCAGAAAGTGCCAGGCTGCCACGGGCACGTGGAACGGGAGGAACATCCTGGTGGTGGACATGCCCCCCATCTTTGAGGCAAAGGCCCAGGGCCAAGAGATGTACGAGGACATCGGGGACTGCTACCGGCTCTCCGCCCCGGGGCCCCACGTGCTGCTGTTTGTGATGCAGCTGGGCCAGTTAACTGCCCGGGACACAGAGGCAGTGAGCAGGGTGAAGGAGGTCTTTGGGGCAGGGGCCATGAGACACGTGGTGGTCGTCTTCACCCACAAGGATGACTTAGCCGGCGAGTCCTTGGATGAGTACGTACGCAGCACTGACAACCGCAGCGTGCGGAGCCTTTTCCAGGCGTGCGGGCAGAGGTACTGCGGCTTCAACAACCGGGCCACCGCGGAGGAGCAGAGGGGGCAGCTGGAGGCCCTGATGGCGGTGGTCGAGAGCCTGGAGAGGGAGCACCAGGGCGCCTTCTGCAGAAACGACCTCTACTTCGAAGCCCAGAGTCTGCAGAGGCGCGAGCTCGGCGCCCACGGGGAGGAGCACAGGCGCTACCTGGCCAAGGTGCGAGAGCACGTGGAGAGGCAAAAGCGAGACCTGAAGGAGATGGAGACTGGGAGTAACATGCTGTCCATTGTGGCCCACAAAGATAAAAAGCATCTTTCATCTAATACAAGTATGCTACTTCAGCTTTTTTTTTCCACTGCATAAAATATCTCTTTCCATCCTTTTCCTTTCAGTCTGTCTGTGTCTTGCAATCTGAGATGCGACTCTTGTAGACAACATAGATATGGGTCTGGTTTTCTTATCTGCTCAGCTATCCTATGTGTTTTGATTGCATTTCCTCCATTTACGTTTAAGTTGGTCATTGATCACTATGTATTTATTGAGTGTGATACTCTCAAGATCCAGCAACTGGACAAGTTTACGGGTAGCCCCATGTCCATGTCTGGTGGTTAGCAGACTCTATACAGGCCACGGTGACAGGGATAACTGGGCTTTGTGTCCCTCATCAGCAAGCAGGTGGGTCCAGGCCTCTTCCTAAAGTAGTGGCAGGAGACCGAAGATCAGGAGACACAAGCCACAGTGCATCTGCACTTTCAGAGTCTACTCGCATCATGCTTCCTCTGCCCTATTGTCCAGGGACAGTCTCAGGCCCACCCAGATGCAAGGGCTGGAGACACAGACTCAGCACCTTGTGGGAGGTGCTGCAGAGCCACAGCACAACCAGGCTTCCTATCAGATGAGTGTACAGAGATGGGGAGAATTCATGAACCTATCTGCAATCTACCACCCAAATCTGCATGTCCCTCAGCCTTGGCAAATTGTGGCAGCGTTGGAGCTGGCCTTTGGTGGCTTTTCAGTTCACCTCATGGTTTTCCTACTCAAGCTCTCAATGACAGACTAATGCCCTGAGGATCGTTTGTTTGGATCTTCCCTTGGGATACCATCTAAATAATCATCTGAACTTTCACCTACATTTTCCCTGTATCTCAGCCATCCTGTAGCCAGAGCTCACAGCCTCTGAAATCCACTTCTCTCACCCCAGGATTCTGGTGATCACATGTGGGAACTGTGCCTTAGGGATGATTTTGGTTCTCCCTGGATTAGCAACAGCTTCACCATGGAGTGTGGGGGATGGGGACAAATGCTGATTCTGTGGAAGCCAGAGGGGTGGTTCTGCCAAATCTCTCTTCTGTTTGATTGATATTTTTCAAAATAATTCCAATTTACAGGATAGATAGCAGAGGGCACAGTGGGAATGAAGAGAGCAGTGAGGAGACTGTTGAGGCTGGATGGTGATGGTAGCTTTGCCTACCATTGGTCTTCACAATGGAGAGAAGCGGTCAGATTGGTGGATGGAGCCAAGAGAACTTGCCCATGGGTTGGATCTGGAAAGTAAAGGGAAGAGAGGGATTAAGGGGGATTCCTAGGTCTTTGGTCTGAGGAACTGACTGAACGGTGATGATGTCTCTGAAAAATGAAGTGAAGTTTATTATCGTGTCTATGATATTGTCAGTGTGATGATGTGTGCACCGACTCAAAGCAGTAGACAGATGGTTGTCACACAGGGTTCGTCCTGCAGGAATGAGGCTTTTTCAAAGGCTGTGCTGGCAGGGTCTGCCTTCTCGGAGGAACGGGCTCTCTGTTGTCCTCCATGGTCCCGGTCGGGCCTTAACAAATCCTGAAGACTCAACTTTATAGACACATTAAAGAGATAATCAGAGAACTATTGAATACAAATACAGACAGAGGTATATAGATGATTTGGTATTTAACGTAAGACACAGTGATTTTGAAAACATCGTTCAGGTGACAGGCTATGCTGACCTGTTACTAACTCCAAGTTCAAGGAGGTGGGCATGCCTGACCAAGTGAAACTTAGGAAGTATAACTCTACTGATGTTACTCTGGGTGAGTTCTCCTTCTTCTTCTTCTTCTTCTTATTATTATTATTATTAGTAGTAGTAGTATTTATATATCAAGGGATTTTATAGTAACTCCGGAGAAATGTTCTTACTTCTGGCTATACGTCTTCAACATGTTACTGTTGTTTAAAATAAGGAAACATCAGTAGATTTCTACACTAAGGTAATAACTTTTTTAAAATATATTTTTCATTGAATTTTACAAAGAGAGGAAGGGAGACAGAGATAGAAACATCGATGAGAGAGATGCATCATTGGCGGCCTCGTGCATGCCCCCCACTGGGGAACTAGTCTGCAACCCAGGCATGTGCCCTGACTGGGAATCGAACCAGTGATCTCTTGGTCCATGGGTCGATGCTCAACCACTGAGCCACACCAGCTGGGCTAAGGTGGTAACTTTTAATGTAAAGCATTTTGTTCTCTTGTGGGTCATAATCCCTGATGAGATGATATATGGAGGAATACTTTGTCTTTCTGCACATGTGCCCTTTTCTCTCCTGCAAGGGTGGGATGTCTTGAATGACCCATCTACCTGGCTACTTAAGGGAAAGAAGAAAAGTTCCATTTGAATGTAAATTGGGGGCAGGAGATCTTCCACTGTGATGTCCCAAGCAGTGAGGAGATGAGAAGCCCCTGTGAGAGCTGTGTTGCCCATTTGTTCCTCAGGGCAGAAGGCAGATGAAGGTCCTTGACAAATACCATGCATTGTGATTCTCATGGCACAATCCCTTCTCTGAAGAGTAATAGGAGTTCCTACTACTCATCCATTCATTAATGGTCAGGGATTGTTTGAACTTGGTGAAGATTTTATCCCAGACACTGAGAATCTAAAGTAAAACAAAGTCCCTTTTGAGACTGGCTTCCTTCTCTTAGCATAGTGATGTTGAGAATCACTCAAATTGCTTGTATCAACAGCTGCTCTCTATTACTGATGAGTACTATTGCACCTTATGGGTGTACCACAGTTCCTTTATCACATTTTCTAGCTTTGTTCTTATGCCCCTAATTGATGTCTTTTGTCTCATTGCATTGACTAAACTCTCTATTATAATGTTGCATAGTAGTGTATGGGCATGCTTGCTTTCTTCCGGGATATGCCTTCAGCGTTTCACAGTTAAGTAAGTGAGATACTAGATAACAGGAGTATATGGTATGTACATGTGTGTGTGTAATCATATTAAGTATCCCCCACTCACTGTTCTGAGTGATTGAGAGTTTTTATAATGAACCAAAATTAATATTATCAAAGGCTTTTAAAAATCATCTTTGTGACTACTCTTTTGATTCTTTCTCCTTAAATCTATTACTAAGTCAGTACTATTAGTAGATTCCCTAATATTGAGCCAGTTTTTCATTTCTGTTTTGAGTGTCATTTGGTCAGGATGTTCCACATTCTTTATGTGGTTTTGGAGTCTATTTGCTAATATTTTATTTACTGCTTGTATATTAATATTCATTAAAGATATCGATTTATAGATGTATCTTTTCATACCGTCATTATCAGGCATAGGTTATTAATGTTATATTTGCTTTGAAAAGGTAGTAAGGAAATTTCTTTTTTTTTCCCCACTCTCCAGAACAAAGGGTTCAGACTGACAAACCTCAGAGGTGGGAGGCGGGTGTAGGGAAGAGATAAACCAAAGAACTAATGCATGTCAGCATAACCAATTGACATAGAAAACAATGCTCTGGGTGGGGGGACAGTATCAGGAGGAGGGTGTCAATGGAGGAAATAGAGAAACATCTGTAACAAAAATAAATAATTTTTTATAAAGAGGACATTGCAACTACCTGCGAGGGTTTGGAAGACTTCCCATGCAGAGCCTGCCTCGGTGCGTGCTTTGTGGTGATGCTCCTTAGAGCGCACTCTATCCTACCATGATCGTTGTGTAAGTTCAACTTTCTCTCCTTCATGGAGATAATTCTGGTAATCTATATTTCCCCAGGATATTACTTTCTTCATCCTAGTCTTCTAATTTCTTTGCAAAGAGGTTTTAAAGACCTCGCCTTCTCAAACATATAAAAATATCTACAGCACTTTCCTGGAAATTGTAACTATTTTCACACACATCAGGGTCGCCCTCCCCTACACCACTGCTGTTAACGTCCTGTCATCCAAGCAGACACGTGGATGACCTTTCCAACACGTGCACGTCTAGTGGTCTTACACTCCTGTCCTCTTCAGCCACCTATCCCGCTCATCTCCGGGACTTTGCCCTTGACATTAACTGTGACCTTTCTGTCTTCTATATTTCAAGCACCCTACTCCCCGTCAAAGAGCAGACCCAGGGACCCTCAGCCGGTCCTTGGTGGGAGGTCCCAGCTGAGACTCCCGCTCCTCCCAAGGTTTAGGTGAAGGTGTTGGGCACCTCTGTACAAGTGTGCCTGGGAATTTGTGGGTGAAAAGGGGGTAGGATTTTCCCATTTGTGACTTCTCATCCTCTGGCCTCCTTCTAAGCGCACGTTTATTCAGCATGACACTGGCGTAGGCACCATCCCTGGAAACACACAGGAGCCGCTTTTCTTTCAGAAAGACTGTGTCTTCCCTGGTGCCCAGGAGGGGCCTGGAGCATCCTCCTCAGTGCAGCAGTTCTTACTCTGGGCTCTGGGTCCAACGTGGGCTTCCTGTGGGCTGCCTATGACCCAAGAACCTCCTAAAGTTGTCGGTAAACTTTGTATGTATTTAGATATGACTGTTGGGAGGAAAGTCCATGGCTTTCATGAGATGCCAGGAGGGTCCATGACCGACAAATGTGAAGCCTCACTAACTTAACACGAAACACATGTATCTTTACAGACATGGCAGAAGATAACCGGTTTGCACCATCCTCCTCCCTGAGGCTCGTCCTGGTGGGCAGATCCCGCTGCGGGAAAAGTGCCACCGGGAACAGCATCCTCTGCCAGCCCGTGTTTGAGTCCAAGCTGGGGGCCCAGGCTGTGACCAGGAAGTGCCAGGCAGCCAGGGGCACGTGGAACGGGAGGAACATCCTGGTGGTGGACACGCCCCCCATCTTTGAGGCAAAGGCCCAGGGCCAAGAGATGTACGAGGACATCGGGGACTGCTACCGGCTCTCCGCCCCGGGGCCCCACGTGCTGCTGTTTGTGACGCAGCTGGGCCGGTTCACTGCCCAGGACACGGAGGCAGTGAGCAGGGTGAAGGAGGTCTTTGGGGCAGGAGCCATGAGACACGTGGTGGTCGTCTTCACCCACAAGGAGGACTTAGCCGGCGAGTCCTTGGATGAGTACGTACGCAGCACTGACAACTGCAGCCTGCGGAGCCTGGTCCAGGAGTGCGGGCGGAGGTACTGCGGCTTCAACAACCGGGCCACCGCGGAGGAGCAGAGGGGGCAGCTGGAGGCCCTGATGGCGGTGGTCGAGAGCCTGGAGAGGGAGCACCAGGGCGCCTTCTGCAGAAACGACCTCTACTTCGAAGCCCAGAGTCTGCAGGGTCGCGAGCTCGGCGCCCACGGGGAGGAGCACAGGCGCTACCTGGCCAAGGTGCGAGCGCGCGTGGAGAGGCAAAAGCGAGACCTGAAGGAGATGGAGACCCGGAGTAACCCGCTGTCCAATGTGGTCCTCAAAGTCAGAAAGCATTTTTCGTGTGATTGAAGTTTGTAACTTCAGCTTTGTTTGTTTTTATTTTCATTTGTATGACATCTTTTTCCATCCTTTTCCTTTCAGTCTATGTGTGTCTTTCATTCTGAGGTGCGTCTCTTATAGACAACATATATGTGGGTCTCATTTTCTTATCTGCTCAGCTACCCCATGTCTTTATTTGGAGCATTTCATCCACAGACATTTAAACAGGTCATTGATAAATATGCATTTATTGCCATTTTGTTATGGAACGGGACCCAGATTTTCCAGGTGAAGGACTATGGGCGTTTGTGTGTGTGTTGGGAGAGAGGCAGGGAAATGAGGGACCGCTCCCCTGGATCTGGATCTGAAACCTCCCAGCAAACTTGCTCTCAGCATAGATTTCTGTTGCTTCCTGTTTCCTGTCTCTGCTGATTTTAGGGTGTGATCTGTTTAAAGGCTGAGTCCCACAAAATCGTACCTGTTTCAGGGGTTTCTGCTCAGAGGACATCTGTACAAATATGTGATTCCTATCACCCTTTACTGAATTCAAAAACAAAATTGAAGCTCTCAGGGGTAGACCTGGGTGAGTGGACAGATGAGCTGAGGGCAGCCGGTGTGTGAAGGGCACTGGAAGTGTAAGAAGCACAGCTCGGTGTGTCCCCCTCCGAACACCCATCACCAACAGCAGCTCTCTGGCCCAAGCTGATTTGTAAACATTCTGTGATTTCCCTTCGCAGTTTATACGAAGCTGTTTTCTAAGCCCTAGACTTAAGGGGTAAAGACATAACTCTTCTTTCAAAAGTAGCGTCAGTCTTTTTAACAGTGATTCAAGTTTGTATTTTATGGCTTCCTATCAGGTGAGCCTGTCCTTAACAACTAGTGTTTCAGCCTGTCCCAGTGAACATCGGCTCCAGTAGGAGTTCTTCAAACAGCTTTCCCCATGGCCAAACGTTTCTGGATAGCAAGTGAGAAAAAATATTCAAAATATAATTGTTTCATGAATAAGGAAAGGATATCCTTTTTCACAAATGTAGCCTGGACATAAAGATCAGGGAGAAAACAAGAATGAGTGTTTTTTTTAATCACTTTCTTTATTTAACCAATATGTTTTGAGAACCACTTTTTGTGCAGTCTAATATTTGTCCCAGGTAATAAGGGAAATATATGACACAGAGGGTCCCACCATTGTCATAGATTAAATTTATTGGGGTGACATTGGTTAATAACAGTGTATAAGTTTCAGGTGAACAATCATATAATACATCGTCTGTATATTGCATTGTATGCTCACCACCCAAGGCCTTTGTCTGTCCATCAGCATATATTTTTCCCTTTTTACTCTCTTCAAATTTCTCCACCCTTTTTCCCTCTGATAACCGCCATGCTGTTGTTTTTGTCTATGAGTTTATATTTGTTTGTTTGTATACTGGTTGAATTCTATCTTACATCTCTAATATTTAATAAAATCATATGGTTCTTGTTTTGGTTCATTGCACTTTTTTTGCTTTGGTGATTCTCTCATGATCCAGAAATTGGACAGTGTTGATGGGTAGCGCCATGGCCATGTCTGGTAGTTAGCAGGCTCTTGGGCAGGCCAGGGTGAGGGCCTTGTGTCCCTCATCAGCAAGCAGGTGGGTCCAGGCCTCTTCCTAAAGTAGTTGCAGGAGACCGAAGATCAGGAGACACAAGCCACAGTGCATCTGCACTTTCAGAGTCGGCTTGCATCATGCTTCCTGTGCCCTGTTGTCCAGGGACAGTCTCAGGGCCCACCCAGATGCAAGGGCTGGAGACACAGACTCAGCACCTTGTGGGAGGTGCTGCAGAGCCACAGCACAACCAGACTTCCTATCAGATGAGTGTACAGAGATGGGGAGAATTCATGGCCCTATCTGCAATCTACCACCCAGATCTGCATGTCCCTCAGCCCTGACAAATTGTGGCAGCGTTGGAGCTGGCCTTTGGTGGCTTTGCAGTTCACCTCATGGTTTTCCTACTCAAGCTCTCAATTTCAGACTGATGCCCTGAGGATCCTTAGTTTGGCTCTTCCCTTGGGATACCATCTAAATAATCATCTGAACTCCCACCCACATTTCCCCTTAACCTCAGCCATCTTGTATCCATTGTCCTCAGCTTCTGGAAATCCCCTTCTCTCACCCCAGGATTCTGATGATCAGATGTGGGAACTGTGCCTTGGGGATGGTTTTGGTTCTCCCTTCATTAGCAACAGCTTCACCATGGAGTGTGCGGATGGGGACAACTGCTGATTGTGTGGAAGTCAGAAGGGTGGTTCTGCAAAATATCTCTTCTGTTTAATTGATTTTTTCAAAATAATTCCAATTTACAGGATAGATAGCAGAGGGCACAGTGGGAATGAAGAGACCAGTGAGGAGACAGCTGAGGCTGGATGGTGATGGTAGTTTGGGTTAATGTGATGGTCTTCACAATGGAGAGAAGCGGTCAGATTGGTGGATGGAGCCAAGAAAACTTGCTGATGGGTTGGATCTGGAAAGTAAAGGGAAGAGAGGGATCAAGGAGAATTCCTAGGTCTTTAGTCTGAGGAAGTAGCTGAACGGTGATGATATCTCTGAAAAATGAAATGGAGTGTATAATCATGTCTGTGATATTGTCAGTGTGATTTATGCACCGACTCAAAGCAGTAGACAGGTGGTTGTCAGACAGGGTTCCTCCTGTAGGAATGAGGCTTTTTCAAAGGCTGTGCTGGCAGAGTCTGCCTTCTCGGAGCAACAGGCGCTCAGTTGTCCTCCATGTTCCTGGTTGGTGCTTCACAAACCCTGAAGACTTCAACTTTATAGGCACATTAAAGAGATAATCAGAGAAGACTTGAATACAAATACAGAAAGAGGTATATAGATGATTTGGCATTTAACTTAAGACACAGTGATTTTGAAAACATCGTTCAGGTGACAGGCTATGCTGATCTGTTATTAACTTCCAAGTTCCTAGGAGGTGGGCATGCCTGACCAAGTGAAACGTAGGAAGTATCACTCTACTGATGTTACTCTGGGTGAGTTCTTCTTATTATTATTTTTTATGTACCAAGGGATTTTATAGTAACTCCAGAGAACTGTCCTTACTTTTGACTATATGTCCTCAACTGTAGTTTAAAATGGGGAAATATCAGTAGATTTCTACACTAAGGTAATACTTTTTTAAAAATATATATTTACTGATTTTTAGAGAGAGAGGAAGGGAGACAGAGATAGAAACATCGATGAGAGAGATGCATCATTGGCGGCCTCGTGCACGCCCCCCACTGGGGATCAACTGTGCAACCCAGGCATGTGCCCGGACTGGGAATCGAAACGGTGATCTCTTGGTCCAGGGGTCGATGCTCAAGCACTGAGCCACACCAGCTGGGCTAAGGTGGTAACTTTTAATGTAAAGCATTTTGTTCTCTTGTGGGTCATAATCCCTGATGAGATGATATATGGAGGAATACTTTGTCTTTCTGCACATGTGCCCTTTTCTCTCCTGCAAGGGTGGGAAGTGTTGAATGACCCACCTACCTGGCTGCTTAAGGGAAAGAAGAAAAGTTCCATTTGAATGTAAATTGGGGGCAGGAGATCTTCCACTGTGATGTCCCAAGCAGTGAGGAGATGAGAAGCCCCTGTGAGAGCTGTGTACCCATTTGTCCCTCAGGGCAGAAGGCAGATGAAGGTCCTTGACAAATACCATGCATTGTGATTCTCATGGCACAATCCCTTCTCTGAAGAGTAATAGGAGTTCCTACTACTCATCCATTCATTAATAGTCAGGGATTGTTTGAACTTGGTGAAGATTTTATCCCAGACACTGAGAATATAAATTAAACAAATTCTCTTTTGAGACTGGCTTCCTTCTCTTAGCATAGTGATGTTGAGAATCACTCAAATTGCTTGTATCAACAGCTGCTCTCTATTACTGATGAGTACTATTGCACCTTATGGGTGTACCACAGTTCCTTTATCACATTTTCTTTATTTCTTCTTATGCCCCTAATTGATGTCTTTTGTCTCATTGCATTGACTAAAATCTCTATTATAATGTTGCATAGTAGTGTATGGGCATGCTTGCTTTCTTCCGGGATATGCCTTCAGCGTTTCACAGTTAAGTAAGTGAGATACTAGATAACAGGAGTATATGGTATGTACATGTGTGTGTAATCATATTAAGTATCCCCCACTTACTATTTTGAGTGATTGAGAGTTTTTATAATGAAACAAAATTAATACTGACAAAGGCCTTTAAAAATCATCTTTGGTACTAGTCTTTTGATTCTTTCTGCTTAAATCTATTACTAAGTCAATACTATTAGTAGATTCCCTAATATTGAGCCAGTATTTCATTTCTGTTTTGAGTGTCATTTGGTCAGGATGTTCCACATTCATCATGTGGTTTTGGAGTCTATTTGCTAATATTTTATTTACTGCTTGTATATTAATATTCATTAAAGATATCGATTTATAGATGTATCTTTTCATACAGTCATTATCAGGCATAGGTTATTAATGTTATATTTGCTTTGAAAAGGTAATAAGAAAATTTCTTTTTTTTTCCCCACTCTCCAGAACAAAAGGTTCAGACTGACAAACCTCAGAGGTGGGAGGCGGGGTGTAGGGAAGAGATAAACCAAAGAACTAATGCATGTCAGCATAACCAATTGACATAGAAAACAATGCTCTGGGTGGGGGGACAGTATCAGGAGGAGGGTGTCAATGGAGGAAATAGAGAAACATCTGCAACAAAAATAAATAAATTTTTTAAAAAAGGACATTGCAACTATCTGTACAGCGAGGGTTTGGAAGACTTCCCATGCAGAGCCTGCCTCGGTGCGTGCTTTGTGGTGATGCTCCTTAGAGCGCACTCTACTCCTGCCATGATCGTTGTGTAAGTTCAACTTTCTCTCCTTCATGGAGATAATTCTGGTAATCTATATTTCCCCAGGAAATTAATTACTTCATCTTAGTCTTCTAATTTCTTTGCAAAGAGGTTTTAAAGCCCTCACATTCTCAAACATATAAAAATATCTATAGCACTTTCCTGGAAATTGTAACTATTTTCACACACATCAGGGTCGCCCTCCCCTACACCACTGCTGTTAACGTCCTGTCATCCAAGCAGACACGTGGATGACCTTTCCAACACGTGCACGTCTAGTGGTCTTACACTCCTGTCCTCTTCAGCCACCTATCCCGCTCATCTCCGGGACTTTGCCCTTGACATTAACTGTGACCTTTCTGTCTTCTCAATTTCAAGCACCCTACTCCCCTGTCAAAGAGCAGACCCAGGGACCTCAGCCGGTCCTTGGTGGGAGGTCCCAGCTGAGACTCCCGCTCCTCCCAAGGTTTAGGTGAAGGTGTTGGGCACCTCTGTACAAGTGTGCCTGGGAATTTGTGGGTGAACAGGGGGTAGGATTTTCCCATTTGTGACTTCTCATCCTCTGCCTCCTTCTAACCGCACGTTTATTCAGCATGACACTGGCCTAGGCACCATCCCTGGAAACACACAGGAGCCGCTTTTCGTTCAGAAAGACTGTGTCTTCCCTGGTGCCCAGGAGGGGCCTGGAGCATCCTCCTCAGTGCAGCAGTTCTTACTCTGGGCTCTGGGTCCAACGTGGGCTTCCTGTGGGCTGCCTGTGACCCAAGAACCTCCTAATGTTGTCAGTAAACTTTGTATGTATTTAGATATGACTGTTGGGAGGAAAGTCCATGGCTTTCATGAGATGCCAGGAGGGTCCATGACCGACAAATATGAAGCCTCACTGACTTAACACGAAACACATGTATCTTTACAGACATGGCAGAAGATAACCGGTTTGCACCATCGTCCCCCCTGAGGCTCGTCCTGGTGGGCAGATCCGGCTGCGGGAAAAGTGCCACCGGGAACAGCATCCTCCGCCAGACCCTGTTTGAGTCCAAGCTGGGGGCCCAGGCTGTGACCAGGAAGTGCCAGGCAGCCAGGGGCACGTGGAACGGGAGGAACATCCTGGTGGTGGACACGCCCCCCATCTTTGAGGCAAAGGCCCAGGGCCAAGAGATGTACGAGGACATCAGGGACTGCTACCGGCTGTCCGCCCCGGGGCCCCACGTGCTGCTGTTTGTGACACAGCTGGGCCGGTTCACTGCCCAGGACACAGAGGCAGTGAGCAGGGTGAAGGAGGTCTTTGGGGCAGGAGCCATGAGACACGTGGTGGTCGTCTTCACCCACAAGGAGGACTTAGCCGGCGAGTCCTTGGATGAGTACGTACGCAGCACTGACAACTGCAGCCTGCGGAGCCTCGTCCGGGAGTGCGGGCGGAGGTACTGCGGCTTCAACAACCGGGGCACCGCGGAGGAGCAGAGGGGGCAGCTGGAGGCCCTGATGGCGGTGGTCGAGAGCCTGGAGAGGGAGCACCAGGGCGCCTTCTGCAGAAACGACCTCTACTTCGAAGCCCAGATGCTGCAGGGGCGCGAGCTCGGCGCCCACGGGGAGGTGCACAGGCGCTCCCTGGCCAAGGTGCAAGAGCACGTGGAGAGGCAAAAGCGAGACCTGAAGGAGACCGAGCATCACCAGGTGTCCAGGGTGCTCCTCGGAGTCAAAAAGTGCATGATTTCTAAGACTATGTTATATGTTTTTCTTGTGATATGCATTTTGATTATTCTTGCTGTTTTAATTAACTTCTTTGTTACTCAGGGACGCTGAGCCTTTTCAGCTGACTTCCATAATCGGCTCCTTTTTTCCAAACTGATCATCTCTGCGTTTGTTTCTGAGAGACTTAATTGCATTTCCTTAGATTCGGTTTTAATTTCTCTTCCTGGCATCAGACATGCCATTCCTGTTCTCCCCGTGCTTCTAGATAAATAAAATCCAAAGCAAAATGATTTCTTTTCTGTTGTTGATTATTAATCATGGAGGTAAATGATAACCTAACTGGACTCCATCCTGAAATCTTTGGGGGGAGGGTAGGTGTTTGCAGGAAGGAAGGTGAGTGGACTGTGATATTACCCGTTGAGGGAAGAGACATGTTATATTAAACGCTGGTAGGAGAATTCCTTATTTTATTCAGACACGTATTCTAAACTTACGGTGGGTTGTAAAAAAAAAAAGCAAACAGGATGTTCCACCCTGTCTCCAACTTACTCACAACCCTTCCCGTCTCACTTGACAGTGGGGGACAGCATGCCTGGGGGCAGGGTCCGGGTGTGTAGTGGGGTTCCCCAGGAAGGTATGTGTGCGTGTGGAATGGAGGGGGCAGAGAAGAAAGGGAAGCTGCAGAGGTGGACCGTGGGTGAGGAAAGGCAGGGGCAGCCTGCTGGTATGGGGTGAACTCTGCAGCACGTGGACTGTCGGGGGCCTGCTCCTGCGCACAGGGCCATAGGAAGCGACGGGGACTGGGACCAGAGGACAGCGGATGTTGGTCCGGCCTCAGCGTCCAGCAGGGAGGTGCCATGTCCCAAGGACACTGACGCACCTCAGATGCACCTCAGCTTCTCTGGGGAGTCTGACCAACTGATGGAAACAGGATAGGAGGGAACAGGGGAAGTGCCCCTGACAGACCCCTCTTTCCTTTCTTCAAGCCATGTGGCAGGGGGTCCCCAGCTACCTTCTTCAGGGTGGGGATGACAGTGCTGGGGGACAATCAGAAATCAGAAACGCAGCCTCAGGCCTGTCGGGGTGCTCACCGGCTGGGCGGAGATCCTCTGTGGTCACAGGCCCCGGCAGCACCCTGGTCTCCCAGTCTGGAGGCCCTGGCACCCACCTTTCCCAGGCACAGGGGGCGCCCAAGGAAGCCAGCAAGATCCTTTGATGAAACACAGACAAGGGTCTGAAGGCAAGACGGAGACTGACTTTGGTGGCCACTGAAGACAGCCCTTAGCCAGACGGGTCCTCACATCAGCACTTCCGTTCCCGGGACCGAAACTCAGCACTTAGCACTATTCCGTGAGCATACTCCCCACGACCCACGGCGGGATTTTCTACTCCTTATGAATAAAATATTGATTTTCATGTACAGTGGCTGTGATTTCCTCACTAGGTATTTCCTGTGTTATTCTCGGGCATTTGCTCCCCTATGTGGAAATGAAAATCACTTGTTTGGTTTCCCGGAAAGAACCTCAGTGCCATGCAGTTGGAATCGCGTCGCGTCTGTGTTTCGTGGGAGACTGTGAAAGCTTCACTCACGGACACGTGCACCGAGGTCCTGCCCCTAAGTGAGCAGACTCCCCGCTCCGGAGCTACTGAGTAACTGAAAACCGCCTGCGCTTCCATGAGGATAACAAGATAAAGTCTTCAGTTTGTGTGGTTGTTTTACTGTTAGCGTAACTCATTTCATGATAGAAAATACAAGCATTTCACCAAATGACACCCAATCGGTGATTCTAAATGCCAAGTCACTCAAAACATGTCATTCCTTAGAAATTCTCAGGGAGTTGTTTTTAATTACATCAAACATGGTGCTTGCTCTCCTTCATCACTACAGTCAGGGAAGATGCCCCCACAGCCTTTCAGGAGGAGGGACAGACACTGTCCACTGTGGTCGAGCGGGGAAGGCGGCTGCGGGCAGGGCTGCAAACTCCAGGGCCTGTGTTCAGGAAGGAAGACGTGGTGTGGGCGGGCCACGCTTGGGGGAGGGTTGTCTTGGCCCAGGCTGTGAAAATAGTGACCTTTAGAATGTGTTATTGTCCCAAACTGTCTCAACACTGGAGGAAAGCATGGGACACGGGGATTTGTGCAGTTTGAAGGCCCAGTGAGGACAGGCTGCTTCCCTCCTTGGCGATCAAGTCAGCTGATGAGTCTCACGGAGCGTTCCAGCTCCCAGTTCTCCTGGAGTAACACTGATGCACTATGGAGACAATAGAAAACAATCATTGTAAAGCCACAGTTTGAAGGCCCTGGGACGTGACCACAGACAGACACTTGGGGACTCGATCCTTAGTCAATTCCTGTGGTCACGATAAGGGGCCACACTGCTGCCACGTGTGTGGTTTTCCCCTGAGAGCACTTCTTGCCCTGTGGACTCAGGAATAGCCTCAGGCAGAAATTCACAGCATCCAGGGAGAGGGTGGGTGGAGTCCGGGGGAGGTGGAGCAGGTAGAAATGGATGGGGAACACCCCAAAAAAAACAGAGCCTCAGAGGGGGTGGGGCTTTAGAGAGTGTGCATGTAACCGCCCCTCTGATCTTTGGCTGAGCCAGGATTTGAACCTTCCAGTGTGCAGGAGGAAACTGTCTGGAGGGCAGGAAGAGCAACTCAGAGTGTCAGCAGGGCCACAGCAGTAAGGACAGAACTGGAGACCCCAGTGCACCACGTATTCCACTGAAATCCCAGAGGGTCCTTGTAGGAGTGAAAGCACATCAGGTAAGGGATTTGCCTAAAGGAAGAGCAGAATTGGAGTAGTCCCTGGCCAATGACATCTAAATCCAGCCTTCCCAAGGTCAAGGGGATGCGCCTGTGGTTGAAGTGCCAGCTCAAGTGACAAACAAACTCAGTGTCTTTCAGGAGAAGATGATGACATCCAGAATCTCTACCAGCTTATCACCTACAAGATCCTTTAAACTATTGAAAATTCTTCTTTCTACCATAAGGCTAGAAAGCTATAAAATTTCCCTCTATGCATGTTTATCCACATCTCACAAGTTTTTGTATATTCCTTTTTCACTATCATGCAGTCTGTAACATTTTCTATAATCTTTGTGATGTCTGTTTTCACTCATGGATTATTTAGAAGTATGGATTTAATTTCCAAATATTTGAGTATGTTCTAGGAATTGCAGCATCCAATATGGTAGCCACCAGCCACGGGGGGCTACCGAGCACTTGAAGTGTAGCTGGTGTACCCTAGAAACGGAACTTCACACTTTATCTACCTGTGACTAATTTTAACGTAAATGTTACAACTGGAGTGGTATCAAATACTTCACCAGGAAACACAGCTTTGTCGTTCCGGTAGAAATGCGTGTGGGCTGAGTGCTGCATCACGTGTCACTGCCCGATGGCCAGGTGCCGTTCCAGTCCCACAGGAGCCGTCACCAATTAGTCAACACCAATGGACTGGCTGCGTCTGAATGGTCCTGTTACTGTTATTTGAATACTTTCTGGAAACAGCATGAGTTACAGTGACACCTATCTACACTGGCATTGGTGATTCACTTTAAAGTCTAACTATTCTTTCAGTAAAGTGTAATTAAATTAATTTTTAGTTTTAAAAATAAGTACGAACTAAGTTTTAACTTTAACATAGAGGCATGAAGACTGGAAGAAGATCGATCACAAAATTCATGACAAACAGAGATTGTAGTTCCTGCGGCACAGCAAAGCCAAAAAGCGGTAAGAGACGTTGGGAGTCTGATAAAACACGTCCTCCACAATCAAAACTACTCACTGGAGCTAGAGTTAAATGTCCAACAAAAATGTCCAAGCAATGTTTAACAGGATCTGAGCTTGTAACTTAGGCCACCAAGAGAACAGCTTCGATAAAATTGCACCCCCCCCCAAGAAAAACTCTTTTAGATGGAGAGATGGTCAATGAAATTATTACAATGGTCAGGGGAAGATTGTTGGAAAACTTTAGGAAAGACGACAATTTTTTTATATTACAGAGCATGAAAGACACCCCACGAAGGTACCAAACAAATGTCCATAGAAGGCAAGACCATGTTAATAATATCAAAGATTAATTGATTTAAAATTGGGAAAATTGCAAGTATTTTTTAGAGATAGAAGAGAAATGTGATGTAAGACCCTGCCTAAATAACACTGTATTTATTAAAACATCCCAAATCTTTGAAGACATGTCATAAACTCGTTGGGGGATGCAGATTGGTGATGTAGATATTTGCAAATCTCTTAAACATGTCAGATGAGAATTCCCATTGATATTGGGCACAGATCCGTCATGACGCAACACCTGCTCCCGACTCCGGGCTCAGTGTTTCTGCCCCAGAAGGGCTGGATCACGTCTTCTCCACTTCTGGAAGCTGCCTCTGTTTTGTCTCGATTGTTTCCAGAAAGGTTTCCTCTCCCTCCACTTGTCCAGAGTCCCTGATGCGGAAAACGGGAGTCGATGCGGGCGTCGGTCGGAGGGAAGCACACTGTTGTCTGTACGCAGTGACGGCCAGCTGACGGCGCCCTTCTCGTCCGCGGTCCACGTCTCGCAAGACTGCCTCCATCGGCGGGCCTGAACCTGGACCTGTCCGAGAAGGGACGATAGGAATGTCTGCAGGCCCTGCCCTGGGAGGCAGAGAACACCGCGGGACACCACGGTGCATGTTTACAACCCAGGATCCAGGTAGCTGAACAGTCCAGGGAGAACGCCCCTGGTGTCTGAGCGTCTTGTGGAAGCGTTCCTCTCCCACCCGAGGCATCAGTAGCACTCACACTGCCTGGTGCTGGGTGTGCCCAGGACAAAGTGTTAATTTATTATCTTGCATTGTGACTTCTTGTTGTCTCAGAGTACTAACATCTGCTGCCAGCATAGTGGGTGGAGGGGCTCCTCCTTGCTCACCGCTGTGTACCAAATTGCTGGTGTACACCAGCACTCACTGAGTATTTGTCAGCCTACCCTTTGGAGATTTGCTGGAACTTGGCTCCACGTACATTTCTACCACACAGAGAGTCCCACATCTCACTTGTTCTTTTGGGGAACTTCCTGAGGTCACTTCCTCTTGCTTCCCTCTAGTCATGTGCCGCTGTCCTCTGTCCATTATACCCTGTGTCATGTACACTTGAAATTCACTCCTTTAGCTGGTTTCCACAATAACAACGTGTACGAAACATTGTGTAGCCTTTAACTTTTTACTGGAGACTTTGGAATCACAGGGAGGGGTCCCACCGGCAGCCCTGGGCATTACTGCACCAAGCTGACTATTGTCCTTCTGGAAAGAGGAAGAACTTAAACCCAGAACTTTATGTGGCACTTCCTAACGTTCGTCCTTCTCACAAAAAGCAAAGGGCTTAGTCTCTTTCAGAATGTGAGACCACTTCCTACCATTATTTTTTACTTTTGAAACACAGGAAACAGACTGTCCTCTCTCCCTTTTGGCCCTGGTGATGAGATCTGACCTGCTCTTTGGTTCCTTGGTTCGTTCTCCAGGCAGACCAAGAAGTTCTCTACGGGTGGGTCAAGCTGAGTCTGACTCGTTTGGTTTCTGCTTTTTTATTGTCACTGGCATCATGTGTGTCACTAGCTCCCTTCCGTCTAGAGAGAAGAATAAAGATCCTAACTTTGGCCTCTGGTCCCTGCTGTGGTCTCCACTCATCTTGTAACCCACCTCACCATTATTTTAACGTTATTTCTCTAAATGATGACCTGGACACTAACATGTGACTGCTGGTAAATAGCCTGTTCACTCTAGATTTCTAGGAACTAACATCATAAGAAGCAGACTCTGACCTTAAGACATTCTGGCTCCAGGATCACCGCTGAGCACACTTGCTGAGAGTTTCTTATCTCAGCGACTCTCCCTGCTCCTTCATGGTCATTGAGGGAGCTGATGAGCCCCAAGACTGGGTGAGTTGAACAGGTGTGCACACAGGGAATTTTTTGTCTTTGCCATTTGGATCTGTCCCATTTGCACCTTGTAAAGGTCATTTGAGGTATTGCTTGGTGTGAGATAGGATACTAAGACCAGAGGACTGGTTTGAGAGTACTTGTTGGTTTGAACTTTACCTTGGTTTTGGACTTTGTTTCTGTTTGAAAATGGGTGGCTCAGTCTCAGATCCAACACAGAGTCCATTAGGTCACATTTTACCTGATTGGTTGACTTAGGAAAATATAAATTATGGAACAGGTTGGACAGGCAGAAAGCAGAACATATATTTTAGATATACATTCAAATAGACCAGAAACTATAATTATGATTAATGCACCAAGGTTTTAGTTTAACCAAAAACACATGCTCTGCCAATTTGGCTCAGTGGTTAGAGTGTCAGCCTGTGGATCAAAGGGCCAAGGGTTTGTTCATGGTCAAGGGCATGTACCTACCATGCAGATTTGAAACCCAGCCCTGATAGGGGCGCATGCGGAAGACAACCAGTCCTGTGTTTCTCTCACATGGATGTTTCTCTCTCTCTCTGTCTCCCTCTGCCAACCTCATCTCTTTCTTCCACAATCTCTGGAAATCAATGGAAAAAATATCCTCGAGTGAGGATTCACAACAATTAAAAAAAAAACAACCATTTTTCAGTGGGTTGCAAAAAAATTTAAAAATAAAGCATGAAAGCAGAGAAAGGTTGAAAGCAGAAGTACAGGCAAATATAGCAATCAAATTCTAAAGCAACAGGAACAAAATAGCAAGTGAATAGACTTTGCATTCAATATTTATTGAGAGCCTGTTATGTGCCAGGCAGTGTTCTAGGCACTTGGATACAACACTAAATACTAGCAAGGAAAGACTCTTGTTTTTTGGATCTTCCAATATTCCTTGAAGGCATTGAAAATAAACAAAAAGGCATACATTTGTAAATTATAAAATATATGAGATAGTACCCTGGCCAGTCTGGCTCAGTTGGTAGAGATCTGTCCATGCACTGAGAGGTAGTTGGTTCGATTCCCCATCAGGGCACATACCTGCGTTACAGGCTCAATCCTCTAGGGAGGGGCAGGGCTCTAAAAGTTGCATAGGCTTGAAATCACATAGACCATATTTCCTGACCACGATGTAATTAAAATATAAACAAATAAAATACCATGTTTGGCAATTGGAGACTGTAGATTTAAATAACTCTTGGATCAAATAAGATATAATAGAAATTGATGAATATTTAGGGGAAGAGAATAATTACATACTGTGCTTTAAAGCTTTAAAGCTTATGAGATGCAGCTAAAACAGTAATTACAAAAATTTTAGCTTTAAGTGTATTTATTAGAAACAATTACAGTAAAGTTGCAGGATAGAACATCAATGTACAAAAATGGATTGTGTTCCTATATATCAACAATGAAATTTCAGAAATAGAAATGAAAAAATAACAATTCCTTTTGTAACTGCAAAAAAGAAAAAAGAAAAAAAAAACCTCTAGGAACAAACACAACAAAGGATGTGAAGGACCTATACACTAAAAACTACAAGCCATTATTAAAAGAAATTAAAGAAGACACAAAGAAATGGAAAGATATTCCATGTTCATGGATTGGAAGAATCTACATAGATAAAATGGCCATATTACACAAAGCAATATACAAATTTAATGCATTCCCATCATAATTCCAATGACATTTTTTAAAGAAATAGAACAGAAAATCATCAAATTGGTATGGAACCACAAATACCCCCAAATAGCCAAAGCAATACTAAGAAAAAAGAACAAACCAATAGGTATCACACTCCCTGATTTACTTCAAATTATATTACAAAGCGACAATAATTAAAACAGTATGTATTGGCAGAAATACAGACACACTGATTAATGGAACAGAATTGAGGACCCAGAAATAAACCCACATGTATATGGGAAAATAATTTTCAACAAAGGAGCCAAAATCTTACAATGCAGAAAAGAATGCCTCTTCAAGAAATGGGACTAGGAAAACTGGAAAGCTACATGCAAAAGAATGAAACTAGACGAGACTCTATTTGTCACCATGTACAAAAATTAAGTCAAAATGGAAAAGGCCTATATATGAGACCTTAAACAATAAATACATAGAAGAAAACATAGGTACCAAACTTAAAACATAGGTCTCAGGAGGATTTTATAAATTTGACTCCAAGGGCAAAGGAAGTAAAAGCAAAAATTAATGAATGAGACTATATCCAACTTAAAAGCTTCTGCACAGCAAAAGAAACCATCACAGAGCAAAAAGGCAACCAACCAAATGGGAAAAGATATTTGCAAACAACACCTCTGATAAAGGATTAATATCCAATATATATAAAGAACACAAGTAATTCAACAACTGAAAAACAACAAACAATCCAAATTTTAAAATTCACAGAGGACCTGAACAGACACTTCTCCCAAGAAGACATACACATGGCCAACCTCTGTATGAAAAGATGCTCAACCTCACTAGCTATGAGGGAAATGCAAATTAAACCACAATGAGATGAGACATCACACCTCCTAGGATGGCAGCTATCAACAAGACAAGTAATAACAATTGTTGGAGGTTGTGGAGAAAAAGAAACCTTCATACAATGCTGGTGGAAATGTAAACTGGTACAGCCACTATAGAAAACAGTATGAAGTATCCTCAAAAAATTAAGACTGGAACTATCATATGACCCAGCAATTCCTCCTCTGCATATCTACCCCCAAAAATCAGAAAACACTTATTTCTAAAGATATATGTACCCCTGTATACACTGCAGCATTCATCCAGTAGCCAAGACAGGGAAGCAACCTAAGTGCCCTTTGAAGATGATCGGATACAGAAGATGTAGTACATATAGACAATAGAATGTACTCAGACACAAAGAGGATAAAATATTGCCATTTGCGACAACATGAATCTTGAGAGTATCGTGTTAAGTGAAATAAGTCAGATGTAAAAGGGCGAGAACCACATGATTTCACTTGTGCGTGGGATGTAACACAGAAAACAATGAATGAACAAACAAGAAAAACAAATAAACAAACATTCATAGACACCGTCGACAGTATGGTGGATACCAGAAAGAAAGGAAGGTGGTAGTGACAGAAAAGGGTAAAGGGGGTCAAATATATGGTGATGGAAGGAGACTTGACCTTGGGTGGGAAACATACAATACAATATACAGATAAAGTATTATAGAATTGTATCCCTGAAACCTATATAATTTTATTAACCAGTGTCACCCCAATATATTTAATAAATAAAATGAAAAAGAAAGAAATAAAACTGTCTTGGAAGAAAAAAGTATATATATTAGAAAAATGAAATATAATAAAAAATATATCTTAATCAATAAGGAAATAATGAAAATAAGAGCAAGCTACGAACTGGGAGAAAATGTTTGCAAATCATACATCTGATAAAGAACTTTTAAATGTAAGGAGGGGACAAAGAATACAATGTATGAAGAACTCTTACCATCCATTAATAAAAAGACAACCCAAGTTTTATAAATGTTGTTACTGATTTTTTTTTGAGAGAGAGGAAGGGAGAGAGAGATAGAAACATCCATGTGAGAGAGAAACATCAGCTGCTTCCTGCACGCCCCCCACTGGGGACCAATCCTGCAACCCAGGCCTGTGCTCTGACCTGGAATCCAACTGGGACCTCTAAGTGCATGGGTTGACACTGGATCCCCTGAGCCACACCGGCCGGGCCAAATACCCCAATTTTAAATGGAAAAACATATGAATAAGCATGTTGGAATATAGTATCCTGCATATAATTAGAGCAGAGAATTGACTTATTTTGCATACATATTCACCAGTTAAACCATCAGCACAACCAAGATAATGAGTCTATGGGTTCCTCATGCCCTGTGGTAACCCCTGCCCCCCCCACCTGCCCTCACCCTCTCCCCATCGGAACCACTGTGTGCTGTACACAGACATGCAGGGCAATCTTTCCTGGGTGACACGGGAGAGGCTGAGACCCAGACTCAGAGCCGAGATCTCAGATCTCTTTGCAGGACAGAATAACCACGATTTTCTGCAAAATGGCCATTTGTTGATTTCAATCCCAAATGAGGAAGAATTTTAGAAGCTCATGGTGCTTCTCCACAGGAAGAAAGAACTTGAGCACCATTGCCTTAGATACTCCACTTTATATTTGTTTATAAACAGAGAGGAGACTGCTCTTTTAAAGCAGATGTTGGTTAGAGACAGACTAAGAGAGAGCAGGCTGACAGCTGTCAGGGGTGGGGTTGGGGGGCTGGGTGGGAGGGTGGAGGGTTTGAGCAAAAAAGAAAAAATTAGAGAGAAAAAGCCACATGGACAGGTACGACAGTGTGGTGAATGTGGGGATGGGCTGGGGGAGGTGGAGGAGGGTGCAGGGGCAGAAATGTGAGGGAGGAGACCTGACGGGGTGGTGCACACACAATCCGGGGCACAGAGGATCTGTTGTAGAATCGTGCACCTGAAACCTGTATAATTTTGTTAACCAATGTCATTCCAGTAAATTCAATAAAAAGTAAAAAAAATAAAATAAAATTAAGTTACTGTGTTTATCCCAGAGGAACAAATAAATATGATGGTTCGAAACCCCCAGGAGTAATCTGAAAGCAACCCCCATATGGAGGGCAGGGAGAGACCCAGGAAAGAGGCAGACCTCTGCAGGTGGGTAGGTGGCAGCTGAACAGCCTGGGAACCACCTTACAAGGCTGCTCCTGGGTAGCTTGAAGACCAATATTTTCTGCACCTGCCTGCCAGATCTGATAAAGCTATATGGAGGCCTTAGCTGGGCTGAGTCACGTATGCCATCCAGATGGTCTCAGCAACACATTACTGTGTCAAGGCTGTGTCCTTGAGGAAGCCCCTGGGGAGGGGAAAGGCAAGCTGCATGCACATTCCACAGATGGGTGGAGGGCAGCCTCCAATAGCCTGGGTCCAGCTTTCCAGTCAACCTGGAGCTCACATCTTCTCCATGACCTCCCCAGGGTGACAGCACACAATGGCTTTACTGCTCTGAGTGTCTGAGCCAAAGAAACACAAGTCTTGGTGGAAGAAAAAGTTCCATTTTCACTTGTGACAAGTAGCGATGACAGGGCAATGGTTTCCAAAGCTCTGCCTCTCCTAAGGGAGACTTACCATTGCTATAAACACCGCTTGGTTAATTACACATTCATTTCTTCTTGGTAGCTGGCTGAACTTACCTGTGGTGGGTCATCCCCCTAGAGCTGCCCTGCAAATTCCTGTGCGACATTTTTAGCATTTAGAACTGCAGAGACGGGAGACCCTTGTCCCATCTATCACCAACGTTCCATCACTGCTGACCAGCTTTCACAGTTTCATCTGCCCTCCCCCTCGGCAGTGCCCTGAGAGGTCAGCAAGGGGCTTCACTAGCATGGAGGTGGCTCATTTGGTGGCTGCTGTCTCAGATGACATAGCAACAATACAGTCACATGCCAGAGAAAACACCGGTTCAGACAACAATTCCCCAAATCAGGGACAACTTTCTCCACCCAGAACCCCAGGACCTGAGCCATTGACCAAGTAAATCCCCTGGGCTGGGGTGTGATCACTCAGCATTGACTTGTATTCTCATGTGATTTAGTGAAGAGGATACGTTAGCAGACTCATCAGGTATGAACACAAAGCACTCTGTTTAGATAATGATTTCAGCTGTCAGGAGAGATTTTTCTGCTTTCAGAAAACACAAGAGGGAATTTTTGTAAACAATAATAAAGGATAATAAAGATCAGGCAATGTCTGAAAGAGAAAAGAGACTGGATATCGCTAAGATTTCTCAGTCAGGATTCTAGCAGCAGAGATGGCCCACTCTGATTAGGAACTTGGGGGAAAGTCAAGTGCAGGGGATTCCTACAAGCTGGGGACCCAGAGTATGCAAGTGACCGGGGAGACTGCTGCAAACAGTGAGGACTTTACACCCTAACTCTAAGGGGGTGAATGAGAACTGGAGCCCAGAAGGAGAGTTGGGTAGAGAAGGTGTGACCTTCAGCTTAGGGTTGCAGGTAGTCAGAGATGACCTTGCAGGGAGAGAGGCAGGAGAACAAATACCCCCACCTTGCTTTTCACCCTGAAGAGATCTCCTGCTTGGACTTCCCATTGGCAGAAGCCAAGCAGAAGTCAGACAGCCAGAGATCCCACTGATGTTCTTTCTCTCCCTCTCCCTTCCCCTCTCTCTCTAAAATCAATAAAGAAAAAAAAAAATTTTTTTAATATATGCGTCATTCTGACTAAATGTTATTCTTACTAAATGCTATTCTTGCTAAATGTTAAAATGTAGCAGACAAGCTGTAAACATCATGAGCTTGACAAGAGCTCAAAAGTGTTTTGGAGACCAGCTGTAAACAGGATGAGCTTGAGGGGAACTCAACAGGGTAAGTGCAGACAACTGCAAAGAGGAAATCAATGTGTAACTGACCCAACAGTATGTATAAGCCATCGCTAAGCCTCCCTTTGGGGGACAGTACTTTGGATATGAATCCCCCATCTCCTTGAATTGCTGCAAGTGAACAAAACTCCCCTGTGACAGCCATGTCTCCTTCTGGAATGTGACACCCCCAGTGGACAACCTCTTGTGTTTGGTAAGAAAGTGATCCACGTGGATCAGCCTCCTGGGGCGAAGAGCTGGGGTGAAGGAGGGGGAAGTGTGGATCTGCAGAGGCAAAGGAAAACTACTTGGCACAGAGGAGGTTTTTAAGTTACAGTCAGGGACATTGTAGGATGGCACCTAAAAAAGGAAAGTGAGAAAAATAAGAGAGTTTATCAACTTCCAGACGGCCCTGTGTGACCCCACAGGGACGGGCCCAGAGCGGGTCTGCCTCAGGTCCGCTCTCGTGTGTGCTTCCTGACTTGGTGCAGGAAAGATGTCACAGCACACGTCCAGGTGATTCTGAGAGTATGTCTATTAAAGCTGGGGACAGTGACACAAAGGAAGGGCTGAGGGTAGAAGAAACAACAGGACAGAGCCTAGGCGGGGCTCCTTTGGCTCCTGAAACCTTACAGGACAGAATGCTCCAAGCTGCTTCAGCTCACTGGGGAGTCTGAGAAAAAGGGGGCCTTAAAGAGAGGATCGGGGGGGAGTCCAGGTTGACTGCCGCTGCCCACGGCTCCCCTGGTGGCAAGTCTCTCGTGGGGACCCTTCGAGTTTAGGAAGAAATGGAAATGTCAAGCACGGGAGGCCCATGGGCCTGCTCTAGGGCTAGCGCACATTGAGGCCTTGTCCTGAGGGTGTTTCATCCTCTTTATTATTCATCAGCTTTGCAGGGCATTTGTTCTTGTTGTTAATCCTCACAGGAGGATATTTTTTCCATTGAGTTCTAGAAAGACTGGAAGGAGGGAGAGGGAGAAAGAGAAAGAGAGTGAAACATTGATGTGAGAGAGTCACATTGATTGGTTGCCAACCACACTGTACCCCAAACATGCTGGGGATCAAACCTGCACCCCAGGTACGTGCCCTTAACTGGCAATTGAACCCGTGACCCTTCGGTGCACAGGCTGACACTCTACCCACTGAGCCACACCCGCCAGGGCATAACTTCTTAAATTTGTTGGCATTGTGGGATTGGTGGGGAATGAGCTGGGAAGATGCTTCTGGTTCGTTATCCCTATACAACAAACCATCCCAAAGCTTCGTGGTTTAAGTCAACAACAAGCATTTATTGTTCTCATGAATCTGCAACCTGGGCAGGACGCGGGGGGAGGCTCATCTTTGCCTTTGCAGCTTCAGCGGAGGGGGCTCAGTTGGCAGCGGGAGAGTCGGCTTCCATGTTGTCTCACCTGCTCAGCTGGCAAGGTGCTTCTGCTGGCAGATGGAAGACCAGCCAGGGGAGCGGGCCAGTGACTTCAAGTCCTCTTCATGTGGCCTCTCGATGGGCAACCTGGGCTTCCTCACAGCTTGGTGGCTCAGCCAGGGGCACGTACCCCACAGAGCAAGGAGGCATTCTCCCTGTCCAGCGTGAGGAGTCACAACCACCCACTACTTTCCAAAGCAGTGACAAAGTCCGGGGAATGGCAAGGTAGGGGGCACAGACCCGATAACTCAACAGAAGGAATAACAAGCTCAGATACCAGAAGGAAAGGTAAGATGGAAGATACTGTTATAGCCATCGCTGGAAATATCATCTACCACAGTAACAAATCACAGTAAATTGAGAAGAAAAAATCAAATTTATATCATTTCCAAAACATATGCCATATGCTTGAAAGTATATTCTTAATATTCTTTACAACATCTTTAAATGTACTGCTTTCAGCTTCTTCCCTAATTTTTGCCTCATATTTTAACTCCAGGGATTTTATTTTTTCCTTCTTTTCGTTCTCAGATATTTCTTTCTGTTTATATTGATCTTCTACTCGCATAATTTCCTTTTCTAATTCATCAGCATAGATTATTTTCAAGGTCTCTGAGTTACGTTTCAGCTTTTCACCAACATCCTTGTAGATTTCATTAGAAAAGTGAGAGCCCCGGTTCCCCCGCAGCATTTCCTCTATCAGCTCCACCAGCTCCTGCACTTGAGCTGCCTTCTCAGCCTTGGATGCACGTGGGCTGTTACTGAAGGCCAGGCATCGGTTCCCACACTCCTCCATGAGCCTTTGTAGGTCTTCCTGTGCCTCGGCTACATAGTCTTTCAGTCTCCTACCTTCCAGCTCTTCTTTGCGAGTGAACAGGATGACCATGTGCTTCATGGCTGGCTTCCCAAAGATGGTCTTGATCAGTTTAACCGTTTTCTGCTCCTCCTCCGTGAAGCGGCCCAGCGGCACAACCAGGATGATGGCGTGAGGCCCGGGGTAGGAGAAGAGGACACACCGGCTGACTTCCTCACACGTGGTCATCAGTGTCTCCTCGGTGTCAAAGAGCCCTGGGGTGTCCACAACAAGAAGTTTCCTCCCCTTCCAGGCTACCATTCCTCTCTGACAGCTCTTGGTAACAGCATGGGCAGAAATTCTAGAATCAAATTCTTTTCTCCCAAGGATGGTGTTTGCTGTCGCACTTTTCCCACTTCCAGTTTTTCCCACCAGAACAATCCTCAGAGTGTCGTCCTGACGGCCAGCCATGTTCACAGCAAGAGGACCTGGGGTGCAGGTAACCGCAAGACCTTAAGGAAGGGAAGGAGAGGGGAATAGGGTTAACTGAGCTGAGTGAGCGCCATTCCCTACCCTCTTTCTTCGTTCTTTCCTCCCTGAAAATGTGTAGTGGCCTATTATTCATACTGATCGCAGTAAGAGCAGAGAGGACACAGTCCAATTACTAAGGAAGAAACAATAAGGCAGTTTTCCCACAGAAGAGGACAAGTCCAGGTGCTTTCACAGGAAACTCATTTAAACCTTTAAAGATCCGATCATCTCAAAGCTATGCGAGCTGTTCCTGATCATATCAAAAAAGGGGAATCTCTCAGTTCTCTCTATGAATCAAGTGTAATATTGATCCCAAAGGCTAACAAAGATTTCCCCAATGAATAAAGCTGCAAACATGTCTCATTTAGAAATATTAATACAAAAATCCTAAATAAATTATTAGCCACCAAAAAAGTAATACACCATGGTTAAGTGTAATATATTTCAGAAATACTAGGATGGTTCAACATTAGAAAATTGATTTTTGAACACCCATTAATAGGTGAAAAAGCAAATTACCTAGATGAAGAAAAGACATCTGACCGAATTCAACACTGACCCCTGTATAAATCATTCTGTGAAATTGGAATTAGCCTGGCCAGGGTGGCTCAGTGGATTGAGCGTCAACCCGTGGACTGAGAGGTCCGGATTCGTTTCCTGGTCAGGGCACATGCCTGGTTTGCGGGCTCAATCCCCAATAGGGGGCGTGCAGGAGGCAGCTGATGGATGTTTTTCTCTCACACTGATGTTACTATCTCTCATTTACTCTCTCTCTAAAAACATCAATAAAAATATTTTTTTAAAAACTGGAAATAATACATACTTCTATAACATGATCTTATATAACTATAAAATTATAATTTTTTGTCATCACATTTTTTTATCTATAAGTGAGAAAGACTGGATTATGAAGTTAAATAGTAGATTATAAAGTTTTGGGATGAAGAAAAGATACTTCTCTAACATGATTTGATATAACTATACAGTTAAAATTTTGTCATTACCTTTTTCATTCAGGTGAGGAATAGTGGGTTATAAAGTTAAAGAGTAGATTGTAAAGTTTATTTGGATGAAGAAAAAGGAAAAGTATCCAGCACCATCAAGAAAAAGAACAAGGAGGGAGGACTAGCTCACCCAAGAGTCAAGCATCATAGTTTCTGTGATTAAAACAGAATGATGTTGGTGCACAAACAGAGGGAATAGTGAAGCAAAACAGAAAATTCAGAAACAGACCAAATTGCTCATACTGCGCTCATTGACATTCCTTCAGGTCCATTACGCTACAGTGAGTCAGTGAGGCAGCATCTCACATCAATGGGGAACAGATGGACGATTAATGCGTCGTGTCCAAAACAGAAGCCATATTTTTAAAGCATCTTCCGAATCACATGCACAACATCTGCAAAGATACTCCTTTCAGCTTCTTTCCTTATTTTTATGTCATTTTATTTTTTGGTCAATCCTCACCGGAGGATATTTTTCCATTGATTTTTAGATAGAGTGGAAGGGAGGGACGGAGGAAGGGAGAGAGAGAGAGAAACATCAATGTGACAGAGACACATTGATAGGTCACCTCCCTCACTACCTGATTGGGGCTGGGGATCGAACCTACAGCACGGGTACTTGCCCTTGACCTGGAATCAAACCTGCGACCCTTCAATTTTCCGGCCAACGCTCTAATGACTGAGCCAACCCGGCCAGGGCTTCCTTTATACTTTCAATTAGTTCATCATATTTCATGTTTAGGGATTCTAGTATTTTCCTCCTTTGCTTCCTGCGACATTTATTCCTGAGCACATCTCTTTTATAGTCTTTTAAATTCCTTTTTGACTGATCAGCACAGATTATTTTCAAGGCCTCTGTCTTACCTTTAAGCTTTTCGCCTACATCCTTGTAGATTTCGTGAGAATAGTGAGAGCCTCCGTTCCGCCGCGACATTTCCTCTATCAGCTCCACCAGCTCCTGCACTTGAGCTTCCTTCTCAGCCTTGGATGCACGTGGGCTGTTACTGAAGGCAAGGCATCGGTTCCCACACTCCTTCACGAACCTTTGTAGGCCAATTTCTGACTCTGCTAAAAAGTCACTCAGCCTCTGACCCTCCAACTCTTCTTTGCGAGTGAACAAGATGATCACGTACTTCATGGCCTCCTCCCCAAAGATGATCTTGATCAGTTCAGCTGTATTCTGCTCCTCTGGGAAGCAGCCCAGCGGCACAACCAGGATGATGGCGTGAGGCCCGGGGCAGGACAAGAGGACACTCCGGCTGACTTCCTCACACGTGGTCATCAGTGTCTCCTTGGTGTCAAAGAGCCCCGGGGTGTCCACGACAAGAAGATTCCTTCCCTTCCAGGCTACCATTCCTCTCTGACAGCTCTTGGTAACACCACGGGGAGAAATTCTAGAATCAAATTCTTTTCTCCCAAGGATGGTGTTTGCTGTGGCACTTTTCCCACTTCCAGTTTTTCCCACCAGAACAATTCTCAGAGTGTCGTCCTGACGGCCAGCCATGTTCACAGCAAGAGGCTCTGGGGTGCAGGTAACCGCAAGACCTTAAGGAAGGGAAGGAGAGGGGAATAGGGTTAACTGAGCTGAGTGAGCGCCATTCCCTACCCTCTTTCTTTGTTCTTTTCCTCCCTGAAAATTTGTAATGGCCTATTATTCATACTGATCGCAGTAAGAGCAGAGAGGACACAGTCCAATTACTATGGAAGAAATAATAGAGCAGTTTTCCCACAGAAGAGGACATGGTCCAGGTGCTTTCACAGGGGAACTCACTTAAACCTTTAAAGATCCCATCATCTCAATGCGATGCCAGCTGTTCCTGATCATATAAAAAAAGGGAAATCTTTCAGTTCTCTCTATGAATCAAGTGTAATATTGATCCTAAAGGCTAACAGAGATTTCCCCAAGGAATAAAGCTTCAAACATATCTCATTTGGAAATATTAATACAAAAATCCTAAACAAATTATTAGCCACTAAAAAAGTAATACACCATGGTTAAGTGTGAAGTATTTCAGAAAAACTAGGATGGTTCAATATGAGAAAACTGATTGTTACAAAACATCCCATTAATAGATAAAGAAGCAAATTATGTAGGTGAAGAAAAGCCTTTGACTGAATTCAACACTGACTCATGTCTAAAGTTTTCCATAAATTGGAGTAAATAGATACTTCTCTAATGTGATCTTATATAACGATACATTTTAAGAAGTTTTGTCATCACCTTTTTCTTCTGTAGGTGAGAAAGAATGGATTATCAAGTTAAATATTAGATCGTAAAGTTCATTTGGAAGAAGAAAAAAAGAAAAGTATCTGGTACCATCAAGAAAAAGAACCAAGACGGAAGGAAGCATCTTAGTTTCTGTGATTAAAGCAGTATGATGTTGGTGCACAAACAGAGGGAATAGTAAAACAAAACAGAAAATCGACATTTAGACCTAGTTAATGATACTGCATTCATTGATATTCCATTCAGTTCATTATGTTACAGTTGGAGTCAGTAAGGCAGCATCTCACATCAGTGGGGAAAGGATGGACTACTGCAACAACTTTGGGGTAACTGCATAACCACACAGAAAGGATAAAATGCCTCCACTGCCTCATGCCATTCCAAGTCCAAATAGACGTTTAACTGAACAAAAGTAATCCATATAAATAATAAGAAAAAAAGTGGTAAATGTTTTGTAACCTAGAGGTGGGGAAAATCTATCTAAGGTTTGACAAAGATTATGGAAAAGGACTGATAAGTATGATTACATTAAAATCTCACAGACAATGTGAGACAAAAACACCATAGACAAATTAAAGCACAAATGTCAAGCTAGGGAAAGAAACATTATCCAATTTACATTAAAGGAGGTGAATTTTCCTGTTATACAAATAAATTATGAAAGTACACAATCAAAAGAGCTACAACTGGGTAAAAAATAAAGCAAGATGCCCTGACCAGTGTGGCGCAATAGTTCGAGCTGTGAACAAGTGAAATGTTTCCCACAATCAAACATTGAGCCTGTGTGTAATAAACCACCACTGAATACTCTACACCAAGCACCCTGGTAAATGTGTTGTACTTTATCTTGTTTACTCCCCCAAAATTGCCTGCAGAAAGCTGATTTTATTTTTTTTAACCTTTTAAATGAGGACACTGATGTGGCTTGAAAGTGCTGAGACACTTGCCTAAGGTCACGTGCTCACAGGTATTGGACAGAACAGGGGTCCAGTTCAGTCTGTCTGACTACCGCCTTCCGTCCTCACCACTGCTCCAACCGCCTCTTCTCGGGTTCTCCTCAGGCCCCTGATTCTAGAAGCCCAGGGAATTGGAGCTAGATCGAGGGAGGGCAGGGGAGAGCGGCCACACTCTTTCCAGAATGGAGAACTGGTAGGAAGCCTGGACTCGGGAAGTTAACAGGTGGGTTTCCCACACACTGTCCCTGCAGAATTGCTGACCCTCTGCCCACGACACCACCTCCTCACTTCATGTCACACTATCAGGGTCACAGCTTCTCTCTGCTAAATAATGGAAAAGATTCAGCCAACTGCATTCTAAATTTCCTCAGCCCTTACTGGCATGGCCAACCCCTGGAGAGTCCCCACACTCCCTGGGGTCCTGATTCCTTTTCCTTAAAGAGGAGTCCACCTGGGTGGTCTCTAAATTGCCTTCAAGCTCTAAAGAACTGCCTTGTGGACACTCATTTCCTGTGCAGGGAACAGGAAGGCGTGTCAGGCAGGCCTCAGTGTCCATCAGGACAGCAAATGCATGAAGGTGACCAGTCAGCACCAATGTGTCCTGTTAAAGGGGAGACGTGTGACATTGTGCTAATAACTCCTGACTCTCCTCCCTACCCTCAGCCCCCCCTCTGACAGTACCCCTGCCCCGCTGTGCTGCTGGCACAGTACCTGGTCCTACCTCAGACCAGAACCCACCCCTCACACCCCTGGACCTACTGCCCTCACAGCTCTGTCCCTCGGGGACGCTTCTCACCAGACTCACCTTTTTCAATGAGTTGATGTGTTCTCGGGTTTCTCCAAAGCAGCGCCTTGAGCTGGTGCTCTTGCTCTAACTGTGAGGAGAACCTGGTTGTAGCTATGAACCCACTGAGCCAGGAAGCTCAGATTGGGTGGAGCCAGTGGAGGAAATTGGCCTTAAAGGGACAGTAATACTGCCTCTAATTTGGTGGGGGCTTCAGATTTGTCAAGTTGAATACTTTTCCTCCATGTGCCCGCTCTCGCAGTGAAATTTCCAAGGCTATATCGATATTGGGGTTCCAGCTGTGGCCCAAAGGCCTTTATTAAATGACCTGGATCTTGCCCAGAAAGCCAGGCACAGTGTCTGCTCATGTTCCCTGGTGCAGTGGGAGATGGGGGAGGGGAGGGGATTCCAGAGGAAGAAAGTCGGGCGTGTGCCTTGGTGTATCCTTGGTGCTCCTAGTGATGGTACAATGTGGGTCCTCAGTCTAGTCTTTCAGGAGGGGCTCACGTGACTCATTCAGAATGAACAAGACAGGTACAAAGCCAGAGGGTCTAAACCACGGGGAGCCAAGGGGAACAGAGGAGAGGAGGCCTGGGGCAGCCTTCCAGTGACCACACAGCGCTGTGTCTCACAGGGTTCTTACAAGACTGAAAGTCTGCCCGACCTGGTGAGTAAACGTGCACCTGGGGAGTAGATGCAACTTCCCTTCCCAACATTCCTACCTACTCCCAGCCCAGGCCCAGACAGGGGCAGCTGTGGCCTAGATACACTCCGGGCTCAAACTTGTGACGACACTGCAGAGATATTGACAGGGGGTGAGAGGGCCGGATCCTCCAACCGTCCTGACTCTTCCCAACGTGAGCCGTGGACCTGCGACACCAGCTGCCTATTGCTGCCGCAGCAAACTGCCAGGGTCAGTGGCCTGAGACAAGGCCCGTCAATGCCCTTAGAGTCTGCAGGTCAGGAGCCTGCAATGAGTCTCATGGAGACAAAATGAAGGTCTCAGGGCTGGTCTTTCTGGAGGCCCCAGGAGAGAATCCACGTCTTGCTCCCTCCAGCTTCTAGAAGCTGCCAGAATTCCTTGGCTTGTGACCACACCACTCCAATCTCTGCTGCCATCCCCACATGGCCCTCTTCCTCCCCATCTCACTGCCTCTTTATTCTAAGGCCTCTGTGATCACAGGTAGGTGCTCAGACCACACAGGACAATCTCCCATGGCAACGTCATTCCCTTCATCACCGCTGCAATGAGGGAACAGTCCCAGGCTCTGGGGTTGGGACCTGCAGTGTTGGGGGAGGGCGTTATTCACCAACCACGTTTGGATAAACGGACCTCTCCCCAGCACCCTTTCCTCCTCTTTAAAATGCAGTATTGATTTCATCAGGTGGGCGTAGGGACTAAGAAGCAGGTGCTGCTGTAACAAGACTGAGAAGGTGGGGGTGGGGGTGGGATCGGGGAGCACAGACCCTGGGGGATGATGAGCCCCTGACAGAAAAGGCCGAGATGGCCTTGAGGAGGCTGGTGCTGGGCATCTGACACTAAAGGTGAGAGCTGAGACCACAGTGAGGACCCGTTATTGGCCGCTGGAGGAAAGGTGATGCTTGCTGCAAAGTGGGGGAGGGTCACCGAGTTACGTTCTACTGCTGGGGGAAGAAGAGCTTGTGAGCGATAAGCTGGACTCTTTAGCTCAGGAGGTTTCCAAGCACAGTGTGGGGTGCAGCCCGTTTCCCGTGTAAAATGCAAAAGGAAAAAGAGCAGAGCAGCGTGTCCCCCAGCCAAGGACCTCCGAGGGTTGCCAGCAGCCCGGAGAAGCGGGGACCCAGCAGGGAAGGGTCCTCCCCAGCGCTTCAGAGAGGGCGAGGCTCTGCCGACCTTGTGCTGCTGGGCTCCTAGACCCATGGACAACGAGTTTCTGTGGCTTTAAGGGGCACCGTGTGTGACAGCAGCCCTAGGAATCCCACCACACCTTTCTCCTTCCCCCACCTCTCCTCCTGCCCCTCCTATTCATCTGTCCTCCCAGCACCCCGGGGGTCCCCTTCTGCCCAGTGCAGGTTCTCCAGTAGTCCTCCCCACCCCCACCCGCACGTCTGCCCAGCTGGGGCACCGAGGCCGCTGAGGACTGAAGTGCTGGCTGTCTCAGAAAGGCCTGTAGCTCTGCCGGACCCTGCTTCTCAGCGACTTCCCGCTGCCCAGGGTCCCAGACCCTAGAACCGCCCGAACACATCCTCCTGACCTTTACCCTTTCTGAACTCAGACCCCTTACAGAAGAATTGAGCAGTTGTCAACAATTTATACAACACAAACACAACCAAAAATCATTGATTTCCAGAGGGACAGGAAGTGGAGGGCTCCTGGGCTCTCAGGGGAACGGGCAGACTGCCAGCTGGTGTGAGCACAGCTGGTCCTGAGAGCACCCTGCAGAGAGCCCGCTCCAGGCCCCGGCAGGAGCCCGCTCACACGCCCGCAGACACCAGGCTCATAGGAAAGGACAGCTGCACAGAACTCACAGCACAGACCACAGGCTGGTGGTGGCCGGAGGGAAGGACGGTGGGGCCGGTAAAGGGGAAAGGGGTCCGCTATATGGTGACGGAAGGAGACTGGATCTGGGGCGGTGGACACACAGTGCAATATACAGGTGATGTGTCACAGCATTGTACACCAGTAGCCAACATAATGTTATTAACCGATGGCACCCAAATACCTTTAATTAAACAAGAACAAATAGTTTTATCTAAAATTTGGAGGTGGGCATTTTCCCTTACAAAATAAGACAAAATGAGCTTTTGTGCATTTACATACACAGGAGCCCCTGCCTGGGCTGGCAGCACAGGATGCCCCGTGTCTGACTGTGTGTTCCTCCTCCTAGCCCAGTGACACTGCTGTGTGCCATGAGCTTCAGAGCAGAGGTCCCATCAGCACCTGGGCCCTGCTGTCTGCTGTTCCCTCGTGAAATGCCATCAGGGAAGGTTGTGGTCGGGGTCTGCCATGGTCCGGTCTATGGCTTTGGACAACCATAGCCCTCTGAGGCTGTATCTCTACAGGGACGTGTGACATCATCTAAGCTGATGCCCCCAAGGAATTCCATCCTACACCCACATCTGGGCCCTGCCGCATGAGAACAAGCCCAGACTCCCCCGCCGGTAGGAACCGTGAGCCCTGGCCACGGACCCACACCTCGCAGAGGCTGGTGGTTGTAGTGATAAACCTGTGACAGCAAACGGGGTCCTCAGGGGAAGAACACGTGGAGGGACCTGTCCTGGGACCCCTGGCTTGAGGGGTCAGGGTGAGGGACAATATCACCCTTCTCCTGTGCTAAGAGTCCTAGGGTCATCAGAGGGATGAACGGTTACCGACCGTGACAGACCTCAGCTCCACTCACCACGTGGCACCACCAGCCAGACGGCAGGAAGCAGGGACGCAGGTGTGTTTCTCCCAGTTTCCTGCCACCCTCAGCGCACCCTCAGCTCCCATTCTTCCTCGTCCACCAATACTTTGTACTCCCCTGCTCCAAACCCACACGTTTGCCTGGACCCCTGAATTCCTAGCCACTGCGTGATGCTGGCAGCAGAGGCTGCTCAGGACGGGAACCGGGGAGAGGTAGAGCCAGGGCTCCACCTGGTAGCGCTCAGTCACTGCCCTCTTCCCAGGATGTTCAGTTGGGTTTGCACAGTTTCGGCTGTTGTCTGCATTTCTTCTTTTGGTTTGAATTGGACATCTTTTGTTGCTTCACTTCAATACTCCTATAAACATATGTCCTTAAGTGCTTTTGTGACTACTGAAAATAGCTATAAATATCATTAATAAGTGACATATTAATGTATATCTCAGCATATCATTGCACAATAGATTTTTTTGTTTCTGATAATCTCCTCCATTTCCAAGAAACAAGCTATAGGAAGATCTATGGTAAATCACCTGTGCACAGGAAATCATGCACCCTACCGCACCACAGCCCTCTCCTGCTCACGACCTCCTGATTCTGTTTAATCTTCACTTGAAGTTGTGGTCACGACCAGGCCAGAAAGGCTAGGTTACTGGGCCCACATCCGCTTGTTTGTACCTCCTGAAATGGTCGGGGGGATGGGGAGAGGAGAAGGCTGGGCCAAGAAGAAACCCAAGCACTGCGCTCAGGATCCAAATTGGAGCCCTCCTGGGCTGGTGTGGCCTGAGGTTAAATGAGGATTTCTGATTTCCTTTTTTTTAACTTATCTTTACTTTTGAATGTATTAGAGATGTCCCTCCTTTTTTGCCCCCTTAACCCTCTCCTGCCCATTCCCACCTCCCTCCTGCCTTCCCCACGCTGTTGTCTGTGTCTATTGGTTATGAATATATGAATATAAGTTCTTAGTTTCTCTCTTCCTGCCCTACCTCCCCCCTTCTCTTTGAGGTTAGTCAGTCTAACTACCAATTTTTACATCTTAATCCCTTCATCTTTTTCACCCAACTCCCCTCCCTATGGCAACCAACAAAAAGATCTCTGTATGGATGAGTCTGTTTCTATTCTGCTTGCTCATTTTGTTTGTAGATTCAGTTGTTGAAAGATATGTATTTATTGCTATTTTACTGTTCATATATTTTTATCTTCTTTTTGAAAAATTTTTATTGATTTATTTTTGCTACAGATGTTACTCCTTTTTCCTGCATTGACACCCTTCTCCCAAACGCCACCCCACCCCCGCTCCCCAGCTTTGTTGTCTATGTCCATCGGTTATACATACATGCATATAAGTTCTGTGGTTTATCTCTTCCCTCCCCCACCTTCTGAAGATTGTCAGTCTGTACCCTACTTCTATGACTCTGGGTCTATTATGTTCATCAGTTTTTTAGTTCATTATATTCCAGAAATAAGTGAGATCATGTGATACTTGTCTTTCTCTGATTGTCTTGTTTCACTTCGCGTTATACTTTCCAGGCCCCTCCGTGTTGTCTCAAAGGATAAGAGATCTTTCTTTCTTACAGCATCATAGTACTCCATTGTGTATATGTACCACAGCTTTTTTATCCACTCGTCTACTGATGGACCCTTGGGCTGTTTCCAGATCTTAGCCATTGTGAATAGTGCTGCTATGAACATAGGGGTACATATATTCTTTCTGATTGGTGTTTCAGGCTTCTTAGGGTATATTCCTAGAAGTGAAATCACTGGGTCAAATGGCAGTTTAATTTTTAATTTTTTGACGTAACACCATAGTGTTTTCCACAGTGGCTGCACCAGTCTGCATTCCCACCAGCAGCGTACTAGTGTCCCCTTTTCTCCACACCCTCGCCAGCACTTGTTGTTTGATGATTTGTTGATGGCAGCCATTCTGACAGGTGTGAAGTGATACCTCATTGTTGTTTTAATTTGCATCTCTCTGATGATTAGTGACGTTGAGCATTTTTTCATATGTCTCTTGGCCATTTGTATGACCTGTTTGGAGAGGTGTCTCTTTAGGTCCTCTGCCCATTTTTTAATTGAGTTCTTTGTCTTCCTTTTGTTGAGTTGTGTGAGTACTCTAGCTATTTTGGAAATTAACCCCTTATCTTATCTTCTTTTTCTTCAAGAAGACCCATCAACATTGTATATAATACTGGTTTGGTGGTGATGAAGTCCTTTGGCGTTTTCTTGTCTGGGAAACTCTTTATATGGCCATCGATTCTAAATGATAGCTTTATAGGATAGAGTAATCTCAGTTGTAGGTCCTTGCTTTTCATCACCTTAAACGTTTCTTGCCACTTTGTTCTGGCCTGCAAAGTTTAATTTGAGAAATCGGCTCTAAGCCTAATGGGAGCTCCGTTGTAGGTAACAAACTGCTTTTCTCTTGCTGCTTTTAAGATTCTCTCTTTGTTTTAAACCTCTTGCATTTTGATGATGATGTATTTTGGTGTGGGCTTTTTCATGTTCATCTTGTTTGGAACTCTCTGTGCTTCTTGGACTTGTATGTCTGTTTCCTTCACCAAACTGGGGAGGTTTTCTGTCATTCTTTTTTTTAAATAGCCTTTCACTTTCTTTCTCTTCTCCTTCTGACACCCCTATGATGCAAATGTTGGCACACTTGAAGGTGTCCCAGAGGCTCCTTACACTATCCTCATTTTTTTGGATTCTTTTTTCTTTTTGCTCTTCTGATTAGGTGTTCACAGCTTCCTTATATTCCAAATCGAGGGTTTGCTTCTTGGCTTTACCCACTCTACTATGGATTTTCTGTAAATTATTCTTTATTTCAGTTAGTGCATCCTTCTGTCTGACTGGTGCTTTTTTATGTGTTTGATGTTCTCACTAAGTTCCTTGGAGGTCTCCTTAAGTTCCTTGAAGGTCTCACCAAGTTCCTTGAGCAACCTTATAACCAGTGTTTTGAACTCGGCATCTGATTGACTGTTTATCTCCATTTTTTTGAGGTCTTTTCCTGGAGTTTTGTTCTTTACTTTCATTTGGGACATGTTTCTTTGTCTCCTCATTTTGGCTGCTTCCCTGATTATTTCTATGTGTTAGGTAGAATTGTTATGTCTCCCAGGCTCCGTAGGGTGGCATATTGTTGTAGGTGTCCTGTAGGATCCAGTGGCACAGCCTCCCTGATCACCCCATCTGGGTCCCTGAGGTGCACCCCTAGTGTGCACTGTACACCCTTCTGTTGTAATTGAGTCTTGAAGAATATAAATAGTATAGTGGAAATTAATGAACTAGAGAATAGAGAAACAATACAGAAAACCAACAAAACCAACCTTGGTTCTATGAAAATATCAACAAGTTGACAAATCTTTACCTAGCTTGACCAAAAACATACAGAGAATTACTAAAATCAGGAATGAAAGGGACACTATTACTGAGTATATGGAACTAAAACAAGCATACGGAAATATTATGAACAATTTTATGCTTCCCAAATTAGATAGCATACATGGAAAGAAAAATTCATCAACTACCAAAACTGACTCAAGGAAACCTAGAACATCTAAATAGATCTATAATACATAAAATGATTAAATTACTAATTAAATCATGACCTACAAACAAAAACCCAGGCCCAGATGGCTTCACTGGTGAATTCTACTAAACATTTCAGAAGAATTAATATCAATTCTTCACAAAGTCTTCCAAAAATTATAAGAGGAAGAACACATACCACCTCAATCTATAATGCCGGTATAGTCCTGATACCGAACCAGAATAAGACACCACAATAAAAGAAGACTACAGATTGGTGCCTCCTATGAATATGGATACAAACATTCTCAACAAAATACTAACAAAATGAATCCAACAATATATAAAATGGCATATATACCATGACCAAGTGGAATGTATCCCAGGAATGCAATATTGGTTTAACATTCATAAATCAACTATTGTAACTAACCAAATCAATGGACAAAGGAATGGGTCAACAACCATAGGCAGTCATTGTGATATACCTCATTAATAATATAAAACATACAAATCATTTGATTATCTCACTAGATAAAGAAAAACCATTGGACAAAATCCAATATCCTTTCATGATAAAAGCTCTTAACAAACTGGGTAAAAGGAAATGTGTTTCAGCATACAAAAACCATATTTGACAAGCCCACAGCTAAGATCATACCCAACAGTAAAATGCTGAAAGCTTTTCCGCTAACATCAGGATTATTGAAGACAATATTGAAAGCCTTGGCCAGAGCAATTTGGTCTGAAAAAAAGGGAGAATCCAAATGAGAAAGGAAAAAGTAAAATTGTCTCTACTTTGAAATGACATGATCTTATATACAGAAAATACGAAAGACTCCACACACATACACACACAACACACACACATACACACACAAAACATCTGTGAGAAATAAAAAGCAAACTCAGTAAATTTGTAGGACACAAAATCAATATAATAACTCAGTGTAATTTTATATGCTAATAATGATTTATCAGAAAAAGAAATTGAGAAAATGATCTCATTTATAATAACATCAAAAAGAATAAAATATCTAGGACTCAATTTAACCAAGGAGTTGAAACACCTGTATATTAAAAACTATAAAATACCGATGAAAGAAACTGAAGAGGACACAAAGACATGGAACTATATTTTGTGCTTATAAGTTAGAAGAATTAATTTTGTTTTTGAAATGTACATTGTACTCAAAGCGATGTACAAATTCAATGCAATTCCTATTAAAATTCCAATGGCATTTTCCACAGAAATAAGAAAAAAAATGCTAACATTTTTATAGAAACACAAAAGTTCCTGAATATCCAAAGCAGCCTTCAGAAAGAATATCAAAGCTGAAGGCATCACACATTCTGATTTCAAACTATATTACAAAGCTATACAAATCAAAACAGATGGTATTGGCATAAAAAAAAAGACACATAAATCAGTGGAACAAAACAAAGACCCCACAAATAGATGGTCAATTAATTGACAACAAATGAGTCAAGAATATTCAATGGGCAAAGATCATCTGTTCAATAAATGAGCTGGATAAACTGGACAGCCACGTGCAAAACAATGACATTGGACTCCAATCTGACAGTATGTACAAAAGTCAACTGCAAATGGATTAAGACTTGAACATATGACCTGAAACCATAAAACTCCTAGAAGAACACTAAGGTGGTAAGCTCCTTGACATCAGTCTTGGCAATCACTATTTGGTTTTGACACCAAAAGCAAGGAAACAGAGCATACATAAGTGGGACTATGTCAAATAAAAAAGCTTCTGCACAGCTAAGGAAACCATCAACAAAATGAAAATGCAATCCATACAATGGGAGACAACGTTGGTAAGTCATATATCTGATAAGGAGTTAATATGCAAAATATATAGGGAACTCATATAACTTACGCAAAACACAAGCAATCCAATTTAAAATCTTTTTTTTCCTTTATTGATTTTAGAGGGAGAGGAAGGAAGAGGGAGAGAGAGATAGAAACATGGACGAGAGAGAAGATGTATTGGCCACTTCCTGCACGCTCCCCACTGGGGATTGGGCCCACAACCTGGGCATGTGTCCTGACCAGGAATCAAACTGGTGACCTCTTGGTGCATGGTCGATACTCAAGCACTGACCCACACCAGCCGGACAGCAATCCGATTTTACAAGTGCACAGAGGAACTGAATAGACATTTTTCCAAAGAAGACATATAAATGGCCATCAAGAAAAGGTGCCCAACAGCACTAATTATCAGGGAAATGCAAATCAGAATCTCAAAGGACTATCACCTCACACCTGTTAGAACAGCTACTATCAAAAAGGCAAGATATAATAAGTGCTGGTGAGGATGTGAGGAAAAGGGAAGCCTTGTACACAGTTGGTGGGAATGTACACTGGGGCAGCCACTGTGGAAAACGGTATGAAGAGTGTTCAGTAATCAGAAGTAGCACCACCATATGATACATCTGGAAACCTATGCAAAGGAAATGACCCCGGGATCTCAAAGAGACATTTGCACTCCCATGTTCAGTGCAGCATTACTCACAGAGCCAAGATATGGAAACACCTGAGGCTCTGTGTGGATGAACAGACGAAGGTGATGTGAGATAGATGTACAGGCGTGGGCAGAAGTAGGCTTACAGTTGTGAGTACACAAAATAAATAAAACAGTAAATAATTAATAAATAATAACCCAAGAATAAACTTTTGAAAACTCACAACTGTAAACCTACTTTTGCCCACGTGTGTGTGTGTGTGTGTGTGTATTTCCATGAGAATTAGAAGGACATCTTTCCATTTGCAGATGGACTTTGAGGGCATTTGCTAAGTGAAATGAGTCAGACTGAGGATAGTAAATACTATATGATGTCACTTCTTCATGGAAAACTGTAAAGATCAAAACTCACACAAATAGAGAGCAGAATGGTGGTTACCAGGCGCTGGTGGATGGGGGAATTGGGGAGACATTAGTCAAAGAGTGCAAACTTGCAATTAGAGATGAATAAGTTCTGGGGATCGAAAGCAAAACATAGTGATTACAGTTAAATATCCTGTATTATGTACTTGAACGTTCCTAAGTGAGTAGATCTTAAATGTTCTTACCATAGAAAAGAAATAGTTATTATAGGATGTGATACAGGTGGTAGTAATGGTAGTGGTCATTTTCTCAAATAGATAAATGTGTCAAATCATCACATTGTATACTTTATCTTTTTTTCCTACTTTTTATTGATTTCCAGAGACAGAAGAAGGAAGAGGGAGAGGCAGAAACATGGATGAGAGAAAACATTGATTGGCCGCCTCCTGCATGGCCCCATTGGGCACTGGGCACATTACCTGGGCACGGGCCCTGACCAGGAATCCAACTGGCACCCTCTTGGTGCATGGGTCATCACTCAATCACTGAGCCACACCGGCCGGGCAACACATTGTATACTTTAAATTACACAGTGTTACATGCCAGTTAGATCTCAATAAGCGGATGGGGACTGGGTGGAGGTCAGTGGGAGTTGGGTTCTTCATTAGACAAAACAAGGTGGCAAAGATGGGGGGAAATCAGACCCCAGCCGATTGGCTTCAGCTGAAGTTAAACCCTCCCTCTCTGGGGGCAAGGTCCACCCTAGAGTGTGAGTGAGGTAGGCAAGGTCACATCCTTGTTAATGACCTACCCAGGTCAGGCCCCCATCACCATAATCCTCTTTGGCCGCCCTCCCTCCACACAGTCACTGGCTCTTTTCCTCATTTTCTCGTGACCCTCTGCTAGGCAACACCTGCAGAGATGGCAGAGGAAGCCCTGAAGGAAAGGGTTCACCTCTCCCTGCTGTCCCATTTCTAACAGTTGGAAAAACCTTCCTTTCCTTTGAGAAGATGAGACCTCGCATGTGATGCCCTGTTTAGGACCCCCTTGGTGGCACTGTCTCAGGGAAGGGGACTCTCAAGGAGCCATTTTATAGGAAAATACCTAAAAAGAAAAAGGAGTCAAGATTAGTGATCAAGGCAAGAAGTGAAAACAGGCCTCAGAAACTTAAAGGCTCTTCTCCTCTGAGGTCTGAGAGGCGGGATACTTCCCTGGGTGCTGGGAGGCACAGCCTGCCTGGCTCACAACCTGAGGACAGCAGTAGTTCAGGGCTTCTGGGACCAGCGTCAGAGCCTGTCACCAATTCTGCAGGAAAGGGGAGCCCCAGTGGGGGAAGGGAGCCCCAGGGAGTAGGAGCTGTGAGCACCTGGAAGAAGTGGCTGAGGAGCCTCCGTTCTTGTGGAACCAGGAAGGGCAGCGGGCCTGGGAGTAGCTCCACACGCCCTGTGTAGGGCTGCTGGGGTTCACACAGGGGGTGAGAGCAGCAGTGAGCACCTCCTCCGGCCTGGGTGTCCAGGCTCCTGCTCAGGGTCGGCCCTCTCCCCCCTCCTCCCCTGACCAGGAAGGAGGGGTCTGCTGGCTGCCCTGAGGCCCACAGGGCCTTGCTCAAGAAGGGACAACTGCAGTCTCTGCTCACCCTTGGCCGAGCCCGCCCACCAGGAATGGCATGCTAACCCTGTGGGCGTGATCAGCTACACCTCGGGTAATTCAGCCTCTTCCTGAAAGTTCTGAGAGCAGCGTCCTGGTCAGGGCCAGACGTCGTCCCCGCCGAGCTGAGAATCAGCCTCACACAACCCTGGCAGCACCCCGGGTCACATCCCCGCTAGGCTGTCACAGCCTCGTCCTCGGTCCACTCAGGGTGATTTCGGGGAACGCGCTCTCTTTGAAACAGGAGAGAGAACACTGTCTGTTTCTGACAAAGAAGGAAGCAGAGGCCTCGAAGCGCAGAGGTTCACACCAAGCCACACACTGCCCAGGGTCAGGAACCAAAACAGAGTCTAGACTTCCTCTGTCCCTGCAGCGACCTCTTCAGATAAGACTGTGGGAAATGTGGAGATGAAACCACAAGTCAGAGTTGGGAGGGCAGAAATGGGAATTAGGAAACCGGCTTCTGTTCCCTTTTCTGTGCTCAGTGTAGGGAAAGGAGAACATAATTCCCAGTCCTGAGAAAGGAGCTGAAGCCTCCAACTGTGAATGTGGACGGTCCGTGTCTCCATCGGACGGTGCCGCGTCCACTTCTTCGATGTTGAGGTTCTCTTGCTTTTTGGAGCTCAGTCACTTAAGAGGTACATGCGCACGCAGTGTTCTTGTCTTGTTGATCAATTAACCTCTTTATCGTTCTGAAAGGCCCTTCTCTAGCCGGGTAAAAGATGGTAGCGCTCTGAAGTCACATTGTCTGATGGTAATACAGCGACTGCGGGTTTCATGTGTCCAATCTGCGCGCGGTGTACCTTTTTAACAATATCTTCATCCGAGGTAATTTTTGCATTGAGTTTAGACAGAGTGGAAAGAGAGAGAGAGAGACAAATATCAATGTGAGAGACACATCAATTGGTTGCCTCCCACACACACTCTGACTAGATTGAACCTGTAACCCAGGACCTGCCTTTGACCAAGAATCAAACACGAGATCCTAGGGTCCACAGGCCTAAGCTCTAACAGGTGAGCCAAACCTGCCAGGACTGTGTCCTTTGTTTTTTCAATCCTCACCTGAAGATATTTTTACATTTCTCTTCAGATAGAGTATGAGGGAGACAGACAGAGAGAAAAACATCAATGTGTGAGAGACACATTGATTGGTTGCCTCCCACATGACTCCAACCAGGGCTGGGCATCGAACCTGCAACCCAGGTACGTGCCCTTGACCAGAATCGAATCTGAGATTCTTTGGTCCGTGGGCCAAATATGAATACTGCTACACCAGCTTTTCTTTCATTTCCATTTCTTGGAAATTTTTTTCCATCCCCTCACTTTTTTCCTGTGTGAGTCTTTTGTTTCGAGGTGGGTCTCTTGGAGACAGCATATATATGGATCGTGTTTTCTTATCCAATCAGCTGCTCTATGTCTTTTGATTGGAGCATTTAGTCCATTTATATTTAAGGTTATTATTGATAGATACTTACTAGTTGCCATTTTTATTTTATGCCTGTGTTCTTTCTCTCTATGTTTCTTCTCCTTCTTACAATAGTTCCTTTAGCATTTCTTTAAGATTCTTTCTTTGTCTTTAATGTGTGCCATTTTTATTATGATGTGTCTAGCTGTGGGTCTTCTGGGGTTCATCTTACTTGGGACTCTCTGTGTTTCCTGGACTTGTGTGACTTTTTCCTTCACCAGTTTAGGGAAGTTTTCTGTCATTGTTTCTTCAAATAGGTTCTCTGTTCCTTTCTCTGATTCTTCTCCTTTTGGTACCACTATAGTGAGAATATTGTTACGTTTTGTTTTTTCCCACAGCTCCCTTAAACTCTCCTCCTGCTTATTAATTTTTTTTTCCCATTTGCTGCTCTGTTTGGGTGGTTTTTTTCTACCTTGTCTTCTAAGTCACTGATTCGGTCTTCAGCTTCGTCTAATCTACTATTGAATCCTTCTAAGTATTTTTCATATCAGCTATGTCATTCTTTATTTCCTCTGGATTTTTATTCATAGCTTCTACCTCTTTTTTTTTAAGCTGATGTAGTTCCCACTGAGCTCTTCATAATTCTTATTAAGTTGCTTGTAGTTCTCACTAAATTGTTTGAGCACCCTTAAAATCATCTTTGAACACTTTATCTGACAAATTGCTTTCTTCCATTTCCTGTAGTTCCTTTTCTGGGGATTCCTCCTTTTCTTTCATTTGGGTGTTGTTTCTTTGTGTCACCATTTTAGCCGTCTGGTAGTTCTAGGCCCACTTAGGGACTTGGGGATGTGTAGGCCGTTGGGTGTGTATCAAATAAGGCTGCTGTGCCTCCCAGACTGTTTTGGTATGTGATGCCTCTTGTCTGCTGTGGGTCCTGGAGGATTGACACCTGGCAGCTGGTATTGGTATATCGTGCAGGTCTCGGCTCCCCGAGTCTTGCTGCTGCTTGGGCTGGGCACCGCTCCTGATCAGCCTCTGCTGATGCGCTGGGGATGAGTCTCAGCTGCTGATCTGCGCTGCAGTTCCTGGGGTGCATGGGTCCAACCGGTTCACTGCTGGGTTAGTGGTTCCCACTGGTGTGCTGCTGGGGTGCATGGGTCCTGCTGGTGCTCCGCTGGGGAATGCTGCTGCCTAGTGGGGCTCAGCTTCTGATCAGTCACTGCTTGTGGCAAGTGTCAGCTCCCAATTGGCACTGCTACTGCTGCTGCTTTGCCAGGGGGTGCTCTCAGCTCCCAATCCTATGCTGCTGTTGGGGGCTAAGGATGCTCCACTCCTAGGACTTTGCTGCTGCTGGGGGAGGGACTCCACTCCAAATCAGCTGCTGCAGATGTCAGGGGCAGGTCTCTGCTGCCCGAGTCTTGCTGCTGCTTGGGCCTGGGCACCGCTCCTGATCGGCCTCTGCTGATGCCGCTGGGGATGGGTCTCAGCTGCCGATCTGCGCTGCTGCTGCCTGGGGATGGAGGTCTGCACCAGAGCCTCTGCTGCGGGGGTGTCTCAGCTCTGGAGCCTCAGCTGCCGTTTAAGGTGGGGCTCCACTCCCGCCCAGTCACTGCTGCTCAAGGGAAAGGTGCCGGGCTCTGATCAGGTTTCTGCTCTAACAGAATTTTTGGAAAAGAACTGCTAATCGGATTTTAAGATATGCATCAAAAGACGGAAGGCATGGAATAAACTAAAATGATTTTTTTTTATTAATCCTTGTGCGATGATATTGTCTCCATTGATTTTCAGACAGAGTGAAAGGGAGGTTGGAAGGAAGGGAGGGAGTGAGGGCGGGAGAGACAGACAGAGAGACACATCGATATGAGAGAGACATAGGAATTGCTTGCCTCCTGCACATGCCCCTGACCAAGGACGGGGATTGAACCCACAACCCAGGTACGTACCCTTGACTGGGAATCGAATCCGTGACCCTTCGGTGCCTGGGCCGATGCTCTAACCATTTAGTACATCAACCAGGGTGTCCATAACAATTTTATAAAATGAGAAGAAATATGGAGGACCTACCATACCTGATAGCAAGACTTACTGTAAAGGTATATTCATCTAGATAATGTCATATGGGTGCAAGGGTAACACAGAATTCAATGAAACAGAATAGACGATCCAGAGACACATCTGTATTTAAATCATAAACTCATTTTCAATAAAGGTGCCACAGTAACAGATCTGAGAAAAGTCAGTTCTTTCAACAAATTGTTTTGAAATAGTAAGGTAGCTGTATGGAAAATAATAAACCGGAATCCTTAGATCATGTCACAAACAAAAATTAATTCAAAATGCTCTCACACATAAATGGAAGAAGTAACACAATTCCACTTCCAGAAAAGGATATGTAAAAGAAGATCTTGGTGATACTAGGTTAAACAAAGTTTCCTTAATTAAGACAAAAAGGTATGACATATACATTAAAAAGTTGAAAACATGGACATCAAAATGAAAACTTTTGCTGTTCTGAAGATGCACTGAATAAAATGAAAAAGCAAGCCAAGGGCAGGGAGAAACTATTTGCTAAACATATCTACATACACATGTATCTAGAACATAGAGAGAATTCATACAAAATAATAAAATAATAATAATGACAATGGTAACAAAAGACAAAAATGCCAATTAAAAAATTTACAAAATATTTTAATGAGAAGAAAATATACACATGACCCAAAAGCACATGCGTAAATGCTCAACTTGACTAATCTTTGGGGAAATGCACAGTAAAACCAAAAGGAGCTACCGCTACATACCCTTTAAGAAGATTGACGGTAGCCCGGCAGGTGTGGCTCAGTGGACTGAGCATCTTCGTCCCATGGACTGAGAGGTCCTGGTTCCATTCCTGGTCAGGGCACATGCCCGGGTTGCTGGCTCCATCCCCAGTAGAGGGCGTGCAGGAGGCAGCCAATCAATGTTTCTCTCTAACATGGATGCTTCTATCTCTACCTCCCTTCCTCTCTCTCTAAAATAAATCAATACAAACATACTTTTTAAACAGACTAAAGTTAAAAACACAGACAATACCAAATGTTGGCCAGGCCAACATTGCAACCTAGGCTAGAAAAAGCCACCACATTTGTGGGGTGGGGAAATCGACTCTATCTCCTAAAGTTAAACATATAAACCAGCTATCCCACTTTCAGGGATTTTGTTAAAGAGAAATAAAAAGATAGACTTGTATTTGAATGCTTCCTTAATATAATACTCATAATAGCTCACACGGAAAACACCTACATGTTCTTCAATTGGTGAATGAATAAACAAATGCTGGTATCTCCATACTGTTGTGAGTTAAACTGTGCCCTCTAAAAAGATACGTTAAAGTTTTAACACCTGAGAAGTTATAATGTATTCTCATTTGAAAAACGGGTCCTTTGGAGATATAATTTGTTAGGATGAGGTCATACTGGAGCTGGGTGAACCCTTATTGTAATATGACCAGTGTCCTTACAAGAAGAGGAGAATGCCACCTGACAATGGAGGCAGAGACCGCAGTGATGGGTACAAAGTCAGTGAGCACCAAGGATTATTGGCAACACCAGAAGCTAAGAAAAAGAAAGAAGCTAAGAACAGATTCTCTCCCACAGCCCACAGTGAAAGCATGGCCCTGAAGACAGCTTGATTTCAGACTTTTTGCCTCCAGAACTGTGAGAGAATAAGCTTCTGTGGCTTTAAGTCAGCCAATTTGTGGTACTTTGTTATGGCAGCCCTAGGACACTCATACAAATACTAATGAATTCTATCAGCAGTGAAAGAGAACAAAAAACAGTACATGCCATAGCATGGATGAATCTCCACAGAACTGCTAAGTGAGACATCAACCACAGATGGCTGCTTCTTGTACATTACAACAATAGGAAATTCTAGGAAAGGCAAAACTATAGTGACAGAAAGTGCTTTTCACAGAAATCGAACACATAATCCTAACCCTTGTATGCAACCACAAAAGACCCCAAGTAGCCAAAGCAATCTTGAGAAAGAGCAAAGCTGGAGGCATCATGCCACCTGACTTCAAACTGTATTACAAAATTATAATAACTAAAACAGTATGGCATTGGAATAGAAACAGACACACACATCATTGGAACAAAGGAGCACAGAAATAAAGCTACTCGTATAAGGTCAATTAATTTATGGCAAAGAAGCCAAAAATATAAAATGGAAAAGAAGAGTCTCTTCTATAAAAGGTGTTGGAAGAACTGGACAGTCACATGCAAAAGAATAGAAGTTGCCCTGGCCAGTTTGGCTCAGCAGTTAGAGCTTTGGCCTGAGGACCAGTGAGTCCCAGGTTTGGTTCCCACTAAGGGCACATACCTCAGTTGCAGTTAGTCCCCAGCCCTGATTGGGGTCATGTGGGTGGCAACCAGTCGACCAGTCTCTCTCACTTCGATGTCTCTCTCTCTCTCTTCCTCCCTTTCTCCTACCCGCTCTATCTGAAGATAAATGAAAAAAATGTCCTCGAGTGAGGATTAAAAAAAAAGAAGTTGACCACTATATCTCACACCACACCGAAAATTAACTCGAAATGGCTTAAAGATGTGAAGAAGGTAAGACCTGACAATAAAACTCTAGATGAAAACATAAGTAGCAAGCTCCTTGACTTAGGTCTTGGTGATGGTTTTTAAAAATCTAACACCAAAAGCAAAAGCAAAAATAAGGAAGTGGGACCATTTCAAAGTAAAAAGCTTCTGCACAGCAAAGGAAACCATCAACAAAATGAAAAGGCCACATACTGGAATGGGAGGAGATATTTACAAATCATGTATCCGATAAGAGGCTACTACCCAAACTATGCAGAAAACCCATGCAACTCAATTGCAAAAAAAAAAAAACAAAAAAACAAATCGATTTGAAAAATGGACAGAAGATCTGAATAGACATGTTTCCAGAGAAGACACACAGATGGCCAACAGGTACATGGAAAGCTGCTCAACATCACTAATCATCAGGGAAATGGAGGTCAAAACCACAGTGAGATAGCACTTCACACCTGTAAGAATGGCTATGATCAAAAACACAAAAATAACAAGTGTTGGCCAGGATGTGGAGAAAAGAGAACCCTTATGCACTGTTAGTGGGGATGTGAGCTGGGGCGGCCACTGGGGAAAACTGTGTGGAGGTTCCTCAAACAATAAAAATAGAAGAACCATATGATCCAGCAATTCCACTACTGTTCATTTAGCTGAAGAAAACAAAACACTATCTTGAAAAGATATTTGCACTCCCGTGTTCACTGCAGCATTATTTACCAAAGCCAGACACAGAGACAACCTGTGTCCATATATGGATGAATGGATGAAGAAATTGTATACACACACACACACACACACACACACACACACACACACACAATTGTTCTGCCATTAAGAAAAAATCTCATTTGCAAAAAAAATGGATGGACCTCACGGGCATTTGCTAAGTAAAATAAGTCAGAGACACACAGATACCGTATAATCTCATTTATATGTGGAATCTAAAATAATCAAACACATTTTTAAGAAACCATGCTGATAGCTCTGGCCCGTTTGGCTCAGTGGTTAGAGGTCTGCATACAAACGAATGAGTCCAGATTCGATTCCACTCAAGGGCACATACTGGGTTGCGGTTTGTCCCCAGGCCCAGTCGGGTTGTGCTGAAGGCAACCAGTTGATGTGTCTCTCTCACCGTGAAGTTTCGCTCCCTGTCCCTCTCCTTCTCCCTCTCCATCGCCCTCACTCTCTCTCCCCGTCCCACTCTATCTGAAGATAAATGGAAAAATATCCTCGGATGAAGATGAAAAAAAGAAAACCCAAGCTCATAGATCCAGAAAATGGATGGTGGTTCCCAGAGGCGAGGGCGGGAGAAATGGATGAAGGGGGTCAGAAGGTAAAAGTTAAAATAAAATAAAATGAATGCACATTGCAACCTGTAGGCCCCTATGTGTGTTAATGCAAACACCAAGACTTGTGGGAAATATGTTTACAAAATTGACTATTGAAACTACTAAAGAAAGCAATGCATTGTATTTTAATAAGTGAAAGTTTAATGGAACTGGGACATTGCAGCCATTTCGGTACAAGGGGACAGATCGAGGATCACCACTGTGCAACTGATTGTAAAACGGGCCAACAGCTGTCATACGGGCTTGTGTCCGGGCTCTTGTACTTTATTTATTTTAATTTTATATTTTTTGGAGAGAGGAGAGAAACACCAATTTGTTCTTGCACTTATTTATGCATTCACCACCTGTCTCTGGATGTGCCCTGACCTGAGACTGAACCCGCGACCCGGGGTCTCAGCATGTCTCTCCAACCACTGAGACACCCACACAGCCAGAGCCATTGCTGCACCTCTTGAAGCTCAAAACCTCAAAGCTTTGCTCTTGATCATCTCTGATCTGGTAACATTTCCTGTTTTCTTCACAATTGGACACCTTCTCAAACCCACGTCTTACCTTCCGTGCATATAAAAATATCTACAGCACGTTCCTGGAAACTGTACGGTAAGGAGAACAGAGAACGACTTTCAGCACATCACACCCAGTCCCCAGGAGGTCTGTGGTCTACCACTGAGGTTCGCTGTCTTCTCAGAATCTTCTCAGGTACTTGGGATTGGGAGCATTGGGGACAGGAGGTTCCCACCGATTTCTGCAGGGCAGACAGATCAAAGGTGAACTGGGGCAGAACGTTCACACACATAACGACCCCAGGGAGGCTGCAGCTGAGGCGACCACAGGAGTTGCCTGCAGCACCCCAGTGAGGTTCGGCTCCAGAAATGTCAGCTACCATGCAGTGGGGTGCCTGGGCTGAGAGTAGGAGTGAGTTGAAGATGTGACTACGACACCGCAGATTCCATGATCCCCTCACTTCCCACTAATTCAGAACCCGACACTTAAAGAGGGGTCCTCACTAAGGATTAGACCGTCTCCAATGGAAGACATCTGCCTTCTGGCCAAGCAGCCGGCCCTGCCCTGTCTCCTGGGGGACAGCCTGCAGTCACACCCTGACGCCTTCCTTCCAGCAGCTTGTCTAAGGATATATTCTAACCCTGGAAAGGCAATCAGGGAGAACTGACATTCAAAACAGAAAGGGAAGAGACAAAGATGACAGAAAAAATAACCCAAACTGGAGCCATTAATTCAGGAAACAAAAACGGGAAAAAACTAACCATCAGAGAAAAAAATAAGCCTCTCTTTCAGGTATATAGGTTATTAACTGTCCCACCGAAGTCAACTAAAAAAACTCAAAATAGTACACCCATTTTCTTTTTTTTCTCTTTTTTATTAATTTGTTTTTGTTACAGATGTTTATCCTTTTTCCCCCATTGACACCTTCCTCCCCATCCCCCCCGCCCCAACCCCAGCATTGTTGTCCATGTCCATCAGTTATGTGTACATGCATATAAGTTCTGTGGTTTATCTCTTCCCTCCCCTCCCACCCCCTCTTCTGAGGGTTATCAGTCTGTACTCTACATCCATGTCTCTGGGTCAACCCTGTTCCTCAGACTGTTATGTTCATTATATTCCACAAAAAAGTGAGATCATGTGATATTTGTCTTTCTCTGCTTGGCTTGTTTCGCTTAGGATAATACTCTCCAGGCCCCTCCATGTCATCTCAAAGGACAAGAGATCTTTCTTTCTTACAGCTGCATAGTACTCCATTGTGTATATGTGCCACAGCTTTTTTATACACTCGTCTACTGATGGACACTTGGGCTGTTTCCAGATCTTAGCTATTGTAAATAGTGCTGCTATGAACATAGAGGTACATATATTCTTTCTGGCTGGTGTTTCAGGTTTCTTAGGGTATATTCCTGCAAGTGGGATCACTGGTTCAAATGGCAGTTCAATTTTTAACTTTTTGAGATAACACCATAGTGTTTTCCACAGTGGCTGCACCAGTCTGAATCCCACCAGCAGTGTACTAGAGTCCCCTTTTCTCCACACCCTCACCAGCAGTTGTTGTTTGATGATTTGTTGATGGCAGCCATTCTGACAGGTGTGAGGTGATACCTCATAGTTGTTTTAATTTGCATCTCTCTGATGATTAGTGACATTGAGCATTTTGTCATATGTCTCTTGGCCATTTGTATGACCTGTTTGGCGAGGTGTCTCTTTAGGCCCTCTGCCCATTTTTTAATTGGGTTCTTTGTCTTCCTTTTGTTGATTTGTATGAACACTTTATATACTTTGGAAATTAACCCCTTATCTGATGCATCATTGGCGATTGTGGTCTCCCATATAGTGGGATCCCTTTCTGTTTTGATGGTTGTTCCTTTTGCTGTGCAGAAGCTTTTGAGTTTGATGTAGTCCCACGTGTTCATTTTTTCCTTTGTTTCTCTTGCCTCAGGTGTTGTATCAGTGAAAATTCTGCTGCGTATGATGTGCGAAATTTTGTTGCCTGCATTTTCTTCTAGAATTTTTATGGAGTCACGAGTCACATTTAAGTCTTTTATCCATTTTGAGTTTATTCTCGTGTATGGTGTAAGTTGGTGGTCTAGCTTCATTTTTTTGCAAGTAGCTGTCCAATTTTCCCAACACCATTTATTGAAGAGACTGTCTTGATTCCACTGTATGCTCTTGCCACCTTTGTAAAATATTAATTGAGTATATCGTCTTGGTTCAATTTCTGGGTTCTCTATTCTGTTCCATTGATCTATCTGCCTGTTCTTGTGCCAGTACCAGGCTGTTTTGATTACAGTGGCTTTGTAGTATAACCTGAAATCTGGTAATGTGATCCCTCCTACTTTGTTCTTTTTCAAGATTGCTGTAGCTATTTGGGGTCTTTTTTGGTTCCATATAAACTTTTGGAGTGTTTGTTCTAGTTCTGTGAAATATGTCGTTGGTATTTTGATGGGCATTGCATTGAATCTATAGATTGCTTTGGGTAGTAAGGACATTCTAATGATGTTAATTCTTCCAATCCATGAACAAGGTATATGTTTCCACATTTTTATATCTTCCTCTGTTTCTTTTTTCAATGACCTGTAGTTTTCTGTGAAGAGGTCCTTTACTTCTTTGGTTACATTTATCCCTACGTATCTTAATTTTTTTGCCGCGATGGTAAATGGGATTGTTTTTATAGTTTCTCTTTCTGTGAGTTCATCATTGGTGTATAAGAATGCTGTCGATTTCTTGACGTTAATTTTGTATCCTGCTACTTTGCCAAATTATTTTATTGAGTCTAGTAGATTTTTGATGGAGTCTTTAGGGTTTTCTATGTACAATATCATGTCATCTGCAAATAATGACAGTTTCACTTCCTCCTTTCCAATTTGGATCCCTTTTATTTTTTCTTCATGTCTAATTGCTGTGGCTAAGACTTTCAGTACTATGTTAAATCAGAGTGGCAAAAGTGGGCATCCCTGTCTTGTTCCTGTTCTTAAGGGGAATGCTTTTAGGTTTTGCCCATTGAGAATGATGTTGTCTGTAGGTTTTTCATATATAGCCTTTATTATGTTGAGATATGGACCCTCTATTCCCACATTGCTAAGCGTTTTAATCAGAAATGGGTGCTGGATTTTGTCAAATGCTTTTTCAGCATCTATTGATATGATCATATGGTTTTTATCTTTCATTTTGTTTATGTGGTGTATCACATTTATTGATTTGCAAATATTGTACCATCCTTGCTTGCCTGGAATGAAACCCACTTGGTCATGATGAATAATTTTTTTTGATGTATTGCTGGATCTGATTGCGAATACTTTGTTAAGGATTTTGGCATCTGTGTTCATTCGGGATATTGGCCTGTAGTTTCATTTCTTTGTAGTGTCTTTATCCGGTTTTGGAATTAGGATTATGCTGGCCTCATAAAACAAGTCTGGAAGTGTTCCGTCTTCTTGGATTTTTTGGAATAGTTTGAGGAGAATGAGTATTAGACCGTCTTTGAATGTTTGGTAAAACTCCCCCGTGAAGCCATCTGGGCCTGGGCTTTTGTTTGCTGGGAGTTTCTTAATTACATCTTCAATTTCCTTTGTTGTTATTGGTCTGTTCAAGTTTTCTATCGCTTCCTGGTTCAGTTTTGGGAGACTGTGTGTTTCTATAAATTTGTCCATTTCTCCTAGGTTGTCCAATTTGTTGGTGTATAATTGTTCATAGTATGTTTCAATGATCCTTTGAATTTCTGTGGTGTCAGTTGTTACTTCTCCTCTTTCATTTCTGATTTTGTTTATTTGGTTCCTCTCTTTTTGTTTCTTGGTGAGTCTGGCTAAAGGTCCATCAATCTTGTTTATCTTTTCAAAGAACCAGCTTTTTGTTTCATTGATCTTTTGAATTGTTTTTTTAGTCTCTATGTCGTTTATTTCTGCTCTGACCTTTACGATTTCCTTCCTCCTACTAGCTCTGGGTTTTTAGATTGTTTACTTTCTAGTTCTTTAAGTTGTAGGGTTAGAAAGTCAATTAGGAATTTTTCTTGTTTCTTGAGGTAGGCCTGTAGTGCTATGAACTTCCCTCTCAGGACTGCTTTCACTGCGTCCCATAGATTTTGTGTTCTAGTGTGTTAATTTTCATTGGTTTCAAGGAAATTTTTAATTTCTTCCTTGATCTCGTTAGTAACCCATTCGTTGTTTAATAGCATGCTATTTAGCCACCAAGTGTTTGAATGTTTTTGTTGTAATTGAGTTCCAGTTTCATGCCATTGTGACCTGAGAAGATGCTTGATGTGATTTCAATCTTCTTGAATTTGTAGAGACTTACTTTGTGTCCTAATATGTGGTCTATCTTTGAGAATGTCCCATGTGCACTTGAGAAGAATGCATATTTTGCAGCTTTGGGGTGAAATGGTCTATAAATATCAACTAAGTCCAACTGATTTAGTTCGTCATTTAAGGACTCTATGTCCTTGTTAACTTTTTGTCTAGAAGATCTATCCAGTGGTGTCAGTGTGGTGTTAAAGTCACCCACTAGGATCGTATTGCTATTGATCTCTCCCTTGAAGTCCTCCAGAAGTTTTTAAATATATTTTGGTGCTCCCGTATTTGGTGCATATATGTTTACCAGGGTTATATCCTCTTGTTGGACTGATCCTTTTAATATTATGTAGTGGCCTTCTTTGTCTCTTATTATGGCCCTCATTTTGAAGTCTATTTTGTCAGATATGAGTATTGCTACACCAGTTTTTTTTATTTCCATTTGCTTGGAAAAATTTTTCCATCCCTTCACTTTCATCCTGTGTGAGTTCTTTGTTGTGAGGAGGGTATCTTTTAGACAACATATATATGGGTCTTCTTTTCTTATCCAATCAGCTACCCTATGTCTTTTGATTGGAGCCTTTAAGCCATTTACATTTAAGGTTATTATTGATAGATAGTTATTAGTTGCCATTTTTATTTTATGCCTATGTTCTTCTCTTTCTCTCTCTCTCTCTCTCTCTCTCTCTCTCTCTCTCTCTCTCTCTCTTTCTTCTTCTTCTTACAAAAATCCCTTCAGCACTTCTTGCAGTGCTGGTTTATTGGTGGTAAATTCCTTTAGTTTTTTGTTTTGTTTGTTTTTTTTAAATCTGTGAAGCACTTTATTTTTTCTTCAATTTTGAATGATAGCCTTGTTGGATAGAGTAGTCTTGGAGTCAGACCCTTGCCTTGCGTTATTTTGTACACTTCATGCCACTCCCTTCTGGCCTGCAGTGTTTCTATTGAGAAATCAGCTGACAGTCTAATGGGAGCTCCCTTGTAGGTAACTTTGTGTCTGTCTCTTGCTTCCTTTAAGATTCCTTCTTTGTCTTTAATGTTTGCCATTTTTATTATGCTGTGTCTAGCTGTGGGTCTTTTGGGGTTCACCTTGCTTGAGACTCTGTTTCCTGGACTTGTGTGACTTTTTCCTTCACTAGTTTAGGGAAGTTTTCTATCATTGTTTCTTCAAGCAGTTTCTCTATTCCTTTCTCTGATTCTTCTCATTCCGGTACCCCTATAACGTGAATGTTGTTACATTTTATATTGTCCCATAGCTCCCTTAAACTCTCCTCCTGCTTTTTAATCTTTTTTCCCATTTGCTGCTCTATTTGGGTGGTTTTTTTCCTACCTTGTCTTCTAAGTCACTGATTCGGTCTTCAGCTACTTCTAATCTACTCTTGAATCCTTCTAAGGTATTTTTCATAACAGCTATGTCATTCTTTGTTTCCTCTTGATTTTTATTCATAGTTTCTACCTCTTTTTTTAAGCTGATGTAGTTCCCACTGAGCTCTTCATAATTCTTATTAAGTTGCTTGTAGTTCTCACCAAATTGTTTGAGCACCCTTAAAATTATTGCTTTGAAATCTTTATCTGACAAGTTGCTTTCTTTCATTTCCTGTAGTTCCTTTTCTGGTGATTCCTCCTTTTCTTTCATTTGGATGTTATTTCTTTGTCTCACCATTTTAGCAGTCTGGTAGATGTAGCCCTGGTGAGGGATGTTGGGATGTGTAGGTTGGTGGATGTGTATCAAATAAGGCTGCTGTGCTTCCCAGACTGTTTTGGTGTGTGGTGCCTTTTGCCTGCTGTGGGTCCTTGAGGATTGACAGCTGGTGACTGGTATTGGTCTGTCATGCAGGTCTCAGCTCCCAAGTCTTGCTGCTGCTTGGGCTGGGACACTGCTTCTGCTCAGTCTCTGATGATGCCATTGGGGATGGGTCTCAGCTTCCAATTTGTGCTGCTGCCGCCTGGGGTGCAGGGGTCCAGCTGGTGCACTGCTGGGGTGCATGGGTCCCGCTGGTATGGTCTGGGGCTTGTCCATCTCGCTGGTACGCTTCTGGGGTGCGTGTGTCCCTCTGGTGTGCTGCTAGGGTATGCTACTGCCTGGTGGGGCTCAGCTCCTGATCAGTTGCTGCTGGGGGTGAGTGTCAGCTCCTGGTTTGCACTGCTCCTGCTGCTGCTGTTGCCAGGGGGCTCTCTCAGGTCCCAATCCTCTGCTGCTGTTGGGGTTGAGGATGCTCCGCTCCTAGGACTTTGGTGTTGCCCTCGGGAGGGGCTCCACTCCAAATCTGCTGCTGCAGTTGTCAGGGGCAGGTCTCAGCTCCCCGAGCCTTGCTGCTGCTTGGCCTGGGGCACCCCTCCTGATCAGCCTCTGCTGATGCTGCTGGGGATGGGTCTCAGCTGCCCATCTGTGCTGCTGCTGCCTGAGGGTGGATGTCTGCTCCCAAGCCTCAGCTGCTGTTGGGGGTGGGGCTCCACTCCCGACCAGTCACTGCTGCTTTGGGGAAAGGTGCTGGGCTCTGATCAGGCTTCTGCTGCAGGGATGGTGCTTGGCTCCCGGCTGGTTTTGGCTACTGCAACAGGCACCTCAATAACGCTGCTACTGTGCACTGATCCGTGTTGACACAGTTGGGTCCACTGGTCCGATGGTGCAAGGCGCTCTGGTGGACTCAAGTCACTCGGCCCCGGACGCTCCCCGCTGCCTCCTCCAATGAAGACCAGGCATCTTTCTACATGGGAGGGCCTCCAGGCCACACAGGGAGTAGCTTGCTGATGAGCCGCTTACCGTGGTAGCCGGTTGCTCCCGTCCACAGCACAGGGACCTTCTGCCCCGCGACTCTGCACTGCTTGAGGTTGCTTGTCCACACTCGCATTCACTCACACTCTCTCTCACACTCGCTTACTCTCTCACACACTCACCTTCGCTCCGGTCCTGCCTGCTGCCATCTTCCTTCCTCAGGAAAGTATTTCTTAATAATAATATTGAAAATAATAGCAAGTTATGAACTGGGAGAAAATGTTTGCAAATCACACATACAAGAAATAACTTTTATTTATTTTTGTCTTATCATTATTCTTTTTTAGAGGGAGAGAGAGAAAAACATCCACTGGTTGCCTCCTGCACGACCCCAACCAGGGCCAGGGACTAACCGCAACCGAGCTATATACCCTTGACTGGAATCGAACACGCAGATTCTTGGTCTGCGGGCTGACGCTCTAACCGCTGAGCCAAGCCGGCCAGGGCAGATAAAGTACTTTTCAATATATAAAGAGCTGACAAAGGCCTGGTCGGTTTGGTTCAGTGGTTAGACCAACGAATCCTTGGTTCAATTCCGGCCAAAGGCAGGTACCTTGGTTGCGGTTTGGCCCTGGCCGAGTTTGGTGTCGTTCAAGAGGCAGCCAGTAGATGTGTCTCTCTCACATCGATGTTTCTCTCTCTCTTCTTCATTTCCTCCCTACCACTCTGTCAGAAGATAAATAGAAAAATATCCTCAGGTGAGAATTGTAAAAAAAGAACAGAATGTATAAGGACTCTGACAATCCAGTAATAAAAAGACAACCCAATTTTTTAAGTGTTTTTATTGATTCTTTTTAGACAGATGGGAAGCAAGAGAGAAATAGAGACATCCACGTGAGAGAGAAACATAGATTGGCTGCCTCCTGCAGGCCCCCACTGGGCACCGATCCCACAACATGGGCATGCGCCCTGACCATAATTCGAACCACGACCTCTAGTACATGGGATGTCGCTAATTCCACTGAGCCACACCGCCCAGGCCAAATACCCCATTTTTAAATGGAAAAACATATGAATAAGCATGTTGGAATATAGTATCCTGCATAAAATTAGAACAGAGAATTGACTTATTTTACATACATATCTACCAGCTAAACCATCAGCACAACCGAGATAATAATGAGTCTATGGGTTCCTCATGCCCTGTGGTAACCCCTGCCCCCCCCCACCTGCCCTCACCCGCTCCCCATCGGAACCACTGTGTGCTGTGCACAGACATGCAGGGCAATCTTTCCTGGGTGACACAGGAGAGGCTGAGACCCAGACTCAGAGCCGAGATCTCAGATATCTTTGCAGGATGGAATAACGACAATTTTCTGCAAAATGGCAATTTGTTGATTTCAATCCCAAATGAGGAAGAATTTTAGAAGCTCATGGTGCTTCTACACAGGAAGAAAGAACTTAAGCACCATTGCCTTAGATACTCCACTTTATATTTGTTTATAAACAGAGAGGAGACTGCTCTTTTAAACCAGAGGTTGGTTAGAGACAGACTAAGAGAGAGCAGGCTGACAGCTGTCAGGGGAGGGGTTGGGGGCTGGGTTGAAGGGTGGAGGGACTGAGAAAAAAAAAAAAAAGAAAAAAAAACTCATGGACACATATGACAGTGTGGTGAATGTGGGGATGGGCTGGGGGAGGTGGAGGAGGGTGCAGGGACACAAATGTGAGGGAGGAGACCTGACGGGGTGGTGCACACACAATCCAGGGCACAGAGGATCTGTTGTAGAATTGGGGCCTGAAACCTGTATAATGTTGTTAACCAGTGTCACTCCAATAAATTCAATAAAACGGAAACAAATAAATAAAATAAAATAAAGTTACAGTGTTTATCCCAGAAAAATAAAAATAAACATGTTGTTTTGAAACCCCCAGGAGTAATCTGAAAGCAACCCCCATATGGAGGGCAGGGAGAGACCCAGGAAAGAGGCAGACCTCTGCAGGTGGGTAGGTGGCAGCTGAACAGCCAGGGAACCACCTAACAAGGCTGCTCCTGGGTGGCCAGAAGACCGGTATTTTCTGCACCTGCCTGCCAGATCTGGTAAAGTTATATGGAGGCCTTAGCTGGGCTGAGTCACATATGCCATCCAGATGGTCTCAGCAAGACATTACTGTGTCAAGGCTGTGTCCTTGAGGAAGCCCCTGGGGAGGGGAAAGGCAAGCTGTGTGCACATTCCACAGACGGGTGGAGGGCAGCCTGCAATAGCCTGGGTCCCGCTTTCCGGTCAACCTGGAGGTCACATCTTCTCCATGACCTCCCCAGGGTGACAGCACAAAATGGGTTTACTGCTCTGAGTGTCTAGCCAAAGGAACACAAGTCTTGGTGGAAGAAAAAGTTCCATTTTCACTTGTGACAAGTAGTGATGACAAGGCAATGGTTTCCAAAGCTCTGCCTCTCCTAAGAGAGACTTACCATTGCTTATAAACACCGCTTAGTTAATTACACATTCATTTCTTCTTGGTAGCTGGCTGAACTTACCCTGGTGGGTCATCCCCCTAGAGCTGCCCTGCAAATTCCTGTGCTACATTTTTAGCATTTAGAACTGCAGAGACGGGAGACCCTTGTCCCATCTATCACCAACGTTCCATCACTGCTGACCGGCTTTCACAGTTTCATCTGCCCTCCCCCTCGGCAGTGTCCTGAGAGGTCAGCAAGGGGCTTCACTAGCACTGAGGTGGGTCATTTGGTGGCTGCTGTCTCAGATGTCATAGCAACAATACTCACATGCCAGAGAAAACACCATTCAGACAACAATTCCCCAAATCAGGGACAACTTTCTCCACCCAGAACCCCAGGACCTGAGCCATTGACCAAGTAAATCCCCTGGACTGGGGGTGTGATCACTCGGCATTGACTTGTATTCTCCTGTGATTTAGTGAAGAGGATACCTTAGCAGACTCATCAGGTATGAACACACCATTCTGTTTGGACAATGATTTCAGCTGTCAGGAGAGATGTTTCTGCTTTCAGAAAACACAAGAGGGAATTTTTATAAAGAATAATAAAAATCGGGGAATATCTGAACGAGAAGAGAATGGATGGATATCATTAAGATTTCTCAGTCAGGATTCTATCAGCAGAGATGGCCCACTCTGATTAGGAACTTGGGGGAAAGTCAAGTACAGGGGATTCCTACAAGCTGGGGACCCAGAGTATGCAAGTGACCGGGGAGACTGCTGCAAACAGTGAGGACCTTACACCCTAACTCTAAGGGGGTGAATGAGAACTGGAGCCCAGAAGGAGAGTTGGGTAGAGAAGGTGTGACCTTCAGCTTAGGTTGCAGGTAGTCAGAGATGACCTTGCAGGGAGAGAGGCAGGAGAACAAATACCCCCACCTTCTTTTCACCCTGAAGAGATCTCCTGCTTGGACTTCCCATTGGCAGAAGCCAAGCAGAAGTCAGACAGCCAGAGATCCCACTCATGTTAGATAGGCCAGGGTCTCAAGGTCTGGGCCATTCTTAGTTGATGCTCTCTCTCATCGATGTTTCTATGTCTCCCTCGCCCTTCCTCTCTCTCTCTAAAATCAATTAAGAAAAATATAAAAAAATAAAAAGATCTGGGCCATTCTTACTAAATGCTATTCTTGCTAAATATTAAAATGTAGCAGACAAGCTGTAAACATCATGAGCTTGACAAGAGCTCAAAAGTATTTTGGAGACCAGCTGTAAACAGGATGAGCTTGAGGGGAACTCAACAGGGTAAGTGCAGACAACTGCAAAGAAGAAATCAATGTGTAACTGACCCAACAGTATGTACAAGCCATCTGAGCCTCTCTTTAGGGGACAGCACTGTGGATATGAATCCCCCATCTCCTTGAATTGCTGCAAGTAAATGAAACTCCTCTGTGACAGCCACGTCTCCTTCTGGAATGTGACTCCCCCAGTGGACAACCTCTTGTGTTTGGTAAGAACGTGATCCACGTGGATCAGCCTCCTGGGGGAAGAGCTGGGGTGAAGGAGGGGGAAGTGTGGATCTGCAGAGGCAAAGGAAAACTACTTGGCACAGAGGAGGTTTTTAAGTTACAGTCAGGGACATTGTAGGATGGGACCTAATAAAGGAAAGTGAGAAAAATAAGAGAGTTTATCAACTTCCAGACGGCCCTGTGTGATCCCACAGGGACGGGCCCAGAGCGGGTCTGCCTCAGGTCCGCTCTCGTGTGTGCTTCCTGACTTGGTGCAGGAAAGATGTCACAGCACACGTCCAGGTGATTCTGAGAGTATGTCTATTAAAGCTGGGGACAGTGACACAAAGGAAGGGCTGAGGGTAGAAGAAACAACAGGACAGAGCCTAGGTGGGGCTCCTTTGGCTCCTGAAACCTTACAGGACAGAATGCGCCAAGCTGCTTCAGCTCCCTGGGGAGTCTGAGAAAAAGGGGGCCTTAAAGAGAGGATCCGGGGGTGAGCCCAGGTTGAGCTGCCACTACCCACTGCTTCCCTGGTGGAAAGCCTCTCGTGGGGACCCTTCGAGTTTAGGAAGAAATGGAAATGTCAAGCACGGGAGGCCCATGGGCCTGCTCTAGGGCTAGCGCACATTGAGGCCTTGTCCTGAGGGTGTTTCATCCTCTTTATTATTCATCAGCTTTGCAGCGGAAATTTTTTTTTTTTTTTGGGTAATTCTTACCCAAGAATATTTTTTCCATTGAGTTATAGAAAGAGTGGGAGGGAAGGAAAGGGAGAAAGATTGAGAGAGAGAAGCATGATGTGAGAGAGACACATTGATTGGTTGCCATCTACACTCACCCCCAACCATGCCGGGGGTCAAACCTGCACCCCACATAGGTACCCTTGACTGGCAATTGAACCCGTGACCCTTCGGTGCACAGGCTGACACTCTACCCACTGAGCCACACCCGCCAGGGCATAACTTCTTAAATTTGTTGGCATTGTGGGATTGGTGGGGAATGAGCTGGGAAGATGCTTCTGGTTCGCTAGCCCTATACAACAAACCATCCCAAAGCTTCATGATTTAAGTCAACAACAAGCATTTATTGTTCTCATGAATCTGCAACCTGGGCAGGACGCGGGGGGAGGCTCATCTTTGCCTTTGCGGCTTCAGCGGAGGGGGCTCAGTTGGCAGCGGGAGAGTCGGCTTCCATGTTGTCTCACCTGCTCAGCTGGCAAGGTGCTTCTGCTGGCAGATGGAAGACCAGCCAGGGGAGCGGGCCAGTGACTTCAAGTCCTCTTCATGTGGCCTCTCGATGGGCAACCTGGGCTTCCTCACAGCTTGGTGGCTCAGCCAGGGGCACGTACCCCACAGAGCAAGGAGGCATTCTCCCTGTCCAGCGTGAGGAGTCACAACCACCCACTACTTTCCAAAGCAGTGACAAAGTCCGGGGAATGGCAAGGTAGGGGGCACAGACCCGATAACTCAACAGAAGGAATAACAAGCTCAGATACCAGAAGGAAAGGTAAGATGGAAGATATTGTTAGCCATCACTGGAAATACCATCTACCACATTAGCAAATCACAGTAAATTAGGAAGAAAAAATAAAATTTACATCATTTCCAAAACATATGCCATATGTTTGAAAGCTTATTCAGAATTATGTTTACAAAATACTTAAATGTATTGCTTTCAGCTTCTTCTCTAATTTTTTCCTCATATTTTATCTCTATAGATTTTATTTTTTCCTGCTTTTGTGGCTCAGATATTTCTTTCCGCTTACATTTCTCTTCTACTAGTTTAATTTCCTGGTTTAATTGACGATCATGTGATTTTCTTAAGTTCTCTATCTCACGTTTCAGCTTCTCTTCTGCGTCCTTGTAGATTTCATTAGAAAAGTGAGAGCCTCCGCTGGCCCGCACCATTTCCTCTATCATCTCCACCAGCTCCTGCATTTGAGCTTCCTTCTCAGCCTCGGATGCATCTCGCCTGTTACTGAAGGCCAGGCATCGGTTCCCACACTCCTTCGCAAGCCTTTGTAGGTCTTTCTGTGCCTTGGCTACATAGTCACTCAGTCTCCTACCTTCCAGCTCTTCTTTGCAAGTGAACAGGATGACCATGTGCTTCATGGCTGGCTCCTCAAAGATGATCCTGATCAATTTAACCGTATTCTGCTCCTCCTCCGTGAAGCGGCCCAGCGGCACAACCAGGATGATGGCGTGAGGCCCGGGGCAGGAGAAGAGGACACACCGGCTGATTTCCTTACATGTGGTCAGCAGTGTCTCCTTGGTGTCAAAGAGCCCTGGGGTGTCCACGAGAAGCAGTTTCCTCCCCTTCCAGGTTAAAATTCCTCTCTGACAGCTCTTGGTAACAGCATGGGCAGAAACTCTAGAATCAAATTCTTTTCTCCCAAGGATGGTGTTTGCTGTCGCACTTTTCCCACTTCCAGTTTTTCCCACCAGGACAATCCTCAGAGTGTCGTCCTGAAGGCCAGCCATGTTCGTAGCAAGAGGACCTGGGGTGCAGGTAACCGCAAGACCTTAAGGAAGGGAAGGAGAGGGGAATAGGGTCATCTTAGCTGAGTGGGGGCCATTCTCAACTCTCTTTCTTGGTTCTTTCCTCCCTGAAAATTGGTAATGGCCTATTATTCATACTGATCGCAATAAGAGCAGAGAGGACACAGTCCAATTACTAAGGAAGATACAATAAGGCAGTTTTCCCACAGAAGAGGACAAGTCCAGGTGCTTTCACAGGGGAACTCACTTAAACCTTTAAAGATCCGATCATCTCAAAGCTATGCGAGCTGTTCCTGATCATATCAAAAAAGGGGAATCTTTCAGTTCTCTCTATGAATCAAGTGTAATATTGATCCCAAAGGCTAACAAAGATTTCCCCAATGAATAAAGCTGTAAACATGTCTCATTTAGAAATATTAATACAAAAATCCTAAATAAATTATTAGCCACCAAAAAAGTAATACACCATGGTTAAGTGTAATATATTTCAGAAATACTAGGATGGTTCAATATTAGAAAATTGATTTTTGAACACCCATTAATAGGTGAAAAAGCAAATTACCTAGATGAAGATAAGACATCTGACCGAATTCAACACTGACCCCTGTATAAATCATTCTGTGAATTGGAATTACCCTGGCCAGGGTGGCTCAGTGGATTGAGCGTCAACCTGTGGACTGAGAGGTCTGGATTCGTTTCCTGGTCAGGGCACATGCCTGGTTTGCGGGCTCAATCCCCAATAGGGGGCGTGCAGGAGGCAGCTGATGGATGTTTTTCTCTCACACTGATGTTACTATCTCTCATTTACTCTCTCTCTAAAAACATCAATAAAAATATTTTTTTTAAAACTGGAACTAATACATACTTCTGTAACATGATCTTATATAACTATAAAATTATAATTTTTTGTCATCACATTTTTTTATCTATAAGTGAGAAAGACTGGATTATGAAGTTAAATAGTAGGTTATAAAGTTTTGGGATGAAGAAAAGATACTTCTCTAACATGATTTTATATAACTATACAGTTAAAATTTTGTCATTACCTTTTTCATTCAGGTGAGGAATAGTGGGTTATAAAGTTAAAGAGTAGATTGTAAAGTTTATTTGGATGAAGAAAAAGGAAAAGTATCCAGCACCAGCAAGAAAAAGAACGAGGGAGGACTAGCTCACTCAGGAGTCAAGCATCATAGTTTCTGTGATTAAAGCAGAATGATGTTGGTGCACAAACAGAGGGAATAGTGAAACAAAACAGAAAATTCAGAAACAGACCAAATTGCTCATACTGCGCTCATTGACATTCCTTCAGGTCCATTACGCTACAGTGAGTCAGTGAGGAAGCATCTCACATCAATGGGGAACAGATGGACTATTAAAGCGTCGTGTCCAAAACAGAAGCCATATTTTTAAAGCATCTTCCGAATCACATGTACAACATCTGCAAAGATATTCCTTTCAGCTTCTTTCCTTATTTTTATGTCATTTTATTTTTTAGTCAATCCTCACCGGAGGATATTTTTCCATTGATTTTTAGATAGAGTGGAAGGGAGGAAGGGAGAGAGAGAGAGAAACATCAATGTGAGAGACACATTGATAGGTCGCCTTCCTCACTACCTGATCGGAGCTGGGGGTCGAACCTACAGCACGGGTACTTGCCCTTGACCTGGAATCAAACCTGCGACCCTTCAATTTTCCGGCCAACGCTCTAATGACTGAGCCAACCCGGCCAGGGCTTCCTTTATACTTTCAATTAGTTCATCATATTTCATGTTTAGGGATTCTAGTATTTTCCTCCTTTGCTTCCTGCGACATTTATTCCTGAGCACATCTCTTTTATAGTCTTTTAAATTCCTTTTTGACTGATCAGCACAGATTATTTTCAAGGCCTCTGTCTTACCTTTAAGCTTTTCGCCTACATCCTTGTAGATTTCGTGAGAATAGTGAGAGCCCCGGTTCCGCCGCACCATTTCCTCTATCAGCTCCACCAGCTCCTGCACTTGAGCTTCCTTCTCAGCCTCGGATGCACGTGGGCTGTTACTGAAGGCCAGGCATCGGTTCCCACACTCCTTCACGAACCTTTGTAGGCCAATTTCTGACTCTGCTAAAAAGTCACTCAGCCTCTGACCCTCCAACTCTTCTTTGCGAGTGAACAAGATGATCACGTACTTCATGGCCTCCTCCCCAAAGATGATCTTGATCAGTTCAGCTGTATTCTGCTCCTCTGGGAAGCAGCACAGCGGCACAACCAGGATGATGGCGTGAGGCCCGGGGCAGGACAAGAGGACACACCGGCTGACTTCCTCACACGTGGTCATCAGTGTCTCCTTGGTGTCCAAGAGCCCCGGGGTGTCCACGACAAGAAGTTTCCTCCCCTTCCAGGCTACCATTCCTCTCTGACAGCTCTTGGTAACAGCATCGGCAGAAATTCTAGAATCAAATTCTTTTCTCCCGAGGATGGTGTTTGCTGTGGCACTTTTCCCACTTCCAGTTTTTCCCACCAGAACAATTCTCAGAGTGTCGTCCTGAAGGCCAGCCATGTTCACAGCAAGAGACTCTGGGGTGCAGGTAACCGCAAGACCTTAAGGAAGGGAAGGAGAGGGGAATAGGGTTAACTGAGCTGAGTGAGCGCCATTCCCTACCCTCTTTCTTCGTTCTTTTCCTCCCTGAAAATTTGTAATGGCCTATTATTCATACTGATCGCAGTAAGAGCAGAGAGGACACAGTCCAATTACTATGGAAGAAATAATAGAGCAGTTTTCCCACAGAAGAGGACATGGTCCAGGTGCTTTCACAGGGGAACTCACTTACACCTTTAAAGATCCCATCATCTCAATGCGATGCCAGCTGTTCCTGATCATATAAAAAAAGGGAAATCTTTCAGTTCTCTCTATGAATCAAGTGTAATATTGATCCTAAAGGCTAACAAAGATTTCCCCAAGGAATAAAGCTTCAAACATATCTCATTTGGAAATATTAATACAAAAATCCTAAACAAATTATTAGCCACCAAAAAAGTAATACACCATGGTTAAGTGTGAAGTATTTCAGAAAAACTAGGATGGTTCAATATGAGAAAACTGATTGTTACAAAACATCCCATTAATAGGTAAAGAAGCAAATTATGTAGGTGAAGAAAAGCCTTTGACTGAATTCAACACTGACTCATGTCTAAAGTTTTCCATAAATTGGAGTAAATAGATACTTCTCTAATGTGATCTTATATAACGATACATTTTAAGAAGTTTTCTCATCACCTTTTTCTTCTGTAGGTGAGAAAGAGTGGATTATCAAGTTAAATAGTAGATCGTAAAGTTCATTTGGAAGAAGAAAAAAAGAAAAGTATCTGGTACCATCAAGAAAAAGAACCAAGACGGAAGGAAGCATCTTAGTTTCTGTGATTAAAGCAGTATGATGTTGGTGCACAAACAGAGGGAATAGTAAAACAAAACAGAAAATCGACATTTAGACCTAGTTAATGATACTGCATTCATTGATATTCCATTCAGTTCATTATGTTACAGCGGGAGTCAGTAAGGCAGCATCTCACATCAGTGGGGAAAGGATGGACTACTGCAGCAACTTTGGGGTAACTGCGTAACCACACAGAAAGGATACAACTGCATCCACTGCCTCATGCCATTCCAAGTCCAAATAGACGTTTAACTGAACAAAAGTAATCCATATAAATAATAAGAAAAAAAGTGGTAAATGTTTTGTAACCTAGAGGTGGGGAAAATCTATCTAAGGTTTGACAAAGATTATGGAAAAGGACTGATAAGTATGATTACATTAAAATCTCACAGACAATGTGAGACAAAAACACCATAGACAAATTAAAGCACAAATGTCAAGCTAGGGAGAGAAACATTATCCAATTTACATTAAAGGAGGTGAATTTTCCTGTTATACAAATAAATTATAAAAGTACACAATCAAAAGAGCTACAACTGGGTAATAAATGAAGCAAGATGCCCTGACCAGCGTGGCGCAATAGTTCGAGCGTCGTCCCGTGCAACAAAGGGTTCTGGGATTTATTTACACTCAAGAGCACATACCTGGTTGCAGGTGGGATCCCCAGCCCCAGTTGGGGTGCATGTGGTGGGCAACAAATCGATGTGTCTCTCTCACATCGATGTTTCTCTCTCTCTCCCTCCCTCTCACACTTCACTCTCTCTTTTTAAAAAATTGATAGAAAAATATCCTTGGGGGAGGATGAACAGAAAAACAAAAAACAAAACAAAAAATGAAAGAAAATGGATCAGGTGATGAGAATAAACATTCAAAGAAAAAGAAATATAAATGTGCCTGAATATTTCACAAGACATTAACATATACTTATAAAAAAATAAAATTACTAAATGATATAAATTAAAATTACACCTCTATTTCGGAGGTGAGGTACTATATCTCGCCTCCAGGTCTGACAAAAATCCAAATGTTTGCTGGCATAAACTGTTGGCAAAGGTCTGGGGAAAGCAGGTCCTCTCCTGTTTGGCTGGAGAGAATGGAAAAACCGTCCGAACCCTACAGAGAACTCAGCACTATCCTGCAAAAGCACATATCTCTTTCCCCTTTGATTGTCCACCCCCAGTTTCAGATTTATCCTTGAACTACACTGACAAACATACAGGAAATTGATGCATAAGGATATTTATGGCATCATTTTTTGTAACAGCAAAGGACCAAAATCTTATCGCATGGCCATCAGTAGGGACTGGTTGAGTAAACTGAGGTATATTCACACAGTGAAGGACAATCCAACTGTGAAAGGAATAGATGCGTCCATCCCCCTATGGAGAGATCCCCAGGACATATCATCAAGTGAAAATAACAAAGTGAAGAAATTAATGGAGAGTTTACTTACCATTTCTTTAATAAGGAGGAATGTGAACTATATATATAAAATATAATATGTATCTTTTTCATACATATGAAAAGGCAGTAGCAGGATAATCTGAAAACTAAACCATCAGAACGTTACTTATATGGGGATGGGAGAAGCAGGGCGGAGGGACGGGGATGGAGCTGGAAACCAACCGCACATCTTGGATACACTTGGATTTCATAGATTTTATCCTAAAACAATGTAGGTACTTTACATATTATACAACAGAAATTATATTTTAAAATACTAAAACCGAACCAAATGAAACAAACAAATCTAATTGTACTTTGTGTGGTGGAGGAACCACAGAAGGAATTGGTCCAAGAGAACTGAAAATGCAGTCATATCACTGTCCAGCTCTAGTGGGATGTATCTTCAGGCTACAATGAAAAAAATCAAAACCTGGAAAAAGAAAGTTTAATTGTTTTTAAAAAGTCTAATATTATTTTGTGTGCGTGTGTGTGTGTGTGTGTGTGTGTGTGTGTGTGGAGTTGTGAAGTCCATTGGAAAGGAACAGAGATAATAATGAGCCCAGTGACAATGAGCACCTTAGTGCCCAGAGGGTGGTCTTCAAATGCCATTTCCCACCAGAAAAGTAGGGCTCCAAGAATAAACTACTGATTCCAGGTCTAGTCAGGATGTTTGAGTTGACCCTACACTCTCTTGTCAACTACAAAGCCAGGATGCTCCCAAAAATCACTAGGATCATAACAAAAGGAGTTAAGAGCCAACTTGGAGAGAATGCAACTGGACAAAGATGACACAGCATGGGCCTCGATAATAATCCCAGTGAATAGAAATGTATCAGATATCTTGAAATTCTAACAATGCCTTCTTCTTGAAAGTAGTCAATCTCTCCCTTGGAGTCTGCTAGGAAAGCATCTCAATGTCTGAACATTGACAAATAAAGGGAAAGAATCGAGCAGGTGTCTTGTCTTTCGTATACACCTGTACCTCGTGGACATGAGAGGATGGTGGAGGGGCACTTTTTTTATAGGACAATTCCATCTAATAAAGGAACAATGATAGAATTTGAGTATCATCATTTGTGACCCTTAATGAAACTAAGGCAATCATTAATATCGATTAATGTCACAAAGAGACAGCCAAACAGGATGTGCCTTCTGATGGAAGGTGACAGCTGCCCCTGTGAAGTATTCTCACCAGAAAACAGTCACACCTGAATCTCATCAAGCCTCTCCTTGAATGGAAACCCACACAGAGCACAGGGACTGGACCAGCAGGTAAAATACCGCCCTGAGGATGTAATGGAAAAAATGTGCCCTGCCCGGTTCTGGGGACAAAAGATTTCCCCTTTCTCACACAGAGAAATTTCCCAGAAAGAAATAGGGAAGGTAAAAAACCTAGATATTACTTGATATTTAAGAGATATCAGAAATTTGCCATTTATGAAACTTATTTATATCCAACTTCAAACAATTTTTACAATTTATATGCAAGTATGCGTAAGCAATGGACATAGACAACAATGTTTGGGGGGTGGGATCAGGCCAGACGGAGAGTGTCGATGGGTGAAAAGGAGAAACATCTGTAACAAAAATAAATTAATAAAGTAAAATAAACATAAATATAATTATGAGACAAGGAAATTTGAATGCAACTGATAATTTTTTTCTTAATACAAGTTTCTATTTGAAGTCTGATTATACTAATTTTTTTTTAATCCTCACCCGAGGATATTATCCATTGGTGTTTAGATAGAGTGGAAGGGAGAGAGAGAGAGAGAAACATCAATGTGAGAGAGACTCATCGACTGGTAGCCTCCAGCAGGACCCCACCGGGGCCGGGGATCAAACCTGCTTCCCAGGTACATGCCCTTGACTGGGCATCGAATCTGCAACCCTTCGTTCCGAGGGCCGACCAAAGCTCTAACCACTGAGCCAAACCAGCCAGGGCTCATTATCGTAATATTTCAAAAAAAGATTTCAAATATTTACTGATAAACTGGATAATGTCTGATATTTGCTTCAAAACACTGTGGGTGGTGGGAGAGGGGGTGTGGCTGAGACAAGATGGGCATCAGCTGACAGCCGTGGGAGCTCCGTGCAGGCACATGGCAGCTCCCGGTATTATTCCCTTCAGCTGTGAACAAGTGAAATGTTTCCACAATCAAACATTGAGCCTGTGTGTAATAAACCACCACTGAATACTCTACACCAAGCACCCTGGTAAATGTGTTGTACTTTATCTTGTTTACTCCCCCAAAATTGCCTGCAGAAAGCTGATTTTATTTTTTTTAACCTTTTAAATGAGGACACTGATGTGGCTTGAAAGTGCTGAGACACTTGCCTAAGGTCACGTGCTCACAGGTATTGGACAGAACAGGGGTCCAGTTCAGTCTGTCTGACTACCGCCTTCCGTCCTAACCACTGCTCCAACCGCCTCTTCTCGGGTTCTCCTCACGCCCCTGATTCTAGAATCCCAGGGAATCGGAGCTAGATCGAGGGAGGGCAGGGGAGAGCGGCCACACTCTTTCCAGAATGGAGAACTGGTAGGAAGCCTGGACTCGGGAAGTTAACAGGAGGGTTTCCCATGCACTGTCCCTGCAGAATTGCCGACCCTCTACCCACGACACCACCTCCTCACTTCATGTCACACTATCGGGGTCACAGCTTCTCTCTGCTAAATAATGGGAAGGAATCAGCCAACTGCATTCTAAATTTCCTCAGCCCTTACTGGCGTGGCCAACCCCTGGAGAGTCCCCACACTCCCTGGGGTCCTGATTCCTTTTCCTTAAAGAGGAGTCCACCTGGGTGGTCTCTAAATTGCCTTCAAGCGCTAAAGAACTGCCTTGAGGACACTCATTTCCTGTGCAGGGAACAGGAAGGCGTGTCAGGCAGGCCTCAGTGTCCATCAGGACAGCAAATGCATGAAGGTCACCAGTCAGCACCAATGTGTCCTGTTAAAGGGGAGACGTGTGACATTGTGCTAATAACTCCTGACTCTCCTCCCTACCCTCAGCCCCCCTCTGACAGTACCCCTGCCCCGCTGTGCTGCTGGCACAGTACCTGGTCCCTCCTCGGACCACAACCCACCCCTCACACCCCTGGACCTACTGCCCTCACAGCTCCGTCCCTCAGGGACGCTTCTCACCAGACTCACCTTTTTCAATGAGTAGATGCGTTCTCGGGTTTCTCCAAAGCAGCGCCTTGAGCTGGTGCTCTTGCTCTAACTGTGAGGAGAACCTGGTTGTAGCTATGAACCCACTGAGCCAGGAAGCTCAGATTGGGTGGAGCCAGTGGAGGAAATTGGCCTTAAAGGGACAGTAATACTGCCCCTAATTTGGTGGGGGCTTCAGATTCGTCAAGTTGAATACTTTTCCTCCATGTGCCCGCTCTCGCAGTGAAATTTCCAAGGCTATATCGATATTGGGGTTCCAGCTGTGGCCCAAAGGCCTTTATTAAATGACCTGAATCTTGCCCAGAAAGCCAGGCACAGTGTCTGCTCATGTTCCCTGGTGCAGTGGGAGACGGGGGAGGGGAGGGGATTCCAGAGGAAGAAAGTCGGGCGTGTGCCTTGGTGTATCCTTGGTGCTCCTAGTGATGGTACAATGTGGGTCCTCAGTCTAGTCTTTCAGGAGGGGCTCACGTGACTCATTCAGAATGAACAAGACAGGTACAAAGCCAGAGGGTCTAAACCATGGGGAGCCAAGGGGAACAGAGGAGAGGAGGCCTGGGGCAGCCTTCCAGTGATCACACAGCGCTCTGTGTCTCACAGGGTTCTTGCAAGACTGAAAGTCTGCCCGACCTGGTGAGTAAACGTGCACCTGGGGAGTAGATGCAACTTCCCTTCCCAACATTCCTACCTACTCCCAGCCCAGGCCCAGACAGGGGCAGCTGTGGCCTAGATACACTCCGGGCTCAAACTTGTGACGACACTGCAGAGATATTGACAGGGGGTGAGAGGGCCGGATCCTCCAACCGTCCTGACTCTTCCCAACGTGAGCCGTGAACCTGCGACACCAGCTGCCTATTGCTGCCGCAGCAAACTGCCAGGGTCAGTGGCCTGAGACAAGGCCCGTCAATGCCCTTAGAGTCTGCAGGTCAGGAGCCTGCAATGAGTCTCATGGAGACAAAATGAAGGTCTCAGGGCTGGTCTTTCTGGAGGCCCCAGGAGAGAATCCACGTCTTGCTCCCTCCAGCTTCTAGAAGCTGCCAGAATTCCTTGGCTTGTGACCACACCACTCCAATCTCTGCTGCCATCCCCACATGGCCCTCTTCCTCCCCATCTTCCTGCCTCTTTCTTCTAAGGCCTCTGTGATCACAGGTAGGAGCGCTCAGACCACACAGGACAATCTCCCATGGCAACGTCATTCCCTTCATCGCCGCTGCAATGAGGGAACAGTCCCAGGCTCTGGGGTTGGGACCTGCAGTGTTGGGGGAGGGCGTTATTCACCAACCATGTGAGGATAAGCGGCCCTCTCCCCAGCACCCTTTCCTCCTCTTTAAAATGCAGTATTGATTTCATCAGGTGGGCGTAGGGACTAAGAAGCAGGTGCTGCTGTAACAAGACTGAGAAGGTGGGGGTGGGGGTGGGATCGGGGAGCACAGACCCTGGGGGATGATGAGCCCCTGACAGAAAAGGCCGAGATGGCCTTGAGGAGGCTGGTGCTGGGCATCTGACACTAAAGGTGAGAGCTGAGACCACAGTGAGGACCCGTTATTGGCCGCTGGAGGAAAGGTGATGCTTGCTGCAAAGTGGGGGAGGGTCACCGAGTTACGTTCTCCTGCTGGGGGGAAGAAGAGCTTGTGAGCGATAAGCTGGACTCTTTAGCTCAGGAGGTTTCCAAGCACAGTGTGGGGTGCAGCCCGTTTCCCGTGTAAAATGCAAAAGGAAAAAGAGCAGAGCAGCGTGTCCCCCAGCCAAGGACCTCCGAGGGTTGCCAGCAGCCCGGAGAAGCGGGGACCCAGCAGGGAAGGGTCCTCCCCAGCGCTTCAGAGAGGGCGAGGCTCTGCCGACCTTGTGCTGCTGGGCTCCTAGACCCATGGACAACGAGTTTCTGTGGCTTTAAGGGGCACCGTGTGTGTGACAGCAGCCCTAGGAATCCCACCACACCTTTCTCCTTCCCCCACCTCTCCTCCTGCCCCTCCTATTCATCTGTCCTCCCAGCACCCCGGGGGTCCCCTTCTGCCCAGTGCAGGTTCTCCAGTAGTCCTCCCCACCCCCACCCGCACGTCTGCCCAGCTGGGGCACCGAGGCCACTGAGGACTGAAGTGCTGGCTGTCTCAGAAAGGCCTGTAGCTCTGCCGGACCCTGCTTCTCAGTGACTTCCCGCTGCCCAGGGTCCCAGACCCTAGAGCCGCCCGAACACATCCTCCTGACCTTTACCCTTTCTGAACTCAGACCCCTTACAGAAGAATTGAGCAGTTGTCAACAATTTATACAACACAAACACAACCAAAAATCATTGATTTCCAGAGGGACAGGAAGTGGAGGGCTCCTGGGCTCTCAGGGGAACGGGCAGACTGCCAGCTGGTGTGAGCGCAGCTGGTCCTGAGAGCACCCTGCAGAGAGCCCGCTCCAGGCCCCGGCAGGAGCCCGCTCACACGCCCGCAGACACCAGGCTCATAGGAAAGGACAGCTACACAGAACCCACAGCACAGACCACAGGCTGGTGGTGGCCGGAGGGAAGGACGGTGGGGCCGGTAAAGGGGAAAGGGGTCCGCTATATGGTGACGGAAGGAGACTGGATCTGGGGCGGTGGACACACAGTGTGATATACAGGTTATGTGTCACAGCATTGTACACCAGAAGCCAACATAATGTTATTAACCGATGACACCCAAATACATTTAATTAAACAAGAAGAAACAGTTTTATCTAAAATATAGAGGCGGGCATTTTCCCTTACAAAATAAGACAAAATGAGCTTTTGTGCATTTACATACACAGGAGTCCCTGCCTAGGCTGGCAGCACAAGACGGCCCATGTCAGACGTGTGTCCCTCCTCTTAGCCCAGTGACACTGCTGTGTCCCATGAGCTTCAGAGCAGACGTCCCATCAGCACCTGGGCCCTGCTGTCTGCTGTTCCCTCGTGAAATGCCGTCAGGGAAGGTTGTGGTCGGGGTCTGCCATGGTCCGGTCTATGGCTTTGGACAACCATAGCCCTCTGAGGCTGTATCTCTACAGGGACGTGTGACATCATCTAAGCTGATGCCCCCAAGGAATTCCATCCTACACCCACATCTGGGCCCTGCCGCATGAGAACAAGCCCAGACTCCCCCGCCGGTAGGAACCGTGAGCCCTGGCCACGGACCCACACCTCGCAGAGGCTGGTGGTTGTAGTGATAAACCTGTGACAGCAAACGGGGTCCTCAGGGGAAGAACAGGTGGAGGGACCTGTCCTGGGACCCCTGGCTTGAGGGGTCAGGGTGAGGGACAATATCACCCTTCTCCTGTGCTAAGAGTCCTAGGGTCATCAGAGGGATGAACGGTTACCGACCGTGACAGACCTCAGCTCCACTCACCACGTGGCACCACCAGCCAGCCGGCAGGAAGCAGGGACGCAGGTGTGTTTCTCCCAGTTTCCTGCCACCCTCAGCGCACCCTCAGCTCCCCTCCTTCCTCATCCACCAAGACTTTGTACTCCCCTGCTCCAAACCCACACGTTTGCCTGGACCCCTGAATTCCTAGCCACTGCGTGATGCTGGCAGCAGAGGCTGCTCAGGACGGGAACCGGGGAGAGGCAGAGCCAGGGCTCCACCTGGTAGCGCTCAGTCACTGCCCTCTTCCCGGGATGTTCAGTTGGGTTTGCACAGTTTCGGCTGTTGTCTGCGTTTCTTCTTTTGGTTTGAATTGGACATCTTTTGTTGCTTCACTTCAATACTCCTATAAACATATGTCCTTAAGTGCTTTTGTGACTACTGAAAATAGCTATAAATATCATTAATAAGTGACATATTAATGTATATCTCAGCATATCATTGCACAATAGATTTTTTTGTTTCTGATAATCTCCTCCATTTCCAAGAAACAAGCTATAGGAAGATCTATGGTAAATCACCTGTGCACAGGAAATCATGCACCCTACCACACCACAGCCCTCTCCTGCTCACGACCTCCTGATTCTGTTTAATCTTCACTTGAAGTTGTGGTCACGACCAGGCCAGAAAGGCTAGGTTACTGGGCCCACATCCGCTTGTTTGTACCTCCTGAAATGGTCGGGGGGATGGGGAGAGGAGAAGGCTGGGCCAAGAAGAAACCCAAGCACTGCGCTCAGGATCCAAATTGGAGCCCTCCTGGGCTGGTGTGGCCTGAGGTTAAATGAGGATTTCTGATTTCCTTTTTTTTAACTTATCTTTACTTTTGAATGTATTAGAGATGTCCCTCCTTTTTTGCCCCCTTAACCCTCTCCTGCCCATTCCCACCTCCCTCCTGCCTTCCCCACGCTGTTGTCTGTGTCTATTGGTTATGAATATAGGAATATAAGTTATTAGTTTCTCTCTTCCTGCCCTACCTCCCCCCTTCTCTTTGAGGTTAGTCAGTCTAACTACCAATTTTTACATCTTAATCCCTTCATCTTTTTCACCCAACTCCCCTCCCTATGGCAACCAACAAAAAGATCTCTGTATGGATGAGTCTGTTTCTATTCTGCTTGCTCATTTTGTTTGTAGATTCAGTTGTTGAAAGATATGTATTTATTGCTATTTTACTGTTCATATATTTTTATCTTCTTTTTGAAAAATTTTTATTGATTTATTTTTGCTACAGATGTTACTCCTTTTTCCTGCATTGACACCCTTCTCCCAAACACCACCCCACCCCCGCTCCCCAGCTTTGTTGTCTATGTCCATCGGTTATACATACATGCATATAAGTTCTGTGGTTTATCTCTTCCCTCCCCCACCTTCTGAAGATTGTCAGTCTGTACCCTACTTCTATGACTCTGGGTCTATTATGTTCATCAGTTTTTTAGTTCATTATATTCCAGAAATAAGTGCGATCATGTGATACTTGTCTTTCTCTGATTGTCTTGTTTCACTTAGCGTTATACTTTCCAGGCCCCTCCGTGTTGTCTCAAAGGATAAGAGATCTTTCTTTCTTACAGCATCATAGTACTCCATTGTGTATATGTACCACAGCTTTTTTATCCACTCGTCTACTGATGGACCCTTGGGCTGTTTCCAGATCTTAGCCATTGTGAATAGTGCTGCTATGAACATAGGGGTACATATATTCTTTCTGATTGGTGTTTCAGGCTTCTGAGGGTATATTCCTAGAAGTGAAATCACTGGGTCAAATGGCAGTTTAATTTTTAATTTTTTGACGTAACACCATAGTGTTTTCCACAGTGGCTGCACCAGTCTGCATTCCCACCAGCAGTGTACTAGTGTCCCCTTTTCTCCACACCCTCGCCAGCACTTGTTGTTTGATGATTTGTTGATGGCAGCCATTCTGACAGGTGTGAAGTGATACCTCATTGTTGTTTTAATTTGCATCTCTCTGATGATTAGTGACGTTGAGCATTTTTTCATATGTCTCTTGGCCATTTGTATGACCTGTTTGGAGAGGTGTCTCTTTAGGTCCTCTGCCCATTTTTTAATTGAGTTCTTTGTCTTCCTTTTGTTGAGTTGTGTGAGTACTCTAGCTTTTTTGGAAATTAACCCCTTATCTTATCTTCTTTTTCTTCAAGAAGACCCATCAACATTGTATATAATACTGGTTTGGTGGTGATGAAGTCCTTTGGCGTTTTCTTGTCTGGGAAACTCTTTATATGGCCATTGATTCTAAATGATAGCTTTACAGGATAGAGTAATCTCAGTTGTAGGTCCTTCCTTTTCATCACCTTAAACGTTTCTTGCCACTTTGTTCTGGCCTGCAAAGTTTAATTTAAGAAATCGGCTCTAAGCCTAATGGGAGCTCCGTTGGAGGTAACAAACTGCTTTTCTCTTGCTGCTTTTAAGATTCTCTCTTTGTTTTAAACCTCTTGCATTTTGATGATGATGTATTTTGGTGTGGGCTTTTTCATGTTCATCTTGTTTGGAACTCTCTGTGCTTCTTGGACTTGTATGTCTGTTTCCTTCACCAAGCTGGGGACGTTTTCTGTCATTCTTTTTTTTAAATAGCCTTTCACTTTCTTTCTCTTCTCCTTCTGACACCCCTATGATGCAAATGTTGGCACACTTGAAGGTGTCCCAGAGGCTCCTTACACTATCCTCATTTTTTTGGATTCTTTTTTCTTTTTGCTCTTCTGATTGGGTGTTCTTAGCTTCCTTATATTCCAAATCGAGGGTTTGCTTCTTGGCTTTACCCACTCTACTATGGATTTTCTGCAAATTATTCTTTATTTCAGTTAGTGCATCCTTATGTCTGACTGGTGCTTTTTTATGTGTTTGATGTTCTCACTAAGTTCCTTGGAGGTCTCCTTAAGTTCCTTGAAGGTCTCACCAAGTTCCTTGAGCAACCTTATAACCAGTGTTTTGAACTCGGCATCTGATTGACTGTTTATCTCCATTTTTTTGAGGTCTTTTCCTGGAGTTTTGTTCTTTACTTTCATTTGGGACATGTTTCTTCGTCTCCTCAATTTGGCTGCTTCCCTGATTATTTCTATGTGTTAGGTAGAATTGTTATGTCTCCCAGGCTCTGTAGGGTGGCATATTGTTATAGGTGTCCTGTAGGATCCAGTGGCACAGCCTCCCTGATCACCCCATCTGGGTCCCTGAGGTGCACCCCTAGTGTGGACTGTACACCCTTCTGTTGTAATTGAGTCTTGAAGAATATAAATAGTATAGTGGAAATTAATGAACTAGAGAATAGAGAAACAATACAGAAAACCAACAAAACCAACCTTGGTTCTATGAAAATATCAACAAGTTGACAAATCTTTACCTAGCTTGACCAAAAACATACAGAGAATTACTAAAATCAGGAATGAAAGGGACACTATTACTGAGTATATGGAACTAAAACAAGCATACGGAAATATTATGAACAATTTTATGCTTCCCAAATTAGATAGCATACATGGAAAGAAAAATTCATCAACTACCAAAACTGACTCAAGGAAACCTAGAACATCTAAATAGATCTATAATACATAAAATGATTAAATTACTAATTAAATCATGACCTACAAACAAAAACCCAGGCCCAGATGGCTTCACTGGTGAATTCTACTAAACATTTCAGAAGAATTAATATCAATTCTTCACAAAGTCTTCCAAAAATTAGAAGAGGAAGAACACATTCCACCTCAATCTATAATGCCGGTATGGTCCTGATACCAAACCAGAATAAGACACCACAATAAAAGAAAACTACAGATCAGTATCTCCTATGAATATGGATACAAACATTCTCAACAAAATACTAACAAAATGAATCCAACAATATATAAAATGGCATATACACCATGATCAAGTGGAATGTATCCCAGGAATGCAATGTTGATTTAACATTCATAAATCAACTAGTGTAACTAACCAAATCAATGGACAAAGGAATGGGTCAACAACCATAGGCAGTCATTGTAATATACCTCATTAATAATATAAAACATACAAATCATTTGATTATCTCACTAGATAAAGAAAAACCATTGGACAAAATCCAATATCCTTTCATGATAAAAGCTCTTAACAAACTGGGTAAAAGGAAATGTGTTTGAGGATAAAAAAAACCCATATTTGACAAGCCCACAGCTAAGATCATACCCAACAGTAAAATGCTGAAAGCTTTTCCGCTAACATCAGGATTATTGAAGACAATATTGAAAACCTTGGCCAGATCAATTTGGTCTGAAAAAAAGGGAGAATCCAAATGAGAAAGGAAAAAGTAAAATTGTCTCTATTTTGAAATGACATGATCCTATATACAGAAAATACGAAAGACTCCACACACACATACACACACAAAACATCTGTGAGAAATAAAAAGCAAACTCAGTAAATTTGTAGGACACAAAATCAATATAATAACTCAGTGTAATTTTATATGCTAATAATGATTTATCAGAAAAAGAAATTGAGAAAATGATCTCATTTATAATAACATCAAAAAGAATAAAATATCTAGGACTCAATTTAACCAAGGAGTTGAAACACCTGTATATTAAAAACTATAAAATACCGATGAAAGAAACTGAAGAGGACACAAAGACATGGAACTATATTTTGTGCTTATAAGTTAGAAGAATTAAAATTTTTTTTTTTGAAATGTACATTGTACTCAAAGCGATGTACAAATTCAATGCAATTCCTATTAAAATTCCAATGGCATTTTCCACAGAAATAAGAAAAAAAATGCTAAAATTTTTATAGAAACACAAAAGTTCCTGAATATCCAAAGCAACCTTCAGAAAGAATAGCAAAGCTGGAGGCATCACACATTCTGATTTCAAACTATATTACAAAGCTATACAAAACAAAACAGATGGTATTGGCATAAAAAAAAAAAGACACATAAATCAGTGGAACAAAACAAAGACCCCACAAATAGATGGTCAATTAATTGACAACAAATGAGTCAAGAATATTCAATGGGCAAAGATCGTCTGTTCAATACAATAAATGGTGCTGGATAAACTGGACAGCCACGTGCAAAAGAATGACATTGGACTCCAATCTGACAGTATTCACAAAAGTCAACCGCAAATGGATTAAGACTTGGACATATGACCTGAAACCATAAGTATTCTAGAAGAACACTAAGGTGGTAAGCTCCTTGACATCAGTCTTGGCAGTCACTATTTGGTTTTGACATCAAAAGCAAGGAAACAGAGTATACATAAGTGGGACTATGTTAAATAAAAAAGCTTCTGCACAGCTAAGGAAACCATCAACAAAATGAAAATGCAATCCATACAATGGGAGACAACGTTGGTAAGTCATATATCTGATAAGGAGTTAATATGCAAAATATATAGGGAACTCATATAACTTACGCAAAACACAAGCAATCCAATTTAAAATCTTTTTTTTCCTTTATTGATTTTAGAGGGAGAGGAAGGAAGAGGGAGAGAGAGATAGAAACATGGATGAGAGAGAAGATGTATTGGCCACTTCCTGCACGCTCCCCACTGGGGATTGGGCCCACAACCTGGGCATGTGTCCTGACCAGGAATCAAACTGGTGACCTCTTGGTGCATGGTCGATACTCAACCACTGACCCACACCGGCCGGACAGCAATCCAATTTTACAAGTGCACAGAGGAACTGAATAGACATTTTTCCAAAGAAGACATATAAATGGCCATCAAGAAAAGGTGCCCAACAGCACTAATTATCAGGGAAATGCAAATCAGAATCTCAAAGGACTATCACCTCACACCTGTTAGAACAGCTACTATCAAAAAGGCAAGATATAATAAGTGCTGGTGAGGATGTGAGGAAAAGGGAAGCCTTGTACACAGTTGGTGGGAATGTACACTGGGGCAGCCACTGTGGAAAACGGTATGAAGAGTGTTCAGTAATCAAAAGTAGCACCACCATATGATACATCTGGAAACCTATGCAAAGGAAATGACCCCGGGATCTCAAAGAGACATTTGCACTCCCATGTTCAGTGCAGCATTACTCACAGAGCCAAGATATGGAAACACCTGAGGGTCTGTGTAATGAACAGACGAAGGTGATGTGAGATAGATGTACAGGCATGGGCAGAAGTAGGCTTACAGTAAAACAGTAAATAATTAATAAATAATAACCCAAGAATAAACTTTTGAAAACTTCCAACTGTAAACCTACTTTTGCCCACATGTGTGTGTGTGTGTGTGTGTGTGTGTGTGTGTGTGTGTATTTCCATGAGAATTAGAAGGACATCTTTCCATTTGCAGATGGACTTTGAGGGCATTTGCTAAGTGAAATGAGTCAGACTGAGGATAGTAAACACTATATGATGTCACTTCTTCATGGAAAACTGTAAAGATCAAAACTCACACAAATAGAGAGCAGAATGGTGGTTACCAGGTGCTGGTGGATGGGGGAATTGGGGAGACACTGGTCAAAGAGTGCAAACTTGCAATTAGAGATGAATAAGTTCTGGGGATCGAAAGCAAAACATAGTGATTACAGTTAAATATCCTGTATTATGTACTTGAACGTTCCTAAGTGAGTAGATCTTAAATGTTCTTACCATAGAAAAGAAATAGTTATTATAGGATGTGATACAGGTGGTAGTTATGGTAGTGGTCATTTTCTCAAATAGATAAATGTGTCAAATCATCACATTGTATACTTTATCTTTTTTTCCTACTTTTTATTGATTTCCAGAGACAGAAGAAGGAAGAGGGAGAGGCAGAAACATGGATGAGAGGAAACATTGATTGGCCGCCTCCTGCATGGCCCCATTGGGCACTGGGCACATTACCTGGGCACGGGCCCTGACCAGGAATGGAACTGGCACCCTCTTGGTGCATGGGTCATCACTCAATCACTGAGTCACACCGGCCGGGCAACACATTGTATACTTTAAATTACACAGTGTTACATGCCAGTTAGATCTCAATGAGCGGATGGGGACTGGGTGGAGGTCAGTGGGAGTTGGGTTCTTCATTAGACAAAACAAGCTGGCAAAGATGGGGGGAAATCAGACCCCGGCAGACTGGCTTCAGCTGAAGTTAAACCCTCCCTCTCTGGGGGCAAGGTCCACCCTAGAGTGTGAGTGAGGTAGGCAAGGTCACATCCTTGTTAATGACCTAACCAGGTCAGGCCCCCATCACCATAATCCTCTTTGGCCGCCCTCCCTCCACACAGTCACTGGCTCTTTTCCTCACTTTCTCGTGACCCTCTGCTGGGCGACACCTGCAGAGATGGCAGAAGAAGCCCTGAAGGAAAGGGTTCACCTCTCCCTGCTGTCCCATTTCTAACAGTTGGAAAAACCTTCCTTTCCTTCGAGAAGATGAGACCTCACATGTGATGTCCTGTTTTTAGGACCACCTTGGTGGCACTGTCTCAGGGAAGGGGACTCTCAAGGGGCCATTTTATAGGAAAATACCTAAAAAGAAAAAGGAGTTAAGATTAGTGAGCAAGGCAAGAAGTGAAAACAGGCCTCAGAAACTTAAAGGCTCCTCTCCTCTGAGGTCTGAGAGGCGGGACACTTCCCCGGGTGCTGGGAGGCACAGCCTGCTGCGGGCTCAACCTGAGGACAGCGGTAGGTCAGGGGCTTCTGGGACCAGCGTCAGAGCCTGTCACCAATTCTGCAGGAAAAGGGAGCCCCAGTGGGGGAAGGGAGCTCCAGGGAGTAGGAGCTGTGAGCACCTGGAAGAAGCAGCTGAGGAGCCTCCGTTCCAGTGGAACCAGGAAGGGCAGCGGGCCTGGGAGTAGCTCCACACGCCCTGTGTAGGGCTGCTGGGTTCACACAGTGGTGGGAGCAGCAGTGAGCACCTCCTCCGGCCTGGGTGCCCAGGCTCCTGCTCAGGGTCGGCCCTCTCCCCCCTCCTCCCCTGACCAGGAAGGAGGGGTCTGCTGGCTGCCCTCAGGCCCACAGGGCCTTGCTCAAGAAGGGACAACTGCAGTCTCTGCTCACCCTTGCCCGAGCCGCCCACCAGGAATGGCATGCTAACCCTGTGGGCGTGATCAGCTACACCTCGGGTAATTCAGCCTCTTCCTGAAAGTTCTGAGAGCAGCGTCCTGGTCAGGGCCAGACATCGTCCCCGCCGAGCTGAGAATCAGCCTCACACAACCCTGGCAGCACCCCGGGTCACATCCCCACTAGGCTGTCACAGCCTCGTCCTCGGTGCACTCAGGGTGATTTCGGGGAACGCGCTCTCTTTGAAACAGGAGAGAGAACACTGTCTGTTTCTGACAAAGAAGGAAGCAGAGGCCTCGAAGCGCAGAGGTTCACACCAAGCCACACACTGCCCAGGGTCAGGAACCAAAACAGAGTCTAGACTTCCTCTGTCCCTGCAGCGACCTCTTCAGATAAGACTGTGGGAAATGTGGAGATGAAACCACAAGTCAGAGTTGGGAGGGCAGAAATGGGAATTAGGAAACCGGCTTCTGTTCCCTTTTCTGTGCTCAGTGTAGGGAAAGGAGAACATAATTCCCAGTCCTGAGAAAGGAGCTGAAGCCTCCAACTGTGAATGTGGACGGTCCGTGTCTCCATCGGACGGTGCCGCGTCCACTTCTTCGATGTTGAGGTTCTCTTGCTTTTTGGAGCTCAGTCACTTAAGAGGTACATGCGCACGCAGTGTTCTTGTCTTGTTGATGAATTAACCTCTTTATCGTTCTGAAAGGCCCTTCTCTAGCCGGGTGTAAAGATGGTAGCGCTCTGAAGTCTCATTGTCTGACGGTAATACAGCGACTGCGGGTTTCATGTGTCCAATCTGCGCACGGTGTACCTTTTTAACAATATCTTCATCCGAGGTAATTTTTGCATTGAGTTTAGACAGAGTGGAAAGAGAGAGAGAGAGACAAATATCAATGTGAGAGACACATCAATTGGTTGCCTCCCACACACACTCTGACTAGATTGAACCTGGAACCCAGGACCTGCCATTGACCGAGAATCAAACACGAGACCCTTGGGTTCACACCTGGTCTCTGATGGATGAGCCAAACCTGCCAGGACTGTGTGCTTGTGTTTATTTAATCCTCACCTGAGGATATTTTTCCATTTCTCTTTAGAGACAGTGTGAGGGAGACAGAGACAGAGAGAAACATCGATGTGAGAGACACACATGGGTTGGTTGCCTCCCACACGACCCCAGCCAGGGCCGGGAATCAAACCTACAACCCAAGTATGTGCCCTTGACCAGAATCGAATCCGAGACTCTCTGGTCAGCAGGCCAATGCTCTCTCTGCTGAGCCAAACACGTCAGGGCTGTGTCCTTATATTTAAAATGTCATTTCCTTTAAAAAGCATACAGTTGGGTCTTGCTTTTTTACCCAAACTGACTGTCTTATAATTGGAGCATTAAGACAATTTACATCTAATATGAGTATTGATACGGTTGTGTTGAAATTCACCCTCTTGCTACTTGTTTGTATTTGTCCAATCTGTCCTTTATTTTCCTTTTTTTCTGCATTTTTTTTTTTTTGGTGATTTTCTACAATTTCATTTTATTTCAATTGTTGCTTGATTAGCTGTAGCTCCATTTATTTTCTCAGTGGGTGCTCCACAATTCTCAATGTGCACCTTTAACTCATCCTGCCACCTGCAGTGGATGTTCTATCACGTCACGAGGACGGAAAGACTCTGACATGGCACCATCACTTCCTCCTCCACCCTCTGCATCACTGTGTTCTACATTGTACATTTCCTAAGCTATCAGCTCAGCTGTATATTGTTGTTGTTGTTGTTGTTTGCTTTCAAGAGTTGACTGCCTTTTTCAGTCATTTTTAAATGATTAACAGGATCTTTTCTGTTTATGCTCCTATTGACTATGTTTGACCACTCGTTCCTTAGTGGAGGTGCCAGTTGTCACCCAGTTTCACTGTCTGCACACCTGACCATCTCTGGAACAGTCCTGAGCAGCCTGTTGTTCAATGCCTGCAAACAGGATATACACAAACAAGTCTTAAAATACAAAAATATTAAAAAATACCAAGTGTCTTTTAGGACCACAGTAGTATGAAACTAGAGAAGTCACCAACAGGAGGAAAACTCACAAAAACAAGGAAATTAAACAATGCATTCCTGAGCAACCAATGGGACAGGGAAGAAGTCAAAAGGGAAATAAATAAAAAATCTGAAACAAACAAAAACGGAAACACAACACACAAGCACGTGTGGAAGCAGCAGGAGCAATTTTAAGAGGGAGGTTAAAGCCACAGATGCTACATTGAGAAAGAAGAAAGATCTTAAATAAACTACTTAACTTTGCAGTGAGGAACCAGAAAAAAAAGAACAAAATAGGCACAAAGTTAGCAGAGAAAAGAACTAGGGATCAGAAAAACAGTAGAAAAGATCAACAAAACTAAGAGCTGTTTTTTGAAGAGATAAACAAAATGTACACACTTTTAGCTAGAATAAACTTAAAGAGAGGAGGTTCAGATGCATAAAATCATAAATGAAAGAGGAGATGTTACAACTTATATCACAAAATACAAAGGCTCATAAGAGTCTTCCATGAGCAATCATGGGCCAACAAGTGGAAAAACCAGAGGAAGCAGATAAAATCCGTAGAAATGTACAACCTACCAAGACTGAATCATAAGGAAATAAAAACTCTGAACAGACCAACAAGGAGGAAGGAGATTGAAGCAGGAACCAGAGATCCCCCAACGAAGAAAAGCCCACCCCATACAGTTTCCCCAGTGAATTCTAGCAAACATTTGAAGAACAATTCATACCCATCCTTCACAGACTCTTCCAACAATTGAAGAGGAAGAAACACTTCCACACTCATTTTATGAGGCCAGAATAACCACGATATCAAAAGCAGACAAGGGCACTACAAGAGAAGAGCGCTGCAGGCCAAGCCCCCTGATGAATGTGAAAGCAAAAATCCTCGACGAAATATCAGCAACCTGAGCTGGGCAGCACATTAAAAGGATCACAGGCCACACTCAAGTGGGATTTACACAAGGGTGCACCTCCTTTTATTAGAGCAAATCTGCACCTTGCTGTGGTGGATATCTGTTAGATCGGACAAGCTCTCAAGGTCTTGGTGGTTCTTATAAATGCATTCTTGTTCAATGTGAAAACTAAGCACAATATTTGGCAGGGGCGGCTCTAAGCAGGATGACCTTGACAGGAACCCAACCCAATCCCAACTATTGCCAAACGCAAAGGAGAAATCAATGTGTAATTCACCGAATCACATATAAAAGCACTGGCCAAGGCTCCCTTTGAGGAGACAGAGATTTGGATATGAATGCCCCACGTGCTGCCCTTGCTGGAGGAAATAAAACTACCTTGCAACAACCACACCTTGTTCTTGAATAGAGCATCCCAAACGCTGAACCCCTGGAGTTCAGTAACATCATGACGCTTTAGTCAAAAAGAGTCCAAGGCCAAGACAGATTCACAGATCCAGGATGTAAGGTTTTGGTGAGTTTATGACAGCTAGTGCAGATGTCAACAAAACAGAAGTTTCCTGCTGTGGCTGAGGAACATTCTTCCATTTGCACCAGGGGAAGGAAACGCTATCGAGCAAGTTACCAAAGTGGCCCCATTTAGGATGAGTTTGGCCTGGTAGCCCAACTCTTGTCAAGGAACAATTCACTTGTTACCCCTTGCTATGTTACCCCCAATTTGAGAGAGAGGGCGGTGTAGGGTGTTAAAGAACACAAACTTATTTCCAAAACAGCGGCCTCTCATTTTACCTGCTCCGCTGGGTGCCCAGGTGAGGGGGAGCTCCGTGTAACTGCAGCACGTGCGGCCCGGTGTGTGTTAGTAAGAGGTACAAGGTTCTGCATCTGCTAGCCTTTCCCTGCAGAAATGTTCAGACGTAGTATTTGCCATGGCCTTGGTCACTGACCCAGCACTTGTGAGTGCCCAGCGAGGAGCCCACATGGCAATGACCTTGAGACTCCAGCTCTGAGCAGCAGACAAGTCGCTGACCTCAAGCAGCACGAGAAGCCACCAGAACATGAACCACAAAAGTTCAAGTGCAAGCCAACCTCACACACAGCCCCTGAACGACCGAGGGAGAGGAGGCCGGAAGCTGCAAAACAAGAAGCACAGCACAAAACCCCTTTCTCAGCGAGCGCCAGGAGACGCTGAGACAGGAAAAACCAGGACGAAACAGAAACGGAAAGCGCTCGAACAGCTGCACTGACCAGCAGCAGCCAGCACACAGCGAGGAAGAGCCAGTGGAGAAAATGCAGAGGCAGAGGCCCTTTCCTTGCAGCGAGCAGATGTGAAGGGGGCTTTCACACAGTCATGGAAAACACACTGGTTCCAGCAGTAAGCACAAAGACCTCCTCGTGTTAATAAGCCTGAGCATCCTTTGGTCCACACCTGATGTTTGTCTCTCATTTATGCACTATTCCGAATATGGGGACATTTTTGAAATGTTTGCTAACTTGACTTTTTCTACCTTTCTGTATAAAGTGGCAAGGAGGGAGAGTAAGGTGTTTTGTGATTTTTTAAACCAAAGCTAAATGGTCTACAAGAAACATGTCATTGTCCTCCACTAAGGGACAGGCTCTCATGTACCCAAACCAGAGAATCTTAAGACATGGGGGTGGGGGGAGAGCAAAGAGAGCAGAGTGATCCACTGAGACAGAAGTCTGTGTCCTGGTTCTCGTGCTCTGCAGCGTGTCCAGTGAAATTTCCAAAACTAAATGAAAGAAAGAAATAGCTGAATATAAATCATTGTGCATAAATACCAGTCTAAAAAATAAAACAGTAAAAACGCTGGGTTTGGGCTCTCAGAGTCGCAGGTAGACTAGAAACAGTGCACAATTTCACAGGAATGAGGACAGAAAAGGCTGAGGGGAGAGGAAAGGGCACGCTCAGAAACAGGAGGACTTGGAAGCCTCTGTCCTGTGTAATTATAGTTTGGACCAAATTTCACCAGGTCACCAAGGAGTAGGGACACTCACGGACATATGACTGACAAATTATACACTGAAGGCCCTGGACATATCGGATATTGGGGTGTTATTCAATAAATAAACTCTATTAGAAATCCCAGAGACTTTTCCCATATGTACTTCTATTTATAAGTTGCAGAATTTCCTAGTATTTTGTTGAGGACTTTTATGTCTGTATTCATACAGGATACTGGTTCGTAGTTTCCTTTTCCTGCAATGTCTTTGAAGGATAATGACCTCATCGAATGCGTTGTGAAGTTCTTCCTCATGTCCTATTTTTTTTAAAGTGTTAGCAAAGTATTGGTGTTAATTCTTCTTCTTTTTTAAATATATTTTTATTGATTTTTTTTTAGAGAGAGAGGAAGGGGGAGAGAGATAGAAACGTGGATGTGAGAGAAGCATCCATGGGCTGCCTCCTGCACGCCCCCTCCTGGGGATCGAGCCAGAGATCCCGCATGTGCCCTGAGCGGGAAGGGAAACAGGTCCTCTCTGTCCATGGGACGACGCTCAGTCCACTGAGCCACACCGGCCTGGCGGTGTTAATCCTTCTGTAAATGTTTAGTAGAACTCACCAGTGAAGCCACCTGGCACTGCGCTTTTCCTTGGGGGTAGTTTGTTTGTTTTAATTACTCATTTACCCTCTTTGCTTGGAGGGATGAGCGGATTCCGTTTCCGCCAGAGGCACTCTCCGTGGTGCGTGTTCTCCTGGGGACCTGGTGTGCAGCAGGGAGCGGAGAGAGGAGAGGACATGCGGCTCCTGCCTGTGAGCTCACAGCCTCCAGCTGCGACGCCGGCAGAACCCGCCTTGGCTCCACGCCAACGCCATGCCCTTGGCGCCGAGCTCAGCAGAGCGCCAGTGTCTGCCCAACGCAGGACGTGGCCGTGGTCAGTCTTCGCCCCAGAACTCTCAACTGGGTTGGCACAGGCTTTGTCAGATCTGAGGAGCTCTTTGTCCACCAGCTCCCTCTTCTCGTTCCTTTTTTTTTTTTTTTTTTTGGTTAATCCTCACCCGAGGATATTTTTCCATTGACTTTTAGATACAGTGGAACGGAGGGAGGGAGAGAAACTCATCCATGTGAGAGAGACACATCGTTCGGTTGCCGCCTGCATGACCCAGATCGGAGGCCAGGGATCCAACCTGCAACCCAGGTACACGTCTCTGACTGGGAATTAAACCCTCAACCTTTAGGTCCAGAGGCCGATGCTCTAACCACTGAGCCAAACCTGCCGGGGCATTCTCTTTCCTTTCCAAATGTCAGCTGTGCAGCGAGGTCTGAGGCTTCCTCTGCTCACAGGAGCTGTGGTGCGCTGTGGCCGGGAGCCTGGAGGGGCGGGTGCAGGGGTGGCAGGGCTGCCATGGGGCCCAGGTTGCTGGGCCGGTTGCTCCCTTGGGTGCCTTCAGGAAGGCTAAACACCTGGGTGGAAGGTGGGCGAGGCCACGCTGCTGGGCACCCTGGTCAGCTCCGCCTGCTGCTCGCCAGGTTCCCGCAGAGGCCACGACCCACAGTGCAGGTCTCAAAATGCAGGTGACCCGGCAAGAAAGGAATGGAGGAGCTGAGCAGACACCAAAGCTTCATTCCTCAGGAATGCTGCAGCTTCACACAGTTTTAATGACACAGAAAACGGAGCACGATCAACTTTGCAAAGGCCCGAATTCACTTGGTAAGTTTTTAAGTTTCCTTTGCAAATACACAGTTTTAAAATAAATCTGTGTACGTTGAAAACATCTTTAAACCGTTTTAGTAGTTTCCATGCTTCATTCTGCTCTTGAGAAACAGCATAATGGCGGGTAGTTTTTAGTAGAAAATGGATTCATGGAAAAGGAGAAACCAACCATTTTTATTTTGAGCATTTTTTAAAAATTTGGACACTGTCTTAGTCCGTTGGGGCTTCTAAAAAATAGCACAGACGAGGTGACTTAGCAACAACAGAAACGTGTGTCTCACGGTCTGGAGGCGGATGTCCAGCATGCGGGGGCAGCCCAGTGAGGTTCTGGGGAGGGCTCTCCTGGGGTTGCAGACTGACAGCTTCCCGCTGTGTCCGCAGTGGTGGGAGGGACCAGCCAGCTCTCTGGCCCTTTATAAGGGCACAGATCATGATCATGAGGGACTCCCAATGGCACACCTCCTAACACCATCCCCTTGGGCAGTAGGTTTTCAAGGTTTGAATGTTGGGTGGACACAACATCCAGACCACAGCAGACACTGACCCACCTCAGTAGTTTTCTAGTTCTCACCAAGGGCAGGTCTCTCCCTTTGTGATGCTTGTAGATTTGTATTGTCATCATGAAAGAGATGTCAGGGTCATACATATCACTGTTGACTTCTGATACATCGGATTATTTACTACAACAATGATCTTCTACCAAAAAGATGAATGAAACAATACTGAAGGTAACAGTTTCCAATTTTCTGGCAGGCATTAGAGTTTCTGTCTTTCCAAAATGAAGATTTTGGGAAAATCACATGTAATGTCTAATATCTAGGTTCTTATGGAACACACACACACACACACACACACACACACACACACACACACACACACAACAAAGCTCCTCTCTGTTCTTGGAGAACCGAGGGAGGGGTCGGTGCTTTGGCAGAAGCTGCAGAGCACCGAGGTGAGGCCGGGGTGGCCGAAAGTTCTTCAAGGCCACACCATTGGAAAACCAGATGACAGCCTTAGGTTGTGTAAGCAATAAATACATTAGTTAATAAATTAATAAATAAATCGGGATTTCCTTCCTTCTCTTTCTGAATGTGACAGAACACTTGAAAGGAAACCATTGCCTTATACCAGCCATGCAGAGGATGGGACTCCATGGGTGGCTTTGAGGTCAAATGCAGTGAAGGGCCCAGGGAGGCTCAGGGTGGGCTGCTGGGTTAGGGTGGACCGCAGGGGGTCAGGCTCCGTGAAGCATGGGTGGAAAAGATGTTCACTGTTAATTCGCTTTTAGCATCCTCAGCAGTCAATCAGGGTCCACGCAGGGGTTCTGAGCCTGGGAGGGGTTCCTTTGACCTCTGAGGGGTCCAGGGAGGTGCCAATGGTTCTCAATATTTTATGATGAAAACAACGTCAAGAGGTATGAGGGATAATTATTAACTTCCTTTGATTTGAAGAGGAAAATAGTCTACTGAGAGTTCAGTGAGTTTTTAAGAACAAAATCAGAATTGGGACTTATTTTTCCTTACTGGCCCTTCTGGGCATGTTCCACAATCCAAGCTTTCCATCCAGTTTAAACTGTTTCTCTCACCTGTTTATTCATTTTACACTACATATATGTCCTGGGCTCTCATGACTTAATTCTCTGAGAATATGGTGACATCACTCTGCTAAGACAAATATTTTCATCAGTTCCAAAAGTAAATGGCATAGTTTAAAATATTTTATACATTTTAAATTTATCTTTATTGTAGAAACTATTACAGATGTCCCCCTCTTTTCACCCATCAATCCCCTCCACCCTATGACTATTCTGTAATGACCAATTTGTACTTCTTAACCCCTTCACCTTTTCCCCCCATTCTGCCATCCCCCCAACCCCTATCCCATCTGGCAACCAACACAAAGTTCTCTGTATCTATGAGTCAGTTTCTGTTCTGCTTGCTCATTTTGTTTGTAGATTCAGTTGTTGATAGATATGTATTTATTGCCATTTTATTGTTCATATTTTTTTATCATCTTCTTCAAGAAGACCCTTTAATATTTCATATAATACTGGTTTGGTGGTGATGAACTTTATTCGCATCATGAGAGGTGCCAGAAGGAGAAGAAAGAGAGCAAGAAATTGAAAACCTATTTAAAAAATACATCAAAAAAGTTCCTAACCTGGTAAAGGAAACAGACATACAAGTTCAGGAAGTACAGAGAATCCCAAAGAAGATGAACTCAAGGAGACCCACACCAAGACACAGCATAATTAAAATGTCAAAGGTTAAAGAAAAAGAGAATTTTAAAAGCAGCAAGAGAGCAGCAGTTAGTTACCTACAAGGGAGCTCCCATAAGACTGTCTGTTGGTTTCTGAAAAGAAACATTGGAGTTCAGAACGGAGTAGCAAGAAAATTTCAAAGTGATGAAAAGCAAGGACCTACAACCAAGATTACTCTATCCTGCTAAGCTATCATTTAGAATAGATGGACATATAAAGAGCTTCCCAGACAAGAAAAAGCTAAAGGAGTTCATCACCACCAAACCAGTATGATAAAATAGTATGTATTTTTTAATTAAGACATTTTGTGATGGAGTTGATGAGAGTATAATGCCATGATCATGGCCATGTTGAATTAACTAACTTCCAGGAGCATTTTGAATTGTACCTTCCTAAATGTCCCTGCATGGGTCTCGCTTTGACTAAGATTCTATGTTAGGTCTAAAAAGATACATGCACATGCCCAGGTTGTGGGCCCGATTCCCAGTGCAGGATGTGCAGGAGGCAGCCGATTGATGTTCTCTCATTGATGTTTCTATATCTCTCTCCCTCTCACTTCCTCTCCTCTAAAGTCAATAAAGAAAAAAACTTTTTTTTAATTTTTTAATTAAAAAAAAAAAGATACATGGGCCTCAAGGATCAAGTTCTATGATGAAGAAACATCTTTGCAAAATAAGATTTTAAAAATCTCCACGTTATCAAAGCTGCAACACTAAGTTTACCAGAACTTTAGCTCTGGAGAGCTCGTGAATTTTTAGTACACTTCACAATACAAAGATGACCATAGTCGCTGTCTGTTTAAATTGCTGAGATTTTCAAGATTTTGGCATTTGCTTACTCACAGCAAGTTCTCAGACAGCTGCCATAATAGGATAACGATTGCACAAAAGAATGGCATGAAATTCCCATCAAGGGTCAATGGTCTTGGGAAGAAGAGTCAAGTTTGGGTGCTTGATGCTTATTACTGTGAAAATATAATAATGATAATGGCAGGTGTTTATATAAAATGCAAAGAGAGGCACCAAATGTCCTATCACATCCCCACTCTGATTCTCAGAATGTGCTGTCAATCATTTGAAGCATACCTTATTAGAGCGGTTTACAGGTTTTTCCTCGTAGTCAATAGCATTTCTTTAGTGATTTTCTTTTTCGGATCCTTTGATCCTGATTCTTTCACCTTTGCCCCCTTTATACAACACAGTGTCTGGCATGTCAAATATGAGATCAACAAATGTGTAGTAAATGAATGGTGACGTTGACTTTCCCACACCCCCTCTATATACTAGGTTCCTATTTATCATACTTCTGACCATTGTCTGAATTTTCTAGCACCAGTATCTTCGTATAAAATAGCTGCAATCCACCATTCCAACCAGTAAGTGTTCTTTCAGACTGTGGCTTAAAAGACTTTTACCCCCTGGCTTCAAGGTTAGACCCTATGACCTCACTTATGTAAACTGGGTGGTTTGATACTATAAATCAATTTATGTTTAATAACCAGTATAAAACAGCATCAGACCCTATAAAAAGAACTTCCTTGATTTGCAGTATACCAAGTAAAACTATTAGAATTGACCAACACAGGGGGAGCCTACGCCCATACTGTGTCCTCCATCTCGCTTTGCAGCGCCATTGTTCTGTGTTCACTGCTCCAGCCCTCAATGTGTGATCAGTTGAAAGTAGAGGCACTGTAGCCCTGCCCCAACTGCCACCAGAATCCACCCCGACGGTGCTCCAGACCCCTGAGTCCCACAGGGCTGCTCTGTCCAATGCAGAGCAGGGCAGCCAGCATATGTGGTTTGGGGAGCCCATCAAAGTCAGGTCCTTGGAGTTGGTCTTCCAGGTCCTCTGTGGACCAGCAGTGCCTGTCTGTCCCCTGTAAGCAGGAACATTCTAGAAGCAGAGCCTTGAGAAGGGCCCTGGGGAGTAGGGCTGGGCAGGTGCACCTTCCATGAGTGCTGGGGGCAGGGTGGGTGCCCCATAGGAACTTTCCTGGGTCACAGGGGCTGTTTCTGAACCTGGGGGTGGGGAGGTTAGTCTCTGCCTGCATGGCCTCTTCCTCTGAATATTGCTTATTTTGACAAATCAGAGAAAGGAAGAGGGAGGGGCCGGCAGCCAGCAGGCTCTGACAGAAAGCCACAGAGGGGACACAGCACACCCTGCCCTCAGGTCCTGGGTCCAGTTTGCAGCAGTTTCCTTCCAGCCCAGGACCTGTTCCTGTGTGCCCAGAGTGTGGGGTGCTGGGCTCGGCACCCCCTTTCTCCTTCGTTCCCAGGCGCCTCCAGGGGGCTCCTGTGTAACTGCGTCCGCCCGGCTCCCTCCGCGCCCGCCGCGCGCACCTTCCCGGGGCCGCCGAGACCTTCCCGGGGCCGCCGAGACCTTCCCGGGGCCGCCCAGACCTTCCCCGGGCCGCCCTGCACCTTCCCGGCACCGCCCAGACCTTCCCGTCGCCGCCCAGACCTTCCCGGGGCCGCCCAGCACCTGGCTCTCAGCTCCTCCCCAGGTAAGGGGACGCCAGGGAGGGTCCAGGCACCACGGGAGGCTGAGATCCCGCAGCCTAGTCACCGCCACGGATTGCTGGTGTGATCACACAGGTTACCCTACTTCTGGGCTCGTCCGTCAGGGAGAAGGGACCATGATGGTGGCGTAGGGGCCACAGCGGGCGATAGTGGGGGAAACAGGAGTGGATGCCACCCGCCCCGAGCCCTCAGCGCAGAGCTCCGGGCTTTCCAGCTGGTTGCCTCCAGCTTAGCCCCTTGGATCCTCATGGGGACTCACAGGGTTTCAGGAAGCTGCAGGAGTTTGCTCATCCCACTGGACAGGTGAGAAAACGGAACCTCCCCAGGTGCCCGGCTAGGTGCGGGCATGCTTCTCAGTTTACCCTCTTAAGTCTTAACCCCACCCACAGTGAGCCACCCTTTCCACAGGAGACCCCTGAGTACACATTGTCTCCTGGTCTTGACCTTCGGGAAACCACCCCGTTCTCCCCAAACACCCCACACCTTTCCCCCGACACATGTAGGACTCAGCTGTATGGCAAACACACGCACGTTCAGGGCACGAGAACAATCCCTGTGTCGGCTAAACCGTGTGTGAGAGACTGTCCAGAAATCACAAAGAACTAAACTACCAACAGGGGACTGGGTACAGGAAATGTGGGGACCGTGGCAGATGAGTGAAGGAGACACTGACGAACAAGAGGACGAGAAATAGTTTGAGTTTCCTAAACAGCATGAGGGAGCTGCTTGCTCGTGGTTTGTTCAAATAAGGTATGGTCACGATAAACTCGGGCTCACGTCATTTAAAATCCAAAGGTGCATTATGTTCATGTCCTTCCATCCCCTGCCTGAACCAGACCCTCCTCCTGTCCCCTCAACGCTGGTATAACCGCTGCTTGCACACTGCCTGCCCCTCTCCGGGTACCTGGCCCCATGTTGGCGGAGGTTAGTAGAAGTGTCCTTTCAGAGAAGGACCGGCCTCCCTCTGGATCCTCCACTGTGGCCTGCTCCCAGACTGACATGCCCACATTCCTGAGAGTCTGCATCTCCATCAGTATCCTTTCTGACTCTCCAGGACACGTTTTTATTTGTTAATATCTGCCTAAAAGCCCATTCCTCTGTGGGACACACGTCACCCCAGCCGCCTGACATTCAGAAGACGGTCCAGGAGAACTACTGCACTGCATCTCCCCTCGTGTAGCCAGGTTGGATTGGCTTTCTGTGACAGCACTGCTCCATGTGGGTCACACTGATCACCTGGCCAGTGAAACACCAGATGGTTTCACACTGAAGGGCTTCTAGTCGAGCATCTGCTGCCCCCTGCAGGTCTCTTCCGGAATAATCTGTTCTTGGAGAAACAGGCTCTCAAGCTTTTGCCTGGGCTGGTTTCAGGGCCAGCTCCCTCCTGTCAGCCTGTTTATGTCCTGACCATGGGATGTCCACATTGTATGTGGGGTCCAAGAGGCTGTGGACTCATTTGGAATAATCTCCTTTCCCCCTGTGGCATCAAGGAGAACCCGCAGGGAAAGGAGTCCGTTTTCGGTCCTAGCTCCATGGCAATTGTGTGACCATGGTGGTTCATTTGTTGACACTTTTCTACTGTTTTAATCAAAATTTTAAGACCTACTTTAAATGAGAACATTTAAAACAATGGAGATGGCCCTGCCCAGTTTGGCTCACCGGTTTGAGCGTCAGCCCAGGGACTAATGAGTTGCGAGATGGATTCCTGTCAAAGGCATGTGCCTGAGTTAAGGTTCGTCCTCGGTCATGTGGGAGGCAACCAGTCGATGTGGCTCTATCACATCGATGTTTCTCTCTGTCTCTCTCTCTCCCTCCCTCCCTCCCACTCTATCTGATGATAAGTAGATAAATATCCTTGGGTGAAGATTAAAAAATAAAAAAATAAAAATAAAACAATGGAGATGACAGGACTCAGAAAAGTATACAGGCTGCTCAGAGGATTATTACGGAGATGAATTTCAACATCACCATGGTCACCACTGTCGATATCGTCCTACCCACATCGATAGATTGATACTAACATATTCCTGAGGTTTCCAAAGCTGACAGAAAGCCATCTAAAGTAGGAAAGTGCTGGAGAATTGCAGGAGTTTTAGGAAGAGCCAGAGAGTAATTCCCACCGTCAAGGACAGTGTATGGGAGAGAGTGATGAGGGGATGCTCATCTCAGGGCTGAAAGAAAGAAAGGGAGGGAGGAGGGAAGGGGAGGAAAGGTCAAAAGAAATGAGGGAAGGAAGGAAGGAAGGAAGGAAGGAAGGAAGGAAGGAAGGAAGGAAGGAAAGAAGGAAGGAAGGAAGGAAGGAAAGAAGGAAGGAAAAAAGGAAAGAAGTTGTCTTAGTATATTCTGATAATGTGAAAGTGGATAGTTTTCCCAAAGAGGGCCAAAAAAAATTAAATTAATAGAAAAATGAGCAAACATTATTTCTATATATCAGAAGCAACCAGAGTAGCAAAGAAACTATGAAAATCCTTTTTTAATTCAGTGGTTATCAGTAAAAGGCGAGTGTAAATCAATGAAGACATCGTCCTGTATGCCCATGAGGGTGACTAGAAGTTAAAAGTAGACTATCCCCAAGTGCAAGTGCAGTTTCAGGGAATTCTCTCACGTGGCTGGTGTCGGCGAGAATTAGCACAGTGCTCCTGAGGTCATCTCTGGCAGTATCTAGTGCGATGGGCTGTCTGTCCCAGAGCGATGGTGGCAGGTGATCACAGAGCTATGCAGGATGTGGGTTAGTTTGCAGCACATGCTTTGAAACAAGGACATAAGCAAGTGATTTGTTTTAAAATATTTCCTGCAAACTGAGAACAAAACCATCATGCATTGTGTTAGCACAGCCTGGTTGGCTTCAAGCTGTTGTTGGCGTTTGCAAGTATCATGTGCGTGCGGACATTAGCAGTGAAAACGGCTCCTCCGTGGAGAATGTGTGCTTATTAGGAGTCGGAACTGCAGGTGCTCTCAGGCCTTACCAACTCCCATGTGGACACTGGCTTCTTATTCTTTTCCTGTGTCTATTCCAGAAGAGAATGGAAGGACTTCCAAAGACCGGATATGGAACTATGGCTGAAGGTAAGACAGCCTCCAAGTCCTCTAGAGGCACCGGCCCCTCCCCACACGCAGGGACAGAAGCAGTGACTTTAAACTGAAGAAGAGAAGACAGTGCTCACTTGCTGTTTACCTGCCCCCGCACCATCTCAGCCCCACCCAACCCCACAGCTCGATGCTCTCTGAGCACATGGTGTGGGAGATGTGCAAATGAAACCAAGTCCGAAGCGAGATTTTGCCCTGACAACTTTAGCTCAGCAGTTAGAGCATCGACCACAGACTGAAGGGTCTTGGGTTCCATTCCCAGACAAGGGCATGTACTTGGGTTGCAGGTTAGATCCCTGGCCCCTGTCGGGGTGTGTGGGAGGCAACCAATTGACGACGACTCTCTCTCTCTCTCTCTCTCTCTCTCTCTCTCTCTCTCATTTCCTCCCACTCTGAAAATCAATGGAAACATATCCTTCGGTGAAGATTAACAACAACATAAAATGTTGGAGGATTTGAACTGAATTGTGAATAAAATTTCTCTTTCCTTGTTTACTTTGAGCTGCAAAATGGAAAAATTTCCCAGAGAGATTTACTAATAGTGTTTGCTACAAAATATCCCAGAACACTTTAGGAAACAGAGAACCAACACAGAGTAGAGAAATAAAGTGATAGATTTTAGGAGCCGGCAATGACCTTGGAATCCATGTGGGCAACAGGAACTCTAGAACTGCTCCGGTCTCTCCTTCCTTCATCCCTCAAATGTTTTAGCTCTTGGCTCAGGGTCGCCCTCCCCAACACCACTGCTGTTAACGTCCTGTCATCCAAGCAGACACGTGGATGACCTTTCCAACACGTGCACGTCTAGTGGTCTTACACTCCTGTCCTCTTCAGCCACCTATCCCGCTCATCTCCGGGACTTTGCCCTTGACATTAACTGTGACCTTTCTGTCTTCTCAATTTCAAGCACCCTACTCCCCTGTCAAAGAGCAGACCCAGGGACCCTCAGCCGGTCCTTGGTGGGAGGTCCCAGCTGAGACTCCCGCTCCTCCCAAGGTTTAGGTGAAGGTGTTGGGCACCTCTGTACAAGTGTGCCTGGGAATTTGTGGGTGAAAAGGGGGTAGGATTTTCCCATTTGTGACTTCTCATCCTCTGCCTCCTTCTAACCGCACGTTTATTCAGCATGACACTGGCCTAGGCACAATCCCTGGAAACACACAGGAGCCGCTTTTCGTTCAGAAAGACTGTGTCTTCCCTGGTGCCCAGGAGGGGCCTGGAGCATCCCCCTCAGTGCAGCAGTTCTTACTCTGGGCTCTGGGTCCAACGTGGGCTTCCTGTGGGCTGCCTGTGACCCAAGAACCTCCTAAAGTTGTCGGTAAACTTTGTATGTATTTAGATATGACTGTTGGGAGGAAAGTCCATGGCTTTCATGAGATGCCAGGAGGGTCCATGACCGACAAATATGAAGCCTCACTGACTTAACACGAAACACATGTATCTTTACAGACATGGCAGAAGATAACCGGTTTGCACCATCGTCCCCCCTGAGGCTCGTCCTGGTGGGCAGATCCGGCTGCGGGAAAAGTGCCACTGGGAACAGCATCCTCTGCCAGCCCGTGTTTGAGTCCAAGCTGGGGGCCCAGGCTGTGACCAGGAAGTGCCAGGCAGCCAGGGGCACGTGGAACGGGAGGAACATCCTGGTGGTGGACACGCCCCCCATCTTTGAGGCAAAGGCCCAGGGCCAAGAGATGTACGAGGACATCGGGGACTGCTACCGGTTGTCCGCCCCGGGGCCCCACGTGCTGCTGTTTGTGATGCAGCTGGGCCAGTTAACTGCCCAGGACACGGCGGCAGTGAGCAGGGTGAAGGAGGTCTTTGGGGCAGGAGCCATGAGACACGTGGTGGTCGTCTTCACCCACAAGGAGGACTTAGCCGGCGAGTCCTTGGATGAGTACGTACGCAGCACTGACCACCGCAGCCTGCGGAGCCTGGTCCAGGAGTGCGGGCGGAGGTACTGCGGCTTCAACAACCGGGCCACCGCGGAGGAGCAGAGGGGGCAGCTGGAGGCCCTGATGGCGGTGGTCGAGAGCCTGGAGAGGGAGCACCAGGGCGCCTTCTACACAAACGACCTCTACTTCGAAGCCCAGAGTCTGCAGGGGCGCGAGCTCGGCGCCCACGGGGAGGAGCACAGGCGCTACCTGGCCAAGGTGCGAGCGCGCGTGGAGAGGCAAAAGCGAGACCTGAAGGAGCCCGGGAGTAACCTGCTGTCCAATGTGGTCCGCAAAGTCAGAAAGCAACTTTCGTCTGACAGAAGTATGAAACTTCAGCTTTTTTCATTTTAATTTTCATTTGCATGAAATATCTCTTTCCATCCTTTTCCTTTCAGTCTATCTGTGTCTTTCATTCTGAGGTGCGTCTTTTATAGACAACATAGATATGGGTGTGGTTTTCTTATCTGCTCAACTGTCCCATGTCTTTTGATTGGAGCATTTCATCCACAGACATTTAAACAGGTCATTGATAAATATGCATTTATTGCCATTTTGTTATGGAACGGGACCCAGATTTTCCAGGTAAAGGACTATGGGCGTTTGTGTGTGTGTTGGGGGAGAGGCAGGGAAATGAGGGACCGCTCCCCTGGATCTGGATCTGAAACCTCCCAGCAAACTTGCTCTCAGAATAGATTTCTGTTGCTTCCTGTTTCCTGTCTCTGCTGATTTTAGGCTGTGATCTGTTTAAAGGCTGAGTCCCACAAAATCGTACCTGTTTCAGGGGTTTCTGCTCAGAGGACATTTGTACAAATATGTGATTCCTATCACCCTTTACTGAATTCAAAAACAAAATTGAAGCTTTCAGGGGTAGACCTGGGTGAGTGGACAGATGAGCTGAGGGCAGCCGGTGTGTGAAGGGCACTGGAAGGGTAAGAAGCACAGCTCGGTGTGTCCCCCTCCGAACACCCATCACCAACAGCAGCTCTCTGGCCCAAGCTGATTTGTAAACATTCTGTGATTTCCCTTCCCAGTTTATACGAAGCTGTTTTCTAAGCCCTAGACTTAAGGGGTAAAGACATAACTCTTCTTTCAAAAGGAGCGTCTGTCTTTTTAACAGTGATTCAAGTTTGTATTTTATGGCTTCCTATCAGGTGAGTGTACAGAGATGGGAAGAATTCATGGCCCTATCTGCAATCTACCACCCAGATCTGCATGTCCCTCAGCCTTGGCAAATTGTGGCAGCGTTGGAGCTGGCCTTTGGTGGCTTTGCAGTTCACCTCATGGTTTTCCTACTCAAGCTCTCAATGACAGACTGATGCCCTGAGGATCCTTTGTTTGGCTCTTCCCTTGGGATACCATCTAAATAATCATCTGAACTCCCACCCACATTTCCCCTTAACCTCAGCCATCTTGTATCCATTGTCCTAGGCTTCTGGAAATCCCCTACTCTCACCCCAGGATTCTGATGATCAGATGTGGGAACTGTGCCTTGGGGATGGTTTTGGTTCTCCCTTCATTAGCAACAGCTTCACCATGGAGTGTGCGGATGGGGACAACTGCTGATTGTGTGGAAGTCAGAAGGGTGGTTCTGCAAAATATCTCTTCTGTTTAATTGATATTTTTCAAAATCATTCCAATTTACAGGATAGATAGCAGAGGGCACAGTGGGAATGAAGAGACCAGTGAGGAGACAGCTGAGGCTGGATGGTGATGGTAGTTTGGGTTAATGTGATGGTCTTCACAATGGAGAGAAGCGGTCAGATTGGTGGATGGAGCCAAGAAAACTTGCTGATGGGTTGGATCTGGAAAGTAAAGGGAAGAGAGGGATCAAGGAGAATTCCTAGGTCTTTAGTCTGAGGAAGTAGCTGAACGGTGATGATATCTCTGAAAAATGAAATGGAGTGTATAATCATGTCTGTGATATTGTCAGTGTGATTTATGCACCGACTCAAAGCAGTAGACAGGTGGTTGTCAGACAGGGTTCCTCCTGTAGGAATGAGGCTTTTTCAAAGGCTGTGCTGGCAGGGTCTGCCTTCTTGGAGCAACAGGCGCTCAGTTGTCCTCCATGTTCCTGGTTGGTGCTTCACAAACCCTGAAGACTTCAACTTTATAGGCACATTAAAGAGATAATCAGAGAAGACTTGAATACAAATACAGAAAGAGGTATATAGATGATTTGGCATTTAACTTAAGACACAGTGATTTTGAAAACATCGTTCAGGTGACAGGCTATGCTGATCTGTTATTAACTTCCAAGTTCCTAGGAGGTGGGCATGCCTGACCAAGTGAAACGTAGGAAGTATCACTCTACTGATGTTACTCTGGGTGAGTTCTTCTTCTTATTATTTTTTATGTACCAAGGGATTTTATAGTAACTCCAGAGAACTGTCCTTACTTTTGACTATATGTCCTCAACTGTAGTTTAAAATGGGGAAATATTAGTAGATTTCTACACTAAGGTAATACCTTTTTAAAAATATATATTTACTGATTTTTAGAGAGAGAGGAAGGGAGACAGAGATAGAAACATCGATGAGAGAGATGCATCATTGGCAGCCTCGTGCACGCCCCCCACTGGGGATCAACTGTGCAACCCAGGCATGTGCCCGGACTGGGAATCGAAACGGTGATCTCTTGGTCCAGGGGTCGATGCTCAAGCACTGAGCCACACCAGCTGGGCTAAGGTGGTAACTTTTAAAGTAAAGCATTTTGTTCTCTTGTGGGTCATAATCCCTGATGAGATGATATATGGAGGAATACTTTGTCTTTCTGCACATGTGCCCTTTTCTCTCCTGCAAGGGTGGGAAGTGTTGAATGACCCACCTACCTGGCTGCTTAAGGGAAAGAAGAAAAGTTCCATTTGAATGTAAATTGGGGGCAGGAGATCTTCCACTGTGATGTCCCAAGCAGTGAGGAGATGAGAAGCCCCTGTGAGAGCTGTGTACCCATTTGTCCCTCAGGGCAGAAGGCAGATGAAGGTCCTTGACAAATACCATGCATTGTGATTCTCATGGCACAATCCCTTCTCTGAAGAGTATTAGGAGTTCCTACTACTCATCCATTCATTAATGGTCAGGGATTGTTTGAACTTGGTGAAGATTTTATCCCAGACACTGAGAATATAAATTAAACAAATTCTCTTTTGAGACTGGCTTCCTTCTCTTAGCAGTGATGTTGAGAATCACTCAAATTGCTTGTATCAACAGCTGCTCTCTATTACTGATGAGTACTATTGCACCTTATGGGTGTACCACAGTTCCTTTATCACATTTTCTTTATTTCTTCTTATGCCCCTAATTGATGTCTTTTGTCTCATTGCACTGACTAAAATCTCTATTATAATGTTGCATAGTAGTGTATGAGCATGCTTGCTTTCTTCCGGGATATGCCTTCAGCGTTTCACAGTTAAGTAAGTGAGATACTAGATAACAGGAGTATATGGTATGTACATGTGTGTGTAATCATATTAAGTATCCCCCACTTACTATTTTGAGTGATTGAGAGTTTTTATAATGAAACAAAATTAATACTGACAAAGGCCTTTAAAAATCATCTTTGGTAATAGTCTTTTGATTCTTTCTGCTTAAATCTATTACTAAGTCAATACTATTAGTAGATTCCCTAATATTGAGCCAGTATTTCATTTCTGTTTTGAGTGTCATTTGGTCAGGATGTTCCACATTCATCATGTGGTTTTGGAGTCTATTTGCTAATATTTTATTTAGTGCTTGTATATTAATATTCATTAAAGATATCGATTTATAGATGTATGTTTTCATACAGTCATTATCAGGCATAGGTTATTAATGTTATATTTGCTTTGAAAAGGTAATAAGAAAATTTCTTTTTTTTTTCCCACTCTCCGAACAAAAGGTTCAGACTGACAAACCTCAGAGGTGGGAGGCGGGGTGTAGGGAAGAGATAAACCAAAGAACTAATGCATGTCAGCATAACCAATTGACATAGAAAACAATGCTCTGGGTGGGGGGACAGTATCAGGAGGAGGGTGTCAATGGAGGAAATAGAGAAACATCTGCAACAAAAATAAATAAATTTTTTAAAAAAGGACATTGCAACTATCTGTACAGCGAGGGTTTGGAAGACTTCCCATGCAGAGCCTGCCTCGGTGCGTGCTTTGTGGTGATGCTCCTTAGAGCGCACTCTATCCTGCCATGATCGTTGTGTAAGTTCAACTTTCTCTCCTTCATGGAGTTAATTCTGGTAATCTATATTTCCCCAGGAAATTAATTACTTCATCTTAGTCTTCTAATTTCTTTGCAAAGAGGTTTTAAAGCCCTCACATTCTCAAACATATAAAAATATCTATAGCACTTTCCTGGAAATTGTAACTATTTTCACACACATCAGGGTCGCCCTCCCCTACACCACTGCTGTTAACGTCCTGTCATCCAAGCAGACACGTGGATGACCTTTCCAACACGTGCACATCTAGTGGTCTTACACTCCTGTCCTCTTCAGCCACCTATCCCGCTCATCTCCGGGACTTTGCCCTTGACATTAACTGTGACCTTTCTGTCTTCTCAATTTCAAGCACCCTACTCCCCTGTCAAAGAGCAGACCCAGGGACCCTCAGCCGGTCCTTGGTGGGAGGTCCCAGCTGAGACTCCCGCTCCTCCCAAGGTTTAGGTGAAGGTGTTGGGCACCTCTGTACAAGTGTGCCTGGGAATTTGTGGGTGAAAAGGGGGTAGGATTTTCCCATTTGTGACTTCTCATCCTCTGCCTCCTTCTAAGCGCACGTTTATTCAGCATGACACTGGCCTAGGCACCATCCCTGGAAACACACAGGAGCCGCTTTTCGTTCAGAAAGACTGTGTCTTCCCTGGTGCCCAGGAGGGGCCTGGAGCATCCTCCTCAGTGCAGCAGTTCTTACTCTGGGCTCTGGGTCCAACGTGGGCTTCCTGTGGGCTGCCTGTGACCCAAGAACCTCCTAAAGTTGTCGGTAAACTTTGTATGTATTTAGATATGACTGTTGGGAGGAAAGTCCATGGCTTTCATGAGATGCCAGGAGGGTCCATGACCGACAAATATGAAGCCTCACTGACTTAACACGAAACACATGTATCTTTACAGACATGGCAGAAGATAACCGGTTTGCACCATCGTCCCCCCTGAGGCTCGTCCTGGTGGGCACATCCGGCTGCGGGAAAAGTGCCACCGGGAACAGCATCCTCGGCCAGACCCTGTTTGAGTCCAAGCTGGGGGCCCAGGCTGTGACCAGGAAGTGCCAGGCTGCCACGGGCACGTGGAACGGGAGGAACATCCTGGTGGTGGACACGCCCCCCATCTTTGAGGCAAAGGCCCAGGGCCAAGAGATGTACGAGGACATCAGGGACTGCTACCGGCTGTCCGCCCCGGGGCCCCACGTGCTGCTGTTTGTGACACAGCTGGGCCGGTTCACTGCCCAGGACACGGAGGCAGTGAGCAGGGTGAAGGAGGTCTTTGGGGCAGGAGCCATGAGACACGTGGTGGTCGTCTTCACCCACCAGGAGGACTTAGCCGGTGAGTCCTTGGATGAGTACGTACGCAGCACTGACAACTGCAGCCTGCGGAGCCTGATCCGGGAGTGCGGGCGGAGGTACTGCGGCTTCAACAACCGGGCCACCGCGGAGGAGCAGAGGGGGCAGCTGGAGGCCCTGATGGCGGTGGTCGAGAGCCTGGAGAGGGAGCACCAGGGCGCCTTCTGCAGAAACGACCTCTACTTCGAAGCCCAGATGCTGCAGGGGCGCGAGCTCGGCGCCCACGGGGAGGTGCACAGGCGCTCCCTGGCCAAGGTGCAAGAGCACGTGGAGAGGCAAAAGCGAGACCTGAAGGAGACCGAGCATCACCAGGTGTCCAGGGTGCTCCTCGGAGTCAAAAAGTGCATGATTTCTAAGACTATGTTATATGTTTTTCTTGTGATATGCATTTTGATTATTCTTGCTGTTTTAATTAACTTCTTTGTTACTCAGGGACGCTGAGCCTTTTCAGCTGACTTCCATAATCGGCTCCTTTTTTCCAAACTGATCATCTCTGCGTTTGTTTCTGAGAGACTTAATTGCATTTCCTTAGATTCGGTTTTAATTTCTCTTCCTGGCATCAGACATGCCATTCCTGTCCTCCACGTGCTTCTAGATAAATAAAATCCAAAGCAAAATGATTTCTTTTCTGTTGTTGATTTTTAATCATGGAGGTAAATGATAACCTAACTGGACTCCATCCTGAAATCTTTGGGGGGAGGGTAGGTGTTTGCAGGAAGGAAGGTGAGTGGACTGTGATATTACCCGTTGAGGGAAGAGACATGTTATATTAAACGCTGGTAGGAGAATTCCTTATTTTATTCAGACACGTATTCTAAACTTATGGTGGGTTGTAAAAAAAAAAAAAAGCAAAGGTGATGTTCCACCCTGTCTCCGCCTTACTCACAACCCTTCCCGTCTCACTTGACAGTGGGGGACAGCATGCCTGGGGGCAGGGTCCGGGTGTGTAGTGGGGTTCCCCAGGAAGGTATGTGTGCGTGTGGAATGGAGGGGGCAGAGAAGAAAGGGAAGCTGCAGAGGTGGACCGTGGGTGAGGAAAGGCAGGGGCAGCCTGCTGGTGTGGGGAGAACTCTGCAGCACGTGGACTGTCGGGGGCCCGCTCCTGCGCACAGGGCCATAGGAAGCGACGGGGACTGGGACCAGAGGACAGCGGATGTTGGTCCAGCCTCAGCGTCCAGCAGGGAGGTGCCATGTCCCAAAGACACCGACGCACCTCAGATGCACCTCAGCTTCGCTGGGGAGTCTGACCAACTGATGGAAACAGGATAGGAGGGAACAGGGGAAGTGCCCCTGACAGACCCCTCTTTCCTTTCTTCAAGCCATGTGGCAGGGGGTCCCCAGCTACCTTCTTCAGGGTGGGGATGACAGTGCTAGGGGACAATCAGAAATCAGAAACGCAGCCTCAGGCCTGTCGGGGTGCTCACCGGCTGGGCGGAGATCCTCTGTGGTCACAGGCCCCGGCAGCACCCTGGTCTCCCAGTCTGGAGGCCCTGGCACCCACCTTTCCCAGGCACAGGGGGCGCCCAAGGAAGCCAGCAAGATCCTTTGATGAAACACAGACAAGGGTCTGAAGGCAGGACGGAGACTGACTTTGGTGGCCACTGAAGACAGCCCTTAGCCAGACGGGTCCTCACATCAGCACTTCCCTTCCCGGGACCGAAACTCAGCAGTTAGCACTATTCCGTGAGCATACTCCCCACGACCCACGGCGGGATTTTCTACTCCTTATGAATAGAATATTGATTTTCATGTACAGTGGCTGTGATTTCCTCACTAGGTATTTCCTGTGTTATTCTCAGGCATTTGCTCCCCTATGTGAAAATGAAAATCACTTGTTTGGTTTTCCGGAAAGAACCTCAGTGCCATGCAGTTGGAATCGCGTCGCGTCTGTGTTTCGTGGGAGACTGTGAAAGCTTCACTCACGGACACGTGCACCGAGGTCCTGCTCCTAAGTGAGCGGACTCCCCGCTCCGGAGCTACTGAGTAACTGAAAACCGCCTGCACTTCCATGAGGATAACAAGATAAAGTCTTCAGTTTGTGTGGTTGTTTTACTGTTAGCGTAACTCATTTCATGATAGAAAATACAAGCGTTTCACCAAATGACACCCAATCGGTGATTCTAAATGCCAAGTCACTCAAAACATGTCATTCCTTAGAAATTCTCAGGGAGTTGTTTTTAATTACATCAAACATGGTGCTTGCTCTCCTTCATCACTACAGTCAGGGAAGATGCCCCCACAGCCTTTCAGGAGGAGGGACAGACGCTGTCCACTGTGGTCGAGCGGGGAAGGCGGCTGCGGGCAGGGCTGCAAACTCCAGGGCCTGTGTTCAGGAAGGAGACGTGGTGTGGGCGGGCCACGCTTGGGGGAGGGTTGTCTTGGCCCAGGCTGTGAAAATAGTGACCTTTAGAATGTGTTATTGTCCAAAACTGTCTCAACACTGGAGGAAAGCATGGGACACGGGGATTTGGGCAGTTTGAAGGCCCAGTGAGGACAGGCTGCTTCCCTCCTTGGCGATCAAGTCAGCTGATGAGTCTCACGGAGCGTTCCAGCTCCCAGTTCTCCTGGAGTAACACTGATGCACTATGGAGACAATAGAAAACAATCATTGTAAAGCCACAGTTTGAAGGCCCTGGGACGTGACCACAGACAGACACTTGGGGACTCGATCCTTAGTCAATTCCTGTGGTCACGATAAGGGGCCACACTGCTGCCACGTGTGTGGTTTTCCCCTGAGAGCACTTCCTGCCCTGTGGACACAGGAATAGCCTCAGGCAGAAATTCACAGCATCCAGGGAGAGGGTGGGTGGAGTTCGGGGGAGGTGGAGCAGGTAGAAATGGATGGGGAACACCCCAAAAAAACAGAGCCTCAGAGGGGGTGGGGCTTTAGAGAGTGTGCATGTAACCGCCCCTCTGATCTTTGGCTGAGCCAGGATTTGAACCTTCCAGTGTGCAGGAGGAAACTGTCTGGAGGGCAGGAAGAGCAACTCAGAGAGTCAGCAGGGCCACAGCAGTAAGGACAGAACTGGAGACCCCAGTCCACCACGTATTCCACTGAAATCCCAGAGGGTCCTTGTAGGAGTGAAAGCACATCAGGTAAGGGATTTGCCTAAAGGAAGAGCAGAATTGGAGTAGTCCCTGGCCAATGACATCTAAATCCAGCCTTCCCAAGGTCAAGGGGATGCGCCTGTAGTTGAAGTGCCAGCTCAAGTGACAAACAAACTCAGTGTCTTTCAGGAGAAGATGATGACATCCAGAATCTCTACCAGCTTATCACCTACAAGATCCTTTAAACTATTGAAAATTCTTCTTTCTACCATAAGGCTAGAAAGCTATAAAATTTCCCTCTATGCATGTTTATCCGCATCTCACAAGTTTTTGTATATTCCATTTTCACTATCATGCAGTCTGCAACATTTTCTATAATCTTTGTGATGTCTGTTTTCACTCATGGATTATTTAGAAGTATGGATTTAATTTCCAAATATTTAAGTATGTTCTAGGAATTGCAGCATCCAATATGGTAGCCACCAGCCACGGAGGGCTACCGAGCACTTGAAGTGTAGCTGGTGTACCCTAGAAACGGAACTTCACACTTTATCTACCTGTGACTAATTTTAACGGAAATGTTACAACTGGAGTGGTATCAAATACTTCACCAGGAAACACAGCTTTGTCGTTCCGGTAGAAATGCGTGTGGGCTGAGTGCTGCATCACGTGTCACTGCCCGATGGCCAGGTGCCGTTCCAGTCCCACAGGAGCCGTCACCAATTAGTCAACACCAATGGACTGGCTGCGTCTGAATGGTCCTGTTACTGTTATTTGAATACTTTCTGGAAACAGCATGAGTTACGGTGACACCTATCTACACTGGCATTGGTGATTCACTTTAAAGTCTAACTATTCTTTCAGTAAAGTGTAATTAAATTAATTTTTAGTTTTAAAAATAAGTACGAACTAAGTTTTAACTTTAACATAGAGGCATGAAGACTGGAAGAAGATCGATCACAAAATTCATGACAAACAGAGATTGTAGTTCCTGCGGCACAGCAAAGCCAAAAAGCGGTAAGAGACGTTGGGAGTCTGATAAAACACGTCCTCCACAATCAAAACTAGTCACTGGAGCTAGAGTTAAATGTCCAACAAAAATGTCCAAACAATGTTTAACAGGATCTGAGCTTGTAACTTAGGCCACCAAGAGAACAGCTTCGATAAAATTGCACCCCCCCCCCCAAGAAAAACTCTTTTAGATGGAGAGATGGTCAATGAAATTATTACAATGGTCAGGGGAAGATTGTTGGAAAACTTTAGGAAAGACGACAATTTTTTTATATTACAGAGCATGAAAGACACCCCACGAAGGTACCAAACAAATGTCCATAGAAGGCAAGACCATGTTAATAATATCAAAGATTAATTGATTTAAAATTGGGAAAATTGCAAGTATTTTTTAGAGATAGAAGAGAAATGTGATGTAAGACCCTGCCTAAATAACATTGTATTTATTAAAACATCCCAAATCTTTGAAGACATGTCATAAACTCGTTGGGGGATGCAGACTGGTGATGTAGATATTTGCAAATCTCTTAAACACGTCAGATGAGAATTCCCATTGATATTGGGCACAAATCCCTCATGACGCAAACACCTGCTCCCGACTCCGGGCTCAGTGTTTCTGCCCCAGAAGGGCTGGATCACGTCTTCTCCACTTCTGGATGCTGCCTCTGTTTTGTCTCGATTGTTTCCAGAAAGGTTTCCTCTCCCTCCACTTGTCCAGAGTCCCTGATGCGGAAAACGGGAGTCGATGCGGGCGTCGGTCGGAGGGAAGCACACTGTTGTCTGTACGCAGTGACGGCCAGCTGACGGCGCCCTTCTCGTCCGCGGTCCACATCTCGCGAGACTGCCTCCATCGGCGGGCCTGAGCCTGGACCTGTCCGAGAAGGGACGATAGGAATGTCTGCAGGCCCTGCCCTGGGAGGCAGAGAACACCGCGGGACACCACGGTGCATGTTTACAACCCAGGATCCAGGTAGCTGAACAGTCCAGGGAGAACGCCCCTGGTGTCTGAGCGTCTTGTGGAAGCGTTCCTCTCCCACCCGAGGCATCAGTAGCACTCACACTGCCTGGTGCTGGGTGTGCCCAGGACAAAGTGTTAATTTATTATCTTGCATTGTGACTTCTTGTTGTCTCAGAGTACTAACATCTGCTGCCAGCATAGTGGGTGGAGGGGCTCCTCCTTGCTCACCGCTGTGTACCAAATTGCTGGTGTACACCAGCACTCACTGAGTATTTGTCAGCCTACCCTTTGGAGATTTGCTGGAACTTGGCTCCACGTACATTTCTACCACACAGAGAGTCCCACATCTCACTTGTTCTTTTGGGGAACTTCCTGAGGTCACTTCCTCTTGCTTCCCTCTAGTCATGTGCCGCTGTCCTCTGTCCATTATACCCCGTGTCATGTACACTTGAAATTCACTCCTTTAGCTGGTTTCCACAATAACAACGTGTACGAAACATTGTGTAGCCTTTAACTTTTTACTGGAGACTTTGGAATCACAGGGAGGGGTCCCACCGGCAGCCCTGGGCATTACTGCACCAAGCTGACTGTTGTCCTTCTGGAAAGAGGAAGAACTTAAACCCAGAACTTTACGTGGCACTTCCTAACGTACGTCCTTCTCACAAAAAGCAAAGGGGTTGGTCTCTTTCAGAATGTGAGACCACTTCCTACCATTACTTTTGAAACACAGGAAACAGACTGTCCTCTCTCCCTTTTGGCCCTGGTGCTGAGATCTGACCTGCTCTTTGGTTCCTTGGTTCGTTCTCCAGGCAGACCAAGAAGTTCTCTACGGGTGGGTCAAGCTGAGTCTGACTCGTTTGGTTTCTGCTTTTTTATTGTCACTGGCATCATGTGTGTCACTAGCTCCCTTCCGTCTAGAGAGAAGAATAAAGATCCTAACTTTGGCCTCTGGTCCCTGCTGTGGTCTCCACTCATCTTGTAACCCACCTCACCATTATTTTAACGTTATTTCTCTAAATGATGACCTGGACACTAACATGTGACTGCTGGTAAATAGCCTGTTCATTCTAGATTTCTAGGAACTAACATCATAAGAAGCAGACTCTGACCTTAAGACATTCTGGCTCCAGGATCACCGCTGAGCACACTTGCTGAGAGTTTCTTATCTCAGCGACTCTCCCTGCTCCTTAATGGTCATTGGGGGAGTTGATGAGCCCCAAGACTGGGTGAGTTGAACAGGTGTGCACACAGGGAATTTTTTGTCTTTGCCATTTGGATCTGTCCCATTTGCACCTTGTAAAGGTCATTTGTGGTATCGGTTGGTGTGAGATAAGATACTAAGACCAGAGGACTGGTTTGAGAGTACTTGTTGGTTTGAACTTTACCTTGGTTTTGGACTTTGTTTCTGTTTGAAAATGGGTGGCTCAGTCTCAGATCCAACACAGAGTCCATTAGGTCACATTTTACCTGATTGGTTGACTTAGGAAAATATAAATTATGGAACAGGTTGGACAGGCAGAAAGCAGAACATATATTTTAGATATACATTCAAATAGACCAGAAACTATAATTATGATTAATGCCCCAAGGTTTTATTTAGTTTAACCAAAAACACATGCTCTGCCAATTTGACTCAGTGGTTAGAGTGTCAGCCTGTGGATCAAAGGGCCAAGGGTTTGTTCATGGTCAAGGGCATGTACCTACCTTGCAGATTTGAAACCCAGCCCTGATAGGGGCGCATGCGGAAGGCAACCAGTCCTGTGTTTCTCTCACATGGATGTTTCTCTCTCTCTCTGTCTCCCTCTGCCAACCTCATCTCTTTCTTCCACAATCTCTGGAAATCAATGGAAAAAATATCCTTGAGTGAGGATTCACAACAATGAAAAAAAAAACAACCATTTTTCAGTGGGTTGCAAAAAAATTTAAAAATAAAGCATGAAAGCAGAGAAACGTTGAAAGCAGAAGTACAGGCAAATATAGCAATCAAATTCTAAAGCAACAGGAACAAAATAGCAAGTGAATAGACTTTGCATTCAATATTTATTGAGAGCCTGTTATGAGCCAGGCAGTGTTCTAGGCACTTGGATACAACACTAAATACTAGCAAGGAAAGACTCTTGTTTTTTGGATCTTCCAATATTCCTTGAAGGCATTGAAAATAAACAAAAAGGCATACATTTGTAAATTATAAAATATATGAGATAGTACCCTGGCCAGTCTGGCTCAGTTGGTAGGGATCTGTCCATGCACTGAGAGGTAGTTGGTTCGATTCCCCATCAGGGCACATACCTGCGTTACAGGCTCAATCCTCTAGGGAGGGGCAGGGCAGGAGCATGCAGGAGGTAGCCGATTGATGTTTCTCTCTCTCTCACCTTTTCTCTCTCTCTAAAGAGCAATAAAATATTTAAAATATATATATGAGATATTCATTTATGTAAGAAAGAATGCCAGAGATTAAATAAAAAGGACGTTGAGTGGGAAGGCAAGTTAAATTTCAATGGTGTGTTCAGAGCATAGCTACAAAGCCCTGCTCATCAAGATCAAACATGGCTTTATATTTCTATGTACCACATAAAGAGGCATCTCATTTCCAAATGGAGTTAAAGAATGTGGACAAATCTCCCTTTATGATGACAGGTTTAACACTCATTTCTCAGTCGTTGCTAGAACAGGCAAATACAAATGCAAAAAGAACACAGAAGATTGAAGCAACCTGATTATTAATATGCTTGATCTAATGCACACGTGTAACTACTTCATAAAATTTCAGTCAGTTGTCTTCAAATACATAGGGAAGGCTTACTAATATTGGTGTTACATTTTTCCCTAAAGAAATGCTCTAAAAGTTGCATAGGCTTGAAATAACATAGACCATATTTCCTGACCACGATGTAATTAAAATATAAACAAATAAAATACCATGTTTGGCAATTGGAGAATGTAGATTTAAATAACTCTTGGATCAAATAAGATATAATAGAAATTGATGAATATTTAGGGGAAGAGAATAATTACATACTGTACTTTAAAGCTTATGAGATGCAGCTAAAACAGTAATTACAAAAATTTTAGCTTTAAGTGTATTTATTAGAAACAATTACAGTAAAGTTGCAGGATAGAACATCAATGTACAAAAATGGATTGTGTTCCTATATATCAACAATGAAATTTCAGAAATAGAAATGAAAAAATAACAATTCCTTTTGTAACTGCAAAAAAGAAAAAAGAAAATAAACCTCTAGGAACAAACACAACAAAGGATGTGAAGGACCTATACACTAAAAACTACAAGCCATTATTAAAAGAAATTAAAGAAGACACAAAGAAATGGAAAGATATTCCATGTTCATGGATTGGAAGAATCTACATAGATAAAATGGCCATATTACACAAAGCAATATACAAATTTAATGCAATTCCCATCATAATTCCAATGACATTTTTTAAAGAAATAGAACAGAAAATCATCAAATTGGTATGGAACCACAAATACCCCCAAATAGCCAAAGCAATACTAAGAAAAAAGAACAAACCAATAGGTATCACACTCCCTGACTTACTTCAAATTATATTACAAAGCGACAATAATTAAAACAGTATGTATTGGCAGAAATACAGACACACTGATTAATGGAACAAATTGAGGACCCAGAAATAAACCCACATGTATATGGGAAAATAATTTTCAACAAAGGAGCCAAAATCTTACAATGCAGAAAAGAATGCCTCTTCAAGAAATGGGACTAGGAAAACTGGAAAGCTACATGCAAAAGAATGAAACTAGACGAGACTCTATTTGTCACCATGTACAAAAATTAAGTCAAAATGGAAAAGGCCTAAATATGAGACCTTAAACAATAAATACATAGAAGAAAACATAGGTACCAAACTTAAAACATAGGTCTCAGGAGGATTTTATAAATTTGACTCCAAGGGCAAAGGAAGTAAAAGCAAAAATTAATGAATGAGACTATATCCAACTTAAAAGCTTCTGCACAGCAAAAGAAACCATCACAAAGCAAAAAGGCAACCAACCAAATGGGAAAAGATATTTGCAAACAACACCTCTGATAAAGGATTAATATCCAATATATATAAAGAACACAAGTAATTCAACAACTGAAAAACAAACAATCCAAATTTTAAAATTCACAGAGGACCTGAACAGACACTTCTCCCAAGAAGACATACACATGGCCAACCTCTATATGAAAAGATGCTCAACCTCACTAGCTATGAGGGAAATGCAAATTAAACCACAATGAGATGAGACATCACACCTCCTAGGATGGCAGCTATCAACAAGACAAGTAATAACAAATGTTGGAGGTTGTGGAGAAAAAGAAACCTTCATACAATGCTGGTGGAAATGTAAACTGGTACAGCCACTATAGAAAACAGTATGAAGTATCCTCAAAAAATTAAGACTGGAACTATCATATGACCCAGCAATTCCTCCTCTGCATATCTACCCCAAACAATCAGAAAACACTTATTTGTAAAAATATATGTACCCCTGTGTACACTGCAGCATTCATCCAGTAGCCAAGACAGGGAAGCAACCTAAGTGCCCTTTGAAGATGATCGGATACAGAAGATGTAGTACATATAGACAATAGAATGTACTCAGACACAAAGAGGATAAAATATTGCCATTTGCGACAACATGAATCTTGAGAGTATCGTGTTAAGTGAAATAAGTCAGATGAAAAAGGGCAAGAACCACATGATTTCACTTGTGCGTGGGATGTAACACAGAAAACAATGAATGAACAAACAAGAAAAACAAATAAACAAACATTCATAGACACCGTCGACAGTATGGTGGATACCAGAAAGAAAGGAAGGTGGTAGTGACAGAAAAGGGTAAAGAGGGTCAAATATATGGTGATGGAAGGAGACTTGACCTTGGGTGGGAAACATACAATACAATATACAGATAAAGTATTATAGAATTGTATCCCTGAAACCTATATAATTTTATTAACCAGTGTCACCCCAATATATTTAATAAATAAAATGAAAAAGAAAGAAATAAAACTATCTTGGAAGAAAAAAGTATATATATTAGAAAAATGAAATATAATAAAAAATATATCTTAATCAATAAGGAAATAATGAAAATAAGAGCAAGCTACGAACTGGGAGAAAATGTTTGCAAATCATACATCTGATAAAGAACTTTTAAATGTAAGGAGGGGACAAAGAATACAATGTATAAAGAACTCTTACCATCCATTAATAAACAGACAACCCAATTTTTATAAATGTTGTTATTGATTTTTTTTTTTTTGAGAGAGAGGAAGGGAGAGAGAGATAGAAACATCCACGTGAGAGAGAAACATCAGCTGCTTCCTGCACGCCCCCCACTGGGGACCAATCCTGCAACCCAGGCCTGTGCTCTGACCTGGAATCCAACTGGGACCTCTAAGTGCATGGGTTGACACTGGATCCCCTGAGCCACACCGGCCGGGCCAAATACCCCAATTTTAAATGGAAAAACATATGAATAAGCATGTTGGAATATAGTATCCTGCATATAATTAGAGCAGAGAATTGACTTATTTTGCATACATATCCACCAGTTAAACCATCAGCACAACCAAGCTAATGAGTCTATGGGTTCCTCATGCCCTGTGGTAACCCCTGCCCCCCCCCCACCTGCCCTCACCGGCTCCCCATCGGAACCACTGTGTGCTGTGCACAGACATACAGGGCAATCTTTCCTGGGTGACACGGGAGAGGCTGAGACCCAGACTCAGAGCTGAGATCTCAGATCTCTTTGCAGGACAGAATAATCACGATTTTCTGCAAAATGGCCGTTTGTTGATTTCTAATTCCAAATGAGGAAGAATTTTAGAAGCTCATGGTGCTTCTCCACAGGAAGAAAGAACTTGAGCACCATTGCCTTAGATACTCCACTTTATATTTTTTTATAAACAGAGAGGAGACTGCTCTTTTAAAGCAGATGTTGGTTAGAGACAGACTAAGAGAGAGCAGGCTGACAGCTGTCAGGGGTGGGGTTGGGGAGCTGGGTGGGAGGGTGGAGGGTTTGAGAAAAAAAAAAATTAGAGAGAAAAAGCCACATGGATAGGTACGACAGTGTGGTGAATGTGGGGATGGGCTGGGGGAGGTGGAGGAGGGTGCAGGGGCAGAAATGTGAGGGAGGAGACCTGACGGGGTGGTGCACACACAATCCGGGGCACAGAGGATCTGTTGTAGAATCGTGCACCTGAAACCTGTATAATTTTGTTAACCAGTGTCATTCCAGTAAATTCAATAAAAAGTAAAAAAAAATAAAATAAAATTAAGTTACTGTGTTTATCCCAGAGGAACAAATAAATATGATGGTTCGAAACCCCCAGGAGTAATCTGAAAGCAACCCCCATATGGAGGGCAGGTAGAGACCCAGGAAAGAGGCAGACCTCTGCAGGTGGGTAGGTGGCAGCTGAACAGCCAGGGAACCACCTTACAAGGCTGCTCCTGGGTGGCCTGAAGACCAATATTTTCTGCACCTGCCTGCCAGATCTGATAAAGTTATATGGAGGCCTTAGCTGGGCTGAGTCACATATGCCATCCAGATGGTCTCAGCAACACATTACTGTGTCAAGGCTATGTCCTTGAGGAAGCCCCTGGGGAGGGGAAAGGCAAGCTGTGTGCACATTCCACAGATGGGTGGAGGGCAGCCTCCAATAGCCTGGGTCCAGCTTTCCGGTCAACCTGGAGCTCACATCTTCTCCATGACCTCCCCAGGGTGACAGCACACAATGGGTTTACTGCTCTGAGTGTCTGAGCCAAAGGAACACAAGTCTTGGTGGAAGAAAAAGTTCCATTTTCACTTGTGACAAGTAGCGATGACAGGGCAATGGTTTCCAAAGCTCTGCCTCTCCTAAGGGAGACTTACCATTGCTATAAACACCGCTTGGTTAATTACACGTTGATTTCTTCTTGGTAGCTGGCTGAACTTACCCTGGTGGGTCATCCCCCTAGAGCTGCCCTGCAAATTCTTGTGCGACATTTTTAGCATTTAGAACTGCACAGACGGGAGACCCTTGTCCCATCTATCACCAACGTTCCATCACTGCTGACCGGCTTTCACAGTTTCATCTACCCTCCCCCTCGGCAGTGCCCTGAGAGGTCAGCAAGGGGCTTCACTAGCATGGATGTGGCTCACTCGGTGGCTGCTCTCTCAGATGCCATAGCAACAATACAGTCACATGCCAGAGAAAACACCGGTTCAGACAACAATTCCCCAAATCAGGGACAACTTTCTCCACCCAGAACCCCATTACCTGAGCCATTGACTTAGCAAGTCCCCTTGGCTCGGGGTGTGATCACTCAGCATTGACTTGTATTCTCATGTGATTTAGTGAAGAGGATACCTTAGCAGACTCATCAGGTATGAACACAAGACATTCTGCCTGGATAATGAGTTCAGCTGTCAGGAGAGATTTTTCTGGTTTCAGAAAACACAAGAGGGAATTTTTATAAAGAATAATAAAGGATAATAAAGATCAGGCAATGTCTGAAAGAGAAAAGAGACTGGATATCACTAAGATTTCTCAGTCAGGATTCTAGCAGCAGAGATGGCCCACTCTGATTAGGAACTTGGGGGAAAGTCAAGTGCAGGGGATTCCTACAAGCTGGGGACCCAGAGTATGCAAGTGACCGGGGAGACTGCTGCAAACAGTGAGGACCTTACACCCTAACTCTAAGGGGGTGAATGAGAACTGGAGCCCAGAAGGAGTGTTGGGTAGAGAAGGTGTGACCTTCAGCTTACAGTTGCAGCTCGCCAGAGGGCCCCGTGTGTTCCCACAGGGACGGGCCCAGAGCGGGTCTGCCTCAGGTCCGCTCTCGTGTGTGCTTCCTGACTTGGTGCAGGAAAGATGTCACAGCACACGTCCAGGTGATTCTGAGAGTATGTCTATTAAAGCTGGGGACAGTGACACAAAGGAAGGGCTGAGGGTAGAAGAAACAACAGGACAGAGCCTAGGCGGGGCTCCTTTGCCTCCTGAAACCTTACAGGACAGAATGCGCCAAGCTGCTTCAGCTCCCTGGGGAGTCTGAGAAAAAGGGGGCCTTGAAGAGAGGATCGGGGGGGAGTACAGGTTGACTGCCGCTGCCCACGGCTCCCCTGGTGGCAAGTCTCTCATAGGGGGCCTTCGAGTTTAGGAAGAAATGGAAATGTCATGCCCGGGAGGCCCATGGGCCTGCTCCAGAGCTAGCGCACATTGAGGCCTTGTCCTGAGGGTGTTTCATCCTCTTTATTATTCATCAGCTTTGCAGGGGAAATTTTGTTGTTTTTGTTAATCCTCACAGGAGGATATTTTTTCCATTGATTTTTAGAAAAGTGGAAGGGAGGGAGAGGGAGAAAGAGAGAGAGTGTGAAGCATTGATGTGAGAGAGTCACATTGATTGGTTGCCATCCACACTGTATCCCAAACATGCTGGGGATCAAACCTGCACCCCACGTACGTGCCCTTGACTGGCAATTGAACCCGTGACCCTTCGATGCACAGTTGACACTCTACCCACTGAGCCACACCAGCCAGGGCATAACTTCTTAAACTTTGTGGCATTGTGGGGATTGGTGAGGAATGAGCTGGGAAGATGCTTCTGGTTCACTATCCCTGTACAACAAACCATCCCAAAGCTTCGTGGTTTAAGTCAACAACAAGCATTTATTGTTCTCATGAATATGCAACCTGGGCAGGACGCGGGGGGAGGCTCATCTTTGCCTTTGCGGCTTCAGCGGAGGGGGCTCAGTTGGCAGCGGGAGAGTCGGCTTCCATGTTGTCTCACTTGCTCAGCTGGCAAGGTGCTTCTGCTGGCAGATGGAAGACCAGCCAGGGGAGCGGGCCAGTGACTTCAAGTCCTCTTCATGTGGCCTCTCGATGGGCAACCTGGGCTTCCTCACAGCTTGGTGGCTCAGCCAGGGGCACGTACCCCACAGAGCAAGGAGGCATTCTCCCTGTCCAGCGTGAGAAGTCACAACCACCCACTACTTTTCAAAGCAGTGACAAAGTCCGGGGAATGGCAAGGTAGGGGGCATAGACCCGATAACTCAACAGAAGGAATAACAAGCTCAGATACCAGAAGGAAAGGTAAGATAGAAGATACTGTTATGGCCATCACTGGAAATACCATCTACCACATTAGCAAATCATAGTAAATTAGGAAGAAAAAATAAAATTTATATCATTTCCAAAACATATGCCATATGCTTGAAAGTATTCTCTTAATGTTTGCTAAAATAACTTTGAATATATTGCTTTCAGCTTCTTCCCTAATTGTTTGCTCGTATTTCACCACTATGGATGTCATTTGTTCTTGCTTTTCTGGTTCAGATATTTCTTTCCGATTATATTGCTCTTGTATTTGTTTCCGTTCCTGTTCAAATTGACCACGATAGATTATTTTCAAGGCCTCTGTGTTACCTTTCAGCTTCTCTTCTACGTCCCTGTAGATTTCATTAGAAAAGTGAGAGCCCCGGGTCCCCCGCAGCATTTCCTCTATCAGCTCCACCAGCTCCTGCACTTGAGCTTCCTTCTCAGCCTCGGATGCATCTTCCCTGTTACTGAAGGCCAGGCATCGGTTCCCACACTCCTTCACAAGGCTTCGTAGGTCCCCCTGTGCCTCCTCTACAAATTTTTTCAGTTCCCCACCTTTCAACTCCTCTTTGCGTGTGAACAGGATGACCATGTGCTTCATGGCCTCCTTCCCGAAGATGATCTTGATCAGTTCAACCGTTTTCTGCTCCTCCTCCGTGAAGCGGTTCAGCTGTACAACCAGGATGATGGCGTGAGGCCCGGGGTAGGAGAAGAGGACACACCGGCTGACTTCCTCACACGTGGTCATCAGTGTCTCCTTGGTGTCAAAGAGCCCCGGGGTGTCCACGACAAGAAGTTTCCTCCCCTTCCAGGCTACCATTCCTCTCTGACAGCTCTTGGTAACAGCATGGGCAGAAACTCTAGAATCAAATTCCTTTCTCCCAAGGATGGTGTTTGCTGTGGCACTTTTCCCACTTCCAGTTTTTCCCACCAGAACAATCCTCAGAGTGTCGTCCTGAAGGCCAGCCATGTTCACAGCAAGAGGCTCTGGGGTGCAGGTAACCGCAAGACCTTAAGGAAGGGAAGGAGAGGGGAATAGGGTTAACTTAGCTAAGTGGGGGCCATTCCCTACACTCTTTCTTCATTCTTTTCCTCCCTCAAAATTTGTAATGGCCTATTATTCATACTGATCGCAGTAAGAGCAGAGAGGACACAGTCCATTAACTATGGAATATATAATAGAGCAGTTTTCCCACAGAAGAGGACATGGTCTAGGTGCTTTCACAGGGGGACTCACTTAAACCTTTAAAGATTCCATCATCTCAATGCGATGCCAGCTGTTCCTGATCATATAAAAAAAGGGAAATCTTTCAGTTCTCTCTATGAATCAAGTATAATATTAATCCTAAAGGCTAACAAAGATTTCCCCAAGGAATAAAGCTTCAAACATGTCTCATTTGAAAATATTAATACAAAAATCCTAAACAAATTATTAGCCAGTAAAAATGTAATACACCATGGTTAAGTGTGAAGTATTTCAGAAAAACTAGGATGGTTCAATATGAGAAAACTGATTGTTACAACACATTTCCTTAATAGGTAAAGAAGCAAATTATGTAGGTGAAGAAAAGACATTTGACTGAATTCAACACTGACTCATGTCTAAAGTTTTCCATAAATTGGAGTAAATAGATACTTCTCTAATGTGATCTTATATAACAATACATTTAAAAAAAGTTTTGTCATCACCTCTTTCTTCTGTAGGTGAGAAAGAATGGATTATCAAGTTAAATAGTAGATCATAAAGTTCATTTGGAAGAAAAAAAAAAAAAAAGTATCTGGTACCATCAAGAAAAAGAACCAAGACGGAAGGAAGCATCTTATTTTCTGTGATTAAAGCAGTATGATGTTGGTGCACAAACAGAGGGAATAGTGAAACAAAACAGAAAATCGACATTTAGACCTAATTAATCATACTGCATTCATTGATATTCCACTCTGTTCATTATGTTACAGCGGGAGTCAGTAAGGCAGCATCTCACATCAGTGGGGAAAGGATGGACTACTGCAGCAACTTTGGGGTAACTGCATAACCACACAGAAAGGATAAAATGCCTCCACTGCCTCATGCCTTTCCAAGTCCAAATAGACGTTTAACTGAACAAAATTAATCCATATAAATAATAAGAAAAAAAGGGGTAAATGTTTTGTAACCTAGAGGTGGGGAAAATCTTTCTAAGATTTGACAAAGATTATGGAAAAGGGCTAATAAGTGTGATTACATAAAAATGTCACAAACAATGTGAGACAAAAACACCATAGACAAATTAAAGCACAAATGTCAAGCTAGGGAAAGAAACATTTCCCAACTTACTTTAAAGGGGGTGAGTCCAACCGGTGTGGCTCAGTGATTGAGCGTCGACCCATGTACCAAGGGGTCGCCGGTTCGATTCCCGGTCAGGACATACGCCAGGGTTGTGGGCCTGATCCCCAGTGTGAGGCATGCAGGAGGCAGCCAATCGATGTTCTCTCTCATCAATGTTTCTATTTCTCTCTCCCACTTCTTTCCTCTCCCTCAGATCAAAAAAGGAAAAAAATTTTTTTTAAATAAATAAATAAAGGGGGTGAATTTTCCTGTCATACAAACAAAAATTAAAAAGTATACAATCAAAAGACCAACCACTGGATAAAAAATGGAGCAAGATGCTTTGGCTGGTGTGGCACAGTAGTTAGAAAGTCTTCCCATGCACCAAAGGGTCCTGGGATGGATTCCACTCAAGGGCACGTACCTGGGTTGCAGGTGGGATCCCCAGCCCCAACTGGGGTACATGTGGGAGGCAACTTCTTGATGTATCTCTCTCACATGAATGTCTCTCTTTCTCGCTCCTTCCCTCCTACCCTCCACTCTCTCTCTAGAAAGTCAATGGAAAAATATCCTTGGGTGAGGATAAAAAAAACATGAAAGACAAAAAAAAGAAAGAAAATGGAGCAGTTGACGGGAATAAACATTCAGAGACAAAGAAATATAAATGTGCCTGAATATATCAAAAGACATTAACATATACTCATAATATTAAAAAATAAATCAAATGCAGAAAATAAAGTAACTAAGGAATATACATTAATATTACACCTCTGTTTCTGAAGTGAATTACTATGTCTCTCCTCCAGGTTTGACAAAAATCCAAATGTTTGCTGGCATAAACTGTTGGTAAAGGTCTGGGGGAAGCAGTCCTCTCCTGCTTGGCTGGTGAGAATGGAAAGACAGTCCGAACCCTACAGAGAAGTCAGCACTATCCTGTAAAAGCACATATCCACTTCCCCTTTGATTGTCCACCCCCAGTTTCAGACTTAACCTTAAACTACACTGACAAAAATACAGGAAATGGATGCATAAGGTTATTTATGGCATCATTATTTGTAACAGCAAAGGACCAAAAACCTACCAAATGGGCATCAGTAGGGACTGGTTGAGTAAACTGAGGTATATTCACACAGTGAAGGACAATCCAACTGTGAAAGGAATAGATGCGTCCATCCCCCTATGGAGAGATCCCCAGGACATATCATCAAGTGAAAACAACAAAGTGAAGAAATTAATGGAGAGTTTACTGACCATTTCTTTACTAAGGAGGAATGTGAACTATATATATAAAATATAATATGTATCTTTTTTTGTACATATGAATAGGCGGTAGCAGGATAATCTGAAAACTAAACCATCAGAACGTTACTTATATGGGGATGGGAGAAGCAGGGCGGAGGGACGGGGATGGAGCTGGAAACCAACCGCACATCTTGGATACACTTGGATTTCATAGATTTTATCTTAAAACCATGTAGGTACTTTACATATTATACAACAGAAATTATATTTTAAAATACTAAAACCAAGACCAAATGAAACAAACAAATCTAATTGTGCTTTGTGTGGTGGAGGAACCACAGAAGGAATTGGTCCAAGAGAACTGAAAATGCAGTCATGTCACTGTCCATCTCTAGTGGGATGTACCTTCAGGTAACAACAACAAAAATCAAAACCTGGAAAAATAAAGCTCTAATTGTTTTCACAAATCCTAATATTACGTGTGTGTGTGTGTGTGTGCAGTTGTGACGTCCATTGGAAAGGAACAGAGATAATAATGAGCCCAGTGACAATGAGCACCTTAGTGCCCAGAGGGTGACCTTCAAATGTCATTTCCCACCAGAAAAGTAGGGCTCCAAGAATAAACTACTGATTCTAGGTCCAGGCAGGACATTTGAGTTGAGCCTACACTCGATTGTCAACTAAAAAGCCAGGATGCTCCCAAAAGTCACTAGGATCTTATCAAATTGACTTAAGAGCCAACTTTGAGAGAATGCAACGGGACAAAGATGACACAATATGGGCCTTGATAATAATCCCAGTGAATAGAAATGTATCAAATATCCTGAAATTCTAACAATGTCTTCTTCTCAAAAGTAGTCAATCGCTCCCTTGGAGTCCGCTAGGGAAGCATCTCATTGTCTGAACATTGACAAATAAAGGGAAAGAATCGAGCAGGTGTCTTGTCTTTCGTGTATTAATAGAACTGTACCTCATGGACACGAGAGGATGGTGGAGGGGCACTTTTCTTATAGGACTACTCCATCTAACAAAGGAGCAATGACAGAATTTCAGTATCATCATTTGTGACCCTTAATGAAACTAAGGCAATCGTTAATGTCAATTAATGTCACAGAAAGAGACAACCAAACAGGATGTGCCTTCTGATGGAAGGTGACAGCTGCCCCTGTGAAGTATTCCCGCCAGAAAACAGTCACACCTGAATCTCATCAAGCCTCTCCTTGAATAGAAAGCCACACAGAGCACTGGGACTGGACCAGCAGGTGAAATGCCGCCCTGAGGATGTAATAGAAAAAATGTACCCTGACCAGTTCTGGGGACAAAAGACTTCCCCTTTCTCCCACAGAGAAATTTCCCAGAAAGAAACAGGGAAGGAAGGAAACCTAGATATTATGTTACATTTAAGAGATATCACACAATTGTGATTTAAAAAACTTATTTGGATCCAAGTTCAAAAAAATGTTTTAATTTATATGCAAGTATGCATAACCAATGGACATAGACAACAATGTTTGGGAAGGTGGGATCAGGCCAGGTGGAGGGTGTCTTTTGTCCCCAGAACCGGTCAGGGTACATTTTTTCCATTACATTCTCAGGGTGGCATTTCACCTGCTGGTCCAGTCCCAGTGTTCTGTGTGGGTTTCTATTCAAGGGTGTCAATAGGAGGAAAAGGAGAAACATCTGTGACCAAAATAAATTAATAAAATAAAATAAAATAATGAAACAGGGAAATCTGAATGCAACTGATAATGTTTTTCTTAATTCTAGTTACTCCTTGAAGTCTGATTATGGTAATTGTTATTAATCCACACCTGAGGATATTTTCCATTGGTGTTTAGATAGAGTGGAAGGGAGAGAGAGAGAGAGAAACATCAATGTGAGAGAGACTCATCGACTGGCAGCCTCCAGCAGGACCCCACCAGGGCCGAGGATCAAACCTGCTCCCCAGGCACATGCCCTTGACTGGGCATCGAATCTGCAACCCTTCGTTCCGAGGGCCGACCAAAGCTCTAACCACTGAGCCAAACCAGCCAGGGCTGATTATGGTAATATTTTTAAAATGGTTTCAAATATTTGCTGATAAACTGGAACAATGGCTGACATTTGCTTCTAAGCCCTGTGGGTGGTGGGAGAGGGGGTGTGTGGCTGAGACAAGATGGGCATCAGCTGACAGCCGTGGGAGCTCCGTGCAGGCACATGGCAGCTCCCGGTATTATTCTCTTTAGTTGTGAACAAGTTAAATTTTTCCACAATCAAACAATGAAACTGCCCTGGCCTGTTTGGCTCAGTGATTAGAGCATCCACCTGAGGACCTTGGAGTCCCTGGTTTGATTCCGGTCAAGGCACGTACATCGGTTGCGATTAGTTCTCGGCCCTGGTTGGGGTTGAGTGGGAGGCAGCCACTCGATGTGTCCCTTTCCCGTAAATGTTTCTCTCTCTCTCTCTCTCTTCCTCTCTCTCCCTCCACCTCTATCTGAACAAAAGTGGGAAAATGTCCTCCAGTGAGGAAAAAAACAAATAAAGAAAAAACATTGAGCCTGTGTGTAATAAACCACTACTGAATACTCTATACCAAGCACCCTGGTGTTTTGTACTTCATCTCATTTACTCTCCAAAAGTTGCCTGCAGGAAGCTGATTTTATTTTTTTTAACCTTTTAAATGAGGACACTGATGTGGCTTGAAAGTGCTGAGACACTTGCCCAAGGTCACGTGCTCACAGGTATTGGACAGAACAGGGGTCCAGTTCAGTCCGTCTGATTACCGCCTTCCGTCCTAACCACTGCTCCAACCGCCTCTTCTCGGGTTCTCCTCAGGCCCCTGATTCTAGAATCCCAGGGAATCGGAGCTAGATCGAGGGAGGGCAGGGGAGAGCGGCCACACTCTTTCCAGAATGGAGAACTGGTAGGAAGCCTGGACTCGGGAAGTTAACAGGAGGGTTTCCCACACACTGTCCCTGCAGAATTGCCGACCCTCTCCCCACGACACCACCTCCTCACTTCATGTCACACTATCGGGGTCACAGCTTCTCTCTGCTAAATATTGGGGAGGAGTCAGCCAACTGCATTCTAGATTACCTCAGCCCTTACTGGCGTGGCCAACCCCTGGAGAGTCCCCACACTCCCTGGGGTCCTGATTCCTTTTCCTTAAAGAGGAGTTCACCTGGGTGGTCTCTAAATTGCCTTCAAGCTCTAAAGAACTGCCTTGTGGACACTCATTTCCTGTCCAGGGAACAGGAAGGCGTGTCAGGCAGGCCTCAGTGTCCATCAGGACAGCAAATGCATGAAGGTCACCAGTCAGCACCAATGTGTCCTGTTAAAGGGGAGACGTGTGACATTGTGCTAATAAATCCTGACTCTCCTCCCTACCCTCAGCCCCCCTCTGACAGTACCCCTGCCCCGCTGTGCTGCTGGCACAGACCCTGGTCCCTCCTCGGACCAGAACCCACCCCTCACACCCCTGGACCTACTGCCCTCACAGCTCCGTCCCTCAGGGACGCTTCTCACCAGACTCACCTTTTTCAATGAGTTGATGCGTTCTCGGGTTTCTCCAAAGAAGCGCCTTGAGCTGGTGCTCTTGCTCTAACTGTGAGGAGAACGTGTTCATGCCCTCTGAACCCACTGAGCCAGGACGCTCAGATTGGGTGGAGCCGGTTGAGGAAGTTGGCCTTAAAGGGACAGTAATACTGCCCCTAATTTGGTGGGGGCTTCAGATTCACCAAGTTGAATACTTTTCCTCCATGTGCCCGCTCTCGCAGTGAAATTTCCAAGGCTATATCGATGTTTGGGTTCCAGCTGTGGCCCCAAGGCCTTTATTAAATGACCTGAATCTTGCCCAGAAAGCCAGGCACAGTGTCTGCTCATGTTCCCTGGTGCAGTGGGAGACGGGGGAGGGGAGGGGATTCCAGAGGAAGAAAGTCGGGCGTGTGCCTTGGTGTATCCTTGGTGCTCCTAGTGATGGTACAATGTGGGTCCTCAGTCTAGTCTTTCAGGAGGGGCTCACGTGACTCATTCAGAATGAACAAGACAGGTACAAAGCCAGAGGGTCTAAACCACGGGGAGCCAAGGGGAACAGAGGAGAGGAGGCCTGGGGCAGCCTTCCAGTGATCACACAGCGCTCTGTGTCTCACAGGGTTCTTGCACGACTGAAAGTCTGCCCGACCTGGTGAGTAAACGTGCACCTGGGGAGTAGATGCAACTTCCCTTCCCAACATTCCTACCTACTCCCAGCCCAGGCCCAGACAGGGGCAGCTGTGGCCTAGATACACTCCAGGCTCAAACTTGTGACGACACTGCAGAGATATTGACAGGGGGTGAGAGGGCCGGATCCTCCAACCGTCCTGACTCTTCCCAACGTGAGCCGTGGACCTGCGACACCAGCTGCCTATTGCTGCCGCAGCAAACTGCCAGGGTCAGTGGCCTGAGACAAGGCCCGTCAATGCCCTTAGAGTCTGCAGGTCAGGAGCCTGCAATGAGTCTCATGGAGACAAAATGAAGGTCTCAGGGCTGGTCTTTCTGGAGGCCCCAGGAGAGAATCCACGTCTTGCTCCTTCCAGCTTCTAGAAGCTGCCAGAATTCCTTGGCTTGTGACCACACCACTCCAATCTCTGCTGCCATCCCCACATGGCCCTCTTCCTCCCCATCTCCCTGCCTCTTTCTTCTAAGGCCTCTGTGATCACAGGTAGGAGCGCTCAGACCACACAGGACAATCTCCCATGGCAACGTCATTCCCTTCATCACCGCTGCAATGAGGGAACAGTCCCAGGCTCTGGGGTTGGGACCTGCAGTGTTGGGGGAGGGCGTTATTCACCAACCACGTGAGGATAAGCGGCCCTCTCCCCAGCACCCTTTCCTCCTCTTTAAAATGCAGTATTGATTTCATCAGGTGGGCGTAGGGACTAAGAAGCAGGTGCTGCTGTAACAAGACTGAGAAGGTGGGGGTGGGGGTGGGATCGGGGAGCACAGACCCTGGGGGATGATGAGCCCCTGACAGAAAAGGCTGAGATGGCCTTGAGGAGGTTGGTGCTGGGCATCTGACACTAAAGGTGAGAGCTGAGACCACAGTGAGGACCCGTTATTGGCCGCTGGAGGAAAGATGATGCTTGCTGCAAAGTGGGGGAGGGTCACCGAGTTACGTTCTCCTGCTGGGGGGAAGAAGAGCTTGTGAGCGATAAGCTGGACTCTTTAGCTCAGGAGGTTTCCAAGCACAGTGTGGGGTGCAGCCGGTTTCCCGTGTAAAATGCAAAAGGAAAAAGAGCAGAGCAGCGTGTCCCCCAGCCAAGGACCTCCGAGGGTTGCCAGCGGCCCGGAGAAGCGGGGACCCAGCAGGGAAGGGTCCTCCCCAGAGCTTCAGAGAGGGCGAGGCTCTGCCGACCTTGTGCTGCTGGGCTCCTAGACCCATGGACAACGAGTTTCTGTGGCTTTAAGGGGCACCGTGTGTGTGACAGCAGCCCTAGGAATCCCACCACACCTTTCTCCTTCCCCCACCTCTCCTCCTGCCCCTCCTATTCATCCGTCCTCCCAGCACCCCGGGGGTCCCCTTCTGCCCAGTGCAGGTTCTCCAGTAGTCCTCCCCACCCCCACCCACACGTCTGCCCAGCTGGGGCACCGAGGCCGCTGAGGACTGAAGTGCTGGCTGTCTCAGAAAGGCCTGTAGCTCTGCCTGACCCTGCTTCTCAGTGACTTCCCGCTGCCCAGGGTCCCAGACCCTAGAGCCGCCCCACCACATCCTCCTGACCTTTACCCTTTCTGAACTCAGACCCCTTACAGAAGAATTGAGCAGTTGTCAACAATTTATACAACACAAACACAACCAAAAATCATTGATTTCCAGAGGGACAGGAAGTGGAGGGCTCCTGGGCTCTCAGGGGAACGGGCAGACTGCCAGCTGGTGTGAGCGCAGCTGGTCCTGAGAGCACCCTGCAGAGAGCCCGCTCCAGGCCCCGGCAGGAGCCCGCTCACACGCCCGCAGACACCAGGCTCATAGGAAAGGACAGCTGCACAGAACCCACAGCACAGACCACAGGCTGGTGGTGGCCGGAGGGAAGGACGGTGGGGCCGGTAAAGGGGAAAGGTGTCCGCTATATGGTGACGGAAGGAGACTGGATCTGGGGCGGTGGACACACAGTGCAATATACAGGTGATGTGTCACAGCATTGTACACCAGAAGCCAACATAATGTTATTAACCGATGGCACCCAAATACATTTAATTAAACAAGAACAAATAGTTTTATCTAAAATATAGAGGTGGGCATTTTCCCTTACAAAATAAGACAAAATGAGCTTTTGTGCATTTACATACACAGGAGCCCCTGCCTGGCTGGCAGCACAGGACGCCCCGTGTCTGACTATGTGTCCCTCCTCTTAGCCCAGTGACACTGCTGTGTGCCATGAGCTTCAGAGCAGACGTCCCATCAGCACCTGGGCCCTGCTGTCTGCTGTTCCCTCGTGAAATGCCGTCAGAGAAGGTTGTGGTCGGGGTCTGCCATGGTCGGGTCTATGGCTTTGGACAACCGTAGCCCTCTGAGCCTGTATCTCTACAGGGACGTGTGACATCATCTAAGCTGATGCCCCCAAGGAATTCCATCCTACACCCACATCTGGGCCCTGCCGCATGAGAACAAGCCCAGACTCCCCCGCCGGTAGGAACCGTGAGCCCTGGCCACGGACCCACACCTTGCAGAGGCTGGTGGTTGTAGTGATAAACCTGTGACAGCAAACGGGGTCCTCAGGGGAAGAACACATGGAGGGACCTGTCCTGGGACCCCTGGCTTGAGGGGTCAGGGTGAGGGACAATATCACCCTTCTCCTGTGCTACGAGTCCTAGGGTCATCAGAGGGATGAACGGTTACCGACCGTGACAGACCTCAGCTCCACTCACCACGTGGCACCACCAGCCAGACGGCAGGAAGCAGGGACGCAGGTGTGTTTCTCCCAGTTTCCTGCCACCCTCAGCGCACCCTCAGCTCCCATTCTTCCTCGTCCACCAAGACTTTGTACTCCCCTGCTCCAAACCCACACGTTTGCCTGGACCCCTGAATTCCTAGCCACTGCGTGATGCTGGGCGGCAGAGGCTGCTCAGGACGGGAACCGGGGAGAGGCAGAGCCAGGGCTCCACCTGGTAGCGCTCAGTCACTGCCCTCTTCCCGGGATGTTCACTTGGGTTTGCACAGTTTCGGCTGTTGTCTGCATTTCTTCTTTTGGTTTGAATTGGACATCTTTTGTTGCTTCACTTCAATACTCCTATAAACATATGTCCTTAAGTGCTTTTGTGACTACTGAAAATAGCTATAAATATCATTAATAAGTGACATATTAATGTATATCTCAGCATATCATTGCACAATAGATTTTTTTGTTTCTGATAATCTCCTCCATTTCCAAGAAACAAGCTATAGGAAGATCTATGGTAAATCACCTGTGCACAGGAAATCATGCACCCTACCACACCACAGCCCTCTCCTGCTCACGACCTCCTGATTCTGTTTAATCTTCACTTGAAGTTGTGGTCACGACCAGGCCAGAAAGGCTAGGTTACTGGGCCCACATCCGCTTGTTTGTACCTCCTGAAATGGTCGGGGGGATGGGGAGAGGAGAAGGCTGGGCCAAGAAGAAACCCAAGCACTGCGCTCAGGATCCAAATTGGAGCCCTCCTGGGCTGGTGTGGCCTGAGGTTAAATGAGGATTTCCGATTTCCTTTTTTTTAACTTATCTTTACTTTTGAATGTATTAGAGATGTCCCTCCTTTTTTGCCCCCTTAACCCTCTCCTGCCCATTCCCACCTCCCTCCTGCCTTCCCCACGCTGTTGTCTGTGTCTATTGGTTATGAATATATGAATATAAGTTCTTAGTTTCTCTCTTCCTGCCCTACCTCCCCCCTTCTCTTTGAGGTTAGTCAGTCTAACTACCCATTTTTACATCTTAATCCCTTCATCTTTTTCACCCAACTCCCCTCCCTATGGCAACCAACAAAAAGATCTCTGTATGGATGAGTCTGTTTCTATTCTGCTTGCTCATTTTGTTTGTAGATTCAGTTGTTGAAAGATATGTATTTATTGCTATTTTACTGTTCATATATTTTTATCTTCTTTTTGAAAATTTTTATTGATTTATTTTTGCTACAGATGTTACTCCTTTTTCCCGCATTGACACCCTTCTCCCAAACGCCACCCCCCCCCCCCGCTCCCCAGCTTTGTTGTCTATGTCCATCGGTTATACATACATGCATATAAGTTCTGTGGTTTATCTCTTCCCTCCCCCACCTTCTGAAGATTGTCAGTCTGTACCCTACTTCTATGACTCTGGGTCTATTATGTTCATCAGTTTTTTAGTTCATTATATTCCAGAAATAAGTGAGATCATGTGATACTTGTCTTTCTCTGATTGTCTTGTTTCACTTAGCGTTATACTTTCCAGGCCCCTCCGTGTTGTCTCAAAGGATAAGAGATCTTTCTTTCTTACAGCATCATAGTACTCCATTGTGTATATGTACCACAGCTTTTTTATCCACTCGTCTACTGATGGACCCTTGGGCTGTTTCCAGATCTTAGCCATTGTGAATAGTGCTGCTATGAACATAGGGGTACATATATTCTTTCTGATTGGTGTTTCAGGCTTCTGAGGGTATATTCCTAGAAGTGAAATCACTGGGTCAAATGGCAGTTTAATTTTTAATTTTTTGACGTAACACCATAGTGTTTTCCACAGTGGCTGCACCAGTCTGCATTCCCACCAGCAGCGTACTAGTGTCCCCTTTTCTCCACACCCTCGCCAGCACTTGTTGTTTGATGATTTGTTGATGGCAGCCATTCTGACAGGTGTGAAGTGATACCTCATTGTTGTTTTAATTTGCATCTCTCTGATGATTAGTGACGTTGAGCATTTTTTCATATGTCTCTTGGCCATTTGTATGACCTGTTTGGAGAGGTGTCTCTTTAGGTCCTCTGCCCATTTTTTAATTGAGTTCTTTGTCTTCCTTTTGTTGAGTTGTGTGAGTACTCTAGCTATTTTGGAAATTAACCCCTTATCTTATCTTCTTTTTCTTCAAGAAGACCCATCAACATTGTATATAATACTGGTTTGGTGGTGATGAAGTCCTTTGGCATTTTCTTGTGTGGGAAACTCTTTATATGGCCATCGATTCTAAATGATAGCTTTACAGGATAGAGTAATCTCAGTTGTAGGTCCTTCCTTTTCATCACCTTAAACGTTTCTTGCCACTTTGTTCTGGCCTGCAAAGTTTAATTTAAGAAATCGGCTCTAAGCCTAATGGGAGCTCCGTTGTAGGTAACAAACTGCTTTTCTCTTGCTGCTTTTAAGATTCTCTCTTTGTTTTAAACCTCTTGCATTTTGATGATGATGTATTTTGGTGTGGGCTTTTTCATGTTCATCTTGTTTGGAACTCTCTGTGCTTCTTGGACTTGTATGTCTGTTTCCTTCACCAAGCTGGGGACGTTTTCTGTCATTCTTTTTTTTAAATAGCCTTTCACTTTCTTTCTCTTCTCCTTCTGACACCCCTATGATGCAAATGTTGGCACACTTGAAGGTGTCCCAGAGGCTCCTTACACTATCCTCATTTTTTTGGATTCTTTTTTCTTTTTGCTCTTCTGATTGGGTGTTCTTAGCTTCCTTATATTCCAAATCGAGGGTTTGCTTCTTGGTTTTACCCACTCTACTATGGATTTTCTGTAAATTATTCTTTATTTCAGTTAGTGCATCCTTATGTCTGACTGGTGCTTTTTTATGTGTTTGATGTTCTCACTAAGTTCCTTGGAGGTCTCCTTAAGTTCCTTGAAGGTCTCACCAAGTTCCTTGAGCAACCTTATAACCAGTGTTTTGAACTCGGCATCTGATTGACTGTTTATCTCCATTTTTTTGAGGTCTTTTCCTGGAGTTTTGTTCTTTACTTTCATTTGGGACATGTTTCTTCGTCTCCTCATTTTGGCTGCTTCCCTGATTATTTCTATGTGTTAGGTAGAATTGTTATGTCTCCCAGCCTCCGTAGGGTGGCATATTGTTATAGGTGTCCTGTAGGATCCAGTGGCACAGCCTCCCTGATCACCCCATCTGGGTCCCTGAGGTGCACCCCTAGTGTGGACTGTACACCCTTCTGTTGTAATTGAGTCTTGAAGAATATAAATAGTATAGTGGAAATTAATGAACTAGAGAATAGAGAAACAATACAGAAAACCAACAAAGCCAACCTTGGTTCTATGAAAATATCAACAAGTTGACAAATCTTTACCTAGCTTGACCAAAAACATACAGAGAATTACTAAAATCAGGAATGAAAGGGACACTATTACAGAGTATATGGAACTAAAACAAGCATACGGAAATATTATGAACAATTTTATGCTTCCCAAATTAGATAGCATACATGGAAAGAAAAATTCATCAACTACCAAAACTGACTCAAGGAAACCTAGAACATCTAAATAGATCTATAATACATAAAATGATTAAATTACTAATTAAATCATGACCTACAAACAAAAACCCAGACCCAGATGGCTTCACTGATGAATTCTACTAAACATTTCAGAAGAATTAATATCAATTCTTCACAAAGTCTACCAAAAATTAGAAGAGGAAGAACACATTCCACCTCAATCTATAATGCCGGTATGATCCTGATACCGAACCAGAATAAGACACCACAATAAAAGAAAACTACACATCGGTACCTCCTATGAATATGGATACAAACATTCTCAACAAAATACTAACAAAATGAATCCAACAATATATAAAATGGCATATATACCATGACCAAGTGGAATGTATCCCAGGAATGCAATGTTGGTTTAACATTCATAAATCAACTAGTGTAACTAACCAAATCAATAGACAAAGGAATGGGTCAACAACCATAGGCAGTCATTGTGATATACCTCATTAATAATATAAAACATACAAATCATTTGATTATCTCACTAGATAAAGAAAAACCATTGGACAAAATCCAATATCCTTTCATGATAAAAGCTCTTAACAAACTGGGTAAAAGGAAATGTGTTTCAGCATAAAAAACCCATATTTGACAAGCCCACAGCTAAGATCATACCCAACAGTAAAATGCTAAAGCTTTTCCGCTAACATCAGGATTATTGAACACAATATTGAAAGCCTTGGCCAGAGCAATTTGGTCTGAAAAAAAGGGAGAATCCAAATGAGAAAGGAAAAAGTAAAATTGTCTCTATTTTGAAATGACATGATCCTATATACAGAAAATACGAAAGACTCCACACACATACACACACAACACACACACATAAACACACAAAACATCTGTGAGAAATAAAAAGCAAACTCAGTAAATTTGTAGGACACAAAATCAATATAATAACTCAGTGTAATTTTATATGCTAATAATGATTTATCAGAAAAAGAAATTGAGAAAATGATCTCATTTATAATAACATCAAAAAGAATAAAATACCTAGGACTCAATTTAACCAAGGAATTGAAACACCTGTATATTAAAAACTATAAAATACCGATGAAAGAAACTGAAGAGGACACAAAGACATGGAACTATATTTTGTGCTTATAAGTTAGAAGAATTAAAATTTTTTTTTTAAATGTACATTGTACTCAAAGCGATGTACAAATTCAATGCAATTCCTATTAAAATTCCAATGGCATTTTCCACAGAAATAAGAAAAAAAATGCTAAAATTTTTATAGAAACACAAAAGTTCCTGAATATCCAAAGCAACCTTCAGAAAGAATAGCAAAGCTGGAGGCATCACACATTCTGATTTCAAACTATATTACAAAGCTATACAAAACAAAACAGATGGTATTGGCATAAAAAAAAAAAGACACATAAATCAGTGGAACAAAACAAAGACCCCACAAATAGATGGTCAATTAATTGACAACAAATGAGTCAAGAATATTCAATGGGCAAAGATCATCTGTTCAATAAATGGTGCTGGATAAACTGGACAGCCACGTGCAAAAGAATGACATTGGACTCCAATCTGATAGTATTCACAAGTGTCAACCGCAAATGGATTAAGACTTGGACATATGACCTGAAACCATAAAACTCCTAGAAGAAAAGTAAGGTGGTAAGCTCCTTGACATCAGTCTTGGCAGTCACTATTTGGTTTTGACATCAAAAGCAAGGAAACAGAGCATACATAAGTGGGACTATGTCAAATAAAAAAGCTTCTGCACAGCTAAGGAAACCATCAACAAAATGAAAATGCAATCCATACAATGGGAGACAACGTTGGTAAGTCATATATCTGATAAGGAGTTAATATGCAAAATATATAGGGAACTCATATAACTTACGCAAAACACAAGCAATCCAATTTAAAATCTTTTTTTTCCTTTATTGATTTTAGAGGGAGAGGAAGGAAGAGGGAGAGAGAGATAGAAACATGGATGAGAGAGAAGATGTATTGGCCACTTCCTGCACGCTCCCCACTGGGGATTGGGCCCACAACCTGCGCATGTGTCCTGACCAGGAATCAAACTGGTGACCTCTTGGTGCATGGTCGATACTCAACCACTGAGCCACACCGGCCGGACAGCAATCCAATTTTACAAGTGCACAGAGGAACTGAATAGACATTTTTCCAAAGAAGACATATAAATGGCCATCAAGAAAAGGTGCCCAACAGCACTAATTATCAGGGAAATGCAAATCAGAATCTCAAAGGACTATCACCTCACACCTGTTAGAACAGCTGCTATCAAAAAGGCAAGATATAATAAGTGCTGGTGAGGATGTGAGGAAAAGGGAAGCCTTGTACACAGTTGGTGGGAATGTACACTGGGGAAGCCACTGTGGAAAACGGTATGAAGAGTGTTCAGTAATCAGAAGTAGCACCACCATATGATACATCTGGAAACCTATGAGCAAAGGAAATGACCCCGGGATCTCAAAGAGACATTTGCACTCCCATGTTCAGTGCAGCATTACTCACAGAGCCAAGATATGGAAACACCTGAGGCTCTGTGTGGATGAACAGACGAAGGTGATGTGAGATAGATGTACAGGCGTGGGCAGAGGTAGGCTTACAGTTGTGAGTACACGAAATAAATAAAACAGTAAATAATTAATAAATAATAACCCAAGAATAAACTTTTGAAAACTCACAACTGTAAACCTACTTTTGCCCACGTGTGTGTGTGTGTGTGTGTGTGTGTGTGTGTATTTCCATGAGAATTAGAAGGACATCTTTCCATTTGCAGATGGACTTTGAGGGCATTTGCTAAGTGAAATGAGTCAGACTGAGGATAATAAACACTATATGATGTCACTTCTTCATGGAAAACTGTAAAGATCAAAACTCACACAAATAGAGAGCAGAATGGTGGTTACCAGGCGCTGGTGGATGGAGGAATTGGGGAGACATTAGTCAAAGAGTACAAACTTGCAATTAGAGATGAATAAGTTCTGGGGATCGAAAGCAAAACATAGTGATTACAGTTAAATATCCTGTATTATGTACTTGAACGTTGCTAAGTGAGTAGATCTTAAATGTTCTTACCATAGAAAAGAAATAGTTATTATAGGATGTCCTACAGGTGTTAGTTATGGTAGTGGTCATTTTCTCAAATAGATAAATGTGTCAAACCATCACATTGTATACTTTATCTTTTTTTCCTACTTTTTATTCAGAAACATGGATGAGAGAAAACATTGATTGGCCGCCTCCTGCATGCCCCCCACTGGGCACTGGGCACATTACCTGGGCACGGGCCCTGACCAGGAATGGAACTGGCACCCTCTTGGTGCATGGGTCATCACTCAATCACTGAGTCACACCGGCCGGGCAACACATTGTATACTTTAAATTACACAGTGTTACATGCCAGTTAGATCTCAATAAGCAGATGGGGACTGGGTGGAGGTCAGTGGGAGCTGGGTTCTTCATTAGACAAAACAAGCTGGCAAAGATGGGGGGAAATCAGACCCCAGCAGACTGGCTTCAGCTGAAGTTAAACCCTCCCTCTCTGGGGGCAAGGTCCATCCTAGAGTGTGAGTGAGGTAGGCAAGGTCACATCCTTGTTAATGACCTAACCAGGTCAGGCCCCCATCACCATAATCCTCTTTGGCCGCCCTCCCTCCACACAGTCACTGGCTCTTTTCCTCACTTTCTCGTGACCCTCTGCTGGGCGACACCTGCAGAGATGGCAGAGGAAGCCCTGAAGGAAAGGGTTCACCTCTCCCTGCTGTCCCATTTCTAACAGTTGGAAAAACCTTCCTTTCCTTCGAGAAGATGAGACCTCGCATGTGATGTCCTCTTTTTAGGACCACCTTGGTGGCACTGTCTCAGGGAAGGGGACTCTCAAGGGGCCATTTTATAGGAAAATACCTAAAACGAAAAAGGAGTTAAGATTAGTGAGCAAGGCAAGAAGTGAAAACAGGCCTCAGAAACTTAAAGGCTCCTCTCCTCTGAGGTCTGAGAGGCGGGACACTTCCCCGGGTGCTGGGAGGCACAGCCTGCTGCGCTCAACCTGAGGACAGCGGTAGATCAGGGACTTCTGGGACCAGCGTCAGAGCCTGTCACCAATTCTACAGGAAAGGGGAGCCCCAGTGGGGGAAGGGAGCCCCAGGGAGTAGGAGCTGTGAGCACCTGGAAGAAGCGGCTGAGGAGCCTCCGTTCCAGTGGAACCAGGAAGGGCAGCGGGCCTGGGAGTAGCTCCACACGCCCTGTGTAGGGCTGCTGGGTTCACACAGGAGGTGGGAGCAGGAGTGAGCACCTCCTCCGGCCTGGGTGCCCAGGCTCCTGCTCAGGGTCGGCCCTCTCCCCCCTCCTCCCCTGACCAGGAAGGAGGGGTCTGCTGGCTGCCCTGAGGCCCACAGGGCCTTGCTCAAGAAGGGACAACTGCAGTCTCTGCTCACCCTTGGCCGAGCCCGCCCACCAGGAATGGCATGCTAACCCTGTGGGCGTGATCAGCTACACCTGGGGTAATTCAGCCTCTTCCTGAAAGTTCTGAGAGCAGAGTCCTGGTCAGGGCCAGACGTCGTCCCCGCCGAGCTGAGAATCAGCCTCACACAACCCTGGCAGCACCCCGGGTCACATCCCCGCTAGGCTGTCACAGCCTCGTCCTCGGTGCACTCAGGGTGATTTCGGGGAAGGCACTCTCTTTGAAACAGGAGGGAGAACACTGTCTGTTTCTGACAAAGAAGGAAGCAGAGGCCTCGAAACGCAGACCGTTCACACCAAGCCACACACTGTCCAGGGTCAGGAACCAAAACAGAGTCTAGACTTCCTCTGTCCCTGCAGCGACCTCTTCAGATAAGACTGTGGGAAATGTGGAGATGAAACCACAAGTCAGAGTTGGGAGGGCAGAAATGGGAATTAGGAAACCGGCTTCTGTTCCCTTTTCTGTGCTCAGTGTAGGGAAAGGAGAACATAATTCCCAGTCCTGAGAAAGGAGCTGAAGCCTCCAACTGTGAATGTGGACGGTCCGTGTCTCCATCGGACGGTGCCGCGTCCACTTCTTCGATGTTGAGGTTCTCTTGCTTTTTGGAGCTCAGTCACTTAAGAGGTACATGCGCACGCAGTGTTCTTGTCTTGTTGATCAATTAACCTCTTTATCGTTCTGAAAGGCCCTTCTCTAGCCGGGTGTAAAGATGGTAGCGCTCTGAAGTCTCATTGTCTGACGGTAATACAGCGACTGCGGGTTTCATGTGTCCAATCTGCGCGCGGTGTACCTTTTTAACAATATCTTCATCCGAGGTAATTTTTGCATTGAGTTTAGACAGAGTGGAAAGAGAGAGAGAGAGACAAATATCAATGTGAGAGACACATCAATTGGTTGCCTCCCGCACACACTCTGACTAGATTGAACCTCGAACCCAGGACCTGCCTTTGACCAAGAATCAAACACGAGACCCTTGGGTCCACAGGCCTAAGCTCTAACAGGTGAGCCAAACCTGCCAGGACTGTGTCCTTTGTTTTTTCAATCCTCACCTGAAGATATTTTTACATTTCTCTACAGATAGAGTATGAGGGAGACAGACAGAGAGAAAAACATCAATGTGTGAGAGACACATTGATTGGTTGCCTCCCACATGACTCCAACCAGGGCTGGGCATCGAACCTGCAACCCAGGTACATGCCCTTGACCAGAATAGAATATGAGATTCTTTGGTCCGTGGGCCAAATATCAATACTGCTACACCAGCTTTTCTTTCATTTCCATTTCTTGGAAATTTTTTTCCATCCCTTCACTTTTTTCCTGTGTGAGTCTTTTGTTGCGAGGTGGGTCTCTTGGAGACAGCATATATATGGATCGTGTTTTCTTATCCAATCAGCTGCTCTATGTCTTTGGATTGGAGCATTTAGTCCATTTATATTTAAGGTTATTATTGATAGATACTTACTAGTTGCCATTTTTATTTTATGCCTGTGTTCTTTCTCTCTATGTTTCTTCTCCTTCTTACAATAGTTCCTTTAGCATTTCTTTAAGATTCTTTCTTTGTCTTTAATGTGTGCCATTTTTATTATGATGTGTCTAGCTGTGGGTCTTCTGGGGTTCATCTTACTTGGGACTCTCTGTGTTTCCTGGACTTGTGTGACTTTTTCCTTCACCAGTTTAGGGAAGTTTTCTGTCATTGTTTCTTCAAATAGGTTCTCTGTTCCTTTCTCTGATTCTTCTCCTTTTGGTACCACTATAGTGAGAATATTGTTACGTTTTGTATTTTCCCACAGTTCCCTTAAACTCTCCTCCTGCTTATTCATTTTTTTTCCCATTTGCTGCTCTGTTTGGGTGTTTTTTTTCTACCTTGTCTTCTAAGTCACTGATTCAGTCTTCAGCTTCGTCTAATCTACTATTGAATCCTTCTAAGTATTTTTCATATCAGCTATGTCATTCTTTATTTCCTCTGGATTTTTATTCATAGTTTCTACCTCTTTTTTTTAAGCTGATGTAGTTCCCACTGAGCTCTTCATAATTCTTATTAAGTTGCTTGTAGTTCTCACTAAATTGTTTGAGCACCCTTAAAATCATCTTTGAACACTTTATCTGACAAATTGCTTTCTTCCATTTCCTGTAGTTCCTTTTCTGGTGATTCCTCCTTTTCTTTCATTTGGGTGTTGTTTCTTTGTCTCACCATTTTAGCCGTCTGGTAGTTCTAGGCCCAGTTAGGGATTTGGGGATGTGTAGGCCGTTGGGTGTGTATCAAATAAGGCTGCTGTGCCTCCCAGACTGTTTTGGTATGTGGTGCCTCTTGTCTGCTGTGGGTCCTGGAGGATTGACACCTGGCAGCTGGTATTGGTATATCGTGCAGGTCTCGGCTCCCCGAGTCTTGCTGCTGCTTGGGCTGGGCACCGCTCCTGATCGGCCTCTGCTGATGCCGCTGGGGATGAGTCTCAGCTGCTGATCTGTGCTGCGGTTCCTGGGGTGCATGGGTCCAACCGGTGCACTGCTGGGTTAGTGGGTCCCACTGGTGTGCTGCTGGGGTGCATGGGTCCAGCTGGTGCTCCGCTGGGGAATGCTGCTGCCTAGTGGGGCTCAGCTTCTGATCAGTCACTGCTTGTGGCAAGTGTCAGCTCCCAATTGGCACTGCTACTGCTGCTGCTTTGCCAGGGGGTGCTCTCAGCTCCCAATCCTATGCTGCTGTTGGGGGCTAAGGATGCTCCACTCCTAGGACTTTGCTGCTGCTGGGGGAGGGACTCCACTCCAAATCCGCTGCTGCAGATGTCAGGGGCAGGACTCTGCTTCCCGAGTCTTGCTGCTGCTTGGGCCTGGGCACCGCTCCTGATCGGCCTCTGCTGATGCCGCTGGGGATGGGTCTCAGCTGCCGATCTGTGCTGCTGCTGCCTGGGGATGGAGGTCTGCACCAGAGCCTCTGCTGCGGGGGTGTCTCAGCTCTGGAGCCTCAGCTGCCGTTTAAGGTGGGGCTCCACTCCCGCCCAGTCACTGCTGCTCAAGGGAAAGGTGCCGGGTTCTGATCAGGTTTCTGCTCTAACAGAATTTTTGGAGAAGAACTGCTAATCGGATTTTAAGATGTGCATCAAAAGACGGAAGGCATGGAATAAACTAAAATGATTTTTTTTTATTAATCCTTGTGCGATGATATTGTCTCCATTGATTTTCAGACACAGTGAAAGGGAGGTTGGAAGGAAGGGAGGGAGTGAGGGCGGGAGAGACAGACAGAGAGACACATCGATATGAGAGAGACATAGGAATTGCTTGCCTCCTGCACATGCCCCTGACCAAGGACGGGGATTGAACCCACAACCCAGGTACGTACCCTTGACTGGGAATCGAATCCGTGACCCTTCGGTGCCTGGGCCGATGCTCTAACCATTTAGCTACATCAACCAGGGTGTCCATAACAATTTTATAAAATGAGAAGAAATATGGAGGACCTACCATACCTGATAGCAAGACTTACTGTAAAGGTATATTCATCTAGATAATGTCATATGGGTGCAAGGGTAACACAGAATTCAATGAAACAGAATAGACGATCCAGAGACACATCTGTATTTAAATCATAAACTCATTTTCAATAAAGGTGCCACAGTAACAGATCTGAGAAAAGTCAGTTCTTTCAACAAATTGTTTTGAAATAGTAAGGTAGCTGTATGGAAAATAAGAAACCGGAATCCTTAGCTCATGTCACAAACAAAAATTAATTCAAAATGCTCTCACACATAAATGGAAGAAGTAACACAATTCCACTTCCAGAAAAGGAAATGTAAAAGAAGATCTTGGTGATACTAGGTTAAACAAAGTTTCCTTAATTAAGACAAAAAGGTATGACATATACATTAAAAAGTTGAAAACATGGACATCAAAATGAAAACTTTTGCTGTTCTGAAGATGCACTGAATAAAATGAAAAAGCAAGTCAAGGGCAGGGAGAAACTATTTGCTAAACATATCTACATACACATGTATCTAGAACATAGAGAGAATTCATACAAAATAATAAAATAATAATAATGACAATGGTAACAAAAGACAAAAATGCCAATTAAAAAATTTACAAAATATTTTAATGAGAAGAAAATATACACATGACCCAAAAGCACATGCGTAAATGCTCAACTTGACTAATCTTTGGGGAAATGCACAGTAAAACCAAAAGGAGCTACCGCTACACACCCTTTAAGAAGATTGACGGTAGCCCGGCAGGTGTGGCTCAGTGGACTGAGCATCTTCGTCCCATGGACTGAGAGGTCCTGGTTCCATTCCTGGTCAGGGCACATGCCCGGGTTGCTGGCTCCATCCCCAGTAGAGGGCGTGCAGGAGGCAGCCAATCAATGTTTCTCTCTAACATGGATGCTTCTATCTCTACCTCCCTTCCTCTCTCTCTAAAATAAATCAATACAAACATACTTTTTAAACAGACTAAAGTTAAAAACACAGACAATACCAAATGTTGGCCAGGCCAACATTGCAACCTAGGCTAGAAAAAGCCACCACATTTGTGGGGTGGGGAAATCGACTCTATCTCCTAAAGTTAAACATATAAACCAGCTATCCCACTTTCAGGGATTTTGTTAAAGAGAAATAAAAAGATAGACTTGTATGTGAATGCTTCCTTAATATAATACTCATAATAGCTCACACGGAAAACACCTACATGTTCTTCAATTGGTGAATGAATAAACAAATGCTGGTATCTCCATACTGTTGTGAGTTAAACTGTGCCCTCTAAAAAGATACGTTAAAGTTTTAACACCTGAAAAGTTATAATGTATTCTCATTTGAAAAACGGGTCCTTTGGAGATATAATTTGTTAAGATGAGGTCATACTGGAGCTGGGTGAACCCTTATTGTAATATGACCAGTGTCCTTACAAGAAGAGGAGAATGCCACCTGACAATGGAGGCAGAGACCGCAGTGATGGGTACAAAGTCAGTGAGCACCAAGGATTATTGGCAACACCAGAAGCTAAGAAAAAGAAAGAAGCTAAGAACAGATTCTCTCCCACAGCCCACAGTGAAAGCATGGCCCTGAAGACAGCTTGATTTCAGACTTTTTGCCTCCAGAACTGTGAGAGAATAAGCTTCTGTGGCTTTAAGTCAGCCAATTTGTGGTACTTTGTTATGGCAGCCCTAGGACACTCATACAAATACTAATGAATTCTATCAGCAGTGAAAGAGAACAAAAAACAGTACATGCCATAGCATGGATGAATCTCCACAGAACTGCTAAGTGAGACATCAACCACAGATGGCTGCTTCTTGTACATTACAACAATAGGAAATTCTAGGAAAGGCAAAACTATAGTGACAGAAAGCGCTTTTCACAGAAATCGAACACATAATCCTAACCCTTGTACGTAACCACAAAAGAAAGAGCAAAGCTGGAGGCATCATGCCACCTGACTTCAAACTGTATTACAAAACTATAATAACTAAAACAGTATGGCCTTGGAATAGAAACAGACACACACATCATTGGAACAGAAGACCACAGAAATAAAGCTACTCGTATAAGGTCAATTAATTTATGGCAAAGAAGCCAAAAATATAAAATGGGAAAAGAAGAGTGTCTTCTATAAAAGGTGTTGGAAAAACTGGACAGTCACATGCAAAAGAATAGAAGTTGCCCTGGCCAGTTTGGCTCAGCAGTTAGAGCTTTGGCATGAGGACCAGAGAGTCCCAGGTTCGGTTCCCAGTAAGGGCACATACCTCAGTCCCAGTTAGTCCCCAGCCCTGATTGGGGTCGTGTGGGTGGCAACCAGTCGACGAGTCTCTCTCACTTCGATGTGTCTCTCTCTCTCTTCCTCCCTCTCTCCTACCCGCTCTATCTGAAGATAAATGCAAAAATGTCCTCGAGTGAGGATAAAAAAAAAAGAAGTTGACCACTATATCTCACACCACACCGAAAATTAACTCTAAATGGCTTAAAGATGTGAAGAACGTAAGACCTGACGATAAAACTCTAGATGAAAACATAAGTAGCAAGCTCCTGACTTAGGTCTTGGTGATGGTTCTTAAAAATCTAACACCAAAAGCCAAAGCAAAAATAAGGAAGTGGGACCATTTCAAAGTAAAAAGCTTCTGCACAGCAAAGGAAACCATCAACAAAATGAAAAGGCAACATACTGGAATGGGAAGAGATATTTACAAATCATGTATCCGATAAGAGGCTACTACCCAAACTATGCAGAAAACCCATGCAACTCAATTGCAAAAAAAAAACCAAACAAATCGATTTGAAAAATGGACAGAAGATCTGAATAGACATGGTTCCAGAGAAGACACACAGATGGCCAACAGGTACATGGAAAGCTGCTCAACATCACTCATCATCAGGGAAATGGAGATCAAAACCACAGTGAGATAGCACTTCACACCTGTAAGAATGGCTATGATCAAAAACACAAAAATAACAAGTGTTGGCCAGGATGTGGAGAAAAGAGAACCCTTATGCACTGTTAGTGGGGATGTGAGCTGGGGCGGCCACTGGGGAAAACTGTGTGGAGGTTCCTCAAACAATAAAAATAGAAGAACCATATGATCCAGCAATTCCACTACTGTTCATTTAGCTGAAGAAAACAAAACACTATCTTGAAAAGATATTTGCACTCCCGTGTTCACTGCAGCACTATTTACCAAAGCCAGACACAGAGACAACCTGTGTCCATATATGGATGAATGGATGAAGAAATTGTATACACACACACACACACACACACACACACACACACAATTGTTCTGCCATTAAGAAAAAAATCTCATTTGCAAAAAAAATGGATGGACCTCACGGGCATTTGCTAAGTAAAATAAGTCAGAGACACACAGATACCGTATAATCTCATTTATATGTGGAATCTAAAATAATCAAACACATTTTTAAGAAACCATGCTGATAGCTCTGGCCCGTTTGGCTCAGTGGTTAGAGGTCTGCATACAAACGAATGAGTCCAGATTCGATTCCACTCAAGGGCACATACTGGGTTGCGGTTTGTCCCCAGGCCCAGTCGGGTTGTGCTGAAGGCAACCAGTTGATGTGTCTCTCTCACCGTGAAGTTTCGCTCCCTGTCCCTCTCCTTCTCCCTCTCCATCGTCCTCACTCTCTCTCCCCGTTCCACTCTATCTGAAGATAAATGGAAAAATATCCTCGGATGAAGATGAAAAAAAGAAAACCCAAGCTCATAGATCCAGAAAATGGATGGTGGTTCCCAGAGGCGAGGGCGGGAGAAATGGATGAAGGGGGTCAGAAGGTAAAAGTTAAAATAAAATAAAATGAATGCACATTGCAACCTGTAGGCCCCTATGTGTGTTAATGCAAACACCAAGACTTGTGGGAAATATGTTTACAAAATTGACTATTGAAACTACTAAAGAAAGCAATGCATTGTATTTTAATAAGTGAAAGTTTAATGGAACTGGGACATTGCAGCCATTTCGGTACAAGGGGACAGATCGAGGATCACCACTGTGCAACTGATTGTAAAACGGGCCAACAGCTGTCATACGGGCTTGTGTCCGGGCTCTTGTACTTTATTTATTTTAATTTTATATTTTTTGGAGAGAGGAGAGAAACACCAATTTGTTCTTGCACTTATTTATGCATTCACCACCTGTCTCTGGATGTGCCCTGACCTGAGACTGAACCCGCGACCCGGGGTCTCAGCATGTCTCTCCAACCACTGAGAAACCCACACAGCCAGAGCCATTGCTGCACCTCTTGAAGCTCAAAACCTCAAAGCTTTGCTCTTGATCATCTCTGATCTGGTAACATTTCCTGTTTTCTTCACAATTGGACACCTTCTCAAACCCACGTCTTACCTTCCGTGCATATAAAAATATCTACAGCACGTTCCTGGAAACTGTACGGTAAGGAGAACAGAGAACGACTTTCAGCACATCACACCCAGTCCCCAGGAGGTCTGTGGTCTACCACTGAGGTTCGCTGTCTTCTCAGAATCTTCTCAGGTACTTGGGATTGGGAGCATTGGGGACAGGAGGTTCCCACCGATTTCTGCAGGGCAGACAGATCAAAGGTGAACTGGGGCAGAACGTTCACACACATAACGACCCCAGGGAGGCTGCAGCTGAGGCGACCACAGGAGTTGCCTGCAGCACCCCAGTGAGGTTCGGCTCCAGAAATGTCAGCTACCATGCAGTGGGGTGCCTGGGCTGAGAGTAGGAGTGAGTTGAAGATGTGACTACGACACCGCAGATTCCATGATCCCCTCACTTCCCACTAATTCAGAACCCGACACTTAAAGAGGGGTCCTCACTAAGGATTAGACCGTCTCCAATGGAAGACATCTGCCTTCTGGCCAAGCAGCCGGCCCTGCCCTGTCTCCTGGGGGACAGCCTGCAGTCACACCCTGACGCCTTCCTTCCAGCAGCTTGTCTAAGGATATATTCTAACCCTGGAAAGGCAATCAGGGGGAACTGACATTCAAAACAGAAAGGGAAGAGACAAAGATGACAGAAAAAATAACCCAAACTGGAGCCATTAATTCAGGAAACAAAAACGGGAAAAAACTAACCATCAGAGAAAAAAATAAGCCTCTCTTTCAGGTATATAGGTTATTAACTGTCCCACCGAAGTCAACTAAAAAAACTCAAAATAGTACACCCATTTTCTTTTTTTTCTCTTTTTTATTAATTTGTTTTTGTTACAGATGTTTATCCTTTTTCCCCCATTGACACCTTCCTCCCCATCCCCCCCGCCCCAACCCCAGCATTGTTGTCCATGTCCATCAGTTACGTGTACATGCATATAAGTTCTGTGGTTTATCTCTTCCCTTCCCGCCCACCCCCTCTTCTGAGGGTTGTTAGTCTGTACTCTACATCCATGTCTCTGGGTCAACCCTGTTCCTCAGACTGTTATGTTCATTATATTCCACAAAAAAGTGAGATCATGTGATATTTGTCTTTCTCTGATTGGCTTGTTTCGCTTAGGATAATACTCTCCAGGCCCCTCCATGTCATCTCAAAGGACAAGAAATCTTTCTTTATTACAGCTCCATAGTACTCCATTGTGTATATGTGCCACAGCTTTTTTATACACTCGTCTACTGATGGACACTTGGGCTGTTTCCAGATCTTAGCTATTGTAAATAGTGCTGCTATGAACATAGAGGTACATATATTCTTTCTGGCTGGTGTTTCAGGTTTCTTAGGGTATATTCCTGCAAGTGGGATCACTGGTTCAAATGGCAGTTCAATTTTTAACTTTTTGAGATAACACCATAGTGTTTTCCACAGTGGCTGCACCAGTCTGAATCCCACCAGCAGTGTACTAGAGTCCCCTTTTCTCCACACCCTCACCAGCACTTGTTGTTTGATGATTTGTTGATGGCAGCCATTCTGACAGGTGTGAGGTGATACCTCATAGTTGTTTTAATTTGCATCTCTCTGATGATTAGTGACATTGAGCATTTTGTCATATGTCTCTTGGCCATTTGTATGACCTGTTTGGCGAGGTGTCTCTTTAGGCCCTCTGCCCATTTTTTAATTGGGTTCTTTGTCTTCCTTTTGTTGACTTGTATGAACACTCTATATACTTTGGAAATTAACCCCTTATCTGATGCATCATTGGCGATTGTGGTCTCCCATATAGTGGGATCCCTTTCCGTTTTGATGGTTGTTCCTTTTGCTGTGCAGAAGCTTTTGAGTTTGATGTAGTCCCACGTGTTCATTTTTTCCTTTGTTTCTCTTGCCTCAGGTGTTGTATCAGTGAAAATTCTGCTGCGTATGATGTGCGAAATTTTGTTGCCTGCATTTTCTTCTAGAATTTTTATGGAGTCACGAGTCACATTTAAGTCTTTTATCCATTTTGAGTTTATTCTCGTGTATGGTGTAAGTTGGTGGTCTAGCTTCATTTTTTTGCAAGTAGCTGTCCAATTTTCCCAACACCATTTATTGAAGAGACTGTCTTGATTCCACTGTATGCTCTTGCCACCTTTGTAAAATATTAATTGAGTATATCGTCTTGGTTCAATTTCTGGGTTCTCTATTCTGTTCCATTGATCTATCTGCCTGTTCTTGTGCCAGTACCAGGCTGTTTTGATTACAGTGGCTTTGTAGTATAACCTGAAATCTGGTAATGTGATCCCTCCTACTTTGTTCTTTTTCAAGATTGCTGTAGCTATTTGGGGTCTTTTTTGGTTCCATATAAACTTTTGGAGTGTTTGTTCTAGTTCTGTGAAATATGTCGTTGGTATTTTGATGGGCATTGCATTGAATCTATAGATTGCTTTGGGTAGTAAGGACATTCTAATGATGTTAATTCTTCCAATCCATGAACAAGGTATATGTTTCCACATTTTTATATCTTCCTCTGTTTCTTTTTTCAATGACCTGTAGTTTTCTGTGAAGAGGTCCTTTACTTCTTTGGTTACATTTATCCCTACGTATCTTAATTTTTTTGCCGCGATGGTAAATGGGATTGTTTTTATAGTTTCTCTTTCTGTGAGTTCATCATTGGTGTATAAGAATGCTGTCGATTTCTTGACGTTAATTTTGTATCCTGCTACTTTGCCAAATTATTTTATTGAGTCTAGTAGATTTTTGATGGAGTCTTTAGGGTTTTCTATGTACAATATCATGTCATCTGCAAATAATGACAGTTTCACTTCCTCCTTTCCAATTTGGATCCCTTTTATTTTTTCTTCATGTCTAATTGCTGTGGCTAAGACTTTCAGTACTATGTTAAATCAGAGTGGCAAAAGTGGGCATCCCTGTCTTGTTCCTGTTCTTAAGGGGAATGCTTTTAGTTTTTGCCCATTGAGAATGATGTTGTCTGTAGGTTTTTCATATATAGCCTTTATTATGTTGAGATATGGACCCTCTATTCCCACATTGCTAAGCGTTTTAATCAGAAATGGGTGCTGGATTTTGTCAAATGCTTTTTCAGCATCTATTGATATGATCATATGGTTTTTATCTTTCATTTTGTTTATGTGGTGTATCACATTTATTGATTTGCAAATATTGTACCATCCTTGCTTGCCTGGAATGAAACCCACTTGGTCATGATGAATAATTTTTTTTGATGTATTGCTGGATCTGATTGCGAATACTTTGTTAAGGATTTTGGCATCTGTGTTCATTCGGGATATTGGCCTGTAGTTTCATTTCTTTGTAGTGTCTTTATCCGGTTTTGGAATTAGGATTATGCTGGCCTCATAAAACGAGTCTGGAAGTGTTCCGTCTTCTTGGATTTTTTGGAATAGTTTGAGGAGAATGAGTATTAGACCGTCTTTGAATGTTTGGTAAAACTCCCCCGTGAAGCCATCTGGGCCTGGGCTTTTGTTTGCTGGGAGTTTCTTAATTACATCTTCAATTTCCTTTGTTGTTATTGGTCTGTTCAAGTTTTCTATCGCTTCCTGGTTCAGTTTTGGGAGACTGTGTGTTTCTATAAATTAGTCCATTTCTCCTAGGTTGTCCAATTTGTTGGTGTATAATTGTTCATAGTATGTTTCAATGATCCTTTGAATTTCTGTGGTGTCAGTTGTTACTTCTCCTCTTTCATTTCTGATTTTGTTTATTTGGTTCCTCTCTTTTTGTTTCTTGGTGAGTCTGGCTAAAGGTCCATCAATCTTGTTTATCTTTTCAAAGAACCAGCTTTTTGTTTCATTGATCTTTTGAATTGTTTTTTTAGTCTCTATGTCGTTTATTTCTGCTCTGACCTTTACGATTTCCTTCCTCCTACTAGCTCTGGGTTTTTAGATTGTTTACTTTCTAGTTCTTTAAGTTGTAGGGTTAGAAAGTCAATTAGGAATTTTTCTTGTTTCTTGAGGTAGGCCTGTAGTGCTATGAACTTCCCTCTCAGGACTGCTTTCACTGCGTCCCATAGATTTTGTGTTGTTGTGTGTTAATTTTCATTGGTTTCAAGGAAATTTTTAATTTCTTCCTTGATCTCGTTAGTAACCCATTCGTTGTTTAATAGCATGCTATTTAGCCACCAAGTATTTGAATGTTTTTGTTGTAATTGAGTTCCAGTTTCATGCCATTGTGACCTGAGAAGATGCTTGATGTGATTTCAATATTCTTGAATTTGTAGAGACTTACTTTGTGTCCTAATATGTGGTCTATCTTTGAGAATGTCCCATGTGCACTTGAGAAGAATGCATATTTTGCAGCTTTGGGGTGAAATGGTCTATAAATATCAACTAAGTCCAACTGATTTAGTTCGTCATTTAAGGACTCTATGTCCTTGTTAACTTTTTGTCTAGAAGATCTATCCAGTGGTGTCAGTGTGGTGTTAAAGTCACCCACTAGGATCGTATTGCTATTGATCTCTCCCTTGAAGTCCTCCAGAAGTTTTTAAATATATTTTGGTGCTCCCGTATTTGGTGCATATATGTTTACCAGGGTTATATCCTCTTGTTGGACTGATCCTTTTAATATTATGTAGTGGCCTTCTTTGTCTCTTATTATGGCCCTCATTTTGAAGTCTATTTTGTCAGATATGAGTATTGCTACACCAGTTTTTTTTATTTCCATTTGCTTGGAAAAATTTTTCCATCCCTTCACTTTCATCCTGTGTGAGTTCTTTGTTGTGAGGAGGGTATCTTTTAGACAACATATATATGGGTCTTCTTTTCTTATCCAATCAGCTACCCTATGTCTTTTGATTGGAGCCTTTAAGCCATTTACATTTAAGGTTATTATTGATAGATAGTTATTAGTTGCCATTTTTATTTTATGCCTATGTTCTTCTCTTTCTCTCTCTCTCTCTCTCTCTCTCTCTCTCTCTCTCTCTCTCTCTCTCTCTCTTTCTTCTTCTTCTTACAACAATCCCTTCAGCACTTCTTGCAGTGCTGGTTTATTGGTGGTAAATTCCTTTAGTTTTTTGTTTTGTTTGTTTTTTTTAAATCTGTGAAGCACTTTATTTTTCCTTCAATTTTGAATGATAGCCTTGTTGGATAGAGTAGTCTTGGAGTCAGACCCTTGCCTTGCGTTATTTTGTACACTTCATGCCACTCCCTTCTGGCCTGCAGTGTTTCTATTGAGAAATCAGCTGACAGTCTAATGGGAGCTCCCTTGTAGGTAACTTTGTGTCTGTCTCTTGCTTCCTTTAAGATTCCTTCTTTGTCTTTAATGTTTGCCATTTTTATTATGCTGTGTCTAGCTGTGGGTCTTTTGGGGTTCACCTTGCTTGAGACTCTGTGTTTCCTGGACTTGTGTGACTTTTTCCTTCACTAGTTTAGGGAAGTTTTCTATCATTGTTTCTTCAAGCAGTTTCTCTATTCCTTTCTCTGATTCTTCTCATTCCGGTACGCCTATAACGTGAATGTTGTTACATTTTATATTGTCCCATAGCTCCCTTAAACTCTCCTCCTGCTTTTTAATCTTTTTTCCCATTTGCTGCTCTATTTGGGTGGTTTTTTTCCTACCTTGTCTTCTAAGTCACTGATTCGGTCTTCAGCTACTTCTAATCTACTCTTGAATCCTTCTAAGGTATTTTTCATAACAGCTATGTCATTCTTTGTTTCCTCTTGATTTTTATTCATAGTTTCTACCTCTTTTTTTAAGCTGATGTAGTTCCCACTGAGCTCTTCATAATTCTTATTAAGTTGCTTGTAGTTCTCACCAAATTGTTTGAGCACCCTTAAAATTATTGCTTTGAAATCTTTATCTGACAAGTTGCTTTCTTTCATTTCCTGTAGTTCCTTTTCTGGTGATTCCTCCTTTTCTTTCATTTGGATGTTATTTCTTTGTCTCACCATTTTAGCAGTCTGGTAGATGTAGCCCTGGTGAGGGATGTTGGGATGTGTAGGTTGCTGGATGTGCATCAAATAAGGCTGCTGTGCTTCCCAGACTGTTTTGGTGTGTGGTGCCTCTTGCCTGCTGTGGGTCCTTGAGGATTGACAGCTGGTGACTGGTATTGGTCTGTCATGCAGGTCTCAGCTCCCAAGTCTTGCTGCTGCTTGGGCTGGGACACTGCTTCTGCTCAGTCTCTGATGATGCCATTGGGGATGGGTCTCAGCTTCCAATTTGTGCTGCTGCCGCCTGGGGTGCAGGGGTCCAGCTGGTGCACTGCTGGGGTGCATGGGTCCCGCTGGTATGGTCTGGGGCTTGTGCATCTCGCTGGTACGCTTCTGGGGTGCGTGTGTCCCTCTGGTGTGCTGCTAGGGTATGCTACTGCCTGGTGGGGCTCAGCTCCTGATCAGTTGCTGCTGGGGGTGAGTGTCAGCTCCTGGTTTGCACTGCTCCTGCTGCTGCTGTTGCCAGGGGGCTCTCTCAGGTCCCAATCCTCTGCTGCTGTTGGGGTTGAGGATGCTCCGCTCTTAGGACTTTGGTGTTGCCCTCGGGAGGGGCTCCACTCCAAATCTGCTGCTGCAGTTGTCAGGGGCAGGTCTCAGCTCCCCGAGCCTTGCTGCTGCTTGGCCTGGGGCACCCCTCCTGATCAGCCTCTGCTGATGCTGCTGGGGATGGGTCTCAGCTGCCCATCTGTGCTGCTGCTGCCTGAGGGTGGATGTCTGCTCCCAAGCCTCAGCTGCTGTTGGGGGTGGGGCTCCACTCCCGACCAGTCACTGCTGCTTTGGGGAAAGGTGCTGGGCTCTGATCAGGCTTCTGCTGCAGGGATGGTGCTTGGCTCCCGGCTGGTTTTGGCTACTGCAACAGGCACCTCAATAACGCTGCTACTGTGCACTGATCCGTGTTGACACAGTTGGGTCCACTGGTCCGATGGTGCAAGGCGCTCTGGTGGACTCAAGTCACTCGGCCCCGGACGCTCCCCGCTGCCTCCTCCAATGAAGACCAGGCATCTTTCTACATGGCAGGGCCTCCAGGCCACACAGGGAGAAGCTTGCTGATGAGCCACTTACCGTGGTAGCCGGTTGCTCCCGTCCACAGCACAGGGACCTTCTGCCCCGCGACTCTGCACTGCTTGAGGTTGCTTGTCCACACTCGCATTCACTCACACTCTCTCTCACACTCGCTTACTCTCTCACACACTCACCTTCGCTCCGGTCCTGCCTGCTGCCATCTTCCTTCCTCAGGAAAGTATTTCTTAATAATAATATTGAAAATAATAGCAAGTTATGAACTGGGAGAAAATGTTTGCAAATCACACATACAAGAAATAACTTTTATTTATTTTTGTCTTATCATTATTCTTTTTTAGAGGGAGAGAGAGAAAAACATCCACTGGTTGCCTCCTGCACGACCCCAACCAGGGCCAGGGACTAACCGCAACCGAGCTATATACCCTTGACTGGAATCGAACACGCAGATTCTTGGTCTGCGGGCTGACGCTCTAACCGCTGAGCCAAGCCGGCCAGGGCAGATAAAGAACTTTTCAATATATAAAGAGCTGACAAAGGCCTGGTCGGTTTGGCTCAGTGGTTAGACCAACGAATCCTTGGTTCAATTCCGGCCAAAGGCAGGTACCTCGGTTGCGGTTTGGCCCTGGCCGAGTGTGGTGTCGTTCAAGAGGCAGCCAGTAGATGTGTCTCTCTCACATCGATGTTTCTCTCTCTCTTCTTCATTTCCTCCCTACCACTCTATCAGAAGATAAATAGAAAAATATCCTCAGGTGAGAATTGTAAAAAAAGAACAGAATGTATAAGGACTCTGACAATCCAGTAATAAAAAGACAACCCAATTTTTTAAGTGTTTTTATTGATTCTTTTTAGACAGATGGGAAGCAAGAGAGAAATAGAGACATCCACGTGAGAGAGAAACATAGATTGGCTGCCTCCTGCAGGCCCCCACTGGGCACCGATCCCACAACATGGGCATGCGCCCTGACCAGAATTCGAACCACGACCTCTAGTACATGGGATGTCGCTAATTCCACTGAGCCACACCGCCCAGGCCAAATACCCCATTTTTAAATGGAAAAACATATGAATAAGCATGTTGGAATATAGTATCCTGCATAAAATTAGAACAGAGAATTGACTTATTTTGCATACATATCTACCAGTTAAACCATCAGCACCACCAAGATAATGAGTCTATGGGTACCTCATGCCCTGTGGTACCCCCTGCCCCCCACCCCACCTGCCCTCACCCGCTCCCCGTCGGAACCACTGTGTGCTGTGCACAGACATGCAGGGCAATCTTTCCTGGGTGACACGGGAGAGGCTGAGACCCAGACTCAGACCCGAGATCTCAGATCTCTTTGCGGGATGGAATAACGACAATTTTCTGCAAAATGGCAATTTGTTGATTTCAATCCCAAATGAGGAAGAATTTTAGAAGCTCATGTGCTTCTCAACAGGAAGAAAGAACTTGAGCACCATTGCCTTAGATACTCCACTTAATATTTGTTTATAAACAGAGAGGAGACTGCTCTTTTAAAGCAGATGTTGGTTAGAGACAAACTAAGAGAGAGCAGGCTGACAGCTGTCAGGGGTGGGGTTGGGGGCTGGGTGGAAGGGTGGAGGGACTGAGAAAAAAAGAAAAAGAAAGAAAAAAACTCATGGACACGTATGACAGTGTGGTGATTGTGGGGATGGGGTGGGGGAGGTGGAGGAGGGTGCAGGGACACAAATGTGAGGGAGGAGACCTGACGGGGTGGTGCACACACAATCCAGGGCACAGAGGATCTGTTGTAGAATTGGGCACCTGAAACCTGTATAATGTTGTTAACCAATGTCATTCCAATAAATTCAATAAAACGGAAACAAATAAATAAAATAAAATAAAGTTACAGTGTTTATCCCAGAAAAATAAAAATAAACATGTTGGTTCGAAACCCCCAGGAGTAATCTGAAAGCAACCCCCATATGGAGGGCAGGGAGAGACCCAGGAAAGAGGCAGACCTCTGCAGGTGGGTAGGTGGCAGCTGAACAGCCAGGGAACCACCTTACAAGGCTGCTCCTGGGTGGCCTGAAGACCAGTATTTTCTGCACCTGCCTGCCAGATCTGATAAAGCTATATGGAGGCCTTAGCTGGGCTGAGTCACGTACACCATCCAGATGGTCTCAGCAAGACATTACTGTGTCAAGGCTATGTCCTTGAGGAAGCCCCTGGGGAGGGGAAAGGCAAGCTGTGTGCACATTCCACAGACGGGTGGAGGGCAGCCTGCAATAGCCTAGGTCCCGCTTTCCGGTCAACCTGGAGGTCACATCTTCTCCATGACCTCCCCAGGGTGACAGCACACAATGGCTTTACTGCTCTGAGTGTCTGAGCCAAAGGAACACAAGTCTTGGTGGAAGAAAAAGTTCCATTTTCACTTGTGACAAGTAGCGATGACAGGGCAATGGTTTCCAAAGCTCTGCCTCTCCTAAGGGAGACTTACCATTGCTATAAACACCGCTTGGTTAATTACACATTCATTTCTTCTTGGTAGCTGGCTGAACTTACCCTGGTGGGTCATCCCCCTAGAGCTGCCCTGCAAATTCCTGTGCGACATTTTTAGCATTTAGAACTGCACAGACGGGAGACCCTTGTCCCATCTATCACCAACGTTCCATCACTGCTGACCGGCTTTCACAGTTTCATCTGCCCTCCCCCTCGGCAGTGCCCTGAGAGGTCAGCATGGGCTTCACTAGCACCGAGGTGGGTCATTTGGTGGCTGCTCTCTCAGATGCCATAGCAACAATACAGTCACATGTCAGAGAAAACACCCATTCAGACAACAATTCCCCAAATCAGGGACAACTTTCTCCACCCAGAACCCCAGGACCTGAGCCATTGACTTAGGAAGTCACCTGGGCTGGGGGTGTGATCACTCGGCATTGACTTGTAGTCTCATGTGATTTAGTGAAGAGGATACCTTAGGAGACTCATCAGGTATGAACACACCATTCTGTTTGGATAATGATTTCAGCTGTCAGGAGAGATGTTTCTGCTTTCAGAAAACACAAGAGGGAATTTTTATAAAGAATAATAAAAATCGGGGAATATCTGAACGAGAAGAGAATGGATGGATATCATTAAGATTTCTCAGTCAGGATTCTAGCAGCAGAGATGGCCCACTCTGATTAGGAACTTGGGGGAAAGTCAAGTACAGGGGTTTCCTACAAGCTGGGACCCAGGGTTTGCTAGTGACCGGGGAGACAGCTGCAAACAGTGAGGACCTTACACCCTAACTCTAAGGGGGTGAATGAGAACTGGAGCCCAGAAGGAGTGTTGGGTAGAGAAGGCTTATGGTTGCAGGTAGTCAGAGATGACCTTGCAGGGAGAGAGGCAGGAGAACAAATACCCCCACCTTGCTTTTCACCCTGAAGAGATCTCCTGCTTGGACTTCCCATTGGCAGAAGCCAAGCAGAAGTCAGACAGCCAGAGATCCCACTGATGTTAGATAGGCCAGGGTCTCAAGGTCTGGGCCATTCTTAGTTGATGCTCTCTCTCATCGATGTTTCTATCTCTCCCTCGCCCTTCCTCTCTCTCTCTCTAAAATCAATTATGAAAAATATAAAAAAATAAAAAGATCTGGGCCATTCTTACTAAATGCTATTCTTGCTAAATGTTAAAATGTAGCAGACAAGCTGTAAACATCATGAGCTTGACAAGAGCTCAAAGTGTTTTGGAGACCAGCTGTAAACAGGATGAGCTTGAGGGGAACTCAACAGGGTAAGTGCAGACAACTGCAAAGAAGATATCAATGTATAACTGACCCAACAGTATGTATAAGCCATCGCTAAGCCTCACTCTGGGAAGAGAGCACTTTGGATATGAATCCCCCGGCCTCCTTGAATTGCTGCAAGTAAATGAAACTCCTCTGTGACAGCCATGTCTCCTTCTGGAATGTGACACCCCCAGTGGACAACCTCTTGTGTTTGGTAACAACGTGATCCACGTGGATCAGCCTCCTGGGGGAAGAGCTGGGGTGAAGGAGGGGGAAGTGTGGATCTGCAGAGGCCAAGGAAAACTACTTGGCACAGAGGAGGTTTTTAAGTTATAGTCAGGGACATTGTAGGATGGCACCTAAAAAAGGAAAGTGAGAAAAATAAGAGAGTTTATCAACTTCCAGACGGCCCTGTGTGATCCCACAGGGACGGGCCCAGAGCGGGTCTGCCTCAGGTCCGCTCTCGTGTGTGCTTCCTGACTTGGTGCAGGAAAGATGTCACAGCACACGTCCAGGTGATTCTGAGAGTATGTCTATTAAAGCTGGGGACAGTGACACAAAGGAAGGGCTGAGGGTCGAAGAAACAACAGGACAGAGCCTAGGCGGGGCTCCTTTGGGTCCTGAAACCTTACAGGACAGAATGCTCCAAGCTGCTTCAGCTCCCTGGGGAGTCTGAGAAAAAGGGAGCCTTGAAGAGAGGATCGGGGGTGAGCCCAGGTTGACTGCCGCTGCCTACGGCTGCCCTGGTGGCAAGTCTCTTGTGGGGACCCTTCGAGTTTAGGAAGAAATGGAAATGTCAAGCCCGGGAGGCCCATGGGCCTGCTCTAGAGCTAGCGCACATTGAGGCCTTGTCCTGAGGGTGTTTCATCCTCTTTATTATTCATCAGCTTTGCAGGGGAAATTTTTTTTTTTGGGGGGTAATTCTTACCCAAGGATATTTTTTCCATTGAGTTATAGAAAGAGTGGGAGGGAGGGAAAGGGAGAAAGATAGAGAGAGAGAAGCATGATGTGAGAGAGACACATTGATTGGTTGCCATCTACACTCACCCCCAACCATGCCGGGGGTCAAACCTGCACCCCACATAGGTGCCCTTGACTGACAATTGAACCCGTGACCCTTCGGTGCACAGGCTGACACTCTACCCACTGAACCACACCCGCCAGGGCATAACGTCTTAAATTTGTTGGCATTGTGGGATTGGTGGGGAATGAGCTGGGAAGATGCTTCTGGTTCGCTAGCCCTATACAACAAACCATCCCAAAGCTTCGTGGTTTAAGTCAACAACAAGCATTTATTGTTCTCATGAATCTGCAACCTGGGCAGGACGCGGGGGGAGGCTCATCTTTGCCTTTGCGGCTTCAGCGGAGGGGGCTCAGTTGGCAGCGGGAGAGTCGGCTTCCATGTTGTCTCACCTGCTCAGCTGGCAAGGTGCTTCTGCTGGCAGATGGAAGACCAGCCAGGGGAGCGGGCCAGTGACTTCAAGTCCTCTTCATGTGGCCTCTCGATGGGCAACCTGGGCTTCCTCACAGCTTGGTGGCTCAGCCAGGGGCACGTACCCCACAGAGCAAGGAGGCATTCTCCCTGTCCAGCGTGAGAAGTCACAACCACCCACTACTTTCCAAAGCAGTGACAAAGTCCGGGGAATGGCAAGGTAGGGGGCACAGACCCGATAACTCAACAGAAGGAATAACAAGCTCAGATACCAGAAGGAAAGGTAAGATAGAAGATACTGTTATAGCCATCACTGGAAATACCATCTACCACAGTAACAAATCATAGTAAATTAGGAAGAAAAAATAAAATTTACATCATTTCCAAAACATATGCCATGTGCTTGAAAGTATTCTCTTAATGTTTGCTACAATAACTTTGAATATATTGCTTTCAGCTTCTTCCCTAATTGTTTGCGTGTATTTCACCACTATGGATGTCATTTGTTCTTGCTTTTCTGGTTCAGATATTTCTTTCCGATTACATTGCTCTTGTATTTGTTTCAGTTCCTGTTCAAATTTACCACGATACCTTATTTCCAAGGCCTCTATGTTACGTTTCAGCTTTTCACCAACATCCTTGTAGATTTCATTAGAAAAGTGAGAGCCCCGGGTCCCCCGCAGCATTTCCTCCATCAGCTCCACCAGCTCCTGCACTTGAGCTTCCTTCTCAGCCTCGAGTGCATCTTCCCTGTTACTGAAGGCCAGGCATCGGTTCCCACACTCCTTCACAAGGCTTCGTAGGTCCCCCTGTGCCTCCTCTACAAATTTTTTCAGTTCCCCACCTTTCAACTCCTCTTTGCGTGTGAACAGGATGATCATGTGCTTCATGGCCTCCTCCCCGAAGATGATCTTGATCAGTTCAACCGTTCTCTGCTCCTCCTCCGTGAAGCGGCCCAGCGGCACAACCAGGATGATGGCGTGAGGCCCGGGGCGGGAGAAGAGGACACACTGGCTGACTTCCTCACACGTGGTCCTCAGTGTCTCCTTGGTGTCAAAGAGCCCTGGGGTGTCCACGACAAGAAGGTTCCTCCCCTTCCAGGCTCCCCTTCCTTTCTGACAGCTCTTGGTAACAGCATGGGCAGAAATTCTAGAATCAAATTCTTTTCTACCAAGGATGGTGTTTGCTGTGGCACTTTTCCCACTTCCAGTTTTTCCCACCAGGACAATCCTCAGAGTGTCGTCTTGAAGGCCAGCCATGTTCACAGCAAGAGGACCTGGGGTGCAGGTAACCGTGAGACCTTAAGGAAGGGAAGGAGAGGGGAATAGGGTTAACTGAGCTGAGTGGGGGCCATTCCCAACCCTCTTTCTTCGTTCTTTCCTCCCTGAAAATTTGTAATGGCCTATTATTCATACTGATCGCAGTAAGAGCAGAGAGGACACAGTACAATTACTAAGGAAGAAACAATAAGGCAGTTTTCCCACAGAAGAGGACAAGTCCAGGTGCTTTCACAGGAAACTCACTTAAACCTTTAAAGATCCGATCATCTCAAAGCTATGCGAGCTGTTCCTGATCATATCAAAAAAGGGGAATCTTTCAGTTCTCTCTATGAATCAAGTGTAATATTGATCCCAAATGCTAACAAAGATTTCCCCAATGAATAAAGCTGTAAACATGTCTCATTTAGAAATATTAATACAAAAATCCTAAATAAATTATTAGCCACCAAAAAAGTAATACACCATGGTTAAGTGTAATATATTTCAGAAATACTAGGATGGTTCAATATTAGAAAATTGATTTTTGAACACCCATTAATAGGTGAAAAAGCAAATTACCTAGATGAAGAAAAGACATCTGACCGAATTCAACACTGACCCCTGTATAAATCATTCTGTGAAATTGGAATTAGCCTGGCCAGGGTGGCTCAGTGGATTGAGCGTCAACCCGTGGACTGAGAGGTCCGGATTCGTTTCCTGGTCAGGGCACATGCCTGGTTTGCGGGCTCAATCCCCAATAGGGGGCGTGCAGGAGGCAGCTGATGGATGTTTTTCTCTCACACTGATGTTACTATCTCTCATTTACTCTCTCTCTCAAAACATCAATAAAAATATTTTTTTAAACTGGAAATAATACATACTTCTATAACATGATCTTATATAACTATAAAATTATAATTTTTTGTCATCACATTTTTTTATCTATAAGTGAGAAAGACTGGATTATGAAGTTAAATAGTAGATTGTAAAGTTTTGGGATGAAGAAAAGATACTTCTCTAACATGATTTTATATAACTATACAGTTAAAATTTTGTCATTACCTTTTTCATTCAGGTGAGGAATAGTGGGTTATAAAGTTAAAGAGTAGATTGTAAAGTTTATTTGGATGAAGAAAAAGGAAAAGTATCCAGCACCATCAAGAAAAAGAACAAGGAGGGAGGACTAGCTCACCCAGGAGTCAAGCATCATAGTTTCTGTGATTAAAGCAGAATGATGTTGGTGCACAAACAGAGGGAATAGTGAAGCAAAACAGAAAATTCAGAAACAGACCAAATTGCTCATACTGCGCTCATTGACATTCCTTCAGGTCCATTACGCTACAGTGAGTCAGTGAGGCAGCATCTCACATCAATGGGGAACAGATGGACTATTAAAGCGTCGTGTCCAAAACAGAAGCCATATTTTTAAAGCATCTTCCGAATCACATGTACAACATCTGCAAAGATATTCCTTTCAGCTTCTTTCCTTATTTTTATGTCATTTTATTTTTTGGTCAATCCTCACCGGAGGATATTTTTCCATTGATTTTTAGATAGAGTGGAAGGGAGGGAGGGAGAGAGAGAGAGACACATCAATGTGAGAGACACATTGATAGGTCACCTTCCTCACTACCTGATTGGGGCTGGGGATCGAACCTACAGCATGGGTACTTGCCCTTGACCTGGAATCAAACCTGCGACCTTTCAATTTTCCGGCCAACGCTCTAATGACTGAGCCAAACCGGCCAGGGCTTCCTTTATACTTTTAATTAGTTCATCATATTTCATGTTTAGGGATTCTAGTATTTTCCTCCTTTGCTTCCTGCGACATTTATTCCTGAGCACATCTCTTTTATAGTCTTTTAAATTCCTTTTTGACTGATCAGCACAGATTATTTTCAAGGCCTCTGTCTTACGTTTCAGATATTCGCCTACATCCTTGTAGATTTCGTGAGAATAGTGAGAGCCTCCGTTCCCCCGCACCATTTCCTCTATCAGCTCCACCAGCTCCTGCACTTGAGCTTCCTTCTCAGCCTCGGATGCACGTGGGCTGTTACTGAAGGCCAGGCATCGGTTCCCACACTCCTTCACGAGCCTTTGTAGGCCAATTTCTGACTCTGCTAAAAAGTCACTCAGCCTCTGACCCTCAAAATCTTCTTTGCGAGTGAACAGGATGATCATGTACTTCATAGCCTCCTCCCCAAAGATGCTCTTGATCAGTTTAACCGTTTTCTGCTCCTCCTCCGTGAAGGGACCCAGCGGCACAACCAGGATGATGGCGTGAGGCCCGGGGCAGGAGAAGAGGACACACCGGCTGATTTCCTCACACGTGGTCACCAGTGTCTCCTTGGTGTCAAAGAGCCCTGGGGTGTCCACGACAAGAAGATTCCTTCCCTTCCAGGCTACCATTCCTCTCTGACAGCGCTTGGTAACACCATGGGGAGAAATTCTAGAATCAAATTCTTTTCTCCCAAGGATGGTGTTTGCTGTGGCACTTTTCCCAACTGCAGTTTTTCCCACCAGAACAATTCTCAGAGTGTCGTCCTGAAGGCCAGCCATGTTCACAGCAAGAGGCTCTGGGGTGCAGGTAACCGCAAGACCTTAAGGAAGGGAAGGAGAGGGGAATAGGGTTAACTGAGCTGAGTGAGCGCCATTCCCTACCCTCTTTCTTCGTTCTTTTCCTCCCTGAAAATTTGTAATGGCCTATTATTCATACTGATCGCAGTAAGAGCAGAGAGGACACAGTCCAATTACTATGGAAGAAATAATAGAGCAGTTTTCCCACAGAAGAGGACATGGTCCAGGTGCTTTCACAGGGGAACTCACTTAAACCTTTAAAGATCCCATCATCTCAATGCGATGCCAGCTGTTCCTGATCATATAAAAAAAGGGAAATCTTTCAGTTCTCTCTATGAATCAAGTGTAATATTGATCCTAAAGGCTAACAGAGATTTCCCCAAGGAATAAAGCTTCAAACATATCTCATTTGGAAATATTAATACAAAAATCCTAAACAAATTATTAGCCACTAAAAAAGTAATACACCATGGTTAAGTGTGAAGTATTTCAGAAAAACTAGGATGGTTCAATATGAGAAAACTGATTGTTACAAAACATCCCATTAATAGGTAAAGAAGCAAATTATGTAGGTGAAGAAAAGACATTTGACTGAATTCAACACTGACTCATGTCTAAAGTTTTCCGTAAATTGGAGTAAATAGATACTTCTCTAATGTGATCTTATATAACGATACATTTTAAGAAGTTTTCTCATCACCTTTTTCTTCTGTAGGTGAGAAAGAGTGGATTATCAAGTTAAATAGTAGATCATAAAGTTCATTTGGAAGAAGAAAAAAAGAAAAGTATCTGGTACCATCAAGAAAAAGAACAAAGACGGAAGGAAGCATCTTAGTTTCTGTGATTAAAGCAGTAAGATGTTGGTGCACAGAGGGAATAGTAAAACAAAACAGAAAATCGACATTTAGACCTAGTTAATGATACTGCATTCATTGATATTCCATTCAGTTCATTATGTTACAGTTGGAGTCAGTAAGGCAGCATCTCACATCAGTGGGGAAAGGATGGACTACTACAGCAACTTTGGGGTAACTGCGTAACCACACAGAAAGGATACAACTGCATCCACTGCCTCATGCCATTCCAAGTCCAAATAGACGTTTAACTGAACAAAAGTAATCCATATAAATAATAAGAAAAAAAGTGGTAAATGTTTTGTAAACTAGAGGTGGGGAAAATCTATCTAAGGTTTCACAAAGATTATGGAAAAGGACTGATAAGTATGATTACATTAAAATCTCACAGACAATGTGAGACAAAAACACCATAGACAAATTAAAGCACAAATGTCAAGCTAGGGAAAGAAACATTATCCAATTTACATTAAAGGAGGTGAATTTTCCTGTTATACAAATAAATTATAAAAGTACACAATCAAAAGAGCTACAACTGGGTAAAAAATGAAGCAAGATGCCCTGACCAGCATGGCGCAATAGTTCGAGCGTCGTCCCGTGCACCAAAGGGTTCTGGGATTTATTTACACTAGAGAGCACATACCTGGTTGCAGGTGGGATCCCCAGCCCCAGTTGGGGTGCATGTGGTGGGCAACAAATCGATGTGTCTCTCTCACATCAATGTTTCTCTCTCTCTCCCTCCCTCTCACACTTCACTCTCTCTTTTTAAAAAATTGATAGAAAAATATCCTTGGGGGAGGATGAACAGAAAAACAAAAAACAAAACAAAAAATGAAAGAAAATGGATCAGGTGATGAGAATAAACATTCAGAGAAAAAGAAATATAAATGTGCCTGAATATTTCACAAGACATTAACATATACTTATAAAAAAATAAAATTACTAAATGATATAAATTAAAATTACACCTCTATTTCGGAGGTGAGGTACTATATCTCGCCTCCAGGTCTGACAAAAATCCAAATGTTTGCTGGCATAACTGTTGGCAAAGGTCTTGGGGAAGCAGGTCCTCTCCTGCTTGGCTGGAGAGAATGGAAAAACCGTCCGAACCCTACAGAGAACTCAGCACTATCCTGCAAAAGCACATATCTCTTTCCCCTTTGATTGTCCACCCCCAGTTTCAGATTTATCCTTGAACTACACTGACAAACATACAGGAAATGGATGCATAAGGCTATTTATGGCATCATTTTTTGTAACAGCAAAGGACCAAAATCCTATCGCATGACCATCAGTAGGGACTGGTTGAGTAAACTGAGGTATATTCACACAGTGAAGGACAATCCAACTGTGAAAGGAATAGATGCGTCCATCCCCCTATGGAGAGATCCCCAGGACATATCATCAAGTGAAAATAACAAAGTGAAGAAATTAATGGAGAGTTTACTGACCATTTCTTTAATAAGGAGGAATGTGAACTATATATATATATAAAATATAATATGTATCTTTTTCATACATATGAAAAGGCAGTAGCAGGATAATCTGAAAACTAAACCATCAGAAAGTTACTTATATGGGGATGGGAGAAGCAGGGCGGAGGGACGGGGATGGAGCTGGAAACCAACCGCACATCTTGGATACACTTGGATTTCATAGATTTTATCCTAAAACCATGTAGGTACTTTACATATTATACAACAGAAATTATATTTTAAAATACTAAAACCGAACCAAATGAAACAAACAAATCTAATTGTACTTTGTGTGGTGGAGGAACCACAGAAGGAATTGGTCCAAGAGAACTGAAAATGCAGTCATATCACTGTCCAGCTCTAGTGGGATGTATCTTCAGGCTACAATGAAAAAAATCAAAACCTGGAAAAAGAAAGTTTAATTGTTTTTAAAAAGTCTAATATTATTTTGTGTGCGTGTGTGTGTGTGTGTGTGTGTGTGTGTGTGTGTGTGGAGTTGTGAAGTCCATTGGAAAGGAACAGAGATAATAATGAGCCCAGTGACAATGAGCACCTTAGTGCCCAGAGGGTGGTCTTCAAATGCCATTTCCCACCAGAAAAGTAGGGCTCCAAGAATAAACTACTGATTCCAGGTCTAGTCAGGATGTTTGAGTTGAGCCTACACTCTCTTGTCAACTACAAAGCCAGGATGCTCCCAAAAATCACTAGGATCATAACAAAAGGAGTTAAGAGCCAACTTGGAGAGAATGCAACTGGACAAAGATGACACAGCATGGGCCTCGATAATAATCCCAGTGAATAGAAATGTATCAGATATCTTGAAATTCTAACAATGCCTTCTTCTTGAAAGTAGTCAATCTCTCCCTTGGAGTCTGCTAGGAAAGCATCTCAATGTCTGAACATTGACAAATAAAGGGAAAGAATCGAGCAGGTGTCTTGTCGTCCGTATACAGCTGTACCTCGTGGACACGAGAGGATGGTGGAGGGGCACTTTTTTTATAGGACAATTCCATCTAATAAAGGAACAATGATAGAATTTGAGTATCATCATTTGTGACCCTTAATGAAACTAAGGCAATCATTAATATCGATTAATGTCACAAAGAGACAGCCAAACAGGATGTGCCTTCTGATGGAAGGTGACAGCTGCCCCTGTGAAGTATTCTCACCAGAAAACAGTCACACCTGAATCTCATCAAGCCTCTCCTTGAATGGAAACCCACACAGAGCACAGGGACTGGACCAGCAGGTAAAATACCGCCCTGAGGATGTAATGGAAAAAATGTGCCCTGCCCGGTTCTGGGGACAAAAGATTTCCCCTTTCTCACACAGAGAAATTTCCCAGAAAGAAATAGGGAAGGTAAAAAACCTAGATATTACTTGATATTTAAGAGATATCAGAAATTTGCCATTTATGAAACTTATTTATATCCAACTTCAAACAATTTTTACAATTTATATGCAAGTATGCGTAAGCAATGGACATAGACAACAATGTTTGGGGGTGGGATCAGGCCAGACGGAGAGTGTCGATGGGTGAAAAGGAGAAACATCTGTAACAAAAATAAATTAATAAAGTAAAATAAACATAAATATAATTATGAGACAAGGAAATTTGAATGCAACTGATAATTTTTTTCTTAATACAGGTTTCTATTTGAAGTCTGATTATACTAATTTTTTTTTAATCCTCACCCGAGGATATTATCCATTGGTGTTTAGATAGAGTGGAAGGGAGAGAGAGAGAGAGAAACATCAATGTGAGAGAGACTCATCGACTGGTAGCCTCCAGCAGGACCCCACCGGGGCCGGGGATCAAACCTGCTTCCCAGGTACATGCCCTTGACTGGGCATCGAATCTGCAACCCTTCGTTCCGAGGGCCGACCAAAGCTCTAACCACTGAGCCAAACCAGCCAGGGCTCATTATCGTAATATTTCAAAAAAAGATTTCAAATATTTACTGATAAACTGGATAATGTCTGATATTTGCTTCAAAACACTGTGGGTGGTGGGAGAGGGGGTGTGGCTGAGACAAGATGGGCATCAGCTGACAGCCGTGGGAGCTCCGTGCAGGCACATGGCAGCTCCCGGTATTATTCCCTTCAGCTGTGAACAAGTGAAATGTTTCCACAATCAAACATTGAGCCTGTGTGTAATAAACCACCACTGAATACTCTACACCAAGCACCCTGGTAAATGTGTTGTACTTTATCTTGTTTACTCCCCCAAAATTGCCTGCAGAAAGCTGATTTTATTTTTTTTAACCTTTTAAATGAGGACACTGATGTGGCTTGAAAGTGCTGAGACACTTGCCTAAGGTCACGTGCTCACAGGTATTGGACAGAACAGGGGTCCAGTTCAGTCTGTCTGACTACCGCCTTCCGTCCTAACCACTGCTCCAACCGCCTCTTCTCGGGTTCTCCTCACGCCCCTGATTCTAGAATCCCAGGGAATCGGAGCTAGATCGAGGGAGGGCAGGGGAGAGCGGCCACACTCTTTCCAGAATGGAGAACTGGTAGGAAGCCTGGACTCGGGAAGTTAACAGGAGGGTTTCCCATGCACTGTCCCTGCAGAATTGCCGACCCTCTACCCACGACACCACCTCCTCACTTCATGTCACACTATCGGGGTCACAGCTTCTCTCTGCTAAATAATGGGAAGGAATCAGCCAACTGCCTTCTAAATTTCCTCAGCCCTTACTGGCGTGGCCAACCCCTGGAGAGTCCCCACACTCCCTGGGGTCCTGATTCCTTTTCCTTAAAGAGGAGTCCACCTGGGTGGTCTCTAAATTGCCTTCAAGCTCTAAAGAACTGCCTTGAGGACACTCATTTCCTGTGCAGGGAACAGGAAGGCGTGTCAGGCAGGCCTCAGTGTCCATCAGGACAGCAAATGCATGAAGGTCACCAGTCAGCACCAATGTGTCCTGTTAAAGGGGAGACGTGTGACATTGTGCTAATAACTCCTGACTCTCCTCCCTACCCTCAGCCCCCCTCTGACAGTACCCCTGCCCCGCTGTGCTGCTGGCACAGACCCTGGTCCCTCCTCGGACCACAACCCACCCCTCACACCCCTAGACCTACTGCCCTCACAGCTCCGTCCCTCAGGGACGCTTCTCACCAGACTCACCTTTTTCAATGAGTAGATGCGTTCTCGGGTTTCTCCAAAGCAGCGCCTTGAGCTGGTGCTCTTGCTCTAACTGTGAGGAGAACGTGGTTGTAGCTATGAACCCACTGAGCCAGGAAGCTCAGATTGGGTGGAGCCAGTGGAGGAAATTGGCCTTAAAGGGACAGTAATACTGCCCCTAATTTGGTGGGGGCTTCAGATTCGTCAAGTTGAATACTTTTCCTCCATGTGCCCGCTCTCGCAGTGAAATTTCCAAGGCTATATCGATATTGGGGTTCCAGCTGTGGCCCAAAGGCCTTTATTAAATGACCTGAATCTTGCCCAGAAAGCCAGGCACAGTGTCTGCTCATGTTCCCTGGTGCAGTGGGAGACGGGGGAGGGGAGGGGATTCCAGAGGAAGAAAGTCGGGCGTGTGCCTTGGTGTATCCTTGGTGCTCCTAGTGATGGTACAATGTGGGTCCTCAGTCTAGTCTTTCAGGAGGGGCTCACGTGACTCATTCAGAATGAACAAGACAGGTACAAAGCCAGAGGGTCTAAACCACGGGGAGCCAAGGGGAACAGAGGAGAGGAGGCCTGGGGCAGCCTTCCAGTGATCACACAGCGCTCTGTGTCTCACAGGGTTCTTGCAAGACTGAAAGTCTGCCCGACCTGGTGAGTAAACGTGCACCTGGGGAGTAGATGCAACTTCCCTTCCCAACATTCCTACCTACTCCCAGCCCAGGCCCAGACAGGGGCAGCTGTGGCCTAGATACACTCCGGGCTCAAACTTGTGACGACACTGCAGAGATATTGACAGGGGGTGAGAGGGCCGGATCCTCCAACCGTCCTGACTCTTCCCAACGTGAGCCGTGGACCTGCGACACCAGCTGCCTATTGCTGCCACAGCAAACTGCCAGGGTCAGTGGCCTGAGACAAGGCCCGTCAATGCCCTTAGAGTCTGCAGGTCAGGAGCCTGCAATGAGTCTCATGGAGACAAAATGAAGGTCTCAGGGCTGGTCTTTCTGGAGGCCCCAGGAGAGAATCCACGTCTTGCTCCCTCCAGCTTCTAGAAGCTGCCAGAATTCCTTGGCTTGTGACCACACCACTCCAATCTCTGCTGCCATCCCCACATGGCCCTCTTCCTCCCCATCTTCCTGCCTCTTTCTTCTAAGGCCTCTGTGATCACAGGTAGGAGCGCTCAGACCACACAGGACAATCTCCCATGGCAACGTCATTCCCTTCATCGCCGCTGCAATGAGGGAACAGTCCCAGGCTCTGGGGTTGGGACCTGCAGTGTTGGGGGAGTGCGTTATTCACCAACCACGTGAGGATAAGCGGCCCTCTCCCCAGCACCCTTTCCTCCTCTTTAAAATGCAGTATTGATTTCATCAGGTGGGCGTAGGGACTAAGAAGCAGGTGCTGCTGTAACAAGACTGAGAAGGTGGGGGTGGGGGTGGGATCGGGGAGCACAGACCCTGGGGGATGATGAGCCCCTGACAGAAAAGGCCGAGATGGCCTTGAGGAGGCTGGTGCTGGGCATCTGACACTAAAGGTGAGAGCTGAGACCACAGTGAGGACCCGTTATTGGCCGCTGGAGGAAAGGTGATGCTTGCTGCAAAGTGGGGAGGGTCACCGAGTTACGTTCTCCTGCTGGGGGAAGAAGAGCTTGTGAGCGATAAGCTGGACTCTTTAGCTCAGGAGGTTTCCAAGCAGTGTGGGGTGCAGCCCGTTTCCCATGTAAAATGCAAAAGGAAAAAGAGCAGAGCAGCGTGTCCCCCAGCCAAGGACCTCCGAGGGTTGCCAGCAGCCCGGAGAAGCGGGGACCCAGCAGGGAAGGGTCCTCCCCAGCGCTTCAGAGAGGGCGAGGCTCTGCCGACCTTGTGCTGCTGGGCTCCTAGACCCATGGACAACGAGTTTCTGTGGCTTTAAGGGGCACCGTGTGTGTGACAGCAGCCCTAGGAATCCCACCACACCTTTCTCCTTCCCCCACCTCTCCTCCTGCCCCTCCTATTCATCTGTCCTCCCAGCACCCCGGGGGTCCCCTTCTGCCCAGTGCAGGTTCTCCAGTAGTCCTCCCCACCCCCACCCGCACGTCTGCCCAGCTGGGGCACCGAGGCCACTGAGGACTGAAGTGCTGGCTGTCTCAGAAAGGCCTGTAGCTCTGCCGGACCCTGCTTCTCAGTGACTTCCCGCTGCCCAGGGTCCCAGACCCTAGAGCCGCCCGAACACATCCTCCTGACCTTTACCCTTTCTGAACTCAGACCCCTTACAGAAGAATTGAGCAGTTGTCAACAATTTATACAACACAAACACAACCAAAAATCATTGATTTCCAGAGGGACAGGAAGTGGAGGGCTCCTGGGCTCTCAGGGGAACGGGCAGACTGCCAGCTGGTGTGAGCGCAGCTGGTCCTGAGAGCACCCTGCAGAGAGCCCGCTCCAGGCCCCGGCAGGAGCCCGCTCACACGCCCGCAGACACCAGGCTCATAGGAAAGGACAGCTGCACAGAACTCACAGCACAGACCACAGGCTGGTGGTGGCCGGAGGGAAGGACGGTGGGGCCGGTAAAGGGGAAAGGGGTCCGCTATATGGTGACGGAAGGAGACTGGATCTGGGGCGGTGGACACACAGTGTGATATACAGGTGATGTGTCATAGCATTGTACACCAGAAGCCAACATAATGTTATTAACCGATGACACCCAAATACATTTAATTAAACAAGAAGAAACAGTTTTATCTAAAATATAGAGGTGGGCATTTTCCCTTACAAAATAAGACAAAATGAGCTTTTGTGCATTTACATACACAGGAGCCCCTGCCTGGGCTGGCAGCACAGGACGCCCCGTGTCTGACTGTGTGTCCCTCCTCCTAGCCCAGTGACACTGCTGTGTGCCATGAGCTTCAGAGCAGACGTCCCATCAGCACCTGGGCCCTGCTGTCTGCTGTTCCCTCGTGAAATGCCGTCAGGGAAGGTTGTGGTCGGGGTCTGCCATGGTCCGGTCTATGGCTATGGACAACCATAGCCCTCTGAGGCTGTATCTCTACAGGGACGTGTGACATCATCTAAGCTGATGCCCCCAAGGAATTCCATCCTACACCCACATCTGGGCCCTGCCGCATGAGAACAAGCCCAGACTCCCCCGCCGGTAGGAACCCTGAGCCCTGGCCACGGACCCACACCTCGCAGAGGCTGGTGGTTGTAGTGATAAACCTGTGACAGCAAACGGGGTCCTCAGGGGAAGACCACGTGGAGGGACCTGTCCTGGGACCCCTGGCTTGAGGGGCCTGGGTGAGGGACAATATCACCCTTCTCCTGTGCTAAGAGTCCTAGGGTCATCAGAGGGATGAACGGTTACCGACCGTGACAGACCTCAGCTCCACTCACCACATGGCACCACCAGCCAGACGGCAGGAAGCAGGGACGCAGGTGTGTTTCTCCCAGTTTCCTGCCACCCTCAGCACACCCTCAGCTCCCCTCCTTCCTCGTCCACCAAGACTTTGTACTCCCCTGCTCCAAACCCACACGTTTGCCTGGACCCCTGAATTCCTAGCCACTGCGTGATGCTGGGCGGCAGAGGCTGCTCAGGACGGGAACCGGGGAGAGGCAGAGCCAGGGCTCCACCTGGTAGCGCTCAGTCACTGCCCTCTTCCCGGGATGTTCAGTTGGGTTTGCACAGTTTCGGCTGTTGTCTGCATTTCTTCTTTTGGTTTGAATTGGACATCTTTTGTTGCTTCACTTCAATACTCCTATAAACATATGTCCTTAAGTGCTTTTGTGACTACTGAAAATAGCTATAAATATCATTAATAAGTGACATATTAATGTATATCTCAGCATATCATTGCACAATAGATTTTTTTGTTTCTGATAATCTCCTCCATTTCCAAGAAACAAGCTATAGGAAGATCTATGGTAAATCACCTGTGCACAGGAAATCATGCACCCTACCGCACCACAGCCCTCTCCTGCTCACGACCTCCTGATTCTGTTTAATCTTCACTTGAAGTTGTGGTCACGACCAGGCCAGAAAGGCTAGGTTACTGGGCCCACATCCGCTTGTTTGTACCTCCTGAAATGGTCGGGGGGATGGGGAGAGGAGAAGGCTGGGCCAAGAAGAAACCCAAGCACTGCGCTCAGGATCCAAATTGGAGCCCTCCTGGGCTGGTGTGGCCTGAGGTTAAATGAGGATTTCCGATTTCCTTTTTTTTAACTTATCTTTACTTTTGAATGTATTAGAGATGTCCCTCCTTTTTTGCCCCCTTAACCCTCTCCTGCCCATTCCCACCTCCCTCCTGCCTTCCCCACGCTGTTGTCTGTGTCTATTGGTTATGAATATAGGAATATAAGTTCTTAGTTTCTCTCTTCCTGCCCTACCTCCCCCCTTCTCTTTGAGGTTAGTCAGTCTAACTACCAATTTTTACATCTTAATCCCTTCATCTTTTTCACCCAACTCCCCTCCCTATGGCAACCAACAAAAAGATCTCTGTATGGATGAGTCTGTTTCTATTCTGCTTGCTCATTTTGTTTGTAGATTCAGTTGTTGAAAGATATGTATTTATTGCTATTTTACTGTTCATATATTTTCATCTTCTTTTTGAAAAATTTTTATTGATTTATTTTTGCTACAGATGTTACTCCTTTTTCCCCCACTGACACCCTTCTCCCAAACGCCCCCCCACCCGGTCCCCAGCTTTGTTGTCTATGTCCATCGGTTATACATACATGCATATAAGTTCTGTGGTTTATCTCTTCCCTCCCCCACCTTCTGAAGATTGTCAGTCTGTACCCTACTTCTATGACTCTGGGTCTATTATTTTCATCAGTTTTTTAGTTCATTATATTCCAGAAATAAGTGAGATCATGTGATACTTGTCTTTCTCTGATTGGCTTGTTTCGTTTAGCGTTATACTTTCCAGGCCCCTCCGTGTTGTCTCAAAGGATAAGAGATCTTTCTTTCTTACAGCATCATAGTACTCCATTGTGTATATGTACCACGGCTTTTTTATCCACTCATCTACTGATGGACCCTTGGGCTGTTTCCGGATCTTAGCCATTGTGAATAGTGCTGCTATGAACATAGGGGTACATATATTCTTTCTGATTGGTGTTTCAGGCTTCTTAGGGTATATTCCTAGAAGTGAAATCACTGGATCAAATGGCAGTTTAATTTTTAATTTTTTCACGTAACACCATAGTGTTTTCCACAGTGGCTGCTCCAGTCTGCATTCCCACCAGCAGTGTACTAGTGTCCCCTTTTCTCCACACCCTCGCCAGCACTTGTTGTTTGATGATTTGTTGATGGCAGCCATTCTGACAGGTGTGAAGTGATACCTCATTGTTGTTTTAATTTGTATCTCTCTGATGATTAGTGACGTTGAGCATTTTTCATATGTCTCTTGGCCATTTGTATGACCTGTTTGGAGAGGTGTCTCTTTAGGTCCTCTGCCCATTTTTTAATTGAGTTCTTTGTCTTCCTTTTGTTGAGTTGTGTGAGTACTCTAGCTATTTTGGAAATTAACCCCTTATCTTATCTTCTTTTTCTTCAAGAAGACCCATCAACATTGTATATAATACTGGTTTGGTGGTGATGAAGTCCTTTGGCGTTTTCTTGTCTGGAAAACTCTTTATATGGCCATCAATTCTAAATGATAGCTTTACAGGATAGAGTAATCTCAGTTGTAGGTCCTTGCTTTTCATCACCTTAAACGTTTCTTGCCACTTCGTTCTGGCCTGCAAAGTTTAATTTGAGAAATGGACTCTAAGCCTAATGGGAGCTCCGTTGTAGGTAACAAACTGCTTTTCTCTTGCTGCTTTTAAGATTCTCTCTTTGTTTTAAACCTCTTGCATTTTGATGATGATGTATTTTGGTGTGGGCTTTTTCATGTTCATCTTGTTTGGAACTCTCTGTGCTTCTTGGACTTGTATGTCTGTTTCCTTCACCAAGCTGGGGACGTTTTCTGTCATTCTTTTTTTAAAATAGCCTTTCGCTTTCTTTCTCTTCTCCTTCTGACACCCCTATGATGCAAATGTTGGCACACTTGAAGGTGTCCCAGAGGCTCCTTACACTATCCTCATTTTTTTGGATTCTTTTTTCTTTTTGCTCTTCTGATTGGGTGTTCTTAGCTTCCTTATATTCCAAATCGAGGGTCTGCTTCTTGGCTTTACCTACTCTACTATGGATTTTCTGTAAATTATTCTTTATTTCAGTTAGTGCATCCTTCTGTCTGACTGGTGCTTTTTTATGTGTTTGATGTTCTCACTAAGTTCCTTGGAGGTCTCCTTAAGTTCCTTGAAGGTCTCACCAAGTTCCTTGAGCAACCTTATAACCAGTGTTTTGAACTCGGCACCTGATTGATTGTTTATCTCCATTTTTTTGAGGTCTTTTCCTGGAGTTTTGTTCTTTACTTTCATTTGGGACATGTTTCTTTGTCTCCTCATTTTGGCTGCTTCCCTGATTATTTCTATGTGTTAGGTAGAATTGTTATGTCTCCCAGGCTCCGTAGGGTGGCATATTGTTCTAGGTGTCCTGTAGGATCCAGTGGCACAGCCTCCCTGATCACCCCATCTAGGCCCCTGAGGTGCACCCCTAGTGTGCACTGTACACCCTTCTGTTATAATTGAGTCTTGAAGAATATAAATAGTAAGTGGAAATTAATGAACTAGAGAATAGAGAAACAATACAGAAAACCAACAAAACCAACCTTGGTTCTATGAAAATATCAACAAGTTGACAAATCTTTACCTAGCTTGACCAAAAACATACAGAGAATTACTAAAATCAGGAATGAAAGGGACACTATTACTGAGTATATGGAACTAAAACAAGCATACGGAAATATTATGAACAATTTTATGCTTCCCAAATTAGATAGCATACATGGAAAGAAAAATTCATCAACTACCAAAACTGACTCAAGGAAACCTAGAACATCTAAATAGATCTATAATACATAAAATGATTAAATTACTAATTAAATCATGACCTACAAACAAAAACCCAGGCCCAGATGGCTTCACTGGTGAATTCTACTAAACATTTCAGAAGAATTAATATCAATTCTTCACAAAGTCTTCCAAAAATTAGAAGAGGAGGAACACATTCCACCTCAATCTATAATGCCGGTATGGTCCTGATACCGAACCAGAATAAGACACCACAATCAAAGAAAACTACAGATCAGTATCTCCTATGAATATGGATACAAACATTCTCAACAAAATACTAACAAAATGAATCCAACAATATATAAAATGGCATATATACCATGACCAAGTGGAATGTATCCCAGGAATGCAATATTGGTTTAACATTCATAAATCAACTAGTGTAACTAACCAAATCAATGGACAAAGGAATGGGTCAACAACCATAGGCAGTCATTGTGATATACCTCATTAATAATATAAAACATACAAATCATTTGATTATCTCACTAGATAAAGAAAAACCATTGGACAAAATCCAATATCCTTTCATGATAAAAGCTCTTAACAAACTGGGTAAAAGGAAATGTGTTTCAGCATACAAAAACCATATTTGACAAGCCCACAGCTAAATCATACCCAACAGTAAAATGCTGAAAGCTTTTCCGCTAACATCAGGATTATTGAACACAATATTGAAAGCCTTGGCCAGAGCAATTTGGTCGAAAAAAAGGGAGAATCCAAATGAGAAAGGAAAAAGTAAAATTGTCTCTACTTTGAAATGACATGATCTTATATACAGAAAATACGAAAGACTCCACACACATACACACACAACACACACACATACACACACAAAACATCTGTGAGAAATAAAAAGCAAACTCAGTAAATTTGTAGGACACAAAATCAATATAATAACTCAGTGTAATTTTATATGCTAATAATGATTTATCAGAAAAAGAAATTGAGAAAATGATCTCATTTATAATAACATCAAAAAGAATAAAATACCTAGGACTCAATTTAACCAAGGAGTTGAAACACCTGTATATTAAAAACTATAAAATACCGATGAAAGAAACTGAAGAGGACACAAAGACATGGAACTATATTTTGTGCTTATAAGTTAGAAGAATTAATTTTTTTTTTGAAATGTACATTGTACTCAAAGCGATGTACAAATTCAATGCAATTCCTATTAAAATTCCAATGGCATTTTCCACAGAAATAAGAAAAAAAATGCTAACATTTCTATAGAAACACAAAAGTTCCTGAATATCCAAAGCAGCCTTCAGAAAGAATAGCAAAGCTGGAGGCATCACACATTCTGATTTCAAACTATATTACAAAGCTATACAAATCAAAACAGATGGTATTGGCATAAAAAAAAAAAAGACACATAAATCAGTGGAACAAAACAAAGACCCCACAAATAGATGGTCAATTAATTGACAACAAATGAGTCAAGAATATTCAATGGGCAAAGATCATCTGTTCAACAAATGAGCTGGATAAACTGGACAGCCACGTGCAAAAGAATGACATTGGACTCCAATCTGACAGTATGTACAAAAGTCAACTGCAAATGGATTAAGACTTGAACATATGACCTGAAACCATAAAACTCCTAGACGAACGCTAAGGTGGTAAGCTCCTTGACATCAGTCTTGGCAGTCACTATTTGGTTTTGACACCAAAAGCAAGGAAACAGAGCATACATAAGTGGGACTATGTCAAATAAAAAGCTTCTGCACAGCTAAGGAAACCATCAACAAAATGAAAATGCAATCCATACAATGGGAGACAACGTTGGTAAGTCATATATCTGATAAGGAGTTAATATGCAAAATATATAGGGAACTCATATAACTTACGCAAAACACAAGCAATCCAATTTAAAATCTTTTTTTTCCTTTATTGATTTTAGAGGGAGAGGAAGGAAGAGGGAGAGAGAGATAGAAACATGGATGAGAGAGAAGATGTATTGGCCACTTCCTGCACGCTCCCCACTGGGGATTGGGCCCACAACCTGGGCATGTGTCCTGACCAGGAATCAAACTGGTGACCTCTTGGTGCATGGTCGATACTCAAGCACTGACCCACACCAGCCGGACAGCAATCCAATTTTACAAGTGCACAGAGGAACTGAATAGACATTTTTCCAAAGAAGACATATAAATGGCCATCAAGAAAAGGTGCCCAACAGCACTAATTATCAGGGAAATGCAAATCAGAATCTCAAAGGGCTATCACCTCACACCTGTTAGAACAGCTACTATCAAAAAGGCAAGATATAATAAGTGCTGGTGAGGATGTGAGGAAAAGGGAAGCCTTGTACACAGTTGGTGGGAATGTACACTGGGGCAGCCACTGTGGAAAACGGTATGAAGAGTGTTCAGTAATCAAAAGTAGCACCACCATATGATACATCTGGAAACCTATGCAAAGGAAATGACCCCGGGATCTCAAAGAGACATTTGCACTCCCATATTCAGTGCAGCATTACTCACAGAGCCAAGATATGGAAACACCTGAGGCTCTGTGTGGATGAACACACGAAGGTGATGTGAGATAGATGTACAGGCGTGGGCAGAAGTAGGCTTACAGTTGTGAGTACACAAAATAAATAAAACAGTAAATAATTAATAAATAATAACCCAAGAATAAACTTTTGAAAACTCCCAACTGTAAACCTACTTTTGCCCAAGTGTGTGTGTGTGTGTGTGTGTATTTCCATGAGAATTAGAAGGACATCTTTCCATTTGCAGATGGACTTTGAGGGCATTTGCTAAGTGAAATGAGTCAGACTGAGGATAGTAAATACTATATGATGTCACTTCTTCATGGAAAACTGTAAAGATCAAAACTCACACAAATAGAGAGCAGAATGGTGGTTACCAGGCGCTGGTGGATGGGGGAATTGGGGAGACATTAGTCAAAGAGTACAAACTTGCAATTAGAGATGAATAAGTTCTGGGGATCGAAAGCAAAACATAGTGATTACAGTTAAATATCCTGTATTATGTACTTGAACGTTGCTAAGTGAGTAGATCTTAAATGTTCTTACCATAGAAAAGAAATAGTTATTATAGGATGTGATACAGGTGGTAGTTATGGTAGTGGTCATTTTCTCAAATAGATAAATGTGTCAAATCATCACATTGTATACTTTATCTTTTTTTCCTACTTTTTATTGATTTCCAGAGACAGAAGAAGGAAGAGGGAGAGGCAGAAACATGGATGAGAGGAAACATTGATTGGCCGCCTCCTGCATGGCCCCATTGGGCACTGGGCACATTACCTGGGCACGGGCCCTGACCAGAAATCCAACTGGCACCCTCTTGGTGCATGGGTCATCACTCAATCACTGAGCCACACCGGCCGGGCAACACATTGTATACTTTAAATTACACAGTGTTACATGCCAGTTAGATCTCAATAAGCGGATGGGGACTGGGTGGAGGTCAGTGGGAGTTGGGTTCTTCATTAGACAAAACAAGCTGGCAAAGATGGGGGGAAATCAGACCCCAGCCGATTGGCTTCAGCTGAAGTTAAACCCTCCCTCTCTGGGGGCAAGGTCCACCCTAGAGTGTGAGTGAGGTAGGCAAGGTCACATCCTTGTTAATGACCTACCCAGGTCAGGCCCCCATCACCATAATCCTCTTTGGCCGCCCTCCCTCCACACAGTCACTGGCTCTTTTCCTCATTTTCTCATGACCCTCTGCTGGGCGACACCTGCAGAGATGGCAGAGGAAGCCCTGAAGGAAAGGGTTCACCTCTCCCTGCTGTCCCATTTCTAACAGTTGGAAAAACCTTCCTTTCCTTTGAGAAGATGAGACCTCGCATGTGATGCCCTGTTTAGGACCCCCTTGGTGGCACTGTCTCAGGGAAGGGGACTCTCAAGGGGCCATTTTATAGGAAAATACCTATAAAGAAAAAGGAGTCAAGATTAGTGATCAAGGCAAGAAGTGAAAACAGGCCTCAGAAACTTAAAGGCTCTTCTCCTCTGAGGTCTGAGAGGCGGGACACTTCCCTGGGTGCTGGGAGGCACAGCCTGCCTGGCTCACAACCTGAGGACAGCAGTAGTTCAGGGCTTCTGGGACCAGCTTCAGAGCCTGTCACCAATTCTGCAGGAAAGGGGAGCCCCAGTGGGGGAAGGGAGCCCCAGGGAGTAGGAGCTGTGAGCACCTGGAAGAAGCGGCTGAGGAGCCTCCGTTCCAGTGGAACCAGGAAGGGCAGCAGGCCTGGGAGTAGCTCCACACGCCCTGTGTAGGGCTGCTGGGTTCACACAGGAGGTGGGAGCAGCAGTGAGCACCTCCTCCGGCCTGGGTGCCCAGGCTCCTGCTCAGGGTCGGCCCTCTCCCCCCTCCTCCCCTGACCTGGAAGGAGGGGTCTGCTGGCTGCCCTGAGGCCCACAGGGCCTTGCTCAAGAAGGGACAACTGCAGTCTCTGCTCACCCTTGGCCGAGCCCGCCCACCAGGAATGGCATGCTAACCCTGTGGGCGTGATCAGCTACACCTCAGGTAATTCAGCCTCTTCCTGAAAGTTCTGAGAGCAGCGTCCTGGTCAGGGCCAGACGTCGACCCCGCCGAGCTGAGAATCAGCCTCACACAACCCTGGCAGCACCCCGGGTCACATCCCCGCTAGGCTGTCACAGCCTCGTCCTCGGTGCACTCAGGGTGATTTCGGGGAACGCGCTCTCTTTGAAACAGGAGAGAGAACACTGTCTGTTTCTGACAAAGAAGGAAGCAGAGGCCTCGAAGCGCAGAGGTTCACACCAAGCCACACACTGCCCAGGGTCAGGAACCAAAACAGAGTCTAGACTTCCTCTGTCCCTGCAGCGACCTCTTCAGATAAGACTGTGGGAAATGTGGAGATGAAACCACAAGTCAGAGTTGGGAGGGCAGAAATGGGAATTAGGAAACCGGCTTCTGTTCCCTTTTCTGTGCTCAGTGTAGGGAAAGGAGAACATAATTCCCAGTCCTGAGAAAGGAGCTGAAGCCTCCAACTGTGAATGTGGACGGTCCGTGTCTCCATCGGACGGTGCCGCGTCCACTTCTTCGATGTTGAGGTTCTCTTGCTTTTTGGAGCTCAGTCACTTAAGAGGTACATGCGCACGCAGTGTTCTTGTCTTGTTGATCAATTAACCTCTTTATCGTTCTGAAAGGCCCTTCTTTATCCGGGTGTAAAGATGGTAGCGCTCTGAAGTCTCATTGTCTGACCGTAATACAGTGACTGCGGGTTTCATGTGAACAATCTGCGCGGTGTACCTTTTTAACAATATCTTCATCCGAGGTAATTTTTGCATTGAGTTTAGACAGAGTGGAAAGAGAGAGAGAGAGACAAATATCAATGTGAGAGACACATCAATTGGTTGCCTCCCGCACACACTCTGACTAGATTGAACCTGGAACCCAGGACCTGCCTTTGACCAAGAATCAAACACGAGACCCTAGGGTCCACAGGCCTAAGCTCTAACAGGTGAGCCAAACCTGCCAGGACTGTGTCCTTTGTTTTTTCAATCCTCACCTGAAGATATTTTTACATTTCTCTACAGATAGAGTATGAGGGAGACAGACAGAGAGAAAAACATCAATGTGTGAGAGACACATTGATTGGTTGCCTCCCACATGACTCCAACCAGGGCTGGGCATCGAACCTGCAACCCAGGTACGTGCCCTTGACCTGAATCGAATCTGAGATTCTTTGGTCCGTGGGCCAAATATGAATACTGCTACACCAGCTTTTCTTTCATTTCCATTTCTTGGAAATTTTTTTCCATCCCTTCACTTTTTCCTGTGTCAGTCTTTTGTTTCGAGGTGGGTCTCTTGGAGACAGCATATATATGGATCGTGTTTTGTTATCCAATCAGCTGCTCTATGTCTTTTGATTGGAGCATTTAGTCCATTTATATTTAAGGTTATTATTGATAGATACTTACTAGTTGCCATTTTTATTTTATGCCTGTGTTCTTTCTCTCTATGTTTCTTCTCCTTCTTACAATAGTTCCTTTAGCATTTCTTTAAGATTCTTTCTTTGTCTTTAATGTGTGCCATTTTTATTATGATGTGTCTAGCTGTGGGTCTTCTGGGGTTCATCTTACTTGGGACTCTCTGTGTTTCCTGGACTTGTGTGACTTTTTCCTTCACCAGTTTAGGGAAGTTTTCTGTCATTGTTTCTTCAAATAGGTTCTCTGTTCCTTTCTCTGATTCTTCTCCTTTTGGTACCACTATAGTGAGAATATTGTTACGTTTTGTATTTTCCCCCAGCTCCCTTAAACTCACCTCCTGCTTATTAATTTATTTTCCCATTTGCTGCTCTGTTTGGGTGGTTTTTTTCTACCTTGTCTTCTAAGTCACTGATTCGGTCTTCAGCTTCATCTAATCTACTATTGAATCCTTCTAAGTATTTTTCATATCAGCTATGTCATTCTTTATTTCCTCTGGATTTTTATTCATAGTTTCTACCTCTTTTTTTTAAGCTGATGTAGTTCCCACTGAGCTCTTCATAATTCTTATTAAGTTGCTTGTAGTTCTCACTAAATTGTTTGAGCACCCTTAAAATCATCTTTGAACACTTTATCTGACAAATTGCTTTCTTCCATTTCCTGTAGTTCCTTTTCTGGTGATTCCTCCTTTTCTTTCATTTGGGTGTTGTTTCTTTGTGTCACCATTTTAGCCGTCTGGTAGTTCTAGGCCCAGTTAGGGATTTGGGGATGTGTAGGCCGTTGGGTGTGTATCAAATAAGGCTGCTGTGCCTCCCAGACTGTTTTGGTATGTGGTGCCTCTTGTCTGCTGTGGGTCCTGGAGGATTGACACCTGGCAGCTGGTATTGGTATATCGTGCAGGTCTCGGCTCCCCGAGTCTTGCTGCTGCTTGGGCTGGGCACCGCTCCTGATCAGCCTCTGCTGATGCGCTGGGGATGAGTCTCAGCTGCTGATCTGCGCTGCGGTTCCTGGGGTGCATGGGTCCAACCGGTGCACTGCTGGGTTAGTGGGTCCCACTGGTGTGCTGCTGGGGTGCATGGGTCCAGCTGGTGCTCCGCTGGGGAATGCTGCTGCCTAGTGGGGCTCAGCTTCTGATCCGTCACTGCTTGTGGCAAGTGTCAGCTCCCAATTGGCACTGCTACTGCTGCTGCTTTGCCAGGGGGTGCTCTCAGCTCCCAATCCTATGCTGCTGTTGGGGGCTAAGGATGCTCCACTCCTAGGACTTTGCTGCTGCTGGGGGAGGGACTCCACTCCAAATCCGCTGCTGCAGATGTCAGGGGCAGGTCTCTGCTGCCCGAGTCTTGCTGCTGCTTGGGCCTGGGCTCCGCTCCTGATCGGCCTCTGCTGATGCCGCTGGGGATGGGTCTCAGCTGCCGATCTGTGCTGCTGCTGCCTGGGGATGGAGGTCTGCACCAGAGCCTCTGCTGCGGGGGTGTCTCAGCTCTGGAGCCTCAGCTGCCGTTTAAGGTGGGGCTCCACTCCCGCCCAGTCACTGCTGCTCTAGGGAAAGGTGCCGGGTTCTGATCAGGTTACTGCTCTAACAGAATTTTTGGAAAAGAACTGCTAATCGGATTTTAAGATATGCATCAAAAGACGGAAGGCATGGAATAAACTAAAATGATTTTTTTTTATTAATCCTTGTGCGATGATATTGTCTCCATTGATTTTCAGACAGAGTGAAAGGGAGGTTGGAAGGAAGGGAGGGAGTGAGGGCGGGAGAGACAGACAGAGAGACACATCGATATGAGAGAGACATAGGAATTGCTTGCCTCCTGCACATGCCCCTGACCAAGGACGGGGATTGAACCCACAACCCAGGTACGTACCCTTGACTGGGAATCGAATCCGTGACCCTTCGGTGCCTGGGCCGATGCTCTAACCATTTAGCTACATCAACCAGGGTGTCCATAACAATTTTATAAAATGAGAAGAAATATGGAGGACCTACCATACCTGATAGCAAGACTTACTGTAAAGGTATATTCATCTAGATAATGTCATATGGGTGCCAGGGTAACACAGAATTCAATGAAACAGAATAGACGATCCAGAGACACATCTGTATTTAAATCATAAACTCATTTTCAATAAAGTTGTCACAGTAACAGATCTGAGAAAATCAGTTCTTTCAACAAATTGTTTTGAAATAGTAAGATAGCTGTATGGACAATAATAAACCGGAATCCTTAGCTCATGTCACAAACAAAAATTAATTCAAAATGCTCTCACACATAAATGGAAGAAGTAACACAATTCCACTTCCAGAAAAGGATATGTAAAAGAAGATCTTGGTGATACTAGGTTAAACAAAGGTTCCTTAATTAAGACAAAAAGGTATGACATATACATTAAAAAGTTGAAAACATGGACATCAAAATGAAAACTTTTGCTGTTCTGAAGATGCACTGAATAAAATGAAAAAGCAAGCCAAGGACAGGGAGAAACTATTTGCTAAACATATCTACATACACATGTATCTAGAACATAGAGAGAATTCATACAAAATAATAAAATAATAATAATGACAATGGTAACAAAAGACAAAAATGCCAATTAAAAAATTTACAAAATATTTTAATGAGAAGAAAATATACACATGACCCAAAAGCACATGCGTAAATGCTCAACTTGACTAATCTTTGGGGAAATGCACAGTAAAACCAAAAGGAGCTACCGCTACACACCCTTAAAGAAGATTGACGGTAGCCCGGCAGGTGTGGCTCAGTGGACTGAGCATCTTCGTCCCATGGACTGAGAGGTCCTGGTTCCATTCCCGGTCAGGGCACATGCCCGGGTTGCTGGCTCCATCCCCAGTAGAGGGCGTGCAGGAGGCAGCCAATCCATGTTTCTCTCTAACATGGATGCTTCTATCTCTACCTCCCTTCCTCTCTCTCTAAAATAAATCAATACAAACATACTTTTTAAACAGACTAAAGTTAAAAACACAGACAATACCAAATGTTGGCCAGGCCAACATTGCAACCTAGGCTAGAAAAAGCCACCACATTTGTGGGGTGGGGAAATCGACTCTATCTCCTAAAGTTAAACATATAAACCAGCTATCCCACTTTCAGGGATTTTGTTAAAGAGAAATAAAAAGATAGACTTGTATGTGAATGCTTCCTTAATATAATACTCATAATAGCTCACACGGAAAACACCTACATGTTCTTCAATTGGTGAATGAATAAACAAATGCTGGTATCTCCATACTGTTGTGAGTTAAATTGTGCCCTCTAAAAAGATACGTTAAAGTTTTAACACCTGAAAAGTTATAATGTATTCTCATTTGAAAAACGGGTCCTTTGGAGATATAATTTGTTAAGATGAGGTCATACTGGAGCTGGGTGAACCCTTATTGTAATATGACCAGTGTCCTTACAAGAAGAGGAGAATGCCACCTGACAATGGAGGCAGAGGCCGCAGTGATGGGTACAAAGTCAGTGAGCACCAAGGATTATTGGCAACACCAGAAGCTAAGAAAAAGAAAGAAGCTAAGAACAGATTCTCTCCCACAGCCCACAGTGAAAGCATGGCCCTGAAGACAGCTTGATTTCAGACTTTTTGCCTCCAGAACTGTGAGAGAATAAGCTTCTGTGGCTTTAAGTCAGCCAATTTGTGGTACTTTGTTATGGCAGCCCTAGGACACTCATACAAATACTAATGAATTCTATCAGCAGTGAAAGAGAACAAAAAACAGTACATGCCATAGCATGGATGAACCTCCACAGAACTGCTAAGTGAGACATCAACCACAGATGGCTGCTTCTTGTACATTACAACAATAGGAAATTCTAGGAAAGGCAAAACTATAGTGACAGAAAGCGCTTTTCACAGAAATCGAACACATAATCCTAACCCTTGTACATAACCACAAAAGAAAGAGCAAAGCTGGAGGCATCATGCCACCTGACTTCAAACTGTATTACAAAACTATAATAACTAAAACAGTATGGCCTTGGAATAGAAACAGACACACACATCATTGGAACAGAAGACCACAGAAATAAAGCTACTCGTATAAGGTCAATTAATTTATGGCAAAGAAGCCAAAAATATAAAATGGGAAAAGAAGAGTGTCTTCTATAAAAGGTGTTGGAAAAACTGGACAGTCACATGCAAAAGAATAGATGTTGCCCTGGCCAGTTTGGCTCAGCAGTTAGAGCTTCAGCCTGAGGACCAGAGAGTCCCAGGTTCGGTTCCCAGTAAGGGCACATACCTCAGTCCCAGTTAGTCCCCAGCCCTGATTGGGGTCGTGTGGGTGGCAACCAGTCGACGAGTCTCTCTCACTTCGATGTGTCTCTCTCTCTCTTCCTCCCTCTCTCCTACCTGCTCTATCTGAAGATAAATGAAAAAATGTCCTCGAGTGAGGATTAAAAAAAAAGAAGTTGACCACTATATCTCACACCATACCGAAAATTAACTCGAAATGGCTTAAAGATGTGAAGAACGTAAGACCTGACGATAAAACTCTAGATGAAAACATAAGTAGCAAGCTCCTTGACTTAGGTCTTGGTGATGGTTCTTAAAAATCTAACACCAAAAGCAAAAGCAGAAATAAGGAAGTGGGACCATTTCAAAGTAAAAAGCTTCTGCACAGCAAAGGAAACCATCAACAAAATGAAAAGGCAACATACTGGAATGGGAGGAGATATTTACAAATCATGTATCCGATAAGAGGCTACTACCCAAACTATGCAGAAAACCCATGCAACTCAATTGCAAAAAAAAACCAAACAAATCGATTTGAAAAATGGACAGAAGATCTGAATAGACATGTTTCCAGAGAAGACACACAGATGGCCAACAGGTACATGGAAAGCTGCTCAACATCACTAATCATCAGGGAAATGGAGGTCAAAACCACAGTGAGATAGCACTTCACACCTGTAAGAATGGCTATGATCAAAAACACAAAAATAACAAGTGTTGGCCAGGATGTGGAGAAAAGAGAACCCTTATGCACTGTTAGTGGGGATGTGAGCTGGGGCGGCCACTGGGGAAAACTGTGTGGAGGTTCCTCAAACAATAAAAATAGAAGAACCATATGATCCAGCAATTCCACTACTGTTCATTTAGCTGAAGAAAACAAAACACTATCTTGAAAAGATATTTGCACTCCCGTGTTCACTGCAGCATTATTTACCAAAGCCAGACACGGAGACAACCTGTGTCCATATATGGATGAATGGATGAAGAAATTGTATACACACACACACACACACACACACACAATTGTTCTGCCATTAAGAAAAAATCTTCTCATTTGCAATAAAATGGATGGACCTCACGGGCATTTGCTAAGTAAAATAAGTCAGAGACACACAGATACCGTATAATCTCATTTATATGTGGAATCTAAAATAATCAAACACATTTTTAAGAAACCATGCTGATAGCTCTGGCCCGTTTGGCTCAGTGGTTAGAGGTCTGCATACAAACGAATGAGTCCAGATTCGATTCCACTCAAGGGCACATACTGGGTTGTGGTTTGTCCCCAGGCCCAGTCGGGTTGTGCTGAAGGCAACCAGTCGATGTGTCTCTCTCACCTTGATGTTTCGCTCCCTGTCCCTCTCCTTCTCCCTCTCCATCGCCCTCACTCTCTCTCCCCGTCCCACTCTATCTGAAGATAAATGGAAAAATATCCTCGGATGAAGATGAAAAAAAGAAAACCCAAGCTCATAGATCCAGAAAATGGATGGTGGTTCCCAGAGGCGAGGGCGGGAGAAATGGATGAAGGGGGTCAGAAGGTAAAAGTTAAAATAAAATAAAATGAATGCACATTGCAACCTGTAGGCCCCTATGTGTGTTAATGCAAACACCAAGACTTGTGGAAAATATGTTTACAAAATTGACTATTGAAACTACTAAAGAAAGCAATGAATTGGATTTTAATAAGTGAAAGTTTAATGGAACTGGGACATTGCAGCCATTTCGGTACAAGGGGACGGATCGAGGATCACCACTGTGCAACTGATTGTAAAACGGGCCAACAGCTGTCATACGGGCTTGTGTCCGGGCTCTTGTACTTTATTTATTTTAATTTTATATTTTTTGGAGAGAGGAGAGAAACACCAATTTGTTCTTGCACTTATTTATGCATTCACCACCTGTCTCTGGATGTGCCCTGACCTGAGACTGAACCCGCGACCCGGGGTCTCAGCATGTCTCTCCAACCACTGAGACACCCACACAGCCAGAGCCATTGCTGCACCTCTTGAAGCTCAAAACCTCAAAGCTTTGCTCTTGATCATCTCTGGTCTGGTAACATTTCCTGTTTTCTTCACAATTGGACACCTTCTCAAACCCACGTCTTACCTTCCGTGCATATAAAAACATCTACAGCACGTTCCTGGAAACTGTACGGTAAGGAGAACAGAGAACGACTTTCAGCACATCACACCCAGTCCCCAGGAAGTCTGTGGTCTACCACTGAGGTTCGCTGTCTTCTCAGAATCTTCTCAGGTACTTGGGATTGGGAGCATTGGGGACAGGAGGTTCCCACCGATTTCTGCAGGGCAGACAGATCAAAGGTGAACTGGGGCAGAATATTCACACACAATACGACCCCAGGGAGGCTGCAGCTGAGGCGACCACAGGAGTTGCCTGCAGCACCCCGGTGAGGTTCGGCTCCAGAAATGTCAGCTACCATGCAGTGGGGCGCCTGGGCTGACAGTAGGAGTGAGTTGAAGATGTGACTATGACACCGCAGATTCCATGATCCCCTCACTTCCCACTAATTCAGAACCCCACACTTGAAGAGGGGTCCTCTCTAAGGATTAGACCGTCTCCACAGGAAGACATCTGCCTTCTGGCCAAGCAGCCGGCCCTGCCCTGTCTCCTGGGGGACAGCCTGCAGTCACACACTGACACCTTCCTTCCAGGCAGCTTGTCTAAGGATATATTCTAACCCTGGAAAGGCAATCATGGAGAACTGACATTCAAAACAGAAAGGGAAGAGACAAAGATGACAGAAAAAATAACCCAAACTGGAGCCATTAATTCAGGAAACAGAAACGGGAAAAAACTAACCATCAGAGAAAAAAATAAGCCTCTCTTTCAGGTATATAGGTTATTAACTGTCCCACCGAAGTCAACTAAAAAAACTCAAAATATTACACCCATTTTTTTTTCTCCTTTTTATTAATTTGTTTTTGTTACAGATGTTTCTCCTTTTTCCCCCATTGACACCTTCCTCCCATCCCCCCCGCCCCAACCCCAGCATTGTTGTCCATGTCCATCAGTTATGTGTACATGCATATAAGTTCTGTGGTTTATCTCTTCCCTCCCCGCCCACCCCCTCTTCTGAGGATTGTCAGTCTGTACTCTACATCCATGTCTCTGGGTCTACCCTGTTCCTCAGACTGTTATGTTCATTATATTCCACAAAAAAGTGAGATCATGTGTTATTTGTCTTTCTCTGCTTGGCTTGTTTCGCTTAGGATAATACTCTCCAGGCCCCTCCATGTCGTCTCAAAGGACAAGAGATCTTTCTTTCTTACAGCTGCATAGTACTCCATTGTGTATATGTGCCACAGCTTTTTTATACACTCGTCTACTGATGGACACTTGGGCTGTTTCCAGATCTTAGCTATTGTAAATAGTGCTGCTATGAACATAGAGGTACATATATTCTTTCTGGCTGGTGTTTCAGGTTTCTTAGGGTATGTTCCTGCAAGTGGGATCACTGGGTCAAATGGCAGTTCAATTTTTAACTTTTTGAGGTAACACCATAGTGTTTCCCACAGTGGCTGCACCAGTCTGAATCCCACCAGCAGGGTACTAGAGTCCCCTTTTCTCCACACCCTCACCAGCACTTGTTGTTTGATGATTTGTTGATGGCAGCCATTCTGACAGGTGTGAGGTGATACCTCATAGTTGTTTTAATTTGCATCTCTCTGATGATTAGTGAAGTTGAGCATTTCTTCATATGTCTCTTGGCCATTTGTATGACCTGTTTGGCGAGGTGTCTCTTTAGGCCCTCTGCCCATTTTTTAATTGGGTTCTTTGTCTTCCTTTTGTTGATTTGTATGAACACTCTATATACTTTGGAAATTAACCCCTTATCTGATGCATCATTGGCGATTGTGGTCTCCCATATAGTGGGATCCCTTTCCATTTTGATGGTTGTTTCTTTGGCTGTGCAGAAGCTTTTGAGTTTGATGTAGTCCCACGTGTTCATTTTTTCCTTTGTTTCTCTTGCCTCAGGTGTTGTATCAGTGAAAATTCTGCTGCGTATGATGTGCGAAATTTTGTTGCCTGCATTTTCTTCTAGAATTTTTATGGATTCACGAGTCACATTTAAGTCTTTTATCCATTTTGAGTTTATTCTCGTGTATGGTGTAAGTTGGTGGTCTAGCTTCATTTTTTTGCAAGTAGCTGTCCAATTTTCCCAACACCATTTATTGAAGAGACTGTCTTGATTCCACTGTATGCTCTTGCCACCTTTGTCAAATATTAATTGAGTATATCGTCTTGGGTCAATTTCTGGGTTCTCTATTCTGTTCCATTGATCTATCTGCCTGTTCTTGTGCCAGTACCAGGCTGTTTTGATTACAGTGGCTTTGTAGTATAACCTGAAATCTGGTAATGTGATCCCACCTGCTTTGTTCTTTTTCAAGATTGCTGTAGCTATTTGGGGTCTTTTTTGGTTCCATATAAACTTTTGGAGTGTTTGTTCTAGTTCTGTGAAATATGTCATTGGTATTTTGATGGGGATTGCATTGAATCTATAGATTGCCTTGGGTAGTAAGGACATTCTAATGATGTTAATTCTTCCAATCCATGAACAAGGTATATGTTTCCACTTTTTTATAACTTCCTCTATTTCTTTTTTCAATGACCTGTAGTTTTCTGTGAAGAGGTCCTTTACTTCTTTGGTTACGTTTATCCCTAGGTATCTTAATTTTTTTGCTGCGATGGTAAATGGGATTTTTTTTTAGTTTCTCTTTCTGTGAGTTCATCATTGGTGTATAAGAATGCCGTCGATTTCTTGACGTTCATTTTGTATCCTGCTACTTTGCCAAATTCATTTATTAAGTCTAGTAGATTTTTGATGGAGTCTTTAGGGTTTTCTATGTACAATATCATGTCATCTGCAAATAATGACAGTTTCACTTCCTCCTTTCCAATTTGGATCCCTTTTATTTTTTCTTCATGTCTGATTGCTGTGGCTAAGACTTTCAGTACTATGTTAAATAAAGAGTGGCAAAAGTGGGCATCCCTGTCTTGTTCCTGTTCTTAAGGGGAATGCTTTTAGGTTTTGCCCATTGAGAATGATGTTGTCTGTAGGTTTTTCATATATAGCCTTTATTATGTTGAGATATGGACCCTCTATTCCCACATTGCTGAGCGTTTTTATCAGAAATGGGTGCTGGATTTTGTCAAATGCTTTTTCAGCATCTATTGATATGATCATATGGTTTTTATCTTTCATTTTGTTTATGTGGTGTATCACATTTATTGATTTGCAAATATTGTATCATCCTTGCATGCCTGGGATGAAAACCACTTGGTCATGATGAATAATTTTTTTGATGTATTGCTGGATCTGATTTGCTAATATTTTGTTAAGGATTTTGGCATCTGTGTTCATTCGGGATATTGGCCTGTAGTTTCATTTCTTTGTAGTGTCTTTATCCGGTTTTGGAATTAGGATTATGCTGTCCCCATAAAATGAGTTTGGAAGTGTTCCGTCTTCTTGGATTTTTTGGAATAGTTTGAGGAGAATGAGTATTAGATCTTCTTTGAATGTTTGGTAAAACTCCCCCGTGAAGCCATCTGGGCCTGGGGTTTTGTTTGCTGGGAGTTTCTTAATTACATCTTCAATTTCCTTTGTTGTTATTGGTCTGTTCAAGTTTTCTATCTCTTCCTGGTTCAGTTTTGGGAGACTGTGTGTTTCTAGAAATTTGTCCATTTCTCTTAGGTTGTCCAATTTGTTGGCGTATAATTTTTCATAGTATGTTTCAATGATCCTTTGAATTTCTGTGGTGTCAGTTGTTACTTCTCCTCTTTCATTTCTGATTTTGTTTATTTGGTTCCTCTCTTTTTGTTTCTTGGTGAGTCTGGCTAAAGGTCCATCAATCTTGTTTATCTTTTCAAAGAACCAGATTTTTGTTTCATTGATCTTTTGAATTGTTTTTTTAGTCTCTATGTCGTTTATTTCTGCTCTGACCTTTACGATTTCCTTCCTCCTACTAGCTCTGGGTTATTATATTGTTTACTTTCTAGTTCTTTAAGTTGTAGGGTTAGAAAGTCAATTAGGAATTTTTCTTGTTTCTTGAGGTAGGCCTTAGTGCTATGAACTTCCCTCTCAGGACTGCTTTCACTGCGTCCCATAGATTTTGTGTTGTTGTGTGTTAATTTTCATTGGTTTCGAGGAAATTTTTAATTTCTTCCTTGATCTCGTTAGTAACCCATTCGTTGTTTAATAGCATGCTATTTAGCCTCCAAGTGTTTGAATGTTTTTGTTGTAATTGAGTTCCAGTTTCATGCCATTGTGACCTGAGAAGATGCTTGATGTGATTTCAATCTTCTTGAGTTTGTAGAGACTTACTTTGTGTCCTAATATGTGGTCTATCTTTGAGAATGTCCCATGTGCACTTGAGAAGAATGCATATTTTGCAGCTTTGGGGTGAAATGTTCTATAAATATCAACTAAGTCCAACTGATTTAGTTCGTCATATAAGGACTCTATGTCCTTGTTAACTTTTTGTCTAGAAGATCTATCCAGTGGTGTCAGTGGGGTGTTAAAGTCACCCACTAGGATCGTATTGCTATTGATCTCTCCCTTGAAGTCCTCCAGAAGTTTTTAAATATATTTTGGTCCTCCCGTATTTGGTGCATATATGTTTACCAGGGTTATATCCTCTTGTTGGACTGATCCTTTTAATATTATGTAGTGACCTTCTTTGTCTCTTATTATGGCCCTCATTTTGAAGTCTATTTTGTCAGATATGAGTATTGCTACACCAGTTTTTTTTTATTTCCATTTGCTTGGAAAAAATTTTTCCATCCCTTCACTTTCATCCTGTGTGAGTTTTTTGTTGTGAGGAGGGTATCTTTTAGACAGCATATATATGGGTCTTGTTTTCTTATCCAGTCAGCTACCCTATGTCTTTTGACTGGAGCATTTATGCCATTTACATTTAAGGTTATTATTGATAGATAGTTATTAGTTGCCATTTTTATTTTATGCCTATGTTCCTCTCTCTCTCTCTCTCTCTCTCTCTCTCTCTCTCTCTCTCTCTCTTTCTCTCTATCTATCTCTATTTCTATCTCTATCTCTATCTCTATCTCTGTTTCTTCTTCTTCTTACAACAGTCCCTTCAGCACTTCTTGCAGTGCTGGTTTAGTGGTGGTAAATTCCTTTAGTTTTTTGTGTTTTTTTTTTTTTTTAAATCTGTGAAGCACTTTATTTTTCCTTCAATTTTGAATGATAGCCTTGTTGGATAGAGTAGTCTAGATTCAGACCCTTGCCTTGCATTATTTTGTACACTTCATGCCACTCCCTTCTGGCCTGCAGTGTTTCTATTGAGAAATCAGCTGACAGTCTAATGGGAGCTCCCTTGTAGGTAACTTTGTGTCTGTCTCTTGCTTCCTTTAAGATTCCTTCTTTGTCTTTAATGTTTGCCATTTTTATTATGATGTGTCTAGCTGTGGGTCTTTTGGGGTTCATCTTGCTTGAGACTCTCTGTGTTTCCTGGACTTGTGTGACTTTTTCCTTCACTAGTTTAGGGAAGTTTTCTATCATTGTTTCTTCAAGCAGGTTCTCTATTCCTTTCTCTGATTCTTCTCATTCCGGTACCCCTATAACGTGAATGTTGTTACGTTTTATATTGTCCCACAGCTCCCTTAAACTCTCCTCCTGCTTTTTAATCTTTTTTCCCATTTGCTGCTCTATTTGGGTAGTTTTTTTCCTACCTTGTCTTCTAAGTCACTGATTCGGTCTTCAGCTTCTTCTAATCTACTATTGAATCCTTCTAAGGTATTTTTCATAACAGCTATGTCATTCTTTGTTTCCTCTTGATTTTTATTCATAGCTTCTACCTCTTTTTTTAAGTTGAGGTAGTTCCCACTGAGCTCGTCATAATTCTTATTAAGTTGCTTGTAGTTCTCACCAAATTCTTTGAGCACCCTTAAAATTATTGCTTTGAAATCCTTATCTGACAAGTTGCTTTCTTCCATTTCCTATAGTTCCTTTTCTGGTGATTCCTCCTTTTCTTTCATTTGGATGTTATTTCTTTGTCTCACCATTTTAGCAGTCTGGTAGATGTAGCCCTGGTGAGGGATGTTGGGATGTGTAGGTTGGTGGATGTGTATCAAATAAGGCTGCTGTGCTTCCCAGACTGTTTTGGTGTGTGGTGCCTCTTGCCTGCTGTGGGTCCTTGAGGATTGACAGCTGGTGACTGGTATTGGTCTGTCAGGCAGGTCTCAGCTCCCAAGTCTTGCTGCTGCTTGGGCTGGGACACTGCTTCTGCTCAGTCTCTGATGATGCCATTGGGGATGGGTCTCAGCTTCCAATTTGTGCTGCTGCCGCCTGGGGTGCAGGGGTCCTGCTGGTATGCTCTGGGGCTTGTGCACCCTGCTGGTACGCTTCTGGGGAGCGTGGGTCCCTCTGGTGTGCTGCTAGGGTATGCTACTGCCCGGTGGGGCTCAGCTCCTGATCAGTTGCTGCTGGGGGTGAGTGTCAGCTCCTGGTTTGCACTGCTACTGCAGCTGCTGTTGCCAGGGGGCTCTCTCAGGTCCCAATCCTCTGCTGCTGTTGGGGTTGAGGATGCTCCGCTCTTAGGACTTTGGTGTTGCCCTCGGGAGGGGCTCCACTCCAAATCTGCTGCTGCAGTTGTCAGGGGCAGGTCTCAGCTCCCCGAGCCTTGCTGCTGCTTGGCCTGGGGCACCCCTCCTGATCAGCCTCTGCTGATGCTGCTGGGGATGGGTCTCAGCTGCCCATCTGTGCTGCTGCTGCCTGAGGGTGGATGTCTGCTCCCAAGCCTCAGCTGCTGTTGGGGGTGGGGCTCCACTCCCGACCAGTCACTGCTGCTTTGGGGAAAGGTGCTGGGCTCTGATCAGGCTTCTGCTGCAGGGATGGTGCTTGGCTCCCGGCTGGTTTTGGCTACTGCAACAGGCACCTCAATAACGCTGCTACTGTGCACTGATCCGTGTTGACACAGTTGGGTCCACTGGTCCGATGGTGCAAGGCGCTCTGGTGGACTCAAGTCGCTCGGCCCCGGATGCTCCCCGCTGCCTCCTCCAATGAAGACCAGGCATCTTTCTACATGGGAGGGCCTCCAGGCCACACAGGGAGAAGCTTGCTGATGAGCCGCTTACCGTGGTAGCCGGTTGCTCCCGTCCACAGCACAGGGACCTTCTGCCCCGCGACTCTGCACTGCTTGAGGTTGCTTGTCCACACTCGCATTCACTCACACTCTCTCTCACACTCGCTCACTCTCTCACACACTCACCTTCGCTCCGGTCCTGCCTGCTGCCATCTTCCTTCCTCAGGAAAGTATATCTTAATCAATAATAATATTGAAAATAATAGCAAGTTATGAACTGGGAGAAAATGTTTGCAAATCACACATACAAGAAATAACTTTTATTTATTTTTTTCTTATTATTATTCTTTTTTAGAGGGAGAGAGAGAAAACATCCACTGGTTGCCTCCTGCACGACCCCAACAAGGGCCAGGGACTAACCGCAACCGAGCTATATACCCTTGACTGGAATCGAACACGCAGATTCTTGGTCTGCGGGCTGACGCTCTAACCGCTGAGCCAAGCCGGCCAGGGCAGATAAAGTACTTTTCAATATAAAGAGCTGCCGACAAAGGCCTGGTCGGTTTGGCTCAGTGGTTAGACCAAAGAATCCTTGGTTCAATTCTGGCCAAAGGCAGGTACCTCGGTTGCGGTTTGGCCCTGGCCGAGTGTGGTGTCGTTCAAGAGGCAGCCAGTAGATGTGTCTCTCTCACATCGATGTTTATCTCTCTCTTCTTCACTTCTTCCGTACCACTCTATCAGAAGATAAATGGAAAAATATCCTCAGGTGAGAATTGTAAAAAAAGAACAGAATGTATAAGGACTCTGACAATCCAGTAATAAAAAGGCAACCCAATTTTTTAAGTGTTTTTATTGATTCTTTTTAGACAGATGGGAAGCAAGAGAGAAATAGAGACATCCACGTGAGAGAGAAACGTAGATTGGCTGCCTCCTGCAGGCCCCCACTGGGGACCGATCCCACAACATGGGCATGCGCCCTGACCAGAATTCGAACGACGACCTCTAGTACATGGGATGTCGCTAATTCCACTGACCCACACCGCCCAGGCCAAATACCCCATTTTTAAATGGAAAAACATATGAATAAGCATGTTGGAATATAGTATCCTGCATATAATTAGAGCAGAGAATTGACTCTGTTTGCATACATATCTACCAATGAAACCATCAACACAACCAAGCTAATGAGTCTATGGGTTCCTCATGCCCTGTGGTAACCCCTGCCCCCCCCCACCTGCCCTCACCCGCTCCCCATCGGAACCACTGTGTGCTGTGCACAGACATGCAGGGCAATCTTTCCTGGGTGACACGGGAGAGGCTGAGACCAGACTCAGAGCCGAGATCTCAGATCTCTTTGCCGGAGGGAATGAGGATGATTTTCTGCAAAATGGCAATATGTTGATTGCAATCCCAAATGAGGAAGAACTTTAGAAGTTCATGGTGCTTCTCAACAGGAAGAAAGAACTTGAGCACCATTGCCTTAGATACTGCGTGCACATTCCACAGATGGGTGGAGGGCAGCCTCCAATAGCCTGGGTCCCGCTTTCCAGTCAACCTGGAGCTCCCATCTTCTCTATGGCCTCCCCAGCGTGACAGAATACAATGGGTTTACTGCTCTGAGTGTCTGAGCCAAAGGAACACAAGTCTTGGTGGAAGAAAAAGTTCCATTTTCACTTGTGACAAGTAGCGATGACAGGGCAATGATTTCCAAAGCTCTGCCTCTCCTAAGGGAGACTTACAATTGCTTATAAACACCGCTTGGTTAATTACACATTCATTTCTTCTTGGTAGCTGGCTGAACTTACCAGTTGTGGGTCATCCCCCTAGAGCTGCCCTGCAAATTCCTGTGCGACATTTTTAGCATTTAGAACTGCACAGACGGGAGACCCTTGTCCCATCTATCACCAACGTTCCATCACTGCTGACCGGCTTTCACAGTTTCATCTGCCCTCCCCCTCGGCAGTGCCCTGAGAGGTCAGCAAGGGGCTTCACTAGCATGGAGGTGGCTCATTCGGTGGCTGCTGTCTCAGATGCCATAGCAACAATACAGTCACATGCCAGAGAAAACACTCGTTCAGACAACAATTCCCCAAATCAGGGACAACTTTCTCCACCCAGAACCCCAGGACCTGAGCCATTGACTTAGGAAGTCCCCTGGGTTGGGGGTGTGATCACTCGGCATTGACTTGTATTCTCATGTGATTTAGTGAAGAGGATACCTTAGCAGACTCATCAAGTATGAACACACCATTCTGTTTGGACAATGATTTCAGCTGTCAGGAGAGATGTTTCTGCTTTCAGAAAACACAAGAGGGAATTTTTATAAAGAATAATAAAAATCGGGGAATATCTGAACGAGAAGAGAATGGATGGATATCATTAAGATTTCTCAGTCAGGATTCTAGCAGCAGAGATGGCCCACTCTGATTAGGAACTTGGGGGAAAGTCAAGTGCAGGGGTTACCTACAAGCTGGGGACCCAGAGTATGCAAGTGACCGGGGAGACTGCTGCAAACAGTGAGGACCTTACACCCTAACTCTAAGGGGGTGAATGAGAACTGGAGCCCAGAAGGAGAGTTGGGTAGAGAAGGTGTGACCTTCAGCTTAGGTTGCAGGTAGTCAGAGATGACCTTGCAGGGAGAGAGGCAGGAGAACAAATACCCCCACCTTGCTTTTCACCCTGAAGAGATCTCCTGCTTGGACTTCCCATTGGCAGAAGCCAAGCAGAAGTCAGACAGCCAGAGATCCCACTGATGTTAGATAGGCCAGGGTCTCAAGGTCTGGCCCATTCTTAGTTGATGCTCTCTCTCATCGATGTTTCTATCTCTCCCTCGCCCTTCCTCTCTCTCTCTCTAAAATCAATTATGAAAAATATAAAAAAATAAAAAGATCTGGGCCATTCTTACTAAATGCTATTCTTGCTAAATGTTAAAATGTAGCAGACAAGCTGTAAACATCATGAGCTTGACAAGAGCTCAAAAGTGTTTTGGAGACCAGCTGTAAACAGGATGAGCTTGAGGGGAACTCAACAGGGTAAGTGCAGACAACTGCAAAGAAGAAATCAATGTGTAACTGACCCAACAGTATGTACAAGCCATCTGAGCCTCTCTTTAGGGGACAGCACTTTGGATATGAATCCCCCGGCCTCCTTGAATTGCTGCAAGTAAATGAAACTCCTCTGTGACAGCCATGTCTCCTTCTGGAATGTGACACCCCCAGTGGACAACCTCTTGTGTTTGGTAAGAACGTGATCCACGTGGATCAGCCTCCTGGGGGAAGAGCTGGGGTGAAGGAGGGGGAAGTGTGGATCTGCAGAGGCCAAGGAAAACTACATGGCACAGAGGAGATTTTTAAGTTACAGTCAGGGACATTGTAGGATGGCACCTAATAAAGGAAAGTGAGAAAAATAAGAGAGTTTATCAACTTCCAGACGGCCCTGTGTGATCCCACAGGGACGGGCCCAGAGCGGGTCTGCCTCAGGTCCGCTGTAGTGTGTGCTTCCTGACTTGGTGCAGGAAAGATGTCACAGCACACGTCCAGGTGATTCTGAGAGTATGTCTATTAAAGCTGGGGACAGTGATACAAAGGAAGGGCTCAGGGTCGAAGAAACAACAGGACAGAGCCTAGGCGGGGCTCCTTGGGCTCCTGAAACCTTACAGGACAGAATGCTCCAAGCTGCTTCAGCTCACTGGGGAGTCTGAGAAAAAGGGGGCCTTAAAGAGAGGATCGGGGGGGAGCCCAGGTTGACTGCCACTGCCCACGGTTCCCCTGGTGGCAAGTCTCTCATAGGGGGCCTTTGAGTTTAGGAAGAAATGGAAATGTCAAGCCCGGGAGGCCCATGGGCCTGCTCTAGAGCTAGTGCACATTGAGGCCTTGTCCTGAGGGTGTTTCATCCTCTTTATTATTCGTCAGCTTTGCAGGGCATTTGTTCTTGTTGTTAATCCTCACAGGAGGATATTTTTTCCATTGAGTTGTAGAAAGACTGGAAGGAGGGAGAGGGAGAAAGAGAAAGAGAGTGAAGCATTGATGTGAGAGAGTCACATTGATTGGTTGCCAACCACACTGTACCCCCAAACATGCTGGGGATCAAACCTGCACCCCAGGTACGTGCCCTTAACTGGCAATTGAACCCGTGACCCTTCGGTGCACAGGCTGACACTCTACCCACTGAGCCACACCCGCCAGGGCATAACTCCTTAAATTTGTTGGCATTGTGGGATTGGTGAGGAATGAGCTGGGAAGATGCTTCTGGTTCGTTATCCCTATACAACAAACCATCCCAAAGCTTCGTGGTTTAAGTCAACAACAAGCATTTATTGTTCTCATGAATCTGCAACCTGGGCAGGACGCGGGGGGAGCTCATCTTTGCCTTTGCGGCTTCAGCGGAGGGGGCTCAGTTGGCAGCGGGACAGTCGGCTTCCATGTTGTCTCACTTGCTCAGCTGGCAAGGTGCTTCTGCTGGCAGATGGAAGACCAGCCAGGGGAGCGGGCCAGTGACTTCAAGTCCTCTTCATGTGGCCTCTCGATGGGCAACCTGGGCTTCCTCACAGCTTGGTGGCTCAGCCAGGGGCACGTACCCCACAGAGCAAGGAGGCATTCTCCCTGTCCAGCGTGAGGAGTCACAACCACCCACTACTTTCCAAAGCAGTGACAAAGTCCGGGGAATGGCAAGGTAGGGGGCACAGACCCGATAACTCAACAGAAGGAATAACAAGCTCAGATACAAGAAGGAAAGGTAACATAGAAGATATTGTTACAGCCATCACTGGAAATACCATCTACCACATTAACAAATCATAGTAAATTAGGAAGAAAAAATAAAATTTACATCATTTCCAAAACATATGCCATATGCTTGAAAGTATATTCTGAATCCTCTTTACAACATCTTTAAATGTACTGCTTTCAGCTTCTTCCCTAATTTTTGCCTCATATTTTAACTCCAGGGATTTTATTTTTTCCTTCTTTTCGTTCTCAGATATTTCTTCCTGGTTATATTGATCTTCTACTCGCCTAATTTCCTTTCGTAATTCATCAGCATAGATTATTTTCAAGGTCTCTGTGTTACGTTTCAGCTTTTCAACAACATCCTTGTAGATTTCATTAGAAAAGTGAGAGCCCAGGTTCCCCTGCACCATTTCCTCTATCAGCTCCACCAGCTCCTGCACTTGAGCTTCCTTCTCAGCCTCGGATGCACGTGGGCTGTTACTGAAGGCCAGGCATCGGTTCCCACACTCCTCCACGAGCCTTTTTAGGTCTTCCTGTGCATCGGCTACATAGTCTTTCAGTCTCCTACCTTCCAGCTCTTCTTTGCGAGTGAACAGGATGACCATGTGCTTCATGGCTGGCTTCCCAAAGATGGTCTTGATCAGTTTAACCGTTTTCTGCTCCTCCTCCGTGAAGCGGCCCAGCGGCACAACCAGGATGATGGCGTGAGGCCCGGGGCAGGAGAAGAGGACACACTGGCTGACTTCCTCACACGTGGTCATCAGTGTCTCCTTGGTGTCAAAGAGCCCTGGGGTGTCCACAACAAGAAGTTTCCTCCCCTTCCGGGCTACCATTCCTCTCTGACACCTCTTGGTAACAGCATGGGCAGAAACTCTAGAATCAAATTCTTTTCTCCCAAGGATGGTGTTTGCTGTCGCACTTTTCCCACTTCCAGTTTTTCCCACCAGGACAATCCTCAGAGTGTCGTCCTGAAGGCCAGCCATGTTCACAGCAAGAGGCTCTGGGGTGCAGGTAACCGCAAGACCTTAAGGAAGGGAAGGAGAGGGGAATAGGGTTAATGTAGCTAAGTGGGGGCCATTCCCAACCCTCTTTCTTCGTTCTTTCCTCCCTGAAAATTTATAATGGCCTATTATTCATACTGATCACAGTAAGAGCAGAGAGGACACAGTCCAATTACTGTGGAAGAAATAATAGAGCAGTTTTCCCACACAAGAGGACAAGGTCCAGGTGCTTTCACAGGGGAACTCACTTAAACCTTTAAAGATCTGATCATCTCAAAGCTATGCAAGCTGTTCCTGATCATATAAAAAAAGGGAAATCTTTCAGTTCTCTCTATGAATCAAGTGTAATATTCATCCCAAAGGCTAACAAAGATTTCACCAATAAATAAAACTACAATTGTGTCTCATTTGGAAATATTAATACAAAAATGCTAAATAAAGTGTTGGCCACTAAAAAAATTAAAAAACTATAATGAAGTGTGATATATTTCAGAAATGCGAGGGCAGTTCAATATGAGAAAACTGATTGTTAAACACATCCCATTAATAGGTGAAGAAGCCAATTACCTAGATGAAGAAAACTCATTTGCTTGAATTCAACACTGACCCATGTAAAAATTCTATAAATTGGAATAAATAGATACTTCTCTAATGCGATCTTATGTAACTATACATTTAAAAAATTTTTGTCATCACCTTTTTCTATTGTAGGTGAGAATGAGTACATTATAAAGTTAAATAATGGATCATAAAGTACATTTGGAAGAAGACAAAAAGAAAATTACCAGGTACCATCAAGTGAAAGAACCTGGAGGGAATGAAGCATCTTAGTTTCTGTGATTAAAGCAGTATGATGTTGGTGTACAAACAGAGGGAATAGTGAAACAAAACAGAAAATCGACATTTAGACCTAATTAATCATACTGCATTCATTGATATTCCATTCTGTTCATTATGTTACAGCGGGAGTCAGTAAGGCAGCATCTCACATCAGTGGGGAAAGGATGGACTACTGCAGCAACTTTGGGGTAACTGCATAACCACACAGAAAGGATACAACTGCATCCACTGCCTCATGCCATTCAATTCCTAATAGAAGATTAACTGAACAAAACTAATACATGTAAATAATAGAAAAAAAGTGGTAATTGTTTTTCAACTTAGGGGTTGGGAAAATATTTCTAAGATTTGAAACAGAGTATGGAAAAGGACTAATAAGTGTGATTACATTAATATCTCACAGACAATGTGAGACAAAAACACCATAGACAAATTAAAGCACAAATGTCAAGCTAGGGAAAGAAACATTATCCAATTCACATTAAAGGAGGTGAATCTTCCTGTTACACAAATAAATTTAAAAAGTACACAATCAAAAGAGCTACAACTGGGTAAAAAATGAAGCAAGATGCCCTGACCAGCGTGGCGCAGTAGTTCGAGCGTCGTCCCGTGCACCAAAGGGTTCTGGTATTTATTTACACTCAAGAGCACGTACCTGGTTGCAGGTGGGATCCCCAGCCCCAGTTGGGGTGCATGTGGGGGGCAACGAATCGATGTGTCTCTCTCACATCGATGTTTTTCTCTCTCTCCCTCCCTCTCACACTTCACTCTCTCTTTTAAAAAATTGATAGAAAAATATCCTTGGGGGAAGATAAACAGAAAAACAAAAACCAAAACAAAAAATGAAAGAAAATGGATCAGGTGATGAGAATAAACATTGAGAGAAAAAGAAATATAAATGTGCCTGAATATTTCACAAGACATTAACATATACTCATAAAAAATAAAATTACTAAATGATATAAATTAAAATTACACCTCTATTTCTGAGGTGAGGTACTATGTCTCGCCTCCAGGTCTTACAAAAATCCAAATGTTTGCTGGCATAAACTGTTGGCAAAGTTCTGGGGGAAGCAGGTCCTCTCCTGCTTGGCTGGAGAGAATGGAAAAACCGTCTGAACCCTACAGAGAACTCAGCACTATCCTGCAAAAGCACATATCTCTTTCCCCTTTGATTGTCCACCCCCAGTTTCAGATTTATCCTTGAACTACACTGACAAACATACAGGAAATGGATGCATAAGGCTATTTATGGCATCATTTTTTGTAACAGCAAAGGACCAAAATCCTATCGCATGGCCATCAGTAAGGACTGGTTGAGTAAACTGAGGTATATTCACACAGTGAAGGACAATCCAACTGTGAAAGGAATAGATGCGTCCATCCCCCTATGGAGAGATCCCCAGGACATATCATCAAGTGAAAATAACAAAGTGAAGAAATTAATGGAGAGTTTACTTACCATTTCTTTAATAAGGAGGAATGTGAACTATATATATAAAATATAATATGTATCTTTTTCATACATATGAAAAGGCAGTAGCAGGATAATCTGAAAACTAAACCATCAGAACGTTACTTATATGGGGATGGGAGAAGCAGGGCGGAGGGACGGGGATGGAGCTGGAAACCAACCGCACATCTTGGATACACTTGGATTTCATAGATTTTATCCTAAAACCATGTAGGTACTTTACATATTATGCAACAGAAATTATATTTTAAAATACTAAAACCAAACCAAATGAAGCAAACAAATCTAATTGTACTTTGTGTGGTGGAGGAACCACAGAAGGAATTGGTCCAAGAGAACTGAAAATGCAGTCATATCACTGTCCAGCTCTAGTGGGATGTATCTTCAGGCTACAATGAAAAAAATCAAAACCTGGAAAAAGAAAGTTTAATTGTTTTTAAAAAGTCTAATATTATTTTGTGTGCGTGTGTGTGTGTGTGTGTGTGTGTGTGTGTGTGTGTGGAGTTTGAAGTCCATTGGAAAGGAACAGAGATAATAATGAGCCCAGTGACAATGAGCACCTTAGTGCCCAGAGGGTGGTCTTCAAATGCCATTTCCCACCAGAAAAGTAGGGCTCCAAGAATAAACTACTGATTCCAGGTCTAGTCAGGATGTTTGAGTTGACCCTACACTCTCTTGTCAACTAAAAAGCCAGGATGCTCCCAAAAATCACTAGGATCATAACAAAAGGAGTTAAGAGCCAACTTGGAGAGAATGCAACTGGACAAAGATGACACAATATGGGCCTCGATAATAATCCCAGTGAATAGAAATGTGTCAGATATCTTGAAATTCTAACAATGCCTTCTTCTTGAAAGTAGTCAATCTCTCCCTTGGAATCTACTAGGAAAGCATCTCAATGTCTGAACATTGACAAATAAAGGGAAAGAATGGAGCAGGTGTCTTGTCGTCCGTATACAGCTGTACCTCGTGGACACGAGAGGATGGTGGAGGGGCACTTTTTTTATAGGACAATTCCATCTAATAAAGGAACAATGATAGAATTTGAGTATCATCATTTGTGACCCTTAATGAAACTAAGGCAATCATTAATATCGATTAATGTCACAAAGAGACAGCCAAACAGGATGTGCCTTCTGATGGAAGGTGACAGCTGCCCCTGTGAAGTATTCTCACCAGAAAACAGTCACACCTGAATCTCATCAAGCCTCTCCTTGAGTGGAAACCCACACAGAGCACAGGGACTGGACCAGCAGGTAAAATACCGCCCTGAGGATGTAATGGAAAAAATGTGCCCTGCCTGGTTCTGGGGACAAAAGATTTCCCCTTTCTCACACAGAGAAATTTCCCAGAAAGAAATAGGGAAGGTAAAAAACCTAGATATTACTTGATATTTAAGAGATATCAGAAATTTGCCATTTATGAAACTTATTTATATCCAACTTCAAACAATTTTTACAATTTATATGCAAGTATGCGTAAGCAATGGACATAGACAACAATGTTTGGGGGGTGGGATCAGGCCAGACGGAGAGTGTCGATGGGTGAAAAGGAGAAACATCTGTAACAAAAATAAATTAATAAAGTAAAATAAACATAAATATAATTATGAGACAGGGAAATTTGAATGCAACTGATAACTTTTTCTTAATACAAGTTTCTTTTTGAAGTCTGATTATACTAATTTTTTTTTAATCCTCACCCGAGGATATTATCCATTGGTGTTTAGATAGAGTGGAAGGGAGAGAGAGAGAGACATCGATGTGAGAGAGACTCATCGACTGGTAGCCTCCAGCAGGACCCCACCGGGGCCGGGGATCAAACCTGCTCCCCAGGCACATGCCCTTGACTGGGCATCGAATCTGCAACCCTTCGCTCTGAGGGCCAACCAAAGCTCTAACCACTGAGCCAAACCAGCCAGGGCTGATTATCGTAATATTTCAAAAAAAGATTTCAAATATTTACTGATAAACTGGATAATGTCTGATATTTGCTTCAAAACACTGTGGGTGGTGGGAGAGGGGGTGTGGCTGAGACAAGATGGGCATCAGCTGACAGCCGTGGGAGCTCCGTGCAGGCACATGGCAGCTCCCGGTATTATTCCCTTCAGCTGTGAACAAGTGAAATGTTTCCCACAATCAAACATTGAGCCTGTGTGTAATAAACCACCACTGAATACTCTACACCAAGCACCCTGGTAAATGTGTTGTACTTTATCTTGTTTACTCCCCCAAAATTGCCTGCAGAAAGCTGATTTTGTTTTTTTTAACCTTTTAAATGAGGACACTGATGTGGCTTGAAAGTGCTGAGACACTTGCCCAAGGTCACGTGCTCACAGGTATTGGACAGAACAGGGGTCCAGTTCAGTCTGTCTGACTACCGCCTTCCGTCCTAACCACTGCTCCAACCGCCTCTTCTCGGGTTCTCCTCAGGCCCCTAATTCTAGAATCCCAGGGAATTGGAGCTTGATCGAGGGAGGGCAGGGGAGAGCGGCCACACTGTTTCCAGAATGGAGAACTGGTAGGAAGCCTGGACTCGGGAAGTTAACAGGAGGGTTTCCCACACACTGTCCCTGCAGAATTGCTGACCCTCTGCCCACGACACCACCTCCTCACTTCATGTCACACTATCAGGGTCACAGCTTCTCTCTGCTAAATAATGGGAAGGATTCAGCCAACTGCATTCTAAATTTCCTCAGCCCTTACTGGCGTGGCCAACCCCTGGAGAGTCCCCACACTCCCTGGGGTCCTGATTCCTTTTCCTTAAAGAGGAGTCCACCTGGGTGGTCTCTAAATTGCCTTCAAGCTCTAAAGAACTGCCTTGTGGACACTCATTTCCTGTGCAGGGAACAGGAAGGCGTGTCAGGCAGGCCTCAGTGTCCATCAGGACAGCAAATGCATGAAGGTCACCAGTCAGCACCAATGTGTCCTGTTAAAGGGGAGACGTGTGACATTGTGCTAATAACTCCTGACTCCCCTCCCTACCCTCAGCCCCCCCTCTGACAGTACCCCTGCCCCGCTGTGCTGCTGGCACAGACCCTGGTCCCTCCTCGGACCAGAACCCACCCCTCACACCCCTGGACCTACTGCCCTCACAGCTCCGTCCCTCAGGGACGCTTCTCACCAGACTCACCTTTTTCAATGAGTTGATGCGTTCTCGGGTTTCTCCAAAGCAGCGCCTTGAGCTGGTGCTCTTGCTCTAACTGTGAGGAGAACGTGGTTGTAGCTATGAACCCACTGAGCCAGGAAGCTCAGATTGGGTGGAGCCAGTGGAGGAAATTGGCCTTAAAGGGACAGTAATATTGCCCCTAATTTGGTGGGGGCTTCAGATTCGTCAAGTTGCATAATTTTCCTCCATGTGCCCGCTCTCGTAGTGAAATTTCCAAGGCTATATCGATGTTTGGGTTCCAGCTGTGGCCCATAGGCCTTTATTAAATGACCTGAATCTTGCCCACAAAGCCAGGCACAGTGTCTGCTCATGTTCCCTGGTGCAGTGGGAGATGGGGGAGGGGAGGGGATTCCAGAGGAAGAAAGTCGGGCGTGTGCCTTGGTGTATCCTTGGTGCTCCTAGTGATGGTACAATGTGGGTCCTCAGTCTAGTCTTTCAGGAGGGGCTCACGTGACTCATTCAGAATGAACAAGACAGGTACAAAGCCAGAGGGTCTAAACCACGGGGAGCCAAGGGGAACAGAGGAGAGGAGGCCTGGGGCAGCCTTCCAGTGATCACACAGCGCTCTGTGTCGCACAGGGTTCTTACAAGACTGAAAGTCTGCCCGACCTGGTGAGTAAACGTGCACCTGGGGAGTAGATGCAACTTCCCTTCCCAACATTCCTACCTACTCCCAGCCCAGGCCCAGACAGGGGCAGCTGTGGCCTAGATACACTCCAGGCTCAAACTTGTGACGACACTGCAGAGATATTGACAGGGGGTGAGAGGGCCGGATCCTCCAACCGTCCTGACTCTTCCCAACGTGAGCCGTGGACCTGCGACACCAGCTGCCTATTGCTGCCGCAGCAAACTGCCAGGGTCAGTGGCCTGAGACAAGGCCCGTCAATGCCCTTAGAGTCTGCAGGTCAGGAGCCTGCAATGAGTCTCATGGAGACAAAATGAAGGTCTCAGGGCTGGTCTTTCTGGAGGCCCCAGGAGAGAATCCACGTCTTGCTCCCTCCAGCTTCTAGAAGCTGCCAGAATTCCTTGGCGTGTGACCACACCACTCCAATCTCTGCTGCCATCCCCACATGGCCCTCTTCCTCCCCATCTCCCTGCCTCTTTCTTCTAAGGCCTCTGTGATCACAGGTAGGAGCGCTCAGACCACACAGGACAATCTCCCATGGCAACGTCATTCCCTTCATCACCGCTGCAATGAGGGAACAGTCCCAGGCTCTGGGGTTGGGACCTGCAGTGTTGGGGGAGGGCGTTATTCACCAACCACGTGAGGATAAGCGGACCTCTCCCCAGCACCCTTTCCTCCTCTTTAAAATGCAGTATTGATTTCATCAGGTGGGCTTAGGGACTAAGAAGCAGGTGCTGCTGTAACAAGACTGAGAAGGTGGGGGTGCGGTGGGATCGGGGAGCACAGACCCTGGGGGATGATGAGCCCCTGACAGAAAAGGCCGAGATGGCCTTGAGGAGGCTGGTGCTGGGCATCTGACACTAAAGGTGAGAGCTGAGACCACAGTGAGGACCCGTTATTGGCCGCTGGAGGAAAGGTGATGCTTGCTGCAAAGTGGGGGAGGGTCACCGAGTTACGGTCTCCTGCTGGGGGGAAGAAGAGCTTGTGAGCGATAAGCTGGACTCTTTAGCTCAGGAGGTTTCCAAGCACAGTGTGGGGTGCAGCCCGTTTCCCGTGTAAAATGCAAAAGGAAAAAGAGCAGAGCAGCATGTCCCCCAGCCAAGGACCTCCGAGGGTTACCAGCAGCCCGGAGAAGCGGGGACCCAGCAGGGAAGGGTCCTCCCCAGGGCTTCAGAGAGGGCGAGGCTCTGCCGACCTTGTGCTGCTGGGCTCCTAGACCCATGGACAACGAGTTTCTGTGGCTTTAAGCGGCACCGTGTGTGTGTGACAGCAGCCCTAGGAATCCCACCACACCTTTCTCCTTCCCCCACCTCTCCTCCTGCCCCTCCTATTCATCTGTCCTCCCAGCACCCCGGGGGTCCCCTTCTGCCCAGTGCAGGTTCTCCAGTAGTCCTCCCCACCCCCACCCGCACGTCTGCCCAGCTGGGGCACCAAGGACGCTGAGGACTGAAGTGCTGGCTGTCTCAGAAAGGCCTGTAGCTCTGCCTGACCCTGCTTCTCAGTGACTTCCCGCTGCCCAGGGTCCCAGACCCTAGAGCCGCCCGAACACATCCTCCTGACCTTTACCCTTTCTGAACTCAGACCCCTTACAGAAGAATTGAGCAGTTGTCAACAATTTATACAACACAAACACAACCAAAAATCATTGATTTCCAGAGGGACAGGAAGTGGAGGGCTCCTGGGCTCTCAGGGGAACGGGCAGACTGCCAGCTGGTGTGAGCGCAGCTGGTCCTGAGAGCACCCTGCAGAGAGCCCGCTCCAGGCCCCGGCAGGAGCCCGCTCACACGCCCGCAGACACCAGGCTCATAGGAAAGGACAGCTGCACAGAACCCACAGCACAGACCACAGGCTGGTGGTGGCCGGAGGGAAGGACGGTGGGGCCGGTAAAGGGGAAAGGGGTCCGCTATATGGTGACGGAAGGAGACTGGATCTGGGGCGGTGGACACACAGTGCAATATACAGGTGATGTGTCACAGCATTGTACACCAGAAGCCAACATAATGTTATTAACCGATGGCACCCAAATACCTTTAATTAAACAAGAACAAATAGTTTTATCTAAAATATACAGGTGGGCATTTTCCCTTACAAAATAAGACAAAATGAGCTTTTGTGCATTTACATACACAGGAGCCCCTGCCTGGCTGGCAGCACAGGACGCCCCGTGTCTGACTGTGTGTTCCTCCTCCTAGCCCAGTGACACTGCTGTGTGCCATGAGCTTCAGAGCAGACGTCCCATCAGCACCTGGGCCCTGCTGTCTGCTGTTCCCTCGTGAAATGCCGTCAGGGAAGGTTGTGGTCGGGGTCTGCCATGGTCCAGTCTATGGCTTTGGACAACCGTAGCCCTCTGAGCCTGTATCTCTACAAGGACGTGTGACATCATCTAAGCTGATGCCCCCAAGGAATTCCATCCTACACCCACATCTGGGCCCTGCCGCATGAGAACAAGCCCAGACTCCCCCGCCGGTAGGAACCGTGAGCCCTGGCCACGGACCCACACCTCGCAGAGGCTGGTGGTTGTAGTGATAAACCTGTGACAGCAAACGGGGTCCTCAGGGGAAGAACACGAGGAGGGACCTGTCCTGGGACCCCTGGCTTGAGGGGTCAGGGTGAGTGACAATATCACCCTTCCCCTGTGCTAAGAGTCCTAGGGTCATCAGAGGGATGAACGGTTACCGACCGTGACAGACCTCAGCTCCACTCACCACGTGGCACCACCAGCCAGACGGCAGGAAGCAGGGACGCAGGTGTGTTTCTCCCAGTTTCCTGCCACCCTCAGCGCACCCTCAGCTCCCATTCTTCCTTGTCCACCAAGACTTTGTACTCCCCTGCTCCAAACCCACACGTTTGCCTGGACCCCTGAAGTCCTAGCCACTGCGTGATGCTGGCAGCACAGGCTCCTCAGGACGGGAACCGGGGAGAGGCAGAGCCAGGGCTCCACCTGGTAGCGCTCAGTCACTGCCCTCTTCCCGGGATGTTCAGTTGGGTTTGCACAGTTTCGGCTGTTGTCTGCATTTCTTCTTTTGGTTTGAATTGGACATCTTTTGTTGCTTCACTTCAATACTCCTATAAACATATGTCCTTAAGTGCTTTTGTGACTACTGAAAATAGCTATAAATATCATTAATAAGTGACATATTAATGTATATCTCAGCATATCATTGCACAATAGATTTTTTTGTTTCTGATAATCTCCTCCATTTCCAAGAAACAAGCTATAGGAAGATCTATGGTAAATCACCTGTGCACAGGAAATCATGCACCCTACCACACCACAGCCCTCTCCTGCTCACGACCTCCTGATTCTGTTTAATCTTCACTTGAAGTTGTGGTCACGACCAGGCCAGAAAGGCTAGGTTACTGGGCCCACATCCGCTTGTTTGTACCTCCTGAAATGGTCGGGGGATGGGGAGAGGAGAAGGCTGGGCCAAGAAGAAACCCAAGCACTGCGCTCAGGATCCAAATTGGAGCCCTCCTGGGCTGGTGTGGCCTGAGGTTAAATGAGGATTTCTGATTTCCTTTTTTTTAACTTATCTTTACTTTTGAATGTATTAGAGATGTCCCTCCTTTTTTGTCCCCTTAACCCTCTCCTGCCCATTCCCACCTCCCTCCTGCCTTCCCCACGCTGTTGTCTGTGTCTATTGGTTATGAATATATGAATATAAGTTCTTAGTTTCTCTCTTCCTGCCCTACCTCCCCCCTTCTCTTTGAGGTTAGTCAGTCTAACTACCAATTTTTACATCTTAATCCCTTCATCTTTTTCACCCAACTCCCCTCCCTATGGCAACCAACAAAAAGATCTCTGTATGGATGAGTCTGTTTCTATTCTGCTTGCTCATTTTGTTTGTAGATTCAGTTGTTGAAAGATATGTATTTATTGCTATTTTACTGTTCATATATTTTTATCTTCTTTTTGAAAAATTTTTATTGATTTATTTTTGCTACAGATGTTACTCCTTTTTCCTGCATTGACACCCTTCTCCCAAACGCCACCCCACCCCCGCTCCCCAGCTTTGTTGTCTATGTCCATCGGTTATACATACATGCATATAAGTTCTGTGGTTTATCTCTTCCCTCCCCCACCTTCTGAAGATTGTCAGTCTGTACCCTACTTCTATGACTCTGGGTCTATTATGTTCATCAGTTTTTTAGTTCATTATATTCCAGAAATAAGTGAGATCATGTGATACTTGTCTTTCTCTGATTGTCTTGTTTCACTTCGCGTTATACTTTCCAGGCCCCTCCGTGTTGTCTCAAAGGATAAGAGATCTTTCTTTCTTACAGCATCATAGTACTCCATTGTGTATATGTACCACAGCTTTTTTATCCACTCGTCTACTGATGGACCCTTGGGCTGTTTCCAGATCTTAGCCATTGTGAATAGTGCTGCTATGAACATAGGGGTACATATATTCTTTCTGATTGGTGTTTCAGGCTTCTGAGGGTATATTCCTAGAAGTGAAATCACTGGGTCAAATGGCAGTTTAATTTTTAATTTTTTGACGTAACACCATAGTGTTTTCCACAGTGGCTGCACCAGTCTGCATTCCCACCAGCAGCGTACTAGTGTCCCCTTTTCTCCACACCCTCGCCAGCACTTGTTGTTTGATGATTTGTTGATGGCAGCCATTCTGACAGGTGTGAAGTGATACCTCATTGTTGTTTTAATTTGCATCTCTCTGATGATTAGTGACGTTGAGCATTTTTTCATATGTCTCTTGGCCATTTGTATGACCTGTTTGGAGAGGTGTCTCTTTAGGTCCTCTGCCCATTTTTTAATTGAGTTCTTTGTCTTCCTTTTGTTGAGTTGTGTGAGTACTCTAGCTATTTTGGAAATTAACCCCTTATCTTATCTTCTTTTTCTTCAAGAAGACCCATCAACATTGTATATAATACTGGTTTGGTGGTGATGAAGTCCTTTGGCGTTTTCTTGTCTGGGAAACTCTTTATATGGCCATCGATTCTAAATGATAGCTTTATAGGATAGAGTAATCTCAGTTGTAGGTCCTTGCTTTTCATCACCTTAAACGTTTCTTGCCACTTTGTTCTGGCCTGCAAAGTTTAATTTGAGAAATCGGCTCTAAGCCTAATGGGAGCTCCGTTGTAGGTAACAAACTGCTTTTCTCTTGCTGCTTTTAAGATTCTCTCTTTGTTTTAAACCTCTTGCATTTTGATGATGATGTATTTTGGTGTGGGCTTTTTCATGTTCATCTTGTTTGGAACTCTCTGTGCTTCTTGGACTTGTATGTCTGTTTCCTTCACCAAACTGGGGAGGTTTTCTGTCATTCTTTTTTTTAAATAGCCTTTCACTTTCTTTCTCTTCTCCTTCTGACACCCCTATGATGCAAATGTTGGCACACTTGAAGGTGTCCCAGAGGCTCCTTACACTATCCTCATTTTTTTGGATTCTTTTTTCTTTTTGCTCTTCTGATTAGGTGTTCACAGCTTCCTTATATTTCAAATCGAGGGTTTGCTTCTTGGCTTTACCCACTCTACTATGGATTTTCTGTAAATTATTCTTTATTTCAGTTAGTGCATCCTTCTGTCTGACTGGTGCTTTTTTATGTGTTTGATGTTCTCACTAAGTTCCTTGGAGGTCTCCTTAAGTTCCTTGAAGGTCTCACCAAGTTCCTTGAGCAACCTTATAACCAGTGTTTTGAACTCGGCATCTGATTGACTGTTTATCTCCATTTTTTTGAGGTCTTTTCCTGGAGTTTTGTTCTTTACTTTCATTTGGGACATGTTTCTTTGTCTCCTCATTTTGGCTGCTTCCCTGATTATTTCTATGTGTTAGGTAGAATTGTTATGTCTCCCAGGCTCCGTAGGGTGACATATTGTTATAGGTGTCCTGTAGGATCCAGTGGCACAGCCTCCCTGATCACCCCATCTGGGTCCCTGAGGTGCACCCCTAGTGTGCACTGTACACCCTTCTGTTGTAATTGAGTCTTGAAGAATATAAATAGTATAGTGGAAATTAATGAACTAGAGAATAGAGAAACAATACAGAAAACCAACAAAACCAACCTTGGTTCTATGAAAATATCAACAAGTTGACAAATCTTTACCTAGCTTGACCAAAAACATACAGAGAATTACTAAAATCAGGAATGAAAGGGACACTATTACTGAGTATATGGAACTAAAACAAGCATACGGAAATATTATGAACAATTTTATGCTTCCCAAATTAGATAGCATACATGGAAAGAAAAATTCATCAACTACCAAAACTGACTCAAGGAAACCTAGAACATCTAAATAGATCTATAATACATAAAATGATTAAATTACTAATTAAATCATGACCTACAAACAAAAACCCAGACCCAGATGGCTTCACTGGTGAATTCTACTAAACATTTCAGAAGAATTAATATCAATTCTTCACAAAGTCTTCCAAAAATTAGAAGAGGAAGAACACATTCCACCTCAATCTATAATGCCGGTATGGTCCTGATACCGAACCAGAATAAGACACCACAATAAAAGAAGACTACAGATCGATACCGCCTATGAATATGGATACAAACATTCTCAACAAAATACTAACAAAATGAATCCAACAATATATAAAATGGCATATATACCATGACCAAGTAGAATGTATCCCAGGAATGCAATATTGGTTTAACATTCATAAATCAACTATTGTAACTAACCAAATCAATGGACAAAGGAATGGGTCAACAACCATAGGTAGTCATTGTGATATACCTCATTAATAATATAAAACATACAAATCATTTGATTATCTCACTAGATAAAGAAAAACCATTGGACAAAATCCAATATCCTTTCATGATAAAAGCTCTTAACAAACTGGGTAAAAGGAAATGTGTTTCAGCATAAAAAACCCATATTTGACAAGCCCACAGCTAAGATCATACCCAACAGTAAAATGCTGAAAGCTTTTCCGCTAACATCAGGATTATTGAACACAATATTGAAAGCCTTGGCCAGAGCAATTTGGTCTGAAAAAAAGGGAGAATCCAAATGAGAAAGGAAAAAGTAAAATTGTCTCTATTTTGAAATGACATGATCCTATATACAGAAAATACGAAAGACTCCACACACATACACACACAACACACACACATAAACACACAAAACATCTGTGAGAAATAAAAAGCAAACTCAGTAAATTTGTAGGACACAAAATCAATATAATAACTCAGTGTAATTTTATATGCTAATAATGATTTATCAGAAAAAGAAATTGAGAAAATGATCTCATTTATAATAACATCAAAAAGAATAAAATACCTAGGACTCAATTTAACCAAGGAATTGAAACACCTGTATATTAAAAACTATAAAATACCGATGAAAGAAACTGAAGAGGACACAAAGACATGGAACTATATTTTGTGCTTATAAGTTAGAAGAATTAATTTTTTTTTTTTGAAATGTACATTGTACTCAAAGCGATGTACAAATTCAATGCAATTCCTATTAAAATTCCAATGGCATTTTCCACAGAAATAAGAAAAAAAATGCTAACATTTTTATAGAAACAGGAAAGTTCCTGAATATCCAAAGCAGCCTTCAGAAAGAATAGCAAAGCTGGAGTCATCACACATTCTGATTTCAAACTATATTACAAAGCTATACAAATCAAAACAGATGGTATTGGCATAAAAAAAAAAAAGACACATAAATCAGTGGAACAAAACAAAGACCCCACAAATAGATGGTCAATTAATTGACAACAAATGAGTCAAGAATATTCAATGGGCAAAGATCATCTGTTCAATAAATGGTGCTGGATAAACTGGACAGCCACGTGCAAAAGAATGACATTGGACTCCAATCTGATAGTATTCACAAAAGTCAACCGCAAATGGATTAAGACTTGGACATATGACCTGAAACCATTAAACTCCTAGAAGAAAAGTAAGGTGGTAAGCTCCTTGACATCAGTCTTGGCAATCACTATTTGGTTTTGACACCAAAAGCAAGGAAACAGAGCATACATAAGTGGGACTATGTCAAATAAAAAAGCTTCTGCACAGCTAAGGAAACCATCAACAAAATGAAAATGCAATCCATACAATGGGAGACAACGTTGGTAAGTCATATATCTGATAAGGAGTTAATATGCAAAATATATAGGGAACTCATATAACTTACGCAAAACACAAGCAATCCAATTTAAAATCTTTTTTTTCCTTTTTCCTTTATTGATTTTAGAGGGAGAGGAAGGAAGAGGGAGAGAGAGATAGAAACATGGATGAGAGAGAAGATGTATTGGCCACTTCCTCCATGCTCCCCACTGGGGATTGGGCCCACAACCTGGGCATGTGTCCTGACCAGGAATCAAACTGGTGACCTCTTGGTGCATGGTCGATACTCAACCACTGAGCCACACCGGCCGGACAGCAATCCAATTTTACAAGTGCACAGAGGAACTGAATAGACATTTTTCCAAAGAAGACATATAAATGGCCATCAAGAAAAGGTGCCCAACAGCACTAATTATCAGGGAAATGCAAATCAGAATCTCAAAGGACTATCACCTCACACCTGTTAGAACAGCTGCTATCAAAAAGGCAAGATATAATAAGTGCTGGTGAGGATGTGAGGAAAAGGGAAGCCTTGTACACAGTTGGTGGGAATGTACACTGGGGCAGCCACTGTGGAAAACGGTATGAAGAGTGTTCAGTAATCAAAAGTAGCACCACCATATGATACATCTGGAAACCTATGCAAAGGAAATGACCCCGGGATCTCAAAGAGACATTTGCACTCCCATGTTCAGTGCAGCATTACTCACAGAGCCAAGATATGGAAACACCTGAGGCTCTGTGTGGATGAACAGACGAAGGTGATGTGAGATAGATATACAGGCGTGGGCAGAAGTAGGCTTACAGTTGTGAGTACAGGAAATAAATAAAACAGTAAATAATTAATAAATAATAACCCAAGAATAAACTTTTGAAAACTCACAACTGTAAACCTACTTTTGCCCACGTGTGTGTGTGTGTGTGTGTGTGTGTGTGTGTGTGTGTATTTCCATGAGAATTAGAAGGACATCTTTCCATTTGCAGATGGACTTTGAGGGCATTTGCTAAGTGAAATGAGTCAGACTGAGGATAGTAAATACTATATGATGTCACTTCTTCATGGAAAACTGTAAAGATCAAAACTCACACAAATAGAGAGCAGAATGGTGGTTACCAGGCGCTGGTGGATGGGGGAATTGGGGAGACATTAGTCAAAGAGTACAAACTTGCAATTAGAGATGAATAAGTTCTGGGGATCGAAAGCAAAACATAGTGATTACAGTTAAATATCCTGTATTATGTACTTGAACGTTGCTAAGTGAGTAGATCTTAAATGTTCTTACCATAGAAAAGAAATAGTTATTATAGGATGTCATACAGGTGGTAGTTATGGTAGTGGTCATTTTCTCAAATAAATAAATGTGTCAAATCATCACATTGTATACTTTACCTTTTTTTCCTACTTTTTATTGATTTCCAGAGACAGAAGAAGGAAGAGGGAGAGGCAGAAACATGGATGAGAGAAAACATTGATTGGCCGCCTCCTGCATGGCCCCCACTGGGCACTGGGCACATTACCTGGGCACGGGCCCTGACCAGTAATGGAACTGGCACCCTCTTGGTGCATGGGTCATCACTCAATCACTGAGTCACACCGGCCGGGCAACACATTGTATACTTTAAATTACACAGTGTTACATGCCAGTTAGATCTCAATGAGCTGATGGGGACTGGGTGGAGGTCAGTGGGAGTTGGGTTCTTCATTAGACAAAACAAGCTGGCAAAGATGGGGGGAAATCAGACCCCAGCAGACTGGCTTCAGCTGAAGTTAAACCCTCCCTCTCTGGGGGCAAGGTCCACCCTAGAGTGTGAGTGAGGTAGGCAAGGTCACATCCTTGTTAATGACCTAACCAGGTCAGGCCCCCATCACCATAATCCTCTTTGGCCGCCCTCCCTCCACACAGTCACTGGCTCTTTTCCTCACTTTCTCGTGACCCTCTGCTGGGCGACACCTGCAGAGATGGCAGAGGAAGCCCTGAAGGAAAGGGTTCACCTCTCCCTGCTGTCCCATTTCTAACAGTTGGAAAAACCTTCCTTTCCTTCGAGAAGATGAGACCTCGCATGTGATGTCCTGTTTTTAGGACCACCTTGGTGGCACTATCTCAGGGAAGGGGACTCTCAAGGGGCCATTTTATAGGAAAATACCTAAAAAGAAAAAGAAGTTAAGATTAGTGAGCAAGGCAAGAAGTGAAAACAGGCCTCAGAAACTTAAAGGCTCCTCTCCTCTGAGGTCTGAGAGGCGGGACACTTCCCCGGGTGCTGGGAGGCACAGCCTGCTGCGGGCTCAACCTGAGGACAGCGGTAGGTCAGGGGCTTCTGGGACCAGCGTCAGAGCCTGTCACCAATTCTGCAGGAAAAGGGAGCCCCAGTGGGGGAAGGGAGCTCCAGGGAGTAGGAGCTGTGAGCACCTGGAAGAAGCAGCTGAGGAGCCTCCGTTCCAGTGGAACCAAGAAGGGCAGCGGGCCTGGGAGTAGCTCCACAGGCCCTGTGTAGGGCTGCTGGGTTCACACAGGAGGAGGGAGCAGGAGTGAGCACCTCCTCCGGCCTGGGTGCCCAGGCTCCTGCTCAGGGTCGGCCCTCTCCCCCCTCCTCCCCTGACCAGGAAGGAGGGGTCTGCTGGCTGCCCTGAGGCCCACAGGGCCTTGCTCAAGAAGGGACAACTGCAGTCTCTGCTCACCCTTGGCCGAGCCCGCCCACCAGGAATGGCATGCTAACCCTGTGGGCGTGATCAGCTACACCTCAGGTAATTCAGCCTCTTCCTGAAAGTTCTGAGAGCAGCGTCCTGGTCAGGGCCAGACATCGTCCCTGCCGAGCTGAGAATCAGCCTCACACAACCCTGGCAGCACCCCGGGTCACATCCCCGCTAGGGTGTCACAGCCTCGTCCTCGGTGCACTCAGGGTGATTTCTGGGAACGCGCTCTCTTTGAAACAGGAGAGAGAACACTGTCTGTTTCTGACAAAGAAGGAAGCAGAGGCCTCGAAGCGCAGAGGTTCACACCAAGCCACACACTGCCCAGGGTCAGGAACCAAAACAGAGTCTAGACTTCCTCTGTTCCTGCAGCGACCTCTTCAGATAAGACTGTGGGAAATGTGGAGATGAAACCACAAGTCAGAGTTGGGAGGGCAGAAATGGGAATTAGGAAACCGGCTTCTGTTCCCTTTTCTGTGCTCAGTGTAGGGAAAGGAGAACATAATTCCCAGTCCTGAGAAAGGAGCTGAAGCCTCCAACTGTGAATGTGGACGGTCCGGGTCTCCATCGGACGGTGCCGCGTCCACTTCTTCGATGTTGAGGTTCTCTTGCTTTTTGGAGCTCAGTCACTTAAGAGGTACATGCGCACGCAGTGTTCTTGTCTTGTTGATCAATTAACCTCTTTATCGTTCTGAAAGGCCCTTCTTTATCCGGGTGTAAAGATGGTAGCGCTCTGAAGTCTCATTGTCTGACGGTAATACAGCGACTGCGGGTTTCATGTGTCCAATCTGCGCGCGGTGTACCTTTTTAACAATATCTTCATCCGAGGTAATTTTTGCATTGAGTTTAGACAGAGTGGAAAGAGAGAGAGAGAGACAAATATCAATGTGAGAGACACATCAATTGGTTGCCTCCCGCACACACTCTGACTAGATTGAACCTGGAACCCAGGACCTGCCATTGACCAAGAATCAAACACGAGACCCTTGGGTCCACACCTGGTCTCTGATGGATGAGCCAAACCTGCCAGGACTGTGTGCTTGTGTTTATTTAATCCTCACCTGAGGATATTTTTCCATTTCTCTTTAGAGACAGTGTGAGGGAGACAGAGACAGAGAGAAACATCGATGTGAGAGACACACATGGGTTGGTTGCCTCCCACACGACCCCAGCCAGGGCCGGGAATCAAACCTACAACCCAAGTATGTGCCCTTGACCAGAATCGAATCCGAGACTCTCTGGTCAGCAGGCCAATGCTCTCTCTGCTGAGCCAAACACGTCAGGGCTGTGTCCTTATATTTAAAATGTCATTTCCTTTAAAAAGCATACAGTTGGGTCTTGCTTTTTTACCCAAACTGACTGTCTTATAATTGGAGCATTAAGACAATTTACATCTAATATGAGTATTGATACGGTTGTGTTGAAATTCATCCTCTTGCTACTTGTTTGTATTTGTCCAATCTGTCCTTTATTTTCCTTTTTTTCTGCATTTTTTTTTTTTGGTGATTTTCTACAATTTCATTTTATTTCAATTGTTGCTTGATTAGCTGTAGCTCCATTTATTTTCTCAGTGGGTGCTCCACAATTCTCAATGTGCACCTTTAACTCATCCTGCCACCTGCAGTGGATGTTCTATCACGTCACGAGGACGGAAAGACTCTGACATGGCACCATCACTTCCTCCTCCACCCTCTGCATCACTGTGTTCTACACTGTACATTTCCTAGGCTATCAGCTCAGCTGTATATTGTTGTTGTTGTTTGCTTTCAAGAGTTGACTGCCTTTTGCAGTCAATTTTAAATGATTAACAGGATCTTTTCTGTTTATGCTCCTATTGACTATGTTTGACCACTCGTTCCTTAGTGGAGGTGCCAGTTGTCACCCAGTTTCACTGTCTGCACACCTGACCATCTCTGGAACAGTCCTGAGCAGCCTGTTGTTCAATGCCTGCAAACAGGATATACACAAACAAGTCTTAAAATACAAAAATATTAAAAAAATACCAAGTGTCTTTTAGGACCACAGTAGTATGAAACTAGAGAAGTCACCAACAGGAAAAAAAACTCACAAAAACAAGGAAATTAAACAATGCATTCCTGAGCAACCAATGGGACAGGGAAGAAGTCAAAAGGGAAATAAATAAAAAATCTGAAACAAACAAAAACGGAAACACAACACACAAACACGTGTGGAAGCAGCAGGAGCAATTCTAAGAGGGAGGTTAAAACCACAGATGCTACATTGAGAAAGAAGAAAGATCTTAAATAAACTACTTAACTTTGCAGTGAGGAACCAGAAAAAAAAGAACAAAATAAGCACAAAGTTAGCAGAGAAAAGAACTAGGGATCAGAAAAACAGTAGAAAAGATCAACAAAACTAAGAGCTGTTTTTTGAAGAGATAAACAAAATGTACACACTTTTAGCTAGAATAAACTTAAAGAGAGAAGGTTCAGATGCATAAAATCATAAATGAAAGAGGAGATGTTACAACTTATATCACAAAATACAAAGGCTCATAAGAGTCTTCCATGAGCAATCATGGGCCAACAAGTGGAAAAACCAGAGGAAGCAGATAAAATCCGTAGAAATGTACAACCTACCAAGACTGAATCACAAGGAAACAAAAACTCTGAACAGACCAACAAGGAGGAAGGAGATTGAAGCAGGAACCAGAGATCCCCCAACGAAGCAAAGCCCACCCCATACAGTTTCCCCAGTGAATTCTAGCAAACGTTTGAAGAACAATTCATACCCATCCTTCACAGACTCTTCCAACAATTGAAGAGGAAGAAACACTTCCACACTCATTTTATGAGGCCAGAATAACCACGATATCAAAAGCAGACAAGGGCACTACAAGAGAAGAGCGCTGCAGGCCAAGCCCCCTGATGAATGTGAAAGCAAAAATCCTCGACGAAATATCAGCAACCTGAGCTGGGCAGCACATTAAAAGGATCACAGGCCACACTCAAGTGGGATTTACACAAGGGTGCACCTCCTTTTATTAGAGCAAATCTGCACCTTGCTGTGGTGGATATCTGTTAGATCGGACAAGCTCTCAAGGTCTTGGTGGTTCTTTTAAATGCATTCTTGTTCAATGTGAAAACTAAGCACAATATTTGGCAGGAGCGGCTCTAAGCAGGATGACCTTGACAGGAACCCAACCCAATCCCAACTATTGCCAAACGCAAAGGAGAAATCAATGTGTAATTCACCGAATCACATATAAAAGCACTGGCCAAGGCTCCCTTTGAGGAGACAGAGATTTGGATATGAATGCCCCACGTCCTGCCCTTGCTGGAGGAAATAAAACTACCTTGCAACAACCACACCTTGTTCTTGAATAGAGCATCCCAAACGCTGAACCCCTGGAGTTCAGTAACATCATGACGCTTTAGTCAAAAAGAGTCCAAGGCCAAGACAGATTCACAGATCCAGGATGTAAGGTTTTGGTGAGTTTATAACAGCTAGTGCAGATGTCAACAAAACAGAAGTTTCCTGCTGTGGCTGAGGAACATTCTTCCATTTGCACCAGGGGAAGGAAACGCTATCGAGCAAGTTACCAAAGTGGCCCCATTTAGGATGAGTTTGGCCTGGTAGCCCAACTCTTGTCAAGGAACAATTCACTTGTTACCCCTTGCTATGTTACTCCCAATTTGAGAGAAAGGGCGGTGTAGGGTGTTAAAGAACACAAACTTATTTCCAAAACGGCGGCCTCTCATTTTACCTGCTCCGCTGGGTGCCCAGGTGAGGGGGAGCTCCGTGTAACTGCAGCACGTGAGGCCCGGTGTGTGTTAGTAAGAGGTACAAGGTTCTGCATCTGCTAGCCTTTCCCTGCAGAAATGTTCAGACGTAGTATTTCCCATGGCCTTGGTCACTGACCCAGCACTTGTGAGTGCCCAGCGAGGAGCCCACATGGCAATGACCTTGAGACTCCAGCTCTGAGCAGCAGACAAGTCGCTGACCTCAAGCAGCACAAGAAGCCACCAGAACATGAACCACAAAAGTTCAAGTGCAAGCCAACCTCACACACAGCCCCTGGACGACCGAGGGAGAGGAGGCCGGAAGCTGCAAAACAAGAAGCACAGCACAAAACCCCTTTTCTCAGCCAGCGCCAGGAGACGCTGAGACAGGAAAAACCAGGACGAAACAGAAACGGAAAGCGCTCGAACAGCTGCACTGACCAGCGGCAGCCAGCACACAGCGAGGAAGAGCCAGTGGAGAAAATGCAGAAGGAGAGGCCCTTTCCTTGCAGCGAGCAGATGTGAAGGGGGCTTTCACACAGTCATGGAAAACACACTGGTTCCAGCAGTAAGCACAAAGACCTCCTCGTGTTAATAAGCCTGAGCATCCTTTGGTCCACACCTGATGTTTGTCTCTCATTTATGCACTATTCCGAATATGGGGACATTTTTCAAATGTTTGCTAACTTGACTTTTCCTACCTTTCTGTATAAAGTGGCAAGGAGGGAGAGTAAGGTATTTTGTGATTTTTTAAACCAAAGCTAAATGGTCTACAAGAAACATGTCATTCTCCTCCACTAAGGGACAGGCTCTCATGTACCCAAATCAGAGAATCTTAAGACATGGGGGGTGGTGAGAGAGCAAAGAGAGCAGAGTGATCCACTGAGACAGAAGTCTGTGTCCTGGTTCTCGTGCTCTGCAGTGTGTCCAGTGAAGTTTCCAAAACTAAATGAAAGAAAGAAATAGCTGAATATAAATCATTGTGCATAAATACCAGTCTAAAAAATAAAACAGTAAAAACGCTGGGTTTGGGCTCTCAGAGTCGCAGGTAGACTAGAAACAGTGCACAATTTCACAGGAATGAGGACAGAAAAGGCTGAGGGGAGAGGAAAGGGCACGCTCAGAAACAGGAGGACTTAGAAGCCTCTGTCCTGTGTAATTATAGTTTGGACCAAATTTCACCAGGTCACCAAGGAGTAGGGACACTCATGGACATATGACTGACAAATTATACACTGAAGGCCCTGGACATATCGGATATTGGGGTGTTATTCAATAAATAAACTCTATTAGAAATCCCAGAGACTTTTCCCATATGTACTTCTATTTATAAGTTGCAGAATTTCCTAGTATTTTGTTGAGGACTTTTATGTCTGTATTCATACAGGATGCTGGTTCGTAGTTTCCTTTTCCTGCAATGTCTTTGAAGGATAATGACCTCATCGAATGCGTTGTGAAGTTCTTCCTCATCTCCTATTTTTTAAAAAGTGTTAGCAAAGTATTGGTGTTAATTCTTCTTTTTTAAATATATTTTTATTGATTTTTTTTTTTAGAGAGAGAGGAAGGGGGAGAGAGATAGAAACGTGGATGTGAGAGAAGCATCCATGGGCTGCTTCCTGCAAGCCCCCTCCTGGGGATCGAGCCAGAGATCCCGCATGTGCCCTGAGCGGGAAGGGAAACAGGTCCTCTCTGTCCATGGGACGACGCTCAGTCCACTGAGCCACACCGGCCTGGCGGTGTTAATCCTTCTGTAAATGTTTAGTAGAACTCACCAGTGAAGCCACCTGGCACTGCGCTTTTCCTTGGGGGTAGTTAGTTTGTTTTAATTACCCATTTACCCTCTTTGCTTGGAGGGATGAGCGGATTCCGTTTCCGCCAGAGGCACTCTCCGTGGTGCGTGTTCTCCTGGGGACCTGGTGTGCAGCAGGGAGCGGAGAGAGGAGAGGACATGCGGCTCCTGCCTGTGAGCTCACAGCCTCCAGCTGCGACGCCGGCAGAACCCGCCTTGGCTCCGCGCCAACGCCATGCCCTTGGTGCCGAGCTCAGCAGAGCGCCAGTGTCTGCCCAACGCAGGACGTGGCCGTGGTCAGTCTTCGCCCCAGAACTCTCAACTGGGTTGGCACAGGCTTTGTCAGATCTGAGGAGCTCTTTGTCCACTAGCTTCCTCTTCTCGTTCCTTTTTTTTTTTTGGTTAATCCTCACCCGAGGATATTTTTCCATTGACTTTTAGATACAGTGGAAAGGAGGGAGGGAGAGAGGGAGAGAAACACATCCATGTGAGAGAGACATCGTTCGGTTGCCGCCTGCATGACCCAGATCGGAGTCCAGGGATCGAACCTGCAACCCAGGTACACGTCTCTGACTGGGAATTAAACCCTCAACCTTTAGGTCCAGAGGCCGATGCTCTAACCACTGAGCCAAACCTGCCAGGGCATTCTCTTTCCTTTCCAAATGTCAGCTGTGCAGCGAGGTCTGAGGCTTCCTCTGCTCACAGGAGCTGTGGTGCGCTGTGGCCGGGAGCCTGGAGGGGCGGGTGCAGGGGTGGCAGGGCTGCCATGGGGCCCAGGTTGCTGGGCCGGTTGCTCCCTTGGGTGCCTTCGGAAGGCTAAACACCTGGGTGGAAGGTGGGCGAGGCCACGCTGCTGGGCACCCTGGTCAGCTCCGCCTGCTGCTCGCCAGGTTCCCGCAGAGGCCACGACCCACAGTGCAGGTCTCAAAATGCAGGTGACCCGGCAAGAAAGGAATGGAGGAGCTGAGCAGACACCAAAGCTTCATTCCTCAGGAATGCTGCAGCTTCACACAGTTTTAATGACACAGAAAACGGAGCACGATCAACTTTGCAAAGGCCCGAATTCACTTGGTAAGTTTTTAAGTTTCCTTTGTAAATACACAGTTTTAAAATAAATCTGTGTACGTTGAAAACATCTTTAAACCGTTTTAGTAGTTTCCTTGCTTCATTCTGCTCTTGAGAAACAGCATAATGGCGGCTGGTTTTTAGTAGAAAATGGATTCATGGAAAAGGGGAAACCAACCATTTTTATTTTGAGCATTTTTTAAAAATTTGGACACTGTCTTAGTCCGTTGGGGCTTCTAAAAAATAGCACAGACGAGGTGACTTAGCAACAACAGAAACGTGTGTCTCACGGTCTGGAGGCGGATGTCCAGCATGCGGGGGCAGCCCAGTGAGGTTCTGGGGAGGGCTCTCCTGGGGTTGCAGACTGACAGCTTCCCGCTGTGTCCGCAGTGGTGGGAGGGACCAGCCAGCTCTCTGGCCCTTTATAAGGGCACAGATCACGATCATGAGGGACTCCCAGTGGCACACCTCCTAACACCATCCCCTTGGGCAGTAGGTTTTCAAGGTTTGAATGTTGGGTGGACACAACATCCAGACCACAGCAGACACTGACCCACCTCAGTAGTTTTCTAGTTCTCACCAAGGGCAGGTCTCTCCCTTTGTGATGCTTGTAGATTTGTATTGTCATCATGAAAGAGATGTCAGGGTCGAACATATCACTGTTGACTTCTGATACATCGGATTATTTACTACAACAATGATCTACTACCAAAAAGATGAATGAAACAATACTGAAGGTAACAGTTTCCAATTTTCTGGCAGGCATTAGAGTTTCTGTCTTTCCAAAATGAAGATTTTAGGAAAATCACATGTAATGTCTAATATCTAGGTTCTTATGGAACACACACACACATACACACACACGCGCGCACACACACACACACACACACACACACACACACACACAAAACGAAGCTCCTCTCTGCTCTTGGAGAACCGAGGGAGGGGTTGGTGCTTTGGCAGAAGCTGCAGAGCACCGAGGTGAGGCCGGGGTGGCCGAAAGTTCTTCAAGGCCACACCATTGGAAAACCAGATGACAGCCTTAGGTTGTGTAAGCAATAAATACATTAGTTAATAAATTAATAAATAAATCGGGATTTCCTTCCTTCTCTTTCTGATTGTGACAGAACACTTGAAAGGAAACCATTGCCTTATACCAGCCATGCAGAGGATGGGACTCCATGGGTGGCTTTGAGGTCAAATGCAGTGAAGGGCCCAGGGAGGCTCAGGGTGGGCTGCTGGGTTAGGGTGGACCGCAGGGGGTCAGGCTCCATGAAGCATGGTTGGAAAAGATATTCACTGTTAATTCGCTTTTAGCATCCTCAGCAGCCAATCAGGGTCCACGCAGGGGCTCTGAGCCTGGGAGGGGTTCCTTTGACCTCTGAGGGGTCCAGGGAGGTGCCAATGGTTCTCAATATTTTATGATGAAAACAACGTCAAGAGGTATGAGGGATAATTATTAACTTCCTTTGATTTGAAGAGGAAAATAGTCTACTGAGAGTTCAGTGAGTTTTTAAGAACAAAATCAGAATTGGGACTTATTTTTCCTTACTGGCCCTTCTGGGCATGTTCCACAATCCAAGCTTTCCATCCAGTTTAAACTGTTTCTCTCACCTGTTTATTCATTTTACACTACATATATGTCCTGGGCTCTCATGACTTAATTCTCTGAGAATATGGTGACATCACTCTGCTAAGACAAATATTTTCATCAGTTCCAAAAGTAAATGGCATAGTTTAAAATATTTTATACATTTTAAATTTATCTTTATTGTAAAAACTATTACAGATGTCCCCCTCTTTTCACCCATGAATCCCCTCCACCCTATGACTATTCTGTAATGACCAATTTGTACTTCTTAACCCCTTCACCTTTTCCCCCCATTCTGCCATCCCCCCAACCCCTATCCCATCTGGCAACCAACACAAAGTTCTCTGTATCTATGAGTCAGTTTCTGTTCTGCTTGCTCATTTTGTTTGTAGATTCAGTTGTTGATAGATATGTATTTATTGCCATTTTATTGTTCATATTTTTTTATCATCTTCTTCAAGAAGACCCTTTAATATTTTATATAATACTGGTTTGGTGGTGATGAACTTTATTCGCATCATGAGGGGTGCCAGAAGGAGAAGAAAGAGAGCAAGAAATTGAAAACCTATTTAAAAAATACATCAGAAAAGTTCCTAACCTGGTAAAGGAAACAGACATACAAGTCCAGGAAGCACAGAGAGTCCCAAAGAAGATGAACTCAAGGAGACCCACACCAAGACACAGCATAATTAAAATGTCAAAGGTTAAAGAAAAAGAGAATTTTAAAAGCAGCAAGAGAGCAGCAGTTAGTTACCTACAAGGGAGCTCCCATAAGACTGTCCGTTGGTTTCTGAAAAGAAACATTGGAGTTCAGAATGGAGTAGCAAGAAATATTCAAAGTGATGAAAAGCAAGGACCTACAACCAAGATTACTCTATCCTGCTAAGCTATCATTTAGAATAGATGGACATATAAAGAGCTTCCCAGACAAGAAAAAGCTAAAGGAGTTCATCACCACCAAACCAGTATGACAAAATAGTATGTATTTTCTAATTAAGACATTTTGTGATGGAGTTGATGAGAGTATAATGCCATGATCATGGCCATGTTGAATTAACTAACTTCCAGGAGCATTTTGAATTGTACCTTCCTAAATGTCCCTGCATGGGTCTCGCTTTGACTAAGATACTATGTTAGGTCTAAAAAGATACATGCACATGCCCAGGTTGTGGGCCCGATTCCCAGTGCAGGATGTGCAGGAGGCAGCCGATTGATGTTCTCTCATTGATGTTTCTATATCTCTCTCCCTCTCACTTCCTCTCCTCTAAAGTCAATAAAGAAAAAAACTTTTTTTTAATTTTTTAATTAAAAAAAAAAGATACATGGGCCTCAAGGATCAAGTTCTATGATGAAGAAACATCTTTGCAAAATAAGGTTTTAAAAATCTCCACGTTATCAAAGCTGCAACACTAAGTTTACCAGAACTTTAGCTCTGGAGAGCTCGTGAATTTTTAGTACACTTCACAATACAAAGATGACCATAGTAGCTGTCTGTTTAAATTGCTGAGATTTTCAAGATTTTGTCATTTGCTTACTCACAGCAAGTTCTCAGACAGCTGCCATAATGGGATAACGATTGCACAAAAGAATGGCATGAAATTCCCATCAAGGGTCAATGGTCTTGGGAAGAAGAGTCAAGTTTGGGTGCTTGATGCTTATTACTGTGAAAATATAATAATGATAATGGCAGGTGTTTATATAAAATGCAAAGAGAGGCACCAAATGTCCTATCACATCCCCAATCTGATTGTCAGAATGTGCTGTCAATCATTTGAAGCATACCTTATTAGAGCGGTTTACAGGTTTTTCCTCGTAGTCAATAGCATTTCTTTAGTGATTTTCTTTTTCAGATCCTTTGATCCTGACTCTTTCACTTTTGCCGCCTTTATACAACACAGTGTCTGGCATGTCAAATATGAGATCAACAAATGTGTAGTAAATGAATGGTGACGTTGACTTTCCCACACCCCCTCTATATACTAGGTTCCTATTTATCATACTTCTGACCATTGTCTGAATTTTCTAGCACCAGTATCTTCGTATAAAATAGCTGCAATCCACCATTCCAACCAGTAAGTGTTCTTTCAGACTGTGGCTTAAAGGACTTTTACCCCCTGACTTCAAGGTTAGACCCTATGACCTCACTTATGTAAACTGGGTGGTTTGATACTATAAATCAATTTATGTTTAATAACCAGTATAAAACAGCATCAGACCCTATAAAAAGAACTTCCTTGATTTGCAGTATACCAAGTAAAACTATGAGAATTGACCAACACAGGGGGAGCCTACGCCCATACTGTGTCCTCCATCTCGCTTTGCAGCGCCATTGTTCTGTGTTCACTGCTCCAGCCCTCAATGTGTGATCAGTTGAAAGTAGAGGCACTGTAGCCCTGCCCCAACTGCCACCAGAATCCACCCCGACGGCGCTCCAGACCCCTGAGTCCCACAGGGCTGCTCTGTCCAATGCAGAGCAGGGCAGCCAGCATATGTGGTTTGGGGAGCCCATCAAAGTCAGGTCCTTGGAATTGGTCTTCCAGGCCCTCTGTGGACCAGCAGTGCCTGTCTGTCCCCAGTAAGCAGGAACATTCTAGAAGCAGAGCCTTGAGAAGGGCCCTGGGGAGTAGGGCTGGGCAGGTGCACCTTCCATGAGTGCTGGGGGCAGGGTGGGTGCCCCATAGGAACTTTCCTGGGTCACAGGGGCTGTTTCTGAACCTGGAGGTGGGGAGGTTAGTCTCTGCCTGCATGGCCTCTTCCTCTGAATATTGCTTATTTTGACAAATCAGAGAAAGGAAGTGGGAGGGGCCGGCAGCCAGCAGGCTCTCACAGGAAGCCACAGAGGGGACACAGCACACCCTGCCCTCAGGTCCTGGGTCCAGTTTGCAGCAGTTTCCTTCCAGCCCAGGACCTGTTCCTGTGTGCCCAGAGTGTGGGGTGCTGGGCGCGGCACCCCCTTTCTCCTTCGTTCCCAGGCGCCTCCAGGGGGCTCCTGTGTAACTGCGTCCGCCCGGCTCCCTCCGCGCCCGCCGCGCGCACCTTCCCGGGGCCGCCGAGACCTTCCCCGGGGCCGCCCAGACCTTCCCGAGCCGCCCAGACCTTCCCGGGGCCGCCCAGCACCTTCCCGAGCCGCCCAGCACCTCGCCCGCAGCGCCGCGCCAGGTAAGGGGACGCCGGGGAGGGTCCAGGCACCACGGGAGGCTGAGATCCCGCAGCCTAGTCACCGCCACGGATTGCTGGTGTGATCACACAGGTTACCCTACTTCTGGGCTCGTCCGTCAGGGAGAAGGGACCATGATGGTGGCGTAGGGGCCACAGCGGGCGATAGTGGGGGAAACAGGAGTGGGTGCCACCCGCCCGAGCCCTCAGCGCAGAGCTCCGGGCTTTCCAGCTGGTTGCCTCCAGCTTAGCCCCTTGGATCCTCATGGGGACTCACAGGGTTTCAGGAAGCTGCAGGAGTTTGCTCATCCCACTGGACAGGTGAGAAAACGGAACCTCCCCAGGTGCCCGGCTAGGTGGGGACATGCTTCTCAGTTTACCCTCTTAAGTCTTAACCCCACCCACAGTGAGCCACCCTTTCCACAGGAGACCCCTGAGTACACATTGTCTCCTGGCCTTGACCTTCGGGAAACCACCCCGTTCTCCCCCAAACACCCCACACCTTTCCCCCGACACATGTAGGACTCAGCTGTATGGCAAACACACGCACGTTCAGGGCACGAGAACAATCCCTGTGTCGGCTAATCCGTGTGTGAGAGACTGTCCAGAAATCACAAAGAACTAAACTACCAACAGGGGACTGGGTACAGGAAATGTGGGGACCGTGGCAGATGAGTGAAGGAGACACTGACGAACAGCAGGACGAGAAATAGTTTGAGTTTCCTAAACAGCATGAGGGAGCTGCTTGCTCGTGGTTTGTTCAAATAAGGTATGGTCACGATAAACTCGGGCTCACGTCATTTAAAATCCAAAGGTGCATTATGTTCATGTCCTTCCATCCCCTGCCTGAACCAGACCCTCCTCCTGTCCCCTCAACGCTGGTATAACCGCTGCTTGCACACTGCCTGCCCCTCTCCGGGTACCTGGCCCCATGTTGGCGGAGGTTAGTAGAAGTGTCCTTTCAGAGAAGGACCGGCCTCCCTCTGGATCCTCCACTGTGGCCTGCTCCCAGACTGACATGCCCACATTCCTGAGAGTCTGTGTCTCCATCAGTATCCTTTCTGACTCTCCAGGACACGTTTTTATTTGTTAATATCTGCCTAAAAGCCCATTCCTCTGTGGGACACACGTCACCCCAGCCGCCTGACATTCAGAAGACGGTCCAGGAGAACTACTGCACTGCATCTCCCCTCGTGTAGCCAGGTTGGATTGGCTTTCTGTGACAGCACTGCTCCATGTGGGTCACACTGATCACCTGGCCAGTGAAACACCAGATGGTTTCACACTGAAGGGCTTCTAGTCGAGCATCTGCTGCCCCCTGCAGGTCTCTTCCGGAATAATCTGTTCTTGGAGAAACAGGCTCTCAAGATTTTACTTGGGCTGGTTTCAGGGCCAGCTCCCGCCTGTCAGCCTGTTGATGTCTTGACCATGGGATGTCCACATTGTATGTGGGGTCCAAGAGGCTGTGGACTCATTTGGAATAATCTCCTTTCCCCCTGTGGCATCAAGGAGAACCCGCAGGGAAAGGAGTCCGTTTTCGGTCCTAGCTCCATGACAATTGTGTGACCGTGGGCAGGTCATTTGTTGCTCAGTTTCCTAATGTTTTAATCAAAATTTTACGACCTATCTTAATTTATGAGAACAATTAAGACAATGGAGATGACAGGACTTAGAAAGTTATAAGTGGCTGCCCAGAGGATTATTACACCAATGAAGTTCACCATCCACTTCCTTGTCTTTGCCACATGGGGAGATTAATTCCAACATATTATCTGAGATTTGCAAACCTCGGGAAAGCTCATCTGAAGAAGAAAAGTTGTCAGAGAATTAGAGCAAGTTTACCAAGGGCCAGAGTATAATCTCCCACAGTCAAGGGCAGCTATGGGGGAGGGCGGTGAGGACACGCTCTTCTCTGGACTTCAGCAAAGGAAGGGAGGGAGGGCAGGAAAAAGAAAGGAGGAAAAGAAGGAAGGAAGGTCTCTTAGTATATTCTGATAATGTGAAAGTGGATGGTTTTCCTAAGGAGGGCCGAAAACCCACTAAATGAATAGAAAAATGTGCAAACATTTCTATAAAACAGAAGCAGCCTGAATAGCAAAGAAACTCTGAAAACCATTTTTGAATTCAGTGATAATCAGTAAAATACAAGTGTAAACTAATAAAGACATCCATATGTATGTCCATAAGGGTGATATAAAGTTAAAAGTCAAATATCACCAAGTGCAAGTACAGATTGGGGAATTCTCACACATGGCCATGTCAGCCAGAATTAGCACAGGGCTCTGGAGTCCTGTTGACAATATCTAGTCCGATGGGGGCTGTCTGTCCCAGACTGATGGTTGCACGTGTGTACAGAGCTATGCAGTACATGGGTTACTTTGCAGCAAGCATATATTTTGAAACAGCTTAAACCTTTGTTAATAAAGTGTGGTTCAATTGGTTGATCGTCATCCTGTGCACCAAAAGGTCGCCAGTTCGATTCCCAGTCATGGCACATGTCCAGGTTGTTTTGGGTTTGGTCCCCGGTCGGCGTGTGACGGGAGGCAACTGATCAATCTCTCTCTCTTTCTCTCTCTCTCTCTCTCTCTCTCTCTTTCTCTCTCTCTCTCTCTCTCTCTCTCTCTCTTTCTCTCTCTCTCTCTCTCTCTCTCTCTTTCTCTCTCTCTCATCAATAAACACACACACACACACACATACATATATAACTTAACTTTCTTTTTTTTAATTATTGGATCAAATGTTATACAAATAATGTATTTATGTAAAAGTTTAAAATTCAAAAACAGTATTAGACATTACCTATAGACACATGGGTATGTAGAAGTGTAATACACACATGAGATGATACATAAAAATCTCAGAACACTGGTTCCCTTGAAGGGCAGAGGGAGGGAGAAAGAGCCCTGGGAGCCAAAAAAAGACATAAATGGAATTCTATGTGCAGTGTTTTAACTTTTCAAGCAAACAGAACAGCTGCAGTAAACAAAATGCCAAAATACTTCCATTTGTTCATTGCAAATGGTACGTTTTTGTATCATAAGTGCGCAACATTTAAAATGGAATAAATCAACACAGTCTCAGCTTGGGTATCGCTGCTGTATGTTGCACACTCGCCTTTTCTAACACCAACATGAGTACACAATATTATGCCTCATTTGAAAGAAACATTTATGGTAATTGATGGCAATGACTGTGCCAATTTCTGTTTCAACTGGCTGGGTGATTACTGGGAGTCAAGGACCTCAGAGCCAACCAGGAGAAACATTTGAGTCAACACGGAGCAGGAAGTGACTCTCTCTTGAATTTGTCCTGAGTGTTGATTCTTTCTCTTCAGCCATGGCATCCCCTTCTCTCCACCAACTGCTCGGGGGGGCTAGCAACAAACTTACTAGAGCAGAGTGAAAAAGTCCCTTGCTCTAAGTGACATTGGCTTGTTTGAAGCACTGAGCCTTTCCAGTCCCCAAAAGTCTTTGTGTCCCATCGACATTCCAGTGGCCGGAGGAGGGTGGGATCCAGGACATGTATCCTTCAAGGACTGACCTGAGAAGAACTTTTTCCAAGAAGTTGGCCTACTTTGATTCCAAAAATAAAATTAAATAAAAATGTTCCACTCCTCATTCCATAAAAGAATGCTTTCTTCATATTATACCTTTTCCAGTTGGAGAGACATAAGCAAGTGATTTGTTTTAAAACATCCCCTGCTTTCCGGTAAGCTGAGAAAAATAAAGTAACCATGCATTGTGTTAGCACCGCCTGGTTGGCTTCAAGCTGTTGTTGGCGTTTGCAAGTATCATGTGCGTGCGGACATTAGCAGTGAAAACGGCTCCTCCGTGGAGAGTGCGTGCTTATTAGGAGTCTGAACTGCAGGTGCCCTCAGGCCTTACCAACTCCCATGTGGACACTGGCTTCTTATTCTTTTCCTGTTTCTATTCCAGAAGAGAATGGCAGGGTTTCCAAAGACCAGATATGGAACTATGGCTGAAGGTAAGACAGCCTCCAAGTCCTCTAGAGGCACCGGCCCCTCCCCTCACGCAGGGACAGAAGCAGTGACTTTAAACTGAAGAAGAGAAGACAGTGCTCACTTGCTGTTTACCTGCCCCGGCACCATCTCAGCCCCACCCAACCCCACAGCTCGATGCTCTCCGAGCACATGGTGTGGGAGATGCGCAAATGAAACCAAGTCCGGAGTGGGAGGAGTTTGAATTCAATTATGAATAAATTTTCTCTTTTCTTGTCCACTCTCAGCTGAAACATGGAAAAGTTCCCCAGAGAGATTTAGTAACCATATTTGCTACAGAATATTCCCGAACATTGCAGAAAAGGGAGAATCAACACAGAGTAGAGAAATAAAGTGATAGATTTTAGGAGCCGGCAATGACCTTGGAATCCATGTGGGCAACAGGAACTCTAGAACTGCTCGGGTCTCTCCTTCCTTCATCCCTCAAACGTTTTAGCTCTTGGCTCAGGGTCGCCCTCCCCAACACCACTGCTGTTAACGTCCTGTCATCCAAGCAGACACGTGGATGACCTTTCCAACACGTGCACGTCTAGTGGTCTTACACTCCTGTCCTCTTCAGCCACCTATCCCGCTCATCTCCGGGACTTTACCCTTGACATTAACTGTGACCTTTCTGTCTTCTATATTTCAAGCACCCCACTCCCCTGTCAAAGAGCAGACCCAGGGACCCTCAGCAGGTCCTTGGTGGGAGGTCCCAGCTGAGACTCCCGCTCCTCCCAAGGTTTAGGTGAAGGTGTTGGGCACCTCTGTACAAGTGTGCCTGGGAATTTGTGGGTGAAAAGGGGGTAGGATTTTCCCATTTGTGACTTCTCATCCTCTGCCTCCTTCTAACCACACGTTTATTCAGCATGACACTGGCCTAGGCACCATCCCTGGACACACAGAGGCCGCTTTTCGTTCAGAAAGACTGTGTCTTCCCTGGTGCCCAGGAGGGGCCTGGAGCATCCCCCTCAGTGCAGCAGTTCTTACTCTGGGCTCTGGGTCCAACGTGGGCTTCCTGTGGGCTGCCTGTGACCCAAGAACCTCCTAAAGTTGTCGGTAAACTTTGTATGTATTTAGATATGACTGTTGGGAGGAAAGTCCATGGCTTTCATGAGATGCCATGAGGGTCCATGACCGACAAATGTGAAGCCTCACTGACTTAACACGAAACACATGTATCTTTACAGACATGGCAGAAGATAACCGGTTTGCACCATCGTCCTCCCTGAGGCTCGTCCTGGTGGGCATATCCGGCTGCGGGAAAAGTGCCACCGGGAACAGCATCCTCTGCCAGCCCATGTTTGAGTCCAAGCTGGGGGCCCAGGCTGTGACCAGGAAGTGCCAGGCAGCCAGGGGCACGTGGAACAGGAGGAACATCCTGGTGGTGGACACGCCCCCCATCTTTGAGGCAAAGGCCCAGGGCCAAGAGATGTACGAGGACATTGGGGACTGCTACCGGCTGTCCGCCCCGGGGCCCCACGTGCTGCTGTTTGTGACACAGCTGGGCCGGTTCACTGCCCAGGACACGGAGGCAGTGAGCAGGGTGAAGGAGGTCTTTGGGGCAGGAGCCATGAGACACGTGGTGGTCGTCTTCACCCACAAGGAGGACTTAGCCGGCGGCGAGTCCTTGGATGAGTATGTACGCAGCACTGACAACTGCAGCCTGCGGAGCCTGGTCCAGGAGTGCGGGCGGAGGTACTGCGGCTTCAACAACCGGGCCACCGCGGAGGAGCAGAGGGGGCAGCTGGAGGCCCTGATGGCGGTGGTCGAGAGCCTGGAGAGGGAGCATCAGGGCGCCTTCTACAGAAACAGCCTCTACTTCGAAGCCCAGATGCTGCAGGGGCGCGAGCTCGGCGCCCACGGGGAGGAGCACAGGCGCTACCTGGCCAAGGTGCGAGAGCACGTGGAGAGGCAAAAGCGAGACCTGAAGGAGACCGAGCATCACCAGGTGTCCAGGGTGCTCCTCAGAGTCAAAAAGTGGATGATTTCTAACACTGGGCTATCCGTTTTTCTTGTGATATGCATTTTGATTTTTCTTGCTGTTTTAATTAACTTGTGTATTACTCAGGGACACTGAGCATTTTCAACTGGCTTCCGTAATCGGCTCCTCTTTTCCAGACTCATCATCTCTGTGTATGTTTGTAAGAGATTTAATTGCGTTTCCTTAGATTCGGTTTTAATTTCTCTTCCTGGCATCAGACATGCCATTCCTGTCCTCCACGTGCTTCCAGATAAATAAAGTCCAAAGCAAAATGATTTCTTTTCTGTTGTTGATTATTAATCATGGAGGTAAATGATAACCTAACTGGACTCCATCCTGAAATCTTTGGGGGGGGATGGGCGTTTGCAGGAAGGAAGATGAGTGGACTGTGATGTTACCCGTTGAGGGAGGAAACTTGTTATATTAAACGCTGGTAGGAGAATTCCTTATTTTATTCAGAGACAAACTCTGATTTTATGGTGGGTTGGAAAGGACGACACCCACCCCATCCTCACCCTACAGAGGTAGATGAGGATGTTCTGGGGGTATTCTGGAGGCATGATGGGGCTGGGGAGGAAGGTGGGAGGGAACATGGACAGGGGGGGGCGGGCACAGAGGTGAGATGGGGTGACATCTTGGGGAAAGCAGGGTCAGTGGCTGGGAAATAAAGGACCTGGGATTTCATAGAGCAGAGCCAGACCTGGAATACTTTAGGCTCAGCAGCCTGCAAGAGCTCAGCCACTTACAGGGGAGAGGATTCGTGGACGAGACCGAAGTGATGTCCGAGGCTAAGTTCCCATAAAACTTGGCGAACACTGAAATTTGGATTTCCTATAACTGTCGTATGTGGCGATGAAACATTCTTCTTTTGATTTCTTCAACCTTTAGAACGGTGAAAGCCCTCCCTTCTTAGCCCGCAGGCTGTACGAAGTGGCCGGACGTGCGTGTCCCCTTGCTGGTGGAGCCGAGTTGGAAAGCAGCCTCTTCGCCTCCAGATCAGCACAACGCTGTGTGATAGCTGGGAGCTCGCGAAGGAGTGCTGTTCGGCACTTCCGCAGCAGCAGAGGGAAGAGGCCAGACTTTGGGGCGATACCCGAGCAGAGGTCATGAAGTCAGTGGAAATGGGAATTCCGGGGGTGGGGAGGGAGGCCTCTCCCACCCCCTCCTTCTTTAGCAGCTGCCCCCGCTTCTCTTCCCATTTGTACCCTGTACGGGAGACCTGCAATCGTCCCAGGCAGCCTGTGACCGGATGGGTAAGTGGTTGATTCTGGGATGAGTCTTAGGAACTCATTGTGCCATTCAGGTGTCCTTCTGCCAACCTCTATTGGTAACAGGTGCCACCCTGATCTGAGCAGTTGCAGCAGGTGGCCGACTCCAAACACCCGCAGGAAGGGTCATGTACAAGCTTCTCAGACCCTGCCCCCACAAAGGAACCGAGTCCTCTGGCCAAGGACCACCTCTGCAACACTCTGTCCCCAAGTGTCCCGCCTGCCCAGGACTCCCCCTTCCCAGACTTAGTTCAGTCCAGCTGCCCAGACATGTATTACACGGATACTGAGTGTTGGCTCCTCTGCTCAGCACCAGGAATGTAAGAGAAATAATGCAAGGTCCCTGCTCCCCAAAGTGACTGTATGAGCAGCGGATGGAGGCATAGGAAAATGGGGTGTGAGGGGAATGATTTGGAAGTTGGGGGGTCAGCCAACAGGAGAGTGCTGGGCTCAGCAGAGGCACCCCAGACCAGTGGTGCTGGTGCTGCTGGGAACCCGCTGGCCTCTCCAAGTCTCTGCAGGCCGAGGGAGGCCATGGACAGGGGCTGCTGTGAGACAGGGGCTGGGCCAGAGTCTGAGGACAATCTCCAAGAGAACAGGAAGTCACTGGATGTCATGAGTATGTCAGAGCTGATTTGCGGTTTTAGGAAGATCACGCGGCAGCAATGTGGTGGCTGAACTGCATGAGTGTGAACCTCAGGGACAGGAGAACATGCAGAAGGAAAGAATCCATCTCAGGGATCAGGGGCTGAGCCCTAACAAAATGAATGAGGACAAATATGGGAGATGCCGAGGAGGTGGAATCAATAAAATATGGTCACTGATGGCAATACTGGGGAGGGGACGAGTTTCTATATTGGGCCACCCCTGACATGTGCTCCTTTCACGCCCTGGGCCCTCAGGGGTACAGCAGGTGAGCAGAGGCGGGTGAGGACTCTGGATTGGGATGTGCCGGCCTTGACGCCCTCTGGAGCATCATCCTGTCCTCCAGCGGACAAGGGTGATCTCACTCTCCCTCCAGGGAAGGCATGGGACCAGGCATTAACTTGGCCCAAGAAAGGCCTAGGGAGCAGGGCTGCAGGAGGCCGGCTCCACCCAGGGTGCAGATGCGCCCAGCCTCCCAGCCTGGTTCAGTGCACCAACTAGGCATCTCGATCACCATGAACAGTGTCACTTGCTAAGCCAGATGACATTCCACCTTTGTGGATTTCCAGGGGGAGTCAAGCCGGAGAGTTACCCGTGACTGTTTTACAGTAGAGAGGGAGAAAGGGTCTTCTTAACCCTTTACTCTCACATGAATTTTGCAAAAGTAATTCCTTGGAAAGTGTTCAAACGTCAGCTCAGGCTGAGCGTTAAGGGGGACAGACACTTGCCTGGAGGCGGTCACCTTCCTCCACCCTCCCACTGTCCTTCCTCAAAACAATGCTGCTGACACGCGGTTCCACTGTCTTCAGGAGTCGGTGACTGTCTAGTGTGCAGCAGGGGGAGGGCGGTCCTTCCTAATTCTCCGAATGGGAAGACAGAAATCATTTATTCTCGCTGCCACGTCCTCAAGGAAGTTCTGAACGAGTTAAGGACTATTTTTTTTTTTTTTAAGGAATATGAAGAGATCTTTGCCAGTTCAAATGTTTTCAAATGCAGTGAAAGAGACCTCCAACGCAAGTCACTTCAACAGCGCGGGGATTTACTGGCTGAAGTCCAGGGATGGGGTAAGCTTCGGGGCTGGTGGAATCTGAAAGGGTTAGTAATGTTTAAAGGGTAAAGGTAAAAGTTTGCAAAAGGCGGAAACTGGAAATTGTGTTGCTTGCATGACCTTTGTTCAGCCTTCTGTTGAGTACGGATAAGGTTTATCTGGATTGTCCGCAGTGTAATGGATAACCCAGCAGATGCCGGATGAGAGACCAGACCAGTCCTACTGCAAAGTGGACAATGGGCCAGGCAGAGTACATCAGCAGGAACTGCCAGAATGTAGAAGTAGAGTATATAACCGACACCCCAACCCTGATTTGAGGCTGACCCCTTCTCAGCTCAGCCCGCCCGCACCCAGGCACATGCAATAAAGCCATTTTGCTCTACACTGGCCTTGCGTTGTGGATGTGATCTCCCGCCAGCTCAGACCTTTATTTGGTACTGAAACTCGGGAGGTCTGTGAGGATCCTACATTGGGGGCAAACATGGGCCCCCAGAGTCCTCCGGGCCTCCTGTCGGACCGGGATGGATCACAACCTCAGCCGGATACCAGACCTCCAACCTTTCCTGCTGAGCCAGCATCAACACCAGACACTAATTTGCTGGTGAGTGTTTTTGCCTACTGGTCTGACTCTCCGGGCTGTCCTGTTATCCCCTGTCCAGGACATGAGAGCCAGGTCTCTTGGTCACATCTGTGTGATCGTCCCTCTCAAAACCCAGTGCTGGTCGGGACAAACTCCTCGGGAACTAGGTTCCCTCAGCTCACCATATATCTAGGGACACCTGATATAGGTAAGTTGCACGTCTCTCTACTCTAGAGGAGAAGGGGGGACTCCTTCTTCTTCCACTAGTGTATCCGTCAGACCGCTAGGGCGCAACATCTCACACCGAAACATGGGAAACGCTCAATCTTCCATCCCTCGTGCAACACCCCTAGGATGTCTCCTAAAAAATCTACAGACCCTAGGGCTCGCTCAGGACCTACGTCCCAAGCGACTCATTTTTTACTGCAACACTGCGTGGCCTCAGTACAAATTAGACACTGGGTCACAATAGCCTGAGAACGGCACTTTCGACATTCTCACCGACCTAGACAATTTCTATCAAAGGCAAGGAAAATGGTCTGAGGTTCCTTACATCCAGGCCCCTTTGCACTCAGATCACACTGCTCTTTATGTGATTCTTGCTCTCCCTCCCAAATCTTCCTAGTCCACTCTGCTCCTCCCAAACCTCCCTCTGAAGATGGCGTGCTAAATTCTCCCGTTTCCTCCTTCGACCCAGCGATCTCACTCCACCACCTCCTCCCTCAGCCCCTCCGGCAGGGCCTCCTCCTCCAGCCCCTTCTGTGTGCCCCCACCCTACCCTGAACCTCCTACTCCAGCTCCCACTCTTCTACCACCGCCAATGACTCCCTCACACAACGATCAGGAACCATCTTTGGTCCCTATCCATCCCCTACCTCGGCCCCCGTTTTAGAATGCCCCCTGAAGGAAGCAGCGGGAGCTGAAGGGACTGTCAGAGTTCATGTCCCCTTCTCTCTCTCAGATTTGTCCCAAATAAATAAAAGACTAGGGTCCTTTACTGAGGATCCCACCAATTATACTCAGGAATTCAAGTACCTTACCCAGTCATGCGATCTAACTTGGAATGATAGTCATGTTATTCTCTCTTCCACCTTTAATCTGGAAGATAAAAATCGAGTCTGGGTTAACGCCCCGGACCATGCCACTGCTCTGAGGTGACAGGCCCCCACTAACCCCGTAGGAGCCGAAGCAGTCCCTAGGCAGGACCCCAGGTAGAATTATCAGGACTATGGGGCAGGTAGGAAAGCCAGGGACCATATGGTAATATGTCTCATTGAAGGACTTAAAAAAGCCTCACACAAGGCCGTTAACTATGGAAAACCGTCTGAAACAATCCAGGAAAGGAATGAAACCCTGCAGCCTTTCTATCCCGCCTTACACAGGCTACGAGAAGATACACTAACTTAGATCCCACTAGCCCAGAAGGGACTGTCATTTTAACCCTGAGATTTATCTCTCAGTCAGCCCCGGACATTAGGAGAAAGTTACAAAAACTGGAAGATGACCCTCAAACCCCTCAACGAGAACTTCTAAATCTAGCCTTTAAGGTTTTTAATAATCGCGACAAAGAGGCTAAACAGCAAAAAACAGCAGAATTCCAAATGCTTGCCTCGGCCATCAGAGACCCTGTTAATCAAAGGGGTCAGCAAACCCCCTTCAGGGGACAGAAGAAGGACACCCACCAGGATCAGCAGAGCGGACCCCCAGGTCCCTGCTTTAAATGCAATCAGACTGGCCATTGAGTGAGGCAACACCCAACCCCCCACCACCCCCTAAGCCATGTCCTCAACGTGGAGGGCCCCACTGGAAGTCGGACTGCGGACAGACTGCGCAGAGTCGGTCCTCATCCCTTCCTCGGGCTGGCGGATCGGGCAATCCAGGCCTTGATCTGACTGGCCTCGTGGCTGAAGACTGAAGGTGCCCAGGAACGGACGCCCTGACTGTCATCTCAAACTCCGAACCTCGGGGAACTCTGATGGCAGCAGGTAGGCCAATTTCATGTTTTATTGATACCGGGCAACCTACTCTGCCCTCCCCAAGTTCAGGGGACCTTTTCGACACTCTGGGGTTTCAGTTGTGGGAACTGATGGCCAAATATCACAACCCAGGGAAACCCAGACACTCACTTGTTCTTTCGGGCCTTATATCTTTCTCCACTCTTTTCTTGCATTACCAGCCTGCCCCACCCCCTTGCTAGGGTGGGGCATTCTATCTAAACTCCATGCTACTTTAACCTTTACTCCTTCTCTCCCCACCAACCACTCTCATTCTTTACTTTGTCTGCTCCAAGAATCTGCTTCCTCTCCTAACATAAACCCCCCGCGCCCCACCGTCTCCTCGAGGAGGGGGCAGGACGGGTCGCAGGCCTTGAGGGCCCCAGGTGAAATACCACTACTCTTATCTTTTTTTCACTGACCCAGTGAGGCGGGGGAGGAGGGGCAAGCCCCGAGGGGCTCTCGCTTCTGGAGCCAAGTGCTCAGCTATGCTGGCTGGGCGCCACCTGCTCTGGGGACAGTGCTAGGTGGGGAGTTTGACTGGGACGGTACAAACTGTCAATCAATAACTCAGGTGTCCTAAGGCGTGCTCAGGGAGGACAGAAACCTCCTGTGGAGCAGAAGGGCAAAAGCTCCCTTGATCTTGATTTTCAGTACGAATATAGACCGTGAAAGCAGGCACCACGTATAATGTCTCTCACTATAACCTTACGAGGGGCACCTGTAATCTAGCTGTTCGTGACGTGTCTAACCCCTGCAATGGGAGTTTATATGTGCAAGCTCAGAGGGACTTGATGCAATACCAAAAATATCATACCAGGGAAATTAGCCGCTGTCCAGGGTGCAGTTCTGCCCGTGGCACTAGCCCTCTCCTCCATCGTGGTTTAATCATTCGAGACTCACTGTGGGAACACCTCCCAAATGTGACTGGACTGCTTTGCCTACCAGTGGGAATGATGTTTTAGGTGCACTAAATAGCACCTAAATTCCTCTGCCCCGAGGAGAGGAATTGCTATTCAATGCCTAAACCCAGAAAATCAGGGGGTTTATGGGCAGTAGGATATGTCACCCCATCCAATACCCTAATCCATTCCCTCATCCCTAATTCAACCTCATCAAGCCCTGAGCCCAGAAGCCATCATAGGGCAAAAAGGGAAGTCGGACGCCTCATAGCAGGAGTCACAGCTGCAATTACCACTGGGGGCCTTGTGGGAGGAATTACTTATAATGCCATAACAGCAAAAAACATAACCACCACTATGGCAAATATAGGTAGAGATACAGGTGAAAATTTCAAGCTTCTTTCAAAATCCCTTGACTCTCTTGCTTGCAAGGTAATAGAAAATCGCATTGCACTAGACTATTTATTGGTCAATGAAGGAGGTCTATACATGACAGCAAATACATCTTGTTGCTTCTATGTTAACTCAACCGGCCAGGTGGAGGAGAGGCATGGTGAATTCTAGACAATGCCCAGTGGCTAAAGGAATTCAGTCAGGATCACCTAGCCTAATCTCTCTGGACACGTATAGAAGCAGCCTTGCCTACACTAACCTGGCTACTCCCCTTCACAGGGCCCCTAGTATTAGTCATCTATTATTGCTTTTCGGACTCTGCTTCTTACACCTGATTACTAGGTTTGTACAAAACCGAATGCAAATGTTAGTCAACCAGATAGTTGGACAATTTGTTCTAGCACAGGTAAAAGGACCCTATCACTCCATTCCCCAAGAAGTTATGTAACAAATTCTTTTTAGGCGTCCACAACGACCCCACACCCGCAGGAAGTAGACAAAGAGAAACTTCGCCCCTTTTCCTTTTTTATCATCATTATAAGATGGGAATGAAAGGGTTAGTATTGTTTTAAAGGGTAAAGGTAAATATTTGCAAAAGGTGGAAACTGGAAATCGTGTTGCTTGCATGACCTTGGCTCAGCCTTCTGTTGAGTACGGATAAGGATTATCTGGACTGTCCGCAAGACAATGGATAACCCAGCAGATGCCAGTGAGATACCAGACCAGTCCTACTGCAAGGTGGACAATGGGCCAGGCAGAGTACATCAGCAGGAACTGCCGGAAGCTAGAAGTAGAGTATATAACCAACACCCCAACCCTAATTCGAGACTGACCCCTTCTCGGCTCAGCCCGCCCGCACCCAGGCACATGTAATAAAGCCATTTTGCTCTACACTGGCCTTGCGTTGTGGATGTGATCTCCTGCCGGCTCAGACCTTTTAGAGTCAGGGGCTCAGGTTTGTTCCAAATCTGCTCAGCTTTGAAGTGTTGCCTTCAACCTCAGGCTGGTGGCCAGACAGTGGCTGGAGTTCAAAGCATCACAGTCAGACCCATCTATGCTCAGAGGAGAAGGGGGACTGTGTCTCTGTGGATCTCCTGGGAAAGGAGAAAATCCCCGCCCCACCTCTGCAGACTGGTACTCACTTCTCTTTGGCCTGAATTGGGTCTTGGGCCCATTCCTGAACTAGTCACTGGCAGAAAAGATGGGATTGAAGTCACACCAGCCAGGTGTCCCTGCAGCTCAGCTGTTGTCGCGGTCCTGAGAATTAGTTTCTGCATTGGGGACATGCAGAACAATGACTCCATGAGGTGACACTTAGGAAATGCTCTGACATACAGACCACACACAGAGTTAAAGATGATACCACACGATCAGTAAAATAAGAAGTAAGCTGCACCCAACTAGACAAACACAAAGCTCATAATTCAAAGGGATTCCACTTTTTGACTCTGAGGAGCACCCTGGACACCTGGTGATGCTCGGTCTCCTTCAGGTCTCGCTTTTGCCTCTCCACGTGCTCTCGCACCTTGTCCAGGTAGCGCCTGTGCTCCTCCCCGTGGGCGCTGAGCTCGCGCCCCTGCAGCATCTGGGCTTCGAAGTAGAGGTCGTTTCTGCAGAAGGCGCCCTGGTGCTCCCTCTCCAGGCTCTCGACCACCGCCATCAGGGCCTCCAGCTGCCCCCTCTGCTCCTCCGCGGTGGCCCGGTTGTTGAAGCCGCAGTACCTCCGCCCGCACTCCTGGACCAGGCTCCGCAGGCTGCGGTTGTCAGTGCTGCGTACGTACTCATCCAAGGACTCGCCGGCTAAGTCCTCCTGGTGGGTGAAGACGACCACCACGTGTCTCATGGCTCCTGCCCCAAAGACCTCCTTCACCCTGCTCACTGCCTCCGTGTCCTGGGCAGTGAACCGGCCCAGCTGTGTCACCAGCAGTAGCATGTGGGGCCCCGGGACTGAGTGCAGGTAGCAGTCCCCGATGTCCTCGTACATCTCTTGGCCCTGGGCCTTTGCCTCAAAGATGGGGGGCGTGTCCACCACCAGGATGTTCCTCCCGTTCCACGTGCCCGTGGCTGCCTGGCACTTCCTGGTCACAGCCTGGGCCCTCAGCTTGGACTCAAACACGGGCTGGCAGAGGATGCTGTTCCCGGTGGCACTTTTCCCGCAGCCGGATCTGCCCACCAGGACGAGCCTCAGGGAGGACGATCCTGGAGTTAAGCTCTTTTCTCCCCCACCTGTCAGAGCACCAAGAAGATAACTGCTGTGGACTGAATGTTAGTGTCCTCAAAACTCACATGCTGAAATCCTAGTCCCCGATATCATGGCATCGGGAACCGGGGCCTTCCGGAGGTGATTAGGGTTAGATGGGCGCAGGAAGTTGGAGCCCCACGGTGGGATTAAGTGCCCTTAGAAGAAGAGGAAGAGACTAGCGCTCTGTCTCCACCACGTGAACATACAGCAACCAGGAAGCAGGCTCCCCTCAGACACCCAAGCTGCCAGCACCTGATCTTAGACCTTCCCGCTTCCAGAATAGTGAGAGATAAGTACCTGTTGTTTACCCCACAGTCTACAGTATTTTGTTTTAGCTGCCTGAGATAACTGAAAGAGTAATAAATGCCTTTTGAGGAGAAGGAGGTGGAGGATAACAAAAAAAGATAAGACCCAGGAGAAAGGGCATCCATGATCAATCAGGGCATCATATCCTCTGTCTCCATCACAGGGCTGGGCTCAGCCGAAAGCCAGCCCCTGGCCCAGACTGGAGCAAATGCACCTCCCCACCCACTGTGTGCCTCTCGGGCATCAAGATCCTTTCTTATGGGTAATTCTAGATGCCAGGCAAAAGCTGAACCCAAGGCAGGCACAGTGTTTGAGTCTTTCTATGGCCCCAGCCTCCCTCTTCCTTCGGTCAGATCCCCTGCTCGTGGGTTACTCAGGCTGTGACCTGAGGGGAAACAAGTTCGGGAAGTTTCCTCAGGAGGTGCACTTGCCACGGAAAACAGGGAGACATCTGCCCCCCTACGCTGTGATTTAGGCAAAGTGACAAGCATTTAACGGGGGGGCGCAGGGAGGGATGTCCTGTGAACCTTGTCTGGATTTCTGGATATTTGCTGTTATGTATTTATTTTTTTAGATGTGATATTAATAAAAGGGAAAGTCCTTCTGCTTTTGAGTTATGTGCTGAAAAGTTTAGAGATGAAATGATAGGGTATCTGGGCTGGCTTTCAAATAATCAGGACAGGAGGGGATGGAGGTGGATGAAACAGGACTGCCCAAGTATGATCATGATTGACAGCTAATGGTGACACATTGAGTTCACTACATCACTCTTTCAACTTCTCTCTCTGTAGAATGTTCCACTTAAAAAGCTTTCAAACCTACTGACAAAGGTTTATCAAAGTTCACAATATTCCAAATTTTTCCAAAAGTTTCTGATATATTGGGTTAAACAAGTCCTACTGCAAGGTGGACAATGGGCCAGACAGAGTACATCAGCAGGAACTGCCGGAAGCTAAAAGTGAAAGAGTAAGAGATTTAGGATAGTCATTTGATGAGTCTTGGTAAAACCTCTTTGGTATTATTTCCCAAATATTGTGAAATCTAATGTCTCCAATAGCTGACTAATACGTCCTTTTGTAAGTCAAGCAGTTTACACTACTTTGTTTTCAACAAAAAAGAAGGCAGCCCAGTCCGGCTGGTGTGGCTCAGTGGCTGAGTGTCGACCAATGCACCGAGAGGTCACCAGTTTGATTCCCAGTGGGGGGCATGCAGCAGGTAGCCAATTGATGTTCTCTTTCATCCATGTTTCTATCTCTCTCTCCCTCTCACTTCTTCTCTCTAAAATCAATAAAGGGAAAGAAAACAAAAAGGCAGCCCAGCCAGGTGGCTTGGTGGTTGAGTGTCGATCCATGCATCAAGAGGTTGCCAGTTCAATTCCCAGTCAGGCCACATGCCCAGGTTGTGGGCCAAATCCTCAGTGGGGGGCATGTAGGAGGCGGCCAATCGATGTTCTGTCTCATCGATGTTTTTATATATCTCTCTCTCTGCCTAAAATAAATTTAAAAAAATTTTTAAAGACAGATGTATCCATTAATTGATAATTAAAAAGTAGTGATAGATTGCTGTGTGGATTTTTGGCATATTCCTTGGAAGGAGTTTAAAGAACTGAGTGACATTGCTATAACAAAACTGTTTCGTTCCTATTTATTTTTTTTATGTGAACAAGGTTTCTCAGTGCCTGTACTGATTAAAGCAAAAATAGGAATAACATTTATCAGAACACTGTCTCATTCTAGCAAAGAAGCATAGTCATGCATGTATATGTTAAATAAATGGGAAAAAAGCTCATCCGTCCCATTGAGAGACACATTTCCAAAGTAAAAGAGTGACTGTTAAATAATTATTTTACAAATGTTGTGACATGTTTGTGTGGATCAACCATGTGCCAATAATACTTGACTAACGATAACTAAATACAGAGATGTTTCACACTTCAAGTTTTATGGTCACAGAATTGCTTTTTCCAATTTTCATATATATTTTTGTGGCAGAAATGTAAGCTAGGGTGATTAAGATTTTCCAGTATGAAAACCCATTATAATACAATACACTTCTGTGGGGGTGTAAATGGACAGTCAAGGAGGAAACGGAACTCTTTGAAAAGAGTCTGTTGGTATATTTTAAATTATTGCTTATGGTGGGTATCCAATTTCTCTGTTATTTCCATTTTTAAAAAAGAAGTAGCAATTTTATTTTTAAATGTTAATATCTACAATGTGCTAGAAATTTCATTCTTTGAAAACATTCATGATGAAAAAGATTTAGAAGTTCAATATAAAATGTTCAAGGAAGTACCTAGATTTTTAAAATTCTTTTAGTGAATACACAAGCAAAAGTTTGAAGACCATTGCCCTAGACATACTCTTACATAAGTACACCAGAATATTTTTATAAGAAAGCTCACAACAGTAAAAAGCCAAAACCCATGAACAGTACATTGGGTAAACAAATTATAGAATACTCATATAGTGGAATAATACACAGCAGTAAAATTTAACAAAACATGGTTACCTACATTGGCATGGATAAATCTCACATACATTCTGTTGAACAAAAGAAGCAATTCCCAGAAGAACAGAGAGCCTGATTCCACTTTTATCAAGACTAATAATGGACAAAACTAAAAGTAAATATTATTTAGAGCAACAGAATGGGTGGTAAAACTATAAAGAAAAGCAAGGAGATAGTTGTCACAAAGGATAGGACAGTGACGATACCTTAGTGAGAGGAAGAGAAATGTGATCAAGTAGGAAGTTAATCCCTGGTCGGTGTGGTTCAGTGGTTAGGGTGTTGCCCTGGGCACTGAAGGGTGGCAGGTTCGATTCCTGGTCAAGGACATGTGTGGGACGCAACCAATCAATGTGTCTCTCTCATATCGATGTTTCTTTCTCTCTCTCTCTCACTCTTCTCCCCTCCCTCCCTTCCACTCTCTCTTTAAAAATCAATAAAAAAATATCCTAGGGTGAGGACTGAAACAAAAAAAAGGAGGTTAAGGGAGTGGATTGGGGAGCTTTGAAGGGTAATGCTCTATTTCTTTTTTGTTGTTGTTCTTAATTCTCACCTGAGGATATTTTTCCATTGATTTTTAGATAGAGTGGAAGAGAGGGAGGGAAGGGAGAGAGAGAGAGAAACATCTATGTGAGAGAGACACATCAATTGGCTGCCTCCCACACGACCCCGACCAGGGCTAGGGATCGAACCTGCAACCCAGGTATGTGGCTTGAACTAGAATCGAACCCAAGAGCCTTTGGTCTGAGGGCAGATGCTCTAACCACGGAGCCAAACCAGCCAGGGCATATTTCTTAAATTGGGTATTTGCTATATTGATCTTCTTTACATTGTACATGTACTCCTAGATACATGATAAACTTAACTATTAAAAAATTCAATCATATTGAAAACACATGAAACAAGATTGAACTAATAGACATACTATGTTCTTGTATGAAAATACTAGTATAAAAATATAGATTCTTCCAAAATTGATATGTATAATCAAAGCAGACTGGAATTGACGTAAGAACAGACAAATAGTGAATCCCAGTTAATGATGGAATTTAATATACGACAAAGGCAGGAAAATAATGGTTTGTTTATTTTTTATTTTTTGTTAATCCTCACCTGAGAATATTTTTCCATTGATTTTTTTTTTTTTAGAGAGTGGAAAGGAAGGATGGGGCAGGGGGTGAGAGAGAGAGAGAGAGAAACATCGATGTGAGAGAGACACATCAATTGGTTGCCATCCGCACACGCCAGGACTGAGGCTGGGGATTGAACCTGCAACCCAGGTACATGCTCTTGACTGGGAATTGAACCTGCAACCCTCCAGTGTGTGGGTCAACACTCTAACCACTAAGCCACACCAGCCAGGGCAATAACAGTTTTTGTTTAGTTAGTGGTGCTATCCCAAATGGTTTTCCAACTAGAAGACAATAAAGCTGAGCTCCTACCTCACACTATATAAAAATCCAAAAAGGATTACCTTTTTTATCTGTAAAAAACAAAACAACAAAACCATTCAAAGAAAATATGGGAAACTATATATACAATCAGAGTTGCATAGCCCAGCCAGTGTGGCTCAGTGGTTGAGCATCGACCCATGCACCAAGAGGTCGCCGGTTCGATTCCCAGTTGGGGCACATGCCCAGGTTGTGGGCCCGATCCCCAGTGGGGGGCATGCAGGAGGTGGCCAATTGATGTTCTCTCTCATTGATGTTTCTCTCTCTCTCTCTCTCTCTCTCTAAAATCAATAAAAGAAAAAAAAATTTTTTTTAATTGCATATACTTTCTTAACCAAGACATGAATAAGTTATCAAAATTAAAGATAGGTCTAAATATTTTATTATGACAAAGACGCCATAAAGTTTAAGACAAAAAAAGTAGATTTGAAAAAATGATGAAAATTTAAAATCTATGTTATTAAAAGAGCTCACAAAAATCAAGAAAAATGTGCAACATGTGTTCGAAGATGAACAATAAGTAGCCAATACATCGGTGAAAAGATACTCAGCTTCATCAACAGTTGTGAAAATTAATAAAGGGAAATCTCAGGAAAATGGAATTGGGAGGCCAGAAGGGGGAGCTCTCACACTGTACCACTTGTCAATTACAGGAAGAATTGTCAGTTACAGACCTCCACAGAAAAATGTCAACAGGAAAGTAACATCAATTTTATCCCCAACAGGAAAAGATGAACAATGCATCTCCTATAAGAAAGCAACCACCCAAGCAACTCAACCAATGAGAAACTACCTTCTCTCTGGATTTCTTTCTGCAGCGGACTTTCGTTCAAAACAACCTGTCCTAACTTCCTCCTTTTTCTGCATAAAACATGTTTTTGTTGGACTTGCCTATGGTTATTGTTATAGCTTGCTTGACCCGAATTGCAATTCTTTGCCATTCCCAAATAAACTCTTTTTTGCCGGTAACATAACTGCCTTTTATTTTTAAGATCAACATAGTCAAGGAAGTGAAAATGAAAGTAACAATTTGCAAAAATTAAAGAGAGTTATAATAGCTACTACTGGCAAAAATTAATGGTGAGGTTAGGAAGAAGGCCAAAGGACACTTTCATGCACTGCTGGTGAAATATAAATTCTTACAGCCTTTTTGGAAAGCTCTCAGATAATACCGGGTGGGGCAAAAGCAGGTTTGCAGTTGTCCGTATGGAAAATAATACAGTAATAAATAATTACAAGAATAAGCTGTTTCACATACTCACAGCTGTAAACCTACTTTTGCCTACTTCTGTATTTACTGCATCTTTAACTATTTACCCCGTTTGATGAGCACTCCTCTTCCAAACACTCCATCTCCTAGCAGTAAAAACTCCGGATAGCACAGTCCAGAAGTTTCTAGAGGCAACAATGCAGAAAGTGAGGTGAAACTCATCAGAAGGAATTTCTTGCAGCCATTATAAAGGACTATTGGAATGGCTAACATTAACGGCCGCACCAAGTGTTGGTGAGGTTCTGGAGGACCTGGTTGAGAAAGAAAATGGTACAATCGCTTTGAAAAACAGTCAGAGGTTTTCTTAAAAATTAAACATACCCGCTCTGGCTGGCTTGGCTCAGTGATTAGAGCGTCAGCTTTTGGACCAAAGGATCGTGGGTTCGATTCCTGGTCAAGGTCACGTACCTGGGTTTCAGGTTTGATCCCTGGCCCGGGATGTGTCTCTCTCACATCAATGTTTCTCTCTCTTTCCCCCTCCCTTCCACTCTCTTTATAAAAATCAATGGAGCCCTGGCTGGCTTGGCTCAGCAGTTAGAGTGTCAACCCGTGGTCCGTCAGGCACGGGTTCAGTTCCTGCTAAGGGGACGTACCTCGGTTGCAGTTTATTGCCGGCCCCGGTTGGGGTGGTGTGGGTGGCAGCCAGTCGATGTGTCTCTCTCACGTCGATGTTTCTCTCTCTCTCTTCCTCCCTCTCTCCCTCTCGCTCTATCTGAGGATCAATGCAAAAATGTCCTCGGGTAAGGATGAAAAAAAAAATCAATGAAAAAAATATCCTTGGGTGAGGATTAACCAAAAAAAAAGAACTAAAATTCAAGACAAGAATGTGTAGCAAATAGCGTTCTAAAGGCATTGTATTTTTCAGAGAGAGGACAAGGATATTGATTACTTTTAGAATGTGTTTAGTTAAGCACATATGTTTTTATTTCTTTTTTATTACTATTATTACTTTTAATTCTCACCTGAGGATATTTTTTTCTATTTATCATCAGATAGAGTGGGAGGGAGGGAGGGAGAGAGAGGAGAGAGAGAAACATCAATGTGAGAGAGACACATCAATTGGTTGCCTCCCACACAACCCAATCAGGGCCAGGGACTGAACCACAACCAAGGTACGTGCCCTTGACTGGAATCAAACCCTCGACTCATTGGTCTGCAGGCCGACGCTCTAGTTGCTGAGCCAAATCAGCCAGGGCAGCACACATGCTTTTTAAAATGATTTCAAGCCCTGGCTTGTTTGGCTCAGCAGTTATAGCAACCGCCCGAGGCCCAAAGGGCCTCGGGTTTGATTCCTGGTCAAGGGCATGTACCTAGGCTGCAGGTTTGATCCCCGGCAACCAATCAATGTGTCTCTCTCACATCGATGTTTCTCTCTCTTTCCCCCCTCCCTCCCTCCCTTCCATTCTCTCTAAAAATCAGTGGAATAACATCCTTGGGTGAGGATTAACAAACAAACAAAATTATTTCAAGGGAAACCACTAAAAAATAGAAATCCTCCTGCATGAGGAGCAGGGAGGTTGAAGAGGGGGAAAGGGGGAAATTAAACTAAACCAAAAAGTGCTGAAGAAGTACATAGCAGCACCTAGTGGTGAAATCGCACTAGAATGTCTCCTTCCCACCTCAGAAGTTGATGGGGTTTTTCTTTTAAACCTAATGGCAAAATTTTTTGTGAGCACATCTTGGGATCTGAGGCTCCAGGGGCAAGAAAGAGTCCATGACTACCCCACTGGGGGAAAGCCTGCCCCTTCCTGCCATTTCAGGATTCTCTCCTTTAGATATATTTTTCCAGGAAGTTCTTCTGATTGATCCAGACAGCTGCCAAGCAGAAAGCAGGGAAATTCCCAGCTGCCTCCCAGATTGACCAATAAGAATAGGTACCATCCACATCACATCAGCCAAGGCCCCCAGCATCAGCTGATCTCCGAGGTGCCAAGAAAGCCTGGACATTGCTGCCTCCTGCAGCCACCATGGGGAAGAGAGAGGGCGGAGCTGTGAGCTGAAGACCAAGAACACAGTTTCTTCCCCAAGCAGCCTGGTCAGCTCTGGGAGGGGGTGCCAAGCTCTGATAACTGCAGTTTTTTAAATGAATAGGACGATCTTGAACACCAATCCTGAGACTCTTTTAATGACCGAGCTGTGGAGTCTGGAATCTGGTCCTGATGGTGAAGGACCCAATATCCAATGGGAAAGTGAGGAGTTGACAAACACAGGTCAAAGCAATGGTGAGAAAAGAAAACTAGAGCCATTTCTTTGTGGGGTTGGGGGATTGGGAGGTTGGAAGGTGGACGTTTTGTGGCCTTGTGTTAATGCATTCTTAACCTTGTGTTAATGCACTCTCAACCTTGTGTTAATGCATTCTGGGAAACCTGGCCCGCCCAGGTGCATGAGTGCTTCATTTGCATGTGAATAAGGGTTTGTTATCTTTGGCTTCAAAGTCTCTTCCTATAAAAAGCAAGAGTCAAAGCTAGGGTGTATGGTTTGAAGAAACGCCATCTCAAGGAAAAAATTTACATAAATCCGCTTGAAACCTGGGGGAATGAAACTGCAAATAAATAGGACTGTGTCCTAAGATCTGGAGCATTTGCTTCCTTGCAAAGCTCCCCCTCACTCCAAGCAGCATGTGCTTGTAGTTTCATTGCGTTGCACCGATCCCAGCAGGCCGAGAGACAGCATTTCCTGTTTATACTCTGAATGGTTTTGAAGCCTTCAGTAAGTATACTACACATACATAAATTTGGGAATATTTGCCTGACCCCATGTCAGAGTCATGAAGTCATTTTTGATACCATTGCAATTAGCTTGTTATTAATAATAGGAAAGGAGTAAAGAGAAGGCCAGACATTATAGGCATGTTCCCTGAAAAACATTGGGGGAAGGGGACTAGACAAAGGGAAGACAGATGCATGCCTAGTAAAGTTGGGGTGACATAAGGAAGGTGCTTGGTGTCAGTCACAACTGGGAACAGAGGTCATTGGCCAGAATGGGTGTGGCCACTGCAAGCCCTCGAAGGTTTGGGATACTTAATTCTCTGAACAAAGAAACTCACTCTCTTGTGCTGTTGATGCCCTTGTGCTCTTGGCTCTCTTGGGACTTGTGTGACTCTGGGTCTGTGGGGCTCTTTTGCTCCTGCTTCCCTGCATTTGCCCACATGGCCCATGACCATGTGGACCCCACATGCAGTGGACTAATGAACTGCAACTAGCCTGATGCCAAACTGGACCCAGCTGCAACATGGACAGAAACTCTGGACGCTGGCTTTGCTTCTAGCTCTACTGAAACCCCAGCTGCACTTCTTCTATGACTGGACTAAGAGAAATGGAACTTTGGAAACACAGGAATTTAATTCCACGTGAATAAAAATCACTCATTCTCCCGTGTGAGTCTCAGAAAATTCTTTTTCTCAGGATAGTAAGAAATCCACTCCCAGCAGCGCCCAGTGGGGAAACAGATCCCATACTTTGTCCAGTATCCATTTCCATCTGTATATATACAGCTTTGCCACCAAGACTGAGTTGTGCAAATAGACAAGTAGCTGTTGGATTTCCTAAGTAAACAAAACCCAGGAGAGGGGGATGTGACATCTGACATCCTACAAATAAGAAAAACAAAGATTCAGAAACTTGGAAGGACATGCACAGAGGGGAGGAGGAGAAGGAGGGCAGGGAGCCAGAACGTAGGGGAAGGAAGAGAGGAGAACATCTTCCCAGACTTAGAAACTTTGGATGAAAAAAAAAGAAGTTGCCAGACTCTAACAGTAAGAGACCATTTCATCCAAAAATGGGGGGGGGGGGGTAAGAAAGGACACAACAAGTTGACATTTACTTACCAGAATGAAAAAGGAAAAGAATTTCTAACTGATCTGGCCATAAAAGGACTGGCTTGGAAACTCTGAAGCACAGAAGTTAATAACATTAATTTCTAATGTTTAAGGAAGAAAGTAAAGATGCCTCCTCTTTCCAGTATCTTTGGTTCTGCCTTGCTTGTCTTTCTTATCACTAAAATCCCTTCTTAAAACTCTAAGGTTAACAAGTTCATAAAAAGAATTAAAACAAAGAGATTAAATTCAAGGGGCCTTATTCTATATCTGGATTCTCCCTGGCAAGCCCCCTAGATGCAATGATTTTTCTAGGCCCCTGCTCCCCAAAATGTGTGGAGCAACTCAGATCACCTGTGGATCTTGTGAAAATGCACATTCGGATTCAGCAGGACTAGGGTGGGCAGGCCAGTTCACATTTCTAGCAAGCTCCCCTCCCCCACCCACCGTGGTCACTTTTCTGTGAAAGGCCGGGCTACATATCAATAAGAAGGAAGACAGCAAGGGAAGTCAGACACTGTTGAGCTTGGTCCAAAGGAACATGAAGCAGAAACTCTGGATACTGGCCTTTAACTTGGCCTTGCTGAACACGAGGCTGGACTCTTTCCACAGAGGGTCCGAGGGAGATGGGACATTGGGAAACCAGAGGGCAACTCCTTTGATTTTGCATCACGACAAACCTTGCCACACCACAATCTCCCACGCATGGATCCTTAAAATGCTTTTCTTGCGATCCCCTGGAAGAGCCATTTTTCCACGCACAACAGCAGTAAATATTTCAGGCTATGTGGGCCTGATGGTCTCTCTGAAGACTGCTCAGCTCTGCGCTTGTAACGTAGACAACACGCAAATGGCTGTGTTCAATAAAACTTTATTTACAACAATAGGTGGCCGGGGGATTGGACCCTCAGGCTGTCATTTGCCAACCCCTGTCCAATAGCTCTGTTTACTGCCCAATACACTGAACGTACTTCTGCCTCATTTCTGCAAGCTTCTGTTACATAAACTCATGTACAAATCTCTAGGGACTAGGCTGGAGCGGAGCCCTGGGGAGAGACTCTGGGCCCTCCACTCTCAAATCCCACCCCGCCCCATAGTGAGGCCACGCCCAGCCCAGGCCCGCCCAGCCTCCGGGCTGTGCTATGCGCCAGTGAAGGCGGGGCTCCGGGTGAGGGCTTTAACCCCAGCTCTCCGCCGTAGGCCTGCTAAGTAACCTCACAGACTGGCAAAGCTGCTTGCTACGCTCCACTCAGGAGGGAAAAAAGCAGAATCACTGTCCCGTCTTAATTCTCCAGACCATAACCTGCTTTCCTACCCTTCAGAAATGCTTACATCTCTATATTTATGTATTTAGGTGTAAAGAGAAGGAACAAAGTGAAAAACAAATTGATCATATTTTTTACAATGAAAGTGAAGAAAAATAATAGGTGTGTATGTGCAGAGAGAGAACCAACACTAATTACTGCAAGGGAAGGAAGGAGGGAGGAGGGAAAGAGAGAGAGAGAAAGAAGAGAGGGAAAGGAAAGGAAGAGGGGGAGGGAGGCGGAAAGGGGGTTAGGGAAACATCTTGTTCCACATTTCACATAGTTCTGTCAATCCCACAGGTCAAGGCTGTAGATGCTTAAAGACCATCTCAGTAGGCAAAAGGATTCTAAGTATATGAGAGTAATTTTCACTTCACACTGAATGCCATAAAAGGCCGTTTGGCCACTCAGGATATAGAGCAGAACGTAATTCGATTTCGTCCTGTTGGGACCCTGTTTCCATGTCATTGATAAGCTCTCGTGGAATTCCCTGTGTATCAACACAGGGAAAGACCTTTCACAGCACCCATGTGTTTAAACAAAAAGAGACCGCATCCTTTTGGTTTTAAAGTTTTTGTCGTGATTGTTTTTGTTTAATCAGCGTTCACTGATTTGAGGACCCGGGGTGAGGATTGTGGGAGAGGAGGGGGAGCTGCAGGGCAGTGGGGGCCCTGGGAGAGTGCACTGTCGCCCCCACAGGCCCTGGGCTGCTCTGGAGGGACATGCGAGGGTGCGGGCAGGGTCTCTGGCCGCTCACGGGACCATGGCAGACATGGTCTTCTCCCTGGAGGGGGAGGGAGGCACTGAATTCTCCCCCAGTAGCTGCTTCTCGGACTCTTCCTCACCCTAAAACAGACAGGGGTAAAAATCAACTCAGGGAGAAAAGGGTGGGGCAAGAGGCAGCTTCACAGAGCTTGGGATCAGGGAAAGGAAGGAGAGGCAGGAAAACAGGAAGGGTGTTGGACAAAGATCCAGGTCACAAAGAAAGGGAGAGCAGGAGAATGAGAGTCAAGAGGGCGGAAGTTAGCCCGAGTCACAGTGACAGCCAAGGACAGAGCCCACCCTGGGAGGAGCTGAGGAAGGTCGAACGCGACCTCTGAGAAGCAGTGCTCCTGGCCCCACGTTCCTCCCGGTCCCCAGGGCCTCACCGACCAGACCCACTCTGCCCCAGAGCCTCCCTGACAGCTCACCGTGGGCTGGGAGCTCTGGCCACACAATCTTTGAAGGCCCAGGCCCAGGGAAGCCAAGGATACGATGACCTGTAGGACACAGACAGCCAGGAGCAGAACACAGATTCCTAGGATCAAGTTCTGGAGATAAAGGAAGAAAAAAGATGAGTCAGGAGTCCGCTCTGACTCTGCTCGGAGTACCACCCGATCACCCCTCCTCCCCAGGGATCAGACTGCCCACCTGAGGGCTTCCCACCCAGGCAGATCCCACCCCATCTGCCTGTGTGCACTGTGACCTACCACCTGCGGTGAAGAGACGGGGTCTGTTTCTCCACCCCCTAGAATCTGGAAGGACCTGTGATTGTGCTGACCAATAGAATACGATGGAAATGACACTATGCCAATTACAGGGCAGCCCGTAGCCAGCCTGGCAGCTTCCATTCCTACCACTTGGAGTGCTCACAGTGGGATGTTTGCCCCGAACCTAGTTGCGGCGCTACAAGCCCAAGCCGCAAGGAGAAGCCGTCGTAGGCTCTCTGCCTGGCAGTCCCAGCTGAGTGCCCAGCCAAGAGCCACCAACTGCCAGCCATGGGGGTGCGCCAACCTGGATGTCCAGCCCAATCCAACCATCAGATGGCTTCACCCCACAACTGACATCTGCGACTTCATGAGGAAACCCAAGTGAGGACTGCCCATCTGAGCCCACTCAGCCCACAGACTGTGAGAAAGTAATAACCTGCAGATTTAAGCCACTACATTTGAGAGAGGGGTGTCATGCAGGAACGGGTACCTGGAACACCCACCCACCAGAAGAGACGGACGAGTGGCCCATGACACCCACTCTTAAATGTCTCCGCTTGGCCTCTCATCTCCTTTGACTTGGGAAATCTGTGTGCCATGAGGGTCTGAGAAATCTCTTCAGCTTAAGTTAAAAACTGAACCCAAGCCCTGGCCGGTTTGGCTCAGTGGTTAGAGCATCAGCCCGCAGACCAATGAGTCGCGGGTTTGATTCTGGTCAAGGGCACGTACCTCGGTTGCGGTTCGTCCCTGGCCCTGGTTGGGGTCGTGCGGGAGGCAGCCACTCGATGTGTCCCTTTCGCGTCAGTGTTTCTCTCTCCCTCTCTCCCTCCCACTCAATCTGAACAAAAATGCAAAAATGTCCTCTGGTGAGGATAAAAAACAAACAAAACCTGAACCTAGGATGAGGTCCAAGGTCAGAGAGCCTACATCTCCGCCCTCCAGGTCCCAGTTCCTGAGGAACAAACAGTTGTCATGGCCCCTGGAAGATGGGCCTCCCCACTCACACTCAGGTTCTGCATGGACATTTTGCACAGGTCCTGCTTCTCTGAGTCTCTGTACACGCTTCGCTGCCTCCATCCGTAATCCGATGTGGGGGCGGGGCAATCACACAGGAAGCTGAAGTCCGCATTAATTTCCCAGGCTATGCTGTTCGCACAGAGGACAACAGCTGCCACAGCTGTGGCGATGCCAGCCAGGGTGAGCAGACCTGACACCCAGCCCTGGAAGAGAGAGGTTCGGGGTGCCGATTCTCTCTGTCGATGGCAGAGCTGCGGGGTCCCAGCCTCAAATCTGTCTCCTCTTCTCCAGCATCCTGGCCCAGGAAACCCTGCCCACCCCTCCAGGAAAGAGATCAGCATATTGGGACCCAAAGGGGAGAAGACAGAAATGGAGCAGAAGACCTGAGACTGAGGAGGGGCAGAGGACAAGGTGGGGACAATGGGTGCCCGACTCACTGAACGTATGCTCTGGTGCTTCTCGTGGACGATGGCCCCAGCGCCTGCTGCAATGGCCTGGGAGGAGGACACACCAGAAAAGGCCTCCCAGTTACTCTCCTGGAATGCTCTCCAACATCATCCTTCTCCCAGAGCTCCCACAACCACCAGTTTGAAGCATGATCCAAAGGACAGGCCAAGAAACCTAGCATATGGCTAGGACTCCATACGGCTGCCCCACCCTCACCAACCTTGCCTTAAAGAGGAAAATGGAGCCCTGGCCAGTTTGGCTCAGCAGTTAGAGCGTCAGCCCGCGGACCGGAGAGTCCCGGGTTCAGTTCCCTCTAAGGGCACGAACCTCAGCTGCGGTTGATCCCCAGCCCCTGGACCGGAGAGTCCCGGGTTCAGTTCCCTCTAAGGGCAAGAACCTCGGTTGCGGTTGGTCCCCAGCCCCGGTTGGGGTCATGCGAGTGGCAACCAGTTGATGTGAGGTCACATGGATGTTTCTCTCTCTCTTCCTCCCTCTCTCCCTCCCGCTCTATCTGAAAATAAATTCAAAAATGTGTCCTTGTGTGAGGATAAATAATAATAATAATAATAATAATAATAATAATGATAATAATAATAATAATAAAAGAGGAAAATGGACAGCGGGAAGTTTTGCTAACCCTCAATGCAGCTTCCTCCTAGCAAAGGGCATTTGGACTCTGGGTCCTTGGTCTCTTCTCCAAAACCCTGACCCAGACCCAAAGGAACTCTCTCCTGGCCCATGACCACTTGCCTCCCACGGCGCCCACAGCCACCTCCTCACTCACCACAGACCCTGCCCAGAAGGCGCAGCCTGAGCTGCGCAGCTCGGTCCAGGGCCCAAAGTACAGAAGAACTCCAAAGGCACAGCTCACAGTGCCCAGCAATATCTGGGTCACCTGCCAGACAGGGGAAAAGGTCAGACCCCTTCCCACCAGCCCACGCACCCAGGAGCAGCCACCCAGTTCCTATCTAGGTGCCTTTCCTCTGTCTTGACCTCTCTGCAGCTGTGATTCTGGAAGATTCTATTCCCTTAACACCCATGAAGCAGCGTGTCCTGGTTCTCCCGATCCCTCTGACATGCCAGGCTTTTGTCCTTCATGACTTTTTCCTAAACAACACGCTTTGTCATCCCACCTGATGGTTCTCCCTTGGGAATCTCCTCTTCCTGTCCAGATGGGCCGCAAAGGCCCTCTTCAAGAAGGGAGTGTGTTTGACTCACAGCCGACGGGGGTCAGCTTCTTCAGGTCCCCTCATCCTTCGCCAAAGGCACAATCACAGCCAATGGCTAAGCGAGGCAGTGGTACAGGGTCATTTCCATCTAACAGGAACCCTTGTAGTGGGCAGTCTTTGCTCCCCAGGTCCCCAGTGAACTGGAAGGGACCTGCAGGCCTACGTCATGCTCTGATGTCTCCCCCTGCCCAGTCCTGCTCCCTCTCTTTTCGTTTCATAGTACTTAGACCCCAACAAACATTTTGCACACATAACTCAGACTCGTGTCTGCTTCCCGGAGAACCCAACTATCACAGCATCTTGGACATCACTGCCTGCAGGCCCTGACAGCATCTCCAGCCTCCTGGTCACCCACACTCCAAGCCTCAGTACGTTCTTAGACTCCTCTCCTCCCTTGAACCCCAAACCCATTCATTCCTAAGTCATGGGGATCCCATCCACAAAGGATTTGGACTCCTCTCTTCCTCGTCATTCCTGATACGACCACGCAGGTAAAGACCCTCCATGCTTCCTACCTGGACAGCTCCTGGCTGTGGGGCGGCCTAAAGCCCAGGTTCCTGCTCAGAATCCACCCCCAAGCACTTCCACCCTCAAAGCTGATCCAGGACGGGTTCCTCACCTTGTCGCTTGGACTCTCCACCCTACGGCCCTGGCCTGCATTCTCCGTCAGACCAGCTGCGAGCTCCATTCTCTTTACTCTGCCAGAACTTGCCCTGTGCGCTCTGGCTTCTTTGCTCCCACCATTCCCTTCACCTGCAATTCCTTTTCTTCCTCTGTCTGTCTAAATCCACTTATTCTTCATTCAAGGTCTAGGCCAGATGCCAACTCCTACAGGACACCTCCTTGCTTCCCAAGGCCATCACCTGATCTGCCTTTAATTCTAGGCATTTCTGTGGTTCCCTGATCCCTTCTGATGGGTGTGAGCACTTGCAGATTACATAGCCTAGTGATTCTCTCTGGAGTTTGCCCAAAGTGCCTAGCATGTTGCCTTATCTGCAGGCCCTCAGCCTACAGAGGTTCAATTAAAATGAATTAACAGCCCGGCCAAAGGCACAATCACTGGTTGAGCATCAACCCGTGCACCAGGAGGTCACTGGTTCAATTCCCGGTCAGGGCACATGCCCAGGTTGTGGGCCCGATCCCCAGTGTGGGGGAGGCGGGGGACATGCAGGAGGCGGCCAATCAATGTTCTCTCTCATCGGTGTTGCTCTCTCTCTCTCTCTCCCTTCCTCTCTTTCTAGAGGTCAATAAAGAAAAAAAAAATTTTTTTTAATGAATTAACAGCTTCCAGGGACCTTCCCCCCACTCCCCACCTCTGGCTGGGACTGCCCTGCTGCACCATAGAAGAGTTCCCTCTTTCCTTTCCAACCAAATCTCCGTGGAGAGACCTCCAAACCTTCTTTTCCCAAACAAGATGGGATATAAAGAGTGCTCATGGGCACTCAACCCACTTTCCTTTTTTGCACCCTATTGGAGAAGGAGAAGTAGCGTCCGTATCACCTTGCTCCCCGCCTCTGCAGCCCACGCTCACCCCTCCTGCCAGCAGCCCGAAGCTTGTCCTGGCCTTGGGAGGCCCAGCGTCCCGGGGGCCAGCGAAGCACTCCCTCAGGGAGCCCCCAGCTTTTAGCAGTTGTGTCAGAATCGATTCCTGGTGGATGTGGACGTGGATGTGGGTGGGCTGGGACAGCGTAGAGGCCACGTCGAGCCCACTCACGGTCACCATGTTTTGGGTCATCCTGCCTGCTGGGGAGAAGATGTACAGAAATTAGGTCTGGGAACTGGATGAGGTAGCAAGTAATACATTGCATGAGGGAAAGGAGAGAAAACGGTCTCTTTGTCAAGATCCCAAGGATCTTTCCAGGCAGGTATCAATGTCACAGTGACCTTGATCTGGGCTGCAAACCAAGATCACCTGTAGAGTTCTTCACCACGTATATTCCTTGGCCTCGCCCCAAAGTGGTCTAACACAGCTTGTCTGGATCTGGGTCAGACAATGAGAGGGATCTGTTATTTATTTCAGTTACTTAGTACGTACAGCTGAGCCTTGAACAAGCTGGGTTCGAATTGTGCGGGTCCACTTGTATGTGGCTATTTCTCAATGAACCCTGTAAATTTATTTTCTTGTCCTTATGATTTTCTCGATAACATTTCCTTTTCTTTCGCTTAATTTATTGTAAGAATACAGCGTATGTAATAAATGTAACTTACAAAATACGCATTAATCGACTGCTGATGTTATTGGTAAGGTTTCTGGTCAACAGTAGGCTCTTGGTTAAGTTTTGGGGGAGTCAAAAATTATGTGTGGATTTTCAGCTGTGCCAGGGGTTGGTGCCCCGAACCCCCACATTGTTCAACAGTCTTCTGTGTATTTACACATAATAGTTTCGTATGGTTAAATTTTTCAGAAGACGTGAAAGGTAGACCTCTCAACCTCTCTCCCTCCTTTCCCAGCCACCTATTGCCTTCCAGATGGAAGCTAACATTATCATTTTCCTACACTGACATTTTTTGCATATAAAAGCATGTAAAATATTCTTTCTCCCCAATTCCCCACAAACGGCAGGATACTACACACACTGTTCTGCACGATGATTTGTTCACAGAACCATGCTTTTATTTTATTTATTTTTTTATTCCTCACTTGAGGACATTTTTGCATTTATCTTCAGATAGAGCAGGAGGGAGAGAGGGGGGAAGAGAGAGAAACATCGATGTGAGAGAGACACATCGACTGGCTGCCACCTACACGACCTCAACCGGGGCTGGGGACAAACTGCAACCGAGGTACATGCCCTTAGTGGGAACTGAACCTAGGACTCTCTGGTCCGCGGGCCGATGCTCTAACCGCTGAGCCAAACCGGCCAGGGCCAGAACCATGTTTTTAAAATAATCCTCATCAGTCCATAAAATGCTTCTTCACTCATTTGAATAGCTGCGTAATATTGTCTGAACACATCATAATTGTGTTAAGCAGTCTCTATGGATAGACAGAGAAAGACAAATGCCATATTGTGTCACGTATTGTGGAAACTAATAAACAAAATAAACGAACAAACAGAAGAGAAGCAAACTCATAGACACAGAATATTTTGATGGCTTCCAGATGGGAAGGGGGCAGGGGAAATAGTGAAAAACTGGAAGGGATTAAGATATGCAAATTGCCAGCTATAAAAACAGTCATGGGGACGCAAAGTGCATCATAGTGACCGCAGCCAATAATATTGTAATAACTATGCATGGTGTCACATGGGTACTAGACCTGTTAGGGTGATCACTTTGTAAGTTATATAAATGTCTAATCGCTATGTGCTAAACCTGCAACGAATATAATACTACATGTCAACGGCAGTTGAAAAATAAAAATAATTTTAAAAAATAAAAATAAAATAAAATGCTCCTTGAGCAAAAACAAAATTGCCATAGGATTTCAGGTCTAGTCTAATCTCTATATTCTACCTATTGGTGTGTCTGATGAGTCATGTGCCATGACCACAATTTTTATGATGGCTATAGAGTTCAAGATTTAGTTGAGCTATCTCCTGACTCCTCCTCACGGTATATATTTTCACAGCCAACGTTGCTAGGTTACTTCTCCGTGTGCATGTTAGCATCAACTTGTCTAGTTCCAGAAGAAATCCTCGGTAGGTAATTCTAGTGGACATCCCACTGAAGTATCACTGTCGCGATCGTAATATTATTCATAACTGTTCTCATAACAGCAGCAGTGACAGTAACCCTACAGTCTTCCTGTTTGTATCCTACGTGCTTCTGAGTGCAGGTCCCCTGTCACCTGCCTGGCCTCCTTTAAAGGAGAAAGCATGGGTGGTGGGCAATTCTGCAGACCTACAAGGAGATTCCAACTTTTTCACAGACACACGTAAGGAAGTCCAGCCCGGATTCCAACGTCTTCCCTCGGGGTCCAGGTGTCAGCATAATGTCACAGCCCTGAATGTGCCTTGGGTTCCAGCTCCCTCTGAACCCCCTGGGTACCTCACCCCACTCCAACCCCTAGATCAGCCCGGCCCCTGGCTCTTCCTCAGAACCAGGCCAGCCCCATGAAGATTCCCCACCCACACCACCCTGACTCCAGGCTGTGGGCTCTTCCCTGCTGCTCAGTTCCTCCTGGAGCTGAGGAGAGAGGGCCAGGATGCCCCGGAGCTGGGGAGAGAGGGCCAGGATCCCCCTGGAGCTGGGGAGAGAGGGCCAGGATCCCCCTGGAGCTGGGGAGAGAGGGCCAGAATCCCCCCGGAGCTGGGGAGAGAGAACCAGGATCCCCCCGGAGCTGGGGAGAGAGAACCAGGATCTCCTGGAGCTGGGGAGAGAGGGCCAGGATCTCCTGGAGCTGGGGAGAGAGAACCAGGATCTCCTGGAGCTGGGGAGAGAGGGCCAGGATCCCCCCGGAGCTGGGGAGAGAGAACCAGGATCTCCTGGAGCTGGGGAGAGAGGGCCAGGATCCCCTGGAGCTGGGGAGAGAGAACCAGGATCTCCTGGAGCTGGGGAGAGAGGGCCAGGATCCCCCCGGAGCTGGGGAGAGAGAACCAGGATCCCCCCGGAGCTGGGGAGAGAGAACCAGGATCCCCCCGGAGCTGGGGAGAGAGAACCAGGATCTCCTGGAGCTGGGGAGAGAGAACCAGGATCTCCTGGAGCTGGGGAGAGAGGGCCAGGATCCCCCTGGAGCTGGGGAGAGAGGGCCAGGATCCCCTGGAGCTGGGGAGAGAGGGCCAGGATCCCCCTGGAGCTGGGGAGAGAGGGCCAGGATCCCCCTGGAGCTGGGGAGAGAGAACCAGGATCCCCCCGGAGCTGGGGAGAGAGAACCAGGATCCCCCCGGAGCTGGGGAGAGAGAACCAGGATCCCCCCGGAGCTGGGGAGAGAGAACCAGGATCCCCCCGGAGCTGGGGAGAGAGAACCAGGATCCCCCCGGAGCTGGGGAGAGAGAACCAGGATCCCCCCGGAGCTGGGGAGAGAGAACCAGGATCTCCTGGAGCTGGGGAGAGAGAACCAGGATCCCCCTGGAGCTGGGGAGAGAGAACCAGGATCCCCCCGGAGCTGGGGAGAGAGAACCAGGATCTCCTGGAGCTGGGGAGAGAGGGCCAGGATCCCCTGGAGCTGGGGAGAGAGAACCAGGATCCCCTTGGAGCTGGAGAGAGAGGGCCAGGATCCCCTGGAGCTGGGGAGAGAGAACCAGGATCCCCTTGGAGCTGGAGAGAGAGGGCCAGGATCCCCCTGGAGCTGGGGAGAGAGAACCAGGATCTCCTGGAGCTGGGGAGAGAGAACCAGGATCCCCCCGGAGCTGGGGAGAGAGAACCAGGATCTCCTGGAGCTGGGGAGAGAGGGCCAGGATCCCCTGGAGCTGGGGAGAGAGAACCAGGATCCCCCTGGAGCTGGGGAGAGAGAACCAGGATCCCCTGGAGCTGGGGAGAGAGGCCAGGATCCCCTGGAGCTGGGGAGAGAGGGCCAGGATCCCCTGGAGCTGGGGAGAGAGGGCCAGGATCCCCTGGAGCTGGGGAGAGAGTGCCAGGATCCCCTGGAGCTGGGGAGAGAGAGCCAGGATCCCCTGGAGCTGGGGAGAGAGAACCAGGATCCCCACCACACCCTGGGCTCTCCATCTTGGGCTTCACTCTGGAGGGATCTCTCACCACCCAACCGCCTGAGCCTCACCCAACCGCCTGAGCCTCAGCCACCCCACCCAGAATAAAGGCATGAGACACGGCTAAGGGAGAGGGAGGGCCAGGCCACCAGGGCCAGCACATCGTCGTCCCCCCCCCCCACCTGCCCACCACCACCACCCCAGCCATTTTTCTGGAGTCACATCCCTCCCTCCCCAGCCAATTCTATGGGAACCAGGAATGGGGGGAGAATGTCATCCTGTGAGACAGGATGGGGGCTTTAGGGACTGGTCTGGGGGACTCAGATGGAGACAAGGATCCTGTAGTGAGGGGCTACCTGGGCTGTGAGGGTCCTGCTCACCTGCTGTCCCCTGGGAGTCGGCACCCCACAGAGCAGGGCTGGGAGAGGCTGACCTGGAGCTGAGGACCAGTTTCAAGTGGGAGGGAGAAGAACAGAATGAAGGGGAAGAGGAGGGAGGGTCCGACCTTACCAGAAAACAGCTGGGGCAGAGGGGCCCTTCTTGGGGGTCTCTGTCTTGAGTAGAAATCAGAACTGGCTGGAGGAGGCGAGCATCCCCACACCAGACCTACTCAGACAGCACACACTGGGACCCACACTCAGCGCAGCAAAGCCTTGTTCAGAAAGCCCCTGCCCAGGGGTAGGGAGAGCACAGTCCCATGGACTTCCCCAGGGCTGCTCAGCTCCATGGTCCCCCAGGTCACCCACCTCGCTTCTGGTGATCCGCTGGCAGCTGGAACACCCTAGAGGGGCCCCTTTGTCCCAGCTGGCTGCTGAGAAAGCACATGATGAAACCCAACCTCCTGCCCACGGACCCAGACCCCTGCTGGTGGACCCAGACCCCTGCTGGTGGTCGGGTGAGTAGGGCTGCTGGAAGGGCGCCCAGGGTCCCTGTGTCAGGAAAGGGAAAACGCCCTCTCTTGTCACACTCACTCTCCACCAGCCTTGATCTGAACAGGACACCCAGGCACTTTTATCTACCTCCTAGAAACCAAGTTCCCCTGGGCTCTGTTTCTGGCTTTCTCCCTCACTCGCTGGCCTTCTCAATAAAAGCTGTAGAGCCCTGGCTAGTGTTGCTTAGTGGTTAGAGCTTGGACCCCGTGCACAGAAGCATAGCAGGTTCAATTCCCTGTCAAGGGCACGTATCTGGGTTGCAGGTTCAATCCCAGCCCCGGTCAGGGCATGTGCAGAAGGCAACCAATCAATGTGTCTCTCTCACATTGATGTTTCTCTCCCTCTCTCTCTCTCCCTCCCTCCCTCCCTTCCATTCTCTCTAAAAATCAATGGAAAAATATCCTTGGGTGAGTGTTAACAAAAATAAATAAAGTCAATAAATAAAGCTGTAGGTGAGGGTACACTGTGGGCTAAAGAGGTGACCAGTGAAAGTCCCAGCTGGTGGAACCCTGTTTCCAGCCTCTCCCCAGGGCCAGATGCAGCGTGGCTGGCTCCCCTTCCCTGCCCTCTCCTCTCCCTCCCCCCACCTCTCTTTCTCTGTCTTTCTCTCCTTCTCTTCTATGGTGTCCTCACAGTCAATACCTGGAGCAGCGGGTCCTTAAAGCTTCCCTGAGACTCAGGGGCCAGGTTCTCAGGCTTCCGGTCTTTCAGGTGGAGCAGGTCATGCTGGGGCTGCTGAGTGGGGTCCTGGGAGGACTTGGCTGCATCATATTCTCCTGACCACATGGCTGGCATCTGGGCAGGGGTTGTGGTGAGTGGGGCCAGAGGATGGTGGACGGGCCGGTGGACATGTCAGAAGGGACCACCCATCACCATCAACACCGTCAGTGTCAACGTGACACTGTAGAGTGTTAGCAACCGAGAAGACCCTAAGTTCTCCAGGCCCATCCCCTGTTTCTACAGATGAGAAAATTGCCCAGGGAAGTGGTGGTACAAGTCAGCTCCCCTGCTCCCTGCCCAGGGCGTCCCCCATCAGGCCTGCCACCTCTCCCCACTTTCTTTTTTTTTTTGTTCTTTATTGATTTTAGAGAGAGGAAGGGAGAGGGAGAGATAGAAACATCGATGAGAGAGAACATCGATTGGCTGCCTCCTGCATGCCCCCCACTGGGGATTGGGCCCACAACCTGGGCATGTGCCCTGACCAGGAATTGAACCAGCGACCTCTTGGTCATGGGTCGATGCTCAACCACTGAGCCACACCGGCCGGGCTCTCCCCCAATTTCAACAGCAAATATCAACTAAGGATCTAGGACCCGGCTCAGCCCCAGACACTTGCATAGAGATAGGGGAAGCAGAATGTGCCAGAGAGTGTGGACTCCCCAAGGAAGGAGCACCTGCTGGTCGTCTGGCACTGCCCTCTGCAGGTCCTGCACAGTGGGGCCACAGCGGGTGGCACTGGACAACAACGTCCATGCAACAGATGGGGGGCAATCTGCAGGAGCAGCTTGGTGGGCAGGTCACGATAGGACTGAGGCCCTTGGGCAAACTCACGCACACTCACAGAATAATGGCAAAACATCTTTATTGAAAGAGGGTCAAAGTCATCATCAGTCCACCGGGAGGGACCAGCGTGGCACAGGGACAGGCACCCACCGCAGGCAGCCCAGACTCATCCTGAACTGAGAGCTTCCCCAACAACCTAGGTCTTCTGCCTGGACCCTTCAGAAAGCACCCGGTCTGGCTTTAAGAGGAAGGCTTTGGAGAAGGGAGAGAGGGCTCACACCTGGGTGTGCCAGCGCTGTCCACTGTCACTGAAACAGAGGGCCCTGCAGCCCGAGGAGTCTGGTCCAGGCCTCCCCACGCTCCCGCGGCCTCACCGCACACAACAGGCTTAGCTCACGACCCCGCCCACCTGCCGTGGGGCAGGCTTCCCGCGGGCTGTGCCTGCGAGAGTTACAGCGGGGAAGAGAAGCAGGCGGCACCAAGGGCTTGCGTGTCCCAGGCCGACCCTGTGCCACTGCCATCTCGCCCCGGGCTGTACTGGCTGGAGGCTTCGTGTTCATTCACAAGAAATGGGGTGACATCTGCTGGGTGAGTTGGGGAAGGGCAGAAGCTGGAGGCTGCCCCAAGCCCCCCACTGCACACTTTTCCCCGGGCTGGTCTCCAAGACAGACTGAATCCCGAGGTGTCTCTGTCTCCTCCTCACCGCAGGCCCTGCTGAGGACCCTGCTCGCCCTGGCAGCTTTCGCCACGGCCACTGCCGCCATCTACACTGGGGCTTACTGTTTCCAGAATGGACGCTGTTCGCTGGAGACGAAGCCTGCGGTGGGACGGCCCGGGAGCGCACCTGCCCCGGCACTCACCTGTCTGCGGGGGCGAGGCAGCGCGGACAGGCGGGCCGCGCGGAGACTGCCCGCCGAAACTGTCCTCTGTTCAGCGCCAAGCTTGACTAGTGTCACCACAGATGGCGGCGATGAACACACAGAAACACCTCCTGCGGTTGTGGGTGTCACAGCCCCGTGGGAAACTCAAACACTGACATAATAATAAGTGAATCAATAGCGCCAGCGTGCGCCGTGCCACCGAAGCACTAACGCACCTTCTCCCCGGCCGCTCTCAAGTTTGGGGCAGCTGGGGAACCGGAGCCACAGGCTGGAGATGGTGCCAGAGGAGGACCCAGGGAGCCTGGCCTTCAACAGCACGACGGGATGCGCCCACCTTTGCTTTGCCTTTCAAAATCTTTTTTTAATGTTTTTTTTCCTCATTGATTTTTAGAGAGAGAGGAAGGGAGAGGGAGAGAGATAGAAACATGGATGAGAGAGAACATCGACTGGCTGCCTCCTGCATGCCCCCCACTGGGGATCCGGCCCACAACCTGGGCATGTGCCCTGACTGGGAATCGAACCAGCGACCTCTTGTTGCAGGGTCAATGCTCAACCACTGAGCCACACTGGCTGGGCACCTTTGAATATCTTTATATGAGAAAAATTAATTCCTTGCTGATTTTTTTTAAAGGGGGGCGGGATTTTAACCATTTCCAATAGCAGCAAAACTATAAGAATAAATCTATACATTTAAGACATTATTGAAAAATATTTATGAATACCTAAATAAATGGAAATAGATACACCTGTCCATAGAAGGGAGGACTCGGCTTTGTAAAGATGGTATCACCTTCCAAACTGATGCTTAAATCCAATATGATTCCAATAAAAATTGCAACAGTTTTCTTAATATTTTATTAGCCAATTCTCAGATCTTTTTAAAATAAGTTTTTATTGATTTTTTAGGGAGAGAGAGAGAGTAACATCGATGTGACAGAGAAACGTCCAACGGCTGCCTCCTGCACGCCCCCTACATGCATGTGCCCACAACTGGGCATGTGCCCTGACCAGGAATCAAACTGGGACCTCTGAGTCCATGGGTCGGGGCTCAATCCACTGAGCCACACCGGCCGGGAAATTCTCAGATTGATACAGAATCAAAAGACCAAGAACAGCACCCCTCAGTTTGTTCTCTGTATCCATGAGTCTGTTTGTGCTTTGTTTTTTGTTCATTTTGTTGTTTAGATTTCCCATATAGGTAGAATCATATGATATTTGTCTTTTTCTGACTTTTTTCTTTCTCTGATGTAATACCCTCTAGATCCATCCATGTTGGCTGGTGTGGCTCAGTGGATAGAGCGTTGTCCATGGACTGAGAGGTCCTGATTCAATTCCCGGTCAGGGCACATGCTTGGGTTTCGGGCTCAATCCCCGGTAGGGAGCGTGTAGGAAGCAGCAATCGATGTTTCTCTCTCGTATTGATGTTTCTATCTCTTTCTCCCTCCCTCTCTCTCTAAAAAAATCAATTAAAAATCATATTAAAAAAAAAGAAATGCAAAGAGGTGATTTTCACATGAGCCATTATATGGGTCCCTTGAGAAGTGAAGTAGAAAGTGGGGGTGTGATTAGGTAATTGGGGGTGCTTCTGGGGCTGTGAGCTATTTTTTGTTGTTGTTCATCCTCACTGGAGGATATTTTTCCATTGATTTTTTTTAAGATAGAGTATAAGGGAGAGAAGGAGAGAGAGAGAAACATCAGTGTGAAAGAAACACATCGATTGGTTGCCTCCAAACCACCCTGACCAGAGTCGAGGATTGAACCTACAACCCAGGTACGTGCCCTTGATCAGGAATCAAACTCAAAACCTGTCAGTCCTGGGGGCAACACTCTAACCGTTGAGCCAAACCAGCCAGGGTTATGAGCTACTTCTTTCTCTCTCTCTCTCTCTCTCTCTCTCTCTCTCTCTCTCTCTCCATATATGTATGTGTGTGTGTGTGTGTGTGTGTGTGTATATGTATATATATGTATGTATATATATGCTTTATAATTAATCATACAGCCATTATATGTTTAATGTTCATCTGTATATGTTATATTTTACAATTAAACAAGAAAAGTAAAGAACTCAAAATTCTGCCAAGTTCAATGATCTTTAGACCTGAAGGACAACAGGAACACAAATTTCATTGAAGTGGCGTAGTGACCTGGGCAGGAGTTTACAGATCATAATCTGACTCAAAAATTAGAACTGTAACCCAAATCTAAGGGAGAAAGCTAAATGACCACCTCCTCTAAATTGTAAAGTCCCTATTTTGAACTATAAATAGGGGTACGGGTGTCCCTTACTGTCACAGACATGAATGCAGACACAACCCAACCAGGTACTCTCCTTGTTAGGAAGCCTCAGCAAGCTGGAAACGCATTCCCGAAAACAGGGGAGCACAACCTTAAAAAGAGGAATTCATGTCTCAAGAAGAAAATAAAACCAACATCGGGGATGCCTCTAGTTCCAGAAACGTTTGAAGCCCGAAATAACCGCAAATGCAGTAAAAGAAGTTGAGGCTAGACCTAAGGGCTGAATGAAATAAAGAAATGTAATGGCTAGAAACACTCCCAGGGTACGAACTCCCATTCCATTGCTGAATTCATAAAGGGTCACGGTGGTTTGGAGGCCTAGCAACAGATGAGAAGAATTTAGAAGAGTGGTGCTATCTCCAAGGGCTTGAGGGATATATGTCCGACCCTGCCATGCAGGAAAAGTCATTCCCTGGCATAGCGCCTGCCCACACTGGACACGCATCCGACATTTGCTGCGTGAGTCCTAAACCAGAACAGGAGGGCTTCCAAACTCTCCGAAGCTGCGTTACCCGGGCACAAGGTGGCGCTGTTCGCAGCCAAGAAAACAGAAGGCGGGGCTTAGAGTGGAGGCCACATCCTCATAGCCAACGGACAACCTGCCCGCCACTCACTCTCTAACAGCCAATGAGAAGGGAGCTATGCTCTGACCGACTGAGAGGACACGCCCCGACGCGCGGGAGGCCTTGAACTCCGACTGCGGGACCGTCGGAGCCCCTAGACTAGCGGATGTTTTGCCTTTAAGGGGCCCTCACCCCGAAGCCGTCCCCAAACCCAGGCCATCCCCACCGGGTGTCTCGATCCCCGCCTCCAAGGGCTGCCCCGGGAGCCCCTCCCCCGCCCTTCCTGCAGCACCTGGGGCCAGGCCCCCGCTGGGCCGTCCAGCCTGTGCTGCAGTGTGGGCATCACGCCCACCCCACGGGTCAGAGACCTGCCCCCCGTGTGTCTACAACCCTTTCTCAAGTAGGCGAGCTTTCCTCTCCAGGGAAGCCCCATCCGACGCTATACACAGTGTGTCCTCTGGAGCTGCCTTACCTCCCCGGGCTAGATGGTAAACCCTGAAGTCAGGACTGGCTCAGGTGTGTCTGCATCTCCCCACTTCTTACCTGAGGATGTCCCCGAGAACGGGTCTCTTTAAACATTACCCAGCTCGACCTAGCTCCTGGGGCAATGCCGGTTCCCTTTGCCTGTTCAGAATAGAGTTAGGCTTCCCTGTCATCCATTACCCCGGGAGAATTCTTGCTAGATCCAAGGTGGCACAGAATCCCCCTGGGACTCCAAATCCTTCAGATTCGTCTTGCCCATGATTCTGAGCATGATATTTTCTGCCTGCAAGGTTGAATTTGGGAGCTCAGAATAGAACATGTAGAAACCAATTAGGTTCTGCCCTAGAAACTTGATTTATGGGTCTTCTTCCTACCAGAGCATGTGGCCAGACACGAAGACAAAAATAAGAGTGAAGTACTTAAAGTTGAGTCTTGAGTTTGCAGGAGAAAATGTACTTATTCCTGTGTGGGTGAAACAGGGCCACGTGCTAACCTGACAAGCTCAGGGGAGGCCTGCGTGGCGGCCATGCAAACTCAGAGACCTAAAGTAACCACAAAGGATGGTCTGAAATGAAAACTTTTTAACTAAAAGCAGTTTATGGCAGGTAGTCATGTCCTAGGCTAGAATCTTCCCTGACAACAGTCCATCGAACATTCCTTTGGAATGTCAGGGTAACTCCCCTTTCTCCAGACCCCTCTATCCTGTACCCACCTAGGTAAAAGATGCGTCTGTCATTTTACTTTTCATCCAATCCCAGAGGTTCCCCCTCCTTTGCTTTCTCCCGCCTCCCTGATCTATCACTAGTAGATTTCATGTAACCCACTTGCGTCTTCTCTTTTAATTGTCATGTGTAAAATAAGGTGCAAAACTGCCCTTCTCTGGAGCATTATCTCAATCCGTTGAGATTTTGCTTCCCGGCAATTGTCAGTTTGGCTCAAATGAACTCACAAAAATTCTTCTTAGGTTTGAATGTTTCTTACATTGACAAATGTTAGAAGATTGTTTATAGCTGTATATAAGCAAAGGTGTGGGCACGCTCCTACTACGATAGTGGGCCTTTTTCTCATTCACCCATCCCAGCAAAGACACAAAGCTCCTTTCCGGAAACAGACTTGGAAGGGCTGCCTATGAAGGGCACTCAGCACACGCTGCTCGTAGAGGGAGCGGCTCACTCGCCCCTCCCCTCGTAGGTCTTATCACCACCTTGTCACAGGGAAGCAGTGACGTTCAGGGATGGCTGCAGGTTCGGGAGCCAGAGACACCCAGGTGCCAACCCTGGTTCTGCCACTGACCCTCTGTGCAGCCGCGGGGACCGTACTGGTTGCAGGGTCATCTTTCGGGTTACACAAGACCACAGGCACGGTGGTGCCTGGCCTCCGTGAGTGGTCGGGGTGTTGAAAGAGACTCTCCTAACTGCAGAGAAGAGCTGACCAGTGGCCTCTGTTTATCCCTCAGTGTCACCCCCTTTAGGTTCCCTGCCTGCAGGCTCGCCTCTCTGTAACAAGAACACAGGGCACAAACCCTACCCTTTAGCACAGCTCCCTCAGGTGGAAACTTGTAACATAGAACTACTGAACCCTGTGGGGAGCCCATGGAGCAGAGAACCGGGAGGAAGCTGCCACGTGGAGCGTGGGTGTTGATCCCACAGCCCGTCTTCTCTGAGCCCGGCCCCTCCAGGGCCTCAGGTCTGGCTCAGTCTGGCTGTTATCTGAGCTACTTGCCTGGGCCCGGCCTCATCCATCCCTCTACTGATGTGGATAAGAGATGATAACATATGGGTTTTTTGGGGGGTGGGGTTTTCTTGCTATTTATAAAATCCCACAGCCTTTAGCAAAAAATGATGATGATGATGAACAGCAACAGCCCAAATTGGACAAGAAGCACCCAGGACACAAGTTGGGAGGCATGGGTGCTCTTGCATTTCGTGGTGCTGGCTGCAGACTAGAGTGTGAGTTTTCAAATAGCCCCGGGGCTTCCTGCCTTCTAGTGCTGGATAATACAAATGTCCCCAACCTCCCTCCAGACCTGGTCCTGTCACAGCAAGTGGGCATTTGCTTCCAGAGAAACCAGGGAAACCAGCCCTGGTGCAGCCGTCCTTGGATCGGGGGGGGGGGCGGACACGCTCCAGAAGAGCCAACTGTAGACAAGGAAGAGGGGACGGCAAGGCTGGGCCCAGAATCAGGCATCTGAGACTTTGGCCTCAATTATCTGTTACATTCTTGCTGCTGCCTCCAATCTGCCTGCAGCTTCTCTTCTGATCCCTGGCCCCGGTCCCTGTGCAATTTAGCCTCACCCCGTGATGTTATCAGCCCGGTTCATCTACCTTCACTCCCTGCTTTGGGCTGGCCTGACTGCCCTCCACCCTGCCTCCCTGCCCTACCCCTCCTTGACCTTCTGAAAAGCCAGGTCCAGCTCCATAAATTGCAGAGCCCAGTATAAAATGAAAATGTGGGGCCCCTTATTCAGAAGTTAAGAACTTCAAGACAGTGATGAAAGAGCATTAAACTGGGGGCCCTTCTGAATGGGGGGCCTGGGAGACCACAGAGGTCCTTCGCCCTTGCAGCCCAGCTGACTCACACCCCTCTTGGCTCTCCTTGCCCTAAGGGGCCTGTGAAAGACCCTTCCCCCACTTGATCACCCAATACCTCAGCTTATGTGGCCATTTTAATAGTGACCTCGCTGAAGAACTACATCAAACTACCACACTGCACAGCGCAAGAAACAAAACGAAAAGGCGGCTTACAGAATGGGAGAAAATATTTGCAAATCATATACCTGATAAGGGGTTCATTATCGAAAGCATGTAAAGAACTTATGCAACTCAACAGCCAAAAAAACCATCTGATTACAAAATGGGCAGAGGAACTGACTAGACACTTTTCCAGAGAAGACACACAGATGGCCAACAGGTACGTGAAAAGGTGCTCGATATCACTAATCACCGTGGAAAGAAGTCAGAACCACAGTGAGAGGTCACCTCCTTCCTGCTAGGCTGTCTATTATCAAACAGACAAGAGATAAGTGTTGAGGAGAGGGAACCCCCGCGTACCGTTAATGGGAATGTAAATTAACGCGGCCACTATGGAAACAGTGTGGAGTGTCTTCAGAAAATTAAAACTAGAACTACTTCATGACCCAGCAATCTCACTTCTGAGTATATTTCCAAAGGAAATGAGAACAGGATTTCAAGGAGATATCTGTGTTCCCATGTTCATTGCAGCGTTATTCACAAGACCAAGATACGTTAACCTCCGAAGTGTCCGTCAGCAGATGACTGGATGAAGAAAATGTGGTGTGTACATTGGGGTGTTACTCAGCCGTGAGAAAGAAGGAAATCCTGCCATTTGCAGCCACATGGATGGACCTTGAGGGCATTATGCTAAGTGAAATAAGTCAGACAGAGAAAGACAACTACTGTATGATTTCACTTACATATGGAATTTAAAAAGCAAAACTGTAGAAAGAGTAGAATGGTGGTTACTAGGGGCTGGGGGTAGAGGGCGATAATAGTCAGAGCACAAACTTCCAGTGAGAGATGAAAAAGTTCTGGAAATCGAATGGGCAGCTTTGTGATTATGGATAACAATATTGTATAATATGTGTTGTAACATGTCAGCGAGATAACCAGAGACGCACAGCCGAATTGTAAAGGAGCACTTTATTACACCAGTGGGCTGTTACACCGGCAGGCTGGGGGGTACAGCTTCCCCAGATCCTCAGCCCTGAGCCTTCTTTGTTGCCCCCTTTTAAAGGCACAAACTACAGAAAAAAAAAAAAACTACATTCTTGGTGCTGCCTTTGGCACTCTTAAGGGGGGGCTGATAAAGAGAAGGGAAGGAGAGGAGCAGGACAACTATTAATCTCTTTTTTCTCATGGTTTCTCTGAGTTTCCCAAAGCCGTCCTCAACCCCTTATCTTTACAGTTTTCTTTGGGTGTCTCAAGACCCTTATGTTTACAGAAAAGAAACTGCCAGGGTGTGTACGTGCAGTAACTGAGGGTCAGAATGGAGTTATTACAATATGCATGAAAGCTGCTAAGAGAATAAATTTTAAATGTTCTCACCATAAAAAGGTAATTATGTGATATGACCGAGGTGTTATAGCTACATTAGGAATCTTACTGCAACATGTAAGCATCAAATCAATACATTCCACACCCTACACTTACACAATGGTATGAGTCCATTACATAAATAAAGCTGGGGAGAAACTGGTTGAAGCCTTGCTATCAAGCCTGGTTTGTTTCTTAGAATGCCACACAGCAAATAATCAAAACTTTTCTGATGCCTAGGTCCCTAACATCTCTTCCATCTCCCTCGTCTACAAAATCTGTTCATTCATTTACTCTAAAAGCAAAACACAAACACCCCGGCCATGCCAGGCACTGTAGGTGTCTGTATGTTTGAAGAAATTAAGATACTGCCCCTGCCCTGGCCGGTTTCTCAGTGGTTAGAGCATCGGCCCACAGACCAAAGAGTTTCAGGTTTGATTCCCAGTACTTTGGATGTGGGTTTGATCCTGACCCCAGTAGGGGTCATGAGGGAGGCAACCAATCGATGTGTCTCTCTCACATCGATGTTTCTCTCTGTCTCTTTCTCCCTCCCTCTCTCCCACTCTATCTAAAAAATAAAATTAAAAATCAATGGAAAAATATCCTCGGATGAAGCTTAAAAAAATAGAAATATAAAAGATACAGCCCCTGCCTTCAAGGAAGTGGTAGAAGAGACAGAACTAATGACTGTGATTAAAAAATCGACAAATAACAAGTGCTGTCGAGGCTGTGGAGAAAAGGGAACCCTTGTGCACTGTTGGTGGGGTTATAAATTGGTGCAGCCGCTGTGGAAACCAGTAAGGAGATTCCTCAAAAAATTCAAAGTAGAGCTGCCATACGACCCAACAATTCCACTTCAGGTGTTTATCTGAAGAAACAAAACCACTGATCCATAGGGGTCCATGCACCCCTGTGTTCACGCAGCATTATGTGCAGTAGCCAGGCTGTGGAAGCAACCTGAGTGCCCATCAGTAGGTGAATGGGTAAAGAGGGGGTGGTAAATATATACAATGGACTATTACTCAGCCATAAAAAGAATTGCTGGCAAATGCACAGTCCCATAACAAGGAGTCGTCAGGCTCAAAACATCCACAGTGCCCCCTCAGGACTAGTGGCTCTGCTTTTGGAGACGGTAGGCGCTCGCTTCCCTTCGTTATCAGTCCTTCGTTGTCACAGATGGAATCTACGACACTGACCTCTTTAGCCTGGAGATTAATCGAGTGTTTCCTCTGACCCGTCCCCAGGGAGCCTCGGCGCCAGCACATGTGGGAGTCTTTCTTTCCCGTGGTTCCATGGAAACAATCCCACTGTCTAGATTATGCCAATCATCGCTGATGGGTTGTGACTTTCGGAAAACGAAATATCACAATGTAGCAGTGGGGAAGCTGTGAGCTGTGGTCTCTGGACAGTGACCCCAGACACTGAATCTGTCTTCACACCTTACGCTGCCCCCTCCACGAGACTGGATGTCTTACCTGTTGCATACGACATCTTCACCCCCAAGGCCACTGGTTCTGCCCCTTTAAGAAAGGCAGGCAGCCCAGAGGTTAAAGGGCACAACCTTTGTCCAAGTGTTATCTGTAACGGCCACCAATCATTAACCGCAGAAAGGGAGGGACCGCACCTCAGAAATCAATGTCACCTGCAATAACGAGGACCAGGGCCAGACCTGAGGGTGGTGAGCTGGGAAAAAGAGCAGGTGGTTGAGTCAAAAACAATGACTTCACCCAGCATTTCTGCGCAACGGCTACATTTGTCCCAGTGTCCTCAGGGTCGTTCTTAAAGTTTCTCTTTCTCTGCGGTCCCCATGGCTTCCCTCAAGTCCCTCCTCTCCGTCCCCATCTCTACAGAAGTGCACAGAGGGGTCCGCTCTCTAACCGCCTTCCCCCAGACACCTTCTCCAGGTCTGCCTTCCTCGGCACACCACCCGACTCCACCTGGGACCCTGCCCCGCCCGCGGTCCTGGGAGCACACTGCCCATCTCAGCTCTGGTCCCTGTCCCCACCTGTCCTCTCTATGGAGCCCTTAGGGCAGCAGAAGCCCGGAGCACAGGCCCCTGGATTCCCTCGCAGGCCAAGGGCCAGCCATCTGCAAGGTGGGGCTCACAGAAAGCAGTGTGCTGGGTTCGATAGTGTCCCCCTCAAATTCACAGCCTTCCCAGACTCTCAGAATGTGGCCTTTTTTGGAAATAGGATTATTGCAGATGTAATTAGTTACAATGAAGTCATACCTGAGGGGGGGGCGAATCCAAGGACTAGTATCCTTATAAGAAGAAAAGGGACTCAGACGTACAGATACAGAGGGGACAACACCATGTGACAATGGGGCAGAGACTCGGAGACTGGAGTGACGCATCTACAAGCCAAGGACCCAAGGGGTGCCAAGGACCCCCAGAAATGCTAGAAGCTGAGAGGGGCCAGGAAGGACTGTCCTGCCCTGGAGGCTTTGGAGGGAGCACAGCCATGAGGACACCTCAATTTCAGACTTCCAGCCTCCGGAACTGTGAAAGAATCCATTTCTGTTGTTTGAAGCCTCCCCTGCCCAGTGTGGGGTGTTTGTGAGGGCAGCCCTGAGAGTCCAATACAGGGAGAGAGAGCCCCTGGCCTGGAGGGGCTTGCGGTCCTGGGGGTCATCTCCTTCCGACCCCTGCAGGACGCACCCTCAGCCGGAACCCACATCGCACCGTGGCTGCACTGCCGTAATGGTGTTTATCTTTCTATATGCATTTCATGTACTCCTCCAGGTAAAAAGGCAACAGAGCACGGCTGGCCCTCACCATCCGTCACCCTGCAGGTATGCGACCAGCAGCGTCCTGGCTCCCAGGACATCTGCCTGTGTGTGACCCACAGACACTCAGCCCTTGTCCTCCGGCCTTTCAGGTGCTGTGTGTGGCCATCCGCTGCAGCATGGAGTTAGCCAGGGACCTCCATGCACGGACATCGCCATCTCTGGCCATACAAGGCCTCTCCCTTGTCTTTCTTGTGTGTGTGTGTATGTGTGTCTACATGAATGTATGTGCATGTGTGTTTCCACGGCCACCTTGCCCAGGCAACCATTCTAATGTATTAATTAGGGTCCATCTTTTCTTTAAATATGTTTTTATTGATTTTTAAGAGAGAGGAAAGGAGAGAGATAGAAACATCAATGTGAGAGAGAAACATCCATCGGCTGCCTCCTTCATGCCGCCTACCAGGGATGGATCCCACAACCGGGGCATGTGCTCTGCCCCAGAATCTAACTGGGACCTCTCAGTCCATGGGACGATGCTCAATCCACTGAGCCACACCGGCTGGGCATCATCTTTTCATTTGTATCTGTTCTTGAAAACTTGTCAGGCGCTCTGTGGGTGTGTCTTGGTTCCTGTGATGGCACTGTGCTCCCTCATTCATCCCGTCCCCTCGTTCTGAAGATGCGTTGCTGTGTGGACACCCACACCCTTGCGCCCGCCCTCGACACAGCACCCCGGCGAGCACTGCCTGCTTCTCCTGGTGACGGACAGACACCCAATGTCGCCAGCCCTCCTTTTCCACAACCGCAACCATGCGTGTCTGTGTCCTGCCTCCTGCAGTGACACAGTCCTGTGGGCATGCGACTCTCTCACTGCCCAGAAGTGCCAGCTGCGTGCGGATGGAGCCCAGAGCACTGTCTGCGCCCTCCCGCAAGCAGTGCCTGAGGCTCCGTTTCCCCAGGTCGCTGCTCGCCCTGGGCCCCATCCAGCTTTCTCACTCCAGCCAGCGATGCAGTCCGCCTCGATCTCGTGGCTGGTCCTGGCAGTGCTCTAACAACCACTGTGGGAGCCTCTTTCCCTGTGTCCTTGAGCCCCGTTGGGGTCCTCTTCTGGAAGCTGCCTGGAGGTCCTTGACTCGCGTGTCCACGGGGATTGCTTCCTCGTTCTGGCTGATGTGTAGGACTTCCGGCCATTCTAGATGTCCGTTTCTCTTACTTTTTTCCCATCATAATTACTTTTTTTATTTATATTTTTAAATTTTTTCCATTGCCATACAATATGATATTAGTTTCAGAAGTACAACAGTGATTAGACCTTTATATGACTTACAAAGCGATCCCCATGTCTGGTACCCAGCTGGCATCATACATAGTTATCACTATGCCATTGATTGTGTTCCCTGCGCTGTGCTTTACATCCCCCACCTCGCCCTTAAAAAACAGAGCTTTCTTGCCCTGGCCGGTTTGGCTCAGCGGTTAGAGCGTCCGCCTGCGGACCAAAGGGGGGGGGGTCCATTCCAGTCAAGGGCCTGTACCTGGGTTGCAGTTCCTCTGCCGCCCTGGTCAGGGGTCCTGCGGGAGGCAGCCAATCGATGTTTCTCTCTCTGGCTCCCACTCTGTCTGAAAATAGATGGAGGAAAATCCTCAGGTGAGGATTAAAAACAACAAAAACAAAAAATACAGCTTTCTTGAGCTATCATTCCCAAAGCACGCAATTCGCCCATAAAGTGAATGATTCACGGATGCTGGTACACTCACAGATGTGCACAACCCTTACCACAGTCGATTTTAGACCATTTTCGTCACCACAAAATAACACCCCATATTCATTAGCTGTCGCCTCTCACCCCCAGCCCTACCCTAAGCAACCACTAACAACTTTCTGTCTCAATAGATTGGCCTATTCTGGACATTTAATTTCAATGGAATTACATAATATGCGGTCTTTTTTAGCTGGCTTCTTTCATTGAGATGATGTTTTTGAGGTCCGGCCACATTGTAGCACGGATCAGTGCTCCATTCTTTTCAAGGCCAAGTGGCATTCCGTTGTCACGTTTTGTTCATCCATTCATCGGGTGATGGACGCTTGGGTTGTTCCTACCTTTTGGCTATTATGGATAACACTGCTGTGAGCGTGTGTGTCCACGTTTCCGTGTGGAAATAAGTTTTCATTTTTCTTGGGTATTTACCTAGGAGCGGCATTACGGGGTCCTGTGGCAACTCAATATTTAATTGTTTGAGCAACTGCCAGGCTGTTCTCCAAAGTGGCCGCGCCATTTACGATCCTATCAGTGATGTGTTAGGGTTCTGATTTCTCCACATTCTCACCAGCACTTGTTATCTGACTGACGTTTTGATTCTAGTCAATCTAGTGCGTGTGAAGTAGTATTTCACTGTGATTTTTCTTGTTGTTGTTGTTAATCCTCACCCGAGGATATTTTTTTTCCATTTACTTTTTTTAAAAGAGAGAGTGGAAGGGAGGGAGGGAAGTTGGGGGCGGGGTGAAAGAGATGCATCGATTGGTTCGATTGGTTGTCTCCCGCACACCCCGACCGGGGCCAGGGATGGAACTAAAACCCAAGTATGGTGCCCTTGACCAGGAACTGAACCCGCCACCCTCATCCACAGGCTGGCACTCTAACCGCTGAGCCACACCAGCCAGGGCTCTCACTCTGATTTTTATTTACACGTCCTTGGTGATTAATAATGTTGAGCATCTTTTCATGTGCTTATTGTTCGTTTGTATGTCTTCTTTGGAGAAATGTCTATTCAGATCCTTTGCCCATTTTTAAATTGAGTTATGTGTCCTTTTATTATTGAGTTGTAAGAGTTCTTTATATATTCTACAGACAACTCCTTTATCAAATGTATGATTCGGGAGTGTTTTATCCTATTCTGAGGGTTGTCTTTTCACTTTCTTGATGGTGTCCTTTGAAGTACAAAAGTTTATGGTTTTGAGGGAGTCTAATTTATCTGTTTTTCCCTTGGTCGTTTGTGCTTTTGGGTCATAGCTAAGAATCCTCTGCCAAATCCAAGGTCAAGAAGATTTACTCCTATGTTTTCTTCTAAGAGTTTTACAGCTTTGTCTTTTACATGTAGGTCTTTGATCTGTTTTGAGTTAATTTTTGTGTATGGCGTGAGCTAAGGGTCAAACTTTATTCTTTTGTGTGTGGTCCCTTTCTCTTTTAATCTCTGTAAGTATCTTCTTCCAATCTGTCCTCACCCCCTTAATTTGGTTGTGGTGTCCTTTGTAGAAGAGAAACAGACTACACTTCTCAATGTCAGGTTGTTCCTAGAACTCTTTTAGGATCCAAACCTCCTCAAGTCTCCGTAGTGACCCCATGACTGAGGGTGACAGACATGAGTCAGTCACTGTGTCCATCATCCTTTATGCATTTAGAGCTAACTGCCTTCCTTGGAGACTCCAAGGTCCTTCTGGGATTGCAAACAAGTATCAGGTTGACTAACTCTTTTCTCCTTCCTTTATCTGGCTGCCAATAAAGACTGAAATCCCTTGCAGTGAAAGTAGCAGGATGCTAATGATGAGAAATGCAACAGTCAGCCCTGGCCAAGTGGTTCGGGTGGTTGGAGTATCGGCCAGTGAATCAAAAGGTTTCCTGGTTCACTTCCTGGTCAGGGCACCTCTAGGCTGCAGGTTCAGTCAGTCAGGCTGCATTGAGGAGGCACTCAATCGATATTTCTCTCTCTCTTCTTCCTCTCTCTCTCTTCTCTCCCCACCCCCTCACTCTTTAAAATCAATAAAAACATATCCTCAGGTAAGTGCCCTTGACCAGGAACTGAACTTGCCACCCTTCGGTCCACAGGCTGACACTCTAACTGCTGAGCCACACCATCCAGGTGAGGATTAAAGAAAAAAAAATACGAAAGTTATGTAACAACACAAGAATAAACAATAAGACTTGGTGACTAAGGGGGTAAAGGACTTTGGTTCTTTCTTCCAAGCCATGCATTATTACTGACTCTATTCTTTCCCTCCGTTGCCCAAGTTGGTTCTTGTCATCTAACTAAGCCACGTTAATACTGGGTCCCCTCCCTGCACAGATGCCTGGTCAGCGTCCCACACCGCAGCCCCCTGTCCCTTTTCCATCCCTTCTTCTCTCTCTGGTCCCTGCCACAGCTCTCCAAATGACTTTCTCGCCCAGCCAACTCCTCCCTTCTTTCCGAATCCTGTCAGGGTCTCAGAGATGCAAAGAAGACTTCTTCTAGAGTCTCAGTTCGGTGACTTCACGCTCCCAAACTGCTCTGTTTCTGGCCCCCCATTCTATATGTGGGTCAAATTCCCTGCTTTTTTTTTTTTTTTGCTTTTGCTTTTTTTTTATCCTCACCTGAGGACATTTTTGCACTTATCTTCAGATAATAGAGCGGGAGGGAGGAAAGGAGGAAGAGAGAGAAAGAGAAACATCAACGTGAGAGAGACACACCAACTGGTTGCCACCCTCACGACCCCATCCTAGGGCCGGGGACAAACTGCAACCGAGGTACGTGCCCTTAGCGGGAACCGAACCCAGGACTCTCTGGGCCGCGGGCCGATGCTCTAAGCGCTGAGCCGAACCGGCCAGAGCTCAAATTCCCTGCTTTTGATGTTGATGTCCATGCGTACCAGCCTCTGCCTTTGTCCGTGTATCCGCTTCAGCTGAGGCTGCTTTCTGGTAAATTCCCCTGGTCCATATCTCCGGCCTCTGGACCTCAACCTGTACTTTAGTAGATTATGGCATCCCGGTTCCCACGGCTCCCAGCAGGGATTCCACAGACAGCTCTCGTGGAAGGTGTCCCAGAAGCAGGAGGATGGTGGGAAACAGACACTAGGACACCTGTGTTGTTGGGAGAAACAGACGTGACCCTGCCGCTGGAGTGGTGGACGACCGGGTGTTTCCAAACGTGGGTACTCGTAGGGGCAACAGAAGCCCCGGGCTGCAGCAGCCAGAGCCATGCCCGTCCTCGGCCAGCTGCCCCTGCCCACTCTGGAGCCCCCTGAGCCCTACCTGGGTCCCCACTTTAGCCGGCCCAGCCCTTGCCCTGTCCCTCCCACCAGGGCAGGTCCCATAAAGCCATAAAGCTCCAGAAGGAGGCGGAGACAAAGGCTGGCAGCGGAGGCAAGCGAGCAGAGCAGAGCACACAGGTACGTCTGGGGGACAGCGGGGGAGTCTAGAAGGAGCTGATGGGGAGGGGAGGGGAGGGGAGAAGGGCCAGGAGAAACAAAGACACAGAGGCAGGGCCCAGAAAGCGAGGGGCAACCGCCCCGGGGAGAGATGGGAAAGGCTGTTCTCCGGTGGAGATGAGCGGAGCGCGCTGGCCGCCAAGTTCTCCCCTCCGGGGGCTTCCGTGCCCACGTCCACGCAGCGGCTGCCCACTGGGACACTGCCCTGGCCTGGGCTGGGGAACACAAGCTTAAAGGAATGGCCAAGTCGTCTCCCTCCTCTCCAGAGCAGAAAGACTTTTGGGGATGAGCAGTTATAAAAATGGGGGCCCAGCATGAAAAGACATTAGGAACTTGAACACATATTCCTGAGTGAGCAAAGCCCGCTCGAGAAGCTGCGGCTGGTGAGCCCGGCCATCAGCGCCGGGAAAAGGCAAAGCTGCGGAGACAGGAAAGGATCAGGGGTTGCCGGGGTTGCCGGGGTTGCCGGGGTTGCCGGGGTTGCCAGGGGTTGCCGGGGTTGCCAGGGGTTGCCGGGGTTGCCGGGGTTGCCAGGGGTTGCCGGGGTTGCCGGGGTTGTCAGGGGTTTCCGGGCTTGCCGGGCTTGCCGGGGTTGCCGGGGTTGCCGGGGTTGCCAGGGGTTGCCGGGGTTGCCAGGGGTTGCCGGGGTTGCCGGGGTTGCCAGGGGTTGCCAGGGGTTGCCGGGGTTGCCGCGGTTGCCGGGGTTGCCGGGGTTGCCAGGGGTTGCCGCGGTTGCCGGGGTTGCCGGGGTTGCCAGGGGTTGCCGGGGTTGCCGGGGTTGCCAGGGGTTGCCGGGGTTGCCGGGGTTGCCGGGGTTGCCAGGGGTTGCCAGGGGTTGCCGGGGTTGCCGGGGTTGCCGGGGTTGCCAGGGGTTGCCAGGGGTTGCCGGGGTTGCCGCGGTTGCCGGGGTTGCCGGGGTTGCCAGGGGTTGCCGGGGTTGCCGCGGTTGCCGGGGTTGCCAGGGGTTGCCGCTGTTGCCGGGGTTGCCAGGGGTTGCCGGGGTTGCCGGGGTTGCCAGGGGTTGCCGGGGTTGCCGGGGTTGCCAGGGGTTGCCAGGGGTTGCTGGGGTTGCCGCGGTTGCCGGGGGTTGCCAGGGGTTGCCAGGGGTTGCCGGGGTTGCCGGGGTTGCCAGGGGTTGCCAGGGGTTGCCGGGGTTGCCGCGGTTGCCGGGGTTGCCGGGGTTGCCAGGGGTTGCCGCGGTTGCCGGGGTTGCCGGGGTTGCCAGGGGTTGCCGGGGTTGCCGGGGTTGCCAGGGGTTGCCGGGGTTGCCGGGGTTGCCGGGGTTGCCAGGGGTTGCCAGGGGTTGCCGGGGTTGCCGGGGTTGCCGGGGTTGCCAGGGGTTGCCAGGGGTTGCCGGGGTTGCCGGGGTTGCCGGGGTTGCCGGGGTTGCCAGGGGTTGCCGGGGTTGCCGCGGTTGCCGGGGTTGCCAGGGGTTGCCGCTGTTGCCGGGGTTGCCAGGGGTTGCCGGGGTTGCCGGGGTTGCCAGGGGTTGCCGGGGTTGCCGGGGTTGCCAGGGGTTGCCAGGGGTTGCTGGGGTTGCCGCGGTTGCCGGGGGTTGCCAGGGGTTGCCAGGGGTTGCCGGGGTTGCCGGGGTTGCCAGGGGTTGCCGGGGTTGCCGCGGTTGCCGGGGTTGCCAGGGGTTGCCGGGGTTGCCGGGGTTGCCAGGGGTTGCCAGGGGTTGCTGGGGTTGCCGCGGTTGCCGGGGGTTGCCAGGGGTTGCCAGGGGTTGCCGGGGGTTGCCGGGGTTGCCAGGGGTTGCCAGGGGTTGCCAGGGGTTGCCGGGGTTGCCGCGGTTGCCAGGGTTGGACTGCGGAGGGATGACTAGCTGAGCACAGAGGATGTCTAGGGCAGTGAAACCACTCGGTGCCACACTACAGAGGTGGCTCCGTGTCACGGCACATCTGTGCAAAGCGTAGACCGCACACCAAAAGTGAACCCCGCGGTAAACTATGGACTTTGGATGATAGTGATGTGTCAATGTGGGTTCACTGGTCGTAATAAACGTACCTCTGTGGTGAGGCTGCTGATAACGGGGGAGGCTGTGCACGTGGGGGCAGGAGGCTGAGCCAAAATTTAATAGGAAAACAAGAGTTCACCCCATATCCTTCAGGCTTTCCCGGGTGCCCCTATGTCTCACCCATCGCTCCAGGCTGGGCAACATAGAATCAAGTGAGTGTCCGCCTTCGCACCAGGGCGGGGGGACAGGACAAGGCACCGGGGGACTGTATTGGCTGCTCTGGGGGGTGGGCTATGAGGTGAAGACCCTGACCACATCCACCCCCAAAATGGAAGGGAAAGGGCATCTCCCTGTATCACCACCTGGGGTTACCCCACCCTGAGGTGCCCTCCTAGGAGCCGTGGGGGGTCAAGTGGCCACAACCTGAGTGCCCCACCAGAGGGGACAAAGCAGCCCAGGCAGGACTGGCCACCTGGTCCACACCCTCAAAGCCTCAGCCTACAGCCTGATCTCAGTCAAATCCGTCTACATTGCTTCCATTTTAAATCTTCGGGTACCACTGAGCGTCCTCAGGGTTGGCTTTTCTTTTTCCCCTCACCCGAGGACATTTTTGCATTTATCTTCAGATAGAGCAGGAGGGAGAGATGGGGGAAGAGAGAGAGAGAAACATCGACGTGAGAGAGACACATTGAGTGGCTGCCACCCACATGACCCCAACCGGGGCGGGGGACAAACTGCAACCGAGCCACGTTCCCTTAGTGGGAACCAAACCCAGGACTCTCTGGTCCGGGGGCCAACGCTCTAACCACTGAGCAAAACCGGCCAGGGCAAGGGTTGGCTTTTGAAAGAAGACTAGCCCTCGTTGGTTTGGCTCAGCAGTTCGAGCCAGCCCAAGGACCAAAGAGTCATGGGTTCGATTCTCGGTTGAGGGCACGTACCTGAGTTGCTGGTTCAATCCCCAGCCCCAGTCGGGGTCGTATGGGAGGCAGCCAATTGATGTGTCCTTCTCACATCGTTGTTTCTCTCTCTCTCCCTCCCTCCCTCCCTTCCACTGTACAAAAAAAAAAAAATTAATAGGCCCTGGCTGGTTTGGCTCAGCGGTTAGAGTGTCGGCCTGCGGTCCAGAGAGACCCGGGTTCGGTTCCCACTAAGGGCATGTACTTCGGTTGCAGTTTGTCCCCGGCCCTGGTTGGTCGTGCGGGTGGCAGCCACTCGATGTGTCCCTTTCACGTCGATGTTTCTCTCTCTCTCTCTTCCTCTCTCTCCCTCCCACTCTATCTGAACAAAAAATGAAAAAATGTCCTCGGGTGAGGATTAAAAAAAAATAAAGAAGGTACAGGCCTGGACCATGACTACCCACCGTGACCTGCCCAGGTAGGGATTTATGATTTAACACAGCGGTCCCTTTCATCCACACCCAGGACAAAAGAAGTTCTCGGTGGCATTTGGAGGGGTGCCCTGAATCACAGGCTCTGGCTGAGTGTATAGCTGAGCTGAGATAATGCACAGACAAAAGGAAAAGAGGGAGTTGATGTAGGTAAGAAAATCCACAGGACTAAAGGAGGCTTACAGAAAATCGAGGGGAGCGCAGAATTAAAAGTGATGGAAAGCCCTGGCTGGTTTGGCTCAGCGGTTAGAGCGTTGGCCTGTGGACCAAGGAGTCCCGGGTTCGATTCCGGCCAAGGGCACGTACCTCGGTTGTGGTTAGTCCCTGGCCCGGGTTGGGGTCGTACGGGTGGCAACCAATCAAAGTGTCTCTCACATCGATGTTTCTCTCTCTCTCTCCCTCTCTTCCTCCCACTCTGAGGATAAATGTAAAAATGTCCTTGGGTGAGGATTAAAAATAATAATAATAATAATAAAATAAAAGCGATGGAAAGCACAGGTCTGAGCAACATGGGTCCCAGCTGCCCCAAGATGGCCTCTGTGGGGGCCAAGGGAGGAAGCCGGGTCTGTAGGGAAATCACGAGGCCAGAGGACATTATGGGAAACCCATGTCCTCCCATAAAACAACTGAGTTCATCTCTTCTGCGTTCTAGAGTCATGAGGCGAGAGACCCTGGCCCTCAGCTGGGCCCTGGCTGCCGTCCTGGTGCTGCAGAGGCTGGCTGGGGCGAGCCACTCCCCATGGGCCCTGCGCAGCAAGGCTGGGGTGTTCGCGGACCTGAGCGCCCAAGAGCTGAAGGCAGTTCGCAGCTTCCTCTGGTCCCAGAAGGAGCTGAGGCTGGAGCCCTCCAGCGCTCTGACCATGGCCAAGAACTCCGTGTTCCTCATTGAGATGCTGCTGCCCAAGAAGCAGCAGGTGCTGAAATTCCTGGACCATGGGCAAAGGCGCCCCGTTCGGGAGGCGCGTGCTGTCATCTTCTTCGGATCCCAGGAGCACCCCAATGTCACCGAGTTTGCTGTGGGGCCCCTGCCATGGCCCCACTACATGCGCAAGCTGCCCCCCAGGCCCGGGCACCGGATCTCCTGGGCCTCCAGGCCCATCACCTTTGTTGAGTATGCCCTACTGAACCACATCCTGCAGGAGGCCACCAAGCCCTTGCACCAATTTTTCCTTGACACCACAGGCTTTTCCCTCCACAACTGCCATAGCCGCTGCCTGACGTTCACCGACGTGGCCCCTCGGGGCTTGGCCTCGGGCCAGCGCCGCACCTGGTTCATCCTGCAGCGCTTTGTGGAAGGCTTCTTCTTGCACCCCACTGGGCTGGAGGTCCTCGTGGACCACGGCAGCACGGACGCCCAGGACTGGGTGGTGGAGCAGGTCTGGTACAACGGAAAGTTCTACCGAAGCCCAGAAGAACTGGCTCAGAAGTACAAGGACGGAGAGGTGGACGTGGTGGTCCTGGAGGACCTGCTTCCCAAGGACCAGGAGGCAGAGAGCACGGAGCGGCAACCCCTCTTCTCATCCTACCAGTTTCGAGAGGACTTCCCCAGCCCCATCACCGTGAAGGGCCCCTACCTGGTACAGCCCCATGGCCCCCGCTACAGGCTGGAGGGCAACGCCGTGCTCTACGGAGGCTGGCGCTTTGCCTTCAGGCTTCGCTCCTCCACGGGGCTGCAGATCCTGGACGTGCGCTTTGGCGGGGAGCGCATCGCCTACGAGGTGAGCGTGCAGGAGGCCGTGGCCCTGTACGGAGGCCACACACCCGCAGGCATGCAGACCAAGTACATCGACGTGGGCTGGGGCCTGGGCACCGTCACCTATGAATTGGCCCCTGGCATCGACTGCCCGGAGACGGCCACCTTCGTGGATGCCCTCCACTACTACGACGCCGACGACCCCGTGCACTACTCCCGAGCCCTCTGCGTCTTCGAGATGCCCACGGGGGTGCCCCTTCGGCGTCACTTTGACTCCAACTTCAGCGGCGGCTTCAACTTCTATGCGGGACTCGAGGGCCAGGTGCTGGTTCTGCGGACAACATCCACGGTCTACAACTATGACTACATTTGGGACTTCATCTTCTACCCCAACGGGGTGATGGAGGCCAAGATCCACGCCACTGGCTACGTCCACGCCACCTTCTACACCCCCGAGGGGCTGCGCCACGGGACCCGCCTGCACACGCATTTGATCGGCAACATGCACACCCACTTAGTGCACTACCGCGTCGACCTGGACGTGGCAGGTGGGACCCGGCTGGGACCCCTCTAGGCCCACACCCACGTCTGACACTGACTCCCCCTCGGGGGAGACGATGCTCCTGCCCTGGGGGTGCACTGTCAGGAGGATGTGCTCAGCCTGCTGCTGAACCCTGCAGGGCTGGGATCCCTGGGGCCCTGAGAACGGGGAAAGCCAGCAGTGCTTTCCTTGGACGCAGCAAGGACCCTGTGCCCCCTAGGGCTGCACTGACCCCTAGCGGGTGGGTTGGGTAGAAAGGTGCCCTCAGGGTAGAGGTGAGGATGATGCTTTGGGACGAGAGCAATGTCGCTGCTGCCTGCACTTGGAGGTAGATGTGATGTCGTCGGGGTACTCACCGTCTCCCGGATTAATGGATGTGGCCTGATATCAGGTCACATGTCAGAATGGGCCCCTAGGACCAGATAGGTGTTTCCCTTCCTTGCCCCCACCCTCCCCAACCAGCTCAGCCCCATTCCCCCCCTGGGCACAGAGGGCAGTGCCCACGGTCACGCTGGAATCACTGCAGCCACCATGACCCATCGGAGTTGCCTCCTGGCTCCTCTGTTGGTTTTTGTTTTTAATCCCTTCCTTGTGCCCACAGCTGGCCCGTGCGTACCCCTGACACTCCCTTCGCCCCTGATGGTCTGCTGCTGGATGTGGTCCGGGGCTGAGATCCCAGTGCAGAATGAGGGGGTGTCATTTCGGGGGGCTGGATCCTCATTCTGTGTCTCCCTGCACATCTGCAGGCACCAAGAATAGTTTCCAGACCCTGCGGATGAAGCTGGAAAACATCACCAATCCCTGGAGCCCGAAACACCGGCTGGTCCAGCCGACTCTGGAGCGCACGAGTCACTCCTCGGAGCGCCAGGCGGCCTTCCGCTTTGGGCGGACCCTGCCCAAGTACCTGCTCTTCACCAGCCCCCAGGAGAACCCCTGGGGCCACAAGCGCAGCTACCGCCTGCAGATTCACTCCATGGCCGACCAGGTGCTGCCCCCGGGCTGGCAGGAGGAGCAGGCTATCACCTGGGCCAGGTGAGGGGGCTTGGGGGCTGAGGAGGACTAGAGGCCCCTCCATGTGTTTCCCTGTGACTGGTGTGTCTGTGTGTTTGTCTCTGAGCGTGTGTGGCAGTGTGTCTGGATGTGTGTGCCTGTGTGTGTCTGTGTTTGCTATGTTCCCAGGGTGTGGCTCTGTGTTCTGAGCACCTGAGCCCCACTCGGGCAGTCTGACTGATTCCCAGGAGGTGATCTCGAAACTGGGGGAAGCCGCATATTGACCCTGCAGGTGAAGCCCCCAGGTCCCACAACCACCTGGTGTCTCTGCCTGGCAGGTACCCCCTGGCAGTGACCAAGTACCGGGAGTCTGAGCTGTGCAGCAGCAGCATCTATAACCAGAACGACCCCTGGGACCCACCTGTGGTCTTCGAGGAGTTTCTCCGCAACAATGAGAACATCGAAGATGAGGTACTGGCCCTGCCTTCCAGCCCCAGCCCAAGACCACATCTGTGCCCCGTCCCGGGATCTACGACCAGTGGGGGCTTGCTGTGTGGAGAGCAAGCCCCGTGGTCACCAGATTCCTTACAAAGGGGGCTTGAGCCCTGGCCGGTTTGGCTCAGCGGTTGGAGCGTCAGCCTGCCGTCCAGAGAGACCCGGGTTCGGTTCCCACTAAGGGCAGGTGCCTCGGTTGCAGTTTATCCCCGGCCCTGGTTGGGGTCGTGCGGGAGGCGGCCACTCGATGTGTCCTTTTCACGTCAATGTTTCTCTCTCTCCCTCCCACTCTATCTGAACAAAAAATGGAAAAATGTCCTCTGGTGAGGATCAAAAAAAAACAAAGGGGGCTTGAGGGGGCCGCCCGCCCCTCTCCTCTCTGAGCCTCCTCAGCACAACCCACTGCTCTCTCCCACAGGATTTGGTGGCCTGGGTGACAGTCGGCTTCCTACACATCCCCCACTCAGAGGACATCCCCAACACGGCCACCCCTGGAAACTCTGTGGGTTTCCTGCTCCGGCCTTTCAACTTCTTCCGAGAGGACCCATCCCTGGCATCCAGAGACACCGTGATCGTGTGGCCTCGGGACAATGGCCCCAACTATGTCCAGCGATGGCTCCCTGAGGAGGGCAGGGTGTGCACGACGCCTACCCCCTTTAGCTACAACGGGACCTACATGCCTGTGTGAAGGGTCCCCTGCCCCCAGCTAACTGCCAACTAGAAGCCTGAGTCCCCCACCCCACCCAGGGACAGATAATAAACCCGCCAGGGCTCAGCTCCAAGTGCCGCTTCTTGTGGGGGGCACAGTGAGTGAGACACACACCTGGCCTTGGGCTCCATTCACCTTGGTCTGCTCCACCCCCAAAACCACCTCCGTCACTCAGGCAAGCGACACCCACTGGCATACCAGGTTTACCTATCAGATTGGTTTGAAAAGTCCGAGGATGGCCGCTCGGTCTTGGGAGTCTGTGGGGAGCTCCCCTCCATCACTGATGGGTGTGCGAAGCAGTACGACTGTAGGGAGACACTATGGGGAAATCTAGCAAAACTGCCAACACCTTTCTCTCCCCTCCGACACACTGATCCAATGCCCCGGGGTTTATCCCAGAGATCTACTTACAAACACAGAAGAAAACGTGCACACCGGTGGCTCGCTGCCCTGCTGCTTGCAATGGCGAAGTAGCCCCCTGGTCTACGGGCGAGAGCTTGCAGATCTGAGGACACTGTGGCACACCCACACAGTGCCGTCCCAGGGCATCGCAGCAGAAATGGGGAGCCCTGGCCGGTCTGGCTCAGTGGTTAGAGCGTCCGCCTTCGGACCAAAGGGTCTCGGGTTCGATTCCAATCAAGGGCACGTACTGGGTTGCGGTTCGATCCCCGGTCAGGGTCATGCAGGAGACAACCATTCGATGTGTCTCTCTCACATCGATGTCTCTCTCTCTCCCTCCTTCCCTCCACTCTCTTTAAAAAGCAATGGAAAAAATACCCTCGGTGAGGATGAACAACAAAAGAAATGTGCGCAGGCGCAGCTTCTCTGTCCTGATGGGGGAAACCGGGGGGAGAAAAGGGAAGAGGTACAGAACCATACACAGGGTGCCAACTTCCACATGCCAGAGGAGGATACTTTGTGACTTGTAAGCATAGATACATATTCATATTGATTTAGTAACACCCTAGAAAGGTACACAAGGTGCTAATTAAATCGGCTGCCTGTCGTCTTAGTGCCTGCGGGCAGCCATGACAAACATAAACGGAAGTTTATTGCTCACAGTTCCAGAGGCTGGGAGTCCAGATCAGGGTGCCAGCCAAGTCAGGCGAGGGCCCTCTCCCAGCTGCAGACTTCGGGCTTCTGTCTCCTGGTCCTCTCACACGGAAGAAGCGGGGGATCTGTGTGGTCACTAAGAGCAGTCATCCCTCCTGGAGGCTCTGCCCCATGACGAAGCACCTCCCAAAGGCCCCGCCTCCTACTGCCATCACCCTCTCACAGCGTGTCTCACCACATTCATTCACTCAGCAGGGCTTGTTGAGTGACTGAGTGACCGACAGCTTAGGAAATGCAAAATCCCAATTATTCCTACTCCTCATACCCTCCCTTCCCCCACCCCATCCAGTTTTCGTCCCTAATCATGATTTTGGCTATTCACTCCCTTGGCTACGACAGCGCTGTCTCCCCCATAATGAGATGGAAAGAGAACCTGAGCCTCACCCCTGAGAAAGCAACCCCGAGAACCCTAGAGAGGCCCTGGCCGGTGTGGCTCAGCGGTTAGAGCATCAGCCCGCGGACCAGAGAGATCTGGGTTCGGTCCCTGCTAAGGGCATGTACCTCGGTTGCGGTTCGTCCCCTGCCCCGGTTGGGGTCATGCGGGTGGCCACCAGTCGATGTGTCTCTCACACATCGATGTTTCTCTCTCTCTTCTTCCCTCTCTCCCTCCCTCTCTATCTGAAGATAAATGCAAAAATGTCTTCAGGTGAGGATAAAAAAAAATGAAGATAAATGCAAAAAAATGTCCTCAGGTGAGGATAAAAAAAAAAGGAGCCCCAGAGAGCTCACTTCTCCCTCTCATGAGCTCCGGTCCCTGGTGGTCCTCGTGGGTGAGCACTTTCCTACTCCTTTCCTTCTCCTCCCCAGCATTTCTCTCATTGCTCCTCCTTGCTTTAAGGGTGATGCAAACTCAGGATACAAAGGGATACAAAGACGAAGAAACAAAGACCAAGAAGATAGAGTCCTGGTCCTCAGACGTTGATGGTCACGCTGGGGAGACAGGCCAGAGAGACAGGGCCCTCAGACCGTCACCTTGCTTTGGGGACTGGAAGTCTGGCCCGACCTGCAGCCTGAGTGTGATCCCGGGCCGGGAAGGTGGCCCTGCCATCAGGCCCTCCTTGTGGAGGAGAAGGGAAACCAGCAGGTGTCCCCCACCAAGCCCTGACCTTGACTCCAGGAAGGGAGACCCCGGAATCCTCATAACCAGTCTGACTGGTCCTCTGAAAACACAGGTGCCCCCGAGAAGCCCAAGTCCAGCTGGAGGGTATGGCCCGGCCAGCCCGCCAAGGGACCGCAACTTCTTGACAGCAACCGCCAGCACTCACGGGGCCTGAAGGCAGCTCAGACAGGACCAGGTCTTTACAGCTGGGGAGCACAGTTGGAGGGCGTCAACCATGACACCCTGGGGCTCGGAGTTGATTCGCCGAGGCTGTGCTGGTGGCCTTTGCCTAACCTCCAGGTTGCCCTGTGGACCAAGCCTCCATTGCTGTCCTCCTTGGCCTTTGGGTGCCCCCAAGCCTTCCCTGTGGACTTATGCACCCTCCAGAACCAGCCACTTGTCCGTCCTCATGTGTGATAGGTCTCAGCTCACGTCCAAGCCAGCAGCTTGGCCTGCTGGGACAACTGTCCACCGGGACCAGCAACATAATCTGTGGGCCCCAACTGAAAACGGAGGCCCCTGGTTCAAAATGTACAAATTTGAAGATGGTGACAACAGAGAATTAAACTAAGCGTGGGCCCTCCAGACTGAGGCCACGCGCCCAGGAGCTGGTCCCACCGCGCGCTCACAGCGGCCTCGGCCATTCCCCAGCCGCAGGCTGCTTCCCAGTCTGTTTCTAGGAGAGATATAGCAACACAGCGTGTGATCTGCAAAGCATTTCCGCCTCCCAAAGGGAAATACACATTCAATCAATATGCGTGTTGTCATAATATTTCATTTTAACTAAATTCGAGTTTATGCAAATTGCAGCAATTACACACTTAACCCTAAGTTATCGCATTATCGCAGGAGTAAACTTTTTTTTTTGCTAAAAGGACTCCATTAGTTAAATGTTTTTCTCAGCAGGAGATTGGCCAAGGACGAATCCTAAACTCTTGGCCAGCTGCAGGAGGTTTCTCAGGGCATGTGGACAAATTGTCTCATTAATCTCTCCTCTTCATTCTCTCTGCTGTCCAAGTTAGGGCACGGTGCCCGTGATTTGTTACCGCACGTGAGATAAGTGACCGGCTCCATTGCATTGCGTGATCCCCTGTCCTGGGGCCACTTCCAAATCCACATCCCATAATCTGGAGTTTCTGATTTATATTTTATTTTATTATTATTTTTTCTAATCCTCACCCGAGGATCCTCACTTTTTTCCATTGATTTTCAGATAGAGTGGGAGGGAGGACAAGAGAGAAACATTGACATGAGAGAGGCACACTCATTTGTTTCCTCCCGCACCAACCCAACCAGGGTCAGGGATCGAACCACAACCGAGGTACGTGCCCTTGACCAGAATCGAACCCGCCACCCTTTGGTCCGAGGGCCGATGTTCTACCGTTGAGCCAAACTGGCCAGGGCAGGAATGAACTTCTGATACATGCAACAACCAGGATGGACCTCAGTAAGCACTATGCTTAGTGGGGAGAAAAGTCAAGTGCAAAATGTTGCATCCAGTATGACTTCATTCAGACAGCACCTGGAAATGGGAAAACCGCTGAGACGGAGAAGAGGTAAGTGGGAGTTGGGGGTGAATAAAAGAGGTAGCAGGTGATGGAGGGATTCTGTATCTCAACTGCGGTGGCGGATCCCCGAGTCCACACCTGAGATAAACATGGTGGAAACTGAGTACCTCTGGGGTCTAGTTAACAGTGTACCAACATCAAGGTCCTGGTTGGGACATTGTACTACAGCGCTGTAAGATGTCACCATTGGGGAGATCAGGAGGAAGGGGACTCAAGATTCCAGGTACTATTTCTGCTATCTCTTGTGAGTTTATAATTATTTCAAAATAAAAGGATTTTTTTTTTTACTTGAAAACATGCATGTACCAATCTGTAAGCAAAGGAGAGTAAAAGTCTTGTTACTTTTTCAAGTTTCTTATTCCATTATCTGTAAATTGTTTGAAAAGGACACGGAACTCATAGAAACAAAAGAGATTGGTGGTTGCCAGAAACAGGAATGGGTGGAGGTGGTCAGAGGGTACAAACTCCCAGTTATAAGACGAATACGCTCTGGGACGAATACGGCAAAGTACAGCATGCCGGCTGTGGTTAACAATGCTGTTATACACCTGACAGTTGCTGGAGAGTAGATCTTAAAAGTTCTCATCACAGGAAAAAAATTGTAACTATGTAAAGTGATGAATGTTAACGAGACTTATTGTGGTGATCATTTTGCAATATTTACATGTATCATACCATCACATCATACACCTAAAACTAATACAATGTTACATGTCAATTATATCTCAATAAAACCTGGGAAATGGACATTTAAAAAGAAAGAAAGGGGTATGACGTGAACAAATATTGCGGTGGAGATATTTCAGTAACTCTCGGTTTTCCACACTCAAGAGCTGGATCACAAGAACAAAACCCTGCATCTAAGCAATCCAGCGATTACTAGTTTAGTAAGAGTAACGACGACCTTGAAGAAGGAAAGAGGAAAAAAAAAGCACTATTTTAAAATCTCAGGCACCGAATAACCATATTTTACAAGGACACATGAATTCAAGGGTATATGTCAAAAGAGAAAGGGACTCAGGCTGTTCCTACGCTGGTCTTCCTCATCACTTCCCTGCACTCCCTCTACCAGGGCTTTCCAGGCGCTGAGAACCTCTTGTTTCTGGGATCCCTTTCTTTGCTACTTTGTTTCGAGGAAGCGCTGAGCTTTCCCAGCGCTGCCGCCGGCTGGGCGCTAGGTGGCGCCCCTGCGCTGCTGCGACCTCCGCACCCAAGGTTCCCGCCAGAACCGAGGCACCACTGGATCCAAGTCCAGGGTCTGGACAGGTGCACCTGGGGAGGACCGGGAGGGCTGGAAGGCTAAAGACAGAGTGGCCAGAAGCCTGCCTTCCTGCAGGGAGTGTCCTCCAAAGCCCCAGGCACTGACATGTTTTATCTGTGTGTTCCACTCCCTCACTTCTTCCTGCCCTCTCTGTTTCTCCATCTCCAGGCCCTCGAAGACCGAAGACCGTGCCTTCCCCTTCTTGTCTCAAACCCCCAGCTTGTCCGCCGCTGGTTCACTTCCGAATCCGAAGGGCAAGCAACGAGTTTGCAGGAAAGAGCACCCAGCCAAAAGCACAGATGCTTCTCTTATTAGCACGGAAAGCACGATTTGTTGAATGAGTGAGTTATTTAAATTCTGTAGATTGGTCTCCTCTTGTCTTTACTCGAAGTAACAGAACCATCTCCAACCAGCTGAAGCATACATAAAGGGAGAACACACTGCAGCGCTGTCTTAGCTGTGCAATGGGCCACAGAGGAAGAGGGCTGGATGGTGGGAGCTTGGACTTGCAATGAACTAATTGGGCCTCAGGGTGTGACACGCACATGACCCATCTCGCTGGTCCCCGGGGCACAGCCAGGGGCCATGGCCAGGATCATAGGCTTTCAGAAGTGACAGGCAAAACTTTCCTGCAGCCATCCAGACCCCTGGCCAAGCAGACTTGGCCGCCAAACTCAATAGGTTAACAAGGGACAATGAAAGATGGAAAACGCAAGTTAGAGGAGAAACCGGCTTCCTCCTGGATCCCCAGACCTTCTACTCTGTTTTCAAACAGAAGATGACGCAGGAAAAGAAGCAGCTCGCTCCTCCCTCCCCACCACGCCTCCGAGTAAAGAGCTAGTGCTTTTACTAGCCTGTGAGCTGGCCCAGCCTTGCCATTCCTGTCCTTTATCATCCATCCAAACTGGGGAGGGAAGGGGAGCAGCCCCGCACCCCCATCACCACTCCTTTCTCTCCCTTCCAAACATCCACGGGTGGGGAAGTCTGAGACGGGGCTTTGGAGGGGCGCACAGAGCAGCCCTCTGTTACCTGCTGCTGTCCCCCGAAAGGGAAGTTGTGTGGGGTCCCTCACCAGGCTCGGGGCCCACCCCTGATGATAATCCGTGTGACCTTGCTTGCCCTTGCCTTTGCTCCTGGTTTTCTCCATCTTACTGAGGGACTCTGTGGGAAGGTGTGGCCATGGTCTGGGGCAGGATTATTCTGGGTCCCCTGGCTTCCAACGGCTGTTGATTAAGTAAATAAACTTTTGATTATGCTTAATATTCCAGACACCTGTCTGAAGAGCTTTTCCTTGTGGGGCAGTAAGAAAGTGAACCTTCAACCTTTTATCTCCACATCATTAAGACAAACATTCTGGGATTTGAACAAAGCACTTTTATAGCACCTGATACAATATTTAAAACACCGACAATTTTTATCGTGGTGATTTCTTTTTTAATTTTTGAAATCATCTGAACATTATTTCAAAGCTTTGAAACTACTACAAGACAAAGGATTCTGAATGTCCATAAAAGGAAAGGCAACTAGCAAATCTTTTCACATTAGGGCAAAAAAAAATCTAATCTTCCTAAACAAAAGGGGTTAGTGGTTCAGTAGACAATAACTTCTTGTAAAGAGGAGCCAGGAAATGTATTTGCTTTGAAACTGTTTAATTTTGACCTTCAGCCTTACTGAAAAAAGCCAGTCACTGTGCTTTAAACTTTTTTTCTTTTCTGACCCTATTTTCCTTGAGTTAAAAGGAGTGTCTTCAACATTAGCTAGTATACCTATTAATAGCATCCCACATCCTAACATAATTTCTAACATCTGACATATTCTATGATTAACCATTAGGTTAACAAAAAAAGACAGAAAGACAGACAGAAAGAGAGAAGAGATACACACACATACAATTCAGTAAAAGGATACATTTGAATACACATTTGTCCTAAGAAGATACAAAATGGCCAATAAGCATATAAAAAGATTCTGAACATTATTGTTCAGTAGAGAAATGCACATCAAAACCACCGAGCGATGGCATTTCACTTTCACCAGGAGGGCTAGAATGAAAGACAGACAGTAACAAGTGCTGGTGAGCGTGTGGAGAAACAGGAGCCGCTGTACAGGAACGTAGAGTGGCGCAGCCCAGGGCTGGAGAGTGTTGGGGAGAAACTGGGAATGCCTGCTAATGGGTACCGGATTTCCTTGCTGGGATAACAAAAATGTTCCAGAATTCAATGTGGCAATGGTTGCACAGTTCTGTGAATATATTAAAAATCACTGAAGCAAGCAGGGGCCAGGCGTTCCAGAGACGGCAGCAGCAGGGGCCACGTCCAGCCAGGAGCAGGGACAGAGGGAGGAAGAGCTGTCCCCTGACCCGAGGCCAGGCTCCCTGGTGAAGGCTGCGCCCCTACCCCCACCCCCCCGCACCCCCCCGTTGTGGGCCTGTTGTACTCAGCTGGAGCGTGGGGCAGGAGGGGTCTCAGGACCAGCACAGCCGGTTGAACGGCAGAGAATGGAAGAGGGGGACCTCCATTTGTACTCTGCACCCATCTAGCTCAGACTGTTCAGTAAATGGACTCATAGTCCTGTTGGCCCCAGGAAATGGGACAAACAGTGCTCAGGCAATGTTAGGGTAGTCTGGACCCAAAGCCCAGGGCTTAATCCCCTGAGGAGGACCCTGACCACACCTTTCGGGGTGAGCAGATTACTCCCCCTGGGTCATGGGTGCCTTCACCTGGCCAGGCTGACCCACTCCTCTGGCAGCTCACAGCCGCTGAACACAGGGGCAGCAACAGGGACCCTCTCGGAGCTGCCTGGACATCTCTGTGTGTGTTTAGTGATGGGTCAAGGATGTACCGGGAGGGAGACCCTCGTTATACATACCTCTGCCCACTCATACCTGCTGGAGGCTCCGACCTGGGAAGGGGGTGGGGGGTCCTATGCATTTCCCCCAGGACAGGCCGAAATCCCAGCTCCCAGTCTGGCTGAAAGAATGCGGGTGAGACACCCCCCCCCATGCCAGGCCTGGCGGAGATGCTGAAGGTGGGAGCAAGGGGGGCAGAAGGAGAAGCTTGGCCTGGGCTCTGTGTGGGAAATGACAGCCGGGCCCACTCGAAACTTCCATGCAGAGGAGGGAGAAAAGAGAGACAACAGGACTTACATCCTCCCCCCTCCAGCCTAGCACCACCCCCCAGGTGAAACAGAATGTTGTTTTGTTGTGTTGTGGCCAGCTTCCAGCCGGAGATGCAAATGGAGAAAGCTGAGAGAGAATTCCAGTGCTTTGCACGAGGCGGAGGAAGCTAGACAATCCAGTGAACCAAGAACCTGTTGCGTCCAGAGACCTTTCCTGACCGTGTCAAGTTAAGGGGAGCTCCGGGAGGACAGGAAAGGGGAGTGGAGTGACCATCTTACCTGGCCAACACGTGGAAACCCTCTTGTCATCTTAAGTGTAAGAAGGATGAAGAGTTTGAGGCTTTCCCATTGTCTGGGTGCTGATTCCAGGCCAGCAGGACTCCAACCGCAGCGGCCTGGGCAGGCGGAGGGCCTGGCCTGACCCCAGCTCTGCCAGTCAACCGGGCACCAACCTGTGCGGCTCATGCCACCTCCAGGACCCAGTTTCTTCTGCCCTCAAATGGCAGGTTGACTCTAAGGTGCTTCCTTGCAGCCCTGAGGTGCACGCCTTCTGGCCCAGGGTGCTCTTTATCCCCCCTCCCACCCCAGATCGCATCTCCCTTCCAGCTCTAACTTCTCAGTACCCACTGCCCTTGACCTTGGGGCCGCTCAGTCCGCCTCTGACTCTCCTCCCCACCCCCACCCAGGCTTACAGGTCCCACCTGGGAGAACCAAGGATGGTCATGAACCTGCTGAATCCCCCCCTTTCCAGTAACATGGGCCTCCCCCCCACACCCCAACTCGCAGGCGTCCCCTTTCTGCCGGGGGTAAAAGCCGGAGCAGTCATCCGCCTGGGTTCCTGTTTGCCCTCCTCCCCAAAAGCCTCTGCTCGCCGGCCTTAGTGACTTAGGCCACACTAACCGACACCATGTCAGGGCTGAAAGGTGTTCCAGCCACTTAGGTACCAGGTGGAGGGAGCCTGATGGGCACCGGTCACACACGTGGGTGGCAGGCTAGGTACATGTGTGTGCCCAGGTGCCAGGGGTCTTTCCGCCAAACCTCTTTAATTTCTAAAACTTCAAGACTTGTTTTGACACCCTGAACTGTACTGTGGACATTGTTGGGCACGTCGGGTTTGTGCCTGCGGTCAGCCGCCCACGAGAGCCCACTTCTCGAGAGGCTCGGATGAGCACATCCGTGTGTCCCAGGCCCGGCCAGGTTAGGCTCCTTGGCGCTCATTTCCTGCTCAGCCAGGCCGTGAGTCATCCCCTCCCTCCCTCCCCTGCTACTGCTCCGAGGGGGCACATGGAATCCTTTGTTTAGTACAAAATTCTCAACCTGGGGGAGGGAGCACCACCAGCAGAGGTAGCTAGAAACACCCCCCAGCCCCCTTGGTTCTGAGTGTCTCAAGACAGTGGGGACTTCCTGGAGTTCCCAGAGGTCCACACACATTCAGGACCCCGGAGCACTCATTCTGTGCCTGGTTAAAGATGACTCAGAGCTGAGGTCAAATGAGCAAACTGGAGTTCTGATCTCTGGGAAAAGCCTGGCAGCCCAGGAGAGCAGCCCAGCTTCTAGCTGCGGTGTGCCTTCCTTGAAAGGAATGCTGTCTGCCACGTGTCCACCAGGTGGCGCAGCACACCTTAGCCGTCGGCTCCCTGGAGCAGCGGGCCTTTCCCTGGTACCCACCCGAGATGAACACAGCAGAGCCGGGAAAGGCCCCCGGAGCCAGGTTGTAGCTTGACCAAATATCACAGAATCACAGTGTTTTCCTTTGGACTAAGTCCAGCTGAATTTAACAGAAAAATAAAACAGTGGCGTCAGCAAGAGAGAAGTTTGGTTTTGTGAAAAAGCAGCCTGGGGCTGGTATAGGAGTTCTAGGACAGTTTCCAAGACACAGCCTCCTTCCTCTTCACCACAGCTGCCTGGGATGTGGCCCTCCGCCTCCTGGTCCAAAGCGGCTGCTAGAGCTCCAGCCATCATGTCTGAGTACCAAGCTGTAGGCTAGAGAAAGGGAGAGAAATGGCCCATACTCTAAGGAGCTTTCCCACAATTCAGACAATCATTTCGACTTACAAGTCATTAGCCAGAGAGGAAGGCTGTGGACCAGAGTCTTTTATCTGAGCATTGCTACCCCCAAAATAATTTCAGGGCTCCTTTTGGAAGAAGAATGTGAAAATGGAGACCTGAAGGCAATTCGCACTGTCGGCCACATATTACTATATGGCCCTGGAAATTCTTTCATACCCACACAGCAGATTGTCCAACCCCTGGAAACCGGGATGGCGGAGGCTTCCCTCGCCGCCCCTTTGGTTGCTATGACTACCAAATGTATGTCCATGTCCAGATTGTCCTGAACGCCAAGACCCGCACACCTACCTGAGTGCCCCACAAGAATCTCACATGCGACACCTCCAAGCCAGCTCACCACCGCCCCCCACCCCCCACCCAGCTCTAGGATCCCATCATAGTGTCCCTGCCACCTAAGCCAAAAACTGGGCACCCCCTCTTTACCTGGTAGATCCCCCTTCTTAACACTTCCTGAGTCCACTCCAGCTTCCCTTTCCCATGGTAACCTCCTGCTCATCATATTAGGCCTGAGGTGTCCCCCGGTCTCCCCTCCCCCAGACCATCCTCAACCTTGCTTCCAGAGGGATCGAGCTAAAATCCAAATCAAACCATATCACCCTCCTGATGAAAGCCTCAGTAGCTCCCCACTGTCCTGGGCGGAGATCTGAATTTATTAACATTATTGGTCAAGACTGTCAGGACACGCCTGTAGCAGCAAAGCCCTGCAGTGTTAGGGGGCATTGGCATGGACAGCCCGCCCACCCCTGCCCTGCAGCCTTACCCCGCAGTGCGCCACCCGGGGACTCCTTTGACATTTGCTGAGTTTCTGCGGCACCCCAGCTCTGGACTACACTGCAGAGGGGGTGTCAGAGGCCAGCCCTCAATGCACCATGCCTGTGGGAAGTGCTGGTCCCTGAGGAATAACTGGAAATCCTGGTGGAAATGCAGAGACACCCCCTCCCTGGGGCTTGTGTGGCAGGGATGCGGCTGGAGGTGGAGGGCATCTGGCAGAGAGCTGAGCCTAATTGAGTGGGCCAGGCAGGGAGGGAAAGGCTTGGACAGAGGGTGGCAGTTGGAGCAGAGACCCAGAGAAGGGAAATGTCATGCTGGTCATGCTGGGAGCAGGGAGCTGCGGCCCCCAGTGGGACGGGAGCAGGACCCGGAGGGCAGGGAGTTGCTAGCTCAGGCTAGGAGGGAGCCATGACCTTGAGATTCACTCCGGTGATGGGCCCTTGGCAGGGCCCTCTGCAGGGCAGGGCGCCGTGCCATCTGTGACTGTGCAAGCTTGCCATGGTGACAGCCAGGAGGGTGGATTTGGGAGGAACAAGAGTGGAGGCAGAGAGACCATTTAAAACTCTGGAAATATTCATGACAGAGATGATAAGACACTAAATCAGGGCAGGGGTGGGAGGGTTAGAACTGAGAGCCAGATTCCAGAACAATCCAGGAGGCAAAGCACTGGGCTGTGCTCGGGAGGTAGAGGAGGAAGGAGAGGCCGCAGCTTGCAGGGCGTCAAGACCCGGTGCAGAGATGGGGCCAGCACCCTCGACAGGGACCCAGGTGGGAGGGGGCCTGTTGTAGACAGAGCGACACAGACAGACAGAGACAGAAAAAGAGAGAAACAGAGAGAGACAGAGAAAAAGAGAGACAGACGAAAGAGAACTAAAGAGACAGAAAAAAAGAACTAAAGAGACAGAAAAAAATAACTAAAGAGACAGAAAAAGAGAGAAACAGAGGGAGACACAGAGAGAGAGAAACAGAGAGAGAGAGACATAGAGAGACAGAAAAAAACATAGACAGAGATAGAAACAGAACTGGAGAGACAGAGACAGAGATGGAGAGACAGACAGAGCTGGAGAGACAGACAGAGATGGAGAGACAGAGACAGAGCTGGGAAGGCAGGTGAGCGGGGCCTGGCCCAGGTGGCACGCACATCCTGCACGGGTCTTCCACGGGGCCTCTCCCCCTAGGGCCTCTTGTGCTGGCTCCTCTCCACTAACATCCGTCCTTTGCGTCCCTCGGGACCTCTCCGGTTTCATGACAAAACGCAGCCTGCAGAAGGTTGAGGAACAGGCAATCTGCTCTGAGCCGCTCGTGGTGCGGGCGCCGCTCCCAGGGCAGGTGGGTTAAAGGGCCAGGCCCTGGAAGACCCGTCTGCTGGGACCCAGGACTGGCCACAGCCAGAGGTCAGTGTCCAGCCCAGGCCTGAGCCTCCAGGCTGAGTCTGTCCTCACCTGGAGGGGCAGTTCTGTCCCCAGGGCCAGTCTGCAAGCTCGCCGGGAGACCTCTGGATCACCACCATCAGGCAGTGCGCAGGGTGCATGAACACTTTGCAGCTCAGAGTCCACTGCCTGGGAGGGTGGGGAAGGTCAGGGCCCCGAAGGCTCTTCCAGGCTCCAGGCACAAGGATGGCAGTGGAGGGGCCCCAGGGCCAGCTGGGCTCCTACAGAAGCCCCTCCCCAGGCTGATATTTCTCTCTCTCCCCCTTCCTCTCCCTCTCTCTCTGTCTCTCTATCTCTATCTCCTCCTCCCCATCTCCGTCTCTCTCCCTCTCAATCCTCCTCCCTCCCCCATCTCTGCTTCCCTCTCTTCTCCCCTCACCCCAACCCCCATGTGTCAGCTCGTGTCCCCCACACCCCAGTGGGGGCTCCTCTGCTTCTCCCAGTCTGCCGTCCCTCCCTCCCTCCTTCTGCAGCTTTGTTTGCCTCTAGATTGTGGGGCCTTCACACACTCGCCACATTTTTGTTCCTCTGTGACATTTAAGGTCCCCATGGTTACCTATGCCCAGAGCTAAACAAAGCGCTGATCTGGGCAGGGTCTGGCCAGTGCAGATACTGCAGGCGGTACCTCCGATCGCGGGCACTCTGTCTCCCTAGGGCAGCCAAAGATGGCACTGACTTTCCTGGCAGCCTGGTCATAGCTGGGTCACACTGAGTGTTTTGTTTCCATAAAACACATCTTAAAGATTATGAAAGTCATCCTGTGTTCATTCGAGAAAAATTTGTAAACAGAAAAATGTAAAGATCATGTCAAATCACCTGTAATCCCTCATTGCAATATATTTCTCTTCCGTCCTTTATTTATACAGATCTCAAGGCGTTTTATTTATTTATTTTTTCCTTTATTGATTTTAGAGAGAGAGGAAGAGAGAGGGAGATAGAAACATCAATGAGAGAGAACATCGATTGGCTGCCTCCTGCATGCCCCCCACTGGGGATCGGGCCCACCGCCTGGGCATGTGCCCTGACCGGGAATCGAACCGGAGACCTCTTGGTGCATGGGTCGATGCTCAACCACTGAACCACACTGGCCAGACTCAAGACATTTCCAAACAAACGTTGACTTAGCCTGTATATAGCTTTCACTTAACGTTGTATCAAAAGCATTTTGTATGTCATTAAAAATTCTGTGAACCTTTTTGTGTGACTGTAGGTGATATTCCTCATGTGGGTTACGGTTATGAATGCAATAGCTGACAGTTACTAGTCTCTGCTAAATGTTTTTCTGGATTTTTTCATGACAACCTACCATGTGGCTTCCCCGGGAAGTAGGGATGGTTATTTTCCCAATTTTGCAAATGCATAAACTCAGGCTTAGAGAAGTTAAATAACTTGTCATCGTCACACAGCTAGTAAGTGGCAGGTCCCAGTTTTGAACCCCAAACAGCCTGATTCACGGCCAGTGTTTTCTCTGTGCCACCCTCCCGTCTGCACACAGAGGTGTGCCCAGGCGACGTCTGTGCGTAATAGGAAGCTGTCACCACCCTCCATCTGGGCTGAGCAATGTCCCTCCAGGATCGTGAGGGAGGATGCTTCTCATGAGTAGGGGCATCCTATATGTAAAACGCCATTTTACTTTAAAAACCCTTAAGTCATGAAGTTGCGGTATAAAGCCAATGGCTGGAGTGAGGCCATGCTGTGTGGACTGGGGGCATGGGGACAGACAGTCCATCACGGCATGGAGTCACTGAGTAATTCCAAAAACAAGAATTTGAATGTAACCAACTTAGCTTTTAAATGCTGTATATCAAAACCCACAGTAAATGTCATACCTTATGGAGAAGTTTTAGAAACATTTGATTAAGAGTGGCAACAAGCCCTGGCCGGTTTGGCTCAGCGGTTGGAGCGTCGGCCTGAGGTCCAGAGAGACCCGGGTTCGGTTCCCGCTAAGGGCATGTACTTCAGTTGCAGTTTGTCCCCGGCCCTGGTTGGTCATGCGGGTGGCAGCCACTCGATGTGTCCCTTTCACATCGATGTTTCTCTCTCTCTCTCTCTTCCTCTCTCTCCCTCCCACTCTATCTGAACAAAAAATGAAAAAAAAAAAAAATGTCCTCGGGTGAGGATAAAAAAAAAAAAAAAGAGTGGCAACAAGATTAAAATGCCTATTAGCACTGTGATTATGTAACAAAGAACCAGAGGTCCTGGCCAATGTTATAAAACAAGAAAAAGAAATAAGAGGTATAGGAATTGGGAAGAAAGAGATAAAAATGTCATCATTTGTGGACAATATGATGATCTACATAGAAATTTGAGCAGACAAATTATTAAAACTAATAAAAGGGTTATTGGATAAATGTTAAGACCAACTTGCAAAAATCAATAGCACTTTCTCTAGACCACAATAACCACCTACAATACATAACAGAAAATAGGATACCATTCATAATAGCAACAAAACCTAAAAAATATCTAAAAATATAACAAAAAATACATCATCTTCAGTGGAGGAAATGTTTACCTTCTATTAAACGAGATAAAAGAAGATCCGAGTCAATGGAACCATCCGTGTTGTTAGATGGGACACCTTAATATAAAAATGTCACTTCCACCCAAATATTATCATAATTATAATCCTAATCAATTCCAACTGTACTCTTTTAGGAATTTAAACCTATTCTAAAATTTATAAGGAAGAATAAAAGTTCCCAAATTACTAAGATAATTTTAGAACAGAAGAGCCAAAAGAAATTGATCTTATCAGATATAAAGACATACTCCAAGGCCATAGTAATAAAACAGCAAAGTTCTTGCACCATAAACCAAAATAGGGAAGTCACATATAGACCCTTGTACATACAAGAGTTTGGTTCATCAGAGAGAAGTAACCACAAGTCATTGTAGAAAGAACGAGTTTAGCAAATAATTGTTGGGGAAGCAGTTCTTTATATCGGGGGAGCTGGAGTCCTGCTGTACACCACAGCCAAAGGCGGCTTCCAGGTGAATTAAAGATCTAAATGGGAAAGATGTAGCTGCAAACGAAGAGGAAAACACATACATTAATATGTTTGATACCTGAGATTGAATTCAGGAAAGATTACATAAATAAGACTTTCCCCCTTCAGGAGCCCAACATAAAAGACGAGGACATCAAAAAGCAACTGCATTCCTAGGAACATACCCTAAGAAGCCTGAAACACCAATCAGAAAGAATATCTGCACCCCTATGTTCATAGCAGCACTATTTACAATCGCTAAGATCTGGAAACAGCCCAAGTGTCCATCAGTAGATGAGTGGATAAAAAAGCTGTGGTACATATACACAATGGAGTACTATGCAACTGAAAGAAAGAAAGATCTCTTATCCTTTGAGACAACATAGAGGGACCTAAAGAGTATTATGCTAAGCGAAATAAGCCAGTCAGAGAAAGACAAATACCACATGATCTCACTTATTTGTGGAATATAATGAACAAGAAAAGCTGATGAACAAAATAGACCCAGAGACATAGAAAGGAGTATGGTTCAGACTGACAAACTTCAGAAGGGGGGCGGGGAGAGATAAACCAAAGAACTCATATGCATGTATTTGTAACCAATGGACATAGACAATAATGCTGGGGGGGTGGGGGTGCGGGATAGGGAGAAGGGGTCTGCAGGGGGGAAAAGGAGAAACATCTGTAACAAAAATAAATTAATAGTAATGTTTAAAAGCATCCATTGTAAAAAACTCACATTTAGACACTTTGGTACAAAATCTTGTAAGTGAATTATAAATTGATATGACTTATTCAAGAAAGACACTTAACATTTTAAAATATTAAAACTTTTAACTGGAAAAAAAAAAAAAAGCAACTGCAAATATAGGAAATTAGAAAGTGACCACGCATGCCCAGGGAAAGGCTCAGAAAAGACCTGAGCCCTGGCCGGTTTGGCTCAGCGGTTGGAGCGTCGGCCTGCGGTCCAGAGAGACCCGGGTTCGGTTCCCGCTAAGGGCATGTGCTTCGGTTGCAGTTTGTCCCCGGCCCTGGTTGGTCGTGCGGGTGGCAGCCACTCGATGTGTCCCTTTCACGCCGATGTTTCTCTCTCTCTCTCTCTTCCTCTCTCTCCCTCCCACTCTATCTGAACAAAAAATGAAAAAATGTCCTCAGGTGAGGATAAAAAAAATTAAAAAAGAAAAGAAAAGACCTGAGAGGACATTCGGTTTGCTCCTCAGGCTGATCCGTGGCACATAGACAGCCTACAACAATAAAAATAATGATAAAAATAATGAAAAACAGCCAACTCTGGGGAAGGAGGAAATGGCCAAAGTTACATTATTAGATTCAAATGTCCATTGTTCAACAATAAAATCACAAGGCATACAAAGAAACAGGAAAGTATGATCCATTCAATGGAAAAATAATAATTCAACTCAAACTGTCCCTGTAAAAGACCTAATGGCAAACATACTCGGCAAAGTCTTTAAACAACTGTCTTAACGGTGCTTGAAGGACCAGAGGAGGATGTGGAGAAAGTCAAGAAAACATGTGTGAACAAAATGGAAACGCTTCACACATTGACTCTGGCAATGATTTCTTAATGATTTCTTGGATATAACACCAAAGGCACAGGCAACAAAACAAAAAAAATAGACAAATGGGACTTTAGGAAAAAAATTTTTTTAATTTGGAGGCATCAAAAGACACTCTCAACAGAGTAAAGAGGCAACCCAAATAATGGGAAAAAATAATTGCAAATCATATATCTGATAAGGAATCAATATCCAGAACATATAGAGAACTCCTAAAACTCAACAACCAAAAAATAAATACCCCAATTCAAAAATGGGTAAAGGGCCCTGGCCGGTTTGGCTCAGCGGTTATAGCGTCGGCCCGCGGACCAGAGAGTCCCAGTTCGGTTCCCGCTAAGGGCACGTACCTCGGTTGCAGTTTGTCCCCACCCCGGTTGGGGTCGTGTAGGTGGCAACCAGTCGGTGTGTCTCTCTCACATCGATGTTTCTCTCTCTCTTTCCCTCCTTCTCTCCCTCCTGCTCTGTCTGAAGATAAATACAAAAATGTCCTCGGGTAGGATCAAAAAAAAAAAATGGGTAAAGGACTCGAATAGACACTTTTCCAAAGAAGATATACGAATGGCCAATAAGTACGTGAAAAGATGTCGAATCAACATCAGTAATCATTAGGGAAATGCAAATCAAAGCTACAATGAGATACCACAACATACCCACTAAAAAATAAAAAAACAGAAAACAAGTGTTGACAAGGATGTGGAGAAACCGGAAGCCTGTGCAGTTTGGGTAGGAATGTAAAATAGTAGAAGGGCTATGGAAAATAGTATAGTGTTTCCTAAAACAGTTTAAAATGGAATTGCCACGTGAAGGAGCAATGCCACTTCCAGGTGTATACCCAAAAGAACTGAAAGCAAAGTCGGGAAGAGATGCTCGCACACCTGTGTTTGTAGCAACATTATTCACAAAAGCTGAAACACGAAAGCTACCCAAGTGTCCTTTAACAGATAACTAGATAAGCAAGGTGTGGTAAATAGACACAATGGAATATTATTCAGCCTTGAAAAGGAAGGAAATTCTGACAACTGCTACAGCATGGATGAACCTTGAGGACATTACGCTAAGTGAAATAAGTCAGATACAAAAAGACTCATACTATATGATTCCATTCATATGAGGTGCTACAGTAGTCAAAATCCTAAACGCAGAAAGTACAACAGTGGTTGCCAGGGGAGGGGGAAACAGGGAGTTATTATTTAATGGGATAGAGTTTCAGTTTTACAAAATGAGAAGAGTTATGAGTATGGATGGTGGGGATGGCTACACAACAATGTGAATGTATTTAATACTATTGAAGTGTACACTCAAACTGCTATGATGATACATTTTATGTTCTGTGTATTTTACTACAATTTTTTAAAAGAAAAAGATGCAAACAAATACCTCCCTTTCCTCTTATCCAGGAGGGAATAGAAGAGCTGATGTGCTGGGGACAGTAGTGTGATCCTATACGAGAGGCGGGCACGGATATGGCCCTTGGCCCCTTGTCCATGTTACCTTCACCTGTGAATGTTTGGATTTGAAAACTGTCACCAAGAGAGACTGGTACTCCAGGGCCTAGGATGTCCTGGCCCCACAAGATACTTAATGTAGATGATAACTAGTGAATAAATAGGAGGACCAGCATGTTCTTTAGTCTTTATGTGCTACATTGTTTCATTAGAAAACGTTCAATGCTCACTACTTTACAGTGTGAGAGAACAGAGGAAGCCTTCTTCCCAAGTCCTCCAGCGAGGACAAGAACACTGAAGTCCGTTTGCTCACCGTCCATGAACTTGGGCAGGAAGAAGTGAGCCTCACTGGAGAAAAGCACTGGTGTGGTTACAGCCCCGGGTGGCCTGCAGACTAAGCTCTTTGCCCACCTTTCCTAGGGGTGTGGGGGTGGAGTACAGAGAGAGGAGACGTCTTCAAGAGAGAAGCTGAACACTAACGAGGGGGTATCTGATTACTACTCAACCTATTCTTTATTGGAAAATAAAGGGGTTTTGTTAAGAACATCTATCCTATTGTCTCCCTTAGAAAGCTGAACCTTTTAGACTGCCTTATAAAGACAGCCCACATTGAGCCCAATTTGGATCTACAAAGAAGAAACCCTCCCCTCAGTGTGGTTCCAGAAAGGTGGATGGGGGTCTCCGTTCATTTCCTAGAGCAGCTGTAACAAAGTCCCACCCACTGGGTGCTTGCATTTTATTTCCTTACATTCTGGAGCTAGAAGTCTGAGCTCAAGGTGTCAGCAGGGTTGATTTCTTCTGAGGCTTCTCTCCTTGGCTTGTAGACAGCCAGCTGCTCCCTGTGTCCTCACATGGTCTTCCCTCTGCGTGTGTCTGTGTCCTCATCTCCTCTTCTCATAAGGACACCAGTCCTGTTGGATCAGGGCCCACCCATATGACCCATTTTATCTTAATTACCTCTTTAGAGGTCTTTTCTCCAAATACAGTCCCATCCTGAGGCATTGGGGGTTTGGACTTCAATATATGAATTTGAAGGGGGACACGGTTCAGCCCATACTAGGAGTTTGAGAAATGTGGAAACTAGAACAGCTGTTGTGGGCATGTGTCAGAGGAAAGGCAGTGGTTAAACCCCCGCTGAGCTATCTCAGGGTCCGCGGAGACTAGGCAGCTTAAACATGCGGAAGGGCAAAGCAGCACAGAGCTGGGACGTCTCCAGAATGACTTGCAACGCAGGGGTCACACAGTGGGCAGCAGTGGGGCCTGCAGGGCACGTGGGAAACACAGAAGAACGTGCATAACCCTCAGAGCCAGTGAGCCCACCTCTAGGGATTTCACTTAAGGAAATAATCAGAAAAGTTCTCGAAGATGTTTACCCAAGACCTTTCACTGCAACCCTACACATAATTTCAAAAATTAGATAACAATTGACTGGCTAAATTATAAGTTCCCTAATTAAATAACAGTATTTGAATGTTAAAATAGCTAAAATTAAAAATGTAGATCCATATTTAATCAGACAGTAGTCACAGTGGATTTTCTTCACAAAATCACTGATAAGAGGTCCACAATTGTTGAGTGACTAGCAAGTTACAAAATCAATCCCATTTGTGTAAAAAATATATTACTTAAATAGGTCCACGAATGTCTGTGAAGACATTTACTACTGTGCAAGCAATGGTTATCTCTGGATGGTGGGCTATAGAGAGATTTTTTTTCCTTATTCTTCATATTTTACTATTTCATCTGAATTTTCACAAAATGTATGTTATGTTTATGATCAGAAAAAAACTGAGAGGGATCTCCACGGATGACCTCCAAAGAGCATCATAAATGCATCCCTGTGTCAATTAGCCACACTCTAGAGTCTTGTTCTCCGTGTTGCTAACTCAGAAAATCCACCTAGAACCTGTATCCCTGAAGACTATGTTCCGCTATAAATAGTAGAAAGCCCTGCCTACTTAAACAGATAGGGGCTTATTTTTCTAACAATGACCGGAAGGAAGCAGTTCAGGGCTGGTACAGCTGCTCATCGATGTCGTCAAGGAGCGAGATCCCCTCTATCTCATTTCTCTGACATCCTTGGGTATGACTTTTGTCTTCATTGACAAGATGGCTGCTGTATTTCAAGCCTCACATCCATGTTCTAGGTAAAGAGAAGAAAAAAAGGGCAAAAACACTTTCTTCTAGTAAGGCTTTACTTTTGTTATCTGGAAAAGGAACACACTTCCCAGGGACACCCATTTACATTGTATTGGCCAGAACTGTGGCACATGGCTACCTTTAGCTGCAAGGGAATCGAGTATTTTTACCTGGACACACAAGACTCAATTAATAAGAAAGAATGGAAAATAGTTGGATAGTACTGTCAGTGATGCACAATATCCATGGGTAATCGTTCTAGCAGGGAACAGTTGATATTTCCCAATTTACAATGAACTGAGATATTAACCAGACACCAATGTATTCATTGTCAGTGCACAGGATTCCATTTCAGTGACCAGAAGAATTCTCATGTTTCCCAACAGAACATTCTCCTTCCCAGTATCAGGGACCAGAAGTGCAAGTATTAATCTAAACATTGCTCGGTGAACATAGAATCAGATCCAAGGCAGGTGGCTGATATTGGAGGCTATTTCACCCCACCCATGAACCCTGATGACTCTCCTGTCCAAGCTGACCAGCTCTACCGTGACGTGATTGCTCATGTCACTCAGATTCAATGTCCCAGTCCCCAGACTGTACTGGACAGACACTGTCAACTTTCGTCTCTCTGATTCCCCAATTTATGCTGCCCAAATCCCCTTTTTTCCTGTCACATTACTTCTTTAGCTCTGTTAATGACATCTCTTTGGCTTATGTTTGGCCCAGAGGTGCACTGTCTCTTATCATTGGTGTTGATTTTATCAATCAAGCTTTCAGAATCTTGGGGGGCCCCTACATCCCCACCTCCCACGGGGATCACCAGAGCTGAAGCTCTGCAGGCTAATGAAACCAGCACCTCCAGGCCAGCGATGAGGGCTGCAGTGCCTTTTGTGGTCAGCATCTCAAAACTACATCCTACAAGCAGTGGTTGGAATGTTAGGGGTTGTTCTGCCTGGAGGGGGAGAGAGAGATAGAAATATTGATGAGAAAGAAATATCAATATTGATTAGCTGCCTCCTGCACGCCCCCTACTGGGGACCAAGCCTGCAACCCAGGCGTGTGCTCTGACCAGGAATCGAACTGGTGACCTCTTGGTGCATTGGACAATGCTCAACCACTGAGCCACACTGGCCAGGCTGGAACTCAAATTTGAACCCAAACCTGTTCAACTCCAAAGCTAATGTTTCCACTACTCCCTTTCTTAAAAGAGTGAAGTCCCCAATTGATTTGTTTGCTGGGAATTCCTTCTCTTCCCCTAAGCCCAGCTCCACACCTTCCTGTATCTATTTAGTGAGGAAAAGTAAAAATTAAACTCAAATGTTAAAAAAGTTTATAAGGTTAATTTTGTTAGCCTGGAATGGCCCTGGACCCTAACACTCATGAGCCTTCTGAAAATAATCTGGCTCAGGAAAAACTCACCTGCTTCAAATACAGATAATATTTAGAGCTACACAAAATCTATACAAAAGAACATGGTAGCATAAAAATGAGAGGAAAATGGCAGATGAAAAATGTGTTGCAAGGAGCAGATAAAAATTGTATCCAAATATTTTGCCATGAATTTGTTAAACTTAATGAAGCAACAGTTTAGGAAAAAGATGGTGAGAAAACAGAAGGATATGAAAAGCCAAGTTGTCAAAACTCAGGAAAGTGTAGATTCAAAAATAAAATCATCCCAGAAATGAAGACAACACTGGAAACAGCACAAGAGAGAACAGACATCTGTGAATACAGGAAGGGACAAGGAGGAAATAAATGAGAAGGACAAGCAACACAAACAGCAAATACAGGGGGGAAATTGCCCTCTATAGTTTGGCTCCGTAGTTGCAGCACTGGCCCACAGACCGAAGGGTCATGGGTTCAATTCATTGTCAAGGGCACGCACCTGGGTTGCAGGTTCAATCCCCAATCAGGGTGTATGCAGGATGCAACCAATTGATGTGTCTCTCTCACATCGATGTTTCTCTCTCTCTCCCTCCCTCCTTTCCACTCTATCTAAACAAAATCAATGGAAAAATATCCTTGGGTGAGGATTAACAAAAATAAAAAAATACAGGGAGAAAATGGCAGAGGTGAAAGAGCTCCAACTTACACACAATTGGAGTGTCTGCAGAGGAAAAACAAAGTAACAACAAATACTTAAAGAAGTAATTCATTGCATGTCCCAGATGAGATAAAGCACTTCTTCCTGTTTAATGACCACTTGGCATTCCTCTTTTGTAACGTGCTTGTTCTATTCTTTTACCCACTTTTCTGTTGGTTTGTCTGCCTTTTTCTTATTGATCTGAAGGGATTCTTTGCATATTCTAAATATGAGTATGTTGTAGGTTACATGCATTGCAAATATCTTCTTCCCCTCCATGGCTTAACTTTTTCATCTCTTAAGGATATACTTTTTAAATATATTTTTTATTGATTTTTAGAGAGAGAGGAAGGGAGAGACAGAGAGATAGAAACATCGATGAGAGAGACACATAGATCAGCTGCCTCCTGCATGCCCCCCACTGGGGATGGAGCCTGCAACCTGGGCATGTGCCCTGACCGGGAATCAAACCGGCAACCTCTTGGTCCATGGTTCGATGCTCAACCACTGAGCCACACTGGCTAGGCTTAAAGATGTATTTTTTAATAAACCTTTTATTAGGGAATAATTTTAGATTTACAGAAAGGTTGCAAAGATATCAACAGAGTTGATTTCCAGTGGAATTTAAGTTCCTGGAAAAGCTCCTCAAATCCTTTAAAAAATGATTCGTAAAGGCAAAGGGCACATTAATCAGGCATAAGACCATGTCAGCAAGCTAAGAGACTCCCCCGTATTCATCGTGAAGCAGCTGCAAATGCTCTAAGGATATGCAGTGTCCAGAAATGGTGAGTCGCGGTGGAGTTGCTGTTGTTAAAATAGACTGACGAGGGGTTGGCTGTGAGGTGGAACAAGAGAGGTATGATTACAGTGGTTCTATTTACAAGTCAGAAAAGTTCCTTGGGATGTTTCTAGACTACTGAGAAATTGGCAGAGGCCCTGTGCCACAGCTAGGACCCTGAACTATGTGCATCCAATTAATTAAATAACCAGTGCGCCCACCTGGGCTGGGAAATGTGACTGATTTGCTCTGAGCGGCCAAGTGAGTGCCTGTAGGCAATGGAATAATGGCCCCAGACAGACAGAGAACATTTATAGCTCTTGGCACCCGTTATGGCTCCTTGTTTCCTTCTCCATCGGTGTGAGGGTTTCAGGCTTTTAAAAAGGAGCTCGTTTATCCTAATTCAATGGTTAGAATAGGGAGCACAGAACGGCCCTTCTTTTCTTCTCTCACCCACTGGGTCTGGAGATAGAGCGCTTCTCTCTGACAGCTGCTCAGGTTATGGGCCTCCTGAGGGATGGCAGGGAAGTAAGCTCTCACTAAACCAAACCTACCCCCCAGTCTGGTGCCAGGTCCACGTGAGACCTCAGGAGCCCTGAGTCTGTCACCGTGGCCCTGGCTGATTGATGGGGCACATGCCTCAAGCTTGATGACCAAGATTGGGAGGAACTGGGCTGAAATCTTCAGACTCTCTTCTTCTGGAGACATTTTTGTTCCTCTTTATCTAAGAAACCCCCCTATTATTCGTGTATCTACCCTAACTCCCTTGCACTGGGTTAAATAGTGTCCCCACAAACCCATGTCCACCCTGTTCCTGTGCAGCTGAGTCCTTGCAGATGTAATCAAGTTAAGATGAGGTCACACTGCATCAGGCCCTAATCCAATGTCCTCAGAAGGAGAGAAGACACACAGACACTCACACGGGGAGAAGGCCATGTGAAGGCGGAGGCAGAGATCGGAGCGACGAGGCACGAGCTACAGATTGCTGGCTGCCACCAGAAGCTGGAAGAGGCAGGCAGGATTCATCCCTAGACCCTTCAGAGAGAGTGTGGCCCTCCCACACCTCAACCTCCGGAGCTGTAAGAGCATCAGCTGCTGTTGTTTAGAGCCACCGAGTTTGTGGTGCTTTGTTATGACAGCTCTAGGAAATTAATACGACCCCTAAATCTTCATTACGTTTGCTCAGTGTGTGTCCTCTGGACACTCTGCCCTGAACAGGACATTTCCAACACACAGGCTACAGTGCTTGGTTAGCGTTTCGTTAATGCCACCGGATACACACTTCTGAGGCAGGATACTAAGAAGCTGGGAAAATCCCTTGACAAGGGAAACTGAGACAAAGTAATTAAATAAGGCCAAAAAAGTTGAGCAATGTACAGCCAGCTAGTGAATCACAAGGGCTTATCTTCCCTAACCAGGGACACTTAGAAGCAAATGGTTCACACATTCCAGACCATGTTGGGGTGGACCCGGCTCCCTCCCCGTCCCTCTTCAATGACATTCTTTAAAGATAAAACTGACTGCCCTGGCCAGTTTGGCTCAGCCGTTAGAGCGTCAACCCGCAGACTGATGAGTCTCGGGTTCGATTCTGGTCAGGGGCACATACCTTGGTTGCAGTTCATCCCTGGCCCTGGTCGGGGTCGTGCAGGAGGCAACCAGTCAATGTGTCTCTCTCACATTGGTGTTTCTCTCTCCCTCTCCCCCTCTCTCTCCCTCCCACTCCATCTGAACAAAAATGGGAACATGTCCTCATGTGAGGATTTAAAAATAATAATAATAATAAATATAGATAAAACTGCCCAGAAAATGACCCTGACCCCTCTATACACTCATTTTGATTAATTAACACATTGAAGGACACACCAGAAAAGTAATGAATATTCTGTTAAGACCCTTCCTGAGATCTCTCCTAGGATTATCACCCCTAGAAGAGAGGTGAAAACCCTCAAGACAAAAGACCCAGCAGGCTGTCTCTGGGGCCTGGACTTTTTACTTTCTTTCTCCTAAACTCTATGGGTCCCCTTGAGACTTGCATCCAGGGGAGCTGCAGGCAGGGGCAGTCATCACAGGCTAACCCTCTGAACGTATTCTAAGCACACCCCCCTTTTTTTCTGACTTCCCAGTGAGCTAAAAGCAGCCCTGCCTTGACTTTTACTGTGACTTTTACTTCTCAGTGAATCCATGCAGCCCAGTGTGGCTCACTTCTTTCCTATCACTTACCTAGAGAGCCAAAGCAGAGCACCACCTGGGCTCTCGCCTCCAGCTTCAGAAGCAGCCCTTCCTTTGTTTCACTTTCTCCAGCTTGAATAAACATAGTCTCAGAATTACCTGGACTCATATTGTGAAATCTTTCCTGCGTGAAGTCAAGAACCCACACACTACAGGCTGGCCTGAGGCGGACCCGCTCTGGGCCTGGTCCCCATCCAGTAACATTCCACTTAAAATTTCTTAATAATTTTAATGAATAAAAAACATAGGAGATGAATATTGATGGCCCATAGTTGTTGTGTTGTGTTGTTTTTTTAACATCCCCAAATCTCCACATAAAAAGAGAACAGAATTAGGAAAGCAAACTCAAAACCTCCTGGCCAACGTCTATGAGAAAAATGGTGACAGTGTACCCCCACGAACCCCAAATACGAGCGTGTGAGGGCAAACTGCCAACAGCCACGGAGCAGCAGGACAGAAACACATCTCGGGGGAAGATGGGAGAAGCAGCTGGACCGCTCTGGGGGTCGGAGGGTCACGGAAACACGGCTCACCTGGTACTTACTTCTCTAGGTGCACGCTGCTGGCCAAGCCGAGGACAGCAGCCCACACTGGGAGGGGGTTTCCCAGGCTCCAAGTCACAGGTGAGAACAGGGGACCCCAAATGATGGAACTGTGCAGAGCAACCCAGGCCCTGGGAACTCTCAAACTAACAAAGCAGAGCCCCGTTCACATTTAAACCCAGCACTGAGGAAAAACTGCGAGAACAGAATCCGACCGACCAGGTCCCTGCCGAGAGGGACAAAGGGAAAAGAAGGCCCAGCAATAGGGGGGCAGGGTCAGAGAAGACATCCCAGAAGGTGGGACGCTTGTTTTATAGACCCTGTGACAAGAACAGAAACGAAAGCTCTGCGGTCATGAAATTTAAAAGAGCTACGTTGGCCCAACCGTCTGCAGAAGAGCAGAGAATCCATTGCACTTAAACACCAGCCGCTGAAAGAATTGCACTGAAATATCACCCCAGGTTCCAGAGACAAGAGGGCAGCATGACATCCGTACAGCCAGCAGAGACAGACGGACAGCCAGCAGAGACAGACGGACAGCGACGAGGCCAGAACACCGAAGGAAGCCAAATAAATAAAATGACAGAAACTAGGAAAGAACATCATGGGTCAGAAAAGCTCCAAAAGGAGGTAACTGGAAAAAGGGAAGATATGAGAGGAGAGGGGAGAACTAGATGTGAAACAAAAATTATTTCGGAAATGGAAACCAAGCGAGAAGCACAATTGCAAATAAACCCAATGGGTGATGCCTGAAGTGAAAGGAACGAGGAGAAAGGAAAAGCTTTTAGTTAAAAGGAACAAATTAGAAAGTAAAAAGGATTCCAGAGACAATCACAGGATTCAGGTGCAGAAGGTCAAATAAATATTCATAGACTAGAGTCCCCAAGAAGAAAACCAAATCTCTAAAACAGGATAATACCCAAAACTGAAAGTTTGAACCTTTTTTTTCTGAAATAAAAATACTTAAAACTGTACTTAATGGGCACACGGGACCCCCAGGAAAATCATCCCAGCACAGAGGACAAAGACAAATGGTCACTAAAGAGGAAAATGTCCTTGGAATTGGTTAAATAGTCCACATCTCTCATAAAGGAAGAACACCAGATGCACTAGACTCTTCAATGTCCACACTGTATGCCAAGAAGACAGTGAAGAAAAATATTTAAAATACTCAAGGAAAGAACATGTGAGCCAGCCAACCTTTAAGTATAAAGGCCATGGACAGACTGCTATAAACATTCAAGAACTCGGGGACTATTACTCTCAGGAGCTCTTACTGAAGACTCGTCAGAGGACAAGTTCCGATCAACAAAAAATGAGTTGAAGACATCAGGATAAGGACAGGCAAGCTTGGTGCCAAGATGAAGTGATGATTATGAGAGACCACGGTGAAGGGAATGGCTGTGTCTGGAGCTGTAAATATAATACAGCCGTCGAACCCGGGTGGAGGGAGAGCGTGGGAAGGGACGGAAACAGTGCAATCAGTTTGCTCATTGCCTCGAGGTAGAAGCAGAAGTAAAGGGTGTTGTTTCCGACTATCCGCTACGGAGACAGAGGGAATTTTGCTCCTGGCAGGGAACTAATAGAAGATGAGCAAAACTAGGGAACAAAAAGTATCCTGAGTTTTATTAGAATAAATAAAGGCATTAGAATAAATGCACTCATGAGAATAATTCAAACCTTCCTGAATACCGAGCCAGAACACATAAAATGGGTCACACCGAGACCTATGCATAATCAAACAAGGCAACAGACTGAAGTCAAGCACATCCCTTAAATCAATCAGTGTAATTGGACTTAACTCAGCTATGAGACAAAATAATTCAGATTGGCTTTAAAGGCAACATTTAATACTGTGCTACATATCAGAGACACCCCTGCTACAAAGAGAGACAGAAAGGTCAATAAAAGGATAGAACAAAACACTTAAAATAATTAAAAGATATAGCAGGCAAACACTAACGAAGAAGAAGCCAAGAGTTTCCATCTTGCCATCCAGCGAGGTAGAATTCAGGCCAAAGGGCATGAAGTGAGACAAAGTAGGACTCTGCAACCCCCGATAAAGATGTATCAGTACTTACTATTTCTGCACTCAATGACTTAGCAAGAGCAGGGACTAGAGGAGAGGACAGGAGAAATATACAGAAAGACATTTCACAAAAACAAGAATATCTGATGTGTCTATCTCAAACCAAGACCTATCAACCAGATAGACAGACAGACGGAGATAGGTAAGATAGATAAAAACAAGCTGCCTGTAGAAAGCTTAAAACAAAATCATTGAGGTAGATCTAATAAAGACTAAGTTAAGAGACAAAGGTGGGTGCTGTGGAGTGACACCCGTTAAGTGAAAGATTTAATTCTCCACCTACTACGGCACGTGCCACCAGGAGATGGCCCTCAGCAGAACCGCCTCATCCAAGGTCAGACCACATCCAGGGATGGAGCGACGTAGGAACAGTCATCCCAACTCAGAGTGACCTTCCCAGCTCCTGAGCTCCCTGTGAGCTGGCTGGGTCCTTTGTTGAGGCTGTTCAACTTGTTCCTCTGCCCGATCCTGCCTCCTTCCCATCCCTTCCACAGAGGTGCATCCAAAGATCATTATGGCATGACAGTCTCTGTCTCAGATTCTGCTTCCAGGGAACTGAATCTGCGACAGAAACATACAAACTAAAAATACACTGAGATACGATCTCTCACCTACCAAACTGGACATGAAGCCAACAGTGAGACAGCATACTCTGTGGGCAAGGTTAGGGAAAGAAGTACTCCTTCACTGTTGGAAATGCAGTCCTGTCTTACAAAATGATATATGCAGTAACCTTTTAACCCAGCAAATCTGGGACTGTATCCCAAAGATATACTAGCAAGTATATGAAAAGGTGTGTGCCCAAAGCTATTTCTTGTAGCACAATTTTGTCATAACAGCAAAGGACTGGAAACAAAAGCAACAAATGAAGGACTGGTTAAGTTAACTCAGTACATCCACCTGGTGGAGTACTACACAGCTATGAAAAGGAACGAGGAGTATATCTTCATAGTGATGTGGGGTGCTCCCCAGATAGCAAGTTGGAAAAGCAAGGAAAACAATAATGTGCCTAGAACACTTTAATTCATCTTTTAAAAAGTAGGGAAACTAGATAAATATATACATTTGCTTATTTTAAAAAACAATGAAAGGACAAAAAAACCTGAATGGTTATCAATGAGGGGAAGGAAATGAAATCGAGGGGACAGGGAGAGAATCTAGACTACTTTGAATATACCTGGTTTTGTAGGTTCAGCCTCAGAATGAATTAAACTTAAAAAGCAAGCCCTAAAAATGAAAAGGGAAATTATTCAAATGACCCGTGATTGTGTAACATAACCACCGGTTGGTAACACAACCACCCGAGCAGGAATTGTTCCCGGGAACTTAAACAAGCGTAATTTGACTATATATCCCCAGTGGGATTCACTCTCAGGACAGAAAGAACTTCAGAAATGACACATGCTGTTTCTTGCGATCACATTGTCGGCTGTAGCAGTTGCTATTGTTACTCTGAGACTGCGGTGTGTATGCTTGTTGTGGGATGAAGTAAATGAATAATTATGTTGGTACCATGAAGAGTCGGGATTTTCAGTGGTGGGAAAAGGAGATAAAGATGGAAGATCGATGAGGTTCAATTAAGCCTCTGTAGTTCCGAATCTCAATGAGTTAGATCAGTATGAACACACCATATATAGTATATCTCTTACAAGTAATACATATTTTCTAGCAATCGCCACTGCAACACCTAGAAACAATAACCAGTCTCAGGCTAGTAGCAATGAACATCCCTGTTTAGAATTATATTTCCCATGAAAAGGAATCAGGACTCACTGAGAAATGTACAATATAGGAATGTACAATATAGGAATGTACAAAATAATTGGGTTCCAAATATCTTGTCAAATCATAACATAAGGAAGCTATCAAGACTGCTAGGTCATGCCCTGGCTGGTGTGGCGCAGTGGTTAGAGCGTAGGCCTGTACATGGAAGCGTCGTGGATTCGGTTCCCCGTTGAGGGGTACGTACCTGGGTTGCAAGTTTGTCCCCTGGCCCCTGTCAAGGCTTGTGCGGGAGGCAACCAATCGATGCGTCTCTCTCACATCGATGTTTCTCTCTCCCCTTCCCTCCCTTCCACTTTCTCTAAAAAAAAATCAATGAAAAAATATTCTCGGGTGAGGATGAACAAAAAAATTTAATTTAATTTAAAAAAAAAGACTGCTAGGTCATGTCAAAATAACGCAGGAACCAACCTGAATGAGTCCCCACTGGCCAAAGATGGGAACATGTGAGTACCGATGAGGTAATAACTACAGAGGATTGGAATGTTGATTTTTTTTTTTCAATCCATGAGTTTATAATGCTATGAGAGGGAACTTATCCTTCACTTCGGGGCCCTGCCAAGGAAGGATATTTTGAAAAGCTGATAAAGAGAAAGAATCAAGCACTGACATCGCCTTAGCTGTATGAACTGTATGTACCTCTGGATAACCAAAGAGTTACTGGGAGTTTCTCATTATAAAAGAAGCCCAGCTCAGGGTATTTATCCAAAGCAAATGAAAACATTAACTCGGAAAGAGATGTGCACCTCACGCTCATTGCAGCATTGTTCACAATAGCCGAGACATGGAAACAACCTAAGTCGATGGAGCTTTTCAATGTGGTATATATACCATGGAATATTATTCAGCCATGAAAAAGAAGGAACATTCGCCATTTGCGACAACATGGGTGAACCTCAAAGGTATTATACTAAGTGAAATGTCAGACAGAGAAAGACAAATACCATATGATCTCACTTATATGTGAAATCTAAAAAAAAAAAAAAATCAAACTCATAGATGCAAAGAACAGACGCGTGGTTGCCAGAAGAGGGAGCTGGGAGGTAGGGGAAATGGGTGAATGGGGTCAAAATGTACAAACTTCCAGTCATAGAATAAATAAGTCCTAGGGGGGTGCATGGACAAGCATGGTGGGTATTGTTATGTTGTATACTATAGTTGGAAGTTACTAAAAGAGTAGATCTTGCCAGGCCTGTGTGGCTCAGTGGTTGAGCATCGACCCAGGCACCAGGAGGTCACCAGTCCGATTCCTGGTCAGGGCACATGCCCAGGTTGTGGGCCTGATCCCCAGGGGGGGGCCTGCAAGAGGTGGCCAATTGATGTTCTCTCTCATCGATGTTTCTATCGCTCTCTCCCTCTCCCTTCCTCTCTCTCTAAAAATCAATAAAAAGGAAAAAAAATGTTTTTTAAAAAAAAAGAGTAGATCTTGAAAGTTCTTGCCACAAGCAAAAAAGAGGTGTCCCTGTGTGATGATGGAGGTTAACTAAACTTAGAGATTATTCACAATATATACATACGTAGAATCATTATGTTGTACACCTGAGACTAATATAATGTTATATGTCAATTATATCACAATAACAAAGAAGTCCAGATAACAAATAGGAAGAGAAGGAAGAATTAGAACATCGCCATTTTACCACCCCTGACGAATGGATGGATTCAAGCGGTGGTCATGAATAGCAGCTGATATCACACAAAAGAAAGACAACCAGCTAATTTTGTGCCTCCTGTTGGAATAACGCACCACCCACTAGGGGACAATCCTGCCAGGAAACTAAACCTGAGTAGACAAGGGCTCTAGGTTTAATCACGAAATAGATGACAGAGAACAACGTAGGGCGAGTGACCCTCCCCGTGTGCTCGGACCTTCCCCGGGGTTGAGAACTGGGTCGGTTGGTCACCATAGTTCAGCTACATCACAAAATGGAATCAGCAAAATCCTGTTGGAGAAAACTCTAAAAGATAAACAACCTAGAACCTTCCATGAAAACCAAAAAAAGCAAGGGAAATATATGGAGGAGAGCCCTCTGGGTTAAAAGGTATTTAAGCGTTCTATCTGCCAATTGCAATGTATGGACCTTATTTGGTTTCTAATTCAAATGAAGAAATTGTTTAATCACCAACTGGAGATTTGATGACATCAAGAAATTAGTATATTTTAGGTGTGATAATGCTATTGTGGTTCTTTCCTTCTAAGAGTCCTCGTCTAGTCCCGGCCGGGGTGGCTCAGCTGTTGGAAATGCGTGCCCTCTGGGGGTCTCCTAATGAATGGATGCAGCTAAATGCTCTCATCTCCCAGCTCTGACCTCTGGCCCCACACAGCCAGTCTCCATCCTGCTACTTCTCCATCATTTGTTGTTTTCCCAACAGCTCATTTTTCCAACCCTGACATTTTCAGTCATCCAGCCAACCTTCAGGCCTATGCCCCTAACCCTAACCCTAACCCTAACCCTAACCCTAACCCACCCCAGGGTTCCATTTGCTACACTCAGGGACAAGGACTCCAGGGGTCGGGAGCACGGCTCAGCGCTGCCCTTTCGTGCGCTCCTTCGGTGAGAGACTTTCTCAGACGGCTCCTCACTGCAGTCACAGCGCTGTCTTCGTGCAATTTTACACCGTGTTGAGAAGTCAAGACTAGCACGCATTTCTATTTTATTTTGCCAAAGGTGAAAAATGCCACCTTCTCCACAACAGCAACCAGTAAAATGCAGCCCCAAAATAACTTGGTTTATTCCAGGCCTGTTTCATAATTTATAACCCTTGACGTGAGCTTTTAAATTCTACTTTAAAATCCCAAAAGAACAAATCTATCATTTGTAGTTCATTCCCGGCACTCTTTCTTCTCCCTCCGGCCAAGGAGAACGTGGCTGTCACGTCCACATAAGGGTATGTCGGTTGGTCTAACGCGACCATCCCGCTGTGGTTGGTCCCTTCTGCTATGAACTGACCAGCTGTGTCCCCCCCCAAAATTCATATGTTGAAACCTAAAGCCCAAGGTGATTATTAGGAGGTGGAGCCTTTGAGGTGATTAGGTCATGAGGGTGGAGCCCTCACAAATGGGATTAGTGCCCTCATAAGACCCCAGAGAGCTCCCTCACCCTTTCAGCCATGAGGATTCCGTCAAGGAACCGAGAAGCGGGTCGTCACCAGCATCTGCCAGTGCCTTGATCCCAGACTTCTCAGCCTCAGACAGTGAGAAATAAACGTCTGTTGTTCATAAGCCACCCAGTCTGTGGTATTTTTTTGTAGTGGCCCGAAGGGACTGAGACTCATGCGGGCACTTCACCCCCCAGGGCTGGACTCGTTCCAGGTGTTCTCAGCCACGGCCCTGCCTGACTTTGAGCAACCCAGACCCACTCACAACTGTGCAGGTGGCTGTCGTGTGTCCGTGTGTGACTTCAGTTGAATGGTCACCAGACTGGCCCTGTCTGAGGACCCAGGGGACAAATGAGACCATGTGCATCCTCCCCTAGGTGGGGCAATTTTGTGTCTGAAAAGTTCTGAAAGTGAAAACAAGTCTGTGACGTGGCATTTCCGTGGCTGCCGAGGCCCCCTTTCTAAGCCTGCTTGGAGCAAAGAGAGCGTGTACCAGTCAGGAAGACTTCACCCCGCTGGCTTCGCAGTCAGAACTGGAAGCTGAGTCCTTTCGAGAGCCACCTGGGGCCCATCCCGGGTGTGTGAGCGGGGGCCACGGGTGAGATCGGAATCTCGGGTGACCAGGTAGCACTGAAAGGCGTTTGCCCGGGTCCCACGCTCTAATTCACGCAGACCCCGGTCCCCACGTGGGACAGCTTCCAGCTTTCTCGTGGGGAGAAAGGATCCCAAGGACTGGAACCAGAGACGTCACAGTTAGGGGAGCCTCTGCTATTGAAGAGAGAGTGGACATTCCCCCCAAATTACAAGCTGTCCTTGACCATCACAGAGCTGGAGAAGGAGCAAGGCATTCTGCGTCCAGGGAGAACACCGGGGATCGAGGACACTGGGGACAGCCAAGCTGTGGATGGACTGAATGCGAGGCGCACCAGGGGGATGGCAGCCCTTTCCTGCCCGCTCTTGTCTAGACAGCTGCCCCCCCCCGTGGAGACCCCACAGGGAAGCCCCCCATGGAGACCCCACAGGGAAGCCCCCCATGGAGACCCCCACAGGGAAGCCCCTCCATGCAGAAGGGCTGAAAGGATGTGCCGTGTCCAGGCAAGAAGTCCGGAGTGGACATGACTTCACTGAGGAGGGCAACTCTGCCCACATTGCAGTTATTCCCCTAAAGAGCAAGGACGGACAGTGAGGAGGGCGAGGACGGGGAGGAGGGCGAGGACAGGGAGGAGGGCAAGGACAGGGAGGAGGGCGAGGACAGGGAGGAGGGCGAGGACGGGGAGGAGGGCGAGGACAGGGAGGAGGGCAAGGACAGTGGGCAGAGAGACAAGTCCTCGTCCTGTTGCGGCATCAACTTGCCGGCATTCAGTCAAAGGAGCTGCCCCTTCACAAAGTCACTTGCAGCTTTTCTACATTTTATTCGTTTCCAAACCACAAATTTGCCAGTTATTCAGAACATCCACTGCTGGCCAGTCAGTTGGCAAAAAGTTAGTGGGAAACGAGGCATCTGTGCTCAGCAAACCCTCCCGGGGCCCTGTCCGATGTGAGCTGGGTCTATGGGCCCTGGTGCTTCCAGTCCCTCCCACCCTGCTCCTTCACCAGTGCCCAGTCCCTCCCGCCCTGCTCCTTCACCAGTGCCCGGTCCCTCCCGCCCTGCTCCTTCACCAGTGCCCGAGGCCACAGAGCGGCAGTCTGTGCGGCTGCGGGGAGATGCCCAGGGCTCAGCACGGGTTTCCCTAAGACCTGAGCTGCGCAGCTCTGCCGGAATCAAGCACCCCCTCCCGTGCCCTTGCGGTCGACCTACGTGAAAGGACAGTGCCAGGGGCCACTGGATGGAGCCAAGCTGTCCTCAGACCTGCCTCATGCTCCCATCACCTGTCTCATTATTGTGGGGAAAGTGCCTGCTAATCGAAAGAAAAAGAGAGAGAGAAAGAAAGAAAAGGAGGAAGGGGGAGAGGAAAGAAGGGGGGAGGGAGGGAGAAAACTTTGCCTCAGGAATTGCTCCCTTCCATGGTCAGTTCTGGGTCCATCAGATGCATGTCTGGGTAATGTCCCCCTAGCCTGAAAAGGGGACAGAAGAAGAAGGGTAGAGCCCTGGGCAAGGTCAGCCGAGGACAGCCTGGGAAAACTTGAACGGACCCGTCCATCCAGCAAGGGGAAATCTGAGTGTCTGGGTACAGGCCAGGGAAGTTGGGGGTGGGGAGGAGGCCGAGAAGGGTCTTTAGAAAGATGGGAACTGACCAAGATGGTCTTGGAAGGACGAGGAAGGAGGTCAGCCAGTGAGAAAGGCGCTGTCAGGGAGGCGGCCAAGAATTTGGGGCTGGAATGTCTGAGATCCTCTTCGAGGTTGTTTTCTGGGCTGGGCTGGGAGATGACTTCCCCAGGGTGCGCAGTGACCCCCGGACTCTGCCACAGCCTGTGGCTAGTGGAGCTCTGGGGTGTGAAGGAGGTGGGGGTGCCCAGGTGGAGTCAGAGTGGCATGGAAGAGAGGTGGCAGCAGCCACAGCAGGCTCAGGGGACAGGTACCTGCAGAGACAAAAGTCACAGGGAACTGACCCAGAACAGGAGCCTCTGCCCTCAGCACTTGGAGACAGAGGAGGCACTGGGCACACGCTCTTCTCCACGGGACAGGGCTCCAGCCGATTCTCAGCGCCCCGAGGGAAGCCTCCCACCCAGGGCTGGAGGATGGAGGGCTGGAGGGCGGCTGTCTCTAATCACTGTTTATCCCAGTCCTCGTTCCCCCACATTCCTGTCACCAGCCCAGCAGAGCTCTTTGCTATGGCTACTCAGAGCCCCCAGACTGGCAAGACGGACGGTGTCGGTGTGGGAGTGCCTGGGGCGGTTTACATTAAATAAAGCACTTGGTCACTTTCCCATCTGCTAAGGGTTTCATTCCACTTAGGCCACTCAAGACCAGGAGAACAGCCTCATTTGACCCTCCTGGTGTCCCTAATCATCAAGGTGCCTCCAAGTCTCCGGCTCCGTCACCTGGTGGAGCAGAAAGAGGAAGCGTGGCCGGGACACGGGCCGCCTCTTGGTTCGAGCCCTCTGCAGCCTGCGTCCCTAATGACTGATTTCCTTGCTGGTTAGCATCGAAGTCTTTTGCAGCCAGACCCTGTGCGAGTGCTAATTTTAAAATAATGGTCCGACGGGTTGCTAAATTCTGCTCTGGCTTCTTAGCGATGGCTCTTGCAGACTTCCAAGTCACTTAGGAGCTGGGATTATAAAATAATGAAGCTGATAGTTTAAACAAATGCTTCAGAATACTTTTTTTTTTTTGGAAGACAAAGTTAAAAAAAAACTTCGCACTGTGCTTGGACTATGAAGAATCACTTCCTGTAAATTGCTGTTGCAATGAGATGATGGAGTTAAACTGAGTTTTTTGCAGGGTTTACTCTCACGCACCGATGTAGCTTTAAGAAAACTGTTACAGTTCAGTCTGTTACTAAATCCTCATTCATTTGCACACCGACCACCTTTTCTGATACAGAAGTATCTAAAAATGTCTCCGAACAGTCACCTTGGAAGACCCTGTGCTTTAAATTCACTTCGAGATGTCCGAGCGCTGGGGCTGGTGGGGCCCTCTGTGCGCGTCGTTCCTGCGGTCCCACGTGGTCAGGGCGCCAGGACGCCTGCCAGGCAAAGGCTCTTCCCGTGTGTCCGTGGTAAGTCTCCCTCGGGCAGCAGGCCCAGCCCTTTCGATTCCCACAGGACTGTCCACCACCTGGGGGAAAGGAGGGTCCCACAGAAAAGCCCTGGGAAGAACCTCTCTCCGCCTCGACCATCAAAGGACAAAAGAGCAGACACGGGGCAGTGAGCAGCAGCCTCCGCAGAGGCCAGCTGGAGACAGACTTGGGCGAGACGTCCGGCAAAGCGCCTGTCCCCCCGGCTCCACAGCACAGGTGTCTCGGGAGGTGCAAAGAGGACAGAGGACAGAGGAGAGAACTGGAGGACTCGGGGTGGGGGTGGGGGCTCTAACAAAGGTCTGAGCTGAGTGCTACAAGAGATTTAGATCAACTGAGGAGCAAAGAAGTCCTCCTGGAGGAGGTGACATCTGAGCTGGGCCTTGAAGGAGGGAAGGGTCTAGACCAGGAAGGACAGAATCCGCACATAGAAGGAAACACCGGGCACAGGCAGAGCGGGAGAAGCAGGCACAGTGGGCAGTTAGCAGGACGTGCCCTCGTGTGGCTGGAGTGGCTGGCACGCGGCAGGAGAAAAGGGTGACTCGGGAAAGAAAGCTGAGAATTCTGTGCCAAGCTGACGTGGAGGGCTTTGTCCCGCAGGCACAGAGAAGGCCATCTGTCCCTTCAGGACCTGGGCCTACTCTGGTCTGTCTGCTCATGCAACATAGGCAGGTAGGTGGCAGAAAGGGCCTGGCACAGACCTCCTCCCTCGGCGCGGTGGCAGGACAGACCCTGGAAGTCAGTGGGGTGCAGGGCTGCCCTTGGAGGGACAGCCAGGCTGGTGACTCGGCATCTGAGAGGGTGGTGAGCTCAGGTGAGGACTGGCCATCACAGTGTGTCCAGCTGTGTCCTGAGGGGATTCCAGCCCCAGAGGGCACCAGACAAGGTCCCCAATTATAATTCAGAGCAAGGACCAATCCCCACACTCTGAGCTGAGTTAACAGAATGAGATGAATGATGTAAAAAGCCTGGGCCCTTCCGCCTGGGGTATCAGACCCCACACCTGCCTATCAACAGGGGAGACTTGGGAGTGCCGGTAGCCCAGAGATCCTTCCTCAGCCCTCACCCCCAACCCTGGCTGCATAGGAACACAGCCTCACCCCACAAAGCCAATCTCACAGGACCTTTCAATGTTAAGGATTTCACTACCAATCACCGCCCAAACCCAGAGATGTGCATTCAGTAAGTTGCTGACTGCCGGTTCTGGGGGGGCCGCTGTGCTTGGCACTGGGGGCACAGAGTGTAGCACAGAGGCACTGAGCCTCCCAGATCCAGCAGTCCTGGATACTGAGTGCGGGGTGGGGAGAGCAGAGAGGGGGGCGGGCGCACCCTGGAGCTCCTAGCCCAAGGGACGGGAGCTCTGAGCCTTTCCTGGAAGAGCCCCTGAGGACCAGCAGGAATTCATCAAGCAAAGAGTGCTCGGCCAAGGAGCAGAAGGGACAAAAGTCTGCAGGGAGAGAAGGTTCTAAAAATCCCAGAACCTTGCAAAGAGCTCCTGGTCACTGTCCCTTGAGCAAGGGAGGCCGTGTGCCCAAGGGTGAAGCCAGCAGGTGGTGGCTCAGATGGTTCACTCCAGCTCTGTTCCGGCAAGCCTCAGGCTTTGGTTTCAGGCAACAGGAGTAATGCCGGCCACAAAAGATGTGCTGAGTGTCAGTTCCTGCTATTTGTCAATGAAATGTGAGAGCTGGGCTGCCCGGGCTGAGCAGGGGCAGGAGTCCAGATAAGGACAGGTGCGGAGGCAAGCTCGCACCTGGACCGTGGGCGGTGGCTGAGTCACGAGGCCGGAACACACCACAGGCTCCCTCAGCTCCTGGACCCTTGGTGTGAGGGGGAGGTGGGGGAGCAGCCTGGTCCTGCCCCTTTGATTCCAGCCGCCAACCCCTGGCCACATTCCAGCTCTAGGCCCTTCCTGGGTGCTGGGTGCTTTCCCTGCCCCACACAGCCCCTCCAGCTCCCACCCGGCCTCCCTGGCCCTTGAGGTTTGGGAGAACCCTCAGTTCTGGACAACAGCCCCCCAGCAGTTTGGTGCCCGGCCTGTGGGAGAGGAGAGGACTACACTACACCCTTGCCCCATCCCACCACCAAAGTCCTTGTGGGCTCTGTGAACCCAGGTCACAGGGGAGGCCAGGGAGCAGGTCTGGGGCAGGCATGGAGACAGACACAGAGAACACGGTCACCAGGGCGAAGGGTCCGAGCCCTGGGAAGATGCCCCTCTTTGCTCCCGCCAACCCCGGGAGGCTGTCCCCAGCCCTGCCTGTCCACCCCCAAGGGTCTCTGTCCCAGGGAGGAGGGCACTGCTTGCATTCATTCATTCATTCATTCACACTGAGCACATTCCAGAGGTGGCATTGCGCCCCAGCTTCACGGAGCTGACAGCCCACCTCTCTTCGCCTGCCGGCCAGGAAAGGAGACAGCCCCATTGTCTGACCAGGGGCCTGTGCTGGGATGCAGAGTGGCTGCATGGTGGTCCCCGCACCTCCTTCTTCCCTCTGCCTGGAGCCGACGTCAGGTGCCCCTTAGGCACCCTTCTCCCGGGCTCACAGGCTCCTGTCACCCTTCCTGACTGGCCCACCTCTCTGTCGTCCCTCTCTACCCCAGACCCCAGGGTCTCACCCTTCTCTTGTCTCTATGCCCTGGTGCACAACCATCTGGTCAGAAGGATTCTTTCCTTCCCTCCCTCCTGCCCCGGGCACAGCGAAGACCCCTCCAGGCTGCTCGGAGATGTGGGTCTCTTCTCCCAGCACCCGCCCCACCCCAGGCAGTGAGAATGGCCACATTCAACCTTAAAGCGAGGTTAACCAAGTCCCCTCAAAGGGTCAGGGGCTGTAGGACTCGGTGGGCTCTGGAGGCCCTGGCAGCACCCTTGCCCACCAGCAGAGCTGGCCACTGCCTTCGCTCCTCGGGGAGGCTGGGTGTCCTCGCGAGACCAGCAAGCCACGTGCCCCTGCCCACGCACACACGGGCACCTGTGAGGGCACCAGCCTTCACTGGCCCAGGACGTCTGCTCTGACGTGTTACCCCGAGAATGGGAAGGAGCCACCCTCTTCAGGCAGTTCATCTGGACTCAAGGATCACAGGTGACCAGGTGATCCAGGTGAGGCCCACCTGCAGCCAGATGCCAGGGGATCTCTGGTCAGGGCTAGGGAACCCGTGTGCCCAGAGGTGGGTTGGTGTGGGGGCCCAGTTATATAGAGCCCATGTGAATCTGGGTTAAGGTCAACATAAAGCCAAGTTGGGGCTTGGGGGTTATGGGCCAGGACTCAGGCCGATACAGCTGCAGGTTACAGTCGGTGTGGGCTGGGTTCAAGAACTATGTAGAGGACACATCAGTGTCTGCTGGGGACTGCATCAGTGGTCAGTGTGGGCTGGCTTTGGGAAGCGGTACCAGCCAGCAGAGCAACACGACCCATTAGGACTGCCCCTAATTCAAACAGTCCCGGTGGTTCTTTGTTCTCCTGAGCCCGGGACCCCACAGAGGCAGGAAGCCCTGGCAGCAACCTGCGTCCGCCCCCAGGGAGCACCCAGATGTGAGGCAGCCCCTCCCAGCCCAGTGCACACACGCGCGTGACGATGAACACGGGTCACGGCTCGCTGATGCCACACCCGCCCAGCACCACTGGAGTCTCTTCAGGATAATTATTTATTATTCATAGTCATCAGCATCTTCATTAATTATTCATATGATCCTTAATTATTATCCTTAACAATAAGAGCAGTAAATAGCAGAAAAGTCCTTGAGGTGCCTAAGGCCCAGGGCCGGGTGTCTCTGGGCAGTTAGACCAGCTACTGCCCCCAGGGCAGTGGGGGGACCACAGACCCCCCAGTCCACTGCCCGGCCCTGGCCCTGGCCCTGCCCCTCCCACTGGGGCCCAGGGGACTGCAGGAGATGGTCCCAAGAGCTGGGGATGGGCTGTGCCTTCGAGTCCCTCTCCCCTGCGTGGCCAGGGCCTCCTGGGCAGGGCCTCCGGGGGAAGGGGCCCAGGCAGTGTGCTGAACCCTAGGTGAGCCACATGTCCACACCGGGCCACCCCACTAACTGCCTGGGTCTGAGCCGTGTCTGTGCAGGGGCTGGGAGGTGAGGGCGCCCAGCTGGCCCGGCAGGGAGAGGCGTCGAGTAGGGCCGTCTTGGGGGAGCTCCGGGCCCCCCGGGGGGAGCTCCTCACACACCATGAACTGAGAAACCTGCAAAGAACGGAGAGTGTAAGAGGCAAGGAGCCCTCGGAGGGGACGGAGGGTCAGTCAAGCAGATAGAGAGGAAGGTCGGAGTTTGGAGAGGGTCAGGAGAGTCCAGTGACAGAGGACAGTAGGACAGGACATGGCCACGAGGGGGGCTCTGAGGATGGCAGTGAGGAATGCACTGGCAGTGGGCAGGGCCAGCCGGGCAGGAGCTGGTGGAGCTTCCCGACAGGGAGAACTCAAGGCCACAGCCACTTCCTTCCCAGGCAACATGGCAGCTGAATCCAAACCAACCCAGAACAGGGGCCCTGAGTTGGGACAGAAGCTGGGACAGAAAGAGAAACAAGTTTCCTCCCTCCAATCCAGAAAGAACTCAGGAACCAAATGCAGAGGCAGGCTGGCGGCCAGGCCCCGGCAGGCCAGGGAGCGTGCCAGGGCCGGCGGAGGGGGTTTGCGGGTGCTGACGAGTGTGTGGTGAGATCGGCGGGGGAGGCTGTGAAGGGAGACTGGCACATTTGCTGACGTGGGCCCTGTGTCTGCAAACAGGAGCAGGCAGCATGTGGGAGGGGGAGCAGATGCCAGAGGAAGGGGACAGATCCCAGGCTGCCTCTGGGAGCCAGGGGGCCCAGACACAGCTGTCCTGTCAGGAGGCCACTCGGGAGAGGACAAAGGGCAGCAGAGGCCCATCTCCAGCAGAAGAAGATGGGGCCAGAAGTGCTACCCTAGGAACAAGCCGAAGTCCTCAGGGCAGCCCTGCAGGTAGCAGCACAATAACCACTGGCTGGTAACAGGTCTGGGGGTGCCATTCACACCAGGAACCTAGGACCCTGTCCCACCGGCTCAGAGGCATGCAGTACTGCCAGGCCTCGGGCTCACTCAGTACCCCCTGCAGACCACTTGTGATCACGACAGGCACCATGAGCAGACGGGGACATTCAGGTGATATGGGGGAGCCCACACCACTCGGCCTGCTGGTGCCTCTGCCCAGCTGTCTGGGGGCTTTGGTTTGGGGGCTCTCTTGCCCTGTGCCCACTGCTCCCAAGGCAGCCCTCCTCCAGGAGTACAGTCTGGGAGGACACTGGGGCCCAGGGCCAAGCAAAGGGCAGCAAAGCAGGTTTGGGAGGAGCTGGGCCAGAACAGGCTGGGTGCCACGGTGCAAGGGGGCTTCGGAACGTACCTGAGAAAGCGAGTCCAGGGTGAGGGTGGGGATGGGGCTGACAGGCAGCAGAGGGCAAGTAGAGGTGGGGCCGGGGCCCGGGGTGGTCACAGCACTGTAGGCGGGCGGGACCAGCGTCATCTGCCTCTGTAGCAGCTGCAGGATGGTGGCCATGTCCGCACTGAGCCGAGTCTCCAGCCTGGGGCAAGAAGGAGGAGGATGCTCTGGGACCGGGGAAGTGGAGACACTGGTAACTGTGACTTTGGAACACTCTATAGACGGGCCAACTGGTGAACCCAGGCCCACCCTTCATCCCAGGTGAGGCAACCCTGGCTCAGCTCCAAGTGGAAGGAGAGGGTCCCACTTCCAGACACCCAGGCAGGCCTAGACAGAGCACACTCTCCACTCTCTGTATGACACTGCCAGGAACCCCGAGATCACACTGCAATATCCCGGGCTGCACGACCCACAGACCCTCCCCACACACAGTGGGGGTCAGACTGGACCCCGGGGCCGCCCTCACCTGTTGAGCTGTCTCTGGAGGGCATCCAGCCTGCTCTCCACGTCGCCCCGGGAACGCCGGCCGGGGCTGGAAAGAGGGATGTTGAGGAGGCTTGGGGCGGGGGCAGGGCATCGAGGCAGCTCCTGGTACTGGCGGCCCCGACTGTCCCCCCAGAAGCTGAAGATGTTGGACACTCCTGAGAAAGCCCCTAGAGCCAGAGAGCTGGGTGAGGGACACCAGGACAGATGCCACGCCCCCCTCTGCCCCTCGGCCCTCGCCCTACCTGACAGTGGGTTACAAGTGTCGCTGCTCTTCTCACAGTCCTCGGTCAGGGGCTCCCCACCGGGCAGCTCTCCAGGGGGCCTGGGGCTGGAGAAGGGCACCAGGCGGAGGGGGCTGGAGCTGTGGCCTGGGCCCTCATCATCACTGCTCTCAGGGCTGGAGGGGCCACTGGACAGGCTCTCCCCCCAGGGCCCCACTGGCCGGCCCTGGCCACTAGGCGCTGCCCCCGCCCGGCCAGGCCCCAAGGCTGACACCTCCCCTGGCTGTTCCGGGTCTGTGGGAAACAGAGAAGGGCCTCAGAGAAGGCAGGAGGCAGGGAGGAGATCAGAGCAGAGAGGAGGGGCAGGGAGGGGAGAGGATCAGAGCAGGCCTAGGAGAGGGCTGCGGCAGGACGCCCTGGTGCGTCTTGTCTTCTTCCCCACCCTCCAAGTGGACTGAGAACTCCAGGCAACAGCACCAGGTCATCTCCAACCGCTGGCTGCCCAAGCACAGGCAGTGGCAATGCTGGGCGGGCCTCGCTGGGTCCCTGGGCCCTCAGCCGAGGTCCCAGCCCCCTTGCTCTCCTTTGTCCTGTCTCTTCTCCCCTCATCAGTTCAAGGCAGTGCACTCAGACCCCACCCCTGCTCAGGCACGCCCCTGCTGTGGAGGGCAGAAGGCTTCCCGGAGGAGGTGACAGTTCAAGTGGGACTGAAAAGACGGGCTGCCCTTGGACAGTTAGAGTAAGAAGTGGGGAACCCTGAGGGTAGGTAGGGGCAGGAATGTCTGTGGAGCCTGGATCCAGCAGACGCAGCCGGACTCCAAGCTCCGCCCCCTCCTTGCCACCTGGCCCCGCCCCCACCCGCTCTCAGGCCTGCCTGGACCCCGCTAGCCCCTCCCCCACCTCACCCTTGTCAGTGCGCCTGCGGAAGGACAGCTTGCGCTTGCGTTGCCGGTTGAAGCCACCCTCCAGCTCCGTGCTGCCGGGAGAGCCGGGGATCATGTTGGTCTGGAACCAAGGGAGGCGTCAGGGCCCTTCCTCGCCACCCACCCAGCCTGGGTCAGACTCAAACCCCCTCATTACCAGGGACAGCGTGGGGGGAGGGGCGGGGCGGAGAGTGTGCCCCAGGGAAGGGCTCCAGCACTGACATCTCTGCCCCCGGAGCAGGGCTGAGGCTGGGACTTTACCACCGTGGTCTGACGCTGCACCATGTGACAGGCAGGGGGCCAGAGCCTGAGGGCAGCCCCCCAGGGTGCCGCCGGCGGGGGCAGCTCACTCACGTCTCTCAGGTTGAACGTGATCTCCAGGCTGGACCAGAAGTGGTCGGAGAACTCCGGGTACATGTCCAGCACCTCCAGCAGGTCGTCCCTGTGGATCTTGTGCAGGTCGCAGTAGGTGAGGGCGCGCACATCCCCGTTGGACTTGCCCGGCCGCGCGTAGAGGTTCAGAGGCTCTCCGAAAATGTCATTCTTCCCTGGAGGCCACGGAGAGGGGGCTCAGCCCCGGGGCCGCAGCAGGCAGCAGGCACCCATCCTCCCGAATTCTCACCCATTTCCAACACCCAGCCCCACCCCACAGAGCCAGGGTCACATCAGCCAGCCCCCCCCCCACCTCCAGCCCCCACAGGCAGGGCTGTGCAGTTGGCCAGCAGTGCCTGGGGGCAGGGACAGCAGGAACCTTGGCTCTCCCAGCTTTGGACTAGCCAGCAGGACCGGCCCGCTGCCCCCCGCTGCCCCCCGCTGCCCATGGCCCAGGCTTCCTTAGGTTCTAACTCCACTTCTCCCCCCAAACCCGTGTCCCAAACACCCGCTGGCCAGTCACTGCACCCCCACCACAGTGTTTCTCAGACTACAGAGCAGAACAAGTAGGGCCTCTGGACCCACATTTTGGTTCCTGGAAGAAAACAGACTAGCCCCACACGGCACAGGAAACACCCAGTGAGGCTGAGTGTTGTGTAGACAAACTGGTTTCCGGTGTGTTTGGGGGCGTTTGTGAACTGAGAAACAAACATCGAAAATGGCCCGCTGTGCCAAGGGCAGGGCAGGCAGAGGGCAGGAAGTCCCCTGCCCAGGCACACCTGCCTAGGTGCGCAGGTAGGGCGGGAAGGAAGGGGCGAAAGGGGAAGAGGGGCAGACTCCCTTTACGGGGCTTGTATCACAGGAGGCTGCGGAAAGCTAAGGGAAGTTTCCTCGTTAAAACCGGATGCAGAACCTCCCTCCGCTGCCCACCCTGGAGCAGGGCTGGGTGCTGCTTTCCGGAAGCCAGGTGTCTGCCTGTGGGGAGATCCTGAAGGGAAACAGAGTCTGGGAACCCTTCGAGTTCAGCAACCCTGCCCCCTGTGGGGCTCCTCTCTGCTGCCCCCTGTGGGGCTCCTCTCTGCTGCCCCCTTGGGCCCGAGCGTGGGTGAATTTAAGGAGCCCAAGGTCCCTGTAAGCTGTCCCTGGTCTACAGACCCCACATCTGTGTCCTCAAAGGGCCCGGACCTCTCCAGGCCTTGGCAGACGGACATTCTGGCCCAGCACCCAGCCCCCACTCTACCGAGGATGGCCACGACGATGTCACCCCGCAGGATCTCGATGGAGCCCCGGGAGATGAAATAGAGGGCAGTGAGCAGGTCCCCCGCGTGCACCAGCGTGTCCCCTGGCGGCGCGTGTGTCGTCTTGAACTTCATGGCCAGGGCCCGCAGGCAGCCCTTGGTGGCCCCCCGGAAGGGCTTGCAGTGCTGCAGCAGCGAGCGATTCAGGTGCAGGCAGATGTCGGCCTGCAGGCACTCCGGGAAGCCCTTCAGCACCTGGGGGCGGGGCCGGCGGCTCAGCCTGCCTCTCCCGGGACCACCTCCCACCCACAGATCCTGGGAGGAGCATCAGGGTCCAGTTCCGGGGAAGGACCTGGGCGCCCATTCTGGCTCCACCCCTTCCAGCTGGGCACCCTTGGGGACGCTGCCTCATTGCCTGAGGCCGCCATCTGCTTATGTGTACGGTGGGGAGACCATTTCCTGGGGGGCTGTTGTAAGGATTAACCATAATCGCCCACCTCCAAGAGCCTGTCACTGCCTGCCCCAAAGTGAGAGCTCTCCCAGTAAATGAGCTCCAAGGGCCAAAGGGGGGTGACATACCACTCAGGGTCTTTCTAAGCACTAACCATGACCACCTGAACCATAGAGCATGGGACCCTAGAGGCATCCCCACTGCCACTCCGCTCCCTCCGGCCCATCACCAGCCTTCGGCAGCCGGGTGGCCTCACCGCGTTCATGTCGATGCCGTTGGTGTAGGACCAGGCGTGCTGGAAGTACTCCTCCAGGCGCTGGCGCAGCGGGTTAGGGATCTGGTGGAAGCGGATGAACTCACGCACACGGAGCATCTGCGTGTGGTAGCGGGCCGTGCCCGAGTACAGCCGCTGGATGATGGCGGACACGTTGCCAAAGATGCTGGCGTACATGAGGGCTGGGGGCAGGGGTGAGTGGGGCTGTCAGCATCCTAGGGACCCGCCCGCCCCCGCACCAGTGAAGGGCACATGCAGTCATGTCTCCATGTGAGCACACACACCAGAGTCACAAACACAGAAGCCCGGGCATGCACGCCCTTGGTCTCTGCCTGTGCCCCACCCAGGCGTCCCGAGTCTCTAAGTTCCAGGGCCCCAGGTGGCCCCTCCAGCATCCACCCTCACCTCCACCTGGGGCTCTTCCACTCCCCCGCCCACGCGCAGCACACACTCACAGCCAATGAGCATGACGCAGATGGAGAAGATCTTCTCGGAGTTGGTGTTGGGGGACACGTTGCCGAAGCCCACGCTGGTGAGGCTGCTGAAGGTGAAGTAGAGGGCGGTGACGTACTTGTCCTTGATGGAGGGGCCGCCCAGGCCGCTGCTGTTGTAGGGCTTGCCGATCTGGTCGCCCAGGTTGTGCAGCCAGCCGATGCGGGAGTCCATGTGCGGCTGCTCCATGTTGCCGATGGCGTACCAGATGCAGGCCAGCCAGTGCGCGATGAGCGCGAAGGTGCACATGAGCAGGAAGAGCACGGCCGCCCCGTACTCCGAGTAGCGGTCCAGCTTCCGCGCCACCCGCACCAGCCGCAGCAGCCGCGCTGTCTTCAGCAGCCCGATCAGCTGGGGAGGGAGGAGACAGTCCACGTGGGGCAAATAAAAGGTGGAGGCATGCCCGGCCAGTGTGGCTCAGTGGATTGAGCGTCGTCCCATGGACTGAGAGGTCCCAGTTGGATTCCCGGTCAGGGCGCATGCCCGGTTGTGGGCTCAATCCCCAGTAGGGGGCAAGCAGGAGGCAGCCATCACTGTTTCTCTCACATCGATGTTTCTCTCTCTCTCTCTCTCTCTCTCTCTCTCTCTCTCTCTCTCCCTTCCTCTCTCTCTAAAAAAAAATCAATAAAAACATTTTTTTTAAAAAAACAGAGGCACTGCAGCCCTCTCAGGGAGGGCATCAGAGGAAAGGTCCCCAAAGACATCCTCCCAGAACCTCCTGATAATTGAAGCGCCTCCCACACACTGAGCCCAGCACAGAGTCCCGATCTGTTCATCTTTGCACTAGCTTTGTGACAAAGGGTGCCTGGCCCCCATGGCGAGAATAAAGAAACCTGGGGCTCAGAAAGGTGCAACAGCCCTGGCTGGGTTAGCTCAGCAATTAGAGCATCAGCAACAGACCAAAAGATTGCAGGTTCGATCCCCAGCCCTCGTTGGGGTCATGCAGGAGGCAACCAATTGATGTGTCTCTCCCACATTGATCTCTCTCTCTCTCTCTCTCTCTCTCTCTCTCTCTCTTCCATTCTATCTGAAAAAATCAATGGAAAAGTGTCCTTGGGTGAGGATTTTTTTTAAAAGAAAGAAAGGTGCAACACCCACCCTAAGGTGCCTGGCCAGAGGTCCCACTAGCTCCCAGGGCACTTTTGTGTGAATTAGAAGACAGTGGCCTCTTTGGAGAGACAAACTGAGGAAAAAAGAACCCCCTCTGGCCCTCTGCACCCAGCGAGTGGCATAGGTCAGCTGGGGCAGCCTCCAGGCCTCTGTAGCCCCCTTTTTCTAGCCACCTCTTTGCCTCACCACCTCCTCACCCCTCCCCGGCACCCTCCAGGCCTCTGCTCTCCCCCTCTCCCTCAGCCTCCCTACCAACCCACCTCCTCCGAGCCAGAGCCAAAGATGAGCAGGTCAAAGGGGATGGCGGCCACCATGTCAATGAGGAACCAGCCCTTGAAGTAGTGGACGGCAATGCGGCCAGGGTGGCTGACCACCTCCTCGTTGGCATTGACATAGGTGGTGCGGAAATTGATGAGGATGTCCACGATGAACATGATGTCCACGATGAGGTCCACCACGGCCAGGGGCTGGCAGGCATAGCCACAGTCTGGGGCCACGGGGCCCTCCTCCGTCTCCTTCAGCAGGAAGGCGGCCGAGTAGGGCGTGAAGACGGCCGTGTAGATGACCAGCAGCAGAATGAGCCAGTCCCACACGGCCTTGAAGGGGCTGTAGTGCAGGATGGTCCAGCGGTGGATGCGCGGCGCCTGCAGCTTGTACTCGGGCAGCACGTCCGCGCCCAGGGACAGGACCTGGACAGGCAGGGGAGCTGGAGGTGAGGGGTGATGTCCAACTGGAGTCGGCAGCGGGGGAAGACAAGCCATGGGACCTCCAGGGTGGGAGCAGGGGACATCTCTGTTGGGGCCTCCCGAGAAGAGGCCAAGCAGAATAAGGGGGGAGGCCAAAATGTTTGCATCAGAATGCCCACCCCGGGCCCTCAATCAGGGCACTACAGTTCCTGGTGCAGCACAGGAACCTCCTAGCTGACCCTGAGTCCAGGACATCATGCAGTAACACCCAGAAGTACTGCCCCCCACCAGCAACGCAGACCCCTACCTGGGATGTGACTCCCACTATCTGATCTAGCTCACACCTCCACACACCATGGCCTCAGTCCATGCCACTGGCCCAGGGATACCAGCCATCCAGACTCAGGCCCCGTGGCCCCCAGGGGAGAGAGACTGAAATACTCCCACCCCTGCTCCTGCAGCCCCCTCCTCCCTGGCCCAGGGCAGCCCTACCACACTCCTACAAAGGCACACAGAAGACCTAACCCAGCCACAGATGTGCATACACGTACACAGAGGGACAGGCACACAGGCAGACATCCAGAAGTGACACCCAGCACAGGCTCACCCTCAGCAGTCCTGCCCCGCAGCATTCGGGCTCGCCATCCAGACCAGGTGGCAGGAGTCACACCACTCTCTTCCCGAGCCCAACCAGGAAGAGCTGAGACCAGCTCCACACTGTCCCAGGAGCCCCTGTCTGTCTCCCTATGGCTTCCTCTCTCCCAGACATTTGACTCAACTCAGGAGCTCCCTCCCCAAGCCCTCCCCGCCTGGCCCACCCTGAGAGCCAAGGTTGCCGGCCTTGCTCCCAGCAACACTGACTGCCAGGGCCCTCGTCCTCAGGCTCTGGGCTGGGGAGGGCCATGGCGGATGGAGCCTCAGAGTCCCACTCACATTCAAGCTGGGGATCCCCTGGACCACCCTCACCAGAGGGACTCTTTGGGGAACGTCGCCTTAGAAGAAGTAACTGGAAGTTCAGACAGGCCATAGTTAGGGGTTTGTCCACCCTGGGCTGGCCACAGGGGTCCAAAGGCACATGACGGATGGAGGGAGCAGCTGGGGCCTGGGGCAGGGGAGGGAGCGAGTGACTTCCAGGTCCCCACTCGGCCCTGCCTTCGGCCCAAGCTGCCTGCTCCTTAAGGCAGAGTACATGGGGCAGTGGCCTTTCGGGGATCAAGTAGGGACTCAGAAAAAGGAACTGACCAGGGCCCCTGCAGACAAGGGACAGAATAAGGTAACTGCCCACCCTGGACGGGCCCCTCCAGTGCCTGAGAGGCTAAACCACGCCTGATAACAGTGATCAGCTCCCGGGTCTGCCCACAGCAGGGCCAGCGCCGCCTCAATGCGCGGACGTGTGTATACACACACACACACACACACACACACACACACACACACACGGCAAGCCTGGATGCAAGACCTGGACCCGCAGACCTCATCTCACCGAGCCAAGCCCAGCTCCGCAACCACCAGCTCACTATATGGCCTCAGACCAGGTGCGTAACCTCCTTCGACCTGTTGCCCTACAGAATACTGAAGCTCATTTAAGCCGACTCCTGGGTTCTCACCTGGAGGTGGGCAGGATCCTCCCCATACTGTCCCCCAGCTGGGAGGAGCATATGAGCCAAGGCAGAGAGCTCAGGTGCCAGGTGGTGGTGGCAGCAGTGGGATTCTCAGACTCACCCTTGAGCCACCTCCAACACCCCCTCTGCCACCCTCCCCCAACTTGCTCTGGGCTCTCTGACACGGGGTGAAGAGGTGGCTCCCAGGAGGTACCTACAGAGTCATCAGCTTAGGGGACCACAGGGCAGCTACCAGCACCTCAGGCCGTCCTGGAAGAAGTGAGCCAGGGGCCTCAGCTCAGCTACCCTCACCACCATCCAGTAGCCTCTGACCCCACCCCCCTCAGACTCCAGCCCCGAAACCTGGACCCCTGAGGCAACCCACGCCTCCCCTAGCCACCACTGGTCCACCCCCAGCACGTGGAGAACAGAGGCAGTGGAGCCCATGACCTCCGGGCCAGACCTGGCCGCTGCCCACTGCGGGGGGTGCGGTGGGAGGGGGAGGCAACCTCCTCTCCTCCCCCATCTCCCACCATCCTCTCTGGGCACCCATGTTATTCCTTCTCTTCCTCTCATCCCTTAGCATTCTGAGCTAGAAGACAGCGGGCCACAGGAGCCCTCAGAGAGGAAAGTCCTGGCAAGAAAAACACTGTCCGCCCAGGCCCAGCAGGCCTGGGGAAGAGCGAGCTGAAGCCAGGAGTGGGGTGAGCAGGGCTGCAGCCCCTCTGACTCCCCAAACTGCCCTGCTTCTCAGACGCTGTCTCAGGCCTGGAGCCAGAGTCCTCTGGGCTCATCCTGAATCGGTGCCCCAGCCATGGAAGGGAGAGGGAGGGGCTGGGGGTCACCTACCTCCTGGGCCACCAGGCTGGAGATGCGAACGGCCCGCTTTACCCGGCCTTTCTGGGCCCTGGGCTGCAGAGCCCCAGTCCCGCTCGCCTTCTTGGCGGGGCCCGCCATGGAGGACTTGGCTCCCCCCAGCCTGCCTGCCCTGGGGCCCGAGAGCCCAGCCAGCGCCTCACCTGCGCCCCAGCAGCAGTCCCAGCCCAGGCTGCGCCCCAGAGACTGGCGGCCTGGCTCCCAGGGCAGCCTCTGGAATGAAGCCAGGGTCGCTGGGGCTGGGGTCACCCTGGCAGTGAGCGTAGACAGCAGCCCGCCTGGCTCAGGCTGCCCATGGCCCCCTGGTACAGGCCCTGCTGCCAGGGTGCTGCGCTCTGCCTGCCGCCAGCCCAGCAGCGGCGCCGCGGTCAGAACCTAGGCTCCTCCGGCCCGCCCCTCCTCCTCCCAGGTCCCCACCCCCACCCCGCCAGCCCGGCCAGCGGCCCCCTCCCCCGCAGCCGCTCTGGGCTCCTGCTGCAGCCGCTCCTGCAGCCCGTACCCCTCCCCCTCCCCCAGCAGCCCGGCCTGTCACCACAGATTAATGGTCTCCCCAACACCCCCGCCCCGCCGGTCCAGTGCCCAGCCAGCCAGAGTCAGACAGACACCCAGAGATGGAGAGGCCGGCAGAGCCAGGAACACACGCGCGCACTAGCACATAGACGCACACACAGACCACAGCACACAGAAGCACACGCTGTGGGCGCAGGAGCAAGGCGCGAGAGCAGGGGCAGATGCCTGGGCTCCAGGTGGGAACAGCAGAGCCATGGGCCAGAGGAGAGAGGGATCGGCAGCCAGATATGGGGCCTGGGGTGTGGGGGAACATTCTGGACTCAAGGCCAAGGGGTTGGAGACCTGGCAGGGACCCAGAGAGCCAGAGGCGGTGGGAGCAAGGCCAGGAGGAGGGCTGAAGAGGCTGGTGTTGGGCTCTCTCACGTGGGCCAATTTGGGGGGGTGGTGCTGTGGAAGGGGCAGGAGGCGGCCACAGGGACTGAGGCGTGGCAGGCAAGGAGCCCACCCCCCGACCCGGGCTTCTCACCCTCTGCCAGTACTTGAGGAAGGAGCTGGAATGGACTGGGCAGTGGGGGTGGTGCAGGCCATCTTGCTGCCAGGAGGGGGCAGGAGACAAGGCTGGCCCTGCCACCTGGCAGTGCTGGGCAGTGCCCCCAGAGTCAGGGACTTGATCCCTCCCTATCTGTGCACCCACCCCCATACCCTCCCCTCCTGATGTGTTTGGGGAACAGAGGTGGGCACTTCCAGGCCACCCTGGCCCTGGCATGAGGTCTCTTCCTGGCCCATCACCTTGGCCTAGAAGAATCAGGACCCCCAACCTTGACCTCTGTGGCCCCTTCTAATTCAAAGCATGCTGTTGGTTGACCCCCCTTACTCCCCTCACCACACCCTAAGAGCAGACCGTGTCATGCCCCTGTGGCTGCCTTCTCCCACCCACCCTGACCCTCTCAGGTGCCTAGCCTCAACTGCCTGTCCTCCTGTGCCCCATCAACCCATCTTCGGTATCCACCCTGTCCCAAGGCCGCCTCCCCTCCAGTCTCCCTTTCTCCAGGACCTCCCAGACTGTCCTCTCCCCCCAGCTCTGAAACCGCCACCTCCATGCTCAGCCAGCAGGTGTGCCTACCCTCAGGACTCTCACTGACTGGAACTCTCCACCCCACCTTTGACCACAGCCCACACCCACCCCTTCCAAGTTCCTTCAAGCTGAGGGGAGAGTCAGGGACTGGGCACCTACCTGGGTCACCTTCTCAGTGACATTGTGGGTCCGCTCCTTTATCTTGGGTGCTATGATCTCCCGGTCACTGGTGGGCGAAGCCAGGAAGGGGTCGCCCTTGAGGTCCACAAAGTTGAGGGTGATTTGGGGTATCTTGCTAATGGTGCGGTAGCGCACGAGGTCCGAATCTGATGTGGAATTAAGCAGGCCGCTGCGCAGGGGGTGCATGGCCCCTGGGGTGGGGGGAAAGCAGGGTCAGGGCAGCAGGCTGGGGGTGCATGGCCCCTGGGGTGGGGGAAAGCAGGGTCAGGGCAACAGGCTGGGGGTGCATGGCCCCTGGGGTGGGGGAAAGCAGGGTCAGGGCAGCAGGCTGGGGGTGTGTGGCCCCTGGGGTGGGGGAAAGCAGGGTCAGGGCAGCAGGCTGGGGGTGTGTGGCCCCTGGGGTGGGGGAAAGCAGGGTCAGGGCAGCAGGCTGGGGGTGTGTGGCCCCTGGGGTCAGGGGAAAGGGGTGCATAGCCCCTCGGGTGGGGGGAAAGCAGGGTCAGGGTGGCAGGCAGTGGATGCATGGCCCCTTGGGTGGGGCAAAGTGGGATCTGGGTGGCAGAAAGGGGGTGCGTGGCCCCAAGGGTTAGGGGACAGGGGGTGCATAGCCCCTTGGGTGGGAGGAAAGCAGGGTCAGGGTGGCAGGCAGGGGATGCATGGTCCCTTGGGTGGGGGAAAGTGGAATCTGGGTGGCAGGCAGGGGGTGCATGGCCCCAGGGGTCAGAGGACAGGGGGTACATAGCCCCTTGGGTGGGGGGGTAGTGGGGTCACAGTGGCAGGCAGGAGCCAACATAAAACTGAAGTGGAGACCAGGCCTTGCAGGAGCCAGTCCATTGGGGTCAGTGTGTCATGGGAACTAGCTCAGGAGCTGGGGCAGAGTCACTGGGAAACAAGGCCACACGCACAGGAAGCACCCCGTGAGCAGCCAGGAGACCGCAGAGGAGGAAGAGCCTCCCTGAGGGTCTGTTCAAGGGCACTGAGACCAGCCAGAGGGCCAGGTGGGGCAGTGACCCAGATGTCCTTCCTGCCCTTCACACTCCCCATGGCCATCCCTGCTCCAGGACATCGTGAGATGCCAGCTGCATGGCCCGAGTAGGATCTGAGAGCGCAAGGATGTACTGGGACGGATGGACATTTAATGGAGTGAAAGGTCACTTAGAGGGATTAAATAAGAGCTTCATGGGATTTCCATCCCCCAGGCACCCAGGAGAGGGCAGAGACGAAGGAAGCGGAGGTCCTGAGATGGGGCGGGCCTGGCTGAAGGGGAAGGACGCCCTCACCGGTGCTGGCGTGGCGCGGGGGCGGGGGCAGCGCCCCGGCGCGCATGGCCTCGATGTCGTCGGCAGAGGAGGCGCGGCGCACGCTGGCGCAGCTCTCTCGCGAGCGAGTCCGGGCCAGGCTGCAGGTGGAGCCCGAGGCGTCGGGGTTGAGGCTGTGCGCCTGGGGCGACGGGTGCGGGCCAGGCGCGCAGGCAGGTGGGGAGCTGGGGCCCACCAGCGCGCGCCGCTCCTCCGCAGGCCCGAGCCCCGCCACGTGGTTGTCCATGGCCGTCACCTCGTCCAGGGCCAGCGACTCGCTGCTGGGCGCCGCGGGCGTCAGGTCCACGTCCACCACCACGGCCCCGGGGGCACCTGCGCCGCCCACACCGCCGGGCCGCACCGGTGACTCCCGGGCCGTTAGAGCCAGCAAGGCAGGCAGCTTCAGGCGGAAGGTCTTAGCGCGACCTGCGGGGAGAGCCGAGTTGTGTGGTCGTGGGGACGTGAGCAGCCGAAGTGGGCAGGCCCTGGAGCTGCAGCCCTTGCCACCCTGACTTCCACTGCACAGAACTCAAATCTTAAGAAAATTCTAGCCCTGGCTGGTGTGGCTCCATTGGATAAGTGTGGTCCTCCCGTGCGCTGAGAGGTCACCGGTTGGATTCCTGGTCAGGGCACGTGCCCAGGCTGCAGGCTCCATCCCCAGTAGGGGTGTGCAGGAGGCGGCTGATGGATATTTCCCTCTCTCTCTCTCTCTCTCTCTCTCTCTCTCTCTCTCTCTCTCTCCCTCCCTCTCCCCTCCTCTCTTTCTAAAATCAATCAAAACCAATTTTTTAAAAATTCTAGAATACAATCTTATCTAAAGCTCTGAAGATAATAAACTATTTCTTGAGCCACATACCACCGTGGGCTCTACACAAACCGCGGGTAACACCCTGCGCTGGCGGGCAACATTATCCCCATTATAGCCGTGAGGAATGCAGGCATAAATGAGGTGTGTGACTTGCTGGGGGCCACGCAGCACAGGGAGGGGCCGCGGACTAGGGCAGCAATGCCAACCTTGCCATGCCCTGCTGCCTTGCAGAATGCCCCAGCGTTAACACTGCCATTCTAGAGCTTGAAAACCATGAGGTGCACTATTTTGCCATGACTCTAAAGGACAAATTAGAGTTAACCCAAAGAGGCCATCCTCGGGGAGGAGGGGGGTTGGACCCTGAGTCACAGGGGGATGAGGTGAGGCCTCATGTCTCCAGCCATGGTGAGCATTCCCCTCAAATTCTCTCCTCAATTAGCCCAGGCCACAGCCGGGCGCTGGCCAGTCCAGGAATAAGGACCAGAGACAGAAGTTTCCCAGAGAGACATCTGAGTCCCTGAGAGATGGGGCTTTCCGATGAGCAAAGGGAGTAGCTGCAAGGAGGCCAGGGCTGTCTGGACGGGTGAATGCCCCACCCCTGGGGCTGCGGAGAGGACCACTCCAGGAGGGTGCTGTGGCGGAGACCCGAGCAGGTAAAGCTAGGACACCAGGTGTGATCCTGCCCCCTGTGCGTCTGTCACTCCATCTCTGTCAGTTCATCCTGAGCTAGATTGGACCGGGCCACATCCTCGGTAATCTCTGAAGGGACCCCGCACACATTCCTTCCTGCAGGGCTATGGCTCTGGGTGGCCTCCTGGCCCAGAGAAGGGAGATGGTCCTATTCCTGCACCAGCCAGAGTGCAGCTACACTTACCTGGGGCCAGCCAGCTGATGGGGGGGCCTCGGTGATTGGTGTCATGGGGCGGGGACCCCACCATGTCCTTCTCCATCACCACCTCGAAGTTGAGGATAAACATGATGACAGCCCCATCCTCGTTCTTCACGGGGACCACATCCACCAGGCACAGGAAGCAGCTCCCTGTGGAGAGGGGGACACAGCTGCGGTGGCACCAAGGCCCCAGGTGGGCAGCGCAGAAGCCTAAAGGGCCCATCCATTTCCGCCTCCCCCACCGCCCCACACTCAGCTCTGCCTCTTCCCTGCCAGGGTCTCCTGCCCCACCCCTCCTCCCGCTTTGTGCCTGCCAGGCAGCTTCCGACCACCTACCCCTCCAGCTGGCTGCTGGCCAGGCTCTGCCTTTCTCTCCACTTGTCTGGTTTCTGGAGCCCTCTCCCTCACGGTGGCTTAGGCTCCTTTCTGCCTCCACCTTGTCATCTCCTTTTCCCTGGCCTCTCAGTGGATCCTTGCTCTAGTGTGGTGATTTAGCCCGCAGACTTTAGCCCCGGGGTCCCTGGGTTCACACCCCACCTCTGCCACTTAGTCATTTATGCATAATGCTTAAATTACTTAACCTCCTTGTGCCTCGTTTCTCTCGTCTATGAGGTGGGAATGATCATAGTTCCCTTGTCCTGAGTGCCTAGAGCAATGCCTGGCATACACCAAGCACTGCACACGGCCTAGCGATTCCCCCCTGTCCCCGTCCTGGCTCTCTCTGCAGTAGTCCTCAGCTCGGGTCAGTCCACAAGACACACTCAGGCGTGCAGAGCAAGAGTTTCAAAACCTTTACAGCAATTTGACATCGCCACGATATCCGAGCGTGTGGCTATCTGAGGTATCGGTCTGTGACACATTAGAAATAAAGTGATCGTTCACCGAAGAGTCGTAAAGCACTGCTCCTAGCTCCTGCATCTCTGTATCTCCTTGTCTTTCTTTTCTCCCCCAGTCTCTCTCTCTGTCCGGCCAGCAGGTGAGGCCAGTCCACCAGTCCAGATGTACCCCGTCCACCTCTGCTCCCTGTCCAGCGCACAGTCCCTCACCCTCCTCTCCTCTGATTTCTGGAAAAGACCCTGACGCACATATTAACATCCTGTTCCTCCTTCTCCGTGGACCCTGTGGGCAACAGGCTTGTCCCTTACCACCCTTTCTTCTCGGGACAGAGACTTCTTTCCTTGTCTCACCCCCCCTGCTCATCTGTCTTCTCTGAACTTCGGGGGCCTAACTCGCCAGGGTCCGTGTCCCCTCTGCTGGGCCTGGCACCTGGAGCAGCACACCAGGGAGCGGGCACTGGCCAGCGGGGTTAGTGCCGGGGCAATGCTGGTGGTGAGACGGGCCAAGGATGGAGAGGTGGAGAAGAAGTGGCGGTGGTGAATTGCGTCAAGGGAGAGGTCAGGAACCTGGAGCGGGTCTGGACGGTGTTTGATGCCTGCCACCAGGCCCTGGGGAGTGCGGTGGCAACAGCCTGAGCAGACCAGGCGTGAAGGGCCTGACTCCTGCAGACCAGCAATTCTAACGGCTGTGGAATTCACCTTGTGAAAGGAGATCCTCTGAAACCAACTGAAACAGGATGGCACTGGGATGGGGGGAGGGCGGGAGCTGGACCAGGGGAGGGGCCGGCCACTCACCTCATCCCAGGCCCTTCTGGCTCGGCCCTCGGAACCTAAGCTGAGGGCTCTGTCTGGATCTCCCACCAGCAGCCTCTCCTGTCCCCTGACCTCCGGCCTCTGACATGGCCCAACTGAAGCACAGTTGTGGTGTTGGGAGCTGCAGGGGGCCGGACCCAGCTGGAGACCGTTTGGCACCCAGACAGCCCGCCTAGAGTTTATGTCCTAATATGGTGATGGCCGGCAGCGGCCTGAACAGGGACTGGCCCTCATCGGGACTAGGAGAGGCCAGAGACCAGGAAACCTTAGCCCTGGAGACCCCTAATGATCCATTGGAACCCCAATGATCCAAGCCCCTGACCTTCTTGTCCCAGAGAAGTCAAGTCTGGATCCCAGAGGAGCCCAACCTTTCAGGACGGCTGGGGATTCTGACCCTGAGGCCTCAGCACCCTGCCCACTCCATTCAGACTTCTCAACAAGAGGTCAGAACTGCATTCTGCAGCCGACAGCCGGGACCCTAAGATCCCAAATTGCCAGCCCACCCCCCACCCCCACCCCCGCCTGGCTGCAGAAACTCCAAATAGAAGCCCTCTTGTAGTTCAGGCTTGGCCCTGCCCCTAGGCGCACACTCATATACAGAGCCCCCTTGGCCCCCTCTCCCTTTGTGACATTCAAGGAATTTTTCCTTTCAAATAACCCTGTCAAAGCCCAGCTTATTCCAAAAATGTGACCTGGAGCCCTGCCTGATGGCTGCGGGAAGTGGCAGGAGGAGGGGAGGCTCCAGCTGCTATTTTCAAGGGGACATGGGAGGAAGGAAGGCAGGTGGCCGGACTCAGGGCTCTCGGATGCTCGGTGCCCCCCACCCCCCTGCAGATTGGTGGGGTTTTCTGTGAATGGCACACTACCCACTCCCGGCCCGTCCAGACCTGCCGGGGACCCCATTCCATCACTGGCTGGCAGTATGGTGGGCTGGAGTCCCTGAGGGCAGCTGAGGGTCAGCCAGGCCAGGGCGGGGCACAGGGACAGCAGGAACAAATTCCAGCCTGCAGGCAGGTGGGCTCTGACCCTCACACAGCAGAGATGTTGGCAGATGGTGGCTGAGTTGCTTCCCGGAGCCCCGCGCTAACACCTGCACACGCAGTGCCTCGACTCCACCAGCCCCGCTCCTGCGGGTCACTCGCTCCTCTTCTCCCTCTGACCTTGCCCTGCCCCAGGGCCGCTCCCCAGGAGCAGAGACTGACTCTGGCCGCGGAGCTGAGTGAGGCTGCAGTTCCTCGGACAGCCACACCGTGGCAGGCGCGGCCCACACTCCCGAGGCCGCCAGCGCCGGAGCGCTCCGGGACATACGGGAGGGGTGGAGGGGACCCGCAGCCCCCACCCCACCCCAGCCCCTTGCTCTGCCCACACAAAGGCTGTGGGGTTCCCCGACGCAAAGGGACGGGGCACGGGCTGTGGAGTCAGGTGGCCTTTGCTCATTGTGTCAGAATGACCTTGGGCAAGTCACCTCCCCTCCCTGAGCCCCAGGGTGCTTGTGTGCAGCACCCACCGGTAGGTCACGCCCACCTCACGAGGCTGGAGGGATGAATGACATGATTTGTGTGAAGCAGAAGCCAAACTCGGGGAAGGTCCTGATAATGGGAGGAGGAGGGAGAAACAGGTGGATGGGTCTCAGCAATGGAGAGGCCCCTGGCCACGTGGCTCTTGCGGCTGCTGCCAGGAACACCGCACTGCACCCCCAACGGCAGCCCCAGCTGAAGGCACGTGGCTCTGGGGGAGGAGGCTGGGTGCCCAGCCTTTGCCTGCCTCCTGGGGCTAGGGGCACCCTGGGACCTGTGGAGACGGAGACAAGGGAAGTACACGCAGTCGTGCAGCTCACCGAGGATCACGGAGGAGGGGAGGACGAGGGGACAGCGGGCAGAGCCCTTGGGAGACCTGGACACATTCCAGGTGACCAGGGAAGGGCTCCATCATTCATCAGAACACAACGCTGGCTTACTTTCATCTGGTGTCAACCCCCGGGGGCAGCGTCTCTGCCCAGTGTCCCAATCCATCTGGGGCTCCCACCCACAATCCCAAACCGGATTTCCCACCCCTGGGCACCCCTGGGCACCCTGGCCTCGGCTGTATCATTGCCATGCCTTATCAATCAGGGCAGCATGGGCAGGCGTGGAGGGGCCAGGAGGGGTTCTGAGTGTCCTTCGGCCAACCCCCAGGTCACATCTTTGTCTGCAACCCAGGTACCATCATGGCTCCTTCATCCCCCACGAGTGCTCACCAAGTGCACCAATGTGAAGTGTTTGGGGCATGAACAACACAGGCCTGGCACCTGCCCTCACTGCACCAGGGAGTCAACAGGACCCCAATTCCAAGCCCGGACAAGATGGAGGAAGAGATAATAACCCAGGCAGGGGGACAGGCCTGGGGAACAGAGCTGATCTGCCCAACCATCAGGAGACCTGGGCAATTGCTGTGTGACTGTGGGCAGGTCATTCACCTCTCTGAGCATCAGACTCTCTGTGGGTACTGCAGGGATGAGTGATCCCTGCCCTGACTGCCAGATGAGATGACAGATGGCCTTGTGGAAGCATCCAGAGCTGTAATGAGACAGGGTGCTGAGGCCCTGCAGGGAAGGTGACCTCGGGGAAGCAGCTATCCTAGCCCTGGTCCCCTCCCTACCCCGCTCCCAGCAGGAAGAGCTGAGCCCAAAGTCACACTGAGGGCAGGAGGCTGGGGCCCCAGTCAGCCCTGTCCGCCCCCAGGCAGAGACGCTGTCTCCGCGCAGCCCAGGGCTGTGCAGTGTCAGGTTATATTTAGCCTGGTGGCGGCGACAGGAAGATGCAGGAGCAGCTCCTGGACGGGGGCCACCGTGTCACTAACACGGTTCTCATGGGCAGCCAGGGGCCTAGGGAAGCCAGGGACATGGAAGGCCCAGGGGACAGAGTGGGGGGGCCTGAGAGGCCAGCCAGTGAATGAGTGCATGTGCAAGAGAGAGAGAGGTGTGGGGGGGGGACCATCTTCTCAGCTTGACTCCAGGGGCTAAATGAGGCAGATGCCCCCAAGGGAGACTGCGGGGCAGGAGTTGGGAGCCACGATCCAGACCCTGACTCACACAGAAGGGGCATCCCCAGATAGACCCTCCACCACCCTCCCAGTCTGACACCTTCCCAGGGATTTAGAGGTCCATACAGAGGGCCTCAGGGGGCCTATGCAGTCATCTAGACCCCCAAACCCACTGCATGTGGCCTGCCTGCATCACCTCCCCCTCCCCAATCAAAGTGGCAGTCTCAAGAGAACAGCTTCTTCTAGAAAAGCCCTGGGGCCCAGCCCAACCCTGCGCCAGTCCGCCGGGTGCCACTCGACCTCTCGAGGACACAGCCTCTTGGTCTATCAAGTGGAGTCACCAGCCCTGCTCCCCAGAAGCCCTGGGGAGGTGAAGCCAGGCCGTGCTCAGGTGGAAAAAGCTGCCCTCATGGGTCCACTCCCCTCCTCTCAAGGCCTGCACACTTCACCTCCCTCCTCTGACTTCCTGGAGTCTGGTCCCTCTGAGTATCCTTCAGGGTCCTCTATTCTGACCACGCCAGTCCCTTCAGCTTGCCCTCCCAGCCAGGCCTCCACCCCTGCACATGAGTAGGTTCGCCTCCCGTGCACCCCAGCTTCTCCCTGCCTCCCGCTCCCCACAGCCCCCACCCCTCTTCCCTCCACCTCCGCTGTCCTTCTAGGCCCTGCAGGACCCTCTGCAAAGGTGTCCTTGGCCGCTCCGTCCAGCCCACATGGATGCCTCTCATGGAGAACTCTTCTAAAACGATGTCCCTCATTGGAGAGATAATTGCCTGCCAGCTTCTGGGGTGAGCTTCCTCACGCCCCCTGAGGCTAGGGTTGGGCTGGCTTCACGAGAGGGAGGCGCTGGGCAAGCAGGTGTCTGAGGACTGGTGGTGGATGCGGGCAGTGACCTGCACTCGTGACAGGTGTGTGTGAACAGGGCCATCGCCCCACCCTCTACACTTCCTTTTAGATCCAAGGGTACCACCTGCTCTCTCACAATAGAATTTGCCTATGTCAAACCAGCCAGAGTCTAGATGGCAGCCAGAACCACCACGGGAATGAAGGTGGTGTCTTTGCTGAAGGGCCAGGCAATCTGGTCAGCCGTTAGCATGGCAAATGGTGCAGCACCCAGGGACCCAGGGACCCAGGGAGCAGCGGAGCAGGAGCCTCCCAGGTGTGGGGTTTCTGAGCCTCAGACCCCTACCAGCCTGCTTCACCATGACCCCCACACAGCCAGGTCCACCAGGAGACGCCAGGTCCACTGCCCTCCCCCAGAGCTCAGCAAGCTTCTAGAACGGTGCTCCACCTTAGGCCCCAGCATACCCCAGAAAGCCTGAGGGTGCCTGGAGAACACCCCACCCTAATTCCAGCTCTCTGTCAGCCACAGCTTCTCATTCATTCAACTGAGATTTGTGATCCCTCCAGGACTCGCCCACCTCGCAGGACCCCAGGATGTGCCGACAAAGACAGACACACATGGAAGCCTCCTGAAAAGTCCAATGGAACATTCGAGCATCAAAATATATGACGATGACCCAATCAACAGAGAAAACCGGCATTATGTGCAGATGATAGGATCATCTCCCTAAAGAAACCAACCAAATCAACAGATAAACTATTAGAACTAATGACGGAGTTCAGTAAAGCTGCCTGATACAAGGTCAACCCACAAAAATAGACCGCATTTCCCTCCACCAGCGTAAAGCCGTTAGAACAGGTAGTCCAAAATGAGACCTCTTTCATAACAGCAACAGAATGATACAATCTAGAAACTGACCAAGAATGCACAAGGCCTTTATGGGGGAAAAACAAACAAACAAAACTTTAAACTAATAAAGGATTCAGAAACGATCTGATAAATGGAGGGACAATCCAGGCTCTTGAATGGGGAAAATCTTATAAAGATGTCAGTTCTTCCCAGATTCATCTACAAAACCAATCTAATCCCAGTCAAGATTCTAGATGGGTTTTTCTTTCCAGGAACTTGATAAAGTTTCTCTAAAGTCTATAAAGAAAAAGAGAAGCCCATCCACCCCTACGTCAACCTTCAGAACAAAGAATAGAGATTTTGTCTTTCCAGATACTAAGATATACTAAATGTCAGAGTTTTGTTTTGTTTTTCTGTTTCATGTGGTTTTGATGCGAGAACAGACAAATAAATATTTGGAACAGAACAGAGAGCTCAAAGACAGACCCACGGACATATGGGTAGCTAACCGGTGATACAGGTGGCCCCACAAATCAATGGAAAAGAACAGACTGTTTACTAGATGTGTTGGGAAAATTGGCTCACTACATGGAAAAAAATATAACTTGATCCCTACCTGACACCACAGACAGAGGTAGGATCACGATGGATCAAAGACCCAACCGGGAAAGGTGAAACAATTAACTAACTAGAAGAAAATGTAGACCTTCGCAACCTCAGGACGGTGAAGAATTTCTTCCACAAAACAAAGCTAAAACTCAATAGATTTGTTTGTATCACAATGGAGCGTCTTTGTTGGATACATTTCACAGACAACTGAATGAGAGAAGATATTTGCAGTCTCTTGATGCAGCAGAAATTAATATCCAGAATAGATGTGTTGAAATATTTAACTCTATGCATTTGCATTTCTAGAATACACAACTCCTGCAAACTAAGAAGAAAAGACGGCGGCTTCCATGGAAAAGTGAGCGAAGGACACAAGCAGGTGATTGACAGGGAAGTAAACCCGAGAGGCTATCCAGCCTAGCAGATAGATGCTCGGACTTACGTGAAGTCAAAGAAATGCAAATTCGAGCAGCAAGATATCACTTTCACCTATTAGACTGGCAAAACTTAGAAAGGTAGATAATGCCAGGTGTGGCAGAGCTATGAGAGACAGCAACCTCATGCCCTGTGTAGGCGGGTGATTGCTAAGTACACAGTCAGTACTTAGCTGAATTAAGTGTCCACAGACCCCGAGATCCAGCAATTCCACCCGGGGGATGTATCCCAAAGACACTCTCACATGAGTCCAAAAGGGGCCATGTGTGAGGATGCCACTGCAGCATTATTTATGGAGATGCTCCCAGGGAGATGCTCCCAGGGCCCTCCCTGGGAGAAAATGAGGGGGGTACACCCCACAGAATATGAAGCTACAGATTAGATGTCACGTAACAGCCTGGATGGACTTAAAGGCATACTCCTGTGTCAGAAAAGTGAGCACCAGAATACAACAGCTAGCATATACCATTTACATAAATTAAACCTGTCTGCATGCAGACAAAATACACATTTTGCAAGAACATATGCGAGCAGCACATTCGCAGGAAGTACATTTGAATAGTTGCCTAAGGGGAGGGTCATGGGACTGGGGAGTGAGAGAAAAAGAAAAAAGAAAATCAAGTGAAAGAGAGTGAAAAAACAATAACACAAATATCGTGGTTTCCATGACTTGGGGGGAGGCAAGGGCTGGAGCCAGCAGGAGCCGGGGGAGGGAGCACGAGGCAGGCAGGTCCCCTGCAGGACACAAGGGCAGGAGGAGCGCCGCAGGGCTCAGGGATGCTGAGAACCCGGTCGGCTAACTTCCGGGTTGGCCGGGACCTGCGGCCACATGGATGACACCCTGCCTCATCGTGGCAAGCAGAATGAGCCTTGACACTCGACTCTGCCTGGTTGGCATCTGCCATCTGAACTTCAGCACCTCTTCCAGCAGTACCTGGGAGGGGCAGTGGTTTGATCCCACTTAGCGAATGAGGACTTGCAGCTCTGGAACTGAGCTGAACCCCATATTTCCTGGGGCTCTGAGCCCATCACGCCCCCAAAGGTCCTCTGTGTGGCGATATTCCGTGCTGGGCAGGGCTCAAGAGCAGAAAGAGGAAAACTGGGTTTGAGTCTCACTCAGGTGCCCACCAGCAGGTCAACATGGGCAAGTCCCCTAGCCCTTCTAAACAAGAGTCTCCCTCCTGTGACAGGACGGAGAGGAGGCTTACCTCGAAGAGAGCCCTGAGGACCACCTGCCACTCAAGCCTCCTTAGTCGATCTCTGAGTGCTGGGAGGCTGGGAGTCCCAGATACCTTCCCTGCACCCCACAATGTCCCCCACACACAGCAGGGCTGGAGGACTCCTAGGCCTCTCAGGCAACATCTCCCTGACCTGCCTCCCTCTGGCCCTGACAGCCTCCCCATCCTCTGACCCTCATCCCTCTCAGCCCTGGCATTCTATTATGCTAAGGCTTTTCACAGAGGGAGAGACAGGCCCAGAGATGAAAAGTGGTTCACCCAAAGTCACACAGCAGCTCTATAGCTCAGCCAGAAACCATTCCCAAGTCACTGACACCAGTATAGGGCTCTGCCCACCTTATTCATTCATTCATTCATTCAGCAAGCGAGCAAGCAAGCATATACTGAGCTCCCACTATGCACTAGACACACAGATTCAAAAGAGAACAGAACAGACCGCCGTCTGCCCTCACAGAGCTTACAATCTACTGTGAGAATTCGCACGTGGCGCCCTCATCCAGAACCGCGATTAGGGGAGATGGTGGTGGGCCAAGGAGAAGACGCTGCCTAGCCCTCAAGATGCTTCATGTCACCTAATCAGAGAGAGGTTCATTCGAGGCCAACCACAGTTCACAGCATGGAGATCTCTGAAGGCACTAAGGACAAGAGGGGCCTCTCCATACTACTAGTCACCTGCCCCAGGTGTTCCTCCACTCCCCCGTTCTGCCCCTGACCCCAGGGCCCTCCTCCCCTGGCAAAGGGAAAGTTTCTGTTAAACTTCCCCACAAGAAGGGGCTAGATCATCCCACGTTCCTCCCTGCATGTGGGGGAGGGGTGATGAGAGAGAATGTGTTTTAAAGGAAAAAGGCTCATTCTCCACCCAAGCGAAAGGTTCTCTAATAGAGGTATTTCAGGCACCCTCGGGGGAGATACTTAAGTGTGAAAGGGCTTTCTTGGAACCTGTCAAGTCACACCAGCCCGGAAGCCACCCCTGGGCAGAAAATCGGCTGTCTCACCAGTTGCACCCCCGCCCCCACGCTGGACCTCCTGCTGCCCACATCGCCCCTCCCCAGAGCCCAAGGCCACCGTCAAACTCTGCTCCCATCCCAGCCGGCTCTGTGCAAATATTTACATAGCTCCTCTCTGGGGGCTGCAGCAGACACAACACGGAGGAGCCGCCCTCCTGACACTCTCCAGACCCCGGAGTAGGCCAGGAGTGGCCGACACCCCTCAATCCTGGCAGGCCTCCCTCGTTTCCGCCCCCAGGGACAGGAAGCCCCCAAGCAGGCCAGGGCACCCTGCTCCAGCTCTGGATCTCGGAGGAGAGGTGCTAGGTGGGGAGCCCTGGGCACCCCTCCTGGTCTCCTGGCCAATACAGGTCCTGTCACCTGCCCTGTCTCCGAAGGCCCAAGGTGGAGGGAGCCTCTGATGGCTTCGGCCCCTCACGGAAAGGGCTCCCTAAGTCTAACCTTGTCCTCCAGTGTTGACTCCAGGCCGCTCTCATCTCAAGGGCACACCTGGGCACCAGCCTCCGTCTGCCCTGCCTGCCCAGCTCAATATACCCGGGGGCTGCTTCAACAGTAACTTATAGGGCTTCTGCAGCGCAGGCTCAGGGCCTGGCGAGGGTGGAGGGGAGTGGGTGTCTGAGCCTGGGGAGGGGTCAGCCATGCTAGAGAAGGAGGGGCAGGGGAGGAGATGGGGAAAGGGCCTGGGGTGTAGGGGTCCTGGGAGGCCCGCAGGAGAGCCGCTGGTGGTAGCAGTGCCTGAGTAAGCATCTGGAAGCTGAGGTCTGAGTCTCAGGACCATAAACCAGTGGGTATGCGGCCACCTCTGGGGCTCAGGCTCCCCACAGGCACTGGGGGCACCAAGGCACAGGCTGGACTGCTAGTCCCCGCCCCTCCCCCAGCCCACAGCTCAGCTGTTGCAGTGGGGGCCCTCTGACCTTGTTACCATGGTAACAAGCCTGCAGCTGGAGCAGAGAAGCAGACAGACTCTTCTCTAGCGACACCCCCATCGCCACCCACGCGTGGGCTCCTGGGGACACAGGGACATGGAGACCAGACCAGTATAGGCAGAGGTATGAGGAGCCAGACAGAGCCCAGAGGGAGAAAGGTTCAGGGGGGCTGGTGGAAAGAAGAAGAGAGACAGATGCAGGGAGGAGGCGATAAAGACCAAGGGGACAGAGTGTCGGCAGGGAGGGAGCCCTGGGGAGAAGGGAAGCAGCAGAGACCCTGGGCACAGGCAGCCAGTCTGAGCGCTGCAGGAGGCGGGGCATAGAGAGATGGCAGAACAAAGAGCAGAGGGACCTCAAGGGACAGAGAGCAGGGGATGTTCGCCAGGCCTGGCAGAGAGGGCAGCGAACGAAAGAGGAGCCTTGCTCAGAGGGACCCCAGGCCACCCCTCCAGCGATGTGGGGATGCAGCTGTACACCAACAGCCCCTGCGGCCCAGGCATGGCCCCAGGGCCCTGCAGTCATGCTACCACCTGCAGCCCTGCACTGCCTGGCTCTGCTCCCAATGCCACCTTACTCCTGCGCCTGACATTAAGGGGCATGGACACAGGGCTAGCAGGTCCCTGGCACCTCGTGTCTCTCCCTCCAGCCCACATCCCCCCAGTCCAGCCACCCTGCCTCCCAGCAATCCCAGCAACTAAATAACGGAGCTGTCTGGCTCCAGGCCCTGATACTGCACAGAGCTAGGCCAGAGGCACCGACACAGCACAGCTGTCCGCACTGGCGCCTGCCAGCAAAAGGCCCCGCCTCCTGCCCAGCCACCCACCTCCCTGGGGCTGGAGCCCCGGGACCCACTCCCCCATGGCTGGCCCAGGCAGAGACCCTGAGAAAGGCCTGGACAGAAACAAGAAGTGGCCCTGGCACTGTACACCTCTGCCTCCCTACTCTGCCCAGGCACAAAGGTGTGAGCTAGTGCATACACACACATTCAGGCCACAGGGAGCCTCCCAAGAGACTGAGCATCTCACAGTGGAGGAAGGGGAGGCAGAGGAAATCTGACTGCATCCTAGGCCTCCAGTGCCAGGACAAGTGGGGATCCACATGACCTGAGGGCCCAGGCTAGCCTGTTGGCAAACAGGAGATACCTGATCCCATGGAAACTACGTGAGAGCAGAGAAGGGGACAGGCAGAGATAGCTGGCACATGATTTTCTGGGTCACAGCCCCATTTGGAGTAGTAACCTGAAGGGGGCAAAGAGATTGAACCTGGGCAAGGGGCCTGGGTTCTAGTCTAACTCCCTCCACTGATTCGCTGGTAACTGGACCTCTGCTTCTCAGTTTCTCCATCTGTAACTCGAGTGGGCTGGATTAAGTGATCTCCAAGGTCATCAAGATTCCATAATAGTACCTCTGCTGAAGGGGTCCCTTGGCCATCCTCTCTCAAAGGAGCCAGCCTAGGGAAGGAGGGAAGGCCAGCTCCCCACACACTACAGCAAAGACAAAACACTCAGGCCCCTGGTGCCAAGGGGCCGAGCGGGCACATTTTCCAGAAGTAGAAACAGGCTCAAGGCAGTAACCAACTTGGCCCATATTACGTAATTCCTGGTGTTGCACCTGAACCCAGGACTTAATGTACTCACACTCTGTTCATTACACCAATGGTTTGCAACTTTCAGAATAAAATCGTACGTGAAGTAACATGCACCTACAGGTACCCCTGTAACTAGCTGTTGTTATTTTTAATATATGACAGCAAAGCAGATGGGGGAGGGCTCTGTTCCATTCCCACCCAGCTCTGCCACTTACTAGGTATGTGACTTTGGAAAAGTTTCTTAATTTCTCTGAACTTGTTTCCTCATCCATAAATGGAGAAAAAATTATATCTACGTCCCAGGGTTGTTGTGAAGATTTCATGAGATAATGTAAGTAAAACATTTAGCACAGTGTCCAGCACATAGAAGCCACCCACCAAAGTCAGCTAGTACTAGATGGCCAGGCAGATATAAAAGCAAATCGGCTCTCATTAAGGTTCTGGGAGACATCAGTGAAAAAGCAGACGGAAGGCCCTACCTTCAGAGTTTCCATCTAGTCTCGAAGCCCCTGACTCCTAGCCAAAACCCTCACGTGATGTGAGCACATCCTTTTCCACAGGGCCCCAGCGACAGTGCCTCTAATGCTAGGGGAGGTTCCAAGAGGCAGGACTCGGGGCTGCTGGCTCACTTTACCTACCCCCAGGGAGAGACAGAGAGAGAGCATGCTGTCTAGAGCAGGTAAGCTCCCTGTGGACAGAAACCTCATGTGTTGCTCTATCTGCCAGACCCCGGGTTCAGTAAATTCTCCCTGGATACACACTGGTGAGCAGCAACGTTTGGGCCCCCTGGGCAGTCCAGCGGCACCTTCTGGAGCCACCACCCCAGCCCTCTGCAGACCTCCCAAAGCCCTGCTGCACTGAACTCCCAGAGCAAAGCCCACCACACCAGGACAGACATGAGGGAACAGCCCCACCCAGAGCTCTGTTTATCCGATCTCCGATCTCCGGAAGCCCAGAGCAGCTGGGAGAGGAGGCTGTGGCTGAGCTGAGACACCTGGCACAGGAAGGGATGGCAGCGGGCGGGGCCCTCAACAGATGAGACAAAGGGAGCTGAGGTTGGGGAGAGGCACACACCTCATTCCAGGTGCAGTTGAAGTACAGAAGAGAAAGGGGGCGGGTGAGGGGCAGCAGACAGAGAACCAGAGTCCTGCAGCCCTCCCCACCTTGGCGCTCGGTGACTTCTTCCCAGACCAGTCAGTGACATGACAGGGGCTGCTAGGGTACCTAGGGGTTGTGACCAGAGGTCAGCGCCCAGCCGCTAACCTGACCTATCACTTCTGTCCACGCACGCACCGGCCATCCCGGCCCCTTCAAACTCCAGCCCACCTAGCTCAACGTGCCCACATCTGCCCAGGGCAGAAGGAACCAAAGGCGCCAAACCCATGGCCAAGCAGCCCCTTGACTACCCGGAAAAACCATCCCACCAGAGTGAAGTGAAGAGACTGAGAGCGCCCTGTGGCCCCAGTGCCCAGCCCTCGTCTCCCACCTGGCCCAATGCAATGGCCCCAGCTGGGGTCACGCCACTTTGGAACCCGCCCAGGCTCTCGACATTCTCCAGCCGCCCCCATCCCACTGTCCCCACCCCTACCCCCATCCTTCTCGGCCCCGCCCCGCCGAGGCCCCGCCCCGTGCGGCCCCGCCCCCTTCTCGCGGCCCCGCCTACCATCCTTCCGGTAAAAGGCGATCTCCACTTTGCGCTCCTCGGCGCCCAGCAGGGCCTGCGCGATCTGCGCGGCCGCGCGGCGCTGAGTGCGCGGCCCGTGCAGGAAGTCGCAGGTGCAGGGCCGCTGCATCACCTCGGCCCGCGAGTAGCCGCACAGCTCGCAGAAGCCGTCGTTGCAGTAGATGACGGCGCAGTTCTCCACCCGAGCGTTGGCGATGATGAACTTGCGGCCTGGGGGGGGCGGGGGGCGGGGATGAGCGGGCACGTGAGCCAGGACCCCTGCCTCGAGGGCTCCCAGCCCTCACCTACATTCTCTTGTCACACACCGCCGCCCGCCCGGGGACTCCCCGCCCCAGGGAGCACAGCGGAGCCTGGGGTCCCCAGCAGGGGGCGAATGCAGCTGTGCCCCGACACAGGTGCCTCGGCTCTCCCGGCGGGCGGCGCGCCCCCTCCCTCGCCCGGCCCTCGGGCTGGCTCCGTGGCTTCCCCCGGGCAGGCTGCCAGGGGCCTGCCGCCCCCTCCGCGCCTGGGGCCGGGGCCAGACTGGGCGGGTGTCAGCAACGCGTGTCAGCAGCCGCGGCGGAGGGATAAACACTGGGCCTGGAGAGGGAGCCTGGGAAGGGCCAGAGATGGCGGCCAGCCTTCCTTTTGCGCCGGCTGCTTCAGCTTCTCTTCCTGGCCCCCTTCTCCAGACCAGGGGCGATCCCTGGACACTCCTTACCCCAGCGGTCCCTAGGGAATCACTCGCCCAAGTATCAGCACTTCCCGGAAGGGCAGTCAGGGACTGGGGAGTGGGCATGCTAAAGATGATGAGGAAAGTGCCACGTGAGCACCTGCTATGTTTTATCTCATGTAATACTGACAACTCCATAAGGTAGGCATCCTCGTAATAAAGAAACGGGCTCAGTAGAAGTTCAGGGCCTGCCCACAGCTTGCAGCTTGTAAATGACGAGCCAGCTTTTGAACCCAGTTCTGGCAGAAGGTGAAGGAATAAGCTGAGTGCCACAGGCAGAAGCCCAAGGTCATAGGAAGCAAGAAAAGGGACCCTGCAGCTCCAAACCTGGAAATACCTGGAGCCCGGGGCGGGCCTGAGACAGTGGCCCACTTGTAAGAAGACAGATTCAGGAAGGGGACCTTCTCCAGGGATGTGAGGGCTGCCTCAGTTTTGCCCCATCAAGGAGAGGTGCCCCAGTGGACCCATTTTAGCTAGACTTGGCTCACCCCCTCCACACCTGCCCTGAGAGCTGGGCTGGCTGGTAAGCAGCAGGCAGGCAGCAGCAGCTTGTGCCAGGAAAGATGCTCCCGGGATAAGAGCTTTTTATAAACACAGAAGTTTCCGGCCACTTTGGCCTTTAATGCTGGGGCTTTCAGTAGCAGTGGGAACTCTGCCCCTTCCCTTCCCTTCCCAGTGGGCACAGCCCTCAAGCTGCAGTCCTGGGCAATCCCAGGCAAGGCCTCACTGAGGCGGGCAGAGGCCATCAGGATCTAGCGTCCTCCTGCTTTCCTCGCAGTCCCTTACCTTGACCTCCAGGAAGTTACTTTTTGAAGTTGGGTCATCTTTAGGTCAGTTCCCTAGGCCCCCCAAAACTCCCAGGCAGTGGTCAACCCTAGGAGTAAGGGCTCTCTGTCACATATAAAGACCCCTGACTCGCCTCCATCTCCACCTGAGTCCAAGGCAATACAGAGTACCAGCCACATACCAGCTTTGGAGGAAGCAGAAAAACCACCTGGCCCCCACCACCAGGCCTGGAGAGAAAAGTGAGTTTCTTCGAAGGCAGGCCCCAGCCCCACCCCCTTCACTGAGCTCCTGGAATGTGGGACAGAAGGAACCTGAAAGGCTCCTTTAGTTTCATGCACACTTCTTCCCAGATGTGGAAACTGAGACTCAGACAGGGAAGGGAGTCGCTCAAGGTCACGTGGCAATCAGTGGCAGAGGTGGGGCCAGAAGCCAGGCCCCCAGATCCCAGCCCGAGGGCCTGCACATTCTCCTGGAGATTGTGGGAAAGAAAGCCCTGCCTGTGGCCCTCCACCATGTCCGTCTCCTCCCCTAGGATCACCTTGTTCCTTGCTCAGACAATGCTGTCCATCAAACTGACCCCTCCCTCTGCCCACCCCTGTTAAAAGCACATGTTGTCTTGTGCTCACAGGGTCATGGGCAAAGAATGTCACCAGCTCCCCCACTCCCAGGACCCTTGGCAGTCACACCCACCATGGCACATGCAGCCTTAGTGACAGACAAATGCATTCTGGGCGAGTGCAAAGCCCACACCCAGAACATTGACCTAGCCTGGGACATTTCTGGAGGCCTCCCCTACCAGGCCAGTTTAGGGGTGCTGTAGTCCCCACAAAGGGGCTCAAGAGAGGAAAATCCACAACATGGGGCACTGCATCGAGGCTGTTAGACTCTCAAAACCAAGCTTCAGCCCATGACACCCTCTCACTCCAGGGCCCACAGTTTGTAGCCTTGTCTCAGACACCTCCCCACTGCCCATGCAGGGTCAAACTCTTGGGTGTCACACACCCCCCACACCCAAAGGCAGGTTAGGCACAGACCCTACATGCTTGGCTTTCAGTCTCCCACAATACAGTCCAGATGGGCACCTGCACTGTCCTGTTGAGGTCCCAGAGTCTGGGCCGTATCTATTCTCCTGTCCTTGCACCCACACAGCACCGTCCACACTCAGGCACCCAGACTTCAGGATACCTGCACACTCCTATCCCATCTCCCTGCCCTGAACACTCGGAGTATCACACACACTCCCCAATCCCAGAAGACTGAGCTGAGCCTCCCACCCTGCGCCCCAACTCCAGGCCCCGTGGCCCAAGCCCTCAGCCCGAGCCCCGAGCATTGCCCTGTAACCCCTGGCCAACGCCGAGGATATCAGCCCCCATTGACAAGCACTTGGCAGATGCACTGGGCCCAGGCACGCCCCCCCTTCACACTCAGGAGAGCTCGCCCGCCCCCCCTCCCAGTGCCCCCTCCCCGCCGGCCCCTCCCCCACTCACTCTGGCCCTCAAACTTGCGGATGATGGTGTCCAGGAAGGTGTTCTGCGGTGCGACGTGGCCCCTCCGCACCGGCATCCTGAGCCCATGGGCGGGCCGGGCGGGCCCCCACCCACCCCGGCCCAGCCCGGCCCAATACTAGGCTTTGGGTAGCCCTGCCCGGCCGTGGTCCCCGCACCCCGCGGCCAAGCAGAGCAAGGGCGGGGCCGGGACTGGGCTGCGGGCGCGGGGACCCCGCTCGGCTCCCGGCTCCGGACCGCGGGCCCGGCCTGGAGCCGCCTGAGCTCGGGCCGCCCGCACACCTGTCTGCCGGCCCCCGCCGAGCCGCGGGCCCCGCTCCGCCGCGTCCCCGCGATGCGCTCCGCTCGCCCGAGCTCGGAGCTCCCGGCTCCCACCCGCCGTGCCGACAGCCGCTCCGGCGCCCGCGGCTCGGGCTGCGCCTGCGGCTCGGCCCGGCCGCGGAAGGGTTAACGCGGCGCGCGCCCCTCAAGCTCCGGCCCCCGCCTCCCGGCCCCCTCCCGCCCGCCGCGCGCCCGCAGCGCCGCCCTCTCCCCACCCCCCCTACACACACCCCGCGCGCCCGCTCTTCCTATTGGCTGAGCCGCGCCGAGGGCTCCCCCCCACCCAGCCCCTAGCTCAGCCCTGGAGCCCCCGGGACTCGCGGGCACCAAAGTGGGGGAAGGGACCCTTATGTAGGGGAACCATGAGGACAGGTGCGACAGCCGGCCAGGGAGGGAACTGGGGATTCCTCAACCCCTCCCCTAACTAAAATGTCTGGGGAACCTGACTTGAAGGGAGGGGGCGGGCCCCTTATGCCCTGGTCCCCTACCAAGCCAAGCACTGGCTGGGTGCACACAGCGTGCGCTCCGGGCCTGCTGTAGGTAACACGGACGGACGGGCGGGGCCTGGGCCCTGGAGGACTGGCCCAGGGTTAGGGGAGACCTGGGAAATGTGAAAGGCAAGACAATCTGGAGGCCCCAAGCCAACTGAGATTTGAGATAAGAGTGGGTGAGATTTAGGAAGGAAACGCACCCAGAGCGGGGCGCCCCCCACCCCAACATACACACACACACACCCTTCTCTGGGGTTATTCGGGGCCCTCCTGCACAGAGAGGGCCATTCTGACAGGAGTTGCGGCCTCCTAGCTGCGGGATCAAAGAAAAGCCCCTGAGCGCGAGTTCCAGACTGGGGATCCCCTTGTGCGAGCGGCCCGCCCTCCGTCTGCAGCGCGGGGCCAGCGTGCAGGCCCAATCGGAGGGCTCGGGGCCCTGCGGCGCTGCGGCGGCCCAGCCCCTCAGAAAACCCTGGCCTAGCTGCCGGCCCCTCCCCCGGCCAGCTGGCTCGCTGCAGCTGCAGCTCCCTTATTTAGGCAAGGAGGCCTGAGGATGCTCAAGGGCAGGCAGGGTGTCTGCCTGCCGCCTGCCCATCTGCTGCCTGGGTCTGAGTGAGGGTCTTCGGGCGCGGTGTCCCCGGCTTGAGCAGCCAGGCAGGGCCCTGGGAAGGCAAGTGTTGACAGCTGAGCCGGCAGGCAGGGATGAGTCGGCAGCTGAGCAGCCAGCCCGGTCCCCTCCCCTGCAGCCCGGATCAGAGACCCGGCTAGATGGATGGGGCCATGTGGGGGCCCCTGAGAGCTTGCAGCTGCCTCTGTCCTTGGAGCTAGGGGGTGGGTCTTGTCACCAGGGAGGGAGAACCGTCATGGGATGTGGGGGGAGGGGAGGAACAAAGGGCAGAGAAGGAAGCAGAGTCTGGAAGGGGAAAGGCCCAGAGGAAGAGGTCTTGGTGAGACCACCCTACCCAGACTCTCGCCTGTCACACTGGAGCAAAAAGATGCAAGCACTGAGGCCAGATGGGACCATTGGCCAGCAGATGACACCCCTTTTTTATTTGCTGGTGGGTGGGCAGTGACTCAGGGAGGCAGCCAGTGGGAGAGAAGGAGGTGGCTCTACCAGCTGATGCTACAGAGACCAGAGGCTCTTGCCTGTACAGTCATCTCATCCCTTCGGCCCTCTCCACCTCCCGCAGCTTCCTCACTCGCATCTTCGCATCTTTGCTTACCCTCCAAGGTTCCCAGAGCCTCTGGTGGCACAAACTCCCTTTCCTTTGTGCCTAGCATTAGGCACATCCACCCATCTTGGGTGCTGGGCAAAACCCAGCCTATGATTGACCCAGCACCTCCCCCACCCGCAGCCACTCCTTGGATGCTGGGTTACCTGCTCCAAGTCCAGGGTGAGCCCATTTGAGTGGTGTGTGCTCCCCTCGGGATTGGGGGATTTAGAGAGTGAGAAAGGGCCTGCAGTAAGAATGGGCATAGGGAGAGAGGACATGAAAGGGACATCTGTAGGTAGCATTCCCTTCTCTCCAGACCAAGGGTGAGGGAGAGCCAGGCTGAAGGAGGCTGGGAGGGAGCGGGGAGCTACTCATCCGGCCCCGCCCCGCTGTCCACACTTCCGTACCCATTTCCCAGGACAGGCCTGTGCTCTCATCCCATGGGGGAACGAAGGAATTGGAGGGGCCCTTGGTCTTCCAAAAGAAAGGAGACAAGGTTCGAAGTAGCCCTCATCCTGGGCATAGAGGCAGGCAGGGGAGAGCTGCCTCTGTCTCTCTCCCTCTCTCTCTCTCTCTCTCTCTCTCTCTCTCTCTCTCACACACACACACACACACACACACACACACACACTCTTCCTGGAGGCTGAGGGGAGAGCCTGAAGGCAATTTCACTGAGCCACCCCCACAGCCAAGAACTGGAACAAGGAAGAGATGCTGTCAGATGGGGACAAGCTCTCCCCAAAGGCATCCTTCCTGGCCCACAGGTGTCGGGCGCCCAAAGGTGAAGGGCAACAGGTAAGTTGAAGCTTCCCTGCCCATCACCTTCCCCACCCCCATCTTCTCCAGATCTAGAAGAAAGGGGCAAGTGCCCAACCTTAATACCTGGAGCACCTAGAATCTGCCCCACCCCAACTTCGGCTCACAGAACCATCGGCAGGACCGTTCCTGGAAAGAGCTCCCCCCACCCTGCCTGTGGCGGAGGGACCCTGAGACAGTGAGATGCTAGGCTCCTCCCAGCTCCCAGAGACAATTTAAGGAGAAGAGTCTTTGGAAAACATCCTGCCCACCCCACCCTCTGCTCCCGCTCAGTTTGAAGGAGTCAAGCCAGGACATCCTGGGAGGAATAAAGACACTACGGCCTCCCTACTGTGGACCCCCAAGGAGCGGGCCAGGCAAGACAGCCAAATCGGCTCAGGAGAGCAAGTGACAATCACAGGGGACTGGGAAGCAGCTTAGGAGGGATGGTTCCTCAGAGACCCAGGGAGGAACACAGCACCCCTCCATGTGCAAGGGCCAGCTTGGACTGTACTGTGGGGCCTTGCTGAAGGCCAGAAGCGAAGGGGAGAAAGGGAGGGAGAAAAGGAGGGAGGGAGAGAGGGAGGGAGGAACCCACCTCAAACCCATAGCCAGGAGCCTGTGCTCCCTCCACTCATTGCCACCTGCAGCCCCACATGCAGCGACCCCATCAACCCCCCACACAAACCCAGGGCCATAACCCAGATCTTCTCCCACCAACCTGATATGCACCATTGATGGGACCTTTTCCTTGCTGTGGTGATATCAAAAGAAGCTAATAAGATAAGCCGGCGACAAGGACTCAGGAGACCTGACTTTTAATTCTGGTTCTGCTACTAGTCACGTCAACAGATGTTTACTGGAGGCCTCCTGGGTACTGATCCCTGTGCCAGACACTGGGAGTGGGTGGAGAAGGGACAAGGAGAGTAACCCAGGATCTCTGCTCTGGGGACTCAGTCTACTGAGGCTGAGAGAGGGGTGGGCAGGCAAAACTGTGTGGCCTGCGCTGAGTGCGGTGGGGTGACCAGGAGGTGTTGATTACATTCACTGGAGGAGTCCGGGAGGGCCTGGCAAGGGGAGGAGGGTTTGGAGCAGGTCCCTGAAGGTCCAGACGAGGCCGGGCAGAAGCACAGCAGGTGGAAAGGCAATACGAGCAAAGGCACAGAGACCGGAGAACAGAGACTGGGTCTGGGGACAAAACAGTTTGTGTGATGTCAGTCCTGGAGCCATTAGTGGAGGGCTGAGGAGTCTGGTTTTTATTCTGTGTGCAAAAACGACAGTGGTGGCAGCTGAAATATATTGCCCGTGAATATAGAAATCATGTCTGTCTTTGTACAGATCCTAGTATGCAGTCGGTACCTAATAAAGGTCTGTTGAATTAATGGAACACATATAACAGTTTGGAGACACTGAAGCAGATTCGAGGTGTTTCGGTTACTATGGTGGCCTTAGAGCCATGCCAAACCCCATGACTTAAATCAGCGGCAGTATCCATTCTGCTCATGGGTCTGCCACTTGGACAGGTGCAGCCAGAACCACTGTGTCTGCTCCACTCAACTCGGGACTGAAAGACTCATTCACTCTTCACGTTTGGTGGTTGATGCTGGCTGTCAGCTGGGACCTCAGCTAGGACTGGGGCCAGGACACCTACATGAAGATTTTCCTCGTGGCTGCCTGGCTTCCTCACAGCATGGTGGCTGGGTTCCAAGGGCAAGTGTCCCAAGAGAGGTCCAGACAACAGCTGTGCCACCTTTAATAACTCAGCCTTGAAAGTTTCATAGAATAACTTCTGCCACAGGCATGGCCAATCAGATTCAAAGAGAGGAACATAGACCCCGCCTCTCAGTGAAGGCGTGTCACTGACACAGTATAAGAAAAGCATGTGTGATGGGGTCTGTTGGCACAACCATGTCTGAAAAATAGAATCTGCTGCACAGAGCTGTGCAGCAGTCCAGGAGAGAGATGCTGAAGACTTGAACCAGGTTAGAGGTGATGGAAAGGGGCCCGCTTGTTGTGTAACTTTAGAAGGATTGCTAAATGTCACTTTCCTTGTACCTGTAAAATGAGGAGGCCAAACAAGCTGATCTCTCAGATCCCTTCCAGCTCCAACAGTGAGCGATTCCTTAATGCTGCATAGTCACATTCCCCACCCACGAATGATTCCTCCATTTCCCCTCAATACCCATCTCCACCTCCCCCTCCTGTCTCTGTGGTGCCCTTGAGGCCAATGGTTACTCTACAGATAGCACCCTGGTCCATCCTACATATTTATGTCAGAATTTTAAAAGTGGAGGAGGACAGCCTTCATGGCAGGTGAGAGGATCCCCAGACTCATCAGTCTCCTGTTCCATCCTGCGGTGTGCCCGTCACTGGATGGTCTCCTGAAATAAGACACGTGGTCTGGAGTCCACCTGCAAGGAATCCATAATCTAACTGGGGAGAGGGAACTCACAGGCATGAAATATCATGAAAACAATCTGGCGTGACAGTGTAACTGATGATATGTGCAGGGGGTCCAGAGGAGGGGTGCTCTGAGTGGGCTGGGGCAGCCAGAGGGCTTTCTGGAAGGGTTTTCTCAGACTCAGAGGAAGGGAGTAAACATCTTCCTAATGCAAAATCCCGGGAAGGATCAGGTGCGGAGTCTTCCCACCAATCTACTTACTCCCAGGTGCCTGAGAACTGAATAGCCATCTGTCCTTTAGATTTAAGAATGGGGCTCAGCCTCCTGAGACACAAAAAGGGGCTCTCCAGAACTTAGTGAGTTGAAGCTCCAGGATTACTATATAGGAGTCACTGAGTATAAGGGAGACTAGGAGACTTTACTGTAGGGTGTCTTTGAGGGGCTGAAGAAATACTAAGGTGCAAACCATGCTTTGGTGCCACGCCGCCTGAGAAGCTGGCCTGGAAAGAGGTCCCAGGCTCTCTTGGCTGCTCAGGTCCAGCGGAGCTGGCTCTCTGTCCCTGTCCAAGGTGCTGAAAGCCCTTCTTGCCAAGCTCAGCAGGAAACCAGCGAGGGCGGCTCAGGTGATTAAGACTGGGGCTGTCCTTGGGACACAGTGAATTAGACAGTCACCCTAAACCATGAAAACGCTTTTGGAAGTGGACAGTAACTCCAGGAAGCAGCATGTGGTGAAGCAAGAGCTTGCTTTGCCACTCGGTGCTGAGAAGTCTGAGGTCTCACTTCCATATGTCCAAAATGTGCCTTCCCCTCCACCCCCACCCAAGTCCTCAAGAAAAAGATATGATTCCTCCCTCTGAACTTTACACTTGCAAGTCGTGGGCTTTCCTTTGGGGGTTTCTGTTGCTTTGGGAAATATTAGAGCCAGAAGGAAATACTTCTGTATTTTTAGATGAGAAAAAAGATTCAGAGCCCTGCAGACCCAGAGATCTCTAAATACAGAGGTGGCTACCTCAGCTGTCCAGAACTATGCCCTGCTCATTCTGCTAAATTCATCAGGCAGAGCTCAGGGTCCACTTCAGCCTGGGTGGGGGATGAGCATGTGGACCTTAACCCAACACTGACTCCATATCCTGCAGGTAGCTACCCCACCCTGTGGGTCACCGGCCAACATGAAGGGCCAGAAAAGAGAACTCAGGTCCACCAGGTCCTCCAGTCCATCATCTCCCCAAACTACTCACAAACAGTCACCCATCACCTTCCATGTGCCCCAAGCTATGTGGGACCCCTAGGGGAATATGAGGCATGCAATCCAGCCCCTGGCCTTAAAAGATTTGCAATAAGTTGGGAAGAAAATATGCTCACAAATGAATAGACAATAGTACAAGGGCCCAGTACAACTAGTAGGAGCCAGCAGAAAAGTGCCTGAATCCCAGATACCATGAGTGCTTTGACTTCAGAGTAGGAAGAGATCATTTTAAGGCTGGAAAGGGTGGAGTCTTTACAAAGGAGCAGGGTTTAGGGAGAATTTGGCTGAGTGAAGAGAGGTCAAGATACCTCCTCCCTGTCCCTCTGGAGAATAGCAGCCCAGTGTGGAGCCTTCCTGTTGGAAGATAAAACTGGTGAGGGTGTGAAGGCGGAAGCAGAGGCCAATTTTCGCGCAGGGGCCCAGACTGTCCAAGAAGAGAAGACTCTCCCCTGAAAAAGAAAGGTTTAGAGAGCTCCCCCTTCTGGATCCATGTGGCAGGACACCATCTAAATCGGGATCCTCTGAGCTGGGGTCTGCCAGTCCTTCAGCAGCCTAGGCTGGAGTTAGAAAACCAGAGAGCAGAATGGGGACCCCCAAGAAAGGTCAAGATTATCATCAGCAGCAAATATACCAGGAATATCTCACTTGCTGGTTGTTGGGAGTCAAGGGGCTTATAATCCAGTTGGGAAAGCAGGAAAAAGACCACACAATGACTGAAGTGACATCAGGGTTTCGGATCAGAGTCTCCATATCTCACAAATCAGTACAGGGATCTAAAGGCTTCCCCTCCTACCCTGGAGAGAGGGTTTGGAGAGAGGGTCTGGCCCTTCCCAGGACACCTGAGAGGCAGGGGATGGGTTTCTGCCCTGCCAGTCCCAGTGATGGTTGCTACAGAATTTCCAAGCCAGGCACACTTGGTGCTCAAAGCCCTGGTTCCCAAGAGACCCAGCGCCACAGCAACCACGACAGGAAACTGAGCCAGCCGGAGGGATTGAAAGAGAGAAGAGGGGGAGAGGAGGAGGGAAGGGGGGCAGGGCCTGTCAGACTGATCCCTGACAACTGTGGCCTTCTATGTAGGGCCCCCATGGCCTGAGACAGGAGCCCCCATGGTCAGCATTCAGGAGACCTCCACCTGACCCTAAAATCTCCTCATTTGCACTCTGGATCCCAGGAATGAAGGACAATTTCAAGTCCCCATGGATGTGAAACATTCCTATCCACACCAGTGTTTCTGATCTGAATTAGCTTTGGAGGGGCAGGATCAGATGAGGAAGCTGGGCAAGCAATGAGCCCCAGGACACACTGCCCAGGGGCACATACACATGTGTGTTTACACACACACACACACACATACAGACATGCACACTCACACATACATGTACACTCTCACACTCACCCATGCATACATACATATACACACTCACACATAACTTACACACACACACACTCACACACTCAGCCCACAGGCACAGAATCTGCTCAGGATGTGGTTCAGAAGGCAGGCTAACCCTCAAGACAGTCGAGGCCTGGAGACACCAGGAAGTCAGTGCACACTACCCAGGAGCTCCCACAGGCTGGCCAGCAGTCACCCATCATCCCAGGGCAAGGATATGGGGTTCTCAGGAGCCTTGCAGCCCCAGGACTTTGCTACCAGGCTGAGGACCAGGAGGCAGAAGAGTGTCCAGAGCAAGGGCCATCTGCCCTCAGTAGCCCACCTGTGGGACAGGGGTCCCTGCACTCCTTCCCACACCTCCCCAGCAGCTAGCTGCCTTATGGGGCTGTGTTGGACACCTGCATCTGCACCCAGTGTGGTCTGTGCAAAAGCAGGGAGATTTCTCAAGGGAAGGCACTGCTGTTCCTCTGGGGTGGGCTGGTCACAGAGTCATCATCAGGAACTTCAGGCTTATGTGAACACCATTTTAGGGTCCTAGAGGGCTAGGGTTGACCTACCATCTCAACGTGGCTTAGAGGCACTGTCCCTCACTCATCCTGGATCTCACTGTCTGTCTCTAGGCGTCTGAGCCCAGGCCTCTGCTCCTAGCTCTTCTCTTTGGCTCTCTGCTGCCCCCGTGTGGTTTCCTCAGTAATGGCAGGAGCTGCTTGATGACTCCACAGTACCAGCCAGGGGCCCCTTTCAGATGGGCAGCACCTTCCGCTGCCTGAGCCCTAAACACACCAGACCTTGCCCAAAGCCCCTCCCCAAACACCCAGCTCCGCCTTGCAATCTGGAAGCTGAGCAAACCTTTCTGGTCCCAACCTCCCAATACAGCATGAGTTATATCCTGAGCCGAAGAAGGCTGCTCCCCTCCCCTCTGCCCACTTCCCCCCTCCCTTCCCTCCTGTCCCCTGGCTCCCCACCCAGACCTTGCCAGCAGGCAGGAAGGAAGCTGCTCATAGTGGGGAGGGTGGGGCATTTCCAGCTCACACTGAACAACCCCGGGTTGGGCTATAAAGAGTCAGGGCCTTCCGCTCCCGTCACCCGGCACCCCCCACAGCCCCCACAGCTTTACACACACTGCTGGGGCCAAGGCCTCCCCTCCCCCCAGGTCAGGGCATCCTACCTCAAGCACTGCACAGCTCTGTGCTCTGGAGGGAGGGCTGGAGCAAGGTTTGCCACCCTCATAGGGAGCGGGAGGAGCCAGGGGCCTGGCTACTCACCCACAGAAGGGTCTGTCACCCTCACCAACCAGGGCCCATGGGGTTGGGGTCTAGAGCGGCCTCCTCAGTGACTGAAGACATAGTCACTGTCGGAGACCAAGAGGATGGGCTTTCAAAGATCCTCTCCAGAGCCCCTGCCAGCTTGAAATCCTGCCATTTAAAGTTCAGGTTCTCCTCTACCCACGGGTCTTCAAATCTGCAGGTCTTGAAGTTTTGGGGTTTTTTTGTTTTTGTTTACCAGAAATTACTCTTTAAAATGTAACTGTTGCCCGGCCAGTGTGGCTCAGTGGTTGAGCGTCGACCCATGCACCAAGAGGTCGCCGGTTCGATTCAGGGTCAGGGCACATGCCCAGGTTGTGGGCCCAATCCCCAGTGGGGGACATGTAGGAGGCAGCCAATCAATGTTCTCTCTCATCGATGTTTCTCTCTCCCTCTCCCTTCCTCTCTGTCTCTCTAATATCTATATAAAAAAAAAAAAAAAAAAAACATTTTTTAATGTAGTTGCTAATAAGAGCAGTCGGCCACTGGGATGCAGAAGCCTAACTCCCTAGCAAGGATGGCTGATAGAGAGCAAGGCAGACAGAGAACTGGACAGGGCCCTGCGGAAGGGAGAGAAAGCCCATCCCAGAGGTGGAAGAATCAAAAACTATCAGGAATACCACAGTCCCCTGATGGCAGTTAGGACACATGCAGCTCTGTGGCCACAGCCCCAGGACAAGTGGGAGGAGGAAAAGTCCCTGTGGTGATGGCGTCCACCTCCAACTCTCTGTCTCTACTTTGGTTTTCTCCTCTGCTTCCTAAAACCTGGGCTGTGGCTCCCTCTGCCCAGATCAACACCAATTCAGGCCTAACTGGCCCCTGCCATCAGTGTGGCTGTGCTGAACTGTCCCCAACCTCCCTGTGGCCAGAAAATGTCCCCTCTTGGAACCATCACCTTCACCAGACTGACCCCTTCTTTCTGGCCACATAGACCTGTCCAGCCTCAGCCGACTCCCTTCTCTGGGGCCGGTCCCCACTGCCTCCAGAACACGTTTGCAGTGAAGCAAGCCAACGTTCACGAAGCACCTTCTCAGTGCAGGGTCCTGGGACCTGGCAGGATCCCAACGGAGCACCTGTTCTTCCAGAGTACACACGCGTGTGCACACATTCACTCGGGAGAGAACTCTCAGACACAGAGCACACTGCCCCTGAACCACCCAGGAGGAACCGGGCGAGTGAGGCTCTGTGGCCTGGGGAGCATGGAGAAGGGGTGCTGAGCAAGGCCTCCCAGAGGAAGCAGACTGGGGTAAAGCCTCTGAAAGGTGGCAGGGCAGCAGGGAAAGCCTCTGGAGCAGGATGCAGGTCTGGCATCTTTGACAGGAGAGCGGGAAGGAGGAGGATCAGGTGGGCAGAGCCTCAGACCACGCGAGCTCTGAGAAGTGCTCCGCCAGGCCGACGGGACTCTGCAGAAAGACTGCCGCAGAGGAGTCCTAGTCGGGCAGGCACGGTGAGCCCATGTGCCTCCCCGGGCTCAGTGACTGCAGCTTCCGGGGAAGCGCGTGGCCTTGGGCTGCACGCTGGGCAGATTCTGATGGCATTGCCGCAGGGAGCTGTCTGCCACTGGCACCTCTGGCAGCAGGTTCTCTCTTGAAGGGAGATCTGGGCAGGACATGTCCAGAGCTGCCAAGGCTGAGCCATGAGGAAGAGGAAGAAAGATGCCCTTTAGTCAGAGGGCGAAGGGAGAGGTCAGTATAGGCAAGGGCCCAGAGGCAGGAAACACAAGGACTCTGGGAATCCATAAGGAAGCCCATTTGTCTAAAACAGTGTGTGAGCAGTACACTTGGAAAAGTAAGGGCCAGGCCAATGTGTTGGGGTGGCCTTGGCCTTGGATTGAAGATTTTAGGGTGAGACAAAGCATGGGTTAACCCCTGCTTTTGAGATGACTCTGACATCAAGATGGAGCACAGAGGGGAGGGGAGCCCCGGAGTCAGGAGACCACAGGAGAGGCAGTGGTCAGTGGTGCAGGCAAGAGGTGAGGAGGACCTCAGCATCCGAGGCCTGTCATCACCTTGTCCCTGAGGAGGCCAGCCACAGTTCCATTAACTGCAATCTGAGAAAAGGCATGCACACTTAGATGGTGGCTGAATAGGAACCAGAAATGGGGTCTGTTGCCTCAGCCATCGGGGTTGAAAATGTCTGAGAGGTGAGGCCTCGATGCCATCTCCTGCCTCAAGGGAAAGGGGGGTGAATGGGGAGGGGCCTCAGGCTCCTGGGCCAGGGAGCTAGGAGGCCAGGTCTGGACTGAGCACAGACCCGGTGGTTCTGCCTCTCACATGCCCCTGTGCTGAGAGACGGGCAGGAGAGCTCTCCAGGAGGCCAGGAGCTCAGGTTTGCCCATGTTTACAAGTCCCCTCACCCTCCTCCCTCCAAACTGGCAGACCCTATCTTCTTGGTGTGACCCCAGAGCTCACAGCACGGCCCATTCCTTCCGGCTGATCTGCCAGCCGCCCCCCACCCAGGCCCACCCCAATCTTATCCTCCACTGCTTTGCAAAGGAGTCCAGCCAACACAAATCCACATGTTTGTTTGTCTGCCTGTCTGCCCCTCCTAGTCTCTTGCCTGTCCCGTCTCTCAACTTCCGTTTCTTTCTTGAAGTTTCTCTTAGCCTCTGTGGTCTCAAATCCACAAGGCTTGGACCCTTGTAGATCCGGATGCCCCAGCTCATGGCCTTTCTTTAGCCCCCAGATGGCTTAGAACTACAAACCCCAGCATGCACTACTCTCTGAGGTGTCTCAAGAGTGCTAGTGTGCACCGTCTGCATTCTGGGGATTGTAGTTTCCCTATCCCCATTCTCTTGCTAGAGCTCTAAGCTCTCCCCAGTGGGCAGTCCCTGTCTCGGCCCTGACTTCTGGGTCTATCTGCTGACCTACCACCCCCAGGGAAGCATACGTCACTAGATGACAGGGTGGGGGGTGGAGGCCCTGGATGGCAGCTTCCTGCAATTTTGTGTCCCCCACTTGAGTCACAGGGGGTGGGGGGTTCCAGGAAATTGGGGCTGGGAGGGGAAGGGATGCCCTAATGCCAGACTCAAGGACAAAAGGTCACAGCATCCCTGCTGGGCCTATATCCCTAAGAACCCAAAAGGACTCAAAGGCTGGGTCAGAGGCACTTTAGGTATAGGGAGAGTGATAAAGGGGGAGGGGGCTAAAGGTCCCTGTGGTCACTAAGAGTTGAGACTCATTCCTTGTTACTGACACAGTACTCACCTTCTGCAGGACCCTTCAGGGCATGGCCAGCAAAGGCCAGGTGGCAGGCCTCCCATGGTCAGACACCACAGAATGGCCCTTCTGACCCTCTGGTTGTCACCCTGTCATTCCCCTGCCCCCGTACCCCAGTTCCTGCACTCCAGCCCCCGAACACTGCTGGACACCTGGGTTCCCACTTATCAGCCCTAGTCCTTGGAGCGGAACCCAGGCGTCCGCTCCCCACCCTGTGGGCCGGCGGGCATGGAGCCGACTCTTTAGAGCCTCCCAGCTGCCTTGTTCCTGTCCCATTGTGTGTGGGACAGGGGCGGGGCAAGGGCCAGCACCGGAGAGCCCCCTCCCCTTCCTAAGGAAAAGGCCGGGCTCTGCTCGGAGCGGCAGAGCTGAAGCGAGGTCGACATGGGCAACTTGAAGAGCGTGGGCCAGGAGCCTGGGCCACCCTGCGGCCTGGGGCTGGGGCTGGGCCTCAGCCTGTGCGGCAAGCAAGGCCCAGCCTCCCCCTCCCCGGCGTCTGAGCCCAGCTGGACACCAGCGCCCGCACCCCAGTCTGCGCCAGACCCCAGGTGAGGGCCACACAGCTAGGAGCAGGTGACAGGAGGGCGGGTGTCAAGGCCTGAACCCCGGGGACCTAGAAGTCTGGAGGCTGCAACCCAGCCAGGGGGGCCAGGTCACCAACACAAAGGCGCTGTCAGTGTGGACAGAACATAACTGTCAGGGATAGGGGCTCACACAGGAGGCCAGGATCAGGGCCAGCAGGCCACAGGTGGAAGTCGGAGGTAAGGGTGCCAGCTTACCAGGTTTGAGCGCTGCTCTGCCGCCAAGAGCTGTTTGTCTTTGAGCAAGTTACTTAACCTCTCTGAGCCTTTGTTTATGTAAAATAGGGATATAGCATACTTACTCTGTGGGGTTATAAGTTTCTAGCTCACGACAAGCCTTCCACAAGCAGCGATGATTATTTAACAGAAGGAAGTTGCGGGCGGACAGTTACAGGAGAGGGAGAAGACAGGTCTCGTGGAAAGGGGAGAGCTGGGGCACAGGTCCTTGGGTTGGGAGGCTGAGAAGACAGAGCCAACAGGTCTTTTTCGCCTGCTCCAGGCCCTTCCTCTCAGTGGCCATCAACCCCAAAGGGGCCTCCTGGAGCAGAGGCCGCGGAGAGAGGAAAGCAGAGGCCAGGTGGGGTGCCCGGGCAGGCAGACCGCTGAGGCCGCAGGCAGCTCTGCGGGAAGGTCTGTGCACAGGCGCACCCGAGGCCCAGGCCCTCCCTTCCTCCCAGAGGCTGGCCCGGCGGCTCTGGGAGGAAGTGATAAGGCCTCCGAGGCTTCCCTTCACACGACGGCTACTGTCAGGAGGGGTGTGAGTGAGCAGGGAAATCTGGGCCGAGAGTCCTTGCTGGACACAGCCCTCTACCCTCTCAAGATAGGGCTCATCACTACCTCGGGGGGTCGCACACCCTGTGTCCAGAAGAGGCAAGGTGGGCCTAGCAAGGGGATGAGGACCCAGCCTTGGGCCACGGGCTCGGGGGCTCAGCACGGCAACCCCAGTAGCCCCAAGTCAGGGGCCTGCGTGTGGACAGGACCAGCTCCTAACTCCTCGGAGCCTCAGGTCCCTCATCTGAGAATGGGCTGCACCTACCGCCTGCCTGCTGGGGCTGTTGGGAGGGAGACGGGGTAAGAAGCATGCGGTAGGCGAGCAACAAACCAACAGGGTTTTCGGTGCCGTCGGCAGGGTCTCTGGGGTACATCCAAAGGAAAACACTCCACCTGCTCCCAACAGCCCCCCACTCACCCGGCCCCCAGAGGGGCCCAAGTTCCCTCGTGTGAAGAACTGGGAAGTGGGAAGCATCACCTACGACACCCTGAGTGCCCAGGCACAGAAGGTAAGGGGGAGCCCCCGACTCCGAGTCGGGGTCAGGAGGGCTGAGGCCTGGCCCCTCCTAAACTGGCCAGGAGACCAGACTGGAAAGACCCAGAGGAGCTAAGGGACAAGCAGGGGACTTTGGTGACTCAGCGTCCAGCCCTTGCCCCGAGTCCTGCCCTCACCTGGCCCGACCTCACCCCTATTTCCAGTCTCAGGCCTGACCCTGAACCCACACCTCTCCAGACTCAAGCTCCCTCTGCGCCCCCCTCCCTGGTCCCCGCACCCTGACCTGGTTCTGCCCCATGTGCTCCCTGCTCTCCCCACCTCTGCTCCCTATCCTAACCCAGGACGGGCCCTGCACCCCGCAACGCTGCCTGGGCTCCCTGGTATTTCCACGGAAACTGCAGAGCCGGCCCCCCCAGAGCCCTCCACCCCCGGAGCAGCTACTGAGCCAGGCCAGGGACTTCATCAACCAGTACTACAGCTCCATTAAGAGGTGTGACCCTGACCTGACACCCACAGCCACCCGTCCTTCCCCAGGGTCCACTCCCATCCACATCCTGATACCACCCACACGGACCTGGGGCCTGAGCTCGGTGCCCATGAGCTGCGCCCCAAAGACCAACATGGCCTTGGGGGCCCTCCCCACCCCACTAGACTTCCTTCTGCTCCCCTCTCCTCTGCAGGGGCGGCTCCCAGGCCCACGAGCAGCGGCTTCAGGAGGTGGAGGCCGAGGTGGCGGCCACAGGCACCTACCAGCTTCGGGAGAGCGAGCTGGTGTTCGGGGCCAAGCAGGCTTGGCGCAATGCCCCACGCTGCGTGGGCCGGATCCAGTGGGGGAAGCTGCAGGTGTGGCTGGCTAGCAAGCACCCAGGTTGGGGACTGAGGGGCACAAAAGAGGAGAGGAGGGGTGCAGGCAGCTTCTGATGCTTCCCTGGGGGGAGGGTCCCATTCCCTTTGAGACTGGAACCCCCGGGAGCCTGGCCCGGTTAAGCCCACAGCAGAGCTATAGCAGAGAAACACCCAGGCTCGCCGGTGGGTGAGGATAGCTGAGCAGTGACCCGGGGTATTGTCAGAGCTACAGCAGCGGCCTTCTGGAAAAGCCCCTGACTTCTTCCATGCGGGCCTCACTTGCCCAGCCCAGACCCCTCACCCCAAACACACTGCTGCCTTCCAGCCCCCCAGTCCTCAGCCCACACCCTCCGTCAGAGCCAGCCTGGGCCACTGAAACAGCCCACGGCACTCGGAGAAGCAAGCTGGCCCACGGGGGAGCTGAACCCGTGACCTTGGCCTCCTGACTCTAACTGACCACCAAGGAATGTGGAATAAAGCCACATGTTTGGTCAATCCCAAAGGAGTCTCGAGTGGAATGAGAACAGTCCCGTCGGACACTTGCACAGCCCTTTGAGCTGTTCAAAGCTCCGGCTCAATTTTGCGCCCATCAAATTTGCTTCCAGATTCGACCCCACTCACTGCTATATTCCTCCTTAGTCCAGGGCCAGCCCCGGCCACCTCCTGCCCCGTCACCGACACAAGCCTCCTCCGCCCTCAGGCAGGAAGGGACCTCCCAGCCTCCTGCTGGGGCCTCCACTCAGTCTCTCACATGGCTCTTCCTAGCATCAGAATGCCAGGATGGGCAGAGTCCCCAGAGGCCAGCTGGTGCAGCCACTCTCCCTTCCCATCACCACTGTGCTCAAGGAGAGCCGGGTGACTGGTGGGGAACTCACCACCCACACCTCTAGGTGGCCTCCCCATCTTTTAGTACCCCTTCCCAACATCAGTTCAGAAGCGACTGGGTCGTGCTCTGTACCAGGTACCGAGTCTGCTTCTGTAGGGATGGAGATAAGGAGCAGGCCAGGCTGTCTAGGGGTGTGGAGTGCAGGGCAGGAAGGGGTCAGTGTGGCTGCAAATGGCCAGGGAGGTTCCCCAGAGGCTGCAGATGGGGTCCATACTCCCTCTCCTGCCTCCAAACCTTCTCCTGGGGCTGGCTTCGAGACTCGGTCTCCCTCCTGTCCCCCCCACCCCACTCCACCCCACCCGCCTCCCTGGCTCAGGTGTTTGATGCCCGGGATTGCAGCTCTGCGCAGGAGATGTTCACCTACATCTGTAGCCACATCAAGTACGCCACCAACCGGGGCAACCTGCGGTGAGTGCCCCGAACCCACCAGACCCACGCCACCCCCAGGCGGCAGAGAAGCTGGGGCTCTGACCAGCTCTCTCCCGCGTTAGCTCTGCCATCACAGTGTTCCCCCAGCGCGTCCCGGGCCGCGGAGACTTCCGAATCTGGAACAGCCAACTGGTGCGCTATGCCGGCTACAGGCAGCAGGACGGCTCCGTGCGGGGGGACCCAGCCAACGTGGAGATCACCGAGGTGGGCACAGAGAGGCAGAGAAGGGAGAAGCCATCCAGTGAGGGCTCCCGGGTGAGGCGCGGGGAGGAAGGTGGTCATAGAGGGGTCAGTGAAGCAGGGAGAGGGGACCTCGCTGAAATGAAGGATGAGTGATGCCAAAGAAGGGGCCCCTGGGTGGGCAGGGAGATCCACTGAGGGTCCCTGGGCTGAAGGATGGGCGCTGGCTAATGAAGGGCTCCCACAGCTCTGCGTCCAGCATGGCTGGACCCCAGGCAACGGCCGCTTCGACGTGCTGCCCCTGCTGCTCCAGGCCCCAGATGAGCCCCCAGAACTCTTCACTCTGCCCCCCGAGCTCGTCCTCGAGGTGCCTCTGGAGCACCCCACGTGAGCACAAGAGGGACTGGGTCAGGTGGGGGGGAGGGCTGCAAGAGGGTAGCCAGGCAGGCAAGGCTCCACAGGGGGCCTGACCCCACGCCTGTCGTCCCCAGGCTGGAGTGGTTTGCGGCCCTGGGCCTGCGCTGGTACGCCCTCCCAGCCGTGTCCAACATGCTGCTGGAGATTGGGGGCCTGGAGTTCCCTGCGGCCCCTTTCAGCGGCTGGTACATGAGCACGGAGATCGGCATGCGGAACCTGTGTGACCCACACCGCTACAACATCCTGGAGGTGAGCGCCGGCTGCGGGAGGGTCGCGAACAGATCCACAGAACGTCAGCAAAGGGGGAAGCTGAGCGCGCTGGGGCGGAGTGCCTCCTGAGCTAGAGCGCGGAGGTGCGCCCTGGAGGCCCCAGGGCTGTGCGCGCGCGCGCAGGGACGCAGCGACCCTTGGACAGCGCGGGTTTGAACTGCGACTGGGTCAGTGAGGGAAACCCGCGTATCTGTGGACCCGCGCTGTTCAAACCCCCGTTGTTCAAGGGTCAACTGTGTGTAGTTATTTTCCGGCAAGAGGGTCTATCTAGTTCTACAGCTTTCATCAGATTCTCAAAACGGACCTTAAGCCAAAAAATGTTAAGATCCGGTTTAGAGATGAGACATTAAAGCTGAAGGCTGAGAAGTGACTGGCCCAGGGCCCCTCTGCTGTGTGGTGCCTCTGCAAGGGAGAACTTGAACCAGCCCCAAACTAGGCAGCCAGGCCCCACAATGACCACCCACCCACTCTAACCCTTCCTTCCATTCGAGAGTTTGAGACAAAGATGCTTTCGGACAACTCCCCGCCACCCTGTCCCTACCAATGCCATGTGCCTCTGCTCCCAGGATGTGGCCGTCTGCATGGACCTGGACACCCGGACAACCTCGTCCCTGTGGAAGGACAAGGCAGCGGTGGAAATCAACTTGGCTGTTCTGCACAGTTACCAGGTGCACAGGACCAGACTGGCCAGGAGAGCAAGGGCCAGGGCCAGGGCTGGAAGAGAGGGAAGCACTTAGAAACTGGGACAGGAGTTGGGAACAGCGGGAAGGAGTTCCACAGTCCAAGTGTCCTGGGGTGCATAGGGCCTGCATTTCGGGGACACAGTACATACTATTCCAAGTCCTGCGACATGGGGGCCTGTGTGTGCCGGGAGCTTAGCTAACTAGTACAAGCTTAGTAATTCTGGCCCGGGGCACCTTGGGGATTGAAGTTTGGGGGACCCACTGGATTCTGGACGCTCTCATTCCAGAGAGCATGCTGAGCACTGTGGGCTGGGGAAGCTAGTAACTGCTGTGTACCTCTGCAGGGTCTGAGCAGTTTAGGGTAGTGGGTTTGACGGGGGCGGAGCTGCTAGTGTACACTGAGCTTCGAGCAAGACCATGCATGCTGCAGGCAGGGGTCACATGTGGCTGGGGAGAACACTGTATATGTTAGGTTTGGGATGACCTAGGGCACACTAGGGTTTGGGGTGACAAGTGGTGGGGCCTGTAGGCTGAGTCGAAGCCCATCCCCTCCCTCCCTACCCCACCCCAGCTGGCCAAAGTGACCATTGTGGACCACCACGCTGCCACCTCCTCCTTCATGAAGCACCTGGAGAACGAGCAGAAGGCGAGGGGGGGCTGCCCTGCCGACTGGGCCTGGATCGTGCCCCCCATCTCGGGCAGCCTCACCCCTGTCTTCCATCAGGAGATGGTCAACTATTTCCTGACCCCTGCCTTCCGCTATCAGGTGCCCATGCCCCTGGCTTTGCCCTCCACACTAAGCAGCTCCCAGGGGCCTCCAAACTTCTATTTTCTTGACTCACTTTCCCCTCCAACCCCCTGTAGCCAGACCCCTGGAAGGGGAGTGCAGCCAAGGGCGCCGGCATCACCAGGAAGAAGACCTTTAAGGAAGTGGCCAAGTAGGTGCCCCAGGACTGCTGCCCTTCACCACCACCACCACCACCCACCCCCGCCCCCGCCGGGACCAGCCCCAGTGGTGGTCTGGGCACCACCCCGCCACACCCACCACTCAGTGCCCCAAGACCTTGCTTGGACCGTGCACTTGGGGGAGGCCCTGGCTCTGTGTGCCTGGGATCCCCTCACCCCACCCTCGCCCGCAGTGCAGTGAAGATCTCTGCCTCCCTCATGGGCACTGTGATGGCCAAGCGCGTGAAGGCGACAATCCTGTACGGCTCTGAGACCGGCCGGGCGCAGAGCTACGCACAGCAGCTGGGGAGGCTTTTCCGGAAGGCTTTTGACCCCAGGGTAGGACTGAGCCCAGAGAATCGGGGATCTGGAAAGGTGTGGGGAGGGGTCCACCTGAACCTCCAGATGTGACCTGGAGGAGACAAGAGGGTCACAAGTCAAGGCCCACAAGATCTCGGGGATCCACAGGGAGTCAGGGACCGAGTTGGAGCCTGAGTCTTGCCCTCCCGGAGAGGGCCAGAGTGAGAAGGACCAGGCGGTAAGGACATCTGTCTTCTCACCCACAGGTCTTGTGCATGGATGAGTATGACGTGGTGTCCCTTGAGCATGAGACTCTGGTGTTGGTGGTGACCAGCACATTTGGGAATGGCGATCCCCCAGAGAATGGAGAGGTGAGGCCTGAAGGAAAGGGACCACTGGGCGTGAGGGGAGAGTTAACTCCAGAGCTGCTGGGCAGGATCGCGCCCCATGATGGACAGGGGACATGCATGAGAGTCCCCCAGAGTGCCACCTACACGGGCCACACTCCAGGCCCACCCATGAGCTGTCCCCCCTCACACACACACACACATACACTGTTTAACTGTGTTCCCAAGTTATTTCCATTCTCAGTGCAAGTGTTTAACACGCTCTGGGACACTGACAAATGAGAAAAACAGGAATACTCCACTTAACACGCAATTTCAGCTTTTTCTTCTCATCGGAAGAAAAGAGCCCTGCTCAGATGTCAGCAGAGATTAGTAACTTCATTTTCTGAACAAATCCTAAAAGAAACAAACAAACCTGAGTACCACCACTCAGCCTTCATGGCTGACCATTATCTTTCAAGCTTCTCCATCTCCATTCATGTCTGGTGCCCGCCTGTGTCCGGCCCCTCGGTGATAAATGCCTCTTGGCACCTAAAGCAGAATGCTGCCCACTTTAGCCCTTTCAGAGAAAAGTAGAATCACTAACTTTTGTTTAGTATAAAAGTATTTACACCCAGGTGACCCACAGCACTACCAGGACCTAGAACATTTCCATCACCCTAGAAAGCTCCTTTGTCAATTCCCTCCATCACCGCCTTTCCCGGTCAATCTCCCCACCAGAAACGGCCACCGTTCTGACTCGTCACCTGGGTTAGTTCCACTCACTCTGGGAAAGCATAGAAAGGGGACCGTATGGTATTCTGGCTTCTCTCATGCAGCCTGTTTTCGGGTCACCTCGAGGTTGGGTGAGTCAGTCGTGGGTTCCTGTCCACGGCCGAGCAGCCGCACTGTGGATGCACCCAGTGCATTTCTCCTGTGGACAGACGTGTGGGCCGGCTCCAGTGTTTGGCTGTTGTGAATGAAGCTGTTCTGAACATTCTCGTGCCAGACTTTTGTGGGCTTATGTTTTCATTCCTCTTAGAAAAGTACCTAGAAGTGGAGTTGCTGGGCCATCGGGTAGATGTACGTTTAATCGTTTTTTTTAATGGAACGAATGGAAATGCCAAACAGCTGAGTGGATTGAACTGCCCCTTTAAGTTCTGTGCACTTCAATGTATGTAGTTTACCTGAAATTTTTAAAAAAAGAATGGTGCCAACCTAGGAATATACCCCACAGAAAATGGGGGGGGTATTCACTAAAGGCACGAACAAGAATATTCATAACAGCAAAACAGCTCAAATCACTGTCAGCGGCAGCCTGGATAAACAGACTGTGGTATATTCCAACACGACAGAGTATGAGAGGGACCGACCACAACCACACACCGATATACATGAGACTCCAAACACAGCAGAGTGAAAGAAGCCAGACACAGAAGGATGCGCACAGAAAGAGTCACTCTGTATAAACTTCACAAAGAGGCAAAACGACTGTGCGCTGTTTCTTTGTTTGTTTTTTAATCCTCACCCCAGGACATTTTTGCATTTATCTTCAGATAGAGCGGGAGGGAGAGAGGGAGGAAGAGAGAGAGAGAAACATCAATGTGAGAGAGACACATTGACTGGCTGTCACCCACACGACCCCAACCAAGGCCGGGGACAAACTGCAACCGAGGTACGTGCCTTTAGCGGGAACCGAACCCGGGACTCTCTGGTCCGCGGGCCGACGCTCCAACCGCTGAGCCAAACCGGCTAGGGCTGACTGTGCGCTGTTTTGACCAGGAGAGCACTTGGTCCCCTTGGGTTGGGTTGGTGACTGGGAGGGGGCACGAAAGTGACATCTGGGCTGCTGGTGGTTTTTCTTGCTGGGATGCTGATTACACAAGTCTGTCCGGTTTGTGGAAACCTGGCAAGCTGTATGTGTATGACGTGTGTGCTTTTTTTGCCTGTACATGGCGCTTCGACAAAACGTTCAGAAAATAAGGTGGGACAGGCTAGTTCCGGTGAATCTGGAAGACCCCCCTGCCGAAATATATCAACAGTTAACGCTAGATGTGATGGCCTGGCCACGTTTTCTCTCCTGTGGAGGCTGTTCCGTGTCGTGCTAAGCTGTTTTCGTGGCACCACGTAAGGTGGCCCAGCCTTCTGAAGGTGTCAGCGCCAGCAGGGATCAGGGCGCTGCAGGCAGACCGAGTGCTGTCTCCAAACATTAGGACTGATGACACCCAGTGTTAGCAGGAGTGAGGGAGCAGTCCCCTGCCCTGATGCTGGGAGCACCACCTGACTACTCAGTCCTCTTTTAAGGACCACCCCACTGAACTATGCAAAAGAGGAAGCAGGTGTATATGAGTGTCTGAGCCTTGGTCATAGACCCCCCCGATGTCCTTGGCCAGGCAGGAGGCTCATACACGAGACATACACATCGTGGGAGACTGGGTAGCCATTCAGTCTTGGCGTGCTGACCTGGAGGGAGGTCCATGCCAGGCTGGTGATAAGAAGCAGGTAAATACAGTTTAGTCTCATATTCACTTTATTTATTTATTTTTCCTTATTGATTTTAGAGAGAGAGGAAGGGAGAGGGAGAGAGAGATAGGAACATCGATGAGAGAGAACATCAATTGGCCGCCTCCTGCATGCCCCCCACTGGGGATGGGGCCCACAACCTGGGCACGTGCCCTGACTGGGAATCAAACCAGCGACCTCTTGGTGCATGGGTCGATGCTCAACCACTGAGCCACACCGGTCGGGCCTCATATTCACTTTAAAAACAAAAACTACACATGTAGACGTGTGTGTAAGGACAGTGGGACAGGGCTAGAGTCCAACGCCTGCCAAGTGTGCACGAGCCGGAGGGGTGAGGCTGGAGGGAAGACCCGGGCAGATCTTCTCTTTTATTACTTTACCTGCTCCTGGAATGTTTTCAAAAAGCATTTGAAAATTTCAGAACAAATGAAAATGACAAGTTACCGATAATAGCAAGGTCCAGCCCGCTGCAGCGCTAACCTTCTACGTGCCTTGAACTAAAGCAGAGCTAACCGTGGTGCCAACATTTCCCCACAGAGTTTCGCAGCGGCCCTGATGGAGATGTCCGGCCCCTACAACAGCTCCCCTCGGCCCGAGCAGCACAAGTGAGTGCGGGGAGCCCTGGGGCGGGGTGGCGAGGCTCGGGGAGACAGAAAAGGAAAGGAAAGGAGGTCTGAAGACTCCCCACTCTGTGCCTCCAACAGCTGGAGCCCCCCTCCCAGCCCACACTGCCCTCCTTCCTGGGACCCGCCCACATGCAGCCCGGGACTCTGAGAGGCCCTTCCACCCTTGAGAGAGGGGACGGGAGTCAGAGCAGAGCCCAGAGGCCCGGAGACCCCTGGGACGCTGTCCCTTTGCCTCCATCCCACGACAGCTCCAGAGAGCAAAGCCCAGCCCAGGGGCAGGGCCTTTTCTGTCCTCAAAGTAGAGACCCTGAAGCTGTCCCCTGGCCTGTGCCATGTCTCCATCCCCTGTGTCACTCTTGTCTTTGTCCTCTCTTGCCAGGAGTTACAAAATGCGCTTCAACAGTGTCTCCTGCTCAGACCCGCTGGTGTCCTCCTGGCGGCGGAAGAGGAAGGAGTCCAGCAACACCGACAGCGCGGGGGCACTGGGGACCCTCAGGTCTGGGGGCCTCAGAGAGGGGAGGCGTGTGGGAGGGCAAGCTCCCTGGGCACAAGGGCTGGACGCGGGTGGGCTCCCGTGACGGCTCCCTGCCCCCCAGGTTCTGTGTGTTCGGGCTGGGCTCCCGGGCGTACCCCCACTTCTGCGCCTTCGCTCGAGCGGTGGACACACGGCTGGAAGAGCTGGGTGGGGAGCGGCTCCTGCAGCTGGGCCAGGGCGACGAGCTGTGCGGCCAGGAGGAGGCCTTCCGCAGCTGGGCCCAGGCCACCTTCCAGGTGAGCCCCGGGGCCTGTCCCAACATCTGACCCACCGCCGCTCCAGCCCCCATTCTCACTCCAGCCTGGACACCCCCCCCACGAAGACCTTCAGTGCTGACACTAGAGCCTCACTGCCTCGATTCTCTTTGGTTTTCTGGTCCCTTCCAGTCCCTTCCAAAGTCCAACCTCATGTCGGCTCAGTCCTGAGTAGTGGACGACATGGCCCTAACAGCACGGGAGGGACCTGGCCCGGGCAAAAGAGAGCAGACAGGCCCTGGCAGGTGGGGGCCTGAGTGGGTGCACAAAGGGAGGGGATGAGGGTGGCCAGGGTGGAGGGAGAGGGGAAGGATCCAGAGAGGGCTAGACAGAGGCGAGAGCTGCAGCTGAGGCCAGCACAGAAACTCTGGAAATCCCAGGCCCAAGAGACTGGGGCAGTGTCAGGGGGTGGGTCCCAGGGCGTGGGTCCCAGGGGGTGGGCCCCAGGGGGTGGGTCCCAGGGCTGACTTCCTAAGCCAGGCTCCCTGCGGAGGCAGCTCTACTTGGTCTGGGGATCATGCCTGGACCTGAAGGGGGCTTGTCCTCCCAGTCCTGAGTGTTCTGGGCAGTGCCAGCCCTGCTGGGGTCCCCGAGCTGGAGCTCAGCAGGTGTGGGCTGATGGAGAGGAGGTGGGCTGGGGAGGGGGAGGCCACCTGGCACAGATGGAGGGCTTGCTGGGGAGAAGATCAAGCTGGAGGACAGGCTCAGACTGGAGCAGGGAGGCATGGAAAACAAGACTAAAGAATCCAGACACAGGGAAGCGGCTGGCAGTCAGGAATGGGACAAGTGCAGGAAGGGCACAACGTGAAGTTTCGGGACCTCGTCTAGAGGCACAGGGTCAGCTGGAAGAGCAACCAGCTGGAAGCAGGAAGGCTCTGAGCTAGCTCGGGTGGTAGCAGTGGGGGAAGGAAGGAAGGGAGGGGGCCAAGGAAGGAAGGAAGAGATATAAGACTTCACACACACAAAAGAAAGATTAACAGGACTGGTGATGTGGGGTGGGAAGAGAGGGAGTAAACCCAGCTGGATGAGCCCGAGGTTGCCAGCCTTGGGGGACTGGCCACGTGGTTTGCAAAGACTTCTGCCTGAGCAGAAACAAATGAAATACGTCCCCTCCCAGAGCCAGGCCCCAGAGGCCCCCCAGCCCCGGTGCACGGTGCAGGAAAGGGCAGACCTGCCTGAGACCCCTCCACGGCCCTACTCCAGGAGCTCTTAACAGCTTTACCTAAAGTATCTATTTCATCTTCACCGGGACCTAAGGAGGTATAAAGACAGGGAAACTGAGGCAGTTTACTGTAAGGGTTGGAGCAGAATTTGAACGCAGGTCTGAACGCATAGAATAGCAGACGCATTCACTGCGTGCTACCATGCCCCAAGCACTGTGCTCCTTGGGTCATGAGACTACCAGTCTCCCGATGAAGTAACTAGTGGCTGTGACTGAAATCTGTGCAAAGGGTTAGCGAGCACGGCGGCCAAGGCAGGACACGGGCTGAAGAGCGAGGGGCCACAGCCTCAGCCTGTCTCAGTCCCGTTCTCCCTCCTGCCTCCACGGCAGCCAACCACAGAGGCTACAGCCGTCTGTGAGCCTCAGATGGTGCCTCCCACTCCCGGGCCCCTCTGCTCCCGCGGTCCCTGAGGTGGCAACTGAGGACCCAACGGGCCAGCTCCCCTCCCAAATCAGCACTCTTGAGTTCCCCAGCCCTGACCACCTTGCCCCCTCAGGCCTCCTGTGAGACCTTCTGCGTGGGAGAAGATGCCAAGGCTGCTGCCCGGGACATATTCAGTCCCAAGCGGAGCTGGAAGCGCCAGAGGTACCGGCTGAGTGCCCAGGCCGAGGGCCTCCAGCTGCTGCCAGGTGCGCCCTGACCTCCCCCGGAGTCCGCTGGCCCTCTGGACTCTCCAGGGTCCCAGAACCAGCTCTCAGGCTCCATCTCACTTGCCCACCCCCAGGCCTGATTCACGTGCACAGGAGGAAGATGTTCCAGGCCACAGTCCTCTCCGTGGAAAACCTGCAGAGCAGCAAGTCCACGTGAGGAAGACACCCCACACCCGTCCCAGCCCCTCCTTCCCAGCCCTGCACCCGCCTCCCACCCCTGAAACTGTCCCCTCTCCTCACCCCCAGCCGGGCCACGATCCTGGTGCGCTTGGACACTGGAGGCCAGGAGGGGCTCCAGTACCAGCCAGGGGACCACATAGGCGTCTGCCCGCCCAACCGGCCCGGCCTTGTGGACGCGTTGCTGAGCCGCGTGGAGGACCCGCCACCCCCAGGCGAGCCTGTGGCAGTGGAGCAGCTGGAGAAGGGCAGCCCTGGTGAGGGCCGTGGCCCGAGGCATGACATTGAGAGCTTGCCCATCCCCGTGGCCCCAGGGTCCCCTGGGTTCGGGACCTGGCAGAGGGTCGCCACCTCTGCTGGGCTGGACAGTCCACACACCACAAAGGTGTCTCCTTCCTCTGGATTCCTCCCAAAGGCTCCCCCGGCCACCCAGCCTGCTCTGTGGCTGTCATGGGGTCCACCTTCTGCTGCACCAGAGACTGGGGTTAAAATAAGTGGAGTGGGGGGGAAGGAGAGGAGCCCAGACCACCTCAGTCCAGTCAGGGGGGCTGTCCAGGCAGGCCCAACACCGCTGTTGGAGGGCCAGGTCATTGCCCCAGCAATGCAGGTCTGGCTTGGCCCCTTCCTCAGAGCTCCTCTGTGCACCCCCCAGGTGGCCCTCCCCCCGGCTGGGTGCGGGACCCCCGGCTGCCCCCCTGCACGCTACGCCAGGCTCTCACCTACTTCCTGGACATCACTTCCCCGCCCAGCCCTCGACTCCTTCGACTGCTCAGCACCCTGGCTGATGAGCCCGGCGAACAGCAGGAGCTTGAGACCCTCAGCCAGGTTGGGGGCCACCCAGTGTGGGGAGCTGGAGGGAGGGGAGCCCACCTGGCTAACATGTACTAGGGCTTTAAGACCCAGCTTCAGAGTTACGAATTCATCTCAGAATGCACAAGGGCTGAGACAGCTGGGCACAGAGGTGCTCCAGAGGCTGGGCTCGGGTGGGGTCAAGCAGGGCGGTCAGCAGGCTGGGCTGGCAGGTTCTGAGCACACCGCACCCTGCCCCCGCCAGGACCCCCGGCGCTACGAGGAGTGGAAGTGGTTCCGCTGCCCCACGCTGCTGGAGGTGCTGGAGCAGTTTCCTTCGGTGGCACTGCCTGCCCCCCTGCTCCTCACCCAGCTGCCCCTGCTGCAGCCCCGGTACTACTCCGTCAGCTCAGCACCCAGCGCTCACCCGGGGGAGATCCACCTCACAGTGGCCGTACTGGCATACAGGACCCAGGGTGAGGCTGGGGAGGTGGAGCAGGGCCAGGGCCACACAGTGACCTGAGAATGGACCCCTCACTGGCTCCCTCTCCCCCCCAACTAGATGGGCTGGGTCCCCTGCACTACGGAGTCTGCTCCACGTGGCTGAGCCAACTCAAGGCCAGAGACCCTGTACCCTGCTTCATCAGGGGGTAAGTGAGCACTCGGGGGGGGGGGGTGGAGGCAGAAGGGGCATCGAGACAAGAACGTTGGTCTAAGCAGGGGTGGAGAAAGTACCACACGGACGGCCGGGACAGGTGGAGGACTCGGAGGTTGCACTGGGTGCGGGTGGAAACTTTCGTGAGGGATGTGACTGGGAGCAGGGACGACCCAGTTCACATGTCAGGGATGGGGTATCCAGCTAAGCCACTTCAGAGCTTGGGCTAAGCTTTGGGCTTTTCACCAATTTGGATGCAGGGTCCTGCCCTGAAACTGTGGCTCCTGGAGACAGGGGTGGGGTTCAGTCAGGAGGCCCTTTGCTTTTAGATGTACTGTGTCCCTTGCTACATCCTTGGGGTCAGTCCGATGTTGGGAGGGATGGCACCTGGGCACTGTGCCTGTCCAAGAACAAGGCCCCTATCAGCCCAGGAAGAACTAGGAGGTTACTGTAGGGTCAAGGAGGACTCGGTACCCTTCCCTCGTGCTGTGTAAGTCTTGCCCCATCCAGCAGCCAGGAGCCAAAGGTCTCAGGTGGGACAATGAAGAGTTCCCAGGATGGCACCAGCTAGGCCCAGTGACCCAAACCCATCCAGGAGGCTAAGTTACAAATAAGCTGTGATCTACTGAATACAAACCACACACCAATATGGAGGCTATGACTTCAAATAAACACTCAGTGAACTCATTATAAACCAAGAGACTGTCCTTCCCTTCCCCTAGTTTCTAAATCTCCTACACTGAGACATTAAAATGTTCTTCAGTTCAGATTTGAACTATATTCCCTTCGACCCATCTCCTGGAACCCACAGGCCCAGGGAGCTCCTTCTTGCTGGCTGAGTTCTTTTACTAAACACACCGTGCTCTCTATGAACTCGACCCATCTTGACAAGTATTAACTCAGTTACCAACAGAAGCTGAGTTCTCTCTCCACCCCGCCAGAGGTGCTAAGAATGGGAAGCTGAGGAAGCAAAGGGGGCCTAACGAAGTGTTTTTCTGCCAGGGCTCCCTCCTTCCGGCTGCCTCCTGACCCCAGCTTGCCCTGCATCCTCGTGGGCCCGGGCACTGGCATCGCCCCCTTCCGGGGGTTTTGGCAGGAGCGGCTTCATGACATTGAGAGCAAAGGTGAGGCTGGGGGCCAAGGGAATGACTGGAAGGCAGGAGGGAGGCACACTATCTAGGGACAAAGGGACAAGGGCTGGAATGCAGAAACCAGGTAGGAAAGAGGGCAAAGAATGGGCCACAAAGGTTAGAAGAAGCGTATTAGACCAAGGGGAGGGAAGGGCCTAGAGGCCAGGGCAGTGCCCTGTAGGTCTGGCTTCCTGGTGCTGGGCACAAATTTGGGGTTGGATTGGATTAAGGACGAAGGGAACTGGAAGTATGGAGAGGATGGGGCTGAGACTCAGGAGACAGAAATGCCCCAGGAGGGCTCTGGACTGTGCCAAGCTCACCTAGGTGAGTCCAGGACCCAAGAGCTACAGGGTGATCGGGTTGGGCACAGGGTGCCCAGGGCCGCTGGTAAGTCCCAAGAAGGGGGCTGTGACTGAGAGGGAGGTATAAAGTGCAGGAGCTGACGGTGTGGGAGAACACGGGGTTGGAGCAGGGGAGGAGCTAGGTAGAGTCCCAGACCTGCAGCTCAGAGGGTGCAAAGGACAGCAGTTCTGAGTCCGCAGCCCGTGTCCTGGCACCGCCACTGACATTGCACCCAGGAAAGACACCACCGCCTGTGAGCTTGGCTTCTCTGTGAGTCGGGATCAGGCAGCGTCTCAGAAATGCGTCCTGTACTCTCCTGGAGGCCAAAGAGCCCAGAGTGGTTGTTTCTGCCCCAAAGGCTGGGCTGTCAGCCTGGGCGAGAGCAGCCAACAGGAGGTGTCCGGAGGGCTGCGCGCCGGAAAGGGGGCTCTACCAAACGCAGTGCTGTTTGCAGGGCTGCAGCCCGCCCCCATGACCTTGGTGTTTGGCTGCCGATGCTCCCAGCTTGACCACCTCTACCGCGACGAGGTGCAGGACGCCCAGCAGCGCGGGGTGTTCGGCCACGTCCTCACCGCCTTCTCCCGGGAACCCAACAGCCCTAAGGTGCGGGATGCAGAGGGCGCAGGGGTAACCTGAAGCTAGGGACCTGGGAAGGACCGATGGGCACTTAGGCGGGGGACACAGGCCCAGGCCCAGCCCCTCAGCTCCCACCCAGGAGCACTCAAGCACCTGCTCGCACTGGCCCCACCGCCCCACCCCCCACCGCATTCCCAAGGCCCTTTGGGGTCTCACCCACCCTCACCCAAGCCCCGCCCCGGTTTCATCCACCTCTCTAGACCCCACCTCAGCTCACTTTGGCCCCCCTGGGCCGGCCCCTAACCCTGCCGCCCCTCAGACCTACGTGCAGGACATCCTTCGGACAGAGCTGGCTGCTGAGGTGCACCGCGTGCTGTGCCTCGAACGGGGCCACATGTTCGTCTGCGGCGATGTCACCATGGCAACCAGCGTCCTGCAGACGGTGCAGCGCATACTGGCGACAGAGGGCGACATGGAGCTGGACGAGGCCGGCGACGTCATCGGCGTGCTGCGGGTGCGAGGGCGGCGGGGCGGAGTCCTGATGGGAGCGGCGGGGGCTGGAGGCGGTGCGAGTCCAGGTAGGGGCGCGCGCCCCGGTGCGAATCTCCCTCTCGGCTCTGATCCGCTGCTTTCGCCGCAGGATCAGCAACGCTACCACGAGGACATTTTCGGGCTCACGCTGCGCACCCAGGAGGTCACAAGCCGCATACGCACCCAGAGCTTTTCCTTGAAGGAGCGGCATCTGCGGAGCGCTGTGCCCTGGGCTTTCGACCCGCCCAGCCCAGACACCCCCGGCCCCTGAGAGCCCGGTTCTTGCTTTCCACTCCAGTTCCCGGAGAGGGGCCGGCAGCTCTCCTCTCGGCCTGCCCTGGACCGGCCACCTGTCCCTCCCCTCCCGAGGTGCCTTCCCACGTCTGTCCAGAGTCTGCGGAACTCGCCTAACACCCGGGGATGAGCGAAGTGTCTCTCTTGGCTAGGCCTGGTTCCCTACCCCGGCTCTGACTAAATCTGGAAGGCCCCTCCCAGCAGGGGTATTCCAAGGCCTCCTGTCACCCTTTCCGAGTTCTTTAGGTGAATTTTAGATTTCCCTTCCCTCTCTCAGGAGTATCTTATCTTGAAACCTAATTTCCAGACCATTCAAATATTTATTATTGAAGATTCACCATAAGAGACTGGACCAGGTGTTGTGAGAGCTACTGAGATGCCTAACCCAGCCCTACGGATTAAAATTGCAGAATGACAAGCTCTGGCTTTTAACTCGTGCAGATGTGGGGGTGGTAGTTCTTTGAGAGGAGTCCTACATGCTCCACTCTGACCCAGCACTCTAGGAACCTGGCTCCCAGCCAGCCACAGGCTGTTTTCCCTGAGCTGCTCCCTCGCTCTTGATGGAGAGGCAGGTCCCGCCCTCTGCTGCCAGGAATGGGGATGCTGGAGACCAAGGTCACAATGATGAGCAACTGCAGCCATGAGCAACATTTACTGCTTGTTTCAGACAGGATGGGGAGCCACACCCACTTCCTCAGACGTCATGCCAATGCTGAACTCCAAAAACATCAGCCCTCCCTAGTCTTTCCACTCACAAGTCCCCATGGCCCCCCTCCACAAATCCCATGGGAACCCAGGAACCAACTGCCTCCCAGTGGTGTTCCTCACTGTTTCCCTTACACTTAGCTTGGCCTCCGCCTTGGCCCTGCCCCCCATCTTGAAGATACTTGGGGACTTCTTCCCAGGCAACCGCTCCACAACAGCATGTTGGGGTGGGGTCCCCTTCTCCCATCCATGTGGGGATTGTCTGTAAGGCTTGTTTCCAGATGCCTTTCGCATCTCCCCTCCTACTCATTTCTCTGCTCCTGGGGCGAGTCCGTCATTGACCCCCAAGTCCTGCCCAACTGAAGCATCTCTGGGGGGGTCCCTAAAAAGGGCTCAGTGTGTTCTTCCACTCCACTTCTTCTGATCTCCTGTGGCTGGAGAAGCTGGGGAACCTGAGGGAGAAGAGGGCTCTTGGCAAGTGGTCCAGGGGTTCGTTAGGTTCCAGAGATGACTGTCCCCCTAACCCCAAGTGCCCACCACTGTTCCCATCCCTCCAAGTCTGGCTCCACCTAGTTTCCTAGTCATCCCTCTCCCCCACCCCAGTTAAACAAAACTGACCCCGAGGAGCCCTCTCAGTCAGTGCTGTGGGCCTGGCCAGGCTCCGTCTGAGTGTCCGTGGCCTCCTGAAACCCTCCAGGGAGCAGATTCTGGGTCCTCTGGGTTCTCCACTGCTGTCTGGGGCTGGAGGCAGGACTGGAGCCTGATGAGAAAAGCCGTCAGCTGGGCAGTGCCCTGATGCCTGCTATCCACCCAGGTCTGTCCCCTGCACACCCTGACCCCCTCACCGTCACTTGACCAGGATGGCTTCTCTTCATCAGGAGAGAGTGTCTGTGGGGGGCTGGACCAGGGCCTGGACAGGGAGGAGGCTGAGGCCTCGCCCCACAGTTCCTGCTGCTGCTGCTGCTGATGGAGCTAAAGGGAAGAAAGAGGAATGAGGACTCCCTCCTGCCCCGAGGCCCAGGCCCAGGCCCAGGCCCAGGCCCACGCCCAGGTGCAGAGGGCTCTGAAACCTCCTGCCAGCTCCGGTTGGGTACTTCCTTGCCCCTCCTCAGCCTCCATTTTGGGCAGTTGCTTTCTCCCCACATTTCTCTTTTCTGCACCTCCCTACTCACCTGGTGCAGGTAGATGGCATGAAGACTCATCTCCGCAGAAGCAAGCTCTGGTAACTGGGCCAGCTTCTGGCCTCCAGTGCCCCCAGGGGACCCACAGCTGGAACAGAGGGTGGAGTAGACCAAAGACATGCCCCTCCTCCTACACCCCACAGGGAGGGCCAGGCTTGACCTCCCCTTCCTAATAACCCCCAGTGCCCCCGCACCCTGCACCCTTCTCCTGGAGGATCAGCCCCACCATCCCTGCTCCTCTGCCTTGCAGGCCCCCACCCCTCACCTGGGATCCTGGGCAATTCGAGAAATGGAGGCCAGGAGACTGGCAGTGGCTGCAGCTGGGCAGGGGGCTGTGGGGCTCAGATCCCGTGGGGGTAGAAGGGGATGCACCAAGAGGTTAGCCAGGAAGGCCTCTGGCTGTGAGCAAATAAGACGGGGTCAGAAGAGAGGACTGAAGGGGAGGAAGGGGGTCTCAGCAAGGCAAGGAGAGCAGGCTGGACCAATGAGTGAGCAGGTTAACACAGAAGGTGAGGAATCCAGAGGCAAGATGGGAGGGGCTAGAGGTGAGGGCACAGGGAAGTCCAGGCTTGGCTCACCAGAGGTGAGGAAGAGTCGCTGAGCACTCCGGGGGTGGGAGGGCTGCGAACCGAGGTGGCGCCCAAAGCGGCTGCATCCTGTTGTACCCGGCCTCGAAGTTGCCCCAGGAACTTAGAGCTGTGGCCTGGGGGACGCCATTGCGGATGCACCAGGGAGAATCTCATCAGGGACAGCTCAGTCTTTCCATCCTCTGCACGCTGAGACTGCGTGGCCTCTGTCTGTCCAGCCGAGAGCCACTGAGAGAAAGAAAAAGCCATGGACACTGCGTTTATAGTTGCAGGGGGAGCCTTGTGGGGTAGGCGGGACAGGAAACACTAGCCCCAGGCTTCAGTGAAAGGATGGAGGCCATAACAGACACTTGCTCAAGTTCACCCAAAAACACAGCAGCAGAGCAGGACCTGGGTCAAGGCCCAGCACTGGAAGCTGGCCCAGGCTCAGTGTTCTGCCACCCTGTACACACACCAGACCCTAGAGCTAGCCTGAGGCCTTGGTGGGGAGTGCCAGTCTTACTCCAGCCCCATCCACTGACCAGCCCATTCTCGGCCTCTCTGGTGGCCTTCACTCCATGTACTGGCCCTAGGATTATACACACATGGTGTCATATAATCCTCACACAGCCCTGAGCATTGGCTGCAGTCATTGTCCTCAAGGACACTAAGGCGCAGGGAAGTGAAGTGATTAGCTCAAGATCACAGGTGGCAAGCCCCTCCCCCTGGGAATGACTGGGGTGCAAACCCATATCTAACCACCACCCTGCACATCCAGGGAAGGACTCTAACCTGAGGGTGGCCATGGCGTTTCACATCCATAAGGGCAAAGGAACAGATGTCACCAACCCCAGCCACATCCACAGTGAAATGATGAAAAAAGTCAATAATCTCCAGGGCACGAGGGCGAAACCAAAAGAGCAGGAACAGTGGGGTGAGGAGGGGAGACAGGAGCTCCTCCAGGAGGGAGACCTGGGGAAGAAGGGGAGAAGCTAAGAAGGGATTGCTGAGGGTGACCAGGACCAAGAGGCCCCCAGGGATGCTGGCCAAGGCAGGAAACCTCCAACCCCGTCATTCCCCAGCTTTCAGGATAGCCAGCCCCGAGCCTATTTGTCCCGAGCTCTTCCGAGACCAGGCAACCGCACAGCTTCCCACCGGGAGCAGCTCCCCTTGGGTCTCATTCCTCACCGCTCGGTATTGCAACAACCGCGCCATCTGCCGGTAAGCGCTGGCCCTACCGGCAGCACCGGGTTCCTCCGGAAGGTAATGCATGTGGGCCAAGGCCGACTGCAGCAGGAGCTGCGGAGAACGCCCCTGGCACTGCTCATCCGGAACGAAAGACCTGGAGGGCAGGGTCCGGGTGGGGAAGGTGCCTCTGGTTAGGAGGATGTGCAGATGGGGGAGGCAGGGATGGGGGACGCTGGTGGTGGGAGGGGTCGGGATGGGGGTGCGGGGGACTCGGCCCCAAATCGGAGGAATGACCCCCTCCCTGGGCAGCTCCTGTCGCACCTGGCCACAGTGGCCGTTACCCCGAGCGCAGTCATGGCGGTGAGCACGTGCTCCACGGCGAGCACGTCCTCGTCATAGACGGTGAGCAAGAGCAGCGCGGCGAAGAGCGCACCGGCAAAGAAGACCACCTGGCGGGCCAGCAGCGCGAGCAGGGGCGCGGGGGGCGCCGCGGCGCGCAGGAAGGCGGCGGCGGGACGGTAGGCGCGGGCCAGGCGCGCGCGCAGCTCGTGGGGCAGCTCGTTGAAGTGGCGCAGCTGCAGGCGGGCCAGGCGGGACCAGCGACGCGCCCCCAGCGCGCCCGGCTCTCGCCGCAGCAGCTCCACGTGGCTGTAGAAGGCGTGCAGCACCTGCCAGGCCAGCACCAGCGGGCTCAGCGCCAGGTTCACGGCGGCCAGCAGCAGCACTGTGCGCCGCCAGCGCGCCGCCAGGGTGCCCCGCTGGTCGTTGCGCTTGTAGGCGTCGGGCAGCTCCCAGCCCCCGCGGAAGAGAGAGAAGGGCCCTCGGAAGAGGAGCAGGTCGACGTTGAGCGCCAGGCCGCGGCTGAGGAAGGCCACGCTGCCTCCCCAGGGCAGCGCGCAGCGGGCCGGCAGAAGGCCCTTGTTGGCGAGCGCCACCTGGTAGTTGGTGTAGCGCAGGATGCGGTGGTGGACGTCCAGCTCGGTCAGAGGCCGCGGCTGCACGCACAGTCCCCCGCTCCTCTGCAGCGCCAGGAGGCGCGACTGCACCTCCGCCCAGGTCACCGAGCTGAGCTCCTCCTGGGGACAGGGGATGGGTGAGGGCCAGCGACCTGGATTCCTCTGCACGGTGACGCCCAAATTCCCCAAGACCAGAGCTACATCCCCAGCGCCTCTTCCCCACTGTCCTCAACAGTGTCCCTCAGGTGGGAAACCTATCACCACTCTCTGCCCTCCTTGCCCTTCCTTAACCAGGGCCACTTCCTACTTCCTTTCATCCTCTTCTGATTGTTCCACTTGAGGCCGTGAGTCATGTGCATCCCAGCCACACCTCATAAGTCAAGCTCCTCAGGTATTTGACCTCAGCTCCCGAAGAGCAGATTTTCCTGAGCCCCCACAGTCCTACACACTGAGGAGACACTGAGCGGCCACAGTTCCGAGGGTGCCTGCCGACACGGGTGCAGACGCCTCCTGCCTCCACATGCTCTCAGCCAGCCAGCCAGCCCACGCCAGCCCCGCAGTAACCTTCCTAAGACACTGGCTGTGTCCGCGTCGCTGTCAGATCTCACTGGGATCCCCTTTGCAAACCTCATGTTAGCCCAGTTTCACCCAGCTGCCCCAGTCCAGCTTAGTCAAGTCCCTCCGGGCCAGCCTCTCCAGTCCATCCCAGGGTCTCCCCTTCCCCTGGAAGGAAGACGGGAGGAGGGAAATGAAGGGAGGAGGAGAAAGAGAAGAGGGCAGTGGTCTAACTCCTGCTCTCCACTGCCTCTGCTTCCCTGGCCCTCCTGATCTTCCCTGTGCTATGCCTAGTGCACCCCTACTCAAGGCGACTGCCTAGAGCTGCCCTGGGCTGTGCAGGAGGGCATGCAGAAGGCTCTAGACTTCTAAGGAGCAAAGAAAGTCAACTGCAGAAGGTAGCTTTAGAGCGGTGCTTTAAAGGAAGAACTTAGGTACAGAGCAAGGAGCATGAGCAAGATAGGGAGGGAAGAAAGGGCAAAGCAGGACCCCGGGACAGTGAAGGGGTCCACGTAGTCGCTGCCCAAACGGGGCAAAGCCAGAAAGGGGAGCGGGATCACCCGATGGGGCCTGAACACTCAGTTGCAGTCCGGTGGGTTGATCTCACAGCTGCCCAGAGGCTCACTGCCTCCCCCCTTCCGGCATCGGGGCTTGGCCTGCTTCCCCACCCCTGTCCTTCCCAGCTCCATCCCAATTCCTCCTCTGTAAAGCCAGGTGACCGCCCCTCCTCTAAGTATCCCAAGCATGTGACCATAAGTCATCTTCTATAACCCATCTAAATCAACTAAGCTCCACTAGGGTAGGGACCATGATCTGTAAGTGGTGGTGCCCCACCTCCTAACATTGTTTGGGGCCTAGGGTAGGAGTCAACGAGGCCTTCTGCCTGCTTTCTAGTGGGCCCTTCCGTGTGTACAGCCTCCCCTCCTCCCCTGTTCTCTGCCCCTGACACGGCACCTCTCCACACAGACACACCCGCCCAGCTCACCGGGGAGATGCGCAGGGCCTCCCTGTAAAACACCTGGATGTCCCAGTAGCTGAAGAGGTTGCAGACTGAGCGAAGCAGCTGGACCAGCCAGAAGGCTGCAGCCAGGATCAGAAGGAAGACCAGCAGGGGGCTTGAGCGGATCCTGGGAAGGGGGTGTGGGGGACACATAGCAAGGAAGTGGGACCCCCATAAAGAGGGAGACAAGACTTGGAGCAATGGAAAAGTCATGGAGGGGATCCAGCAAGACCAGCAGTTTTCAAAGGGTGTGGTGTCTGGGGGTCCTCGAGACCCTTGCAAATGTCCGCAAGGTCAAAACTTTTTTTCAGGTAATACTAATGTTTCTGCCATTTTTATTCTCATTCTCTCATGAATGTAGAATTTTCCAGAGGCTATGTGACAACACATTGACAGCCGACGGAATGTGTCCTCAGCTGTAATCTCTAATAAGGTAAATATAGATACTATGATTCTCATAAACAAAAGCTCTTGGGGTTCTCAATGAATTTTAAGTGTATAAAAGGTAACCTGGCCCGGCCGGTGTGGCTCAGTGGTTGAGCGTCAACGTCGACCCATGCACCCAGAGGTCGCCGGTTCGATTCCTGGTCAGGACACATGCCCAGGTTGTGGGCCCGATCCCCAGTGGGGGGCATGCAGGAGACAGCCAATCAATGTTCTCTCTCATTGATGTTTCTGTCTCACTCTCTCCCTCTTCCTTCCTCTCTCTCTAAACTCAATAAAGAAAAAAAAAATTAAAATAAAAAAAAAAGAGGTATCCTGAGTCCGGCCAGTTTGGCTCAGCGGTTAGAGCGTCAGCCTGCGGACCAATGAGTCACAGGTTCAATTCTGGTCAAGGGCACGTACCTTGGTTAGGTTCATCCCCGGCCCTGGTTGGGGTCATGTGGGAGGCAGCCATTCGATGTGTCTCTCTCACATCGATGTTTCTTTCTCTTTCTCTCTCCCTCCCTCACACTCTATCTGAAGAAAAAAGGAAAAATATCCTCGGGTGAGGATTTTAAAAAAATTTTAAAGGTATCCTGAGACTCAAATCTTGGAGAACCAATGATCTAGCCCAGAGACAAAAGGCGGGTGGCTCTTGTCTGCTCATCCCACCCCCCCCCCACCAGTTGTCACTCACCGCTGGGCACACTGGGACGAGGGTAGGATGGCATCTGACAAAGTCACTTTGCTGTGAGGCAGCCCAGATCTTGTCCGGTTATTTGGTTGGTTGGCAAAGAGGATGTTGTAGTCCACGCAGCGAAAGAGGAAGGTCGTAAAGGTGATGATGAAAACAAATTGTCTGGAGAGCCAGGAGTTCGGTGATCAGGCCTGAGAGCTGGGTGGGCTGCTGCCCATCCCCCAGGCCAGCTGGGTCTTCCTCCCCACCCGCTGGGCCCCTGGCTTCTTGGGGAGGCCCTGGGTGGACTAGAAGCAGCAAGCACTGCCAGGACCTGCATCTCACCCCAGCTGGAAGACGTCCTCCAGCAGGATGCAGGCAAAGCCATTCCGCTGGTGATAGCTGTAGGTGTGTCAGGTGTGTCAAGAAAAAAGCCTGAGGCGTGATGGGGCTTTCCTGAGCCTCCCCCTCACTCCACTGACAAGTCCCCCAACCCACTGCACCCTCAGAGGCCCCCTGCCAAGAACGGCGCCTGCCCCAAGGGGCCCTTCTGTGCCACCCTGCCAGGCCCAGCACAAAGGATATCTTGGTGAAGAAGCTGTCCAGGTTCTGGATGTGATGCCAGGAGCCTGGGCACGGAGGGAAGCGCGCTGGGACTCAGCTCTTATCTGTGAGGGCTCTCCACACCCACCCTCAACCTCCTGCCTCATCCCCCAGGCCCTCCCCTCCCCCATAGCCCCACACCCACGCTCACCTCGGAGCCCTTCAGGCACATGAAGCAGGGGCTGCTGCTCCTCCCCATGGAGGGGTGAATCTTGGGACCCATCAGGGTCACAGTCCCCCAACTGCTCATAATCCTGCTCAGGGATCAGAGGGCCTATCCGCAGCCCAGGATTGTCCTGGGGGCACCGGCGTGGAGGAGGGGCAGTCACTGAGGCCAGGGGTGGGGTGGAATGGGAACCCCAGGAGGGGGGAGCAGAGATGGGTGTCATGACAGGCTCTGCCTGTGTTGGGGGTGTGGCTGGGGTGGGGAGGGCACTGTGTCGAGGCTGAGAAGCCCCTGGGGCCTGCGCAGCTGGGCAGGGGGACCCCAGAGCCGGAGGAAGAACTGAGGAAGGCACACTTCTTGTGTGAGGAGCAGGGGACAGAGAGAAGACTGAGACCCTCCCGCCCCCAGGCCCCCGACACGGAGGAGGAGGAAGAGGAGGTAGTGGCATGGGGAGGAGGGGCACAGATCCAGGCCCCAGGTCTCCCCACCGCCCCAGCTGCCTCCTGCTCGCCCCCCAGCCCATTCGCCTCACCATCAGGTCGGCAGCTTCTCCTGAAAGTTTAGAAGGTTGGGAGCTGCTGTTGTTCCCACAGAGGTTTGAGGAGCTGAGCGGGGACTTCAACAGGACAGTGACAACAACACAGTGACTCAGTTGGGGCAGGCCCCAGGCGTCCCAGCTCCCAGTCACCTGTCTAAGCACTCACACCCCCTTCCAGGCTACCTGCGGCCTGAAGCTCTCAGTCCCCGCCTCCATGCCTGGGCGGGGCGTCAGCTGGAGAGGCGGAGACTGAAGAACACACCAGAGGAGACACCTCTTGTCCCACCTTCAGACCTCTAGTGGATTTGAAGAGAAGTCCAGAGAGGAGCAGCCCAAATAACAAAAGCCAAAAGAAACCCTGTCAAAGGATTATAGGACTATGGGGCCAAGATAGTAAATCTTTGATTTCTTAAAATCATGTCTTCCCTCCCTACACACACACACATATACAGAGTGTTCAACAGAGAAATGCTTTAAGATCAAAGACAGGAATAAGAAAGAAAAGGCTGCCCATTTGTCTGACAGTACTCAGGAAGGGAAGACGGGAGACTGCCCGACTCTGTATCCAGGTTGAGGGAAACTGAGAGGAAGGAAGGGAAGAAAGGAGAGGCAGCTATCTTGGATGTGAGAAGTGGGTTTTGGTGCTTACAGTAGAAAAGTGGGGTTCCCTGGATGTTCCATTATGTTTACTTCTTTATCCTCTTTTTTTCCCCCAGATGCATCACTTTATTTTTTTTATTATTATTTTTTTTTTATCCTCACCCAAGGACATTCTTTCATTTTTTGTTCAGATAGAGTGGGAGGGAGAGAGAGGAAGAGAGAGAAAGAGAAACATCGACATGAAAGGGACACATCGAGTGGCTGCCACCCACACGACCAACCAGGGCCAGGGACAAACTGCAACCGAGGCACATGCCCTTAGCGGGAACCGAACCCGGGTCTCTCTGGATCGCAGGCTGACGCTCTAACCGCTGAGCCAAACCGGCCAGGGCTATATTTTTATTAATTTATTTTTGTTACAGATGTTTCTCCTTTTTTCCCCATTGACATCCTCCTCCCGTTCCCGCCCCCACCCCCAGCATTGTTGTCTACTGGTTATGCTTATATGCATAAGTTATTTGATTTATCTCTCCCCTCCCCAAGCCCCCTCCTCTGAGGTTTGTCAGTCTGTACCTTACTTCTATGTCTCTGGGTCTATTTTGTTTATCAGCTTATTTTGTTCATTATATTCCACAAATAAGTGAGATCATGTGGTATTTGTCTTTCTCTGTCTGACTGGCTTATTTCGCTTAGGATAATACTTTCCAGGTCCCTCCATATTGTCTCAAAGGATAAGAGATCTTTCTTTCTTACAGCTGCATAGTACTCCATTGTGTTTCCTTATCCTCTTAAACCCTAACACTCTCTCCCCAAGTCCTGATCCAGTTTTTGGAGGCTCCTGAGAAGCATCAGGACTGAACCAGCAGAGGGCAGCTGGGGGTCAGGGATTTGGACCGATAATGTGGGTACCTAGGGATGAACTGACTGAGTTGAGTTCCTTGTTGCCAGGTCAACGAGGAGGAGGAGGAGGAGGAGGCCCAGGCAGAAGGTCCAGTGGCTTGTCCAACGCCATTCTTGAGGCCCTGAATCATCAGGTTTCCTGCTGAAGCGCATGCCTGAGATGCTGACTCAGCCACCCAGGTGTCAGGCCTCCTGGACTTTGGCCAAGGGCTGACGTAGGGGCCAGTACCCATGAAATGGAGAGAGGAACAGAGTGCTTCCCAGATTGTTCACTGGAAGAATATGGAAGCAGTCATAGAAGTGCCCACAAAATGAGTCCAGATTTACCCCTTTCTCCTGTGCCTCTTTCCTGGGAGGAAGAGAACTGTCATCCTAGCTCAGGACTTGCATAGTTTTATCCCTGATTAGGAGGCAGAGCTATGAAAGCAAGACTCACTCCTTCCGGAGATGTTATCCTAGAGCCCAAAATGGAATCCCACATTGTAGAGGGACAAGGAATTTCCCATGACCTCTCCAGATAGGTTATGTGGGGTATTATCTAATCTTCCCTCAACCTCACCCACCTCAATATTCTGCTACACTCACTATAGGCTCCTCCCCATATACCCAACCCAACCTCAAACTAATCTTGGCACATTTTCTTATCCAGTTCCACCCCAGAGTCATCCATTTACAGCCTTCCTACCACCACCCCCAGTTCAAATCAATTTGTTATAAAGGGCACACTTTTTCCTGCCACGCATTTGAAGGGGCTGGGGGAACGGATGAATGAGACAGAGCCATTACCTAAAAAGAAGTCGCAGCCAGTGGGAGAGGCAGCTACGCAAACATGGAAGAAGTAGGTGCTAAACAGAGAGGTTCAAGAGCTGTGCTTGATAAGCTACCAGACCTCCATACCAGTGGTTCTCAATCGTTGAGTAGGGGGAGCATCAGACTCACCCCGGGAGTTTTATCTCAATTATACTGTAGCTGCAGTCCCCAGAGCTCAGACCAGCCAGGGAGAGCGAGATGGGTGGCAAGGCGTGTGCACTAGTTTTGAAAATAAAAATCCCCAGCTGACGTATTTTATTTTTTAATCTTTATTGTTGAAAGTATTACAGATGTCCCCCCTTCCCCCCCCCATTGAGCCCCTCTTCCCCACTCCCACCCCCCCTCCTGCTCCCCAGTCGATTTTTTAAAATGTTTTTTTAAGTTGATTTTTAGATGGGAAGGGAGAGGGAGAGATAGAAGCACTGATGAGAGAGAAACATCGATGAGCTGCCTCCTGCATGGGGCTTGTGCCCTGACGGGGAATGGAACTGGTGACCTCTTGGTGCATGGGAGGACGCCCAACCCACTGGCCACACTGGCCGGGCTCCCCAGCAGATTTTTGTCCCTTCTTTCCCCGGAACCAGCAGCGCTCTACACCCCCTAGAGACTCTGGGACCTCTAGAGTCCGCCAGGAGCCGGGATAGAACGGCAGGGAGGTCTGCAGCTGACGCCTTACTACGGGTGCCCCGGGGTTGGGGACGCACTACGCACACTCTCAAAACGTCAGCCCAGAGCCAGGTCAGGCAGCGGGCGGAAGGCAGTGCCCCTTCCTGCTCGGCCCCGCCCACTGCTGGGGCGCGGCAGGCAGCTCTCTCCAATCACAGTTCCGGAGGGAGGAGAACTGACAAGGCTTCTCCAATCATAGCCTGCAAGGACATTGATGCGTCTGTTCTCCAATCATCGCCGAGGCGCGAAGAGGTTGTCGGGATGGGGGCCGGAGCCAACATGGAGCCCTCAATGGGATAAGGGTGAAACTGCAGTTGCCGGCTGCTCCTGTTCTCCCGCCCCATCATGTTGGTGCACTTATTTCGGGTCGGGATTCGGGGAAGCCCTGTCCCAGGCAGGCCGCTACTCCCCCTCCGCTTCCAGCCATTCTCGGCCGTCAGGTAATAAACAAACAAACCTGGGAACACGGGGCCATTGACCGGCTGGCCGGGCGTGGGGACTGCCGGGAGATGGAGTCCCCGGCTCGCGCGAGGCCTGCTGGGAATTGTAGGCCGACCCGGCCAGGGGTGGAATGTCACTCCCCCGAGGATTGGCCTCAATTATTTATAGCGATGAGCCAGGTGCCAACAGGAGGCTCAGCGCATCTGTATCCGCGTGTGGGCGGACTGAGGGAACGCTCTAGGTCAGCGACCACTCCTCCCCGCCAGGGGGCGCTGAGTTGCATAGGTGTTGGCCTTTCTTGGACATGGTCTGGCGATTTAGATAAAAATTATTCTGCTGCAGGCCTTGGCTTCAGCCTCAAGTTCTGAGGTTCAGAATGGACCCCAGACCAACCCTGGGGACCTGACTGACGAGGCTTAGCCAGGGACCAGGGGCAGGAGCTGGAGGCAGTGTCTGGGTCAGACCCAGGTCCTACCCCAATGACGCAGCTGCTGCAGCCTGGGCTGCGGTCAAGAGTGACCTCGAGTCTTGACTGCTGGTCTTGTTTGGTTTCCCACGGTTCATTTCTATTTTATCTTGGCTTGTAAATTTGTAGAAGTAAATCTTATTTCCTTGTGGGGAAAAAAAGTATTCGTGTCCAGAGACATTTAATATCGGTGGTGCTCCCAAAATCCAAAATGAGCTGAACAAAAATGGTTCCTAGACGTGGGTACTTTCAGCAGAGATACTCAATCTAGTAAGTTGCCCATGCGTGTTCTTGTATGTTCACTCTGCACACGTTCATCTAAAAAGAGAGGGGTGGGAAATGAAGAGGACCCTGCACTGAGACTCCAGTGTAAACACTTTATGAGAAGATACTGACTCTCTTGTAATCCTAGAGTGAATAACCTGAGGGCCAGACAGGAAACAGATTCACAGGGTGGGTGGATGTGGACTTGTGTTGTTTGGAAAGTCCATCTTGATTGATACAGGGCAAGAGCTGGGCGGAACTGGAGCCGGAGCCGGATCCGGAAGTACCGGTACTGGGAAGTAATCTGCCAGTTCTTGGCAGTGACCAGGCCCTGCTTAGAGCCTCAGTTCGGAGAAGATGAGAAAAGCTGGAAAGTGTCCATGGTAAATTATTGAAAGGTTTGAACAATCCTTGGGAAAATAGTAAAGTTGTTAGTATTATTTAAGCCAGAGAGAAACCCAAGGAAAGAGATCCAATAGTATTCAAATATTTGTGCATTAATTTGTGCAGTGTTTTTTCAGATGTCCAAGTCACAATACAATAGATCATAAAATGAACTTACTGGGTTGGGACCATTTAGAAGCGAATATAATAGAAAATAGAATACATATTTTTAAAAAAGAGAAAGTATCATTTTGTGAAACATTTCAACTTTGTGTGACATATATATGTTTGTTGTACTGGGTTACAATGTAAAATGTATTTTTTACTGTTGGCCTCAGTAAATCTGAAACTTTGCAAACACTGCAGTAGTGTGTTAGGTCAAGTTGTTCTGCATTTCTGATGAGGGCATGCATTCAACAAACATTTTAAAAACATCTATTATGTTCCAGAGCTCTGCTAAGTGCTGAGGATACAATGGGGAATAAGATAAGAGTTTCCTGCTCTCAAGGAACAAATAGCCTAATGGGGAAGTTGGATAATTACACAGAGCAGAAAAGAGAGTGAGCTTCTCTTATTTAAAACTTAGAACAGACATAAAGTACACAGTGGCAAACTGGGCAGAACTGGAGCCGGATCCGGATCCGGAAGTACCGGTGCTGGGAAGTAATCTGCCAGTAATCAGACAGAAAAACCAGGCAGGTGGGAAAGGGGTAGGTGAAGCATAACGTACAGGTGGCGAGAAGCATGGGCCTCCCAGAAGGAAGGGAAGGTTTTGATGAAGTCTGCAGTTAGGAGGGTCTGGGGATATAAAATACCATCACAGTAGCCCTGGCCGGTTTGGCTCAGTGGTTAGAGCGTCGGCCTGCGGACCAGAGAGTCCCTGGGTCGGTTCCCACTAAGGGCACGTACCTCGGTTGCAGTTTGTCCCCGGCCCCGGTTGGGGTTGTGTGGGTGGCACCACTCGATGTGTCTCTCTCACGTCGATGCTTCTCTCTCTCTTCCTCCCTCTCTCCCTCCCACACTATCTGAAGATAAATGCAAAAATGTCCTCAAGTGAGGATAAAAAAAATCATCACAGTAAAGGAAGAACCTCTCACTCACTGCCTTTCACCATCAATAATCTCATTTGGATTTTTGAGCATCCTGCCGTATTCTCTTAGCCAGATAACTTCTGCTCCTAACAGGTCTCTGTAGCCAGCCTTGTCCTCTTCCAGCCACTTCCCTATTTTCTTGTTAATCCTCACTTGAGGATATTTTCCCATTAGTTTTTAGATACAGTGGAAGGGAGGGAGAGAGTGAGAGAGAGAGAGAGACATTGATTGGCATGCTCCGGGGCCAGGATCAAACCTGCAACCCAGGTACATGCCCTTGACCGGGAATCGAACCCGAGACCCTTCGGTCCGCCAGCCAGCACTCTAACCACTGAGCAACCGGCTATGATATTTAAAATGAAAATCTGATTATGTCACACCCTAGCCTAAAAACCAGAAACGGCCCTCACTGCCCTCCAGAGTCCCGCTGTTTTATAAGGACTGTGGTGACTGGTCCCCTGCTGCCTTTCCCGACTCCCTCAGACAGGAGGAGGAGCCCGTGGTTCCCCTCTCCCCACACTCTGCAAGCTTGGCCATGAGCTGTTTGTCACCCACCACTAAAGTGTAACCGCCAGGAGGGTATTTCCGTGGGCTCTCCTGTTCTGCTCCTGCTCTGTGCCTCGTTGCCGAGCGCTGCGCACAGGAGGGACACAGCCCAACGCTGCCATCTATAGATATGGAAACTGCAAGAAAGAGGAGGTGATCCTGGCCTATCTGAGATGACAAGATATGGTATTTGGATTTTTATTTCTTTCTCTCCCTTCAGCTGGTGGAGAAGGAGTCTGTCACCCTTTCCCTCCGTACATGAGCACTGGAGGCCTGGGAGGAGCCAGGGTGATGGGGTACAATAAGCATTGACCAGTAGTCAGAAGACTTGGGTCCGGGCCCTGCCACACTTGGTCTTGGGCCCGTCATGCAGGGCAAAGTAGAGCGAGCCTAGATTCTGGGATCACACCTCAGGGTTCCCCTCTCGTCCCAGTTCTGCTGCTTGGGGAGAAATTATTAGCTCTCTCAGCCCCACATGATTTTGCCGCCTATCAAGGGAGAGTAACAGCATCTCCCTCCCAGGGATTCAGGATCAAATGCAGGTGGTTAACACTTTGAGGCGGGGCCACGGCCACCAGCTGGGTGCTCTCCCCCTCTTCTCAGAGCCCTGTGCACTCAGGACTTCTGTGTCCTCCGCTGGAAGGGAGCGCTGTGGACCAGCTGCCATGCAGGGTGCTCTGCAGCCCTGGCATCCTGGGATCTGACAGTGTGGGGGTTAGAACCGCTCGCTGGCCCAGAGGTGTCTCCTGAGGCTGCCAGGGCCTGGCTGTCTGAGTGACCACACGGGGGACACCTTTAGGACTTCATTACACTGCCTGTCTCATTCCTCAGCTACTTTGCCTCTGTTTGTCTCAGAATCAGGGCGCTAAGAGCAGCCTGAGAAAGGAAGTGGAGGGCCAGGCAGAAGGGAAGGGCCGCTCTCCAGAGGCTCAGCCCAGGGCTCGGCTGGTTCGTGTTCAGCTGAAGGACAGCTAGGGCCTGGATCCATCAATGCGATTCTCTTCCTACAGGCACTCTGATGGCCGCCACAGCTCCTACCTCCTCAGGGCTGTGGCCCAGCTGCGGTCCCAGCTCCGGGCTCGCCTCCCTCGAGCACCCCCCAGCCGAAGCCCCTCTACCTGGCGCTGGGTTGGGGGGGCCCTCCTGTGCCCCGTGGTGCTGAGTAAGTGCCCCCGCCTCTGCCTTGTGGCACTGTGTGACGCAGAAGAGGCCCCTCCTGCCTCCTCCAGACCCTATGACGTGGAGTCCCGCTTTAACTGGAAGCTCTTCTGGCAGTTTCTGCGTCCCCACCTGCTGGTCCTGGGGGCAGCCATTGTGGTGAGATCTTCCCCATACCCCTAAAATCAGGGAGAGGGAAGACTCAGCCAGGGGTTTGCAGAAGCCCCAACCAGAGCTGCGTAGGGACAGCTTGCCTGCCTTGTGGAGTGTTAGAGGAGACCGTAGGAAGCAGCCAGGCTGGGTGTGCAGGGTTCTGGGGTCCCCAGGCCTGGCAGCCTAGCTTTGCCTTTCGAAGAGGCACAGGAGCAGCCAAAGCATGGGCAGCAGCAGGAGAGGAAGGCGCAAGGGCAGGACCGGGGGGAGAAGAGTGTGGCTCCCTCTCAATGTCTGTGCCCCTCCAGCTGGCACTGGGTGCAGCGCTGGTGAACGTGCAGATCCCCCTGCTCCTGGGCCAGCTGGTGGAGATTGTGGCCAAGTACACAAGGGACCACATGGGCAACTTCCTGAAAGAGTCCCGGCATCTCAGCACCCACCTGCTCCTCCTCTATGGCCTCCAGGTACGGGCAGGAGGGGAGGGCCTGGGGGCAGACAGAGGAGCCGCCCGGGCGCCCCTGAGTGCCCCATCCTCTCTCCCAGGGACTGCTGACCTTTGGGTACCTGGTGCTCCTGTCCCGCATTGGCGAGCGCATGGCCGTGGACATGCGAAGGGCCCTCTTCAGCAACCTGCTCCGGTACTGCCTGCTGCAGGGTGCGGACTGGGGGTCAGCGGGGTGATCGATGGGCCCCCAGGGGTCCGGTGAATGCCTGGAGGTGGGGCCTCATCCTGAAGTCACGTCTCCCTCTTTCCCCCACCTGTTGCCCTGTGTCCCTCCGTCAGACAAGACATTGCTTTCTTTGATGCTAAAAAGACAGGGCAGCTGGTGAGCCGATTGACAACTGATGTACAGGAGTTTAAATCATCCTTCAAACTTGTCATCTCCCAGGTCAGTGGCCCAGGTTCCCCCCACCCATTCACACACACGAGCACGCCCTCCACTTCAGACGCACTAGGCCACCCTGCCCCAAGCCTGGTGAGGGTGTGGGTGAAGGACCAGGGAAGTTCACGGAAGGGAGGCGCCGCGGCAGTGTCCAAGGTCAGGATAAGCTGTTTCTCTCCTGTTCTGAAATCCTACCTCCCCAGACAACTTTCCCAAGGACTCAGACAAGAGCCTTTCCTGGCCCGGCCTGCCAAGAGCGGAACCGCCCTGGCCTGCCTTGCCCCCAGAACGCCTGGCACACACACAGCCTTGAGGAGAATGGGCGATGACTTTACTGTATTACCGATGTCCTCTCCTTGTCCAGCCTGCTGGCACCGTGGCTGCTGGGTCACGGCAGACAGCGACCCATGGCATCCACACGGAGTCTTTTTGCTCAGTTTCTAGAGTGGAAAGAGAAGCAAACTGGGACCTGTTGGGAAGGATGCGTGCCCACAGACGCTCTCATCCAGCCCGTCATGCCTGCTGGTCAGAAAGGGTTCTGTTCTGTGACCAGTAGACTGCCAGTTGGCCTCCCAGGAGTCAGACCTATAGCCTTGGCCTTGTGGGTGTAGAGCTGTAGCCAGCTGACCCTTGGCAACACCCCCATGCCATGGTGCTGGTGCCAAACTGCCTTCCTGCCTCCTGTTCTCTACCCAGGGGCTGCGAAGCTGCACCCAGGTGGTTGGCTGCCTGGTGTCCCTGTCCATGCTGTCCACGCGCCTCACGCTGCTGCTGATGGTGGCTACGCCCGCCCTGATGGGAGTTGGCACCTTGATGGGCTCAGCTCTCCGAAAATTGTCTCGCCAGTGTCAGGAGCAGGTACCAGCATTCCTACCCACTGTCCTTACCCTCCCCTCCTCTCTGCCCTGTCACTCCTCTCATCACCAGCCTGACTCCGAGGTCTCCTGGACTCCTTGCAGATAGCCAGGGCAACGGGTGTAGCGGATGAGGCCCTGGGGAATGTTCGGACTGTGCGAGCCTTCGCCATGGAGCAGCGGGAAGAGGAGTGAGTCCCAGGGAGGGGTGAGGCCCAAAGCAGGGGGGCTCCCTAGATGTACTCCCATCCACCCTGCACCCAGGCCTGGCTGTTTCCTGAGGGCTGGGCTCGGCCTCTGTCCCCAGACGCTACGGAGCAGAGCTGGAGGAGTCCCGCTATAAGACAGAGACGCTGGGCAGAGGCATCGCCCTGTTCCAGGGGCTCTCCAACATCGCCTTCAACTGTGAGTGCGCAGAGGCCTCGCCTGGGGGTGGGGCTGGGAGGAGCAAAGGACAGGTCCCAGCAGGGCAGCTCTCACCTCCCTGATGTCCTTCAGTGCCAGGAGCCCAAGCCCAGTAATGCAGGCAGGCAGTGGGCAGGTGGGCTGATGTCGCAACCGAGCTACGTGTAGCATGCCCAGGAGGAAGTCATGGACGGGGCCCCTCCTCCCACCACTTGTTTCCAAATGAGGAAACAGACAGAGACCATTCAGGTGACAGGTGACTCACCGAAATTCCAGTCAGTGGAGGCACAGCAGGGACTGGAACTGGGAACTGCCTCCTGGGCCAGGCTCTGGCCACTGCTTCCGTCCTAGCCACCTGTCCTGTTCCCCATGCAGGCATGGTCCTGGGCACCCTGTTTATTGGGGGTTCCCTCGTGGCTGGACAGCAGCTGACGGGAGGAGACCTTATGTCCTTCCTGGTGGCCTCCCAGACAGTGCAGAGGTGAGTGTGGGGCCACTCCCATTCCTGAGGACCCCTGCGGGCTGAAGGGACGGGGTGCCAGCCGCTCCCCCAGTGAAGCATGGGCTGGGACAGGATGCCCGCGCCCTGCACCAGAGCCCCGCTAGCCTGCTTCACTGACGGCACCCAGAAACGCAGTCGTCACGGGCAGCCCTCCAGACAGCTCAGGAGCAAGTATAGTAAAACACACATACCATAAAATTGTCCATCGTAACCATTAACTGCGCCGCTCAGCGGTGTTGTGTATACTCACGTTGTTGTGTGACCATCACCACCATCGTCTTCAGAACATTTTCATCTTGAAAACTGAAACTCTGTCCCCATTAAACAGTAACCCCCATGGCCCCTCCAGCCCCTGGCACCTACCACCACACTCTGTCTCTGTGAGTCGGACTGCGCGGGTGCCTCCTGTAAGTGGGATCTCACAGGGTTTGTCCTTTGTGACTGGCTGAGGTCCCTCAGCACATGAACTCGGGTTCAGCCGTGATGTAGCCGGTGTCAGAATTCCTCCCTTCTGGGGGCTGAATGAGATTCTGGTATGGATAGACCAGCTTTGACAGTGTTTTCAGCGCTGGCCTGCCCTCCCCTGCTTGGCGTGCTCCCCTGCCCTCCGCCCCAGCGGCTCCTGTGCCAATGCTCTGAGCTCTGCCTGCTCCTCGGAGCCCCAGCGGCCTGTGGGCAGCCCAGAGCTTGGTGGACGTTGCCACAAGATGGCCCCAGGCCCCCCCCCCCCCCGCGTCTCCCTTCCTGGTCAACACCAGCAGTGCCTCTGCGTGTCTCTTCACTTTGTCTCCCCCAACCACATACACCCTGTGTGCGCAGAACTACGTAAAGCGTAAATACACGTTACGGTAAATAATTGAAGGGTGAATATGGTGTGATTAGTCACGGAGAGTGGAGACCTGTGTTACCATGTCAAGGAAGGAGCAGCGCCCCAGGGCGCCTCCTGCCCGTCCCCACTGCTCCCCGTCTCCATGGCCCTTGGGGCCCGGCCCTGCTGCATTGCAGTCTTCCCGCCTGTTTCTTGCAGAATCCCTCGCCGTCAGCCTTATTATTGTCCCGGGCAGAGTGAAGCTAGTCCAGAGATGGGCAGGTGGGAAGGACTCCCATCCTGGCCCGTTTTTGCCCGGTGCTTTCTAATCTGGGCCCGTTCAGCCCCTCTCCGGTCCTAGGTGTCCTCATTCTTCCTCCAGCCGGGGCGCTTCCCTGGTGGTCGTGGGACTAAGAGGCTCTGGCTGCTATAGGGAAGGGACTTGGGGTCTCCCTTGCTGCCCCTCCCCCAGGCCGACCTTTGGCCTCTCATTTTAGTCCTTAGGACCCTAGGGACCCACTGGCTCCCTTCGCGCCATCACCCCTCCACCTTCCACGGAGCAGTAGCAGGAAAGTCTCCTTGTGGGGAGGGAAGTGCACGCTCCAGGCCTGGCCTCCTCCCTCAGAATGGCCTTTCCCGTGCTAGCTGAGTACAGACCCACAGACCCTCCCTCCTCTCCCTGCTCCTCCCAGCCCGTTAGCAGAGTTCATGACACACACAAGGAAGCCCCAGAGATCTCCTGCACTGTGTCTCTCTCAGGCTGCTAGGTGGGGCTGCTCCCACGGCCTTAGGCCCTGGGCTCATCCTTTTGGGGGCCCCTTACCTCATGGGGATTTCCACCACCCACCTTGGAGGAATTGGGTCTCATTTTATTAAAGAAGCTGGTGTGTTTCCTCGTGGGGTCCAGCAGGTGAATGAGAGAGGGGAGGGGAGGGCGGCAGAGCTGCCCTGCCTTCAAGCAGTCCCAGCCTTTGGACCCCATCCAGGTATTCTTTTGGGTGGCGCTGGGGCCCCTGGAGAGATGGGGAGGCGCCTAGACAGACCATAGGCAGGTCCAGGTCACCTGGTGCTCGTCCAGGTCTAGGCCCAATGGGAATGGTCTTGCCCCTGCCCCAGGCCAGGTCTCCAGGGAGAGCCAAGGCCTGACTTCTGAGCCATCTCTGAGAGCAAGGTCATCGCTCACCAGCGAGTCATGTGCGTCTGGTTTTCGGTTGCTGCCCGGCACCTTTGCCAGGCACTAATGGCTTCCAGGTCTCTCCCTCCTCATCCACAGATAACTCGCTGTCCTGGCTCTTCCTTGCTCAATGCCTCCCGCTCCCTTTGGCAAGTGCTGATGGCTCTGAGCCTGCTAGAACCACTTCACTGCAGGCTTGTCCCCCCGCCCCCACCACTGGTGCTAGAAGTGAGGTTGCTGAGGAGTCAGTCTTTCCTCCCTTCAGGAAGGTCCTGCACACGACCACACATGCACACCATGGGCGCCCAGGCCAGTCAGGCCTAGTGACTAAGAAGCAGTGACTCACCTTCCTCCCAGCAGCCCACGATGGAGGAGGTGACCTGCTGTCTGGACAGATACACACTCGCACCGTCCCCTACAGAGGACAGTCGTACGGTATAATGTCTCCAGGGAGTTTTGTTTGGGGGTGTCCACAGAGTTCCCCCTGTGGTGCACTGTCTTCTGCTTTTTGGGTTTTTTTTAAACTCATCTTTATTGTTGAATGTATTACAGATGTCCCCCTTTTTTTTCCCCATTGACCCCCTCCTCCCCATTCCCGCCCCCCTTCTGCCTTCCCCACACTATTGTTGGTGTCCATTGATTATGCACATATGCATAGAAGTTCTTTGGTTTATCTCGTCTGCCCTCCCTCCTTCCTTCCCTTTGAGGTTCATCAGTCTAACAACCAATTTGTACTTAATTCCTTCATCTTTTTCACCCATCCCTCCAGCCACCTCTCATTTGGCAAGCAACAAAAAGTTCTCTGTATGTATGAGTCTGTTTCTGTTCTGCTTGCTCATTTTGTTTGTAGATTCAATTGTTGATAGATATGTATTACTTACCATTTTATTATTCATATTTTTGTTCTTCTCCTTCAAGAAGACCCTTCAACATTTCACATAATACTGGTTTGGTGGTGATGAACTCCTTTAGCTTTTTCTTGTCTGGGAAACTCTTGGTATGTCCATTGATTCTAAATGATAGCTTTGCAGGATAGAATAGTCTTGGTTGTAGGTCATTGTTTTTCATCACCTTGAATATCTCTTGCCACTCCTTTCTGGCTTGCAAAGTTTGTTTTGAGAAATCAGCCAACAGTCTTATGGGAGCTCCTTTATTGGTAACGAACTGCTTTTCTCTTGCTACTTTTAAGATTCTCTCTTTGTCCTTAACCTTTGGCATTTTGATGATGATGTGTCTTGGTGTGGACCTCTTTGGGTTCATCTTGTTTGGGATTCTCTGTGCTTCCTGGACTTGTATGTCTGTTTCCTTCACCAAGTTAGGAAAGTTTTCTGTCATTATTATTTCAAATAGGTTTTCAATTTCTTGCTCTCTCTCTTCTCCTTCTGGCACTCCTATGATGCAAATGTTGGCACGCTTGAAGTTGTCCCAGAGGCTCCTTACACTATCCTCATTTTTTTGGATTCTTTTTTCTTTTTGCTGTTCAGATTGGGTGTTTTTTGCTTCCTTATATTCCAAATCAATGGTTTGCTTCTTGGCTTTACTTACTCTACTATTGATTCCCTGTAAATTATTCTTTATTTCAGTTAGTGCATCCTTCATTTCTGACTGGTTCTTTTTTATGATGTTGATGTAAGTTCCTTGAAGGTCTCACTAAGTTCCTTGAGCATCCTTAAAACCAGTGTTTTGAACTCTGCATCTGATTGATTGCTTATCTCCATTTTATTTAGTTCTTTTCCTGGAGTTTTGTTCTTTTCTTTCATTTGGGATATGTTTCTTTGTCTCCTCATTTTGGCTGCTTCCCTGTGATTGTTTCTATGTATTAGGTAGAGTTTCTATGTCTCCCAGGCTTCATAGGGTGGCCTGTTGTTATAGGTGTCCTGTAGGATCCAGTGGTACAGCCTCCCTGATCAGCGCAGCTGGGCCCTCAAGGTGCACCCCTAGTGTGGACTGTACACCCTTCTGTTGTAATTGAGTCTTGATTGTTGTTGGCACGTCAATGGGAGAGATTTACTCAAGCTGATCAGCTGCAAGGACTGACTGTACCCACTGACCACTGGCCTCTGACTCCCTTGGAGGATCAGTGGTGTAAGGGCCCACCATACAGAGCAAGACTTATTTAGCAGGGCTCTGGAACCCACTGAGTCCACTCATTGAGTGTGTCACTTGTGGAGGTGCTTGGGTGGTGGTGTTTCGATGTGGTCTGAAGCTGTCCACTGGGTGTGCTGGCTCTGGGGCAAGGTCAGCCACTGCCTGGGTTCTACCTGGGGCCACGCAGCATAAGCTACAGAGTGAACTGCTGATGGCTGCTTCTTGTACTAGGCTTGGAGGGGCCCGGGAAACCAAGGCTGGCTGCTTCTAGTGCCAGGCCTGGGGCCACTTAGCAAGAGGTATGGGGCTCGCTGAGACCAGATGCTGCTTGTTTGAGAGATTTTAGGAAACTCAGAAGCAGGATCCAAAACAGGCCAATGCTATGGTAAAGCCTTTGGCGACAGCTTGGGTGGGCCCAAAAGTTGGGTGGGGCAGGGCCTCAGGGAATCACCAGAGCAGGGAAAACAGTGTAAGCCAGGTTGCTGGCGTCCCCGTCTGCCACCCCAGGGAAGGGCTCACCAAAGGAACAGAGGCCTCTGCCAGCACATCTGTCCAGGAGAAAGCTGCCCCTCCAGCCCTCGTCCCGAGGCCAAACAGCTCAGTTCTTCCCTGTATGTCTCTGGTGCCTTTCAAGCTGCCTCCCCTCTGAGCTTAGAGGGAGCAAGTCCCAGTAAGTGTGCGGGCCCTTTAAGAGGAGCTGCCTGGGGCTCCCGCAGCCACAGCCTCCCTCAGCCTCAGTTCTCGCTGGTGTTGCCAGAAGTGATGGGGATTCTCTTCCTGGCACTGGAACCCTGAGCTGGGTGCCTGGTGTGGGACGGGGACCCCTCAGTCCTCAGGGAGAACCTTCCCAGCCGAGGTGTCCTCCTGATTTTTATCTGCCACATGTGGGTGTGGGACCAGCCTGTCCACGTCTCCGCCCTTCTTAACAGTCTCGGTGTGGCTTCTTCTTTAATTTCGTAGTTGTAGGACTTCCATTCAGCTCGATGTCAGGTGGTTCTGAAGGGGTTGTGCTGTGGTTTAGTTGTCATTTTGATGTGGTTGTGGGAGGAGGCGAGACCACATTTACCCACCTGCCATCTTGACCGGAAACCCTGTCTTTTGTTTTATTTCTGAAAGGACTAACACCCACCTTCCCCTTAATTAGCCCTTGCCTCCCCCTTGGGTCAGTAGCACTAGATCTGATCCCCATCTGGTCGCTGCTGATGGCGTTGGTACCATCGCTGCGTGGGAGGTAGCCTCTGCCCTGCAGGCTGCAGGCTGTGGGGTCCAGCCCCACTGACCCCTGGAGTCCCCTGTCCTGAGGTAGTGACCATCATCAGCCTCCTTCTGCCAAGGACAGGATGTGGCTCCAAAAGGGGAAACGACCTGTCCTGTGAGCGGCCTGGGCCCCGGGCTCCTGGGGTCGCAGATTCCGGGACCACCTGCGTTTGGCTCCAGCCCACCTGTCTCTGCCTCGGCCCACATCCCCCACGCAGCTGAGACCCAGGCCTCCCCTCCGGTGCCGGCCTTCTCTCAGCCCTTCTCCTCCTCACAGGTCCATGGCTAACCTCTCCATCCTGTTTGGTCAGGTGAGTGGCAGAGTTGGGGTGGGTCTGGTCAGCCACCAGCAGCACTTGGGTGCTGCGGGCCCCGGGTGTCGGGCGGAGGGGACGCCACACCTGCCGCATGTGGGAGACCAGGCGATGCTGCTGCCGCTCCCACCCGTTCATTCCCGGCCCCCCCCCCCAGGTGGTGCGGGGGCTCAGTGCGGGCGCCCGGGTGTTCGAGTACATGACTTTGAGCCCGTGTATCCCACTGTCCGGCGGCTGCTGCATCCCCAGGGAGCACCTGTGCGGGTCCATCGCGTTTCACAACGTCAGCTTCAGGTCAGTGTCAGTGGCTGGGACCTGCCGGCCAGCGTCTCCCTATAAATAAGCCCCCTCGGGGGTACAGTGAGAATTCAGGAGGGACTGGGGCGACCAGAGACCGGGAACCTGATCTGACTATGGTGTCTTGGCTCCTCCCAGTTACCCCTGCCGCCCTGGCTTCCCTGTGCTCCAAGACTTCACCCTCACACTGCCCCCTGGCAGGATCGTGGCCCTCGTGGGCCAGTCTGGTGGAGGTAAGAGGAACCCATCAGCCTCCCACCCTGTGACTTTCCTCCTGCGGTGGCTGCTCAGAGTGGAGCCTCTCCACTGCCACCACGGGTCCCTCTCTCCTGGCACTGCCTCCAGCAACCTGTGCCCTCCCTAACTGCCCCGTCTCCCTAACCCCAATTCCCCAGGAAAGACCACTGTGGCTTCTCTGCTTGAGCGCTTCTACGACCCCACGGCAGGCATGGTGACACTGGACGGGCGGGACCTGCGTACCCTCGACCCCTCCTGGCTCCGGGGCCAGGTCATTGGCTTCATCAGCCAGGTGCAGAGAGAAGAGGCTTTCCTCACCGCCCGGGCCCAGCCCGTCCCCTTCCTCCTTGAGGCCCTGCCTCTCTCAGTCCTCATGGCGCTTGGGCCTTTTCTCCTTCCCAGCCTCGTCCCTGCTCCGGGGAGGCCTGGCCTTCTTCCCTCGTTCCCTGGCATTCCTTGGGGCCTGAGGCTTCCGCACCCCCGACCGCTTCCCCACCACCGCAGCTCTGCCCTCATCTCACTGGGCAGGAACGCCTTTCCTGATGAAAGCCAGAAGATGGGGCTGGGGTGGCTGTTTCAGGGCCCCTGGCTTCTGTGACGAGCTGTGGTGTCCTGAGGTCTAGAGACGCCCGGGCTGTGCTGCTGGGCTGCCGGCAGCCGCCCACTCGCTGAGAGGCCAGAACCTGCCTCTGCTTGAGGGGGCACCGTCCAGAGAGGGCCCACTTTCCCGCCGGGTGTGGATTCAGAGGGCACCTAGTAACCCACAGGGCCTGCCTCCACGGCAGAAGAAAGCCACAGTGCACACTCCTCCATACTCATCCCTCCAGAGAGGGGAGGCTGCGGGGAGCTCGGCCTCCTGGGCTTTGGTGGACCTCTCTGCTCTCCGCGTCTCATTTGACCTGTAACTGAACTGTCCTTACCTGCCCTCCAAGGGGTCCTGGTTTGGCCGAAATAGCCTCTCCTGACACCCTTCGGGGGTCTGGGGCAAAGTCAGCACATTTCCTGTGGCCTCTCCCCTCTGCCCCCAGGAGCCAGTCCTGTTTGGAACGACAATCATGGAGAACATCCGTTTCGGGAAGCTGGGCGCCTCTGACGAAGAGGTGTACGCGGCTGCCCGGGAAGCCAACGCGCACGAGTTCATCACCAGCTTCCCCGAGGGCTACAACACCATCGTCGGTGAGTGCCGAGGACAGCGTCCTGCCTGGGTCTGCAGGGCTCACGGTGTGAGGCTGAGGCCGAGGGGACAGGAAGACAGGCATTGAATCCGGGAGGAGCAGGCCAGAACTGTGACCTGTGGGGCCAGGGGAGTCCAGGCACAAGTAGTCGGCAGAGACAAACGCACAGGGATTGCAGTTACCGTCCGGGCTGCATAATGATGTCCCGGTCAGTGAGGGGCCGTGCAGGAAGGACGGTGTGCACCGTGCAGCCGAGGTGTGGGCTGCGCCATCTAGGGCCACACAACGACCATGTGGCTCAACGACGCATCTCGGAGTGTCTTCTATCTTAAGTGACGCGTGACTGTACAGGGCGGGCAGGGACTCGGTGAGCTGGGGTGTTGGGGGCCTGCAGAGCTTCCCAGGAGCCTCCGCGCCCTGAGACCCAGCCGGAAGCAGTGGGTGTGATCTCGTCGTCGTGCATCCTCCTGGCTCCTGTGCTGCACCTGTCCTGCTCTTTAACTTGCAGGAGTCTCCTTGGTTGTCATGGGATTGAAGTGGGTGACCGGGTTCCCCCCTGACTTACCCGGGTGAGGGCTCTGGTGGTTCTGGACGATCCGCTAGACTGACACTGGAGCGTCTGTGTGGCAGCTGGCAGCATTGCTCCTCTCGGGGGCCCCCTCTCCGACCTCGGGGGCCAGTTTATCGTCCAGTCTCTGGGCTCTGTCACCACTGTCACCGCATGTCTCCGGGCACAGGCATAGCTGAGGTTCTCGGCTCTTCTCTTGAACGCTGGCCTCCGTCTAGCCGAGCTCCACCTCCCAAGTGGTGCCCCCCGGAGCCATCCTTCCTGCCCTGTCACTGAGCCAGCTGCTGTACTCACTGCTCACACTCCCCAGCTCTCTTGGGTGGCACCGTCCTTGTACCTCTGACCGGCACGCTCCCGGCTCCTCGGGGGCTTCGGTCTGCCCCCATTGCTCTGTGACTACGTCACCTGGAGGCTCTTTTTGGCTCCCAGGCTGCCTCCCCTGCAGTTCTCCCCAAATGTGGTCTCCCCAGAGTGCCTGGGTGGTGGGCTTTGAATCCCACTGTACTCTTACACACCCCGACATCGGGGTCCCGGATGTCCCCACAGCAGCAGAGATCCGGGAGGCCGGGGAAGGTGGCTAGAAGCGCAGGTCCCATCCTGGCTCTGAGACCCAGAGCCCACCGAGTACCCAACTCACGTCACCTTGTCCAGTGTGCATGCATTTGCACGGACACGTTCGCGCCAGTGCTGACAGGTGCTGCCCTGGCCCTCGCAGAGGCAGGACCATCACACACAGGCCAGGGGAGGACCCCAAGGGGCCAGGTGGGACGTTCCCAACAGACCCGGTGCCCCTTCACAGGGCCTCCCCAGGTGCAGAGCTGAGGCTGGCTTCAGGCCCCTGCTCTGTCCGCTTCCTCCCCAGGTGAGCGGGGTGCAACCCTGTCTGGTGGCCAGAAGCAACGGCTGGCCATCGCCCGCGCCCTCATCAAGCAGCCAGCAGTACTGATCCTGGACGAGGCGACTAGCGCTCTGGACTCGGAGTCCGAGCGGGTCGTGCAGGAGGCCCTGGACCGAGCCAGCACTGGCCGCACCGTGCTGGTCATTGCCCACCGGCTCAGCACCGTACGGGGGGCCCACCACATCGTCGTCATGTCCCAGGGCCGAGTCTGTGAGGTCAGTGGGGGCCCAGGGCGGTGGGTGGGTGAGCTGGGACAGCTTGAGCCATAGACACAGTGGAATGGTGGCTCAGCCGGGCTGCGTGAGGGTCTGGCCTGGCCCTGTGGGTGCGTGAGGGTCTGGCCTGGGCCTGGGGGTACGTGAGGGTCTGGCCCTTCCCTGGGGGTGCGTGAGGGTCTGTCCTGGCCCTGCGGGTGCGTGAGGGTCTGTCCTGGCCCTGGGGGTGCGTGAGGGTCCGGCCTGGGCCTGGGGGTATGTGAGGGTCTGTCCTGGCCCTGCGGGTGCGTGAGGGCCTGGCCTGGGCGTGCGGGTGTGTGAGGGCCTGGCCTGGGCCTGGGGGCTTGGGGCCGTCTTCTACAAGCAGCACCCTATGTGGATGCAGACATGTCTGCCTTAGGTGAGCCCCGGCCTCTTAGGGCCCCAGTGTCTTCCTCTGTCCTCTGTGGGCAGTAGCTCCCAGGGTCGCAGGGAAGTATAGCATGACCCTGACCAGGGCTGAGGTGCAACAGAGGCAGCCCCAGGGACCAGCCCGCACCAGCACCCAGTGGCAGGGTGCGGGGCCCATTCAAGCAAAAGCTGAAGGGCTCTCGAGGACACTGGGCCCTGAGCTGGGGTCTCTGGGCTGTGTCAGGGCCTGGAGGACAGCAGGGAGGTGATGTGCCAGTGGCATCTGTAGCTGCTCTGGTTTCAGTGCCCCCAGAAGGGACACTGCCTTAGGGGACAGTGAGCCCGACTGCTAACAGGAAGCCAGCCCTGCTAGGGCTCTGAACTCTGAGCTGCATAGGGTGACCATCTACCCCTCCTTCCCGCAGGCGGGGACCCATGAAGAGCTCCTGAAGAAAGGCGGGCTCTATTCTGAGCTCATCAGGAGACAGGCCCTGGATGCCCCACCTCCTGAGGCACCAAGAGGCCCCAGGAACCGCCACCCCAAGTCCTGAGAGCAGCCCGCTGCAGTCTGGTCACTGCTAAGCATCAGTGCCCAGGGCTGAGGACAGCCCCCAGAGGGCCCGTGTGCTGGGCTGTGGGCTGCCCCCAGCTCACAGGAAACTCAGGACCAGCCCTGGGCTGGGAGGAGGGTGGGACTGCCTCCATTCACTCCCCCGCTTGCCCCAGGCTGCCTCCCTCCTGCACTAGGGAGGAAGCAGAGTCCCGGGCCCCTGCTCTGTTTCCTCCCTTTGCCCAGACCCTACCCACCCCTCTCAGAAACTCTGCCAGCCTCTCCCCTACCTGACAGCCTAAAGGTGTTGGGGCCTCAGCTCTAAGGAGACTACATTCAGGGTCAGGGAGTAGAAAGAATTCACACTGGGGTTCTCTCCCACACCCCGCCAGACCTCACTTCCTGGCTGACTCCCCATACGCCTTCGTCCGCACTGCCTCTCTGGGCCCTGGGAGAAGGAGCACGCCCCCTTGGGCCAACCCCTCGAACCATAGTCCATTCTCAGAACAATTTCTTTTCCTTACACAGTGCTTATTTCTAGATCTCACCCTCCCCCATCCAAACAGGACAGATGCCAACAGGCCCTGCGGAGGGGGAGCAGGGGCGGGCGCTCCCTGGTCCCACCTGGCTCTCACCACTGCTCCAGCCCCCACCTTGAGTCTGTCACGTGGTGGACTATAGACAACCCCCCTCTACATGACACCAGCTTTGAAGGGGACAGAGCTGACACACCCCAAATGGGGCACGTAGCACTGACAGTCACCAGACCATGAGGGGGGTAATCTGAGCCCCTTGGGCTGACAAAATACAGAAGCAGTCTGAGGAGGAGCCCTGGCTGCCAGACCAGAGGAGGACGGGACTGGAGCCCCGCTTTGAAAAAGGACTGGCCACCTGCCCAGCAGTATGAGCCTGCGGCCCTAAAGCTGCGAACGAGGACCTAGGAGTACCCACGCTTCCCTACCTGCCCTGGTGGATGCCCTCCTGCCTTGGTTCTGCCCGTCACCTCCCGCGGGCAACCGGCTCCGTCACAGCCACGTCCGGGCTGTGGTCCTCGCTGAGGCTTGCTCCCTGGGGTGGGAAGAGGAATTGCCTGTGCCAGACCTCCAGGGCCCACCAAGCATTTTGGATTCTTCCTGTGGCGCAGAGGGTGAAGCCATGGTCGGGGGGCGGCGGCAGCTGCAGGAGGGGCAGTGGCCTCCAGCTGGAGGCCGGCCTGGAGGAGGCAGCAGTGGCTTAGGTGTGAGTGCAGGAGCCCGGTGAGAGGCTCCACAGCCTCTTCTGGGTGTGGTTTAGGACCAGAAACCACCCAAAATATCCCAGGGCCACAGCCGCCCAGCTTTGCTGCCCACTTCCTGACGGCCAGATGAGAGGTCCCAGTGCGGCCTCGGCCCGAGGAGCAGAACCCGGGCTGACTCTGGGTTGCTTTGCCACTGAACACAGTGCAGCCAAGAGCAGGCCTTAAACACCCGCTCCCGGTCCACGCTGGCCTGCCCGGCCCCTCCCTCAGGAGAGCCAGCCAAGGCCAGTTCCAGTTCCTTGAGCCTTTCACCTGGGCCTGACACCAGATTCTAGGTCTCTCCTTACCCCTTCAGGGGGGCCTCTCCAAATCCTGCCCCCCTCCCCTAGCTAAACTAGGGGAGTAGTGAGATCCACAGTGCGCCTTCAGCTGGAAAGCCGCGAGGTTGGCCCTGTGTCGCCTGAACCTCGACCTTGGCTCCTTTGGCTTCAGCACGGATCCTGAGCCTGGCCGTGCTTAATCCCGAACACTTAAATGGCAAAGGACTGAAAACTCGCAGGGCTGCCGCCCCGAAGGTAGTCACACCTGAGCAATAAATCATGTTATCCACTCATTCTGTCTGCAATGTGTTCATTAAGCACCCGTCATGTCGTGCCCCCTTGATGGGGGTGACGGTCCCTGCCCTGTGAAGCCTGTGGCCTCGCCAAGACAGTGGACAGGCGACTGCAGCCTGCTCGCGTGAATGATGCTTTTGCTCATAGCCAAGAGCCCAACACAAACCCAGCGGCCTCAAATGCTTCCAAGAGACGGAGGAGAAATGTATCAGTGAGTTAACGGGGACAGGCCTGCTTTCTCCCAGGCCCACAGTGCAGTGTGCCTCCCCTCGTCCATACACGGGGCAGGTGAGCTTGACGAGGGGACCAGGCCCGGCGCCGTCCTCCACGGGCCTGTCTGGGCTGGCTCCTGTGGCCCTCAGCTGCCCGGCTCTCCTGCTGCTGTTACTTGTCCCCTGTCCCTTGGGTCCCCAAGACACCCTCACCCCTCTCAGGCCAGCTGGCAGTGACGTCACAGGCCATGCCCTGCTTCCTGGAGGCATCTGCTCCAGCTGCTGGGAGAGCCCCACCGCCCATCGGCTCAATCCTCTGAGGCTTCTCCAGTCGGTGTGTCAGCACCGTGGCCCAGGGCACTCCAGCCGGCTCAGGGGCATTGTGTCTTCCTTTAGAAAAGCCCACGCAGCCCTGGCCAGTTTGGCTCAGCGGTTAGAGCATCAGCCCGTGGACCAGAGAGACCCAGGTTCGGTTCCCACTTAGGGCACGTACCTCGGTTGCAGTTTGTCCCCGGCCCTGCTTGGGGTCGTGTGGGTGGCAGCCACTCGATGTGTCTCTCTCACATCGATGTTTCTCTCTCTATCTTCCTCCCTCTCTCCCTCCCGCTCTATCTGAAGATAAATGCAAAAATGTCCTCCGGTGAGGATAAAAAAAGAAAAGCCCAAGCTAATCAGGCATACTCCCATGTCCCTGCTGGGAGCACAAAACGAACTCCCTACGGCCGGGAATTTTGTGGCATGGAATGACCCACGCAGTTGCTTCTTGACCCAGCAATTGTCCTGCGAGGAGTTACGGCTGTGCGGTGTCGCTGAGAGCACCACTGTGTCGTGGGAGACTGGAAACCCCCTGAGTTCTTCAGGCACATGGCGACCTCAACAGGGTGTGTCCATACAATGAAAGGGTACGCAGCCATTTAAAAATGGGGAAGTTTTCCCGGTACTGGATATCGCATGGTCCCCAGAATATGTCTGAGTGAAAAAAAGATGTGAAATCACAGGGCATCCGTGAGCTGAACTATGTTACCTGGGAGCGTGGCAGGTGAGCCCACATTCACCGTCATAGAGGCCAACCTCCCAGACAGGAGGGCCTGAGTCGGTGCAGGGGGAATAGGGCCACTCAAGAGACAGACCCCCAGGACATGGGACCTGCAGAGGCCCTGGCCATCCGGTGCAGGCTGGAACACTGGGGGCTCAGAAGGAGGAGACAGCCAATGCCAAACGCCCCACCACCTTCCAGCCTGGTCATGAGCCAACTCTGCTCTTTGCAAAATGACCCCGATGATGAGGTTAGTGGGAAGGGAGGAGACAGGAGGGAGGAGCCAGGCCAAGGGCCAGTGACTGATTCTCATACATACAGGGGCTGCAGCTGGGAGACTAGAGGCCCCAAGGGCACCCCCAGCCCTGACTATCTCTGGGCTCCCCTCAAGCCCAACTAGGGTTGCTGTGGTTTCCTGCTGGCGCCTCTGGCCCCCCCATGCTGCACTAATGGCTCAGCCTGGGGCCCCAGGGACCTCCCCACCCCCAGGCTGCTTTGCCAGCCCCCTGGCCCCCTCACTGCTGAAACCCAATCCTCTGCCGCAGCTCTGGCTCAGCAGAGCGGCAGACCAGCCCTGCCTTCCACGCAGGCTGCGCCCTACCTGCGCCCTCTGCGGAAGCCCCAGCCCAGCACCGGCCCGTGGAGCCACAGCCTGTCCCTGCCCGAGGCCAGCTGGACCCTTCAGGCCACTGCATCCAACCCAGCCAGGCCAGTGCCTCCCCGCCTCCCTCTTGGGTTCGGCTCCTCTCCTCGCCTCACACCTGCGCTCTCTCCTGCCTGGCCAGCCCCTCCCAGTCCTCGGACTGACCCTCTTCTCCTTCTAAGCCTCTGTAGCTCGGTCACCACCCCCAGCCCTCTCTGTACCCTCACCCTAGATCAGGCCATGAAGCCTCCCTCAGGGCCAGAGGAGGCCCGGCGGCAGGCCTCGGACATCAGCGTGTTCGCCAGCAGCTGCACCCTGCACGGGCTGGGCCATGTCTTTGGCCCGGGGAGCCTGACCCCGCGCCGGGGGCTGTGGGCCGTGGCCATGCTCCTGTCGATGGCCGCCTTCCTCTACCAGGTGGCAGAGAGGGTGCGCTACTACGGGGAGTTCCACCACGAGACAGCTCTGGACGAGCGTGAAAGCCCCCAGCTCACCTTCCCGGCCATCACCCTGTGCAACATCAACCCGCTGCGCCGCTCACGCCTCACGCCCAACGACCTGCACTGGGCCGGGCCGACGCTGCTGGGCCTGGAGCCCTCGGAGCACGCGGCCTTCCTGCGCGCCCTGGGCCAGCCCCCCACACCACCCGGCTTCATGCCCAGTCCCACCTTCGACATGGCCCGACTCTATGCCCGGGCTGGGCACACCCTGGAGGACATGCTGCTAGACTGTCGCTACCGCGGTCAACCATGTGGACCCGAGAACTTCACTGCGGTGAGCTGGCCACCCACCCTGTCCCACCAGAGACCCAGGAGTGCCAGCCAGTCCCTGCCCAGGACCCGTCATCCCAAAGCCAGGGAACCTTAACACCCATGCCCTGGGACCCTTTCCTTCCCAGCAGGCCGCGGGCCCCCACCCCACCAGTGCTTTCTGCTCAGGAAGCTGCCCTCCTTGGGGCCTGTTCTGGACTAGAGTGTGCAGGGTCCCATCTTCCAGCGTGGGGCACTCCCCCAGGCTGGCTCCAGGCTCAGGTCTGGTCTATGGAGACCCTGCCACTGGGGTTGGGGGGACACCAGTGTGAGTGTTCCAGGGCAGAAGACCCTGTTTTCTGCTGAGGGAGGGGCTGGTTTTCCCTCTGCCTCTTCAACATTCTGCCAGTCCTGGAAGAGGGCAACTGGGACCCACTGCCTTTTACCCCAGTCTCCAAAGAAACACTTGCCCCGTGGGCTGAGCCCTTGGCTGGGCACAGAGGGGGTGAGGAGAAGGTGAAGGGATGGGAGCCCATGAGGGTCCAACGCCATGCACCTGTATGAGGGAGGAGCTGGGGACACTGCGACGTGGGCCTCAGTGTTCAGAGAGATCCAAACAGAGCGTGGGGAGGGGAGAGGTCCCGTAGCCCTGTGTTTGCCTGGCGGGGCCTCTCGTTCCCTGGCAAGGTCTGCACCCGTCTGCCCACCCACAGATCTTCACCCGGATGGGTCAGTGCTACACCTTCAACTCGGGCACCGATGGGGCAGAGCTTCTCACCACCCCCAAGGGCGGCACGGGCAACGGGCTGGAGGTCATGTTGGACGTGCAGCAGGATGAGTATCTGCCCGTGTGGAAGGACACGGGTATGGGGGCATGTGGGAGGCCGGAGTGGGCACAGTCGGGGTGCAAAAGGCTCTGAGAAGGAGAGGAGATGCTGGGAGGGACCTGAAGCATGCCCTTTATGAGAAGCAAGCAGCGGGCGGGGGTGGGGGTTGGCCTATCCAGCCCTGGGGAGAGGGGGCTGCATGGAGGGCCTCCTGGAACCCAGGCCTCACGTCCCCCTTCCCCCACAGAAGAGACCCCATTTGAGGTGGGGATCCGAGTGCAGATCCACTCCCAGGAGGAGCCACCCACCATCGACCAGCTGGGCTTTGGGGCGGCCCCCGGCTACCAGATTTTTGTGTCCTGCCAGCAGCAGCAAGTATCCTCCCCTGGGCCTCCAAAGTCCCCCTTCCCCCACCCAGCTCCCAACCCCCTCCTTCAGCCCACACCACCTCAGACCCCAACCCCGCAGCGCTTCAGACCTGTCCCAGGGGCCTGACCGCTCACATTCTCCCTGGGTGCTCGATTCTCCCCAAGCCTCCTTAACCAGTCCCTCTACAGCTGAGCTTCTTGCCACCGCCCTGGGGCGACTGCAACTCAGCATCTCTAGACCCTGACTTTGAGCCGGAACCCTCTGGTCCCCTGGGTCCCCCCAGCCCCAGCCCAGGCCCCAGCCCTCCCTATAGTCTAATGGGGTGTCGCCTGGCTTGCGAAACCCGTTATGTGGCTCGGAAGTGCGGCTGCCGAATGATGCACATGCCTGGTAAGGAGAAGGAGGGGTCCGGTGGGGAGGGGCCGGGGCCTGGGAGGAGCCCTGAAGCCGTCACACAGGCTCCCCACCCCGCCCCCAGGTGGCGCACCGGTGTGCACCCCCCAGCAGTACAAGGACTGCGCCAACCCGACTCTGGGTAAGGGGCAAGTGTCCCGCATCCCATCCCCACCCTGCTCAGCCCGGGACCCCACCCTTCGGGGTGGGCTCCCTTGACCCGAGGACTGTGGCCCGCAGACGCCATGCTGCGGAAGGACGCTTGTGTCTGCCCCAACCCGTGCGCCATCACTCGCTACGCCAAGGAGCTCTCCATGGTGCGGATGCCCAGTCGCGCCTCTGCCCGCTACCTGGCCCGGAAATACAACCGCAGCGAGGCCTACATCGCGTAAGCCCACCGGCTGGGAGGGGGTGGGGCAGGGCCTGGGAGGGGCAGGGGCCCTCCTCCAGGCCAAGCCTTCCTGCGTACTCGCGGGCAGGACACCAGTCTGCATGTCATGACGGGGCGCCGGACTCTGGACAAGCCACCTAACATCTCTGATGCTGCCCTTCTGAAAAAGGGGGCGGTGATGCCCCTCCTAGAGCTCCGGAAAGGAATCAGAGACCAGGAATGCACACCTGTTTCCTAGCACCGTCCAGTGAGCATTCCCCCTTCTCCTCCAGGGAGAACGTGCTGGTGCTGGACATCTTCTTCGAGGCCCTCAACTACGAGACAGTGGAGCAGAAGAAGGCCTATGAGGTGTCGGAGCTGCTTGGTGTGTGTGTGTGCGTGTGTGCAGGGTGACCCGGGGCTCTGGGGAAGTGTGGACAGCGCAGGTGGCTGTGAGCTGACCAGTGACCCCCGTCTCCGCAGGTGACATTGGGGGCCAGATGGGGCTGTTCATCGGGGCCAGCCTGCTCACCATCCTTGAGATCCTGGACTACCTCTGTGAGGTGGGCTTGGGGCCCCAGCTGCGGGAGAGGGAAGGGAGCAAGTCGTGGGACCCAGGGGGAAAGGTGTGCGCTGGCCACCTCCCTCACTGCTTGCTCCCAGGTGTTCCTAGACAGGGTCCTGGGATACTTCTGGAAACGGAAGCGCTCCCAAAGGAACTCCAGCACCAATCTGGTAACAGCCCCCCTTCCTCCCCTGCCATGTCCCCCTGAAGCCTGGAACACCATCTCTTCCCAGCTGGGAAAACATAGTGGCAGGGAGGGGCGTGCAGTGACCTTGGTGAGTCCCTGGGTGGGAGGACCCCTCCCCTCCTGACCCTCTCCCTCCTCCCACAGCTTCAGGAAGGGCTTGGCAGCCATGGAAACCAAGTGCCCCATCTCAGCTTAGGCCCCAGGTAACACGGACTGTCCCCCTAAGGTCAAGGGAGGAGGGGCAGGTCTAGTCCAGAGGGTGAAGTTCAGGTCCGGGAAGGCAGGAGCGGGAGTAGGGCATTGATTCAAGGCCTTCTGTCCCAGCAATGTGGTCTGTGTCTCAGCAGGCCTCCCACCCCTCCCTGTGCCGTCACCAGGACTCTTTCCGCCTCCCATCGCACCTGCTACCTCGTCACACGGCTCTAGACCCGGTGTCTGTCTTCAGGGCTGAACCTTGACATCTTGGCCATGCCCTGGCTGCACGTGGCTTTGCTATCTTCATCCCAAATAAAGTTCTAGTGCATCAGCCTGATCTGTTCCTCTTACAGGCAGACTCATTAGGCCAAGGTCAGCCCTACTCAGGCACAAGAAGACCTCTGCCAGCCATCATCTAGTGGACACGGTTCTAAAATGTGTGTGTCTTCCCAATGAGCCTCCAGAGGTTTCTCTGGGAGAGAAGAGTAATAAGAGGGCATCCATCATTTGCACCTCAATGGGAATGAGTTTTTCAGTCTGACCTCTCAGAGTAAATGGCACCCAAAGCCAGGTGTGCAGGCAGAGAGGAGTCCGTGGCAGGACAATCCCGTTTGGGAGACTATGATGGACTGGCTGGGAGAAGGCTATGACCCAGAGCCTGGCAAGAAGTGGGGAGCAGGCAGGGAGAAGACAGAGGAACTCCCCTACTTCCAAGAACACCAACTGTTGTCCTTTTTCCCATATTTGGGACCAAGCTCCAGCATGCTCTGTCTCCATGGGAAGAGCTCTCGCTTCCCCAGCCTCCCTACAGCAGAGGCCCCCGCCTGAGATGGTGAGGGGGGCCCTCCTTCCCCCTTCTGCTGGTAAGGACACACACAGGCCCCAGCCCAGTTTCCCTGTTCTCTTTTTCTGCACCCCAAATATTAGAAAACTGACAATAAGGGAGCAGGGAGAGGTGTTCCTGATCTAACCACATCTTTGCGTCTCTCTCGTCCCTGCCTGCAGGCCTAGGAATGGGGGGGATGAAGAGGGAAGGGATAGGGTGGGTACCCATGGGATGTGGAGAACCTCAAGGAAACATCCGGCCCTTTTCTCCTGTTCCAGTGGAAGCTCTCCTGTTCCGGCTGCCTAATTCCTCTGGACTGTCTCAGGCCCCCCGGGCAGAGAAAGGGGTGTGCACACGTGCATAAGCACATGTGTGGACACAGCACTGCCCTGAGCCCCGCCATAGGGTGAAAGTCAGAGAGAGCCCCCAGCCCCCAGCCTCAGGCCACTTCGAAGCACAGGAGGACAGGACAGCTGGGCTGTATTCCAGCTGGCAACAGGGTTGCATAGGGCGGTGAAGTGGAGCAGAGACCCCCGCCCAAGCCCACCCTCTCTCAGAGCCACCCACCACCACATCAGCCAGACTGTGGGAAAAGAGCCAATTTATGAAATTAAATACAGTCTGTGGAGGGAGAGAGAACCAGGTGAGGGCGCCTCCACCCTGGTGGGCCCAGCACAGCTGGAGCTCAGCACCACGTGCATGCGTCCTTGCTTTTCCTCCCCTCTCTGGAGGGAGCTGAAATAGACCAGGCCCCAGCCTGGCAGCCAGGGTCTGAGAGTCTAGGGGGGACAGAAGTCGGAGAAGTAGGGGTGCTGCAGGGCCTCCTCTGCCGAGATGCGCTGGACGGGGTTGCACTTCAGAAGGTTCTGGAGGCATGGAAGGAAAGTGTGGCAGGGTCAGGGTCAGGGTCAGGCGGGCCAGCTGCCCAGAGCCCCACCCTCCCCCAGTCCCCAGCCCTTGGTCACCTGCAGCAGGTCCCTGCCTGTGGCATTGAGCTTGGGTACGACGTTCACCAGGGATGTTGTGGCCGGGTACATTGGGTAGGGCTGTGGGGGACAGGGAGAGTCAGACCAGGGGTGTGGGGCATGGGGACTGCTAGGGCTGAGAAATAAAGAGGGACCACTGACGAACCATGAACCCCCATCCCTGTCACACCTTATAGTCTGGCAGCTTAGTCATGGCAGGCCACTGCTCCTCGGTCGGTGTCCCCAGCAGTGTGTCCAAGGAGTCAAGGATTACTCAGTGCAAAGGGGCAGGGTGAGAGGCTCTTCTTCTCCCAGGAAGGAGTCCTCATATTCACCTCTGCCCTCCTCACTTTAGCCCCCAGCTCACGACAGAAGCAGCCCCAGCACATGGGATTCTCATTTTCAGTCCCATCTGTGTGGTGTTTACCATGGGCCAGGTGCTACAGATACACTAACCGCTGTGACCTGAACCCTGCCATCCGTGGCCCCGAGGGTCTGTCAGCCTTCCCTGACTCCCACAGATCCTCCTGCGGGTCCTTGAGTCACCTCGCAGCTGGAGGAGCATCCGCTTGGCTTCTTCCCCCAGGGGTCCCTCCTTGTCTACATGTCACACTCTCTCCAGCTGGCTGCATGCAGCTGCACTGTGACAACCAGAGGTGTCCACCACCCTCTGCCCTCTGTCCCCTGACCCTCAGAAGCCCACAGCCCCTCCCATGCCGGCCCAGCCCACCGCCACCCTCAATCCCTGCTCTCTGAGCTCCAAGGCTCCTCACTCCCCCTGCAGAGGGCTCGAGGCAAAGGGGAATGGAAGGATATCGGAAGATCCTCTTCAGCTGATCATCTACATCATTGCCGGGGAAGAGAGGCCGACCTGCATTGGCCAGCTCTGGGAGGAAGAGGAAGGAGTGAGAGGACCTGACACATGAAGAACCCCTCACTCCCACGACACCCCATCCCCAAGGGCCCTGCTCCTTGCCCCAGAGGGGACCCTCCAAACCCTGTCAGCTCAAATGGGAGGGAAAGTGCCTCTGCAGACCCCCAGCATGTCACCTGCAAAAATACAGCCGGCTGACCACATGTCAATGGACGTGGAGTACAGCTTGGCCCCAAAGAGGACATCCGGTGGGCGGTACCACAGCGTGACCACCTGGAAAAGACCCCACCCACAGGGACCCCCCCACTTAGAGGGCTGGGAGGAGGAGGCTCAGAGAGGAGAAAATGTTTTGGGTCCTGAAGTAGGAGCTGAGATGCTCACTGGGAAAGCCCTCCCTCTCCCCAGTACCCACCCCACCAGCTCACCTCAGCTGAGTAACAGCGAACAGGGATCCCAAAGGCTCGAGCCAACCCGAAGTCAGCCAATTTCAGCTCCCCATTCTGAGGGAGACGGGAGGAACAGGGTCAAGGCTAGCTCTGTACTCCCACCTTGCAGCCTGACTTCCTCATTGTTCAGTGTTGGCTCCAGCCTCCCCCATCTCCCACCTTCTCCCCGAGAGATACCCTGTTTATGAGCAGGTTCTGGGGCTTCAGGTCCCTGTGTAGCACGTTTCGGCTGTGACAAAATCCCAGGCCTTTTAGCAGCTGGAAGAGGAATGACTGGGAGAGGGGCAGGGAACAGGGCATCAGACCCTCCAGATAGGAAGCTGTGCCCAGCAATGGCTCACACTCCCCTCTTCACCCTCTGCTTTGTACCCAGCCACCTTTCAGCACCAAGTTCAGCGACACACCATTCATTTATTATCAAGGACTTACTTTTATTATGCTAGGTATTAGAAGTGAACAGTGAATGGGGGCCTTGGTCTCCACCTTTCTGAAACTTACAGCCTAGTGGGCCTTTCTACCTTCCCAGCCCACACTGACCTCTCCTCTACCCAGCCTCATTTGAATATGCACATCATAACTGTTAACATATACATATATTGTGCTGTATTATTATTCAGCATTTGTTTCCCTTGGAACCTGGGACAAGGCACTTGGTCCTGGGCCTAGAACAGTGCCTGGCGCACAGCAAAGCATTCAGTAAGTATTTGTTGAATGAACAATGTATTTCTTCGAATCTCATTTTCTCATCTCTCAGGAAATCGTATCACTGAGACCAGAGCATTACTGTCAGGCCAAGGAGGTCGTGGGAAAATGCTCCCAGAGAGCAGAAACAGGATCCTCTCAGTCCCTGACACTCAGAGTGTCCCTGTTCAGGGCCTGAACTTGGTGCTCAAACAGTAGGCACACTGAACATATACTCCAACCCCAGCCTCCATGGGTCCCCAGAACACCAGTCACCCTCACCTTCACAGTTTCAGGATCTAGGTCACCATTACAGCTGTCAAAATATTTCTTAAGGTCCTAAAAAGGGATGGGGGTGGAGGAATGGGACAGAGTTTAACCTCAGTCTGGGCCCCTATACCCTCCCAAGCCTATTGTCCCCCAAGTCCCTCTTTCACCTGGTCACAGAACTCAAAAACCAAAGTCAGCTTCTTGTCACTATGCAGGACGTCATGAAGCCTAGGGAGAGGGAAGGGCTTAGCCAGGCAGGTCCACAAGTGTGCTCCTAATATCCCACTATAGCAGCCCTGTCCATCTCTGAAGCACCCCCCTCCTCCAACTGGCCACACAGGCAAGGGGGACCCTGCCAGTCTACACACCTGACGATGTTCTTGTGCTTCAGCTCTTTGAGTAGGCAGATTTCCCGAAGGGCAGAACTCGGCACTCCCTACACAGGGGAGGGGGCCGGGCAGACAACAGTTACATCCCACCCAGCCTAGGCCCTCAACCACTCCCCTGGCCCAGATGTCCCAGTCCTACCTCATCATCGTCATCCAGCCTCACCCGTTTCAGAGCCACAATCTCATGAGTCTCCCGGTTTTTGGCCTTGAACACTGTTCCGTAGGTGCCTAGAGGAAGGAGGTCAGGGGTAAAGGAAAGGATGGGGCACCCTTCCCCACCCCCAAGAAGTCCCTCCCTGGAGGGGAGGCATCATGGGAGTGTGTTATTTCTGATGCCTAGAGTAAGGGAAGAGAATCAGGGTGAAGGCCAGGCGTGGCCCAGCTTTGTGAGTGCAGACGTGGCAGAGAAGGGGCCTGCAGAGGCTCAAGGGGGTCTGCAGCAGGGATAGGCTGTGGCTGCCCGGTAGATCTATAATGAAGGCGGTGCTTTGAGAGGGGCCGGAAATAGCAGGGGTGTGGGAGAAGAATGAGAGCTGGCAGGAATGTTGAGGTTGGAGGTCTGCTCCCAGATCTGAGGCTGGGGGGTGGGTGGGGTTCTGTAAGTGGTGCTGAGGCTGGGGGTAGGAAATGCAGGAAGTGCTGAGGTCCGGAGCTCGGGCCTACAGGGAGTGCTAAGTTTGGGAGGGGGCGTCTGCAGAAAATGCTAACGGGAGGATTGGTGGCTGCACGGAGTGTTGAGCTCTGGGCCGGGGCTGCAGCCAGTGCTAAGGTCGGAGTCTGTGGGCATTGCTGATGGTAGAGGAGCCAGAGATGCAAGGAATGCAAAAGAAGATCTTGCAAGAACATCTCGTGGTCCCATTACCTTCCCCAATCTTCTCCAGTTTCTCGTATTTCTGCATCGCGGCAGCCGCGGGGACCCTTGCGGGCCCTCCGTTCTAATAACTCTAGCCCCGGCGATGCAGAGGAGGCGGCACCCCAGCCTCCAGCCCTGCCCCGCCCTCCTGCCTGCGCCTGAGCTTCTGGAGCTTGTAGTTCTAAGACCGCCAGGTTTCCCAGTAATGCCGGGGGACCTAGACAATAAGAGGACTACAACCCCCAGCAGGCTGCGCTCAGGCTCTCTGCAGCACTCGCTTCCCGGGACTCCGGTTCCACCGCGGTGGCAAACCCTGGACTTCAAGTCCCAGGAAGCATCACGTGTCCGCTTTCCGGGTGCCCCAGCGTGGCGCCGCGGCTCCCAGTGTGCTCCGCTCTTCTTTTTTTCTGTGACCACCACCTTCTTTTGAAAAAGGCCTCTCCGGGACCACGCATTCCAGGGTGCGGCAGGGGTGGAGTTGAGGCGCTCTCCGAGGTTTGCGGTTTGGCGGCCTACATCCCGGGCCCAGGTGGCCCGACTCCGACAGGGTTGATGGTGTGGAGGTCCCAATGACCTCGTGACAATCTCGGCACAGGTTTCCACCCCTCCCCAGGCCATCTGGTGACCCCAGGGTTGATTGGGGCATGACTCCGAGCCATCTCTTACTGATAATGACTGCGGGGACCAGCTGACCGTAAGCCTGGGCAGAAAGGTGTGCTCCATTTGAAACTGGATTTAACGTACGCCAGAGACCATTCTATTCTCTGGGCCCCGTTTGTCGCCTTGGAGCCCACCCGACTCCAGTCGCTCGCTTCACTCTGACATCTGGAGGCTAACTGGCTGGAGCACTAAGAGTCGTTCCCCCGCCCCCCCAACCCCATACCAGTCTCCAGAGTCCGCGCCCACTAGAGTTAGCCAGGGTGTGGCTGAGGGCTGGCAGGTTGGTTACCGCCCTCAACAGACAGAAGCACAGACAGATGGCTACACTCACAGCAGCCTTGACCTCATCACTTAAGGAGTTGATTATAGATTTTATTGCGCTGCTCTCTAATTGTCTCATGATTGCGTTTCTGAGGACTGTGAGCTGGACCAAAACGGTCCCAAACAGTACTCAGCGCAGGAACCAGAGTTGGTGCTAAACATTTGTTAACTCGTTTGTATCTGAACGTTTTCTGCATTCACGATTCTGTGCTTCACCCAGTGGCAGACTACAGAAAAGAAGCGAAAAGTATATTCCATATCTGGAAGAATGTATAATTTAGTTGAGAAAACCAGACGTACACAGATTTTTAAATGACAAGTGATGACTATGAACTGGGTTCAAGGAGAGAGGTCACCGCAGGGAATCTCCCCCAGTCAGAAGTCCCCCAACATTTGGGAAGTCGAGCTCAGCTCAGGGCAATGGGCATCTAACCTCCAGCCGGCAACACCCCTCTTGCCCCTCGCCCCGCTCTGCTCTTTTCCCCCAGGCAAGGACAGGGTCTTTCTTGGAGGTACTGGGGATTACTGGAGGGAGGATGGCGGCGGGCGCGAGAGAATCTTAACCCCGATACATTTATATTTCAACTTCTGCGTTCGATTTTCCTTATCGTCTTCGTGCATCCGTTTTCCTGCCTGGAATCCTCAGGGTGAGGCGGACTCCTTTCCGCCTAGAGGTGCCTAAATGGGGCCAAGAGACGAAGTCTCGGAGGAGCCCGAAGCCCTGCGGGAAAGCCCAGGGCGGCGGCCTGGCATGAGAGTGGGGGCCGCCTCCCGGACGCGGGGCCCGGGTGCCTGGCTGTGCCTGGAAGCGCGCTTCCGCGCGCGGGTCTGGGCCCCCGCTCCGCGCCTCCCCATCCTTGGCGCCGGGGCCGCGCACGGTACGCCGGGGGGCGCGCACGCAGGGGACTGGCCTGCCCGCGGCGCGGGGGAAAGTTGAGTTGGGAGAAGTTGGGAGCGGCGGGGGCGAGCCCCGAGGTGGGCACCGGGGAGTCGTTGGGAACGCGCGAAGGCGCCGAAGAAGGGGGAGAGACCCCAAGACCCCCCGGGCAAGAAATCCAGAGCAAGCGGGTGAGCGAAGAGGTGGCGGCGGGGGAGGGCCAGGGCCGCGGAGGAAGGGAGGAGGAAGGAGGGGGGAGCTCGGGGCTCGGAGCCGGGAGTGAAGTGGAGGAAAGGGCGGAGACTGGGGCGCGGGGAAGCGAGGTCTGGGGAGAAGGATGGGGAGGCGAGGGGAATGCTGGTCGGAAGCGGGATCCCGGGTCTGTTTCTTAGAGTTCCCTAAGGCGAGGGTGCCGCGCCCCCTGCCACCACGAGGGGGTAGTCTCTGGGAGGCGCCGCCCACCCTCCCAACTCCTGGGCGGGCTCCAAACGACACCTCTTCCTTGCGACCCCCTACTCTATCCTTCAGGCCTGTGCAGGGCACCGAGCCAGGGGTTTGCCCGGGGCCTTCGCCCCTAACCTCCGGGTTGGGAGGAAGAGCCGAGAAGGGGGGTGGTGGGTCAGGTAAGGACAAGGGGTCAGGTAGAAGAGGGAGCAACTGGGTGGGGGTGAAAAAGACGAGCCCCGAGAGTTGGATCTGATTCCTGGGGGGCTGGCTTGTCTGGGTGAGGAGCTCCACTCTGGGTGTGTGTGTGGGGGGGCGGTGCTGCCTGAAGTCCAGGATCCACTTTATCCTTCTCCCTCCAGCCCCCACTCCAGCCAACCCCACCTGGAAGAGCTGTGGAATGTGCGAATTCACTTGGTTAATGCCCAAGTAGGGGTCCGGGGTGTTAATCCCTTGGGCAGGGGGAAAGATGCTAATCCTTCGGGCCGGTCGGGGCTGGTCCCCGGAATGTGTCCCTACCCCGGATTATCGGCACCGATGCTCTGGACAGAAGCTGCTTTGTGTTCTAGGATGTCGAGGGAGGGGGCAGGAGGGTGTTAAAGTGGGAGGGAGGATGGAGGAGCATTTTGAGGGCATAGCCTGGAGGTGAGAGTGGGGCACATGCAGGTGCTCAGGACATTCCACAGGCTTCCCAGACCAGGGTCCCACCCCAGTGCTCCTCTCCCCCACATCAGACGTGTCCTGGCTAAAGGCCTGCTGGGGGAGGTGAAGAGATCTGTCAGCTGAGTTGGAGTGCTTGCCAGGAATGTGTCGCTTCAGGCTCCCCTTCCTGGACTGACACCCCCCCATATTGTTTGACCCTTCACGGCCTGTCTTACCCCCGAGGTAGCCCTAAGTTGGGCAACCCTAAGCCCCCAACAACACACTGGAGAGTTTCAGTACTTTTACTTTTGGAGAGCCTTGGGTGCCCCCCTGTGCTTCCCCCATTGTGAATGGGTACCCCGATTTGCACTGGTCAGGTTCCCTAACTGCAACTGTTCTCCCCACCACACAGTGTTCTCCCAAGACACCCCTACGGTCATAGTCAGGAGGGCGTCAGCCCTGCCACTCATATTTTCCTGGCTGGAGGGGAGGGGAGGGGAGGGATCAGGACTGCCCCTCAAGGCAGAACCTCAGGGTTTCTGTGCCCACCCTCCTCCAACTTCGTCACGTGCCCCCTCCCCCGTTATAAAACTCTGCCTCCTCTGTGCTTCAGTCCTCCCTCCCTCCCACTGAGTGAGTGGAGTTGGGCTCCTGCCCCTCCCCCAGGCAGCCTGCATCCCTCCCTGCCTGGCTTTCCTCACGGGAGGGGGCACAGTCAGGTTCCCCCTGCCTGCTCTGGGCTGTCTCCTCAGACCCCCTTGCTTGCTCTTTTGGAATCTCTCCAGAGTTCTTTCTCTCTTCTTTCCTCTCTATGTCTGTGCTCCATGGGGTATCTCACACTCCCCAGCATACCCCTCCCTGGTCTCAGCCCACCTCCGCATGCCACCACTAGGTCACTGCTCCTGTTTCTGGCTCACCCTGTCCTTTCCCTCCCTCCCTCCTGTCTCACCCCACACACAAACTCATCTCTGCTGCTTTCTCTCCAGGTCTGGGCCTTGAATCCTTTCTTGCTGCCCCCCCCCCTTTTTTGCAGCCTTTCCCACCTTCTGCTTTCTACCCCTAACTCCTCCTTAGTCTCTTGGCCCTTTGTGGTCCCAATCCTTGCCTTTCTCTTTGTTCTTCTCCTTTCTTCCTATAAATAACTCTTCTCTTTGCTCTCGCCGCCTCTGAGGGCCACTCTGAGGCCCTTAGTAACCTGGGAGGATCCTGCGCAGCCGGGAGATTCTCGTGGCCAGCCAGCGGGAAGCCTCGCATCCTGTTCTCTCCTGGGCCGGGTGAAGGGCTGCGCAATGCCCGGGGCACCCCCACCGGACTGGCCTTGTTCTCACATGGTGATGGGTCCTCTCCCCCATCCAGGTTATGCCGCCACCTTGTTGCCCTGAAAGCCGCAGCGACAGTGAAAAGGGCTAAGATTTGGCCATGAGCAGCGCCCCCAGGCGCCCCGCCTCGGGCGCAGATTCTTTCCGAACTGTGAGTATTGCTAGCTGAGTTGGCCACCCCACTGTTCCTCCCCAAGCCACAGGTGCTCCTGAGGATTCCTCTGTGTGTGTGTGTGTGTGTGTGTGTGTGTGTGTGTGTGCGTGCGTGCGCGAGCGCGGCCCGAGCGCCACAGGCTTGGAAGTGAGGGGAACCCTGTGATAGATTCCTGAGCGGCGATAGGGGTCTGAGATGGATATTGGTTGGGAGGGGTAAATGGGCTTTCAGACCTGGGGAGGGGGTTGAGGCTGTTTACTGAACACCTGGATGGTAACCTAAGTGAGAGAGAAACTTTGAGCACTCTGAGTCTCTAACCAAGCGATGACCACCCCCCACACCGGTGTTAGAGACCGCGGCAGTCTGTGCTCAGTGGTTCTGGGCGGAGCTCACTGGCAGTGACCGCCCTCGGCCCCGCCCCCGATTCACGTGGTCCCCACCCACGTGGCCCACACCCCACGTGGCCCCCTCCCGATTTTCCTGGGAAGTCTAATGATTAACCCTTAGTGCCATAATCATCCCGTTATTGGTCACTTTGGCCCAACGAGCATGTGACTAAGAAAGGGCGCGGGCAGGTCCCTTCCCCCTCCTTCCCAAGTTCACCCCTGCCGGCCATGGACTTCCTCCTGCGCCCTCAGGTGGGAGGGATTCGCGACCCCCCTCCCTCACCCCTGCAAGCTCCCGGTGTTCTCTGGCTTCAGCACCTCCCCCTGCCTTCCTCCCCGCAGCGTGCGAATTCTGGTGAGGTGGGGAGGCAGGCGCCTTGGGGGTTGCGGGCTAGAGCTGCTTAGATGGGCTGGGGAGAAGCAGCCCCCTGCCCCCTCCCTCCTCTTGAACCCATTATCTCTGCCACCCCAGCTGCTCCTGTCCCCACCTCGGAGTTTCCCAGGACCCACCCTTCTTCCCAGCCCCCTCTCCTTGCTCTTCCTTGCTCTTCCTTGCTCTAGCACCGCCACAGAGGGGACTCCATACTCCGCCCTTTGAGATCTTGATGCCCTTCAGGTCCAGATGCTCTTGAGCAAATATTTGGCGCGCTTGGAGCTGAGACCGGCAGGCGGTGGGTGGGGGGCTGGACCAAGGCCGCAGGCAAGGCAGCAGGCTGATAGCTAGCTAGCTAGGCTGAGCTCTCCAGAGCGCTACTGCAGTCCAGCTGCTCCACGCGTCTCCTGCAGTATGACTCAGGTGGGGGAGTGGGGGTGGGGTGAGGGGCGGGGCTAGAGAGCCCTGGAGGGACCCCAGGGGGTGCGTCTGTGGTGTCTGGGGGGCTCCCGTGACCAGGTGAAGCTGCATTTCTGTCCAGGGTCTGCGTTTCAGTTTAACTCAGGCCCAAGGCCAGGTCAGTTAGCTAGGGCGCCACCAGAAGTTACTTTTCAGGCTCGGCAGTTGCCTCAGCCAGAGGGAGTGTGTTCAGGATCAGCCGTGGGAGCTGCTGGGGTTTACACACCCTGCCAGGGGCTGCACACACAGGATTTCTGTGGAGATTTCCAGAGCAGACCCTTTCCGCCAGCTACAAATGTCTGGATGGGCACAGCCAGGGTCCAGATAGCCTGGACCTAGGGACTAGGTTGCTGGGGGGTCCTAGATCTCCAGCACTGGGCAGGGTAGGGTGTTGGGTGAGCTGCTGGTGAGCCCCTGTGTCTTCTCTTTATCCCTTCCTCCTCACAGCCAGAGCCAGAGAGCTTGGGTCCTGCGGCGCCTGGGTTCCCTGAGCAAGAGGAAGATGAACTTCACCGAACCCTGGGCGTGGAGCGGTTTGATGAGATCCTTCAGAAGGCAGGGTCTCGAGGAGGGGAGGAGCCAGGCCGCAGCTATGGAGAGGAAGACTTTGAATGTGAGGGGGATACCCTAAGGAGGGGGCAGGGGCCCTCGGGCCTGACTGCCCACAAAGGAAGGGGCAGGGGCCTAGTAAGAGGGGCCTGGGCTGGGGCCAGGATGGCAGGGAAGTGAAGCTATAGGCCTGCCGACAGCCAGGTCCCCTTCTCCCTGCAGACCACCGCCAGTCCTCCCACCACATCCATCACCCACTATCCACCCACCTGCCTCCGGACACCCGCCGCCGCAAGACACCCCAGGGCCCAGGACGGAAGCCTCGGAAGCGCCCTGGAGCCTCCCCCACTGGGGAGACCCCTACCATTGAGGAGGGAGAGGAAGATGAGGATGAGGCCAGTGAGGCTGAGGGTGCCCGGGCACTCACCCAGCCGACCCCTGTCTCCACAACTTCCGTGCAGGTGAGTCGGGGCAGGGCTCCTGGGGGATACCTGTGGGGTCCCTGGCCTGGCCTCATCTGCCTGCATGGGTCCCTTTTCCAGTTCTTTCTCCAGGAGGATGAAGGCGCTGATCGGAAGGCAGAAGGTACTAGTCCCTCTCCCCCTCCACCAGTGCCCCACCAGGAGGCAGCTCCCCGGGCCACCAGCGGGGCCCAGACCGGGTGAGTGTTCCCAGAGATGAGCCTCGGGGCCATCGGACTGGGGTGCACATCTCAGTCGTCCTCAAGAGCTTTTGGGCGAGTGGCCTCTCTGAGCCTGTCTCCCCTCTGTACACCAAGAATAACCACCTTTCTCACAAGGTGGTTGTAGGGATTAAGGGGTGCTGTGAGTTAAGGTTCAGAAACGGTTTAGCTCGGCAGAGAACAGATGTGCAGTCCAAGCTGGCCTCCCCCACCCTCTGTCATCCCCTTGTCCCAGGCTTCAGATGGACGCATCAAGCACGGGGTCAAGGACTGGTCTGGTGACCTTCAAGCACGTCTTGAGACCCTAAGGGTGTGAGAGAAGTCAGAGACCCCCTCTTACACGTGGGGAGCTGCCAGTCCACTGTGGTTGTCGTCTCAGGAAATGGCACCAGAACAAGTTATTACGCCAAGTGGCCTGCTTCAGGCATGGTGTCCGCACCAGCAGGTGGTTGGAGTTCGGGGGTGTTAGCCAGAGAAGGCTGCCTGGAGGAAATCACTTTGAACTAGTTCTCAAGGTCACTGCTATCACGGACTTGTTGTTTTCTGGGTGCCAGGCAGCGTGAAGGGCTGAGGGGACGTGAAGGGCATGGTGCCCCTCCAGTGTGTGCACAGGCTGACTGGGTCCCCAGCTGGGTCTGCACTACCGGCACTGGCCTGTGGGCATCCGGGTGGCCAGCGGGAAGTGGGGAGCCTCAGAGAAAGCCTGGCATTGCAAAAGTGGGTCCGATTGTGAGCAAGGGCGCTAGCAGAACCGAGGGCACTGAGGGTGGGCGTAGGCAGAGAAAGCCTGATGGTGGGGGGCTCTGGTCATGAGCCTGACGCGGTGGGAGGCGCTAGATACCAGGACAGTGGTTAGAATGATGTGGCGGGGACCAGGACACACTGGCAGTGGCAGAGAGAAATGGAGACATCTGGTTTGGAGGACAGAAGCAGAAGCTAGAATCTGTACGGGATGAGGAGTTACATCTTCCTTGTGACTGCAGGGGGCTGTCTGCAGTCTCAGAGCTAATTTCCACGGGCTTGACCCTGTTGGGTCAGACATGTGGGACCCTGTGACCCTCTTGGGTCCATGGTTAGGGATGTGCCTGGGAGAGGAGGAGGACACCAGCACTGTTCTGAGTGGCAGCTCCAGACCCCACCCCAGCCCCAGAGTTGCCTCTGGTCAGTTTTACTGCTGAGGAGTTTGTTCCGAGGTGGCCGAGGCGGCCAGTAGAGGAGAGGGCCACATTTACATGCTGCAGTCTGCTCCCAGAATCCTCTGTCTTTCACAACTGCACTCCCTAGAGTGGGGTGCTCGGAGGGTGGGGTCCTCCTGCTGGGCTCCCGGCTGAGGGGAGGGGCCGACGTTCTGTGTCATGGCTGCTCTGTCTGTCCAGAGTCGTGGTGGAAGAGGCGGTGGCAGTGACCAGTGGCACCGCGGGAGGTGACGATGGTGGTGCCGCTGGGCGCCCCCTGACCAAAGCGCAGCCTGGGCACCGCAGCTACAACCTGCAGGAGAGGAGGCGCATCGGGAGCATGACGGGGGCCGAGCAGGCCCTGCTGCCCCGAGTCCCTACGGATGAGAGCGAGGCCCAGACGCTGGCCACGGCTGACCTAGACCTCATGAAGAGTGAGTGCTGAGTCTGGGCCAAGCCCAGTGCTCCTGGGAACGGGGTTAAGAGAAAGGGGGAGCCACCCTGGCCAGTGTGGCTCAGCTGGTTGGAGCACCCTCCTGTGCATCGAAGGGTCGTGGGTTTGATTCCCAGTCAGTGCACATACCCAGGTTTGGGGTTCGATCCCTGGTCCAGGTGCATATAGGAGACAACTGCTCGATGTTGCTCTTTCCCATAGCGTTTCTCTCTCTCCCTCTTCCTTTCTCTCTAATTAAAATCAATAAAAAGCATGTCCTCAGGTGAGGATTAAAAAAAAAAGAGAGAGAAAGAAGGGGAGCCTGACCGTGCCCTTGTATCCCCCAGGTCACCGGTTTGAGGATGTTCCTGGGGTTCGGCGGCACTTGGTACGAAAGAATGCCAAAGGGTCTGGGCAGAGTGGCCGGGAAGGACGAGAGCCTGGCCCCACTCCTCGGGGCCGGCCCCGGGCCCCACACAAGCCCCACGAGGTAAGGTTCTCGGCTTCACGTGATTTCCTTTCTCGCCACAGCCCCCCTCCCCTGCCTCTCGGACCAGCAGTGGTCTCCCCCGCACTGGGGGCATCACCGTGGTTGTGAACATTTCCTTCCACGCTGTTGATTTCTGTTGTGGCCATTTTCTGTGAACCCTCTGGACTAGAGGCAGCTGTGTGGAGCCGTGACCTTCATTTTCCGGAATCCAGTGACCTCTGACTCATTTGATCTTCCCACAACCTGCGAAGACGATGGCCCAGGTGGCGTCAGCCATAAACCAGGGGCAGTGATTGGGCAAGGTCACTCAGTGACTTCACGATGCTGCCCCTCTTAGACGCCACGGCTCTGGGCCTGAACCCTGACCCTGACAGTGGATTTTTAAAACCATTTTATGGAGGTATAATAGACATACAGTAAAGTACACTCGGGACGAGTGCTCAATGGCTTTGTACACACGGACACAGCTGGCTAACCCCACGAGACATGGAATGCTTTCTGCACACGGAAGGCTCCTCCACGCCTCCGCCCAGCCGGTACCCTCAGAGGCGCCTGCTCTCCTGTTGTTCTCAGTTTGCCAGTTCTTGAATGCATGTGAACGGAATCGTACACAATTGCGTGTGTGTGGGGCCACTGTCACCAAGCACTTACCATGAGTCGTGTACTGTGCTCAGTGTTTTGTGTGCTTTTTCTTTTAATCCCCCTAGTGGCCTTTTGAGATGAGTGGTATTGCTCCCATTTTACGGATGAGGGAAAGAGAGTCCCAGATTGGATAGGAACTCACCCAGACTCCGTGCCTGTGCCCTGTGCTGTCCGGAGTCACATGCCCCCATCTTGACGCTGCTGGTCTGAGAGCAGTCCCTGGGGCTCCCCGGCGGCTCTGACCCTGCCATGCCCTCTCATCTCACCCCAAGGTGTTTGTGGAGCTGAATGAGCTGATGCTGGACAAAAACCAGGAGCCTCAGTGGCGGGAGACGGCACGCTGGATCAAATTTGAAGAGGATGTGGAGGAGGAGACCGAGCGCTGGGGGAAGCCCCACGTGGCCTCCCTGTCCTTCCGCAGCCTCCTGGAGCTCCGCAGGACCCTGGCCCACGGTACCGTGCCCCGCCCTCCTCCCCTGCCCCTCCTCGCCCCGGGACACACCCTTCCCCTGAGTCAGTTCTCTGCGGACCAAATGGCCACACGGCCACCTTTGTCTTGAGCAACACTGTGGTCCGTCACCAGAGCTCAGAGGAAGCAGTTTCTCGTGATGTCACACAGCCTGCCATTCCTCGGGATCCCCTCTCTCACTGGGAGGTCGCAGAGTGGGATTGTCACTCCTCTCTCCTATCTGGCAGCTTGTCAAAGTGACATTTTCAAATAACCGAAGCTGGTTCATTCTGGATGCTAACATGGTTTAGACAGGTTTGACGGGGAGCTCTCCGAAATGGTCCAACCTGTAGGTCTGTGAACCTCCCTGAATGACCACAGAGGCGGACTGCTCGAGCTCTGTGTCCGAGGTTTCTGCTCTTGGCTCGTTTCTTCCTTCCCGCTGTGGGGATCACTCCCAGTTGCTGTCAGGAGGCCCGTTTCTCAGCTGCTGAGGACTGGGGAACCGCTACCAGATGTGTTTCCAAACGAGGAGTCAATAGGCTTGAGCGAGGCTTGAGCACTTTGGGTGAAGGTGCCAAAGTGTGGGTGCCTCGTCGCCGGGCTGCGCAGGGGCTTTTGGTTCTATTTGTTCTTCAGGTCTGTGTTCTGAAATTTGACCTTGACAGAAAAATGACCCAGTGGCTTTTATTTTTATTTTTTTTAATATTTTTTCTTTATTGATTTTAGAGAGAGAGGAAGGGAGGGAGAGAGAGATAGAAACATTGATGAGAGAGAACATCGACTGGCTCACCCTGTCCTTTCCCTCTGGCCTAAGTGGGCAACCTGGGGTCCCCAGCAGAGGGGACCTGCTTCCTGGAAGGGGGGGTGTCTGGGCAGTCCCCAGCCCAGGTGCCCACTCTGATAGCTGGGGTTCCAAGGCCTCTGCTGCGCCCACAACGTTCCTGGGAGAGAGGGGATAGGCAGGAATAGGTCAGAGAGGCAATGGGACTTGGGTCTCAAGCCCAGCTTGCTGTCCCTCGAACTGTGCCCACCTGGCTGCACCCTCGTCCCCAGCTCTCCCCTGGCCCTGCACTTTCCTGCCTGGGGATGAGGGTCCCCCTACGTCATCCTTCTTCCAGGGGCTGTGCTCTTGGACCTGGACCAGCAGACCCTGCCCGGGGTGGCCCACCAGGTGGTGGAGCAGATGGTCATCTCTGACCAGATCAAGGCGGAAGACAGAGCCAACGTGCTGCGGGCCCTGCTGCTGAAACACAGGTGAGGCCGCCCGCTGCACCCTGCCCACCTAACCCTAGCCCCTGCTGTCACCCTTCCTACCTCACCACCCTCTGCCCCACCAGCCACCCGAGTGATGAGAAGGAATTCTCCTTCCCCCGCAACATCTCCGCGGGCTCCCTGGGCTCCTTGCTGGGGCATCACCACGTCCAGGGGGCTGAGAGCGACCCTCATGTCACCGAGCCTCTCATTGGCGGTGTTCCGGAGACCAGGCTGGAGGTGGAGCGAGAGGTGAGGGGGGAAGGAGGCCCTGCTGGTCGGGTCTGGCCGCCCCAGCCGGCTGCAGGTTGTGAGCAGGCTGGGCTGAGCGTCTTCTCCTGCATCCCCAGCGCGAGCTGCCGCCTCCAGCCCCAACGGCTGGCATCACGCGCTCCAAGTCCAAGCACGAGCTGAAGCTGCTGGAGAAGATCCCCGAGAACGCCGAGGCTACGGTGGTCCTCGTGGGTATGTGTGACACGTCGGGGGTGGGGGTCCTGGTGGCAGGCTTGCCTCGATGCCACCCCTGGGCTTGGGGCTGGGAGGTGGTGTGCGCCCTGCCCTTGCCCACGACGGCCCCATGCCCCCAGGCTGCGTGGAGTTCCTCTCCCGGCCCACCATGGCCTTCGTGCGGCTGCGGGAGGCAGTGGAGCTGGACGCAGTGCTGGAGGTGCCTGTGCCTGTGCGTTTCCTCTTCCTGCTGCTGGGCCCAAGCAGCGCCAACATGGACTACCATGAGATCGGCCGCTCCATCTCCACCCTCATGTCCGACAAGGTCAGCCCCGGCCCGGAACCCAGCCTTGCCCCAGGCCCCTGGCCCTTGTCCCGTGCCCTCACCTGCCCCGGTCCTGCTTCCCGTGCCCTCACCTACCCGGGTCCTGCTTCGGCAGCAATTCCACCAGGCGGCCTACCTGGCAGACGAGCGGGAGGACCTGCTGACTGCCATCAACGCCTTCCTAGACTGCAGCGTGGTGCTGCCGCCCTCGGAAGTGCAGGGCGAGGAGCTGCTGAGATCCGTCGCTCACTTCCAGCGTCAGATGCTCAAGAAGAGGGAGGAGCAGGGCCGGCAGCTGCCCCCGGGGGCAGGGCTGGAGCCCAAGTCATCTCAAGAAAAGGGTACGGGCCAGTGCAGGCCAGGGCTGCCTGGGGCAGGAGTCCGATGGTCTGTTCGTTTTCGGAGGAGAGTGGGGTGGGGGGGGCGGTGGCGGGTGCCCTCATGGAGGCCTGGGTTGCAGCGTTCCTGCAGATGGTAGAGGTGACTGACACAGTGGAAGACGATCCCCTTCGGAGGACAGGCCGTCCCTTCGGGGGGCTGATCCGAGATGTGCGGCGCCGCTACCCCCACTACCTGAGTGACTTCCGGGATGCGCTCGACCCCCAGTGCCTGGCTGCGGTCATCTTCATCTACTTTGCAGCCCTGTCTCCTGCCATCACTTTCGGGGGGCTGCTGGGTAAGGAGAGGCTTCAGGTGGGGGCGGGGAGTACAGAGGGCTCGGCTGCCAGCCCCTGAGCCGGTGCCTGCCACCCCAGGAGAGAAGACGCAGGACCTGATCGGCGTGTCGGAGCTGATCATGTCCACGGCGCTCCAGGGTGTGGTGTTCTGCCTGCTGGGTGCCCAGCCGCTGCTGGTGATTGGCTTCTCAGGGCCCCTGCTGGTCTTCGAGGAGGCCTTCTTTTCGGTGAGGGTCCACAGGCTACGTGGGGCTGCCCCTCCTCTTTCCAGAACATGCCCACCCAGCTAGTCCCTGGGCTCGGAACCTGACTGGACCTGCCCCATTCCTGTCCTAGTTCTGCAAAAGCAACAACCTGGAGTACCTGGTGGGCCGCGTGTGGATTGGCTTCTGGCTGGTGTTTCTGGCCCTGCTCATGGTGGCCCTGGAGGGGAGCTTCCTGGTGCGTTTTGTCTCCCGTTTCACCCAGGAGATTTTCGCCTTCCTCATCTCCCTCATCTTCATCTACGAGACCTTCTTCAAGTTGGTTAAGGTGCGCAGGTCTCTCGGAGCACTGGGCCAGGAGGGGCGGGGCTTTAGGACAGGGGAGCCATGGGGGTCTGCCTCTCTTCTCTCTCCTGGCTGTGAGATCCCCCAGCCACAGTCCACGGAGCCCACAGAGTCGGGCTGGTTCTTCCTCCTGCCTCCCCTGAAGTCCTACCAGGTCATCCACACACCAGGGCTTGTCATCAATCTTAAAAACATTTTTAATAACAGAGGAAAGAAATACACTTTTGTTAAAGTGGCAAACAATTCAGAATTACAGAAAGGAAAGGCCCTGGGAGGACAGACGGGGTCACAGTCAGCACTCAGTCCTCCACGCCCTACCCGTTCCTCCAGCTGCCTTGCTGAGTTAGAGCACGTATGTCCGTTTTTTTGTTCCTCCTCATCCGAGGATATTTTTTCCCCATTGATTTTTAGAGAGAGTGGAAGGGTGGGGGGAGAGAAAGAAGTGTGGATGTGAGAGAGGCTCATTGATTGGTTGTCTCCTGCATGTGCCCCGACCAGCGGATTGCAGGCCGACGCTCTAACCACTGAGCAACACTGGCCAGGGCCCAGGGCCTATCTCTTAATTCTCAGTTGCCCTGGTCTTCTGGGTTATTTTCTTAACAAGACAAGCTCCTTGAGGACAGGCTGGCCTTCCCCTCCCTTCTTGTCTCACGCATGCAGCTGAGCCTGGAAATCTCGCCAGCTTCGTTGATGGAGTCCTTTGTCCTCTCCCCAGATCTTCCAGGAGCATCCCCTCCACGGCTGTTCTGTCTCCAACAGCTCTGAAGTAGACAGTGTCAAGATAGACGGCGGCGATAATGCCACGTGGGCTGGGGCAGGAGCCACGCTGGGGCCGGGGAATAACGGGAGCTCGCCTGGGCCCTCTGGGCAGGAGAAGCCCCGGGGCGAGCCCAACACAGCCCTGCTGTCGCTGGTGCTCATGGCGGGCACCTTCTTCATCGCCTTCTTCCTGCGCAAATTCAAGAACAGCCGGTTTTTCCCTGGCCGGGTGTGTGGGCTGGTGGTCTGAGGGGGCAGCAGCTGGGGGCAGGAGTGGATGAGGAGTCACGTCTGTCCGGATTGGGGCAGGGGCCTCTGGTTTGAGAATGGCGCTTGCCCACAGGTGCGGCGGGTGATTGGGGACTTTGGGGTGCCCATTGCGATCCTCATCATGGTGCTTGTGGATTACAGTATCGAGGACACCTACACCCAGGTAAAGCGGAACACACGCAGCAGTGAGAACGTGCTGCCTGGCTCGAGGCTCTGGAAGCTGCTCTGTGGCCAGCCCCAGAGCTGACTCTAAGTGGGCAGACATGGGCCTTTTCCACGGCACACCCTCAGGGCTCTCCCTCCGAGGCTCACCAGCCCCCACCTCTGCCCTGCAGAAGCTGAGCGTGCCCACTGGATTCTCGGTGACAGCCCCCGAAAAGAGGGGCTGGGTCATCAACCCCCTGGGTAAGAACAACTCCTTCCCCGTGTGGATGATGGTGGCCAGCCTGCTGCCTGCCGTCCTGGTCTTCATCCTCATCTTCATGGAGACGCAGATCACCACGTGAGTGAACCTAGCTGAGGGGGTGTGCTGTGCAGACAGGAACCGCCCGGTGGTGCGTAGATGGGCCAGAGTCTGGGCCAGGGCCTACGTCGGTGAGGGGTGCCCAGGGTACCACGCTGGCTGCTGGAGTTGACTTTGTAGATGGCCGAAGATCAGCTGGTGTTTGCTGGGATGGGCCCCTTTCAGGCTGGGAGCTGTCCTGGAGGGTGGGGGCAGTGCAGAATGGGCTCAGCTCCATGATGGAACTCTCATTTGGATGGAATGGTGGGGACCATTAGGTTCCAAAAACAGAGGCAACTGACCGGGCCCTCTGGAAAGCCCAGGTTGTCTGCTGAGCTGGCCCCGGGCCTCAGTGAGCACCTGTCCCGCTCAGGCTGATCATCTCCAAGAAGGAGCGCATGCTGCAGAAGGGCTCTGGCTTCCACCTGGACCTGCTGCTCATCGTGGCCATGGGCGGCATCTGTGCCCTCTTCGGCCTGCCGTGGTTGGCGGCTGCCACTGTCCGCTCCGTCACGCACGCCAACGCACTCACCGTCATGAGCAAGGCTGTGGCGCCCGGGGACAAGCCCAAGATCCAAGAGGTCAAGGAGCAGCGGGTGACAGGGCTGCTGGTTGCTGTGCTTGTGGGTATGTTCACTTCTTGCCCCCGCCTGTCCTGGAGGGGCCTCAGATCCACTGAGGGTGGGAGCCCTGGGGACAACTGTTTCTCCTCCTCCTTCCCAGGCCTCTCCATGGTTATCGGGGACCTGCTCCGGCAGATACCCTTAGCCGTGCTCTTTGGGATTTTCCTGTACATGGGAGTTACCTCCCTTAACGGGATCCAGTTCTACGAGCGGCTGCACCTGCTGCTCATGCCGCCCAAACACCACCCAGACGTCACCTATGTGAAGAAGGTGAGGCGCCCCTCCCAGAAGGGCCTGGTGCCTCCCTGCTCCAGGGCTTCGTGGGCCCCCCTCCAGCCCCCCATCTACCCTCTGGCCAGCCACCATTCAGTCTGTGCACACCTTGCTCCGGCGAGCACCCAAGAAGGCACTCTGTCCTCGCCCCCGTGGAGGGGAAAGGGGTCATGTGCCCCCTGGATGTGGCAGAAGCAGATGTCCCACCAGGGACCAGGGCCTTCGGTGGCTGGGGAGGAGCCTGGGCTCACCAGTCTCATTCCACCCTTCCCACCCCCAGGTCCGGACCCTCCGTATGCACCTGTTCACAGCCCTGCAGCTGCTCTGCCTGGCCCTGCTCTGGGCTGTCATGTCCACAGCGGCCTCCCTGGCCTTCCCCTTCATCCTCATCCTCACAGTGCCGCTGCGCATGGTGGTGCTCACCCGCATCTTCACCGAGCGAGAAATGAAATGCGTAAGGCCGCCTGCCCTTCCTCCCCCGGCCCCCTTCTGTGGTCCCTGCCAAGGTCCTGGTTGGGGTCAAGCCTCCTGACTCCGTCCTCTCCCACAGCTGGACGCCAATGAGGCAGAGCCCGTGTTCGATGAGTTGGAGGGTGAGGACGAGTACAATGAGATGCCCATGCCTGTGTAGCTGCTGCCGGACGGACAGCTGAGAGACAGACGATGGACAGAGGGAACAGGGGCTGGGGATGCTCTCCCATCCCCTTTCCTTATTTTTATTTAAGTGAATAATTTAAAGTCCCCTTATCCCCCTCCCCTGCAGTAAAGTGCTTCGGCCCCCACCTATCCCTGGTTGTCTGTGTCTGTGTGTGTGGGGGGGTGGGGCACAGATGAAGAAGAGGTGGGGGACCCAGCCTGCTCCCAGTCCCAGAAACAAGACGTGCGATGGGGAGCGAAAGGGACTTTAATGAACAAAAACAGGGAGCCAAAGTGCAAATTGTCCACCCCCCATAGGGGGGCCATTGTGAACCCCATGTGCGTCCCCTCACCCCCCTTCAGGCCCCCAGCGGAGGCCCAAGGCTTGGAGCTTCTGTCTCAGGTAGCTCTTGAGCTGGGGCAGGCCTCTCTGTGACTCCAGCTCCTCGAAGGGCAGCTGCGGGGAGAGGGCGGCAGGTCACCCACAGGCCCTGTGGGTGAGGGGTTGGGGACACAGAGTCTCACAAGGGGTGGGGCCGGGGAGGCTCTCACCGGCAGGAGCTGGTAGCCCAGCAGGCCCAGGTGCCGCTCACGCAGGGCCCGCGAGCCCAGGAGCACCCTGCCATCCCGGCAGAAATGCCAGCGTTCGCGCAGCATCAGCACCACCCTGGAGAGAGAGGGGGCTGGCTCAGGGTCGCTGTCCCTGAAGCCAGGGGAGGCTCTCCCACCCTCTTCCCTTACCTTTGGGCAGGGTCTCGGGTAGTGGGCTGAGAGGCAGCCTGGCCCCGGGGATAGGACCTGGGAGGGTATGGTAGGAAGGGGTCCTGGGTTCTCACGGGAAGCACAGCACCAGAACTGCTGACACATAGCAGGAAGTCTGAAAGGTGGAAGGTGACAAAGGGCCACTGGCTTTTAACCAAGGCTCCACGTCCTCAGCTTGCTGCCAACCCACTGCCTGGAGGATACATTTTCCGGAACTCACCTGTGCAATAACCTGGAGGCACGGTCAGGTCTTGGCGGTATTTCTCCTCCCCTAGCAGCTGGCGCAGCCCCTCTGCCACTATATCCTTGTGACTGAGAGGGGAGAGGACTACATGGCGGAAAGGCCCAGGAGTCTTGTCCTAGCTCAGTCCCCCTAGCTTTGTGACCCTGGGCAAATGTCTCTGCTGCCTCAAGGCCTATTTCTTTCTTTTTGTTAATCCTCACCCAAGGGTATTTTTTCCATTGATTTTTAGAATGGAAGGGAGGGAGGGGGTGGAGAGAGAAACATTGATGTGAGAGAGACACATTTGTGCCTCCTACATGTCCAACTGAGGCCAGGGATTGAACCTGCAACCCAGGTACGTGCCCTTGACTGGGAACTGAACCCGCAACCCTTTAGTCCTTGGACTGACACTCTATCCACTGAACCATAGTGGCCAGGGCAAGGCCCATTTCTTTTTGGTTAATCCTCACATGAGGATATTTTTCCACTGATTATTTTAGACGGAGTAGAGAGAAGGAACATCAATGTGAGACAGAGACATCAACTGGTTGCCTCCCACATGACCCCGGCTATGGCCGGGGATTGACCTGCAACCCAGGTACATGCCCTCGCCTGGGAGTAGAACCCAAGACCCGTTGGTCCTCAGGCCTTCGCTCTAAGCACTGAGCCAAACCAACCAGGGCAGGGCCCATTTCTTTATGACTGCTGGGAGTACATCAGCCTTGACAGGTCCTGGTTCTCTGGCTTTTCTACTCTGCTTCTTCCAGGCTGGTCCCATCCCCTCCCCAGGCTGCCCATCCACCTGTACTTGGAGCGGGCACGGTCGGTGATGAGTGGCTGGGGGAAGATGGGCACTTGCTGCTTTCGGGGAAGGCGGGGACCCCGGTATCCTGGGAGCTCCAGCTCCACGGCCGTGTCCAGCAGGGAGAGGTAGCGCCGCACAATCAGGGCATGAGGAGTGCCTGTGGGCAAGGGGATGGAGGCTCACTGGGCTGCAGACCCCCACCCTGCTCTTCCCTGCCCCCCGGCCCTCCAGGTCCCAGCCAGCCTTCCTGTCTGCATACCACTAATGTGGTTGATAAAACCTGGGGAAAAGACAAAGTGCAGGGCTGGGAAGGGCAGGCACCGCAGCTGGCACAGTGACATCAAGATGTTGACAGTGGCCAGGGGGGCTGCCCCTGCTTCTCGAGCCAGGATCCTTTCAAGGCAGGGCATAAACTGCTGTTCCAGGGGAAAGTAGTTCAGTCGCCCAAAGGGCAGGACCAACTTCTGTACCACCTGTGGAGGGAGAGCAGTCATCACCCACCAGGCACGAAACAGTCTCCAAAACCCTTGATGAGGTGAGCCTGAGGGAAGCTTGGCCTGCAAACTTAGAACGTCACTGCGAAGGCAGAACCATCCCTCTGCCTGAGAACACCAGAAGTTCTCAGCATAAGCAGTGTTTTGAGCCCCATGCAATCAGTCACCAAACGAGTGGAGGAGATAGCGCGGCGGGGCCTAGCCCTAAAGGCCTGGAGGAGCGGGATCTGTGAAGTTAAGACAGTGCCAAGAGTGCTTGGAGGACTGCAGAGAACCAAGCACGTTCCGGGGTTCCGGGACGTCAAGAAGCTGAGGGTGCAAGCAAAGATGGAAACCTGGGGACAGGGCCTGGCTTGGCTGTTTGCTGTAGGATGCAGCAGCCAATCAAGCTGGCCGGGCTGGGCCTGAATGGGTGGCTGAGAAGCGTGGGAGGCAATCCCACCTTGCTGTTGAGCTGGGCTTCCTGGACCACCAGGAAGTAGGCAATGGCTTCCAGAAGCTGGGGCTCCCGCAACCGGTGCCGGGCCAGGTGCTGGGCCAGGAGCACCATCACGTGGGGAGTCAGTTCCTCTGGCCTGGCCTCTGTGAAGAACAGCCTATCACGCTGGACCCTCAGGCCAGACCTCCAGACTAGTGTCTACCTGAGCCCAGACCCCACCGCCTGCCTCTTCCTCAGCCCCTGATCCCCAACCTGCCTTTAACCCCCTCCAGCACCTGCCAGGCTTCGGATGAGGTGCTGCCGTGGATGCCGCAGGAAATGGGGGCAGCTCAAAGCAGCTTCCAACCTTTGCCCACCACGAAGGACAGGTTGCAGAGGGGGAGGAGGCTTCGGAGGGAGGCGGAACCTTTGCTCCCGCTCCAGGGCACACACCAGGGGCCCATCTGACGGGAAGCCTGAGAGGGAGAGGGTCAGAGGAGGCAGTCCTGATAACAGGGAGTTGCTCTGCTTTGCTCCGGTCCTGGGGTTGTTAGTGGATCCCCGACCTCTCTCATCTCCATTTTCTGGGCTGGAAGGTTTGCTATAGTGTAAGTGGAAACACTGGAGAAATGTGAAATACCATGTGAACGAAGGGATCTGAACAGCTTGTGGGGAAGGCCCTACACAAAGGTGGCAAATACATTGTCATCTCATGCTAATGGTCACAAGCTGTGACTCCTAGAGCACTGTGATAGAAGGAATATGGGGTAGCACCCTCGCTAAGCTGCAACAGATGCTGCTTGACTCCTAATGTCTGCTGCGGATGTGGGGGAGCAGCAGTGGGTCGGGGTACGGCCATCCCTGGCAAGGCCTAAGAGGTGAATTCTGTCAGTGATCTTGGGTCCTCTACTGCTCTCCTCTACTCTTTCATTAACACCCACCCCCAGGCACCCTCCTCACCAAGTAAGACTGCAAGGTGCAGACACACGTGGATGGTGTGAATGTCAAAGGAGGGGCAGTTTCGGATGATGAGCTGACTCAAGTCCTGCAGTGTGGCCTGCTCCACAGGAGGGGGCTGTGGCTGAGACCCCAAGAGCTGGCCCAGACGACGAAGCGCCACAGGGTAGTGGTGGGCGCGCACCTTGGTAGGGTTCTGGCCCAGCCAGCGCAGCAGCTCCCCAGGGCTCCTCGCCTGTTCCAGAAGCCGCTGCAGCCCCTGCACAGGGCCTGCATGGGGGCCTCCTCCAGGAGGCCGGTCCCCCCACTTGCTGGGCCCCAGACAGAAGGGCTGTACTGGCGGGAGCAGCAGCAGGCCAGACAGCCGAGCAGCAGAGGCCTGGGCTGAGAGCAGGACTCGAAGCATGGAGTTGGGTGATGGAGACCCTGAGGGGCGGCCCAGAAAAGGCGGTGAGGTTTTCTCCAAAGAGGAGAAAAGCCTGCTATCTACTCCTCACCTCACTCCCCATCCAGAGGGGCCTGGGGTCAGAGCAAGCCAGACTCATGCTCACCCTTCTTTGTGACTGCTCTGGTCCTCTTCCCCACCCGCCCCTCTCTCTGCCTCCTTCCATCCTTTGAAACAGCAACCATAATCCTTCATGTTCTCAGTGCAGGGGTATTTACGAAGCAATTCCACATGCATTATCTCCTCTGATCCTCCTTACACGCCTGTGAGGCGGCAGGCAGGGCTGGCATTACCTCGATTTCACAGGGGGAGGAGAAACCAAGACCCAGAGAGTTGAAGGGGTTATTAAGCCCGAGGTCACGAATCTGGTTAGTGGTCGCACCCAGCCTGGAGCCCAGCTCGCCCCAGCGATACGCCCTCCCGACCACCTCCCCCTCCCGCAGGAGGCGGCGGCGGCACAGAGGGTGGAACGCGGGCTCCGCAGCCGGACGGTCCTGGGTTCCATGCTGGGTGCTCCCACTTACCAGCTGCGTGACCTTGGACAAGTGGCTTCGTCTCTCTGCCTAAGCCTCCTCGCCTGTGAAACGAGAACGCAGCGCCCACCTCGGAGGGCGCCGTGGAGCCCGAGGGCGCAGGTTTGCAGAGGCGCGGAGTCGGCGGTGTCAGGGGCCCCCACACCCACCCAGGACGGGGACGCCAGGAGACCGTGGTCACGGTCGCCAACACCAACTCCCGCAGCCCTCCCGCGGCCCGCCCCGCAGGCACCCCCCCTACATGACTCCCCAGGCCCCGCGCAGGTCGCTCCCTCAGTCGGTCTCGGGGCCCGGGGGCCGGGCTCCCCCCGCGGCCTCCTCATCGGCCGGCCACCGAGTCCGCCATCTTCCCAGCAGCCCCCGGACGCCAATCGCCGCTCAGTCCTCGGCCAGCAGAGACGTGGCTCCCGTCAGGCCGTGCGCGCCGGGGCGCCGCGAGCTCCGCCCCCTGCTCCTGGGCAGCTGCGCGCGCGGCGCCGGGGCGGAGGGGCGGGGCCGAGGAGCCAGGCGCCGAGGTGGAGAAAAGGTGAGGGCAGTTCGTGGCCGGCCTGGGAGGGCTGGGCAGGGCGGAGGGCCCAGTCCGTGCCCGTCACTCCTTCTCTTCCTGTGGGCAAGGGCCCCCTGCCCCCTCGGGCCCACATGCTCAGACACACACCAAGAGTGAAAACTTCACAGTTATTTAATCTGCACAAGTTCCAGAGAACTCCCTCGCCCCCTTCCCCCCCCCCCACGGTCCTTGGGTCCCCAAATCAGCACAAGGAGCAATTAGGGACTAGAGGTGGCTAGGTCCTCAGGCAGAACACTAAGCGGGGCCCAGGGGTGTGGCCCCACTCTGCCCAGGGCCCAGGCAGCGACAGCAGCTGGCTGACCCGGAGGAACGGGAGGAACCGACTGTCCGTGGTGGCCGAGGGCCAGCAGCCCCGGGAGGTGGCTCAGAGCCATGGAGGTCACAGGGAGGGGCCTCCACCTGCCCCTGGAGTGCTCTGCGGCGCAGGGCTGGGCTCCAGGGTAGCGGGAAGAGGCAGGCCAGAGAGGTGGGCCTGGGCAGACAGCAGCTCCCGCCGTGTGGTGGGGAGCGAGGTCCTGAGGGCCCAGCCACACTGCCCAGAGCCGGTGGAGGCACTACGGGCGGTACATGGCAAAAGCCAGGAGACTGAGGAGCAGGGTGAAGCCGGCCAGGCCCAGAGTGGCCGTCAGGGGAAAGAAGGGCCGGTACTGGATCTGACAGTACCAGAGCAGCAGCAGGAGCAGAAGCAGCAGGGGTAGCAGCAGGCTGCCTATTTCCAGCCCGGAGGGGCCTGGCTCTGACCCCGGTGGGCAGGGGGGGTGTGGGGGACCGACCCTTGTGGACACGTGGCAGTGGAGAACGCAGTTGGGAGGGAGGTGAAGGCTGCTCAGGGTCTGGGTGTCGTCTCCCAGCAGTTGCCCTTGGTAGATGAGTCGTACCTGCTGCTCCCGGCCGGGAAACTGGGTCCTGAGGAGAGAGGGACCTGGGTAATAGAGCAGGCCTCAGGCAGTTCTAGTCCCTTGCCCAGAATACCACTCCCACCCCTTACCTCTGCCCTGCACCCACCCACCACCCAGGTCATGGCCCCCAAGGGGATCCCCTGCTGCTACAGGGGAACAATACAGTGTGTGATTTGGGTATCTGTTCCCTCATCTAAAATGAGGGGTAAGTCTCAAGTGTCTCTGGTGGTCCTTCCAGGTCTGTGATCACTCCCACCCACTCCTTAGCATTTGGGTTCTTTCCTCATCCCAGCTTACCTTTTCAGGGAGCCAATGGTGTCGTGGGGCCAGGCCCTGGCCACCTGCTCTGAATCGTTGAGGAATTTCAGCCTTAATACTAGAGGCTCCTGGGGGGAGTCCGTGGGTGGTGGCGTTGCTGGGAGCCCTGTGCCAGGCTCTGGGTGTGCAGCCTGACCTCTGTGTCTCAGGCTGGGGGTCTCAGCTCCTGGGTCCTCCCCTCTGATGTTGTCGGTGACCACCATGGCTTCACTGGGCTGTGCTTGTGTTGGGGTCCCTGATGGCTGGGGCAGTGGGTCAGCACTCTCCGATGTGTGTGTTGAGACCCAGGCGAGAGCCAGCACCAGAAGGCAGGCAAGCACCGCGAAAAGGACAGTCACCTCATCACCCACCCCTTCAATCAGGGCCATGGCACCCGCCTTGCCCGCTGCGCTACTGAGCTGGAGAGGCACAAAGAACCCATGAGGTGTTGGGGTGCTGGCTCACAGGGGCCAACAGCTCTCTGAACTTCAACAGGCTCCTGACCCCACCCCACCCCAACTTCCCACAGCCCTCACTCCTCTGTCCCCTTACCCAAGTCCCAGCCCAGGGCCCAGACGGCTTTGACTCCCAGTTGCCCCAAACTTGCCTCACGTGCCCCTTCCCATCACCAAATTCCAAGTGCTAACTTTTGTAACCTGAGCTCTAGGTCTTTAACCAGCTCCCCAATTCACCCAAACCCTACCCAGAGATAAGGGCCTTGACCTTCTAAGCAACCTCTCCTCTAACTTCAACCCCCACCAAACTTCACCCTAAACCTTACCTATTCTTCCGTCTACTTCATCTCAAAAGTTTATTCCTTCACCAATTTCACCCCAAAGCTGCTTATCTACCCCAAAACTTATCTCCTGCTCCGTCGCTAAAGTTTCTCCAAGGGGGAAGAAAATAGGCCTCTATGCCGCCCCCGCCCCTTCACCATTTACCCAAACCCCACCCACCCACTAGGACGACTTCCCAAGGCTTCCCTACACCAAAAGTCAAACTCCGCCCTTTGGCAATTTGGAGCCTCCTAAGGCTGCCACCCCCCCACCCAACTCGGCCCCACCCCGCCGCGGCCCGACTCCGCGCCTCCTCTGGAAGCCTCTCCAAACCCAGCTTCCTGATGGACCCCAGATCCCGCTCGGGAATCCAGGACTTCGCCCTCCCCATCCCAACTCCATCACCCCTCCCATCTTCCCGCCCCCCCGAGACGTGGGAGGGTACGGGCGATTCTGGGACCGGGAGAGCGGCTGACGGCTAGGGCTCGGGGAGGCGGGGTGGGCGCGGTCACGGCGCGGGGACTCACCGCCCGGCTCCGCCAGCTCCATAGCGGACCCTCGGGCACTTCCGGGCGGGAGGCGCCGAGGTCGCCGCCACCTGAAGACACCCCCCACCCCCTTCTCCGCCGCCGCCGCCGCTGTCCGGAGCATTGTGGGACTTGTAGTCCTGGCCGTACGCAGTCCCCGCCCTCCGCCCTGCGGACCCACGTGCGGGGTTTGGCCGACTGGTTCCGGTGCCCTCAAGTTGCAGAGGGAAGTGCAGGGCAGGTTTGGGAGTTGTGTTAGCCCCCAGACGTCTGGGTGGCAGCAGGATCCGTCCCTTCCCCTGCCAGCAGCCAGGGCATCTGTCACTGCAGAAACCAACGTCAGCTGGAGCACGTCAGAGCACCTGTGTTTCGAGATGCAGCTCTGGTGAACTCAGGTGGCTCGGCCTACTCTTATGTCAGGTGAACGCCAGAAGGTACCTTGGACCCCCCCTCCCCTAAGTTGACTCTTCAGCCCAGAGCCCAGTAACCATGAGCTGCCCCATCAGTCTGGCTGAGCATACCCATCCCCAGGGCTGGCCACTGTGGGTTGGGCTGTCCTGTTTCCCTGGACCCCTCTTCTGCCCTGCCCCTGCAAGACTGTGAACAAGGGAAGTGGGGACTTTGGAACCCCAGACAGTACTGATCCCTTATCCTTTAATGACCTCAGGTTCGTTATTGAATTTCTTTGAACCTAAATTTCTTCATTTCTAAGACCTCCCTCATAAGGCAATTGTAAGGAAGAAATGAGATGTTTTGTTAAATAAGTGTGAAAACGATGTAAGGGATCTGTCACAGGGTAGATATTTGCTCAACTAGTATTAGTACACTCCCTCCACTCAAATCTGGACTTGGAAATTGAGTCCTTAGAATGTTACTATGTAGAGGCTGTTGATTTGATCCCCAGCTTGGCCTAGGCCCGCCAATTTCTGTGGGTTTCCCTCCTTACTCTGGGCTCCTATAGCCACAGAGATCCCACATCCTGGATTTTATAGGCCAGTCTTGATTTAAAAGTAATGTACCCTTGTGTTCCCATAGCACATGCCTACTTGTGGGAGCAAGTACTCCCAAGTATTGCCTTAGAAATGTCAGTTTAGATTTATAACATAGAGAACTAACTTATGTCTAGTTCCTTCCCTCCCATTCACCCATTTTTCTACAAACATGTATTAAATATATGCCAGGCATGTATAAGATACTGTCCCCGCCCTCATGGGGCTCATATACTCCTAGAGGGCACACGTGTAGACAGCATACCAGTGCTACAGTTGGTGTGTGCTGGCTGCTGGGCAACACATTTCAGAAGCTCTGTAGTCTCAGCACCTCTCCTGGGAGATACCTGGTAGCAACTTCTTGCTGTGGATTCTAATTAAGCATCTAAAAGAGATGTTAGATATTGCTTTTAGAATTACAGAACATCAGAGCTAGGTGTTCTGTTCAACTACTATATTTTTCAGATGAAGCCCAGAGAATGTATAAGACATCCTGAAGGTGGAACAGGTAGACAGAATCCACATCTCTCAGGAGCCCCCACTGTTGATTAGCTTGCATCTGGTTCTTTGGAAGGTATGACACTTAGGAATGGTGACTGGGTTGGTACTGGGGCAGAGTTGTGTTGGTAGCCAAGTGGGTGGCAACTTTATGCTGGGAAAAGACCTAGCTTGGCCTGGGAAGTGGAATTGTGTTTAAACAGGATGACACATGTCAATTGTGCCAGAGGACATGGCGAGGGGGAGGCAGCCCTGGCAGGCTGATTGGCTGGGCCAGTGTCCTGCACATGCCATCTCTTGTGGGTTTTAGGAATGGTTGTTGAGAGGAGTGGCTAGCAGAACTGCAGACAGCTTTGGCAATGGGAATGCAGAGGACTGGGACAGTGAAGGGAGCTCCTGGCCCCAGCGGAGTGGACAGGAACACAGGATGGACAAAGGGGTGAAGACAAGGAACATTAAGAGAGTCATGTTGTTTCTTGAATGGGGTGAGCTGGGGAAGAAGACGTAATATTTGATTCCTCCATCTTCTTTATTTCTTTGTACCTGTGGGGTGTGGCAATGGTCTGTGAACCCTCCCCTGTACAGCAGAGGGGTCTCTAAGGAGAGGCTGTAAGATAGGAGTGGGGACATTGTTATTCAAAGTGTCATTTCCAAGGGCCCCTGCCAATGAAGCTCTGAGAGAGAACCGGAAATAGAATTCCAGCCTCTGTGCTGCAGCCGGCAGTGGAGAGTCCAGGGGAGGGCTAGAGAGAGAACCCCAGGGGAGCTGTGGTCTCTAGGGATGACCTCGGGCCGGGGACAGGGGAGCCGGTGCCGCACAGAACGCAGGACGATGTAAGGGAGGCGCAGCTGGGCCTGGGCTGGCGGCCTTTCTCGGCCAATCAACCGCATTCATCAGCACCCTCAGGCGCAGGGCACTGTTCGGGCAGTGCCCAGAGATCGGACACCCCACCCAGACCAGCGCAGGAAGGCGAAAGTGACGGACCCGAGGAGGCCAGGGCCACTGTCCCCTCCGAGCAGTGGCCCCTGCGGCGGGTGTGGGTGCGGGCTGGAGAGGAGGCGGAAGGGCCAAGGCGTGGTGGGAGGGGCCGCAGCGCCCAAGCTGGAGCGCGCGGCTCGGGGGTGGAGGCTGCAAAGCCAGCGAGCGAGGGGCGGGGGCGCTGGGGCCGGCTCGCAGGAGGGGCGGGGGCGGCGGGGAGGGGGGCTCGGGCTGCGTGTGCTGGAGCCGGCGGGGGTGGCAGTGCGTGCGCATGACGCGGGGGGAGGGCCCGGGCGGCGCGCTCCCGGTTCCGTTGTTGTTGCCGCTGGAGGCTGTTCCGAGGCAGCGGGATCGCGGCGCCGGGAAGCGCCCGGCAGCGGTGGCCACAGAGTGCGCGGCGGCGCCTCCCGGCCAAGGCCCCCGGGCCCCGGCCCCATGCACTAGTCCCGCGCCGCCGGCACCGTAGTCCCAGCCGCACCAGCCCCGCGTGTCCGCCCGCCGCTGCCGCCGCCGCGCCGCCCCGGCCTCGGGCCCCGCGGCTCCGGAGACATGAACTTCCAGGCGGGCGGGGGACAGAGCCCGCAGCAGCAGCCGAGCCTGGCGGCGCCAGGAGGTGGTGGCGGCGGCGGCGGAGGCGCGGGGGGCGGCGGGCAGTTCGGCGGCGCGGGGCCAGGGGCCGGGGGCGGTGGCGGCCCCTCGCAGCAGCTGGCCGGCGGGCCCCCACAGCAGTTCGCGCTCTCCAACTCGGCGGCCATCCGGGCCGAGATCCAGCGCTTCGAGTCCGTGCATCCCAATATCTACGCCATCTACGACCTGATCGAGCGCATGGAGGACTTGGCGCTGCAGAACCAGATCCGGGAGCACGTCATCTCCATCGAGGGTGAGCGGAGCCGGGGCTGCGGGAGCCGGGGCGCGGTGGCCCCTCCGGCTCCGACCGGGGATTCTACGGGTCCGGCCTGGCCATGCTTTCCCTGTCGGGGGTCCTTGCGCGCCTCAGGTCCGGGCCACGCGGTTTTTTGAATGCTGGCGCTGCAGAGCCGGTGTCCAGGCTTCGCCATATCTCGTCTGGGGACACTCTGGGGCTGGGGGCCAGTCCCACGCCAGCGTATATGTTTTCTGTTCTTAGTGCTCTAGGGCTCGAGGGTAGTGTCTCTCCGGGGACAGGAACGCTTAGAGACGCAGAGGTTCGGAGGGGCTGGGCCAGGTTTGGTCAGGCATGGCCCGGGAGGGTGGGCGCGGCAGAGGGCCTAGGCGGGCGGGGAGGTGGGGCCGCTGCCTGAGAGGCGTCTCAGCCTCTGCCCGTGCTCTGCCCCGCGACGGGGCGGGGAATCGGAGCCTCCCGTTAGTGGATGGCAGTCTTCCCGGGCCCAGCGCCCGCAGGCCGAGGAGGGTGGCGCTCGCCAAGGCGCCCTCTCCCGACGCACATCCTGCAAGCTGCCGAGGCCCGGTGAGCCGGGCCTGGCTCAGGGCTTGGGCGTTTCGATCGCGTGGGAGGCACTGGGCTGTCCAGTCGCGCCTTCGTCGGGTCCCACGCGCCGGGATCCGCTGCTGCTTTCCAAGGAGCCTCTTTTGGGGCACTGACCAACTTCCAGGGACACGGCGCGGGGCATCAGTGACTGAAACTCGCGCCCCTGTGCTGCCCAGCGCTCCGTTTTCTAGCCTCTTGGACCCAACCTGGACTTAAGCTGTTGAGGGGCAGAGAAAGTGGGTGCAAGTTGCTGGCATATGCCCGTCAACCCCTGATGTGGTGGGGGCTGGCACCACCCGCAATCACCCTGTGGCATGGTGACCTTTGAGTGCCCAGTGGGCAGATGGGCCTCGCCCTGGGCCATCTGCTTCCTCCTCGGGTTCCATTTGAAGGGGAACGCCCACCAGCAGGTGGTAGGTCCGCCCTTAGTGGAAGTGCAGGGTCTTTTGCTGATGACATGGAATTGTGCGCAGGGGCCTGTCCACTATTTGAGCCTCACAGTTAGGGCCCCACTCTAATTTCATCTCTTTGTGTGAGGCCTTGGGGGCTCCTCCCCTGAACACCCCCTTTCTGCTTTCAGAGCTCCCTGTAGCTGGGGAAGGAGCATTAGGTCTGTGGGGAGTAAAGGACCCCATTAGAGCTGGGGTCCTGCCCTTTTGTTGTGACATCCCAGTCTGACTGCCTTCTGTCTTTTCCCCAGCCCTCTATAGCCTCTTTCCTCTCAAGGCTGAGTTCATTGTGAACTAATTAGGTGACAGAAAAAAAACTCATTAACATGGATCTGAGTAAATGGCCTGAATCACCGTTGTGGCTGGGGACCTGGAGATGGCATTTATGTGAGCCTGGGGCCCCAAAGAGAGATGACCAATTTTTCCTCCTAGAGCTGAAGGGGGTGGGGTAGGGTGGTGTGGGGCAAGGAGAGCAACCATTCCCTGCAGCTTCAATGTCCTTTAGAGGAAGTAAGAGAAGTCCCTGATCAGCTCCAAGATCCCGCCCCCACCCCTTTTGGTGAAGAGACTTGGAGGGGCAGCCACAGAAGGGGCGAGGAAAGACATCTGTCACAGAGCCTTTCCCAGAGCAGGGAGAGGCAGGATTCTCAGCCTGCACGTCTAACTCTGCTTCCTTTGTCAGTGATTAACCTGCCCCCCGCTCAGGAAGTCTCTGGCCCATCATCTTCTGGGATGTGAAGGCCACGAAGGCCGGTAGCACTTGGGTTTTCACCCAGTTTTAAATTCAACACAACAGGCAAATCCCCCTTTTAGAGCTCTCCCCCACCCACTTCCCCACTGTGGTTTGGAAGGACCCCATGTTCCCGTTTAGCCTGGGAGCTTGGTATTACCCCTATGAATCCTGGGACCTGATGTCTCATTGTCACCAGGCCCAGCTGCTCCTCACACATCCGTTCTCAGCTCTCCTGATCCCTGCTTCCCTGTTCCTTCTTGGCAGGACCTCCCACCTCTTTCTTTCTCCCCCTTTTTTTCCAGCCTCTTTCCTGGAACCCATTTTTATTACCCACCTCACCCCTGCTTTCCCACTTCTGTCTCCCTAGCTTTTCTGCTGTAGGCAGGCATTAAAAAAAAAAACCACAAAAAACCCAGAAAACTCCTCCAATTTCTGCCCTATATCTTTTCTCTCTCCATCTGCCAAACCATATTGCTGCTGTCCTGCAAAGCAGCGTCCCCACCTCCTTTCTTGGCGGAGGGAGGGGAGCAGCTTCTCGGGCGGTTCCCTGCTCACTCTGAGCACGATCGAGCCCCCCCTGCCAAGACCCAGCAGACCTGGGTTGCGGCTGTTACGTAAACACACTCCTGGCCTGGGAGGCAGATCCTGTGTTTACTAGGGATGAGCCTCTTAGTGGGAAGGAATGACATTTTCCTGGTGTATAATAAGCCTCCGCCTCACTCTGGTAATACTCAAGTGAAGGGTTTATGTGTCCCAGCCCTGAAGGTGACCTGGGAGATGCAGTCGGGCTCCGTCTGGGATGGAGGAAGTGCAGTGGCACCTTGCCCTCTTGTACTCTCTCTGCTTCTCTCAGTCACCTCTGACCCCGTGGTTAGGGCAGGAGGGAGCTGAGGAATAGTCATCTCTTCGGGGTTTCAGGACAGGATTTGAGTGAGGGCAGAAAAGTTCCTTTTCCCACAAAAGGCCAAAGAAAGAAAAACGTGTCCACCTTAGGGTCTTAAGGAATGTAGGAAGTATAACCAGGACCTGGGACCAGGATGGAAGGGTCCCCACATGCGGAATCTCTGAGCTGTTCTCACCTCCCTGGTGGGTTAACTGAGGATCAGAGAAGAGAGGGATCCAAGCTGATCAGGCGGGGCCTCAGGCTGGATCCTTCAGGGAAAGGAGCTCCAGGGACTTGCTTGGGTCTCTTGCTGTGTCTTAGAAAGAAGGCTGCAGAGAAACTGGGCCTCAGGCCAGATGGGGGACAGCCTGGGCACCTGCAATTCAGGGACCTGGTCCAAGTGAGCCAGAGTGGGGTGAGTTGTTGGGAGAAGCAGCCTTTGGGGTCCCAGCAGGTGGCCTGGAAAGGCAAGCTTGTCCCTGAAATGTGCCCCCTCCTCCCTCAGGTCTGCCGGAGGGGAGGGCAGGCAGGCTTGGGCTCCCAAGGTCCACAGGGAGGGCCTGGAAGTGGACCTTGGCCATGGGTGTGCCATGAGGCTACTGTTATTCGCAGGAACTGGGCTTTGTCAACTGGGTGACTTGTTCCTGTCTTCCTTGTTTTCCCTTACTAAGGGTTCTCAACCTGTGGGTCGCGACCCCTTTGGGGGTCGAACGACCCTTTCATAGGGGTCACCTAAGACATAACAGTAGCAAAATTACAGTTATGAAGTAGCAATGAAAATAATTTTATGGTTGGGGGTCACCACAACATGAGGAACTGTATTAAAGGGTCGCGGCATTAGGAAGGTTGAGAACCACTAAGTTAGGGTCTTTTTTTAAGCAAAGTTCCTGTAGGCATTCGAGAGGCAGGCTGGCTTGTTCTCACCCTCAGCTCACTCTTTCAGGAACTTTCTTCCTGCCCTGGTGGGCTGGGGGCTTAGTAACATTCTGAAGAGGGTTTTTCTGTTGGTTCAAATCTTAGACTAGAGAGAGAGGGGTGCTGGGGTGGGGGCTCAATGGGGCTCAGCAGCCACACTTCCTAGCAGGCTTGCCTGGGGCTTTGGAGTTTGTCCCCTGTGGCTAGATCTGGCAACAGTCCTGAGATGCAGAGAGACTAACTGTGTCCGTTTTGGAGACAGGGAAGCTATTTCCTGAGGTAATTGGCCCTTCGGGGGGGGGGGGGGGGGGGCGGGCATTCGCAATCTGGTGATGATGCTCACCTGTGGAACTTGCTAAAGTACCAATTTCTGAGGCTCCCTCCAAGGGGTCTAGGATGTGGGGATCTGGATCTGTGTTTGGAACTTCCCGGGGCCATTCGGGTAATTAGCTGGTTTGGTGAATGAGTGCCTGGTGGGGGGCTGGTTGCGTATTTAGGACTTTGCACAAAAGAGCTCTAGGAATTCTGAAAAAGAGGATATCCATGGAGGTGCTGGTGGCCAGGGAGAGCCGAACTTGTTCCAGATACATTTATTTAGCTCCTACTGTGTGGCCCAGTTGCACCTAGCTCCGTGGAATGCAGAAAGGAAGGGGGGAGGGGCCACGGCTGTTCTCCAGAGCCGAGGTGAATGAATCAGCCTGTAGGAGGTAGCACACCGGATTGGGATCTGCAGGAACAAACCCAGATTTTTTAAAAATCAGGGCAAAAGTTAGATACTGGGGAAGACTTCTCAAGACCCCTTTCCTTAAGGTCACAGGAGAGGGATGGAGAGACCTGCCCTAGCCTGACCTCAGGCGGCAGGGAGGACCCCTCTCCCCAGTCAGTCCTCATTCACTGCAAGGCGGGAGACACCACACAAATAAGACAGTCCTTGCTCCCAAGTACCCCGTGGCCAGTGCCTGCCGTTTACTTTACCATTTATATCTTTAACTGAATGTGAATGCCAGGCATGGATGGGGTCCGTGAGAAGGAACAGGTTTGCAAAGGCGGCAGGGGAGGGTAAAAGTATAGCGTGCTGTTTAAGGAGCAGCAGGCCGGGGCATTGAGTCCATGGGGGATGGGCAGGAGTTCTGCGTTTTTTTTGTGTTTTTGTTTTTGTACATGCCCCTAGCGGGAACCAAACCCGGGACGCTCTGGTCCGCAGGCCGACGCTCTAACCGCTGAGCCAAACCGGCCAGGGCAGTTCAGGGGTTTTATTTTTTTTATTTTTTATTTATTTATTTTTTTTTATCCTCACCCGAGGACATTTTTTTTCATTTTTTGTTCAGATAGAGTGGGAGGGAGAGAGAGGAAGAGAGAGAGAGAGAGAGAGAGAAACATCGACGTGAAAGTGACACATCGAATGGCTGCCACCCGCACGACCAACCAGGGCCGGGGACAAACTGCAACCGAAGTACATGCCCTTAGCGGAAACCGAACCCGGGTCTCTCTGGACCGCAGGCCGACGCTCTAACCGCTGAGCCAAACCGGCCAGGGCCAGTTCAGGGGTTTTAATGCTTTATCCTGTACTACCCACTTACACCTTGCCATGTTCCAGGAGACCATTCGAGATGGCACTTAATCCTTCAGGAGACAGGCTGTCCCGTGAAGGTTGCATTGGAGAGCGTGCCACGCTGGGTGGATCAGAGGTGACCAGGCAGAGTTAGAAGTGGACTACAGCCGTCCCTCGTTTATCGCAGTTAACCTGTTCCAGACTCTAGCGGTTGCACCTGGCGTTGAAGGATTCCCTGGATGCTCCAATACATAGGCCTACAGTCCATACGTACATTTTAATTTTAATTGTAATACAGGGGCGTATAATTGACTCAGACAACCGCGCGCGCGCTGTATCATTTTCACTGTCTCGATCAGCTTTTTAATGAATATATTTGAAAAAAAAAGGCGATAGAGTGAAGCCCCGAAAGTCGAAGCGCGAAGTGGCGAGGGACGACTGTAGTGCACTGTGAGCCCTCAGAACCTTAGGAGGGGAGGAAGCAAAAATGCCCTTCGTGAAAAGCAGACTAGCTTGAGTGAGCTGAGGCCTGGGGGAGGCACAGGGCCCTTCCTAAGAGGTTCTCCTAAACACCCACCTGGACCCTCCGGCTTGTTCTCATTCTCTTTTCTAATATGCAGGTAACTTGAAATCAGTTTAACCAGATTGCATGCCTCCTGACCCTCAGTTGCTTCCACGTGCAGGCCAGGGGATAAGGGGTAGGCTGCTGGAGCGTGGGGCTGAGCACGAGGCTGTGGAAATGGGAAAGGGCGGTACCTGGGACACCTGCTTGGAGGGTGGAGACTTTGCTCTGCAGAGTTGCACCGATTAGCATTCTCCTGCCTGCCTGCCTGCTGGAGAGCCTCATGCGGTCTTTGCAGCATTGCAGGCCACCGTTTCTTTCCTCACAGGCTCTTTGGAGCTCTGCGACTGTCATCCCCATTTGCAAATGAGCTAGCCTAGGTCTTAGACAGGGGAACTCCCTCAGGCTATGCAAGGAGTGACAGAACCAGGGGCTTCACCTGGTTTTCCTGCTCCAGTCTCCCTTTGCCCTTCAGGGATGGCCCAATGGACTTTGGGGGACCACGCTGGGCCCTGGTCAGCCCTTCTGAGGTGCCTGTCAGGGATGCTTTTGACCTTGAGCTTAACTTTTGGAAACGTTTAGACTATAACTTAAGGGCGGTGTAGGGTTCTTCTCTCCTGCTGTAACAGTCTTTGGACGTCTTGATTCCCCATCTAGATGGTGGCTCTTGGGGCTGCCTCTTCCTTCCGTGGGCAGCCTGATGTGGATAGCGTGCATAGTAGATGCGTGATCAAGAAACACTTCAGCCCTGGCCGGTTTGGCTCAGCGGTTGGAGCGTCGGCCTGCGGACCAACGAGTCCCGGGTTCGGTTCCTGCTAGGGGCGTGTACAAAAAAAAACACACAAAAAACACTTCAAAATATTTAAACATTATTAAAGTTTAACTTTATGTTGAAATGACAAGAATAACTCCTGCTTGTTGTAACCAATTCAAATGTGCAGGGAAGTAGAAGAAATGTGTGTACCCCGCCTGCCCCCAAGAGGTACCTGTGTTGACTGTCTGATATGCACCCTTCCTGTCCGTTTTCCATCCTACACACATCTGCTGTCAGCTACTCTGTGATAGATTTGAGCTTATTGGTGTTTCGCAGCAAAGGGAGAGGGTAGGTTTGTGGAAAATCCTCTGCCAGAGAAGAGGAACCAGAGAGTCACAGATTCACGAAAGGCCCCAGGGTCTGTCCTCCCATCTGGCAGCTCCCTGACGGGGAGTCTGGATTCCTGGGTCCTCATTCCTGTTCTGCCGATGACTGGCTGTGGGAGCTTGGGCAAGATGTGCATGCACACGCACACACGCATGCACACGCACACGCACACACCCACTCTGGCCTGTCTTCCTCGAGTAGGGTTCTGGTTCTGTGCAGCTCGGGGTGACCCTGCACGGGAGCATCTGAACCATCTCCGCCTTGGCTCTCTGGCCTTGGGTCCCACTGGTCCAGGGGTGCGGGCTCCGGTCACTGCCACATTCTGCGCCTAGCTTCTTGCATGCAGCCTGGCTTCTGTGACACGTGCTGCCTGGGGTCTCTCAAGGAGCTGGCATTTGAAGAGGCCCCGTGCCTCAGTTTCCTCATGTGAGATGGAGGGGTAATAACAAAACCTACCTGTAGGGTGTGCTGAGATGTGAAGGCGTCGTGCAAGTAAGGGGCTCCCAGCAGCGCCTGGCACAGAATAAGCACCCAGCGAATGCTTGTCATTTTCCAAGGCTGTGTGGTACCCTGTGTAAGGGTGTAAGTTTATTATACGTCTCCTTGGATGTAGATCTTCTTATGCTTATCCGGTTATTTCTTCTGGAGAGATTCCAAGAAGAAGAAAATGGTGAGACTTTTGGGGGTGCACGTTTTTAGGGCCACATTGCCCTCCTGGAAGCCCCCCCCCCCCGCCCAGTTCCAGGGGCAGAGACCACCTGTTCTCTGGCCCCCAACTGTCCGCCAGATTGGTTGAAAAAGAGATGAAATAATTTTCATTGTTGGTTTTTTTGGGGGTTATTTGCATTTTGTTTAATTCTGTTTATATTCTATATTCCTTTTCTTTTTGGTTTGTTTCTTTTTTTCTTATTACATGTGAGACAGTGTTAATCTCTCAGTATGGGTTTTTCTGAAGCGTATATTTCCGTTTGCTGGAGGTAAGCACCGTCTCGGGGCCCTGAGGAGGGTGACCCCACACTGCATGGTCCCAGAGGGAGGTGCCTGTGCTGGTTTTGTGCCTGTTCATAGTGTGTGTTTTTATTTCTCTTCCTTCCTTTTCTGTTAGCACCCCTCCTTGCCATTATTGGTGTGCCTGCCTACAGCAGTTCCTCTTTTGCCTTTAATTTGATGTTTTGATGGCTTGCCAACCCGGAGCCCAAACTCTAGAGTGGGACTTGAGCCCAATCACAGCCTCTCGGGGTGTGCGTGTCCACATGGTGGTGGAATGGGGGCGCCTGTCTGCTCCTGGTGCGTGCTCCCAGCCCCTGGTCTGCCTGTTCTCTTCCAGGGAGGGACCCATGAGGATTTGTTTTGTTAAACCATCCCTAAAGGAAGGCCCAAAAGCCTTTGGTAAAAAGCTGTGAAGGTTTGGTGGCTTTCCGTCACTCCAAAGCCTCCCTCTGCTTGGTTATTGCTTCTAGACTATTCTAGACTATTCTACACTGGGTGCTGTGGTGGAATGAAGCCTGGGCATTATTCCTTCTCTGTCAGAGCTTGTACGGGGTCGTGGTTACAGTCTTAGCTCTGGAGCCAGGCTGACTAGATTTGAACCCCAGACCTACCACTTGGTAGCTGTGCGACCTTCGGTGAGTTCCTTAACCTCTCTGTGCCTTGCCTGCCTTGTTGCTAAAATGAGATTAATGAGCATGCATTTCATGGTATGGGTGGGAGAATGAAGTAAGTTAGTGTACGAGAAGCTTTTAGACCAACGCCAGCCTTGAGGAAGGGTCCACAGGTGGCACTCTGGCCCCCCATTCGTGAACCAGCTGCCCATGCCGCAGTGCAGGGTGTGTGAGCACCGAGGGAGGGCGGCTTGTGAGTGTGCCTCGCCCAGGGGCACTTCCTGAACCTTAGCCAGAGCCTGGAGGAGTTGGGGGTCAGCTGGCGTAGTGCCACAGGTCCTGGGGCAGGGCTGCCAAGTGAGGAATTATCTGAGGTTCCTGCTGATGGACGCGGACTCTGGACCACAGCTTGTCACAAGGTGTGTCGCACACCCATCAGAATTGCCTTCATTTGATTGTTCGCCTGGTTTTAAAAAAAAATTTTTTTTCCCTTTAACAATTTTAGAGAGAGAGGGAGGAAGAGGGAGATAGAAACATCGATGAGAGAGAACATCAACTGGCCGCCTCCTGCATGCCCCTGGGCATGTGCCCTGACCAGGAATCGAACCAGCGACCTCTTGGTGCATGGGTCGACGCTCAACCACTGAGCCACACCGGCCAGGCTGATTGTGTGCCTGTTGATTAAAGTGTTTCCTTTAACTCAGCACATACAAGGTGGGGCAAAAGTAGATTTACTGTTGTTTATATGGAAAATGCTGCAATAATTAATAACTAAGAGTATAAGAATAAACCCTGTGTTTCTCGCATTCACAACTGGAAACCTACTTTTGCCCCACCCAATGAATCAATATAAACATTTTTGATGAGATGTTTTACCTTTTTTTTTTTTTTTCGTAGTAAGTCTTCAAATTCCGCTTTGCTTTCACACCCTAGCACCTCTCCATTTGGACTGGCTGCGTTTCAAGTGCTAGTAGTCGCACGTGGCCGGCAGCTGTGCTATCAGAAGAACAGCTCTCGTTTTGGCTCAAAACAAAAGAATACCTGGCTTAAAAATTGAATACAGGAGTATTCACCGTTTGGATTCACCTTTCTAAAGTAGTGTATTTAAAATTTTTAAATAATGTGCTTTTCACAGTGTGCTACCGTTTTCAGTCAGTCATTCCACAAACATTCGTTTATTGAGCACCTGGTACGGCCGTGGTGACTGACCGCAGACACATTCATGGGAAATGGTTACCAAGTCCGGCTGGTGTGGCTCAGTGGTTGAGCGTAGACCCATGCACCAAGAGGTCACCAGTTCTATTTCCGGTCAGGGCACATGCCCAGGTTGTGGGCCCGATCCCCAGTGGGGGGCATGCAGCAGGCGGCCAATCAATGTTGTCTCTCATCGATGTTTCTGTCTCTCTCGCCCTCTCCCTTCCTCTCTCTCTAAAATCAATAAAGGAAAAAAAAAATAAGAAAATGGTTACCGAATTCACAGTAGCTTTTTGTCCCTGTGGATTTTCTTAAAACCTGGATATACAGCTACTGTTGTGAAGGGTCGGCCACAAAACTTGTTCACGTCAGCCGGTTCCCACGCTTCAAGTTTGGGAACCACGGTTCCCTTTGTCCTGCTCTTACAAGAAGATGAAGGAGAGTGTGTATGTGTGGGGACTATGTTGTGGGCTCCCGTTATTCAGTCTTTGTCACCAGTGGGTGGGCCACTGGCTTCAGTGGTTTGGCAGTTTCATCTCATATGGCTGCTGCTGCCTTATTCATGTCCCCTCCCCCCTCCCTCCTCCCCTCTCCCGCCTGGAGGACAGTCCTGAATTAGGGCGAGAGGAAGAAAGGCAGGCAGGGGAAAGGCCATGTCGGAAAGGCCATGTGGGTTCCCTCGGCTCCTTCCGCCCACTGCTGGGCTGGACCAGCCTCGAGCCTGTGGGTGGACAGACGTGTGCAGGGCGCGGTGGACTGGCTGGCCTCTGCGTGTCGGCTTTGCACACTGCTCAAATGACTGCCGGCTTGCGAGGTGCAGACAGGTAGGGAATCGGGAGCTGATTTTGCAGCCGAGATGCTGTGCAGGGTCCAGTCTGGCTCCCAGGGGTTTGTATATCCTGGTGACCTCTTTCCAGCGGAGAGGTGGGCTGGGTGATCCTGCCAGCCACCTTCCCCTCAGCCATGACCCACGATGCTACATGTCACCAGCAAATGTCACAATATTCCCCTCATCCCATCCAGGCATTTTAGGCAGGGGCGGCTTTTATCAGTTTTTTGTTTGCTGTGTTTTGTCTTTAATTTATGCTAACTTATGTATTCATAAAATGGCAGGAAGTTCGTGAACATATACCTACTCTTGGAAAACGGCTCCAAAGGCAGCCCCTCAGCCAGCAGCCCCAGGCTGGCCTCCTGCCCTGTCTCAGCCCCTTCCTAGCACTGAAATCAGACTTCCTCCCATCTCGCTGCTGGGAGATGAGGTCACTATGGACCTGGCCAGGCAGGAGCATCCCCTAGTGTGGCAGCAATACATGCCCGTCCCGTCTACCAACCCCCTCGTGTTAACTTTTGTCCGGGGAGCCAGCAGGGAGCCTGTGGGTGGGCTGGGTCAGGCAGCCCTCTCCTTATCGTGCCCTTTGTGACCTCTTGGATGGGACATCTTGAAGCCCCTCCAGCCAACCCAGAGAAGACAGAGCTCTCATTCTCCCCAGCCTCGTCATTGCTGTCCTGAACCTGTGCTAATAGGCTCTCTCATCCCTTCCTGGGTCCCCATCGCCCTGCAGTGGTGGCCTGCATGTGTTTCTGGTCTAGTGTGTGTGTCTCTCTCTCCCATCGGGCCCTGGGCCCCATCGCAGCCCCTCCAGGGTGGGTGTCCCTGCCCTTTGTCTGTGAGAAGAGTGGCTCACCCAGGCCCTTGAGCTGGGATCTAAACCTGGCTGTGTCCAGCTCCAGCGCCCACCTTTCTGGTTCAAGGCCCTGGGCTGTTGGGTGCCCCCAACCCAGCCTTCCCTGGCCTGGTACCTCGGGGGGCCTGCAGCAGGGGGTGCTCGTCCCCCCACAGCATTTATCCTGAGCTGCTGTCTGCTGCCCTCACTGCTTCCCGTCTGGACGCTGAGCCACAAGTCCCCAGCCCAGCACCAGATAACTCTTGACCAATGACCAAGGGCCTCTGCTCTGTACCCAGGAGCCCTGTTGGGTGCTGGGGAGCTTTCCTGCCCGTGACACACTGCTCTGTCCCCTCCAGGGTCACATGGCTGCCACAGGGTCCCCTCTCAGCCAGGTGGGCCCCACTGGCCCCGAGGAGCAGGGGCAGATAGGGCTGTGGGCTGTCAGGTGCTCGTGGCCGGCAGGGGAGGCCGTGCGTGGTGAGGCCAGATGTTCTTTGCAGCCTGTGTCTTCCCTCGGCAGGAGGCTGGGGAGGTGCCTCCTGCTGGAGTCTGAGGCATGCTGGCTGGCTGGCCAGCTGCTGGTGCTGGAAGAGTTCTCTGTCCTCCTGTCGGAGTTCCCATTCCTCCTCAAGGGGTCAGAGCTGGGTCAGAGCTGGGTGATCACGGGAAACACCGGCGTCCTGCTTTTTGGCTCAGACTCTGACAGGTCAGCTGGCTCAGGCCGTAAAAACCACTACCTGTCCAGCGAGCAGGCTGCCCTTCCTCCACCAGGGCCCAGGGAGGCGGACGTGGGTGAGGAGCCCGTTCCTGGCCAGGGGGCAGTGTGGCCCTCGCTGCGGGGGTGGAGGTGCGGGTGAGGCCCCGGTGAGCCTTCCTGCCTCTGGGAGAAGGAAGCCTGGCCCTCAGCAAGGCCAGGGTGTGTGGGGTGAGGAAGGACAGTTGAGTCCAGGTTGGGGGCACCAATGGCACAGGCATGAGACCCTGATCCGAGTCCAAACAGTTTGACATAGGCCCCCGAGGGGCTGAGGGGCCGCTGCGGGCCAGCCCCAGAGTGTGGTGTCTTCTCCCCCTGTGGTGTGAGGGGGAGATGCATGCTGGGATTCCCTCATGGGGTAAAAGAAAATCCGTCCTCGAGAGTGGGGCCAGGACCCCCAGCCCTCCTGTCTTGAAAGTGAGGGTGGGCTGGGTGTGATCTAGGTAGAGGGAGCTGAGTGAGCAGCCGAGGGGGAGGAGTGAGGCCCTCCTAAGTTCTGATCCCGGGCTGGCTTCCGCATGCTGTACGCCTTTCCTTCCCAGGCTGCCCCCGGAACTTGACCAGCAGTAAAACTGATTTCTGCTGCAGGGAGTAAAGGTCACAGTGCTGCCCGAGACAGCCGAGGGCCCCGAAGGGTGGCCCTTTCTCTGAGCAGGAGACTCGGGGCCGGGTAACCTTGAGTTGACACCAAAGAAACAACGTGTGGACGGAAAGAGCGTGCCAGGGGCCGAGGACCAAAGCCTGGTTCCTGCGGTGACCCCGGCTGGCCTGCGCTGTGAATGAACGTTTGCCTGCCTTGATGGGCACCCCAGACACTGTTTTCCTGGAGTCGTGATTTCATTCTGGAAATCGTTGGCATAGTGTGTTTTCAGACTCTTCAAACATGCCACCCCACACTCCAGCACTTGGTGTTTGTGCTGCAAATGTCACAAGATTGACAGCTCCTGGGGTGATGGGAGCTGCAGGATTCCGAGCTAAGGGGACAGGATCCGATTTGGAACCTCAGGAAGAGCAGTCCTGAGAAGAGGAACTTCCTGTTGGCGCTTCGTAGGTGCCGGGCGCTGCCCTACATGCTTGCTTGTAATTCACCGGACATCCCTGCAGGGGCCGTGTAATCCCCATTTTGCAGACGAAGAAACTGAGGTACGGAGAAGTGAAGGCGTTGTCCACGGTTGCTTGCTAGTAACGGCAGAGGCAGTAGGTCTGGTCTCAAAGGCCATGTTCTGAGCTGGCATGCACTATGGTACCACAAAAAAGAGAAGGAGATTTAAATTACGAGAGGAAATTGGAAGACTATTGTTTCATCTTAGGGTAAGAGGGATCCTTTTAAGCCAGACAGGATTTATAGAGGAAAAAGACTGACAGGTTTCCCCCCCAGCTTTTTATTTTGAAAAATGACCACCTTGAAAGACTCTTTGTTGATGTTTTACCCCGTTTGCAGTAAATCTTGCAGTAAAGCGAGTTACACAGAGTTTTGTTTCCCAGTGCGTGTGGAAGTTACGTTTATCCTACAGTGTGGTCAGTCTGTGGAATGTGCAATGGCATTACGTCTAAAAAAATACATACCTTAATTTAAAAATACTTTATTGCTAGCCCGGCCAGTGTGGCTCAGTGGACTGAGCGTCGTCCCGTGGACCCGAAAGGTCGCCAGTGAGATTCCGGGTTGGGGCACAGGCTCAGGTTGCGGGCTCGATCCCCACTGGGGGGCATGCAGGAGGCGGCCAATCTGTGTTTCTCTCTCACACCGATATTTCTCTCTCTCTAAAAAAAATCAATAAAAACATGTTTAAAAAATACTTTATTGCTAAAAAGGCCAACCGTCACCTGAGCCTTCAGTGAGTCGTAACCTTTGTGCTGGTGCCCGAGGGCCTGCTCCGTGTGGAGGAGGACCTGTCGGCAGAGGGCAGTAAAGCCAGGCCCGCCTGTGTCAACGATGTTGACCCACTGACACGGTCACTTTTTTTTCCAGGTTTTGATTTTGCTTTAATTGTGTTTCCATTAGGGTTTTTACAGTGTTTTTTTTTTTTTTTAAATGGTTCAGAGTTTTTTCTTTTTATGTAGTTGAGTCTGGTGACCCTCTCTCTTCTGTCCTATAACTCCAGCGAGCCTTGTCACTTCCTGCCTGCTCCTTCCCACAGCCCCGCACAGCTTCCTGTCCGGTGCATTCCGGGCTGCCCTCCTGCAAGGTGCTGGCTCAGCAGGGCCTTGGGCAGGTGGGTGGAAAGAGGGCACACACAGGAGCACAGGTGAAGGTGGGGGAGGGGAGCCTGACCAGACCTGTCTTCGAGGTGGTGAACGGACGTCTGCGGACAGTTACCAGGGACCCCGCCACCTCTGCCACTGCCTGTCAGCCCACTGTGCCTGGCGGCCCCGAGACTGGCCACACACACACCAGGACCCGATCTCCTCCCTCTTTAGGGAGGAGTCCTGCCAGGGGCCTCCTGGTCAGCTGACTCTGGCCCTGTAAGTCCCAGAGGGCAGTGGCTCCAGATGGCCCAGAGACCTCCTGGCCTTTCTCATCTAGAAGCTGAGGGCCGCCCTCCGTCAGCCACAGAGCTCATTCCGTCCTCCCGTGGCCCCCACGTGGTCACCAGGGATACCTGACCCCGGTTCACAGTGACAGTGTGGCCTAGGGCCCCTGCCCGAGAGCTGGTGGGCTGGCCCAGGCCGCAGTCATCGGGCTCAAGGCCGATGACAGTAGAATTAAGATCTAAGTCCAAACCCAGTCACCAGATGCCTGAGCTTCTGATCGGATTCTCAGGGGCTCTGTGCTCTAGGAAAACGTGGGGCCAGCCATGTGTGGGTTTGCTCAGCAGGGAAGTGCACAGGGGAGCTGGCACATCTGGGGTAGCCCAGTGCCCCACCCCAGTCCTGGGAGTCCCACAGCTCCCTCCCCTGACGGGTGGGCCTGCCCTGGCCGCCCTGTGGCTCTGTCTGTGTAGCATGAACCCATCCGCCCCTCCGTAGGTTCCCTTTTGTTGTCAGAGGTAGTCATTCGAGGTGGCTTTCTCCTTCGTAAGTGCCACAGGTCCCTGAGAGGGTAGCCCCAGCCCGAATTCACCCCTCGAACTGATGCAGGGCTGGGAGAGTGGGGGTGGGGGCAGGAGTTTGGAATTGGGTGAGGAGGAACCTCAGGGAGGATTTTTGGAAGGAGGCCCCCAGCTAGGAAGGCCATCTGGTCTGCCTTAATGTGGGTACCAGGGCAGAGGAAAGGAAGATAGGTGGGGGCCACCTCTGTGATGAAATTTGGGCTGAAAGTGGCCCCATGTTAGCAGAGGTCTCACAAGCCAGGGAGACCCAAGGGCTTGGGGCCAGCCACACAGCCTGGGTTGGAATGCCAGCTTCAGCCACGTACCAGCTGGTGACCTTAGGCAAGTTACTTGGCGCCTGTGCCTCAGTTTCCTCATCTGTAAAGTGGGTTATGGTGAGGCTTCAGTGGTTCAATGTGTGTAAAGTGCCCAGAGTGGGGCCTCTCATGTTCAGTAAGTGGGTGGGCTTGGGCTCATAGAGGCCCCTCCCCCTCGGGGAGTTAGCTGCCCTGCTTCAGAATCTGTAATGAGAATTCAGACACTTTTAAACGTTTGTCCATTAGATCCTTAAACCACCCCTTGTGTGTGTGTGCGCGCGCACTCGGCCCCAGCCCCCTTTACGTGAGACCCTGAACGTGTGCATCTGAGCTCTAAGGTGGTGGTGGGGGGTCACCTGGCAGCTGCTTCGTTTCTGTAGCTCCTCCGTCTTGGAGGGAAATTAATGCAATTATTTGAATACTCTGTTGCATCTTCCCTTGGACAGATATTTCACTTCTGTAAAAACAGGATGGAAGCAGACGCGAGCGCTGGCGCTGCTGAGGAACGGTGATCGCATCACTGAGTGTCTGTTAGAGCCCATCGGGCTGGAAGAAGCAGTCTTAGCTCATGGGACAGACGCTGGGCCATTATTTTTAAAGAGTAGTTGATTGATTTTTAGAGAGAAAAGAAGGGAGAGGAAGGGAGAAGGGAGAAGCATCACTGTGAGAGCATAACATCTATCGGTTTCTTCCGCACGCCCCCTACCAGGGATCCAGCCAGCAACCCGAGCATGTGCCCTGACCGGGAATCGAACCAGCAACCTTTTGGTGCATGGCACAATGCCCAGCCAACTGAGCCACACCGGCCAGGGCAGCTGGACCATTTAAAAACATGAAATGTGGGCCCTGGCCGGTTTGGTTCAGCGGTTAGAACATCAGCCTGAGGACCAAAGAGTTGTGGGTTCAATTCCGGTCAAGGGCACGTACCTCGATTGCAGTTCGCCCCCGGCCCTGGTTGGGGTCGTGCAGGAAGCAACCAATTGATGTGTCTCTCACACATTGATGTTTCTCTCTCTATCTCTCCCTCTCACTCTGTCTGAAAATAAAATGGAAAAATATCCTCGGACTAAAAAAAAAATCTTAAAAACATGAAATGCGGAAACGCGTCAGAATTGGGGTGAAGAAACAGAGTGCCGACAGGGAGCGTCCGCTCTCTTACACTTCGAGTGCAGCCCCCCTCCGTAAGGTGGCAGGCAGCGTGGAGTCTCACCACATTGGCTCCCTTTTCTCTTGGGGGCGAGCTGTTGAAAAGCAGTGGACTTTCCGGTGGAGGGTGCAGGGCCCACAGTGCTCAGATGGCCCTGTGGCTATTTTCTGGTCTGGGCAGGAAGCAGCACAGCCACTCAGGGTGTTAGAATGGGCGTCAGGCAGCCGGCGGGGACTCACAGTGGAGGGACCGAGTCCTCCAGGGGACAGTCTTGTCCTTGTCCACCAGCGTTGTAGACAGAAAGAGAAACGAAGAGCCCTGGCCGGTGTGGCTCAGCGGTTAGAGCATGGGCCCCCGCAGACTGAAGGGTCCCAGGTTTGATTCCTGGTCAAGGCCACGTCCCTGGGTTGCAGGCTCCATCCCCAGCCCTGGCCGGGGTCGTGAGGGAGACAACCAATCGATGCGTGTGTCTCTCTCATATAGATGTTTCTCTCTCCCTCCTTTCCGCTCTATCTAAAAATCAATGGCAAAATATCCTCGGGAGAGGACTAACAACAACAAAACCAGAGAGAGAGAAACGAAGAGACCATTACTGAGCAGCTACTTTGGGGCTAGAAGGCCATTTCCGGGCTGGGATGACGCTGCTTCCCGGAGGATGCTCTGGGTTTCCTCCCTTTGTCCACCCCCACCTGGCCCCTTTGATCCCCTCAGCTTTCCTGTGGGGAGGAGGGGGCCACTGCCCCTGGGGAGTGAGTTGGGACATGGGGACAGAATTTCCCAGCTCCTCTGGGCAGCCCTGGGGGTGATCTGAGATGGGGTTGGGGGCAGGTTCCTGTGCAGTCACACCTGCAGGGGGTGGGGGGGCTGGAGCCCGCCCCTTTGCGTCTATAATAGCTTTTGTGCGCTTCCTGCTGCGGCTGTAACAGCCACAGCACAAACTGGGGCGGGGGAATGGTTCCCTCACAGCTCTGGAGGCTGGAAGTCTGAAAGCAAGGTGTTGGCAGGGCCCTGCTCCCTCTGGAGGCTGGGAAGGATGAGGGAGGGTCTGTTCCATGCTCTCTCCTTGGCTTGTAGATGGCCGTCTTCCCTCTGCGTGACTGTCTCTGTCCCCGTTTCCCCCTTTCATAAGGACACCAGTCATATGGGATTAGGGGTCCACCCTGCCCCAGTGTGACCTCATCTTAGCGAATTACATTCGCAGCCACACTGTTTCCAAATAAGGCAACATTCTAAGGTCGGCCCTGGGGGTGAGGACTTCGTAGTATAAATCTGCTTTGCCAGCCCCTAACAGCTGTCATCAGATCTTCAGAGGAAGATGTGACCCACTCAGGCCCGGGGACTCTGAGGTCCAAACTTTGCAGACCCTTGGGGAAGAGATGGAGGGACCTGTAGCGAAAAGCCCGAGCAGACGTGGGACTGCTGAGGTGTCCAGCTCCATGTCTGGGTTGGAGAGAGCTGGCACTGGCGTAACTCACTCTGTGTGCCTGACACTTTCCTGCCCAGCAATGCCGGCTCCTCTGGTTGACCACCTGCTGTGAGCCAGGCACCGTGCTGGACCTGCCAGTCACATCGCTGGTGGTGTGGTGTGACTTTTCAGCTGGCAAGGCGGATTATCCCTAATTACAGACTGACCCCGGAGACCCAGTGAGGCGAAGGTGACTGCATGTGGCTAGTAGGTCCTAAGGTTGAATTTGAACCCAGTGCCCTCAACTCCAGAGTCTGTGAGTGTCTACCAATGCACCGCCATGCCTGTTGACTTGAGGTCTGCGCGAATGGTTTTGCCTGTGGTTTACTGCCCCAACAGACTGTCCCAACTAGGGACTCTCTCTCCTAAGCCTGCCTCCCTCCCCGTAAGGTCGCACACAGTTCATACTCACAAAGTCATTCATTCATTCATTCATTCATTCTTTCATTCACAGAGAGTCATTGCACACCTCCTGCAAGTTCTAGCAGGGCAGGTGAAACAGAAAACTATCCGAGTGATGTGTTGGAGGACTGTGGTGATGGAGAGGGGCTGGGCACCCAGCTGGTGGGGGAAGGGGACCCGGATGAGCTGAAGCACAAGCAAGCCCAGAGGCCCTGCGGTTCAGGGCTCTGTGGCTGCTGGAGGTGGGGAGTGGGGAGAGCTCCAGGAGGTGAGATCAAAGAGGCATAGGGGCACTAGAAGATGATAAGGAGCTTGGTGTAATACTGCACCAAGTGGACAGCCACTGGGGGCCAGTGGCTGGGGAGGGCTCAGGTCCCTTCCGGATTGGCAGTGGGGGCTTTGGGCGGGGAGCATGGCCGGCTTGCCTTGGCTGTACAAAGGAGGTGGTGAGACGTGAACTTGGGACACCTTGAGGAGGCGGAGCCAACAGGGCTGACCTCAGATTGGATGTGGGTGTCGGGCAGTGAGGAGGGAACGGAGGACCGCACACGGAAAGCTCCTGGCTGTGCATTAGTTAAGATGGACAACATGGGGTGAGCGGTTTGGGGATGGAGTTTGGAGGTTCATTGTTGCTGCTGCTGCAGCAAACTGTCTCGGTGACCTTCCCTGACACTTGTAAAGATTCACGAGTCCCGCGGGCCTGCACCATGAGCAGCGGGTTGTTGGGGAAGCTTTGGGCAAGCAGGGACCTAGAGGGCAGCCCCGGGTCTCCTCCACCTTCTCTTGGGGCTGGAGACCTGTGTAGGTCTGCTGCTAGGGCGGCCTGCTCCTCGCCGCACAGGTGGCCAGGGCTGCAGGAAGATGTTTTGCTGCCACCTTGTGGACGAGAGGAACCGCGCGCGCCGTTGAAGGCTGTGTGATTCTGGGACCATCTGGCTGCAGGGAGAAGTTGAAGCCTTTCCCTGAGCCGCCCACACGCACCTTGGTGTCAACAGGAAGTTAGCTCTTCCCATCTCGGAGAAGGCCATCCGCAGCGCCCTGTGGGTTGTGTGGCCTCAGCTGGGCACACCTCAGCTTATCAACGGGTCACCCAGCAAATAAATATTTGAGTGGAGACACTAGGTGCAGGTTCTGCAGGATTCCTGAGCCCAAGGCCACCCTTTGCCCTGCTGGGGACCAGCGTTCTGTTTCTGCAGTGCCTACATGGCAGGCCTTCCCTGGGTCTTTCTCGTCACCTTAGCTACCCTGATGCCCCAGACACACAATCACACATCCGGGGCAGGACGACGGAGGCCCCGGCACTACGCCATGCGCACGGTCATTTTCTGAGTTCCAGACGCTCAGAGCAGAGGGGCTCAGCTCTGCACTCTCGGCCCTCAGGGACTGGCCTGTCTCTCCTCACCCAAATGCTCACGGCAGGCATCACAAGACATTGCATCTCGAATTCTCCCAGAAGCTGCTTTGGCGGCTCTCACCCCCAAGCGACAGGTTTAGCCTGGTGTTTCTGAGGACTGACAGAGCTGATAGGAGGGCTGTTCATGGACTTTCTGTGCTGTGTGCAAGGCCCCAGCTTGGAGATTTGGGGGGCCGCCCTGGTTCCTTCAGGCTGTGTTGAGCAGAACCGTGTTTGTCGCTTCTCTTCGGAGCAGAATCTTGTCAGACAGAACACGGAGACCTTGGCCTGGCTGTGTGCCTGCCCTGCTCTCCTTTCTGGGGTCTCCAACCAGCTCCATGTTCTGGGACTTAGATGTGTAGGCAGGTGCCCTTCTCTGCTCCATTTCTGCCCGTCAGGAACGGTTTCTGGGAAGAAGGGATAGAGGAAGGAGGCAGCGGCTGAGGAAGAGGGAGGTCTGGGGTTTCACCACTGGGCCTGGGCTGATCCCGCAGGGGTAGTGGGAGTGCAGCGCTAGTGTGTCCTCTCAGAATGGGAGATGTCCTTTTACCCATGGGACCGGGCACTGCTGCCACCTTCCCTGTGCCGGTGGAGGAGCGGGGGGCTTTCCCCTCCAGTCTCATCCTGCTCCTCCCACCAAGAGCCAGTTGGATTCTAAAGCAGCCCATCCCCTCTTGAGTACCTTGTTCCCTCTCCCTCCTCAGTCCCCAGTGGGCCCCAGACTGCTGTCCTGTGCTTGCATTTTCATTGGCTTGGGGGGAAGGGTTTGAGATGAGCAGCCTTGTTCTTTGGGGGAGGGGTAATTCCCTGTGTGTGTGAGAGGGAGACAGACAAACAGATGTGCAAGTAGGGAAGTTGAGTGTGGGAGTTTTAAACTTGGAAAAGTGAGTCAGGATTCCTGGGCCACGTTCTTGCCTGAAGGATCCTGGGAAAGGCCCTTCGGCTGAACCATCAGATTATTATGTGGAGACTATGCACCCCTCATCACTGTTAATGACTAGTCCCAAGAGAATACGACTTCACCCCCAGAGCTCTCACCCCCAGAGCTCTCCGGTGATCCAGCCCAGGACTTGGGAATCTCCATCCCTTCTGTTGGAGCACCTAGGATGGAGAGGCCCTGCCTTCCTCAGGCATTCCCCCACTCCAGCCCCTCTGGAATGTGCCACTTTTATCTTGTACTTTGTTCTGACCAGGACCATGGCATTCTAAAGCGGAGAGGGAAGTAGGGAGTTGGGTTGGACTTGAAAGGGGGGGTGTGGAGGAAACCTGGGAGCATTATCTTGGTAAAGGAAAAAGCAAGTCCCCTCATCCTTGCCACTACCAAAACTGGTTTCTCCTGATCTGCCTGGGGCCCTTGTGGGTTATGGTAAACTGGCTCCTGGCTGTCTCCAGGGCCTTGGGGGAAGACTGGGGAGAGCCCAGCCATTAATACGTGGTGCAGCCTACACTGGTCAGATTCAAAGGGCTTGGTGAGAGTGAGCATCAGGCTCCAGCCAGTACTGCTGCAAGCTCACAACTCACCTCTGCTCAGTCAACCTCTGGACACCTCTGGACAGGAGGTGAGACCCAGGAGCTGTAGACCAGAGAGTCCAGGGACTCGTAAGTTGAGTCCCTTGTCTAGAACTGTATGGTCCAGGCCCAGAGGTTATCTTTCGATTTTCCCCTGCCCTTAAGCAGGACAACACTTAACCCAGCCCAGATGATTTTATAATCCCCGAGGAAGAAAGGCAGCTCAGTCACTGACAGAACGGCTAACTCTCTGCACGGCCTCCAGCAACCCTGATTCTCAAGTTTCCCAGTCTCAGAATGTCTGCGCCTCAAACGAAGATAGGATCACCTCATTTAGGCTTCCCATTGTACAGATAAGGAGACTGAGGCCCAGGAAGAGCTAATGACTTGCTTGCCTGCCTGTTAATGTTCACTTTTACTATTCCAGCCCTGGTGTGTCACCTTCAGGTTTTTCCTTTGGAGGAAGAGTGGCCCACTTCTGTCCAAAGCAGGGCCCAGTAAGAACTGTTATTTATTTGGCCTGTTCTTAATGACAGCTCCTCACCTGCCTGCCCCAGTCCAAGGAGGAGCCCTGGGCTGGAATTTCCTGTTTTCTGAGGGCTCCACGGGCTGCCCCAGCAGGCTGGTTCCCTCGCGCAGCCGTTCCAGCGTGTTCCAGGCCAGGCTTGCCGCCTCTCTCTCTGCTGGGCTGGCTCCCGGCCTCTCCAGGTCTGGGCTTGCCGGCTGTGCGGTGGAGGAGTTGTGGGACCCAGTCAGCCGACGCCAGGTGCCCAGAGGCCGGAGGTCCGTGCGCCCCGGCCGCGGCCCCGGCCCGGGCCCCGCCCCGCGCCCCTCGCCATGGGCCTGGCCTTTGCCCACGGGCCCTGACCATGGAGCAGGGCTGGCCGGCGGGGTACACCTACAGCCGGGAGCGGCCCGCCGCCTGCCGCCGCGCCCTCAGCGTCTGCGACTCGCTGGACCTGCACGGCGCCCCGGCCGACCACGCGGCCCCCGCCCTGCAGGCCGCCCTGTGCGTGGGGCGCGAGCAGCCGGCACGGCCGCGGAGCGTGTGCTCGGGAGACCCGGGGCCCCCGCCGCCGCCCACTGGCGCCCGCAGCCTGCTGCTTGGCTTCCTGCGCCCGCGCTTTGGCCGCCGGAGCCCTGCCGACGGCCGGCCGACGGTCCCCGGGCCCGCGCCCTCGGAGCTCCCCAGCTCCGCCGTGTCGAGCCCGGTGCCCAGCCCTGCGCCGGCTCGGCGCAGCCGCTCCGGGGGTACCCAGGCGCCGCGGCCGCGGCCCACCAGCATGACGTTCCTGGAGGTGAACCGCCTGGAGCTGGCCGAGGCCGAGGCCGCAAGCGCGGGCGCCGGACTGGGCCGCGTGGGCAGCGCCGGCTTCCTGCGGGGCGCCTCACTCTGGAGTAGCCAGCGCTGGCAGGTGCTGCGCGGTGGCGGGGGGCGCGTCGCCCCGAGCCCCCGGCGCGGCCTGTCGGCGCTGAAGAAGAGCTTCAGCTTCCGCTTGCGCCGCGGCCAGGAGATCCGACGCGCCGAGTCCGGGCTGCTGCCCCGTGCGCGCACCCGCAGCGACGGCGACACCAGCTCCCTGGGCACCTTCCCCAGCCGCCGTGACTTGCTGCTGGGCACCGAGGCCCCGCGCGCAGTGCCGGAGCCCGGCCGCCCCCGCTCCGCCGCCGGCCTCTGGAAGCTGCTCACCAGCCGCTTCCGCCGGAGGGAGCCGGTGCCGGAGCCCGCGCCCGCAGAGCCACTGTGGAGCCGCCGGGCGGCCGCGGCCCCCAGGCTCTTGGGAGCGCCCAGCGGTAAGGGGAAGAGCCCCGCCGGCGGGTCCTTTCCTGTAGGGAGCCACGTTGAGAGCGGGTGGGCAACCTGGAACCTACCTGGGAGAGGTGGGCGTGCCTGAGGGCGGGGTGCAGCGGGGCTGCCCAAGGGAGGCCAGCGCTTAGGCAGGCTCTGGGGTCGCTGATGGTCCCTGAGGGTGGCAGTGGCTGACAGAGGAGGACTTCCAGGCGGTCCCAGTGCTACCGCCGGCCCATGGCCTGGTGGAATAGGAGGCCAGGGCCGAAGATCCCCTCCGTGGCTTTTGGCACGTGCAGCACTGCGGCCCAGGGGAGCGAGACTCCGTGGCTGGCTCTAGGCGGGGCTAGAACACATTACTGTTCTGTAGCTCCCAGGTGGGGCTTGAGCTCTCCCTTAGAGCTGCCTCTGCAGATGGACTTAGGGACTGCTTGTGGACCCGGTCGGTTGGATAACTCTGAGAGCCTGGGATGGGGAAGCAAGCAGGGCCCACTGCAACCCGGAAGATGAGGAAGGTGGCACAAGCCCCCAGAGGGCTCTGGGCAGCACAAGGCTCCCCTTGCCCAAGACAGTGCCAGCGTCAGGCCAGCCACCCTGGTCTGAGAATGGACTGAAGAGGAGGGAGGCAGGTCTCTGGGGAAGAAAGGGTGGTGGCTTCCCCCACAAGGTGGAGCTTGGGGTGGAGGGCTGTCACAGAACAGGGCCAGGTAAGGGCTCCGCCCTCTTTACCCTGGCAGGAATGTGGTGGGTGGCCCCACCCTGCACAGGGGAGCTGTTCCTACTCGCTGCAGGAGGTTGGCCCCCCTGCCCAGCTGCCAAGTGCCCAACCCCGCTTGGGTCTAGGCTGAGACCTGCTGGAGCTGCCTCTCACCTGGGCCTGTTGTCTGGGCCCCAGGGGCACTGGGCCGGGTGTGGCTCAAGGTGGGAGCTACTTGGAGCAGTAAGAGGAGGAGGGACCTAGGTCCTGGCCAGGGGACCGAGCCCACACCCCTCAGAGTCCTCTCCCTGAGGACTGTCTTCATTCCATTCCGCTTTCTTCTGCTCCCTAGGGAACTAGGGGTGAGGGTTGGGGTCCTCTCTGGACAGTGCTGGCCTCTGGCCTGGGCCCAGGAAGGGGCAGTGCAGGAGACAGCTGGCAGCAGACAGCACAGGTGTGGGTGCCACCCTGTCCTGACAGGCAGCCTTCTCTCCTGCAGACTCCTTTGTGAACAGCCAGGAGTGGACCCTGAGCCGCTCGGTGCCGGAGCTTAAAGTGGTGAGTGAGGCGGGAAGGGCTGGGCTCCGCCTGGGCTGCTCCCTGCCTCCAGCCCCCTCTCCGGCCCTCTCCCTGCAGCCCTCCTCCCGGCCCTCTTCCCCCCTGCAGCGCTGGTCCTTCTCAGTCCTTAGGGTCTTTGCCTTTCCTGCCCCGTCTCCTCCTGTGTGTCCTCTGACCGCTGCTGTCACCCCTTCCTCTCCCGCAGGGCATTGTGGGGAACCTGTCTAGTGGGAAGTCGGCCCTTGTGCACCGCTATCTGACAGGGACCTATGTCCAGGAGGAGTCCCCTGAAGGTGAGCGACAGGCTGGCCACAGTGCCCTCTTTCCTGTTGTGTGTGCGGGGGCTGGAGCCCCCCTTCAGTACTCCTGTCCTTGGAAGCTGTGCCTTTCTTCTCTGCGTGGCCCTCGGGTGCCCCCCCAGCTTCGGGCCTGACCGTGCCCTCTGTCCTAGGGGGTCGGTTTAAGAAGGAGATTGTGGTGGATGGCCAGAGTTACCTGCTGCTGATCCGCGACGAAGGAGGCCCACCTGAGCTCCAGGTGAGCCTCCTGCCTAGCCCTGGCCGTGGTGTGTGTGGGGAGAGGGGGAGAGAGCTCGCCCGTGATCAGGTGAGGCTGGTAATTGTGCTCGGTACCCCCTAGTTTGCTGCCTGGGTGGACGCGGTGGTGTTTGTGTTCAGCCTGGAGGATGAGATCAGCTTCCAGACGGTGTACAACTACTTCCTGCGCCTCTGCAGCTTCCGCAATGCCAGCGAGGTGCCCATGGTGCTGGTGGGCACGCAGGGTGAGCGGGCCTTCGGGGCTGGGTCCCCAGGTGGGCAGGTGCGAGAAAGCCCAGCCCCGCCTTCTGCCCCGTGTGGGACAGGCGCCTCCACCTGGCTCCATACCCCCGGATCTTCCCCAGTTGCATTCTGCCATCCTTGGGACGATCAGGTCCATGTTTTTTGAGATGAAGTGACTGAGTCGCTGGAACAAGGCCAGCCACCTGTGTTCTGGTGTTCACCCCTCTGACCAGAGGCCCTCGCCCTCAGCACCCCAGCTTCTCTGCAGGCTGAGTGAGTGCCCGCCCTCCCGCCTCCACAGATGCCATCAGTGCCGCAAACCCCCGGGTCATCGATGACAGCAGGGCCCGAAAGCTGTCCACAGACTTGAAGCGCTGTACCTACTATGAGACGTGCGCGACCTACGGGCTCAATGTGGAGCGTGTCTTCCAGGACGGTAACTCAGGCGCCGGGCGGGACGGCTTCCCCCGAGCGAGCGGGGTCAGGAGGGCCCTCGGGCCGGCGGGGCCGTGTGCCCTGGGGGGCGGCTCTAAGCTGGGCTTCTCCCTTCTCCCCAGAGGGGTAATTGACTCTGCTGTCCCCTGCAGTGGCCCAGAAGGTGGTGGCCTTGCGGAAGAAGCAGCAGCTGGCCATCGGGCCCTGCAAGTCACTGCCCAACTCCCCCAGCCACTCGGCAGTGTCCGCCGCCTCCATCCCGTCCGTGCACATCAACCAGGTGCGGCCAGCCTCCCCGTGTCCCACCGCCTTCTCGCGCTCGGCCCTGCCTCTCCATGCTGTCTGTCTGCCTGCCTGTCCCCTTCTCATCTGGTCTCCTGCCTTGCGGAGGGCTTGAAAGCCCTGGCTCCAGTTCCATGCAGCCTGTGCGACTGGCCTGGCCTCATCTGCACCCTGTGGTGACTGCCTTCCTGCTAGCGCCCACCCCGCTCGCCACCCTCTGGCCCGCAGCCCCTTCAGCTCCAGTCAGCGCCCTCAGGAGGCACAGAGGCGTTCTTGTGGGCCTGCTGTGGACCAGCCCTTGGCAAAACCGGGCATGTGAGCAGGCCCCCCTGTCGGCCCTGTCAGTATTTGAGTTTAGAAGGGCGGTGCTTGCCCCGAGGGACCAGTGGCTTTCGTGCCATGTTGGCTGTGAGTGGTGCTTCTGAGCCAGGTCCTGCCAGCGTCCCTCCCGTAATTCCACTTTGACGCCTGTCCACTTCCTGCCCTGCTGCCTGGTTATTTTTCGGCCCTTGGCATATGGGCCAGGGCTTCCTTCTGTAGGTGCATTTCCCTCTCTGTCCCTGCCCTGCGGGAAGCCCTGGGCCATCACAGGTGCAGCGGGTGGAGTGGTCCGGAGGGCCCACCCTGGCCTCCCTTTAGCGTCTTAGAAGGCAGCCAGGCTGTCTCCCTGTGGCATCCCATGTGGAGAAGGAAAGGAGGGACACAGACCACCTCGGAGCGATTCCGCCTCAGTCGTGCACCTGGGCCCTGCCCAGGAGGCTCTGATGGGTGGGGGCGCACAGCAGCTCCTTTGCTCCTGGTGGAGGTCAGAGTTCGAGGGGCGCCAGGGCCCTGCACTGAGTGGGTTCTGACCCCTGGCGCGGACACCGGCATGTACTTTCTGTCCCATCTCGTCATCTCTTCTGTCTTCCCTCCTTTTCCGGGCGCTGTCCCCTCCTGTCACCTCCTCTGACAGTGGTCTGAGTTCTGTTCTGTGCTTGGCCGCAGCTCTCCCTGTCCCTTCCCCTGTCACACACACTCCTTACGAGCAAACCTCATCCTCCCCTGTCCCGGTCTCCCACGTCCCTGACATATGTCACAGCCAGGGTGACCTGCTGCCTCGTGTCACACCCACCTGTGAGCCAGGACTCCACAGTTCACTTCCACCCGCAGCCACCGACTCTGACTTGCTGGCTGTTGCCTCTGACGAGCTCCCTGGGCGGCACAGTTGGCAGCCCCGCGCGGTGATGACTGGGTCCCGCCGGCCTCCAGGCCATGCTGCCTCCTCTGAGCACCGTCTGTAGGAGCTAGTGGCCCCTCTGCTGCTCCGTGAACCCCAGGCCAGGCCCCCGTACTGCAGGGCTCCCGCCTGCTGCCTGCCCCCCACCCCACCGCAGAGCCGCCCTCAGCAGCCCTCTCTGTCCTTAGGCCACGAATGGCGGCAGCAGCGCCTTCAGCGACTACTCGTCCTCAGTCCCCTCCACCCCCAGCATCAGCCAGCGGGAGCTGCGCATCGAGACCATCGCTGCCTCCTCCACCCCCACACCCATCCGCAAGCAGTCCAAGCGGCGTTCCAACATCTTCACGGTACGTGCCCGTGCTCCGCCCCCCACCTGCCAGCCGCCTCCACCCCACAGGCAGGCCCAGCTAGGAGGGGAGCCGCCGCAGTCTCCATGCACACGGACACACACAGCTCCATAGGCTCTGACCGGCGCCCTGGCCCTCACCCAGACTCCCAGACTGCTCCCGAGCCCTCAGCACACCCCCTCGGACCCGCCCGCCCTGCCGCACACACCATGCCCCTCCCTGACCACTCAGGGCTCCTTGGCCAGCTCGAAGCCTTTGAGGCGTCTGCTCTCACTGCCCCAACACCCTGGATTTCGATGTTGCGCACCAGGGCCGCACACAGGGCGAGCGGCAGAGCGAGAACCAGGGCCCAGGCCTCCTGTCCGCATTCTGCTCTCTTCCATCACGCTTCCTCCCACCGCTCGGTCAGTCTAGCAAAGCTTTAGACGTCTTCCCCAGGCCTCCAGCCTGTGCCTGACCACCCTGCCTTCAGTCCCCGGAGGTCACTCCTCCCCTTCCCCGCAGACCTCACGCCCAGGGCCCCATGTGCCTCCCGCTGCTGGGGCCCAGCTCTAAGCTCTGAGGGGTCCTGAGCCTGCTGTCTGTCATGGCCACCATCTAGCATCTGACACACAGCCCACCCCAAAGGCTCACTCTCCAGCTGGGACTTGGCTGGACCATCCCAGGATCTTGGGTCAGACACAGGTGGGTGAGCTGCTGCGTGGATTCTCAGGAGATCGCCCTGTCCTTCTGCGTCACTCCATGCGCCTCTTTCTGAGCGTCAGGGCTGAGCTCTCAGCCTGGCCTGGTGTCCTGCTGCCAGCCACGCCCCAGCCAGGCTCTCTCAAGAAGCCGCCCAGCAGGGCCAGCGCTCCCAGGCCGTGCCCATTCATCTCGCCTCCGCCCGCCCCGCGCACCTCCGCTCCGGCTGCCTGCCCCTGCCTCTGCCCCGTGCCTGCCACGCGCTCCCTCCCTGGCCATGCTGACCGACCCTCTGTCTGCTGACGCTGTCGCCACGCTTTGCACTTCCCGGCCCTGACCCTGCCTAGACTCTCGTTTCTGTTCACGCCCTCGAGACTCTCAGGGCTTTGGGCTGCCTGCTTGTGCCCACACCTGCTGCTGCTGCTGCCCCTGTGGAGCCCGTGGGTGCCTGTGTTGGCGGTGACCGCCGTGCGTCCCTCCGTCACCTGCTCCCTCGGCACCATTCTTAACCTCCCACCCTCCTCTGCTGCTAGTCCTGCACCCCGGGCACGGCCTCACCTCTGTGCGCGCCTGCCCGGCTCCGGGCCCCCTCGCCGTGCCCCCCGCTGCCTGCTGCACTGTGCTGCCTCCGCCTGCCACCCTCCTGCGGGCCCTTCCATTCTCTCCATCTTCATGGTGGCGGCCTTATTTTTTCCTTCCATCGTTTCCATGGTGACCTCACTTGCGCCATCGTCCCTGAGGCAGCTTCAGGACCTGTCCCCCGTCTCTAAGGGTGTGTCTCAGGACCTCCCCTCATCATCTCCCTGGCAGAGCCACGCCTGCTCTGGGGCTGGTGCTCTGGTGACCCTCCTGCGGGACATGGCTGCTGACATCTCCAGTGCCCCCATGACTTCATGTACTCATTTTTGTTGCCACTCTCACCCTGGTTCCCGCCTCGGGGGTGTGCCCCTCTGGGCTCCCGGGGACCCTCAGGTGGTTGGGGGCCTTTCAGCTCTCCAGTCTGGCTGGGGCAGGCTGCACCCCCCAGTGGCAGCAATCCCATCCACTTTCCTTCTCCCTGGGCCAAAGGGCAGAGGGTGTGGCCCCCATGGAGGCCCAGGGCAGGCGCTGACAGAGCTGCAGGCGGTGGCCTCGGGCCCAGTTTCCCTGCTCCTCGGCTGTGCCCCCCTGTGCTGCTAACTTTGCCCCTCCCTGTGCCCTTGGCTCCTGGCAGCCTAGACGGACAGGAGGGATGTGGGGCCCGAACATGCCCCATGGCCGGCCCAGATGGACTGCCGCCGCCTCCTCTCCTCCTCCTCCTGCTCCTCCTCCTCCTCCTCCTCCTCTTCCTTTTCCACCGCTGCCGTCTCCCCAGGCGCCTGGGTCTCTGCCCTCACCAGTGCTGACCAACTTATGCGGGGCTTGAGTATAACTTGCCAAAATCTTTATTCTTTCGATATTTGCAGATATGTGCCACTGTTTCCAACTTTTCATCAACAAAAAGGCCTTTCCAACTCCTTCCAAATTAGAAGACCAGGTGGTGACACAGCACCTCTGGACATTCTCCCCTGTGCGGGGCCGGAGGCGGGCCGGGCCCTGGGACTGCTCTCAGATGAGAAGCGGCCGCCGTGCTCCCCACTCCAGAGACCCACAGGAACCTTTGTAACTAACCCCCACCCCCAGGGAAGGCTAGGAAGCTGGAGCCCGAGGCTGGGGGCTGCCGGGGACCAGGCCCGGCTGGACGCTGCGCCAGGCTCGCTGCATGGACAAGAAGGGAGCTCGGCCCCACGCCTGCCCGGCAACAAGGCCCAGAGGGGCGGGGTGTCCAAGCGCCCCTGGCCCAGCTGCTCCTGGGGGAGCTTTCCCGCCCCCCTCCTCTGCTCCTTCCTGCATGGACTTCTGCGTTCCTGCTCTGCTCTGGACGCCAGCACCGCCGCGCGCTTGCCTTTCCCCCTCTTGGCCTCCCCGTTTCCTAGGATCCGCACTGGGGCGGCTCTGCCCCAGGAGCCTGGCAGGGGTGCAAGGCCTCTTCTGGCCTCTCTCCTCTCTCTCTCCATCCACTGTGCCCCTTGGGCCACGCCGACCAGCTCGGTGCAACGTGCCGTGTGGTGTCTGTGCCGCAGACGGGCCACTGCCCGCTCACTTCTGGACTTTGCTCTCCCCGGTTGTCGTGCCCTGTGCTCCCAGCCATTCCTCAGTGCCACTGTCCACCTCTCCTCGCCCCGTCCCTTCTCTTACACCCCAGCCCCCTGGGCTGCGCGCCTCTCACGCCCTCGGTATCTCGTGTCCGTGCTCTTTTGTGAGGGGCGGTCCCGGCTCAGTGACCTGTGCTGCTCTGTATGGTGCCGTGTGTAAGAATAAACCCATTGGAATACTCGTGGTCTCAGTTCCTTCCCGGTCCCGCCGCCCCGGCCCTGCCCCACTGCTAGGGCCTGTTCAGGCCGAGGGAGGGTGGGAGGGCTGGGGATTCCAGGTGGGCAGCTGTCCCCTGCCAACCCTGGCCCCCTTAACATGCCTCTTCTTTTCTCTTCCAGTCTCGGAAGGGTGCCGACTTGGAACGGGAGAAAAAGGCCGCCGAGTGCAAGGTGGACAGTATCGGGAGTGGCCGGGCTATCCCCATTAAACAGGTCAGCACTCCTTCCCCTGAGAGGAGCCGAGAGGAAGCCCAGGAAACGCTAGAGGGTGGTTCTTTTCTGGGACTCTGGGACAGGGGAGATGGTGTAAGAGGCAGGCACCTCTTCCTGTCAGGCCTGGGGTTCTGCTAAGAAGGACTAACCTCTGAGAAGGGGAGGGGAGCCGCACTTTGGTCTGATGCTGTGACCTGAGCCTGCAGCTGGCATAGCCCGCTCTCTGGGCTTTGCCTGTACCTCCTCACCACCACCAGGGGGCAGCAGAAAACCACCTGCCATCTTCAGTTGCTCTCCTGCTGGTGGTTCTGGAGTTGGGTGACCTGGAGGGAGAGACACACTGTCTCTGCCAGAGGGCTGAGTCTGGGCTCTCTGGCCCAGAAGAAGAAGAGAGTACTCTGACTACACACTGAAGGGCATACTGAGGACTGGTCCTCCCCTAGGTTGATGGCAACATCTTATCCATATGAACCTCTGTTCTTTTGTAAAGAAAAAACATAGTTGAGGTGTCTCTCCCCAACTCCTTTCTAAGTCACTGCCTGTCAGGGCTCCCAGGGCTCCTGTTGTGGGTCCCTCTGCTGGAAAAGACTTGAATGCTGGGGGTGCCTTTGTGCAGAGGTGGTGGTGTGCTGGGTAGGGCTCTAGAACTGCTGGCTGGACAAGGGTAGAGTCAGGAGCTGTCCCTTTGGAGCTTGGGCAGGAGCCTGCAGGGTGAGGTGCCCATGAGGATGGGGGCCGTGGCCTGGTGGTCAGTCTGCTGTACCCTGTAGCCGGTGATTAGAGATGTCGTGTCTACAGGGGCCATGTTGTCAGGTTTTGACCACAGAGGAGACTGGTGTGGCCAGCACCACAGCTCAGCTTGGCCAGGGCCCTGTGGTCAGGTTTGGCCCTCCAGGCTGGGGCTTCTGGGGCCCATGAGCATTGTGACCAGAATTCATGTGTGAAGGTCCACTTAGAATGGAGAGCCCAGGGCGTGTGTCAGGGTCTAAGAGGGCAGAATGGGGACACTGTGTGGTTCCACATCCTTTGTTTCTGCTTCAGCCCTCCCGAGATGTCACTGTGCTCTAGTTGGGTCAGCGCGCAGGGAGGCCAGCTTAGAAGGCTGAGAGGAGTGGCAGCTGCCAGTCTCCTGTAGGTCCCCACAAACCTGTTGAGTGCTGAGTGATCGAGTGATCGCTTGTCACTGGGGCTGTGCAAGCCAAGTGCCTGCGGGCGGGGGTGGGTGGGGTTCTTGCTAGGCTATGGGGCTCCCAAAGGACCATCTCTCCCTGCCTGGGGGACAGGTGTTTTCTGAGTGTGTGCACACATAAACTTTTAATAGTGAGAACAGGTTCCCAGGCCCTCACTGGGGGGAAAAAGGGTAGCCCCAAGCCCTTCCTGTCTGGGGTAGAGGTGGCCAGTGATGTATCTGTTCCCTGAATGCCCCACATGGAGGGGAAGCAGGAGCTGTGGGGTTGGGGCGGGAGCCCTGTGAACAGGCACCTGGGCCTCTGGGCTGGTCCCGGGCAGTCAGCTGGGTCGCCTGGGTGTTACAGGCCCCTAAACCTCAGGGCCCCTCAGGAGGATGGATACTGCGGGAAGGAGCCCAGCACAGTCCTGGGCCCTGGGCCACCCTGCCTGCTAGAGGCAGGTACCTCAGACTCTGAGGGATCACACAGGGCATGTGGGAGCGTGCCTGCCGTTGGGGTGGAGGCTCTCCCAGCCCGGTGGGTGGCCATTCCTTCCGCTCCCACCTCCCCCTGCCCTGGGCCGTCCAACCCTTTTCCCGCGTCCCGATCTCCCGACGCCGCTCCTTCCCCTCCCCCCTGCTCCTGCTGGGAGTGGAGATTGCATTTCAGTTGCCATTTGCATTCCCAATCAATCCGGACTCCGCAATTAAGCCGGCTGGCGGAGCTGGGAGGGAGGCGGCGGCGGGAACGGGTCCTCTGGGGGCTGTCGCCTCCGCACCGCTCCCATTCCGCCCCAGATTGCTTCCTGCTCCGCCGTGCGCAGCCGGCCGGCCCGGGAGGGAGCGGGAACCCCTGGAGCTCCTTCTCCCTCCTTGGAACGCACGCCGCGCGAGAACGGGGCACGGGGGGCTGGGGCAGGCGGGCCCTGCCGGCCCAGCTTCTCTGCCGGTCCGGCCTGGCGCTGTGCGGCCGCGGGCGGCAGGTGAGAGGGGAGGGGAGTGGGCGGCAGGTCTCGGGCCCAGCCGCACTGGCTTCTCTCCACGAGGCCGGCGCTCCTCCCACGCCCCGGCTGCAGACTAACGAGCTCATTACCGCCGCCCCCTCCCCGGAGGCCCGGGTGAAGAGGGCCAGAGTTTGGGTAGGAAAGGGTTCCCCTCCTGTCCTATCTTCTGGTGACTCGTGGTCTCCTGCTCGAAGGAGGGAGGGCTGCCATACGTGAGTCCACTCTGTCTGTAGGGGAAACTGAGTCCCAGGCAATGACATAACTTGTTTGATATTAAGGGCTAGTTGGTGGCAGGAGGGGGGGGGGCGCGCAAAGCCCAGCTTCCCTTTCCCTTGATGGGAGCTGGGGCTGGACCCGGACCCAGGAGGCAGGGCAAGGCTTGGGTTCTACCGATTTGAGAACAGAGGTCACTGTGGAATCTCCCAGCGAAGGCTGGGGTGGGGGTGGGGAGTGAGATGAGAAGCTGCAGGGGAGCCAGGGAGGCCATTTCCCAGCCCTCCCTGAGGGGGAACAGGATAGGGGGGGGCTCCGTCAGGGGGCAGGGTAGGCACCCTTTCTGGCCTGTGAGGGGATGGATGCAGGTGGCCAAGGCCTCACAGGCTGACTGTTCCAGCCGCCCTGTTGTAGTGTGAAGGTCCATTAACACCATGTGTCTTCAGAAGCACCTTGTAACCATAGGGTCTCTCAGGCTGATGGGGACCAGAATGTTTCCTCAGATGGCCAATCCTCCACCTTGTCTCACGTGGGCACAGCAGGAGGAGGAGGGGGGAAGGAGAGGTAACAAGGATGTGAAATATCTATTGAAAAGTGGGAGACTGCCCTGGCCGGTTTGGCTCAGCAATTAGAGCATCAGCCCACGGACCAAAGAGTCGCGGATTCAATTCGGGTCAAGGGCATGTACCTCAGTTGCCGTTCAGCCCCAGGCCCTGGTCAGAGTGGTGCGGTTGATGTGTTTCTCTCACATCGATGTTTTTTTCTCTCTCCCTCCCACTTTATCTGAAGATAAATGGGAAAATATCCTAGGGTGAGGATTTTTTTTTTTAAAGAAAGAAAAGTGGGAGACTGGAGTGGAGGGCCCCGACTTCGGTCTGGCTCCCTGCTTGGGGGAGAGGTCAGGCAGGAAATCCCAAATCACCTGTTTGCTAATCTCCTCACTCTGAGCCTTGTATTTTAAGGAACTCAGGGGAGATGTAATGGAATCTGGGCTCACCCCCACCTCTGGCCTCAGGGCCATAGCTGATGCTGGAGAGACCTCCTGCTTTCTCACACCTGAACCTCTTTAAATTTTTTCAATTACAGTTGAAATTCAGTATTAAATAATTTTCAGGTGTATAGCACAGCGGTTAGATATTTACATACCTTACAAAGATGATATTTTCTAGTCTCTCCTGGACACCGTCCATAGTTATTACAGTATTGTTGCTGTACTTTACATCCCTGTGACTATTTATTAACGCCTTCCTTTTTTCCTCTACCCCAACTCCCTCCCACCTGGTGACCACTAATTTGTTCTCTGTATCTGATCTTCCGTTAGTTTACTTTCTCTTGTTAGATTCCACACATAAGTGACATCATCACACCTGAATCTCTTAGTCCCTACTTTCCTGTCTTAGAGCAGGGCTCTCCCTTCCTAAAGGAGAAGCTATTACAGTGTCTGTCTGTCTCTCTCCCTCACCCCCATCTTTGACACCTGTTGGGATGGACTCAGAGTGCTTCCCGCTCTCTCAGCCAGTGCTGATCCTGATTCGTTCCTGCTTGGCCCCCAGTTTGTGGCTCTGTGTGGCTGTCCCCCTGGAGGAGTTTTGTCCAGGCATCTGCAGAGAGCATGGCCTCTTCTCAGCCCTCCCGAGTTTGGGAGGAGGTAGCCCACGGGGGTGATGCTGGTTCTGGGGAATCTGCCACCTGTATACATTCATGGCCATCCTTGTCCTCTCCCCACCCCAACTCCTGCCTTCACCCACTCTCTCTCACACAGTCTTTTGTTTCAAGGAGAGAGCCAGAAGCGGGTTCGGGCGTCTTCAGGGGTTGTCATGAGAGGAAGGCAGCGAAGGCTGTCCCTGAGTATGCTTGTGTTTCCTCTTCCCACTTCCAGCCAGTCTTGACTGGCTTTTCCCCAGCCCATCTGCCAGATGTTTCCTGGGTGTCTACTGTGTCCCAGGCATTGTCACAGTGCTGAGTGTATCAGTGAACAAAACACAGCAGTCCTTGCTCTCATGAGCTCTTATCCATCGTCATGCTCATCTGACCTCTATGCCCAGTGTCTTACCTGCCTACAGAGGAAACCAGGTTGCTGGGCTTTAGAGTGGGGTGTCCCCCACTGCCTACCATGGGGCAGTTGGGCATTCTGGGGATGGTTAGGGGAATTTTCTGTCCTACTCTGGGGCCACCACAGAGGGTAGAAGACCAGGGCGCACCTGAAGCATCTGTGTCCCTGGAGAGGCCTGGGCAGGAGGGAAGGGAGGAAAGACGCCTCCCTGGAGAGGTGCCTCTGGGGGCTGGGGGCTGGCGTCTGTCTCTGATCCACACTCTGTCCTCAGGGCATCCTGCTGAAGCGGAGTGGCAAGTCCCTGAACAAGGAGTGGAAGAAGAAGTATGTGACACTCTGCGACAACGGGCTGCTCACCTACCACCCCAGCTTGCACGTGAGTCCAAGGGGAGGGTGGAGGACAGGAGCAGAGTGGAGGGGCTGACTCTGGGACCTTCGTGAGTTCAGGTGCACTCTTGCTTGAGTTGAGGAAGGACTTCACTTTGGTGGTTTGGGGAACTGCACAGGTCCCAAGACCCAGGCCTGGGCTGGGCTGAAGCTGAGTTGTGGCTGAGCCTGTTGGCGAGAACTCTCCCCTGGGGATGTAACTCAGGCTGGGCTGGTGTGGGCAGTCAGGTTCTGCATCCTATATTCTAGTGATTTGAAGAGCTGATGGGGTCAATTTACAGTTGCTAAAGTTGGGGGTGCTGACTTTGCCAGCCAGGTGTCTTTAGGGAGCCATACCAGTGGGGGCACCCTGGGCCTTGGGATGATGGAGAGCTAGAGGGCATTGAAGCCAGGGCTGTGGAGACTTGGACAAGTCCTCTCGGTAGGAGGAGAGTGAGGTGGCATTGTTTGTGGGTAGGGGGGTCTGGAAGGTGCATGGCCTGTGGCCGGGGTGGGGGGTTTGCAATGATTGTAGATTGTGGCTCCCCCACCCTTCCTTCTTCCCCCTCCCCTCACTGCGTGGCTCCAGCACACAGCTGTCACCAGAATCCATCTCTGTCACCACCCCACTGTGGGGCTAATGAGTTCTCCTGTGAAGCCCCTCAAGCACAGCACGTGGGCCAGCCCCACCCCCGGCCCAGAGGCCCAGGGCCTGCCTCAGAGGGTCCCTCGCCTGCCTTTGAATCTGTACAGGGCGTCAGAGAGGCCCCAGCCGAGAGGTGCTGGCGGTATCCGGGCCCTGAGAGCACCATGCAGACAGCCTTGCTGAGAACATGTGGAGGAGGCCTGGCTTGGGGAGAACCAGGGAGCAGTCCCTTTCCAGTCTGGCCAGAGCCCAGCCTGGCACATATTTGATCCCTTGGCACTGGCCCTTCTCCTTGGCCCAGGGGACAGCACTAATTAGACTGCTCGCTCCTGGTCTCCCATATTCCACGGGTGAGAGCTGGTGCTGGAATACCTGGCAGTTGGAGGAGGGGCCACACTCAGGTGACCTTGGGTACTTAGTATGAAGGCTCCTTTCCCACTCCGGCCTCCTCCTCACACTCAGACCTGGTCCTGCTGCTGAGTGGCTGACACCGTGAGAGGCACAGGGTTACTAGGAAAAGCACTGACACTGAGGCACAGGGGTCTCAGAAAGTCAAGGGCAGCTGCAGGTGCAGTCTCCAGCTGAGAGAGGCCCAGGCTAAGGCTGAGCCCACAGGGGTGCGCTTAGCTCCCTCCACCCCAGGCAAGATGCGCACGCTCTCCGACTGTCCCCTTTGCTTTGTTCTTACCTGTTCCTCTGCTTCATGCCGCCTTAGCTGGCGCTGTGCTGTCCCCTATGCCTGTCCCTAGGCCCCAGATTGTGGAGGAAGCCCAGGGGGAGGGGAGGGGTGGGTGTGGTGCGGTGTAGGGTTTGGGTTGGGAAGGTAGGGTGAAGGCCCAAGGGAGTGGTTTTTATTCCAAGGCTTAGAGGGCTTTGTTGGATGATCAGTCACCTGGCCAGTGGCTGAGCTAAGACTTGGATCCGGGACTTGGACTAGAAGCACTCCCCAGGTTTTTTGTGTGTGCCAAGAGCACTTCCCTTCAGGGCTGGCTGAGAAAGTTGCCTGAAAGTTAGCATCAGGGCAAGTGTTGCCCTGACCTACCGCCACACAAGGCTGTGGGCCAGGCTGAGTGTCAGAGCCCCTCCCAGCACCATGCTTGTTGAACTGTGTGTAGCTTAGTGTTCAGGGGCCTGGGACAGGATCGCAGGGGCTCTCAGTCCTGTCCTTGCTTTCTTGCAAGGTGAGCCCAAGAGGCAGGTGTCTGTGCTGGCCCAGCACTCCAGGCCTCAGCCAGGCCTGCTGCTGCTCTCCCCGCTGTGGGACTAGGTTGAGTGGGCAGCTCCTTTGAGAGCCTGGGCTCCGGGGCTATCAGTTGGGCTATCAGCTCTTCACTGGCTGCCCTTTGGCGCTGGGGTCAAAGTACATGTCCTCCCCCCACACTGGATGCCAGGAGGAACTGGCACATGCAGATGGCCCTGTGGGTGCTTCTTGTCTCACTCAGAAGACACGAATTAGATTCAGATCTGTGGTAATGGTGCAAGGCTGAGTGACAGCCCAGCCAAGGGCCCCGCGTGCGGCTGTGTGTACAGGGCCTGAGTTTGGTCCTAGCAGAGACTGCTTCCTTCGGGCCACCCCTTCTGCTTCTTGATTTCCTTCCTGGATTGCTGTTAGACCCACGTGTTGCTGGCTTACCTGCCTCCATCTCCCCTTTGCCATCTTTTCCAACCTGAGCAAGCTTCTTAGTTGCCAGCAGTGAGCAGGCACCCTGCTCCCTGGGAGCCGCCCTGTTAGAGCGCTGTGCAGAGGAAGGACCCTTGGGAACTCCAGCCGTGCTCACGGAACTCTCAGCCTAGCCAGCTGCCCTCCAGGACGGCTCTTGCCTGAGACCTGAAGGCAGCCGTGCTGGAGACTCACCTGCTGATGGAGGCCGGTCAGGCTGGAGGGTCTGGATGGGCATGCAGAGGAAGGGCTGGTGGGCAAGCTTCGGGCCTCGTGCCCGATCCTCGCCTGGCCCAAGAGAGCCCGCCACAGCCTCCCCCATTTTGCAGCCAGCGGAGCCATTCACACAATCACCTTCTGTTAATTCTATCTGCAACATCAATTAAATTGTTTGTAGAAACTAATTGAATGTGGCTTAATCACACATCTTAATAGCTTTCCACGCTCTGAACTCGTTGTTAATTCCAGTAATAAAACGAGATGAGAACGCTGGCTGGGTAATTAGCGAGGAGGCTGGGGAAGAAATTGCTGTTTGATGGTGGGTAATAAAGGCAGCCGTGGTGACCGCTCTCCTGAGCAGCCGCCGTCGCCGCCACCGCCGCGCTCCCCGTTCTGCTGACGGAGGGAAACGCTGCCGCTCTGCCCTGACGCTCTGTCCCTGCTGCTCCTCGGGGCCGCGCTCCATCTCTCCACGGCACAGCCCTGCAGCTGGCCTGGCACAGGGCACAGAGCAGCGAGCCCTTGTCTGCAGAGTCAGAGATGACGACAGGGACAGTCCTTTCCCCTTGTCAGCGTCTGGCTCTTTGGCCCCGAAGAGTCCCTTCGGGCAGCTCTTGCTGTTGGCGTACAGGGTCAGCTTCTCCTGCCATGTCCCAGCCCGGGCATCTCAAGGCTGTCATAGGGCCTGAAAACTGTTGCGGCTGCTGTGACCTCCTTGTGAACTAGAGCAGCCCAAGCCCCCCCCCCCAAGGAGAGGGACTGCAGCTGTGGCTTTGGCCCAGCCAGCTGTTGACAGTTGTCTGGAGCAACCGATCCAAGATGTGGTTGTGTGCAGGGACCAGGATGAGTATGTGCAGGGACTTAGGGTCAGTATGTGCAGAAGCTGAGTCAGTGGGATGTTGGGGATTGGAGGAGGGAGGGCCGAGACAGTGAAGCCACACACTGGACGCTGGGCTGCAGCAGGACCAGTGGGCCAGCGGTGACTGGGTAGGGTGGGCTGAGTTTGCTGGAGAAGGGATGGAGAGTGGGCAGAGGGGTTCCTGAGTTCGTTTCCTTCCCAGCCACCATAGTGAGGCTCAGTGCTGGGGACAGAGGCCTGGCAGCACTCAGCAGAGTTGGGTATGAGAGTGTCAAAGGGTGTTCCGTGGGTGGAGACTGCTCAGTGACGTCTCAGTGACATTCAGTGGTTCTGAGACATGAAGCAAATGCTTTGGGAGCAGCACCGTCCCTCACAGAAGACTAAGTGGTAGCAAGAGGGCATGCATACAGCCCAGTGCTATAGGGAAGGGAGCTGCTCCTCTCCTGGCTGGCCAGGCCCCTCCCGTCCTTCCGAAGGGCCATCTGCCCCTGAGGGTGTCAGAGCTGCTTGAAGAATAAAAAGTGACCACAGGCCCAGCCAGGCCTCCCCATGGTACCCCCTACTGGTCCCCATCCTGTAGTGACATCCAGTCTAATGACAGAAGCGCAGGAGGGAGGCTGGCCTTGGGTGCGGTTTCCTTGTTCTTGCTCCTCTTCCTAACTGGTAACTCCCACGTTCTCTTGGCTCCTTGGGGCCAGGTGACCCCTTTCCACTTGATGTCCTCTCGGTCATTCCCAGAGCGATGGCAGCCCCTGCTTCCCAGAGGTAGCACCTCTATCTTCTTTTTAAAGCAGAGGACACCGTGGCTCTTCCCTGAAGCTAAAAGGTGAGAAGATAGGAGAAGGCCTGAGTGACAAGAGATCTGAGGCCCCAAAGCGGGTACACAGTAGGAGGGCTGGGCCTGCGAAGGCTGTGTCTGAGATGGCGCTATGCTGCCAGGGACGCTCTCTGGATGCAAAATGTCCCAGAGGTGCTCCTGAGGGAAGAGGAGTTGATTCCAAGTCTAATCAATGGGATTCTGTGCACCTGGCTTCTGCTCTCAGGGACCCCCGGTGTGGGGAGACAGGAGTCTGCAGTCTGGAAGGAGAGACCAGAGCAATGGGAAAAGCTGGGCCCAGTGGAGACCCAGGGGCAGGGCTGTGTTCTGCAGCCCCATGGCCGTTCCCCCGTGGGGTGCCCAGGCCGAGGTGGCGACAGCAGGGATGGAGGGGTCAAAGCACCAAGCAGCTCCCACTCTGGGTCCTTCTGGGTGCTGACTAGAAGGCAGAGTGGAAGGAAGCCGCCTTCCATAAATAGCCTTGGGAATCGGAAAAGCCTGGGCTTGAATCTGGCTCCACCACCTTCTGCTTGTGTGACTTTGGGGGAGGTTAACCTTTGTGAGCCTCAGTGTCTTCATCTGTAGAGTGGGTGATGTGACGGTTACGTGAGGTGACGTGCGTAATACAGATACAGAGTTATGGTCCTGAGGCTGCCTGGCCCCCAGATGGGAAGGGGGTGTAATGATAATGATAATGGTGTCCTTATTACTGCTGGTAGACAGGATCCCACCGGTATCCGTGACACCATGGGCCTGTCTCAATTTCTAAGAACAGCAAAAAGAAGCTAAGGCCTCCCTTTAACTGTTCAACAAATATTTATTGTTAGGCGCTGTTCTAAGGACTGGGGACTGTTCTAGGCTCTGAAGGTTCTCTGTTCCTCAAGTGGTGGGTGAGCTTCTGGAAACGGGGCAGAAGTGCTCGGAGACCAGCCACCCAGAGTTTGGGGAACCCAGTTGTCCACCTCCTGTGGAGTCTGTCAGTTCCTCTCGACCACATGGGCCCTCTGACCCTAAATCCCATTGTGTCCAATACTTGGCCTCCTTTGCTTTGCCTCCTGAGCCATCTTCCCCAAAGGGGGCCTGAGTCTCAGCTCCTGGCTCCAGACCCTTCTCTCTCCCCTGACTCTGCCCCGCTCCTGGCTGAGCCCCCCGAGCTGCATGTGGTCAGCATGTAGATGTAGGTGTCATCAGACTTGGGGATATTCTGTGGGACTCAGTCCTCTTTACACCTGAGCTGTCCCTCCCTGTGCCACCCGAGGCAGCTCAGTGGAGTTGACAGGGTCAGTGCCGGAGACAGAGCTGCCAAAGAATGACCTGTCCTAACGATCCTCTGTCTTACCCACATGGCCCTTAGGATTACATGCAGAACATCCACGGCAAGGAGATTGACCTGCTGCGGACCACAGTGAAAGTGCCAGGGAAGCGCCTGCCCCGAGCCACGCCTGCCACAGCCCCAGGCACCAGCCCCCGGGCCAATGGGCTGGCCTTGGATCGAAGTAACACACAGCTGGGCGGGGGCACAGGTGAGGTGGCTGCGGAGGTAGGGGTGGGGGCATGTGGAGAGCATTGCCTCCTTTCTGGAAGAGTGGGGAGTGCTGCAGCCGTGCCTGGGGAAGGCGGTCAGGGGCTTCGCTCTTCAGCTGGGTCCTGTGGGCTCCCAGCGTGCTTGCCACCCAGCACTGTGTTCCAGGAGCAGCTCAGCCAAAGGGTCTGGCCAAAATGCTGCCCTGTGGAGTTAGAGGTAGCAACCGATGAGGAGGTCAGAATGTAGCCAGATAGCCTCATGCTGACTGATGGCCTCAGCAGTCCTGGGACCATCTCTCAAGGCAGGTGATGGTAGGGGCAGGACCTTGGGCACACATGTCCAGCATCTCAGCCCCGCTTGCCATGTGGGGAGGAAGGAGACTAGGAGGGGACAGAGCTGCTGCCTGGGGCCCACCTGGCAGATGTCTTCAGTCTAGAGGTGGGGCCTCTCTCAGACTGAGTTTGGAGGCCCAGCAGACTGCCATGTGGCCAGCAGTCTGGAAAGAAGAGCTAGAGCTCAAGAGTCTGAGCTTAAGGTGGGGCAGCTCTTCCTTGGCCAGTTCTTCCCTTTGCAGATGGTATGTGGGTGCAGGCGAAGATGCTGTATGCCTCCCTAGGCCTCTCCAGCTCTAAGCCACATTGCTCTTTGGAGGGTTCTCCCTCCATGCCCAGTCCCCTCGCCCCAGATCTACCTTGGCTTCTGGACCCTGCCTCCCAAGACCTTCTATCCCTAGTGTTGTTCTAGATAATTGGATCTCGTTTTCCCCTGGCCTAGAAACCAGCTGTCCTGCCCTACTAGATGCTGCCACTGTGTCCCTGCCCCAGGGTTAGCTCTTAGCATGGGTGTGCTGCCTTCCCCACAGATGTGGGGTGTTTCTGCTTGTCACAGTGGACATTCAGTAGACAGGGGGCTGGGATACTTAGTCCCTAGAATAGATGGGACAGAGCCTGAAGAATTGCCCCACTCAAAATGCTGATAAGGCCCCACACTGAGAAACTTGGATTAAGGAAAGTAGGTGGGATGACAGCCTCCTGAGTGTGTTCCTCGTTTGAGGTGAGGGCCCTGAGCACTGGGCTCCTGCCCTGGGGCTTGTGTTCAGCCAGGAGGCACTGGGAGAGGCCAGGGGGCACTGACATCCACCAAGTGAGGTGAGCCAGGTGCAGGAAGTCTATGTTAGGCCCTGTTTCCCAACTCTGTGAAGTTGAGGTCATCCCTGTTTTATGGATGAGGAAATAGGGTTCAGAGAGGTTAAAAAACTTGTCTGTGAAATTCCACAGTAAGTAGGAGAGGTGGGGTTTGAACTTGTGTTCCTGATTTGAAAAGCTATGTTTTGTCCTCTCCCACTTGAGCTGAGAAAGAAGCCCTTGAGTTGTGCAGAGGGAGCCCTAGTGGACAAGGGAAGGAAGGAAGCGAAGGCAAGAAAGACAAGCACTCATCAGGGTGAGGGTGCCTTCTGTGGGGGTGCACTAGGGGAGGGTCCGGCTCAATGGTAAAGACGGGAGGCCGTGTGCAGCCCCCAGTGCTGTGCCTGGAGGGTGGGTCAGGGTTGCTGGGAATCCCTGGCATGTAGGGGAGGGGGCTGGAGGTCAGGCCCAAGGAGCTCTCCCGGAGCTGCTTGTGGACAGTGATTGTCAGCCTCTGCTCTGGCTCAGGGTTTCCCACGTCATACCAGAGGAGGAGGAAGTATAAGTGCCCCAACGGGGAACCTTTCCTTGAAGGCAGGTAGCAAAAGAAGCTGGGCTGTTACCCCAAAGAGAGGGAAACAGGACCCTCTGTTCAGTCACATTCCTGAGCCCTGATAGCTTCACCTGGGGAGCAGAAGTGGTGCATGGAGAAGGGAGACACACGCATCACACTCACCTGCATCATTACCAGCGCCCACAGACCCTTGCCGACATCCCCAGAACACATGGACCAGCATTTACCCAAGCCCGCGTCCCCTCCACTGCACGCTGACACCGACCTCATGCACACTCACACATGTCTCCCGCTCACCGGGCGATGTTAACATCTCATTATCTTTGTTACTGTAATTACATTATCCGCTGCTTTATGCAGAATTATCCTCCGAGGACTAATTGATGGCTCCATGTTTAATTCATTAATCATTAGCATCAAATTCGACAATTACAGTGCACACTGATTGTGGGATTGCAGGCGTAATGAGGGGAGAATTAACAAAGAAAAGGGAGAGTACTTTTCCCTCCCTGGGGTTTTGGGTTGGGGGCTTGGGGAAGAAGGTGGGCCTGTGATCTTTGGGTGGGGCTGGGGAGAAAGGAATAAGATTTGGAACCCAGGAGGGGATGGGAGCAGGAGGTGGGGGAGAAGCAAGGTGTCTGAGAAGTTAGGAACTGGGCTGCTCCCCTGGAAGGTTTCCTGACCCTGAGAAAGGCTTTGCAGGGACCTGAAGCCAGAGCCTGAGGGGGCAGGATTCTGAAGAGGAAGGTCAGCATGTTGCCTTGAGGGGACTGGAAACGGTAGACTGGCTGCAGTTTCAGCGCCACATGTGTATTAATAAGCACCTACTGTGTGCCTGGTCCTGCCTTGGGTGTTATGACAAATACAAGAGAAACATAAAACGTGCCCTTTCAGTGTCATGCTGTCCCCAGAGGACTAGGGTGTCTGGCCTGTTCCTTCTCCTTCTAGTGGCTTCTGCTCAGAGCTTCCCATCCCCAGGTTTCCAGAAACAACCTGTGTGCTCCCAGGGCTGGTTTGCGGCCTTGTATTTGCTGCTTGCTTTCTCTAGCTTTGTCCACCTTGCAGGCCCCCTGCTTCCGTACTAACCTCCAACACCTAACCAGGTCCTCGCTTTTGGTCAAATACCTCGGGTGTGGTCTACTCATCCTGAGACCTCCCACAGCCACTGCCCTCTGGCCTCTGTCCCAACCTGTCTTAGGTGGACTGAGGTGAGTGGGCTGTGTAGGCCTTTTAATGTAGTGGGCTCTGAGGTCCCGTGGCTGTTCCCATTAGTCTCAAGTGACTCAGTGCCTGGGGAGAAGGCGCTGATGTCTGAGGCGAGCATGGCCTGCCTGCCCGGCCTTGGCACTCCTGGAGCCTTCGGTTCCCCTTGGCTCTGCTGTTCTTCCCTGATGGGAAATGAAAGATTAATATTCTCCAGCCCAACAGGATAATTACTAATACTAATTAGACATAATTACTTGAATTTGATACACTTACTTCTCGTCAGAATGGCAGCAACACTGAGGCAAAGCAAATGGCATATGTGGACTAGAATGTAGGGTGCAGGACTCTGACCAGGAGAGAGAGGGGCTGGGGATCATGGCCAGATGAGGGCCTCTGCAGTGATGGGGTGCCAGTACCACTTCCCCACATTTCTGGGTCCTAGGGAGCGGACAGAGGTGTGTATCTTCTTGTGCATGGAGAGAGGAGGGGTGTGAAGTCTGGAACTGGCTGCTTCCTAAGGCATGGAGGGCCTGTGTGATGCCTCCAGTTCTCCAATAAGCCTGGCCCCATACCTGGGACCCAAGACCCCTTAATTTCTGGTCAGCCTCCTGTCGGAATGTCTCAGGCTGTGCTCACAGCCGTTTCCAGGAAAGTCTGTGTGTACCTCCCCTGGCCTCCCCTCCCAGTCTGACCGTTCCCCCTCCCCAGGTGCCCCCCACTCAGCCAGCAGTCCGGCCTGGGCTGGCCCTCGCCCTGAGGGGCTGCACCAGCGCTCCTGCTCCGTTTCCAGCGCCGACCAGTGGAGTGAGGCTGCTGCCCTGCCCCCAGGTATGCAGGACCTGGCCAAGGGACAGAAGAAGGCAGCATGCATTGTTTTTGGCCTGGGTAGCTATGATTGGATGGTGCCCAGGCAAGGGGGTGGGGCCCAGTGGAGCCCTCTGAGGCTGTCGTAAAGGCTCTACCCTTCTACAGTCTCCATGTGAGCTTCCTGCCCCCAGGTAAAGACTCTCCCTCTGCAGCTTCTCTGCTGGCCCAGCCGCTGTCCCCAGGCGGCGCTGGTGGCAGCTCCGCATCCCCATCAGCCCCCTGCGCAGCCAGCTCATCAGCCTCACTGCGGGGGGGCAGGGAAGCGGGGCTGAGTAGGGAGGTTGAAGGCTGGGGCCTTTAAATGTTCTGAAGGTGGCAACTCGCCTGCAGGGAGGGGGGGTGTCCCCGCAGACAGGATCCAGGGAGTTGTCCAGAAAGGTAGTGTCCCCACCCCTGCCCTCTCCTCTTTGGACAGGTTGAGGCCCCACCCTACCTAAAACCACCACCTTCTCTCCTCTGTTCCACCCTCCTCTTTCCTTGGCTCTTCATTTTCTTCCCTCTGTCCATTTTTGTACCTTGCTTGCATCTCAACTCTTCCTTCTGTGTGTATGTGTGTGCACGCGCGCGCGCGCGCACACACACACACACACACACACACACACACAGCCCCTTCTCTCTCCTTACTCTCACCTATATCCTAACCCTTTGGGCACAGATCCTGGGAGCAGTTCTGAAGGCCAAAAGGAAAATGAGTGCAGCTCTGCCCTCCTTTCCTAAGTGAGGGTGTAAGAGGGAGGAGACCCCAGGTTACCAGGAGGTGGGCAGCAGCCCAGGCAAACCTGCCTCTCCCACTGTCCCCCACCCCCACTGGGCAGTAGTGTCTTGTACATTGACTCTTCTCCCCCTACTTGCCTCCCAAAGGCCTTTCACAGGGTTACCCAGTCCAGGCTGCCCATCCCAGAGAAGTGCTGCCCCCTAGCTTGAGTTCTGACTGAGGAAGGCATTGGGCACTTACAGCACAGGGAATCCGTCCAGCTCCTGACCCAAGTCTGGTCCCCTCGGGGAGTGAGTGTGCAGGGCCTGAGAAGGGAGCTAGAGCCCTTCCTGGGTCGCCATCCCCAAGGCCTCTCCTGGCCTTGATGGGGCCCCTCTGTTGAGTCTGGAAGGAGGAAGGCAGGGAGGGAGGGAGCGTGTCTGCCTCTAATGAAGTTTGACATTTAGTGGTGAGCGCCGGGCGGGGTGTGGGAGACGGGAGCTTGATTAGCGCGCTCTAATTGACAGTAATTAGGCAGCTCCCTGATTGTTTCTAATTCTGCTATTAATTGTGAGGAGCGGGGAGTGTGATTGAGGATAAATTTGGTGCGGAGCTGCTGGGGCTTCAGCTCCCTGTGAGTTCCCTGGGCCGCCTTCCACCCCTCCAGGCGGCAGAAGCCAGCATTCCCACTTCACCTTTATTCTACTCTGCCTGACTTTCCTGTTCTCCTCTCTCCACCTTCTCCTCCACCGAGGCTGGCAGGCTTTGAGACTGGGGGACTGGCTGGGCAGGTGCTTGCCCTGGGTGGCTCTCCTAGGGGCACTAGGCAGGACTTTGCTCTGCCCCACCCTCCCCTCTGCCCACACTTCTCCAACTCTCCCCTCCCAGCCAGTGGCCCAGCTGAGGTGCTCGGTTCCAGCCCCAAGCTGGAGCCTCCCCCATCTCCCCACTCCAACCGGAAGAAGCACTGGAGGAAAAAGAGCACCGGGACCCCCAGACCAGACGGCCCCAACAGTGCTGCCGAAGGTTAGGGGGACCCAGAGGGAAACTGGGGCACAGGAGGTGGGCAGTGGGAATTGGGGACAGTACCCTAAAAGTATTAGGTTAAGCACTTTAGTAATTCCCAGTAATAGTTTCACAACTTCCCTTGGTAATCTAGACCTAGTGTTAGAAGAGCTTCCTTCTGCCTAACTTAACCCTTTCTGTGAATATGTGAGCTTGCTTTTGCTTCTCTTATTCTCATGGAAGGTAAAAGACCACAGGCGGCTACTCCAATAGCTCTTCCAAGACTTGCGGAAAAGCAGGACCTGTTTTCTGTGTCTCTTGTATCACCCATTGAGTTTAATGAATGCTGGGCACATAGTAGGTGCTTAATACATGTGTACCGATGGGCTGAGTCTCTCCTCAGTCAGCTGCAGGCTAAGGGATCCCAGCTCCTCATCTTCCATAGGCCCTCTCACATAATCCTTTGTCCATCTTAGTACCACTTCTCTGGTTTTCCCTAAAGTGTCTTCAAAATGTCCCTCTACTCAGTGGTTGGAGTTTCTCTGACATTGACACCTAGTTTGTCATTTGTTCTGATTGTCAAGGTTAGGGGTGTGGGTAAATGGACAGAGACCATCTCTGTGGGAAAGAGCCACCTTTGCCAGCCACCCCGTGATACGATGGATGATGTTTAGTGTTCGTGGTAAAGAGTCCACCTGTCCCAGGGAACTGAGCCCCAAATGATGGCAATGATATAATTCAAAGGCTGTGCTGAAAGCAAGGTGAGGAGGAATTGTGAGCGCAGGGAGAGAAAAGGTGCCAGTTTTCTTTTTCTAGGAAGGCGGTTCTGTTGAGGGCGCCCTTGGAGCAGGAGTCCAGCAGGACGACTTCTAGGGGATGTTAGTGTCATGAGGGGAGAGGCTGCCCTGGGTGGAGTACGTGGCTCAGGCCTTTGCCATGGGTTCAGCCTTGAGCCTCCAACAGGTACCTGAGCTGTCTCTCCAGAGCCCACAATACATTCACACTGCTTGTTAGGAACTGTTCACTCATGGGGCAGTGACCACTGGGAATGAGATTCATGTGGCTGTCTTCTGAGGGAGAACTTGGAACAGCTGGACCGCATTGCTTGGGGTCACAGTCCAGCCCACAGTGCTGTCACTGCAGATGTCCTCAGGTCCCTATTTGCTCATACATCCCAGTTCGTAGAGAAAACCTCTCCTCTCCCCATCCACTTGCCCTTCCTGTCTGTCTATGCCAGGATAGTGGGGGAGGGGCCCAGCTCCCAGGAGCCCCACGCTGACGCCGTCAGGAATATTGGGTTTAATGAGCTGCAAAATGAGGCGGCTGCAGCTGACATGTACGGATAGTGCCCACACCCGCCTCGCCCACCCTCTCCCAGCATTGCTTCCTAGCACCCCATCGCATCCTTCTCCAGATACTCAGCTCTTCTTGCTCCAGGAAGCCCCCTCTCTGATTTCCAGACCCACTGCTGGCAGTGCTGAGACCTTGTGCCCCCATCTGTTTTCACCCAGGCTCCACAGGTGGTTAGGAATGGAGGGTGGAGGCCCCACAGACTCTTGCAAGTTTACTCCCTCCCACCTTGCAGGTTGCCCTGGAGAATGTGGTCCTGGAGGCTGGGGTGGGGGAAGATGGGTGCCAGGAAAGCAGGGGGGTGAGTGGAATTGTGGCAGTGGCACGTCTCTGGGTGTGCCTGCCAAGGTGCCTGCTGTGATGGTGGTAAATGCTCCGTCCCCCACAGAGGCGGAGGAGTCCTTTGAATTTGTGGTGGTGTCCCTCACCGGGCAGACGTGGCACTTCGAGGCCTCGACAGCAGAGGAGCGGGAGCTGTGGGTACAGAGCGTGCAGGCCCAGATCCTCGCCAGCCTGCAGGGCTGCCGCAGTGCCAAGGACAAGGTTGGCATAGAGGCATGAGTGGGGTGGGATCCAAAGGTGGCCTCATGACTGACCAGCCACCCCTTGTCTCTCCCACTGTGGCAGACCCGACTGGGGAACCAGAATGCAGCTCTGGCTGTGCAGGCCGTCCGCACCGTTCGTGGCAACAGCTTCTGTATTGACTGTGACGCCCCCAGTGAGTGGCAGGGCCGGGGTTGGCAGGGCTGGGCTTGGGGTGGCTTAGAGAAAGCTTGACAAGAGGCTTTGGGTAGGCCCAGGAGGAGGGCAGGGAGGAGGAGGAGGACTTTGCTGGTGGTCTCACTGGTTGCCTATGGGCTTCACTGTGCTTCCTCTCCTTACCTAGATCCAGACTGGGCCAGCCTGAACCTGGGTGCCCTGATGTGTATCGAGTGCTCAGGGACCCACCGACATCTCGGGGCTCACTTGTCCCGGGTCCGTTCCCTTGACCTTGATGACTGGCCACCTGAGCTGCTGGCTGTCATGACAGCCATGGGCAATGCCCTGGCCAATAGTGTCTGGGAGGGGGCCCTGGATGGCTATGCAAAGCCAGGGCCTGACGCCTGCAGGTGAGTAGATGGTACCCTGAAGTTGACCAGGAAGGGAGGGGACATCGGTGTTCCTGTTTGGGGAAGATTGGGGATGGAGCCAAGTGGCTGTGACAGTGCTAGAAGGGTTAAAACTGGCCGTTGCTGTGTTTGGCAGTTTGGCCCCTTGGGGTTCCCCTCCCCCCTCTGCCTGTCACTCAGGCGCCTCACAACAACAGGCCCTTTCTGAGTTGTTATCAGCAGGTCAGGGGGCCAGCAGGAGGCGCATGCGCAGGGCCCTATCTGCACTGTGGTGCGAAGGCCCTAGCCTGAGCTCTGAGATGGGGAGAATGGGTGGCAGATAGGGTGGTGATGGGCCCCCAGCACAGCCTCCTATCCCCTTTGTTCTAGCAGGGCCAGATAAGCTGCCACACGAGTCTGCCTGGAATCTTCCTGCCCTTCCGGCCCCCTACATCCCTGCTGCCCCCAGGGGCCTCCCTTCGATGGTCCTTCCTTTCAGCTTCTTCCACACCCTTTGCATTGCCCACTGCCCCTCTGTATGCCCTCGATCTCTTAGGCTTCTTTTCTCTGTCCTGATACTTTCTCCCACTGTTTCTTCCTTATTCTCCTTTTGGATGTTTATGTCATTTCCTGACCACCTTCCCTGGCCCCAGCCTTCCTTGCTCATGCCTTGATGGACCTGTGCTTTCAGAGAGGAGAAGGAGCGCTGGATACGGGCCAAGTACGAACAGAAGCTCTTCCTGGCCCCACTGCCGAGCTCGGACGTGCCACTTGGGCAGCAGCTGCTCCGGGCCGTGGTGGAGGACGACCTGCGGTTGCTGGTGATGCTTCTGGCACATGGGTCCAAGGAGGAGGTGAATGAGACCTATGGGGATGGGGACGGGCGGACAGCTCTGCATCTCTCCAGTGCCATGGCCAATGTTGTCTTCACACAGCTGCTCATCTGGGTAAGTCCTATGCTCCCTCCTTGCTTTCCCAGCCTCACCCTTGCCAGCTTCTCTGACCTGTCTTGACATCCTTTTTACCCCAGCCCTTTGAAAGCCACCTCTCCTTTGTCTTTCCAAGAACCTCTCTGTCATGCCAACTGTGAAAATATGCCTTTTTTCTGCAGTATGGTGTGGACGTGAGGAGCCGGGACGCCCGGGGCCTGACTCCACTGGCCTATGCTCGCCGGGCTGGCAGCCAGGAGTGTGCAGACATTTTGATCCAGCATGGCTGTCCTGGGGAGGGCTTAACACCTACCCCCAACAGAGAGCCTGCCAACGGCACCAATACCTCTGCTGAGCTGCACCGAAGTCCTAGCCTCCTATAAGGCACAGGAGGAGGGCAGAGAGGCCAGAAGGACTCCATACCCTGGGGACCCTCCTCCCTACAGGCACTGAGGGAAACGAAGACACAGAGACTGAGAAGCAGGGACATGCAGAAAGGAAGGAGGAGAGGGAAACAGGAAGAGGAGATGGCTGGGATTTGAGCTGCGGCAAAGGGAGTGAAGATATTTAGCCTTCTGCTCTATGGTGCCATTGAGAATGGACAGGACCCTCTGGAGGTACCTGTGAGGAGAGGGGAGCAGGACCTCTCCCTCCTCCAGATTCCTACTCTCTAGTGCCAGCCCCCTGTGAACCTTCATCCCAAAGTGGAACCTGGAAAGAGTACAGGTTGGGGGTGCTGGATAAAAGATGGGGGGGAGGAGGGATCTGTGAGTCCCATGTAAATTTGTACATTGGAATATTTATGTTTGTGTACATATTTGGTGTGTGTGTATGATGAGCCAATAAACCAGACTGTGTGTGGCCTTGCTTCCCGCTTTAATCTCTCTGCCCTTCCCCAAATGCTCTCACCTCTCCCTCTTTGCCCTGTCTTCTCACTTGTGCCTTCTGTATTCCAGGTTAGTCTGAGGCCCAGCTGTCTTCCCTTAGCCTTCCATGTGAGTCTCTCTCAGCTCTCTCTTGCCATGAGTGTAGTTGTTTGTCAGCAGTACTGGCAGTGAATCCGGACAAGAAGTGATATGGAACTCTGGAAGCTTCCTCCAGCATTCTCTACTCACACCCCCAGGACTTTTCCAGCTAGCCTTATTTTCATCAATATTCTATCCAGTAACCTCCTGCCATGCCCTGTACTGGCCAAAGTTCCCCCAAAGAGAGGGCATAAGCATTGTCCCCCTTCCTAAGAGTCTGGGAACTAGCGTCTTTGCTTTTGAGGGAAGGGGAGGCGGTAGGTCACTGATGGCAGAAGAATCATCTTGACTCCCACCATCTTGCCAAACGGGCAGAATCCAGGGCCTCTGCTTTTCCCTCTATCCCTTAGTTACACCAGAAAGAAGATCTAGGGGAAGCCCCCTGTACCTATTCTTGAAGGATGAAGGATGAGAACTTGCTAAGTTAGGGTCCCTAACTTTGTCCAGCAATGCCAGTCCTTAATTTGCTCATAGAAATCCAACCCCAAAGCCTCATTCCTATCTCCGTAGCTTCCCCCACGGTACATACCCTTCCAGAACCATCATAGATTCTTTCCTGCCTCCTCCACTTTGCAGTGGGCCTTCTCAACCAGTCTCATTTTCTAATAGAAGACAATTTGGTTTCCCGACCTTCATAAACACTGTGATAGGGAGACAGACAGATCACAATTAATGCCATAATAAACAATTGGGAATGTCTCTTACTCCAGGCCCTTGTGTCTGGGACACAAGTGATGGCAGATGCACTAAGCTGCTGTGTCCTCTGCACAAAGATTAATGAGCTCACAGGTGATGAGGGTGAGCCCCTAGGCCTGCCCCAGTCACTAACAAACTCAAACTGCTAACTTCTACCTGGTTAGAGAGGGCCTGGACACACCCAAGCTAAACTAGGGCCAATTTTACATTTCCCCTTGTAATACAATGTAAGTCCTCTATCCTGAAGTCTGCCAACTCTTCCAAAGAGAAGCAGAGATGACAAAGCTTGCCTATTTAATGGGTAGAGAGAAAAGTGCCACATTAGGAGCATGAGGTCTAGAGGTGCACAGTGGGCAGACCCCGGCTGGGAAAGGACAGACGTGGAGGTAGTTTATATGAGGAGATGGTGTGTTTTGAGGAGTTTTTAAGGAAGCTAGTGACGGTTCCATTTCGTTTCTTTGCATGCCCTTGTATTATAGACAGGCAAGATAGTAACCACTCCAGGGCAGTAAGATGGAACTAGACTCTGGTTGAGGATTGAGGAAACTTTCCCAGGCCCTCTCAGGTGCAGGCAGACAGACAGACAGAGGCAGATATGTCCGTATATACAAACTTTACACAAAATAAATAAGGAGTTGTGATCAGCTTGGCTGGCCATCACCCTGGATTCCTCCCCACCCTTGTCAGAAGTGATTCCAGGAACCTTTCAGGCCCCAGGCATTTTAGAACCCACCGCCTCCCAGGAGTCTCCCCGGAGTCCACCTCAGTCGCAACAGCTCCTGGGCAATGAGAACCCAAGCCCCTTTAACCCTGAAGCCCCAGTCCTGAAGGTCTCTGGAATAGGCTCGGGGCCAAGTGCCCACATCTCAGGTTGCCAGGAGAGCACACCTGGAGCTAAGTGAATTGCCAACTGAGCCCCCTGCCAGGGCAAAATCACAGTGGTAGCCCCTCCTGTCCACAGAACCCTAATCCAGTCTCAGAGCAGGCTCTGAAGTCCTTAAGAGCCCCTTCAGGGCCGGGCCCCCTGCTCCATTTGTTGGTGCTGGCTCCGCACAGCGAACCTGTTGACGTGCACAGGTATGGGCACGACAATCTTGGGGTTTCTTACAGGCTCTCCAGAACGGCTGCTGACATTGCCAGCTTTGATGCGCTTCCACTTGGCCCTCCGATTCTGAAACCAGATCTTGACCTGCACCTCACTGAGCTTGAGGGCGTGGGCGATCTGGGAACGCTCTGTCAAGCTCAGGTATTTCTTGCAATGAAACTCCTTCTCCAATTCCAAAAGCTGCTCACTGGTAAACGCTGTGCGGCGCCTCCGGCTTTTGCCCCCAGGAGCTGTGACTCCTGCTGCCACCGGGGCTGCCTCCTCAGCTCCAGTCCCCAGGCTTCCCTTTAGCTTCGGTTTAGGTGTCAGGAGAACCCCCGGGCCCCCTGCAGAACTGTCCAGGAAACCGTCGTCCTCACTGTCACCGCCTGAACCCTCTTCCTCCTGTTCGCTGCCTGCTGGGTCTCTTGCTGGTGCCTCCAGCTTCTCCTCATCTGAGCTGTACACCTTCCCCTCTGTGGGGAGCGAAAACCAATGGATGGGGAGGGAGAAGGCAGGAAAAGAGACAGGTTGGAGGAGGCACATGGAACCATGACCAGGCATGGCCAGAATGACAGCAGGGAGAGATACAGATATGGAGGGGATGAGATGGGGAGGGAGGGTGAGGGGTGGGGAAGAGGTTCAGGAAGACAAAGAAATGGAAAGAAAGGTATTAACCAGCACAGATTTCACTACAGCAAAGTGGGGCAGGCAGCAGGTGTCTATCAAAGGAACACCATTCCTAGGACTGTGTCCCCTCAACATTCCCACACCCCACCTCATTCTGCCTACCCACTACTTTCCCAGTTTTCTCCAAACCCAGACCACACAGCCTCAGGCCCCAGAGTGAAGCAGTGTGGGACCTGGTTTAGGATCCTTTCAGTTACTGTGGCAGGAGTGAGCAATATAGGAGAATATACTTTTGCAGGATACAGGGGGAGATGGGGACTATTGGCCTCTGTTATTCTAGGAATCCTAACCCGACCCAGTGGGAAGAGCTATGTGTTGACTTCTGTCTCCCCTCCTTCTCTTCCTTAGATCTAGAATCTAGAATCTCATTTCCAGATGGGAACTTCAGGGTCATTTGATTCCCCATCCTTACCCCTATCCCCAAAATGTGGGTCCAAGAAGTGTTATACAATGACCTGGGAGTCAGAAGTTTTCCTTACTGCACCCCCTTCCCAATTCTCCTTAACTAGACCACCCAGCCCTCAATGGGAACCCTCCCAGCCACATGCCACCTTATCAGTGACCAGATTTTTCTTCTAACTATTTAGTCCCCCTAGGCTCCTTTCAGTTCTTTTCCTTATTTAAAAATGATGTAATCGCTTCCCCACCTTCCCTCTTTCCCATTAAGGTTGCTGAGCAGCACAAACATCTGCTTTCCGCTTAAGTTCAGAATCCTGAGGACCCTGAGCTTGATGTCAGCTGGGAACATGGAGGGAATATGGGAAGAAATAGAAATGCAGTAAGGGAAAATATAGATGGTGAAAAAGAAATTTTGACTCATTTAGTAGATTACTACTGATTATTTGTAATCACAGCCATATAAACATTTTAACCCATACATAATTCTGAAATTTAATTAAACCATTGGTTTTATTCTTTCTATCCACTGACATGTTTATTCTTCTTATACTGCAAATAATGCATTATAAATGATTTCAGTGTTTGAGTTTTACAAAATCCCTTGTTTTCTGCCCAAAAGACCAATAAGTAGTAAAAAATAAATAAATAAATAAATAAATAAATAATAAAAAGAAAACCAACCAATAGGAAAGAGAAGAGAACATGAATAATCTGTAAACTAATAAGTCCTTACCAAAAGAGTTCAATGTGTAAAGGTGGGGGACACTTCACAAATGTGATAGCGCATGTATCTACACCCACCACTTGTCACATGTACACTCATAAGCACACTGTGAGGTTGAGAATACAACCCAAAGTAATCTAACTCCAGGGAATGGTGAAATGCTGCAGAAGAAAAAGGGTTGTGGCCCTGGCCGGTTTGGCTCAGCGGTTAGAGCGTCGGCCTGCAGTCTAGAGAGACCCGGGTTCGGTTCCCGCTAAGGGTATGTACCTCAGTTGCAGTTTGTCCCCGGCCCTGGTTGGGGTCGTGTGGGTGGCAACCACTCAATGTGTCTCTCTCACATCAATGTTTCTCTCTCTCTCTTCCTCCCTCTCTCCCTCTCGCTCTATCTGAAGATGAATGCAAAAGTGTCCTCAGGTGAGGATTAAAATAAATAAATAAATAAATAGGGTGTGCACATGTATAAATAGGGTGTGCACATGTATACATGGCTAGAACCCCTCCCAGGAGGCGGAGCTTACCCTCCGCTCTTCTCTAACCCCTCTCCATCGTCTTCACACCAGCAAGAACCTCTCAGGTCCTCCAGGAGTAGCCTGGTAACTTTCTGTCCCCTTCCCCATCCCAGAATTGTCCCTTAACCCCTCACTGATGCAATCTACACCTGTTCCTTTTCCATAAGAGCAACCTTGACATCCTTAGAGGCCAGAATTCTTGACCCATATCCAGATCACCCACTTCCACCTCAATCAGCTTCTTCACACCTCAAGGGTATTTTTATCTCCCGGGCCAGCACCTTTTCTCCCTGTGGTACTTTTGGTTGTTGTTGTTGATAATCTTCAACTGAGGATACTTTTTCCATTGATTTTTAGAGATAGTGGAAGGGAGGGAGGGAGCGGGATACAGAAACATCTATGTGAGAGACACACATCAATTGGTTGCCTCCTACACATGTTCCAACTGGGGCCAGTGATCCAACCTGCAACTCAGGTACGTGCCCTTGACAGGGAATCAAACCCAAGACCCTTAGGTGCGAGGCGGGCGCTCTAATCATTGAGCACCACCAGCCAGGGCAAGTAGCACTTCATTATCTAACCTTCTCAAAACCTATGTGGCACACCCCAGGTTAGGCTCACCCAGGCTTCCTATGTGACTCTTCGTTGCTTTTCACCAGCAAGTGGTCTCCATTCCCTCTCTAACAGCTGGCCAAACTTCATGAACACCCAGCTTCGTTATACTATAAGGTGCTCCACCAACACACACCTCTCATCACCCCATGCTTTCTCCCTTATCTCATCCCTAGTCAAATCCACTTTATTTTCTGCAAGATTCACATCCTTGGTTTCCTTCTTTGTTTCTCTAAGGACTTCTTCATACTATTTCCACTTTCCACTTCCATGTCCCAAACTGAACTTGTGATCTTTCTTCCAAGCTAGTTCTTCCCCATCTGCACCCACATCTTTGCCATCTTGGTTAATGGTAAATCCATCCTCCCTGTTGTTCACACCAAACCTTTACTCTCTCTCACAACCCATGTCCAATCTACGTGGTAGTGTTGCTGTCTTTAAAATACACCCAGACCACCCTGGCCGGTTTGGTTCAGCAGTTAGAGCGTCAGCCCACAGATCAATGAGTCACGGGTTCGATTCCGGTCAAGGGCATGTACCTCGGTTGCAGTTCGTCTCCGGCCCGGTCGGGGTCATGCGGGAGGCAACCAGTCGATGTGTGCCTCTCACATCAATGTTTCTTTCTCTCTCCCTCCCTCCCACTCTATCTGAAGATAAATAGAAAAATGTCCTTGGGTGAGGATTAAAAATAATAATAAATACAATTTATTATGAGGGATGGAAGTGGGGAGGAGGGGAGTCAATGGGGGAGGGGGAAGGGACATCTGTAATACTTTCAACAATAATAAAGTGAAAAAAATAAAATGCAGATAACAACAACCATAAATAAATAAATACAATAAAATACACCCAGACCCTGACCTCTTCTCACCACCTCCTCTGTCTCCAACTAGTCCAGGTCACCATCATCTCTGCCCTGGTTCATTGACATTTTCTCCAAACTGGTTTCTCTGCTCAGCCTTCTCCCTCTCCTCAGGTTCTTCTCTCCGGAATACTATACATACTTATCACCTAGAGTTTTGCACTGGCTCATTTCCTATCTCCTTAGATTTTTACTTTATCACCCTTTTAAAATTAAAACTCCCAGTACTCCCTACTTCTGCTTTTATTTGTTGCTATAGTACAAACCACCAACTTTATTCACTTATTTTGTTGGTTCTTTCTTCTTATTAGTATATAAACTCCATTAAGGTAGAGGTTGTTAGTATATTTTTTCACTGCTGTATCTTCAGCATCTAAAAATTACCTGCAAAATAGGCACTCAATAAATATTTATTGACTAAATAAAAGAACTATTCCCAAGCTCGCATTCTCTCCCTCTGTTCTTCCTTTCCCAAGCCTCTCTTAAGATATTCCTCACAACCACACCCCATCCCAGCTCCAGTGCCCACAAGACATCCTCTCCATGAATGGTATCCTACCCACTTCTCAGCATGCCCTCAGATCTCACAGTAGCTGGAGAGGAACCCATCTGGAGTAGGAACCTATAGGATTGTATGCTAAAAGAAATGAAGGACAATCTCCAACATCATTACTAAATCCTCTAACTTCTAATTTTTAAAACATGGTTTGCAGTAAATAATAACCAAAAAAAAAAAAAAGGCAACAAAAGCTTGTAAAAACTCTGCTCAATATTACAATTTTTTAAACAGCTTCTAAAAAGGCAGAAACTGGGTTTTAGGGCTTGAAAGATGAAATCATTTAGCACAGCTCTGAGTACTCAAGGGGTGTCCAATAAATCTAAATTGATGATGACTGAGATGAGGCTCCCAGGTTCCTTGATCTGGCAGGGCCCTCCTGAGATCACATCATCCATCCCTCTGTCTTCAGACAGATTCCATAAAATCAAGGCCCCATAAGCGGGCCACCCTCAGTGCTGCTTTTAAAGCCAGACAAGAAGCACAGGTTCACAACCTCTCTTGGTTACTTGATCCCAGTGGGATGCTGAGCAGCAGGGGTAAGAGTTGCTCTCTGAGCCTTTATAATCATGACATTGAGGGCTCCGATAAGCAACTCTTACAAGGAGATGGGAGTGGGGCAAAGAAGAAAGCAACCAAGAGGGGAAAATACAACTAAATGAGAGTCTGGGACAGTAAGACTGAGAAGGAGTGGGAGAAGAAAAGCAGGCAGAAAGAGGAGTGGGGCAAGAGAGAAGCAGGGTAGACACAGTGACAGAAGAATTAAATAAGTCAGAGAAACTGAAGGGGCTAAAAAGTTTAGAGAAGGAAGAGAGATAATGGAGAGAGAAAACAGCAAAAAGCTTTTTATTTATTTATTTTTGTTAATCCTCACCCAAGGATATTTTTCCATTGATTTTTAGCTGGAGTGGAAGGGGGCAGGGGGAGAGAAACATCAATGTGAAAGAGACACATCGATTGGTTGCAACCGGGCTGGGGATTGAACCTGCAACCCAGGTACAAGCCCTTGACTGGGAATCAAACCTGAGACCCTTCGGTCCGCAGGCTGACACTCTAACTGCTGAGCCAAACTGGCAAGGGCACAAAAAGCTTTAAAAAACAAACAAACAAACAAAAACATAACCCTACCACCCGGCCAGTGTGGCTCAGTGGTTGAGCATCAACCCATGCACCAAGAGGTTGCCGGTTTGATTCCTGGTCAGGGCACATGCCCAGGTTGTGGGCCAAATCCCCAGTGTGGGGCATGCAAGAGGCGGCCAGTCGATGTACTCTCTCATCAATGTTTCCATCTTTCTCTCCCTCTCCTTTCCTCTCTCTCTAAACAATAAAGAAACAACAACAAAAAACAACCCTACCCTACCTTTTTTACCTAAACATTGATGCATTTGGAGCAAAGCAAACATTTTGCCTCTGCCATTTACTCTTTGCTCCACCAACAGTGGAGCATTAGAACGTAACACCTAAGTGACAGAAATATATTCAGAATTGAAGGAGCAATACAGTAACCCAGTCCTTACAATATAGCAATCTTGAAACAGCTTATTATTTTCTCATGAATTAGCTAAGAAATAAATGCAAACTATTTCCTTTTATCCAATTTATAATGAATATTAATGGTAAATATAATCAAATCAAATAAAACAAAAATTGCACATAGAAAAATGTGTTGACTTAAAATTAACAGAAGCAAATCTTTTGATAAAATTTCCATTGGCAAAATTTGATTTAGAATAATTGGACTTGTTAGATATAATGTCCATAAAGTAAATTTCTAACTGCAGATGCTATAACTGGTTGATATAAACAAACAAAAAAACTTGATCAACAAAACAAGACATCATTGAAATTTTACATGGGAAATAATGATTCTAATGAAAATAATTTCAGCAAAAGGAAAACTTTAAATGGGAAATGATTTGACTGTGCTAGGTAGGTAAGCAAAACAGATAGAAAGGTTCTGTCCTTTGTGTATGAAAATGTTATTACTGGTAATAGAAGAGTATATTGTGTTTTCAACTTATTCCCTATGGGTAAGTCTAGAGTCTGTGAATAAAGCTTGGTGTCTGTCCAGGGGGAATAATGTGGGGCAGATTGGTTATTAGGATACATCCAGAGTTCATGTGAATTCTGGTGGATGCTATTACCCTAAAAACCAGAAATGACAAGATTCGAACTACAATTAGTTATAGAGTCCATGCCAGGGCATTAATCCCACTCCAGAGAGCAGCGCTCAGGCTGCAGGGATGCACTTGCATGGAGCCTTCCTTCCAAAAGGAAGGGAAGCAGCTCGAGACAGAGAAGCCCCATCTTGGTAATAAGTCCCGTCAGGCTGGAGAAGAAATCAAGGGCCAAGGAACCCATGGAAGGTATTTTCCAGTAGAAAGAATCAATACCACCAGGCTTACACCATCTAGAGAGGGGTATCCCACAGCTGTGGTCACCAAGGATGATATCCTGGGTTGTGGCACAGAAAACGCCCAGGGAGTAGAGAATCATTTTAGATCCCAGCTACAGGAACTCACAGGGCCCCTGTGCCATCCCTCATCCACCTTGCTGTTCTAGCTTATATAAAATCAATAGTCTTTCTTATCCACTGAACAGAAGTCTCTCCCCCATTCACTCAATTCTGACTTCTCTTCCCTCTACTTCAAAGATGACTACCCTCACACTTCCCAACCACTCTCAGGGCACCGAGTCTCCTACTGATCAGGTCCACTACTCATATTCCTGAATACAGAACCAATGGGGGAAGTTGTCAAAAGGTGAGAAGAAACCCAGGTCATCCCTCAAAAAAGGTATGTTTGCCACTACTCTCATTTCTAAATCCTCATCTCATCATCATGCCCAGCACAGAATTATTGCCTTTTCTTTTTAAAGACAGTATTTTCTCCCATTGTTTATAGCAACTAAATCACTTTCGATTTGTTTTTCACTCACTCCATCTATTTCATGCCCCCATTATGCCATTACTCCTTCCTATAATTTAGGTACAATAAGGAAAATTCATTCTCATTCATTATCTTTTTCTCTTCTCTTCTCTTTTTTCTTCTCTTCTCTTCTCTTCCAATGACTCTTCAGCATTCTTGACTCCATATCGACACGAGAATTTTCTCTACAGCTTGGCCATCCAGAGCCCCTCCCACTTTCACGGCAAGTTCAGGGCAATTTCCCCACCACTTCAAGCTCAGAGCTCCTCTCATGGCATACTAATGCTGTCACTGCCAAGAGCACCTTAGCTTTCCAAAACACTTTCACATGTATTATTTTATCTTCAAGCAACTCACTGAAGTGGAGTAGAACCTATTATTAGTAGTAATGGGAGGTTAGTAACCTTATTTTCAGGTGAAAACACTGAGTTTCAGAAAGAATAAATGATTTTCCTAGGTCACATAGCTAGGGACAGAGCCATGTCTAAACCTTGGTGTCCTAAATCTCTAGTCAATCCTTTACAGTAAAATACCTTCTTTCCCCTCGACTTAAAGTAAAAGTCTTCTCCCCAGATGCCTTGTCAAATAAATAACCTTCCTATCAAATCCAGTTTTTGTTTTTTGTTCTTTGTTTTTTTTTTTATCCTCACCCGAGGACATTTTTCCATCAGATAGAATGGGAGGGAGAGAGAGGAAGATAGAGAGAGAGAGAGAAACATCGACGTGAAAGAGACACATCGAGTGGCCGCCTCCCGCACGACCAACCAGGGCCCAGGGCCGGGGACAAATCGCAACCGAGGTACATGCCCTTAGCGGGAACCGAACCCGGGTGTCTCTGGACCGCAGGCCAACGCTCCAACCGCTGAGCCAAACCGGCCAGGGCTCAAATCCAGTTTTAGTTTAGAGCTCAGCCCTTTCACTTATCACTGCAGAGTTCTGCAGAGCCTAATTATGATTGTTATTTTTTTAAATCCTCACCTGAGGACATTTTTTCATTGATTTTCAGATAGAGTGAAAGGGAGGGAGGGAGGGGGAGAGATGGGGGGGAGAAGGGGAGGGGGGGGAGAGAGAGAGAGAGAGAGCGCGAAAGAAACATCGATTGGTTGCCTCCCAAACCAGGGCTGGGGATTGAACCTGCAACCCAGGTATGTGCCCTTGACCGGAATTGAACCTGCAACCCTTCGGTCCACAGCTGACGCTCTAACCACTGAGCCAAACCAGCCAGGACTAGCCTAATTATTAATATCTTCCCTTAATATTCTCAGAGAAGATTATTAAAATTTCCACAGGAGAGGCTTCACTCACTAAATTTCATCTTTGTCCTTTAACAGGATATTTTTCTCATTTCCCAAAACAAAATTCCCATCAGATCTTTCTCATATTTTTTTCTGTCATTATTGGTTTGAGGTTGAATTCTTACCAGTCAACATTTCTTTTATTTAGAAATGTGTTTTTTCATTTAAAAAACAATACTGCCACTATGTATTGATTGGTTGACAAAAAGTGTTGTGACCAGAGGTTTCCAGGAACCTAACCCTATATTTCCCCTAGAAATAATGGTTCACCTGGTATAAAAAATAAAATAAAAAACAATATTGCCAAACTCTGAAAACAGCTTTGTTTTAATATCAATTTTCTCTAGCTTCTAGTTTGCAACTGTCTCCCTCATCCCTCATGTACAGCTCTTTCTTGTACAGGAATCAGCCTCATTGAAGAATAGAAATGTTCTACTATCTTCATCTCTCCCTACCTTCCTCATTACAGAACTCTCTTCAGGCCTCACTCCGAGTATCTCTTCTATCACTCCGAGGACTCCTTATCTGGCCAGGGAGAAGGCTTTCCTCCCTAATACTGAAAGGGAGTTAAAGGTAGGTTCTTTTCTTTCTTTCTGGTTGAGATAGATATGTTTGGGGTTTGTTTTTATCAGCCCAGCATCCTTTCCCCCTTTTGTTCACTCACAGCACCCCCTTCCTTTGGGCACTGAATCTCATCTATTACCCAGTACAGTGGGACTGTCAATCACATTCCTCCACCTTAGTGACCATGTAGGCATGGAAGCTGGATCTGACCAATCCTAACATCCCATATCCCTGGAGACCTGACTCAAGCTAGTTAATCTACCATCCTAGGATTTGATATGTGCTAGAACCCACTGGGGTCCCCACCTAGGATAATAAAATTTAGACCAGTTTATGCTGGTGCCACACTCCTCCTTCTGCCTCTCTAAGGAGAGAATTAGGTGAAGACAGAGAGGAGGCAAGTTGAGAAAAAGAAGACGAGACCTAATAACACTGTTTGCACTCCTGTACTTCGCAGTCACGTGAATCAATAACTGTTTATTTTAGCTTAGAGTTGAGCTGCTGTCACCAGCAACTCAAAGAGTTCTGACTACATACAATGCTGTAACTAGAAGTGACAATAATCGCATGACTCCAGGGAAAGTAAGCATCTCCTTCTCACTCCCACAACTCTCCCATCCAAAATAATTTTACCACATTACCTGAAATTATTTGTAATAACACTACCTAAAATTCCACCAATTTGAAATTCATTTGGACTTTTAAAAATCTCCTTAATCCATCTGAGTATGAATTATTTAATTAATGGCTTTTCTCCTAACATCAAGTTGAGATCAGACATATGAGGGAATAGGAATTGTGATGAAGAAAAAAGGAGAGGTGATTTTTGTTTTGTTTTGTTCTGTTTTAATGGAGAGGAAGAACAGGCACCAGGGGGACATAGCAGAAGGGCTTTGGGCAGCCTCAGGATCTAGAGAAGATGCCAAAATGTGAGCCAGGGAAACCAAAAGAAGGGAGAAAAAGACCAAGTGATTCCACTTCTGGAAGAATATACAAAGAAACCCAAAACATTAATTTGAAAGAATATATGTTCATTGCAGTGTTATTTACAATAGCCAAGATTTGGAAACAGCCCAAGTGCCCATCAGTAGATAAGTGGATAAAAAGCTGTGGTACATTTACACAATGGAATACTATTCAGCCAGGGAATCTTACCATTTGCAACAACATGGATAGACCTGGAGAGCATTATGCTAAGTGAAATAAGCCAGTCAGAGAAAGACAAATACCATATAATTTCAATTATATGTGAAATCTAATGAACAAAATCAACAAACAAAATAAAAACAGACCGACAGTTGTCAGAGGGGAGAGGGGCTGGGAGTCTGGGTGAAAAGATGAAGGGATTAAGAAAAAAACCCACGCCCTGGCCGGTTTGGCTCAGCGGTTAGAGCGTCGGCCTTCGGTCCAGAGAGACCCGGGTTCAGTTTCCGCTGGGGACACGTGCCTCGGTTGCAATTTGTCCCCGGCCCTCCCTGGTTGGTTGTGCGGGAGGCAGCCACTCGATGTGTCCCTTTCACATCAATGTTTCTCTCTCTCTCTTCCTCTTTCTCCCTCCCACTCTATCTGAACATGGAAAAATGTCCTCGGGTGAGGATTAAAAAAAAAGAAAAAAAATCCAGCCCTGGCCTGCTTGGCTCAGTGGTTAGAGCATTGGCCCACAGACCAAAGAGATTCGGGTTTGATTCCAGTCAAGGGCATGTACCTTGGTTGTGGTTCGATCCCTGGCCCTGGTTAGGGTAGTGCAAGAGGCAACCAATCCATGTGTCTCTCTCACACTGATGTTTCTCTCTCTCTTCCACTCTTATCTGAAAATCAAATATCCTCAGGTGAGGATTAAAAAAAAACAAAAGAAAAGAAAAAAAACTCACAACAAACAAAAAAACTCATAGACACAGACAACAGTACAGTGATTACCAGACAGAAGGGGGTGGGGGGGGGGTTGAAGGAGGTAGAAGAGGATAAAGGGGGTATGAATGGTGATGGAAAGAGACATGAGTTGGGGTGGTAACACAATACAAAATACAGATGATGTATTTTAAAATTGTACACGTGAAACCTATATAACATTAACCAATGTCACCCCAATAAATTCAATAAAAATAAAAAAAATTTTTAAAAGAAAGGAGAAAAAGCCAGACACAAAATCTATTCCTATTAGATTCATACAATGTTCTCTCTTGGCATTCCCCATATGAATAGTTCTCAGAATACAGTACTATATCTATCATCACTCCCAGAAATATTTGTCCTTACCAGTACAGAGATTGTCACCTATCCTACACAATTCCTAGGAAAGATGTCTTTCCCAGCTTAATCCCCAGGAAAGCTCCCCATCCATTTCTAGAACAAGGACAATACTGATAATTTGTTGCACACCTATTACATTAGGATGCTGGAAAATATCTTCTCATTTAGTCCTTAATTCTGTGAGATAAGTATTATCGCCCTGATTTTTTTTTTTAATCCTCACCCGAGGACATTTTTTTTTTCATTTATCTTCAGATAAAGCGGGAGGGAGAGAGGGAGGAAGAGAGAGAGAAAGATCTACATGAGAGAGATACATCGATTGGTTGCCACCCTCATGACCCCAACCCGGGGCTGGGGACAAACTGCAACCGAGGTACGTGCCCTTAGCGGAAACCAAACCCAGGATTCTCTGGTCTGCGGGCCGACGCACTAACCACTGAGCCAAACCAGCCAGGGCTATCGTCCTAATTTTACTGGTGAGGAAACGGAAACTACAGAGGGTAGTTTTTTGCTTTAGGTCACAAAGAAAGTGTGGCACCAAGAACTGTATCCAAAGCCCATGCTCCTTCCTCTGCACCACATCACATCTCTTCAACACTGAGTGAAGAGACTGAATTCTAGTGTCACCCTATCATAAATATTGTACCAGTTGGATACATAATATAGCCCTGGCCGGTTTGGCTCAGCAGTTAGAGCATCAGCCTGTGCAATGGAGAGTCCCGGGTTTGGTTCCTATTGGGGGCACATACCTTGGTTGCAGCTTGTCCCCGGCCCCAGTTGGGGTCGTGTGGGTGGCAGCCAGTCGATGTGTCTCTCTCATGTCGATGTTTCTCTCTCTCTCTTCCACCCTCTCTCCCTCCCACTCTATCTGAAGATAAATGCAAAAATGTCCTCAGGTAAGGATAAAAAAAAACCAAAAACATAATATAGAAGGCCAGGAAATGATTCCACAACACAACTTCTCTTTTTTCTCACTCCCTAATGGGCACTGCTTTCTTGCCCACCAGATAAAGTCAGTTATAACTGATCCCCAATCTTTTTGGCCTGGATAAGATTGACTCCCCCTTTGTCACATGTTTCTCTCTCTCATTTACTTTGAGGGCTGTATACATAGCCACAGCTCAGGTAACAGCTCCCCGATCCCAGATGACAAAGCATTTTCTATCCGAAAGCCCAGCCCTCATTTCACCTCAAGATGTAAATATCCCAGCCTGCTCTTTCTCACCAATTACCACAACAACTCAGCACCAAAAAGTATAGAATTTCCCCCAATCCCTTTGCTCAGGATGACTTTTTAAAAAAATGTTTTTATTGATTTCAGAGAGAGGAAGGGAGAAAGAGAGACATACACACATTGATGACAGAAAAACATGGATAGGCTGCCTCCTGCACACCCTCTATTGGGGATCAAGCCCACAACCTGGCATGTGCCCTGACAAGGAATCAAACTGGTGACCTCTTGGTGCATGAGATTATGCTCAACCTACTGAGCCACACTGGCCAGGCAGGGTGACTTAAAAGAAAAAGAAAACAACTCATTAATAAAGGTATCCTTATAGATAAAAACAGAATTGCAGAGCTGGAAGTGACCTTACAGATCACCTAATTCAAACCCTAATTTTACTGATGAGGAAGCTAAGACACAGAGAGGTGTGATTTGGCCAAGATCACTCACTTACATATTTCTCATATCTACCCATGATTTATAGAACAGTTACCATCCAGTCTAGCACACAGTGCTTCTTACCTTCACTCTCAGGATAATTTCATCCTCCTCTCTCCCTCCAGTACACCTCTGTCTGCATCACTTCTCTCCCTCCAGTACACCTCTGTCTGCATCACTTCTCTCCCCATTGCTCCCAACACAGTTCCATCTTCTCTATTCTACTATACCATTTCCCAGGATTCACAGTCAAGAAGTCCATCTCCCATTATCTCCATTTCAAAAGTATTGTCCTGTTTTTCCCCCATCCTCATTTTTCACACAGTACTTTTCCCTCATAACCCTGGTCTCTGTCCTGCAGTTCTCCTGCTTCTAATACAGGATTTTCATTTCATCCCTTGGAGATTATTCCTTTCTCTTCCATGAGGAGAAGGGAACTATTTGCAGTACAGTGCTGTCTCTTCCTACTACAACTTACTTCAGCCTGTGTAGGTCAGTCTTCTATCACACCAAATTCAAGCATCTCTTCTCCCTGTCACTCTTTCTCCCAATTAGCACATATCTCTTTCACATTACTCAAAGCTGGTATTTCCAATAAAACACCCCAACCTCTTCTTTGTCACTCCTCATCCAGACCTCCTTGGTCCCCATCGTGACCACTGCAGCTGTGGGTGGCACCACCACTTGCATAGAGAGCTCTGTCCTTGCAACTGGTGCAGATTCTTCTCTCCGGCCTCAGCATGAAGCATCTCCCTATTCCCTCTAGATAAAAGTTCTCTCCCACAAACTTTCCTTCTCATCATCCCTGTGTAAGTGTCTCTCTTTTTTTTACATCTACTCCATTACTTCTCACATTTCTATTTCCTAATTCCCAATCAGTTTCACCACAAAGATCCTTCTTTCCCCATTACTTCCAGGCAAAATACTTCCCTATAACTTCCCCTTGTGACATCACTCTCAATGCAAAGCAATGCTCATATTATGTTCTTCCTTCTTTCCAATTAAATTTTTGCCCTGGCTGGGAGGCTCAGTTGGTTGGAGCATGGTCCTATATACCAAAAGGTTGCAGGTTCAATCCCTGGCCGGGTGCATACGGGAGACAATTATTAATGTTCTCTCTCACATCAGTGTCTCTCTCTCTCTCTCCCTTCCTCTAAAAAAAAAAAAAAAATCAATAAAAACATATCCCTGGGTGAGAAAAAAAATATATTTCCCTCCTCATTATTCCAATTACTGCCTCTCTCCCATTATTCCTAGTATAGACTATTTTTGCCCATGACTCTAAGAATTATCCTCCTAATCCTTTATAATATATATATCTCCATATTTACATATGCCACTGCAGAGATCTCTCCTCTCTTCTATCCCTCCCAAGGGTTACCTTCACCATGGTACAAGGCATCCCAGTATTCCATTCCAATCGTAATAAAATTTTCCTCTTGTCATTTCTGAGATCTTTCTCTCTCTCAACCAGGGGTTCTTAACCTATTTTGTGCCAGTAATTCCTTGGCAGTCTAATAAAGCCTATTAACTCCTCAGAATAATGCTCTTAGGTGTTTAACTTCAAACACAAAGGATTACAGCCCAGCCGGTGTGGCTCAGTGAATTGAGTGTTGTCCCATGGAGGACGACAGTTCGATTCCAGGTCATGGCACATGCCCTGGTTTCAGGCTTGATCCCCAGTAGGGGGCGTACAGGAGGCAGCCAATCGATTGATGTTTCTCTCTCACATTGATGTTTCTCTCTCTCCCTTCCTATCTAAAAAAATCAATAAAAACATATTAAAACAAATTATTACATTAGAAGTCAATTACATAAAATTAGTTATAAAATATTTAAAGTGAATTTGTGGTATAATCATGTTTCTTTATTAATTCATTGAACAAAAAGATGCCTCCAAAGACTGTAAATTTCTGTGAAAATATCTATGATTTCTATTGGTGACAAAAATCTCAGGTAGTGTTGAAACTACTACAGTTTCTGACCTACATTTATAATTAAAGGAAGCACCAAATTTTAGTTAGAAGTTAATAAAAGTAAAGATGTAAATTTTCCCCCATCCATAATTAACAGATCCCCTCACAAGAGGTCTGTGAAGTCCATATTAAGAACCCTACTTTAAACATGGAAGCTTTAAAAACAAGCTTTTATCCTATGGAATTGAAAGGAATGTTGAAAATCCCCTGAACTAAAACTTTTATGCTACTGATGAGGAAACTGAAGCCTAGAGAAGTTATATGACTTTGAATCTCTTATTATGTCTTGAACATACTAAGCCCATAGTAGACACACAATAAATGTTCCCTGAATTGAATTAAGCAATTTGCCATAGTTGCACAGCTAATTAGTGACGTGAACCCTAAAGTTGAGGCCTGAACCCATATGTCACGACTCAAATAAATATTGCTTCAATCACATTAAGTTAATGCAATATTTGCCTTTCTATAAATGTCAATGGAGCAATTACTCTCACTGTATGCTCTTCCTCAAAATTTTTAGGAAAATATACTCTGGGTGTTCATCACTTCCAAGAAAAATCTCCCTCCTGTTTCTAACAGCAGAAGTCTCTGATTCCACATCACATTACCATTTCCTGTTTTTCTCTCATGAGTAAATAGGTCTTGGCAGTCATAATGGATACTGATTCAGAAATTAACTGATGGTCATGTAAAATAGTCTCTAGCTACAATCAGGTGTTTGGTTTACAGCAATCAGCACTCAAATACAGTATCATAATCCTAGAAGTTTCCTGGTCTTCTGGTATGATTTCCATTTTATTGCCAATCTCTATTCAGAAATTAGTAAATCCTTTTCTGCTTAGTTTTTTATTTTTTTTATCCTCACCCGAGGACATTTTTCCATTTTTTGTTCAGATAGAGTGGGAGGGAGAGACAGGAAGAGAGAGAGAGAGAAACATCAACGTGAAAGGGACACATCGAGTGGCTGCCCCCACAGACCAACCAGGGCCGGGGACAAATCGCAACCGAGGTACATGCCCCTAGCGGGAACACAAACCCGGGTCTCTCTGGACCGCAGGCCGACACTCTAACTGCTGAGCCAAACCGGCCAGGGCTCTGCTTAGTTTTTTAAAACAATGTTCACTACATTGCCTTCTCTGAGGTTTGTCTCAATCACATTCTCTTCTCTATATCATCTCAACTACAAATGTTTTATTTTCCTCACCATACTAAAGTGGCATTAGCTTTCCTATCAATCTTTCACTATATTTTAATCATCTATCCAACAATTATATATTGACTATCTACCATCCCTCTCTTAAGTATTTGTTTTCAAGCAATCCAACCCTTTTCTCCCTGAATGAATCATTGCTCTAGACACCCACAATTTAAAGTTTTCTTCTGCATTTCTTCAGACAGCTCTTTTCTTCATTCCCCCAGCGCACAGCATCCTCCTCATTTGTCCTCTCTGGAGTGTGTATTCACACCACATCTTCAAGTTAGCTTCGACTTCTCTCAGCCTGAGCTCACCTTCACACATAAGATCATCTCTGCCCATCCCATTCAAGGCAGAATGCTTTTTTTTCTTGCCATTTAGAGCTTATTGCTCTCTTCGCTCCATTGTTCCTAACTTCACTATCCACTGCAATTCAAAGCTCCTCCCCCCACCCCATCACTTTCACATGACTCTATTCTTATAACTGTCTAGATCTGTTATGTTAAATATGATCACCACATGAAGCTACTGACCACCAGAAACATGGCTAGTCTGAATTGAGATGTACTGGAAGTGTAAAATACACACTGGACTTCAAAGACTTAGTATGAAAAGAGAATATAAAACATCTCATTAAACATTTTTATATTGATTAATGCTGAAATAATATTTTGAACATACTGGGTTAAATAAAATATTAAAGTTAATTTCACCTATTTCTTTATACTTTCTAATGTGGCTAATAAAAAATTTTTAATTACATAAATGGCTTGCTAGACAGCACTATTCTGCACTTCTCTGTTGATTCATACTTTTAAATCTCCCTACTAATTATAAATTCTCTCCTCTTATATCACACTTTCCCCAATTATACTCACTGCTCCCCACACTCCAAACCTAGAATTATTTTCAATCTACCATTTTCAATACCTTTTCTACACCATTATTTCTGTACACAGTATTTCTTTGTGCCTAGTAATATAGCTTCTATTCATGCAATCCAATCATCATAAAGTTTCTTCTTCATCACTTCTAGTAGAGTGGTATCTGTCTCAACTTTCAGGGGGAAAAATTGTCCTTATAATACCCAAGAAAAAGAACTTCACTCATCACTCTCTAAATTGGCCTATTTTTACTATAATTTCACTTAAAGGGGCTAGTAATTATAAATCACTTAACTAATATAAATTAATAATTTCAGACCAATATCTCCCATTCACACTAGGACAGAAACTCCTCCTCTGTCATTTTAAAGATAGCATTCCTTTCTCCAAACTCTTCTAATGTTGAGGTTTAAATCCCATTATTTAAGCAGAGAACTCTCTTATGTCACGCTACATACTCAAATACAATTCTCAAAATGGTGCGTTTTCCCACCATTTTCAGCATGGGCCATGTGTCACCATCACTCTCCAAACTGATTTTATGTCCAAAATTTCTGGAATTGCCTTTTCTTTTCTCAACTATTTGGGGGGGGGGGGGGAGGTCAAGACTGGGAAGGTGGGTGTGAATGGCATGGTGAGGAGAGTTGGGAGAGTTTGTACTGAGAGTGGTAAGAAGCAGCAGTCATAAGATCTCTTACTCATTATCTTCTTGGAATGTTTCTTCTAAAATCTCTCCTTACTTTTCCTGCCCCAGAAGCCCCACTGTGGACCCTTTATGTGTATCTCTTCCCCATGTGAATGATTACCTTCACTCCAGCACCTCTCAAAATTCTTCCTCTGTAAGGTCTCTTCCCAGCATTCTTAGCAAAGAAATTCCTTGTCTTTATTCCAAGAATACGTCTCTTTTTTTGCTTCCAACATTTTCCTCAGATGATCTTTCCTTCATCTTTCTCTCTATATATAAATTATAGTTTCCCATCACTCCCAGTATTGAAAACCTTTAAAAATATTATTCCTAGTGTTGAAAATTTTCCCTGTTTCCTAATTGTATATTTATTTAGCTCCCATTCAGTCGTCTCAAGACAGAACTCTTTCTGATCCACACACTTCTGATCCAGATATTGTTTCCTTTTCATTTAGCCCTGCTAAAGATCCCTTGTACATATCTCTTCCAATAGACAGCCCTCTCCTTTCTCATATTCTCTCTTTGGATAATCTGGGTGTACAACTCATTTGTTGGTCCTTTCCTTTACTCTTCTTTCTTCAATATTTCTCTTCTGTTCTTTTCCTCTGCCTATTCTTTTCTCTCTCTCAATGTCTAGTTTTATAGTCAATATTCTATCTGCTTCAGAAAAGAGCCTCCATTTTACAAACGGGTCAAAATCAGAACTGAGGGAAACCTGAAAGAGTAGGACAAGCTGCATTTTCTCCCTTGGTTTGGGCACATTCCCCTTCAGTTCCCCTCCACTGGGGTGTCTCCTTTCTCCTCCCCCTCAGCTTATATCTTCCCCAGTGTGTCTGGTCCTTCCTCCACTCCCTATTGCCTCCAAAGCCATCCCTCTGATGGCCTGCCTTACTCTCTTTTCTGCCTTAGGACTATCCTATTCCAAAAATTCCTCTGATGCTTTCTTCTTCCAATCATCCTGCCATCTGCTTCCCTCCTCTCTGGGCCCTTTTATTTCCTCCCACCTTCCAGTTGCTGCTTTATAATTTCCTTTTGATCCTCCTGGTCCAACCAGGTACAAAAAACAACAGCTGAATGCCCAAAGTCAAAATGCCTGGGACTAAAGGGGGAAAAGAGAGGCAGACAGGCTCTATAGCTGCCCTTGGGGTCTACAAGAGTGATTAACTCTTTGGTCAATTTCAAGAAAAGGCCCAGAACCCTATCATCAGGAATTGCCTTCTCCTTGCAAAGGCCAAAAATCTATTGAATCTCCTCCTGGTCTCCACTAGAGTCAGCCCCTATGTGCCCTGGGGTCACCTCCACCGCTAAGCTGGATGCGATGAACAGTTAAGCAAAGGCAGATCCATCCTGATGCTGAAGAAGTTTAAGATTCAGGAACCTCAAATTTGCATGTTGCCCTTATTTTTCTTAAATAGAGCCCACCAAACTGTATAAGCTTTGGATGTCAGTACACCTGGATCTGCCCCTGTATGGGGAGAAGCTTTTCTGGCTTCTAGGGGTTAAGGATCAATAAATAGGGAAGCCAGAAGTGCTCTAAGTAGACTGATTCTAAACAGGGTTCAGTTTAATACGCCCTGCCTCTATTGAGAGGGCATCCTCCTCCCATGGAAGATCCAGTGTTCCTGCATTAGCTCTTAGCTGAATCTCCTGGTTCCAGAATCTTAGCTGAATTCTTGACTCCAGGCCTTTGGACCACACCCAACCCAGCCCAGCCTCTCTCTTGGCCTCACAGTCAATCCTCATCCAGCAGGTGCCAGGCCCTCTGGTAGCTAAGGTTTCCTTAGGGCTACTACTCAGTTCTTTACAGCTTAGCTCTAAATCTGCCAATTCAGAAGTGACCTCTACTACTAAGATGAAGACAGGTCACCAACATGGTCACCACTGCTTTAAGACCCTCCCTTTGCCCTTGCATCCACAGAGCCCATTTGGGGTCAACACAACCTTCTCCTCTGAAGCCAGAACTGCCCTCCCCTTACTGAACTGACAGCTGCCCCAATGTACCCTCACCTTGGGGTCTTGCTACTGTCCCCAGGAATCCCACACTTGCAGCTTCTCTATTCCCAGCAGCTGAAAAAAAGGAAAGGATTCTGAAAAGAAGATGTGGGAGAGCCAAGGCCTGAGGACTAGAATGCTGGGAGGAAAGGCGCTAATTTGGAAGTCTTTGGTGAGGCTTCAAGCACTCTGGAGACAGAGCAGGGCTACAGTTCTGGGATCTAGAGGTGCAGAGTTTGGAAGGGAACTGGAGGTGGTTCCGCAGAACCCGCCATCTGGGTTGTCTGGGATTCCAAGGGCTCCAGGCAAGTGCCGAGATTCGAGATTCGGAGCAGGCTGCTGTCTGGGATTTCCAGATAACGAGCCTCCCGCCCTGCTCCCTGGTCAGCCCCAGCACTTACCCGGCAGACTTGGGAAAGTCTCTGAAAAGTGCGGAGGCGGGGGTGGTGGGGGCTCTGCCACTTTCTCCCGGGCGGGCAGCAGTTCGTCGGCTTCCAGCCCGCCCTCTGGGCGTCGGCTGCCCGGCTCAGGGTTGTTTCGGGCGGCCGTAGCGGCGGCGGCGGCGGCAGCAGCAGCGAGCTCCGGGGGCCCGTAGAAGGCGTCCGGAGGCTCTGCGAAGCTGGGCAGTGCGGTGGTCAGCGCCACCATCGAGGGCACAGCCTGGCCCAGCCCGGCGCAGAAGGTGTTGGTAAGGCGGCCGGCAAAGGAGGCTAGGGGGGCAAGGGGTGGGAGGCCGGCGGGTAGCGGCGCAGGGGCCAGCGCCTGCGGCAGCACGAGGGGCCGGTAGGGCATGAACATGGGGTAGCCGGTATAGAGTAAGTGGCCAGAGCGTGGGGGTGGTGGTCCGATCAAAGAGTCGATGGAGAAGGCAGTGCCTGAGCCCCCACCACTGCCACCGCCGCTGCCCCCGGGGGCGCTCCCGCCTCCTGCTCTCTGCATCTTGCTGGGAGCTGTTGCCGCCCCGGGGCACTCCCCTCCGGGCACCGCCGTGCGCCCTGCGGACAGGCAGGGCTGGCTCCCTGGCTCCCGGGCCGAGGTGGCGGCAGGGCTCGGGCTCCGCGCAGTGTGGCTCCGGTGCCGCGCTCCCTCTCTCTCATAAGGAGGGAGGGGGCGGGCAAGCGGGCGGGCTGGGGGTGTCGCCCTCCGGACTCATCCATCTTCCTCAAATTACGCTTCACTTCCTCCCTCCGCCCGCTGCCGAGCCCGCTTGCTCCCTCTGCAGAGCCTGTTCCCAGCGGCCCCGCCAGTGGGCCTGGGACCCCCGCCCGCCCCCCGCGGCCCAACCAACTATTATTAATGGAGATTGATGAGTCCGGACACACCGCTTTGTGAAAGTTTGCGGCCAACGAGAAGCCGGCTGCAGCTGCTGGGCCAGTGCCCCTCCTTCCACCCAGCCCGCCCCCATTTAGCCCGCTAGGCCAGGGCATGGACTGGGCGCGGGGTGGCAGGCAAGGAGGGCGCACCGGGAAGGACAGGCTCAGACCTAAGCGCTCCCCGCCCCCTAACTCAGGCTGCTGCCCTCTGTCCGACCCAAGCCATTCCCCAGCGTCCCATCCCTGGCCCTCGGAGCGAAAGACATGGCAGCCCCAAAAGCAAGCCCAGAGGGGCGGAAGGGACAGGACCTCGGTGCCGCCGCCTTGGGCAGCGAGGCGGGGACGGCAGGGGGCGCACTCTACCACATCGCCCGGGCTCAGGGTCATTATATTGGGGCCCTTTTCCTTCTCTTTCGTTTCTTCTCTCTCCCCTGGTCTCTCTTGGCATTGGCTTTTCCTTCCTTTGCATCCTCACTCCCTCCTCCATCGTGGACTCCCTTAGTCCCTCACTCTGGCCTCTTGGGTAATTTCCTGGAGGGCCCACACTATGCCAAGTACTTACCATTCCTCTCACCTTTTCTCCTCCAGCTTATCCTTTCCATTCTTTTCCTTCCTCCCAATCTTCCCTTTCCTGCCCGTGTTTCTATCCCTATTTCTATTTGATTATTCCTATTTCTCATTCCCTATCCCAGTGCAACTTACTCTATTTTTTCTCTCATTTTCCACCTATATCTGTATCTCTTGTCTGTCTTTCTGTCTATCTCTGACTCCCCTCCCTCTTTTCCCTTCTCTTCTCTCCCTCTCCCTTTCTCTCCTGCTATTAATTTCCCTGATTGGTTCCCCAGCTCCAGCGCTGCTGATGAGCCCTATTCATTCCTGGGCCTGACACTATCGACCTGCCCTGGCTGATTGCTGGGGGCTGGCCCCAGGAGCGCTGATGAGCCCCAAGGGTCAGCAGTGCTAATTATCCACTAATTGCTGATGACTCTGCTCATCTTCCCCATTCTCAGACACTGTAATGGTGGTCCCTTTTACTCTCCCCCTCCTTCTGATTCCCAGCAGTAGAGTTGTCAATCTAGAGGCAAATGTCATGGGCACTTTCGTTTGATAGGAGCCTCAGGTCAGTGGGCAAGAAAGACTTAAGACTGGCAAGTCAACAGAAGAAGAGTGACCCTGAGCTTCAGTACACAGAGCAAACCTGTCCTGCTAAAATGGGGGTCATCTGGTCACTGGGAAACTGTTATTCAGGTGGGGCCAGGGAGAGCCAAGCTAGTTTAAATTAATAGTAGCATAAGCCAGGCAAGTTTAGGAGGATGAAAACCTATACCAAAGAGTCTGTTTCTGAGCCAAGACAGAGCAGGGCAGACGGGAACTCTGGATCTCAGTGACAGTCATTCAATTCAGGAGTGTTGTGTTGGCCTAGTGACCACCACTACTGTCAGACTAATTAAAAATCAGCACCCCAAAAGACACTCTTACCAGAGTGGTACACAAGAGGGTGGGACCCAAGAAGGGGGCTTTCTTTGGTTATGCTTGATTGACAATTCATCAGAGAGGTAAAGGGAGAAGAGTGAGGTTTCCATTCAGTCCTGATTTATCTTGGGCTTACATTAAACTCAGTGAAAGTTCTGAGAGATGAGTCTGGCGGGAAGATGCTACCATGGAGAAAAAAGATGTGGCTTAACTTACGTCTTCAAAGCCCAACTCACTACTAAAGTATGAGGATAATCCTTGTACATCCTTCTAAAGACATTTGTTAGAACCCTTTGTTAAATTAACCAAGCACTTCATGGTACCAGTATGGAAGACTGGACTTCAAAGTGTATTGTATTTAAAAAGTGAGACAGCCCTGGCCAGTTTGGCTCAGCGATTAGAGTGTCAGCTCGCAGACCAATGAATCGCGGGTTCAATTCTGGTCAAGGGCACATACCTCCATTGCAGTTCATCCCTGGCCCTGGTCGGGTCCTTTGGAAGGCAACCAGTTGATGTGTCTCTCTCACATTGATGTTTCTCTCTCTCTCTCTCCCCCTCTCTCCCTTCCTCCCACTCTATCTGAAGAAAAATGTCCTTGGGTGAGGATTAATAAATAAATAAATAAATAAATAAATAAATAAATAAATAGTGAGACAGAGGTCAGTACTTGGTTTGATGGCTTTACAGTGCTGGATACACAATAGAGGCTTATTGAGTTGATAAATTATTGAAGGGACTTTTGGGCTACAATCATTGAACTTAAAGTTGTATGAGCAGTAAAAACACCAATCAAATAAACCATGAAGGAAGACTCATTTTTAAAAGTAATTGCATTCATTTTTTTTTTTTTTGCATAGGTAATAAAATCAGATAGCACAAAGTTCCAAAAGCTCAATATATATATTGAAACATCTCCTTCTCACCAGCCCCTCAGTAAAAGACCACTTCAGTCTGGCCGGTGTGGCTCAGTGGTTGAGCATTGACCCATGCACCAAGAGGTTGCCGGTTCAATTCCCAGTCAGGACACATGCCCAGGTTGTGGGCTCAAACCCCAGTGGGGGGCATGCAGGAGGCGGCCAGTCGATGTTCTCTCTCATCGATGTTTCTATCTCTCCCCCTCACTTCTTCTCTCTGTAAAATCAATAAAGGAAAAAAATTATTAAAAAAAAAAAAAAGACCACTTTAATAAGCCTATCATTCTCTGGTGGGACAGAATACATAATGCATTACCAAAGACTCAAGGTTAAATACCCTTTGACCTTGAAGATGTATGTCACCTAGCTCGAGCCAAGAGCTTATTTCCCTGAACTATACTCAATAAAGTGGAATCCTCTGCTCAAGCTGGCACAGAGAGCATAGGCATAAAGCTTGTTGTCAACAAATTCCAATGGCCCACCAACTCTGAAGTGAGATCCCAGGGGTTTTGTATTGCCCTGGTGCAGTGCATGTTTATTAGGTACTGTATTTTAGAACCCATGTATATCCTCGATCTGGTCCCTTGCCACACTGGGGTCATGAAGTATGATTTCTGCATAGTCCTTGACATTTGGTAGCTAAAAGCCCTCACATACATAGTGGCAACTGAAGCAGCCCATTTCCTTTCGCTGCCCTTTCATGGACTGTGGAACCGAGGCCACATGGTACATGGGAAAAAAGCTGGAATAAAAAGACCTGGAGTAAAGTTTCTCTTCTGACCCAAAATTGGGTTATGTGACCTTGGCCCCTCTTTGGTTTAACTTTTCCATCTGTGAGAGAAAGTGATTACTATCTACTCTGGTTAGTCAAAGAGCTGGTGCAAGGATCAGGTTAATAGGAGGAAATGCCTTTCAAAATGAGTTCTTCCTGCACTAAATGGATCAAGAAAAGCGGTGTGGTCAAGAATGGAAGTCCCCAAAATCAGTGGCTCTCCCATCAGTACCAAGGACAGAAGCTGTCACTGTCAAATCTGAACAGAAGTGGCTCCTTTCTCTACCAAGAGAAAACTGTGGTTCTCCTCCTGAATCCCTGAACGGGTCCCTTGTAGGCAAGCACCTCCCCTTCCCGTCAAAAATGTTATTCTAAAAGTGCTTCTTTAGCTCGGCCGGTGTAGCTCACTGGTTGAGCATCGATTAGGCACCAGGAGGTCGCTGGTTCGATTCCCAGTCAGGGCACATGCCCAGGTTGTGGGCCTGATCGCCGGTGGGGGGCATGCAGGAGGTGGCCAATCAATGTTCCCTCTCATTGATGTTTCTCTCTCTCTCTTCTTTCCTTTCTCTCTAAAATCAATAAAGAAAAATATTTTAAAAATAAATAAAAATGCTTCTTTAACTGTCCATGTGCTCTGACTTTTCCCATTCTCACTATTTCATCTGTTGGGGAAATGCTCCTGCAGAGGAGCATTTTGAATCCATTCTCTCTACTTGTGCCTATGCCGGACCCCATCATCTAGCCTCCCCTTCATGGATTAGAAACCAACACCTAGGCTATAAGAATGAACAAAGTATTTTAAAGTCAGAGCCAACAGATCTATACTGCCGCCTCACTCATTGGCGGGAGAGAGTCCACTGACGATGGGCAGCGTCGGGCCCTGTCCGCAGGCACCCTCTGGTGGCAGGAGAGTGCAACTGCATCACGGCGAGAGAGGTGCGGAGTACTGCAGCGCCCCCTCGCGTTAGTCCTGGAGATGCGCGGAGGGCAAAGGAACAGGATTAGGTGAGCCCTCCAAGGACCAGAGCTCCGGGCGCTGCTGGGTACTTAACTGAGTGTACTGATTGGGCGCGGGAACTGTACACGAGAGTCTTAAAGTCTAGTATGCACGCGTGTAGGTTCATGTATGTGTGTTGTGTCCAGGTACTTAACCCTGCGTATATGCTGTTAAATGCGTGTTGTTTGTGTGTGAGCACATGTTACACGCGGGTAGGTTAGTGGTGGGGAGGTCCGCGCCTCTAGTGCAGGGCGGAGTCCTCACGGAGGCGTGAAATTGGTTTGGAGCAAACACATTACGGAAAGCAATTACCGGGGAGAGGTTCTGGGCCCGCGGGATCAGCAGCCAGGAGGCTGGGGAGGAAGCTCCCTGGCTTGCAAGAGTGTCTGGATGTGGAACCCCAGAAAGGGCCTTCCTGACACTGGCCGGCTAAGGAGCGAGCATGTGAAGTTGGGCAGCAGCCACACCGCCTTTCTTCCCTTTGCCCCTCACTCTTTAAATGCTCGCCGGATGTGGTCAGAAATCCTTACCCCTTATCACTTTGGGAGAGGCGCTGCCTTCTACGAAGTCTTCCCAGGTGCCTGCCCCTATCGCTCACCTTCCTCTTCGCGCCCTCAGCTCCTGCTCCCACATATCTTTAGCATTCACTTCTTTGCCCCTTGTATTTGAACTAATTATTCACACACTTGTTTCTCAGACTCGATGGAAAATTCACTGAGGGCAGGAATAGGTCTCATTCCCAGCTATATACCTAGTGCCTAAAACCTGGGGCTCAGGAAGCAGAAAATGAATGATGTGGATGGTATTAAATAGAATTTCCGGGGGGGGGGCGCGGGTAGAAGAGGGTATGAGGGGATAAATGGTGATAGAAGGAGACTTGACTTGGGGTGGTAAACACAATACAGATGATGCATTATAGAACTGTATACCTGAAACCTATATAATTTTTAAAATATGTTTTATTGACATTTAGAGAGAGGAAGGGAGGAGAGAGAAACATTGAGGTCGGCTGCCTCCTGCACGCCCCCTACTGGGGAATGGAGCCTGCAACCCGGGCGTGCGCCCTGACTGGGAATCGAACCTGCTACCTCTTGGTGCACAGGACGCCGCTCAACCAACTGAGCCACACTGGCTGGGCACAATCTATAGAACCTTATTAACCAACGTCACCCCCATAAACTCAATAAAAAAAGAAAGAAAGAAATTTCCATCAAAATGCATAAACTGGGCGCGCTCAGGAAAGTCAGGAATCCTTGGGGGCCAGGAATCTCTTAGAACAGAGCTTCAAACATCTTCCACGAGCCAACAATCCCACGTTGACATCCCCAGACCGACCCTGGTCTCTGAAACCGAGTCACAGCTCCCTAGGACCTTGTACCACAGCCTCTTTGAGACCGACGTCACCTGGACAGAGCTCCCAAACTGAACTTCCGATTTCCCCGCCAACTGCCCCTTCTCCTCTTCCCCACCTCAGTAATTAGCACCACCAGCCAGCCAGTCGTTCAGCCAGAAGGACACTGGGAGTCCTCCCGGATGGCGCTGTCCCTCAGCAAGTCCCACAGGGCGTGGGAAAGGGGCCTCGCCGGCCGCCCGGACCCCTGCAGGCTCCGCCCTGGGGTCTCTGAGTGCCCCTCCCCACCCCCACCCAGGCCACGAGGCCCACGGCGATCTTTTAAAACCTGCATGAGCTCGCGTCCCTGCCCGGCGCTCGGCCACGCACTCCCACGGCCGGCTCCTCGTCAGTCAGGCCTCAGGTGAAAGAAATGTCGCCTCCTCCAAGAGGAGGCCCCCGTCACCCTGTCCATCGCCCTGTCCATCACGTTTGACTTGGGCACCGAGCGTCTCAGCCGCCTTCCCGCGGTCCGCTTCGCAGCCCCCACCGGACGGGCGGACGGCGCGTGCCCGCGCCTGGGCCCCCCGCGGCCCCGCAGCCTGGCTGAACCAACGCGCGGACGCCGGCCCCGCGCCCTCCGGGGGGGCCCAAACAGAGTGCACTCCCGTTCACGCCGCGCGGACACCGCTCCCTGACCCGGCTCTCAACACCCGCGCCCACTTGTCCCGGAGCCGGGCCTGGACGCCCCACAGCCCGCAGTCGGCCGGACCGCTGTGGGCCCGGGCTCCCGGCGCGGACCCTCCCGTCAGGCCGTCCCGTCCTCGAGCCGCGCTCCGCGTCCCGAAGCCCAAACCGGGCCGGTCAGCCCGAGGCCGGAGGCCAGATGGGAAGCCGGGCTCACTCACCTCAGCCCCGCTCCGCCTCAGGTGCTCACTCCTTGACCCGTCGAGCTTCGCGCCCTCCAAGCCCCGCCCCCGCCCCCCGCCGCTGACGCTCTCCAGGCCCCGCCCCCGCCGCCTCGGGCTCTTAGGCTCCGCCCCCGCTGCCTCGCACTCTCCGGGACAGCCCTTCGCCTCTACTATGCTCCCAGCTGTTGGCGGGAAAGTCGTGAACTCCGGCGCGTGCGCACTCTGGGGCACTGGGAAATCTGTCTAGCAACTCGTGTCGTCACGGACCACAGTGCACTTGATTGGCTGCTCTGAGGCTCCGGTCAACTCCACCTCCCTCCTGTGGCCGGCTCCTGGCTGCTGAAGACCCCTGCAGGTTCTTACAATCCTGGTGCTGCAAAGACCCTCAGGGACTCCTTCCTGTCTTGTTTTACAGCCCAGAGAGGGGAAGAGACTTATGTTCCAAAAGTTAATGGCAGAGCAGGACTAGAACTCAAGGGTGTGACTCTCAGTTCAGCTCCTGCCTCCACAAAGCTAAATTGAAGGAGCAGATAAACAGAGGCAGGAACCAGGTGTGCATCCGATGCTCCCTGACCTATAGGACAGGCAAGAGGGAGAGCTTTTGGGGGTTTTATTTTTTCTAAACCTGGGTCTTCCACTCTCTCCTGAACCATGATTACCCCTCCATGCTTGCTCAGCACCCGTGACGCACCTCCTGTTAGCCTTTCTGTCCCTCCCCTCCCCTCCCAGCTCCCAGGCTACTTTTACTATCTTGCCCCACTGTCTGCACTGCCTCATCTGCTGAGGCTCTGCCTACCCAAGCCACCTACTGGCCGGCTGTCCTTTGGGTCTTTATGACACTATCACCTGGCAGCCATTCCGCCAGAGGAGCAGGGGCTTGCCTGGGAATCCTCAACATGGATGCCTTGTCCCTACAAGGTGGATGCCAAAGGGGGATGGTGACGCAGCTGGCACCATGGGGCAGATCCAGTGTGCCCATCCTGAGTCCCCTGTGAGTGGGCCAGCTCAGAGGCAGGCCTGTTGGAGACAGTACCAAACAACACAGGTCTAGAGACTTTAATGTGCATACAGGATTTGGACTAGCCAGAGACGACCTCAGGAGACCCCCCCGAGAGGAGAGGATCACTTGCCATGAGTCCTAGTTCTCTCTCCAACAAACATGGTCCGTCTGCCTCTCCCTGGTGGGAATGGCAGCATCCACTCTGCCTGTGGAGATGGACCTCCTGCTGAGAGGGCCGCCTCAGCTTGAGTTGGTTCAGTTCAGTCCTGGGTTCGGGGCGCTGTGAGAAGTGGGCCAGTGTCCCTGGTGCCTGGGGCATTTGCTTTCAGTCTCTCTCAAAATGCAGCGTTCATCTGGAAGGAGAGTTGTGCATTCAGAGAGGTCCGGTGCTCTGGGAGGCTGGCTGGTTCTGGCCGGACCCTGCCTCCAATTCTTCTCTTGCGTCCTAAAATACCCCCTCCAAAAAAAACCCCAAAAAACTCCCCCTGGGACTGTCCACAGGACCCAGGACTCACCTAGTAGAGCACGTCCTCGAAGTCCAGCTGCAGGTAGCGGAGCAGGCGGGGCGGCAGGGGAAGGCGGGGCAGGGCGTGGGGCAGGCAAGCCTCCAGGTGAGCTCGGAGCGCACAGCGGCTCAGGTGCTGCAGCGATCTGGGCTGCCTCACCAAGGCGAAGAGGGAGGAGTAGAAACGGTGGTGCTTCTGGGGACAGAATGGGGGCTCAGCAAGGCAGCCTTGGACAAGTGGCACCCATTCCTCCCACAGCTGGTGGCTGGTGGGTGCCTTTTGGGAGTAGGGAGGGTTTGGGGTGTTCATTCTAAGTTTTCTTCTTCTGGGACATGAGAGGGTCTCTGGATAATTTCTGTGGGACAGAACTGGGGACCAACAAACCTTCCCTTTAGGAGGTGGTGGGAGCCTCTTGCACAGGCTGAGTGATTGTGTAGTCAGGGTCCTGGAGTCTAACCTGCAGAATTTCAGGAGGCACCAGGCCCATGGCTTCCTCAGGAAGCTTCATGACACTGTAGGTGTTCATCAGGACCTCAATGGTCCGAGGCGACGAGCACCAGCGTTCCAGCACCTGGAGGAGTCAGAGATGGTCAGTGTTCCTAGGGTTACCCCACACTGCAGGTCGCAGTCGGTCCACACAGGATGACCAGCCAGCCCTAGAACAGCTGGTATGGGATAAATTACGTCCCTCAGCCCTGATCAATTTGACTCAGCGATTAGAGTGTTGGCTCACGGACTGAAGGGTTGCGGGTTCGATTCCCAGTCAATGGCATGTACCTGGGTTGCAGGTTTGATCCCTGGCTCCAGTAAGGGTAGTGCAGGAGGCAACCAGTCGATGTGTCTCTCTCACATTGATGTTTCTCTCTCCTTCCCTCCCTCACTCCCTTCTACTCTATAGAAAAATAAAAACTAAAATACAAAAAATTTTAAATGAAACAAAAAAATTACTTCCCCCAAAAGATATGTGGACATCCTAATCCACAGGACATATAAATGTGGCCACTTTAGAAATAGGGTCTTTGCAGATGTAATCAAGTTAAAATGAGGTCATTAGCATGGGTCCTAATCCAATATGACTATCTATAAGAAGAGAAGGCAGAACACAGACATTACGCAGGGAGAATGCCATGTGACGAAAGAGGCGTAGATTGGAGTGATGAACCTACAAGCCAAGGAACGCCAAGGATTGTGGGCAGCCACCAGAAGCTTGGGGACAGGCAGGGGACAGTTTCTCCCTCAGAGTCTCCGGAAGAAACCGACCCTGCCAACATCCGAATTTCAAATTTCCAGCCTCCAGAACTGTGAGGGGATACATTTCTGTTGTTTTAAGCCACCCAGTTTGTGGTACTTCCTTATGGCCGTGACAGGAAACCAATACGTCAGCTAACATTTCTATTGGGCATAATCTATGCCGGATACTTCTCTTAGTACTTTACATGTATTAAGTCTCTTAATCCTTGTCCCTACAAGGTATGAACTGTTATTATCCCCATTTTACAGACAAGGGAAACTGAGGCACAGAGAAATTAAGTAACTTGCCCGAGTTATAGTTCCAGCAACCCAAGCCCAACAGTGTGGCTCTTGGCCTTTAACTACTGCAGCATGCTGCTCTACTGTCTGCCTCTACAAGGCTCTGCTGGAAGCTTCTGGAAGGGAAAGGGGTTCCTGACCTAAGATTGGAGCTCCTGAGAGGATAAAAAGTGTAATGAATTTGCCGATGCCAAGTGAGGGGTAGAAACAGCCATGGAGGGGCAGGGGAGCAGGGCTTGGTGGTCAGGGGGGATTCACAGAGCAGAGGACTGGGACTGTGAAGGTGAGGGGACCTCTGGAGCCTGGAAGACATTCAGGGAGAAGGAACGAGGCCAGCAGGAGCCTGACATAGGAGTGGCCGTGGGATCAAGTTGGAGCCAGATTTATTCTCTCATTTCTTCATTCAGCAAATATTTACTAAGGGCTCCTGTGGGCCAAGCACTGGGGACCTAGCAGCGAGGAGGACAGACAGGGCCTTGTCATCTGGGAGTTTCTATTTTGAAAGGAAAACACAGCTTACAGATACACCGCTGCAAAGAAAAATAAGTAGGCTCCGAGACTGAGTGTGGTTGGGAGGGCACAGTCCTAGGTAGGTGGTCAAGAAAGGCCTCTCTGAGGACATGGCCTGATGCAGAGAGGGGCGAGCCATGCCAGGGGAGCTGCCCATGCTGGGGGACCATTTGCATGGTCAGAAAGGCTACCACGCACGGGTCGGATATAGGTACCGTCATATCTACGCATGCCTGCATGTAACACCCATAGCAGATTCCTGCTTCATCTTCTCCATCTCCTACTATATGTCAAGCTACGGGCAGTGGCCACAGATTATTTGTAAAATCAGAGAACAGCTAAGTGCCATCTTCCCGGCAGCATTTCTGTACATACCCCCTCTCCTTCCCCACACACTAGGGGCTTTAACACCCTGTGCAAGGAGAGGACACCCTTCTGCCTGGCTGGCTGGGAATGCTGCTTGTACTGGGCACTGCTGGATAATGGGAGCAGGTGGAAGGCTTTGTCCAGGAAACGGGGTCCCTGGAGAAAGCATCCCACACTGCGGGCCCTCTGCTTCTGGCCCTGCCTCTGGGTGGTGCTCTCTAGAGCTGCCCCAGCCATCTGCCCAGGGCAGGCCTCTTTGCCTACCTCCTTGGAGTTAGGAAAATGCAGGCTGGTTACATCCGACTTTGCTGCTCTACCTGCTCCTCCTTCCTGCTGTTGGGGCCGGTCTCTCTATCCTTCCTGGCCCATGCTGTTGATCTCTGCACTCTGCCTAGAATGCCTGTGCCTCCAGCTCCTCAAGCCCTGCCTGTCCCAAGTCCCACCCCCTCCAGGAAGCCTCCTGCATGCCAACCTGCATCTCCCTCTCCCTTGTCTAACGACACCCTGCAGTGGGATAGCGCCTAACAGATTTCCAAGTGCTTTCACATCCACTGTTGAACTTCAGGACAGCGCTAGCTAACAGGTGTCGAATACTAACTCCAGGTTAGGCCCTGTTAGGCTTTATATGTGTGAGCATATTTAGTTCTCACACTAACCCTAAAAAGCAGGCGTGCTGTTATGTCCCTATCTTACAGACGAGGAAACTAAGACCCAGAGAGATTAAGCAACTTGCCAAGGGTCATAGAGATAGTGCCCAGCTCCAGAGCCTGCACTCTTAGTTGCCACCTACCTCAGAGGTTGTTGGGAGGACTGAGGGAACCCATGTCACAGGTCACACACCTTCAGTGTCTGGTGCGTGGGCAGGGCTGTGCTGGCTCCTACTGTTACCCACTGTGCTCCAACAGCTTTTCATCGCTGTTAGGTCACAGGGAACTTGGGTTCAAAAAATTCCAGTGACTTGCCTATAGTCACACGAATAAGCATCAAAGCTGGGTCTCCTGAGCGCCAGTCCAGTATGGTGGTTCCTAGAGAAGTGGGGCTGGCAGTGGTCCCAGATGGGCCGTGGAGGCCTCCTAGCAGGAGCAGTTCCTCACCAGAGAACAGGTACCCCAGCCAGGCCTGGAACAACTGCCTGACCGTGGGGAATGGATTCTGCACTTTCTGCCCATGAAGGGATGCAGGGGGCAGTCCAGGAGGCAGGGAGGAGCAGGGCCAGAGGGGCGGGTAGTGGGGTCCCGAGGAAACCCCTGCGCTGCTCCACCTCCTCCTCCCACCCTGTCCCTGACTACGGGAAATCATTAGCTGTCAGAGCCGTCAGATTACAGGGAATTGCTTGTCTCCTAATTATCTGGTGTTAATAGGAGATTAATTAGTGTTAATTGTTGATTTTCTTGTATTCTCCCAAAGGGGAGACCAATCTGCCGAACTCTCAGGCTGTTTAATTATTTGGTCTTGCTTAGGAATCTAGACAGATGCTTCTAGGTTTGTGAGTGAAGGGGAGAGGCGGGGACAGCAGGGGAGCATCCAGGCCTGGCTGGGCTGGGCTGGACCAGCAGGGAGGTAGGGCAGGGGAACGTGCCCACAGCCATATTAGTCCTGACCCAACTCCTCGGAGAACAGGGTTCCCTACCCAAGACCCAGTGTCCTTCACAACGGCTTATAACCTCCTCTAGACATGACACAGCATGGGACAGGGCCCCCTGCCAGGGCATCAGTAACACAGGCCTTCCAGTTGAACCCACTTTGGGGAAATTAACATACAATAAAATACAGATTGGAAATGGACAGTTTTTTTCTCAGGTGCCAGGACAGCCGTGCTAGACTGGGTGATGCCTATCCTGCCAAGTGCTCAGAAACCAGGACCAAGCTCATGTGGAACCTGGGGACCCAGGCTCATCGCTTTGCCTTAGGGGAGCTTCTCCTGTACTTCAAGTGTCTCACTGATGAGTCCCGCAGCCAGGCGGTGCTTTTTTATCAGCTCACTCCTGCCCACATCAGTCCTCACTCCTCCTTTAAGACTTTTCCAACCCTTTATAATCTGGTTCCACTGCCTTCAGTCCACCTCCACCACACATGAACACACGTGTGTACGTGCACATGCATAAAACTGGGGTGCACACATACACACATACACATGTGTCCATGCATGCACACTCACACACACCCCTCCTCTGGTCTGTGTCCTCACCTTTGCCTCCTGTTGGGCTTTGCTGACTTGTGGAATGAAAGACAGACTGACCTTTCAAATGCCCAAGTGTTCCAGGCTGCACCCAGCGCATGTGGGAGCACAGGTCTGGGTCCCCCATCCCTTCGCCTTCATTGCCCTCCCTCTGCCCTGGCCCCGTACCTTGGGGAGAGCCCCAGGCCAGACTCTGACGGCGCCATGGTTGAGCAGAGCTCGAACTGCATGCTCTGGGCTCTGGGCCAGGGCAGAGGGTGGGCCCTGAAGAGCACAGTGCAGGGCCGTGTGTCCCCCATAGTCCATGGCGTTGACACTGACGCCATAAGACAGGAGCAGTTCCACGATGGCCGCATGGCCACGGCGACAGGCCAGGTGCAGAGGCCGCCGCTTGTCCTGGTCAGCAGCATCGGCGTCGGCGCCGGCTGAGAGCAGCAAGCGGCACAGCTGGAGGCAGCGGGCCGTGGTGGCTTCAGCGTCGGTGAGGGACGTGCAGCGGGTGTCACAGGCAACCAGCAGTGGAGTCCAGCCTTCGGCGTCACGGGCGTCTGGGCATGCCCCCCGTCTTAGAAGTAGGTCTGCCAGCTCCACGTGGCCAAGCCGGGCCGCCACATGCAAAGGGGTCTCCTCTTCCTCCTCAGACCGACCGTCCACTTTCGCCCCAAACCTCAGGAGCAGCTCCGCACACCTAGTGAGGGCGAGAGGGCAGTGGGGAGGAAAGTGGGGCGCAGACCTTCACCTCTGCATTCCCGCCAGGCTGAGCAAAGCAAACACGGGGGAGCCTTGGGTGGCTCCTGGTTCTGTATGCCCTCACCTCCCTTCTTGTCCCTAATCATCCAGCAACATTCTGCGGGGTCAACACACCTCTTTTCAAGCTCACACACTCCCTGCAGGAATAGTGCACTAAACCCTCGATGGCAGAAAAGTCACGAGACATCATTGTGCCCTTAGAACAGGCACCTCTGAGGGCCTTACCAGTACGCACTTGTTTCATGCCCACAGCATTCCTATGGTAGGTTCAAATGGGGAAACGGAGGCCCTGAGGGTGTGCGGATCTCACCCACAGCTAGTAAGGGGCGGAGCTGGCCTTCGGTCCAGGGGCAGCAGGGCAGTTGGAGGGACTGGAGGAGGAAGTGGGGAGTGCAGCCTGGCAGTGGGCACCAAGAACAACAAAACTGAAATTGACCAGCCAGATTTGCCCCATGAAGGCCCCCATGGAAGGTCATGTGAACCAAAATTCAAGGCTAAGATCCTTAGCCTCTTTGCTAAAATAAGCTCCAGCTTCCTCATCTGTAGAGTGGGGATAATCGCTGAAATCTAGACTTAAATGATGCTGTTGAGGGCAGCATATGCCTGAAAAGCTGTTGTCATAAGAACTCTTAACAGCAGCACTAATGGGGGAGGGAGGGGGAGTGTTATAGATGGTGATGATCATTATATTATCCTGCCCACTTTTCTACATGTTTGAAATTCTTAATGATTTTAGATATACATTTGCTTACTCAAGAAAGGAGGAGGGAAGGCCCTGGCCAGTTTGGCTCAGAGGTTAGAGCATCGGCTCGTGGACCTATGAGTCACGGGTTCGATTCCAGTCAAGGGCACGTACCTAGGTTGCAGTTAATTCCCAGCGCTGGTCAGGTCATGTGGGAGGCAACCAGTTGATGTGGCTCTATCACATCGATATTTCTCTCTGTCTCTCTCTCCCTCCCTCCCACTCTATCTGATAATAAGTAGAAAAATATCCTCAGGTGAGGAATAAAATTTAATTTCCAAAATATATAGAGTGCTCATACAACTCAACAAAAGGAAGACAAAGAACCCAATTAAAAAATGGGCAGAGTAACTAAACAGACACCTCTCCAAACAGGACATACAAATGGCCAAGAGACATATGAAGAAATGCTCAACATCACTAATCATCAGAGAGATGCAAATTAAAACAACAATGAGGTATCACCTCACACTTGTCAGAATCGCCGCCATCAACAAATCATCAAACAACAAGTGTTGGCAAGGGTGTGGAGAAAAGGGGACTCTAGTACACTGCTGGTGGGAATGCAGACTGGTGCAGCCACTGTGGAAAACACTATGGTGTTACCTCAAAAAATTAAAAATTGAATTGCCATTTGACCCAGTGATCCCACTTCTGGGAATATACCCTGAAACAGCAATCAGAAAGAATACATGTACCCCCATGTTCATAGCAGCACTATTTACAATAGCTAAGATCTGGAAACAGCCCAAGTGTCCATCAGTGGATGAATGGATAAAAAAGCTGTGGCACATATACACAATGGAGTACTATGCAGCTGTAAGAAAGAAAGATCTCTTATCCTTTGAGACGACGTGGAGGGACCTGGAGAGTATCATCCTAAGCGAAACAAGCCAAGCAGAGAAAGACAAATATCACATGATCTCACTCATTTGTGGAATATAATAAACATAACAGTCTGGGGAACAGGGTAGACCCAGAGATGTGAAAGTAGGGTATAGACTGACAACCCTCAGAAGAGGGGGTTGGGGGGGAGGGAAGAGATAAACCACAGAACTTATACGCATGTATGCATAACTGATGGACATGGACAACAAAGCTAGGGACGGGGTGGGGGGTTGGGGAGGAGGGTGTCAATGGGGAAAAAAGGAGAAACATCTGTATCAAAAATAAATTAAAAAAAAAAAAAGAAACATCAAAAAAAATTTTTTTTTTAAAAAGAAAGGAGGGAAGGATTATCATTGGGTGTAACCTCAGGGAGGCGGGGCTGGAACATGGCCAGAACTAAAAACGTGGGACTGTATAGAACTGTGTTGTCCAGTACAGTAGCCACCAGCTACATGTGGCTATCAAACACGTGCAATGTGGTTCGTCCTAATTGATACACACTGTAAGTGCACAGTCACACCAATGTGAAGACGGTACAAAACAAGAATATAAAACCTCTCATTCTTTTTTTCTTGTATTGATTATATGTTGAAATGATAACATTTTAGGTATATTGTGTTAAATAAAATATATTATTTAAATTAATTTCACCTGGCCCTGGCCGGTTTGGCTCAGCGGTTAGAGCGTTGGCCTGCGGTCCAGAGAGACCCGGGTTCGGTTCCCCCTAAGGGCATGTACTTCGGTTGCAGTTTGTCCCCGGCCCTGGTTGGTTGTGCGGGTGGCAGCCATTCGATGTGTCACTTTCACGTCGATGTTTCTTTCTCTCTCTTCCTCTCTCTCCCTCTCACTCTATCTGAACAAAAAATGAAAAAATGTCCTCGGGTGAGGATAAAAAAAAAAAAAAAAATTAATTTCACCTGTTTCACAGACATCTGTATACCCATGTTCACTGAAGCTTTGTTCACAACAGCCAAGACATGGACTCAAACTAAACCCCCACCAGTAGATGAATGGGTAACTGACACATGGCATCTACATACAATGGAATATTATTCAGCCTTTAAAAAGGAAGGAAATTCTGATACATCTTACAGCATGGATGAACTCTAGGACATTATGCTAAGTGATATAAGCCAGTCACAAAAGAATAAACACTATATGATTCCACTTTTATGAGGTAGTCAGGGTCGTCAAATTCATAGAGACAGAAAGTAGAATGGTGACTGCCATGGGCTGAGGGGAGGAAGGAATGCAAAGTTATTGTTCAAGAGGTATGAAAATTCCGTTTTTAAAAAAATATGTTTTTAATTGATTTTTAGAGAGAGAGAGAGAGAAAGGGAGAGGGAGAGAGAGAAAGACACATTGATGTGAGAGAGAAACACTGATTAGTGGCTTCTAGGGACTGAATCCACAACCTGGGCATGTGCCCTGACCTGGAATCGAACCGGCAACCTTTTGGTGCACGGGATGATGCTCAGCCAACTGAGCCACACCAGCCAGGGCTGGAACTTCAGTTTTGTAAGATATAAAAAGTTCAGGAGTTGGATGGATGGTGGTGATGGTTATACAACAATATGTACTTGTATACTTAGAAGTGGTTAAGATGGTAAATTTTATGCTGTGGGTATTTTACCACTGTTTAAAAAATTGATTCCACCTGTTTCTTTTTCATTTTGTCATAAGGCTACTGAAAAATTTTAAATTACCTACGTGGCTCACATTATATTTCTCCTGGACCATGCTGGTATAGGACATGTCTTCAATGTGATAAGTCAATGGAGACCCCTGAAGACTGATGAGGTTAACAGGTGAAAGAAGGTCCATGAAAGAAGGACACAGGATAAAAAATCTGACATCATTCGGGGACAGGATGTGAAATTTGGCAGGTGTGAAGTCAATAGAGAGAGGGCCTCCACCCTGTGTGCAATTTGCAAAGGCTTCCTTTGTGGGGTTCCACCAAAAAAATTGTGGGGACTCATCCTCCAAGGTTCCCTACACATAGGGCATCATTATTTGGGATAGTCCCTACAGTAAATAATACGCTATCACATTCGGGTATATCCATTAGTTTCTTGTGAGTTTGGTTAGCTGGACTCGGCCCCTGAGCCCATTAATGAGGGTGCCTGCCAATCTGGAAATGCCAGACCTGCCAAGTTGAAAACCAGACCCTGTCCACAGGGACCAATGCAGGCTCTAACGGGAAGTTGCTATCCTTACAGCCTATCTGGATCACCGGACAGTCATTCCCTGACGGCAAGACCGTGCCTCAGTTGTTGTACTTACCACAGTCCTGGAACATAGAATAAACTTAGACCATGTAAAAACTTTACAGTACAGTATGAATCCAGACAAGTTCTCCAAGGCAGGCCATGCAACTGGCCCTTGCCCCAGTCCTCCTCCACCTCTGGGGAAGCAGCAACTGTCTCAAGTTCAGGCCATTCCAAACTTCCTGGGACAGGAAGGTTTGGCTCAGCGGTTAGAGCGTCGGCCCGCGGACCAGATAGTCCCGGGTTCTTTTCCCGCTAAGGACACGTACCTCAGTTGCAGTTTGTCCCCAGCCCTGGCTGGGGTTGTGTGGGTGGCAACCAGTCGATGGTTCTCTCTCACATCGATGTTTCTCTCTCTCCTTCCTGCTTTATCTGATGATAAATGCAAAAATGTCCTCAGGTGAGGATAAAAAAAAAAAAAACGAAAAACTTCCTGGGACCAATGGTTGGAAGGTTTGGGGAGCAGTTGTATCCTGACTCCCCACCTGAGCCCGACTCCTCCATCCAGCCCACCCAGCCTGCCAGCCCCTGACATGCTCCCCATCCTCCCTGAGGTCATTGCTTTGTTTCCTCTAGGAACGGAATGGGGGTTGGGGTGAGGAATCACTCACTCAAGGGTGCCAGCCCCCCGGCAGAGGTGCAAGGGGCGTTTCCCATCCTGGTCAGGGATGTTGGGGTCAGCTCCTGACACCAGCAGCACATGGACACAGGCAGCATGGCCCGCAGCACAGGCCTCGTGCAAGGCGGTGCGGCCCGCGGGGGCACTGTCCGGCCTCGCCCGCCGCCTCAGCAGCAGCTGCACGACATCCGTGTGGCCCCGGCTGGCTGCCACGTGCAGTGGGGTGGTCAGTTCCTCTTCGTATGTCAGAGACCAGAGTCCTAGGGAGAGAGGAGACATGGGCCTCAGGCTCTGGAGGAGAGTAAAGAGCGGCCAGGCAATGGGGGAGTTGGGCAGAGGCCAGGAAGAGGGAGCCCGGAGCTCCATTCCCAGCCTCCCCTCTCCCGCTCAGGCCCCCCAGTGCCCCTGGCCCGTACTCAGAGCACGGATGTTGAAGCGGAAATCCCTCCATCGCTCTGGGTCGCTGGTATCAAAGATGGAATCTGGTGCCAGGCCAGTGCTGGAGTCAGCGAGGATGAGGGAGACAGAGCCCACATCCCCAGCCAGCAGCGCCTGCCAGAAGGCCAGGGCAGGTCCTGAGGCCGTGCGGGTGACGATGGGTCCCGGGCCAGACTTCAGGTGCTCTGCAGACCCACTGTTGGGCTTCTCCACCAGCCTGGCACAGAGGGCATGTCTGTCACCCCGGGGTTCTTCCTGCTCCCTGCACTCTTCTGGGGATCAGCTCATTAGGGCAGAGTGTGAGCATATGGGAAGGGGGGAGGGGGAAGGAGAGGTGAGGGCCAAAGGCAGAGAGAAAAAGAGAAACACAGACAGATGGAAGGAGAGGGTCTCTGTGTCCCTCCGCTGAGCCTGAGCTGAGCTGACCCAGCCACGCGGTTCAGCAGGAGCTATTCTGGGCTCCACATGACTTCACTCCTGGGCCAAGGTTTAGGCAAGCTCTGGGGTAAGGGAGAAACTGCCAGAGGCAGCTTCTTTTCCTCAAGCACTTGGTAGCTCTGTGCCTGATGCAGTCAGCCCAGCCCCCTGGTCCTCAGCCCCGTCCGTCCGCCCGTCCCCTGCTGTCCCTCACCCCTCTGGTGGCTGTTCCATCGAGGCTCAGCGGCCCGGCTCTCCAGCAGCAGGTCAGCTGTGCTGTATGGGGGAAACAGCTCCAGCAACCTCGCCAGGTCTCCGGTGTACAGGGCATTCTGCAGGGCCATGTCACGGCACAACAGTGGTGACGGCCGTGGGGGCTCCCAGGCTGGGCAGGACTGGGGACCCCAGACTCGGCAGGCAGGGGCCGAGGGGAAGCACCCCAGATGGTGTCCCCAGTGGGGAGGGGAGCCTCTTCTCCCAGTCATGACTAGTTTGTGGAAGAGAGAGCCAAAGAAGCAGGACTCAGAGCGACTGGGCAGGCGGGTACTGGGCCTGAGCCAGACGAGGCCCATTGTGGGAGGGGGAGGGGAGCCGAGCCATAAATAGCCCTGACCGGCCTAACTCAGTCCTGGGGAATGAGGCTTAGGCTGGCAGCGGGAACTAGGGAGGAGCCTGGAGATGGGGTGAGGATAGAACCCTCCACCCTGAGCCTCACCTGAGTTATTCACAGCAGGATTGAAGGGACTACCCAGAAGGTGGCATCAGCTGCAGTTTCACAGGTAAAGGGAACCGGAGCCCAGAGGTGGGAAGTGATCGGCCCCTGGCGTGTCAACTTGTTGCAGAGCAGGGACTGGAAGGGGGTGGGGGTGGCTCTCCGGAGCCATTTCTCACTCTTTCGCATCTATCATGTGCTCCACCAAGAGGCCTCCAGCTGCTGGGGCTCTGGTACCAGAGGCAGAGCAGTGGGGTGCACATAATTTTTCCTGTCTTCCCAAATGTTACCAATTAGCCTCATACCTTCACCCTCCCAAAGCTAGGGGAGGGGTTCACAGAAGTGACAAATGCAGAGAAGGACCCCATGAGTTATCTCCTCCAGGTGTTCTTAGGCAGACAGACTCTACCCAGGGGGATAGGGATCCCACAGGCAGCAACAGAACAACCCCCATCCTAGTGCTGACCTCCCACCCCCATCCTAGTGCTGACCTCCCACCCCCATCCTAGTGCTGACCTCCCACCCCCATCCTAGTGCTGATCTCCCACCCCCATCCAAGTGCTGACCCACCCACCCCCATCCAAGTGCTGACCCCCCCAACCCCAACCTAATACTGACCCCCACCCCCATCCAAGTGCTGATCCCCACCCCATCCAAGTATTGACCCCCCACCCCCATCCAAGTGCTGACCCCGTCCCCCCAGATGACTGCTGGGTCTCCCGTGGCCTCCATCTGCCATGGTTAGAAAGGGTCTCAGTTGGAAAGTGAGAAGGAGGGAGAGGCTCTGCTTTCACCTGGGAGAGAAAATGAAAAAAAGGAGCAGGAAAACTCAGACCAGCCCCCGGGCTCAGCTGAGCCACCACTGCCCACAGGAGCCAGCTCCAGCCCCATGGTCTCGCCTCGCCTGCGCTCATTGCCCTTTGACCTGTGGAATGCACCTTGACCTTTATCACACACTCTGCGTTGCTTCTTAGGGGAGAACCTCAGGGCTCCCAGAGTTTCCTGATTGCAGTCTCGCCCCAGCTCCTCTCTCCCCACAATGGGGACCCACAAATGGACTTCTGCCCGCAGACAAGAGCTGCGACCCACTCAGTCCCCTGGGGCCAGGCTCTGGGTCAAAGACAAAGGCAGGTGGGAGGGGGTGTCCAGAGGAAAGAGGTGAAGACCACTCAAAACAGGCACTGGATCTACCAGCAGCCACGAATACCTCCATCTCCCCACCCTTTTCCCTCTCTACCCCGCCACCTCCCTGACTTTGCAGACACCTTGGTAGGAAGAATCCAACCCTAGAGTAGAAGGGACCTTGGAGATCGGCTGGTCCAATCTCTCCTCACCTTGCAGGTGAGGGCACTGAGGCCCAGAGACAGTACCAAGTGGGGCTAGACCAGGGTCTGCTGACCTCCAGACTCCTGCTTTCCCCTTTTTCTCTACTTACCAAGACGTTCCTTCTTTCTTTCCTTCTCTTCCCATTTTCCTCCCCTCCATACCTTGAGGCAGAAAGGGAGTGGGGAGCCAGGACAGGAAAATGACAGGGTGGGGTCAGAGGACAGGGATCCAGGATCAGAGAACCTCAACGGGGTGCAGTGTGAGGTGGCGGCAGGTGACGCAGAACAAGGGGTGGAAAGCACAGAGATGGACAGAGAGCTGGTCCCCAAGCCATCTGGGCGTTTATGTCTCTGTCCCCTGGTCCCTTTGCCCCCAGTCCCACCGCTCCTCTTGGGCACCCGGCCTCAGCAGTCACTTCCGTTTTTTCTTCTCATTTGCCAGCCTGGCCTCCTCGGCCTCCTGGTCCTTGAGAAACTCCATCCTCTTCTTGCCCAGCGGGGTCTTGAAGTACCAGTCCTGGGACAGAGGAGGAGAGTAAGTGCATTGGATCTGGCCCTTGCTTCTGCCTCCTGACCTCACAGCCTCCATTTTTACAGATCTGTGTCCCCAGCAGCCTCTTCTGCTCTCCTCCTCGGTCCTGGTCCTGCTAGAACCCTGGTTTCTACTGCTCCCAGCAAATGCTCCAGGCCTCATGTCAGCCACTGTCGGGGGAAAGCCCTCTTCCCCTGCCCTTCGGCCCTCTCCCCTGTGCTCCCATGGCCATCCCGCCACCCTGGGGTGGCCACTGACTCAGAGGTGGGGAAGTGAGTGGCAGCTGGTGCCAGCAACAGCCAAGGACTCCTAGCAGAGCGGCGCTTTCAGGCTCCCACTCTTGAGGAAACCAGGCGAGCCGGTCCTGCCCACAAGTCCTTCCTCATGACTTCTTGTTCCTTCCCAGGTTGAACTCCACGGGGGAGCAGAGAGAGGGGCCCAAGGCATGCGTCACGCCTGGGGCTTCAGAGGGCTGACTTCCTCTGGTGCCGACCCACAGCCCTCCCGGCTGGCTTCCACGCTGACCCTCCAAGCCTCACCTTTAGGGACTCCTCCTCCTCCCTGTACACGGGCTCCAGCTTCGCCAGATGACCCAGGAACTCTGAGGCCACCAGGGGCCGCTTGGACAATTGCAGGATCCGCCGCTCGGTGAGCACCAATCGGATGGCTTGGAGAATGTGACCAGGTGTGTAGCCATCGGACACCTTGGCCAGGGCACTGATGTCCAGGCTCTGGGTCACCGGGACGTTCTGGGCATCCAGCATGTGTTTCCAGAGCACTGCAGGCACGGGGGAGGACACGGGGCAGGGAGAGGCAGTGGGCACTTCTGCTGTGTCTGCAATGAGCTGTGTGCTTCTCGAAAGCGAGCCTCTCCTCCCAGGAAGGTAGGGATCATCCTCCCCACTCAACACAAAGAAATGAGATGCAAGGACTTCAGTGGCCTGCCCGAGTCCACAGAACCAGGCCGGGACCCAGGCCCACTGGGTTGCTTGTGTAGCAGCCAGCCCTTCAGAGCACCTGGCTGCACAGGCACTACTCAGAGCAATGGGGTGGGGGGGAGGCTTTGGCAGGGGTAGTCTGGACCCCTTCTCTGGCCTGTCCTCACATCCCCAGGCCTCACCATAGCGAGAAGCATAATCAGGCCGTGGCATGAAGAGAATCCGCTCATAGGTCCGACACAGCCCCTTCATCTCAGCGAGATGCGGCCGCTCAGTGGTCCCTATCAGCATGACACGGTCTCCAGGATTCAGCAGTCGCAGGGCCTTGGTGAGGTCCTTCTTTATTCGCTTTGGTTCCATCTGCTCTGGGGAGATAGGGACGGGGGTTTGGGACACTGACTTATCATATGGGCTTCTGAGTTCTCAGGGCCCCTGTCCACACTCACGGGGACCCTGAGAGGCAGACGGGAGGGGCCGGCAGGAAATAGCCCTGGCCGGTTTGGCTCAGAGGTTAGAGCATCAGCCCGTGGACCAGTGAGACCCGGGTTTGATTCCGGCCAAGGGCACGTACCTCGGTTGCAGTTCGTCCCCGGCCCTGGTCGGGGTCGTGCAGAAGGCAACCAGTCGATGTGTCTCTCTTGCATCCATGTTTCTCTCTCTCTCTCTGTCTCTCTCCCTCCCTCCTAATCTGCCTAAAGATAAATGGAAAAATATCCTTGGGTGAGGATTAAAAAAAAAAAAAAGAATAAGGAAATAAGGCAGGAGGACAGGGGACTTGTCCAAGGCCACACGATGGGTGTCACTTGGAGTGGCTTGCCAGGAGCTCAGGCTGCTTGCCCACGCTCTCTCACCTCCTTCTCTTCTTTTGGGACCTTCTTGTAGAAATTCTTCTCGGCATTCCCAATCCAGATCACTGAGGGCTGTAGGAGTCGAGCTACCTGGACAGGTCAGAGGATAGAAACCTGACATTAGACATCCCTGGGCAAGGCTCACCTCCCCGTCTGGTCCAACCCAGGGTCAGGGCCAGCCTCGGGCAATGGTGGCCTCGGAGCCCCAGCTTCCACTTCCCACGTCCTGCTGGCCCCACCTGCCAGCCCTTTGCACACCCATCACACCTCGGTGTGAGCAGAGTCCCTGCCCTCCCTGGGGAGTGGAGGTGGCTACATCTTAGGCCTCATCTCTCCTCCCCACTTCCCCCCCACCTCCCCCATTATGGGGGCTTCAGGTGTCCACGAGCTCCTAGCAGGGCTTGGTAAGGACCTCACCAGCCCCTGAAGCTGCACCAACTAGGCAGAGGGTGATCTCCTGAGCATAAAGCCCACCCTGCTCTGTTGTCCCAGCCTGAGAACTAGAAATGCCAAACCTTAAAGACGATATGCACTATCATGGACACCCCAGTCTTGCCAGAGTATTTGCCCTGCAGGTTGGCAGGTGACAGGTCGAACAGGTTGGCACCCGTTTCTGTGCACACAGCATTGACCAGCATCTTCTTCCCCATGCCAGTGGGGCCCACCAGGAGGATGGAGCGGATGAGGGGAGCCATGGAGTGTATATCTGAGGAGCCTGAGAGAGAAAACAGGGGCCAGAGGCAGACAGTGGGATGTCAGGGTGCTGGGGGTGGGACATTGTGTAAGGTGAGGTCAAAGGCCCTGAGCTGGGTGGGATGAGGTTCAGATCCTGGCTGCACTGCCTCCTCCCACGGCCTGAGCAGTCCCCAGGCAAGCCAAGGGCGGCAGCCTAGAGGTCTTCCAATGTCCTTTCTGTTTCCCGTGCCATCTGTTTCCACCCCTGCATTAAGAAGGGGTACAACTGCCCAGCTGGTGTGGCTCAGTGGCTGAGTGTCGACCCATGCACCATGAGGTCACCGGTTCAATTCCCAGTCCGGGCACATGCCCAGGTTGTGGGCCAAATCCCCAGTGGGGGGCATGCAGGAGGCAGCCAATCGATGTTCTCTCTCATTGATGTTTCTATCTCTCGCTCCCTCTCCCTTCCTCTCTCACTAAAATTAATAAAGAAAAAAAAATTTTTAAAAAGAAGGGGTACAACTGAAGGGCATGGGGACATTCGCTTCAGAAAGACCCCAGTTTTCTGGGAATGGGACCGACTATGGGATGTCACTTGGAATTGAGTAAGGGGCTGAAAGTGTGGACTCAGCAGGTCAAGAGCCCACATGACTTCTGGGGTGGCCCAGGCTGAGTGTGACGTCCAGCAGGGGTTGGGGCAGGAGGAGTCCAGCACAGGTCCCTGGCACGGAGCACTGGAGGCCCAGGCTGGACATGCCCGCCTCAGCCACTCTACTTCCCTCCCCCAGGCTTCCCTCCCCCAGGGCGTCTCACCGAGCCGAAGGACCGCATACAAGGCCATATTCTGACGAATGTCAAACAGGGAAGGCATGGGCAACTTGTTGGCCAGACTCAGTGTGGATCCAAGATAGAGGAAGTCACCTGGGGGACAGGTGGCCACCTGGTGAGTGGCACCCACTAGGGCAGGGTCAAGAGAGAAAGCCACTCGAGGAGAAGGTTCACTTCAGAGGGTAGTAATTGGCCACCAGGAAGACCATGGCAGGGGGGCCTTGGACACCGTTCCTCAGCCTGGGAGCGGGCGCTGGGGAGGGATCTCACCAATGAAGTCCTTCAATGCTACTGTCATGCTCTTCTTTAGAAAGCCATAGATGACAAGTTCTTCAAACAGAGAGGACACGGACCTGGCAGAGGATGGTGCAGGGCCCCCCAAGGACAAAGAGACATGGAGAAAGAGATGAGTGGGGTGTCATTGCAGGCATGAGGAGAGGGGCTAAGGGGCCCTCCTGCCCCACATCCTGTGGTCAAAATCAGTAGTGCCCCTGGACAGCCAGCATCAGAAGGTACGACACCAACCCAGAAGGCAGTCTGCCCCATACACAGCGGGTGCTCTGAGGGTTGAAGGGGTGTGAGCAGGACCAGCGCCCCGTAACACTCCCTCCATCCATCTGCTCATGGCCTAAAGTTCCACCAGCAGAAACTAGTCATTTGGGTGACTCATCACCCTCTTCCTAGAAGCCACATTTGAGGTGTACGTGCTCTGGGAGGGGTGGCCATCACAGCAGCTAACGTCACCGTGCTCATGACTCACTTCATGAGAGAAGTAAGAAAGGGACCACGGACAAATTCTTCAATGCCCCAGAGTGGGAAGTCCAGGGGAGATGGCTTTGGAAGGGACAGAGCTGATGAAGGCAAAGGTTGGAGGGAGTGTTTATAGCAACACTCCACTCATATCTTATTCTGCATCATCATTTCAAAGCACTTTCTTATGCTTCTATTTGGTCCTCACCGCTATCGTGTGAGTTTGGCAGGGGAGGTGCTTGGTTATAAGGACAGGGAGTCAGAGAGGTTAAGTGACTTTCCTGAGGTCACACAGCAACAGAACCAGGATCCACAGTCAGCTCTGTCCTGGGCCAGGGCTTGCTCCACCACCCACAGTAAGGTGGGGGGTCTACTACCTGTCCGGGGTCAGATCCTTTTCCTTCTTCTTCCCAGCTTTCTTCTCATTTTTCTTCTGGTTGGAAAGAAGCACATAGGAAACTGTCCTGTGTTCCTTGCCTCCCCTGCTGTGTGCCCTCTCCTGTCCCAGCCAGGCCCCTCATCTTGCCTTTGGAGCCTTGAAGGGTCTCTCCTCCTCCCGGTCCACAGCCAGGCGCAGGCTCTTCAGCTCTTGACGCATCAGCTCATCCACCTGTGGAGACAGCAGAGCGTGGGGAGGGTGGCCAGGGGCTGGGGAGGACAGGCAGGAGGCAAGGATGGAGACAGGGTGGAGAGGAAGACAGCAGTCTCGGCACAGAGCCAGCCGAGCCCAGTGAAGGCAGCAGGTGGCCACCAACTTTCCCATGTCTTGTTTTAGAACCCTCAGCCTTGACATTTGTCCCTGGTCCCTGCACCATCCACACTTAATCCTAATCCATATTCTCCATACTCTGCTCACACGTAAGTCCTGCTCTCAACGGGCATCAACATGGGGAGAAGCCCTGGGATGGAGTGGGTGGGCTTTCAGCTGCAGCCCCAGACCCACTCTTCAGCGTCTGTGTGACCTTGAGGACTTGTATGACCTCACAGCCTCAGTTTTTCACAAATCACATCGGTAAAATCACCGTGCTTACCTCAGGGGTCATTGGAATGATCATCTGATCTAATGCTCCCAAGGGTACATCATAGGAGCTCTTTAAGGGTTGGTGAGGATGATGGTGGACATGACCCTGGTTCAGAGCCCCCCATTCCCTTACCTCCAGCCTGCAGGGGAGAAAGAGGGACCCGGGGAGGCAGAGGACAGTGGGGACCGAGATGGGCCAGGATGGACCATGCAGGGGAGGCAGGGCCTAGAGAATACTATAAAGGATGATCCAGCCGTGGGTGTGTGGAGAGAGGGGACAGAGTCCAGAGCAGCAGAGGCGCTGGTGGGAAGAGGGAGCCCGCAGGGAGGCCCGGAGCCAGCGTGCCCACCTGTATCCGGATCTCCTGCTCCAGTTCCTTCCTCTTCTCCAGCCGGAGGGTCTCAGGGTCGAAACTCTGACTGAGGTATGTGCTGTCATGCTTGTTCTTCCACGTATCTGAGCGTGGACGGTTAGACGGCGTGGAGGGCAGAGTCCCAGGTGTACACACACACACACACACACACACACACACTCACACACACGCTCACCGGGGCCAGGAGCCTGACCCAGGCTGGTCTACCTCTCTCTCACTCTGTCTCTTTGTCTGTCTGTCTCTCACACACATGCACACACGGACCAAGAACCTGACCCAGGCTGGCCGCTGGCCGCTGGCCCCTGGCCCCTGGCCCCTGGCCACCTGGCTCTGCGTCTCACCAGACCACAGACAGAGGCCTGATGCCAAGGCCTGTGAGTGCAGGATTCAGACCCAAACCCACAATGCCCCCTCTCTTCTCCTCCTTGGCCTACACACACACAGTGCCACCTCATGACCCACATGGCACATGTCCACTTTCCCTAGGACCAAGGGTCACTCCAAGGCCCCACATGGCCTGGACAGCTTCCAGCCTTCTTGCCCCTTACTTTTATACTCCTCATGCCCCGCATTGATCAGGGGTACAAATTTGGATGGCAACACTCTCAGCGTTGTATCTGCTTCCTAGAATAGAAACACCATTTGACCTTGACCCCCTCACCCAGACCAGCCTTCCCACCAGAAATCCCCTCAGACTTTATTCCCCCTGCCCAATTGGTTCACACACCCAGGAGGTGCCTTACCCCCATCTTGGTCTTTTCTTCTTTCCCTTTCTTCTCTTTTTTCTCCTTTTCTTTTTCCTTATTTTTGCCTTCGTCTTTTTTAGTGCCCCCCTGGACCTGCGTCTCCAGTTCTATTTTCACCTATGACCAAGGATAAAAGATGCTTCGGAGAAGACCGAGGGCATTTTATAGGAGCAAGAAAGCCCTGGGCCTGTGACTGGGGTGGACTCAGGATCCCAAGGCCTAGGGGACGCTGTGGGGCCCAGATGGCTGGGAGTCCAGAGATTTCTCTGGGATCCAGGAAGAGGGCACCAGGTGATGCCGTGTTCTCCTCAGAACGGCTGCTCTCCTGGCCCATGGGGATCTAGAGTTACAAGTCTCCCCAGATGTTCCCTCTCTCTGGCCAAGGACGCCTTTCTCCAGATGCAGGTACCACCTTCCCCCCAGTGCCGTCTTCTTAACCATATATATTTCCCCTGGCCATCTCTGCCTCCGTTGAGGCTGACCTCACCCACACCCTACCACCCTCAGCTTACAGTCAGTCCTCTCTGTAACCTCAGACTCCACCAGCCACAGAAAACCTCCTGCCCCCACCTGCAGGGTACCTGTTCTGGAGTCTTGTCTGAGAAGATCAGGTAAGATCCACCTAAAGACTCGTCTGGATAATCAGGGAATCGGCCAGTAAGGGCACTAAGTGAACATAAGATGGTCAGAGAGATGGACAGGTGGGTGGATGGACGAATGGACATAGGGATGGATGGGTGGGCAGGTGGAAGGGTGGGTGTATGGATGAATAGACGGACAGAGGGAAAGATAAAGGACCGGAGAGACTGAGGGAGAGAGGGAAGGAACAGATAGTTACAGAAGAGAAAGGACAGACCACTCAGGGGACATTCCTGGATGCTTTCCCCATCTTATTCTGGCATTCTCTCTTCCCTCTGGGGAAACAGGAAGTCGTGTGTGGAGATGGGCCAGCAGTGGAGATGGCCCCAGGTTGAAGCCAATGTGTTAGCAGTGTGTTGGTGGGACAGGGGTGAATGGAGAAAGGGGCCCAGGCTAGATCAGAGGACAAGACAGATGTGCGGACATGAATGAGGAAGGAAAGGGATTGAGGGCTGAATCAGCTGGGCTGGGGACACTGACTGGCACTCAATAAACCACTGTCGGATTTGTGCCTTAATTTTCTCCTTCATGTTGGGCCCCTCGGTCTCTTTGAGAGAGTCTTGGATCTTCACTGTGGCCAACTGGAACTCTTCCTCCTTCTCTATCTGACGGAGCCTCCTGGCATCCTCCCTGAGGCTGGTCAGGGACCTGATGCCCAAACTCTCCAGTTGGTTGGGCACGGGGAGCTGGGGACATGGGGAGGGGACGGAGGGACTCAGGAGTGGGAGCGGGGAGGACCCGGCCTCTGGCTCGCACACCTGCCCCCATGCATTCCCCACACACGTGCCTCGCATGCACACCCGCACGGAACATCGGGCATGCCTGCATCAGGAGAAATTGTTTGGTGCCGAAACTCGTCTGTGTAAATTACTCTGATAATGAGTTTGCTAGATGCATCCGGGCGGGCCCCCCTGCCCGCTCCCCCAGCACACCCTCCCCTGTGAGCCTCGGGCCCCAGCCCCCACCTGCACCCCCACCCAGCGCCCGCCTTGGCAGCCTCGCTCGCAGCCACTTTCCCGCCTCATTGGCTCCCAAATGTATTTTAAATATCACTGTGCGCAGAGACAATTACTGAAAACGCTGAGCTCACACTGCTGATGGGCCCGGGCAGCCAGGCTCATTCCTCACCCACTGCTGTGCCATGCTCCCCTGCCCCCTCCCCTCCAAAGCCTGACCCCAGGCCTCCTGGGGGTCCAGCTTGTCAGCTCCCCAACAAGTCTCTGACCTCCACTCCCGTGCAGCGGATCCTGGGCCCCCCTCCTTCTGAAGCCCCCAAGCCTCCTAGAGTAGTCATCCCAAGCCCTGTCTCCAATCTCTCTGGCCCCCCCAAACCCCTTTATCAGCCAGGCCTCCATGGGCTCTGCCCACTGCAAAGCCCCTCTCAGGGATCATGTCCCTCGCCCCTGTCACCCTAAGTCAGTGGACACCAGCTAGATGAAGGAAGCATTCAAGAGCAGAGGGCAGACAGCTTCAGGGAGCTGGGCCTGTTCACCACCTGTGCACACAACCCGGGGTCTGCCTGTCTTACCACCTACACTCTCCCACGTGCACACTCACGCCCACCTCATGTTGTTCACACTTAGCCCTGCTCCCTGCGTGCAGAGGAGAAGCGAGTCTGGGGGCCCCAGAGCAAGTGGGGAGCCCATGGCCCAAAAAACTCCTCTGGTGTGAGGGGGTGTGCCCCATCCCAGTTGGGCCCCTGTGGCCTCCTCTGTCTGCGGGGCCCACCCGTGAAGCCCCTCCTCCAGCCAGGGGCATGGACATGGGGTCCAGGATACTGGGTGCTACTATCCCTCACCCCACACCCACATTTGAGATCCTCAAAGGCTCTAGGAGAGGGAGGGTGGGAAGGGATTCGGCTGGGCCATGGCTTTCCTGTCCTTCCTTCTTTCTCAATCAAACCCTGAAGGATCCCTCGGGTCCCTGGTGCTGGCCTGTCATCCTCCATCACGCCCACCACAGTCCTGAGTGGCAGGCGCTGTGGGCAGTGTTCTGGGGCCGGGGCACAGAAGGACGAAGCTGAGGGGAGGCGTCCCATGCGCTGGCCAGCCCCGTGTCCCCACCTGTGGCCAGGGAGGGACTCACCATGCCAATGAATTCCATCTCTGTTTGCCGGTCCTGCTGAGTGCGTTTCCTCTGCAGGTAACCTTTCCACACCTGGGGGGACACACGAGCCCAGACACTCCCCACACTGCATTTCCTCTGGGATGTGGCTCTGGGGCTTGGTCCCAGGGAGAAGCAGCAGCCACTCTCTGGAAGGTCTGGCTAGGGGAGGTTTGGGTAGGAGGTGGGGGAGGAGCTGGGGAGGCACCTGGGAGTGTGCAGCCACCTCAGCAGGAACAGCCGGGAACAGTGTGGGGCGGGGTTGCACCCAAGCTGTCCAGCTCCAAGGCTTTGTTCCCTCACGGTCCCCCAGGAATTCCCTCCTCACCTCCACCCTTGAATCTGCTGTATCTTTTGAGGCACAGGTCGGAGTTCAAGTACTATCATCTTTAAGAAGCGCTTACCACTCTCATGTCTCAGAATTCCCATAGCACTTGGAATAAATACTCGATTCGACCCAGGCACACAAACATCAGTGCTGTGGGGACTACGGAGCTCCCCTAATTAATTCCTGCATCTTTGACCCAAGGAAACTGAGGCTGGAGATGGGACAGGATCTCTCCCAGGCCCAGAGCCTGTCACTGCAGAGCTGAGACCGGGGCCAGGTTTCCTGACTCCTCACCCAGTGTTCTCCCAGGCTGCCAGCCACTCTCAGACCTGTGGACAACCCGGTGCCAGAGGGTGGAGGGAGGGGCACTGGGCAGAGGGAGGCAGGCCAGGCACCTGTCCAGGCTCCTGGGACTAGCAGAAGAGAGGCCCATGGAATGAATGGCTTTTGATCAGTGTTTGTACTGGAGAACTTGAAGCCTGGGATGCAGGGTTTCACACCCTTGATGTCTGGCAACAGGGACCAAATGACTTGCTTTGGCTCCTGGGGAAAGTGGGTGGGGCTCTGTCTTTGGGGCTGATCCTCCTCTCAAAAGGCTTGCTTTATGGAGCCCTGCAGGTGAGGACCCCCGCCCCCTCCATGGGGCAGCCAGACATTGGTTCGGTCACCCAAATGCAGGGGCTCCGATGGGGACACTCTGCCTGCTGATCAATAATCAAAATCTATCTCATTTGGAGAGGATATCTGTTCTCGGGGGTGATGTTTGTTAGTTGGTTGGTTTGCTTTTAATTTTTGGTAGAAAGTGGTTCTAACTTTCCTCTCTTGGGCCGACAGACAGAAATATTTAAGCCATTGGGACCTGAGGGAAAAGGAGAGAAAAGCCCAGTCCCCTGCCAGCCATTCTGGGCCCGCTTCTGGAAAGAAAAGGTGGCACGTGGCTTCCTGTGACAGAGCAAGGCCCAGGAGTGGTGACAGATGCAGGAGCGAAGTGGCCCGTTTCCGCACTGAAAATTTCCCAGGGCCCCTCCAGTGTCGTCAAGCTTGTAACCACCACCGCCCAGCCTCATGGGCAATGATAGAGAGGCCAGGCCAACCCACTGGGGGCACAGCAGGGGCTGGGAGGTGTGGAATGGCCACCAGAATAGTAAGAAGGCACGGGGACACCTAGGAACGGGGCTGGGTGTTCTGCAGTGAGCAGAATGGGGTGTGACATGCTATTTCCATGTTGAAGTAGAGGGTGACTCCAGACGGCACAGGCCTTGAGGAACCCTGGATCACGTCTGTTCTCTTCATCATGTTTCCTTTGCCCCAGCTGCCAGGAGGCTCAGGGTACATTTTAGTGACTTATTTTAAACAGTCTTAAGAGTTTCTAAAATGATCATTGACTCTGTTCTGCTACCTTATTATGGATCATTCTCCTTTCATTTCAATGATCTTTTTGTTTCTAGGACTTTTATGGTATCCTACTTTAAGTCCTTTTGGGGATAGAGATGTAGAATAAATAATAAACAAATAAGATACATGATTATTGACTTATAAAAGTCCCTAGTTTAGAATCTAATTGTGGGGCCACAGAATCCAAGCACCTGTACCTCTGTCATCAATTGCTAAGCTAAGCAGGCTTCCTGGAGGAGGTGACTGACTACCTTGCCCTTCTCCCTAGATGCTGGGGGATTACCTTCTGAATGGTGATAGCTGCTTGGTCCTGATTGAACTTGTGCCACCCGCCCTCCCTCATCTTCCGATCCCACTCCTCCTCTCTTCGAATTTCTCGGAAGAAGGTGGCTCGGAGCCGGCCTTGCCTGGCCCGCTCGGCAGTTTGCAGCAGGATTATGGCGTCAGTCCGGTTCATTGATGGAAGGCTCTGGCCAGAGTAGAGGCAAAGGAGCAGAAGATGAGGGAGGGCTTGCATCCATGTGGGCAGCTGGGAAATCAGACACTAAAAGACATGCTGGGGGCATGGTCCTCCCAGGACATCTAGGTGCCCAAGTCCTGCCCTTCTATATTGGTATTGGAAGGTTACAAGGACACAAGAGGAGCCTTGAAGGAGGCCAGTGATTACCCAAAGAACACTCTCAGGTGCGTGTAGAGCAGGGCAGGGCCTCCCTGTGTCCCGGACGGTGGCATCTCTATTCCCGGAGCAGGGCTATGGGAGGAGTCTGGGAAGGTGTCCATTTGACTTGCCTCCTGGAAGGACACTGGCTCCATTCTGGACAGGATCTCTGCCAGCATCAGCCCTCGCTCCTGCAGAACGTTGGACTGCTCCAGCAGGAAGTATGTGGGGATTGGGACCTCCAGGTCTGCCTTTGGGGCAATATAGGGGACAGAGGGCCAGCAATCAGAAGCCAGGCCACCTGGCCGATCCATCACTATTTCCAGCTGCTTACACAGTCCCTGGCACTGTTTTCTCCATGCTAGGGCCCTGGAGTGGGAAACTAACAGGTAGATCCACGGACAGTCATCCCTTTCTCCCCTGCCTCGGCCAGAGTTGCATTCTGGAAGGTCACGGTAGCTAAATGGCAGTGGCCCCAAACCTGGCTCTGCACCAGAATCAGCTGGGAAGCTTTTAAAATACAGACTCCTAGGCCCTCCCCAGACCACCACATCAGAATTACAGGGCCCGGAGAATCTGTTTTTGTTTTTGTTTTTTCTTCTTCTTCAAGCCAACAGCTGAGCCTAATGTAGCTGGTCTGGAAACTCTGAGACTGCCTTGGACACGGAGCTGTGTACCATGACCTTGGGGCTTACTGCTGGTGCATTCAGATCACCTGAGGGTCTTGTTAGAATGCAGGTACAGATTAGTAGGTTTGGGATGCAGCCAGAGAATCTGCATCTCTAACAAGCTCCTAGGTGATGCTGATGCTGCTGGTCCATGGACCACACTTTGAAGAACAAGCCTCTAGAGGACTCTTCACCAATCCCTCACCATTCATGGGTCTTCCCAGCCATGCGGAACCTCTAGCCTGACTCTCTAGCCACCCCCAACTGCTTGCATGCACCCCCACCCCTGCACCCCACCCCAGTTCCTAAAGCCCTCCTTGTGAGACCAAACCCCATCCCCTGATCATCTGCTTGCCCGCCCTCCCTTGCAGATGTCCCAGGGGTGTCCAAGGGAGGTCGAGACCAGCCACACCCCCACCCTCCGCCGGCATGGGAGTGGCCCTACGCTGGCCCGCACCGGGGTGAGATGGAGGTCCTGCAGCATGCGGTCGAGGCAGTGGTACTCGCACAGGTCTGCGCGCACCATCTCGTCCTTGAGCTCCAGCACGCGGCCCGCCACGCTGTCCAGCAGCCGCCGCAGCAGCCGCCGTTTCTGCGGCTGCACCATCTGGTCGTAGAGGGTGTTGAACCGGCGCAGCAGCCCCAGGTAGTACAGGTAGAGCGACGAGAGCGTGTACTGGAAGGACTGCCGCTTCTGGTTGGGCACAGGTTGGAGCAGGGGCTCCTCCTGGTCCAGCAGCTCTTGCAGGATCGCGTGGGAGGAGTCCCAGAGGCGTTGGTAAGCTCTGGAGGGAGGAGGCAGCGTGCACTGGGAGGTTCTGAGCATCAGCGGCTCGGGAATGGTGTGTGGGGGGCTGGCGCTGCTGAGCCTTTTGAGTGTGACCTCCCGATCCAGAAGGTGTGCTGTTAAGGTTACTCATGGCGCCAAAGTGGAGCTCAGGGAAGTAAGGGGTCCTCAGGACAAGGAGACGGCAGCTACAGTGAGCACACGGGCTTAGAGGTGTGAGGTCGGGGTCACCAGAGGATTGAAGAATGGCCATGGCTCTTAGGGGCCCCCTATAAGAAAGAGGCCCTTTGGAGTTGGCAGTTGGTCCCTCCAGGGTAAGGGTGCAGCCCAGGGATGCTGCAGTGGTCTAGGATGGTGGGTGGGAAGTGGGGTGAGGGATGAGTGTAGAGCATGGTCCCTTCCCCAGAGCAGAGCCCTGGTTCTGGATTTAATAGTCCAAGGGAAGTCTGAAGAGCAAAAGCTGACCACAGGCTGGGGTAAGCGGGGTTGCTGTGTGCAAGTCTGGGGCCCTGGCCCAGCACGGAGCCCCCCTCCCAGTCCTTCTCCCCACCTAGCGGCCTCAGCCTGACGGGATCTTGAGTGGGAGGCAGGCTGCTCTTTGCTCTCCCAGCCCTGGGGGCTCCACCCCAGCCCCGACTTACCCCTCAGACATGGTGCCCGCTCGTCACGCTGCCCTTGGTGAGCTGGTCGCGGAATCCAGCGCCTATGTGGTTCCACTCTGACTGCACCCCAGAACAGCCCAGTTTTAAGAGTTCTGTCCCATTGTCTCGATGTTCTAAGGCTGTGAGAGGAGGAGCTGTGGGTGCGTGACTGGGGACACATTTCAGAGGATGTTCTGGAGACGGCACCCTGAAGGGAGGGCAGGTCCCTCGTGGCAAGCCTTGGAAAGTTAGGGCAGAGCGTGGGCTCAGCTGTGGCTACTTCTCTTGTGAGGATCACATAAAGGAATGGCCCCTATTTGAAGTCACCCTGTAACTGCGAGGCTCTGTGACTGTTAGTCCTGAAGGTATTACTCCAACTGCAGGTCTCTGCTGGAGGAACCCTTATTCCTTAATGCACACCCAGCCTCATTGACTCTGCTCTGTGGCTGTCCTGGAGCGCTCAGACCACCATTCTTTGGAAAACACAAAACATTATCTCCTGACTCTGGTCAGCTGGCGGTGACCTTTTTGGCTCAGTGTTAAGTAGGGACTCACAATTAAATACACGCCTAAGGCACAGAGCAAAGGAAGGGGGAGAAGGGAGGCAGCAGCAAGGAGGAGACAGAGTTGTGTTCTCAGGTGTTACTGTGTGTGCCGGTCACCCGAGGACCTTGTCAAAAGGCAGGTTCCGATTCCACAGTGTGAGGCGGCCTGAGATTCTGCCTGCCTAACAAGCTCCCAGCCACGCAGACACGCCAGGTGAGGGTCGGGAAGAGCCGAGGCTCAGGGGCCAGATCTGGGCCTGCCCGCTTCTAGCCGTGGGACCCAGGCGTGGATAATTAGTTCTCATCTCAAGGCACCTTCATGTGCGGCTCTCCGCGTGGGAAGATGCGTGTGGAGGGTGCATCGCAGTGGCAGCCACTGTCACAGAGAGCCTTCTCAGCACGCGGTGTCGCAAGCGACGAGCTGAGTCCACCCAGTCACAAAGAGAACTGACTCCCACCCTGCAGCCCACCCCCAGCGCTTGGGAGAGCATGCATGGGTCGCGTGCCCACAGGCTAGAGCAGAGGCTGAGTGAGAGAAAGCCCACGGGGTCAGACGTGAAGTGGTGAGCCTCAGTGAAGGACAGACAAGTGGCCGTTGTACTTTCTTGCCATTTTTTTCTGTGGGTTTGAGACTTTTCTAAATAGAATTTGGGTAAGCAAAGTTAGGAGTCTCAAAACCCTTCTTGTTCTGACATGAAGAGGAAGACAATGTTAGGGGAGAATGAAATCATCTTACAGATCCCAGCAGGCTATTTGGAAGCTGGTTCGGGCCTTCCGTTGTTGTTTTTTTTTATTATTAATTAATTAATTTTTGTTATAGATGTTTCTCCCCCCCCCCCCCCCCGCAGAAACCCTCCTCCCGATCCTGCCTCCCGCCCCAAGCACTGGTGTCTGTGTGGGCCTTCCGCTTTGTATCTTGAATACCTCTATGTAGACCCCTGTGCCCAGCCCAGACAAAAATGATAGTTTGCTGGAAATGGCGTCACAAAACATGGTCTGAAGGAGTAAAGCAGGGGGAATTTCAGGCCCAGAGAAGGCACGATGGAATCAACAGATGGAGGATTCCAAATCCAGCACAGGCCCTTCCTCAGCTTACTACCGACTAGAACGTTTATCACATGCACCCATGGGTACACCCAGAAAGCAGCTTTTAATAAACAAGTATGAGTAAGCCCTGGCTGGTTTGGTTCAGTGGTTACAGCGTCAGTCTGCGGACCAAAGGGTCACGGGTTTGATTCCCGGTCAAGGTCGTATACCTGGGTTGCAGGTTTGATCCCTGGCCCCAGTTAAGGTCATTAGGGAGGCAACCAATCAATGTGTCTCTCTCACGTTGATGTTTCTCTCTCCCTCCCTCCCTGCCTTCTACTCTCTCTAAAAATCAATGGAAAAATATCCTCAGGTGTGGATTAACAATAACAACAAAAAGTAAAAATAAAAAGTAAGAGTGTTACTATTCCACCTCAGTGACCATGAAAAGTGATAATACCTGCCCTGGCCGGTGTGGCTCAGTGGGTTGAGTGTCATCCCATGCACCAAGAGGTCACCAGTTCAATTCCCGGTCAGGGTGCATGCCTAGGTTTCAGGCTTGTGCAGGAGGCAGCTGATCGATGTTTCTCTCTCTCCTCCAATCCCTTCCTCTTGAAAATCAATAAAAACATAGTTATTAAAAAGTGACAATACCGCCCTGGCCGGTTTGGCTCAGCAGTTAGAGCATCGGCCTGCGGTCCAGAGTGACCCGGGTTCGGTTCCCGCTAAGGGCATGTGCCTCGGTTGCAGTTTGTCCCCGGCCCTGGTTGGTTGTGTGGGTGGCAGCCACTCGATGTGTCCCCTTCACGTAGATGTTTCTCTCTCTCTCTCTCTTCCCCTCTCCCCCTCCCACTCTACCTGAACAAAAAGTGAAAAAGTGTCCTCGGATGAGGATAAAAAAAAAAAAAAGTGACAATACCCTTGTCCGAAAGCACACCTCACCACACGTCCATTTTTTAAATCACCACAGTGGACGAGAACAGTTCACCCTTTATTTAGCTTAGGCCCCAGGTCACTTGGAGCTGGTGTACTTGGTGACGGCTTTGGTGCCCTCAGACACCGCGTGCTTGGCCAGCTCCCCGGGCAGCAGCAGGCGCACAGCCGTTTGGACTTCCCGGGACGTCAGTGTGGTTCGGCCTGAGTACTGGGCCAGCCGGGCGGCCTCGCCAGCCAGCCGCTCAAACACGTCATTCACAAATGAGTTCATGATGCTCATGGCCTTGGAAGAGATGCCAATGTCAGGGTGCACCTAGAGAAACAGCAGGACTGCTTTAACCAGGAGGCTCTGCCTGATGGCCCAGCCCCAGGTTGGGGACCCAGGACTATAAGGCCATCTCACCAGCCTCTTCCCAGAGGCCAAGAGACGTGGAAATAGGGATCTGTTTTGATGCTACTGTATCCAAGTTAAAACACAGTTTCTCCCAACTGCAAGAGGTAACAAGCTATCACGTTCCTGTGTGAGCGCGTCAGCATTTATCTTTGACGAATGGAATCAGTTCCACGGCATTTTGCTTTTTCCATTGAATGCATTTGCATAGTGTTCTGTTGTAGTTTTTGCATAGTGTTTCATAGTGTGGAGGAATCGTAGCTTCTCTCTCCATTCCTCTCTTAATGGACACTTAGGGGTTTTGTTTTCTTGCTATTAGACTGTGTTACAGTAAATATATATCTCTGGACACATAAGGAAGGTTACTCCTAGAGGTGGGACTGCCAGGTCAAGGGGCGTGTGCACTTAACTTGGCAGATGGTTACCAAATCACCTGCCGGAGAGCACACCTACGAGACCCAATCTCAGCACCAACGAGAGGAGTTGAGATCTGGGTTCTGTGCCTGGACTGTGATTCACTCTATCACCTCGAATAAGGCGTTTTCCTCGGCCTCAGTTTCCTCTTCTATCACACAAGACTTTGCACTGGGTGATCTCTAGTAAAGCAAATGGTGGCGACCCGATACAATCTTACAATGTGAGCAGGCAGATGTTAAGTGTTTCTCTGTAAAGTGGGACGTAAGTGACTCCCCAGTGACATAAGCCAATGGTGGAGACAGAGCTAGACGCCTCTGGTCACCACTGACAACAGGAAATCTGAGCCCATATGAGGCTGGTTTAGCCTAAACCCCCCCCCCCCCCCCCGTGTCGTCATCACAACACTCTCCCCTCGGGGTCGCCCGGCCTGCTGGGGTGAAGCAGCTCTCCTCTGCAAGGCCAGTCCCCGCCCAGTCCTCCCTCACAGCTTTTGAGCCCTAGTCAGGCTAAGCTGCGGGGTTCACTCATACCTGCTCCCCCCACACACATTCTTTAGGACACTGGAGTCTGTCCTCTGATGCTGCCCTTTTTGCTGTTGTTGTTAATCCTCACCTGAGGATATTTTTGCACTGATTTTAACAGAGACTGGAAGGGAGGGAGAGAGAGACAGAGAAAGAGAGAGAGAAACATCAATGTGAGAGACACACTGATTGGTTGCCTCCCACACGAACCCGACCAGGGTGGGGGATTGAATCTGCAACCCAGGTGCGTGTCCTTGACCAGGAATCAAACCCGGTTTTTGTTGTTGTTTTTAAATGCAGATACTTTTTATTTATTTACTTTTTTTAAATCCTCACCAAGGATATTTTTCCATTGATTTTCAGATAGAGTGGGAGGGAGGGAGAGAAAGGAGAGAGAGAGAGAGAGAGAGAGAGAGAGAGAGAGAGAGAGAGAGAGAGAGAGAGATGTGAGAGAGACACATCAATTGCCTGCCTTCTTCTGGACCCCGACCATGGCCAGGGATCGAACCTCAACCAAGGTACGTGCCCTTGACCAGAATCGAACCCACGACTCCTTGGTCCCTGGACCAATGCTCTAACTGCTGAGCCAAACTGGCCAGGGCTGGCACTGCCCTTTGGGCACCCCACCCACCATTCCTGGAGACCCTGGTTTCCAGATCACTAAAGCGCTAATGGCATTCAGACTGGAGACAGGCCCCACCTCTGCGTAAGGATCTTGGGCAGATTGGAGAGAACTGCCTCCTCCTGGCCCTGGCTCTGTCGAGCAGGGCAGAGGCTTTGAAGACACATTGCCTGGGATCCTCCAGACACACTGGTTGTGGGGTACCTATGGGTGCCCCCAAATGTTTGTCAGCGTGTGAGTCCCAGGAGTAGGTGCTTCTCAGAGGTGCGCTGGTAGACTGCCTGAACAGAGGACATCTGTGGGTTAGGGGTGGGAGCAGGAAGTATTCAAGGGGCTTTGGTTAGAGCTGCTGTGGGTCAGGTCCTATGACTGTCAACCCACTGAGCCTATATGGACCTCAGGTTGCTCTTCTGTAAGGTAGACCAACCCCTTATCCCCTCGGAGACTGAGTGCCGCTTGTCTGGAAGGCCTCCCAAGACTTGAGTTCACACAAGTGCTCCTGGCTCCAGCTGGCACGAACTGAACTTCTTGTTTCACCATAATGTGTTTGGCACCCGATCGATCACCTTCAGCCCAGCACCTTCTCGTGGTCTTCCCTTTTAATTTTGTGCCATCTGCCCTGCCGGTTTGGCTGAGCGGTTAGAGCGTCGGTCCATGGACCAATGAGTCGCGGGTTCGATTCCGGTCAAGGGCACGTACCTCGGTTGCGGTTCATCCCCGGCCCTGGTCAGGTCCTGCAGGAGGCAACCAGTCGATGTGGCTGTTATCACATTGATGTTTCTGTCTCTCTCTCCCTCTCTCCCTCCCACTCTGCCTGATGATAAATAGAAAAGTATCCTTGGGTGAGGAATTTAAAAAAAAATTAATTTTGTGCCACCTAACATTCCGCACAATCATCTTGTCTGTCCAAAAGCCCTGTTAGTGTCTGGACTGTGGTGGGGAGCATGCCTGAAATGTCCCCTGCACATCACAGGTGCACGACAGATACTGAGAAGGGTAGGGACTCCGAGATCAAGTTTCACCACCTCTGGAGGGGCGTGAGGCCACCCGTCTCAGCTCCAGACTAAACGGAGTCCCTACTCTCCTCCGTCCAGCACCCTCCCGAGGCTCTCTGCCAGGGCATTCTACTCTCCCTCTTTCTCGCTAGCTCCCGGCTCTCACCTGCTTCAGCACCTTGTAGATATACATTGAGTAGGTTTCTTTGCGCCGACTTTGCTTTCTGGACTTCTTATCCCTGGAGCTGCGGCCCTTTCGGCCCCCAGACTGCTGCCTCCGTCCATGCTCTGTGCTCATCCTCCTCCTCCTGCATACAGCTGCCTTCTGCTCCTTGGGCCTACTTTTTATGAAGTTAGCAGCAACTGGCCGGCCAGGTGGGGCTGGGGACCAGCACCTGGGATGAAGGGGCGGGGCTTGGCCCAACCCTATCCAGAACATGCTCTCTCCTCTCCCCGAAGCGATTTCCTGTCTCTGAGCAGGAAACACTCCACCAGCCCTCCCTTCAGGCTGATCATCCCCCAATGTAGCACACCCTTGTTAGAGTTCACACACCACCAGACAGCCATGAAATCACCCAGCACCCACTGGGCTTGGCTAGGCATAGCACTGGGGAAAGTCGGGACGAACACAGGCATACTCTTCCCATAGAGCCCCGCAAGACGGGCAGACACAGGACTGGTTCACACGGAACAATCAAGGAAGAGTCAGAGGGCTAAAGCGTGTGGTGGGGACAGTTCAGAAAACGTAGTGTGGGCTGCAGTAGCCGGAGAAACTTCAAGGAACAAGTGGGGACTTGAAGCTGGTCTTGTAGGACTAGTACAGTCCAACTGGGGAGAAGGGAGGGGAATGTAACTGGGAAGAGTGGGAGAAAGATAAATGGTGTGAAAAGCGGAGTGGAATCGATGTGTGCGGAGCGCAATGAGGCTGGACTGAGGCAGAGGGTGCAGCAGGCAACCAGGACTGGGAGGCCTGGAGGAGCCGGATGCTTCCACAGACAAGCCGGGGTTCCTGTGGAAGTCAGCTGCAAACGAAGGGAAGGAAAAGGCAGCCGTTAAGTGGAGAGTTGCTCATCTCACTTTGCAGCTGTGGGTGAGCCAGTACTCCAGGTCCTTGCATGCTGTGATTCAAGGAACCTGAAGACACATGAAAAGCCTAGGTGAGGGTGGGGAAGGTTTTCCAAATCTGGAAGAGGTGGGAAGGCGGGGAAGACAGGCATCACCTGTCCGTGGGTGAAAACAGGCCTGAGCAAGTATCCCCACACTAGACTCAGCCCTCCAGTTCCCAGCATCTGGCTACATCTTACATGCTAAGGTTTGAGAGGACCAGAAGGCCACTTCTAAATCCGAAAGAAGGCATTGCTAATTTTAGGCATTTGCAGACATACCTCTTTCCTGGGCTTTTTAGGCATTCATAGAATTTTTGAGGTTGGCTTTTCTTTTGGACAGTCAAGCCAACTTTCCTCCAGTTCTGAAGCTCTCCTGGCCCTTCGAAACACAGGTACACTGCACTGGGACCCATCCACTTTCAGGGGAGCCTGAAACAAAGCCTGGCCCTCCTTGGCTGAAGCAGCAGGAGCGCCCAGCCCCACAGCTCATTCTCCCCCGAATCCCGTCTCTGGATACTCTGGACACAGTAACAGGCCACTTTGCTCCAGACCCCACTTAGGGCACAAAGCAGGAAAGCCAGGTCCCTTGGGGCTGCTGGGGGGAGTAAGAGTCCTAGTCTTTCCTCTGGCCTCAGCTCCTTGGGCTGTTACAGCTTCTCGCCTGATGCTCACTGTCCCTCTGCCCAGGGCAGCTCTTGGACTTCATGGCCATCTGAGATCTTTCTCATCTTTCAAGTGAGAGCACCAAGTCCCACCTTTCTGGAAAACTGCCCTCCCTGTGGAATCCGCTCTGTATCCCACTAAGTCACAAGTTAGCTTGATGCAGGCCACCGTGCTCTCCAGTCTTGTTGGCTTTATCATTAGATCATGAGCTCCCGGGGGTGTAGACACCACCCAGGACTTTTTTTTTTTTTTTTTTAGCCTTAGATGTACTATGAGCATAAAAAAATCACAGCTGTGTGTTTTCCCAGACACGGCTCCTGAGGTTTCAGAAGTGGAGTGAGGAATCCATGCTGTAAGGATTGGCCACTGGTAGCGCAAAGGTGAGCGCGGGTCGAGTTCAGTCAGGCGACGCAGAGCCTTGGGTTGGAAGTGAACTAGGCAGTACTACTGAAAATGAAGGCTGTGAACAGGTAAAAATAACAACACTCCATGTGTACGGCCAGGAACAGTGGTTCACAAATCTTGGTGTGAGGAAGACTGGCCATTTCTGCTCCTCTCCCATCCCACCAGATAGAATCAACAGGTCTGGAGCCTGGGAAGCTGCATTTTTAGCAAGCACCCCAAGTTTGTGATATAGGTAGGTCTCAGGTGGCAGAGAGCCTCAGACCACTCTGAAAAACATGCCCCAGGAGACTACTTCTCAACGTGGTCCCCAAGGCCAGCAGCATCAGCATTACATGGGAACGTGTTAGAAATGCCACTTCTTGGTCTTACCCCCGATCTACTGAACCAAAAACTCTAAAGACCCGGAGGCCTGTGATCTAACGTGTCCTCCAAGTGATCCTGACACACATTCAAGTTTATGAACCATTAGCCTAAGAAAAGGTACTTGCAAATCAGCAAAAAGGACAGAGTTCTTCTAGGTCCTATGGACTAGTCCTCAGACCACATCCATCCCACTGATCCCCGCCCTGGCTCTTGCTGAGGAAAGATGAGTGTTGGTAGTGCACAGAGGAGGGGAGCAAAGGGCCCAGAACCCGAGAAGGAAAGCAGGGACTACGGCTTCTTCTTTCTTTATTGGACGCTTTGTAGATGTCACGCAGGTCTAAAAGTTACACTGTTAAATAATTATTTAAAAAACGATCAGGACTCAGGCCCTGATCCAGAGCTCCAAACCAGAAGCAGAAAGGAATGGGGGTGGTGGGCTGGGGGGTATTCCTCCAACATCACCAAAACCCAGAAAACCAGGATCCTAAGCTCCTTCACAAGCCAACCAGGGTGTGGACCCTTGGGCTAACCCTTAGGTGCCTCTGGCTGCATCACCCAGGGTCAGGAACCAGCAACGGGCTGGCAGGAATAGCCAGCTGAGTCCAGACATGGACAAAAATAACTGGAAGGACAGGAAACGGACAGGTACTGTCCAGCTGTAGATAGGATCACAGAGTGCAGCTAAGGCAGGTGGGGACAGGGGAGGAGCTGGGGAGCAGTATTGCAGCAATGCAGGTGTGTGGCCCCAGGGGCCCGGCCCTGCCCGGCCAGGGCAGGGGCTCACACATTGTGGGTTCTCCTGGTAAGCTGGGGCTCCTCGCCCACCAGCTTGGACTTGAGGTGCTCCTTGTAGGCCAGGATATCTCCAGGCCACTTGGTGATTGTCTGCTTCTCACAGACCCAGATTTCTTGTGCTACCTAGAAAGCAAATCCTAGACTTAATAATCCTGGCCAGCACTCTCCCCATCCCCACCCAGAAGACCATTCCTGGGGAATTCCAGGAATAAAACTCCACAGCCTCCCCAAACCCCTTCACCAGCCTCATATCCAACTCAGAGGTGGTTTTGCTACCTCTACGTTCTCTGGGATGGCTTAACCCAAGGGTATTGTAACCAGCAGGTTTAAAGACTCCCCAGCCAGGACCTGCCGTCCTCCTGATTTCCAGTTCCCTAGCAGGGTCTAGATCTGTCTGAAGGCTTCACTCTCAGCTCCACCCCTTCTTTCCCAAAGCTTCAGAGAAATGACCAGCAGCTTTTCCACCAAAGACTGGTGGTAGCCCTCTGTCTAATCAAAATCCTCCTTAGTACAATTCCACTTCTAGGCTGAAGGACCTTGGGACAGTAGTATAAGCACCCTGTTCTCTACCCAACTCTCTCACTGATTCTGGCCAACAATATCAAGTAGGCTAATATCCCCAAATAGCTACTGAAGAAATGAAGTATTTCTGTTAAGGCTTTCTAAGTTTCCCAAAAAGCCCTAAGATCTGGTCTAAACCACCCGTCTATGCCCTGAACCCTTTCCCAAAACCAATAAAAATGCGTTAAGTGCCCCCTACATGTCACAACGATCTTCCGTTTCCTATATGCCCCTACTAGGCCTCCCACCCGAGCCAGGAACCTCACCTGCTGAATGAGTCTGAAATCGTGGCTGACCAGCATCATACCACCCTCAAACTCATTGATGGCATCAGCCAGGGCATCGATGGTCTCGATGTCCAGGTGATTGGTGGGCTCGTCCAAGAAGAGCATGTGGGGGTTCTGCCAGGCCAGCCAGGCCAGACACACTCGACACTTCTGCCCATCAGACAGGTTCCGGATGGGGCTCACCTGAATAGAACCACGGCATTTATTTAAGTTGGTGTTACCCCCTCCAAACAGCACAACTCACCTCTCCTCCCTCCCACTCCATTAATATTATTGCCATTTTATAAAAACCGGGGTCAGAAAGACCCAAGATTAGGCAGCAAGGTGGTGCCACAGCCAGCAGTCTGTCAAGCCTGGAAGGAGTGCATGGAAGCCTGGCTCTTGCCATTATGGCCATGCCTCTCACTCTCTCTCAGCACTTACATCTGAGTGACTCAGCCTGGGCCGGGTGGCTCAGCTGGTTGGAGCATTGTCCGTACCCCACAAGGTGGCAGGTTTGATCCCCGGTCGGGGTGGGTGCAGGAGACAGCCGATATCTGTTTCTCTCGCACAGCAATGTGTTTTTCTCTCTCTCTCTCTCTTTCTCCCTTTCTCTCTAAATAAATAGATCAATGAATCTGAATGATTCAGAGCAATCCAGTGGCCCCTCAGTCCAGACCTGAACCCAGGAACTTGTTTTCTAGGTCTGATCCCCTCGCCCTCAAGCGCAATGGCTCATCCTGCAGTCAGGGGCGGGGAATGTACTGGCATGCTGTCCTAGCCCCTCCCTCACAGAGACCTAAATGCTCTACTACAGCGATTTTCAGCCAGTGTGCCACAAGAATTTTTAAAACATGCAACACCTGACTCTTTAGTCAAAGGCACCAACCTCTTTTCTCTTAGATTGTCAAATAAAAACATGACAACAGCCAACACAATAGCCGTCCAGTGTGAATAAATCAAAACTATACTTGTTCTGTCAGATGGGCAAAAGCTATTTTCTGGCACGCTATAGAATTTTAGAAATTAGTTTATGTGTGCATGAGATGGAAAAGGCTGAAAACCACTCCCTACTACGTAACAACTTAGGGCAAAGGACAGGGAACGGGCTCTCTCACTCAGGGGCCAGGATCAGAGGAGGAGACTCTGGGATAGCATGCAGACCTGGGTGGCCAGGACAGTGTCTCCTGACCATTGAGCCAGTCTCCCAGTTCTCTGGGGCTCTTCCCCACACAACCCCTCCACTAACCTGCTGTTTCCCAGTGAGACCATACCGCCCAATGATCTTCCTCATTTCTTCCTTCTCCTTGATCTCTGGATAGCACTTCATCATGTACTCCAAAGGCGACAGGTCTAAGTCCAGCTGCTCTTGTAAATGCTACAGTAAAAACAGGACCCACCCAGGTGTGACTGGTGTCCAAGAACCCTGTTGGGTTACTTGCTGAGTAACTCACTACCTCTACCCAGGCTCCTGTTCAAGGAGAAGCAGGTAGGAGCTGACTTGGTCACATGCTGCCCAATTACCACCCCCCAGGGAGCTCCCCTACCTCCACCCCAGGCCTGTACCTGATGGTAACGCCCTATCTTGACATGAGAGTGTTTTCGGATCATCCCATCTGTGGGTAGTAGCTAGAAAAAAAAAGAGTAGTAAATGGAAAGACAAGCACACAAAAAGGAAACCTGGTCAGAAGCGGACACAGGCAACGCAGGGAAACAGCGTTATGTTCACAGTGAACACGACTCACACAACTTCCCACACAGAACCTACAGCGCCACCTCAGACCGCTCCTCTGGCCCCCAAGAGATACTCAGGCACATACACTGGAGCAGATGCTCTCCGCACATCCACGCAATGGTGACTAAACGTCTACTGTAGCATGCACTCTACTTTATGACAAAGGACTAGGACATAGGTACCTCACAATTTTTCTAAAATAAAAATGTGTCTCTAAATGCACAGAATAAACGCTCTGAGACACAGCATGTCCTCTCTCACACGCTTTCACCCTCTCCAGGAAGTCCCACCCCATTCTGGCACCATACCTCTCCAGTTAGTAGCTTCAGAAGAGTTGACTTCCCTGCTCCATTGGGCCCTACCAGAGCCACTCGTGTGTCAAGGTCGATACCAAATTCTAAATTGTTGTAGATGCAAGGCTGAGATGCATGGGTGGGTGACAGAGAGAGAGGGGTGGATATGAAGTCAGGGTACTGATCAATCAGGCCAGGAGATAAACCCCACCGAGTCCCCAGTCACCACCCCTGGAGGAGGTGGCAGCTCTCGTGACAGACTCCAGCCCACTAACCCCACCACAGGCCCAGCTGAGTACTCTTCCTGACAAATGATTACAAGGGGCCACTGAGTCCCTGGATGAGTCACCCTAGCTGCCACACCTGAAAATCCCCCACAGCCCAGGGGTTAGTTGTGCTCAGCACAGAAAAGGGGACTCTCCCAGCCAATTGAGGCTCACCTTGTAAAATGCACCCCAGCCTCCCAACCACACACGAGACTCACCCCATCTTTTGTATACTTGAAGCTCACATTCTGCACCATAATGACGGGTGGGGGGATCTTGCCACACGGTGGGAAATAAAATGACAGTGTCTAGGAAGAGGACACGGCATTTATCAGGTTAGGTCCTTTCTTAATCACCTCACTTTAGGCCACCTCACTCCACCCAATCGGACCCCACCTTGTCGCTCACGACCCTCTCTGTCAGTCCTGATGCCATCATTTTCTGTAGCGTCTTCTCCTTGCTCTGGGCCTGCCGGGCCAGCTTAGCACTGCCATGACCAAACCTAGCAATGTAGTTCTGAAAGAGACCAGAAAGAGGGCTTGGAGTATGGGCAGGTGGCAAACAACTCATCTTAAATGCAGGGTAAAAACTTATGTCACTTCCTGCTGACCTCCTCCAGCATCCCAAACTCTCCCGAAACCCGCATCCCACTCCGTGGAGTATGTGAACTCCGCTCTACCACCGCCCTACCTTCATGTGCGCGATCTGATCTTGCTCCCAGTGAAACCTCTTCATCTGGTTCTCCTCCAGCTCCAGCCGTGTCTTCACATACTGATCATAATTACCCTGCAGGGAAACATGCCAGTGCGAAGGCAACATGAGCCTTGGTTCTGGGTTCTCACCCAGGGTTTAGGGGGTGCAGGATGGCATGAGACTGGGCCCTGGCTACAAGACTGTGCGTAGGGAAAGACGAAGTACACTAAAAATGTGTATCCTGACTTGGAATGTGGGGTCTTTCAAATGGTGTGCCTGTTCGCTCAGCCAGAGCCAGGGCTCCAGATCAAATCCTCTCACTAGCCACAAAGACACCCACAGCATTGGGAGCAGCCATGAAAACCACTGTCATATGGACATCACGAAGCTCACAGCTTGCAAGGAGCAGCCCCCAACACTCCTTACCCCTAGAGGCTGAAACCCCCTGTGGTTGACAAGAACTACTCCCAGGAGGGAAGACATCAGACCAATCAGATTTAGGACCTGGCAAACCCTACACAATTGGACTGCCATGGTTTCTTTCTGCAAATCACTGGACACAACCTAAATACCCATCAAAACCGGTCTCACAAATAAGGTACAGGACAGCCACACAACAAACTACCATGCAGCCACTGAAATGAATGAGGCTGACTTATATATTCTCATGTGAAAAGCAGTCCAAGATATAGTTTTATTTTTATTTTTTTGTTAATCCTCACCCGAGGATCTTTTGCCATTGATTTTTAGAAACGGGGAGAGTGGAAACGGGGGGGAGAGAGAGAGAGAGAAACATCAATGTGAGATACACTGATCGGATGCCTACCCGACCCAGGTATGTGCCCTTGACCAAGAATCGAACTCGAGACCCTGCAGTCCATGAGCCGACGCTCTAACCAGTGAGCCAAACCAGCCAGGGCAAATATAGTAAATTTTAAAAGCAATCTACCGGAGAGAATGATTAGTAAGATCACAACTGTGATATGTATACAGGAGATACTCCAAAAATGCCTGCAAGTAAACAGGAAATTTCTGGAAGGCTATTTAAGAAACTATTAGTACTCCCGTGGCAAGTATAATTATGAATGATATGTTTCATTTGATATGTTTTTTGAAATACAGACTATGAAATGACACAAAAGTAGGCTGTTGAGATCCTGACGCCCATTCTTTGTGAAAGGAGGGTAAACATGCGGTCATGAAGCAGACTTAAACAGCCATTCAGGAAGGCAACAGGCAGCCAGGGTACCATGAAAAGTCAACCTCTTCGCCACGAGGCAGACATACACCATGTGCACAGGCTGCCAATCCACGGCTTATGGCCCGAAAGCAGTAATGCTGAGACTAAAATAAGACAGGCTGCAGAATTCCTTGTCCACATCTTTCTATAGCAATAAAGGCTATATATAAAATGGCCACTAAGACTGTTTTTTTTTGGTTTCTTGTTTTTAAAGGAGAACTCTGGTTAAGCACAGGTTTCTATGGAGAAGCTGAGGCCCACTCACCGTATAATACTTCAGTTTCTTGTTGTGCATGTGAATGATGTTGGTACAGACACCATTCAGGAAGTCCTGGGAATGGGAGACGAGGACCAGGATGCGCTTAAAACTGCAAAGACAAAGAACAAGTCAGGGAGGGGCTCGTAACCGGAAGACAGTCCACAAGTAAGCTGAGAGCCAGCCCCAGAAAACCTTCATCCTCTCATCCTTACACCCGAGCACTCGTTAGATTTACTGGCCAATCCCAGCTCTCAGCAAGCACCTAAGCCGCCAGTGCATGCTCTACCTTTGATGCCTTTCAAAGTATGGTGAGACTGTCTGAGTTTCCCGCACCTTCTCATTTTCCTCCATGTTCTAATTTTCAATAGAATGGAGCAAGGACGGTAGTAACAGCGATGGTAAAAAAAAAAAAAAGTGCCCTGTGCACAAACCCAGCCGTAAATGCATCTAAACTGTGGGTGAGTAGAACTGGAATAGGCACAGTCAAAACCACCATGCTCCTCTTTTGGAAAGAAGGTACCAATTCACTGCAGAGACCATGGAAAGCCGCCTTTTAGAGTTGGTACGACACCCCAGGTTATTCAGCTCTTTAGCCAGAGGGACCATTGCCACATCGGCTATTTCTCCTTTGTCACTACATCATGATCTTAGATGAGAGTTCCCCTTTCTATGATGTCTATAAATACAGTTAAAGAAATAGCCTTTAATAAAAATAAAAAACCACCCACACATTTTAGACTAAAGAACAAGCAAACACGAAGGCCAGCCCTAACAGTGCTTACCACTCTGTCACCGGGCCTTCACTGTGGCCTCACTTCAGTTCATTTGCTCACTGCTCTAGTATCAGTGGGGTTTCTGGTCATCCATTTCCTCTGGACTCTGCTCAACTGCCCCCTCAACACCTGCCCACTCCCAACCCCCAGCCCTGACTCCTTACGTCTTTAGTTCCTCTTCCAACCACACACAAGCATCGAGGTCCAGGTGGTTGGTGGGCTCGTCCAAGAGCAGCATGAAGGGCCGAATGAAGAGGGCTCTGAAGAACAGGAAAGGACAGAGCACCTCAGTCTAACGGGTGCTACACAGAAAGGGACTGCCTTGCCTGTTACCTGCAATTCTGGTCAGGCCTGGCTTGAGTCCTGAAATCAGTTCTGGGTTCTATACTTCAATGGAAAGGGAGAATTAGGAAGGAAATTAAAGGGCAGAGATTAAAGGGCAGAAAATGGGGTTGAGAAGCAGAGGGGTGATAATGCTTTGGAGATGAGGCTGTAAAAGTCCCTATGAATCTGCAAGTCTTTTACACTGAGGTTGGTAACCATCAGGAAGAAAAAAGGATACAGAGGAAATAAATCGCTATAGCAAAAAGTATTCAGGTTATACCTATCTGGCAAGGTAGCTGGACTCCAGCAAGGATTCCAGAGAATGTTCTTTTCTTAGATGGAATCCCAAGATAGGAGAAGCAAGGGGATAGCTGTGGTGCCCACATTTGTGGAACGTTTTAGAAATAAGATTTCTGGACACCAAACTCCAGCATTCCGCCCAGCCGATGTGGCTCAGTGGATTGAGCGTTGTCCCATGGACTGAGAGATTCTGATTCGGGCACATGCCCAGGTTGCAGGCTCGATCCCCAATAGGGGGCGTGCAGGAAGCAGCCGATTGATGTTTCTCTCTCACATCGATGTTTCTGTCTCTCCCTTCCTCTCTCTCTAAAAAAATCAACAAAAACGTATTTAAAAAACAAACAAACTCCAGCATTCTGACTGCATAGATCTGAAAGACAGACTAGGAAATCTGTATTTCTAAAAGCTCTCTAGGCACATGGAATCCCTGCACTCATGTTCGAAGGCACACACAGGCAGCCCTGCTGAGGCAGTGTATCAAGGCTCACCAATGCACCTGGCAGAGAACAATGGGCTAAGGAGCCACCTATTTAATTAACCAGGGACTTTCTGGGGGGATTGGTGGAGGAACAATGGTTATAAAACTTAAGAGATTAAGCAAAGGAAAATAAAACTCATAGACACAGACAACAGTATGGTGATTACCAGAGAGATAGGAGAGCGGGGGGAGGCAGAAGAGGATAAGAGGGTAATAAATAAATAAAATTAGAAGGAAAAAAAAAAGGAAACTCAAACCAGGTCCAGGTCACAAGAGGGTGAGAAAAACACGTATCTTAACAGCTGTCTAACATTCTCTCCTTACAGAGAAAAAATGAGAAATACTGAAGCACCAAAAAGGAGAGGAGCCCTGGCCAGTTTGGCTCAGCAGTTGGAGCGTCGGCCTGCGGACCAGAGAGTCCCGGGTTCGGTTCCCGCTAGGGGCACGTACAAAAAAAAAAAGGGGGGGGGGGGGAGTCAGGAAGAAAAAGACAGACCTATTCCACCATTTACCTAGGGCTGGTCCCAGGATTCCTAAACACTATGCCAGAAACCCAACAGTGACCACTTCAGTTAGGAGCCCACTCTAGCCCGCACATACCAACCCTCCACGCTGTCCATGTCTGCATCCTGTTTGGCACTTACTGACCACTGACCCATTCGAAACACCCTACTAGAGTGAGCTTTCAACGCTGAGAGAGAGGGGGAGCTACAGAGGGTAAAGGAGGAAAAGGGACTTACCTGGCAAGGGCAACCCTCATCCGCCAGCCTCCACTGAAGTCTTTTAGTTTCTTGCGCTGCATGGCAGGTGTGAAACCCAGTCCGTGCAAGATCCTCGAGGCCCTCATCTCCGCCTTGTCAGCATCCAGCTCCTCCAGACGCTCGTAGAGCTCCATGAGCTTCTCACACTCCGCTGTGGGTGGTGCACAGCCATGAGGCTTCCTGGGCCCTTCCTCGGAGGAAGCCGCCTATCCCCACCCCCCAGGCCTGGAGCCCTACCATCCTCATGAGCCAGCCGCTCAGCCTCCCTCTCCAGCATGGCCCGCTCTGTGTCGACTTCCATCACACACTGCAAGGGTGTCTTGTCACTAGGGGGCATCTCCCGAGTCAGATGGTAGATGTCGATGTGCTCAGGGATGGGCACTTCACGTTTCCCAATGGCAGAGAGCAGCATAGACTTTCCTGAGTAGGGCAGGCAAAGAATGGGAAGAGGACACTCAGCACGGTTTTGCCTGTCATTCCCCCACACCAGTGCCTCCGCTCCAGCCGGCCACAACCTCACCATTTTTTTTGAGTACCTTCCTTCCTTTCATTCACTCAAATCCCCAACCCCATTCTTAGGACACCGTTCCTCCAATTTCTTCCAATTCTTGTCTCACCCCTCCTGAGGATTCCGTTCATCTACAATGGCCTCACACCGCCACCCCACCCCTCCGGCCCACTTCTCCAGCACCTACTGTCTGTAACTACTCATGTACTGCTCTGTATTGCTAGCTTCTTTCCCCTGGGCATATCTGCCCTTCCACCCACACTGTAAACTTGCTTTGTACATAGCTGGTGCCAGGTAAATACTTGCTGAGTGAAGATGAGCCAAGGAGAGACACCTCCCACCATGCCTTCCAAGGGCCTCACCTATTCCATTTAAGCCAATGAGACCATAACGACGGCCTGAGTTTAATTCCAGTTTGGTGTCACTGAGCAGCTCTTGCCCATGAAAGGTGAGGGAGAGGTTGATAATGTGGACGTCAGTACTGTTGGGGTGAGAGGCAAGGACGCCAGTGACAGCTCGAGCAGCAGCTTTCTTCATCTCAAAGTCCTCTAGCTCCTTGGTCAGTAAATCCACTTCTGGGGACAGGAAAGAAAAGCAGTTTGGAAACAGACTAAGCTCTCAAACAAAAAGGCATACACCCTAGAATGTCTGGATAGCTCCACTGGTAGAGCATCAGACTTTTTCTTTTTTTTTTCTTTATTGATTTTAGAGAGAGAGGGAGAAAGAGATAGAAACATCGATGAGAGAGAACATCAACTGGCTGCCTCCTGTATGCCCCCCACTGGGGATTTGACCCAAACCCACACATGTGCCCTGACTGGGAATTGAACAGGAGACCTCTTGGTGCATGGGTCGACGCTCAACCACTGAGCCACCCCAGCCGGGCAGGCATCAGACTTTTAACCTGAGGGTCTGGGTTTCAAGGCCCTGTTCAAACATTTCATCCAGAAAGTGCCCCCAGAGCTGATGATAGTGCTTATCATGGTTCCTGAGGGCCTAGAGGGGACCCCAACTCTCTACTTTAGAGATCACAACTCAGCCTGCTTGTTCACTCCCACCATTCTTAACTTCTCCCTCCACTACTCTAGCTAGGAATAAAACTCCCCCAAGGCCTGATTTTAATGCTCCAGCTTTCTACCATAATTCTTATTTTGGAGACAATTCTTACCACTCGACTCTCTACTCTCAGTCATTTTTAACTCCCCTTTTTCTGAACTCCTATCTGCCTGTCATAACATGCATCAGTAATTCTCTCTTCTTCAAACATTTATTTAATATCTCTATCTGCAAAGCTAGACAAACACAATAGTATTATCCAAGACATGGTCTCTGCAAAGACCAAACAATTTAGATGGAAAAAACAAAAACAGAGGATAAAACATAAAAAGGTAACAGTATAAGATAGCACAGGGGTGTAGTAAATGGAAATACTGAGGTCATGTTTGATTGGGAAAGGCTTTGAGAAAAATGTCAAATGTAACTAGCACAAAAATTGTGGTATTAGAAAAGAACTGAGTGTGTAAAAGGACAGAACAGTGGTGACTATTCAAGGGATAACAATAGTGTGGATGGAGAAGGCCCATTTAGGGAGCCTTCAGAGGCAAGGAAGAAGGCTGGGAATAGGCTGCCAAGGGCCTGGAATATTCTTTATCACACACTGCCATGTTTCCCCACCTAGACAGTCAGTTATGAGAGGGCAGACTGTGTTATGGTACCTCAGTATGTAGCACAATGTCCAGCACTGGAGAAGTGCTCATTCAATATTTCCCCAACTATAAATTAACAGAAATGTATCTCTTTCCCAAGGAAAACCTGTAAAACAATTGATACGGTTCTTAATGGTATAGTCACTACCCCTGGGAGGACAAGGGTATAATGTGGCAAAGAGCCTGGCACACTGACCACCAAGCGTAGAAATGGAAACTGAGAGGGGGCAGGGAGCTGACCTCCTCCTCAGTCTAGCAGACAGAGCAACAGGGCGGCACAGCTCTCACATTAGCTTGCCACCCGGTATGTGAGAACCCTGTGTTGTTTCCTTGAACAGTAACAAGATGCCACAAGCTCCAACTCTATTGTCTTGGTTCACGAAAAGTTCTGTGGCACCAGATACGGCTGGGGCATGCCACGTCCATTAAGTTGTAGGAACCATTCAGGAACCCACCTCTCCCTCAATTCACCTGTGGTCTCTTGGCCATTGACCTCCTCATTTTTCTCCTCTGCCACCTGTGGTTCTGTGACAGCATCTCCGTTTTCTTCATGTCCCTTTCTGGGCCGTTGTCGGGCTTTGGCAGCTTCCTTCTTTTTAGCTGCCTTCTTCTTGGCCAGGTCGGAGGGCATGGTGACGAACCACAGGGATAGGTTACTGTTCTTTCAAGGAGCCTGAAGGAAGGCAAACACCCCAAAAGCCTAAACTTAGGGAGAGTGCCTGGGCCCTGCTCCATCCCTCCCGGGAATTTTTCCTATCGAGCCTCCGAAACCCAGCTCCGCCCCTGCCTGGTCGCTCCCAACTTTGTCAGAGTCTCTCAAGCTAATGCGGATGCTCGGCCGCTGTTCTCATCTTAACATCTCTTCCCTCGGGCTTCGTCCACCAATCCCCACGGCCTGCCTCACTCTGGAAACGCTCCTCCTTTCAAGGCTGCCAGATAGGGACCGGGTTCTGCCCCTCGGCAGAGGGCAGAGGTGCCGTCTCCGGTTACCCCGCAACTTGGCGCTCCGCGCTCCAGCCGCCCGCCTCGCTTTGCCGGGCTGCCTCCTCCCGTCCGCCTCGGGCCTCCTCTCCGGCGTCCGCCTCCACACCACCTAGCCGTCGGCCCCAGCTTCTTCCCGGGACGCACTCGTCCTCCCCCCACCCCGGTGAGTCCCCTCAGGGTCTCCTCGCACGCCACCCCCCCGAGCGGACCCCAACCCCCGCCCGTCAGCTTCTCCCCCTGGGCCTTTTCTTCTCCTTCGAAGACTCCTCCATCCATCCCGACCCCGTCCCTCCTCCCTCTTCTCATCCTCCTTCCCCCTCACTGGCCGGCACCCTCCCCCCAGCGCCCCTTCCCCCAACTCACTGGGCCTCGCCGCTCGGCCTCTGTCGCAACAGAGCTGCTCCTGGGGCTCCTCCGCGTGCGGCCGGCTCACCAGCCAATCACGGGCCCGCGCGGCTCTCGGCGCGCCGCCGCTCAGACTCCTGGGAAGTGTCGTTCTCCAGTCGCAGCCGCCGAGGCTGAGAACTCTCCTCGAGAACTACCGTGTATCCCAGGGGCCTCGCGGGCCCCTGACGTCATCATGATGCGCGAGGCCGGGGCTGGGGGGATTAGAGTCCTGGAGCCCTCTGCCTGCAGAAGCACTCCGGACGCTGGGAACTGCAATTCCCAGATTGCTCCTCGGATAAGTGGGCTGGGTCTTCCAGGCTTTACCCTACCTCTCGAAAAATTTGTTGAGTTTTGTGGAGATGCCGAGTTTATATAGAGCCTCCCTACAGGCTTAGGCAGCGGGGCGGGCGACTACACTTCCCAGGTTGCATCAGGCGGGAGTGGGTCGAAACAATGGGCAGAGAAGAGGAGGGAGGTGGAGGGAGAAGGAGGAAGAGAGAGGCGATGGTGGAGAACAGAAATAATTCCTGCATGAGAGAAAGGCGTCCTCGTTTCTTGAAACCGAGATTTAAGAGGCTAAACCAGTGTTAACCAAACTTTTAGAAGATGCTGATCGTTGTTCCTAAAGCTTGGCCGCTTAGCCTACCCACTCCAGAATTGTTAGGTTTCCAAAACCATTTAAAGTTTGATGGGAAGAACCCTGAAGTAAAAAACAAGACCCTTTTTCTGAGTGTACCTTTATCATCAGTTAGCCATGTGATCTTGCTCCTTATTTTTCGTTTGAGCCTCCCAGACTTCTCACTGCCTATGCTGTAAATCCCAAATTTGTAGCCTCAAATGCAAGGCAGGCTTTTTGTGATCCCTGTTAACTTTCACAAGCTCCTGACCATCAGTGACACAGCTGGAGGGAAGCAAAAGAAGCTGTCACTCCCCGTGAAGCTTTTAAAAAATGAACTCACTGCCTGGCCAGTAGTTAGAGCGTCTCCCGCTGCCGCCCCAACCGAAGGGCCTAAGGTTTGATTCCAGGTCATGGGCACATGCCTGGTTTGCAGGTTCAATCCCAGGCCCCTGTCAGGGTCGTGCAGGAATCAGCCAATCCGTGTGTCTCTCTCACATCAATGTTTCTCTACACCCCCCCCCCTCCACTTCCACTCTCTAAAAATCAATGGAAAAAATATCCTTGGGTGAGGATTAACAAAACACACACACACACACACAAACTCACTCATCCACCCACACAGAACTAGTTTTCATCCTCAAACTTGATGCAATAGAATCTAACTACTCATATTTCAGATAATCTATTTCATGCATTTGAAAGTAACTTCTTCTAGAATACCCTCCACCAATTAAGTGCCCACTGTATGTTAGAGCTAGATGCAAGAGTTGCAATGATGACAGGTCATTCCCTAACCTCAGGGAGCTCAAAATTAAGAAGGAACATGAGCCCTGGCCAGTTTGGCTCAGTGGTTAGAGCATCAGCCCAAGAACCACTGAGCCAAAGAGTTGAGGGTTCAATTCCCATCAAGAGCACATACCTTCGTTGAGGTTCAGTCCCTGGCCCTGGTCGGCCTCGTGTGGGACACAACCAACTGATGTGTCTCTCGCACATCAATATTTCTCTCTCTCAAGATAAATGAAAAAGTAGCATTGGGTGAGGATTTAAAAAAAAAAAAAAAAGCCCATGGCATTTAGGTGGTAAGTGCCTTAAAAGAAGTGACTTATACATGTGGCTGGAGTTCCTGGGTGAAGACCTCACTTGATATAGCATAACCAGGAGCATGAATTCTGGGAGCAAACTGCCTGCATTCAAACCCCACTGCTACCATTTACAGCGTGTGACCTTGGGCAAAATACATACTCTCCTCTATAAAATGGGAGTGATGATAGTACTTACATAATATGGTTGTTTGAAAGATCAGAGTTTAATTCTTGTTAATTGGCTAATTATTACTTAGCCAGAGTTCTGCTGGGCTACCTTCTTGCCTTTTCTGCTACTAGTAAAATCCTTGTCTAAGTACACACTAAATATTTATTTAATACATTTAACAAATAGTAAGCATCTATTCTGAGCAGAAGCATTGTTTTAGGTAAAGAATATAGACAGTAGTTGACTGCAAAACCATCCTTATGAAGCAGAGAAGTTATATATGGTGTGGATCACATAAAATCACTCTTCCAAGCACCTGTCTACAATATGCCTCCCTCTCTCAGCCTCATTAAAATGCATGGTTACAGGCAGGTTACAAGTTATGGAGAACTAACATTTATTATGCTCTTTTATTTATGCAATTCCATTTAATCTCCCCAGCAAACCCTGAGGTGGGTATTATTACCATTTACAGATTGGAAATAGGGCACAGAGCTATTAATAAAACAACACTGCTGGTAGGAGACAGTGGCAGGAGTTGAGGCTGGACTTTTCTGGTTCCAGAACTCCAGCTCTGTAAAATGGCTCAGGATAACAAGAGAAAGACTAGGACCAGTTACTTCTCTGAAGCCACCTAACTGCAGAGCAGCCAATCACATCCAGATTCCCCATGAATCCACAGTTGCTACCAGTCTTCCCTCAGCACAGCAAGAGTGACTTAGAAAACTTGTTGGCCACTTAGAAGTTCTGCTATTCCCACCCAGGGTTTAGATATCTTGCAGGGAACAGATCTGGGGATAAGGGGAGAAGAAATGGGGAAGTGGGAGGGAGAGAGAGAGAGAGAGGGGGGGGGTGGGTAGAGTAGAAGAAGGACTGGCTAAATATGAAAAATCACAGGTCTGTGCTGGAAGCCAGAACATTTGATCTGGACTTATTTAAATATGAAGAAACTGAGACCCAAGGAAGGAAATGTCTTACCCAGAGTTACTTAGAAACTTTATAAGTGAAAAAGGTCTGGAACTGTGCTGTTCAATGTGGTAATCTCTAGCCACATGTGGCTATGGAGCATCTGAAATGTTCCTAGTCTGAATCGAGGTAAACTGTAAGTGCCAAATATCTATCCAATGTCAAAGATTGCACGTGGGGGGGGGGGAATGTAAAATACTTCAATTTTTTATATTGATTACATGTTGAAATAATATTTTGGTATATTTACTACTATAATAAAATATATACCAGAAAAATTTTAATTACATATATGGCTCATATTTGTGGCTCACATTATATTTCTATTGGACAATGCTGACCTATTATCTTCCCCCCTCCAGGTGAGTGTCCCTACTCTGCTTCCTAAAGTCTCTTCTAACAAATCATTTACCACCTTTTATGTGCTGAGGGGAGATCAAGTTGTGGTCTGAGAGTAAGATCAAAACACAGCAAAGGATAACAGTGCTGATGAGTTCTATTTTATATACTTCCCAGAATGATGGTTCTTAACTCTACCAGCTCCAGTGTTCCCTTTTAATAGCAAACATTTTTTATGACACCCCCTTTACTGTTTTGAGATAAAGTTCATAGATGATATAACCTAACTACACACATAAATTTCAAAAAAGTATAGTGTCTTAATCCTAACAGAAGAAAGAAAATACTTTCTAATAAAATGATGTTATTTCAGTATGTTAGAAAACATAATTAGATGCTTTTATCTATATGTATGATCACCTTGAATATGACAGTACAAATGCAGACAGAACACCATGAGTGACATTCCTATCCATGATAGTAACTCAGTAAATTCCTGAACAAAGCAAAATACAGTCTTCTTCCTTTTGCATGATAATTAAATTCCTTGAAAACTCAGCACATAATACAACCCTGCAAAATTACTTCATCTTTATATATAGACCACAAGCTCAAGGATCAATGATTATGACTGTTTTCACTTACATGAATGATCAGTAGGACATTTGAAAGCCTCCCGGGACAGACCATTCTTTATGGTGTGATGCTAGCGTACAATGTGCAAGACATCTAACATTCTTCGCTCCTCCCCTCAAACACTTGGCAACAAACTTGCCCCTGCACACTTCCAAATAACCCCCTGGAGATGTGCCGTCCTAGCTGGGAACCGGCTGTGGTTGTCAGAAGGCCCTACCTGCCCCCAAGCCTCTCCTGGGCTGTTTTCCCCTCTCTCACCAGGCCTTAGCTGCCCTGGCCTTCCCAGTTCTTCTCTAAGCCAATCTCTTTCCTCTTTCTGGGCCTTCTGTGCTCTGCTTTTTACCTGGAAAACGCACATTTTGTTTGGGTAACTTACGGAAACTTTGAATTCTCAGCATTCCCAAATTCTCAGTCTAATTCTTCCTGTCGTGTTTTTCCACTGGACCGTACGTTTCTGCAACGGTACTTAATGACAGTTTGGGATGTCTACCTAAGTTTGTATTTTGCTAGTCAGTGTGAGTGTAACCTCTGTCTCAGTCAACTATCAGCTCCCCGAGGGCAGGGACCACGCCCACCTCGTCTAGTCCTGGTTTACTCAGTACCCATTACGACGGCCTGGACCTTGGTAGGCAAACAACAAACAGTTCTGACATAACTGAGTGGTTGATGGGGTTCAGAAGCCCATTGGGAGAAGTCTAGGAGGCTGAAGCGTGACCATTGAGGGGGAAGGTCTTTTTTTCCAGGGCCGATGGGAGTTGACATTGAAGATTTGTGGCACCTCCGGGTCCACTCGGATTAGCGTCTGTGGAATGCACGCTTGTTCTTGGGGGGCGGTGGCTGGCCGGGCAGACCACTGTCCCCTCCGGCTGGCACGCGGGGCAGAGAGGGGGCGGGACGACCATAGAGAGGGCGCCGCGGAGCGAGCGGCCGGATGCGGTCACCATAGAGACGGGGACTGACAGCGAGCGGAAGAGGAAGGAGTGGGCCGGGCTGTGAGGTGGCAGCGGCTGCAGCAGCGGAGCCGGCGCCTCGGCCGGGAACTGGGGTCTGTTCCTCCTTCCCCGCCCTTCCCCCCGCTAGGGGCGACAGGGGCGCCGCTCGGCGCCAGGAGCGGGTCCCACCCCACGCCCTCGCCCCCGCTCCCCGGGAAGGCGCTGCTCGCGTCGGTCACATCTTTATCCTCCGCCCCTGGCCCTGCTGCAGGGGCCTCCCCAGCGGGTCTCGGGGTGTCCCCTTGTCGCTCTTCGCCCGCAGGCGCAGGCAGGGCTGTTGCCCCCCGCGGAAGGGCCTGAGCGCGGGGTCTTTGCCCTCCTCTCCCAGTCCCGCCACCGGTACAAACGGAGCCGAGTCCCCCGCCCCTCGGCAGCTCCGTGACGCAGCCGGTTTTATTCCTGTTTTGAGACTAACGGCTAAAAGTCGCTTTGAGCCTTCTTTCCAGGACCAGGAGTGGTCTGTGATCGCTGAGAGAGAGAGCAGGGGCGCCGGGCCTGGCACGGCCGCAGCCAGCCGAGCCTCGGTCGGCCTTTCCCGGACCCCTGCGTTGCCTCCAGCTGCTTCTCGTCCTCTCCGTTTAGTGTGGTGTGGTTTGGATACCTGGAGTCCTGGCAAAACCAGACACCGAATCGCTCTGACACAGCCGGAGTTACTGTCATTTGCCTCCTGTCTCCTTTAAGAGGGAGGTGGGCAGCACCAGCCCTGCTCAGCATCAGGGATTGGGAGAAGCATGTCCTGCAAAATAGCTCCATCAGCTACCGTGTGCCTCTGAGCCTAGTCACCCTATCTGCCCACCTCATTTGTGTGGGCAGAACTCCTGTGTGCCATGCCAGTGGCTCTTGACCACCCCTGACTGGGAGGAGGGGTTGGTTACTCCAGCCCTGTGTTTCCTTAACATTCAAGGGTAGAGTGTAAAGAGGCCCTGAGCGCTTTCAGTAAATTGAGTAAGAAACGTGCCAGAGCCAGGCGCTCTTGGGAAAGGCCTATGGAGGCAGCAGCTCCAGTTGGGGCCCCTGATCTGACGAAGCATGTGCTTTTCCCCTAACCCCTTCTTTATCAGTTGCTGCTGGCTCTTGACTTAGTCTACAGATGTATGCAGTCCTTTTTGGGTTAGGTTTGGCAGGAGTGAGTTTTGTTTCCTCTCCTTTCTACTGGAAGACAGACCATAGCCATTAATGGGTGAAATTGATTCTAGTATTTATTACCATTTGGACTGAGGGTTAGAGCTGGCACTTTGACGACTGAAGACCAGGCAGACAGGATTGTGAAGACAGGACAGTCCAGCTTACTGGGGATGCTGGGCCTGGAAGCAAGCACGCCTTGCTTGGTTGCTGACCTCACTGACCCCAGGTTCCCAGGTTAAAACTGCATGCCTACTACTGGCCTGGCACCCATCAAGCCACTCACTGATCCTCGAGGCTGTGCCCTCTGGGGCATGCGCACAGCAGGGCCTACCACCATGCGACTGAGCTCTCTGTTGGCTCTGCTGCGACCAGCACTGCCCCTGATCCTGGGGCTGTCTCTGGGATGCAGCCTGAGCCTCTTGCGGGTTTCCTGGATCCAGGGTGAGGGAGAAGATCCCTGTGTAGAGGCTGTGGGGGAACCAGGAGGACCACAGAATCCTGACTCAAAAATTTGGCTCGAACAAAGTGATGAAGAGTTCAAACCCCGGATTGTCCCCTACTACAGAGATCCCAACAAGCCTTACAAGAAGGTGCTCAGGTGAGCGCTGCATGTGTGCTTACTCCCCTGACGGCAGCCTAGGGGCTGCTCTGAGCACTTGCCTCTGCCTTCACTGCTAATCCATGTCGGGCTCCTTGGAGCAAGTCTTACCATCATGCTTTGTTCCCTATTTTTCCCCTCTTCCTCCGTCTGAGAAAGTCTCACCAATTGGTTTTACATTAGTGTTGGGTGTTGTTAAATAGGGCAGGAATTGCCATTGTCAGCTGTTCAGAGGACGCTTACTCCAGGAGTTAACTAATGTTGATGAGGGGGGTCTCTTGCTTCTCGTCTCACCTCCAACTCACTCATTCCTAGGGGAAGTATATGCTGGACAAGCTGGGTTCCTAGAGATGAGGGAGTTGATGCTTGACATGCTGGTCTCTCCACAGGACTCGGTACATCCAGACAGAGCTGGGCTCTCGGGAACGGTTGCTGGTGGCTGTCCTGACTTCCCGGGCCACACTGTCCACTTTGGCTGTGGCTGTGAACCGCACAGTGGCCCACCACTTCCCTCGGTTACTCTACTTCACTGGACAGCGAGGGGCCCGGGCTCCGGCAGGGATGCAGGTGGTATCTCATGGGGACGAGCGACCGGCCTGGCTCATGTCAGAGACCCTGCGCTACCTTCACACACACTTTGGGGCCGACTACGACTGGTTCTTCATCATGCAGGATGACACCTATGTGCAGGCCCCCCGCCTGGCAGCCCTTGCTGGCCACCTCAGCATCAACCAAGACCTATACTTGGGCCGAGCGGAGGAGTTCATTGGCGCCGGCGAGCAGGCCCGGTATTGCCACGGGGGCTTTGGCTACCTGTTATCACGGAGTCTCCTGCTTCGCTTGCGGCCACATCTGGATGGCTGCCGAGGAGACATTCTCAGTGCCCGTCCTGACGAGTGGCTTGGCCGCTGCCTCATCGACTCTTTGGGTATCGGCTGTGTCTCGCAGCACCAGGTGACAGCCCTTTCAAGTCAGTCCTGGCCCCTGGCAACTTAGTAGTGACTGAGGAATTGGTCTCCAGGCTGGGTGCTGCCGGCTCCTGCCTAGCAGCACGTCGGGGCCACTGGTTTGCCCTTCACAGACACTGAGTGCCCCTCTGCCTCCCTTGCTCATCTTGGGCAGTCTTAGACCCCAGGGGCTGTCAAAAGTGGCATCGTGTCAGGGACCCTGTGAGCAAGATAGAAAGGTGCCCCTGTTCATCCATCCTCCATCCATCTTCCCCCACCCTCCATCCCCTGCCCTGACACACACAGCCATGAAGGATCTGGGAATGTTCTAGAGATGTTCACTTTCCTGGAGAGGTGAGGTAATCCCTGTTCTAGCCCCAAGAGCTGCCGTGTCTGTGGGACTGGAGAAGAGGGAACGAAGCCAGCATCTTAGGAGTATTTGTTGGCTCGTGGTATTCATTCCCCGGAGAAACAGTGGGGTTCTCTGGGGAAGAGGGTGCCCTTAGTTGCCTACTGAACATTCTTTTTTCCAAAATCCAGCGGTGAGAGTAAGGCCAAGGTTAAGGGGATGCTGGACCGAGCTCCCGCTCCCTCCATCCTTCTGCAGCAGCAGCTGTCATTGGGGTGAATGCTGGGTGGGGTCAGGGCTGGTTGGGACGGGCAGCCCTCTGTGTGTGGCATTGATCGGTCTGATTGGTCTCTCTAGGGGCAGCAGTATCGCTCATTTGAACTGGCCAAAAATAGAGACCCCGAGAAGGAGGGGAGCTCAGCTTTCCTGAGTGCCTTTGCAGTGCACCCCGTCTCCGAGGGGACCCTCATGTACCGGCTCCACAAGCGCTTCAGCACTCTGGAGCTGGAGCGGACATACAGCGAGATAGAGCAGCTGCAGGTGAGCCGGGCCCGGCCGGAGAGAGTGGGCAGCTGAGGGGAGGCTGGTGGGATAGAAAGAGGCTGACCGTACCTAAATTTAAAGCAGCTCCAGAGAGAAGGGGCTCTTGGGTCCAGGTCAATCATCGACAAGCTCCTGGAAAGACTTGGATGCAGTTAGAAGGGTTTGCAGGTGAACTGTGCGGATCAGGGCTCGGTACAGTGCTTGGGATTGTTTTAGCTCCTCTCCAATAGCGCCTCTCCGCCGAGGAGGCAACAACTCAGAAGTCCCCTAACTTCTAGCACTGTCCTTAAAAAACCCCAAGGGTAGAAGAATATTCTAGTTGATTGTGAGTTGTCAGAGGGGAGTACAGGTGAACAGGAAGGTCCTGTTCTCAGGAGAATGGGAGTACTTTGGGTTGGGGAGGGGGAGGCTGCAGAGCTTTGTATTTCAGGATGCTTTAACGTCACCTGCCAAAGCACATTTCCCCCCAGGCCTCCTCACTGTACTTGTGTATGGGGGTATGATTCATATGCCTACTTTGTTGACAGACAAAGAATGTATGGTACAGGGAATTAGCTAAGGGGCACCCCACTAAGTGTCAGGACAGAGCTCAGAGCCCAGGACAGGTCAGGTCCTGAGGACTACCAGTCAGGTACTAACTGTGTGTCCCTCCCACCCTAGGCTCAGATCCGGAACCTGACAGCCCTCACTCCTGAGGGGGAGGCAGGGTTGAGCTGGCCCGTGGGGCTCCCGGCCCCATTCACACCACGCTCTCGGTTTGAGGTGCTGGGCTGGGACTACTTCACAGAGCAGCACACCTTCTCCTGTGCAGATGGGGCACCCAAGTGCCCACTGCAAGGGGCTAGCCGGGCGGATGTGGGTGATGCCGTGGAGACAGCTCTGGAGCAGCTGAATCGGCGCTATCAGCCCCGGCTGCGCTTCCAGAAGCAGCGGCTGCTCAATGGCTACCGGCGCTTCGACCCCGCGCGGGGCATGGAGTACACGCTGGACCTGCTGCTGGAAGCCGTGACGCAGCGTGGGCACCGCCGAGCCCTGGCCCGCAGGGTCAGCCTGCTGCGGCCACTGAGTCGAGTGGAAATCCTGCCTATGCCCTATGTCACCGAGGCCACCCGTGTGCAGCTGGTGCTGCCACTCCTAGTGGCTGAAGCTGCTGTGGCCCCTGCTTTCCTCGAGGCCTTTGCGGCCAGCGTTCTGGAGCCACGAGAGCACGCGTTACTCACCCTCTTGCTGGTCTATGGGCCACGGGAAGGTGGCCGAGGGGCCCTGGACCCGTTTCTTGGGGTGAAGGCTGCAGCGGCCGAGTTGGAGCGACGGTACCCTGGGACGAGGCTAGCCTGGCTTGCAGTGCGGGCAGAGGCCCCTTCCCAGGTGCGGCTCATGGACGTGGTCTCTAAGAAGCACCCGGTGGACACGCTTTTCTTCCTCACCACTGTGTGGACCCGGCCTGGGCCAGAAGTGCTCAACCGCTGCCGCATGAATGCCATCTCCGGCTGGCAGGCCTTCTTCCCTGTCCATTTCCAGGAGTTCCACCCCGCCCTGGCACCACAGAGGTCTCCCCCAGGGCCCCCAGGGTCTGGCCCTGATCCCCCGTCCCCTCCGGGAGCTGACCCTGCCCGTGGGGCTCCCGGAGGAGGCCGGTTTGATCGCCAGGCTTCTGCGGAGGGCTGCTTCTACAATGCCGACTACCTGGCGGCCCGCGCACGGCTGGCTGCTGAACTGGCAGGCCAGGAAGAGGAGGAAGCCCTGGAGGGGCTGGAGGTGATGGATGTGTTCCTCCGGTTCTCAGGGCTCCACCTCTTCCGGGCCGTGGAGCCAGGGCTGGTGCAAAAGTTCTCCCTGCGGGACTGCAGCCCTCGGCTCAGCGAGGAACTCTACCACCGCTGCCGCCTGAGCAACCTGGAGGGGCTGGCGGGCCGCGCCCAGCTCGCCATGGCCCTGTTTGAGCAGGAACAGGGCAACAGCACCTAGCGCCAGGCCCGCCGTGGGTGTTTCCCTTTCCGCCTCAGCCCCAGGAGGGCCAGGCAAGATGGATGGACAGATGGAGAGCTTGTGGCTGTATTTTTTTAATAAGAAAATGTGATTAAAAGCATCTTCTGCCAAAGTGTTTTTAGGTCTAGGGAAACAGAGTCAGGAGAAGAACTGAGGGAGGGGCAGGGGAATTTTCCCAGAGGGACCCACTGCCTCCCCCTTCCTCCTCTCTCCCAGTTGCCAATGACCACACAGCTGCTATCAGATGAATGACCTTTAATCCAGTTCCCCGCCTCACCTAAAGGCAGGCAGGCAGGCGGCAGAGGGGTGATGGCAGAGCCCTGGGGGCAGGGCGGCGGTGCTCATCGCGGGCTCCTAGGTGTTGCGCACCACCAGCGACTGCTCCAGCTCCTGCCTGCGCTGCTGGATCTTTAGAGAAATCAGAGCAGGAGCAGGGTTACCGTGTTGCTGGTGAGTGACAGGTATTGCTGGTGAGTGACAGGAAGACCCCAACCACCCGCCGCCCGCCCTGGAAGAGCCTCTGGGAGCAGGGAGGGCCCCCAGGAGGTGAGGGGCACGGTGGAGTGGCACGGGCGCTGACGAGGCCGAGCAGGGAGGTTTCTCAGAGTGAGGAGGGGGCCCTGAGGTGCCTGGGCCCCTTCACACCTTGCAGTAGAAGTAGCGGCTGACGGCTTCCTGGGACCAGGGCTGGTGGTAGAACTCAGCCCGGCGCTCCTCCTCGGGGTTGCCTGCCACGTCTGTCATCACCTGGGGGGAGCAGTGGGGTCAGCCCTGAGCCGGGACCCCTCCAGCCCCAGTGTGCAACCTTTACTGTCTTCCCAATATGCTTGTCTTCCATCCAGTGCTCCCCGAGTCCCCTTCACCTTGAGGTCCCGGCTCTGGGAGCAGAGCAGGTCTTGGATGTAGCCTTTGGGGTCTCTGGAGAAGCTTAGCATGAAGTCCCTCTGGATCTTGAGCTGGTTTATGGACTCAATCGTCTCGTGGATCTACAGGTAGAAAGGCAGACACTTTCACCCGGCTGTGGTGATGTGGGAGAAGAAGGGAAGGAGGAGGGAGGCGAGTGGGGGAGGGACTGCTGCTGTGCCTCTGAAGGGCAGTGCCTCTGCAGTCCCAGGGAAGGGGGGACCTATATCCTTCACCTCTCCACAGGCCCATGCTCGTGTCTGTTCTGTCTGTACTTTGTCATTTCTGGGTTAACGTCCCACTGCAGCTCTGGGCTCTGGCCCCACCTTACTGTCCAGAGCGCTGATCTCCTGCTGGTTGGCCGTGGACAGGAGGAAGCTGCTCATCTGCCCCTTCAGCGGCTCCTCCACCTCCACGTCAATGTCATAGCACGCCGTCTTCTTCTGGTCCGACGGGTCCACGCTGCCAGGAAGTCCAGCCCTTGGTGTTCACCTGCCCCCACAGAGGCCACGGGCCCCGGGGACAGATGCAGTGGAGAGGGAGGGCGCTTGGGGATGGGAGGGACCGGGAGGGCAGGAGGAAATGATTCCTTGGTCTGAGGAGCGAGCCAGGGCCTCACCTGATGACGTGGTTGATGACAATTGGGTCAGGGGGCAACAGCAGAGCTGTGAGGCGTTGGGGAATCTCAGAAAACTTCAGCCGGGGACAATCAAAAATCTGAAGTAGGAGGGAGAGGTCGCTCTTTGTGCTTGAAAAGAGCATGACTACAGTTCTAGACCCTTCCATCCTGGAAAGGCCTCACGAAGCCAGGAGCAAGTCTGATCCCGCAGTTCATGGGGCTGGGACCAGGCGGCCAGCAGACCCTGGGTCGGCAGCCTAGGTACAAATCCTGCTCCCACCACTTACTATGCAGCCTGTGCAAGTTACTTAATGACTCAGCCCTCAGTTTCTTCATCTCTAGAATGGGGATAATGATAGCCCCCCTCTCCCAGGGTTGCGGTGAGAATTTCGTGAATCAGTACACATCAGGTGCTTAGAACATGGCACGTGGTACGTGCTCAATAAACATAAACTGTTTTTTTTACTCCTAAGGTTTATCTGCTGTATTTATTTAAAATGTATTGATAATCATCTCAGTAGAATTTTTGTCAGGTCCCTTTCATAGCAATTTGATTTTCCTAACTGCTCAATGGGTTAGATGGGACGGATAAGGAAAAACGTTCAAAATGGCTAACTCACGTGGAGTCAGTCCCTAGGACTAGAACCCGGGGATCCAACTCCAAGTGCCAAGAATATTCCATTCACGAGAGCTTTGTAGGGTTCCAGATCTCCCTGACCTGCGACGGCTAACATGCAGCACAGAGCTATGCCGTGGCAGAGCCTGGACTGGGACCCTGCTCCCTGGCCCTCAGACAGCGGCTCGAGTTTCTAATACCTGAGACTAGAAGGTGGGGGTGCTGTTACCTTGGTAGAGGCACTTCCCCTACCAGTGACTGCCTGCTCCCCACATCCCTGGGTTCAGGGTACCTGCTGGAAATACTTGTCCCCATTGATGTATTCCTTGTCGTGTGAGTCCTGCAACCTGTTGGTCTTCACGTACTGCCACAGGGCCTGGACGATGGCTGAGCGGCTCTGTGTGTGCAACCCCAACAGCCGGGCCAGGCGGGGGTCCAGTTTGAACTGGGGAGGCTGGGAAAAGGCGATCACAAACATTAGGGAGTGGAAAGAGCTCAGGGCCAGGCAGCTTGGGACTGGGGGGCGAGGGGGGACATGGTGATTGGCCTCCTTGGAAAGGTGCTTCTGGAGAAGGGGTTAGTGAGGAAGATGAGTCTCTCGGGATTCGTACCTTGTAGGCCTCAGCCCACCCTGTCTAAGAGAAAGGGCACAGGAGCCGAGGGCCTTGTGGTCTGCAGGGGTGGGGACTGTCACGGACCTGGTAGTCTAGCATGAGGAGCAGCGTGCAACGCACACTCAGGTCCCCCGGCCTCTTCACCTGGAACCCATCTGTCTCCTGGGTGGTGGGCGTCCGGTGCCACTGTCCAGGGGAGAAGGAGCTGGGTCACATCATGAGCCCATCTGGGCTGGTGTGGCCTGGGGCTCTAGGGTGGTCCCTGATGCAGGACTTGGGCCTGAGGAAAGGTGGCAATTCCAGGCCAAGTGGGGTCTGGGTCTTACCTCAACTAGGTGGTTGTCAGGGCCATAAAGGTCTTTGTCCAGCTCAATGACCAAACTCTTGAAGAAGGAAGAGAACTTTCGCTTCTGCTTGCTGGGCTGTGAGAGAAGAACAGGGACCGTGGGGGCAGAACAGGGACCGTGGGGGCAGAACGAGTTGGGAGGGGGTGGGGCTGGTTGGGTAGGGTAGCATGGTTAGAAGCAGGCTTCTGCACCCCAGATGTCTCTCTAGGCCACCCACCCTCAGTGCAAACTTCTAGTTCTGTCCTCAGCCCAGCCCCATACCCACCCCAGGACACCTGGAGAGACCTGGGCCAGGACGTACGTCATCCAGGAGCTTCCCCTCCACTCGCAGCTCCCAGGAGGCGATGCTGCCGTCAGAATCCTCAGCATCGGGCTTCGCAGGGTTAAAAGTATTGGATATATAAAGACGCAGCTTCCGCTTTTGCTGTAGAAATAAAGTGTGTCCCACAGAGCCAACACTGTGTGCCCACCCCCAGGGCACACCCGCTGCTACATTCTGGGAACGGGACGGAGAGCCTTCTTCCCACCCCCAAACCGAGGCACCTTCATCGGCCTCTTCAGAGCCTCCTGGATGTCCACCCGCTTCCGCATGATGGTTTGATCCAGTTTCCTCTCAAACGCCAGGAGGTCCATGTACGCCTGGGACTCGGGGACCAGCTCCCGGATCTGGAAGAGGAGGAGCAAGGCAGGGAACCAGGAGCCAGTCTTGTAGGTGGAATGTATGCATGTCATGTGATCCCAGGGTACACAGAGATGGAGGGGAGCTGGCCAGCTCTGGGACTTTGAGAGTGAAAATGGGACCTTTCCCCAGGACTCCCTATCCAGCAGTAGGGGCCTCATGTGTAGGTATAAAAATTGCTTCTCCCTCTAGGGAGACCCATGCATCTCATCACTAAGGGAGGCCAGAGCCACCATGGAGCCCAACAAACTCTAGGGCTTCACCTCCTCCTCTTGTCCTTTCCTTTGTCACACTGCCTCTGGGCTTTCCTTGGGTACCTGCAAAGTGGTTAGGGCCTTGGGGTCCCTGAGACAGTTAGGGGATGCGGTTGCTTGCCTCTGCCCTGGCACCTCACTCAGTCACTCCAACTGATATCTCAGCCATGCTACCCCCCTACCCAGCTGGGTATGTCCTCAGACCACTGGAATTCAGTCCACTGCACCCCAGGCCCAGGATGCAACCCCTTTTGGTTCTGTTCCTTCCCTCTGCCCCACCCCCTCCCTCTGGCCTGGGGAGTCTCACTTCTTAATTAGCTTTTTAAACAAAAAGTAAAAGTGACTCTGACCTCTGAAGCTCTGCTCCTAGCGGGGAGGGGAGACAAACGAGGTGGGGGTGGGGGGAGAGGAGGTGGAGCAGCAAGGGGTGGGGGTGGGCTGGGGGCTGCTGTGAAAGGCACTCACCCTTTGAGGGAGGATTTTGTCAGCCATCTTCCTCCTCTTGGCACTGTACATTTTTTAAAGAAAAAACCAGGTTACCATGGCGACAGATCTGGGAGTAACGAGGCCACCTGCTAAATTATCCCGACATCTCCGCCCGCCTGGCTGGGGTTCCCACAGCCCGCTCCTCTGCCTGCCCAAGGGGCTATGACAGTGGTGTGTGACATCAGTGCTCTGTCCTCTCTCAGGGAGCAGAGGTGACTCTGTCCTTTCTCTGGCCTGGGAGTCCCCTTCTGCCCCACCACATCTGCAGGGCAGACTAATGTAGACTTAGGAGGGGCTGAGGTGGGGGAGCTGCAGAAGTGTTTGGGGGAAAGCTGGGAAGGAGAGAGGAGAGGGAGGTCTGCTCCTGAGGACTTCCCTGTGCTGCTAAGCTGGGGTGCACGGTCCAAGGGAGGGGAGCCGACCCCTTGACCACAAACCCCTGGAGCAGGAGGTGATGGCGTAAAGCTGGTGATGATTGCATCCCTCCACCCTGGGCTTGGAAGGAGAAGCTGACAGGCAGAGGGTGCTTGTGCCCTTGGACCCCTGCCAACAGGGTTCAGGGACACACCCATAGGGACCCAGAGAGAGTGTGTGGGGACATTCTCCTGCGGGACTTGACTTCAAGCTGGAATTGGACTCTTCTTAACCCGCTGGCTGTTTCTGATTCCCTAAAGCACCCCAGAAAATCCTTGGTGAGTTGAGATTAGAGCCTAGCCTAAAGGATGGCTCTATACTGCCCCCATGTGGTGTTCTCAACCACTGCCCCTCCCTGTCTAAAAATCTATTCTAATGATAGACAAGTAGCTATCATTAAAGGTCTGAGTTGTTTTGAACACATTATCTATGTGAAACTCTCCATTTATACAAAATAAATCAGGAACTTTGGTAACTGTATAACAGGACGGTTCACTTTGCAAAAGATTTTATCCTAGGATTCCTATAAACAAAATTTTCCTTGATGTGTAAAAAAATATTTAATAATGAGATAAAATCCACATTACATATTGTATAGGACTCCGTCTGGTGAGCAAAGGGAAGCATATGTGTTTGGCTAAATTGTGAAACCCAAAGGGGCATTTCTCTTGCCAGGCACCAGCAGTGGCACTGGGGGGGCTTTGGAGGTGTCACCAGCTGGCTCCAACAAGGAAATGGGCTGGCCCCTGGTGGCTTGGGGGTAGGTCTGGTCCAGAGGACACGTTATGACGGCTCTTCAACCTTTGAGTGCCTAAGAGCAAGACTGGGCTGAAGACCTCCCCACCCCCAACAGGGCAAATTCCCAATCCCCCCACCCCCCTTCAGATTTCCAAGATCTGGAGTGGTGCTTTTAAACAGCCACGCCAGGGCATTCTGGGGAAGGTGCGCCGGACAACCACACTTTGAGAAACACAGTCCCAAAGCTCTGCTCTCAGTCCTTCTGCCAGCACCCCACCCCCCACCCCAAAGACCGAAGCATCACCTAGAACCTGGGAACAAGGGGTGGAGAGAGGGATGGAGCAGGTGATAAGGAGAAGGGCGCGACGGCCGCAGCTTGTCTACGGTGGGCACACAAAGGAACCAGAGCAGTGCCCCCTCAGTCCACCTCTCCAGAGGGCATCCCTCCCAGGACGACTCATTCCCTGCTGGTCATTCCTCTTCCTCCCTGCCAATCCCGCTCCATGCCCACCCCGTCCCGGCGGCCCGCCCCCTCCGCGCTGGGCCCCACTCACCTGCGGCTCCGCGCGGGGGCGGTGGGCACCGGCTGGCCCTGGCTCTGGGCCTGGCTCTGGCCGGGCGGGGGCGCTGCTCGCTTGCGGGCGGGCTCCATGCCCGCGGGGGCCAGGCCGGGTCGCACGGCGGGGCTGCCCATGTACGGGGAGCCCGGGGGGCCCATGGGCGCCCCCTGGTGGGGCATCCGGGCTCCAGACGGCATCCCGGGGCGCTGGGTTGGGGGTGGTGGCGGGGGTGAAGCAGAAACAGGCGCCCGCCGGTCAGACCAGGGCCCGGCTCAGGCGTGGTGAGCCGCGTCTCCCCCACCCTAAACCCGGGGCCGGTGACCCTGATGCAGCCGGCGTGAACGAGGGTGGGAGGGGCAGGGGCGCCGGAACCGCGCGGCTTTGGCGGAGGGGGCTTTGCGTCTCGCTGCAGGAAGCTAACTGAAGCCAGGCAACTGCACAGGGCATTGCCAGCTTCGGATTTGCGGAAGGTACCGCGAAAATGAATATTAATGGCGCCTTTCAACCTTTTCAAAGGATGTGCACATCCACATGCTCCTCTGAAAGACAGACAGAGGGTCCTTCCATCCCCACTTGACAGATGAGGCAACCGTGGCTCAAGGAGAAAAGCGACCTAGCCAAGGTCACGCAGCTCCTCCTGGCAAAGGCAGCACCGAGTGGCCGGTTCCTGCTTCACCTAGGTTAGGGCCTGAGCTCCCTGCTGGGACTCCTGCAGGCCCCTCTACCCATTCATTCCCTGCTTCCTGGAGTGCCTTGCACTCGCCCCCTCCCTCAATCTCTACCCACTCTTCTCTCTGGGCCCCTGTTTTTGACCACTCAGCTCCAACCCCTACCCCCTTCAGCTAATTCCAAGCTTCCACACCTAGGGGCTTCTCTGACTCAGCCCACCCCCATGATTTATTCCCAAGGTGAAGGCTGGAAGCAACTGGAGAGGCTGAGGTCAAACCCCACCAGGATTCTGTGAGTGGGAGGATGGGGGAGCCGGCTGGAGGTGGCCTGTCCAGAGGGCTTGGGTAGGTCAAACGCAGCACATTTCCTCTTACATCCATCTCTGCCTTCCGGTCAGCCTGAATCACCAGAGATGGTCTCATCATATAGATCTTCTCTACTTCCCACCCCACCCCAATGAGGTCACAAGTCAGAGTTCAAAGGGAGCTATGGAGAGGAGATGAAGCAGATGTATTCCCTTGACACTACCCAGGTGCTCAGACTGGATGTAGATGAGATGCAAATACACTGAGTGAAGTGTTCCACAGACTTTTTAAACCTCACTTGTCCAGATTCCGGAAGAGGGACTGGGGAGGGCCAGAGGAGGTGGGTGGGATGGGGACTGGGACTGGGAGAGCAGGAAGAAGATTAGGGAGCAAGTGATGCAGCCCCAGTGTCCTGTTACCGTTTAAATACCACTTTACCCCGAGGAGTGCAGCTGCCCCCAGGCACAAGGAGGAACCCTGATCCTAAGCTTGGCGAATCCCTTCTAACTGCCAACTCTCCCTCTAGCCTGGCACTATGTCTAACCCTAACCCCCAGCCAACCAGCTGTCTCTGTCCATCTCTCTCACAGTGAAACCTGCCTGTCCATGTGTCTGCCTCCCCCACCCACCTGACCCTGTCACTCACACCTCCAGAGTGATGGCCCAGAATGGAGCCTAGGCCAGCCATTCCCCACCAGCACAGATGGCGCACTGGGAGTGGGGCAGTGGGGCTCAAAGCCACTCAAGCACTGAAGCTCTAAGTTGACCAAATAAAAAAATCCACAAGTGTAACCTTTCTCGCCCCCTAGATGGGCTTTTTTAAAGGGACTCCCCCAAGCAGCAAGGTTGGGGCTGATAACTCAGCTGACCAACACAAACACCCCTGGGAAGTTATCCCAGAGATTCAGGCTGGAGGACAGGCTACCCCAAGGAAACCCATTTTCCTTATCAGCTGCTCTCCCATTTATCAAGGTCAGGAATACTCGCTGATCTGCTGAAGAGGCCCCAGAGAGCTGTGGCAGCCACCATGGCCACCGCCTTTAAGGGCCAAGATTCTAGGGACTCTGGCCTCCCCCACTGAGATCATGCCTTCCTTGGGGTCAGAACCAAATTTGGCCATAGTGAACCTGACTGCTTCCTCTATACCCGGCTCCAACCCCAGCACCCATCCCAAGTTCTGGAGCCCCTGCCTCTCCCATCCAACTGCCCTCCACACTCCTCCCAACCTGGCCCCTGCTGCCTCAGCTTGAGGCTCCCATACCCTCAGGTGGCCCTGGGCTCCCTCAGGCTCTCTGTGTGCCTCCCAAGCCTGCTCTTGGCAGGACAGTGCTGCCTGCCCCTTTGGTCTCTAGGCCTCACTCCCTGACTCCAGCCCTTCCTTCACACCTTTGAGGCATTAAGGACATCAGCTTTTGGTGGCTGAGTCTGCCAAGGGGATCCTTAATTTGGGGTCTGTCCCTGGAGAGGGCCTCTTTCTGACCCTGATGGCTCAGGCCATCAGCAAAGCCCCCAAGCCCTCCTGATGGGATGCAGAGACTGCTCAGCCAGAGAGCTTCCTAATCACAGTGCCTCCAGGGGTCACCTGCTCCTTGCTCCCGAGATACAGTCAGAGAGACACTCTCCTAACTGATGAAAAGACAGCCCAGCCCATGCCATGTCCCCCACCCCCACCCCCAGGGCAAGGGTAATACCTGGGCCCACAGGGGAAAGAACAGAAGAAAACATGTCTGGTACAGAGGGGACCCCCCACTTGGGGGGGACAGTCCCCAAGTCCCACCCCCAGCCCCTGACAAGAACCCATGCAAACGCCTCCCTTCCCGCCCGGGAATCCATCCCCGGCCGGCCGCCTGACGACGTGTTCGGGTGCCAGGGCGCCAGCACGGTCGCGGGGCTGGGCCGCGGGCCGTGGCGCCCCCTCTAGCTGGTGGGAGAGCGGGAGCCCCCTCTCGGCCCCTCCCGATCATCCCTCCATTCAGCCCGAGCCAGCTAGCTCACCCTCCCCCGCTAACTTTGCCCCACTCACCACCCCATGGACCAGAAACTCAAAAAGTTTGCTTTTCGTGGCTTTGCGCGCCCCTCCGGCAACTTCGTCCGCGGCCATCGGGGTGGGCTCAGCGGCTCCTCTCACTCTCTTTCTCTCTTCCTCTTTCTTTCCCTTTTCTGCCTTTTTTTTCCTCCAACTCTCCCCTCTGAGTCCTGCTGGGCTCTCTCACACTTCTACTCGAGCGGAGTGGGGAGGGGGCCCCTTCAGGGCTGCCCTGACGGCCCACGGCCCACGCCGCCGCCGCCCGCCCGCCGCCGCCGCCGCCGCCGCGGCTGCCGCATTCCTGCACTGATAAGACAGAAATAGTCCGGCGGCCCGGGGTCTGCCTGTTGACTCGGCGGGGACAGAAAAGCCTGCCTTTCCAACCCTCGCTGTCCAAACAGCGCAGATAAGCGGCAAGGCACGCCGGCAAGCCCGGCTCCGGGGCGCTGGGCAGCGGCACTGCAGCCGAGGCCGCCCGAGGGCCGCGGGAGGCGGCGAGGGGAGGGGACCCGAGGGGAGGTGGCAGGGGGCTCGCCGGCCACCCGGCTCTCGCCACAAATAGTTTCTCGGTTAGGGAATCCGCCGGCAGGGCCAGGCAGGGAACAGTCAGTTCCAACTTTCCCCCAAGTGGCTCCTGCTGCATTTCTGAGGCCCTTTCCCCAGAGACCTGGCAGGCCAAGTAGGGAAACATTCGCTGGAAGGAATGGGGGGAGCCCGAGCCCGGCCCAGGCCTTCCTCCCGCGCCCGGCGGCAGTGGTGGGTGTGCCGGGAGGCGGTGTCCCTCTGCGTCCGCAGATGTGTGCGCCCTTGTCTGCCCGCGAGTGTGTCTGCACCCTTGTGTGGGCACGGCGGTGGCTGTGGGTGTGGATGTTTATGTGCGTGCACAAATGCCTTCTCTGTGTGCCTCCCTCCACGGGAGCCGCGGGTGCGAGTGCGCGCGTGCGGGTCAGTGTGTGGCAGGACCTGGCCAGTGTCTTCCAGCTCTGTGTGAGTCTATTTCTGGGTCTGTGCGTCTTTGTTTGTCTCTACGTGTGAAAGTGAGGGCAATAGGGGATGTATTTTGGAGAGAGGGAGGTGGATCAGGCTCATGAGAACAGGAAGAGAAAAAATGTGGCGGAAGGCAAGGAGCTGAGGCGGGTCCTTGTGGATGGATGGGTAGAGAGAATGAGGCAATCAGGGCCTGACAGCTTTGGAATGGGGTGTGGGGTGAGGGACTCAGAGGAGCTGGGGCTGCTGGTATGGTAGAGCCAACCTCGAGACCCCAAAGAGAACAGGGGTAGTGGAGGAGTTATGAAGGAGCTCCAGAAGGCTGGTGTGTTGGGAGCTGGCAGTCCTTTGGGTTTAGGAGGGACAGGAAATAGGAGGGAAAAGTCCTGAGATCTACGGGCTGGGAGCCCTGGCCCCGCCCATGTCCCCAAAGACCACACCCCTCTCTCCTCCTTCTGGAGGAAGAGCCCATGGGTTTTGGGACAACAGTGGGTCAAGTTTATGGGCCTCCTGGGGCTGCACTGTCAGAATCCAGGTGAGAGGGGGCAATTATTTAGAAAACTTATTTGAAGTTAGGCCCTTCAGATCCAATATTGCACTGGGGGGTGAGGGTGGGGGGCGCCTGGTCCTCAACCCTTCAGAATGCCTTCAGAGGTCAGAACAAAGAACCATGGCAGTATTCTGCATGGGTTGTCTCTTCCGACTGCACCTTGGTTTCCCTTGGGCCCTTGTGTGCTCCTGGGCCATTCGGGCACCCACTGGCAATCCCCTGAAAGGCCAGAGAGCACATGTGATCCACGATGCCCCTCCTCTACCCTGGGCTTAGCTGGGGACCTAGAGACCCCCTTTCTAACAAAGCTCATTCCAGGTTTCACCCCAGACCCAGACCCACAGAGACTGGGCCCTGGGGTGGGGTGGGGATGGGTGGGTGGTTTGCATAGGCCATGAAGGTGGCTGCTAGCCACCTGGGGGGGCAATCCCTCCAGCCCGTTCACTAACCTTCCAAACCCCTGGCTCACTCCCATTTCTAAGCCTCTGCTCCTGATATTCTTTTTTTGGAATGCCCTCTACCTCCCATCTGTCTGTTCAGATCATATTCATCCTTTAAAGTCCAGCTCAGGCCTCACCTCCCCCAAGAAGCCTTTCTGGTCCCACTCATGTACACGGACCTTTCTCTTCTCCGAATGTCATTGCCATCTACCCTGTGCCATGAATTGGCACTGGGCTGAGTACGGTCTGGTGTGCCCTGTGCTTCATGTGTGTTAGATTTGGTTTCCCAGATAGGCTGTAGTCCCCTGAGGTCAGGGACTGGCTTTAAGTCCCACTCTTCCCCCATGCCTGGGCACAGGGACTCCACATGACCAAATGCCTGCTAACACTTGCAACCACCCACAGCTCAGTGGCCAGTGGACAGAACTCATACTAGGCCACTTACTTGAAGGTATGCGTCACCATGGAATGGGCACCCCCACGCTCTTGTGGGTGCTTCTAGCATAGACATATGAAACAGGCCATGGAGGTTCTGGAGAACTGGGCAGGGGTAGACCCTCTAGGCTTTGTGTAAAGCTCAGAGTTCTCAATTCATGGAGAGGCCTTTTGGAAAAAGACAACAACAGAGGAGGTGGATGGGTGCCTCGGCTTAAGCAGCTGGGCAGTTTGGGGGTGGCACCGCCCAGCGTTTGTGAGGGGGCTTGGTCTCAGTGGTAGAGGTGCAGGTGGGGGTTAGACCAAGGGCTGTGGTGGAATCGAGGAGCTGGTATCACTCAAGTCCATAGATTACTCCCTCCTGGGCCAACCCAGGACCAGGGCCTCTCCCTGCAGCCACCTCTTGGGAGATATCCTTATGCTGCATATAACGCATACATTCCCCGCCCCATATTCCAGGCACACACACTAATGCAAACACCAGGGGCCAGGAGCCACAAGGATCTGCACTTGTGGGCACACCTCAACCAACTCCACATCCCACTCACAAGGCCAGATTCACAAGGCACCCGTCCGCAGACACGTTTGCATGCCATCTTTACAGGAGCGACCCTAGACGTACGGACACAAGGGAGCCTTCAGGCCAGAAGGCAAAGGCGCCAGTGTGGGTGCCCAGCCAGAACTCCCACGTCACAAAGGCCAGGATCCCCAAACGCTCAGCCCCCAAACAGCGCTCGGCAGTGCCCTGCCGCTGTCTCCTGCCGGGTGGGAAGGAGGCCAGGGAAAGCCCCTATTCCAGCGGGCAGGGGGCCTTCCTCCGAGCCCCCTTAGCCCTGGCCGACCGGCCCGAGCGGTGCTCCGGCCAGGAAGTGCGCGTGTCGGGGCGGAGGGCGGCCGCCCGGCGGCCCGGAGCCGGAGTCCCCCCTGCCGTCCCCCCATCTCTCCTTCCCTCGCCGCCGAAGCACCACCAGCACCAAATGGCAAAGCGCCGCTCCCCGCGCAGGGAGAGATGCGCCGCGGCCGGCGGGACGGGCTCGGCGGCCCCCCCACCGCGCCGAGCGCGGGGGGCACGTCCCGGCCCGCGGCCGCCCGCCCTAGCCCGCGCCCGCCCGGGCCGGGGCAGCGGCGGGAGCCCGGCCGGAGCCGGGCCGGGCATGCGCACTGCGACCTCCCTCCCGGTGAAGGTCAGCCCAGGGCCTAGCTGCAGGACTCGGAGCGGCAGGGGGAGGCGAGGAGGGAGGAGGGATGCAGCGAGGAGACTTAACTCCTTCCCTGCGGGAAGATGGTCACCGGGGCTGGGGCTCGAGCCGAGCCGGAGTCCCACCCTCCCGTCTTCTGTGGAGGTCCCATTCTGAGGACCCTGCTCAGGAGGAGGAGGTGGAGGGGGGAGGAAGGGGGAGAATGGAAGAAGGAGGCTAGGAGGAGAGGAGGGAAGCTGGGAAAGGGAGAGGGAGGAAGGCAGGGAAGGAACAAAGGAAAGCAGACTGAAGGGAGAGATCTCTTTCTGCTGCCCCCTTTTCCCTCTACCCCCAGCAATAAAGCTTTGCTTAGCAGAATGGAATTACCCTCGTGGATTGGGGTGTGTGTGTGTGTGTGTGTGTGTGTGTGAGAGAGAGAGAGAGAGAGAGAGAGAGAGAGAATGTGAATGATGATGTGAGACCACCCAGAGCTCTCAGGCTGAGGATCCCTGATTTCAGTGTCCTGGACCATTCCTAAACGCAGCGCCCACATTCCCCCTGCTCACTAAACCCTAGGGCAAGCCAGAGTCAGCTCTGCCCCAGCCCACCTGGCTGGCCTAAGTCCCAGGACCCTAAGGAACCCTAGTTAGACCATGGGGCCAGGCCCAGCCCTTAGAGATGAGTGATGGGGAGTCTGCACCTTAACCCCCACCTCTAGTGAGGGGCTTCCTCCAGCCAGCAGACAGGACATTGGCAGACCAGACCATGGGCATGGTGGCACAATCCTCCACCTCCTCTTCCTCCCCACTTCCCAGGCCAGAGCATAGCAGTGCTGGGTACCCCTCTCTTCATGCAAGAATGTGTCTGTGCCCAGTACCCCCTCTGCTACTATTAAGAGGGCTGTCTGTCTCTCTGTGAGACTTCGCCTTTCTGTGTCAGCTTTGCAAACACACACAAGATAGACAAATATGACAGAAAGAAGCAAAAAAAAAAAAGTAGGACATCAAAATAGTTGAGTGACCTTGGGCAAGTCCCTGTCCCTCAGCTTCCTCAGGAATAAAAGAAGGGCCTTCCTGCCCTGAAATCCAAGGATTCCATAAGACAGACACAGGAACCAAGGCAGACCGATGGGAAGGAGAGGGAGATAGACACAGAAGCAGGGCCACGCCAACGGGGGGGGGGGGGTGCTGCTAATCCACAGTGAAGCAGGGTCCCTGTCACACACACACCTCCGTTGAGCCCTCACCACTATGCTGTCAGCCTCCTTGGAGCAGGGCAAGGCCTTGCCTTGGGGTCCCCCAGGGGGCCTGCACAGTAAGCAAGAGCAGTATAGAGGTTAGTCGAATGAATAAGTCCTTCCTCTCTTTGCCTGAGTGGGTTGCCTCGGTCTTTGGGGGCTCTGTGACCCCTCCCCACCCCTCGCACACAGTGGGTGCGAACATCAGGACGCTGAAACCACCGGTCACGAGAGCAGAGAGGAGCTGAAGCTCTGGGGCCCTGAGCACGCAGCCCAGAGGGAAGGCATTTGGGACCCACAGCCAGTCTTCTCACTCCCCTCGTGGCCACCATTCTTTGGGTGGTCTCTTGTAACAGTTCATGCCCAACAGTTTGTGGCTCTGTGCTAAAAGGAGCCACACTGGCCTGGTCCCCGTTTCGGCAAGGATGGGATTGGTCCTGAGTGGTGGTCTAACAGCCCGCCCCCCCCCCACTCCTGACACCCAGTGAGTGGAAAGGTCATGGCTCCGCCTGGTGGAGGCAGCGACAGTCCCATGGAAACATCCTTGACGAGCTAGATTCAGGGCAAACGCAGGAGGGTCTGCGGCCTCCGGACACACAGGCTGCCAAGACTCCAAGTAGGAGCAGCAGCGGCCCCTCTGTCCCCCTCAATCCATAGGGCTGGGGAAACCCACCCATCCCCACAAGACCCTTTGTCTCTAGCTGAAGCCATCCTTCCAACCCTGCTCCTGCCATCTCCCAAATGCCTGAGGCTCCCGGGAGTCACCACCCCTCTTTATGTCCCAAACATCCTGCCCCACCTTCAAGTCTATCTATCAGCAGCTGCTGCTCCAGTCCTCACTCTGTTCACTGCCTGGGGAGCTGGGGACCAGATTCAGGGGGCAGCCTTGTGACTTCCCAGCTGTGCTCGTGGCTGGCTACATGGTCCTGGGAAGGCTACCTCCTCCCCGTGTGCTATGTCCTCATCTGGTAAATGAGATGTGGCTGCCTTACTCCAGACCTCCAAGAAGGCCTTGGCAGGCATGCCCGGGAAGGACAGAATGTCACTGCCCATCGCCAGGCCTCAAGCATGGCCCCTGGCTCCCTGTGCTCCTTGGGCTGGGAAGACCTTTGGTTGCACTTTGTCACCAGTGTCAGGACAGTGTCATGATGACCGAACATCCTGCTCCTCACCCTGGAAAACTTCTGAGGCCTCAGCTACTGCTCTGACCATGTGGTCAGAGGGATCTCTGCCAAGCACTACATTCTGAGGGCTGGGATGTCACCTGAGTGAAGAAAACTGAACAGAGAAGAGAATTCATCTGCGTTTCCTTGAAGACACTTTTGGGGAAATTAAACCGAATGGCCGTGGGCAGTGGAATGTATAGATAAAACATCCATGGAAGCAGCCCAGGGACCTGACCTCCCAGATGTCTTCAGCTCCATCCAGAGTCAAGGGTGAGCCCTGCTCGCAGGGTCTGAAATGCACTTTCTCCTCTGCATTGATGTGGCCCAGGGGGCCCTGCCCTCTCCCCTCCTAACCTGACATCTGCCTTACTGTGCCACAGAAAACCCTAGACTCCCCTCAACTCCCGCACACTTGGCTCTTTGAGGCTCTACGTACCCTCTCTTCTGCTCCCCTCTCCCACCAAACTGAGCCCTTCCACTCTGTGGTCTGTCATAAGTAAAATGTCCAATCCATTTGGCCACTTCTGCGAACATCCTTTGCTTTCTTGCGACAGAAGCTGGGCTCCCCTCTGAGGATGTTTTTCTCAGACCCCCCACCACCACTGACCTCGAGGTGGAGGAGGACCCCTCCTTGCCCAAGGCAGCTGCTCCCAGGCCCCTGGCTTTGCATCTTACCCCCCACGTAATGCCTTCATTTCCTGGGGGTTCCAGCTCCCAGCTCACTGTCACTCATGCCAGTGTGACTTCCCGTCCTCTTCCTGCTGCTTTTCAGATCCTCTGGTCTCAGTTCCTTGGCCACTTCACCTCCAGTGATCCTCCCCCGGCCTCAGCCTCTCACACCAGGGTCATCTCTTGTACCTTATCATTCCAGCCACCGCAGCCCCCACCCCGATACCAGTCTCAAGCACCCCGCTTTCTGACCACTCTGTCCAGAGCCCTGAGCCCCAAAGCCAGTGACTCCACTGGAACTGCCAGTCCATTTCTGAGACCCTCATCCCTCATCGCAACAACACCCGTACATGGACTCTCTTCTCTCAAATTATGGTGAAATATACATAGCATAAAAGTTACCATTTTAACCTCCCTTGTGTATATGCTTGCCTCTCTTAAGAGTTAAATCCAGCCCTGGCCAGTTTGGCACAGCGGTTAGAGTGTCGGCCTGCGGACCAGAGAGACCTGGGTTTGGTTCCCACTAAGGGCACGTACCTCGGTTGTAGTTTGTCCCTGGCCCCGGTTGGGGTCGTGTGGGTGGCAACCAGTCGATGTGTCTCTCTCACATCGATGTTTCTCTCTCTCTCTTCCCCCCTCTCTCCCTCCCACTCTATCTGAAGATAAATGCAAAAATGTCCTCGGGTAAGGATAAAAAAAAAAAGTTAAATCCAGTTTACCAAGTCTTCCCCTGCACCCAGCGCCTGGCTGTGGCTGGAGTAAGACACACACCTGCCTGGACCAGGTCTCGCTGTCACTTTTGAAGCACAGAGTTCAGTGGCCTCGGGCCACCCAGCCATCCCAGTCTTTCCCTGGTCTGTTCACTTCCTCTCCTGCTCCCACTCGGACATCTGACATCAGTTTTCCTCTTCTCCCTCCTCTGACCTCCATCTCCTCCTCCCCGTCTCCCTCCCAGCTGACACCCTTGTATCTTGCCTCACTGAGAAAATGAAAGAAGCTTCCAGAAACTCCCACCAACCTCCCACCTCCCAGCAGCTCGCTCCTGTTCCTATAGGCGTTATCTGTGCTTTGGGCTGGAGCTGCCATCCCCTGGTATCCTGGCTCCTGTCCCCTGTCACACCCTCAAGGACATTGCTCCAGCAATTCTCTCCCACACCGTCAGATGGTCAGCTTTCCCCTCGTTACTGCTGCCTCCGGCAGCACAAACACTCCTGCCACTTCCCCACCAGCTTGTCCCATCGGTCACTGCCCGGTTGCAACAAAACTTCTCAAAAGAGTGTCTCCATTCCTCCATTCGCTGTCTTTGCTCCTCCCACTCAATCCCAGTTCTTTTTTTTTTTTTTTTTTCATCCTCACCTGAGGACAACCTTCCATTTTTTGTTCAGATAGAGTGGGAGGGAGAGAGAGGAAGAGAGAGAGAGAAACATTGACGCGAAAGGGACACATCGAGTGGCTGCCTCCCGCACGACCAACCAGGGCCGAGGACAAACTGCAACCGAGCCACGTGCCCCTAGCGGGAACCGAACCTGGGTCTCCCTGGACCGCAGGCCGACGCTCTAACCGCTGAGCAAAACCGGCCAGGGCTCAATCCTAGTTCTTTCTGGCACATCCTACTCACTGCCCCACTGAAAATGCTCCTGTCGGGGCCACCAATGGGCTCCAGTGTCGCCAAATGCCACCTTCAGTTCTCAGGTATCATCTTGCTGAAGCAGCTGCCTCATTCCACACCGTTGCCTACTTCCCTTGGAAAGGCTCTGTCGCCCTGGCTCTAGGGCACTCCCCTCTTGCATCCCTCGCTGCCCCCTCTCACCTCCTGAGCTGTCCAGCTCATCTTCCCTCTCAGTGTGGGAGTGCTTCGGGCCTCGGGCCTCTTCACTTCTCCACAGTCACTTCCTTGGCGGCCTCATCCAATGTTACAGCTTTAGAGACCACCTATATATACATCGACAACTGCCAAAGTTTTCCTCCTGTGCGGTCCCCTCTCCCAACCCTTAGACGTGGATATGCAGTTGTCTACTCAGCATTTCCATCTGGATCTTTCACAGCGGCTCCGCCTTTGTGTCCCCACAACGGGACTCCTGCTCTCTGCCCACCAGCCTTGGAGTGACCCTGAAATCCTCTTTCTCTCACACCCCACGTCTGATCTGAAGGCAAGTCCTGTTGGCTCCGGATCCAGACTCCAGTCCCATCTCACCTGTCCCTGCTACCACCTGGTCCAGTCCGTGAGCAGCGACTAGCTTGCCTCCAACCTGCCCCAACAGTCTATTCTCAACCAGACTGGTCCTTTAAAAAGGGGGATCAAATCACATCACTTCTCTGCTTGAAATTCTCCCAAGGCCCCTCATCTTATTCCACGTAAGGACCCAAGGTCCTGCAGGTCCCAGGACCCAGTGCCAACGCTACCCCTGCTCCCTCTGTGCCCTCACCTCCTGCCACTCCTCACTCTCCTCTGCGCCCCCGCCGCTGGCCTCCTTGTGGTTCTTCAGAAACTCTAGGCACTCGGCAGCCTGGGGCTTTGTTCCCTCTGCCCAGGGGCTCTTCTGCATGGCTGACTTTCTCATCTCCCTAACATCTTTGTTCAGATGTGCCCTTCTCAATGGGTACAGTCTGTCCACACTATTATAAACTGCAGCCTCCCCTCGCCTCCGACTCCTCTCTCTCATTCTGCTCATCCCCCCACGGAGCCGCGCACCTTCCACCATTCTGTCACGGACTTACTTCTGCCAGTCCAACTCCTCTTTCCCCTGTTTGAATGTAAGCTCCAAAAAGGAGGGGTCTTTCTGTCTTGTTCACGAATAAATTCCGAGGAGCTAACACATGGTAGAGACCGTGATCCCTCAGAGGTAAAGAGAGCCCACGCCAATCAGAGCGGGATTTCCAGCACGCTTCCAGGTGCTGGGCGATGCTACAGTCTGTGCTCGTGGTGTGGTAGGATTCAGAGCAACCACATCATCTTAGGTGTGAGCGGGACTTGACTGTTGGCCAAGCACTCTCACACACAGCCACTGCCTAATCCTGACGGAGACCCCATCAGGTGAGGGTAGGATTCCTGTTCTAAAGACAAGGGGAAAGGGCTCTAAGAAGCCACGTGACTTGCCAAAAGTCACTGTGCTATTATGGGGTGGGCCTGGGACTGCAGATCTGTCTCCCAACCTCAAGGTCCTTGGGTTTTCTCCTTCATTCCAAGCTACCTCCCTAACATCTCCATGTGGAATGCCTGCACACACACACACACACACACACACACACACACACACACAGGCCCCTCCACCTTGCCCAAACACCTGCCTTTTAAAGAAGACAATCAAGATCCCCAGAGGCCTGTACATTTAAGCTATATCACCCTCAATTATCTTTTAAAATTCACCCCAAAAGATCCCAAGCAGGTTGTTTCAAACATTGGGAGTTCAAATTCTAGGGAATTTACTGTCAAGTTATCTAAAACTAATTTCAATGCACCTGAGGAGGTTTCTTTAGGCCCTGTGTTAGATTCCCCTTTAGCCAAAACAAGGACTCTTAGTTAAACTCTGAATAAGCCCTTTGCTCCTGTGGGTGGTGCAGTGGGCAGTTTGGTGGCTTCTCCTGGCCTTGCAGATGGACACGCGTGTCCGTGTAACTCCTGGGTGGGAAACACACACAAGATCACCAGGTCAACACGCCTCTCTGTCCTCCCACCCGGCGACCCAGTGCATGCTTCCTTCGGGAACATGTCACCCAGCCACAGACAAGTAGTGGTCTTGGGCTGACGCAGGGCCACCTTGTCCTGCCTTCCTGGTGCCACTTGGAGGCCACAGGTCTGAGAACTCAACCTGGCCTAAGGAGGGTAGGAGAAATTATGTGAGCAAAGGCAAGAGTATGCCCCGAGGACCCCAGATTTCTTGGGGGAACCAGCAAACGTATGTGGGGTTGAAAGGAGATGGGCCTGTCTGTGATCGAGGATTTCCCAAAGCCAGGCTCAGCCTCTCCCATGTCCCCACGCAGCATGCCCTATGAGTCAGCAGCCTGTGTTTTACTCTTGGGTCCCCTAGTGCAGTGACAGCCAAGAAGCCCCATGCAGAGTCACCATGGAATGGCGGAGGGGAGGAGACAGATGAGGGGTGCTCTTGGGGCCTGACCTACTAGGTGCACCACCCCTGGTCGCCACAAACCTTTGTAACAAAGGCCACTTGGTGCCCCCACCCACCTGTATAAGGATTCCCACTCTGGTAGGCTCTCACCCTGCCCAGAACCCATGTCCTTACTCCCAGATCTCAGCTCTTGCCTTGGGTGCGGTACCCCAGCCTGTCTCGGCCCAGGGCTGACAATGAGGTCTCACTGCCCTGCCCATTGCTCCAGTTCTCCTGGGGTCCTGTCCGTCCCCAGGCCCTGACCCCACTGTCCTGGGTGGGGTCTCTGCAGGCCCATAGTGATAGCTCTGAGCTTGGACTTGAGAAGAGAGCTTCTAAAGTCTCTTGGCACTGTTGCCATTTTGGGCTGCATGACTCCTCTTTGGGGAGGTTGTGTCATGCATCGCACGGGGCTAGGAGCATCCCCTGTCTCTATCTAGTAACTTCCACCATGACCCCCTACCCCACTAGTACGACAAACAAAAGTACCTCCGGACATTGTCCTTTGTCCCTGGAGGGTGAAACTGCCCAGGGCTGAGAACCACTGCTCCGGAGGCAATCAGCTGTGGGTTCATGCTCAGCCACCGGTGATCACGACTCTGTACAAGTTACCTGACCTGAGCCTCATGTTCCCTATTTGCAAGACAGGGAGCCCCACACCTGACTCTAGGTGGGTGGGAGGGTCACGGAGAGGCCGTCTGTGTGCAGAGTTCAGCACAGTGCCTGGCACAGAGCAAATGCTTCCCGGCGCTCGCGGCCCTTGCCAGGTTCCCGATGCCTTCCATCCCCCGCGGCCCGGCTGCACTGCTCTGGTACCTCTGGGTCCTGTGGTCCTGCTGCTGACCAACCCCCAGCTGGGGAGCAGTGCAGCCAGGGAGCCCTCAGAGCTCTGCGGCTGTGGGGGTCACACATGCCATGGAGGGACCTGTGAGGGCTCGGCTGGGTGATTATTCATAGTGGCTAATTATGGTGGCTCTGGGGGCCTGGTGGGGAGTCTGGGTTCTACTCAAAGCCCTGGAAGCTTCCTCAAGCACAGAAGGGCCGTCAGTACGCAGGCTGGGCCTCGCTGGGAAGCGGGTGTGTGCGGCCTGGAAGCTCAGCAGGGCTTCAGGACAGGAGGGAAAGGGAGACACTTCTGAAGCCACCACAGCAAATCAACTGGAGAGAAATCGGAGAAGAATTCGTCAGGATGCTTGTTGGCCCAGGGAAGCCAAGGTTTGGGAGCCTGTGATGGAGGCATCCAGAAGAAAAGCAGGGCCTCCCCCGTGCACCTGTTCCTTCCTGCTACTGCATCCCCTTCCCACGTTCAGTGAGCACCTACTCGGTGACTGCTTTGTGAGCAGTACTGCTGATCCACATGCTGGACACAGCCTCAGCCCTCGGGACACATGAGTTTGAGGACCAGAGAGGGGCTGATGGGACTGAAGTCCTCACCATGCTGGGAGATGCGAGAAGCTCGTGTCAGCTCCCGCCCCAAGAAGACCGCAGCTCTAGCACGAGGTAGGGAGGGGCGGAGGACCAGCGCGCCCATCCCAGAGCCCTGGGCACATGCTAGTGAGGAAGGTCTGTCACAGTGAAGCCAGCAGTCCAGGGGAGCCCGGCACAGCGCTGGGTTAGGAGGATGGGGGTCCTCACGGAGCAGAGGCAATCACCCCTGACAGCCACCACCTCAGAGGGGTGGCGTGGCGGCGCAGCCGGCCGTGGTGGTCGTGGAGAAGCCAGCAGGTGCAGCCATGCCAAGAGTTCCGGGGGGCTGGCTGCAGGGTTGCCCTGGGCTGGCTGCCACACGTACAAGTGGCACACTGACTGAATGCCGGGGTATCTGTGGCATGGAAAGGAAGGAGGCCCCCTCCGGTTCTGCACATTCCCACGAGGGGAAAGAAAGAGCCAGGTGGGGAGCCTGTGTTCCAGCCGCCAGGGGCCCAAGGGACTCCACAGTGGCAGGGAGTCCAACTATCCCCTGGGGCCTTGGTTTTCCTGTGGCAGGTGTAACCCAGGGTCATACCTCCTGGAGGTCCTGGCCACCTAGAGCTCACATCTCTCCGGCATAAGTCAGGACTCCGAATGCTGAATGAAGGCAGCATTCACAGTCTCTGTTAGGGGCTGAATCGTGTCCTCCCCTACAAAGTCACTTGTTGGGGTCCTAACTCACAGGACCTCAGAATGTGATCTTATTTGGAGACGTGGTCTTTATAGAGGTCATCATGTTAAGATGAGGTCATTAGGGTGACTAATCCAATATGATGGGTATCGTTATAAAAGAGGACATTTGGACACAGGCTAACACGCACAGAGGGACGGTGATGTGAGGAGACACAGGAGAAGACGGCCATCTACACGCCAAGGAGACAGGCCTTCCCCCCGGGTCCTTCCTCACAGCCCCCAGAAGGAACCAACCCTGCCGACACCTTGATCTCAGACATCTGGCCTCCGGACTGTGAGAAAATGCATTTCTGTTGTTTCAGCCCCCAGTCTGTGGCAGCTGGTACTAATCTGCCCCCAACACTGCTCTCCACTGTCACTGTGCTGGTCTGCATGTGACCTGCTTGCCAGGCCATGGGCCATCCTTTCTGCCCCCACATCCTCGGCACAGCCCGCAGAGCAACGTGCTCCATGAGTACGACGCCGGGCAGAGCCTGGCCCAGAAGACCCGAGTCTGAGCCTTCACCCCACCCCTGTCGACGAGAGGACAACAGTGCCAAGTCATGCCAACCTGCCTGAGCCTCAGTCTCTTCGTCTTTAAAATGGGTAGACCATCATCTCAACCGTTTCACTGGGTTACTGTCAATAGCAAAACAGAAATGAGAGGACACGTGAAAATTCTCTTTGAGTCACAGAGGACTGAATAAAGTCACAACTGCTATTTAATGAATCACACTTTGGTAACCACCCTTCCCACTCTGGACTTGTATTAGACTCACTGTCGATTAAAACCTCAATTCTCTTTCTACTCTGATTGTGCCAAAGCCTGTCTCCCCATCCTGTTCTTGTAAAGCTGCCTTTGTAGACTCAAGAACAGACACATTTTTTTCCCTGTTCATATTCATCTTGTAAACCTTAGCCCATTATCCTGGCTTGAGAGCTTTTGAATCTCAGTTCCATTTTCCAATATATTTACCATCCTTTCCAGCTGTGCATCATTCATAAATCCAGTGAGCATGACCTTCTCTCTTCATCCAGGTCTTTGATGAAGGTATTGAAAGAGGACAGGCACCAGGACAAAGTCCTCTCCAGACAATCTACCCCTTTTGGGCTTAGTCTTCAACTGGCGGTAAATTTATTCCATCATTGGATTATCCAGTCCCATGCTGGAGTGTCACGTGGTAGTTTAAAATAGGCCACAATAGGAGTATTTACACCACAGGGATTGGCAAACAATCCAGATCAGAGCCCAGCTCCCCTTTCCCAGCCTGTGAAGAGCCAGTTGTTGGGTATTTACCCACACATCACTGCATCCAGCCCACGTTTACGTGCCAAACTCAAGATATTGGGGAAGACTTTGTCAAACGCCTACAAATCAACACCTGTATCTTGATGGAGCTTAGCAGCCCATAAAGCAGTTCGATATTCATTATATAATCTGATTCTTTCAACATCCCCGGAACTGAAAGGGTAGGATATTACTATACCCATTTTTAAAATGAGGGACACAAGGTTAATGATTGACACAGAGCCAGACAGCAAACTACTGTGGAAGGTGGGGCCGTTGCCCTGGGTTTAAACACGGACAGGTTGGGAGGAGGGTTCCACAGCAGCCTCCCGCCCTTCCTGTCAGCAGCACATCATTGAGGATTAATGAACAATGCTTCTCAAAATGGGATCCCTGACCAATACTCGGGAGGAGGTCCTCAACTTTTGATAGGGCTCTTCACATTTTGTGTATAATTCATTGATGACAAGACACTACCTAAAGTGACAGCAACTCTTAATGCAATGTTTCTCAGACTGAGTACCACCGACACCTGGGAGCCCTCAAGTTCTTGGGGTGAGAAACATTCTGAGCTTGAGGGATAGAAGAGATGACAGGGGACAAGTGATGGGGTAAAGAAAGTTCAAGGTGAACGTTACAAATTGGGCAAGGTAGACGGCTTCCGCTTAGCCCACACTGTGTCTTAAACACTCTTAGAAACCTTAAAAAGGGTCAGATGTCACATGAAAACAAACAAACAGATTTCCAGAGTCTCAAGAAATGGGAAATCTGGCCATGTAAGCCTACCACGACCTTGGGGCAGCCAGATGGAGGTGCAGAGGGGCTCTCCAATTCACCCCTCCCCCCACCGCGTCCATTCCCTATTTTAGGGGCCACAAACTCTAATGCCCCTGGGGGCCCAGCAATGAGTGTAAATGAGTGGCTTGGGCTTTGAGCGCCAGGACAATTAGCCTTTGACCTTGGGTGTCAGGACTGGAGGTAAAGGGTCTGGCTGCTTCCAGCGGGGTTTGGGTCACGGCACAGGTCTGCGGGCCAGATGTGGTAGAGGCACCCCAGCTGGGACTGTGCCCTGACCATGGGGAGGTCACATCACTCTCTGTGCCTCGGTTTCTCACCTTAAAAGTGATGATAATAATAGCATTTACTTTATAGTGCTGTGGTGAGGATAAACCAGTTAAACCATGAGAAATTCTTAAAACAGTTCTCAATTTTGCCACGAGCCCTCCATCAGCACTGGCTGCTACTATTCTGGCCCCGCGTGCTTCGCTCTGTGCCCCCTGCAGGCGCTGCTCTGCGTCTTAGGTGCTGCTGGGGAAGTGAGGGGTGGGCAGCGAGGGGGGCCGTTGTGGGGGGGGGTGTAGGGGTCTTGGCAGGTGGAGCTATCGTGCACTGAACAGGCAAAATTTTGAAAGGGTTTCTACAATAGGGCTTTCACCTGAAGGGAGAGGCCAGGGTGAGATAGGGGAAGGGGTGGTAAAGTAGGGGCTCAGAGGGGAAACTGAGGCAAGAAAAACCAAAAGCAAAATGATGCTTCCTGCTGAGTTGGGGGGGTAGGATTTGTGACAACCCAGATCTCAGCTTCTCTCCTCTCTACTCAGGCCCCCACCCGCAGGTACCTCCTCCCTCTTCCCACCTGTGTCCCTGCTGCTGATTCAGCTGCCGAAACCCAGTCAAATGTGTCCCGGAGAGCGGGGGACCACAGGGCTCTCTCTTGGACCCCCGCACTGGCTCACTTTTCTTTTCCTCCCAATGAAAAACTTTGTTAGCGGCAAAAAGCAAGGCCTCTCAAACATGCAGATTGCATCAGGCTGGACGGAGAGCTGCTGGCTGGAAAGATGGGCTGAAGTTTACCAGATGACTGCACCCGAGTTCACAGATGTGGGACCAGGGAGAAAGGACATCTCGGCTGGTGGGAGGAAGCCCCAGGGGCTCCTCACTGGCCCCAGGCCTTGATGAGCCAATGGCGGGTTGGGCTGGAACCAAGGGCGACACTAGTCACTGACAGAGTCGTGCTCTGGGGTCTGCAGATGACACCTGGAGCTGGGGCAGCGCTGAGGAGGGCACTCCTGACATTCACCACATGCCGGGCCTGGGGCGGAGGCTCAGTTCTCAGCATCCCCCCCATCTTTATAGAAGGGGCATTAAGTCCCACCTTACAGACAAGACACTGGAGGCCTGAATAAATCCAAAGGCTGACACCACTAGGCGGCCCTGCCCCCTCTGGCCGGCTCTCCCCAGTGGGCACCAAGGTCACGAGCAGCCTGCACATGCCCCCAGGTAGGAACATTTGAAGAAGCCAGAGCTGGATGTTCCCGAGAGCAGATGCAGAGAGTGCGTGAGGACGCCTCCAAATGCCCGGAGGCAGACAAATGTCACGGAAGCAGAATATTCGCTGAAGGGCAAGACCAAGGTCACTGGGAGGAAGCAGCTCCCTCAGCACAAGAACAGCTGAGGGTGGACTGAGCTTCTGAACCTGGTGAACAACAGGTCCTGCAGGGGAGGGACTGCCGGGTGGGGGCCCAGGTGTCGGCAGGTCAAGGTGGGCAGGCAAGAAAGGCTCACCCGTGGGTCCTCGGGATGTAGAGAGGGCATGGCCAACAGAAAAAGGGACGGCAGGCTCATTTTAGGGTCAGCTGTCAGGGCCACCTCCTTTCTCCCCCGACTGCCTAATTTATTCGCTCGCTCATTCAATAAATATTTTTCTGGTCGACCCATGCACCAAGAGGTTGCCAGTTCGATTCCCGGTCAGGGCACATGCCCAGGTTGTGGACCCGATCCCCAGTGGAGGGCGGGCAGGAGGCGGCTGATTGATGTTCTCTCTCATCGATGTCTCTATCTGTCTCTCCCTCACCCTTCCTCTCTCTCTAAAATCAATAAAGAAAAAATATTATTATTAAGAAAAAGAAATATTTTTCTGTACTGTGCTGATCAAGACAGAAGCAGTCTGTGCCTTTAAGGAGCTCTACAGCAAAATATTTAAATTTTGGGTCCATAAGAAGGTGGAACTTGCCCTGGCCGGTTTGGCTCAGCAGTTAGAGCGTCTTCGGCCCAAGGACCAAAGAGTTGCAGGTTCGATTCCGGTCAAGGGCACGTACCTCGGTTGTGGTTCAGTTCCCGGCCCTGCTCGGGGGTCGTGCAGGAGGCAACCAGTCGATGTGTCTCTCTCACATGGATGTTTCTCTCTCTCTCTCTCTCTCTCCCCCTCCCTCTCTCCCACTCTATGTGAAGATAAATGGAAAAATATCCTTGGGTGAGGATTAAAATTAAAAAAAAAGAATGTGGGACTTGACACTGATGGGCCGGGAGAAAGTGTCCCTGGAAGGAGTGGCATTGAAGTCAAGCCTTGAAGTACGAGCATTAGGCCAATAAAGGGAGCTGGAAGAGTGTTGCTCACAGAGGGAATAGCATGTGTGAAGGCCCTGAGCAAGGGCAGGCGCTTGAAGGCCACGAGGAAATGGAAGACAGAACAGGCCAGGTCTGTGTTGCAGGACGCCCCTTCTGGATGCCCTGGCGGGTTGGGGCTGGGGACAGGGGCCAAGACTGAGTGTGAGGCACCAGTTAGGTGGCTACCTCGGTGATCCGGGCAGAAGACAACAGCGATGGACCAGCATGGTGACGTGGGAAATAAGCAGACAGAATAGAGAAGCGTCTGGGAAATAAAATCAAAGAAGAGAATGAGGTGATTGTTCCCACGGAGAGAGAAGGAAGGAGTAGGGTCAACGGTCTCTCCCAGGTCTAGACTGTCAGCAATGTGGTCAGCCACACCCCCACAGCGGAGGGGACACCCCGACTGCGGAGGGGACCCCGGTCTCGTGTGTTCATGTGTTCACAGAGAGCTCCTACTCTATTCTTATGAAGAGAAGACTCTGGGATAACCCTCTGCCACCTCTCCCCACCCTCTCCCCTCGGTGGGGCGCGGTCTGATGAGCTGATAAGGGTCTGACACCTCTCCGGGTGGGGGAAGGTGAATTCAGGGCCGTCCTGCCTTTCCCTTAAGGGCGAGTCACCCATGTCCTCCTGTTCCCACGCCCCAGGTGAGCAAACCCAGGTCTACATCTGGGCCTCGGGTTCAAGCCTTTCTCCAGTCCAGCTTTCCCCGCAATAACGTTGATAAATCCCTGCATCTGGGCCTCTTTCTCAATGGGCCCAGGACGTGGGGGGTAAGGCAGCTGACGGGTCTCTCCCTCCACCCGAACTCACCTGTTGGGCACACATGCTCCTTTCCTAGGAGGAGATCACCCTTACCCCAGGAATGTGACTACATGATTCGCGGTCTGAAAGGAACCTTCCTGCTGCCTGATATTTATCGGAAATGCTGCTGTAAATATTAACAGAGAGGATTTCCTGAAGGCCGGCAATGCATTCCTCTGGTTTTTCTAAATTTTATCATTGGATTGAGCACAGTCAGCAACATTTCTATGGCTGCCCAGCTCGTGTGGGTCCTTGCCTTAGCCTAGGCAACTGTTGTGGTGTTGTTGAGGACATCGCTTAACTTTGGCACCCAGTGTCCCCTTGATGTCATCATACAGGAGAGACTTCTTGGGTCTCGGGGCCAGACATCACGGTGTCTCTGAACGAGTGGTTTGATTTCTGTTGTAGAGGTGGTGTGACCCATGGGACCGCTCGCGGTCTGCACGTGGGAGGGGCCCCGGGGCCTCTCGGCTTCCGCGTTCTGCACTAACCTCTTCTTGGCCATACATTTCCCCGTCCCTGTGTCCCAATTTCCTCCCTTCACTGACTACCTCCAACCCTTCCTGGAAGAGCTAGGGCATCTTCTCGTCCCTGGTCCTCTCCCTCCCTCACAGCACGCTGGTCCTCACTCCTGGCCCTGAATGCCCTGCAGTCCGAAGAGAAGGCTGACATGGAGTGAGCCAGCAAATCAAGAGGTGGGCCCGGCTGAGGGCATCTGCTCTCCCTTACATGTCACTGAGGGTCCGCACACGCCTCGCTTTTGGGGACACAGCCCCACGAAGTGTCCCTGAGCCGAGCGCCCACCAGAAGCAGGCTGGCCCCACTGGCTCAGCAATTCAGGAGCATCCAGAATCCAGCTGAACACGAGGGCCATTCAGCCTCCGCTGCCACCTGTGCTACCTGCCCCTGGTGACCCTCCAGCTCATGACCTCCGCCACCTAACAGCTCACTGACAGTGAGCACTCACTTGCAATCACACAATGACGCATGGGCGGGGGGAAAGAAAGCCCCAGCTCTGCACCCCGGTCTAGACGCGTGCCAGCTTGGAGCTTGTCGGCATCCAAGGGAGAGGACAGGCCCAGCTGCGAGCGCCAAGGCCGCTCCGTGCCTAATGCGACTGAAGTAAACTGCCAGGAACTTCCCCTAGCATCTCACTCTCACCACCTTTATCACATGGGGAGGTTGGACTCCCCAGGAATCCCAGAGAAACCTTAGATTCACCTCGTGACTGGGGCCTCCCAGCCTCCCAATCTTCTCAAGCCTGCCCTCTCTCACTGTCCATCCCCAGGCAAGGCCTGAAACAGCCCGGGTCACCTACTTGCTGCTGCGGGGGAGCCCCTCAGGGCTTGGCTCAGTGCACCCCAAGTCAGCGGCAATGCGCGAGGGCTGACCATTTGGGGACCTGACTCTGGTGTATGTCCCAGGGACCTCAGCTGCCTCCCCCCCAGCCTCCCCACCCCCACGGGACCTGGCCGTCACCCTCAGACACCCCAGAACCTCAGAGCCGCCCGGGAGGAGCAGGTGCAACACACCAGCCAGAGCTTTTCTCTGGGATTCTGCATTCAAACCCACTCGAGTGGAGGAACCGTCCTCCCTTAACCTCAGAGGGTGCTCAGGCTGTGGGGCCGTGGACGGGACCTCTGTTTGGGGGCCTTTCCTGCCCCTCACTGCCTTTGTTTCCATAGTGACCAGCAGCAGGTGCTGGTGTTCACTGCCACCCACGGATGTCCATCCTCTGGGCCAGCCAATGCCCTGTACCACTTAGCCCTGGGCATAGCCCAGCCACAGGGGTGCGGGGCAGAGAGGGGCAGGGCTGCCCCTGCCTTCAGAGTAGCCCACCAGGAAGGTATGTTCCTCTGCAGCTTCTGAGGAAGAAGAAGCTGAGAAAGGCACGCTCATTCAGGTCCCACCCTTCCCCTGCACCAGCTGACCCCGCCCTCCTGTTCTCTGAAAGGCCACCTCAGATTGTCCATCACGGGCCTTCCCCATGTGTCTCTCCTCAGAGCCCTGAGGCCTGAACCATCCACTGTGGCACTTCCTGTGGAATGGCCTAAGTCACCTCCTCCTGCTGGGACTGGTCCCACAGCACCCAGCCTGTTGCTGGGGGACCCCACCAGTGAGGCAGCCAGGGTGACAGGTGGAGCTGGCAGGCAGAGCACAGACCAGACCGCAGGCTCCAGCCCAGCCCCGCCCCTCCCTCAGAGGACCAGGGCTCTCAGGCAGGGGGCCTTTCCACCCGGGACCTCAGGCTTCCTTCTGCACCAGCGGGTCTCACGTGGGACTAGCTAGCCGGCCTCCTCTCACTCTGCCAGGAGGAGGCTCAGGAGGGTCCTGCTCACGTGCAGCGGGCACCTCTGAGGTCATCTCCGAGAGCACGGCTGGCTCCCAAGGCCACGCAACAGGCTGCCGCCCCGCCTGCCCAGCACAAACCCCCGCCTGGGTCCTGACAGGCTTTCAGACGCTGGCCACAGCATGTCAGGGTTAGGTTTCTGGAGGCCAAGTTGTGCCAGGGGTCAGCAGGTTCCTCCCAGCAGGTGGAGAGCAGGTGTACACATGGGGGGTGCGTGTACACACTCACGGGGGAGAGGAGAGGAGGTGTGTGTCTGGGTCTGTTGCAGGAGGAAGTGGAACAAGCCACAGCCGCAGACCGTTTTCACCTGAACCAAAAACGTGCCTTCAGGCTTGCTTGTCCCTGGCTCAAGCTGGCATTGAGAGGCAGGACCCAGGGACACCGAGAGGTAAGGGTGGAGGGAGATGTCAGCAGGGTCTGGACAGAGGCTCCAGCTGGGGAAAGGCTGAGAAGAGGCACTGCAGTGGGTCTGGCAGGGGCAGAAGTGCCAAGAGAGGGCCCTGGAGTGTGACCAGAGGCTGGGAGCCAGCAGCTCTCAGTGTGGCCCCAGGGCTCCTGCTCCCAGGCCAGCGGGGGAGGCAGCGCCTACCTGTACCACGGCGGGTGGGTGCTGAAGGCCTGGAGTCATAGGTGGCAGGGTCCTGCAGCAGGGCAGTCATCCAGTGCCCCCTCGGTGCCCGGGCCCAGAGCCCACCGCACCTGCAGCTCCAAGCGCCATTCTGAGGAGGATCTGAAAGGAGAGGGCAGTGGGCGGGTGGGCAGACCTGAGCCCCAAGGCTGGTCCAATGGGCCTCAGGAGGCTGGTGAAGACAGCTGAGGGGGCCACGGGTGGACCATCCCCTGATGGGAAGTGACCAGACTGAGGCGGCGGGTGAGGGCCAGCCTGGCTGCTGGCACACGGAAGAGCGTGGGTGGGAGCAGTGTGTGCAGGAAGTAGACACCGGCTCCTGCAGGACGGACAGGACAGAGCAGAGAAGCCAGGCAGGGCCCAGGTTCCTGCAGGGATGGAAGTCCTGGGCACTTGGCAACAGGTGGGGGAGAGAGCCGAGCATTGGAGGTTAAAGGCATGATCCTCAGGCCAGGAGGGGGACTGGGTGACCAGATTCACCCTGTGGGCCCCAGGCAATGGGCTGGGTCAGGGCTGAAGTCCCTGAGCACACAGTAGGGTGTACGAGGTGAGGGGAGGGCGGTGCTATAGGTAGGGAGTGAGGGGGGTCTTGAGAATGGTTCAGGGTCACGTGTCCAGGCTGAGGGACAGGGGATGACTCTGGGAAGGGTGAGGAGGAAGGGGAGGCCATGCGGAGGAAGATGCCAACAGGGAAGAGATTACCAGCCCAAGACTGGGGGAGGTGCCTTGCAGGAAGGTGGGAGACAGAGAAACACCTGAATGGGAGAGGTGTACAGGCAACAGGATGCCAAGTGGAGACAGGGGAGGTGCCAGGCAGGGGGTTGGAGGGGAGGTACAGGCAAGGGGGAGGAAGGGAGATATCAGGCAGAGGGAAGGTGCCAGGCAGGATGCAAGGAAGGGAGGTACCAGGCAGGGGGGTGGAGGGGAGGTGCCAGGCAGGATGGGAGGAGGAGAGATGCCAGGCAGGGGGGAGGAAGGGAGATGCCAGGCAGGATGGAAGGAGGAGAGATGCCAGGCAGGGGGGAGGAAGGGAGATGCCAGGCAGGATGGGAGGAGGAGAGATGCCAGGCAGGAGGGAGGAAGGGAGATGCCAGGCAGGGGTGTGTGTCGGAGGGCAAGGATGCCAGGCAGGAGCTGAATGAGAAAGTGCCAGGCAGAGGGGAGGTGACGGCAAGGAGAATGAGTAGGTGCAAGACAGTCGTGGAGGAGGGAAGGTGTCAGACTCGAGGGAGGAAAGGAAGGCACCAGGAAGGAGGGTGCCAGGCAAAGGGAAGGGGGAAGTGCAAAGGGGGGAAGGATGGAAAGGTACCAGGTAGGGGAAGGAGGGAAAGATACCAGGCAGGGATGAGGAGGGGAGGTAGCAGACAGGAGGGCCGGATGGGTTTGCCAGTCATGGAAGAGGTGCGAGACAGGGCACAGGAGGAAGAGGTACCAGGCTGGGGCCAGGGGTGCCAGGCAGGGGGCAGAGGGAGGAAGAGAGTCCGGAGTGCGGGCGATATCAGGAAGGGAGGTAGGGAAGATTACAGGCAGGGAGAAGGGGGATGCCAGGTAAGGGGAAGGTGCCAGGCAAGGGATACGGAGGGAGATGCCAGGAAAGGGGCGGAGAGGGAGATGCCAGGCAGGGGGGAAGAGGGATGCCAGGCATGGAGAAGAGATGCCAGGCAGGCGGGAGAGGAGAAACCAGGCAGGGGGGGAGGAGGGATGCCAGGCAGAAGAAGGAGGGGTGATGCCAGCAGAGGCAAGACGGGTACTGCCAGGCAGGGAAGGCGGGGGCGCTGGCTCAGCGCGGCCGGGCGGCGTCCCCGCCAAGGGCCTGGGGGCCGCGCGGCGCGGGTCGCTCACCTGCTCCCCCGGGACCCCGGCCCGGAGCGCGGCCGCCCGCTCCCGGCTCGGCGCTCGGCTCGGCCCGGCGCCTGCGCCGCTGCAGCCCCGAGCGGGGGAGGCGCAGGGAGCGTCTGCAAAGAGCGAGGAGCTTAATAATGAGTTAGGGATCAGAGCAGCCAGCGGCGCCCCATCCACCCGAACGTGTGATGGGCAGGCTGGGAGCACCACCCGCGCCCTGGCCAGGCCCATTGTGATCTTCAGCCCGTGCACAGATGCGCCTTAGGCGTGTGGATGCACCTGCGCCCCCGGATTCACACAGACCGTCAGAGCATTCTGTGTGACCCCAGACATTATGCACTGCCGGACCACACACATGCACACACGCGCACACCTGCCGGGGGTGTGTTGTCTTAAGTTCCGCTCCACGTTCAGGGTCAGGCTCTGACTGCTCCCCCCCTTAATTTCTCGCACACTCCTGGTCTAACCTAGGTCCCTAGTCAGCTTTGCTCGAGTCTCTGCAAGGACTCTAACAGCCAAGAGAAGGAAACCCTTTCTGGACGTCCAGCCGGGCCAGGGGGCTCTGATCACTCCATGGGCTCTCTGTCTCTATGAAACTGACTATTCTGAGTACCTTATCTCAATGGAATCACAGTACTTGTTCTCTTATGTCTGGCTTATTTCTCTTAGCATAACGCCCTCAAGGTTCATCCTCATTGGAGCCTCTGTCAGAATTCCCTTCCTTTTAAGGCTGAATAAGATTCCACTGCACGTGTATATACAAGGTATACACAATGTATATGAGTATGCAGACCACATTTTGTTTATCCATTCACCTGTCCATGGACAGCTGGGTTGCTTCCACCTTCTGGTCACTGAGAATAATGCTGCGTTTACAGCCCTTTTAAAATATGTCCACATTGAACCGGCCAGAACCTCACTCAGCTCAGCCCTGGGAAGACGCGCTCAGTTCCTCCCCAGCCCCTCTGGCACCGAGTTTCCACATTCCATGCCCCTGCCCAGAGCACCCTCATACCCCTGGCTGCTCAGAGGACCCACTGTGGGCTTTGTATCTGATTGCTTACTTAATGCCCTTCATCAGACTTTTTCCTGTGCCCCTTCCCCTGGGGGCCGTGAGTGCGGGTGAGTCCACACCGCCTTCCTGGGAACGCTGGCCTGTTAACCAGGGACTCCTGGTGGTGCAGGGAAAACTGCGGCGTGGATACTGTGAGGTGGGAAGGCTTTGCTGAGTGTCCTGGGGGACAGATGGACAGCTATCTGGATTGTGGGGTCTGAGAGGGTTTGAATGGCTTTGACACGGGCCCTGGTGCCTGAGGTCAGTGATGGCTCTTCACTCCTTTGGGCCAAGAAGAGTCTGTTTAGACAGTATCCACACTCTTGCCCCCAATTCCCTCCCCTCCCACCATCGCCAGCTATTAACTTGGTGGGATAAGCTTCCCAGAATGAGCCCTTCTGATGGGACAGGTGGTTAGTTTTGAAGGTGAGCAGAGGTGGTCCTGACATAAGGGTGTGTGTATGGGGGGGGTCATCAGAAAGGCCCCCAGAGGGAGAGCAGGCAGCCAGGACACAAGTTGGGGCAGCAGGAGGCAGCAGCCAAGTGGGGCCTAGGTCTGGCCCAGACCAGGCAGGCAGAGCACCATATGGGCAGTCCCACCTCCTCTGACCTGGCCCCTCCCCAGCATCCCCTTTCTCCTCCTCCCACTCCCAGTCAGTGAGGAAACCACCAGGCAGCCTGGATCAGGGGTAAGATTATCAGGGATTAAGCCCAAAGCCCTTCCAGATAACTTCCCAGGGGGATGGGCAGCAGGCCCCTGTCTTAGCATGTCACACTTTGATTTTAAGTCACTGCTCCCTTGTCCATCTCTCCCTCTGGACTGTGAGCTCGGGGAGGGTGGGACTGGGGCTTGTTGGTCTGGACACCTCAGGGACCAGCACAAGCCTGGCACAGAGTAAGGCTCAGGAAGGGCTTGGAGGAGGATGCAGGCAGGTGGGCAGGCTGTGGCGAGGCAGGCAGCGCAGGCCGGGGTAGGGGGGGCTGGGCAGGGCTGAGCCAACGGGGGGTGTAGACGAGGCTGGAGGTCAAGAGCCGAAACGCAGTCACTGGTGAGGCCCGAGGTTGTTCGTGTATCACCGCTTGTGCAGCAAGAATTTGGAACAGCCTAAATGTTCATCAACAGTGACAGACTAAGTAAATGATGTGACAAGTGTGACCAGGTGATAGGAGGCAGGATAAACAGATAACAAGATAAAGACATCATTCAATGAATGTTATCAAACAATGGCAAAGCTCTCTATATACCATAGAGAAGGATCTCAAAGATAAGGCGTGTGAAAAAAAGCAAGGTGTGTAGAAGAGTGTGTAAAGCATGCTATCATGTGTGTGCACACACATGCACTCACACTCACATTCACACTCGCACACTCTCACACACTCACAGCCCTCTGGAAGGATACAAAGGAAACTGGCACAGAGGTTGCCTCTGGTGAGGGGCTGGAGGATGAGGTGAGGGGTTGGGAGGGGTAAGGGATTTGGAGGGGAGGGGGTTGGGGGGAGACATACTTTGTGCAGCTTTTGAATTTAGAATATTTTACCCATTCAGAAAATAGGTAAAAGTCTACAAAAATCATCTATAGCATCATTTCGATGTTCAATATATTCTGAGCACCCACTATGGAAACTCAGACCACAGAGCGATGTGCCTCTGACCACGACCCCCCGTGGGACCCTTTGTTTATTCCCCGCACTCGATTTGCCCGTGTGGCTGGGCAGCAGGCACTGTACTGGGCTCTGTAGGGTAGGGATGAGTGAGCACCTCTGAACCAGATGGGGGCATTCATACATGTACACAACTCACTAGGCCAGGTAGAAGGGATGAGCGAGCTGCAGTCACAGTGGCTACTGTGAATGCTGCAGGGACAGAAATAGAATGGGGGTTGCCAGGGGGTGGGGGAAGGAGGGATGGGGAGCTGGCATCAAGTGGGGACAGTTTCTTTTTCACAAGATGAAGTTCTGGAGGTTATAGTGTGATGGCTGCAACATGGATGTGCTTAATACCACTGAACTGTGCCCCTAAACATGGCTCAGAGGGTAAGTGTTGTTACTTGTATGTTACCACAAATTAAACATTTTTAAATGCTAGCAGGAAGAAGTAAAGAAGTGTTTCTTCACCCTCACTGGTGTCCAGCGCTATATCCGTGTTGGGTCTTCCCAACAAACCTGAAGGATGGATGTTATCATTTGCATTTACAGAAGATACAACTAGAAGCTCAGGGAGGTCAAGTGACATATCTGAGGCCACATAACTAGCACGTGGCAGAGCTGGGAGTCAAATCCACTCCCCCTCCGCCCCCAGGCTTCTTCCCGACCCCACAGGCAACTCTGGGACAGACCTATTCCAGTCTGGACTGGTTGCCCACAGTTGTCATCCTGGAATTTTCTTTCTACATAATTTTGGGGATTCCCTTCACCTCTGTACTGTTCTTTCATTCATCCAACAAATAGGTATTGAGTGCTCACCTATGCCTGGCATTGTTTTAGGCACGAGGATACAGCAACGACCAAAATGAACCAAAAAGTTTCTGCCCACTCAGAACTTACCTTTAAATGGGAGAGACAAACAACAGGTAAGAAACATATGTGGGATGTCTATCCAGGCATGCAAGGCTGGTTCAATATTCAAAAATTGATCAATATGCTCTGGCCGGTTTGGTTCAGTGGTTAGAGCATTGGACCGTGGACTGAAGAGTCACAGGTTTGATTCCGGTCAAGGGCACTACCTCGGTTGCAGTTCGTCCCTGGCCCTGGTCGGGGTCGTGCGGGAGGCAACCAGTCGATGTGTCTCTCTCACATCAATGTTTCGCTCTCTCTCTCTCTCTCTCTCCTCCCTCCCTCCCACCCTATCTGAAGATAAATGGAAAAAGATCCTCAGGTGAGGATTTAAAAAAATTGATCAATATACTACTATATTAAGAGGCTAAGGAAGAAAAGTCACATAATCACATCAACCACTGCAGAAAAAGCATTTGACAACATTCAACACCCAAATGATAGATAGCTCCCAAAGATATGTCCACCTCCTAATGCCCAGAACCTGTTGGTATTAACTTACTTGGGGAAAAAAAAAATCTTTGCAGATATAATGAAATTAAGGTTCTTGAGATGGGATTATCCCGGATTATCCCTGTGGGCTCTAAATGCCATCACAAATGTTCTTATAAGAGAGGCAGGAGGAGATTACACACACACACACACACACACACACACGAGAAGGTGATGTGAAGACATGGCAGAGAAAGATTCGGCAGATGAGTCGCCAGAAGCTGGAAGAGGTAAGGAACATTGAGCCCCTAGAGCCCCGGGAGGAAGCACCTTGATCTAGGGCTTCTGGCCTCCAGAACTGTGAGAGAATACATTTCTGTGCTTTGAAACCACCCACTCAGTGGCAACTTGTTACAGTAGCCACAGGTCACTACTACAAGTGTATGTTGCTCTAGGGTTTTGAAAGATGTTGCCACTGGGGAAAATGGATACATATATTTGTTGTGAACCCATCATCACCATCAAGATAATGAGATTATGTATCCATCACCCCCTGTGGTTCTGGATGACATTTGAATCAGTAGACTGAATAAAGCAGATTGCCTTCCCCAATGTGGGTGGGCCTCATCCAATTCAGTGGAGCCCTGAATAAAACAAAAAGGTAGGGTAAGAAAGAATTTGCTTTCTACCTGCCTGCTTGAGCTGGGACATGAGTCTTCTCCTGCCCTTGACCTGAAAAGCATCAGTCTCTGGACCTCTAGCTTGCCAGTTGTAGATTGTGGGATTTCCCCATAATCATATATATCTGTAGATATAGATATAGATATAGATATAGATATAGATATGGATATGGATATGGATATGGATATGGATATGGATATGGATATGGATATGGATATGGATATAGATATAGATATAGATATAGATATGGATATAGATGGTATATCTCCAGCATCCCAAGAAAATCACAACCTTCCCTCCTGAGCCTGGAATCTCTGATTTTAGGAGACTCCAGATGAATCTGTGGAAGTCCCCACTTCTAACCTCGGGAGCACCCGTGGAGGTGAACAGGTCTCATTGGAGTCTCTCTGGTCCAAGCAGTCAGGGGGAGGTGTGGCACGTCAGTCCTCCAGGTATTGGGGTGCTCTTTGATCTTCCAACCGTAAGAATCCTACCAGGAAGGTGCCAGAGAAGGCTGGGAAGGAATGAGGTGAAGTGTACTGGTAGAAGGGTAGTGATGAGGGACTTTGTCCCCCTCCTGCCTCTTCAGTTGGAATCCTTTAAAAAATAGATGGATAAAAAAGACAAAACAGAAAATAGATGGACGCACTGGCTCAGGGTCAAGATTCAGGTTTACTGGCCGCTCAGCCTCAGCAAGCCTTGCTCAGGAGGCACAGCACCCCCTAATGGGCCCTGTGGAAAGATGACTCATCTGTGGGGAGCTGGCGGGAGCAGGAAATCTCCAGGAAAATAATTGAACAGGGAACATCTCTTAGGTGGTTGACAGCCCTCGAAGAGGCCCTATGTCTTTAAATTTTTTTTTTTTAGCTTTTTCTTATAAAAAAATGTAAATACATACACAAGCTGACTGGCTAGTCTGATGAACCCCCATGCACCCATCACCCAGCTTCAGCAACTCACACCCATCTTGTCTCTTCTGTGCTACCCACTCCTCCTTTCTGTGTCATCGTAAAGAAAATCCCTGACAATGTTATTTCATTCATAAATATTTCAGCGTGCAAAATATTTTTAATAATTTAAAATATGAAGGCTAGAATATATTAAAATATTATATATATATATATATATATATATATATATATATATATATATATATTTCTCACCGGAGGATATTTTTCCATTGATTTTTAGATAGAATGGGAGGGAGGGAGGGAGAGAGAGAGAAACATCGATGTGAGAGAGACACATCTATTGGTTGCCTCCTGAACAACCCCATCTGGGCTGGGGGTCGAACCTGCAACCCAGGTACATGCCTTTGACTGGGAATCGAACCTGAGACCCTTCAGTTCATGGGCCGACGCTCTAACCACTGAGCCAAACCAGCCAGGGCTAAAATATTTTTATAACATATATTTAAATGCACCATATATTTAAATACATTTATATTTTATATAAATATAAAACATTTAACTTTTTCTTTAAAATATATAACCATAACACCATCATCACATCTAAAAAATTAATAATGCCTTCTTAATTTCATCAAATATCCAGTTTTTAAATATCTAATTGTTTTATTAATGTCATTTTTAAAATATCTTGCTTGTTTGAATGCAAATAAAGTTCACAGGTTAAGTCTCTTTTACCCTATGGGTTTCTTGGCTCTGTGTGCACAGCCCTGCGTGTGTGCATGAATATTTGTGCGCGTGCCTGTGCGGGTGCATGTGTATGTGCACAGACGGGTGCATGCGAAGGAACTCGTCATTTGCCCTTTGGGGTTTCCCAAAGCCTGCATCTTGAGGGCTGCCCCACTGTGATGCGGTGCTGTGCTCCTCCACCAGGGGACGTATGCGGTCTGGTTTGCTCTTGGTGGTGTGAACAGCAATTGCTATCATGAATTCAGTGTTTGATCCCACACTGGGCTCTCCTTCTGGTCTGGTTTTGGAGATCCGGGAGAAGGATGAGACAGGTTCCTCAGTGTCCTCTCCCGAAACTCCGCTGTGGTTTCCCAGCCCTGCCCCTCATGGGGTTCAATCCGATGTTCCCTGAGCCCCGCACTGCTGTGGTGTGAAGGCACCCTGATGGATGTGATGACGGTTTTCCTCGCTCTGCAGGTTGTCCCTGGGGGTAACCTGGGCTCTCAGCAGGGGTGCTCGCAGAAGAGTCCTGACTTGGGCTGGGATAGGCCCTGAGGGGAAATGCCTTCCAGCCAGGAAGCTTTCTCAGCATCCCTCAACTCCTGTGATCACCTGACCAGAGAGCCCAGAACTAGACACACTGTTCTGATGATGGTCCCCCGGAACGGAGACTTCCGGGGCACAAAGGAATAACAGTGTGGGTGTTTCAGCCTGGCAGACCAGGGTTCACACGTCAACTTTACCACTTAATCAGCTGTGATGCTGAGCAACAGACTCATCTCCCTGCGGTAGGCTGATAATGACCCCAAAGATACCAGGCCCTGCTCAGTGGAACCTGTAGATGCTACCTTAGTTGGGAAAAGGGTCTTTGCAGATGTGATTAAGTTAAGGATGTTGATGAGGAACACTATCCTGGATGACCCTAAATGTAGTCACAAATGTCTTTATAAGAAGGAGATGACCCACGCACTCAGGAAGGTGCTGTGAAGACCAGGCTGAGAGACACTGGAAGATGCTGGCCTTGAAGATTGGAGTGACGTAGCCACAGGTCAATGAGTGCCAGCTGCGCCCAGAAGATAAGGAACAGATTGTCCCCTAGAGCCTCTGGAGGGAGCATGACCCTACAGAGCTAGGAGAGAATAAATTTCTGTCATTCTAAGTGCCAGGTTTGAAAGAATGTGTTACAACTGCCACAGGAAACTAACCCACCTCCCTAAGCCTGGTTCCCTATTTACAAAAAGTACAGTGGGCCCTTTGGGGTGGGGAAAAGAAACACCCTTGGGAGGCTAGGAAGTGGCAGCTGACAGAGGTCCAGCCTCCCCACTTCTTCCTTCGTCCTTACGGTTGCCTTTAGTACAATGTGACCCAATGAGCTATACTTGACTGGTACAGGGCAATGGGTTGGAGTTTGTCTGATTGACTCAGTGTCTCTCCAGGTGGCGGGGCTGCAAGGAGCCTCCTCAGGTTCCCAGGGCCCATTGTCCACCATGTGGGCCAGAGGCTTGGAAGAGGCTGGGGAAGACAGAGCAGTGAGGCCTGGGGGAGAGAGGAGCCAAGAACGGGGGAAGGGAAAGGTGTGGAGGACGCACATGCTGGGCAGGGTATCGGGGAATGAGCTGGGGAAGGGGGGCCCTTTCTCTGAGGTGTGGCTTGGTGGGGATGGTCAGAAGAGATCCCACAAGTTACTCTAGCTGGCGCTGAACAGGTCAGGTGTGCCCACTTTGGGACTCCCCTCTGTCATGTGCCCCTGGGAAAGCCCTGCTCATCCGGAAGGCTGATGCTAGGTCCTGGTAACACCCTGAGCTGTGTGCTGGAAACACGCATGGCCCCTGTTGGATTGTGTCTTCTCCAGAAACCCAGCTGGGGGAGGTCTCGCTGCGGCATCCCTAGCACCGAGCACACAGTAGGTGCTCAATATATATTTGTTAAGAGAACAAATGAATGAGCAAAGAGGCCCAGAATGAGAGTGGCCTGTCTAAGATGAGGATCTGGGAGAGGCTGATTTAATGAGAATGTTACCAAGGACCATGCAATGAATTCAGCATTTAGGAGAAACTGGGAAAACTGAATTAGCCTTTTCGTTATGCCATTTGGTCTGCTTTTGTATATATTTGAAATATTCCATTGAAAACAACGTTCTCCTGGGGATGCCGAGGTGGGGCCAGAGGTCCACACCAGGAGGCTTGCCTGAGTCTCTTCTGCAGGGTTCAACCTGGGCGTCCCGAGTCTACGGGCTGGCGCGGGCTCTGGCGCCACCCGGCGGCCATTGCGGGGACGACACCCTGTGATGCTCTCTGGGCCCTGGGGAGCACCCGCCCCGCACATGGGGTGCTCCAAACCCGTGCCGGCCCCCCACACCACGCCAGGCTTGGGCCCACCGCTGACCCTCACTGCCCACTCCCCAGTGGAGGCCACATGGCTCTTCCAGTCCTGGGTGTGAATGTCAGGCCAGGGCTGGGCGATGTGGGGTTCCAACAGCCTCACTTTCTAGGGAGCCTGCTGAGAGTGGGGAATAGGCCCGGCCCACGCATGTGACACAATCACACAACTATTTATGGTCTGACTTTTTGTAATTTTATCGAAATTACAGTTTAGAGTCCTATGCGGAGTTATAGGAGACACAAGAAAAAGCAGTTCCCACCTCCCCACTCTAAACTCTTCCAGCTGATTCCTTATTTCCTTCCATATCTCTAAAGGACAGATTTACAGTCTCAGCTTTCCCATTTTAGGTTTTTTCTACTGAAGATGGAAGACAGGGATTTAGCTTTCCCTGCCCCTGGACCCACGCACTTCCTGTCTTGTCCCCTCCCGGTTACATCTTATTTTGAGTTAGATGACTTTTCGGCACTTATGTTAACGGTTAGGTAACTGCCATTTACAGATGACCATGAACCATATATGACGATCAGGTCTCCTTTCTGCCACAGCGTTGATTTACTCTAGATTTAATCATTCTCTTTCACGTTCTTTTGCTCAGTTCTCCGTATGTTTATTGCTAGTTCATCACCAAATTCTTCCCTAGTTGTGTAAATCTTCCTTTGATAAATTCAAATGTGGCAGATAGCCTTTGCATTTCAGTGTCTTGAACGACTCTTTCCCAAGCCCTTCTGCTCTGATGCGAACAGCTGACATCTGTGTCTGGTTCCCAGCTGCCCCCGGAGGTGTCCTCCACCTCTCTCTTGAGTAGCAACCCCAGTTTTCTGGATCCCTTTTACTCTCCCATTTTGATTGAATATAGTCGCTTCCTGAGAAAGGATGCATGAGGGGTGAACTTTTGAGACGAGATGTTTCCTATCAGACAAGGCCTTCATTTTGTCCTCATGCAGTCTAGGCAATGAGCCCTCTGGCTAACATGGGGCAGGATTGATGTTGTTTGACTGCATAGAGTTGTATCCAGGAAGGCTTCATGGAGGAGGTGAAATGGGTTGTAAAGGATGGGCGGACAGAGAGGAAAGCTAGACAGTCCACATCAGAAAAACACTGAGCTTGCCATGAACCCGTGGTGTGTATGTATGTGTGTGTGTGTGTGTGTGTGTGTGTGTGCACTGTACCCTGGGCCAGGAGGCCAGGCTATCTGGAGTATCAAGGTGAGGATTTTTGTAGGTGAGGTGGAACCTTATCACGGAGGCTGGTCCTGAACCAGCTGTAGTGCAGCCCTGCTCCTTGTCCGAGATTTCCCAGGGAGGAAACAATGCCCTCCTTGTTCAGCCTGAGCCTGTCACTCCAAAGAGGCTCTGGGCACTTGAGGCCGCCAGGTGAAGACTGATAAGCAGGTGAAGGTTCCTCTTGGGACCCGAAAGGCAGTGTAAGTTGCCCCATGAGGACTCTTCACCACCCACCCTATCCCACCCATGAAGAGGGAATCTCAGCACCAGGAGGGAGCTTAGAGCCACCCAGCCACGGAGCAGAGGCCAGACGGGGGATGGGATCTGCTCACGGTCATGCTGCTCTTTGGTGACAGGGCTGGGTTTAGAACTCAGGTCTCAGGACCACCCTCGGCCCCTCCTAGGGCTCGTTCCTCCCTGTGCTCGCATCAGGGAGGCCGCCTTTCATCGGAAGGTCGCCAGCACTCACCTGCTCAGCCCACCCCGGGCCTCACAGGTGTCCAGAGTGGACTTCGGAATCTGCGTTTGAAGCGCAGGTCGAGGACGTGAGTGCTAAGGGCCATTCCGTCCACCCTGCATGCTCACCACCTACTCCCCAGGCCAGAGAGCCCCGAGCGGCACCTGGAGGACACCCAGCTCCCAGAGGGAACTGGGCTGAATAAAACACGGGTTCGGTTCAGAATAACTTGGGTTTTCAGCTTTGCATAAAGGTGGCTGGCAGCGAGGTGTGGCGGTGTGAGGTGGGGGTCAGCTCCTCGGTGGCCTGCACGGAGCCTTGTACACACACAGAGCCTGCCAGCTATACTTGTGCAGGGTCACCGCCTGTTACGTTGAAGTGGTCCCCCCAAAAGACACTGAAGTCCTAACCCCAATACCTGTGAATGTGACCTTATTTGGAAATGGTCTTTCGGATGATGAAGTTAGGATGCGGTCATTAGGGTGGCCCTAAGCCAATGTGTCAGATGTCTTCATAAGAAAGGGGAAATGGGACGCAGACACACACGGAGGAAGAATGCCAGGTGACGACTGGAGTTCTGTGGCCACCAGCTGAGGAAGTACCAGAAGCTATGGGACCTGCCTGCAGCAGACCCTCCCCGCGCCGGAGGGGGTTGCGGCCCTGCCAGCACTCCATCTGGGACTTCTGCCCTCCAGAACCTCGAGATGCCAAGCTCTGCTGTGCAGGCCACTCAGGTCTGTGGTCCTAACGCACTACCCAAAGCATCACCTGCTTTCTGCCTCCTGCCTGCCAGGCTGCTCTGTCTGTCTGTCAGCTTGTCATGGCTGTTTCCCAGCCCAGTCATCAGTGGGCAGCATCAGTAAGACTCGGGTCAGGTCCCCCGGCCCATGGACAGCACCTGGGACCATAGCTCTCAATCAGTGGGCCCCCAGCACAGCCTATATGAGACGCTACCCGCCTGTGGGTGGGGCCAGCCCAGCCCAGGGCCTGGACAGCCTGGTTTCCTTCCGGTTCTGCCCGGCAGCAGCGACGAGAGCCCCAGTAGCTGCCAGCACTCAGGCTGCCCCCTATAAAGCAAAGACCTCGTCTGGCCTCGGGGAGGGCATTCTTGGTTCTCACGAGAACTGAGGAGCTTCTAGCATTTGGGGGGACAGAATGCTAAGTGTCCTGTAACGCAGGGACACAGAACCTGCCCTGTTGGAGTCCAAGGAGGCCGCATTGGGAATATGGGGCTTGAGGGGGTCCCCTCCTTCCTGGCTTGTGACTTGATCTCTGACCACTTCCTTTTCTAGGAAGGACGTGTCATTCTTGTGTTTCCCAAGTCCCTGCTCATTTAATGTCATTTGCAGCCTTTCAGGCTATTTAACTTGTAAATTTCTCTCAATAATTCCAGCTCTGTTCCTTTCAGAGTCCTGATTGCAGCATTTAAATGTTTTAGTATTCTGTGCGCCTCCCTCGAGATGTGTGGGTGCAGCCATCATCAAAGGAGCCAGAAAGGCCGGGCACCCTCCAGCCCCCTGAAGGCCTCGGCTCAGCGGGGTCCATGGGGACCCGTGTGCTCAGGCTCAGGGAGGAAACAGCTTCACGGAGGGGTTGTCACTGTGCTCGGAGCTCTGAGATCTCTGTTGAGAAGCAACTCCTCAGCTGCTGCCACAAACCCAGCTCACAAAGCGCTTCCTGCCCCACAGTTGACAGGTTTCACACCCCGTGGGCTGGTTTTCCTTTTTATGTCCCCACAACCCCACCCTAGACTCATTCTGCACCCTTCCTGCTCCTGCTCTGTTCTCTGGGTTGGCTCTGGCAGCCAGCCCCCGTCCTGAGGCTACGGGGGAGCCCCAAGCCCAGTTATCTCATCAACATACAAAAAGACACTTGTCTCTTCAGATACTGGACTATTTTAGGAGCTGGGTAACAGGAAATGGGGGCAGAGACCACTTTTTATTTTATTTTTAAAATATATTTTATTGATTTTTTTAGAGAGAGAGGAAAGGAGAGAGAGATAGAAACATCGATAGCTGCCTTCTGCACACCCCCTACTAGGAACTGAACCCACAACCCGGGCATGTGCCCTGACTGGGAATCGAACCAGGACTTCTCAGTCCATGGGACGGCGCTCAAGCCACTGAGCCACACCGGCCAGGCCAGAGACCACTTTCTAAATCTGTAGGCTCATTTGGCACCTAGCCCAGGTCACTGTGTACTCTGATTTACCTAAAATTCTCTCTAGCTTCACATAAATGTGCCTCCTTTCCCCCGGACGTGCTGAGAATTCTCCCTCATGGCACTGGTCACGTCCTGCTCTGTACCATGGTTCAGATTGTAAAATCCTAGCAGGGAGAGGCCATGTCGTGTTGATACATACATATCGGCTGGGACGCCTAGCTGCACCCACTGAATGTTTGCAGGAGTTGAGATACAGCTCCTGCCTCCGGTAGTAGGTGACAGGCCCCTGGAGGGCAAAGCTAGGGTTAAACCTGGGGGAACTCAGAGAGGTCATCCAATCTAGTCCCCTGAGCACAGGGTGTGGGGGACACCAGGCCCCTGGTGGGGCAGGCCCTCGAGATCCTGAGGGACAAGACTACACGAGTGTCACGTGTGAGCCCAGGGTATGTGTGTGTGTGTGTGGATCTGGGTGGCTGAGTCAGACATCCACCTGTCTGTCCCTGTCCCCATTCTTGGCACAGGAAATTGGGAGCAGAGTCCCAAGAGGCTGCTCTTTACAAAGTCTTACAAAGGTCCTGACAATCTCAGCAGCAGGCTGGGGTCAGAGTCCTGATCATAGTCTTAAAGGGAGGGTTAATGGCCCAGTTGGAGTGGCTCAGCTGGTTGAGTATCATCCTGTGCACCAAAAGGTTGCCGGTTCGACTCCCGGTCAGGGCACATACCTGGGTTGATCCCTGGTTGGGGCCTGTGTGGAGGGCAGCCAACTGATGTTTCTCTCTCCCCTTTTTTCTAAGTATGTCATCAGGTGAGGATTTAAAAAAAAAAAAAGTGGAGGATTAATGGATTAAAAGGTATTAACTTAAAAAAAAATTTATATTCTTCATTTTCCCTCAAATTGAACCAATGAATACTCTCACCAACAAAGTACAAAGATGTGTATTTCCCAGATGCCCCCTCCCTTCAACCTTGGATAGACTGTCAAACCTGTGTCAGTCTAAGAGCAGGCAAGTGATTTCTCATGGCCATTGATTTCTTTCTAATTACCAGGGGCTGAACATCTTTTCAAATGTTTGTGGGTCAGTTTAAGTGTGTGTGTGTGTGTGTGTGTGTGTGTGTGTGTGTGTGTGTGTGAAATCCTGTGGTTGTTCATTATTGCTGCGTTCCTCTTTTATTTAGAGGGTGGATTCCACTAGTGAGTGTCAGCCTACCAGTAGATCACGGAGTTTCATGCCTGGCACATAGTAGGTGCTCAATAAACTGTGTCAAAGACTGAGTGATCATCAAGGGCCCCGCGTGGTGAGGTGTGCAGGGTGCTATTCTGTCTTGCTCTTTGCCCTCCTGGCTGATTCCGGGCTTGGGTGGACGAGTAAAATCGTTTTCTGCTTTTGGGGGAAGGGAAGCCAAGGTGGAGATACGTGAACAGGGTGCGGAATCCTACTCGGTTCAGGTTTTATAGGGAAAGTCTCGGGAAAGACTCCAGGAAGGGCGTGGCTTGCAGAACAGGGCACTTTGTTCCTGCTGGATGCTTCTCTCCAGCTCAGACCAACACAGATTCTGGCTCTTACCACCAGAAGGAGCCCGACGCTCAGAATGATTCTGAAGTTTGGGGAGGCGTGATCTTCAAAGTTGGCAACCACCCCTGTACCCCTCACAATTTTCGGTTTTCCACCTAAAATTTTTCCTCGTGAGCTTAAGTGGCTGCAAATATATTAATATAAATATTAATATATTTTAAAACAAAACTCTTATGTAACTCTGTGTCTGTATTCAGTGATATCTAAATACCATAACACTTTGATACCCACCATTTAAAAACACAATAAAAAGTACCTAAATAAGTTCTTTTTTTTTTTTTTTTGTTAAATCCTCACCCGAGGATATTTTTCCATTTATCTTCAGATAGAGTAGGAGGGAAGGAGGGAGGAGGGGGGAAAGAGAGAGAGAGAGAGAAACATCGACGTAAGAGGGACACATCAATTGGTTGCCTCCGACACGACCCCAACCAGGGCCAGAGACCAAACCACAACTGAGGTACGTGCCCTTGACCAGAATCGAACCCACGACTCATTGGTCCTCAGGCCAACACTAACCACTGAGCCAAACCAGCCAGGGCAATAAGTTCTTCTTAAATGGTTGATTTTTCTACATAAACTTGCCTTTTCACTTATTTCCCTCATCTCATTTTATCCTAATATATGTTGTTTAGAAGTCTTTTATGGATTATCCTTATCATACTTCTCAACAACAAAAATATAAATTGAGATAGAAGGTAATTGCATATCCTATAATCAAAAGTCTCTAAGTATTGTGTCAACAATAAAAATAAAGTAAAAATAAAGTCTCTAAGTACTGAAAAGTTTCTAGGGTTATCATTGCTATTATTAGTAACAAATATTTGATTAAAGCAATGTAAATATGGTGCCAATTTTGATAAATAATTGCTAAATGTAAAAAGTAACATTTTATTGGAAATGTATCTCTTAATGAGGTGAATAAAGTTGTTTTCATTTTCCAATCAGTTTATTTCTCTGCTGGAATAAGACACATTATTAACATCAGTTCTATTCTTTTTTGTTGTTGTTGTTGTTATAGATGCTGGTTTTGAGAAACTTTTTCACATAGAACAGAGGGTTTTTATTTACAGCCACAAAATTGTTTGAATTCTTTTTCTTTTATTTAAAAATTTTTTCTTTTAGAGAGAGAGAGAGGAAGGGAGAGAGAAAGACAGAGAAACTGATCTGTTGTTCCACTCACCTAGGCATTCATTGGTTGCTTCTTGTATGTGCCCTGACCGGAGATCAAACCCACAGCCTTGGAGTATGGGGATGACACTCTTACCCACTGAGCTACCCGGCCAGGGCTGTTTGAACTCTTGAGTTACATGCCAGAAATCTTACAGTGACCAATCTTTAGTAATTTTGTAAGGATCTATCAGCTGACGATACAATCAATTCTTGTTGTCCTTCCTTGGTTAGGCAGGGTCCCCATGGCATTAATATCATTTTCCCTGGGTACTAATGTCAAAGCCTGGGGCTCTCCTCCATGGCGAGTTCATTCCTTCAGTTTGGGAGGAAATACTTCATACCATATGATCAGTGTGTGCTGACTCATTTAGGTTTTATTTAGAAACCAGGGATGGTGGGGATTTCTGATTTTATCTTTTTAATTGTCATGTATAATATGTGACTGATACTTCTTTTCTGGAATTAAGTTTTTTAAAAAGTAAATTATTCTAGCATTCCATAGAAGTTTCTCAAACTGTAATCCTACAGCAATGATTAGCTACTTTCTTGCCTGCATTTACCTTAGTTTTCATTCACCCTTAAACTTAAAACCACAAAACTAATATTGTATATAAAATTCATTTCAGCATTAAAAATGGGTCAAACAACAAAACACAGATTCTCCTGAACTGAATTCGACAGTATCGATACCATGGTTCGACAACTTCATCATCTTTGCCCTTATTTCTTTATCTTTTCAGAGTTAGTTTATCGCCTACCCATCTATTGGGTGACATAAATGGATGTACTTAGGCTTAACCTCTGGGACCAGAATATGTCAGAGACTCAAAACCAGGACACAGAATTTGAGGACTGCATGCTTCCAGAAAAATTCTACCTGAGTCACAGGTGGGCAGGCTACGCCTTTCTGATAGTACCTGAGATCCATCCTCCCAGCCCATGTTTCCTGAGAATCAGAATAACTCTCTTATTTGATCTTTTTTTTTTTTTTTTATCCTCACCCGAGGACATTTTTTCATTTTCTGTTCAGATAGAGTGGGAGGGAGAGAGAGAGAGAGAAACATCGACGTGAAAGGGACACATCGAGTGGCTGCCACCCGCACGACCAACCAGGGCCGGGGACAAACTGCAACCGAGGTACATGCCCTTAGCGGGAACCGAACCTGGGTCTCTCTGGACCGCAGGCCGACGCTCTAACCGCTGAGCCAAACTGGCCAGGGCTCTTATTTGATCTTTTCATAACTTCTTTCAGTTTCTATCATCTTCAAGGGTGATTGAAATGATATATTTCCAATCAAGTGGGAACAAATTTCCCTCTCTACCTGCTTGTCTTCTCTGTTCCTTCCATGTTCTTCCCGCCCAGCCAAGACATAACCATGTCTCCAAATATGGTTATCAGTAAAACTGAAAGCCTCCGAAACCGAAAGTGTGAGTCATCATTTAAATTCCCCCAAAATTCCAGTTTATAACCACTGCCCAGAAATTCCGATTTATAAATAGAAAAATCAATAATGAACCTGATTTCTTTTAAAATATATGTCCCCATCTATAAAAAATTAGTTTTAGCACACAACTCAATCCAATGCATATATATATATATATATATATATACATATTGATCCAATCAAAACAACTATAAAGCTGAAAAGCCAAAACTTGTTACTTTTTACTTTTTTAGTAAGAACTGATAACATTCAGCATTAAATTTCACCGTCATGCAAAGGATATTGAAGGGTTTTATGACTTTTAGAGAGAGAGGAAGGGAGAGGGGGGAGAGAGAGAGAAACATTGATGTGAGAGGGTAACATCAATTGGCTGCCTCCTGCATGCCTCCTACCAGGGACGGAGCCCAAAGAAATCCAGGCATGTGCCCTGACCAGAAATCAAACTGATAATCTTTTGGTGCATGGGACCACACCCAACCAACTCCTGATTTTACTACATCAGAAGTTCCCTGCAGAAGTTCCCTAATTCTTGATTTCCACAAAACCCATAGCAACAAAAGCACAAACATGAATTAGGAAGAATTCTTCTTCTTAAGAAATTGCACTAATTTTAGTATTAGGAAAAACAGAACAGGGCCAGATTAATAAAGTACAGCAAGAATAACAGTTGAATTACTGGGTCAAAGAGAATATGAATTTTGACTTTGATAGATCCTGCCAGATTTCCCTCCTGGGGGTTGTATCAATTTAACCTCCACAAGTAATGTACCAGGGTGCCTGTTTTCACACAGCCTTGCCATCATAGCATGTTACCCCCGCCCCCCAGTCTGATAGGTAAAAAGTGGTATCTTGGTGTAGTTTTAATTTATATTGATCTCATTATGAGTAGATTAAGTAATTTTTCATATATTTATAAACTATTTCTAATTCCTTTCTAGTGAATCATATTTTCCTAGTCTTTCCCCGGTTTTCTATCTTGGTCTCTTTCTTATTGAATTGTAAGAGCTCTTTACATAGCAAAGAGATTTGCCTTTGATGTGAATTGACAATATTGTCCCCCATTTTGCCATTTGTCAGTTGCCTTGACTAAGAAGTAGATTTGGCCCAAGGTAAAGAACTTTAGTTTTATCTGGCTGGTGTGGCTCAGTGGTTGAGCATAGACCCATGCACCAAGAGGTCGCCAGTTCAATTCCCAGTCAGGACACATGCCCAGGTTGTGGGCCGGATCCCCAGTGGGGGGCATGCAGGAGGCGGCCAATTGATGTTCTCTCTCATCGATGTTTCTCTCTCTCTCTCCCTCTCACTTCCTCTCTTTCTAAAATCAATAAAGGGGAAAAAATCTTTTAAAAATGAACTTTAGCCCTGGCCAGTTTGGTTCAGTGGTTAGAGCATCAGCTTGTGGACCAGAGAGTCCCAGGTTCAGTTCTCGCTAAGGGCACGTACCTTGGTTGCAGTTTGTCCCCACCTGGGGTTGGGGTCGTGTGGGTGGCAACCAGTCGATGTGTCTCTCTCACATGGATGTTTCTCTCTCTCCTCCCCCCTTCTCTATCTCCCACTCTATCCGAAGATAAATGCAAAAATGTCCTCGAGTGAGGATAAAAAAAAAAAGAATTTTAGTTTCAAAGATTATGTAAGTGTTTGTGTACCCAAAGGAGGCTCTTGAGACAGAAAAGTCCTATTTGGAATGACAGAAACCTGCTAGCTTTGGAGGCAGGCCAGGTCAGTGCCTGAAAGCCACCAGACAAGGAAGGAGGAACTGAAATTGCTCTGCGTCCGGTGTGCAGAGTCCCCCAGTGATGGGCAGGGAACACCGGCAGACGTAGCACCTTCAGGAACATGTTTCTCTTCCTGAAAATGGATGTGGACGCACATTCCACCTAAGGCTTCCTACTGGAGAATGGAAGGGTCCTGGAAAGGTCCTGCTTCCTCTTTTCTGGTGGACGTATCAGAGGGTGTGCAAAGCTCCTTTCGGACTGTCTGCAGCGGGGCCCCCTGGTGTTATTGTAGACCCACATCCATTTTTGGAAATGTATTGCTGGGGTTAATGGTATCCTGGGGGTTGTCCTGGTGCAGTGACCGGGACAGACCCTTGCCCAAGATTTTACCCACCATGCTGGGTGGGCAGTGTTACAATTGCCCCCGTTGAGACCCAGCGCTGCGTGGCTTCCCCAGGCACGCCCTGCCTGCATGCAGGACCTATGCTCTCCAGCCCCAGCCACGACAGTGCTAGAGCAGGTCCAAGGATGGACTTTAGGACTTGGAAAGGAGAGGACAACGGCTTCATCCCAGCAAACTCTCTGGGGTCTGGGATGGAGTCTTTCTATCTTCCATGCACGGTCCGCCTGCAGAGGCCGATCGAACCAGCTCTCAAAGCTCTGGCAGAACCTGTGCTCAACTACCTGGGCTCTGCCCCTCTCAGGGCATTTCTCCAACTGCCCTTAGTCGTTCCGCATACGTCACATTCCCTCACCTGGACACACGGACACAGCCCAAACCGCAGGTTTATTTGTATTTACTGCAGCCGGGGCAGAGCCCTCTGGAGGTTGGCGGATCTCCATCGGTCCTGTGGCTGGGAGCGTGGTGGACACGAGGCTTTTGGAAGAACCAAGCCAGGCTCAGTTTCCTCCGAAGTCGGGCAAACTGGGTCGGGTTCCCTCGGTTCCCAGGGGCGCGGTTCCAGGTCTCCACTGCTCCTGCACGCGGGCGGGTTTTCGCCCCAGCCCCGCCCCATCTTCGCCCCGGCCCCGCCCACACGCTCTTCCAGCCCCTGCTCAGTCTGAGCCCCGCCCACACCACAGCCTATCACGAGTCCGTCTTCTCCCTGCCTAAGGCCCGCCCCGCCTTAGCCCCGCCCACAACCTTCCATCCTGGCCTCGCGGGGGCGGGGTGGGCCAGGCGGCGGCCGCGGCGGCGGCGGCGGGGGCGGGGCCGGCCTCACCCGGAATGAAAACCAACGGCGGCCGCCGCGGCATCCGGGCACTCGGCAGGTCGTGGCGGCGCAGCGGTGGCGCAGGTGAGTAGACAGCGGCCGAGCGTCCAGCTCTGGCCCCGGGTCGGGCGCCGCCTCCGTGGCGGGCGCTGGGCGTCCTGAGGGGAGACCCGGCGGGGACCGGGGCGGCGACGGGGGCTTCCAGCCGCTCCCGCCGTTCGCGGGGCCCCAGGTTTGCGCTCGGCCGGGCGGGGGTGGTGGGTATTTAAAAAGATCGAGCGCTGTTGGGGGCGCGGACGGAGAGACCGGTGCGCACAGACTTCATCTCCCGAGCCCAGACCGGCTTGAATCGCGGCCCTGTCACTTCACGGGTGCCATTTGGGACGTGTTTGCAAAGTCCGATTTTCCGCGCTATTGAACGAGAGAACACGGTTGGTTCTCTCCGGCCTTGACGATCGGATTGCGTTTCTCACCTCCTGGCCTTTCTCTGTCTTATTTTTAGATACAAGAGTTTTTATTACTCTGCCTGAGAAAAAATTTGATGTATTTTTTGGGAAAATATATATATGTGTGTGTGTGTGTGTGTGTGTATTATATACATATATATGAGAAGCTCTGGGTAAGGGTTGTGTAGATGAGTTTCTTACACAAGTGGAAATTTTCAAGGAGTGGTTTGTAACGTTTCACTTTCAGTTTGGAGCAGTAATAGGCATGGATTTCTCCTCGTGGGCGGGCTGTAATGCGGAACACTGTGTGGCACCCGCAAAACTTTCGGTTCTCCAGTTCACATCGGAAACGGATGTCTCCGACCTGTTTCCCTTTGGGCTGGATTTGAGATCCGCACGCTCGCTTATTCTGTTGCCTGTCACTGGAGTTTCCTAAGCTTCACGGCAGTGGTTTCCTTCCTCTTGGTGGAAACGTCAAGTGGGGCGGTGTAGACCCTCCTTGCTGTTCACTTGCTGGTGGGTGGAGAGCGGGACACACAGTGGGTGTGGCAGACCCTTGGGGCTCAGGTGGTTACTTGGATGGGATGGCCCAGGGCTGGGCGTTCAGCCTTCCGAACAGCTTGGCTCAGGTGAGCAGCCCAAGAAACAGTTCTTCCCCAGTGGTATTTCATTCAGAATTTCTGAAGATTTATGAGTAGGGAGCTAGCTTTTGTATCGCGGTTGTGTAAGTTATTTGTGTTTGCAAAGCGAGTACACATCAGTGCTGATACATGCTTCTGTGTGTGTGAGACGCAGTTAGTGCTGGAAGATCTCGGGTTCTCTCTAGGTCACCTGGACAGACACAGAAAAGTATAATAAACCTTGCTACATCTTAGCAACTTTGAAATACATGTTTTAATGTAACATAATATGTAATATATATTGACTATGCAATATATATATTCTATTATATATATAATATATATTTTAGGGAAGTCTAGAGCTAGTTAAAACCTACTCTAAAAGTAATTTGAAGTGGAGGGAGCTCTGCTTACGCCACAAACACATCAACACATGAGGTAGATGTAAAACGCTGAAACGTGGCATGGGGCATCATTGATGTGCTGTTTTGCTTTCAAGGATGGCGCAAAAGAAATATCTCCAAGCAAGACTTACCCAGTTTTTAAGGGAAGACAGAATTCAACTTTGGAAACCTCCATATACAGATGAAAATAAAGAAGTTGGTTTGGCATTAAAGGTATTTTTCTTTCAAGACATAGATAATTAGCCATGTTGTAAGTCTCCTTGGTGTCGACATAAGAACGTCCAAGCCTGTAGAAATGTTTATAAGTTTATTAGACTGTATTTGAGCCAGGGGACAAACCTGGAAGCAAGATCTCAACAGACTGAGAAAAATGCTTCCCACAGTGACACTCTGCGGTTTCTTATATACATTTGGAATTAAGGAAGGAATTTAAGGAAGATTACATGAACTCAAGGGAGAAATCAAGGTAGGGATTGGATTATAGGATAGTTAAATTACGTGCTCCCTTGAGGGTGGTTACATACTCTCTTCTGAGGGGTCTGAAAGACGCATGTCAAAAGGTGTGCTAGCCTATGCACAAAAACAATGTTATGTGCTGGGGTGTGACTACCCACCACGACCTGCCCAGTTAGGAATGCATGATCAGATTACCCTGTGAGGTTACTTTTGGTTAGTTTTTTTTTTTTTTAACAAAGCCCCCTTTTTCCATCCACATTGGTAAATAAAACTTCGGAAGTCACCAGAAATTGCCAGGCACAACCATGTATGTAAACGTTGGGCAGAACCAAAAGCATTAGTAATAAGCAGGTACCCACTTCTTACTAGGACTTGACAAGCTTTTTGTGTGTGTGTGTGTTTTTAAGAAGATTTTATTCCTATGCGAATGTTGCCTGATTTCTGGGGCATGTACTATTTTAATACCTTCACAGCATTACCTAAAGTTATGAGTCTGGAAGCTACTTTTGACCTGCCAGTGTGGCAGTACCAGTGCCAGTGTGTTACTTGTTCAGGTTGAGTGTCCTGGGAGGGTGTCAGCCCCCTGCTAGCATGGTCTACTGGAAAACAGTTGCTCTTTGCTCCCTTACACTGTGGCTCTGTTCATTTTCCAAACTACTATAGTTTTCGAATAATTATGCCTCCGTTTTTCAGGGCATCAGAAATGGCCCTATTTTGCATAAGTGAAATTTCGAGGAATTGAAAATTTTCTGCTTTTCTAAGCAGAGAAAAACATTAATAATTTTTTTATAGCAATCTATTCTATTGGAGTAGCCTAACACAGACTTTTCTGCTCTCTCAGTCCGAGTATCTTGAGATAAATAATGTAACATCTGTCAGGGACTCAGGATTGTCGTGAGGGCGCCAGATCACCCTGTGCTGTGGCACACATGCACTTGGGAGGCGACACCTGTATCAGGGTCTGAGTTTTCCTGTCTCTCCTGTTCCTGACAGGCCTTGCTTTTTTTTTTTTTTTATCCTCAACCAAGGACATTTTTCCATTTTTTTTGTTCAGATAGAGTGGGAGGGAGAGAGAGGAAGAGAGAGAGAGAGAGAGAAACATCGACGCGAAAGGGACACATCAAGTGGCTGCCTCCCGCACGACCAACCAGGGCCGGGAACAAACTGCAACCGAGGTATGTGCCCCTAGCAGAAACCGAACCCCGGTATCTCTGGACCGAAGGCCGACGCTCTAACTGCTGAGCCAAACCGGCTAGGGCAGGCCTTGCTTTTGATATTTTGCAACCCACCTTGTGACATTTTTTTCTGAATTTGCTTGTTTAATCTCTTGGCTCAGAAGTTAGGTATAGCATAATAAGAAAGCTATTTGGTTCCTGGCATGGAACTCCTAAAACTCTGGGAATTTCCCCAGTGGTGAGGGAGATAGGAGCATCTTTTGTTCTAGTAAGGCAGCTCTTGGCAACAGCTTGAGGATGGGGCTGATACTGAAAGTCCAAAGTGTTGAGAAGCTTGGGACTCTCCGCCCCACCCTCCAACCTCAGGGCAGGGGGGAGGGGAGAGGGCTGGAGAGCCAGTTAATCACCAGTGACCAATGATTTAATTAGTCGTGTCCACACAATGCAACCTCCATTAAAAAAAACCTTAAATAGTGGGTTTTGGGGAGCTTCCAGATTGGCAAACATATCCACGTGCTGCACCCCACACCCTTCCAGACTCCACCTGTGACCCTTCTTATCTAGATGTTCATTAGTGTCCTGTATAATAAACCATAATAGTTAAGTGGAGCATTTTCTTGAGTTCTGTTGAATCATTCTAGCAAATTATTATTTTACAAGCAGTACCAGTGATTCAGAATTTTCCATTAAGAAAGTTATTTATATCTGCCCTGACTTGTTCTCACAAGTTAGAAAACTTAGACTATTTTCTGTTTTTCTCCCCGCCGCCCCCGCAACCTGGGAGTTGATTAGTTCACTATTTCTTTTTTTTTTTTTTTTTTTTAAGATTTGAGAGAGAGAGAGAGAGACATTGATTTGTTGTTCCACTTATTCATGCACTCATTGGTTGCTTCTTGTATGTACTCTGACTGAGGATTGAACCCGAAACCTTGGCATATCGGGATGACGCTGTAACCAACTGAGCACCCGGCCAGAGCCATTTCTTAAAATAATTTTTATATACTCCAGTCACATAAGTTATAGTCCACTTGACTTTTCTCCCTAGAATAATCTCAATTATTTTCACTTTTTCTGTTGGGTTTGCTTTCCTGTCCTTCATTTTTTCTGTAGCTCTCAAGATATGAGGCCACCCTGGGTTTCATGGTAACAGGGTGACCCGCACCCATCGGAGAGTTCTGCCTCAGAGCCCTGCGTGTGCCGTTCCGTATCCTGAGCCCCTGCCTTCTGTTGGTTCGGTGCCGCACTGGTCTGTGTTTTCTGATTTTCCCTCACAGGATCTTGCTAAGAAGTACTCTGACAAGCTAGAATGTTGTGAAAACGAAGTAGAGAAGATAATAGAAGAAATACGGTGCAAAGCAATCGAGCGTGGCACAGGAAATGAAAATTATAAGACAACAGGAATTGCTACAATTGAAGTATTTTTACCTCCACGACTAAGAAAAGTGAGTCATTTTCTCAAGTTTACGTAGGTACTAATGCCTAGTTAACTTAGTGAGGTGACCAAAGAAATTATGATTTCTTTTAAATAGCTATAATCCAGCCCTGGCCAGTGGCTCGGTTGGTCGGGCGTTGTCCCATGCACCGAAAAGTTGCTGGTTCAGTTCCCAGTCAGGGCACGTGCCTGGGTTTGGGATCCATCCTCGGTAGGGGGCGTGTAGGAGCTGCTGATCCATGTTCCACTCTCACATCAATGTTTCTCTCTCTCCCTCCCTCTCCCTTCCTCTCTCTCTAAAAAACAATTTTAAAAAAGCTGTAATCCAAAGTTATTTTATCTGTTTGATGTTTACATAGGATAGGAAGAACCTCCTGGAGACTCGATTGCACATCACCGGCAGAGAACTGAGATCTAAGTAAGTATCGGAGTGCCTGGTGCCCCTGGCCCTTTTATTTATTTTTGTCTTAATTTTTTTTTTTTTTTAATCCTCACCCAAGGATACTATTCCATTGATTTTCAGATAGAGAGGGAGGGAAGGAGGAAGGAAGAAAGAGAAAAAGAAAAACATTGATGTGAGAGAGACACATCGATTGGTTGCCTCCCACATGACCCCAACCAGGCTAGGGATCAAACCACAACCAAGGTACGTGCCCTTGACCGGAATCGAACCGGAGACTCTTTGGTCCTTTGGCCAATGCTCTAACTGCTAAGCCAAACCAGCCAGGGTGTCCCCCGGGCCTTTTACATCAGCTCATTTGACTCTGTGGCCAGCCTGGCAGAGAGGGCGGACAGATGTTAGTCTCCCTTTCTGGAAGGGAAAATCGAGGCTTTGAGGCTGCAGGACTTATCCAGGCTCAACTGATAGTGAAGGACAAATGAGAGCTAAGACTCCCAGCACTCTTCCTCATTTCCTGATGGAACTTGAGAGCTGGTGGGAACTCTGGGTCCACCACCTAACAGGCACTTGATACATGTATGAACCAATGAATGAATGATATAAATAGGAGACAGCCTGGTGGTCACCAGGTCATTAGCTTTGAATTTGATTCCTTGATGCACTAATAGCTTGCTGAGACGATCAGCAAAGTATTTGAACCAATTTTAGGCCGTTGGCCCATCTGTAAAAAGAAGGATACCTGCCTGTCTCATACTAGTGCAGTTCTAACTTTTGGGACCTGGTTGGTGCTTTCACCCACTGGTATGTTTTTGAATGGTAAGTGTTTGGGGCGCCTCCAGGGCTAGCCAGCCTGTGTTTCTGAAGCTGGTTTTTCTCATTTTCTTCTTTGGTCTGCATCAGGGCTGTTAGGGATGGATTCAGGAGGCATCATGCATTCAGCACACATGAGCAGAAGAGTGTGTGGAACGGCCCCCTATTATGGGCTCCTCCAAGGAGGCCGAGGAAGGTGTAGAGAACGGATTTTCTCCTGGTGTGAGTAGGGCCCTCCTGTTCCAGTGGCTGTCCTGCACCTGTGGTCCCCACTTCACGAGGACACAAGTAGTGCAACAGCTAGTTTAAAAAGGACATTGTCTCTTGCACATCGTGCAGTGATGTTTGTGAGTCAGAAAATTGAAATACTGGATGTTTCTGATTGACATGTATAAAATAGCTATCATGATTAAACTGTGCTTAGTGGAAAATAACACATTTGATTACCTATGGTTTTCACTGGTTTATTTTACAGAATAGCTGAAACCTTTGGATTTCAAGAAAATTATATCAAAATCGTCATAAATAAGAAACAACTTCAACTAGGTATGTTATGGCCAAGTGTGCAGAATTTAAAAATCAAGTTAATAGAGAAATAATGATGCATCTTTTTTTCTCTTCCTCTGTTCACAAATTTCTAGGGGTTTTACTGCATATGTAATTCAAAACCAATTATTTTAGAGTTTACTAAAATAAAAAGATAAAGCAGCAAGCAGCTTTTCTAATAAATATTTGTTCTGTGCTAGTGGGGAAGAAAGACTCACTGTTGGTCTGAGAAAACGTTACAGAGTGGAAGTGTAGGTGTGCTCAGTGAGATTGGGGTTCCAGTACATTCTCCTGAGTGAGGATGGGGGAAGGCTGTGGGAGGGAGGATTCCAAACTGAGGAAGCCTTGCTGTGGAGCCCCATGATGTGAATCTGAGGAAGGGTAAAGGTCCAGTGTGTCTGAGTGTAGGCGGTGACCGGAGGATGGCGCTGTTTAAGGGTGAGGCGTGGGCCAGGCAGAGACCACGCTGTAGAGTTACAGTGCTGGTTCTCAATCAAAACCAGGGGTGATGTTGCCACCCAGGGGACATTTGGCAGTGTCTGGGGACATTTTTGGTGGTCATGATTTGGTGGCAGGGAAGGGGGCAGGTGTGCTTTTTTGTCACTTCGTTGGCTAGAGGCTCAGGATGCTGCTGGATGTCGTACAAGGCACAGAGCAGCCACCTCAGCAGACTTGTCCAGTCCGCGATGTCAGTAGTGCTGCTGTTGAGAAACTCTGGACTGTGAGCCCTGTTAGAGTTACTTCTCCTGAGAAGTGGAAGCCATTGATCCTGGGAGTGACACATGATAGATCTGTGTTTTGAAGATCACTTTGGCTGCAGTAGGGGATGGATTTGAAGGAGGCTTGAGTGGGCCTGGGAGACCAGTTAGCTCTTGCAGCAATTCCAGCGGGTGCTATACATAGTCTGATGGATTTTCTGGGGGTTCCATGGCCCAGAGAATCAAGTTCACAGCCCTGCTCAATGTAAGGCCGCCTTCACAGCCTGGCCCTAGTCTTCCTTTCCAGCATCTCCTCTGGCCGTTTCCCATAGTATATTTTAAGTGTCATAGGTATCTTCTCACTGTCCTCACCTCTGTTTTAATCCTGTTGTATCCTTCACTGGACAGAAATCCTTGATGTTATCAAATTCGTCAGTTTTTCACCTTGTGTGTGTGTGTGTTTTAAGAAGTTCTTTCTCTAATCTGAGGGTCACAGGGATAGTGTATGTTTTCTTTTATTAGCTTACTCTCTATGAGGTCTTTTGTTGGTTTGGTTTTTCTTTTTCATTGAATTTATTGGGGTGACATTGGTTAATAAAATTATATAGGTTTCAGGTGTACAATTCTATAAGACATCATCTATATGTTGTACTGTGTGTTCACCACCCCAAGTCAAGTCTCCTTCCATCATTGTATGAGGTCTTCAATCTGTTCAGAGTACCCTTTATTATTACTTTTTTTATTATTTTTGTTAATCCTCACCTGAGGGTATATTTTTTCCATTGCTTTTTAGAGAGAATAGAAGGGGGGAGGAGGAGAGAAAGGGAGAAATATCAATGTGAGAGACACATCGATTGGTTGACTCTCACACATGCCCCGACTGGGCCTGGGGATTGAACCTGCAACTCAAGTACGTGCCCTTGACTGGGAATGGAACCTGCAGCTCTTCAGTACACAGGCCAATGCTCTAACCACTAAGCCACACCAGCCAGGGCAGGGTCCCCTTTGTTTATAAAGACTAAGAACCCAGCTTTATGGTTCTTCCAATACCCCTACTAAACTTGTTCTTTCCACACTGATATTTGGTGCTCCCTGTATGTGTGTAGTCTTCCCATTTACCTGTACGTTTATTCCTAGGCCAGAACCATAGAAGTTTTATTTTTAAATTTTGTAACTGAAAGTTTATACCTTTTGACCACCTTCACCCATAGAGTTTTTTATTACTGTGGTTTTGTTATTGTTTTAAAAGCTAGTAAAACAAGTACCCCCTTGGTTTTTTATCAAGGTGACTTGGCCATCAGTGGATCTTTTTTTTTTTTTTTTTTAATCCTCACCAGAGGACATTTTTGCATTTATCTTCCGATAGAGCAGGAGGGAGAGAGGGAGGAAGAGAGAGAGAGAGAAACATCGATGTGAGAGAGAACCAGGGCCAGGGACAAACTGCAACTGAGGTACGTGCCCTTAGCGGAAACCAAACCCGGGACTCTCCGGTCCGTGGGCCGACGCTCTAACCGCTGAGCCAAATCAGCCAGGGCCATCAGTGGATCTTTATGTCAAGTTTCTTAAAAAAATATATACACACAAACACACACACACACACACACACACACACACACACACACACACACACATCTCCCTGGCTGGTTTGGCTCAGTTAGAGCAACGGCCCCATCGATGTTTCGTGTGCTCGCTCTCTCTCTCTCTCTCTCTCTCTCTCCCTCCCTCCCTCCCTCCCTTCCTTCCACTCTATCTAAAAAAATCAATGGACAATGGGGGGAAAGGAGGGACATCTATACAAAATTAATTAATTATTTAAAAAAAAAAGAAAATGGCCCTGGCCAGTTTGGCTCAGCGGTTAGAGCGTCGGCCCGTGGACCAGAGAGGCCGTGGTTCGGTTCCCGCTAAGGGCACGTACCTCGGTTGCGGTTTGTCCCCGGCCCTGGTTGGGGTCGTGTGGGTGACGGCCACTTGATGTGTCTCTCTCATGTCGATGTTTCTCTCTCTCTTCCTCCCTCTCTCCCTCCCGCTCTATCTGAAAATAAATGCAAAAATGTCCTCAGGTGAGGATAAAAAATAAGTAAAAAAAAAGAAGAAAAAGAAAGAAAATGGGGAAAAAGATATATATATACAAAAAGCATTTTCCAGATATGTATATATTTGTAGTTCATAATAGTTTGTTATTTTGAAATCTATTTCCATCTGTATTTACCCTTTTTCGTTTTGGTGGTGGTTTATTTGCATCTTTGACTTAATTTTTGCTAGGTTTGTATATTTGATTAATTTTTTCCATAGAGCCAGCTTATGTATGAGGAAACTGGGTCCTAGAAGATATGTAGCTTACTCAGGGCCTCCGAGTTAGAAAGGAATAGAAGCCAAGGTCTTTGCTCTTAACCGCGACAGTCAGTGCCCTCCCCGCGCTGCTCTGTGGCTGCCGGTCCAGTGCTGTGAACTGGGTGGGTTATTTCCCCAGCCAGGGTAGGGAAATTCACACATTACCCTTGCTCATTCTCCTTTGCTGTTGCCTAGCATAGTGCTCTCCCTGTGGGGTCTCAAGTATTTATTGCTTTGATTTGATCTTATGATGAGAATAAAGAAAATTGGAAAGGATGAATTAGTCAGCTCTGTTTTCACTGGCTGATTTTATCCACAACCAGATTTAAACGTGTCCTCACCGAGTGCGTGGCCTGGTGGCTTGCAGGTGCCACAGCATGGTTAAGAGTCCCGCTGACCGTGGAGCGGCCTCGAGGCAGGCCGTGTAAGGGCTCTTACCGTGCGCACTCTGATTTCCGCAGGGAAGGCGCTGGAAGAGCAAGGAGTGACGCACAACGTCAAGGCCATGGTGCTGGAGCTGAAGCAGTCTGAAGAGGACGCAAGGAAGAACTTCCAGGTCGAGGAAGAAGAGCAAAACGAAGCCGAACTAAAGGAAAAGAGAATTCAGAGGACGAAGAGAGGACTAGAGATTCTGGCAGAGAGAGGTACACGGGGCTTTGGGCTGTTCGTCTCACTCAGTACTTCAAGGTAGCAGCCAATCCTGCCGTCACGGGGCATCACATTTCTCACTGGCGTTTCTTTCTTTTTTAAACAATGTTTTTATTGATTTTTAGAGGGAGAGGGAGAGAGAGAGAGAAACATCGATGTGAGAGAAAAACATCTATTGACTGCCTCCTGCACGTTCCCTACTGGGGATCAAGCCTGCAAGCCAGTTATGTGTTTGGATGGAGACTCGAACCAGCAACCTTTCAGTGCACGGGACAACACTCAACCAACTGAGCCACACCAGCCAAAACTCTCGTTGGCTTTTGTTCCCAACAGTCTAACATTTTAAATGTCACCATCATTGCTTTTTAACATTGAATTCATGAAGTTCGCTTTGGTCTTCTTGCAGGTGAGATGGTGGATTCAGAAAGCACACCATACTTAGACATAGCCAACCAGACGGGCAGATCAATCGAAATTCCACCATCAGAAAAAAAAGTAAGTACTGTAAGAAATGTACGGCCTGTTCTTGCATTCGCTGTCGTGACAGAGCTGGTTTTCTAGTCATTTTATCTTGGAATGTTACAAAGGATCAGGAACAGTTTTCTGTCTCCAGCTTCAAACAGAGGATGTAACCATACAATGCACAGTTGCACACAGCGGGCTCACCCTGTCATTTCCAAAGCAGTGGTACAAAACGGCATGACCTTGCTGTCCTGTAGCAGTGGCTTTGAACATTCCTGAGTGATGCGACGCCCTGCCTTCGGTATTGGTTGTTTGGTGTGGTTTATATTACTAGAGGGCCATGTCCCCTAAGGAATGGATCAGAGTGGGGGTCCGGGGGAACTGTGTAGTTTGGGAAAATATTATCAGGTGATTCTGCTGTGTTTTCCATCTTTCCACTCTCCCTTTCCCTGTTCTAGAATTTGGACTAGGTAGGAGGTAGTTTTACCTTTGGACGCATCCAAGGGGTTCTCTGTATGATAGCACTGTACAGCCTGGACCCTGAGCTCAGTCTCTGAGCTGGAGTCCAGTAGCTTCTTACAGGGAAAAGCTCTAATGACTGTGGGTCCAGGTAATTTTAATTTTTCTATCTTTAAAGGGGAGTTTTGAGTAGGTTTCACTATATGAATTATTCTGTTAAAATTGAGGATTAGCCTGGCCGGTGTGGCTCAGTGGACTGAGCGTCATACCATGGACTGAGAGGTCCCGGTTCCATTCCCCGTCAGGGCACATGCCTGGGTTGGGGGGCTCGATCCCCAGTAGGGGGCGTGCAAGATGCAGCCATCGATGTTTCTTTCTCAGATCAATGTTTCTCTCTCTCCCTCTCTCTCTAAAAAATCAATAAAAACACTTTTTTTAAAAATGGAGTATTAAAGTTAAGTTTCACTAAGAGAACTGTGTAGCTGCCAGTGGATCGATGTTTGCTTTGTGTTTTTAATGTTGGAATTACTTGTCCAGTGCTCTCTTACGTTAGATAACATCCAGGTCATGTTGGAAAATCTTTGCAAGATTGAATTATATAAAAATTGAAATCTAAAAATATTAATGAACTTTTAAAATGTTCGGGTCACCCTTTAAAAATTGTTTTGGACATACTAGAGTTGACAGAAAAAATACTTCAGAAAAAATTTGATTAAGAATAGAAAGTAAAATGAATGCTCCTTTTTATTTATTGATTTTTAGAGAGAGAGGGAGAGAAATGTCGATGAGAGAGAACATCAGCTGGCCGCCTCCTGCATGTCCCCCACTGGGGATCAGGCCCACAACTTGGGCATGTGCCCTGAACAGGAATCGAACTGGTGACCTCTTGGTGCATGGGTCGATGCTCAATCCACTGAGTCACACTGGCCGGGCTGAATGCTCCTTTTTTAAAGGATACAAAGGATACAGGATTATGGCTGCTTTTTTATATCTTTAGTCTTAGAGAATACTGGGACTAGATCTAGGTCAGCAGATACTAAAATAAACTGATGAAAACAAAGGGACAGGTGCTGGTTGTGGCCATATCAGCCACATTAAATTGAGTGCTTGGTTTCAGTGTTTAAATGAAATAAAGCTATAATTATATTTTCATTAATTTGGGCTTTTAAATTAGTTGTGATCTTTTTTTTTCACTTTGATTTCTTTAGACTTAATATGCTTTTAGTATAATGTTCTATTATAGTTTAAAGTGATGTTTTCAAAATTTCCTGTTTTTTTCCCCAGGCCCTTATGTTAGCTATGGGATATCATGAGAAGGGCAGAGCTTTCCTGAAAAGGAAAGAATACGGAATAGCCTTGCCTTGTCTTCTGGACGCCGACAAATATTTCTGGTAGGCACGTTTTACTTGGTGAACATCGGGTTTAAGGAAAATGGCCCAAAATTACCCACAGCACCCTCCCAGCCACTGTACACCTCAGACTTCAAGTTTTCACCCCAGACGGTGGTTAATGTGAAAGAGTAGTTACCGTGTACACCAATTTGTTATTTATTTATTTATTTATTTATTTATTTATTTATTTAATCCTCACCAGAGGACATTTTTCCATTTTTTGTTCAGATAGAGTAGGAGGAAGAGAGAGGAAGAGAGAGAGAGAGAAACATCGATGTGAGAGAAACACATCGAGTGGCTGCCACCCGCACGACCCAACCAGGGCCGGGGACAAACTGCAACTGAGGCACGTGCCCTTAGCAGGAACCGAACCTGGGTCTCTCTGGACCGCAGGCCGACGCTCTAACCGCTGAGCCAAACCGGCCAGGGCAAATTATTTTCTAAATATTTATTTTTTTTTTTAAATATGTTTTTATTGATTTTAGAGAGAGAAAGGAAGAGGGAGAGAGAGAAAGAAACATCCATGTGAGAGAGAAACATCGATCGGCAGCCTCCTGCATGCCCCTCACTGGGGGCCGAGCCTGAAACCTGGGCATGTGCCCTGACCTGGAATTGAACCAGTGACCTTTTGGTGCATGGGACGATGCTCCACCAACTGAGCCACACTGGCCAGGGCTTTTCTAAATACTTCTAACTGATCTCTCTTCCCTGTAAAGAATGTTTCAAACACATGCACTTATTTTTTTCACAACAAGCATGTAGGACATCATGTCTGTGTTTTGCGGGGTGCTGTCAGCCTGAACGGCCCGTTCTCCAGTCCCCAGCATCCCTTCACCCAGTGGATTTGGTGCAGATGGTCTTCCCCAAATCCACTGTTTTATTGGAGCTGCAAAAAGGTGATACTTTATTATTCCTTCTGCATTTGCGGCTAGAATTCTGAAAAGAAATCATTTTCCTCATTAGCTGTTTGGTTATGCTAAGGTTCAGTTTGTACCAAAAGATAGAATAAAATGCTTGGTCCTTTTTTCTTATTTTCACGTCTTCAGAATAAATGAGTGGCTTCCCTAGCATCCTATAAATATGATGTCACCAATGAGATTTTTTCTTTCTTTTTTTTTTTAAACTTATCTTTATTGTTGAAAGTATTACAGATGTCCCCCTTTTTTCCTCCATTGACCCCCCGCCTCCTCACTCTTGCCCCCTCCTGCCTTCCCACACTGTTGTCTGTGTTTCTTTCCTTTTTTAAAGTATCAATATATGGGTCCTGGCCAGGTAGCTCAGTTGGTTAGACTATCGTCGCAATAGCCAAGGTTGTGGGTTCATTCCCTGGTCAGGACACATACAAGAGCTAACCAGGGAATGCATGAATGGGTGGAACAGCACGCTGATGTTTCTTTCACTTTCTCTTTCTCTCCCCCTTCGTCTCTCTCTCCCCCTTCCTCTCTCTCTCTCTAAAATCAATAAATAAAATTAGAAAAAAAAAGTATCAATATACAAACATGGATTTTAACACATTTGATGTGTTTCAAACCTCAGTGCTTCAATTGACCATCTGTGGCCGGCGGGCAGCTCCTGCATCCTTTTGACCTAATCCTGGCCTCTGGTCCCCAAGGTGTTCCAGAGTCATCGTGAGCATTTCTGGCCTTAGCCCAGGAGCCAGCAGCTTCCCAAGGACTCCTGGTTCCTCATAATGGGAAATGGTACCGAGAGACTGTGATCCAGGCAGATGAGACATTTGAAAAATAGATGATGTTTGAAATTGGTCAACAGGAAGCGACTTGTTTTCTTTTCCATTTTGATGAATTCCTAAGAAATACTGTACACTTCAAGAAGATAAATACAAACGTGTGTAGTTTGCCACCTTGGCAGCACCTATGGGAAAAAAAGAAGTTAGGGCTCAGAATTAGCAGCTTAGTGCGCGCACGCACACAGACACACTCCTGCTATGCTAGGATAGCAGACAGTGGAAGCTGGGGTCACTGTGTCAGATTCCTGAGCAACACAACCCATAAGATACTTAGTAGACAAGGACATTAAAACAGTTACTATAACCACATTCCACACTTTCAAGAAGGCAGAGGATGGTGGGCACAGGAAGTAGAGGCAGGGAAATTGCACAAAAAGCCCACATGGGTCCAGCCGGTGTGGCTCAGTGGTTGAGCATCGACCCATGCACCAAGAGGTCACCGGTTTGAGTCTCGGTCGGGACACATGCCAGGTTGTAGGCCCGATCCCCAGTGCGGGGCATGCAGGAGGCAGCCAGTTGATGTTCTCTCTCATTGATGTTTCTGTCTCTCCCTCTCACTTCCTCTTTCTCTAAAATAAATAAAGAAAAAAAAAGGCCCACATGGGATTGTAGAGATGAAAAGTACAGTGTCTTTACTGAAAAGCACATTGGATGGGTTGAGTTAACTGCAGGCTAGAGACTGCAGAAGAAAAGGTTAGTAAATGTGAAGATAAGGCAGTAGACATTGGGGTCTCTGTTACAGAGCAGTCAATCTTTGGAAATACACTGGAACTGGAGAGGAATTTTGGGAATTCCCAGATGGGCGTTTAAGGGCGTGTTTTGGTGATGTCGCGCCTTTCTCTCCCCAGTGAGTGTTGCAGAGACCTGCTAGACACGGTGGACAACTACGCAGTGCTCCAGCTGGACATCGTGTGGTGTTACTTCCGCCTGGAGCAACTGGAATGCCTTGACGATGCAGAAAAAAAATTAAACTTGGCCCAGAAATGCTTTAAAAATTGCTATGGAGAAAATCATCAGAGACTGGTCCACATAAAGGTACGTTACTGTGATTTGTTAGAAATATTATTGAGCCCGTTTCTAGAACTTGAGTTCATTCCTCTTAGACTGCTGCCCAAAGGTGGTGGTGGGCTGTTACTTTGGTCTGTGCAGTGTTTAGCCCAGAGAAACAGTTACCTAGTCATAGAACGCCACTGATCACCTGCCCGAGGGGGCAGGTGATTGTGTTCAGTAGAGTCCAATGGAAGATTAAAATGCAGAAAATAGGCATTTTGAAGAGTGACAGTTCCCATGAGTGAGTCACAGCTCAAGTGCTGTGATTGGAGTAAGGATTTTTCTCAGGTGATTTCCACAAGTCATCAGAATGCTTGGGGGTGACCAGGCCGTGTCAGCTGTTCGGGGTTTGGGTTTTGCATACATTCCCACTCACCAGAGGGGCCACTGCCCTGGAGATCCGGAGACAGGTGTTCTGACACCATTTCTTCCATGTGGGACAGAGGATGTCATTGTCCCCTGGGGTCTTCACCTTGGCCATCAGCAGTAGCAAAGATACAGACATTTTAATAATTCCATTTTGCCCCTGTGGAAAGGAAGGGAATTACAAATGTGACTATTTTTGACCTGTAAATAGAAGTAAGACCGTTTTATCCTTTTTCCCCCCCAATAATTTTAGGGAAACTGTGGGAAAGAGAAGGTGTTGTTTTTAAGACTTTACTTGCTTCAAGGTATCCGAAATTATCACAGTGGAAACGGGGAAGAGGCTCGTGAGTATCTCAACAAGGTAAGAAAATGAACACCCTGAGTTGTAACCATTTTCACCTACTTTTTAAAAAAATCTTCACCCGAGGACATGCTTCTACTGATTTAGAGCGAGGGAGGGAGAGAAACATTGATCTGTCACCTCCTGTACATGCCCCAGCACCCCGACCAGGGATCGAATCTGAAACCCAGGCATGCGTCCTGACTGGGAATCAAACCCGCAACCTTTTGGCTTACGGGATGACGCTCCAAGCAACTGAGCCACCCATCCAGGGCCACCTGCGTTTTTGTAATTCCTAGAAGTTAAGTATTTTGTAAACTCAATAGTTTGGACTTGTGTGGACCACAAATCTCTCTTCCAACCCCTCTCTCTCTCACATATACCTTAGGGGTCAGTCCAGATGCCACAAAAGGAAACCTTTAAAAGATGGTGACTTTAATTGGCTAGACGTTTCTGTGCCAACCAGCTGCCTAGAGGCAAGCAGGCCAGGGCAGTGGAGGCCCTGCTGTGGCATCCAAGGTTGCTCCTGTCCATGCCTCTTCCAGCCAGCAGAGGGGGCAGGAGAGTCTTGAGAGAGGACCAGAAGTTGTGCCCCTCAGTTCTGCATGCCATTGCCTGGACTCGACCAGGTGGCTACCCCCAGCGCAGGGGAGGGTGACAATACCTGTGCACAGCTCAGATCAGGGGAGTTATTGTAAAAAGGAGATAATGGATACCAACCCCTCCCACACTACTCAGCTTATGTTCTCATGTTATGTTACAGATAAGTCATATGAGCAGGGAGTGTTGTCTGTCTGCATTCGCTGTAGTTGATAACAGATTTTTATTTAAAACCTGACACACCCATTGGGAAGAGTCTAATCTCTTCCAGGCCTTAGCTCTGTGTTATGCCTTAATGTTGCATTGGTTACATAACTCCTTTCTCCTGTCTGTAGGCTCGTCAGCTCTTTAAAGAGCTATACATCGATCCATCAAAAATTCACAATTTGTTGCAGTTGGGCTTTACCGCCCAGGAAGCCCGGCTTGGCCTTAGGGCCTGTGACGGGAACGTGGACCACGCCGCCACCCACATTACCAACCGCAGAGAGGTACCATAGGGTGGTCTCGGGACCCGGGGTCGCCACCTGTGCTGTTAGTAGGTGTGAACCCTGAGGCAGTAGCCAGCTCATTTCTGAAATGCCTTAGCTCTCGGATATGAGAGAACCGGAAAGAGAATTCCGTAGTAGGTTCCAGGACAAGGAACTCCACACTTCAGGCTGGGAAGTCAGGAGGAGCTGGTCTTTTTATTTTTATTTTTTTATTTTTTTATCCTCACCCGAGGACATTTTTTCATTTTTTGTTCAGATAGAGTGGGAGGGAGAGAGAGGAAGAGAGAGAGAGAGAAACATCGACGTGAAAAGGACACATCGAGTGGCTGCCTCCCGCACGACCAACCAGGGCCGGGGACAAACTGCAACCGAGGTACATGCCCTTAGCGGGAACCGAACCCTGGTCTCTCTGGACCACAGGCCGACGCTCTAACCGCTGAGCCAAACTGGCCAGGGCGGAGCTGGTCTTTTTAACTGCCTGAAGTTTCCTTATTTCATTTCCTGCGTGGTGGCAGGGAGCTCCAAGGACAGTTATCCAAACAGTCTTCTGTCACCCTTTTTGATTCGTATCATAGCATATTTCTGGAAACCATTGTAAAGGGGTCGTATTTTCCCATAAGGCCATTGTGGTTTGAGATGGTATTCTTGCCTAGAAACATGAGTCAGATCACAGGAACAATCAATATTATGTATGAAAACAAAGGCACAAAATCATGATCATTTACAAGTGGAAGTAAATACAGTAAAAATGCTGCAGGGCTTCGGAGCTGGGGGAGCGTTCCATGTCTGACATGCTAGTTTCACGGTAAGGAGCGGAGGTCCCGAGAGAACTGATGAGGGGGTGGTAGGAAGTGGAACCATTTCTTCTCTCTGAAACACGAAGTCGGTGCAGATGACCTAGGTGCTTTCTAGCTGTGCACCCCAACCACAGAAGTCTCTAGTTAAAGGCGGAGACTGAGGAGACCCGGTTCTGTGTGTCTGCACTGTACGAAGTCTAGTTCAGTACGAACGGAAAGCAAACATTGCTAATACTGTATTTGTTACCCTACTGTTACCTGATGATCAGTAAGAGTTTATTAGCATTTGGAAAGCCAATGTTTTAAAATGAAATACTTTGAAAAATAATTCTCCTTGGTCTTTACACCTTATATACCCAGAGTGTGGTGGGGGGATCAGCAGCTCTGGCATCACCCAGGACCCACCCTCCACCCCTATTCAGAATCCACAGTTTACCAAGAGCCCAGTGATCCATCAAAGGCTGAGCAGCCCTGCCCCCATGGAGAAAGTTCTTCCAGCCCCTCCCTAGAAGGGGGTCTGTGCACTTGTCTGGAACCCGGCAGTGAGCTTGCTGGTTCTATGTGCCCAGATCTAGTGCTGGCTGGTGGTAACTGTGAGCTGTTCTCTTCCCCTCCTGCCCCCTTCCCAGACTGGGGTCTCCGGCTCCCACTGGCCCGAGCCAGGAGCCCCACCACCATGGTCACTGCCCTGTGGCCCTCGTGCTGTTGACTGGCCGCGACTGGCAGAGGGTCACCTGCCTGTCAGTCCCACAAATCCTGCAGAGCATAGACGAGAACGCTTTCTACAACACCTCAGTCCCCAGCTCTGAGATCTTGCTGTTTTCCTAAAGGAATTGGCCCAGATAAGGAGAGAGGAAAAAGAGAAGAAAAGACGCCGCCTGGAGAACATCAACTCTTTGAAAGGAATGGGCTACTCCACTCATGCAGCCAAGCAGGCCCTGCATCAGGCCAGCGGGAACCTGGACGCGGCCCTGAAGGTACCGCCCGAGCAGCCTCTTTCTCAGCCCAGGCACGACTCCCTCCAGGTCTTCATTTGAGCTCCTCTCCAGGGTCCTTCCCACCGCACGGAGCCCCACTCCTGTGGGCCTCCTTCCTGGTTTGGATCGGAGGGTCAGCACTCTCATTCTCGAACCCCACCAGAGGCGGCATGATGGGCCCCACCTCATCCCTGCCTTTGGCAGGACGCGTTCGAATACCCGCCTGCCCAGCCCAGCCCCGGTTGGGGTCCCCTTCTCTGCTTCCACAGCACCTTTGCACAGTTCACCGCAGGGCCCCCGTGTGTGTGAGCCTGTGGCTGTGGCCGCTGGCACGTACGGCCGCTCAGTCTCCGCATACGGGAGCAGGTGTTGGTGCTGAGTAAAGGATGTCCCTGTGTTTTAGATTCTTCTCCGTAATCCTCAGATGTGGTTCAGTGATTCCAATGCTGAAACCAACAACCATCAAGAAAGCCCTTCCCAGAAAAATATTCAGCAAGTAAGTGAGTCTTCTGTACCCCCATCCTCGGGTGGGAATGGTGGGGGTGACAAGGTTGGCAGTGGGACAGGGCTGAGTCCTGGCTCCCTGGGCTCCTGGTGTGACGTGGGCCCAGTCCAGGGGCCCAGCCAAGCACCGGCAGTTGTGGAGGGTGGGAGGGAAACAGGAGGAATAAGAAAGGCACCGCAGGTCCACATTTGTCCCCTTCACATGAGGACACCTAGTACGTTGTGGCCGCTTAATCAGTAGCCTGGGTAACAAGGTCCGGGTAGCACTTTCCTCAGCCCACGAGCTCGTCGCCTTTCTGAGATGACTGGGCACTGACCTGTTGATGCCAGTATTCTTCTGTGCTTCCCAGGCCGAGTCATGCACACACTGGTGCCGACAGTGGTGTGTGCAGCAAGGCCAGTGGTACACGTGTGCCGTGGGTTTTAAAAACGTATTCCCTCAACGATAAGGCTGTCCGGCTGTGCGTGGGGGGACAGGAGCGGTGGATGTGTGCCAGCTCCGGGCAGCCCAGGCCTCTGCAGTGGCCGCCACCTCCGTGTCTTCCCCCAGCTGGTGTACTTTGGCTTTGACACAGTAGCGGCCGAAGCCGCCCTGAGAGTGTTCAGAGGAAACGTCCAGCTGGCAGCTCAGACCCTTGCTCACAACGGAGGAAGTCTCCCTGCTGACCTGCAGCTCGCTGTGGAAGATTCTCCATCCACGCCAACCACGTCCCCTTCCGATTCTGCAGGTAGGTCTGGGCCTCTGAGTACTGAGGACTGATGGGTGGGGATGGACTTCTGTGGGCCACCCTGGGGACTGAGGAGGGTGAGGACATCCACGGCAGGCCGCTCGGTGTGGCTGAGGCTGACGGGGCTCAGGGCAGTCTCTTCGTGGGCTTTTCTCCTCTTTCTGTTCTCCCTTGACTCACCTGTCGCCACGTGACTGTTGCAGGTACGTCTAGCGCCTCAACAGATGAAGACATGGAGACAGAGGCTGTCAATGAAATACTGGAAGATATTCCAGAGCATGAAGAGGATTATCTCGACTCAACTCTGGAAGACGAAGAAATTATTATTGCGGAGTACTTATCCTATGTAGAAAATATAAAGTCAGCAACAAAGAAAAACTAAATAATGAACAGAGGAAGCACGAAGTTTCTGCCTATAAATTCTATCGTTATGAAAGTGTGATGCAGGTCTTCCTTTTGTTTCTTCCTACTCTTTATCTGATTTTGCTCTGGAGTGCTTCCTACCTGGTGGGGGGGGGGGAGGGCAGGGGACAGGGACGGATAAGGTCAGAGGAGACTTAGGGTGGGGGCCAGGGTGCTGGTCCCTCCGGGTGATTTGGGGCAGGAGCTCCTTGCTGAGCCTCTCCCCACCCAGAAACAGGAAGGACTGGGGAACAGGGCGGCCCTGGGGAGGTCTCAGGAAGGGATAACGGGGAGGGGCACTCCCTGTCTCCTCCTCACCTGCCTGGCTCTGCTCATGTTCCCGTGATGCGGCTCTGCCTCCTGCTCCGCCCTCTCTGCGCCGCCCCGAATGTCCTTCAGGTCTCCAACCATTCCGCGTGCTTTGGGGCATCGGCTCTAGCAGCCATCCGGATTGTGCCAGACGCCTTCAGCCTGCAATGTGTTTTATGCTCTTAGTTTAGTAAAATGTGCTCTTGAAATTCAAGGTTGAAATTCCGAATTTATATATGTTCAAAATCCTTTACCGAAATAAAATCTTTTATTAAATAGGAAAGTCTTATTAAACACTAACAAAAGCAGCTTATTTTTAAGTAGCGTTTTCAGACGCGGCAGTGCCCCAGCCAACTCACCACTGGCTAGGTTACCTACCAGGTACTACGGTCTGTTTCTCCAGGCGTTGTGGGGTCTGGGGGTATCTCTGTATTACAGAAGACTATTTCAAAAGGTACATAGCCTCTTACTGGCTCAACCATTCTCACTGTGCCATGCGATCCTCTGTAGGTGGGTATTAAGTGCAAACTCCTTCCAGCACCAGGACGCGGCTGGCAGCAGCCGAGCGCTGATGGAATCAATCGCCAGATGTGTTCCCAAGTCGCTGGAAGCTCCCTGACTGTGGGCAGATGGGCACTGCCGTGTCCTATCATGGGGCTGGCTGAAAGCTTTCACTTTCCCACTAATCGTTTCCATTAAGCTTGGACAGCAGTCCAGCTGGAATGGGTAGAAATCTTTCCTTGTCATTCTTTTAAAATGGATGATGCAGACGGAAATAAAAGGTGGAAAATATATTCAAAACTTGTCAGCCTAACTTTGCAATAAGTTACTCCAACTCCTAAACTGTTCTGAGTGTTGAAAATGCCCGGGGAGTCTATAGAGAGTCGTTTAGATTCCAGACCTTGGCTTCCACTGAGTTCTGTGTGGAAATCAGAACATCAGTGACTGTTATAAAGAGATGAGTGTATAACTTTCTGCAGGGCAGGGGCTGATGGTGGGGAGGAAGACTGAGCGAGGAGGGAAAGGGGGGGTTGTGCTGACGGCCCAGGTGATGAGAGACAGGTGATGAAGCAGGGTTCCCAGCCTCATTTGAGACCATGTCTGACTGTCAGATTTGGGGCCTGAATTGTAGCTTTTGGCTAACAAGTTACTGTCCTGGGCTTGGGCCAGGCGTGGCCTGTAGCTTCCAAAACACTTTTTAAATGACCCTGGAAAAGGCTAGGGAAGCAGAGTCACAAGCCAGCAGGTCTCCGACTTTGCCCCATTTTTTCGTGGAGACGCAGAGAAGCCCATGAGCTGGGAGATGGGTTCTGTCCTGCCTCTGGCTGGTTGTGTGATGCTGGACAGGCAGCGCCCACGTGCCACTCCCTGCTCTGGCGGGCAAGGGAAGAGGCACAGGACACGTATGATGAAAACGCTGTTGACGTAACCAGGAGAGAGCACACTGGAAATCACAGAGGAGATGGGCCCTGGAGGGGCTCTCCTTGGATAGAGGAGAAAAGAGAACATTCCAGACCTGGGACAAACAGTAGGCTGAGCGTGCCATGTTCGTGGGGTCACGGGGCTGTTCTAGGCCCACCAGAGGGTGTGTGTTGGAGGAAGAGAATGAGGTTGGAAGGGCTGCTGAGTCCCACCACAGAGCACCCTGACAGGCAGGTGGGGTCTGGATTTGAGTGGCAGCATACCGGGGCCATCCAGGACTCCCAGCAGGAGGGGTGCAGGTGTCTGTGAGGTGGATCGGTCAGCCTGAGGCTGTGGGAAGCTGTGGCCGGGGCATGCCGCGCTCCATCAGATCTGCTGCCCATCACTTTTCTTGTGAAGTCTGTCTGCTCTTGGCTCAGGTAAAAGTGCCATGTCCTGTCCCTGTTTCCCTGACCCTACGTCCTTTGCTTCCTGTCCTTGATCCCTTATTCAACTCAATGTATTTATCAAAGGCAAAGAAACAGCTTCTGGTTGTCTGGTCTCTATACGCTCAACATCTAGCAAAGGACTCTGGGATCCTGAAATACCAGTTTCCCCAACGCTACGCTATGTAAATGCCCAACAGTGGTTTCCCGTTTCCTCCTCTCGGCAGAGGCAGGCTGGAGAAGCGAGTGCAGTAGCCCCTGACTTAGAGTCCGCACCCACTGGCTGTCCCTGGGTGTGTGTAGCAAGTGTGTGTGTTTTCTGTGGTGTGTGGATACGATGGGGGTGTCTAAGATGACATAAGAGCTGGCGAGGCAGGAATGCGGCGTCAGCTGGTAGCGTCCCCAGTGTCTGGTTACTCAAGCTGCCTCTGTCTGCAAAGCAGTTTGAGAAGGTGGGTAAACATGGGTGCTGGTACTCAAGTGCTCCTCCTGCCCTCCCTGACATGAACTTCAGCATCCTGGAAAGCCCCCTTAGGGTAGGTGGACCCTGGTTTGGAAGTGAGTGCTCCCAGACACAGCAGGCGGCACCCAGGGAACCCCACACCTGGACTGTACTTTAAGTCCCACCCAAAGAATGCAGCGTGAGTGATGCGGCTTCTCACCAGCAAGCCTGCTTCCTGGGGGAGGCCCCTGGGTTCCCAGGGTTTGGGGGTGTACACCTCTTCCTACTCCACCTAGTGCCAATACTGCCCTATTCATGGGGCCTGAACCTGGCACCTGGGGGGCAGGTAAGGCCCATCCAGCAGTACATCTTGCTGATGAAACACCGTTTGCATTAAGACGATGGAGCACCTGCTTCACTGCACAGAGGGGCTTGTCCTTGGCGAGATGCTGAGCTCTAAGGGCAGACACTGTCTACTGCCGCTTCTCCTCTTCCTGCACCAGGGGCCAGCCAGGGCCTGGCACGGACGGAGGGCACCGTGGATGCAGAAAGCAGCACCAGCCAAGGGCTGGAAGAGTGCCCCCTTCCGATGATGAGAGGCTGCTGGGGGTGGCTCCCCTCTGAGCCTCTCCAGAGCCTGAGCCCCACTTCCCGGGGAAGCCCCTCCTGGCTAGTAGTACTCCGGCTGCTCGTGTCCATATCCTGCCTTCACCAGGCAGAGGGCAGAGCTGGCTCCTGTGCATGGGGCCCAGGGCTACTGCTCCAGCCCCAGAGAAGAGGTCCTCCCCAATTCCTGCAGATGGCTGCTCCAAAGCGGGGTGATGGGTCTCTGCTGTCACCTAGCAGGCTGGAGAGCCAGTCCCTTGCTGCCTGGCCTCTTCCACGGCCACTCCCCACACGAGCGACACTGGAGGGGTCATCAGGCCACAGCCCCTCATTGCACCCAATGGAAGGGGCAGATGTGTGAGAGGCCCTGGTTCCTGGCACCCCTCCTCCTCTGTCCTTCAGAGTGGAAGCTGGGACTCAGTTTGTAGAACAAAAGAAATTCCAGAGCACTTCTAAGGACCTTTATTTAGGTTCTCAACCAGTGTCCTCAGGACAATTTGCAAACATAATGACAATCTGAGGCTCAGGGGCTTTTCGAAGAAACATCCGTTTCCTCTCAGCAGGAAAGGCTTGGCTTCTGGGGACCTCGGGCACTTGGGGCTGGAGACCCTGGGGGCTCCCGAGGGGGCCCCTGTGCAGGACCCGGGGTGGGGGTGGGGCCCCCGCGGGCGAGCACAGTCTCCTTCCGTGGGCGGGCTCGCAGCGGACGGGGGAGAGCTTCAAACGTCCACCCGGGAAAGGCAAAACCGCCGCCTCCTCCCCTCCGGCCACCGGGGAGTGGGTGCGCTTCCTCCGTGGGCGCCTGGATGAGGCCGTGGGCGGGTGTCGGCGGGCTCAGGCCGGCTGCAGGGGCGCGGCAGCGGCGCAGCCCACCTTGTTGCTGAAGAGGCGGGAGAGGCTGCGCTGGGGGGCAGCGGGGCGCGGCGGCGGGGCGCGGGGAAGCCCGCGCACGTCCCAGAGGCGCAGCGCGCCGTCGTGCGAGGCGGTGTACAGCACCTGGCCGTGCACCTGCGGGCGTGGCGCGAGGCGGGCGCTGGGTGGTGGCTAGCTACCCCACTCGCCCCCGTGCGTCACCCATCGGTCCCGGCTCTCCGCAGCCACTACAGGCCCGGGCATCGGAGTGAACGTCAACCACCGAAGCCGACTGATGTGTACCTGCTAGCCCAGGGACCCCGGCCTCGGGGAGGCGGTTCTGCCCGTGGAGTGCTGGGGGCGTGGGGACTCGCGCTCCTTCCCTCCCCGCCCTCCCGGGCAAGTGCGCGCCCTGGCTCAGCCATCGAGCCGCGGGGACCGGGACAGCCGGCGGGAGCGCCCTGGCTCAGCCATCGAGCCGCGGGGCCCGGGACAGCCGGCGGGAGCGCCCTGGCTCAGCCATCGAGCCGCGGGGACCGGGACAGCCGGCGGGAGCGCCCTGGCTCAGCCATCGAGCCGCGGGGCCCGGGACAGCCGGCGGGAGCGCCCTGGCTCAGCCATCGAGCCGCGGGGCCCGGGACAGCCGGCGGGAGCGCCTACCTGGATGCAGTTGATGACGAAGGCGTGGCCGCGGAACACCCTCTGCAGCGCCCCGGACTGGGCGTCAAATGCGCGCGCGCGGGCGTCCCCACTGCCCGTGAACACTGTGGACACACGCGCCACTGGGCCTCCTGCCGATAGCCCTCTGCCTCTCCAGAACGCCGCAGGGCAGGGGCAGGGGCAGGGCCGGCCGAAGCACCTGGACCCTCCTCTCGGGGCCCGCCCGCCTCACAAGGACCGCGTAAAGTTCAAGTGGGGAGGAGAGGAGGCAGCACCTTCACTATCTGACTACCTTGCCGAGTCAGGGCTACTACCAGGGGCCGGGAGGCGCCCTCTGCGGCCTGCAGTCGGCTCTGCAGGGCTGGGGCTGCTCGACCTTCTTCCTTGGCCTCCAGGCGTCCTGCACTGCCCTTCCAGGGGCTTCCATCCCTCTTGAGTACCACCTGGGCCCAGGTTCCCACTCGGGCCGTTTGGTGGAAGCCACTGGTGAAGCTTGGCTTCTCTGCCCGGTGTTCCCGCAGCTGAAGCCCGACTCAGAGGGATCATCCCCTCCCCCACCATCTGAGCGGCCTACTGTGGCAAGGGCCAGCTAGAAAGCTCCTCCCTTCAGTAATGAACTTGGCCCTCCCAGCAGGACCCAGACCCTCAGGGGCTCACTAAAGAGCCCCAGCCCAACCTCTAGCACGGGGAAGCCGGGTTTCCTTAGAGAACTTAGTGAGAGTTCTCAAACCCTAGTGTCATTAGAATCACCTGCTGGGCTTGTTAAGGAGCAGATCAATGGGCTCACCTGAGTTTCTGATTTAGGCGGTCTGGAGTGGGGCCTGGGAGCCTGCATTTCTAACCAGTTGCAGGTGATGCTGATACTGCTGGTCAGGGCCCAAATTGAGAACACTGACCCTCTGGCTCATTTACCCCCTAGCCCAGGATGTCCCAGAAGCTGACCCCGACACGGATTTTAGTGCCAACAGTTCAGCTGGCAGAACATTCCAGGAAGTGGGAGAGAAACAGGACAGACACCCGGACAGGTGTTGCTAGTGGGCCCAAGGAGAAGGTGCAGACTGTGAATCAGAGTTGTCCCACCCTAGGGGCAAGGACGCTGGGCCACTTATCCAGCAATTCTCATTAGTCACTGGCTGAGGACCTCACTTGTGGGTGTGAACTCCCAGCCCTCCTCTGCCCTGCCCCTCACGGGAACACACATTCAGGCAGGGGATCTCAGGTGCTACAGAAAGAAGCACCCCTGAACATGGTACCCACAGCATCTGCTACACCCACCCTGCAGCCTGAACAAGCCACAGCAAGCACCCCCAGGGGGCTCCCTTCCTTACCCCACTTCCTGTGTCCCCTGCCTATTCCCAGCCTTTCTGCTAATGCTACCAGTGAATGTGGCCCTGGAGTGGCAGTTCTATTTCGGGGTTTCTTCAGCTCCTTTCCTGCCAACCCTCCCCACCAACTCAGTCTGGCTGCTGCGCATCCCCTGGGTGGGAGGAGGGTCAGGAATGAAGTCTAAACATCCTGCAGCCTGTTGGCAAAAGACCAAGCAACAGGTAGGGGGGTCCCTGGGATCTGATACCCGGGCAGCTTCCATCCCAGCTGCTGCCAAGGGGAGATGCTCGAAGCGACTCTTTTTAAATTAGAAGTCCCTGATTTGGGAGCAGAGCCATAATCACACTTACAGGTTTGGACACAGGAAGAAAAATAATAATAATTTGTCCGTGTCAGACACCTAAATCCCGAGGGCATCTCAGGCTCTGTCTTCAGAGATCCACATTCTGTCTTCATCTAACACCTATGCTGTGAAAGTCAATGTCGATTTTCCACTGTTATTCTTCCCCCATCCAGTCTGCTCCATCGCTCAGTGCCGTGTGTGTGTGTGTGTGTGTGTGTGTGTGTGTGTGTCGGGGGGGGGGCTGATGGCAAAACATAGCGTCGGGGATCACTTTGGGAGAGATGTTCAGGAACCTGGGAGCCCCCTGCCACACAGATGTGGTGAGTTCGAGTGGCTGCTACTCTTAAACAGTGTCTGTCTTCTGGCTGTGTCTGGGGTGTAAACACATGGCAAGCCAGTTGGACAGAGCGGGCAAAGCCCAGATGTGTGACAATTTGAGACTGTGGGATAAACAGCATGTTGCCTACCTAATAAGCCATTCTGCCCTTCTTCCTTTCAAAAATAACCCTGATTTAACCCTGGGAGCCATGTCCCCAGAGACGTTCTTATTCAGCCTCTCCTGCAGGCAGTGGTCTAAGATGTATGCAAAGTCTTTGGGTGGGGCTTCCAGGAAAGAGCTTTAAAGGGGCTAATCAGCTAGGAAACACATCCCTTTGCCCTTCCTGCCTGTCTAAAACATGACAAGATGGCTGGAGCTCCAGCAGCTATCTTGAACCATGAGGCCCCCTTAAAGATAGAAGGTATGTGCAAAGGTTGACACAGCAAAGTGACAGAAGGAATCTGTGTACCTGATAACTGACAGTCCCTCAAATTCTTCTGAGAGACAAATAAACCCCTATCTCATTTAATTTAAATCACTGCTATCTGGGTTTTCTCTTATCTGCAGTCAAAGCCATGTGGCCCTCAAGCCTGGCTGGAGTGTCTCACGTTGAGCATTAGAATGTGTCCTTGAGACCTGCTCTTGACCCTAGGACCTCTGAACATTCAGGTCGCTGCGTGTTCCTGTGGGGTAAAGTTAGGGAGGAGTCCCCACACCCTTATTTGGGCTTTCTTTGTCAACAGTGCTGGAGGAACATATGCATGGAGGTGGCCGGCCGCAGTCCCTGGGCGCTGACCATCCTGAATGGCAGCTGAGGCTCAGGGAGGGACCCTCCAGGGGAAGTAGAGAAGCAGAGAGGCCCTGAGCGGGGAGGACTTGGTGGGGGCAACGAGTGCTGGACGGGCAGTAACAAGGCCGGCGCATCGGGCTTGGGTGGTGCGGGGAGGGTCACTTACAGGTGCCCGCGTGGTACTTGAGGGCGCTCACGCTGTGTCTGTGGGCCGTGAACGTGCGCACGTGCTCCCCTGTGTCCGCCAGCCAGCACTTGACGGTCCTGTCGGCGCTGCCCGAGTATACGTGCCGGTTCACGAGCTGAGGAGGAGGGACGTAGGTCCCGCTGGCTGCAGACCCACCAAGCCTCGCTCCGAGTGCCAGGGGAGGGCACGTGTGGTCTCAGTGCACGAGCCAGAATGCCCCTGCCTGTGGGTCCCACCCTGATCGGGCCCCAGAATCTCGCTGCTCCTCCCTGCTCCACAGGGAACGTGGCCAGGCAGGCAAGCAGACTGTCAGGCAGACCTGGCTTCCAGTCGTGACTGTCACTTTGCCCTCGGCTCAGCAGCTGCACCGCAGATAAGGATGGGGCCAGCCCCTCCTCGGGGTCACAGATACAACACGCAGGGTGCTCAGCACCCTAGGAGCAGGCCCACCCGTGTTCACAGTGGGCACAGTGACCACTCCTGCCAGCTGTCAATTAGGTGATTACTGCCTAACCCAGGGGGACTGCTGTCCTTCCAAGTAGAGGAAATGTGGACACAGAGGGAAGGCCATGTAGGAAACCAACCCTGCGGACACCTTGATCTCGGACTTCCGGCCTCTGGAACTGTGAGACAATGGATCTGTTGTTTCACACCCCCCCACCCCACCCCCCATCTGTGACATTTTGCTATGCAGCCCAAGCTGACTGTCCACTAGGACCTCCCTGGCAGACAGATGGGGGCTGGGCAGGTCTCACCTCCAGACAGATGACGGAGCCCTGGTGCTCCCGGAACACCCGCAGCTGCTCCCCACTCAGGATGTCCCAGGCACGGACGGTGGTGTCCGTGCTGCCCGTGAAGGCCGTGTGGCTGGGCGTGTCCAGCACAAGACACAACACAGCACCCGTGTGGCCCCGAAGCGTCTGGTGGCAGCAGCCACTGGCCACCTGCCACACCTTGGCCGTGCCGTCCGTGCTGCCTGTGACCAGCAGCCCCCCGGCCACAGCCTCCTCCTCGAAGGGAGCCCCGGGGAGGTCCCAGGGGGCGGAGTACGCTAGAGTCAGCACACAGTTGCGGTGGCCCCGGAACTCCCGGGACACCTGCCCCTTGTCCACGTTCCAGGCGCGAGCTGTCCGGTCGTAGGAGCTGCTGAAGAGCTGGTTGTTGGTGACCAGGATCCTGGTGGCAGAAGGGAAAGGTCAGGGGTCAGGCCTGCAGGGTTGCCCGGCAGGCTGCCACAGGGTCCCTTTGGCTGGTGTCGTCAGTGTTCAACGGGCCCAGTCAATGAAAAGCATGAAATGCTCCCAGAGAAAATCATGAGCTGGAGAATCCTGGGTCCCGGCTTCAGGGGGGACAGTGCGGGGGTCAGGAGAACACCACTGGAAATGTCAGGGGCCCAGGCAGAGCCCACCACCCACAGAACAAAGCCCAGACTCAAGGTGTCCTTGTTCAGTATCATCCATACCTCCACCCACTCGTGTGACCCCTGCCCGGCCAGAGGTCAGCTGTCTCTGCACCGTGGCTGGAAGAGACTCCCTCTCTCCACCCGAGGCCACACTCACCGCCAGGGTCCAGCTCAAGACACCCGTTCTCTAGGACGCCACCCAGAACCCCTGTCACCTGCTGAGCCTGTGGTCCACCCGGACCTTCCCCTCAGCAGGGGCCAGGCTCCAACACTTCGATCCCTACCAGCATGTGACCCATAGCAGCCGCTCCATAGTTACAGAAGTCGGGGGCAGGGGGGGCAACAGGTGGGGAGGCCCGCCCTCCAGGTTTGCCCAGAACTGAAAGGCTTCTGGGGACACAGGACTTGCAGTTTGAAAACCAGGAAAGTTCTGGGCAAAGTAAGACACACTAGTCACCCTAGGTACAGGTCAGACTCAAGGGGCCAGACAGGGCCATCTCAGAGGGAGGAGCCTCGGGGAAGCTGGTGAGCAGTGAGGAGTTTCTGAAGGGTCTTGGTGCTCCCAGGCCCAGCCTTGCCGTCGCCCTCACAACACCGGGGCTAGGTCAGCCCACGGGTGACCTCCACAGTGAGGGCCACAGGAGGCACAGTCTCCGTGGGGTGGGCGTGGGCGTGGCCGTCTGCTGTCAGCTCACACAGCAGAGCGTCATTCGGGCTGACATCCATGGGTGACACTCTAGCCAAGGTCCCCAGGGAATTCTGGGGGAGAGGAGCAGAGGCCTGTCCAACCCCCCATGGGGGAAGAGACGCCTCCTAACAGTAAAAATTCTTGATTCTTATTCTTCTTTTGGTGAATGCTAAAAAACTCTCCCCAGAAAAATACACATTTGTCTTTCGTACAGAACTTCGGGTATGACTTCAAAGGGTCCGTTTACACACCCTCGTTAGGAAGCCCTGAGCCCCCCGGAGCACGGACCACAAAGGGCAGAGGCCAAGGCTGAGGCTGGAATGGGGCACTGTCCTCAATGTGGGGACAGAGGGGTCAGGTTAGAGACACCTTGTGCTCCCTCTGGCCTGGAGGCTGGCGCAGGTGGGAGGAGAGATGGACCAGAGAGAACAGACCTGCGGGCCCTTGCCCAGGCCCCTCACCCCTGCACGGTTCACTTCCCACAAGTAACTAAGACAACAGACCCACTGAAACATGGACTCTGTTTCTGACCGGCCCCTTCTCTAGTCGATGTGGTTTGCACAACATGTATGACAATCTGCTGCCTTGTGGCACCCACGGGTGATGTTCTGGGGGCCTGCATGCTGCCGGATGTGGCCTGGCATGAGAGGGTAGGGACACCAGGTCTGCTCGGCACCCCCAGAAGCTCACGTACCTGGCCCGGCTCTGAAAACATGGGTAGAAGTGAATTCCACGGCCTCGCCTTGGGGGTGTCGCACACTTGTGAGCACGGTTAGTTAGTGATGCAAATATCTTCCTAGGGTCCCTGCTCTAAAGTAGTGAGTGTGTGTGTGCGTGTGTGTGTGTGTGTGTGTGTGTGTGTGTGGTGTGCGTGAACATGTGTGCACGAGGGAGAGTCTAACCCCGGCAGAGCCTAATCTCCAGCCTAAGTGCCCAGATTTCCTCTTGAGAAGCAGATCGTTTCCGGGCACAACCTGAGGGCAGGCTGGTCACCTGAGACGTGGCCTTCCCCCACCTGTCAGCACTTCCAGCCACTCACAGCCTCACAAAAGGAGACTCCCCATCGCCCACACTTTTCCTCAATCACAGACTTCTTTCTCAAGAAAGAGTGCTGGGCCCGGGAGCTCAGTTGGTTAGACCGTCGTCCCAATACTCCAAGGCTGCAGGTTCGATTCCCAGTCAGGGCGCATACAAGAATCAACCAATGGCCCTGGCCGGTTTGGCTCAGCGGTTAGAGCCCGGGGAGTCCTGGGTTTGATTCCCGCTAAGGACACGTACCTCGATTGCAGTTCGTCCCCGGCCCCAGTTGGGGTTGTGCTGTTGGCAACTAATCGATGTGTCTCTCTCAGGTTGATGTCTCTCTCTCTCTCTTCTCCCCTCTCTCCCTCCCGCTCTATCTGAAGATAAATGCAAAAAAAAAAAAAAAAAAAAAAAAAATCCTCCGGTGAGGATAAAAAAATAAATAAAAATCAAACAATGAATGCATAACTAAGTGGAACAACAAATTGATATTTCTCTCTCTAAAAATAAAAATAAAAAAGGAAAGAAATAGAGTGCTGGGAAGAGGCCAATAGGAGCTGTGAGTCCTGAGCCCTCGTTCTAGCCCCATCTCTACTACCTGTCTGCTTGGCCCGGCTTCCCAGGCCTCCCGGGTCTCCCAGGCCTCCCAGGTCTCCCGGGTCTCCCAGGTCTCCCGGGTCTCCCAGGCCTCCCGGGTCTCCCAGTCTCCCAGGCCTCCAGGGTCTCCAAGGCCTCCGGGGTCTCCCAGGTCTCCCGGGTCTCTGAGGCCCCCCAGGTCTCCCAGGCCTCCCGGGTCTCCCAGGTCTCTGGGCCCTGCCTGCTCTAGCTGAGGGTGGGGGACAAAAGCTGGGCTGCTGGGAGGCGGGGGCCTGCCTTTTCCACGTGGAACTATCCTGAGCCAACACAACTCTTTCCTATCTTTCTACTTAGGGGTGTTACTGAGTTCCTGCCCCATGGGTGCACCCCCTGACTGTGGGCAGCTGGTACTCAGTCGGTCAATGGTCAGTCTGGCCATTTCCAGGTCCCACCCCGACCCAGGCGTGCACAAAGCCCGGGCTGGCATCGTCCCTTCTGGCTGAGAACATCCTTCTCCACGGCCCAGCCCAGCCTTTCGACCCCTCAAACCCCTGGGCCTCTCCTGACGCAGTTTACCTCCCAGGCAGGTGCCCCTCCTGGTCAGTGAGGCAGCAGGAGGGCCTGAGGGCGGGTGCCCAGACTCCTGCTTATCTCAGGCAGTCCCTCAGGGGTCTGAGACAGCCACAGTTTACATAAATAGGGTCAAATTGATCTGATCAGCAAAGGAACGTCCATGGCTTAGCTCAGACCCGAATGCAGTAAGGAAAAATTCAAAGCAAGGTGGGGAGTTGGGGGGGGAAGGGAGATAGTTTCAAATGCAACATGGAGAGGAGAGGGTTAAAAATACCCTGGGCTTCACCTCACAGCGATGCCCACTGGCTGCCCCCCCAAACCCTGGTCCACCATCAGGTACCCATTAAGCCATTCCCTCTGCAATCCCGTCCATCCCAGGAGCTGTGGCCTCCCATGCCTTTCCCTGTGCCCAGCAGGGGGCAGTTGACCAGCCAGGTCAAGGTCAATGTGTTAACAGGTGGTGCCTCCCTTCCCTACCTCTGCCTCCCAAAACCCCGCCTGCAGCTCTGGGCAGTTAGCACTTGTCACACCTGGGGACACTTCTGACCGAGCCTCCCATTGCTACGTGCTCCTCATAACCAACCCACGTGTCCACATGTCAGCTTCCCCAGAGAAGCTACGTTTTTCCAGGGCAGAGGCCCCACGGCCTACATCTCTGTCCCCTGGGGCCCAGCCAGGGACCATGATGAGAGGCCGAGCCCTCACTGCCTGCCAGCCCAGGGCCCCCCAGGCCATGCTGACCTGTTCACGATGGACGTGTGTCCTCGGAACACCTGCAGGCACTGTCCGGTCAGCACATCCCACTTCCTGATGGTGCAGTCGGCGCTGCACGTGAAGGCGGCCTCGTTCTCCAGCTGGCAGAAGGTCACGTAGCTTTCATGTCCTGCAGACGAGGGGAGACGTGAGCCTCTGGGGCATGCCAGCTCCTGCTTTTCTTCTGGGAAGAAGGCTTGAGGCAGCGAGGAAGGGAAGAAAGCCCGGGGCAGGTGGTGTTTGAGACAAATCCAGAATTGACTAGCCCTTTGAAATGACGAGTTAAGTCTGGGAGAGTCTGTGGGGCACCAGGTGCAACTCAGGGGGCACCCATCCTGCCCCGCATCCTTTTGTTCCCTCCTCTTCGTCATCGCTTTTCAGTCTTCCTCAAACTTTTCAGCTATGGGTATTCACTCAGTCACTCAACAAACCCAGTGTTAGGGAGGCAGGAAGTACAGAGGCCAAGGGCATGGTCTTCAGAGCCCAGACGCCTGGGCTGGCATCCTGGAGCTCCTACTAACTGCTCACTGGCATGTGATCTCACTTCGTGCCTCGACTTCCTCATCTGACACAGGGAGAGTGACAGCACCTGTCTCGGGTGTTGTGCAGACCAAGCAAATGCTAGGTGTTAGCTGTTCTCACGCTCGGGGAGAAACACTGTGGCAGGCACAATCAGGTCCTAATTCCTAGAACCTAGAAATGTTACCTTGCTTGGAAAAAGACACATTTGCAGATGTAGTTAAGGATCTTGAGATGGGGAGATTATCCGAGATTCTCAGCACGGGCCCTAAATGCAACCACAAGTCCTCATAAGAAGGAGGCAGAGTGAGATCTGAGGACAGACAGAGGCACTGTGAAGACAGCACAGAGAAAGGCTGGACAGTGCTGGGCCTGACGACTGCAGTGACGTGGCCGAAGCCAAGGAGTGCTGCCCCCACCGGCAGCTGCAAGAGGCGACAGGTGTCAGAAGGAGCACACCCCTGCCAACACCTTGATTTCAGCCCAGGGGCACTGATTTTGGATTCCTGGCCTCCAGAACTGTGCAAGAATAAACTTCTGTAGTTGTAAGGCACCCAGCGTGATCACAGGTCACAGCTGTGGCAGGAAACGATACAGGGATGATGCACACACACTCCCTGCTGTCAAAGCGGGCAGCCCGCCCCGGAGACGGTCAGCAAGCATGACGCACCTAGGACAGGCGGGTTGGGGTCGACAGAGCAGAAGCCTGGGTGTTGCCCAGGAGGAAGGGTCCTCGTGGTGCCTGTGTGGGCAGAAGAGTGTCTGGGAGAGGACACAGCACTCACCAAAGCAGGAGGGGCTCCTAAGGCCAGAATTCAGGTGTTTGGCAGAAACAGTGGACAAGGCAGACACAATGAAGGTGGGGTCTGGGGCAGAGGGAGGGCCAACAGAGTCCGGGGTCTCGGGCTAGTGTACCTGGTTATCCCTCTTTTTTGGAGGTGGGAGGGTTCATCCTCACCGGAGGATATTTTTCCATTGATTTTTAGAGAGAGTGGAAGGGAGAGAGGGAGGGAAGGAGAGAGAGAAACATCAATGTGACAGAGACACATCAATTGGTTGCCTCCCGCACAACCCAGACTGGGACTGGGGATCAAAACTGCAACCCAGGTACATGCCCTTGACCAGAATTGAACCCGAGACCCTTTGGTCCGAGGGCCAGAGAGCTCTAACTGCTGAGCCAAACTGGCCAGGGCGTGGTCATCCCTCTTATCCGTGTGGTTGTCACGTCTTTTATTTGTTTATTTATTTTTTTGATTGATTGATTTTAGAGAGAGAGGAAGGGAGAGGGAGAGAGAAATAGAAACATGGATGAGAGAGAACATTGATTGGCCGCCTCCTGCATGCCTCCTACTGGGGATTTGGCTCACAACCTGGGCATGTGCCCTGACCAGGAATCGAACCGGCGACCTCTTGGTGCATGGGTCAATGCTCAACCACTGAGCCACACCGGCTGGGCAGTTGTCACGTCTTTTAAACATCGCCCTCATTCTGGGACTGGTGTTTATGTCTGGGGTATTATTAAGCGGCCCAGGAGACCTCAGGTCCCCATCAGAGTAGGGCCTATCCTGTAGGCAAAGCCGTTTCCGCCTTGGATAACAACTTCCCAATGCAAACTGAAACTGAGTCTATTTAAGGGAAATTCAGGCACCAGAAAATCAACAGAATCAACGGAATGTTAGACCTATGAGCCATTTCACAGGTGAAAAGACTGATGAATTCAAATGTCCACATGTTTGGGAGACGTATTTATTATGTTAAGGATTTTGATGGAATTTTAAAATTCCATTAAATGTGCAGCAATTTTCTGGGCAATTTCAGGCTATTTTTTTTTTTTTTTTTTTTTGACCCTGAGTTTAAGCTTATCTGCTCTTGGAAGAACTCAACTTCCTGGGTTCTAAAAAGCAGAATTCTTTTAAAATTAAGAAAGAAATGTTTTTTCCCTGGCCAAGGTTGAGGGTTCGATCCTCGGTAGGGAGGCAACCAGTTGATGTTTCTCTCTCTCATCGATGTCTCTTTCTCGCTCTTTCTCTCTCTCTCTAAAAAAAATCAATAAACATATCCTTGGGTGAGGATTTAAAAAAGAAAAAGAATCAACCAATAAATGCATAAATAAGTGGAACAATCAATGTTTCTCTCTCTCCTCCTCTCTCTCTCTAATATCAATTTTTTTAAATCCCCCAAAAAAGAAAGAAATGTTTCTCAGTCTTCTTGGATAGCCTAGATCAGGCCTCTAAGAAAACAACATTTGTGCGAATTAAATAAACACTTCAAGAAACTGCAGATTATGTTTCTCTTAAAAAAACACATCAGTTTCAAAGTCGAGGGCAAAGTGTGTTTGGCAAAACACAGCCTGGCTTTTTGTCAACCCCAAAGAGTTTATAAAATATGTTCAGATTATCAACAAACTTTCCCCGCGACCAGATCTGTCCATGGGAGGGCTCGGCACTGTGAGGGGCTGGCTGGAAGGCAGCGGGGTGTCCTGAATGTTGGTGGGTGCCGCTGAGCGGGCCCCACACAGGCCCATGTCCAGCAATCCTGCACCCACCCAGTGCAGACTAACCCAGGCCGCCCCAGACAGGCAACCTTGGGGGCACCGTCCCCATTCAGGCTGCCTCCTCCCATCTCACAGGAAGGCCAAGTGCCAAGTACAAGTGTAAATGAGGCCAAGAAAAACACAGAAACGCCAGTACACCGGGATGCTTGTACCCATTAAACTGGGATGCTGAAGACCATGAGATGTGGGACCACTTTTATGACACACAGAAGTAAAAAAAAAAGGGGGGGGCGTGTAAACACTGGTTGAGAATCATTAAAAATATAACACATAAACAAAGACTTAAGAGGTGATAATGTAAAGAAGTTTTTCAATGTAAAAAAAGCTCATCTCTTAAGCTGGGCCAGGCTGAACCTCTGCCCTCTCGGGGACCTGGCCCTGAGCTGGCTGAGGCTCCCTGTAGCGGTCAAGGCTCCCCAGTGGACAAGCCCCTTCCTCTGTGTGCCAAGCACCCTCCCCAAATCTGAAAACACAAGCCAACTGAGTCCTGGCTCAGAGCCCCACCAGAGAGAGGGCTCCACAGCCCCAAGGCCTTGGGGTCACTAGGGGAGCAAGGCCTCGCCCCACCCTGGGGATGGATGAGGGAGGGCGAGAGGGAGGGAGGGCAAGAGGGAGGGAGGGCCATATTGTCTCCAGGGACCACAGCGCCTTGGCAGCAAGCTGTTGGAATTGTGCGGAATAAGCAAAAAAGCCAAACTAAAAATATTTTCGAAGGGATGAAGAGTGCAGATAAGATGCAGTTATGTTCAAAAGCACATGCTGAGGCGCGGGGGTTCCTGCCAAGGTCGTGGGCCCTCCCGCCTCCCTGTCCTCACACCCTTGCACTGGCTGCAAGTTCAAAGTCAAAGTGCCTCTCCCTGTACAGGAGGGGCTCAGCGCTGGGGTCCGGGGTCTGCAGCAACAGGTGGGCTGGACTGGGCCAAGCTGGAACACCGCCTTTGACTCCGCATGAAAATAAGTGGTGCCTCCTTGTCCTGTGCTGTCCCTGGCCAGTCTTCTGTCTGTCCCTCCAGATACATCTTCTCCAGCCTGCTCTCTGGAGCTCACCCCACCCCTGTATAGATCACCACCACCACCACCCCTGCCCACAGGGTTCAGACAGCTGGGAGTCCCAGCCCAAGACTTGATAGGATGTGAGGTAAGAAATATTTCCACCTCTGATAAGTACACAAATATTAACCGATAGGTATTTGTAAAATTCCTGCTATTTCATCCAGTTTTCAAATATGCTAAATTGCAGATGAAATGAGGCAGCAGAGAGTAGGGCAGGACGGTCAGATTTCAACTCTCCCCCACTAGCTGTTATGTAACTTGGTGCCTCAGTTTCCCTGTCTGCACGAGTGGGATAACAGTAGTGTGAGGACTGCTCACTGTGGTGCTCAGAGCCCATGGTAGTATCAGGCCCCGGTTGCTGCCCTAGTGGCCCCGAAAGAGGAGATGTCCAGGTAAATGTGACCTGGCCAGTGAGAGGTGAGAGGCGAGAGAAGGCGCTGATCCCCTGAAGGGGCACAGGTGCGATTTCAACAGTTTGTTAACTGTTGTAACGGAAGTGATTCCACGCAGCCTGTTGACAAGTGACCTTCGCCCCGCAGAGGGCGCCGCTCGGCCCACTGACCTCGATCGCAGCCCGTTCTGCGCCCCCACCCCACGCAGCACCCTACCCCGCGTGGCCCCGGCTGGTCCGGTGCTGGGCCCGATTGGGCGCGCTTCCACGAGTGCCCCGGGATTGGTGGGGACTGGACTTCGGGGAAGGGGTCGGTGGGCGGAAGAGCCGAGCGGACGGAAAGGAGAGAAAGGGAGAGGCGGGAGGCGCGGCGCGTGTACCTTGCAGGAGAGCACAGCATTGGCCGTCCGCGGTGCTCCAGAGCCGCGCTGTGCCGTCCTCGCTGCCCGTCAGCAGGCGCTGCCCGTCCGGACTCAGGCTGAGCCAGTTGATGCCCCCGCGGTGCTCGGCGCAGACCCTCAGGGCCGATCCACCGCCCCCCATCCTGCCGGCCGGGCGGGGGGCGAGGAGGAGGCTGCGCCCGCTAGGAAGGGGCGCCCCGGCATCCGCGCTCCCTGCGGCTCCGTCCCGCGGTCATCGCCGGGGGCCGGGTCTCCAGGCTTCTGCTGCGGGGACGGGGCGCGGCGGGGTAAGACGGGAGACCCTCGCTCCCGCGCCGCCCACTCGACCTCCCAGTCTGCTGACCCAGCGGGCTCTGCGCCTCGTGGGCGGCCCACTTGGGACCCCCGCTCCTCCCATGGGGCAGTCCCAGCCCCACCGGCGCAGAGGGCCTCCCTTCCCCAGGCTCCCTCGGGAGACCCGCACCCCACCTGACCAGGCCCTTCCTCCGGGCCCGGGCGAGTGGGGCAGAGGCGTTTCGGGGCGCACTGGGAAGCGTGGGGCTCTTCGCCGGGAGCCGGCGGTGGGGGAACACCGGGAAGTCGAGCGCCCCACGCCCCGCACGCCCTCCCGGGCCGGCGCCGCGCGCTCGGGGCGGTGGATTGTCGAACAATACAGTCCAGCCTGGCTCCTCCTCAGAGACCACCCCTCAACCTGTCCCCTCCCACTTCTCGGGCCTGCGCTCCAGCCCCCACCCCCAGCCCTGGTCCCCCGGGACCGACCTTGGCCCAAGGCCCCAGCACTGGGGGTGGCTCCACGTGCGACCCTCCCGGCTGCTCCGGCTGCGCCTCTGGGCTCCCGCCCTCTGCCACCCCCGTCGGGACCAAAGGCCGGGAAAGGGGAGGAGGAGGTGGACGAAGAGTCCGAGTCGGGGAGACGCGCGCACCCGGTAACTCGCTGGGACCCGCGGCTGCGCGCTTCCACCCGGCAAGTTTGCCTCTTCCAGGCTCCCAGCCCCAAGGACCCCACCAGAGGGGCTCTCGGGGCACTTGGGGGCGGTCCCTTGTTGGAAAGCGCCCTAGTCTGCCCTCGCCGGGAAATCACGCTCATCCCAATTCTAAAGAAGTCCCGCCGGGGGAGGGGGAGGAGAGGGGGGACTGGCGGCGGGATGGGAGCCCTGGCGGAGGGGGCGGCGGGGCATCCCGGAGAGGCCAGGGTCACTCGCTGGAGCAGCTGTGGGGTCCCGGGCGCAGAACTCCAGCGGCTCCTGTGCCTCGCCCACCTCTCTGGCATCTTTTGGCTGCCACCCCTGCCCCACCCTCCCGCCCTCTCGGCTCCGCGTGCGCCTCGGAAAGTCCACTAAGGTCTCTGCCGGAACCCCCACCCCGGAACGTCTGTCTGCTGGTTCCTATTAGGGCAGTTCCGGTGCCGGCATCGCGGGGGGTGGGGAGGGGTGATCCCCAACTCGGATCCTCCAGGTCCTAAAGGCAACAGGATTTCCTGAACCCTCTAGGGCTCTTTGGAGAAGCTAGTGGGGCAAACCTCGTTTGGGATTTGTGATTGTGTGTTGGGGGCAGGGGGTGGAGGTTGGTGAGCAGAGTAGCTTTGGAAAGCCAGCTCACATCACGACGACGGGACCTTCTCACGACGACGGGACCTTGACCATATCCAGACTTTGAAAGAAAACTCCATAATGGGGTCCCACAGGGCGTTGGGCAGTTTATATCCCAAGTGGCCATACAGAGACACCCAAACTTGTGAATCAGCTTGCAGCTAGCTTAAGGAGCAGAACCCTACTTCATAGGCAGTGAGGGAGGGCCACGGAAGGGTGGGTGGGGTAGGGACAGTGGGATTTGAAGTCATGGAAGACACAGGTGGAGGTGGGTTAGAAGGGGGCCGGAGAGGGGAGGGCAGAGAGCGGAGCTATTCCAAACAGGTGGAGTCTTCCCAACTGGACTGGATGTGAACGGTGTGCCAGGAAGATGGGAGGACTCTGGGAGTCTCCACTGTGCTGTATTTTTTTTCTTTTTTACCATGCCCAAGCACAAAACATATTATGCTTTTTTTTTTTTTTTAAGAGGCTTCAATATTTTTTTAAGGTATTTTATTTTGTTAATCCTTACCAGAGGATATTTTTTCCATTGATATTTAGAGAGAGTAGAAGGGAGGGAGAGGAAGAGAGAGAGAATCATTGATGTGAGAGAGACACACCGACTGGTTGCTTCCCGCACGACCCCAACCAGGGCCAGGGATTGAACCTGCAACCCAGGTATGTGCCCTTGACGGGGAATCGAACCTGCAGCTACTCGGTGTGCAGGCCGACGCTCTAACCACTGAGCACACCATCCAGGGCAAGAAGTTTCAATATTATTACTACTATTATTAGTGTTTGGAGGACAATGATCAGAGAATTAAAATTGTTGGGAGAATAATACATGGCCCTATATCCTTAGAACCCTGTATATGCACGTGTCCCACACTGTCAGTGTTGCCAGGGTCCAGGGAAGGATGGGACCAGCATTGAACATGAGAGAGAGTCCCTTTGTCCCTGTGTGAGGGTCCAGAGCCAGGCTGAGCTAGACCAATGGGCTCAGGTCAGCCCCACTCCTGGTACCCCCTCATTCCCAGAATGACACTCAGTCTGCTCCAGGGGGTCACTGTCCACTCCATTCAGGTTCAAGATTTAAAAGGAAGCAGACTTAAAAATCAGATCTCCCTCTCAGGCCAAGAAAGTCTTTGTGCTGGCCTGGCTCTAGGCACTGGCCTCAAAAGTCAAAAGTCAGGCCCCTCTAAGCAAGAGAGTTTTCCAGAAGGGAGTGGAGAGTCTGGACATGCATATGTCTCTCTGAGGTCACCCCGCATTTGGGCCTGGAATGCGTGGGCCTTTCCTGGGTGTCTGACCAGGGCTGTGTCAGTAAAGGCATGGCTCCGTTGTAGTAGGAAAGCCAGCTGTTTAATGTCCCATCCACCCAAGTTTTCACTTTACCTCCCCCACGGATGCTTCCTGGCAGCTTCAGAGAAATGTCAGAGGCTAACTGGACAAAAGGCATTTTTTGTGTGGTTTTTTTGTTTGTTTTGTTTTAAATCCTCATCCGAGGATATTTTTCCATTTATCTTCAGATAGAGTGAGAGAGAGGGAGGGAGAGAGAGAGAAATATCGACCCGAGACACATCAATTGGTTGCCTTCTGCATTACCCCGACCAGGGTCTGGGACGAACCACAACCGAGGTACATGCCCTTGGCTGGAATCGAGCCCGAGACTCTTTGGTTACCCTACCACTTCCTGCCTGAAACAACCAAAAAACGAACACACAAAATATACGAAGCAATCGTTTTCAAGATAATGGACATCAGACCATGAAAGAGCAGTTCCCGAGAGACAGCAAAAGACGAGGCAACTGACTCAGCTCACTGCCCTGAGAGCATGTCCAGACCACAGAGCAGGAAGGGGAACCCAGACGGAGTCGCTGGACTCTCTGTGTTGTGGAAACAGCTGAGCGTCTGGGGAGAATAAAGTGGCTAGAGATGGCAGGATAGAGTACCACAGAGGAGAGTCCCCTGGAGACCGACAGACGGGCCCTCTCCTGTATGCAGCTGGGGACTGATCAAACTACTCAAGGTGGGGAACGAAACAGAGGCCACTGCCCAACCCCCACACAGGCCACTGCCCAACCCCCACACAGGCCAAGAGGCGTGAGGCAAGGACGTGAAAACCACGATGATAGCTGTATTCCATGTGCTCAGAGGTGATGTAGACCCACTGACGATCTCAAAAAGTCCCAGTTGGACTTCTAGAGATGAAAACAATGTCTGAAATGAAACGACAACATCCTTGGATGGGATTAACAGCAGATTGGGTGTGTCAGAATAAAATAAAATATCAGTAAACTTGAAGACATAGCAGTAGAAACTATCTAAAATGAAAAACCGGAAAAAGAATTTATTTTTTTAATCCTCACCTGAGGATATTTTTCTATTCATCCTCAGATAGAGTGGGAGGGAGAGAGAGAGAGAAACATCGATGTGAAAGAGACACATCGACTGGCCGCCTCCCACACGACCTCAACCAGGGCCGGGATGAACTGCAACCGAAGTACGTGCCCTTGACTGGAATCAAACCCCCGACTCATTGGTCTTCAGGCCAACGCTCCAACCGCTGAGCCAAACCGGTCAGGGCAATTTTTTCTTTTCTTTATTGATTTTAGAGAGAAAGGGAGAAGGAGAGAGAGATAGAAACATCAATGAAAGAACATCGATTGGCCCTGGCCGGTTTGGCTCAGCGGTTAGAGCGTCGGCCTGTGGTCCAGAGAGACCCGGGTTCGGTTCCCGCTAAGGGCATGTACTTCAGTTGCAGTTTGTCCCCGGCCCTGGTTGGTCGTGCGGGTGGCAGCCACTCGATGTGTCCATTTCACGTCGATGTTTCTCCCTCTCTCTCTCTTCCTCTCTCTCCCTCCCACTCTATCTGAACAAAAAATGAAAAAATGTCCTCGGGTGAGGATAAAAAAAAAAAAAAGAACATGGATTGGCCGCCTCCTGCATGCCCCCCACTGGGGATCGGGCCCACAACCTGGGCATGTGCCCTGACTGGGAATCAAACCAGCGACCTCTTGGTGCGTGGGTCGATGCTCAGCCACTGAGTCACACCAGCTGGGCAGGAAAACGAATTTAAAAAAAATGAAAGAGCTGTGGGCCAACTTCAAGCAGCCTAATATATGAGCAACTGGAGTCCTTGAAGAAGAGGAGAGAGAAGAAGGAACAGAAAAATATTTGAAGAAATATTAGCTGAAAGTTTCCAAATTTGATAATAATTATAAATTGACAGAGCCAAGGAACTCACCAAACCTAAGCACAGGAAACATAAAAAAAAACAAAAAAACAAACAAACTCCATCAAAGAGACTATATGATCTGAAGAGCCCTATATTTTAAAAACGGAATTTGTAGCTAAAACCTTTCCACAAAGAAAACGTAAGGCCCGTGTGGCTTCACTGGGGAATTGTACCAAACATTTAAGGAAGAAAGGGTATCAATTCTCCACAAATTCTAGAGAATTGAATAGGAGAGACAACTTCTCTATCCATTCCATGAGGCTAGTATTAGTCTGATACCAAATCAAAGACATCATAGGAAAACTACGCCAGTATTCATCATGAGCATAGATGCAAAAATTCTAAACAAAACTTTGGCAGTCAAGTTCAACAATATATAAAAACCATAAGACATCGTGACCAAGCGAGGTTTATCCCAGGAATTCAAGGTTAGTTTAACATTCAAAACTCAGCCAAGCCCTAACCGGTTTGGCTCAGCGGTTAGAGCGTCAGACTGCGGTCCGGAGAGACCCGGGTTTGGTTCCCGCTGGGGGCATGTGCCTCCGTTGCAGTTTGTCCCTGGCCCTGGTTGGTTGTGTGGGTGGCGACCACTCGATGTGTCCCTTTCACGTCAATGTTTCTCTCTGTCTCTCTTCCTCTCTCTCCCTCCCACTCTATCTGAACAGAAAACGGAAGAATGTCCTCAGGTGAGGATAAAAAAAAAAAAAAAACAATTCAGCCAATACATAGCATAAGGATAGAAATATAGACCAATGGAATGGAATTGAGAGCCCAGAAATAAACCCTTACGTCTGTGTTCAATTCATTTTCAACAAGGGAGCCAAAACAATTCAAAGAGATAAGGAACAATCGTTTCAAACAATGGTGCTGGGCCCTGGCCAGCGTGTCTCAAGGGTCAGTGTCAGCCCGCACACCGCAGGGTCTCAGGTTTGACTCCCGGTCAAGGGAACATACCTGGGTCGGTGGTTCAATCCCCCACCGCAGTCTGGGCAACTTCGGGAGGCAACTGATCGATGTTTCTCTCTCACATGGATGTTTTTCTCTCTCTCTATCTCTCCCTCCACTCTGCCCTCCCTTTCATTCTCTCAAATAATCAGTGGGGGGAAAAAATCCTCGGGTGAGGATTAACAAAAAAATAAAATAAATAAGGAATGGTGCTGTGACAACCAGAAAGCACATGCAAAAGAATGAACTTGCCCCTGGCCGGTTTGGCTCAGCGGTTAGAGCATCGGCCCGCAGACCAGAGTCAGGGTTTCGATTCTGGTCAAGGGCACGTACCTTGGTTGCAGTTCAGTCCCGGGCCCTGGTCGGGGTCATGTGGGAGGCAACCAGTCGATGTGTCCCTCTCGCGTTGATGTTTCTCTCTCTTTCCCTTTCCCTCTCTCTCCCTCCCACTCTATCTGAAGATAAATAGAAAAATATCCTCAGGTGAGGATTAAAAAAAAAAGAATGAACTTGAACCCATACCTTACACCACACACAAAATTCACTCAAAATGGAGCATAGACCTAAATGTAAGAGCTAAAACTATACAACTCTTAGAAGAAAACCTAAGTGTAAGTTTTCATGACCTTGGATTAGGAAATAATTTCTTAGATACGACAGGTAAAGCATAAGCAAACAAACTATAAGAGGAAAAATTGGACTTCATCAAAATTTAAAACTTTTTTTTTAATCCTCACCCGAGGATATTTTTTCCATTTATCTTTAGATAGAGTGGAGGGGAGGGAGATACAGAGAGAGAGAAACATCTATGTGAGAGAGACACATTGACAGGTCGCCTCCCGCGTGACCCCAACCAGGACCAGGGATGAACTGCAACCGAGATATTTGCCCTTGGCCAGAATAGAACCTGCGACTCTTTGGTCTGCAGGCCGACGCTCTAACCACCGAGCCAAAACGGCCAGGGCTCAAAATTTTAAACTTTTATGTTTCAAAGTACACTATCAAGAAAGTGAAAACTCAGGATGGGAGAAAATATTTGCAAATCACATCTCTAATAAGGGTTTCATATCCAGAATATACTTCAAAAAACACAAAACTCATCTGGCCAGTGTGGCTCAGTGGTTGAGCATCAACCCATGCACCAAGAGGTCACCGGTTCGATTCCCAGTCAGGGCACATGCCTGGGTTTAGGGCTCGATCACCGCTGAGGGCATGCAGGAGGCAGCCGATCAGTTTCTCTCTCGTAGATGTTTCTATCTCCCGTTCTCCCTTCCTCTCTCTCTAAAAATCAATAAAATCATATTTTTAAAAACCCCACAAAACTCTTACAGCTTGACAATAAAAAGACAAATGACCCAATTTAAAAATGGGCAAAAGATTTGAATAGGCATTTCCCCCAAAGAAGATGTACAAATAACCAATCAGCACATGAAAAGATGCTCAACATCACTAGCCATTAGGGAAAAGCAAATTAAAACCACAATGAGATACCAGACACACCTATTAGAATGGCTAAAAACGAACGCCTGATTGTTCCAAGAATTCTTTCTTGTTGGCAAGCTATACGGAGCCTCCAGAACTTTCATACGCGTCTGATGAGAATATAAAATGGCACAAGCACTTGGGAAAACAGTTTGGCAGTTTCTTAAAGAGTTAAGCACACCTACCAGATGACTCATCCATTCCTCTTTACCCCAGGGAAATGAAAGCATATGTCCATATGAAGACTTACACATGAATTTTCGTAACAGTCTTATTTCCAAGAGTCACAGGCTGGAAGCAATCCAAGCGTCCTGTCGAGAGTTTAGCTAAGCGCTCCACATTATTGCTGCCTTGCCGTTCGTTTCATTGGCCACGTGGCCTTCGGGGACCGTCCTCTGGTTGCTGCTGTGGCAGGGGTGCCGGCACTCCCTTTGTCAGGGTCCTGGTCCGGTTCCTTCTTCATTACGGAGCTTCCATTCGCTGTGGAGGGGACGACCCAGAGCTTTCTCCTACATTCCGGATCCCAGCCTTTCTGAGGCAGAGGGAGGACTAGGCAGGGCAGAGACCCCTTCCCAAGCCCCCTGACTTTCCACGGCGCAGGCAACAGCCTGGTCGGTGTATGGTTTCAGGCCAACTCCACGAACTCCTCTTGCAAATAGAGGACCAGTTCTCTGTCTTCGCTGCCTGATGAGAAAGTGACGAGTTGCAAGGCTGAAGGCTGGCAGAGCCGTTTCTATGGATGTTATCCCCCAGACCACAAGAACAGAAATCCCTGTGCTATTGAAGTGTTTCTACTATTTCGCCGTCATCAAGTGGCAGGCGCTATGCTCAGGACACTGTGTAACAACTTTTAACTCTCATAACAACTTCCCAGGATACAGAGTATCTTCCTGATTTGACTGATGGGGAAATTGAGGCCCGGAGAGGTTAAGTAGACGAAGTCACCCAGCTAGTGAGTGGGAGATTTCAGGTGTGTCCTGATCCCAGTCTAAATGAGGTGTCCGCCAAACGACAGAGAATCTGGCGTGGACGGAGCTGGCCCACGCCTCTGTGCCGAAGACACGGGAGGCTCCTGGTTCTTCCTTCTCCAGTCCCACTGAATTTTCCTAGAGAGAGAGAGAGCTTGGGGAACGGCGGCCGGACCAGAGTGCCTTTCCCTGAACAATAAGATGAGGAATGTGGGCGCCGCCCCCTCCGTGCGTTTCTCTGAGGACAGAGACAAGCGAGATGGTAACCAGTCTCTTGGTGCTCAATACGAGGGCATCTCTCTTGTGAGCAACGATTATGCGATTATTCTCACCCAACACAGTGAGGCCTGCTGGTTGGAGAGTGTGTGTGCTCGTGCCTGTGTGCTCGTGAGCGTGCTTGGCGGGGGGCTAGGCGGGACCATCATAGGGCCTGATGTGGCAACATCTGTTTCCACTCATTCCAGAAGACTTCCAGCTGCCCACAAAATGAGGCATTTGCTCGCTCTCGGTGGGGACTCTGAAGCCAAGTTTAATTCGTACAGGGGTTGTTAATCCCACACAGGGTATTTCACAGGAGGTTAGCGTCCTGCCAAAGGGAAGCCAGACCCGGCTGCGCCCCTCTCTGCAACCTGCCTTTATCTTGTTGGGAATAGAACAAGGGAGTTAGCGGGGTCAGTCGGGATCTTTGGTTGTGATGAAAGAAACGGAGTTGGGTGAGTTTCATCAAGAAAAGAGGATTCAGCCCTGGCTGGTTTGGCTCAGCGGTTAGAGCGTCGGTCTGCAGACCAGAGAGTCCTGGGTTCGGTTCCCGCTGAGGGCACGTACTCGGTTATAGTTTGTCCCCAGCCCCGGTTGGGGTAGTGTGGGTGGCAACTAGTTGATGTGTCTCTCTCATATCAATGTTTCTCTCTCTCTCTCTTCTCCCCTCTCTCCCTCCCGCTCTATCTGAAGATAAGTGCAAAAATGTCCTCGGGCGAGGATAAAAAGAAAGAAAAGAGGATTCAGCCCTGGCTGATGTGGCTCAGTGGGTTGGGTGTCATTCCTGGGGGTTGCCAGTTAGATCCCTGGTCAGGGCACATGCCCAGGTTTCTGGCTCGGTCCACTACGGGGCATGCAGGAAGCAGCTGATCGATATTTTGCTCTCACATCAATGTTTCTCTCTCTCCCTCTCCCTTCCTCTCTTTCTAAAAATCAATAACATATTTTTTATTTTATTTTATTTTTTTTTTTATCCTCACCCGAGGACATTTTTTTCATTTTTTGTTCAGATAGAGTGGGAGGGAGAGAGAGGAAGAGAGACAGAGAGAAACATTGACGTGAAAGGGACACATCGAGTGGCTGCCACCCGCACTACCAACCAGGGCCGGGGACAAACTGCAACCGAGGTACATGCCCCTAGCGGGAACCGAACCCGGGTCTCTCCGGACCGTAGGCCGACGCTCTAACCGCTGAGCCAAACCGGCCAGGGCAATAACATATTTTTTTAAAGAAAAGGGGCTTCATTGAAAGGAAGTCAAGGAAGGAAGACATGAACATCCAGGTTTCAAGAAGACCAAGAAGCAGGGAAAGGCCATGGGTCTCAACAGTGGCGGAATGTGTCTCTAGGAGGCCGAGTTGACTTGGCTCCAGCTGCTCTCTCTCTCAGGTGTAATTTGACACCAGATTTAATTTCCAAGGAGAGAGAATTTAATTGCTCTACTCTGAGTTTAATTTGGTTGGGAGCAACTTGTCACACTCAGCCATCACGGTGTATGTCACTCACTGCTGGCAACCCTTTGGCTTCCCGGCGCCAACCCACCATCACGCTTCTCCCATGGTTACAGTTCCAACAGCGCCCCTGCTTTCCAGGGACTACGCTCCACTCAGTTCCCAAAGGCAGCTCCCCAAAGAAAGGGACTCCGAGTAAACAAATGCAGCCTCCCCCCCCCCCCCCCGCCCCCCGGCTTGGAGACTCATCTCTCAGGGCCTCAATGTCTTTATGGGTCACCTAGGAACCACAACCCTTTACTGCCCTCCTGTCACTTGGCGGTGTGGGCACCGGACACCCTGCCCCTGTCCTCTCTCATCTAAACAGCCGAGGTGCCTCGGTCGTTTCCAGTGGAGTCCATTTGCCTTCGCTCTGGACACCTTTCCCATTTGTCTCCCACAAGGAGCCACACTGAAGGTGGCATTTGAGGTTGTCCAATAACCTCTGAAGTCTATTTCTTCAACTGTCAAAAGAGAGAGAATAACATACCCACCTCATTATCTGCAGAAATGATTTAACGCCCTGTTTGGGGCACAGTCATTGTTCAATAACTATTGGCTGCGTTGCATTGTTGCTGTTAGTATTTACTGACAACCAAGTATGGCCAGGCCCTGCTTTAACAGCCCAATTAGATTTGCTTTGAATTAGCTAAATGTTCCTATGTAAACAAGGGATGTTAAAATGTTCTCCCCCGCAGAAAGTTTACCTTGGCACGATGCCAGTGGCCTAGCCCTATGGGATGTCATTAACAAAATCCCAGGAAGCCTGTGATTTTCTTTGCGTGGGGTGGGGGTGGGGGGGATTGCAGACGATGTCGCCCATGAAATTCAGCATGGGTCCTGAGGACACAGGGAAGAATTTCTCTCTGGCCTGAGTCCCAGGAATGGACACTGCATCATGGAACCCGTCCTGTTTCCCTGCTTGCTTTGGCCCGATCAGGAGTCCCATTCCAGCAAGGAATCGGGCCTTGGTGCTGCATGTCATATTGGGGATGCCAACCTTACCTCGGCCTCACCCTTTTTTCCCTTCTTTTTCCAAGATTTCTTCACATACCTTTTCTACCTCGTTTTTTGAGTCAGATGGATACCCTCCCTGACCTTGGCCTCCAGCCCCTCCATGAGGCACCAAGTGGCACTTGAGCGCCCCCTCTCGGCAGGGAGGAATGCTGCCATCTCTGGAGGCTCCTCTCTCCCAGCCTCAGGAAAGGATTTCTCTGCCAGCAGCCCCATACCGTGGGTGGCGCCCATTCTGGTTACCCTCTCCGTCCATGTGGTTCAGGACTCCCCGGGTCCAGGGTAGACCGGGCCCACCTGTGAAGTCGACACACTTCCCTGCTTCCTGTGCCGAAACTCAGGGGCAGCCTCCCCTATCTTCTATGGGAAAGGGACCCAGGAGACCGCCATCTCAGCCCCCAGCTGTGGGTGTTGGGGACAGGCAGGGTGTGTGCAGAGAGGGTGTGTTTCGGTCTTCTTGCCCAGTCCCCTGACTTTGATCCACCAACCTGAGCAGTTCTACACCATCGCCAAACCCTCTCCAGCTGAACATGGACCCCCCCGTCGTGGTTGATGCCTCCCCACTTCTCCCCACCCAGGGTGTTCAGTCCTGGGGGTCCCGGGCAGGTCTGGACCAGAAACAGGTGTGTCACCTCTGACTGCTCAGCTTGCTCCCCACACCCTGAGCCAGGGGCTGGTCTCGGCTTCCAGAGAGGTCTTCTCCAGGGACACGCCACCACCCGCCCAGTCCCTCTCAGGCAGAGTCCACACCAAGGAGCCGCGTCAGCTGGACTCCACGGGATGTTTTCAATCACTGATTCCAAACTGCGGCTCTGCTGTGGGCGGCAGGGGGGCCAAGGCCTGTTTACAAAGATGCTCATCTTACAGTCCAGGCTTCACACCCCGCGATGCAAGTCGCTCCCTCCCGTGTCCCCGGGCTGCCCCCGGACATCTGTGTGCTGAGCAGGGTCTGGGGCTCAGGGGACTGAGCCAGGCCTTCACCCAGCTCCCTGAGCCACCCTGCAGCAGGGTGTCACTCTGTGCACTTGCAACATTCTCAGTTGTCACCAGACAGCACTCGATGGGAACCAAGTGAGATCAAGAAAAAGGTGACTTGGCCGGTTTGGCTCAGCGGTTAGAGCGTCGGCCTGCGGTCCAGAGAGACCCGGGTTCGGTTCCCGCTAAGGGCATGTACTTCGGTTGCAGTTTGTCCCCTGCCCTGGTTGGTCGTGCGGGTGGCGGCCACTCGATGTGTCCCTTTCACGTCGATGTTTCTCTCTCTCTCTTCCTCTCCTCCCTCCCACTCTATCTGGACAAAAAATGGAAAAATGTCCTCAGGTGAGGATAAAAAAAAAAAAAAAAGAAAAAGGTGACAGCCCTGGCCGGTTTGGCTCAGCGGTTGGAGCGTTGGCCTGCGGTCCAGAGAGACCCGGGTTTGGTTCCCGCTGGGGGCACGTACCTCGGTTGCAATTTGTTCCTGGCCCTGGCTGGTCGTGTGGGAGGCAACCACTCGATGTGTCCCTTTCACATCGATGTTTCTCTCTCTCTCTCTCCCTCTTCCTCTCTCTCCCTCCCACTCTATCTGAACAAAAAAAATGGAAAAATGTCCTCAGGTGAGGATAATAAAAAAAAAAAAAAAGAAAGAAAAGAAAAAGGTGACAGATTCTCGCCCTGGCCGGTTTTGCTCAGTGGTTAGAGCGCCAGCCCACAGACCAAGGAGTTGCGGGTTTGATTCCGGTCAAGGGCATGTATTAATACCTGGGTTTCGGTTTGTGCCCAGCCCTGGTCAGGTCGTGCAGGAGGCAACCAGTCGATGTCTCTCTCTCTCTCTCTCTCTCTCTCTCTCTCTCCTTCTCTCTCCCTCCCTCCTTCCCACTCTATGTGAAGATAAATAGAAAAATATCCTCTGGTGAGGAGTAAAAAAAAAGGTGACAGATTCTTCAGGTAAGGGGAGGTGTGGGCAGGTAAAACCTGCAGGGTCCTCTAGGATTTGCAAGGTCTTGATACCCAAATTACCTCCCCACAGCCCTCAGCGCCCCAACAGCAAGGAGCTGGAGTTCTGCTTTTGTTGCGGTGAAACACACAGAGCAGGGACTCGCCGTCCGGCGGGGAGCACGCTGCCATTGCTGTGCCACCATCACCCCCAGGACTTGCTCATCGTCCCAGAGTGACACTCTGGAGCTAAATTTTTGACTCTCTCATTCACCAGGTTTTCACAGAAAATCCGTGTGCTTACTTGAAGGGAACAAAGATACGTAGGACTTTCAAGGGATTTCAGCTGGTGGGGTGCAGGTGGAGACAGGAGACCTGCAGATAAAAGTGTGGGGAGTCCCCGGGGGCGCAGGGAGCTTGCTGGGCGCACCTGGAGTGGGGAGGGAGGCGCGGGAACAGGACCGGGGAGCAGAGCGCTCCTGGCCAGCCCGCTGCTGCCCAGGGGACTCTGCTGGGGCCGCCCAGGGGATGTTTGTCCTGTGGTCAGACTGGGCCTGATGAACACCACGTGTGGGACCTTGGTCAGCAGGGGCCCAGCGGGCAGGGGGACAAGGGCTGAGGGCACGCGCGATGGCCCTGTGAGAGCCCAGCTTCCCAAACCACGGAGCGGAGACAGAAATATGCGGAGCACATGACTCCCCAGAAGGCCTGGCCCTGGGTCCTCCGACCCCCTGGACAGACTTCAGACAGATGACAGGCTGCCCGCAAGCATTCTGGTGGGAATCTTGTTTTTCTTCTTTCAGACAAAAGCAGATTTGCTGACAGATTAGGGAGCAGGGGGTTGGGGTGAGGGGGAGGTCACCCAGGAGCACAGGCCTATCGGTGGAGCATTAAATCACCACTTAATGAGGTGCGGCTCTCGCTCAGCCCTGGGAGATGGGAAACCTCTGGAATGCTCGGAAGGGCTGGCTCCTCCCCTGGCTACTGGGGAGCTGGAGGAGCTCCCTGGCCAGTGGGAGGGCTTCCTTCCAGCGCTCGTTTGATCCCCTAGGGGGCGGTGCTGTTGTGATCCCCACCGTACAGCTGGGGGAACTGAGGCACCGGCGGGCGGTGTGTCTAAGGTCGAGACAGAACCCAAACCCAGAGCTCCCTCACTTCCCGCGTGAGGCAGACGCTCCTCGCGGCTCCCCCGCTGCACCCGGTGACGTGAGGGCATCACCTGGGACTGACACCCACTGTTCACGCAGTGCCTTCTCCTGGGTTCCTGCTTTGGCTTCTGCAGCCGCGTAGGGTGGGAACAACAGGTGTGACTGCAGTCATCCCATGGAGCAGGACAGGGGGCTGCGGGAGCTGTTTGGGTCGCGTTACAGGCCGAACTGAGCCCTACCCCCACTCATATGTTGAAGTCCTAAGCCCCAGAACCTCAGGACGGGACTGTGCTTGGAGAGAGGATCGATATAGAGGTGAGGAAGTTAAAATGAGGCAGTCAGTATGGACCCTAATCCAATATGATTGGCGCCCTTATAAGAAGAGATCAGGGCCCTGGCCGGTTTGGCTCAGTGGTTAGAGCACTGGCCCACTGACCAAAGGGTCGCGGGTTTGATTCCTGGTCAAGGGCACTTACTTGTTCTGCAGGTTCGAGCCCTGGCCCCGGTCAGGGTCGTGCAGGAGGTGACCAATCGATATGTCTCTCACATATGGATGTTTCTCTCCCTCTTTCTCCCCCTCCCTCCCCTCCACTCTATCTAAAAATTAGTGCAAAAATATCCTTGGGTGAGGATTAACAGAGAAGAAGGAAGAGGAGGAGGAGAAGGAGAAGAGATTAGGATGCAGAGGGGAGGCCACTGAGAACACAGCCATCTGCAAACCGAGGAGAGAGGCCTCAGGAGAAACACACCAGCTGGCACCCGACCTTGTTCTTCTGGTTTCCAGAACTATGAGAAAATGAATGCCTGTTCTCTAAACCCTCAGAGGTGCTACTTGTTACAGCAGCCCAAGCTGACTAATACACTTCAGGCCCAGTTCCCCCCGTGAGTGAGTGGAGAAGGCAGGTCCTGTTTCGCCCCATGAGCCTGCTCCAGGGTAAGTATGTCCGGCTTCCATTCCTCCCAGGTCACAGGGAGTTCGAATGAGGTGGTACCGGGGACAGTGCTTTTAGCGTGGTATCACTCATGGGTGGGCTACTGTTCATTTAACTGTGGTCAGATACACCAGTATGTGCAGGAGAGTGGTAGGTAGGGCAAAGGGACCCACCCGACCTGGGTTTGAATCCTGACTGCTGTGTGACCTTGGGCAAGTTGCTCAAACTGTCTGTGTCTAGCTGTCCTCATGTGTGGTGGCGAAAACAAGCATATCACAATCTCGGTGTTATCGTGCATCGTGAGTAAAGTTATACGGATTCTGCTCGTCGAGTGTGGCACACCCTCCGTGCTCGATCGACGCTCGATGACGTCATCACCGTCATCAACAATGGCTAAAGGGGTGTAAGATCCTGGAGACCTGCTGACCCTCCTTTCCCACACCTGGCGTGGAGGCTCGAGGGGCTGGGGCTCAGACAGTTGCAGGAAAAGCCAGCTGAGCAGAGACAGGGGCCTGGCCACAGGCAGGGCCTCCCACACCAGTGGACACACGTGTGGCTGAGCTCACATCCACCTCCCTGAACACACGATCAGAGAAATGAAAAGCAAGACCGTGGCTTTCAACAAATGCTCCTCCCGACTCAGACACAGTGAGGGAACATGTTCCCGCTGATTCCTTCGGGGCTTGAAGACGAACTGGCTTGCTGCTAGTGCTGTGGTGGGGTCTTCCAGGTCGCAGCCGGAGGCAGGCTGGCTGCAGAGAGCCTCTGCCTCAGCTGCAGACCCTCCCAGGGGTCCCCCACCTCAAGCCCTCCCATCGCTTCCTGGTCCTTGCCCCTATGCCCTCACCTCTTCCCTCCTGTAGTCCCCTAACCTGGGGGGGGGGGTGTCCTGGGGTCAGAGGAAGCGCCCTGGCCCCGTCCTGGCTGCCCTGGGAGCTGGCTCTGGGGCCCTAGGTGGTCACTCCCACTCACGGCATGGGCTCACGTGTAAAATGAAAGGGTTGGATTCCATGACCTAGGTCCCTTCCAGCCCTAATGTTCCCCCAGGGGGTGCCTCACAGTGTCCTTCTCCACCCTCCGGGTTCCCTGGGCTCCCCTCCCTGGGGAGTCCCGCCAGCCTGCTGCCCAGGGTGTGGGGTGCCTCCACCCAGCTACGCCGATGTCAGGAAGGGGCAGAGAAATCACTCAGGCTGTCTCACTCTCCACTTTATGACTTTTATTCCCCGTGGTCCCCAGTCCCACACGTGGCCAGAAGGGACTGCCCCGTCCCGGGCCTCTCCTGGTCCTGGCCGGACAGTGGCAGCCCAGCTAGAAGAAGTTGACAACCCTGCGCAGGGACTGGACACGCGGGCTGTGGGCCTCCCAATCCGAGAAGCTGCGGAAGTCGCCCCGCTCCACCAGGTACATCCGGCCCCGGTAGTTGGGCTCCTCGTACAGGACCCACCTAGGGCGGAGGGGTGGGCAGGTCAGGGGACAGGGTGCTGAGCAGCGCAGGGCCACCCGCAGGCCCAGCATCTCCTTCTTTCCCTGCACCAGCCCACCCTCCCCTACCCCGAGCCCGAGTCCATCCTCTCTCTCTGGGGAACACCGGTGCCCCCAGCCCAGCTCTTGGCTTATCTTCTCCCCCTCCGCCCACGTCTTTTCATTGCCCACGTGCTGGGTGTTACGTGCACTAGGGGTGCTCAGTCAAAGCTGACATTCTAAATCCATCAGTCTGCAAGGGCCAGGAGATTCCAGTGATTCACACACACACACACACACACACACACACACACACCCTCTGCCACTCATTCCTGGTCCTGGAAGGGACGGTTTGCACCTGGCAGGGTGCTGGCACAGAATGGGGACCAGTTACTATTCATTCATCCAGCGAACGCTCCCCTGTTCCCACAGGTGTGCCCAGCGCTCGCTCTTTTAGGAGATTCAGGAGTGAGTCCACACACAGGTTCCTGCCCCCGGGGAGAGGCACAGCCTGGAGGGAGCCTCAGCTGCAGACACCCCCAGGTGTCCCCCACCTCATGCCCTCCCATCGCATCCCTGTCCTTGTCCGAACCCGGTGTGTGAGGGAGCTGCGTGGAGAAGCTGGCCTCCAGTGGCTTGGAACCGGGGGGCCTCCCTTCCCCACTCAGAAAAACTGAAGAGCAGTCCATGAGATCAGTCCAGTCACAGCGACCGGGCAGTGTGCAGAGTGTCCCCTGCTGCTTCCTCAGCGGCGCCCTGGGACACGCGTCCCCTTCCTGTGGCCTTCCTGGGCCATGGGGGCAGCCACTGCACTGCTTGACAGAGGCTGAGGGTGCAGCTGAGCAGGGGAGAGGGCTTCTGGGGCTGGGGACAAGCCACCCGCCTGCTGGGGTCTGATCCACCCCAAAGCCTCCCACACCCGCCTGGCAGGGCCCAGCTGGGCCTGTGAGTGGCGCCGCCATCTCTACTCACGCTCCGTCCCCGTACACCTTGATGGCGTTGACACAGTTCTTGGCCCAGCCCCCGCTCTGCAGGGATGGGCAGTCGTCCTGGAACCCCAGGCACTGGCCCGTGAAGCTGCAGCCCTCGAAGATTTCCAGGCGGAAGTGCTCCCCGTGCTGCGGCCCCCCGGCGGAGGGAGGAGAGACGGTCAGCGGTGCTCAGAGTCCCTCCCTGCTACAGAAGCCCTTGTGGGCAACACTACGGGGCTGGGGCCTGTGAGCGCCCCCACCCACACATGTCCTCTCTTGTTCTTGCGCACGAGTTTGGTTGGATGAAAGGGGTCTGTTACTTTCAAAAGCTGCAGAGCCCCTGAACCGGTCCAGTGGCCTCCGTCCTCAGCTACAGGGCCGAGCAGGCCAGACTGCCTGAGGGACAGTGGCCGCTCCGACCAGGGCCAGGAGCATTGGGCACCCTCCTGGCGCTCAGGCCTGTGTCCCTCATCCCCCCACCCCCATCCTGGGCCACAGGCCTCGAGCAAGCCTTTAAGTGGTAATATTTTACAAACTATAACAGAACCATTTGCTGAAACACGAGGCTACAAGTCTAAAGCAAAGACAGAGAAGGCTTTGCTGCAGTGCCTGCTCCATCCCTGGGAAGAGGGCATGGGTCTCCCTCTGAGCCCTGTGTTTCCAAAAGACGGAGGCGGCGCTCCCGGCTGGCTGCGGCCTCGTCACAGCTGGCCTAAGGACAGCTCTGAGGCGAAGGCGTTCGGAAGATACCTGGGATGTTTCTCATACAAACAGCGTCCTGCGAGCTCCAGGGCCAGCCACGTGCATTCCTTTTCCCAAATGTCCGCGGCCTGGCGGTAATTCTGAGAAAGCACTCTTACAATGTCAGCCGCCAGAGCCCAGCTGGCTTTGCACCGTGGAGAAAAGAGAGAGAACCCCACACCGGAGGCCCCTTCCCCGGGGCTCCTCAGGTGTTCACCAGCACCCCTGTCCTGGAAAGCTGCTCACCCTGGTCACCGGGACCGGCCATTTCCCACCGGGCCATCCAGAACTCACGGCAGGACGATTAGGCATTGTGACTTGGGAGAATCCTAAGGAATGGGAGCACCCAGTCCTCAAATCCCACCGTGGGGACAACTAGACACACAGCCCTTCGCCACGGCGTGACAATTCTCCTTTGCTCTCCCTTCGCACACGGGGCTGCCACCTGTTGGCTCCTGCCCCCAAACTCCCCTTACTGGCCGGTGATGGCGCTTCCTCGTCATCTTTACACCGCTGGGCCCCCGGGGGTCTTGAAAAATGCTCTCTACAAGAGGACCTGCCCGGTGGACACACCAGGCCCACAGCAGCCTTACTTTATAGCTAAGAGCTCCCCCATCTGGTTGCAAAGCCAAACTGCTAGTAAATGGAAAATTCAGCAAGATTTTGGGATGAGAAAAAAAAAAATTTTTTTAAATCCTCACCTGAGGATATTTTTTCATTTATCTTCTGAGAGAGTGGGGGGCGGGGGAAGAAACATCCCCGTGGAAGAGACACATCGATTGGCTGCCTCCCGCACGACCCTGACCAGGGCGGGGATTGAACCGCAACCGAGGTACGTGCCCTTGACCGGAATCGAACCTGTGACTCTTTGGTCGGAGGGCCGACGCTCTAACCGCTGAGCCAATCCGGCCAGGGTGGGATGAGAAATGTGAATTGCTTTCCTGGAATATGCCTGAAAATACAGGCACAAAGAGGTCCAGGGGCTGGCCCACTGGGTTCCCATGCACCCCACGCTCATGGGAGTGGCTGGGTCTGTGTGGGACATCTCTCTGTGTTCAAGAGCCCACGGCCGTCAGCTCTTAAAGCTGTCCTACCCCGGGCCGGGCCTGGCGGCAGTCACCGGCCGGACCCCCAGCTGGAGCGGCCCACTCACCATTCCCACAGGCCGACAGGAGCCCATGTGGTCGTTGTGGCCGTTCCAGCGGAAGAAGTCGGGGTAGTCGCCGTGCTCCAGGACGAACTGCTGGCCCCGGAAGTCAGGGTGGTCGAAGCAGACCCAAGCTCCGCTCTCCACGCGGATGGAGTTCACCCGGTTCATAAAGCCTCGGTCCTGGAAGTTGTCACAGGCCCCGAAGACCTCCAGCTTCTGCCCCGTGAAGTGCTTACCCTCGTAGAGAGTGATCTGGAAAGGTCGGGGTGGAGGGTGCAGGGTCACAGGCTTCTCTCTGTTCAGTGTTGGGAGCAGGCCCCTGGGACCCAGCACCCTGGACGGAACCCGGGCCAGGTGCTCGCTCCCTTTGCTGACCGGGTGCAGGAGTGCACGGATGGCGGGTCGGAGTCAGACCCGGCCCGGTCCCTCCCAGTCCAGGAGCTCACATTGAGCAAATTCCAGAAAATACTACGTGGGGCAGGGATTTCCTCCATTGTCCAGGGGTCCAGGAGCAAACGGGCTCTTTCCAAACTCCCACTGCATTTTTTAAACTCAATTCTTGTTTATTATGAAAACAGAACATCCAAGGAAATGTTTTCAAAAGATGACACTTACCATCACCCCCCATCATAAGCCAGCACTTAGTGTTCAGAAAGTCGGGTTCGGGGACGGCCCCTTCCCCGGGAGACTGAACCCCAGGGCGCAGAGTCAGGGCCTGGCTGGGGATTAGTGGCTCAAAAGGGCTTTTCAGAGCAACCGTCCCTTTGCTCACTAGGCCACTCCTTTGGGTGACAGGCGAGCAGTTCAGACACAGTGTCCTGTGGCGATATGTGTCAGTGACACGTTCTCCTTGTGCCCGGACTGAACACGAACCCTATCAACCCTAAACTCACTTTCTGCCCGGGAACATCCCAGCCATTCAGTAACTCTCCGGGTTTCAAGAATTGTGCTCCCAGAAGAGCCCTGGCAAAGCACAAGTGACGTTACCTGGGACCCTGTAATTGTCGCAGACTTGGGTGCCGTCCCCCATGGTGGCATTGCCCTTCTGGACCTCCTGGACTTGGGCGAGGTCAGCCGAAGGGATGTGTGTGGGTGTGGAAGTTTTGAGAGCCAGGGCACCCTTTCCCGGGCACCTTGTCCCGGTCTCCCTCGGGGGCAGAGGGGAGGGTGTGCGGGCCCTGATGGACTTGGGCTCTTGGGGGTGTTTGTCACTGAAGCATACCCTAGCCCATGCAGAGTGATACAGTAACCCTGGATGTAGCCCCTGGTGACCGATTGGCTGGGTGGGGAGCTAGAGAAGGGGTGGAGATCCAAAGTTGCCACCTTCCTGCACAAGACCAATCTGGTCAAGGGCTCCCTTCAGATATTTAGGGAGAGCTGGTCACCCACAGGACTCAAAGGTCCCTCAGATCTCAGCATTTTGCAGAGAACTAGCCCCAAGCGGGAGCAGCCACACAGACCAGGGGCTGCAGGACAAGCCAAGTCTCCCCCACCACAGCCAATGCCCCTCTCAGGTCTGACCACCCTCCCTGTCCCCAACTTGAAAGGGTGGGGGTGGGGCCCCAGAGCCGGTGCAGGAGGGGCGGAGGGAGGAGACCCCACCTCCCACAGCGGACAGGCCCCCAGCCAGGGCCACCGCCCCTTTGGCTAAGAGGGGAAGGGCGCATGCCTCACGCAACAGTTTGCCCCCAACCCCACCCCCTTTGCCCCCAGCATCCCGAGTACAAAGGGCAGTGGGTGGGGGAGGTAACCTGGGGTTCCTCTCAGCGCCCCAGTGTCACTCGGGTCGCACTCACCTTCCCGGAGCACTGCGCCATGGTGGCCCGCCCGTCCCCGCGCCGGCCCCCAGATATAGCAGGCGCCCTGCTGGGTCAGCGCCCCCCAACAAAAGATTTGCTTGGCCGGCGCGTTAGGGCTTTCGGGCGTGTAAGCCCGCGAGGGGCCGCCCAGCCTGGGACCCAACCCACGGCGTCCTGAGCCCAGGCCCAGAGACCCGCCGAGGCCTCCTCTCTCTGTTACCCCAGCCTGCCACTGTCCCTGCTGAGTCAGGACCACACACTGGACCACTCCGCCCCTCTGCCCTTGGCCCGGGGTCCTCTGGTCCTCCATTTCCAGCGAGGCTGCCCCTCCCCTCCCCCCTCCACCGAGCCGGCCCTGACCTCCCAGCTCTCACAGGCTCACCTGTTTACCCTGAGGGCAAAGAAGACAGCCCTTGCCCTCCCCTGCCTGCTGCTCTCATCTTAGCTCCCAGCCCACCTTGAACTTTTTGCTTCTACAGCCCCCGACCCCTGGCCGACCCCACATCTCTTGCCAGGTGGTCCTCACCTCCCCCGTGTGACCCCGCTGCATGCCATCCCTGTCCCGTGCCCCCCCAGGGATCGGTGCTCACCCTTGATCCACTTTGGTGTCACCCACCTCTGACCAGGTCTGCCCTCCTGGCTGGCCACTGTCCCTGCGCCCAGATCACCCTGGGTGATGGCAAGGATGGTTTGCGGAAACGCCAGCCAGCCCGGCTCCAGCATGAGACCTCCTCAGGGGGAGGACGGTCTTGGCACATAACAGAGGCTCAAAGATTGTTTGTGGAGTGGACAGTCAACACTGAGGCCACAAGATGTACCACCCGAAACTGCTGGGGAGATGAGCTGTGTACACGGGCCAGCTCTGAGATCAAAGGGACGCAGCTGTGCTCAGCAGGAGTGCCCCCAGGGGCTTCACCAGGGGGGTCCGGGTGGATGGGGAGGAAGGGAGGCTGTGGGGAGCAGTTTGAGCTGCTGTCAGGAAAATGCATTTTTATCACCATTTCCCAGATGAAACACTCCAGGGCCAGCGAAAGGAGGTCCTTCCTGCAGTTCTTGGGGCCCAGGAGTGTGGGGCTAAGAGAAATGTTTGTACTTCCCCTCCCACCTTCTAAATTCTTCTAAGCTGGACTAATACTCAAATTAGCAGACAGATTAACAGGAGAAAAATCAACATTTTAATACATGCTCACGGGGAATTCACATAGGCATGTACATTCCAAAGATAGTGAGGCAACATTGAGTGTAGGAGACATTTTTGGACAAATTAGAAAAAAGGGGGAGGGGGAAATGGGGTGATGGATTTCAGAAGTGAGAGTGGGCTATTTATAGGTAGGTGAGGAAGAGTGGGGCACACCTGGCAGGACTGTACTCAGCAGCTCGCGAACAATGAGACACCAGGCTCTGTACACAGGAAAGGGCAGAGAAAGAAACTCTGGAAGAAAAAGGAGAGGAAGTCTCTTCCTTTATTTTCAAATGGGAAAATTAAACCTCTTATTATTATTATTTTTAAATATACTCTTTCTTTTCTTTTTTTTTTTTATCCTCACCAAAGGATATTTTTCCATTTGTCTTCAGACAGATTAGGAGGGAGGGAGAGAGGGAGAGAGAGAGAGAGAGAGAAACATCGATGTGAGAGAGACACATCGACTGGTTGCCTCCCTCACAACCCCGACCAGGGCTGGGGGATGAACCACAACCGAGGTACATGCCCTTGGCCAGAATCAAATCTGTGTCTCATTGGTCTGTGGGCCAACGCTCCAAACGCTGGCCAAACCGGCCAGGGCTACACTTTTTTTTATTTATTATTATTATATTTTTATCCTCACCCGAGGACATTTTTGCATTTATCTCCAGATAGAGCAGGAGGGAGAGAGGGAGGAAGAGAGAGAGAGAAACATCAATGTGACAGAGACACATCGACTGGTTGCCACCCACACGACCCCAACCAGGGCCAGGGCCAAACCGAAATTGAGGTACGTGCCCTTAGTGGGAATCGAACCCAGGTCTCTCTGGTCTGCAGGCCAATGCTCTCACCACTGAGCCAAACGGGCCAGGGCTACACTTTATTTTCTAGAGTAGTTTAGGTGGAGCAAAATGGAGCTAAAGTACAGAAAGTTCCCATGCTAGGAAAATCCAGTGTACGTATATTAAAACCAAGTAAAGGCTACTCTGTGTTTATGGGTGAAATTGTGGGACAGCTTCTCAGTGCGTGTTGCAGGACACTGTGTGTCCCTGGGCCCTGTGCACGAAAGGCCTGCCCTCTATCATGCTGACAAATAGAGACACCCTCAAATTTCCAGTGCCCCCAGGGTCCAGTCCCACCCCCTAGGGGGTCTGAGTGAAATTGCTGGGTGAAGTCCAAGCTCGCCTCCAACTCCACTGGGTGCAGCGGGAGCTCTCTGAGGGCACTACGGACCCGCAGGTGCGCCGACTGCCGATTTGTGTCCAGCTGCTCAACATCTGTCCATTTGCACACCATCCATCTGGGTTTGCTCTGCGGTAACTGCTCGTTCATATCCTTTGTCTAGTTCTTCTGAGTCTTTCCTTATTGATGTATGTGTGTGCGCGCACGTGTGTGTGTGTGTGTGTGTGTGCGCGTGCGTGTGTGTAACCTGTTATCAGTTCCTTTGCTGCCTGTACACATTGTGAGGACCTTTCTCCGTTTGTGGCCTGGATCCATTTTTTTTTTTTTTTATCCTCACCCAAGGACATTTTTTCATTGATTTTAATTAGGGTGGATGGGAGAGAGGAAGGGAAAGAGAGAAACACCGATGTGAGAAAGACACATCGATTGGTTGCCTCCCGCACAACCATGACCAGGGCTGGGAATTGAACCCGTGACCCAGGAATGTGCCATGACCAAAATCGAACCCACGACCCTTCAGTCCGAGGTTGGACGCTCTAACCGCTGAGCCAAACTGGCCTGGACCCACTTGTGTTGGTTTCTGGGGCTGGGTGTTTCCAGAGCAACGACTAGGGTGGGGCTCAAACTGAGGCTGGCCGCCCCTGACCGCCACGGCTGGACAGGGTGAATATCGGGCTGGACGTCTCTCTGAACAAGGGTGAGCCCACCGGAATGGCGCCCTCGGGAAGGGTACCGTGCAGGTGACCACAGCAGGACCAGAGCTCCAGCTTTGGGCGGTAGGGCCAGGAAGCCCGAGAGAAAGGCGCAGCCCAGCAGCCCCACTCGGGGCCGGTCTGTGAAAGCCTCCCCACATCGCGGCCTCTAATCTTCTTTCCAGAGTTGTGGAGTGTGTGCACTGGACCTGGGGTCCAGGACACCTGGTGACCTGGGGCACGTATGCCATCTCTGTCCCGTCTCACCTTCTTCGAGAGGGTTGACACTCAGCACCAGGTAGAGCGGCACCCAGCAAGGTCAGGGTCCCCTCTCTTTCCTAGGGAGCCCCTCTACTTTCAGGTATCCTTGCACCCTGACCTGAAACCTGAGGACTGTGAGCGCTGGGACAGCCAGCAGCCAGGATGGCCCCTGGGCCAGCCTGACACAAGAACCCAATGCTCTTACAAGTTGTAGAGGGTCGAGGATGTGGAAAAAGAGCCCTGGCCGGGTAGCTCAGTTGGTTAGAGCGTCGCCCCACACGCCAAGGTTTCGGGTTTGATCCCCGGTCAGGGCACATACAAGAATCAACCCATGAATGTTACAATGAATCTCTCTCCCTCCCTTCCTCTCTCTCTAAAATCAATAAAATTTTTAAAAGCCCTGACCAGTGTAGCTCAGTTGGTTGGAGTGTCATCCCGTCACCAATAGGTGGCAGGTTTGATTCCCGGTCAGGACCCATACCCAGGTTTCGGGTTCGATCCCCAGTTGGGGTGTGTGCAGGAGGCAACCAATAGATGTTTCCCTCTCAGGTACAAGTTTCTCTTGCTCCCTTCCTAAAAAAAAAAAAAAAAAAGAATGTGGATAAAAAAAATTGGCACAGACATTAGTGCCTTTGTCAGACTCTAGGGGGCGACAGAGCAAACTCGGCAGGTCTGGGCAGGAGGCTCTCTGGTCCCTACAGCTCTGAGTGCTTTGACACAGTGACGAACTTAAGACAGACATACAACTCGGGGTTAAATCACATGGACCGGGCTGCAGGTGCTACATGTTTAAGAAAAATGGGGGGGGGGAACAACCTTAACATTGAAAAAAATTGGGGGTGCTGGTGGTAAAATTTTTGCTCTGGAGCACCTTAATGCAGCTTGAGAAACACGCATACCTGGGAGCAACCAACTGGGTTCAAATGCTTTTTTCTCCTGCAGATGGAAAAGAAAGGTGAATCCAGAAACGGGACTGTTGGCCCTGTGGCCGGGCAAGAGTTGCAGGCTCGATCCCTAGTGGGGGCCGTGCAGGAGGCAGCCGATCGATGTTTCTCTCTCTCTCTAAAAAATCAACACACACACACACACACACACACACACACACACACACACACACACACAGACTCCAGAGATTGCTCTCGCTTTTTCCGCTATGTGAGGACCATGGCGATGAACCAGGAAGCAGGACCTCAGCAGACACTGAATCTGCCATCACCTTGACCTTGGATGTCCAGCCTCCAGACCGTGAGAAACACATTTCTCGTGTTATAAGCCACTCCGCCTGTGGTTCTGTCCCGGCAGCCTGAATGGACAGGGGCAGCAGGTCACAACTTCTCCGAGCATCAGTCTCCTCTTCTGTTAACGTGAGCGTTCTGGCCATGTGTCCCTGAGGTTCCTTACACTTAGGATGACCAGCGCACTCCGGTTTGTCGGGGACTGTCCTGGTTCTAAGAGTGAAAGTCCCACATTGCAGGACCTCCGTGTATTAGTTTCCTGTTACAATGAACAAAGTGCCGCCGTCTATGTGGCATGGAGGCCAGAGTCTGAAATCCAGGTGTTGGCAGGCTTGGGTGGGTCTTTCTGGAGGTGCAGAGGGGCATCTGTCCCATGCCTCCCCTGGCTTCTGGCATGCAGTGGTGGCACTCCAGCCTCTGTCCCCATCCCCAGACAGCCTCCCCGTGTGTGCAGCTGTTTCTCTGGGTCCCCACTTCCTCTTCTTGTAAGGACACAGGTCATTGGATTAGGGCTCATCCCACTCTGGTATGACCTCAGCTTGATCACATCGGCAAAGACCCTGCTTCCAGATGAGGTCACTTCACAGGTGCCGGGGACTAAGACTTCCACATAGCTTCTTGGAGGACACAATTCACCCTGTAAGGGCCCGTCAGTGCCAGGCGAGCGGGGCAGTGGTGACGGCACCCCGCCGAACCCTGTTCTCAGGTACACTGCCCGAGTCCCAGGTTCTCAGATGTGGTCCCCGAACCACGGGGAGTCAGAAGTTGACTCCGCCTTGATTCCTCCGCTTTGCGAGTTCACACAAGGCCCGGTTACTGGCACAGAGAAGGGGGCCGTGGAATGACGTCTGCTGCGGGACGATCAGGCCCACGCGCCAGGGCCCTGGCCTCGGAGCAGAACCTTGCCAGCCGCTCCGCTGTGGGCGCCAGGCCGGCCCTCCGCTTGCGCCTTTTAGGGTAAAGTTCAGGACGCACCGGCCCCACTGCCAAGCCACATGTAAAAGTCAGAGAGGACCTTGCTGATTCACGTGGATTCTTGGCTAATCTGATCAGGGCAGAGGCAGGAAGGGGGAATAGATGCTAAAGCGACACCCCGGGAGGCTGGGGCCGGCGCAGGCGGCTCCCCGCGGGGCTGGCGGTTGCTTTGTTTTGGTTGGTAATAAATCAAGGGGCGTGGCTCCCCGGCCTTTCTTAGGCAGCAGGAAAAAGTGGGTGAAAGGTCTTGAGAGCTCGGGCCCTGTTTCCAGCATCCTCTGCTATTTATTGAGAAACTTCATACCTTCAAAGTAGAAGCCAAGGCCGTTTCCTAGGTTGTGATAGTGTGGAAGCTGGAGGGACTTTCGGAGTCGGAGGAGGTCCTCAGATGAGGGACTGAGGTCCCTGCTCGCGGTCTGGGGGAACACCTGTCTCCCCCGACCCGGCACACCCCACTGTTCTGCAGCAGGGTTTGGGGAGCTCCATGGTCCCACCGTGACCTTGAGTGCCTCTGATGTGGGAACTGTGTGGACCCGCATTTTTTATCATCACGCTGATCATCATATTCTTGATACCTTGGGCCAGACTTAGAATAAAATATATTTTTTGGATTTTGTAAACTTGCTTGGAGAATTCTTTTTTTTTTTTTTTTTTTTTTTTAATCCTCACCTGAGGATATTTTCCCATTGATTTTTAGACGGAGTGGAAGGGAAGGAGGGAGAGAAAGAGAGCAAAACATCAATGTGAGAGAGACATATTGATTGGTTGCCTCCCACATGACCCCTACCAGGGCCCAGGATCAAACCTGCAACCAGGTACGTGTCCTTGACTGGTAATAGAACCTGCGGACCAGGCTGACGCTCTAACCACTGAGCCAACCCGGCCAGGGCTGGAGAGGTCATTCTTGAGTCTGCATCTCGCCTCTCGGAGGTGCAGCCCCGGAATAACACGGCAGCACCGTGGGAATTCCGACTGCCGCTGGAGACACACCGCGGAGGGCCAGGGAGCTCCAGAAAGCAGCGGAGACCCTGACAGACTGCAGACCTGCCTCAGCTCCGCATCTCGGGACTATGACTCTGCATTTTACAGGGCTTTGGGAAAGCCAAGGCTTTCATACTTGTGGCTATTACTACAACCCCCGGCAAAGGACATCTCAGACACAGGAATCAAGACCCGGAGTCGAGGGGAGCTGCCCAAAGACACACGTTAGCTGCAGAGTTGGGACCACAGCTGCTATATCCTGAGTCTTAACCCAAAGCTCCATTTATTCGGGGTTCCCTGTGGATATCGGGGTGTCAGGATCATGGGTTATTCACACATGGTGTCGTGCAAACAGCACAGGTGATTGTAAAAGACGGGATATATTTTGTTTTTGATTGTAACTTTTCCTCTCCTATCTAAAAGGAGATTTCATAGAGCAGTAACAACTCTGTTGATGAGTATGCAAACTGGGTTATGTTAACTGTAATTCCTAGGACAACCACTAAGAAAATAACAAAAATAATAATAATAATAAATATATAATAAAATAAACTATAAGGAAATCAGAATATTCTGGAAAATCTCCATTTACAGGCCCTGTGCTAGGAGGAGCTGGGAACCACAGGCGTCTGAGACAGATGGGGAGGTCACTGTCTCCGTGGAGTCAGGTTTAGTCCAGTAGTAGCCAAAGCTGACACATGATGACATGTGCCACGCTGTGTGATAAAACACGCGCTCTGACAGATGCACGGAGCGGAGCCCATGTTCTCCGGACACCTGGAGGATGAGAAGCCCCAGGAAGGGGCAGCCTGGGCAGAGGGACGGCAGCACGGAGGTCTCAAGGGAGAAGAGCTTTTTGTTGCTGGGAACTGACCGGGGCCAGGGCGACACGAGCTCAGCCTTGGTGGCAGCATGTAGATGAGGCAGGAAGTTTGGACTTCGACATGATTAAAGGACTTGAAGCCAGGATGAAACAATGTTTTAAACAAGCTGACTGGGGCTGCAGCGTGAGTGCTTGGGAGGGCGTCCTGTTACGTGGGGCCATGTGCCGTGGAGGCGGAGTGGATGGAGTGCGAGCCAGCTTCTGGAAGGCAGGGCCCTTAGCATTTATTGGCTTGGGTGGATTGGAGGTATGAGGTATGAGGCAGAGAACAGCTCCCAAATCCCAGGCTTTAGTGTCTGGTGGATAAAGGTGTTTTCCTGAGACAGGGTCTAGGGGAGGTCCAGGTTTTCCAGGAAAATCAAGAATTCAATTTCCTATTAAGTTTTTAAATTTTTTCTTTCTTTATTGATTTTAGAGAGAGGAAGGGAGAGGGAGATAGAAACATCGATGAGAGAGAACATGGATTGGCCGCCTCCTGCATGCCCCCCACTGGGGATCGAGCCCACAACCTGGGCATGTGCCCTGACCGGGAATCAAACCGGCGACCTCTTGGTGCAGGGTCAACGCTCAACCACTGAGCCACACTGGCTGGGCTCATATTAAGTTTGAGATGCCTTGGAGACATTAAGGTAAGTCTGGAGCCCACAGAGGTCAGGGTGGGAGGTTCAAATTTTGGTCGTCAGGTAGCAAGGTAGTGAGAGCTACATGACTGGGGGACTGTGGCGTCATGGAAACAGACTCCCAAAGAAAAGCAGCGGCCCGTCTGCAATGCTGCTGGGGGGTCAAGAAAGAAACCAGCCAACACCTCCTGCGTTTGGTGACAAGGAGTAAGAGCAGGTCCGGTGAGAGCGCCCTCAGTGACACGGTGGAGAGGTGCGCGGGCTCGGGAGGGTAGGAGTGGGCGGGTACTTCAGTTTTAGCAAAATTTCATCCCGTTACACTTGTATAATTTGCCTGCATGAGGAGCTGCGGAGTTCTGAATACATACCTGGTTGTATATTTGTACTTCATATACTTGAATAAACTTAAGACTGCATTTATGCACCACCAAGAAAAAATGACCTTTATGACACGATGCTTTGGCACTGATTTTAGATTTGTGATTTTGATTTAAAAAATGTTAAGATGTAAAAAAAAGTACCAGAAGTGATGAGATACAGTGTTAGGTAACACTGAAGTCACACCTGGCAGTTGCAAGAACGTCCTCAGAAGTCCGACAGGACATACACTAGCACAGCAGACGCAAGGCATCTGGTTGCTGACCTGGACCGACCACGTGTCCGCAGAGTGGCACCTTCTTCCCAGGGTGAACGTGCCCGAACACGAATGCACAGCAGGTCCTACCGCCCCCTCCCACCGCCATCCCGGGGTCCTGAGCGGCAACACCACACTCGGAACTGGAACTGGAACCGGAAGGAGCTCACTCAGTCCATCAGGGGAGTGGACCAGCCGTCTGGGGGGTGGGGTGTCTCCGAGGCTCGAGGTCGGATGCAGGTTTGCGTGCTCACGGCACTCGGAACAGCGTCTAGCACACAGCAGATGCTCAGAAAACATGCGAACGGATGGGCAAGCTGCACCAGGCAGAGGAATGCATGCCACCGCCAAGTGGAGACCCAGCCCGGAGGCCCACGCCGTGCCAGGGAACCTCCCTCCAGAGTGAACGTGCTGCTGAAAGTTTGCACTGCCACAGAATAGCTTCGGATGGAAAAGGCTGACGGATGAACGGGGCCCGGACTCACGTGGTCCCACACGCTGAGCAGTGCTACTGACCACCAGGCCTAGGAGTAAACCCTGGTAACAAGTAAGGATACTATGCTGTCAAAATTTATCCTATTTAAAAAGTGAATGTTTGCCCGACCAGTGTGGCTCAGTGGTTGAGCGTCGACCCATGCACCAAAAGGTCACCAGTTTGATTCCCGGTCAGGGCACATGCCCAGGTTGTGGGCCCGATCCCCAGTGGGGGGCATGCAGGAGGCGGCCAATCGATGTTTCTACATCTCTCTCCCTCTCTCCCTTCCTCTTTCTCTAAAAAATATATATATATATTTAAAGTAAGTATTTGGCTGTCTCCCAAGGCTCAAATTTCACCCTGGAATGATGAGACAACCATACTTAAAAGATCCAAAATAAAGGCATATTCCAAAAACAATTTTTCATTAACAAATCAGTCACAAGGCAAAATTAGACATTATTAATAGTAACGTCCCTGAATGTTAGAAATGGCCCTGTGGCATCTAACTGGGGCGGGTGCCAGTTGACACGCTGCTGGACTAGGACGGACACTGGAGGGCAGCCGCACCACGCCGCCCCTCCCTCCTCCTCGCTGCCTGCAGGAGGCTCACGAAGCCCCCCCCCCGTGGCAATCCCAGCCTTTACACTGCTGCAGGCCTGGGGATGGTGACAGGACATCTACCTTCTAAATCAGACCCTCCTGCACGGGGTGTAAAGTGCAGCCCAGGGACCACAGCCAATCATATCCCAGTGACTAGGCAGTGTCGGGTGGGTGTGAGGTCTATCGGCGATCCCTTGGTAAGTGATATAATGGCCAGTCACTGGGTGCACACCTGAAACTAACATAACAATGTGAACTGCACTGAACACAATGACACCAACCAGACGCTGTGCCATGGACTCCCAGCCACGCACAAGAGGAACAAGAAGCGTCTCTCCTCCCGCAGCGAGCGGAGTGGCCGCAGGAGGGTGGCGAGGGCGCTGCCCGGCACTGCCGCAGCCCTGCCCGAGGAAATGTCCCAGTCAAGACGGGGCCTCTGAGGGTGGAAGGACTACGCCACTACTGGGAGCGACTCCCACAGACTCGCAAGGCCACTGGGCTTTAGTGGACAGAGGTCCACGGCGATCCTCCCACTCTACCCCACCGTCTCGCTGTCGGTGGGCCGCGGGCCTGGCTCGCCCTGCCTTTGGCCACATCCTCCACGGCTCCTGGAGCCCCGGGCCGTCCTGAGCCGGGGCAGCCCTCGGTGCGCCAGGGTGTCCTCTTCAGAAGCCAGCTGGGCAACGTGCGGGCTGAGGTTGCAGCTATTTTATTTACAAGTATACATTTAACACAATGAAATAAACACTGATATATGGAAGCTAGTTAATAGTAGTGTAACAATATGCATCTTTTGATGATTACATTATTTTAAACAACAAACTACACTTAAAAATTAATGCCGATAAAATTCTTGGTCATAATATTATTAAGAAATACAATATATAAATTGAAAATATGATTGCTTAAAGAAAGTGGAAGTGAACTCAGGTGGACAGAGTCAGAGTTCAACATAATCTGAAGGGTGGGGCGGGTGGGCAAACGCTCTGACCCAAAGGAACCCTCTCAGGTGAACAGAAGAGAACGAAGCACAGCTTGTCTCCGAGGAGGACGGGCAGTTGGCGCCCCGGGCAGGACGGCTCCCAGTGTCCTCGGGTCCTGCGGTGGAACTACATCACCGAGCAGGAAGACTTTCCTTGTGAAGCGGCCCCATCAATTTTTTCTGCCTCCAGAATTATCCTCCTGAATACATCAACAGCAGTCTGAAAGAGAAAGGACGTCGTGACGGGCTGGTTTCACAGAGGGAGCCTGAGAACCGCTTACCCGGGCCGCAGGGCTGAAGAAGGCCGCCGTGTGCCCGCAGGTGCAGGTGCGGGGCCAGAGGTCACCCCAGAACTTCGGAGACTGGCCTTCCTCCCTCCCCACTCGCACCCCCTCCACCACCACCTGGCCTGAGACCAGAACTGACCTCCTATCATGCTTCCGATCCTGTTTTCACCAGTCACCACAGGGAGCCCACAGAGTCTGAGTCCCCATCCACTCCAGCTCTCTCCCCCCTCCCTTGGTGCCCCTGGATTTTCAGGTCCAGGACCAGCACCCCCTCCTCCCCCAAGGACTCTCATTTCCCTCCGGACACTCCTTCCCAGGGGCTGCTCCCTCTCACCCAGCACCACGGGGCCTCAGGCGGGACAGACGCTTCTCCCTGCCTCTCCTCTGGACCGAACCCTCCCACGTCCTTTAAACTCTCTGTGCTGGGTGTTGACTCTTATGCCTTGATGATATGTGTCACCTCCGAGCCCTGGTTCTTCCCAGCCTCACACAGACCGAGTCACTGCCCTGCCTCCTTCCAGGGTGGCGCCAGTGCCGGCAGCACCCAGCACCCTGGCTCAGCCCTTCCCAGGAGGAGCACCGCCATTCTGGCCAGGAATCCTCTCGTGCTGACCAACGTTAACACAGTCAGTCCCTGTCCTTCAAATGTGCTCATTGTGTCCTGGCCGGTTTGGCTCAGAGGTTAGAGTGTCGGCCCGCAGACCAATGAGTCACTGGTTTGATTCCGGCCAAGGGCATGTACCTGGGTTGTGGTTCTTCCCCGGCCCTGGTTGGGGTCATGCGGGAGGCAACCAATCAATGTGTCCTTCTCACAACGATGTTTCTCTTTCTCTCTCCCTCCCTCCTCCCACTCTATCAGAAGATAAACAGAAAAATATCCTCGGGTGAGGATTGAAAAAACAAAACATAAAAAAAAAGTGATCATTGTGATAATAAAAGAACAGCGGTTCTCAAACGCCTCTGGGCAGTCCTAGATCTCGTCATCGCCAACCACCACCCAGTGGCAAGTCTCCCACCTTCCTGCTCACTTTCAATAGCCCCAACATGACAATTCTGCTTCACAGGGACCTGCCTCCTTGATGGGACCACCTTTTCCTGTCCCCTAACCACTTCTTGTTCACTTCCCCCGGGGCTAGCGCAGATTCCACAGCCCACCATCGCGGTCACGTGCTCGAACTCCCTTCTCTGCCAACCTGCCTGCTCGGTGCCTGTGCCCACACAGAGCATGCAGCCCGGGGACATGCTGCACCGGGTCTCACCTCACCCCAGGACCCTTGGCGCCACCCAGCAGCCCAGCTCCATGTCCCTCGTCCAGTCATCCCCCAGACGAAGGTTCTGTGCCTCTCTCTTCCTTTCCCTGGGATTTCTAAGCCGCCCTCCCCACCCCCGGCGGTCACTGTACTTCACAGAACTGACATTTGAAAGAGAACTCCACGTGCCCTGCCCACCGAACCGACCGTGCCTGGAACCTGGCTCGCCTCCTCTGGTGACTTCTCTTCTCACCACGCCAAAGCCAGCCCAGGCCAGCCCTCCCGTCTAATGGAGGCCACTGGCTGAGCAATCCTTCCCTCTCTCTACATTACTAATCTCCCACTTGTCCCACAGTTACACAAACAAGTCATTTGTTTCATCCTAAATGTAACGTGCAGAAAAATGTTTCGAATGAAACGTACCAAACTCCCACCAAGAAAAGAGTGTGCCTGGGATCTGGCTTTCTGGATAAATCTTAGAACTCTCCTTAATTACCTGTGTGATCTGACTCTGTCAAAGTATATTCTCTTTCCTCAAATTGCTGAAATAGAGCTGAAGGCCTCCACAGTAAGTAAACCAAACTGCAAACGTCCCATACTTCCTCAGTAGTCAAGAGGCAGGATTCTCACGCACTCAGTTATTTTTACTCCTGTGCATGTTATCAATGAAAATGAACTCTGCTGAAGAGCTTTAAAATATTACATTTTTGGTAAGTAATACAAATTACAAACAGGCTATACTTGAAAATTTATCAATAAAAATTTTAAGCATTCTAGTATGTGTGTGGATTAGAATCGCTCCCAGCTCTAGGCCAGGGGTTAGAATTACCTGGTTTCTCCCCACTTGGCCTGGCTTAGGGTCCCCTGATCACCTTCAGCACATTCACAGAGGGCATGAGCAGGAGTGTCCCACAACATGACAGAGATCTGGAGGCATCCAGACGTGCCTGTGAGGGACCTGACCAGGACCTGCTTCCCAAGGACACGCCTGATCTGGGCTAGCTTTCTGCTTTAAAGGACTCATTTCAGGTCTGACTGATGCTTGAGCAGACCCAGACAACAAGCATCGGGGACATCTGGCCTCTGAGCGGGTCTGCCTAAGTCTTCAGCACCACTCACTTTTTTTTTTCTTTATTGATTTTAGGGAGAGAGGAAGGGAGAGAGAGACAGAAACATCTATGAGAGAGGACATCAATCGGCTGCTTCCTGCATGCCCCACACTGGGAATCGAACTGGGACCTCTCAGTCCATGGGACGACGCTCAATCCACTGAGCCACACCGGCCGGACTGGACTTACTTCTGTACCAGTCTTTAATATAAAACAAACACGATAATAAATGTTCATAAAGGTAGTATTTCCTTTACTATTAATTTCTGTTTCTCCTACAAATATTCCAGGTCCCACTAGAAGTAGAACACTGGCTGAATTAAAACATAAACAGTGTCTTCCTGAGGCAACCCAAAGAGTGACGTAAGGAATGGTGGACGGTTCCGGACTGACCAGGAGTGATGAGGACAGTGCTGGACGGTGGACTAAGAGGGACACAGGTCTGACTGACGGGATGCGGTGCAAAGTCAGTTTTATTTATTTTTCAACCATCACCCAAGGACATTTTCCCATTTATATTCAGATAGAGTGGGAGGGAGGGAGACAGAGAGAGAGAGAAACATCGACTCAAGAGGGACACATCGACTGGTTGCCTCCCGCACAACCCAACCAGGGCCGGGGACAAACCACAACTTAGGTACGTGCCCTTGACCGGAATTGAACCCACGACTCATTGGTCCGCGGGCCGACGCTCTAACCTCTGAGCCAAACCGGCCAGGGCCAAAATGACTTTTAAATAATACCTACTTGATTCTCTTTAGCAGAAGATTCCAAAAAGGCTGCATTCCAAGATTCTGCTAACGCCTTCCCTTCTTCGTAACTGATCACCCTAAAGGAAAGAAAACATTCTCGTTAAAGAACTTGGCTCTTTGTTATACGGAACATCTACGTGGCTTTCTGAAACAGGTCTGCTTTTACGAAGTTGCAGATGTGTGCTTGCTCGATGCCATAACCCTGGTGTCACACAGGCGACTCGACTCCATTTTCTCACTGCACAACCCCTGCAGTGCTCACAGCCCACTGGTCCGGAGGCTGGGCAATGGTTCGAGGCTGCGGTTTACTCTGGCAAGGGTCCACTCTGAGAGGCCCACCGAGAAGGGCCCACCATAAATCATCCCTGTGCTCAGAGAACACACCTGTCCTTCCCCACACCCCAGCAGCTCCGTGAGCCGCACGGCCCGAGGACAGTGCCCACGGGCTCCTCCTGCTGGAAGCAGACTCCAGGGTGAGGCCGCTGCCCTAACCCTAACCCCCATATCCAAAATACGGTTTGTTGACTACATGAATGCTACCACTGTCTTTTGAGAGTCTGCTTTGCATTAGATGGTAGAAGACAGTGAAGATCATTTTTGACCGTGTCTGCTCTCTTCTCCTGAGGAACGTCTGTCAGGCAGGTGGGGTCTGCTCCCACCCAGCACCAGCCCGGCCACGTTTCTGAACCCTGAACAACACGCGCCAGTGAAAACACTCCTGCCACCAGGAACAAGGAAACACGGAGCTCAGCGACTGAACCGTCTCAGACGCAGTTTTAGAAATCAGCAATTACTCAGAAGCTACATACCTTTCCATGTGGAGGTCTTTCTTATTTCCGACCAACATAATAGGTATTCTGTTATTATAAGGAAAAAAAGGCAGAGTGCAGTGGTCAGTGCCAGACTGATTACCCAGAGTCGCTCTAAGAATGAGTGTGTCTACAGGAGATGAAAGTCCTACTTACTGCACCTTCCCCACCATGTCCAACAATTTGCCGTGGATAACTTTGATCACCTCAAAACTACAAAAGAAAAAGCATGAAACCAGACATCCAATTTAGTGTTCATGTTTTTAAAAATGTTTATTATGTAGTCTTAGCGAGAAAAATAGAAATGCCACAGATTCACCATTTTAATATAAAAGAAACCGAACACAAAGAATTCCTTTATTTTCCTACCAGTATTTCACATGTACACGTATTTGACACTCAGTAACCCTGACGAAGAACATTTAAAATGGAACAGGTCTGACATTTAACGGAGAAAGTCTCACCGAGCTGACAAATCCCATGAACACAGATTTGAATCCCTGAATACACATTTGTAGAAGGTTCGCTTCATAGTGAGAGGGCCCTAGCAGTCAGCCCATGCTTCACACGAACACAGGAAAAGTAATCCATTTATGTGTTTCCCATTTCAATGAGCAGACAAGCTCGGACTGTGTTCAGTCACTATCTATCTAGAACATCTCTCAGGATATTTTCCCCCTTAACAACCTGTTTGCTCCACAAAACATTTAGCTTCGTAATTAAGTCTAATCGTTACTACTACCAATTCCAGCATACTTCTTTATAAGGATTAATGCCATCTCTGCATAACAAACAAACTCACGCAAGGAAGAGGAGCTGAATCTTACCTTTTGATTGACGTAACTGAATACACGAGAATATAACCATTAATATCAATGGAGTACGTCTGAGGAAAGATGGAGTATTCATCCTGTGGGAGAAAAAGGATTACATGTGGCATGACAACCAATCTTCACCCAAAGTTCTTCACATATTTCCTGGTCAAAGAAATCAAAGTAAACAAAAAGTGGATTATAATATTATTCTAGAAACAGCCTACACACTCAAGATTTATTTAAGACTGGTTTTGGGGGTGGTAATGTGCTTTATGCCAATATTCAAACGTGACTCTGGCTACTCTCAAACTTTTGGAAAGGCTAATGACCTCTGTAAAGCCTGGGAGAAGAGGATGAAAAGAATGAAAATGACTGGCTCGTGACCTCTTTTATGAATGAAAAGTCCAGAATCTCTTAGACCTCACAGAAAACTCACAAGTCTATTGGTTTATTTCTTAAATCTGTATTTTCCTAAGTAAACTTGTTACATTATCACTTGACTTGTCCTCTGCACGTGAGTCACAGAGGCCTGAGCACCAGGTCGTTGGCAGGTGACCACCAGCACGAGAGAGAGGAAGGAAAGAAGACAATCGAGACACTACACTCAATCAGAGGACGAAATGAGTTATTTATTGAGTAACTTTAGGAATTAAAGACAAAGGTACACATTATGCAACAGTGTGTTGGTACCGTTTTATAAGGCTGATGAAACTCTGCTCCAGACCCAGAACCATCAAAGCAGAGGTTCCGATGTCGTGCACACCACTGCCTGGCACAAGCACGTCATCCTCAGTGGAAAGACAACTGTCCACACACCACACGCCAAGCACTATGATAGAGAAGTCATGGCAAGTCACTATTATATCAAGTAACTGTCCCTGTCAGCTTTGCAGTTCCATAGTGTGGTTATAACCAGTGTTCATGATGATCCTGAATTACTGCTCTGTGGTAAGTGTCCTTCAGAAACAAAAAGAAACATTTAGCTCTATCAACTCTCTGACATCCTAAAGAGCGGTCACTGATCAGAAAATAGCATTTCCACATCACAGAGTTTACTACCTAAGCAAAATAACACCTTTTCTGTTTTCATTATTAGTACAACTTTTACTAAGTTGAATTTACATTTTGGTGTTGATTTGTAAAAACAAATTGTTAACGGAATGTCAGATCTTTCTACCCAGATTAAAAACAAAATTCTAAAAGATTTTAGTCACCAGCTTGGCTACAGTGACTCCAAAGTTCAGACTGTTTCCCCAGAAGGGAAGATGTGGAAATAGAGAAGAGTAACCCTATTTGGGAGCATGGTGCAACTAGTCAGAAAGTATAATGGAGGAAGAAGACCTTCAGCTGTGGCAGCAACCAAAAAGGACAAAATTCCCAGGGATAAACCAAAGGAAACAAAAAAGATATGATTCATTTGAAGAAAACCTTAAAATACTCCCAAGAGAGAAAAGAAATAAATGAAACAGCAAGAATATGCAGAACCATAAGGATATCCATTTATTAACCCTAAATGAATACTTTTTTTTGGTTAATCCTCATCCACATTTTCTCCATTGATTTTGAGAGAGAATGGAAGGGAGGGGTGGGGGGGGAGAAAAAAAGAAAGAGAAGAAACCTTCATATGAGAGAGACACATTGATCGGTTGCCTCCCGAACATGCCCTGACTGCAGCCTGGGAATTGAACCTGTAACCCAGGTACATGCCCTTGACCAGGAATCGAACCCGCAAGCCTTTGGTGCTTGGGCCCACACTCTAACCGCTGAGCCACACCAGCTAGGGCGCTAGATGCACACCTTCTGGCAAAGAAAACCACTGCGGAGGTGGGTGCCTGGGAGCCGGGGAGCTCCGGAACTGCCACAGTCCTGGCTCATGGTGGAGCGGACTGAAATCTACAGAGCCAAGCAGGTATGGGAATCCGGTACACGACAACCCTGGCATTTCAGATCAGCAAGGATGCAAAGGAATGCACAGGGACAGACGCAGAGCCACCTGGGAGGAATGGCCAAGCGGGATCTGTAACTCACACCTCGCCGACGTATCCAGAGGAATCAGACTTAAAGGTGAAAATTGAAACTGTGCACAGCGCATGGGAGAATTTAAACGGAAAACAAAACCTTGCCGTTCAGCTCATATACAATATGCTGATTTTCTTCCAAAGACCAATCACCTAACAGAAAAAGGGGAAAGTACATGAATAGACAGGATAGGTCACAGAAAAGGAAAGATGGACGTCCTCAAACATGGGAAAATGTGACCCAACTCCTTCATAAGAAAACACTAATTAAAACAACACAGATACTAATTTTCACCTAGCAGATGAGTAGATATCAAACAATTCGGTAACACACTGTGTTGGTGAGTCATTGCTGGTGAGAATGTAAACCGTGGCCCTCCGGCCCAGCGATCCCACACCAGGCATGTTCTCACATGCACCATCTGTCTAAAATGACGCAGGGTATGATGGCGGCACCGATGGCAGGAGAAAGACGGAAACAACCCAGTCACAGGCCAGTAGTTAAACGATGACATAGCCCAAACAACGGGACATTATACAGCCACGGGGAGAAAAGAGAGGCCGCATGTACTGATATGAGACATAGAGCTATGTTACTTTTTAGGAAAAAACAAACAAATAAAAACAAACCTTAAAACTATACTTGCATGTCATGTATACAATATCTTGGAAGCGTGGACTAGAAACTGACAATGGGGCTGCTAGTGGGGGTTGGAGCTCAGGTAGCTAGCGTGGGAAAAACTTCACTTTTCCCTTTTGTGCTGCTTTATTTCTGTAACATGTGCATTTATCACTATTTAAAAAAAATAAATGTAAGAAATAATTTTTTTTAAAAGGGGAATTTGACTCACTTGTCATTGAATCTACTGAAATTAGACCAAAACAAAATATTCACGCAAACTAAAAATAGTCAACTTGAATGTGACTGTGTTCGCCGGCAGCCCTTGCTGGGCAGTGCTACCAGCTAGGACACAGACCACCAGCAGCCAGTACTTGCTGCCACATATCACTCTGCAGCAACTGATTACATGTGATGAATTTTCCTCCTACAACGTGCAAGCTCGTGAACAAACCGAGTAGGCTGCTTCGAAAGGTCTTGCCCCCACTCACCTCTCCTCACTAGCAGTCTTAACCCCAGAAGCAGCCCCTGGAGCGGGAATTTAGATGTCCCCCTGTGCCATTCCTGCAGAACCGGGGTGGGCTGCAGCAGAGGTAAATGCCCGTGTCCTGCCGCAGTGAGTGGTAAACACTGGCATAGCCTTTCATTTTCTGGTCTCTGAACTGTGAATATAGCCTTTAAGAACTGTTAGCTGCAGTGAGAACAAATTATTCCAAACAGCTAAATTTGGATATATTTTGTATAAAAATTCTCTAAATATTCTTATCTGGCAGTAACAGAACCCAAAACAGCAAGACAAGCAGAGCTGGAAATGGACCCCGCTCTGGCCTCCCTCGCTCCTCCACTCACTCCTGCGATCTGATCCTTCTGGGGCCTTTCTTTGTAACTCTTTCATTAAATAGTTACGGGAGTGTGATGGCCAAGTGGACACTTATGCTTTAGAGCAAAACAGAACCTCAGAGGAACACACCTTCCACAGTGATCAGGAGTCAATACAGAAATGTTCTCTCCAGGCCACTGTCTTCGAGGACAGCTCTCCGAGCATGAGACACCTGTTTCTCCACGCCAGCTGTTAACATCAACGGAGCTGCAACGCGAGGCCGTTGCTCCAGCCTCAGTAGCATCAAAGATCCACAAATAAGGACCAAATCCTCTTCAAGCTTACAAGTCTACTCTAAACCCCACAACAATGCTGTGAAGGCACGTACCAGTTATCACCTTCTTACAGATGAAAGATCTGGGACACAGAAAAGTTCACTCACTTTCTCAGGGTCACTGGTTAGTAAGCGAGACTGAAACCCAGGCACTGCAACTGCAGAGCCCACACTCCAAACACCCACGAGGTGCTGGTTCTCCTGGCCGACTATGAAATGTGTTTCCACAGTGACAGCACATGGACGGGACCGATCAGCTTACATCCTCACCCCCCTTCCCACAAGCTTAATGAAAATTCAACTCAGAGATAGCCAGGCAGCCCTGGCCAGGTGACTCATGATTGGAGCATCGTCCTGTACACCAAAAGGGTGAGGGTTCGATTCCCGATGGGGACATGGACAGGAGGGGACATGTACTGATTGATGTTTCTCTCTCTTTCTCCCTTCCTAAAAAATCAATAGAAACATTCTCAGGTGAGGATTAAAAAAAAAAGGTATAAAGGCAAACCCCAAACTTGATGATGCCAGCACTATTACAAACAGCACGGCCACATTTCTTTGCCTAGGACTCTCAGTTATACCTGTTGATCCAGCATAATTATACGCATGCTCCTTCACTCTTTTCAATCCTCACCCGAGGACAGTTTTCCATTTATCTTCAGATAGAGTGGAAGGTGGGGAGAGGGAGGGAAGGAGGGAGGGAGAGAGAGAGAGAAAGAGAGAAACATCTACTGGTTGCCTCCCGCATGACCCCGACCAGGGCCGGGCACGAAACCGCAACCCAGGTACGTGCCCTCAACTGGAATCAAACCTGCAACTCATTGGTCCACGGGCTGATGCTCTGACTGCTGAGCCGAACCAGTCAGGGCTGCCCCTTCACTCTTAAAAAGTGTTGTTTTAGGCAGTAAATTATAGTCACCTTAACTGTAAGAGATACAAACCCTAAGAATCCCATACCAGGCCCCACCCGAGGCTCCTCTACACTAATTTCCAGGACAAACTGTGTCCCTTGTGCTATTATTCCCTCATGGCGACTTCTCTTGCTCCCCCATTCCAACAGCCCCCCAAATCCCATTCTGCCCGTGGACAGGACCCTGTGCAGTAAGAGCCGAGGATGGCTCTGCTGTAAGAAAACCACTAGCCTGTCATCCACCACCAGGCGGAGTGTGCAGGGGGATGAGGGTCACATGTCACAGTGCTGTGACACGCACATCTGACTTTTTCCCTTGGAGCTTCTAGAACTGAAACTCCAGGGTTCCTCCGGTGCTGAACCAATTCAAGAAGGCTATTTTCTTGCTTCACTAGCACTGTGCTTTCCCTCCATGCTCACTTCAAAATATACAGCAGAGGGAGTTTATTCCAAACCGAGACAGCACTGTCCCAACTCCCCCAGGTTCCAGAAAAAAGCCTCCACGTAACCTGCCGGCCAGCCAGCTTGCACCCCACACCTCCTGCCAGCGGGTCCTGTCGTTTGTAAGATGTAAGGTGAGGTCAGGACCTGACTCTGCAGCTCCTCCCCGCTCCGCGCCCCCTGAACGGCCACAAATGCGGCCCAACAGAATGGTTTCCATAGAAGGGGAACTGAGCGCCGTGGAAACAGGGAAATCAGGCTGTCGAAGGGGTTTCTTTGTTCCTTTCAAGTTCTCTCAATTTCTTTCATCCGCTGCTTCCAGTCAGTTCCCCTGGTGATCTAGTCCCCACATTAACCTGTGAATATTGGTTTTTTGGTTACTTAACCTTTAAAAAAAAATTTTTTTTTCTTTATTGACATTAGAGAGAGAGAGGAAGGGAGAGGGAGATAGAAACATTGATGAGAGAGAACATCGACTGGCCGCCTCCTGCATGTCCTCCACTGTGGATTTGGTCCACAACCTGGGCATGTGCCCTGACCGGGAATCGAACCGGTGACCTCTTGGTGCATGGGTCGACGCTCAACCACTGAGCCACACTGGCCAGGCTGGTTACTTAACCTTTGACAATTACCTACTGTCCAACAAACCAAACTGACGCCCCTTAATCTAGTGATCATATAGTCCATTTATGAACCAGCTTGTCTGCCCTGTACCTCTCTCATGCTGTTCACTTATAAAAGACTTTTGTTCTTTTTTTTGTTAATCCTCACCCAAGGATATTTTTTCCATTGATTTTTTGAGACACACTGGAAGTGGGGGTGGAGGTGGTGGGGGAGAAAGAGAGATCGATGTGAGAGAGACACATTGATTGGTTGCCTCCCGAACGCACTCCAACTAGGGTGAGGGATCGAACCTGCAACCCAGGCACGTGCCTTTGACCGGGAATCAAACCCAGAACCCTTTGGTCCACGGGCCGATGCTCTAACTACTGGGCCACTCTGGCCAGGGCTGACTTTTGTTCTTAATGTAGGGGAACACACATCACAAAGGGAGAAAAAAGCACTAACATGAGTCTCTGATATAAAGTTTAGAAAATAGAAAACCCCTCTTCTGTAATAAACATAAACCTTCACAATGTTATGAATATATTTAAAACAATTCTAAAGTGGAAAACCAAGCTAATTATTTGAAAAACTGCCGTAAGTGACTTAGAAAAGACAAAGCAGACAGCCTAGAGCAGTCAACACCACAGAAGTCACGAAGGGTCCCTGGCCTAGCCGCCGGGAGCATCAGCACCAGGGCCATCACATGCGCCTACGAGAGTATGAGACGAGATACTTACTTGCCCAGCTGTGTCTACAAGTTGAAGGTGATATTCTTGTCCATTCACTGTGATCAGTTTTGTGAAAGCTGTGGGGGAAAGGGAGTTCAATGTTAGTTAGCCAAACAATGAACTTTAGGTCACTTAAAGTGTGAACAATGACAATTAAGTGGAGTCCCTAATAATCTCCTAAAAAGGGTCCTTAAACAAAAAGGACAAATCTTGGAGTGTATAGATTCTTCCCTGCTCTCATTATTTATTTATTTTTTTATCCTCACCCGAGGACATTTTTCCATTTTTTGTTCAGATAGAGCGGGAGGGAGAGAGAGGAAGAGAGAGAGAGAGAGAAACATCGATGTGAAAGGGACACATCGAGTGGCTAGCTCCCGCGCGACCCAACCAGGGCCGGGGACGAACTGCAGCCGAGGTACGTGCCCTTAGCCAGAACCGAACCCAGGTCTCTCTGGACTGCAGGCCAACGCTCTAACCACTGAGCCAAACCAGCCAGGGCCCTGCTCCCATTATTTAACCCAAAACACCGACTGACTAAAATCAAGACTGGGTAAACCATGAACTTCCTCAAAGAAACGGGAATCAGGCACTAATTCATATCCTGTGAAAGTTATTTGAATGTTCTATCTGTGGACAGACCTTTCCTGCGTGAAAAGTGGAATACATTACATGAAGCTTGATGTCCACAGTAAACCAGGAGCACAAACCTCTCACTAACTCACAGGAAGGCTGTCAGAGCAGAGCTAGTATTAACCGGCCTGCTATGGACGCCCAGCACATAAAGCGCTGCCATCTCACTGACAGACGAGACAGCGACGGGACAGATGTGCTGTGTGAAGCCATCGTTCCCACTCAGCCTAAGGATCCAAGCAATTTGTCAGAACTTCTTTTCCCTACCAAGGGGGGAGAAATCAGATTTAAATAACTTCCGGAAAAGTCAACTCAGAATTTGAAGGAGACAGACTTCAAGCAAATATAGACAAAAGAGGAAAGACTATTAATAGTAACTGTTACAAAGAACCATCTGGAGCCCTGACAAGCAAACGGACAGGTTTCTTGGCGCAAGGGAGTCCGTGTCCTGGCTGCCCGCTGCACTCGATCAGAGCCGGCCAGCAGTCTGCTCCACACACTTCTGCCCCTCAGCCAGAAGGGAGAGAAGCAGACAGACAGTCATGAGCCTGTAAGTGACAGCAGCAGCAATCCAGGCAGCCACTCCAGCACCAGGCTCTCCCAGGCCGGCAGGGCAGAATAACCGGGAAGCTAGACCACACGACTCAGGCAACTGCCACCTCGAGAACGTCCTTGTGCCCTTTCTGGACATTATCACTTAAAGAATTCTAAGAAAAAAATTCTATGGTATTTTTTCCACATCGCAACCTCTCTGAACTTGGGGTGCGCCGTGCGATGGGCGGGCAGGCACGAGGCAGCTGTGTGAAGCCTGTCTTCCACCCCGTCCCTAGGATCAGGATGTGCGTCTGACTGGATGAAAGTCTAGAAGAATCGTTGGTGAGCAATAAAACAGCAGCCTTCACTTAGAACAGTCCTTGTGGTCATAAAGTATAATTATTATGAAAAGATCACCTACACAAAACACCCTGCACTCACTTGACTACTTCTCGAGTGCCTTTCATTCTCACCACTAGGTGAAGTCCCTGGCCGCAGTGAGCTGACACCCTGCGAAGGAAGGAGGGGACACAGATGCGCGTCAGGCACCTTCTCTGGGAGGAGCACCAGGCAGGGGCGCGTAGCAGCGAGGCTCAGAGAGGAAGCGAGGGGCTCAGTGCGGCTGAGAACGGGGGTGGGTATGGGGGGGGGGGGCGCTGGGAGGACATGGCCAGAACTCCGAATTTCTAGTAACTGATGGGAAATCAAGAGTTTTGAACAGGGGAGTAACCTGATCCAATTTACATTTTATTTTATTTATTTATCCTCACCCAAGGACACTTTTTGCATTTATCTTCAGATAGAACGGGAGGGAGAGAGGGAGGAAGAGAGAGAGAAACATCGATGTGAGAGAGACACATCGAGTGGCTGCCACCCATATGACCCCAACTGGGGCTGGAGACAAACTGCAACTGAGGTACGTGCCCTTAGCAGGAACCAAACCCGGGACTCTCTGGTCCGAGGGCCAACGCTCTAACCACTGAGCCGAACTGGCCAGGGCATTTATCACATTTTAAAAGGATCACTCGTTACACTATGAAGAGAAAAACAGACAAGGGACATGGGTGGGAGCCCACAACAGAGTGACCAGAGGGACAGGGATGGAGGTGCGAGACACGTGGAATTCTGGATATACTTCAAAGGTAGAACCAAAGGACTTTCCGACTGACTGAGGGAGGGCATGAATGGACGGGCAGGAAGCCTGCAGCGCCTGGCCTGAGCAACATGAGCTGCCATTCACCAACACAGGAAAGCCTGCGGGAGGGGCCCTGGGGACAGCACAGGAGGGCACGGAGGGGCTGGTTCAGGTATCTTCGCTCTGAGAAGCCTATTAAACACCCAAGGGGGCGTGAGGGCAGCTCAGTAAAAAACCCGGAGCTCAGGGAGAGGCTGGGCCGAGCTGCAGAGAGACAGGTGAACTCGAGGGAGAGCACCAGGGAGCGAGGGCAGGGCCGGAGCCCACGTGGACGCCAGGGACTCCCTGTGCTGTCAGTTTGGAAACATGGGAGATTCAGCCACGGAGACTGGGAAGTACTGGCTGGGGAGGTAGAAATAAAAAGGCAGGAGGTGGAATTGTACATAATACAGAAGTGGAATTCATAAGGTAAGCTCCATGTTACTTGACTCAAATAAACTCACAAAAATTAAAAAAAAAAAAAAAAAAAGAAGCTCCACGTCACTGATGTGTACGGTGAACTCTTCACCCATGTCCCACTGGGCCGTCTGCCCACCGCACAGGGCTTCGTGAAACTCCTGATTCCAACTTCCCAATTTGCTGAGGAGCTTTAACTCCAAAGTCCTACCTTGAGATGGCAGAAGCTGTGAACTGCTGATACTCTTCTTCAAATTATAAACTACCACTCCAAGCCATCATGTCAATCCAGGTTACGAGTTGTCAGAGTAACACGACAGTACATAAGAAAGCACACTGCAGAGGCAGTACTACTGGTCCAAACATTTCCCCAAACACAAAAGGATGCGGTTTTATCGATGTTTTCTCCTACATGTATGTTTTTAAAAGATGACATAGTCCCAGAATTTTTCCTTTTGCAGTGATACTGCATATAAAGTATCACCACCGACTGTTCGCTACACACAGCCTGCTGTATATTGGAGTTAAGTGTAAAATAATTACTGGATCGTTTCTAGACTTAGAGTACTGTGTCTTCTAGAACCACAAAACTATCCATTCATTTACGTTGCTAGCAACAAGTCGATGACAACCATTCCATTCCTCTCTAATTCCTTATTACCACTGGACAATGCTCATCTGCTGAACAGTGGGGGAAGGGTGGAGGACGGCTTTCTGCCCCGTGCTACTGCAGAAGCAGGGGACACAGAGGCGGATGTCTGAACATGCTCATGAACTTCAGGGACTCGTATCCTCTGGGACTCATTTCTGCTCTTGCTTAAAGACTTGAAGTCACCTTCGAGACTGAAAAAGGTATTATTAAACACTAAGTATTAGGTAGGAAAACATTAAAAACATGAGGAAAGATGATGTTGACAGCCTTCGAAGTAGGGTCATCTTGTTCTGTTTCTGAGACAATTTCAAGGTCAGGAATCTGGACTTTTGTCTGATCACACATAAAGAAAATGCATTTATATATAACACCATGACTTTCCTTCCAACTTAATTTTAAACACAAAGATACACAATTATAAAAACCACTTTTATAAGCAGAGCTTACCATGAAAACTATCTTATATTGTTCTAGGAATAAAATTCCCAAATGAGCCTATCTCTTTAAGGACACCACATTCTAAACTGCTATGTATAGCAAATATTTAGGCCAAGAGCAGGGTTTTCTTGTGTTGCTATTCCAACACAGAGACAACTGGACTCGTTCACTCAGCATTTAATTACTCTGTCCTCACAAGTATGCTATTCGGTGACAGCTACAGGAACCAACAGGATACCACCAGGGCTCCTCCTTCCAGATAAGGCAGAGGTTCCTTTCAAACACGTGTCTTCCCAGTTAGTGTAGCAATCGACAGGTCTCCTTCCCTGCTCCCAGCACACTGGGACATAGAGGACAGCTGGATATTTTAAGCCAGAGGTCAGTAAACTTCCTGGAAAGGGCCAGACAGTGAATATTTTAGGCTTTGTGGGCCAGATGATCTCTGCTGCAACTGTCCATCAACGCTGCTGTCGCAGAGAAAAGGCAGCCACAGACAATAGGTCCATGAGTAAGCATGGCTGTGTTCCAATAAAATTTTATTTATGGACGTGGAAATTAGAATTTCATATAACTTTCACATGTCACAAACACTATTCTCCTTTGGACTCTTTCAAAATATTACAAATGGAAAAACCACCCTTGGCTCATGGGCCGATTTGGACTGCAGGCCGAAATTTGTCAATGCCCCTGTTGAGAGTCTCTTTTTAAGTCTCTCTTGCAAGCTTTGGGCAGGTGAAGTCTATGAATCTAGCTGTTCAAGTCTGTTAGGTGGGCTTCCTGTCTAACATGCCAATCAGGTTCTGATGAATCCCATGTTTAAATCTGTATGTTCCTGGTGACAAATCCCAGGCAAGCCCTGGTGTCGATGATCCAAAAAGACTGATTCCAGGGGAGCTGGGGTTCTAAGGTGGCCTGAAGCAAGAACAGCTTCTAACAAGCAACTTCCCTGCATGAAGTGCCTCAGATTCTCCTCTGTGATCCCCAGAATCAAGACTTGGCTCAGGGTTCTAGAATCCTTCAGGGAGATTCTGAAACCATGGACTGAAACTGGACAAGGTAAAGGTCGTGGTCGATCTGGTCATGGGTGCTTTTGCTGCATGTGGCCCGAAAAGCCAACAGGCTTTGTTCTAATGCTACAGCTGCTCCGTCCGAGCCCAGCACAGCTCACTGCTCCCAGACTCCTTAAGTCTTCAGCACTGGAAGGGTCAGGGAGCCAGTGCTCCGCAAGCGTAAGGTACGAAGGCCAGTTTGCATCCTTTCTTCTCCAGCTTAGAATCCCTAAAAAGGGCTATTGTTGAAAGGAAGAAAAAGGAAAAAAAGTACTCTTTCTATCTTCCTAAAGCAGAGCCTGGAATATAGATTCCAATAGAGGGCTCTGGATTCCGATGTCTAGATGGCAGGATCTGGGGGTGGAATAAAAAACCACGCACTGTAAAGAGGGTCCAGGTTTTGGAAGCTCTTTTGGATCCCAGTCAGTGATCTGTAGTTCTAACGAAATAGACCTGCTATCAAAGCCTCCAAGACCACAATGCTGTTTGAATGCAGAAGGCAGGCTTCTCAGTTTATAAATCCCTGAAAACAATACTTACTGTTCTCTATGGTTGGGTCGTAAGAGTCAACGAACTGGCCTTCAACAAACTGGATCGTCAACGAGGACTTCCCTGTAAAAGACAGAACGGCTCAGAACCCGTGGCATCAGCAACACGAAACGTCTAACCCAGCTATTTTTACCAACCCCTGTGACAGATAAGAAACTGAAGGTAGTGGTGTCCCTGAAACCTGGCTATTAATTTTATATATGGAAATTAATGAAACACAGTTTCTTTAGGCGTTTTTACACACGGCTGTTAAAAGTGTTACCAGGTACAGCCCTGGCCGGTTTGGCTCAGCGGTGAGAGCGTCGGCCTGCGGACCAGAGAGACCTGGGTTCGGTTCCCGCTAAGGGCACGTACCTCGGTTGCAGTTTGTCCCCGGCCCTGGATGGGGTTGTGTGGGTGGCAACCACTCGATGTGTCTCTCACATCGATGTTTCTCTCTCTCTTCCTCCTGCTCTATCTGACAATAAATGCGAAAATGTCCTCAGGTGAGGATTAAAAAAAAAAAAAAAAAGTGTTACCAGGTACAGCTTTTGAAAGGGTAACCCCCCCCAAAAAAAGACAAAAGTCTTTATTTTAAAAACTCCGAGAAGGTAGAATCCCTGTGTCAATCACCCAGTGTCGAAGGCCTAGCATGTCCTGCACACAGAGACAGTTGGGAAACGGACTCACAAAGTCACTGTGATGACTGAGCCTGTGTGTCACCAGGACCTGAGCCCCAAGAGCTCACCCGGCCGTGTCATGTGGAAGTCCTACTGCAGGACATCAGAGCAGGGCTCCCTGGGAAGAAACAGGGCGAGAACGCCACCCAGACTAGGGGTTCCTCCCTAACTGCACCCCGGAGCCATCCCTGAGGCCTGCAGGGAGGGCCTAGGACAGCGGTTTGCTAGCGGGTCCGCCTGTCTCCCTCAAACCACGGACAGGCGCAGTTCACAGGGGCGCAAGGTTTCCACACCAAAGGCAGTCCCTTCTGCTAGAAATGTACCAATTAATAAGCGGGTTTAAAAGTGGGAGTTGCTGGAGACAACGAGAAAATCTCCAAGTTGCCAGGCTTATTATTTATACCTAATGAGCAGCTAAATGCAAAGTTCACAAACCACTCTCCACAAAGCAGTCGCCAAGAACTCTGGAAAATTACACGCTACTTCCCTGTTTAAAATCCTCATTGTGATTAGAACGAATTCCCACCTCTGGAGCCTGGCCCACCATGGGCATCGGACCCACCTCCCAGACCTCACCCGCTACCACTCCCCGGGGCCTCCCAGGCTCCAGCCACATCCTCCGGTCCCTGCCAAGTTCCCACCAGCCTCAGTACCTTTATTAGAGCCATCTTCCAGATCTCTGAAGGTATGACTCTTCAAAAAAAATTTTTTTTTCTTTATTGATTTTAGAGAGAGAGGAGGGGGGTGGACAGAAACATTGATGAGAAAGAACATCGATTGGCCGCCTCCTGCATGTGCCCTGACTGGGAATCAAACTGGCAACCTCTTCGTGCATGGGTCGACGCTCAGCCACTGGGCCACACCGGCCTGGCTATGACTCACTTTTGTCATCATTCTAGTCTGTGCTCAAATGTCCCTTCTTTAGAGAAGCCATCGCTAAAACAAACCCATCTAAGGTGGCGCCTACTCCTTGATGTCACTCTATCATCCCATCCTGTTTTATTTCTTTTAGTGCTTGAAGTTCTCCGAAATCACCTTCATTAATCAGGTTTGGAGATTCTGCAGACACTTGGTGTCTGAACAAATGAATGAAACTCAAACCAGACCTCCAAAGGGCACTCTCATCCATTCAGATACCACAAAGATCTCAATTGTATAACCATGACTAGGAAACAGTTCAATAGAAATGAAGAAACAACTGTCTAGTACTTATTGGTCCCCAAGTGTGGGCCTGCCTGTAACACCGGATACAGTAGTTGTCCAGGAACTGCACGCATTTCAAAAGAAACCAGGTTACATAAGCCAGCACATAAAGACGCATTTAGCTCAAAATATAGAAACCTTTTATGTAATGAAAATAGCAATAAAAAACCCTTTTATGTTACCAAAACTGAAAAAGTCTAAAGAATAATAAAATTCTTATTTATATCAAATGCTATTGCTTGAAGCAAAAGATGTTTAATTAGGAAGAGGAGAAAATAACCTTCTTCAGGGGCTTCTGAAGACTACTTCCAGGCACTCTGGAGGGCTTCTGATACCCTTATAGGTAGGATAAGATGTGTTTTTTTGTTTGTTTTGCTTACAAATGGAGGGAAGAGAAGAAGATAATTTATTTCCTGAAGATAAATAGGCAAGAGTTACAAAGGTAAAAAGAAAGGAATTGAAAAAATTTTTATAACTTTTTGGAAGCAGAACTGGACTAAAACTAGTAAAGCAAGGGGTTAAGTATGACGCACGTGTGTGTGCGAGCGCCCCCGCAATTAACTCCCCCACAGTGGAGGGAAACCAGCAGAAAAAAACAGCCGCAGGAGTTAGCCCATGAAATTTAGGGAGCCACAATCAAATTGAAAAGAAAGTCATACATATTAAACAAGACAGCACGAGATAAATGATCACAGCTAACAAGTGGACCACATTTTTTTCTTCTTCATTGATTTGAGAGAGAGAGGAAGGGAAAGGGAGAGAGAGATAGAAACAGCGATGAGAGAACATCGACTGGCCGCCTCCTGCACACCCTGGGGACCGGGCCCACAACCTGGGCTTGTGCTCTGACTGGGAATCGAACCCGTAACCTCTTGGTACATGGGTCAATGTTCAATCACTGAGCCACACCGGCCGGACACAAGTGGACCACATTTAAAAAATACAATTACTGCCCTGGCCGGTGTGGCTCAGTGATTACAGCATCGGCCCGAGGACCAGAGAGTCCCAGGTTCAATTCCGGCCAAGGGCACGTACCTCAGTTGCGGGTCCTCAGCTCCAGTTGGAGTCGTGCAGGAGGCAGGCAGTAGATGTTTCTCAGATCCATGTTTCTCTCTCTGTCTCTCTCTGTCTCTTCCTCCCTCTCTCCCTCCCGCTCTATCTGAAGATAAACAGAAAAATACCCTCAGGTGAGGATTTAAAAGAAAAAAGAAGAAATATAATTACTGGTACACATCCAAAGCAGAGTTCCTCATCTGTATCACAAAGGGCAGAAATTACTGACGGGATAAATTCACATTTAACTTGAAAACACTGGCAATCATTCTGGCAAAGCAGACAATGCAATCCAACCGGAATCCCAACGGAGGCTGACAGCAGATTCTCGTCTGAGTAACTGGGACACCACAACGGAACCCCAGTCCCCAGGGAGCAGCTGGGTCCCTCAACCAGACGGTCCCGGGAGAAAGTGCTAATTCATTAGAAGTGGGACTGCAACAACGCTAGGCCTCTCTTGGGTCTCTCCTGCACTGGACTCGCCCTTCCAGGGAGATCATTAATTATTTAAATTAAGAAGGGACAGGAAAGCTACATTTGCTGACATGACAGCGGTTTTCAGCTGTTTCCATCAAAAGCAGAATTTTTAGGCAACTAGTGTTGAATGCGTTACAAGTCAGCACTAAGTGACAATTTTAGTAAACAAATCCCACTGCTCAGTGTTCTCAGGTTTGGTTCTAGTAATTTCTGGCTTTGAGTCCTCCTCCTCTAAAGCAGTAATTTGGTTCCTTTCGCTAAGTTCCCCAATGCCGTTTGCTTGCAGCTACAGAGGCCTTATTGACCTACAGCAAGTTATATTCTTCACGTGATCACCGTGTACAGTTTCCCCTCACAATAACCTCCTACATCTACCTGGGCCTTTGTCCTTGTCAAAGTCACATTCTGGAACACCCATTATTTCCTGAAGACGTCTCAGCCCCACTCATGTTCTCCGAGGCTCACAGGTGTGTATAACCTGGGGGAATCTCAAACTCCTGACCATCTCTCAGAGGACTGTCATATGCCAACAATCCAGGAGTGAGCTGAAGTGAACGGAAACGCGGCACATACCCGAAGTGTGTTTATCACACGCAGAGACAAGCCGTTCATTTGATGGCGTCATACATTATTACGAAAGGGTTCAGAATAATATATCCCAGCATCTCACATTAATTTCCAAATACTAGTCCTCCAAACTAAAAACCACCTTAACTTTAAAAATCATAAAATCTATTTTAAAAAATTTCCATCTAAAATCTACCAGGTAAAAACAGCATGGTACAAATACTTTACAATGACAATATGGCACAGTAAGTTTTTCAGCCAATATTTTCACTACAGAAGATATACTTTCAAGGTTGTTGACTAAATCTCTTATTTCACGATCCTTGAAAAATAGGTACTGTTTACACAAAACATTTTAATAGTTTTCAGATGAATTCTGAACTAGTTTTCATGCTTATTCTCCTAAAAAAAATAACTATTTGTGCATTACCTCCCTCTACCTCAAACCCACTCCCTGGAACAGCCGACATGTTCCTCGTGCACTGGGATGAACACTAGAAGCGTGTTTCAATCCACCAACTAGTCCATCAAGTCACTGGACAGAAGGGTCCATGAGGACCACGTGATGTATCTGGGACATAACACATTCCAAGGACTGCTTGTATTTTCACCTCAAATTCTTCACATCACCTTCCAGAACAAGTCTGATGTCCACATATGCAAGTTGTCCTAACAGTTTGGCTTCAGCTCACTGGTCTTGCCACCAGTCTGTTCCACACCGCCTCAGGAGCACACCACAACATGGTCACCACCCAGGCGAGCCCACCTCCAAAACCTGCACCTGCCACGTACCGGTCAGTAAGCAGGGCAGCGTTCTGCCAGCACCCTCCCTTTCTGACTCTGCACATCTAACCCGGACATCTCTGGAAGCCACGTTTCCCACCGGGGCATGAAATCCACACTGTGCTACGACCAGCACTGTTTTCAGAGTAGAATGTAAATAAGAAAGGTATTACGAAACGTTGGATCAGTTACACACAAATTCATGACTGGGAGCAAAGTACAATGTATTTCTTACTACAGGCTACAGAGTATAAAAGGTTAGAAATACACCACTGTAAATGATTACATCTCTAATCTCTACCACTTCCTTCCCTATCAGTTTAAGCCCCAAGATCAATCACTGACCCCTAACTAGCCTTTCATCAGAACCGTCTCATTTCCGTTCTCTGGGCCCCCCAATAAATCCTGTGGTATTAATCTAGTCACTTGCTTTGGTAAGCCTGTTGGGCTCAGCTGCACCCAAGTCCTACAACTATGTGGGTTGGTGACCACTCTCGAGCTATGGTGCGTGTCTGTGCCCCGACTCCATCCTTCTCTGCAGGAACCCCCTGTGCTTCCTTTCCTCCTACAGCAGTCAGGTGTTCCAGCAGCAACTCAGGGTAACTTATTACAGATTCTTCAGTCCCACCCAAACCTACAGGATGGGAATATTAACAGCCCCCCACCCATTCGGCTACACACTAAAGTTTAAGAACCACTGCCCTCTGGTAGAAGTTCATATTTAACAGATCACTCTAATCTCCTCCCACCTCCAGGGTGCTCCCAAATTCTCCAGTTCCTTCCAGCAGCTCAGACCATAAGCACTTAAAGAACACCTCAGATGGGCCAGGCACTAGGGTATGGCCATGACCAAGGGGTGGTGCCTCACCTCCGCAGTCACCTGCTGTGACCACATCTACCTCCCCTGCACCCTTGTCTGGCCTCCTTGGGTTGTGTGATGCAGCTCCGTCGGACCCGGCCCTCTTTGCATTATCCCAAGTGTCAAAGGAAGAGATCAGCACACCTTCTTTCCACAGAAGCTGCTCTAGCCCCCCGTCCTCAAGATTCCACTCCCTCCAGGTCTCCTCTAAACCCTCCTCCCTCCTGAAATAGCTATGAACACATTCTTGGTTTCTCCATTGGTTTACCTCATTCCCATGTGCTTTAACAGTGCCTCTGAAATATTTAAATAGCTTTCAAAGTCCAAGGTGGTATACTGACTTCCAGTTCCCCCTTTGCTCTCTGCTACAGAAGGGTCTCACTGGGTGCTGCAGCTGCTGGTGTCCATACCCGACCACGAATGTGAGTGCACTCTCCAGAAACAATCTCAGTCACTGAAAGCTGTTCCACTAACCCAGTGAAATGTACCCATGGGGACGCATTCCACCTGTGTGGCCACAGTACTCAGGCCACACCGCCTGAAAAGGGTGCAGACACTGGCTTGAGGAGCCTTCAAGGAGAACGTCAGGCAATCAGAGGGTGCAGGACTTTCCATTTCTAACAAGCTCCCTGGTGATGCTGATCTCCAAACCAAGTTCTCCAGTTTAGAGTGCGGGTTGTCAAATTTAGCTGCACTCTGGTAGCACCTCGAAAATTCCAAAAACTACTGCCTGGGTCTCCCCTCAGTAATTCTGACTTTATTAGTACAGGATGCAGCTACCGCCTTAAAGCCAAGGTCAAGGGTGGCTGAATAAAGAAACGGAAGAACCTCTGTTCTTGAGTTGACTGACCACTCAAAAAAGTTAATTTGCACTTAAAGCATCCTAACTGATTATAATATTAATGGTATTATAATAACACTAAAAATTTTAATGTATTTTTGAGCATCACTCCTCTATTTGATAAATTTGTATTTTACAGAGCTGGGCGCCCTCTCTGCTTGAAAGTACTTTACATATCACTTGACTCCATACACCCACTCTTAACTGACAGAATCTAGACATAAAATTCCTCAAGGAACTTAGGTCTTTGTAAAAGAAGTCCGCATCAGTGACGCCCTTGTAAGGGACTTGAGTAACCCCGACGAGATGCCAAGGCAGAGGCTTACAGAAAGCTGCTGAGCACTGGGGCCAGGACACAGTCACCGATTCCCTACCAGGAACCGTGCCAGCTCCCCACAAGAGGACCCTGGGCTGGGGCCAGATGAAGGCTGATGAGAACACCCAGGAGACACGAGGGGGTGGAGATGGGAACAGGGCAAACACGAACCTGCAGTCCTCGATGCCTAACCACAGGAAGAACTCTGTTATAGGAAAAAACTGCCAAAGACTTTAACAAAATAATTAAACGTTTCCAAAGACATTATTGAAGGCATCACTTCTATTTTTTAAAATTTATGAAAACAGAAACAGAATCAAGTGAATCTGAAAAAACTTTTCACAAACATTTCAAAATAATGTTTTAAAAAAAACAAGGTAACGTCATTTGAAATAAGTTCCTACTATTTGACATAAAATATAGACTGGCAGCCCTGGCCGGTTTGGCTCAGCGGTCAGAGCGTCGGCCGGCGGACCAGAGAGTCCCGGGTTCAGTTTCCGCTAAGGGCACGTACCTCGGTTGCAGTTTGTCCCTGGCCCCAGTTGGGGTCGTGTGGGTGGCAACCACTTGATGTGTCTCTCTCGCATGGATGTTTCTCTCTCTCTCTTCCCCCCTCTCTCCCTCCCGCTCTATCTGAAGATAAATGCAAAAATGTCCTCGGGTGAGGATTAAAAAAAAATATATATATATATATATAGCCTGGCATACATTCAAGGGAATAATGAAATAATTTGTGGTAATCTTCACAGGGCAAAGAGTATTCACCACATGGTAAGAATCTTCTCCCATGTCTAAGACTCCATTTCTTCTAAGACACGTCATCTGTTGATGGCAGCTTTGGGGGGCAGGGGTTGATGAGACTACCCAAGTACATTAAAATTAGAATACACCCTGGACTCAGAAACATTAAAACAGAAAAAAATAAGCATCACAGAACTGAGGAAATGTAGCAATTAGAAGAAACAACACAGTGGGTAACGGTTCAGGATCTGAACTCAGATTAGAGTGTGAGCCCCAGCTGTGGATCTGGAGACGAGACCCTCTCTGTGCCTCAATCCCCGTGCCTGCGATGACTGAACGAAACCATAAATATAGGGCGCAGCACCTGGCACCTACCGCATATTCAACAAATGGTTATTAAATCCGAGCACTGCATTCCAAAGTCAACAAAGCTTTCCCCAAATTATGGTCAACACAGTTCACCTTGAGTCCAGACACTGAAATCCTGTTCCATGGGTAATTCTGAAAAAGATGTCAATAAAATATACCCAAATGCCACCTAGAAGGACCCTGTCATCTTAACAGGGAGAAAGGCATTCATGTGAAAAGTCAAGCTTTACACATGTAAATTATACCTCAATTAAAAAGTATAAGAAAGGAGCGTAAGACATTGATCACTTTTTACTAAGCAGAACAGGATGGTGGTGATTAGCTATGCGATTGCGGCGGTTTTCCCAAGTCTGTGTCCTCATTTGGAAAATGAAGATAATAACAGCATCCAACTTACAGGTGGCTGCGAGGATTAAATGAAAATACATGTAGAATATCTGGTACGAAATAAGTCCTCAATAAATTTCATTATTAGTAACGTTTTTAAGACAAATGTAATCTGCTTAGGAGAAATATGCATTCTAATAATTATACCTAATAAATTAATCTGAAGAAAATGATGCACAGTAACAACTACTTCAGCTCAAGCCTCACAATACATAACTTAAAATATAACCCCCCAGGCAGATAATTATAGTGTCAGTTTCTCCACTGCTGTGTGACAAACCTCCCCAGACTCAGTGGCTGACACCAACATCCTCTTCATCTGTTCACGATTCCAGTCAACGCTGTGCTGGGCTGGGTCCTCTGCTGGTCTTGTAGTCACTCCTTGGCTGATGGTGGCCGCGGCTAGACCCAGCTGGGCCGGCTAGACCTTCTCCCTTCCCTGTGTCCTCTTCCCAAGGTCCATCCGGCGTGTCACTGGAGGCTCCAGACTACACAAAAGCGGAAGCTGCCGACTTGTATGGAGCACAGCCTGGCACGGGTCACGGGCCCTGCAGGAATGCCACAGGGCTGTGCGGGAGCAGGAAGGCGCTTCTCTGGGCGCCACCAGCAGAACAGGCCTCGAGAATGGACCAGGTCTGCAAACAGCACAGCTGCAGACTCAGCTGGGTTCTGAGTGGTCTGCGCCCTGATGTATCCCACTGATAAAAGAGCCAGAGTAACGGCCAGCTGCATGAAGGTTACCAATGTGTCCCCTACATGACAGCAATGCCGACAGCGCTCGCCAAGTGCTGTCCACAGCAGCATGGGTGGCTGATGCTTCCGTGAGGGGCGGGGCGATATGTACACATTTGTATGTACATCAGTCACCACGGAAGCCTTTCAAAGATACACTCACCTCAGCACTCTGATTTAAAAGGGGTGCCACCCTGGCCGGTGTGGCTCAGTGGTTGGAGAATCATCCTGTGTACCAAAGGATCACAGGTTCGATGCCCAGTCGGGGCATGTGTGTGAGGCACCCAATCGATGTTTCTCTCCCACATAATGTTTCTCTGTCTCTGGAATCAGTGAGGAACATGTCCTCGGGTGATGATTAAAAAAAAAAGGGGGGTGCCCTGGCCGGTTTGGCTCAGCGGTTAGAGCGTCGGCCTGCGGTCCAGAGAGACCCGGGTTCGGTTCCCGCTAGGGGTATGTACTTCGGTTGCAGTTTGTCCCTGGCCCTGGTTGGTCATGCGGGTGGCAGCCACTCGATGTGTCCCTTTCACGTCGATGTTTCTCTCTCTCTCTTCCTCTCTCTCTCTCCCACTCTATCTGGACAAAAAATGAAAAAATGTCCTCAGGTGAGGATAAAAAAAAAAAGGGGGGGGTGCATAAGGAGTTTCTGTGTGTTCTCCAACAGTGACCCCCTCCCCTGGATTCTAATACGTAAACCCACCCCACATCTCAACACATACAGGGCCAGACGAGGGCACATGAGGTAGGTAATCCAAACTTTAATCGTTCACCATAACCTATAAGTGAGACAGTTTTAAGAGCTTACAAAACATTTTCACACGAATTCTCTCACGGTGCCTATGAGTGAAGCAGGGTTGACATCATCTTATTCTTTCTCACACCCCTTCCCAATTTTTAAAAATAGATGCTAGGAGAGGAAAAAAAACTAAGGTGCAATTATTATGACAAAGACAAGACAGAATAACCAAATAAAACTGGTTCATAAAATTATTACTCATTCAAATGCTCACTGGGTGCTTTCTATATTACCAAGCACTATGCTTCCAGATATATCCCACTGAGACTATGAGAAATAAGTTTATAACATGAAGATCTGAGTTTCATAAAAAAAAAAAAAAATTTATTAACTGCCAGGGTTACTAAACTAAAAGGAAAAGGTGCTGCCAAGAAAGGCCAGGAAATTCTTGCCCTAAAGATGATGAAACAGGACACTCAGCCCCACAGGATGAAGTGGAGATAAAGCCAAGTTGGAAGGCACGGGGGCAGACCTGGGAAACTGCAGGAAATTAAACATTTGGCAACAATAAAGAATGAATTTTGCTAGATGTGTGGCCAAAACTGGGGAGAAGGCTGGTGGGTCAGGGTGGAAAAGAGCTGAGAAAAGCAAAAAAGAGATGAATCCTCAAATTTTAACACAAACTTTCACATATTAAAGTGCATGAAGTTTAAGACTGATCAAACCTAGTAATAACAAAAAATTAGGACAATAAAGTGATAAAATAAAGCACATTCATCAGTCAGCATGAATGGTCATCCATAAAGATTATTTCCTGAAGAGTTCTTCCGAATCTGCGCTGAGCCGTGCACTAACACGCAGGTGCTCCTCACTGCACGCACCTGTGCCGTCCGCCAGCGAGCAGCCACCAGCCACATGTGGACAGTGAACACCTGAAAGGTGGTCAGTCCTAACTGCACTGGGCCATACTGTACAATATACATAAGACTCAAAAACTAAGCACAAAAAATGTAAAGATATTGCCCAGCCAGTGTGGCTGACCATCGACCCAGGCACCAAGAGGTCGCTGGTTCGATTCCTGGTCATGACACATGCCCAGGTTGTGGGCCTGATCCCCAGTGGGGGGCATGCAGGAGGCAGCCAATCGATGTTCTCTCTCATCAATATTTCTATCTCTCTCCCTCTCCCTTCTTCTCTCTCTAAAATCAATAAAGAAAAAAATTTAAAAAAATCAATAAAAAAAAGTGAAGATATCAATATTCATTACATATTGAAGTAATATTTTGGATATAGTGGACTAAATTATATTATTAATTAACTTCACCTGTTTCCTTGTACTTGTTTAATGTAGCTACTAGAAACACTTTAAATTCCACGTGCCTTGCATTATATTACTAGACAATGCTGCTCTGTACCACCGTGCAAGGGAATAGAAACATCCTACTTGTATAAACTTAGCTGCCTACAAGAAAGACTTCCACAGAGGTTTAAGAAATGGAAGGTATGTTTATTTTGTGCAACTTTTTAGGATAATGCTCATCCAGAAACATGGTCAGTCAAAGTAAGAAAACAACTTAATTCATTAAATACATCCACGTATTTTGGTAGCAGTTACGCAGAATGAAAAGGTCTAGACACGGAGCCCAACTTCCCCTCCCCCAGCCCAGCAAGAAAACGGAAATATCCTGTGGCTGGACAGGGATCCTCAGCACCCCTTGCTGGCATAGTGAGCAGTGTGTGCAGCCAAGTAGGTCTCGAAACCTCCTTTGTTTCCAAGGCAACAGGGAAACAACCCTGCAGTACGAGGGTACGCTGGGGCAGATCCTTAGGTAACATAAGGACCTGGGAGCAGCACACCCCCAGAACCCGATGCAGGAGCAGCCACCCGTCTCGAGGATCATGGGAACGACAAGGCAAGTGTGTGGACCTGGCAGGGGACCATCCCCAAATCCTACCGTTTCTCATTTTAGCCAGTGGCACCATCACCCACTCAGGCATTTATGCTAAACACCTGAAGGTTATCTTCAACATCCCCCACATCACAGAGTCTGATTCTTCCTCTGATTACATCTCAAATCTGTCTTGTCACCTCGCCACACTCCACTAGTCCATGACACCTTGACAGTGAACTTCAAAATGGGGTTGTCTTCCCACTTCCATCCCCAGACTGCCCTCATGGCCCCAGAGAGCAGGGGAGGGATCCTCCTGAGGACATAAAACAGGATCAGCAAACTACAGACCAGGGGCCAAAGCTGCACAGCCTATGAGCTACTGTTTTTTACATCTTTAAATGGCTGAAAAGAATCAATAATACTTTATGCCATGTGAAAATTAAATGAAATTCAAACATCAGCGCCGATAAGTAGTTTTATTGGCACACGGCCACGTCCACTTGTTTATGTATTGTCTGTAACTGCTGTGTGCTATGAAAGGCAGAAGTGAGGAGTTGCGACAGAGGCCATGGGGCCAACAAAGCCTGACTTATTTACCATCTGGTCTTTTATAGAAAACGTTTGCCAGTCCTGGTATAGATGATCACTTTATTTGTTGCTTACAACTCTTCAGTGACTTCTTACTGTTTGTAGGGAAGTCTAAACTTTTCAACAGGGCCTACAAGGCTGAGACAGTGGCACACAGATTAGTCCCATGTGACCACCTTGCCACTCACATCTTACTCTTCTCATTCACCAGTCCAGACACAGGGCCTTCTCTCTCTCTCTTTTAAATCCTCACCAGAGGACATTTTTCCATTTATCTGCAGACAGAGTGGGAGGAAAACAGAGAGAAAGAGAGAGGGAGGGAGAGAGAGAGAGAGAGAGAGAGAGAGAGAGAGAAACATTGATGTGAGAGAGACACATCAACTGGTTGCCTCCCGCGCAACCCCAACCAGGGCAGAGGACTGAACCGCAACCGAGGTACGTGCCCTTGACTGGAATCGAACCCGTGACTCTTTGGTCCTCAGGCTGACACTCTAACTGCTGAGCCAAATCGGCCAAGGCCAGGGCCCTCTCTTTATTCCTCCCAAGTGTCAAGCTCTTTCTTACCCCTAGGAGATCAGGATGTGCTATTCCTTTTTACTAAAAGGTTCTGCCCTTCTCCTGCCCCCACCCTCTACCTGGCCAACTCCAGCGTTAATGATGGTTTGCTAGGGACAACTCTCCCACCCCACCCATGGCTATGTTAGCTCTCCCTTGAATTCTCTCTCTCAAAGCATTTGTCCCAATAGTTTTAAATAGTAATGTGTCGCACTACTGGCTCTGGAGCTACCGCTTACATTCAAATCCTGGCTCAGCCACTCACTCACTGACCTAGGCCAGACCATTGAAACTTCTGCAGCTCAGTTTCCTGACCTGCAAAACAGGCATGATAACAGTACCTACCTCACTGAGTTCAAGGTTGCCCATACCAGTAAACTTTAAAAACACCCACCATTATCCTTATTAGTAGTAACTGTTCACAGTGGCTCCGCCCTAGATGGAAGCTCCCTGAGGGCAGGGATCGGGACGGCCCTAGCTTTTGTGACTAAGGACCTAGGGCCGGGGACACAGTAATGAGCACCTATTTGAATAACATATGACACTAAATTCACACACTGTCCTCTTCAACCACTCATTTTAGTAATTCTGTCTTCTGGGGACTGAAATCCTCTGGATAAATGGATGATAAAAGCCCTGGCCTCTTTCCCTAGAAAATATGCACACATCTTGGGGAAGCTCGTGGACTCATGAAGAACCATGACTCTAAGCTGGCACTGCTCCCCGACATGCGCCACCCAGACGGGAGAGAACGCACCACCAGTGGTTCAAGTTCACAGTGAGAACACGGCCAACCAAAATGCTCGGAAACTTAATCCAGGTCCCTCGTCCTGTGCGCACACAGGTTGTTTCTCCCGAAACGTAAGCACAAGGCTTTACATTTGAGGCGTGCCTTTCTGTGGTCCTCCTGCCCTCCAGCAACAAGCTCAGCGATATGTGCTGGTTGCACAGCTGGTACATCTCAGGGTCGGGCACTCCTGCCCCCTGGTGTACTCAAAGCCATACAAACCAGGTCAGAAAGTCACCATCCCACATCTAGTGACTTCCTAGCGGGCAGACTGGAAAGTCCATAGTGTTTCCCCACTTCCGCTCATGCCATGGAGTGTCGTATTTTACCTTGGTGTGTCCAGTTTGCCAAGGTTGCTCTGAACCCTCTTCCATCTTGATGCTAAGCCATCATGGCTGAATTTCACCATTTATGTTTCTATTCAGTCACTCATACAAGTCATTAGCAAGAATAAAGAGAACATATATATATATATTTTAAATTATGTTTTTATTGATTTTTTTTTTTTGAGAGAGAGGAAGAAACATCCATTGGCTGCCTCCTGTACTCCTCCTACTGGGGACAGAGCCCAAAACCTGGGCAGTACCCGGACCGGGGGAATCAAACTGGGACCTGACTCCATGGGAAGACGCTCAATCCACTAAGCCACACTGGCCAGGAAAGAGAACCTATATTTTAAAATAGTCTCTTTAAAATAAATTTCACACGTGATTGAGATTTGAAGAAAAGCAAACGGTCAGTCAGATGCATTTATATCTAAGACATCCAAGTCTAAGAAAAGCATTTCCATTTCAGAAAATCATGTTAACTGTAAACGCCAGCATCTTTGTTTCCATGTTCACGAATTATTTACCCTGCCACCACGGAGTTGAGTCAACTTTTAATCTTGCAATAAGCAGAATCACACATCTATTTTAACAATATCAATTTGTTTCGAAATCCCGCCCCCCTCCCAGTCTTTCTGCAAACAAGTAAGTACAAGAGAAATGGGGAGCCCTGGCCGGTTTGGCTCAGTGGTTAGAGCTTCGGCCTGCAGACCAGAGAGTCCCGGGTTGGGTTCCCGCTAAGGGCACGTACCTCGGTTGCAGTTTGTCCCCGGCCCTGGTTGGGGCCGTGTGGGTGGCAACCACTCGATGTGTCTCTCTCACATCGATGTTTCTCTCTCTTTCTCCTTCTCTCCTTCCCACTCTATCTGAAGATAAATGCAAAAAAAAACTAAAATAAAATAAAAAAAGAGAAATGGGGAGGGGTGGCAGGGAGGTCAGGGGAACTCAATTGTATCACAGTTACACCACCAACCAGGGACAGGTAGGAGTGAACTTTGTCAGGATCCTTAAATCACCCAACTTCCACTGTCCACAGAGCCCACCGCAAGGTTCCGGGCACTTATGGGCTAAACCAGTACCAACTTAGACGTCAAATCCCAACATCCTCCATGGAACTCCTTCTTATCAGAAGCCCAATACATTTAAGAATATTAAAATACAAAACAGTATTCCAGGACCTCTGTGTTTTGAGATACTAGGTTATATTTCTCAATCAATCAATTCATGTTGAAGGTGCCCCGGAGTTGGCATTCTGAGTTACCATTTTAAGACAGTGAGTTCTCTAGCGACTGTGAAGACTTAGTGTGGTGCCTGCGGAGAAATGAGGAACAAAAACAAAGGTTCTCTCAAGTGTGATCACTGCCGATTTCATAATGCTTTAATTTGCACAATCATGTCCAAGTTCAGTTCTGATTTAGTCCAATCACTAAGTCCAATCTACTCATGAACAATATTAAAATCACTAACTCCTTATTCTAGACCTGAACTAAGGAAAGTGGTGTCCACTTTGCCTTTATAATCACAGGTAGAGATTATGTTTCTCATTTTGTGATAAAGTGGCTGTTTTTACTTTCATCCTGATACCTGTATTTGAACCATGTTAGGAATAGTATATAGGTCCTGCGTATACTGCTACCTTCGTGATTTTCAGTCTTTTTGGGAAGCCTCACCCTTACCAGGTCAAAACACAGTGCACCCCATATTGCACCACATCAGAGGCCAAGTCAGCTTGTAATGAGATATCCTATCTCCCCAGGCTTTAGTAACTCCCTGCTTTACTGCTCAGAAGGAATGATTTCTTAACGTTCCTGCCAGGCCTGCAAAATCCAGCTCCTGATTACCTTTCCAACTTCATTTCCTATTCCCACCTCGTCATGCTCTAGCCACCCCCGCTTCCTTCCGTCCTCACACATTCCAAGTTCCTCCTGCCTCCCCATCTTTGTCTCTCCCGATGCTGCAGGGCCTTGCAGGCAGGCTCCTCCAAGACTCCCCGGCCACCACAGCAGCCAGGATGCAGCTTGAACAACAGCTAGGATGCAGCTGGTCTTGATTCGACTCTGCATGACAGCGAGCAGCCTAATAAGATTCTGCACACCACAGTTCAGTGGTTCTCAAAGTGCAGTCTGTGAAACCCTGGGGGTCCTCGGGACCTTTCCAGGGGGCTCATGAGGTTAAAGCTGTTTTCATAAAAATGCCAAGCTATCACCTACCTGCCTTTTTCACTATGTTCACATTTACACTAATGATGCAAAAGCAATGACGAGCAACACCGCCAGATTGGTACCCCTCAGCACAAATCAGGGCGGTGGCAACAAACCGCAGAAAGTCGCTGTATTCTTCATTACCATGCACTCACATAAAAAAAAATAAAAATAAAAAGTAGCCACTTTCACTTAACAGTGTCCTTGAGGAAGCAGTCAAATTATTAATTTTATTAGCTCTTGACCCTTAAGAGCATGTCTTTTTAGTACTGTGCAGGACAAAATGGGATGTACGCATGGAGCGCCCTCTGTGTACTGAAGTGTGATGGTTGTCTCCAAGCGAAGTACTTGTTTGGGAAGTGATCTGAAATAGCTGCTAGAATCATGGAACACCACTTTTACTTTCAAGACTGACCAACAAACGATCACTGTTTCTTTTTTTATTTTTTTTAAATCCTCACCCGAGGACATTTTTGCATTTATCTTCAGATAGAGCGGGAGGGAGAAGATAGGGGGAAGACAGAGAGAGAAACATCGATGCCAGAGAGACACATCGAGTGGTTGCCACCCACACGACCTCAACCGGGGCCGGGGACAAACTGCAACCGAGGCACGTGCCCTTAGCGGGAACTGAACCCGGGACTCTCTGGTCCGCGGGTCAACGCTCTAACCACTGAGCAAGACCGGCCAGGGCACGATCACTGTTTCAAATGTGGGTATTTGGCAGACATTTTCTTGAAAATGAAAGAAATGAGACTGTCATTCCAAGTAAAACTACTAGCACTTTGCCAACAATTAAACTCGAACTCTCAGGAGGAAATTAGGTTTGGAAAACTTGTATCACTCAGTGAGCTTAACAGCTTCCCAATATCTAGATTTTTCAGAAACTGGTGTTGATATTAAAAAATGTGACTTTAAAAATATTAACACATTGAAATATGTCAAAATGTGGAAGGATCTACATAACAGTGGACCAATATTTTCCAAATGACCAATGTGCAATGTGACAAAATCAGGCAAAGGCAGAAGATCCACTCAAAGTACAAAACAAACCAACAGACTTCGATGTAACGACAGAAAATTCACCCATATTTCAGATTGCACACTACAAGTAACCTCTAAGAAGCAACCACCTATGGAGTTTTGGTGAGTATCAAAGAATATCCACAATTATCTGAGAAAGCTATTAAAATACTTCCCCTGTTTCCCAGCTGTGTACCTGTGCAAGGCTGCACTCCCTTCATATACTTCATTACAGTATCACATAGCAATGAGATGAACAAGCTAGTCCTTTAGGAATTTTAATTCATACGGAAACGCAAGGGACACAGAAGAGCTAAAACAATCTTGAAAAAAGAATAAAGTTAGAAGACTCACACTTCCCTGTTTTGAAACTTACTGCAAAGCTACAGTGATGAAGACTGTGATACTGGCATTTGGACAGAATACAGATCAAAGGAACAGAGTCCAGAAATGAATTTACCCTCACATTTCTGGTCACTCAGTTTTTGACAATGATGTCAAGACAATTCAATGAGGAAAGAATAGTCTTTTAATAAAAGGGGCTGGGACAACTTGATATACACATGCAAAAAATGAAGTTGTACCCCATCTCCATCATATACAAAAATTAACTCTGAATATATTATAAACTCAAATGTAAGAGCTAAAAGTATACAACATTTAGAGGAAAACTCAGTAGTAAGTCCACACGCCTGGGATAAAACAATGGTTTCTTAGAATATGATACCAAAGCACAAGTAACAATAGAAAAAAAAAATGAGACTGTTAAAGTTTTAAAGTTTTTGCTTCAAAGGAAGCAAAAAGCTTCCACCAAGGAAGTTAAAAAACAACCCACAAAATGGAAATTATTTGCAAATCACATATGATACCACTTCGCACCCGTAAGGATGGCTAGAATAAACCAGGCAGACAATAACAAGTGTTGGCGAGGACATGGAGAATTGAAAGCAATTTCAATTGTTGATGGGAATATAAAAATGATCAGCTGCTTTGGAAAACAATTGGACAGTTCCTCAAAATATTAAACATAAAGTTACTACATGTCCCAGCAAATCCACTCCTGGAAATATAACCCAAATAAGTGAAAACATATGTTTAACACGAAAATTTGTACAAGAATGTTCATAACAGCATTATTCATAATAGTCAAAATGCAGAAACAGCCCACATGTCCATCAGTTGATGAATGTAGAAATAAAATGTATGACATTCAAATAATGGAATATTATTTGGCAAAAAAAAAAAAAAAGGAATGAAATACTGATAAATGCTACAGCATGTACGAACCTTGAAAATATTTATATGAAATGAAAGATGCCAGTCACAAAAGACCATGTGTGTATGATATGATTCCATTTATATAAAATGCCCAGAATAGGTAAATTCATAGAAGCAGAGAGTAGATTAGTGGATGCCAGGGGTGGAGTGGTGAACGGGGAGTTATTGCTAATGGGCACAGTTTCTTTTTGGGGTGATGAGAGTGTGGATAAGTATATCCTACATGAATATTTAAGTAACATTCAGCACTGGAAAGTCATAACTACAAATGCAAGCTCTGGTTATTCTCTTGTACAGAACAATGAATGACACAAGGTGACCACTATAGGACCACCCCCCAACAAGTACACAACCTCAAAATGTCATTAAACACTTGATCATACAATTTCACACGCTAATAGATTTTATACATGGCAAACAATGTTTTACCTTTAAAATTTTCAATCAAATATGTCCAAAAAGGATAATTTACAACTGGACAGTAAATGAGAACACAATTGGCTTGTATTCTATTTGGAACAAAGTTGACGCTATCCTTCCTTATGAAGCACACCAATCAAAGGACGCATCTTCCCTACTACCTGAAACATCTGACAAAGTAATAACTGGAGTTACTTTGCAGAATTGCCTGTTATCAAACCGGAGTAGTTTCATTTTCTCTCTTAAATTGTACACATTTCCGTAATCTCATCTCTCCTGTCAACCTCAGAGGTTTACATTTAGCAAACAACCTTTTGATTATGCTCTGATGGTAAACTACATTATCAAAGCCTCTGTAGAAAATTCCAGTGAAAGACGCACCAGATTTTATTTGAAGACAGTTAGTTACCCGACACTACAACTTTAAGTGACTAAGGTGAGTCACCTCCTACCTTGGGACTGCTCGTTTGTACTAGAAACAATGGTGTGAGGGAGCTGGGACACTTGGCCACCCCTGAAACAATGAATACAAAGCACTCCCTGAAAGCCAGCCTGCGTTATAGGTGACGTGTCCTTAAACGTTCAACACTGTAAACAACAGGAAAAGTACTTCAGGGAAAAAAAAGAGTTGTATAAATTACCTGAGAGCTGTCTGTTCCTCACTGGTAGTTTCATCAGTGTTTTTTTAAAAAAATACAAAATTTGAAAGCCAAGTAGTAAAACAATTATAACATTTAGTGATTTTAGTTGAAGGCATGACAAGTATTTATTAGTCAAAATGGCATAAGATATTTAATCAAGAGACTATTCTAAGAAAGGTGTGATTTTTAGTGGTGTCCTTTTCTACCACTCTACCCCGTCAATACGACACAGCTTCACATCACAAAAGAACACAATCTAGAAACACACACACTCAGACTTCTCTAGTAGAGCCCCATCTGCAGGCAAACGTGCCAGCAAACTCCTGGAATCTGAACACTGATCATTCTCCGAAGAGTGGCTAGTACATGGAGTCAGGGAACTGCTTCCCTTTTGATGCTGGCAAAACAAAACAGAAGACCCCACAAACTACAAAGTGTCCTGGCTCATAACAAAGGTTAACAACTTTATTATTATTATTTTTTTATCCTCACCCGAGGACATTTTTTTCCCCACTTTTTGTTCAGGTAGAGTGGGAGGGAGAGAGAGGAAGAGAGAGAGAGAGAGAAACATCGATGTGAAAGGGACACATCGAGTGGCTGCCTCCCGCGCACGACCCACCAGGGGCCGGGGACAAACTGCAACCGAGGTACACGCCCCCAGCCGGAACTGAACCCGGGTCTCTCTGGACCGCAGGCCGACGCTCTAACTGCTGAGCCAAACCGGCCAGGGCAACAACTTTAAAATCAAATGCAAAGACTAGGAGTAATTTAACCTCTCCAAAATACTTTTACTTCAATCATCACTACGCCTGAAAATAAATATGGAGAAAATGGAGGGTATAGTAATAATATGACATATTGAGGGCACAGAAAATAGGATCTAGAACTTACTCTGTGTCCCATTGGAGGCTATTTAGAACAAGATTTTAACAAACAGCAGTTTATAATAAATGTCTGTGAAGAGAAGGTTAAGGGCTGACCTGTCACATCTGGGTTTTTAGGAGGGGGATGATTAGAAGGAAGATTAAACAGAAGGATTTCAATTCAACAGAACTTCTTTAGCAAAATTTTGAGTGACAAAACACTAGGCTTGCTTACTGTAGCCCAGAATCAACCATCTCAAGAATTTCAAGGCGTAAATAAGTCAGGATCTTTGGGACATCCTTTTGAGTTGAAATCAGGTAGCCCAGGTACATGTCACTTGTAACCTGATTCATTTAGAGACTGCTATCTTCAATTAATGGGCACTACCTATCTGATTAGAGCTCACACAAGAGCCAGGCCCACTCTCCAAAATGCGGAGGAAACAGAACAGACAAGCAAAAGCTGGGTGATTCGGGGCTGCCAATAAAGGCTGAATGCCAGGTTCCACAGCACCCCCCTCCCCCCTCATGGAACTAACTGTCACGAACTTTAAAAGCCTCACTTGGACGCACGGGTACTTTATGGCAGCAGCTGTTAGGGCTGTCACCTATTCCTCCCCCCTAGACTTATGACTTGGCCCTGCACCACACAAGAGTTACCCCTACGACACTTGGAACCTCCTATCTCTACACAGGTGCCTTTGATCCCCCGCGCCAGCACTTGGACGAGAGAGACGATAAAAGGATGAGTAAGCATGCTGGAGCTGATCCTGGTCAAAGAGCACAGACCCTGGCACCGGCGATGGAAAACGGGGGGGAGGACGCAGAACAGAAAGTGGAGTCGGGGAGCGCTTCCAAGGAGCTGTAGGCAGTTACAAGCTTTCCCGTGGCAGTGGTCACCTCGTCCTGCCACCACCATAAGGCTCCAAACCCTCGCTTTCACCTCCTCTCTCCCTCCCACTACGGTCAAGTGCACACTTTCCTTAGACAGTTACTTCTTAAAAACAACGCGAAAAGACAAACGTAATTTCTCCAGGCGGCTGGCTTGTCAAAGACAGTAAGGCCTCGCCCTGAAGCATGGTTAAATTCAACGGTTCTGCTTTCTCACTTTTTACTTTATTTATTTAATTTTTTTGCACCCTGTCCACCCCGCACCCCACCCCAGACCACCCTGCTTCAGCCAACAGGCGACTGCCAGTAAGTTTCAAATATATGTCAACCTCTCGGGGGTGGCAGGGGGGACCAAAACAAACTTTTGAATTACTTTAACAGCCTGGTTTACAAATGCCCGACCACCTTCTAATTCTTTTTTTTTTTTTTTTTTTCGGAAGAAAAATAGGACACCCCAGGGATCAGAAATTCATTTTCCCCTGCCCCCTACTTCGGTCGCGGGCAGCATATGGGAGCTTCCCAAGTCGGCCGCGTTGAGGTTTCCTCGGTAGGAAACTTGCCGTCGGTAGCTACACGTCCTTGAAGTCCCCGGTTTTCTTTACAAGGCTCAACTTGGGCACAGACAGAAAAAACCCGAGCTGCCTGCTTCCTTTGTTAAAATCCCACGGACCTGATCGAATTTGGGGCGGAAAGGCTGCTAGCAGCGATCACGACAGCGCGCCGCGCGCAGGCGGGGAGACAGGTGCGCGTCCTCCCCCCGGGGCGCCTGCGGCAGTTCGGGCAGGGCAGCAGGCCCCTCCAGCGCCGCCCCGGCGCGGCCGAGCCCGGCTCCCCGGGCGTCCGCGGCCTCCCCGACTCGCCCTCCCCGCGCCCGGCCGCCCCGCGGGGCCCGGCCTCGCCGCCGCCTCCGCTCAAAATGGATATGGCGGCGGCGGGCGGCTGGTTACGAAACGCGCGGCCGCCACATGGCCGCGCCGGCCCCAAACTTGGCCCGGCCCGCCGAGTCCCGGCGCCCAGCCGAGGCCGGGCCGGGGCGCGGGGAGGCCGCGCGGCGTCCGTCACTCACCCACAGACCGGTAGCCCAGGATCGCGATCTTCCGGGACTTGGACTGCGGCATCTTGGCGGCCTCCTCAGCCCCAGGCCAACCACATCAACCGCGGCGGCAGCGGCTCCTGTGCTGCGATCGGCGGCCGCGCCGGGGCAGAGCGGCATCCAGGGGCGGGGCGGGCGGGCGCGGCTGCCTCCGCTCCTCGCTCGCGCGCCCAACCGCCCGGAACCGCCGCGCGGCCCCGCCCCCAAACACGCCCACGTGACCGCCCGCCGCCGCCGGCCCCCCCCGGCCCGTGTCAGTGCCGCCTTCCCCGCCGCGGCGGCCCCTGTCGCCCCCGGAACGCACGGGGGTGGGTCGGATGACGTTTTACTTTAACGGGGAGAAAAGGGGATGCCGAGAAGCCTCGGGAAAAGTCACGACTGAAACTCGCTGCGTCATGACCCTCCCACCGTCTTCCGCCGCTTTTTAATTACGCCAGTTCTCCCAGAGCGCTGATTGGACAACTCCCGCCCGCCCGCGCGATGACGCGACGGAAACTCCGTCTCCCATTGGGGGCGGCGATGAGACTGAGCCGAAGGGCGGGGCTGCGCGTCCGAAATCTAAAAATAAAATCCGGCTGCAACCGCGAAGTTGTGCGCCAGTGAGGTTTGAAGGCTTTGATTACGCACGGTGGGGGGTTGGGGGGAGCGGGGACGGGGGGGGCAGGGGGAAAAGAAGCTAGTTTCTCAGCGATTGGTTAGAGCAGGGCGAGGGGCGGGGCAAACGGTGGAAGGCGCGGTCAATGGCGAAACGCCGAGAGATTGGTAGACTGGCTCCCGCGGAGCCCTTAAAAGGCGCGAGACGCGAGGCGCGTGGTTGTTACCTGCTGGCCTTTGGGTTTCCTGGCTTTCCCTTTTTTTAGCCCCCTTGCTATTATTGGTATTACTAAGTCTGGATTTGAGGATGTCATTGGTGATGAAAAGTCATCCGCAGCGAAGGACCGTGGGATGAATAAAATGTGTTAATTCAAAATGTTTTGCATTTCATTCAAGAAGTTTGTGCCTCGTCAGTTCTGGTCTCAACTCTTGCGGCACGCGGACCCCCCCCACCCCCCCGCATACCTCACGGATCAACACGTCTTTCGGCACGGGCGTGGCTAATTCAGTAGACAAACTTAAACACCAGAAATTGTTGGCTGAGGACAGTCTAGAACCGTCCTTCCAGAGGGGATCTAAGTGTGCTGGGCTCGCCCTCCGGTGTGGGCTGACCTCTCCAGACACTGCCCTACTTTCCACAAAAGGCGCACTTTTTCCTGGTGCTGGTGAAGAGCTGTGGGGGTGACACCAATATTGAATGCAGGAAGGGACGCCAGCCTGGGGGGCCTCGGTCATGGGCAATGCGAGGGAAAGGCAGGCCTGAGAAATGGGAAGCGATCCGGAGATTTCCAACCCGGGAGACTGTCATCATGGTATGGTTTGCCCTTGGTGGTTGCTAAAAAAGCAGATACCCCGCTACTCCTACGAATGCCCCTGTTGTCGTCAGGCTGTTTGACAGTGTTGACCTGCTGAAGTGGGACGACCGCTTGCTGGTCACGGCCCTTTGCCTTTAGCAGTGGGCACACAGAAGGAACCCTTAGGAAAGACTGAGCGACAGGATTGGATTCCTGGGTATGAAGAATTAGAGGTGACTGTCCCAGAAATATGCCTTGTTGAGTTAGAACACCGGTGTTAAGGCAGAATGCTTTCCAGGTCCAGCTCTAGCACCCCTAGGAGAGGGGGAGTGCACTTTCTTACCTTGAGGGTCTACAGATGGAAGCCCCAGGCGGTGAAAAACAGCTTTGAAGTTCTGTGCTTTATCTTAGTGGATGTGTGCATTCTACTCTCTAATTAGTTGAAATACTTGAGAACTTCAGGTTTCAAAATGGACGCTCAGGGAAAATATATCATTTTTATATTGGGGATTTGGGTGCCCCCTACCACAATATTTTGAACTGATGGTACTAGACCCTCTGGTGGGCTGTGAAATCAGCTTAATGGGTGTTAACGTTTTGTTTGTTTTTTTATAGATAGGAGAACAGCATGGAGAACATAGTATGTTGCTCACAGTAAGGATAAGTATTGTCTCATGACACTTTTGTTGTGTGTTGTGTAGCTACAGCTGTGGTATATTCATACAGGGGTGGGCAAAAGTAGGTTTATAGTTGTTCGCACGGAAAAAGACATTCAGGTTATGATTATTACAATAGATTCATTAACTCAAAAGAATGTCGCAATGGCACAGTGCGTACAATCTCATAAGTGCTCAAATGGCCAGCCTTCATTACACATAAATAAATAACAATACAAGAATAAACTCCGTTTCATGTACTCAAAACACAGCTGTAAACCTACTTTTGCCCACCCTTGTATGTCTTGTGCACTGAGTTCCATTGTAAAATGTATTTCTTACTCTGGTTGCCTCAAAAAGTTTGAAAGCACTGCCCTACCCTGGGAATATTAGGAGTCCAGCCGGAGAAGTACAGTTCTAAAGGACAAATTCATCCAAGAAATGTCCCAATTGCCTTAAAGCCCTTTAAGGTCAGTCAGGCCCAGGCGTTTCGAAGATGTCCTTATTCCAGTGTGGGGAGAATTTGGTGTAAGAAGTGACTCAGATGACCTCAGATATCGGGACTGATGGAATGAATTCACATAGAAATCACTGACTGCGGCCACACCTTTTAGGAGCGTGGGTGGGAGAAATGGACTTGCTTTAAAATGCAAAATTGTTCTACTGATCGAGGTCACTCACTCACCTTTTGAGCAGCTGGAACTTCTGCCACCCCATCAACTTTTCTTCAGGTTCCTACTCAGAACTGCTCTGTCTTGTGGCCGCTGCATGCTGCCTTCTCTCAGTGGCCTCCCACTATGTTCTGTTTCCCTGGGAACTGAGAACTCTGTCTCTTCCATTTGAATGCCAGAGAGAGGGCGTGATTGGTCCAGCTATTACCATCATCTCCTGAGTGAAGGCCTCAGGCTAAACCTGCAGACCCGCCAGGTAAGTCCCTGCTGGTCTGAACTGCCGGTGTTGGTGGGTAAGGCAGTTAATGACAGTTATCTGAAGCTTGAACTGTCCACTCTCATGGGATCATTATTAACTTTCTGTGAGCGTTAACAAGTCCAATGACATCTGATTTCTAGTTCCAACAGATACTCTTTTAATATCCAGGGGTAACATACAAAACTTTTTTTCTATCATTGGGTTAGACTAAGAGAAGGGTGAAAACCACTGCTATACTTGTTTTTAGAAAAAGGACACGTGAAATTATTTTACCTTTTGATATGTGAGTGACCCTCAATGAAAGTAGACATGAAGGCATTTTTTGTTGTTGTTGTTTTTTTGTTCAGATAGAGTAGGAGGGAGAGAGAGAGAGAGAGAAAAACATCGACGTGAAAGGGCCACATCGAGTGGCTGCCACCCGCACGACCAACCAGGGCCGGGGACAAACTGCAACCTAGGTACATGCCCTCAGCGGGAACCGAACCCGGGTCTCTCCGGACCGCAGGCCGACGCTCTAACCGCTGAGCCAAACTGGCCAGGGCCATTTTGTTTTTTAAATGATGGAGGAGTGGAGAAGAACCAGGCTCCTCTTATCCTTGGCATAAGCCCAATCAGATGGATCTGTTGTATGTCACATAAGGTATTGTTCGAATCAAATGATGCAGATCAGGAGAATGTGCCAAGGTCATTTCATTGTGTGGCTATCTTGTTGGAGTCAAGGGGACAGGTCCTGCTCTTGTGGATGGGGCCATGGGGCCTTGATGAGCCCTGCCCTGAGCATCCTAGCATGAGGCCATCCTGGGGGAGGCAAGTCCCCCCCGACTTACACCAGGATGAAAGAAGGCCTCTTCTCTCTGAAGCCAGGGATGTCTGGCCTGAACCCTGAGGTATGGAGTTGCATGGAGCGCTCTCAGAAGAGGGAACTGGAGCGAGCCGGCCCTAAGTCCATGGATGTAAGCCACGCAGGAGAGAGGAAGTCGGCTCAGCAAGGAGCTCTCGGGACAGGTCTGGGCCTATGCAGTAGTTGTAAATTGTCCTTAACTGTTAGGGGTAGAATGTTCCCCAACCCCAAAATATACTGAAGTACTATCCCACTCAGAATGTGATCTTATTTGGAAATAGGGCTGTTGCAGAGGTAATTGGTTAAGATGGGTTCATGCTGGAGTAGACTGGGCCCTGATCCAATATGATTGGTGTCTCATAAGAAGAGAAGAAGGGACTCAGGCACACAGACACAGAGGGAAGATAAGAGGCAAGCCACGTGACAACAGAGGCAGAGGTTGGGGTGATGCTCCCACAAGCCAAGGAACACCTGGGGCCACCAGAAGCTGGAAGAGGCAAGGAGGGAATCTCTCCTAGAGACTTCAGAAGGAGCACGGCCTTGCTGACACCTTGATTTTGGACTTCTGGCCTCCAGAACTGTGAAACAATAAATGTATTGTTTTAAGTCCCCCACTTATGGTATTTTGTTATAGAAGCTACAGGAAACTAATATATCAACTATAAAATCATCAGTAGTTTCATTAAAAGTACACGTTTAGTTTCTGCTGGGCTGTGGGTGACACTGGCCTTCTCCCCCAGCCCCCAAGCGAGAGCGCACCTGATAGGAGCTTTTGCCAGCAGAGGACTGGAGCAGAACACCTGTCCCTGAGAGCCTGTGTGACACACCTGGGGGGCGCTCAGGAAGAGCCAGGTGGCTAATTCCTTGCAATAAAACAGGTGATGGCTTGTGCCAGTGTGGCTTGGTTGACATATGGCCTTCAGATATGCCTTAGATGTGGCATTTAGTCACAGTGTTCATAAGCCACCAAAAGATGTAATTACCATTGGAGGGACATACTCACTCTTGTTCCTCCTCCTGTGTGCAGAGTTGTCTCAGTGTTGGAGTTTCTTCCACTGGTGTGCGGCAAAAAACAGAACTTCCGCTTTTAAAACATTTTCATTTTAAAAATAAAATAATTGAGCTTTGCTAGTGTGTAGTGTATGGATGGACCATGGCACCCTCATGGACCTGAATGACAGATGGTGGCATATCATGACTGGTCCGAGAGGTACCCTGGTGGGACCTCCACAACAGGGAGGGGTTGGCAGTGTTGCCTCACTGTTTGGTGCTCAGGAGATTATAATGTATTGCTTTTCACACGTCTGGTTCTGAGGAATTACAGAATGTATTACCCAAGTTCTGCTAAACTAAATTCAATCTCACGAAATGGTCACTGGTCTCAAAAGAGTCCTTCAAAGAAACCACGAGTGAATGAGGATACAAATGCAGTCTAAGCGTACCTGAGGGACACGTGAGCGCCGCCGCCTCTTCCTGTGTGAGCGCTTTGCCAGCTACTTTAAAGGTACACACGGTACTCTAATCACATCTGACATGAAAGCGACCAAACATTTTACAAAACAGTAGGAACTGACAGAAGCATTTAAAATACGGATTCATGTCCACTATCATTAATGATAAGTGTAATTAGACCTTGATATTAGCTAATGGTATTGGAAGAATCCCTTACCAAACAGCAAGATGTTAATCACTAAGCATCCAACTGTGTGTGTGTGTGTGTGTGTGTGTGTGTGTGTGTGTATGTGTGGAAAATTTCAAACATATATAAAAGTTGAGAGATTAGTGCCATGAGTCCAGTCCCGTCACCTGATTCAGTGTTTACGGAGTCATGGACTATCCTGTTTCATCCAGCCCTACCCATTCCCCCACCCACCCATGGGTTATTTTGAAGCAAGTCTAGCCATCATACTATTTCATTCATAAGTATTTCAGTATTTTCTCTGAAAGATGATTCTTTTTTTTTCTTTTATTGATTTAAAGAGAGAGAGAAGCACCAATGTCAGAGAGACACATCGACTGGTTGCCCCCTGAAAAACCCCGACCAGGGCTGGGGACTGAACTGTAACTGAGGTACGTGCCCTTGACCGAAATCGAACCCGCGACTCTTCGGTTCATGGGCCGACACTCTAACCACTGAGCCAAACCGGCCAGGGCAGGGCTTTTATTTTTAAAAATAAACTTTGTTATTTTAGAACTGTTTTAGATATTCAGAAAAATGGTGAGGACAGGCTAGCCCATTCCCCTCCATCCTACACCCAGTCTCCCCATTGCTAACATCTCACACCAGTGTGGTCCACTTGTTAGAATTCATTAACCAATACTGATACATTGTTGTTAACCAAAGCTCATGCATTATTCAGGTTTCCTCAGTTTCCCTTACTGTCCCTTTTCTGTTCCAGGATCCCATCTGAAATACCACATTGTTTAGTCACCAGCCTTAGTTCGGCTCCTCGGGGATGAAATCGTTTCTCAGAGTTTTCTTGTTTTGGGTGACTTTGACAGTTTTGAGGAGTGCTGTCAGGTGTCTTGTAGATTGTTCCTCAAATGGGATCCATCTGAAGTTGTTCTCAGGGTTAGCGTGGCAGTATGGGGTCTTTGGGGGAAGACCACAGAAGTCAAGCGCCATTCTCATCACATCCTATGGCGGGAACATAGTTCCAGTGTGACCTGTCACCGTTGGTGTTGACTTTGATCACCTGGCCCAGGGAGTGTTAGCCAGGCTTCTCCACTGCACAGTGACTCTTTTTCGCTCCCTTTCCATACAGTCCTCTTTGGCAGGAAGTCAGTGTGTGCAGCCCTCACAGACGGGGGGCTAGGCCGCAGTAATGCCCCTCTGCCTGAAGAATTTCCTTTAGCATTTCTTGCAGTCTCCTGGCAAGAAATGCTCAATTGCTCTGAAAATTGTCTCTATGACTCCGCTTTTTATTCGGAAGTAATTATAGATTAGCAGGTACTCTGTATTAGCAGGTAGTACGGAGAGTTAGTGTGCTGTTCTCTGGGTGGTAGTAACATCTTCCCTAAATATAGTACAATATCTAAACCCAGAAACTGAAAGTGTTACAACCCACAGAACTTGTTCAGATGTCACCAGTTTTACATGCGTGTGTGTGTGTGTGTAACTGTATTCAGTTTTATTACACGTGTAGATTTGTGTAACCAAAACCACAATCAGAACACAGAACTGTTCCATTACCACAAAGGTCTCCTTCATGCTACCTTGTCATTTCTCCTTTTTGAGAGGATGCTTTATTGTTGGATATAGAATTTTAGGCAGACAGGGGTATGTGTGTTTCAGTCCTTAAAGATGTTCCATTTTCTTCTGGCCTCCATTTATTCCTGAGAAAGCAGCTGTCCTGTTGTTATTTCCTTTATGTAATAAATTCCCTGCCCTGCCTGCTTTAGGATTTTCTTTTTATATTTGGTGTTCAGAGTTTGCTTATGTTTGTGTGTTTTCTTTGAATTTATGCTTTTTAAAGTTTACTGAGCCTCTTCGATTTGTGAGTTACTGTTTTTGATCCAATTGGAAAATTTCCCAACCAATATTTAAACATTTTTCCTCTTCACTCATTTTGGGACTCCCAATTTCACGTATATTAGACAGTCTGATGGCTTTTTTACCAAAAAGCCTATATTCTTTTCTGTTTTCCCCTTTCTAGTTGAATGATTTAAACATTTTTGGATAACATATTTTTCAGTTCTAGGATTTCTATTTGGTTCTTTTACAGTTTTCATCTCTCTCCTGAAATTCTCATATCTCTACCCAACACACCTGTTTTCTGTAGGTTCTTTAACATTCTTATCATATTTATTTTTAAACTTGTTTGTACTAACTGTAACATCTGGATCATTCAGAGATCAGCTTTTATTGAATGACTTTTCTCTTGATTGTAGGTCATATATTTTTGTTTCTTTTCACATCTAGTAATTTTTATTTTATAGTGGACATTATGGGCATGTTATAAAAATCCTGGATTATGTACCTTCTGAAAACTGTTGAGCTCTGTTTTGAGTTACTATTTGTATATGGTGAAAGGTATGAATCAAAGTTCTTTTCTTGCATATGAATACAGTACATCCTCACTTAATGTCATTGATAGGTTCTTAGAAATCGCGACGGTACAAGGAACTCAGTTTAACTACAGGCTAATTGATATGAACAAGAGTTAAGTTTCTACAGCATATTTCTGGTCACAAAAACATCACCAAAACAAAAACGTAAAGACCCAAAACACTTCTAATATTAAATATTAAAACAAATGTGTGCTATACATACATTCAAGAAAGGTTAATAAAAACAAGATAATTATAGTATTATTCACCCGATTTTTGGTGACTCAGCGAGTGACATGGTTGTCGTGGCTCACTCACGTACACCCACACTCACTCAGACTGGGTCACTAAGACACGCAAGTTCACCTCACTGCACACCTTTGGGATGTGGGGAAAACCAGAGTCCACAGAAAAACACCCACGCAGACATGAGAAGAACACGCCAACTCCACACAGGAATCCGTTCTTTTTCTCATCAACGTTATAATGAAATGATGTTATTTGAGGGCCTGCTGTATCAAATCATTCCAGCACCATTTGTTGAAAAGCTTCTTCCTCCACTGAATTGCCTTTGAATGTCTGCCAAAATTCAGTCGACCACATATGGGTTGGCCTTATCTGGACACTCATCTGGTCCGTTGATGTATTTGTCTGTTTTTACATCACCAGAATACTGAACCGATGACTGTACCTTTGTATAATAAATCCTGAAGTCGGATCGTTCATCCCTCCAACCTTGTTCTTCTTGTTCAGCGTTGTGGCTAATCTTAGTCCTTAGCATTTTCATTTGAATTTTAGAATCTGCTTGTCACTTTTTACAAGAAAGCCTGCTGGGATTTTGACTGGCACTGTTTCGAATCTGTGAATCAATTTTAGGAGGATTTATATTTTAGCAATATTGAGTCTTCTGACCCGTGAACAAAGTGTATCACTCCATTATTTAGGTCTTCATTAATTTCTCTCAGCAATATTAGTGCTTTTTTGTGTATAGGCTATACATATCTTTTATCAGATTTACTCTTAAATATTTTATATTTGGTGCTATTATAAATGGGATCTTAAAATTTTTAAATTTTTGATTGCTTGTTTGTATACAGAAATACAATTGATTTTTTTTGAGGATTTAAAAAATTAAAATTATAACTTTGTTATTTTGTCATTTTAACCACTCCACTCATTTTCAGCAGTGTCCTTTGGCTACCAGTTATGTAACATGAAAAAATTTGTACCCCATTTACTTCCATTCATTCAGTTCCTCTCCTATGCATCTCCTATTTTCTGCTAGTCATGCCATGATTTGTTTTACACTGACAAGGTTTAAAATACTTAGTCTCTTCTGTAAAAATAATTGTCTTTGATGCTGAGTAGACTGATTCTGAAAACTGAGTATGATAATGTTCGCAATATTATAATTATATGTGAATATATATTATTAACTTATTTTTGTTATAGATTTCTCCTTTTCCCTCCAGTGACACCCTCCTCCCAATCCCCCCCCAACATTGTTGTCTATGTCCATTGGTTATGCAAATATGCATATAAATTCTTTGGTTTATCTCCCCCCCCCACCCCCACCGCCCTCCTCTGAGGTTTGTCAGTCTGAACCCTACTTCTTTCTATGTCTCTGGGTCTATTTTGTTCATTATATTCCACAAATAAGTGAGATCATGTGATATTTGTCCTTCTCTGATTGGCTTATTCTGCTTGAAATACAATTTATTTTTTATCCTTACCTGAGGACATTTTTGCATTTATCTTCAGATAGTGCAGGAGGAAGAGAGAGAGAGAAACATTGACGTGAGGGAGACACATTGACTGGCTGCCACCCATATGATCCCAACCAGGGCCGGGGACAAACTGCAACCAAGGTACATGCCCTTAGCGGGAACTGAACCTGGGCTGCGGGCCGACGCTCTAACCCCTGAGCCAAACTGGCCAGGGCGAAATACAATTGATTTTTGATGATTGAACTCTTATCCTTTAACTTTGGTAAACTCACTTGTTAGTGTATCTTTTGCGGAGTCCACTGGCTTTCTGTATTTATGCTATTACTCTATCTGGCCGACTAGGGATGGAAAAATCGACAGCTAAGCAAAAGAAAATCTGCGTGGCAGTTTAAAATTAAATATGTTCTATTTAATAACGGAGAGATGTAAAGTCGAGGAACCGAATCATTTACGTTTTTTCCGGATGAGGGGAAAAGGATATGAGAATTCACGTTCTCCTTTATTTGGGGGAGAAACAGCGAAGTGGGATACTACAGCATATAGAATTTCAATATGTGCTGAAATACAAGGGATTTGAAAGAACTTCTTTAACAAAATGGTAGATAGTTAAGATTTATTTTAATTTTTCAATCTGAAAAAAAAAAAACAACAAACCCCCAAACAAAAAACCAAACTATACTCATATATACAGTGCTGACATTTTCAGAGCGCTCCCATGAGGACACGCCGTGTTTCTCTTCCCTCGTATGACGGTCTTGTATACGCCACAGTAAGATTTACAAGAAACAATCGCATCAGCAGTCATCCAGAGGGCATGATTTTACATTTCAATACACAAGAAAAAATAGACGTCTTCCCGGCACTTTGCGTCGTCCTCACACTGCCTGTCTGCAGCCCGAAGAGCAGTCCCCTCCGTGTCTCAGAACTTTCGGTCTCTCACATCCACCGGCGGCTGCCTTAGAGTCCCATCCTTTCCAGACCCAAACTTACTGAGAAATTTGCCATTTAAAAATAACAACCGATGGTTCATCAACGGGCACAGTGACGCTGACCCACCCAAAGAGGTGTCAAACAATTGCATGAGAGGAATAAATAAATAAAGCTGTTGGAGTCTTGTTTACACTCTAGTTCAGAACATGTAGAAACCTGTCCTGGAAGTTTTATACGACACAGCTAATGAAAACAAGCTGATTTGGTAAAGGTTCAAAGACTCACACTCCAGTGGTGTCGTTTCACACACGTCCACGCTCGGGCTGCCAGTGAGCAGTAGTGACGACATGTCGCTGTGTTCTGACATAAGGCACTAGGTCTGAGTATGCTACACACTCACCTTATGTCACGTCACCTGTTGCATACCAGTGAATTCTTTGAAATGAAAAATAATAAACACTTCGGGACACAGTGCACTTTAATGACATACAGCATTGGAAATCTTTCAGACAGAGGTCTGAAAACAGCCTTTTAATGCAAGCCCGACTCTTCACACACATACAATCTCTCCTTTTTTTTATGCTTAGTTTCAACAGCACTGGAAAAAAATACCCATCACTAAACCCTGATATACATTCCTGGCCATCCTCCTCTCTTCTACGGCAGTCAGTGTTCATGAGGCAAAGTGTGACCCAGAATCTTAGTTCAAGTCCGACAAGGGCTCCATTCACAGCGGTCATTCGGTTTCCGGTTCCTTTTGTTTGGCACCTGTCAGTAGAGGGAAAACGAGTTTCAAAGGGACATCGAAATCCGTGGCCGCTGAGCGTGGTCCTCCACGTTGGAGGTTTCTGCGTACCTGGCAGTGCCTCGGTAACATGTGTGAGGCTGCAGGGGACACGCAGGGGACTGAGCAGGCGGGCTCCGGGCTCCTCACCCCCTCCCACCATGACTGCAGCATGCTTTTCATCTGTATCACATATTGTATTTTATTTTTTTGGATTTTTTTTTTTTTTTTTATTGATTTTGAGAGAGAGGAAGAGAGAGAGGAATACTGATGAGAACATCGATTGGCCGCCTCCTGCATGCCCCCACTGGGGATCGGGCCCACAACCTGGGCATGTGCCCTGACCGGGAATTGAACCGGCGACCTCTGGGTGCGTGGGTCAATCTCTGAGCCACACGGCTGGGCTGCATCACATATTGTAATTCCAAATATGCAAGACTGAATTCGCAAAGGAAAAGGGTTCCACTGCTAAAGAATTTTACAAGAAATGCGTATTTACGTTCTAGTGAAGATGCAAAGTACTGCCACTGTACATATAAGTGTTCTTAAAAAAGCATGAAGCATGTTTAAGGAGAGCTGACCTGGCCAGGAACTTGCAAAAGTGGGTTGGTAGGGAGAGCTACCATTTTCCTCATCACAGCAGCTTCTCTCCGATGTTCTCATCGGACACTAGACTTTTGAAAGAGATTCACATCTCTAAAAAATAAGGGGCTAAAAAATTGTAGCCACTGCCCCCAGACCGCTTACTCATTGGTTGTATGTGTAGATACTTGGGTTCATTTGGACACTTAAGTTTGACAACGAGAGAGAAAATGGTATGATGTTAGATGAATATCCTTCATGGGAAATTGTGTCCATTATCTGGTGAAAAGAATAACTCCGGTACCTTTTATTCACTTAACAGTGGATGCTTTAAAAGTGCACCTTGAGCCCTGGCCGGTTCGGCTCAGCGGTTAGAGCGTCCTGGGTTCGGTTCCCGCTAAGGGCACGTACCTCAGTTGCAGTTTGTCCCCGGCCCGGTTGGGGTCGTGTGGGTGGCAACCACTCGATGTGTCTCTCTCACATCGATGTTTCTCTCTCTCCCTTCCTCCCTCTCTCCCTCCTGCTCTATCTGAAGATCAATGCAAAAATGTCCTCGGGTGAGGATAAAAAAAAAAAAAAGTGCACCTTGATTATTCCGTCAACATAAACAGTGCCTGTCCCGGGCATGGAGCCTTCTCCTGCACACAGAGCTTGCACTCAACTCCCAAGTATCTCTGAGGACCGAGGGCCTGTGTCAGCCAGCTCATTCTGCAGTTGAAGGAACAGAGGCCCAGGGAGGCCAGCAGCTGACCCACACACACAGCTCTCAGGGGACACCAGGGCCGGGCCCACCAGCCGGACCCGTGATGCTTATGCCAGGCCGGCTCCCTGTGTGTGGGCACCAGAACCACTGCTGACCCGGCGGGCGGCCGCACTGCGAGAGGTCCGCTCCCAGGGCTCACTGTCCCCTTACTAGGAACACAGAGCGTGTCCTAAACAGAGAGCGTCCTGCACATTAAACACTGGAACCCAGCTCCCCTATCTTTACACCATCGCTTCTACGGTAATGGATTTCCAATCCCAGCCGTACAACAGGTCCCTCCCTGCGGGGGAGCTTTAATGACTTAAGAGTTTAAAAAATATCAATTCTGGATGGAAATTTATGTTCTCATGGTTTGCGACACGAAGGCGTAAAGAGGATCAAGAACTTGACCTGTTGACTCTGAGTTTTGAGGTACAAAGAATCCCGGGCACAGGGACGGACAAGAGCCTGACTCCACCGGGCAAACTGTGTGCCTCCGCCCAGGGCCAGCGCGGGACAAGGGGTGCCCTTCTGAAGGTGCCAGGCTATGTACCTGCGGGGATGAGTCTACCCAGAGAGGAGGCCTCCTCCTGACGCACAGGAAGGAGCCATTTGCCTGTCTGTACAGGAATCACTCTCTGGGTGGTCCCGCGCCTCGGCTGGACGCCCGCTGTCTGCGAGGGTCGCCCACTGTCCACATAGCTGTGGTCGGGGTCAATGCTTGCAGTATTCCACTGGATGAACAGAACAACCTGTCCATTCTTCTACTCAAAAATACCTGGGTTAGTTCCAGTTTTAGGTTATTACAAAGGCTTTGAACAATCTCACATTCATTTCATGTGGAGAAAGAGTATCGTGGGTTTCATGTTCTCTAATATCTGAAACTTGGAGATGACAGCACCAGGCCTCATGTCTCGAGTTTCTGATTCAGGAGATGTGGGCGGGGCCCCCAGGGCACATTTCTGACGCGTTCCAGAGTCCCTGCTCTACTGGAACCCCAGCCTGGGGTTCCCCCTCAGTGACTGCCATGCCCTCTCACGGCGGCAGGGATTCCTGAAGGGCGGGTGTCTCTAGGTGATAGGTCCATAGTAAAAACTAGTCTCAGCTGGTCTGATTTCTGAACGAAAGGAAAAAAATCAATGCCGTAGTACACACACTTTAATGTGTAACTTCCAGGAGTTCAAAGTGCATGTCACTCAATCTCCTGTCCTGGCCTCGATTTTGGACTTGGTCTGTGTGGCCCAAGGCTGGGTTATCTGTATTTACTGGGGGCAGGGAGGGGAGGAGGGGAAAGGAGAAGAAGGTGGGGGCTGGGGACTGCCCCTCCCCCCTCCGTGCGCTCCCTGGCTATGACCTGAGGGCCGGCTCAGAGTGAATCTGGCAAAAATGAGTTGAGTCATCAATGCTGATTGGTAGTTAATGTAATTTCCATACACTATTCATGGAAAAAAGTTTGTGTGTGGGTCTTTTGTTTTATATACTCCACACACTGGAAAGTTATTTTCTTTCTGAAGTGTAGACGAAGGTTTCAGTAGTTAGAACCCGAAGAATCTCCCCCGTTTTCCAGTTAGTAGCCCTCAACATAAAGCAGAACCGAAGAGGTCTCCGCTTTGTAATGGAAAAGGTTACGATGCGCTTGGCAATGAGTCGCGATTATTCAGGCACTGCTGGGCAGAGAGGCTGCGTCAGGATGCATTCTACAAGCTTTTCTCTCTCACTCAAGTAGAAGAGGGAACCTTCACAACCACAAGCAGAATGAAAATAGTCGACAGAGGAATGCACAGAGAGCCACCCTTGGAGGAGGAGGACCAGCGGCCTGCCGTGCCCGCTCCTCTATCTCAGTGGGTGAAGGTCAGAAACGGGCATTCGTACCTGGTGGGGTGAGGATCAGGGCTTGCAGAATATCCGACAGGGAAATAATACCCACGATACTATCTGCTTCATTCACTACCACCAGCCGATGGACCTGCACACGAGAGAAGCAGGCCGTGTGAGCAAGTGTAAATAAAACGTTTTAAAATGGAAAACAGAAAAAGAACTATCTTCCATATTCTCTGTAATGAATCCCGCCCACAAATGAGAGGAAGTAACAGTGCATAGAACCAGGAAAAAGTCTTTGGCTCTAATGGTCAAATGCAATGCTGATTTGCTTGGCTACTTTTTTTTTTCTTTTAAGAATTTTTTAGCCCTGGCCGGTTTGGCTCAGCAGTTAGTGTGTCGGCCCGCGGACCAGAGAGTCCTGGGTTTGGTTCCCGCTAAGGGCACGTACCTCGGTTGCAGTTCGTCCCCGGCCCCAGTTGGGGTCGTGTGGGTGGCAGCCAGTCGATGTGTCTCTCTCACATCGATGTTTCATCTCTCTCTTTCCCCCTCTCTCCCTCCCGCTCTATCTGAAGATAAATGCAAAAATGTCCTCGGGTGAGGATTAAAAAAAAAAAAAAGAATTTTTAATTTTTATTGATTTTTAAAGGAGAGAGGAAGGGAGAGGGAGAGAGAGAGAGAGAAACATTGATGTGAGAGCATATCATTGATCGGCTGCCTCCTGCACGACCCCTACCAGAGATGGAGCTTGAAACCCGCACATGTGCCCTGATTGAGAATCGAATCAGCAACCTTTTGGTGCGTGGGACGATGTGCAACCAACTGAGCCACACTGGCCAGGACTATATGTCTTTAAAAAAAATTTTTTTTTTCTTTATTGATATTAGAGAGGAGGGAGAGGAAGAGAGATAGAAACACTGATGAGAGAGAACATCAACTGGCCACCTCCTGCATGACCCCCACTGGGGATCAGGCCCACAACCTGGGCATGTGCCCTGACCAAGAATCAAACCGGCGACCTTTTGGTGCATGGGTCAACGCTCAACCACTGAGCCACACTGGCCGGGCTATATGTCTTTTTTAAACCATGGTAGTACCTTCCCAGTTTACTTGACTCAACTATGACATCAGGACTTATACATTCCATTCAATGAACATTTACAGATGACCAGGTAACACGCTAGGTTCTGGGACAGGGAAACCGCATCACCCAAATGAACTTGAAGGCGGCCCCATGGGATCCCGGTCCTGGGATTCCTACATCCTGGAGCACCATTCCCTGGTGAGTGCCTGTATGGCTTGGGGGGGGGAGGGGAGGAAGGAGTGTGGGACCGCCATCTCACCTCCGCTCTTACTATTCTGTCCACAATGGTCTCCAGTATTTCCAGCTTACTGCACTTGACGACGCCCTCGAAATACTGGGAACGGTGCTGGAGTGCCTGGGTCACCGTGATATCTAGGTTATTGTACGTCTTTTCAGCAGCAAGGTTCTGTAACAAAGGAGCACGATGGATTCCACGCGTTCATTTACGTTCACACGAAGGGCCAGAATTAGTAAGTTTAAAGCCACCTGATTTAAACACATCCACGTTTATTCAGTACCAGCATCCCCGCATATGACGTGCCGTCAGCCCGTCCTCATCTCGGTGATAACTCAAGCTCACAGGGGGACCTTCACTGTCCAGCAACCTTGTTAACTTGACTGCACATCCTTCTGAAGATCCTCCCCCTATCCTCACTCTACAAGGCTCCCTACCCGAATAAACAGTCTTTTGCGAGGTGGATTAACACGAGGTGAGAAGCATGATGGATTCTCCCTAGGAGCCCCTCAGGGTTCTCTTTAATCTTAGCAGGTCCCACTCAACCGAATTCCAACGGGCATATCTTCTGGTGTCTAGTGTGTTAAACAGAATAGGCTCTGAGACAGCTGCAAAAGAGTATTTAATGCTGGGGTCAATAGAAGGGTCCTCAGATGGTGTGGACATTCGGGGCCACCAAAGTTTCAGTTCCCTTTCTCAGAAATAGTGGGAGGCTCTAAGGAAGTGCACTGAAAATGAATGAGAAGAAAAGCGTCGAGTGCAAAGGTGTAGCCCTAGAGTCAACCTAGCAGATGTAGCCCAGGGGTGCCAAGGGGACTTGACATAACCATGATACAGCTGCCCCAGTCATCCAACGGATGTACGCGACCACAAGTTCCCGTGCGCTAATGCATGTGCCTGTTGGTGGGATAAATAATGTCCCCACACAGAACGACTGCCATTTGAAATATATACACATACTGTAGAGAGATGGATAAACTACACCTGAATCAACGAAGAATTATAAAATGCTACTAATATATTATTCATTGCTAAGCCAATGAATAGTAAAGTACAATTATTATAGGGAGTCTATGGAATTCTCCGATAAGATCTGTATTACTCCAAAAAGCTAGAAATCATTCAATTGTAGAAAACCACAGAAAAAGATTTTTAAATATGTTTTAAATGCATTTTAGATAACAGGTTTGACAAAATTAAAAATACTTACAATTACATCAAACTTGGAATAAATATCTACGACTTTCCCTAAAAATGAAAACACATGTTAGAAAAGTGTCTTAGGAACAACAACAAAAATAATATTTAAAATCAATCTCAACTAGGCCACAGTGAAGAATTACATATTGCTGCCCTGGCAGGCTTGGCTCAGTGGTTAGAGCGTCGGCCTGCGGACCGAAGGGTTGAGGGTTCAATTCCTGGTCAAGGGCACATACCTGGATCAATGTGTCTCTCTCACATCAATGGTTCTCTCTCTCCCACCCCCTTTCCCACTCTATCTAAAGATCAATGGAAAAATATCCTCGGGTAAGGATTAACAACAACAAAAAAAGAATTACGTATTGCTAAATAAAATCAACATGTCTGTTTTTAAATGAACCTGAAATTCTGTCTTAATGGAAAATACGAAAATAAGCCAGTTTAATATCCTTAATGCTGCATGTATTCACCGGGTCTAAAGGTTCATTTCCCCCACGCATCTCCTGCGTGAGGCCATTTGACAGTAACGGCACTGAGACAAGCAGCGTTCCTGTTTTATGGCCACACACACACCTGACTCGTCCACCACGGGTAAGGCGGACACCCGTCTCTCCACAAAGACGTTCAGGGCTTTAATGATGGGCGTGTCCGGGTGGATGAAAGCGATGTTGTGGTAGGTCCCGATGCCCAGTGCGTCCAGGTTCTGCTTCATGAAGGCGGGCTTTGGCATGTCGGACATCTGAACGGGAGGGGAAGGGCAAACGCTCTAGGGCCCGAACAGGCCCTCTGCACGTTCACAGGTCCACACGAATGAAAAACCAGCACGACAGATTCAAGTCAGTCTTTCCTAGCCATCTACCCAGACGTCTGAATTAACAGGAAAACGTTACACGTAAGAACTGTTGTTCGGACCAGGTGATGGGTCTAGCGTATTTAACTGCTTGGTGAAATATCGCAAAGCCCTACAGTACATGTCCCCCTTCTCACCCACTGAAAGAGAGGACAGAAGGGAAACAGGTCTACTTGGAATGAAGGCTCAGAAGCCACCTACAATCCCCTCTCTTTAGCGTTCACGTGAAGCCCTGGCCCTGCCGTCTGCACTAGGTACCCCAGGAAAAACCCCCACATTTCCAGACCCGAGTGTCTGACGGTGGCTGTCGGAGCTGAGCTCGTCCTCACCCTATCCCACCTCTATTTACATCCTGAACTCTCCTCTGAGGACTCCAATTTTTGACTAGGAATAAGGGCCAAGCCAACCGCACAGAATTGCAAGAACCTTTAAAAGTTAACATTTCTTTCTTTCTTTCTTTTTTCACGGCTGTGATAGAGGAGGAGGGAGAAGTCAGGAGAGAGGAGTCTAGGATCACGTTTGACTAAAACGAAACAGGGTCTATGGTTTCAAAGATCCACCTTTTAGAAAGGGTACAGTCGATTCCATCCTCCTGGTGTACCTTATAATTATCAGGAAAAGATGAACAATTAGAAGAAACAAAACGTTCAAGTCAAAGAGTTCATCAACATTCAAATCATGAGACTCCTAGAAATTTAGAGAGAAAAAAGAAAAAAAAAAAAAAAAAGGCCTATTAGGTCACCTAGCCCATCGAGAGGCAGGAGAACCCTGCTCCACACAGTCGGCTCAGGCTGCCTGCCAACGTCTCCAAGGGGAGCGCTCCTGTTGCTCAGAAAATCAGTGCACGGTTCAGTAAAAACCAGGTTCGGAAACTCCTTGAACAGTCTCTATTCTGATCTGCAAACCTCTAGCTATTCAGCTATTCTCCTAGCGTGATTCTAATTACCATATTGGTCCAAATATAAGGCAGTACCAGCAGAGGCAACCTCCTCTCCTTTCTGTGGGAGAGAAAAACCCCCAAGGCCAGCCTCCAACGGCGGCGAAGCCCTGGGAAGGCGCTGGAACCCGACCACTTCGCATCTGGGCGACCGGGGCCTGTTGGGCCTCTGTGCACGGGAGCGAGGGTGGGTGGGCGCTGGGAAAGGCTGCTGGGCCAGCCTGTCAGCAGTGACTGTGGCAGTCACTCGACCTCGCTCGGTTTCATCACCGATAAAACGGGATTAATAAAAATACCTACCTGAGAGGGTGTGGTGAGGATTAGATTTATCATTCCAAAATAAGTCAGGACAGTGCCTGACTTCTCGAAAATGCTGAACGGCACTCAGCTCTCATGATTAGGATTACTCGAAAATGCACGGGCTTGAGCCTGGCACCGTGGGCCTTTCATGCCTGCCCCATCCTGGTCCTGTGAAAGCTCAGAGCTAAGGTGACTTCGTTCTCAGCCCACGCGACATCAGGTCTGACCCTCCACAGCCAGAGGTTCCTAAGTCTTCTTCCCTGGACCGGCTTTCTCCCAAACCCCACGCATTTTTGTAAATGGCTTGTCTCCTCCCTACCTTCTTCCTTAGCATCCATTTAAGCATGAAGAGTGTCATTTTTCCACGTAAACTATTAAAAATATGGGACTGGTGTGATGGACAGCAGCTTCCCGCAGTAACTGAGCCCTCCGTGCTCTGTGGCAGGGCTGGGGCCGCCCTGACGCTGTGGGGAAGGCAATGGCCGAGCTCGTCTGGTGGACATTTTTAATGCCCAGTAACTTCTTAAAAAAAAACAACAAAAGACTCTTGAAATGATCTCTTCTGAACCGTGAATGAGGCTGCCTACCTGTTCTAGCTGACCAATTACCTGTAGCCTCAAACTCAGTGCACGTCCTTAAAAGAAAAAAGAGCAAATTCAGTGCCTATCACTCAAAGGACAAATTTAAAGCCCTCTCGTGAACACCCTGGTCCCTCTGAGCCTCTGACACCTGCCGACCAAAGACGGTCTGTTTTGCACGATTAGAAACCATCTCTTTCGAATGCAGCTGAGAAAACCTACAGACGCCACAGCCCTAATTTGGACCAACATGGTATTTTCTCGCCAAAATTTTACTTGCTTTGGGTTTTCCCCCTCACGGCTGCCGTTAATATACTAAGCTAATTCTGGGGACAGTACTTTTGGAATATATGTTTCCAAAACCATGATCCCTATAAAGCATTATAGGCGATGAGCTATAAATACTGGCTCAATTGATCTTGTAGCAATTCCTTAATTAGAGTGATTTGCAAATTAGAATACTTTAGGTGATAAAATATTCTAATTTAAATAGAGAATTCCAAGTGTTTTTAATCTTTTGATTCTTGCCCAAGAAGGTGATCGCTGTTGGATTGGAATCAACTTCTGCGAATGTACAATTCAAACAGTATAGTAAGTTGAGAAACTGAAATTTAGAAACGGAGGCCTCAAAACTAATGATTTCTCCTCCGGAGGGGAACAGGACCCAATTTACGTGAAGTAAATGAGTTAAAGTAGATGCAACTATGTCTTTAGAAACACTAAAAACTACTTACAAAAAGCTGGAGGAACTTGAGGATTCTTTTGTGGGTAAGGATATAAAGTGCATTCCCACTGATAGGGTCAATAACTGGCAATCTGTGGATTTTATTTTTGATCAACGAGTTTACAGCATCGAAGAGGCTGTGGGAAAAGCCATTAAAGTTGTTAGGAGGCTTTAAGGACAAATTAGAAAACTTTGGACCACCCCTGCTTTCAAAGCATTTTCAGTGTTTTTATAGTACAATCCTAAGCATTCGACTGACTTAAAACAGTGTTTCAGAAAAGTGTTACATTGAAGGTCTCAGTAAAATGATTTTTTTTCCCTTCACAATCTGTGTTAACGAATCTTAAACACAAGGGTGAGCTACAAATCTTTAGTGGTTTTCCAGGAGCACATTTCATGCTTTTATTTGAGAAATGACAGACGCCGACCCCCAGGAAGGCTGACGGGCGACAGCAGCTGTCGCGGGGCCCCTGGACTGGCCCATGGCTGCACAGCCTACTGGCTGCCTCTGTGCTGGGCCAGCCACTCTGGGCAGCTCAGGCCTCCCCAGGAGGCGTGGTGGGCGTATTTGTTTGTTGGGACTTGGAAATAAAATGCTAACAAACATCCGTATTTCACTTTTTCTCGCCGGGGATCTAGAGTTAAGAGTGCTTTCATACAAACATGGGAATGTACCAGAGCCGTCCCAGAAGGCTTGGATCAAAATGTACGGGCTGGAAGACTTCCGAGGGGCACCCCTGCTGGACCACCCCGGGACCGACGGCTAATAGAGACGCTCTTTCAGCTTCAGAGTCTGTCAGGACCACCGGGAAGTTGTTTTAATACACGGTCCTGGGCACAACTCCACACAGACTGATTTCACAGGTGGGGGGAGAGCCCAGGAATCTGCTTTTTGTGTGTGGAATCTGCAGTTTTAATGAGCTTCCCAGATGATTTCTGGTACAGGTGATCTGGATTTTAAGACTGCTCAGTCTGACCGTCTTCCTAGTCCATTATCAGTCCTTCGCACCAACAATGGCTGTGATTTCTGTCTCTAGATTTACTGAATTTAATATTTGGAGTTAAGGAGGCTGGCCCTTACCTATTTAAAAAAAAAATCTATCAACCAATCAATCATGGTAACAAAACAGATGAATGTGAATGGACGCATTCAAGAGAGAACAGTGCACGTTACCTTGCGTCCGGAGATATATTCACTAAAGGCTTAAATGTCTCTTGTAAATAAAGCTCTGTATTTATGGAAAGAAAAGACGTCATTAGTAACACATCTGCGTTCGCAATGATTACATACATTACAACACCCTTCAATTTATGGATGAGAATTAGGGTAAAAACCCAAACCGAGTTTGATTTACTGAAAACGATCATCGTGTTCATTCTAGTTACGGCTAATTTAAAAGATTCCCAAACCGCTTCCAGGATGTTGCCTTTATGGAACAATGAAATGTTTAAAAATAGCATTTACGAGAGAGTAAAAATGAGAAGTCAAGACACGTGATAAAAGCAGTGCCAGCAGAGGGCGCTAGATGCTACGATGATACTCCCCCCGGCAGGAGAGGCAGCATCCATGAAATCCTTTAGAATGGACTTCCATAAGTTAAAAAAGAAAACAAAAGTTACAACAAACTTTGTCCTTCAAATGTTCTTATGTTTTATTTTACCAAACGCATGCTCAAACTCCACTGCACCCTGGGGAATCTTGCTAGTCTGCAGAAATTATCTTTGTAAAGATCAACTCATTAACTTACTGAGGTTTCTATACAGAAGTCACACGAGGATGTCTTGACATTATTATTATGACTACCGAATAACCATATAGTGTCAAAAGGTAAACCTGGCCTGACATTACTTGTAAGTAGAATTTGGTAAAATGGTCTTGGTGTTCAGTTACAGTATGTTCACGCCCTAATAGGCAGTGCTAAGGTATGCTCCCCAGGCCGACTTTGTTCGGTTTGAGTTGACAGAACTATCGTAAATCAAATCTATCACTCCATGAAACGTCTAAATCACATGGGATTAACAGTCCCCTCGCCCTTTGGGGAATTCTAACGATGTTCAGATTTCACAGCGAGTCACAAAGGTTGCTTATCGTACCAAGCAGAATCTGGGTAGTACAAAGCTAAACTTCATTTTTAAATTCAAAGTTTTCCTTCAACTGGTCCCTCTGTTTCTCTCCAGGCTTTTCCCAGAACACCTACAAAGGCTCCCTCCTCAGGGATTCCCGCCAGGCCTGTATCTCTGGGATTCCCGCTCCGAGTCCTTGGCCCCGCTCCACTGATCCAGCAATGATGGGCTCATGGACACAGAACAGTTTCACAATCGTGTCATGTGAATTAAAAAAACTGGCTCCATTTCAGAAAGGGCACTGTGATTATAAAGGGTGAACTTTAATGTTATAAACAAAAGGAAGCAATCCTGACGTTATTTTCGTGTTATCTGATCCCAATCATCGAGTTCAGGGTTGTTTGCTCTGTTTCTCCATAATCGGTCAAGAAATAATTATTAACTTTAAATAAGAACAGGCCTTTGCTTTTGTTAATCTCAGGCATTCCTCTGGTGCATTTTCTATACAAAGGCACATTTTTGCTTGGGGGTAATACTTCACGGAGAAATGGTGACTCCACTGGGGGCAGGGACGTGGGCGCTGGCTAGCTTACTGATTAGCTTCACATCTCACACACCTGCTACCAAGTTCGCTCCACATTTCTATTAAACAGAATGGGTTTACCCATAGCAGTATGCATACTACCAAAACTAAGATGGAAATAAATGTTTTAATGGATGTAACATCATTAAGCAGAGAGAGAGAAGGCTCTGGGAAATGAAAACATATTTCATACCCTACGTAGAACACTTTTTTCTGATATGAAAAGGTTTTAAACACCCAACAGTTCTTACCCCTCCATGTTTCAATCTTATGTTCCTCTAATTCATAAATCTGTACCTGAAAACAAGAAAAAAAAATTCTTATGTACAAATGTTCATACAACATAAGAAAAATCACTTTATCACTACTGCCGAGTCCTGTAATTCAGCAGATGGAAACAACCAAGATAATTCAACGCTGGAAACAAATGAGAAACAATGTTCTACATTTTTTGAAGATAAATGTTCTATCAATTTAAAACACAACAAACCAGTGTAACATATTTTCATTAATTTGAAAATTTCTGACACACCGAAATTTCAAAACACACACAAAGAGCCCTGGCCAGTGTGGTTCGGTGGTTAGAGCGTCAGCCTGCACACTGAAGGGCCACGGGTTCGAGTCCCAGTCAAGGGCATGAAAATTAACCACTAGCAAGTCTTTCTTCAACTGGCAGGAACGTGTCAAAACGGACATTTCTTCAATTTTCATTTTTACTTCTTTAAAACCACAGAATACATACAGTTCTTGTTATAAAATTTCGGGGGTAAGTACATGAAGCTGTACTCCCATCAACAGGCCATGAAGGTCAGTCAGTCCTGTGGCCTTCTCATGTCAAAGAGTGAGGCTGTCACTGGTAACAGCCACTCAGACAAGAGCACTGTGGGTCTAGGCCGAGTCTCAGCATGACAAGGTGCTGGTCAACGTCACACATTTAGTGAAACCTAAGAACATCTAGGCAATAAGCAAGCACACAGAATTCCACTACCTGGGAATTTCTGAAAGCTGAATAAAGAAGCTACTGCCTTTTATTTTTCCTGAGAGAACCTTCTTCAAGCTTCAAACATGTGACTGATTAGCACAGAGGTCCCCTGCACATTATATATATTTGGAGAAATCAACCACCAGCACCACCCCCTGTACCAAAAAAAACCCCAACCCCTCACAAAATCTTAAAATGCATACACACACAACCCCTCTACACATACACAGAACACAGCTCCAACCAATGACATAGGCTTTCTGGGACTTACCATGGGTGATTTATAGTATCTATGTAGTATATTTATGAAATCTGTAATTGTTAGCATTCCTGGAACAAAGAATTACATGTCAAATAGGAAACTAGGAAAATAAAAAAGAAACATTTCAAATGACAGGCAAACCTGGAATAGTTACTAGAGCAGCTTCTAAAGTATATGTATCAAGCACAGTTTAATATATTATTTAAAGCTATTGCTCTGTTAATTATCTGCAGGGAGCTAAGATACACAAATTTAGCTGAAATTTAACCTGACAGTAACTGGAATTAATCACAGTATTTGGCAAGTCAATGAGAGAAAACGGAATGATTGTTATAAAACATCTTGAAACACTTGCAGCTACACGTAAATAATGTAAAATACTTTAAAATATGATCAAGTGTTCCAGAGCCTGGGAAGCATGATAATTCTGGGGACACGTGGGTTGTTTCCTGAGAAGCATTCTGGAAACAGTGGTTTTACCAGTCATTATGGTAAGGTGCCTACTATGTGCTGGCCGCCAGGACCACAAGTTGTCACTGTAACCGAGGAAAGTGTAACCGAGGAAACTAACCACCGCACAGCGATGAGCTGCACCATCAGGGACGGCACCCGCTGTCTGCCATGACTTCCGAGATGCGAAATTACGGAGTTCAGATATAAGTTACACTATGTCTTAATAGTATAACAAATAATTTGGCAAAGGTATTGATCACTTTACATAGTTTCATTTGCCCTGTCCAAAGGTGTTCTCCCGCCAGGAAGCAGGGAGGGGCCACAGGTGTGTAAGCGAGAGCAGAGGGGGCTGACAGACAGACGTCTGAGCACAGACTCCCCTCGGACCCTAGTCTCTGGGCTCACGGGATTGGGCACATAAGATCCTCCAGGGGCAACAGGTGCTAAATCAAAGGAAACTCAATAAAAGTAGATATGTGATTTAGAATTCACTAGCGGCCCTACCTTACCAGGATGTAAAAGCAAGAATGCTCTTTAACTGGGTAACAAGTTCACAAGTCTGAACGCCAACCAGAACCTATTACAATGCCTTGGGCCTTCTGCTTGTGAGGTTTCCCGCCGCCGAGTTTTCTCAGGGGCCACACTGCTTACCTACAAAACTTTGCTTTTTACTCTCCCACAGTGGCGCGGCTCGAACACCATTGGCTACTAAGGCAAAGAAGGCCTTTTTAACCTGGAGACAGACGGGAGAAACAGCACACACTTTAAAAGTCCACGTCAGGAAGAAAAACGCCTTCAAAGAAAACATTCAACCACATCTCATCAATTCTCGTCAACGGTAAGTTTGCAAAACTAACAATAACGGAATTTATTAACATCAGCAACACCGCTTTGGTATTACATTTAAAGGCACGTAGGGGTTGGAGATTATTTTTTGAAATGGAAACAATACAGTTAACTTGTATACAGAGACTTTATAGAGTAATTCAAACCACGTTAAAGAATTAAACTTCAGAGTTTAATGTCTCCTGTGTGTGGTCCTTAGTTCGTTTGAAAACAACGGCGTTATGTCGAATTGCTCGAAATGAAAATTTGTTTTTCGTACGTTCAGTAACAAAACAAGCAAGCGTGCTTGCTCACGTCCCCGAGGCCGAGAAGGAAAAGGTCTGACGGATGTCATTCACTGGTATTTTTATGTCTTTGAGAAACAGAGCTCCCGCTGTGCCTGCGATGGGTCGGCCCCGCTCAGGTCACATTCGAGGACGGCACCTCACTGAGCCCTCCCGACAGCCCCCCTGGGAACCCTGGCAGGTGAAGAAGTCATCAGAAGTGATGCTTTATTAAAAGCCAAAAGTCCAGGGCCGCAAAGGATCCCCTAAATACAGACAGCAAATAGGGAAAATGGTTTGACTTCATTAACAGCCAAAAAAAAGAAAAAAAAAAAAACCCAAATCAAAGCAAATTTAAAGTATCACTTAGAGCTGCTCAATCACCATGCTGCCGTGCTCTACTGGTGGCATCGCGTGGCACCAAACACTGCCCCAGTGGTTTGGAGCCCCAGCTTGAACCAGGAATCGCTAAAATATTCACACGGTCCAAACACTTGCTTTCTCTGTTGAAGTATTTACTCTGACCCAAATTTTAGGAGTAGGATTCCTGAATCAAAGATGTTTTAACTGAGGCAGAGACGCGTGCCGCAGACACACAGGCCAGTAACACGGACGTCAGAAACCGCTCGTGCGCGCTGACCGGTTATTTCTGAGCAGAAATACACAGCTGACGCTAAGTACGCCAACGGCAGGGAGTCCGCAAAACCCCAGCAAGGAGCCGTCCGGTGGCCAGGGCCCGGTAAGAAGTTAAGGTGAGAAGTGCCCTCACTTTGGCAGGAGAAGGTAAGACAAGGGGACACCAAGGAAGATGCCTGGAGTTTTTCCTCGGCTCGGGTTCGAACCCTCTCTGAGCCTTGACGTTCTAAGTGGTGACAAGGGACTGATGGGTGACCGTGGGGATTCACTGTGCTTGCAGGTGAAGACATGCAGCGTGGCATCGGCACTTAGAGCCAAAAGAATAAATGCTTTAATTTTCCACTCTGTGCTGATCCAACCAGGAGCCGGCAGAGGAGGAAAGATTTACTGCTTTCATTTCCCCTCCACGCACCACTGGCATGTCTACACATCATGGAGGGAGTCATGATTCCACCCTCCAAAGACCTAATAGAATATTCTACTGTGGACGAGAGAGATACTCCCAGTGCCTCAATGGAGAGTTTCAAAACGCCCCGGCTCTGCAACGCACCGCTGCTTTGTAGCCTGGTGCCCTTCTTTGCAACAATGAAGTCTTCCTTGGCTTTTTAAAACATGCGCGTGGAGTTGTGGGAGGAGCAATTTAAAGCTCTAATTATAAAGGTCTTCACAACTATAGAGGGCATGGGGTATTACCAATTCACCGACAAACGGCATTAAAAAAAAAGAAGGATCAGCCCGGCCAGTGTGGTTCAGTGGTTGAGCATTGACCCATGCACCAAGAGGTTGCCAGTTCGATTCCCGGTCAGGGCGCATGCCCAGGTTGTGGGCACGATCCCCAGTGGGGGGCATGCAGGAGGCGGCCAATCGATGTTCTCTCTCATCGATGTTTCTATCTCTCTCTCTAAAATCAATAAAGAAAAAAAGGATCAGAATAATCTTGTTTTAACCAGGAAAAAAAACTCTCGGAGGGTAGGGGTGTCCTGAGGATTGCTGAGAATTTCTTTTCAACTGATATGCTATTTTAAAATTTACTTTTTAAGAGCGGTTTCATGGGATAATGAAATAAAATGGAAAATTTAAATATAGAAATGATTTTTTAAAAATAGTAAGCATGCCAAAACTAAGTAAATAAAGGACGCCGAGCCTTGGCAGCAGTAGAACGTCGGCCTGTGGACCAGAGAGTCCCGGGTTCGGTTCCCATTAAGGGCATGTACCTCGGTTGCGGTTCGTCCCCGGCCCCGGTTGGGGTCGTTGTGGGTGGCAACCAGTCGATGTGTCCCTCTCACGTAGATGTTTCTCTCTCTCTCCCTTTCTCTCCCTCCCACTCTATCTGAAGGTAAAGAGAAAAATATCCTTGGGTGAGGATTAAAAAAAAAAAAAAAAAGTAAGCAAGGCCTTTGCTATTCTGAGACCTTCTGACAAATCTATAGCCCAGTAGCACATCTGTGTTCCAGAAAACAGGAATCTGGTTCCTCTGATGCATTGTCCACAGTTTTACATAGATTTTGTAGTAATTCAACGGATTGTGGAGCTTTTAAAATGAATGCTGATGAAGAGCTAAAAGCTCTTTAAAGCTGTCCAATTCGGCTTCTTACTTTTACATCGGAGCCTGTCAAACGCATTTAGCAATACCGGCATCCCTCCCGGCTTTATGGCTCTCCCCCGCATAAAGGGCCCGGCTCTTAGCCATGAGATCTAAGACCCTCCACAGTCCAGCCCCAGGCCTGACCCCAACAGCCCCAGCCGACTCCTTCATCTCTGAACTACGTCTCAAAGCTCCTTCAAGTTCAAATGGACTAACCTTCCACTCTGCCTGTTAAAACCAATGAATTCACCTTCAACTTCTGACTCCGCAACAAAACCTGCCCACGTCACTCCAATCCAAGCTGAGACCCTCTGCTATCCTCACGGCACCCAATGAACCCTGTCACTGCGGAGCTTCAGCTGTGACTCCTTAGGTTTAAAAATGGGAGACTAAAAGCATTTCTGACCACCTCCCCACCCCTCTCTTTTTTTGTCAATCCTCACCCGAGGATATTTTCCCATTGATTTTTTTTTTAAGAGAGAGTGGAAGGGAGGGAGGAAGAGAGAAACAATGATGTAAGAGAGACACAGGACTGGAGCCAGGGATTGAACCTGCAACCCAGGTACACGCCCTTGACCAGAAATCAAACCCATGACTCTTCGGTCCTCGGGCTGAGGCTCTAACCCAGCAGTTCTCAACCTGTGGGTCGCGACCCCTTTGGGGGTCAAACGACCCTTTCACAGGGGTCGCCTAAGACCATCGGAAAACACATATTTCCGATGGTCTTAGGAACCGAGACCCCGCTCCTCTATCTGTCTCCAGGCGGGTCGCCCACATGCAGATACGCCCACACACACCATGAGGAGCTGTATTACAGGGTCGCGCATTAGGAAGGTTGAGAACCACTGCAACCACTGAGCCAAACCAGCCAGGGCAGGAGCTGTAGTTTCATACGTATCCTACTTGGTGGGTCAGGAAAACGAAGAACCTTCCAAAACGTAGAACGAAAAGACAACAAGAGGGAGAGCTGTGCCCAGCCTGTGTGGCTCAGTGGTTGAGCGTCGACCCCTGCACCAAGAGGTCGCCAGTTCGATTCCCGGTCGTGGCACATGCCTGGGTTGTGGGCCAAATCCTCAGTGGAGGGCATGCAAGAGGCGGCCAGGCGATGTTCTCTCTCATCAATGTCTCTGTCTCTCCCTCTTCCTTCCTCTCTCTCTAAAACCAATAAAGAAAAAAAAAATTAAAAAAAAAAAAAGAGGGAGAGACAGAGTAAGAATATTCAAGGATCAATTCAGGGGGCCCAAGATCTGCTAACTGAAGTTGCAGAAGTTAAGAAAACAGCAGGACCCTAACCAGGTTGCTCAGCTGGCTGGCGCATCATCCCGTACACTGACGGTTCGATTCCCAGCCAGGGCACATACCTAGGTTGTGGGTTTGATCCCTGGTGGAGTGCATACGACAGGCAACCAATCTATGTTTCTCTCTCACATCCATGATTCTCTCTCTCTCTAAAATCAATAAAAACGTATCTCTGGGCGAGGATTAAGAGAAAGAAAACAGCAGGAACAAAACCACTGAAGGAACAATGCAAGGAGACCGGCCTGAGCAAAATGCATCGGTTCCAAGGGCACATCTCGAGGAATGAAAACCACCACAACCAGGCACACGGCGTGAAATTCGGGAGTACCAGATAGAAAGAGAAACCCTGAAAGCTTCAGAGGGGGGAAAACAATCACACACAAAAGACAGAGATTAAAAAAGAAACACAACAGCTTTCTCTTTGGTAGTGCTGGTCGGCTAGAGGCAGCAGAAGGATGCCTCCCAAACTCTCCGTGACAGTGACTTTCAGTCCGGAACCCTGTAATGCCATCTTCACAGCAGTCTAGACACTGAGTCCCAGGGCTGTGTGTCTGTCCTCACAGCCCCACACTGCTTAGCGCGCCCCTTTTATTCTTTTCTGGAGTACTGAGAAGCTATCATTTCACCTCCGTATTCATTGGTCCTAAGAATGATTTCACGTGCTGAGGAATCTTTCTGGATATTATCAGCGATTTCTCCTGGTTTCAAGTCACCCGTTAACGAGATGATCTTACAAGAAAAGACTCCTGTGGCGTCTGACGTGCAGTCTTAGCTCGGGTCCCCGGGAGGCAGAGCCTGGCTGCACAGTTTGCTGGGAATGTGATCCCAGGAGTGAGCCTGGAGGATGGAAGGGCCAAAACAGGCCGGCAGGTGAGCCAGGATGTGGGCGGGGAACTGAGCTGCCACAGTTGCGGGCGGACTGACATTCATTCCCCTCGGATCTTCTCAGGACTGTCCACCTTGAGGGTGCAAGGGACTGTTTATCCACCAGCTTCTGTCCGCCACTGGTTAAGGAAGCCGGAGGTGCCCGTGCTGGGCTGAGGAACAGGTGATGTGAAACGGCCCGCGAGAGGCTTCCGATACAACCAGAAACCTCGACCCAGGCGGACGGAGATTGAATCAACACGCTCTTCAGGGCCAGATGAGCCGTTAATTCACTCCCTGAGCTGCAAACGTCGCCTCTCATCCATCAGGACATCACGCAGCCTCCGCCAACTGTCTAGCTGAAACCCAGACACGCCTGTCACGGCATCCAAGGCGCACCTTCTGTGACTTTCATTTTCGCTCACTCCATCATAGGTTCCTGAAGATGACCACTTCTTCTATTTTTTGTTAATAATTCATTCAGCCCTGGCCGGTTTGGCTCAGCGGTTGGAGTGTTGGCCCGCGGACCAGAGAGGCCCGGGTTCGGTTCTCGCTAAGGGCACGTACCTCGGTTGCAGTCCCCGGACCCGTTTGGGGTCGTGTGGGTGGCAACCACTCCATGTGTCTCTCTCACATCAATGTTTCTCTCTCTCTCTTTCCCCCTCTCTCCCTCCCGTTCTATCTGAAGATAAGTGCAAAAATGTCCTCAGGTGAGGATAGAAAAAAAGTAATTGATTCAAACATCTTACCTGGGACTGACGCCACCTTCCCCACCTGCTGCCTCGGGCACCAACCCATTCTCCACAATTCCTCCAGCATCATTAGAGCTTTGCAATCTACCCTCATTACATCAGGACGGGACTCATCTGAGCCTGATGTAATGCAGACAGGCGCCCTCCTGCCACCTCTGCGCCTAACTTGGGCTTTCATTTCCTCTAATCACCATTTATTGCACTTTTTCCACTTTGAAGACCATTTTCCTTGAGAAGGAGCTGAAGAGGTTCACTTCCTCCTCGTTGGCACCTGAGGCAAGAACCTGGCGCAACAGGCCCGCCCTGCTTTTCCTTCCCAGCTTTTAAAACAAGCGAGCCCCGCCCCCACCCACTACACTGTGGCTCTCACCCAGGCCCGGCTGCGATCCCTTCTCTGAACTCACTTTTGACTCTCTGCTCTTCATTCTATGTTTTTTACATGTTCTTCTAAACACGTGTGCTCACTTGGATACTTGCCTGTTTTTTCTTTCACTGGCAGAATTAACAATCATATCGATGGAAACAACTTGAGTAACAAAATAAAGTAGTAATGGAATGTAACCTAATGGAATACATCTCTACTGCTATAAACGATCGAATAAATAAACGGAGGGAGGAGACAAACGTCCCTTGCAGAAAAATTCCAACTCACTCATGCAGACATTCTGCCCTGAAGGAGGGGATGCCCTACACCTTACACCCCCAGTGACTGTGACTGTGGGTAACTGTCCACTTGATCACATAGGGGACGAACTAACACCGGATGCGCTGTCTCAGGGACCGGCTGCTGCCGCCAGGACACACTGTCTCTCTCCATGCCCCAAGCAGTCTGCGTGGACCTGGCATGGCACAGGTCACCAATGCGCCCTGGGCTCCGCCACCCTTGTGCTCTCTGCCTTCACGGCATCTGAGAGATGCTGGCTCTTGTCGGTGACACTGCTCCCTGGATCTAATGAGCAGGAAGAAGCAACAGCTTAGATGCCTCATGAGACACCTGCCAAGCGGAGGGGGAGGCTTTGGGGCGGGGGGAGGCAATGGCCAGAGCACTGGACACCCCTCCAAGGGAAGTCCGAGTGGCTGTTCTGCACACGCGCTGCCGGCCACACAGCAGTTGGTCTTTTGGAAGCAACGTGTGCCGATCTGAGCAGCTTCTCCGACACATCGACTGAGTGACGCAGCAAAGCTGTGCAGAGGGACCAGAGCAAGAGAATTCTCTGCGGCGGGTGCAGGCTCCTGGACCACACGGCCTGGGATCAGCAACGTCACGGCCAGGGGGGCGTGCAAAGCCCCGTCACGCACCGACAGGAGATTCAGAGGGCAGATGACTAGGGTTTTGGGGGGAAAAATGGCAAAAAAAAAACCCACCAAAAAAAAAAAAAAACCATGCCTTTTTCTTCAGATTCTTTTGCTTCTGAGAAATGGTTCCTGGCTTTCCACTGGGCCCTGGTAGGGACCGAACTACTAACGAGGAGATGTCAAGTGCCCATGCAGCCTGAGCGTCCTCGTAAATGGGGTGTTACCTGACCCATCAGCCAAATGCTGGGGGTGCACCACAGCTGGCCATTGGGGTCAGGTGCCCATGATGTAAGGGACGGAGCTGGCACAGGCCCGGAGCGTAAGGATGCTGCCCAAGCAATGCCTCCCGCTCCTGCTGCTGGCACCAGCTGCGTCACCTCCTGCCCCCGTCCACACCCACGGCCCGGGTGGGAGTTCGTTCCTGTGAACCACTGCCCAACAAGGAAAAACCGGGCATACTTTACAGCCGTTCCTCGCCACAGGCTGGCCCCGCATTTTTCATGTATTACTCACTCCGGCTAAATTCTAAATTCAGAAGGAAGTCAATTTCCTGGCAAGGGAAACGGGGAGAGAGAGCAGACGCAGGTCGGGGCGGCTGTCCCTTTTCTGGCGGTGGGAAACCAGCGGTCAGGATGCCGGGTTCTTGAAAAAGCGAGGCTAGGGTGAGACAGGTTGACCCAGCAGTTCTTGTTGGGAGTTCAGACCTCCTAGTTCTTTTACGACTGGTATCTGCAGTAACGGCGGTAGAGGCTGCACCTGGTAACATTACTGTCACTTTCCTACGGTTACATTGTATCTGGAGGGTTCCCGCTCCCCTGTGTCAAAGAATCAGAGACTCTTCAGATTTTAGAGGGACCTTGAAGGTTAGTTACCTGGTCCAAAGTGAACTTAAGCAAAGTTTTTTTTTCTTCTTCTTTCCCTTTAATGATTTTAGAGAGAGAGGAAGGGAGAAGGAGAGAGAGAAACATCAATGAGAAAGAACATCGACTGGCTGCCTCCTGCATGCCCCCCACTGGGGATCAGCCCACAACCTGGGCATGTGCTCTGACCTCTTGGTGAATGGGTCGACGCTCAACCACTGAGCCACACTGGCTGGGCATGCAAAGTTTTAAGATATAAATAAGGTCCACTTACAAAAATCCATTGTATTTCTATATGCTAACAAAAACCAACCAGAAAATAAAATGGAACAAGAACAAGACTGTTTTTACATTCCTGAGAAGGGATGCAGGCCCAGTGGCCCCAAGAGCCCAGGTGTCCGGGGCCAGCTGCTGGGAGTGACACAGACCAGGCTGGGGGAGGGGCAGGCAGTGGTCCCAGGGCCCTGGGCAGAGCTTCCAGGGTCGAGGACACCTGACAACCACCCCCCTTTGCCTTGTGCTGAGTGATCAGTGCAACCACCCTCCACGGCCCTTTGTCTAAGATGCGACCCACAGGGCTTCTGCCCTTCTGAGCACCCCTGAGTTCCTTAGGGGTTCTCCTGGGAACGACCCTAACAAAGTGCAGATTCCCAGGAATTCCTGGCTCTGCCGCTGTGTATGGTAGAACAACTGGAGACAAGCCTGCTTGGCAAAGACTTACGTATAACAGAGACACTAACGCGTACATGTATGTGTGGATGGCATTTGCTATTACATCGAATGTATTAGGACTTTTTGTACACAATTATGAGTCATACTGGTGTAAAATGAGCTGCTTATAAGCCCAGTTTTAATACCAAAATAGTCAGATTCCAATTTTCTGCTAAAAGAGATCAATACAGTTCTCTCGGGAGATTATCCACCAGGGTCATATTTTTTCTTTTTAACCAGTATTATTTCAAATTAATTTATGAGATGATCTACTCAATAAGAAGAAAAAACCACCAGGGCCCACCGAGGGAGGGCGCAGTTCTGCGTTGATAGCTCAGGCGTTAACACAGCACACGGACTGCGGTCCAGACCCCATCCCTCACCTGTTCTGTGGGTGAAGTTCTTAAACTCCGGAATTTGCCATTTAGGCTTTGTGATTTAAGTTCTCTAACACCAGAACTTGTTTCCTTATCCGTAGAAAGAGGACAATGACGGCACGTTCCCCATAAGGCTGCCGCGAAGATGCCGAACTCAGAGAAGACCCTCAGCGCAGGGCTTGGCTCGTGGACGGGACCCCATATGTGTCCACTGTGGTATTTTCTGGACTGAAATGGCCCCATGAGGCAGCCATCCAAACACGACCCCAGCGACCCATGAGAACCTTGCACACTTACTTGTAACGTAGTATCAAAGACCACGAGCTTTGAACTGGTTGGAACGATGTCGTAACACTTGTGTGACCTCATGAATCGCATGTAGACGCCGCTTTCTGAGTCTTCTGCTAAGAAGGAAAGAAAAAGAAAAGGCAAATATCAGTGATAATAAAGAACTTCCTCGACTGGATGAAGAGTATGTATGAAAAACCTACTGCCGACGGACCTAATGGAAAATATGAAATGTTTCCCCCGTAAGAGCGAGGAGAAGACACGGATGTCCACGCTGGCTAATGCAACACCAGGCTGGAGGTCCTCGCTGGTGCAATAAGGCAGGAAAAAAATCGAAGCGTGCGGATTGAAAAGGAAAAAGCCAAACTGTCTTTACTTGCAGTCTGTATGATTTTTTTACACAGAAAATACCAAAGACTCTAAAAAACTTTTCAGATCTAAAAAACAAACAAACGAGTTTAGCAAGGTCACAGAAGGTAGAGTTAATAAACAAAAAGCATGTACTGTATTTCTATATATTAGCCGTGAGCAACTGGAAGTTAAATTGTTTTTTCACATGAAGGTACCATTTACATCAGGGATGGGGAACCTCTTTTTCTGCCAAGGGCCATTTGGATATTTTTTTATTTTTTTTCTTTATTGATTTTAGAGAGAGAAGAAGGGAGAGGGAGCGAGAGATAGAAACATCGATGAGAGAGAACATGGACTGGCCGCCTCCTGCATGCCTCCCACTGGGGACCGGGCCCACAACCTGGGCATGTGCCCTGATCAGGAATCGAACCGGCGACCTCTTGGTGCATGGGTCGACGCTCAACCACTGAGCCACACAAGCCGGGCCATTTTTGGATATTTATGACATCATTTGAGGGCCATACAAACTTATCAACTTAAAAATTAGCCTGCTATAGTCGGTCAGGCTGACTTGGTGAGGCGTGGGATGTCAGCTGGTATTGATTTAGTGGGCCATATACGGCCCGAGGGCTGCACGTTCCCCACCCCCGATTTACATAAATACCCCATGGAAATATGGGCCTACAGAAAAGCGCAATGAAAACACTAACCACGGGGAAAGCTGTACGTCTTATAATTTAAACCTCTGTGTGTCCATCGACAGATGACAAAAGGAACAGCAGTGCATTGTGGGGGTTCGCGGCATATTTATTAGTAAACAGGGTGGCACGGCCACCTGGCCCATGATACAGAAATCCAGGCATTACCCTTCACCCTCACTGATTTTTGTTTCTGGCTAATCCTCACCTGAGGATATTTTTTCCTTTAATTTTTAGACAAAGTGGAAGGAAGGGAGGGAGGGAGAGAGGAAGAGAGAGAGAGAGACATTGATTGGTTGCCTCCTGCACGACCCCGACCGGGGCCAGGGACTAACCTGCAACCCAGGTACGTGCCCTTGACCGAGAATTGAACCCTCGAACCTTTGGTCCTCAGGCCGACGCCCTAACCACTGAGCTGCATCAGCCAGGGCAAGCCTACTCTTAACTAGTTTTTAAATTACACACTGCCAGCCAAATCCATACCTCCTGAAGTTCAAAAGAATGAAATCAAGGGGGAAGCGAACTATAAGAAAACGTAATACTCCATCTCCCAGAAAGGAATCCTTACAAGATATTTTGTTCTTTAATTAAATCAAGCTTTTTCATAAAAGGAACACATATTATAGATAATATCACGGCACGAATATCTGAAAGAAAATCCTAAAATACTATGAAAAGAAATATTCAAACTTTAAATTTTTTAAACTCTAAGTTGAATGTCAAATAGTTTTTAAGGGTACCATCTTAATTCCTCTATTGATTTTTTAAAAATTTAAATGAACATTTTATTTGAAGTAACTTTAGATGTACAGAAAGGCTGTGACGATGAATCGGTTCCCGGGACACCCCACACCAAGTTCCCCCTTAAGTTAACGCCTGACGTTACTGTGGCACATTTGTCACAATTAATGAACCAACATCGACATGTTATTATTATTATGTTTTTATCCTCACCCGAGGACATTTTTGCATTCACCTTCAGACAGAGCGGGAGGGAGAGAGGAAGAGAGAGAGAGAGAGAGAAACATCGATGTGAGAGAGACACATCAAGTGGCTGCCACCCACACGACCCCAACCAGGGCCGGGGATGAACTGCAACCAAGGTTCGTGCCCTTAGTGGGAACCGAACCCGGGACTCTCCGGTCCGCGTGCCGACACTCTAACCACTGAGCCAAACCGGCCAGGGCTCAATATGTTATTATTAAAGTTCACACTTTATTGGGTTTCCTTCATTTCCCTAATGTCCCTTTTCTGATTCAGGATCCCAAACAGGAGGGCACAGTCAGTCATCACGCTCCTCGGGCTCCCCACAATGGTCACTTCGGTCAGACCTTGTTTCTGCTGACGCTGACATTGGCCTGGCAGTCTGCAGAATGGCTCTCCACTCGGACTCGTCCGATGTTCTTCTCATGATGGCAGCCTTGGGGCTGTGTCCTGGGAGGAAGGCCGCAGGTAAAACGCCACCTCGTCCCGCCACATCAAGGGTACCTGCTGTCAACGAGACTGATCACCTGGCTCACCTGGCCCAGGTGGGAGCTGTCAGGCTTCTCCACTGCACTCCTTCCCTCCTTCCACACTGCGTGCGGCCCACACTCAAAGGGTCCGGAGTTACGCTCCACCTTATGCTCTGTCGAGGTTAGAGCAGCTACAGAAGGTACTTAGAATTCTTCTGTACAGGAGAGCTGTCTGTCTGTCTGTCCCCGTGCGGACTCATGACGTTTATTTCACACTGAGCTACAATCCAATCCTGTCAGGATGGGTCAGAGCCCGTGCTCAAGCCAGCAGGGCGTCCCCCCGCGGATGGATCCGGGTGCAAATGTGGCGACATTCCACGCTCTTCCGAGTCCGCCCTGACTCTGACTTCTCCCCGCATCCTGCCCGGACCCCCCTGCCCACACCTGTAGCCTCCACATCGGCGGGGCCCTGCCGCGAGCTGGGCCTGGGGCGTCCTCTGCGTGTGTGTCCTCAGACGGGGCGGGGGGCGTGGGGCTCCCTGGGTTCCGTCCTGAGCACCCACCAGCACCCCGACAGGGACAGTGGCTTTCCTTCATCGCTGACATGACATTGTACGGCACATTTCTTACAACTAATGAACCGATGAAACAACAACGAACAAATTATTAACAGAAAGCCATTCGTTACTCAGCTTTCCTTAGTTTTCCTCTCTCCAGAACGGCACATGGCGCTCGGCCACGTCTGCAGAACATCTTCACGGCCGGGGTGGTCTCTCAGACCCTCCTCGTTGTGGTGGCCGGGGTCGTTCTGAAGAGGGCTGGGCAGGTATCTCGGGGGACGTCCCTCGACTGGGGTGTCTGAAGTTTTTCTCATAATTAGAATGGGGTCCTGGGGTCTGAGAAGCATATACAATACTTTTTTAAAATGTAAGAAGCTGACCCAACAGAGCAAAATGTTAAATATGTGAAACAAATTACAACAACACTTATTTTGGGTCGCAGCCCGCACAGACTGTTCCTGATGTGATAAAACACCGATAACAGAGGGCTAGCATGTAAGCGAGCAGCAGAAAGTGGAAAGTCCTAACATGTCATTGCTTCTCCACACGAGTACGAACTTTCTGGCTTTCGGTGGCTCCTCCGCCATTTCCATTCCGGTGAAGCCTCAGACTGCCCTTGAAGGGAAGCATGCACTGAAACAGAGACAACCGGAGTGCTCTGGAGTTAAACCAAAAAGGAAGAAAAACAACAAAACCATTCAACAATCACAGGTTGTTTGGAATGCATTACTGAAATTCCTGAGAAGGCATGAAGTTCAAACTCATTATTCCACAGGTAACCGGGGTTAAGATATTATCACGGTGTTCCTTTCTTTTGTTATTTTATATCTCATTGGACAGAAACATAATTACTGAGTATCCTATTGGCACTGGAGTTACTGGTCTACCAGAGGAGGCTGTTTGTGGAAAGATGTGACATCTCACTACCCTTCCCCTCATACTCTAATCCAACATCACTGTTCAAGGGAGTTGCTCAAGAATGCCACTGGGAAGCAGAAACTATATGGTCAAGTGTTGCATTTGCGAAGCTTAACAGAACAATCGGAAAAGTCCACATTCAAGTGTCAATGCAAACGAGTATACACGCTAAGTGGGAACGCGTGGAAGCAAGCATTTCTCTTTCTCAAAGACCTGACCCCATACCACCCTTGGCCCCATAACTCCTGACACGTCCTCACGACGACACGAAGCCCCCCACATCATTCCAGGTTTCTAGCAATCGAACCCCCACCCCCCACGTTCCCTAGGAGCCTCACACCCGAGGACCCCGCGGATACCTCCTTGGGAATGTGCTCCTTGTTCCTGGGTCTGCTTGGTGCATGCTGTTCCCTCCTCTGAAACTGCGCCTTCCTGTCCCACCTGCCTTTCTGTGGTGGGCCGAACAGTGGGCCCCCAAAAGGTATCTCGTCCTGGCACGTCAGAAGGAGAGCTTGTTTGGAATAAAGCTCTTCTCTGGTGTAATTAAAGTAAGGACCTTGAGATGAGATCATCCTGGTTCAGGGTGGGCCCTAAACCCAATGACCGAAGAGACAGAAACAGGGGAGACGACCAGATGAAGATGGAGGCAGATGTCAGAGTGACGCAGCCACAAGCCAAGGACACCAGGAACACGGGCAACCACAAAAGCAGGGAGAGAGGCCTGGGGGAGAGTCTCCCCTGGAGCCCCCAGAAGGAACCAGCCCTGCTGACACCTGGATTTCAGACTTCTGGCCTCCAGACTGTAAGAGAACAAAGCTCTGTCATCCTAAGCCACCAAGTTAGTGGTCTTGTAAACGGTGGCCTCAGGAAACCAAGAGAGATCCCAAGTTCGGTTCAAAGGCCCACAACACCTTCCCGAGGACCCTCAGGTCAGAGGGAATCGCCCCCGTTTTGACATTCCCATTAGGGCTCTGTGACTCACTTTCGGAGTTGCACGCCTTGCACTAAAGTTAGGAGTCTGTACTTCCTTTGGACCGTAGCTTTCTGAGGCAGAGGACAGGCACCGGCAACTCCCCCGGGCGTTAGGACAAGCCCCAGGCCTGCTAAATTGTGTGTCACTGGCAGACATACAGTACAATGCAGAAGACCAAGGACGAGACCGAGATTACCATATTCTATTTCTAATCTCAGGGAGAAAAACAACATACATGAATTTAAAAGAATACTGGTGATTCTAGGTTTAATGATCAGTAAAGAAACTTGATTTATAGACCTTGACAAGATTGAAGGATCGGAAAGAGGTGTTTTTAGTCACAGAAATGATGCACCTATGGAAGTGTCCCATGTAATTTTTTTTTTTTTTTAAAGCAAAACAGCATTGATCTAAAGCTTCAAAAGCATTTGCAGGTGTATTTTATATTGAAGCTACTTTCGACTTCTATTGGAAAAAAAAAGTAATTGAGTTGAATAAAACTGCTGAAGATCTTAAAATGTTCACAGTATTGCAAACATAGTTGAAAAACCTGAAAATACAGCAAAACAACTTCATTCATTCACATTTCAGAGATAAACGCTACAGTCACAAACGGCTTTTTCTCAAAGCTATTTATGCAGAATTTTAATTTAGAATTTGCACCAAAAAAAAAAAAGTATCCAAAGACGGTGTGATTCTTTGGCATTTCCAGCCTCCACAGTACGCAGACGAACAGACCAGACTGTCATCGACCATTTGTTCGTCTGAGAAAGAGGAGACCAAGGGAGGGCACAGAGAGGACGAGAACAGGGAGGTGGCAGGTGTGGCCCCGAGTGTGGGCTTCGAGTACCCCCCAGGATGCAGATGGGGACGCAACTCCCCCAAGGAGGTGACAGAAAACAACAGAGGCTGGTTTCAATGAACTTGATTCTGTAATGTTGTCACCAAACCTTGAGCAGCTCAGAGAGTTAATTCTGCTCACTCTGGGCCAAACGCCCCAGTGAACCACGCAGACCCCAGAGCCCACAAGTCAAAGAACATAACTGTGCCTCTGAGGACAGAACAGGAACTGCACACTTGGACCGGCCCGTCGCTGTCAGGCCGCCGTCCCTAAACCAACCAGAAGCGCCAGCTGGCCACAGGGTTTCATTGTAAAATGAAAAATGTTCAAGATGATCAATATGCTGGTTATTTAAAAATGTATCTTTTATACTTTGTTGCCACATTTAGAAACACAAGTTTACTGTAGACATATAGTATCTTTTCTTTTTAGAAAACCACTTCAAATAGTTGAGCAAGAAATAGGCAGAGAAGGGAAACAGGGAAGTTAAAAAGTATACGGACAAGATTAAACGCAGGTCAATTTTCCTAAAGTGCTTAGAAACAGGAATATGAACACAGTCAAAGCTTAAATGTAATTTTAAAAGACTTACAAGGTAGCAGAATAAATAAGTGCATTGGATTTTTTCCCCCTTTCCATGATTTTTGCATTTGGATTCGTGTATGTTGGTGGCCAAGGGTCGACTGAAGAGGGAAACGCATATACTTCTCTGGATCGGGGCAGAAGAGTTACGAGGAAGAAGGAAAAGTGTAGGTAAGTAAAGGCACACAGGTTCCCCAATTAGGTACTTCAAGGAGCTGCAATCAACGCCTCAGGAATGTCCCAGACAGAGAGCAGTGACCCTGAAATTATATGTGACTCCCATCAGAGTTCCAGAATGCCTTCGTGTGGAATTCTAGGAATCAAATGACGAAGCTTCCATCGCAGCCCATGTTTCCTCTTTTTCAGGAAACAGACCCTGAAACAACAGTGAGGACGACAAGGTCAGCTGGCAGGTTCGTGCTCCGAACATCAGACAGGTCAGGAGAGTAAGGACCACCTTGACGAGGACAATGCCAGGAATCACACTGCCCCCGCCGCTTAGGTCAAACACGCTTCCAGCAACAAGAAAGTGTCTCCCTCTCTCTAGTTTAGGAGGGATTTTGTTAAAGGAGCTATGTTGAATTTCATCAGCTGTCAATCCAATATCTGAGATGCCCAGAGGTCTCTCTCCTTTAATCTGCTGACATTCCCTCCTTGGCGGATTTCTTAATACACTGCAGTCTTCTCGCATTTCTAGGACAAACCCTGCTTGCTCTCAACTCGGTGCATGACTCACTGTGCTGATGTTTATGTAGGAGTTCGGCCCATATTTCAAATGCCAGGCTAATCATTTGTTTTCTTCTCTGTGTGTTGTCATCTGGTTTTGATGTCAGGATCAAGCTCGCCTCACAGAACGAGCTGGGAAGCTGCCATCCTTTCCTGTGCCCTAAAACAATTCCAACAACGAAGGCATGAACTGGTCCTGGCAGGGTTTACAGAACCCACCCAGCGACAGCCTGAATATCAGGCCTCTTTTGCACAGGCAGAGAAAGGGTGAGGACTTCTATTTTTTTATTATTATTATTATTTTAAATTCTCATCTGAGAATACGTTTTTATTGATTTTAGAGAAAGAGGAAAAGAGAGAGAGAGAGAGAGAGAGAGAGAGAGACACATCAATGTGAGAGAGAAACACTGATTGGTTGCCTCCCGTACACCAGGAATTGAATCTGCAACCTGGGCATACGTCCTGACCGACAATCAAAACCACAACCTTTGGGTGTACAGGATGGCGCTCTAACCAACTGAGCCACATTGGCCAGGGATGGTGAGGACTTTTTGTTTTTCCTTTATTGATTTTAGAGAGAGAGGAAGGGAGGAGAGAGAGATGAAAACATTGATAAGAGAGAACACTGACTGGCCGCCTCCTGCATGCCCCCCACTGGGGATCGGGCCCACAACCTGGGCACGTGCCCTGACCGGGAATCGAACTGGTGACCTCTTGGTGCATGGGTCGGCGCTCACCACTGAGCCACACCAGCCGGGCACTCTTTCATTTCTTTTATGGTGACTGATGAAGGGGATAATCAACCAGGAAAAAAACACAAATTTTTAAGATCGATTCAAAAGTGACTGAAAGATTTTAAAATTTATTGGTATAGTTTGATATATACAGGTTTCTTCCAATGTTATTTTCTAAATCTCTGCATTCGTGATTAAGAAGCCCCTCTTATTTCTAATGCTTTGCATTCTCACTCTTTTTTATTTTTCTTGAACAGACTTGGCAAAGGTTTATCCTCTTCACTGCTCTTTTCCAAGAAGCAAGCCTTTTGCTTTTGTTGAGTGAGACCACGTTCTGTATTTGATGTCACTGACTGCTGTCAGTTCAGCAGGACTTTAGGAAGTGAGAGGGATGAACGAACACACTCAGGAAAGCACCCCGAATCACACGGGTGGTGGCCCAACACAGTCAGTTTCCAGGGGATGCCACCCGGGCTCCCACCGCGCCCTGCGGTTTCCGATTCCGACAGGACGGATTCTCACTCGCTCAGGCTGACGCATCACCGTTGACCAGAGCCCAGACACAGGTCCACAAACACCTGCACATCTCTGGGGCTCAGCGACATGATAAATGCTTCTGCTGTGGGCTCCTGGCTACCCGAAATGCAGCACGTCGCGGTGCTTATTGTATGGGTAAGCCCTGTTAAGAATTACGATTTCAGCCCTGGCCAGTTTGGCTCAGCAGTTAGAGCATCGGCCTGCGGACCAATAGTCGCGGGTTCGATTCCGGTCAAGGGCACGTACCTCGGTTTCAGCTCAGTCCCTGGCCCTGCTCGGGGTCGTGTGGGAGGCAGCCAGTCGATGTGTCTTTCTCACATTGATGTTTCTCTCTCTCTCTCTCCCCCTCCGTCTGAAGATAAAACTATCCTCAGGTGAGGACAGGTGAGGATTAAAAAAAAAAAAAGAAAAGCGAAGATAAATAGAAAAATATCCTCAAGTGAGGATTAAAAGAATAAAAATAATAAAAAAAATTACGATTTCAAATCGAAATATGATGAAACAATTGCAGAGTAAGGCGCTGACCACAGGCGCGCCCGTCGGAAGGCCGCAGGCCTCGCGTGCTTGCAAGCTTTCTCCGACAGGGGTCCGGGCGGCCAGGTTCCCAGCGGAGCGAGTGTGGGAGGGAAGCGGGCAGATCTAGACCAGACCCGGATCACAACTGCCATCACCTTCAGCGTGACCCTGAACAAGGTCACAGATCCCTTTTAGTCTGAATGTCATCCTCTGTAAAGTGGGGATCGCACCATCTTTCTTGCAGAGTGACTCTGAGGAACGGGGACTGATCAGCAGCCGGTCACAAACGCTGCCGACTGGACAGGGCGTATGAGATGCACGTGGGGAAGTCCGGCCGTAGAGACACCCCTGGGTGGACGGCTGCTGCTGGACGACGCACTAACGGTGACACTGATTTTCAGTTTTTGCTTAGCTGCCTTTTTGGTCCTTTCTGGAGTCCTCATGGCGGTTACACTTGCGGAGACGACTCCAGGGCAGGTACTGCCGTGGTCAAGCTCCTGTGATTCGGCCCACACAGAAGCCTAACCAGCCGGGTACTATTATCATTTCCTGCTTCCACAGGAAGAACGGGAAGCTTGAGATAACTTGCCTGAGGTCTCACAGCTTTTCGGTAGAAGAAACGGGACTCCGACCTGAGTCTGACTCATGCCCTTAATAACGACGGCTCTAATGATATACGCAGCCTAAAGGGGGGCACACCCCAGAGCTGGAGAAGTCATGGCGAAAGTGAGAGCCAAACGGAGGGTATAAACCAACACCCGAGGGTGTGGGTGTGGATGTCCCTGATGAGGTCTAAAGGAATGAGTAAACAGTCAGGGAAACGTGGTCCGTGATCTATAAGATAACTGTGCACTGGGAGCGCCCTTCTGCTGCTTACAGATGACCTCAGCCTACCTGCAAACGTGTGAATCACCACCTTCAGAAACCTCAATGACATCAGTTCAGGTCCACAGGAAATAGCTCAGATCGAGACAGAGACAGCAAATTAAACAGATTAAAGGAGCGATTAAAATGCAACACAAAGGTTCCCAAATTAGTTTCCTCCCCAAAGGGCTCTCGATGTGTTATCGGAGGTGTGCTACACTATTCCCCTAAAGTCAGCAGGACTGCAACCACAAAAGGGAGGCCGAAGACTTCCCCAGACCCCCGAATATGCAGGCAAGTCGTCACACTTCCGTCCACTGCTCCTGCCTGTCAGGTGTAATGCAGGTACTCGGACTTCCCATTCAGGTGGGAGACACCCGTCACCTTCCCCTCTGTTCCTCCACCTGACGCGGCCCTGTGGTTAGCACACATTAACTCGGCGAACGAATGCCCTCTCGTGGCCTCAGACAGAAAGGCCCTAATTCTTCCTAAGAAGTAATCGAACCCCTTGAAGTGCACAAAGTGGCCGAGGAAGAGTTAAAGCTCATATATACACACACATGCTCCAAATATTTACTAAACGCCGAGTCTCGTTCATCACAGTTATCTTCGAGACGGGTAAATAATTACGTTTTCAGTCCCCGGCCTCCCAAGCTTACACTTCAGCGGCAAAGCAGTGTGGGTACATGCATTTCTCCTTCGCAGCCCAGCTCCATCGTGAGGGATCCCGAGACCACACGTGACATCCTGTCTGGGGTGCTGGAAAGGCTTCCCCAAGCAAGTGACACCGGCTGAGATCTGGTGGCCAAGAGGACAGGGAAGAACACTCCAGGGAGAGGGAACAGCCTACGTGAGGTGCAGAGGAACCTGGCAGTGAGAGGAACCTGAAGGCAAGGAGAGCTGGAGGGAAATGCAAGGTGGAGACAGGTGCCCGATGAGGCGGGGGTGGGGGGCAGGGACATCAGGGCAGGGACATCACTGAAGGCTTTAAAGTATGGATGTAAAGGGATTAGGTAGATGTTTTTAGAAAACATCTCTAAGCCCTGGCCAGTGCAGTTCAGTTGCTTGAGTGTTGTCCTGTGCACCCAAGGGGCACGGTTCGATTCCTGGTCAGGGCACATACGTAGGTGGCGGGTTTGATCCCAGGTCACGGCAGTGTACAGGAGGCAGCCGATGGATGTTTCTCTCTCACATCAGTGTTTCTCTCTCTCTCTCTCTCTCTCTCTCTCTCTCTCTCTCTCTCTCTCTTTCTCTCTCTCTCTCTCTCTCTCTCTGTCTGAAACAAAAATCTCCAAGTGCAGCATGAAAAATTGGTTGGAGAGGCCAGAGCGGATGCTGGGAGAGACCTGGCTTCTTAACGGATCAAGAGAAGATGATGACGGCCTGGAGCGAGGGCAGAAGAGCGGGAGCGCAATATTTAGGAAGCAAAACTGAGAGGATGTGATTACTCGGACGTGGGACAGTGAGAGAGCCACAGTGAAACATGGGCCTTGTTAACAACAAACAAACTCGGTGGACATGGTTTCACTCACTGAGCCGGGCTGGCTTGGAAAAAGAGGAGCGGGGAGGGGCAGGAGCCTAGAGCAGACGGGCTGTGAAGTGTGTCAGGCAGAGATACCGAGCAGGTAACCGAAGACTCGGGTGCGGTCTGGCTGGAGATATCTATCTGGGATCATCAGTTATTAAAGCATCATGGTAACTAAATCCATGGGATGAAAACATTGGGCCACAGCTGTCATGGTAACCAGAGCCAGGGAAGGACAGAAGATTGTCCAGGATGAGAAGGGGCCTAGGACAGGGCCACGAGGAAGTCCGATGTCTGACGCTCAAGAAAGAGGAGCAACTGCGTGGTGTGTAAAGGACCCCACTAAGCCTGTTACCAACCAAAAAAAAAGAAAGACTCATCAGGAAACACATGCTGTGTGGGAGAAGGGGGCCGTGCTCTGTGGACTGGCACGCAGAGGACTGGTGAGAGTCCACTGCCGTCTGCAAAGAGGAGAGGTGGGTCAGCACCTCCGCGGGCTCGGTGGATCGGTGAAAAGGGGCTGAAGAATGATGAGAAGATAGAAGGATGGTTTCCGAGTAAAACATCATTTCCTATCGGTCATGCAGACGGGCTCAGAGCGCGGGCTGTCAAAGTCTGTGCTTGAAACCTGGTCCCCCCCACCTTCCCTGAAGTCGTTCTTATTTATTTTTTAATACTTTTTTCTTTATTGATTTTAAAGAGAGAGGAAGTGACAGGGAGGGAGAGAGAGACAGAAACATCAATGAGAGAGAACATCGACTGGCTGCCTCCCGCATGCCCCCCACTGGGGATCAGGCCCACAACCTGGGCATGTGCCCTGACCGGGAATTGAACCTGTGATCTCTTAGGGCATGAGTCGACACTCAACCACTGAGCCACACCAGCTGGGCGTGAAGTCATTTATTTAACCTCTTACTTTCTTGATGTCTTCCTCTATACAATGGGGGACGCTAAAAACGTGCCCCTTAAGGGTGTTCTGAGGATTCGGTGAGACGCGTGTGCAGGACTCGGAACAGGGCCTCTGCACTGAGCACGTGCCAGCTTATCACTGGGACCACAGAAAAGGACACAGAAATCCTCCATTTTCCCCAAGTAAACACCAAATGCTTTGTAGTATCAACAGTTTTCCGACTTTAAAATTCAGGGAAAATGTAAAGTCGCAGGGACCCTGGTATAACAACTTCTCAGGGTTTGCCGCCCGCGCAGAGTTGTAGGAGGGGACCACCCCCGGCCTGGGGACAGTTGTCTGAACCATCGGTCTGGACTCGGTCAGTTGACAGGTGGGGGCAGAGCGGAGTGCCCACCAAGGAGCAGACGGAGTCAGTCTTGAGAGGGAAGGTGGGTGGGGACCCCTCATCGTAGAGATGAACGGGGTGGGTCTTAGCGCCTGACAACGGCCCATTACTTGGGAAGCTCGGGGACAAGTCCCACTTTCGGAAATCCAAGTCCTCCTGTGCACTCTGCTTTGTCTAACAGAGGATCTTTCCACTTCGGGTAACAAACCCCCCTGAGTCTACAAGACAACCGTTCTCTCATCGAATGTAAGATACCGTCAACGGGAAGCTGTCCTGACCTCAGAGACGGTAAAATGTGTGCCTAAACGGATTAAACATGGTGAGCTTTTACTATGGGGCCAGCTCGAGAAGAAAACGTTTCATTACAATATAAGTATTTCATAAAACTGCAACTACTTTCATAACCTGGAAGCAATGCGTCTCTCGGGTACGGAGACTGTGCAAACTCCGAAGGCAGGGCAGTTTGGATGGCGTTCTGATACTGTGTCACACGACGGGGGAGCCGCCCAGCTGCTCTGCCACCACAAACCTCACACCTGTCTCTGCCACCAGAGGTCAGTACCTGTCATACTATCCTCAACAAGCATCCAAGTGCACTCTGGGGCCTCCCGAGCAGCGGCTGTCCCGCTCAGTGACGGGGAGCACTCCCCCAGGTTACCACAAACACACAGACAATTCTCTCCTAAGCAACAGGGCAGCGCTCCTCAACCTGTCATTACCCACCTCCCGTCTTTTTCTTTTTTGATTTTAGAGAGAGAGGAAGGAAGAGGGAGAAAAAGATAGAAACATTGATGAGAGAGAACATCAACTGTCCGCCTCCTGCATGCCCCCCACTGGGGATCGGGCCCACAACCTGGGCATGTGCCCTGACCGGGAATTGAACCGGCGACCTCTTGGTGCATGGGTCCAGCTCAACCACTGAGCCACATCGGCCGGGCGCCCTCCCGTCTTTTATACATTTCCCCCTAACTGTTCTATTCCCACACCACAGGTGTGTGTGTGTGTGTGTGTGTGTGTGTGTGTGTACTGTCTATCTGTCCATGTCCTGTGGCCCTCTGGACAGCCACAGACCCCTCTAAATGACAAGGCTGACCAGTCTTACTATAAATCTGAGTTTGGAGGCATGTTCTGGAAAGGTTACACCTTAGAAAACGTCTTGCAGGTGAAGAAGGAACAGCTGAGACAGAAAGGTCGCCTGGGAGGAAGAAGTAGGCAGGTGGGGAGGGAGGGGAGAGGCCACTGGCAGGACAGGTGGACGAAAGGACCACAGCATGTTAGGGAAGACAGACATCCCTGAAGAGTCTGTGACAGCTGACACAGCGAGAGGGCAGCCAGGAGACAGCAGGAGGAGATTCTTCACGTGCCAGAATGACTGAGTATCAATCACGAATAAGCTGCTGGACACTCACCTACTTCAGAGAGCATTCGCGGGTTGTGTTTCGGCGCTTGGAAGTGCTTGTGCATGGTCCTGCCACTCAGCGAGTTCGAGACAGTTAATCCTGACGAGCACACACGTAACTACGGGCTGGGCACTGTTCTCGTCACTTTGCATCCACCGAACCCAATGTTCTCATAACGTAACTACAGCCGTCCCCCCTTCCCCGCGAGTTTGCTCCCCGTGGTTTCAGTTACCCACGGTCAGCCTCGGAAAACATTACATGGGAAACTCCTGAACTAAATCATTCCTACACTGTAAACTGCGGGCCCTTCTGAGTAGCATGACGGAATCCCACATCACCCCGCTCCGTCCTGCCCAGGATGTGACTCCCTCCCCCGTCCAGTGCCGATGTCTCCTCGCTGTGGACGCTCCTGCCTGCTAGTCACGTAGCCATCTCCGTCATCAGATCGCAGCACTTGTGTTCAAGTCACCCTTATTTTACTTATAATGACCCCAAAACGCAAGCCTAGCGACGCTGATGCTGGCAATTCGGATACGCCACAGAGAAGCCGTCAAGTGCTTCCTTTAAGGGAAAAGGTACGTACGTACAGGAAAAACCACAGCATGCACGGGGCTCGGGACTCTCCACGGTGTCAGGTGTTCACCGGGGCCTTGGAACACATTCCCTGCGGACAATGAGGGACGCACGTATCAACCTCTCCTGTACGCACGAGTACCTACTATGTGCCAGCCACGTGAGACAGCGGGAAGAGAAAGATGAACTGTTAGGGAAGTATAGAAGGGGCTTGGAGCACCCCCTCAAAGAGAGAGTGAGATGTGGGTTGAGCCATGATGTATCGTAAGACTGGCAGGGTGCAGAAAGGGAGCAGAGAAGGTCTTACTCTCAAAAGATGTAACTCCAGAAGGCACAGAGACACATGACGGACACACAGAACAGGGGTCACACAGAGCAAACTACGCCTGTGGGCCAAATCCGGCCCACTGTTGTCAATAAAGTTTTATGGAACTCAGCCCCGACCGCTGGACTGATTTGGTCTCTGGCTGCCTCCAGCCTCGCTGCACAGGCAAGCTTAGTATTCGTGAGAGAAACGAAGACCAGGCCCTTTACAGAAGTGTGTAGACGCCTGTTCCAGAGCTTGCTATTCAGAGAGGGGTCTGTGAAGCAGGAGCGTCTGGGGGTTTGGCAGAAATGCAGACGCTTGGGTCCCATTGCAGACCCACAGGACCAGAACCTGCCTCCTAAAAAGATCTCTGGTGACTCTGATGCTCAGAAAGCTCTCCTGTCACCGGCATGTGTGGCCGGGAGGAGGTGGTGAGGCCGAAGGTGAAGGAAAGCATGCATTTATCCTATATATAGTCAGAGGAAAGCGGTCAAGATTTTCCCATAAAGGAGTGGTGCCATCAGTCCACGCTCCAGAAAGATCCTCGGTCAGAGTGTGACCGTCAGAGGAGTTGACAGCTGAAAGCAGGTGGGCATCGGGTGTCAGAACCCAGGCAAAGACCCGAACTATGCAGGGGACATGGCCAGGCAGCTCCTTCGTTCTTCCCAGAAGCAAATGACATTCTAAGAGATTACTGCAATTTCACCAGCGCCTCCCATTTGCTTCTAACTTATTAGGAAACAGAGAAATACTTGGTAACAAAATATTAGTAATCATGTGTTTCTGTGTACACCAAGTGTGTCTCCAGCTACGTAATGCTACAGGACCGCAATGTATAAATTATGACATTAACTGGACAAGAAGGAAGTTTAAAGATTAAATGAGGACCAACTCATCAGCTATCTATTATGTAGGCTGCTAACACATCAGTTCACAAGATATTTAGAAGTGTAATGTCTTATGCTAGGACTTTTTCCCCCCAAAATAAATGCATGATTCTGCTTGATTTTCAGTTTTTCCACATTTTGGATGAATAAGCAATCTAAAGTTAAAAAAAACACACCCCAAGCTGCATTTTAGACAACACGCCAACACCATTCCTTCTTCTAGCTCAGCTAACAGCTTCCGAGCAACTGCTTAACATTCTGCCTCCTTCAAAATCTAGAAAAGTTTGACAGGGTTATTTGTAGGATCTGAATCCTACATGCTTTAATGTAAGGAGAGCAATATACATAAAAATAGATGAGCAAAAACGGGAAATTCCCTTTCTTAGGGGCTCAGGTTTGATACTTTATATTCATTCCATTGGCAGAAACGATGCAAATGAAATAAGGCTTGTGTATCTGCTCTGAAAAATGAAACACGATTAAATCAATAAATCTCAAGGAAGAAAAGAATGCATCAAACTCGTGTTGAGAAGAATCTCTATGTTATGATTCATTGATAAAAACCTTAGGACGTCCATGAATTCATTACAATGGTTAATGGCACTAAAGAGATAATAGTCAATAAAATTAATAATATTAACTGAGTTTTCTCTGGGTTTATACTGTACTAAATATCATTGCATGGAATATTTCATTTAATCCTTAAAATATCCTGATATTAGCTCCAGCTTATAAAGGGGGAAACTAAGGCACAGAGAGCTTAAGTTACTTGTCCAAGGTCACACAGCTAAATAGGAAGTGGAGCCAAGATCTGAAGCTGGGCCTGTGTGCTGGACCATAACTGTGGCACCTCTCCAACAGTATCTTCTGTCCACTTTCCTCTTGTCCCTAGGTGAATCTGCATAATATTTAAATGCAATGGACTCTCACTATTACTAATATCAGAAGCAAAGAAAACCCCTATGATTTAGACATTCAAAGTCTTAATGGAAAGAGGGGTACACCATATTGCCCTGTGGACAGTGGCCAAAATTTGACCCATGATACAATAAAACCAGGGAATAATGAGGTGGATTGCTCAGTAGGAGAAAATACAAATGAGGTCTCAGAAAAATTCTGAAATGTGTCACATAATTGCTTGTTAATAATACATATGGAGGCAGACTTTTAATGATGATTACTATGAATGCATTATTTTCTAGCTGAGATGTTTCTGAAATGCTACAGAGAATCTAAAACATAAAATAAACGTAGGCACTGGCTTAATACTATGGGGTTAACACTCTCATGTCGGTTGTGCATGTTATTTAAGTAATTGCTTGACTGTAAACGGACAGGAGCATTAAAGCAAAGTTGGCACCAGACACAGCACCCACATGGCACATTCTTTGTTCCTGGAGCTTCATTCGAGCAATAGTCTTGGAAAAAAGACAAGTCACTGAATAAATAATGCAAGTCCACAGGACAGTGTGCAGGTCTTTCAAATTCCTCAAATTCGCAGGCATCTTGCACAAAGTTCTTTTTCCACTTTGAGCTCATCATAGTCCATTTAAAATACCAATTTTGCCCAAAATCAAGCTATTCCCCTTCCAGTTTTAACAGTTTCCCAACAAGACCCAGGTAAAAGCTCATCCCATTCCGTTTTAAACATTAATTTTGCCAAAGAACAAACTCATTTCCTTCACGTTTTAACAGCTTCAAAATAAGATCCAGGTAAGAAAAAAACAGGGCAGGGGTAAAAAAACAAAAACAAAAAAACCAACAAGTGCAAGGAGAAGAGGCGAAAGAAATGATGGAGTGACAGTCACCTGAACTCCAAATCAATTCACTCAGCCGCTTCAGGGTTCCCCATTTAACTTTCCCTATTTACAACGAGAAGACACACCCTGGCGGTGGTATTTTCACAAATACAAATAAGGGGACAGTTTGCGCTATTTACACGGATGGACCATACCCATAATCCGGCGGTTACCCCCGCGCGTAAGGCGGCAGTACCAGCAATCACTACCGCTTGACACCTTGCTCTCATTCGGGTTCGGCTGGTACGGACAAAAGGACCGACCATCCTTGGACCGGCTCGGCTTCCCTGCGGAGGCACCGCGGGCCACTGCAGAAGCGCTCCGCTGGCCCCGCGCCTCCATCGCCGGCCGCCGGGCAGCGGGCCGGGCGCGCGGCCTCCGGGGCGTGGGGACCCGGCTGCCCGGCCCCGGGCGCAGGAGCGGAGGCGCGTCCCAGCGGGGGGCACTCACCTTCTTCTTCCAACTCGAATTTCTCCAGCATGCCGGCTTCCGCGGGTCCCAGGGCCGCCGCCAGCGCCGCCTGAGGAGGAGGAGGACAGGGATCAGCATGCGCTCGGCGACGCTCGTCCCCGCGCGGGGCGGGGGCGCGGGGACGCGGGAGCCGGGTGGGGGGGCGGGGACGGGGCTGGGCTCCGCGGCCCCGCCGAGCGCAGCAGCCTGGCTCCGCGCCGCCGCCGGGAGGAGGGGCCTCCGCGCGGACAGGACGGACGGAACGCGGCCCAGCCCCCGGCCCGCCCCCGCCCCCGGCCCGCCCCCGCCCCGGCCGCGCCTGGCCCGCGCCCCTCCCGAGTGGAACGCTCCGCCCTCCCCCCGCCGGCGGCCTTGGTACTGACCGGCGGAGAAAACGCGTGGGAAGAGGACCCCGGGGCGCGAGCGGCCGGCGCACCTCCCTCTGGCCTGGTCCCCGGTCCCCGCCGGGCCGTGAGCGGCCATTAGCGGAGGAGGCCGGTGTTCTCACCGCCGCCGCGCCCTCCCGCCCCGCCGCGCACCCGCTCACCTCCCCCGCACCCACGGCCAGCGCGTTCCTGCGGGTTTAACCTGCGCAGGTGTGGTCTGGGCCAGCCCGGGGGTGGGGCGCGAGGGGCGCGCCGCGGGGGGTGGGGGTGGGGCGCGGGGGCGGGGCGACGCGCGGGGCGGGGGCGCCCAGAGATGGCACCGTGGGCCAGGGTGATTGCATTCCTTTTTTAAATTTTAGGTTAAACTGCCCATCCCCCTGCCGTATTAAAAAGAATTGTTCCTTGGGTTACACGTATTGTGCGTGCACTCCGTGCCTGTCACTTTTACCGAGACATGGAAGTCTCTTCACCGACGATTCCCTTCTGTGGGTGAGCCGCTGCCAAAAGCTCACACAAATCTAAACCTGGCCCTGGCCGCTCTGTCGCCTGGATCTGGGTATCTGAGACTCTCCTATTGCCAACTCAGGTTGGCAGGCAGCGTGGCTGGCGGCTCAGAGCTTCCTGGGAGAGCAGCGCAGCCCGGGCGGGTACAGGCACCGCGCTCCGGGAGGCGCTCCCGTGTGACAGCCAGTTTCTGCACCATCTGCGGGGGCCCTCCGCTCGCTCCCCAGTGCTAGGGCCCTGATAACGCGCTTAGCTCTCCAGCGCTGATTAGGGCTGTAAAGGGGCCTCGAGCTCTTGAAAGGAACTTGGTTTCATCGTGTCTGCAAGCCCAGCCTGGAGGAGGAAGTACTAAAATCTCCTTTGCGCTTTCTTTTTGCTCTGTCATCTCAGTTGGGCCAATCTCTAAGTCTTAAGCTTCTTCTTAAAAAGAGGGGGTTGGGGAGGTAGGAGGAGGAAAAGAAGACAAAATACATTTTGTAAGAGGATTGGGGGTAAAAACCTACAGCTATGTATGTCATGCTTAACGGCAGAAGACTGAACGTGTTCTCTCGAGCTCAGGAGCAAAGCAAGGATGTCTGCTTTCACACTGTCCTTATTCAACATAGTACCGCAGGTTCTAGCTGCTGCAATTAAGGCAAGAAAAATTACTAAAAGGTATGCAAAGACACAAAACCATCCCTGTTTGCAGATGACATGGTTGTCTGCATAGAAAGTCCCAAGGAATCTAAACACAAATGAACAAACAAAAAAACCCCAAACTAGAACTAGTGAGTTCAGCAAGGTCATAGGATACAAGATTAACAGGCAGAAATCAATCTCAATTCTATATACTAACAATGAACATGTAGAAACTGGTATTAAAAACAATACTATTTACAACCACTGCAAAGGAAATGAAATACTTAGGTATACACTTAAGGAATGTACAAGATCTGTGTGCTGAAAATTACAAAATGTGGATGAAAATAGAAGGAAACCTAAATAAATGGAGAGGCATCCCATGTTTGTGAACTGGGATTCCCAACATTGTAAAGATGTCAATTCTCCCGCAAACTGATCTCGAGGTTTAATGCAATTCCCATCAAAATTCCAGTAGGTTTTTTTGTGTGGTTTTTTTAAAGACAAGCTTAGTTTAAAATTTATAAGGAAATGCGCAGGCTCCAGAATAGCTAAAGCAATCCTCAAAAAGAATGAAGTGGGAGGGATCACTCTACTCAATATTAAAGCTTACTCCAGAGCTTCAGTAATCGAGACTGTGTGTACTGCATATGATTTCACCCATGCGAGGAGCCTAAAGAACAAAGTAATTGAACAAACAAAACAGAAACAGACTCAGATATAGAACAGACTGATGGTTGCCAGAGGGGAGGCGGATTAGGGGACTGGGTGAAAAAGGCGAAGGGATTGAGAAGTACAGATTGGTAATTACAAAAGAGTCATGGGGATGGAAAATATAACACAGGGAATATCGTCAATAATACTGAAATAACTATGCATGGCGCCAGGTGGGCACAGGAACTATCGGGGAACACTTTGTAAAGTATATAATTGTCTAAGGGCCTAACCCATATGCTGTAAACCTGAAACTGATACAAAATAATATTGAATGTAAATTGTAATTGAAAAACAAAACAAAGAAAAAAAACAACTGTAGTATTGATGGCAGAGGGACAGACACATGACCAATAGAAACAGAATCTGACCCACATAATGTGTCAAACTGATGTTTGATAAAGGTGTAAAAGCAACGGTGCTCGAGCAACCGGACACGGAAGGGCAAACCTCACTGTAAGCCTCACACCCTACACAAACGAGCTCAAGGTGGATCACAGACTTAAAAATAAAATGTAAAACATGAAACTTTTAGAAACAAAAATAGGATAAAACTTCAGGACCTCTTGTTAGGAAAGAGTTCGACTTGACCTCAAAAGCATGATCCATAAAAGGAAAAATTAATAAACGGGACCTCATTAGCATGAAAATGTTTGCTCTGTGACAGATGCTGTTAAGAGGATGACAAGGTGAGCCATGGAGTGCGAGAGAATACCTGCAAACCACACAGGCAGCAAATGCCTCGTATCTGTAATCCGTAAAGAACTCTCAAAACTCAACAGTATGAAAAGAAAATCCAGTTAGAACGTAGGCAAAAAGATATGAAGAGACATTTCACTGGAACAGATACAGGCGAACAAGCCCCTGTAAAGATGCTCAGCATCATTAACCAGCAGGGAAATGCAAATTAAAACCACACTCAGCGATTACAATCCATCTATTAGAATGGCCAAAATAAAAATAGTAAATGCTGGTGAGGATGCAGAAAAACAATCACTTCTGCATTGTTGTGGGGATGCAAAATCGCACCGCCACTCTGGAAAACAGTTTGACAGTTTCTTGCAACTGCCACATGGACACAGCAATTGCATTCTTGGGCCGTTTACCCCAGATCAATGAAAACTGTGTTTACTCGAAAACCTGTGTACGAATGTTCACAGCAACTCCATTCGTAATAGCCCCAACTGGAAATAACAGATGTCATTCAATGGGTGAATGATTAAACAAGCCACAGTCATACTCCGCTGAACGCTGGGGCTATGTTCTGAGAAACGTGTTGTTCGGCAATTTCATCGTCATTCGAACATCATAGTGTGCGCTTACACGAACCCGGACGGGGCAGCCCACTGCACACCTAGGCTGCATGGTATAGCCTGCTGCTCCTGGGCGCCAAGCCTGTGCAGCATGTACTAAACCGAATACTTGTAAGTGCTTGTGTATCTAAATATAGAAAAGGTACAGCAGAAACACGGTATAAAAGATAAAAAATGGTGCACCTGTATAGGGTGCATACATGAATGCAGCTTACATTTGTATGTATTTCTGGGAGCTGTTCTGGGCGAGTCAGGGAGTGAGTGGGGAGGGAACGTGAAGACCTACCGCATTACTGCACCCTGCTGTAGACTTCATAAACACTGTACGCTTAAGCGACACTAAACTTACAAAATAATATATATTTTTCCAATAACAAATTAACCTTAGTTTACTGTAACATTTTTATTTAATAAAAATTTTTAATCTTTATTGTTAAAGTAGTACAGAGGTCCCTCCTTTTTTCCCCTAATAAAAAGTTTTAAGACTTTTTTTTTTTAATCCTCACCTGAGGACATTTTTCCATTTTTTGTTCAGATAGAGTGGGAGGGAGAGAGAGGAAGAGAGAGAGAGAGAAACATCGATGTGAAAGGGACACATCGAGTGGCTGCCACCCGCACGACCAACCAGGGCCGGGGACAAACTGCAACCGAGGTGCATGCCCTTAGCGAGAACCGAACCCGGGTCTCTCTGGACCGCAGGCCGACGCTCTAACCGCTGAGCCAAACCGGCCAGGGCAAAAGTTTTAAGACTTTTAATAACACTTAGCTTAAGACACAAATGTATTGTACAGCTGTACAAAAATATTTTCTTCGTTTATATCCTTATGCTATGTTTTTTTCCATTAAAATTTTTTTAAACTTTATAAACTTTTTGTTGTTATTGTTGTTTTTAATCCTTACCCGAGGATATTTTTCCATTTATTTTCAGACAGAGTGGGAGGGGGAGAGAGAGAGAGAGAGAGAGAGAGAGAGAGAGAGAGAGAGACATCTATGTGAGAGAGACACATCGATTGTTTGCCTCCTACATGACCCCAACCAGGGCCAGGGACTGAACCACAATGAAGGTACGTGCCCTTGACCAGAATCGAACCCATGACTCTTTGGTCCATGGGCTGACGCTCTAACCGCTGAGCCAAACCAGCCAGGGCTGTTGTTTAATTTTTTTTAAGTATGGTGGTATGCAGTGGACGTTTCAAATCATTTTAATTTTTGAGAAGTCTACGTTTTATTTTCTTGCAGTAATTTTGGTATGATTTCAGAAAGAACTCCCTCATTGCTGTGTATTCAAAGCACGATCGGTTTCAACTATAATCCCGATGAGTTGGTTTTGCGGGGCAGAAATGGGCAGCAAGGGGCACATGCGTTTCAGGAGGCTGCCAACTCTGCAAAAGTCCCATTCCCATCGCTGCAGAAGTTCGAAGTGAACAGAAATGGGAACACATTCGGGTGAGTCTCTTCAGTTTGACGTCACTTGGTAACAGGTGCACAGGACGGAGCTAAGATAAACACGTTTCTGTCTCATGCTAGTGGGGCTGAATTTATTCCCACGGGTAGTTTTCACTTAGAAGTCTCACATCCTCTTCCTTAGAGAGGAGCACAGTCCCAGGATGCTGGAGAAGGGCAGAGGAAACTTCTCCGTGACACCTGAGGCCCACTGCAGGAACTGGAGGCCTGCGGTGCTTTCCCAGGGGAGCACGTGAATGCTGACAGGGTCAAGTGAGCGATGGGTTACTAAGCGCAAATAATTTAAAGTTGGTGGTCGTCAGGTACCCTTTCATGGTGCTGTTTCCTTGAAGTCTCACAGACCTATATGCCTGACTTAATTTCAGCTCGTTCAAGCCAGGAGAGGCCAGGGAAGGGCTGGGCCATGTTCTGCATTTTCGACCCTCCCTCTTCCATCTCAGGAGCTCTGAGTTGAACTTTAGTGAGAGAATGCCTGAAAAACACGGAGCCGTGGCAAGTATGACCTGTTGGTTGGTGGAAAACCGTTATTAAGCTTTGTCTCACATGGTTGTGCCCAGGTGTGGCAAAGGACGGAATTTCGGAGGACTCACGGGAGGGAAAACGTCCGCCTGAAAACTCAATCACAAAGTGACTGCCACGAAAACCTTCCTTTATGCACTGAGGTCGGATATGAGTTCACTTGGCCTTTTTTTTTCTTTTTTTAATAATCCTTTTTTTTTAAAAATCCTCACCTGAGGATATTTTTCCATTTATCATCAGAAAGAGTGGGAGGGAGGGAAAGGGAAAGAGAGAAGCATCGACGTGAAAGAGACACATCGACTGGCTGCCTCCCACACGACCCGACCAGGGCCAGGGAGGAACCGCAGCCGAGGTTCATGCCCCTGACCGGAATCGAACCCACGACTCATTGGTCCGCAGGCTGACGCTCCAACCACTGAGCCAAACTGGCCAGGGCTTTTTAAATAATCTTAAATGGCGACGGCCAGAAATAAATCAACGTTAACTACTGGATGAGCGGCTCCTGAATAACGTCGGGTGTGGAACACACAGCTCTGATGCTTCCCTGCTGTCTTTGAGCTCTGGCTCTGCTCTGCAAAGACGTCCTCTGTCAGGTGGAAAGGCAAGTTGGGGACATGCCACCAGGGCCAGGACAGGAGCTCAGTGCCCTATAAGCAGCTCTCAGCCCCAGCCCCTGGCTGACCGCTCCCGAGCCTCAATCTCCAGCTGACAGGTCTGAGCGAAGGCCATCTGCTGGCCAGCGCCACTGGGGCTTTCCACGGACAAGTCACACTCCTCCGCCTGAGTCAGTCCCTGCGTCCTCTCACTCTCTCATCTCTGCGTCCTCTGAGGTTGCCCCCCGTGTCTGCTCCCCAGTGAGGCTTCCACTGTCTCATGCTTGGTTGCTGGATCGGCTCCAGTTCCTCCTGTCTTGCCTTTTCCACCCCGGAGCCGGAGCGACCTTTCAGAAACACAGGCTTGGCCTCCCCCTGTGTGGAAGCGCTCAGTGACTCTCAGGAACCTTTAGGAACGTCAGGCCAGCTCCTTGGCTCAGCGGGGCAGGAGCATCTCATTCCTGCACCTTCCCCTGCCGACCCCCTGCGTCCCCTGCATCCCCTGCTCTGGAGCCTCACGCGTGGTCCCCTGCCCACCCCGCCGCCCCCGCCTTGGCTGGTTCCTAGTCACTTAAGAGTGAGCCTTAGGAAGAAGGCTCGGTCTTCCTGACTCTCAGCCTCTTCTCAACCCACGCACTTTCATAAGGTACTTCACACAGGGTTAGGGTATACTTGTCTGTCTCCCCGAAGCCCCATGAACTCTCTGAAGGGGAAGGTTGGCTCTGCTCGGTCATCTTGGTGTGGCCTGTGCCGGACACCCCGTAGACACTCCAAAAATATGCGCATGAAATGAGTTGTCTGCTATTAGCAAACCACTGGGAAGCAGTTGATTTCATGGCGTGAACGGTTTGGGGCTGATTTCATGCCATTCACTCATGCTTCTTCTGCGTCTCATTCCTATTTATTATTATTTATCATTATTATTTTTTATCCTCACCTGAGGAAGATTATCCTTATCTTCAGACAGAGCGGGAGGGAGAGAGGGGGGAAAGGAGAGAGAGAAACATCGATGTGAAGGAGACACACGGAGTGGTTGCCACCCACACGACCCCAACCGGGGCCGGGGACAAACTGCAACCGAGGTACGTGCCCTTAGCGGGAACCGAACCCGGGACTCTCCGGTCTGTGGGCTGACTCTCTAACCGCTGAGCCAAACCGGCCCGGGCTCATTCCTATTTAGAAATGACTGTACTCATTTTCCCTCAGACCTGGCATTTTGAGAAAAAAAAAAAGTGACTGTGCTAAAAAATAACACAGCAAACATTTTGGTTGGAACACGCTCTCCGAGGCCTAGAGGTCGTGGACGCTCTGGTTTGGATATTAGCAGAGGGTCTGGCCGGCTCCTGTCTCCACCCCATCATTTCAGTTTCTGTTACGTGACAATTGATATTTTAGAGTGCTGTAGAAATTTGATAAAACCTCAAAAATAGTGAATACCATAGCTATTCATTCTTCTGATCGATTTTAATCAGTATATTTGGGGAAAGGTTTTGTTCATTTTGGAACTTTTCCAAATAACAATTTCAGATGCTTTTAATAAAATGAGTTCCTTCCTCCCCTGGCCGGTTTGGCTCAGTGGTTAGAGCGTTGGCCTGAGGACCCAAGAGTCTTGGGTTCGATTCGGGTCAAGGGCACATACCTTGGTTGTGGTTCAATCCCTGGCCCTGGTTGGGGTCGTGCGGGAGGCAACCATTCGATGTGTCTCTCTCACATTGATGTTTCTCTCTCTCTCCCTCCCTTCCACTCTACCTGAAAAAAAAAATCAATGGAAAAATATCCTCGGGTGAGGATTAAAAAAAAAAAAAAAAAAAAGATTAAAAAAAATTAGTTCCTTCCTAACATTTTTTAATGATTTCCTTTAGAAAGCGTTTATTCCACAGTGGCTTTTCAGACTGTGGCAACCAACTTCTATGCTTCAACAAATCAGCTGAAAATCTGTTTCATACGAAGTGTTGTTAAGAAAACAGACTACACAAAAAAGTAGACAACGTCAAGATTTAGAAGAGTCATTCAGCAAGTGTTTAGTACCTGCTATGTGCCAGCAATCATCATAGCTGGGTCCATAAATATCCAGTATGATCAGAAATTCCTATCAAAGATACAAAGTAGGAACCCTACACATACATAGGGTTAGTTTGTTACTCTTCAAATTCGGATTCTCTGGAGCTCATCAGTCAGGGTCTGAAACAAGTATTTCTCTTGCCTTTCACAGGTAAATCCAAACTAGTCTTTCTCTTTTGCTACTCAAAAGATTTTTATTATTAGGTTTGTGTTTAGCACGACTCACTAGGAGGTAAATACATTCTTCAGCTGGCAACTCTTACTGTCCTGTCATATTCTGCAAATAAAAAAAATCAGTATTGCTCCACAAATCCCAGGAAACTTTCAGTCCTTAAGGCATGCAGCCGTACATTTTGAGATGTGTTGTCCTTTTGAGATAAAGCGACATAAAAAGTGACATGAAGTCACAAGGAAGTCCTTCTTCACTGTCCTCTACGCTCCCCCCTCCAGCCGGCTACTCACTAACCCTCCCAGAACAGACCTCGGCGAATCGTTTTCTCTGCCCTTTCATCCCTGTGTTTACGAAAACTCTGGCCAGAGACTGGTGAAAAGTTACCGAAACGATTGAGACAGACTGCTTCCATGCTGCTTCTGTTGAGTTCTACAGAAAACCATCAAAAAAAGGGACAACAATCGGGGTGAAATGAAAGGGAATTCTGTGATCTTTACTCCCTATTCAAGGTGCGAGGTAGCTAACCAGGATGGATTAGGGTGACCTGGGGACACAGAGTTGACAACAGGCAAATGTAGGACTTGTGTACCTCCAAGTGTAAACCTTTCTGTTGTTGTTAATCCTCACCTGAGGATATTTTCCCACTGATTAAAAAAAATTATTATTTTTTCCTGTATTGATTTTAGAGAGAGAGTGAAGGGCGAAAGAGAGAGAGGTAGAAACATCGATGAGAGAGAACATCAATTGGCCGCCTCCTGTGTGCCCCCCACTGGGGATCGGGCCCACAACCTGGGCATGTGTCCTGACCGGGAATCGAACCAGCGACCTCTTAGTGCATGGGTCGACACTCAGCCACTGAGCCACACCGGCCAGACCCCATTGATTTTTAGAGAGAGTGGAAGAGAGAGAGGGGGAGAGAGAGAGTGAGAGAGACAGAGACAGAGACAGAGAGAAACATCGATGTGAGAGAGACACATCGATTGGTTGCCTCCTGCACCACCCAGACTGGCACTGGGGATCGAACCTGCAACCCAGGTATGTGCCCTTGACCCAGGAATCGAACCTGAGACCCTCCAGTCCACGGACCGACACTCTTAACGGCTGAGCCAAACCGGCCAAGGCCCAAATGTAAATCTTTTAAGAAAGATTTTTTGTGTCTCTTTTTTATCGTGATACAATTTAACTACAATAAACTGTATCCGTTTCAAGTGCACCATTTAATGAGTCAACATGAAACCACTGCTACAATCAAGATGAAACATTTTCCTTACCCAAAAAGTTTCCTTGTGTCCCTTTGTGGTTCCTCCCTCCCTCTCTCGGTGGTCCCAGGCTACCAGTGATGTGCTTTCTGTTACTGACGGTATTTAGACTGAATTGCATACCCCTTGTCGGCCATGTGGACCCCTCCGAGGGTGACACATTGTACTCAGTTGTAGGGGATACTGTCGGTGGCCCACTTGGCACGGTTTCCTCGTCCCACCTTCTTTCCTAGAATAACCCCCGAATTTTGCCACAGTGCACACCCTTCCCTTACACTGTCATGATGGGACGATCGTTCTCGAGCTATCCAGGGTCAAAGGGAAGGACTTCTGGCTGGAGAGAGCCAGCGCCCACAGGCGTGTGTACATGTCCCCTCCCCACCCTCTGTTCCTGACACGGACAGCACGGAGACCCGCTTCGGAGGACCAGCTTCCAGACGAGGCCAGTGCAGAGAGAGACAGAGAACTTGGGTCCTTGGTGACATCACTGCCCAGGCCTGTATCTCACCTTGCCTGGGGCCTGTCCTACCTCTGGGCCTGTAATTCGAGACAGTAAATGTCTTTACCCTCCGAGCCAGCTGAGTTGGAGTTTTCTGTTACTTTGCAGCCCAGAGCATCCTAAGTGATATTTGGGCATTAATATTAGATACAGGAGGTGATATTCTAATGGGATGAAGGCCATAATCTAATTGTGGATGCTTCTGTAGATGTAAGGATGCAAAAACTACGGAGTTTAAGTGAACAACAACTATAGCACCTGCATTGTGGACATCAACGCGAAGGAATGCTCCGAGAGGAAAGCGTCCCTCCAGCGGTTCTCACCCTGTGGGTCGCGACCCCTTTGGGGGCCGAACGACCCTTTCACAGGGGTCGCCTAAGACCATCGGAAAACACATATTTCCGATGGCGATTCATAACAGTAGCAAAATTACAGTTATGAAGTAGCAACGAAAATAGTTTTATGGTTGGGGGTCACCACAACGTGAGGAACTGTATCAAAGGGTCACGGCACTAGGAAGGCTGAGAACGGCTGCCTTAGATGCACTGAGGCCGATCTTGGGGGAAGCAAGGAGAGAAGAGCGTTTCAGAGGCTGGCAGAGGAACCGCCCTGACGGCAAACATGTCTGCATGGCCTTTATGCGAGAGCGCAGTGGTCCTTTTTTTTTTTAATTGATTGATTTTTAGAGAGAGAGGAACATAGATTTGTTGTCCCACCCATTTATGATTTCATTGGTTGATTCTCGTATGTGCCCGGACCAGGGATCGAACCCGCATCCTTGGCGTATCCAGATGACACTCTAACCGTCATCTGAGCTCCCAGGATAGTAAGAAGCCACTGGGAGCTAAAGGAATGCAGTGAGGGTTCCTACGTTGGGGCAGAAGGAATGGAACCGTCCTCCAGCCGTTTGCACAATAGGAAAAGATTTAAATATCTGCGGAGAGTGCAGAGGGATGGGTGTGGGAGAGCCCGGATCAGCGAGCGCGTTTACACGTCTCTACAACGGATGTAAACATGAAGCGAGAAAATCGAAGTATCGCAGAAATAAAAACCGTTTGGGACTTGGCGTTTCAGTGACTTAGGAAATAAACGGAAAAGAAACTAGAGAAATCATCAGAAGCAGCAGCAGCAGCAAAAGGAGCCTTTCACCGCAGCAATGAAGTCTTTATGGAGGCAAAGAAAAGGCCAATAATGGGAACGGACGGGATCACAGAAGCCGCACAGTGTGGCTGTGAATGTCACTCGAGAGCTTCTTGAAGTGACGGCTTATTTCTTGCCAATGACACCTTTTTATTGCCTTGGCTACCGAAACAGTGGCTTAGTCCGAGCACTGTCTGCTGTTCCATAATTTCCCTGAAGAGTGTAACCGGAACATCGAGATCAACGCTGGCTTTCTGTAGTGGTCCTACATAGTGTATTTTGTGTTGTTTTAAACCCTCAATTACAAAATCTTTTTGTTTTTTTTAAGCTCCATGAGCCCGGCAGGTGTGGCTCAGTGGATGGAGCGTTGTCCCATGGACTGAGAGGTCCTGGTTCGATTCCTGGTCAGGGCACATGCCCGGGTTGTGGGCTCGATCCCCAGTGGGGGGCATGCAACGAGGCAGCCAATCGGTGTTTCTCACATCGATGTTTCTGTCTCTCTCTAAAAATAAAAATTAAAAAAAACATATTTAAAGGGAAAAAAAAAAGCTTCACGATCCTCAGCAACTCAGGACCTTTCTCTCCCCTCCCTTCCCGAACCTAGACCTGGAAGGCTCTCCACAAATGAGGTGTCGCAGGCCCAGAGCAGCCAGGAGATCGGGGGGCAGCAACGGGATGGAAAGCGAGGAATCTCGGCCGGGGTGCAGAATTGTAGGTTTTAGAAGCAGACTGGTTATCCGGCGTCGAAGGAACCCACTGCGGGTATCTTGAGCACAAAGGGACAGACTGCGGGCCAGTAAGGAACCTTTTCCTCCCGGACTCTTCCGGTCCTGTCTGATGTGGCAGAGGCGTAGAAATCGTGTCACAATGTCCTCTGTGCAGTCCCCTGCTTCAAATTCCCTTTTCTGAATAAAATATACCTCTTCTTTAACCATGCTCAAGGTGACTTGATGCCCTTCTCACTCAGGACCCACAATAACAGTTTTGGGTTCTGAGCCAAGCCTCCAAAATAGTGGGGAAAGAGGGCAGCCACACACCGCCCCTGCGGTCCCGGAGAACTCGGGGAACGCGGCAGTCACTCATTAACAGGGTCTGCCCGCCGCTCGCAGAGACACCGAGCACGGGGACTTTCCCACCGTTCCAACGGCTCATTCCTCCCGAGTCGTTAAGGCGACGTATTAGCACAGCGGTTACGTTTTGTGTCCACGCTGTACCAGTGATACCGCACGAGCTCAAGTTAATGCTTTTCTAAGGGCTGCGAGCGAGGGGGCAATCCTGGTTCGGAGACGAAAGAATTTCCATCTAAATGCAAATCACGACAAGCCCAGCTCGAATGCAGCAGCAGGTACGGTGATTTTTCCACCGTCCAGTGGTCAGCGCCCCCAGATGCGTTTCCACCCGACGGTGTTGGTGAAGTGTTCCTCGTGAGCGAGACCGAGCTCTTTCTTTCCTGCGCCCGCAATGGCACAGATCAAGGTGCGCAGAGTCCTGATTTCTCTGACTCAGTATGTGGTAAGTAAAATGGACTAAAGGACCTGGCTGGGTAGCTCAGTTGGTTAGAGCACTGTCCCGATACACCAAGGTTGTGGGTTCGACCCCTGGACAGAGCACATACAAGAAGCAGCCAATAAATGCATAAATAAGTGGAACAACAAATTGATCTCTCTCTCTCTCTCGTCTCTTCCTTCCTATCTAAAATCAATATAAAAAAAAATAAAATGGACAAAGAAAATCATTTTTCTAACCTCTGCTTCTCCACTTCAGGCTTACATGTCCAGGCCCCTGCTGTCTCTGTTCAGTGTCCCAAAAGAATCAAAGTAAGTGTGCCCGAGATGGAACTCCCCTTCCATCCCCAGATCTACGACCCCTCCCTAATTTAATGACTGCCACCCGTCTTTCGTGCCAGAGACTGCAGAGTCACATACCTGGGCGCCAGCAAGCCCGCCTGTTTTATCTCTTACGTACGTTTATAACGACTTGCTTCCTTTGGGTCTTCACTCCTGTGGCCTTATTTCTATTTAACTTTTTTTTTCCTTTATTGATTTTAGAGAGAGAGGAAGGGAGAGGGAGAGAGATAGAAACATCGATGAGAGAACATCGATTGGCCGCCTCCTGCATGCCCCCCCATTAGGGATTGGGCCCACAACCTGGGCATGTGCCCTGACCGGGAATCAAACCGGCGACCTCTTGGTGCATGGGTCGACGCTCAACCACTGAGCCACACCAGCTGGGCCATTTTTCGATATTTATGACATCATTTGAGGGCCATACAAACTTATCAACTTAAAAATTAGCCTGCTAGAGTCGGTCAGGCTGACTTGGTGAGGCGTGGGACGTCAGCTGGTATTGATTTAGGGGGCCGTATACGGCCCGAGGGCTGCACGTTCCCCACCCCCGATTTACATAAATACCCCACTGAGCCACACTGGCTGGGCTCCTGTGGCCTTAATTCAGCCCCCTGTCGTCTCTCACGCTACCCGTGTTTACTGTCGTTGCCAGGCTTCTCGCTGAGTCTCCCCCCCAATTCCAACTGCTAGCCAGTGGCTGGACTGATCCTTCGACTACAAGGCAAGTCTGACCGACTCGCCCCTCTGTGCCGTCGCCAGGGCAGGCCGTGCGTGGGCTTGTGTCTAGGGCGCAGTCCTTCTTCACTCCGGGGGTGAAGAGCAAGAAGAAGGGCCTTTCCACCTTAACTACATTGCGCCACGTTTCCTCCATCCAGCCCGAAGGCGGACTGTGTCATTTTATAACGTTCGGAGGGTGGAGAAGTCATCCTCCGGTCCTGACTCCGCGGGACGGGTTACCAGCCGGCCACCTTCATGGGCCTCTTGGGGGCAGGACCGAGCGCTGATTTCACTTGCGATCTCCCGTGCACCCTGCTCTGCGTCTTCAGTGGGGCTAAGGTCTACTGCTTGTCCCTTGCCTTTCTGGGGACACATCTGATCCCGCCACTTTGCCCAGGATGTCCCATCCGTTCGCTGGATGGCAGTAAAGGGACGCTCTGCCACAGGTGAGCTTCCACGTTTTCCTGAGAAAAGGCCAGGTAGTAAATATTTTAGGCTTCGCAGGCCTCCAGCCTCTGCGGCAAACACTCACCTACCTGTGCTGTTGTAGCGGGAGAGCGGCCGCAGAGGGCACATAACTGACCGGTGTGGCTGTGGACTCATTCCGCGTGCATCCCGGACACCGGCGGTGGGCCACCTTGCCCCCCGGGCCCGAGGGTGCCAACCCCTGGGGATACATGTACGCTGGATAGGCTGAGACGCTCGGACTTATCCAGAGGTGGTTGGAAACCAGGCCAAAAACATGGATTTGGGAGCCCAATCTCCTTGGTTCAAATCTTGCCTTTCATGTGGCCAGCTCTGGAGGCTTCGAGTAACTTCCCAGAGATTATCTCCTTTGGTGGTGCCCGCAATCCTCAGAGGTGAACACTATCTTCCCAGGCAGGGGTGTGGGTGGAGCGGGGTCAAAAGTTCAGGAGCCTTCACCTGGCAGGCCACGCCCATCTTTGAAAAGAAATGCCCTCTGGATCACCCCACTGCAGCCCTGACTCCTGTCTCCTCTTCACACCAAAGTTCTTGATAAAAAGCTGTCCACATTCCCCATCCGACTGTCATGTCACACTCCCTCTGCAGGCTGGCTTCTGCCCCAGCTTATCAAAGGCACCATCGGGTTCTGGAGCAGAGAGAGTTCAGCCTGTTACATACTTCGGGGACTTCTTCCACGCCGCCACCCAAGTGAGGGAAGAGAGAAGCACCCACTCCGCCTCCCAGCAGAGGTGCTGCCAAGATCACCCGGGATCAGCTCCCTCACCCCAACACCACGGACACCAGTATTTTTTTTTTTTTAATCCTCACCCGAGGATATTTTTCTATTTTATCTTCAGATAGAGTGGGAGGGAGAGAGAGTGAGAGAAAGGGAGAGAGAAACATCGACGTGAGAGAGACACATCGAGTGGTTGCCCCCCACACGATCCCGACCAGGGCTGGGGACCAACCGCAACCGAGGTACATGCCCTTCGCCGGAACTGAACCCAAGACTCATTGGTCTGCGGGCTGACGCTCTACCGCTGAGCCACACGGGCCAGGGCGGGACACCCGTATTTTAACCACTGCCTCTCGCAGGGGAAGGCTGGGTTGCTCCTCAGCAATGCACTCAGCACTGGAAATGGACGTTTCACCCGCATTTGTTTGTGTCCCTGTAAAAGCAGGGAGCCAAGTGCACGGCCCTGGGACCTGCGGATCTTTAGAAGCAGATCCCCCACCGGTTAGGTTGTGACCCAGAAGAAACCAGGTGTGGGGTACACCTGAAGTTCCAGGGTCCTGATTCTGTGGGCCTTACCTCCTGCTGGGACACATTTATAAAAATTATATTTTTTATTCACTTTTAGAGAGAGAGGAAGGGAGAGGGAGATAGAGAGAGAAACACTGAAGTCAGAGCGGAACATCGATGCCACCCGCTGGGGATCCAGCCTGCAACCCAGGCATGTGCCCTGACCAGGAATCGAACCAACAACCTTTCAGTGCACAGATGATGCCCAACCCACTGAGCCACACCAGCCAGGGCTGCTGGGACACTCTTGAGGGCAGGGATCACCTCAACTGTCAAGGAACACCCAGTGCCTGGCACAGTGCCAGGTACATGATAGGATCGTAGGAAACTGTTGAATGAATGATTTTGTGGGAGGGGACAGAGGCGAGGCATTGATCAAATTAAAAAAAAACAAACTTTGAGGTCAAAAGATCCAGCATCCTCTCCTTGGAGCTTATCTACCTCAGGCAACAGAATAAATAAGAACCCTAAAGACCCAGGCCACTGCTCAGAAAAACGGGCCAAGCTCCCCGCCAAGGACGCCTCTCTGCTTTGGGCTCTGTCTTCTTCCTGATCGCTGAGTCATGATTCCGACAGGCGGGAACACAGGAAGGGTGCCAAGGATCATACCTTCTCTTGACAGCGGGGAGAACAGAGCCTCTCTGCCTGTCTCTTCAACACACAGGCAACACCCATCCACACTCGGCTGTCATGATAACAACCCGTGTCGCTCCCACTCCTGGACCCAATGTGAATTTTCCCCCCAAACTATTTTTAAAATATCTAATCTGTTGTGAGTAACAGAGTGTGGGACTGTTCCTTTGCCATTTCTGGGCAGATAGTTTTAACATCAAGAACTTATTAGGGTGCAACTTGATACTTCACACGGAGAGACGGGAATATAGACACAGAGTCGTGCATGTGATATCTTGAACGGCTCCTTAATGTCAAGTGAATTGAAATATTTTTAGATTTTTAAAGTGCTTTCCTATTTTTTTTTAAAAAAGGTAATTATTCCAAGTAACAATCTTGAAAGATTGGTTAGCGATTTCCTTCCAAATAGTCATACTAGGAAAACTAAAAATCTGGGAGATGGATTCAGTGGAAAGACAGTCAGGTTGAGGAAAATACCCAAAGTTCATTAATTCACTGAGTTATGCTACCTCCCTACATAGATGATGAAACAAGTGTTAGTTATCTTTTGATACATAACAAATCACCCCAAAACTTAAGATAACAATAATTTATGCTGTTATGGGCTAACGTGTGTCCTCCCCCCAAGTTCATATGTTGAAGCTCCAACCCTCAATGTGACTCTCTTTGGAGATGGGGCCTGTGGAGAAGTTGCTGAGGTTAAGTAAGGTCATGAGGGTGGGGCCTGAGCCAACAGGACTGGCGTCCTTACGAGGGGGAGACACCAGAGATGTGTGTGCGTGGAGGAGAGACCATGTGAGGACGAGCGAGAAGGCAGCCACCTGCAGCCGAGGAGAGAGGCCTCTGGAGAAACCAAACCTGCCAACACCTTGGTCCTGGACTCCCGCCCTCCAGAACCATCAGAAATACATTTCTGTTCGAGCCACGCAGCCCGCAGTATTTTTCCTGGCAGCCCGAGCAGGCTAATAAGCCAAGTCTATGGTGTCTATGGGTCAGGAGTGCATGAGTGGTTGAGCTGGTGGTCCAGGCGAGGACCTCTGACCGGGTCTCTCCGCCACGCTGCTGTGTCGGACGGCGCCGAGCACTCCCTTCAAACGTGCGAAGCGCAATGAAACGCATTCCTTTTGCTTCCATGATACCTGTGTGCCTGCTTCCCTGGCAATTCAGAATCCCTTTCCTTTGTTTGTCCCTTGAATGTCCACCTTTTTCTGGCCTTCTTCCCCCCACCACACACTTCTCTGTATTATTTCATCTACTAAGTATTTCTCTGTACTATTTCACCTACTAGGATGGCATAAACTACCGCTGCTCTGATGGTGTGCCAATGTTCATAATTAGCTCCAGATGCACAGATCCAGTTACTCTTCGGACACCTGCCCTTGAATGTCCCACACACACCTTATTGTACCACCAACACCTACACACACACACCACATGCTCAATACTCACATGCACACACAAACACATGCACACATATACACATATACACATGTGCACACGTGCACATGTACACACAACACATGCACACATAAACACATGCACACATATACACACATGCACACGTGCACATGTACACACAACACACGCACACATATACACACATACACACATGCACACGTGCACATGTACACACAACACATGCACACATAAACACATGCACATATGCACACAACACATGCACACATACACAGTCAGCTCCTCTTCCTCCTCTGTTCCCTATCCCAGAAAATGCAACTACATCCATCCAGTTTCCAAGGCAAGACCTTTAGAATCCTCCTTTGATTCTGCTCGCCCCCCCACCCCGCAACTAATCAATCACTACATCCCAAATTCCTTTCAATGCACCCTCTTAACCAGCTCTTCCCTTATGAACACTAGTTCACTTCTTTCCACTTTCCGCTGCCACCAGACGGGCACCATTTCACGCTGCATCTCATCTGAGCTCGCGTGCTACCCAAAGCCAATCTAATTTCCACACCCAGCCCCAAAGGGATCATCCTAAAACGCAGAGCCGATTACTGCTCTCTACTGCTGAAAAAAAAAAAAAAAAAAAAAAGCCACATCCTTGCTGTGAGGTTGGCTCCCTGGACGGGAGTTTCCTCCCATAATAACTACACGGGTTCTATCGAACTCTACTGTACTTACTTACCTGTCTGTACCTCCCAATGGACAAAAGCTCCTTTGGTTCAATTTGTTATTAGCTAATTCTCATAACCCTCCCATGTACAATGTGTTGTCAGTCAAGTGACTAGGACACATGTCCCCACCTTGTGAGGATGACTCACATCGGTCACCCATCTCCCTTTCTTAGCAGTTTCTGGCCCATCAAAGTTGCTTAGTAAATATTTGCTGAGTAAATAAATGATAAAATGAGAGCTGTCTACTACAGACTAATTAATTACCCTCACCCACTTTTCAATTTTATGATAAAGTTCATGGGAACACGTTTTGTTTATGAAAGTGATCTTGGTCAATGTTGACAGAAAGTGTCATTTTATGCCAAAAGGCAGAGCTACATTATATCTAAATATTGTCAGGCTGACTGATGTCTTTAAGCAACTCACATTCTCCATGAAGATTATGCTGGTAGCCAAATTAATGAAATCAACCAAGCTCTTAAGGAACTTAGCACATAAATTAAAGACATTCAACGCAGTCTAATGATAAAGAAACACACTTTATACGATCTTGAAACTATGGTGGGGGGCGGGGGGGAGCCCTTGGAGGCCCTGAGTGATAAAGCTTGCAAAGGGGATTAAGGCCTTGTGTAATGTCAGGGGGCTAGTGGCAACATTGTCTTCCAATTTTGAAACATCATTTCAGAACATAAGTGGAGAGCCTGGGTGATCACCTTGATTTCCTGAAGCACAAACTATATAAACATTGTAGCTTTGACTGGACCATTTAAAAAATTGTTGTAAAATACACATAACCTAAAAGTTACCACTTTAACCATTTTTAATATATATATATATATATATATATATATATATATATATATATATGCCCTGGCTGGTTTGGCTCAACAGTTAGAGCGTCGGCCTGCAGTCCAGAGAGACCTGGGTTCGGTTCCCGCTAGGGGCACGTACCTTGGTTTTGGTTTGTCCCTGGCCCTGGTTGGTCGTGTGGGAGGCAGCCACTCGATGATGTTTCTCTCTCTGTCTCTCTTCCTCTCTCTCCCTCCCACTCTATCTGAACAAAAGATGGAAAAATGTCCTTGGGTGAGGATAAAAAAAAAGTGTGTGTGTATTGTGTGTGTGTGTGTGTGTGTGTGTGTGTGTGTGTGTATATATATATATATATATACTTCATATACTTTTTTTTTTAGGGAGAGATAGAAACATTGATGTGAGAGAGAAACATTGATCGGGTGCCTCCTACACACCCCCACGGGGGATCGAGCCTGCAAACCGGGCATGTGCCCTGACCAGTAATAAACCGGGACCTCTCAGTCCATGGGACGACCCTCAGTCCACTGAGCCACACTGGCCGGGCACCACTTTAACCATTTTTTTTTTTTTTTAAATCCTCACCCGAGGACATTTTTCCATTTTTTGTTCAGATAGAGTGGGAGGGAGAGAGAGGAAGAGAGAGAGAGAGAGAGAGAGAGAGAGAGAAACATTGACATGAAAGGGACACATCGAGTGGCTGCCTCCCACACGACCAACCAGGGCCAGGGCCAAACTGCAACCGAGGTACGTACCCTTAGCGGGAACCGAACCCAGGTCTCTCTGGACCGCAGGCTGACGCTCTAACCGCTGAGCCAAACCGGCCAGGCCCCTTTAACCGTTTTAAAGAGGACAATTCCGTGGCATTACGTACACTCGCACTTCTGTGTAACCATCACCATCATCATCTCTAGAACTTTTTAAATCTTGCAAAACTGAAACGCTGTCCTGGTTAAACAATAACCCCCCATTCCTCCTCACCCAGCCCCTGGCACCTACGATCCTACTTTCTGTCTCTGTGAATCTGATGACTCTAGGGACCTCGCAGAAGTGGGAGCATACAAGGTTTGTCCTTTTGTGTCTGGCTTTTTCACTCAGCATAATGTCCTCAAGGTTCACCCACATTGGAGCCTGTGTTAGAATTTCTTTCCTTGTTAAGGCTGGATAATAGCTCACTGAGTGGCATGACCACATCTTGTTTATCCACTCGAGACATCTGGATCATTGCTGAAATCCCACTGTGCTGCCACACTCACTGCCAGTGTCCCTGACCAGGGCACACGGTCCACGTCCATCGCCGAGTGTGCATGCAGCCAAGGACGCTTCCTCTCTGGCCCAGAACCCCCGAGAAAGCCCGGGAGGACTTTCTGTGGCCTCAGTGGTGTGAAGGAGGACAAGGAAGAACATCACCTTCTGGTCATACGGCGGGAAGCTGACCGTGTCTCCTCTCTCTGGATGCTCTTCTATTTCACCTGGGAAAGGCTAAGGGCTTGTCCCAAGCATAAGCCTTCTGCAGTCATGGAGAAAGCCTGTCACCATCACGTCAAATGATCCAAAGCCAAAATAACTGCGTTCTCTTCAAATCCGTGTGCCTTCCTAAAGGAGGCTATTCTATCCATTGTTATTCGTCATTGAGAAGAAGCCAGTATTTTGAGACGTTTATCTTCCGTATCATTTAATTCTCTCTGAAGGTCATTCCCCCCTTTGCTCCTTTCCCTGGTCCCCCCAGCTCCCTGCTCCCACAGGCTCTCTCTGGCCCAGACCTCCTGGCCCAGGCTGGAGGGCAGGAAGAGGCAGAGATGCCAGGATCTCCATCCCTCTGCCTCAAATGGCCTCTCCGGCCACTGGCTGCTTCTCCTCAATGCCCCAGCTCCTGCCAGGCCCACGCACATGGTCCCACCTCCCATCTGATGGGCTCTGGTGATGCAGCCTCCTCTCTTTGTCCGCTAGCCCTATGGGAGTGATGGCCTCCTGCTTTGATCACCGTTGGGCTGCTTCCTCATTCCTTTCTCGGATTCTTTTGTGTCCCATTATCGCTACCACCAAGTCTCTTGATTAAAGGCGCAGGAGAACAGAAACCTCTGTAGCCCTTTTCTCACTCGCACCCCAGAACGCGGACGACCTTCCTGCCAGGCCCACAGCTCCAGGGGGCCAAGCCCTAGATGCTCCGGCGATGCACTTCTCACGGCCTCCTGGGGCCTCCTGTCTCCAGCCTGTCTCCTAGTCGGCCAGGTTCCCACCTGCTCAGACCGGTCCCCACCCCCTGCTCCTACACCACGGCCTCTTCCTTTTCCGTGTTACACGCACACTCATCCCCACCCCAAGTCATGGCTAATTTTTTTTTCTACAAGGCTCTCCACCTGTCCATTTATTTATTTATTTATTTATTTATTTATTTATTTTGTTAATCCTGACCCAAGGATATTTTTTTCCATTGATTTTTAGAGAGAGTGGAGGAGAGGGAAGATGGGGGAAAAGGGGAGAGAGAGAGAGAGAGAGAGAGAGAGAGAGAGAGAGAGAAAGAAACATTGATGTGAGAGAGACACATTGATTGGTTGCCTCCCACACGCACCCCTGACCGGGGCTGAGGATTGAACCTGCAACCCAGGTACATGCCCTTGACTGGGAATCGAACCTGAGACCCTTCGGTGTGCAGGCTGATGCTCTCACCGCTGAGCTACACCGGCAAGGGCCTGTCCCCTTATTTAAACTCTACCAGTGACTCGGGCTCAGCTCAGTGGGGCCACTGCACGGAAGCCCTCACTGCCCTGGGCGGACGCCGTTTGCCCTCTCCAGCTCCCGCAGGGACAGCAACTCACCGCCCCGCTTACCCCCATCCAACCCACTCTCTGTGTGGACTTAACTGTTACCTAGTGTCATTCCGCCCCCAGTGAGACTGTCCGCTCTGGAAGGCTGGGACAACAGCTTGCCTTTTATCCCTCAGCACTCAGCACAAACAATCCTCTGCCAAGCCCACAGCTAATAAAATAACCCCCAAGGGATGAGAAGAGTCGTAGAGTGTTCTCTCTCAAGCACAGCTTCCTTCCCCCCAAGGTAACAACTGTGCTGGTTGGACTGTCCCCACATCGCCCCCCAAAAGCAACATGGAAGTCCTAACCTCTGATCCCTGTGAATGTGACTGTTTGGGAATCAAGTCTTTGCAGATGTCATCAAGTTAAGACAAGGTCATCCTGGATCAGGCTGGGCCCTAATCCAGTATGACTGCGGTCCTCATAAGAAGAGGAAATACAGCCCGGCTGGTGTGGCTCAGTGGTTGAGGATCAGCCCATGCACCAAGAGGTCGCCAGTTCGATTCCCGGTCAGGGCACATGCCCAGGTTGTGGGCCTGATCCCCAGTGGGGGGCATGCAGGAGGCAGCCAATCAATGTTCTCTCTCATCGATGTTTCTCTCTCCCTCTCCTTTCCTCTCTCTCTAAAATCAATAAAGAAAAAAAAAAGAAGAAGAAGAAGAAAAGACAGAAACAGATACAGAGGGGAGACAGCGTGTGGGAGGGAGGCAGAGACTGGGGTGATGCTGCCTCAAACCAAGGAAAGCCTGGGGCCACGAGGAGCCGGAGGAGACGAGCAGGATTTTTCCCCTAGAGACCTGGGAGGGAGCGGGGTCCTGCCAACACCCTGACTTCAGACTTCCCGCCTCCAGAGCCGTGGGACAGTGGCTTCCTGCTGTTACAAGGCCCCAGTTTGTGCCCCTTTTCTCCCTCTGCCCCAGGAAACGAAAACAGCTGGAGCAAAGAGTTACAGCCACATCGATTGACCTTAGTGATGCGTCTCATGTCCCTGCTGGGCACAGACCTAACGCTGAGTCTCTGCAGTACCGAACGTGAGCCAGGCAGGCGATGAGGGCAGAGTCCACGCGTCCACGCTCAGGGCCCACCGTGCGGGACGGTGGAGGGCTTCCTCCATGAATCCCCACGGACCCTCCTTGTTGAAGGGGCAGAGACAGCGGCTTCACCCCACCCCACTCTGAAAGGCTCACCCCCTCAGGAATGCTTTCCATCCCCAACGACGCTAGACTTCACATCGGAAAACTCTGGGCTCAGAGTCCTGGTTTTACAAAGCTGTTTTTCCGCTTTGCCCCTGACTTGTTACTTAAGTCTCCCACTCAAGGTAAAGTCAAAAAACTTTTTTTTTTTATCCTCCCCCGAGGACATTTTCGCATTTATCTTCAGATAGAGCGGGAGGGAGAGAGGGAGGAAGAGAGAGAAACATCGACGTGAGAGAGACACATCGAGTGGCTGCCACCCACACGACCCCAACCGAGGCCGGGGACAAACTGCAACCGAGGTTCGTGCCCTTCGCGGGAACCGAACCCAGGACTCTCCAGTCCGCGGGCCGACGCTCTAACCGCTGAGCCAAACCGGCCAGGGCCAAACAAACTTTTAATGATAGATTTTAAAAGTGTTTTTCCTTTTTTTAATCCTCACCTGAGGATATTTTTCCATTGATTTTTAGATAGAGCGGCAGGAAGGGAGGGAAGGAGAGAGAGAGGGAGAGAGGGAGAGAGAAACATTGCATTGATGGGTTGCCTCCCACACGACCCCGACTGGGGCTGGGGATTGAACCTGCAACCGAGGTACATGCCCTCGACTGGGAATCAAACCCACTCTTTGGTCTTCGGGCCGATGCTCTAACCACTGAGTCACACCGGCCAGGGCAATGATTGACATTTAAAAAGAAGCCAAGGGAACGAAAACCTGTTTCTGGCCATGTTTCAGGTGTGACCACTTCACACGGGGCTCCACCTGCCCTGGGCCTCCCCACTCTCTCAGCCTGCCTCCTGACACAGCAGTCCGCGCGTGTGCGTGCTCGTGCGCGTGCACAGCCCCGGCCTCAGCCCAGCGCGCGGAGCGGCCCTGCCTGGAGCGGCCGGCCCACGGTCAAGGCCCCCACTTACGGTTCTGGAGGGAGCGTAGTGCGTGGGCGATGCTGCCGGCGGCCTGGCCGAACTCGGGAAGGAGGACGGGCAGAACCTCTGGCCCGTGTCCGGAGGGGAAGACGAGGCATAGATGCGATTTTCCAGTCGCTCTGGCTCCTGCTTGTAGGATTCGAGAGGGAATGAGTGCTGTTTGGCCACCTGGGTGGGTGTGGATGGAGAGGCGGACAGGCCCGAAGCTGGGGAGGAAACCACACGGTGCTGTTAGAAGGCTGGCCACGCGCGGGGAGGCGGAGCAGGGGTCCTCCGCTTCCGAGCGCCCGAATCTCACAGGGCAAGAATCAAATGATTAAATCCTGACTCCCGGGGCAAGCCTTTATAAACCACTGTCTAATCCTTAGAATGAGCCGTGTCCAGAAATCCCTTCATCATCCAACTTGAGCCGTGGGCGGGGTCCCCTTGCTGGGACCGGGCGCGTGGACAGGTCAGAAGTTGTCTGGGTGAAAGGTTGCTCACCGACGCACACATCAGACGCTGTGTTCTCCCCTTTAGTCAAATGCTGTTTGGTCCCCGTCCTCCTCTGCCAAGCATGGTGCCCGGGGCTCACCAGCCGAACCCATGCTACCTGAGACAAGACACAGGGAAAGCCCCTAAAGGATTCCACAGAGAAACAGGTCAATGTTGCAGACGTCACATGACAACATACACCGAGGACCAGACGAGACCAGCTGTTACTGTCGAAAGGCACAGCATGGCCCCTGTCCCTGGGAGCCAGCAGCAGGGAGAATTCACTCTGAAGGCGGGTGCTGGCAGGGAAGGGGCGGGCCTTGCAAAGTGACCATTTAGATGGGTGGGAACCCCGGAGACGGGGGACAAGAATATGCCAAGATGCAAGGGGCTGTCCACTTGACCAGGGTCTGTGCAATCCAGGGGGGGTCTCAGGCAGGTGGTCCTCACTCACATCGGATGCTGTAAGATCAGTGTTCCGGGATGGACTGTGTCCCTTAAAGAGAGGTGTGCAAGTCCTAACCCCCAGTCCCTGTGAATGTGGCCTTACTTGGAAAGAGCGTCTCTGCAGATGTCATCAAGGTGAGATGAGGTCATACTGGAGGAGGGTAGGTCCTTAACCCACAGTGACTATTGTGCTTAGGAGAGGAGAGGACTCACACACACTCACACACACACACACACACACACACACGGCCATGTGATGACAGAGGCAGACACTGGAGGGATGTATGTACGAGCCAAGGAATGACAAGCCACCAGAAGCTGGGCGAGGCCCAAGGGTTGGACCCAGACTCTCAGAGGGAGGGCGGGCGTGCTGCCCTGGGTCCGAGTCCAGTCTCCTCGGTGGGAGATTAAACTTCTGTTGTTTTAAGCTACTAATTGGTGGAACTTGGTCACCGCAGGCCCAGGACACCGACACACAGTAACGTTGCCCGATACGGATTTGTTTTCCTAGAGGAGCAGAACCGGGATTTGGGTCTGGTCTCTCACATCGTCTAGGTAACTAAATGAAATTTTTATTTCAAATGTCTTATTTAACATTTTTAAATTACGTGACTCAAAGCAAAGATGCCAGTGGACATGGCTAAGGCCACCCGCTTGCTGCTTCGGACCTAGACACAGACGGTCAGCCCCAAAGCCACAGCCGGGGTCTCCTTCACCATGCTACTCCGTGCCAGGTTTGACTCCTGTCCCCAGTCCCTGTGCGCACAGGTGTCCCCTCGTCTCTTCCCGTCCTCACTCCCCACAGCGGCCTCCCACTCAGGTGTCACTTCATCCAGTCTCCTCCTGACCTCGGGCTGTGAGCCCCACCCCCAGAAGTCACATTCCAGCTGTGCTCTGTGCCCTCAGCCACCAACAAGCTGTCTAATTAGCACCAACACCACGTGTGAAGGACACAGGCCTCCTCTCCCCAACCAAATCCACCCCTGGCTTCAGGGCAGGGATGCTGTCCACACCCTCTGGGTCCCCGCAGCCCCCAGCACTGCCCTGGGCCAGGGGAGGGTGCTGGGTAAAGGCCTGCCAGCCAAGGGGTGAGGAGACAGGAGGGGGGAGGGGCAAGGCTCAGGCTCAGTTCCACTCTTCTCTCCCTCCGGTGCCCGGAGAGTGTGGGGGCCGCGTGTTTCCAGGGTGGCAGTTCGGGAAGTAACCAGTGAAAGGAGGAGTTTCATTTCCCAGGGAGCCCCCCGTTACCCCAAGTCACACCAGGTGGGGATCTGCATCCCCAAGCCCCAGGCTGGCCTCTGGGAGCAGCTTGAGGTGCCAGCAGGACCTAGAACGCTCTACACTGTGTCCGTAGGACTCAGAACCCCAGTACGAAGGCCTCCAACAGCAAACACGTTGAAAACAGGAGTCTCCCCCAAAGGTCTTGAGAAGCAAGGTCTGGTTTGAGGTAGGGCCGGGTGGGGGTTTGGGGTTGGGGTGGGGGGACTAAGAGCAGGAAGAAAGCTGATAAAGCGGATGGCTTAGCAGCTCTTCAGGGGGTGATGGGCGTCTGGCAGGCAGGATGACAGAGGAGGAACCTGGCCCGGGTCCCAGCCCTGCTCCGGCCAGGCTCCAGCACCCCGGCACCCACGCTCCTCTGAGATGCCCACAGAGGGCGAGGAATGAGGACTCAGGCCAAGGCTCAGAGGGCGTGGCCGGCTGTCAGGGCGCCGTGCTGGGGCCCAGGAGACGCCCCCCCCCCCCCGGGGTGGTGGCATGTCCCTCAGTGATTCTAACAGCGGAGAGCCCTCAGCAGAAGCACCAGCCTGGCTCCTCACAGTGGGGCCTGGGACAGGCTGGTTCCTAGCGACACAGTCCAGCGGAAAACGTCACGGTTCACGCTCCCAACTCTGGTGCTGGCCCCTGAACACAGAGGCTTGCTTTCCTGGGGGCCTGCTTGGCTTGCAGGGGTGGGGGGGGGCTGGAGGCTCGATGGAGGGGCGGCACACAGCAGGATGGGGTGCGGGCCGTTTAGGGGCCGCCGCATCCTAACAGCCTGCGAGAACCCCTTGGGCAGAGCCCCTCTGGGGCCCCAGTTCTTCATGTGAAGGGGGCCTGGCCCAGTGATCTCTAGCACCCCTTGGTGACAGTGCACAGCGCCAGGGCACAGTCCATACCAGCCCCTCCACTGTGCCTGTGACCTCGCTTTCTGGCTCAAACCCCGCCCAGGAAGGGCTCTCCGGGGGCCCAGAGGAGACAAGTACCTCTGCGGAGGCATTGGGGCACCATGCACCAGAATCACAAATGCACACATTCCTCCCCACGATTCCGCTCCTGGACACTTCTCCCGCAGACACGTGTGTGATTGCTAAATGGCGACTGGGGAGGGTGGGTCGTTCGTCACCACGCTGCTTTGAAAAGCCGAGACTGGAGGGAGGGACGCTCGTCCTCAGGAAGAGGGCAAACCAGTCACGGCTGATCCGCACGGCCGGCCACGGGTGTGTATGGGACCGCGACAAGCCCGTCCTTCTTTTCCTCTCCGCGACGGCGTGTACGTGGAAGCAAACCGCACAGCCGACCGCACAGAGTGACACCGTCGACAGTTAACCCAAAGGGAAGGAGAGTACAGCCGTCCCTCGTTTATCGCGGTTAATCCGTCCCAGACTCTAGCGGTTGCACCTGGCGTCGAAGGATTCCCTGGGTGCTCCAATACATAGGCCTACAGTCCATACGTACATTTTAATTTTAATTGTAATACAGGGGCGTATAATTGACGCAGACAACCGCGCGCGCTGTATCATTTTCACTGTCTCGATCGCCTTTTTAATGAATATATTTGAAAAAACCGCGACAGAGTGAAGCCGCGAAAGTCGAAGCGCGAAGTGGCGAGGGACGACTGTATACACACACGTAGATGCTGCCGTCCTGCGTACGCCCAGAGCGTCTCTGGGAGGATCTGGAAACAGTCACCAGACACAGGAGCAGCTGGCGGGGAAGACTTCTGTCACATGCCCTTTTCTAGGTTCCAACTTTTTTTTTTTTAAATCCTCACCCGAGGATATTTTTCTATTTATCATCAGACAGAGTGGGAGGGATGGAGAGAGAGAGAGAGAGACAGAGAGAAACATCTACACGAGAGGGACACATTGACGTGTTGCGTCCCACAGGACCGCGGTGTGGCTCAGTGGACTGAGCGTGTCCCATGGACTGAGAGGTCCCGGTTCGATTCCCGGTCAGGGCACATGCTGGGTGTCGGGCTCAATCCCCAGTAGGGGGCGTGCAGGAGGCAGCCGATCCATGTTTCTCTCTCACATCGATGTTTCTATCTTTCTTTCCCTTACTCTATCTCTAAAACAATCAATAAAAGCAGATTTAAAAAATAAAAATGAAAAACAGAAAGCTCCTCTCGCTGAAAGCTGTCCAAGTTCAAAAGCCGCTTCCATTGTCCCACCTGGGCTTCCTGCCTCCTCTCCGCTCCGCTCCATCCCGTCCCAGAGCAGGTGCCCTTGTGGACCAGAGGGGCAAAGGGCAAGCTGGGGGGAGGGGACTAGTAACATCACACGTGAATTAGGGGTATGTGTGTTGTTCAGGGTGCAGGGGAAGAATCTTTCTAGAACCAAAAACACGCCCCCTCTTTCACCGCTACGGGAAATAGCTTTCAGGGGCGGTGTCTTACTCCCACTTTTCAGGCGAGGAACCCGGTGGCTGGAGGAGTTACTTACCCCTGGCCCTTCAGGGGGTAAACGGCAGAGGTCACCCCTGAACTCGAGTGTCCTGACTCCACAGGCTAAATTCTTTCCCCAGGATTAAAACGCGATAGTGCCAAGAAAAAGCACCGAGAGACTTCAGATCACTTCTGGACGTGTGATGGGTGCAGGGGGGACAGGGTGGGCTGCCTCCGATGGGTGCCTTGGGTGGGCAAGAATGGGCTTCCCCCAGAGGTGTGTCTCTCCAGCGTCAGCCAGAAAGGTAAGGACACAACCAACAGAGAGGACGCTTTTACCCACATTGAGGCTATTTTGCTGGGGGGGGGGGGGGCTGTCATATGAAAGGTTAGAGGGGCAGGCAGGAATGATATTGCTGAACTTCTTTTTCTAAATATTGGTGTCATGATTCACAAATTAAGAGGAAAACAGGGCAATGAAGATACAATCTCCTTTAAAAAAAAAATCCTCAACCAACGATATGTTTTTATTGATTTGAGAGAGAGAAGAAGGGGAAGAGGGAGGGAGAGAGAGAGAATCATTAATCGGTTGCCTCCCATATGTACTCTGACCGGGAATCAAACCCACAACCTTTCGGGGTGCGGGGCGACGCTCCAACCAACTGAGCCACCTGGCCCGGGCCCCCACTACTTTCAAGTAGACCAATTTCTTTCTACCTGTGTGTTTGATCAGCACAGGTGCTGAGTGGGAGCATGCTATGAGGAATCAGAGTCCCACATTACGATCTGGTTGGGGAAAATGGGACAAGAAACAAAACCCGGACCCAAATCCACAACCCCTCGCAGTAAGTGCTGAGCCGAGTGCGCGTGACCCCAGGCAGGCGGGCTCGGAGGAGAGTAGAGCCCCGAGGCTGGAGGGTGGGAGAGCTCCCAGAGACCGGGGAAAGCCCTGCGGCTCCACTCCAGGGAAAAGAAGACAGATCTGCCCCAGTTCGGGGACTTTCCGACGGGCCCAGAGGGACGGACAGGTTTCTCCCATGGTGTCCTCCCGCGAAGGCTCTCCCTCCCTCTCCTGCTTCTCAAGGACTTTGTTCAGGACGGCTGCCGCCTCCGAGCAGGACAATGCCTTTGATTCCTCATGGGCAGCAGCCAGGACAAGTGAATAGGCTCAGTGAGGGAACAGAACCAGCTCCTGGCAGCCACACAAGACACCAGGCAAGTGGCCCCAGACACCAGGGAGCCAGGAGCCGGTGACGTCACAGCTGGAGAGAACAGGGGAGGGTGTGGAAGGGAGGAGAGGGAGCCGCTGGAGGAACAGGAGGAGTGGCCTGTGGTTTCACCATCAGCAGCCAAAACCTTGCCTTGGAAACACAAGCCAGGTAGACCAGATGGCTGTGTGGTGGGCACACACATTTCTGCTCTCCCCACCCAGCCTTGGGCAGTTCCGGCCTTATTCATGCATATGGTCTAAAATCACAAGAGAGGAAAAAAATTCATTTTGTTTCTGATCTCAAAATGTCCTTGTAGCCCTGACTAGTTTGGCTCAGCAGTGAGAGGGTTGCCCCGAGGACCAAAGGGTCACAGGTTTGATTCCCAGTCAAGGGCACACACCTGGGTTGCAGGCTTGACCCCCCAGGTCCCGTTCGGGGTTCTGCAGGAGGCAACCAATTGATGCGTCTCTCTCACATCAATATTTCTCTCTCTCCCTCCCTCCTTCCCAGTCTCTCTAAAACTCAATGGAAAAATATCCTAGGGTGAGGATTAACAACAAAAATGTCCTCGCAGACCACTGTTCCAAGAGGCACAGTGAGAAAAGCACGCTTGCAGTTTACACAGAGTGAGAGTTTGCTTGTCTGCAGGTTTGAGAAGTCCACTGCGCTCTCCATTGCGCCACAGGGCCTGTCTGCAGGTTTTAAAACAACTGCTGTTCCCAACTTTGGAGGGATGGTGACAGGGGTCAGAGGGGACGTGGGCACAGAGTGGGTCAAACAGAAGCGCACAGCCAAGGAGGGGCAGGGTCCCTGTCGCTAAGGAGCCCTGCGGCCAAGAGGGACCTTCGCGGGAACAGACAGCCTCCAGGCAACACAAGGACAGCTCTGGAGAGCCTCCCGGCCAGGGCGAGGCCCGTGGTGCGGGTGGTGCCAGGCAGAACCCGCCCACCACACGCTGTTTTGCTGAGGATGCCTTTTCTCAAGGAATAATTCACTGCTTTTGTTTTTAACCTTTTCTTTCTCAGCTTTCCCTGTGCCTGGCTGAGGGCTGCTCCACCCTGCAGTAAGCCTGGTCTCTGGACACCAGGGTTCACGCAGTCACCGGCCAGCCCTCCCCGAGTCCCTGCTGCTTGGAGACTTCGTCCTGGTGTCCTCCGGCCCCACCCACCCCACCAGGCCCACTCGCTCTCAGGGGAGGAGCCTCTTGCCTCCTGCCTCAGGATTGGCCTCGGCGGTGTTACAATTGTTACAATGTAACGGCACTGGCTGTGGCCGTGCCCTAGCTTCCTCTCAGATTGTGTATGAACTTGGAGTAAGGTTTCCCGGCTACCAGTTTTGCTTATGGACTCTTTTTAACAATCTGCTTTACAATCGTCCAGAACTTAAGCTATTCAGAATATGCGGGAGTGCCCTGGCCAGTGTGGCTCAGTGGTTAGAGTGCCGGCCTGTGGACCAAAGGGTCATGGGTTCAATTCTCGGTCAAGGGCCCGTATCTGGGTTGCAGGTTCAACCCCTGGCCCTGGTCAGGGTCGTGCAGGAGGCAACTAATTGATGTGTCTCACATCGATATTTCTCTCTCTCTCTCTCCCCTCCCCTCTTTCCTTCCTCCCTTCCACACTCTAAAAATCAATGGAAAGAAGATCCTTGGATGAGGATTCACACACACACACACACACACACACACACACACACACACCAACTTGTTTTAGGACATTTTCTAAGGTTCTTAGTCTTCTAGGAGGAATCTAGGAAAAAGTACTTTTTTTAGGGCTTTCTGTGCCTAGCCATTAAATGATTGGCTCTAACATACAGGTATTTGCACAAGAAAACAAAACCGAAATGGTGGGGGCTGGGGGGCTGGGAACTCGGCAGGCGCTCACTTTCCATCAGCCCCACGGGTGTGGTCCCAGCCTCGGGGTGGCCCTGGCTCTGCCCTCTGGGGGCCTGGACTCTGCTTTCCGGACCCCAGCGGGACCCCGGATGCTCACTAGAGCCAAAGACAAGAGCACAGATGCCTTTGTATGTTGAAGCCCAGAGACAGTCCTCGGGGAAAGGAGGAGAGAAAAAAAAAGCCCTCCTGTTGCTTTGTAAGAGAGAGAGATTCTAGAACAATCCATTTCCCAGATAAAACCGGCTCTGAAAAACAATGTGCTAAAGACTCCCCTGTGAAGGGAAGTCTGGAGGCCAGTCCCCTCTGGTCAGGATGCTCTCCTTGGCAGGAAAGAATGGTCTTGGATGTGCCCAGGTGAGTTCTGCTGAATGTCACAGAGAAGGATGGCCCCAAGCAAGGACTCACAGTTTGTGAGTGACCTTAGCGGGCAAACGTCCATGACCTCATTTTACAGCAAAAGACTCACAGACCCTGAGAGGTGAAGGGTCAGGCCAAGGGCATCAGCAGGGTCAGAAGCCAGGCCTGGGCGACGTCTCCGTGCCAGGAGCCATCTCAGACCTACTGCACAACCATGAGGGTGGCCGAGAGCACACCACCTTCACACGGGGGGAGAGCAGGTGTCTGGAGTCACAGGTGCGAGGGTGGGACCTCGGGGTACCCTCTGCGGCCCTCACCGCTGCACACAGGCCCTCGCTGGCCTGCCCTAAGCTCCTCCCCCCGGGCAGGCACATCCCGCTGGCTGCAGGCTGCACAGGGTGAAGGGGGTAGTGGACGACTGTGACCAGCACGCTGGATTTGGGGGAGGGGAAGAGGAACTGAGGTGAGTCTAGATCCCCTCCTGGGTTAGTGTGGTGACTGTCATTTCCTTCGAGCCACAGGGAAGCCCACTAATTCACCAGGAGGGCATAGAGTTTCAAATTCTCAGGCTGATGCCAAGGTGCCCAGTGGGCAGGGGAAGGCTTTCTTGAGCTGCCCACGGTGAGGCCAGAATACGTCCGGGCAGAAGCCCACCACCCCTCCCTCCCAGTGCCCTGCCCCGCTCAGATACACTCTTAGGTCAGGACTGGATCTCCGTGCAAGTTCAAACAAGCCTTCCTAACCCTGATCTCTCCGAGATGCCTGTTAATAACACAGCGTTGCTCAGGCAGATTGTTCCTGCAAAGCCAGCCTGTCTAGTACACGCAGGTATCGCTGTCATGGAGTCGCAGGTCTGGTTGGAGGGGACGTGTGGAATGAGCCTTGCTGAGATGGGACAGAGGGGTCAGGACCCGGGAACTCCCTGCCGGCCTCCCCTCTCTGGGCCTGGGACATGGCTGTCTCCAGCCCCTCTTGGAATTCCTGGGCGTCCATTGTTATTCCAGCCACTGGGGGAATTCCTCAGAAACTGGGAAGGACGTGACCCTCCAACCTGTGTGGGTCCCAGGACCCTTTGATAATCTGATGAAATCAATAAATGAAGCGTGGACCCACAGACTACTTTCTGTCTCTTTCTAAAATAACCGCAGGGCAGTTCCAATCCCCCCAAAGCCAGGTTTGAAGAATTTGCGTTCCAAGGGGTTTCTGAACTTTTTCACAGTCCTGATGCCCACAGGGTGGCCAGGCTCCCACTGTGCCAGCTTCTACCAGTAGCTGTGCCCACGCCGAGGGACCCCGAACAGGAGAACACGGAGCCTGAGACCGGGGGAAGCCCACGTGCCGACCGAGGGAAGGCAGTGAGCACACCGGACCAGGACCCCGGCTCAGAGCCCCTAGAGCACCCTTCTAAAATCTGAACTCGGACCTGTAATTTTTTCTATACTTTCAGCAGTGTGGGCTACTTGAATCCCCAAGTGCCTGCCACCCTCTAGAAGCCACAGTCCCCTGCCCAAGCTGTGTCCTGCCTGGGTCCTTCCCAGTGTCAGGTCTCTGACCCGCCAGGATCGATTATTCTGCCAGGCACCTGGGCCCGGGAGCACAGCCTCCAAACCTCCACTGTGGAAGCAGGCGGAGGCGGCAGAGCTGGGGAGCCGGCCTGTGGGTGAGTGTGATCCCCGCCCACGCCCAGCACTTGCCTTCCCGCTGGGTCCCTGCAGGCCAGGTGGTGGCTGGCAGCCAGTCCTGGGCATTCCCTCCCCAGGGTGCCGGCTGCAGCCAGCTGCCACGGGACTCCGACTAGGGCTCTCCTGTGGGTCTGTTGACTCAACACATCACCTGACCTCGCCCGCCAGGCCCTCTGGGTGTGAGGTGCCGGGGAGACGGGACTGGGTGCGGGCGATGCCAGGGAGGCCCGGGGCCAGGAGGCACCCAGGCTGGGCCTCGGCTCCAGCGCAGGTTTCCATGGGGCTGTTCTCCTCACTCACCTCCGGAGAAGAATAAAAGATGACAGCCTTGTACCTGGACTTTTCCTAGTGCTTTGGGGGGAGGGGCAACAACTCCGCCAGAGGGAACTGGGAAGGAGGAACAGAACCTTCTCGCTGGGGAGCTTGGAGTCCCTAACCCTCCAGCATCTGACCTACAGCAAGCACCCCTGGCTGAGCCCGTTTTACGTGCAGGGAGAAGGCAGCCCCCCATTAGCCTAATTTTAGGGTTTGGGGAGCCCCCTGCCCCCTTCCAAATCCCTCACCTACTTAATCAATTTCTTTGACAAGCCTGTCTCCCCTTTCGGCACACCGCAGTTACCTGAAAGGCTCCGCGCCCTGACCCCCTTGGCCAACCTGCGGGAGGCTGGTCTGATACCCGGTCCCCAATGTGAGGCGCGGGGCCGCCGGGAAGGAAGTGCGGGCGGGCGGGCTCAGCTGTGCGCAGTCAGCACCCTCTGCCTCCACCAAGTTTCATTGTCTCTCTCTGGTCCCCCTCATGGGTTTCCAGAACCGTGAGCGATGCTATCAGAATGCTGTGCCCAGGGGAGCGGGCTTCTTCCCTTTACCCGATTCATGCCGCACCTTCAGCGTTTATCGCTGGCTCAGCTCATCTTTCGGAAAGCCTGCTCTGGTTACTGCAGCTAATTACTGCTGCCCGGCATGCGCCTGGCACATTCCCATACCGTAGCGTTACCGTGTGCCGCCCTGTTCCACGCCGTCTCCGCCCGGCGCCCAGCACGCGGGTGCGGGCCACACTCCCCGCCAGGGCAGATTCCCGGGCCTACGAGGCACGAACCTCTGTTCAACAAAGCGCCCAACAAGCACCGTCCACAAAATGGAAAAATCAGATTTCATCGAAACTTAAAACTTAAGGTCTTCCAAAGGTACTGTTAAGAAAATGAAAAATGAGCCCCGGCTGGTTTGGCTCGGCGGTTAGAGTGTTGGCCTTCAGACCAAAGAGTCGTGGGTTTGACTCCAGTCAAGGGCACGTACTTCGGTTGTGGTTCGATCCCCGGCCCTGGTCGGGTGGGTAAGGGAGGCAACCAGTCGACGTGTCTCTCTCACATCCATGTCTCTCCCTCCCTCCCTCCCACTCTATCTGAAAATCAATGGAAAAACACCCTTGGTGAGGATTAGAAAAAAAGAAAGTGAAAAATGACAAGTGACAGGGAGAAAATATTCGTGAAACACATGTAATAAAGGACTCGTATCCAGCATATATAAGCAATTTTCAAAACTCAGTAACGAGAGAACAAGTAATTCAATGAAACAAGCGGACAGAAGACGGAATGGATAATTCACCAAAGAAGGCGTGCCAACGACAAGCTTGTTGGAAGATGCTCCACACCTTTGTCACAAGGGAAATGCAAATTAAAACTACCGTGAGACACCACAACCCACCTGTTAGACTAGCTAAAATTTATTATTGGTTTTTAAAAATATGTTTTTATTGATTTTTTAGAGAAAGAGAGAGATAGAAACATGGATTGGCTGCCTCCTGCACACCCCCCACTGGGGATTGAGCCTGCAACCCGGGCATGTACCCTGATGGGGGAATCGAACCGGGACCTCTCAGTTCACGGGACGATGCTCAATCCACTGAGCCACACTGGCCGGGCGAGACTAGCTAAAATTTAAAAATGGACAGTACTAAGTGCTGACGAGGATAGGGAGCAGCAGGAACTTGCAGACACTGCTGGTGACAATGCAGACGGAGCAGGAGGTTGGGAAAACAGTCTGACCGTTTCCTCTGAAGTTAAACCAACATTACCCACAATGCCACTCGTCGGAGAAAGGAAACCCATCTTCACAGATGCTTGTAGTGGCTTCGTTCATAGTTGCCCCCAAACCGGAAATAACCCAAATGTCCACGGGCTGGTGAATTCATACGCAGACTGGTGTGCCCATTCAGGACAGGACGACTCAGTGATAGAGAGGACAAAACCGCAGACGCGACCACGTGAGTGGATCTCAAAGGCATCATGCTGAGTGAAAGAAGCCAGATCCGAAAGGCTGTGTACGGTATTTGTCCATGTATATGACACTCTGGGAAAAGCAAAATGATAGGTTGCCAGGGGTTGAGGATGGGGGGAGAGGTTGACTATGGAAGGGCATGAAGGAATTTGGGGGGGATGATGGATATGTTTGTTAAAACTCACAGAAACATGCCCTGGCCGGTTTGGCTCAGTGGTTAGAGCATCGGCCATCAGACTGGAGAGTCCTGGGTTCGGTTCCCGCTAAGGGCACGTGCCTCAGTTGCAGTTTGTCCCCGGCCCCAGTTGGGGTCGTGTGGGTGGCGACCACTCGATGTGTCTCTCTCACGTCGATGTTTCTCTCTCTCTTCCTCCCTCCCACTCTATCTGAAGATAAATGCAAAAAAAAAAAAATCCCCGAAAAACAACAAAGTCCTCGGGTGAGGATAAAAAATAAATAAATAAATAAAACTCACAGAAGCAGCCCTGGCAGTGTGGCTCAGTTGGTTGGGCGTCTTCCCGTGCATCAAAGGGTTGCCGGTTCAAGTACTGGTCAGGGCACATACCTAGGTTATGGGCTCGATACCTGGGGTGGGGGTGGGGGGCGTGCAGGAGGCAGCTGATCAATGTTGTGTTCTCACATTGATGTTTCTCTCTCTCCCTTTCTCTCTGTCTAAAAATCAATACACTAGCCCTGGCCAGTTTGGCTCAGTGGTAGAGCGTCGACCCGCAGACCAAAGAGTCTCGGGGTTGATTCCGATCAAGGGCACGTACCTCGGTTGTAGTTCTGGCCCTGGTTGGGGTCATGCGGGAGGCAACCAGTCGATGTGTCTCTCTCACATCGATGTTTCTCTCTCTCTCCCACTCTATCTGAAGATAAAAATGGGAAAAAGTATCCTCAGGTGAGAATTAAAAAAAAAAAAATCATCAACTAAAAAAATGTTTTTATGCAGCCAGAAGAATGTGTAGCGCTGCTCTTAAATACAAGCTGCATAGTAATTATTAAAGTATCACAGAACCAGACGCTCAAATGGGTGAATTTTACTGTATATAAACTCTGTGCCCATAAACCTGACTGTTCAGAAGGTGCTCTACGGCGAGTCTGGGGCTGTCTGTGTGGCCCAGTGCCATGTCCCCTGGGCCTTGAGACTCGGGCTCTGGGGCCCTGGACCAGTTAAAAATAGCAACTGGCATCCCCGCCCTCTGGCCTGAAGGTCATCTCAGGAGACCAGACGGAGCCACCGCTGCTGAGCAGGCAAAAGGAGGGAGGTCTTGGCTCTGGGGGCCCCGGAGGCTCAGGCCCCATCCTCCCACCCCAGGACAGGCAGCCTGGGCCCTCCAGGCTGTCAGGAAGAGAGAGGTTTTCAGGGAGTTCAAAAGTCAGGGTGGGGAAGGGAAGAGGGTCCCTGCAGAGCGGGCGGGAGGAGCACGTCCAGGGAGGCTCCGCAGACAGGCTCACCCAGCCCATGGCCTCAGACCAGTCAGTGAGGCTCGACTTCTCCATGCGCTCCTGACACAGGCGTGTGCACACACAGAGGCCCCACGGCGTCCAGCTGCCCAGGGGCAGTGCAGGGGCCCGGCCACCAGGAGACTGTGGGGCTCTCGTCAGGGCGCACGGGGGTTCCCGAGCAAAGGTGCCGGGGCGAGGCCCCCACCCAGTGGCTGGGGTCCCAGAGGGGCTGCTGCAGGAGGGAGACGCCCTCCCCGCCTCCCAGGCTCCCCTTGGCCTGCGTTGTCCCTAGAAGCCACTCCAGGCCTGGCGGAGGGGTCTGGGCCTGGGCACTGGGCAGTGCTTTCTCCATTTTCTTTCTTTTTTTCCATTTTTTGTTCAGATAGAGTGGGAGGGAGAGAGAGGAAGAGAGAGAAAGAAACATCGAGGTGAAAGGGACACATCGAGTGGCTGCCTCCCGCACAACCCAACCAGGGCCGGGGACAAACCGCAACCAAGGTACGTGCCCCTAGCGGGAACCGAACCCGGGTCTCTCTGGACCGCAGGCCGACGCTCTAACCACCGAGCCAAACCGGCCAGGGCGCTTTCTCCATTTTCAAACAGTGAGGCAAAAGACGGTGTTTTGTTCAGTGTTTTAGAAAAACCTACAGGCTGACTGCCTAAATACTCATGAATATCCACAAGATACGCTAGTAAACATCTCTGAATAACCTGATTGGTTGATCAGAACTGTCTCTCTTTTCAAAGCCTTATTTTTAATTGTGGTAAGACACACTGAACATCAGTTTTGCCATGGTAACCGTTTGAAGGGCACAGCCCGGCAGCGGTCAGCACGCACCCTCGCGCGGCCATCACCACCACCATCTCCCAGTTTTCCATCTCCCCAACTGACAGTGTCCCCATCCCCCCGCCCTCAGGCCCTGGCACCCGGCACTCTACTTCTGTCTCTGTGAATCTGACTCCAGGGCCCTCGGGTAAGTGGGATAGTGTGTGTCCTTTCGAGGCTGGCTGCTTCCACTTGGCATAATGTCCCCAAGGTTCACCCATGCCGTAGCGTGGGTCAGAATGTCTTCCTTTTCAAGGCTGAATAATATTCCGCTGTATGGATAGACCACAAAGAGCTTTCTTCTAAAATTCCCTCCCAGTTCTGCTATGGCTGTTTCTCCTCCAAGTGCCCTTTCTGTGGCCCTGCGGCCTGGCACCCACGTGCCCCGAACAAGGAGCCAGGTGTTTGGTGCACACGCCACTCCTGAAGACTCCTGGGGACACCCCTCTGTCCCTCTTGGCCACAGACCATCCTTCTTAGCCCATGCCACTGCCTGTCCCTTCTTCCGGGCTCTGGGCGTGTGTGGGCTGCCAGGCCACAGTCACAGGACCCTGAACGGGTCACCAGGCCTCCGGTGGGAGGGATTCCAGGGAGGTGTCACACATTCCTTGCCTTCCTGAAGCCAAGTTTCCGACAGGCTATCTGAGAAGCCCTGCCAAGGGTAATGTGACATGTACATGACGGACACCTGGTGAGGCTGCCGGCGGGCGGTGACATAACTGGGGGTGTGTCCCCTGGGCATAGAGCCGGCAGCCGGGCCCCGTCCAATGACTCGGTGTTGTGTAAATTAAAGCAACGGTCACCCATTCTCCCGTGTCTCGGCCGAACCTGCTCCCTCTGCCGTGGGCACAGCGTCACAAAGTCAGTCACCCCCGCCTCCAGCTCCTCAGCCTTCCTTTCCCCTCAAAAGCCATCCTACCAAACACCTATCATCCCTGGGGAGGTGGAGGCACGCGCCCCCTCGGGCATTACCGGGAGGGGCTCCCCTGTCAGCAGGCGCCTGTGACAGGCCGTCCTGTGGACTCGCGTGCGATGAGTTCACGGGGGGCTCCGAGTGCCAGCCTGGGGCGACACTGTGCCAGGGGCTGTGACTGCCTTGGTAGGAGGCACGGCCCCGCCCTCTTTCAACTTACTCTGCAGGGACTTCGGTAGCAAAATCCTAGGTCGACCACCCACCAGGGCGACTCACTGACAATCTGGCCTCAGTGTAGCCATCAGCGACACGGACAAATATCCTTGCACTCCTGGAGGCCGCAGGAACCTCGGCTCCCACCGCTGAGAGCAGGGCACCCTGGCCTGCAGACCCGCACACCGTGGGTGGCTCTGGTCCCCTGTGCACATTGAGAACAGCGGGCACTGCACCTGCCAACCATTCAGCACAGCAGGAAGCCGGGTTCGCCCGGCGGCAAAGGCAGAGCCCGCTCTGTGTACCCACAGCCCAGCTCTTCTGGGGCCTCCTCCCCCCGCAGTCTCCCCACTCAGAGTGTGGCTCCCAGGGCCTCAGCCACAGCTAACGATGCTTTCAGGGAAACAGCCCACCCGGGGCCGTCTCACCGCCACGTGTGGCACCCTACGGGGGCAGGGTGAGCGCAGGGTCCCCGGCCAGGCTCTCGGGCAGCGTGACGCAATGGGACCTTACACGGATGGAGCGGTGGCTGCTCTGGTGGCCTGGGGCAGGGGGAGAAGTGGGGGCTTTGGGGGATAAAGCCGGGCCTTCTGCATGGTGCGGCCATCTGCTCTGCAGGCCTGGGCTCCTGCCGGCCATCCCCAGCTCCGAACGTCACAGTCTCTGCTCTGACTCAGAACAAGGACCTCTTTTCCTTGCGAAATATTGAATGGCTAAGAGGAAATCATGGCCCCCAGTTACCAAAGGTTGCAAGAGGTCCCTCCCCCAACGTGCCACCTGTCATCACCAAACTTTCAAAAATGGTGGCGCTCCAGGTGACAACACCCCTCTCCTTTCAAGCCAGGGGACAGTGAACACAGCTGGAAGGGAAGGGTGGGAAGGGGCGTCCTGGAGGGACAGGGAAGGAGGAGGAGCCAGCCCACTGCTTGTCCCCGAGCTGGCTGGTCTTCTGCTGGGAAGGGGCAAGAGCCACCTGTCCAGCGCCCAGGAGCTCAGGGGCGGCTGAGCATGGGCAGCTCTGTCTTCCTCAGGGCTCTGGTCAAGCCGGGCGGCCACCTGCAGGCCCAGCCCCTCCCTCTGGCTCACCTGCCACAGACTCTTTGAGACAGATGAAAACGTGGACCCCGCCCGCGGGGGTCTCGGTCAGAGAGAGGCAGTGAAGTCGGGCAGGTGGTCCATCATGTCTGGGTCAGAGGGACCCAGAGAAGTCTAGGTGCTGGGTGGGGGGTGTGGCCTGTGAAGGGTGGGGCGTGAGGACAGCCTCTCGGAGAGCAGCAGCCTGGGGGACAAAGGGGGCGGTAGGAAAGTGCACGGCCTGAGGCGGTCAGAACAAGGTGGGCCTCCAGCTGCAGGCCCTCCGGCCGGCTCCTCCACCCGTTTCCCCCCACCGAGAGCGGTGAAAGGTAAGCCGGTTAGTGGGAGACCCTGAGACACCAAGGGAACAGTTATAATGATGGCCTGGGTAGGGGTCCTGCCTGGTGACTAGTGAAGGTCCCCCCAACATAAAGGCTGCCTTCCTCCCTCGGGTGGGACACAGCTGGCCCAGTCCCAACAGGGTGATGGTCTCAGCCCTCTGCTGAGAGAGAGGAGCTGGGGTTACCATGGGGACCCCGGGGGCTGGCAGTGCCCCAGATTCACTGAGGGTGACACGGAGAAGCATTTCTCTGCACCCTTTATCACGGAGGAGGCGGTATAGGAGGTTCCCTTCCCTGTGCGGCCAGGCTGGAGAGGTTTAATTTTTTTTTTTTTTTATCCTCACCCGAGGACATTTTTGCATTTATCTTCAGATGGAGTGGGAGGGAGAGAGGGAGGAAGAGAGAGAGAGAAACATTTGATGCAAGAGAGATACATTGAGTGGTTGCCACCTACACGACCCCAACCAGGGCTAGGGACAAACTGCAACCGAGGTACATGCCCTTAGCGGGAACCGAACCCAGGACTCTCTGGTCCATGGGCTGACTGCCGCTCCAACCACTGAGCCAAACTGGCCAGGGCCAGATGTTTAATTTTTGATTAAGAAATGGCAAAAAGACTTTACAGAGTACTTTTGCTTTGAAATAATCGATCAATGGAACGGTATGTATTTCCTGGGTACCCACGGCACAGAGACGTGTTTGGAGGGGACATGAAAAGGCAAGAGATGGAGATCCTGGGCTTGGGACAGGGGACCCTGGGAGGGGCCCAGGAGACAGAAAGAAACAGATGAGCCCATTAAGCCGTAGTGCAAGGAAGCAGATGATTAAGGATGCATCAATCTTTTTCGGGAAAAGTAAAGGTGCTCATAAATAAACGAAAGCCGGGTGAGACGAGGAGACGGGCACACAGTGGCGCGAAGCGCTGCAGGCACCCGGTGGGAGGTGTTCCTGGCAGAGGCTGGCCTTGGAGAATGATTACAAGTAAATGAGTTGGGGGAGCTGGGGGTAAGGAAGCCAGAGGGTGTGGAGGGGGACAGCGCCCCCCCATGTCCACACAGTCGGGGACGCTGTCCCTGCCAACGTTTCGCTGCATCCAAGAGGGATGAAATAGCCCCACTGAAACCTTGCAATGCGGTTCCGAGAAACGTGGCTTTTGTCTTAATATTGAGTAGGAAAGAGATCACTGAATAAGTCATCGCAAAATGCTTTCCTTCTCCGCAGTGGGAATAGGAGGTGACACTCAGCAGTCCCCTCGATGGCACCCAAATATTTTACGTTGGATGAACGAGGCGTATTATTTGCGAGGCTCCGTTCCGGGTGCTGGGAACAGTGAGAAGCAGCCCAGCCCTTGGGGAGCTAGATTTTTAGACCCTGGCAACTCGTAGTGTGAGCAGAGGACCAGCCATCTGGCATCACCGGGAGCTTCTTAGACATGCAGGTGCCTGGGTCCCCGCCAGACCCACAGAGTCTGAATTGGCCCTTCCGTGACTGTCACGGGGTTCGAGTGAGAACCGGCTCCAGGCCAGCCGGTGGGAATGTGAGCGAGATCGCCTGGGGGGCCCGTGACGTGCAGGCTTCAGGGCCTCACCGGAGACGGGGATGTGGTGGCTGGGGCAGAGGCCTGGGACTCTGCATTTCTAACAATTCCCAGGTGATGAGCTGGTCTGAGACCTACTGTGAGAGCCAACGGCCTGGGTCCCGGGGGAGCCTGGGATTATCCTGGCCCCAGGCCCGAGGAGAGGCCTGCTGGTGGCTTCCCTGGGCAGCCAGGCCCCCACCCCTCGCTCTCCACACCGTCCCTCATTCAGGAACAGCCTGGCTTTGTGCCCAGTCCCAGTGTTCTCAGCACTCGTCCCGTCCATGCAGAGAGCAAACATCTCTGCAGAACCCCATCACGCAGGAGGCCCCAGCACGTCCAGCAGACGAGGCCACGGGGAGTTACGAGGCAGCCCTTGCTGTGCCAACTAAGTCAGGACATACACGTGAGATCGCCCGTCACAGTGTCATCCTGCCCCCTCATCTGTCAGAGGTCAGTGGCGTCCCCTTCTGCCTCCCAGTCCTCAGGGGTGCTGTCCGGGGAAGAGGCCTCATGAGAGCAAGCAGGCGACACCCACTCGGAACAGTCACTGGGCTCAGGGTGGCTCTGAACCAAAACACTGCATTTTTAAAAAAACTGAATTTAGAGAGAGAGAGGAAGAGGGAAGGGAGAGAGAGAGACAGAGGCAGATTTGTTGTTCCACTATTGATGCAGTCATTGGTTGATTCTTGCATATGCCCTGACCAGAGATCAAACCTGTAACCTTGGCAACGCTCTAACCAGCTAAGCTACCCAGCCAGTGCCCCAAAACGCTGAATTATCCAAATTCTCCCCGCGCCGTCTGCAGCTAGGCAGCCTAGGAGCCAGTCACTAGCCGTTTATATTTTTTTTAAAATTTTAGTACCTCGCCCTGGCTGGTTTGGCTCAGCAGTTAGTGTCGGCCCGAGGACGGAAGGGTCATGGATTTGATTCCCAGTCACGGGCACGTACCTGGGTCGCAGGTTCGATCCCCGCCCAATCGATGTGTGTCTCTCATGTGTCCCCACCAGACTGGCTCCTGATTCACTTTCTTATGTCAGGGGAGATGGGAGGTGGCCATGTCTGGCCATCTGAGCAGCTGGGGGCAGTGGTAAGGGGGGGCTGAAGATCCCACTGAGGCAAATCCTTGATGAGGGGGGCAGGAGCCGGAGGGCAGCTGCTCCATTTCCAGGGTCCCTCCCTCGGCTAACCAGGGGCCCTTGAGGGACCTTCGGAGACACTCCTGTCCTCTAGCCTGTGGGTCAGCTTCCCCGGGACCTCCCAACTCAGGGGACCGGGTGTTGCCTCTGGGAAGAGGAATGTAGATTCAAAGGCCAAAGGTTCTCTTCCCAAGTAATCATCTCTCTTCTGGTGGGGATACCTCAAAGGTGACCCTGTCTCCAAACCACCGCACCAATCCAGCCATTTGGCTCTATGAAAGGAGCCGGAGGGGGCCAGGCCCTGGAAGAAGCCACGTTCCCCTGCAGTGCAAACAGAGGCGCACAAAGGATTGGGGCTTGACCAAGAGCCAAGTTAAACAAGACCAGCCTGGGAGCTGGGCCCAGGGCAACGGAGGGCTCTGCACCACGACAGCTGAGCCTGCAGATCGGCGACCCCACCAGCGGCCCCGGGGGCCAATGCAAAGTCCGGCTAAGGCAGCGCTGGTCCCAAGGCTCCGGGCAGCCCCCACAGCAAACAGGGTCACTATTTAGCCAGACCCCAAAGGGGGTGGGGTAAGGGCATGTTGGGACAAGGTGCAGAGCTTTGTCCTTGGCGAGGTATGGTAATGCACCCTCGTAAATGGCCCTGGCCACTCGCCACCACCGGGCAGGGTGTCACCTCCATGGTGAAGTGGAGAAACCCAAGTAGGAGCTGGAGTCGCTTGTTCAAGGTCACTTGGCTGAGCTGGACTTGAACCCAGGACTGTCTGGCTGCAAAGCTTAAACTGTGTATCTCCCCAAAGTCTCCAAGTAGAGAGCTAGCGTTCAATGTCGTGAAGAAAAACATGAAGATGATTATTTCCTTCCTCCCTCCCTCCCTGGGCTCACAGAGGCCTAATTACTGAGCTCAGAATTCTAGTCACTGTGGGTCTGGGCTCGCCCTCAGCTAAAACAGCTCAACGAGGCATTCTGGGGCCTCTCCATCACCCGGCGTCGATCTGAGACCTTGCTGTCATTGAGAGAGGGGAGGAAAGGGAACACAGACAAGGCAAGCGGCTTCTCTTAGGGGAAGAAACATTGTTTCCATTCTGTAACCGGCTCCTCGGAACAAAGGAGTGCATTGGTACTGATGGGCTGCAAGGTGCTGGTTCAGCTGGGTGAAGGACCTCGCCGGGGGCTCGTTAGCTCTGGCGATGGGGTTTAGAAAGGAAGCACTGTTCGCATGGAATGTATTCCCCTCATTCACACGACTTGTTACCCAGGTCGTGCTGGCAGTGACCAGGAGAATGGTGACGTGTCCGGACACCATGGCAAAGTACAGGGAACTTGAGCACGAAAGAGTAACTGGCCAAGTACAGGACAGCGACGGTTTGTATGGGAAGTCCTTGGCGAAGCAGAGCTGGGGTCTCACAGGAGTCCACAGCATGGTGTGGCCGCCCGGACGGCCAGGGCAGCCCTGGGGGCACCGGTTCAACCAAGCGCCCAAGAGGAGAGCTCCCGATGGCTACACTTGGTTCTGGGCGCTGGGGACCGAACACAGGGCGAGGAGTGTGTATGGGCCTCCCTGGCCACTTCCCCTGGCGCAGCGGCTTTCAGAAGTAAAAGCGCTTAATGTCAATTTCCCATTAGTAATTATTGAGCACGTCAGTGTATCTGTGTTCACATTCGATGGGTTAATATATTTAAACACTTCTAAGTCTATCTATTTATTGACTGATTTATTTCTTGTTTGCTAATCCTCACCCATGGATATTTTTTCCACTGATTTCAGAGAGAGTGGAAATGGGAGAGGGAGAGAGGGAGAGAGAGGGGAAGAGAAGGGGAGAGAGGCGGGGACGGGGCAGAAGAATAGAAACACTGATGTGAGAGAGATTCATAGATGGTTGTCTCCCGCATGTACCCCAACCAGGACTAGGAATCAAACCTGCAGCCCAGGTGTGTGCCTTTGACAGGGAATTGAACTGGTGACCTTTCTGTGCACAGGACAACACCCCAACTGAGCCATACCTGCCAGGGCAAGTCTGTTTATTTAATCCTCAAAAGGGATGAGGTAGTTATGACCTCCATTCACAGAGGATGAAACTGAGGCACAGGAAGGGGAAGTCAGCTACAGACATTTAATAATTTTTTTTCCTTTATTGATTTTAGAGAGAGGCAGGGAGAGGGAGAGAAAGATAGAAACATCGATGAGAGAGAACATCGACTGGCCACCTCCTGCACGCCCCCCACTGGGGATCGGGCCCACAACCTGGGCATGTGCCCTGACCGGGAATCAAACTGGTGACCTCTCAGTGCATGGGTCGATGCTCAACCGCTGAGCCTCACCGGCCGGGCGCACCTACAGACATTTAATCCATCTTTGTGGAATGAATGAGTAAGGGCACCAGGTACCCATCATGAGAAATGTTTAAACAGAAACCCTGGACTACTTGCCAGGGTGACTGGGAGGAGGTGGCACATCAGATACAACGTTCACGCGAGCCGCTGGTCTGTCTGTGGGTTTGCCTACATTCTGGAAATGCTCAGACCCAAGGGCCCTTCCTCGCCTCAGCCCAGCTGTGGCACAGTGAACGCGGGGCGCGGGCCCAGTGTTGGTGGGGTGCCACGGCTGGGTTTGGCAACATCACCTCAGAGGCCCCACCTTCCCTGAGGGGACCCGGGACTGGCAGCAGCCTTCAGACTTCCTGGTGCTGCCCCAGGGGTGACATTCACCCACCTGGTGGCTGGGCCACCTCTCAGGTGACAAGCAGCTGGGAAGATCCAGTGTCAGGGTGTGACAGGCCTCCTGGGACCCAGCCTACCTGCAGCCTGCCCGTCACATGGTGTGACAGGCCTAGGCAGCTCGATGCGAACGTCCCCCGCACGGGCCTCCCAGACGTCCCCCTGCCCCGACAGCCCTACCGTAAATGGACAGGAAGGGGCTGCGTAACCGAGCCCGGACCTCCGGGGCGCTGGCTCCAGGAACTAGAAGCAGCCACAGCGGATGTCACCCCCTGGTCATAACTCTGTCCTCAGGCCCAAGTGTGCAAAAGGCCACCACAGGGATGGCCCTGGAAGGTCCACCTGGAGAGACAGAGCCCCTGTCCCCACTGGTGAAACAAACAAGCAGCTCCTTGTGGCGCTGACAAGCTGACACCCACCTAGAACCAACTCAGGGGTGTGTGTGTGTGGGGGGGGAGGTCCTGCTGGCCTGACCCGGAGACAGTTCCCAGGGCTGCCAGCTGCAGGAGGGAAGTCAGGCAAAATTAGGTTCCTGCCACCAAAAAAGGGAGTTGATCCCAGGGAACCACTCGGAGCCCAGCTCCTGGGGCCACAGCTGCCGAGGGACGATGTGACCATCCTCGCCTCCCTCCACCTTTATCTGTCACGGAGACTGACACACCTTGACGATTCAGAGAGAAACAGTCTCTCGTCACACACCTGAGTTGGTTCTAGGGGGGTGTCAGCTTGTCAGTGCCACAAGGAGCTGCTTGTTTGTTTCACCAGTGGGGACAGGGGCTCTGTCTCTCCAGGTGGACCAGAATAAGGGACCTTCCAGGGCATCCACATTGTCCGTCACTCACTGGTGTACAGGGTATTTTCAGGAGACTCCCAGCACCCAAAGCAAATCACGCGTGGGATGCCCTGTGCACTCGGGGAAGTGGCCGAGCCTCGGAGGAGGGGAGCGCCAGCTGGCCTGGGGCGTTCTCTCTGTTTCCTCTGTAAACACTCTTTACCCTGCTGGGTGCACCTCCCTTTGGAGCCGAAGCAGTTTCTGAATTCTTTTTTTGTGGCTGAATAATTAAATCAAGGGAGGACAATAGAATCCGTTGAACGGGGAGAAGGAAGACTCAAGGGCAAAGTCCCAGAAGGGGAGGGGGTGAGCGGAGAAAGAACTCTGAGCCTCTTAAGAGCTCAGAAACCCGATGCTCACGCACGAACCCCAGGCCCCCCCTGTCTTCTGAGGGTGCAGGGACGTGCACGAGGTTATCGTCCGCTCTGATGCCTCCCCTCCGAGGGAGATCCACTCCTTCATCCTGGCTTTAGGACACACCCTCGCCGGCAAGCCAGGCTGTGAATCGGCGGTTTGTAAAAGGAAAGCAGTGCTGGGTCCCATGCACGTGGGTGATACATTGTTGTAAACGTCTGACCACGGATGTACCAGAGTCGAACAGCATCACCAACCTCCGTTTCCCCAGCGCCCAGCTTCACCAACCATCGGCTCACGAAGGCGGAGTGTGCCCTTCGCCTAGCTCACACCTGCATCGCTTACAAGTCTCGCTAAAGACGCAACTTCCTGGACCCCACCCCACACCAACGTATCACAGTTTAGGGGGTAACGTCCCAGAATCCGCACTTGAACCAACCCCCCCCCCCACACACACACAGGATTCTCACAGGCAATGATGTGTGGGATGATGCTGAGGGTAGAACCCCAGGCTGGGGTCCCCGCTGTGCCGTTTACTAGCTGGGTACCTCGAACAAGCGTCTTCTGCATTCTCAGCGGACACCTCCATCGGGATACAGACATTACAGGGCTATAGTGAGGAATAAACCAGCCGGTCTAAGAGGAGTGCTGGGCACTCGGTGAATGCTCATGAAACACCCGACGCAGTCACTCACCTGCCTCGCTGGGACTGCTCTCCAAGCCCTAAGGAACACGGGCGCCGAGAGGGAGATTTCCGTGGGGGCTTCCTGAGGGCGCGTCCCCATCCTAACCCACGAGCCCGCCACCTCTCTGGGCGAAGGCTGCGTCTTCTGTGCTGCTGGCCCACAGGGGACAAAACAACACACACCCTGGAGAGCTCAGCTCGTGGAACAAAAAGGGCCTCTGACAAATCTAAGTGAAAGGGACCTCAGGGTGAGCTGACCGTAAATTCCCAGCTGGGCAGGCCATGGTGGGTGGTCACGCCCCAGGCACATGCCGTCTTTATCAGAGGTTACCTCTGCCTCAAGTAAGCCCTGTCCCTGCATCTCGGCGACCTCGCCTTTGAAATGCCTCTTTTTCAGACCCCTTGAAGCACAACCACCCTCAAGGGAGCACAGACCTTGCTGACTGCCCTGTATCCGATGATCCCCACCTTGCTCTCTCCCACCTCCACTAGCCTCCCTTACTCCGGACCCCACCTTCATTCCCAACACGTGAAGGAGACTTCGACACTGCTATCCTCGGAGCCTTTGAGATCTTGCTTCCTGACCCTGTCGTCCGTTTGCCTCAAATAAACTCATAAAAACCCTCTACAGGTTTGGATGTTTCTCGCGTCAAGATATGGATATCAGCCCCCGCCCTGGGTCAGGCATGGCACTGAGCCCAAGGTTCCCTGGTCCTTTAGTAGGAAAACTCAGCCCTGGCAGCGTGGCTCCGTGGTTAGAGCATCGGCCTGTGCACCAAAGTGTCGTGGGTGTGATTCCTAGTCAAGGTCAGGAACCTGGGTTGCAGGTCCGTTGCCAGCCCTGGTCTGGGTGCGTGTGGGAGGCAACCAATTGATGTGTCTCGCTCACACCGATGTTTCTCTCTCCCCCCCCCCTTCCACTCTTTCTAAAAATCAACGGAAAACAAAATATCCTCGGGTGAGCATTAACAAAAATGATTAAAAAAAATAAAACTCAAAGGAGGATGAGTGTGGGAGCTCTTACTATGAAGTGTGAGTACGTTGCCAAGGAAACGGTACATCATTCCAACCTCCTTTGTGATCCTCTTTCATGAAAGAGGCGGGGGTGGGGCAGAGCAAGCCCACCTCGTCCAGACAGGGACAGAGTCCACCTGTCCTGCACGGGCCAGCTCAGGGCTCAAACCGCCGGAGCCCGCCCGCTGCAGGGTCCGTCGCCCACAGAGCTCAGCTCAGCCTTGCACGTCATGAGTAGCTGCACAATAAACCCTTGCAAAGGCAGGCGGAGAACATGCTCTCCCATTATGTGGACATGCAAACTGAGGCTTGGACACAATGAAGCTGGCGCTGTGGCCCCACATTCATTTCGCCGAGCACAGGGATACATACAATTCTCCCAGTGAACGGTCCGAACTCCTCCAAGGCAAACAGTTCCTACAACACAGGGCCCGGGGGGGAGGGACAGCTGTCACACCTCTAGCGCCTATAACTGTTTAGAGAAATGAGCGCTGGCAGTCACGAGGGCAGCAGTAATGTGCCCCATACGAGTTTGGGAAAAGAAAAGAAGGAAAGAGGTTGCCCTTATAAAGTCAAGTTTTGAAAACACACATTAAAAAAAAAAAAGAAGAAGATGTGACTAGCCATTGATGAGAGTCACCCAAGGGACGGTGATTCTATGGGTCAAGAATTCGGGAACACCCATCACTCTGCTCAGGGTGACCTGGGTCACCTGCGGGGAGGCAGGAATAATATTTTACTCCAATTTCGTAAGCAGGAACGTTTTGGAGAAACTCCAAAAAACAGAACAGTGGAAGGATGGTCATTTAAGGGCACAACACAGGAAGCTGCAAAGGCCTTCAATGCACAGTCCAAGGGGAGGGTGGCCGGGTGCCAGCCCCAGCCCAGGTCACACTCTCGATCTCTCAGCAGCTGCTGGTCTGGCTCCCCGGGGCACTCAGCTGTGTACGCACGCCGGTCCCCACATGTGCCCATCACCTGTGTCACTTGGATGAGAAAACCCTAGATCTGGGCAGTTTCTTTATTTTTTTTAAATCCTCACTCGAGGATATATTTTTTTTCCATTTCCATAGATGGGGGGCGGGGGAAGAGAAACATCAATGTGAAAGAGACACATCTATTGGCTGCCTCCTGCACGACCCGACCAGGGCCGGGGAACGAACCGCAACCGAGGTACATGCCCTTGACCGGAATTGAACCCGCAACTCTTTGGTCCACGGGCCGACGCTCTAACCGCTGAGCCAAGCTGGCCAGGGCTAGATCTGGACAACTTCTATGAACCAAGAAAGAGATCTGTTTTCAGGGTGCTGAAAACGGCTGGTTTTTTGAAGCCTACAATGCTGATGACCGACCCCCTGGGACTTGGTGACCTGCTGAGGAAGGGTCACCATGTGGGGGAGGCCTCTCGGCAGCTGGTCTCAGCCTGGCTGGGACCTCCCTCGAAGCCACAGTCCCTATGTTGGAGGATGCCTGTCACTCCTTTGGCCTACCAGCATCTTTTTTTTTTATCCTCACCTGAGGACATATTTCCATTTTATCTTCAGATAGAGTGGGAGGGAGGGGGGGAGAGAGAGAGAGAGAGAAACATCGGCGTGAGAGAGAGACACATCGATTGGCTGCCTCCTGCACGACCCTGACCAGGGCCGGGGACGAACTGCAACCGAGGTACATGCCCTTGACCGGAATCGAACCCGCGACTCTTTGGTCTGCAGGCCGACGGCTCCAACTGCTGAGCCAAACCAGCCAGGGCTCAGCATCCATACATCCTCCCTACGCTTGGCCTCTGGGGTGGGAGAAGCACTCCGAAGTGGGGGTTCCCTAGACTGACCAATGGACGTCCTGGGGCAGACTCAGCTTCCGCCGCTCAGAAGCAGGGTGCAGGGGGCTGTCTCAGTCCGCCACGACGCCATCGCAGACTGGGTGGCTTGAAGAGCAGAGATTTATGTTCCCACAGTCCTGGAGGCTGGAAAGTCCAAGGTGCAGGTGCCAGCATGCTCAAGTTCTGGCGAGCTCTCTCTTCCTGGCTTGCAGACGGCGGCCCCCTCTGTACCCTCACATTCCTCTTCGCATGAGGCCACCAACCCCATCGGGTGAGGGCCCCATCCTTAGGACCCGATTCAACCTTAATTATCATTAAAGCCCCATCTCCAAAGACTGTTGCACTGGGGGTTAGGGCTCTAACATATGATTTTTGGGGGGGGGACACAATTCTGGCCGTGGCCGTGGCAGACATCCTCTGGGTGTGGCCAGCCCGGCGCTGGGTCTTGGGGTCTGTGTCCAGCACTGCGTGGGCGCCCACTGTCCCTGCTCTGGACACGGCGTTGGGTATTCTGGGGAACATCAGCCTCGTTCTCTGCATCCTGGAGATTCTGTGAGCCACTCACTCCCCTTGAATACACTTGAGTCCCCCACCTAACGAGCTAGAACACATTTCTGGGCCTGTGACTAAGAACTCTAACTGGGCCTCCTTCCACGGAGTCCGAGGCTGACTTCTCTGAATTTCCAAGTGGGATTCTCGAGTTCTTGCTCACGGGGTCTGAAGGTGGGCCTGCCCCCAGCCCTCCCTGTGCGTCTGAGAACCTGCAGCAGCTCTGTCCCGCACCGTCCCATCCGGGGCTGCTGCCGGAGCTGCTCCTGGGCCTCTGGGGTTTCGGGAAACGCCAAGGACAGGACCCCTGCCCCCGCTGTGGGTGGGGGACGCTGGGCGGGTCTGCGGGACAATATGCGTGGAAACACCTCAGCAGCCGGGGGGGGGCTATCCCAGGGCAGGGAGGGCTGCCTCTGCTGGGATACCCTGACGTGCTCTCGGGTGGGGGAGGGTCTGAGTGAATGCCTCCGCGTCCTCACGCACACGTCATTGCTCCTGTTGGAGCCCGGAGGCTGCCGTAGCTCAGTTCTGAAACCATCACAGTGGAGGAAGGTCAGACAGTTTTAATGAAGAAGAAAGTGTGCGGTGAGGACGTGGGGGAACTGAGCTCTCCTTCCGATGACAGTAAACATGGTACAATCCACGAGGGCAATTTGGCAACAGCTATAAAAAGCAAGAAACACATGCACTCTTTGACCCAACGATTTCACTCCCAGGAGTGTATAGCGCAGACATGTTCACGCATACACACAGAAAGTATGTACGCGTTGCAGCATCATTTCACTGCAAGGGACTGAGAATGGCTCCATCAACAGAGGGCTGGTTCAGTAATTCCCGGACTCACTATGGAACGGAGTACTATACAGCCATGAAAAAGAGTGACTGCCAGCACAAACAGTTCAGGGGTTAAAAAGCAAGTTGTAGACCAATCTGCATGATATGCTACCATTTGTACAAAAAAAAAAAAAAAAAAGAACAACAACAACTTGGAAATGCAGAGAAGATCTTTGAAAGGGGAGGAGATAGGTGCGGCAGAAAAGGAAGCCTGGTGGCCGGGGTGGGAGAATGTCTTACTCTGTACATTTCCAGTGCTTTAACAGGCACGCGTGTGACCTATTCGACTGCACACGTCCTTAAACAAAACAACACTGTTCCAGGATTGGAGTTGACCTGTGAACTTCTAGCATTCTGTGGTGTTGTGTAAATCACTTAATCTGAGCCCAGGTGCTCCGTTTGGAAGACAGGTGTAGTGATGTCACCTCCGAACGTGGGAGGCTGGAACAGAGGCTGGTAGACGCCTTCTGCTCTAAGACATGATCCCCGGTGGGGGCAGCACGAAGATGGTGATGAACCCCAGGACTGTCCTGTGCAGGAGCTGAGCAGAGCTCGATGCTGCCTGCAGCTGTGGGGCCCGAGGGACCCAGTCTGGGTGAAGCTGTGAAGTGGGTAGGGCCGCCTGGAAACTCCTCCTTCACCCCCTGCCCCGCCCCACCCCGCCTGACACAAGGACACATCGCCCTTGGATTCCTCTCCTCCCCTTGGCATCAAAACCTGCTCCAGGAAAGGGATCTGTTACTGTCACTGTACCTTCTCCCTCCACAGTGGCTCTCCCTGGGGCGTATCTCTCCCAGGGAAAGAAGGCTTTGCTTTGATCAAGGAAAGCTGGCCGTTACCAGGCAGGGAGCGGGAGGCAGGGTCGCTCTGCTCTCCCGACACCAGCGAGGTCCTGGTGGGACAAATGGGGACAGCAGCCCGGACGCCCCAGGGCTCCACCGGGGGCTGAGAGGGCGCTTCTGCCTTGTCAGCTGACAGCTCAACACCAGTCCCACCTCACAGGGTGGCCGTCACCCGGCACTTTCTTATTATGGATGTGCTGCTAACACCCCCCACCCCGATTAGATAGGCTGGCAGGTTCTCAGTGAGCGACATTCCTCACTTCCCCGGAGGCCTTGCCTCTTCTGTGTGGCTCTCCAGTTCCAGCCTGCATCAGCCCCACCCCTGCCCCTCCCGCTCCTCCTCCCCGAGTCTCTGCCCCCAGAAACCAGGAAACCAGGACCGCAGACAGGAAAGGCTGCTGCCCTCGCTGAGGGCGAGCTGGAGAAATTCCATGTGGACTCCCAGCTCTCTCTCCCTCTCTAAGCTCTTGCTGGGACGAGTGGACCACAGCCACCTCCTGGGCCTCCTGGGCCTCCTGGGACTAGTGTCAGTAATCTACAGTCCTTCCTCACCTTTCCACCCTGGGGAAGGCTGGGAGAAACAGTGACAGGACCCATCTTGGCAGCGCACAGGGTCCTTCCTGGCGACTCGGCCTCCCCTTCCCTCGGGGGCTCCGGGGCTGTGAACAGGCTTGAGTCTGGACATTGAGGAGTCAGGACTGTTTTTATGATCAGACTTCTGTTCACCTGCTCTAGAATTTATCTGCACACACAGATCGAGTAAGAATCGAGTTCACGTCTAGGAACACCTGGATCAAGCAGCCGCCGCCACCGGCCAGACTGTTCCCGCCGCCGCTTTGAATCTGCAGCCCCTCGGGGAACCACGTCTACCCCGTCTTGGGTGATTGTGTTGCCCTTTGACCCCGCCATCCAGATCCAACTGTCCCTGTTGCATTCAGGATTCAGTCCCATGCTGGCGGTCCCACAGCCCTACAGAGAAGAGCGGCCGCAGAGCTCCAAGGGTGCTGGGGCTTCCCCTGCAAACTGTTTGTCACAGTTGTGGTGAAAAGTACGTCCCTTGGCCCCTCCCGGGTTGCGGGCAGGTGCACATCTTCCAGGATAATCTGCGCTCATGTTCCAGCCTCCCTGACCTTTTCAGCACCTTCCTCGGGAGTGTCCCAGGGCAGGCCTGACCTTTCAATTCCTTTGTGGAGGCTGCCTTTGGGGCCCGTTTCAGCCAAACACGCCAAACAAACATCCGGGCCCTTTCTGGCCCCCAGAGCCCTTCTTAGTCCTCTCGGCAGGCCCCGGGTTAGCCTCTCCACAGTGAGTCCGCTCTGCCCCTCCCCCAGGCATTGCACCCAGGGAAGGAGGTGACTCTCAGAAGGCAGGGCTGGTCCTCACTCACCTGTGACAAATGCCAGGCGTGCATCCAAGTCCCACAGGCTCCCTCCCGGGTTTCCTGGGCCCTTTCTACCAGCTCTTCTAAGGACAGGGCCCCAGGCCTCCTCCCCAGGCCACGCCCAGCATGCCAGCCCCACACATCTCCTAACCCAAAGTCACCGGTCCCCTTTCCCAGTGCCTCTCTGTGTGACAGGCTACTTTGTGCTCAGCCGTGAAATACTCAGAGCGGCACAGGGGCCTCTGTGAGGGACTCCAGAACATGCCCCCCAAGCCATGTACCTCTAGAAAATCAGACTGTGAGGACTTGGGGGTGCTGTGTCCCTTGGACCACACTGCAGGTGGCCGCGACCTCAGATGCCCACCGGCCGGATGCATGGCCCATCGGTGCAGAGGGGCCACCAGGCTCGAGGCACCTTCTCATCACACACAGCGACTGGTGTCCCAGGGGCCATTCATCGGACCACGCGCGAGGGGGGCGCCACATGGGAGGTCCCAGGCTCACAGGAATGAGGGTCCCTCACTGCCTAAAGGGCTTGCGATCTAGATGGGGAGGATGACCATGTCCACCGACGAGTGAATGGATGAGCAAAACGTGACATCTACACACAGCGGGTACTGTTCTGTCTCAGGCAGGAAGGACGTTCTGAGACATGCTACAGGAATGAACCCCGGGGACAGCCTGCTCAGTGAACGGAGCCGGACAGAAAACGACAACCCTGTATGAGTCCTCTTCCACGAGGTCCTAGGCTCGTCAGATCCACAGACGGGCAGTAGAATGGCGGGGCCGGGGGAGGGGAGTTAGTGTTGAACAGGGACAGTTTCCTGGAGATGGATGGTGGTGACAGTCGCACAGCAATGTGAATGTGTCCAATGCCACTAGACTGAACCCTTATGGTTAAAACGGTACATCGTGTGTTACGTACATTTTACTGTCATTAAACAATGCAAAAAAAAAAGGAGTGAGTTTTTCACTAGCGGCTGCCATGTGTGACATGGGCGGTGAGGATTCCAGTGGGGTAGAGAGGAGGCTCCCTAGGAAAGTCCGAATCCAAGGACCCCCGCCCCCGCCTGCCCTTGGCCCGTGCACACAGGGCAGCTTCCTACACCACAGGCTCCAACCGTGCCACGTGTCGGGGTTCGTTGTCATTCTCACCCACGTCTATGACGTTCCGGCCTGAGCCTCACAGCCAGGACCTCGGAGAGAGCTCCGTAACTCCCACCTGAGTTCACAAACGCCCCTCGGCTGTGACAAGGCGCCGCCAAGAGCCCCCTGTGTGCAGGGCCGGGTGCTCAGGGTGTCACACTGAGTCCTCACAGCCACCCCTTCCCGAAGCAGCCACCTCCAGGACTCCGTACTCTGTGTAGGCCCACAGAGACCCCGGGGTGCCGTGGATGCTGTGATTCCAGGGCACTTTTTACAGCTCTCGAACATTTCGAAACGTTATTTTACTTTATGGTTTTAAAAACACAGTGAAATGCATTAAAAACAAACACCCATCTTTTCACGGGGGCGGGGGAATCTCTTCTCCTCCGCTGGGGCAGGCCAGCCCGGCAAGCATGAGCTCGCTCCTGTCCACGCCAGCGTCTCCGGTCCTTTCAACTCCTTTTCATTCGACAGGATTTGGGGTTCTCGTCCCACCCTAATGAAGTCCTTGACCTTGGGAAACGTTTACAATCTCATGAAGAATTACGATGAAAGATGAAGAAACGGAGTAAGGCCCAAGTGCAGAGACTAATGATTACTTCTGCGGCTGGGACAGTGAAGGAGAAGAGAGCCGGGTTTAGAGCCGTGGGGGACGTCAGCGTCCCTGTGGCCTGGGTATGCCATCCCACCCGGCCCTGTCTGCTTTTGGGGGGTCCAGTTAAAAAAGTCCCCGAGCAGCTACCTCCCTGCACCTCGAAATCCACCTGGGGTCTTGCAGCTGGGTGGACCCAGCCCTCCCCCACTTTGGTTTTCTTTGATTTTTCTATCCCGGGGATGAAGGTGATCTATTTTTAGCGCAGAGGCTGGTGTAAGTGAGGAGTTGCTATAACGACAGCTGGTGGTTACAAGCCAGGTTCTGCTACAGTTCCCAGTCATAAATAAACCCCAAACGCCGAGCCCAGGAAGAATGCCGCCTCAGAGACGGGATCGCCTCCCCGCCCCACTGGGGTCCCCGCCCGCTGTCCGCAGGGTGTGCAATGAACAGGCTGGGGGACCCTGGGCGCTGCCATTCAGAGGAACCCGGGGGTTGATGGGAACACCTCGGCTGCCAGGTGAGGACAAGCACCTGCCTCCACTCAGTGCTGGTTCTGGGCAGGAGGTCGGCTGAGCCGTGTGAGGCCCTAGGTTAAGACGCCCGAGGCAATGATGACGTGGCACCTGCTTACAGAGCCGGGGACGTGGTCACATGTTCACACACACACACTCACGCTGATCTATCTACCCGGGCTGCACGCCTGTGCACCTGCAACCAGCAGTCCTCGGACGGTCCGACAGCAACGCGTACTAACGCACAGGGCCGTTCCCACAGCTCTGAGGAGCCCCCCTGGAAACCGGCCCCGGGCCCGGGACGGGGATGGAGCTGCTGTCCCTGCAGATGACTCAGCCACCTGGTTGCATCTCCCAAAGTCCAAGTGAAAGAAGGCAGACAAATAAAGAAATCTGGTATGGACCCATCCTGCGAAATTCAAGACCAGATCACGCTAACCGTGGCAGGAGGTGCCTGGAAGGGGGTGTGCGGAGGCTTCTGGGCTGGGGACACTCTGCTCCTTCTCCGCGGTGGTTACAGGAGCATTTTCACGTTAGCCGAATGTACGGTGTGTACATGTTTCTGTGTGCAGAGTCCACTCGGCAAAACTCACGTGAACGAGGTTTTCAAAGTTGGCACCGAAGGGTTAAGCCAACGTCGGCGGCATCCGGGCTGGGAGAATTGGAAGCAGTCTGCTCTCGACGGGCCGGGGACCTTCTGGGAGAAGTGGCCCAGGCCCCACGTGACTGCAGATGTCCAGAGGCAGAATCGCCCAGACCTGGTCGACAGGAGGGTGGGTCCCTGCCGTGGGGGTGGCTCTGGAGAAGGGGGGCTGGTGGAGCAGAGACCTGAGATGGGGTCACCCCCAAGGCTTCAGTGCACCTTGGCGGGGGTGCTGGCCCACAGGTACCGACCTGAAGACAGTGATTTAATCACCCGTCTGGGCCTCCCCTCAGAGTCGTGGCCACAGCTGTGCAGAGGTCACCTGTAGGGCACAGCTTCTCTGGTCTGTTCTGCTCAGTCTGGGCTACTCTGCAACGAGGCTGAGTCACCCAGGAATGAGAAGCAGAGAGGACAGAGAGGACTCCTGACTCAGTGTCCCCAATGACTCACAGCCCGCCTGGGGCTGCTGCGGGGGTGTCGGTGAAGAATGGGGCAGAGTGACGCCTTTTATGTCGCTGCAGGAGAGGGGCTCACCTCACGCCTGCCTGAGGGGGCACGGTGCCGCCTGGACAGGAGCTGACATTCAGGGCTCTCCTCTGCGCCTCTGTTCCCCCTCTGTGGAAAGGGATCCCCACCGCCAGCATCCGCCCCACCTGCCTGAACAGAGTCTCGGATAGAAAGCACTGCAGAAGCCATGCCATGTGACGTCAGCATCGATAGCGCACGGTGATGTCCCAAGCTCCCAGGCCCCCTCCCAAGCACACAGCGTCCCCTCCCCTTCCCACACTGGCCTTCCTCTGCTCCCCGATGGCTCTCTCCTGGCCCTGATTGGCTGTGGCACGGCCTCTCACCTCTCATGTCTGTCTCTCCAGGCTGGAGACATGGGCCCCACACATGGCGGGCACTGGGTCACATCTGTACAGGAGACACCTAGGCTCAGAGGGACGGGGCTGCCACAGGCAAGGGCCAGGGGCGTGGGGGAGGAGCTGCCACCATCCACACTGGACTTTGTCGGCTGAGCCCAGGTCTGACCAGGGGCCTAGCCAGGAGGTGACACGCTCCCTCCTGGGGTCCTACACCCTGGACCACCAGCACCGTCGTGGGATACCTGCGGAGGCCAACAGGGCAGGGCCGGGCACAGTGGTCCAAGAAGCCGATCTGGCCCTCGGGGAACATCCATGTGGACTCATTCTAGAGACTAAACCTTGCACGTATTTTCTTCTCAGCCATTAAAACAAATGATTACTTGAGGACAGAATGCACTTTGCTCTGTGAACACAACACGTTCTTGGTCTCGTCTAGAAGCTGGCAGCCCACCTGATGGTTTTTGGGGTGCAAAGCTCCTGGGCCCTCAGACCCGGCCTGGGAGGGCCTGGATGATGGAACAGAATTGGCCCGCCGTGGCCTGGCTTTCCAGCCGGGTGTCCGAGTCACTGAGCCACAGGCGGTGTCTCCGTCGCTGTCCAGAGTCACTCTGCCTAAATTCATCCCCTTTCACAGATCTTCTCTCTCCCTTGTTTCTCTATTCGTCCCACCAGGCTCTGCAGTCTTGTCCCCCTATCTGTGACACTTTCAGACATCCGTGTTCCGGAACCATGTGTCCCGTGTCGGGTTTTCCCGCTCAGAACCAGAGCTCCCCCGAGGAGAGCGGCTCCCCGAACCACGCGCTCACACACAGCCCCCCGCACAGCCCCGGGCGCTCCACGCACGAGCACCCGCTTCGCTGGTGTCGCCGGCCTCGCCAGCCTCGTTGCTGAACCTTCCTAATGTGTTCTGCCGGGGGCACGGAGGGTGGCAACCCCACTGATTCCTTTGATCCCCACTTCAACCCTGGAGGTGTCGCTGCACAGGGGGGAAACCGAGGCACAGAGCGGCGAGCAGACTTCCGGAGGAGATGCACCCCCTGAGCTGTTCGGCCTCCTCCTGCCCGTGAGGCGCTGGCCGCCGGACTTGCCGAGTGATCCAGGGAGTCCTCGGGGACAGTTCGAGTCAGAAGTGCTTAACTACGATGTTCCCAGGAGGCTTGGTCCGGGCCACGCCTTCCACCTGTTGTCCACGAGGGGCCCTCGTCCAGGGGCCGCCATGCAGGGTTCGGTGACAGCTCCACGGAGGAAACAGGGCAGAGACATGAGCTCTTTCAGCACGGCTTAGCGGGGACAGGCGGGCCCCGTGTGATTTCTAGCCGAGACAATTATTCCTAAATCCCGTGCTGCTCCTTGGAGCACTGGGGAACACTCCCCTCGAATCCCAAACACTCACCGCCACTGTTACAGAATCGGGACCTCCCCAAATCCCCATCCTTGCCAACGAGACACAGCCCCGTCCTTGTGAGCAGAGACTCGGCCGGGAGGACAGGGTCCGCCTGTGGAGAGGGTGGGGGGCCAGGTTCCTGCCCCAGCGCCGCCCTCATTCCACCGGGGCCCTCAGAGTCCCAAGACCCCCAGGGCTTCCTCTGATGCAGGTACGAGCCCCAGCGCTACCCCCACGCCCACGAGATGGAGAATAAACTGGCCTCTGGGCCGCCCTGCGCCCCCCCCACAGCCCTGACAGAGCGCCCTGTCCTGCCTCCTGCTGTCCAGCCACACTGGCCTGTCGTGTTTCTGGAACACACCACGCTCTCCATCCTGGCGCCTGGAAGGACCCGCCCCCAGGTATGCATGCGGCCTGCTCCCTCCTGTCACTCAAGCCTTAGCAGGGGAGCCCCCTGCCCAGCTAGCCGACCCCTCGTCCACAGCGCCCACCACCACCTGGCATCGCAAATGACTGTCTGTGGACCAAGCCAGTCACCAAGGACGAACCCTGTGTGATTCCACTCACACGAGGTCCCTGAGCCGTCGATTCATCGAGGCAGAAAGCAGAAGCAGGTGCCAGGGCTGAGGGGACAGAGAGGAGCTGCTGTGTACTGGGTGCAGAGTCTCCGCTGGGGACGGGGCATTGGGAGACGGATGGTGGCGGTGGACGCCCAACAGCGTACGTGTACCGAGTGCTCTCAGCTGTACACTTAGAGATGGTTAAGATGGTCTAGGTCCTGCACATTTACCACAACGTAAGAAACCGCCTCAGCTGTCCGCCGCCCCGGGTGTGTGCCCCGTGGGTGGCCTGGCGCTGTGCTCGCCGCCAGGCTCCCAGGGCTGGCACGGAGCAGACGCTCGGACGCCGGAGGGATTGGCAGAGGGTTGGCCGTTGCTGAACCTGAGGGTGGGCACCAGTCCACCTTCTCCGTCCGCTTGCAAATTGCCCATTAGGAAAAGCTAAGCACATGTACCTGAATGAATGAATTTGGGGCTCTTTTGAGGCACCCCCAATCAGGGCTCCAGGAGCCCGGCAGGCAGGTGGGGAGACCGTGAGGGGACAAGCAGAGAGCCGAGGGGGACAAGGAACCACTGATGCCGACGACTCCGCCTGCATTAATGGGGGACAGGAGGGCTGGGACCTGCAGTGTTGGGGTGACGGGTGTCCCTGGGCACAAGGACCTCTGGAGTTTTGTTTCAGAACGGGTTGTCCGTTTATCCTGAGGAGGGTGGACAGGAAGGGGAGGCTCCTGGCGCACCTGCGGCTTTCTGTCTCCACTGCTACCCTCTGGGGGACCTCTGAAGACTCTCTGAAGACGTTCTTACTCACCACCCCACCCCCTGCAGAAATGTTGCTGGTCATTGCTCTGTCCTCTGGCTAGCCCAGTCCCCTCCGGACCTTCCTTTTCCACGTTTCCTGGGTTGCACTCATGCTCTGTCCAATCTCCTGGACCTCTGGGGACCAAAGAGGCTGAAGGAAAGGGCGGAAGTCACCAGCGTCCTGCCTATCCCCTGGGGAGTGAGCACCGGAGGGGCACGTGTGTGGGAGCTGGGGCAGGTCGCAACGTCGAGGCCCAAAAGGGACGCGGTTTTCCTGAGTCAGAACCTTCAAGGCTGTTTTATCTCAAGGCATGAGGGATTCACATTCCCAGTCAGAGCCGAGACGAAAATGCCACCCACGGGCAAACATGGTCCTGGTCGGTGCTGACCTGCCCGCCTTGATTCTCTCGGTTGGTTCCGGCTGATCGAGAGGCTGTGGGGACAGCTGTGTGTGAGCGTGTGCACGCGTGTGCGTGTGTGTGTAACCAAGGTGTGTCCCTTGACCTGAGGAAGTGCCGGGAAACCCACCCAGGACGCGAACTGTACCTTGTCCCTGGAAGAGACTGAACCAGCCACAGAAACAGCAGCACCCAAGGACTCCCTGCCGACCACCTGAGGGCACTCGACTCGGGGCAGACGGAGGCTTACGGAAAAGACAGACACTTTCTCGACCCCTGTGGAAACTTTCTCGGGGGAGGAGGAGGCCTCCTCTACCATGCTTTCGGCTCCAGGAATAACTGTAGGAAGGAGAGGGAGAGGCTGAAAGGGAATTTAAAACACCCGAAGCCCCAAAGCGGGGATAACCTTGGAGTGCCCCCTTTTCCATCGGCCTCATAACCAGCAACTCTGCAGGACAGGCTGTGATGCCAGGAGGCGTTAGGATTGCCACGACGGGTGGAATGCTCCCGTGGGGACATGCCCTGCCCCCCATCCCCGCCAAGCCAGGAGGTCCCAGGGTGATGGGGCTGGTTTCAGAGGGAGGGTGGTAAAACTGGATCTGGAGAGGCGGGCGAGGTTTGGACAGGCAGGGAGCTGGGAGGACACCCAGTCCACAGGCTGTTTTTTTTTTATCCTCACCTGAGGACATTTTTCCTTTTTTTTTTTTTTTTTTGTTCAGATAGAGTGGGAGGGAGAGAGAGGAAGAGAGAGAGAAACATCGACGTGAGAGAGATACATCGAGTGGCTGCCTCCAGCACGACCCAACCAGGACCGGGGACAAACTGTAACCGAGGCACATGCCCTTAGAAGGAACCGAACCCAGGTCTCTCTGGACCGCAGGCCGACGCTCTAACCGCTGAGCCAAACCGGCCAGGGCTCACAGGCTCTGTTTTTCCTTCACTTGTGTATCCACGCTGGGCACTGTCAGAAGGGCCAACACTGGCCATCTGGCCTTGCTCGTGGTTCCTCTCACACTGAGACTCAGGAAAATCAGGACACACCTGGACACCTGGGCTCTCTGGTCACCTCCAGTGGCCTCAGCCGGCTCCCCAGATCCCGGAGGAAGGATCCGGAGGGAGCCCTGATTTCCCTGACCCTGTGGTCAGCGCCGGCCTCTGCATGTGGCCACTTGCAAAACTTGGTCGACATGCAAATATTACTTTTGCTGTCAGAAGTGTAGGGGACGAGATGACAGCCAGACTTACTGCGAGAAACCGCCATCCGGCAACTAAGAGGCTTTCGATGAGGGGCCCGCCCGTCCCCATGAGAAAACCCGACATTTAAACACTACGTCCAGATTGAATTCTAGAGCAAACGAGCGCTTATTGCTTTCTTATTTCAAGTCCGTCTTCTTTTTAAACCACGTGTAGGAATCCAGCCCGGGACGTCTGTGAGTCCTTCCCTCAGTCAGGGAGAGGCGCCGACAGTGTTCCTACGGAAATTCCCCTTTGTATCCATTAGACACCTTCCCCAGCTCCTCCCCAGGACTGAGGACTCCCTGAATTCCAGCTGCTGGGTCCTTGGCTCACACCGCCCGGGGACATCAACATCACACGGCCCACCGTCCGGAAGTAAGTGGATAAAACGGATGTGGCTGGGACGTAGGCAAGTTCTCTCACGACCTTCCTTTGGTCTGACCCCCTGCTCTTCACGTTCTGCCCAGATGTCGTGCCAAAGTCACTTCCTCACAACACGTGACGCTCCGGGGACACAAATTCGACGCACCCCACGCCGTCCCTGCCTTTACCACCGCGGGGTGTGTGAGCCTGTTCCACTGGACAGCAGGGTGCTCGGGAGCACCCCATGTCACCCCACAGTGCCACCAGGGACACGCGGCTCCCCTCCTTCTAAGACGAAGCCTCTCGTCTCACTGGAGTGACAGCTCGCAATGCGCCCAGGCCCCAGGAAGCTGAGAATGTGTCAGAATCCACACGCCCGACTCCAGCCACATGGGCAAAGCCCACCCCAATCCACGGGTCCCCGGAGACACTTCCCCCGACTCCGTTCCAGCCACACTGGTCCCAACACCCTGTGTGTGGAGAAGCTGAAGGAGGTCCCGGAAGCTAGGAAGACCACAAAGCAAGCTTCTCCCCCAGGGACACAAATGGGGCAGGTGTGGGTCCCTCTCGTGGGAACCCTGATGGCCCCGATCACTCAGCCACAGGCCGAAGGTGGCTACAGAATTCCTCCTCCCTGACCCAAAGCACTAGGTTCCTCCACTTTTAAAGCCCCAAACAACCGTTCCCATCCATTCTTACTCTCCCCAAGCCGCCAGGTTTGCCTAACGAATGACAGTCCGCCGGACCCCTAACCTCACTATGCCAGGTGGGCAAGAGGGAGGAAGCAGCCGCAGAAAAAGGCACGTGGGGCAGTTCATGACAGTGCATTGCCGTCAGTCAGAATACACCCCCAAACACACATGCCCTGGGGTCTCCCTCCCCCAGCACGACCAACAGAAAGGGGCGAAGGGCGGCACCCTACCGAAAAGGCCGTGGGGCTCCGACTGGCGCCTCTCGGTGCTCCGGTTCGTCTCCTTGTGTTTCTTCTTCCCCCTGAGACTGCCGAAGCGCTTCATCAGGAGAGGTGGCCACAGGAGTGGCAACAGGTGACCATACCAGGATCCTCGGAACCACCGTCAGCCCCAGGTGGCCGGGAGCCAGGAGAGGGGCAGCATCGGCCCGCAGGTGTGGGGCGCCAGCGGCCTCAGCCACCAAGGGCTCAGAGACACAGCCTGGGCGTCCGGACGAACTCCCGGGGACCCGGATGCCAACGCAGAAGGGGTCACCCTTGGGGCCAGCAGCGTGACACGGGGTGGTAATCCCCCTGAAGCCTCCCTCCCACAGCAGCTGGGGCAGCCCGCTGGCCTTCAGTGGCCAGATGCCTCTGGAAGCACAGGCTGAACCTCGCCAGCCCGTGGGTTTCTTTATGGAGCTAAGGTCAGCCGCAGCGCACTCTGACACCCCAGGGCTTTCTCCTCCTTTACTTTAAAAAAAGGAGGCAAGACGAAATAGGCGAGCAGCGCACGGGCCCGCCAGTCATGTGCGGGTCTGCAGATGTCTCTTTAAAAAGACTGTAAAAGGAAACCACGCTGGGCAGACAATCCTTGGCACCAATTGGCCAGAGCACACGCCCATTATGACCTGACATCACACAACTATTTTGATTCATGTGTTCCAGGGGCTCAGAAGGCTCTGGCCGCTTCTCGGCGGAGAAGCCCCAGGTCCCCGGGAACCGCTCCCTCTGCTGCGGCTCAGGGCTCCTCGCGGTGGAAGGAACAAGACTGCCTGTAAGGGGGGGACATGGGGTCCCCCGGAATTCACCGGAAGGGTCGGCAAATGTGAATCTGAGCCCTGGACTTGCTAAGAATTGTCGAATGACAGAGCTTGGAAGAGATTTTAGAGAGGGTCTGGTCCAACTCCCTTCCGGTACAGATGGGGAAACTGAGGCTTGGGAAGGGGGTGTGACTCGACCAAGGTCCTGTAGTTTATGGCAGACCCAGGACTCGAATTCTAAGCCAAACCTCCGATCTAATTAAAAAAACAAAAACACAACTTTCAGTTTGTATGTGTCTTGCCACTACGAAACAAACTTGAAAACCACAAGACAGGGACAACATTTTCCTTTCTTGTCCTCTGGCATCTTCACCAGACTGCAGGGAAGCCACAGGGTCGGCTGGCTAGCTTCACGACCTTGAGGACGTTTCTTCCCGTCCACGGGCCTCAGTTTCCTCCTCTGTGAACCAAGACGAGACGAGGGCGCATCGGGATCTCGTCTCCACGTCAGAACTGCTGACGGCCGCTCCGTGTGCCTCTCCTTCCCCGCTGGGACCACGGGCAGATCAGGGGTCCAACACTGCAGCCAAGACGCCTGGGCAAACACACAACTAGGTCTCGCCCTCCGGGAACCCCCCAGCGACTCAGAGAGATGCAGAGAAACTGTGAAGCAACTCCAACTCCTAAAGAAACTGTATGTGGCCCTGGCCGGTTTGGCTCAGCAGTTGGAGCGTCAGCCTGCGGACCAGAGAGTCCCGGGTTCGGTTCCCGCTAGGGGCACGTACCAAAAAAAAAAAAAAAAAAAAAAAGAAACTGTATGTGATTGATGTCAAATGGCCAGAAAGGAGTGTCATCAGTGCAGATGGATGGAGGGGCGGTCGCCTGGCCCAGCTCAGAGGGCAGAGCGTGAGCTGGCCTTGAGGGCTGGAGGGTGCAGAGAGAGGGAGAGAGGTCAGGACAGGCCGATACCACCTTCGGAGGAGCTGGACCTCCCGAGACAGGTGTAACCACCTCCCGCTGGGTCCCCAACGTGCTGGTGGGTTATCTCTGTGGCCAAATAGCTCAGCCCCACCTTACTACGATGAACTCTGGGAGACGCAGCAGACAGGTTTTGGAGTCCCTTTTAGGTCTCCTTTTTCATTTCCAATCGGTTTGGCTCTTAACAGAAATGGAATGTTCTGATTTAGAAATAAAGCCAGCCCAGCCGGGGTGGCTCAGTGGGTGAGCGTCGACCCTGCACCGAGAGGTCGCCGGTTCTTCCCGGTCAGGACACATGCCCAGGTTGTGGGCCCGATCCCCAGTGGGGGGCATGCAGGAGGCGGACAGTCGATGTTCTCTCTCATCGATGTTTCTATCTCTCTCTCTTCCTTCCTCTCTCTAAAATCAATAAAAACATTTAAAAAAAATAGCCAAACTTCTTCAGGAAAGGATGGCGAAACAAGCAAGAAAAAAGGACATATTTGGTTAAAAGGAAAATGAGAAGTTTTTTTTTTTTTTTTTTTTTTTATCTAAGTCAGCGGTTCTCCACCTGTGGGTCGCAACCCCTTTGGGGGTCGAATGACCTTTTCACAGGGGTCGCCTAAGACCATCGGAAAACACATATTTCAGGAACCAGACCCCGCTCCTCGCTCCTCTATCCGTCTCCAGGCGGGTCCGCCCACATGCAGATACGCCCACACACACCGTGAGGAACTGTGTTAAAGGGTCGCGGCATTAGGAAGGTTGAGAACCACTGGTCTAAGTCAACATAACAGTCTTGTCTTAGGTGATTAAAGTATGGAGCAAGAGAGACTAAAAGTGACTAAAAGTGAATGAAAATAAACAGCTACGTCGCTGTGCCTGATGTTCTGCGCCTAGTTGGTGGGGTCACTCACTCATCGGGTGGTTATTAAACCGCCATCCAAGTTTCGAAGCTTGTTTCGGGGCAGCTGTTGATGGAGGGGTTCACCGTTATGAATAATTCAAAGGCGTCCTCTAAGAACTCCATTTTAATCAGTAAAACAGTAACTCCCATTTGCTGAGTGCCTACCGCAGGCCAGTTGGAGGGCCGGTGACCTCACTATTAATATTATTATTAGTTATTAGTTATTATCATGTGTTAATCTTCACCCGAGGATATTTTTTCCACTGATTTTGAGAGAGAGTGGAAGGGAGGGAGGGGTAGAGGGAGGCAGGGAGAGAGAGAGAGAGAGAGAGAGAGACATTGATGTGAGAGAGACACATGGACTGGTTGCCTCCCACACACGCCCCCCACCGAGGATCGAGCCCGCAGCCTAGGCGTGTGCCCTGACCAGGAATCGAACTGGGACTTCAGTCCACAGGGTAATGCTCAATCCATTGAGCCACCCGACTGGGCAACACCATTTATTTAAAGATGAGTAACTTAGCCCTGGCCAGCTTGGCTCAGCGGTTAGAGCATCGGCCCACAGACCATTGAGTCTCGGGTTCGATTCTGGACAAGGGCACGTTCCTCCGTTGTGGTTCGTCCCTGGCCCTGGTCAGGGTCGTGCGGGAGGCAACCAGTCGATGTGTCTCTGTCACATCGATGTTTCTCTCTCTCCTTCCCTCCCACTCTATCTGATGATAAATAGAAAACTGTCCTCAGGTGAGGATTAAAAAAAAAAAGATGAGTAAGTCAGAGTCAGGAAAGTAGTCTGACTGAGGTCACACGCCCAAGTTGGGAGAATATGAACTTGACCCTTATTTATCCGATTCCAAAATTCACATCTCACCCCACTGCACCCCACTGTCTCACCCACAGGCACAGAACATCCGTCGACAGTGAGGCCGGAGCCCGGGCAGTGCCCCAGGCGGGTCCTGCAGGAGTCGGGAGACCACTGGGGGCTGGAGTGATTTGGAAAGCTCCCGTCTCCCCACCCCCACTCGTACTTTTGATCTTCAGGCAAAAGAGAGAAGAACCATGCTTGGAAGTATTCATTCCCATCACCGTTCATTTTGTGACACCGACCACCCAGCGGGCCCGCCGGCAGGGGTACCAGGCTGTGGAAACGCCACGCAGAGCTGCTCGCCGTCCCGAGGCGGCATCCAGGCTGTGGGGCACAGCAGTGGAGGCACCTGGTTCCCTCTGCCCTGCGGGGCCAGGGCCCATGGCCGCCGCCCACCTCGGGCTCCACACCCGACGAACTCACCGGCGAGGACAGTCGGAGCCTTCGTAGAGCGGAGAAGGGTATGGCCGAGTGAAGGGAAGGACCACCGACATCACTCAGGGCCACTGCTCTGTTACTGAGACGGGACAGAATATTCTGAAAGGGACAGCGGCGGTGCCTGACCCAGCTGCTAGGGCCTGCACGGCTCCCTGCTGGCCACAGGAAGGACCCGGACAAGCTCTCGGTGGAAGACGCTGGGAGCAGCACGAAGGGTAGCTTTAAGGAAAGCTACGCGGTGACCAAAGAGACGACCTTGAGAGTGGACACAAACTCCCAAAGCGACCCCAACTGCGCCGACTGTGCTTTTGTTTTGTTCTTTTAATCCTCACCCGAGGATATTTTTCCATTTATCATCAGATAAAGTGGGAGGGAGAGAGAGAGAGAGAGAAAAAAACATCGATGTGAGAGAGACACATTGACTGGTTGCCTCCTGCAGGATCCAACCAGGGGCTGGGGACGAACTGCAACCGAGGTACGTGCCCTTGACTGGAATCAAACCCGCGACTCACTGGTCTGCGGGCCGACGCTCTAACCGCTGAGCCAAACCGGTCAGGGCCAAACGTGTACTTTAAAATATATATATTTATTTTTCTTTATTGATTTTAGAGAGAAAGGAAGGGAGAGGGAGAGAGAGAGATAGAAACATTGATGAGAGAGAACGTCGACTGGCCGCCTCCTGCATGCCCCCCACTGGGGATCGGGCCCACAACCTGGGCATGTGCCCTGACGGGGAATCGAACTGGTGGCCTCTTGGTGCAGGGTCGACGCTCAGCCACTGAGCCCCACCGGCCGGGCCCAACATGTACTTTGACCTCACTCAAGCTGTTCTCCCCCAGGGTCGGCTTCCCCCGCCGCGGAGAACCGGGAGACGCCCTCGGGTGCTGGGACGGCTTCCGAGGCAGCTGCTCTCCGGGAGGCGGAGTCGGGCCCTGCCACTCTCCGTGGCCCGTTCCCGGGTCCATGGCGGCAGGGACAGGCTCGCGCAATTCCTGAAAATGTTACCATCGGCTCTCTCCCCACTGGCTCCTGCCTGACTCACCCATACCTGAAATTCCTTACCTTGGGAATTTCCTTAGTGCTTTTCATCGCACAGGAGACCTGAATGCCGAGGTGCTGGGGGAGGTGACAGTCACACAGCGGGAGAAGTGGCCCATGGGGACCAGGCACAGGAGCGCTAATCCTTCCCGTTCTCCACCAGCAGATGGTCCCACACGAGGGAGCAGGGACTCCTCCACCCAGCTGTGACTCAGCAGCTGGACTGCGTTCTGACAGCGAGCTTTCCACATGCGGGGATTTTTTTTTTAAAGGAAGGGTTAACAATGGAAGGCGCTGGTGGCTCCCAAGACAACCGTACTTTCAAATGTCTTTAAAGGGCCAGGGCCTCCCTGGATCAGACGTGACAACGCTCTCGGCTGGAGCAGGCCCAGGTCACTGCAGCAACAGACACCTTCGTGCCTTAGCCTGCCCCCTGGGCCGAGGGAGCGGGCCCCCAGATCACCACTCTGACTCGTTCTACGAGGTCTGGGAGGGGCGGACTCCAGGTCGTTCGAACGGCGTTCTTTGTTTTGGTTGCTTGCAGTTTTTCTAGTTTTTCAACAATAAACCTACACTTGACAGCTAGAATGACAAGGTGGTGTTGGAGAGGCCTTTCCGGAGACATTTCACACCGGGAGCTCGTCTCCTCATTCTGTCCGGCGTGTGTCTTCTGTCCCCAGCCAGGTGCAAAGCCCCGGCACTCAGTGGGAGGGTTCTAGGACAGGGACCAGAAGGCAGGGTGTGCTCTGCACTCGGTCACCTTGGGGGCAGCGTAGCCTGTCCTGGGGCGCATTGGCCCACCACCCTGGACCCAGAGGAGTCTGTGGGGACCCCTCGCTGCCCTCTGCAGGGCTCCAAACCGGTTCAGCCAAAGCTCTGCACTTATCCCAAGGCAGGTACCAGACCCAGCTGCGAGGCAGGGAGGCCAACCACTGCTGTTCAACTTCAGAAAGAAAAAGAAACAGAGGTTCGGAGAAGCAAAATGATTTGGCCAGGATCCCCGGGGAGGGAGGCCTGGGGAAGAGGTGGGGTTAGATCCCGGGCCCGCCGGTTCCCCCTCGGGGGGTGTTGTGGACCCCAGGCTGGCAACCTTCGAGGGTCATGTGACGGTACCTGAAAAGCACCCAGCTCTCCGACAGGCCGGCCGAACACAAGCCTGTTATGTAAGAGGGCAGCGGGCCCGAGCCCAGAGCGGCGACATTCGTGAGCACGCATTTGCTGGCACTCTCCTGCTGGTTGCAAAACCCTGTGTCATCCTTCCTGGGAAGTTCTAAAGGTCGCCGTGGCACCTGACTCTGAGTAAGATCCCGTGTCACCACCTTGGGGCTCCCGAGTTCCTTCCCCAGAGCTGCTGCTGAGGCCGTGGCCCCGGACGGTGCACCCCACCCTGACTCAGGCGCCCACGTCTGCCGGCACCTTCCACGTCACCCAACACACTCGTGGTCACCCACGGCCTCGTGGTTAGCCCTGGCAGCGGGAGAGTAGAGGCTCTTTGAGTGACAAGAGGGTGTTTTGGGGGAGGGGAAGGGGCACAGACAAAACACCTCAACTTGCAGGCTCATACTAGGGACCCCCAGGCCCAGGGACAATAGGGGTACCTCAATTTTAAGAACACAGAACAGTGCAGAGAAAGCGAGAAGCCACGGCACTGGTTGCTTTTAGCTTGCCCAAGTGCAGCACCCCCAAAATGTGAAATCCCGAAATACCCTGAACATCCGGAAGGGGCACTAGGGGCCCACGGAAGGGCTCAACAGGGGGCTTAGTTAACCCCTCCACATGGGCCTGCCGTTGCTGGGGGTCTCTCCACCGGGCCAAGGGCTCCGAAGACAAAAACCTGCTGCTTCCCAGGGGCCCCTAGATCTTATTTCTAAATACCATTTGCCACTCCAAGTAACAAGGGCTCTTTGGAGAAATGGCTGATGCCAGGGCCGGGCAGAGAAAGGACACGATGAGCCTGGGACCAGCCTGCAGGGGCTCCTGCTGGCCAAGCTGGACAACTTGAGCATCAGAATAGGATCATGACACACTAAATCCCACTGAGTCACATATGAACCCACGGGTCTATGTGTGACATCGGGAGGAACGCAAAAGGCTTCCTTAGTAGAAGTCCACCAATCCATGCGGAATCAATGACAAAATCAGGAAAAAAAAAAAATCGCCTTTTGGCAGCCACCAGACCAATAATTCAGGCAAGAAGGACCGATGCTAAAACTAGCCAGGGAAAGTCTGATAAGAAAGAAGACACCTGCACCATACCCCAGTTGGTGCCCATGACATCCCTGGTGCTCACCCAGGGAAAAGGAATCCCTTTCGCAGCGTGGAGAGCTGCACTGTGGCAGACACTCCCTTAGCCACGCCACCAGGCAGTTATCACCAGGACTGGCTCAGAGTGGTATCACACGCTCCCTGCCGTGATGCCAGGACGGGGCACCAGGCGCGTGGCACTCCTGCCCGGCCGGCCCGAATCTAATCGGGCGGAAACGTCGGGTTAACCCGGAGCAAAGGTCAGGCTACACGACAGCTGGCCTGTGTAGTCCAGAAAAACGTGGAGGCTATGAAAGAAACCAACGGCTGTCCAGGACTCGGAGAGACCGAGCAGAGGAAGGACAGTGAACTGTAATGGAGGATCGGGGATGTCTGCTTCCGAGAAAATGAGCTCTTGAGACCATTTGTGAAATGTGAACGAAGTCTGTGGCTTAGTGCATACTCTTTTTAATTTTAATTTTTATTTTTCATCCTCACCCGAGGACATTTCTCTGTTTTTTGTTCAGATAGAGTGGGAGGGAGAGAGAGGAAGAGAGAGAGAGAGAGAGAAACATCGACGTGAAAGGGACACATCAAGTGGCCGCCTCCCGCACGACCAACCAGGGCCGGGGACAAATCGCAACCGAGGCACGTGCCCCCAGCGGGAACCGAACCCGGGTCTCTCTGGACCGCAGGCCGACACTCTAACCGCTGAGCCAAACCGGCTAGGGCATTAGTGCATACTCTTAAATTTAATGTTCATTTCCTGAGTTTGATCACAAAACTGTAGGTAGGAGCCCTGGACGGTTTGGCTCAGCAGTTACAGTGTTGGCCTGAGGACCGAAGGCTCTTGGGTTCAATTCCGGTCAAGGGCACCTATCTGGGTTGCAGGTTTGATCCCCGGCCCCGGTTGGGGCTTGTTTGGGAGGGAACCAATCGATGTGTCTCTCTCACATCGATGTTTCTCTCTCTTTCTCTCCCTCCCTCCCTGCCTTCCATTCTCTCTAAAAAAAAAAAAATAAATAGAAAAATATCCTGGGGTGAGGATTAACCAACCCTCCCCCCCAAAAAAAACCCACTAAATAAATAAATAAACTCGGGGTAGGAGACTATCCTAGTTTGTATGAAGTATATGCTGAAAGATTTAGGAAGAAAGGAAAATTACATCTGCAACTTATTCTCGGTGGCTTAGATTTTATAGTAACGCACCATTTGTATTGAGAGAGCGCGTGAGAGAAAAGGCTTCATGAGCAACTGTGGTAAAACGTCAACCCTGGGGAATCTGGATGAAAGGTATATGGGAAGTCTTTGTACTGTTTTTTTGCAACTTTTCTGTACGTTTGAAATCGTCAAAATAAAATGGGATTTTTAAAAAGGGAATTAAGAAATGAAGTGGTCGAGGCAAGAACCCCCAGCATTCGGCAGCGGAATCTCCTTCCACCCTGTCCTGGGCTCCTTTCAGGGACCTCTGCATGGCAGCCACCAGAGGGCGCTCTCCCAGGGGACCGCACTGGGTGCCAGGCCACATAGCTCTGCAGAATGTTGGCTGGACTTTTCAGGAAACTTAGATGCCATGCATACTTCTCCTTTCTTTGTGGGCAGGCAAGATGAATCACGTTTTTCTGAAGTCTGCTCAGCCCCGGGAGTCAGACCTCGCCAGCTGCCCGGATCCAGAAGGCTCCAGCCACGGGGGGTGAGTGCAGGACCCAAGGCCCTGCTTTGGGTGAGCACAACCAAGCCAAGGGAAATCTTATTTAGCCAGGCACAGGGCAAAACTTACACAACTCTGGATTCTGGCAACACGTGGAGACAAACCCAGGGCCACGGGTACAACTCCCTATTAGCAGGGCGTCTGTCCCTGGACCTAACTAGGGCCAACCAGTCCTCTGGCCTGGCTTAATCCTGCCTCATTCATTCACTCATGGATTCATCTTTCTCCCTCCTCCCTCCCTCCCTTCCTCCCTCCCTTCCTTCCTTCCCTCCTTCCTTCCACTCTGACCTCGGACCCTGGGGCAGAGGACGGAAGTGAGGAGCACCTGCTGACCTGAAGAAGAGGTGCAGGTCCCCCGAGTGGCAGACTCAGAGATGGAAACTGACGTGTCAGGATCGCTCCTGGGATCAGCCTTGGAGGCAAGGAAAGGAAGGAGGCAGGATGGGGCTCAGGACGAAGTTGGGAGACAAGAGCACTCAGTGGGGCCCTTACAGGAAGTTCCAGAGCGGGGGTGACCCCCCCGAGCTGCTCTGCTGGGTGCACGGGGCTGCCCTTTCTCAGCTGCCTTGCAGCCCGGGGGAGGCAGAGGCCGTGAGTGGCATCTCTGGCTGTGGTTACAGCCCCTCTGTCTCCGGATCCTGCTATACAGATCAACTTCCAGTTTCCACCAGGTCATCCCTGCGCACCGACCCCTCTTTGTCCCCTCCCTGGGCCTCTCCCACCCTGGGCGGTAGAAGAACCGTCACTATCCTCTGGCTGGCTCCTCAGCCCCTCCCTCACCGTTCTAGCCATAGTCTGTTCTCACTCTGAGGAGTGGTTCCGTCCTGCAGGCGGGACCCTGCCGGACACGGAAGGTCAATGGGCTGCAAGGTCAAGGGGCTGTGGGCACGCGGAGGCGGGAGGTGCCAGCTGGGAGCCCCTGGTATGGGAAGCACAGTCCTGCAGGCTCCAAGTTAGAGTCTTCAAAGCTCAGGTCCGTTCCCCCGCACACTGCACAAAACCTTTGGCATTTTATGGGAAAACAGACTTTTATTTGAAAAATAAACTTGCCTTGCCGGGAGAGAAAGGAAGAGCCTTCTGCGATCCCATACAGAGATGGGCGAAAGGGCCAGAAGTCTTACAAGCTAAACACATCTCTCTGGAAAGCTCGTTCGAATTTCAAAGGGTCCTCACGACATCCTCAGATACGGAGCCGCAGGCAAGGGTGTAAAGGGCTGAGCCCAGCCGGCCCTCTCCAGCACGGCCAAATTAACCACGAGCAGGAAACGAAATCTACTCGGGCGTCCAAAGTGCACCTGACCTCCGTCCCGGCGGTGAGCTGGTCTCAGGAACAGATCCTTCTCACGTCTGCCCTCCCACACCCCTGGCCAAACCCCGACACTTCCCTCCGTCCCTGGCTCCCTCTGCCTTGAACATTCCCAGCCCGACTTGCTTCCAGCCGGCCCAACCCGGGTCCTGCTGTTCATGACCATGTAGGGCGGTGTTTTCCTAAGTGCAAATGTCCCCCACCCCTGCCCCGTCGCGACTCCCACCGTGTGGGTCAGAGGAGGCGTGCTTTGAAAACAAACAGGAGTCCGACGGAAAACAGAATGCGGAGGCCAGGGCAAACGCCGTTCCAGGAGAGATGGCATGCAGCCACACATGCGTGCCGGGCGCCGACATAACCGTCCTCCTCGCTGGGGGCCGCGGGCCACAACGCTTCAAACCGCGGCCGCGCGCAATCCGCGGTGCGTGTCCTTCACTGACTGGTGGAGCCTCCTGGTCCCAGGGCATGGGGTCATCTTTTCCTTCCTGCCTGTCCACCAGGTACCATGATCATGACCTAGAGTAGCCCTCGGTGTGATCGGAGTGGCTGGCCGTCCAGGTCAGCAATTTTCAACACCTTTTTTCTTACAGGACAAAGACAAGGTCCGGGTGCCCAGCGGGGCCGACTTCTGTCCGTAGTGACCACCCCATGTGGACTGCTGCCTGTGTAGGACGGGATGCCCCCTCTTGCTCAGTGGTGGGGGGGGGCAGCTGAAATGTCACCTGTCTCAGCCCCTGAGAGTTATCACCACATGACCATGGGGTTCTGCGAAGAAAACCGCTTCCCAAAAGTATCTGTCGCATCTAGTTCCCCCCTCCTCGCCCGAGGATATGTTTTTACTGATTTTAGAGAGAGGAAGGGAGAGAGAAAGGAGGAGAGAGAGAGAAACATCAGTCGGCTTCCTCCAGTACGCGCCCCGACTGGGGATTGAACCTGCAGCCTAGGTATGTGCCCTGACCAGGAATCGAACCCGTAAGCTTTTGGTGTACGGGGTGATGCTCCAACCAACTGAGCCACACCGGCCAGGACTGTCACATCTGGTTCTGAAGCTAGAAACCCCTTCTCAGTTATGAGGGTGTCAACTACACCCCAAGTACGCAGCCTCGAACGTCTGTTAGTAGGTCTTAGCTTGAATACCTGTGGACACCTTTCCTGAAAGCAGGTTTTGGGTCGAGAGAGGAGGGGAAAGATAAGGGCGCTGCCACTCTTGGAGACAGGAGCCCACGAGGGGAAGAAGACCGACGGAGCTCCAGGGTCCCCAAAATAACGTTGCCCCCTTGACAGTGGGGGTGCTGAGGGCCGGCCCTGTCTTCCCACTTCGATCGCTTTCACCTTCATCCAGAAACACACGCACCTCCGTCCGATCCCGGGGCTCCTCCCGGGAAGGCCCGCACTCGGGCCTCGGGGCTTACGCCGCATGAGGCTCTGGCCGGCACTGGGGGGCTCGGGGGAACGAGGGGTAGGCACGTGAAACGTTAGATACACCATCTTCCAAAAGATGGAAATCACAGAAGCACATCACGGGGGAACAGCCTGTGCAGACCCCTAAAACAACAGTCACATTTCAGAGCTTGGGCACATGGCTCACACAAGTACATTCAGGGGAGGCTTTCTGCAGAAGGCGGGGCACCAGGACGTCTCAAAGGAGGCGGGAGACCATCAGGATTGACCTTCAGGTCACTCCGGTGGCCCCTGCTGGGTCCCCACATCCATCTACCATCTCGCAATGCACAGCAGCCACACGAACCCCTCTGAGCGCTAGTCACTCCCTCAGCAGCGCCATCCCGTGGCTTCCGATCACTCCGTAAAAGCAGGGCACCCTGCCCTGGCCTGCAGGGCCCACCCTCCTCCCTGACCTGCTCCCTTCAGGCCCAGAGGTGTCCCTGCTGGGGGCATCGGCACTGCTCCCCCTCCACCCCCCGACCGGCCCCTGCCCACAGGCCCGCCGGGGCCGCGCCATCGAATTCCTGCTCAAATGCCTCCACATCCGAGGCCGTCCTGAAGCAGCACCTGGCCGGTCACCCTGGCGACATTTCTGTATGCCACACCTATTTCTCATCGTCTCCCCTCCCTGGCCTGTAAGCTGACAGGGATCTGCTAGCTCGCTGCCATATCCCCAGAGCGAATGACTGCAACGTGCGACGACTCCCCTTGGAAAGGCCTAGGCAGGCTGAGGCGGACGTGTCTCCCCTGTGACATCAGCGTCCTTCTGCTTGGGAGGTGGATCTGGAGGCAAACCCCTCAGGCTGCATAAACCAGGGAGAGCCCGCCTGTGGCCCTCAGTCGGCTCAGCAGTGGGGCTATGTCGCCCCCTAGTGGTCCCTCGGCCACAAAGCCTGAAAAAAAAACCGAGGTTTGCTGAGCCAGGTGAGTGGAGCTCCTTGTACCACCTGTAGGGGGAGTCCTTCCTGGTCTCGCCCAGGGTCCCAGGGCTGCTGGCACCCCTTGGCATCCCTTGGCTTACAGACGCATCACTCCAGTCCCTAGCTTTGTTGTCTCACGGCATTCTCCCTACATGTCTGCCTTTACCTCGCCGGCTCCTTATTAAACAACAGTCACACGGATCAGGCCCGGCCCCTCCCCTGGTTTACTTCCAAATCACGTCACATTCAGAGACACCGGGCGTTAGGACTTCAACGCATCATTTTTTTAAAATTATGTATTTATTGATTTTTTTAGAGAGAGAGAGATGGAAATATGGATGTGACAGAGAAACATCAATCGGCTGCCTCCTGCACGCCCCCCACTGGGGATCGAGTCCTGACCGGGAATCAAGCCCTGACTGGAAATCGAACCGGGACCTCTCAACCCATGGGACAACGCTCAATCCACTGAGCCACACGGGACGGGCTCAACCCACCATGTTATTATAAAGATTAAACGAGATTGTATGTTTTTCTAATCTACGTAACAGTGCGTGAAATAAATTCTTCATCCTACCTAATTCCCCAGCTAGCCCTGGCCTGATAACTCGGCGGCAATTCCCATCTGGCCCCTGCCTTCCTGACCCGCTCACCGGATGCTGACTGTCACCACATGCGACAGTGGTTTTGCGTGTCTGTCGTGCGCAGAGCCCATAGGCAATAACGTGCCTCTAGGAACGGTGACAGGCAGCAATTTCGGGCTCAATTTCATCTCCTTTTATTGCGACACTCATGACACTCAGCCCTCACCAGAGTCTCTGGAAAGGGGGTAGAGACCCAGCATCATTTCTCACACACGTGGCTGCAGACCGGAGTCTCTGCTCTTCCCGTGTCACCGCAGTGGTCGGAGTTCAGCTCCTTGCGCTGCAGGAAGGCACTTGCCTGGGAGGAATTCCGCCGTCAGCACGGGGGGTGGGAGACCAGGAAGGGAGGTCACGGCCAAAGTCACTTTCCAGAAACCTGTCTCCTCCACACAGGGGTCAGCACTGGCCTCTCAGGACTTTTCCTTCTGGGTGGTTTGCGCTCGATTTTCACCCAAATCAGGTCTCCTGGCCACAGCCCGGCGGCTCGTGGGCCCGTGTGCAGCACCCCACGGGAGACGGAAGCACCCAGGAGGCCGAGGGTCCTGCCGGGAGCAGGAGCGGAGCGAGGTCCCTTCGCTGTGTCCCCACTGAGACACTGAAATAACATTTAAGCTTCGTTCCCTACAGAAGTTATTTTGGTATAAGAAATGGCCAAGGAATCACCTGTATTATTTTTTTCTCCCGAACGGCTAGCTAGTGGCCTTGTCATTGGCATAACATTCCTAAGACCCACTCCTGTAAAGCAGAGTCTCCCCATCTGGGTTAAAAGTGCACGGGGGAGGGAGGCTGCCGGAGTTCAGATCTTGGTTCTGCCACGTACTGGCTGTGTGGCTTTTGTGCAACGACTTACCCTCTCTGTGCCTCAGTTCCCACTTTGGTGAATATGGTAACAACACGGCTTCATAGTGTTTTTAGGAAGATTAAAACAATCATCACCCACAATGCAATTGGAACGCACCTGTAATTACTTATGTGTAGTAGCTATACTACTTATACCATTAGAATTATCGGGGAACAAAGTTTAGGAACGTGAAATTAAATTATTCTTGGACAACTGATTGGTCCAGGGGTCCTCGCGGGGCTAACCAGACACGCTGGGATGAGGAGTGCAAGATGGTAAGTGGACGGAGACAAAGGGGCCGTTCTCTGGACCTCGTGGAAAGAGCCACGGATTCTCGCTGCCACGGCCCCCAGAGCCAGCCTCGTTCCTTCCCTTCCTGAACCCTGAGCCGTCCGCTCTTCTTCGAATTCTCTAAATACCCTCACCTCCTCCCACAACATTGTCTGTCTTGTCTTAAAAAAAGGGTGTGAAGGTAAAAGGGACCGAAAATGAACTCAGAAACAAGGCTATACACACATCCCATACGCAGACAGAGAAAACTGGGCTGTCTCACGACGTGTCCGTCGGACACAGAGCAACCCAGGTGCTCGGAAGTCCAGCCGTTCCTGGAACCCAGACCGGGCAGGAGAGTCCTCCCCAGGGCCCGGTGTAGCGAACAGTGTCTTCGTGACACCCGCCGGTGGAAACAGCGTGTGTCACGGGCTGTTGCTGACAAAGACCCTCCTTACCGGCTGACGGCGTCACTCTCCAGCTCAGTTTTGCAAAATTAGTTCTGGAGCAGCGGGGACAAGATAGTCTGGGCACCTCGATCCAGGGACCGACTGAAGTACGAGGAAGTGCGGGAAGACTATACACCCTCCATGCCCGCTGAGGCCATGCACAATTAAAGAACCCAGTGGCCAGGAGCCCAATGCCCCCCCAGTGAAGTGGGGCCTGCTCCACCTGGACGCGGACCTGGACCCTCCCACTTCACCCATGACAGGGCTGGGCAGGGTTGGTTTTCCACGGAGGGAAAGTCCAGGTGCTGGCTCGGTGGTTCGAGAACAACAGCACGGGCAGTTGTCCTGGGGCCAGTCTACCCCGGTCTAATCCATGCTTTCCTGAGCAGCCCGTCGTTCCAGAGCCTCCCTGCGCCCTGCCTACAGTGGCCCCTCGGATGGCAGAGAAGAACCTTCCCAAACAGCCTACACCTACTCCACGGCATCTTACAAGACAGACCTTGAAACTAGGTCTTTTCTGGCCAAGCTCATTGGAGAGCCTTTAAAAATACTGAACAGAAACGGCATCACGGACTGCCATTTCCCAGGGAGCGGAAAGCCCGGCCCATCTTCTCGACCCAACATCCCACCGGTGGGCTCCCCTACACCACCCAGGCCCCGTGTCTCATCTGTCCCTTTCTGCCTTCAGAAATGACCCTGGTCTTAGCAGGCTGGCCACCGGATGACCACAGTCCTCTACCCCGCCCCCCCCCCCCCGCCAGTGTGTAGGTCTGGGCTTTTCTCACATAACCTGCGTGCCAGGGGGAAGTATTCTCCCCAAATTCACGCCTTTCCAGGAACCCTCTGAATGTGACCTTATTTGGAAACAGGGCTGTTGCCGATGTAATTAATGAAGGTGAGCTCATACGATAGCGTGGGCCCATCATCCAAAATAACGGCTGTCCTTACAAGACAAGGAGAGCCCTGGCCCGTTTGGCTCAGCGGTTAGAGCGTCAGCCCACAGACCAAAGGGTCGTGGGTTCGATTCCCGCTCAAGGGCACGTACCTGGGTCGCATGTTCGATCCCTGGCTCCGGTTGGGTTGTGCGGGAGGCAGCCAAACGATGCGTCTCTCTCACATCGATGTTTCTCTCTCTCTCCCCCTCCCTCCCTTTCACTCTCTCTAAAAATCAATGGGAAAATATTCTCGGGTGAGGATTAACAAAAGAAAAAAGAAAAAAAGAGGAGAGAAGCGTACAGACATCCGAAGGGACGACACCAAGTGACGAGAGGCGGCGGTGGGAGGGAGGCTTCCACAGGCAGAGGGTTCCTGGCAAAACGAGGAGCAACGAGAAAGGGCGGGACAGAGACTGTCTAGACTCCCCAGAGGGAGCACGGCCCCCTGCCACCTTGACTCGGAAATTCTGGCGCCAGAACCGTGAGACGATGCATCGCCGCTGTCAGAGCCGCCAGTCTGGGCTCCTCAGTCGAGGCAGCGACCTAGTCTGCTGCACCCAACACGGGACCGTGATGCTGCCTTTGAAGAGACGGGACGCCCCCATGTCGGTCTGGTCCCCTCCTCTGAGAGGCGGTGTGACGGAATACTGGAGAACTTCAGGTCCCTGTCAAGGAGGCCGGGGAAGCTCCCCGGAGCACCAAGGGTCAGTGCTCCTGGGCCTCAGACGTAGGGTTCCCCACTCCGTGAGGACCACGTTCGTGACATTGTGCGTTTACATGTTGGTCCGTCCCCCCGTGAGGGGGATGACTTCAGGGGTACTAGGAACAACACCCCACACCACCACAAAAAGAAGGAAAAGAAAGGGAAGAAGAGAGACGGCTGCCCTTTCCGGATGTCACAGACAGAAACTGCCCCCTGGCCTGGTCACAGGTCACACGGCGCAGACGCAGCCTGGAAGTAAGGGGGGCCACCCCACACCCTGATGCCCGGGGCCGAGTTTACTTTCCAAAGGGCTGTCTCCTCGAATAGGAACGTTCTGTGTCATCAGAAAGAATCGGGGAGAGCAGGGAGACGCACGAAGGCACGGGAAGGAGAACAACTCCGTCCACTTCAGAGTTTGCCCGGGACGTTTCCAACTCCGATCAACGCTGCCCCTTCGAGAACGTTTTGCATTCAGATCACAAATATCTATGATCCCCAAGAACTCTCTCTTAAACACCCAGTCTGCCAGAAAGAGATACGCTCAAATCCCCCAATATTGGACCACAGGCACCGGGGTCACCGGCAGACCCGAGCAAGGGCTGGGCCTCCTGTCCCCAGGCCGGGGACAAACCTCAGCTTCACGCCGCGCCTGTTCTCAGAAAAGGCTGGAGGCCAAGGCCTCCCCGAGCATCAGATGTTTACCCCACGGGCCGGGCCATCCCGAACGGATGAGCATAGGAGGAGCCGACAGGTGGGAACTGACATCATTCTAGAGACAGACTTGTTCCCGGGCACAGACACAGATGCACTCAGCACCAACGACAGCCACCTGGCTCGCTCTGCTGCCCCTGCAGGTGGCACCGTGGCCAAGTGGCCAGAGAAAGGTCCCCAGCAGCCCGGCACCCACCTGGAAAATAGCATCAATGTCTTACTTTTTCTGGAGCGGGTGAAGAACCGGATGCCCCCCGGCGAGGTAGAGGAGTTGGACGTGGGGGAGGACTCTTTGGACGAGGAGCGGAAGATCCCGCTGAGGCTCATGCGGCGAGGGGAGCGCGGCGGGGACTCCTGGTAGGAGAACGGGAACACGGTCTTGGGAGAGCTGGGGCTGGTCTTGGGCCTCACGGGAGCGGACACAGGGCTGGAGGGCCGGTGCTGGGGGCCTCTGGAGAAGAAGCCTTTGGAGGGGCTGCCGGAGCCGAAGGGGCTGTCCAGCTGCACAGAGACAGACAAATGGGTGAGGTCTCCTGTCACTGTCATACCTGCCCCCCCCGTCCCCTGTCACCAAGCCTGTCCTCTATAGTTCTGAGAAACAATCCTAAGCTCTTCTACAAACAGGCGGACACAGTGGCCTGGGGGAAGCACCTGACCCCACAACAGGCCTGTCAGTACCATCCAGAGGCCCCCGACCTCTGTCCAGCTCTCCAGGAGGGCTTCCTGGAGGAGGAGGGAAGGACACACAGGCAGCCGACCTGGCTCGAAATGACATATCTTCCCCCTTCAGCCTGCCTGTGGTCCTGTCTCCTGGCCCCCAGTGCTCAAGACCTCACGTTTGTCCTCCTCAAGGTCTGACCACCCGGGAACAATGTTCTCCTGCCCTCTCCCAAGGGGGAAACAGAACTCTGTGGTCGGAACACAGTGGGCCTGGGGCTCATGCCGAGGGGCCCCGGTGCCCGGAAGTGAGGAGGTTTTCACCTCCGAGCTGCTTGGCCCTGGAAGGACGGGGCTGCTGACAGGTCAGGAAGAGCGTGAACAAGGCCGAAAGCCTCAGGTTCACTGCACCCACGACTTGCCCACAGGGCTCCCGGGACAAGGACTATGCCTGGTGGGGCATCACTCGGCACGCTGAGACTGATGACTACAGGTGTGCTGGGAAGGCAGGGGAACACACCCGTGCACAGGCAGCCTCTGCCCGCGTGGGCCTCTGTCCGCTTGGGGAGCCTGCCCAGACCCATAAGCCCCGTGAGTTCTTCCACCACCAGAGGGCGCCCCAAACCGGGCTCCAGGTTCCTCAGAGAGTGCGGTGCCCTCGTAGGGACGCCAGTGCCGCTCCACCTCGGGTCCACCCCTCTGCCACTCCCCCTCCGCGCTGAAGGACAGCCCGCCACAGGGAGGGGCAGAGGCAGAGGCTGAGTGGCCGTGCCCGATGCGAACCACAGCTGAAGCTCACCTCCTTGCAGAGGGGTTTGTCTTTCTCTAACCATGTACCCTGAGCTGCATTTAGGTTCTCTGTCTGTGTTCGGTTTCGCCACTACGCCACCTACCGATGGGACGCGGGCTTTCTGGAGCTTTTTCGAATCCTGAGAAGGATTATCGAGGAGAAGCTCTGGGTGGTGGGTGGTGTGGGGCTGGGAACGTGGTGGGGCGGTGGGAGCAATGACCTAGAGCAGGTGGTACGAGCAAGGGTTCTGGAGACAGGCTGCAGTCTCTAGCAGTGTGGCAGGTGACTGACACATCAGTGTCCTCATCTACCCAACGAGGACACGAGGCCGCGGCACAGGGCTGTGAAGGCAACAGGATATACCACGAGGGATGCAGCTGGCCCGGTCCCGGCCCATATGTGACCCGAGGTGCCTGGCGTCTAATGGAAAGCAGACCTGCCAAGGTTCTAGAGTCTGGAGGAGGCCGGGCCTGCCCTCCAGCGGTGGGGCAGGGGCGGGAGTGAGACCAGGGAAAAGGCCTGGCAACGAAGTCGGCCTTCCTCCTCCCTGCAGTCCTCTCCTGCCATCCGCACACACAGCTTTCCCCCAGGCCCTGTCTCCAGGCTGCAACAGGAGACCAGCAACGTAGGGAACAGGTGCAGGGTGGACCTGCAGGTGGAAGTGCAGGTGAGCACAGGTGGGAGCGCAGGTGGATGTGCAGGTGGGAACACAGGTGGATGTGCAGGTGTGCAGGTGGGAACACAGGTGGATGTGCAGGTGGGAGCACAGGTGGATGTGCAGTTGGATGTGCAGGTGAGAGCACAGGTGGGAGCACAGGTGGATGTGCAGTTGGATGTGCAGGTGAGAGCACAGGTGGGAGCACAGGTGGATGTGCAGGTGTGCAGGTGGGAGCGCAGGTGGATGTGCAGGCGGGAGCACAGGTGGGAGCAGAGGTGGATGTGCAGGTGGGAGCGCAGGTGGATGTGCAGGTGGGAGCACAGGTGGGAGCACAGGTGGATGTGCAGGTAGGAGCACAGGTGGGAGCACAGGTGGATGTGCAGGTGGGAGCACAGGTGGGAGCGCAGGTGGATGTGCAGGTGGGAGCGCAGGTGGATGTGCAGGTGGGAGCACAGGTGGATGTGCAGGTGGGAGCGCAGGTGGGAGCACAGGTGGATGTGCAGGTAGGAGCACAGGTGGGAGCACAGGTGGATGTGCAGGTGGGAGCACAGGTGAGAGCACAGGTGAGAGCACAGGTGGGAGCGCAGGTGGATGTGCAGGTAGGAGCACAGGTGGGAGCACAGGTGGATGTGCAGGTAGGAGCACAGGTGGGAGCACAGGTGGATGTGCAGGTGGGAGCACAGGTGGGAGCACAGGTGGATGTGCAGGTGAGTACAGGTGGGAGCACAGGTGGATGTGCAGGTGGGAGCACAGGTGGATGTGCAGGTGGGAGCACAGGTGGATGTGCAGGTGAGTACAGGTGGGAGCACAGGTGGATGTGCAGGTGGGAGCACAGGTGGATGTGCAGGTGAGAGCACAGGTGGGAGCACAGGTGGATGTGCAGGTGGGAGCACAGGTGGATGTGCAGGTGGGAGCACAGGTGGGAGCACAGGTGGATGGGCAGGTGGGAGCGCAGGTGGGAGCACAGGTGGATGTGCAGGTGGGAGCGCAGGTGGATGTGCAGGTGGGAGCACAGGTGGGAGCACAGGTGGATGGGCAGGTGGGAGCGCAGGTGGGAGCACAGGTGGATGTGCAGGTGGGAGCGCAGGTGGATGTGCAGGTGGATGTGCAGGTGGGAGCGCAGGTGGATGTGCAGGTGGGAGCACAGGTGGATGTGCAGGTGGGAGCGCAGGTGGATGTGCAGGTGGGAGCACAGGTGGATGTGCAGGTGGGAGCGCAGGTGGGAGCACAGGTGGATGTGCAGGTGGGAGCGCAGGTGGATGTGCAGGTAGGAGCGCAGGTGGGAGCGCAGGTGGGAGCGCAGGTGGATGTGCAGGTGGGAGCGCAGGTGGATGTGCAGGTGGATGTGCAGGTGGGAGCACAGGTGGATGTGCAGGTGGATGTGCAGGTGGGAGCACAGGTGGATGTGCAGGTGGGAGCGCAGGTGGATGTGCAGGTGGATGTGCAGGTGGGAGCACAGGTGGATGTGCAGGTGGGAGCGCAGGTGGATGTGCAGGTGGGAGCGCAGGTGGGAGCGCAGGTGGGAGCGCAGGTGGATGTGCAGGTGGGAGCGCAGGTGGATGTGCAGGTGGATGTGCAGGTGGGAGCACAGGTGGATGTGCAGGTGGGAGCGCAGGTGGATGTGCAGGTGGGAGCACAGGTGGGAGCACAGCTAGAAGTGTAACTTGGGCCCTTGCTGAGGGAGCCCTGCCTTAGTGGCACCTCAGGTGAGCTGTGAGAAAGGTGGCCTTACCTTACGAGAAGAGTGTTTTTCTGAACTCTCCAGGTCTCCATCCAGGAGTGGCATGGCAAAGGAGCTCAGGTCCTGGGATGGAAACAGAGCATGTGGTCAATGACAGTGGCCCTCAGGTGTCCACCTGCCTTACCCAGAGGCTCCACATGGCTCCATGTGTGTGTCACTGGCCCCATCCTGATCCTCCTGGAATATCAGCCAGTAGGGAGGGAGGGAGGAGGAGGGCAAACGGGTGGAAGGGGTGACAGTGCCCCAGCCCCTCTCAGAGATCCTGACCGCTTTCCATGTTCCCTTCCAGAATGGGGAGCCACTGCCTCTAGTCACCTGCCATCCAGTCACCTGCCACCCAGTCACCTGTCCTGGGGGTTGGGGGAGGAATAAGAAAAAAGAGGCAGGAGCCTGGCCAGTGTGGCTCAGTGGTTGAGCGTCGACCCATGCACCAAGAGGTCGCTGGTTCGATTCCCGGTCAGGGCACACGCCCAGGTTGTGGGCCTGATCCCCAAGGGGGGCATGCAGGAGGCGGCCAGTCGATGTTGTCTCTCATCGATGTTTCTCTCTCTCTCTCCCTCTCACTTCCTCTCTCTCTCAAATCAATAAAGAAAAATTATTTTTTTTAAAAAAGAGGCAGGGACTGAGGGCAGGAAGGGAAGGGGTTAACAGGGAGCAGGAGTGGAGGGCGAAGGCGCGTCTTTGGGGAGTGGCTGAGCCAGCACCGCAGCTCCTGACATGACGTGAAGCCCGGAGCAAGTGTCCAAGGAGGTGTGTCTTCCCAGGAAAGATGTCGGGGCCTCGTGGGCTGGCAGGTCGGCAAAATGAGCCACAAAGCTGATGACAGAGTGGCCGGGAGGAGTGGCATGGGGTGGGTGGAGCTGGCCACAGACCCAGGTCCACAAAGGTGTCATGTTCCCGTCCTCCTCCTCGCCGAGTCACAGCCTCACACCCAGACAGAAACCCCAGCCGGGCAGTCCTCCACGGAGAACCTGCTGTGTCCCTAACCTTTCTTTTTAAACTGTTTTGCTTGTTTGTTGTGGTAAAACACACATACCATAAAACCCCCCATTTAACCACGTTTGAGTGGACGGCAGTGTCAAGCACAGTCGCCGTCCATCTCCAGAGCTCCCCACCTTGCAAGACTGAGACCCTGCCCACCCCAGCCCCTGGCTCCCACCGCCCTGCTTTCCGGCTCTATAAATCGACGTACCTCGTGTAAGTGGGATCGTACAGAATTTGTCTCTTTTTTTGGCGACTGGCTTAACAACATTAAGTCCACCAACCCATGTCCATGCGATGTCTTTCCACTGACTGCTGTCCTCTCTATTTTAGCAAACGTTTCAGAGTCGTCTGGGTGCCTAACCTTACTTTGAACCCGTTCCGCCCTCCCCACTCCTCTGCTGCCTGGGTCCAGGTCTGCACCCTCTGCCCAGCTCTCCCCTGGCCGCCTAACTGTTATCCCAGTCTTTCCGCCTCCCCCGTTCCCAACCATCTCCAAACCTTTACACGAAGAGTGATCCCTGAAAAACGGGACCCTCACTACTCCTGCCCCGCCCCGAAAGCCCCAGGGACTCCCCTGAAGCGCGGCCTGGCTCTCACACCTGATCGGCTGCGACACGCTGGTTTTGACCTATGTGGACTCCAGACCCCGCCTCTCTGCTGTTGATTTATTTCCACAGTCTCAGGCGTGGCCGCACAGTAGACGCCCCTGGGGAGCTCGGGTCTCACTGGGGACATGAGTTGCGTGGCCTGCGGTGTGGTGCAGCCATCACAGTGATTTGGCCAGCAGCCCACGTGGACAGCCACCAGCCTCCCGCCAGGGACTGCCAGGATGAGCCACTCGGCCGGGCCCTGCAGGCGCCAATCCAGGCCCCGTGGCCTTGCTGACCTGCACAGCCTCACTTTTTTTTTTTTATCCTCACCCGAGGACATTTTTCCATTTTTTGTTCAGATAGAGTGGGAGGGAGAGAGGAAGAGAGAGAGAAACATCGACGTGAAAGGGACACATCGAGTGGCTGCCACCCGCACGACCAACCAGGGCCGGGGACAAATTGCAACCGAGGTACATGCCCTTAGCGGGAACTGAACCCGGGTCTCTCTGGACCGCAGGCCGACGCTCCAAACCGGCCAGGGCTGCACAGCCTCACTTTTGATGTGCCCTGCACCCCGCTCCTTTGAGCAACAGCCCAGGCAGACACGGCTTGCCTGGAACACTGTCTTAACTGCTCAGACACCCCAGTTCAAGGCCACTCAACCCGTTCCCGGAACAGCCCCCCCAGGCAGCCCCAGCCTCAGCGTGGAGCCTGGCCCAGGGCTGTGCACAATCACTGCCGTGCTGGGTGCTGGGTGCCATCCTCCAACCGACCCAGCCCTCCCCTCCCTCTGTGCTGTGCGGCTCCTCCAGCCCCCAAAGCCTGGTTCAGAGAGAACTCCTATGCGTCACGCAAAGCCCCATTCAAGTGTTATCTCTGGCTGGTTCCTATCCTCAGGCAGAATCAATTCTTCTCGTATGCGTGTTCCCACGGTCCTTTAGAGGTACCACAGGGCCATCGTCCGCGGCACTCACCATTTATCCCTCTGTTTCTCTAACGAGACTCGCTCCATCAAGGGCAGGAGAAGCTATTCACTCTTCCACCTTCGGCCTGTTTGCCCGGCATGCGGCAGGTTGCAAGGTGTCTGAATTAACTCCTGGAAAAGGCACCCCCCCCCCCGGCCCCAGCACGAGGGGTGCTCCGTGTGCACCGATGGGCCCGCACACAAGCAGGAGCCCCGCGGCTCAGCTCACGGGGAGCGGGGCGCAGCCAGACGTGGGGCGCTTGTCTCCCGTTTGAATGAGAACGTTCCCCTCTGGTCTCCGGGGATCATTACCCTCGAACGTCTGTTCAGCAGGACGGTTTCCACACACGGAGGCCTTTCCAGAAAGGCTCACTTCTGCCTCCCCTCAGAGCCCTCAGGACCACGGCGCTCCGGCGGCCCGCGGCTAAGAAACTCCTGTCGAGACAGTCTCGAAAGAGCCGAGAGCAGGATGCCGGCCCCGCTCCTGTCCCTGTCGGGGGCCCGTGCGGCTGTGTTCCAAGCAGAGTGAACGCATCCAATGCCCCGGCCCCTGCTGCACGCCCACGCCCTGGTGCTGGCGTGTGCCCGGTGAAGCATCCCCACAGGGAAGTCCCCTGGCATGCGTGGCAGCCTTCGCTGGAAGGCTCCGCCACCCACATTCCGTGATCCTAATCTCCTAGAGCTCACCAGGAAGCAGCGCGCACCTGGGAGGCCGGTGTGGGAAAATCTCTAACTAGGGCCACGGGACCATGAGCGGGTAGAATAACCGGGACCTGGGCTCTCAGGTTGGCTGGCGTTCCAGAAGGCCCAGGTCATGGCGCTGTCTTCTCTGGGTGCTTTCGAGACTTGAAACTCCCACCAGAGCCTCATGCTCTCCTCGTGGCTTCCTCCACCCCTCGCCCCGCCTCCTTGTCCCATCCGCCAGCCCGTCGGGCCCTCCCTGGGTGCTGGGTGGGCATTTCGCTGGGCAACGTTGAGGCACCAAGAAGCGTTTCAGATGTAGTTTCTGCCAAGGGACAGCTTTCCGCTCTGGGCTTGTCATCGGTGGTGCACACTGTCCCCCAGACCTTGGCCACGTCCCCTGGGGAGGATATCAGGGTATCTGGGGAAGTGAGTCCTCAGGACGTGGGCTGATGTCGTCGCCTCTCAGGAAAGCATCAGGACAAAAGAGAAAAGCCCCAGGTTTGGGGAAATCCCTGCGATGCGAGCAGGTGGGGTCCGGAGCTCCCTTAACCCCCATCCCTACCCCTCTTCAGAAATCCATGCGGAAGTCAAAGGTCCATCACAAAAGACAAGGTGTCATTCGTCTGCCATTGGCATGTCCTTAAATCTTCCAGTTGTTGCCTCCTTTGGTCCCTAGAGCAGCCCACACAACTAGGAACGGCAGGTGGTGTCATCCCAGCGTACAGATGAAGATACTGAGGGTCAGAGAGGTCAGTAAAGCCTCTTGCCCGAAGCCAGACAACCGGACAGTGGCAAGCAGGCCCTATAACCCAGGCCCACCCGCTCGTAGCTCAGAACTCTTTCTGTTAACCCCCCGCCACCTCCTTGGGGCAGCTCAGCGCCAGGAGCAAACACCAACTTAGTGTGGGAGACCGAGACACAGAGAGCTCTTCCCAGAAACACGAGGACCTGTGGCCCAGGGAGACCTCAGGGGAAGCGAAGGATGGGTGAGGGTTCCTACAGCTCAGTGAGTCATTCCCAAGGCAGCTGGTGACACTAAGGACACTTTTGCATTCATCTTCAGATAGGGAGAGCGGAAGGAAGAGAGCGAGAGAAACATCGATGTGAGAGAGACACATCGACTGGCTGCCACCCACACGACCCCAACCGGGGCCGGGGACAAACTGCAACCGAGGGACGTGCCCTTAGCGGGAACCGAACCCGGGTCTCTCTGGTCCGCAGGCCGACGCTCTAACCGCTGAGCCAAACCGGCCAGGGCTTGAAGGTTTACTTTGCAATTAGAAGTAATTCAGACGCCGATGCTGCGAAGAACAGAGAGTGCCAAGTATCCCACCCCCCGAGGCGACCACTCCACACCCGGGCGCGTCTATGCTTTGCACGGTTGGGGTCTTATTTACAGCCCCCCCCCCAGCTTCCCTGGCACATATCTCAACATTCCTCCATAAGATAACAGACTTGACGCGTGGACAACCACCCGCTGTGTGGATTCTCGCAGGATGGGGCGGTTGAAGGTGCCAGGCCCTGTGGGTCAGACACAGTCCTGCCCGGTCAGCGTTTCCGGCGCTCGGTCTTCAACACTTCTTTGTTGATGCAGCTGGGGTACCCCAGAAAGAGGCCTGAGGAGAGCGCAAACGCAGGACAAACAGAGAGGCCACCAATGTCAGGGGGCACGGCCTGACCCTGAGGGCCAACCACGGGGTTTAAATGTCGGGTCACTATCGAACATTTCTGCAAAACGACAGGCTGTTGGCTTCCTGCCGAGGAAGGAACACAGCTGGGGAGGTTTTCATTCTCCTCCCTCGCTGAGCAGTCCCGAGGGTGCCGAGGCCAGCGACGCCGGGAACCAGCCGGCTGCAGGACAGCTGGCGGAGGGTCCCATCCGGGCACACGCGAGTCCCGCGTCCCTCGGCAGGCACGAACACGACCTGTTCACAGGGACGGAGCCAGGGTCCCAGCCCTGTGGTTACTACCTGGGGGACCTTGGGCACGTCTGAATTCAGCTTCACGTCGGTCAAATGAGCGGGTTCAACGGGATAATTGCAGAAGAAGCCTTTCAGCTCCCACGTCCTCTGTTCTTATCTGTGGAACTGAAGAGCAGGTGGGGTCCGGAGCACCTTACAGGAGCACTGCGCCCTTGAGAATAGAATGCGACTCTCCTCGTCTGTGACTGGTCACAAAGTAACCCCTCCTGCTCCAGAACCACCAAACCCTCTCCACGGCCCTTGAAGCTCAGGGCCCTCGGGCAGCGTCTCCATGACCTCCGGCAACACCAAGGGCAGGGAAGGGCGTGCCCTCTGTGGCCCTGGCGATATCGCTCAGAGCTGGTGACTACCCAGCTGCGTCTGCTGCTTTCTACCTGCCGTGTGTCCCGATCAGCTTCTGAGTGCTAAGCCTCTGGGTTCTCGATCGATTCTAAGGTCCCTCAATCTTTACACACACACACACACACACACACACACACACACATATTTGTTTAATTGATTTTTTAGAGACAGAGGAAGGGAGAGAGAGAAACAGCAATGTGAGAGAGAAACATCCATCGGCTGCCTCCCGCACGCCCCCTACTGGGGATCGAGCCCACAACCCGGGCAGGTGCCCTGACTGGGAATTGAACCGGGACCTCTCAGTCCATGGGACGACGCTCAACCCACTGAGCCACACTGGCCAGGCAGGTCCCTCAATCTTAAGCACCTGGGTCATCAGTACAAATACCAGGTGGGTCCTGGTGGACGCTTGGTGTGGTTCCAGAAAAGCCGTGAGTGGCATCCTCGGGACTGCAGGTCACCCAGGCTCCCACGTGGAACCCCCCTGCCCTGCTCGTCTCCCCCACTCCCAGCCACGAACACGAGGGAGGGGCCCACACGACTCAACCCTGTCTGGGTCTGGCCCGTCGGTACTGTGCTGGGAGCTCCCTCTCGTGGCGAGGGCCTCGCAAGCCCTCAGGTGGGAGGCACGGGGAGGCGTCTCCCGGGGGACTGCACGAAACTGCGACACGCCAAACGGGCAATTGCTGGTACCGCGGTGGGGGCGGTGACCAGAGCCACGGTCAACTGAAGCCTTTGGAAAACACTCACGTTATATAACCGCTCTCAGAAAAAAATAAGGGACAAACCCTGAATCGCTGGAACTCGGCAACAGGGGCGGGACGGGGGCCAAACGAGGGAAAGCCTAAACTTAACTCTCGGAGAGGGGCCAGAATTCTTTATTTTCCACAGAGGACACCATGGTTTCTGACTGCAGTCTGACAGACTTCCTGATGCCAAAAAGCAAAGAGAACCGCGATTTTTCGCTCGGGCGGCCCCCCTCCCGCCTCCCCCCCACCTGATGGTCCTGCCTGGTCCACACAGCTGGCGCGCCTCCCCGCCCAACCCCAGGCCAGGGACCCTGGGTCTTCGGCCCCGCAGTGAGCTGGCCTTTCTCCAAAGACCGGAGCCCTGGACGGTGCAGCCAGGCCTTCCCCTGTCCCCACCACTGCTCCCGATCCTCACCCAGGGGCTTGGCTGACTCCACAGCACCTGACAGTAGACTCTTCTCCCAGAACCAAGTAGCTACAGAACGCCTAGACCAGAGTGGTCCAGAGTACTCCACTGTCCCCTCGCGCTCTTGTGTGCAGCAAGTCATCGTAACCTCAGCTTTTCCATCTGTTAAACGAGTCCACAGTGCCTTCTGTGTCGTAGGGTAGAGGCTGTGAAAACCAGATGGGATGATACAAACCAGGGCCCTTCCCCCAGTGAGAGTCCTCGCACAGTGGGGATCGTGAAGGCCCCCAGCTGAGGACGCACTCGGCCTCACCAGTCAAGGCTGCGGAGGGGGCACAGGGTGTCACCCGGAACGCAGGCCCTGAGTCCTGGGTCCACTGGCTCCCGCGGAAATCTAGCTGAAAAGGCTCTGCAAAGACATGGGCTGCCTGCCGCTCGTTACACTCGGAGCGGCCTTTCCCCTTCCCCAGGGGGAGGCAGGATGGGTCGTGACCCCCGCACGGATATTCTGGAGGATGACAGAGTGCAGGCTACCCGGGAGACGCCACTGTCTTCTTGTTCAAAGGCAGCTGGGCCGGGCCTCCCTTGGGGCAGCCTGTGCTTGACCAGAGCTAAACGAGACCCTGGAAGGTCCCTGGGGTCTCCCTTACAGCTGAGGACGCTGTGCAGGGCTCTCCCTCAATCCCCTCCTCGCTCAGGCCCCCACAGTGCCCTCTTAAGGCAGGTGCTCCGAGCCAAGCTGACTTCGGCCTCTGCTAACCATGAAGATCAGAAACCTGCATCGACCCAGCATCTTGTCTCCCTCCAGCCCGGTTCCTCCTGGAAGACGGGAGTGTGAGGGGCCAGGTGGGTGGAGGCGACAAGGGGGCTGGGTCAGCTCACAACCAGGAGAGAGGCAAATACGTGGGGAGGCCCCCGAGGACACAGGTGAGGAGCTAAGGGTACGGTCTGCTGCAGCCATCTCCCCACAGGCCACCAACAGGTGTCTCTCCAGCTCTCAGCAGGTGGGATTTAGGCCCACACCAGGTGACGGAAGGAGGAAGACCTTACAGATGAGGGAGCTGTGGGCTCCCCTGACCAGTGCCATCACCGATGACCAGTGCCATCATCAATGACCAGTGCCATCACCGATGAAGGAGCTATGGGCTCCCCTGACCAGTGCCATCATCGAGTCTGTGATGGTTGCATTTTGTGTCCACTCGGCCAGGCCACCGCACCAGTGATTTACTCAAGCTTGCATCTAGGCTGCTGCGACGGTATTTGTGGGGAGGGCAGCACCTACAATCACACCCTGTCAGTCAGGCAGATTACCCTTCAAAAGGTGCGTGGGTTTCACCCAACCAGCTGAAGGCTGTACAGCACAAACGGAGGTTTCCAAAAGCAGCGATTCTGCCCCGAGACGGCAGCATCACCTCCTGCCTGAGTTCCCACCTGCTGGCCTGCCCTATGGTTGAGGATTTGCCCTTGAGTCCCTTGATATGTACATATATTACATAAAGATACGTTCATACACTAACTATATACCATGTATATTTACTACGTTAACTTGTAATCATATACGTTAAGATTTATAACATGTCTATTAAGTATATAATATATATTATTGCACATTACTACTTTTTTTTTTGTTACTCCTCACCAGAGGATATTTTTCCATTGATTTTTAGAGAGTGGAAGGGAGGGAGGGGGAAGAGAGAGAGAAACATCGATGTGAGAGAGACACATTGATTGGTTGCTTCCCACCTGACTCCAACCAAGCCGGGGATCGAACCTGCAACCCAGGTACGTGCCCTTGACCTGGAATGGAACCTGAGACCCTTCAGTCTGCAGGCTGACACTCTAACTGCTGAGCCAAACCAGCCAGGGCTACATATTACTATTAATGTATGGGTATTTAGGATATATAACATGTATATTCATACTAATGCATGTATATGAAGGCTACGTATGGAAGACCTCTCTCTCCCTTCTTGGTTCTGTTTCTCCAGGGAGCCCTGACTGGCACAGGGCCCTGAACCTCCTCGCCTGGGGCTGGCAGGTGCTGACCTCCGGGGAGAGGCCGGGAGGCTATCCCCAGGAAGGTGAGTGGGCCCACTCGGTCGCCAGGGGAGTCTCTGTACACAGAGCAGGACCAGCACTTTGCCAAGAGCTGTAAGACATCCCCAAAGGAAACGGCTGGACGAGAGGGCAAAGGCGAATGTGGGAAAGGCTGTGGATCCCGGCAGAGCTCAGGGAAAAACAGGAAACAGCCCCGGAGGCTTATTTTCCCTGCCGCGGATGAACACTTACTCACAGGCCAACAGCAGGCTTAGGGGAGTCCCCCGCTCACACTGCAGCCTCGCCTCTCCCAGCCTCACCGGGCGGCCCCGGCCACGTGCCGCGGGGGTCAGCGCCATCCCGCTGTGGACCTAGGCACGCTGCCCCCTCCGCACATACTCACCTGCCATGTTCACCTGAGTGACTCGCTCAGCCACAGTCCCGGACTCAAATGACGGGCTGTCTTTCCCCTGGACAAAACTGACACCGATGAGCTCATTTGTTTGACGGATAAATGACTGGTGACGGCTCTGAGTGTGGCGGACAGCCAGACCCGATGATAAGAGGGTGACATTCACTTGGGATTTGGTCACCCAGACCTTCTGCAGGCAAGGACGGGCTGCGCCATCCTTGAGGGGAGGGACGGGCCTGCGTGGCCAGGACTGTTTGCAGCTCTGACGTTCTGTGATTTTACTAAGACGAACCTTACGTGTTGACAGGGTCTGAAAAGCCCAGTTCTGGGTCTCTGGAGAGGGACTGTTTACCCACAAAGAAAATGCCAAACCACCACCGAGACTGTGGTAGCCTTGGAGGTGACCCCTCTGTGGGTCTGAACCCCATGGCCCTCGGTCAGACCTGAGGCCCCGGGGAGCCGGCCTCCCCATCTGCCCTGCCCAGAGCCCCGTACCCTCTAGGCAGAGTTGGCACCGCGGGGGCAGGGGGACCAAGTGGGTTTTGGTCTGTGTTTGAAGACAAACTGCAGGAAACCACAAATGAGAATAAAACTGGCACCCAGGGGACACTTTCCTCAGGTCACAGAGCTGCTGCTCGGCTCGGAGACACACCCTCCTCTCTGCATGAGTCAGGGCTTCAGGGCCCCTCCGGCCCCTAGCCACCTGCCCGAGGTGGTCCTGGGACTCGGCCCCGGAGCCGAGATGCACACTGGTCTTCAGCTCAGAATGTCAGAAAATCCCTATTTATCAAACCAGATATCGAAAGATTCTTCCCTAACACTTGCTGCAGGTGCCCGAGGGGCCTTGCATCCCTCCTTGCTGTCCCCGACCCGCTCTGTGCCAGCCGGGGAGAGACGGACAAGTGCGAGGAGTTCAGAGGCAGCACGACGCCAAGGACTCGGAAAGCGTGCCCGGGCTCCCCGCACGACACGTGACGAAGGGCACGGCCTCGATCTGTCGTCCACGCGCTTTCACCCCGCCGTGGGCTGGCTGCCCCAGACGCCCAGTTTTCAAACTAACAGTCCCCACCCACCAGTGGACCACGATGTAGCGGCTTGTACACAGCCAACGAAGGTATGCATTACAACGAAATAAGGACGCCTCTCGGCATTTCATCAAGTCTTTGCGATGCACGCCTGTGGACGCAGACTGAACGGCGCGCCCTCCTGCGCCGTGGACGCAACTGGCGGAACAATTCTGCACCGGCTGCGCTCTGCGGGAGAGCCGGGAGACGTCAGAGACGAGCTGACCCTCTGTCCCCCTCCAGATGTCCCGAGAGTGGACAAGGATGAGCCCCATCCGTTTTCCTCTGTCCTGGCCAAAGCCCTCTGACCCCTCTTTGTACTCTGTGCCCAGAAATACGCAGGGAGTGAAGAGACGGAGAATCCATCTCCGCACTGTCATGGGGAGGTGGGCGATTCTTTACCTCCTCCCCTGTCATCCCACTCCACCTGTCCCTCCCCTGGTCCTTTGAGCACTGCTGTTCCTGCCAACCCCAGCAGCCCCGGCCACCACGACACCCAGAACGGCAGTAATACCCTCGGGGAACCACCCAGCCCTTCAGCGTGGTGTCTGTCAGCACTGTACCCACCTGGCCTGCTGCAGACCCCCGGGGCTCCTGACACCTCAACCCAGGGAAATGACGCCGTGACAGAAGGCTCCAGTGGGAAGAGCTCAGAAATCGTCCAAACCAACCCCCTTCCAGCTGCCAACAAACCCAGTCCGTCCTGGAGGGGCTCGTTATATAAGGAGGGGAAGGAAGAAAAACGCTGTGCGTGCGGCCGAAGCCTGGACAGCAGAAACTTCCAGGCCAGCGGCAGGCCACGGTGGGGAGTCAGGTACAGAACACAGGGGTTGTTTTCCAAGGCAGGAAAAACAAAAGCCTGCTCCTCACGTCCTAGGAATCGGGTTGAAAGCGATCACCTCTTAGGGGGCCTGGGTCACTGAGACGTCCCCGTGGGCCGGACGTGTCCCAGCCGCGTGCCTCCCTTCGGGCCAGGATGGGGCGAGGAAGAAACACCTCCCCGAGCCAGTGCTCAGCATTTCCCATCTGCTCCCCGCTGGGGTCTTTCCTTTTCACCGAACATGCCCGGAAGATTCGGGGCCAGGTCCTGGGGGGACGTTCCTAGGGCCAGGGGACCCTTGGGATTATCTGTCCCTTGGTATCTCCAGCCCTTTCGCTTTCACTCTTGGTCACCACGTGTCCTGGAAGCCTCTGGACCACACACCTCTGTCCTCTGCACCTGCAAGGTCCTGGGGACACCTCCCCCGAGTCACAAAACACGGGGCTCCAGGTCCCAGGGCCTTGCACCCAGAGCGAGTGGACTCAGACCTTCCAGGATCACCACGGGGAGCTCACAGTCCCCAAAGACCCTATTCTAAACTGACCTGGGAGACCAGCACATCCTTGGGGAGGTCCATGAAGAAGAAAGGGAGCCCTCACACACACAGGTCCAGTCCTGAGCAGTCCACGTGACCACAGCTGTCAGAAATCATAAACACTCTGCCCTTTGCCCAGCCGTGGCACTGCCGGGACTGTGCCCTGGAAGCATGGAGACGGGACAAGGTTCACATGGCAGCCCCGTGACTCCCACAGGGACGGGCAAAGCCGGAGCGTCCCCCAAGAAGATATGCCGCAGACACCAAGAAAAGAGAGAGGAGAGAGAGAGAGAGAAAGATCTGGATGTGAAAAGTGATACGAAGGCATGGCGTGGACACCCGCTCTAACAGGGGTCCCGTGGGTTAGTGGGAGGGAAAATCTGCTCTCCCGACTACGGTGTGGGAGAGGGTCTGGTCCCCCCTCAGCCTTCCCCACGGAGGTCTCCATGAAACTTGTGGACTTTCGCCGGATCTGTGAGAAATGGCATCTGTGTGACCTCTGTTACTTAAGTGTTTTATTGAATTGTGGCTCAGTCCCCGCAGCATTAAGGACGGGACCTGATACCATGTGGGGACAGTGCCTCTCTCACTGTGGACGGGACACGGGTCCTGAAATCACGTCCGTACAAACGGGCTTTCTGTTGTTGTTAACAGAACGGAGCCAGTGCTCTGGGGAACTTAATTTAGGTGCGTCGATCCAACCGGAAACGCCTCCGCACAGCTCACGCTCAAAGCCCACGAGCCCCTGGCCAGGCGGCTCCAGGCGGGGGTCGCGTGTCGGCTGCGCGGTAGCCGGCTGCCCGGACGGCCACCACGCGTGCCTGTCTTCCCTCTCCGCACCCCCAAGCAGTGGCCCCCGTGGAGGAACCGGGTCTATTTTTCCATCCCTAGAGCGTGGGCTGCCGTCATCGATGGAAATGCTGCAGAAGGACACCCCGTGACTTTCCAGTGAGGTGATAAGAAGCCAGTAGCTAGATGACCAGGGGTCTGGCAAGGCCTGCAGCGGCGCCCTGACACTATCCCAAGGGACCGAGAACAGGGGTTCTCAGGCCCCCTAGCCAGGCACTCAGAGGCCCTTTCCCCACCCCCAGGCCTGATGGAACATGTCCCTCCGCCCCCTCCAGGACCCACCCTCTTTTCCAAGTGTCCCCCTGGGTTTGTGCTGGATTGCAAGACTCTGTGATTGGAGCAGATCGGTGTGGAATGACTCAGAGGGAGTGGGTGGTGACAGATGCCTGCCACCAGCTCTGAGCCAGGCCTGGCGTCTGAGTACCTGCCTGGCTGGGGTCTGGGCCTGACATGAAGGGCAAATCCCACCAGGGGGCCAGTTCTGCGAATGTGAGCGGAAAGTTTGTTCAACAGGGAAGAAACCCCAGCACAGTCCCCTCCCGGTTCCAGCCCAGTACCCACAGCAGGACCGCCAGGAAGCCCTGCACCCAGGGCAGGAGGCTCCCCGGCCCCCCTTAAAGGGAGGGCGCTGCCCTGCCCAGTGTTGGAGGGGCTGTGCCAGGCTCCCCAGCATTGGGTACCGGCGGCTTCACCTCCCCTGTCCTCTCCACAGCATGTCATTCCTGCTCGCTCCCGACATGCAGATGCCCTCCAAGGACACACAGAGCGACCTTCAGCTCACTCCTGACTGAAACAGGAAGGCTCACCTGGCGGCTGGACTCCTTATGGGGGGGGGGGGGCGTCCAGAAAACCAGCCTTTTTTATTTATTTTATTTTATTTTATTTTTAATCCTCACCTGAGGATATTTTCCCACTGATTTTCAGACAGAGTGGGAGGGAGGGGGAGAGAGAGAGAGAGAGAGAGAAAGAGAGAGAAACATTGATGTGAGAGAGACACATCGATTGGTTGCCTCCCGCACGACCCCCACCAGGGCCGGGGATGGAATCGAAACCGAGGTACGTGCCCTTGACCAGAATCGAACCCATGACTCTTTGGTCCGTGGGCCGACGCTCTAACCACGGAGCCAAACCGGCGGGGCCAAACCAGCCTTTTTTAGAAACACTGCCAAGGCCAGGTAGAAAAGGGTTGTGGCTAGTTTGCATTCTGCATGAGTGAAAATCACCCTTCCAACCCTTCTTGGTGGAAGTATTTCCAACGATGTCTTCACGCGTCTCCCGGCGGCATGTGGGGGGACTCCACGCCGACGGCTGTGGTTTCTACAAGGCACGGGAGCCTCAACCCCAACCGCCCGAGCTGCTACAATGTGTCCCAGGGCTGGTGTCACTCATTCAGGGGGACTCTTTCTACCTCATGCTCTGTCACCTTTCCTTCCCCGGAGAGGTTCACGAAAGGGTCTACTCGTTGTTCCTGCTCACTGGGGTTGCCGTACACCTGTCCCTACACTGACTGAGGGTCACACGCTCTCTGCTTCCTCACGACCTTTACCCGAACACAGGTCACCCTTCGCCTTGGAAGTCTCGGAGCGCCCCAAATGCTCGCCAGGATCAGCCCCGATCTGACACCACCCCCGTCCCTCTGCCGTCATGAAAACATGGCTGGGCCGATGCGGCCTGCAAACCCAGGGGCATGCCCCCGTGGAAGGTCAGAAAACACGAGCTGTTTGGGTTACGAGAAAAGAAAAAGCCGCCCAAAGTCTTCTGAAGCTCGGCGGGTCACCTTGTCTCCCCTTCGCTCCCGATTCCGTATCTGGTTATGTCCAAGGAGCAGCGAGGAGCTCCCAACCACAGGAAAGGAGGACGAGGGGTCGGGACGGGAGAGGACGGGACCCCCACTCCACGGCCCTCTGCTCCCCCACCCCGGCCGCCTGGAACCCCCACAGGCCAGCAGCCCCCACCCTGGGGTCCCCGAGGCTCCGCAGCCCTGGGCGCTGGGGCTCGGATCCGTCGGCCTTGCGGTGTCTGCCCTTATTTACTGAATCTGCACAGCGCGGCTCTAACTCACGGGTGACTAACGAGCTGAAGCCATTATTACCAGGCAGATGGCAGACTCCCTTAAAAGCAGACATCAAACAATACGTTGCCACACACAGCTCGCCCGCAAAGGAAAATCAAAACACAGCCCAAGTCCGGCGTGGCGTGTCTTCGGCTTTCTCCGTGCCTCCCCTGCGCTCTGTCTCAGGGCGGAGGCTGCCCGAGGAAATCGGGAAGGGGTCTGCGAGTCAAGGAAGAGGATACAGACAGGCCAGCGTGACCTTCAGGGGACATCGCAGCGGGGGAACCACAGCGAGGTCACAGACAACCCGCCAGAGAGAGCAAGCTGTGCCCACTCGGGGTCGGCGGGCAGCAGGGAGGGACGGCACTGGACCGTCACCAAGGACAGAGAGAGAACTGGGGGGACTGCAAAGGCAAGGGAATATCCGAGCCCCACAGAAGCCAAAGCCCTCCTGCCTCGGTTTCCTGATGAATAGTCAAGGTGATAAGACCCAGCGGGTCCCATCAGAGAACCCTGCCGAGGACGGCTTTGAGAGACGGTCGCTGGGCTCAGCCGGGGCACGCCACTGACCACCGCTCACCGAAAGGGAAGGACCTGTTTACTGAGCGCCTGCTATGTGCTGGGAACTGGCCCTCGGCCCACTGGTCTTCACCCCGACCCTGTGAGGCCTCCCTGTTCTCTCCACCTCCAGGAGAAAGATCGGGCTTGGAAAGACGCAATCATTTGCCTGTGGTCTCCAGAGGGTGCAGAGTAAGATGCAGACTCCAGTCCGACACTCAAGCCCAGGGCCGAGGGGCTCTGGGGTGACAGGCGGAGCGTCGCTGGCGTCCTGGGCATCAGGTGACTGGCTTAGACTCTTCTCCCAATTTAAGATTTTAGTAATTGAGATCAGAGCCCTGCAGCCTGTTATTAAACCACTTTAGGGCTCTAGGGCTTAAGTTATGCTCATGGGAGAGGTTTCTTCCAGGCGGACAGAGGTTTGCTGGAGAGCCCACAGGATTCATGGGTGTACGCTGTCCACCCCAGGTGTTAGGGTGCTGAGGCCTTGGGGCTGGAGGGGGTGGGGAGGCACAGAGCCTTCAAGGAGCCACGGGCGTGTACGTCCTGCCTGGGATTTAAAAAAAAATTTTTTTTTTTATTGATTTTTAGAGAAAGAGGAAAGGAGAGGGAGAGAAAGATAGAAACATCGATGAGACTGAACATCAATTGGCCGCCTCCTGCATGCCCCCCGCTGGGGATCAGGCCCACAACCTGGGCATGTGCCCTGACCAGGAATCCAACCGGCGACCTCTTGGTGCATGGGTCGACACTCAACCACTGAGCCACACCGGCTGGGCCTGCCTGGAATTTTTTAAAAATATGTTTTTATTGATTTTTTAGAGAGAGAGAAACATCGATCGGCTGCCTCCTGTACACCCCCTACTGGGGATCGAGCCTGCAACCCGGCATGTGCCCTGAGCAGGAATCGAACCAGGACCTCTCAGTCCGTGGGACCGTGCTCAGTCCACTGAGCCGCACCGACCGGGCCTGCCTGGGATTCTCGCTAAACGGCCATGCCACGATGACCGCGAGGTGCCGGTCTTCACCACCAGATGCTCATCACATGCGCCTCCAGTCAGTGGGAGGGGCAGCTGAGACCCACAGCCTGCATTCGAACCCCCGTTTGAATTTCCTGTCTACGCAGCCTGGGGGAACGGCTCAAGTTCCCGGAGCCTCAATTTCCTCCTGCGCCAAATGAGACCAAGCTCCCAGGGTCCGAACGAAAAGAATTAACACCCGTGAAAATGTCAAACGTGCCGCCTGGTGCCTCATGCGTCGTCAGGAAACATTTCCCAAAACACAAACGGCCGAAGCAGCCTGAGAGGGGACATGGAGACACATCCTCCTGAGAAACGAAAACCCTGGCTGGCCACAGGGAGCTGTCAACGGAATCGATCTACAGGAACCAACCGAACAAAGCCTACCACCAAACAATGCATAAGACAGAAGGTGTAGGCATGACCCTACACGAGCCTGCAGCAGCGGCTCTCAACCTTCCTGACGCCGCGACCCTTTCACACAGCTCCTCGTGTCGTATGTGGGCGGACCCGCCTGGAGACGGGAAGAGGAGCGCTGTCTCGGTTCCGTCGGAAATATGTGTTTTCCCATGGTCTTAGGCGACCCCTGTGAAAGGGTCGTTCGACCCCCAAAGGAGTCGCCACCCACAGGTTGAGAACCGCTGGTCTGCAGGCTGCACTTGAGGGAATGCAGGAAGGGACGGGGCCAGACTGCTCCGTGTCGGCACCCTGTGGAGGAGAGACAGGAAACTGTCAAAGGAAGACAAAGCCCAGAGGTTGAAGGTGAGCAGTGAGGGGGGGGGGGGAGATGGGGGGGTTGGAAAAATCCAAGAAGGAGTCCATTAGTTAAGAGCTGAGCTGAAATGAGAACCCCAAATCAGCACCTCGGTTGCTGGGGACCCCTGGCTATCCAGCAACATCAGCGGATGCAGTCAAGGCCGAGCGACTTACTGACCTTGGAATGGCCAGTGCCTGGGACACAGCACTCAAGATGGTGTGGCGGTAAAGAGCTGGTTTGAATGAGGCCTGGGGTCCACCCGCCACGGTCCTCAGTCTGCGCCTCCCCTCCGCCCTCCCCACTCCAGCCTGTGACTTCGGGGGAGGCAAGAACATGAAGTGCCCTCGGTGGCCCAGAGCATCAGTGATCTACGCTGAATGAGTTCAGCTTTCAGTTAGTTTCCTCTTCTATCATTTTTTCCTTATTGATTTTAGAGAGAGAGAAAGGGAGAGGGAGAGAGAGAGAGAAACATCGATGAGGGAGAACATCGACTGGCCGCCTCCTGCATGCCCCCCACTGGGGATCAGCCCGAGACCTGGGCACGTGCCCTGACCGGGAATCGAACCAGCGACCTCTGGGTGCAGGGGTCGACGCTCAACCCCTGAGCCACACCGGCCGGGCAGTTTCCTCTTCTATAAAGAGGAGCTTGCGCCTGTCTCGTGGGCCTAATGTGGGGCTAAGAAAAACAAACACCAAAACCCCGCCTTAGCTTTACCGAGCCCTCGGAAATTTCCACGCCAACTGGGGAAGCAGCTGGAAAGGCAAGAAGCCCTGGACCTCAGTGGCCGTGTTACCTGCCTCGCTGGGCTGTCCTGAGCCAGAAGGCAGCCTGGCCCGGAGGTCTGGAGCCCGCGGGCGCTGGTTCCGTTTCCGAGGAGGCTTCACGGGCTGAACCGTCCACTGCCCTCCCCTCTGCACCCACACTTCGCTTACCAGTCCACCTAACAGCACCTGAAAGGCCCCTCCATTTCTGCTTGGGGGTCTCCCCTGCACTCAGACGTAAGCCTCCCTGCAGCACCATTCTGGCTGTGTCCTGTTGCCCCCAGGTGCAGGGCAAACCTGCGGACCCCCACCCCTCCGAGGAGCCCTCTCCCACCTGCTGCAGGTCACCGGTCGCACTGAGAACCTGCCACAGTCCAGAGCTTGAATCTCGACTGGCCCACGAGTCTGGCACTAACACCCTCTTTTCTCCGCCTCCCCACCTGGATGGAAAGTTCAGAAGCAGACAACCAAGCCTCATTCTTCTATGATGCCCCTCTCCCTTGCTGGGCGCCTCCCACGCACCAGGACTCAAGTACCAGCAATCGCGGACTCCAGGCTGAAGTTCTCTTCACTTAGCCCTTGGCTTAGGAGAAGGACTGCAGGGCAAACCTCCCCGCCTCCAAAACCAAAACCAAGTGACTGGCCCCGCTGAGGTGGAGGTGAGGCAGAGGCCACTGTCTCTGCGTCCAGCCCTGCCCAGACTCGTCGACATTCTGGTCTCGGCCCCCACCTCCTGCTCCCATCAGAGGACGGACAAGCCTCGGCTCAGACGGGGTGAGGCTGGCTGTCATCTCCTCTTCTTTCCCTTCCTGTCTTCCCCCTTCTCCACCCTGTTTCCTCACTGCGTTTCCGTAAGTTAAAAGCAACAAGTACGCTTTCCAGAGCTTGCCCTCCGCCGACGGAGACCGGTGGGCTCCTGTATGTGGGCGAGAGCCCTCCCGGGGACACACAAGCCATGCCCCAAGGCCCCTTCGGCACCCTGATGTTTTCTGTTCGGGGACACATTTCATACGTGATGACTCAGGGGCAGGGGGAGGAGGACAGCATCTCTGCTGAGATTTCAGCGAGGGGACTTGAAGCCAGGGTCGCAAGGTGGGGGTGACCCCGAAGTCAGGAGCTGCAGTGCCGGCCCCCCTGCAGCTGGCGGGGAAGAAGGGACCGGACTCGGAGAAGGGACAGAGACGAACACGCCCACACGCACACACGCCACCTTCAGTAGTTATTGTCTTTAAACCACCGAGGAAAGTTACGTAAGGAGATAACACACAGCTCCGAGGTAGCAAAGGAACATTCGGTTCCTCCGGGGAGTGTTTACTTTAATAAGCAGCCCCCGCAGAACCGCGTGGCGAGTCACCATCAGTCATGCACACGGAGGAGACAGAGCCCCCCTCCCCCGAAGGAAAACGCCCCCCACACACGGGGCGGGGGAGCATAAGATCACCGCGCACTCAGCCAGCCAGCTCCGGAAGGTCTGCTTACTCAGCCCCGAGTGGTCCTGCAGCCTCCTCTCCGGGAGCGAGCGCTCGTCAGGAGTGCAGGGCTGTGACGGCTGGTGACAGGAGACACAGCGCTCCCCGAGCTGGAAGATCCTGCTGCCTCCCTCCCCTGGCCCGGAGAGCAGGGCTGGCCAGCCCCGGCAGCCCAGGCGACTTCTAGGGCTCGGCTGCTCTCCAAGCCGCTGATGCACGTCTGCAACAGATGGGGACCAGGCTGGGCGTGTTCCCGGTCCCCGGGGCCGCGCGACACGCGGACGGCAGACAGCGCGAGCTGGCCTGAGACGGTGCAGGCGACGGACTCCTGGAGCCGGCGGCTTCTCCACGCGCAGGCAGAGCCCGGCAGAAGCCCTCACGGACGGGCTGCGCTCTGTCATTACCATCTGTGTCCCGGCTGCCTGCCGGGGAGGCACCTCCTGACTCCACAGGCTAGCCTGCAGGAGGGAGGGCTGAGCCAGGTCTTTTAAAAAGACAGGCAGCAGGGTGGATCCAGGCAGGAGAGGCTGATGGCATCTGGGCTCCAGGTCCTCCGGCCCGCACAGCGCCCTGCACGGTCCCCAGCTCCCTTCGGGCCAAGTCGCCGCAGTGGACACCCAGACTCCCCGGAGACCCCTGACCTTGGAACAGAGCGAAAGACGTTTCCCCTCCGGCGAGAACGAAGGCTGAGGCCCTGCCAAGAGGCTCCGTGGGTGACATCTCCATTCGAAACCTTGGGCCCCCAGCCCCGACCAGACAACCTATGAACATCTGGAAGGCAGCATGGCCCCTGCCTGTATGAACCACGGCCTGTTTCCTGTAATTCTGAAGCTTTGACATCTGGGGCCCTGCTGACTCTGGAGGGGCTTCCCCTCCCGGGGTCAGCCAGTCCCTGGACCTGGCACACTGCTCCCTGGGACACACCTCCCATGGGCAAACCAGCCAGCCCAGAGCCACACCCCTCCTCTCCTCGATCAGCTCTCACACCCTGAGCCCTGTCCCCCTGCCCTCATCACCTCAGGGCAGGGACCAGACAACCAGGGACAGTCCCTGCGCCCAGACCCCAGAAACTATTCACACTCACCAGTCCTACGTCTCTGCCTGTTCACCCCGCTGCGCCTGGTGGGGGACCACAGCAAAGGCCCTGCCCATATCTTCCCCCGGTTCCTCCACCTCCTGACCCACCTGGTGCCGCCCGTGTGGCCCTCCGTGGCCCGCTGAGCCTCTGTTCCTAGGGGTCCGTGAGCACAATAAACTTCTTTCTCACGACAGTCATCCTGTGTCTGCACATCTTACCACTCCTGGTTAAAACGAATCCTGCGTAAGCCCTTAACACCCTGCCCCACGGGGTGTGCAAGCTGGCTGGGGAGAAGGTGGGCCTGAGTCATTAGGAGACAGTGAGGGTCCCCTCCAGGATCCCGCAGTGCTAGCAATCCCACCTTCTCAGCAACGGAGGAGTTACTTCGAAAGACACTGAGCGACCCGTGGCTGAAGGTAATCAAGCAGAGGAGGCTTCTTCTCTGAAGAACCTACCCTTTGACTCCAGGATGTGATTTGGCTGGCAAGTCGGTGGTTCCGGTGAGGGTGACGAACAGGAAAAGTGAATGAGGGCTCTGGGCGAGGCATGCAGGAAGGCTTCGTGGAGGCGACCAAAGGACGTGCCATGGCCCTGACCGGCTTGGCTCAGTGGTTACAGCATCGGCCCGCGGACCCAAGAGTCACAGGTTTGATTCCTGGTCAAGGGCATGTACCTGGGGTGCAGGTTCGATCCCCTGCCCCCGTCAGGGTCGTGCGGGAGGCAACCAATCGATGTGTCTCTCTTACATCATGTTTCTCTCTCTCTCTCGCCCTTTCTCCCTCCCACTCTACCTGAAAAAAAAAAAAAAAGGAAAAAGTATGCTTGGGTGAGGATCTAAAAAAAATAAAAGGACGTGGCATGGCTACACACCAAGGGTCACGATCAAAAGGGCAACGGAGGGAGGGTCTGGGACTTCGGGCAACGTCTCATGAGGTCGGAGCCTGAGGCTTTCTGAAGGTGACTTTCAGCCCAGGTGGGTAAGGGGCAGCCACGTGACGTCGCTCCAACGGTCCCTTCTGAGGCCGGAGAGAGCAGAGGCACAGCTGGGTGGCAACATCTCTCTGGGTACCAGGTCGAGGCTCCAACCAGCTGATGACCTGAAAAAGTCACCCGACGCTGGAATGCTGTTTTCTCGCCTGCGGGATGAGCCGTATGTCACCTGAGGGACCTCCAGGTCCTCTCCGAACAAACGTGAACGGACATTCTGTGACAGCAGCCTAGGTCCGAGTCCCAGCTCAGTCGTTTCTCTGACCCTCGGCGGCTCCTTTGAGAAAAGCACCTGAGTGAAAAGCCGTTCTCTGTACATCTCCCAGGGCTGCTCAGGAACCACGGGCCAGCAAGTATTTGGACAGATATAAGCACCGGCCTGGGACGTGCGGGGTTATTCTGGAACCAAAGGGCCGTGCTGGAGTAAACTCACGGCTTAGCCAAAAGCGGGTGCTGTTCAGGGATGAGCGAGGGGCCCCGCCCTGCAGGCAGCCCCCAGGGCATCACTATGAGTGTCCACCAGAGATCCAGCCAATCAAAATATTTTCTCCTGCCGGTTCTGGCATCGGCCTCACTGGCTTCGCTGGGCTTGTGTTATTTATGTGTGCTTTATTCCAAAGCACACAAACAAGCCTGCGGAATAGCTGGAAATGCCAGGAAAACGGGCTCCACCATCCGACATGTTCGGAGCCTTGCTACGCTCGGAGGCCAGCGCCTGGGAATGATGGATGGGGTGTGAGCGACGTTGGCGGGGCTGAGTGCCAGTGACCTCACGTCCCGGGTACCTGGTAGCATTCATCAGAGGCTCAGCCGCATAAACAACTCTGCTCCGGCTTGCAAGCTCCCAACCACAAGTATGGTTATTGTTTCACCTGCATCTGCTCTCGCTCCCAAACTCTCCGCTGCACCCGAAATCCCTCCCACTTCCTCTTCAGGCTCTGAGCTGTTCGCCCGCTCTTCTTGGAAAGTGAAGGTCAGCCCCCTTGAAGGAGAAGCCCCAAAGATCAAAGCCATTAGGAAAGCCGGACCGTTGCTGGCCCAACCCAAAGTCTGGGACATTCTGCCTGAGACACGTGCCTCTGATTCACCCCCCCGCCCCCCCCCCCCACACTAATTAATCTTCCTAGACATTGCTTTCCGAGAGAGCATTACTCTGAACCCTTGGCAGACTGAAAAAGACAAAGCAAAACTAAAATAAGACAGAAAGCAAAACACCAGCTCCATGCTACCTTCAGGACAAACCCAAGCTGTTCAGGATGGCGTACCAGGCCCAGGACAGCCTGTCCACAGCCATGCAACCTTCCGACCCTTGGGCCTGCATGAAAACTGTCACCCAGAGTCCTCATGGGTCCCCCTGTACCTCCAGATGGCTTCCCTGGCATCTGTTGGTGATTACCCCACCCCTGTCCTGGAATTGATTTTTTGAATGTATTTTTAGTGCTGGGCATTGGCACAGGCTAACCTGACCTGCACCACAGGGAAATGGGTAAAATATTATCTATGTCATCAATAAGGACAGTGCAGCTCAGAGATGCTGAGTCGCCGAGGTTTCCACTGGGACCCATGACAGGTGCCTTCCCTCCAAAGTCTGTCTTCAGTCCTCACTGTTCTAACAGCTTCACACACTCACCCCTTTCTTTCCTTTACCTACTTTTGCTTATTTATATCTTGTGGTTTTCCCGTGGCACGGGCTTATTTATGATTTGTTTAATTAACAAGTAGAGGAGTATGTTCACACTCTACAAGTCGGTCCCCTTGGAGGGGTCCATCGCAAAGGAAATCCGAAATGCAAACGGAGGCTTTGCACAGAGAAAGCCTTTGCATCCACGGGGGGGACCAGCCGGCACCCAGTGCGCCGGCCGAACGGGAATGCCGCCAGCCACCCGCTGGTGGAGCCCCGCATGGTGGTCTTGGGAACCACAGCAAATCAAGGCAGTGAATTCACTGCACTGCAAATGACCTGGAAAATGTGGCACAGTACGACCCAGGAGACTAGAAGCACCTGTCACACAAGAGTAAAAGAGGACTCTCCCCCGCCCCCGTGAGGCAGACCTGCCGTACATGTCTTTGCATCCCAGGAATCCAGCACAAATCCTTTGCCACATCCAATGCCATCTCCAGCCATGAGCTCCAAAGTCAAACACTGCGTGCCAAGCTGGTCCCTGGGATGAGCAGCCACAGCCCTGACAGCAAAGGGACCCACAGCCCCACGTGGAAACTTGCAGACGGAGAGCAGCTGCTTGATAAAGCTTTTATTCTCCCTCCTTTTGCAGGTGGCGATGCTGTCCCTGTGCTCACAGTCAGCGATGACAGGGGTGCCAGACGAGTGCACGGGAAAGCCAGAGGCTGGGGCAGCGGAGCCGGTGAGCCTCTGAAACCACAGGTCCCCTGGGCCCAGTGCCTGGCTCCTGGCTGCACTGGGGCACCCACATTTCACTCAGAAGCTGGGCAGCTGGAAGAGGGGACATGGGATGGTGCCGGCAGGGCTCTGGCTTGGCCACTCACTGGGAACACCTGAGATGTCCTGGGTCAAGCAGGGAGGTTGATGGTGTGGCACTTGACTTTGAGACCTGGTTCCTACAAACAGCTTGAGGCCAGCGTCCCTGTGTCCATGAACACTACACAATGAGCTGGGGCAATCTGGGAGCTTCTAAAATATCCCAGCTGGGAATCAACCTGCTGAGTCAACTCGGCACCTCGAACATCCTTATTGAAATCTGTGCCAGAGGCACTGTTGAGCAGCTCATTGGACAAATGACTGGTGTGCAAAGTAAGCGCTGGCTGTTGAGGGCCGCAGAAGCACCCGTGATAGACCAGCTAGAACACCAGCAGCCAGCAGCCAGCAGCCCACCCACGTGCAGCCCTGGAGGCCTGGAGGCCCTGCCCCCCTGCTCTGCCTCAGAGGACCTGCAGGAGAATTCTGCTTTCAGGTTGGCCAGTCCTGTCCTAAGAAGACCTTTGGGATCTGCTCGGAGGGAATCCAAAGCAAACAGCAAGACCTCCTCTGAGCTTCAAGAATAGATTGTCCCTGCGGCCTAAAATCATCTGAAGAGGATTGGCACACTCTGGTCTAAGAGTTCCTTTCATTTTCACATACCACTCGGTACCAAGGCTGTTGGTGTGGGGGGAGGGGCACATGGCCTTGTCCATCTCCAGCACACCCTGATGCCTGTGGAAGAGCCAAACTGGCTTAGATTCCTTTGCTGCCCAGCCTCCTTCCATTCACTGGATGCCTCCTTCCATTCACTGGATGCCTCCTTCCAGCCATTCACTGGATGTCTCCTTCTATTCACTGGATGCGTCCTTCCAGGTAGAACTAGCATTTCTAGAACTGGATGGTAAAGACAACAGTGTCATGGAGACCTCACGCCCTGGTTTTAATGGAGGAGAACAGTGTCTCCATCTTTCTCAGCCAGCACTGGACTCGAGATGGTCTTAAGACCTTCATGTGGAGACTGCTCCCAGGCCCCAAGCTCCCCCCAGAACTCAATGTGCACCACAGCCGGGGTTCTCCAGCCATGGAAGTGCTGTGCACACTGAGTGCAGAAGCACGTGTTGCTGCCTGTGTGTGTGGAACACGTCACCGGCCCCATGGCGGCGTTACAGCTATCAAAGGACCTATTGCGTGTACAAGTTCTAAGTCAAGTGCGACCAACTGGGACGTGACTTGCCCAAAGCCACAAAGAGGTCCTGGATGCTCTTGATTTTGACTCCTGCACCTGCTGGACAGCTGGCCGGGCTTGTTCACGTGGCCCCGCAGTGACCTCTCCCCTAACGTCAGTCTGAACAAGCCCAGGTGGGCAAGGTACAGACAGCAGAGGACAGAGGGGAAGTATGTGCCAAACCATGATGCACAAAGGGGCACTGATGGATCGGGGTGAACGAGACATGCACACGCTTCGGTCAGGCCTCTGCTCCTCTTGGCGTCTTCCCTGAGCCCGACCCCAGCCCCGCCGGTCACAGACACTGTCCCGCACCCCTGCCACGATTCCTCCGGCTTCCCTCCTGTTAATGTCCAGGGCCAACCTGCAGCTCTGTATGAGCGATGCTATTTTCCCCCCTTCAATAAAGGGGGGAAAATAGCATCGCTCAGATAGAGAGCAAGGGAGAGGGAGAGAGAGATAGAAACATTGATGAGAGAGAACATTGATCGGTGGCCTCCTGCATGCCCCCCACTGGGGATCGGGCCCACAACCTGGGCATGTGCCCTGAGCAGGAATCGAACTGGCGACCTCTTGGGGCATGAGTTGATGCTCAACCACTGAGCCACACCAACTGGCCAGACCAATGCTATTTTGAATGCTGTGTGTCTCTAACTGAACGTCTCATCCAGGCTCACGGGCCAACCAAGGAGAAGGCGCCTCGGACCAAGAAGTAGGAGCCTCACCTTCTGGGAGGCAAGTGTGCTCACCGTCAGCAGCAAACAGGTGGCACTTGGGAAGTCCGAGTTTTCATGAAAAACAGGACAGGCCACTCCCTTAACACCATGCTCCCCCTCTGCGGCCACCTCAGCTCTCCCTCTCTCTCTTGGGGGTCCCCCTCCTGACAACAGATAGTCATGGAACCTCCACCAGAGGCTATAGAAAGAGAAGACAGAGACCCCAACCTTGTGGACTTCAGTCCTGGCCAGGAGGAAAGTCGTGGACACAAGGAACAAGCAGGCTGAGGGGCAGTGCAGTACCTGGTGCAGGAAAAACAGCAGCCACCTTGGGAGAAGTTTCCAGAAGGAAATGGCTGCACTGGAAGGAAGCTGTAAAAAAGAACTTCCCGGGAGGAGTAAGGTTGAGGTAAGAAGAAGAGGATCCTCTTTTTGTCAGCCTGGGGGGTGTATGTGAGCATGTGTGTGCTGGGAGGGTCTTTGTATTTTGTGAGGCTCCCTGGTACGCGCTGACCCTTTGGTCCCTGGACAGGGCACGAGGGCTCTAGAAGGCTCTAGAAGACTCTGGAAGGCTCTAGAAGACTCTGGAAGACTCTGGAGTGCTCTAGAAGGCTCTAGAAGACACTGGAAAGCTCTAGAAGGCTCTGGAAGACTCTGGAGGGCTCTAGAAGGCTCTAGAAGACACTGGAAAGCTCTAGAAGGCTCTGGAAGGCTCTGGAAGGCTCACAACACTAGATCTTCCATTTAAGCCACAAGCCAGGCTTGCTCCCCTACGCTGAGTGCTGACAGGCTGCACTGGACCAGTCTCAGGCAGGTGCTCCAGTTCCAAACATCCATGACCCAAAACCGCCTCCGAGCCCCCGCTGAGCAGAAGGGTCTGCACCACCCAGGTGGCAGAAGCCCAGGCGGCCGCTTCACATGCACAGTCTTCCCGATTTAACCAAAATCAACACAGATGTCACCGGGCACGGACCGCCATCCATCACAGCGCACCGAAGCGTGCCCTCTCTCAGACAAACGGGGTTCCTCTGCCGGAGCAAAGGACAGAGGTCTTCACCCGTCCTTTTAAACCGAGGTGACTTTTCTGTGGGTTCCAGTTCCAGCGTTGCCCTTTGCTAGCACTGTGACCTTGGGTAAGTCCCTGAACTTCTCTACGCCTCAGTTTCCTCATCCGTAAGATGGGATGAACTATAACTGTACCTACCCCACAGGGCTGCTGTGAGGATTAAACGTGTGTGCGTGTGCGTGTGCGTGTGCGTGTGTGGAGAGACACACACACAGGCTCACGTATACACATTACTCTGAATGCACAGAGGACACTGCCCGGCACGCACAGCACACTCAGCGTTTCGTGGAGGGAGCAGGGCGGGGAGCGGGTGGGAACGCCCAGGTGCTAGAGGAGCCCCATTTGGGCCTCCCGGCTGTGACAACCCCCACTGGAGAGCTGCTGGACGCTGAGCCTCCCAGCGAAGTGGGAAATGCTGGGGGCCGTGACAGAAACGCCAGGAGCACACGCTGCAGCCGCCCCGGGGGCAGGGCCGGGCTTGGGGCAGCACCCTGATGCCCAAGGAAGTCCCTGGCCCAGGGCTGAAGGGGCAGTAGGGCACCGCAGGGTGGGGGAAGGGCTTGGGTAAAGCTGTCACCTCCTTTATCCAGCCATGCCCATCCCTGACCACCATCTCGTGAGCCATGCTGGGTAAAGGCCCTGATGGGGCTAGAAAGGAGCAAGAGGCAGGCCCTGCCTGGAGAAGCTCTGACCCCTGTGGAGACAGGAGCCGCCTCAGCACAGCTGGGCTATGCGCTGGACAGACGCATCCAGGGGCTCGGGCGGCGGGCACTTGGCTGGGCGGGTGAAGGCAGGGGTTGAAGGAGGGCTGGGTAAGTAATAGGCAGGACGAGGAGACGTCCTGAGGAAGGGGTGAGCCCGCTGCCCGGGGCACCAGGAGGGAGGCTAGATGAGTGGCTGGGGTGCTCCGAGGTGCTGGGGTGCAAGCAGTGCCCTGAAAGCTCTGAGGGGTCAACGATGGGGGTGCCCAGGGACAGGGAGAGCCACACCCCACAGCCAGGCTCCTTTCTTTCCCACAAATGGGTGTGAGGGTGGGTGGAAGGACGAATCCACAACCGGAAACTTTCAGCCCTGATTAAGCAAGCAAACAAAAAAACAACCCCGGACCGATTCATCAGTTTGGGGAAGCTGGGCTGCCACCAAGTGTGGGGTATCGCGGTGGACGTCTCAGTGTCCCCAGGACACCTTACAGCAACCTGGTGCTCAGCTCCCACCACCCTCCCCTCTGCACGCCCACAGCCGCTGCAGAACCTGGTCCCTGACCTCAGCAGTCACGAGGGACAGGAAAGCAGACCCCAAGGAGGTGGCGTCTTGGATGCCGACTAGCAGGTGCCTCATTCCCGAAAGCTTCACAACGCAGCAGCAACGTCCGAGGCTGGGGAAGGAGACGCCAAGAAATGACGCCCTCAGTCTGTCTGTCGAGCCTCCCTCAGCCTGACCCGATGGTCCCCAGCCAGGGCTGAGCTAGGGAGGGGCCCAGAGCCACCCCAGTGGGTGGGAGCCAGGAGGGAGCTCCAGTCAACCTCTGGCTAAATAGTGGCTCTAAGGGCTCCTGTCCTGGAGGGAACAGAAGACTCCCCAGCGCACTTCTGTGAAAACACAGATGCCCAGACTCCCCTGAATCAGGGTCTCTGGGGTTGAGAATGGGGTGACTGAAATGCACCCTGCCTAAGTACCACAGGCATTGCCCGGCCGGTGTGGCTCAGTGGTTGAGCGCCGACCCCTGCAGCAAGAGGTCACCGGTTTGATTCCCGGTCAGGGCACATGCCCAGGTTGTGGGCCCGATCCCCAGTGGGGGCATGCAGGAGGCAGCCAATCGATGTTCTCTCTCATCGATGTTTCTACCTCTCTCTTCCTCAAAAAAAAAGAAGCACAGGTATTGTCCAGCACCTGCTGTGAAGACAGGGAAGCAAGCAACAGAGAGAAGATGACACACTCAAGGTCCCTCAGCTGTTCGCGGTGTGACGTGTGTCACCATAGCACGTGCCTTTGAGAAGGGAAATGAGAGAGCTCCCCCTTTACGCAGGAACCAGGTTCTGATGTAAAGTAAACAGAAAAGCGGTCACTCGGGCCTTGGTTCTCGCGGGGCAGTGCGGTCAACTGCCCCCGTGTAGAATACCTATGATGTTAGCCCGTGACTTTGGAAGCTTGTTGGCTGAAAACTGGCTAAGGCCAAAGTCCCATTCAGGCTGCCTTTTGCCTTGGCTCGCTCCTCTCCACGCCGCCCTGCCTGTCTCCTGACCTCCCATAGTCTGTGCTCGGACTGTGCGGCTTTGCTGCCGCCCAGGCGTGAGAAAGTATTTCGGAGACCCGAGAGCAGCCGGAGGCGCGGCAGACAGTGGAGACAGCGTCACTCGTAAGGACATCACAGTGGCCGCCCTGCGGAGCCCCCGCCTGGGCACGTGGCTTGCCTTTCTCAGGGGCAACCTTGAAGAGCTATCCTGGGGTCTGAGAGCCTCCCTGGTCCCCCTGACAGTGAGGACTCCAACAGGGGCTGTTCCTCCAGCCTGAGCTCCCAAAACAAACAGGGCCGAGTCACAGCGGCTGTGGACAGACACACAGACCGAGAGACAATGAGCGTGTCACTGCTCACGCTCAGATGTGGGGTCACTGCTACCCCGGCGCAGTCTGGCCAACACACACTATTTTCCCGCCCCCTCTCTCTCTCCTGAGGCCACTCCATTCCCTACAGAAGCTTGGCGGGACGTACCACGGGCGGACAGGCTGTCTTCTCGGCTTACCTGCCCTGTTGGAATCAAGTCTGGATTGGAGGGTCCCTGAGAGTGAGCCTCGAACTCAAACACAACACGATGCTGTGGTTTTCTTCAACACATTTTAAAAAATATATTGGTCTCTGATTCCTAATCGTGTGGGTGTATGTCCTGTATCCTCAAAGGTATCTTAAAATCATGTCATGACGATCTTTCTGAAAGACACTCCGAACCCTGAAGTCTACGCCAGACACACCCAACATGTGCTTCCCCCGGGGCTGGGTTTAATTCAGCAAACACCGGCTGGACACTTGCCCCGGGCCAGGCACACAGGCCCGAAGAGGGAGGGCAGAGCCTCTGCCCCCAGGCGAGTCCTAGCTCAGGGGGAAGGACGCATCCCAGACAGGTGAGCATTTTCGTCTGCAAGGCAAAGCGTGTGTCGGGGAGGCTCCTGCCCTGTTTCTACCTGTGGTTCTCCCTCGCCCGGGCACCTGTGCATGTGCCCTCTCCTTAGAACAGGCGGGTTAGGCTGAGGTATACCCAGAATGATAAACCCTCCGGACCCAGGTCAGTAATCGCCAGGCCAAACTTCCTGACCCACCAAGAACTCCTACCCTGCCGTTTCCTGTGGTCAACCACCTCCGAGCGAAAATCAGTAACCAAGCAACCAGTAGGTCCTTGGCCAGTAAGTAGTGAGGCTGACAGCTAGTCTCAGTGTGCCCAGGACCGTCCGGTTCAAAGCAGAAAGCCTCACCCTGGCTGGTTTGGCTCGGTGGTTAGAATGTTGGCCCACAGACCAGAGTCTCGGGTTCGATTCCGGTCAAGGGCACGTACCTTGGTTGCGGTTCATTCCTGACCCTGGTTGGGGTCGTGCGGGAGACAACCAGTCAATGTGTCTCTCTCACACTGATGTGTCTCTCTCTCTCTTTCTCTCCCTCCCACTCTATCTGAAGATAAATGGAAAAATATCCACATAAAAAAAAAAAAAAAGAAAGTCCCTCTAGTCCAAGAACACCCTTGTCCCAGGCCAACCTGGGCAGTGGTCACCCTGATAGGCATTGGACTCTCCCTGGGCCCCCTGAAATCTTGGCCTCCCACGCCCTCCCATGCCCTCCTCCTCTGTCTCTCCGGACTTCCAGCTCCACTGGCTTCACCCATTTCCTCTTTCCATTCTCCAGCTCTTAGGTAGCCGAGGAAATCTCCTCCCACCTAGCCCTTCCTCTCCCTTTGTCTCATTAATGAGGTCAAAACATACACTGATCATTGCCTAAGAACGGAATCAGGGGTTTGTGTTGATTCAGAAAAGGTCACTATTATCAGGTGACAAACAACGTTTTAAAGTGAAATTAAACATAAATGCCAGGGTCCCCCCCCCAAAACATATTGAGGGTGCCTAGAAGGCTCCTTTAGAATTTCCATAACGGTCTCCGTCCCTTTCCCCTCCTGCAGTCGAACCCGCTTCTCACCAAGCACCACCGCGGAGGGCAATAAAACATCGCAATCCCATTCATCTCCCGCTTTTTCATCACTGGACCCTCCCACCCATTCACTTAGCTGAACGTTTTCCTAACTTCGCACCGGCAGAGACCGTCGCCAAAGGCCAACAGAAACCAGGATCAGGACATTGAAGAGGAAAAGTGGGAACCGGGAAAACGGAGAAAGCCGGTGAGATGGAAACTTCCTGCAGCCCCCCTGGCCCCCCACCTGGAAGCACACCGCGGGGGATTAAACAAACAACACAGACCCAAAGCCGGGTCTCAAAGCTCCTCATCTCACTGGCTTAGGGGGCAGCAGGTCCAGGGAGCTTTAATGAACCCTCTGCTGATTCTAAGACAGCCAAGGCTGAGAACCACAGCAGTGGGCCAGGACAAAGGACAACACAATGGGGCACAGGGTACTCATTTTCCACAAATAGAAAACAGACCGGCCCTGGCTGGTTTGGTTCAGCGGTTAGAGCATCGGCCCGTGGCCCGGAGAGTCCCAGGTTCGGCTCCCCTAGGGGCGCGTATCTCGGTTGCAGTTTGTCCCCGGCCCCAGTCGTGTGGGGCCCTGTGGGTGGCAGCCACTCAATATGTCTCTCTCGCATCGATGTTTCTCTCTCTCTCTTCCTCCCTCTCTCCCTCTGGCTCTATCTGAAGATAAATGCAAAAAGTGTCCTTGGGTGAGGATTAAAAAAAAAAAAGAAAAGAAAAGAAAACAGACTGGCCCTGGCTGGTTTGGCTCAGTGGTTAGCGCGTCAGTCAACCTGCGGACCAAAGAGTCTCGGGTTCAATTCCCGGTCAAGGACACGTACCTGGGTTGCAGGTGCGATCCCCTGTGTGGGAGGCAACCAATCGATGTGTCTCTCTCACATCGATGTTTCTCTCTCTCTCTCTCCCTCCCTTCTACTCTTCCACTCTCTCTAAATATCAATGGAACAATATCGTTGGGTAAGGATTAACAAAAAACAGAGAGAACAGACCGGTAGAAGCGCAGTTTTCCTGAACACACACCCCAACAGACATTTCTTGGGCCGGCCGTGGCTAACACCTGGATTGCTGTGCATGGCCTCTTCCGCCACCGCCAGACACTGCCCGTCCCCAGGGCACTCCAGAGGGACCGCAGGGCACTGTGCCCCATAGCAGACGTGCTGAGCCCGCCTCGCCCTGCTTCACTCTCTCTTCTCACCCAGTCTGGGCAACGCCAGAGTAACAAACCGGGTCCACGTGAGCCTGGGGCTGGACCACGCCCTGGAACGGAGGAGGAATCTCGGGTGGATCAGGGGCTCTGGGCAGCGCCACTCATTCAACAAGTACCCCAGGAGGAGTCCCGCCCCACGCTGGCCCCGGAAGGGGTGCAAGCCCTTGTCCATAGGTGTCCCCACTTTTGTAAGGAAGACCTGCATCTCCTTCCCATGGAGCCTTGAGACAGGTCCCACGGGTCAGAGTGGCAGTGCAGGGGTCCTGAGAGGGTACTGGGTGTACCAGTGGGGGGTTGGGGCTGTCCTTGAGAGCCGGGCCAACATTTGATTCATTTTGTGTTTTCCTGGCCTAGCACAGTTCCCGATGAACAGCAGATGCTCAGCAAATATTTGTTGAGAGGGAGAATAAACAGTTTGAAGCCTGAAAAAGAGAATGGTAGAAAAAGCCCGTCTCAGCCGGGTGACAACGGTAGACAGGCTGGTGAAGCGATGACGAGAGAAAGGATGGGTTTCCGGCTGTCTCAGGAAACTCACAAACTGACAATGGCCTGGTCTCATCTCCTCCCCCTCCTCTAAGGGCCCTTGGCCTCATCAAGGTGCCAGGATGAGACAGCCAGCACAGGAGTTCCCTTGGCGTGTCCTGGCACGTTCTGAGGATTCTTAGATAGGACACCAGAAGCACAGGCAACAAAAGGAAAAACAGCCATCATCAACATTAAAAACCTGCATGCTTCCAAAAACTGAAGAACGGCCCCCGCACCTGTGGCTCAAGGGGTTGGGCATCGTCCCGTACACCAAAAGGTGGCAGGTTGGATCCCCGGTTGGGGCACGTACCTCTCTCACATTGATGTTTCTCTCTCTCTCTCTCCCTTCCCCTCTCTCTAAAATCAATAAGCATGTCCCGGGGGGGGGGGGGGGAATAAAAAAGAAAAAAAGAAAGGATAACCCACAGAAGAAGAATCATTTTTCTGAGAAGGAATTGGTATCTAGAATGTATAAAGAATCTTAAACTCAATAATAAAAAGACAACCCAATTTAAAAATGGGCAAAGGATATGAACAGACAATTCCCCAGGGAAGATTTACAAATGGCTAAACGGCGCAGCAGTAGTCTTTAGGGAGATGCAAAGCAAAACCACACCGAGACACCCCTTCCCACCCACCAGCATGGTGAAGACGAACAGACAGACACCAAGTGCTGGCGAGGGGGAGGAGGAGTGGGGACCCTCCCACGCTGCTGGAGGAATGCAGCATGTCCGGTAAACCCATCTGGAAGAGCGTGTGGCAGTTCCCCAAAAGTTAAACGCGGAATGACCGCAGGAGCAGCCGTTGCATTCCTGGGTACAAACCCAAGAGACATGGAAACACGTCCACACGAGAATGTGTACGTGAACATTTACAGCATCGCGACTCCTCACAGCCAAAAGGCGGAAACAGGCCGCGCGTCCCTTCACTGATGAATGGATAAGCAAAACGAGGTCTGCATGCCCTGGCCGGGTAGCTCAGTGGGTTGGAGCGCCATCCCCACAGGCCAAGGTTGCAGGTTCGATCTCTGGTCAGGGCACATACAGGAATCAGCCAATGAATGCGTGGATAAGTGGAACAACAAACCAATGTTTCTCTCTCAACCCAATAAAAAAACCCGAAGTGTATGCATACAATGAAATATTATGCAGCCATAAGAAGGAACCAAGTATTGATACCTACTGTAACACGGGTAAACCTGGAAAAACATCACAGTAAGTGCAAGAAGCCACTCACAGACGACCACAGTCATACGATTCCATTCATATAAAAGCCCAGGACAGGGGAATCTATGGAGACAAAAAGCTGTTTCATGGCTGCTTAGGGCTGGGGCTGGGGGTGGGGGACGGACTGGTGACAGCTACCGGTCTTCCTCACGTGCATTTCTGTCTCCAAATTTCCCCTTTTTATAAGGACACAGTCATGTTGGATTAGGGTCCCGACCTGCTCCAGGGTGACCTCATCTTACCTCAATTCCAAATAAGGCCACATTTTTAAGGTACTGGAGGTCAGGACTTCAACATACCTTTTTGGAGGGAACACACTTCAGAAAGTTTTTTTTTTTACTTTTGCTTCTCTGTCCACCTCTTACCCCTTGTGAATCGCTGAATATTTATTTATAATGCTTCATTCTAAGTCTGCAAGCCTGTTCAAGAGGGACGAGGTCATGTCTAAAATGTTAAAAGCAGCATTTCAGCCCTGGCAGTGTTGCACAGCGGTTAAAGCCCATGGAACGAATGGTTGAGGGTTCGATTCCTGGTCAAGGGCACGTACCTGGGTTGCAGGTTCGATCCCCGGCCCTGATCGGGGTGAATGCAGGAGGCAACCAATTGATGAGTCTCTCTCACATCAATGTTTACCTCTCTCCCCCACCTTCCGTCCACTCTATCTAAAAAAACATCAATGGAAAAACATCCTCGGGTGAGGATTAACAACAACCCCAAAAAAGCAGCATTTCACATACATCCTGAGATCACGCTGACCTGACCCCAGTCGAGGAGGCTAAAATAAACTAATTCCAGGTCTTTCCACTCACAGTGACAACAGCCACGACCCCTCACAATTACGGGGCGCTTTCTGTCCGGGAGCCTCTCTGGAGAGGATGCCGCACACGCCTCACGTCTGGGTGTATTTTTAAACTGGCCACTTGCTGAAGAAGGGAAGGCCGCCTGTGGACAGACACCCAGAAGGAGCGTGTCTCTGAACTGAGTCGGCAGAGAGACGTGTCTTTGGGGTTTGGGGGAACAGAAATACAAAAAGAGGGGCTGCCCCTTTACTCTGATGGACATGCAGTCCCCGTTTTACAGACCAGGGCCCGTGGCCCACGTCACAGAGCTCCCGAGTGGCAGAGTGCATTTTGGGTCAAGTCTGAACACTCTAAAGCCCGTGTTCTTTCTGGATGCGGGAAGTGAAGGGCGAAGCTAAGAAGGAAAGAAGGAGCCCCTAGTTCCTCCACCTGGAGCCTCCCCTTCCTCCAGGGTCCCCCCTTGGAGCTAGTGGCCCGAGCCCACCGTCCAGCCGCGTTTTATCTGGTCTGGGCCAGGATGCAGGTGGGCGCTGTGTCAAAAGCTCCTGATGGGCAGCAGGGTGGAGAGCCGCCCGCCTGCTGGGTGATGCCAGCCTGAGAAAGATGGGGCTGGGAAGGCTGGGCGCGTCCATCCAGAGATGGGGCATCTGTCTGTCCCACACAGACAGACTGCAGCTCAGGCAGGACTTCCTGAGACGGGGGCTCTGCCGGCAGAATCAAGGGCACCCAGGACCTGCACCCGCTGAACAGACCGGAGACACATCCAGTTTGAGACAAGCAGGACTCAGGGCACACCGTGTGCCCGACACCTCACACCCCATCCTTTCTGTTGTTACGCCAGTGAGATCCGGTGAGAACAATCAATGGCAGCTTCCCGGGCCCCCCAGTTCTGCCCTCAGCTTTTGACCTGTCCTTCCCTACACCATTTCTCTTTTCCTTTGGGGGACCCTCCCCCCTGGCGGCCCACCCCAGCGCCATTGTGAGACCAAGGTCTGAGGGCAGCTGGCAAGCTCCGCTGCGCCCACGGGCCGGGAATGGTGACAGGAGAGCAGCCTGCCTCTGGTTCAGAGAGGCCGCCCCCCGTGAATGCAGCCCGTGGTGCAGGAGACCTCATCTTCGAGCCAACCAGGGCGACTCGGCAGGCGGAAAGGAGGGCACCGACCCCACTGCCAGCACTTATCCCAGGCGGCTCTTTGTTTTAACTCCACTTGACCCTCCTCTGTGTGGAGCCCTGCCCTGCCCTGGGGGTCCCCTCCTGCCGCTCCTCACTGCAGGAACCCAGTAAGAAAGACACACCGAGTGACGTCAGTGTGACATCGCAACACACAGGTGAGGCCGCGTGTGGGGACAAGGGCTCTCCTCCACCCTCACCAATGACAAGAGAAAGCTCATCCCTCAGATTTGGGGTGAGATGCTAATTGGTGTTTTGTTTTGTTTTTTAATTAAGAAGAAAGTTAAACTTCTTCGAATAATAGCAGAAATATTTTGAAATAGCCTTGAATCCCACATTGGGGCCAATTCAGGTGTGATGGGGACGGAAAGGGAAAAACTGGGCAGAAAGATCTAAGGAGGAAGAAAAAAAGGAGAAACTTGGCAGAGTGGCCCACAGAACCCAGAGACACTCCTGCACCCCAAAAGTTTGCCCGAAGATGCATGGGCCCTCACAACAGAACAGACCCACGGTCAATAACAATGCAGAAATGCTCCGTGTCGAATTAACGTGCACAGAAATCTTTTTTGAAGACCAGAAGCCGTCCTGGAAAAGGGGCGGTCGTCAGCGGAGAGGAGCGGGGGCGGAGGGAGAGACGCAGGGAGTTGAGGAGGGCTCTTTGCACCTCCTGGGCAGCGCGCTTCGAGCATTAACACCTTTACTGTTTCTCTTTAAGATGCTAATGATCTATTAGGTGCTATTTCCAGCTCACGTTCCTTTATCTCCGCCCGCCTGCCTTCGGAAGGTCTGCCCCCCTGTGTGGGCCCGGGCAGGGAGGAATATTTTTCTAGGCTACAGGAGCAGGGGTCCTGTGAACCCCAAATCCTTGGTTCCCCACCCCCTGCAACAAAACCACCCAGTGCATCATAGAGCCAAAGGTGAGCTTCTCCGGTAAACTGGATTTGGGAGGAGAGAGACCCTCTTGAGAGCAGGGCCAGTATGGGAATCAGGACTGGGTCACTGAAGCCTGGGGCTCTGGGAATGCCTGTGGGCCCGGGGAGGGCGTGAGCAGCAGAAAATACTAGAACCTGAATTTCATCTTTCCTGCCTTGTCCCCCGAGGCGGTTCCTCTATCTCCAGAAGCAATGATGGTGACACAGCAGACCCAGGGACCCAGCCCCAGAAGAGGAAGGCAGCAGGCCAACTCCCATCTCTGCGGTGTGCTGGGCTGGGGTCAGCGGGGTCACAGCATTGCACAACCCCAGAGGCACCGTTTCCTAGACCGCAAAGGGCCTGGTGTCCCCTGCCCTTGGGCCACGCAGCAACTCTGCCAGGCTCAGCCCCGCTGGCCTCCCTCCGTCCCTTTAGCCCACTCTGCCCGAGCAGCCTGAGGCTGCCACCCTGGTCCCAGGAAACCGTTTTCCTGGACCCGGCCCAGTTTAACTTAACTGGACCCAAGGTCACCAAGAATAAGAGCGGTTGTTCCAGTGCCAGCTCTGAGGACTAGCGGCCATGGCCACGTATGCGAACCAGGTCATTTCCTAATCTTCCAGGAGGGAACATGTGCTTAAACCCACCCCCCAGCCCCCAGCCCCCGGTGACCAATGGCCAAAATCTACCTAGAAAAACATTTTCTCAAGGATTAAAAAAAAAATAGCAGCGATTTTTTTTTTCCCAATCGTGAGCCAATGAAAGGGACTAACGAGGAGAAAGATGATATAAAGCGACAGAAACCAGACGACCTGGACAGGCAGGGCGCGGAGAAGCCATCAGGTCGGAACCCTCGTGCTAAGGAGCTGTCTGCAGCCCTGGGCACAGATCCCCTGCTCCCCTACCCTGCTCTTGGGGACTCCGTTTCCCCCACTAGAAAGTGATGACTGTCTGTGAATCTGCTACTTCTCACTCCTCATTCAGCAACCTCACCTTCAGCGCCTATTACGTATAGACAACAGTAGCATTTGCATCTCCAAACGCTTTGCCACACCTTACTCTTATATTCTAACCGTGCTTTGTGGTTAACCAAATGATTCGCCTACACGATTTATCCCTTCAGCAACGGAACAAGGGCGCGTAAGACAGGCTGCCTGGTGCCTTGTAATCACTGAGGAAGGAAGGTGATGGGTTTTCACCGATACTGCTGGCTGGAGCTCTGTCCGGGACCCCAGGGTGCTGAACCCGAAGCTGTCACACCAGTAATGTCTCTCAGAATGGGGAGTGGCTGGACCTCCAGGGAGATCCCCAGAGGGAGCTGTTCAGGGTCCTGGCTGATGACTCCTTCCCTGGTGACACCGTGTGGCTCAGAAAGCCACACAAAGGAGGCTGTGTGGGGTACTCTCTGGAGCTCTGGGCCTGAGGATTCTTGCATAATTGGGGGTGGGGGGCTGAAGAGGAGACTTGGCATCCCCTAATACGGCATGTGGGGGCTGGGCACCCACCCTCTCTCTGAGCGGTAGGTTCCCGCGTCTGTCAAATGTGAAGAGTGTGAAGTGCAGGATACACACAAACATGTGATTTAGAGATTTCAGGTCGGAGTCAGGAGCAGGGCCCCTGAACCGGGAGGAGAGGGGGTGCACCATCGTGCCAGCTGAAGCCACGCGGGACGGCTGGGGAGGGACAGAGATGAGAAACGCCGGAAGCTCACTTACAGCACTCCACACGCAATCTCCCTCTTACGTGACTGCGCGATGCTAAGGATTCAGGTGGAGCGCGTCCTCAGGACAGAGAACAGGTCAATGATGAGCGTGCCTTCGAGGTCTCGAGGGGGCTGCTGAACCGGCCCCACCTCGATTGGCCAGTCTGGGTGCAGGTCTACCAGCCGACACACCAGGCCTTTAAAACACGTCCATGCACACACGTGGACAAAGACTTCCACATCCACGCAAACACACGCACGTCTAGTCCTTCACAGCTGCACAGACCTGCACGCGAAGTGTGCAAGCACACGCCGGTGGCGGATGGGCCACGCGTCTGGAAGAGGTCACAAAGTCGGCATAGAAAGGCAGACGGGAGCCGGCAGCAGTGTTCTGTTTCGTTTTGTCTGTTCTGAGCTCCTCGGCGGCAGACACCGCGCTCCCCGCCTGCGGTCTCGGAAAGGGGGGCTGCTGCCGCCGCTTCCCGGGACCGTGGCGGTGCAACGGCCAGGCTGTCCCGGGGCTGCAGCCGGCTATGTTTTCCCAAATGCGTTGCCTGCTGTTGCTGTCCCAAAGGTTTAATAAATGATGTCGCCCCTCCTCCCCAATCATACTTTCTGGAGCAGAGTTGAGGCGTGTCTTGCTGGTGTGTTTCCGAAGAGGCCGCGTGCGCTTCTCCTCGCAGAGCGGGGATCACGCGGCCTCTCTGTCCACTCTGGGGTGGGGCCTCCCAGGGAGCTTGGACTGGCGCTGGAGACCGCTGGTTGCCAAACAAATTCACAAAATAAACTCACTGGGAGTCAGCAGACCCAAGGTCAGGGAGACTTGGACCCGATTCAGACATCTGGGCCGAAGCTGACACTCTCTTGTTAAAAGCAGATGGAAACTCACCCTCGTCACATCTCTCATCGGTTGAGGAGTCAGGACCGAAGGTGTCCACACCCTCAGGGCCGGGCCACCGAGAGCGGTGGAGGAAGTGGCCCTGAACCACACAAGGACACCAATCTGTGGCCTCAGCCCGTGTCTGGCCACAGACCAATCACAGGAAAGCTTTTTAATTGGAATTTAGATTCCAAGGCATTACACTCTGTAGGATGGAAAGGAGTGGGTCTGGGAGTGAAGGCAGCACCTCAGAGACCAGCTACCCCCGCCTAGTGGGGACCTCTGGGCCTCAGCTTACTCTTCTGTACAATGGGAAGATTGCACGAGGTTATCTCATGTCTGAACACCTCTCAGCTCCTATCATTCCAGGAAGTCAGAGAGGACCTGTTACTTGAGGGAGGGGCAGGATTTGCTGAGGCAGAGGGGGGTCAAGAAAAGACCCTCCCCCCGGAGGGGGGAGACTATCAAACAGTGGCTTTCACACGTGGGCTCGTCTCCATTTGGGGATCATACAATTATTTAGACCGGGCCATACCCCACCAGTTTTTTAAAAAATGAAACCCTGGCTGGTTTGGCTCAGTGGTTAGAGTGTTGGCCCACGAACCAATGAGTTGCAGGTTCAATTCCAGTCAAGGGCAAATGCCTCCGCTGAGGTTCAGTCCCCGGCCCTGGTCGGGATCATGCAGGAGGCAGCCGGTCGATGTGTCTCTCTCACATTGATGTTTCTCTCTCGCTCGCTCTCTCTCCCTCCCTCCTACTCTGTCTGAAGATGAATGGAAAAATATCCTTGGGTGAGGATTAAAAATAATAATAATAATAATAATAATAATAATAATAATAATAAAATGAAATAGGACAGAATAAAAATATCACAGTACCTATGATAAAGTTAGCACTCTATAAGTATAAGCCACTATTGTTCTTGTTCCTATTATTATTATTATTTCGACTGTAGGTCACGGTCCAAAGTTTGAAATGCACCTACTTTTTGGGGTGCGGACTGTCTCCATTTCTGCACTAGAACGCGAGCTCCACGCGTTAGGGATTTCTGACCCTTTGGTTAACAAACAGCCGAAGCACTACAGCAGTGCCTGGCACCAGATGAATGCTGACTAAATACATGCTGGACAAATGAATCGGTCTCATTCCACGAAACGTGTTTCCAACATCCATATCTTCCCTCTGGGGGCAGTCGGCCCAGGTCTGAGGTCTGGCAGGTGCACTCTGGGCTGGTGAGGTGTGTGACCTGGGCGAGTCCCCTGCAGCAGAGGGACAGTCACAGTCCCTCAGGGTGTGTGGAAAAGTAAAGCTCTCGGGGGATGAGGGGCTGGCACACAGGAAGCGCTGTGTGAGTGTGCGCATGGCATGCTGGGTCCCTTGCATGGGGGCTGTGAGGGACGTGCGCACCCCCTCGCCTGTCCCCCACTGTAACTGCACTGTCACCCCACAATTCTCCTTCCTGGCAGCCTCCCTGCACCCTATACCCGGAGGGGATAAAAACGGGCCTCTCCCCCTGTCACCTGCTCTTCACGGGCGCTGGCCGAGGCCGGGCACTGAACCTTTTCCTTCTCAGGTGAATACCGCGCTATGGAGAGACAGTTCTGGGCCGATGCGCTGGGCAGGACCAGGAGCTGCAGAAGCACTCCGGCGCCTCTTACCCGCCAACCCAGTGGTTCGGAAAGGGTGCTTCCGATGGGCAGCATCAGGGTCAACCTGGGAGCTTGTGGGAAAACCAGCTTCTCAGACACACTCAGACCAGATGGACCAGAACTCGGGGCGGGGGGCCCAGCCCTCCAGGTGATGCTCAAGGTTGAGCATCCCTTGGGAGAAAGGACAAGGTGTGACGGGCCCACCTGGCAGCTGCACCTCTGAAGGGACAGTCGGGACCAACTCACGGTGCGCGAGATGCTGGCAAGTCCAGTTACCAGGGTTTACCGGGGTTGAGAGGGAAAGAACACAGGTAAGGTGGCGAGGGACATTTTTAGCCTCCTGCGCGCCTCCCTGCCCTTCCTTACAGAGGGAGGAGGAGGCCAAGTGACCAGACACTGAGCAGGGAAGGTGGTGGTGGAGGCATTTGCCAAAACACTGTGGTGGGAACAGGGACCCACCTAAGAGGTCAGAGTCCTGTCAAACCCCAACGGCAGGACCCCTGAGCTCACCGGCTCTTCGGAACCACCAATGCCCCTGGAGTCCACTGCTCAGGGCCCCTTGCCCTTCACCCTGGGGCCGATTCTCCCGCAGCCACGCTCGTAGCCACCAGAGCAAAGAAGACAGAGGTCATCCCAGCAGAGGCCCAGCAGCAGTCTGGGGAGAAGCTGGCCTGCCCCTCAGGTCACGAAGGTGATTTCAGGGGGCTCCCTGATGGACACGATTTACCCAATCTTATACTTGTTTTTACAGTTTATGGTTTCTGCCAGTCTTAGGATTTTTTTTTAAAGAATAGATTTGGTTAAAAAGTAGTACTTGGGCCCGGCCGGTGTGGCTCAGTGGTTGAGTGTCGACCCATGCACCAAGAGGTCGCCGGTTCGATTCCCGGTCAGGGCACATGCCCAGGTTGTGGACCAGGTCCCCAGTGGGGGGCGTGCAGGAGGCAGCTGATCCATGTTCTCTCTCATCGATGTTTCTGTCTCTCTCCTTTCCTCTCTCTCTAAAAATCAATAAAGGAAAAAAAAATTTTTTTTAAAGTAGTACTTGGGATAAAAATTGTGCAGGTGTGAATGATGCAATTTGGGACAACCCTATCCATCCCATAATGTGCTGTTTCTCTTTCCCCAAGGCGTAAGGAACTTAGGGCATTTCAGTCCATGTGCGGATGCATATGTGCATACACGTATGTGTATTGCGTGTGCGTACATACATACACGTGTGTGTGTGTAGCTAAGTGAGCTATCAGTCCTCTTACGATCGCCTCAGGAGTCAATAAATAGCACGTGCTGGGTTCTACACGTTCCCACTCTTCCAAACTTTGATCCTAGGACGCTCTGTGAATGAGTCACAGATGAGTAAGGCCCACCAGAGCCCACAGTCGGGAATGGGATAGTGTTGTTTTGCAAGGAGATTTGTTTTAATGACACAACTGTGAGTCCCCGCCTGTTTATTAAATTGTTCTCAGCAAAGTCACCAAGGCTCTTCATAGTGAAAGAGGGTGTGGGGGTGAAAGGTTGGGGAAAGGTTGCCTGTGCAAAGCCCATGCCTGCAGGGGGGCCTGTGAGGGGCTCCCAGTGAAACCACGGGGGTCGTGCAGGAAGACCGCAGCCCCGAGCTTGGCCCTGGATGTCTAGTGTCACGCTGGGCACACAGCGGCATCCCACACGCCAGACACCAGTTTTACTGTGTCGCAGAGCTGAGACTGGCAGAAATATTTCTCCTTGGCAAAGCCCCCAGAGGGAGGCCCCAGGCTCCTGGTCACTTCCCTCTGGCCCAGGGCGAGGTGTGGTTCACTGGCTGGGGCAGGGAGCCTACTGCGGTAGAGATGGGAATTAGGCTAGCTGGTGTTAGGTGACTTTCCCTCCCATTATCAGCTCTGTTCCTTTTTTCAAGCCACATCCTCAGGGGACAGTAGCCTCTCAGCACTTCTCCCCAGCCTCTCTGTCTAGGAACTGGTCTTTTCCACGGAAGCCTGAGACCCCGGAGGAGACTCTGCCAGGCTATGCCCGCTGCACTGGTCCCGTCCCATCTCTATCCCTGTGCTGGGGCCTTGAAGACTCTCATCCCTTCTTCTTCCAAAGCGATACAATGCCATCTGGTAAACACAAGTGGCAAGGTGCCCGCATGCTCTGTGAGGGCCGGGCCAGCCTGCTCCCCACCTCCAGCAGAGCAGAGCCTCCTGGCTTTGCATTCTGGACACAATGCTTCCTTCCTCTGGGGTTCCAGATCAAGAGGAAAGGAGGTGAATCCCTGTGATGCTGGCACCTGGAAGGGGTTCGGGTAGGCTCCTGGAGTGCACTGGGAGCATCTCTTCCCAGCTCCACTGAGTGACGCCACGGTGACGCCTGGCCTGGGAGGAGTATTTACACCACAGGCATCGGCAAGCACCACAAGGCAGGGCTGCTTTTCTAGAGACGGTTGTTAACCCTTTGCCAGCAGCCCCGTCGCCCAGGCTGTGCGGGGTTCGCCCTGCACCTCATCCCAGGCTGCAGAGCCAAACTGCAAAGGCCAGGCTGAGGAAGGCGGCTTCCAGATGAAACCTCGGACAGACACCGTACACTTCCTGATCCGTCTCCAAGTGAGAAAACAAAACCAAAGACGGTAACCTTCAGCAGTGAGTTCCAAGTCAGCGTGCACACACCGCCTGGTCTGAGGTTCACAGCCCGCGAGGACGTTCACATCCTGTGGCAGGTGAGGAAGGAAGGGGGCGGGGCTGGCGCGGCACAGAGCTGGCCCGGGCAGGTCCTGGCCCAGGCTGCCTGCTCCCACGGGCCTCTTCCCAGCGGTGGCTGCAGACCTCCGAATAAAAATTAATTACTGTTTAGGAAGTTGTCTGTGAGCCACGATGGAAAAGAGCGCTCTGACGGTGCGGGGGGAGAGGGGCAAGCTCAGGCACACTCCCGCCGCCCTGACACGCTCTCGGGTCCGGAGATGCGAGCTGCTCAGGAAAAGGATTTCCTGCTGAAGCGTCTCTGGAGAAAGTTCTGGCTGGCCAGCGCCCCGCTCTCTGCCATACAGGGCGTGCTGGCAACCCCCCTTCCCTGGAACGTGGCCCCTCCCGTCACAGGAGTCCCGGGCATCTCAGGATGCCCGAAGACTGGTGGGGAAGCGCATGGTCACGGCTCTCCATGCCTCGGTGTCTCCCTGTCTCTCTGTGTCTCTGTCTAGAAGGCCAGGAGAGCAAGAAAGGCGGAGGGTGAAAAAAAGCCACAAAACCTATTATAGTCACTTCCTGGGCTACCGAAACAAAGCACACAACCCGGGTGGCTTTCAACCACAGAAATGTATTCGCTCGCAGCTCTGGAGGCCAAAAGTCCAAAATAAAGGTACCAGCAGAGCTCCCTGTGAAACCTGGGACAAGGATCCTCCCTCGTCTTTCCAGCTTCTGGGGGGTGCCGGCAACCCCGGGCATGCGGCCGAATCGCTCCAGTCTCTGCCTCTGTCCCCGGGTGGCCTTCGGAGTGTCTGTGTCTCTGTTCTTCTGAGGACACAGTCACACAGGACCGGGGGCCCACTCTTCTCCAGCATGGCCTCATCTTAGCCCATCCCGTCCCAGCAACCGGGGTTAGAACCCTGACGTACTTGGGGGGCACGACTCAGCTCCTCACCCCCACTATTGCTGAGTGTGTCCGTGACCATCCCCCGGCACTCTGTCCCTTTCCAGAGTGCAGAGTAGCTGTCACAGAGAGCTGCAGCACCGGGCTGCAGGGCAGGTAGGCCCGGGTGGCTGTGTCCATGAAGCTGAGGACCTGTGCCACCACGGACCGAGGGGGCCTGGACACTGGCAGCCCGGTGGCTGCAGCATGAGGCAGGCGGGGGCACGGGGGACTGTGCTAGAAACTGTCCATGCCGGCAACTGTTAACTGCTTTGAATGGCTGCCTTGGCACAGTGGGTGTGAGCCAGGCACGTCCAGTACAAGCCAGGTCCTCCTGCCTGACTGAGGAGTGTCTTGAGTATTTCACTGAAAGTGCCCTCCCAAAGTTCCTCCTGGGAGAAGGGGTCAAATGTGCCTGTCTGTTAAAATTACAAAGGAATCGATCAGAGAACACGCAATTAGGTCATCGTAGAAAGGAAGACGGGCACAGTAGGAAGACACCTGTACTGTGCTCCACCCCAGAAGAACCAAAGGGGTGGGAAACGGGTTCGGAGACGCAGTCGGCCTCTCCGGGTAAACCAGCCGAAGCTCACAGTCTGCAGAAGCACCCTGAGGCTGGACTTGAACTCGGGCGGTTGGATTCCAAGACCCTTGGTTTTCCAAGCTCCTTCAGACCCACCGCTCTCCACCGTCCTGTGTCCAGAAAAAACACCCCTCTGCCCCACCACCGTCCGCCTTGCCGGGTCGCCTGCCAGCGAAGCACAGAGAGCTGATCAGCTCAAGTCCACGAGTTTCACTCTGTGTCTGCTTTGGTGCCTGAGAGGAAAGGGAAGAGGCTGAGGGCTGAGCCCTCCCACACAGCTGCAGCCGATCCTACTGCAAGCCCAGCTTGAGAGCAGAGCGTCAGAGGTCCTCCGTGAGCTGCCACGGTATGACCTCAGGCCAGTTTCTCAGCCTCCAAGGCCATGACCTCCACCTGCTTCCCCCCAAGAACAGAGTGGGGACCAGATCAGCGGCCCCCTTCAGCAGCGGTGGCTGGGAATGCTGTTAAGTGCTGTCTTCTCCGAGAAAGAAGTTGGTGACTTACACCCTTCCTCCTAAGACAACTGTCGTCTACCAGATTTTTTAAATAAGTTTTTATTGATTTTTAGAGAGAGAGGAAGGGAGAGGGAGAGAATGAGAGAAAGATTGATGTGATGGAGTAAGACACTGATTGGCTGCCTCCTGCACACCCCCCACCGGGGACCAAGCCAGTAACCCGGGCGTGTGCCCTGACCGGGAATCGAACCGGCAACCTTTCTGAGCACTGGACGATGTCCAACCAACTGAGCCACACCGGCCACAGCTACCAGATTTTGAACGGCCTGGTCAGAGATATTGAAAAACAAACACAGAGCAAAGACGCTTCGCGCACGTCCGAGTTCAGCTTTGGCGACGACCATACGCTGGTGCCTTATCCTGCAAAAAGCCAAACCCACAGCTTTCCGGAGCGGGAGTGAGTTTTCCTGCTGTCGTAACGCCCTCGGGGCATTTTTCTAAGAACAGGTTTTCCCCATCTGAGGCCCTTGGGTTCGGGGCCTCTGGCAAACAAGTCGCTTCTGCTTTTGACAGGCAGCTTCCCCTTTTCTGGAACCTGTTGGATCCCCAACCCTCCCCCCCCCCACTGTCCCGGCCTCTGCCAATGACAGTTGCCCCGGCAGCCATGGTCCTGGGCTCTGAGACCTGCATCACGACGGCTCAGGGTGGGCGGGCCAGCGGTGCTTTCTGATACTGGCAGCTTGGTACAAACGGACACTTCTGTATTCCCCGTGCAGCAAACATGACAGGCTTTTGGTTTCATGCTCACTGTCAAGTCATTAGCCATTAACCCTTGACATCTGTGGGGCCCTGCAGGACACAGCCTGGAGGACCTGAGTGGGTGCCTCCGCAGCTCACGGCCACACGTCTTACTGGGTCGTTATCTTCTGTGAACTGAGTGCACCATCAAGCCCGGCACTTCTGAAACTCACTCACTCTTCGGAACTCTCTGCTCCTCCAGGGGCACAGGGACAAAGGGAAGAGGGACCTGTCTCCCCCCCGGGTGAGGGGCTCACCTGCACTCCGCTGGGCTGGAGGGCAGGAGGGGGCAGAGCCGGCCTGCACGGCAGCTCGGAGAAGCCTTTCAGTGAGCCCCACGGAGGGCAAGACCGAAACAAAGAGGTCAGGCCTGATCTGTCTCCCACATCTCCCCACTCTCCTGTGTCTACAATACCTGCCTCAAAGCAAACTGTCTGTAGATATTGCTTAACGATGAGTGGACGGATGCCTCGGAACACAGGAGTCCAGAAAAGGGAAGAGAAACACTTGGTTTCAGCAAAGGGGGGGGGGGCAAAATCACAGGGTTGGCAATTAAATAATTTGCATTTCTGAAACTTAGCTGTTTAAAAATGGTTCTTGGACGCATTTTTATATGATGATTTTGACAATTTTATATGGTGAATGGGGCAGAGATTAGGCTGAATTCTATAAGATTATCTTTTTTTCTTTAGCTTAAGAAAATGGGGAAATGCTGGGTATTTTCATAGGGTTTAACCTAATATTATCAACTGCTTTTTACTGCTGAGAAAACAGGACACAAAAGCATGAAGAGGACTGAAACCAAGGCCGCTCCCTCCCAATCCAGGCTTGTCCTACTAAACCACAGTGCTTCTTGCCCCCAAAACACGACAGACTGCAGGCCCTCCCGTGTCACAGATGCAGACGCTGGGACCTCCAGGCCGGCCAGTGACCTGCCTGAGGACACTAGGGGAATTAGCCATAAACCCAAAGCCAAATCCACTCGTTTCTGCCCCGGTTCACTTCTCATCCCATGACAACCCCCGTGGTGTCCCCATCCGGGAGGATAAGGAAGACTCTGCCTGGCCCCCAGCCACTGTCATTTACTTTTCTTTCTTTTTTAAATCCTCACCAGAGGATATTTTCCCATTGATTTTCACATAGAGTGGGAGGAAGGGAGGGAGAGAGAGAGAAACATCGATGTGAGAGAGACATACCGACTGGCTGCCTCCCGCTCAACTCTGACCAGGGCTGCGGGATCGAATCACAACCAAAGGACATGCCCTTAACCAAAATCAAACTCGCGACTCTGTGGTCCGCGGGCCGACGCTCTAACCCCTGAGCCAGACCGTCCAAGGCTGTCATTTACTTTTCTACAGACCACATTAGAAATGAACCTCCAAGGAGCTTGCTTGATTCAAGTTGCAAATTCTAGAAAATTGAGCCCGGTACATTCTTCATTTCCTAGTTTCCCTCTCTCTCTCTCTCTCTCACACACACACATGTGCATACATGAACACATGCATATGCACATATGTGACCTCCATTGCTCAAGAAACACATGCTCCCAGGGGGCTGGTTGTGAGGCCGAGGGTGGGTGGTGTGGTCATCACCCTCCACCAGGGGCCCCATGGGAGGCCTGGCCCAGAGCACAGCCCTCCCTGGCGTGCATGGACACCTGGAGACAGACTGGGACCCCTGGGAGGAAGACCAATGTGATAACTGTGCAGCCCCTAGCCCTGCAAGAGTCGGGCAAGAGGGATCCGGCCCCGGCCAGGGGATGAAGAACAACCGCCTGACGCCTCACGGGGCCTTAAAGCCCTTCTAGACGATGCCACAGGGCCAGGTGACCCTGTCTCAGCTCGTACAGCGAGCTGGGATTGGGCTCCGCTCTCCCGGCTCCCCTGCACTCAGCACATGAGGACTGCCAAAAATCAGGGCCCCTGTCCTCTGTGCCACCTCCTCTGATTCCCAAACCTGCCTCAAGGAAGAGATGAGAGCACAGGAGCCACAGAGCCAGGGGACACGCAGGGGCACAGACGCTCAGCAGCGACAGCTTCTCTGCACGGCTCACGATCCTGTTCCTCCCAGGCTCAGGCTATGCACCAGGACCCCAGCCACCCCCCCCCATCTGTACCCATCAGCCCACACCCCACTATCCACACCCCACCACACACACCCCCTACTGTGGGTAGTGCGATGGACACAGCAGGAAGATCAGGTGTGTGTGGGATGCACCATCAGGGAAGAGGGGGTGGTGGAAAGGAAGGAAGAGTGAGGGTAGAAATAAAAAGGACCGGGAACAGAGCCCAGCTCCACACCCCCACCCAACACAGAGACTGAGGGGATTTGTGTGTCTGCTTGCTTAAATAGAATGTGTCCCTGAGTCCTGATGATACTCATTTACACCCGGTCTTCATTACAAAAGAATGCTTCGTGCAGTAAGATAAAATACATTGCAGGGAGGAGAAGCAGCAGCCCCAGAAAAACCAAGCAGGGCGGGTCCGGAGTGTGGCCACGCCCAGAGCCGTGAATCCTGCACCCGTGCACACACATCTTGCACATGGGGCTTCTGAAACATTGTAGCCAACCAATGACATTTTAATAACTATACCTCGTTCGAGTTTGCTACATGCCAGGCGCTTTATGTGATGTCTTTTACTTCTCATACCAGCCCTCAGGGAGGTATTCTCATTGCTAGTTTACAAATGAAGCAACTTCGGTTCAGCGATGCCAAGAAGCTCACCTGGTTAGAGACGCAGCAGGCGGGAAACCCAGATCCCCAAAGCCCCAGCTCACTGTCATGATCTTTACAAGGATGGGTCCTTGGGGACACACATCGGTGACAGGCCACACCCATCCTGCGATGGTCACACCACCTCTTCCAGATTTGAAGGGAACAAGCATGGAATTTGGAGACAACCACGCCTGCTTCAAATGCTGGCCTTCCCCTCACCAGTTGTGCACCCTGGGCAAGCCACTCAGTCTACCTGAGCCTCGGTTTCCCCCACTGTAAGCATGGGGCCAATAATATGAACCACACGGAGTAGGTCAAGAGTTATGACAAAGTATGTGAAAGAGACTGTCACGGTGCGAGTGCCCAATACAGTCCCCGACACAGTCCCCGACACAGCGCCCGACAGTCCCCAACACAGCGCCCGACAGTGCCCGACACAGCGCCCGACAGTCCCCAGCACAGCGCCTGACACAGCGCCCGACAGTGCCCGGCACAGCGCCCAACACAGCGCCCGACAGTCCCCGACACAGTCCCCGACACAGCGCCCGAGAGTCCCCGACACAGCGCCCGACACAGCGCCCGACAGTGCCCGATAAAGGAACATTTCACGGCTTCGTTGAAAGGTGACCTCATAGTCTGAGAAGCGGGCAGATCAGCCGTGAGCACCAGGGACAGTGTCCCCACGGGAACTCGCCTCGCCAGTGCCTCTGGCCTGTGTGGCAACAGAACTGGGTCAGAAGGCAGGTTTTTCAAGCTCGGTGAAATCTAGCTTTCATGAAACAAAGCTTGGGAAGAGACACAGGGCAGGGAGACCAAGGAAAACAGGAGAGTGGGTGGCGGGAGACGATTCCGGTTTGCAAGCACGCGTCTCAGGTGTCCGTCTGTTTAGATCAGTGTTCCCTTCGGGAATCTGGAGACAACCCAGTGCAATTTTTGGAAAGCAACATTAGGGGGAAAAAAAACCCTAAGGCCTGTCAATTCTCAATTCGCCGAGGACTGACCGTTGCTGTTAAAGTCAGGGTCCTGGTGACATTCAAGACCTTCCTTCTCTTGCCATATGGCTCCCCACTGCAGACCACTGAGGCACACAGAGCTGGGCGCTGGGGGTCCACCTCGCACCAGGCAGCTGTGCCCGAGGGGCCCACCAGCAGCTGGAGGTCCAAACAATGACTTCATACTTGAGCACCTATAGTCAGCTCAGAACAGTGGTTGGAGGTAGACACCCTCGTCCCTTCCACGCCTGTCCTTCAGGCTGGAGGGCACAGTGGCTTGGTGCGGGGGTCAGTAGCCAGGTAGCTGGGGCTTGCAGCCTGCAAAGATTCCCCCCCAATGCATGGGGGCAGTAACGTCCTTGGCTTCCATGGCTCAAGGAAGCGGATGTACATACTTGCTCAGGGCGTGCAGGCCGAGTGAATATTAGCTTTTTGTTTTGTTTTTAATCAGCCACCATTCCTGTCTCTCCCTTCAAGGCTGACCTTGAGAATCACATGAACCAAATGTCACCTAGATGAAGCCATGCAGGGCAGACGATACCACTTCCTCCCCAGCTGTGACCTTCGTTCCCTGCCACCAGGAAGACATGGGATGGGGGAGACTGGTGCTCGGCTGCCCACCCCTTGCGAGGATACAGCCCAGGCTGAAGGAAGTCACCTTGTCCAAGGTCGGGGGCAGGCCCCATCTGATGAATGACTGACCAACCCAGCAGAAGTCCGGAGTGAGCCCCCATCATAACCCAGCCTCTCCCTCCACCTGATCCTACCCCCTCCCCTCCCCCAGGAGTCATCCACAGTGACCTGTGTGCGCCTATAAACCTCCCACACCTGTCCCTATCTCTGAGTCTACCTGTCCAACAGCCCAGCCTGTGACCCTCAGCAAGAAGGCAGATGGAGCTACCTGCTTCTTGTCACTTTAAGAAACACAGAGACTATTTTACATCTGTCTGTGTGTGCCCGGAGCCTCCTGCCATTTCCGTATTTCAATGACATTTTCTCAGGAAATGGGGGGAGGGGGTTTGGTGGACATTTAAATCCAGGCATCTCCCCAACTTTGAAATTCTAAATGACCCCTCCCCTCCCTTCTCCCCTCTCCCCCCTCCCCAACACTCGCAAGGAAGGAGCAGGGAAGACTTTGGTGCATGGGAAATCCTGCCTCCTCGGAGGTCCTGACCCCCTGCCGCCATCGCTGTTGGAAGACAAGGCGCCCTTGGAACTCAGGCCACTGCTGGGTGTCCTGTGACCTGAGAGCTCTGTAAAGGTGCAATGGTTGGGTTTGATCTTCAGAACCGAAGGAGCCGTGTGGAAGCTGCGAGAGCGTGAGGGAGGGCCCGCCGTGTGGGTGCACTGGGCGCTTTGAGGAGGGGCTGATGCAGCAAGGAGGCTGGATGCCGGAGGGAGGCCCAGCCTCCCCACCTCGAGGGTCCCCCTTCCTGCAAGACTGCGGCACACGCAGGTCCGGTCGTCCCAGCCAACATCAGCTGAGGGGAATATTCAAATCTCTTGGAGCACAGGAAGCTTGGAGAACCAGGGTCCTCTGAGGGGCTGGACACCACCGTGGCTCTCACAACTGTCCCTGAATAGACTCAGAAGTGCGGGCCCCTGAGGCGTCCTGGAGGGAGAGGTCACCAGGTCTGCGGGCAGTGTCACTGCCCAGGGGAAAGTACTTCCTGGGTGCCAGCAGCTCTGGCACCGACCGACGCTCACCTGGGAGCCAGTGACCAAAGGCCGTCCTGAGCGGCACATGGTGGGGGACATAGATGCCACAGCCAAGACCAAGGCCGCAACCATTCCTGCCAGAACAGGCAGGAAACGGATGGCTACTCCTATGAAACGTGTGATTCTCTCAGGAAAAGACAACGGTGCCAGTAATTAACCGTGGTCTCCGCCCGAAGGCAGTGCTCAGCCCTTCTCTGGATTTTCACCAACCGCCCAGGAGTCAGCTGGGAGGGCTTCCAGGGGGAGGCCCGTGGAGGCAGGTGCACTGTTCCACTTCCAGGTAAAGCCTTCTGGGTTCGATTTCCGCACCCACCACCTCAACTCTCAGCAGCCCACCCAAAACTTGGCCTTTAAGTCTTTGGGTGGTCTTCTCCACGGCCCCTTGATAGGGGAGAGGAAGCCAGCATTCCCAGGGTACCACTTGCCTTTTATCCACGTATCTCATTTCACTCCCCCGCGTCCTGCGCGCTGGGATTCCGATGCACATTTACAGGTGAGGCGTCTGGGGCTCGGAAAGCATCAGTGAACTGCCCCAGAGGACGCAGGAGTGGACAGAAGGGCAGCCCTGGTCCCTGACCCCCAGACTCACGCCCCTGCCACACCACTCTCCTACAGAGCTGATGACAACCATCAGAGGACCCTGTTCTCAAGAATCGGGTGCAGCCCTGGCTGGGTGACGCCGGTGGGTGGCACGTCGTCCTGTACGCCAGAAGGCTGCCGGTTCGATGCCCAGTCAGGGCACATACCTAGGTTGCAGGTTCGCTCCATGGTCAGGATGCATGTGGGAGGCAACCGATCAATGTTTCTCATATCGATGTTTCTCTCTCTCTCTCTTTCAAATCAATAAAAACATATCCTCGGTGAGGATTTAAAAAAAAAAAGAATCTGATACAACAGCGAGGCCACGCCTGTCCCCATGGGCAGTGCCCCTCCTCTTATGGTTTGAAGGTGATGAGGCTGAGGGGCTGCTGCCTGACCTGGGGCCAATCACCCCCTGTGCTCGGGACCTCTGCCCGTCTGGGTACCACGTGGTTTTCAATCACAGATTATCATGTCATCTAAAACACCTTCAGCATGCCCAGCCAGTGTGGCTCAGTGGTTGAGCGTCACCCCATGCGCCAGGAGGTCGCCAGTTCCATCCCGGTCAGCGCACCTGCCCAAGTTGTGGGCCCGATCCCCAGTGGGGGGCACGCAGGAGGCAGCCAATCGATGTTCTCTCTCATCGATGTTTCTATCTCTCTCTCCCTCTCCCTTCCTCTCTCTCTAAAATTCAAAAAAGGAAGAAAATTATTTTAAATGCCTCCTGCCATCTTTATGAGGCTCTTAGCAGTCAATGAGTCTGAGCAAAAAGTCCAAATGACTTTCCCAGGGAGGAGAAAAAAAAAACAACTAACGCAACAACGTTCCTACAAAGTGCCGTTCGACTGAGCCCAGGGTCTGTCTGAACGTTTCCTCTCTGCCATCGTTGGCTCCCGTAAGATTTGTCAATAACCGATCCGCTCGGACTTTTCGGGATTAGCTCGCAGAGTCAACTGAGCACGTGGACCCTCAAAGCCCCCACGTGTTTCCTTCCCACGATGCTGCTTGGCATCTGCTCCGCTCACCGCCCGCATGAGCGTCAGCGTCAGGGCTGGCCACTTGGGAGGAGAGTTCCTTGAGGCTGGGACATGAGAAGGCGAAGGTGCACACCATCCTCCAAGGGGTGTTCAGTCTAATTAAGGAGACAGCTCTGAAGGGCCATCCCAGTTCCAGACGTTCCGTGGGGTCAGCCCTTTGCTGTGACTGCACACTCCAACCTCTCCCTCTGCCCCAGCTGGCTTCCCTTCCTTCCCCCGCCACCCCAGGGCCAAGAGTCATTGGCTAAGAATAATTTTTAGGTGAAGGTAGCAAAGGTCACTGGATCACTATTAAACAAGGAAAAGAACCAAAGATGTCCACTTGACTTCAGTCCCATTTCGTTCCTAGCCCCAGGTCAGCGTGCCAAGCCCGCAGAACCCTGCTCAGAGTCCGACATTGCCACATCCAGGCGAGAGGGAGATGGATGGGGACAGCAGGCGTGCAGACCCGGAGCCTGGGTCTGCGTGGAAAGACCTGACACTCCCTCATTGCTTACCCACGGCCCTGGCTTTGGAGCTGGTGGAAAACAGAACTGCTTTGAAATGGTTTTCTGACCTGACCCAAGGAGCAGGTATTCCTAGCAGAGAGCCAGGGTGGGCCAGGCAGATGGGGCTGTGGCTCCCCCGAAGCCTCCCCTCACCTGTGGCCACAGATGCCCACAAGGAGGAACCCTGAGATGTCCTCCCTGCTTTGCCATGGGCCCATCATGGGCCCCTGGGCAGGTCACTGGACCTCTCGAGGCTGCGCCCCCATTATGAAGTGGCCCTGGGCGCGGCCTCCACGCACTCTCGGGGACACTCCTGCACCTGATGGGAAGCCACCTGGCCGAATGCCTCCCTTGGACCGATTTGGTCCCGCGGCCCAGCATTTTCCTGTCTTTGAGCCAAGAATATTCTATTACCTGTGCCCCAAGGTCATTTTGGAAATCTCAAAATACACTTTTACAAGCAGAGAAGAATAACCTCTGTTCTCCTGACCCTGGCCTCTCCCCAGGGGCGAACAGCTCCTTGGACACATCATCCGGATGAGACCGGAGGAGGTCATGGCCCCATCGAGTGCCCAGCTTGGGAGGAGCCGGGCCCCACTGCTCGTCCGCATCCTTCCCCCCTCGCCCTCACCCACAGACCCTCGAAGCCCACCTGTCCCTGGGAAAGCCCGTTTCTCCACAGCAGCGGTTCTCAACCTGTGGGTCGCAACCCCTTTGGGGGTCGAACGACCCTTTCACAGGGGTCGCCTAAGACATAACAGTAGCAAAATGACAGTTATGAAGTAGCAACGAAAATAATTTTATGGTTGGGGGTCACCACAACATGAGGAACTGTATTAAAGGGTCGCGGCACGAGGAAGGTGGAGAAATTGCTCTACAGTCAGGTGCTTGACTAATGGAGACCTCAGAGTGCAATCCTCCTAGCGATAAAAGTATGGAAGTTATTACAAATAGTATACACTGCTACATATTAATCAGGCAATAATGTATTAGTTATAGAACGAATTAATTATTAAGTAACATTAGCTATACACTAACCTGTTTGTGATCTTAGTATAGTATCATATTATGATTGAGTAACGTGTTATAGATATTAATTATATGTTAGTAGTATATATTAATATAATTACAAAGTCCCATGTATACTTGAGGAAGAACAGATGTTTGTTGTTTTAAGTCACTACGTTTGGGATGTCTCAAAAGCACACCGACCCGCGTCCTGTGCCCAAGGTCCCTCAGCAGACTCAAAGCCTCGTGAGGGCCGGGGCCCCGCTGGTCTCTCTCACAGTCACACCCTCTTGGTCTCGCGTGGTGCCTGGCACACAGCAGGCTTTTGGTAGCCGTCTGCTAACTTGGTAAGAAACAGCTCTGTCGTTCTGGACGGGAAGAGCCGGCACAAAATTTCCCGATTATCCTAATATTCAGTTATTTAAAAAAAAAAAAATTAGAGAGAACTAGAGACTAAGACCCATGGCATTATAGAAGGCGGCTTGTTTATGTTTGAGACGAGAAGATTAAGGAATAGCCTTTCATCTAAAAAGGAACCAACTAAAGAGTCCGGAGACCTGGTCAACCCCAAGGGCAAACCACAGGACCTGACCTGGTTAACCCCAAGGGCAAACCACTGGACCTGACCTGGTCAACCCCAAGGGCAAACCACAGGACCTGACCTGGTCAACCCCAAGGGCAAACCACTAGACCTGACCTGGTCAACCCCAAGGGCAAACCACTAGACCTGACCTGGTCAACCCCAAGGGCAAACCACTGGGCCTGGTCAACCCCAAGGGCAAACCACTGGACCTGGCCAACCCCAAGGGCAAACCACTGGACCTGACCTGGTCAACCCCAAGGGCAAATCACTGGGCTTGGTCAACCCCAAGGGCAAACCACTGGGCCTGGTCAACCCCCAGGGCAAACCACAGGACCTGACCTGGTCAACCCCAAGGGCAAACCACAGGACCTGGTCAACCCCAAGGGCAAACCACTGGACCTGACCTGGTCAACCCCAAGGGCAAACCACTGGACCTGACCAACCCCAAGGGCAAACCACTGGACCTGACCAACCCCAAGGGCAAACCACTGGACCTGGCCAACCCCAAGGGCAAACCACTGGACCTGACCTGGTCAACCCCAAGGGCAAACCACTGGACCTGACCAACCCCAAGGGCAAACCACTGGACCTGACCAACCCCAAGGGCAAACCACTGGACCTGGCCAACCCCAAGGGCAAACCACTGGACCTGACCTGGTCAACCCCAAGGGCAAACCACTGGACCTGACCAACTCCAAGGGCAAACCACTGGACCTGGCCAACCCCAAGGGCAAACCACTGGACCTGGCCAACCCCAAGGGCAAACCACTGGACCTGGCCAACCCCAAGGGCAAACCACTGGACCTGGCCAACCCCGAAGGGCAAACAGCTTGCCAGACCAGGCAGTGTGTCCTCCGTGTGCCCATCACGCTGAGCGGGAACTGCATACCCAGCCGTCCTGCCTCCCATCCTCAGGCTGCCTTGGACCCAGTCACAGGGTATCAAAAGCCTGGGGCTGGGCCCAGCAGAGCCATCAAAAACCCAGTTAAGGGTTTCAGAACCCGACAGAGAGTTTCATTGGGCTGGAATAGCTATGAGCCGTGAACGACCTACTCTTTCTCTGCGGTAAGGGTAATAACATCAGTAACACTAGCAATAACATCTCACAGGGTTATTTTCGAGAGACAGAGAGACAGCTTATATACAAGTAGATGCCTGGCACATAGCCAGTGCTCCATCAATATGAGCTCATTCTGATGACAATCATGCCGTCCCAGGTGATGACTGATCATCAATGATATCGATCAGTCACAGCCACCATAAACAAAGGGCCCCCTGAGCAGCGTCTGCGTTTCGAGGAGGAAGAAAAGCCCTCTGGGTGCTTATTGGACAATACGCTCTGGGCAAGAATGGGCCCTGGGTGATGACAAGCCCACGACCCAAGGGGATGTTTGCACGGCCATGTTGGAACTAGGTGGGAGGTCTCCACGTTAACCCAGCCAATGAATGGCTTCCTGGAAGAGGCCTGCCAGTCTTCTGGGTGCTGAGCAGGGCACTCAGCTGGGCTGCTGGCTCCCTCTCCCCGTCTCTCCACCCTTGGCCCCAGGACTGAGTCTGGGAGGGTGGTTATGCACAAGGGACGAGCAGAGCAGGCCTGGGTCCCGGAGCTGCTACCACAGCCTCGTCACGCGCTGTTTCCTCGCAGTCCCCGCCCCAGCCCCACCACGCGAGGATTTCCAGCAGGAAGGAGCGGCGTGTGCGTGTGCGTGTGTGTGCGTGTGTGCGTGTTGGGGTGGGGTGCAGGGAGAGGATACAAAGAAAGACCTGAATCTTGGGCGAACGTGCAGACGTGACCTGAGGGCATGCCGGCTTCGTGGACCTTGGCCCACCTTCCAGGGCAGAACAAAGCTGTGCTTTGAAGACAGGGACCCTGCTGTATCAGGTCCCTGGGCCACCATAACACAGCACCACAAACAGTGTGGCTTCAAACAACCGAAACGTGTCCTCTCACAGTCCTGGAAACCAGAGGCCCCAAATCAAGGTGCCAGCAGGGCCGCTGACACCTCCAGGGGAGGCTCCTCCAGCTTCCGGTGGCCCCAGGTGTCCGTGGCGTGTGGCAGCGCCTCTGCCTCCATCTCCACGCGACCTTCCCTCCGTGTCCCTGTGTCCACATTCCCCTCTCCTTAGAAGAGCGCCCGTTCCGTTGGATTAGGGGCCCAGCCTGACCTCATTTCAACTTGACTAATTGCCCCCGCAAAGACCCTGTTTCCAAATCAGCCCACATTCACGGGTACCAGCGGTTAGACTTTCACGTCCCCTTTTGGGACACAGCTCAAGCCACCGTCGCGTTCACCTCTGTATCCTCAGCACCTAGTGCAGGGCCTGGGAAACAGACGTGAGTGAGCTGATTGGTTTTCGGTCCCAGCTCTAACCCCGCCTGACCGTGAGCGCGGGCCTCAGCAACCCAGCTCTCCACTTCTTTACAAAGTCCGAAGTCGGTGCCTTGCTTTCTAAAATCCTCCCCGGGCCCCACTGCATCCTTTCTCCCGCCCCCGCCCCTCCCGGCACAAAGGGAGGTCGCTCCGGGGCTGCCCTGAACCGGGCTCTGCACCAAGGGCCCGTGCCCGCTGCGCTCCCGCCAGCGGCTGGCAAAGCTGTAGGGCTTCCCACAGTGCACCCCTGCCTCTGCCTCGTGGATGAAAGGCTGGGCTCCTGGGGTTCCCAAGAGCAAATTGGCCTTTGTTAAACACTCATCAGCAACTCCGTGCCAGGTCAGAGCATATCAAAACACAGAGGCCCTGGCAGAAGCCCGGATGGTATCTGATTGGTCTGTGACAGGCCGTGAGTTGGCAGAGAAGGGCTTCCTGTCAACAGGAAGGAAAGGATGGAGATCACATTATTTTCAAAGTACGCAGAGGAAGAAAGAGATGAGTGAGATTTCGATTAACCATTCCGACGCAGGGCGGTCGCAGGGGAGACACCTTCTTCCACCGGAGGGACGCACGGCCGGTTAACAGCCAACATTTACAGCAAGATCACGGCCAATTAACCAAGGAAATTAAAGGCTGTTTCAACTCGGCCGCTCACCTCATTGGCCTTTGTTTGTTCCACCTTTTAAAAGACGCTGACAACATTTCGACATCTGGTTCAGTTTCACGGGGTTATCCAGATGGGCTGGTCCGCCACCTTGCAAGAAGTGGGAGACGCCGGCGTTTCATGAGTGCTCACACTCGGGGCTGCAGTCACAGGGCGGGTGGGTGGAGGCGAATGGGAGAAAGGGGGCCGGATCCTAACCCAGCCCGTGTGAGTGCCTGCAGCCAGCTCCGTGACTGGAGCCGTCCCCATAAAAGTGACATGGTGCCCAGGAACAGACTGTCCCTGGCAGCTGAATACATCGAAACAGGAAAAGTACAAGAAAATAAACAGTCAGGAAACAGCACCGTGTAAGAGCACGTTGATGATGGTTTCAGAGGATGCAAACAGATTTAGAAGTTACGTGAATGAGGTCAGGTGAGAAGTTACCTGGGCAGGTGAGACAGTGTTGACAAGGGAAAAAATGCTTCTCGGTTCTTTCTTTTTTCTTTTTTCAATTTTTTTCCCTTTATTGATTTTAGAGAGAGAGGAAGAAAGGAGAGATAGAAACATCGATGAGCAAGAACATCGATTGGCTGCCTCCTGCATGCCCCCCACTGGGGATTGGGCCCACAACCTGGGCATGTGCCCTGACTGGGAATCGAACCGGTGACCTCTTGGTACATAGGTCAACACTCGGCCACGGAGCCACACCAGCTGGACCTCAGTTCTTTCTTTAGTCAACCTCGTGTTTAGCACAAAGTGCAACCCTGAGTGGAGACCAGCAGCAGCCTACAGTGTCCTGGGTTCTACTGGACGAGGGCGGTTCAGAGAAAACGGGCTGAGAGAGACCTGCCCAGCACTAGGAACCTGACAAGTTTGTGATGTGTGGAAAGACACAAGACTGAACCCACAAACCGCATTGGGCCGCTGCTTCTGTCTCTGGTCCCTCACACTAGAGATGTCCTTCGGTGAAAGAATGATCCAGGATGCTGCACTCATCGTGAGACCACGACGCAGTACTCAGAGCTGACCCACTGAGGTCCATGCTCACTCTGCAGGGTAGAATCTTCCTATGTCCGTTCCCCACCTGCCCAGTCCCTCCACAGGCTCAGCGCCGGACTGTGCTTAACTAGCCTTCGACCAACACGCAATGGGAACCCACTCTCCGGCGGAGGGGCATCCAGGCCTCGTTTCTACACCCTGGAGCCACAGGACAGCTCTGGGGGCTCCATTACTGGGCAGCTTGACTCCTGAAGGTCCCAATATCATACGCTGGGCCCTGTAAGGGCCTATGCTCAGGGGACCCAAGATGCACTAAGCCACTGACATGCTGAGTCAAGAAATATTCCAGTGTGGCCTAACAGGCTGGCCTACACTGGGCTACCTGGCCAGGGCAGATCTGGGAGTCTGCCTTTATGGAGCAGGCACTAGGTGCAGACATTGCTTCTCATGGATAGCTAATAAAGTACAGGTGACAGACAGGTAGATGGATGGATGGATGGATGGATGGATGGACAGGAAGGAAGGAAGGAAGGAAGGAAGGAAGGAAGGAAGGAAGGAAGGAAGGAAGGAAGGAAGGAAGGAAAGGAGGGAGGGAGGGAGGGAAAACTCATGGAGGCAGAAGAAAAGGATCAGCAGCAACACAGTGGAAGTTGGAAACCAATTGTTTTCAAACCCCTGCAGGCTTAAGAATCACCTGGAGAACGCGTCAGAAACACAGAACTGTGGGTTCCACTCCTCAGAGATTCCGGTTCAGGAGGTCTGGGCTGAGACCCTGGATTTTATATTTTTTATTTTTTTAAATCCTCACCTGAGGATATTTTTCTATTTATCTTCAGATAGAGTGGGAGAGAGAGAGAAACATCGATGTGAGAGGGACACGTCGAGTGGCTGCCTCCCACACGAGCCGACCAGGGCTGAGGATGACCCGCAACTGAGGTACGTGCTCTTGACCGGAATCGAACCCGCAACTCATTGGTCCGTGGACCGATGCTCTAACTGCTGAGCTAAACCAGCCAGGGCTGGATTTTATATTTAATTTTTTTTTCTTTATTGATTTTTAGAGAGGGAGAGAGATAGAAACATCGATGAGACAGAACATTGATTGGCCGCCTCCTGCATGCCCCCCGCTGGAGGTTGGACCCACAACCTGGGCGTGTGCCCTGACCGGGAATCGAACCAGCGACCTCTTGGTGCATGGGTCGACGCTCAACCACTGAGCCACACCAGCTGGGCTGGATTTTATATTTTAAACACAGTTCTACTTAAGCTGGTCCGGGAACCGCAGTTTGAAAAACACTGCCCTGAACCCTAACCCAGCAAATCTCACTCAAGGTGGTACGAACCAACCAAGGGCAAGGCCAAGGTCAAAACTGACACACTCCCTGGGCCGCATGGTGCCCATTTCCCTTCCCAGAGGCTTCGGTCCAGTCTGCGTGGCGTGATGGGCACTCGGTCCTCCCGCCCTGGGAACTGAAGGGCCGCTCCCATTCCCGCCCACTCTGGCCATGCTCCCTACTATGGCGAATGCCCGAGCCAGCGGATGTGGTTAGAGAGGCCACCAGCCGCAGGCCCAGCACCCGCGGAAGTTGCAAGGCTTCCCTCTGGACACACCCTAGGCAAAGGCATCACTTGGGACAGGCCCGCCCCCGCTGAGCTGTGAATCCACAACCTTCCATGACCAGCCAGCTGTCCTCACTCTATTTTTAGTTTGTCTCCAGGGACCGTGAAGGATTTCTTCAGCACCCCTCCCAAGAGGCTCCGGGGCGTGTGCGGTGGTCCTTAACTGTCAGCAGAAAGTGCTGGTCGCTGCCTCAGTGTCCCCACGGGCTCCGCTGTGGCGCCTTCTCTCCCCCTTGTCCCCCGCTCTGTCACTGGCTTGCAAACAATCCCAAACACCCACAGCATGCAGGCCAACAGTCATCAACCGAAATATGTGTGAGATCGACAGATTTCAGCGGTACCGGGGAAGCCGCTTTTTCTCGGACGAAAAGGGAGAAAAGAACGGGCCTGTTCCCAGCAATAGCTTCTCCGGCAGAATCCTGGCAGAGCGCCACGTACAGCCAGGCTCCTAATGAGTTATTTTCTAAAGCCATTCCCTCCGCCTCATTATCCTTCCTACTTTACATTAGCAGTGGAGGCTGAGAGAGGAGAGCGGAGGCCAGGTGCCAAGTCAGCACGCCAGGGCTCTCAACGCTGCACCCACCTCGCCAGTGTTAAAGGCCCAGCGCGACCCCAAAGAAACCCGCACTCAGTCTTTCCCCCTCCCCTCTCACACTGTCTCTTTCCCCTGACAAGATCCCAGAGGATCTTCCCAGAAACGTGATCCGAACCGCCTAAGAAAGAGGCTAAAATCGAGCAGAGGCTACACCTCCTCCATTAGGCCAAGGGCCGTTCTCCCATCAATCGAGTTCGATTTATGAATTACTTCACTTAGCAACTGTAGGTCTCCATTACCCACTATAACCCGCAGGCCCAAGGGTACCTCCTGAAACTCGGAGCTGCTCCGTTCTGGTGTTTCAGGCAGGCAGGCAGGCGCTACCGCTGGGGGCGGGGTGAGATGGTTAAAGACCGTCAGAGCCTGGCCCGGATGCTGTGGCTCAGTGGTTGAGCGTCAACCCACGCACCAAGAGGTTGCAGGTTCGATTCCTGGTCAGGGCACGTGCCCAGGTTATGGGCCAAATCCCCAGTGGGGGGCATGCAGGAGGCGGCCAATCGATATTCTCTCTCATCGATGTTTCTATCTCTCTCTCCCTCTCCCTTCCTCTCTATCTAAAAAAAATCAATAAAGAAAGCCCTGGCCGGCCCTGGCCGGTTTGGCTCAGGGGTTGGAGCGTTGGCCTGTGGACCAGAGAGTCCCGGGTTCGGTTCCTGCTAGGGGCACGTACCAAAAAAAAAAAGAAAGCCCTGGCCGGTTTGGCTCAGCGGTTGGAGCGTCGGCCTGCGGTCCACAGAGACCTGGGTTCTGTTTCCGCTAAGGGCACGTACCTCGTTTGCAGTTTGTCCCCGGCCCTGGTTGGGTCGTGCGGGAGGCAGCCACTCGATGTGTCTCTCTCACATCGATGTTTCTCTCTCTCTGTCGCCCTCCCACTCTATCTGAACAAAAAATGGAAAAATGTCCTCGAGTGAGGATAAAAAAAAAATTCAATAAAGAAAGAAAGAAAGAAAGAAAAAAAAAAAAAGACAGTCAGAGCCTAGGTTGGAGGTTTGCAGTGATGTCTCCCAACCCCCCAGGTCACGGTTCTGTTTATGCATGGGAAACGAGGGTGCACACTGAGGCCAGTCGTGTTCAAAAGCGATTCGATCCAATTCAGCGAAGAGACAAGCTGCTTGGACACTGGAGGCCCCAGGAGGCCTCGTCACTGTGAGTGCCACTGGACACGACCGAATGGCCCCACCCACAGGACTGCCAAAGCCACGCTGTCCTTCAGGAGCCACTCCTCAGAACCCCAAACATCCCTGGCAATGGCATTCGCTGGGCCCCAGTGGTCACCGTGCTGGGGAATAAGGAAGCGGATGCAATTCCCATTCGATTTCCTGCTCTCAGCTCAAGTCCACTGTAGCTGTGACTGAACTCATCATTTCCCCAAGGACCGGCTCCTTATACCAGATACCTCAAATCCCAAGGTCATACCCAAAGTAAACCCAATTCCCATCTCCCCTGCCATTCACCAGACAGCGCGGCCCACCCAGTCTTTCTTCTAACACCTCATACCTGCCCTTTGTCTGTTCCCTCTCGTCATTACCATAGCTCAGCCCCTCTGAGCCTGATCTCTGACTGTTACCATTTGTCTGTCTCCCTGACACCAGCCCCTCTTTCCACGACTCTGCTTTGCACGCTGCTACCAGGCTAAGTCTCCTAAAGCGTGGTGTTCATCACCCTCAATTGCTTCTTAGTTAAGATTCCCTCCAAAATAGACAGCAAGATGACTTAGGTTCATTCATGTATCCCAGGGGGTGGGGGGAGTGAGCAGTGAAGCCAGAGGAACCAGCAAGGGGGCCCACCCTGCGGGGACCCTCCCCCTGAGGCAGCCCAATAACACCTGAAGAACTGTCCACCTGTGTCCCTGCTCGGCTGAGGGTGGCCCCTTAGAGCATAGTCCCAACCCCAGCACAACCAGCGCAGTTTGTACCACCGGAGGATCCCTTCCGGACCAGGACTCAGAAAGACTCAGGGAGAGGCTGAGGAGCGGCTTGGAGCTGTCCAGCAAGGCTGCTGTGAACTCTGTGTGGGCCACGGGTAGGCAGGGCACCCGCAGCGAGTCCGCAGCTTCTCCACACCTGCGGGAGGAGGTACTCACTCCCTGGGCCTGCCTTCCAGGTAGGGCTGCGGAACGCCCAGGTACATTGGGGTGTCAGTTAACAACACACAGTTTTTTGGGGTTTTTTTAGTATAAGTTTATCCCAAATGGTGCACAGAACATACATACACTAAACACTTGTCTGTTGTTTATCTAAAATTCTAATTTAACTGGGCACTTAATTTTATTTGTTAAATCTGACAACCCCACTTCAAGGCCCTCCTTGATCTGGCCTCACCTCCCACTGATCACTCTGAATCTGAAACCCTCTCGTCCACGAGAAGGGGCTCTGCACTGTACCTGGAAGCAGTCAGCCAACCTCTGAGTCCATGGGGGTGCTCAGGCTGGTTCCCTGTCAGGAATAGCCCTTGGCTTCTCACACGTGTCTCGTCCTGTCCACCATCTCTGGCTGTAATGTCTCTCAGTCACCTCCCTATTCCCTCCCCTCTGAAAGCAGGTACTGCCTGCACCTGTCATCTTATGCCCTTGGGTCACCTGCTAGCATCTGTCTTATCTTCCCTGTTAGGTTGTAACTCTCACCTAGCCCAGCATAATGATAAGACCCCCTGGTGCCACCAGCAAATGCAACCCCTGGATCTGTCTCACCATCAACCAGAGCACTGGACACATGTTATGGAATAACTGAGTGAACAGCACTTTAAGTCAGGGCTGGCTCATGTCAAGAACGTTATCTACAGAAGCCAAAGTCATTGCCCGGAGCAGGAAGGGTGGTCAGAATATCCTAACTATATGGTAGCTTTTCCACATTCACATCCTGGCCTCTCGGTCCTTTTCCAGGCCTGGGTTCTGTCCTGCACCACCACCAGCACCGCCCTGCCAGCACCCCCCCACCTGCCATACTCCACGCCGAACTTGGGACTGGCCTCGCCATCAGCCCAACACCACACGGCCTGTACACTGGACAGCGTCAGTCCGGTCCTCTCCTTTCCTCTCCTGTCCTCTTCCCTCTCTTTCTCTTCCTCAAATCAAGTGTTATGGTGCAGGTTATAATAGCCATACATTTATACAACACGTGAAATTTAGAAGGGCTTTCCCATGAGTTATTTTATCGGAACATCCCTGTGAAGTAGGCAAAGAACGATTATCTCTGTTTGACAGTGAGTAAACTTACATGACTTACATGATCACTGCTCTGGAGAGGTTTGTAGTACTAATGTCTTAACTTTTCATTTACAAATGTGGTTAAAACGTCTCACATTAGCCATGTAAACAGGAATGTCTCATTTTCAGATAGAACGCTCATTCAAAGGAATGCATATTTCTGCACATTTGGGTCACCACACTGGTGGCCACACAGCAGCCAGGGGTTCAGTCACCTGCTTGGGGAGCTTCCCCCTGCCAGGAAGGACTGGCCACCACACCTCAACTTCAAGCTGCTCCCCAAGTCCCCATCAGATGTCTGGGGTCAGTGCCCCTGTACTCCACCCTCCCTCATCCAAGCGTTAGGCACACATGGACAGGAAAGGATGAGCTGTGTTCAACAGACACAGGAGGAGAGTGCCTAATGCAGTTTGCAGAGGAAAGTAGGTGGCCGGCGGCCCCACCCCCGCCCCGCCCCGCCCTGTCGCTGTCAGGAACGCCTGTGGTTAATGAGGTGTAGGAGGCAGCTCACTGCGCACTCTCACCCTGAGCCCGCGACCAGTCACTGCAGAGAGAAAGAAATCACATTCTCCCTGAACCCCTATGGAGTGTGTGTGTGTGTGTGTGTGTGTGTGTGTGTGTGTACGTGTACAAACATTTACTTGGGTGGTGGAGGCACGGACTGTGACCCAGTTGGGGTTTTCCTTAGGGTGAAGTTAAGGACTGCAAGGCACATCCCACTACCGGATCCCCCACCGACAGACTAGGGAGGGCTGCGGGAAGGGGGGGGGCGGGGGCGGGGGGCGGGGCGGGGGTGTGTGCACATCCCAAACGCCTTCCCTCCAGCTGGACAAAGTCAAGCCGCAGACCGATCGATCGATGTCGCCAAAGTCCGGGCAGGGCTGCCCGCGTGGCTGGGGCTGAAGTGCACGCTTTAGGGATCCCCGAGCCCCCAAATGTCCGAAATGTGCGGGGGGAAAGGGCTGGCAAAGGGAATGGATGCAGAGAAGCCCCCTGTCCTAGACCTAGAGGCACCTTGAGGAAAATTGGGGAGGAAAGAAGTCCATTTGAGGGCGCAGCTACACCGCCACCCCCCTCCCCCGCTGTCCCCACCCACTGCCCCTCCCCTCCGTCCCCCGCGGCCGCACGCGGCTCCACCTCCCCGGAGCGCAGTCCACACGGTCCTTTTCCAACAAAACAACACTACGCACCGCCCCCCGTACCCGCACCGGGCGGGACTACGCCCAGCCCGCCATCAGCCGGGCCCGGACCCGGACCCGGACCCGGAGTGCGCCCCTCCCCCCCTGGCCGCCGCCACCACGGACGGTCGCCGAACCCCGGCTGCACGCGGGTTGGGAAAGAGATGGAGTCTGGGTTCGGTGGCCCAGCTCTGCTCTGCGCCTCCACCCTTCCCGCGAGCGTCCCGAAGTGACAGGAGGGGCACGCACCGCGCGCGCGGGGCGGCCCGCGTTAACCGCTTCGGCGCCGGGTCAACAGCCACGCGGGGGCGGGGACCCGGGGACCGCGGTGCGGGGACTCACCGGAATGTGCACTCGCAGCGATCGCCTCTTCTGGCTGGGGTTTTTCTTGCTGCTGCTCCCGCCGGGGCTGGAAACATCTTTCTTCTTCTTGGTGTCCATGGCCGCGCTTCCCATAACTTTAACCAGAAGTTAATTCCGGGTGACTGTTCCTGGAATACGGTCCTCTCCTTCCTATCCCGACCCCTGCCGCCGGCCTCGAGCTGCGCGCTCGTAACTACTGTCCTTCTCCCTGAAGACACCGCGTGGGGACCTGCGCGCGGAGAGAGGGTGGAGCAGGTACCTCCGGCCGCCGCCCGCCACCCGGGAGGGATGGCGGTCGGCGTGAGCGCTGAGCTCGTTTCCTCTTCCTCCTACGGGCTCATCGGATGCCAAATCAAAGCCACAGGCTGTCCTGGTTCTGGTCTCTCTCCGGGTTACGCGTGGCAGTCGTCTCCAGCTGGGTGACAAAGTTTTCCTCCTTTTGCAGAGCGAGGCAACATTTCCACCTCCTCGGCTCCTCCCCCAGATTCCCAGAGGTAACGTGAAAGGCAGGTGCAGCTAAACGCAGGGATCTGGAAAACAAGCCTCCTCGGCCCGTGCCCAAGTGGAGGCTCGGGCGAGACTCAGACAGTTTGTGTGTGAATGTGACCCTTGGCCGCAGAATAAACCAGCCCGGAGCCTGGAACTGGGGCCGTCCTCCCGGCGCGAGGGAGGGACGAGGGGAAGAGGAGGCGCAAACGCGGGCTCTTCGCGTGGGGCTCGGGCTCGGCCGCCAGCACGATTTGCGGCGCGGCCCGCGCGGCCCCGCGGGGGTGGGTCGCGCGCCGCTCCGTCCCAGCGCGGCGCCGCGGTCCCGGGGACGCCGAGGGGCCGGGCGGACGGCGGCAGGGAGCGCGGGCGGCGGGAGGCGGCGTGCACCCAACAGGAAGTGCGCGCCGCGCGGCTCGGCGCTGCCCCCGCGCCCCGTCGCGTGCCGGGCGGGCGGGGGCTCGCGCCTCTGCGGCCTCGGCGGCGCGGGGCTCGCTCGGAGCCGCTTTCTGACCCGTGTCGCGCGGTCCCCGGCATCTCTGTTTCTGCCTGAGCCCCTGAAACACGCCCACGCGCCCCGTGCCCCGCAGACCTGGCCGCGGCGGAAGCGCCGATTTTCGGTGGCATGCACATTGACCCGCACGTGCTGCGCGGGGCGCCGCGGCCGCCTGACCGACCGCGCGCGTGGAACGGCGGGGGTCGCGCGGGGCTGCGGCCCGGCCCACCCCACCCCACCCCATCCGCTCTTTCAGGTTCGCCAGGAGTTGCGCAGTGAGCCACGGTAAGTGTCCCGGTGCCGTACCGCAACCCGGCGCCCCGAGAAACGCGGGGTTCCTCAGACTGCGGCAAGAAACAGGTGAGGAAAGGCCTCCACGTGCCGCCACGGTCTTGGAGAGCCACCGCCTCGCCATTCTGCCAACCTTGCCGAGGGCCCGAGGGGGTTCTTCGGGGTGGCGAGGTGGCCCCCCGTAGGGCGAGACCTTGGCCCGGGCTGGAGGTAGGGTGAGTGCTGGGCCGGGTGCTGAGGACGGTGGCCCCCAAAGTCATTCAAGCGCTGTGAATGCTGACGTCAGCCCTGCTGTGCCCCGTGATCAGTAACGCCGGGAGGCCACCCAGAGAAGACGCGACACAGGTCACTTTGGGGGACCAGTGAGGAGATGGCTCGCAGAGTGTTCTCAGAGAAGGAGGAGGGTTAGCCCACTTCAGGGACACCCCTTTGGTGGCGCCTCCCACCCAACCAGAAGCACCCCTGTTTCAGCCATCTTTCCCGCTTCCCTTTCCAACCCAGGTCCCCTTATCTTGTGTGAAATCCCCTACAGTCTGGGTGGTTCCTTGGTTCACAGGGGCGGGTTCAGGTGGGGTTGCCCTCCTCCTTTTGCCCTGCTCTCCAGACCAGAACGAAGCCAGACTGGGAAATGGGCCAGGCCCTGGAGCGGTGCCGGTTGACAGAAGGCCGACGCTCTGGAGGGGGCACGTCTGGGTTCAAAAACCAGGTGGCCATCTGGCCCCAGAGCTGTGGAATTTCTTGCTTTGACTTTTTTCCTGACTAGCTGCGTGGGGGGAGACGGAGACTGCATTATTCCATTAGACGCTGGGAACCCTTAGGAGTAGAAAGGGGCTGGCCTTTAGCCTGTGCCATGGGGTTTAAGGGAGGGACACAGCCCACCCCTCACCACTCAAGGTTATTCCCCAAACTGTCATTTAAATTTCATTGCTTTAGCTTAAAAATTTAATCCTAGTCACAAGGCTAATATGCCAGGGTGTACACTTGACTCCAATGGATGAGAACAGGGTTTGAAAGGAAAGAGAGAAGAGAGGAATAGAGCAGGAATTCAGGAAGGACCCCCCCAGGGATAGGTCCAGAGGAAGCCCTAGGTGATCTCCCCTGCTAACTGCTGTGCCTGGGGCCTGTCTGTCCTGGTTGATGGGCTGTGCCTAGCAATCGTTATAATATGTACTTTTGTCAGCTGACTTGTGTGCCCAAGCGGTCATTAATAAAATTAATTTGTTCTCTGAGTTTATTTTGTTGGGATGTGGATTTTAGTGCCTGGGAATCTTAAATCAAAGCATTTTACCAAATTGCCTGCAGTTTAAGAGCCTTTTTTTTTTTTTAATTCTACATGTTAATATTTCTGAAATATGGGTTTCTTATAGATGGTGCCCAAAGAAGCTTACCAGCTATTTTTTCTTTATGAAAGGCATTAGTACATTGATCACATATCTTCCGTTAAGTGGAGTCTTACAAAGGAGGGACACGGTGATTGTTTTTGCTTTGGGGTTCCCTCTGAACCCCATCTTCACCTTCACCTTGAGGCCCACACAGTTATTTTAGCCAATAGCTAAATGGGGCACGCCCAGGTAACAGTGTCAATATAATAACCCCCACCATTGTTTCGGAGTGCCCTGACCTGTGACTTCCTTCTCAAAAAGAATGCAATAAAATCTACACTGAACAAAATATCAACATTTTAATTTTTTTTTCTTTATTGATTTTTAGAGAGAGAGGAAGGGAGAGGGAGAGAGAGATAGAAACATCCATGAGAGAGAACATCGTTTGGCCACCTTCTGCATGCCCCCCACTGGGGATTGGGCCCACAACCTAGGCATGTGCCCTGACCGGGAATCAAACTGGCGACCTCTTGGTACATGGGTCGATGCTCAACCACTGAGCCACACTGGTTGGGCAATATCAACATTTTAAATAAAGACAGCATTACTGATTTCGTCTTTCACCTCAGGCTCCAATATTAGTCAGCTCAGCACTGTGATTGATCCTGTCTTTATGAAAAAAATCTGATTGGGGGGCATGTGAAATAAAGTTTATATAGCAATTTTTTTTTTCCCCAAGAGGCTCTTAGTAGTCACCAAATACCTACGTGATCCCCTCCATTTTCTAGTGCCCTGGCGGTTAGGATAGGAATATACAATTAATTCCGGCCAGTGAGATGTGGGTAGACTTATACGTGGTTATTTCTGGGTCTAGCGGTGAAGAATTGGTATGTCTCCTCCATTTGCCTTTCCTCTGCTGCCACAATCTTGGAGCCCAGTGTTCCAGGTGCCATTCAGCGAGAGAGCAGAGGGCAGCTCACGTTGCCTTGGACTTGGGTTAGGTTACGCCACTGAGATTTTGATAATTATTTATCACAGCATAACCTTGGCTATAAGAAAATAGTGCACTGAGATAGTACTTATGTGATGACTGAGTTTTCTGGCACTCGCTTAAATTTTATACCCAGGGCAAGTGCCTCGGTCGCCTCACCCTGGTGTGTGGCTCTGTCCTTCTGGTTGATGGAAGGGTGAGAAGTAGAGGTCAGCCAGGCCGCGGGCCATCCTGGGAACCAGCTTGCATACTTTAGGAGTGTGACTTGAGTCCCACCCTGGCACTGCCACTGGTCTGCTGTGGGACCGTGAGCAGGTCACTTCATTTCCCCGCCTGTGAGAGAAACGAGACAGCCATTAGAAGACTTCCAAGGCCCGTGCATTTTTTATTTATTTATTTTTTTTGTTAATCCTCACCTCAGGATATTTTTCCATTGATTTTTATTTATTTATGTATTTATTTATTTATTTTTTATCCTCACCCGAGGACATTTTTGCACTTATCTTCAGATAGAGCGGGAGGGAAAGAGAGAGGGAGAGAGAGAGAAACATTGATGTGAGAGAGACACATCAACTGGTTGCCACCCACACGACCCCAACCGGCGCCGGGGACAAACTGCAACCGAGGTACATGCCCTTAGCGGGAACCGAACCCGGGACTCTCTGGTCCACGGGCTGACGCTCTAACCGCTGAGCCAAACCGGCCAGGGCTTTCCATTGATTTTTAGGTAGAGTGGAAGGGAAGGAGAAAGAAAGAGAGAGAAGAGCGAGAGAAACATCAATGTGAGAGACACATCAATCGGTTGCCTCCCACACGAACCCAGGTGCATGCCCTTGACCAGGAATCGAACCCGGGACCCTTCAGTCAATGCTCTAACCTCTGAGGCAGACCAGCCAGGGCTCCAAGGCCCATTTAATGGGGGCATGTGTTCTGTCCTGGTGATATTTAGTATGTCTTTGTTCATTTTATTGCTTTATTAATCCATTTTGTATTGAACTTTACAAAAGTTCATGAATTGAAAATTAAAAACACAAGCAAACCAAAGATCCCCAGGCCTTCACCAGAGGTGGTTTAGGATGGTGCTTCTTGGGGAAAGATGTTTCCATTTGGGGTGTGAGTTGTCTAGGCTGATAATAATGAACTGCCAGGCATCCTATTAGGTAATTCATATTAATTACCTTACCTAATTTCTATGAAAATCTCCTAAGAGAACTACCGCACACATTTTGCAGATAGGAAAAACTGACACCTAGCTGTTAGAGGGTATCCATTTAACTCTTGTGCATTGCTCTTAATGCACTATTCCCCCTAGAGAAATATTTTAAAAAGGTGCCCCCCTCCCCCATTGTAAATGCTTTGCACAAGGCTGACAGTACTATTTAGGAAACTCCTTTAGGGTGACCTTGGGCAAACTAGTCAACATCCTAGCTGCCTTGGTCTCTGCCCGTGACATAGAGTTGAGAGAGAGCAGTGATCTGTGTGGGGCCAGGAAACCAGGGACTGAATTCTGTGCAAGAAAAAAATGAAACAGCGCGAGTCTGGGCTGAGGACTCTGCCAATGCTCGGGTAACTCGCTGGACACCGAGCAAAGGGAGTGTTATCTAATCATGAAAACCAGGGCGAAGAGTCACATTCCAGTCTTTATTTTCCTCTAAGTTGGGCACGGATTGCATAACCTCTCGTCGTGTTTGCACCCCGGTGTGCATGGAGTGAGTCGTCAGGCGGTCAGGACCAGCCGGGACAGCACAACTCTTACAATTCTTTCCCAGGGCCCTTTGGGAAAGAGTTGGGGGGGGGGGGGCTGTGCCAGCCACCTCCTGTGTCAGTGTTTCAGATTGTCCCTCTTCCGTAACGCCTGTTAACCTACAAGGCCATCCTGATCGTGGAACCCAAGAAGTGCTTTGGAGTAAGGGAAAGGTAACTGGCAATAATCTCCCGTGGGAGACACCTGCTGTTGACACCTTTTCTCTAGCGGACAGCCTGGTGCCTTGACTAGCTCTGTGCTAAACACACACTCAGCTGTTCGACAGAATGACGGATTTCAGCACGCAGGGCATGTGTGACCACAGGACACTGTGCTGCGGGGAGGTGTCTGTTTGCCAGAGAGGCAAAGGAAGAGGCAACCCCAGCGGTATGCTCTCTTCCTGATGAAAAGTAGTTAGTAGTCACAGAAACAGCATTAGTTGGGAAGAGTCTTTGGTTCTGCCAACAGCAGCCTGCATGATGGACAGTTTCCCGTGCGACCTTTGTCCTAGTGACCTGGCATTACCTCCCCTCTGGTTAAGGGTTCAGGCTCGCCAGGCTGCAGACTTTTGACTAAAGGTCTGTGTGTGATGGCCCTCCCCTCATTTCTGAACTTTAACATGCCCTCAGCCTGCAGAGGAACCCTGGGAAATTTAGACCACCATGACCTAAATAGGACTCGGGGCTCATTTCTGACCTCTCGCTCCTCCATCTATTTGGGATGGGATTAAATAATGCAAGTTAATGGTGATAGTTTCCCGAACAAATAACATGACTTTGGTAATTACGTTGGGCCCAAATTCATCTCGTGCGGCATGCATGTGGACCTAACCTGGACCAGTGACTGCACCTGAAGCTCTAGTCGCTGGCACTGTCCTCACTGTCCGTTCACGTGACCTTAGCTCTCCTGCCCAGACCTGGCCTCCAGAATGTCAGCTATAGCTTTTCAACAGGACTGCAGGGGGAGAAAGTATGTTTAGGATCCCTTGGGACTGGCAGTGTTTGGAGAACAGAACTCTAGGTTGTGCCCCGGATTTTCAGGTGTGTACAGACTTGGTCCTGGTGCCCTCCAGCCCCACTGCAGAGGCACAGTTATCCTGCCTCAGAGACAGCTGTGTCCCTCCCAGAAAGGCCCACCACCGCCGGAGTTCACCTCGTGCACGGTCAGCGTCAAGCCCTGTCCTTGTAAACTTTGCACTTTATACCGTAGTCAATAAATGCCATTTAGTGCCCAGACAGCCCACAAGATGCTCAGTTCAAGGACTCTGAACAGGCAGGGCGTCTCTCAAGGACATGGTGGCTTTCGACAACCTTTCCTATGCCATGTGGGTCAAAAGGTATTTTGTGAAATGTTCCTAAATATAACTCCTAAGAGTTGCATGAGGTCTTGGGAGAGAACGGGGGTGGGGGGGGGGCGTTCCAAGTTAAACTCTGCGTGGGCTTTCACAGAAGGTCTTTTCGATCCTTGCGACACACACTCCCAGTAGCACCACTGTGCCAAAGGCCTTGCCCTGTTTTTCCCTAACCCCACTCATTGTGGCTTTTTACCCTCTAGGTGAAAAAATAAAGCATAATTACTAAGTGTGTGGGTCTCTGACCAGCCCGAGAGAACATCTTCCTGTTGTCGCGTGTTACTCCAGGGCACAAGGGGTTCCCGGCATCTCCCGGGGATGGATGCAGGAGCTTCTCTGGGCAGAGCAGGTGCCCATGTGTAGTGCGGCGTTGGGTGCGGGCTCACGACTGGTCCAGAGCACTGGCCGAGACCCCAGGGTTCACGCGGGTCTCTATTTTTTGTTTTTTTTTCCCCTCACCTGAGGACATTTTTGCATTTATCTTCAGAGAGAGTGGGAGAGAGAGAGGGAGGCAGAGAGAGAGAGAGAAACATCGTCGTGACAGAGACACATCGAGTGGTTGCCACCCACACGACCCCAACCTGGGCCGGGGACAAACTGCAACCGAGGTACGTGCCCTTAGCGGGAACCGAACCCGGGTCTCTCTGGTCCGCGGGCCGACGCTCTAACCGCTGAGCCACACCGGCCAGGGCTCACGCGGGTCTCTACATCTTATGGTTGGGCTACGAAGAGAAAAGCTGTTCCCAGTGGAGCTTCAAGGAGAGCCTGCATCTCAGTGGGATTGTTGGTTCCAAGTGTTTTCTTTATCTTTGCAGGTTTAAGAAACGGATGTGATTTGTTCACCAAGAACCGATTCAGCTGGAGCCTTGTCATTGTAACCAGAGGTCCCAGTGAGACCTCCGCTCTTGGGCAGGGCGCTGTGTTTTGCGTGGTCCTTTGCCGTCGTGCGTGTCGGGCGGTGAGCCTTGCTCGGTAACATAGGCGAGAGGGCTGAGGTGTGCCCACAGCCTTCGATGAAACTCGGGGCAGTCCACTGTGGGACCGGGGGAGGGGGTACGGGCAGGCGCAGGCAGGGAGAGACTAGGGAACTGTGCCTCCAGGTGACGGAGGAGGAGGTGTGGGAGAGCTGAGGTGTGAGAGCCTCACGCAGGGGTGGGAGGGCGGCACCCCTGGGACATTTGCCCACGCAGACGGAAGTGCGCCGAAGGCAACGTGCCGTGTTCCCTTTTCAGCTCAGCCATGTCTTGACGGTTGTTGACAGAGAGCTGCTTTGTCTGTGGGAATGGCTGGGTAGTCTTCCACTGCAGCAACACCCCGTCATTTATGATGGTGAGGATTTATGATTTGTTACTTTACATCTCTTTAGGCTGCCCCCCTGCAGCTGCCCACGTGGGCACGCACACGCGCACGTCATCACACATTCCCAGTGTTCCGAGGGACGCAGGCTCAGATACGCAGCGGCTGGAGCAAAGCGTGTGTCGCCGATTCATTTCAACACCCGGGTGACTGCTCCCTCCCGGAGGTGATCGATTCATGCTCCCAGCGACAGGGTGTGCACACGCCCGTCTCTCTGGGCCCTCAGAAATACAGGACATTTTGTAACTCTTTGCCATTTGCCAACCTGTTCAGTGAAAAGAGTGTTTCATTGTGTTCTCACTGTGCGTTTTCCTTGTTATGAGTGGGAATGAACACCTTTTTGTGCCTTTGTATTTCCTTTACAGTGAGTTACCTTTCTGTGAATTATCTGTTTGTGCTTTTGGCCTATTTTGGGGTGGTCGGTCTTTTTCTTATCTACGTAGAGGAGCTTTTTAAAAAATATATGTTTTTATTGATTTTTTTAGAGAGAGTGAAAGGGAGAGAGAAAATAGAAACATCCATGTGAGAGAGAAACATCGATGGGCTGCCTCCTGCACACCCCCTACTGGGGATCGAGCCTGCAACCCGGGCATGTGCCCTGCCCAGGAATCGAACCAGAACCTCTCAGTCCATAGGGCTATGCCCAGTCCACTGAGCCACACCAGCCAGGCTTTTGTTTGTTGTTAATCCTCATCCGAGGATATTTTTCCATTGATTTTTAAATAGAGTGGAAGGGGAAGGTGGGGGGAGAGAGAGAGAGAAACATTAATGTGAGAGAGACACATCAATTGGTTGCCTCCTGCACGGGGATGGAGCCCGAAACCCAGGTACGTGCCCTTGACTGGGAATCGAACCCGAGACACTTTGGTGTGTGGGCCGACACACTAACTGCTGAGCCAAACCTGCCAGGGCTGGGAGCTTTTTATATATTGAAAAACACAGGCCCCTTGTCGGTGTTGGGGGTTGCAAATATTTCTTCCCAGTCTGTTTGTCTTTTGACCTGGTTTAAATTTATCTTTCCTTTTTCTTTTTTTTTTCATGCAGGATGTTTCGCTTTGTATATGGTTTGTTTTATGAATATATTTGTTATGGCTGCTGGGGTTGTCTGTCATATTTAGAGACGCGTGGTGGGAGGAGCGTGGGCTCTGTGGCCAGGCCTGCCTTGCCATTCCCCCCGGGGGGTTTCTGCAGGCCGGCTGGGGATGCGAACACCTGGGAGTGTTCAGCCCCTGTGCCTGGGGGATGCTCAGGAAACCTTAGGTCCTTTCTTTTCTTCGATGTCAGTCCCCAAAACAGAGCACACACCCCTGGCATGGGCAGTCCTGTTTGCTTTCCAGCATCCTCCTGGAAAATCGCAAAAAGTGTATAGTTTGCTGGCCACATGCCCTGTGGCCCTCCAAAGTCCCCGGCCTGCGCTCAGAGGTGACATTCGCCGGAGGAGAGGGAATTTCCTAGAAGGGCTCTTCTGAAGCTCCGTGGCTCCAGGGGAGCTGAGGCCTCGCCGGAGGGAGCAGCATGTCTCCCAGGGTGGCCCTCAGGCACTTGCTTCAGAATACCCCCCCCCTCCCCGGAGCTGGGCTCCTTCCCAGGCTCTGCTGGGGCACTGGGGGTAGGCCATGTGCACAGGCGAAGTTTGAGACCCTCCGCTCTGACCCTCCCTGGGATCCTTCTCCTGGGAAGTACTTTGGGAACCAGACACAAAACAGTCGCACGTTTGGCTCTGTCTCTCCTGCCAAGAGACTTCCAGGCGCTGTGCCTGCCTGTCACCCGCCAGAATGTGCGTGGCTGTGGAGGATGGCGGTGGAGAACAGCTCGTCCCCCGGGGCCGCCAGGCGGGACAGCACGGCTGTTTCCCACGGAGCTGGCACTCCGCCGACTTCCCAGCCGTGTGTGGGTTGGAGGCCCCTCTGAGCTCACCCTCCCAGTGCGCGTGTGAGGGATGTGGGAAGGGGTGGCCACATGCGCCCCCTTTCCATTTTCTGCGCACAACGTGTGCACCAAACCTTTCCTGAAGAGAGATTGTTGTCCGAGATGCACAGGTGGGTTTAGGGTTATTGATCTTGAAAGTTCTTCTGGCGTGACTTTTAGATGATCAGATGACAGGGGGATGAGTCAGAGGCCTGAAAATGGGATGCTGCGTAAGGGCCAGGTGGAAAGAGGGGTTCTTATTAAGGCAGCAGAGGCATTGCACAGGATTTTGGAAGGTGTGGTGGCGGGCTTTGGACTGGGGCCTCCAGAGGGGAAGGGGATAGAGGGTTATTTGGGGAAGAGTTCCAAGGAGGAGGACATGAGACCCCAGGACAGAAAACTGTTTCTGCCTAGAACTGTTCCAGCCGGAGCTGTGTCTGGAACCCCACCAGAGAGGACCCCATTCTCTTAGGGCCAGGGCTGGGTGTGGCCAGCCAACTTGGAGATTTGATCATTTGAAACATTGAAAAGTCCTATGTTAAGATCTCCAAAGAGAAATTCCTGTTTGGTCTTAAACCCAAGAACAGCTGTCTTTCTCCTGAACTCTTGGCCTGTTTGTTCCTTGTGGGCCCTGGAACTGTCCCTCATGTCTTTTTCATGGGTGGCCAGAACACAGAGCATCAAAGCTGTAACCCACCCATTAATTGCTTTACCCTCCTCTTTGGGGAACTTGGCTCCCCCACTGGTAAGGGCCTCCCCTCTGAGTCCCTGTCCTGACCCCTGCCCACCAGCTCAGCCAGTCATAACCACCCTCTCTTGGGGGTCAGGTCCTGGGCAGTCGATCAGAGCCCTTCCCTGGCATTCTGTCTAGAGATGACAGAGCCTCTTCCATCCTGAGTCTGAGACTGGAAGGCTGCCCCCACTTGAGGGACAGCAGCCTGAGAGATAGAGTCCAGTACTCAGAAGTAGGGATAGGAGAACCTGGGAGCCTTAGTCCTCATGGTCCCTAAGACTTCTTCCTTTCCTCCCCCTTGTGAGTCAGTAACATACCCATCTTAAGATAGACTTGGATTTCTGTCTCTTGCAATGCAACAGTTCTAGCTAATAAACTTCCCACTTTTATTTATTTATTTATTTATTTATTTTAGTCCCCACCCGAGGATATTTTCCCCATTGATTTCTAGATGGAATGAAAGGGAGGGAAGGAAGGAGGAAGAGAGAGAGAGAGATGTAATTGATTGCCTCCCAACCAGGGCCAGGGATCGAACCTGCAACTCAGGTATATGCCCTTAACTGGGAATCGAACCCGTGACCTGTTTCTCAAAAGGAGCCTAGTTTTGTTCTGCAGTCGGCATGGCCTTGTCCCAGAGCCCCGGGGCCTGCACTGGGATTCTCCCCGGCGTCTCGGCCTCCAGGCTGCGTCACCTCCCACCGTGGTCACCAGCAACACTGCAGTGTGTCCTTGGAGAAGAGACCCAAGTGGCCACCTCCATGACTGCCAGCCCCGTCTGCCTCGGCTCTCCCGGGCACCTCCCAGCCCAAGGGAAGCTGTGTCCTTCACCCGAGGACATATCGACGTGAGAGAGAGACATCGACTGGTGGTTGCCACCCACACAACCCCAACCAGGGCCAGGGCCAAACTGCAACCAAGGCGGGAACCGAACCCGGGACTCTCTGGTCCGCGGGCCGATGCTCTAACCGCTGAGCCAAACCGGCCAGGGCAGGGAAGCTGTGTCTTAAAAGAGCTCCTAAAGCGTGCCGCTTTCTGAAACAGAAAAAAATCACAGTTCGTCTGGAAGCCACAGCTGCAAAATTGGGAGTGCTGTCTTTAGTTAGAGGCTCACTCACCCACCCTCGGGGTTCCCCGATAAGAGCTCCCGGCTCCCTGCAGGGCCGGGTCTCCTGTACTGTCCCCAGTTGGGTTGTCCAACCGTCTCTCTCTTCCTTATTTCAATGGTTCTGTTGTATTTGTGCCTTTTATTGTACATGACCTCTGGCGTTTCTCTTCTGAGCAGAAGAGGCACAAATCATGCCCTTGATTTATAACTCTGCACAGAAGTCCTGAGTGTTTAGAAAGGGGAGGACCGTGGAGGAAAGATTGCTAACTAGGGAAACAGGCTGATCTTTGCACCCGGCTGTGGCCCTCGCCTCGGTTTCGATGACTTCGTAGCTTATACCGAGACAGGTGCTCGTGAAGTAGTTAATTATTCAGCCCCAGGCATTTATTGACCATGTACTTTCCACGTGACCCGGCACGTGGCCTGTTGTCTGGAAGATGCTAAGAAGGAAGCGCCAGCCCCACCGCACAAACACAGACGACAGCCAGCCTGACCGACCAGTGATGACAACGGGAGCTAACGTTACCACGTGCCTACCGTGGGACAGCCGCTGCGCCAGGTGCTTCCAGCCCCTCTGACCTTGAACGTGGTCTTTGGTGGTAGGTACTGCCACTGCTTCGCAGACAAAGAAATCGTGACTCGAGGAGATTCAATCACATGGTCAAGATCTCACAAGAGTGGCAGAGCCAGGACTTCAAGCTGGTCTGCTGGCCCCAAAGCAGGTGCCCAGAACCGTGGTGCTGCAGGGAGAGGGCAGCCAGGCTGACTGGTCTCGCTGTAACTTACTGACCACAAGCCTCGGACCCGCATGCCGCTGGGCCACAAGAGTCGTCTAGGAACTTTGTCTTTGACACTCCCTTAGATGACCATTCAGACTCTCTCCTCCTTCCTCAAGCTTCCAACACTCCCCCTACCTGTTTTTCTGACAAAGGGATCTTCCACCTGGCCCCACCCCACATGGCCCCCTTCCGGCAGTGACCCCCAGGCTGCTTGCTCTCTTGCCTGTTGACAGAGGCAAACCTGCACGCTGCCCTTGAAAGACACTGTTCTGCCCTGGCCGGTTTGGCTCAGCGGTTAGAGCGTCGGCCTGCGGTCCACAGGGACCCGGGTTCGGTTCCCGCTAAGGGCATGTACCTCGGTTGCAGTTTGTCCCCGGCCCTGGTTGGTCGTGCGGGAGGCAACCACTCGATGTGTCCCTTTCATGTCGATGTTTCTCTCTCTCTCTCTCTAAAAAAAATAAATAAAAATAAATAAATAAAAAGGTTTTCAATTATAAAAAAAAAAAAAAAAAGACACTCTTTCTTTCACCAGGTACCACCTCGCCTCCGCTCAGGCAACGAGTCCCCTCCCTCCTGCTCATGGATGTGTCTTTTTCATCTTGCCTACACATTGCAATCACCTGGTGAGCTTTAAAAAAAAACAACAAAAACCACAGGGGTCCTAGCCTCAAAGATTCTGACTTAACCGGCCTGGAGTTCTACCCAGACACCCAGAGACCTAAAGCACCCAATGGCCCGGCCGGTATGGCTCAGCGGTTGAGCGTCGACCCATGCACCAAGAGGTTGCCGGTTCGATTCCTGGTCAGGGCACATGCCCAGGTTGTGGGCCCAATCCCCAATAGGGGACGTGCAGGAGGCAGCCAATTGATGTTCTCGTCGATATTCCCTCTCCCTTTCTCTAAAATCAATAACGAAAAAAAATTTTTTTTAAATAAATAGCCTTGGCCAGTTTGGCTCAGCGGTTAGAGCATCGGCCCGCGGACCAATGAGTCGTGGGTTCGATTCTGGCCAAGGGCATGTACCTCGATTGCAATTAGTCCCCGGCCCTGGTTGGGGTCATGCGGGAGGCAGCCACTCAATGTGTCCCTTTCACGTCGATGTTTCTCTTTCTCTCTCTCTCTCTCTGTTCCTCTCTCTCCCTCCCACTCTATCTGAACAAAAATGGGAAAATGTCCTAGGGTAGGGATAGAAAATAAATAAATAAATAAAAAGACACTCTTCCTTTCACCAGGTACAACCTCGCCTCTGCTCAGGCAACGAGTCCCCTCCCTCCTGCCCATGGATGTATCTTTCCCAGGCAGGGGTTCTTCATCTTGCCTGCACATTGCAATCCCCTGGCGAGCTTTAAAAACACAACAAAAAACATGGGGGTCCCGTCCCCAAAGATTCTGACCTAACCGGCCTGGAGTTCTACCCAGACACCCGGAGACCTAAAGCGCCCCAGTGATTCTCACGCGCAGCTGCAGCCAGAGCACACGTTCCGGATGGACGCTCCCGCCAGCCACCAGCCCACAGTGTGCCGCTGTTCCTACCCACAGCCCCTCCGGCTGCTGCCCACTGCTCTGCTCCCCTTCTCCACCCAACCCCTGCAGTGAGCTGGGTAGCTCTCCCCACTGTCTCTCCTTTCTCCAGAGTTTTCTCCCTAGACCAGCGGTTCTCATCCTGTGGGTCGCGACCCCTTTGGGGGTCGAACGACCCTTTCACAGGGGTCGCCTAAGACATAACAGGAGCAAAATGACAGTTATGAAGTAGCAACGAAAATAATTTTATGGTTGGGGGTCACCACAGCGTGAGGAACTGTACTAAAGGGTCGCAGCATTGGGAAGGCTGAGAACCACTGTCATAGACTGTCCTCCAGTTGGCCCTGGAGCCAACACACCTCATGGTGCTGTGGCCGCATTGGTGACCCACTGATCTCACTCACCTCCAGCAGCACTGGGTGATGGGTTGTGTCTCCCTCTTTCTCGAAGCACGTCCTTCGTTCGCCGACCTCGCTGACCTCGCTGACCTCGCAGTGGTTTCCCCTGTCCCTCCGCTGATGGTATCAGTCTTCCGTGCTGCTGGTTCCTCCTGGTTTGTTTGGGGCCCAGGGCTCCGTCTGGGGCCTCTTCTCTAGCCTGGGCACGCTCCTTCCCTCACTGTGCTCATCCAGGTGTGTGACGTTCCCAGATGACTCCCAAGATGGCCTCTCTGGGCTGGACCTCTCGCCGTGAACTCCAGACTCGCCTCTCCAAACGCCTGCTCGCCGTCTGCTCCTGGGTGTCTCGTAGGCTCAGGTCCCAAACTGAACACACCCCACCCGAAGCTTCTTCCTCGCAGTCCCCCTCCCTCGCCCCATGGTCTTCCCCGCCTGTTTCCCGAGCCAGGACCCGTGTCGAATCCCATCAGCACACCCAGGGGGTCCTGCTGTCACAGGACAGCCAGAACCCCCACTTCCCACCACCTCCGAAGTGCCAGTCTGGTCCAGACTGCTCGTCTGTCACCTGGATACTGGTTTCTGTTTCCACCTCCGTCCCCGTGGTCTATTCTCAAAACAACAGTTAGAGGGGTCCTCTGCCAGAACCCCTCCCCCAAGGCTGCATGTCTCACGTGAAAGCCCACGGCAAATCAGTATTATTTTTATTGTTGTTAGGATAAACCAAGAGCCCTGTGAAATCGAAGGACCTGTTCTTGCATGTTCTCGGGTAGAGCGGGAGGCAGACCTGGAGGAGGTCAGGAGTCTGAGATGCAAAGCTCAAACACGGGTGACTGGGATTCGGAATCGAGCCCGGGGGGCAGGGGCACGGGCTCCCGGGTGTCTGGATGCTGCAGCCAATCGTCGGGGCCCTGTCCTCGGCCACCTTGGGTAGCAAATTCTCCTCATTTCTCAAGATGATATAGAATGGTTTATGTTGCGGTTTATGACTCCTGTTAGCCGGAGTGGTTTCTCATGTATATACCTTTTTTTTTTCCCTTTTAATGTAATGATTTTAAAGGGGATGGGGGAGAGAGAGAAAGAGAAGCATCTATTTGTTCCACTTATTTCTGCATTCATTGGTAGATTCTTGTATGTGCCCTGCTCGGGGATTCAACCCACAACCTTGACATGTCAGGATGACGCTCTAACCCACTGAGCTCCCTGGCCAGGGCCTTGTGTATATATATATATATACACCTGTCTGGAAGCGAACTGATGTGTAGGGGAAGAAACAAAAGATGTACAGATTGCCGGTCAGTGATTGGGTGATTCTGTGTCGCCATGGCGACTGTGCATTCCAGGCTAAACTGAGTGTAAGTCTCTCAGCGGCAGACCCCGCAGTATGCTCTTTTCAACCCGAGCCTCAGATGTTGAAGCCACAGGTTTCCCTGTCCAGATCGCAAGTAGAAAGGCACAGCGCCCCCTTCAGGAAGGGGATGTATTCACACTCCTGCAGGAAGCCCGCAGCTACAGGTTAGCATGCATCCCTCCATCGCTCCCGCCCTTGCTCTCCCTCCTCCCGCACATCCACACCGCTTGCTTTTGCCGAGGTCACTTACTCGTTATTCTCTAAATGCACTGGGGAGGACCACACGCAGGCCAAGAAACGAGGGATGGGACAGCACAAATGTTCTGGGAACTGCAGCAAGTTGCATTGGACAGGACCATGTGGAGACACAGGGGCAGGATGGGGAGGAAAGACTTCGGGTCCTGCAGTCACCAGGCTGACCCAGCTCTCCCCCTCACTGGTGACGTCTTGGACAATTCCACGACCATCTAACCTTGCTTTTTCATCTGTGGATAGACAGTAATGCCACCTTGCAAATCTGTGCTGAGACATATGTGAGGTTCATGTGTGACAGCATCTAGCACAGAAGTAAGACAGCAGGTGCTCCAAGCACAATGGAGGTGGGGAGGCAGGGTGGGAGAACCTTGTGCATTTGGTCTGTGGGTGCTCAGGAGTCAGGGAGAGATTTAAGCTGCAGGAGAGTAGGTGCCATTGTTAATCCCATTTTGCAGATGACAGAACTAAGGCACAGAGAGGTCAAGTAGCTTGCTCAAGGCCCCACCGTCAGTAGGCGGAGCTGGATTTTAACCCAAGCTCTCACTACAGTGGGTGTTCTTCCTCCAGCAACACAGAGAGGAAGAGGAAAGGCCCGCAAGACTCAGGCGATGTCGGGGGAAGAAGAATGATTGCTATCCAGAGAAACAACTCGACGTGGCTTTGCTTCCAACATCGTGGTTAAGCTGCTGAGAAAGGAAGCATTTGAGTGACCGGCACATTCATCAACACACCTGTTTAACAAGGATAGACCCATGGGCTCTCTCCAGGGCCCCTGGTGCCACTCCCGATGCCCAGTGCTTTTCGAAAAGGCACGTAGCAAGCCGGCTCATGCGGCAGGCCAACCTCGCGGGTTTGTGGGGCTTAGAGGAGGGAGAACAGACTCTCAGCAGCTGTTTCCAGCCCTCTAGCGTGAGCGGCAGGTAGAGCTGGACAGGAGGGATCCTGGCATTAGACTCAAAATGGTTCATCCGCACACGTACACAGAGAAAGTGCACAAGAAAGCCGACCACCTGTCAGGACCCAGGCTGGACCCAGTCTAATGAGAGGACAGGTGGACTCGGGTGGTTCTACCAAAAGCCTGCAAACCAGGGTCATCTGACTCTCGGCCGTCAAAGAAGTACCAGTGGGAGCGGAGCCAAGGAGGTGGTGTGGCATCTTCCAGGGACACCCCAGAAGGCAGAGAGAGAGGGGGTGAAACACTCGGGCCTCCCCTTTTCTCGGCCCTCTGCTCCTGTTCTGCCTCCATTGGCAGATGCCATCCCTAAAACTAGGGCAGCTCAGGGAGGCAAGGGTAGCTCCCAGAGCAAATGGTTGTCAAGGAGCACACCGGTAATCCCACCTGGAACAGTCCTGGGCTCTCTGGGATAATCTCATTTGAAAGACACCGCCCTACTGTCCCCATCAACTATGGAGCCCTCCTGGAAGTTAAAATACGGCTCCGCCCTGGCCGGTTTGGCTCAGCGGTTGGAGTGTCGGCCTGCGGTCCAGAGAGACCCGGGTTCGGTTCCCGCTGGGGGCACGTACCTCGGTTGCAGTTTGTCCCCGGCCCTGGTTGGTCGTGCGGAAGGCAGCCATTCGATGTGTCCCTTTCACATCCATGTTTCTTTCTCTCTCTCTTCCTCTCTCTCCCTCCCACTCTATCTGAACAAAAAGTGGGAAAATGTCCTCGGGTGAGGATAAAAAAAATAATAATAATAAAATAATAAAATACAGCCCCCCTTACGCACTGATACCAGATCTGTCTTCCTGACACACAGCATTCCATGCTCCGCTCTCCACGGGACCTGATGCTGAAGTCAGGCCCAATCCAAGTTAGAAATACCCATAGTAAAATAGGAATCAAATGTTAACATAATAAAAAACATTATAAAAAACCCCTAACTGAGTCACTGAAACAAGAGAGGTATTCTCATTAAATTCTGACCGGACCAGGAATTATAAATATTGAAAAGGAGACAAGAATTTGTTTGATGACATCACCTAGAAAACAAAATCCACGGAAAAAAAAAACACTCAAAACTAGCAAGGTCATTTCATGAAGCGACTGGAAAACAAATGCTCAGAACTGAGCGCTTTTCTGATGTAACAATGACAGCCAGCTGGAAGATTAAAGGGAAGACGTATGTGAGTCACAAAAATCAATGTGATATTTTTCAAGAAAAGGACAAAACCTCGGTGTGAGACTTGAAGGAAACTGGAACGAATGGAGAATGAGTTTTTGGGAGAAGCGAGATTTCATTTAGTAAAACCCACCATTACTGCCCCAAACACTATGTAAAAGTGAACAGAATCAAATCCCCCCCCCACACACACACGATTTTTAAAAATTGGAATGTGTACTTTTATTTTTATTTTTTATTTTTTATTTTTTTATCCTCACCCGAAGACATTTTTGCATTTATCTTCAGATAGAGCAGGAAGCAGAGAGGGACGAAGAGAGAGAGAGAGAAACATCGATGTGAGAGAGACACATCAAGTGGTTGCCACCCACACGACCCCAACCGGGGCCAGGGACCAACCGCAACCGAGGTACGTGCCCTGAGCAGAACCGAACCCGGGACTCTCTGGTCTGCAGCCCGACGCTCTAACCGCTGAGCAAAACCGGCCAGGGTGGAATGTGTACTTTTAACATCCCTGCTAAAATACAGGAGAAAAGTCATTCATGGTTTTTGGGGGGAAATGTGTAATGAGAGGAGACTTTCTTTAGCAGATCCCACATATTACATGGTGTAATAATTTAAAAAGATGTGGCTGTGTCCTGGCCAGTTTGGCTCAGCAGTTAGATGGTCGGCCCGCAGACCAATGGGTCGCGGGTTTGATTCCCGTCAGGGGCGTGTGCCTTGGTTGCAATTCGTCCCCGGCCCTGGTTGGAGTTGTGTGGGAGGCAGCCACTCGATGTGTCCCTCTCACATTGATGTTTCTCTCTGTCTCTCTCTCTGTTCCTCTCTCTCCCTCCCACTCTGTCTAAACAAAAATGGAGAAATGTCCTCGGGTGGGGATAAAAAAATAAATAAAATACAAAGACATAGCCACGGGACAGCAGGATGGTTGACGGCTGTGACATTTAAATCACGGACGATGACAGTGTAGTTGAGAAGGTTTCAGGGCTGACTGCCTCCCCACCTCCTTCCAGAGTGGCTTACGGGGTGGGGAAGGATGGAAAGAACACAAAGCGTCTGGCTCCCAGGGAGATGCGATAGGCATCCTGGCGGGAATGCACACTCTTCTCGTCCAGTCCGGTCAATCTGCACCGAGGTCCTCTGGACAGTCACGTGGGCTCTGTGTGAGCAGGGCCTCCTGGAGGGGTTCACGATGTCAGGAGCCCGAACCTGCAGCAGGACAACCTGCGTTAGGAGGATGCAAGGCCCTTCGGGGGCAGGGCTGTGCCCCTCCGCCCCACGCCATCCTTGGCTCACCTGTAGCACTGGATTCCAAAGGCAGTCTCATGCAGGTGGTCTCGGGCCAAGCACTACAGCAGGCAACAGTACAAGTCTGCAAAAAGGCAACCTTTTCAGGAAGAATTTTAAATACACGGTTGCCGGAGATGGCCTCTGACATTTCAGGTCTGCTACAGGGAAACCTGCTGTGACAGTTGAGAGGAACAGATTGGGATCCCTTCAGTAACTGCCGTGCACTTAGCTGCTACGAGGTTCCCGGTCTCCATAGTTAGCGCTTTCGAGGGTGCAGCACCAGCCCTGGCTGGTTTGGCTCAGCGGTTAGAGTGTCGGCCCATGGACCAGAGAGTCCCGGGTTCGGTTCCCGCTAAGGGCACGTACCTTGGTTGCAGTTTGTCCCCAGCCCCGGTTGGGGTGGTGTGGGTAGCAGCCAGTCGATGTGTCTCTCTTACGTTGATGGTTGATGTTTCTCTCCCTCTCTCCCTCCCGCTCTATCTGAAGATGAATGCAAAAATGTCCTCGGATGAGGATAAAAAAAAAAAAAGAAAAAAGACTGCAGCACCCAACCTTTCTCTGTTTCAGCAACCCCTGAATATCAAACCTTGTGAACGGGACACATTTCAAAACCTTGAAAAGCCCACTGATCGGTGATATGGAGGTAAATGACCTAAGAATTCGTTAAGAAATATTTTAAAGTGGTGTCTCTCTTAAAATAGTTTAAAGACAAAGTTGGGAGCAGACAGCTTCTTCTCTTTTTTTCATGTCTTTGTCCAATTTTTAAGTTCTTTAAACTATTTGGGTTTTTAACAAATTTGACTCTTTTTTTTTTTTATCTTCACCAGAGGACATTTTTTCATTTTTTGTTCAGATAGAGTGGGAGGGAGAGGAAGAGAGAGAGAGAGAAACATCGACGTGAAAGGGATACATCGAGTGGCTGCCTCCCGCACGACCAACCAGGGCCGGGGACAAACTGCAACCGAGGTACATGCCCTTAGCGGGAACCGAACCTGGGTCTCTCTGGACCGCAGGCCAACGCTCTAACCGCTGAGCCAAACCGGCCAGGGCGACTCTTTTTTTTTTAAATCCCCACCCGAGGATTATTTTCCATTGATTTTTTTTTTTTTTTTAGAGAAAGTGCAAGGAAGGGAGGGAGGGGGAGAGACAGAGACAGAGAGAGAGAAACATCGATGTGAGAGAGACACATTGATTGGTTGCCTACTGCATGACCCCAACTGGGGATCGAACCTGCAACCCAGGTACGTGCCCTTGACCAGGAATAGAACTTGAGACCCTTTGGTGCATGGGCCAATGCTCTAGCCACACCTGCCAGGGCTCTGCTGTTAATTTTTATATGAAGTTAGTTTTCCTGAACGTTTATAAGAAGGTTTGGTTCGCCCTGGCCGGTTTGGTTCAGTTGTTAGAGCGTCAACCCAGGGACCAAAAGAGTCGAGGGTTTGATTCCGGTCAAGGGCACGTACCTTGGTTGCGGTTTGGTCCCCAGCCCTGGTCAGGGTCTTGCGGGAGGCAACCAATCAGTGTGTCTCTCACACATCAATGTTTCTCTCTCCCTCCCTCCCTCCCTCCCACTCTATCTGAAGATAAATGGAAAAAAACATCCTCGGGTGAGGATTTTAAAAAAAAGAAGGTTTGGTTCTAACAGCTTTTTTTAAAAAACACAAGAGCTCCTTCTGTTGTTTCTACACAGCAGCTTGCTTCGTGACACTTTCTGGCTCGGATTCGTTATGTGGACGTTCTGTCCTCTCCATCTCTGTAAGTCCTTTGCTCCTCGATCTTGATTTCACATCACCCTTTTCTCCATGGGGAGGGGGCGTCCAGGAAGCGAGCCCCGGGGCGGGTTCCGAGAGTTCATCAGGTTGGACGGACCCAGCCTTTTGAGGTTTTACTGCAGGGCTGTCCACGGAAACGGGCAAACGTCTGCAGTGTAGCCGCTGTCCACACACTGGCCGCCCATCGTGTCCCTGCGTCCTCCCGCGCAGGTGCCGAGACCGTGCAGGGCTCGCCGTTCCAGTGGTTTGCCCTACCTGCGTGCACCTTGACGTTTGCAGAGACGCCGTCACGCCCGATAACCTGGTCAGTGTTGTGCAGTGGGTTTGTTTTTCTACCTGGTTGCTTTGAGTTTCTCCTTGGGGATGTGGAAAGATCCACAGACGGCGCTGCTGCCACTACTGTGGGTCTCCCAGGAATTCTGCTCTCTCTTTTCCCCTGGCCTGAGAAAACTTAATTCCCAGAGAGGATCACTAATGCGCTTTAAGTTACACAGTGAGCCCGGCCGGTGTGGCTCCGTGGTTGAGCGTCAAGCCATGCACCAAGAGGTCACTGGTTCGATTCCCGGTCAGGGCACATGGCCAGGTTGTGGGCCCGATCCCCAGTGGGGGGCATGCAGGAGGCGACCAATTGATGTTCTCTCTCATCGATGTTTCTATCTCTCTCTCTCCTTTCTGCTCTCTCTGAAATCAATAAAGAAAAAAAAAAAATGCACTAAGTCACACAGTAAGTGAGGAAGCCAGCATCTGGACCTGGTCCTAATTTTAGAGCCCTCCCCCCCAACCCCGCACACACACTATATTTTGTTGTAAAAACTGCTCCTGTTATTCCTACCTTTAAAACCCAGCTTGTTTTTTGTTACCTGAACCAACCCGCCTACAGACCTCCAGCACTCCAGACCGCCCCCAGCTGTCCAGCCTCATTACCTCTGCTCCCTAAAGCATGCCCCCGTCTGTCCAAAAGGCCATCTTCAGGCCTCCCCGATTCTTGACTGTTCTTTTCCTTGCCCTTTACCTCTTCTTCAAAGTCCAAATCGTTTTCTTCTCTGATCAGTTGCTAGTAACTCTAGTACATTTGAGATTTTTATTCCTGACAGGGGTGGGTACTACTTTCTTATTACCTCTCTCTGTTTCCTGGGGCTGCCGTCACAAAGTATCTCACACTGAGAACTTAAACCAACGGGAAAGCCCAGGCCGGTGTGGCTCAGTGGGCTGAGCGTCGTCCTGTGCACCAAAAGGTTGCTGGTTAGATTCCCGTCGAGGCACATGCCAGGGTTGTGGGCTCGATCCCCACTGGGGTGCAGGCAGGAGGCAGCTGATTGATATTACCCTCTCACATCAATGTTTCTCCCTCCTCCCTTCCTCTCTTTCTAAATATTAATAAGCTATTCTTAAAAAAACAAATACACCAACAAACAAAAACAGTTACTGTCTCATCGTGGTGAAGCCGAGAAGTCCCAAGTCAACTGTCAGCAGGCTCTGCTCCCTCTGAACCCTCTAGGGCGGCGGTTCTCCACCTGTGGGTCACGACCCCTTTGGGGGTCACACGACCCTTTCACAGGGGTCGCCTAAGACCATCGGAAAACACATATTTCCGATGGCGATTCATAACGGTAGCAAAATGACAGTTATGAAGTAGCAACGAAAATAATGTTATGGTTGGGGGTCGCCACACCATGAGGAAACGTATTAAAGGGTGGCGGCATTAGGAAGGTTGAGAACCACTGCCCTAGGGGAATCTTCCTCCCGTCCTCCCAGCCTCAGGTGCGTCGCCAGCCATCGGCGCTCCTCGGCTTAGAGACGCGTCACCCCAGCCCTCCGTCTTCACGTGGCCGTCATCTCATGTGGACACCAGTCATGTTGGATCAGGGGCTAGCCTGCTCCAGTGTGACCTCACCTAAACTAAGTACATCCGTCGTGACCCTACTTCCAAATAAGGTCACCTTCTGAGGCGCTGGGGGTTAAGGCTTTGCTGCATCATTTTGGGGGGCGCACAGTCCACCGTGCTGTCCTTCCCCCTTCCTTTTCCCCTTTAAGCAGGCACTCTGCCATTACTTTTTCTTCAGGGAAGGAAGGGGACAGAACGGAAAGGGCCTGCAAGCCCTTTGGCTTCTGTGTTTTCTAGAAACCTAAAGGCAGTCGGGATGGGGACATGAAATCCACAGTATGGCAGGGAGGCAGCAAGGTCCCAGAAAGGGAGAGGCTGCCTGGCCTGAGCTTCAGCGAGGAGCAGGGGCCAGCCCGTCACTGTGAGTAGAGGGAGGGCGACATCCCAGGTACACGTGCAGGCACATGGGGAGGCCAGCACTGGGAAGATGACGAGTGTCACTGGATCGCACATATTTCACCTGTCAGTTTGGTGAGGTCCTCGGCTGAGACCGGGGAAGTGGGGAAAGGCAGGCAGGTTAGAGAGGGAAGTAGAGGTACCAGCGACCTACCTTGGTGGCCAGGCTGTGCCAGGCGCCCATTCGAAATCCGTGTGGGAACCATGTCCAGCAACAGATGTGGGGTGGGCTCCATCAGAGTCGGGGTTCTGCCAGAGGAAGAAATGAGCAAGGGAGGTTCGGGGGTTCCCGAAGCAGCAGTTACAGTGAAATCTAGGCTTGGGGGACAGGAAGTAAGCATCGGGGGTGTGTGGGGACATGACAGACGTCAGAAGGAGAGTTGTTGACGGGGCGCAGGGTGAGCGAGCCGCGTGGACAGCGGGTGGCGCTCGCGTGTCTGAGAGCGAGGTTTCGGGGCTGCTGCCGCTTAGACTGTGACAGCGTCTCGTGAGCGGGTGGAGCCGAGGGGTGAAGGAACCAGGTGGCCAGGACAGAAAGCCAACCCTCATTGCCAGGACTTGAGGGGCCAAGAACCCAGAGAAAGGGGTTCGCAGGGAGGCTTCAGGGTGTTTGTGAATCCTCTCTGCTCTGGAGTGAGAGGTCCAGACACCAAGCAGAGAGCAGAGGCGAGGGGTGAGGAGGCCAGCAGACCTGCCAGCAGTGTCCCAGACGGGGACACAGAGCCAGAGCCGGGCCAGCCAGGGGAGCAGGGCCGGGAAGCACCCAGCTTACCTGCAGAAAGGGCCCGGCGGACATGGACCAACCCTCCGAAAGCCTGAAGTGCAATTCCGGATGGGAGTGAGATTAGGAATCGAGTCAGACGTTAACAGAAGGAAATGGTTCGCAGACACAGGGGTCCCAGTCGCCCCCGAATGGTCCTACGAAGACCAGTGAGGGTTTCCTCCCCGCTTAGACGTCCTCAGCCCCTGCGTACTCATCGCCCACAGCTGGAGCCAATCTGCCCTCGTTCCGCTGGCTCGGGAAGCTTGCGACACAGCCTTTCACGGGCTAAGATGTCCTCAGGTGAAGCAAGGCTTTTCCAACAGGTGGATTTGTTTGGTGTTGAACAATAAAGTATCTGTAGAAATTAAAGGTGATGGGCGTGTTTGTCTTGGCAAAGGGGAGTCCTCAGTGACAATGTCCCAGCTCTGGTGACTGTTCTTTGGTATCTTTCTTTTTCTTGTGTGTTTTTTTTTTTTTTTTTTAATCCTCACCTGAGGATATTTTCCCATGTATCTTCAGATAGCGTGGGAGGGAGAGAGACAGAGAGAGAGAAACATCGATGTGAGAGAGACACATCGATTGGCTGACTCCTGCACGACCCCAACCAGGGCTGGGGATTGATCCACAATGAGGTACATGCCCTTGACCGGAATCGAACCTGCGACTCTTTGGTCTGCGGGCCGACGCTCTAACCGCTGTACCACACTGGCCAGGGCTCCTTTGGTCTCTTTCCACTGCATTCCTGGATTTCTCCTTTTTTTTTTCTACCTCTCTGCAGTTGCCTAACAAATTCTCAAGTAACAATGACTACTGAGAAAAGGCGAGATGAATAATTACAGGATTGTAAGGATTAGAAACATTCAGTAACCCCTCCTCCCCGCCGGCAGGAAACCCTGACATTTCCATTTTGCAAACAGGGACCTGAGGCACAGAGGTGTTAAGTGGCTTGTTCTTAAAACTTGGCAAGTATGGGAGGCAAGAGCCAAACCCAAGTCTGGATTCTGCAGCCCAGACCCTTTCCCACAGAGCGGGCTGCCTCCTCACCAAAGATGACAGGAATTCTGAACGTTCTGCTAGTTGCTTTGCCGAGTGGCCATGCACTCATGTCTTTGCCCAGCAAATATTTACTGAGGATTGCTCTGTGTTAGGAGCTGGGCCTCCGGAGAGAAAGAGCTCAGAGAGGTCACAGTCTAGGAGGGAGGTGGGGAGAGACCCAACAGTCACACTGCAAAGTGGAAAGGAGGCAGGATTTCTGCAACAAGCCCAAGGGCATCACGGAGAAAACCTGGAAACAGCTCAAATGCTAAATAAGAGAATAGTTCATTGTCACAGCTAATAGGACATCATCAGCCATTTAAAATGATGTATCTGGAAGTGTGGGGGGAAAAAAGTCCTCCTGACCTCTGGTTTCTGGTTGGCCTCAACCAGTGGAAGACAATTTTCCAGTTTGTAATAACGCCCCATTTAAGTTGGCGTCTCGGATTGCTGGCTGGCAGAATTGGGTTTCATAGGAGGTGTGACCATTCTGAGCCATGTAGCAAAGCCTTTGAGTTAATAGTAACATTTTGTGCACTGTGCTGATTCAACAAGATAGTCTCACACTTAGCCCAGCCCTGGCCGGTTTGGCTCAGTGGTTAGAGCGTCGGCCTGCGGTCCAGAGAGACCCGGGTTCGGTTCCCACTGAGGGCGCGTACCTTGGTTGTGGTGTGTCCCCGGCCCTGGTTGGTCGTGCGGGTGGCAGCCACTCGATGTGTCACCTTCGCATCGATGTTTCTCTCTCTCTCTCTTCCTCTCTCTCCCTCCCACTCTAGCTGAACAAAAAATGAAAAAGTGTCCTCGGGTGAGGATAAAAAAAATAAATAAATAAAAAGATATTCTCACACTTCGTGTTAAAAGCTAGAAGTACAAAAGCAGATTAAATATTAAACCAGCCCAGCCGGTGTGGCTCAGCAATTAGAGTCTCAGCCCGAGGACCAGAGTCGCAGGTTCGATTACTGTCAAGGGCATGTACCTCAGTTGATCCCTGGCCCTGGTTGGGGGTCCTGCGGGAGGCAACCAATCAGTGTGTCTCTCTCACATCAATGTTTCTCTCTCTCCCTCCCTCCCTCCCACTCTCTCTGAAGACAAATGGAAAAATATCCTCGGGTGAGGATTTAGAACGTGTGTGTGTGTGTGTGTGTGTGTGTGTGTGTGTGTGTATAAAACCAGACCTGAGGCTGGTTTTTCCTTTGTTTTTGTTCTTTTGTTTCACTACTAAAACAAACCCTGGAGGTTTGGTTTTAGCCAAAGCGCATCATCCCTCACGCTAAATGCACGTGGCTTTAGAGCACTTTGAGATTTAGTTTGTAAATTTGTTTCTCTAGTTGGGAAAGTATGAGTTCGAACTCTCACCGACTGGAAGCACTTCACCTCTGTGCAGCTGAAGTGCTGTTCTAGTCCAGCGGATGTGCTTCTACCGAGAGATTCCCGAGCACTTGGCCTTTGAATGGATGCTGTGTGTGTCTGAGCTGGAGCACGGTGGAGGGAGACCCGGCGCGGGGAATGGCAAAGAGTGATGTCCCCACCCATGGGAGCCCACCTCTGAGCCGTTCCATTGGGAGCTTTGAGGGCAGAAAGGAGACTGTTTGCACCACCCGGGCCCATCAGGCGCTGAGATTGTGTGGATTCTTCTAGACGAGGGTTGCTCTGCGTGTCCCCCTGCACGGCCCAGAGTATCCTCGCTCAGACTGGCCTGGGAGCTGGGGAAGCGCGTGTTAGACAAGAGGATTCAAATGAGCAAATACCACTGGTATCTGGGGCCCCAGACACTTCTTTCTCCTGAAGAACTAGTGTGGGGATAGACAGGGGGACCGGTACAGCCTCTCCTGGTCCAGTTTCTCCTGGATCCCAGGAATATCATGCAGACGTAATGCTCACATGCAAAAACCATGTTTTCTCAGGTTCCTGATACAAGTGGCGAACCCTTCCTGTTCCCACTCACTCGTTCGGCCAAGTGTGTTCAGGAGGCAGGCTCTCCGCCCCGCGGTTTTCAAGGTCAAGGAGCACTGGTGCTTTCTTGGAGAAGCCATGGTCCATGGCATTTGACCTAAATCTTCAAGGGTGACTCGAACTTGGCAGGATGGGAGGGTAAGCCGTTGGGCAAGAGCTGGTGTGCTGGCCATGGGGCATCCCCTGCCGTGGCCAGAACAACAGGGAGCATGTGACAGGGGCCGGGGTGGCCGTGAGGTTGGAACTCACTGCCACAGGCCTCCTGGGCCTCCCTAAAACACTAGGATCTTCACCCGCTGGCAGAGGGAGGCAGAGGGATTTGGGGCAAGTGAGTGCCACTGTCTACTTGGTGGGGAGACGAGGCTGGCGGCAGCGTGGGGGTGAAGTAAACGGGAGAAGCCAATTGGGAGGTGGTTGGGAGAGTTTTGTGTGGAAGGTGACATGGGCCTGAGCAGAGAAGCTGTGACCGAGGGCCACCTCTGCGGTGGTGTGGGGCGTCTCCCACTCACTGGCTGGGGGGGAAGGAGCAGAGAAAGCGGAGAATGATACCAAGGAGTTGACCTTTAAAACCCGGGTGAATGCTGGCACCGTGGGGGAACACGGAAGGAAGAAAGGCCCTGAGTGGGAAGGAAGAGGGGAGAAGAAATAAGTTCAGTTTAAGTTCGAGATGCCAGACATCAAGAATCTATCACGTTGAACAGATGGGTATGGGAGGTGAGGGAAGAAAAGGCCCTGCATTGCAGGCTTGAATCACTAGCAAAGAGGTGATGAGTGATGCGGTGGGGATCGGGGAGATTAAGGGGAAAGTCCCTCCAGCAAGGATGACAAAGATGCTGCACCTGTTCCCCCCACGCCCCCGTCCTGTGCCCACAGCAGGCATTGCTAACCCAGCACCATGCCCTTTCTTGCAAAGCCCAGGGCTGCAGAAGTCAGAGGAAAAGGATTTCTAGAAGTAGGGATGGTCGACAGAGTAAATGCTCCACACAGAAGCTCAAACAGGACGCAGACTGAGATAGGCGGGTGGGGCTGTCCTTCAGGAAGGTGTTCTTCTCCTCTTACCTCTCAGAGAAACTAGTTTCTGTTGCTTTAGCATTATGTGTATATTTTCTTTGACAAAAGTAAACTTGCAAAATTTGAAAATACTGAATAACACAAAGAAAATAGCAGTCACCTCTATTTTCACCTTTGCTGGTAACATCGTGATGTATTTATTTCTGATAATTTTTTTTTTTCTACACATGGATAGCTATATATCGTTACAGTGTTGCAATCATGCTATATACATAATATCACTTCCGATTATTTACTTGCCTTCTCTCTTCATTGTTAAACATGTGGGCTTTTCCCAAATTTTGCCATTCTACATAATAAACTCTTTTAAAACATTGTCTTTTAAATTTGAATATTTACTTGGGATAGATTTCTAGAAGTAGTCAAAATATTGAAAGATTTTTAAGACTGTTTAAACATTTTACTCATTAGTACTACCACCAGCAGCATATAAGAGTATTTAAATGAATGCACAATTTCTAACTACCCTATTGTTTTTCCTTCAAATGATGCAAATCCTTTTTGGAAACAGATATGATATTATAATAACATAACAATGTGAGTCTGGCTGGTTGTGGCTCAGTGGTTGAGCATCGACCCATGCACCAAGAGGTCACCGGTTCAACTCCCGGTCAGGGCACAAGCCCAGGTTGTGGGCCTGATCCCCAGTGGGGGGCATGCAGGGGGCGGCCAGTTGATGTTCTTGCTCATTGATGTTTCTCTCTCTCCCTCTCTTTATAAAATCAATAAAGGGAAAAAAATTTTTTTTTAATTTTTTAAAATTTTATAATATGATATGATATAATATAATATACATTATATATTATATCAACATAATATGATATTATATATAATATAACATATATGTATGTGTCAATATATACACGTATATTTGTACATGGACATATGTATATATACACATATACATATAAATATCTTTTCCCCAGTAATCGTAATGATCTGGACAACAATATAAATGCAAAAGACTTTTTCATCCCTTCTACGGGATAGTGTGATACTGCAGCAAATTCCTTTCTTGCTTGTTAGAGAAAGGGAAAAAGAAACTGGCATCGATGAAGCAAATTATTAACCCAGTATACGGTGAGTTCCTAAAAATGCATCAATGAAGGAAACACTCTGCTAGTTCTTATTTCATTCTTAGATATAAGCATTATTTTTCAGGGTTTACAAAGGAAGGAAACTGAGGCTTCACGAGGTTAATTAACGTTCCCAAGGCCTTGTACTTAGTGGTGGAACCAGGATTCACACCCATTGCCTGTCTTAGTTGGAACTCTGTGCTTTCTTTCTCTACTGTGAAGTACAGTGCAGAGAGAGGGAGGGAGGGAGGGAGGGGGAGAGAGAGAGAGGGAGAGGGTGAGGGCCTTGAATGGCCTGGTTTTCTCGGTCCTTTCAAAGGATGCTTTCTAAGGCTCACTCCTGGTTTCTGGTTGTTTAAGTCTTGGGCGGAGACCCCTGACCCCCAACAGGAAGCCCATCCTCAAAGGCAGCCAGACACTGCCCTCCTCTCTGTCGGGGTGTGTTGTAGAAAACCTCAGTCTTCCTCCGGTGTTTACTCTCACATCTCCCCTGCATGCACACACTTCTGACACCACGTGTGTAGAGGGTTTTTCCCACACCGAGCAATTCTCGGCGACACCTGCTGGGTGTCCTGCAATTCAACTCCATTCCGACACTGTCTGCCTGGGATGGCATCAGATCCCACAGGTACAGGGCTCAGCCCCACAGGACTGCCCTTCCCACTTCAGAAGCCAGTCCCAAGTGCAGGGTGTCGCCTGCCTCTGACCTGTGGCTGTGAGATCGGAGGTTGTCACAGCTCCTCCTCCGATTCAGTGAATTTGCTGGAGCAGCTCACAGAACTCAGAGAAGCACCTTGCCCTCTCCATCACCAGTTTATTATAAAAGGATCTAACTCAGGAACAGCCCTATGGAAAAGATGCACAGGGCGAGGTGTGGGGAAGGGGTGTGGAGCACCCAGGTCCTCTCCGAGCTCACCACTCTCCCCGAGTCTCCGTGTGTTCTCCACGTGTTCACCCAGGAGCGCTCCGAACCCCATGCCCTGTGGATATTTATGGAGGCTTCATCACTTAGACGCCATTCATCATTAACTCCCTTTTCTCACCACCCCACTCCCAGCTCAGGAGAATGGAGGGTGGGGGTGCTGAATATCACAAACTTCTAATCACTGTTCACACCAGGGAATTCCAAAGAATTTAGGAGCCTGGCACAAAGACCAAGTATTAGAACAAAAGATGCTCCTGGCACTCTTATCGCTCAGGAAATTCCAAGGGATTTAGGAGCTCTGTGCTAGGAACAGGGGCGGAGACCAACATTTATCTTTTCTGTGATTTCACAGGGCGTTAGTTTGACATGTGGTGTAAAACCCAGCCCTCAAAAAACAAAAACAAAAAAACCCCCAGCCCTCAGGCCATAGTTATGTGCTGGGCCACTTTTGGGGGGGGGCGGTTAATCCTCACCTGAGGATATTTTTTCCATTGATTCCTAGAGAGAGGAAGGGACGGAGGGAGGGGGAGAAAGAGAGAAAGAGAAACATCGATGTGAGAGAGACACATTAATTGGTTGCCTCATGCACCTGCCCAGACCAGGGTCCAGAATTGAACCTGCAACCCAGGTATGTGTCCTTGACTGGGACTCAAACCCACGACCCTTTGGTGCACAGGCCGATGCTCTAGCCACTGAGCCACACCGGCCTGGGCTGGGAGCCTTTTTCTGAGCATTCTGGAGGACCAGGGTTTCTCCCTGTAGGAAACTTCCCTTTGAGGAGGACTTTGTTCTCCCGTCCTAGAAGCTAGGACCTTGCTGGGGGTCAACATCCATGTCACTAACTTGCGGTGGCAGAGTCCACCTTCTGGTTTTGCTAAGTTTTCACTCCCTCTCGGGCCGCTTGGTGGGTTCTGTGACCCCACTTACCTGAAACACGTCAGCGTACCAGGCAGTTTCTTGTTTCTTTCTTGGTTTCTGTTGGTCGAAGCTCTCTTCGTGCTCAGCATAACGGTGACCCCAGAGGGACCGTGTTTGGGGGAGGCAGGACCAGATGTGACTGACCTGAGCCAGACTTGGGGGACCATGAGTTTGGGGGACCATGAGCCTCAGCCTGGCTCCACCTCTCTCTGGAAGGGCCCACTGAGGCGATGGCACGACTCCCCCTCGGCTCACAATGCTCTGTAATCTCTACCTTTCAGGCCATGATGACCCACTGACCTAGTTTAGAACCATCGAAAGCTTTTCCACCCAGAACAGTGGGAAATTGACACTCTCCAATTTTTTTTTAAATCTCCAGCATTAATTTCTTTCCTTATTGATTTTTTTAAATTGTGGTGAAATATACATAATGTGAAATTTACGTCTAAGTGCACAGTTCAGTAGCATTGAGTACACGCACCGTGTACAGCGTGACAGGATTTCCTTCCTTTCGAAGGCTGGAGGACATTCCACGTATGCACAGACTTCACTTTGCGTATCCATTCACCTGTCGACGGGGACCTGGCCACGGTGTTACTTTAACAAGCATGTTTTTGAGCGCCACTGATGTCGCAGGCACAGCGCTGGCTACTGGGGATGAGATGCTATTGAGGTAGACTGGGAGGCGGGTCCCTGCCCTCCCTCAGGTGACAAGGCATAAAACGGTAATGACCAAAAGTAACGGCAGTTTCTTTCTGGTTCATGAAGACGCCGGTGAAGAGACTTTTCTTGATTTATGACACCAGCCTCCACCATTTTCAGAAAAACCTTTGGCACCTCATTTAAAAAATGAATACGAAAAGTCGCAGAAGTATTCATGAGAAAGCTTGCAAACCACCATGCACCGCGTAACTCTTTGAGGGGGCGCTCCTATGGTAAAATTGAATCACAGCCACGAGACAGCCCTGCGGTTCACTGGTTGGGTTGTTTCCTGCTGCCGTGATGGGAGTAGCTACTTTGGGATGTCTCCGTGTTCCATGGACGAGTTTCTGGTTTCTGCACCGCTCCTGGGGAGCAGACCCCGAGCACCCAGTTCCGGTTCCAGAAGATGCACGTCCCCACGTTCACCCGTACTCCGTCGGTTCCTGTCCCTCTTGCTGCTGCGTGCTCTTTACTCTGCAAACATCTCATTAAATTGCTGTTTTTGCCCTGGCCGGTTTGGCTCGGCGGTTAGAGCGTCGGCCCGCGGAACAGAGAGTCCCAGGTTCAGTTCCCGCTAAGGGCGCGTACCTCGGTTGCGGTTTGTCCCCGCCCCCGGTTGGGGTTGTGTGGGTGGCGGCCACTCAATGTGTCTCTCTCACATTGATGTTTCTCTTTCTCTCCCACTCTATCTGAAGATAAATGCAGGGGTGTCCTCAGGTGAGGATTAAAAAAAAAATTGCTTTTTTAAAAAAATCCTCACCTGAGGATATTTCTCCATTTATTTTCAGATAGAGGGAGAGGGGAGGGGGGAGAGAGGGAGAGAGACATGGATGTGAGAGAGACACATTGATTGGTTGCCTCCCGCAGGACCCCAGCCAAGGTGTGGTGCTCTTGACTGGAATCAAACCTGAGACTCTTTGGTCCTCAGGCTGACACTCTAACTGCTGAGCCAAACCAGCCAGGGCTTAAGTTGCATTTTAAAAACACTGCCCAGTGTATCCCTACAGCCTGGGATGTATCTTCTTTACCGTGAGTGGTCGTCCTGCAGATTTTGGCACGTGTCCAAAGCACCCTGCCTTTGACCCCGGGCAGACAGGAGCCTGGGACAGTCCCTGGTTACAGTGGCACTCGGCAAAGCTTGCCAAGATGCCATCTGTCTTGATACACAGCTATGCATCCGGTGCTGAATTGTTCTAGGTCTCCCTCGTGTGGGCCATCTGTGAAATGAAACATACCAATTATCTTTAATAGATACAGTGAAGAATGATAAGGAATCGATGTCTGTGAATCCCGAGTTGGATATAGGACCTTTATTGTTTTCAGCATGAAATATTACACTTATAAAAAGTAGGTAGAGAAGAATATAAAAACGGCTGCACAGTCACACACCAGCTTTATTGAGTCTTAACACGTGGCCCCCAAATTACCTTAGATCTTTTAATAAGTGAAAGAGATACAGTTGAGGGCCCCTGTGGAGCCTCCCTTCCGCCCCCTCCCCCGCCCCAAGGTAACCATTATTCTGAATGTGTATTTATTGCTCCCATCCGTATTTGTATAGTGTTCTCCATATATGGGTATCAATATTACCCAAACTATGGTTTAGCATTTTTTAGACTTTCTGAAGGTGTTGGGTGCATTTTTTCAGCAACCTGCTTCTGTCTTTCAGTGTTACGCTGTAGAATTTTATCCTGGGAGCTCCTCCTATTCATTCATGCTCCTCTTCTGTATTCTAAGAATCGGATGAACCCCACTAGGTGTGTACCAGTTCTCTTCTCCTGGGGTGTGGGCGGGGTTTTGAATGTTCTCACAGTGAACACCACCATACCAGACATTCTTCCACTGGGGGTACACGCGAGGGAACGTCCCTGGGGCACACCCTGGGGGCAGACTGCTGAGTCATTATGTGTGGTTTCTCCAACTTCTCTGGTCTTGCCAAATGGCTCACAAAAGGATTGGACTGTTTGACATCTCGCTGTCACCCAGAGCTCTTTCCGTCCCTCTTTCTCATCTGCCCTCCCTCGGGCAGCCCGTGAAAGCCGGTTACGCACCTTGACATGAGTTTTCTCCTTCAGTAATGAGGCCAGCATTCACACACCACATTCACAGGGGTCACAGAGGTCCAGGAGTCTGCCCAAGGCCACGCCAACAACACGCAGCACCGCGCCTTTGACCCTGACACAGCCTGGCCTCTCTGACCCCCAGAGCTGCACCACCAAGGTCCTTAAAGACTCCGCGCAGGGCACAGAGGGACGGCGGGAGACACCTTCCGCCAAAGCTTGTTAGCCAGGTTGCTAAGGAAAGATGAAAGAAAGAATGTGCCATTCGACTTCTTAAATTATGAAAGTCCCCCTTCATACAAAAGAGCATCTTGAACATTAACCTATAAAGAAGGAAAAACAGTGAAATAGACCGGGTTAGAGGGGAGTGAGGAAAACAGAAATGAAAGGCATCTTGATGCCTGAGGGAAAAAAGATGTCTCTGTTAGAAAAATAGCATTGGAAAAACTGGCTTTTCCAATCCTGTATTCGTTTTCCTTCCAGTTACTAGGAATCAGCGATCCTCTTGGGGCCGTTGTTGCAGGAACCCAGCCCTGCTGGGAATGGGGACCTGAGTCGTGTGCGGCGGGCGGAAGGCTGGAGAGCACAGAGATGGCAGAGGAGGCCGGTCTGCAACTGACTGCAAACAGAAGAAAAACAGAAAGGAGAGGCGGGTGGAAGAAAAGAAGCGGAAGAGGGAAGTGTACTCCGTCGCTGTTCTCTGCTCAGCTCCCAAGCTCCGAGTTCTTCGCTGCCGCGGAGCGTCTGTCCTGCAATGTATACATTCGGGGCCCGTGGCTCCCCACGTTTTCTAATAAAAGTTCCCCCTTTTATCTCAGAGCAAGAGAAGAAGCTAAGTAATCCAGAAATCTGCAGCACGTGACACATCCAATATTAGACATCTAGTCGAATTGAAGGAGAAAAGTGCTCCGATGCCTCTTGGCTTTGCTTTCACCGAGACAGACATATGTCGGCGACGTATCGGAGGTGCACGCGATCGCGTCGCTGCAGAGGATGACGTCCCGAATCGAGCCAGCCAGAAGTGAAAGTGCTAACGCGAGCAGCATAGGAAGTCGGCAGGAAGCCGACCGTGTGGGGTAAGTGAAACCACTTTTTAATAAGCACACCAAGAACAGAGCAGATGAGGGGCAGGTTTTCTTAGCATGAGTCAAAGGATAGCCATCACCTTCTGTCCTTTTCTCACCCATTTATTTATTTTTTTTAATCCTCACCCGAGGACATTTTTGCATGTATCTTCAGCTACAGCGGGAGGGAGAGAGGCAGGAAGACAGAGAGAGAAACATCAGTGTGAGAGAGACATATCAATTGGTCGCCATCCACACGACCCCAACTGGGGCCGGGGACAAACTGCAACCGAGGTACGTGCCCTTAGCGGGAACCGAACCTGGGTCTCTCTGGTCCACGGGCCAATGCTTTAACCGCTGAGCCAGACCGGCCGGGGCTCTCACCCATTTTTAATGGGAAAACACCCACAGCATAAAAGTATCATCTTAACCATTTTTAAGTACTGCAGTTCAGGGGTGCAAGCATCACTGCCCGTCAGGTCCATAACTCTTGTCATCCTGTAAATGGAGCAGTACCTCCCCACTCCCCCCCCATCCCTCACCCCCAGCCACCACCCTTCTACTTTCTGTCTCCATGATTTTGACTACTCTAAAAATCTCACATAAGTGACATCGTATAATATTTGTCTTTTTGTGACTGGCGTATTTCACTTAGCATAATGTCCTCAAGGCTCATCCATGTTGTAGCAGGTGTCAGAATGTCCTTCCTTTTTAAAAATTAATTTTTTTTTCTTAATTGATTTTAGAGAGAGAGGAAGGGAGAGGGAGAGAGAGAGACAGAAACATGGATGAGAGAGAACATCGATTGGCTGCCTCCTGCATGCCCCCCACTGGGGATCGAGCCCACGACCTGGGCATGTGCCCTGACCGGGAATCGAACCGGCGACCTCTTGGTGCATGGGTCGAAGCTCAACCACTGTGCAACACCGCTCTGGCTTATTATCTTTTTAATATCCTCACCCGAGGATATTTTTCCATTGATTTTCAGATAGAGGGGAAGAGAGAGAGAGAAACATTGTTGTGAGAGAGAAACATCGATTGGTTGCCTCCCACAGTACCCCGACCTGGGCTAGAAATCGAACCACAACCGAGGTGTATGCCCTTGACCAGAATCGAACCCGCGACTCTTTGGTCTTTGGGTGGCCAGGGCTGTCCTTCCTTTTTTTTTTTTTTTTAATCCTCACTCGAGGACATTCTTTCATCCCTTGTTCAGATAGAGTGGGAGGGAGAGAGAGGAAGAGAGAGAGAGAGAGAGAAACATCGACGTGAAAGGGACACATCGAGTGGCTGCCACCCACACGACCAACCAGGGCCGGGGACAAACCGCAACCGAGGTACATGCCCTTAGCGGGAACCGAACCCGGGTCTCTCTGTACCGCAGGCCGACGCTCTAACCGCTGAGCCAAACCGGCCAGGGCTAAATATGTTTTTATTGATTTTTTTTAGAGAGAGAGGAAGGGAGAGAGAGCTAGAAAAATCGATGTGAAAGAGAAACATCCATCAGCTGCCTCCTGCACGCCCCCTGCTGGGGATTGATGCCCTGACCGGGAATTGAACTGGGACCTCTCAGTCCATGGGATGACGCTCCATCCACTGAGCCACACCAGCCAGGCTCTCCTGGTAACTCTTAATCAACTCCTGGGCAGCACCAATGTCTTCTATTCTTCTATGCTCTTTTGTCCAAAAAGTGTGCCTATTCGATTTTCCTCAATTTTTTGAGGACCTGACATACCTACAATGAAATGCACAAACCTTCCATGAACAGCCCCATGAAAGTTTGTTACGATTTTCATGAAGCCTGAGCCCGGATCAAGAAAATATAGGCCATTCTGAAAGGCTCACTCGACGTGTCTCAGGAAAAAGCAATTCCCCCCTCACCATCCCAGCCTAGGGTAACCGTGGCTCCGATGCCTACCTTTGTAGATGAATTCTGCCTCTTCTTGAGCTCCATAGAAACAGAACTCTACACTCCCGTGTCTGGCTTCTATTGCTCAATATTAGGTCTGCGAGATTTTCCTCTGTTGTTGCGTGTGGCTGTGGTTCCGTCGTGTGTTGCCTTTCATTACAGGAATGATCACAATGTATCCATTTTCCTACTGAGGACATTTGGGTTGTTTCCAGTGGAGGGCTATTATGAAGAAAAGGTTTCTTTTTAATATTAATCCTTATTAGAAAGGGACAAAGAAGGACCTTCCCTTTGAGCCTTTCCAAAGGAGACTCAGAGTTATGTTTGGAGGTCATTTTTGCCCATCACATAGCAGAGAGGTATCCAAAAGGCCCCGCCCCGCCCGCTGCCTCTCCACATACTTGGAAGCAGACATCTGGTCCCAGGCAAAACACTGAGTCAACCTTCTCAACTGGGGGAGGGTCAGATCTGCTCAGGCATGTTAAGAGGAAATTTCATAAGCATTTGGCTGAATGCATCTGCTAACATCTAAATGTTGAGTAATGCAGACTGAAAAATTAAAAGGCAGCCAAACAACCCTTTGGCTCATCTTTAAGTCAATTGCAGTGCACTGAAAGCTTGTGCTTTTTCTTAAGTTTATTTCTAAAGAGCTAAAAATGAGGCCTATCCCAGAGAAGGCTAGGATTTCAATTTGCCCAGGAGGCGGCTTTTCCCGTTTCCTCAGCTGGGGTGTGAGGATTCTAAGACTTTCTCCAAGGACCCTTTGAACTCTGGAAGTCCTGGATGCCACCTGCTGATTGGAGCTTCCAGACAGGGCCCTCTGGGGGCTGGGACACCCTGTGTGATGTCATGGAGCTTTGTGAGGCAGCCAGGTGCTGTATTTTAAGTACTACCGTGTGGGCAGGACATCCCAGCCCAGTCAAGTATTTTCTCAGAATCCAGGTACCATAGAGTCAGCCATTCAGAAAGTAATTCCATCTTTCAGATCATTCAGCGTACATTCCTGCCTCTGACTCAAAAAATACATCGGTTACAAAGCAGCTGGTTGTCTCAGTCGTAGGTGAGTGAGCTCAGAGTGCTGGGGACAGGAACAGAGATGGAGGAGGCTTCTCCATGTGGGGTCCATGGAAACAGCACATCAAGTCGCTGAACCGTGAATGAGATGCTGGCTCTGGGGGTGAGGGTTCAGAAGATCTGATTTTGCCCTGGCTGGTCTGGTTCAGCGGTTAGAGTGTCGTCCCACTGACCAAAGAGTCACGGGTTTGATTCTGGTCAAGGGGGCACGTACCTCGGTTGCGGTTCGGTCCCCGGCCCTGGTTGGGGTCGTGTGGGAGGCAACCAATCGATGTGTCTCTCTCACATTGATATTTCTCTGTCTCTCTCTCTCTCCTGCCCTCTCTGTCTGAAGATAAATGGAAAAATATCCTCAGGTGAGGATTTTTTTTAAAGGAGATAAAAAGATCTGATTACTTTAAGGAGTGATCGCCACCCCAGACGTGCACTAAGCATCCCAGTGACTTCAGTTCTTGAAAATCAGGGCCAGTTTTTATTATCTACACTTTTTATTGTGCTTCTTAAGATGTACAGCAAGTGAAGGTGTTATTTACTTAAAAAAATTAAATAGAAAACAAAGCCCTTCGTGCTGTCAGAAAGCCGTGGGTCTCGTGTGGAGATGGGCGTTAAGATTGTCCAAGGCAGCGAGGGGTGACACGTACGGATGCCCCACAGGGACACTGATTGTGACACGATGTAAAGCATGAGCACCTTGTCCTGACTCTGAAGACACATTTCATTTTATTTTATTTTTATTTATTTTTTAAAATCCTCACCAAGGACATTTTTCTATTTGTCTTCAGATAGAGTTGGTGGTGGTGGGGGGGGGGAGACATCGACTGGTTGCCTCCCTCCCGCATGACCCCAACCAGGGCCAGGGACTGAACTGCAACCGAGGTATGTGCCCTCTACGGCATCGAACTCGAGACTCTTTGGTCCACAGGCGGACACGCCAACCACTGAGCCAAACCGGCCAGGGCTAAAGACACATTAAAAAAAAATTTTTTTTTCCTTTATTGATTTTAGAGAGAGAGGAAGGGAAAGGGAGAGAGAGATGGAAACATCGATGAGAGAGAACATCGACTGGCCACCTTCTGCATGCCCCCCACTGGGGATCAGGCCCACAACATGGGCATGTGCCCTGACCGGGAATCGAACTGGCAACCCCTTGGTGCATGGGTCGATGCTCAACCACTGAGTCACACCAGCCGGACTAAAGACACATTTTAAAACCAAGTCAACGGGCAGTATTATCCTAAGCGAAATAAGCCAGTCAGAGAAAGACAAGTATCACATGATCTCACTTATATGTGGAATCTGATGAACAAAATAAGCTGACAAACAAAATAGATCCAGAGACATGGAAGCAGGGAGCAGACTGAGGAACCTCAGAGGGAAGGGGGGTCGGGGGAGTGGGAAGAAAGAAACTAAAGAGCTGATATGTATGTATGCATAACCCATGGACGGAGAAAACAGTGCAGTGAAGGGGGGGGGAGTGTCAGTGAGGGGAGGGGGGAGGAGAAACATCTGCACAAAAATAAATTAATAAAAAAATTTTTTTAAATAAAATAAAAAACTAAAACCAACTCAATGACTGTACCCAGACTGAGCTCAGAGTTTGGGTTCTCAGTGGGTGTGCAGGCGTGTACGCGTGTGCGTGTTAACGCTCGGGTTCTTCAAATGCATTTAACATTGTGTTTGCTGTATGTACACGTCATTACTGAAATATGCTCTACAAATTCTGTGTTCTTCTAGCATGTGAAGTCAACACATTTTAGAGAAGAAAATAATTGAGCGTGATTTCCTTCTGAGGAGACAGAGTTGACAAACCAATCACAGACCTCCTGGATCTGTCGTTTGGAGGCAGAGGTTTTCGGTGTGTTTGGGAAGTGGGAGGGGTGTGTGTGTGTGAGGGGGAGATGACAGAGTCCAGACCACTGCAGGACCTCTGCTTTAAGAAAACGGAACCGCCCGGCCGGAGTGGCTCGGCTGGTTGTCGTCCTGTGCTCCGAAAGGTTGCCAGTTTAATTCTGGTCAGGGCACATACTTGGGTTACGGGTTCTAACCCCACTTGAGGAGTGTATGGAAGGCAACCAATTGATGTTTCTCTCTCACATTGATGTCTCTCTCTCTCCCTTTCTCTCTCTTTAAGCATGTCTTTGGGTGAGGATTAAAAAAAAGAAGAAGAATAGAAAATGTAATATCAGAAAACATATATTAGTAAAATAAGAAAATTGGGGAGGTATATTTTTATAGATGTTCACATCGAAAGAGAGTTTTCCCCAAATTTTCTTTTTCTTTTCCTTTATTAGTTTTTAGAGAGAGAGGAAGGGAGAGGGAGAGAGAGATAGAAACATCAATGAGAGAGAACACCGATTGGCCACCTCCTGCATGCCCCCCACTGGGGATCAGGCCCACAACCTGGGCATGTGCCCTGACTGGGAATCGAACCAGCGACCTCTTGGTACGTGGGTCGATGCTGAACCAGTGAGCCACACTGGCCGGGCTTCCCAAATCTTCTTAATATGTAGGATCCCTCTAGAGAATATAGATTTATTTTATTTTTCAGTAATAATCCTATTATTTGAATTCAGGTGTGTATTTTCTATATTAAATTTAGTTGGCTTCTCTCATCTATATTCTCTTTTAACTAGTTTCCAGTTGCTTTTGGATTTTGGAGAAAGTTAAAATGGAAGTCTCTCAGGTCTAGACACTTAACAGGAAGATACGGTGGCTGTTGAAGTGGAAACAGCTCCATTCTGTTTTCGGTTTTTGTTTGTTTGTTTGTTCTTTTGTTTTTTGTTGTCATTAGTTTTAATCCATCCGTTTCCCCCAGTTGGAAGTTATCTTCTTCTCTTATACATTTGATACTTTTTCTTTGCATAATCAAATACCTCATTTTTTAAAGTGTTATTTGTTCCATCAATGAGCCTTTCCTGGGTAACCAGGATCTCTGTCAGGGTGTTCAATGCTGTGTCCTGGGAGAATGCTGCTATACTCACCAACTCTCCCTCATCCAACCTTGACCCAGTGACGTCAGGACTCGGCCCAGGCCAGGCCCCTGACTCTGCTGGGTTGAGCTGCCTGGTTCCTTGGAGAGTGCTCTCTGCTCCCTGACTGGGCCTAGCACATCCCCAGGCCGGGTTGGTTAACTGGACCCTAGCTATCGATCTGGTGGCTAGGATGGGACCGGGGGGGGGGGGGGTGAGCCTGAGGGAGGAGGGCACGTGTTGCCTTGAGAAGCAGAGGCCTCTCCATCATCCTCAAGTCGAGGGGAGAGCTGGCCTCCAACAGGAAGGAGGGAGCCATTTCTACAGGCCCAGAGGAGCCCCATGGATCTAGGGTTTCAGACGTGTCCCCACCCAGACGTCCCCAGCCTGAGTCTCTGAGTCTTCCTCCTCCCCTGGATAGCAGACAGGCCAGGGCTGAGAAGTCAGCCTTCCCTGGAGCTCTGGAGCCCTGTCGCTGGACCCTGGGCATGACCTTCAGCCTTCTCTGCCCTTCGCTCGTGGGGCTGAGTCCTTTCACGTGCCACTCAGGAGGCCCTCGGACTGATGTTTTGCCCCCAGTTAGTGATGCAGCCTCTCATTGCCTTTCTCAGATGCACCCGTAGCATCCTGCAACAGCCACCCAGGCCACGGCACTTACCACCCCTACTCCCTGCCCGCCCTTACAACAGTCCTTCCACCGGCATCCCGTCCCGGGTCACCGCCACTAACGTTTGTGTTTTTTATCCTCACCCGAGGACATTCTTGCATTTATCTTCAGATAGAGTGGGAGGGAGAGAGAGAGAGAAACATCGATGTGAGAGAGACACATCGACTGGCTGCCACCCACATGACCCCAGCCGGGGCCAGGGACGAACCGCAACCGAGGTACGTGCCCTTAGCGGGAATTGAACCCGGGACTCTCTGGTCCGTGGGCCGACGCTCTAACCGCTGAGCCACACCAGCCAGGGCATCGCCACTGAAGTTTTAACAAGGGCACTGCTAAGGAGTGCCAGGGGCTGTCGGAACACCGCCTCTCCCCCAGCAGTGGGGTTCTCAGGGCCAGCCAGCTGGGCAGTGACCAGTCCCCAAGTCCCACTTTGGAGTCTCATTTCCAGCACCACATGTCCTTGGCTTGCAGACGGTCACCTTATTACTGTGTCTTCACATGGCTTGTCCTCTGTGCTTGTACCCCAGGGTCTCTTTGGGTCTTCTTATAAGGACACCCGTCAGATTGGATCAGGGCCCACCCATATGACCTTGTTGACTCTGTTACCTCTTTAAGGAACCTGTCTCCAAATGCAGTCAGTTGGGAGTTCGTCCTTCAGCATACGCTATTTGGGGGACACACTTCGGTTCACGACAGCATTCCACTCCAATTGAAAAGCGAGACACTCCACACCGATTGGATTCTGTGGGTGTCTGTCTGACCCGGGCCACAGGTGTGCTGTCTTCAAGGGGACACACGAGAGTCTCTTCAGGGTCTATTCCTAGAGACCACACCGTGTGTGTGAATTCAGCGTAACCAGACCCTGCCAGAACGGCTGTTCCCGTTCACAGCCCCGTCGGTGGTGGGCACGGGTTTCATTGCCCGTGTGTTTGCAGCATGCGATACTGTGTTTTTATGTTTTTCACAGTCTGATTGGTGGCAACTCAGATTTTAAAGTAGAGACCTATACTATCACCCCAAGATGGATTGCATTGAGCATGTATAAGGGATGAGTCAACCTTTCACATTATAGCTTCGTGCTCAGGAGTACGATCCAGTGACTTTAAACGCTGTTGTACATTTTATAAACATGTTATACATTTTGATGTAACGTACTCTTACGAATATCCGTTTTAAGAGTTGTCGGTAATAGAAAGAAGTATACCATCTCATCAAAGTATATGATGAGCACTGATAGCAAAATGATATTTAGAACACTGAAAACTGAATTTAAACCGAGTAGATGACCCTACAAACCACTGAAATATCTAATGTGGCTTCTCTCAAATCCCCCTGATTTAGGAAATTAAACAATGGACCCTCAAAAGTGCTAGGTTTACGATGAGAAATGTCACAGTTCAGTGTTTACTCTTTGGGACCCTGACGCTTGGGATCTTGTCAGCTCTGTTATGTCTGCACCTCCACCATGTGAACCAACAGCCGAAGACAACCCAGGAGCCTCCATCCATTTGGCACCTGGATAAAAAACTGCAGCCGCCAGTACCAAGAGAACCTGTAATATTTGAAAGACCTGACAGAGATGAAACTGAAAATAACGGATCAGTTCTTAGATACGGTATTTTTATTTTCTCTGGTAGCAAGTTTAAGGGAAACTGTATTTCATATTTGGAAGAGAGAATGTCCTTTTCAGACCCATCCAATTTTTAAATTGTAAAACATTTTTATATACTGTATACAGAAAAATCACGAAACAGGTGTGTCTGTATTTAGCACCTGAACGTAACAATTTTTAAATGTAGTTTGTTACAGTTGTTTCTGATAGCTTTCTGTTCTTCACAAAAATAAATTTTAATAGGTACAGTTAAAAACATCACCACTTTATCAAAGTGCTGGTAGTAAGCTAATACTTAGTGACTCTCATCACTTCTTCTTGCAGCTGAGGATTTCAGCTATACAGACCAAGAAATCATTCAAGGCTTTATAAAATACGGATTTAATGCTGTTATCAGTAAAAGATTGGGCAGCAGGAGACACGTGCCAGATACGAGGGATAAAATGTATGTTCCTCCTGTTTTTATTTTTATTTTTGTATTGAGATATAATTGACGTATAACTTTATATGTGTTTCAGGCGTACAACATAATGAATTGATATTAGTATACATTGTGAAATAGTCACCACAATAAATGTAGTTAACATTGGTCACCATACCTAGTTACAAAACATAGTTTTTTTCTTGTGATGAGAACTTCTAAGATCTATTCCTTGCAACTTTCTTCTTTTTTAAAAAAATATGTTTCTATTGATTTTTTAGAGAGAGGAAGGGAGTGAGAGATAGAAACATTGATGTGAGAAAGAAATACCGATCGGTTGCCCCCTACTTGCCCCCGACTGGGGATGGAGCCCGCAACCCGGGCAGGTGCCCTGACTGGGAATTGAACCGGGACCTCTCAGTCCATGGGGCGACACTCAGTCTACTGAGCCACACTGGCCAGGTTATTCCTCGACACTTTTAAATATGCAATATAGTACTGTTTAACCTGTAACATGTAATATACACCATGCTGTATATTACATCCCAGTACTGATTATTTTGTAACTGGAACTTTTTACCTTTTGACTCCCCCCCACCCCCACCCCCACCCCCACCCAGTTTGGTCACCCCCTGCCTCTGGCAACCACCAGTCTGTTCTCTGTATCTATGAGCTTGTTTTTTTTGCGGTGGGAATATAGGGGATAATACGGATTTGTCTTTCTCTGTCTGACTTATTTCACTTAGCATAGTGCCCTCAAGGTCCATCCATGTTGTTGCAAATGGCAAGATTTCCTTCTTGTTATGGTTCCATTTTTTTTTTTTTTGCAAATTTTATTAATTTATTTTTGTTACAGATGTTTCTCCTTTTTCCCCCCTAGATACCCTCCTCCCTATCCCCACCCCAGCATTGTTGTCTATGTCCACTGGTTACGCATACATGCATAGAAGTTCTTTGATTTATCTCATCCCTTCTTCCAGCCCCCTTCCTCTGAGGTTTGTCAGTCTGAACATGGTTCCATTTTTTAATGGAACTTTTTATGTCATATATATACACACACACACACACACACACACACACACACACACACATACCACTTTTTTTAAAATCTGTTCATCCACCAATGGACACTTAGGTTCATGTCTTCGCTATTGTAAATAATACTGCAATGAACATGGGGGTGTAGATATCTTTTCGAGTTAGTGTTTTTGTTATCTTCAGAGAAATACCTAGAAGTTGAATTGCTGGATCACATGGTAGGTCTATTTTTAATTTTTTGAGGAACCTCCGTAGTGTTCTCCATAGTGGCTGCACCAATTTGCATTCATTCCCACCAACAGAGCACCAGGGTTCCCTCTTCTCTGCATCCTAACACCTGTTATTCCTTGTCTTTAAAAAAAAAAAAAAATTTTTTTTCTTTATTGATTTTAGAGAGAGAGGAAGGGAGAGGAAGAGAGAGATAGAAACATCGATGAGAGAGAATATCAATTGGCTGCCTCCCACATACCCTCCACTGGGGATCAGGCTCACAACCTGGGCATGTGCCCTGCCGGGGAATCGAACTGGTGACCTGTTGGTGCACGGGTCGATGCTCAACCAGTGAGCCACACCGGCTGGGCTGGTTTGTTTGCTTTTGAGTTGTATGAATTCTTTATATATTTTAGATGTTAACTCTTTATCAAGTGTATGATTTGCAAATATGTTCTCTCATTCACTAGGTTGCCTTTTCATTTTGTTAATGGTCCCCTTACCTATATAGAAGCTTTTTGGTTGAATGCAATCCCCTTATTTATTTTTGCTTCTGTTGCCTTTGTTGGGGAGTGTCAGAGCCAAGATTGATGTAAATGAGCTTACCACCTATGGGTTCTTCTAGGAGTTTTATGCTTTCAGGTGTTGCATTCAAGTCTTTAATCTATTTATGGTAAATTTTTGTGTATGATATAAGATAGTGCTCCAGTTTTATTCTTTTGCATGTGGCTGTCCAGTTTTCCCAACACAATTTATAGAAGAGACTGTCTTAACCCCATTGTATATTCTTGCCTCCTTTGTCATAAATTAATTGATCATATAGTCATGTGTTTATTTCCTGGCTGTCTATTCTGTTCCATTGAGTCACATGTCTGTTTTCATGCTAGTGCTATACTGTTTTGGTTACTATATCTTTGTAATATGGTTTGAAACCAGGGAGCTGAGATCCCAAAACATGAATCCTTTTCTTCCTTTTATTTATGCCTGCAGGTGTCTTAAAAAACGTTACCCAACCAGACTACCTACTGCAAGCATTGTCATTTGTTTCCACAATGAAGAATTTCATGCCTTGTTTCGGACACTATCCAGTATCATGGCCCGCACTCCACACCAAATCCTTGAAGAAATTATTCTGGTAGATGACAAGAGCGAATTGGGTAAGACAGAACACTAATAATCTACCTCATCTACTTTGAAAGCTGTCTCTGATGGCATGTGAGTTATTTCCCACGAACAACAGTTGAGGCAGACACTGAGCTGGAGGCTGTCGCTACCCTGGTGGGGATGTCAGAGCTGGTCCCCTGTCCTTACGGTGTTAGGCAGATGGGGTGGTCAGTGCTGCCGTGAGGTAAACGTAGGGGCACCAACCTGGTCTTTAGAAATCGTCGATAACATTCAGGAAGAAGCAATATCTAAACTGAGGTCTGAAGGGTGAACTGGAGTCATCTAGATGGTCAGGAAGGAAGAAGTATTTTAGGCAGAGGAAATAATGTCCAGAAGGCCCAGAGGCAAGAGAAAACATGGTGAGTTTGGAATAGTTCTGCGGTTTCTGTGTCAGTATGGAGTTGAGGGGAAAGGTGGACATAAAAGCAGAGCGATGAGAAGGCAACCATTCATGAAAGGCATTGTTTGAACTCTATCTGGAGAAAATGGGGCGCTCTTACAGGCTTAATGCAGGGGGAAGACATGATCCAGGTACTTTCCACGAAAGAATTGTAACCGGACCAGCTACAGGTAAGTGCTTATTCCTGTTTGCTCACTGGTTTAAAGAACTGGGATACTAGTATAAAAATCTGATTAACTATGCCTAGCACTTGAAATTAGCTGTCTGTTCTACAACATACGTACAAACCAGAGGCTAGCCCGGAAGAAAAGTATCCAGAGTAGTGAAAAGATTACAGGTCCTTGAAGAAATTCTTAGGGTCTGCAGGTCCCTGTGGGGTCCATTTCCCATAGAAGCAATGTATCTGTTTACTCAGTCACTGTGAATCTGACCCACAGTGGGCTGGGAAATAAAAAGAGAAGGGCAGACAGTAGGAAGAAGAACAGAAAGGAGAAGAAACTACAGGTGCGTCCATTCAGAGGTGGAATATAACTCAAGCTAATGTCAGCTACATTTAGGAATTCACACACGACGTTATTTCTACAGAAACCACTCAGATTGAGCATAGTACTGTTCATTTATAGTCTTATGCACGGGAGGGAATGTGGAAACATGGTCAGATTCCTGATCCGTAGCACGGAGCAACAAATTTGGCCACAGGCTGGGCAGGAAGTCCCCAAAAAAACCACAAGCAGCCCTGGCCGGTTTGGCTCAGTGGTTAGAGCGTCGGCCTGCGGTCCAGAGAGACCCAGGTTCGGTTCCCACTGGGGCCTGTAACTTGGTTGCAGTTTGTCCCCAGCCCTGGTTGGGGTCGTGTGGGAGGCTGCCACTCGATATGTCCCTTTCACGTCGATGTTTCTCTCTCTCTCTCTCTCTCTCTCTCTCTCTCCCCCCCCCTCCCATTCTATCTGAACAAAAATGGAGGAATGTCCTAGGGTGAGGATAAAAAAAAAAAAAGCCATGAGCAGGGGCAGGGTGGGGTCTTTTGCTAGACTGTGGAGTTCTGCCTTCTCACCCAGAAGGACAGGGGTTGTGCCGTGGAGATACAATCTCAGGATGACCATGGGATTTCCCCAGCCTTTCAGAACCACGCCATGAGCTCAGAGACATACCTGGTGACCTGCTCATATACATCTTTTAGGCATGAGAGGAATCACTGCTGATGGCCAAGATATGGGTGTGCACCAGACTAGACACCTCTCCTTGTCCTTGCTCCACGGTCTCCTGGCTCGTGGTGACTTCACCCACCCCACCAAGGAGCTTATTCTTTGACTCTCGCAGAACCTCAGCCCAGAAAATACAGGAAACGGGGTATTCTGTGTTCTGATGGAACTCAGCATCGACACATTCCTGCTTTTAATTTTTCACGACTTGATGTGGGCTGTAGGAGAACTTTCTGAACTACGGCTTGTCTTTCCCAGACGACACCGGTAGTCCTGCCAATGGACTCCTTCGGCTTGGGGAGCAGGGGACAGGGACCCGCTGAGTTACACGAGGGGCGTGTCCACAGCTGACCTGCTGCGTCCACCTTTCTCAGAGTCCTGGTCCCTGCTGAGTACAAGCCAACAGGACGACTATCTCCTGAAAAACCCTAGCTCTCCGCTCCGTGTCAGTGCTGACTGTTGCAGAATGCCCGGCTTCCTCCTTAGTCTGGCTCCCAGACCTCCTTGTGTCCGGGATGTCAGACAGGTGTTGGTGGACGTTGAGCCAAGCTGCCGCCCCCACCCTGGGCGTGCCTCTGAGCAGGGTCCTGGCACTCTCTTTAAAGGTGAGGCAGGAGCCCTGGCCGGTTTGGCTCAGCGGTTAGAACGTCGGCCCGCGGACCAGAGAGTCCCTGGTTCGGTTCCCGCTAAGGGCACGTACCTCGGTTGCAGTTCGTCCCCGGCCCCGGTTGGGGTCGTGTGGGTGGCAACCCATCGATGTATCTCTCTCACATGGATGTTTCTCTCTCTCTCTTCCTCCCGCTCTATCTGAAGATAAATGCAAAAATGTCCTCCGGTAAGGATAAAAAATAAATAAAGAAATAAAGGTGAGGCAGGAGATGCCTCCTTCGCCAAGATGACAATGAGCCCGCTTCCATTGATCCCGGCCTCCTGATCCAGAGGCCGAGGACTGAGGATCTGAGACTCAGAGACCTCTGTATCCTCCTCACCTGAGCCCAGTCTCCATCATCATCATCATATTAACCTCCAAACACTGAGTGACTGTTAGGTACCCGGCTCTGTGCTGAGAGTTGTATTTCTTCCTCTCGCTACGACACAGCGAGGAATACAGGGGGTATCACCACCGACGAGGGAGCTGAGACCCGAGGGGTTTGCTGACTGCCCGAGGGTCACCGCCAGGTGAGAAGCACGGTTGTGAGTAGTAGAGCCAGATGGCTCCAGAGCCCCGTAGCACACGCCTCTCCCGTTGACATGCTAAAGAGTGACGTGTTGACGTGGAGGTGTCACTGGAAACAGAAGAATATTCACGGTCGATGTTGATGCTGAAACACTCTCCGTTCCCTTCCGTACCCAGGACGCACTTTTCTGTGGGTTGGCGTGGTTTTTAGGAATCGATCAAAATTGGGCTCAACTGTTTTCACGTCTGCAGTTATCGTTTATATACTGTCAAGTCTTCGGTTTTTTTTTTTCTTCCCCCAGATGATTTGAAAGAAAAACTAGACTATCAGCTGGAAACTTTTCGGGGAAAGATTAAAATAATAAGAAACAAAAAGAGAGAGGGGCTGATCCGAGCACGGCTGATCGGAGCGGCGCGCGCTTCAGGTACGGACCTTTCGTGGGGCGTGTGACCTGGTGCCCACGCCACGAGACCTTTCTGCCCATGCAGAGGTCATCTCCCCAGAGACCCTCCATGTGTCCACCAGCACAAACAGACGGGACATGCATTTGAGCCATGTGAGAATTTCATTTTCTCTTGACTCTGAGAGTAGGCTGCTTCAGAACGTCAATTTGTTATTTCAAATAGAAAGTCCTTTTTAGGGGCTAGAAGGTCAGCCCCTGCTTACAGGATGAGTGTCCCCAGAAACAAAGTCTGAGATGTAGCTGCACACCCATGGAACCCACTGGGGTGCTCTTGAGAACCAGGCCCATCAAGCAGGGAGGAAAGAGACTTTGGGGGGCCCCTGGGGCTGGGGGTCAGCCGCCTGTGGCACCGGAAGTGCTGGAGCCAGGATGGGCCTCCGTTCAGGGCCCCTGAGGCCAAGGTGACATGAGAAAGAGTTACTGGGAGAAATGTCTGTGAAGGATGAAGAGGAGAGGGAGGAGTGTGAACCCCCAGCTTTGGTCTGACACCTGGGAGGGGAGAAAGGAGAAAGGAAGGAGGTTCAGGTTGAAAGAGCTTCAGAAAGGCTCAGCTGGGCCAGTGGGGAACCCGGAGCAAAGAGCGCCCCTCAGAGGAGCTGTGCATGGGGCCCAGCTCTAGCTCTCCCCTCTCCTGCACCTGCCCCGCCTCGCCCCTCCACACAGAGTGCTCAGTCATTGTCTGGGAGCCCCGGGGAGAGCAAGGCCTTGGTTTGAATACAGTACTAGCTCCAAAGATTTGGAAGCTGTCGGGTGGGCTCCTCACAGGAGGTTCTCTTGAATGGAGGTCTGAGCAACGTACTCCCTAGGCTGCCATCAAGAGCCACGGCAGAGTAAGGGGACCAGGCATGGATGAGGACAGCCCTGCCCCAGGAAGGTAGCATTGCCTTGGACAAGGCAGCCCCCACCCTCTGCCAAGGGCAGGCAGTTCCCGGGGAGGGACTCAGCTGGGAGCCCTGAGCTGTCAGCACTACTGGGGGATGGTGCCAAGGGGGTCTGACCATTCCAGCTGTCAGCCTTCCTGGAATGGGGATGTCCTGGGTATTTCATCAGGCCATGTTGCAACCCGGGACTCCTTATCGAGCAGAAGGCCAAATAAAAGCAAAATCTGATCTTCTTCTTCACCTGAGGATATTGTTTCCTTTTCTTTTTCTTCTTCTTTTTCCTCTTCTTCTTCTTCTTCTTCTTCTTCTTCTTCTTCTTCTTCTTCTTCTTCTTCTTCTTCTTCTTCTTCTTCTTTTTATAGAGAGAGTGGAAGGGGCGGGGGGAGACACACACACACATTGATTGGTTGTCTCCTACATGCGCCCCGACAGGTGCGGGATCGAACCTGCAACCCAGGTACGTGCCCTTGACCAGGAATCAAACCTGCAACCCTTCGGTGCACAGGCTGATGCTCTCACTACTGGGCTGCACTGGCCGGGGCTGATTCTCCTTCTGTGGGGGCCTAACTGATGGAGACACTGTCTTATTTAACGACAAAGACAACAATACCCATCGTCCAAATGTAATGCAAGCCTCTAACACAGCGTGGTGTGTACGTTTTCAGACCTCCGGTTTTATGCATTAATAGACATGTGTATGTATATACTCACATGCACACATATACACACTTACATCACTTTAAGGATTTTTAAATGTACAGGGTGGGGTAGATTTACAGTTGTTCGCATAGAAAACAATATAATAATTAATAGATAACAATACAAGAATAAACTCTGTGGTTTGCATACTCACAACTGTAACCCTACTTTTGCCCCACCCTGTATATGGTAATGATACATAATCGTACCATCTTTATTGTCCTGAACTTACTCTTTTAATTTTTTTTTAATCCTCACTGGAGGACATTTTTGCATTTATGTTCAGATAGAGTGGGTGGGAGAGAGGGAGGAAGAGAGAGAGAGAAACATCGATGTGAGAGAGACACATCGAGTGGCTGCCACCCACACAACCCCAACCAGGGCCGGGGACAAACTGCAACCAAGGTACATGCCCTTAGCGGGAACCGAACCCGGGACTCTCTGGCGCTCTAACTGCTGAGCCAAACCAACCAGGGCTCTTTTAATTTTAATATTTTGGAACTTGTCCCCTGACAGTACTTAAGACATACATCAGTTTTTAATGGTAGTACGGCCTTATGGAGTCCATGAATGGATTGCCATAATTTGTTTAGTCATTTTTCAATTGGTGATTTTAATTTTTTGCTATTACTAAAAAAAAATAAAAATAAAAAAAAGCTGCACCTGCAATTCTTTTTTTTTTTTTTTTATCCTCACCCAAGGACATTTTTTCATTTTTTTTGTTCAGATAGAGTGGGAGGGAGAGAGAGGAAGACACAGAGAGAGAGAAACATCGATGTGAAAGGGACACATCGAGTGGCTGCCACCTGCACGACCAACCAGGGCCGGGGACAAACTGCAACTGAGGTACATACCCTTAGCGGGAACCGAACCCGGGTCTCTCTGGACCGGAATGCAAAGATGCATAATTATTTTGCTTTTTTAATTTATTTATTTATTAAAACTTTTAATAAAAAGTTTCCACTTCTCTCTCTAAGTTTTAAATAAGGGAAATATCAGAGAAGGTGTCCTCACAGTAAACACTTACTCAATTGAGCTGGTCGGGCAAAGGCACGCTAAAATATTTTTAATCGAATGCCAGCTTAGTTCTACCTGCTTCTTTAGAGTCTTCCCCAAACCTGCTCTCTAACCCGGAGCACATATCCGGAGCACATGCCGTGCCACATTTTTGGTACAAAATAATTTCTCTCCCCCTCTCTTCCTTCCTTCCTTCCTTCCTTCCTTCCTTCCTTCCTTCCTTCCTTCCTTTCTCTCTCTCTCTCTCTCTCTCTCTCTCTCTCTCTCTCTCCTTCCTTCCTTCCTTCCTTCCTTCTTTCCTTCCTTCCTTCCTTCCTCTCTCTCTCTCTCTCTCTCTCTCTCTCTCTCTCTCTCTGCCTTCCTTCATTCCTTTCTTTGTTAATCCTCACCCAAGGATATTTTTTTTCCACTGAATTTTAGAGAGAGTGGAAGTGAGGAGTGGGGGAGACACACAGAGAGAGAGAGAGAGAGAGAGAGAGAGAGAGAGAGAGAAACATCTGTGTGAGAGAGACACATCCATTGATTGCCTCCTGCAGGCTCCCCAACTGGGGCCGGGGATTGAACCTGCAACCCAGGTATGTGCCCTTGACCGGGACCCTTCCGTGCAAGAGCCGACACTCTATCCACTGAACCACACGGGCCAGGGCAAAATAACGTATGTGTTTCTTGTCTCCCCCTCCAATGGAATTGAAAGCACCTTGGGAACCAGTCACGTAGCAAATGCCCGACAAATCGGCTGCGTTGGGCTTTGATTTGGGTTGTCAGACGTGTCATCCATGTGGACGGACACGGGTCCTGTTCTTGCCTCCCCAGGGGACGTTCTGGTTTTCCTGGATAGCCACTGCGAGGTGAATAAGGCATGGCTGGAGCCCTTGCTGACTGCCATTGCCAAGGACCGCAGAATGGTGGTGTGTCCCATGATGGATTCCATCGAGTGTGACACGCTGAAATACAATCCCTCCCCTATTGTAAGAGGAACTTTCAACTGGTATCTACAATTTAAATGGGACACTGTTTTGTCTTATGAGATGGAAGGACCAGAAGGACCCACTACACCCATCCGGTGAGATTTCCTCTGGTTGTGGGGAAAGGGCACAGGTGTGTTGGTACCTGGAGTGGGGAAGCTTTCAGAGATTACGTCTTCAGTTTCCTGGGCTTAATGATATGTTGTCATTTATCTTGTTTCTGAAAGTTACTTATCTTGTTTCTAGAAGTCTATAACAAAATAATTGAGCAGGTGTTGACTTCTTCTACTGAAAATGAGCATCTCACACCTCTATTAACTCTTGTCTCTTAAACTCACTTTAATCAGGCTCTGCCTTGCCCTCAAATTAAAACTCAGTAATGGCCTTTACATTATTTATTTATTTATTTTTATCCTCACCCGAGGACACTTCTGCATTTATCCTCAAATAGAGTGGGAGGGAGAGAGGGAGGAAGAGAGAGAGAGAAACATGGATGTGAAAAAGACACATCGATGTGAAAGAGACACATCGACTGGTTGCCACCCTCACGACCCCACCAGGGTCGGGGACAAACTGCAACCGAGGTACGTGCCCTTAGCGGGAACCGAACCCGGGACTCTGGTCTGTGGGCCAACGCTCTAACCGCTGAGCCAAACCGGCCAGGGCTGGCCTTCATATGATGAAATCCAGTGTTCAGGTCTAGTCCTCGTCTCACTGGCTCTGTCTGCTGAGCTCTCCCTTTTCTCTCGAAGGAACGGGCCTTCTTCCCTTGGCCTCCTGACCACCACCAGGTCTTCCCCCTGCCTCGCCTGTCCCTCCTTCCCATCCTCTTTGCTCATTCCTCCTCTTCTCTCCCACTTTTTACTGTTGAGGTGCTCCTGTCTCAGTCCTGTGTCCTCTTCCCCACCCCTGCCTCACAGAGTGAATCTCATCCTCCTTATACTGATGACGCCCATATTTATGCCTCCAGCCCTGACCTCTCTCAGGACGCCAGAGGCATCTGTCCAACTGCCTACTGGCCTCTCTACTTGAATGTCTCACACTAAATCTTCCCACCAAACCCCTGCCCCACCCACCACATTCCCCATCTAGTCATGGCAACTCTGTCTTCCAAGTACCCAGGCCAAGAGCATTGGAGTCAGTGGTGACTCTCTCTTCCTCCCAACACCCCACATCCCACCTTAAGCAAGTCTGCTGGCTCCATCTTCCAACCACATTAAGAATTTGACCACATCTCACCGCCTCCTTTATTATACCTTTCTGCAAGATTCCATGCCTTTCTCTGGGACATTGCAACAACCTCTACCTGGAGTCCCTACTCCCACCTTTGCCTATTGATGCCCTAATTTATCCCTAACACATTATGAATGCTTCATGGATACTTTGGTTTGCTTGTTTGTTTGTTGTCAGTCCTCACCCAAGGATATTTTTCCATTGGTTTTTAGAGAGAGTAAAAGGGAGGGAGCAAGGGGGAAGGAGGGAGAGAGAGAGAGAGAGAGAGAGAGAGAGAGAGAGAGAGAGAGAGAGAGAGAGAAACATCAGTGTGAGAGAGACACATTCATTGGTTGCCTCCCGCATGTGCCCCATCTGGGATTGGGGATCCAACCTGCAACCCAGGTACATACCCTTGACCGGAAATCGAACTCTTGACCCTTGGATGCGTGGGCCAACACTCTAAACACTGATCCACACCAGCCAGGGCAATAGATACTTTTTTGAACAAATGCATGGATGAGTGAATGAACATGTAATTACTTTCAAACTATTTAGTTTGGTATTTATGGGTCCTGCCCTTGGTGGACAAAAGAAATGCTTTGTAATGTGATAGTTTTTCCCAGAAGTAAATATTACGATTCACTTAATGCCCTTCAAAGTGGGGATCTCTGAACTCCACCATCCAATTCAATCATCATCCCCACGGGAAACTTGCAGGCTAAAGATCATTTTCCCTCTGACCAAGACAACATTTAGGACATAGGGTGGGGCAAACGTAGGTTTACGGTTGTGAGTATGCCAGACACCGTTTATTCTTGTATTATTATTTATTAACGGTTGTCTTACTTTCACCCCACCCTGTGTACATAATTTGGTGAGAGTTAAGGAAATGTTATTGCCTACTTTTAAGTAGTTATAGTTTTAACTTAATAACTGTACTTAAATATACATGAAGATGATTTTGACATTATTTAATAGAGTTGTTTTCTAGTTTTTACTATGTTATCATTCACATTCAATCTAACTTTGGCAAAAAAAATCTGTAACAATTGAGTCTGAAGAATCAATTTAATATTTATGTGCCCTTTTTAGGTCCCCTGCAATGGCTGGTGGAATGTTTGCTATCGATCGGCATTATTTTTACGAGATTGGACAGTTCGACAAGGATATGAACTTATGGGGAGGAGAAAATCTGGAGCTTTCACTAAGGGTGATTCAGATTTTGTTTTTAGTTTTTAAATAGTTATCTTTGTACATGCAAAGTGAAATCGTACTGTAAGTCACATAATCTGCTGTGACAGTTATGCCATTTTTCTCCATGAGTATCTGGTACCATTCTGGTGTCCCATGAAATATATGATGTGTGGGACTTCTTGTAAAAAAAAAATTGAAAACATTTCATAAAATATCAGATTTTCCTACCATATGTTATTTCCAATGTATGGTATGTCAAGTTAATAGACTATTTTAATCTGTTGTGGAATCTCTTTTTTTTCTTTTTGTTAATACTCACCCGAGGATATATTTTTTTCCATTGATTTTTAGAGAGTGGAAGGGAGGAAAGGAGGAGGAGGAGGAGAGAGAGAGAGAAAGAGAAGCATAGATGTGAGAGAGAGACATCGATTGGTTGTCTCCCACATGGGCCCCAAGACCAGTGCTGAGGATCGACCTGCAACCCAGGTACATGCCCTTGACCAGAAACCAAACCCTCGACCCTTCAGTCTGAGGGCCGACGCTCTAACCACTGAGCCACACTGGCCGGGCTGGAATCTCTTTTTTATTCTACTGATTGTCTTTGTAATTGTAGTGTGGTGGAGACAACGCAGGATTAGGAGGTCAGGTTGCTTTCTAGTTTTATATATCCCACTAAACACATAAGCTGTCTTAGGTCTCAGTTTCTCCATCCGTAAAATGAGAGGACTTGGGAGAGGATGTCTGCGTTGTCTCCTAACTCTTAAATCCTGGGATCCTTGCTACAACACGGATGAAGCTGGAAAACGTGAAGGTAAGTGGAAGGAGCCACGCACAAAATCCACTGATTTACATGAGTCCATTCATATGAAGTGTCCAGAACAAGTGAATCTATAAAAACAGAAAGTAGACTTACAGTTACCAGGAGCTGGAGGAAGGAGAGCGACTGTGGATGGGTACCAGGTTTCTTTATGGGGCAGGGGGTTGCAAATGCTCTAGAATTAATGGTGATGGTGGCACAATCTTGAGGAATTAATAAAAAATGACTAAATTCTATGCTTTGAAAGAGTGATTTCTTGTCCTGACTGCTTTGGTTCAGCGGTTAGAGCATTGACCTGTGGACCAGAGAGTCGTGGGTTCGATCCCCAGCCAAGGGCACGTACCATGGTTGAGAGTTTGATCCCCACCCAGGGTCGTTCGGGAAGCAGCCAGTCAATGCATCTCTTTCACATCAATGTTTCTCTCTCTCCCCCCCCAATCCCCACTCTATCAAAAAAAAAAAAAAAGAGTGATTTCTTGTGGTATGTGAATTATATCTCAATTATTAAAAATAGATTCAACTTTTTAAAAATCCTGTATATTAGACCTTAGAATGAGTCCCAGCTCTACCGCTGTAAGACCCTTGGCAAGCCATTACTTCCCTAGTCTCAGTTTCCTCACCTGTTAGGTAGGAATACATATAAATGCCATTCTCAGAATTTTGTGAGATTTAATGAAATAATTGGGGTAGAGAATAAAGTACAAAGTAGATATTTCTGGAGAGAGAGAGTCCAACAAAAACATAAGGTACTATTCAAACATGTATGTGTATTACAGGAGCCCGTTTTTTACTCAATTCTAGGCTGTGAGCTCACTGCTATTCTTCTTAACATTTTTTTTTTTAAGTCCTCAGCTGAGGATCTTTTCCCATTTATTTTCAGACAGAGTGGGAGGGAGAGAGAGAGAGAGAGAAACATCAATGTGAGAGAGACACATCTACTGGCTGCCTCCCACATGACCCCGACCAGGGCTGGGACCAAACCGCAACCCAGGTACGTGCCCTTGACTGGAATCGACCCCGCTACTCCTTGGTCCATGGGCTGGTGCTCTAACCCCTGAGCCAAACCGGCCAGGACCTCAACATATTTTAATTCTCACTTTTCTGTGTCTTGTTCGTCTCTTTGGAGTGGAGAAAACAGCTTAACTGATGAATTTGTAGGGGCTGATTAACAAGGGATAGCCACTACCCATGCAGTTTAAATTTTGCCATCTGTCCCTTATACTGTGAAGTCATCCGCAGAGATCATACTTTGAATATCATGTTATCTTAGCAGGTATTAAATTGTTTGCTGTATTTCTTTGTAGTGTTTTCTTTTTCCGACTTTTTTTTTTCTCTCTTCTGTTTTGGGTTTCACCTCCCTCCTCCTCCTTTTGGCTGGTAACTTCATTCACTTGTGTGAACGCTCTTTCAAGCACAGACTTGTGGCATAAACCTTCAGACATTTATTGTGAATATAGGAATATCTAGAGCAGTATATTTTCCCTCCAAGCCCCCATGTGGCAGCATCCTGTTAGTTCTTTTCTTTTTTTTTATTATTTAATTTTTTTTTCTTTATTGATTTTAGAGAGAGAGAGGAAGGGAGAGGGAGAGATAGAACATCGATGAGACAGAACATCGATTGGCCGCCTCCTGCATGCCCCCCACTGGGGATTGGGCCCACAACCTGGGCATGTGCCCTGACCAGGAATCGAACCGGCGACCTCTTGGTGCATGGGTCGATGCTCAACCACTGAGCCACACCGGCTGGGCCTGTTAGTTATTTTCATTGCTTGCTTCCACTCATGTGTTCCCTTCTGATCAGCCAGTATTGTATAACACCCAGGCCTTTGCCGCCACCTTCCTTTGTCTGGTGGATCACGCCTATTTCAGTCCATTGCTCTGAGAATATGGTGTACGGACCCTCCCCTTTTCAGGACCGCATACCTTAACAAGCACATTTTTCTGTCTCAGAATAAAATCACTTTTGTGAGTGATACGTTCATATTTGAAAAGTGAGTGTATTCCAGCTCAGCCAGTGTGGCTCAGTGGATTGAGCGTCCTTCCATGAACTGAGGGATCCCAGTTCGATTCCTGGTCAGGGCACATGCCTGGGTTGCAGGCTTGATCCCCAGTAGGGGGCGTGCAGGAGGCAGCCGATCGATGTTTCTAGCTCTCCCTTCCTTTCTCTCTAAAGAATCAATCAATAATAACATATAAAAATAGACTGCTCTAGATATTCCTTTTTCTGGTTCCACATTCCCTCCAGATAGTGAAGAACAGCTAATTTATTACTCAAATGTATTAATTCTCCTCGCTTCGGTATTTTCAACCAGTCCATTCCTAATGGCCCTTTCCTATCTTCTGAGTATCGTTGGGTCTCTCTTTTCGTAAACAAACGTAAATGAATAAATAGTTAAAGCACTCTCAAGATACTGGCGGTGATCTCTAACCGAGAGAATCGACCTTGTCTCTCCCGAGAAAAGACCATCGACGCCTGTGTATGCTTCTTCATTTCTCACTTCCTCTTCAGTCCAGCAGACCAACATCCTGGGGGCCTTCGGCATCCTGAAACATCATCCCAGGAACTAACACCTGTCTGATAGTGATGTCCCTCAGGGATGGCCTTCGGTCTTCCACAGACTTGAGATTACTGCAGCATTGGACACCGCAGGCCAGTCTTTTCCAGAAGTTTTCTTGGCTTTCAGGACAACATTTCTGGTTCCCCTTCCCTTGCTTGGTGGTGCTCAAAGTTTCCTTCACAGGAATTTCTTCTTCTGAGCATCTCTTAAATGTGGGTGTTCCCAAGACTGTTCTTGTCAACTCTATGTTCTCACCTCTTCAGGGCTCGGGGCTGACATCAGCCACTTTGCACCTATGAACCATCACCGTGGCTGACATAGCGTGATATTTTCTTATATTGTTGGAGAATATTTTAAGACACATTTATCATGCCACTCTTCACATGTGACCAGCCTCAGAATTGGTCATGGATGAGAGAGGCAGAATCATTCTGTATTCAGATCGCTTGCGATGGGGCCGGGTTTCCCGAGTCTGAATCCCGTGCTCTGCTACTTACCAGCCCTGTGTCAGGGCGCAAGCTGCTTACCCAGTCTGTGTATTCGTGTCTCCATCTGTAAAATGGGGATGATCACAGTATCTACATTATAGGGTTGTTGTGAGGATTGAATGAAATAAGACACTTAATAAATGTGAGCTGTTGTATGTTTGTAAAGATCAATGCATCAGTTGCCGATTACTAGCAAACATACGTGAATGTGTTTTCTGTTTCTCTTCTGTCCAGATCTGGATGTGTGGAGGCCAGCTCTATATACTGCCCTGCTCTCGAGTAGGACATCTTAATAAATGGAGCAACCGCGACGATACTGAATCCAGCAAAGCCCTGATATATAACAACCTCAGACTGGTGCACGTCTGGCTGGACGAGTACAAGGTAAAGAATACATCTCTGGTTGGAAGACACGGGAGTCCACAGTGGGGCTTGCTCTGAAGAAGTCTTCTACTGCCTTTCCAGGCAGCAAGTTCTGTTCTTTTCTGTGTTCCTTTAGTTAGCAGCACCCCCTCCCCTGCTCAGCCACTCATCCAGACCCTGATCTCAATGAGTTCACTCCAGGTGGCCACACTCACACCTGACTATTTATTTATTTATTTTATTTATTTATTTTTAATCCTCACCCGAGGATATGTTTCCATTTATCTTCAGATTGGGGGGGGGGGAGACACATCGACATGAGAGAGACACATCGACTGGCTGCCTCCTGCATAACCCCAACCGAGGCGAGGACAAACCGCAGCCAAGGTGCATGCCCTTGACTGGACTCGAACCCGTGACTCATGGGTCCGCAGGCCGATGCTCCAACTGCTGAGCCAAACCAGCCAGGGCAGCGTTGCATGTATTAAAGCACTCAGTCCTCACAACAACCTCATGAGGGTAGGGGCCAAGGTCACCTAGTTAGTAAATAGCAGAGCCAGCATTTAAACCCAGGCTATCTCCCTCCAGAGTCGATTTGCCCTGAGCCGCCACACCATCCCCCACTGACAGTGTTGATTGGAATGGCAGGGTGAGGTCTTTTTGTCCTTGAGTATCACTGAGAGAGTAGGAGGCAGGGGCTAAACCCCACCTCGGCATGGTCCATCACAGCTCATACTGTCAGTACGTGTGGGGTGAGTGAGTCCCAGGTTGTGTGTGTGTACCGATACAGAGGAAGTCAGAAGGTTTTTTTGCTGTTTTTTACAAAGTTCCTATGATGCCATGATTGGATCACCAAAGATTGGTTTTGTTTAATGAAACTCTTTATTTACATTTAGGAGCAGATTTTTTTACGAAGACCTAGTCTGAGATTCTCTCCCTATGGAAACATTAGTGAGCGTGTTGAATTAAGGAAACGACTGGGTTGCAAGTCATTTCAGTGGTATTTGGATACTGTCTTTCCAGAACTGGAGTCATATGGGAGAAACCAATGAAGGAAAACAAATTGTTTTCATTAATAAAGAGGTAAAGAGTCCTCTAGTCCTTCAACACAGAGAAGTTTGGAACATCATGATAGTATATGCAATGCAATAGGAAATACAACCGGTGTGCTGTACAACAGAACTGCCTGCCTTTCCTCCTTGGATGGTAACCCTTACTACTGTGTAAACTCACCTGCCGCTACATTTCTGGGGTGGCAAGACCTTGAACATTAGAAATGGATGCTGTCACACAGCTAAGACTCTATCATATAATCATCTCTAGCTGTTTGCTAAACTCACTTGGTCCTGGTAGACCATAGGGACTGGCCCAGTCTTGGCGCCTTTGCCAACTCAATTCCTACTCCAGAAGGGTGACCTGGCCCAGTGGTCTTCTCAGAGAGACATTCACAGAGAGCCTTGGTTGGTAATACCGGCTTTGGTTCAACCTAATCGAACCCCTTTCTTGCTGCCAATGTAGATTCTGGCATTGACACCTTGCTTAGTTGGGTTTCTGAGTTTCTGATGTCCAGTCCACTTGCCTAGGTGTCCCGGTCCAGTTCCCATCAGTTCCTGTCTGCCCTTCTGTCACTTGGAGACACTCCCTCTTCCCCGCTCCTGATTTTGCCTTTTTCATGTCTGTTCCCTCCTAGGGCCCTGGCCTACAGCTCTCCTAACACTTCTTGGATTTCATGCCCTGTTGATAATCTCTATTCCCACTGACTCGAGGACTGTTTAGCTGGGATCAGAGACGAGGCAGCTAGGTTCCAAATCGCTCCTGTACAAACACACTCCCAGAGGTCTCAAGTACCTCCTTTCATTAGACGGCATGTCTGTTGCATTCACATGGTGTAGGTGGCTAGGAAAGTGAAATACATTTAATTCACAAAGACAGAATGAGAAAATAAGGGAAGGAAAACATGGAAAGGAGTAAAAAGGAGTGGGCGAGACTTAGGACAGGATCACTAAACACAGCCTTTGCTGGAGAAGACATAAGCTGGTTTTTATAGCAAGTAACAACTTGACTCATCTATGGTGCTCATTCAATCAATAAATGAGGGGGTCATTCCAGCCCAGGTGTCCTCCTAGGTGCTGGGGTGCAGCAGACAACAGAGAAGCCAAACACCCCTCCCTTCATGGAGCTTGTGTTCTTTGAGATAATATATACAATGCAAAGAAAAAAGAACCATTTTTCAATCTCTTTACACCTATGTATTTAGCAAAATACTCTATAAAATCTATTGCAAGAAAGACAGTAAAAACCTGTGCTTGTATGTTACAGATGGCCAGGGTAACTTGATTGAGCCTTTAAAAGGTCAATGTAGCAGCACAAAATAAGAACAACATTCTCATTATATTCTTGGCCCATATTGATACCTTGCCTACCTCTAGAAGTAAAATACTGACAATGCACCCATGAATCTGTTAAAATTAGAGTAAAATTCAAAATAGAAAATCTGTAGCAGAAGAAAAAAGAATTATGGTAGAAGTCGCACCATTTTTCTAGTTAAAATTTGAGAATTTTTAAGTAAGCATAAAGGAGGATATTATAAATATCTGCTTTGTGGGCAGAAAAAGACAGGAATGTCCTTTTTCTTATAGCTCTGGGCCTAATATTGAGTCAGCTTTGTAGTAATTTAGTTTAGTCACTAGAAAGCATGAGTAAGTTTTAGAAATGATACAGCCTGTTGCTTAAACAACCTCTTCTTGAATACTGTTTTGGTTGACTCTGGAATAGAAAACAAATCAGAATCAGCACCCCTTTGGTGTGATTGGGAGGAAATCCCTTCTTGCCTTTAGGTGGCAATTTTTTTTTTGTTGTTCTCTTATGGAAATTTAAAAATCTGATTTGTATTCTGCAGCTAGTTGAGAAAGTGCCTGCTGCCTTGATCAAGGCTTTTCACAAAACATCGTTCTGGGTATGATCAGGTGCTCAGACAAGCCTTAAATTGCACCCATACGTCTAGGCGTTTATCCTAGACACACCAGAATGAACGATCGAGAGTGAACAGTTACTGGGCTCCCGCTGTCTTTCACTCCCTAAGGGCCTGCCGCAAGGTCATCTCAGTTCATCGCCCAGAGGAGATCCATTCACCATTATCACCCCCGGTTCACAGGGGAGACAACTAAGGCTAGACCTTGTCCGAGGTCAGGGGCGCCAGGCTGAGCACATAAAAAGACAGGCTGCCCGGCTATATTTGAATTCTGGACAAACAATACAACTTTAGTATAAGTGCCGTCCATGGAACATACTTATACCGCAAAATCATTCTTTATCTGAAATTCCCATTGCAGGCCTGTATGTCATCGGGCAACTGTATCCCGGGCCAAACGAGCACAGCGCAAACACGAGCTCATCAGCCCAACCTCAAGGCCCCGGGTTCGACCACAGTGCCCCCCCCCTCCCCGCAAAGGGCGCTCTCGTGTCATTGGCGATCTCGGGAAAATGCAGATTTTGATTACTAAGTAGGTCTGGCCGCCCGAGACCTAAGCTTCCGTAGGTGCAGCAAGCCGCCAGGGGAGGCGGCTGCACGTGGCTGCGGCTGCACGTGGCTGCGGCTGCACGTGGCTGCGGCTGCACGTGGCTGCGGCTGCACGTGGCTGCGGCTGCACGTGGCTGCGGCTGCACGTGGCTGCGGCTGCACGTGGCTGCGGCTGCACGTGGCTGCGGCTGCACGTGGCTGCGGCTGCACGTGGCTGCCGCTCCGCGCATGCGGCTCTCTGCGCCCTGCCCACCGACGCTGGGGGTTTTGCATAGCTCCCGGGAGCGTATCGCCTAAACCCTGACGATTCAACGTGCATTTCTTTCATCAGAAGTGACACTGACCGTGTTTTCACGTGTTTAAGGGTATTTGTGTTTGACGAGGCTCTTTATCAGAGAGGGAAAAAAACAAAACCCCAAAGTCCGCGCGGGACAGAACGCCCGGCAGGGGCCACGCGCGCGGGGCCTCGAGAACGTTCTGGACGACGTCGGGGCCGCGGCGCGCACCTGCGGACGGTGACGTCACCCGCGGCGCGCGGGGGCGGGGCCTCCGTCACGTGGCCTCAGCGGGCGCTCTCGCTGAAGTCGAGGCTGCAGCGCGGGCACTGGGCGAGCGCCCCCGGGGCCTGGGCGAGCCCGCGGCCGCCATCGCGCCCGGCGCTGCGCTTCCTCCGGGCCAGCTGCGCCCGCGGCGGCTCGTGCGGCTCGGACCCGGGCTGTGTGGGAGGGAAGATGCCCCAGCCCGAGTCCCAGAAGGCCGGCCTCCTGCGTTGCCTGCGTCGGGGTGAGTAGCGCGCGGCCGGGCGGCAGCGTCTGGCCTCGCGCGGCCACCGTCCCTCTCAGCGCCTCAGGCCAGCGTTTCCGGCGCGCGGCCCCCGCACGAGGGCCCTGCGGGTGCAGGCTGCGCCCGCCCTGGGCGGTGCACGGCCGGCGTCTGCGGCGTTCCAACACCCGGACACGGCCCTGCAGGCGGGTGCTGACCGTGGCGACGCCGGCGACCTCGGCGCCCGCCCGAGTGACTTCCGGTGGGGCGCGCGCTCGGGGGAGGGAGTGCGGGCCGCGCCGGGTCGGGCGCCGGAGGAGCCGGAGCGGTGCGGAGGGATTGCGGAAATGCCCGTCGGGACCCGCCGAGTGGCCCCGGGCAGCGCCCGCAGCGCCCTGGTCCCCGAGTCACTGTTCTGTCAGCGCTGTTACGTTAGCGGTGTCTCACGGCTGCTTTGTGCCGCCGGCATCGGAACCCGGCCCGCGCACGGCATTCGGTCGGCGAGACAGTGCCCTCAAAGTCTCACCCCCCAAATAATAATTGTTATTATTGTGTTTACAACTGATTTGGGCCAGTCGGGATTTGAACCCGGCCCACGCATGACCTTCGGTTGGTGAGACAGTGACCTCAAAGGCTCACCCCTCCCCCAACCATCATCATCATCATCATCATCATCATCATGTTTACAGCTGCTTTTTGCCAGTCGGGATTTGAACCTGGTCCGTGCATGACATGCGGGTGACGAGACGTGGCCCTCAGTCTCACCACAAAATAATATATATATAGTTATTAGCTTTATTATTACTGTGCTTACGGCTACGTCGTGCCCGTCGGGATTTGAACCCGGCTCACTCACGGCAATTGGTTGATGAGCCTCTTACGGTTCCCTGCTGGAAGACAGTGGGTGTTTTGCCCCGCACAGGGTCCCCCCTCTTTAAAACGGGCCGTTGGGCCCTGGCCGGTTGGCTCAGCGGTTAGAGTGTCGGCCTGCAGTCCAGAGAGTCCCGGGTTCGGTTCCGCTGAGGGCACCTATCGGTTGCAGTTTGTCCCCGGCCCTGGTGGGTCGTGCGGGAGGCAGCCACTCGATGTGTCCCTTTCACGTGGATGTTTCTCTCTCTCTCTTCCTCTCTCTCCCTCCCACTCTGTCTGAACAAAAAATGAAAAAATGTCCTCGGATGAGGATAATAAATAAATAAATAAATAAATAAATAAATAAATAAAACGGGCCGTTGGGGTGAACATAAAATGCCAAGGCCCCTCCCGCAGCCCATCGGACCCTTTGAGGGGTGTCACCTGCTGCTGGGGTGTCACCTGCTGCCGGGGTGTCACCTGCTGCCGGGGTGTCACCTGCTGCTGGGCCGTCGAAGAGGCTGTGGCCGGCCAGGCGTCCTCCTGGTGCAAACAACTGGTGGGCTGGCTTTCCGAACACAGGGGCGCCCGGAGGCGCCGGGGTGCTGCGCTCCTCCCCGTCCATCACAGTTTTAGACCAGACTTTTTCTTTTTTTTTTTTTTTACCCACTCCCCTCAATTCTTCCCTTTTATCTAAAAATACTGTATGTTGAGATGTGCTCTGCTGCCTTCAGAAAAGTCGAAAACAGACCACTGCCCTCCATACGAAAACACCACCTGCGTAGAAATTGAGTGGGTGGGGGGGGAGCAGGCGTCATGAGAGAGCAGTCCACGCTCTCCCCATCTTCACATGACGATTTCTGAGCTGTTCCTTGCAGCTTTTTTAAATTTATTTTTTAACTTCAAAAAAGGTGATAAATTATGCGTAACATGACGTTTATCATTTTCACCACTGGAAGTGTACAATTTGGACGCATTAAGTACATGTACCATACTGTGTCACCGTCACCACGGTCCACTTCCAAGTTTTTCATCACCCCAAACAAACTAGCCATCAAGCAGGAACTCCCCGTTTCCCTCCGAGTTCTATCGAATTGTTCTGGACACAGAAGTGGAATCCTGCAGTGTCTGCCCTTTTGTATCTGGCTTATTTACTTAATGTTCAGGGTCCACCCATGTTATTGCACATAGGAAACTTCATTCCTTGTTGCGGCTGAGTAACACTCTTCCATAGCTGTATGAGGGTGGTTTCTCCATTTATCTGTTCACCGACATGGGTTGTTCCCACCTTTTGGCTACTATAATACTGCTGTGAGTATGTGTTTACAGGTATGTTTGAGTCTCTGTTCCTTGGGGTAGGAATTATAAATTTGTGTTTAACTTTTTTTTTTTTTAATCCTCACTATGTTTTGAGAGGGAAAGGGAGAGAGGGGGGAACATGGATAGCCTCCCATCTGTGCCCTCATCTGTGCCCGACTGGAGATCAAACCTGAAACCTAGGTATGGGCCCTGACTGGGAATCAAACCTGCAGCACGTGAGGATGCTCCAACCAACTGAGCCTCCCAGCCAGGGCTGTTTAACTTTTTGAGGAACTACCAAACTTCACATTTTAAAACTGCTTTCTTAAAGACCCCCGTGCCTTACTAATTGCTAAATCTGATGACTCCCACCTTAACTCCCTCAGCCTGATCTCTCTAAATAAATCTTTGTGACACCTGGTGTTGCTGGTCATTGGACCCTCTCGAGGTTCTCCGACTTTGTGATTCTTCTCAGGTCCTTCGGAGGCTCTTCCTTCTGTGCGTGAGAGGTTCAGTGCTTGCTCCCTAATCCATTTTTGCCCTCTTCGTTACTTAAACCCTCCTCTGTCTGTGTAACTTAAACCATAATTTTGATGTTTATTTTTAACTTCCATCTGAGGCTTAGATTTGAATTTCAAGCAATGGGCATATCCATACAGTGTTCTCTTGAATGCAGCATGTCCAAAACAAAATTAATCTGTTAATCCTCCCAAACCTGTTCTCTCCATGTTCCCTATCATTGAGACTTGAAAGCTGGTGTTGTTTTTAGTCCTCTTCTCCCTTAGGGTCCTATGTCTGGTCAAGTTGATAAGTGCCTCTGACCCTATATTCCATTGATTTCCACAGCTATAGATCAAACCCTAATTGCCTCTTACTGGAATTTTGTTACTGGACTACCTGGGTCTAGATTTTTCTTTCCTCTATTCCAGACCGTTTTGCACTGCTCCTAGAATTTTCTTCCTAAAATATATTTGCTTACAGACGCTCCCTTTTGCCTGCAGAACACGTTAATTCTCCTCCTCAGGGCCAGAGCAAATTAATCACCTTCCACTAGCCTCATCCAGCCAATGTGTATTCATTAGGCCAACCATTCTCCTTACTATTCAATTTGGAAAACTAAAAATGAACACGTTGCAATTTCCCAAGACTTTAGCTTTCTTTTTAAAATATTTCAGTATTTGGCATTGAAATTTTAATCTTTGAAGTCAAACTTAAATCACATCTCAATTTCTGTAAGAAATTTTCTTAAGTTTTTCATACAAAATTAATTTCTCCTTCATACTTGTTTCTGTAAAGTTTGTTTATATCTTTTTTTATCCTCACCCGAGGACATTTTTGTATTTATCTTCAGATAGAGTGGGAGGGGGAGAGGGAGAGAGAGAGAGAAACATCAATGTGAGAGAGATACATTGAGTGGTTGCCACCCACACAACCTCAACCGAGGCCGGGGACAAACTGCAACTGCGATACGTGCCCTTAGCGGCAACCGAACCCGGGACTCTCTGGTCCGCAGGCCCACGCTCTAACTGCTGAGCCAAACCGGCCAGGGCAGTTTGTTTATATCTTTATGGTAGTACTTTTTAGAGTTTGCCTGAGTTTTTAATTTATTAGTTCTTCAGGATTTTTGTTCTTAGAGACAGTGAGATTACTGACCAGGGGTATTAAGGTTTTTAAGTCTCCTGTGCCACTGTCAAAAGCTTTTTAAAAAGGCCCTGCAATTGCCCATGCAGGGTGGCTCAGTTGGTTGGAGCATCATCCCATACACCAAAAAAGTTATGGGGTCGATTCCAGGTCAGGGCACATACCTAGGTTGCAGGTTCAATCCCCGGTTGGAGCACATATGGGACGCAACTGATCCATGTTTCTCTCTCACATCGATGTTTCTTTCCCTTTCCCTCTCTAAAAATACAAACATATCCTCGGGTGGGGATTAAATATAATAATGAAAAAAATAACAATGTCCTGCAATTTATAATTTCATTATTGATAAATGCATCATTTAATTATTCAACGAGTATTAAAAATGCTGCTAATTCAAGAGCTAGAAAATGTCTTATTTTTATTTGCATGTCTTTACTAATTACTGAGACTGAAGACTATTCCATATGTATTGCCAAGCTTTATCCAAGTTCTCTCATTTATCAACAGTCTGAAAAGTGCTGTATATAGATTCCCAGCCCCAGCATAACAGAATAGAACAGGTTTTCTCAAATTTGGCACTGTTGCTATTTTGGGCCAGATAATTCTTTGTTACTGGGACAGTCCTGTGCATTGTAGGATGTTTAACAGCATTCCTGGCCTCTACCCATGCATGAGATGCTAGTAGAATCCTCCTAGTTGTGACAACCAAAAACATGTCTAGACATTGCCAAAAGATGGGGGGTGGGGGTGTTGCCAAGTTTTCCCAGACATTGCCAAATATCTAAGCTCCTGGCTGAGAACCACTGGAGTAGAATATAGAGAGTGGACTTGGCACTGTGAGACTAACTTCATTGGCACAGTCCACCCTCTGACAACTCTGCATCTGTCTACACTTACCCTTTAACATGCATTGCCATGTGAACATTCTGTTATCTAAAGACTAAATTGAAGAGTTAATCTCCAATGAAACGTGTTTTAAATAATGAGGCAGAAGTGAGGAGAAAATACTCTATACAAAAAACAAAACCCAAAGAATCTGTGTTCTTTGATTTCATGCACAAGAATTAGCTGAGGACTAAACCGTGTAAGCAAGTGCATTACAACCCGTAGAAACCAACATATAGGGCAGGGCAAAAGTAGGTTTACATGTGTGAGTATGCAAAACAGTTTAATCTTGTATTGTTATTTATTAGTTATTGTAGTATTTTCTGTATGAACGATTGGTAAACCTACTTTTGCCCCACCCTGTACCTCAGAACCCAGCATCTTAATATAAGGGTCATGGGTCAGAGGTGCATTTGTTGGGCGATACACACACAGAGTTTTATTATAGAAAATTTAGACAAAATATTAATATATTTTTAAAAAATCTATTAGTAGTCAATCTTTATTCATCTAAATCACACTATCTTACCTCCTATTGGCTAATTTGAAGCAAATCTCAGCTATAGGATTAGATGATCTTGGCAGTGTAAAACAAGTTCTTTTGACCTCTGATTTTCTAAAGTAGACTTTTAATTTTAGAATAGTTTTAGATTTACAGAAAATTGCAAAGATAGTGCTGAGAGTCCCTATGTATCTCATACCAAGATTCCATTGTTATTAACAACTTACATTGGCGTTGTACATGTATCAAAATTAATAGGTCGGTATGTATTATTAACTAGCATACATACTTGATTCAGGTTTCCTTTTTACCAGATGTCCTTTTTCTGTTCTAAGGGCATTAGGTAAAAACTAAGGGTCCTATCTAGGATATCACATTACATTTAGTCATCATGGTTCCTTAGACTCTTCTTGCCTGTTTTTCAGCCAAGTTTCCCAGACCTCCCTTGTTTTCCCAGACCCTGATAGTTTTGAGGAATAATGGTCAGGTATTTTATAGCATGTCTGTCAATATGGATTTGCCTGATATTTTTCTCAGTGTTATATTGGGAGTTTGGATGTTGGGGAAGAAAACCACAGAAGTAAAATATCTTTCTCATCACACCTTATCAATGATAGATATTCTCACCATGATCATCCATCAGTGGGGTGAGGTACTATTTGTCAGATTTCTCCACTGTCAAGTTCCTCTTTTTCTCATTTTCTACTGTACTGTTTTAAAGGAAGTCCCTGTGCATAGCCCACATTTCAGGAGTGAAAGTTATGCTTCACTTTAAAAAAAAAATTTTTTTTTTCTTTATTGATTTTAGAGGGAGAGGGAGAGAGAGATAGAAACATCGATGAGCGAGAACATCAATTCTTTGCTATTAGAAACCGAGATTTAGACACTAGGTGTGCTTGTGTTACTGGGGTGTCATTCTTCTAGGCCCGCTCAGCTGACAGGCAAGAAATATGTGTACATACCAGCCATTGAATATCCTTATATGTAAATATATGTGTAACCATTTGTATCTAAAACTAACAGTGTTAAGCTAAACATTTTTCTACTGATATCTTTCTTTATACTGATATCCATTACCACATGTATCATTCTAGCCTTGCTTATCTGTAACTTTCTACTTCAACAGTTAAGCACTTGGCTTCCACCATCTATTTACTTAATTGTTTAGGTATAGTATACAGTCATTCACTGTATAACAATTTTTCGGACTGCATATACAACAGTGCTCCCCTTATGGTTCCATAAGATTATAATGGAGCTGAAAAATTCCTGTCACCTAGTGACTTTGTAACATCATAGCACGTGTTTGTGGTGATGCTGATATAAACCTGCTGTGCTGCCGGTCATATAAAAGTACAGCACATACAGTTATGTATAGTACATAATACTGTATAATAAATGACTTTGGTTTATGTATTTACTAAACTCTTTTTTAAAGTCTGTTTTTATTGATTTTTTTAGAGAGAGGAAGTAGGAGAGAGAGAGAAAGAAACATCAGTGTGAGAGAGAAACATCTATCCGCTGCCTCCTGCACGCCCCCTACTGAGGATCAAGCCCGCAACCTGGACCTCTTATTCCATGGGACGACACTCAATCCACTGAGCCACACCTGCCAGGCTACTATACTTTTTTTTTTTAATCCTCACCCGAGGATATTTTTCCATTGATTTCCCCCCGGGACTCTCTGGTCCGCAGGCTGACGCTCTAACCGCTGAGCTAAACCGGCCAGGGCGCCAGGGCATTTTTTATCCTTATTTTAATGAGTGTGCTCTTTCTACTTACTAAAAGAAAAGTTTGTTTTAAAGCAGTATGCCAAATTGTCCCAGCAGCAGCCTCATACATCTCATGCTTATCTTGCCTCTTTTAAAAAGTTAAGATTATTAGGGTAACATTGGTTAATAAATTATGTAAGTTTTAGGTATATTGCATTGTGTGCTCACCACCCAAGGTCTAGTCTCCTGTGTCCAGATATTTGACTCCTTTTACTCTCTTAATCCTCGCCCACCTCCCTTCCCCTGTAAACCATCATACTGTTGTCTGGATCTGAGTTTGTTTGTTCATTTGTTGTTTTCTGTGTTTATGTTCCACATATGAGTGAAATAATATGGTTCTTGTCTTTTTCCATCTGACTTATTTCACTTAGCATGGCATACTCAACGTTGTCGCAAATGGCACAATCTCAACCTTTTTTATGGCTAAGTAGTATTCCATTGTGTTTGTGTGTGTGTGTGTGTGTGTGTGTGTGTGTGTCACATCTTTACCCAGTCATCCATCAAAGGACACTTAGGTTGTTTCCATGTCATGGCTACTGAATAATGTTGCAGTGAACATAGGGGTACATATATTATGAATAAATGTTTTCAAATTTTTTGGGTAGATACCCAGAATAAGGATTCTGGGTTATATGATAGCTTTATTCTTAATTTTTTGAGGACCCTCCATACTGTTTTCCATAGTGGCTGTACTAGTTTACATTCCCACCAGCAGTGTACAAGGGTTCCTTTTTCTCCACAGCCTTTCCAACACTTATTTCTTGTTTTATTGATAGTAGCCATTTTAACAGGTGTGAAGATGGTATTTCATTGTGGTTTTGATTTGCATTTCCCTTATAGTGAAGTTGAGCATCTTTTTATATTATCTGTTGTATGTCTTCTTGGAAAGTGTCTGTTGAGGTCCTCTCCCCATTTTTTCTTTATTGATTTTTTTTTTAATTTTTTTCCTTTATTGATTTAGAGAGAGAGAGAGGAAGGGAGAGGGAGAGATAGATAGAAACATCGATGAGAGAGAACATCGATGAGAGAGAACATCGATTGGCTGCCTCCTGCATGCCCCCCACTGGGGATTGGGCCCACAACCTGGGCATGTGCCCTGACCAGGAATCGAGCTGGCAACCTCTTGGTGCATGGGTCGACACTCAACCAGTGAGCCACACTGGCCGGGTCTTTATTGATTTTTTTCAGAGAGAGAGGAAGGGAGAGGGAGAGAGAGATAGAAACAGCGATGAGAGAGAACATCGATTGGCCGCCTCCTGCATGCCTCCACTGGGGATTTGGCCCACAACCTGGGCATATGCCCTGACCAGGAATCGAACTGGCGACCTCTTGGTGCATGTGTTGATGCTCAACCACTGAGCCACACCAGCCAGGCCTCTCCCCATTTTTCAAATTGGATTTTTGTTGTTGTTGAGTTGTATGAGTTTTGTTTTTGTTTTTTGTGTTTTTTTTGTTTTTTTTTTTAACATATTTTGGATTCTAGTCCCTTATCAGAGGTATCATTTGCAAATATCTTCTCCCATTGGGTTGGTTGCCTTTTGGTTTTGTTGATTGTTTCTTTTGCTGTGCAGAAGCCTTTTAGTTTGATGTAGTCCTATTCATGTATTTTTTGCTTTTATTTCCCTTGCCTTTGGGGCGAGGTTCACAAAAACCTCTCTGAGACCAAGGTCCATAAGTTTTGCACATGTTTTCTTCTGTTTTATTGTTTCAGGTCTTATATTTGCCTTTAATCCATTTTGAGTTAATTTTTGTATATGGTGTCAGACAGCAGTATAGTTTCATTCTTTTATATGTGGCTTTCCAATTTTCCAAACACCATTTATTATTGAAGAAGCTTTCCTTTCTCCACTGTATGTTTTTAGCTCCTTTGTCGAAAATTAGGTGCCCATATATGTGTGGGTTTATTTCTGGGCTCTTGGTTTTGTTTCATTGGTCTGTGTGTTTTTCTGTCAATATATAATGTTTTGATTATTGTAGCTTTGTAGTATAATTTGAAGTCAGGGAATATGATACCTTCACCTTTGGTCTCTCAGGATTGCTTTGGCTATTAAGGGTATTTTGTGGATCCATATAAATTTGATGACTTTTTTTTGTTCTATTTCTTCAAAAAATGCCATTGGGAGTTTGATGGGGTTTGCATTAAATCTATATATTGCTTTAAGTAATGTGGCCATTTTATTTTATTTATTTATTTTTTAATCCTCACATGAGGACATTTTTCCATTTTTTGTTCAGATAGAGTGGGAGGGAGAGAGAGGAAGAGAGACAGAGAAACATCGACGTGAAAGGGACACATCAAGTGGCTGCCTCCCGCATAGCCAACCAGGACCGGGGACAAATCGCAACCGAGGTACGTGCCCGTAGTGGGAACCAAACCCGGGTCTCTCTGGACCGCAGGCCAACGCTCTAACTGCTGAGCCAAACCGGACAGGGCTAATGTGGCAATTTTAACTATGAAATTACCTAACTGCATTTTCCAGAATGGTTCCCTGTGGTTAAGTGACTGCATGACTACATATAGTGTTTTCAGAATTGTTAACCTGTGTCTCCCTGGGAAACAACTTTTGTCAGCTAGAGTATGGTGCACATGCACAGTTCCATTTGCATTTAGTCTAGTAGGCTCCAACCATTTCCAACGTTAAGTCAGCACCTTTTCTCCCTATTCCCTTCAGTGAGATTGTTTCATACATTTGTAATACGGTTAGATTTTTTTTCTTATTTTGTATTTTATTCTAGGGTCCCTTGGGCTCTTAAATAATAATTTTTTTTTTTTTTTTTATCCTCACCCGAGGACATTTTTGCATTTATCTTCAGATAGTGTGGGAGGAAGAGGGGGGAAGAGAGAGAAACATCGATGTGAGAGAGAAGCATCTACTGGCCGCCACCCACACGACCCCAACCAGGGCCCAGGACAAACTGCAACCGAGGCACGTGCCCTTAGCAGGAACCGAACCCAGGTCTCTCCTGTCTGCGGGCCGACGTGCTAACCACTGAGCAAAACCGGCCAGGGCTTAAATAATTTTTTAAATTTGCATGCGTGTTTTGGGCTCTTTTGTTAGGTAAAGTTTTATGGGTTTTAACAAAAGCAGTGTTGTGTATCTACTTCTTTAATATACAGAATAGTTTACTACCTAAAAAAATATCTGTGCTTTGCCCTGGCCGGTTTGGCTCAGCGGGTGGAGCATCGGCCTACGGACCAAAGAGTCCCGGGTTCAGTTCCCACTAGGGGCACATACCAAAAAAAAAAAAAAAAATCTGTGCTTCACCTATTTAACCACACCCTCCCAATCCTTTGAGCCCTTGGCAAACACTGATCTGTTTATTATCTCTGTAGTTTCACTTTTTCCAGGATATGGAAATGTCATATAATTGGAAGTTGACTTCTTAGTAAAATGCACTTAAGATTCTTCCATATCTTATGTGGCTTGATCCTTCCTTCTTCTCTTCTCACCCCTTTCTCACTTTCTTTTTTCAAAATAATATGTGATTGTATGGTTGTATCACAGTTTGTTCATTCATTCACCTTTTGAGGAACATCTTGGTTGCTTCCAAATCTTGGCAATTATGAGTCAAGTTGCTATAAACATTTGTGTGTAGGTTTTGGTAGTTTCAAGGAATTGGTCCATTTCATCTTAAGTTATATTTGTAAGCATAGAGCTCTTTGTAGTATTTATTATTATATGGTGATGAGTGGGTAGCCTGCCTAGAGGTTTATCAATTTTACTGATCTTTTTAAAGGACCAGCATTTGGTTTTATTGATTTTTCTTTTTTCTGTTTTCAATTTTATAGGTTTCTGTTCTAATTTTTATTATTTATTTTTTTCTGGTAGCCTTAGGCTTAAATTGTTCTTCTTCCTCTGGTTTCCTAAGGTGGAAGCTTAGGTTATTGATTTCAGATCTTCTTTTCTAATATATGCATTTTAATGCTATAAATTTTCCTCTAAGTTCTGCTTTTGCTGCATCCCACAAATTTTGATGTTGTATTTTTAGTTCAAATATTTTTAAATTTCTCTTGAGACTGTTTAATTTCCAGATATCTGAGAAGTTTTTGTTTTCTGTTATTGATTTCTAGTTTAATTCATTGTGTGTAAGAATAGACTTTGTGCCCTGGCTGGTTTGGCTCAGCGGTTGAAGCGTCGGCCTGTGGACCAGAGAGTCCTGGGTTCGGTTCCCACTAGGGGCACCTACCAAGAAAAAAAAAAAAAAAGAATAGACTTTGTGACTTTAAATCTTTTATGTCTGTTAAAGTATGTTTTATAGCCCAGAAAGTGATCTACATTGGTGAATGTGGGCTAGAGAAGAATGTGTATTCAGCTCTTGTTTTGGTAGTAAAGTGAGAGGGAGGTTAAGAGTTCTGTAATCTTCTGATTAAGTCTCAGCCTGTGTCCTTCACAAGGGTTCTCCAGTGGTGTAGCCCCCCCCCCCCTTGCAGTCTACTCCCTTCCCTAGCTGAGGAGTTCCCAATCTTCCTATAAGCCTTGACCTTTGTTGATTATCTTTCTACTCTTTAGATTTGACCCCAAGGCTAGAAGGGGCCTGAGTGGGAGGAGTATCCTTTCCTGACCTTTTTTATGGAAAAGGCTCTGGGCTTGTTTCACAGTGGTTACCCTTTCCCTCCCATGCCAGATTCACCAGAGGGTCTTTCTGGGATCTTCACCTTCATCGTCACCTTGAGGACCTGGTGGGGTTCCTGGAGGTAAAGCCCGCAGAAGTGTGCCCATACCCCCAAGACTGCATCCTTGGAGTTTCTAACTTTCATGCCAGTTCACACCCAGCCCCTAGCACGAGTTTATGGCTCCAACAGCTTTTGCTCCAGGTAAGCAGATCTCAGCTGTGTGTCTCCAGGTTTTGGGTGGCAGTTTGCCCTGTAACTTTAGTCCTCTGATGGATCCAACGTATCATTAATTTTCAGTTTGTCCAGCTTTTCTTGTTCTAAGGATGGGAGTGGACTTCTAAGCATAATATCCTCTAGGTTTATCCATGTTGTTGCACATGGCAAGATTTCATTCTTTTTAATGACTTAGTAATATTTCATTGTATAAATGTACCACATCTTCTTCATCCATTTGGACACTTAGGTTGCTTCCGTATGTTGGCTGTTGTAAATAATGCGGCAGTGAACATAGGGATGTGTATATCTTTTCAAATGAGTGTTTTGGATTTCATAGGATACATACCCAGAAGTGGAATTGCTAGGTTGTATAATATGTAGTTCTATGTTTAATTTTGTTGATGTAAGAACGCCCAAACCTATAGAGACTTTTTATAATTGAGCCAAACGGGATAATCCTGGAAGTGAGATCTCAACAGAGAAAAATGCTTTCAAGAAATGAGTTTGTAGCAGCTTTTATGCATTTGGAATTAAGGAGGGGACGTAGGGAAGATTATACATGAAGGTAGGAGAAAGCAAGGTTGGGATTGGATTATAGAATAATTAAGATCGTGTTCTCTTGAGGATGATCACCTTTTAGATGCACTTTGGGTTTAAAACCCTTCTTATGGGCAGAAGGAGAACAAGAGATAGTTTTCATAATTTTGGGGGTCCTAAGTGATTGTGTACTATTCATTTTATGACCTCTATCAGGAGTTGCAGTCTGGAGGCTGGCTGATCAACAAAGCTGCTTAGGTTTGGAATTTACATTTCTTTAGGTGTGAGACATACCCTGCCACTTCCCACCACTCTTATGTTTCCTCTCTCTTTGCTCATTTATCTGCTTGGCTCCTGACCACACTTGATTTTATTACCCCTGTGTTGACATAATATGAGCTGTTTTGTTGGGATAACATATGCAGTCAGAGCATTTCCTTGAGTGGCACGTGAGGTCAGAAAAGAGTTACTAAAATATGATGGATCCAGTGGTGGATCCCAGTAAAGCACATTAAATATTTATAGTAGGCCCAAGCTGGTTTGGCTCAGTGGTTAGAGTGTCGGCCTGTGGACCAAAGCGTCACGGGTTCGATTCTGGTCAAGGGCACGTACCTTGGTTGTGGTTAGGTCCCTGGCCCTGGTTGGGGTTGTACAGGAGGCAACCAATTGATATGTCTCTCTCACATGGAAGTTTTTTTCTCTCTCTCTCTCTCCCTCACTCCCACTCTGTCTGGAGATAAATGGAAAAATATCCTCGGGTGAGGATTTAAAAAATATATATATATTTATAGTAGACTATATGGTTAGAAAGATCTGCAGTGTAATGATTCCATGAAGTAAATGTTTATTGTGCAGGCCCTTATGAGGCTGTGGCCACTTTCTCCTTATTGTCTTCCACTGGCCTTAACCAGGGAGAGCTTCTACTTTCTACATGGGCATTTGATCAGACAGGGTATTAAAGAATAATGGTCAGGCCCTGGCCAGGCCCTGGCCAGTGTGGCTCAGTGGTTAGAGTGTCAGCCTGCAGACTAAAGGTCGAGGGTTCGATTCCCAGCCAGGGGCATGCACCTGGGTTGCAGGTTTGATCCCCGGCCCTGGTTGGGGCGCATATGGGAGGCAACCAGTTGATGTGTCTCTCTCACATCAATATTTCTCTCTGCCTTCCCCAACAATCAATGGAAAAAATATCCTTGGGGTGAGGATGAGGATTAACAACAACAACAAAAAGAGTAATGGTCATCCTCTACCAGCCCATATTCACTGACCAAGCAGGTGTCCCGAGTTTGGTTATTGTAGGTGTTTTGCCATGTTATGTTGTCTGTCCTTTTAGTGTTTTTTTTTCTTTTAGCGTTTAATTATTTTTTTCTTCTTTCTGCCATCATCACCATGTGATTTTCCCCTGCATTTGAGATATAAAATAGAGACACTGCATGTGTTTATGTTCTCCTTAGACTTTCTTAGAGGAGATTCATAAATATCAGAGGGGTGTCAAAAGATATTTTCCAGGGAATATATGATGTCTGGAATTTGCTCTGAACCTTTTCTCTTTCAATAATCTCTCATTTGTAATTATGAAATATGTTGGTGGTAATGTTTTCTTCTAGTCTTACAGGGTAGATAAGGAATGAGAAAGAATAAGGTGTACTTTTTTGTTGTCATCACCTGGTCATTTCACAGGGGTATTTAGGAAGGGCACTGCTGTAAATCAGTATTTGTACTCACATTCAGATGTTACCTCAGCTACAGTCATGTGTCTCTCTCCTGGAAAAAGCTAACAAATGTTTGCTGTTTGACAATTTGGAATAGAGAGTATACTGACGAGAAAATAGCTGGAAACTACTGAAAGGTAAATACTTAACATTTCATGACATTTTAAACTTCATTAAATATTATGAAAATTAATCTTTTAGTAAAGGAAATAAATGCTGTCCTGTTTAGTTAAATAGAATTGTCTCATTAGTCGTGTAGTAAAAAACGTTGAACAGTTGAAAGGCGCACAAATTTCAAACCAGATAGTGGTTCATAGAAGAAAAACAGTTTTTCAAATCATGCTTTTAGAATATTTGTTCATTGCTCAAATTTTATTCTTACATTTTTGACAAATTGATGGAATAGATATATTCCTTCCTTTTTGTGTGCTAAAATCGTTTGCTTCTGAGATTCAAAGCCTTAACATATTTAATCTTCTCCAAATTTGTTCTTATATCTCTAAGTTAGGAAGTTTTTTCCTAAGAAATTTTTTACTTTGAGTAAAAGAAATACATATGTTCTTTGTAGAAAATGTTTTAAATAAAGAAAAGTAACCAGAAAAATTATCCATAATGCCACTAACCTGAATCTATTAAATTTCTTCTTCAGTAAGTGCTGATAGTATAACATTTTATGGCTAGTATGGAGATTAAAAATAAGTAGTAGAATTTACAGCAAAACATTAATAGTGGTGAGATTTCAGGTGGGTTTTTAATGTTTAAGTTTTTGCTCATCTGTATTTTCTGATTTTGGGGGGCATGATCGCAGAGCTTAAAATACAAATTCCCAGCACCTTGCATAGTGTCTGACATATAGAGCTCCTACTGTGTTCTAGATATTAGCCTTTCCTTTAGAATTATTGCATGATTTTCAGAAGAAAAATGTTGGATTGTCCACTACTAGATATTAGCCTTTCCTTTAGAATTATTGCATGATTTTCAGAAGAAAAATGTTGGATTGTCCACTACATTGAATAGGCTATGACTGGAAGATTAACGGAACGATTTAAAGTATCATGTATGGAGTTACATTGCATAACAGGAATTGTGTCAGTGAACTTTATGTAATTTACTTCATGGAGCATAATTTAGTAGCTGGTGTGTGATTCATTCTTTGTTAATAGAAGCTGGCTGTGAAAATTATCTCAAAATGGGTCTTCTTAGCTCAAACTAGTGTGCTGTTAAGAAATACCCCTCACTTGCCATGGCTGGTTTGGCTCAGCGGTTAGAGCGTCAGCCAGTGAGTCGCGGGTTCAATTCCGGTCAAGGGTATGTACCTCGGTTGTGGTTCATCCCTGGCCCTGGTCGGGTGGTGTGGGAGGCAACCAGTCGATATGTCCCTCTCACATGATGTTTCTCTATCTCTCCCTTCCTCTCCCTCCCTCCTACTCTGATAACAGAAAAATGTCCTCGAGTGAGGATTAAAAAAAGAAAAAACAACCATCACTCTAATCTGATAATGATTCTGGGATTTAAACTGATTAGACTTCTGTGGCCTAGTGTGCCACAGCACATTTCTGCGGTAACAACAGTAGATGCTAACAGCAGTGATGTTTGGTTTGAGGTGTGCCGGTACTATAGGCACATTGTTCATTAGGATATCTCCAGTTCACGTAGCTGGAAAGGATTCTTCTATCACTAGTTGTATTTCTCCACAATCTGAGTGTTGGCAGCTCATTTTCCAACTACAACACAGTCTTTCCAGGTCACTGTCAGGTACATAATTCCAACAGCTATTCAGCTACACCAGTATCTGTAATCCATTGGCCCATCCCTATTTGTCATCCTACCTCATTTTTCCACATCCCTCCATTTCTCCTTGCCTGGCTTAGATCTGTGGTCTGTCCTCCTAATCAGTATGTGGCATATATCTCTTCTCATTCTTCTGTACCTCCCTGGCAAAACCCTGACTCTCGGCTTACAGGGGCACCTGTCCCTGAGCAGCCACCAGACCAGGACTAAAGAAAAACATAAAACCATACTGCCTTGTTTCAGTGAAATTTCGTGTACACAGCTGGTTAGCCTTTTATTCATTTATTTACCTTTGAAAAATATATTACAGTGATATCTAACTGCTGAAGTTTTGGCTTAATTAACTATTCAAGTTTATGATTGAAAGAATTTGTTTACTAGTTGTTTGGTATTAACTAACCTTTAAATGTTTGCTTTGACCCTTCTTCTTAAAGGCTGGGTATTGAAGCCATAGGTGATTGCCTATAGAAGGAATAACAAACAGTATGAAGCAAAAGACTTTATTGTGTAGATGCTGGATTCATTACTTGTTAGCATAGATTAGATTAAATGTTCAGCTTTTGAATTTTGTTTGGAGGTTTTAATTTCTTAGGCAGTTAAATTTGGTGTTTGCTTTATCTCATTGGTTTTGAAAAGTAGTATTTTCACTATTTGGTTCTAAATATTTTTAATTTCTGATTTCCATTTAGACATTTCTCATTTTTCTAGTTATCTTTTTGTCATTGGTTGCTTTTTAACCTGTGTGGTTGTCTTGTGACTAGAGCATGTGGTCTATAAGACAGATGCAAGTACTTTGACCCCACTGGGCACACTTCCTTTTGACGGTCTTTGCTTTTGTTCTGCCCTTTCATGGACAACTCTTTCCCAGATCTTTGCAGTGCTCACTATTTTGTTCAGGCCTTGATTCAAGTATCCCCTTCTCGGTGAGGCCTTAGCTGGCCACCTACCTAAAATTTCACAGACCCTCTTCTACTTCATATTGCTCTTAACCTGCCTTATTTTCACTCCTTAGCACTTTCTAATGTTATCTGACATGTTTTGAATGAATAGGGAAGGAAGTAAAACCTTAAAGGATGTGTGCCTGGAGATAGAAATAAAAGAAATATAAACTGTAAGAGAAAGGAAAGGTTGAGTGTCTGGACTTTGCCTACAGTGAGATTGAAGAGTAGTATAGTGTGGGTGAGAATGACACAGCTGGGGAGTCAGGGTTGTGGTCAGAGTGTGGTTTTAGTTTAAGACTTAAGATGAGATCTGAATGATGATGAAATCAGGGTAGGGGCAGGGTTTCTTAAATAGAATAGGGGTGAAGGTAATAAAAGGAACATGAATGAAAAAATTTTAAAGCTAGTGTTTTGAAGGGCTCTGGAAATCGCCCAACATGCTGGTGGGATTTGGGGTAAAGAAAAAGACGTGAATCTACTGCTCAGAGCTGCTTGATGGAATAGCCCTTGATTGCCATCCTCTGGCTTCTTCCTGTGATTAAAGAAGAGATTGGCTGGCTTTGCTCTCTGTCCCTTTTGCATGGATCACTTCTGTGTTCAGGGTTAAGGAGGCCAAGGTGGAAGTGGAAAGGCCTGGAATGGTTTGAGGAAAACAATCTAAATAGACATCTCATCATACAGTTGAAGAAGGGATTGATTCCCTGGATGCAGAGCTCCTTATTGAGATCACAGTGGCCTGTGCAGTCAGTCTTGAACTTCAGGGTTCCATGGCCTTTTAAGGAAATAGTGCTTTTGTTTTTGATGTTGTTTGTTTGCTTGTTTTTCTGCCTACCTCTAGTGAATATTCTAGGAAGTTATAATGTTTAAATTAAAATTTAATGTTTCACCTAAATGTCTCTAATCTTTACACTTTTGTTGCAAAGTGGCAAATTTGCAACTTTCTGTCGTCTTATTTGCCTTGATGGCTCCATTCACTGCCTAGAGAACATTTTCTTCCACTTATAAATAAAGCAGTTGTTTTATGTACATGTCTTTCGTTTGACAGTGTAACAGCTGACATGACAGCAAGTGCACTGGTGCCTGACTTTCCTTCTGTGCTGTCATTTCCAGCCGCTCCTTTGGTATTATTGTAGTTGGAGTCTTTGTTTGGGTGCTGTTTTTGTTTGTTTTTTTAAGCTTTTGAATTGACATGTAGTAAAATAAATACTTGGTTGGCGATAGTCAAGAAATTGAGCTGTTTATCCGCCATCTTCTAGGCTTATGGTATAACATACAAAATAGTTTAATTTTTGAAGTGGAACTTAACTGATGCTGATTTGCTTTGTCTAGATTTTGAGAGAGGAGGGTGATACTACCATGTTTAAAATTATTTCAACTGTAGAAATAAAGAGTAATGTATTAGTATCACTTTTATTTCCATAGGGTTTCTTTGCCCTAATGTTCCGTGAGACTGTTTTGTATTGTATATGTTTGTCTCTTTACAAAGAATTCCTCAGGAAGTTGTGTGAGGCCTCCATGAACACCAGATATTATCAGAAAGCTTAGGAAAAATCTGCAGTGCTATATTGTTTATAGGACATCATAAGGAGAGGGAAAAATAGATTATTTGAACTCTTTTGGTTATAGAGTTATTTGAACTCTTTTGGTTATAAATTTAAAATGTAACTGTTTAATCTAGAGTAGGCATTAGGGTAGATTTAATCTTTGATTAGAAAGGAGAACTGTTTTTTTTTTTAAGTTGCTTCTTTTTAATAACATTTTAAGATCCTTGGGTTAAAAGAGTCTTGTAATTTTACAGTTGGAAAGGCTCTTAGATGTATTGTCATGACACATGTCATACTGGTATTTTCCTCATTAAAAATTAGGATTTGAAAAAAGTCACTGAACTGGAAGCAATCCAGAACAGAGGTGGAGCAGTATCCATTAACATGGGCAGGTGAATAAGTCAGCGATTTTGCTGTCATAGATTTTCTGAGCACTAACACACTGGTCTATGGTTTTAATTGCTGAATTTATTTTTTAATTTGGTTATCCACATATCTTTTTCCATTTGAATCCTTGTTAATAGTATGCATAGGGATCCGAAGTAAATAGTTCAGAAGTGCAGTTGGGTGATTTGGGAAACTGCACATGAGCTTGGTGGATGATTTACAGGTGTCCCGAAGTGTCTGACATATCTCTCCTTCTCTTGCAGGGAAATGAAAATGGCCTTTCAGCTATGCTAGGTCTATAATGGGAAGTGTCACAGCTCGATATTTCTGTTATGGATGCCTTTTTACTTCTGCGACCTGGACGGTTTTGCTTTTTGTTTATTTCAACTTCAGTGAAGTGACTCAGCCACTTAAGAATGTGCCCATCAAGGGGTCTGGGCCCCATGGACCATTCCCCAAAAAATTCTATCCCCGTTTTACTCGAGGTCCAAGTCGAGTATTAGAATTACAGTTCAAAGCTAACAAGATTGATGATGTGGTAGATCATCATATTGAAGATGCAGAAAAAGGCAAAGTGAAATTTTCTTCTGAATTGGGTAAGTGTATTTGATTTTTTGCTTAGTAGCATGTCAAAATATTTTATCATTGGAGGTTTAAGTTTTAATTATTATTTAAATCATGTGTTGCTTGGGATTAGAAGTTTGTCATTTTTCCCCACCAGTTTATTTCGTTCATGAACTAGCTGGGGTCCTTAGATTTTTGATGACTTAGAGTGGTGTTATATTCTAGTATGTCCAATTCTGACTTCAGTATTTTATGAGGACTTGGGAGAAACTAATAAGTTCCAGAATAGAAAATGAAAAATTAAGTGTCTGGAAAGAATGAAACCTATGGGGGAAGATTTAAATTGCTATCATTATTTAACTTCTGCTTGCGATAATTATAAGTTGCTGGGATATACTTATTAAGTAAATATAGGATTTTATAAAATCTGAGTATAAAATAAAATCTTTTTTCTTTAAAAATTCTGTTCAATTTGGTAGCAAGAATCTACTGTATATATTTTTAAATATTATCATTCTAGAGTACTGGTTTTAGCAAACCAAGGGATAAAGGAGCCATTTTGATTTTCGTTAAAACTAAAAAAGAAATTTGATCTTGTCATGGAAGCATCAAATAAGTAATATAGTAAAAGATTTTGATACATTGAAAGATCTATAGAATATAAAGGAAACAAAACATGTTTTTATTGGATCATAGTTTCAAAAAAATCAGTTCTAGCACTTAAAGATTTTCTAACACACGAAGTCAAAAGTATTTATATTACAGTCTGGCCAGTGTAGCTCAGTGGTTGAGTGTCGACCCATGCACCAAGAGGTCACTGGTTCGATTCCCGGTCAGGGCACATGCCCAGTTTGTGGGCTCGATCCCCAGTGGGGGGCATGCAGGAGGTGGCCAATCTATGTTTCTATCTCTCCCTTCCTCTCTCTCTCAAATCAATAAAGAAAACAAAAAATTTTTTAAATATATTTAAATTATATGAGGAAACAGAAGCTAATACTTCCATTTTAATAAGATACATCTTCTAATCTTTTTCAGATAGCCATGTAAACATATTAAGAGTATTAATGGGAAAAGTTCTTATTCATGGTTATTTTGTTAAAACTTTTATAAAGAAGTAACATTGGGTTTTTACCATTTTGAATGGATATTGTGTTTGCCTTTGAAAGAAGCAGTGAGAGAATTGTAGCTGTTTGAAGTAACAAACCCAAATTGTCTAACTGAACAACTAAATTCTCAAAAAGATCCTAAAGAATACACAACAAACTATCACAGCTAATAAATGAGCTCAGCAAATTTGCAGGGTATAAGATCAACATGCAAAAACCAGTTGTATTTTTGTACACTAGTAATGAATAGTCTGATAATTAAGAGAACAGTTCCATTTACAGTGCTATCCAAGAGGAATAAAATACTTAGGAATAAATTTAACCAAGGAGGTGCAAGATTTGTACACTGCAAACCACAAATCACTGCTGAAAAAAATAATAGTAGATCTAAATACATGGAAAAAAATCCTAGGTTCATGGACTAGAATACTAAATACTGTTAAGATGTCAGTACCACACAAAGCCAGTCCACAGATCGAATGCAAACTATATTGAATCCCCCACAGCCTTTGTTGAAAAGATGGAAAAAGCCTTATTCTAAAATTAACATGGAATTTGTCGACATGAGAAATGTCCAAACCTGTAGAGAATTTTTATAAAAATTTATTTGAGCCAAAAAGAAGATAGACCTGGGAGCAAGATCTCAGCTGACCAAGAGAAATGCTCCCAAGAAAAACAGTCTGCAGTTCTTTTCATGTGTTAGAGATGAAGGAGGGAGTGTAAGAGAGATTACATGGAGGAGGGAAGAAGCAACTCAGGGTGGGATTCTAGGCTCATTAAGATTGTGTGCTTTCTGGTTGCGACTACCCACCATGATTTGCCCAGTTAGGAATTTATGATCAGATCACCCTATGAGGTTCCTTTCCATAGAACCTCTTTCTTCGTACACAAATTGCAAGGGTCTCTGAATAGCCAGAACAATATTGAAAAAGAACGAAGTTGGAAGACTCACACTTCCTGATTTCAAACTTTCTACAAAGCTACAGTAATCAAAACAGTGTGGTACTGGCATAAGGACAGACACAGATCAGTGGATAGACTTATAAATACAAAATAAACCCTGTGTCATCTGTGGTCAGTTGATTTTCAGAAAGGGTGCCAAGGCCATTTAATAGGGAGAGAATAGTCTTTTCAACAAATGGCACTGGGACCACGAGATACCCACATGCAAAGGAATGAAGTTGGACCCTTACCTCATATATGTAAAAATGAACTCAAAATGGATCAGACCTAAATGTAAGAGCTAAAACAATAAATCCCTTAGAAGAAATCATAGGGATAAATCTTCATGACTTTGGATTTGGCAGTGGTTTCTTAGATATTGACACGAAAAATACAAGCAACAACAACAAAAAAATAGATAAATTGGACTATCAAAATTAAAAACTTTTATATATCAAAGAATACTATCAAGAAAGTGAAAAAGACAACCCAAAGAATGGGAGGAAATGTTTGTAAACCATATCTCTTACAGGGGTCCATTATCCAGAATATCTAAAGAACTCTTACAACTCAATAAAAAGACAGAAATAGCCCAATTAAAAAAATTTTTTTATCCTCACTCAAGGACATTTTTGCATTTATCTTCAGATAGAGCGGGAGGGAGGAAGAGAGAGAGAAACATTGAGTGGTCGCCACCCACAAAACCCCAACTGGGGCTGGGGACAAACTGCAACCGAGGGGTCCATGGGCTGACGCTCTTAACCACTGAGCCAAACCAGCCAGGGCAGGAACCAGTGACTTTTTATAGAAAGGTTTATCAAGTCTTTTTTAGGGGAAGGATTAATATAAAAATTTGCCTACAACTGGGACCTGTTGAGGCATATATGGGTTCTATAATTACTGCTCTTATGGACACAAAAATCATCATTACGTTTTCTTTTTTTTGGTCAGTTATATTTTTCTCTTGAAAATATTCTTAAGGTTATGACTAGTGAGAAGATGTCATTTATGGTTAAGGTATACTTTCTTTTTGAGCTTGACTGATAAAAGTTTGGCTTTAACCTCAATTTACTTTTTCAAAAATGGATTGAGAAACATGGCTATTATCTGGTTATAAGGGTTTAAAGTCAAGATTTTCTTAAGATCATAATAAAACAGTAATTGCAGTAATCCTTTGCAGATTTCACACATTTAATTTCACTCTTTTGCAGGTATGATTTTTAATGAACACGATCAGGAGTTGAGAGACTTGGGGTATCAGAAGCATGCCTTCAATATGCTTATTAGCAACCGCTTGGGCTCCCACCGAGATGTGCCAGATACAAGGGATGCAGCGTACGTTCCTTATTGGCTTCTGCTGTCACCTTAGTAACATGGTGCTTTTAGGGCCACGTAGTGAGTCTTGAGGGTGGCGTTGATACTTTGCAGTTAGGCATTATTGTTCAGGATGCTAAGAAACTTAAGGCAGATTTCCACTCTTATTTCGCTTGAATCCACAGAGTCTGAGACTGTACTAACAAAGTTCTAGAGCTTGCTGTGTCTCTTTTAAAAGTTAAAATCGTGGGGGAAAGGAGAGAGGTGTTAACTGCGTATCATTTTATAACCTTCTGAGTGTAAGTTTCTAAAAAAAATATTAACTTATTGGATTCATGGCAAAAAGGAATAAAATCAGTGAAGAATTTTACTCATCTCATTATTTTACTCATCTCATTTGTTTTCATTATTTTTGTTTCATCAAAGGCTTTTCATTCATATGGTTGGTCAGTCATTCCACATACAGACTTTTTTTGAGTACCTTCTGTTTGCTACACACTGTATTAGGCCTCAAAATAAACAGATTAAGACATTTCTGGGTTCACAGGCCTTCAAGTCTAGCAGGGGAGGTAAATAAGGAAACAAGTAATTGTAGTAGCACGAGAATGAGGGCTGTGACAGGAACTGGTGAAATGAGGCCCCCAAACCGGAGTGGCCAGGGGAGGTTTCACAATGTGATAACTGAGCAGTGATGCAGGGGAGTGGAGAACAGACTGAGGCATAAAGCTGCACAGTTTGTCAAGAGGGCTGACACGGTTCACTTAGGCTATAGTGGAAGGCTGTGTGTGCCGTGCAGAAGAACATGGAATTCTGGATTTGATTCTGTAAGTTAGTGGTTTTTTATTGTCATTGTATAAAGCCACCTAACTATTAGTTGCTTACATGGAGGCTCTTCCATTATCTTGATACATATCATAGTTTACTCAAATCTTTTTCTATTATTGGGCAAAAAGTAAAATTTTAAATAACAAAGTTTTATATTTCTGTTATTTCCTTTGGAACCCTCATTGAGAAGAAGCTGCATATCAGCTTACAAGTGCTGCGTTAAAAACTTGCAGTGAAGGAGGAGGCCAATCGATGTTTCTATCTCTCTCCCCCTCTCCTTTCCTCTCTCTCAAAATCAATAAAGAAAAAAAAATTTTTAAAAACTTGCAATGATTTTGTGTAACCTATGCACACAAAAAACAACAAAAAAATCAAGTTTTTAAAGTGTTGACCTAAAAATAACCAAAGTAGCACATATCAGAGGCAGGAGTTATTAACAAATGTAAAACTCTTGAGTAAGAAACCACATTGTTTTCTTAAAAGCTTATAAAAAAATTGTTATAATGCAAGGAAGAGGCTAAATAAGGTCATAGTTGTTAATAACTTAAAACATTTGAGTCTTTTAAAATGTTGGGATTTTTCTCATCTTTGCAGATGTAAAGACAAGACATACCCGGCAGATCTGCCAGTCGCTAGTGTTGTCATTTGTTTCTACAACGAAGCCTTGTCTGCTTTGCTCCGGACTGTGCACAGCGTCCTAGACCGCACACCAGCCCGGCTTCTCCATGAAATCATCCTCGTGGATGACAACAGTGACTTTGGTGAGGAATGTGGCAACTGGTGATGTAGATCTAGGCTTTTGTTCCCTATGGTATTGATGACAGCAGCAGAGCCGACCATTCACTCCATAGCGGGTGGGAGAACCCTACGGGCATGCAATTGCAGTGGAGCCAGCTACAAAGAAATGCCTGTCCAGTGATTACGGGCTAATTTTGCAGAAACTGCATCACCTTTGTAATCTGTTCACAAACTCTGCTACCCAAACTTGACCCTTGGAATTTTTCCCTTGGCTTACTTTTTTTTTTTAATCTTTTTATTTCGGGCCATATATGACAACCGACAGCTAACATCATACTCAATGGGGAAAAGCTAAAAACATTTTCCTTAAGAACAAGGCAAGGTTGTCCACTTTTACCACTTCTACTCAGCATAGTGTTAGATCAGCATAGTGTTAGAAGTCCTAGCTACAGCAATCAGATAAGAAAAAGAATTAAAGGCATCCAAATTGGAAAAGAAGAAAAACTGTCATTATTTGCAGAACCCTAAAGATATCACCAAAAAACTGCTAGAACTGATAAATGAATTTAGTAAAGTACAGGATACAAAATCAATATTCAAAAATTGGTTGCATTTTTATACACCAATAATGAACTATCAGGAAAAAAATTAAGAAAATCCCATTGAGGTTTGTTCCCAGGTGGCTATAGAGTAGGTGAAAGTTACATTCGTACCTCCCAGGATCAAGTTGGAATTACAACTAAACTATAGAACAGTCAACCTGAATAACCAACTGAAGACTATCTGAACAGAGATAACTAAGTATATGCAGAAAAAGCCATGTCAAGACCAGTAGGAACGGTAGAGACACGAAAAGAGAAGAGATTAAGTAGTCACAAAACAGTCACGGGGATGTAAAGTACAGCCTTAGGGAATATAGTCAGTGATATTGTAATAACTATGTATGGTGCCAGGTGGGTACTTGAAATATCGGGGGACTGCTTTGTAAAGTATATGATTATCTAACCACTATGCTGTACACCTGAAACTAAGCCACAATAATATTGAATGTCAACTAAAACAAGGAAGCACATGATAATCTGTTGCTGCATTTTTGGTGATGTAAAGATTGATCAATTGGTTGTAGTATTGTTACCTTGATTCACCCACACTAAATTTTCCCATTTGTCTTTTACCTAAATTGTATTCAATTCAATTCATGTGCTGGTTAAAAAAAAATCTCATTTACAATTGTATTTTAAAAAACAACCACCTAGGCATAAATTTAACCAAGGAGGTAAAAAAGCCTGTACTTGGAAAATTATAAGACATTGAAGAAAATACAAATAACTGGAAGCATGTACTGTGTTCATGGATAGGAAGAATTAATATTGTTAAAATGTCCATACTACTAAGAGCAATTTGTGGATTCAGTGCAATCCCTATCAGAATACCAGAGGCATTCCCTAAAATTTGTATGGAACCACAAAAGACCCTGAATAGCCACAGCAATCTTGAGAAAGAAGAACAAAGTTGAAGGAATCATGCTACCTGATATCAAACTATACTACAGGGCCATAGTAATTAAATCATTATGGTACTGGCATAAAGCACACACACGGATCAAGAGAACAGAATGGCAAGCCCAGAAATAAATCTACATCTATATGGTTAATTTGTGACAAAGGAGGCAAGAGAATATACTTTGGGGTAAACAATGTATTCAATAAATAGTGTTGGGAAAATTGGACAGATACATGCAAAAAAATAAATGAAACTAGATCACTGTCTTACACCATATACAAGAATAAACCCAAAATGGATTAAAGACTTAAATGTAAGACCTGAAACCATAAAACTCCTAGAAGAAAACATAGGCAGTAAACTCTCTGACATTTCTCTTAGTAATATATCACCTTGGGCAAAGAAAAAATAAATGGGACTACATCAGACTAAAAAGTTTTTGCACAGCAAAGGAAACCATCAACAAAACGAAAAGGCACCACCCTACTAAGTGGGAAAAGTTATTCGCCCTTGGAAGGTCCTAAACTAATAAAAGGCATATTTACTGCTGCTATTATATAATTTTTGGTAGAGGCCATAGAAGTTTTTTCTCAATTATTCTGAAATGGAGTAAGACTTGATAAGTTACTTTGAAACAAAAGACATTGACATCCTATTTTCTTTGTTTTACATCTGATTTATATGTACTCAGTGGGACATTTCACTCAAGTAGTCATTTCAAACATTCTTTATGCAAAGCACTGTGCTAGTTGCTATCAAAATACAATTAAGTGTATAACTAAGGTAACTTCCTCTTGGCTAGTATTCCAACTCTTACCCTTCATCTCTTTCCCTTTTTTTCCCCCTTATAGCTACAATATTCTTTTAAAATAAAGCAGAAGATTCTATAATTTTACTTGACAGTTTGTTATTGCCAAGTACCATATACAACTTTAGAGTAGCTATAAAATGTCTTTGTTTCATGTGGGTTGAATAATTATGGGACTCTTTATTTTCAGATGATTTGAAAGGAGAACTAGATGAATTTGTCCAAAAACACCTCCCTGGAAAAATTAAAGTAATAAGAAATAGAAAGCGTGAGGGATTAATTCGAGGAAGAATGATTGGAGCAGCCCACGCAACAGGTATAACTTCCCATTGGGTGTTGTCAGTGGGTGCTGATGATGAGGGCTGTCCTTGGAGCCTTTGCTGATTCTGCAGAGGTCTGAAAAGTGGGTCCTACATGGGCATTGTCAGCGGGAGAGAGGAGGCTTGTTCAGTCTGGGAAAGGCTTTTTCAGAACTCCAGCCCTGCTGTCCCAAAGCACAAACTCCAAGGAGGTGAACTCCAGAGTCCTCACACATCTATTTTCTTATTAATTACTGCTCCTCAGATATGTTTATATCTTGTTCGCTTATAAGTAGAAGAGTCCAAACCAAAATGCCCCTGAAGTTTTGTAATTTTTTTTTTTTAATCCTCACCCGAGGATATTTTTCTATTTATCATCAGATAGAGTGGAAGGGAGGGAGAGAAACATCGATGTGAGAGAGACACATCGAATGGTTGCCTCCTGCACAACCCGACCAGGGCTGGGGACGAACTGGAACCGAGGTATGTGCCCTTGACCAGAATCCAACTCGTGACTCATCTGTCCACGGGCCAAATGAGCCAAGTTGTAACCGCTGAGCCAAGCCGGCCAGGGCTGAAGTTTTGTAATTTTTTAGAAACAAAATTTAAAATATGTACCCAAACTGTTTGATTTGAATTATGCAATAAGTCTTGAAGTGCAAAGGCATACACTGGTGATGTTAGTTGGGTCAATAGACATGATATTAAAAAGGCATTTTCTTTAAAAATCTCCTCTTAATCCTGAGTCCATCAAGGAGAAAGTCTCCATTGGTACCACTATATCTTTAAAACCTTTCCAGCTTACACTTAATTCAACCCTTTAAAAAACAAAACAAAACAGTTATCAAATTCAGAATCTTCTGCTAAAAATATATCTGGTTAGTCTTCAGTTACATTATATTGATGCCATTGTATTTCTTATGGTTACCTCTGTGTAAGGCCAGTGATCCTGCTTGTCATTTATGATCTTGGTAGAAACATTTCCTTTAAAATACATTTAAGTTAAATGAATTTGTTTAAAAATATTAGGTATATAATATTGCATATAGTGTGGGTTTTGCCACCCCCCCCCCCCAATCATGAAGGTAATTTATTTAGGTCCAGCTGCCAGTTCAGTTGATGTATTACATGGCATGAAATGTAACTGTTACCCTCCCAGCCCAAACAATTGAACCATTAGTTTTATTCCAAGTCAGAAACAGGAAGTCTTTTAGCTAGGAATTCTGCCTGAAGTGTACTGTTATGATTGAGGGACATATACAAATCATATGCACAACTTGTGAAAAAACTTAAGACATTTTTAACTCCTCTTAATAAATGTGAGTGGAAATGATGGTTTCTTTGATAACTGCATGGTTATTCTGAGCAGCTGAGAAAAGATAATCTCATTGTCAGGTAGCATTATTATTCTAAAGATTTATCCATGAAATGTATTGCTTTAGATTTCCCATGAATTACTTAAAGCACCAGTATCATCCCATTTCAGTTAATGATAGCCGAAATCCTGCAGGCAAGCACATTCTCCATGACGCCAGTGAGTTAGTCATGTTGTTCAGTGTCTGAACGACCTTGTGAGGATGCAGAGAGCATACATACAGCTCGCCAGATGGCAGAATACAGAAAGGAGAGAGTTCACCTGTCCACCAGTCAGTGAGAAGTGAAGTCAATCAAATCAAGGTTCTTTTGAGAAATTTTCATAGTTTCTCTTAATTCTAATAATGTTACTTTTTTTTTTTCCCTCAACCGAGGACATTTTTGCATTCATCTTCAGATAGAGCGGGAGGAAGACAGAGAGAGAGAAATGTCGACATGAGAGAAACACATCGAGTGGTTGCCACCCACATGACCCCAACAGGGGCCGGGGACAAACTGCAACCGAGGTACGTGCCCTTAGCGGGAACCGAACCCGGGCCTCTCTGTACCGTGGGCCGATGCTCTAACCGCTGAGCCAAACCGGCCAGGGCTAAAAATGTTACTTTTTTCAATTTAACTATTAATAAATGAAGATTACATACACATGGTCACACTGAACCTGAGACTGACTTCCCCAAAATTGGCTTGTTTCTAACAGATCCTAAAGTATATTTGAACAGTGACCAACAGATCATGATGAAATATAAAAGTAGTATATTGTAACAGTATGGCATTTCAGATGGCATCCTCTTGCCATTCCCCACAAATACTCCACAATTTCTCCTGCCCTGTTGCTCTCAGTAAGTCAACACGGCTCAGTCAGTAAGTCTTTGAGTAGAATTAAATTGAAGAAAAATCATAAGCCTTGAATTCAGTCTGCACATGACTGCAGGCTACATGGAGAGGAGTTCTCATTTTTTGTTAATTGGTTCAGTTCACTGTAGGTTTAACGAGAAAGGAAGGAAGAGTCTAAAAATGAAGTCCCAACCAAAGCCAGCAAATGGAACAGTGGGTGTGCAGGAGGGGTGGCGGCAGCGAGCAGTGCCAGCACCTTAACCCACAGATGAATTTGTAGAGCGCTGCTGTTTGCCTCCTCAGGAGAAGTCCTGGTGTTCCTGGACAGCCACTGTGAAGTCAATGTGATGTGGCTGCAGCCCTTGCTGGCCATCATCCGGGAAGACCGGCGGACGGTCGTGTGCCCGGTGATCGATATCATCAGTGCGGACACGCTGGCCTACAGCTCGTCCCCTGTGGTGCGTGGAGGGTTCAACTGGGGGCTGCACTTCAAATGGGATCTTGTTCCCCTTTCTGAGCTCGGAGGACCAGAAGGAGCTACTGCACCAATAAAGTAAGATTTCTGCTCTGCATTAGAAATTTCCACCATTACTCCTTCAAAAGAGAAAGTAGTTCAAAGATAATTCCTTCTTCACAAGAAAATGTTGGCTTAATTTGTCCATTAAGATGCCGAGTGCTCACTGAATTTTGTGCACTCTGCCAAATCCTATGGACAGATTCATGAATAAGAAATTGTCCTGCTCTCAAGGATTCACATCTTAGTGAGCAAAGCAGATGAAACGCACAGTGTCCTGGGTAAGTTGCTTAGGCGACCTTGGGAATGCCCCGTGTGCTACATTGGTTACTAGCTTCAGTTCTTTGCTAGTGTGAATGCTGCTAAGAAGATTGATATATAGCATTTACTACAACCAGGATTTTTAGGATGGATTCCTAGTGTATGAATTATTGTCACTTCTCATCCATATTCTCTAATGTTATAAATCTGCTATGAAATGTTATTTCTCCTTATTTTTGTTTTCTTTTAAATTTCTCATGTCAGTTTCAGAGGTTTCTCTGTATTTCTACTTTTAAAGTTCTTGGACCTGTTCTTTTTAAACTTTTCTATAGTAAAAAAAAAAAAAAATAGCGTATGGAAAAAGTGCATATATTGCACGCAATGTAATAGTTATGCGGACACCTGTGCAACTACCACTTGGGTCAACAAACAGCACCAGATGCCCCCCTTCTGGAGACAGCCCTGCCCTTGTCCCTAGAGCTATGTCATTATCCCACCTGCCGATCAGCTCCTTCCTATAGTGTCTACCACTGTGTGTGTGCATCTCTAAGCAATAATGTTTAGTTTTGCCTGCTCATGGGCTTTATATAAATGAATCCATGGGACTCATGATTTTGTGTTTTCTTTTACTCAGCGTTGCCTTAAAACTTCATCTGCATTGCAGTATACAGCTATAGTTGATTCATTGTCATTGCTGTGTGATATTCTATTATATTAATATATTATAACTTATCAGTTTGCTTTTGGTGGGGTAGTTGGTTTTCAGTTCTGTTTTGTTTTTTTTTACGTGGCAAACAGTGCTGGTACCAACATTGTTATTCGTGGTTTCTGGTTTACAGGCATGGAACTGCTGAGTCGTAGGGCACACCACTCTTCACCTTTAGTAGATGAGGTTTTCCCAACACCTCAGGAGACTAGAATGCTGTTGGCTCCTTAGCTGGCCTTCGGGTACTTGCCAGCTTCCTTTCATCTGAACCAGACTGTCCTCTAGGGTGGCTGTCAGAGACCTTGGCCAGTTCCAGGTGTCTTATGTGGCTGTCTTCTCTGGTTGTGTGAGAAGCTGTGAAGGCCATGAAGAGAGCACACCCAGCTCTCAGTTGTCATCTTCACATGCTTGTAGCTATTCTCGCTCCCTGCCAAGGGATTCAGTGTCAGGGCACTACCCCTCCACCCCACAGGCTCTGCAGATCAGGAGAATAGGGCTGCTTCTGGGCACTGTCCTGGTCTCCATGACCTCACATCCTGTCATTACTACCTCCTTTCAGACCGTGTTTTCTTTATTAGAAATTGAAATATGTGTAGTCCAAAACTGTATTTTTTAAGTTTTTCTTTGGCAGTGGAAGAAGAAAGTACCCCAGACTGTTACATGTACTTTAATTCTCAGTTTTAGTGCAGTTGCCAGGTTTTGCCTATTTCACCATCTTTATGGGTATTTTTTCATTTAGTTTTTAATATTTTTAATTAAAAACATGTATTGAGTAACAAATCAAATGGAAAAACTTAGGATGAAAAGTGGCTGACTCTAGCCCTTGTCTTCCCCTTCTCAGTCCTCCCCAGAGGCAAATTCTTTTTTTTTTATCCTCACCAGAGGACATTTTTTTGCATTTATCTTCAGATAGAGTGGGGAGGGGGGGAGAGAAACATCGATGTGAGAGAGATACATCAACTGGTTGCTACCCACATGACCCCAACTGGGGCTGGGGACAAACTGCAACCGAGGTACATGCCCTTAGCAGGAACCCAACCCGGGACTCTCCGGTCCGCGGGCCGACACTCTAACCACTGAGCCAAACTGGCCAGGGCAAGGCAAATTCCTTTAACTGGTTTTATTTTGGGTCTTCCGTTTCTCACTTCCTCAACTATGTAGGTGATATGGATAGCCCTTTTTTCAGCATCAAACCAACTTGAGACTCTTCTGAGAAAAATGAAGATTTAGTTCATTTACCTCACTCCCTTGTACTCTTTTTTTATTTTTATTCCTCACCTGAGGATATTTTTCTACTTATGATCAGATGGAGTGGGAGGGAGGGAAAGAGACAGAGAAACATTGATGTGATAGAGTCACATCGACTGGTTGCCTCCTACACGACCCAACCAGGGCTGGAGACCAGCTGCAACCGGGGTACGTGCCCTTGACTGGAATCGAACCCGCAACTCATTGGTCTGTGGGCTGACGCTCTAACCGCTGAGCCAAACCGTCCAGGGCTTATTTATTTAGAGAGAGAAAGAGAGAGAGAGAAACATTGATTAGCTGCCTCCTGCACATCCCTACTGGGGATTGAGTCTGTAACTCAGGCATGTGCCCTGACTGGGAATCAAACTGGGACCCTCTGTCCTTGGGATGATGCTCAATCCACTGAGCTACACCAGCCAGGCTTGAACAGTTATAAAATAACTATTATTTGACACCCATGCACATCCGTTTTATTGTAGATTGTTTCTCTTTCATGTGACAGCTTCCTGATTGCTTGGTTATTTATTTTTGTTTAGTCCCAGACACTGTATATGAAAAATTATAGAAATACATTCATACCTGGGGTGATGTTTTCTTCTTGCATAGAGAATTTCGCTTCACTTGGGGAAGGCAGCTTGGGATGTTAGAATCCAGGGTCACCTAATCCAGTTTCAGGATGTGAGGCTCTGTGGGAGGGCCATTCCACTTCACTGTCTCACTAACACAGGGTTTCTCAGTTTTGGCATGTTGGGCCTGACAAATTCTTTTTTTTTTATCCTCACCTGAGGACATTTTTTCATTTTTTGTTCAGATAGAGTGGGAGGGAGAGAGAAGAAGAGAGAGAGAGAGAAACATCGACGTGAAAGGGACACATCGAGTGGCCGCCACCCGCACAACCAACCAGGGTCGGGGACAAACTGCAACCGAGGTACATGCCCTTAGCGGGAACTGAACCCAGGTCTCTCTAGACCGCAGGCTGACGCTCTAACCGCTGAGCCAAACCGGCCAGGGCAGGCCTGACAAATTCTTTATGTAGCAGCATACCTGGACTCAACCCATCAGAGGCCAGTAGCAACCCCCAGTTTGACAGCTAAAAATGTCTGTAGAAGTTAAATGTTTACTTGAAGACAAAATCACCCTACTTGAGAGCCACTGGTCTAACACATGTTATGAATCCAATTCATAGTGGTGGGTTTGTCTGGTCTCACCTTGGCAGGCCCTGGAGTCCAGCTTTTATCCCAGTGGCTCTGTGAGACTGCCAAAAGGAATTAATTCTTTTCAGGTGGATTTCTGTCAACAATGTTTTTTTTTTTTATTACAAAGTACTTTTGGTACTTAGCAAAGTAGCCTTCATTTACCAGTTATCTAGCATGTCACTAGTGATCTAGAAAATTTGGTTATGTGGCCCAGCTCATTCCCTGACATTAGATAAGATGTTTCACAATAGTTAATCTGGTTTTTACTAGTACTGTTCCAAAGCTACACTGAATTTTTTAAAACAAAAAGAGTAGCTAATTGACTGTATAGAATTGGTACAATAATTATTTTTCTTTTCTAGGTCACCTACAATGGCTGGAGGATTGTTTGCCATGGATAGAAACTACTTCAGTGAACTTGGGCAGTATGACAGTGGCATGGATATCTGGGGAGGAGAAAACTTAGAAATATCATTTCGGGTAATTTTATTTATTTTTTGTATGCTTAGTTATTTGTGTGTAATTGAATATAATTTGCATCCATGATTCCATATTTTCTGTAAATGCTCTTTCATTACCTTTATTAAGAAATTATCCTTAATGATTGCTACTTTGCCATAATCTGTTATGGATAATAGCCACTCAAAATGTCAAAAGCATATAAGAAGCCTTATATTTATTAAGAATTCAAAAAGGGAGGGTGGGATATAAATTCAGAAGACTTAATGAACATTTAATGTAGTTTATAGTCGAGATCAGATTTCCCTGATTGCCCAAGTTCATCGGTTCGTACTGTTTCCCTAAAGAAAGAAATAGCTCCCCATTTCACTTTTAGAAGTAGCCTAGTTTATATGACATTATTCATCACCCCATGTAGCTTACTGAATCCTTTATATCTACACGTACTTCCAACCTGAGGAAGGAAAGGGGGGGAGGGAAAGAACTCAGAGGTCGCCATTCCTGTCCTTGTCTGAAGAGCAGAGTCAGCATCCAGACACTAGCACAGCACCTTGTGTACATGTAATTTTGTATTTTTGCAAATGTACTGACCACAGTATTATTAAAAGGTAGTTTTCCTTACATAATCTTTACAATTGTAAAGTTAAGAATAATAGATGTTAGTTCAGTCTTGTTTTGTAAATAAGGTAATTGAGTCCCACAAAAATTAAAATAACTCACAGGGCCTGTTAGTAAGTATTCCTTGTCCCTAAGTCCTGAAGATTTCTTGATCTGTTTAAAACAAGTGTTGGTAGTAAAAGAATATTACATTAAGAGTTTACTTTCTTTTAATCATGAAGACAGCTGATTATAAAAAATATATCCTTTGACTCTCTTCTATTTGAATAAGATAAAACATCTTGGAGAGTCCCACAAACGGCTGTTTAATGAAGATTAGTTTCATGACAATTCTTAGGCTGACTTCACAGCACTGTGGGGCAACTATTGATATGTGTTTTGCTTCTGACCAGATTTGGATGTGTGGAGGTAAGCTCTTCATCATCCCTTGCTCTAGAGTTGGACACATTTTCCGAAAAAGGCGACCATATGGTTCTCCTGAAGGCCAGGACACCATGACACACAACTCCTTGAGGCTGGCACACGTTTGGTTGGATGAATATAAGGTGAGCTTCAGTTTCTCATTGAGAGGGATGAATAGTAGGCCATCGCTCCTTTGGGGCTGGCTTTGCTTGCTTTTCACGCCTGTGTATTTCTATTGGGGACCATCTTGTTCTAGGTTTCTTTTCTCTCTTCACATGGGGTTTCACTCTTTTGTTTTTACTCTTAATTTTCCAAGTGACCACTCAATAAGAAGTAATATAGCCAACATCAGAAGAAATTGTTTCTCTTCAGTTCCTTTAGTCCTTCTGGTCTTCCTCCCATGACTCCCACAGAACCTGGCTCATTTCCTTTGTTCATTGGGCTTCGCTGTGACCCCATCCAGCTTCCGGAGTTAGACTCTGCTCATGTAGTAGTCCTTCCGCGCCTCCTGTGAGAGACAACCTGCAATGTTTTCTTTCAACATCTTTATCGAGGTGTAATTCAAAAACCATTAAGAAAATTCTGTCACCCCAAAAAGAAACTCTATATCCTTCAGCCATCACTTTCCTCCAGCCCTGGACTGAGCTCCTTGAGGTCCAGCTCCATGCTCATCATCTTTGAATCACCACTGTGTAACACAGCAGCTCTCAAAATGCCATCCCAGACCCTGGCAAGTCCTGCCCACCCTTTCAGGTCATCTGCCAGGGCAGAGCTGCTTTCACAGCCCGGTTCCTAGAGCATGTGCCGTTTCACTGTGTTGGCACCACATTGGTAGGGCCCTAGTAAGTGATGGCACTGGCAGCAAATTGCATCCTTCACTGCCAATTCCAATTCATTCAGAAGCTAAAAGGAAAAAGGCCAGCTTTATCTGAACATGTCACTGGTGAAGTAGTAAAAATATTTAATTGCATTAGCCCTCACCTTGTCTGTCAGTGTTCGCAGTGAGTATGAAGACAGTGGTTGTTACCAGGAGAAACGTGTAGGAGTTTGAATTGTAACTGAACTAGCCCCTTATGTCAGAGAAGGACTCACAACCATGGTTATTTGGGAATCATATATGGGAATTTGGCAGACATTTTCTAAAAAATGAACCACTGAGCCTCAGAGGAAACAACTGCTAGCACTTGTTGCTAATGATAAAACCTAAGCTTTCAGGTGAAAATTAGGATTTGGGGAAAGTTGTATCCTCCACCATGAGCTTACTTGCTTCCTGGCACTTCAAAACTGCTGCTAAGAACAATAGTGCTATTTATGAATATAATCTTTTTTTGGATATTGTATAGTGAAATTTGTCTATTAGGAAGAACTTCGAGGACCAGTGTTTTCCAAGTGACTAATGCATGAAGGTATAAAAATCTTGCGTGGACAAAAGAACCATTCAAAAAGAGCAAGATAAACAGGTAGATTTTAATGCAACAGTACAAAAAGCTCAAAGGGATGATTTCATAATCTATTGCCACTAATCTTTAAAAGTTACTGAGCTTTAATGGCGTATCAAAAAAGAACAGCCCTAATTATCTAAATAGTTAATAAAATGTTTTTATTTTAAACTACATGTTTTCATTAACTTGTATTTTAAAAAATATACTTAACCTAACAAGGTACAGTAACAGGTTAAATGCAGACATGAGAGTCCAGCTCAGTTCCTTCATCCACTGCACAGATTTGCAGGAGTATAAAGCAGTCACTGTTCTCACTCAATTTTTATGTTAATAGGTAGTGAATTTTAACTTCTGATATGGTAAATATCAATAGATATAACTTACAGAACCTCCTTGGAGTCTTTGGTGATTTTTAAGAATATTGAGTCCTGACAGCAAACAGTTTGAGAACTGCTAATCTCATATGTAGCCTGTTTCATCGATTCCAAGATGCAGTTTAGAATCGATTTACACGTTTTGCCATTTATGAAATTGAGGCTTATTTTACAATTTAAGATGTCTTATTATCATTGTCAATTATGGACCTAATTGTATCAAAACTTTCTATTGCCACTTTCCTGTGAATACAAGAAAACACTGGCATGAAAAATATCATAATCCATTTTTCAGTTCTTTAGACCTCAAATATAATTGATACTCATTTTAACAAAAAAAATCCATTCTTTTTCAATTTTCTTTTTTAAATTTAGGAGCAGTATTTTTCCTTAAGACCTGATCTGAGGACAAGAAGCTATGGAAATATCAGTGAGCGTGTTGAATTGAGGAAGAAGTTGGGTTGTAAATCATTTAAATGGTATTTGGATAGTATTTACCCAGAGATGCAGATATCTGGGCCCAATGCCAAACCCCAGCAACCCATTTTTATCAACAGAGGGCCAAAACGCCCCAAAGTCCTTCAGCGTGGAAGGGTAAGGAAGTAATCTTATCAAACGTTTTCATTAAGTGTTGTATGATATAAGTGACATAGCTTAACAAATGTTTAATGAGCCCTGGCCAATTTGGCTCAGCGATTAGAGCATCAGCCTGCAGACCAGAGAATCCCGGGTTTGGTTCCCACTAAGAGCGCATACCTCGGTTGCAGTTTGTCCCTGGCCCCGGTTGGGGTCATGTGGGTGGCAACTACTCCATGTGTGTCTCTCTCTCTCCCTCCATCTGAAAATAAATGTCCTCAGGTGAGGATAAAAACCACAAATGTTTAGTGATGGACTGTAGCTTGCCTTCCCTTATATTCTTTTATGAGGATTTCCTCTCCTCAGGTGTAAGACCTTAGACATTTTAGTATCTTCACTGTTAGGATCCTTTACCTAGCATTGTGAAGAGAGCATGACTTCTAACTTCTGTGAGTTATATGTCAGCTTCCAAGAGGGATATAAGTATGATTATACAAATAAAGGCAGTATAAGTGTAAAATTCATTTGGCAGAAACATGTCAAGTAAGGAAAACAAAAGGATAAATTAGGGCAGCTATATATTGCTTGGCCTCAGCTCTTGGAACTGAGTGCAGACAAGAAAAAGGTGGGTTCGGGTCTAAGTGTTGGTATAAGGTGAGACTTCACATCGAGGTCTAGCCAGAAATTCCTTTTTCCTGAATCATTTCTTGAATTTGCTTTCTGAAAGCTGTGCAGATACTGTAATTGCTGCCCAGTTTTCTTCTGTTACAAGGAAGGCCCTCCTCTCGAGGTTCTTTCACAAGGCCAGCTGTCTGGTAGCTGGAATGAAGCCTAGAGCTTCCCCCCCTTCTTGTTCTTTTGAGAGTTAAGAAATCATCAAGATGTTATTATTAGGGGTTTTCTGTGCCAGTGCACGTCCAGGTAGTTGATCCCTCACCATTATTATTCTTGCCTTGTACGTCTAGCCTCACTTAGCACTTACACAGCCCTCATGCTGAGACTGTGTTCTCTGCTTGTTGCTTTTGGAATTCCTATGGCATTTATAATGTCTTTAACTCCAGTTGACCATGAATATTACATTAATTATGTAGTATTTGCTTTATACCTCTTGTTCTTATTTCCGCAGTATCCTTTTTAATGCAGAGATAATTTAATTTTCTTCCTTCCCTGCAGGAGATTAGTAAACCTGTACCTGTAGGTAGAAATTCTACTTGACATTACCTATAACCTTGAAGTCTACTGTAATGCTTCTATGTACTGAAGCTAGAATTTAGGAATAAAAAAGGCTTTTATGATCTTTGGAATTCATACCTCTGGATATTATTTTCATATTTCATCCCAAACCTTTGCTGGCATTGGTCTTTCTTCAGTGCTGAGTTTCACGAGCCATCTCTTCTTTTACAGCTCTATCACCTCCAAACCAGCAAGTGTCTGGTGGCCCAGGGCCGCCCAAGTCAGAAGGGAGGCCTAGTAGTGCTTAAAGCATGTGATTACAGTGACCCAAACCAGGTGAGTAAGGCCTCTCTGTACTTGCAGCCAGTCCCTAAAATGTGTCTTCAGTGATGGGAAACTGCCACCAGTGTGGAGGGAGAGCAGACATCAAGATTTTAATCTGATCATTGTCTTAGCAGCATTGTATAGAGCATTATTTGAACTTTCCAATTATCTAGAATGAACTGAAGGTTATATGAATTTGTGAGAAATGGCAAAGGAAGTATACCTTCTAAATAACAAGGGCAACCATCAGCTTGTTCTTTATATCTGAGGATCTGTTTTTGTTTATTCTGCATATAAGTATTTGTGTTCTCTGACTTACTCATTTAACATAATACCCTTTGGTCCATCCATGTTGTCACAAGGACAGGATTTCTTTCTGATTGCTGAATAATATTCCATTGTATATATGTACTGCATCTTTATCCATGTATCCATTGATGGACATCTAGGTTGTATCCATATCTTGGCTACTATAAGGGGTACAGATATAGGTTTACAAGTTTGTATTTTTGGTTTCTTTAGATAAATACCCAAAAGTGGGATTGTTGGATCATATGGTGGTACTTTTTTTTTTAAGTCCTCTACCAAGGATATTTTTCCATTGACTTTTTTTTCTTTTCTTTTCTTTTTTTTTTTTTTTTTTTATCCTCACCCGAGGACATTTTTCCACTTTTTGTTCAGATAGAGTGGGGAAGGAGAGAGAGAGAGAAACATCGACGTGAAAGGGACACATCGAGTGGCTGCCTCCTGCACGACCCACCAGGGCCGGGGACAAACTGCAACCGAGGTACGCGCCCTTAGCGGGAACCGAACCCGGGTCTCTCTGGACCGCAGGCCGACGCTCTAACCGCTGAGCCAAACCGGCCAGGGCCATTGACTTTTTTTTAGATAGAGTGGGTGAGAGACATCGATTGGTTGCCTCCTGCACGACCGACTGGGAATCGAACCCACGACTCTTTGGTTCACAGGCTGATGCTCTGCCGAGCCAAACAGGCCAGGGTGGTAGTTCTATTTTTAATTTTCTGAGGACCCTCCCTACTGTTTCCATAGTGGCTGCACCAATTTACAATCCCACCCACAGTGCACAGGGTTCCCTTTTCTCCACATCCTTGCCAACACTTGTTTGTTGATGGTAGCTGTTCTGGCAGGTGTGAGGTGATCTCTCATTGTAGTTTTAATTTGCCTTTTCTGATTAGTGACTCAGTTGAACATTTTTTCATATGTCTGTTGTCCATTTGTGAATCTATTCAGGTCCTCTGCCCATTTTTAAATTGGATTGTTGGTTTCCTCTGCTGTGCAAAAATTCGATTAGTTTGATGTAGTTCTCTTTGTTTCCCTTGCTTAAGGAGAGATATATCAATGTCCTACAGTTTTCAGAGTATAGTCTTTTATTTCTTTGATGTTGTTGTAAATGGGATTATTGTCTTAATTGAGTTCCTTATTGGCCTGTGAAAACACAACAGACCAGCGGTTCTCAACCTGTGGGGAATGACCCTTTCACAGGGGTCGCCTAAGACCATCGGAAAACACTATTTCCAATGGTCTTAGGAACCAAGACACCGCTCCTCTATCCGTCTCCAGGTGGGTCTGCCCACATACAACATGAGGAACTGTATTAAAGGGTCGCAGCATTAGGAAGGTTGAGAACCACTGCAATAGACTCTGTACCCTGATTCTGTATCCTGCAACTTTACTGAAGTCATTTATTCTAATATTTTTTTTGGTGGCGTCTTCAGGGTTTTCTATATATAGTGTCATCTACAAATTGTGACAGTTTTATTCTTCCTTTCCAATTTGTATGCTTTTTCTTTGTCTTGTCTGACTGCTATGGGTAGGACTTTGGGTTTTGATCTTTTGTTTTCTTCCTTAGATCTGGATTTATAATGAAGAGCATGAATTGGTTTTAAGTAATCTCCTTTGCCTGGATATGTCAGAAACTCGATCATCAGACCCACCACGACTCATGAAGTGCCATGGGTCGGGAGGATCCCAGCAATGGACCTTTGGGGTAAGAAGCTTGCTTAGTGAGGATGGGAGGAGGCAGATGGACTCATAGCCTACCTTGTTAGAAGGGTGTTCTGAGATTGTAGCATCCTGTAAGTCATCTTAAATGTTCCACATCTCTTCTCGCTTACTGTATCATCTTTACCATATTCTGCCAGTAAGTGTTTTAAGTTACTTCTTTATTTTTCAGAAGAATAATCGGCTCTACCAGGTGTCAGTTGGACAGTGCCTGAAAGTGGTTGATCCACTGAGTCACAAAGGCTATGTTGCTATGGCAATCTGTGATGGCTCCTCCTCTCAGCAGTGGCATTTGGAAGGTTAAGGTGGATGCCATGGCTGGAATGGAATGCACGTCCTCCTGTGGGGAAGCTTGGGAAGATTAGCAGAGGTGAGAGCACCATGTGACCATCAGGAGCTGAAGACATACGTGTCACCAAAACATTAAGGTCATGTCTAGGCTGCTGTTAAAGAATTTATTGCTTATGGTAGAAAACCAGAATACAGTTTTAACATAAAGTGTCAGGTTTATACAGAAGGACAGAACCCAGGAAATTGCTAGGTCTATTCAAATTAGTTAATGCTTCTTTTTAATCCCCTTTAATAATGGACTGGTGTTTATCTGATTGGGAACTTGTCATGATTTCCTTTCTTAGAAGACTTCATAGCAGACAGTTGATTGAATCTACATTACTTTTAACTTCAGAAGGCATCATCATTCATAAGATCATATTTAAGAGGCAGTTAACTACTATAAATTATTTTGATGAATTATGGTACTATCTACATTTAAAATAAAGGATCCTTTTAATAATTTACCTGTCTTTTTGTAGTGGAGCCTCAGGTCTGAGCTGTCCTGTGCATGTGATGCATGGTAAGAAATACACTTGGATTCAGCGGATGAGATGGGTAGCAGCTCTAACCAAAGGGAATTTTCAGTTTCTTAGCTTTAATTATGAGTGAAGGTATATGAATTTGGGTAGTTGACATTAAAGTTGCCGGATCTAGAGGTCAAGATTCATATCTCAATTAGCGATATAAATTTAGTAATCATGTGTACGTATTAAATGCCCAAATATAAAGGGAGCTTTCTTCCTTTTTTACCTTGAACCACAAAGCAGTTTAGCACCATATTAGAAACATGTTGGAGAATAATATCAGTCATTCAACTTCAAAGACCAGATGGTACCTAACGGAAAACAAAAGCAACAAACTAGCTGCATTTAATCCCAATAAAATCAACCCTGGCTGGTTTGGCTCAGCAGTTAAGAGCATCCGCCCTCGGACCAATGAGTCACGGGTTTGATTCGAGTCAAGGGCACGTACCTCGGTTGCGATTCGTCTCTGGCCTTGGCCCAGGTCGTGTGGGAGGCGGCCACTTGATGTGTTATTTTCACGTCAATGTTTCTCTCTCTCCCTCCCTCCATCTGAATAAAAGTGAAAAAAATGTCCTCGGGTGAGGATAAAAAAATAAACCCAACAAAATCAGTAAATGCCCCAGTCAGAAGGCGGAGATATTTAGATGGGGAAATATATGCATGTTGAACACTAACTGCAAGACATAACAGTCAAGGAGATTTCAGAACAAAAGAATATAGCTAGGGATAAAAAAGGTTGTTTCATAACCATAAAGGGGTCAATTCATTAAGAGGAAATAATCCCAAACAACAGAACTTAAAGTACATGTTGCCAAAACTGTTCTATCAGGACTTCCAGGAGAGACATTGTCTACAATTATAAGAGATTTCAACACACCTCTCAATAGCAATAAAACAAGTGGACAATCAGTAGGATACAGAGAACTTGAACAATACTGTGAACCAACCTGACATAATTAACATTTATGGAACATTCCACCCAACTAGAACACAGTCATTCTTTCCAAGTACACATGAAGCATCTACCAAGATAGATTATGTTCCAGGATATTAAGTCCCAATTTATATAGATTTAACTCATGAAACTTATTTGGTTTCTAATATAACAATAATAAATATACCTAGAAAATCTACCAGTAACACCTTCCCAATACTCTCTGGGTCAAAGAAGAAATCAAAAGGCTATTCTGAACTAAGTGCAAATGAAAACATAACATATCAAAGATTGTAGGATGCAGCTAAATCAGTACTTGGAGAATTTATAGCACTAAGCCACTATATTAGAAAAGGGTTAAAAGTTTGAAAATCAGTGCCTTAGGCTTTCATCTTAAGAAAACAGAAAAAGATCAAAGCAGCAGAAGAAATGTTAAGTATCAGAAAAGAAACAAACGAGAATGGCAACCTTCCTACAGAGTCTACAGGTTAAAGAGGATAAGCAGCAACAGGAAGTCTCGCTCATTGCTGGTGGGAATGCAAAATGGTGCAGCCACTTTAGAGGTTTCTTACAAAACTAAACATAGTCTCACCATAGGATCCAACCATCACGCTTCTTGGCAGTTACCCAAAGGAGGTGAAAACTTACACCCACGCAAAAATCCGACTTATAGCAGCTTTATTCATAATTGCCAAAACGTGGAAGCAACCAAGGATAAACTGGTACATCTAGACAATGGAATATTATTCAGTGTTCAAAGAATTGAGATATCAGTCCACAGAAAGACCCAGAGGAACCTTGAATACATTCAGTGGAAGATGCCAATCTGAAAATCTACTTACTGTATGAGTCCAGCTATATGACATTCTGGAAAAGGCAACACCACGGAGACAAAGGTCAGTGGTTGCCAGAGGTAAAGGGAGGGAGATGACTGGTCAGAGCACAGCTAGGGCAGGGGGACTATTGTGTGTATAACATACGTTAGTCAAAACCTACAGAATGTACAAACCCAAAAGTAGAGTCTAGTGTCAACTATGGACTTCAGATGATGATGATGTGTGAGCGTAGGTTCACCGGTGGTAACAAGGCACCCCTGCTGCACGATGGGGGGGGAGGGGGAGGACTGTGGGTGTGTTCTATACTTGATACTCAGTTTCCTTTTGAGCCCAAAACTGCTTTAAAGAAGGATAAGGTATCATTATGACTAACTTTATGCCAATAAATTAAATGGACAAATTCCTTGAAAGAAACAAATCACCCATTTCTCTGGAGGAATACATAACCTAAATAGCCCTATACCTATTAAACAAATGGAATTTGTACTTTAAAAACTTTCCCACGTAGGAAACTCGAGGCACAGGTGGCTTCACTGATGAATTCTATCAAACATGAGAGGAAAAAGCCTATACTTTTAGTGCACAACCTCCTCTGGAGAACTACTGAGAAATTTTGATATGAGCAGTTTTATTATTTTATTCTCTATTGAATTTAGAGGGAGAGAGAAATAGAAACATCGATGAGAACATCAATTGGCCGCCTCCTGCATGCCCCCCACTGGAGATCAGCCTGAAACCTGGGCATGTGCTGACACTCAGCCACTGAGCCACACCGGCTGGTATGAGCAATTTAAAAAGCAATATACCAGAAAACTATAGACCAATAACCTTCATGAATATAGAAGCAAGGACTCACAAGACATTAGCAAATCAAATCCAACAATATGCAAAAAGGATATATGGTGAAAAGAGGGGTTGACCCCAGAATTGCAAAGTTGCTTTAACATTACAGAATCAATGTAGTTTACGACAGTAACACAGAAGAAAACATTTAACCAGATTCAACACCCATTTATGATAAAAACTCAGCAAACTAGGAATGGAAGGGAAACTCCTCAAACTGATAAAGGGCATCTGTGGAAAACTATAGTAGTCTCATAAAGAAAAAAAAAAAAAGACTGGATTAGGAACAAGGCAAGCATTAGCCAATGCAGTAGACATGAAGAAGAAAGGGCATGTACATTGGAAAGGAAGAAGTAAAACTGTCTTTATTTGAAGACTGGAATCAAGTGTGTAGAAAATCGTGATTTTTTAAAAGATTTATCTAGTAAGAAAGTTTATCAGGACCACAAAATAAAAGGTCAATATAAAATTGAATTGTACTTTTATACAGTAGCAACAAACAGTTCAAAACAGAAAATAATGTATTGTCATTGCAGAGTACAGAAGTGTCAAAAATATGAACAATGAAAACTATAAAACATTGCCAAGAGAAAATAAAACAACCTAAATAAGTGGAAAGCTTTATGATATTTACAGATTAGGAAACTCAATATTTTTAGGACATAATTCTCCAGTTTTATCTACAGATTGAATCTTGCCCTCCATCAAAATCCCAGCAGACTTTCTGTAGTTGATCATCTAATTTTCAAATTTACATGGAAGTACATAAAACTAAGTGGCAAAAATAATTTTGAAAAGAATGAAGTTGGAGAACTTGCACAAATTCCAGACTGACCGTGATAATGGCTTAGAGATAATGGACAGATTGGTGGAGCAAAAACAACCCCACGCACACACTGACTTTCAGCAAAGCAGCCAACACAACTTCCTGGGCAAAGAAGACGTTAACAGGTGGTGCTGGAAGAGAGTCACATCCCTATGGACGGAAATGAAACCTTATACCACACACACAAATTATTTCAAAACCAAAACTATAAAATGAAGCATACCTTCATGACTTAAAAGTAACATTTATTTTTTTAAAAGTTAGTATGTCCCCATAATAGCAGACTGAGAAATGCAAGAAGGAAAAAACAAAGTTATCCATGACCACAAGCAGTTTCCAGTTGGATTTGTCCATGTTGGTCCCCTGTGTGTCTACACAGCCATGCTTCCATTTTTATGTAATTAGGGTTGTGTACGTTATGCATCATGTTTTTTCACACATCATGAATATTTACCATTTCAAAGTCCCCAAACTATACCAGTGTTTTGATATCCAAGATTATATACTACTACACCAACTCTATCTGGAAAAAGGAAAATGTAATCCTGCCTTTCTTGGTGACAATTTCATAAAGGACTAAAAAAAAACCAACAACAGGCCTCTAGATAAAGCTATTGACAGAGTTAGGATTAAAATACTGCATTCCCTAATGTTTAATTGAAAATGAGACACAAAGCAACAGAGTACACCAAGTATAATGCTGCGACGAGAATTCGTTAGGATCTATACTGTTGGAATAGCAAGGAGGCAAGTTTGCACTGGAACACGTGACATGGCTGTGCTAGAGACAAGGGAGACTCACACATCAGTGGTGCCATCACACTGCACATGGACACACCCACACCTCCTCCTGCTCCTCTGCTGCCAGCCCCACAAAGTCCTGGCGCCCATTTCTGAGATGGCGAAACAATTCCATATCCAAGAGTAGGCAAAGGTTTCTTAACTCATGAAAAGAACTAGTCAAAAAAGATTAAAGAATTGGACTTCATTGAAATTAAAATAATCTGTTCAAGACACCATTAAGAAAATGAAAAGGTAAGCCACAGACTTTGTATCCAGAGTGTACAAACAATGCTTAAAATCCAATAAGACAACCCACTCATAGACATAGACAACAGTATGGGATTACTGGGGCAGGGGCTGGAGGTGGGTGAGCACACAATGCATTACACAGATGACGGATTACAGAACTGTACACCTGAAACCTGTATAATTTTATTAACCAATGTCACCCCAATAAAAGCAGTAAGAAAAAAAGACAACCCAGTTTTTAAAACAGGACAAAATACCCGACCCTTCAGCAAACATATAAATGGCTCAGCATGTGAAAAGGTGTCCAACGTCCTAGTCATCAGGGAAATGCAAACTAAAACCACAATCAGATATGACTTCATACCCATTGAAATGGCAAAAGTATAGAAGACTGACCTGAGTTCTGAGGAAACGGCAGGGAAGGTTGTTCCAGCCTGGATTTCGCATCTTCCCCCAGTCGGCGTCCGTGTACAGTTAGCCAGACTGAAACCCAATGGTGTAACATGCAGGATAACTAAGTGGCCAGTGTTGGGGAAGCTAACTGCTGGCAGACCTGTGTGTCACTGACGTGTGTGGCAGAAGCAAAAAGAACTGACAGAGTGTCTGGTGGACCCAAGAGTAAGAGACCCCAACTGGCAGCTTAACAGGAACACCACGTGGTGGCCGAGTAGAGAACAGCTAGGAAGCTTGGGAGGACTTTCCCACTCAGATGGAGGCAAGGGTCGGAAGCATTCTAGCTCCTCTGAACTCTTGAAACTTACCTCTAGGGCTTCCATCTGGGTCAGGGCCCCGGCCTAAGGGAATGGAATACATTGAGCAGGATGAGGAGAAGGGAGAAAGGAGATTGAACTCGGTTAGTGGAGGAGGCAGGCAAAGCCAGGCACCTGGCAGCAGCCACAAGGCACACACCTAGAAATGCTCATCACAGTATATTCTTGAGGAAAACACGGTGTTTTCCCTTTCTGCTTTGGTTTGTTTTTAAGGGTAAATATCACAAAACATTATCAAGTAGTTTCACACAGTATTGCATTCATTTATACTGTTTAAAGTGATGTCTTAATTTATTTCAAAAATGTCGTCTATCAGGGGTCCCATTAGGAAACAAAAGGCCCATTCCTCTGGGGCACTTACCTCTCTGAGCCCGTGGCGGAGAGAGGCAGGATGGGCAGACTGCTGGGAAGCACCAAGGCCGAGCATGTGCGTCCAGGTCAGGGAGCAGTAGGGTGCTCTGTACTGAAGGTGAAGGTGTTTGGATCAGGGCTGCAAGCTGGAGCTCAGAATGGGAGGGCACCCGCAGGAGCAGAAGCGTCAGCCTGGGGCTTCTGGGTGGGCAGAGCTGCTACCAACACGGTCAGGAAATATCAGTGGAGTGGCTTTGGGGACAACAATGAAAATTAAGTCTTTTAAGTGTAGCTTTTATAGTACGAGGAGCAGCTGGAGCAGCAATAGCCTGCAGGCCTCTGGTGGTGCCTGGGTTTGGATCTGAGGAGGACAAGAGGTTTGGGAAGCTGTCACCATATGGAACACACTGGATGGAGTCAGCTTGGAGAGACAGAGGGCAAGAGAGCTGAGGATGGAGAGTTGGGGAGAACTGACGCTGAAAAGGCCAAAGGAGAAGTTTGAAGCTCGGGGGCCGGCAGCAGTGGGAGTCGAGTGGGCTTGGGGCGGGGGATCAGGAGGAGGGAAACCAGTGTGTTGGCCCCGGGGTAAGAGGGTGAGCTTACATGGACCTGCCTTGAAGCCAAGAAGTGAAGTACTTTCCACATTCAATTCAAGTGGTTGGAGTAAGAACTGGTGAAAAGAATTTCTGGAGCCCCCAAAACAGTCTTCAAATACGAGAACCCGAATTTGCAGGCAGAGAGAGCCTCAAACCATACCGGGGGTAGCCTGCCTTGGGAGGAGAGGGGTGTGGCCACAGTGGAGAAATGAGGAGGCATCTTTTCCAGAAAGGCCAGATCTGACCTTGGGACCTCTGCAGCATTGGTGTGGAAAATGAAACAAGGCCCCGGGAAATGGAGATGGGGCTGCCCGGTGCGACCTCAGCCACCTCTGAGAGGCCTGGGGACCCACTAGTGGGATGGAAGATTCCCAGAGAAGTATGGCTGTCGTTGACAGGAGAAGGCGCTGTCCTGCCTTCCTACCAAGTAGACTGCTTCCATTTTAGGTTACAGAAGTTGTAAGAAACCTTCCACGGATGAGGAGTGTGCTGATCACGTCGCCGTGCGTCTCTATCAGCCACGCAAGGCTGGGGTCCTGGTGCTGCATCCTGGTCTGTCATCTGCACACAGGACTGATGTCAGGCTACTCACATCCTGATGGGAACCACCTTGCTTTGTTGCTTAATGATTACCCGTTTCTTCGGTACGTGGCAAAAACTCCTTTGGCTTTGCTAGAATATGATGGGTGGCCCCCCCTGAGCTCTGTTGGAACCCGTGGGGAAGTGCTGACACGGCCTTTCAGGACCTTGTGAGCACACAACAGTACAAAGCGTCGGTGCACCGAAGAAATGAAGTAAAGGCTTCTTATCTATCCACTGAAACAAACAGAAACACAGCACCTTCTCACTTCAGCGTGTGTCATAATGGGCCAAAAGGAACCAGACCTTGGAGTGACTGCCTGCTTTATGCAGCTCTGAAATGCCAGTGGCTTTGACACTGTCCCACAGCAACGGGACAAGGTGCCCGAGGACCCGCAGCTTTGCTCTTTCCTGTTAGTGGTGTTTGAGGTAAACAGCCCGCTCTTCAGAAGTCGCCTGTATTGCTTCTGGGCATTTGAAAAGATGAACACTGCAGATTTGTTTTAGGGTGTTGGTATCTGAGGCTAAAGGTTCTCACATCATAGAAGCCGGGGTGACTGCGTAAGCTGGGCTTTCCTGGAAGAGTTGATCTTTCAGAAGTTGTTTTTCAGATACTACATAATTATTTGAATAAAAAAAGCAGATCAGACAAGCAGGAAGGGGCGAAGGTGATGAGGTTGTAATTTGGAAGAGTTGATTGAGCAAGTCTATCTGCAAAACAGCCAACTGCTGGAATTCTCCGTGGTCCGCACTCTGCCCCATCCCGGGCACCACCAGCTCTTCTTTGGATCAGTATAGAGGCTACTTGGCCTTCCTTCCAGCCGACCCTCTGCACAGCAATAGGGTCGGGTCACAGCCCCTCCTCCTCCAGTCGCTTCCTACTGCACTTAGATGGTCTGATCTCTGTGACTTGGCCCCTGCTTCTCTCTGATCTCATCTCCTGCCACTGTGTTCCAGCCGTGCTTGACTCTCAGAGAACCTTCTACCACTGATTTGGGGTGTAAGAGATACTTGGCCCTATGCTGCATTTCTTCCTAGATTCATAACCTTCCATGTGTCTCCTCCCTCTCCCTATGACACTGTATTCCATTCGTAGATCTGATGGCTAGAATGGTCTTTCTTGCCGTTCCTGGACATGGAACAGGAGTTGGCATCCACTCCAGCAGACAGTAGACCTCAGGCTCTGTGATGACTCAGAAGTTTCCTTCCTTCTGTGTCTCCGTGTTAAGAGGTCAAGTCTGAGGTCAGAGAAGAAAACACTACAATGACCACAGCCTGAGAACCTGGCGCAGACCGTGGAGACTCTCCAGCCTCGTGAAACTGGCAATTCCACAAATTGTGTTTTAGAATAGTATTAAAAAAACAAAAACTCAGGTGACAGGTGCTTTGAGAATTTCTGCAAAACCACAGTACAAAAGCTTTTTATTTTAGGATACTCATGAAGCACAAACCAAAAGTCTGTTGTAGAAATCTTGAGGGGGAACTCTAGTCAAGATAATGGCACTGTGCTTGCCTCCCACAACCACATCAAAATTACAGCCGAATCACAAAACCATCACTGAGAACCACCTGAAGACCAGCCGAACAGAAGTCCTATGACCAAGACTACAAAGAAAACCCATCGACAATGGTAGGAGGGCTGAGATGCAGAATAGGCAGGTCCCACACCCATGTGTGGTATTAAAAATCAGGAGGGATACCTTGGCTGTGGAGATGCCCCTGAGAAGTGAGGGGTTCCAGTGCCAGGAAGGGAAGTCCCCAACAACATCTGGCTGTGAAAACCAGCAGAGACTGTGTCCAGAAAGACCATTAATGGTGGGTAGAGATGTAGGCGCTGCAGGTCTCGGGGGGCTGTGCAGACTCACTTGCTCTTCACTGTCTGGGGCAGCAGCTCCAAAAGCACCAGGATATCCGGGGAAAAGATAAGTTGTCAGGGAAAGGGCTGGAGGGACAGCAGTCAGGGCAACTCTCTCAGGGACAAAAGTGCCATTGCTCTTTTGTGGAGCTCCCCTCCCACGCCAATGGCCAGGCACAGGTGGGCACCAAGCCCAAGTTTCCATCAATCTAACACTCCACCACACTACTGATTCCCCAAGATGCTGCCCCACCCAACTCATGACTCAGCTAGAACCTCTTCCAGCCACTTTTCCACACAAGCTGTCAGCCTCAGCCCACTTTCCTAGAATCCAAGGTCCGCAAACCCTAAACAGGCAGCAGCCAGTCTTGGGGAGCTCTGAACCTCTTGCTAAGTGGCTCCAAGCCCAGCACAGGCAGGAACCAGTCACAAGTTATGTGGGCTCTATTCCTAGGATGCAAGGTTAGTTCAACATCTGCCAGTCAATCAATGTCATTTACCACATAAACAGAATGAAGCATTAAAATCATATATCAATAGATGCAGAAAAGGCATTTGACAAAATCCAGCATTAATAAAAACTCTCAGCAGTGGGAATAGTGGGAACATAACTCAATATAGCGAAGGCCATAGGACAAACCCATAGCGAACACACCCAACAGTGGAAAGCTGAAAGCCTTTTCTGTATGATCAGGAACAAGACAAGGTTTTCCATGTTCACCACTTTTATTCAACATAGTATTGGAAGTCCCAGCCACAGCAATCAGATAACAAAAAGGCCCTGGCCAGTTTGGCTCAACAGTTAGAGCAGTGGCCTGCAAACCAAAGGATCACGGGTTCAATTCCCAGTCAAGGGCACGAACCTGTGTTGCAGGTTCAATCCCCAGCTCTGGTCGGGGTCGTGCAGGAGGCAAAGAGTCAATGTGTCTCTCTCACATTGATATTTCTTTCTCCCCCTCAACACCACAAAAACAAAAACAAAAAAAAAACCTCATTAAAAAAATGGGCAAAGGAATTGAACAGACGTTTCTCCCAAGAGGACACACAGATGAATAACAGACACATGAAAAGATGTTTGTCACTAATCATCAATGTAAATGAAAACCACACTGAGCTGTCACTTCATACCTGTCAGAATGACTATCATCAACAAATCAAACTGCAAGTGCTGATGAGGATGTGGAGGAAAAGGAACCCTCATACACTCCTGGTGGGACTGCAAACTGGTGCAGCCACTATGGAAAACTGTATGGAGGTACTTCAAAAAATAAAAAATGGAACTGCCTTATGACCCAGCAATTCCACTTCTGGGTCTGTATCTGAAGAAATCCAAAACACTAATTCAAAAAGAACATATGTACCCCTATGTTCATTGCAGCATTATTTACAATAGCCAAGCTATGAAAGTAACCCAAGTGGCCATCAATAAGATGGGTGGATAAAAACAATGTGGTGTGTGTGTGTGTGTGCACGCCCAATGGAATATTACTTGGCCATAAACAAACAAAAAAAGAATTAAATCTTACTGTTTACAACTTGGTTGAACCTAGAAGGTATTATGCTGAATGAAATGTCAGACAGATAAAGACAAATACCAAATAATGTCACTTAAATGTGAATCTAAAAAACGAACAAACAAAAACTAACTCATAGAACAAACCAATTGTGACAGATGGAAGGGAGGGTTGGGGAGCAGATGAAAAGGTGAAGGGAATTGCCAGTTATAAAAAGTCACGGGAATGTACACTGCAGCCTAGGAAATACAGTCAGTGCTACCACAGGAACTATGACGGATGTCAGACTGGCACCAGACTTACCAGGATGACCGCTGTGTAACATGATTCCTATACTGCACAACTGAATACAACACTAACTGAAAAATCACAAGATTTTAAAAATAAACATATTTCACATTGCACAGAGAGAGTTTTACTGGAAGAACAAATAAATACATAAAAGGCTCCAGGTTTCTCCACAAATTGTAATAAACCTCTCTACTAAGTAAAAAAAAAAAATCTTCATGGGGATTCTGAGCAATTCTAATTCTTAGTAATCTCTATAAATTAAATGTTAATACAGTCAATAATTATAGAAATAAAGTCTCTACCACACAGAATAAATCTAGGAGAACAACCGAACAAGCAAACAAAAACAGGCTTTGAGCAAGGGAATAAGGCACAAGTATTTTTTAATTAGGCCTCGGTGAGCTACAATGAAACTGAAGTTGCCTCCTTTATCCAGCTGCAAGGAAGAGAGTCTCTCTTTGCAGTGAGTTATGAGCTGCGTCTGAACTTCTTGAGACGAGAACCAAGCTGACTACATCAACACGCCAGTAACTTCGGAAAGCGGAAAGACCACGGTGAATTTCAAGCAATCATCCGTTTCAGAGCTCAAACCAGAGAGCGAGGAGTTAACAGAGACTCGGGTGGCTTTTGTAGATGTAAAATATTTTATTTGTAAATGGTGATCTTCTAAATCTGTGTCCACAAATTCCAAAACCCATAACACTCTGTATACTTCAGAAAATTCCATTTTTGCCAACATTAGAGATACTATTATACAGAAGAGAAAACAAAACAAAAACCTGGTAGGACAAATACTGGTAGGAAGTCAGAATATTGTACAAGAGAAGAAAAATATTCAAGAAACAAATTTCATACAGCTATTTATCAAGAGAAAAATATATACAATTGATTTATTCTGTAAGATAAAAATACATCATGCCATATACATTACAAGTTCAGAACTGCATCACTGGATATACCAACAGCTTACAGTCCACTTGAATTGTGCACACAAAAACTTCATTTTATACTTAGTCTGTGAAGTGTCAGTACCAGAATTTTAAGTACAAAATAAAAAGCTAACCTGGTTCAAAATGCTGATTAAGTTTCTACAAGCAAACACAAAACAGTGTGTTTTTTATTAAAGAAATGTAAACAAACAGTTCATACAAACACATTTTAAAATTACAACTTCCAAAACCCTTTTGCCGGAGTCCTGCAGCTTGCAAAGCATGATCACGTCCCTCCTTTTTTTTTTTTTTTTCTTTTTCAAATTTTTGTGTTAAATAGAAGGCTAGAGAGTCAGATCTGAGTTCCTGCTACATGATCCTAGTACATTTAAATGATTGTGGCTTGAAACAAAGTTCTAATCAAAACTACTTCTGCTGAAGAAAATTCAGCCTCCATTTGGGTGTCTTTTTAAGCAGTTATTCACAGTTATCACAAATTGTAAGCACAGAAAAACCTGACTGAAGAAGTAGGGATGCAACAATATAATATGAAAAAATTAGTCTGAATTACCAAAACAGCTATAAAAGTTGTAGTCATGGCATACACTCCGTTCTATCCGAAGGTGTATAAAACATTAAGTACTAACTGACTGTAGTTTCCAAAAAGCCCCTAACACTCTAGGTTGAAATTTTGGTTATTACATAATTATAATGGCATATTTAATAACACAAAATTATATTGTAACATCCCTGTGTGAACATTTTATAAGCACCCGAGCTGCTGCAGAGCCTGGTAGCATTTGGTCAATAACTATTTTTATACTGTATTTTTTTCTCAAAATATTTACATATTTGTACAAAGTAACAGGGTCTGTTAGTTCTGCAGGTAACAGCAGCAGCTTGGCTTTCTTCTAACTTTTATTTAAAAATAGCTTCATTCACTTATTCAATAATAAATACAAAAAGTTTCTCTTATTTTACAGAAATCAAAAACTACAATAAACTGACTCATGGAATCAAGTATTTAAATGTATTTTAGTGCAAGTTATTATCCCTTAGCTCTATCCCTAAGGAAGTCATTTCAGTACATTCCTTGTTCAGTGGTGTCTACTTTATTTAAAAAACTTTAAATCAGAGGGGCCTGCCCCTTTTTCAGATAAGGCCGTGGCCAGCACTTTGGACATCTCCCTTTCGCTGGTGATTTCAGTCTTACATTCATAGGAAGGCCCCTGCCCCGGGGCAGGGCAGCCATCGGCTCTTTGCCCCAGTAAAAGTTTCTCCTTAGTGAGACTAAAACAACAAAACAAAAACAAAACCCACCCACAAAAAGAAAAAAGAAGGAAAGAAAAAAAGTGCTGGACCATTCTGTAATTCTGGTCAACCTCAGCACCTTCAGGAGAGTTGCTCAAGTCAGCTGTCTCCTGGTGCCCCTTCTCCTGAAGGACTGAGGAAATCAGAACTCCCAGAAGCTAGGTTTCAAAGTCATAACACAGAGAACAAAAACATCTTTCTGCTGCCAAATCCAAACGGTGTGTTGCACCCTCCTTCCCAGGGACGAGCCTCCCGCCGGGACGGCCAGGAACGCGTTCAGTTCATCCACTTGCGGCAGTTCACGGCTCCACAGTGACAGGGGATCTTGTGCTGGTCGTCTTCGAAGTCAAACTTATAGTCATAGCACAGCTGCCCACGGCAAAGACACAGAGTCAGGGGGGCCGGGAGGGGAGGAGAAAGGGGCCCTGCCTCCATCCGCCCGGGGCTCACCACCAGCACACAGAACACAAGTTACAGGAAGGCCCGCCGGGTTGAGCTCCGCAGGGCCTGGGTGGGGCGATGGGGGAACCTCGAGAAGAGGTAAAGAAACAAGCCTGGCTGTGTTTACCTGGGGTCCCAAAGGGACAGGAAATCGGGGGAAAGGATTTTCAGGCCCAGCCAGGTCTGAAAAAGGGCGGCTGGCCGGGAAGGTGCATTTTCTGCAACCTCTCACCTCACTGCCCGGCAGGTGGAGCGTCGGCGGTCCCCTCCCCCACCAGCCCATGGGGCGTGCAAGTCGGGCAGAGATGAACCGCCCTTGCCAGCTACCATCTTTCTCCTCCTTTGTTCTCACTCAAGACTATTTCAAGGATGTCTTTCTATAGAGGCCACTGTATTATTAACATCTCAGACCAACCCTGCTGTCAAGGTATCTGGGAGTCTGCACGATTCCCATGACACAAGCCCCCGGACCCCGACACTGCCAAACACAGGGTGGAACCAACCCGCACTCTCAAGATCCACCTGGTGCTCGCTGGCACCGCGCTGGGCTTCTCCATCCTTTCTCTTAGTTACTCAGCGGCTTACTCAAAATGTGCACAACAGGCCTTGGGTCAATTCTTTATTAAAAAAAAATGGAATTCGAAAAAGATGACCAAAACACACAAGCAGAAACCCACAGCTCTGTTCACAAAGGGCTGGAGGCTCCAACAGAGACAGGACACTCAGCCTCCTCATCTCTAGACGGGAGGTCGCCTACAGAACCCCGTGTCAGAGGGAGCTGCCGGCCAATGCCGATGCCAGCTCTAGGAACCGCCTTGTTGCAGGCTGCTCACATCTGTGACAGACAACTTCGGGAACGCAAGTGAGGCAGTCAAGACTAATAATCTTAACAGTCATCTGCGAGACCAAAGCAGCACATGTCAAGCCCAGCATTTAGCGTTTTAAAGGAAAGAAAAAAATAAGGAAGCCAAGCTATTTGAAAATCCATTGACTTGAAAAACCTGTAAGCTTGTGCTCCTCATTGGTGACAATACAAGCGACCTGGAGCCGATGGCCCCCCAAGCTGCTGCCTGCAGCCCTGTGGTGGCCTCGATGCCGTGATCCGCTTTGGGCCTCTGTTCAAGGCCAGGCTTCTGATCATCAAAGAAAGGGATCCTGCCAAACTGTGACCAAGGTAAGGGGGCAAGGAGCCCGAGACACAGGAAATGATGCCACACGAGTGACGTGGAAATGGAGGAGGGAACACAGAGATGGCAGTGGGTACTCAATGCTGTGGTGTGGAACATCGGACAGTGGAACCACAGGGCGGCAAGATGAAACCTACCTTGAGAAGACTGTCTCTAGCAATAAGGAACAGGAAAACCACTGAGCAAGTTAACTGGACAGAGGCAGAAACCACACCCAGGGAGCGCACACCGCAGAGCTCCGACCGACACTCTCACCTCTTCTCCTTTCTGGATTCTCCGGCTGGAGCTGATAATGATTTTGTGTCCCCTCTCGAAAGTCACCACTTCGGCCACACAGTTCGGTGCACATGAATGGTTGATATACCTGCAAACCACCATTTCAGAAAACTCGGCATCAACTGGAAGGAGCTTTGAAAACTTGCAGCTCACGGGAAAGTGTGTCCTAATTCCATTTCTAGTCACCCACCCCCAGAACGAGAACAGAGAGGTTTCATTTTAAATAAAACTCCTTGGAAACGTCCCCACCCTGAACTTTCAATCGAGGAAGGCTATCGAGACAGTGGCCCACTGGGCAAGGACACCCTCAGACTATGTCTCACCTCGCAGGCCCTCCCGTGAGTGTCGCATCGATCACGTGGTCATTATCCATTCGGAACATGTACACACCTCGATTCTGAAAGAGAAACAACTCAAAATTCCTCTCCAAGGCCCCATCCGCATCAGGAAGTCTAAGCCGAACGTGACCCGAAACGCCCTGATCACACTGCTGCGGACATCACACAGCCAGTCCGTGGACAGTTACATGCTCTGAAGGGAAATCAACAAACTGGTGGGCTGCCTGTAAAGCCAGGCTCATTCACCTACACACGTCTCTGCAAACCCCAGCACTTACTGACGGGGAGACGAGGAAACGGCAATCTCCAGACAGGGCTTCTGTTCAAAACCGAACCTAGCCTGACAGTCTGCTCTGGCCCTGTCTCTCAGGCTGTTTGCAGCACAAGGACAGAAAGGATGGCTGTGGCACTGACCTGAGACTCATAAAGTTTCTCTTTTCTGTTTGCGACTTCATTTCGAATGATGGTCCCAATGTACTCAATGACCATGGTGTGCTTCTCGATGTCTCTAGCAGCGTACAGGCCCAGCCCCTGCAGGGAAAAGTGAAGGTGTGAATGTGAGTGTGTGTCTCTCAGACTTCAAGTCCTTGGGCAACAACCCTGCATTCTCTTTCATACAGAGGTCACATCAGGAGCCATGCAGAAGAGGACATCTGAACTCGGGTGATCTTTACTGAACAGCTATCTGGAACAGGAAGCTATGCCACCGCTACCTTGTTTATGCATCTTTTTTACACTAAATTCTCAGGGCCAGTTTACAAAGTAGCAGAGCCGACTGGCCAGCCATGCTTCCTATCAGCTTTCTTATCTTTCCTGGGGTACCATGCTGAGGCCCCACGCACTCAACAGGCTAACAGCTTCTGGTCTTTACCTTGTCCCACCACTATTTCTAGAAGGGTCAGACATGATAATACACTTAATACAAACAGGGCTAACTGTAAGGGATTATTGACTATAATCAGCTTTCTGATTTGGTGAGTTCCAAGAAGCTAGGGCAGAAAGGAGAAACAGGAAAAGCTAATTTACTCCAATTATCAGGAAAGATGGAAAGAAAAAAGTTCTTGGGAAAGGCAAGCTTCCCCCCAACAGAAGACTCCAAGGCTGCTGAAGAAACGTACAGGACCCGGAGTTGGCGCAATCAGCAGTGCATGCCGTCTGCGCCAGCAGCCTAATCAATCACACAGTCTTCAGTATTACAAGTTCTGGAAAAACAGCACACTGAAAAAAATATGGATAATCCCGTGAAGATTTGTCTTTTCTCGTCCCAATCTGAGCTTCTGCCTTCTCAACTAAAACCGACCCAAAAGCAGCGGAGCGGAAGGCAGATCCTGTGCTACCCCGGGATCCCCAGACACCGTCCTCTCAGGCACTGCCGGGAGCACACAGGACGGAGGACGATGCTAGAGATTTTCCTATGTGAAATAGATTATTTTCTGAAAAAAAAAACACATGGGTGTGATCTATTCAATTCCAGATATGACTCAGAGGTGAACAAAGCAGGACACAAGGCAATCTGTGTAGCGATCAGGAGAGTTGGATTAGAAGGTGCTTTGGCGGCTGGGTATTTGTTGGAAAAAAATCGAATCATCTTAAATATAAAAAGTTAAACTTCAGAAAGAAAAACAATCTAAGAGATGACAGACACAACCTACAGTCTTAACCAAGACTAGAAGCCATAGAAAATTATACGTGTTTGACTATTTAAAATGAAATCTTTTGTAAGAAAACAGGAAGCCTACCTCCAGGTAGGCAAAGGCTGTTCTGTAGCGGAAATAGAAATGTCCCTACTAACTGAAAAATGGACAAAAGATATGACTATGTGATTCACAGGAGAGCAAACCCCTGCAGCAAACAGGAAGAGTCGCTCATTTGTAATTCAGTAACAGTGTCAGCCTACACTTAGCCAGCTGGCGGAAAACAGAAAGGGCCGTAACATTTACCACCCGTGGGAAACCAGCCCAGCGGCTGCAGGAAGAAACGAGCAACGGCCACCTTTCTGGAAAACTGGCCTGGCCGACTCATGAAAAGTGCCTGTACTTTTACACAGAAATAACTGACAGGAGTGAAGCCATCCACACCTGGGGAGGTTTGTACAGGCTACTGATGGCAGCGCTGGTTGTTTTGGGAAAAGTTGTAAACAAAATAAATGCAAGTCCATAATGGACAGTTTAATTCATCACAGTCACTGCAGAGAATGAGACAGAGTGAGTCTAGAGACAGTGTTAGTGAAACAAGATGCGAGAAGTATAAATCACGTGACTCCGCCTGCACACGTGTGCACAGAGCCTGAGGAAGTAGCACCCGCTCACCTGGGAGGCAGGCGAACAGGGTGAGAAAGGACAATCACGCTGCAGGGGACAGTGGCAGACTGAACGTGGCTGTCACGAACCCATCAACGTGGCGGGAGGGAGTGAAACCACACTCAGCAGCAGGACTAGAAAGAGTGCCGAGCTACTGGGAGCCTTTCCAATGGAGAAGGACTGACAGCAGAGGGGACATCACTGCTGGGAGCAGAAGCCAAGCACCTGAGTCCCAGGATTCAGGAGCGTCTCTGTTCTTGAGGCAACAGCAGGAAGTCAAGAAAGACTATTCCGCCCTGGCCAGTTCGGCTCAGCGGTTGGGGTGTCAGCCCGAGGACCAAAAGTCTTGGGTTTGATTCCGGTCAAGGGCACGTACCTCAGTTGTGGTTTGGTCCACGGCCCTGGTCGGGGTCTGCGGGAGGCAACCAGTCGATGTGTCATCGATGCCTCTCTCTCTCTCTCTCACATGCTCTATCTGGAGAAAAATTCCTCGAAATGTAAAAAGATACAAGATAGAGCAGAGCAGAAAGAGCCCTTCGCTAATTTAAAAAAAAAAAAAGCAGGTAAGAAGAAGTCTCAGAGCATGAACAAGGAAACCAGAAGAGGAGGGGGAAGGGCGGAACAAGGCACATCTCTGGCTGCCCTGGAGCTCAAACCCACAGGTCAGGCCAGAGGCTGCTGCTGGTCTGGGGTCCACGCTGAGGTCCCGGATCTCAGGGGCCAGTATGTGCCCAGAGGCGCAAACAAAAGAATGAACATGCTAACGTGTCGCAGACTGAAGGCACATTGCTCCCGTTGAAAGGCTCATCAAGTGGGAAATCAGTTAAGGCGGCACATTTTGTTAAATGCCAAAATAGCAAGAATAAAGATCCTAACGTCTTCTGGAGAGGAGGGGAAAGGTTCCAGCCAAGGAACAGAACCCGAAGGAGCACAGACGATGGACTGTGGGGGAGACTCCCTGCTGAAGGGCTCCTGTGGCTTCCGAGGGGCAGGCTGGTCTGCAGCGGTGCAGACAGCAAGTGGGTGGCGGAGTCTGAGTAGACTAGAGAGCTTTATAATTCCAGTCTGGGACACCCAAGGGGAGACGCTGACACGCCTCTGGCTGGCGGGTCTCGGCTCTGGAGGGAAGTGGGCATGCTGAGCCCGAGGGCCCGCCCGCAGCATCCCACGGGACCGCGTCCCAACGGGCGCACAGCTCCCAACTACTCTCTCTGGCTCGTCCACGGCACAAGTGCCTGAAAGAGCGCCTGTGTGTGCAGAGGCCGAGCGCCCGTCCCTGAGCACAGGCGTGGCGCCCAACCCGCCTCTCCGCTTGGGAAGGGAAGCATCCGTGTGCAGAGACCGCGTGTGGATGTGCTACTGTTCGAAACGATTCTGACAACATGACCCCGTTCCCGCAGCCACGTGCACCCCCCTTTTCCACACCAGACCTCAGTCTCTCCTGAATGCTAGATCCCACCCCTTCTTTTCTGAGAACGAGCCCTGTCCCACCTGGATCCGAGACCGGGCAAGGTACACGTTGGACTTCCACTCGGTCTTCATCTTGCGGTACTGCGAGGACTTGGAGTGGACGAACTGCTTGCTGTAAGGGGCGTTCAGTTCCCCCGTGACTGTGCTCTGGAAGGACTTGGAGGTGCTGGTGCTGTTCAGGGTGTGAGGCCTGCAGACAGGGGCGCAGCACAGGGGGAGAGAAAAGGAGAACTGAAGACATCTCCGAATCACGCCCCACGCCAGGCAGATGCAGATTCGCGTGACAGGAACACACACGGAAAGCCGCCTTGCAGAGCCACACGCGCGGTCTCTGACGTCGTCGGGCAGACACAGCCAGAGACACAGGGTTTGTAAGCAGCAGACAAATCAAGCACAGAAACCCTGGGCTGTACTATGTGAAGTTAAAACAAAATACCTTAACACAAACCTCTTGACATGGGCACTCATTTTAGGTTCAGAACGGGCACAACCTGTGGGGTTAACGGCAAGAGGAAGTTCCATGAGAGGATTCCGGCCATATCGGAAGGTGTAGTTTTCACATGCCTCAACCCCAGGAAGCTGAAAGGAAGCAAAACAGACAACAAGTTAACTCGCGTGACGAAGGCTCCAGGCAGCCGGAGGAAGGTGGCCCGACGAGCTGCACGGAAACCACGTGTCAACGGCTTCAAAACGGAACTTATGTCGGCACGATCAGCCTACACTCAGCTCTGCTGAAGGACGAATACGCACACTCGGTTTCAAAGCAGAACCTGGTCAACGCTGGCAAGTGCTCCTTGAAGAAAACCAACGCGCGTGCCTGTGGGAGGTCAGGACCCGAGGATGCCAACACTCCCAAGCACGTACTCATTCACAGCGCAGCTCTTTCACTCCGGCCCACGTCAACTCTCGTGTCTTTGCTTGGAATTTTAAAAGCCTAGTTAAAAATCACTTATATGGTTTACTTTCACAATCATTTCTTCAGTTGGACAGGATGAGAGTCTCACCCTCAGTGTCCTGGGAGTATGGGTGGTAAAACTTAAGGCCGACTTGTAAAATGACATACGTTAAGGTCTTTTCTGGAATGTATTTCTCTGCAGACACCGCAGACACATCATTTAGGCAGGGCTCTCTAACAAAGGCAGCAACGGGGCATGCTACTCAGCAGCTTCTGGGGTTCTTTGCGTCTCCCAAGAAGGCTCAACGAGTTCTTAATACTTGAAAATAATGCCTTGTAACCATACGATTTTCTAAAACTGTGTGGAGACTCACTGGCAAAAGGCTTGTAATCTTAAAGATTTCAAGGCGATACCAGAGATGACGTGAGTTCTCCTGTAACCCGACAGTGGCCACAAACACCCCACCATCGGGGTGGGCACTCGACCTCCTTAAAGTGCAGGAGACCTCAGAGCAGTGGGGAGAACCCGAACTGCACGGACCACCTCACTGAGCGACCGAGAGAACTTCCCGAGCTCTCCCAGTGAACACGGCTCCTCGTTAGAGAGACAGGACCCAGGCCACCGGCAGGGCCACCAACCGCGCTTGCCGAAGCAGCCACACTCACGCCAGGAGTGCGCCGCACACCCACCGTGCCCACTCACCGATTCCGCGATCCGGGCCACCGCAGAGACAGTCAGGCCGAACAGATCCTCTCCTTTCAAATACGCTGGGAAAAGCTGCAGCATCTCAGACTGCTTCCTCACACAGGCCACAGGCTCCAAGATTTTATCCCAAACACCTTCATATGGACAAAAAAAAGTGTGCATGACAAACCTGCTTTCTGCTAAACAGAGAGGCAAGCAGGACACAGCATAAAACCCAGAGGAGAAAGACGACCAGCCCTTGCGGGGCCCTGCCGAGCGTCACGTGACCCAAGCAGCACCAGCTGGCGGCAGTGCCCTCTAGAGGCTGGATGGGACTTGGGGGAGAGAATAAATATCAAGGAAATTACACAGTAAAGTGGAAATTTTTAAATAACTGGTATTTATATAGCTAGTTAATTTCATTTTCATATTGGCCATATTAACATTAAATTTTAAAATATCCAATGACTAATATCTCTAGAAATGTCACTTTCCTCTCAGATCTAAAGGAAACCGTGAAACTGATACTTTTATTAGTGTCCTCTTTAGAGCATTTTCATACATTTTTTAAAAGCTAAGCTTTAAAAAAAGAAAAACTGCTAATCTGTAGAAAAGCAGTTCTCCAGTACTTTCTACACAAAAAGTAGTGACAACCTAAGCTAACCCCTAGAGGTCAAAACTGTCTCATTTCTAGCTCTAAACTGAGCGTCCGATGCTCCCAGGATAAGGCAGTGTACACGGGATCTGCCTTTAAAGACGGACCCTGCTCTGGGTAGGGTAAATGACAGGCAGCCTTTATCAACAAGCTTCCTCCCTATTTCATCAGCTCTGCCTGAACACACACCCTTGACTCACAGTAAGTCCACACGTGTTGAGACAGCTGCACAGCGAGGGCCGAGGCAGAGCCCCAGGAAGCTCGGATTAGCGTTTGTGAAGGAAGAACCGTATCATCATAAAGGGAGAAACAAACACGAGAAAAAAACATGGACATATATATATTTTAATACTCACCTGAGGATATTTTTCCATTGATTTTTTTAGAGAGAGTGGAAGGAAGGGGGAGAGAAAGAGAGGGACATCCATTGGTTGCCTCTCGCACAACCAGTCGGAGACGGGGTTGGTGACAGAACCTGACTCAGGTACATGCCCTTGACCAGAAATCAAACCTGAGACTCTTTGGTCCATGGGTCGACGCTGCAACTGCTGAGCAAAAGCGGCCAGTGCTGGGAACATTGACATAAAACACTCACAGCCTAACAGCAGAGTGAGCAGCACCGCAGAGTGACGCGCTTACCTTTGGGTGAGGTGTCACTCAGGACAAGATCTTCGTGGCCCTGCTCCACGATCCTGATGACAAACACGGGGCGCCCATCTTTCTCCTCGATGGAGCACAGGTAGCGGCAGCGCCGGTTGGCGTAGCGCGTGCTCCAGTACAGCCGGCTGGCCTCGTAGCCCACGGGGAAGAGCGCTTTGGGGGAGTGGAACGCCTGCATCTGCTGTGGGAGCAGCTGGCCGATCGTGTGGAAGATGAGGCTCCCGACGCGGAAGGTGTGGTCACGCTCACCTCGCTGCACGATGCTGGCGATCTGTCGCACCTCGTCCCGTTGCACGTAGACCCTCCGGAAGACCGCGAAGTAGCTTAATTCCTGCTCATGAATTCCCTTTGGTTTGTGCATGGGACAAAGCATAGTTTTATCCTTAAAAAACATGCATTGTGCTTTCATGGCGCAGGTGAAGTGATAGATGCTGGTGCAGCGCAGCCGGTGGCACCCGCTGGTGGCCCCCGTCTTGTGACAGAAGACACACTTCATGTGCAGGCCCCTCCGCAGGGCGAGCTCCACGTTGATTAAGGCACCAGCCTGGGTCTCATAGACCTCGGTGGACCACAGAGCACAGTTCAAGTGGACCCACAGATCCAAGTCCAGGTTGAGCAGCCGGGCCGGCCCGTCCGTCAGGCCGTCGCCTTCTTCGTGGCAGAAGCAACACTTCCGAGAGTCTTTGGGCACAGGGTCGGGTCTCAGGGAAGTGCCCAGCTTCTTCAGGAATTCATCGATGTCATCCTCGCAAGGCGGTTTGAAGGTGCCCTTGGGGATCATGATGTGAACGCCCCATTTCTTCCACTTCACCCCGCGCCACTTCTTGGGCAGCGGCCTGCAGTCCTCGAGCCCGCCGTGGACGGCTCTCAGCCGAGGCTTTAACTTGACCGTCACCTTAAGCTCGTCAGGCTTGGCCTCGACTTTGGCCGCTTCGAAGGCCGGAGGGAAAGTGATGGGAGGTGATGCCGGGGGGGAAGCCTTTTCCTGGAGCTGCGGGAGGCAGTGCACGTCCAGAGTGGAGGTGTTGTTGCTGTACTGATGGAACGTTCTAGAAGGAGTCTCTTTCAGAGGTGATTGTGGCAACGGAGGAATGGACTCCTGGCGATAAAGAGAAGAGCAATTCACAAGCTCTAAAAGCCACTCTGGTTGAAATGAGAAGCCAGGCAATAGGGTTTAACAGGGTGTGTGATGGGCGAGTGAGGGCTGAGGCAGGCCGGGCGCAGTCAGTCAGGCATCTAGGTGCTGAGTATGGGGAGAGGGAGGGCTGGGGAAGGGAGGGCTGGGGAAGGGAGGCCAGCTGTGGTCCTCGTTCCAACCCCACCAAACCCAACCCAGGAGAACAGAGCTGGCGGGCTGAACTCATACAGTGGACAATGCTTTTTGAAAACCAATCTCCTCTGAGCTTGTCCCCACTCTCTGAACTTCTTGTCTGTGGATCTTGGCTTAACTATTGGCCTGCACATGAAAGAAGGGGAGGAAGGCCCCTGCGATGAGCAAACGAGCTTTCCTGAGGCTGTGAGGGTCCAGTTCAGCTGCTGGGAGAGTCGAGCGGAGAGCGGAGCTCCAACAGTCCCCCTCTAGGGCGAGTGTCCTGACTGACAGCCCACCCGCAGGCTCCCTCTCCGCACGCAGCCCGCCCTGCCAGCTCTCGGAAAGACGACGCGTGTGGCATCACTGGTGAAAGACCATCCCTTCTCTCATGTAAGCTAACAAACTCCAAGTTCAAGCCTAAACCTATCTGGCATGTGGTGGATTTCATTACACTGGGATCTACTGTCTGTTAAAAAAAAAAAAGTCTCCGGGACATTCTTTCAAGGAAGACACATGAGAGCAAGACTCTGGAGGGAGAAATGACGGGCAGTGTAACTACACGGGGAAGTAACTTTCTTCCACCACACAGCTGGCCAGCAGACACAGGGAAAGACGCTCAAGGTCCATAACCATCAGGGACACGCACACTGAAACCAGAATGAGACCACCTCACACCTGTCAGAATGGCTATCAACAAATCACAAGCAAGTGCTGGCGAGGACGGGGAGACGAGGAAGCCCTCGTGTACGTGGTGGGAATGCAGACTGGTGGAAAGCAGCATGGTGTCTCCTCAGAAAAATGAAAAACTGAACTGCCACATGACCCAGCGATTCCATTTCTGGGTATCTATCTAAAGAAACCCCAAACACTAATTTGGAAGTCTACACGTACACCATGTTCACTGCAGCATTATTTACAATAGCCAAGACACAGAAGCACCCAAGTGCCCATCAGATGAGTAGATGAAGAAGAGGTGCTACGTGCACACAATGGACATCGCCCAGCCATGAAGAGGCTGAAACCAAGGGCTGCACCACGGATGGCTCTACAGGGCATTATGCTAAGTGAAGTGGGTCCGACAGAGAAAGACAAACACCGTATGATCTCACTTACATATGTAATCTTTAAAAGCAAAAACAAAACAAACGAACCAACAAAACGGAAATGGATCAAATTGATGGTCAGCAGATGGGAGGAGTTGGGGGCATGAGAAAAAAAGGCAGAAGGAATTTAAAGAAGTACAAAGTGCCCGTTATAAAATGATCGTGGGGACGTAAAGGGCAGCACCCGGGAGTAGTCAGTAACAGTACAATAGCTGTGTGATGCCAGGTGGGCACTGACTTATGGGGGGGATCACTTCGCAAGGTCAGGCGTCTGCACACTGCACACCCGAAAGTGACAGAATATGGCCCGTATCAACCACACACTGAGACACACTTAATTACACCAAGAGTAAAGCAGACCACTTCCACCAGGGCATGAGCAAAATAATTTCTCCCCAAAACACATCACACAGACTTAAACTGTGTTTGTGACCGGGTTTTCCCATGGGGATAAGATCAATAAAAACAATATTTATAGATGTAATTAAACTAAGATATTTGAAACCAGGTAAGTGAAGTTAAACACTTTAGTGACATTGTTTCATTCAATTCTGAACCTGTAAGATACACTTCAAGCCTCTCCACCTGTCAGTGTCTTTACTCTGAACGGCAACATGGGCCGAGGGCGGCTGTGCCCACTTTCTCGACCTGGGCAGCGCCTGCTTAGACGCCTGCACTGAGCTCTGGACACCTGTCTGATCCACCGTGTCCCCAGGACACGGGAGTCAGTCATCGCATACTGTCGATTAATTGAAAGTGGACTAATTTTACCTTGCTTTCTGAGATTTTTGCTTGAGCGGTCGACGAGTAAAGAATAAAGCAGTTATTACTACAGAAGACGATGTCCTTCTCCACTTGACTGGAGCTTTCGCGGGAATCCTGAAAAGCAGAGAGAAATGTGTGGGGTCTCAGCAAGTCACGATTTAATGAAAACAAGATCTATGTGTTGTTGGTTTTTATCTTCTGTTAAAAGTGAAAGCAGCTTCCTAGCATAAGAATAAAAATGTGATGTGTCTATTTAGCATATAATAATTTAACCACAGCGAAAATGAATTTATGAAAATAAACTTTACTATCGATATCCCATTCCATTTAAAATCACGTGTTTTTGTAATATCCACTCCAAGTCTGCTGTGGTTCTTTGGTTTTAAGCACGTCAACACTATACTGCTGCTCCCAGGGGCGTGTGTCCCGTGAGGCACCCGGGTGCAGGCCGCAGGACACTCCCAGCGCAGGAGGGGGGTCCAAGTACCTTGTTCAGAAAGGCCAGGTCTCTGAGAGATTTCCGCACACCGCTCCCAAGAATGACCACTTTGCAGTGACAACACCACTGGGTTCTGAGTGCCGCGCTCTCTGCGATGCCGCGACCAGAATCCCTGTATCCGGAAAGACCTGAAGGCAAGAGCTTGGTCAGTGAGGAGATGACCAACACCACAAAGTGGCGACGGCGCAGACCTGCTCTAGCAGCGTGTCACAACGGCTCACCTAACTCACCCAAGTTGTTCCTGATTAATTAACAAAACCCTATCTTCTAAGCGGTGCTCACAGGGCATCTGTACATGCACGGCACCAGGGTACAAGTAAAGGGGCGGAGCAGTTCCCAAGCAGCTGGGAGGCAACGCTGGCCGCCAGGGGCAGGACGGAAGCCACAGAGCATTACTATCCAGTCAACGTGCATCGGGGAGAGATGTTACTTTTGCTTGAGGGTTAAGAGGATACAAAAACGGCCCTGGCCGGTTTGGCTCAGCGGTTAGAGCGTCGGCCTGCGGTCCAGAGAGACCCGGGTTCGGTTCCCGCTAAGGGCATGTACCTTGGTTGCGATTTGTCCCCGGCCCTGGTTGGTCGTGCGGGAGGCAGCCACTCGATGTGTCTCTTTCACATCGATGTTTCTCTCTCTCTCTCTCTCTCTCTCTTCCTCTCTCTCCCTCCCACTCCATCTGAACAAAAAATGGAAAAATGTCCTCGGGTGAGGATAAAAAAAAAAAAAAAAAGAGGATACAAAAACGTTTTATGAAAGATAAAGATGTACATGTACTGGAGTCTTAAACACATTTGGACAGCCCAAGAGGGATGAGCAAAGTCTCAGGGCCAAGGTGAGTGTCAGCCTGGTGCAGGGCGTGGCAGCAGGGAGGGAGGGAGGGACAGTGAGGGCGGCAGGAGCAGCAGAGGCCAAGAGTTCGGACTCCAGGCCAGCAGCTCCCAGCTGGAGCTCAGACTGAGAGTGCAGCGGCTGCTCCAACGGCAGTGGGAGGACAGAAACAGGCAACGGGCCCCGCTGCAGAGGGGCGGAAGCAGGGTACGGACGACACCAGAGCAGAGAGGAGGGGCAGGTCTGGGGAAGGCCCTGTGCACAGGGTGCAGAGGGAACCAGGGGAATGGTGATGGAAGGCACAGACGAGAAGGAAAAGGCCACCAGCGAAGCTGCCAGCCCTCCGGGCACCCGGTGAAGCCAGCAGGGGTGGGAAGGAGGTCTGGGTACACAGGCACGAAAGTGCTTCCGGGGAACCTGATCCAACACTTCCTGGCTGTCGGCAGATCCCATATACCCCAAAGGACCAAAGGTCAAATCCTACCACCAACGGCAGAACACCCACAGGGGGTTAATTTACTGAAGCCTACACCCCACCACACTACCTGCTACTTGTTAAAAATTAAAGTGACATTTTGAACAGAAAAAGCGTAACTTTTGAATGCAGAATGAATCAGGGTGAGACGGAAACCAGCTCACCATTGCTCGTTGGAGGGAACGGTACACTGGACGGCTTCAGCCGGTAAGAGCTTGCTAATCTGGGAGGGTTCGCAGATCCTGGTGGAGGCCCACGAAGAAATAAATGCTGTCGATACTCCAAACCTGGGTTTACTCTGTGGCTATTGACCAAACCCACGGATGGAACGTCTGGAGCATTACTAACCTCATAGCTGTTAGGAATTCGGACGTGAAGAAGGTCGGAAAAGGCAGCCACTACGCTGCTGATGTTCTAAAACAGAAAGGCAGGGAGCACCGCGTCACCACCCAGTGACCCCCGGAGAGCCCGCACACTCAGGAGAGGTGGTCTGCACGACACCCTGCAAGCAGCCCCAACAGCTCGACTCACACTCAGGCCTCGGGGGAAACACCGTTTTAACGGACCAACTCCAGGTCCCGTTTTCATCAACAGAAATGCTCCTACAGGGCCTCCGGCTGATGGTAAGCATTGAACTATTTCAGGTAACTTCAGATCACACGGTGCCCAGGACACACCCCAGGAATGAGCTAGACGCTGGGGACTGGACTCTGTCCCGCTCCAGGCGGGAGGCTCAAGGGGTCCCGAGAACACAGGGTCACGTGACAGCTGTGTTCTCTGGCCACCAAAGTGCCCCGTGGTAGGACTAGTGTGCGTGCCAGTGAAATGTCTTCAGAGAGCTGAGAATGAAAGACAACTCAGCAATTCACGCGTGTCTGATACAAGCAGCTGCCACCTGGACGACGTTTCTACTTTGCTCCCGAAAACTTACTGTCCACAGCTGCTTTTCCCTGCTTAATTTTCTGTGTGTAAACAGTTCACAAACGGTTTCTCTCCAAAGAGTTCTCTAAAGCACACATCCTTAAATTATAAAATGAGAACGCGAACTCCACTCTGCCCTCTTCACGTGGACTTAGGCCGAGATGGATCCAACGCTTGTCTGCAGTACGCAGAGCAGCCGGGGGTCTGAGGGACCCACCGCTGGCCCTAACCTACCGTCACCTTCACCCTCCATGGCCCTGCCGTGCACATTTCATGGAAAGCTGCCTGTCGCAGCTTTAGAAACTGACACACGTCCGATGACGCTGAGAACCCGTGTGAGCTTTACCTCAGCAGCTGTCGGATGCAGAGTGATGGCCACAGATATCAGGCCCGACCTGGGGCCATTTGGGGAAGAACCAAAAGGTGGTGAGAACAAGAAAGTGCCCGGCTCCGTTTTGATGTCATTCCTTCTAGACTCGGAACCTAAAAGGGGGGAACCGGGAGGGAGGGAGGAGGGAAGACCGAGTGTTACTGCTTTTCGAAACCCAAACGTGAGGCTCAGCAAACGGGCCATCCAGAGGAAGGGCTGCATCGGGTCTCTCCCTACCTTTCCCAGCATTGCTGGGGAGAATCGGGATGATGGGGGACGGCACCGGCTCCGGGGGTTCCTCTTTGACCAACGACAAGTCTGGGTATCTGCTCACTTCCATCCCCACCACACTCTCAGGAGAGGATGAGGGGACAAAGCTGTCAGGAGTGTCCCGATCAACACCGTGATCCTGCATCCTGCAAGAATGAATGCGACATGTTGACGCGGGCACACGGACTCCGGGCCTTCCTGCACTGCCGGCCCCTTCCAGCGTGTCGGAAAGGTTCTCTGACATGGCGGGGACAGGAGAAGCTAGCCGTTACCAAGGCAACTAGGGCTGGAGGGCAGTGTGGTCTCAGGGAGCCGCTGCCATGCCGGAGGGAGGCCCAAGCACAGCCTCCAGGCGGCGTCCCTGTGGAAGCCCAGCGTGGATGGATCCCTGCCCGAGGGCACCCATGCCCCCCGGGGACCGCCTCCCACAGCAGCTTTGGCATCACAGACTCAGCCATCTCCAGAAGGGAGGTGCAGAGAAAACAGGAGACCTGGATTCTCAACCTGAACAAGTCATCTCTCATCTCTGGTCCACAGCTGTCTCATTAGTAAAGTAAGAGACTTGGACTAAATGATGTCTCATCCAAAGGAAGGTAGTTACCAGATCCTCCGAAGAGGAGACAATGACCTGGATCTAACCAGCTGGGTGGTGACTACCTCCACAGCGACACTGACTGTTGCTACGGAGACCTGCTGGACCAAGTTGGCACAAAGAAGTCACTAAACTGCTCAGGGGAGTCTTTATATTCTCTCCCCAAAAAACGTTGGCACCTGTGACTCATTGTCTAGTTGAGACTCTGAGCACGTCAATACACCGACCAGTCATGTCACCAGCCTACGAAGGACAGTGGGCTCTGACATACCTCACCTGCAAATTCCCACTGCCTCTGTCTGTGTGACTGTTCACTTCCTGGTATCATGTAAGATGTCAACAAACTAATTTTATTTAATAGCAAGAATGTTATATAAACTTTAAATTCGGAAAAGCCTGGCTGGTGTGGCTCAGTGGTTGAGCGTCGACCCATGCACCAAGAGGTCGCTGGTTCGATTCCCGGTCAGGGCACATGCCCAGGTTGTGGGTCAAATCCCCAGTGGGGGGCATGCAGGAGGCGGCCAATCGATGTTCCTTCCCTCTCATCAATGTTTCTGTCTCCCTCCCCCTTCCTCTCTCTCTAAAAATCAATAAAGAAAAAAAAAAAACAATTCTGAAGAAAAATGTTCACCAAGTTTTAGCCCTTAAATGTTTTCACAGGCTATTCCTCGACATCATGCTAAATACATACCTATGTACATTTATAAACTATGTAATAACTACAAAATATTGTGAAAAAGGGCCGTTCTACCTCAATTCCTCCTGGTTGTTGTGAGGTGGTGTCGGCAGGGACGCTGGCACGTCGACGGTCTTTGGGCCTTGAGCAATGGCTCTGGCCAGCAAGTCATCCTGGGGGCGGAATGGCAGCTGAAACGGTCTAGGGCCCAGACTTTTGGTAACTGGAAAAGAAAACACACACAACCACGGGTACATTCAGTCAGGTCTGCTGAGTGGGGGGAACGCCACGACCCAAGGGCCGTTCCCCACAGGCTGGCGACGGCACGCTCCGCGAGGGGTCCCGGTGCAAGGGGCTCTCGGTCGTACCTTCGTGGCTCACTAACACTCCAGCTTTCCCAGCAAGCTCTTCTGTGGTGGCGAAGCCATTTGCCATCTTCTGACAGGCCACAGGAGGTGGTGTAGGAGGAAGAGAGGCAGGGGGTGTTGGAGGATTACTTAAATTATTCTGCTGCAGGAGACCAAAAAATTTTAAATTACATGCTACTGAGCAAATAAGCCATGACCTTGTAAAATATAGTTCTGTGAATTCTTAGCACAGGGGTTGCAAGGCTACAGAAATGGAATCAAGGTGCCTGCTGCTCCCTACATCACACCAAGAAGGAAAGTAACTGCCCAAGCTCGAGAGGCTTTCTAGGGGAACCGACATCCTGATCGTGTGGCCTTGCTACCGCCCGCTGACTCGGCCCAGCCGGAGCACTCGGCTTTGGAAGTCAGAAGCAACTTCCCAGGACGCCTGACCCGATTCTATGCATCTCTTTTCAAGTGTCACTGTTGTAGCTGGTGAAGGACAGCTTTCAAATGCAATCAACGAATTGTACAAAGTTCTCAAAAATTCCTTTGTTCAATTCTCATTAAGATATGCCCCAGTTCTATAAAAAACTTGAGAATTTGCGGCCCTAATTCTACGGCTGCAACTCACATCCTCAATATTAGAACCTGGATTGTCCAAAATCGCTAAAAGAAGCCAAAGCAGGAGCAGTGATGCTAGAACGATGGAGTCATTCACAAAGGCTGTCCCTCCTCCGAACACTTCTCCCTGCTTCGCCTGTCACCGATTTGTCATTTGCTTTCGATCGTGGGAGTCCACCGACAACAACATGCAAATCAGGTGCAAGGTGGAGCTGCAGGGCTGGGAGAGCCCGAGCTCGGGAGCCGGGCGAGGCCGCAGAGCAGCCGCGCAGAGGGCTTCCTGAGGGCCCGGCCAGCTTCCGGCGAGGAGCCAACACCAGCCGCACACGCGCACCACCGACACTGGGCTTAACGCTCGGCAGAAGAGAAGCCCTCGGGGAAACCGACAACACTCTCAGATACTTCGGCAAAAAAGATCCTTTCATTCCGTGAGTGAGATGTGAAATGAAGAACGTCTGATTGGGCTATTATAAAACTTGGTTTAAAAAGTAATACCAGAAGATACACTTGGTTTAGTGTGATGGTATTTTAGTAGTCTAAGAGTTCATGCAAAATTGCAATTAGCACCTAATTAGACAAAATACATTAAAAAAGTTTTCAGGGTCGATTCCTAACTGCACGTTATCCTCACTATTTACTACGAATTTGGATTTGTTGTAAGAGTTAATAAAGGTTACAGGGAAATACAGAGTGGGGCAAAAGTAGGTTTACGGTTGTTGTATGGAAAAGACAACAATAGTTACTAAGCAACAATGAAGAATAAACTGTTTCACATGGTCACCACTGTGAACCTCCTTCTGCCCCACCCTGCACGTTCCCCACCATGGAAACACATAATGGATAGTTTTCACAATCTTTATTCTTTCCTACACAAAAATTTCAAACGTTCGTGTCAGAGGCACGTTCACCAGTAAACTGTTAACTTTTCCGTTGTACCAAAGTTTAACTGATACTCGGAAGATCAGATGCAAACTAGACGGGGAAAAAAAACAAAAAAACAAGACAAGCCCCCTGCCAATGCTGCTATGTATCCAGCGAGGAAGCGAGGTGGCACCTTGGCAAAGAAACATACCTTGTAGATCAACTGAGAATAGTAATCCGAAACCCCGTCAAGGGTCGCACTGCCAAAAGTTCCTAGAAGTCGACTCCCACTATTAAATTGGCCACTGCCATAAGGAAGAAAGTGCGCAAAGTTCACTCCAATGATTGGTTCCATTAGAGGGAGCAGAGAGAGCTGCTATTGAAAAACACATTTAAGAGTAATGTACACGGTAAACAAAACAGGGCGATTCTCAACTTTTCTAAGACCCGAGGCAACTCAAACAGGCTTGAGAAAAATAGGACTTAAAAATTTCAAGTATCGAAATGCTGCAGTAAGTGAGAGACCACAGAATCTTTGAGATCTACTTCAACATAAGCTGCACCCTTATCTGTCTCAAGGAGATGCTGCCAGGCATCTAAGAAGAAAGCCCATTCCATATCTTTGCTCAGCAGGAGTCGGGGCGTGAACTGAGGCCAGGCACCCAGTGGTAGCGGAGGCCGCTTCCCACCTCGTGACAACTACAACGTGTGAGAACAGTGTTGACTGGGGAGGACCAGCAGCTGCACGTCTGTGTGTCCGGGCTCAAGTAATGCGGACAGAGGTGCTCTGTGCTGAGCTGCTGCGCCTGGCGCTACCTGCCCATGCATTCCTTTCCACTGTGCTCTCCGGGCCCAACAGGACAAGCTGCCATTCTGCAAATTGGAACTCCATTAGGTTCCTTGCTGAGATGTGTTTTATCCCTGTAACTAACTCTCTACTTCAGGGTTGCAAAGCATTTGATGTTCTCACATCCTTGAACTGTGCAAGGGCTACTGGGAAAGGCTCACCTGCTTCAGGTGGGTAAAGGTGTCGGCGGCAGAGTACACGGCCTGTTTCTCCTCCTCGTCCTTCCTCCTTTTCTTCGAGCGAGGAGCTGCCTTCTCCCCCGTCCTCTGGGTCCGTTTACTTCGCTGTTTCTTGGTTTCGCCTCCTGCATCTGCTTTCGGCAACTGGCTGTTGCCACAGCCAAGACCACCTTGCACGGGAGCCCCCAGAGTTTGCTGATGTAACTGGAAAGGTTAACAAGTAAGTGAGCTGTTCACACGTGGATTTTCAGTTCACGCTGACGGGCGCCACCCTGACACACACCCCTAACGTGGGGAGGGAAGCGGCGGCATGGAATGCTGTTTGCTGAAAACAGCCCTTTCTCCAAACAGTGTTCTCACATGCAGAAGTCAGTAAGCGACCAGCTGGAGGAAAGAGCAGAACTCCTATGTCAGCTGCTGTCCCTTCCAGAGGAAGCACGGCAGCAGCTGGGCAGGCCAGAACTCCTGCACCCCACTCACCCCGTGGGGAAGTGCTCTTAGACAGGGGGCTGGGGGGCCGCTGCCCGGTGGTCTGGCTGAGTTGCTCTGGGTTCCCCAGAGGCACAAGTGACACACAAGGTCTGCAGAACAACGACAGGCCCCAGAACAGGCTTATCCTGGGCACCCTTAGCTGGGAGGAAGAGCTAGCCTCGAGATCGACAGAACCGACCACCACGGTCCTTCAGATCAGCTCACAATCACACATCTGACCGAATACTAACTGCTGTATACTTCACATCAGTGACAGAAGGCTCAAGGGACAGCAAGTAAACCTTTCTTTACTTTTGTCTTTATAACAAGTGAGAATAAATCGGTCCTCAAAGAGGTTTTTAAGGGTAGTGCTATCGATAGCTAAAAACAGGAATACTTTTTAGGGCCATTACTTTGCTATATAAGGAACAACAGTTGATCCTGGAGGCTTTTGAAGATTATAGTTTCCAATTATATTCTAAATGGCTCAGAGCAAAGACAGCAACATATTTCTGCAAAGGGCCGAGAGGTAAACATTTTAACCTTAGACAACGTCTGTCCCCACTACTCAGCTCTCAGCCGGATACCAAAAAGCAGCCACAGACACTTCATAAATGACGAGCTTGGCTGTGTCCCAAATAAAACTTGAAGCACGGACACGGAACCTTGAATTTGATGTAATTTCCACATGTTGAGAAATATTACTTGTCTTTAGATTTTTTTCCAACCAATTAAAAATGGAAGAACCATTCCTTGCTCACACAAAAGACAGGTGGAAGGAGGCTCAGACCGCCCACCTGGGCTGGACCTGCAGTTCTCAAAGGGCCGGCACAGGCGCAGAGCGCACCTCGCCAGGACTGGTCAGAACAGCAGGTTCTCTGCCCGTCCCAGATCTATGGACTCACACCCCGGGAGTGAGGCCTCCAGGTGGTTCTGACACATTCCAGTTTGGGGCACCTCGGGCCTCGAGCCGTCCTCTGCATGGGCATATGTGTAGGGATCACCTGGGGTCTTGTGGAAAACACACTCTGATTGGTAGGCCTGTGCTGGGCATGGGATTCTGCACTTCTTCAAAAGCTCTGGGGTGAGGTCACACGGCTGACCCCAAGGGCTGCAGTCCGCGTAGCAAGCACCTAAGAGTTCTCACTGGCTCACGAGAGACTGCTACGCGGCCGCTTATGCTAAGGGAGTGGGCCAGGCACATTCTCTCTAACCCTCACAACTGCCCCGGGGAGCTGACATGACCCCCGTTCAGAGAGGACTTCCAGCTACAGAAGACCACAAAGATAAAAACCATCGGAAAGTCCGCCGGAGATGAAAAACAGCCAACAGTTCCGCGTACCGGTTTGCGATCTGTCATCTGCACCTACATGTATTTTGTTAAACACACAATGGGCTGCACTTTGCATTTTGTTTTAGTGGCTGCTTTTCCAACTCGACAGGTGCCCGGTGACACTGCACAGCCTTATGTAGCAGGAATGTTAATGGCTGCAAACAAACCCCGCGTGCCATGCAGACTTTGAGACGTTAAATAATAATTGAACCGGCAGCTGCTGCAGTAAGTCTGGGTGTTGTCGCGCTCATGGGTCTCTGTCAGCAGAGACAGGACCGCAGCTATTCACGTGGTCACATCCCTGAGGCCAGCTTCCTGAAGGTCACCGGTGGTCAAAGGCGCGCACCTTTATAAAACACTACAGGCACTGCAGCAACCCATGCGACGGGGACACGGGTCCTGCTTTACAGATGGGGAAGTCGAGGCACAGGAAGGCTGGCTGCCCAGGCTGACGGCTGGGGCCTCCCACACTGACCAGGAGGGCGCCCCTCTCCTAATCCAGCATATGCAGAGAAAACACTGAGCGTGGAGAACTGCCGGTCTAGCCAACGACTGCCTCCACCATGCTGCCTTACGTGTGACTACAAAGCACATGAACTTCTGTACAGTGAGGACAGTCAATGGCACCTCAGGGCAAGTGCTCAGCAAGGCCTAACGCCAGGGTGTGGTAAGGCGTCGTTACCCTGGTGACAGTGTGTCTGCCCGCACTGGGGACAGACAGAGCCCACGCGTGCACACACGATTGATCTCATCCCCTCCTCCAGCCAATCGCCAGCGTTAGGGTCGCGACACCCATCCCGACTGCGCCCGGCACTGTGTCAGGCACCCGGGACAGAAGCGCTCTGAAGCAGGGCGTGCCCGTCACTGAGCCGGTCACCGGGCGGTGCCACAGACGGGGACGAGAGCACAGGGGCAGCAACACGTGTTTGAGAAAGGCGTCTGTGGAGACGATGGTTCCAGAACTGAGTTCAAAGGACAAAGTGCCGGCCGAGCGTAGGGAGAGGGGAGCAGCGCCGCAGACGGCAGCTCTTGGAGGGGGACAGACGGCCGCTCGGGCTTCGAGCAGCTTCCGTTTCCGGGGCAGACACCACGACAGACAAGGTGGCTGGAGACTGGGCTTATCACTGGGGACAAACCAGACTGACACAGTATCACCACGAACTAAAATGGACAAAAGTCACATCAATCTATTGGGTCGACACTCACCCTCTACTGGACAGACAGACAAGACAGACGGAAGTAAGCCAGCACACGCCTGAGGCGCGCTCTGCACCACCAGGTCACCTTCAACTGAAAAATGGAGATGCAGCCTGAGCAGCACAGTGGGGAGACCCACGGACACACAGGGGCGCGCCGGAACCCCAGTCTGAGAACCGTCTCAAGAAAGCCATTGAAACGCGGGGTCTGGAATCACGTCAAGGCGTATTCGCGAGGAAGCTCTTCGTACAAGGGAACAGGCAAAACAAAAGCAGGCCCGATAATGCAGCCCCGTGCGCGGCACCGGGTACGACTAAGTGTGAGTGAGTGCCCCGGGGCACGGAGCCCCGCCGCCCAGAGCCCGGGAGCCCCGGCACTGACCCTCCTGCATCTGGAAGGGCACTGGAAACTGCCCGCTTTGTGGCAATGAAGACACACAGACACTCACTTTCCTTGGGGAGCGTGACCGGAGGGGAGAGTCAGCTGACAGGCCCAGGTCACACAGGAGCATCACTGTGACTCTGAGTTTTGAGTATCAGCGTACACAAATATTACTTAATACAGTTTGTGGGTCTAAGTCAAAACATGGGGTCCAAGGAAACGAAAACAAGAAAATAAAAACCACAGAGCTGAAGTTAACACTAGCTGGGACTCCTCGGCTATCCCCGGCGGTAACACAGGGAGACGGGCGGCTGCCACGGGCACAGTCACTTACCGGTCCTTGGGCGGGGCTCTGCCTCTCCACCGGCTGGCTGTCCTTCCCGCCGTCCTTTTCTGGGCACGAAGCCCCTTCCAGCTTCTGGGCCGCCGGGGCCGCGGCCGCCTTGTGTTTCAGCAGGTGCTTCAGAAGCTCGTTGCCCGAATCTCCTTTAGCAGCAGGGGCCCCGGCAGGGTGCGGGGGGCTCTGCCCCGAGGAGACTGGACCGACCACGGCCGTCTCTGCAGCCTGACTCCCCGTCTGTCCCTCTGAGGGAGGCCCCTCCGGGCCTGGGCACTGCTGGGGCTCGGCCGTCTCGGGTCTGAGCTCGGCCGCGGCAGGGGTGTCCGTGGGCCGCGTGTCCACCTCTGCAGTCTGTTGCTGTGGAGCGCCCCGTGAGAACTCGCCGTGGGGCAGGCTGTTCTCCAGGTCTGTGCACCGCTGGCCGGCGGCCACACTAGGAGCCAACGGGCCACCCGCTTCCACCGGCTCGGGCTCTCCGTGTGGAGGAAGCTCACTGGGCGTGTGCACTGTGGGCGTGGAGGTAGTTTCGGAGACACTCGGGGTCGGTGGAGCAGTGATATCTGAGTGCGGAGTGGACGGAGCCCTGGTGGATTCCGTCTCATCATCTTTCTTCTTCTTTCTGGTTCGTTTCTTCTTCCCCTTTTCCTCTGGGATGACATCAGAATACAGCTGAATGAGAGACTGGGCTGATCCGGGGTAACCTTGTCCGTGGGTCATGGCGGGGTCCTGGCCACAGGGGAGACTGCTGTTGGCGCCCGGCAGTGCTGTGGGCAAGGCAGGCGGGAACGGCCTCGCGGGGGACTGCTGGAGGCCGGCCCCAGGAAGACCGGCGTGCGCCTGCTTACCAGGGTGGAAGGTTGGGCTCCCGCCAGGAACCGACGGCGAGTCGGGGACAAAGGAAGGGGGTCCTATCTGTCTTCGCTCATTGGTCTGCATGAACGTCGGGTTGGGGGGTGAGTTAACAGACCCTGGCTGCATGCCCTGCTGCTGGAGAGCCTGGCCCACCTGCTGCTGGTGCTGAGGGGACTGCTGCAGGGGCCGGGGCGGCTGCAGGAAGTCACACGGCAGGTCGGGCCCGTAGAAGGGGATCGGGGGCACGGCCGCCCTGGCGCTCAGCTCGGGGCCGGCCAGGCCGCGCTGCTCCAGCTCCATGCTCTGCTGCAGAGCTCTCTGGCGGTCCACTTCCTGCATGAGCTGGACTCGCTGCCTCTCCTGCTGCTCTCGGAGACGCTCCTTCCGTTCCCGTTCTTGGAAACTTTCGCTGAAGGGGTTGTTGTCATCAAACTCCACCCGCGGAGGCGGGCCGCTCTGTGGATTGGCACTGGGCGCTGTCCCTGGGGCTGCTGGGCAAGTTTTCATTGGTAACTGGGCAACTGGAGGCTGAATCCGGGGAGGGTTGAGGGGGAGGTGAGCAGGGGCACCGGGAGGCTGCCATCCGGGTAAGCTGGGCATTCGTGCGGGGCTGTGCTGCAGCGGCTGGGCCACCAGGGGGAAGCCGGGCTGGCCCATGCTGGGCGGGGCAGCGCCAGGAACCAGGGGTGGCTGGGGCGGCGCCCTGGGCATGACGGCGGGCGGGGCCATGGCACACTGCTGCTGCTTGATCCTGTAGTCCTCCATCAGCTCGGCGTGCTCCTTCTGCTGCTTCCGGATCTGCAAGGAGAGTCACAGCTCACTCGAGGCCCACAGACGCCGGCGGGGCTCAGACACACGGGGCAGTGCGACCTCGGACAGGCAATGGTGGCGAGTCACCAAAGGTTGGACTGACAGGCATTAACTAGACTGCCTGCCCATCTCACTGAACAATAGGGTTTTTCTTGGGTCATCGGTCAAAGTTCTTTACATGTGAAATACCAAAAGCAAATTCGAAATACTGTTTTCTGAAATGAACAGTAAGGAAACCCCACTGTGAAAGTCAAACTATTTAAACCGCACAAAAGAAACAAAAGGAAGCAACTCACTGTCACCTCAGAAGTGACATTAACACACGTCTGGAGTGGCTGTGAGACAAGGCAAATGGAACCACTGGGACATGTCAAGAGTTCACGTCTTCAATGCACAAAGTGCCACCACCTGTTACAATGAATTACCGCCCGGCCAGTAGCTCAGTGCTGAGCGTCGACCCGAGCACCAAGAGGTCGCCGGTTCGATTCCCAGTCAGGGCACATGCCCAGGTTGTGGGCCCGATCCCCAGTGGGGGGCATGCAAGAGATCAATCGATGTTCTCTCTCATCGACGTTTCTCTCTCTCTCTCTCTCTCTCTCTCTCTCTCTCTCTCTCCCTCCCTCTCCCTTCCTCTCTCTCTAAAATCAGTAAAGAAAAAAAAAAAAATTTTTTTTTAATGAATTACCACATCCTCCCCTCCAGGTTAAAAAGACTGGACTGGGAAACGTCGCCTTTGCTAGCTGACACGCTCAGTGGCTCAAGGGGCTGTTTCTGGAATCTGCACGAGCTCCAAGTAACGTCTGACTGGTTCCCAGGAGGGTCCTAACTGACAGTGTCAGTGAATTCACTCCGAAGTCCTCTGTGCCCCCGTGCACGACGCCACCCGCATCCGGGGCGCTCAGCCTCCCCAGGGAGCTGGGAGGGAGGGGCGCTGGGTGATGCCCACGTCCTTCAGAATCACTCTGTTTGGGGATGCAGTATATTCTATCACGCCAGAAGCTGAGACAGGTTTTCAGGTTCCCTGGCTGACGGGCACATTCTCTGCACAGGACAGTTTGGACCTGGCTCTCCAGCGGCCGTGTAACGTCTGTCTGTCTTCTCGTTTCTGACCAGCTCACTGGCTAGAAGTAAGGAACTGCCATTGGGCCGAGGGCGCAGTATGAATACACGTCCAACAGCTCACCTGGAGCCGTCCCTGGAAAGCAGACGGTGGCCATCCCTGCCTTTCTGACGACATTTTATTTATTTACTTTTTTTTTTTAATCCTCACCCGAGGACATTTTCATTTTTTGTTCAGATAGAGTGGGAGGGAGAGAGAGGAAGAGAGAGAGAGAAACATCGATCTCAAAGGGACACATCGAGTGGCTGCCACCCGCACGACCAACCAGGGCCGGGGACAAACTGCAACCGAGGTACATGCCCGTAGCGGGAACCGAACCCGGGTCTCTCCAGACCGCAGGCCGACGCTCTAACCACTGAGCCAAACCGGCCAGGGCACTGACGACATTTTAAATACTTCAAAAAAAAGAGCATCAGCAACTGCTCATTTTCATGAGATGGCCCTGGACCCCGTGTGGGCAACTCGACAGTGACAGGCGAGGTTCCCACTGTCCACGTGCAGCATTAGCTTCTCAACAGGATTCGGTCCGCGGACACGCAAAAACTAGGCCCTCCTCATACAGAATTTCTAGAAACACACCAAAGGCAATTTAAGTGCTCAAATTACTCTGTAAGAAATACAGGCTGGCCCTGGCCGGTGTGGCTCAACGGTTAGAGCGTCGGCCCGCAGACCAATGAGTCGCAGGTTCTGGTCAAGGGCACGTACCTCGGTTGCGGTTCGTCCCCGGCCCTGGTCGGGTTGTGCAGGAGGCAATAAGTGGATGTGTCCCTCTCACGTCGATGTTTCTCTCTCTCTCCCTCCCTCCCACTCTATCTGAAGATGAATGAAAAAATATCCTTGGGTGAGGATTAAAAAAAAAGAAACATAGGCTGGTTACGAGTACGAGAGGTGTGCTCACGTCTTCAGGAGCTGGTGCCCATCACACAGACAGCACTGACTTGTGTCAATCTGCACGAACTCCTCCCTCCTATTAAAATTTAGTTTACTTTTCAATTTTATTGTAAAAGTTAAAATAGACAGTAGCAAAGGTGACTTTTCAGGTGTACAATTCTATGAATGTTAACACAGGCACGTACCAGTGCAGCCACTGCACAGGAGACAGAAATTTCTCTCACACGACTCACCCCTTCAGTCATCCCTTCCTCCCTATCCCTTGGTCCTGGAGACCTCTAAACTACGTCCATCTTTACAGCTGTCATTTCACAAATGTATTTACAAATGGAATCAGCATGTATCATTTGGGGATTAGTGTCTTTTACTCAGTATCACAGTCTAGGAATCCATTCGAGTCATTCTTTTTCGTTGCTGTGTAGTACTCCACTGCGTGGATGTACCACAGTTTGATCATTTACCACAGCTAGACACCTAGGTTCCTAGTTGTGGATGACTATGAACTGAACCACTGTAAATTTTCATGTACAGGTTTCTGTGTGAACCCAAGTTTTTAATTCACTTGAGTAAATACCTACCCATTTTGAACAATTATTGTTTTATTTTAAATAAAAATTTAAAATTTGACTTAAGTGTAATTGTTATTTCAGCATGAGCATTCTGAGAGACATCGGGTTTGTAACAGAAGGTAACAGAACGGTTTCATTTTTTAGAAAGGAGCACTTTCCATGAAATATACCAATGTATTTTAAAAATGAAATATTAAGAAGCAATATTAATAACAGACCACGAAAAAGAATCACCAGAATGATTCAACGCCTGTATCCGAAATCTCACCGGAAACCAGGGAACTGAAGGCAACGGTCAAGAAAAGGTCAACTCCGAGCGAACAAATGCTCCTGGAGCCCGACTCCTGTCCCCGCCGGACCCCGGGTCCCGCGAGCTCTGCGCTCAGGAGAGCTGAGGACCCTGCGGGGCCCTCTCTCAGGCAGGGAAGTGCCTGCGTTTCCTTGGCTGCCCCAGGTTTCAGACCAGCGTGGAGAGGGCTCCTCGGGGTCAGGGTTACGGGAACCGATCTCCTCAGGGTGACCACGGCCTGGGGCAGGGCTGGGCCCCTCCTCCCGCCGGCCCGCTCACCTGCTCCAGCTGCCTCTGCACCAGGCTCTGCTGCTCCGTCACGTGCTTGAGCTGCTCCGCGTCCTCCTCCGGGAACTCGCGCCCGGCCTTCCTGGCGGTGCGCTGCTTGGCCGACAGCGCCTTCTTGGACTTCCTGTGCGCGCCGATCTGCTCCTCCAGGTACTTCTGCTGCAGCTGCAACAGCCGCTGGGTCTCCTGCAGCCACTCCTCGTACTGCTGGCGCTGCGAGTCGTCTGCGGAGAGGACACACTCGGCTCTGTTTATTTCCTACGCAGGCCGACCACGGAAAAGCTACACACACCCATTCCGTAAGGAACGCACTTGTACCATGACCTCGCAATAGGTATTCTGAAAACACAATGCTGAGCATCAGACCGTAACGTAACTATTAAGCAGAGGTTTTAGAAACATGTTTCCTTGAGGAAACCGAAAGCGGCATGTTTTTTAGGACCCGGGCTAATAACTTCATACTGATCGAGGCTATAAATCCAGTCTCTGAAAGCAGAAGACTTGTATCTAACAGATAAAAACAATCTACTGAACTACCAAATTCTCTAACCAACGTGTACTTCATTAAGTCACGTTTACAGACTCGGGAGACACAAAGTAAGACATATCCCGTTAAGGCCCAGAGCATGGGTCAGGCATCCCTTCCCATGTTTCTTCTCCTAAGTCGATTAGGTTTCCCCAATTTCTCTAAAGAGAAAACATGCCCTGAACTGAGAGGGAGGGAGCCTGGAATGTCTTAGAAAGGACCAATCTGGTCTCTGTTTTATAAAGGAAATCTGAAACTTAAAAAGACTGGTAACTTCTACGAATTTTGTAATTTGTACTTCTATAAATAAGCAGAGGTAGGGAATAATTAACCAAGTAAAATCTTTTCTACTTTGATGACTGTCATCGATATTGCCCCAAAATCGTTTCATCTCTTCATCTTGTACCAACTGTCTTTCTTTATGCATTAAGGGACTTTACTTCACTGATTCAAAGTGGGGAATAAAAAAAAAAAAAAGGTCATCTCACGGTAATGAAATTCAGAATACACCTTTTTGACTCATTATAAGACAAAGAAATGAATAAATACAGTTCTAAGAAGGACATAGCTGGAGAAGTACATCAATAACAGCATCGTCATACAGTAAGAACGCAGCCAGAGCCAATGGGCACAGTAAAGCCAGAAAAAGCCAGTTGGTTACAGCGGTTGGTTTTCAATGCGAATGTGTTCAAATTATGATAATAATCAGCACAGGGGTAATTTTAAAGGGTCAGACTTTGGGTTTGTTCCTAAACCCAGAAGTCCGGGTAGATGTACGAACTTGAAATCTAGTCTAAATTTGAAGGGCATTTTTCAAGAACAGGCTTTTTCACAAGGTTTCAGAAGTTCTGCTTCTGGTAGAATGAGACCTACCGCAAGGAAAGCCTTTCTGGTTTCTGGAACCAGGAGAGCAGAGGTGAGCAAAATGAAAAAATAATGGTGAAAAAAAAAAAAAGTTAGCTAAACAGTCTGAAGATTTCAGAAAGGTTCAGTTTGGGGAGAACTTCAAATACTATCCTGAGCCACCTGGGACCCCTGGAGAGAACTGGAGAGGACTCGGCGGCATTCTGCACTCCGCCCTACACATCATTCCGCTAACCCGACTCGCTCCTGGGCGCCTCCCTACGCTGCCCCCTCTGGTGTCCTTGTCACTGAGGCAGACAGCCAGCAGAGCGAGAGCCTTAGATTGCAAAGTGCCCGAGCTCTACATCAAACAAACAAACAAAAAACAGCAGCCATGTTGAAGAGAATGGGGAAGACGGTTTTTCTGTATTAAAATCTTTATCTAACTATAATTCTTCATGCACAGAGGAAAAAGCAATGAAAACGCATGCCTTGAGGAAAAGACGCCAGGTAGGGTCTCGTGAAAGGTGAGACGCTCCGACGTGGAAGAACACACCTACACTAACTCCAAGTTTCTGCAAGGACACAGTGCAAACACGCAATCCCCAGAGAACAGGTAACGTATTAGATTCATACTTACTGACAAAGCCTGGACCAAAATTTGGAGGATTAGGCCTAGAAAGCTGATGTGTTAGACTGCCATCCTAAAACAAGTAAAATTTACAAATAGGTTTATTCCACATTTCAGGTAAAGGGGGAAAAAAACTTTATAAAAGAAGAAAAAGAAGTGGAAGGGGGGAAGAACCCTTTAATTTCCTGAGACATCTTTAAAGCGCTCATGTTAATAAAACGTAGATCAAACTGAGTGGTGACGACCTGTTTTTCTGAAAACTCTGAACTATCTCTGAACTGTTTTATTGTATAGATTTCAGCTGAAAAACAATTATGTTGGAGGTGAGGGATCATCCAGCAGAAATACTATAGTAGGGCAAATCAAATACTGTTGGCACGTAGCTAGAGATCACGCAGAACCCCATTTTTTGATGACATCTACCTGGCTTCTTCTGTGATTAAGACACAGACATGGGTTCTGGGTTGACTCGATTCCACTCGACAGCATCAAGTTATTTACAAACAAGAGCCAGTTCTCGAGCGTGTACAAACAATAGAACAAATATACACTGCTTGAAAATACTCGTCTCGTTTTTTTAATTAAATGTCTTATTTCTTCCAGGGTGACTGAGTAAACACGTTTTTAACCTCACAATTCCCTGGCAACGATCTAATACATTTCACTTTGGGAAAGCACGGACTGGGTCCTTCCACGTCCTGTGAAGACACGAGCTGCACACAGGTAACAGTTACAGACGCACTGGCAGCCAGAACGTACTACGTGCAACCCTGACACCACAGGGCAGCTGGGACCCCCTGACAGGCCGGGAGAGGCAGGTTACAGAACGTGGACAAACCCACAGGAAAATCAGAGGGTCCTCTGTCCACTGCCTGAGATGGTCTCTCTCCTTTAATAATAAAAAATATATAGTTATGAGCATAATGAATCCAAAGCACGAACGGCTGGGCAGAAAAGAGAATTCCACAAATATGTCACTCATGGATAGCTTTCTCTTTTTTGTTTTTAAGGCAGATACTTGGGGGGGGGGGGGGATCACAATGAAGAAAACGCTATACGAGATGAGCAGGTGTCTACTTTCCCTAACACTGCTTCACCCTAAATATTTCAATACTTAAAGCTGGTTATCATGAATGGTGAATATTCAAAAAAAACTAGATTTTTCTAGGGACTAGACAGCACAACATGACTGCATCTAAACAGGATTATAATCAGTATTTCCTATTGTTTATAAGAGATTTACTTTTTTAAATAATGAATTACTTCCAAAATGCAGGACATGAAAATGTCATTGTGGAGTTAAAAATAAAAACTGGAAGAGATTAGCCAAAGAACATATATGCACAGCCCATGAACACAGACGACAGTGTGGAAGCTGGGGTGGAGGTGGGCAGACAGGTGGGTGGGTGGGGAGGAGTCCTCTGTAACAGTGTCAACAATAAAAAATAAATAATCAAAAAGCAAAACCCCAAACTAAGCATTTGGTTTCCCTCCAAATGACTTTCTACCCTTAAACATGTGTGTTCTTTTCAAAAACTGGGGCTAATCTTCAACCTCAATAAAACAATCTTTCTCTGTGCGGAGCCGGTATCTAGGGCTCCGAGGACTCGCGGGAGTGGCCTCACTCTGCAGCAGAGGTCTGTGGGAACAGGAGAGGCAGTACCTGAGGAATGGCCTGTGGCAGGAGGCTCTGGCTGTCACTGGACGGGGCTCCAGTCGCCGACTGGCCCATAAAGGGGAACCTGTGGAAAGGAAGCACCAGCTATCAATGCTGAGCACTAACAATTGTTTTGTTTTTTTCCAATCCTCACCCGAGGATATTTTTCCATGTATCTTCAGATAGAGTGGGAGGGAGAGAGGGAGAGAAAACCATCGATGTGAGAGAGACAACCACAGATTGGCTGCCTCCCACATGACCCCGACTAGGGCGGGGACAAACTGCAACCCAGGTACATGCCTTTGTCCGGAATCGAACCCGCGACTCACTGGTCTGCGGGCCGACGCGTGACCTGCTGAGCCACAACGCCCAGAGCACAACTACGAGTGTCTTGAGTGCACAGCGATGTCCTCCAGGGGACCAAGAGCACGGCAGGGTCCTCCTCGTCACAGACCTCTCTGCCAAAGCCCGTCTGTGTGCCGACCACATGCAGCCCTCCTGCACCCTCTGTGAAGGGAGGCCTCCCTGCTGACCTGACTCCCGAGGAAGGAAGAGACTCAGAGATGTCACTGTCCCCACAATGACCAGCGAGCCTCGGTAAGGCGCCAGGCCACGCCGGGCTTGTCTGACTCTCTATTATACGCTTCCTTGTGCCTTCAAATAAAATCAATTCGGATTAAAAAAAAAGAAATCTAGTGAAGAAATAGTTTTACTACATACATTCTAAGAAAATTATTTCTTCTTCCCATCTTAATTTTTTTTAATGCCTTTCCTGAACTAAAAAAGTAAAAATAATTGGGAACTTGGCTATCTTGTATTCTAAGGATGCAGCTCTCAATGAAGAAGTCTCCCACGTGCCGTTACATTTCTGTATGTAATTTAAGGCAAATTAAAGATTGGTCACAGACCAAGGAAGGAACGTCTGCACGGTTCGAAATATCCGGCCAACGTGTTGATTCTCCTGTCAGCCCTGGCCCACTGCAGCCTGGGGGGGGACGACGTCCGAACCCAACTGCACTCACTGTCACGACCTTGTCGGCCGTCGCCCCACGGGGCCTCAGCAGAACAGCACACGCAGCCAAGCCGGGGTAAGGAGTCAGGCAGCCTCTGACCCGCGGGGGGTGACGGTGAGCCAGCAGGGGCTGGGATCCTGAGGCCCCTCTTTGAACTAAGGGCGACACGATGTCCAGCGTTTCCTTCTATTCTGACTACAGACGGCAAACCACAGCACTGGCAGCAGGGGTCGGTCGCCAATAGCACTCACGTTACTTCCACGACAGAGCCTACTGCACAAACTTGATATGGGTCACTCGGTGTCATCGCCACCCTGCAATTACGGTAATCGTCAGACCTGCCGCTAAATGTGTTGGTGCCTGGAGCACCCTGACTTCTGAGTTTAAGTAACGACAGTTTCAAACGCAGCCGATCCTGTGCAGTGCTACACGTTCGGTTCTGCGTATGGAACGGCGCGAGTCAGGAGGCTCAGGACAGAAAAGGAACCCCTGGGAGGGAGGAACAGCTTGAACAGCCGCTGTGCGACAGTGCAAATCTCCGCTCAGACCTCAGCAGGGCTTCTTACCCTTTCCAAACTATCTCAACCGATGAGAAGAACTACACCTTTAAGGATTCCTGATTTATCGGAAGCCTCATGTTCATGACACTCGTGTGGGTTTTACGTTCGAGTCTATAATCATCCTTTTCATAAACAGTTGTTCAGGATGATGAGGCCAAGTGGAGGCTGGATGCCTCTCTACGGACAGAGGCCATCGAAAGGCAATCTCTCTTGCCGACAGCGGAGGGCCAGAGCCAACGGCAGGTATTCGGACTCAGCAGGTCTGCTTTGCAGTGAAGGAACGTGCATTTTTAAAAAACGACCACAAGACTCTGACTTTGGTCCATGATCAAAACGCAAGCTACCACCCTGAGGTTAATACCCCTTAAGGCAAATACATACTCTGATTCGAGAAATTCCTATGGTCAAAACAACTCTTAAAATCTTCTTTAATACATAATTTCCAATTTTCTGTTAACGTGAAAAGGTATACAAATTCTTCAACTGCTAACTTTCAAATGTCTTCTAGCCCAGCTGGTGTGGCTCAGTGGTTCAGTACAGACCCATGCACCAAGAGGTCGCAGGTTCGATTCCCAGTCAGGACACATGCCCAGGTTGTGGGCCCGATCCCCAGTGGGGGGTGTGCAGGAGGTGGCCAGTCGATGTTCTCTCTCATCGATGTTTCTATCTCTCCCTTTCTCTCCCTCTCTCTCTAAAAAACAAATTAATAAAGGAAAATAAAATATCTTCTTCTCTAGTCCCTACAACATTTTTCTTTTTCTTTCTTGGATTCGAGTTCAGTTTGGGGGCATTTATTTCAGAGCCTGACTCATTCAGTCTCCAGTGAAATATCCCACATTTTTCTTTGCATTGTTCCTTTGATAGAATAAAAGAAATACTCACAGGCTTGAATAAACGATTGTCTTATCTCAACACAGAACAGTTTTGTTCCTGTGTTCCCATTTACCTTCTCATCTCTAATTAGGATGGAAGGTCTCCGTCCCAAGGAGCTCTGAGCTCTTAGCCAGCATGAACTATTCTAAAGGCATTTGAATGAACACACTTAAAGCACTTAGGACTTCCTGATTAATGCAGTCACTCTGCCAACACCGTCCATGACGGTTCGCTGTGCTTGCCCTGAAACTAAGAGAAATTAAAATCCTTACATTCACCTGCTCATACACAGCTGACAGCACAGTGACTATAAGGACAGTTCAGCCCCAGAACGCAGGCTTCTGAGTTCCTAGACATTCTTCGTAGGAACTGGCAATGATTCCACACCCTTCTTGATGCCAAGGGGGGAGGAGAAATGTCTCACCCACCTGTTCATAACCATCGGGGGCATGCCCATGTTGTTCTGTGCCATGACCTTATTTATGCCTTTGAGGGCCACCATTTTGGCTTTCATGATAGGATCCGTAATTGCATCAAAATCTAAAGAAGAAACATATTTTAAGGTTACTTATTTCACAGTACTTGAGATTACAGGCTCTCGCTCCTCATTATTGAATAACTGCCCTCAGAGGTTCCTAGACGAGGTGAAGAATGCGGGGGTGCCAGGAACCCCGGCCCGAAAGGAACCGCGTATCAGTGACCCATCACTGACGCGAGTTTTAATACCTCAGTCCTGAGAGAATGAAAACAGGAAGCCTGTCAAATGCAAGGGGGGTGAGAGCAATAGTCACAGCAGTATGACTCCTTGTCACCCCAACGAACCCAAGCGGCTGCTTTGGTAATGTCAGCATTGTGGGAATCTGCCGTTTCTTCCCATACTGTCACCCTTTAAGGGAAAAATGTATCCGTTTCTCGAGGACCCAGCTTGCAAGAAGGTAAGTTCCTGAGAAAAGATCTCTGTGCATGTAAGTGAAAGCGAGACGGCCAGTGTGACGAAACTGGTGGTGTGTACAGGACAGAACGTCAATGTTACTGCTCAGAACACAGGCCTCGGACACGCGGCCTCTGACGGCCAATTCCTAAGCCTAGAGACACTCAGGAATTTTACGGCACTGCTCTTTTGTGGGGTTCCCACACCCCAGTAGTAAGCTACTGGAAAAGAGTTAAAGAGCTTTATATAACAAAAAACTGCCAAGCACTTATTATACACAAATGGACATTAAGAAATTTACTTCTATCCTAATTTCTTTAAATCAACACCCTGAAAATAATGGTTAGAAGGAAGGGACTAAAAAGACGAGTCTTGTTTCTGTGAGACAAGACTGTGAACAGAACTAAGAAGGTCAAAGTCGGGGTCTCGAACCTCCTGATTACCTGGGAGGACTCTTAAACTCTCTAGTCCTCAGGAACGTGGGCGCTGACATCGCACGAGCACGCCGCCCCCCACCCTGCGCCCAGCTCCCGACAGGCGGCCCTGCCTACCGATGTTGGGGAAGAAAGGCTCCGCCCGCTGCCGGATCATGGCTTGCATCTGCCTCTGCTGCTGCTGCTCCTGCCGCTCCTGGTCCAGAAGATCCTGCAGAAGCAGAGGCTGTTCCTCCAGGAGGAGGGGCCGCTCCCGGCTCTGCTGGGCCAGCGTCGGAGGGACCATCAGCGGCTGGGCTCCAGGCAAGCCAGCGGCCCCAGGCTGGCTGGGGAGAGGCACGGTCTGACTCACAGGTTTTCCTGTCCCGAAACCGTGATTCACTGCGGAGGGACCCGGGAGGAATCCTGGATTTACCTGCACACCCTGAGGAAAAGCATGGTTTACCCTAGAGACCACTGTCACATTAGAATTCATGGGATTATCCAAACCAGGCCCGGGCGGGGTCACCAGCGGAGGCGGCAGACTTGACACGTGGCTGGAGGGCGAGGCCGGCAGCGTTGGCGGCGGAGACCCCAAAGGCCTCACGTCTGAAGCGTCCGATTTTTCATTAGCAAGTAAGCTAGAGAGAACCGGCGTGGAGCCCGGCGCACCGCAGGAGCTGGCCTCGTCCTCGGCAGGCTGCTGCGTGGGCCCGGGAGCCGCCCCGGTGCTGGGGCCGGCAGCTTCGCGATGCGCCCGGGGGTCGGGCAGGTCCCCGTCACGGGACTGCGTGGCCTCCTTGCCCCCGCGCCCGTCTGTGGGCGTGGCCGCCTGGGAGCAGGGCCTGTTGGCGTGATCCGGACCGGCCTCACTTTGCCCACTTTCACATTTGGTTTCCCCCTTCGAATCTGGGGACAGAACTTCTGTTTTTATCTCACTGGTAACAGTGGGTTTTTTCCACGGGGAATGTTTATCAGAAGGAACCCCCGTTTTCTCTTCTTGCTCCTTTTTTTTTGGTTCAGCAGACACACACTGATTCTCTAACTTATCGTCAATGGGGACACTGAGGTCCAGCTCCTCATTGAACATGCTCTTCTTATCTCCGACGTCGAGTTCTGGGTCTGTGTAGGCGATGATATCAAACTCTCCCGACCTCAAGAGGTCATCCAGGTTGGGATCGTTCGTTTCCAAATTCCCTAGCGTGTCCAGTTCGTCCCCCTTGCCGTCCTCTGCATCCAGGTTGAGATTTTCGAGATCTTCGTCGTCCAAGTCCTTGACTTCCACCCCCTCGAGGTCTTTCACATCTAACTCTTTCACCGACGGGTCATCGGAATCCAGCTTTTCTTCGAGGCCGTCAGCAGACTGGGCGGTCACCTGTAAGCCATCAGACGCCGCCTCCACGGGCCCAGGTGTCGGCAAAGGGGCCTCGGAGAACTCAGCACCTAAGGGAGGGCCCAGGGACCGCACGACCACAGGAGACGGGTGGGCGGGGTGGCCCTGCTCCGGCTGGGGGGGAGGCACCTGCTCCGCGGCCGGGCGCATGGGCAGCTGCTGGGGGAGGCCCTGGGCAGGGCGTCTCACGGGGTCTGGGTGCCGAGGGCCTGGGAAGTCCGGCCGGGGGGTGAAGCTGCCGAGTCTGGGATGCGGTGGGGCCTCGATCACGTGGCCGGGAGCAGCGGCAAAGGGCAGCCGGGGCCGCCCCTCGGGGACCCTGTGCCGCAGCTCGATGAACGCCTGGCCCAGGATGTTGTGCTGCGGGACCGGCAGGCCCTGCGGGGGGAGATGCTGAGGCAGGCGGACGGGAGTGCTCAGCTGGGGGTTATGTAAAGGCCTGGGCATGTCCATAGACAGGGACCTTTGCAGCTGGGGAGGAACTCCAGGCGGCTGCATCTGCTGCGGAGGCACGAGGAAGCGTTCCTGACTTGACAAGCTACCGTGACCACCTCCTGGAAACCCAAATCTAAAAGCAAAAAAAAAAAAAAAAAAAAAAAAGCAAACAGTAAATATTAAGTATGACATTACATTTTAGAGTTAGGTTGAAAAAGGAAAAGTTTCAGATTAAACGGAGACACAAATGTTGCCAAAAACATGACTTAGGAAAGACAAAACGATCATGATTAAAAAGACCTGTACAGTATCCGTGCGCACATAAATGTTGGCTAATACTCCACGAAGAACACCGTGTCTGAGCCCTGAAGACACATGCTCCACAGACACTGAGGGGTTCATGGGTAACGATTTAGCAAATGAGTAGATCGTAAGACTACCTTTACTCTGTACCTCATTCCAGAGGGAACAAAAGGCAACTCACAAAGATGAACGAGAACAGGCCAACATTAAAACCGAGGAGGACAAAGGAAAGTAAGGGCCAGACATCTCCCACGGAGGGCATCACCATCAAGAACGAGCTCCTCGGGGTGCCTGGCGTACGCTGGGCTCTGGCCTTCCCACTGGCCACCTCAAACGACACCAACTCCCACCAACCTGACAACCCTCTCTCACCCCGAGAAGTTCCTGAAGGAAAACACCCTCTCCCTCTGGAAATCTCCACAAATATCCACAGTGTGAACTGAAATCAAAGCTGGGGCCTCGACGGAATTCTCACGCATCCTGTCACAGGAGGCCCTGCATGAACACGGCAGTCCTGTCCCCGAGACTCGAGGGTGTGATAAACCGCGTCGTGTGGCTGAAATGTAAGCCCACACAGAAAAAACCTAACAAATGGGGTATTTGGGGTCTTCATTAAAGGCAAAAAAAAAAAAAAAAAAAAAAATCCACTGGATCAAAAAATTTTAAGTATTGAAATAAAGTATTTGCCAGAAGTCCAGCGGCAAACAGGTGAGGTTTGGGATGGGAGCAGGGTTAACTAAACACAGGCTGTTGTGCTCACAGAGTCAGGTCAAACCCACTCCCGAGGCTGTCTGAAGTGTGCATTTAGTTCGAAAACCTCCGAGGAGAGCACTCAACACTCTGTGCCTTGAAAGACTTATCTACAGATTATTTTTGTTTCTGTGTCATTCATTCTAGTCCTTCCTGACCTCAGATCCCACACGACTGGACTGTTTTCAAACAAACAAAAATCTTTCTAAAGGTAGCAAGAGAAAATGAAAAAGTAAAAAAAAAAGTTTACATGGAAATGGCATGTTTGTATTTTTCTAAAACAAAAAATTATTCAATGTAAAAAATGCAAGCAATATAAAAATACAAAGTATGAAAGATCAACTTACTTAAAATTTTCCCGATAACCACTGTCAACATGTTGGATGTCATTCAACACATTTACCTATGCAATTACGTAGTTTTACACACATGAAACTATGTTGTTTACAAATCTTTATCAATTACTGAAGCACAGCGTTTTTTATGGCTGTCTTGTACTCTACAACACAGACATACCATCGTATATTTCACCAATTTTTTTCCTGAGCCTTATGCTCTTCAACCTCTGAAGTGAGCATCACTGAACCTACGTGAAGATTTTGTAAACACCTGATGTGCACAGAACAGCGCGTCACACGACGTCAACGTTCACTGGGTGTGAGCCATCACCACTATTTACTACCATTACAGACGCTATTTCGATAATGTCTACCTTGTTTGTTCTTTATAACCAATGGTTGAGGGAATACCCTTGAATACATTCCCTTGTACACCTGCGCACCTGTGTCTGTAAATGTCTAAGTGCCAAACTGTCCGTGGTTGAGCCAACCGACGGACACGCCCGTCAACTTGACTAGATTGCCCCTTTTTCCCGATGATCAATCTTCAACTATTTTCCAATCTAAATAAACACGCAGTATTTTCTTCTCACCCATGACCTCTCGTTAGTGGAATAACAAGGCTATAACCAGTAAAAAGCAGTAACAACTTCTTAATCACGAGTAACTTCCTCTAACAGCAACTGAAATCTGGGAAATGAAGCCCATTACCTGAATCCATGGGGTCTCATCCCCATACCAGTGACGTCAGGAGGATAGGGTCCCCGCGGGTCCTTGGGGAAGACCGCATATCTGGGTCCCAGCGGAGGGACAGCAGGCGACCGGATGCTCCCAGGATAGGGGGGCGGCGGCCTGCTGAAAGCCTGGCCCACACTCTCGGGCTGCCAGTGCAGGGCGCTGGGGAGGGGCACGGCGGCGGCGTCCTGGGGCCCCTTCTCCTGTCTCCCCGCCATCTTCTTCTGCTGCTGCTGCTGCAGGATGATTTCACGCAACTTCTGCCGCTGAAGGAAAGAAACAAAATCACAGGGACTGCCGGTAACTAATGCCCTTCTAAACCCTTTGGCTTCCAATATATGACTACGGTGGTGTTTCAAGGATCTTAATGCCTTGCCCTGGCCGGGCGGCTCAGTTCGAGGTGGTTCTGATATACCAAGGCTGTGGCCCGGTCAGGGCACATGAAAGAATCAACCCACGAATGCATGACTAAGTGGAAAAACACCTCTCTCTCCAAGTAAATAAACAGGTAAATTTTAAAATATCTCCATCTTTTAAAGTTTGATGAAACTCTAGTACGCTTACCTGTTCAACAGGTTGTAAAACATATACTGACTACTTTGGGCCTGCTCCTTGCCCGACAACTATCACAAAACTGAAAGCTCTCATGCAGAATTCCCCTAAAACCCATGAATACGGAGGCAGATTCAGAACGAAGCCAGCCGGACCCGTGCCTCTGCCCACCCCCGTGTGTCCTGTTTGCAGTGTGACAGACTCCACAGAGGAGGAACTGAAACATCTGTGCAGGAACCACTCAGTCTGCTGAAATGGACAGCCTTCTCAAATAACCCCCTTACAGCATCTGAGAACACACGCGCTTACCTGTCTCAACTTCTGTGTGTCCGCTTGAGACATGTTGACGGTATTCTGGGTGTCAGTGACCCCAGAGGTCGGCGCCGGGCCCGGAAGCTGGGGGGCGCTGGGAGGAGCGCCGAAGCTCCCCTCGGACCCTGGCCGGGGCTGACCGCCAGCATCCGGGGCCACAGGACTGGCTCCCAGAGCATCCGCCTGAGGCCTGGGAGTCGCTGGCGGCCGGTCGTAGGGATCGCGAGCAGCGGACGGGGAGCCACGGCTAAAGGTGTCTGCAAGGCAGGGCCCTGGCGGCCCGGGCGCCTGGGAACAGGCATCCGGAGTCCGCCCCACAGGGCCCGGTAAGGCTGCACCGCGACTCTGCGCTTGCAGGAAGGCGTCCTGACCAGGCATGAGGACAGGTCTCGTCGCTGAGGACCCAGGAAAACCCTCCGAGGCCCTCGGCCGCGGTGCTGCTGGTGGCTGAGTGTAAAACACAGAGACGCCCGGTCTCGGCGTCCCGGGAGCACGAGCGTACGGGTCACAGTGCCTCGGACTGGCTGCCGGGGGGGCGAACAGGTCCGCCTGTGCAGGGGGCCTTGGGGTGGGTGGCGGCTGACTGTACGGATCCATGGTGGGGGGCCGGGGAGTTCCCGGAGGCTGCGAGTAAGGGTCTGGGTTGGAGCAGGACGGTCCTGAGGGCTGGGAATATGGATCCTGAGGTGGCGGCCTTGACATGGTTCCCAGCTGGGGAAAAGCCCTGGAGGGGTGGGCGAAAGACTCATTCATCGCCGGGTGTGGGGGGAGGGCAGGCTGGCTGTAGGGGTCGCTTGACTGGCTGTGAGAAAAGTTCTCTGCAGGTCTGGGTGTCAAAGCCGGCCTTTCGTAGGGGTCAAGGGGCAGCCGCCTCGGGGCCTGTGACACTGATCCATAAGGGTCCTGGGAGGGCGGCGGCTGCATCGGGGTCTTAAATGGTCCAGGACCACTATCGAGGGGTGCAGGCGTCAGCAAGCCTCGTGCATATGGGTCGGGGACCCGCTGTCTTTGGAGCACTTTTGAGAAGTGCTCGTTGCTCCCAGTGGCCAGAGGACCTTGTGCAGTTTGTTCCGGAGCCCGGGGCAGGCCCGAGGGCTTGGGAAACTGGTCTGTAGTCACAGGCCTGGGCGTGTCTGGTGGCTTTGCATAGGGGTCGCTGCTTGTCGAGGAGGAAGAACAGAACTCCCGGATGGGGGACGGCCTGTGGGCCGCGCTCTCGCTCATCTGGGGGGGCCTCGGGCCCGAGGGCGATGACGCACAGCTGTCCACCAGTGCGGAATTCCTTCTGGAAAAGCCGTGGCCCCCAGGAGGTGGTCTCGGGGTACCGACCATTTTCGCGTAAGGATCCATTGGCGAGGGCGGTCGGGAGTTAGAGGGCCCAGGTGAGAACACCTGCGGCGAAGGCGGCTGAGCTGTCTGAGGCTGTGCCGGGCTCTCCGGGAGGGGAACCCGGGAGGGGGCGGGCGGCGGCGGGGGCGCCTGTGGCTTCACAAACACGTCGTCAGCTGCAGCAGGAGTCGGGGTGCCGGGGAGCGGCTTTGTGAACAGGTCTTTATGGAAGGACTGCGCGGGGGACACGTTTCCGGGGCCCGGCTGGGGCGTCAGGGGGCTCTGCATGCCGCTGCTGGGGGTGTCCGAGCCGGACGGCGCGAGCACCGGCTGCGGAGCGAGCTGCTGCTGCTGCTGCTGCTGCTGCTGCTCGTTCTTCACCTGCTCCAGCTTCTGGGTGGCCTCGATCTTCGCCTGCTGCTTGCTCTTCTGGCGCATTTGCTGTCGGGTTCGGACAGAGAGAGCGGTCACACGGGTAAGGGAGAACATCCCTGCCGTGGCGACAGGCTTCTGCCTTTCTCTTCCAATTAATTCTAAATTCTGTTGAGAATTCATTTGTGTGGTGTCACCAGGACCCGATCACGCCCACCTTAGCGTCCGAGTCCTACACTGGACCACTATTCACTGGGATGCCTCACCCCGGCCCAGGGCGGCACAGCATTCCCCGCATCTCGATAAACTCCCCAAAGCAACCTACGTACGATTTACTGAGAAAGCAGAGTCTCCTTTTAATCAAGTTGTTATGTTCTAATAAGAAGTAGGTTCTGAGATAATGACACAGATCTCTCTTCAAGCAAAAATGCCATTTAAAAAAGCTAATTTTTTTTTGTTTGTTTATGAAAACCATTACCTGTCTAAATTTCCATTCCTGCTCATGTTCCGATTCTCTCTGCTTTAACGGGTCTTTGAAGAGATCCGAGTCGAGCCGAGAGCCGGGGTCGCCGCTGTCCGGCTGCTGCTGCCTCTTCAGGGAGTCGCTCGACATTTGCACTTTGTTGATGCGCAACGCGGCTCTGTTGTCTCTGGCTTTTTGCTTTGAAAAAAGAAATCAGAAAGTTATCTCCCTGTTTATGTTAACAAAGTTTAAGAAGTAAAAAAAAATAAATAAAACTATGTTGATCATATAAAAGCAAGAAAAAGGCTATGTTACATAGTTGAACTATAACCCTTTGCAGCAGCTCCTGAGGGATTTGGGCCCCGCCCACTGCCCCGCCCTCTCCCTTCCAGAATTCAGGCTGAACTGGGCCAGAGACCCCAGGCGTCATCCCGTATTTTCGATCCTAAATCTCTTAACAATGGGAGAATTCACATCTCGCTCAATTTAGACAAAAGGAAACCATCAAAACAATCCTCCGAATCGAAAACACGGAGTTTGGCTCTCAACACGCGAGGCCACCACCTAGATGCCATCACTACGCGCGTCCAGGGACAGCAGCACACAGCACCAGCAACACGTCAAAAGTAACCTCTGCTCCACACGAACAGTCGTTCCCGCTGACGGTGCGTGCCGAAGGTCAAGCTGGGAAGCAACTGTGCGTTTCAGAACAGTAATGTCGACTCAATATGCGTTAAATCGACAGCAAGGACTGGGATCCAGCTGACGATCTTAATCTGGCTCTTTGGGAAACGCCCCTCATCCTCTGAACCATGAACTCTGTAAATACCCCGGGCCTCCGACAAAGGGCAGGCTTCACGAGCTCCCTATGGCTGTCTGGGTCTCTCTCAGGTTACAGGGCGACTTCCTACTGGACCGCGTACAGAAAAAGCCGATTGTGGCGGGAAGAGCCGCCAAGAACACAGCCTCAAAACGCAGTCCTCTTCTGAAGACAGAAAGCAACTCTGAGTGGAACGAATTCAACATGTTCCTAAAGTAACTGGTTCAACCGTCAACATCCCTGCTCTGGTCACTGGCTGACAGAAACGCCCCACTGCACATGCAGACGGGAAGCGTTCCGAGTCACAACAGAGAGAACCGTTGGCTGCAGGGGCAGGAGCGTGTCCCCTGCGCGACCTAAGGCAGGGGAACAGCGCTCAGGGACGGGGCTCAGCGACGTGATCACAGCTCACACACCACGTATGGCGCCCTCTCCTGGGAACTCGCTTTCCGCCACAGCTTTGCGATCTGTTTCACTCTGGTGGTCCAGTCTGCAACGAAAGAACACAGCACGCGTTCAGAGCCCGCCATCAGGACCCGCCTGGGGCGGAGGCTGCTGAATGACGACCAGCTGAAGGTTATCTGGCCGGATTTTCATGGAGGGAGAGTACAAGTTCACGGCACGCAGCAGGCAGAAACAACATTTTCTGAATAAAGTGTTGTCTTGTTAACAACGTCGTGTGGAGAGTGGGGAAGTTTTTAAATCACAGGGCGAAACGGCCAAGTTAATTTCAGCCAAATGTAAGCAGTTCCCTCAACCGTGGAAGGTGCCACCAGAACCAAAGCTGGAGGTTCTGTGAAATATCTGAACTCGAGAGAAGTCTACCAATTCGACCAAAAGGAAGTGAGATTATAAACAAGCATTTCGCCAGCATCTGTGCAAAGACACGGAGAAGTCACGACTTCAGGACATTGCTGTGACAATTGTCGGACAGCATATAAAATGAAGCTTGGGTGAGATAAACAGTGGTTAATGTAGAAACAATTTAGTCCATATTAAAAGAAATGGAGAGAGGAGGGAAGGAGAGAAGGAGGGGGGGAGGGAAGGAAGAAAGGAGGGAGGGAAAGAAGAAAGGAGGGGGGGAAGGAGATTCAAAAAAGCCTCTGGAAATGGACATCAGCGGACAGACCAGCAGCTTTAAGTTATTTCATGAGGTTCTAGAATCACACTGTAAAATCATTAAAGAAAATTACTTAAAAAAAAAAAAACAACCCACCAAACTGCCCTGGCTGGTATGCTCAGTGGTCAGAGCGTCGGCCCAAGGACCGAAGGGTCGCAGGTTCAGTTCCCAGTCAAGGGCATGCACCTGGGTTGCAGGTTCGATCCCCTGCCCCAGTCGAGGGGCATGTGCAGGAGGCAACCAATCGATGTCTCTCTGACATTGATGTCTCCCCCCACCACACACACACAGTCTAAAAATCAATGAAAAACATGCTTGGGTGAGGATTAACAACAACAACAAAAAAAACCACCCAGAAACACCAACTATAGCTTCACAGGGACCCAGTGTGACCTGCTGGGACAGGCGTGCCCATCTGTAGGCAGGTCAGGTGCGGTTAAAGCGCTGGACGCGTGCACTGCGCGGACACCCCTGCCCTGGGCACTGCGGCTCCGTTAGGGAAGGGGGCGTGCGCTTCCAACACGCAGGGAATAAAGCACCACAAGGAGGCCAGTCGCCACAGCAGGGGTGTCTGCAGACAGGTGGCCCCAGGAACCTGAGAGAGTGGGGCGCTGGCAGCTGGGAGCTATGGCAACACAGAGTGTGAACCACCTTACGATCCCGGTTCACCCAGCAGCACGGACTCGGACAATAACGGCATCTGCTTACAAATACTCTACAAAGGACCTTTCACTAATCCAAATGGCTCATGCTCTGGTCAACCAGAATTTTCAGAAAGGGAGTCCCACTGTATCATCTGCTATTTTTATTCAAACAGACTCGACCACTAGGGGAAAGGGAACATAACCCCGAGTCAGTTTCGACGGGAACAGTCCTTCGTGTCCAGTTCGATGGAGCCTAACTCAACACTCTGGGTCGGAGAGGACTCATCTCCAGAAGTTTTCTGGACGGTTACAACACAACACGACACGGAGTCCCACATACGTATAAAGTCTCTAGGAGCTGAAAAACGGAGCATTTCACTCACTGAAATTCACCTTTGGGAAATATGCAAATGGCCCCAGGGCCTAGGGCTAAGAAATGCAAGGTGCTGCCAGAAATCCAGGAACTAAGACTATCACTCTGCACCGTCATACTCGATGACAGTGAGAACAAAACAAGCAGCGCGTTTCTTACACCTGCAGAAGTTGGTACCTTGGTACCGTGGACGGCAATCGTTTACCCAACACTCACCAGGGAACTCGTCCTTCAGGTTGGGGAAGTTGATGTTCGTGTAGAGAACTGGCGCTACCGTGGCCATCTCCCCCAGGGCCTCCTCCTTCTCCCACTTGAGCGTGCTTCTCTGGGCGTTGGACATCGTATCGCCCTCCCCTTCCACGGGGGGAGCGGAGGACGCCCAAGAGCTGTTAGGGTCGCTGGCCATTGGATTAAATGCTGGGTTCTTATCCCTGGCAAATAATATACAATGTTACTTCATAAACATAAAGTGAATTCCAGGTACAATTTCATTAAAACCTATTGTTACAAAATTGCTAAAATGTTGGACGATTTTTAGCAGAGATCACAATAAATGTAACAAGCGCTAACATCATGCACAATAGCAGACTAACATTTATACAACAAAAATTACTTCCGTTTCCGGAGGAAGTGAAGGCGTTTCAGTACCTGGCATCCGTGTAAGGGGACTGTGCTATGGCAGAGAAAGTTCCCAGCCCGCTCCCAGGAGGCAAAGAGTTGTGTGGGAGATGAGGACCAGGTCCAATGAGGCCGTTCATGAGTGGCATCCGTGAAAAAACATCTTCAAAGAAAACAAATATTCTGTCTGAATATTAAGCGTAAATACTTTAAAAAAATCAACAGAAACATTCCTACATAAAAACTATTTTATTTAAATAAACAGTGCTCAATAATAACGCTATTTAAGAATAATCAAGTTGGGTGTTTGATTCACTATTATACCGTAAAATATTGGTTAAAGAGGGACTGGTCATACCTTTGAGAAATCGGGTCCCTATGCATCTGTTTAGTCAGTCACACCACACGCAGGAAGGAGCGTGGGTTTTGGAGCCTGCCTGCCCTGGGCTTTCACCTAAAGGGACTTCAGCTTCCTCGATCCCACATCTTGCAATTGCAACGCCCCTTTCTCCACTTCCTAACCTCCAGGATCACGGCCACCTCGCCACACTCTGGGGCCCCTCCTTGCCACACCCACTGGAGTTACTCCCAGGAGTGCAATCTTGCCACCCAGTGAAACCACCCAGCACTCCCCCACCGATGGTCTCCAATGACCATCATGTCCAAGACCCTACACCTCTCACTCAATGCGCCAATCTCTCTGTTCTTTTCCACTTACACCTAATCCTTAAAAAGGAGAAACACATAATTGCACGTCCAGTATGAATAAGTATGCAACTCATTGCATTTGTTGGAAGTTCAAGCTTCTGCACCCCACGAGCAGTGCTGTGCCGAGTCCACTTGGAGGTTCTCACCCTCCCACAACTCCCATTCTGCCGTCCAGCTGGCACTGCAGATGGACTCACCTGGAACCCAAACTCACTCAGTCCCGACCCTTCTCTGCCTCAGTTTCGGTTCCCATGTCACGTGAGCGCTACGTGGCCAAAACATGTAACCCGTGAGGTCACTTCACTGCCGTGCGGTGTTGGTGGCTCAGAGAGGTGGGGAAGGCAGCCCCCGCCCAAGGTTTCTCAGCCGGCTATGTACAGACCTCTGGCCCCGGGGCGCTTTCTCCAGTTCTCCCTAACACTGCCCGGCACCTCTCCTCCTCGGCTTTGGGAAATAGCAGAGTTGCCTCTCAGACATCTGCGGGAGTCACCCCATCTGTGACCTGATCGTGTTTTATCCTGAAACTGAATTATTTTTTCAAACCGGAGTGTTGAAACCTTAGTGACCCTGAGGTTCTACCTGAACTGTGCTGTTATGAATCAGTCGTAACCTAGTCCACGATCCTAGGGCTATCAAGTCTTGTGGGTGGGCAGCCCACTCAGCTTTACGTCCCACACCAGCACCTAGGCAAAGAAAGTCATCTTCTCAAAGCCTTCTACATGAGGCTCCAGAGAAATGATTTAAATAATGATCGTAAAACCTTTTATAAAGAAATACATCTTGCTCTGGCCGGTTTGGCTCAGCGGTTAGAGCGTCAGTCCGCGGACCAGAGAGGCCCGGGTTTGGTTCCCGCTAAGGGCACGTACCTCGGTTGCAGTTTGTCCCCGGCCCCGGTTGGGGTTGTGTGGGTGGCAGCCACTCGATGTGTCTCTCTCACATCTATGTTTCTCTCTCTCTCTTCCTCCCTCCCTCCTGCTCTGTCTAGGGATAAATGAAAAAATGTCCTCGGGTGAAGATTTAAAAAAAAAAAGAAATACATCTTTGCCCGACTGGTGTGGCTCAGTGGTTGAGCATTGACCCATGCACCTGGTCAGGGCACATGCCCAGGTTGTGGGCCCAATCCCCAGTGTGGGGCATGCAGGAGGCGGCCAACTGATGTCCTCTCTCATCGATGTTTCTCTCTCCCTCTCCCTTCCTCTCTAAAATCAATAAAGGAAAAAAATTAAAAAAGAGAAATACATCTTTAAATCACCTCATTTCTAAAATACCTGCTTTCAGTTTCAGACTACGGGGAGACAGATCTTTTTTATGTGTTGAGAACAGAAACAGTGAAGAGATCACAATCACTAAGAACCCATCCGGGGGTCAACTAAGGTGAAAAGCACCTATGATGAGTGTTTTCCCCAATGTAAGCCACATGCTTTAGCCCAGCCAAAATGAAGGTACATTTATGTTTAGCAGCTGACCTGGGAGACACTGAGATACTCCAATTCTGTGCGGTGTGGAATTTTTCATGTATACACAAAACTCACAGTAAAGATAACATGAAATCATTCGCGCATTTCAGCACTTACATGAAAACAGTGTAAGACTCTATGAAGGCATCACTGAATTACCCGATCGGTGTATCACCACGAAGCAGGGGACCCTACCCCTGCAGCGCTCCCCTGCGCACCCCCAGAACGTCCGCTCTGCCTCCAGGCTGCCAGACCCCAGCTCCCAGCAAGAGGGAGAACTAAAGCCTTCGACTGACTGGGTCTGACAGTTAACTGACGAGGCAGCAGAAGAAAACCAATCATTAAAAAAAAACAAAAAAAAAAACAGGCCAATTTCCACAAAATCAGGCATTTCAGAGTCCACAGTAGCAGAAAGGTCGTGGTTCCTTTGAAGTATGTAGGAACACACACGCTAGGCACACGTGACGATGACAGGTGTGACCAAGCCCTCGGGAGCTCCCAGTGAGAGAGGAAACCCGTGTCACCCACGTTTCCTCCTACGGAGAGCACTGCTGGAAACGAAAAGCGTGTGGGTAGGTGCGGAGATGACAGTGCCGTGGGGACCAGACTGCGCACACAGGCAGCCAGCTGAGGGGGGCACAAGCAGGTCTGAGCGGAGGCGGGCTGAGACGGGTAGGGGGGAGGGTGACATGGCCACGCCGTCCCCACTGCCAATGAAGTGAGCAGAAGAACGCTGGTCATAAAGTGAACCGTGGATTTCCAGAGCCTTTCAGGGAAGTAGGTGTGTGACTGAGCAAAATTCAGAGATTAGCCTTTTCCCATCGTCACAAAGGAGGGCTTTCTCCTATCAGTGTGTCTATGCTGTCCCTGAGGGACAGGCCTGAGCGCTTTAGTAACGCGCAAACGCGTGCACACACCACACACATGCATACACACCAGAACCACACGCAGACTTTTCGGGGTGACCTACCCTGGCTGTGTATGGGCATGAGCTGTGGTGCAGGGGGAGGGGGAGGCTGCGGCAATGACGTCGGCTGGGCGGTCACAGGGCTGAGCACAGCCGTAAACAGGTCTTCAACATCCTTTCCTCCAAGCTCTAGGAGACACAATTACAACGATAATACAATTAACAGTCTGTGGGAGCCATATAGGGAACGCCACTTCCGTCAACTTTAAAAAAAAATCAGAACACAGTTACCTGGAATTTTATATAACTTCCCGAGAATTGCTCCTAGAATGGAATAGACAGAAACATTAATAATTACCACTTCGGTATACTATACAAAAACAGCAAGTCACAGAAATCGTCAGAATAGAAATCAAATTATAAATAAGCATGCAGAAGTCTTTGAAAATCATATTTACTCATGTCTTTTAGAAAGCCTAGCTGTAGGGCAAATATTTTACCATCTGTGACCATTTTGTCTAGTTCGGGACTAAGGATCCCATCCAGCTGCTCCTCACTCAAAGGTCGTGAGCTCTGACTGACACTTGGCTGGGGCACCGAGGAGGGGTCTTCGGCGACGGGGCCAATATCTATTGCTGCTGAAGGAACAAGGTCAAGAAATTAAGAAGTGAAGTCGGAATACACACAAATGCATGACACTGTTCACCTGCAACGAATACACAACAGTGTGACTCAAGTCAAGCAATGAAAACCTGTGATTCTGAATTAATCAGGATTCTTCTATCAATCTGGACAGTCGAAACTAGGCACAACGTATTTGCAAAACTTAGATGCCTTAAAGTTCCATTTTAATGAAAATAAATATATTTCCTGAGGGATACAAGAACACTTCAGGGTCTAAAATGCTCATTTCCATGTAAAACAAGCACCATTATTATTAAGAAAGGATCCTAAGAGACTCTTCTGTTGGCAATATTCACTACACAGACAGTCGCTTTCACTTGGAAACGGGGGTTCGGCTGCATCGTGTACAGCTCAGCTCTCAAAGGTGGCCTGTGACACAGGAATATGTTTCACACAGATCAATGAAAAGCTCTAGAATTCTTAGTGTTTGGTAAACACCATCCTTGTGAACGATTTCTACTACAGATCCTACTCTTGAACTATTCTGTGGTCAAAATAGAAAACATAGCTTGTGTTTACCACCTAATGTGCTCGCTCTCACACAAACTGGATTTTAAAGCAATCGCCACATTTAAAAGTCAGCTATCATCGTAATTCTTGACCATGCTTTCTCCACATCGTTATTATTAAAAAGTAAAATGTAGTCTGCTCTTATTTGATTTTATATTAGAAACTACCTCTATAACATCTAGGTAAAATGATAAATTACATATTAACAAAAATAAAACCATTCATTAAAAAACAAAAAACAAACAAAAAAAAACACTACTGAGAACGTCACCCAAAGCGCGGCACGTGCGCACCACGCTTCAGCTGCACGCACAAAAGGGAAAGCAAGGCACGGATTAGTGACAAATCAGCGCTACGAGTACGCATGCACCTACGGGCTGCGGCAGCTGAATCACTATGAAAAGTCTACTCTAGTCAGCCGTCATCGCCGCTCAGGTTCTTACCAAACGGAAAAGGTGAGCTGTCAACCTGGAAAGTGCATAAATCAAGACCTACAAGACCCAAACCAGATAAAATGGGTGATTACCACAGGGGCGGAGGCGAGGGGCATGGAAACAAAAGGAAGAGCGACACACAGCGAGACCTGGGGGCGACACTGAACCGGGGCGCCGTCAGAGAGACGACAGGAATTAACTAATGGCTGTCCCCCGCCGGGAGCAGCAACCCGAGGTGGGTCAATTACATGAGGGGTTCTTTGATAGCGACAAAAGAGAAATTTTTTTTCCCCCAGTTTTAGAGAAAAGACTAAAACTTGTTCCACACACACATACACCCTAAGAGAGACACGGGGCAAAGAGCATTCAATATACCTGAATGATCAACTGATTTTGCAAGGTCATCTGAAATTATTCCAAGAATGTCATCCTCTGTGTTTAAGACTTCAGATATGTCAGCTAAGGGGTCGTCAGCAGTACCTAAATATAGTAAGTATATTTTTAATCTCTTGATATTTTCCCAGACATTAAATTCTAAAACACCCTTATTCATCGACCACTTAGCACGTATCTCAAGGGCAGCAGACACTGAGGTACGTGCAAGGATCACAAACATTAAGATTGTTACTACTGGAGAAAAGGATTTCTTCATAGAAAAGGTACTCTGATGTTTTGAATAAAAAAACATTAAAGATTAAGACCATTTGGGGTTGGTGGCTAATTTATATTAACAATGAAATAAAGACCTATAGGCAATAAAAGTGAAATAGAATACTATAAGAAACAAAGCAAAAAAAAAAAAAAAAAATTCATTAACCAAGTGACATCTCTAAAAACGACATCTGGAAAATAAACACAGAAGATAAATAAAATATGAAAGACACACCCACTATTTAGAAATCCATTGTAAATTGTAAACCAGGCACCGTCTGGTGGCAGCCCACACCCCCCTCACCTAACACCGATGACCCCCCCACTTCCTGCTTCCCGGAGCACCCACAGAACCACGGCTGTGGACGGGGCCACCCGGCAGGGCTGCAGTCTCTGGGATACCGAAGTGACGAAAACCCAGGACGTGCCCTCACAGAGCTCCCTTTCTCGGAGGGGGTGAGACAGGCAATGACATCAGCAGAAGTGCCATGAAGACGTGTACAATAAAGAGACAGGACTAAGACTCAGATGTGGGGTGCAGTATTAGATTCAGGGGTCAGGGAAGGCCTTGGAAGGACACGGCCACACCCGAGTGTAAATGAGATCAGGGAGCTGTGGAGACTGCAGCAGGTAGGGTTTGCCCACAGGGAGCCAGCGTGCTCGTTGGAAGAGAGAGGGCTGAGCGAGGGTGCGTGTGGTCTTACAGGTCGTGGTGACGACCGCGCTCTCCTCTCAAGCACAGTGTATAACGGGAAACTGCTGGCAGGGTGAGGGCCAGGAAATGGCACAGGAGCAGACTGGGCTGCAGGCGGGGGTAGGCGAGAGCGGGCAGGAGAGCCGAGGTAAGAAGTGGTGCCCTGGGACACACTCTGGAGGCAGAGACAGGTGTGTGGGTGCATGAGACGGGGAATGTGAGCTGATAAAGTCAAGGGGGATTCCACAGGCTTCTGTCCTGACACGAAGGAACATATTTAGGCTCGCTTTAGTAATTATCTTAGTCATTTAAATTAGGGAATATGATTTTTTAATCCAAAAGGGACGAACAGTCTGGTCCCATTAAATGCATACTTTCCAAGTAGAATTCATTCATATACAAGAATATAATTTTTCAAATTAAAAGGAAATATAAATTTTATATGCCCAAATAGTCATCAAGTTTTAAGAGAAATAAAATTATTCCAATAATGTATTCTCTAGACAAAGTACACTTGAAAGAATAAAGATTCTGGGTAATTCCTTCAGGGGCCATCTAATGTGAGTGCGGCCGTTTCAAACCGATGGAGTTCTACACACAGATGACAACAAACGTTACTTGAAAGGCATGTTTGAAAAGTCTGCCCCTCCCTGAACAGACTTTATGTCTTCTAACAAATGATTAAAACTGATGTCATGGACTATGTTAAATGAAATGTAAAGGAAAGAAAGGAAGGGAGGGAGGGAGGGAGGGAGGGGAAAAGAAAAGAAAGCCATTACTTGTCAATGTCCCCTTTATTAAGGCAAGGGGTGACTGAACCGCAAAGAACATTACATTTAATCTAAGTTTTGAAATGTTTATCTTATTCTAGTCCTCCTGTTTGGCGTTATCGTCAAACCATTTCTCTTCAGCAATTCTGTGGGGGAGAACAACATCGAATAAAGGAAAAAGGAAAAACTATCTATGGTGATGTCTTTCCCGTCCCAACACGGCCTCTGTTCAACTTCAGTTCTGTTCCTCATAAACACTCCAGTGCAAGTGACTTCTGTTTATGTCTTTAAAGTGCTAGACTTTTGTTGCTGTAGATGTTTGTTGTTGTTAATCCTCACCCTAGGATATTTTTTCCATTGATTTTTAGAGAGAGTGAAAGGGACAGAGGGAAGGGGGGAAAGAGAGACACATCGATTGGTTGCCTCCCACATGCACCCCAACTGGGGCTGGGGATCGAACCTGCAACCCAGGTATGTGCCCCTGACAAGGAATCGAACCCGAGACCCTTCGGTGCGAGGGCTGATGCTCTGAGCACTGAGCCACATGGGCCAGGACACGTCATAATTTTACAGTAAGCTTTATCTTCCATAGTTAGGGTGTCCTCTGAAGGACCACAGGTCTTTCACTACACGTCACTTTGACCACAGTTCCACAGGGACAAGAGCAGGGAAGTCCTTAAAACAACAGGACGAACGGGAAACTGACTGGCAATGTGCTAAAAGGGACGAGCAGAGACGGCCGGACGCAAGCAGAGGGCCTGAGGCGGCGTTCCCTTGGCCAAGAAGGTAAAGCCAAAAGTAAAAGCCTGCATTTGGATCCAGGAGAATGCCAGTTTAATGCCGCTGTCACGACGTACTGTCCAGGCGCCTTCCGGTGGAAGACTGCCCGGAGAGTATTTCCAAAGAGAGCTCATTGAATTAACGGAGCAACCAAGGTTATCAGTGGCAAAAAGGAAGCTTGTCAGGAGAACATTAATTTATAATTGTTAGTTAAGACAAAAACCTAGAAGAGGTGGGGACTCTGACCACAACTCTCATACACTCAACTAGCTCGACCCCCAGAGCCCGGCTGGTGCCAACGCACGGTCGTGCGGATAAACAGACCTTCCTCCAGGCTAAACTGTCCCCATAGTCACTACACCCAGGACAGCAGTTCTCACCGGGGGAAACTGTGCAGGGGTCACTTGGCAATATTTGGAGACTCTTCTGAGCACCATGACATCATAGGGACAGAGATGTTGGCAGAGAATCCACACGGCACGGTCTGCCTCCCTCCTCCAACAGACTTATCCAGCCCACACTGTCAGCAGTGAGAAACGGACCCAAGGCGATGGCTCTCACTTACTAACACAGCCTGTCAGCCAGGTCCCTAGCAACATCCGTGTCCTCCTCTCAATTTCTTCGGGCTGTGTAATTAACAAAACTCTACCTTAAAGATGACTATATTCATAAATTACGCCCCCTTACCTTAACCTAGTGTAAACCTAACATTTTCCTTTGCAACTGTTGCTTTTGGTGGTAGTACCACAGATACATTTATTTCCAAGATACTGTAGACCTGCCCCCTTGAAACAGTTACATTCACTGAACACAAGTCATACCCAATTAAAGCCAATTTTAAAACCACCTGTGAGGCCAAAGGAAAGCATTTCAGAGGTTTTCTTAAGAGGGAGAGAACGTCACAGGATAAAACGCCACATACCGTGAGCTGCGGGCTTCGCTGGAGTTGAGGACGAACTGAGGAGTGGGTCCAAGGAGGGGTCCAAGAAATGCGTGTTCATGTGCGTTTTACACGCGAGCTGGGCGGGGTCTTCCGACAGGTTATCTAAATTTAGCTTGTTTTGTCTACTCGTATCTAGAAGATCTTTTCCAAAGAAAGCTTCCTAGATAAAAATAAGCACACGTGAAAATGACTGACTTAGTTATAAAGTTCTAAAACGACAACAGTTCTGGCACCATTTTTGAGGAGAAGGCGGACATAACAGACAAGCTTGGTACTTAACAACATAGACAATGAATCTAGAAATATATAAACGACACAGAAATATCCTGTCAGTTCTGTTATATAGATGTCCCTTAGCTTAACCGTACAATTTTTTGTTGTTTTACTAGAGAAAAATAAAATTATGCGAACGACAGCACACAGTTCTGTGAAATTGTTTCTAGCGACTGCAGTATAACTCAATAATTCCAGATTAGGCTACAATTAAATTTAAGATTGATAAATTTATAACACTATTGGCACCTAGTTCGTGTTCTAAGAGAAACTCAAGCACGAATGCCGTTGTTATTTATAGATTACTTGCGGGGGAGAGCACAGGGCCTGATCTACAGCTTTAATACGTACAAGCCTCAGATAGATTAGTAATCTCATGGTGGTTCCTGATCACATTAAAGACTGAACACATCATCAATCTGAAGGGGTTTGTACAGCCGTTTTAATCTTACTATGTGCACAAAATTTACTTCTCTTACAGGTGTTTGGCTTTTTATTCACTTACTCCTATGAGTATTTCTCCATTTCAATATGCGTTCTCTACCCTAGAGACCAGTGTTTCATGCTGGGCTCCTTACAACTCGAGCATCGCTCTGAAACGTCTCAAGGCCCAATAAAAAGGACAAAGGGAAACACTTGGGATCATCCCCTTACTTCAACCCAGCAACTCTATTTTCTATAATGTGGTCTATCTGGAAAAGGGGTCCGTTGCAGAGGACAACTGTGTAGTATTTGTCAACACTGAACACATCCTTGACAAAGAGACACACACAGAAAAGGTTCACTGCAGCATTCTTAATGCCAAAAAGTAAAAAGTGCCTTGATGTCTGTCAAAAGGGATAGAACTAAATAAACTGTAGACACCCACACAACACAGCCATTTTTACAAAGGATGCAGAGCTATGCTGACAAAGAAAACCTCTCGAATACGGTATGAAAAGAAAGCAAGTTGAATGATGTGGCCAGCTACACATGAAATACACACCAAGACTAGCAGGACTGTGCCCAAATTATTTAAGAAGTTATGAACGGATCAGCACCAGACGTTAAGGATGCTAAGTGCGGAAGGAAAGAACGGCATAACCTGACTTTCATTGTTCACATAGTTTAAATGAACGATTTGATAACATTCTTATTAAAAATTCGGTGGCTGTTCACTTCCTGGCCCCCATGGGTTCTAACTTGATCACGTGGCCAGTGACTCCCAGAACCACCCGGACACGCAGGATCTTCTCCAGGTCACAGGGCGCCCCGGGCTCCTCAGTGGACTGCAGAAATAGTTCTATTGCATAGATCATACAATTACGTATATTTTACCTTGACACTGTTGTAAATAATAAAGAAAAACTGGAAAGAAATTGTTACTGAATTCCAGTGGGTTTTGGTCACTGTGTATTCTGCCCCCACCCCCATCGATGGGGAAGAAAGTGTAACCGCTATCACAGGATGTCCCAGAGACAGGACCATTACAAAGGCTTTCTTCACTTAAAAAAACAAAGAAACAACAACAAAACAATTAGTATTACTATGTACGTGGGAGTAACCAGCTGTACACCAGAGGAACCACCCAGCTCAGTCCCTGGAGATCACAGCACGAAGCAAGAATCAGGTCCTTTTGCTCATGTATGAACTAGTCAGTTCCCACACTTTCCACAAACAGCTTAAGAAAGCTTCCTAAATATAGATTACACTTCACAGAAGGACCAGGACCAGGAGGAGAGGAGGGGCAGGAGGGGCGGGTCATCTGCTCAGGACTCCCAGGAAGGGCTGCTCCCAGGGAGGTGAAGGGGCAGTAGACAGGACAAAAAGGGTGCAATTAGAGATGATCCAAACAACAAACAGGCCTATCCCCTGACCAGGAGGGTTCCTGCTACACATTTTTAAAATACACAAAGCTAGGATGAATGGGTAGCTGATGGGAACAGGGGAAAATAAAACATGTATTAAAGATAGACAGTATGTAAGGCACAGGGTTAAGCACTTTATATACTTAATTCTTACTTAATCTCTCAAGATTTCTGTGCAGTGGGTATGACCCCAGTTTCACAGATGAGAGGCCTGGGGCACACAGAGGCTGAACAGAACCAGACCACACGGCGACCGGGCAGCAGACGGTCCTCACACCCGGACTCCTAAAGGCTCAGCCCTTTCAAACGGACACAGCCCTGAAGGTGTTGGTCGTTTAACAGAAACTGACCCTTGTAAATATTACTCAATACTTAAGTGACTATGCTTAAAAGTCCTACTTATTAAATACAGACGACTTTTCACTTAAATGAGTGTTTTACTTTTATGCTTCTCATACACGAGGAAGAATGAACAGGGTCGGAATGGGAATCGGCTCAAGGCCGAGACAGACGGTCTGTCTACTTCTCATCCGGGGCTCTTTCCAACACAGCCCGTGGCCCTGGACTCCCCCGTGACCTCAGGTTTACAAGGTGATCTAGAAAGAGGTCTATTTTCACCTAGTCTACATCTAGCGAGCATAATTTCTTTATACTGAGGGGTATTTCTCTGATGTATGTTTTAAAACGCAAAAGCACTTCTGCTTAAATCTTAGGTTCACCGAGCCTCTAAAAGTGGTCAGTGGTTATTGCAGCTACACCTCTGGCCGCTGAGTGCCCATCTCCCCTCAGTGAACATCATCGCTAGAACCCCGTGACGTTCCCGTGTGCCCGAGAATCTACAACACGCAACGCTTGACTCTTCAGGCAGGGGCACTGACCTCTTCTCCCTTAGACGGTCAAGTAATAAATGACAACGGCCAACACAACACTAGCTATCTGGTGTGAATGAATCAAAACTATACCTGCTGGGTTTTTTTATTTTGTCAGCTCGGCAAAAAATATACCTTGCTTGGTGTGCCACAGAATATCAGTAATTAGCGTGTGTGTGCTGTGGGCTGAGAGAGGTTGAAAACTCTGCTGGGACATGCGCTGGCAAAGGGAGGTGGCCCCAGGACCTGGGCAGCACGCAGGTGTAACTGCTTTGCGAGAAGTTTCTCTTGGCCCAGTATGTCTGTGTGGACCTTACAAAATAGTCAGAAGTGGAAAACTAGGATAAAAAAGAACTTTGCGTCCAGCCAGTGTGGCTCAGTGGTTGAACGTCAACCCATGCACCAAGAGGTCGCGGGTTCGATCCCAGTCAGGGCACTTGCCCAGGTTGTGGGCCCGATTCCCAGTGGGGGGTGTGCAGGAGGCAGCCCATCGATGTTCTCTCTCATCGATGTTTCTCTCTCTCTCCCCATCTCCCTTCCTCTCTCTCTAAAATCAATAAAGGAAAAAAATATATTTTTTTAAAGAACGTTTCGAAATGTATCAAAACAGAAAAGTAAGCATTCATTTTTATGAGCCCCTGGGAGGTAAAAACGGCACTTGTGATAACTAATTAAAAACAAGTAGAAAATGAACACAAGCAAACAACCCATTTTCCAAAACTCAATACATTCCATTGCTTTCACCAACAAACTCCATAACGTGACGGAAAACAAAACATTACTTGTAAATAGGCAGGGAAAGTTTCCTCGAGCTTGTTTTTCCTTTTCCGGTATCTCTTCTTTATTTTTTCAGTGTTTTCAGTAACAGAAACAGATTCATCGACCAGAGTATCTGGTAGCTGCTCGTTCCAGCCTGAAACGGTAGTCACGTTTATGAACGCGTGGATTTAAACTTTTCAGACACACCCACCTGAAGTAACTGTATAGCTTACCGTCATCTCTGCTAGGTAACTGCTCAGAAATAGAGCCCGAGGAATCTTTCCTGATCACAGATCTTTTGGCTTTTCCTTGCCCGGTCCGACTTCTTTGCCGTACCATAAATCCACCAATACCTATTCAAAAAAAAAAATTGCGGAACCTCATAAATATCTAATTTACCCCTCTATGCCCACAGTGCATAGAATGAAAGTGCTTAGTGTTCAATAGTGAAGCATTTGACATAGTCAATAGCTTAAATGGTTCATCTCATTTTCATGCAAAACCACAAGAGTTTGGAAATCAGCAAGTCAGAGAGATTAATGCTACTGTTGCCTTATCGCTAACTAACCAAAATGGGAATGAAAATTCACTGGAGGACAGGACTGCACACGCCCTTCCTCTTCCACAGGAGGTCAGGGTAAATGGTTTTTACTTAACAGACACCAGTAACTCGCACATCATCCCTTGACTACGTCTATTCGCTGGGGGAGAAGAGACAAGATACAGACTGCACTAGATGCCGCAAACCAAACGCAGACGATCCCGGGGGCACTGAGTCCAGTCCCTCCTCGGTGAGGCCCTCAGACCCGAGAGAGGCACAGCTCTGTCTGTCGTTAAGGCCACAGAATCGGGAGCTAGACCCTGGAATCCTGGTCACGACTTGCCTTTGGCGATGTATTTAACTTTTCAGGGCTCCAGACCCCTCACTGGTAAAACAGCGACAGAGGAACGCACCTCGCGTACAGGCAAGGATGCACTAGATTCACAGGTGCAAGGTGCTAGGAATAGCTCCTCCCACTCAGTCAACACTATGGGCCTTTGTCAGGGGACCCAACAGCCCAACAATGTACTCTGTGACCTAACGGCCCACTCAGATGGACGAATTCCCCGTGAAGCAGAGAGAGAGAGAGAGAGAGAGAGAGACAGAAATCAAATGTGAGTTCCTGGAAGGAATTAGCAGTGTCTAGAAAAAGCAAGTGTACTTATAAGCCTCATCATTAGGAATGAAAGAACTCCTTTTCTCCAGTGATTCGGGTGATGCTGATCTCGGCCCCCCCAGAGGCGGCCTATCTGGAAGGAAGTTAGCCCCCAGCCTGCAGGGTCCCGTGAGCCAGGCCCTCCTCACGCACAAGGAGTTCAGCTCACTCCTTTCGACGTGAGCGATGAGAACAACAGAGATGAAACAGTTCCACTTAATACTCACTGACTGGTAAATACACATAACGAACTGCCTAAGGGAAGCCTGTTAGTTCTGTATTGTGACCATTTCAATAATTTTCTCCAAGGCGGCAAATAAAATTTGACAGGCAAGACTGCTTTTCTCTCTACCCGAGGCAGAGGGGAATGAGTGTCTCATCCGCACAGCACTGACAGGGCCAGGGGCCCCGAGGAACCCCAAGTCCCCTCCCTAGTGTACACTGACGGGCTCTCCTGCGTAACGCTCAAGTAAGTCTAAAAAACAGGAAAGTATCAGAAAGGTATGAATAAAAGCCACCGAGCAAGGCATGTACCACAATGGGGGACGTTTGGGATCAAGGCATTACATAAGGACGTGTGGTGAGGTTTGGAATCCAACGAAAGCGACCCGTCACCTGAGAGCGCATCCACAGTTTGGTTCTTTAATCTACACACACGCGCTTCAGTCTGGAGAGCTGCTGAGCAGCTATTTCACCCCGATTGTACTGGTAAGTGGAGCCCTCGCCGCTCCTTTTTTCTTAAACAAACTACGCACAGCTGGGCGGGCGGCGGGCTCGGGGGGGCCACAGGCTTGGGGGGGGGGCAGGGCTCAGGGGCCCGGGACTCGGGGGCCGCACCTGGTCGGTAGGGTTTCCGCTTCCTCTTCTTCACGCCCTCCGCTCCTTCCGCGCCCTTGGCTTCGTCATCCGCGGCTTCCCGCTCGGGACTAGATTCGGACTTTCCATCACAGTCCATGAGTTCTCCTTCTGGAAAAAAGTAAATACACGAAGGAAATTGGACAAACCTGCGGAAGACATCACTCCTGTGGAAGGACACACACAGCGAAGCGGCTGCCGAGCCTGCTCCCCGGTGTCCCAGGGTGGGGAGACGACAGGTCCCCGGGCCAGAGAGCTCACGCTCGGTCACGCAGTATCTCGGGAAAGGCAACGGAGTTATGAGGGACAGAGAACACTACGAATCAATTTGCTCTTGACTCGTTCCCTTGCTGTTCAAGACGGCTTCGGGCCCAGGGCGCAGGGCTCGCTCCCCAGGCCGGACCGCCGCCGAGTTCCAACCACAGCTGTAACTGATTTCACCCAGTGACCGAAACTCTGCACCCAAAATCGAGCCACTAACTTAAGACAAACCTTCTCCCTTTCCAGGGTTACCTAGCATCATTCAAAGGCACGGAGATGCACCCTGGAAGAACCAGAATCCTGGGGGGAGGCCCTGACAGTTCCTAGCCTCGTCGGCAATCAAGACACCTCAATCGTTCGCAAAAACATTTCATTTCTCTACCGTCTTAGTCCAACCTTCACTTGCCGCTACCTCGCTTCCCTGCCCCCGAGCTTACCCACCTCTCACATCAGTTCTTTAAACCGCAGCCTAGATAATCTTTCCATACATGTGTCCCAGCGTTCTGCTTACAATCCTTCAACGTCTTCCCACCAGCCTCAAAGTGAAGGTCAAACTGGAGGGCCCACCATACACACGAGTCTCCGTGGACTCACCAGTTCACCACAGGGAGCTAGCTTCAGCTCCCCTGCTCGCCCACCCTCCCTCACCCTCCACCTCCCTCTGCTCCTCTCTCAAGATCTTTCTATCACCTCTTACAGAATTCCTGATGCTTAACAAGGCTACACTCCAGTTATATGTTCCTGCGTGTCAACACGATGCTTCATTTTGTTTTATTTTAATTTTTTTTTCTTTATTGATTTCAGAGAGAGAGGAAGTGAGAGGGAGAAAGATATAGAAACATGGATGAGAGAGAACATTGATTGGCTGCCTCCTGCATGCCCCCCACTGGGGATCAGGCCCACAACCTGGGCATGTGCCCTGACCGGGAATCGAACCCGCGACCCCTTGGTGCATGGGTCGATGCTCAGCCGCCGAGCCACACTGGCCGGGCATGACACTTCATTTTAATTGGTTCTTTTTTGTCATTATGAACCCTCACCAAGGATATTTCTCCAATGATTTTCAGATAGAATGGGAGAGGGGGAGAGAGAGGAAGAGAGTGAGGAGGAAGAGAGTGAGGAGGGAGAGAGAGAGAGAAAGATTGGTTGCCTCCCGCAGGACCCCGAGGCCAGGGATCAAACCTGCAACCCAGGCATGAGCCCTTGATCTGAAATGGAACCCGAGACCTTTTGGTCCGCTGGCCAAAGCTCTAACCTCTGAGCCAAACCGGCTAGGGCCAACTGGTTCTTCTAATGTCTGTCTCCTTGAAAACAAGTATTATGAATCTTTTTAACAGCTGCATCCTTAGCGTGGTACCTAATAAGTATTCAATAATTATTTCACTGAATGAAGTGAATGATGAAATTAAGTAATATATACAAAAGTGCAGTTCTTAGAGAAAAAGACGATTTTAACACTATGGCAATCAAACCTTTGCAAGTTTTATATGATTTACACTTCTATAGGAAAAAGATGAAGTTATCAAATACATGTAAGGTTAAATATAAACTCTCTTCTTCACAATTCTAAGCATTATATACAACATTTTCTGTAATACCATTCCCTGAATTTGTGATTTTGTTTCTGATAGTATTTGGTTGATGTTTGAGGCCAATTCCGTAACAATCTGATAACTGCTCTATACAGCTAAGACTAAGTGTTAAAAGAACTGTTTCCTTACTGAAACTTAGCAGGCACCAAGGAAATTTAAAAATATCCACTGCTCACCATAAAATAAACCAACCTAAAAACTTGTGGGGGGAATTTGAGTTGAGATGGTAGACTAAATTCATGGATCCAATTTCACTGTCTCCAAACCCTACTAGGGCTGGTTGCTAGGGTGATGGTTTATGACTTATTTTCCTAAAGACACATGTATCAGAAGGGTTGAAATTCAACAACAATGGGTAATGTTGCAATGTAACAAATTTAACAGGAGCACAAGTTCCCCTGGACTGCGGAGACTCCTGTGGAGTCTGCTACTATGACTGAGATGTAGGTAATATAATGGGGAACATTACTTCTATGGGGATGTAGCTTCTGACAGCTACAATCTGGAAACTGCACGGCTGGAGAACAGCCACCATTTCTCAGTGTTGGTCTACAGAACATCAGTCAGGGGGAGAACCCTCTCAGGTCTTTTCGTTAATGTCCTGTTCTGTTTTGAAAAGGTTCTACCATCTCATAGCTTGAAAATTAATGTGTACTATGAAAAAACCTTCCAGATTTCATGAAACGCAGCATTCCCTAAATTTAACTAACTATGAAACCATTTCGTAGACATCACCTCATAGCCTCAGACACCAGGATTCTTCCCTGTACTGGGCTGATGGTCATCTGATCCGTTCCTTCCAGATACACAGACTATTTCTTCACAAGCACCAAATTTCTTGAAACTCCAAAATCAGATTTTCTGTTCAACAGTACCTGAGCACTGGTGATACGTCAGCATGAGGAAGCTTTCCTCCCAACCACAGACCCTGAAACACGGTACTGCCGACGCACTGAGAGAGTCAGCTGACCATCAGAAGATACAAAAGACAGCTGCATCCAGAGCCAGGGTTCTCGGACTGCAACAGCCTCCGAGCCCACCCCCTGGCCGCAGCGGGGGCCTCAGAGACTGCGTGCATCCCGGCAGAGTCTCCTTGACACAGACCGGCTCGGGCCTCTCTCCTCGTCGGAAACCTCCCCGTCACAGTGAATGCCAGCGCCCTGAGCAGGGCCCGGCCTGAGAAGTCACCTCCTCCCCTTCCCTCTCCGATCTCAGCACCTCTCACCCCCTAGCTCCCTCTGCGGGATGCGCTGGTCTCCACCGGGCTCCTGGCACACGCGGGCGCTCCCGCACTGGGCCCCTGCACGGCTTTCTCCCCGCTCTACTCTCACGCACCCACCCCCGCGAAGTCTGTGTTCAAACACGCTCTCGGGCCCTGGCCGGTTTGGCTCAGTGGTTAGAGCGTTGGCCTGCGGTCCAGAGAGACCCGGGTTCGGTTCCCGCTAGGGGCATGTACCTCGGTTGCAGTTTGTCCCCGGCCCTGGTTGGTCGTGCGGGTGGCAGCCACTCGATGTGTCCCTTTCACGTCGATGTTTCTCTCTCTCTCTCTCTTCCTCTCTCTCCCTCCCACTCTATCTGAACAAAAAATGAAAAAATGTCCTCAGGTGAGGATAAAAAAACAAAACAAACACGCTCTCGGTTCGTCTGACCCCTCACCCCACCCCATGCACCCCAATCCCCCTTACTCTCGCTCTGTTTTCCCCCACAGCACCTGCCGAACACATTATCGTTAAGGCAGTTACTGTCATAGAGTTCAATAGCCTTTTCCCTAACATCAAAATGTAAGTTCCAGGAGAGGATGATTTTATCTGTTTTGTTCGCTGATGAGGCTTCCAACACGGGGCACACAGGAGGCATTCAATAAACACTGTTCAGTGACAAGATGTGATAGAGCAAAAGCAATCATTGCTTCATTTCTCAATCAGCGGAAAAGACATCACCACCCTGAAAATAAGCAAGCCTGTGGTCATCCGCTTCACAGATAAGCAAAAACGTAAGTCATACTGAATTTAACACTACTAAAAACAGTTTTGTTATCCCAAGAATTCAGCTAGAAAAATCTCGATACTAGAACAGGAAAACTTTTACAAACAGGTAGTTGATGACGAATCTGTGGCTATAAAGGTCCACAGCAGATCAATGACAGCGTTTCCATTTCCTGCACAGAATGCACGATCAAACTTGGGCTTGAACGCAGCCCCGTGCCCAAGCTCACGGCCTCGGCAGGCTCATGCGGCCATCTAGCAAACCAGAGCCAAGCCCTCGGAACCGTCCCCTGTGACCCTCAAGCACAGGTGCTCGGGGAGGTGCCTGCAGCTCTGTGGCCGAGGGCCCATGAAAAGGGGGGGACCCTGCAAAGGCAGGTCCAACAAGACCACCCACTTAGAAAGGACAGGTGTCACATCGAGGGTTATCTAAGTCAGTGGAATTTACCCTCAGAAAAAAAAAACCATTCGTATTTTTGAAAGCTATTTTACATGCTTTAGTTCTTGCAAACACACTCCACAGAAAGTTAGTTAGTATTACCTCGACTATCATCCATTTCGCCGTCCCGAGAATGCTCTGACTGGACGTCCGGCGGGGTCTGCAGGACAGCCACACTGTTCTGGTTGATGATCTTCAATTTCAACTTTGGTTTTGACCGTTTTCTCCTTGGAGCCGTGGCTATAAGGCTCTGTAGCTGAGTCATCCCTGACTCGGTCAGGCACACGCCATCCTGGGTGTACGTCTTGGGTGGGTCTAAAATTACAGCGTCCAAGGATACAAAGTAAAACTCGCGCTTTAATTCTGAGCGATGAGTCGACTAACGATACAAAATGCCCATGTCAAGAGAATGTTACTTCTGTAAAGCAGTTATCTACCAAATGCCCAAGTGGTTAACTTAAGAGGACTCAATGGAAAGTACAAGTAATTGGCCAAACTCCCTTAAGTTATGGGCAGAAAGGTTCCAAGTTTTTATAAACTGGCCTTCCTGGCATTTCTTTGTTCGTGCGTGGACGGAAGGATTTAGAAAGACAGCAAGAAAGTCAAAAGCGATGCATCAGCCTCCCAACCAGAAGCCTCTCCCCGGGGACTCCTGTCTGAAAGGCGAGGACCCATGTATTTATGAGAAACAGGACACTCCAGAAGCCCATGTGGAAAGCAAAGTATCAATATAATCACTTTCAGGGAGAGGTATAAATAAGGAGAAATCCTCCAATTTTTTAAATCCACAGAATTGCCATTCATGAGAACGACGTCTGAACTCTCCGAGTATTTTTTGTGTCAGGTGATAGCAAACAAAAGTCAACAAGAGAAAGTGAGTTCAATAAATCACATTAATCATCTTTCTAGGCTGATCTAGTATGAAAGAAAATAGCAATGGACGGAGTTATGCTAAAGAAATCTGTTAACTAGGCCTTGTTTTCGGCTTCCCGGTAACTGAGCACAATCCTGTATCGATGAAAACACGGCAAACAGGAGCTGAGCTTTATTCCAAGAGCAGTGATCTCATTGCCCACTGGGTGAGATGCACAGGAACACTGTCCCCCTAACGCTGGACGAGATGAGCATTTACAATCCACTGCGGAAATGAGCACCCATGGGATTCAGGCAGGTCACGCACATGGGGAAAATCAGGGGCATCGACAGTGACACGTTTATATACATGAGTATTTCTGTCAGGAGCAGCCCGACCCAGCACTGCAGACCTTACCTAGCTCCTTCACTTTTGTGACAATCTGTGCTACCAGGGAGGGGTCGCAGCAGTCCGAGGAAGGCGCTGAAATGAGAGGGGGAAAATCCACGCAGTTTTCTTCTAGGAAAAGGTGAAATGTATCTCAAGATTTACGAATGACTAAAATTTCTATTTCTATAACCATTTTACTAAAATAAATGCTTGGAAACGAAACCCGGTGTAAAGGCTGTCTTTAAAACAAGCGGGTGAAGGAAAAACACACACACACACACACACACACACACACACACACGAGGAGGAGAAACGGGTGAGGCTGGAGAGCTGGCTCCTGGATTTCTCCACACTGCTAACCACCACGAGGCAGTTACATTTCAGTTACATTTCCCAGCTAAAGTACAGGCTCATTCTACTCTATGGGAGCAAATGGGTTTACTATGCGAAGCAGGAATAACAAGAGTTAATTTACAACACAAATAACTTGACTTTCATAAAAGACTTGCTCAAACAATAGTTCCGCAAAAAGAAACAAGAAGGAGCCTCACGCCCACTGTGGGTGTGGGCGGCAGGCACAGGGTGTGGGGGCGGGCGGGCGGAGTCACCCTCTCACCATGGGAGGTCGGCATGTAGGGTCTGCACAGGCCGCAGTCGAAGCCCGTGTCGGCCATGTTCTCCACTTCCTCTTCAGTGTTTAAGTTCTGACAAACCGCATGCATCCATCTAAAAAGACCGTATTTGTACATTAAAAATATATACACACACTCACACACACACACACACACCACACCCATACACTGAGATGGTTTTCTTTTAAAATAGGAGTTGAGCCCTGCCTGGCTGGTTTGGCTCAGCGGTTAGTGTCGGCCCAAGGAACAGAGAGTCTTGAGATCGAGCCGATCAAGGACGTGTACCTCAGCTGTGGTCCATCCCCGGCCCTGGCTGGGTCATGTGGAAGGCAATCAGTCGATGTGTGTGTCTCTCTCTCCCTCCCTCCTGCCCTCCCCTCCCATTCTATCTAAAAATCAATGGAAAATATCCTTGGGCGAGGATTAAAAAATAAGTTGATTAATTAATTAAACTAGGAGTTGGCAGTCTCCACACTTCAAGGCCCTTACCCTCAAATGCTCCCGTCTAGACCAAGTTACTACCCTTTTCTCCTAACCTTGCCTGCTGACCCACAGACATTTCCAAAGCTGAGGAGGAGGAAAGAAAAAGGAATGAGACCGAGTACTAGGAAGGAAGCAAAGCACATCTATGAGGAGGAAGGGACAACCAATGAGCGGTCATACACGGAGGGTTTCAGGGGCTCGTGGGGCCAAGTGCATGGGAACTCAGAGGCTGCGCACGGCACGGCGTGTCTGAGTTCCACGTGGGGCCATGTGCATGGAAACTCAGAGGCTGCACACGGCACGGCGTGTCCGAGTCCCACGTGGGGCCACGTGCACGGGAACTCAGAGGCTGCGCACGGCACGGCGTGTCCGAGTCCCACGTGGGCACCTGCCTTGGGGGGATACAGCGCATCAAGTGAGGTTGGAGGTGACGGGGAGACCCAGAGTTGTCTCGCCTCGGAACAGGAAAGGTGGGTGAGCCCTGAGGAAATGCTAGTACCACCACCTGTGCGGAGCCAATTGCTCACGGGCACAGACACCGTGGAACCCGAGGGGCACTCCTGATGGGGAGGCTGCGCACAGACCACGGGGGAGAGGGGAGCTGCCACCTATACCCAGACGCTCAGTGTCTAGGGCTCTGAGACAAGGGCTTAAGGAAAACAATGTGTGAGGTCCTCAGGAAAATCTAAACCATTCAGAAGCCCTCCTGGAGACATGCGTGTGTGTCGGCAATCCCTCGCCTGCATCTCATTTCAAGGGAGTTATAAACCTTCCAAAAGCTCTGTGTTAACAATCTGTAGTCTGGAACAGAGAAGACAGAACTGGAAACGCCTGTGGGTGTCTAGCTGGCTCAACATCGGAAAGCAAAGGCGGTGTTGAACTTTGGGAAGCGGACTCCCGGCCTCCGCGGGCTGGGTCCAGGAGAGCACGCCCGCAGGAGCCGCCCGCGCCTACCTGTCGCACTGCCTGCACTGCAGGATGAGGTCCTCCTCCCGGTAGTTCCGGCAGCAGACGGGGCAGGCGGACAGGCTGGCACACGGGGCGCACTGCGTGTAGTTGTTCTGCCACTCGCACCTCAGACCCGCCGCCGTGGCTCCGCAGTGCCGGCACCACACGCACCTGCAGGCCGACACCCGCCAAGGCCTGTTACCCACTTACTCAGTGACAAGCAAGGAGCTACACACGAACAGAACAGGGGGAGAGTGCTTAACACCCATCTGACAATTCTGATCGGTGAACGCGTATCATACAAGGAAGCAGACCAGGCTACTTTTTAAAAACGGGATAACGTGGGCAAGTGCTGAACCCGAACGAGGAACAAGGTACACGTCAAGCCGAGAATACCATTTGCACTTCCAGCCTCCTTTGGGAACTGTCTGCAAGGGAGGGTCCAGGCAGTAGGTGTGGTAACTGATGTCACAGTCGTCGCACAACAGGAGTCGTCCGGGGTCGGTCGCCTTCCCGCAGGCCTCGCACACGGTGCACTCGAGACACCGCCAGCCTTTGCTGAGAACCACGTTTGTGATCTGGAAGAGAAGCGGCCAGCCTGTGCGGTTCACGCGTGACCCCCACGGTGCGCACGATCAAATACACCCTATGAATGAACATGGTGCTTCTGTACCAGAAGTGAGAAGGAGGCCAACGGCTAACATGGACTGGGCACCCACCGGGGCCCACACGGAGGTGGGCACCTTCACCCGCTTTTAGGAGTCCACCTAGTGGACAGAATAACAGGAAGTGGTACATGCGTATTTTAGTGCCTTTTCCAGTCCATGTAACAATCCTGTGCTGTGGGTTTTATGCCTACTTTACAGATGTGTGGACTGGATTTACGGAAGGAAATCAAGTCAACTGCCCCATTACTGCTAATAAGGGACTTAAAATGTATCCACATAGTGTCCCCTCTATGACACTCATGAATTCATGCTTCTGAAACGTGTGTACTTGCAAAGGCACTTGTATATTAAAATCAACATCAGAAAGAAAAAAGGAGAACGTGAGTTTCTGAGAACACTTTATGATCTCGGAGCATAGGGCTTTTAAAGTTCACATTCGCTCCCCGGTCTCTTCTGCCACAAGCGTCCAAACTCTTTGAGCTTCTCTAGGAAAGTTTGAGAATCCCTACACCTCTGAAAAACTCCTCCAGGCAACCACGACACGTGCTATTAAGAATTTGGAATCGACTTCAAGACCTCAAAAGACCGGAGTCCACAGACAGAAAGGATCACAAAGGGCCCACGTCATAATGAAAGACGTAACGATAAAACTCAGACCACGAGGAGCAAGAGGGTCTGAAGGGGACCTACGAGGGAAGTCAGAGTTCGATAAAGGAACAGCTATCAAACTGGCATCAAACTTTACTTCAGCAGCCGGACTTGGAAAGTTTCATTTCACGGAGAAAACACTTTTCAAGGTACAATTCTTAACCAAGTAAACCAGTGATCCCTTGTGAAAGCAGAATCCCTTTCAGACATCCAAGGACTCAAAACCCAGCTCCCGAAGAACCCGTCTCATGAAGTCACTTGAAGCTATGGGGAACAAAAGGAGCGCGTGTCCCAAGCAAAGGGAAGGCGGGGGCTCCGGGAAGCAGCGGCCCCAACGAAGGACGGGGAAGGATGACAGCGAGCAAGACCCAGGTCGGGACAGGGGAATGCAGCCCTCTTCCCGGGAAAACAGGAGCAACCGGAACCGCTGTGGTCGAGCTTCTCTGGTGGATAAAAACAAGCAACAGAAGCCGATGGGGAATCAGGAATCACTTCCTTCCCGCTAGTAAAAACTCCGTGGAAAGCAGAAGAAAGTCCCAGGCCACCGTGTGGATGTGCAGTGAATACTGACGGAGTCACAGCCAAGGCTGCTCACCGACAAAATGCAGCTCACGGGCTACGCCGGGAGGGTCCTGGAGGAGGTAGGGCTGGGTTCTGAGAGGTAAATGAGCACTTGTTCACGCCCAGCAGGAAGTCGGAGCCGCGGCCAGGTGACGTGGCGACAGCAGCCTTCGAGTCGGAGCTACCGTGGTCGCTCCAAGGACCCGAGAGGACTGGAAGTGGCCGCCGAGGGGACCCGGGGTCCAGGAGTGGAGGTGGAAGCAAGACGAGGAGTGGGTCGGTCACTGTGACGCTTCTAAGCCATCTGACACCTCCAAGCACATGTACCCATTACTCTGATTCGCCGATTAAGTCTTTTATTTAGCCTTCCGTTACCAAGTTATCTTATTGCCCAATGGAGGAAGGAGCCCAGGGCGGGAGAGCAGTGTGGCGTGGAGCAGTGGCCCAAACTCCTGTAAAGGGCCAGACGGTGGGTGCCTGGACGTCGTGGGGCGTGTGGTCTGCTGAACGCCACACCCATGTTGTTGGCGTGTGCCAACCACGGACAGGTGTGAACAGGGCAGCGTGTGTGCCCTGGCGCACTGTAACTCACAGAAGCCGCTGGCGGGCCGGATGTGGCCGGGGTGCCCGAGCTTAGCAGTCCCTGGTCAGAAGGAAGACGAGGTGGGAGACAGACCCACGGTACTCGGGGGTAGCAATCTGCTCTGTGCTACATTGTCTCGTCTAGTACGTTCTCCTCTTTCACAGACACCTCCGCGGGGGTCCTTACAGCCAAACTGTCACGTTCTCGGGCTACACTCGCTCTCCCACACACGGAAGCTGGCGCCGCGCCCATCACCACTGAACGTGCTCACGTCGGCGAGTACCCTCCGGACTCCCAAACGCACTCGACGTGTCTGTATCTGACCTCTCTGCAGTATTCCGACGTCTGAACACCCCACAACACACACCCTGGGGCTCCCTCTCAGGGCAGGTTCCAGGGCTCTGCTAGCTACTCTCTTCCTCCCACTGACTGGTTCAATCCTCATTTTTGAGGACTCTTTCAGGGACGGCGTCGTCCAGGGCTCCCCCCAGGGCACCATGCCTAACGGCGTGATGCGTGCGTTTCATTGTCTACAATTCGCATCTGCTTCGACCACCGTGCAGTCACTGGGACGAGACCTTTCTCCCATCATGAAACACTAGAAAACTGGACAGAATGTCATGAAGCGAGGTTCCAGGTACGGGACGAAAGGCGGCCCGGGACTGCGGGGCGAGGCTACCGTGTCCACCTGCAGACATTTCCGGGTGCTGCCAGGGAGGGAGAAGCCGGCAGGGCACGAGGGTCTCCCTGAGCTCCGTCGCCGTGACAGTTCAGGGAGGCGGAGGCAGCCGCAGTCCGCCGGACAGAGAGCCGGACAGGAAGGAGCCATCTACACAGGCTCGCCCTGCAGCCCTCGGCTGAACCCCAAGCTGCACATCTAGAAAGCCGAGCCCCGCGACCAGGGCAACAGCTACTGGGCATGCGTAAGTGACCGCTATCAGAGCCCACACATGCTGGACCACATCCGGGCCTCAGCCAGTCGGAGTGAGAAGAGCGGGTGACTGGGGGAAGGGAGGGGGTGGCCAAGTGGCAAGAAGAGTTCAGCTAGTGCAGCGGCCGTCGTGAGGTGTAACCTGGGGAACCCCAGTGGTCTGGGAGGTCAGAAGTGTTTTTGTAAAAACACTGAGGCACTGTCCTTTCCACACCGATCCACTCGGCGGTGTGTGGCAGAGGCTACGTCACCCACACGTCGTTACGTCGACACAGAACAAGCTGTGCCTGGACAGTTTTGTTTTAAACATTCCCAGTTAATTTCCAAAATAAAATAGTCAAAATTGATTCTTCTCATAAACAAACGTTCTATGGGATCCTTGATAATTTTTCAGAGTGTGAAGGGTTCTACGACCAAAACGTTGAAGGGCCACCTCACCATGACGGTTCTCTGGGATGACACGGGGAGGTGAGAGCAGCTTCCAGAGGTCTGAATGTACCCAACAAAGCACTGCCCCACAACAAAAACGCAACACGTTTCCAGAACAAAATCCAGACTCCCTACGATGTATTATCACGATGCACAACGTCCACATTCAATCAAAAATTACAAGATGCTAAAAAAAAAAAAAAAGGCAGGAAAACATCTCCTCGTGAGGAGAAAGGTTATTTAATACAATGAGAAACCCCAGGTAAATATATACAAAGATTTGAAGGAAAAAAAAACTTAAGGAAATTAAAAACTACAAGATAATAAATTATAAAATGGAACTGAGATTAAAGAATAGAGCTCTCTGAAAAATCCACTGCATGGGCCTAAAACAGATTACACGCTGCTTAACAACAGTGAGTTTTGGGGAATATAATAGAAACCATACAAACGAAAGCACAGAGAGAAACACTGGAGATAAAATCGACAGTGTCAGTAATCTGGGGAATGTGTTATGCAGCTACACACACACACACCTGAGACTCCAAAGGGTAGGGGGGCAGAAAAAATTCTGAAGAAATATGGCCAAGACGGGCCCAAACTAATTAAAAACATCAAACTACTGACCCAAGAAGCCAACAGAATAGGCTCTGGATATGGCTAAGGGCTGAGAAGAGGGGATGGGGGAAGAGGCCAAGAAAGGCGAATACATTTTTTTACTAAGTACTCTAGACACTTTCAACTTTTATAATTAAACAGAATGCCTTAGAAATAACAGTATGAATTACCTTTTAAATTACATGTATGCATTTTTTATGTTTTTTTTGTGGTTTTTTTATGACAATAGCAGGGTGATTACTACAATGTAAGACAACAGATTTACAGAGTTCATTTCTTCGGGTAAAACTTGAAAGGCAGTGTTGAAAGTATTTAAGTGTTGTCACATACGCACAATTATGCTGATGGTACCTGATTAATGACAAGAACTGGAAGCAGCACACTAACCACATCAAATCAAGTCAAATGTAAATGCATTTCTGTTAAGTCACTTAAACGCAAGCATATTTACCTTAATACTGACACAGTATGGGTGGTAACACTGACCACACTGAGAACAGGCCAGTAATCGTCCCTCTGCTCCTTGGCCAAAACTGCCACAAACTACGCACATATCCTGAAATCAAGAACACGTCAACACGTTTCGCATGGGGCGCTGAGCTGCGCGTGCACCGACTCTGTAACGTTTTAAAGTGCCTCCTCGGTGCGCACAGCGCTAGGGCTGGGTGTGAGGCGGAGCCAGCGCACGTGAGATCAAGCAGAAACGGGCAGGGAGGGTTCAGAAGCGGAAAGCCGTAAACAGCTAAGTTCAAACCTGGTGCAGAGTGAACTTGTCGCTGCTGGAGAACAACACAACCGTGTTGTGCATGGAATTTTCTTCTTCATCCTTGTTCGACGAGATGTCAGCAGCAGACACCTAGAGAAGGCGGAGAGAAAGAGCGAAAGCATCATGACCGAGAAGAGTTACCCCAGGAACGCAAGACAGCTGTGGCACACACGAAGCCAATCGATGTCATTCACCACGTCAGCAAGTAAGCTGAGGAGTATCTGTATAAACCTGGGACAGGCACTGGAAGAATCCAACATCTACTCCCAGTTAAAAAAAAAAATCTCAACAAATCAAGGATAGGAGCTTCCTTAAACGGATTTAGGATGTCTAGTAAGAAAAACAAAACAAAACTAGAAGTAACACCACACGTTATGACATAAGACTAGATGCTAACTCAGTATCGAAAACAAGACTGGGTTACCTGATCTCATCACGTCTACCCAACACTGCATTAAAGGTAATATCAAATGCGATCACATCCATGTTTCTCTCTCTCTCTCCCCCTTCCTCTCCCTCTAAAAAAAAAAACCTTAAAAGAAAGGTCTCCAAATTAAAAAGACGTAACTATTTGTAGACTTGATTGTGTATGTACAAAATCCACTGAATTCTACAAATAAGCAACTGAAGTCATAAGGGCGTTTAACTAAGGCTGGAGGACACAAAATCAATGTGTGAAAATGAATACTGTTTCTAGACACGGGCAACCAACCACCACAGACACGGAGGCAACACTGCCATTTGCAACAGCACAGAAAATATGGAAGACCTAGAAAGGAATCTGAGAAGTGGTGTGAAAAACATGCATGTTGAGAACTAAACAGCGTCACTGGGAGAACTTAAAGACCTAAAGAAATGGAGAGATACACAAAGTCCATGCGTTAAAGGGCTCAATATGGTTCAAATGTCCGTTTCCCCTCAGTGGGTCGATGGTTTGAATGCAAACCCGACCAAGATCCTACCACACTTATTTATGGAAATTGACAGGCTAATTCTAGAATTCATACAGAAACATGAGGGATTTAGAACAGCCAAAACATCTTTGGCAAAGTAGAAAATGAGAACACGAACGGTGTCTGATTTCAAGAGGAGTCACAAACTGGAAGTAATCAAGAGAGCGCAATACTCACCTAAAAATAGGGAAAATCTTCGAGATTCCAAAATTAGAGCCACAAATATACAGATAACTAATTTTCAAGAATGATACAAAGGCAATTCAGAACATGGTACTAGAACAACGGGACAGTCACTGAGCCAGAAAGCAGGCTTTGCTCCGTTCTCACAGAATGCATGGACATTAACTCCCAGGGGATCGCAGACCTAAATGCAAAGCTAGCACCAGCAACTTCTGAAAAAGACACCGAATACGTGTGTAACCCTGGGTTGTAAATATTTCTCAGACACCAACGGCACAATCCACAGAAGAAAATAAATTGGACTTGGCCAAAATGAAAGCATCTAGTCTTCAAAAGACACAGTTAAGAAAAGAAAAAACAAACCAAAAAAAAAGGCAAAATATTTGCAAATCATGTAAATGATAAAGAACTGGCATCCAGAATACATCAAGAAATCTCCACTCAGAAAATTAAAACACTACTCCATTTTTAAAAATGTACTCAAGCCCAGCCAGGGTGGCTCAGTGGGTGAGCGTCGACCCATGCACCAAAAGGTCGCTGGTTTGATTCCCAGTCAGGGCACATGCCCAGGTTGTGGGCCCAATCCCCAGTGGGGGGCATGCAGGAGGCGGCCAGTCGATGTTCTCTCTCATCGATGTTTCTATTTCTCTCTCCCTCTCCCTTCCTCTCTCAAATCAATAAAGGAAAAATTTGTTAAAAAACAAGGACCAGAATCCGTGTTTCCTTACTCCTTCAGGGGTGGAATTACCAATCCACCTGTCTCCTGAGCTCAAAACAACAGTTAGAATGTGAAAAACGGGATTTGGGGGAACAGTGTCTGCAGGAAATACTACTTGTTGAGTCCAGCTTTTCCGACACATTTAAATACAGCCTCCCCACGTACTGACGAGCCAACCGTTGTCAATCTCACGTCGTCAGAGTCACAAAACCCTCCGCATGTCAGAGGCTGCACTGACCTGCAAGAACTCGTTTCTCCTGTGAACCACTTCACAACCCTGGGAGGAGCTACGGACAAAACGTTAACACGCCAACAGAATGTTTTCAAGTAAACGAGAATATACCATGAGGCTTCCCTTTCTTCAGTCATGAAGAAAAGGTGTGACATTTGGATTTGGGGGGAGGGTTGGCACAGAACGAACAGAGTCAAAAAGGGAAGGCAGGAACAGAAAAAAGCGTAAGAAAGTACAAAGCCTGACCAGACGTTTTTGGGGTTTTTTTGTTTTTTTTTTTAAAGCAATTAGAGATACAGTAAAAAACAATGTTAGCCTATTTATGTGACTTGTAGCGCCCAACTTGCTACCCAGGAGATGACCGTCCCCCGTGGACACGGCAAGGGTTACAGAGAACACGGGGGCGGCGAGCCTTACCCCGGGAAGCACAACTGCCCCCATTCCACTTTTCAACTTGGACCTCCCTCTGCCGCCGCGGCCCGACAGTCCTGCGCCTCGGGGTCTCCGCCGTCCTGGAAAGCCCGACCCTCGGCCCTACGACAGACAAGGGAAAGTCAGCATCTGTACAAGCCCCGAAGAATTTAAAAACCCAGATGGGAGGTAAAACATCGTTATTAGATGTCACAACAAACAGTTGCTTCTTTCTTTTATTCTGATCAGAGAAATACTGAGAGACCAGGGTTGTTATGTGCATCTTTTGATGTGTATTGTGCAACTTAAAAAAGATATAAACATAAAATGCCTATAACCTCAGGATGAAACTGGGTGTGCCGCTGTGCGTGCGCTGTGTCCCCGGACCCTGGCCTTGCTCTTCCATGGCCGGCTGCCTGCCGGGCACCTAGAACACCCGCCACCCACCCAAGGAGCTCCAGGAGCGACAGCTGCTCTCAACCCACAGGGAGCAGAAGGAACGACCTGGCTACCTGGTCTCCCAGCACCCACAGTAAGGAAGAGCTAACATGTCTGGAATGCTTACTACGGACTGCTCTAAGCACCTTTCGCTCTCGACAATCTTATAAAGCCAGTTCTGTTTTTTATCCCTTTAAGAGATAAGCGCACTGAGAGATGAGAAGGTAAGTAACTTATCCAAAGGCACAGCCAGGCCACGGTTCTGAGCAGGAAAGCTCATTTTTCCTAGTGCACAGCCGTATTTCTCCTTGCCACGGAAACTGTCCATTGCTCTACTATTCAACAGTTGTCTGTGTGGGCTGAACAGGTGCGCCCCCTTCTCAGGGCAGTGTGTCTGCAGACAGGAGAACTGTCATGAGGGAGAAGGGCTCGCCTTGAATCGTCCACATCAGTGGTTCTCGACCTTCCTCATGCCGCGGCCCTTTAATACAGTTCCTCATGTTGTGGTGACCCCCAACCATAAAATTATCTTCGCTGCTACTTCATAACTGTAATTTTGCTACTGTTATGTCTTAGGTGACCCCTGTGAAAGGGTTGTTCGAGCCCCAAAGGGGTCGTGACCCACAGGCTGAGAACCGCTGGTCTAGATGATAATCCCTTACAATGAAAATAACTGATCTGAATTTTCATCCAACATAAGAAAAAAAAATTCTATGGGAAAACACGTTCAATTCCCCGATAGTTTAACAAGTAAGTACGAGGGTCATGGGCTGTGTTCTTTTTTCCTTGTTTACACTCAGACGTCTTTATTACCACCTCAGAACACCTGACATCTACATCTCCGTCTACATTTAAGATTAAAATACTCAGGAAAATCCTTTGCTAAGTTGTCCCGGGCAAGTTAAATAGTATGTATTACGTTCAACGGATGCCACTAATCGCAGCTTGGAATGCTGAACGCATTCCCTATTCGACAGAACGACTTCTCAGTCGATAATCAATGATTATATTGTGAGCGTAAGACAGATAAGCATGGAGGAAAGGGAAAGGAGAGTCTGTTTCTCCCTTCAGTTCTAATAACTACAGCCGCCTTCCAATGTCCAAACTGCCCTCTCCTCTGGCCGCTGCACCCTAGCTTCCCTGTGCTCCTCTGAGCGGGGGGCAGTGCAGGGCTGCACTGGACCGTTCCTCCTGTTCTCTTGTCGACAGGTATGAAACATTTATTTTTCAAAGTTAAGTCAGTGATCAAATCAAGCCTGTAATGACCTCACAATGTTTCCCCAACATCCACTGACACAGATGAAACTAAGTGAAAATCGGTGGTCTTTGCTTCAAAACGGTCACACAAGTCATCTTTTATGCTCTCCAAACAAATATTTATACTTTCAACACTTGGCATGACGTCAGAATGAGTTGAAATAATAGTTCTTCCGATGCTGATGGGAAATTAGTGGCATCAACAACTCCTTCGAAATCCTTGATTCGTCTCAATTCAACGCCCTTCGATGCAGAATGACATCCAATGTAGGAGACGAGGAAAAACTGTGTTCTCTGGTCAGCAGAATGTTTTTAACTTTTCAGATGATGAACATTTTTTCAAAATAATTTTTTATCCTGCCCTGGCCAGGTAGCGCAGCTCAGGTGGTGAGAGCACCGTCCCAATATGCCAAGGTTGTGGGTTCGATCCCTGGTCAGGCCATTTTAAAATAAAATAAATAAATAATAATAATAATAATTTTTTACTCTTCCCAGTGAATCAGACTGCCCTGGCTGGTTTGGCTCAGCGGTGAGAGGGTCAGCAGCCTGCAGGCCAGAGAGTCCCGGGTTCAGTTCCCGCTAGGGACATGTACCTCGGTTGCAGTTTGTCCCCACCTCGGTTGGGGTCCTGTGGGTGGCAACCACTCGATGTGTCTCTCTCATGTCAATGCTTCTCTCTCTCTTCCTCCCTACTTCTCTCCTGCTCTATCTGAAGATAAATGCAAAAGTGTCCTCGGGTGAGGATTAAAAAAATAATAATAAAATAAAATAACATCATAAAACAAAGTGCATCAGACTACTTAACTTCCTTCAAGGACTAGTGGGGTCACCAAGGACATGGAACAAAGGCCTATGATTTTGAGGTTAACGCAGCCAATGGAATTGGCTGCGATTCTGGTATTTCTCCTCCATTAACCCGTTACTAGCTTAGTGTAGTTTTCCTTTTGTTCTTTTCTAAGCAACAAAATTTCATGAAATCACAAATAAATAACCCAGTCCTTCATTACATCATAGCCCGTGTGACAAGGATTTCCCCACACACTGCGAATACAACAGAAAAGGAAGAAACTGTGGAAAAGGGTATTAACATTTCACACTTAAAAGCAGGCATGTAAAATTGCGATTTAATGTCCTCCGAACTCAGATTTTTAAGTGCTTCTTCACGATGAAAACTTTCAGGTTAACACGTGGCTCTGGAAGCTGAACCAGTTAGAAAAGACAAGGTTCAATTCTTAATTTCTACTCGGAGAACAGAAAGAAATGAGACATGAATGTAAATGCGATTTTATTTACCACTTTGATGCTCCAAATGGCACTGCCGGGAAGCGGCCTGGGTTTAAAAAGTTCCCGACCTTCTGAAATGTCTGGGGACCAGGAAGGTGGGCTCACTGTGTTATGGGTACTCCAAGCCCCCTAGGATATGGCAGGTGAGAAAATAGATGTGTAAAACTCAGCAACATAAAAGGTCAAAGCCAGCAACTAAAGAATTTCAGAACAGCAAAAACAATGCAGACGTGTGGATATTCAGGACAACTTGCTTCGAGTTAGGGAAGATCACTGATCACTTACGGTGGACTTTACACTTAAATGGTCGAAGCGACAATTTACATGGAATACTCTATTCTGGCTGAAACAGTACGATGAATCATTAAAAATTAAGGCTTAGATGACATCAACATTGACTTATGAACTACAATTATAACACCAAATATAACTAAAAGTCAATTAAACTCTAAAATTAACACTGTAAGGAACTATTTGGGGATTACTTTCTTTGAACAACAGTCACTCCGCTGGAAAAGAGAATGGGTGACCTTAAAGGACGTCAGGGAACCTACTGCTATGAACAACCCAACCAGCAGGCCGAAAATGAGCAATCCGTACACACATTCACTTTAAATCGTGTCAAATACCATTAAATCCCGGCATTTAATTACTCTCCCCTCAGCGACCTCAGCTGTGGGTTTCGGCTTTCAGCTGGAGGACTACTCTGCTTTGATCACATCCAAGGGATTAACTTGAAAAGTGAAAAACGTTAGAGCAGTTGTCCTAAATTTTAAAATTAAAGTGCCTCAAGCACCCGATTATTTATGCAAGAAATAGTATCTTATTAGAAGGGTTACAATAACACGGAGACATGTTACTCCCAAATGACCACATTCAGCAATAACCTGAACTAGTCTGACGGAGACGCGCAGCGGCGTGAAGGAAAATGTTTACTCCACAAAAATAACATCTTTAAAGGGAAACAAGGCAAGTGTCAAACAATACAAGAACCTATTTTGAATTAGGTAATTCAACAATGCTTAAACTTAAGAAACACAGTACTTACCAGGTCTCTAGATTATCATCAAGCTAACACGTAGCAGCCTATTAATCACATAAAAATACCTCCGGGAATGTAAATGATTAACCAAAGAGAAGAGCTCGACCGCCCTTTGTGGAGCAGATAGTTAATGGGATAACAGTATTTAAGGAAAAACCGAGACAGACAGACAGACAGACAGACAGACTGGTTGCACGTTTAATCAACCTACCTACCCTCGAGCTCGGCTAATGGCTCTGCTGATTTCACTCCCTCTCCCACTACCACGCCCACTTGCCCGATATCTTTTCTCTATTCTTACTGTACTTGAACCCTCGACATCCCCATGGCTGGGTTCGAGCAGCCCCTGTGCCGGTCCTCTGCCGCCCTGCAGACCTTCCATCTCCACCAGGCAAGTCCCTCCTGCGCCCGCCCTCCAGAGCCCCGCCTTCCCCAGGCCCGAGCGGGCAATCTTCCTCCCTCCGCAGTCTCACCCTGACCCGTCTGGTCTGCGAGGAGGGCTGCCAACACCTCTTGGATCTGCTGTCTCCCAGGCTGTGTTCTGAGAGCACTGAGTTGGTAAGAGTTTCAACTTCCCTCCTAGCGTGTCCACTGTCCTACACAAAACCGCTCAAGTTACCATGTCCAAACTCTTCCCTTGACCAGTCCCACCTCAGAACCTAACCCACCTTTAGACCCGGACTGGGAGTCACGGAACAGACCAGACAGACGGCTGATGGAGAGAGACTGGAGGAAAGGACGAGCAGGGAGGAGTAAGGCGTCTGAGAGGAAGTGACAGAAAGGGGAAGGGACAGGGACGGGGACAGAAGGGAAAGCAAGCCCAGGCATTCACGTCTGAGCCTCTGCTCTGTGGTGCCCTCGCCCCCAAACAGCAGCAACAGGCCTGCCTCCCAGGGTCTGAGGGCTGAAGGACGCCAGGCACGCTGAACATTTAGCACAGGCTTCCAGTGAACACTTGGCGTAGTTAAGGAATTACTACGAACGGCTGAATTCAAAGAGAAGGTGGGTTCAATGATAAAAACTCCACGTCCCCACTGAATCCGTTCTTCTCCCTCCTCTCCCCGCTTCTGCCTCTTCAGTGCCCTCCCCCCCGCCAAGCCTTCAGTCCAAACCACGGGCACATCCGGTTCACCTTACCCCCGTCTCCTCTGACCCTCGGCTTCTCTGTCCGAGCTGCCTGGCCCAGGCCCGCGGCCAGCACCGCCTCAGGCCCAGCCTGCTCCAGCGGCCTGGGCTCTCGGCCTCCTCCTCACCTGCATCTCCGCAAGCCTTCCTCCAGCCAGAAGGACTTCTCAAACATGCAACTCTGATCAAGCGAGCCACTCCTTCAACAACTCCCAGGGCTCCTGAAACCCAGCCTTGCACAGGGCCTCTCCAGCCTGGGCTCAAGGCACCGTCCTGCTGCCGCTCTACACGGCGTTCCCCCGTCCTGCAAACGTGCCCAGCTCTTCACTCGTCAGAGCCCGCCTGGCTCAGAACCACCCAACCCTGATGGCTGCTTCCGCCGATCCCTCCACTCCCCTCAGGTCAGGTCTTAATAGTCACTCATCAGCGACGCCCCTCCTCGGGGCTCTAGTGAATTGTCCCCTCCCTGATCACACCTTCGCCTCTTCTCACTGATCGCAATTCGGGCTCGTGCGTCTTAGGGTGTACAGTTATTCAGTGGTACAGAGTGGGCACAAGAGACGTCTGAATTCGTTCTCCATGGTCCCACGGGTTTTTCCCTGGCAATACCTGGCTGCTGTCCATCTCCAATTCCTTCAGGTGGCTTGTTCAACATTACGTGGGGCGGCTCTTGAAGCACACCACACGGAGGCCTCACTCGATAATGATGCTGTGCTACCCACCATCACTCGAAAGCTAGCTTTGGTGCCAAGGCTGCACCTCGTACTCCATAAAATACAGATGGACAAAATGAAGGGTTCCACAGATCAAGGATGTTTGGATGTCATCTCAGGGATGTCACTCAACTGCTACGAAGCACTTATGTAATAAAAGCTTGGGTAATTAAGAATTTTAATAAGTATGTGATCATAAGACATTGGAAGATAAATTGTGTGCAATTGTGTGGGAAAGGAAGAAAAACTATGACACGCTTAGGTATTCTGACAAAGGAGAAATTACCTAACGTGCTCCTTAGACCTTAAAACTAAAATGCAGCTGTAATGATTAACTTCAGGTGTAAATGAGCCTTCCAATCTCAGCGTCGATCCAAAGAACCGACCGTCCCGAGGAGGCTGGCACCCCGCTGACTGAACATGGTTTGCACCGTTCTTGCGCTGGAACTCACGTGGAATTTACACATACTGCACTTTCATTTGCCACTGGAGTATAAGCTTCATGAGAGGAGACCGTGCTTTCTGTTCACGGCTATTAATCATTTTGCTGAGCATTTATTAAACATCTACTGTTTTGCCTGCTGAGCATTTATAACCTTTTCTGCAAGCATAAATGCATCACCAGACTCTGTAGTATGATATGAAACATAGTAATTCACCCACCAGTTACGGCTTAGAATCTTGAATTTCCTCACCTATAAAAAATGAATCTATCCGCCCTGGCCGGTTTGGCTCAGCGGTTAGAGCATTGGCCCGCGGACCAGAGAGTCTCGGGTTTGATTCCGGTCAAGGGCACGTACTTCAGAGTTGTGGTTCGTCCCCAGCCCTGGTCAGGGTCATGCAGGAGGTAACCAGTTGATGTGTCTCTCACATCGATGTTTCTTTCTCTATCTCCCTCCCTCCCTCCCTCCCTCCCTCCCTCTCTCTCTCTCTCCTCTCCCACTCTGAAGATAAATGGAAAAATTTCCTCAGGTGAGGATAAAAAAAATACATGAAATAAATGTATCCAAGGCGCTGTTGCTCTTCACAAAGCATCTACAAAATGAATTAGAAGCCAGCAAGAGGCTTTCAGTGGCACGGCTAGCTAAACAGAACCAACTGGCTATCAAATCCTATAGAAACTGTAAAAAAAGATACTGCTCTGGCAGAGAGTGAATCGATTCCAATGATGATTCTTGAACCCAAAGTCTATTGAAAGTTGGTATGACTCTTTCTGCTTGGAGGCCAATTTCTCGGGTGAATGCATCAGCCTCGGAAATGGTGCAGCGGCTGCAAGGACGGTGGGGCGGGGAAAGGGAACGGGATTGGCAGGGGGATCAGCTCCCGTGGGCCACTTCCTGTGAGAAGGCTAACCCCGTTGCTGTCTGTGAAAGATGACCGATGTCAGGATTGGACGCCTGCATCAGTTTAGGAGTGGCTAGAGAGGGTTCCCTGTCTCCTGGGCAGACGTCACCTCTCCAAGTCCTCACAGTCAGCCCGGGGCTACCCTCCCCAGCACCCTACGCACAACCGGGGATGCATGAGAGGATGAGGCTGGTTTAGAGGAAGTGGAGACAGCGGAGAGAGCACAGAAAAGAGGACAACTAGGAAGGGACAGAGAACAGAGGCGTTTATCATCGGTCTTCTGGATGCACACGTTCACCGCAGCCAAGGGCTGCGTGACTCACAGCATCCCAGCATCAGTCTCACGTACGGAACGGGGGTCGGCATTGAACAGCACAAGGATGCACTCCTGACCTGACGCGAGCTCACCGCAGCACAGAGACAGAACGTGCGTGGGGCGGGAGCTGGCGGTCACTCCGGCAGGGAGTGGCTTCAGAAGCGTCACGACAGGCACAGGGACACTCAGGGGAAGGCTGATGCTTCTCACCCGTATGTGTGCTGGCTGACTCCCCTGAAGAGCCAGACATCTTTTAGGGTTCGAACTACACCTTACTGTCTCCATGGTCTGGGGGAGTGCTTCTTGGGCACTAGCCAGTACGAGCATCTTAAAATACGCACTGTCCCTCACGTTCAAGCGGGCCCTGCGAGCCTGCCAGGCCTGCTGCCGTTCCCGGTCTGCGGGTGGCGCTTTAATGAGCAAGGGTGAGGTCTTCGATTGTCCCAGAAGGCAGGCCACGCCTGCAAGCCTGAGTCGGGTTTTCCTCCGCCCCCTGCCACCCACAGTACCTGCGGTTTCCTCCGCTGCCGCACACATCACACACAGGACGAGAGTCTGTGCGACCGCTCTGCGGCTTTGAACTGAAGACACCTCCTCCGCACCCCTTTGCTGAGCAATGCTGGACTCCCGGCCTGCAGCTCACTTCACCGCACGCTCCAGTAGGGATCGTTGCCCTCCCCCCGCCTGGTGGTGGGACTCCCCTCCAGCTACTCCGAGTATGGGATTCTATCCTCCTTGAGACTCTATCCTCCTCGAGTCCCCATTCTCCCAGAACGACATCTGCACTGACCTGCAACGCGAGGAAGGAGACAGGGCAGCAGCACCCTCGCTGTGTCAGGGGCGTGTTACCGTTCTAGGGGGGACAGCCGCCCTACGACGGAGTTTTACAGACCAGGCCACAAGACCATGCGCAAGGTGACTGCTTAGTCACACGGACAATAACGGAAGAAGAAGGGTTCACACCCACGCAGCCGCACTGTGGACATGTTTGTGCTGATTTTTATACTCCTCAGTCTTTCCTGCGACCGATTAATCATAGTGAAAACCGATGCACACAACACGGAACCTTCGTAGAAGTCACTTTCTAAGAAGCCGGCACGCTGCTGCCATCTGCCACAGGCAGGTGCGCCTGCCGTCCGCTCTGCCCAGCCCGGAACACGAGCTCCTTCCTGCCCTGAACTAGTCCAGCTGAGAACAAACGGGAGCGAGCAGTGAATTTAAAAAAGGGGGGGACGGGGACACCTTTGAAAAAGGACAGAAAGTAGTGACTATTAAACCCAGAGAGAAACCAGGATGTTAGGCAGTCTGGCCTGAAAGCTGTGGTTTACTGTCCACGTGCCCCAGGAACCCTGGGAAGAAGCCGTGTCCTCCTCCTGCAGGGCAGGTTCGTGTGCCACCCGCACGGCCACGAAGCCGGGAGCTGCCCAGACGACACGGGCCATGGCCACCGTTCTCTCCCGCGCAGGAGCAGATGATGAAACTGATTTGTTCATTCGAAACACTTCATTTAAAATGTTACTGCGGTACACAAGTATGTTGTAAAATTTCATGGTTCGTAATAAAATTACTTAAAGTAATGAAAAATGAGAAATCCGGTTCACAGTGTAATGGGAACACAGTTCCGACCTAATGAAGAACTGTCTTTGGGAACCCACTGCAGCGAAGAAGAAAGCTCACCTCCTCTGTGAGAAACTCTCAACAGACACCCGTCCTAGAACTCACAGAAATTCCTAAGCTGTCCATGCGGATGGTGTCAGCAACAAAAAACGGTGGGAAGGAAAAACCAAAAATGAAAAAAATTCTTAGAATTTGAAAGTTATCAAAATGCAATTGAATTCTTTAATAACATTTTCTTGCAATACTCACACGAGTGTCTAAAGTATATCACAGTCGTGTCATTAAATATTTCCCTATGAAACACGATGCTACAAACAGGGTAAGTGAGAGAAGACGAGCTAAGATGACTAGCACCTCAGAATTCCCACACCAGAGTGCATAAAGACAACGGTGGGAGAAGAGAAATAAACAGAAACTGAAAATCACATCATTTCATATAATGAAATAATTTTTCATCTTTTCCACCGCTTTTGAAGAGCATTTCTTGTAGTGTTATGTTGAATGCGTAAAAAATAATGACTAGCATGTTTCTGGAATTCGGGATTCTACCAGCAGGGTTAAGGGGACAACCCTCAGGTCGTGTGGTAACTGGTGCAGGGTACCGCACTGATGTTTCACAGTCTCCCCAGGTGACTAAAATATGCTGTAAGGGCAACAACCACTTTTCTAAACCCAACGTGAATATACCTACAAAACACTGAACACTTGAATACACATATGAATGTATAACCTCAATAAAAGATGGACAGAAAAATCAACGGATTCACTGGGACAGTCGGTATGAAACCAGTCCAACCGGCTGTCTGTCGCTACGCCCACCCATCTCCTTCTCCTACTACCTAGTGTGTCTAAATTTTCCTCCTTCTCTTTGTGAAACTCTGTGTCTGAAATGAGCAAGAAAACAACAACAACAAAGAATCTTTTCCTATCCACAACCACCAGAAAAGCTTAGGTCACTGCTCCTGGAGTGAGTACAGTTTTGGAGCATACATTAGAGATATATTTGAAACACCTCATGAAGAAAATAGCATATTGTTCAGTAAGTAACAGCTAAAATCTCCCACATAAAAGGCACAATATAAAACATTAACCTTCAGCCCGGGCTGGTGTGGCTCAGTGGATTGAGCATCATCCCATGGACTGAGAGGTCCTGGTATGATTCCCGGTCAGGGCACATGCCCGATTGTGGGCTCGATCCCCAGTAGGGGGCGTGCAGGAGGTGCCAGTCAATGTTTCTGACTGACATCAGTGTTTCTCTCTCTTAAAAAAAAAAAATCAATTAAACCATATTTACAAAATAAATAAAGAAAATAGAAAATTAACCTTCAATTACTAAACTGTTCTAAAGGGACAATAATCCTGTATGATTTGCCTTTTGATAAAAGACTTCCAACACTTGAGAAACAGACTCCATGTTGTGTGTCCTGACATCTGTTTCAGAATGGCAATATATGTATCCATAGCTCAAAACCACCACACACATACTCGTGTGTACGTGCGTGTTTATGTATGTGCTCATGTATGCATGTATAGGTGTGAGTAATGCGAAAATGAGAGTATGTATATGAACTGAATACTGACAATCTAATATACGTTGAAAATACAGAGTGATTTGTTGCTGTAACAAATGGTTTTGTGATCTGTTTTAAAATGTGTCCCATGAGCAACGGGAAGAAGCAGAATATTTCTACTTCAGTCCTTACAAGTAGGGAAAGCATAGCAACATCTTTGGTTTATCAATTTTAGATTCGTTTAGTATTTCTTTAATTTCACCAATAATTCCGGGACTAAAGTTTCCACATATCTACAGATGCTCTGCCGTGCTGTGCCTCAAGGTAACCACTAGTGAGGCGGCTAGAAGCACACTGAATGTCGTCCAAAACCAGCACTAGAACCCTGAGCATGAGAAGTGCACGGGCAACATCTCGTTAATAGCTTCATATAGATTTAACGCTAAAACATAGTGGGCTGAATAAAACATGGAAATGTACCTCCCCTGCTTCTTTTTATTGTTGCAGTGGGACTACTTGAGAACTTGAGATGAGACATAAGGCTTGCCTGCTTCTACTGGACAGTGCTGGCTAGCCCACCTCCAGGAAACACCTGGCAAGCCCATCAATAACTGTCACGTCGACGTAAAGCTTGTTTCTAATTAAAGTATTCATTTCATTTCTAAGGGCATCATTGGAAAAGCTCGTGTACTGCTAGAAAATGGTTAAGATAAGCAACGACTTGGCCACTGTGAAACAGTTTTAACTGATGAAACCAAACTGTTCCTTGACGAGGATGGTATTCACTATACTGGTAAAGACCATAAAACTGATGGCATTCAACAAATACGGAAATGCCAGTGATATTAACGATGAAAAAAAAAGATGGAAACCAAACAATCTCGATTATATCACAAATAACTGCTATGAAAATCCATCTCATTGTATAGCCAGCCCCCACTATCGAGAACAGGCAAAGCAGCCCTGGCCAGCGTGGCTCAGTTGGCTGAGCATCGTCCCATGCACCAAAATGTCTCACGCTGATTCCAAGTGCCGGGTTGTGAACTCGATCCCAGGTAAGGGGTGTGCAGGAGGCAGCCAACTGATGTTTTGCGCTCTTTCTCTCTCGCTCTCAAAATCAATACAAATATTTTAAAAATTAATAAATAAATTCAGCCCTAGCTGGCATGTTCAGTGGTTAGAGTGTCGAGTCACAGGTTCGATTCCCAGTCAAGGGCATGTACCTTGATCTCGGGTTCTATCCCTGGACCCCTTGGGGTCATGGAGGAGGCAACCCATCAATGTGTCTCTCTCACATCAATGTTTCTCCCTCTCTCTCTCTCTCTCTCTCTCTCTCTCTCTCACACACACACATTCTATCTTTAAAAAAATCAATGGAAAATATCCTCGGGTGAGGATTAAAAAATAATAATTTCAAAAAGATATGCTTTAAAAGATACGCAAAATAAAACCAAAAATATAACACAGGAATGCCCGATAGTAAAGAAGTTCACGCAACAGAATGAAGGACTCGAGGATTTCCAACAGAAGGCTGTACACACCCCTGCTCACGGCACATCATGATCCCAGTGTCTCGGCAACGACTTAAAAAACGGAGGCGTCTCTGTGCAAGTGCGGCGGCGGCTCAGCACCAAGGACTCACCAAGGCAGGCTGTTTGCTGCCCGGCCCCCACCGAGACGATGGGGAGGTAAAACACGGCCGACTAACCGCTCCCAAGACTAGCAGCCAATTAGGGGGCAGGGAGTCAATGTCAGCTACACAGACAGCGAGGCTCCACCGGAACTGGGGGTGGAAGAGGACACAGCAGAAGCAAATATGCAGACAGGGCTCATATACAATGGGATAAACCTGGAAAAAAGGACACGGACACACGCGCACACACACGCGCGCACACACACACACACACACACACACACACACACACACACACAGTATTTCGGAACAGAAGTCAACAGAAAAATAATCCTAATGGTTTCTCAGTTGGAACAGAAGTCTCTAAGGAGAAATACTATAAAACTTAACAGGACTATTTAGGATGCAGTATCCTTAAAGAATGTAAATTATCTGAACCAAAATTAAATTTGAGAATCAAATTTCCATTGCTAAAATCTTTTCAGAGACAAAACTACATAATTAGTACATAACAACTCAAGAAATAAAAAAGGAAAACAAACAAACAAGAGAAGACTAAGACGGAGGAAAACTGGTTTGAGAATAAACATCTCCCTGCCCTCTTTAGAAAATAAAAATATATCTGGACTTTATCTAGAGGAGACTAATTCTCACATTTAAATGAAACACTATTTTATTTTTCTTCTGATCTTACAATTCCAAAACTAGATGATTAAAATATTATTCCTATAAAAAGTCAAAGTTTTAATCAATTTAAAGCATGAGACTTAAAAATTCCAAATTACTGTTGTGACTAAACACTTCTGTGCTGTTTGATATATGGCCATTTTATAAAAACTTCAGAAAGTAGGAATTTAGTAGAATAAATAAATCTTAGGTACCATGTCTTCACTTTGCATGTCGCTTCTCTTAAATCCCACTTAAAAAGAACTGAAACTCAAAGGGCAGAACCCACATTACGTAAAACAATCCCGAAGGACTTCCCTTCACTTCCTAAAGACCAACAATGTAATTCTAAGATCTTCCATGAAACCACTGTCCTAACCTGTAATGTTAGTTACACTATATCCAAAACTTCAATGGCTTTTAAGGCTCTATTGTTACTATGGCATAGAAATAAAAAAATGTTTAAGTGTTTTCTATTAGAAGTTACTACCAAATAGGTTACATTCATATGTTGCAACTGAGCTGAAATCTAGATAAGATCACTTCAAGTGTAACAGCCTTCATTAACAGCATTTTTTTTTTAAATGGCCAAAACACTAAGTCAACATGACATGTGAGTTCTATCTGAAGATAAAGAATACCGAAGCGCTCCGACCTCTCTCGTCAACATCATTAAAAGCACCCTACCTGTTTGGACCGAGGTCTACCGGGAGAGAATTTTCTTTTGGTAATAGCTGGTTTACCCATGCCGATTTTTGGAGTGACTGAGAAGTAAGTGGTTGGCATGACGTTTCCAACAGAGGCGTTGAGTGCGGGAGGGTAGCTGTGCAGCATGTCGTGGGAAGGCAAGTCTGAGGAGCGGGGAGGGGAGGAAGACACGGTGGCCTTGCCGGCGTCCACTGCCGACGGAAACGGTGACCCCGTCTCGGGCGGTAACTGTACAGGTCTGTCTTGGCATAAACCATCCTTCGCACAACTCTCCACGGCAGGAGTCGTTTCAAAGTCCATAAAGGCAGTGGGAGACTCAGAGCTAACTTTCTTTTCCGTTTCTTCTTGTACCCTTTCTACAGCCGACTGCTCCTTGGGGCATACAGTACTGTCCTCACACAGGGACACCACGGTTCCTGGTGGACCGGTGACGGAGTCGACGATCACTGTGGGAGGCCTGGACTCCTCCGTGGACCCCGCCGTTTTAGGTTCCTCTGGCAACTGCACCTCCTCTTGCACGGGGCCCGGCTGTGCAAGGACTTCGACGTCTTCTGTCACCTCCATTCTGCTTTCACTGTGATCTTCAGCACAAGAACGCGTCACTTTAGAAGACGTTTCCATTTTTTCATTATCGGCTGCGTGAGAAATCTGGTTTTCCAATTCAGGATGCATTTTATCTTGAGATGATTCTATAAAATCCGGAACATGTGTTATGTTAATGGACACATGAATTTTTTTCATTTCTAACTATGAGCGGGTCTACGACATTAATGTCTTATACGTCTGTAGCTTTGCGGCTTAAAAAGAACAGGTTTGGGCAAAGTCAGTCACAGATCAGACCAGAAAACCTACAGAAACGTCGCCTCAATAGGATTCCCAGAATGTAAGGTATTTCTGGTAAGAAGGTTAAAACAGAACTTTTAATATAATTCTATTACACTGTAAGATGTTTTATAATTTGAGCACTTACAGAAGTATTTAACCTTGTAAGTGAAGTTCTACTCATTTAATCGTTAGGAAAATGAGGTTCAGCGATGCTATGTGAGGTTTCCAAGTTAAAAAGTGAGCCCGTCTAGAATGTAAGGCTATTTTGCAATAGCAGGCACCCAGACGTAAACAGAGCCCTGCAGACTCAAACAGGTAATGACCACAGACAGGAAAACTCATTTTGCTCAGCTGTACCTGCTAACATGCTCAATGCACATAATCCTTGTTCTTCCTCATCTGTTAACAGATGAAACTAATATGAAGCAAGTAAATAAACAATTAGATCTCAGAAATATCTCTCATCATCGACTAGTAAATTTTAAATCAGGGGACAAGTGTGTTAGGCCATTAACCCAATCTTACTTCATAAATTTTAGGGGTCTGACTGACATGAACCCTAAGTGCTGTATTCAGTACGATCACTGACAATAAAAAGCGCTTGATCTCAAATACCATCAAGGTAACATCTAAGTTACATGAACAGAGACACTTATTTCCTCCTTCACGATTTACTATGGTGACTGAAATTCACCTAACGTTCTGATGGCAAAATGAAAACGTACCTCTCATTCCCACTTTATTGCAAGAGTACAGTTGAGGATAGAGAAAAAAAACAACAACAAATAACAGATCTGATTGTACCTAATATTTTTAAACACAAAGTGCTTCAAAAATACTTAATATAAAATTAAACACATATGGAGAGTAAACACTTGAAGGTTTAAAACCAAAAGTACCATCGTGTGAGTGACTCGAATGAGAAAACCTTAACCTGATAAGACAGGAAGCCTAAATCACAGGCCAGTGGAAGACCGACGGCCTCAGGTCACACTGGCAAAGAGGGGCGAGTGTAACACATGTACAGACCACAGGTGCATATATTCTTTGTTCTGTTAGGAAGTATTAAGAGGAAAATGTGAGCACACAGTTCAGTGTTGGTCAGCTGCTAGTCTTATACAATAATAAACGTTTGACTTAGCAACTCTTTACGGAGAACGTAACCTCCTTCAGAATTCCACTGTCATCTTTTTTGCAAGAAAAGGACCACTTAAAGATTTCACTACCGTAATGTGTCAATAAGCAGCAGTTAAACGATTCTTTGGGACAGTTAATGTGACAAGTCAACACACAATGACACAAATCTGTACAGAAGCCGTGAAGGCACGGTTGTGTGCAGTCCAACCCGGCAACAGGCACATGCTGCTTACCAGAAATGAGAAGGCTGTGGGAGTCGAGACTTTCTGGCGGATTACTCTTCTGCTGCTCTCCAGCGTGGATCTGAACTGCTGTGAATAACACACGTATGGAATCTCTAGAAAGGAGTCAAAATTTCCCTAACCCTGCTCTCTTAACAGTGACTTGAATACGTACAATTTTTTTTATCCTATTGCCAAATTCCAATTTCCAATAGAAGCTCAAAACACAATGCTACGATTTTTTAGTACGCAGGGTGTGAAGATGGGGATGAAAAAGAATGAAGATTATGACTATGCACTATGACAAGACTTATTATTATAGATAGCTTTGCCTTATTTATGTTCACTTTATGTACCTTTTAATGTGTTGTTAAATATAAATTTAATCTCAAAAAATCTGAGACTTTATATATATATTCAATCTATAAAACACGCAATTTCACATAAACTACCACAAACTATCAGATGAGCCCATGATTAAATTTAATAAGTAGTTTTTCCCCAACCTGGTCTCTCATTAATTTCAGATGCTCAAGTACAGTAACAGCTATTATCGATATTGCAAAAAGCTTAATTGAAATGACTGAAACAACCCTCAACAGGACTCCTGAGACAACCTAAAATGTTTCATTATCTCAGCACAGAACATCTCACAATCAGCAACGGTTCGAGTTAATAATTAACAGGTGTAAGGAAAGGAGGAGAAAATAAACTACTTTTTAAGGAAAATCACTTGATTCCTAAACAAAGTATTTATTTGTAATTAAGTCTAGATCACAGCTGAACTATAGATATATATGTCCCCTTTCCCCTGTTAATTTCTGACTAAGGTTATTTTACTAAAATCTCCTCTGTAATCGATTTCCTACGTACTGCATATATCTCGGCTGATGTTAATGGAGGGCACTCAGCTTTTAGCAGACAATCCCGTGCTCACTGTGCATGCACATTTTCTCCAGAGAACGGACTACGCCCATTACGGAAACGGTCTTACCCTCTGGAACAATTCCAGGCGGGGACTCCTGACCGCAGGCATCTTTACCAACTGCTTGCTCCAGAAACATCACCGGGTCTTCAGGGCCTTCAACTTCCATTTCATTGTCGTCATCTTAACAGAAATGCATTTACTCTTTAGCTCGGAATGAGTTTTCCTGTTTCTGTTAACTAAGTCAACAATTATTACGTATCCTGCTTTAGTGAGAGTCAATTATCACCAGAAATGCCATAAATTCCTCTTCGACACATTTTCCTATTTTGAACCCAATATCTATTTACACGTGGAAAAACATGAACAGTATCATGAATTAAGAGGTCGCAGGCACTTCATTACTTAAAAAGGACATGCCACAGCTGTGTACTGACGGCACCCCGGAGGAAAACTGCGTGATTAACACACGTCTACTCAAGCCACGTGTGGAGACGCTGCCACACACACCAATGACAACGGAAAGCAATCTGGCAAGAGGCTGTTTCCTCACCATCTACGCATCTTGTTATCAAGTTTCTAACCCACAGCACACGACTAAAAACACCTGAGCAGAATTTGGGGCCTAATGGTGAAAATTAACATTTAAGAAAGACATTATAAAACTAAAGCTTGTGTCCGGCCGGTGTGGCTCAGTGGTTGAGCGTCGACCCATGCACCAAGAGGTCGCCAGTTCAATTCCCGGTTAGGACACATGCCCAAGTTGTGGGCCTGATCCCCAGTGGGGGGCACGCAGGAGGCGGCCAGTCGATGTTCTCTCTCATCAATGTTTCCATCTCTCTCTCCCTCTCCCTTCCTCTCTCTCTCTAAAATCAATAAAGAAAAATAAAATACGAAAAACTAAAGCTGTTTGGAGTGAAATAACCCAGATTTTGAAGCGCAAACTAGGTCCTGTTGCCACTAGGACCCTCCCCGCTGGCTCAGTGAGCGCACCGGGGGCAGAGCCCCCAGCAGTCCCGGGTTCAAACATCAGAATGGTCGTGAAGAAACTAGGCGAGATGTTAGCCACCGGAGTGAGACACCAGGGTGATGTGCATATTGAAAGGCTGAGAAAGTAAGACCAGGACAGGATCTGGCAGACGGGATCTGGCAGACAGGAGTCTCTCGTTATAACTAAAGGGAGCGTACTGGCGGGGGCCGGCCCAAGTGTACCTGTGGGGATGTCGGCCATCTCGGCAGCCAGGTGTCTGCAGTACGTGCACACATACTCTTCTTTGAGCTGCGAGTCCAGTTCGTGATCCGCTGGCTTGTCACATTCTAAGTGAACCCACCTGCGGTGATAAACAGTTTTAAACAAAACTTTCCAGTTGAAAGTCAAGTTCATAATGTAGGGCAAAGAGAAGCACTTCCTGACAGGTGGGATGAAAGAGGGGTGGAGGTCGCCCGAGAGAGGCTGTCACAGGGGTTGGCAACCGGGAAGGTCCTAGATAAGGCCCTGGCGTTTCTGCCCGGCGGGAGAGCGGCTGACAGCCGTTGGTCAAACTACTTCCTCTTCTGTGTCCTCTTAATGCTCATTCCTGGTCTCATCTCAGCTTTCTCCCTTTCACTTCCTCACGCCTTTCAGATTCAGGAACAGGCGGCTCCATTCCACCCACAGCAGCACTCAAAGGAGCACTGGGCTGGGGGCGCGGACACACGCAGAGCGCGACCCCGGGGGACGGTCTCTTACCTTCTGCACATGTTACAATGAAGCATGTCTTCCTGCAGGTCTGGGTTGTAGCACTTCCCGCAGAAAGGACACAAGTTATCCTGCTGCTGGTAACAACTGTCACATACCAGGCAATTGTGGTGCCACTGAGAACTAGACCGTGTGCCGCACTCGACACATATCCTGCAGTTCTAGACACCGGGAGAGACGGAAAGAAAACCAGCGGGTTATGCCTCGGGAGCGGACTGCGGGTCTGGTGTAAGCCGCGCTCCACTCAGTGAAACCCACGCAGATTACACATTCAACCTGAACGCTCATGACATGACGTAGGGTACAGCTTTTGAGAAAGCCATTTGTTGTGAACACCTGATAAGACATCACTCAGTTTGCACTAAAACCTACAGGAAGATGTAAATAAGGTATAGACACATCCAAAGAAACATAAACGGGGGGGGGGGGGGGGGAGACAAGAACATAGCAACTACTCAAACTTATTCCCGATTCAGGAAGTAGCTTGTGTGGACTAGGTGGACTTAGCCCCCACTGCAGAACACATATGGTGCCACTAGGGTGCGCCACTGGCTACGGGTGCTCAGAACCCAGAAACAAGGATTCGCACTGGAAAAGCATCAGCACCCACTCCAAATGACCTGGTGTCTAAAATTGTGAAAATCATCACCCCACATCAAAAGCCCACTTTAGCTTCTCCTATTTCCAGAACAGAAGGACACTCTCCTTTCCAAAACAGAGCTTTTCATGAAGGTCAAGGCGTGCCAGAGGCCAGCCAAAGCCCCCTGTGCGCCTGTGAGTGAGCACGAGACCGATGCATTGTGGGGCTCTCGTGACCCACCCTGACGTTCCGATCCACCAGCAACTAAAGGGGCTGGATCTTTCCAAGCTGCTGGATTGCCATGAAGAGACGTGCTCGCCGGACAAGAGAAAGCAGACTGAGCCATACATCTGCTGAAGTCTTACAGACGTCATGAGAACGCACTAACATTAATGCAAAACTCCTGAATAATATTACAAATAGGCTCCAATAGCAAATCAGGAAGAAACCGGGCCTCGTCCAAGTGGCGCGTATACAAGAAATGCAAGGATGGTTAAACAGCAGAAAAACCTATTAATAAAAGTTAACATGTTCTTAGGTCTGAAAATAATAAGTCATTTCAATAGATGCTGAAAAAGCCTTTGGGATGGGGGATCCAAACCCATTCCTAATTTAAAATTCGTGAGAAAATAAAAATGGACGGGTATTTCCATAGCGTGATGCACATACTCTAAAGCCAGCGTTTTATTTAAATGGGGAACCCCAAAGGCGGTCCCACGAGAGTCAGGAACAAGGCAAGGACTGCTGCTCTGCCCACTACAGTCGTCCCTCGCCACTTCACGCTTCGACTTTCGGGGCTTCACTCTATCGCGGTTTTTTCAAATATATTCATTAAAAAGTTGATCCAGACAGTGAAAATGATACAGCGCGTGCTCAGTTGTCTGAGTCAATTATACGCCCCTGTATTACAATTAAAATTAAAATGACTGTACGTATGGACTGTAGGCCTATGTATTTGAGCACCCCAGGAATCCTTCAACGCCAGGTGCAACCGCTAGAGTCTGGAACGGACTGACCGCGATAAACGAGGGACGACTGTACTATTTACCACGATTCTGAAGTCAATCATTGAGACAAATAAAAACAGGCAGAACAGTAAAAAAGGAAGAAACAAAACTCTATTTTTAGATGTCGAGATAGTGCACTTGGAAAACCTAGAGAATTGATCATAAATTCAATTTAAAAAATTTAAGAAACTAGCAAGATATAAAACAAGCAATGAAAAGTCAACAGAATTCACAAACACAAATAATAACCAACACAAATAAAAGATATACTAAATGAGAAAATCCCATGTATAACAGCAACAAAATAGATAAAATATTTAAGAATGAACTTGAATGCCTAAAACCTATACAGAGAGAATCACAAGCACTCTTAAAAGATGCTGAACTAGACCTGAACAAACACTGAGACACACCTGTTCTTGGGTGTCTTATCATCATCAAGATGTCTTTCCTCCCCTACATCAATTAATAAATTTAAAGTAGTCCCAATAAAAACTCCAACGAGGTTTTTCGTGGCGTTAGATAAGCTGACCCTGGAGATCATAAGGAAAAACAAGCAGAACAGCCAGAGAAAACGGGAAATGAAAAAGCTCTGGAGAAGGACCAACACTTCCACACACTGCAGAGCCTCTCGCACGGAAACGGGATGGTACAGGTTCACAGACAGACAGACAGACAGACCAGGAGAACAGACTAGACGTTCCAGAAATAAACCCAAGCAAATCTAAAACTCCAGTCTGGAATCTCACGTCGATGGGGCAAAGGGCGTCTTTCCAGTGACTGGGTTGTGGTAACTGGACAGCCCACTGGAAAGAGACCATTCACATCATACACAAGGAGCAACTAAATGAACTGGAGGTAAAAGTTCATGCGAAACTTCTACAACTCAGTGTCGGGGAAGGATAATTTTAACTAAAACATCCAGATGTAATACAGATTGATAAATCTGGCTATATTGTGTGGCAAAAAAAAAAAACAAAAAAACACACACAACATAAGCAAAGTCAAATGGGAAATAACTAGAAGAAAATATCTGTATCATATAACACAAATAAAGGCCTTATATTCCCAATATATTTAAAAAAAAAAAAAAACCCTTAAATTGGGGGGTTAAAAAAATCACATCTTCAAGTATAACAGGCAACACACACGAGCAGACAACTCAGAAGGTGGTCAAAACTACCCTTACACATAAAAAAAATAATCAACTGCACTCAATAAAGAAATGAAAATTCAACTACGTTGAGATACCATTTTTCACCATAAAATAGGCAAAAATTCAAAAGCTGAGCATGACACTCTGTTGGCCAGGGTACAGGAAGAGAAGTTTCATACACTGCTTCCCGGGTGCAGTGACTGCCAAGGCCCCCACAAAGGTAACTGGACACTGTGGCGGTCAGCTTCATTCGCATACTCTCACCCCCAGCCAGCAATCCCACTTCCAGGAATGTGTCCTACAGATCCTCTCTCAACCATTCAAAAACCCCTATGCACAAAGTTACTGCCTTCAGAACCATGTGTTATGTAAATACGGGAAACTACCTAAATATCCAAGCACAGGCCATTGGTTGAAATAAACTATGGGCAGATAAGAAAGGGAGAGGGAGGAGGAAAGAGAGGGATATCTCTATGAACTGATATGAAGTGACTTGCAGGTTTTTTTAAGTGAAAAAAGCGACCTGCAAAAGAGCATATATAATATAATATGCTACCTTCGGTGTAAAGGGACAATAATATATCTGCTTATCATTACCAAAAAAAAAAAAAAAAAAAAAATACAGAAAGGAAAAACCAGAAAGCAAGTTAGTTAACAAACGCGGTGACAGTCATACAGGAGGAAATGACAATTCTGAGCAAAACTTTTTACATAACTGACTCTTGAAGGCATGTTCGTATCCTATATATTTTTCAGATTTGAAATCGGTAAGAACAGTAGAATAAAATTTATCACCGAGTGCAAATTGAAGGTTTGTTTATTGCACTGAGCAACTGGGTAAATGCGTGGGTGTCACTGGGACCCAGCATTCTTACTATGGAAGTATGGACATGCAAGATGGGAAAAGGCAAAAACCTCAGAGGGAGGGATCAGCACTGGAGGTATTGGTGTAAATCCATTATTTATAAATTATGTATGTGCATATTTATGTGTGTACATGTATTTGTACATGTGTCTGTGTAAGTGCGTATACACAAACCACGTCCTGCCCCGGCTGCTGAACGGGCACACCCACTGCCCCTTCCCCACTAAAGGCACCCGGCCTAGAAGGAAGGACTAATTCAGGGCTGCAGGCAGGGGGGGTATAAGATGAACCTGAACATCTTGTTATCCAGAATGTAAGAAAGTGCTCAAATAAGTGGGAAGGGAGTGTCACAAAGACGGGGGGACCAGCTCGAAGAGGCTGCCCAAGGGGAATGTGGGACAGTCTGAGCAGAAAATGGACCAACTGCAGTACGGAATGGAAGTGTTATTTTACCGCCAACAGGTCAAAATGGCATGAATGGCGGGTTGGACGGAAATACTGCACAGATGCAAATGCATGGAACAGGAAACAGTGCTTCGATCATATAAGAACAGATTATGTGAGAATGCCCCTATTATCAGGAAATACGCACTCAAGTATTCAGGGGTAAAGGGGGCACAGTGTATGTAACTTACCTTCAAATGGTTCAGGCCTAAAAAAAAAAAAAAAAAAAGAATACTGGGGCGGGGGGAAGGAGGGAGAAAGGACAAGGGAGATGATACTGAAAGCCCAACAGGTGAATCTAAGTAAATGGCGTATGGGCGTTTTTATTTTCCAAACTTTAAAAATTTGAAATTATTTACACGTTTGTTTAAAATGTGTAATATACCAACACGCAAGCATTCCCGAGAGAGAAGCAGGGGAGAGAAACCCACCCGACAATGACTGGTCTACACTCTGCCAAGATCCCAAAAGACCACCCTCACTTCAGCGAGCAGCCTCACCAGACTGGAGCCGCCCTGAAGGCCTCTGTCGCTCCAGCCTCCACCACAGTGTAGGACACCTGCCAGGCCTTCAAATTTCAATAAATGAGCAAATTATGACTAACGACTGCAGAGATGTGTGGAAGAATTTAACAGCAGAGAAAGAGGATCATTCTTCAGATTGCTCAGACGGTAAGTCTTCCTACGAAAAGCTCTCTAGCTCTCTGCTGATTACCCAGGTACTCGGGTACTCCTTTCAGGCAGCAGGCTGGGCACTTTATAAGCATCATCATGCTAAAGCCAACACCCGTGTGAGCTAAGTACTATGAACATTCCCTACATGAGGAAAACTGGCTCAGCAAAGTCAAATAACTGCCAAAGACCCTGCACTTCGTAAGCAGGAAAGCTGAGATTTCACGCCACAACCCAGCCTTCTACCCACATTACAGTGTCTCCACAGAACAGGACTGCTGTAGAAACACAGCTACCCAGTCTGACTCGCAGCAGGGTTACACATGACTCTGTCACCGGGAAGGAGAAAAGCAGAGTAAGACAGAAAGCAAATTAGTAAGAGAGAAGGACAGAGGGAAGTCTGAGAACAATCCTGAGACGTAACCTTGGAACTCTGAAGACATTTTCCAAGATAATGAAAAACATGACAAAGAAGATAATGAATTAAGAACAGGAAGCAAAAATCACCTAGATGTACTAAATAGGATTAAAGAGAATGTAAAAAACAGGTGTTTAGACCTTTCCATTGGGCCCAACTGGAGACTGATGGTGGTCAGGTGTTACAACCACACTAATTAGTGCACAATCACAAACGCAGCCTGGAAACAAATATGAAGAAACAACCGAAAAATAAAAAAATAAATAAAAATCCAATAAGATTATAGCTAGGTTAACTTTAAAAAAAAATTTTTTTCCTCTTCTGTGATAAGCTGAAAAAACTCTGAAAACAACAAAACTATAAAATTGTTTCCAGAGTATTAAAAAAAAGTGTAACAAAATTATACCAAACCAACTTCTGGTGGTAGTCTAAAGGCAACAGCCTTCTTTCAGATACAGCATTTCAGAAAATCTACAATTCTTTTTTATAGGAGAATAACAAGGACATATCCTTGTGACAAGGTTTATGGTCTGGGTTAATTTTACCAAGACAAAGAGAGGGAAAAGAAAAATATTTCTCATGTCCTCATTTTCAATGGGAAGTGAGAGAAGAAAAAAAAATTATACTTTCAACATTTATAACAACATTCATAAAATAAGATTTTGAATTGCGAATCATTGCAGGAAATAGGACTAGTTTGTCTTAAAATAGCCAAGTATTTCCATCACAACCATTAATCACAGTTAGCTCTATTAAACCTTTCAGAAGATACACTTAAAATTACAAAGAAGGATCCAAATTTTTTTTTAAAGATGTTAAAAGATCATTCAGCTGGTAAACTAAAGCCCCCCGTGGCCATATTGTCAAGCAAAGCAAAAATATCTGGTGAAAAAGAAAAGCATTACACAGAATAAAAGCAGTTTTGCATCGATAAAAGGCACAATCAGTGCACCAACACCGGCCTGACCTACTTGCTCAGTAACAGCCACAAAAAAATAGTTTCATTTAAAAAAAAAAAGGCAAAATACAAGGAGAAACTATGTGAAAAGTACAGAAATCAATTTTATCTATATCGTTACATGATGTTGGATCAGCTAGTTTCAAAAAACAAGGACTTTAATGAAATTAAATTAAAAATACAAATGCCACACCTTAAAAAGTCACTATTTCAAGTATCAAAGTATTTGCAAGAAAGAAAACCACACTGGTTCAACTATCTGACTAAACACAATTAAAGCAGAATTTAACATGCTAAATACAACCTAAAAAATACATTTATTAGCTCAAATGCACATAAATACAGATCAAGTTAAAAACATAACGAATTTGGGGACAGCCAAAACTATAATCAAAGGTAAATGTGTAGTCTTAAATATCCTTTTCCTTAGAGAAGCGAAGAAAACAAATTACGATCCAACTTCCTATTTCAGAAAAGAAGGCAAGCAGAGGCCCGGCGGCGGCGGTCAGGTGTAAACGCACACACTTGTCCGACAGCAGGCTCTTCCTCGCCCGACAACCCGCCAGGAGGGACAAACCACACCACCTCGTCCTGCAACCGCCAAGGGACTGGATTTGCTGACCGGCAGCCGCAGCTTCGACCCCCGGCAGACCTCAGCCCCTTCCTCCCGGCGGGCGGCCACACCGGAGGGCAGTTACCGGGAGAAGACCCCTCCCTCCCCTGCGGTCCCCACCCCCAGGCCCCGGAACTCGCCGCCCCCGCCAGGTCCCGGCGCCGACCCTCACCTGCGCGGGGGCGGGGCGCCGGGGCTCCGAGGGCTCGCAATGCGCCTCCTCCCACCCCCTCACCCACCCGGTCCGGGATCCTGCCGGCAGGTGCCCCCCTTGCCAGGACACTCCCCGCCAGGAGGACAAACAGCCTCCCTACCCTGTGGGCCAGCGCCTCGCTCCAGCCCTCAGTTCTCCACCTTTTCCAGCTCCGGAAAGAGCCTCGGGCTGGCCAACCTCCTGCCTGCGAGCCCAGGGCCCCGGGCGCCTCCGCCTGCAAGCCGCCGGGCCTCGCATCCCGGGACCACCTCATCCCGGGACCACCTCGGCTGCTCCAGCCACCCCACTGGCAGGGGAGAAACCGACACTCGGCCGACCACACAGCAAATAGAAAGGCAGGACGGGGGTCCCTGGAGCGCGTTTCTGTGCCAATGGGACAAGGCTATGAGGCTGCTTGTTTTCTGAGAACTTTAAAGTTTTTCGGAGAAATGCTAACCTAAAATAATGTAAAATTTAACTGGCCTGCAAGGTACGGCAATGTAGACGTTAATACCTGCATTCAGCAGTTGTGTTTATCACTGCTAGTCCCAAGTGCTGTCTGAGACCTTAGGAAAGATGCAAGAGGTGACATCGTGAAGCCGCGGTACAAGGGCGGTGCGCGGCGGCCCCGGGACGTGCACGGCAGCCCCGGGATGTGCACCGCAGCCTCGGCGGAAGATCCACGGGGCGAGCGGAGGGTTCTATCTCCATTCTCATCACGTGGCAACAGTTACACCGCCAACAACAGGCCAGGAACTCATAATGAGGAACTGCTGTTCGTCTTTTAGCAAAAATTGTATGGGTACCCCGCCACGGTGCACCTGTGAACGAGGCTTTGCGGAGCTACCCGGGGACGCCTGATTACATCTACTGCTCAAGGACCAACTGCTGGCGTCCTGAGGTCTGTGACTCTGAACTAGGAAACACGGCCATCACTTTATCCGCACTGTTTTTATACAGATACCTAATACAAAAGGCATTCTCGGTACCAACATCATTAAAACCAAAGAAAAACCGAACGCACTGAACTGGACCTGAGACAACATCTGTCTACTGAACCCAGACTTGAGAATTTAGTTTCGAGGCAAAAAAACTATTTGTTAGATTAAATGAATGTTTACTTTATAAATTCTATTTAGTTTTATGTTTAAAGTCAGTGTGATTACTGTAGGGAAAAAAAAGTTTATGCCTAGCTTCGTGTCTGTGCTATAAAACCAAGATTATAATTTTTTAAACCCTCAGCGTGGGGGGAGCGTAGATGGCCCATGGTTCTCGAGTGTTCAGGGTTTTACAATCTACATCCTAGCACAACATGAAAATGAGATCCAGAAATATTCCTAAAGTACTCGACAGACCAAAGCACTCCTACTTGGCGAGTACAGTATGACAGCCCAGGAAGACGTTCATGTGCGGGATAAAACATTACCTTACAGGGCAGAAGACCTGAGTTCTAGCTCCTATTCGGCTTTTACAAATCAGTCACCTTCCACAATGTGATTAACCATTGGGCCCTCACTGGCTCCCAATCTAGAATTTATTAGTTAACCTATACAGATTTCAAAGGAAACATGTGAACTACTTTTAAGACTGATTCAGCCTAGAGAACATTCAAAGAAAGGTCACAGTAAATATCTCCTAAACAGGGGGGGGAAAAGTCTTATTCGATCAGTTGAGAATTAAAAGGTGGGCACACAGTGCAATAAACAGATCTCGTATCATAGAAATGTGCACTTGAAACCTATATAATCCTACTAACCAATGTCACCCCAAATAGTTAATTTAAAAAATAAAGGTAAAGGAGGTATTCTTACCTTCTACTTTAAGAATTTAAATAGTGTGTGTTTCCACGGACAAATAATTCTAAAATTTGTTTACCTGGTACTATACTAACTCTCCCCACGGGTAGAGTTGTCAGCCACCTTACAGTTTAGAGACCTGGAAACAGAACCCCAGGAAGCTTAGAGGGACCAGCATGGAACACCTCAGGGCCACAAAGATGCAAAGACCAAAACAGTGGAAGAACAGAATCACTGACTCAAAGAAAATCCAGAAAGGATTAAAAATAACTGCAGAAAGTCTGATCATGTTCACTGGAAATTATTCACTGAATGTGGTACGTATGATCGATAATGCTATGTACTAGGCAATATCAAGCATATTGATATCTTAAGCAATAAAAAAGAAAGGTAAAATGTCTATAGGTCTTGTCTAACTCTTAAAACTCAAGAGAAACTTTAAACATCTAAAAAAATCAGTATCTAAGTCAATCATCACTTACTAAAACTACTATGGGGCAAACACAATATATACATATGCATATATAATACGATTCCAAATGTTTAATGCAAGTGTTACATACATACATAAATATATGTACATATAAAAATCACTGTAAAACCACCTCGAAACTTATCTATCAAAATGTAATATTTTATCTCTGGATTTTAAATTAATGGGTTTTAAAATGTATCTGTTTCAGTATCCTCCTATTTCAGAGATTTCTGGGAAGATTCAAGATAAATAATTCAAAACCAATGTTTAAGCCATGAAGTACCGTACATGTTAGTCAACAGATTCAGCAGCATTTTTATAACAGCCTAAAACTGTAAACAACCCCGATGTGCACCAACAAGCGATTCAATAAACAAGTCATGGCGTCTTCACTACTCAGCAACTATATGGGTGAATCTCAAAATAATTACATTGAGTTTAAATGCCAGAACAAAAACAAAGAAAAAGAGTATATACTATATAATGTCCTTCATATAAAATTCTGGAAAATGCAAACTAACCTATGGTGAGAGAAGGCAAATTCACTGGAAGACGAGGGGTAGGAACCGGTGAACACTTGGAGGGATTCACAGGGGCACCAGGGAACTTTTAGGGGACATGAATATGTTCATTATCTTGAAGGTGGTGATGATTTCATGAGGGTATACATGTGTCAAATTATAGACTCTAAGTATGTAAGTATGTACAGTTTATTGTATATCAATTATGCATCAATAGAATTGTTTGTTTTTAAATTGATGGCACTGTATATAAATTTGCATAGGTATCCGGTTTGTCTGCTCTCTTTAAAAAAAACAAACATACAGATGCTGATATTTTTCATGAAAAAAAAAATAAACAACTTACTTTGCATTTCCAGCCATTGGTTGGTACTGATTTCATAACTGGTTGAAGACAAAAAGTATGATACCCTTTGTCGCACGTATCACACACTAGCATCTTGCTATCTTCTCCCGATTGTCTAAAAAATAAGATAGCATTAATGATGCCTGACCTTTCAACTTATGTTTGTAACATAAGTAATCATCTAAAGAATCAACCCTGGGAACTGCCCAGTTCATAAACACCTCTGTGCCTGTTTTGCCCACGTGCAGACAATGGCAAAGGCAATCCCCTGGAGGACGTGACAGCATTCTCCCAAGCTGTCCTTACTGAATGCTCACCTCCGGTGAACCTGCTTTAGTCATTGTGGGATTCCTGCAAAGGAGGAGGGGTAAAGGCAAGACGGCTGACTCTGGTCTTGGCGTTTCAAGCATCTCCTTTTTGGGAAGGAGCTATAACCGACAGCTGATGCTGAAGGAACTCATGTTGGCACCGTGAGTTGGGAAGACACAGTCAGAATAAAGGGAGGATCGAATCTGGAATCAGACCTATCTTTGTATTCGGACCGCTGTCTTTTTCGTTGTGTGACTCCTGAATAACTTAGACTTGAGTTCTCTTAGTTTCAGATAGTAAAATGTAAATAATTATCAAAGACTACTGTGGGAATTTAATATAATTCTGGTTGAAGAGCTTAGAATATTAAGCAATACATGCTAAATAAATAGGTATAAGAATAATAATCTTATCATCATTAAGAACTATACTCCAAAAAATCTCTGCCTTGAAACCTGGCTTATTAATCACTCTCAGGTACTAAGAATTTAACTCAAGAGGAGGGGGGAGAAACATGGGAATGCAAAAAGCAGAGCTGAGAGAGGAAAACTGCATTAAACCTGGGGATAAACACAAGTAAAAAGGAGGATGGGTTAGCTGGCCTCCAGTTATTTCTTATTCCGCTTAACAAATTCTACATATAAAATTGCATATTTTATCTCTTCAGCTACATAGATAGATCTTTAAGTTCTCTTATTCTCTCCCAAGAAACTAGGAATAGATCCAAGGTACCAAATAAATGTTTACTGATGTTTTCTTTAATTTTTACCAAAATATAACAGCATTTGGTCCTACTTAATTCCACACAATTCTGAGATGTTGATGTTTATTGTTAGCAAATTAAATTATGAGTAAAACAGACTGATTATGGCAATGGTGGGCATCATTTCTCCTGTTTACAGAAGTCCTCAGCTTGTAAATAATTGGAAGACCGCTGTAGGTGTGGGTAACATTCCCAAATTCTCATGCTAATTAGTAGCATGAGAAAAAAAATAATCACAGAAAAGATTGGAGAAGTGACCTACAGATGGAATAGAACAGGGAAAGACCACCCCACTGCAAACGTTTACATGCCACATGCTACTTTGTGCCAGGACTATGGTGGCTCTACTGAGGTAACTGTCTCTCAAATAGATAGACTTTTTTTAAAAAACAATGATCTTAGTATAAACTGTTCCTTCTGGAAGGGAGGGTGGCTCAGTCTAATAAATACTTTCCATAGTCAGGTTTATTTTTCTATCAAATCCCCACCCCAGGCTCCCTCTAAAGAAGCTGCTTTTCTAATACTCATTTATTTGAAACTCAGTATCACACACTTAAAAAGTGTTGGCAAATTTAAAGAGCTCTTTAGGCAACCAGAGGCATTTAAGTGATTAAAATCAGTTTATGTTTAGACTTTGTTGCAAAGGAATACACATGTTAAGACATACGGAGCGCTGACTGTTGAAAGGCAGACATGCTGAAGTCCGTGTGAATGAACAGAGCTGCAGCCCGAGCCACCTGCCGCACCTTACACACAACCTTTCGCACCGACGGACAGGGTCTCTCGTAAACGCGACACACACCTTGGAGTTGAAATTATTAACACTTACTTGCAGTTCTGGCACACTTTGCACTCGGGACACTGCCAACCTGCACGTTTCAATGGAGTGACCGCTATGTCCAGGCACATTCCATGGTAGTGCTGGCCACAGGTGGTACAGAAGAACTGATCTAACAGGTCTCCCGGGCTGTCGCACACCGCACAGTTTGCATCTTCCTTGGCTACAATGAACAGTGAAACAATGAAATTGTCGTGTAAGAATTTAATATTTTTCTGGCTTTACAGTTTAAAAAAATCACTTTAAGGGGATTTGCATGGTACAGTGTTCAGACGCTTGAAGTTATCCACATTGAAGTGATATCCAATCAGAACACGGTCTCCATAAAAACCAACGCAATCTAGTTCATCTGAATTTAATCCCATTACGTTTGATCATCTAGTTTTGCGAGTTGTGCCGACGTGTACTTGAGAACGAGCAGTTCTTATGTGGCTGTGTATCCCTAGTCCCAGTGACCACGCTGGTGCCTAGTCAGTGCTCGACAGGTGCCGCTGAGAGAACCAATCTGGAAAGCATCCACCGAGAGACGTGGGCAGTGTGAAAAGAAACACTTTATTTGGATGTGAAGTATGTTCTCAAATTAACAAAACCAGATAAAAGACAAAAATTAAGAAATGTTTATATCAATTAGATTAAGATGCTTCTTAAACATTAACAGACTAATTTTTACTTCAATCATATAAGGTTTTTTTTATATACTGGAAAATATCCTATGAGGGATTACAGATGGAAGCTACATATTCACACCCAAACACAGTACTTCATACACTGTTTTCAATATTCATCTATATTAATTGCCAATTGTAAAAAAGCATTAGATTCTATATAATTATGGACATCATCTATCCCCGAAGTATGGATCAAAAGAAATTACACTTTTTAACAGTTCTTTTACCGCTGAAACAAAAAATAACTGTAATAAACTGCCTTGCCAAGTATACAGCTAGTCATGCAACATTACAAAATAAGGAAAACAATGTTTTCTAAAATGATACCAATTTGTAATATATATAATTATGCCTGTATCTGACACTTAAGGTCATAACTAGATGGTCTGATCAGCTGACTACCCTAGCACCGTTTTAAACTGTGTATCTAATTTTTTTCTCTTTTGTATTGTGAAGGTGTGGTCAGTGCTCTCTAACTAGAAGCCCTTTCTACCTTCTTTCTTTCCCAGTCGAGCATCTTGAAGCCGAGTAACAATCTATTCCTTTTCCTTATACCAGCAGTCCGCAAACTGGTTTTATGGGCCATAGAACTCTAGTGTACAGACTTTTTGTCTTTATTTTAAAGTCCTTTCAAAATGGTAAGAAACCACTCATAGCTTGAGGGCAGTACACAAATGGGCCCTGGGACTGGGGAGTACCTGGCCTCCAAGGTGGACCCCGGTTGCTCCACACCCACCACTGTCGGAAGCTACTTTAAGGAGGCTCCATAACCTGTGAAGTCCAAGGATTACTTTGTAGACCTTACCTCGTTTGCACTTCACGGCACTGACATTACGATCCACGCCCTCTAAGATCTCCCTTCCCTTGGCTTCAAGGATGGCCCCTTTCTCCGGATTTCTCCGTAGGTCCCCATGCCTCCATCTCTTCCTCCTGGGCCTCGGCACCCCCTCTAAATGCTGGTGTCTGGTCCTTTCTTTTCTAAATCGCTGTGGCTTCTCTTTGTGATCACATCTACTCCCACAATTCCCCAATCCATATCACCAGCCCCAAACTTCTTTCTGAACCTCAACGCGTTATTTTCAGGTCTTCCTGGACCTCAATAACCAGATGTTCTAAAAAATGCACACTCATCGCCTCTAAAATAAAACATTTTAAAAATCGAAATCTTCCCTTTTCCCCTCAACCAGCTTTTTGTATCACTGTTGACCCTTTACCTCTTCCCTGACCCAACACACCCACTGGGCACCAACTCCCGCTGAGCCAACTTTTCATGTCCTGGCCCAGTTCGTGAGTGGGTCCTCCCACCCCCTTCCTCCCCGCATGTCGTCCTGCCCTGCTCCTAAGTCTTCTCCTTCACATCAGGGCGATTCTCAAAACTGTGAACCTAACAGTTATGCCCTGCTGAAATTAAAACTTCACCAATACTTCCTTTGTCACCTTGAAGTAAAAAAATAAAAGCTTCCTAGTATGAGGCAAGAAAAACCGCACACACAAAACAACAACAAAGCCCTGGCCGGTTTGGCTCAGCGGTTAGAGCGTCGGCCTACAGACCAGAGAGGCCCGGGTTCGGTTCCCGCTAAGGACACAGAACCTCGGTTGCGATTTGTCCCTGGCCCCGGTTGGGGTCGTGTGGGTGGCAGCCAGTCGATGTGTCTCTCTCACATCGATGTTTCTCTCTCTCTCTTCCTCCCTCTCTCCCTCCCACTCTATCTGAAGATAAATGCAAAAATGTTCTCAGGTGAGGATTAAAAAAAAAACCCACAAAAACAGAAAACCATCACCTCCCTTTCCAATGGACTCTCAGGACCACTCAGCACACCTGGTCATGTCAAGCAGTCTGCTGTGCATGTAAGGCACCCTGCTGCTGTTCAGTGCGTGTGCTCAGCCCCGTCCTGGGCCCTCTAATGTGGGACCTTGCTGCGCCCGGAGGCCATTCCAGAGAGACCTTCAAAACTCTGCTCGAATATGAAATATTATCACACCTGAGTAACTGCGTAAGTAGTTGTTGAATATTCCTTTCTCCATAAGGCTTTAATCATAACACAATACGGTGCTCCCTTGAAGGGTAGGGATCTTATCTTTTTCAACTTTGCATCCTCAACTGCCGAGCACTAATAAAGTTTCATTAAATATATACTTTATAAATAAACGGCTTGCTTCTAAAACTCATTTTAAAATGGCTCTTCGATTGATAGGCATTCATTTAAAAATGGAAATGTCATAAATTAGTTCATTTTTGATAGAAATGACATAATAGGGAGAATTATTTTTCTTAATAACAAGAGGGAGTGCCAATATCGACACATTCAAGCTAAGGACCTTAGACTATCCGCCCACAGACCAAAAGGTCTCGGGTTCAATTTCCCATCAAGGGCACGTACCTGGGTTGCAGGTTCAATCCCCACCTCCAGTCAGGGCGTGTGAGGGAGACAACCCATTGATGTGTCTCTCACATCGATGTTTCTCTCTCTCTCGCTCCCCTTCCCTCCCTTCTGCTCTATCTGAAAAGCAATGGAAGAATATCCTCAGATGAGGACTAACCAAAAAATAAATACATAAAATAAAGACAAATCTTTGATATGTGCCTACACTCAGAACACGTAGAAGTTGGGGCAAATACTGGACTCCGATGATCGGACACTCGGTTCATCTTCCCACTGTCACCGCCAGGACTACTGTCTAAAATGTCCCGTTCGCCAGGCTGACACTGCAACATGCCACGGCAGCCACGTGGGCCACTAAGCAAACAGAACGTGACCAGTACAAACTGAGATGACCTGTACGTGCAGAACACACCCCAGACGCCACAGACGTACTGGGGGGGAAACGTCAAATGTTGCAAACTGTTTTATGACGTGCTGAAACACTACTGTTCTGTGACCACTAGAAAGGGGACAGCACTCCCGTGGTCGCACCCTGCCCCTGCGGCACAGCCAGCGCCGTCTCTACAGCGCAGCCCGCTCGGCACCGAGATAACCGCGCGTGTCGCTCTGGCAGAGACAACTCCCTGCTCCGTGATGGAGTCCAGCAATTCCTTAATGACAATTAAGCTGTCGTACTGTTTGATTAGTATGGATCATCGGTAATAAATTAAGCAAAGAAAAACACCCACAGGATACACCGGGCCCAGAAACCGTGACTGTACATACGACATGTAAAAACAGCAACAGGGGAAAAAGTGCTACGTGAAGGCCGAGGGGTGTCTCCGCTGACCTCCCAGCGGGAAAAGACACGTGCAGAACGCGAGCCCAGCTGTTCACGGGCCGGCGTGAGATGGCGCCACTGGACGGCTGCATGGCGCGTCTCACGTAGGTGCGTGTACACAGGCACACACGTGTCTGCAAACCACCGAGACGTGAAGTCTGAAGCAATAATCACACAGCTACGTGATATTTGTCTTTAAGCAGCTGGAAAAGCAAGAGATGGCGTGTCCGACTGAAGCTAAAGAGGGCAGGAGGCAACCCAGGTCCGCCGGCTCCTCACCACCAGCTCCCGGCGGAGGCCCCGCTGGAGGAGATCTGGGCAGGAAGTGCCGGCCAGGCCCAGCATGAAGAGGGTAGATGATGAGGTCTACGCTGTCGGACAGCCTGCAGCAGAGGGTGGTGCTGCCGTCACATAATAAAATAGCCAACATCAGAAAACACAGTCCTAGAAAGATGCACACACTGTCTGCTGGGCTCTAAAGCATGGCTGCGTGCACCAGGCTGAGTGAAATTCAGATTCCTAAGTATACGTCCACTGGCAAAGTGGGACGCGCCACCCAGAACAGAATCGACTGTGGCGACTGACATGGTCGTCTGCGCACTCGGTGAGGTAATTCCCTGCACAAGGTCTTAAATAAATAACACTCGTAAGAGCGGCTGTACATGAATGTTCTTTTTCTCCAGATTTAATAGTGTGTAATCCAAAACATTTTTTAAACTTTAAATCCCTTATTAGCCTAAATACAATTTGACATTTCAGTTTGCCTTACCTATAATTTACTTCTGGTATGATGATTATACATGTAGATACAAAACAATTTTAACCGAAGATAAAATTATGGTACTAACTGACGATAAAAAACAATGATTATGAAATCTAACTGTACTTGAGATGACTTCCTTTTAAGCCTAAGGTAGCTGTATTTCTGTTCCACAGAGATGAAAAAAGATGGGGGAAAGCCTTTCTCGGCGTTGCTAAGAAAAAAAAGTTAACCATTAGGTTAAAAGAGATTTCACAATGAGATTGGAAATTCAACTGACAAGGGACAAAGGTCCCAAAGCATACATGGCTCGCTGGAAATCCACAGGAAGAAAAAGGTGATGATAAAGACAGGGAAGAGTCGTCATCCTCTGTGCAACATGAAATTCAAGCCCATAAACATTGTCCCCTTAATTATAAAATGCTGTTTGTTTGTTTGTTTTTTGTTGTTTTTTTATCCTCACCCGAGGACATTTCTCCATTTTTTGTCCAGACAGAGTGGGAGGGAGAGAGAGGAACAGAGAGAGAGAGAGAGAGAGAGAGAGAGAGAGAGAGAGAGAGACACATCGACGTGAAAGAGACACATCGAGTGGCTGCCTCCCGCACGACCCAACCAGGGCCGGGGACAAACTGCAACCGAGGTACGTGTCCTTAGCGGGAACCGAACCCGGGCCTCATTGGTCTGCGGGCCGACGCTCTAACCGCTGAGCCAAACCGGCCAGGGCATAAAATGCTGTTTGGAAGAGAAAGGAAAACGCAGAAATGTGGGTCCCCGTGAACCACAGAGAGGGCTCAGAAGCAAGGGACAGGTCCCTGGGAAGACCATCAGCAGCACCATTTCCAAGAACTCAAAGTCCATGCGGACCCTGCCGATGGCGCACATCCTGACATAACACGTGACTCAGCGGTTTTCAATCTTTCCCACCTCGTGGCGCGCACACACTAATTACTAAAACTCTGTGGCACACCAAAAAATATATTGTGTTTTTTTTGCCAATCTGACACCACCCCCCACCCCCCCGAAAAAAAAGGTAGAATTTTGATTCATTCACACTGGATGGCTAGTGTTGTGCTGGCTGCTGTCATTTTTTTAATTTGGCAATCTAAGAGGAAAGAGGTCAGTGCCCCTGACTAAATGGTCAGGCACTGGAATGTTTTAAAAATTCTTGCAGGTCACCGGGTGGAAGTCGCTGACCTGAGCTGATCATCTAATTAATTCTCTAGCTGGGTGGTTTTTTAGTGTAAAGGACACTGAATACTGCTTAACATTTGGAAAGACTTACTTTATAGTGCAATTAAAATATTAGATACTCAGTATCTCTTTCGACAGTGGCTTAAAAAACAACATTTTTTTAAATAAGAAAAAACATGTAAACTACCTTTGAATTTGTGAGGAAGTAACTTTTTGGATTGAACGTCAATGATACTGTTGATAACAGATTTCTCCCAAGGACTTCTGGCAAAGATCCCTCAGATTATCAAGAGTCTACAATGTTACCGTTTAACACAAGCAGAATGACGCTCGGGAACCTGCGACGTGTGTTACCGTAAGTGAACACGCCGGTCAACTCGAGGAAGGTATTGGTAGGACACTTACATCTTTCAGGAGCTTGGTCGATGTGCTCTGGACAAAGGAGGAAGAAGTGACTGACGTCCTGAAAGGTTCCGGCCCCCACAGCACAAGGGTAATGGTACCTCTGGGTACATTTCTCTTCACAGCATTTGATAGTGGCTCCAAGGTGCTTACAAAATGCACATCGCTGGAGGGGCAAAGGGAAAGAAAGCTCTTTGTAAGACCTGGTAGAGGAACACTCACATGCAGGGCTAGGAAGGTATTAAAAAATCTTTGCATATCACTCCTAAAACGATTTGCATCTGCAGAATAGCAAATAAAGGATCTGTTCAAAATAGTTAAGACCTAAGGTACTCGGCTGGGTGCTTGGTATACAGACTCATCCTTCCATTCAAGTTTACCAAGTCAGCATTTCACCGATGTTTTTTTTTTATCCTCACCGGAGGATATGTTTATTGATTTTGAGAGAGGAAGGGGAGGTGGGGAGAGAGGGAGGGAAGGTGGGGAGAGAGGGAGGGAAGGTAGGAGGGAGGGAGGGAGGCAGACAGAGGGAGGGAGACAGAGGGAGGGAGACAGAGGGAGGGAGGGAAGGAGAAAAACATAGATGTAAGACAGAAACACTGATCCACTGCCTTCCGTATATGCCCCAACCAGGGATTGAACCCGAAATTTAGGTATGTGCACTGACTAGGAACTGAACCTACAGCCTTTTGGGGTACAGGGTAACACTCCAACCTACTGAACCACCAGCCATGACAGCATTTCATTTTGTTCTACTTTGTCAAAAACGTACTACTAAATTTTTTAAAAATTCAGTTATATGGTTAAAAAACAGGTTTCTAGCCCAGCCGGTGTGGCTCAGTGGTTGAGAGTTGACCCATGCACCAAGAGGTTGCCAGTTCAATTCCCAGTCAGGGCACATGCCCAGGTTGTGGGCCTGATTCCCAGTGGGGGGCATGCAGGAGGCGGCCAATCGATGTTTCTCTCTCACATTGATGTTTCTCTCTCTCTCTCTCCCTTTTTCCTTTCAAAAGTCAGAAAAATATATATATAAGTCCAATCAACCACTGAAAAGTATTTATATTAACTCATTAACATATAATAATTTAGGCCAAACTGTTAAAATCTAGAATCTTTGTTCCTTTTATGACATATTCCGAGTGGTACAGGAGCCTTTTGCACTAAAAATGATTCTGGCAAATAAAACATAATGACTTTTACTTAAGTGCATAATAAGGAAACAAAATAATTTAAATTGATCCTTTTCCCAGTGTCTGTATCATTTTAGAAACTTCAACATATTCTCTTAATCACATTTGCAATGGAAAATACTATATGACATTAGCTAAACTACTATGAGAAGTCCTGGAATGTATTCAACATACTAATTTACAATAACATAAAGATATCGGAATAAAGGAAGGAAATAAAATACTAACTGCATTTACGTGAACGCCTCAAACCCATCTGGTATAATTACATAGTTACTGAAAGACATTTGGCATTGCAAGAAAATGTACACTTTATATATAGGAGGGAATATATCTTTTTGAACCAAATAAAAATTGTAGAGAATATCAGCATAAATGTCCACAGGGAACTTCTCTAACATCAGTACTTTCATAAGCCACATATTACAAATCAAACAAGTTATAAACAAAGTAACAATTATAAACTAATTAACATCTGGAGAAAGGAAGGTAAGGTAAACAGTTCTTAAATCGTTTATCAACTAAACAATTTATTTGAATCAATATTTAAGACTCCTAAATAGCATTCTTCCCCCACTATTTTAATCATTTTAAAAAAGAGAGGGAGGGGAAGAGAAAAAAAAAAAAGTATTATAACATCTTCTGACATTAGTCCAAGAACACCTCCACTGAAATGTTGCGGGTTTGATTCCCAGTCAAGGGCACATACCTGGGTTGCAGGTTTGATCCCCGGCCCTGATGGGGGCGAGTTAGGGAGGCAACCAATTGATGTGTTTCAATGTCTCTCTCTCACATCGATGTTTCTCTCTGTCTCTTTCTCTCTCCTTCCCTCCCTTCAACTCGCTCTAAAATTCAATGGAAAATATATCCTTGGGTGAGGATTAACAAAAAAACAAAACAAAACAAAACAAAAATTTCATCCGGCTTTTCTAGTTGTTCTCATTGGAAGAGCTGATCGAATACAAGTTTCTCTGCTAAAGGTGAAGGTGGAAATCACACTTTCCCTACCAGATGTTAAGACTTATGAGCTACAGTAACCATGGCAGTGTGATACTGTCTTGAGTAAATATACAAATGAACTAAAATAGATAGTTAGAAACAATCCACAGATAGAGACTGTATTAATCAAACATTTGCTACATGACAGAGGTTATATTTCAAATTAGTGGATACAAGAACAGACATTTCAATAAATGATGGAGTAACAATTGGGTCTCCACAGGTGAGAAAATGCAGTTGGATTCTTATACAAAAATATGAAACTAAAAATAAAAAACACTTAAATGGTAGGGCAAAAGTACAGAATAAGCTTTTCTTTTCTTCTTTTTTTTTTAATCCTCACCTGAGGATATGTTTTCACTGACTTTAGAGAGAGGGAGGGAGGAAGGGAGGAAGAGAAACAACAATGTGAGTGAGAAACAGCAATTAAAAAAAAAAAAGTGACTTAGAACTTCCACACATGCTAAAATGAGCAGATAAGGACATTAAACAGTTACTCAATATATTCAAAAAGTTACGTAGAGACATAGAAGATACAAAAAGACCCAAGTGAAACTTCCAAAGATAAAAACACCTAAGATGAAAATTACATTAAATGTGATGAACAGCAGATTAGAAACTGCAGAAGAAAAGATTAGTGAACTTGAAGACAGAGAAACAGAGATTGCCTAAAATTAAGCACAAAGAGGAAAAAAAAAACTAAAAAGAAAAGACAAAAGCATTAGTGAGAACTGAGGCCACTTCAAATGGCCTAACATTTAGGTCATGGGAGTCCCCAAAGGAAAGGAAAGAGAGAAGGAACAGAAAAATATCTGCATAAAAAAATAACTGCCAAAAACTTTCTAAGCATAATGAGATTGAAAAACTCACAGATCCAAGAAACTGAACAAACCCCAAGCACAAGAAACACACAGAAAAGCACACCAAAGGCATAACAATCAAATTGTCCCAAGTCAGTGATCCAATACTAAAACTATCCAGATAAAAAGACATGTTATGCAGAAACAGACTCATAGATACAGAGAACAAACTGGTGATTACTGGATAGGAAGGAGGTGGGGTATGGGTGAAAAGGGTGAAAGGATTAAGAAGTACAAATTGCCAGTTATAAAAACAGTCACAGGAGCATACAAAGATAGCATAGAGAATATAATCAATAATATTGGAGTAAGTATGGATGGTGCCAGATGGGTACTAATAAACTTATCAGGGGGAATCACTTTGTAAGTTACGTGAATGTCTAATGACTATCTTGTGTACCTGAAAGTAACACAATATTGTATGTCAACTGTAATTGAAAAATAAAATAAATTTTTTAAAAAATGAACACGCAAGGGCACGAGGACAGGAAAAACAAGGCATGTTTTATACAGAAAAACAAACAAAAAAAGGATGACAGGATTATTGATCGGGATACTGCAAGCAAGAAGACTACAGCACATCTTTAAAGTACTGACGAGGTAGGGGGGGGAGATCAACTAGAATTGTGTCTAGCAAAATTAGGTTTCAAAAATGAAGGTGAAATAAATGCTGGGAAAAAATTCATCACCTGCAGGCCTGTACTGCAAAAAATGTTAAAGGACATCCTTCAGGCAGAAAGAAAATGAAACCAAGTGAAAATCTGGATCTGCACAGAAGAATGAAGAGCCAAAGCATGTAACCACGTGGATAATTTAATTTTTTTGTTATTTAAATCTCTTTGAAAGATATGACTTTAATTAAAAACAATCATACGGAGTTTAGAACATAGGTGCAAATCAAATGCATGAGAGCAATAGCAGTTCGTCTAGGAGGGGGGAAAATGGAAGGAAATGGAAGTACACTTTTATTATACGTGAAACTACATAGTATCACTTGAAAGTAGACAGGGATTAAGTGAAAGATGTATACTGTAAACCCTGAAGGAACCAATGAAATAACTAAGCAGAGAGTTACAGGTAATAATCCAACAAAGGAGATAAAATGGAAACATGAAAACTACTCCAGTCCAACCTGTGTGGCTCGGTGGTTGAACATTAACCCACGCACCAGGAGGTCGCCGGTTCGATTCCCAGTTAGGACACATGCCCAGGTTGTGGGGGGCATGCAGGAGGCGGCCAATTGATGTTCCCTCTCATCATGTTTCTATCTCCCTCTCCCTCTCCCTTCCTCTCTCTCTAAAAGTCAATAAAGGGGGAAAAAATTTAAAAAAAAAACTACTCAATCCAAAAGAATGTAGGAAAACGTAAACAATAGAGATAAATGGGGGGGAAAAACAGGATGACTTAATCATATTAAATGTACATGGCCTAGCCTGGCCAGTGTGGCTCAGAGGATTGAGCATCGTCCCATGGACTGAGAGGTTCAATTCCCAGTCAGGGCATATGCCCGGGTTGTGGGCTCGATTCCCAGTAGGGGCGTGCAGGAGGCAGCCAATTGATGCTTCCATCTCTTTCTCCCTTCCTCTCTCTCTAAAACATCAATAAAAACATATTTTTAAAAATAAATAAATAGCCTTGGCCGGTTTGGCTCAGCGGTTAGAGCATCAGTCCACAGACCAAAGAGTCTCGGGTTCGATTCCGACTAAGGGCACACCTCGGTTGTGGTTTGTCCCCAGCCCTGGTTAGGGTCATGCGGGAGGGCAACCAATCAATGTGTCCCTCTCACATCGATGTGTCTCTCTCTCCCCCCCCCCCACCTCCCACTCTATCTGAAGATATTTGAAAAAATATCCTTGGGTGAGGATTTGAATGAATGAATGAATGAATGAATGAATGAATGAATGAATGAACGAACGAACATGGGCTAAACCAATTAAACAGCAGCACTTGTCAGTTAAATTTTTAAAAGCAAAACCAGTTCCTGCAAGAAATGTGCATTAAATATAAAGACACAAATAGGTTGAAATAAAGGCATGGAATAACATATGCCACGTTTACATTAGGTAAGAGAAAGCTGGAGTGGATGTATTAATACTAGACAAAGTAGATTTCTGAGTTCAATATAGGATTTTTCTGTTCCAATCCAAAGTATCCTTATCAATATCTTCCCTCTGATCAAAGTTCTTTTATATAAACACTAGAGCACCATCACAACCTATGATGGGGAAAAATTCAGTGCTGTACACTAAGAAGTACCTACTACAGTCCTAGGGAGAGAAAGATATTGAAATTGAGACACAATCCAATTCTGGCACTGAGCGAGAGGGTTAACATCTCGGGCCCAAGACAACTATCCTCAGAAAGGCTTGCTTGCAGAGCCCGCACCTGGGAACCTGGCCTGCAGGGGGGTTCCCACGGCTCCCTGGGTGCAAGGGCAGCTTTCTGTACCTGGACCAAGGGTGCAAACACCGGCTTTCCCTCTGGTACACGCAGGGGGCAGAGGGTGCTCCATGTGACCCCGCATGGGAGGGAGAGCACCTCAGGAAGCCTGCACCTGGATTCCCTCAGAGTCTGTCACTGCCTTTTCCCGCTGAGATCCTTCCATATTTATCCTCACCACATCACATAAGTAAGTCTCAGCCGGGATCACACCTCTAGGAGCCCCGCGGGTCCTTCCTGGGAGCCTCCAATCTGGAGACCGTCTTATGGACCCAGCACAAACACTGGAATGTTTGCCTCTCCCCTTAAAAACTATGGGGGGAAATGAAGACTATGCACTTTGATAATTTTTAAAAACTTACATCACAAGTCCCTAGGATTATATTAAAAATAAAACTACGTATCAAGGCATTAGTGATGAAATAGATACCTGCAAATCACCTACCGTAAAGACGCAGACCAGTATTTTAAATCTTATTTAAACCTACTTTCAGCTGGTTAGAAGAAGGGTGTGGAGACAGACTTTTACTGTACTGTATACTCTTTTCAATTTTTTTTAACCAAAATTACACTTTCATCACATTGTTTACATCCTCAATGTGTACTGCCATCTAATTATAGAAAAGCTATTTTTGTTCTCTTTTGCAGTCTATGACAAGAACCCCAAAGATAAATAAAAATGTACAATTCTTCTCACAGAACTAAGTTGGTTTTACACAAAGACACCTGTATAAAATCAGTATCATATGATGATGGAATTTCAATATGGGTTTGTGGTGGGGATGCGGGCAGAGAAAACATAAGGAATGATCAATTCTAAGGGAGATGACATAAGCAATTTCTGACGTTTTTTTAATAGTGTATGGCACCATATTTGACTCAGAATTAGTTAAAAGGACCGAAATATGTTAGAGGTTGATGGGTTATTTCTTTTGGGAGGGGAGTGAGGGGCGTGCAGCAAAGAGAAGCGTTAGCTAAATAAATGACCACACAGCTGCGGCATGCAGGGCTTAACCATTCCCTTGGTACCCTTCAGAATATCTAGATGTCCAAGACGCTGGCAGCACCCCCAGGGCTCCAAAGAGGAAAGTGAAAGAGAAACACCATTACCTTTCCTGAAATACAGGTCTAGAGCTTTAGCATATTCTTCCAACTAGCAAAAGATAAATAAAGTTCCCCCTGGAAAAACTGAGAAGCAGTGTGAGGGGAACTCCAGAAAAACCAAACTGCTCAATAAAGAATGCCATTTACAGGTGAGGAAATTACATTAAAGATATTAACTTGAGCCCTGGCCGGTTTGGCTCAGCGGTTAGAGCGTCGGCCTGCGGTCCAGAGAGTCCCGGGTTCGGTTCCCGCTAAGGGTACGTACCTCGGTTGCAGTTTGTCCCCGGCCCCTGGTTGGGTCGTGTGGGAGGCAGCCACTCAATGTGTCCCTTTCACGTCGATGTTTTTCTCTCTCTCTCTCTCTCTCTCTCTCTCTCTCCCTCCCTCCCTCCCTCCCACTGTATCTGAACAAAAACTGGAAAAATGTCCTCGGGTGAGGATAAAAAAAAAAAAAAAAAAAAAGATATTAACTTGAGCCTGGCCAGTTGGCTCAGTGGATGGAGCATCGACCCACGGGCTGAGAGGTACCAGTTCGATTCCAGGTCAGGGCACATGCCCGGGTTACGGGCTCGATCCCTGGTGAGGGACGTGCAGGAGGTAGCCAATCGACATTTCTCTGTCACATTGATGTTTCTATCTCTCTCTCTCCCTTCCTCTAACAAAAATCAAGAAAAAACATATTTTTTAAAAGATATTATCTTGAAAAGAGGAATGATATTATTAGTTAAACCAGGATTTCTCAACCTCAGCACTTGGCATTTTGAGCTAGATAATTAATTCTTTGTTGTGGGAGGCTGCCCTGTGCATCCCAGGACCTTCAGCAGCAGCCACTAGGTGGCAGTAGCACCTCCCTCTCCATTCCAGCAAATGCCCTTTGGCCAGTTCTAGTCATGCGTACATTCATCCCATAAATGACTCTGTGTCCCAGGTAATCTATTAGATGCTAGAGTCAAAATGATAAGCCTAACCAGATAGTATCATGTGTGGGAGGCAGCCAATCAATGTGTCTCTCTCACGTTGATATTTCTCTCTCTCTCTCCCTTCCTCCCACTCTATCTATAAATCAATGGAAAAATATCCTTGGATGAGGATTTTTTAAAAAGATATGTGCAATCAAGTTGAGAGAGTACTGCAACCCCTCCACCTGAGCTCTGTACCTTGTTCTCGTCCTTCGTCTTAGATGGAAAGGCCTCTTGATTTCCATAGTTGTCACAGGTTTAAAAGGGGGGGGGGGTCCTCACAAAAATAAGGAGATCTAAACAGTAGTGCATCATTATCACAACCATTTTTCAACCCCAGCTGAAATTTAGCTAGAAAATTTTCACTTGCTGTAATCACAAAGTATTTTCTTTTTAACAAATGGGTTTAAAAACATACCAAAACTCTTTAAAAGATTTTAAACAGATCAGGAAATTCCTCATCCACGATTTTGTTGTTGTTACACCTCACAGGAGGATATTTTTCCATTGATTTTTAGAAAGAGTAGGAGGGAAAGAGGGAGGGGGGGGAGAGAGAGAGAGAGAGAGAGAAACATCAATGTGAAAGGGACACATTGATTGGGATCAATCCCACCACCCAGGTATGGGTCCCTGACCAGAATTGAACCCACAATCCTTCAGTCCCTGGGCTGACGCTCTAAATGCTGAGCCAAACTGGCCAGGGCCCATGTGCACGATTTTTTGGTGACATATGTGTTTGTTTTTATAATCTTGCATTGTTTCTGGCAATAAACTACCGACAGAAATAGTCCCAAATATTTGTTTTTGAAATGCTCAACTCCAGCACACTTATTTGAAAACTCATCATGTTCTCATTGTTGATTTCACATTATCTCGAAGAGGCAGATGAAGTATCATGACACATTCAGCCACATGTCATCATAATGAAAGTCAAGAGACTTAGAACATCTGTCTTCTGGTAAAATGAGAACCTATTATGTAAGTTCAACAGCACTTTTACATACTCTGCCCCAGGGAACCTTTTGAGATATTAAAGACTTTCATTGTCACCAACCCCCACCCCCATCGCTTATGCAGAACTGTAAAAGTTTACTCTGTTTTAGACACTGTGGGGGACAACTGCAAATGTATACACCTGTGTAATGAACCACACTGGGGGCCTCCTTTCATACTCTGGACTCTGGACTCCTTACCTGTAACTATGAATGAACGACTCCATGAACGATCTTTAGTGTTACTCACGTAGGCTACAAATATTTCTCGAGGAGCAACCGAATCAGAAAAAGGAGCCTGTCAGAAGGGCACTATAATTCTGGTGAGGAGAGAGACCCGAGGCGGAGTGCACACACACCGCGTCAGCTGGCACCGCGTGAACGGAAACGAGGAAGCGCTGATAAGGTGACTGGACTAAACACCTGAAGGAAATGAGGGAGCAAGCCACACATGTATCTAAGAAGAAAATTCAACAGAGAAAGGATAGGAAGTGCAAAGGCCCTGGGGTTGGTGTCTGGGGTATCTGAGGAAGACCATGGAGACAAGTGTGGCTGAAGGAAGCAGATGCAGGGAAGAGACCACTGAGTGCTGTCTTAGAAACACTCACGGTGGGAGGAGGGGTGCCAAGGATCAAGGAGCCTTGTTGGCTATTTAGGACTAGCGTTTATTCTCTCAATGCTACGGGAAGTCACTGAAGAATGTCAGGTAAAGGAGTGAAGTGACTGACTTGCACTATTTATTTATTTATATCCGTCTGGACTCACACTTATTTTATTCTGTGGATGAACACCTAATATGGCCAACGTTTGTTGTTGCTCCAAAGAGCTCTCAAGGGGCTCCCTCAGGCTGGCTCCTGTGCTCTCAAGGGATGCCCCCCCTTTCTGAGTACTTCCTTACGTCCTGGCGCCTCATCACCTATTTTCCCTGCACCCACAGCTACTTGACTCATCCAGGAGAACAGGGGTTAGAAGGTCTGGGCCTGAGGGGTGCTCACTGCTCCTGGGATCCCTGCTTGCGGGCCTCCCGGCGGACAGGGCTAGGACATGCGTGTGTGAGGCCGACTCGTGGGCATCCACACATCCATGGTGCAGAACCTGCCTGTGTAAACATGAAACCCCACACTCACGCCAGCCCCTCTCCAACACTGACGAGCCGAGCTCTCGCTGTCCACCACATCTTCACTTGCCTGTTCGCGGACAGCCTACACGGAAAGCAGTTTCAGGACTGCCGACCCACACCCGTGAGAAACGCACGGACTTGCTGGATCGGCGCCCTCCTGCGCAGGCTCCCTGCCGTCAGCAGTGCGGTACCCCGCCAGACACTGTTCTGCGGTTACTCAGGTTAGCTCTGCTCCTCCCTGTCCCTCTAAGTGGGACTGTGCTATTCCTTCTGATTCCTCATACCCTAGATAGCTGTCATTGCTTATCTAGGGGGGATGTGAACCATTCCTACGGCTCTAAGCCAGAGCTGCACAAAAATCTGTACCTGAGGACTGTCTGTCACCCCTCGTGCCTGCTCTATCGGTCCATTCCGTCTTCCTTCCACCCCTTTCCCACCCACACCCCCGGGGAACCAAGCTTTGGTCCTGGTTTAGCCTTCCTGTACTCCTTTCCCAGAAAAGAGCACATGCATGTATATTTCCTTATATCTCATTCTTTCTTGCATAAAGGTTTGCACACCATAAATGGTCTTTTGCATTTTTTCTTCCACTTAAAAATACCTATTGGAAACCACCCCACATCAGCTTACAGAGCTGTACCTGGCTGGGGTTTTCCCCCCCGATTTGTACCATATTCCACTGTATGCACCAAACCAGAGTGCCTTCAACCATTCTATTCTCTGTGGTCATTGACATTGTCTCCAACATTTTGCAAATTAAACAATGCCACAACTATTCCCACTAAGAGCACCAGTATTTTGCATTATTCCAGGCATGTCTTCAGCACACATTCCTACAAGGGCCACAAGATAAGTGCATACATAGCCTGTTGGGTATCACCAAAATTCCCTCCAGAAAACTGGTACCAATTTGCATTCCCACCCGCAAAGTATATGAGAGTGCCCATTTCCCACAGCCTCGTCTACAAATGTGTTGCTGTATGTTTAAATTCTTGTCAGTGAAACAAAGTCTTCTTTTCTTACGGAAGACCATATTTTATAAGTTCTAGCTAGCCCTGGCCAGTTTGGCTCAGCGGTTAGAGCGTCGGCCTGCGGTACAGAGAGACCTGGGTTTGGTTCCCGCTAAGGGCACGTACCACGGTTGCAGTTTGTCCCCGGCCCTGGTTGGGTCGTGCGGGAGGTAGCCACTCGATGTGTCCCTTTCACGTCGATGTTTCTCTCTCTCTCTCTTCCTCTCTCTCCCTCCCACTCTATCTGAACAAAAAATGGAAAAATGTGCTCGGGTGAGGATTAAAAAAAAAATTTTTTTTTTAAAGTTCTAGCTAACTGGTCTACCTGTGCCTATTTTATAATGGAGACGAACAAAACAATGTAGACATAGCAGCAGACTGACACTCCCCTGCTCTGATTGAATGCAGTGAAGAAGTAGGTTCCCTGCTCGTCTGTCTCCCATCTACTCCCAGAACTCCATCTGCGTTCTACTCGCCGCAGCCCGCTCCACACTAACGCCCAGGCGGAGTGGGAGGAATGCAGGTCTCTCGTGGCCCTGATTCCCGTCTGGGGTAGAGCACAGCCTTGATCTCTGCACGCCATGTAAATATTACTCAGGGTGCATTTAAAGAACAAGAGTGGTACCTTCTGCCCAAAATGGACAGGGTGGGGCAAGCTATCCTGTAAGCACCCTCTCAGCGAACAGAGCTGGGACATGGTGTCTGCACGCTAACTCAGGCATGTGCTCACAGCGGTGTTTCTGTACGTGGTAAACACTGAAGGGCTCATAGCGATCCCTCCGGCCTCTCCTGGAACACCCACAGACGCCCCGTGTTCTGTGCGCTGAAGGCAAGGCCCTCCGCCACAAGACTGCAATTCCCCGACTGTGACACCCGCTTTGCTGCAGTGGTCTGGGACCACTCCCGCCAGCACCTCCGAGACAGGCCTGTCCTTCCCACTGCCGCAAAATAACCCAAAGCTACGTCTGAACTCGTTCGTAGAAGAAATTACTCTCACTGCTGTCATAGTCTCGGTCTGGCCGTCTGAGTATGTTCAGACAGGGGAACTGACTATCACACAGCGTATCGTTCAAACTTTGATAATGTAACGTAAGCGCTCAAAAGTAACGCCGCATTTCCCAAACAAGCACTCCGATTTGACTCAGCTTGAGGTGAGAGTTACTTATGCACGTACATTACATCACCGTGATCATCTGAGTAGAGCTGATGTTATAATAATTGAAGAAGTACCTGAATCAACATCCTGGTCTCAACTACACTTTTGAAAGTTTTAACTACATTCAATTGATCAAAGGCCATATGAGTTCTATGGTCAGAACTTCCCTTTTTAATATTCCTCTGGAAGGCCTGTTTCACTTCACCCAAATACACTTGTCAAAAACCAAAGCGGCCCTGGCCGGTTTGGCTCAGCGGTTAGAGTGTCGGCTCGCGGACCAGAGAGTCCCGGGTTCGGTTCCCACTAACGGCATGTACCTCGGTTGCAGTTTGTCCCCGGCCCCGGTTGGGGTCGTGTGGGTAGCAACCGCTCGATGTGTCTCTCTCACATCAATGTTTCTCTCTCTCTTCCTCCCTCTCTCCCTCCCGCTCTATCTGAAGATAAATGCAAAAATGTCCTTGAGTGAGGATATAAAAAAAAAATAAAAAAATAAAAAAAAACCGAAGGGGATCTGTAGGCAGCAAAGCATTCTGATTCACTGGGTTTGCTGCCGTTACGGGGCAGGTGAATGTTGCATTTGTTTCTCTGCTTGTTTTGCAATGAAAGATGGCAGACTGGGGCCAGGATGTTACTTAGGGACAGTGCCAGAAAGATGGACTGAACTGCCAACTTAGCTGAAAATAAATACTGTGATCAATCTTTAAAATATCAGACAGGGCTGGTCCACACTGTGGGACCAAAGACCTGTCAAATCTCGTCTCTTGTAAGTTAAATCATCATCAAATGGTCTTGTCTTAAAAAGTAACCACATGGATATATAAGTATAGTCAGTCACTTGCATTTCTAAAAATTTCAATTTCTGATTTAAATGTAAAACATTTATTTTAAAAAGTTACATTCACTGCATAACTTAACGCACGTTCTGGTGGTTTGCACGAACTCTCGGATACAAACTGACGATTTCCTGTTTGAGGGGTTTCTGCATCATCGCGATCATGGAATAAAGAACTCTCCCACGCGGGCCTTTACACTGACCGCGGCACAGGTGACAGGTTCTGTGTCTGCTCCTACTTACTTCTGTGCTCCCTGAGACGACAGCTCTGTCCACGGTCACTGACAAGGGTTCTTCCATCTGGCACACTCCCAGTGACCACTCCACACAGCGGTGATGAGCCCAGCAAGTGCCTGAGATCGGTCAAGAGAAAGGAGCCAATGAAAAACGTTAGCTGCATCAACACCGTAAGGGAAGAGGCAGAACCCCCAAACCCACTCTCAGGTGTCGCTGCAACAGCGGCTCTAGCAGCCCGTCTCAAGCTGTGGTCCGGCACCCTCTGGGAGCTCGCCAGAAACGCAACATCTCAGGCCACAGCCAGGACCCACGGGGTCACAACTGCAGTGGAGCCAGAAAGCTACGTTTTAACAAGCCCTCCGGGTGAGTCTGACAAACACCAATGATCGAGAATCACTGAATGAGTAATTATTTCTCCAACAACAACAGAAAATTAGTTTTTAGTCATTTTACTGAAATATTACTAAAAGATATTTTATTTGGAATCTAACACATAAAATACAGAGGACATTATTCAGTACTTTGTTTATGGCAAACAGGCTACAACGTACACCTCTGCTCTGCTCTGTCCCACACCAAGAGCCCACGTCCATCATGAGGAACGGCCCAGTCGTTACATCCCTGCCACGGAGCCCGTGAACCAGTCAGTATGCAGGGCGCTGTGGAAAGGAATTCACTCGGAGCCCCTGTAGTGCCATCGCGTGAGCATGCGTTCTACCCTGTCACAATGGGAAACCCACACGGCTGAGAACTACAGGCCTTCCCCCTACAGTAAACAGACCCACACTGCCGTGTTCCCCAAGTTCTCATGGGTCCTGCTAAAATGTTCTGTCTCCAACTGTCAGATCACCGTGGCACTGCTGTGTACACAAAAGTAAATGCAAATATTTATAAAAGGGCCCAGGTACGGTGTCAGCCCTGTGCAGATGCTAAATAAATTAGCTCAACATAATTAGACCATTGATTTTACCTAAGCAGGCACACTTAACAATGACATTCTTTCAATGTGATCGTAATTATTTCTAGATGAAAGGTATTTATAATATGAAGTTGATAATTCACTAAAATTAAGATACCTACAGACTCAAGAGGTAGTTATGACTGAAGACCGGCTCCTACCTGTAGTATCAAATAAGGCTTGGACATCAATGGCATCGGGAAGGCCGACCAGATTGAGCTCATCCCATAACTGACCAGCCTGATCGTCGGAAGCAGTCTGCGTGCTCACACTCACACAAGACACTGTATTCTGCTGAGGAGACCGTTCTCTGGGGAAATAAAATAAAATCGATGTGGAAGGGATAACAGAAAATGTTTCATTTCACAACAACTTAACTATCACGTAGTGCCAGATCATTTTTAACTTACTGGGCATAAACCGTCATAAAACAACTTTTAGAACACATCTATTATGATTCATAGTATAGTGTAAAACTGGACTGCTACATTGTATCAGGTAAGCAACAACAAAAAAGTCTCCAAATCGGTAAAAAAGTGTAAAAATTACAGTTGCATATTTGTTTTGCCATTCCATAATTTCTTTAAGAACTAGTGCTCTGGTATTCTCATCGGGAACCATAGTCTATCGCATAAAAGGAATACTCTCTTTGGCCTTACGTAAACGTTTATAAAACCTAACTTGATCAAATCAGAAATGTTCACTTGCTTTTTCGTAAGTGAGGACTAACTATCACGCAGAACTGGTTGGGTCTGTACACAGAGGTTATTCCCCGGGGAACGGAGACGCACAGTGAAGGAGCGAGGCAGTGGGAGCAGGTCAGCGGGAGCTGGCTGCAGTGCCCCTCGGCCATCGCGACAGCTGGCCTGCGGCAGGACGCTGCAGGTACTCTCAACCAAGAATGCGCCTCACAAGTCGGAAGTAAAAAAGCAAAAGCAAAATAGCCACCAGTGGGTTGGGGATAAGTAAGATTTAGTGTAACGGCGAAAACCACAGATTACAAATGAACAGTGAGTGAGGTCTGCAACAGACGGCAGATTTCGGACTCTGGAGGCTCTTACACTTCAGGTATTAACTGAGATAATTACATAAGCAATGACTGCTGTTGTGTTTAAACATGAAACATGGGCCAGCAGATGACCGGCAATAAAGCTGGACTCTTCTCCTGATATCACAGTATTTGACCGATCATCATTCTGCATTACACGCTATTGAATATAGACCCTAACTCACTGCACGTCTATCTGCGGGGTATTTATCATGATTCCTGTTAAGAGAAAATCAGCACAATGACCAGGGTACTAAACTTTTTATACCTGAAATTATTGAAAGAAAAGAAAGTATTAACATACGTCAACAGGTACATTTAAATATCAAACCATACAAAAATAATATTTTTTTACGTTCAGCATTAGGAATGCAGAGACTGAACTTTTTCTTTTTTTAAAACTTTAGCATGCTATGCTATCTTTAAATTCTCATTTTTATAAATGTTCACAGTAAAATGAGAACTCTTTCCTGTAAATATAAAATCCATTCCTACAAATACATTCTTCATTATTAATCATTATTATTTTATTGGGGGGGGGGGGAGACGAACAGTCCGTCTATAAAGACTAATGTACCATTTTATCGTATTTCTTCTGCGCCAGTATTTGATGGGGTGGGGATGGGTATAAAATCCAATGGTATGGCTAACCAGTCTAATACCAACCAGTTCCTAACCAGCAGCTTAATCAACTTTCCCCTTCAGGTCTGGCGACCGGTTTGTACAGACACAGCACATCCATGGGATGCTGAGGTCAGCCCTAAGGGTGACAGCAGCCCTCTCTAGGAAAGAACATTAAGAGAAGCCAGCTGACATACATACCCCAAAACTGTCAGTCTAAACAAAAGGAAAGAAGAAAAAAATCCTTGATTATATATTCTTGTATTTAGCAAACCAAGCAGAACAAACTATTTTAAAACCTTTTGCAAATTAAAAAATAAAAAATAAAAAAACTAGCTGTGTATCTGGTTTATAGCCCATTAGTAACATATTCTGTAAATATTTAAAACCATTACCAAGCTAAATTAATTGTTTACCCCTAAATGATTTCCAAATTTTATAAATGTGCTTTATTGCTAAGGTCCATTAACTGGCTTATTATCGTTACTTAATAACTTGGTAAACACTAAGTGTGTATAAAGACTTTCATTAAACCAGGCTATTTTTACATAATTATCATCTTAGCTCATAAAGGTTTTCACTAAAAGTTAACTTAGCTTATAAAATAAGTTATTGAGGCCCAACTGTATTTCCCCAGAACAGGTGTTTATATAATTGCCATTATTCAAAGCAGAACATGAAGATGTAACATATGACCTGGTCCAGTCCATAAATGTGCTAACTATCGATGGACATTGTAAGTCTGCCAAACTTTTAATATATTAGGATGAGACCGTGCATTTTATCAAAAAGGTAAAGCTCGTGCATAGGATCTAGCTATGGCCTTTAAAACAACAAGGCTGCAAATACAGGCCTTCTGAACTCCCTTAAAATGTTCCCCCTTAAATTCTTTTCAAAGATTCTCTCTGGTGATTGTTTCATTTCCTACTTCAGGTCTTCAAGGCCTTGGCGGCAGTCCAAAAGAAGGAGCCAATCAAATAAGTACAGCACAACAATGCCTTCTACTTAATTCTGGATAGAGGCCAGATAAGCACTAGGATGATTACATCATCACCCTCCAGGGGCAGCGCTCTGAGCCTTCCAAGCTAAATTAATCTTACACTTTCCCGTGGACCTCAGAAAATTCTGCTCCCTCCACTACCAAAGCCAAGTCCACAGATTAAGATGGCCTTTAACCAAAACTCTACAACACGTAAAGAGATTTTGAACTCAGAGAGCAAACATACCGGACAAGAGTTTTGGGTAACTAGACTGTCCATGAATACAAACACACATATATACTCATACAAAGATCTTAGTAAATTCTTGCTTCGTTTAAAAAAAAAAAAAATTGAAAAGAGCATCTTCTTTAACCCCAGCAAGGGCAGTCTCAGCATATAATTACTACTAGAATTTCTAGAAAGCAAGTCCACACTGTATTGTGATAAGAGTTTACAAGGCAGCCTGACGTTCCCCGAACCATACACTCAATTGATAAAGGGCACGGAAAGGACGTGAGTAGTGAAAAGCCTTGGTTTTGCTGTTCTCGTTATATTCTTACCAACCATTAAAAACTTACTCAGAGGAAGGAAAGACTTCCTTAATCTATTATCTTCTTTCCATTTATGCTACATTCTTTCCAGTTCTCTTCCCTGAGTGAACTTTGGTGAGCACGCTGATTTTTGTTAATATACAATTAAGATAGCAAACTCTTTAAAATAAGAAAGGAGGTTTGAGAAGAGGAGTGTTTGTTGGGCTAGTGGTCAGTCAGGGAAGCTGTTCAGTGCCACCACCATTCGCACACTCACAACAGTGTGACGCACACACGCTCGCGGTCTCACTGCACTCCCGCCAGTTAAACGTGAGATTGCTTACTTTCTCTGTCCTCTCTGTTTTCGTGGTGCTGAGGTTTGCATTTTCTCACAGGTGCCATTGCTGTTGTCCTCAGTATCCTTCCTGCCAGAAGGTTGGTTTTTCCTCGGCAAGATGAATCCAGGCGTCCCTCTAAATTGTTTTAAGTCTCCTTGTCCTAAGGAACTTTTTCCACCACGGTAACAAAAAGCACAGAGCTGTTCACTGGTAGAACTGGAAGGGGGGGACACAGAGAAAGAGAAAGTGGTTTAACTTTTTAAAGTGACAAAAATGGGTGCCTGTGCTTTAAAATTAAATGTTTTCAGTGTAAGCTAATCTTTTAAATAGGTCTGCAGCATAAGAACAATTAAGTTCAATAACAATTATACATTTGCAATTCTACTTTTCCACAGCATGATTTTAAAAAGAAATAAAAATAATAAACATACCAAATCAAAGAAGTTATTGGTTATATTTAGCAACACAATTTTCTTTTAAATCCGATTCAAGAAATTCAAATGATCAAAAAAATAAAGAAAGCAGAGCTAAGACTGGGGAAGAAGGCAGGGTTTCATGGCCGCACAGTCACATACTAGCTCTGTAAGACAAGTGACGACCAAGTTGTAGTTAACCACCCAACAGAACGTCTTTTATGCACGACATTACCACACACACACACACGCATGGAGAGATGTAAAAATACAGATGTGAGGGTACTGGGCTGGGCAGTTAGTGATGCGAGGAGTGAAAGGGTTCGAAGGGAATGGGAGAGGATGAAGGGGTGGAGCATGGATTAGGAGAGCAGAGAAAGTTTCATGGGATACACTGTATCGGCAGAGACCTTCCATTATGCGTTTATCAAAACAATGTAACACAAAGAATGAGCCCTAGTGTAAACTATGGACTTTGGTTAATAATACTGTATCAAAACAGATGCATCGGTTGTAACAAATGTACCACACTCATGCACAATGCTAACAATAAGGGAAACTGAGGCGGGAGAAGGTTGGCAATGAGAACTCTCTGTACCATCTGCTTGATTTTTCTATAAACTTAAAACTGTTTTAAACGAAAAAAATCTATTAAATTTTTTTCCTTTATTGATTTTAGAGAGAGAGAAAGGAAGAGGGAGAGAGAGATAGAAACATCGATGAGAGAGAGCATCGACTGGACGCCTCCTGCATGCCCCCCACTGGGGATCAGGCCCACAATCTGGGCATGTGCCCTGACCGGGAATCGAACTGGCAATCTCTTGGTGCGTGGGTCGACACAACCACTGAGCCACACCGGCAGGAATACTAATTTTTTTTAAAGAAACTTTTAAAAGTGAAAGGACAAAAATGATACATACTTATGGAATATATGCTTCATGAGGGACCGCAGGAAGAACAGGATGAAGAGGAGTGCCTCTCTCGGATGTATTTCTTTTCACAACACATTTACGATGGCTGCACCCAAATGTTTCTTCCCAGGCATCAAGGTTTCCACCATTACCTCTGCCTTACCTACCCCATGAGCTTCATAATGTCCTGCATTAACAGGTGATAGAAATAACCTATAATCTTTCGTAGGTGATTTTTTTATATTTGAAGATCTAATTGGCTTTATCAAGTGATTCATGAATTGGGCAGCTTCCCTCCTAGCAACTAGAAGAGGGGTCTCGACAACTGTTTGAACTTAAATTCATATTGGGTCTCTCTCAACTAATTTCCTTTTGTTTATGAAAGTTGCCTACTTACATTTTTCCAATATTACCTATTTCAATTGAATGATAAATGTGTTGGCCACTGATACACACACACACACACACACAATTAAATGTAGTCTACTTTCAGAAAAGTAAAGTCAAATAGGAAAAAAAAAAGTGTTTCTTGCCTTTAAAGATACTAACTAGTATCCTTTGCCAATATCTTATTATTTTCTAATTTTCTTGTTTGTAATTTTCTCTATGCCATTAGGCTGACATTTCTCTCCGCATACCGTTTCTGGCTTGCTTCTCCCCTAGAAGCATTAGCTATGAGCAGCAACAATCAGACTGACGACAGCCTTATCAACAACACTGAGTGCAACATCACTGATTAGAAAACCAAGCAATACTTTTATTTTATTTTTTTTTATTTTATTATTTTATTTTTTTATCCTCCCCTGAGGACATTTTTTCATTTTTTGTTCAGATAGAGTGGGAGGGAGAGACAGGAAGAGAGAGAGAGAGAGAGAGAGAAACATCGACGTGAAAGGGACACATCAAGTGGCTGCCACCCGCACGACCAACCAGGGCCGGGGACAAACTGCAACCGAGGTACATGCCCTCAGCGGGAACCGAACCCGGGTCTCTCTGGACCGCAGGCCGACGCTCTAACCGCTGAGCCAAACTGGCCAGGGCCAAGCAATACTTTTAAAGTATTGATAGGAAATAGCTTAACCTTCCCTTTTATATCCAAAACCATCACTCAAACGTGAGGTGGCATAAAATGACTCCTACCTTATAAGACCTCAGACGTTTCACCACACAACAGGTACACAGGAAAATATGTTTAGAGAAGTACCCAAATCACTGAAGCGTTAGGAAAGGTTGTAGGAGAAGAAAGACAAACACCTCAGAGTAAGCTGTTGACTTTGGGGGGTACGGGGGAGCTCTGGTTTCTGCTCTGGATGCAGAAAGCTGCAGAGCGCTGCTCCCACCCTCGCCATCTACAAAGTCACCTTCCGGACCCATCAGGCTGCCCCAAGTGCAGGCCACCGACGCACCTGCAGCCGAAGGGACGGCACTTCCGGAAGACAGAAGCAAGTGCTTGCTTCATCTGGGGAAGAGGACACCGCGGGACGAACAAGCAGGATAAGAAGAGTTCAGCAAGAAAACTTAAACTGCTCAAGACCGAGTGTGAGAGGGTGTGAGAACATCAAACATCCCTGGCCATCCCATGGACCATCCCAGGTGCCTGTGCACAGGGGGAAGCGTCCCCAGGACGTGCCAGCCATGTACCAGCCTGGGAGGGGTACAGCAGCAATATGGGAAGACACAACGACCCACCCAGATTTCCTGGGGAACAAAAGCCTTAGGCTGGTGGGAGACCAGCAGAGTCACCACGCTGCACAGTGATCTCCTCGGGTGGAGGGAGATGAGTGGGGGAGCTTTCAACCCTGGATGAGGAGCACAGTACATCCTGGACCAGGCCAGTATAGGTCGCCTACAGCTGGGGCCACGCAGGACCGCCGAGAACACCGGTCCCTGACACCTGGGCACGGTGCCTGCCCAGTTCAAGCAGGACAAGCAGCACCCTGCCAGCCCACTCTCCAGTGGGACTCTCACCCATCACCAGTGGGAACACAAAAGGGCACAGCGCACTGGAAAACACTGGTGTTTTCCTTTAAATTCTCTCTCCTAGGCACTTACCCAAGTGAAATAAAAACCCTGTGTTCACACCGCACCTAGGAGCATTTACACAAATTTTATTCATGACCGCCCCAAAATGGAAACTACCCAAATACCCCTTACGGAGAAATGTGTGGAAAACTGTGGTAGGCACCTCCATGAAACAGAACCCTACTCGGCCATGAAAAGAAAACTCCTGCCCTGGCCGGTCTGGCTCAGCAGTTAGAGCATAGCCCGTGGACCAGAGAGTCCCGGGTTCGATTCCAGTCAAGGGCACGTACCTCGGTTGCGGTTTGGACCCCGGCCCTGGTCGGGTCGTGCGGGAGGCAGCCAGTCCATGTGCCTCTCTCATGTCGATGTTTCTCTCTCCCCCCTGCCCCACCACACTCTATCTGAAGATAAATAGAAAAATATCCTCAGGTGAGGATTTAAAAAAAAAAAAAAAAGAAAGAAAGAAAACTACTACGATATATGCAATTACACAGAGAAGCCGCAAACGCATCGTGCTGAGAAAAAGGACAGATACCTCATGGCTCTGCTCACATGATGTCACTGCAAAGGCAAAACCACAGGGACAGCACACAGGTGAGTGGCTGCTGAGGGCAGAAGCCGGGGTCGGGGGCACCCACAGCGGGCACCAGGGAATTTTTGGTGTGACACCCGGTTCTCTGTCTTCTGGCAGTAGTGGCCCTGTGGCTACAGCACCATCAAACTCAACGGACAAGCTCTACGGCACGTGAATTAGACTTCCATTTCATAAATGGGGGGGAAGTCAGGGACCAAGACAAAGAAAGCAGGTCTCTAAAATAACCATAAAATGAAACGCCAGACCACAGATTGCAAAGAGGTATGAAAATAGGATAAAGCACAGACCAAAAAAAAAATCAAAACTCTAAGTTTGAAATTCTTTCAAACTTCAATTTCATAAAGAATCATCAGGTCTGAGCCTGAAGTTAAGAGAAACCATCTTAAAAACAAAGCATAATGTATAATCAATGGGAGAGCATGCCCAACGCAACAGGACGCAGAAGCTAGCACTGCCTTCACAGAGCTCCCACGCCAGCAGGGGGCACGGGCAAATGGGCGGCTGGGGACAATCAGTGTTACAGAGAACGGCAAAGCAGGATTAGTGGGTAAAATGTGTGTGTGAGGGGGGAGGGGCTGCTATTTTATTTATTTTTCATCTTTCTCTTTCATTTTGAAATTTTTCAAAATTTCCCCCAAAGTGGGGGCGAGGGTGGGGCACAGAAGACAGTGCAATAGGGACACCTGTATACCCTTAACCCCAACTCACATCACGTGTTCTCGTTTTTCTTAAGAGACAACTAAGTTGAGACACAGGAACTTCAGAAGAGACAGGTACTGTACGCAGGGTGTGGGGGGGGGGGGGGAGGCCTCTGGGGAGGCCAGCCACGTGACAGGAACACAGGAAGTAACAAACGAAGGCAGAGAGGCAGCCAGGCTCAGATCATAAGCTGTAGACCAGTGGTTCTTAACCTGTGGGTCGTGGCCCCTTTGGGGGTCGAACGACCCTTTCACAGGGGTCGCCTAAGACATAACAGGAGCAAAATTACAGTTATGAAGTAGCAACGAAAATAAGTTATGGCTGGGGGTCACCACAGCATGAGGAACTGTATTAAAGGGCCGCAGCATGAGGAAGGTTGAGAACCACTGCTAGACCATGATATGGATGGGAAGTGCCATTTAAATACTTAATTTAAATATAAAAGCCACTGCCCGGGCAGGTGTGGCTCAGCGGTTGAGCAAGGACCCATGCACCAAGAGGTCCCAGATTCGATTCCAGATCAGGGCAAATGCCCAGGTTGTGGGCCTGATCCCCGGTGAGGGGCATGCAGGAGGCAGTCAACTGATGTTCTCTCTCATCGATGTTTCCATCTCTCTCTACCTCTCCCTTCTCTCTCTAAAAAAATAAAAATAAAAAAAATAAGGAAAAAATAAATACATAAATATGAAAGCCACACTGGAGATCTGGGAGCAGACCTGATTACTTTCAGAATGCATCTCTGCAGCTGTGCTGAGAACACCCTGGGCTGTGGAAAGTACACGAAGAAGCAGCAGAGAAACTGGTTAACAGGCTACTCGGGCCTCCTAAACGCAACTGGGGTTCAAACCAAGATGGGGGGCAAGTTCAGAGAGGAAGGACTTGTTTGGGATATCTTCCAACGCTGGGCTACAGGGCTGAGAATATGAGGCATGAGGAAAGACAGAAATCAACGATGAACTCAAAAGCTTTTGGCCTAAGCAACTGGGCAAACACTGGTATGATTTACTGAAATGGAGAAATCTGGGGAGGGGTGTGTCAGAACCAGAGTGATTTGGTGTATGTCTCACACATTCGAAAAGGAGATGTCAAGCAGACAGACGGATAGGGAGTGTGGGGCTCGGAGGAAATCAGGCCTGGGAAGACAAATGCCGGGTTCCTTTGCGCACGCGGGATCCAGCCATCAGACGGAGTGAGCGTTCCCGGGGAGAAGCAGAGGTAAAGTGGACAGCCGAGGTCTTTGACCTCAGGACCCCAGGATCATCAAGGTGGGAGTCTCCGCAGAAGCCAGACAAGGACACGGAGAGGGGGAGGTGTGGCCAAATCAAGAGAAAGGAGACATTCCAAAAAGATGTGTGCCTTCACTGATGGGTGATTTCAGAGTTCTATTCTGGGCTTTGAAATACAGTCAAAAAATAAATAAAATACTTCAAACCTGAATTATACTCCGTTAGGTTATAACATCCTGTCTTTTTTTCAAGAATGAAGAGAAGGTTGGTTACAAGAAGACACACTTGGGTTTACAGGTAAGTACCAAATCCACCCTCATGCCCAAAGCTCAGTGATTTCGTCCGGTCACACCTGTTCCGGTCTGACAGGACACGCTGAGGACTGCTCAGCTCCACGCCTGAGCCCACGGGCATCCCTCCCCCAACTCCACAACAGGTGTGAGCCGCACGCCTAAAGCTAAGGAACAAAACTCCAGCGAGATCTGCGTCCTGAGCTGTGCCCTCTGAATGCTGTCTACAGTGAGCCCCTGCCGCTCACGTCCCACGGGCGGGATTCACCCTCTGACCTGATTTTGGCTTGTACGCCCACGGAGACCGGGGAGCTGGCCGCCTCTTCCGACAGGGAGCGCTGCAGCGCCGGGGGCCGCCTGCCGTCCGCCTCCGCCTCCGCGTCCTCCTCCGCAGACTGCTCTCTGACCTCTGCTGCAGGGCGGGAGAAGAGAGCGTCATTTTCGCATTTACACTCATCTCGGGTGAATTTATCTTAAAGCACGGGTCGGGGAAAAAGAGTAACACAAATGACAATACTTCGCTAACAGGATGAATGGCATTGATTATACTTCTTCTCTATTGCGAAATGATCATCAAATCATGTGAAAGACGGCATGCTCTTCCGGTCTTCAAGCTACCCTTCACTCTGACAAGGCTAAAAACCATGTGTTCAGGTTCATAGGAGTTCGTCTACAGAACAAACGTGTTTCAACGCAACTCATTAAAAAGTGTTTCTTCGCAATGTACAAACTGAGATGATAAATTTAGAACAATCATTATGCCCTCTAATTGCCAGCCACCCTGAAGGCTGCAGAACTGAGAAGAACACCCCTTCACACCATTTCAACTGCCCTCAAGACTGCACCCCAATCACCCCACAAGTACCTTCTCAGGAGGCCACGTAACCGCCACGAGGATTTTCAAACACAATCACCCTGAATATCGTTCTTCTCTGTAAACAGAAGTCTTTTCTACTGGATCCTGGACAGCACTGAGCATCACCCCACCACCTGTCTGCTGGTGCAGGTCTGCGTTCTTGGCTCGGTCCTTCCTCTGTAACTTTACTTAAGACTTTTCTGCACCCCCCCCCCACACACACACACACACACGTCATAGTCCCTCAAGCTCCTCCTCTCTGTCCTCCTTTTACCACCAAACTTCATGAAACCGGACTCTGGAGTGAGTGCACCATGCCCCAGCCCAGCCACCTGCCTCTCCACACCACCTCTACCTCCACCTCCTCCACCTCCTGCACCTCCTGCACCTCTCCCACCGACAGCAGCTGAACCAACAACCGGGAGACCTCTCACAATCTCCAAATGTTCCAGAAATCCACCTGACACCAAGGGCTACCTCCTCCTCAGCGAGATGACCTTCTGCCTTTGTAAGCAGGGAGATACCCTGGATTTCCGTAGGCTCTGGCACCACAAAGACCTGGTCCCGGCTACCAGCTCTACCAGCTACTAACTCGACAGCCTTAGGTACAAGTGATGTCTCTCAGCCTCGACCTGCTTGCCTGTCAGTTAGAAGATGCGAAGAAGATGAACTGCTCCAACACCTGTCCCTTCTGCTGGTTCTTTTAGACCTCGACATGCGGGCACAGCCCTTGATTATTACCCAGGTCTCAACAGTCTCCTCTGGACCTCGAGTTCCTTAAATCGACACCTCTAGCCCTGACTCCTCTCCTGAGTTCCGGACCCGACTTTCGCCGCAGCCGAGACACATCTAGCCACCAGAACAATAACCCTCACACAGAATCTGCTCTCTCATTTCTCGATCAGCACTTCAATCGGACACCCCTACTTTTGTGACTATCAAAGTCTTCCAGATTCAAAATGAATGTTAGGGAAGTATTTTGACAAATGAATAATTTGGAGAACTGTTGTTTGGTTAGAAAAACTACAAACAGCCCTAGACGGTGTGTTTCAGTGGTTAGAGCATCAGCCCACGAACCAAAAGGTCTTGGGTTCAACTCGTGGTCAAGGGCAAGTACCTGGGTTGCAGGTTCAACTCCCAGCCCTGGTCAGGGTTGTTCGGGAGATTACTGACTGATGTGTCTCTCTCACATCAAGGTTTCTCTCTCTCTCTTCCTCCCTCCCTTCCATTCTATCTAAAAATCAACAGGACAGTATCCTCAGGTGACGATTAGAAAATAAGTTAATAAAAAGAATGAGAGAAACTACAAATAATTGTAAATCCTGTCAAATCATAAAATTAATGATGAAATGAGGCATCAAACAGATGGTTTTGGTTTTCCTATTTAAAATAACATGTTTCTTTTAAAAACTGAAATTGAAAAGTTAGCCATAAATTAAGTTCTTATGGGGCCTATCAATCATGGTGTCTGGCCCTGGCCGGTTTGGCTCAGCGGTTGGAGCGTCAGCCCATGGACCAATGAGTCGTGGGTTCGATTCTGGTCAAGGGCACGTACCTCAGTTGCAGTTCGCCCCGGCCCTGGTCGGGTCGTGCAGGAGGCAACCAGTTGATGTCTCTCTCTCTCATGTCGATGTTTCTCTCTCTCTCTCTCTCTCTCTCTCTCTCCCTTCCTCCCTCCTACTCTATCTGAAGATAAAATGGAAAAATATCCTCAGATGAGAATTAAGAAAAAACAATCATGGTGTCTGTCCTGCCAACCCCTAGCCACAAAATGGATGTAGCTGAAATCAAATCTACAAATATAAAATACAATTGTATCAAAAATTATAAAAAGGTTTTCAAATTTGACTACATTAACTGTTTTTGTTTCTATACAACAAAAGACCACCCCATGGACAAAATGAAAGACTATGCCACAGATTGACAGAAAGTACACGTAATCTGTATCCCCAAAAAAGCTATTCAGAGCCAGAGTACGTAAGGAATCCCACAGATGAACAAGGCACACAACCCTCTAGAAAAATGGACACAGGGCCCTGGCCGGTTTGGCTCAGCGATTAGAGCGTCAGCCCGTGGACCAGAGAGACCCGGGTTCAGTTCCCGCTAAGGGCACGTACCTCGGTTGCAGTTTGTCCCCGGCCCTGGTTGGGGTTGTGTGGGTGGCAACCACTCCATGTGTCTCTCTCTCATCAATGTTTCTCTCTCTCTCTTCCTCCCTCTAGCCCTCCCGCTCTCTCTCCAGATAAATGCAAAAAAAAAAAAAAAAAATGTTCTCAAGTGAGGATAAAAAAAAAGGGGGGGGACGCAGGACAAACCCATACTCTCTCTCATATATTCAACTCTTTTTTTTTTTTTTAAATCCTCACCCGAGGACATTTTTGCATTTATCTTCAGATAGAGTGGGAGGAAGAGAGAGAGAGAGACATTGATGAGAGAGAGACACATCGACTGGTTGCCACCCACACGACCCCAACCAGGGCAGGGACAAACTGCAACTGAGGTACGTGCCCTTAGCGGGAACCAAACCCAGGTCTCTCCGGTCTGCAGGCCGACGCTCTAACCGCTGAGCCAAACCGGCCAGGGCATATATTCAGCTCTTAAGTTGGCCACATAACTGTGCAGCTGTAGACCGTATTTCCCAACTTTTTTTGCAGCCGAGCCTGGCAAGTTCTCACCAACAGAAAATGACCGGAAGTGACCACACAGCTTCCACCTCCCCGGGAAGGACTCAGCTATGCCCCCCTTTCTGTGCACATGGATGCATCAGCCACCTGGCTGCAGCAGCGCAAGCAAGAGCGACACCCTAGAGGCGCAGAGAGTCACAGAAGGAACCTGGGTCCACAGACAGCCACAAGGAACAGGGGCGCCATGTCAGCTGGGGCCTTGGGCTCACAGGTATGTTGCACGAGAGAAGGCCTGTTTTGTTTAAGTCACTGCTGCACTTTGGGGTCTCTGTTACAGCACTTCAACCCTAAGTGACACAGAAACTGGGGTCAGGAGTGGGGAAATGCCACAACAAAAATGTGAAATAGGTGGGTCGGTGACCAGGTGACGAGGACAGTGATTCTGGAGTTTGGAAATCAAATGACCCTATGATGTCATATCAAACTATGCGATAGATCTCTGAGCTGTGATGCCGTGGAAAGCACGTACCTGGCTGTCCGCAGTTTACTGGTAAAAATGCACTCCTGAACCCCAACCCAGCTGGTGCCTAAAGCCAGAAAGCTCCGGCCTGGGGGTGATGAGAGGGAGATTTATCCTCAGCCCCTACCTGTGCTTATTCCATCTGCTACCACTAGGTGGCGCATGTGCGGTGGTAACTCTTCTAAAGGACCCACCCGGGTAGGGGTTCCTGGGAGAGCTGGACGGCCCGTGCCGGTCCCTCAGTGGCATTGCCTTTGTCTGGGCCAATCTCTGGGGGAAACAGATGTCACTGGGATAGGATGATAAACCAAATCTAAAGACTTTCACCTCCCACAACTGTTACTTAATCCTCAACAGCTGGTTCTACGACACAAAAAGTTTAAATCAACAGCAAAGGATGTTTGCTGGGGTTGTGAGAATCAACGCCTTGGAAGTGAACGGTCCGGAATTTTGCATCCTCGCTGAGTCACTGGCTAGGAGTGTGCCGTCGGCCAGTTACTTAACCGCATCTCGAGTTCAGCGTGGGAAACCATTTAAAAGGTAACGAACGCACACCACCTCGTATAAAACTGTCTTCAGGATAAGAAAAGGTACTGCATGTAGAGACGTAGCCCTCTGCCTGAAGTATGCGGTCAGTGGAGGCGTGTGGCTGCTGCTCCAACCGCCTACATTCACACGCCACACGCCAGCTCCGGGCTGACTCTCCCATCGGGCGGGTACCGGCCACCAGACACTGCACTCTTGATGTCAGACCACACGTTCTGAAACTGTGTTGCAAGAAGTTAACAGGAATGAAGAGAACTGACTCAGCACCTTCTGGCCATGTGCTCGGGAGTTAATACATCACTGCTTTAGAATCACTTTCCACCAAACAAATTAACTGCTGCATACCACGCGCTCTATTCAAATGGCAGCCGGTACAAACACAGAACCAGGGTCCTCATCAGTAACGGATCTAGTCAGGAGACAGCAAGTGGCACCACCAGGATGCCGTCTGTCCAGATGCCGGGACAGGCTAAGGGAAGAGGTGGGGAGTGCAGCTGAGAAAGGATTGCGAGGCTTAACAGCCTCATTCAAAAGAAGGAAACTGAAGTCTGAAAGTTAAACCAGAAGCTCAAGAACACTGGCTAGCAGGACGCAACGCTGGGAGTCAAAGCCAGGGGGCGCTCTTCCCACCAGCACCCGGGCATTACCACCTGGCACAGCACCTGACCGAGCGCGGGACCTTTCCAAAGAAATTGAAATTCGTGGTGAAGAGAAATGCTCACAGTGTACTAAGGCCGTGTCGCTGGGGAATGTTAGTTGAATATGAGGTGAAATCTGAAAATAGGGAGTTTTTCCTCTTTCTGCGTTAAGCACTACTGAATAAGATTATAGAGAAAACACCTCACAGCCAAGTTCACAGAAATCAAACATGATGATTGGGGACAATTATGAAATTATTTCCCCGACAGGTGAAATGATTCTTTGAAAGGGCTGTACGTGTCCTATATTCGGCAAAATCACCAACATGACAGCGAGACAGCCCAGAGGGTGTCAAAGATATTCCAGCGCCCGAATATGGCCTCCATCGTCCCAGCACAGACACCCTCAAAGCACAGTATCTTTCAAGGAATTCTTTAAATGTATTTAATCCAGTGTTCCAGGATCTTGGAGGGAGAACTTACACCTTTGTTTTACTAACCGTCGAGGTATAGAATTCTGAACACCCATCTCACTGTGAACGTATGCGCACACAGAGCTGGACGACACTGTCTCTCCACGCTGACAGGAAGTGGGTCGTGTCTCATCATCACGTTCAGTGTTCGCAGAGAGCTCGAAATACCTTTTACCCCCCTCACTACTTCAAAATTACAGCAATTATTAAATTAGATGTCATAATTAAGGGTATATTTAAAAACGGATTACAAAATTATAAATTTGGCGTTTTACTATTTTGATCATATTTCAATACTGAAATCTCAACGGTTAGTAAACCTCACAAGCACCTTATGGAGACAGCTGCCAGGTCCGGGACTTCACCCCAGCTCGTAAGTCAGGGTTACTGTTTCACAGATGCAGACGGAAGACACGAGTCTCCCGGATCAAAGACAATGGACTCCCATGACTCACTGCAAGGCCAGCGGCATGAGCATGAGGATATCAGTTCCCTTTGGGCCCCCAAGTCTCACGGGGGCGACACCAGGAGCCCAAATGGATGCTCGCACTCGTGGTGAAATGCATGACAAGGACGGACGGAACACAGAGCGTGGGGAGCCCACTGCTTTTATGATATGCACTAAACAAGCCTGCGCTTTGTCCCAGAGGGAGACATTGCCTCACACGTCCAGGCTGCTCAGTGCAGATGCAATCCTGACAAATGGCCCAAATGGGGGAGCGGCCAGGGCCTTCCAGTCCTGGCCTACTCAACGAGATGTGTAGGGGGGAGAGGCACCTCCAACAGCCACCGCTATCATCATCTCCAGATTAGAGAGGAGGAAGCAAAGAAGAGGCTGACGAACTCTGCTCAAGAACACAGCTGGCAGCCCTGGCTGCATTGCTCAGTGGTTAGAGCGTCACCCCATACACCGAAAGGTTGCAGGTTCAGCTCCTGATCAGAGCACATACCTAGGTTAGATCTCCGGTTGGGGCACGTACGGGAGGCAACCAATCTCTCTCTCTCTCAAATCAAAACATATCCTCAGGTGGGGATATAAAAAAAAAAAAGAATACAGAGGAGCCTAGACTCCAACGCAGACAATCTGGCTCCAGAGCCTAAACCAACCGCTAGCTGGGGAAGAGTGTGAGCCGAAGTGAGGCAACTGAAGAACACAAAGTAACTGTGGAAAGTGAAAACAAGGGGAGCCCCACTGAGGCAGCAACAGTTCTGAAAACCACATCGGCAATGTGGAGGACAGACCAGAGCAACACGCGGAATCTGGAACAGCAGAGGGCTGAGATTAGTCAAGCCTTGGCCGGTGCAGCTCTGTGGTTAGGGCATCAGCCTGTGGACCGAATGCTCGCGGGTTTGATTTCCTGTCCAGGACACGTACCTGGGTTGCAGGTTTGATGCCCGCCCCAGTTGGGGTGCGGGTGGGAGGCAACCAATCAATGTTTCTCTCTCTCTCTCTCTTTCTCTTCCGCCCCCTCCCTTCCACTCTCTCTAACAATCAATGGAAAAACATATCCTCCGGTGAGGATTAACAAAAACAAGTAAGATTAGTCAAGGAAGACAAATTAACACACACAACCAATGTGCGTAATTATTACTACTTGAGAAAACAGACAAAATGGAAAAAGTATTCAAAGGTTCTGTGGAAGAAAACATTCTTGAAACAGAGTCAAGGTCGAATCTGCCGATCAGAGCAACTCCCCAAAGCAGCAGAAAAAATAAGCCAGCTACCTGTCCCAGCCCTTAACACAGACAGCAGATGGAACCGTCTCATACGGAGAAAGCCCCCTCTGTGTGGATACGGACCAGGAATCGTGTACGGCCAAGAATGACCAGCTTCCATCAGAAAGAAGCTGACTCGGGGCGGCGGATGCACCGAACCAGGTACCTTGTGGCAATGGTGGGCCTGAACCAAGCCAACTCGGACCCATCTTACCTCTGAGTAGGACAGTGTCCCTTCTTTCTTGGAATTCGAGTTATTTTTTTTTAATAACAATATCCTACGGACTGATTCTAATAATGGACCTCAGGTTTCATGTCCTGTCCAAGGGGAGACGAGAGATTATACATCCTACCCAAATGTATGCTGAGTTGCAGGCTCAGAACAGAGAGCACAGCCGTCACCACTGAACTCGTGGTCCCAGGTCACCCGTGCCCCCAGGTCCCAGGAAATTCAAAAATCAAAACAAAACTATCTCTAGAGGGGAAAAAAATCAATATATTTCAACAACAAAAAAAAAAGGTCAAATATACTGTCCAGCACACAAGCACCGACCATCAGTTACAGGAGGAGGCAGGACAGTGTGGGCAAGAACGGGCAGAGCACAGGCCTCTGGCCACGGGAACAATGGCGCAGAACTGTGAGCCACCTGGTTCACTGCGTCAAAGGTGATAAAACCCACGCACTCCGATTTTCAGGAGGGGCGCAGTGCTTGAGCGTCGACCCATGCACCGAGGTCACCGGTTCGATTCCCGGTCAGGGCACATGCCCGGGTTGTGGGCCCGATCCCCAGTGGGGGGCATGCAGGAGGCAGCCAGTTGATGTTCCCTCTCATCGACGTTTCTATCTCTCTCTCCCTCTCCCTTCCTCTCTACAGTCAATAAAGAAAAAAAAATTTTTTTAATAAAAAGTAATGCTGCAAATTAATAGATTTTAAAATATGTAAATAGGCTCAACTGGTATATTTAACAGCAGATGAGACAGAGCAAGATGGGTATAAGTGAGCTGGAAGGTCTATCTGGAATGATCTGTCTAGAATACAGGACAACCCTGGCTGGTGTAGCTCAGCAGTTAGAGCATTGGCCCATGGACCAAAGAGTCTCAGGTTCGATTCCCAGTCAAGGGCATGTACCTGGGTTGCAGGTTCGATCCTTGGCCCCCTGGTCGGAGCCATGCGGGAGGCAGCCATTGATGTGTTTCTCACATGATGTTTCTCTACCTCCCTTCCTCCCTCCCCCTCTATCTAAAGATCAATGGAAAAATGTCCTCGGGTGAGGATTAAAAAACTAAGAATAACAGAATACAGGACAAAGATAAATAGAGGGACAAAAGAATTAAAAAATACAAAAGAGGGGATAAATGGCAACAGACACAGGGAGCCAGGCGAATGAGCATTTAATCAGAGAAGAGGAGGAACGGTGTAGAAACAGTATCTGGATATGGAACAGCTGAGCACTTCCCAAAACCAAAGAAGACGGCAAGAAACCTCGAATTCCAAAATATAAAACGTGTACCAAAACAGCACAATATAAAATTAGAAATTAACATTAAAAAAAAGAAAATCTGCACAAATACTTAGACGATTTTTTAAAGTCGCTCAAGCAGCACCTCACAAGTCAAAGGGGAGACCAAAGCTGCAACTGGAAACCACTCAGAAAATAAGGATAATGAGAATAATACCCAAACCTAGTAAAAACACCAGAAAACATGTTAAGAGAAAAGAATCACCAGCCTTAAACCCTTTTTTGGGGGGTTAGTAATTAAGGCAAATTAATGAATTAAACATTAACTCCATAAGCTAGCTGGAAAGAACATCCCCAAAAACTTCCACAGCTCACACGAGACTAACAGTGAGTTTAGCAAGACTGCAGAGTACAAGGCGAATATACAGGAATAAGCCATATCTTTATCTCTTAGTAATGTGCAATCGGAAACCGGTTTTTAAAAGTGTATCATCTCGTCAACAATTTACACCAGGTTACCGTGATTAAGGAGAGCGGTGTTTGGTTTCCGTAACTTACTTTCAAAGGACACCACGAGCTGCACCCGTGCTAATTCCCTCTTCGGAGTGGGTGTGGGCGGGAGCTTCCTACTCCAGCAGCCGGGGAAGCCCACACACCTACAAGCAGCTACCAGAGTTTCAGCTTATCTTCACCCTCATCGATGCCAAGGGTGGTGCTAATTAGCATAATGGATGTTAACACCGTTTTCATTGGTGGAGTTGGTGACTCTAATCAGCTGGGAAGGTGGTGGTGTGCCCTCTCTAGACTGGCTGAGGCACTCCAGCTCTTCTGCAGCTCCCAGCTCCCGGCCCACAGGCCCTGTCCTGAGGGGTGATGCTCCAGGCTGCACCCCTGCCCCTATCCAGCAGTGAAATCTTAGTATTCTGGTGGCCTGACCTGGCCATCTGTAAGGGAAACCATATCCTGATGGGAGACTGAAATGAAGCTCCTTTCTTTTTTTCTTTTTTTTTTCCAATCCTCACCTGAGGACATTTTTTTCCATTTAGCTTCAGATTGAGTGGGAGGGAGGTGGTGGGGGAGAGAGAGAAACATGGATGTGAGAGAGACGCATCCACTGGTTGGCTCCTGCAGGACCCTGACCAGGGCCGGGGACGAACCGCAACCGAGGTACGTGCCCTTGACCGTAATCGAACCCGAGACTCCTTGGTGCGGGGGCCGACGCTCTAAAAACTGATCAACCGGCCAGGGCTGGAATGAGCCTTTTCTACTGGACGCAGACAAACCATCTCACAGGGGTGCAGCATGCGGGGTGTTGCGCTTACAGACAGGATGTTCGATTTCTCACTGGGAGTGTGCCTGCTCGCTGATAAATGTTTGGGGAGTATGGCAAAAACAAAAAGAATCATTTATAATAGCTTCCCAAGAAATGAAATGATGCAACTAACAAAACACGAACACGATCTGTATAATGAAAATTACGAAATGCCAACGAAAGGTATCAGGGGAGCCGCAAACGGAGAACCATGTCAGGGTCACGGAATGAAGACAACACAGTCAGGGGTCGGCTGTCCCCAAACTGATACTCAGGTTTAACACAACGTCAATGCAAATCCCAGGAGGAAGCCTGGCAGGGTGGCTCCGCTGGCTGGAGCACCGTCCCATACACCAAGAGGCTGTGGGTTCAACTCCTGGTCAGGGCACCTACCTAGACTTCAGATTCAATCCCCTGTAGGGGCGCTTACAGGAGGCAACCGACCAATGTTTCTCTCTCTCTTCCTCTCTAAAATCAGTAAGAAAACATATCCTTGGGTAGGATTTTTTTTTTCCTTTATTGATTTTAGAGAGAAAGGAAGGGAGAGGGAGAGATAGATAGCAGCATCGATGAGAGAGAACATCAACTGGCCGCCTCCTGCCTGCCCCCCACTGGGGATCGGGCCCACAACCTGGGCATGTGCCCTGACCAGGAATCGAACTGGTGACCTCTTGGTGTATGGGTCAATGCTCAACCACTGAGCCACACCAGCCGGGCTTGGGTACGATTTTTTTTTAAATGTCCCCCGTCCTGCCGGTTTGGCTTAGCGGTTAGAGTGTCAGTCCGTGGACCAATGTGTTGCGGGTTCAATTCCGGTCAAGGGCACGTACCTCGGTTGCAGTTTATCCCCAGCCCTGGTCAGGTGGTGCAGGAGGCAACCAGTCAGTGTGGCTCTATCACATTGATGTTTCTCTGTGTCTCTCCCTCTCTACCTCCCTCTCACTCTATCTGATGAAAAATAGAAAAATAACCTCGGGTGAGGAATAAAAATAAATAAATAAATAAATAAATAAATAAATAAATAAATAAAGTCTCCCCATAGAAGTAAGGTACAGACACTTCTGGCTATGTAAAAATTCTAGAAAAATAAGCTTAGAGAAGTCGAATGCCTAAGAATTTCTGAAAAAGGGGGTGGAGTGGGTGACCACAGGAAGAGGGGATTCTTCGAAAAGGACCTGGGTGATTCACGGAGAGAGTGGCCCACACAAGTGAAAGCCAGGACCAGCAGGCACGGGAGTCCGCCCCGAGGAACGAGGCCCCGCCCCAAGCCCAGCGTGAATCAGAGCACTGGGTGAAACTGCTGACGACTGGTCTGAATGTGTCACTTACCCTGAGATAACTAACACATGGAGGGAAGGATTCACCCAGATGCTCACCGAATCTTTAGACAGAAATGATGTACCAGGGAGAGCATGGAGGAAGTTCTCCCCAGGTCGGACATTAAAAAGTCCACAGCCTAGAAAACTAACAAATCAAGACAAAGTTCTCGTTTTAAAAAAATGTAAAGTTGGCCCTGGCTGGTTTGGCTCAGCGGTTAGAGCGTCGGCCTGCGGTCCAGAGAGACCCGGGTTCGGTTCCCGCTAAGGGCACGTACCTCAGTTGCAGTTTGTCCCCGGCCCTGGTTGGTCATGCGGGAGGCAGCCACTCGATGTGTCCCTTTCACATCGATGTTTCCCTCTCTCTCCCTCCCACTCTATCTGAACAAAAAATGGAAAAATGTCCTCGGGTGAGGATAAAAAAAATGTAAAGTTGGGCAGAAAAAAGAACAGCAGTTGCCAGGGGCTGAGAGTCAGGGGAAGCGGGGGATGTTGGTCAGAGGGTACGAAGCTGTAGTTATACGGGATGAGTAAGTCTAAAGGTAGGGTGCTGGGCCTGAGGCCTATAGTGAATACTGTATTGAAGACTGGAATTTACTAAGACAGTAGATTTCCGATCAGACGAAAGCAGAAGCTATATTCATCTCAGACACACGGCAAGTCGAAGTTATCAGGGATCACCAGAGGGGTCAGTTCTCCAAAAACACAAAGTAATCCTTAACGCGTATGCACCTTACAACAGTGTCAGAACATGTGAGGCGAAAAATGACAGAATGACGAGGACGGACGTGTAAATCCAGCGCTGTGTACAGGGCTGTTCACACCCATCTGTCAGAATGAGATAGGTGCAGCAGGCAGGCAACCAGCGAGGACACAGCGGAACTCAGCACCACCATCAATCACGGGGACAGAACGGACATCTACAGACGCCTCCATCCAGCAGCGGAGCACAGCCCTCGCCAGCTCACAGGCCGCATTAACCGACAGGCCACATCCTGGGCCGTAAATGAAATTTAAAATAATAGGAATCATACAAGGCCAGCTCTCAGACCCCAATGGAATTAAAGTAGACATCAATAACAGAAAGATAGCCTAGCCAGTGTGGCTCAGTGGTTGAGCGTCGACCATGCACCAAGAGGTCGCCGGTTCCATTCCCTGACAGGACACATGCCCAGGTTGTGGGCCTGATCCCCAGTGGGGGGCATGCAGGAGGCGGCCAATTGATGTTCTCTCTCATCGATGCTTCTATCTCTCTCTCCCTCTCCCTTCCTCTCTCTCTCTTATATCAATAAATAAAAATAAATTTAAAATAGATGCAATTTGCCTCATGCCGTTTTTAAAAAATAAAATAACAGAAAGGTAACTGAAGAATTCCTAAATACGTGGAGGTTTAACAACACACCTGTAAACACATGGGTCAAAACCAAAATTTTTATAATATTTTGAAATAAATAATAAAAACACAACTTATCAGTATTTGTGGGATGTGGCAAAAGCAAAGCTTTGAGGGAGAATTATAGCATTGAATGTAAATGTAGGAAAAGAAGACGTACAATCTATCAGCCAAGCTTCCACCTTAGGAAAATAGAAAAAGAAATTATATCCAAAGTAAGCAAACAATAATAAATAATAAAAATTAGAGGTGAAATCATGGGAAACAGGAAATACAGAGAAAAATCAAAACCAAAAGCTGGTTCTTTGAAAAGATCAAAAATCAATAAGCCTCTAGTCAGGTTAACTAAGAAAAACAGAGAGGACACAAATCACTAACATCACAAATTAAAGAGGGGACATCAATACAGATCCCATGGACATTACAAGAATAATGAAGGCCCGGCCCACCCAGTGGGGCTCAGTGGATTGAGCATCGTTCCACGGACTGAGCAGTACCAGTTCAATTCCCGGTCCGATTCCTGGTCAGGGCACATGCCCAGGTTGTGGCTCGATCCCCCAGTGGGGGGCGTGCAGGAGGAGGCCAATCGATGTTTCTCTCTCTAAAATCCATAAATAAAAATAAAAAGGAAATTGAATCAATAATTAATACCCTTCCAGAACATAAAGCAGCAAGTCCAGACAGGTCACTGGTGAATGCTACCCAACACTGAAGGAAGATACACTGATGCTCTACGATGTCTTACAGAAGACAGAGCAGAGGGGATACTACCTAACTCACCCTATGAGGTCAGTATTATCCTAACACCAAAAAGAGACAAAGGTTTTACAAGAGAAAAAAAAAAAAAAAAAAAAAACTACAGACTACTATCTCTCATAAACATAGATACAAAAATCCTCAACAAGCCCTGGCCGGTTTTGCTCAGCAGTTAGAGGGTCACAGGTTTGATTCCCAGTTAAGGGCACGTACCCGGGTGGCAGGTTCGATCCCCTGCAATCCAAGTGTGGGAGGCAACCACTCGATGTGTCTGTCTCTCTCCCTCCTTCCCTCTCTCCCACTCTATAAAAAAAAAAATCCTCGCCCTGGCCGGTTTGACTCAGCAGTTAGAGCATCAGCCTGCGGACCAGAGAGTCCTGGGTTCGGTTCCCGCGAAGGGCACGTACCTCGGTTGCAGTTTGTCCCCAGCCCCAGTTGGGGTTGTGTGGGTGGCAACCACTCGATGTGTCTCTCTCACATCGATGTTTCTCTCCCTCTCCCTGACTCTCTTTCACTCTCTCTAAAAATCAATGGAAAATATCCTTGGGTGAGGATTAACAAAAATAGAAGGAAAAAAAAAGAAAAGAAAAGGGCTTGAAAACGCTGTCACCGAGGAGCAAGGGGCTTTGACACATTTTGAGATTATTTAAAAAAGACTCAGAAGCCAGCTGCAAAGGGGCCCCCCCACTAGCCACACACTATGACAACGTGAACAGTAACGAGAAAAATTTTCATTGTAATTAGCTAAATCATAATTAACCAATTATAATTAACTAAAACAAGTTTACGAAGCTCTAATTATATAACGGTTCTCAAAGAAAAGTGGAATTCCTCTTCTCCAGGGACTAGCGCTGCATCCCAGTTTATTTTCTCCATGAAGGACAGCGCAGAGACTGGCAGCAGCCACCATCTCCAAAAGAAAGGCAGGCTTTCCTTACCGACAGAAAGTAACCAAAGGATCCAGGGGATGGATTTCTTTCGACTTCCCCAATGACCATTAGGAAGAGAGCATTCCCGCCATTTATACCCCTCACACCCCCTAAAGAGTGCTCATTTTAATACATACTCTTCTATTACAACAAATCATAAAATAAATGTGTCAGGACATGGACTTCACTGGAGTAAAATACACCCTGGGCCTTGAGACACGCACGAGAAGCTCAAGCTTTGCCGCCGACGCGAGTGTGCTTCCAACGGACCAGAAATGTACGGCTCTTCTCGTTGCTTGGGTTTCCGTGCAGGTTGGTGGTTTTAACAACTGTTCTTTATCCTTTCCTTCCCTATCCTCCCTGTCCTGTGTGTTCCCTAAAAGAGCTGGACAAAGGTCTTTCCAAGGACAACGACAGAGCAAAGACGATCACACTTGGCTTTATTTAACTTGAGGATAAAAGGCCAGGATGGAAAATACATCATCCTGCTCCTGTGAAAACCTTCCCCTAAACCTTATTTGCCTTGACATTCCATAGGAGATAATGTGAGAAGATAGTTTGTGGGGCTTATTACTTTTCAGGTAAGAAAAAATTAAGTTCCAGAATTTTAGTTTTGTGATGTTCCAAGCAACAAAGACCAAAAAAGTCAAATGCCAGAGGAAGGACGATGTTTGGTGCGCACTGGCCACGCACGGGGGCCGGCGTGGGGAGCCCAGTGAGCAAGGGGAAGAGTAGAAGACAGGCTGGCAGGCGGCAGGGTAGTTAGCAGAGCCTGAAGACCGCGGTGTGGACTTGGGATTGTAAGTATCGCTGGAGGCTTTGGAGCGTTGAGAGAAGGGAAGTAGGAGACTCTTACTCTGGGTCTGAGAAAAGCACTCTGGCTATTACGTGGAGAACAAGGGTAGACTAGGGTGATGGCAGAGAGCAGGCAGGAGGCTCTGGCAGCTGTCCCCTGAGGAGTGCGGTGGCACGTTCCGGGGCACAGCAGTGGAGGAGGGGAAATGCTGAAATGAGGACGGCTGTGAAGGTCAAGCCCAAGGGACTTTCCCACGGGCTCCATGCAGCAGTCACGTGCCGCCTGACGCCCATGAGCTGCGTCCTCGGGCAACGCCGGCAGCGGGTGGCTCACGGAGTGCGCACCCACAAACCCAGATGGTCAGGCCACCGGTGTGACGCCTGTGCACACGCGTACCTACGGCAGCACAGTCGGTGTGCTCACCTCGCACCACCACAAACGTGTGCGCAGTGTCGCACTGCGGTCACTGGGCGAGAGTTCTCAGCTCCATTATAACCGTGCGGGACCGCTCACAGGGAGCCTGGTGCTGCACGCAGCCGGTCCTGACCGGAACGCTGTTGTGGGGCCCACGACTGTATGCTTGGGCTGAGCGACACAGCGTGTCACTGCTGAGCTGGAAACACTGAAAGAGGAGAAGGTTTCAGGTTGGTAATAGAGTTCCAGCCCTGGCCGGTGTGGCTCAGCGGTTAGAGCGTCGGCCCGGGGACCAAGGAGTCGCGGGTGCGATTCCGACCAAGGGCACGCACCTCGGTTGCGGTTCGCCCCTAGGCCTGGTCGGGGTCGTGCGGGAGGCAGCCAGTAGATGTCTCTCTCACATCGATATCTCTCTCTCTGAAGACAGATGGGAAAATATCCTTGGGTGAGGATTTAAATAAATAAACAAACACTGAGTTCCACAGAGGACATGGTAACTCTGAGATCCTCTTTGCACATATGAGAGGTGGTAAGAAGGAAGCTGAGGATGGAGGTTGTGTTGGAAGCAAGACAAGAGGAGGAATATCACTTTCAGAGTCACTGGCGCGTAGACAATGTCTGAAGTGACTAAACCGAACGAGACCACCCGAGTAGGAGAGGATGAGTGGGACAGAGAGGAGAGAGAGCAGTGAGGCAGGGAGACCACAGGACGCGGTCCCTCAAGTCCTTCTCTAACGCCGCCCCCGGAAAGCGGTTGGCTGCGTGACACGGGACGCACGGTGAGGCTGGGTGCGCAGCAGGACATCCTCGGTGACACTGCCGGGAATGCAGTGGAGGGAGGACAGCCTGACAGTCGGCTCGTGAGAAAATGGTCAAAAATAAGCAGCAACCATAAGTGTAAGGCGTCTCTTACGAAGACTCCGCTACCGAGAGGAGCGAAGGAGCAACACGGGAGCTGAACCGGGCCATCTGCTCAGGGCAGCGACTCTCTGAGAGAACTCACGACAAGGAGAGCTGAAGACGCAGAGTCCACAACAGACGGAAGGGGACAGACAGGCTCCGGGACACAAGTGCAAGAGTCGGCCTTAGCCCTGGCTGGATGGCTCAGCTGGTTGGGAATTGTCCTGTGCACCAAAAGGTGGCCGGTTCAAGTCCCAGTCAGGGCACATGCCCGGGCTGCAGGCTCGATCCCAGGCAGGGATCATGCAGGAGGCAGCCCGACTGATGTTTCCTTATCTCTCTCTCTCTCTCTCTCTCTCTCTCTCTCTCCCCCTCTCTCTCTCTCCAAAAATCTATTTTAAAATATTTTTTAAAATACTGTCAAGAGCAGCAGCAGGGGAGAGCAGGAAGTCAGGGCTCGATCTTCAGAGAACGCAGGACAGTTCTCAGGGAGGCTGCTAGTAAGTGCAGAGGGACCTGTGGGCCAGTCTGAGAGCGGTTTTAAAAGAACCTGTCACCCTTATGGGGAAAAAACATCACTTAAAACCTCAAAGACCTTCACTAGAAGTAACTGCACACAGTACAGACAAATAAAAGGGGGGAAGTCATACGTAAAAGAACTAGTGGAGAACTTGTATAAATTCAAGTCTGCAGTAACACGGCAATAACTGAGCACCCAAGGGTGAAAAGCCGAATTCTGAACGTCAGGCTCCCCTCCTGTCATCCACCTGCCCAGACCCTGCTGGGAAGAGGGGTGAGAATCACAGAATATCGGACCGCTTCCCGAGAACTGTAACTGTACAATACCAACACATTTGACCCCGAAAGTACCTTACGGAAAACTGAAAGATAAAGCACTTTCTACCTTTCCTCTACACATTGCGTGACATTCTGTAAACATCAAGATGCCATTCAACTTCGGAGAAGCGGCCCGGCGCCGTGTCTAAATTCAACAGCTGCTGAAAATGCGGCCAGTGACCGACCATCTCACACAGCATCCTCTGATGACCGCATCAAACCGTGTCCCTCTGACACCTTATCAAATCACGAACTTTGTGTAAATTTTGGAAACTGCTTTGGGCCACCCATTCTATCCACCTTTTGCAGACACACAATGCACACTGGCTATGCAAGTCGCCCAGCAGTCCAGCAGACCAGAAAGCAGTAGGCATGGCTTAACACAGCTGTTCACGATATCATTCACTGATGGGACTTATTTTTCCCCCTTACACACACAATAACACAAATAAGCTTTAAACAAACACCACATGGCTCATAAGCCAGAAATGTACTATGAGCTGTCATATGGGTGGCCTGGAATTAGCATTTATTCCTTTAAAACAGTTTTAATTTCCTTTAATACAAGATTCCTCTATAGACATTATATAACTTCTACTAAATCAGGGCTGGGGGGGGTGCTCTTTTTTCACTTTGTCAGGACTTACCAAACTATTTCAGCACAGGAAATTTCAGAACTCAGTATACAGAAAAATGCTAATTGTGCAAATTATCATGTATATTTTTATCGCTTTTATTAAGTTCTGATACCTGTTTCCACAATATTCTCCGTTTCTGTTGTCTCCAGCCCATCCATGCTGTCCTCATCTTCCACCGTAGTTTTTCCTCTACTCCGAGGCCTGCAAAGAAACAAACACGTACAGTTAAACGTTAAACTTTGGGGCTCAGTATTAAACTATATCAATATAAATCACCAGTTGAAGGGTACACAGAATAAAGTAACGTAGACAACTTTTCTAACACTTCACCATATTAAATAGTAATACAATACTTCGCACAGTCCCTGCTCAAATCCCCCGACGTGTTTACACCCGTGTGTGAGGCAGGCCCAGATTAACACGCTGGTGTCATCATGACTCCACTCCCTTCCTCAATTACTCTTCATGTTAAGCTCTGTCCCTTTTCGGTTAACCCTCAGAGGATGCCCTCTGTCTGGAGTCGCAGCTTCTGATCATCTAACAGGTTCCTTGCAAAGCTCATGGACCAGGTGATACGGCTACTCCCAATGAAGTTCAGGAGTGCCGCCCAGACAGGTGTGTTTTTAAGAACATGATGCGTCCCGTCAACCACTCAGAGAGAAAGAATTCTAAGTCTTAAACATGACCCTGTCATACCCACCCTGCAAGTACGGTGAAATTTAATCTATAAACACTTCAGTGAAGTAAACCTAAGAGTTGGGGTGATTCTTTGACCCAATGCAATTAAAAAACAAAACCAAAAAAAAGAATGCCTTTAAATTTTGTCATGTCTCCGTAACTAAGGGACAGACATGAATCAAGAAATTAACACACATAAAATAAGAAAATGACATTTTTTTAAAAACCTTAGAAATTGACAAAGCCGTATTCAGATTTCAGCACATTATTTATCACTTAAAAAGAAAAGATACAAATGAACTCAGTATTTAGTTTAAAAAACACTGAAAGAATAAAAAATAAGAAATAAAAGATTAATATGAAAAAATAAAGCAAAAGGCTGTTTTAATTAGGAAATCCATTTAAATCTTACTTTTAAAAGCACACTCAATGATTAAAACGAAAAAGGAGACATAAATTTTTTTAAATAAGAATTTTTTTTAAGATGGAGAGGAAGTGAGAGAAAGAGAGAGATGGAAACATCTATGTGAGAGAGAAACATTGTCAGGCCGCCTCCTGCACGCCCCCTGCTGGAGATCGAGCCCGCAACCCCGGCATGTGCCCTGACTGGGCATCGAACCAGCCACCTCTTGGTGCACGGGACAACGCTCAACCCACTGACCCACACCGGCCAGGCAAATAAGAGTTTTTTAAAGTGATCAAAGTCCAAATGGTTTTATAAGTGAATTATTACAAATTGTCAAAAAGTCATCTCTACACCCTCCCAAAAACAATTAAAAAGAAACATCTGAACGAAAATCATAACAAGTATAGCCAGAAAAAAATATGAATTAAAAAAATATACATAGCCCAGCCAGTGTGGCTCAGTGGACTGAGCGACATCCCATGGACTGAGAGGACCCAGTTCGATTCCCAGTCAGGGCACCTGCCCGGGTTGTGGGCTCGATCCCCAGTAGGGGGCGTGCAGGAGACAGCCAGTTGATGTTTCTCTCACACATCGATGTTTCTCTCTCTCTCTCTAAATCAATTTTTTTTAATTGGAAAAAAAAATCTAAATAATATACAAGCATGATTCAATATTAGAAATCTGTCAAAATCACACACCAGATCAAACAGCCAAAAACAGCATCGTTTCAGATGTCATGAGGGGAGGGGAGAAGAGGCAGAACTAAGTAAGAGGCTACAAAGACTGACTGTTGCATATTAATTTTTATCAATTAAAACCAACTTGAGTTCCCAAAACAATATCGGAGACTTCTCTTAAAGCCGCACGGCAGCAATAAGGAGATACGACATTACCATCAGCCACTGAGAACTAGAAAACCAGACAAAACATGAGACGCAGCCACGATCAGAACTGGACAGCAGGCGGGGACAGGACTGTGACCCCTGAACAAAGGGAACTAATGAGGTGAGCTCTGCCATGAGCTGGACAGACAGACATCATCAGTCCAGGAGGCTGAAGGAGGCCACAAATGCCAGGACAGACTCTCTGTGTTGGGCAGGGCAAGAGCTCCAGAAACCTGCCTACGGGCACCCGTGAGCTGTAATCTGGATGCCAGTCTGTACCACTGTGGTGTAAAGCCCCGTAAGGGTGAACAAGTACGACCTCAGGGAAAGAACAATTACAGAAGAGCTGTAATACAAACAAGTCCCCGAGTTCACAGACAGCCAGAGTGCTAAGACCTCACTGATGCTATGTAGAGACCACAGTGGAAGGAACACACCTTTAGGGGCAGAGCTCACAAATGCTATTCTATGCCTAAAAGCTGACAAATACGTCTCAATGGGATCACAATGACCCACAACTAACTTCACTGCCAGGCAAGCAGCAGTTCAACACTAATGAAAGCATTACAACAAAATCTCTCTCAGCAGCAAGAAAATCACAATATGTGGCATCCAGTAAAAATGCACAAGGTATAAGCAGCAGGAAAATGTGAGTCATAACAATGAGAAAAATCAAGGAATGGAAACAGAGAACAACGAAGATGACAGAATGGACAAGGCTGGACATTAAACCAGCTACGATCAATATATCTCATGTGCTCACGAATGTAACAGAAAATAAATATGAGAAAATGGGAGATGCTAAATATAAACAAATGGAACTCATATAGGTAACATCAAAGGATAACACCAGCCCTGGCAGGTTTGGCTCAGCAGTTAGAGCGTCGGCCCACGCACCGAAGGGTCCAGGTTTGTTTCCCGGTCAACGGCACGTACCTTGGTTGCAGGTTCGATCCTTGGCCCTGGTCAGGGTCGTGCAGGAGGCAACCAATCGATGTGTCTCTCTCACACCGATGTGTGTGTGTGTGTGTGTGTGTGTGTGCGCGCGCGCATGTCTCCCCTCCTCCCACTCTATCTGAAGATAAATAGAAAAATATCCTTGGGTAAGGATTAAAAAAACATTTTTTTAAGGAAGATTAACATCTGATTAGAAATGGCAAAAGAAAACATAACTGACCTTAAAGACATAGCAAAAAAAAAAATCTATCCGAAATTAAAGGGCGAAGTGAAAAGGGACAACAGTTATGTGGTGGCTTTCCTGATGAAAGAACACCAATCCTACACTGTCTTCAGGATGTACTGGAGGAGGGGACACTTCCCAACTCACTCTATGAGGCTGACATTATGCTCACGGCAAAAGCGAAGGCATAACCAACACCCATCATAAATAAACAACCTGTTCCACAGAATCAAGAAAGGGACCACTCTGCCATCCATTTTCCCTAGATATTACAACTGTCATACCAAATTAAAACAACAGAAAAAAATTACAGCCTGTTTTTCATTTTAAATCACACATAAGCCCTCGCCAGTGTGGCTCAGTTGGTTGTGCGTTGCTCGTACACCGAAAGGTTGTGGACACCATCCAGGGAAGGGGGTATGCAGGAGGAAGCTGAACAATGTTTCGCGCGCTCTCTTTCTCCCTCTCTAAAAATCAATAAAAAAATCTTTTTTAAATATAAAATAAAGGATAAAACACACACACAAAATTCAAGCAAGGGATCCAGCTCTAGATATATAGAAATATGCTAAAGTTTTTCTCCCACTGAGCACAAGTATAAAACATGAAAATAACGTACAGAACAACTATTTGAGTTTCCTTAAAAATACACAACAGCAGCCCAGCCGGTGTGGCTCAGTGGCTGAGCATCGACCCATGCACCAAGAGGTCGCCGGTTTGATTCCCGGTCAGGGCACATGCCCAGGTTGTGGGCCTGATCCCCAGTGGGGGGCATGCAGGAGGCGGCCAGTTGATGTTCTCTCTCGCTGGTGTTTCTATCTCTCTCTCCCTCTCCTTTCCTCTCTCTCTAATATCAATAAAGAAAAAAAAATTTTTTTAATACATAACAGCAGGTTGATCAGGAACAAACACCAAAATGCGAAGTACTGCCAAACTGTCACCGACTTGACCATTCCACCTCTCGGGCGCCCTGTGCTGAGTGGACTGATGCAGTCTGACACCCAGCAGTGCGTCCAGAAAGACAGCGAGCGCTGAGCGGACCTGCAGCCTGCCCGCGGGGGGCCCGACTCTGACCAGCCCCAGACTTTCGGAGCGGAGCTGCAGACCTCGGCCGGGTCCCAGGCTGACCACACAGTGCAGACAGGAACAGCACTGCAGAGGCACCTGCCACATGCCCGCAAGCCAGGTGACCCCCTTCTCCTTGGCCCCTTGGACATCACACTCTCCTCGTCCTCCCACATGCTTCCTTGGGCTGGTTCCTCCTCTTCCTTCCTGACCTCTAAGTGGTACAGCGTCCAGGGCTCGGGCATAAAGTCTCTTCTCTACACACAAAGGTCGTTCCCTGGGCACTCTCACCCAGTCTCTTGACGTTTATGCTGTCAATGCCCAAATTCCTCCATTCCCTACTTGTCCGCTAAATAGCGACTCATATTTAACTGTCTACCCAACATGTCGACTTGGATTCAAACAAGCATTTCAAAGTTAACATGTCAAAAACCAAATATGATTCCACACCCTACCTACCCTCTGAAACTCGCTCTTTTTCCAGTGTTTCCTGTCTCGGTAAAGACTGGTATCAGTCACCTGAGAAGCTCAGTTTCATAACTTCATCTATCTAATCTATCAATCTATCAATCTATCTATCTATCTATCTATCTATCTATTTATTTATTTATATATGTTAATCCTCACCCGAGGATATTTTTCAATAGAGCGGGAGGGAAGAAGGGAGAGAGAGAGACACATCGATCGGGTGCCTCCCACATGACCCCAACCGGGCCGGGGACGAATCACAACCGAGGTACGTGCCCTTGGCCGGAATCGAACCCAGGACTCTTCGCTCCGTGGACCGATGCTCTAACTGCTGAGCCAAACCGGCCAGGGCTCAGCTTCATAACTTTACACTCCCCTCTTCTCATACCCCATGTACCGTATCAGCAAATCCCATCAGCTCTCCCTTCAAGGTATGTTCCAAATATGAAAACCTCTTACCGGTTACACTGTCAACGGCCTAAGGTGACCATCATTTTTTCGGGTTACCTTTACAACTGGAAATTACACCACTCACCTGTACCGAGTATTTAGCATGTAAGGGCACTCTTATTACCATCTCTATTTATGGATAACTAAGATGGAGCTCAGTGAAGATAACGAATATGCTAATTTAATGAATATGCAAATTCAACAGGTCTAGATCCACGGCCAACACCACGATCCACGGGCTAGACTACAGTGAGTGACCCCCGTTCCCACGCTCACTGGCCCACGGGCTCTCTGAACAATTAACGATCTTTTAAAACCTTAAAGTAAACCAGCTCCTCCCCTCCTCTCAGTCCTCCACTGGCTGCTCATCACACCCAGAATGAAACCCTGCACAGCCTCCTTGCTGTGGCCATCTGGCTCCCTCCGATGGCGCAGGCCAGGGGTGGGGAACATCCAGCCCGTGGGCCTCAGGAGGCCCACGAAATCAGTACCAGCTAACATCTCACCAAAGGAGCTTGACCTAATAGAGCAGGCTAATTGGTAAGTTGATCATTTTGTATGGCCCACGAATGATGTTACAAATATCCAAACGCCCTGGGCAAAAAAAGGGTCCCCCGCCCGTCGTAGGCAAACAGACGCCTCCTTTCACACCCTCGCCCTGGGGTGCTGCACTTTCATGAACACGCCTGAGAGACGCAGAGTGACACCTCCACGGGGCCAGAACTTAGCTCTGCTCACTCCCGCACCCCAACCCTCGCAGTACTGGACACATCACAGGCACTCAGTTTGTGCTTTGCTGAATGAACACAGTGGTTCTACACTTCGGGAGGAAAAATACCGATTTAATAACCAGAACTGAGATAACTACCTAACTATTTTAAAGATACAAATTACAGTTCCACTTCCCACTGAGCAGAAAGATAAAATTTCACATGGGGCCAAACTTTTCCTTTCTTTCTCTTTCTCTCTCTTTTTTCTTTATTGATTTTTAGAGAGAGAGGAAGGGAGAGGGAGAGAGAGATGGAAACATCGATGAGAGAGAACATCGACTGGCCGCCTCCTGTATGCCCCCCCCCACTGGGGACCGGGCTCACAACCTGGGCATGTGGCCTGACCAGAAATTGAACCGGCGACCTCTTGGTGCATGGGTCAATGTTCAACCACTGAGCCACACCGGCCGGGCTCTTTCTTTTTTTTATCCTCACCTAAGGATATGTTTATTGATTTAGAGAGAGGGAAAGGGAAAGGGAGAGAGGGAAGCATCAATGTGAGAGAGAAACACTGATCGGCTGCCTTCCATACACACCCCGACTGGGGACCGAACCTGCAACACTCCAACCAACTGGGCCACCCAGCCAGGGCTGGGGTCAAACAAACTCTAAAAGCAAGCCATGGATCACAATCCTGAAAGTGTCATTTAAGTAAAGGAAAAATAAGAAGTTCTAACACCACAAGGGTATAGACAAGACTGTCATCGCTGGCAGATAGTATCACCAACATCACCTAGAAAACACAAGTCAACCAACCAAAAGGCTGGGACAGTTCTAGACTGTCAGATCAACCCAGTAACAGAAACATCAACCACTGTCCCGCACACCACGCTGAAGTCAAACGTAACGAAACAATCAAGTTACTAGGAATCACTTTAATGAAAAGTACAATAAAACTTATGAACATAAAGAAAACACCAAGTAAATTGAGAGACAAACCTGATAGAAAAAGGGACAGAGGACATCAACAAGCGATTCACAGACAAACGAATCAACCTATAAGCCATGACGAAGTGTTCAACCTCACCAAGTCGTCAGGGGAATCAAACAGCGAGATGGAAAACGACAAACACTGACGGTGTCCAGGGACGGTGGGAACACAGGAGAGACCAAGGCTCACAGCAGCTGCGAGGGTGTGAAGGTGCAGCGTACACTGGAAGGCCACTGCGCAGTGTCTGCCCAAGTACCAAGCATGCACACCATTCACTCCACCAGTTTCATGACTACAGCTTTACCCAACCTCACGTGCATAAAATGTTGATAATATACACGAGGACGCTCACGACAGCACACACAACATTCAAGCAGATCACAGGAAACACTGAGATCAAGTATGCGCTAGCCTTTCGATGATGCTCAGTCTCTCATCACCACAAACAATAAGAATAGAGAAAGGGCCCAGCCGGTGTGGCTCAGTGGTTGAGCGTCGACCCATGCACCAAGAGGTCGCCGGTTCGATTCCCGGTCAGGGCACATGCCCAGGTTGTGGGCCCGATCCCCAGTGGGGGGCATGCAGGAGGCAGCCAATGGATGTTCCCTCTCATTGATGTTTCTATCTCTCCCTCTCCCTCCTTCTCTCTCTAAAATCAATAAAGAAAAAAATTTAAAAAAGAAGAGAGAAAGATCTCTAAGACCTAGTTCAACGAGAGAGCGCGTTACAGAATGTGCAGGACTCCAGGGATGTTCTATACGTGTGAGCGAACGTACAGATGTGCATTTGTGACTGGTAAGCATGGGCGTCTGTGCATGGGTGTGTGCACAGACAACCCAACCACAGAAAAATATCTAGAATGACACACCAAACGGGCAAGTCTCCTCTGCAGATGTGAAGGAAAACCGAGGGCCAAGGAAGGGCCTGCCGACTCCTTGTGAGTTTTCATAAAGAGCATACAGTCACCTATGATTTAATAGACAGGGGGAGGGTCACAAGATGTTCTGCCTGGGAACCTCTGGGAGAGTGTTTTATCTTTTATGCTGTAGTCGTCTGGGGGTCACTTCTCATCCCAGTCTATACAGCAAACCTTCCAAAGTCCGACAGCTTGTGTATCTAATGATAGTTCTTAGGAGTCGCATGCAGAACTGAAGGGGTAGTTCACGGTGTTTGGGGCTTGTTTGCAAGAATAGTTAGAAACACCTCTGTGACAGAAGCCTATGGCCAGATCATCAGCCTGATACCTCAAACCATTACGGAGTCCCCATAACACCAAAACCACCTGGAAACTGAAAATGTGTGCCAATTATTTGGATTATTAAAAAAAAAAAAAAAAAATCCTTGCAACCATTTTGTTCAATAATCTGATATATCTCTATGATATGAACATATGCACATGCATACACACACATATACACACACGCACATACACACATACACACACGTGCACATACACACACACACACACACACACACACACACGATAAAAACGGAATCACTGCATTACTGTTCTCTGCTCAGAGTATAATTTGCCCCTTAAGCCACCTACAAATATGTCACTTCCTGAATAACATTAAATAACTTTTCTTAAAAATATTACTAGTACAGTAATTTTTTTTTAATCCTCACCCAAGGATATTTTTCCATTTTATCTTCAGATAGAGTGGGAGGGAGGGAGGGAGGGGGAGAGAGAGAGAAACATCAATGTGAGAGAGACATATTGACTGGCTGCCTCCCACATGACCCCGACCAGGGCCCGAGGTATGTGCCCTTGACCAGAATCAAACCCGCAACTCATTGGTCCGCTACTCATTGGTCTGCAGGCCGATGCTCTAACTGCTGAGCCAAACCGGCCAGGGCTACAGTACTGTTTTTAAAGAGGAAAAGAGCCTGGCCAGTGTGGCTCAGTGGATTGAGCGTCCTCCCATGGACTGAGAGGTCCCAGTTCGATTCCCATTCAGAGCACATGCCCAGGCTGTGGGCTCGATCCCCAGCAGGGGGCATGCAGGAGGCGGCCAATCGATGTTTCTCTCTAAATAAATAAATAAATAAATAAATAAAAACATATTTAAAAAATAAATAAAAGAGGAAAATAATTCTCAGTAGAAAAACAAAAACTAATAAAGAATATGACCGTCCTGGCTGGTATGGCTCAGCAGTTAGAGTGTGGGCCCACGGACCAAAGAGTCGCGGGCTCGATTTGGGTCAAGGGCACGTATCTCAGTTACAGTTCGGTCCCCGACCCTGGTGCGGGTCGTGTGGGAGGCAACCAATCAATGTGTCTCTCACATAGACGTTTCTCTCTCTCTCTCTCGCCCTCTCACTCTATCTGAAGATAAAAATGGAAAAATATCCTCATGTGAAGATTAAAAAAACAAAAGAATATGACCAAGAATTTTTAAAAAAGAAAGAAATGGCCTTTAGCCCGGCCGGTGTGGCTCAGTGGTTGAGCGTCAACCCATGCACCAAGTAGTCGTCAGTTCGATTCCCGGTCAGGGCACATGCCCAGGTTGTGGGCCCAGTCCCCAGTGGGGGCAAGCAGGAGGTGGCCCATTGATGTTTCTATCTGTCTCCCTCTCCCTTCCTCTCTCTCTAAAATCAATAAAGAAAAAAAAAATTTTTTTTTAAAGAAATGGCCTTTAAACACAAGGCATTTAACCTCACCAACCATTTTAGAAACAGAAATTAAAGCAAGGAGATACCACTTTACATCTCGAATTCGCCAAGGGTGACAGCGCCCTCCTCTGGGAAGGTCACAGGAAAACAGAGGCTAGCAAGAGCGCACCTGGGACAACCATACAGACAACATCCTACAGACAGAGCATACAGAATACAGCTGTCATCTAGTCTCTTGTGTCAAAACGATCTTAAGAGAAAAATCGTCTGGTAATTATAAAGACTAAAACATCACGCAAGTAATTGTCAGGGCAAATATAGGTAGCCACGATGACATTCCAGTCAAAGCACAGGGAAAAATCGAGAGTAGCCCGATTCCCATTAAATAGCCGGTCATCGTCACAGCGACTCAGAACAAGCATCAGGATTAAATTGGCATCAGGATTAAACTGGCATCATCCCTCCCACACCGGAAGCACAGTCGGATACACTTCCAGCTGACACCTCCATGCGGAGTGTCTCCAGGTGTGACGGTTTTGCTACGCTGGGGTTTCACAAAGACCAGAACATCTGGAGGGAGGAGGAATTCTGTATCCGAATGACCATAAATAAAACTTTCTAATAAATGCCTACACACACTGGTTTTATTGTCGTTTCATTCTTAGCACTTTTACGCTAGGATACAGAATTGTCCAACAATGGACAGTTGTGAAGTTGGAGCATTCGTTAAGAACGGTCATTCAAAAAATAGAAATGAAAAACACAGGGAAGAGACCCGTGCAAAGGTCCACTTTTCAGAAGGTCCTTGAATTGAAAAATGACAAACCTGAAACTCACTCTATTTAGTTTACCTGGAATTTCCTTTCTAATAAGTCTCCTTGCAGGGAGGGGTCCGTGGGAACTGTACTTTCCGGGCAATTCTATAAACCTGAAACTGCCTTAAAAAATTAAATCTGTTTTTAAAATGTATTGACCCATTTACCAAAAAAAAACCAAAAAAAAAACTTGTGTTCTAGTGAACTATCTTCAAAACAATGTTTTGTGGTGAAATATGGAAAAACAGGATAAGGAGAAGAACAGAAATAAATGTCGGGAAGGGAGATTTATTGACAAAAAGGATCAAGAATCACAACTGCACCAAATTTCTCAGCAGAAAGATTATACGTAGGAAAAAAACCCAAACACAAACATGGAGGGGGAGGAAAAGATCTGACAAACAATAAGTATAAAATAAAATGACAAATAAATCCAAACACATATCAACAATTATAAACTATCGATAAGCAATACCTATAAAACATGTAGATAAAGTCCCCAGCAGGAAGACGAAAATTACCACCCTAGATTTATAAACAAAACAGTTTTAAACTATGAAGAGACATCTAAGAATAAAGGCAAAAAATAGTTGAAAACAAAGTTAGAGAAAAATACTTAAAAGGTGTTCCATCTCATAGATAATGAGAACAATGAAATCTACAACAATATTAAGATATTTCTCACCTCCTATATTGGGAATGTGTTAAATCTGATACCGAGAGCTGTTTTAAACACAAACACCTACAGCGACAGGGACTTCCCGCGTCTGCTGAGGGGAGCGTGAACCGGAGCCATCGTGGAGGGAAACACTCCCCATCCCCAGCAGAGCGCACTGACCTACACACCCCCACACCCTGGCAGTGTCCACCACGACGGAGAGTCAGAGAGATTTTAAATTAGGACCAAGTCCCTACACAAGATACCATACAAAAGTGAAACTATCTTTCAAAGAGGAGGGCAAACTTGTAGAAAAACAAACTGACGCCAATCAGTGAACTTCCAAAGATCCAGGAAGTTCCCAGCAGGAAAGCCCGAGACCTGGGAAGGAATGGCCAGGAAGGCAAAGAGCGGGTGTGCCACTATTTCTAGAGGAGCGCTGGGCGCACGAAAGCAGGCTCACAAGAACGCCCGATTTCGGGGCTACCAAAGGGCTGAGACAATGGACAGCAAAGGCAGGCTGGTCACAGGGGAAGCATCGACGTGGTTACCATTGGGGAGCGAGGTGGATTATTAATTCATGTTCCATTCTAGATGAATATGTATGCTATTATTTCTAGGGCAGACACGAAAACAATACAGACAGAATGTGAAACTACCACAGGGAAGCGTGGAAACGGTGGAATACAGGCACTGCGTCAATTCAGAAGTGAAAAGGAACACACTCCAGTCAGTGTATGGACAGAGAGGAGCCCCCCAAGGGAGAGGAGCCCCCGACAGAGAGGACCCAGCTGCAGGAGGCTGCACACCACACACACAACCCGTGACTCCACTGAGAAAAGCTGAAAAGCAGGGAAATCTGAGCTTTTATCACACAGGGATACACAGAGACGTGCTTTTTAACAACTGTAAAAACCACCAAGAAAATGTTCAACACAAACTTTGGACTGGTTACTCTGGACCGGAAGGAGGGGAAGGAGAGGTATTTAGGGGACTTCAAAGAATACTGGGTAACCTTCTATTCTTAAACTGCAAGGGAGGTAACACAAGTGTGTGTTCTTCTGTAAAGTAAACTACACATAATTATATATAAAATTACATGTAGAAGGAACGAACACGAAATTTCAAAATTTAAAGTTAACTTAAGCCCTGGCCGGTTTGGCTCAGCGGTTAGAGCGTCGGTCCGTGGTCTGGAGAGACCCGGGTTCGGTTCCCGCTAAGGGCACGTACCTCGGTTGCAGTTTGTCCCCGGCCCCGGCTGGGGTTGTGTAGGTGGCAGCCACTCGATGTGTCTCTCTCACATCGATGTTTCTACGCTCTCTCTCTTCCTCCCTCTCTCCCTCTTGCTCTATGAATGCAAAAAGTGTCCTCAGGTGAGGATTAAAAAAAAAGTTAACTTAAAAAAAAAAAGTCTCCCTCCACTCCAACTATCCCACCTTCCACCTACCCTTCCTTATAGACCCCCAAGAGGTCTCCTCTCCTCCCAAGGCCAACCCACTCGGTGCTGTTGTGTTGAAGGTGCCATCTCTTCTACAGCCTTTCATTCTTATTTAAACTGTGGTGCGTTAATGAACTAGTCCAGCAATGGGGGTGTCTTTCTTTTCTTTTTACTTTTTGTTCCCTATCTAGACTAAGTTCCCTACACAGAAATACCTCTTTGGTGCTTCCCGCCCCGCCCAGAACCGGCCAGACCTCCCTTGCACAAAGTGGTATTTGGATGCTCGTTTTTGTACCCGTTTCCAGATGTACACCCTCACATCCCTGGACATGACTTCCCAGTCTCACGCTCCTCAATCAGTTAACATGAAACTGGTAGCGATGAACCACGAAACACAGTCAACACTCTCCAGCTCCAATAATAGTGCCTCCACTCTGAGATAAAAACTTTCTCTGGTATGTTAAGTCAGAAGTCCTGGGTTTGGGGGGCACTACACTTCATTTTCTGTGTTCTATTCTCTACTTCAAAGAACTCTCTCGTGCACTCCCCCGCCATAGCCTAGCTTCTGGAAAGAACCCTCGTACTGCTCATCTCCCATCCCCTCTCCGTCCAAGGCGCTCACAGGCCCCTTTCTTAGCAATGTCTACACTCCATCTTCCCATTCTTTCACTGAACCCGTTTTCCCAAAACATTTTGCAGAAATCGTGTAAAAAAACAAACAAAAAAAATAAAACCTAGTTACATGCTGAAATATGTATTGATAATCTGAATTCTAGAACTTGTTTCAAAATAACCCAGAAGGGAGGGGCGAGCGGCACGGACAAAACGTGACTGACCACAGGGGTATTGCTGTTATTCTTTCTATTTTTTTTTAAATAACTTTATTGATTTTTTAGGGAGAGACAGAAACATTGATGTGAGAGAGAAACATTGATCGGCTGCCTCCTGCACGCCCCCTACAGGGGATCGAGCCCACAACCCGGGCATGTGCCCTGACCAGGAATCGAACTGGGACCTCTCAGTCCATGGGACGTCGCTCAATCCACTGAGCCACACTGGCAGGGCAGGGGAATCTCTGTTAAAACTAGGTGATGGGAACACAGGGGATTCAATATAAATATCTACTTTTAAACATATTTAAAATTTATGATGAAAGGGTCCTAGAAATAATTATCTACTACTTGAATCAAACCACACAACTAAAAAGTGCATCTAAAGTAAAAGGTCTGAGTCAGCGGGAGATCACATCCACAACGCAAGGCCAAGGTAGAGCAAAATGGCTTTATTGCATGCGCCTGGGTGCGGGCGGGCTGAGCCAAGAAGGGTTCAGCTTCAAATAACAGTTGGGGTGTAGATTATATACTCTACTTGTAGCTTCTGGCAGTTCCTGCTGACGCACTCTGCCTGGTCCATTGTCCACTTTGCAGTTGGACTGGTCTGGTATCTTGTCCAGACTGTCTTGCGGATAACCCGATAATCCTTATCCGTACTCAATACAAGGCTGAGCAAAGGTCATGCAAGCAACACAATTTTTCAGTTTCTACCTTTTGCAAGCTTTTACCCTTACCCTTTAAAACATTACTAAGACTTTCACAAAGCAGCATCACGAAATCTTCACATCAGCAGGGTTCATTCAACTTGATACCCGGTGAATGAATCCCTCCCAGACGTCCCGGGCAAGACATCCAGCCTCGACGTCAATCCACACACAGCATGTAACGACAACGCCCAGATGGAGATACAAGGAGGAATCAGAGACACTCGCCAAACCTAAACAGTGCGCGCACGGGAAACAAACAGTAGTGTCTCGAGCACAGTGAGCAAACCAGTCAGTAGGTGAGAGGAGAGATCACTTTAGGATTAGTGAAGACTTCACAAAGAAAGATGGGAAGGGTTTCAGGCTGAAAGTGGGGAGAGGGAGGAGAGAGCGGTACTAATTCAGGTAGAGGGAATGCCTCGAGCAGGTAGAGGTGAGGGTGAAAGCCACATTCAGAAGAGAACAAACAGGTAGGGACAGATAAAATGTACTCAGGATATGGGAAGGACGTGAATGCCCCACTGAGATGTTTGAACAAAATTCAGCAGAGAGGTTCTGCATCAGAACCCATTATACACTGGGAGAAATAACCCTGCCCATGTCATCATCCAGATTAGGAAATGAGACCTGAAGGAAGTGCTCGATGGACATCTTGTTCTGTGATAAAGCAGCCTGAGAAGTCAGTCCAAGTCTTATTGTTTTTAAATCAAAGCCAAAATAAGGTTGTTCATTTACTCAACAAATACTGGAGTGCTGGCTGAATGCTGGGCGCTGCTCTGGGGGTCCCAGTGATTCTTACTTACTAGTCCTGGTTCTGCACACAAGAGCAGTGCTTCTCACTTGGGAAGGGGGCGTATTTTACACACACACACACACACACACCCACAATTGGCAACGTCCGAAGACATCTGGTGGGTGGAGTCCAGGGTCGCTGCCAAACATCCCTCGACGCCCAGAACAGCCCCCAAACAAGGAAGCAGCCAGCCCCAAACGTCGGCAGTGCCAAGAGGAGCAGCCCTGCTCTGGAGCAGCCCCTCTCGTCCCTCTTCCCAATGCTTAATACGTGTTACTTCCATGTTCTCTTACTTCTGTTCCACGACAGAGGCCTTAAAGAACCTTAAGACACGCACAACACCATTTTAATAGTGGTGGGACTAAACACACCATGAATCTTACAATGTGGTTTAAAAAATCTTTTATAAGCTAACATTTCACAGTAACTTTTAGAAAGAAAACTCTGCCTCTCGTGACATCGACTGTTCTCAAACACTCAGGCTCAAAGGTTCAGTGCACCTTGATGGCTCCTTTCCCTGTGTGTCCCTACAGCAGGTGGTCACCCCATCCTGCCCCTTCTTTCCAGGTCGCGCCTCACATCAACCTGTGTCTGCCCCGGTCCCAGGGCCATCATCACTGGACCGACGTCACTGCGTTCTCTCCGGGGCTGCTTGCTGCCTGCCTCCCAAGGGTCCCACTCACTACCCCCCGTCTCCACCTGCACTGCACTCCATCAGGATGTCCACAACACACCGAGTAGCACCCACTCCTGAAGCTTGGCATCCAAGGTCTGTTTCCAACAAGTGGCCACAATCCACCTTTTCTCTCTCTTTTCTAAATACGTTTTTTTGGGGGTGTTTTTTTTGAGGGGGGGTTTATCCTCACTCGAGGACATTTTTGCACTTCTCTTCAGATAGAGCGGGAGGGAAGGAGGGAGGGAGGGAGGGAGGGAGGGAGGGAGGGAGGGAGGGAGGGAGGAAGAGAAACATCGATGTGAGAGAGACACACATCGAGTGGTTGCCACCCACACAACCCCAACTGGGGCAGGGGACAAACTGCAACCAAGGTACGTGCCCTTAGCGGGAACCGAACCCGGGTCTCTCTGGTCTGTGGGCCGACGCTCTAACCGCTGAGCCAAACCGGCCAGGGCTAAATATGTTTTTATTGATTTTTTTTTTTTTTTTTTGAGAGAGAGAGAGAGGAAGGGAGAGATACAAACATTGACGTCAGAGAGAAACATTGATCGGCCACCTCCTGCATGCCCCCTACTGGGGATCAAGCCCACAACCTGGGCATGTGCCCCGACCAGGAATCGAACTGGGACCTCTCAGTCCATGGGACTGCACTCAATCCACGGAGCCACACTGGCCGGGCAACAATCCACCTTTTCAATTCTTTCTTCCAGTACTGCCCTCAGGAATACTCCTTTTCAGCAAACGACTTATTCTGGAGCACACAGACAACCTCTCTGGATCAGAGAAATCAAAAGCCACTCAGGCTTAATTCAGATCGAGGGAATCCTGGCCCGCCTCCTGGGCTCGCTGACCTTCACAACATCCTCGGGTCACGGTTCTCCCTCTCTGAACTCACCCTACCCTCCAAAGTTACCATCTTCTCCAACAGTTCTCACGACAGGGACCCCGTAACACAACACCTCCACCGACACCGCCCCGCCCACACCTGGGGCTTTCGGGCCATCTTCCTTGGCAATGGCTGTGCCATTTCCTTTGCACTGGTTCTCTTTTCTATTCAGGCAGCTGACATTATGAGTGATTCAACTGTACGCTGAATGAGGGTAAGGAGGCACATACCTTCCCAAACCAATCTTCAAAGCTCTTCACAGACTTTTTTAAAGTAACAATTCCTAGCATCAGCAAGAAAACAGACAGGCATATTCGTATATTACTGGCAGGAGCATAGATTGGTGCGATCATGCCACAGTGATGTTTGTGAGTATTGAAAAGTCATTACAACCTGGATACCCTTTGGCCCAGGAACTCCATGCAGGAATGTATCATGAGTAAACAATAAAGTGCACAGCGGGCGGCTGTCAGGATGGCCAGCTGCACACGGCTTCCACCTCTCAAAGGCTGAGAAAACTCCCCCTGGCCCAACCAGAGGAGACCATTGCGATGAGTCATCTCTCTGAGCCAGGTAACACTCCCCAGCCGGGGTTACCGACACGGAAATCTTCACGAGCACCCTCCCTAGTGTGAAAAATACAAACAGTGTAATCCATACACCTTCTTTATAGCACATATTTTCTCTTCCCCAAATGTTTTCTACACATGTAGATGTTGAGACAAAATATTTTTATTTTCTTTTGTTATATTAATTATTACATTAATTGACATTAAAAATTATATTGACTTTTTCCGATATAACAAACATTTTAAAGGTCTGTTTATCAGTGAATGGCAATCTTACAAAACCTAAGAAACCTTGTATGTGCCTGTGGGAAGTACATTTTCAGCTGACATGCTAAAACATTCCCCCATCACACACGCACACACGCATGTGCCCATGCACAGCTCGATGATCAGATCGGATGCTCAGCTACACTGGGGATGTCACTTTGGACACGGGCTGGGCAGCGACTGGACCAGAGACCCCAGCAAAGACTGCGCTGACACAGGACTAAGGCTGAGACCAGAGCCCGGAAGCCTGGGAGGGGAAGGACAGGTGCCGCGGGACTGGTGTGTGTGTGCTGGGTGACGAGAAGGGTGTCATCCACCCAGAAAGGCAATCCGGGGGAGGGGGGCTCCGGAGGCTGGGTGCTTAGGTTCCGCCTCACCTCGACCTCCATGAGGAGTGTCGCCCTGAGCGCATCTGCCCACCTGTACAATGGGGCTGCGGGTGTGCGCAGAACAGGGCTGGCCCCGCGGTCGGGGATAGCATCATCATTACCCCTACGGCTCTGAGGTGACACGCCGTGCCTCTGGGACAGCCGTGGTCGCTTCTCAACCGTCAACCACTTTGTTTTAAGACAGCCTCCTTTCCAGCCTCGCCAGGTGCCAGGGTCTGAAAAGAACAGGAGCCAGTACTCTGGAAGGAGGCCCGAGGCCGAGCTTGTGTGCTGAAGGGAGGGGGACAAGGAGCAGTAGGAGAGAACACCAGCTCTGCGGAGGCAGTTCACGAGCAGTGCACCGTGAGTCACTGCGCGGAGCTGTCAGAGGGATCTTCCCAACGGGGGGTCTGTATCACTCACTGGATAAAACCTTCCAATGCCTCTCCGTGGCCTTCAGAGTGAAATCAGAACGACTCCTTACACTGATTTAAAATCCACACCACCCCTTATGCCAAGCGCACTGGGCTCCGGCCACACTAAATGTCCTCATTGAAAACTCACTCCGCGCTCAGTCTTTGCACAGGCTGCCCCTCTGCCTGGGAAGTAACCTCTGCCTCCTCCGGGAGGAGCACACCGCGGTGCAACCCTCACAGCTCAGCTCCGGCCGGCTCCAGCCCTCTCCTGACCTCCGCGCCAGTGGCAGCTGTGTGACCCCTCCCCGTGCTCACTGGGCCTCTGCCACACTGCGCTGTGCGTGCACCACCAGCCCATGGCCCCGGCAGCGATCCGGCTCCCTCCGAGTTTCCAGACACTGCTCTGCACAGTCGGATACATAAGAAAACAAAAATGGAGAAAACGGACTCATCACAGTTGGGGAATGCTCGGGAACCAACTGATTACACTGCAAACTGGTACATAGAAAGACTCGAACATGTATCCTACATAAATTACACAGCAGGCAACCAGAGAATGGGGGCGGGCGGGGGGGTCTCTTTACGAAAGTATTCCAGGTAGTACAGTGAAGGGACAGCATACCCACATCATCATCCTTTTACAGCCCGTAACGCCCAACGGACCTGGGCACTGGTCACCAAGAGCGGACAGCGTCCCAACAGAGGACACCGGACCCGGTGTGCCTCCCGGTGAAAGAACGCACCGGCGTGAGGAGCCGCCGTGAAAAGGAGAACGGAACGGGCCTCCGAGCGGCCTCCAGTTCTGACTACTGACCTGGAAACACAGAGAACAGAGAAACACGTCCCACCTCAGGGACACGGTCAGCAGAATCCGGAGGGTAGGAAACTTGTTTCTTCAACAGATAAATTACGAGTTAAAAAGGAGGATGGTAACCTACAGATGAAGAGACTTAATCACAACGTGCGGCCCTTATTCAGAGCCAGATTCAAACAACCTGGGTTTTTGTTTTGTTTTTTTTTAAACTGAGATACCTGCTGAATCTGAATACTGAGTATTGGATATTATGGATTTAACTGCTAAATATTTTTAGGTAATGATGGTGGTATTAGGTTTTCTTTAAGTCTTTACTTTTTTAGAGACGCATTCTCAAATATTTGTAAATAAAATTATAGTATGCCTGAAATCTGTTTCAAAGTAACACAAGAGAAGTGGGTAGCAGTGTCAATGAAACAGGACGGGCCATGGGTTGATCGCTGTTTGAGCTGGGTGACGGGTATGCAGGGTTTCACGAGACTGCGCTCCACCCATCTGCACATGGGCACACTTTCCACGGCCGTGTGAAGAGTGGGCGGAAGGCCAAGGAGTGGCCACAGTGACGGGAAGTCTGACACACGGCAGGGAGACCTGGGCGGAGCCTCACGTGAATGTTACAAGAAGACAAGACAATGAAGAAAGTCAACCCTCCACCACCCTTGGAAAATAAAAATACAACAAAAAGCAGAAATTACACACAAAGAAACTCAAAGAGCATTGGGTCTTCAGGTGATGTCTATCTGGATTAGGGGTGCTAAACAAACCAATCTAGGACTGGGGGTGCTGAGGGGAACCCAACCATAGCATTTTATAGCACCTACTAAAAACATGCAGTAACATTTCTCATCAGAACAGGTGATCCTCAGTGATCTCTCCTTGACAACAATGGTAATTCTTGGGCTTAAAAATAATAAAATTGGGGAAGTTTTAATTTATCATTCAGGTGTATGAATCTAGACAGGATTTCATTGGAATTGGTTTACAGTTTTTAAAGTTACTAAAAACTGCCCAGCTGGTGTGGCTCAGTGGTTGAGCGTCGACCCATGCACCAAGAGGTCGCCGGTTTGATTCCCGGTCAGGGCACATGCCCAGGTTGTGGGCCTGCTCCCCAGTGGGGGGCATGCAGGAGGCGGCCAATCGATGTTCTAAAGTTACTAAAAACTTAAAAACTTGTAATCACAGCCCTGGCCATGTAGCTTAGGTGGGTGGAGCGTTGTTCCCTAAACTAAAGGTCTCGGGTTCAATCCCCAGTTGAGGTGTGTACAAGAGGCAACCAATGGATGCTTCTCTCTCTCTCTCTCTCTCTCTCTCTCTCAAATCAATTAAAAAAAATTTTTTTTAACTTATAATACAGACTCTAGTACTGAATAGGTTAAAATCATTGGAATGGGCCTGCTTTAACAACTGCATTTAGTAAAAACTTCCTATACTTTTATACATTTTAGTGGATGCATGAAATTTTCACTGTAGAAATTCATTTCTAAAACTATCATATTGGGCCCTGGCTGGTTTGGCTCAATGGTTACAGCATGGGCCCATGGACCGAAGGGTTGAGGGTTCGATTCCTGGTCAAGGGCACGTACCTGGGTTGCAGGTTCAATCCCCGGCCTCAGAAGGGGCACGTGTGAGAGGCAACCAATCAATGTAATGTCCCTCTCACATCCATGTTTCTCCGCCCCCACCTTGTCCTCCTCCTCCTCCCTCCCTTCCTTCCTCCCTTCCACTCACTCTCTCTAAAAATCAATGGAACCAACATCCTTGGGTGAGGCTTAACCAAAAAACAACAACAAAAAACTACCACATTGGGTTGAATCATGTCCCCAAAATTCATGTTCCATCTGAGAAATGTGCTTACTCAGCACTGAATCATTAAATCAAGCTCATAGATTCACACAAAACAAATTTTAGTGCATCGATGATGTAAGACAAACATGAAACTAGTCAATTCGTACTGATGGGGCTTTGCTGTATGGGTATTTCACAGACACTCACATACCCACAGATACATCACCATGACTGGTTCCACACAACAGGTTCATTTCCCCAGCTGAGCACAACCCTGCAGTAATTCCTTGCCGCTGCGTATACTGCTCAGCTGCTCACATTGAGCTCAAAGAAACTAATTTTTTTTCTTCTGTATTGATTTTAGAGAGAGAGGAAGGGAGAGGGAGAGAGAGAGAGAGACATCGACTGGCCGCCTCCTGCATGCCCCCCACTGGGGAGCAGGTCCACAACCTGGGCATGTGCCCTGACCAGGAATCGAACCGGTGACCTCTTGGTGCATGGGTTGACAATCACTGAGCCATACCGGCCAAGCCAAAGAAACTAATTTTATTATCCCAACCACATAAATTCATATGCCCACAGAAGTAAGGACAGGAAACTTTACTGGAAATAAAAGTTATTACTGATTGTAAGGGTAGGACAGTGTTATAGGCTGAATTGTATCCCCCCAAAATTCACGTTGAAGCCTTCACACACACACACCCAGTACCTCAAAATGTGACTGTATTTGGAGACAGGGCTTTTAGAGAAGTAACTGAGTTAAAATCAGCTTGTTAGAGTGGGCCCTAATCCAATATGACTGTTGTCCTTAAAAGAAGAGATCAGAGGACAGGTAACACAGACGGACAACCAGGTGAGATCACAGAGAGAAGGCAGCCATCTGCGAGCCAGGGAGAGAGGCTGCAGAAGAAACTACCCCACCAACACCTTGATCCTGGACTTCCAGGCTCCAGAACTGTGTGAAAATAAATTTCTGTTGCTTAAGCCGCCCAGTCTGCAATACTTTTGATGACTCCCACGCTGACTATGAAAGGAGCGTCTCACTCATCCTGATCACGTACGTGGAATATTTTTTGCATTGTTTTTTAGAGAGAAAAGATGGGGGGGGGGGGGGGAGAGAAACGTTGATGTGAAAGGAAAACATCCATTGGCTGCCTCCTGCACGCCCCACAACCCAGGCACGTGCCCTGACCGGGAATCCCACCTGCACCTCTCTCCTGATCACAGCTCAGACACTGGAACTCAGGAGCAATGAGAAGGCACTCCTAAAACTTAGCGATCCATACCTGACGTAAGGGCTATGACAGATGGACAGGGTGGGGGCAGAGGGGGTTCAGAGTGGTTCGTATGGAAAGTAATACAATCATTAACAAATAGAAACGCAAGAATAAACTCTGTTTCGCGTACTCACAACTGTGAACCTACTTTTGCGCACCTCTGCCCACAGTTTATTCAAAAATAAAAATTAAAAGGAACACAAAAGTTGAGGTCCCGGGTTCAAATCCCTACTAACGGAGACGCGACGCAAACCTGAGACTGAAGGCAGCTGCATCAGGGCCACCGTTAGCTCGTCCGTTTCGGTTACACCCCACGCGGGAGCTGACATTCTGCGCACTGCGTTTTTATCAGCACTGAACACTTTACAGGCAGGCCCAGCGATTCCCCGCCTCCGTGCCACCGACCCTTACACTGTTCCTCCTGTCTGGGCACCCCCAACGCACAGTTCCTACCCTTCTCGGCAGATGCCCGCTCGCCCACCGGGAAGTCCTTACTGCATGGGGGCAGGTGGAGAGTAACCACTCTGTGAGTCTGCTCTGAGTCTGCGAGGCTACGAGAAGGAAAAATGTAGGCGTCTCTGTCTTGCTAGAAGACCACTTCATTAAGAATAAAACCATCTTGCCCTGGCCGGTTTGGCTCAGCAGTTAGAGCGTCGGCCCTCGGAACAGAGAGATCCGGGTTCGGTTCCCGCTAAGGGCACGTGCCTCAGTTGCGGTTTGTCCCCGGCCCCGGTTGGGGTCATGTGAGTAGCAGCCGGTCTATGTGTCTCTCTCGCATCGATGTTTCTCTCTCTCTCTCCTTCTCTCTTCCCCCCTCTCTCCCTCCCACTCTATCTGAAGATAAATGAGGGGGAAAAAAAACTATCGTATTTACGATTATGCTCCCTCCTCAAACCCTCATGCAGGTGAATTTTGATCGGAAGGAATACTTTGTATACAATGCATATGACCCTGGTTTTCCTCCTAAGCCTACACTTAAACCTTCCCCACAAGGTGCTCTGCACAGGACACAGTGAGCGGGCAGTCAGGTGGAGCCTGTAGCCCCAGCCACCTGACGACCACTTGATCAGCGCTGCAGCTCCGTCCGCAGCATGGCACAGAAACAAGCCAGTGACTTGCTTAGAGAATCTCCCGTTTTTAAATACAGAACTGGGAACTCGGAAGTTATTCTACTATCCTGTCACCCCCACAGATTCTATTTAAAAAGGACAAAATAAAATAACCACTCAATCCTTCATGGATATGAAATCATTTCTTTTCTCGCAATTCACCATTAAATGTATTTAGCTTATAAAAAAGGAAAGAAAGTTCGGCTGGTGTGGCTCAGTGGTTCCGCGTTGACCAGGAGCTCGTTGGTTCAATTCCTGATCAGGACACATGCCCAGGTTGTGGGCCCAATCCCCAGTAGGGGGCGTGCAGGAGGCAGCCAGTCAATGTTCTCTCCCGTCGATGTTTCTCTCTCTCTCTCCTTCTCACTTTCTCTCTTTCTAAAAATCAATAAAGGGAAAAAAAAGGAAAGAAAGCATTTTCCTATCCTACCAAAAGCATATTCAAGCGAACACTCTGGAGAGAGAACTAAACAGGTATTTACTCGCCTCACGGGAGCCTCTTGGCTGTGCCTGGTCAGCTGCCACGCAGGGCGTGCCCACGTGTGCCGTCTACTGCGCCCTGCACTCCATCTCCAGCGCCCCCGAGATCTGGAAAGGCCTCGAGCACCCGCACAACTGTGGAAATGATGCCCGCTCGTACACTCACGATTTCCCCTCCAACGACAAAGTGTGGTGCAGAGGGGAGGCAACAGCTTTTTAAAGGACACCGTCCACAACAGCTCACAGCTGCTTCCCAATGACCCTCCTTCCCCACGTCTAACTCCCCCCATTGATTATCAGTAATCAACCCTCGGCCGAAAGTGAAATGCAGAGCTACGGAACTGCCTCGATTCCCCTACGTGGCTTACGGAGCTCAGCATTCACCATCTCCTTGGAAGCTCAGGGTTCCGTTTACTCACTGAACGTCACTGCAGAACCACCCAACTGGACGACTCCAGGCAGCGGCACCGCACGGGTACTCTCGGTGCTCTGGGGAGCCCGTCCGTCCCCAGCGGCACCAACGGCGCTGTGCCCTGAGGCAGTCTGGGTCACACAGCTAACCGCCCCGAGGCTGAGGCTCGAACACTCTGCCCTCTGATGAGGGGGAGCACACTCAGAGCCTTAAAGCCACGCTGCCCCCCTTCTTGAAAGTGAAGAATGTACAGTGAATCACATGCTAAAACAAAAATCTCTCGTTATATAATCACCCAGTTACCAGCCTTGTGGGTGAAGGAAGAAAGGGAGGGAGGCCCAGCCGGTGTGGCTCAGAGGTTGAGCATCGACCCATGTACCAGGAGGTCACCGGTTCGATTCCCGGTCAGGGCACATGCCCAGGTTGTGGGCCCGATCCCCAGTGGGGGGCATGCAGGAGGCGGCCAATCAGTGTTCTCTCTCATCCATGTTTCTATCTCTCTCCCCTTCTCCCTTCCTCTCTCTCTAAAATCAATAAAGAAAAAATAAATAAATAAATAAATAAATAGGGAGGGAGGGAGGGAGGGAGGGAGGGAGGGAGGGAGGGAGGGAGGGAAGGTCAACAGGTAAGAACTGTGGAAGAGAGAAGCAAGAAGAGTGGAAAGACACATCTTCACTGCCAGGAGGATGTGACAGCCAAGAGCTCTTCCTCACAAGGGGAACAGAGGAACCGAGGGGAACTGGGTTTTCCCCACCCACCCCACGGCTGCCCTCACGAGCACACACGCACGGGTTGATAAAGAAGGGCTGGCCAGCACACAGGTTAACCGACACTGTGCCCGGAGTAGGAAAACTACGTCAGCATGGGACTCTGCATTCACCTGCCCCGACCTGCAACTTTGAGAGGATCCATTTACTTCAAAATGTAAAAACTGATCTCAGAGTAAAAAACCTCTTTAAAATATATGGCTTGGAAATATTTAGAGTCTATTATAACAAGAGCTTCTTTTCTCAGGATATGAAAAATTATTTACAAATCATTTTTTTTCCTTTATTGACTTTAAAGAAAGGAAGGGAGAGGGAGAGACATGGAAATGGAAACATCGATGAGAGAGAACATCGATTGGCCCCCTCCTGCATGCCCCCCACTGGGGAGCAGGCCCACAACCTGGGCATGTGCCCTGACCGGGAATCAAACTGGCGACCTCTTGGTGCATGGGTCGACGCTGAACCAGTGAGCCACACCGGCCAGGCTACAAATCATTTTTAAAAGGGGGGAGTGGTGACCTACCCAACACAAAAGCGGTCAATGACATGTATTACCCAACCAACAGCCTTCCCTCCCACACACCACCTTTCCTGGCGGTCAGAGGCCACCTCCCACCATAAGGCCTAAAAGGACAGATGTCTGCTTTTCTGGCCTCACGGTGCACCCATGACAGGGCGTGAGCACGTGACCCGTCACAGCCACAGGCTCCCAGGACAGACCTGCGACCTGCTGGGGCTTCCGGGGCAAGGTTTCTGCTCCATGAGCAGAGGCACACGGCCTTCACTGGCTGTCGTCCTGTGCAAGTGTGACCTGCAGCCCCTCTCGTCCACATCCCACCCCCCACTCCTGGACAAACCCTTCCAGCTCGACCTTCAAACCACACAGAACCGCTCCGACTCCCCTTCCAGCTCCTCTCTGCCCTCGCTGCCTGCAGCCCTCTCCAACACCGTGCCGGCTCCAACCTTCATCCTCCTCGTTCAAGTCTCAACGCGGCAGCCAGCGTGGACCTTTGAGCGTCTTCATCAGACAAGGTCAGTCCTTTGCTCACAGGCCCCCAAAGAGATCTCATTGCCCCAGAATAAAAGCCCAAAGCACTCCCGACGGCCCGGGAGGCCCTGCTCATCCGCTCCGGCCAGCACTCAGCTCGCCACACGGGCGCTCCTCCGGGTTGCTGGGGCACCTCACACACTCCCGCCTCGGGGCCTGCACGCTCCCACCCTTCGGTCTGAACTGCTCTCCCCTACACAGCTGCCCTCTCACCACCTTGAACACTCAAATGTCACCTCAGTGAGGCCTCCCCTGATCACCCCATTAAAAATAACCCAACTCAGCCCGGCCGGTGTGGCTCAGTGGTTGAGTGTCAACCCATGCACCAAGAGGTCGCCGGTTCACTTCCCGGACAGGGCACATGCCCAGGTTGTGGGCCTGATCCCCAGTGGGGGGCATGCAGGAGGCGGCCAGTCAATGTTCTCTCTCATCGCCGTTTCTCTCTCTCTCTCTCCTTTCCTCTCTCTAAAATCAATAAAGAAAAAATATTTAAAAAATAAAAATAACCCAACTCAGCCTCGCCAGCCCCTTCACTGCGTTATTCTCTCCATAACACTTAACATCTCGGACACATGATCCATTTCACGTATGTGTCTGTCGGTCTGTCTCCTCCTCCCTCACCCCACCAAAAGTAAGCTCCCCGAGGGCAATACAGGGGTGTGTTTGCTGAGAGCTGTTATTTCCCACGTGGGAGCTGAATAATGATTTCAGTGACTTCATCTGGCGAACACCACAACCCGAGGATGGAAGACCCGGGGAAGAGAGGCGTCTGGGCCCTCGGTGATTTCACTGAGCCACTGGGTCACATCCGGACTTCTGATCGTGAGGTAAAATTTTACCCATCACCTCAAACGTGGTAAGTTAAGGTTTGTGTTATTTGAAGCCAAAAGGTACCTGATACAGGACATAGGTAGGTGGTTTGGGGGGGGGGGGGAAAGCTATCGGCAAGTATAGTCCATTTAAGTCCATCATGAGGCATGCAAATTAAAATAACCATGAAATAAAGTCACACAGAAAAAACATAAAGCTTGCTACACGTATACCCCATTCAACAGGACTCACGAGAACACCAGCGGCATTGTTATTTTTTTAGTTTTATACACAAACACAGACACCTCACGAGAGTGTGACTCCAGTGCCTGTGTTTCCCCCCACGCTTCGAGCGCTCAACAGGAAGCTCCCTCCTGCCAGCGGTGAAGACCACGTGAGCTCGGATGAAGTCCTCACTGCACGCCTGGCCCTGGCCAGCCCTCCCCCTCGGCACCCACTCCTCACTGCCCACGGCGAACTCGCAGGAGACGGGCTCCTTCTAAGTCATCCCGTTTTGAAGATCACAAAACTGAGCTTCAAGAGGCTCCATGATCTGCCCCCAACCACGTAGCTAATGAGTGACAAGGCTCAGAATGGAACCTGGACAGGTCTGAATGCCCAGACCCAACACCCTGCCAACACTCGGACCGAGCGGCAGAGCCCGCCCCGCGACGGCATGGGTCTGGGGCTCCTTCCCTCCACGCGGCCCCCTTCCTGCCTGGATCGTGTGTTTGGGTTTTCACCCGACAAGAGACATTCAAGTGCCGAACTTACCAGAAAGAAACACTGACAGAAAAAGAAGACAGATACACTGACAGATAAAAAGACAATCAAAGATTTGTAGAAGTCCTTTGTCTCAGTTTTCCCAACTGAAACAAACGGAGATAATATTTACTAGAATGAAGAGGATCAAGGCTGGAGCGGGGTTAGTGCTTTTAGACGGTTGTGAGGATTAAACAGACAGATACAGCACCTGTGAGCACGTGGGCTGGTGCCTGGTAGACCCTGAACAGTAATCATCACCATAATTATGAGGAAGGGCTTTGTGTCACCAGGACTGGAAGGAGGAGCATGCATGCTGCAACTTCGAAGGAGGACGAGGCCCTGGCCAGTTTGCTCCGTGGTTAGAGCGTCGGCCCGCGGACCAGAGTCTCAGACTCGATTCCGGTCAAGGGCGCGTACCTCGGTTATGATTCGTCCCCAGCCCTGGTCGGGGTCGTGCGGGAGGCAACCAATCGATGTGTCTCTCCCATGTCGATGTTTCTCTCTCTCCCCCTCACACTCTATCTCAGTGGTTCTCAACCTGTGGGTCGCAACCCCTTTGGGGGTTGAACGACCCTTTCACAGGTGTCGTCTAAGACGTAACAGTAGCAAAATTACAGTTATGAAGTAGCAACAGAAATAATTTTATGGTTGGGGTCACCACAACATGAGGAACTGTATTAAAGGGTCGCAGCATTAGGAAGGTTGAGAACCACTGCTCTATCTGAAGATAAATGGAAAAATATCCTCGGGTGAGGATTAAAAAAAAAAGAACCAAACAAACAAAAGGACAAATACTGATGTTCACTTGTGGGGGGGCGGGGGCTTCAGTGACTCAGCGAAGAGAAAGTCCTGTTAGAACCACCAGAAACCTATGTCCTGCCCCCATCCTCTCCCCCAGTGGATGCCGCGGGGACAGACGCACTCTGTCTGGGAGTCCAGGTCACTACCTCCTTGCTAGTGAGCAGTTGGTCACTATGTATCAAAACCTGGAACGTGCGTGCTCTTGTGTAAGAGAAGGCTACATGGAGGAATTCAGCTTCAATAACAGGCCCACAATGACAAGTATACAGGATGCTCGCTACAAAGACAGCACAACTGCAAACAACGAAATGGCCTCCACAGGGAATGGGCAAATACATGAGGGTTCCTCCATGTGGTGTAAAACCCGTTTCTCCACTGGGCTCTCTGAGCAAACGACACCACTGTCCACCCACGCGGCTAACACCAAAAATCTAGAAGACACCTTGAATTCTTTTTCTCAGATCCACTTCATCAAATTCTTTATTAAAGCAAATCTTATCACAGTAACTTTCAAAACACATATGAGCCCAGCTGGTGTGGCTCAGTTAGCTGAGTGTCGTCTGGTGCACCAAAAGTTTGCCGCTTTGACTCCCGGTCAGGGCTCGTGCCTGGGTTGCGGGTTTGGTCCCTGATCAGGGCATGTACGGAAGGCAGCCGATCAATGTTTCTCTCTCATGTTGCTGTCTCTCTCTCTCTCTCTTCCTCTCTCCAAGCATGCAAATGAATACATAAACACACACACATGAAACCTATCGCCCCTCTCCTCAGTCACAAGCCTACTCTGAGCCCTGTCTGCCAAGGTGACTTCATAGCCTTACCGGTCACCCAGTTAAAGCCCTGCACTGGCTCCCACAGCTGTGAGAATAAAACCCCTGCTCCCTACCACGGCCACGGGGCACGGCATGGTCAGGCCCTGCTTACCTCTCCGACATCACCTCCTAAGCTCTGCTCAGGGTCCACTAACAGCAGCCCTTTATTTGGGGAGGCAGAAGGGGGTCCCTTTAGCATGACCTGCTCATTCTCATTTTGGAGGCTTCCCGGTGAACCGCACTCCGCCTCCTGAACCGTCTCACGCGGCCTCATCGTTCAGGTCTCTCTCGGCGCCATCACTTCCAAGGGACCTCCTGACTCCCCCACCACTCACACCACTGCTCTCAGCACCACTAACAGAGGCAGCCAATACCACGACGGCTGTTTACAGCGTTGCTCCACGTCTGAACTTCATTGTAAGAAACGCATGTATTTTCCGTCTCCCACCACTGACATACTTGGTCCAGCGAAGGCAAGGGCTGGGTCCCTGACCTGCTCGGCACTGCATGGATGTCACGCAGCTGCTGAGGAGAATGAGAGGGCTGTGCAAATGCCAAGACAGAAGACTGCCCCAGGTAAGACTGGTGAGTGACAAAAGCAAACCACAGCCCGGCTGGTGTGGCTCAGAGGACTGAGTGTCGTTCCCATGGACTGGGAGGTCCTGGTTCGATTCCTGGTCCGGGCACATGCTGGGGTTGTGGGCTCAATCCCCAGTAGGGGCCGTGCAGGAGGCAGCTGACTGCTGGGTGTTTCTCTCTCATAGACGTTTCTCTGTCTCTTAAAAAATAAATAAATAAAAACACATTTTAAAAAGAAAAACTATTTTTAAAAAAATTAAAGTGGAGGCGCGGGCTGGTTTAGTGCAGCAGTTAGAGCGTCACAGATTCAATTCCGGTCAAGGGCACAGACCTCGATTGTGGTTAGATCCCCGGCCCTGGTCAGGTAGCGCAGGAGGCAACCAATCAATGTCGCTCTCTCGCATTGATGTCTGTCTGTCTGTCTCTATCTCTCTCCCTTCCACTCTATCTGAAGATAAGTGGAAAAATATCTTACGGTGAAGATTAAAAAATAAAAATTAGAAACGAAAAAATAAAGTGGAGAGATCTAGCTAATGAAGAGAAACTGTGGGCTAGGAAGAAGGAAGTAGTGAATCTAGTCGGGGGGCACTTTGGGGTAACACAAGGGACTCCTCTCAGTGTCAGAATTCAAAAGAAGAACCACCTGCTTCACCCTAATGTCTGCCGTCATCGAGTCCCACCGAGTCCCGTGAGCGCTTCCACTGATTCTTAAATCCGAACCATAACCCAGATCTTTTTGATAAAAAGCCTAGAACATAAACCAGACCAAAATAAAAAACAAAAATTACAGCAAACAGATAGAGGAGAATACGATGACTTTCGAAAAACCCTTACCACTTCCTAAGAGAGTCAAGAAAGTTATGAATCCACAATCTTGAAGAAAAGCACACTGAGGGGTGAAGAGAGGGAAGAAGTCTTGAAAATGTAAAACATGACTGCTAAAGTAAAATTACAGAGGCTGAGAATATAATAGAGGGAACTGCCAGAAGAATAGCACAGAAAGACAAAAGGGGGAGAGGGATTAATTCAGGAAGTCCAATTACCAACCTAAAAGGAGTTACAGAAAAGAATGAAGAAGTAAGCATGGCATTGCAAGAGAATTTCCAAGAACTAAAAAAAAAATGAGTCTTTAGTTTAAAAAATAAGTCTTTAGTTTCATAATAGAAAAGAACGTATGTAGACCTCATTGAGAAATTTCAATTTTAAAAAAGACAAAACACATCACCCACAAAAGAACACGAATCACCCTGTATCAGACTTCTCCTCCACAACGACGGACACTGGAAGACATCGGAGCAATGCCCTCTCAATGCTCTTCCAACAAACTGCATGGAAATACTCTCCAACTTAGTTTGGCTTGAATAAAATACCAGTCAACTAGAAGGGCCAATAAAGACTTTTCAGACATGCCCAGGTTCAAAATTTACCTCCCACATAGCCTTGCCTAAAAATGCATGTGAGGGGTGTATGGCATCAAAATAAGAAACTCCAGAAAGAATCAAGATCCACAGCAACAGAACCAAAGGTCCAGCACTGAGAGTGGTGTGGACCGGGTCTGGGTACCATCAGGTCGAAACAGAGGAAAGAGGACTCTCAGAGACCTTTCCTCAGGGGGAAATACTCATATACATAAAATAACAGTGACCAAAACAAACTGCATGGAAAGCTGGTAACATGGAAGGAAAAAAAAACAGTGAAAGATAAAGCAAGGGGAAAAAAAGGCAATTACTGACTCGAAAACCAGGAAGTAATACAGGACAGGAAATCACCTTGTCTTTGCCTCTGCTGCGAACAATTATTTTTATCGTCGCAATAATGCAGAAACTTCTTTGCTTTTCGACAATATAAAACCAAGTCACAGGCAACGTGTAAGGGTCCGGTACAGAGTGTAAAGGTCCTCGACCTTGACAGTGCCCATGTAGAGATGACCGACACACACTGGCATAAGGGGTGTGTGTGTGTGGGGGGGGTACTAATTTTTTTTTTTGCATTTATCTTCAGATAGAACAGGAGGGAGAGAGAGGGAGAAACATCGACGTGAGAGAGGCCCATCGACTGGTTGCCACCCACACGGCCCCTTGGGGCCGGGGACAAACTGCAACCGAGGTACGTGCCCTTAGCGGGAACCGAACCCGGGACTCTCTGGTCCGAGAGCCAACACTCTAACCGCTGAGCCAAACTGGCCAGGGTGAGAAGTATTAATATTTTCCTCAATTTTCCTACTTGGGAAACCAAGATACACAGTCTGCGGCAACGTGAGGCCCAGGTCTAGCACGTTCCAGGGATTGCAAAGGTAACAGAGAAACCAAAGTGGTAACAGCTATTGGGAACGCGAATGCAAGGAACCCGAACCCTCACTTATCAGAAATCAATTTAAAATTGATACATCTTCAAGTAAGCTTTATCATCGCACATGTCCTTTGGAGAATGGCAGGAAGGAGCGAGGAAGGGCTGCTGGCCTTCGTCACAAGCATTTTTGGGGTTCGGGCTGGTTTGTTTCTGCGGCGGTGTCTTCGCAGGGAGAAGGCAGCTGAAGGAGAATGCTGTAACATCATGGTTGATGGAGTTTGTCATTTTGTTTAACAACATTCTACTCAAGAAACAGAAGCCTTTTTTTTTTTTTTTTTTTTAAATAAAATGTCTTAAAAAACAAACTGGAATTTATTTCTTCAAAATACAAGTTACATTGTGAGGGAGCTCCCGGGGGACAGCGTTTCTCTTTACGTGGACACCAGTTAACATGGGGAACTGAGGCGGCCGCTGGCTGCGGGAGTGCAGGCTCCCCTGCAGCAGAGAGCCGAGCGCCCACGGCAACATCACACACGCATCGCACGTCCTCCTTCAGTCAAGTCACAGACCCACTCGGCCACGACCCGTGAAAACCAACAAAAAGCTACGCAACAGCCCTGGCCGGTTTGGCTCAGCGGTTAGAGCGTCGGCCTGCGGTCCAGAGAGACCCAGGTTCGGTTCCTGCTAAGGGCATGTACCTCGGATGCAGTTTGTCCCCGGCCCTGGTTGGTCGTGCGGGTGGCAGCCACTCAATGTGTCCCTTTCACGTCGATGTTTCTCTCTCTCTCTCTCTCTCTTCCCCTCTCTCCCTCCCACTCTATCTGAACAAAAAATGGAAAAATGTCCTCAGGTGAGGATAAAAAAAAAAGCTAAGCAACATTAAAAAATAATTTACCAAATCCCTCCCAAATTAAAATAGAGAGAGCGATCATGTGATCTGACAGCTCAGAAAATTACATTTTTGTTGTCACTAAAATGAACCCAAGGGAAAAAAAAAAACACTTCGGTGTTTCCCAAGGCATTGGGTGGTTCAGAAAGGACAGGGCACATTCGTCTGTTCCGCACGCTGTGGGGTCTGGACCTCAGAAAGGTGTTCACGAAGGAACCACACAACTAGAGCAGTGATGATTATGGAACAGATGGTTTCCCACGAGAGGCAGCAACTGCTTTTTCTGAAATATATACTATTCAGTAGTTAAAATTCAAGTTTGTCTTGTTAGAATACACTGTTTCCAAATCAGCATCCTTACAGAGAAGAAAACGTCTATTTCAGTGTCTTTGATGTTGTTGTTGTTGATCCTCAGGCGAGGACATTTTTCCACTGACTTTTAGACAGAGTGGGAGGCAGGGAGGGAGAGAGAAACACTGAGGTGAGAGACACATCGACTGGCTGCCTCTCGCGTGACCTGGACTAGGGCCGGGGCTCAAACCTACAACCCAGGTATGTGCCCTTGACCAGAAATCGAACCCACGACCCTTTGGTCAGGGGGCTGACACTCTAACCACTGAGCCAAACTGGCCAGGGCTATTTCAGTACCATTTAACCTTACCTTTAGAAAAGTGGCCAAGAGCCCAGCTGGTGTGGCTCAGTGGATTGAGTGTCGTCCCATGGACTGAGAGGTCTGGGTTCGATTCCCAGTCAGGGCACATGCCCATGTTGTGGGCTCAATCCCCAGGAGGGGGCGTGCAGGAGGCAGCCGATAGATGTTTCTCTCTCACATTGATGATTCTCTCTCTCTCTCCCTTCCTCTCTCTCTGAAAAATCAATTTAAAAAAAAAAAAAAAGCGGCCAAGAAGGATTTTATGCCCTGGGTTAAAAAAAAATCTAGTTATAAATGAGACACTGTTGCTTTGATACAGAATACAAATTATTCTAGAAGAGACAGTTTACCATACTGAACATACAATACAAGGCTTTATAAGAAGAAAGTATAACATGCCACCTGAGGTTAAATATATAAATTTTATACGTAATATATAAGTATATCTAAATATGAAATCGGATGGGTGGATAGGTAAAAGTCTAAATGTGAGTTGTGAACGTAATGAAGTTAATCCTGTATTATCGTAGTTTTACTTAAAAAGAGAATGTGTTTTATCCATCGAACTGTTACCTCTCAGCTGAAACAAGTTCCCTAAAACATATTCGCTACAAAATAATTTGGTTTTTAAAAAAATAATTTCCTCTGAAAAAATAATAATAATAATTTCTTCTGATTAAATTCTAACAGATTACCAGAAGAGATATTCAAATGCTGGTTAAGGAACCAAAGATTGTACTTCTCATTTTTTTTCCTTTTCTAATTAAAACTGGGAGTTAAAACACACACAGAACTACCTTGAAAATCCTCAAATCTGTAACGCCACACTTGAGCCAACGTGTTTTTTTCAGAGTTTTCAAATATATAAATATTTCAAAGTACGTTAAAGTCCTAGTACCACTTAAATATTTTACAGAACTATATATTGTATATACGCACAATTTACACAGAATTAGAATCAAAGTGCTGAATTATCTTAGAATAGCTAATAAAAACTCGAGACGCGAAGTGAACATCTTGAGAACAGCAGAGATGCTACTTCATTCCCAATCCTCTTCTCTCCATCAAAGTCCACATCCAGAAGGTGAAACTTTTATGGTTGCTCTTTCCTCGTTTCCAAACCTAGACTTGACCCCACGATAAAAACACACCTCTCAGCGCGTGGTGCGGGCAGAGCGAGCGCTCGTCAGCTCCGCGCACCACGGAGAAATACAATGCCTCTGCTTCTGTCTGTCTATTTTTAACAGTCACAATCCAAGCCAAGTCACCCTCCGGAACCAGATGCAAAAAGATGATCCTCTGAAAAGAAACAACTTTTTCCCTTCGGGGATTAGGGGTTCGGGCTCTTTTTATTGTCATTTTACATTTCTGTACCTAACCCGTCGTCTAAAACCTGCTGCCCCGCTCGGATCAGCCATATTCCCGTCGGAGCCGAAGCCCCTGGATGAGAAGGCTCGGCTGCACCGCCCAGCCTCCCACAGCTCGACTCAATAGGGCAGGCCCCGCTGCCAACCCAGTCCTGCCAACCGGACCCCCTGCGGCACCCACTGCACAGGGCAAGACAAATGAGCACGAAGGGTCTTTCTCGCAAGCTCTTCCTAGGGTTCTGGGCACCTCCTGCCACACACACCCACTACCAAAAACACACACAGACACACACTCCCGGGAGCCTACAAGAAAGGGGGGGGAGGTAGGTGGAGGTAGAGCGCAGACGGAGAGAAAGTAGATCTCTGTGCAGCAGGCACCTCAAAAAGGTGGGATGGATTTCTGCAAAGCCCAGACCGGGAGCCCTGCCACGAACAGCCAACGAGGAACCCCCAGCGTTAACTCTTTGTGAACCGTTGCCCGGAACTTCCCCTCTGCAGCTTCATTTCAAACAACCCACCGAGTCTATTTCATTCTTTGCTATTACCTCATGAGATTCTGTTGGGAGCAGAGAAGATAAAACAGAAGGAAACTTTTTTCGTCACATCCTTAAAACCTTTATGTTAACCCTTACCCTTTCTAATCTCTCTAGTGAGAAGTCCGCAAAGGGTCTTCAAGGTCTACCAGAAATGTCCCCCTCAAGTATTACTCTTCCAAACCAGAGCCCCCCTTTTTTTTTTTTTTCCATTTTACAAAGAATTTTTTCATGAAAGAGTCTACCTCAGATGCTGAAACCACTTTTGCCAACTTCTTCTTTCTTTTAGAAATGTTTATCATGATTTTTTAAAATATAAGTTGTTGTTGTTTATTAACCACCTTTTCCAAACCTCTAAACAAATATCTGTAATTATGGAGAAGTGCCTTCCTGCTCAATAAACAAACAATTCTACTTTTCCCCGCAAACTTCCTAATACTCCATGAAGCTGGCCAAGTGTTTCCTACTCCCGACACTCAATTAAAAAAAAAAAATCCATTATGTAACTGCAGTCTACTTCTGTTGTTCTAATAAACTAGCTAAATGATGAGTTAACAGTGGTCTTGGTTACCAAAGAGTCCCTATTGTTAAATAAACAAACGTCCTAAAGATGGTCAGTGTGAGGGGGGTGCTGTGGGGTCAGAGCAGCACGGATGGCGGTCAGGTTCATGACTCGGTTTCCACAGAGGCCAGGTCAAGAAACTGCCCTTTTCAGATTTGGTATCCTGCCAAATCTTACCAACTCAGAACCTTCATTACAGGTCAGTACCTTCTGGGTGACATTCTCCAAACCTGAGATGTTACTGGAATGCCACTAAAATGCAGAATACAATGAAAGGAGCTAAGATTTAAGACATGACCAAGACACCCGCTTGTACAGAGAAGCCGGCTGCAGGCCTGATGCTTGTGTGCAGATGGTCACACAAGGGATAAACCCGGGCTTTTCGGGCAGAAGAAAAGTGAAAGATAGAAGTTTATTCTTTCGTGTTAAGAGAGTTAATCAGTGCCATTCCAAAGACTATTTTAGAAGGCACAAGGCAAAAACAGTTTTCTAGTTTTTATTTCCACTGCAATTCGTTTCAAGTATGAATTAAAATTCTGTACAAGTTTCAACCCCAAGAATTTTATACTAATGGAATTAAACTCACAAAGGTCTTTCAGAAAGTGTACTTCACAAGCTCAAAGATGTGCCCATGGTGAAAACCACCCAACGAAACTTGATAAAAATGCTGTATTTGGAGAAATCATTCCTATTACCATCAGGTCACAGACTCCCTTCATTTCATCGTTTCTGGGTCTGTGCCCTCCCACCCGGGGACACACCACGCTGTGGCACAATGGCTCATTCTGTCTGACGGGACCTTGTCAGCAGCAGGAAGATTAATCTAGCCCGAATGGTTTTAATTAACTTATCGCTTCCCCTCACCCACTCCACGGTCCCCCTCATTTCCCCCAGCAACTTCCCCTAAAATCCTAAACATCACCACAAAGCCAGTGGCAGGGAGCAGTGGGACCCAGGGCAGGGTGCAGACGACTGTTCTGCACCTCGAACCTGTATGGTTTTATTAACCAGTGTTACCCCAATAAGTTCAATAAAAAGGAAAAAAATAAAAAGAACTCTGTGGAAGCACAGAGCTGCCCTTTAGCAGCTGCCAATATAAATATGAAGGGGAAAAAGCATGAAGAGTTAAAAAAGAGAGATCTGTGACAGTAAATAAAGATATAGACCCACTCTGCATCTGTGTGACAGGTTTACCTGTGACTCTCAACATGTTACCATTCATTACGACTATGAAGTTAACTTCTCAATATTTTCCCTGATAAAAGAGATTCATTACCAAGCCCTAAGTTATTTAAAACAAATAAAAACCAAACAGGATCAATGCCATGATTAAAACCTAAAGACATTTCTCCTCCCAGTACCGTGTCCTGGTCATGAGATAGAGGATGGCACTGAACAGAAAAGGCCATTAAAAAATTCAAACGTTCTGACGTTCCAGAAAGTTAATCCTAACGCACTATACTAATCTACAAATAATTTTCTTAATCTTCTCCTTCTAAGAAGAATCCAATAAAACCTTAAAAGAATCCAATAAAAACTTAAAAGAAATAAGGGAACCTAACTACGCAAAAGATAACTTTCTATATAGCCAAAGACAAAACACTTAGAGCAAACGTCTTACTATGTTACATAAAGAGGTTAATAGGAAAAACATTAAGACTGTCCTCCCACCAATAAGCCATGAAGAAAATATGAATGAGAAAGTCACAAGAAATACAACTAGTAAAATTCAAGAGTTTTCAATAATCCTACTCATCAAAAAAAATTTGAAACTGAAGTGCAGATTTTCCGTGATTATACGACAAATATAAAGGGTTTTTTAAATTTTTTATTTAGTTATTGACTGATTTTTTTTTTTTTTTTTTTTTTTGAGCGAGGGAGAGAGAGGGAGAGAGACATCGATTTGTTGTTCCACTTATTCGTGCACTGATTGATTGATGCTTGCATGTGCCCTGGGATGATGCTCTAAACAACTGAGCACCCAGCCAGGGCTCAAACATGGTATTGACACTGAACATCTGCTTTACTTTTTTTTTTTTTTTTTTCTAGATTAAACCCTTTAAATTTGTAATCAGACAATTGGAATTTCACTTTTTTCCCCCTCACCCGAGGACATGTTTGCATTTATCTTCAGATAGAGGGGGAGGGAGAGAGAGAGAGAAACATCGACTGGCTGCCACCCACATGACCCCAACCGGGTCCGGGGACTGCAACCAAGGTACGTGCCCTTAGCGGGAACCGAAGCTGGGACTCTCTGGTCCGCGGGCCGACGCTCCAACCGCTGAGCCAAACCGGCCAGGGCTGGAGTTTCACTTTTGAGGTCCTATATTTCACAAGGAAAATAGGAAAGTGGGCGGGCGGAACAGGAAGACAGTCCCCGGCCACCTTGGTTCTCCCTCATGCACAGAACCCCAGACGAGTGACCACTCGCCCGCACACTGCATGAGGCTGGGCGTGGACGACCCGCTCACCTCGGGGTGGAGGACAGGTGTGGGCAAACGCCAGGTGTGACACGTCATGACATCACCGAGTCGCAGGACTGGACTGGTGGTGACTCTGAGGGTTTGGGAGGTGGCTGCCGCTGACACGCCTGGGCTGCTGTCGACAGGGTGGACACGGGCAAGTGCCCGCACCACGCTACATATGGAAACATTTAAGCCCTGGCCGGGAGCTCAGTTGGTTAGAGCATCGTCTCAATACACCAAGGTTGCGGGTTGGATCCCTGGTCAGGGCACATACGAGAATCAACCAATGAATGCATAAATAGGTGGGATAACAAACTGATGTTTCTCTCTCTCTCTCTCTCTCTCTCTCTCTCTCTCTCTCTCTCTCAAATCAATAAATAAAAATTACAAACAAACAGCAACAATGTAAACATAAGGATATAAAACTCTGCACTGTTTACTGGGGATACAACATGGAGAAGCCACAGGCACTGTGTTCAAGACAAGGGTCATCTGATTGTCCCTCGGCTGTGTCCTGGCTGAGCTGCAAACACCGTGAGCCTTGCTTCTCAGTCTCGATACCCAAACAGGGGGTTTGTCACAGTGCCACCTTACTAATTATACTTTAAGAACTTAAGTGTGTGAAATTCTGGTTATGCCCTGGCCGGTTTGGCTCAGCGGTTAGAGAGTCAGCCCGTGGACCAATGAGTCGAGGGTGCGATTCCCGTCAAGGGCATGCACCTCAGTTGCGATTCATCCCTGACCCTGGTCGGGGTCGTGCGGGAGGCAACCAGTCGATGTGTCCCTCTCACGTCGATGTTTCTCTCTCTCTCTCTCCCTCTCTCCCACTCTATCTGAAGATAAATAGAAAAATATCCTCGGGTGAGGATTTAAAAAAATAATAATATAAAAATAAAATAATAAAATAAATTAGGGCAGTTACGGTTATCCCTCTGACAGCCGCATCCCCATCACTTGCATTTCAACGTGCCCTCTTGGGTGCAACCATAGCAGCGCTCGGAAATACACACACCCACTCCTCTACTGAGCGCGAGTGCTCGCCCTCGACATCACCGGCCAGCTGACTCCCAACACTGCCGCCGTTACACCCTCACCTGCCCCCTTCACGGACTCGGCTTTAAGGACAAAACCTCCATCGTCTTCTACAGCCACGACAGCTGCCTTCAGAGAACACTGTATTTTTCAAGGAAAAGTTCTTATTCTGGGGACTATGCACCCAGGGGGACACTGAACCCTCTCCTTTAAATTATACAAGATTTGGCCCTGGCTGGTTTGGCTCAGCGGTAGAGCGTAGGCCCGAGGACCGATGGGTCACGGGTTCAATTCCCGGTCAGGGGCATGCACCTGAGTTGCAGATTCAATCCCTGGCCCAGGTCGGGAATTGCGGGAGGCAACCAATCGCTGTCTCTCTCTCACATCGATGTTTCTCTCTCTTTCCCCCCTCCCTCCTCCCTCCCTCCCTCCCACTCTATCTGAAAAATCAATGGAAAAATATCCTCAGGTGAGGATTAACAATAAATAAATTAATTAAACAAAACAAAATGTGTACAGCCACATTCCTGGATGCATTCTTCTGTGTTAAGTGGGGACATATCCAAAGGGATCTGCAACCCAAAAAAAAGACTAAGAACCACCTCAAGACTTATCAAACCCACACGATGATGGTCTCGGACCAGTGAGACAGCTCTCCTCCCCTCAGCCTCCTGAAGGCCTGTTTAGTGTGGATGGAATGAATACAGCGCGTGCTGTGTGTCAGACACCGTGCTCCGCACTCCCTGACATGAAGGTAACCCTCACTACAGCCCTATGAAGCAGGCACTACTATCCCACCCAGAAGACGAAGCAACCAAAGCACCAAGAAGGCACCTGCTCAAAGTCACACAGCTACTCTGCTTGAAAACTGTAAAACTTAAAATAAACGTGGCTGTTGGCTTCTGTCCACTCTTCCCACTGCCCTCAGCTAACGGCCCTTCTGTGTCACCCTCACCTGAGTCACGGAGAACATTGAGTGGTGTCGTTCTCCAAGACACCTCTGCTCGGCTGCAAATTCAGACAGACCTCGTTTGAGAAAGGCCTACGCACCAAAGTGTGCAAAGAAGACCGTGAAAGCCCTGGCCGGTCTGGCTCAGCGGTTAGAGCATCGGCCCGTGGACCGGAGAGTCCCGGGTTCAGTTCCCTCTAAGGGCATGTACCTCGGTTGCAGTTTGTCTCCGGCCCCAGTTGGGGTCATGTGGGTGGCAACCACTCGATGTGTCTCTCTCACATCAATGTTTCTCTCTCTCTTCCTCCCTCTCTCCCTCCCACTCTATCAAAAAATAAACAAATAAATAAATAAATAAATAAAAGGAAGACCATGAAAGACACTTGTCCCAGGATAAAACTCGGTTTGAGATTTTTCAAATAAGCAGGTGGTCAGTCAAAATGTTTGGACGTAGAAAATCCTGAAGAACCTACAAAGAAGTGCTAAAACTAATAAGCACATTTAGTAAGATAACAGAATACAAGACTAATAAATAAAAATCAACTAGATATAAACTCCGATTCGCGTGGGTGGGTGGGTGGATGTGGAGATCTGCTCTACTTGTGGTGTCCAAGACAAGTCTCCTAATTTTCAGATATACTGCCTGGGAAGGAAAGACCTGACAGCCGTCCAGCAATCAGTTTTCTCCCTTTATTGGGGATGCCTGGGAAAGAAAGAAAAACGACCCAGAGAGAGGAAGGGAGAGGGAGAAGGAGAAACATCGCCCTGAGAGTGGAATGTCGATCAGCCCCCTGCTGGGATCAAGCCCACAACCCGGGCAATGCAACCAGCAACTTCTGGTGCATGGGACAAAGCTTAACCGACTAAGCACCCAGCCAGGGCTACATGTTCATTTTTAATAAGTATTTATTGGTAAAAAAAAAAAAAAAAATCAACTACACTTCGGGAGTGGATCCCAATCCCTCTCGCTGCAAAACCACACTGCAGTAGTCCCCCGAGGTGGGCCTGCCTAGCCACCTGTAACAGAAATCAATGGTATATACTAGCGACAACTTACAAATGAAATTAAGAAAACAATTCCACTGACAACAGCATCCAAAAGGATTAAATACTTAGGAGTAAATTTAACAACAATAAAAAGCACAAGACACTGAAAATGATAAAATATAGCTGAAAGAAACTAAAGAAGATCAAAGTGAAGAGAGACATGATTTTATATAACGGAAGACTGAGGTAGCAATTCCCTCAAAACTCATCTACAGATTCAATGTAACCCGTATCAGAAGCCCAACAGATGCCCTGGCCAGTTTGGCTCAGCGGGTAGAGCACTGGCACGCAGACCTAAGGGTCTCGGTTCGATTTCCGGTCAAGGACATGTACCTGGGTTGCAGGTTTGATCCCCAGCCCTGGTTGGGACACATGTGGGAGGCAGCCGACTGATGTGTGTGTGTGTGTGTGTGTGTGTGTGTGTGTGTGTGTCTTTCTACTCCCTCCCTCCCTTCCACTCTCTCTAAAAATCAGTGGAGCCCAGCCAGTGTGACTCAGAAGATTGAGCATCGTCCCATGTACTGAGAAGTCCTGGTTGATTCCTGGTCAGGGCACATGCCTGGGTTGCAGGCCTGATCCCCAGTGGGGGGCGTGCAGGAGGCAGCTGATCAAAGTTTCTCTCTTACACTGATGCTTCTATTTTGAAAAAACAAAAACAAAAATCAATGGGAAAATATCCTCAGGTGAAGATTAACATCAACAACAAAAAATCCAACAGATTGTTTTTGTAGAAATTGACACCCTAATCCTAAAATGTATACGTAAATGCTAGAGGCAAAACAACTTTGGAAAAGAACAAAGCTGGGGAGATCACACCGCCTGATTTCAAAACTTACAATACACCTACAGTAAGCACGCTCCTGTGGTGTGGGCATCAGGACAGACATACAGACGGAAGGAACAGAAGAGAGTCCAGAAATAAACCCACACATTCACGATCAAATGATTTTCAACAAAGGTGCCAGGACAATTCAATGAGGAAAGGACAGTCTTTCAACAAATGATTCTGAAACAACTGCATACCCATAGGCAAATCACACTTAGCCCTCACCTCACACCATACCCAAAAACTAACTCAACGTTATGTAGCACTGACCTTAATGTAAAACCTAACACTATGAAAGCTTCCAGAAGTAAACACAGATCTTTCCCATCCTGGGTTAGGCAAAGAGCTCTTAGATAGGAAACGAAATGCACAATCCATAAGGGGGGAAAAAATGATAAAATGGACTTCATCAAAATGAGAAACCTCAGCATTTCAAAAGACACTACTTAAAAGTGAAAAGAATAAGCCACCGACTGGAAGAAAATAACTGCAAAACATGTAACTTATAAAGAATTTGTATCAAAAATATAGAAAGAAGCCCAGCTGGTGTGGCTCAGTGGTTGAGCATCCACCGATGCACCAAGAGGTCACCGGTTCGATTCCCGGTCAGGGCACATGCCCAGGTTTTGGGCCAGATCCCCAGTGGGAGGCATGCAGGAGGCAGCCAATCGATGTTCTCTCTCATTGGTGTTTCTATCTCTCCCTCTCCCTTCCTCTCTGAAAATAAAGAAAAAAAATTTATATATATTTATACACACACACACACACACACACAAATAAAGAAGGCCAACTACGGAGATTTAAAAAAAAAAAAGCAACCCTGGCTGGTTTGGCTCAGCGGTTACAGCGTCGGCCTGTGGTCCAGAGAGACCCGGGTTCGGTTTCCGCTAGGGGCACATGCCTTGGTTGCAATTTGTCCCTGGCCCTGGTTGGTCATGCGGGAGGCAGCCACTCAATGTGGCCCTTTCACGTCGATGTTTCTCTCTCTCTCTCTCTCTTCCTTTCTCTCCCTCCCACTCTATCTGAACAAAAAATGGAAAAATGTGCTCGGGTGAGGATTAAAAAAAAAAGCAGAGGTTGCCAGGGCTCAGGGAGAAAGGAGATGACTAGGTGGAGCGCAGAGGATTTTTGGGCAGTGACGCAGCTCTGGACATTATAAAGTTAGATACATGTCATTACACACTTGTCTCAGACCAATGAGTCGCAGGTTCGATTCCGGTCAAGGGCACGTACCTCGGTTGCGATTTGTTCCCAGCCCTGTTTGGGGTCATGCGGGAGGTGTCCATTCATTGTGTTCCTCTCACGTCGATGTTTCTCTGTCTCTCTGTCTCTCTCTGTCTCTCCCCCTTTCCCTCCCACTCTGTCTGATGATAAATGGAAAAACATCCTCAAGGGAGGAATAAAAAAAAAAAAAAAAGATAATTTCAAGCATCAGCAACAATGTAAACCTTCATACAATGCTAATGAGAATATAAAATCAGCCTGGCCAGTGTCACGCAGTGGTTGAGCATCAACCCATACACCAAGAATACAAAATCATTCAGGCACTTTGAAAAGTTTGGAAGGTCTCAAAAAGTTAAACATGTACTAACCACATAACCAAGCTATTTCTATTCCTAGGTATCGACCCAGAGAAATGAAAACATTTGTCCAAAAGACATGTAAGCAAATAATAGCATTATTCATTGTAGACAAAACATCAGAAACCACCCAAATATCCATCAACTGGCGAATTGATAAAACGTGGTATGTCCATACAGTGGTATGCTACTCACCAGCATAAAGAAGCAAACTATGGGCCCTGACCAGGTAGCTCAGTTGGTTAGAGCGTCGTCCTGACACGCCAAGGTTTCAGGTTCAATCCCCAGTCAGGGCACACACAAGAATGAACCAATAAATGCATAAGTAAGTGGAACAACAAATCAACGTCTGTCTCTGTCTCTCTCTCTCTCTCAAATCAATAAATAAAAATAAAGAAATGAAAAAGAAACCATTGATATATGCAACAACATGGGACATTCTTCCAGAGGTCTAACATTTGGTTGTTAGCTCATGGAACCTAGGATAAGTACCAGTTATTGACAAAAAGACCACCACCTCCCGATTTTGAAGCGAAATCTCAGGTGTCAAACCTGCCTGTTGGCGCTGCATTTCCTAACCTATAAATTGAAGACATTGAAATGAACTCTGAGGTTCGTCTGGTTCTGGGACTGAATAGCTTGAAACTGAGAGCTACGCACATATTACTTCTCGATGAAAAAAAGAAAACGGTAAATCAGTCTGGGTTCTCATTCGGTCCCTGTAACATGACAAGTGGGGTACATACTCCCTACATACCATCTTCCCACTTGTTGCCAAGGCTTTTTGTCTGACGGAGAGACAATGTTACTCTTCTGTTTAAAATTTCAATGGCTCCCTACAGTAAAAATATGAAATCCCCAACTTACTTTCCTTTCCTCATTTTCTCACATACAGGACTGCGATTTCTCTTTTATGTGCAAGGGGAATTTTTTCCAGCTTTACAGAGGTATAACTGACAAATAAAACTAAGATATCTGAAGTGTACAACATGATGGTTTGATATATATACACACACTGTGAAAGGATTCCTCCCATCGAGTTAATTAAAACATCCATCATGTCTCAGTTATCTTCTTTTTTTGGTGAGGAAAGTTAAGTTCCAGTCTCTTAGCAAATTCCAATCATATAATACAGTGTTTTCACCTATAATCACCTTTTGTTGTTGTTGTCGTTAATCCTCACTCAAGTATATTTTTCCATTGATTTTTAGATAGAGTGAAAGGGAGGGAGGGGGAGAGAGAGAAAAATATCAATGTGAGAGAGACATTGACTGGTTGCCTCCTGCATGACCCCAACTGGGGCCGGGGATCAAACTTGCAACCCAGACATGTGCCCTTGACTGGGAATCGAACCTGAGACCCTTCAGTGCCCAGGCTGACGCTCTGTCCACTTAGCAAACCGGCCAGGGCCTAACGACTATGTTATACATTAAAGCCGCAGACCTTTTCCGTCTTATAGCGTGTAAGCTAGGCTGGAGTTCCTTAAAAAGCAAAGACCAGCCTGGCCGGTGTGGCTCAGTGGTCGAGCGTCGACCCATGCACCAAGAGGTCACCAGTTCGATTCCCGGTCAGGGCACATGCCCAGGTTGTGGGCCTGATCCCCAGTGGGGGACATGCAGGAGGCAGCCAATCAATGTTCTCTCTCATCAATGTCTCTCTCTCCCTCTCCCTTCCTCTCTAAAATCAATTTTTAAAAAAAGTTATTTTTTAAAAATAGCGAAGACCAAAGTCTGGATTCAAATCCTGACTCAGTAATGTACCAAGTGATCTCCCCGAAACTCAGCCCCTTCACCTGTGAAGCTGGGCCTCATCGTTCTACCGTGCGTGGCTGTTACACATCAAGTGAAATGACTCTGGTCAGCACTGAACGTGCCTGTGATGGCCACGTTCTGGGTCCTCACTCACCCCCTTCTTTCCGTCAAGCTTCTTTCTTTCTTTTTAATCCTCACCTGAGGATATCTTTCTATTTATCACCAGATAGAGTGGGAGGGAGGGAGAGAGACAAAGAGAAACATCATCGATGTGATACAGCCACATCGACTGGTTGCCTCCCGCACGACCCCAACCAGGGCTGGGGACGAACCACAACCGAGGTGCATGCCCTCGGCCAGAATCGAACCTGTGACTCACTGGTTCTCGGGCTGACGCTGTACCGCTGAGCCAAACCGGCCACGGCTCAGTCAAGCTTATTCCATTCTTCAAGACTCGACTCAGATGTTCTCTCCTTTCAATCCCTCTGCCTCAAGTTCTTCCTCCTCTAAGCTTCCTCAGTCCTTCGAAGTATCTTCTGCTGTAGGATGCGTCGTTTTTCCATTATAGTTAGTACCATGTTAGTAAGAAATGAGGATAGGAATTGTGTCTGAGTTCGGTTTCTCCGCTATCCAGTGCCTACGTGACCAGTAACATCTCCTTGGCGGGGCGATCCGTAGAGAATAGGCAAAGCAGCCCTGACTGAAGACAAAGCACCTGCTTTAAGAACTACTTTGGAAAAATAAATGAATAAATAACAGATGTTAGGTCACCGATAATCTCACTAACATTTCATAGCCATTTTAATATTTGACTCCTTCCCTCCTCGCCTGGGAGTGAGGAATGGAAGCCTGACTACAGCAGAGAGAGAATCCAGAGCCCAAGCCCTATGCCTCCTACACTATTCCTGCCTCTGGAGAATGTCTTGTGTGTTTATTATTATTACACATACCCCTTAATTTAAAAAAAAAAAAATTATTTTAGATAGAGAAGAAGGGAAAGGGAGAGAGATAGAGAGAAACATCGGTGAGAGAACATCGATCAGCTGCCTCCTGCACGCCCCCCACTCGGGATCGGGCCCACAGCCTGGGCATGTGCCCTCACCAGGAATCGAACTGGCAGCCTCTAGGTACATGGGTCGACGCTCAACCAGTGAGCCACACCGGCTGGGCAAAACATAGCCCTTAATTAATCCTTGTTGTACAACAGACAATCAGGTGGTCGTATTCAGTGATGGGTAACCAAACACATTCCAAAGCCAGATAGGAATATCTGGACTGAAATAAACGTCACCCTGTATGCTGTTTACGAGTACTCTTCACCAAATATTTCTCGTTCTCCCCGCACACATAGGCAGGGATCTCACTTCCTTGCCCCCCTTTGAGTCAGGTGCTACCACTGACTTTCTAGGGCCCGTGACGTGGGCACAGCACTGGCACGCGCCACGTCTGGGAGTCTGAGCGCCACAGCACAGCCCACCGTGCTCGCTGCTTCCTCGCGTGGCAATGCGGGAGCACAGGGACGTCTCCCTCGGCCCAGAGGTGGGTGCTGCAGAGCTCCCCAGTCGGCCCGATGACCGTGTGCTACAGGCAGGAAATACACCCTTGTTGACGGAAGCCACTGAGAACAGGCTGGCGGTGACCCCGGCACGTTCTAGCTATTCTAACAGACAAAAAGTAGTTCGGCGTCTCTCTCCCGCATCATCATCTCCAGTTTTGAGAACGTTCTGCACAAAGTTGGAACTCGGGCGTATTAGCGAACTTTTAAAATATGGGATAAATTTTAGGATTATTTTTTTAAACGGGGAAAAAAAAAAAAAAAAGAGTCCAAAGGTTAAGCAAAATAATCAAACATTTGGAATGAAAAGACTTTAAAAATCGACGTACGTGCACATGAAAAAAGGCTAAGGTGTACGTGGGCAGTATATAAATGATAGCATGCTGTTACTCCCGTATTTATCCAACATAAATGCCACTAACACTTCCTTACCCTGCTGGGACCAAACACTAGGGCCTTTGGGGTCAACAGAGCCTTGCACGCAGTCACCACCACTGAAGGGGGGCTGGCCCTCGGTATGAAATCCACCTGCCGTGTCGGTGGCTCCACGTCGTCTCAGCAGGCCCATGGAGACACACCAGTTGCTCCAAGGGGTGAAGACTGTTGTCTACTTCTGCAGCCTCAGGGACAACACGAAATCCATCCTCGGCGGCACTGAGCTCGGCTAAGGGACTGCATTCCTAGCCTCCTTTGCAGCTAGCTACATGGGGTCACGTGGTTATATTCCAGCCAATTACACACAAGCTGAAGCCTATGGTACTTCTTAGAAGGGTGTTTTTGTTTTTGTTTTGTTTTTCTTTATTGATTTTAGAGAGAGAGGAAGAGAGAGGGAGAGGTAGCTAGAAACATAATGAGAGAGAACATCGACTGGCCGCCTCCTGCATGCCCCCCACTGGGGATCAGGCCCACAACCTGGGCATGTGCCCTGACCGGGAATCGAACTGGTGACGTCCTGGTGCATGGGTCAACGCTCAGCCACTGAGCCACATCGGCCAGGCCAGAAGGGTGTTTTAAGGAGAGGGATTGTGTGGGGCCTTGATCTGCTCTTTTTTTTAATGGGATGTAGATGTAATGGCCAGGGCTCTCGTAGCTACCATAGAATCTGACAGCAAAGTCCACATCCTAGAAATATCTGAGCAGTGAGGTAAAATGAGCCAAGTCCCTGACAACTCTGCAGTCCCAGGGCCCCACACAAGCCCTACTGCATCCCCTCCAGACTTTGATGTGAGAAAAATAAACACTCCTACTCAAGTCACTATGATTTTGAGGTTTTTTTTCTATCATAAAAATGAGCCTAACCCAGGCACAGACATAGAACCCAGGTTTTTTTTTTCCTTTTATTGATTTTAGAAAGAGAGGAAGGGAGAGGGAGAGACAGATAGGAACATCGATGAGAGAGAACATCGACTGGCCGCCTCCTGTATGCCCCCCACTGGGAATCAGGCCCACAAACTGGGCATGTGCCCTGACCGGGAGTCAAACCAGTGACCTCTGAGTGCATGGGTCAATCAATGCTCAACCACTGAGGCACACCGGCCGAGCAGAACCCAGGTATTCTGACATACAGTCTGTGATACTCCAAATATAAATGAGATCTATGTATAAGTCAAAAAAGTAAAATCACACTTTTTTGAAGGTCGACATTCATAATTCTTTTATCATTCCATTACATATTATCTAATTATACTCCAATCCACACTGTGAGAACTACATTTTAAAATACTCTTTTAGCCCAGCCAGTGTGGTTCAGTGGATTGAGCATCATTCCATGGACTGAGAGGTCCTGGTTTGATTCCCAGGCAGGGCACATGCCCAGGTGGTTGTGGGCTTGATCCCCAGTAGGGGGCATGCAGGAGGCAGCCAATCGATGTTTCTCTGTCACATCGATGTTTCTCTCTCTCTCCCCTTCCCCCAACCCCACTCTATCTGAAAATCAATAAAAAATATCCTAGGGTGAGAATTTAAAAAAAAAGTTAGAAAACAATTATTTTTATCATTCACATCTCAGATATTTTTGTTCTTAGAGTCCCTTAATTCACAAAACCATCTGCTTCCATTCTATATTGCTGTATAAAAAGCCACCAAAAAACTAATAGATGAAAACAACATTTTATTTATTCATAAGTTTGCAATCTGGGCAAGGCTCAGATGGCTGGTTCCTCAGCTGGTCTTACTGGTGGTCACCTGACTCGGGGCTGAACTCAGCTGGGACACTGGCATAGCTGGGCATCTCTGTTTCCATGTAGTCCCAGAATCCCTCCCTCTCCACATGGTCTCTCCAGCAGGTTGTGACCTAGCTTTTCGTAAGACAAATCAGGGCTCCGAGCGTGCAAAAGTTAAGTTCCAGGCCTTCTTCAAACTCGGGCCCCAAACTAGCACAGTGTCATTTTTTGCTGCATTTTACTGGTCACAGTGAGTCACACAGCTGGATACGACAGGAGGTGGCTGTACAACGGCAGTGAACCGGCAGGCATGGTTCACGGGAGGCACCCGTGGAACGATTACCTTCTCCCCCTTTATTTACGTACTGGTTAACACCTCGACGTATGACTTCTGGCAGGCCATCATCTCTCCGGGGCTCAGCTATCTGCCTAAATGTTCTCAGAATTCTCGTCTAGTTTTTGAATTCTGTAACTCTAAGGCACTTTCTATGCAACTGGGTGCTTACTCCGAACACAGGGTACATGGCATTAGGATCCCAAAGATCAGGAAATTGGGAAGTTTTGTTTTTTTGTTTTTTGGGTTTTTTGGGTTTTGGGGGGGGGGTTTGGCTAGGCTCCACTAAAAGATGGAATTAAAAACAAAACACACAGACTTCACGATGATCATCAACTATGTTTCTTCTGATGTAAATGGATTAATTACATTGAGGTATAAAGATTAAAAGTGACCCAAGTGCCTGGCGGGTTGGCTCAGTGGTTGAGCGTCGACCCATGCACCAGGAGGTCACTGGTTCGATTCCCCGTCAGGACACATGCCCAGGTTGTGGGCCAAATCCTCAGAGGGGGGCATGCAGGAGGCGGCCAGTCGATGTTCTCTCTCATCAGTGTTTCTCTCTCTCCCTCTCCCTTCTCTCTCTCTAAAATCAATAAAGCAAAAAAAAAAAAAAAAAAAAAAGTGACCCAAGCATAAGAGACATAAAAAATAAAAGACATAAAAAATAATTTTAAAACTACCTACTAGTAAGTCTCCTTTAAGGAGACCGAATCAAAGATCACTATGACAGCATTTACAAGTCTGGGTAAAGAGAAATTTTGAAATGATTTTGAAATAACATTACTACATATATAGCTTCTAGAGAATTGTTCTGGTTTTTCATGTGTTACTCATAATAAAAAACATTCTATAGAGATTTCTGCTGACCTAGCTTTTTTATCTTCTTTTTCTCTTTATTAAGGACAGCTGTACAGAAAGGAAATCTTTATTGTCTCCCACCCCCAATAACTGCTACATTATTTTATGCCATGGCATTTTTAGAGAGTTTGGCATCTCATCATATGTCTGTCACTAACAAGTTCTATGACATCAGGGAAACGTGTGATTGATAATTAATGACATTGGCAAAAACAATAATAGGAAACTCTTATAATAGTACTCACTTGGTGCCAGACATGCTCTGAATTCTACACATACATAAATTCACCACCATCCAAAGGGAGGTGTGCGCATACACCCACTTTGCGGATGAGGCGACTAAGGCACAGAAAAGTCAACGTCCCAAGGTCAGACAGTTAATAAGTGGAACCAGGATTTGAATTCAGACAATCTTGGCTCCAGAATCTGTGATGTCCCCAGAACCTGGTTTTCTCATTTGTAAAACAAGACTATGTTTTGTTTTGTTTTTTAATGTTTTTATTGATTTTTAAAGAGAAAGGAAGGGAGAGGGAGAGAGAGAGAGATGACAGAGAGAGAGACAGAAAGACAGACAGAAAGATCACTGAGAGAGAAACATCAATCGGCTGCCTCCTGCATGCCCCCCCCTGGGGATTTGGCCCACAACCTGGGCATGTGCCCTGACCGAGAATCGAACCAATGACTTCTCAGTGCATGGGTCAATGCTCAATCACTGAGCCACACGGGTCGGGCACATTCTCTTTTCTCTAGCTTACTTTACTGTAGGAATACAGTGTATAATATATATAGCTCTGACTGGGTAGCTCAGATCATCCCAATATGCCAAGGTTGTGGGTTCAATTCCTGGTCAGGTCACATACAAGGATCAACCAATGAGTGCATAAGTAAGTGAAACAACAAATCAGTATCTCTTTCTCAAACAATCTCTCTCTCTCCCCCCCCCCCTCAAATCAATAGAGATTTTTTTTTTTTAAGTTATATACAGATTTTTGACTGTGCAAGGGGGTCGGCACCCCTACCCCCACATTGTTCAAAGGTCAACTGTACTGGCTGGCGTTCTTAACATGACATCAATGCCCGGCCGGTGTGGCTCAGTAGATTGAAGGTTATCCCATGGACTGAGAGGTCCCGGTTCGATTCCAAGTCAGGGAACATGCCGGGTTTCAGGTTCAAACCCCAGTAGGGGGCATGCAGGAGGCAGCTGACTGATGTTTTTCTCTCTCATCAATGTTTCCGTCTCTCCCTCTCCCTTCCTCTCTAAAATCAATAAAAAACATATTTTTTTTCCTGTATTGATTTTTTTTTTTGAGAGAGAGACAAAATGAGAGGGAGAGAGAGATAGAAAGATCGATGAGAGAGAACATCGACTGGCCACCTCCTGCATGCCCCCCCCCCCCACTGGGGATTTGGCCCACAACCTGGGCATGTGCCCTGACCAGGAATCCAACTGGCGACCTCTTGGTGCATGGGTCGACGCTCAACCACGGAGCCACACCGGCTGGGCTATTCGTGTTTGTTATTCTCCTTCCAAATCATTTTCTATGCAACAAAATATATACATAGTTTGGGTTTGTGTGCTTTTTCCAAATAATAGTACTAAACTTACTGCTTTGCATCTCTTGGAAATTGTTTCCTGAAATGTTACCGCAGACATTCTCCCACTTGGGTTCCCGCATGGTTGTCCACTGCTGGGTACTTTGTTGTTGCCAATTCTTCTCTACTGTTTTCTCCTTTTCTCTGCTGCCATGAGCATCTCTGCACAGATACACATACTTGCCCATTTATACTGGGACTATATTCTGATTTCCTTTCTCATTTTTATGGGCTTTCTGAGTCCCTTTTCCCTCATCTCCCAAGGATAAGTATTTCAATCCTTTTACTATTTCCTACACGCTCTCCATCTACTCAGTGATTTCTGGTAAATCACATCTTTCATCGCCTATCCTGCTCTAGCTCCTGAACCCCAATGCTACATCCCAACACTCCCAGATATTCCCATCCCCTAAGCATCTACGTCAAGAACTTCAAATCCCTCCTCTGCATTGATTGAAATCCCTCTTCCTTTCCATCCACACTATCGACAATCTGCCCTCTGCCCTCTGCCCTGATTGCCTCATACCATGACAGCCTCTTCTCTTTGCCTCCAGGTAAATCCTCTCCTATTCCCATCAGGGTGGTTTTCCTGAAATAGCTATCATCACATCACCAAGTATGAGAGTAGCTACATTCAGCAAAGTAACGAATACAAAGTAATTTAATAACATTCCTGGCCTTAGGAAGACTGCAAACATCTGCTTTTAGAACATTAATTTACAAAATAAAATAACCCGGGCATAGAGCATTGGTTGAAGACCTGCAGCCTACTCACAGTCCACAGACTGAACCTAGCCCACCAGGAAGAGGCCCAAATAGTGCTGTGGATGTTAATTAATTGAAAACACTTAAAAATCAAGAAATTTCACATAAAAACCTAAGTTTCTAGCCTCTGTTAAAAAACCAGAGTGCCCGGCCGGAGTGGCTCAGTGGTTGAGCATCGATCCATGCACCAAGAGGTCGCTGGTTCAATTCCCGATCAGGGCACATGCCCAGGTTGTGAGCCAAATCCCCAGTGAGGGGCGTGCAGGAGGCAGCCAGTCGATGTTCTCTCTCATCAATGTTTCTATCTCTCTCTCCTCCCTTTCTCTCTCTAAAATCAATAAAGAAGAAAAATTTAAAAAGAAAAACCAGAATATCTAGAAATGATGTGTCTTAGTCCACATGGCAACCATCTGCCAGAACTGTCTATTGGCTGCACCTAGGCAAGGCCCGTGGGCTCCTAGGTTTCTCCGGGCTGCTTTTCCCAATCAAAGGCCTGGGTGTCAGCTGTCACTCAGAATCTTACAAGCTGCACACAACTCATTTAAATTACCTACCTGGTCCTTGTAAACAGTTTATAGCCCAGGGACTATAAAGCCCAAACTCATTAGTGTGGCATTCAAGGACCATCACTGCTTGGCCCCAACCCCTTTATGAAGCCTCTTGCTTTAGTCACACTACAAGAAAACACCTTCAGCACTTCCCTCCATCCTCAATCATTTTATACACATTGCTACCCACCCCCAACACTCTCACTTTCTTCTCATCTACTTGGCTAAGTCCTACTGATCCTTCAAGGTCTAATTCAAGTACTGCTTCCTCCAAATCTTTGCAGAGCCCTCTGGGCCACAGCGAACCTTCCTCCGGGCTGACTGTCCATCCCAGCATATCACTTACACGCTCTCGGAACACCGTGCCAAATGAAAGATCTGAAAAGTTACAGGGGACTATTTCTCGGACGCCCTCAACAATTTCGGCACTGGTGCGGCATACCTAGTGACTGCTGTTGCGAAATGAACAGTAGGAGCAGAGTCAGACAATTTTCCTTTCTTCTGCAGGACGCTTTTTCTACCGAAAGTACAAAAAGAGCTGTGTCATTCCTGCTTCTCTGAGAAAACTTGTGTTCTTAAGTCCTTCATATTCTGCAAATAGAGAGACGGACACCTCCAATTACAAATTCAAGACAGGTCTCCACTAACCACAGGCATACGTTCACGTGCAGGTCCTCACAAGAAAGGGGGGAAAGACATCCTCCCTACCTCACTCAATAACTTCTGCAATTTATACTGCCAAGAAGTTCTGAAAATAGCCACTTAGCACAAACATGATAAAGAAGAATTTTAAAGAGGGAAGGAAGGGATTAATACATTTGTCATAATGAAAAGACGGGCCAAACAATAAAGAAAAAAAAGGGACCCACACGCACAGTGACTGGAAAGCTTATTCTCTCTCAGCTATGTTCAGTTTATGTTCGGTCCAAACATCTCATAGATTAAAAAACTTCATCAAATCCTGTCAAGGGGTCTCACCTGTCCCCAACAGGAAAAGTGCACACAGAGAGCATCCAAGTTTCTCTCTGAAACCAAAAACTGACCATTTTCAGTTTGGAAGGACAGTGAGGTTCCATGGACACCCCTCAGGCATTACAGTAAGTGGCTTAAGAACACAAGGTTGGACAAGTACTGTTTGCCCGGAGGAAATCTGATTGCAGCCGGGGGAATAACTGTGCAGTTTTGCAAAAAGGTAGGGGAAAGGTAAAGGGTGGAGCAGCAGGCCTCATCACTGTGCAAACTGACTACAATCTGGCCCGGCGGAATTAACTGAGATAATAGGACAATGTATTCAGTCACTATTTTCAGAACGGGAAAATAAACTTGAGACTTTTAAATTTACATGGGAACTCACATTTATCAAGTTTACATACGAATAACCACCAATATACTTTACTTATTAAAAATTCTGTATTAGACGAAAAACATCATATTCTCAAAACCTAGAGATGCTGTGAATGAGACAAACAGGAACAGGGCAAACTATGATGAGGTCAGGTTAGACAACTACCGGCTACTGTTCCTGGACCAGCTTTTCGAACAAATTGAAACATTTCAGTGGGAGCAGGGAGGAGGAGGTCAATAGGAAAAAAGGGGGGGGGGCATATCTGTAATACTTCCAACAATAAAAATTTTAAAAAACAAAACATTTCAGTGCCCAATTAAGTGCCAGAGATCAGTAATTACTGAAAACTTCAACTTATCTAATTTCTTTTAAAATAAAAATTCCCATCATAAAAGTTACAAAGTTGCATTATCTCAGAGAGTATCAATAACGATAATGACACCTCTCAACTACAAACTGTTGTTTTATGAAACTGCATATATTACAGTGCAACAGAGTTTTTTAAATCACTTATTTCAAGTTCACAGGTATGGAAACAGAAATCCTGTTGGGGGAGGGGTCTCCCATTACCTGCAGCACAGCCACATTTCACTGATCTCTTGTATGACATCACTAGTTGTGCCTAATTTTTCTACAGCAATAATGCTCAAGGTGGCCTTCTAGTAACAGTAACTGACCTTCTGTGGTGCAGGGTATAAAGAGTTTATAAGCAAAGGGTCAAGGACAGTGCCTCAGAAATCCTATCCCCACCACCTGCTGTTTCGGTACCACCTCAAGACTCACCCCATCCCTAATATCAACTTTTGTTGATGTGTAAGAAATATGGTAGAATGTTTTCTTGGCTTCCCTTATATAGTCTAAGAAGAGAAAAAATTTAAAAAGTCAAAGCTTCAGGAAGAGTTTCCTCGCATTAACAGAACAGTAATCAGACCTCCAGAATGTGCCTGCCCCGTGGCAGGGGCTTCTTCACCAACAGAAGACCTGTACCTCTCCGATAAAGATTGAGAGCTACTCCAAATAACCAAATAATTAGGTAGCCCCTCACTGTTAAGAAAAACTTTTAGACAAATGTAAATTTCACTGTTCCACCGGACTTTAGTACTACAGGAAATTCCTATTTATATACCTACTTTTCAAATTCAGCCTCAAAGACTTAATAGCTTCAGTTCAAAATTCTTGATTTTAGGTAGTCAACATAATTTTAAAGTAATAATAGTTCATGTAAAACCAGTAACTACATGGCCTGTGCTTTTTTTAATTTGATAAAACATAAAAATTATCTAATATTACATAAACCTGAGGCAAGATCTGTTCAAAAAAAGTTATCTAATATTATAAAATAAGAAAATGTTTAATTTGTTTGCCTATTAAAAATTCAAACTCAAAGGAAGTGTAATTAGCAGTACACGAGTACCTTTTTCTCATCCAACAATACACAAATCCATCGTTAAAAAAGCGTCATGATGCATCCATCTTCTCTAACAGAAAACCACCCACTTAGTGACCGTCGAAATAACACTGACAATTTAAAAACCTTTCTTTCCACCGCATTTCACAAAGAATATTAATTCTCATTTCGTACATAATTAATTTGCAAATACTTTTAGCTTTTACAAACCCAATTCACATTTGCTGTGTATCAGTTTCACTTTCAGGGTCTTCAATATTCCACGAAATACAGGGTCTGTTCTTCATGTACATATGCTAATACTGTGTAGAACTCCCCAATTAAAAACCCTGCTCTTTGCTTTCATTTCACTTATTCGTTTCCATGTACACGTTTCTAAAACAACTGGAGATTCCATCCTCTTCAAAAGACACCTAATTTTAAAGAATTCAATAAAAAGTTTGGAACCATCAAAGTTACCACTGGCTTAATTTCCTATAAGCAATGCTGTACCAGCTTTCAAATCTAAGAGAGACAGAAGGAAAAAAAAAAAAACAAAAAAAAAAACCTCTCTTGAGACTTAGAATGGTTCTAAACATTTTCCAAACATTTTCCAAAGTGTTGATGTTTTTATACTATTAGATTGGTGTCTTCTGTAGAAATTAAAATAATAAAGTGGCAATATACCCCCAAATCAACCTTTCTTCTGATGCCATAGAAGTTGCACTAACACATGCGAGCTCATTTCAACCTCGGGAAATGTGTGTGCCCTCGCACTTACCATGTGTATGAGACAGGGGCTTGACAATAGATGGGTGTACTCTTTCTAGAGTAAGAATTTAAAAAAAAAAAAAAAACTAAAACACATATTAGTCCCAAATTAATGTTCAGAAAAAAGCCAAGAAGTGCTTTCCAAATAGCGAAAATGGGAGGCAATCAAATTTAAAAACCCTAATATGACTTGATACTTTTTAGTACACAAAAAGTTTAAAGTTACTCAAAACTCCACCTCCCTTCTCCAAATTTCAATTAATACAGGAATAATAATGGGATTTTTATACACCAGGCATTACGATGCAAATGGCATACCAAACCCTCCCTAACTTTGTATCACAAAGAAGCTAATGAAATAATATATACATCCTGTACTTGTTTCCCTCATGATATGTCACAGCTCGGTAAGAGCTAGTAATAAAATATGGAGGCAAGCAGAAGGCCCTGAATCGTTTTCATAGTCCAAGGATAGCAGAGAGTGAGAGAGAGAAAAAAAAGCACTCCAGTCGAGAGCTGCTCGGGGTCCCTGCAACCCCGCTCTGCTCTGCCTCACTTAACACTGCTATTTCAACTAAGTATCAGCAAACGCAACAATGTTACTAAGTGAATTCACTCGAACAAAAAAAATAGAGTATCCATAAACGTGCAGCTTTCCTCCGTCCCGTGCACCCTTCCACCACCAACAGTTGGGTAGAGAATCGTGCAATGAAATGAGTAAGCGACACACGCCATTCTACAACTTCAGAAGACAGTCACAGACCTTCCATGGCACCCTCAAGAGCCACAAGGGCCGAGCGCCTCACTGGCACCAAAACGGGTGTCTTCATTTCCAGGCAAAGTTGCCGTACGGCCGTTCAGCAAAAAGCCAACGCTAGCAATGGAGTAAGCCAAGGCACACAGCGCTGGTGCGCGTTCAAAAGCCAGCGAGGGCTGTCCCTGACCCAGTAACTTCCATGGAAGTTCGGCAGCGCCGCATCTGCGTCCCGTGGGCAAGCGTGCTCTGCACAGCCGGCCTGCGTTTCCCAAACTTCCTGCACGCGCCGCCTTCAGCTGTGCGATCGCACAGGAGTTGTGCGTTTGGGTGCTGGGCGGTGTGGTTCTGGGTGGGGGAAGGGAGGAAGAAGTCAAACGACTTCCTAATAGATCGTGAGAGGAGGAAAGCGCAGGTTTGGGAGCCAGAAAAGTTGAAGGGTGACAAAGAAAAGCGGCACTCGTCGCGTCCCTCCTCGCCGCCCCCTCCCCCCGCCGGCCGGGAGACCACCTGGCCGCGGCGTTTGACAGCTCGGCCGGCGTCCCGGGGCGCGCCGCTTTGTAGTTGACAATAAACTCGCCCGGGCACCGCCAGGTGTGCCGCGCTGTTTGTTTTTTAAAAGACCCGGCTAGGCCAGGCGGCGTCCGCGACCAGGGCGCCCCAAAGAGAGGCACCCAGCACGCACGGCGCAAGGGCCCAACTAAAAAGTAAAGTGTGGCGGCGGCGGCGGCGCAGGCGGCGGAGCCCGGCGGCGCGGGAGTGCGGGGCGCCCGCGGGAGGCCCGGGCGCGGCGAGGGGCGCGGGGCAGGGCGGCGGGCGGGCGCCGGGCCGGGGACGCGCGGCGGGCGGCCCCAGCCCCACCCCCACCCCGCGGGGGCGGCGGGCGCGGGGGCGGCGGCCGGGCGCGCGGTGACAGCTCCGGCCCGGCGCCGCGGCTGGCTCCCGGCCTGGCTCCCTCACACTCAACTTACTTCTTTCTGGCTCTCTGGAAAGGGGAAGCGCCATCTTTGCGAGGCCGGCCCCGAGGTCTTTTGTCTGCGGCTGCGGGGCTCGGGGCCGGGGCTCCGGGCTCCTCGGGGGGTGGTGGCGGCGGCTGCGGCTGCTCCGCGCTCTTGTCCTCCTCCGACGACATCCTAGTCACCAGGAAAGACACATGGATCCCGGTCCTCCTCCTGGGGGGCTCCTCCCGCCGCCGCCGCCGCGGCCGCCGCCGCCGCTGCTGCTCGGGTTCCTCCTCCCCGGCTCAGCCTCTCGCATTTCCCGCAGCGCCGGGAGCAGCAGCAGCAGGTACCGGGAGAGGCGGCAACATGGAGCGAGCAGGACACGCACTCACACACATAGGCGCGGGCGCGCGCACCTCGGCGCGCAGGGGCCGGGCGGGGGGCGGCGGGCGGGGCGGGCGGCGCGAGGGAGGGGCCGGCGGGCGGGGAGGTGCGGGCGGCGGGCGGGGCGCGGGCGGGGGCCGGGTGCGGGCGCGGCGGGGAGACGGGGGTGAGGGGCGCCGGCCCGGGGTCTCCGCCCGCGCCCCTCCCCCAGGCCGCCCGCCGCGGGGAGGAGAAAGGGGCCGGGCAGCGGCGCGCGGGGCGGGCTCGCGGGCGGGCGGGCGGGTGGGGGTCGCGCCCCGCGGCTGCCCCTCCCCCGCGCGGGCCGCGTCAGGCCGGGCGGCGGCGGCGAAGTTTTGACAGCTGCTCCAGTTGTTGTTGTGGGTTCCGGGCTGCGCGAGCGCCGGCCCCTCAGCGCCCGCCCTCCCGGGCAGGGGAGGAGGAAGTTTTGCGGGTGTGCGTGTACCACACACCGACACACACACACACACGCCCGTGGCCGCCGCGCCGGGTGTCCCCCGGGCGCCCCGCACCACAGACCTCTCAAACTCGCCGCCGTCTCGCCCACACACGGCCGCCGCGACGCCCCCGCCCCCTCCCCTCCCCTCCCCCACCCGCCGGCCCCGCCGCCCCCCGCGCGCCGCCGCTGCCACTCACGGGGCTGGCTCCGCGCATGCGCCGCCCGCGGACGCGCCGCCGCCGCTGACCTCACCGCCCCTCCCCCGCCCCCGCTCCCTCCTCCTCTGACGCCGCGGCTCCGGCTCCGGCTCCGGCTCGGGAGAGCGCCAAGCTGCGGAGGAGGGAGTCCGGGATCCGGGTCCGGGTGTGCGCGCCGGCCGCGGGGAGGAGGAGGCCGGACCGCCTGCGCCCCTGCCCGGCTGCGCCCGCTGCGACGCGCGTCTGCGGGGACAACCGCGCTGCAACTTCGCCATCGTCCCGTGCCACCGGTAGTTTTGTTATTCCGGCGTCGTTTGTAAAAATGATCCGGAAAGGGCCGGCACAGCTGGCACTCAAGAACGGTGGCATATCCAGGACGAAAACCCTGGGAGACATCGTACACCCGTGCAAAGCCCCGCAGCTTGATTTTAACGTTCAGTGTGTTGTGATGGACAGACAAAATGCCCAGTACTTCTAAGCCACCTCTTGTCATCCGTAAAAATGGTAAAAGAAAAGCGGGCTAGAATCAGAAACCTGAAATACACACTTTCTCTGGAAGGGCGCCTAGAAATGTGGGATTCTGGGTCTCTTACTCTAACAGGGAGGCAACTAGACAATGTGCTTTGCGTCCACGATTGATTAGGACACGGCAGTGAAAACATCATTGATTTGAATTGGGGGGAAATATGAAGACCTGTCAACCCTCTGCAAAAGAATTAGGATAAACAGTCATTTAATAAGCATATACTCTAGGCTGCACGTGCTGGGCACTTCCTATTTCTTTTCATCTTCACAACAGTTTTAGAATAGGGTAAAATATGCTGGTTTTTCCAGCTATGTTGTTCACCTTTCCTTCCTCCCAATAGCCAGAATATAAACTTTAAATTGTGTTTCCTGTTTGGGTAAAATACACAGTTTGATTTCCAGAGCCTATTCTGCCTAAAAGCATCTTTTTTTGAAATGGTTGAAATGAGGACTCTAATAAGATAGTCATTTGAATTCCTTCAGGATTTAATCCCTACTGGCTTGTTCGAGTTGACTAAATTTACAGCCATGGGAATTTTGAGCTTGGGGAGAAGTTGGCTTGGTAAATGCAAACTATACATTTAAAGTGTCTATTACGCATAGAAATAGAACACAGCCGTGACAGATGATAAATGTATGAAGTGGCATATTTAAAGTTTATTATTACTCTTTCATAGTTCCAACACATGACACTTTAAAGTATACTGTCAAAAATTGGGTTATTGGTCCAAATGTTTATCTGGGTTCAATGCTGAAATTAGAACAGCCATTTCCAACTGTGCACAAAATTATGTACCTGGGTAAGTTAGTGGACTTCAGCAGTTGGGAGAATGTGTCAGGCTGTGCATACTGCAGTCACTCCCACTGGAGAGAAGTTTTCCAAGGAAATAACTAGGTACTAAGGACAGAAAGCGGGTGGAACGAATGGAAGGGTAAAGTAGAGGTCTGTGCAGATGCTTCTGGAAAGATGAAAGATGGTGATGGTAAGTCCAGCCTTCAATCTCCATTCCTTTGGCTACTGTGAGCCGAGCTGTAGTTGGGATCTGTTTGAAAAGGATCAGAGGCCCCCGGTTGGTATGGCTCAGTTGGTTGGAGCATCCTCCAGTACACCAAAAAGATTTGTGGGTTTGATTCCTGGTCAGGACACATACTAGGTTTAGGGTTCAATCCCTGGTTGGGGTCAGGGTGCATACAGGAGGTGATGTTTCTCTCTCCCTCCCTCCCTCTCTCTCTAAAAAAATCAATAGACATATCCTTGGGTAAGAATAAAGAAAAGGGACATAGCCCTGGCCGGTTTGGCTCAGTGGTTGGAGCATCGGCCTGCGGACCAGAGAGGCCCAGGTTCAGTTCCCGCTAAGGGTACGTACCTCGGTGGCAGTTTGTCCCCGGCCCCAGTTGGGGCCGTGTGGATGGCAGCCACTCCATGTGTCTCTCTCATGTCGCTTTTTCTCTCTCTTCCTCCCTCTCTCCCTCCTGCTCTATCTGAAGATAAATGCAAAAATGTCCTCGGGTGAGGATAAAAAAGAAAAGGGACATAGCCCCACTGGTGTGGCTCAGTGGTTGAGCATCGATCCATGCACCAAGAGGTCGCCAGATCGATTCTCAGTCAGGGCACATGCCCAGGTTGTGGGCCAAATACCCAGTGGGGGGCATGCAGTAGGTGGCCAATTGATGTTCTCTCTCATCGATGTTTCTCTTTCTCTCCCTCTCCCTTCCTCTCTCTCTCAAATCAATAAAGAAGAAAAAAAGAAAAGGGGCATAATAGTAGGCTTGTCGGCATGAAGTTATCACAGGCAGATCAAATAAAATATAATTTGGGATGTAGAGGAAGTACTCAAGAAATACTTATTCAACGTAAGGTTTTTCTATGTCCATTATCCAAATTACACAGCTCTAAGACCACAATGGCAGCACCAATCCAGAAGGCAGGTAGCTGAGGTGCCTCCAATTATAAAATTAGAAAGGCATGGATATCTGGAAAGATCCCCCCGAAAAAATTAGAATGTCTACTTTCTATCCAGTATGGATGTTAAATAGGCCCTTTTCCCCCCCATATGGTAGATATGCACCAGAGTGCAATCATCTCTGAAGGGTGGGATTTATAAGGAACTTTCACTTTCTATATTACATTTTTCTGTAATAATATAATCTTTCATGTAGTATAATCAGAAATATATATTGAATATTTAAAATGTAGGTGGGGTGAGAGTGGTTTATCTGCAACAAAGAAAACACCTCTCATGAACCTGTCACCAAATGAGATTTTCAGAGTCTAGCAAACAAGTGACAGTGACTAAGAATTCATAGTACAGCCCTGGCCAGTGTGGCTCGGTTGGTTGGGCGTCGTCCATGCACCGAAAGGTGAGGCAGCTCTCACATTGATGTTTCTCTCTCTCTCTTCCTTTCTAAAAATCAATTTTAAAATCTCTCAAAAAAAAAATTCATAGTACGATACCCATTCTTACTAATGGAAGGCCTGCAAATCTCGTTGACATGGTCTTGATTCAGAGTGTCTCTTTATCACTTTGTTTTGTCTCCCATACATTCACTGCTAACTGGCCCTTCTCTTTTTGTTTTCCCTTAAAGACTTAAATTCCTCAGGGCTTTTTAGGAACCAAACTTCTATAGTTGGGGGAGGACCACTGAAAAGAAATTCTAGATCGTACCATTTTTGTGTTCATATATTTACTATCAAAGTTACACTCTAAGGGGGGGGCAGGACTGAGGAGAAGGGAGTCAGTGGGGTAAAAAAAGGAGGAACATACCCTGGCCAGGTTGGCTCAGTGGTTAGAGCGTCGGCCTGCGGACCAGGGAGTCCTGGGTTTGATTCCGGCCAAGGGCACGTACCTCGGTTTCGGTTCGTCCCCAGCCCCGGCTGGGGTCGTGCAGGTGGCAACCAGTCAATGTGTCTCTCTCACATCGATGTTTCTCTCTCTCTCCCTCCCACTCTGTCTGAAGACAAATGTAAAAATATCCTCGGGTGAGGATTTAAAAAAAAAAAAAAAAAAAAAAGGGTGGGAACATCTGTAATTCAACAATAAAGATAAATTTTTTAAAAGTGACATTTTAAAAAGCTGCAGTAATGGCTATCATCGTTTTCTCCTTTATTTTTCAGTAGAAAAAATGTTTCAAAAATAATCTCAATCACTTAAAATTCATTCATGTTTAGTCCATGGTGCATTTTTAGCTTTTAAAAGTCGTATTGCTTTGCATACGTTATGTCAGTAATGCATACCGTGTACCTGTGTGACAGAAAAATTAAAGGGAGAAACTGAGAAGACACAACCAGAACAATCACCTTCAGAAATAATTTGTGGCCCTTGCCAGTGTGGCTCAGTTGGTTGGAGCATCCTCCCATACACCGTAAGGTTTCGGGTTCGATCCCTGGTCGGGGCACATCCAGGAGACAACCGATCAGTATTTCTCTTGCACATCCATGTTTCTCTCTTTCTCTCTCTCCCCCTTCCTCTCTCTGAAATCAATTAAAAAATAAAAATATGCCCTGGCCGGTTTGGCTCAGCTGTTGGGAGCATTGGCCTGCGGACCAGGGAGTCCCGGGTTCGGTTCCCGCTAGGGGCACATACCAAAAATAAATAAATAAATAAATATAATAATTTGTGTATGAGAGTATGAGGCATTGCTTGGCTGGTGTGGCTCAGTGGTTGAGCATCGACGCGTGCACCTAGAGGTCCTGGTTCGATTCCTGGTCAGGGCACATGCCCAGGTTGTGGGCCAAATCCCCAGTGTGGGACACGCAGGAGGCAGCCAATCGATGTTCTCTCTCATCGATGTTTCTCTCTCTCCCTTCCTCTCTCTCTAAAAATCAATAAAAGAAAAAAAATGTTTTTAAGAGTATGAGGCATGAGTAAGTAGGCCTTCTGTACACGGTTCAGCCAGATAAGAATCTTACCCTTTAGCGGAGAACACTCTAAGCCTGGCACCACTTAACAAGGTAAACACAAAGGGACAAGCAGGCAACTGAAAAGTAAACATGGAAAAACATGTAAATAGAAAGATTAAATATTTATATCCATTGTGTATGAGACCATAGTTTTAAAAGAAATGCTTCTGGGGGTTTGGGGGGAAGGGCAGAGGTGTGACAAGTCAGCAGACAGTATGTGTGTTCACAAGAGGGCAGCCTAGGAAGCATTCTGCGGCAAGTGTTATCAACTCCCAGAAATGCGTTCCCTCTCTCTCTCTCTTTCTCTCTCTCTCTCTCTCTCTCTCTCTCACACACACACACACACACACACACACACACACACACACACTTTCTTAGGCTCCCCTCCTTCCTAGGGCTGTTGCACCAAACGACCACCAGCTGGGGGGCTTTAAACAACAGAAGTTCATTCTCTCCCGGTTCCGGCAGCTGGAAGTCCACAATCGAGGTGTCCGCAGAGCTGGTTCCTCTGGAGGCTCTGAGGGAGAATCTGTTCCATGTCTCTCTCCTGGCTTCTGGTGGCTGCCCGCAGTCCTTGGCATTCTTGGCTCGTGGGCGCGTCACTCCAGTGTCTCCCTCCATCGTCACGTGGCCGTCTTGTCTGTGTGTCTGTCCCCACATGGTGTTCTCTGTGTGTGTGTCTCCTGTTCGCCAGTCATATTGGATTCGGGATCCACCCTACTCCAGTATAACCTTGTCTTAATCAATGAGATCTGTAACAATCCTTTCTATAAATAAGGTCACGTTCTCAGGTTCCAGGAAGGTTATAACTACCGACCGGCCTCCATTGATGCCTGCCCATCTTAGCAGATCAAAGTGTGCACTGTTGGACATTTCTATAGAATGGGTTAGCTGCATGCCAACTCTTCTTGACACACACACAAAAAATTGTATTTGCATTTCTTTTACATCTAATCAATCAATCTAAAGGATAAATAAAATCAAAGTGAATTTAACAATGACTATGTCCACATAGTAAAAAGTAAAATTGAGATTTAGTAGTTCCTTGGCTAGTTTGATCTGTGTAAAGATGGGGGGTAGGGGGGAGCCAGTCCAGAATGTACAGTTTGGGGCCTATTTAATGAGACGGACTGTCTTTAAGGGTCAGAGATGGGTCAGATTGTCCTTTTCCCCTGTGCTGTGTACTCAAACAGGTGAGGATTTCACAACAGAAAACTATACACTTTTACAATGGAAAGGGGACTCACAGTCCCATCAATCACCCTTCAGTTTGAAATCTGAAGTCCTTGGCCTGGCTCTCTGGGTCTTGGAGAGCCCCTGCCCCCCTCCAGTCATCTCCTTCCAGCCCCTTCCCTTCCTCCTCACCATGAGCTCCAGCCTTCAGGACTACTTTTGGTGGACAACACACTTTACCAGGTTGTCCCGATCCCCTCCTTTATTTCTCCCTTCAGCTCTCTTTAGACTTCAATTCCATCCCAGACCACTGCTCTCCCAATGGTAATGGTTGTATGTCCCTCTGGATGCTTCTGTAACACCTGCGCTTTACCCCCTCACGGCTCCCCTGGCCTGTAATGAATTGCCGATGAGCTGTCTGTACCCCACCCTAAGCCCAGTGGAGACAGCCACAGCTGTCTGCCTTATTCACCTTTTACCTCTATTATTCAGCAGCAGCTCAATAAATAATTGTGGAATAAGTGAAATAAATGGGAAAACATAGGTTAAGCGTTAAGAAAAAGGGCTAAGACAATCCTTTACAGGAGTGTTTACTTTTTAAAAAGAAACTGTATTTTTATAAATACTGTATACATGCATACTTTGCTACATTGTATGTTGTTCGTGGTCCACAATCTTCAGACAACATAATACCTGCTTAGAAACATTTCTCTCAGCCAGGATAACGTTGAGGGGGAAATGATTACAGAGTGGCATATACAATGTATCATACAACCTAATTCTGCAATACTGTCAGTCCACAACTCCCTTTGTATGTATATGTATAAAGTAATCACGTTCATCAAAATGTAAACAGGGATTACCTCTGGGCTGGGATTCCAAAAACATTAACTTTCCTTCTTTTCTTTTAATTTGTCAATTGCAGTTGACATTCAATATTATTTTATATTAGTTTGAGGTGCACAGCATTGTGGTGACACATATAATTTACAAAGTGATCCCCTGATAAGTCCAGTAACCACCTGGCACCATCTATAGTTATTATAGTATTATTGACTATATTCCCTATGATGTACTTTACATCCCCATGTACTTTCTTTGTATTTTTCTTTTTAAGCTATTTTTTTGTTGTTGTTTATCCTCAGCCAAGGATATTTTTCCATTGATTTTCAGATAGAGTGGAAGGGAGGAAGGGAGGGAGAGAGAGAGAGAGAAACATCGATGTGAGAGAGACACATCGATTGGTTGCCTCCTGCACAACCGAGACAAGGCCTGAGATCAAACCTGCAACTCAGCCCTGGCCGGTTTGACTCAGCAGTTAGAGCGTCGGCCCTCGGACTAAAGAGTCTTGGGTTCAATTCCAGTCAAGGGCACATACCTCGGTTGCAGTTCAGATCCCCGCCCCTGTCGAGGTCATGCAGGAGACAACCAGTTGATGTGTCCCTCTCACATCAATGTCTCTCTCTCTCCCTCTCTCTCTCTCTCTCTCTCTCTCTCTCTCTCTCTCTGTCTCTCTCCCTCTCACTCTGAAAATAGATGGAAAAATATCCTCCAGTAAGGATTAAAACAAAAACAAAAACAAAAACAAAAAACCCTGCAACCCAGCTTATGTGCCCTTGACTGGGAATCCAACCTGTGACTCTTTTTTTTTTTTTTTTAATCCTCACCTGAGGACATTTTTACATTTATCTCCAGATAGAGAGGGAGGAACAGAGAGAGAAACATCAACCTGAGAGAGACACATCGACTGGCTGCCACCCACACGACCCCAGCCGGGGCCGGGGACAAACTGCAACCGAGGTACGTGCCCTTAGCGGGAACCAAACCGGGGACTCTCTGGTCTGCGGGCTGATGCTCTAACCGCTGAGCCAAACCGGCCAGGGCTGTATTTTTCTTTTTAACTTTTATAATGAATAACTATCATTTTTATAAAAGCAATCAAGTTGTTTTTTAAGGGAAAATTTTTTTTTCTCCAGAATTATCTCCTTAGCCTTAATTCTATTTCACTTTCACTGTAACGTTCCCCTTTTCTTTCCCACTACAATCTTGCCTGTGGAAACACTAAAACAATGTCTGCCACGCTGTCCTGACTCCCGGCTGTTACCACCGGTTTCAGAGTTCTATTTTTCTCCCTTTGGAACATCTGCCATTAAACAAAGTAAAAGGGGTGGGGTCCCCCCCCCCATGAAAATGAATGATATCGCTCTGTCTTTCCCCTAATCTCAATAGATATATTCAGCCCTGGCCAGGTGGTTCAGTTGGCTGGAGCGACGTCCCCATACGCCAAGGTTGCGGGTTTGATCCCCGGTCAGGGCACCTACTAGAATTGACCAAGGGATGCATAAATAAGTGGAACAACAGGCTGATGTTTCTCTCTCATTCTCTCTCCCTTCCTCTCCCTCTAAATTAAAGAAAGATGTGTTCGTCTCCCCCAGCTGATGCCCTGCCTAACACCTGTGGGAAGTTGTGTTCATTTGGTAACAGTCTCTCCCTCGCTGGTCTCTCTGTTCCTCTCATCTGTTTTCCTCATGACATTGTACATTGTGGGTGCTCAGTAAATATTTGCTAAACCGAAAAAGAAGCAATCATTACTCCACTAGGCTCTATATGAGGAAAGGGAGCAGGGGCGGGGGGGATGAGAGGAAGAAATGTACCTTCTGAGGGGGAGGGGGAGGGCCCGGGCCCCAACTCCATTCTCTTTGGTTTTCTACCTCCCTGACCACTGGGAGGCTGGGCCTTTCGCTCCTCTAGTCCATGTCCATTTGTGTGTGGGCTGTCCACATCTTTCCCTCCTGCACCTTTGCCAGGTCAGTGACATCACTGTCATTGGGAGGAGCTGTGGCCTCACACACCTGCAACCTGAAAGACAAACAGACCGACAGACATCTGAAGGACCCTGATGAACAGCACAGACGGATAAGGTGGCCAAGGAGGCAGAGCAGACAGATGACAAACACGGCTGGCATCAGGTCCTGAGGGCTGCACCGTGCTCCCCCCAGGCGGACAGCACAGGGCCACAGCTTCAGCAGGAATTTGAAGTGGGTGGGTCTTTTTATCTGATTCATGGTCTCCTCACAGTCTCCAAAGTTAAATGAAACTCTGGGGCCTGGGGCACAGGCGTGTCCCTCATCTGCTGGACAGCCAGGCCTGACTTCAGCCACCTGCAGGCCCTCCCTGATTCCAACCATCCTTCTGTGACCTCATTCCCTGCTCCTGGTTCCATGTGCCACTCTGTGAGGTCATCAAGATAAGATCCCTTTTGGCTACGAAGCATCAGAGGCCCCCAGAGCCCAGTTCCTTTACGGATCAGTTTGGGGTGGCTTCGGGCCCACGCTCTTGGCAGGTCATCCCTGCACTGACCTGGAGGGCAGAAGTCCCCAGACACCAGGTGGTGAGCCCTTTTGTCCATTGACCCCTTAGGTAGCTTCAAAAGTCGGTGTCCGGCCCCGCTGCTGTTTCTAGAGCGTCCCTGCAGCCCGGGTGGGCCCCCCGCTGCGGGCCATGGGCAGCGGAGCCCCGTCCCCGCAGGAGCTGCCCCAGCGGCTGTGGCCGGGCCCCAGCGGTCCAGGAGCAGAAGAGAAGCACCTTCTCAGCAGCCTGGCCGCGGCACACACCTTGGCCAGGATCATCCGGCCGTGCTATGGCCCCCACGGCCTCCAGAAACTCCTGGTGACCGCCAAAGGAGAGACCGTCATCACCGGGTATGCCACGGCCATCCTCGGGGCCCTGGAGCTGGAGCACCCTGCCGCCCGGTTCCTGCGGGATGCAGCCCTCAGCCAGGCCGAGCGCTGCGGCGATGGAGTGGCCTTCGTGGTGCTGCTGGCCGAGGCCCTGCTGGTACAGGCCGAGCGCCTGCTGCTGGCCGGCCTGCCCCGCGCCCAGCTCCGGGAGGCCTACGCCGCGGCCACCGCAGAGACGCTGGCCCTGCTGCCCTTGCTGGCCATCCGGTCGCTGGGGCCTTTGGAAGACCCGTTCTGGGCCCTCTACTCGGTGATGAATACGCACGCTTTGTGCCACACGGAATACTTGACCAAGCTGGTGACCCACGCATGCTGGTCGGCCAAGGAGCTGGATGGCACCTTCCACCCGGAGCAGGTGGGGGTGTGCGTGCTGCAGGGAGGGCAGCTGGAGAACTCGTGCCTGCTCCCGGGGCTGGCCGTGCGCGGGAAGACCTGCGGGCAAGTGACCTTGGTGCAGGGGGGCGCCAGGGTGGCTCTCTTCGATTGCCCCTTTGGCCCCGCCAGTCCCAAGGCACCCGCCAAGGCCCGTCTCTCCAGTCCCACTGAACTGCTTAGCTTCAGGAAAGGAAGCGACGTCCTGATAGAGAAGCAAGTGGCCCAGCTGGCAGCGGCGGGCGTTAACGTGGCGGTGGTGCGGGGGGACGTCGAGGAGAAGAGCCTGTCACAGGCCGACAAGTACGGCGTCATGGTGATTGAAGTGAAGTCCCAGCGGGAGCTGGTTTTCCTGAGCGAGGTGCTGGGCACACCTGTGATGCCTCACCTGGTTCCTCCCCAGGAGCCCGGGAAGTGCCAGCAGGTGTACCTGCAGGAGCTGGGGGAAGGCTTGGCTGTGGTATTTCAATGGGAACGTGAGGGCACCCCTGCCCTCACCTTGGTCCTCAGGGGGGCCACGCAGGAGGGGCTCCGGGCGGCCGAGCAGGCCGTGTACCACGGCATTGATGCCTTCTCCCAGCTGTGTCAGGACCCCAGACTGCTTCCGGGGGCTGGGGCCACAGAGATGGCCCTGGCGAAGTTACTCGCCGACAAAGGCACCGCGCTGGAAGGGCCCACTGGGCCCGTGCTCCTGGCGTTTGCCCAGGCCCTGCGGTCCCTTCCTGCAACCTTGGCGGAGAACGCGGGCTTAGCTGCCTCCACCGTGATGGCAGACATGGCTGCCGCTCACCAAGCGGGCCACTTCCTCGTAGGAGTGGGAGTTGAAGGGATCATCAGCGTGGCCCAGGAAGAGGTGTGGGACCTCCTGGTGACCAAAGCCCAAGGACTTCGGACCGCGGCCGAGGTGGTGCTGCAGCTCGCCACTGTGGATGAAATTGTGGTGGCCAAGGACAGTCCCGCACACCAGCAGGACGTGAACCCTCATCCTAGGAAGGCAAAGAACCGCCCATCGCCCAGGGGAAGAAATAAGTAGCAATATCCTCCACAAAATCGGGAGGCACCATCACCCCCCCCCCCCCCAAATAACTGTGTGCCTTACTTATTCCTTCCATGTTTGGGGCAGAGTCCATTTCTTTAGTTAAAAAAGAACACGGAAGTCCTCTTCATGGATTTACTTCCTTTCAGTCTTGGCTTTTTTTTTTTTGTTTCCTGTTTCTCTCCATCAGACCCTGTTCCTTTCCTCCAATAAGAGCAGGATTCAATTCTGTTAAAGATTCTTAGATTAAGTTTCTGGGGGTGCAAAATAAAAAAAAAGCGCAGGAATCTCTTCCCAACTGTGTGCGTATCCCCGCAGGATCTAATATAGGTGGATTCCCGTCTGGGTGTCACGTTAGCCATCTGAGGACATCAGTTCCAGCTTACGGGAGTGGCTGACCATTCCTGTTGTGAGTATTTAGAAAAAGAAAGGAACTTTATTATTTTAATTTTAAAATATTTTTTATTTTTTAGGGAGAGAGGAAGGGAGAGAGAGAGAGAAACAACAATGTGAGAGAGAAACATCGATCGGCTGCCTCCTGCACGCCCCCGACTGGGGATTGAACCTGCAACCCGGGCATGTGCCCTGACCCAGAATAGAACCAGGACCTCTCAGTCCATGAGAAGATGCTCAGTCCACTGAGCCACACCGGCTGGGCAAAAGAAAGGAACTTTAAGGCAAGGAGGAGGAGGGGTGGAGGAGAGGGGAGGAGGGGTGGAGGAGAGGGGAGGAAGAGGGGAAGGGGGAGGGGGAGGAAGAGGAGGAGCATGGAGGAAAATCCACTGGCAGGCAGGCAGAAATACAAAGATAGGAGCACACAGGTTAAATGTGCACTAAAGTTGCTGTGCGGGGGTAGGGAGCTGGGAGCACCTGGCACCGGGATATCTGGGTGTGGCCATGATTATGACTGGACACCCCTGGGCACTGAAGAGGGTTTGAGCAGAGCTGGGAGCAGACCAGAACATGCCACCCAAGCCTTTCCACTTGAACCATCCAAGTTACTCTGCCTCTGGGAAAAAGAGCAGAATCTAGGGGCAGAATCTAGGAGATGAGAAGCTGCAATCTCTTAGAATCATAAAAAAAAAAAAAAAAAAGCTTTAAGCATTTGGAGAGAGAACCAGACTCAAGAAACAAAGCTCTTATAGCAGGTATATCAGCTGCAATGGAGCAAAACAGATTTGCAAAGATCCTACTGAAACTCGCGAGAAGTGAAGTCCTGGAAAGCTGTTAGTGAACAAAGGATGGGAAATGGAAATGTAGAGAACTCTACTCATTGTTACTAATTTAAGATATAAAGCACCCTTGATGTGTCTTCCCTTGTTTTGTCTTCGCCGGTGTACTTTAGTGAATGTAACTAAGAGCTTTTATATTTCTCTCCTGCCCTTAAGTTCTGTATTCTCACAGTCTCAATTCCATAATAGTGATAAAGACATAAATAGCTAACTTTCTAAAGCAGTACAAAAGAACTTTATATAAATTTTATTTAATCATCAAAACATACTTATGAGAAAGAAGCTGGATTCTCTCTCAGGGGCAGGAGATACATTTGAGCTCCAGAAGAATTAATTGGTCAATGTTACATGGTAAATAGAAAAGGGAAATTCATTGTCTTATTCACCGTTTTATGGCCCCAATCATAAATTTCTCTATTGTGATGTTTTTCAGAGATATAAACCTTACGCCTACAAAGCAAATATGCCTCAAAATGACCCTTTGAAAATTTACAATTAGACAAAAAAGCCATGTTTATTTTGTAAAAATAAATAAATAGTAAAGATGGCCCTGCTCAGAGAGAACATTTTAGCTACAGATCCAAGATGTACAGAGATCTGACAGTGTAACATAGTATATTTGAAATGTTCTAAGTTTGATACACAAGAGAATTTTTTTATAATTTATTTGGGGCCCGGCCGGTGTGGCTCAGTGGTTGAGCGTCGACCCATGCACCAAGAGGTTGCCGGTTCGATTCCTGGTCAGGGCACATGCCCAGGTTGTGGGCCCAATCCCCAACGGGGGGCATGCAGGAGGCGGCCAATTGATGTTCTCTCTCATCGATGTTTCCATCTCTGTCTCCCTCTCCCTTCCTTTCTCTCTAAACTCAATAAAGGGGAAAAAAAAGTTTTTTTTAAAAAACTAGTTTGAAGAAGACTTGCTCGAACCCTGGCAGCTGGACTCACCCTAAGGCTCAGGTGTACATCCCAGACCACTCCCATTTGAGCCTTTCTGGGACAGGGACCAGCTGTTGACAGTGATTCTGTAATGTGAGTACTAACTTAATAATGAAAATTTCCCCTGTACACAGTTACCTTGTGAAGGTCGCTGTCCCAGGGGGAGTTGTCCCTGTGGCAGTAAAATGTCCAAACCTGCAGTGGACAGATCTTGGCATCTCTGTGATTCTCAAGGTCAAGATCCTCACAGGAGGAGAGGAGGAAGTTCTAGGGTGGAGACCAGAGATGCTGATGGTTTTCTGAGAGAGACTCTGCTCACCTCCCAGTGGGTTCCAAGCAATGAGATGGGGAAAGAAACCTAAGAATCTCCGGGAAGGTTGGGGGAGATCTAAGAACAGAGGAGGTTCTCTGTCTCCAGCCCAGAACCCTGGAGTCCCAGAGGAGTTCTCTGTGCCAACAGGATGGAATGGGATCGGTGGGCGGGCGGGCGGGGGGGGGGGGGGGTGCAGAGGAATGTTCTGTGGCGCCTGGGCGCCCGTGCCTGGAGGCAGGCTTCCCTGGCCCCAGGAGAAGGAGACCAAGAATTGACTTGGTTGAGGTCTGGACTGGTCAAGAAAAACCATAAAGAGACTAATTTACTTGGAATTAACTAGACCTAGTGTTCTACCATTAGGCAGAAAGGGAGCTGGAAAAACCACTGAGCCCTGGCCGGGTAGCTCAGTGGGTTAGAGCATCGTCCCGATTACGCCAAGGCTGTGGGTTTGATCTCCATCTGGGCGTTTGATCTCCATCTGGGCTCATACAAGAAGCAACCAGTGAATGCCTGAATGGGTGGAACAACAAATCGATGGTTCTCTCTATCTCTCCCTCACAAATAAATAAATGAAACACAGACACACACACACACACACACACACACACACACACACACACACCTTAAAAACAACAACAAAAACACTGAGATAATTTATAGACCAACATAGTTCTACACACTGAGTTCAGGGCTTGAAAATGCAAACTCTCGGCTGTTCAAGGAGTTCCCACACTGTCCTGCATGCAGCCCCAACAGAGCTGGACACTGGTCACAGCAGAACTCAGAGAGACTCTGTGCTGGTGAGCTAAGCAACGCGGCACATCCTTGAGATGCCGTTTTATTCGCTACGCAGGCTAAAAAAAAATAATGGCTATGAGGTTTCTTCTAACTCTGATGCATCAGAAGGGCAAGGAAGATCCCAGCGAACCTTTCTAAACTTCACTGAACTCACAATGAGAAACGTTTTCACATCCAGATTGTCATTCGTCTCTTTAAACATCTTAACTCCTGTGTATTCTGCTCCCTGTGCCCACTGGCTCCGGAACCCCGAACCGGCATTGCAGAGGCCTCCCCGTGGCTGCTCCTGGGCTTACCCTTGTGGGAGCCACCAAGCTGTGCACCAGCAAGTCCCCTCCCGAAGAGACGAGACAGAACGTCCACCTTTCTTTCCTACCTTCATTTTGATCGGAAACCTATTACAGCCTGGCCGGTGTGGCTCGGTGGTTAAGCGTCAACCCCTGCACCAAGTGGTCGCCGGTTTGATTCCCAGTCAGGGCACATGCCCAGGTTGTGGGCCTGCTCCCCAGTGGGGGGCATGCAGGAGGCGGCCAGTCGATGTTCTCTCTCATCCATGTTTCTGTCTCTCTCTCCCTCTCCCTTCCTCTAAAATCAATAAAGAAAAAAAAAAAAACTATAACAATTTTGTTACTGTAACTAGTTTACAAAAGGTACAAAAATCCATTGCAACGTATTGTTTCCTGTGAAAACCAGTTTCCCAAACTGCTTACAATGTTTTACGCATTCGATTCTGATGTGAGAATCGACACCTGCCTTAATTCCTGAAACTGAATAGAAAACTTTTCCAAATATACCCAGATGTTACTGAAATTTAAACTCTTTTTAATTCATGGAGCTATAACTGACATAAAATATTGTACCGTTTCAGGTCTGCCACACCGTGGTCTGATACACGTAGGTATTATGAAATGCTCGCCACCGTAAGCTAACATCCATCTCCACACAATTACACTTTTTTTTTTTTCTCGTGATGAGAACTTTTAAGATCTACTCTCTTAGCAAACTTCAAATATACAATACAATATTGTTAATTCTAGCCACCATGGCGTGTCCGTTACGCCCCTAGAACTTATTTATCTCATAAATGGAAGTTGGACCTTTTGACTTTCACCCATTTCACCCCCCGCCCCACCCTGCCTCCCTCTGGCACCACTAATCCGTTCTCTGTATCTAGGAGTTTGGGTTTCTTTGTTTTTCAGATCCACATAGAAGCAGATCACGCAGTTTTTGTCTTTCTCTGGCTTATTTCACTTAGCATAATGCTCTCAAGGTTAATTCATGTTGTTGCAAATGACAGAATTCCCTTCTTTTTATGGTGAGTACTATTCCACTGTATATATGTTCCACTTTTTTTTTTTTCTTTTTTATTGATTTTAGAGAGAGAGAGGGAGACAGATTTGTTGTTCCACTCATTAGTCGATTCCTGTATGTGCCCCTATCCGGGATCTAACCCGAAACCTCGGCACACGGGGACGCTGCTCCAGCCAACTGAGCGACCCGGACGGGGCTGTACCACATCCTCTTTATACACACGTCCATGGACACTGAGGTTGTTTCCAGGTCTTGACTATTGTAAATAATGCTGCAACGAACATGGGGTGCAGATATCTTTTTGAGAGAGCAATTTCGTTTTCTCCAGGTAAACACCCAGAAATGGAATTGCTGGACCACAGGGCAGTTCTAGCTTGACGTTTCCGAGGAACCTCCACACTGTTCTCCACGGTGGCTTTGCCAGTGAACACTCCCAGCCGCAGAGCACCAGGGTTCTCCTTCCTCCACACCCTCGCCGGCTCTCCCTGTTATATTACACGTTCACTAGGTATCACTGCTTCTCTCCTCCCTCTCACACTTTACTTTCTCTGTGTTGTCCCCCCTACCCCCACCACTGGTTTATTTCAAATCCCTAGTCATATATTTCTCACCCATTTCTTTTTAAAAAAATTTTTTTTCTTTATTGATTTTTAGAGAGAGAGGAAGGGAGAGGGAAAGAGAGACAGAAACATCGATGAGAGAGAACATCCACTGGCCGCCTCCTGCATGCCCCCCACTGGGGATTTGGCCCACAACCTGGGCATGTGCCCTGACCAGGAATCGAACCAGGACCTCTAGGTGCACGGGTCGACGCTCAACCACTGAGCCACACCGGCTGGGCCTCTCACCCATTTCTTTATTTTTTTTGCCCATGGATTCTACTCTTCCAGCAGTTTCTGGGGCTTCTCGTTACAATGAGTAATTAATCTTCTTCGCCTTTCATTTCATCTGTAGCTTCTCGAAACACCTGTTCGACCTTATGGGAAAGAATAAGGTTGGGCAGGAAGATAATTCCGTTTTCTCCCCAGGATCTGGATTTCCTTTTTCATAAACTAACTTCCTCTTCCTTCATGTTTTCCCCTCTCCACTGAGCTCTTCAGCGTTTTACTTTCATAACGTTTCTCCCCTTCAGAAAACTCTCGCCCTGGCCGGTTTGGCTCAGCGGTTAGAGCGTCGGCCTGCGGTCCAGAGAGACCCGGGTTCGGTTCCTGCTAAGGGCACGTACCTCAGTTGCAGTTTGTCCCCGGCCCTGGTTGGTCGTGCAGGTGGCAGCCACTCGATGTGTCCCTTTCATGTCGATGTTTCTCTCCCTCTGTCTTCCTCTCTCTCCCTCCCACTCTATCTGAACAAAAAACGAAAAAATGTCCTCGGATGAGGATAAAAAAAAGAAAGAAAACTCTCACACGCTCTTATTTTGGACTTAATCCAATAATAGGCGTCCAGAAGGTTAACACGTTCCTGTCATTCTGCACAGTAAACAGTGGAGAGTTCTGGAAGGAAACGTAAGGACACTTCGCATCCAGCAGGGTACAGCGGCTTTATCTCCGCAATCTGAACACTTCAGGGCCATGCCAGTGTCGAGAACGACCCGGGCACCAGAACTCCGTTTGCTCAGCAAGCGAGGCACCTTGATCAGGCAAACTTGTCATTTAGAAATATAACCAATTAGGCCCTGGCCGCGTAGCTCAGTTGGTTCGAGCATCGGCCCCATACACCAAGGATGCGGGTTCGATCTCAGGTCAGGAGACAGAAGAATCAACCAATGAGTGGAATAAATAAATGGAACAACAAATCCATATCTCTTTCTCTCTCTCTCCCCTCCTCTCTCCTCCTCTCTCTCTAAATAAAATAAAATAAAATAAAATTTAAAAGTGTTAAAAAAAAAAAGAAGAAATATAACAACTTACATGGAAGATAGCTGGGAAAAACAAGGGTCACATTTGCTACAGTGACGGACACATGACATGTGGTAGATGATTGGCCTGTTGAATGAATGAATGAATGAATGAATGAATGAAGCTGTTTTGAAACCTCATGGAATGGTGTGGGACTGTGAAGACACCTACCCAGATCTCCTGCTCCACGGACGGTACCTGACTAAGCCTCCGTCTTCAGAACCCAGCAGCACATTCCCCGGAGGGGAGCCCGGGCTCCAGCACCCATCAGCCTGGCCAACACCACCTTAGAGCTGCAGATCCTTCTGCCTGCTCTGTACCCTCTGCCTCCCCTCCCCAGGGGTCAGATCTTCCTGCTTCCTCTGTCTCCTCTTCCTTCTCTCACAGATACTTCCTGCTAGAAATCTGACTTGGCATCTATTTTGCAGAGAACCTGAATTAACAGGAGAGGGCAAGCCCTAAGTGTGACATTGCTCTGAAGCAGGCTGTTTCTTCCTCACTGGATTTGTCCTCCCAGGGGAGTGACTCAACAGTCACTCAAAGAAGATAACTTCATTTATAACTCCACCTCCCACCCCAAGGGCCACTCCCTAGGCCACTCCCTAAAGGCAGGAGCCACACCTGAACTGCAGCTTTACACCTTCCCACCTCAGCAGAGAGAGAGAGAGAAAGAGACAGACAGACAGACACAGAGCTTTCTTGAGTGTTATTATTCATTCATTTCTAGAAGCCAAGTGCCAAGTAAGCTTAGAAAACATACTCTCCCTTTCTCCTCTTAATAAGGCATTATTAGTAATTAACAATAAAATAAAAAGCCTTGCACAAGAGTGGCGTTTGATTTACTTCTCCCAGCCCTTTGCAGAACCATTACCTCATCTGGCCGTGAGTGCAGATCATCAGCCCCACTTCACAGAGGAAGAAACTGAGACTCAGACTAATCTCTGTGGCTGTCAGTTTCCAAGTCTGTCCAATGAAGGCTTCAACCCTTTACCTCTCAGTCCTCTTCCAGTTCCAAAATGGTACTACGACTTCCTTCCGTAGGTTGTCTGAAGGCCGGATGAGAGACGTGAGGTGAATGCCTTTGGGTGGCAGGCTAACTTGCCCACACCATGTTCTCTGCAGACAAATGCATGGCTGACGGTTACCAGCTGTCCCCGTGGGCCACACACTGAGCCAAGTACTTACAGGGGCACTGTTGAAGACCTGCTCAGCATCCATCCCCACCCTCTGTCTATAAAAGTATTTAGATTTCAGCTCCACACACTTCCCAGGAGCTGGCCCTATGCCTGGTCTAAGGATATGCTCTGGTTGGTTTAACCTGATCAACACCTTCCACTCTCCTGGCCAGTCCCTGGTCCAGGGGTGGGCCTGGGCCCAAACGGCCCAAGCAGGGGAACTGGAGGGGTCTGGCCTGGAGCTCAGGACTAGACGTTACCTCTGTCCTACTGGACGTGGATTAGGAAGCACTGGCTTTATTGCTCCTGGCAGCCTCTCCGTGGCCCCAAGGGGAAGCCACAGGATTCCTGTTTGGGCTGATGGTTGTCCATATCCCTCAAACTATGAGCAAACAACCTAGGCAAAGGCAGATGGTGTAACTGAGACCCAGAGAATTACCAGACCTGGCCAGGCTCACACTGCCTGTTTGGGGCAGTTAGGATTAGATTTTGACTTTCCACCGACTGACCCGGGTTCTCTTGGCCTCAGGAGGTAGAGACTGCTTCCCTGTGCAAGGATTTCTGAGAAAGAGGAGACAGTTCTAGCTGCTAAATAGACCGCCAGGAGGAGGAAGGGGGGACGAGAGGGGCTTCCTTCTCTTCTGCTTTCCTGCCCAAGGGAGAAGATGAGGACCCAGCCTAGGGCGTTTGTGACACTGAGCCAGAACTTCCCTTCCTCCACCCTAGCCCTCTGAAAGCCACGCCCTCTGAGGCTGCCCTGGAGGAGGAAGGCACTCCCTGCCAGGTATCTGCCCACCTGGGGTCAGGGTGAGGGCAAGGCAGTGACAACATGCTGGGAACAGCTGGAAAAGAGGCGGGTGAAAAGGTGGTTTTGGGGCAACAAGCGGCTCACCTTCCTTGTCAAAGAATGGCCAGAAATAAAGCACACAAACCAAAGAAACACAAAAGACTTACAAAGAGAATAGCTATTTCCCCAGCTCTCTCACTTACAGGTGTGTCTGTGCAATGTTGGCAGAGAGACATGAAGGGCACTTTGGTTGGTCCATGTGAACACAGCTAATGTACCATGCATTGATTCACCAAGGATTTATCCAGTACCTTACCTATTCTGTGCCCTGGAGACACAGCTCTGAAAAAAACACAGGAAAGGCTGCCTGTCCAGGAGGGGAAGTGAAGGGGAGCAGATCATCAGTAAATAAGATTTCGGTAAGATAGAAAGTCAGGTGGGAGGGGTCCTACTTTAGATAAGGTGTCAAAATGCCTCCTTGGAGGCACACAGGAGCTAGGCCACGTGAAAAGGCTGAAGACGAGCTGATTTAGACAGGTCAGGAAACAACCAAAACAACGCCAAGGCCCTGTGAAAACGTTCTGGGCAGGAAGATGGTCAGTATACGGGGTGCAGTGAACAGAGGCTGGAGAGGCCTGGGGATCCTAGAAGGCAGGGCTTTGGAGGCCAGGGTTGGGGTTTTGTAGGGACCCCTGTGACCGGCGGGAGCACAGCTACGTACCTGCCATTCTGCGCCCATTGTAAGCCAGGTCCTCCTGCTGGACTTCTATGGACTCTGACCTGGGTTTAAATTTGAGATCTCTCACTTTAATGACCTTGAGAAATCTACTTGAGAGTTTCCCTCATTTAAATAATTGTTCCTCGGGTTTTGTTTTTTTGAAGCCAAAACACTTGTGTGGGTTATAAGCTCCAAACCTCAGTCTCGTCAATTTATCCTTACAGTCAAACACAGCCATTTACAAAACTAGCACAAATTTAACACACACACACACACACACACACACACACACACACACACACGGCTTAAATTGTAGGGAGAACAATGCGGCGCCGGTGAGAGTAAATGCCCCAGGAAGAACCGATTATGTGGCAGGGATAATCAACTTTCATTGCGTTCTCACTTAGTCCTTTTAAGAACTCAGTCTTGACCCCAGATCTGGGTAGATCTGGCGGTTCCAGTTCATTTTCCGTTTCCAAACCCCAAGCAATAACCCTCTTAACGTGGACATTGACCGCGTCTGTCCCTCGTCTCCCGCTGGCTGGGAGGTCCGCTCCCTCGGCCGAGCTCAGGGAGGGTGCGCGCGGCGGGGCGGAGGAGGGGGGACCCCTCCAGATCGGACAGCCGGAGGAAACCCGGAGGCTTTCGCTGCCTCTTACTCCAGGGAAGAAAGGAAAATGCGAAGTGACGCAAATTAGAGGAAAGGGGCAGGAAGCGAGCGAGTGGGTCGCGCTGGACGCGAGCCCGAGGGGCAGGCGGAGCAGGGCAGCGCGGGGTGCAGCCAGGCTCGGGGCGCAGGCTCCCGGGGCGCAGGGCAAGGAGTGAGACGTGGGGAGACTGTAAATACTGGGAGTGGAGCACACACGAGGGACAGGAGCTGGACGAGGGAGGACGAGGGAGGCCGGCGGCTGGAGCCGACCGTAGCAGAGCCAGCGGAGCGACCTGCAGGGCTCGGCTCCCCAGGAGGGACCGTGGAGGGCGGGGCGCTGGGCCAATGGGAGTACGAGGCGGGGCGCCAGGAACATCTGGACCAATGGGAGGAAGAGTCGGCGAAAAGAGGGCCAATGAGAGACCGAGAGGGAGGAGGGGCGGAACCCAAGGCAGCGAGAGGGCCAATGGGAGGCCGAGAGCGGCGGAGCCGGCGGCCGGTGGACCCGGCGCCCCGGGAGGGGAACCCGGAAGGCGGTGGGGGCGGGGAGCCGGGCTGACAACCTGTCAAACCCACTTTGGGACGAACTAGGTCACGCGCCTCCCCGAGCCAGGGCGCCCCCGCCCCGCGAGGCCCGGCCGGGCTGCTTCCTGTTCCTGCCGGCAATGGGGGCGGGGCGGGGGCCGGGACACCTGCCTCCCCGCCTGCGGCCGCCCCGCCGCCCCTGCCCGCCCGGCTCCCCGCGCTCGGCCGCACGGTCCGCCGGCCGCGGCCGCAGGTGGAAACGCGGCGCCCGCGCGGCCCTCCCCGCCTGGGGGCCCCGACACCCCGGCCGAGCGCGCGCCGCTCCCTCGGGGGGCGGCGGGCCGGTGTCCGCGGCCCGCGTTTGCGGAAGCCGGCCGGCGGCGCACTACTTGGCGCGGAAGGACCGCGGCGGAGGGATCCGTGCGCCCGCCCCGCCCGGTCACCTGTTCCCAGCGCCGCGGGCCGGCCTCCCCGGAGCGGGGCCGAGCGTGCTCCCGGGGCCCTGCTGCGCGCGCGGACGCGGAGCGCCCCGTGTTCCCCGCCGCTCGCGATGCAGCGGAGGCTCGGCGAGCGGTGGCGGGAGCCCGGGCCGGTCCACGTTCACGCCCGCGGTGCCGGGCACTGCTTCCGCGGGGCCGCACGTGCCCCGCTCCTCGGCGCTGTCCGCCCTCAAGATGGATGTGGACGCGCCGGGCTCGACCGGCCGCGCCGGGCTCCCGTGTCCGTGCGCTCCGCGTCTCCAGGCACATTTGCGTAGGGCTGTTGCAGTGAATTGACAGCGACTCTCAGGTTTTCATTTTCACTGCTTGGCCATTCAGATTATGCTAGTTCCCCCCAACCCCCCCAACAATGGCCAACTCCTTGACTCTTCTCCCAAATTGTATAAAATCTAAGAATAAAACGTAGATCGACAACGCTAAAATTTGAACGCTAAAGTTACATTTTTGGCATAGTAATTATTTGAAGTGTTTCATTGCAATATTACAGTGAGATGAAACGTTTCATTTTCATTCAAATAACATTTAAATATTTAATACATGCAAGGATTGCATTTTACACCAATATTTGCATGTGTTTATATGCAAAGCATTGGGTTCAAATACTTATATTACTTTACCAAATGCATATTTCATCAGTAAAAGAATCTTATTTCGTTTTAAAATGTAGTCTTTAACTGCATTTTGGCTACCGGATTGGGATGAAAACATACTGTATCATCTATGTACAAAATGTACAGATGTAAATTTTTTACATTTACGAGAAACATGGTAATCAAGAAAGAAAACAAGATAAAGATTTTAAAAAGTAAAATGTCCTTTAAATTCATGAGCTTAATATACATGAGTTTACCCATCGGTTAGCAGTAGCTTTATACTACTACTTGAAGAACTACCATATTTATTACTCTATAATATAGTATTATTAATAAAAGGTTCAGGTAGATGCCAAATAATTTTTATAAAGATTAAAATCCAACAAAACAACAAAAGACCTTTTATATGTTTTATGGTAGCTAATTCCTAATTGCCAGCTAATTTTCTAAAGGGATTAGTTGTTCTCTGTTTTGACCAATTAGCAACCCAACAGTGTTACAAGCTCTTTGCCCTCATTGGGGATATTAAAAAAGTGATCTTTTCTTATTCCAAAAAGTGTCATCCTTTTAATGTCAGTTAATACTAAGAAAAAAAGTAAAACAACAAGTGTTTTTCTTCAACAAACAAACAAACAAACCACAAGATGGTCAATAACAAAATCAACATGAGAATGAAATTGTGTTTTCTTACACAAAAATTGCATGACAGAATTTAGATACTAAATATATTACATTAGTAAGTAAAACTAGAGATTTTAAAACTTAAGGTGCAATCCTCAAAACCATCATCTTGCTACTTTTGGGTATATTTTCACTCCTTTAACAAAGGGCAGAAACTGTTTCTTAAAATGAGTGTTTTCATATGATATGTCATCTTTTTTTAAAAAACTTATAATTTTATAAGAAAGCTAACTCCTTCCATTTCTCTCCTCAAATATAAAAATTAGAAACATTCTGCCTTAATTATTTCTTCTGTTGTATCCCTTGCTAGCAAATTCTTTTGACTAGATTTGGGAAATTAATTACTTTTATAAATGGAGTTACTGTTTTACCTAAACACTTCATGTATAATACCCTCCTGTAAGGAGGATTTTTATAATTCCCTACCAAAATGCCTTGGCACGGTTTCATTTCTCAGTTGGCAGGGTATTTCCTGGACTAGAAGGGAAGAGCAGGCAACCTCTTTAGTTCTCTTGGAAGGAGGGCGGGCAGCTTTACCCCGGGGTACAGGCATCTTCCTGGCAGCTCAGACTGGGCTGTGTGATTGGAAATTCAGCTCGGACAGAAAGGGGGAAGAGAGTCTGTGAATCGGCAATAAATATGCCTTGAGTTAGAGGCTGCAAACCAGTGGTTGACAGATGTGTGTTGTTGACCTCCCACCATGTTGAGAACATTTTTAATTAGTTTCCAAGAATTAAAAAAATGTGAGACTTGAGATAAAAATGCAGAATTGCTTCTGTTGAAAATCAGACAGACATGGCTCACTCCTGGCCCGGCTGCGTGCCGCTGTAGCTGACTAGCTGCTGCCCCCTTTAGACAGGGCGTGCACTCGCCGTTGGGCTCAGTGCAATCGCTGGTTTTAGCCACCTGCCCACGCACCGAATCTGTGTTTGGAAAACCTGCTCTGGGTTACACATGATTGTGGAAGACTGGGTCACTGAGAGCACGGAGACCCAGGAAGAAGAGATGACCTTCGGGTTAAAATAAATAGGATGAGCTCAGAAATGGGACGGCATTGGAATGATATATGGCAACTGGACGTACCTCATTATTTCTCTTACTCCCCTGGCACAAGGAAAGGTCACGGTGTCCCAAAGTGACAATTTGAATTTAAAAAATGGAAATGCCCTGGCCGGTTTGGCTCAGAGGTTAGAGCGTCGGCCTGCGGTCCAGAGAGACCCCGGTTCGGTTCCCGCTAAGGGCACGTACCTTGGTTGCAGTTTGTCCCCGGCCCTGGTTGGGGTTGTGCGGGAGGCAGCCACTCGATGTGTCTCTCTCACATCGATGTTTCTCTCTCTTTCTCTCTCTCTTCCTCTCTCTCCCTCCCACTCTATCTGAACAAAAAATGGAAAAATGTCCTCCGGTGAGGATTAAAAAAAAAAAAATGGAAATAATGTTTTTGTGGTATATTTTCCACTTAGAAAGTCATTGCCTTGCTTCAAATGAATATGACTGGAAGTCTGGACCAACAGGACCTAGATTATGTAAGAAGCAGGGATTCCCCAAAGGGCTACAGAATAGCGATGATGATGATGATGATGATGATGATGATGATGGTAACAATGTCTTGACGTTACTGAGCCCTAAGTATGTGCTGGACATTGTTCTGAATGCCTTATCTGAACTAGGTCATTATATTATATTTTTGTTTCCCATTTGCTAACCACCTTATCTTTCTTCTTGCAGCTGCCTTAAACCCTCTAAAGCCAGGCGTGAGGTGACTAGTAGTTGGCTGTACCTTAGGGTGCCACTAGCCTTTGGCCGTCATTGGCCCCCAGAGTGCCCAGATGTTTTTTCTTTCCTGCCTTCCCCTGACTATACTCCCAGTTTGTCCCCTCTTAGGCCACTTCCCGTCACGGTCTGTGTCTTTTCCTACTGGCGTCCGATTTCTCAGCTCAGCAAGAAAATGATCCCTTTCTAGGGCAGGGAAGAGAGAATCAGCCAAGAATTGAGGAAACAAATGTGGTAGGAAGAAAAAGAGAAATAAGATCGATAGCACCAAGTACAGAGAATTGGAGATAGAAACAGCCACCACCCACCCTCTCCTCTCTGGTCAACATCAGAACCCACAGCAACCCAGTGAGCGGAGCAGCTCGCTAGGGAAGGCTGCAGGTGTGTGTGCGATGGGCTGTGTGTGGGATGATCGCTGGGCGTGCGAAGTAGACCAGCTCCACATTGTTGCAGTCCGGTGAGTCCAGATACGTCAATGGGGAAAGTTAAAATAAAATGTGTACTCTCGCCCAGCCGGTGTGGCTCAGTGGTTGAGCATCGACCCATGCACCAAGAGGTCACCGGTTCAATTCCCAGTCAGGGCACATGCCCAGGTTGTGGGCCCGATCCCCAGTGGGGGGCATGCAGGAGGCGGCCAGTCGATGTTCTCTCTCATCGATGTTTCTATCTCTCCCTGTCCCTTCCTCTCTCTAAAATCAATAAAGGGGAAAAAAAATCTTAAAAAAAAAAAAGTGTACTCTCACATAACAGAATGTTTGCAAAAGTTTAAATAAGATGGCCCAATACCATACTTGATGAAGAAAGGGCACAAAATAAAATTAGATAGAAAAACATATTGAGGAGTTAAAATAACGTTTTAGATTTTTTTTCTAAAAATGTTTTTATTGTTTTTTTTAGAGGGAGAGGAAGGGAGAGAGAGATAGAAACATCGATGTGAGAGAGAAACATGGATTGGCCGCCTCCTGCATGCCCCCCACCAGGGATCGAGCCCGAAAACCTCGGCATGTGCCCTGACCGGGAATCAAACCGGGACCTCTCAGTCCATGGGAGGACGCTCAATCCACTGAGCCACACCAGCCAGGCTCGCTTTAGATTTTTAATTGATTAAACTGTTATATAGATATGGTATTTAAAAGGCTAGAAGAAAATATGGCAAAATAGTAGTGGTTCTGGATTTCCAAAAAATAAAATAAAAAGAAACAAAAAAATAGAAATGGACTTCCAAAATTTTTCTAGTGATGGTAAAGTATTTATATAATCAAAAGAACGTAAGATAATTAAGAATGGGGTGGGAGGGGGTGGTCACTAAAAATCAAACTGAGAATGCACTTACGGAGTTTTACTTCCATGAGAGGAACTAACAGCTACAAATGTTACCATCTCCAGATTTCAGAACTGTTTTCCAGCGATCTCAAGGGGCCTGGACAGATGGCTGAGCAGAACCTACCCCCCGTGCTGGAAAAGTAACTCAAAGTCGGTATGGGACTGATGCCGCACCTGGGGTCAGAGAAGAATGTCATGTAACATTTTCCCATGCTGCAGCTCTTACAGCCTGCCCTTCCCCCACTTCCTCTGAGGAACAAGTATGTGATCTAGAGCGTCTAAGAAGGCGTAAATGTCTGCTTGGGCTGTGATCACCAGGTACCACAGACGGAGTGCCTTAAACAACAGACATTTATTTTCTCACAATTCTGGATGCTGGCCTCTGAGATCAAGGTGTCTGCGGGGCTGCCTGACATCCTCTGTCTGTGCCCTAATCTCTTTTTTTAGAAAAAAATGTTTTTCTTTATTGATTTTAGAGAGAGAGGAAGGGAGAGGGAGAGAGAGATAGAAACATTGATGGGAGAGAACATTGACTGGCTGCCTCCTGCACGCTCCCCACTGGGGATCGGGCCCACAACCTGGGCATGTGCCCTGAGCGGGGATCGAACTGGCGACCTCTTTGTGCATGGGTCGACGCTCAACCACTGAGCCACACTGGCTGGGCTGGGCCCTAATTTCTTCATAAGGACGCCAGTCTTCTTGGATTAAAGACCCTACCTCCAAATACTGAAGTCCTGGAGGTTAGGACTTCAATGTGAATTTTGGGGTCATGCAATGCTGCTGTAACTGAAGGTGAGGGGCTGGCTGGAGAAGGTGGCTCTGAGTGTGGCAGTCGTTATCCAGACACTGGGTGACTATCCGTGCACCAGGAGGATGGATATCAGCTTGCTGGGGCCCTAGTAAGAGAAGTGGAGAGACTAGACAGGTGAACAGTTTTCAAGAGGGAAGAAGGAGCCCTGGCCGGTTCGGCTCAGCGGTTGGAGCGTTGGCCTGCGGACCAGAGAGTCCCGGGTTCGGTTCCTGGGGAAAAAAAAAAAAAGAGGGAAGAAGGAAAGGTTTGGTTAGAATAGAACTAATAAAACTATAGTTAGCTGTGTTCTTTTTAAGAAACTTTTGGCCAGCTTTCCCTATTTTAATTTCACAGGATTGAAGAAAACTATTTTAAGGCCTACATCCAGATAGGACTTTCCAAAAGTGGCGTGAAAACTCAACCAAGAGGTTGTTAGGACCGAGGAAAGTACGACAACAGCAGATCTGTTGATTAGCCTGTGTGAGTTTTTAAAGTCTTTTCTTTAACATACATGAATTACAGCAGGCCTACCTGGGGGTCTACTCAAAAGTAAATTGAGCCCTGGCCGGTTTGGCTCAGCGGTTAGAGCATCGGCCTGTGGTCCAGAGAGACCCGGGTTCAGTTCCCGCTAGGGGCACGTACCTCGGTTGCAGTTTGTCCCCGGCCCTGGTTGGGTCGTGCGGGTGGCAACCAGTCGATGTGTCTCTCTCACATCGATATTTCTCTCTCTCTCTCTCTCCCTCTCTCTCCCTCCCACTCTATCTGAACAAGAAATGGAAAAATGTCCTCGGGTGAGGATAAAAAAAATAAATAAATAAAAGTAAATTGAGCCCTGACCGGTTTGGCTCAGCGGTTGGAGCATCGGCCTGTGGACCAAAGAGGCCCGGGTTCGGTTCCCGCTAAGGGCATGTACCTCGGTTGCAGTTTGTCCCCAGCCCTGTTTGGGGTCGTGTGGGTGGCGATGAGTCGATGTGTCTCTCTCACGTCAATGTTTCTCTCTCTCTCTTCCTCCCTCTCTCCCTCCTGCCCTATCTCAAGATAAATGCAAAAAAAAAAAAAAAAAAAAAGTAAATTGATACCACCAGCCCAGTTGCTTTCAAAGAACTAATGCCTACCCAGCCAATGTGGCTCAGCGGTCGAGAATGTCTATATGCCTCAATGCAAAGAAACACTGTACATCCTACAACCTTTCTTGCATTACTTGTGTTAAAAGATGAGGTAGAGCCCAGCCGGTGTGGCTCAGTGGTTGAGCGTCGACCCATACATCAAGAGGTTGCTGGTTCGATTCCCGGTCAGGGCACATGCCCAGGTTGTGGGCCCGATCCCCAGTGGGGAGCATGCAGGAGGCGGCCAATTGATGTTCTCTCTCATCGATGTTTCTATCTCTCTCTCCCTCTCCCTTCCTCTCTCTCTAAAATCAATAAAGAAAAAAGAAAAAAAAAGAGGGAGAGTCCTGGGAAGGTAAAAATCAAAAACGAGGGCAAGTATAGCAACAATGAGCAACAGTAAGCCTGACGTGGCTTTTCCTGCAGTAAGAGAAGTTTCTATTTCAGCCCGAGAGTTCTCCACTTCATTCTGCAGCGGGCTCCGGCCCCTTTTGGAAAAGGTGAGGGTACGTGTAATGAATGAATAATATCACCGCATTTTGCCTCCGAAGGAAAAGAAAACCTGCCTGTGCATGCAACAATCTCTTCCTTGTTTCAGTATTAAATTGCTTAGCTGGACTGAAGCAAACCTTTAAAAAAAATAAAAATAAAAACCCTGTTTGGCATCCGTATCAGTCGGTGTAAACTCAAAGGAGATCAATCAGCATTAGCCCATGACATCGAGTCGACGTTGACCTGGTCTTCCTTCTGTACTTCTAGGTAGGCTTTGGGGGGTATCTTCGGGGAAGCCCCCGAGGCACAGACAGCTTACGTGATGCTGTGGACCGAACGGCAGCCCTCCCAAATGCACAGGTTGAAGCTGTAACCTCCAGGGTGACTGTCTAAAGACGGGGCCTTTGGGGGATAACTCGGGTTAAACGAGGTCGTGGGGTGATCCCTGCTCCGATAGGATTGGTGTGCTTACAAGAAGAGCGCTCACTTTGTCCCTGCCGCGTGAAGTCGGCGAGAACGCGCCTTCTGAAAGCCGGGGACTGAACCAGCAGGCACCCTGGTCTCCGACTTCCCACACCCCACAGCTGGGAGGGCATAAACATCTGCAGCTGCAGCCACCCGGCCGGGCGTGGCAGCCCAGACCGACCCACCCTAGTGACCGCTCTAAACACCTGGCTGTCTCCTTTTCATCCTCCAGGTCTTCCCGAGTGACCTCTTCATTACCTTCTTTTCGGAAGAAGTTACACCCAATCCACGCTGGCTAGGATGCGCCCCTCTGTGTCTCAGGACACCTTTGGAAAAGCATTAACCCCGGTGGGGCTCGATTCTGGTTGTTCAGTTCCTGTTATTCTTGGAAAGATTCATGACACAGGGACACCCCCGCCTTTGCCCTCTGTCATACGCCTGCTGCAGAGCAGAAGCCTGGCACACGGTGGGCAGGACAGGTGAGTGCTCCATTTTACTGCAACTGTGCCCCTTTTGTTCATCCTCACCTGAGGATCTTTTCCCATTGATTTTTTTTTTTTTTATCCTCATCGGAGGTTCAGATAGAGTGGGAGGGAGAGAGAGGAAGAGAGAGAGAGAGAGAGAGAGAGAGAAACATCGACGTGAAAGGGACACATCGAGTGGCTGCCTCCTGCACAACCAGCCAGGGCAGGGGACAAATTGCAACCGAGGTACGTGCCCCTAGCGGGAACCGAACCCGGGTCTCTCTGGACCACAGGCTGACGCTCTAAATGCTGAGCCAAACCAGCCAGGGCCCCATTGGTTTTTTTAGAGAGAGTGGAAGGGAGGGACAGAGAGAGAGAGAGACATTGATGTGAGAGAGACATATCGATGGTGAAAGGGTTAATAATGTTTTAACAAAACTAAACTCCATTCTCACCCTCAGTTACTGCACGTACGCACCCTGGCAGTTTCTTTTTTATAAACATAAGGGCCTTGAGAAACCCAAAGATAACGGGTTAATGAAGGCCTTGAGAAACTCAGAGGAACCATAAGAATAAAGAGATTAACGATGGCCCTGACCTCTGCCGGAGCAGACTCCTTACCTCTGAGACAACTCGTACCAACCCAGACACCAATTACGCGGTGCCAAGAGAATGTGGGGTTTTTTTGAATGTAGTTTTTTTCTGTAGTTTGTGCCTATATAAGCAAAGAACAAAGGAAGCTCGGGGCTGAGGATTTGGGGAAGCTGTACCCCCCCAGCCCACCGGTGTAATAAAATGCTCCTTTCTCTACACTGGCCTTACGTTGAGGATGTGATCTCCTGCCGGCTCAGACCTTTTAGATGGGTTGCCTCCCACATGACCCGGACTGGGGCCGGGAATCGAACCTGCAACCCAGGCACATGCCCTTGACTGGGAAGAGAACCCGTGACTCTTTGGTCCGAGGGCTGATGCTCTTACCGCTGAGCCACACCAGTCAGGGCCAACTGTGCCCATTTTGGTGAGCAAGGGGCCTGAGGACTTCTTTAGTTTTCCAGTCACAACGAAGTGAGGAGAATAGCAAACATGTCTAATGTAGGTCAGGCAGTTAACCTATTCATTCACTAAGCCGAGGCCGTCTTGGTTCTCTGTTTCATTCAAAGCGGGCTCGGACCAGACAGAAAGCGTCTGCTCAGTCCGGTCCTGGCTTCCACGCGTCCACAGGTAAGGACGGAACCAGCACAGTGATGCAGCTCACGGTGCCCTGTGGAAGGGCCCAGGGCCTGCAGCCAGGACGCTGACTCCCGTGTGCATTTTGCTGTTGCTAGTTGTGTGACCTGGGGCTAAAGGTATCCATCCGCCTTACACATTTCTCGGGGCTGGGGCGGAAATAGGGATGCTTAAACCAAGATAACGGGTTTTTTTTTTGTTTTTGTGTTTTTTTTATCCTCACCCGAGGACATTTTTTTTGCATCTATCTTCAGATTGAGCGGGAGGGAGAGAGGGAGGAAGAGAGAGAGAGAAACATGGATGTGAGAGAGACACATCGAGTGGCTGCCACCCACATGACCCCAACCAGGGCCGGGGACAAACTGCAACCGAGGTACGTGCCCTTAGTGGGAACCGAACCTGGGACTCTCCGGTCCGAGGGCCGAAGCTCTAACCACTGAGCCAAACCGGCCAGGGTGGGTTTTAAAATCTTGTAAGAAATTTGATCCAGCCTGGCTGGTGTGGCTCCGTGGTTGAGCATCGACCCATGCACCAAGAGGTCGCCGGTTCAATTCCCGGTCAGGGCACATGCCCAGGTTGCGGGCCCGATCCCCAGTGGGGGGCATGCAGGAGGCGGCCAGTCGATGTTCTCTCTCATCAGTGTTTCCATCTCTCTCTCCCTCTCACTTCCTCTCTCTCTCAAATCAAAGAAAAAAATATATACTAAAAAAAGAAAAGAAATTTGATCCAGATGGATTAAAAGTCTACTGTATGTCCATACAAGCCACAAGTGAAATCTTAACCCTGTTCCCTGGGTCCCAGGGAGAGGGCACCCCGGTCCCCCTGGGTGAGCAATGGATCAGACACTGTCTTTCTTCGCGGTGCTCATGGTGGCCGTGTCTGGGTCAGCCTTGGGGAAACGGACTCGCAATCACCACACAGGCAGAGGTGCTCTCACTGCCCCAGGTGCCAGGAGGTGCCCCTTCACCCCTGCGGAGGGTGAAGAAGTGGCACGCAGACCCCCTTCTCCAAGCTCAGCGCTCGCACGCTCCCTTCAGAAACTCCCCTACCGGAAAGTTGGTCAGGGTGTTTGCCCGTGAAGAAATCACCTTGTAAAGGTAATGACGACGGGCAGAATGTTTGCCAGGCTGGCCGCACCCTCCACCAGTCGCAGGGCGTTGTCGGAGGAGGGGAAGGGAGAGGCCGGCTCAGTGAGGGTTCGAGACCACTGCAGCGCTCACGGACAGCGCCCAGGCCCCTGCTTTCTCAAGAAATAAAATTAAAACAAACAAAAAACATTCTTTTTTTCTTTTTATTAAAAAAAATTATTTTTCTTTATTGATTTTCGAGAGAGAGGAAGGGAGGGGGAGAGAAAGATAGAAACATCAATGAGAGAGAACATCGACTGGCCGCCTCCTGCACGCCCCCCACTGGGGATCGGGCCCACAACCTGGGCATGTGCCCTGACTGGGAATCGAACCGGCGACCTCTTGGTGCATGGGTCAACGCTCAGCCACTGAGCCACACCGGCCGGGCTCTGGGGTACATTTTTCTAAAGGTCCTCATTTTATCGTGTTTGACGAGTCCCGAGGGGTGAACACTACACCGTAGCTGATGTCAGGCGACCGCGGTGATACCCACCTGCTGGCAAAGTACTGGACACTCTCACAACCTGCCCTTGGAGGCCGAGGGAGCCAGGGTACCCCCAGGTCCAGCACACCCGCAGACACAGCCTTTCTTTTTTCCTTAGTTATTGATTTTTAGAGAGAGAGGAAAAGGGAGGGAGACAGAGAGAGAAACATCCCTTTGTTGTTCCGCTTACTGATGCACTCATTCGTTAATTCTTTTTTTGTTGTTAATGCTTACTGAGGATATTTTTCTTTTCTTTTTAAAAAAAATTTTTTTTATCCTCACCCAAGGACATTTCTTGCATTTATCTTCAGATAGAATGGGAGGGAGAGAGGGAGGAAGGGAGAGAGAGATACATCCACGTGAGAGAGACACATCGACTGGTTGCCACCCACACAACCCCAAACGGGGCCGGGGACAAACCGCAACTGAGGCACGTGCCCTTAGCGGGAACCGAACCCGGGACTCTCTGGTCCGCGGGCTGATGCTCTAACCGCTGAGCCAAACCGGCCAGGGCCTGAGGATATTTTTCCATTGATTTCTTTTTAGATAGAGTGGAAGGGAGGGAGGGGAGGAGAGAGAGAGGAGAGACATAGATATGAGAGAGACATATTGATCGGTTGACTCCCGCATGACCCCGACCAAGGACGGGAATGGAACCCACAACCCTTTGGTCCCCAGGCCAATGCTCTAGCTGCTGAGCCAAACCAGCCAGGGCCATTGGTTGATTCTCGTCTGTGCCCTGACCGAGACCAAACCACAACCTTGGCCATCAGGAGGACGCTCTGACCCACTGAGCCACCCGGCCAGGGCCAGGCTGTCTCTCAGGTGTCCTGAAGCCCTGGGTGCCAGTCCTCACTGTCACAGTGACTGGGCACAAGGAAGAGGAGCCACAGTCCAGTACCACCTGTTTCACGGTGGAGCCAAGAAAGATCCCAACACAGAAGGTTTTGCTGAGGGTCCCCAGCAAAGACCCGGACTGTGGACGACGGTGTCGAAGGGTCTGGCTGTGATCACGTTGGGTGAGTGTGACCTGGAGGTGGCTGAGGTCTCTACCCCGAGGACGAGAGGCAGGAGTGGCTGGAAACCCCCAAGAAAGTCCCAGAGCAGCGACAGCGCCTGGCACCTCGAGCGTGCTCGGGGCAGAAAACGGGGGGGGGGGGGGGAGAGGGGACAGTAAAAAGAACCAAATGACTTCAGGATTTAATTTGGTGGCAGAAGAAGTGGGGACAAATAACTTATTTGTCCCTCCTTCGTATTAAAACCCTGTTTGACTGTTAACTGACTTTCTCTCGAATTTGCTGCCTGTCGCCCCTCCCCCAGCCTCATTACCACGGCCATCATCCCTACTACTATTTCTTTTTTTTTAAATGTTTTAAAATCTTCACCCGAGGATACTTTTCTATTTATCTTCAGACAGAGTGGGAGGGAGAGAGAGGGAGAGAAAGGGAGAGAGACAGAAACATTGACGTAAAAGGACACATCGACTGGTTGCCTCCTGCATGACCCCAACCAGGGCCGGGGATGAACCACAACCGAGGTGGTTGGCTGGAATCGAACCTGCGACTCATTGGTCCGCGGGCCGACGCTCTACCGCTGAGCCAAACCGGCCAGGGCCCTACTACTATTTTTTCTTTTTATCCTCACCCGAGGACACTTTTCCATTTTTTGTTCAGACAGAGTGGAAGGGAGAGAGAGAGAGAGAAACATCGACGTGAAAGGGACACATCGAGTGTCTGCCTCCCGCACGACCAACCAGGGCCAGGGACAAACCGCAACCGAGGTACATGCCCTTAGTGGGAACCGAACCTGGGTCTCTCTGGACCACAGGCCGACGCTCTAACCGCTGAGCCAAACCAGCCAGGGCCCTACTACTATTTCTTATGAAAATCTTCAGAGTGAGGACTTGAGTGTAATCAGACTTGGCCTCGCTGACTCTTGGAACGGGTTCCCATTAGGGCAATGTCGCCATCGGGTATCTCTTTGGAGTCTGGGGAGGGCGGAAGGGATGCATCAGACGGAACATGTCTTTGGAGAGATTGTTCGTGGGGAACAACCTCCTGGGGTCGACGCCGAGCCCTTCTCTACCCTGGCTTAGTGTGGGGGGTGGGGCAACGTTCCCAAACATCCCTAATATTGAGGAGAGAATTAACATGAGAAATGGAAAGACAGAAAAAGTGTGAGAATGTACACAAAAGGAAAAGGTCATAAATTAAGAACTTCATTTAGTGACATTCGCTGATCTTAAATGTGTACGACACTCTTTCTGCCACTTAAACATGGAATGATGGCCCTGGCTGGTGTGGCTCAGCAGTTAGAGCGTCAGCCCGAGGACCAATGAGTCGCGGGTTCGATTCCGGTCAAGGGCACTTATCTTGGTTGCGGTTCATCCCCGGCCCTGGTCAGGTCGTGCGGGAGGCAACCAGTCGATGTGGCTCTTATCACCTTGATGTTTCTCTCTGTCTGTCTCTCTCCCTCCCTCCCACTCTATCTGATGACAAATAGAAAATGTCCCCAGGGTGAGGAATAAAAAATAAATAAATAAAAATGGAATGATGAAGGTCCGGCCGGTGTGGCTCAGTGATTGAGCTGCGACCCATGCACCAAGAGGTCGAAGGTTCGATTCCCAGTTAGGAACATGCCCAGGTTGTGGGCCTGATCCCCAGTGGGGGGCATGCAGGAGGTGGCCCATCGATGTTCTCTCTGATCAATGTTTCTATGTCTCTCTCCGTCTCACTTCCTCTCTCTCTAAATCAATAAAAGGAAAAAAAAATTAAAAACCACAACTAGCATCTGTCATTTTTGGATTCAACTTAGAAAATAATTTTTAGCTTTTAGAACCCTGTTTAGTAGTTGGCGGGGCATAAATACATTTACAACAGAAGGATGGGACTACGGATGTGAAGGATGTTTATTCCAGGGTTGTCTGTAAGAGCCACACTGGAAACAGAGGGTCTGTTCAGGGGAGGGCGTGAGAGCGATGGCTGCAAAGACGGAAATGTTCACCGATCAGTGCAGCAGTTGCTGATAGGGAAGGCTGTGCACGGTACAAGAAAGGGAGAAAAGCACATTGAAAAATCAGTGCACAGCCCGGCCGGTGTGGCTCAGTGGTTGAGCATTGTCCCATGCACCAGGAGGTCCTGGTTCAGTTCCTGGTCAGGGCACATGCCCGGGTTTTGGGCTCGATCCCCAATGAGGGGTGTGCAGGAGGCGGCCGATCAATGTATCTCTCTCACATCAATGTTTCTATCTCTTTCTCCCTTCCTCTCTCTGAAATCAATGAAAACATATTTAAATAAAAATCAGTACATGGATGGTTTTGTGTATAGAAAAAAAGCAAAGGTCTCTACATGTCAGCCCACAGGAAGTGGATTGCAAGTCACGGCACGGGAGGGTGGGGACAGGGGAGAGGCTTTGGGGGAGAGGGGACGGTCATGTTTTCCCTGTAGGCTCGTGTTATGTTTGACTTTTCCATAGTCACCTGGCAGTGAACAAATCCAAACTGCAGCAAAAATTGTTAAGATTTCCAAACATTTGTAATAAAATAGCGAACGAGGCAGAATAAGGTTCACAAGGGAGTCTGTGGATTTCCTTTCTATTCCTGTTTTGAATAATTTCATACCTGTACTCAAGGAAAAACTTTAAATGTAAAGAAATTTAAAACACATAGGAGAGGACGATTAGACTGGAAGGCAAGCAGTGTGTAACTATCTGTCCAGTAAGCGTAGGGGTTGCAATTTTAGGTAGAATACAGGACACAGGCAAATACATTAAAAAAAAAAATTTTTTTTTTCTTTATTGATTTGAAGGAGAGAGGAAGGGAGAGGGAGAGAGAGAGAGAAACATCGATGAGAGACAACATCGACTGGCCGCCTCCTGTGTGCCCCCCACTGGGGATTTGGCCCACAACCTGGGTGTGTGCCCTGACCAGGAATCGAACCAGCAACCTCTTGGTGCAGGGTCAATGCTCAACCACTGAGCCACACCGGCCAGGTGAGGCAAATACATATTTACGTGTGTGAAATTTTCTGTTTTGCAGGAGGACATTTTTCTGATGATGATGATGATGATGATAAAATTGCCATTACTGTATAGCAGCCAATGTCTTAAGTCTTTTTTTTTTTTTTTATCATCACCCAAGGACATTTTTTTTGCATTTATCTTCAGATAGAGTGGGAGGGAGAGAGGGAGGAAGAGAGAGAGAGAAACATTGATGTGAGAGAGACACATCGACTGGTTGCCACCCACACAACCCCAACTGGGGCCGTGGACAAACTGCAACCGAGGTACATGCCCTGAGCAGGAACCAAACCCAGGACTCTCTGGTCCACAGGCCGACACTCTAACCGCTGAGCCAAACCAGCCAGGGCTTAAATCTTTTACTTTTATTAAGTCATATAATCTTAACAGTTACCCAGCCAGGAAGACCTGTGGTTATTCCCACTTGACAGGCAAGGGACAGAAGCCGAGAGAGATGAGGGAGCTCGGCCAAGGTTCCACAGCTCATCAGTCCCAGTGGAGCTGAGCTTCAAACCCGGGCAGGACAGAGCCAGTCTATACCCACTGCTCCCCTCGAACTGTAAGCAGAGCCACCTGCTCCGGGAGCGCTTCTCGGGGTGCAGAGCCAGCGCTGATCCGGGGCGCTCCCTGCACGCGTGTGCCGGGCTGCTCTCACCAAGCCCCCGTATATGCAGTCACGGTTCCTTTGGATGCTTATGTTCTGGTCACTTGATGTTGCTGCACATAGTTGAGGAGGTTAGCGTGCCCTGGGAAGCCATCCTAGAAAGAGAGGACACCAGAGAATTGGGGTCCTCAGGGCAGGAAATGGGGAGGAACGACGTGAAAGGGACACATCGAGTGGCTGCCTCCCGCACGACCAACCAGGGCCGGGGACAAACTGCAATCGAGGTACGTGCCCTTAGCGGGAACCGAACCCAGGTCTCTCTGGACCGCAGGCTGACGCTCCAACCGCTGAGCCAAACCGGCCAGGGCCAGGCGTGGTTTTAATCGTCACAACACCTATGCAGGAGGCACCGTTAATCTCACACGAGAAACTCGGTGATGGTAACCTGTACACGTTTTGCATTGACATACATGTCTGTGTATACCTTTTTTTTCAATCCTCACCCGAGGATATTTTTCCAGTTTTGTTCAGATAAAGTGGGAGAGAGGGAGAAAGAGAGAAACATCGATGTGAGAGAGACACATCAACTGGTTGCCTCCCACACGACCCAACCGAGGTACGTGCCCTTGACCGGAATCGAACCCGCGACTCATCGGTCCGTGGGCTGACGCTCTAACCAGAGCCAAACTGGCCAGGGCCGTGTATACCTTTATCACAATGAAATTGGACATTTTTATTTTTAATAATGACATAACATCTCGTGACAAATGTTGTAGTTTTTGGATCGCGAGGCTAAGTCCAGCTCCAAAGAGCCCCAAACGTAACAGTCCCCTCTGTTACCTTCTATCGTTCCCTTACTTTTAAAATCTAACTTTGATTTTGACGCATTTTTTAGCCATTTCAAGGGGATGTTAGACATTAACTAAATCTTTTGCCTTCGAAGTCTAATTCTTCCACTTCTGGTACATTGTCTACGGCTGTGAGGAAAACTGCCCACCGCTCGGGTAATCCGCACCTAAGTAAAGGTGCAGGGACATTGGACTTAGAAGCAGATAGAATAGCGGTTGTTTGGTTTTTCCTGCTAAGGTTTCGGACCAAGAGTCACAGACCCTTCCTCTGCCCCTAGTTCCCTTTCAAGCGCTGGGTTGCACGCTGGCTTCTTTTCACCACGCCGCTTTCCAGGTTCCTGCCAGCGCCTGACCCAAGGCCCCAGCCTGACCGCTTCCTGCTCCTGGCATCCATCCTACTTCGCGTCAACCTGGTCGGCACCGCCCCTGGTTCTTCCCCGGAGAGGCAGACCCGCAGCTGTTCTTCCCCGGAATCCGAGGAGGCACAGACCCTGTGCCAGGCTCGTGCATTCTCCCATCTCATGCTCACAAAGCCCGTGAGGCTGGCGTCGCCCACTCTGCAGACGGGAAGGTGGGTTTGAGAGCGCCGAGTACTGCCCAGGGGCGCACAGGCAGCGCCGATGGAAAGCACAGAGGCTTTACGGGAACCCGGGTGCGCCGCGGAAGCTATGTTCTGTCATCGGCGTTCCCTTCCCTCTGTGCCTTTTTAAGGCGGAGGTAAAGCACCTCCGTCTGCTCTTCTTAAGCTGCAGTTCAAGCGTCTTCTCCAAGGAAATGTCCCTGGACTCTTGGCCTCAGGTGCCTTTCTCTCCGCTGCGGCACCTGTGATATTTGGTAACTGTTTTCTTCCCGGGAGACTGGGGTTCCACTTTTCATCTCTGAGTCTCTGCCACCCGGCACTAGTCCCTGACAAACAATAGTGTTTCCTATTAATAATTGATATACTCTTTTTCGTGTGTTCCCTATTAACTAAAAACGAGTGAAGTCCATTGGTAAGTGTGTTGTTTGGAACCTGGACTACAAATAGTAGTGACTACATGGTGTTGTTGAAGAAATACGGTACATCCTGGTGAGCAGAATTGGTGGGTGGACAGGTGTGCTTCCCACAGTTTTATTACATTGTTTCTTTAGGAAAATATAGTCCAAATTTAAGGGAGGTCATAGACCTAAATTTTAGACCATCGCTCTGACAATTGGTGGAATGCTCTAAGAGCTGACTGCTTTATATTATCTATTTAGAAGTTACTTTGAGCATAACTGTCTGTCTGCCTGTACATTTTGCCACCCACCCACCCATCCACTCACCCAGCATCCATCCACCCATCCACTCATCCATCCATCCATCCATCCATCCATCCATCCACCCATCCATCCACCCACCCATCCATCCACCCACCCATCCATCCATCCACTCACGTATCCATCCACCCATCCATCCATCCATCCATCCATCCATCCATCCATCCACCCACCCACCCATCCACCCATCCACCCATTCACCCATCCATCCACTCACGTATCCATCCACCCATCCATCCACCCATCCATCCACCCACCCAGCATCCATCCACCCACCTAGCATCCATCCACCCATCCACCCATCCACCCATCCATCCACTCACGTATCCATCCACCCATCCATCCACCCATCCATCCATCCATCCACCCACCCAGCATCCATCCACCCACCCAGCATCCATCCACCCATCCACCCATCCACCCATCCATCCATCCATCCATCCATCCACCCACCCACCATCCATCCACCCACCTAGCATCCATCCACCCATCCATCCATCCATCCATCCACCCATCCATCCACCCATCCATCCATCCACCCATCCATCCATCCACCCACCTAGCATCCATCCACCCATCCACCCATCCACCCATCCATCCACTCACGTATCCATCCATCCACCCATCCATCCATCCATCCATCCACCCATCCATCCATCCACCCATCCACCCTACACTCATGTTAAGTACTTACTACTTGCCAGCCACTATTCTAAGTACCAGGGCCACGGGTGGACAACAGGGTCTCGGAACTCAGAGGTTGAGTCTGATGGAGACGAGTAGTTACAGCCATGTGGTAACAGCAGGTGCAGCGGATCAGAGGGGCGGACACGTGATTCTACTCAAAGAGGGTAGAGGAGGCTTCCGAGAGGAAGTGGTACTTGCGCTGAGTCGTGTCGAAGGCCCCGATTTCTCAAGCTGCCTGGCAACCACCCCGTTACGCTACCTTGAATACAGATGTTTAAGGAGTTTTTTTAAAGCCTGTAGTAACAAGTATCCGTAGAGGGGCCTAGGCCTTTCAAGAAGAGTGGCCACCTCAGTGTAGACTGTTGTCCTGATGATATTGACCAGCTGTCGAGCTGGTCGTAAAGGGCAGGCACAAACCCGTCCACCACATGTTCAGAGAAAGAAGGCGAAGTCCTTTAGCGTGGCTGTGTTGGGAATATCTCACGGCCTACCAGTGTCCTGCAGCTGGGCAAAAGGGTTTGACAACTGGGTAAAGGAATCCGTGTTGCATGAACAGACCCTAACTCCTACTCTAAACCCAACCGAAATGGCAAGTGGGCACTGGGGTCCAGAGCTCTGCTCCTGGAGGGCGGGGGGAGGGCATGCTGCCACGTGGGAAGTGCTCAGCTAGTTGGTTTTGTGACGGATTTGATGCCAGCCACTTGCATTCCCGGGACTATATACCTAGCTGGAGGGACGTCACTGGGGACGTATTTATAGTGAGGGAGGACCCTGCCACCCTTGTTAAGTCTAGAAATATGTTTGATTGTCTGCTGGGCCCTGAGGGGCCGTGGGAATTAATACACAGACAGGTGATTCAAGAAAGCTCCGTCTTGTATACGTTGGCTGAAGCTCTGTCGTTACTGTAACATGAGATGTCTGGTAGCAAGACGAGAGCGGCCCCCTCTTGGCTTGTCTGCTGAAAGAGGGCCGAGCAGTGCGGTAGGAAAAGCGTAAGGCACGGACTCTGAGGTCTGGGTTTGCATCTTTACTGGGGAGAGTGATCTCCTGCTGCAAACTATCCCTAAACTCACAGCTCAAAACCACTCCAAGGACTCGCTGACCAAATCAGCCTCCCTTTTTTCTTCCTTCCTTCCTTCCTTCCTTCCTTCCTTCCTTCCTTCCTTCCCTTCCTTCCCTTCCTTCCCTTCCTTCCCTTCCTTCCTTCCTTCCTTCCTTCCTTCCTTCCTTCCTTCCTTCCTTCCTTCCTTCCTTCCTTCCTTTTAGAGAGAGAGGAAGGGAGAGAGAGATAGAAACATCGATGTGAGAGAGGAACATCGATCGACTGCCTCTTGCAAGCCCCCGACTGGGGATTGAGCCCGCAACCTGGGCATGTGCCCCGACTGGGAATCGAACCGGGACCTCTCAGTCCATGGGACATGCTCAATCCACTGAGCCACTGGCCAGGCTGAGCCCTCTTCTTGATGAGGTCTCCATTGTGGCCTGTGGGAACTGCAAAATCTCAGCACACTTCTGTCCCCCCCTCACACTTAGGGACTTGGACAAACACTAGCCTGGTTTCTAACAGCTTGAGGCTGTGCCCTGGCATGACCCAGCCCCGCCTTGAGTTCTTGCTTGGGAAAGCAGGCTGCCAAGAGGATTTTCTGTTTGAGATTTACCCTGACCCGGCACCTGGGTAATTTTCCACCTCTCTGACTCTGCTCAAGCCCTCACTGGTCCCTTCCCCTCTCCTCTCGTCCTTCCCTTGAAACGCCCAGTCTCTGCCCAGATTGGAGCTGAGCTCAGCTAATGCTGACGTCTCCCTCCCCGACTGCAGCCGTCGGAATAAAATCTGCGTTGCCACGAACGTCCGGCTCTGCTTCCCTTGGACACCGCAATAAACACCTGGGTCTCTGCTTTCGCCACGGGAACCTCGCCACAGGGCTGCTTGAGTGTCCTTGTGACATGGCGGCTGGCTTCCCACCCAGTCGAGAGAGAAAAGGCGGGAGCTGCAGTGTCTTTTATGCCCTAGCCCTGGAAGTCACACGTGGCCACTTCCGCAGTATTCTACTGATCTCGCCGGCCAGCCCAGGTCACTGGGAGAGGGACTCTGAGGCCACGGATACAGGGAGGCAGGACCCAAGGCGGGTGGGGGGCCTTCTTGGAGGCCGGCTGCCGTGACTGCTAGAATCCGTGTCCTGACCTTGGGCAGGTCGCTGGAACGAGGAGGGGCGGGCTAGGCTCACCCAGGAGGTCCCCGCTAGCCCTGACTTTGTTTATCTTCTGTTAAACGAGAGAGTCAGTCAGCGGATAAAAGGGTTCACGTGCTTCCGGAAGCATCTCTCACAGAGAGTATCGCATCTGCCAGGGTCTGGCCCAGCTCCTAGAACTGGGTGGCTTGTTTTGTGGGGGCGGGGGGCGGGAGGGGCGCAGCAGCTGTCTGGGTTTCCCGTCATGTCTCCCCTGACTCCCGAGGTCAGGGGGGTGGGCGAGGACACTGACAGGTCGCTCCCAACGAGGCTGGCTTGGATCAGCCCTGCCCAGAGACACGAAGGGTCTGGAAAGGAGGATGCGAGTGGGGACCTGGCGGGCTGCCCCCGGAGGAGCGGGTCCCAGTTCCCTCCTGTAGGAGCGTCTACCTGATGAATGGTTCTGCCCCAGATGGATTCGGCTGCTGGAACCTTTCTCCGTGGAGCAGGGCCAGCCCTTCCCTCCTCTTAACACTGCGTTTGGCTGGTCCCAGCCTCCCCCACCCCAACTTGTCCTTGGGGCAAGCCACTGGTCCAGGATGAGCTGGGTGTCCCCTGGCAGCCCCAGGACTCACTCGGGACTCGGGACTCACAGGAAAGGGACTGAGGGGAGCTCGAGGCAAAGCCCTGGGCCCTCGACTGAGATTCTCTGACTCCTCAGCACTTTGTTCTAAGCAAATACTGTCCCTTTCAGAGGACGGCTCCTGGCCCCCCAGCCTTCCCCAGACGTGCGCAGGAGGAAGACGGGGCAGGCCAGGACGCTGAGAAGGGGCTGCTGCTATCCAGGATGTGGGGAAGAAATCCCTCATCCGACATCCCTTGGGAGGCCGCATTCCCGGCTTCCTCCGGTGCTCTGCCCACTCCTGACAGTCCCATAGGATGGCTGCAGAGCCTTGTGAGGGACCACGGCAGCAATGGAGTCCCGGTCCTCTCCCGGTCCCCCTTCCCACAAGAACAGGCCTTTCGAGCTCGTTGACCAGTCATTTGGAGGACTGCTCTTTCTGGGGACAGCTGGCAGATGATGGCCCCTGGTGAGCCCTGGGTGAGGGACAGGAGAGACAGGGCTCTGTTCCACCCTTCCTCCAGCCCCCTTCCTCACTCGGCCTCCCTCTGCCCCGCTGTCCCCGACTCTCCCCGCCCTCTCCTACTCTGCTCCTTTTCAGCGGGGATCCCAGGGTCCCCTCCAGAGAAAGCAGAGCATCCATCGCAGGCTCAGGGCGCCAAGTCCCGGCGGCCGGGGCCCAGCACAATGCTCCTTTATGCTGCTGTGCGGTCCTTCCTGGCCCGGCTGCTGCTTTTCCAGCTGACTGGCTTAGTACAGTGCATGGGCCCGGAGGAGAGGCTCTGGGGGCCGGGCCTGGCACTGCGCTCTGAGCGGAGAGGGCTCCCGGGCCCTGCCACGGGCAGGGGTCACATTCCCACTGCCGGGGCCCGGGCCACCTTCCTGGGCTCATGGCCACGGTGGGGGCAGAGGCAGTGCCCGTGTCCTGGTAGCCACTTCCCTGACCAGAGTCCTGCCCCCTCATCTAGGACATTTCTAAAAGGAGTACTGGCCCTGGCCGGTTTGGCTCAGCGGTTAGAGCGTCAGGTCTGTGGACCGGAGAGTCCTGGGTTCGGTTCCCGCTAAGGGCACGTACCTCGGTTGCAGTTTGTCCCCGGCCCTGGTTGGGGTCGTGTGGGTGGCAACCAGTTGATGTGTCTCTCTCACATCGATGCTTCTCTCTCTCTCTCCCTCCTTCTTTCCCTCCTGCTCTATCTGAAGATAAATGCAAAAATGTCCTCAGGTGAAGAAAAAAAAAATAAGTAAATAAAAAGAGTAGTGGGCATGGAGGGGGGTCAGCGAGGCCCTGTCGGCCCGGCTGCAGCCTAGGCACAAAGGATGACAAACACGGTAACACACTGAGACGGAGCCTGTCCAGGCAGAGGGCGGGCTGCTGCCGAGGAAGGGGAGCAGAGCTGCCCGGGTCAGGGCCTCGGGGGTCTCCCCTGCGCACGGACTCGCTGTGCAGCCAGGTGCCCCTCCTGCCAGGACTGTCGCGTGAGCTCAGCCTGGAAGCCAGGGCGGTGGGCGCCCCCTTCCTACTCCCGGATGCGACCTCCTCCTTCGGTCACGGTTACAAGGGTCACTGCGGCCTCCGAGAGCTATGAGCGCGGCATGAACACTGACCGTCGGCTTTACGTTTCTAAGAATCTCTAAATTAAACCCTTTGAATTTGTAATCAGACAACTGGAGTTTCACTTTTGAGGTCCTGTATTTCCCGTGGAAAATAGGAAAGTGGGCGGGCGGAGCAGGAAGACAGTCCCCGGCCACCTTGGTTCTCCCTCATGCACAGAACCCCAGACGAGTGACCCCTCGCCCGCACACCGCATGAGGCTGGGCGTGGACGACCCGCTCACCTCGGGGTGGAGGGCAGGTGTGGGCAAACGCCAGGTGTGACACGTCATGACATCACCGAGCCGCAGGACTGGACTGGTGGTGACTCTGAGGGTTTGGGAGGTGGCTGCCGCTGACACGCCTGGGCTGCTGTCGACAGGGTGGACACGGGCAAGTGCCCGCACCACGCTACATATGGAAACATTTAAGCCCTGGCCGGGAGCTCAGTTGGTTAGAGCGTCGTCTCGATACACCAAGGTTGCAGGTTGGATCCCTGGTCAGGGCACATACGAGAATCAACCGATGCCCGGCCGGTGTGGCTCAGTGGTTGAGCATCGACCCATGCACCAAGAGGTCGCCGGTTCGATTCCCGATCAGGACACATGCCCAGGTTGTGGGCCTGATCCCCAGTGGGGGGCATGCAGGAGGCGGCCAGTCGATGTTCTCTCTCATCGATGTTTCCATCTCTCTCTACCTCTTCCTTCCTTTCTCTAAACTCAATCAAATAAAAAATAAAGAAAGAATCAACCAATGAATGCATACATAGGTGGGATAACAAATAGATGTTTCTCTCTCTAAAAAAAAAAAAAAAATCAATATATAAAAATTAAAAAATATAAAATGTGTAAACACACCTCTACAAGCCATTAAAGAGATACTGCTCCTCCTCCCCCCACTCCTCCCCCCGGATCTGTCTGCTCCAGCCCTCCTCCCAGAGCGTCTCACCACCCAGCTGCCAAAGGGTTAAGTCCGGCGTAGCTGGGGTCCAGGACGGTCTCAGGGCTGCTGAGGACCGCTGTCAGGCGCTGCACGTAGGAGCCCGGCTGTACCGATAGCTGTGATGTGTCTTGGCAGAGGTCTCTGGAAGGCGCTTGGCTGTGCGGCGGCGTTTCAGGGTCTGATCCGTAGAATCTGAGAGTGAGTTCTGGTACATGGGGGTGGGGGGGCCCATGGCATGAAACCCGTCCCTAGACATCAAAACTTGATTTATTAATATTGGCAACAGTCACGGGCCATCTTGCCAACGAAGTTTCTGAAATTGAAATCACATGAAACCCTCCTCGTTCCTGCTAGTACCACATACGCCCTTCCTTTCTCAGGCAGCACACTGGCTTAGAAATAATTAGGAAAAGATTGATGGGATTTTGGAATTGTAATGAAAAATATGATCTCATTAGTAAGTCATGAGTCAGGGCCAGGCGCTCTGTCAGATGTGTGCGCGTCTGCGTAATTAGAAGCTGATGCTGGGAGCTAATAACGGCGTGAATTAAAAAATCAAACGGGCATCGCTTCGGCCGTGCTGAAACCCTTCCTGCTGCGAGGGTTCGGCGAGGTGCCCTTCGAGAGCGACCTGCCCACGGTAACCGAGCCGGTGGAAAGGAAATGGCGGTGAATGCATTGAAAGGACTGAATGAGCCCAGCCGGTGTGGCTCAGGGGTTGAGCGTGGACCCAGGCACCAAGAGGTTGCCGGTTCGATTCCCGGTCAGGGCACATGCCCAGGTTGTGGGCCAGATCCCCCCCCCCCCTCTAACATCAATAAAGGAAAAAATTTTTTATTTTTAAATTAAAGAAAAAGAGAAAGGACTGAACAAAAAGGACCTTCTCGCTAGGTCCACTGTCAGCTCACTGAGGCTGGTCACCTGTCCACAGGGGAAGGGTTCCCGTTCACTTAACTTCATGAGGACACCCCCCCCCCCCGAGGGGAGCTCGTTTGAGAAGAGCCACCGGATGAAACAAAAACGGTTACCCTTCAGAGGAAACACACAAGCCTTGAAGGGGCTGCGATGAGTCGGCGTGAGACCCGCGCATGGCGAGCTCCTCTCTGCCCCTTCCAGCTGGGCACCCGGCCGGCCGCACCAGTCAGAGCCCTGGTCCCCTGGGCTGTCAGATGGGAATGAGCACAGCACCCACCGGCTTTCCTGTGAGAGTGAGTGGCTTGCCATTCACAGAGCGGGCCCATGTGAAGTGGGGTGTGCGTCCCTCTTCCTCGGGGACCTCCCTTTGTTGGCACCCGAACGTCAACACTTTGCCTTTCTTCACATAGAGGAGTGGAGCGTGCCGAGTGTCTGTGACGTCCCGGGGGAGTCGGACAGTCTTTGGAGGGACGCATACTGTCGTCGCAAGCAGGATGAAGGCGATGGACACGTGGGTGCCAGCTTGCACCCGAGCACCGCGGGCTGGATGCCGCAGGGAAGTCCCAGAGCACGGGGAGTCGCTGGAGGACGAGGATCTCGGGAGGGTGCACGAGGAGCTGGGCTCAGCTTGTCTGCACCACTGTGCCCGTCGGTAAAATGTTCAACCTTCACGGAGCCCCTCACTGTCCTCCCCTCCACCCCCCATCTTGGTTCTCTCCCCTGGACCCCACGGCCCTCCCCCAGTCTGTCCTGGAGGGACCTAGAGGCCCTCCTCTGCACACCGGTCAGTCCTGACAGGACGGTGCCCACGCGGGGCTCTGGGTCAGTATTCAGCATGACCCCTGGGTGTGAGGGACAGGGGCTGCCTGAGCTCGCTGGGGTAGGATGCGAACCTGGTCAGGTGGGACTCTGGCAGGTGGACACAGAGCGAGGGCCGGGGAGGAGCAGCAGCTTCCACGGAGGCGAGGGAGACGCAGCGGCCACCGCCGGGGGCAGGGAGTGGGGACCGGGGGCGGGGTCGGGGACAGGCTGAAACTGTCCTTGGCGTGCTGTGGAAGGCCGTGGCCTGTCAGTGCGGACGGTTAACCTGATTTAGCAGGGAGGCGCTGCAGGTGTCCAGGCAGGGAAATGAGGGGAACCTTCGACACCGTAGGTAAGAAACGGTGGGAGGAAGGAGTCCGGGGAAGAGATCACGGGGCCTGAGTCGGATGCTCTGAAGGCAAGGGAGACAGGAACAGCAGACACAGACTAGGAGCCCACGCCACAGAGCCCATCCATTGCTGGCCACACGGGCCTCACCAGCCCCTCGGGGACAGAATCCGAGGCAACGCCACCTCTGGACCCATCCCCAGAGTCTGAATGTGCTGGGAACCCGGTGTCAGGCCGGGGGACCCCCCTGTGCTTCCCACCTGTCATCCTCAGCACCCCACCCATTCCACCCTCCTAGTAGCCGGGCCTCCTCCGCCTTGACCCCTCCTCCCTGTCCACGGTGCCCTGGGCACTGGGCGGGCGCTTGGCGGACACTGTCCGATGCAAGCCCTTCCGTCCTTGTCTCAGGAGAGGCTCCCCCCAGAGTGCGCTGGGTGGAGGTGGTTTGCTTGTGCCAGCCCCGTGTAACAAGGACCTGGGCTCGATGTCCTCCTGGCTCTTGGGTGCCTACCAGCTTTTCCAAATCGTTACTGTTGTACCCCAGTATACAATCCCTCCCGCTCTTCAGGGTTCACCCTTTGGTTTCACTACCGCAGGCCTCGTTTCGTTGCACTTTATTGAGTTTCACAAATGTTGCGTTTTTTTACAAGTGGAAGGCAAGACCCTCCGCCCACAAAAAGGTTATTGGCTTTACTGCAACGCTCGTTTTATTGGGGGAGGGGGGTCCGGAACCGAACCCGTAATATCTCTGAGGTATGCCTGTACTTTTTACCCGCCTCCTCCCGGCCACCTGCTCAAATCCGGGTCGCTCTCCCGTATTCACTGACGGCTTGGCACAGGCTAAGCCTTCATCCTGGCCGACCTCAGTGCCCATGTGAATAATCCATGTAACACTCAAGCCCAAGGTTCTTGCACCTTCAGATCCCATCGTCTTCACCTCCTTTCTCTTTCAGCCACCTGTTCCAGTGGCACACCTACACCTTGCCATCCCTGCGTCAACGAGTCCTTGTCAGAAATACCATCTCAGACTCTAGCGTCCGATTTTCCAGTGCCCCCAGACCACCGTCCCACCTCCAGCACAACGCCGGGTACAAGCGGTAACAGTGGACCTCTCGCCTTGTTCCTAACTGCAAAGAGAAAATGTGCAACATTTTTCTATTAAGTACCTTTGCACGGGTTAATTTTATCAAACTTTTTTTTTTTCATTCATCTTCAGATTGAGCAGGAGGGAGAGAGGGAGGAAGAGAGAGAGAGAAACATTGATGTGTGAGAGAGACACATCGACTGGTTGTCACCCACACGACCCCAACCGGGGCCAGGGACAAACTGCAACCGAGGTGCATGCCCTTAGCGGGAACCGAACCCAGGACTCTCTGGTCTGCAGGCCGACGCTCTAACCGCTGAGCCAAACCGGCCAGGGCTTATCAAACATTTTAATTCATCGATTAAAATGATGTTCCTCCTTTATTTTGTTAGTGTGCTAAACTACATTGTATTTTAGTAAACCGATTTTGTATTCGTGGTATATACTCAAATGGGTCATGATGCATTTAGCTTTTTATATATGCTACAGATCATTTGGGCAATATTCTATTTGGCATCTTTGCATATATGTTTACAAATGATATTGGTCTGTAACTTTTTTTTCATGTAATATCATTGATAGGTTTTGGTACAAAGTTATGATAGCCTCATATAGTGAGTTGAGGAATGTTCTCTCTTTTTCATGTATCTGGGAGAGTTTGTGTGAGATTGGTTTTATTTCTTTCTTATATGTTGGTAGAATTCATAGGAAAAGCCAGCTGGGTTTGGAGTCTTCTTTGGGGGAAGGTTGTTTTTTTTCCCCCTTTATTAATTTCAGAGAGGGAGAGAGAGATAGAAACATCAACGAGAGAGAACATCGACTGGCCGCCTCCTGCATGCCCCACAGTGGGGACTTAGCCCACAACCTGGGAATCAAACCAGCGACCTCTTGGTGCATGGGTTGAAGCTTGACCATTGAGCCACACTGGCTGGGCTGGGGGAAGGTTTTAAATTACAGAGTCAACTTCACTTATAGGTATAGGACTATTCAGGTTTTCTATTTCTTTTTGTGTCAGTTTCTTATTAAAACTTTCAAACTTTTACAGAAAGTTGTATGTACACTCTTATTATCCTTTGAATATCTACAAGAACTGTAATGATGTCTTATTTTTCATTCCAAATAGAGTTGACCCTTGAACAATATAGGTTTGAACTGCATGGGTCCAGTTACACGTGAATTTTCTTCAGTAGATACCTGCACTGTTTTCGATCGGTTGGGAGTTCACGGATGTGGAAAGCTGACTGTATGCATTGATCTACACCATTTTACATAAAGGACTTGAGCGCTCACGAATTTTGGTATCCTGGGGAGGTCCTAAAACCAATCTCTTCCATGGGTACCAAGGGACAACTTAAGATTTTGGGGAGTCGCCCTGGCCAGTTTGGCTCAGCGGTTAGAGCGTCAGCCTGCGGTACAGAGAGACCCGGGTTCGGTTCCCGCTAAGGGCATGTACCTCGGTTGCAGTTTGTCCCCGGCCCTGGTGGGTCGTGCGGGTGGCAGCCACTCGATGTGTCCCTTTCACGTTGATGTTTCTCTCTTTCTCTCTCTCTCTTCCTCTCTCTCCCTCCCACTCTATCTGAACAAAAAATGAAAAAATGTCCTCAGGTGAGGATTAAAAAAATTTGGGGGGAGTCAAAATTTATACACAGCCCTGGCCAGCATGACTCAATGGTTAGAGCATTGGCCCATTGATCACAGGGTCAGGTTGGGGTAGTGCAGGAGGCAACCAACTGATGTTTCTTTTTCTCTCTCTCCCCTCCTTCTTACCCCTCTTTCTTCCACTCTCTCTAAAAATCAATGGAAAAAAATATACTTGCGTGAGGATTAAAAACAACAAAAAATCATATGCAGATTTTTGACTGCGTGGGGGACTGGCACCCCTAACCTCTGCATACTTTTTGGTCCTTCCTTTTTTATACTAATTTAAGTTTTTTTTTTAATCCTCACCCGAAGACATTTTTCTTTTTCTTTTTCTTTTTTTTTTATCCTCACCCGAGGACACTTTTGCATTTATCCAGAGAGAGCGGGAGGGAGAGAGGGAGGAAGAGAGAAAGAGAAACATTGACACGAGAGAGACACATGGACCGGTTGTCTCCCGCATGACCCCAACCAGGGTTGGGGATGAACTGCAACTGAGGTACGTGCCCTTGGCTGGAATTGAACCCGTGACTCATTGGTCCGTGGGCCGTCACTCTTTTTTTTTATCCTCACCCGAGGACATTTTTTTCCTCTTTTTGTTCAGATAGAGTGGGAGGGAAACAGAGGTAAAGAGAGAGAGAGAGAGAGAGAAACATCGACATGAAAGGGACACATCGAGTGGCTGCCACCCGCACGACCCACCAGGGGCCGGGGACAAACTGCAACCAAGGTACATGCCCTTAGCGGGGTCTCTCTGGACCACAGGCTGACGCTCTAACCGCTGACCCACACCGGCCAGGGCTGTGGCCGTCACTCTAACCACTGCGCCACATTGGAAAGGGCAATTCCTCCTTTTTTCCCTTGAGCAGTCTCCTCAGAGATTTGTCAATTTAAAAGTCTTTTTAAATTAAATAAATGAATAAAAAATTTAAACTCATCTTTATTGTTGAATGTATTACAGATGTCCCCCCCTTTTTTCCCCATTGACCCCCTCCTCCCCAATCCCGCCCCCCTCCTGCCTTCCCCACACTATTGTTGGTGTCCATTGGTTATGCACATATGCATAGAAGTTCTTTGGTTTATCTCATCCCGCCCTCCCTCCCCCCTTCCCTTTGAGGTTCATCAGTCTAACAACCAATTTGTACTTCTTAATTCCTTCATCTTTTTCACCCATCCCCCCAGCCCCCACCCATCTGGCAACCAGCAAAAAGTTCTCCGGCCCTGGCCAGTTTGGCTCAGCGGTTAGAGCGTCGGCCTGCGGTTCAGAGAGACCCGGGTTCGGTTCCCGCTAAGGGCATGTGCCTCGGTTGCAGTTTGTCCCCGGCCCTGGTTGGTCGTGCGGGAGCTAGCCACTCGATATGTCCCTTTCACGTTGATGTTTCTCTCTCTCTCTTCCTCTCTCTCCCTCCCACTCTACCTGAACAAAAAATGGAAAAATGTCCTCGGGTGAGGATAAAAAAAAGTTCTCTGTATCTGTGAGTCTTTCTGTTGGACCCACAGCGACCGAGACATACGCTCGATGAGCAGCCCCACGGGCAGACGCTCGATGCCAGGTATCTGGTGGCTTTTTGCTCTAAGGATGGGTCATGCATTGGTTTCACGGATCTCTGATTGCTCAAACGACTAGAAAATTGTCATATACGCATGCAGCCTGAGCTGTCCCTCCACAAAACTGCGAAGTTGGTGACATCTGTCTGACTTTTTATTTTTCTTTATTGATTCTTGAGAGGAACGGAGAGGGAGATAGAAACATGGATGAGAAAGAACATCAATTGGCTGCCTCCTGCATGCCCCCCACTGGGGATCAGGCCCACCACCCGGGCATGTGCCCTGACCGGGAATCGAACCGGCGACCTCTTGGTGCATGGGTCGACAACGCTCAACCCCTGAGCCACACCCGCCGGGCTTCTGTCTGACTTCTGAAAGCTCCCTGCCTCTGCTCTCGGTGGCCCTCTCCCTGACCCGGGCGCCCTGCAAACCCTTTCACGTTTTAGTCTCTTCCCACAGGTCTTGTTCTCCGCTTGTCCTCGAGGTTAGAAAACACGACGCGTGGGTTCGACTTCCAGGTGCAGAGAGCATTCGAGCCTCTGGTCTGCACTGTGTCCTGGATGGCGCCGGGGACTTTGAATGCTCAATGTGGCACAGTCAGGGGACGGAAAGAGGCAACGGCTGGGATGACACAGAGCCGCCCTGTGTTGAGCCAGACGCCGCTCGCCATTGGACATGCACGGCTGTACTTGCAGGGGTCCCACCCAGCGGTGCGACGAGACAGATGTGAGCTCCTTCCCGCTGTGCGGGGCAGGGAAGCAGGCTGGCAGGACGCGCCTCTAGTCTCACATCCCATCAGCGGCGGCGCCGAAATACAAACTCTCCACGGTCCGGTTTAACGCGGCTTGTCTCACAACGCCAGCCAGCCGGTGCAAACTTTCACACACCGGGGTATCTGGGGACTGGAAGGCGTGGCCCAAATTCTAATCCAAATTATTAACATTTTATTGTAGCATTTAGTGACTGAGGAAAACAAGTGTGGAAGTATTTGGGGGGCATAAGGGCCAATTTGTTGCTCCTAAAATCACGTCCCCTGATCTCCTATTTATTTGGATTTCGCAATTGTGAAGGTAACAAAGTTGGGATGAGGAGGTTAGAGAGAGCCCCTCGGGCCTTCTCTAGACCAGCTCGATACTCCTGTGACCAAACCAATTATTCCCGGTGCAGTTTTTACCAGGAAAAGGCTGCACATTTGCCAAGGATCATTCATCCTTCTTTAGCAAAACAAACCTCCCACCATTCCCTGCAGAGCAAGTCAGTTTCAGAAGGGAATACACACTGAGTTCTGAGCTTCAAAGAACTTAATAGCAAGCACTCCCCCCACGCCCCCCCCCCCAAAAAAAGAAGAAAAAGAAAAAGAGGAAAAAAAGTTTCCACAAAATTCCAGTAAGAGACACTGAACTGGAGGGGAAAATCCCTGGATCACGGGATTGCTAGTGATTATTGCAGCCCAGTTAAAATCCCTGGGAGGTCTGTAACTTTCTGCTCTGGGAACTAAGGAGAGTAAACATACATTTGCAACATAGTTGCTGGTGTTTTGATGTAAGGGTGGACAGGGCCTGTCTGCAGCCTTTGCTCAGCTGGAGAAGGGGCTTCCCAATGAGGAGTGTGGTGTCTGTGTAGTTTGAACAGTCTGTCTGGCTGGCCCAGAGTCCTGGCCACAGGTAACGTAAGGCACCTTCAGGACCGATTCAGCCCGTGACCTTGGGCAGAGCACTCAATTCCCCACTGTCCCAGCGCCGTCCACTGGAATAGACGAGTCTCTAAGAATTCCTTGGGAGAAACTCTCTTAGCTCGGAGAGTCTCTGACACTAAGGGTGATACCTGTGTGTTGATGCATTCAGCCCTAAGCATTCGCTCATTGAATTATTCATCCTTCTAGCATTTATTTATCGAGAGCACTGACTAGCCACCAGGCACTCTGCTCCATGCTGGGAATAGCTAAGCAGGGATGGCAATAGGTAAGCAGGGAAGTAGTCTCTGCCCTCAGGAGTCTGCGTGCTGCTGGACTGGGTCTGGACCCCAGCAGGGCTGACTCCGGTGCGCATGAACCTTGAGTGTGATTGGAAGGGTGGTAAGCGGCCGCCTGTCCCAAGTTACAGCTCCTGGGCGTTCAATGTGACACTCTCATGCTCCCTTTGGGTGAAAGCGGCATCTCCCAGGGTGCACTGGATGGAAGGTCCATGTATTCATCTGGCAGGTGTCTCCTGAGTGCCTGGCTGCCCGGCTGGGTTCCACCTCCAGGCAAGTTTGAGAAACACTGCACTAAACCGAGGCGAGCCTCTTGGGCCGACTGAGACGTAACGGGACTCAGGCCCTGCAGAGCTGCCTGCCGGGGGACCGGGGACCTCACTGTGGGGGCGAGCTGCAGACCAGCGCCAGGCAGGTCTCACTCAGGCTGGGGTGCTGAAGGTCCCTCTCAGTATGTAAGCATAGTGTGTGTGTGTGTGTGTGTGTGTGTGTGTGTGTGTGTCGGGGGGATGGGGGGATAAAGTGAAAGCTATTCATGCACGTATGATTCACATCTTAACTGGAGTCAGAATGTTATACTTCACCAAAATTCTCTTCCCAGCCCTGGCCGGGTAGCTCCGGGGGTTAGAGCGTCCTCCTGTTTTGCCAAGGTTGTGGGTTCGATCCTCCGTCAGGGCACATACAAGTGCATAAGTGGAACAACAAATCAATCTCTCTCTCTCTCTCTCCCTCCCTCCCTTTCTTCCTCTCTCTAAAATCAATAAAGAAAAAATAAATTTTAAAAACACTTGTTCCCAGAAACTTGATTTGAGGTCATCTTTCTGAGAAGGTGTATCCATTTTAGGGCAGAATTGGAATATTCGATGTGCTGAAGTTACTTTTGGGGGCCTTGTGAACACGGGGCTGTCAGCTCTGTCAGAAACAAGGCTGTGCTCTGTGTGGGTGACTGTCTGCTCCCGGCCTGCAGGAGGAGACTGGGCCAAAGTAGACTAACTGGATGAGGCAGGACCTGCAGGAACTTGGACGCGGAGCCGATGAAAATGCACCAGCGCTAGTCCAGGGCGCACTGATCCCCAGGGCGCGGCCCCCCGGAGCCTGAGTGTCACAGACAGGCCAGCGAGGAGGAGCCCGGCCGGGATGCCCCTGGCTCGGGGGGACTTTTCCAAGGGATTGTTCTCTGGGAGTGTGTTTCTGTTTAGTCAAGAAATGTTCTGGGGTTTGCAGCCATTTGTTTACCAGATGAAGGCTGCCCTGGGGGCCTGGGGCCTCGGGCCACCACGATGACAGCAGGGAGGGGGAGGAGGAGGACAGTTTTCATTGCCTGGTGCTCCCCGGAGGGCAGGGCTCAGAGGAACTGCGGTTGGCTCCCTCCCGTCCTAACTATGTTTTCACGTTAGATGATGAGATTAAAACGAAGGGGAAGAAACTTGGAGAAAGGTCTTGACAAGGCGGATTCGCAGAGGGGGGAGGGGCAGCCCCGCCAGGGCCTGGGGGAGGGTGTGTGGCGCTGTCTCCCTCACAAGCCCCGTCCAGCTCTGGGCCCGCTGCCTCGCGGTGGGCTGCAAGCACCCACCCTCTCAGATGGAGAAGCCGGCTCTGCCAAAGGCGCTTCCCAAGGCTACAGTAAGGAGGCCTGGGCCTGGGGACGGCGTCCGTTTGCAGGAGTTTTTTTTTTTTTTTTATCCTCACCCGAGGACATTTTTTCATTTTTTGTTCAGATAGAGTGGGAGGGAGAGAGAGGAAGAGAGAGAGAGAGAGAAACATCGATGTGAAAGTGACACATCGAGTGGCTGCCACCCACATGACCAACCAGGGCCGGGGACAAACTGCAACGGAAGTACATGCCCTTAGCGGGAACTGAACCCGGGTCTCTCTGGACTGCAGGCCGACGCTCTAACCGCTGAGCCAAACCGGCCAGGGCCCGTTTGCAGGAGTTTTAAATCATGTCAGAAGTAGCAGCTACAGCTAGCGCTGTGTGGGCCCGGAAGTGACCTGGCCCCACCCAGAACTCACAACAGTGAGGTTTTCGGAGAGACTCCTTATTTCCTCTCTGGTTATCCTAATTCGAGATGATAGGTAGAGAATCCTATCCAGGCCAGGACTGCTGTCCACATGCACACAGACTGGGGCTGGGCGCTCCTAGAGACCTGACCACTTCCGTCTGAGCACTTGGGTCTGAGCACCCTCATCTGAGCACCCCATCTGAGCACCCCCTGAGCACCCCCATCTGAACACCCCCGTCTGAGCACCCCCTGAGCATCCCCATCTAAGCACCCCCGTCTGAGCACCCCCTGAACACCCCCATCTGAGCACTCCCTGAGCACCCCCGTCTGAGCACCCCATCTGAGCACCCCCTGAGCACCCCCATCTGAGCACTCCCTGAGCACCCCCGTCCGAGCACCCCTGTCTGAGTATTCCTGCAAACACATTTCTTGGCTGCTTCTTTGTGGCCATTTTTTTCCCAGGCAAACACTGACCTCGCTGAGTTTCCGTGACGGTAGGAAGGGAGCAATTTGGAACAAGGGGAAGACCTTCATTTATGGAGATGAGTTTGGGACGATGTGGCCACGGGCACGTGGCTAAAAGCAAAACCAGTGCCCCCTCTTCTGTCGTGGGCACCCCACAGCCTCAGGAGGTCCTGGGGAGCCTGGGAGTCTGGCGGAAAGAAGAGGGAGCGGCTAGGTCAGGGGGTGCAGCTCCCCATCAGGCCAACGAGGAGCCGGGAATGGGAGAGCCTAACTGGAATTCGGGGGGAAATCAACGGAGAGTTCAGAGGAGACGGACTCCAGGTTCGTCAATCCAGGCTTGGCTCCTGCAGGTCTCTCTGCGCTGTCTCAGGAGCTGGTCACACAGCTGCTTCTCCCATCAGGCCTACACTACCTTCCGGTGACTGTCACCCTTTGGGACAATCGAGGCAACCACATCCCCTCTCCTTCCACTGGGCGCCTTTCCAGGGGCCGAAGACAGCCCCCACCGCACCCCATCCCTGTGCACAGTCTCCGCAGACGAAGGGGAAGAGAATGAGTGCACTCAGGGCTGGGCCTCCCCCCACCCCCAACGGGAAACACTCCCGCCAGCAAGCCTTGGGGTAACTCTCCTGACCAGGCCTTTAGGGGACGCAGATGACACTCTGAGAGTAAGGCACCCGGGGAAAACAGTGCCCCTTTGAAGACCTCCTTCCTTCTGTTGCCAAACCTCTCAAGTGAAGATTTTATGGCGAAAAACTAAAAAGCAACGAGGCGAGAATGTTGGCCAAGGACAGGGTACCGCTAGGGCATTCTTCAGAAAGGCTCTCATGCATCTATTTTCTCTCAACGGGCAAAGGACAGCTAACACATATGAAGCGTGTATCACGAGCTGGGACGTTCTGCGTGTCAACATGGAATCCTCACGACTCCGAGCTGCATGTCACCCTGTTTTCCAGACGCGGAAACTGAGGTGCAGTCACTTGGCTGAAAGCAAACGGCTGAGCAGTGAGACCGCGGTGGAACCCAGGTGGCCCTGACACCTCGCTGTGCTGCCGCTCCTGGACAGTGACGCAGCAGAAGGAAAGACGCTGGCGGGAGAGAAAGAGAAACGTCACCAGCAGAGAGAGGCACGCAGGGCGGAGGCGCTGCGACACTCTGTGTCGAGCTGTGTGCATCTGGAAGAAGCGCGGTCTGTGAACCGGCAGCGAGAAGGGCCTGCCGGTGCCGCTGGGGGCTGCAGCCTCGCCGCAGGGCAGGTTGGCGCCGGGCACCGGTGCCGCTGGGGGCTGCAGCCTCGCCGCAGGGCAGGTTGGCGCCGGGCACCGGTGCCGCTGGGGGCTGCAGCCTCTCCGCAGGGCAGGTTGGCGCCGGGCACCGGTGCCGCTGGGGGCTGCAGCCTCTCCGCAGGGCAGGTTGGCGCCGGGCACCGGTGCCGCTGGGGCTGCAGCCTCGCCGCAGGGCAGGTTGGCGCCGGGCAACCAGGCTGTGCCTGTCTTTGGATTCAGAGGTGCTATTTCCAAGGACTTATCCGGGGGAATCAGTAAGAACGCAGACAAAGGTTTAGTTACAGAGGTATTCAGAGAGGTCATGGTGGAGTTGCCGTACATAGGAAAGTTAGAGAAATACAAAGATGGATTAAACAAAACAGGACACGTTCACAGAGCGAGCAACCTCACGGTCAGTAACAAAAATTACGTGCAACATCTGTAATACTCTCAACAATAAAGAGAAAAAAAATTTGCCCGGCCGGTGTGGCTCAGAGGTTGAGCGGCGACCCATACACCAAGAGGTCGCCAGTTCGATTCCTGGTCAGGGCACATGCCCAGGTTGTGGGCCAAATACCCAGTGGGGGGCATGCAGGAGGCGGCCATTCGATGTTCTCTCTCATCCATGTTTCTATCTCTCTCTCCCTCTCACTTCCTCTCTTTCTAAAAAATCAATAAAGAAAAAATAAATAGCCCTGGCCGGTTTGGCTCAGCGGTTAGAGTGTTGGCCTGCGGACCGGAGAAACCCGGGTTCGGTTCCCACTAAGGGCACGTACCTCGGTTACAGTTTGTCCCCAGCCCCGGTTGGGGTTGTGAGGGTGGCAACCACTCGATGTGTCTCTCTCACATCGATGTTTCTCTCTCTCTTCTTCCCTCTCTCCCGCTCTATCTGAAGATAAACGCAAAAAAAAAAAAAGTCCTTGGGTGAGGATAAAAAAAAGAAAAAATTTTTTAATGTACAATAGAGTTTTAATACATGGCACCCTCCAGACCAGGTTTCAATAGGAGAATAAACCACTATTTTCTCCTTTTTTGGTGAACAGATGAGCATAAAGATATATCCCAGGCCCTGGCCGGTTTGGCTCAGCGGTTAGAGCATCAGTCCTTGGACCAAAGAGACGTGGTTTTGATTCTGGTCAAGGGCACGTACTTCAGTTGTGGTTCATCCCTGGCCCTGGTCGGGGTCATGTGGGGGGGACCAATCGATGTGTCTCTCTCATATCGATGTTTGTTTTTCTCTCTCTCTCCCTCCCACTCTATCTGAAGATAAATGGAAAAATATCCTTGGGTGAGGATTTAAAGAAAAAGCAGATATATGCCAGGTTGTAACCAATGATTATCACTTAAGTAATGGGGTGACGGGGATGTAGATGATCTTCTTTATTGTATTTACATTTCTTTCTCAATTCAACACATAAAAAAATCTCATAACAGGAAAATAAAAGTTATTTTTAATTAAAAACAGGAAAGCAAAAGCAAGCAGAAAATTCCAAAATGAAGAACCCACTGGGACTCTGCTGCCCCCCGGGGCCCCCGCTGCCAAGGCCCACAGGGGTTCTCTGAAAAATCATGATGGTAGTTGCGTCTCACCATTAAAATAAAATCCCATCAGAATTCAGTAATTTTCTTGTAAAGGGGAGAGTCGGCCAGGGAATCACAAGTAGAAACAGTTTTTCATTTTCCTAGAATTTGTCCATTTGTTCATACCTGAGCATGAGTCCCTTGAGAAGAGTAAGACTTTCATTTCTGTCTCAACCAAAGACCTGGTTACCTCCCTGTGGCCCTAGGACAGCCCCTTGGTGGGGACTGAGGGTCTTGGGGCAAACCTACTCTGTAAGGAGCCGTTTCCTTCCTTTATTCAGTGTCTCCCTAAGGGTCACATCTTTGTTAACGGAGCTGGCCAGCGTGGGAGTCTCGGCTCCAGGGTCCCGTCTGCAGCCCAGGGATGTGGGCAGCTCTTAGCAGCCCAGGCGCAGGGCTCCCACACACGGGCTGACAGCGCAGGGCCCCCACACGCGAGCTGACGGCGGGTGACTGGACGGCTGGAGGCCGCAGGACTCCCGGTGTCTGTGCTGAGACCTGCTGGGAGCCTACGTGCCCTTCCTCCTCGGCCAGAGAAGAAAGACCAGTTTCCTGGGGGCTGGGAGGGTGTCCACACGACTCCTGGGCTCCTTCCAGGACGCGGAGGCCTGGAGCGGTGACAGGCGGTGACTCATCACTCTCCTCTTGGCCCGGGTGGCCTCCCTTTTCCTCGTGGGGTCTCAGGAGGACGGGCATGGCATTCGTGTGTGTTCGTGCTTTCAGCCCAAATATGAAAGTGTAACGGCCTGATTCCAATGAACACGGGCTTTACAAGCCTGGGCGACGATCCACACGGTTTGATTATCCCCCCGCCGGAGAGCAGGTCGACAGATGCCAGTCCTCCTGGCAGGAGATCCGGAGGCTTCTCTTCTCGGACTGGCCTTGAGCAGGAGCAGAAAGGGCCCAGCGTCAGGACAGAAACACCTGCACTGACCCATCCTGTGTCTTCCGCCCTCTCCGGCGGCGCGGTGCGGTTCCGACGGACCCCCCACTTCCACCACCGCGTCCTCGGCCTCTGCGACCACCATCTCCAGCCCAGGAGCCGGTCCTGCCCACGCCGCCGGACGCCCTGGCTCCAACTTGCCTTTTGTTCTATGCACTCATACAATCGACGTTTGAAGGCCCGCTTGGAGGACAAAGAAAGTGCCCTGCAGCTCTCCTCGGAAGGAGAGTCTGTCCTGAGTCAGAGGACGAGGTCCTGCAGCCCAGACTTTGGCTGGGGTGCGAGCAGCGGGAGAGCGGTCATGCAAACCGGTCTGAGGAACGGAGGGAGGGCCGGCAGGAACTGGGGAGCGCAGAGAGCTGCGTCTGTCTGCAGCGTCATCTTGGACGGACCAGTCGGTGTTTTCTGTGACTCACACAGATTTGTTGATGCTTCTCTACCCCCCTTCTTCTCTCTTTCAAAAAAACCTTTTTTTTAAATAATAAAAAATCTTCCTTTTGCCCGGCTGGTGTGGCTCAGTGGATTGAGCATAGTCCCATGGACTGAGAGGTCCCAGTTCAATTCCTGGTCAGGGAACATGTCCAGGTTGCAGGCTCAATCCCCAGTAAGAGGCGTGCAGGAGGCGGCCGACTGATGTTTCTCTCTCTCTCTCTCTCTCTCTCTCCACCTCCCTCTTCCTTTCTCTCTTAAAAAAAAAATCAATAAAAACCTTTTTTTTTTTTTTAATTCCTCACCTGAGGATATTTTTTTACTTATTATCAGATAGAGTGGGAGGGAGAGAGAGAGACAGAGAGAAACATTGATGTGATAGAGCCACATGGACTGGTTGCCTCCCCCACGACCTGACCAGGGCTGGGGACGAACAGCAACTGAGGTACCTGTCCTTGATCGGAATCGAACCCGCGACTCATTGGTCCGAGGGCCAATGCTCTAACCTCTGAGCCAAACCAGCCAGGGCAATAAAAACATATTTTTAAAAAAAGAATAAAGGGAACATCTTAATGCTATCAGAGGAAAGAAATGAGAATTAGACTGACATCTTATCAGACACCTGGTCTGTAAGAAGATAAGAGGGACGTCATCCAGGCGCTGAGGCGGGCAATCACCCTTGATCTTGGAATTTTATTCTCAGCCGATCTCCATTCAACATTCGGAGTAAAATAAAGACGTTCAGAGACCTGCAAACCCTCTCTGAAAGAACAAGTGAGAAAGAGAAATATAAGAAAAACAACAACAACAATGAATGAATGGAGGACTTTCTCGAGAAGGAGAGCTGAATCTTGGAAGACATAAGGGTTTGCAAAAAACTGACGTGCGCAAAGGAATGAGCAAACACGAGTTTACGTAACACGTGTTGACGGTTTAGAAGGACCATCCGGAACTAGGCGGAGGCTGGGGCTGGGAGGGGAACAGCGGCTCACAGAGTCCGAGCTTCTGACCTCGCTTGCAGACCTCTGTCCCAGTGCTGGGCCTGACACGCAGCAAGAATGACTGAACGGACTGATGAGTGACTCTGTCCGTGGTTCCGTCCTGAGAACCAGCATTTTCATACAGTGAGATGTCCCAGCTCCACGAATCCACGGAAGCGGGGATGTGGGCGGCCAGGGCGGGTTTGGATGCCTGTTCCCGAGACAAGTTCGGATTGTGCTCCTTCCAAGGGCTCCTGGGAAGAATGCCTCTGTCTGGCTGCTCTGTCCTTGGGCCTGAGGCCAGGAACCTCTGAACAAACACCCAGAGGCTTAGGGAGCGCAGAGGGCGGCCACGTGTCCGGGGAGCACACACTTCCTGTCCGATGGGTGCCAGCGGGGACAGTCTTTCTCCATCTTCCAGATCGGGTCCAGATTCTTTACAGACAGACCCCTCCTTTGTGTGAGCCCCACTCCTTGCCTCAGGAGATGAAAATGTAACGCATAGAAAGTCTGCTGGACATCTCCTCCCTCATTTCGTGCTGACGCTGGGAACCTGGGCCTTCACGGAGAAGTAATCACCTGGCGCGTGAGAGGGCGTGCTTCGCCGCTTACTGCCGCTGGCGAGACGCCCCCACGGTCAGCGTGCTCCCCGGTGCAAGCCGCACACGGAGCGCGCGTTCACCCACACCCTTCCAGTGCTGGGCGCAGGGAGGCCAAGGGCAGGGCAGGCCCCACCCACGCTCCCCAGGAAGACACCACTGCAACGTTTCAGGAAGAGTGGAGAGAAATCGTGACTGTCCCAGCTGGTTTCTAACACAGCTGCTGGATTTCCGAGAGGAGTCCAGGACCAGGGCAGGACGAGAGGCGGATCTGGCCTGGCCTGGTCACCAGCAGCCGGTGTGACGGGTCCTGTCATCCATCGTTCCGGAGAAGACCGTGTCTCCTAATCTCTCTGTGGGGACCGTGGTGACGTGGGGACCTTGAAGGTTCTTTCCTGTTCTAAAATGGTGTGAGTCACTATATTTCGGCGGCGATATCTCCCTAGATTCCCCTGCCGCTTCTACTCATTGACTCACTGTCAGCACACAGGTGACGCCTGCACAGGCTCCTGGAAGAAATTACACGGGTCCGCTGCCGCTCCCAAACTCTGCGTTCTCAGCTCCACGCAGGACTCCAGCCACCGGTCAACAAACAGTATCTCTCTCTTTTTTAAAATATGTTTTTATTGATTTTTATTTTTAGAGAGAGGAAGGGAGAGAGAGATAGAAACATCGATGTGAGAGAGGAACATCGATTGACTGCCTCTTGCATGCCCCCTACTGGGGATCGAGCCCGCAACCCGGGCATGTGTCCTGACCGGAAATCCAACCAGGACCTCTCTGTCCATGGGCAGACACTCAACCCACTGAGCCACACCGGCTGGGCACAAATAGTATCTCTTGCCTATCACGTGCCGAACAGTGTGAGTGCATGAACAAAACAAGCGGACAAGCAATAAATGTGCAAACAGACAGCTGTGCACACGGAGTCCTTTCAGGTATGAATAACCACTGGGGAGGAAGGGGACTTGTCTGGTGAGAAGGCGTCACCAGCGATGACCTGAGAAAGCCAGCACATGGCTTCACAAAAGGCGTTGATGTAAAAAAAAAAGAAATCCAAACCTGCAGAGGAGTCTCACAAGAGTTTATTTGGGCCAAAACTGAGGACAGGTGCAGAGAAGCAAGATCTCAAGGGCTCTGGAGAGCAACAGTGTTGCAGTTCCTTCCATTACAGGAAGGCGGGAGAAAGCGAACTGGGGGCAGGATCCCAGGATCGTTAACAAGACCATCGCTCCTGAGGGCTCACACCCCCTCCGAGGTGTGTCGACCTAGATGCACAGAAACAGTGGACAGGCCGGCGGAAAACCTTTCGGTACAGGCCCGGGCCGTGACGGCCCTGTGGGTGCCCAGGTAGGGACTGGTGATGTCACAGCACCCCTCTTCCATCCGCGGGGGCCACATCCCTATCTCTGGGATGCGCCAGCCGGCGTGGAGTCACCGCCCACAGTTAGCTTCCACTCACGCAGTCTTAACCAGAGGCCCACGGACTTCCCTTTCCTGAAGCCGGAATCTTCTCCTTACCTTAAAAAGTGAAACAAACCAATGCAAATTTCCGGCACTTTGGGTGAATATTTACCCAATAAATGTTACTATACTGCTTAGGTTACTGAATGTCTTGGTTTTTTAGGTTTAAATGACTTGATGACCTTGGGATTCTTGGGTGGTTCTCCCCACTGCACCCCACTTCTATCTGAACACCCGATGCTGTGTCAGCCAGCCTAATGTCTGGAACTAGGCGTGGTCCTGTCTTTCCAGCCTTGAGCTGCTGGTTGAAATATCTGAGTGTGATCCATGCAGCTGACACTGGTGTATCCAGCCGTGGTTTTTGGATTCAGGAAGTTAAGGAACACGCGACCCCCAAATGCTTGCAAAACCAGTGGCTTCATTCTCCTCCCCTAGACGCGAAAGCCTGTCTGAGTTTTCCTAGCCAGCCCAGCTGGTTTCTCCCGGGACACTGGGGGCCCAGCTTGGGGACCCTGGGCGGCGGGGCTGCTGGCTTTCAGCCAGTGCTGCTGTTCCAGTCTTTTCCTGGACAGACTTACAGCTCGGGGGAGGCCTGAGCTGCAGACAGGAGGGTCTGCGCCTGATCTGAGAAGCTGTGGCGGGCAGTGACCAGGGCAGAGCTGGACAGAGCGGTGCGTGCTCCTTTCTGCCATGGAGACAATGCACTGTGGGTGGGCGCGTTTCGGGACCGTTTTCATCGCTGTTAGCGACATTGAGGGACTTGTCTAAGGTGTTACTTAGTATCCGACACAACAAGGGTCCTACAATGCTCCATTTGACTGAAGGGGAGACCATGTTCCGAGTACTACCTTCCAGCTTTTAACACGTACTCTCAGAACAAGCCTGTGGGAGGGGTTCAGGTTCTGCTCCCGTGTTGATGAGTGAGGACACGGAAGCACTGGGCTAAGTGATTTACTCGAGGCCACGTGATGAGCAGGGGAACGTGGGGCGGAGGGGGACGTGGTGTGGTTCTGAAGCCCGTCTTCCTCATCGTTCCGATATATCGTCTCTTTCTTTTCTTTAAAAAAATTTTCTTTTCCTTTATTGATTTTAGAGACAGAGGAAGGGAGAGGGAGAGAGAGATGGAAACATCGATGAGCGAGAACATCGACTGGTCGCCCCCAGCATGCCCCCCACTGGGGATCAGACCCACAACCTGGGCACGTGCCCTGACCGGGAATTGAACCGGTGACCTCTTGGTGCATGGGTCGACGCTCAACCACTGAGCCACACCGGCCGGGCTTAATTTGTCTTTTTAAAATTTATTTCATATTGTTGATATAGTGTCTCTTGGTAGCAGAGAAAAGCAGCTCACTCCTGTCAACAGTGGCCCCCCTTCCTGCTTCTGTCTCTCCCCCTCCCCACTTTGTCAGTTCTACAGACCAAGGCCGCTTACATTTTCCTAAAGTATTGCCTTAACCCTTTCACTGCCTACTCAAAACACTCTCAGCCGCCCAAAGGAGCAGGTGATGTCCAGGCTCCCTCTGGTATGGGTGCTTCCTGTCCATCATCCTCACTTGATACAGAAAGTCTCTTCTCCGGTGTCTACAACCTACGCGAGGACCAGCAGAGCCTCGGAGCACACATCAGGAGGAGGGACGGCGACTCTGCATGACCCTATAAGAACCGTGAGACTATTTTCTACTGCCACCGAAACGAAGTATCAGAGGGCGCCTTGTACATAAAGATGCCATCAGTGACATTTCCCACATCCTAAATGACTGATGTACAAATTAAATTCTCTTGACCATCTGGTTGCTTGCTAAAAACTTGAGCATCTCTTTCCAAGGGAATTTTAATGAAGGGCTTGTACAAACAACAACTCCCCCCACCCCCCATGGTGTGGATACTACGTTTTGCCGTCTGACTCTCTCTCCAATTGCTCAGTGTGGCTTTGAGCGCCGGATGCCAGCTCTCCTGGCCACTGACTCTCTTCCCGTGACCTCCCGATTCGCTTCTGTGTTTACTAACAGTCATTTTTATGAAGCTACAGGAACATTATGTTGAGAGGACACGCTGGGGCGTACCTCAGGTGTTTTCTCGGGGTGCTGTGCATGTGTGCGTCACCTTCCACACTTTTGCACGTTCGCCTGAGTTTGAAGGGAAGGGAAGCGGACATGATGTGTCTCCCCGCCGGGGACTGTGCCCTCTGCCAGGCGCCTGGCTGACAGGCCGAGCGGCCCCGAGGCTCCCTTCTGGCTCCAGGGCTGTGTGACGCTGGTCCTCGGGCCGCTGCGGCCGTGTCCCGGACTACTTAGGCCTGTTTGCTTGGTTCTGAAATGAGTCAGTCCAGGTTCTCCCGGAGGCTTTTCGGGATGTCCAGGCATGTGGCCCCAGACAGCCCGGCGTGGAGCACAGACATGCAGACCAACCGGTCTCCCGGGCTGTCACCCACCCGGGAAGAGCAGCCTCCGTGGACTCCTCAAGCCGGCCGATAGGATGCGGGACGCTGGGCATTCCACCCGCACAGCCGGGCTCAGGGCGCCCGTCTCAGCTCTGTCCCCGCCTGCAGACGGGGAGGTCGGTGGGTTTTGCATGATTTACACAATACAGTGCACGGGGACCCTCTCTGTTCACTGCTCGGAGCAGCTCTCCCGACCTGGGAGCCCGGGTAATGCCGGCCCTGCGGTCTAGGCTCCTCTCTCTCACTCCCTAGCCAGGTCGCCTGGGGCTTGGGCCTCATTCCCCTCATCTGTGAAAAAACAAAATCACAGGGCCAGACTATCAGAGGATCTGACATTCAGTGACTCCATGATCACTCGGGGCTGACATCTCAGCAGCACTGTGGCCCAGGACCCTCCTGGCCCCGCCCCACACCTGCCCCAGGGCTCTGATCCAGGACCCCTGCCAGGAACCTGTGTGCCCTGGAGCGCGCCCTGGAATGGAGGTGGGTGACATTCCTGGTGGGAAAAGACCGGGCCCTTCAGGTGAGCGCTGAGCAGAGCCTGCGGAAGCTGGAGCACCCCCGGAAGGCCAGGTGGGGCCCTTTGTCCTCAGGCGTCCCGCGGAGAAGAGGAAGGACACACTGTCCCGAGGATGGCTCCACGAGGTCTACGTGGGGGGGAACGGCAGCACAGACCCAGGCTCACAGGTAAGGAAGTACACGTGGCACTCGGATCGGGACAGGACCCAAAGTAAACGGTGCCGGGGTTGGAGTGACAGCCTGGTTTGCATGGAAAAGCAACAGAGCCTTTTAGTGGTAGGTTTTCTTTTAAAATAGCTCCAGTGAGATAGAGTTGACAGACTACAGACTACAGGTGCTTAAAGGACACAGTTTGATAATCCTGACACGTGTGCTGTGAGCTGTCAACACAAGACCGTGAGCACATTCGTCATCCCCAAGGTTCCTGGTGCCCTTTTACGACCCGCCCCCCTGCCTCTCCCCGTGCTCACCCCACACCTCGCTCCTAGTCCTGTCCCACGGCAACCACTGACCTGTGTCTATAGATTAGTTAGCATTTTCTAGAGATTTACATAAACGGGATGGTACTGTATGGTTTCACTTAACAGAGTTATTATTATTTTCTTTATTGATTTTAGAGAGAGAGGAAGGGAGAGGGAGAGAGAGAGACAAACGTCAATGAGAGAGAACATCGACTGGCCCCCTCCTGCATGCCCTCCAATGGGGATTTGGCCCACAACCTGGGCGTGTGCCCTGACCTGGAATTGAACTGGCGACCTCTTGGTGCATGGGTCGACGCTCAACCGCTGAGCCACACCGGCCGGGCAACATATTGAGACTCATCCACACCGCTGCCTGGATTTCACTGCACAAACACACTTGTTGATTCCTCCCCTATTGAAGGACATGTGGACTGTTTCTAAATTCTGGCCATTTTGAAAGGAGCAGCTATGAATAGTATATAGGTCTTTGTGTGGGAAATGCTTTCTGTCCTGGGTCGATGGGTAGCAGTGGAAAGGTTAGCATAGAGTTGGGTGGCATGTTTACATTAAACAAAAACCCCAAACTGATGTCTTCCAGTCTCACCTTCCCCAAAGGGTTACCGACTTCCCCAAAAGGTGGCAAGTGTCCCCTTCCTCGTGCTGCCCAGGAGACAGGGCCCTTGGAGGACGACCTTCCCTCACTCCCTGTTCCCGTTCATCTCCCAGTCCCCTCCCGAAGGAGTGTCTATGTCCCCAGCAGGAGCCGCAGGGGCCTCGAGGGGGCCCACCACGCACCTCCCGCTCCTGCGAAGAGACTTCCGTCCCTCACAGCCGAGGCCACGTGTCTGTTCTCTTAACCCGTTCCCTCACCCTTGACACGAAATGAGATCGAGTGACATGACGTTCTCCTTCAAGCTCACGTTGGAAAACACCTCTTACGACCAGGGAGAAAAATGGGAAGTCTGTCCTCCGCTTCCAGGTGTCCGTCTGTCTGTGTCCAATGCTTTCTATGCGCAGGGGCTTAGCCAGCTACCAGAAAACTCCATGATGTCACCCTGCTTTCAAGGAGGTGGTGGAGACCCTTCTCCCCAGGGGGTGGGGGTCTAGCCAGGGCTAGAGGACCTGCTAATCGATCAATTAATTAATGAACTCACACCGAGCAAATGGCATCCAGCAGCAAGTGTGGCCTCCCTTCCGAGTGCGAGGGAGGCCGGCGCAGGGTCCCCGAGGGTTGGCACACAGATAGCGCGAGGAGGCTGGGACTTGCGCTCACACCGCGCGCTTGCCAGTGTTCGCCTAGTGAGACCGATCGGAACGTCCAGAAATGCGAGTCAGAGCCATGAAGTATTAACGTTCCTGTCGCTGGGGATGTAGGTGCACTGAAACAGCCCGGGCAGGTTAGGGCCCGTGGCTTGGACAGGTCCTCGGGGGGAAGAGGGGGAGTTTTCCACGGCCTTTCAGGAAAGGCTCCTCCGTGGCCTGCTCAGAGACGCTGACCTTTGCCCTTTAACTCCCTGGCCTCTGGTATTCCTGCGTTCATCTCCCTCACCCCTTCTGTGCTTCCCAGAACTTACAATGGTATCTTCTTTCGTTGGTTGGTTTGTTAATCTCACCCGAGGATATTTTTCCATTGATTTTTAGAAAGAGTGGAAGGGAGGGAGGGGGACAGAGAGAGACATCCACTGGCTGCCTCCCACACGATCCCGACCAGGGCCGGGGACTGAACCGGCAACCCAGGTACACGCCCTGGACTGGAGATCGAACCTGAGACCCTCTGGTGGGTGGGCCGACGCTCTAACCACTGAACCACACTGGCTAGGCCATAAATTCAATTTTTATGCACTGATGTAACAACTGTTTTACTTATTCAGACCATGAAATTGTATGATTTTTTTTTTTTTGTCTTTGAAAAATGACAGAGTTCCCGTGAAGTAGGTAAACACAGGTACTGTGCTCGAAACCCATGACCACTTTGAAACGACAACTCACCTACAGAAAACCACCATTCGGCTGGCCCCGGGTCCTCTAACCAAGGACATGAAGAAGAAGCCACATCGAGACCGAAACAGGAAACAAAGAGATAACATGGCGTTGTTTAGGCCATGAGTCGAAGGATCTAAACTGACCTTTCGCAGAGGTCAGGGGGTAAGGCGGCCGTAGACCTGAGAGACGGCCCCTCCTTTACCGGCCGGCCCGCGGAGGTGCTGGGCTGCGGCAGGTACGTCTGCGCAGGTGAGCTGCGGGGGCACCCACGGGGGACGCCCGGTCCCTCCCGCCTCCTCTGGGCTTTCTCTCCGAGGTCCTCGTTGCGCGAAGTCCACCGCAATCACAATAACTTGGTTTCCGTGCCGCCAGCTTTTTCTTAGCAATTTTGTTCTGAGCGAATGCTACCGTCATTCTACATCAAAATCATGGGACGACATGGAAGTACCTGCTGGATGGACACCTCCTCACCCCTCCCCCGCCCGCCACTCGTCTTTTCCAGTGAACTGGCGTCCCCACTGTGGGCTGTGTCCACTCGGCCCCGCACCTGATTCCAGAGCCGGGGCCTCTCCTTTGCCCAGGGCTGTTTGGATATTTACAACATCATTCCAGGGCCACACAGAATTAGTGACTTAAAAAACTGCCTGATCTTGCCTGGCTGGTGTGGCTCAGTGGTTGAGCCTGGACCCATGCACCAAGAGGTCACCGGTTCGATTCCCGGTCAGGGCACATGCCCAGGTTGTGGGCCCGATCCCCAGTGGGGGGCATGCAGGAGGCGGCCAATCGATGTTCCCTCTCATGGATGTTTCTTTCTCTCTCTCCCTCTCCCTTTCTCTCTCTCTAAAATCAATACAGAAAAAAATTAAAAAAAAATTGCCTGATCTATTTGGTCAGGCTAATCTGGGGAGGCGTGTGATGTGAGCTGGTATGGATTTCTCAGGCCTTACAGGCCCTTGGGCCGGACACTCCCCACCCCTGCGACACAGCAGCCAGAATTACCTTCCAAAACGTGAGTCAAACAAATGTCACTGCCCAGGACAAAACTCTCCAGTCGCTTATGCTCACAGCTGCAGTCAGTTCCAAGACCCTCACTAGGTGTCCGAGACCTTCCCTGCCCTGGCTGCGACGCCTCCGAGTTCATCACCTCCCTCTTGTCCGGAGCCCCTGCTGTCCCTGGAGCGTGGGGACCGCCTCCCACTGGACAGCCTTTGCCACTTCCTCTCCTCAGGGTGGAGCTGGCCAGCCTGTCCCTCACCACCTTCAGGGCTCTGCCGAAACGTCACCTCCTCAGAGGTGCCTTCCCTCACCGCCTTCAGGGCTCTGCTGAAACGTCACCTCCTCAGAGGTGCCTTCCCTCACCCCCTTATCCGAGAGAGCAACTTCACAGTCACCCAGCGCCCCTCTCCTCTTTGCTTCTCACGGCCACCGCCTGGCGCTGCGGAACGCGGCCCTTTGCTTACGCACTGTGACTATCTACGGCCCCCATCCCGTCGCCGGGGTCCCTGCACCACCCAGACGGCCCGGCCGCGTCACGTGTCAGCGAGTTCAGTGACAGACGGGTGAATGAGCCTTGACAACGCTTTCCCACTTTTAATCTGTGTGAACAGAGCCTGTGTCAGCAATGGATGACCTAGGAGACAGGTGGATGACAGCAGACTTTCGTCTCCAGGCCGGCATCCGGATGTGGGACGTGGCGGGCGGTGAGAAGGCGGCGGAGCCAGGCGAGTGGGAGCGGCAGAACCCGGAGTGGAACATCGCGTTTGAAGACTTTGAAATTACGAACGTCATCGTTCACTGGACAGTTAGGTGATGCCCGGGAGCACGGTGGACTTGGAAGATTTAGGTCACTTTGGCGATGAGAGTACCATTGTCCTCCTCATTCTGCTCCGGAGAATTTGTTAAGTACTTATTGGCATACAGTGTTTTTTTGGTTTGTTTGTTCTTGCTACAAAACGAAAGCTAAACCAATATAGTCAATACAAAAACCGAAAAGGGGAATTACTGAATCGAGGGAGCAAGGGAATAAAGAAAATTAGACCAATGCAAAAGGCAGAAGGGAAGGACACTGTAAAAAGGTAAATAGAAAACGTGAACATACTCAAAATCAGACCAGGCATCTCAAGGATCATTACAAATTTATTTATTTATTAAAACATTTAAATATGAAAAATGAAAGGGAATTGGGTGGGGAGAGGCCGCATCGATGTTCATAGTTTTCCTTTTGTCTTCGCCTAGTTTTGTGATCAAGGTTATGCCAGCCTTGTAGAATGAATTGGAACTCTTTCCGGCTTTTTTCCTATTATCTGAAACAGTTGAATAACAACAACAGAAAATTATACTATTGCCCGGCTGGTGTGGCTCAGTGGTTGAGCGTCGTCCCATGCACCAAGAGGTCAGCAGCTCTATTCCTGGTCAAGGCACCTGCCCGGGTTGTGGGCTCGATCCCTGGGGCGGGGCATGCAGGAGGCGGCCGATTGATGTTCTCTCTCATCGATGTTTCTATCTCTCTCTCCCTCCCCCTTCCTCTCTCTCTAAAATCAATAAAGAAAAAAAAATTAAAAGAAACAAACATCAATGCGTAACAGCAAATAAAATACAAGGTCCAGCCAGGGGTCCGTTACAAGCTGGGCGCGCAGGGAGGCAGAAGCCGTGGAACCTACCACCAGCGTAACTGACAGCGTCGGCAGGGAGCAGCAGGAAAGCACAAGTATTTCAACAGAGGCGACAGCCGGCCCTGAAAAACCACCACCTCGGCGCGGACAAAGCTCCTTCACTTGGATAAAAAGTCAACCTGAGTTTCTGTTCATGGGAGATACCATACATGGAACTGAAAAGTGACCATCTAGGAAAAGCATGAAATGACAGAGGTAATGACAGGAACCGACACGAACACAGGGGTTGCCGCCTGCCAGGAATTACGCTAAGCATTTTACACGAATCATCCGATTACCATCAATAGGTATTATCATTAGGATCACTTTTATTGTTCTATTTTAACGGGGGGCGGGGGGGGGGGGACTGAGGCCTAGAAAGGTCACACCTATGCCGGCAGGGTCCATATTGGTACAGGGCATTTGTTGTTTTGGGTCGTTCAGGACCCCGGTTCTCTGGCCCCATCGCCCCGTAGACACGTGAACCAGGCCAGCTACTTTGAGTCTTTGCTGTGGAGCTGGGGGAGCGGACCTGCCCTCTGGGCTTAGAAAGCTTGAGGCACCAAGGCCCTGGCTACACAGAGACCCTGACTCCAGCAGGATCGAGTCATGGTGAGAGATGAGCAGGGGTGACAGGTACACGGACACACGCTTTGACCTGGTGCTCTGGGCCCCTGAAGGCACCTGTGCCCGAGTTCAGAGCGACTCCTGGACTTCCAGGTACTGGGGCGGCGCGTTCTCTCGTTTCCCAAGCTAATCTGATGGGCTCCCTGACCCTGGGAGTCAGTATCCACAGAGCGTAAGGACTCCACCTGCTGTTTCAGGATTAAAACGATAAACAACTCAACAGTACACCGGACAAAGCACATGATTACATCCTCAACAATGAGACACCAGCGGGGTTCATTCCGGAACTCCTCGGTGGGTGGGGGTCCAAGCCTCTCTGTGGTGGAGGGCTGGGTGCTGTTCTTCTCTGCTCCTCCCGAGGTCTCCCCACTGCCGAGGACCACCCAGGGGGACATCCATGGTCAGTGTCCCCACGGTGTGTCTTGGGATCACTTCCGCCTTATTATATGGATCTCTTACTTGACTCCATGAAATAATCTTCTTAAACGTGGAGTTAGAAAAGACGAACAACATTCATGGTATATTGTTAAGGGACTGAGAAAAGGCTGCCCCCATCTTGGCTTCTGTGAGCACTGTGGAGGTGTTGGGGCGCAGGTGTGCTGTGGCCGGGGTGTGGGTTGTTCACCAGCTCCTTCTAGCAGAGTCTTCGCCCGCCCCCCGCGTGGCTCGCCGCGGAGCCCGTAATGAGGCTGCCGGCTCCTCCAGGCACGCCGTTCCCCCTCGGCGCGTGGCTTCTTTGGAACAGAATCAATTACAGAGTTTTATTTTAGCCCATCTCTACAAATTGGTTGTGGGATGATGCTTCTTTGGTGTGGGGAATAAAAAAGTCCCTGATGAGAGATTGATACAGAGCAGAGAAGGACTGTCACCTCCGAGCACGTGGCCCAGACTGGGGCCGGTTACGCGTCAATGCAGAGGTGACCGAAAACCTACTGTGGCCAGCTCCGTGAAGGATTCGAAGTGGGCAGGAAACAGCCTCACTCTCTAACAGCTTCCAGTCTAGTCTGGGAGAGGGGACGGGGGACGGGGGACGGGAGTCACGGTGGCCATCCCTGACTCACGGATGGAGAGGGTGACGCTGAGGACGGTGGGGGTGAAGAGGTCAGGAACAGCTTGTTCTGGAAGCGGAGACACCGCAAGCGTACTTTGGACACCTGTTCCTCGGGGGCAGGCAGGAGGACGCTGGAGCTGAGTGCAGATGCGTACACGCTGTAGGACAATGCTACCAGGCGAACTTCGTGCAGGTTCACTCTGCCTCTCAAGACACACTGTGTGGGACCAGGTGTGATGACGCCCTATTAGCGGGGTGTGCCCACACGCCCAGCTCCACCAAAGGGCACCAGGGCCCCTGGCACGGGGCAGAGAGAGGTCAAAGGCTAACAGAGACAGGTCCGAACGGTACAGAAAGAGTTTGAAAAGGACCCGCTGATTAAATCTGGGATAATTTTAGCATTAAAAAAACCTACTCATACTGCAGTGGACTGAAATGCATCAAACATAAAAGCCCGTGCGTTCGGACGGTACTCGAACACTTTTCATGGTCACACTGAGGCGGCTTAGGGAATCAATGCGTTAATCTGATACACACAAAGGGAAGGGATCAAATGTTCACCCTGCCTTTCCAAACACGAGGGGGGAGTTCTGCTCTGAATGCGAATCCTGGCCAACCTACATCCAAGGGATGAGAGCATCGGAACGCCACCCTGGGCAGTGACATAGCCGGTCCAGGCAATGGTCACCACTGTCTGCTGAGACTGTCCGGAGAGGTGTTAATGGCAAGCCTCGCGGCGGGCGGTCAGGCTGACCACGTCTGAGCTGATGAAGCAGTGTTGACATCACTAAACTGGACATTTTGACACTTGGTGCCAAAGAGAGATTGGAAGCAGCCTGAGCCTGGTTCTTGTACTAGGGTGACAGAGAACATGGGAGCTGGAGGGACACAGGGACGGACACCGTGAGGGCGTGACCTGCCACCTTCAGACTGACATTTCAAAAAATATTTTTTTTTCTTTATTGATTTTTTGGAGAGAGGCGGGGAAAGAGAGAGATAGAAACATCGATGAGAAGGAACACTGATTGGCCGCCTCCTGCATGCACCCCACTGGGGATCGGGCCCACAACCTGGGCATGTGCCCTGACCGGGAATCCAACCGGTGACCTCTTGGTGCATGGGTCCACGCTCAACCACTGAGCCACACTGGCCGGGCCAGATTGTGACATTGAACAAACGATCACCTGGCCACCCAGTCACAGCTACATGCACTGTGCAACCTGGACTAGAGTCCGATCCAAACGCACTGCGCGTTTCTGAGGGGTGTGGAGAGGTGAGCGGCCTACAGGGGACATTACGGAATTCTTACTTATTTTGTTGGGTACAGTAATAGATGTGGTTACATTTTAAGAATATCTGTAACTGTATTAAAATTACACACTAAAGCACTTATAAGGGACACAATACGTCTGAGAGCTGCTTTTAAATGCTCCAGTGAAAAGGAACTAAAATGGGGGGGGGGGTAGATCAAAGAGAATGGCAGAAGGTAAAGAACCAGGTGATGGGTGCATGGGGATTATTGTGCTCCTAGCCCGCTGCTGTGAATTTTTGAGCATTTTCACGATAGAACTTAAGCCTCCGTTTCTCCTCTCGGAAGTACTTCCAGCCGCAGGGCAGGGCGATGCGGTTCCCTCTCTATCTCCAAGTATCTTTGGAGGACGTACCCCGAGCCTCGCAGCATTTTTCCAAAATAAAGACAGGCCCTCCATCCCAACGTGCCGCCCGAGGGCTGGAGTCCTGCGGGTCCGGCACCCTGTGGAGCCTGGAGGCTGCGGGTCCGGCACCCTGCGGAGCCTGGAGGCTGCGGGTCCGGCGTCCCTGTGGAGCCTGGGACGCTGCGGGTCCGGCACCCTGTGGAGTCTCGACGCTGCGGGTCTGGCGTCCCCGTGGAGCCTGGACGCTGCGGGTCTGGCGTCCCCGTGGAGCCTGGGACGCTGCGGGTCCGGCACCCTGTAGAGTCTGGACGCTGCGGGTCCGGCACCCTGCGGGTCCGGCACCCTGTGGAGCCTAGGACACTGCGGGTCTGGCGTCCCCGTGGAGCCTGGGACGCTGCGGGTCCGGCACCCTGCGGAGCCTGGAGGCTGCGGGTCTGGCGTCCCTGTGGAGCCTGGACGCTGCGGGTCCCGCGTCCCGGCGTCCCCCGGGCTGAGCGGCCCCACAGCTGCCAGCAATTAGGCGAGCTGGCAGCCCCCTTAGGAAACTCCGCTGCCTGGTTAGGACTAATTGCTAGCTGGCCTCTAAGTCCCCGATCGACAGGAATGGAAACCCACTCGGGAGAGGCTGGGCAGGGAGAGACTGCCTTCTGGCGAGTGTGCGCGCGGACAGCAGTCGCGTTTCCTGGTAGGTCCTGCGTGCTCCAGAGGCGCCCACGCTGCGCGGTCACGGGGATTAACCTGCAGCTCTCTCAGGTGCCCTTGGACCCAGGAGTGTCTTCCTTTCCCCGAGTTTGGTCTGGGACGGCAAGAAGCCCGTTTCTGCCGAGACAGCACTCTGGCGCTCTTCCCTGGACAGACGATGAGTCACGGAGCCGAGCAGAGACTGCCTGGGCCGCTGGGGGAGCCCCGGGCAGGTGTGGGGTTGAGCTGAGCTTTGGGGCTGGGCAGCTGTTCTGTATTAAGTAGGATCCTTTCCGAGACTCACTGGCAGCCCAGCCGATGTGGCTCAGTGGATGGAGCGTCATCCCACAGACTGAGAGGTCCCGGTTGGATTCCTGGTCTGGGCACATGCCAGGGTTGTGGGCTGACCCCCAGTAGGGGGCGTGCAGGAGGCATCTCTCTCACATGGATGTTTCTATCTCTCCCTTTTTCTCTAAAAAGGCAATAAAAATATTTTTTAAAAAAACTTACTTCAGAGCCCTGCCAGTGTGAAATGTGTGCCCAGACCCCAGAGAGGACAGGGCGGTGGCTTTCATGGGGACGATTTCAACCCACCTTAAGTTAGGTTCTGAGAACACAAGACGCCTAATGTCTGCTCCTGACCTTCACGGAATCCTGCTGCCTTGGCAGGTCCAAACACAAAGAGATGGCAGGGGAACTATTTAAACTGCTTAATGGGTCCAGCCGGTGTGGCTCAGTGGTTGAGCATCGGCCCATGCATCAAGAGGTCACTGGTTTGATTCCCGGTCAAGGCACATGCCCAGCTTGTGGGACCGATCCCCAGTGGGGGGCGTGCAGGAGGCGGCCAATCGATGTTCTCTCGCATCGATGTTCCTGTCTCTCTCTCCCTCTCACTTCCTCTCTCTCTGAAATCAATAAAGGAAATAAATAAATAAATAAATAAATAAATAAATAAATAAATAAACTGCTTAAGGGAACAAAATAAGGAGGATTTCAACCCCACCACTGCCGCCCTACATTACATGTTCTCATTTAATTGAATTAAAAAATTCTTTTAAATTGATTTTGAGAGAGAAAGAAGAACGGGGAGAGTGAGAGAGACAGTGATTTGCTGTTCCCCCTGTGTCTGCATTCACCGGCTGACTCTTGTATGTGCCCGGGGACCACCCGCTAACCAACTGAGCGCCCCAGCCAGGGCTCATTTAAGTAATTTTTGTTAGAACAAAACACATACACACGTGGAGTTTTGAGTCTTAACCTATTTTGAAATTCAAGGATATTATAATGAATATGCATTATTTGGGAAAATGCGTGTCTGAGCTCACTTTAATTACGTTTCACAAGCAGGATACCAGTTACAAAGACAGCCCTTGCTTATCGGGGCTCAGGATCGAAACACTCCTCGCAGATGAGACATACAGACTAGCTGGGGTCAAGCTGTGGATGTGCTTCTCTGGAAACAATATGCCTTTTTTTTTTTTTTAATCCTCACCCGAGGACATTTTTTGCATTTATCTTCAGATAGAATGGGAAGGAGAGAGTGGGGAAGAGAGAGAAACATCGATGTGAGAGAGACACATCGACTGGTTGCCACCTACACGACCCCAACTGGGGCCGGGGACAAACTGCAACTGAGGTATGTGCCCTTTGTGGGAACCGAACCTGGGACTCTCTGGTCTGCAGGCCGACGCTCTAACCGCTGAGCCAAACCGGCCAGGACTTGCCATTTCTTTAAATTAATTATTTATTGATTAAAAAAAATTTTTTTCCCCTTTATTGTTTAGAGAGAGAGTACGGGAGAGGGAGAGAGAGATAGAAACATCGATGAGAGAGAACATCGTTTGGCTGCCTCCTGCACGCCCCCTACTGGGGAATCAAGCCTGAAACCCGGGCAGGTGCCCTGACCGGGAATCAAACCAATGATCTTTAGGTGCATGGGATGAGGCCCAACCCACTGAGCCACACCCGCCAGGGCTCGCCACAGACCTTAACAGGCCGGCTGGTCGGCCAGGTGTCTTCAGCATGATCATATCAAGTGCTTCCTGTAGGCACAGTCCACTGGGGTGGGGGGAATCACTTCTGGCTCGTCCTTCCCTTTCCTGAGCCCTGATAGGCAGGAAGGCCCCACCTGTGCGGGTGTGTCACCTGCCCTCTCTAGGAGGGACTCCTGTGTGCAGACACGGCAGGAGGTCTCCACGTCAGGGGGTGCACGGGGCTCCTTGACTGTGGGGCTGTGGTGGGGCGGCCGTGCGGGGTCTGCAACCTTGGGAGCAGTGTGAGCCCCACTCATGTTGCTCCCGTGCAGAAGGCACTTGGCCAAGGTGGGGGTGAGTGTGTGAACCGGGCATGGCCATGTGGAGCCTGGCTGGCACTATGAGTGTAGGGCAGGCAACCCCCTGCCTGCGTGGACACCCCCGGATCCCATTTCGATATGCAGGTGTCAGAGGGGGATGAGGTACCCTCACTTCTCTCCCACAGGAAGAGATGAAAGCATAATCTTTTTTTTATCCTCACCTGAGGACATTTTTTCATTTTTTGTCCAGATAGTGGGAGGGAGAGAGAGGAAGAGAGAAACATCGACATGAAAGGGACACATCGAGTGGCTGCCACCTGCACGACCAACCAGGGCCGGGGACAAACTGCAACCGAAGTACATGCCCTTAGCGGGAACCGAACCCAGGTCTCTCTGGACCACAGGCCGACGCTCTAACTGCTGAGCCAAACTGGCCAGGGCTGAAAGCATAATCTTAACGGTAATAGCCAGTCAACTCCTGGAAGCATCCGGAACGGCCCTGCTGCTACGGGCCCATCTCCCGCCCTCACCATCCACCCAGACGGCCCTCACTTCCGGCCCCGCGTTCCGGCTGACCTGGCCGCGTCTGAGCCCGTCACCGTCTTGCCCTTGCTGGGCCCTGGCGGCTGCCATTGCTCGTGGACAGTTACCTGTGGCAGGGAAGCATCACGATAGCCTCGCTTCATAAGAGAAAGCGTAACCCTTCATTTACACAAGGAAGGCCTACCTCTCACTCATCCCCAACCTCCTTATGTTATGCTGCTCCCAGACACAGACTCTTCTGAGACCCCCTCTCCCCACATACACCCGCAACACAAGGTGGGGCCGGGGCGAGGATCACTGTGAAATACTGCTGTCTGCGAGGAGTCCTTTCATCGTAAACCCACCGCAGATGCCTTGTGTCCCCGTTATCCGACCAGGGGCAGATCTCTCATAGGCTGGGCCCGTGGAGAAGACACTCTTCTTTTAACGATGTAACCTCTCTGATCACTTAGAAAACGTGTAACTTCTGAAGAATACCGCGGGCCTCATGAGGCATCCCTTAGAAACGCTGAAGGTAGCGCAGGCTTACCTGACCCCCACCCCAAGGTGGCCAGGACTGCGGCCCTACCCTATGTCCGTCCGTCCACCCACCCCTCCCTGCACCCACTCAGGAAGACATCCAAGATCTGTAAATATCACCCTGGGAAATACCGACTGGTTACAAAGTATGCCCGCTCGGCATTTTCTGAGCTCTGACGATGGGAACGCACTCACCTAGCCTGACCACGGGTCTCGGTGGCGTGTTCTGCGGGACTCCAAGGATGAGGCGCGAACCTTTCCACGTTCACTTCTGACAGAGGAACCTTCCCGCTGCCGGCGAAAGAAAGACAGAGTCGAGGTAAGTTCACGTTTTATGTTAATGGGAGAGTTTCCCTAACTTTCAGATCGCTGGATTTTATAATAAAATCCATACTTGTTTTTAAACCAAGGCAAGCCTCCTTCCTGATGTTACCGATCAACCAATTCTGTTCATTCATTCCGGCCTACTATGTACTTGGCTATACTTAGCCTTAACTTACAGATCTTATTAAGAAATGCATTTCCAACAGATTTTATTTTGTTACCCATTATTTGTCAATATTTGAAAAATTAGGTTCTGAGTAATTGTGGTCTACTAATAACCATTAATATTTACTCAGTTTCTTAATACTTAAAGCCTTAAGGTCACAGGAGAAAATAGTCGCAAATTTAAATTTATGCGCATATTTTTGTTGCAGACACATTGATTGGGCTAACGAAGTCAGTAAAGAACTTTCAAATGTAAGAAGTATATTAGATTAGATGAAAGCTCTGTAGGGAAAGGGAACTGGTATAAATTCAGGAAACAGTAATAATGTACAAATTTTGACTGTTAAGTACAAGCTTTACTTTTTTTTTTTTTTTATCCTCACCTGAGCACATTTTTTCATTTTTTGTTCAGATAGAGTGGGAGGGAGAGAGAGGAAGAGAGAGAGAAAAATCGACATGAAAGGGACACATCGAGTGGCTGCCACCCGTACGACCAACCAGGGCCGGGGACAAACCACAACCGAGGTACATGCCCCCAGCGGGAACCGAACCCAGGTCTCTCTGGACCGCAGGCTGACCCTCTAACCGCCAAGCCAAACCGGCCAGGGCCAAGCTTTACTTTTAAAAAGTGTGGTCAGCCCTGGCTGCTTTGGCTCAGTGGTTAGAGCGTTGGCCTGCGGACCGGAGAGACCCGGGTTCAGTTCTGCTAAGGGCACGTACCTCGGTTGCAGTTTGTCCCCGGCCCCTGCTGGGGTCGTGTGGGTGGCAACCACTCGGTATGTCTCTCTCCCATGGATGTTTCTCTCTCTCTCTTCCCCCCTCTCTACCTCCCGCTCTATCTGAAGATAAATGCAAAAAACAAACAAACAAACAAAAAAAACAACAAAAAAGTTGTGGTCGATATACGTAACATAAAACTTTCCATCTCTGCCATTTTTGAGTGTGATGGAGGAGCGTTCCATACATTTACAGCTGTCAGCCAGCGGACAGACTGCACCCTGCATAACTACAACTGTCCCCACCCAACAGTGCCCTCCGCCAGCCCCTGGCACCCGCCCTCCTACTCTCTGTCTGCTTTCCCCATAAATGGAATCATGTAGTATTAATACAAGCTTTACTTCTGCTTTAAAAAAAGGGTGGTAGGTATCAAATTGCTATGATATGTAGGTTTCACTGGATATATTTGATACATGTTTTATTTAAAAATGTTCATGTCAGAAATCAAACCTTTTACTAACCTCTAAATATATGCATTAAAGTTCTGAATGTTAATTCAAAAGACATAAAGTGATACGTCATTTTCCAAATTCCGTTTTGGGAGTATATAAGTGGAAGGGAAGCCCAGTGATCCTAATTCAGCCTTTTAGTTTTATGCATTAGAGACTAAATGATTTGCATGGTCACAGAACTCGCTGGCTGGGGGCTGTCGGAAATAATCTAAGCCTCCTGACACCTGAGAGTTCCTTCCAGCTACAGATTCTGTTGTCCATAAATTTTATACATTTCAATTTTAAATGCATTAGTCACATATAATCTTATGCGCAGATATTCTTGTATCGTCAAGGATCTTTAGTAATTAAAAGTACCCTATATTTCTGGCATAAGTCAGCTTTTTCTACAATGGACTTAAGGAGATGAACCCACATTTGGTCAGAGAATTTGGTTTTAGGTAAGATGGCGTGTGCCACCCTGTAAGTGATTAGTACACTAAAATGAACTTACAGAGGTAGGAGGGGCCTCGGAGGTCATGCACTCAGAAAAACACAGAAGAATAGACTAAGACACCATGAAGCAAACTGTCCCTAGCCTTCAGGAAATTCTGAACCATATTTGAAATGCAAAGACATGAATTATGTGACTACCCATAAATATTTCCTAATCTTTTAAAAGACAGCCTTTAAGAAACTTCAAAATAGATTAATGGAACCTAATAATTTAAAACTCAAGTGCTGTTATTTCTACAAGATCTCGGATTATATGTTCATTTGTTCACTGGAAGAAAAATCACATTTTCATTTCTTATATTTTATTTATATTAGAGAGAGCACTTCCCTATTAATTCAAATATCTACCCATTAAATGCAAACAATGTTAATGTAATATTAAAAAATGAAATTTAAATGAAAGCCAGGGACTATCACATTAAGGTTCCCATGGCAACTCTCACTACACTTTCCAGCTTCTGAATGGTAACACGGTCGTTTATTACAGACTCATACGAAATACTTAAAGACGCAATGGGCTACTTCATGTCCACGCAAGAGTTCAGCTGCAATGTAACAGAATACATCAGACTAAGAATACTCTGAATATTAGCCCGTGTTCTTAATTTAGACATACCTACATAAAACCTCCTAAATGTTGAATGATTCGTTAGCGCTCCTGTGAAATCACACCATGTTGCGGTTCCTGAGAAGGTTGAAATGCGAACCTGATGTTCCTGACAAATGAATACAGGTGTGTATGGCCCGGTGCCTCTCTAGTTTAGCCAGAGTCTGACGTTACAGTTTACAAATGTAGCCAGATGTCAATTCCTCATTCGCACAAGCTCCAGGCTCAGGAAGGGAGTTTTGCGGGAGAAGGGATGCCGCGGCCCAGGTCCCACCTTTACCACGGACTCTCCTTTCTGTTCACCTGTGTGTATTCGGGGACTGCGAACTCAGACGCGTACAGGTCCTCTAACAGAGCAGTGTCTTTTTATTTCTCTAAAGGGATGCACTAGGCTACTAGGAAGCTGTATGTATCAGAATTTAGAAAAAAAAAAAAAATCTGAATGTCCAGCAGGGGTAGTTTAGGCCAACTACGGCGTGCGGAGCTTTGATCGGTGAATACTGATGAGGCAGCAAAGCAAGTGTGAAACAGGAGGTTGGGTAAGAAAAAGAACCAGAAAAAGGCAACACTGTAGCAAAAACAATGTGTATATGTGCATAGAGTAGTCCAGAATGATATACTCTAAATGTCAATGGGAGAGATCTCTGGAGGGTGGGGTGCTGACTGACTTAGTCCTTCGGTTTATTTTTCTGAACAGGCGAATATAGTTATTTATTTTATTTTTTTATCTTCACCTGAGGACATTTTTGCATTTATCTTTAGATAGAGTGGGAGGGAGAGAGGGAGGAAGAGAGAGAGAAAGAAACATTGATGTGAGAGAGATACATGGACTGGCTGCCACCCACACGACCTCAACCGGGGCCGGGGACAAACTGCAACCGAGGTACGTGCCCTTAGCGGGAACCGAACCCGGGACTCTCTGGTCCGCGGGCCGATGCTCTAACCGCTGAGCCAAACCAGCCAGGGCATGAAGTTTTCTTAGGTCTTAAACTCCTGATCCAATTTCTTTAATACTTATATAGACTATTCAGGCTTTTAAAAATGTCTTCTTGTGCTGGTTTTAAGCTATATTTTTCTATTAACTTGTCCCTTTTCAAAAGCTTTGCATAAAGTTATTCCTATAACACCTCTTGAAGGTCAGTAGAATCTGTAGTGGGATCCCCTTCTCCATTTCTGATATGGGTTATTTGTGTATTTTTCTCTTTTGTCTTCACTCATCTAGCCAGGAGGTTATCAATTTTTCAAAATATTTTTTCTTTGTTGATTTTAGAGAGAGAAGAAGGGAGAGGGAGGGAGAGAGAGATAGAAACATCGATGAGAGAGAACATCGATTGGCCGCCTCCTGCATGCCCCCCACTGGGGATTAAGCCCACAACCTGGGCATGTGCCCTGACGGGAACTAAACTGGTGACCTCTTGGTTCATGGGTCGATGCTCAACCACTGAGCCACACCGGCCCAGCTATTGATTCTATTTTTTATCTTTACCTTTAGTAAAGATACCTTCCAGCTTCTTCACATATTTTGTCTGATATCTCTCTACATATACCAGCCTTCTCTTGGTGTTTAATGATTTTTTTCATTCCTTTAATATCACGTTTCCTGAATTCTTATGTCCAGATGTCTCTTTGAAATGCCATCTCCTCATGCCCTTTCAATTTGTCTGGCTGCATTGTTCCTTCTTGTCTTTAGATTTTAAAAAATCATCTCATTTTTCCTCAATTCATTTTAAAGTGATACCCCTTTTCTATTCCTGAGTGATTATTCTATAAATTACAGGACGCACCCCCTTATCAGTGCTGATGTTGACAACTTTCCTTCTCCCGGTGGCAGGGCCTTAGAACACGAACTCCATTTACCCTCACCACCAACTCATCCATGTTCTTTCCAGGTGTTCTAAGTCTGTATAAGCTGTGTATGTGTATTCATGTGTGCCTGTTTTTTTTTTTTGGGAGGGGGAATGTCATTTGTTTCTGCAATTTCTCACTCACAGAGACTTGTCTTTTTGTGAGTCAGGTTACTTTAGACTGTATTCTGGACATTGCATTTGAAAATTTACTTTCAGAAATAATCTGAGGCCCAGGCTGATATGACCACCCTCCAGAAAGAATTTGTTTCGGTTGGGACATGGGGCACTAAAAGTCTGGGGTCACTTTCCACAATAGACTCATCACTCAGATTTACGTTACTGACATTTTGCCATTCTTGTTTCGTCTATATTTCCCATTGTCAAAAAATGTTAAATACATTTAAAAAATGTTTTTCTAAGGCTTACGACTTTTTTTGAGTCACCCACATAGTTCGAGGCCACGCTGCAGTCTGTGCAAGGGCTGGTTTATTTTGCCCTCCATCCTGTGGCACCACCATCCAGGTTCCCAGTGAAACGGGCGTGGTTACTAAGGTTCCCCAACAGTGATAGCAAGGGAAACACGGTCTGCCCTCAGCCGCTACAACTGATTCTGATTTCCTTTTTCCACTGGACCTTGACCTAGTGATTCTTCATGAGCTGGTCACCTCTCTGACACTTTAAACATGCATTTGTATTTTACCCCATTTTTGTTTTTACTTGCCCTCTTAGTCATTCCTAAAACTGTTTATGCTCTTTCTCTTCTTGACCATTAGGTTTTGTTCTTCTTATTGTTGTAAGTTTCATTAATTTCTGCTATTTTTCTTTTTCTTGTTAATCCTCACCTGATAAAATATATATCCTCACCTGAGAATATTTTTCCATTTTTGTTCAGATAGAGTGGGAGGGAGAGAGAGGGAAAGAGGGAGAGAGAGACACATCAACTGGTTGCTTCCCACACGACCCCAACCAGGGCCAGGGACGAACCCCAACCAAGGTACATGCCCTTGACTGGAATCGAACCCATGACTCATTGGTCTGTGGGCTGACGCTCTAACCGCTGAGACAAACCGGCCAGGGCTGGGAATATTTTTTCACTGATTTTTAGATAGAGTGGAAAGGAGGGAGGGAGTGAGGGAGGGAGAGAGAGAGACAGAGAAACACTGATGTGAGAGAGACACATCGATTGGTTTTCTCCTGCATGACCCCAACCAGGGCCGGGGATCGAACCTACAGCCCAGGTATGGGAACCAAACTGGAGACCCTTTGGTCGGGAGGCCAATGCTCTAACCAGAGCCAAACCAGTCAAGGGCTTTGCTGTTTTTCTATGTCCTTTGAGTTTATTCAGTTTTTCTAACTTAAGTTGTATGTTAGTATTTTCTCATTTCAAATATTTCTTCTTTGACCTATTATTTAGAAATTCAAACTTTTTCTAAATTTGGGATCTCTCGTGATCCTTTCGGTTGCTGACTTGTGACAATTGCATTGGTCAAGAGAAATGATCTCCATGCTTCAGATTCGTTGAAATCTGATGATGTCTTCCCATAGCATGTGACCAGTCTTCATAAATTTACTTTTGTGTTTAAAAGAATATGCATTCTGCCCTGGCTGCTTTGGCTCAGCGGTTAGAGTGTTGGCCTGCAGATCGAAGGGTCTCGGGTTCGATTCCCGGTCAAGGGTATGTACCTGGGTTGCAAGTTCAATCCCTGGCCCCAATTGGGGTGCGTGTGGGAGGCAACCAATTGATGTTCCTCTCTTCCTCCCTCCCTTCCACTCTATCTAAGAATCATTAACAACAAAATAAATAAAATAAAAAATAAAAGAATATGCACTCTTATTTTGTGTGAAGAGTTCTTCAGGAGTTCATCAGATCACGTCTGATTGTGTGTTCAGACTCTAGATCTCCCACTCCTTAACTGCTTTACCTCTGAGGTATATTAAAGCACCGACCATGATGGTGACACCAAGTTTTCCGTGTAGTTGTCTAAATTTTTGCTTTATATTTTTTGAAGCTATCTTACTGAGGACACACAAACTTGAATGATGAATCAAACCCTGGGTCACCATGTAGCGATCTTTGTTACAACAGAAAATGTTACTGCAGCACACCTGTGTGCACACACAGGAGCGTCCTTTGAGTACCTGTTTACCCCTTGGCTTTCAAAACTCCTGCATCTGTTGTGGATGCATTTCTTTAAGAAGCACATCGTGCACTGTTAAAAACCTAGTCTAGCCCGGCCGGTGTGGCTCAGTGGCTTGAGCGCTGTCCCATGGGCTGAAAGGTCCCGGTTTGATTCCCAGTCAGGGCACATGCCCGGGTTGCAGGTTCAGTCCTGGGGGGTGAGGGGACATGCAGGAGGCAGCTAATCGATGTTTCTCTCTAATAGCAATGTTTCTATCTCTCTCTCCCTTCCTCTCTCTCTCTCTCTTTTTTTTTAATCCTCACCTGAGGACATTTTTCCATTTTTTGTTCAGATAGAGTGGGAGGGAGAGAGAGGAACAGAGAGAGAGAGAGAAACATCGACGTGAAAGGGACACATTGAGTGGCTGCCTCCCACACGACCCAACCAGGGCCAGGGACAAACTGCAACCGAGGTACGTGCCCTTAGCGGGAACCAAACCCGGGACTCTCTGGACCACAGGCCAACGCTCTAACCGCTGAGCCAAACCGGCCAGGGCTCCCTTCCTCTCTCTTTAAAAAAGTCAACAAAAATGTATTTAAAAAAATCTAGTCTAATGACCCAAGAGTTTTCACAAGAGTTCAGTTCTACCCACTTCCTCTCCTGGGCCTCTGCTGCCGCTCTTCTCGTTTCCCTGTGGCCACCTCCACCCTACTGTTGGAACACGTTACTTTGTTTCTTTTAAAGGCAGCTCTTCAAATGGTCAGGTTCACACTTAAAAGTCTCAAGTTGGTCCATATTCTTACGCTCCTTCAGGATAAAACAAGACCTGAAGGCGGACAGCATCTCAGGGACCACCCTCACGAGCACGAGGCAAACAGGTGCTACGGCACCTAGAGTGTGTACTCGAGAGCGCCTTTTCCTACAGCAAATCAGACACTCTTGTGTTACACTGTCAGTATTTCTGCAGATGTACTCAACTGCTTAGTCTTGTCTTTACGCACGAGTGCTTCTTACATCTCAGACTTTCTGGGGTAATTTCCTCCTCCTTGAAGTGTATTTTTTAGAAGTTCCTTTAAATGAGTAAATTTTGGTAACAAATTCTTTTTTTTAATCTGAAAATATCTTTCACCCTCATCCTTTTTTTTTTAATCCTCACCCGAGGACATTTTTCCATTTTTTGTTCAGACAGAGTGGGAGGGAGAGAGAGGAAGAGAGAGAGAGAGAGAGAGAGAGAAACATTGACGTGAGAGAGACACATCGAGTGGCTGCCACCCACACGACCCAACCAGGGCCGGGGACAAACTGCAACTGAGGTACGTGCCCTTAGAGGGAACCGAACCCAGGTCTCTCCAGACCACAGGCTGACACTCTAACCGCTGAGCCAAACCGGCCAGGGCGAACCTCTTTCTTGTTAAGCCTGATTCTTTTCACAGTTATTAAAATTTCTATAGTGTTCAAGAAATCCCATTGGTATAGCTTTTAGTTTAAAAGAATTTTTTATTAACTAGCAGTCTCAATTCCTTACAGCATGTTGGATAACAAATCTTTTTAAAGATAACTACGTCTTTGGTCTGGCACATTAATATATAATTGATAATTTAAGCTAATATAAAAGTTCATTATTTTTTAATCATGTTCCCAAAGAATAAGTTATTAATCTGTGGATAACGGCTCATTAAATTAACACTTCATTTATACAGAGGAGAAATGGAAAATCCTGTCATGTTCAAGGCTAGATTTCCGCTAAGAGTTGCTAAGTTCTTCCTATACATCTGTAAAATGCACACACACACACACACACGTGTGCGCATGCTCGAGCGGAGGGCAGAGCTTGATAGGGGAGGTGACTGAATTGTCCTATCTCTTCTTAACAGCTAAAAGGAGACGTCTAGACTAGAGCAAAATATTCTCAATCTTAATGATCACACACTCGTAGCAGGGTTTGGAAAAATAAGCACATTCACCCTGGCTCGTGTGGCACGGTGGTCAGTGTCGGCCCGCACACCAAGGGTCGTGGGTTCGATTCCTGGTCCGGGCACATACCCGGGCGGCAGGTTTGATCTCTGGCCGCAGCTGGAGCACATACAGGAGGCAATGAATCGATGTGTCTCTTTCACATTGATGTTTCTCTCTCTCTCTCTCTCTCCGTTCCCTCCCTCTCTCCCTCGCTCGCTTCCTCTCCCTAAAAATCAATGGGAAAAAAATTATATCCTTGGGTGAGGACTAACAAAACATTTTTTTAAAAAGAGAAATAAGCAGATTTCCCCAAAACACAAATATTCACAAATTAACTTGTGCGACAAGTATTGCACGTAACATACACAAACATGTAACTTGAAAAAGGATGACCTATAGGTAAAGTATGTCATGTTTTTAAATACCTGAAATTATACGAATGGCAAAGGAACCTTTTCTGGAGACAGACAGTGTGTGGATATGAGTGACAGCAGTGTGACCCAGTGTCATCTACCCTCAGCACCAATTAGACTGCTACCCTTTTCAATTTCACAAGGTGGCTGAAGAGCAGATGCTGGGCCTGGAAGGGCTGCTGGGCTGCGGACGGTTCGGTTCCCCTCACCCTTCAGCAAAAACAGTTCCTAGACCAAGGGATTGTCACTCATGAGGGAGGCAATCCCAGGAGGCCCCACAGGAGAGTGGGGAGTTGAGAGGGAAGGATGGGAGGCAAAGAACAGGGTGCTAATGAACGGACTATTGCTTTAAGCAGCTGGGAATCGGTCCTACTGGGGCCACTCTGAGAAATAACAGTGTCCTCTCACTAAGGGGTACCTATTTATAGACCAAGTCTTGACCCTCCCGGTTACGGACTCCCCGGCCTGGCCCATCTGCTGCCCAGCAGCCTCTGGCACCCAGAAAACACCTGCAGACTGTGTGCACTGCAGGTGAGTGAGAGGAGGCCCAGGGGACGTGGTGGGCACAGACGGCCGATGCCACCTTCTGTGCCTGTGTGAGGGAGATATTAGCTTCAGTCTTGGTTTCTTTGCGGGATTCTCTGTGTAATCTTTGTTAGATAAGCCAAGTTAGAGTTGAAAGTTTGAACTGAATACTGTCATTTCTTTCTACTTTCCCCACAGGAATCCTCAGATACGTATGCGACGTAAGACAATCTGACACACAGATTGTATGAGTGCCAGGACCAATCTATCGAATGCTGACATGTCATCTTTCCTTAGATTGAAATCTATAAACGTTCTAAAACTCTCCTGCTCGACTACAACTCAGTACTTCCCGTGCCCCTGAGGTGTGTGCTCCCCATCCCGGCCCTCACTGCACCAGAACATGGACAGCCCCGTCCAGCTCTCAGCCGGAAACGACTCGATAAATGGGTAAGAACATACTGGGAACATGCAATTCTAACAGTGTTAGCGTTTGTCTATCACTCAACAAGGAGGAGATGAGAATTTCAAAACACTCTTCACAGACTTCCCTGAGTGGACATCTGACTTCCCTGAGCTGCAGAAGCCCCACAGTAATGCAACTCCATCGTGGAATTCATGTCACTAACTCCATTAAAATGCTCTGACTTCCCGTCGATCGTGGTGTGAAAGGCAGATGGGCAGACTCGTTCTCACCGCTTTTCCAGAAATAACAGCTCCCAGAAACATCTCCCAAAGCCGCGGCTTCCTAAACGAGTGACATATGAAGAACTAGAAATGGGCTTAAACGTCCCTAAACAAATAAGCACTTCGCCGGATTCCAGAAATGTGGCACAACGTTACAGAAGCCCATCTTATTTAGGCTGAAATGTGTATATTATCTCTTCAGTCTTGAAGCAAACTCAGTGTATCGTTTACTTGTCAACCTCACGTTGGGTAACCTTCAGCGACCTCGAACAGAATACCCCAAGTTTACTGCACTCGTTTAAGAAATCCATCCGCGTAGGACACTGTGAAGCTCCTTCCCTTACAGCTTACAACCTCAGAGCTGAATCACTTCAGCCTACTTAAGCCTTTCAAAAATATTTATTTCATTTTTTTCTTCTTCTCGAGACTTTTAAAAACTTGCATAATATCCTTCAAGACTATTTTGATACATATCCACAAAACTCAACTCCGCTTTCTCCAATAATAAAAAATAGTTTTTTCAAACAGTTACTTTTTAGATGACGTGAAACTAAAGAAAACTGGTTGCGGGTCTGAGACTCGTCTTTGGAGAAGCAGAGCCTGCGGGTCACCAGCTGCTGCCACGCCTTACAGAGGTAGGGCCTGGAGTCCACCCCTGCGGCCGGCCGGCTGGAGGCGGGGGCAGGGCCTTCCGTGGCGCTGGGGCTTTTCCGCATTAGGCTCTGTGTTGTAGCGAACACAGCCAAGCGATACTCATTCACAAGTTTTTCTAAGAGCTGAGAGCATTTCTTCAGAGTCGACTCCTGTAAGTGAACACTCTCGCCTCCATTGGCTCGGTCTACCCAGTAGAAAGCCGAGAAGCTGTCCAGAATCAGGAGGCAGAGAGAGGGGCGACGGCAGAGCATGGCTTCCAGGGAGTGGAGCGTGAGCAGCAGCTGGCTGCTACTACTGCAGTGCACCAGGAAGAGCCTGCCCAGGCACAGCTTGACGGTCTCTTCCGAGCTCTGGGAGAGTCTGTGCTCAAGAACTGTAACCAGCCGCAGCATGTCGAAGTGGTAATCTGTATCGATAAACAGGACTTCTGTTTCCAGCCCTCCTTCTGACCGTGGAAGTATGCACCGTGCCGTTACGTGATAAAGCATCTCTGTTTTTCCTGTTCCTTCCGGACCATGGAATTCAGTAGCACCTGTGTGAAATGTAAAAGTGTCGGTCAGAATGCAGCGGCACGGTGAGAGGAGGCTGAGATGAAAAGTCCGCAAAAACGATGAAAAAGACATTTACTGGGACGTAAAGGAAAATCTAAATCCATTTGCCGAAACAAATCCGTATCGGCAAACACAAACAGCCAAGGAAGCCACTGTCTGTAAAGCGGAATGACAGGGCTGAGAGCAGCCTGAGGGACTCTCCTGGGGACCGGTCCACAGGCCGCCCACCTAGACTGGTGACGCGGACAGTCAAGGATCAAGTGCCACAGATCTAGGGCCTGGCAAAACACTCTACTGATTGCTAAGGTGCACACTGTTTCTGGTAACTGATCACCCAATATCCATTCTCTCCTTTTTCCTTAAGTATAAAACCCCAGGCACTCTCCCTCTCGGGAGCAAACCCGTGGCTTCCCCTTCCCCTCCTCCTTCCCCCGCAGGTGTGCATCTCCTAACCTCTAAGGGGACCGGCTGGACGAGCAGCCAGGGGAGCAGCGGGCAGCGGCAGCTCGTCCTGGGCCAAACCCCTGACCTGTCTCCAAGGCCCCTTTCCACTGACTCCCCGGAGCTGACAGCTGCCCGCCTAGGCTCTCCTGCTGCTACTTCTGTCTTAGGCCTTCCTTGTTTCACTGTCCCAAGCGGTAATACACGTTCTCTCAAAATTTAAAATAAATAAATAAAACCCCAATGGGAGAAGGCAATGTGCCCAAACTGAAAAACGATTCTGCTTCGTCTCCCTTGCAAAAGAGGGGTCCCTAGGTGTCCCCACTGTAGCCAATGAGACACACGCAGCGCCCGCTGGGATTTCTGAGCTGCGCTTCCGCGACACAGGTGCCACTTCTGCTCTGCTGCTCCCCTCTCTGCAGGTGAAGCAGCACCTTGAAGCAGAACTTTGAAGCAGCAAGGAGGAACGGGGGACCCTCAGGAGGGTGCAGCAGGAAGGCGGCAGGCCCCCAGGCCCAGCGATGCACGGCCTTCCGGGACACCTCTTCTGCGCGAGGAGAACAAGCTCCACCTGGGAGAGCCCTCGGCTGGGCTCCCGTCACGTGCAGGTGAAGCGATCCCTAACTGGGGTTTCTCAGTGCCACGGGCATTATGGGTAGAGCGACTCACGACTGTGCAGTTCCACAGGACCAGGGTGGTGGGAGTGGCTGACTGTGCAGTTCCACACACCTAGTGTGGCCGAGTGACAGCTCTCAGGCCTTGGAGGCTGTTCGCGCCCCTCCAGTGAAAACACGTTTCCAAACTGCCTCCAGTCACTCTCTGCTGAGTGAGTCTCCCTGGAAACTGTGTCATTTAGGATGCCTTCCGCTTGGTGAACTGCCCTCCTAGCATTACGAGGCTCTTTCACCGAGGACAGCACGGGTTCAATCCAACACCCCGAAAACTGTCCTGCCTCCAGAGCTTTCCAAAATCCGCTCTGAACAGGGGACTTCCAATTCTTGCTAACACTAACACCTGCTGAAGCCACTGCCGTCTGAATTATGGCCGAACCACGGAACTGGAAGCACTGTGTTAGAATGCAGACTCCCGGGCCCCAGACAGACGGCACAGTCTGCGAGCCCAGCTACTCTGTCTCCTGCTGTCACTGGTAAATCATTATATGTTGGGATAGTCACACATAATGTGTGAAAAATCTAGCGAGTTGTCACCATCCTATACTTAAGGTAGTATTAAAATTCAGCCAATTTCTTCTACGGTATTACATACAATTCAAAATTTACAAAAAAGAGATTCTCCCCTGGAGATTCCAGCCTCAAGGAGTGAAACTATTTTCACATTAACAACTGTCCATGGATGCTTTTATTAAAAGTTAACAGAGCCCTGGCCGGTTTGGTTCAGCGGTTAGAGTGTCGGCCTGCGGTCCAGAGAGACCCGGGTTCGGTTCCCGCTGGGGGCATGTACTTCGGTTGCAGTTTGTCCCCGGCCCTGGTTGGTCGTGCGGGTAGTGGCCACTCGATGTGTCCCTTTCACGTCAATGTTTCTCTCTCTCTCTCTTCCTCTCTCTCCCTCCCACTCTATCTGAACAACAACAAAAAAAAAATGAAAAAATGTCCTCGGGTGAGGATAAAAAAAAAAAAAAGTTAACAGAGTTGCCCTGGCCAGTTTGGCTCAGCTGTTAGAGCGTCAGCCCACAGACCGAAGGGTCGCGGGTTTGATTCTGGTCAAGGGCATGTGCCTGGGTTGCAGGTTCAATGCCTGGCCTCTCTCAGGGTCATACAGGAGGAAACCCACAGATGTTTCTCTCTCTGTCTCTCTCCCTCCTTTCCTCCCTTCCACTCTCTAAAAATAAATAAATAAAAGAAGAAAAGTAAACAAAAGTTATCTTAGTGACTATAACTATATTCAACCCAGATGTTCCGTGTACTCTCCCCTGCTATATCACTGGGGAGCTAAGCTGCCCCCAAATGAAAGCCTCTCACTGCCTTATAACACAGGAGAATAAACTAGGAGATGGAGAGACGATGACACAGCGGATTCATGGCAGCGAAGGAAAGCTGGACAGTTTCGCAAGATGAGCCTGCCGGTGGTCTGAGACACAGCCAGCCGCGCGGAAACACGACGGGGCAGCAAGCACAGCGCACCGAGCCCTCCCTTCCCCCAGGAGAGTGGGCAGGGACGGCGGAGGAACAACTAGCGCCTTGGATCCTGGCAGCGGCAGCACCGAGGGGAGAAAAGTAAACTTCATCACCTTCCCTGATCGCGTTTATCGTGCTATGTAACTTTCTGTTGTTAATCCTCACCCAAGGACATTTTTCCATTGACTTTTAGATAGAGCCGAGGGGAGGAAGGGAGAGAGAGAAAGAGAGACCTGGATGTGAGAGACACACATCAATTGGTTGCCTCCCATACGACCCTGACCAGGCCAGAGATTGAACCTGCAACCCAGGCACATGCCCTTGACCAGGGATCGAAACCGAGGCCCTTCAGTGTGCAGGCTGATGCTCTAACCACTGAGCCAAACTAGCCGGGACTATCATGTCATATAATTTTGACTATTTACTTGATTATATTTCTTGTTGGCTACTTTGCGGTTGGGACTCGAATACTCTGTCTCCAACACAAAACACAGCCTCTGTTCCATCAGATGACTTTCCTCTTAAGAACTTCTTGAGCGACATCTAATGAATGAAAACGGAAGTCCTGCCTGGGTGAGGATTCCAAGCCCCAAAGTCGATCTTGAAACACAGATTTTGAAAGGAAGCAAGTCTGCCAAGGAGTTACAGGTGGGGGCCGAGGGGTGGCTTTGGCTGGCAGAGCCCAGCAGGTGTGCATGGCCATGACCAAGGCTGGGAACAAGGACTGACAGCAGACGACGGAGGAACAGTGTGCCCAGGGCCAGTCTCGCCCGCCTGCTGCCCCTGCCCAACAAGAGCTGCCGCTCAGCTTCTGTCAGGGTCCAGCCCCTCCTCCCACTCCCGAGGTGAAGGCAGTGATTTAACAGTTCTCAGAAACAGGCTTGGAAGTATGCGGACAAACAGAACACATGAGCCCACAGGGACTTTTAAATTCACAGAATTCACGTAAATACCCTAACATGAATTTACCTTCCTGTGATTCTCAAACTTCTAAAGAATAAAAAAATAACAACCAAAGTCCCACAATAGTTGCGTGTTGGGGTAAAAGAGGTCGGTTTTATCTGAAGATTTACTGCAGATGAGCCTAACTTCATCTCAGCGGACGGAGAGGAGACAGGGTTCAAAGTGCCTGTCAGGCTCGTTGTCGTTTTAATTTTATGGCTGAACCCACAGAGCCTCCCGCTAGGAGTATGTGTCTATGAAAAATACTATGTACACAGTTGAATCTGTGACACTGCAATTCTGTTTCGGATTGTGTTTTTACCGTGCATCAGCGAGTCTTCATCAGCAAACAGACAGGGCTCTATTTCTTTCAAGGACCGTCTGCCTTCAAGCCGGGCAAGGAGCTTCAAAAGGAAAGAGAGAATGAAAAGTCATTACCTAAAACTGTAGGTGCCTAAAAATCCACATTCACAGAAGTCTATAAAAAAAAGGCTTTTTGTAATTTTGAGGTATTGGAGGAAATGATGAAGTAGGAAACAGAATTTAGGAGAAAAGTGTTCATTTATTCAGAAAATACTTCATTTTGTGTTTACACACCCAATATGGATGGTCGGAGTCCCTGCCCTCGAAGGAGTTGAGTGTGGAGCTGGGTAAAGGACCCAGCTGTTCACGCAAGGCACCTACTGTCCTTAGGCACAACACAGTCACTGTCCTCATGCGTGACAGTGATCTTTCTCACGATACTCACTACACCTGCTACACCGGTATCAGCGTTTAATTTGCCACCGTACTGTCAGCTCCCTATCTCGTGGGGGGACGGGACAAAGGAGAAAGGGGGAGAAAGCTCCCTTGAGGAGCTCCCACCTGAGTGAGTTAGGTCAGAGGGGCAGAGGCGGCCAAGGCGCAGAGGTTATGAACAGCCCCGTGTGTAGGTGAACTTGAAGCAGACTTGAATTGCTGGAGTTTGTAGCCCCAAACTAGCAGGAGATGGTAAGTCCCAAAGAGCAGAGGTCAGAGTGCAGAAGGTCTCAGATGCCATGTTTAGGCGTCCGCTCCCTGGCTTGGACAGAGAGTGAGGGGTTCTAAGCTACATACAGAGGGGCAGTTGGGCTGTGCGGAGCGGGCGGTCGGGCAGGGCGGGGCAGGGCGTAGCGGGCTGGGGTCGGGACCCCAGAAGCAGACCTCGGTCACTTCCCTGGGCCTGGGGTTTCTCCTCAGCAAAGTGAGCGTAAGGAAGAGTATCCGCCTCACAAAGCTGGTGCGGATTCAGTGTGTTCAGAGAGCTGCCCTGGTTAGGTAGCTCAGTTGGTTAGTGTGGTCCCAATATGCCACAGTTGTGGATTCGATCCAGGGTCAGGGCACATACAAGAGTCAAGCAATGAATGCATCAATAAGTGGAACAACACATCGATGTTTCTCATTCTCTCCTCTCTCTCAAAATCAATTGATCAATTAAAAAATTTGCCCAGCTGGTGTGGCTCAGTGGTTGAGCATCGACCCATGCACCAAGAGGTTGCCGGTTAGATTCCCGGTCAGGGCACATGCCCAGGTTGTGGGCCCAATCCCCGGGGGCGGGCATTCAGGAGGCGGCCAATCGATGTTCTCTCTCCCTCTCCCTTTCTCTCTCTAAAATGAGTAAAGAAAAAAAAATTTAAGAATGCTTAGCACTAAGTAAGTGGGAGTTATTATTTCCTGATTTTTAAACAGACCATCTTGGTGGCTAGTAGGGGATGGATCTGAGAGTAAAACCAGACACAGAGATGGCTGGAGTCGGTCCCAGGAATCTGGAGGTGGAGTCAGGACGGCAGCAAGCAGAATTCGATGACGGATTTCAGCGTCAACGAAGGAAATGTAATCAGAGCTGATTCTCAAGCCTGTGAATCAGCACAGGTCTGACAACCCTTCTATACAACAAAGGAAGAGTGTATCTATCCCAAGTGGGAAGAAAGGCAGTCCCCCTGGGTGTGTCTTTAACTGAAACAAAAGTTCTGAAAAGAGCTGAAGCGATGAAAAGGTTCTACGTGTTAACTTAGCAAACACTCACTGAGTGTCTAGGAGGTACAAGGCGCTGTGGCAGGTGAGATGGAGACGACAGTTAACCTGCCTCCTAGGTCCTCGGAGATGGGGTTTGTCACGAGACAAGGGGAAGCCTGCTGACTACACGGGAAGGACAGAGCACTCTGAGCTGGAGCAGAGGGCCTGAGCACACCCTAGGTCTAAACTGTTTTCGTAAGTGTTAAGACAGCACGTCTGTCACTGCGCCGGCCTGCGCTGCTGCTGCCGCGGTGGGCAAACTGCTGGCGCCCTGCCCTGGTCAGTTTGGCTCAGCGGTTAGGGCATCAGCCTGCAGACCAAAGGGTCTCGAGTTCAATTCCCAGTCGAGGGCACATGCCTAGGTTGCAGGTTTGAGCCCGGGCCCCAGTTGGGGTCATGTGGGAGGCAACCAATCGATGCTTCTCTCTCATATCAATGTTTCTCTCTCTCTCTCTCCCTCCCGATCTAAAAACCAATGGATAAATATCCTTGGGTGAGGATTAACCAAAAAACAAACAAACAAAAATCTGCCAGCGCCCAGCACAATCAAGGCAGTGGACTCCAGCTGTATTCACACATAGGGTACAGTCGTCCCTCGCCACTTCGCGCTTCGACTGTTGCGGCTTCACTCTATCCTGGTTTTTTTAATATAGTATAGTATTTGAAAAAACTGCCACAGAGTGAAGCCGCGAAAGTCGAAGCGCAAAGTGGCGAGGGACGACTGTGTAGTAAATAAAGAATCCCACTTCGTGGAAACTCATTTATCGCGGTAGAGTCTGGAACTGATTAACTGCGATAAACAAGGGCCGACTGTATTCCTCACTTGAGGGATAAAAAAATCCAAATAAGCAAAACTAGTTTTACATAAGAATGGCTTTGATGAGACAGTAAAAAGTATTCGTTCTAGTAACTCAATACCCTTCAGTACTTTAAAAAAATGTTTTTATTGATTTTTTTTTTTACAGAGAGGAAGGGAGAGATAGAAACATCGATGTGAGAGAGATATACAGCCATCTGCTGCCTCCTGCACGCCCCCTACTGGGGATCAAGCCGGCAACCTGGGCACGTGCCCTGACTGGGAATCAAACTGGGACCTCTCAGTCCATGGGACGATGCTCAATCCACTGAGCTACACTGCCTGGCACCCTTAAGTACTTTTAAAACTACTCTTTATGAGGACAGGGGAACACAGAGCAGTAAAAAATTTAAACTTGACCAGCCCTGGCTGGTTTGGCTCAGCGGTTAGAGTGTCGGCCCGAGGACCAAAGAGTCACGGGTTCGATTCCGGCCAAGGGCATGTACCTCAGTTGCGGTTCTTCTCCGGCCCTGGTCAGGGTTGTGCGGGAGGCAACCAATCAGTGTGTCTCTCTCACATGATGTTTCTCTCTCTCTCTCTCTCTCTCTCCCCCCACCTTCCCTCCCTTCCACTCTATCTAGAGATAAATGGGAAAAAAAATATCCTTGGGTGAGGGTTAAAAAGAAAAAGTAAACTTGACCAAAGAGAGGCCTTTGCCGGGGGCTCCTGGGAGGTGATCTCTAGGCCCCGTAGAATATCCTGCTAGAGACGGTGCTCTTGCTTCCCTGGGCCTTGAGCCACCCAGACAGTCTAACAGTGCGGTGGGGCTTTGGGTCACTGCGACCTCTGCTGTCGCTCTGGGGTCAGAGGGCCTGCAGACCGAGGCCGGCTGTTTGGGCCGCTGACTCTGTCCACAGGACACGGCCCCGTGAAGGCTCTGGACGCTGAAGTCCAGGTGGTCTTCCCTGGCGGGAGGAGTCAGACTGTCCACAACTCCCCCGGGAGAACACAACTGAAGGTCTGCACTTGGCATTCTGGACTCTGTCCAGTTACATCTCTTCCCTTGGCTGGGACCAACCTGGAGTGACCCATACCCATGAACGGGGGCGGGCAGTTCTGCGAGTCCTTACCAATTCTCAGACACGAAGGTGGTCTTGGGGATCCCCGAACTTGCGATCAGTGTTAGAGTGAGCATAGTCCTGGGGCCCTGAACTGTGGTTGGTGTCCGAAGTGAAGGCAGTTTTGGGGGACTTCCCCAACTTCACACATAAAGCATTTCTGCTCCAAAATCAAATATAATGGTTTTCCTCTAGGAAAAGCAACTATATGGTTATTTAAATTGGATGCTCTTTTATTATTTGAACTTTGGAAAACTTGCATCCATCACTACGAGCTTGACAGCTTCTCAATACTTATGACCCTTTTGGGTGAACTCACTGGTGAGTTTAACAAATGTGATTTTTCTGGATAATTACTTAATGAAATAAGTCAATACTTGGAATATCTGCACAACTTAGTGAACCAGTATTTCCAAATGATCAATGCATGATGTTAAATCATTTCTGGGTAAGAGATTCACTCCAAGTGTAAGGCAGAGCATGAGTTTTAATGTCTGAAAAATTCACTGATATAACTGTATGTTCTACATTGCAATTAATCTTTTTTAATCCTCACCTGAGGATATTTTTTCTATTTATCTTCAGATGGAGTGGGGGGGGGGTGGGAGAGAGAGAGAGAGAAACATAGATGTGAGAGAGACACATCAACTGGTTGCCTCCCACATGACCCTGACCAGGGCCAGGACCAAACTGCAACCAAGGTACGTGCCCTTGGCTGGAATCAAACCCCTGACTCTTTGGTCCGCGGGCCGATGCTCTAACCACTGAGCAAAACCGGCCAGGGCTACAATGCAATTAATCTTTAGGAAAAATACTACTTGTCGAGTTTTGTTATAGTGGCAAAGAATATCCACAGTGCTCTGAAAAAATCTTAAAATGCTCCTCCTTTTTCCAACTATATACCTGTGAGAAGCCAGATATCCTCAATATACTTTATCCAGACAATATATAGTAATACATTGGAGACAGAAGAAGAAATGAGAACCAACTATGGTTTTGAAACCATGTATATAAATGACTAACATCCCCATCAGAACGATTAACTTGGGAGGTTCCTCTGATTGTTCACTTTTTAAAAAAATTTTTTTTCCTTGATTGATTTTAGAGAGAGAAAGATAGAAACATCGATGAGAGAGAACATTGATTGGCTGCCTCCTGCATGCCCCCCACTGGGGATCAGGCCCACAACCTGGGCATGTGCCCTGACTGGGAATCGAACCGGTGACCTCTTGGTGCATGGGTTGACGCTCAACCACTGAGCCACACCGGCCGGGCCGATTGTTCAGTCTTATTGTCACTGCTCAGAATGTTTTAGCCCCCTCCCCCCTCTGAGAATTCTGGGTAAGACGGTATCCAAGAAAGTATTATTTTCTTGATAGGACTCTTGGACAAAGACGGTAATACTCCTCTTACCAAAACCTCCGATTTAGCCAATTTGCACCTGACTTTCCACTGTTATTTAAAAATCAAATTTATTTTCAAAGATGGAAACTTCCCACCATTGAAATACTCACGATAATGATTTACAATGCCAAAGCAAAGCGTACAAGGGAGGGAGAGGAATTCCCAGAGCTTGGAAATAGATCTGCTCTTAGATTTAATCTTACAAGTATGGGGTAATATTTACAAGATGTCTTCCAAATAGAAGCAGGAAAATACCCCCCAAACCTGACATAAATCTGAATGACTGTTACAGAAATTAAAATGAATGATGTTGTCCAGACTTGAGGAGTAAGTAGAAAGAAGCAGTCAGTCAGTCTGGTTTCTGAAGCGCAGAGAATTTGTTGGGCCTCCAGGGTAAAAGGAACCCAGGTGAGTTCTGCCCGACGTGACCGTTGAATCCTTTCAGGGAAGATGAGCACATCAGGCAATCAGAGCTGGGTGATGTAGCCATTAGTACAACCCAGCCGTCTCTCCTGATTCCCTAAGCAACCTTTCCGAGGTCGAACCATCGTGGACACAGTCATCTTTGTCTATCGGGCAGTTTCGCAAATACTGTGAAGTGACAGGTTTGCATTTGGTTTGTACATTAGTATCTCCTAGGTTTTATTACCATAATAGATGTCTAACAACGGCTACTATTTGTGCTTCCTGCGGAATCAGCAGTATGTAATTTATACGCATTCTCCCTTTTAATCGTCATATTAACTCTACTTGTCATCATTCTATTTTCAGATGAGAAAACTAGACACCAGAGCCAGGATAACTGAGGTCCCTCGGCTCCCAAAGCCTAGAATTCTCCTGCTGCGCAACACAGCCTCAGAGTCGACTGGTGGTCACTGCGTCTGATCGAGTCTGAGGACAGGGACAGGAGAGAGTTCTGGACCAGCCTGTCTAGGCCACTGTCTGGCCTCTCCACTGTCTCCCTTAGTCCTCCTCGAATGTCCTCAACAGCAGCATCGTCCCTGGAGCAAGTGTGCAGTCTCAAGGGACAGTGCTCAGTTATACACAAAGTCAACACGCCCAGCCAGTGTGGCTCAGTTGGCTGAGCGTCGTCCCTTGCACTGGGAGGTCACAGGTTCGATTCCCAGTCAGGGCACATGCCCCGTTTGAGGGCACGATCCCCAGCAGGGAATTGCAGGAGGCAGCCGATCGATGTTTCTCTCTTTCTCTTCCTTCCTCTCTCTAAAACCAATAAAAAAACATATTTTTTAAAAAAAGTACGGTAGGTGCTACAACAGAAACACACATGGGGCGCTGTGAAGGCATCAAAAAGGGGGGTCCATTCTAGCCTGTGTGAGAGGCACCTTCCATTGAGCATGTAGTTCTTTCAGGGACACACAGAATGAGCATTGATAGCATAATGATTTTCTTCTTCCTGGAATGTCCTTTCCCCGTTCTCTCAATTAAATTCCTAAGGCCTAGGGAACAAACGAACAAACAAAAATTCTTCATGGCCACCTCCTTCCACGAAGCTCCACTTGAGGGCACATTACCAGCCTGTCTCCCTGATCTGGATGTAAAAGCTTAAAAGGAAAGGCGTCTACCTTGGCTTGCCACCAGTTCCAAAATGCTTTCCATTTGGCACAAACTTGGCAGCTGCCTGGCACATCGAAGGTGAACAGGGCACAGGCAGGGAGAAGTGGGGGAAGGACGGAGAGTATGAAGAACCTCAAACGACTTAGATTTTCACCTATTTGAATAATCTATGCAACTTTCCACTGAACGAAAGTCCATGAGTATTCTTCCGGCTGTCATCAAAGTTCTTAATAGCCACTAAGAAAGTCCATCCCAGAGGCAGTCACGTACCCCCAATGCCTGCGAAGCAGAACACACAGCATACAGATGTTTTCAAACATATTTAGTTATGGAAACGCTTATGCCAGAGCAGGACGGAGTGCTCAGAGTTAGCCAGAGATAAATGACACTGAGCAAACGTGTATCTAAGACTTACCTAGACAAAGCTCATTTCCCCAGACCTTCCGTGAGTAATTGCTTGCAGGTGGGTACCAGCAGCAGGGTTTCGACAAGTACAAGGGCTACCCACAGAAGCCAACCTTCTACCACACATGCCCAGCCCTGTCTGCCCTACCGTAGGGCTGATTTACGCCTACAAATTGAATACAATTCTGAATAGTTTTAGTGATGATTTCAGGAGGAAATCTACTTCCGGCAAAAATGTGTAACTATACACCACAGGGAAAGTAGGAGAGGAAATGGAATGCGGAGAAAGCCAGGAAAGCAGGGGTTACATCACCATGTGTGAGAGCAATGCAAATGTGGCCCTTATCACGGTGGTGCTTTAAATCAGAGGACTGGCCCTGCCGCGTGGCTCAGTGGGTTAGAGCATCGCCCCGATATGCCAAGGTTGCAGGTTCCATCCCAAGTCAGGGCAACATACAAGAATCAACCAATGAATGCATAGGTAAGCGGGACAACAAATCAATGTTTCTCTGTCTCTCTAAAAATCAATAAATTTAACAAAATAAATAAGTTAGAGGACTAGTTCTTTTTCCCATGTGAAATTACGCTCCTCTGACACTGAAAATTAAATCATCTTTTGGGGCATAGTACTAGGCCTGGCTCTTCAATAAAGCTTTTGTCTAAATTATATGTAAAAGATAACTGTTATCATATACTATGTGGCTAAATTGCATCGTTCCTGCCCTGGCCGCCGGTTTGGCTCAGTGGTAGAGCTTCAGCCCACAGATCAATGAGTCATGGGTTTGATTCCGGTCAAGGGCAGGTAACTTGGTTGCCGGGTCATGTGGGAGGATGTTTCTCTCTCTCTCCCTTTCTCTCCTTTCCACTCTATCTGAAGATAAATAGAAAAATATCCTCAGGTGAGGATTAAAAAAAAATTCCATTGTTTCTAAGAATATTCCCTGAAGGGCTGCTACTTTTTTGTTGTTGTTAATCCTCACCTGAGGATGTTTTTCCATTGAGTTTTAGAGAGAGTGGAAGGGGGAGGGTAGAGAGAGGGAAAGAAACATCGATGTGAGAGAGGCAAATCAATTGGCTGCCTCCCAAATGTGCCCTGACTGGGCCGAGGATCGAACCTGCAACCCAGGCACGTGCCCTTGACCAGGAGCGTCAACAGGGTGGATGAGAACCACATCACAAGTAAAGAAGCTGCCCTTCTTTAGGGGCAAAAACACTTATTCTATTTTACCGGAGGGAATTCAGAGGAAATTAGTATTATTAATATATACATATGTTAAATGTAATATGTTAACATATACTATTATCAACGCAGACTTGATGAAAAAGCAGGAGTTGCTCTATTAATAACCAATAAAGTAGACTTCAGAGCGAGAAAATTTCCAGAGACAAAGAGGGACATTACATAATAAAAGAATCAACCCACCAGGAGGACATATGATCCCAACTGTGTACTTATCAAACAGCCTCAAAACACATGAGGCCAAACTGATGCAGCCAAAAGGAGAAACAGACAGATCCACAATTTTCGTGGGGAATTCAACACCCACCTCTCAGACAGATTTACTAGACAGAAAAGCATCGAGGATATAAAAGATTTAAACAGTGCAACCAACAGGACCTAATTCATAGACATAATAGAACATTCCACCCAATGAGAACAAAATATACATTTTTTTCAAGTGCCCTTCGAATATTCAAGATGGATCACATCCTGGGCCAGAAAACAATTCTCAACACATTTAAAATAACTGAAATCATACAGTGTGTGCTTTCTGACTATAACGGACACAGGAACAATTAGCGGTGTTGCTGTCAAATTCCTTGTTTTCTCAGTGACACATGAGGTCCGGCAGAAAGAGGGCAGAGGGCAGAGGAGGAAGGCATGAAACCCATCCACTAAGTGATTACTGAGCGCCTAGTGTGGGCAAACTATTGCTCTGGACACGGACCAAAGGAGAAAGCCCAGACAAGTCTGCTCTCCTGTCCCTACCTGGCGGGGCGGGAGGTGGGGCGGAGGCATGTAAACAGTGTGAAATGTCAGGTGCGGTAAGTGCTGCTAATACTAAGCACAGGAAAGGATAGACTGGAGCTATGGGAAGCACGGCCTCATAGGAGATGCTCAGGAAGGCTGCTCAGTTGACGGGGGAGCAGAGGCCTACAGGAGTGAGGCGAGAGCCGTGTGGATTTCTAAGGGCACAGCCGTCCAGGCAGAGGGAACAGGAATGCGGAGGCTCCGAGGCTGAGGGAGAGCGAGTGGGGGAGCGTGATGGAGGAGGTGAGGAGGCAGGGGATGAGATCGGAGGTTGTGCAGGAAATTCGGATGGCTCTGGAAATAAGTACCTTGACCCCGGAGGCTCTGGAACTCTGAGCAGTAAACAGTCCGCTCCTGTTGTAAAGGGCTCACCCTGGGTAAGTGGGTGTGGAAAGGTGGAGGCAGAGACCACTTAGGTTACTGCAGGGAAGCAGGTGATGGTGACCTGGAATGACTGCAGTCAAGGCAGTGAAAATTCGGATATATTGAAGGTACAGCAGACAGAATTTGCTAATGGAGTGAATGTGGGCCGATATGGGATATGAGAGAAAAAGAATTCGAGAATGACTCCAAGGTGTTTGGCTTAAGCAACAGGCAGAAGGGAGTCACCATTTCACAAGACAGGTAGGACTTGGGAGGAAGCAGGTTGGCGTGTACGTGTACGTGGGTGTGGTGACAAATCAAGACTTCAGCTGGGGCATAGTGAAGCTGTTCTCCACTTATTTCTAATTTTTGAAGAATTCCAAACCTACGGAGAAACATTAAGACAGTGCAGTGAACACGTGTACACCTTCACCTAGGTTCGCTTATTGCTACCCTTATCAAATTTACTTCAACGTTTCTCTGTGGCTCGGCCACTTCCCCTCCAACACTTTAACATACTATACCTCCTTAGAAAAATTATTTTCTCCTGCACAAGTCTATTATAATTATCACACTAATAACTTTAGCAGTGACACATACAATGCTCGTCTTTAACACTGTATTTTCCCTGGATCCAGGATTCAATCGTGAGCATGTTAAGTTGGGGATGCCTATTAGACATCCATGTGGCTGTGTTGTCAGGAAAACAGAACGTGTGTTAGGGATTCAGGAGTAGCTTGGACTTGATGACAGATGTTTGGAAGTGAGACAGTGAACTAACTACTACAGAAATATAGTTGGACTGTGTACCCATTTGAGGTTGATGGTTATAACTTTAAAACGGAATCACTTGGCCTCCTTGTGGTTTTCTCCAGTAATATTCGGCTGAGGAGGTAGACACCGTGAAAGCAGACGGCTGGGTTTAGCCTCGGTCAGGAAGGCAGGTTAGGGTGTAAAGAGACAAAGAGGCGACGGGATTTGTAAGGGAGTCATGGCGATGATGGCGCGCTGCCTCCTTTCTGGGTGAGAAGGGACGCAAAGAGAGGAGGGGACCGACGTTCTGAAAGTCTATCGCACAAAACCAAAATAGTGTTACTGAATAAATACTATTAAACACTACACGACACTATCATTCTCTTGTAAGTTGTATTCAAATGCTTGTCTTATTTAATATTTTGATCTGGGCAAAAAAGGCAACCCTGTACCTTTTCTGAGAACAAAAAACCCCCAAACCCATCAGTCATTATTAACAAATACTTATCAACGTTTACTCTGCAGAGAAAACTGTTCCTGCCCAGAGGATACAAACAGTAGAACCCACCCCCTAGAGGCAGAGCTACCAGGGGCCTGAGAAACCGGAGTCTCTCACCCTGAGTGTACAAAGGTGACAGCCAAGGTTTAAGGACTTATCCAAAGTCACGAAGCTGGTCCGTGGCAGAGCCAAGACGAGAACCCAGGCCTCTGGACCTCCCTCCAGTCCAGCATTCTCCATCTCAGCCTCCAAACTCAGGACATTAGAAAACGTCTGGAAGAACGCACAAACTCACTTTGGAAGACGACACTGGGGGTGGGGGTTTCCCACTTTTCACTCGAGAATGGGAATTTCCTGTCGTAGGCATGTACTACTCTAGTAACAAATATCATAGAACGATTATAATAAAGTTAATTAAAAACAAAAGCAGACAGCCCTGGCCGGTTTGGCTCAGCAGTTGGAGCATCAGCCCATGGACCAAAGAGTCGCAGGTTCGATTCCGGTCAAGGGCAGGTACCTTGGTTGCGGTTCGGTCCCTGGCCCTGGTCTGGGTCGTGTGGAAGACAGCCAATCAACATGTCTCTTTCACATCGATGTCCGCACCCCCCCCCCCCCCACTATGTTGGAAGATAAATGGAAAAATATCCTCAGGTGAGGATTTAAAAAACAAAACAAAACAAAACACCCAGATGGCTTTAGTACGCCCATGTTCACAGAAGCACCATTCCCCATCGCCGAAAGGTAGAAGCAACCCATGTGTCCATCGGCAAATGAAGGCGTAAACTCAGTGGGATCTATCCACACAGGGAAATATCACTCAGACTCAGCAGGGAAGGGAAATCTGACATGGGGATGAACCTTCGGTGAAATGAGTCTGTCACAAAAGGATGAGTACTTTATGGTTCCGCTTATCTGATGCACCTAGAGTAGTCACATGCATAGAGACAGAAAGTAAAATGGGGGGTGGGGAGTGGTGTCAGAAAAAAAACAACGAAAAAACCCCCAACAGACAGCATTTTGTGTGTGGCAACCAAAACTGGACACCTTCAATTTTTGATCATCAATTATTATTATTTTTTTTATCCTCACTCGAGGATATGTTCATTGATTTTAGAGAGAGTGGGAGAGGGAAGGAGGGAGGGAGAGAGAGAGAGAGAGAAACATCAATGTGAGAGAGAAACATTGATCGGTTGCCTCCCATATTTGCCCCGACTGGGAATAGAACTGCAACCTAGGTATGTGCCCTGACCAGGAATCGAACCCACAGTCTTTTGGTGTATGGAACAACGCTCCAACCAACTGACCCACCCAGCCGGGCTATCATCAATTATTTCTGAACTCAAGGCATGCTATCATCTTTGAGACCATGTAAAGTACACTACTACTTAGCGACTGTCTATAAATGAAGCCATTGGGTGGATGATGCCAAAATAGTGCCAAAATCACTGTGAATCTTTTCTATACTCTCAGAAGGACATAAATGTAAAAATTCCATTGCCACGGCACAGAAGCAAGGTAAAAACGGATTATTCTATGGTAAGTTGTATTCAAATACTTGTCTTCTTTAAATCAAGGGCTCATCATGTAAGTTTACTCTCTATCAGGCCTACCATAAATTGCACCCCTAGGAATTTCCTTTGCAATGCTGTTTTTCTGGAAGAGCTCGTATGAAATGTCTTTTCCCTACTATTCACAAGATGTGGGAAAAGTTAGCTATTTGATAAGGGGGTAATGCTAGTGAATTAAAATTTTCAAGCAGCTTATTTCAGTTTCTTGGAATAGATTCTGCCTTCAGATAGCTTCCTCAACACAATGCCTCCACGTAGAATGAAAGGATTAATAATGTTTTAACAAAATTAAATTCCATTCTGACGCTCAGTTACTGCACCTACACACCCTGGCAGTTTCTTTTTTTGTAAACATAAGGGCCTTGAGAAACCCAAAGATAAGGGGTTAATGAAGGCCTTGAGAAACTCATAGGAACCATGAGAAGAAAGAGATTAATGATGGCCCTGACCTCTGCTGGAGCAGACTCCTTACCTCTGAGACAACTCCTGAGACAACTCGTACCAACCCAGACACCAATTACACGGTGCCAAGAGAATGTGGGTTTTTTTTTTTAATGTAGTTTTTTTCTCTGTAGTTTGTGCCTTTAAAAGCGGGCAACAAAGAAGTCTCGGGGCTGGGATTTGGGGAGAGCCCCCCAACCCGCCGGTGTAATAAAGTGCTCTTTTTTGCTCTACACTGGCCTTGTGTTGAGGATGTGATCTCCCGCCGGCTCAGACCTTTTATAGAATCCCTCAAGTAGACTGATGTGCACAGAAAGAAAACATCCGGGCAGAATATGCACTTACGGGAAAAGAGGCTTGCTTAGTTGGTCTTGCTAACAAAAGGGAGGAAGAACAGAGGAGCACCCATTGCCCCGCTGCCTATTTTTCTCCCCCCACCCCACTGTACTCCAAAGTAACATGAGCAAGGCAATCTGGTTCAGGATCTCCAGACAGGTGTGGCAGGCATAAGATAGGATGCTAAATTCTTTGTTCAGTGAGTTGACTGTGCTGGGCTCCCATTTTCTGGTTTAGCTAGGCTTGTTCTGACTACAAAAGTCACGTCCCTGTAACCTGGTTTCAAACGATCATTTAAATAAGTATGGTTGGAACGGTGGTGGTTCTTATCCCAAGCAGTGGCTCTGCTCTTCAGGAGTGAGAGTTGGCAAACCATGGCCAGTAGCCCAAATCCCAAACGAGAGCTGGAAATGGAACCTGGGACAGTGAGGGAGACAGCCGCCTGGAAAACCGCCTGTTCCAGAAAAGCATCTATAAACACTCCCACTGGTGACCCCTCCCTTTTCCAAGCTCCCGTAGTGACCGCCTCTGACCTGTCGTTAAATTGTGACAGGTTTGGGCCATAACCCTATCGAGCAGTGAGCTCCAATTTTACCCCCATATGTGCACGCAGGAAGTTTCACATCTACGTTTCACATCTCCGGCTCCGCTCTGAGCGTGCACTTCAGCCCGCTTCAGGCCGCCCTTCTCAGAGGACTCTTGCCACGGGCGGGCGTGTGACAAGGGGCCTGACAAGCTCAGGGACCGCCTGCCTGTCGGCCTTGCAAACTCAGAGACCTTAAGTAACCACAAAGGACAGTCTGAAATGAAAACTTTTTAACTAAAAGAAGTTTATGGTAGGTAATCATGTCCTAGGCTAGAATCTTCCCCGATAAAAGTCCACCTTTACCTTAACTGAGCCTGTCTATTGTCTTTTGCACCTATGAGAACATTCCTTTGGAATGTCAGGGTAACTCCCTTTTCTCTAGATCCCTCAGGGCACGACCACTGCACCAGGGCGGAGACCATAAATCCCCTCTTATTTTTATGGTGTTAATTGTTGGCTGTTAACTATCCCGTACCCACCCAAGTAAAAAATGTATCATTCTACTTTTCATCCAATCCCAGAGGTTTCCCCGCTTTGCTTTCTCCCCACTCCCCGATCCATCACTGGTGGGTTTCTTGTGACCCACTAGCTCTTCCCTTTTAATTGTAATGTATAAGATAAGGTGCAAAACCGCCATTCTCTGGAGCTTTATCTCAATCCGTTGAGATTTTGCTTCCTGGCATTTGTCCACATTTTGGCTCAAATAAACTCACAACAATTATGTATAGGTTAAAATGTTTCCTACATTGGCTGGGGCTGGTTTAGGGGTGCACAGGTAAGGTGAGGAGCACAGGTGGGCAAGTGCACAAGTGGGGTGGGTGCACAGGTGTGCTGGTGCAAAGGTGGGGTGTGGCGGGGTGCATAGAAGGCGGGAGTCTAGGCCCAGAGCGCCCCCGCCCCAAACTGGCTCCCCGCCCCCCCCGCCCTTCCTCTTTTCTTCTCGCTCACCTCCGTCCCAGACTCCGCCCTATGGAAGTCACTACACATCGCCCCGAAGGCTCGGCGCACCAGGGACTCAACTTTCCCGCCACCAGCGCCATTTACCGCTGGCCTCGCCGCCCCGCCAGTCAATCAGCCAGTCAGGCGCCCTGACCCGCTGACCCGGACGCCAATGTGCGCGCTGCGCCCGCCCCCGGCCGGGGAGGAAGTGGGCATGCGCAGGAGACAGGCATGCGCAGGAGGCGGGTATAAGGCAGAGCGGACATGCGCAAGAGGCGGGTATGCGCTGGAGTGGGCATGCGCAGGAGGCGGGCATGCGCAGGAGGGCGTGGGGTCAGAGGGCGTCAGACACCATCGCGTCGGAGGCCGACACACGGACGCGGCGGGTGACTACTTTCTTCTCATCAACCTCATTTCGTTTTAATTAGGTAAAACTCACAGCATGCCCTTATTTTTGCTTTTACTATTAACAAAACGTTTCCTGAGCAACGGGGCTACTTTTGGGGTCTACTCTTGGGTTAAAGGCCTCTCGCGGGCTGTGTCCGTGGCTCGTGGTGAATTCCGGGAAAAAGGGAAAGGGCACTGGATGTAGGAGAGCGTGGAAACGACTCGGAGCCTGCTTAGGGATCCGGTCCTCGCTGGAGGGGGGAGGATTCGGTCACTGTGGGGTGTCAGGCGCTCCCCGCGGCGGTGGATAGGCCGGTGGGTACGTGGAGATGGCGTGTTCGCGGCACGCGCGGCCTGGCGCCGGCTTCAGCCGGAACAGGACGCCCGAGTGGGGTTTACAAGCGACTGAGTGCTGTTGCCTTTTAAACTCGCGTCCCCACGGCTGTGACGCTGCCCCCGCACGCTCGCCCGTGTGTGCTTAGTAAGGCTCAGCCCGGCCGGTGCGGCCCCGCGGTCGGAGCGGCGCCCGCGGACCCAAGGGTCGCGGGTTCGATTCCGGTCCCGGGCACGTGCCTGGGCCGCAGGTGCGATCCCCGGCCCTGGTCGGGGTCGTGCGGGCGGCGGCCAACCGTGTCTCGCTCGCACGTGGATGTTGCTCTCCTTCCCGCTCTTCCACTCTATCTAAAAAAAAAAAAAAAAAAAAAAAACCCAAAAAACTGATGGAGAAAGATCCGCGGGAGAGGATTAACAAAAAAATAAAATGAGATAAAGAGGGGTGACGATTATGAGGACGGCGCTGGTCGTTAACACGTACAGTGCTTCGTATCTGCCGGGCCCAAGCGCTTGGTGGGTAGTAACCCACCGAGTCCCCACTTTCCTCGGGGGCGGGTCCTGTTATCCACAAGTTGGGCCCACTTGACTTTGTTGCCCACGTTGTAGCGGGTCAGGGGTTGGCAAAAGGAGGTTTATAGCTGAGTACGCGAAACACGGTGTATTCTTGTGTTATTCTTTATTAGTAAAGCCATTGTAATAGTCGTCACCAGCATGTCTTTTTCCATACGAACAACTGAACCGGCTTTTGCCCCACCCCTGTTTACGGGTGAAGGAAGAGTATTTTTTCTTTCCCTTTTTTGTTAATCCTCACGTGAGAATATTTTCTCATTGATTTTTTTTTTTTTTTTAATCCTCATCCGAGGATATTTTTCCATTTATCTTCAGATAGAGTGGGTGGGAGAGAAGGAGACACATCAGTTGGTTGCCTCCCACACTACCCAGACGGGGGTGGGGGTGAGGGCGATCAAACCTGAAACCCTGGTAGGTGCCCTTGACCAGAAATCGAACCCATGACCCTTGGATGCTCTAGGAAGCCTCTTAAAAAGGCAAAGCCTGGGGGCACCTTTAAATGCTGATAGGCAAGAGCTGGAGAGACTTCATGGTTAAAGGTAGGATCTGAGAAGGGTGCTTGGGGGAGTTGGGACCTGAAGAGGGAGGGGAGGGCATCTCGTCCACTCCCTGCAGAGACAATGAGAATGGGTGCGGATGCAGATAAGTTTTGGAGTAGGGAGCTCAGAAGGATTGCAGAGGTTCTAGTCTGAGGGTTTATGTTTTTTTTTTCTCTGAATTAAAAAACAAGGTAGTAGAAATCCAAGACTTAACGTTAAAGTCAAGTAACCTACCCAAATGTTATCCATCTGTGGACCTTAAAACTTTCCTTAGAAAACAGTTTTTGGTCCATTGTGGTACACGGAGCAGTGGGTTTCCTAGAACTAAAGTACTATACTACCGTAGAGTATGGCAGTAATAATTTTAGTTAGGGAAATTTTCCTGCAGCGCTCATTGGCTAGAATCACATTCAATACTCAGCATATATTAGCACTGTTTTTTGTTTTTCCATTGCACAGAGCTTTTCTTCCTGAGTTACATACAGTCTTGAATTCCAAGATGAATTTTCTGATCTTACCATGGATTTTTATGTCAGATACACCTAAAATTTCCAACCTGGTTCTGTCACTTATCATGACCCTGGACCTTAGTTAACAAAGTGCTGTAATGACTAAATGAAATAATGTACTTAAAACAGCCAGCACAGCACCTAGCACAGAATATGGATTCCTTTCCTACCTCCCTGTATTTTTTAGGCCATCAGTTAACATAGTGCCAGAGATACAATAAATACTCAATATATGTTTCCTGTTGACCGTGATGGCAGTAATTAGGGACAGATTAAGAGGTGAGCCTGGCTGTGGCCGGTTTGGCTCAGTGGTTAGAGTGTCGGCCCATGGACCAAAGAGTCCCGGGTTCGATTCCGGCCAAGGGCACGTACCTCAGTTGCAGTTCGTCCCTGGCCCTGGTTGGGGTCGTGCTGGTGGCAACCAATCAATGTGACTGTCTCACATTTGTTTCTCTCTCTCTTCCTTCTTCCCTCCCTCCCGCTCTATCTGAAGATAAATGGAAACATATCCTCAGGTGAGGTTTTAAAACAAGAGAGAGGAGCCTGTCAGGTAGTTATCCAGGGTGGCTAGCAATAAAGGGTGCTAAAACTTCTATACATAAGAATATGAGATGGAAAAAAACACATCATTTTTATTGCAACTCCTTTCAAGGAGAATAAGTGGTTAGGAAGGAAAGGCCCTTGGAAAGCAGGTGAAAGAGCAGGAAAGACGTGACTGACAGCAGGTCACCATGTGCAGGTCAGTGAATTGTCATGGGCGGTGAGGTGAACAAGTGGCACAGCCCCACCACCAGCATTCACCTACTCTTCCTTCTCCCACCCACTCCCTCACCTAGAAGCAGGATTCTGAATCTGTAAAAAAAAGTATTCAAAATGTGCCAAATTATATTTGCTCCCCCAAGCAAGTCCATAAATGTTCATCCAATTCTGATGGTATTGATCATGGTGATGGCTTGAGCTAAAGTCCTTTTCAAACTGGGGTCCTGGATTTCCTATCTTAGAAAGGGGAAGTCTTTTTTTTTTTTTTTTTTTAGTTCTACAAGGTGTCAAAGTTGTTTATATAATGAACAAAGCAAAGTCACGCCTACTGCCCAGTATAAGAGATTTGGGTTCTCTAAGCTTAAGTTTCCTCTCCGGTAATGCAACCTACTCCCCCTGCAAGTGTTCCTTGCCATTTTCCCATTGCCCTGTGGGTACTGGGACTCCCAGAACCAGGGCGAGGAAGTGCTGACTTTGTGGATGCTGCTGCTGCTGCTGTGAGTAAGGCTAACTTGTCAGCTTGCAGGATTCTTACAGCTCTTGATGTCCCGCACTGAACAGTCTGTGACAGGGTAAATGAAACATTGTGAGTGAGCTCAGAGAAGCACGGATGTGACTGTAATGGAGACAGGCAGGAAGACTGTTTTAAAATGGTGGCAAAGTGAAGTCACAATAGATGAAGGTGGCTTTCATGCTGACCGGAAAATTTTTTAGGCCTTGTTAAACTTTCTTGATAAAAGTTTGGATCTAACTCTTAAGATTTGAGAAACTAGAAATTTAAACCTGGTAACAATAATCCCCATTCTGGGGGTCTAAACAATAGGAATTTAAACTAATAGCATTGACCATCATTATCAGAACAAACTGTTTTCTGGAATGAAAAAGCTTCATGCAAAAATATTTTTTTTTCACCTATCTACTTTAAAGCCTAGGGAATAGCTTGGGCTTATGAAATATGTCTTGTAGGTAATACTAACTTGCTCATTGTATAAACTAGAATATGTTTGGTTGCAAGTCACAGAACACTCAGCTCTTACCGATTTAAATAACAAATGGAATTTATTGGGTCAGACAGCTGGAAGTCCAGAGGTAAGACAGGCTTCAAGTTCACTTTTATTGAGAGGCTCAGTTACACAAGTACCTAGTTTCTTTTTTCTCTGGTCAGATTCTTATTCTCTACCTTGGTCCTCATGGGACTGTGTCTGTACCTGAAACATTAAACAATCGAAGTAACTGGGCTGGTTAGCAGAGGCCCGAGCCACATGCCGGACCCTTAGGGGTAGAGGTATGTATGTTCTTTCAAAGCTTGTAGGCTCTGTGGAGAGGGGTGGATGACAGTAAACAAGAACAGAGCAAGGCTACAGTCAGCCCTCGATTCTGCTGACCTCAATTTAATGGACTTTGGATTTAACAGATGAAATTTCCGGTCCATGTCATATGTGAAAATGAACACCCTGTTAATTTTAAAATGCTTTTAACCAAGATTTGCTTATAATTAAATGAACAGGTTATGTGGGGTTTTTTTTGTACATGCCCCTAGTGGGAACCGAACCCAGGACTCTCTGGTCCGCAGGCCGATGCTCTAACCGCTGAGCCAAACCGGCCAGGGCTGTTTTGTTATTTTTAACAAATTTTAGCGAATAGGCAATATGTTGGAAAAAACACTGTAGTCATTTCTCCAACATAAATAAATATTACATATCTACAACTATAGTCTACATATTTAAATCCAAGCGTCACCGCTCATAAGCAGTGTTCTGTGCATGATTAGCACATGGTCACAGCATCAAGCGGTAACTGGTTCTGTTGTCTCCTGGCGTGACTTTCTGCAGCAGTTTTAACTCATGCTGGCTGATGTTCCCGTGTGCACTAAGCCACGACCCAGCCGGGTGCGTTTGTTTACTTCCAGTGACTGCTGAATGCACGCATTTACTGGACCTATGCAGTATAAATTTAAAATTATGGTAATACAGAAAACTTTTCTGTGAAATTAAACTTTTCATGCATACTTAATTTTAATTACACAAATGTGTCTACATAAGTAAAAACAGGGAAACTAGCTAATTTGTCAATTTTTGAACATAAGCATTTAGAAAACTTACTTTATTATGTAATGAATTTTGGCTTTAATGGACACCCCCTTGCCCGCATTAGTCGTTTATATTGAGGTTTGACTGTAGTTAGGAGAAGTGGGGTAGATGCTGGGGAGGCAACTTCTACCTCATTAGACCCTCCACAGTGAGCACACATATACAAAGCCACATACCCAGGTCACCCTCCTCTTCCATTCCATGCACTTCAGTACAAAGCAAATCTTTCCTCACATATAAAGAAATTAATATTTTAGAAAGAAGGCTTTACAGTTGAATAGCAGCTCTGTGCAAAATGGCTTTTTGGTCCTCACCCTGTTCCTCATGGAGATTATGTGTTGGTGGAACTAGTCTAGTTCATTAGGCACACCTGTTTGTGTGGGCCGTCTTTGCAACATGGTTTTGATATTAGTTTTAATGTTCCAGAGACATCACTTCTCTTTTAAACGAATGTAAGAGGCACTCTTTTTTTTTTTTTAAATTTTTAAATAAATTTTTATTGACATATTTTTCTTTTTTTTTTTGTATTTCTTTCAGGGAGAGAGAGAGAACCATCAGTGTGAGAGAGACGCATCAACTGGTTGCTTCCCGCACGACCCCGACCAGGGCTGGGGACGGACCGCAACTGAGGTATGTGCCCTTGACTGGAATTGAACCCGGGACTCATTGCTCTGCGGGCTGATACTCTACTGCTGAGCCAAACTGGCCAGGGCATGAGGCACTCTCATAAATTGCTGGTAGAAATGCAAACATGGCCTGGCCAGTGTGGCTCAGTGGTTGAGCATCGACCCATGCACCAAGTGGTCACTGGTTTGATTCCTGGTCAGGGCACATGCCCAGGTTGTGGGCCAAATCCCCGGTGGGGGGCATGCAGGAGGTGGCCGATTGATGTTCTCTCTCATTGATGTTTCTATCTCTCTCTCCCTCTCCCTTCCTCTCTGTCTAAAATCAATAAAGAAAAAAAAAAAGAAATGCAAACATGTTCAGTCATTTTGGAGGGGAATTTGGCAATCTCTAACAAAACTATACATTATTAACTTTTTGACACATCAGTCCTACTTGTAGGAATTAATCCTAAAGTCATACCTCCAATTCTACTCTTAGGTATATACCCATGAAATCCATTTAAATCAGTTCTGATGTGCCCATATGATCCTGGGTATGCCTCTAACTTCCATGAGATAGTAAATAGCCTCCATTTCTTTCTCTGTGAAGTGAGGAATTTGGAGTAGATAATAGCTTCTGCTTATTGAAAGTCAGCTATGTTCCAGGCACTATTATTGTTCTGTGCATATGATTGTCAACCCTTCCCTGCAAGGTATTTATTCTACCCCACTCTTATAGGTGAGTACTTTGATGCCCAGAGATCATGGAGTCCTCTAGCTAGTGAGAACCCAGGTATACCTGACTATAAAGCCTGTGGTCTTCCTAACACATTAAATTGCTTCCAGAAGATGCAAAGATCTAAGATCTTGTACAACTTCAGATTCTGTGATTCCTTACTCTTAAAAAAATTAAATTTATTGGGGTAACATGGGTTAATAACATTATCTAAATTTTAGGTGTAAAATTTTATAATCTGTATGTTTTGTTGTGTGCTCACCCCCCAAAGTCTAGTCTCCTTCCGTCATCGTATATTTGACTCCCTTGTGATTTTTTTTTTACTTTCAAGCAAGAAGACGGTCCTCTTTCCGTGCCTACCTAAGTCATGGCTCGTGGTCCCAAGAAGCATCTGAAGCGTGTAGCAGCTCCAAAGCATTGGATGCTGGATAAACTGACCGGTGTGTTTGCTCCTCGGCCTTCTACCGGTCCCCACAAGCTGAGAGAATGTCTCCCTCTCATCATTTTCCTAAGGAACAGACTGAAGTATGCCCTCACAGGAGATGAAGTCAAGAAGATCTGCATGCAACGCTTCATTAAGATCGATGGCAAGGTCCGAACCGATGTCACCTACCCTGCTGGGTTTATGGATGTCATCAGCATTGACAAGACCGGAGAGAATTTCCGTCTGATCTATGACACCAAGGGTCGCTTTGCTGTTCATCGTATTACACCCGAGGAGGCCAAGTACAAGCTGTGCAAAGTGAGGAAGATCTTTGTGGGCACAAAGGGAATCCCTCATCTGGTGACCCACGATGCGCGCACCATCCGCTACCCCGATCCCCTCATCAAGGTGAACGACACCATTCAGATTGATCTGGAGACTGGCAAAATCACCGATTTCATCAAGTTTGACACCGGTAACCTGTGCATGGTGACCGGAGGTGCTAACCTGGGAAGAATTGGCGTGATCACCAACAGAGAGAAACACCCTGGTTCTTTTGATGTAGTTCATGTGAAAGATGGTAATGGCAACAGCTTTGCCACCCGGCTCTCCAACATTTTTGTTATCGGCAAAGGCAACAAACCGTGGATTTCCCTTCCCCGTGGCAAGGGTATCCGCCTCACCATTGCTGAAGAGAGAGACAAGAGACTGGCGGCCAAACAGCTGGTGAAATGAGCCGACGTGACGTGATTAGAAGAATCTTTATGCTTCATTAGAGATAATACAGCATGGGGCGGGGGGAAGAAAACGGGGAATTGGCATGCCCACGAAGGTGCTAGTAATTGATAACCTAAATTTCGTTCCCTTTTCCTCTGGGGCTCAACAGCTAAATGAGTATGACGGTCCCTTACCCTTGAGTCATTCTCACTTCAACCTCTTCCTTTTTATACACCTCGGGGTTAGTTCATTGTACTTTTCAGTTTGTAACGGCCATCACCTCCTGAGAGCTCTTATTTCATTTATTTGTTGATTCCCTTTTAGTCACATTTCTTACTTCCTGTCTCACGGCTGCATCGGCAGTTACTCATGTGCTTTCTACGTATATTTGAGTTTGTAGGTTTCTAGCAAAATAAGATGTTTTGTTTTGATTGTTTATATAATTGTAATTGAAATGCAGATACAGATTGCAGATACAGCTTTTAGTTCACAATAATGTATTGATACTGGTTTATTAGATGTAACAAATACACTATTCCAACGTAAGATGTTAGTAGTTGGTGCAACTGGTGCCAGGTGCATGCCAACTGTGTACTGTCTTCATTTTTCTGTAAATGTAAAATTTCTTTAAAAAATAAAGCCTATTAAAAATGTATGTGTACAAGGATGAGAAGTTCATGGATAAAAAGATGCTATTTACACTGGCAATTCAGTGCATGTTATCACCTTTCATGTTAAAACTGAAGTGAGGGTAAAGTGACCAATATCACAATGTTTACTGGTTTCATTTTTAAAAATTCCACTAACTCATGTTAAAAGACTAAAATATTCCATATAAAGTATAAGTTCATAATTTATGAATTTATTTTTAACTACTGGGGGCAAAGGAATATTCTTTGCCTTTGTTTAAAGTATAACTGTTGGGAAGCTCCTTTTCCCCCCACTTTAGACTCAGGTTATTTTGTTCCTGCTAGTCTCCCCAAACCTGTTGAGCCGAAATATCTAACTTTTCTTCAGTTTTGATGGTAGCATTTATAAGGGATAAATAATTGACGAGCTCAAGAATTCTGGGAATAGCTGAATAGCATATGCTCAGCATAAACTGTTTCTAAAGGTCCTTAGGCATCAACCCAAAATGTACACCACAAAGATGTCAGTGGCATTGGGAAGCATCTGGACTGGGAGTGTCTTTTTTTTTTTTTAAAGAAACATCGATTTGTTGTTTCACTTATTTATGCATTTATTGGTTGCTTCTTGCATGTGCCCTTACCAGGGATGCAATGCACACCCTTGGCGAATGGGTACAACGCTCTAACCAACTGAGCTACCTGGCCAGGGCTGCGTGTGTCCTTTTAAGTGCACCTGCAGTAGTCACCCCACAGCGCGGATGGTGAGGCCCAAGCATCATTGTGGTTTGTTCTGTCATCTCACTGGATCCTGTCCAGCTGCCACATTTATTCTCCCCAGTTGTACCTTTAAATTGTCAGTGGCCCCTGTTAGCAAAGCCAGGGATCAGGTACAAAGGCACCAGACGCTGATTGGCTGAGGGAATTGTTCTGACATCTTTTGACCACAGATCTGTTTGGACTCCTGTCTTTTCCCTTCCTGCATCTGGCTGGTTTCTGCTCTCCTGTGTGGTAGGTCTTACCCACCAACCATGCTACTCAGCTACCTACCTACCTGTCTTCCATCTGCTCTTCTTCCTACCTACAGGCCCATGAAATCATATTGAATGCCAGCTACATGTCGGACACTATTCATAGGTTCTCATGCATTGTTGGGGAGAAAAAAAAATCATCCTTCGCCCTTGTTCTCCTGGCTGGACTGACAATGAGATGAACACAACACCAATTAGTAGGAGAAAATCAAGTTACTAACATGTACACCTGTACACAGGGGCGAGACCCAGGAACACTGAGTAATTCGTCAAAATAGTGGAAGCCACCCCCTTAAATACCGCCCTCAGCCAAAGGGTGTGGAGCCTCCCTGATGAGGTGACCAGGAAAAGCACAGAAAACAAGGGTAAGGTTATGTAGATTTAAGCCCTCAAGTTCAGTGATGGTGAAGGCAAGTCTGGTCCAGGAGGGAGACACCCTTACAGATGTAGATTTCCTTACAAATGTAAATGTTTATAACTTTTTAAAAAATACGTTTTTTTATTATTATTTTTTAGAGTTAGGGAGAGAGAGAAACATGGACCTGCTGTTGCCTGCACGCCCCCTACTGGAGATTGAGCCCACAACCGGAGCATATGCCCTGACTGGGAGTCGAACTGGGACCTCTTGGTCCATGGAGCGACGCTCTGTCCACTGAGCCACACCAGCTGGGCATATTATGCATAACTTATACTTGCGTTTTCAGAGCTTTCCCCAGGTTCTGATGGTGCTTAAAATTAGCCAGTCTCAATCAAAATCCCAAAGAGTCATATTTAAAAAAAATTTTTTTTTCCTTTATTGATTTTAGAGAGAGGAAGTGAGAGGGAGAGAGAAACATCGATGAGCCCTGGCCGGTTTGGCTCAGCGGTTAGAGCGTCAGCCTGCGGTCCAGAGAGACCCGGGTTCGGTTCCCGCTAAGGGCATGTACTTCGGTTGCAGTTTGTCCCCGGCCCTGGTTGGTCGTGTGGGTGGCAGCCACTCGATGTGTCCCTTTCACGTCAATGTTTCTCTCTTCCTCTCTCCCTCCCACTCTATCTGGACAAAAAATGAAAAAATGTCCTCAGGTGAGGATAAAAAAAAAAAAAAAGAAAAGAAACATCGATGAGAGAGAACATCGATTGGCCGCCTCCTGCATGCCCCCTACTGGGGATTTGACCCACAACCTGGGCGTGTGTCCTGACTGGGAATCAAACCAGTGACCTTTTGGAGCATGGGTTGACGCTCAACCACTGAGCCACACCAGCCGGACAAAGATTCATATTTTTTAACAAATTTTAAAAAGTTTATTGACTGATTTTAGAGAGAGGAGAAGGGGGGGAGAGAGACATCAATTTTGTTCCACTTCTTTCTGCATTCATGGGCTGATTTCCTGCATGTGCTCTGACGAGATCGAACCCACAACCTTGGTATATTGGGATGATGCTCTCACCAACTGAGCTACCCTGCCAGGGCCCAAAGAGGCATATTTTGGGGTGGCAAATGGTGCCCCCCTTCATGCTCCATGTAAAAATCTCATTCATCCCTACCCTTCCGGTCCTAACACCACAGTTCTTTCGTTTTCTCGGATTCTCACAACTTCTAGCCTTCCCCCTCCTGTCTGTGTCAGTCCATCTTACAAATGGCTGGAATAGTCACCCTTCTGAAGAGCAGCTCCTGAGCCCACCAATCAAATAGAAAAATGTCAGTCCTGCCCTGGCCAGTGTGGCTCAGTTGGTTGGGTATCGTCCTGTGCACCCAAAGGTTGCCAGTTTGATTCCCAGTCAGGGTACATGCCCGGGTTGCTGGCTCGATCCCCAGTGGGAGGGCATGCAGGAGGCAGCCAGTGGATGTTCTCTCTCATCAATATTTCTCTCTCTCTCCCTCTTCCTTCCTCTCTCTAATAATAAATCAATTAAAGAAGAAAAAAATGAAAAACGGTCAGTCCTTTGCCCCCCTGCCCCACGGCCCTTCTACTTCTTTTACGGCACCTTCCCTGAAGTATAGTCATTTGTGTGCTTGTCTGATGAGACGGCACACTGAGAAAATGAGACTAATGTCCAGAAGCCATTCAGTAAAACCAGCTTTACACTTTGTACGGTCACATCGACCGTGGACTAGTCATCTGCTGTTGGAAGGGAAGTTGATGAGCGTTACCAATGTGTCTGCAGACCCATAACGGACGTTCCCAGTGACCCGCAACGAACTCCCAGTAACCCAGAAAACACTTTTCAGTGGCTGCAACAAGAAAAGCCCGGCTGTTGAAAGCAGACAGCATTTTAATGACCGTGGAATCACCTTTGGAAAAGTTGGCTTAGGGCCAATAGAAGAAGTAAGTAGACAGACTCCCAGTATTATGGCCTTAATGACACAATTATCACCACCCTCCTTATTTAGTCTGATTCATTAAGTCCTTGGTTTCCATGAACTCAATCCAGTCCTTTTGTTGCTGGTGGAGGTAATAAATAGTGACTGGCACCTTTCTCCAGCCACCCATTTGATTAGCTTAAAATGACCTCATACTAGTTTTACACCCTAGCATGACTCAGACTGATGTCATCGGATCCTGCTAAGTGACTACTGACTCCCTGCGGCAATCAGCACCTTCCCCAAAGCTTCCACAGAGAAGATTCTTAAAAGCCTTTTAAATTGTTTTTGAATGTTGTACAATGGGCTTTAGCCATGAGTCCATCATCTCTGTCTTTAATTTTTAGTGTCTTGCATGCAAACAACATGTTGAGAATGAGCCAACCTTCATTTTCAGTTTTTAGTAGAAGCCATCTCCTAGTCAAGCTTAATAGAATTTAGAAAATCTAAATCCAAGAACAAATTTACCCTGGTTGGAGAATATTAGTCAGTGTTTCCACCCACGAGTTACTAATGATAACACCTGACATTTGGATCCCTTGTCTTATTTTGTTTTTAATTTTTTTAAAAATAGATTTTAGAGAGGGTGGGAAAGAGAGAGAGAAAAACATCAATGTGTTGTTCCACTTATTTATGCATTCATTAGTTGATTCTTGTATGTGCCCTGACTGGGATCAAACCCACAACCTTGGCATATCCAGACAATGCTCTAACCAGCTGAGCTACCTGGCCAGTCTTAAGATCTTACCATTTCCCACATTACTGAGTTGAGTAAAATATTTGATGAGTGTTCATAATATCTTTACACAGAATGTGATTCCATCATTTTCAAAGTTATGCTTTAGCAGTGTACACACATGACTTCGGGTATCTGACTTCCGTGACAATACAGGGAATGATGACTTCCCACAGAGAGAAGATCTAGTTTGTTGGCAAAGATAGTAATTTATCTCTTAAAATTTTTTATTTTATTTTATTGAATATAGAGAGAGAGGAAGGGAGAGGGAGAGAGAGATAGAAACATTGATGAGAGAGAAACATCAACATAGATCAGATGCCTCCTGCACGCCCCCTGCTGGGGATCGAGCCGAAACCCAGGCATGTTCCCTGACTGGTATTGAACTGGCGACCTCTTGGTGCATGGGACTAGGCTCAACCACTGAGCCACACCTGCCGGGCTATTTTATCTCTTTTTATGTACTTGAACTTGAGGTGCCCTTGGGATATCCAGAGACATATATGTACTGAACTTCCTCATGGAGACAGGAAAGAGCTTAGGGAGTAAGGATAATGTAGCAAAGGTGTTAGAGTGCTCTCTGCAACTATGTGGTGCGCGCACACACACACACACACAGGCAGGACAAAACTGCTACTTGCAAACTTTTCAACCTGAAACCCGGAGTGCTTCTCAAGTTCCATATGCTGAGAGGGAACATCTTCTGAATAATTTTTTTTTTAATCCTCACCCAAGGCTATTTTTCCTATTTATCTTCAGATAGAGTGGGAAGGAGAGAAAGGGAGAGAGAGAGAGAAACATCGACGTGAGAGGGACACATCAACTGGTTGCCTCCCTGACCAGGGCCGGGGACGAACCGAAACTAAGGTTCGTGCCCTTGGCCAGAATCGAACTTGCAACTTACCGGTCTGCGGGCCGACGCTCTAACCGCTGAGCCAAACCGGCTAAGGCGTTCCGAATAACTTTTAAATCAAATGAAGCAGCAGAGCAATTACTTGAATCCAAAGATACTCTGCGAGGTGCACTTGACAAAGGAAGTCACACTCTCGCTGTGACTTTGTAACAATCAGACCAAACAGAGGGAGACCGGCCTTTGCTTGTCATCAAAATAATCTTCAGATATTATGTGTGTTCACGAGAGGGGAAGCTATTTAAAAATTTATCCCAAACTTGGAGATAAGGTCCAAAGGTAGGTGGCCTGTCCTTTCAAAGCCACACGGGATGGAAGCCCAGCCGGGACACAACCGGGAGAGTGCGCTCTGTGTTTTTGTTATTGATTGTGCTCGAGTCTAAGACGCTGTGACAAACACTCGGCACCTGGCAGGAATACACACTTTCAGTGTTTCTCCATTTATAAGGTATCATTTTCCCCATGCATGACATTTTCTAAACACTTTATTTAAAGCAGTTTTTTTTTTCTCCTAAAGCCGTTATAAATTGATGGTGCTTCTTGTGATGAAGGAAATATTGTACTATGTTCATTGAATTTTACTTACATTCTTGTAAGTATTCATATTAACTAATCAAATCTTCTAATTTTCCATTTATCCGTCTAAGACATTGATGGACAGCGTAGTGCCATCAATGGCTGACAGCCATCAATCAATCAATTATCAAACACAATTACAAGAACAAGGCTTTGTCAGTCCTTTTTCGTTTTCATCCCCACCGGAGTGACTGTTTTGATAGCTAGAAATAGTGGAGCAAAAGACAGGCAATATTTTGATTTCCACGGAGCATTGAAGTTCCCTATTTTGAATAACAGTCAGCAGCAGGTACGAATTTAAGAAAAATTCAATGCCTCTGGGTATGCATCTTTGTTGTAGATGTCGTGGCGTCACAAATCCAGGGGGGAAAAATTGTCCCTGGCCGTTACACATCTTGAATGGGAAGCTGATTCAGCCTTCTCATTTCTTTTCCTCTTGAGAGCCCGTGTGGTGAGAAATCAGAGTCGCTAGGACTTCCATTGGAGGTGAGCTGAGAAGAGTACAGTAAAAGGCACGGAAAATTAACCGAGTTCATCTCGCTGCTTTTGAGTATTTCTGAGAACAGATGGTTGTGATAAATGGTCAAATACATGTCTGTCTCCTGGCCCCGTTGATGATGGAAGCTGAGCTGTAAGGCTGTGCTCGTGGGGACATCTCCTGGTAGGAGGGGACTTTGGAGCCGAGACCCAAGTTCCCTACGGGAACTCTGGGCAGGGTCTTTCAGGAGAGACCAGACGCCCCTGGAATAGCTGCACCCACGTCTTCTCCGGGCACACTTTCCCGTGGCAGCTCCGCGTGAACTCCACGCGGGGAGCTTGTCGGACGGAAGATGTTGAAGGACACTAGTTACTGGGAATCCGCTGGGAAGCACCCGGTGCGACGGGTACTCTCACGGCTGGGCGGGGAAGAGGAGAACGTGTAGAATGAGAGTCCACTTCTTTTCAGCCTGGAAAACGTTCAGAAGGCGGCTTGCAAAAATCTCAACACCGGTCTTTGTAGAAGGCACACTTCATCAGACCAATCGTGATTTTTTTGTTGTTGTTGTTTAATCTTCACTCGAGGATATTTTTTAAAAATGATTTTTCTTTATTGATTTTACAGAGAGACGAAGGGAGAGGGAGAGAGAGAGAGAAACATCAATGAGAGAGAACATCGACTGGCCGCCTCCTGCATGTCTCCGACTGGGGATCAGGCCCACAACCTGGGCATGTGCCCTGACCAGGAATTGAACTGGCGACCTCTTGGTGCATGGGTCGACGCTCAACCACTAAACCACATGGGCCAGGCCACCTGAGGATATATTTTTTCCATTGATTTTTTTAGAGAGAGTGGAAGAGAGGGAGGGAGGGGGAGAGAGAAAGAAACATCAAGGTGAGAGAGACGCATTGATCAGTTGCCCCTCGCAGCTAGAACTAAGGGTCTGGGTAAAGGATTGCAGAGAAGTATTAGATATTTTCTCTTCACTTTTTTTGAAGTAAAAAATTACAGAGGCACCGGTAAAATTTACAAATGATAATAAATGTCCAGAGGCAGTTAGCATTGGCCTCCTTTTGTTGTTTTGGATGTCAGTAGTTTATTACAAAGACACGGAAATTGTTTACTTGATGAAAGATTTCAGAACTTCAGTGGAATGGGCGGCTTCACCAGATGCCATTTTCAATCGCGATTTATTTCAGTCTACGTACTTTCCAAGAATGTCACCACCTCTAAGTAAGAAGTAATCCTTTTCATCTAGAACTACTCCATACTCTGGAAGAAGAATTTTAAAAATATTTTTTTTCTTTATTGATTTTAGAGAGAGAGAGGAAGTGACAGGGAGGGAGAGAGAGACAGAAACATTGAGAGAGAACATCGACTGGCTGCCTCCTGCATGCCCCCCACTGGGGATCGGGCCCACAACCTGGGCATGTGCCCTGACTGGGAATCGAACTGGCGACCTCTTGGTGCATGGGTCAATGCTCAACCACTGAGCCACACCAATCAGGCTGGAAGAAGAACTTTTATCTCCACCTTTCTTCTCTTCTATTTTTTTAATCCTCATCCAAGGATATTTTTCCATTGATTTTTATTTTATTTTATTTATTTTTAATTTTTATTTTTTTATCCTCACCCGAGGACATTTTTTTTTTGCATTTATCTTCAGATAGAGCAGGAGGGAGAGAGGGAAGAAGAGAGAGAGACACACATCGATGCGAGAGAGACACATTGACTAGCTGCCACCCACACGACCCCAACTGGGACTGGGGACAAACTGCAACTGAAGTACGTGCCCTTAGCGGGAACCGAATCCGGGCCTCTCTGGTCCACAGGCTGACACTCTAACTGCTGAGCCAAACCAGCCAGGGCTCCATTGATTTTTAGAGAGAGTTCAAGGGAGGGAGGTGGAGAGAGAGAAACATCGATGTGAGAGAGATACAATGATTAGTTGCCTCCAGAATGACCTTGACCAGGGCTGGGGATCGAACCTGCAACCCACGTACGTGCCCTTGACTGATCATCAAACCGGGGACCCTTTGATGGGAGGGCCAATGCTCTAACCACTGAGTAACACCGGCCAGGGCTGTTTACGTTTTTAAAAGACACGGAGTCTAGACTTTCAGGCAGTGACACAGAGAGCGAGCCCAGGTTCCGTGGCACTGGGATATTCACAGCACCTCCCTTCTCAACGTCGCTGGGGGAATGGGGTGCACCTGAAGGTCCTTTGAGGCAGAGCAGCCGGACCTGGAAGTCCCCCCGGGATCGTCTCTCTAAGCTGGTCCCGTTTTCTTCATCACCTTTTTCCTTCTGTTCCTTAGACCAGTTTCCTAACATCCCTGGGTGTTTTCAGACAGTTGTAGGGTAACGGGGCTCTGGTGACCACTTGCTCAGTGACTGTCTATGTATTTGCGGGACACAGAAGTACACACCAACCACGACAGGCTGAGGGCGTGATGGGTAACTGATGACTGAGGTACTTGTATGGACCAAGCCAGAAATTAGGACACAGACTCTGACAAATACATTTACGGGGACAATGGGACCAAAAAACGGAAGCTGGGATGTGGGCCAAAGTCCCGGAGCTGAAAGAGCTGGGCCGAGAGCTGGGAGGGGGAGGCTCGCCCTGCAGCGGGAGAACTCCTCACACCCCTGTATTGCTGTCATAGACAGAGACCACGATGAACGACCCACGCTCCACGCCCCTTCTAAACCGAACGGAGGGGAGCCCGTGCTTTCTGTGGCCCTGCAGTGGCCGGGACAGTGTCTGTCCTCGGCTCGGCTCTACCAATGCTCCCGGCTGCTTCTCTCTTTTTTTTTTATCCTCCCCCGAGGACATTTTCCCATTTTTGCTCAGATAGAGTGGGAGGGAGAGAGAGGGAGAGAAACATCGACGTGAAAGAGACACATCGATTGGTTGCCTCCCGCACGACCCCAGCCAGGGCTGGGGACAAACCGCAGCTGAGGTACATGCCCTTGACTGGAATCAAACCTGAGACTCATTGGTCCACGGGCCAACGCTCCATGTGCTGAGCCAAACGGGCCAGGGCCCAGCTGCTTCTTGAATGTCCCAGAGGCGCCTCTCAGGGAACCCGCTTTGATCGCAGTTCCTGGCTTCACCACCCAGAGCCCCCGAGCCGAAAAGAGCAATGATCTTGTCTTCCTGTTCCTGGATTAAAAAAAAAAAAATCCGGCCAGCCCCTGAGAACGTTCATTTCTGTATTTCCACCACTGAAATGTCTTTTCTGTCCCTATTGCCGTCACGACCCTGTATGTGAACTAATTAGTGGTCCCTTAATTAATTTCCTCCCAGTCAGTCTCACCCTCCCCACTCCCTCCAGACACACATACACACACACACACTTCCCTCCTGAGAAATATTCAGATATTTGTCGTCTAGAATAAAGTACAAATGTCATAGAATAGCGCAAGTTTCTCCCAATTTGGCATCAAATCCTTCTAACTTCTTTGAACAAGAGCATCACTCTGGACTGCTAGTCGTTTCTGAAATAAACCTCTGTGCCTTTGCAAATGCTGTTCTTTTCCTACTTTTCATTATTTTATTTAAAAGTGCTTCTCCCTCTGTGGAGCTTGTCCCCGTTCTCTTAATCAGAATTAACTGTCCTCTCCTCGTGCTCCCGACGATGTCCGCTTTCTATCTAGCATATTTGGAGCCCGACTTGTACATATACTACCTCCTTGCCACAACCTTACAGGTGTTCGTCTTTAGACCCCGATCGTCTGGCCCCCTGCCAGCACCTAAAAGGTACTTAATAATAAATGCATAAAGTCAGAGCTGAACCAAGAGATCGCTGGTTCGATTCCTGGTCAGGGCACATGCCCAGGTTGTGGGCCAAATCCCCAGTGGGGGGCATGCAGGAGGCAGCCAATGGATGTTCTCTGTCATCGATGTTTCCATCTCTCTCTCCCTCTCCCTTCCTCTTTCTCCAAACAATAAAGAAAAAAAAAGTCAGAGCTGAAATCCAAACCCAGACAGTTTGGTTTCAAAGCCTGTACCGTGTACCAATATAGACTCTTCAGCTCTCAACGACAAAATCTTTAGCACCATGACAGTTGCGTGTCCTTGGTCAAAAGGGAAAGCTGGTAAGAGGACAGGAATGATTGAACGTAGCTCATCTCCATTCATGGAAAAATGTCTCAAATCTTAAGTAGTAGTGGGGATAGGTTTACGTCGACCCTTTTTAAATCCCTTAGTTGTCATCCAAATAGCCAGAATTGAGCTGTGTGACTGTGGTCATGCAGACCTGAGGTTCAGAGACTCAGAAAAGCAGCCGCTGAGTATCAGGGCGATGACGATGTTGAACACTTGCTATGTTACAGGGTCTGGTATTTCTAGAAACTAACTTTAAAACTTGAAACAACCCTTAGATCAAGAGATTAAAGCCAAAGGCGGGGGGGGGGGGGGGCAACTTGGAAAATTCTCCCTTACAGATAAGGACATTAAAGCTCAGAGATATTAAATGACTCATGCATAAACATATTTAAGTTTCTGAGGTGGGATTTTGACCCAGTTCTGAAAGGCTGCAAAATTTGGGCTCTTTTCGTACTGTAATCAACAAGTAAAATTAATTAATTTATTAAAAAATTTATTGTTGACAGTATTACAGATGTCCCCCATTTCCCCCTTTGCCTCCTTCCACCCAGCATTCCCTGCCCCCCATTTTTTATTGGTATAAACTGATACAATTAAAGATGTCTGGATTAAGATGACAGCATGATTTTTGCCTTAACTGACAGCTATTTGCTATCAGCTACAATGATCTGGAACACAGTGACTCTTTGTGTTTTTTTTTTTTTTTCTGCAAGCTACTCTTGCTTAGAATCATCTTGTACCTAGATAAGTAAGCAAGCACAAGAAACAGTAAGATAAGATGTGGAAAAGTTGTAATTCTGGGCTCAGTTTTCAGATATACATTGTTGCAACCAAAGTTTCATCTGGATGAAAAGACAAACTCAGCAGGCAGGGGTCCCCCCGACTCCACCCTCCCAACCCGGGTCACTGTTCACTATGACACTGTTCACCTTGAGTTTCTCACGTCCAAAAGGACCAAGTCAGTATCCAGGAAGATGGTTTGAAACGGCATGGTCTTGATTCATTCCTTCTATTATAATTACGTAAGAGTTTCTGCTGTGTGCTTCTGAAGAAATGTTCTAGAATGAACATTAATAAGGAAAGGAGAGGTCCCTGGGAAGGCAACTCTTCCAAAACCTGTTGCTTTTGAGACTTCACAATGGCAAGAAACATTTGGGCTTAGCTCTTGGCAGTACGCTCTGTCCAGATTGCTTGGCATCCAATTATCCTACTCAGCAGTTTCATGCCCATTGGCAAAAGAATTAGGTTTTTATTGGCTACTATTCAGTCCCTAGAACATATAGTGACTGCCTAATGGGAGTTTGTGGGTATTTATTACTGGAAATAGAAAGCATTTAAGGTGAAGAGCTCAACATTTTCAAAGTGTATTGGAAATGATCAAAGGGCCAGGTTAGTCTGAAGGTCGACAGATTGCTAAGATTCCTTCTGGCTCCAGCATCCGTAACACCTCTGCTCACCAGATGCTGGGTTTGCAACACATTAGCATTTTCCTGTTTCCTCCATAGGGCCTAAACAAGGTGCCCAGAACAAAACTGCATTTTTAATATATCCTCATTTGAAAAGTGTGAGCCTCCGTTTTCTTGTTTGATGAAGAGAGACATTTATAATATCGACCCATGGGATTGTTACGACGATTAAGTGTGACGAGGTACTGAAATGCTTTGCAAACTAAGATCTTAGTGTAACTCAGTTCTCCGATGAGAACTGGATAGGAACCGGTTACAAATAAAACCGTAGCTCTGTTTGGTAGAATAGAAGGGCTGGTTAAAATGCGTATCTTCAGGTTTCAGTACATTCTGACTCGTACACATAGTGTTAGTGATCGATTCTGATTAGAGGCATAAGGAAACCCTCACCCTGTTTTGTCGAAGGACTAAACGATGTGGGTATGAATCGAAATTGGAAGGATGAGTGAGCTCAGAATGGAGTCTTGAAGGATGAAGAGGGCGGGGTAGGTGAAGAAGAATGCTCTGGACCGAGGGTCTGCATGAAGACCTGACCGCACAGAGGGACAGGCAGGTGGCCTCTGTGCCCAGACGTGCCAAGGGACGTAAAGAGAGATGAGTCTTGAAAGGTAACTCAGGAGCAGATCATAGGGAACCTTGAATGTCACAATAAGAGGTTGGGTCAAACTCCATAATCGTGGGGAGTCGCTGAAGGTTTGGGGGAAAGGAGACTGACATGACGGGCAGACATCCTGCATGTTGGCGTGACGTCTCCCAGAGCAGCAGCGTCTGCCCAGGACATGTCTTGGACCGGCAGAAGCATGGGGACAGCGTGGCGAGAGGGGCGCTATCGAGCAGTTCAGCAAGAGGGACAGTAGGATAAACAGTAAGTGGTGTGATCAAAGGAACAAGACCTGGCATCTGAGAGATAGTGGAGGAGAGGAGAAGGGGAGAAGGAGCCCGGGACCAGTAATCGCCATGGCAACATAGCCAAGTTGATCTGCAGACGGTCCGATCCACTAACCGGTCCGTCCTTAGCAGTCTTGTGTTTTCGGGTCTGTTATCAACTCCGGCACAGCCAACACGCTCCGGCCCATCAACTCCAACTTGGACCATTTTCCTCCGCGGTCGCCAAGACCTCTGGGAGGTCCATTGAGTGCAGTGACAGGCGCTTCCTCTTAAAGGAGAATGCCAGCTCCTTTCAAAGGAAGGGGCCGCTAATTTCTGGATACTCCTTTCTGCGTTTGCACCCGCATGGCAACAGAGAACACACAGATCGCCCTGCCTCCAGCTCCGCAGCTGAAGGCTCGCGGAGCTGCCTGCTGGTGGGCACTTGGGAAGGCAGCCTCTTTCCTTCTCGGCCCAGCACTTGTTCAATGCCGGAAATTAAGATCCCGTTCTCCCAGGGCTCGAGGACTAAATCCCACTAGACTGACAATCCCTAAGCCCCGATTATTTTTTAGAGTCATCTTCACAGGGATAAAATGCATCCAAAGGTGTTTATTAAAAGTTCATCTGAGGGTGGGGCTGGGTTGGGCAGCAGTCAGAACAGTAGTTATGAAACGGTCGCACTCTCCGGTCACGGAGGAGATGCTGAATTCTACCCTGGAAGTGTTCCAGTTTCCACGTTTCTGCCTATTGGGAGTGTGGGGGTGGGGGGGGGAGTAGGAGGCCCTTGTTGGGCAGAAGCACACAAAGAGATGCCTCTTTGCTTAAAAAAAAAAAAAAAAAAGCCAACTAAAACTTTCCTCTCGTTGCAAGGTAGAGAGAATTTTGCAGTCTGTTGGAAGCAGCAGCCCTCCTTAGCAACAGCACGAATAGACTGTACTTGAAATGCTTCTTACAGAATGCAGCCTTTATTTCTCCGTGGGTGTTCTGCTCTAGACGCTGTCCAAAGGGTGCCATCAGCCTGTGATCTCTGGGCGTTTCCGATCTCAGAAGAATAACACAGAAACCCATGCTGTAATAGACGGGGCAAAAGTAGGTTTACGTGCAACAGTTTATTCTTGTATTATTATTTATTAATTATTGTATTATTGTCCATAGGAACACCTGTAACCCTACGTTCGCCCCACCCTGTACAGAAAAAATAGTAAAAAACACGAACACAGAAATGGCACATAACAGTCACTTGTATTTGCTTGCGATAATGAACAGCCAATAAAAGTGAATGTTGTGTGTAATCGAGAGGTTTAAAAACAGCCTGATGACTTTTATTTATCGAATAACCGGTTTTTTGAGTTTGTACAAGATGCCAGGTAGTATCCAGTGAATTGAAGATATGAAAATATGTAAGACAGCTTTCCCTTAGGGAGCTGCTGGTGCCCTGGGGGTCTGGAGGGGTGACTGTTACCGGGTCGCCATCAGCGCACGGGGGCAGGGATGCAGGGATGCAGGTGCCTCTCCGGGAGCACGGAGGACAGTGAGAGTCTTCTGTGAAGTTGAGGGGAAGCGTCAGAGAGGTGGCAAAACTCCACCTGGGTCAATAGGATGATTTCTTTCCTTTTTTTTTTTCTTTGTTGACTTTTAGAGAGAGAGGAAGAGAGAATGAGAGAGTTAGAAACATCGACGAGAGAGAACATCAACGGGCCGCCTCCTGCATGCCCCCCACTGGGGATCGGGCCCACAACCTGGGCATGTGCCCTGACTGGGAATCGAACCCACCACCTTTTGGTGCATGGGTCGACGCTCCGACCAACTGAGAATTCCAAGAAGAGGCGAGAGGAGTAAAGGGCATAGACTGAACGAGAAGAAGACGGTTCAGTTGGTCATTTCCCTTCTTGCTGATCAAGCTGAACCCCAGTCAGGTATTGCCAGCTGTGTGTTTCAGGGGACACGGGGCCCCTCTCCAGCCCGAATGGGTCATCCTTAATAGTCTAAGCCAATCACAGCACATCGCCTCCCCTCACGGACGGCTGCTTTGGCTCAGGCTAGTGTTATGAGTTGGATGGTGTCCGCTAAAAACACATGTTGAGGCCCTAACTCCTGGTGCAGGGGATGGGATCTTCTCTGGAAACAAGGCCTTTGTGGTAATCGAGTTACGACGAGGTCATCAAGGTAGGCCTTTATCCAGTCTGACTAGTATCCTTATGAGAAGAGAATACCACCCTGGCCAGGTAGCTCAGTTGGTTAGAGGGTCGTCCCAATACACCAAGGCTGTGGGTTCGATCTACAGACAGGGCACATACAAGAATTAACCAATGAATGCATAAATAAGCGGAACAACAAATCGATGGTTCTCTCTCTCTCTCTCTTTCTCTCTCCCTTCCTCTCTCACTCTTAAAAAAACATCAATACATTAAAAAACATTAAAAAAAAAAAAAGAGAATGCCATGTGAAATGGGACAATACAGGGGCAACACCGTGTGACTAGAGGCAGAGCCTGGAGTGCGGAACCTACAAGCCAAGGAACATCAAGGATTGGCGGCAACACCCAAAGCTGGGAAGACGGCAGGGAACGGAGCCTCTCCTAGAGCCTCCAGACCTTGATTGTGGCCTTCTACCCTCCGGAACCGTGGGACAATAAATGCCTGTTGTTTCAAGTCACCCAGTTGGAGGTGTCTCGTTAGGGAAGCCCCAGGAAACTCATGGAGCTGGTTAATGAAACTCGAGGGGAAGCGGCCAGGGCCTTCTGAAAACTCGTTTTCTAGCTCTGGGCCTTATTGGACCCTAATGGGTAAATTTAAAAAAAGGAACGATCATGGGTTACTTAGAATGACCAACCAATCTATTACTTCTCCTAGGGGAAAAGCACAATGCTTTAAATACTAGCTAAGCTACATGGAACTTCGTCTCCAGAAAGTTCCTAAAAATGAACGTCAAGAGTGTGTGACAGGGCAGGAAGCAGAGAGCCGGCACGACCTTCAGTATCTTTATAACATGGTAGTAGTTTGCCTGCTTTGGCCCCTGGATTTGGTGAGAACGTTTGTACGATTCCATCTTTGATTCTTGAAAACATTCTCCTGTAATGATGGGGGTGCGGTGTTAACCCAATCTCAGGTCATGCATTCCTTAAGGCTGGCCATGCATTTGTTTTGCATATTGTTCTTCTAGAGAAGAAATTATGCAGGTGTCCTGCTAGGTATCATGTCTAAATATATACATATATATATATTTTTTCTTTTCTTTATGGTGAAGGTTATTCATTCATTCGACAGACATTTGGGTTGCAGCAAGTACTGTACACACATGCGCAATACCTGTCACCAATGGTAAAACAAACAGAAGCCCCATCCGAGTGGGGCGGCGACAGACTACAAATAAATACCGATACCAATTTGCTTCAAGGGCTGCGAAGAAAGCGGCGAAAAATAGCCCCCAGCTCCGGAGCCGGAGGTCGGGCGTGCAGGCCACGAGGCCTCGAGGCGGCACTGATGAAGGCGGGTGGGCGGGGCCGGGGCGTGTCTGCGCCCTGATTGGCCGGCCGGGGTGGCGTCACGTGGGCGGCCGCCGAGCGTCCGGACTCCGGCGGCGGCGCTGCGGAGGCTCCGGGGAGCGGGCGGTGCGGGGCGCGCGGGGCGAGCGCGGCGAGCGGACGGCGGCGGGGCCTCGGGGCCGCCCGCGGGGCCGAGCGGCGCGCGTGCCGAGCATGGCGGGCCCCCTGCCTCCCTGCGTGGTGGACTGCGGCACCGGGTAAGAGGCGCCGGCGCCGAGCACCTGTCCCGCGGCGCGCCCGCTCTCACCTGCGCCCCGTCCTGGCGACCCCTGTGCAGGTGGAGGCGGCCCGCCCGCCCCCAGGCCGCTCGCCTTGACCGCAGGGAGTCGGGGCAGGAGCCGGCCCAGCGCGCCCCGCAGCCCCTCTCCTCCCGGCCTCCCCCGCAGGCCAGCCTTCGGGCAGGTGGCTGCAGACCCGCCGGCCTCCCGGCCTCCCACCCGCCTGGCGGTGCCCTGACCTCCCCTCCCAGCGTCCTTACCCCTGGGCCTCTCCGGGCCCCCAGGTGCAGCCGCTGGGCACCTTCTCCTGCGGCGCGCGCTGCCCTCCCGCGGTGCCCAGCGGCTCGCCCAGGCCGAGCTCGGCTGTAGTTTGCGGAGACTCGCCTTTTCGCTTAATAAATGCAAACGCAGAAAGGCTTCGTTTTGAAAAACGAAGTCTAAATTTGAGAAAGCCTGTTCGTGGTATAGGTGGTCCGTGTTCCCCCCTCCCCCGCTTTACTTTTTGGGTGTGATCGCTTTTGACGTTGCTTAGATATGCAAACGTGACCTTCGGAAATGTCCTGTGCTCTCCGTGGCCCAAGCTTAGCTGATTTTGGGGAAGATGCTTACCGAACCCCCTCTAGCTTAGAAATTCAAGGCTGCCTGCTTGCTTTATAGGTGAAATACTTAGTCAAATAACCTGGAAGGAAATGTCGTCTCTTAAAGATTTTTCAAGACGGAATTTTAATCTTTTTTTTTTTTTTTTGAGTCACAGAATAATCCATGGCGTGTTCACCTTTGCGTTGATTCTTTTCTGTACAAAAATGCACGTGGTTTGGTTTCCATGACAACCCTGTGGGGGTGTCGTCTTTAATTTGCTTCAGTCCAACTCCTACTGATTTTTTTGAAGGCACCAGGTGTGGTTACAGGCTAGGGAAAAAACTGCCTTTTCGCTTGTACTAATTCTTTTTGAAATACACATTGCACCAGAAGTGTCGTGGCTCTTTATTTTAGAGGTCACTTTGCTGCCCAAAACACAGGCCAAAGTCAGTATTGGTATTAACCCCCCACAACTGTCGGGGGATGCATCCCCTCCTCCCACAGTGGGGTGTTCACCCCACGCCCACCTGAGGTCTGGTGACGTCAAAAGCGAAGGCAACAGGTAAAAAGTATTTTTCATTCCCACATTTGCGTGTGAGAATCTTGCTTTTGTATTTTTGGTCTGGTCCGAGTATTAAAATCCAAAGCATTTCTTGGTAGTGGCAATAAAATAATGCTCACAGGGTTTGTCACCGTTAATATTGGTAAGCTCGGGACTCCTCATCATTTTTGCTCTGAGTATGTAAAATTCGTGCTCAGTTTTGACCTTCTGAGGCGAGTGATCACTGAAACTTGGCCCCTTGGGAGATATAACTTCAGGATGTCATTGTTGTATGGCCCAAAGTCATGTCATTGCCTTCCGGCCGTCATGGGCTTTGGCACGGAGACCTAGAAACAGTGACAGGGACTCTTCCCAGTGGGTCTTACATATTCTATCATTGAAACGACTGTGGTCATCATACATGCCCAGTGTCCAGTGTCTGGCTGGAAGGAGCAGCTTGGAAGAAGCTCAGTTTACTTAAAGCATATTAGTAGTTCTTATATTTCCCAGAGAGCTAAAACGGTTTTGGATTGTCTTTTGACCTCAAAATAGGATAAAAAGGAGGTAAATGCAGATGAAAACATAACCAGGCCCAAGGAAAAGAAGGCGCTGTGGAGCCCCCCTAAGGTGTAGGCCTGTGGTTGCTGTTGGCAGGCCTCACGCTTGGCCTCAGTCTTCCTGTCTGACACAGCGCTGAGAGTCTTCCTCCTTACGCAATTCCCGTCTTCAGGGAGGAAGAGACATACCTGCTTCTCAGGGAAGGCTTTTTCTAGTGCTAACTTCCAGAAGAAAAATTCACATGGAACTATACATGGTGGACACCCGTGATTTAGTCGGCAGTGCACTAAGTAGTATTTTTTTTCTTTATTGTTTAGAGAGAAAGGAAGGGAGAGGGAGAGAGAGACAGAAACATCGATGAGAGAGAACATTGATTGGCCGCCTCCTGCATGCCCCCCACTGGGGATCAGGCCCATAACCCGGGCATGTGCCCTGACCGGGCATCAAACCGGTGACCTCTTGGTGCATGGGTCGACACTCAACCACTGAGCCACACCTGCTGGGCTCTGTTGATGTAGTTTTATATATTAACTCACTAACTCCAGGAGATACACTGTGTTATCGTTCTCACTTTACAGATGGAGAAACTGAGGTACAGACAGGTGGAGTAACTTGCTTAAAGTTACACACAGGGTGTCCCCCAAAACACATATACAGGGTGTCTGTGGATTCTATTGCATTTTGAAAATGAAATGTATTTTAATAAACACTGGCTTTACACTTACACTTTTTTCGTGTCTGCAGTTTTTTGGGGCACTCTCTACTTGGCAGATCGCAGAGCTGGGATTTGACCCCCGTCTGTGCCGGAGTGCAGGGTCTTCACCAGTACAATGCCCTGTTGCCTCTCAGAAATACCAAAGGTAGTCTCCCACACAGGAATGATGTTTAGCACCCAATTTTAACAAATATTAACATTTTACTACATTTGTTTCAGTTTTTATTTATTTTATCCTCACCCGAGGACTTTTTTGCATTTATCTTCAGATAGAGCAGGAGGGAGAGAAGGAGAAAGAGAGAGAGAGAAACATCGATGTGAGAGAGACACATTGACTGGCTGCCACCCACACGACCCCAACTGGGGCTGGGGACAAACTGCAACCAAGGTACGTGCCCTTAGTGGGAACCGAACCCGGGTCTCTGGTCCACGGGCCGACGCTCTAACCGCTGAGCCAAACCGGCCAGGGCTGTTTCAGTTTTTAAAACAATAGCCCCATTGCACAGAAACCAGTGTTTTCTCAGCCATGAGAAAGAGCATTAGACGAGTCTCTGGTCCTCTGTGGACCCGTCAGATGGTTTCCCAGCATCCCCCTTTCCAACACTGGTCCTCCCCCGGCCGTTGGACGGTGATCACCTTTTCTTCTACCTGGTAGGAACTCACTCAGCAGGTACCTTTGGAGCGTCTGTCACCTACCAGGCACTGGGTGGGGTGGAGACACAGTTAAGAAAAAGGGCACCGTTTTGGTCGTCATGCAAGTCAGAATCTTAACAGCAGGAGAGTGGGGACTTCCTTCAGTGTGAGGGGTGTGCTTTTCTGGGGGTGGATGATGTGGCCTGTTTAAAACATAGGCTTAGAAGTGATACTTTTTATGTCTGGCCCACTTAGTTCGACCCGGTTGGCTGCTTCAGCCTGGGGTCCGTAATTCCGTTTATAATGATCGTCTGCAGTGTACGCCAGTGAGATCGTCGAATTGGGGGTGGAAGGAACTGCTTCTGTTCAGTGTATGTTGCCTTCCTTCCGAAAAGCCCCAGCTCTGGGTGGTTAGCTTTGACCCACGCTGGGGTCTGGTGAGCCCTGGGGCGGGGAACGGGGTGGGGTACACGTGAACTTGGTTAACGCGTGGAACTCGGGAGGGCCCTCAGGTGGGTCTCAGGGCCTGGCCTCGCCCAAGCTCTTGTGACACCAAGACCTCTGACCCTGGGAGACTGAGCAGTGGGGTTAGAGAAGAGGAGCATTATTTTGTCGTCTCCTCAAACCCTGTCCCCTCACTCTCTGTGTTCAATGAGTTAATAAAGTCAGTTTCAGCACGGCCAGCAAGGGTTTTACTTATTATAAGCATCACTGTAGAATGGGGGTCTGTTCACTGCAGCAGGTGTGATCAGAGCGGGAAGGGGGTCCCTGTGCAGACTCACTGTTCACCGCAGCAGGTGTGATCAGAGGGGGAAGGGGTCCCTGTGCAGACTCACTGTTCACCGCAGCAGGTGTGATCAGAGCGGGAAGGGGTCCCTGTGCAGACTCACTGTTCACTGCAGCAGGTGTGATCAGAGCGGGAAGGGGTCCCTGTGCAGACTCACTGTTCACCGCAGCAGGTGTGATCAGAGGGGGAAGGGGTCCCTGTGCAGACTGACTGTTCACTGCAGCAGGTGTGATCAGAGCGGGAGGGGGTCCCTGTGCAGACTCACTGTTCACTGCAGCAGGTGTGATCAGAGCGGGAAGGGGTCCCTGTGCAGACTGACTGTTCACTGCAGCAGGTGTGATCAGAGCGGGAAGGGGTCCCTGTGCAGACTCACTGTTCACTGCAGCAGGTGTGATCAGAGCGGGAAGGGGTCCCTGTGCAGACTGACTGTTCACTGCAGCAGGTGTGATCAGAGCGGGAAGGGGTCCCTGTGCAGACTCACTGTTCACCGCAGCAGGTGTGATCAGAGCGGGAAGGGGTCCCTGTGCAGACTCACTGTTCACTGCAGCAGGTGTGATCAGAGCAGAAGAGCTGCTGCGACTTTTCAACTTCTCCTTTTCATCACTTGGTTCTGAGGGGTGGTCCCCACCCCCCATCATTAAAATAATAATAATGTAGGAGATTAGCAAATGCTCTTGGAACAGACAGTAGTATTTTGGCATTCATTTCCGTCGAGACTTTCGGAATCTGTCACGCAGAGTATCTCGACATAAATGGGCTCGTTCTGAAACGGGATGATACAGAGATGCTCTCAGCCTCAGGAGGGGGTGGGGGCAGTTTTTGACAGACGCCACGGCATCTGAAGAGCGCCATGGAATCACTTCCTAACCCCCCTGAAGGCCGTGAGGTTGGGGAGTGCGTCCTCTGTGTTGCCAGCAGCCCTGGAAGCCCTGACTGCACCCCAGACTTGGGGTCTCCCCCTGCTCACGGGCTGTTTTGCTGCCGGCAGCTGAATGGACTCAGTGCCTCCGTTTTCTCATCTGCAAAACAGGTGGTAATGCTGACTTTCTTCACAGGCTTTTTGTAAGCACCGAGAGAGCGTAAAGGCGCTTTCAGTGTTACCAGGGATAACGTAATTTATGTATTTATATACGCGTACAAGAGTTTTACCAGTGGAAACAAGCATACTATTTGACGTTTTTGTAACTGCCCGCTTCTCCGAAATTAGTATTGAAATCATCATAATTTCTTTCTTTCTTGTCTAATTTCAAGGGGATGTTTTGAGGCTCGGTGTGTTAGCACTTGGCGAGCTCAGGGGATGTGGAGGAGAGTGCTGCGGTCTAACCACGTGTCCACGGCTTTGTGCTTCCAGGTACACGAAGCTGGGCTACGCCGGCAACACGGAGCCCCAGTTCATCATCCCGTCCTGTGAGTACAGCCCCGCCCTCGCGGCGAGCAGTGTCTCGGCACTGTCCGCGCGTCCCCAGCCCGTTTCTCCAGGTGTGCTCCTTACCTGCCACCTGCATGCCGAAGACTGTCCTGGTTACGGGGAGGGGTGCTCGTGTGGACCCCTAGGTCCCCAGTGTGGCTGTGGGCCACAGCTGCGGCCTTGAAAAAACCCCGGCTCTCCGATAGCCCTTCGTCACCGTCCCTGGATTTTCAGCCGGGGCGGTGGCAGGGGACTCTGCTGTCGGTCGTAACTGTCTGTTACTTAGGAGAGGTGTCCGCGTCTCTTTCAGGTGGGTTTGTAAATTGTAAGTCGGAACGGTTTTATTGGCAAGGTCACGGACTGAATATCCACTGGACTCACTAGTCACTCTGCTGGAAGACTTTGTGTTCTTGGAAATGAGAGGCCGGGTGACTGTGCCACTGTTCAGCAGTGTTCTGCTTTTGTTGACGTTCTAGTGAGTAGAGAATGATAGACTAAGAAGAAGAAATGGCGCTCACATGTTGGCAGGAGGGCCCCCCACCCCCTCTCTGTTTCCCACAGGAGGCCCCAGGGCCAGGCCAGTTGCTGAGAGGGCGGAATTCTTCTCTGAAACCATCTGAAGTCCAGGTGGCCCTCGGAGACAGTTTACCAGAGAGTGTGGGCTGTCCGTCCAGAGTGAGGGCTATCTGTCCAGGGTGCGGGCTGTCCGTCCAGGGTGCGGGCAGCTCTGCCCCTGACGTACTCTGGGCCACGGTCTCAGAGCGTGTGCGCTGTTCCAGGCTGGTGACAGGGTGACGCGGGCTCTCGGCGTCCTTGAGGGCACTCCCTCCACCCCATGGCAGGGCCCTGCTCGCCGGGGAATGGACGGACCGTGAGTTTGATTTTCCAGAGCCGAGCCTTCTGATGCCGTGACAGGGTGTCCGTGACAAGTCTGCCGCGTCCTCATTGTAAATTCATAGTTTGAGTCACAGAAAGGGGGCTGGACATCCAGGGCCGGCTGCCATGGGGTGGGCTCTGGGAGGCCTCTGTGCTGGGCCTGTGTCCGTGCCTTTGCGCTGGGTCCTCGTGTGGCCTTTTCTCTGTCCGTGGCCGAAGTGTCTCCCTCTTATAGGGACACCAGCCCTGCTGGGTCAGGGCCCATCCATGACCTCCTAAGCTCCTTAGAGGCCTCATCTCCAAATGCAGTCACGGTGGGGGCCAGGGCTTCAGCGCTGGAGGGGACACAGTTCCGTCCGTGACGGCTGGCATGCTGCAGGGTGGATGGTCTCTTGTGGACTTTGTTCTTGGGAGAGCCCTGGAACTTGGCGGTTCCGTGCCACAGTGACGCAGGTGGGTCCCACCTGGACGGGTGCAGCAGCCCTGGAGGGGGCCCCGCACCTGAGCCCGCAGCGCTGGCGTTGGGAGCGCTGTCTGCGCCTGCAGCCGTCGTCCCTGGTGGGGAGGGGACCAGCAGTGTCCGCGGGATCCGGCCCTCCCAGGACGGGGCTTTGGGCCCTCGGCCGTGGCGGAAGCTGGAGAACACTGCAGTGTCCAGTGGGAGGGAAAGAAGAGCTGTCCTGCCGGCGGACCTGTGGCCAGAGCAGCGCAGGAGGCAGCTAGGGGTTTGGGCAGTCGGGGGGCTGGCAGGTGGCCCCGCCGTGTTCCTGCTGGAGCTGAACGGCTCTGCGCACAAGCCGAGGCTGAGACCTGCGTGCGGAAGTGCGTCCAGAGAGCAGGGAGTGTGGGAGTGTGGGAAGTGCCGGCCCAGGCTCGCTGGTTCAGGTGGGCGCACAGGGGAGGCTCTGCTGTGTGGGGGTAGCTGCGCTCCGATGGGCCCAGAAGCCGCAACCCCGAGAGGACTGTGGCAGAGGTGGGAACATGGGGGCCCGGTGATGAAGGACTTGGAGCTGAGAGGAATTTCAGTTTGTGTACCAGGGATGTTCACATTGTTCCTGAGGCTTGGCTGGGACCTGGCCCCTGGAGCAGAGCCCCTCCTGCCCCGCCGGGTGGCCCTGCTCGGTCTGACTCGCCTGAGCCTCTGTGAGAATTTTCAGTTGTCAGAGAATATTGGGGCTCGCTGACAAGTTTCAGGAGGGGTGTGTGTGTGTGGTGATCACACGCATCGAAGGCAGGCGTGGGCGGGGCAGGGTGGTCGGGAGGAAGTGTGACTCAGACAGTGGATGTTGGAAGGGTCCAGAAGGCCCTGGGGCAAGGTCTGGACGGTGCAGGTCTGTGTCGTTTTGCCCCCCGGGTGGATCCTGTGACGGCCTCTCCGTCAACCTGCAGGACGACTGCATCACGGCCAGGACCTCCCTGTCCTCACCGCTCCTCACCCCTGACGACCGTGTGTCCATCTCCACACGCTTGCTGTTCCCATAGTGTCCTGTGAATGGAATCGTACAGCACGTGCCCTCTCGGGACTGGCGTTTCCACGCGGCATTGTGCCCTTGAGCCCACCCAGGCCGCCCGCCCGCACCGATGGACCGTCCCTCTGCATCGCCGGCCGCGTGCCAGTGTGTGGACGCGCCAGCCTGTGAACATCGGCCTACGGGGGCCGTCTCGGCGGCTTCCAGCTTTTAGCTCTGACAAACGAAGTCGCTAGAAACACCTGTGCACAGGTTCCAGTGGGGATGTGAGTTTTCGTTTCTCTGAGTGAAGACTGTGGAGTGCAGTCACACGCGTGTGTCTAGGGTTTTTAAGCAACCGCCAGAGGGGTTCTCTCCCAGATGGCAGCCCCTGCCCCTGGTGTCTGGTGTACCCTCCCGAGACGCTCACCGCGCTTACGGCAAGCACACCGGCCTCGCTTTGACCCAGGGCCACGTGCCCACGCGCCCTGGGGCGGGTCCTCTTCTCTCATCCGCGGTGCTGCGGATTCACACGTGGAGCGCTCCGTTCCTGTTCATGCTGCACGCCACCCCGTCGGGTGGGGGCCGCACACGTGGGGCCAGCTGGCGTGTTCAGCGTCGACTCCGTGACCGTTGTGTTTATTTCCATCTGTGTCCTCCGCCCGCCTGCTGTCTTCTCCGTGTAGCCCGAGCCGGGCTCTGCGGTCCGCCGTGCGTGCTGGACACAGATTTGAATACAGGCTCCGTGTTCCTTTATTCTTTGTCATGGATTCGTTTGCTTCCTGTATAACAGCTAAAAGAAGTGTATTTTATGTGGTTATCTTCGTTACTGTTCTAAGGGCCGCTAACATAGATCCGCTGTGGTCTGGGGTCAGGGCACTTTGATCTCCGTTTTTAGGAGGGGTAAGAGATGCTCTGTTGTCATTTACATGCTGGAGTGTGGTCGTTTGCATCCTCCTCAAGTTCAGGACTTTTTCTTTGAGGTGGTGATTGTCCTTGGAAGGGGTCATGACTCGCAGAATCCTTCTGCCTTGGTCTCTCACAGCCTTTTACGTGGCCGTGGCCTTTGCACTCTAAGTTCCCGCATAACTGAGTTTGGTCCCGCCTAGAGGATGGACTCCGTCAGTTGCGTGGCTCAGGGCTCGCCGTGTGAGGACTTCTGAGGTCTCCTGCCCGGGGCCCTCTGAAATACCTGACCTGGGCCCCAGGTGCTCCCGGGTGGTGTCGGCCAGGGTCCAGAGATGAGTTTGGTTTGTTTCTGCAGATGGCCTTAGTGAGCCGTGGCCTGCATGCCTTTCTGGCCCCGTTCCCGGCCTCGGGCCCCAGTCATGCTCACTGCTTCTCAGGCGGACACGCCTAGGCTCAGACCCAGCACTGGCACGTCACGCCCGCTTCTTCAGCCCTGCGAGAATCCCGTCCCTTACACTCGAGCCACCTTTTCTAGCAAGTTGGAGTGAAACAAGGAGGTGGGCAAAGTGATTTCCGTCCTGTATCACTTTCTTTTTAAATATGTTTTCATTGATTTTTTTAGAGAGGAAGGGAGAGAGAGATAGAAACATCCATGTGAGAGAGAAACATCCATCGGCTGCCTCCTGCACGCCCCCTACTGGGGATTGATGCCCTGACCGGGAATTGAACCGGACCTCTCAGTCAGTCCACGGGACGACGCTCCATCCGCTGAGCCACACCGGCCGGGCCGGTATCACTTTCTTTTCTCCTCTCCAGCCCATTGCTTGAAGATGCCTGTCTGAGCAAAGGCTTTCCCTTCACTCTTCCAGCTCTGTGTTAGTCTGTTAGTGATAACGAATTGGGGTTTTTGGATAATCCACTTTAAAAAATAATCATATGTGTTTACTAATTTATTTTGGAATAAACTCGATGCAGGTGATTTTATGGGCACTCGGAGTGTAACCAGGGGTTAGGAATTGGGATGGAAAATCGAATCTTTGCGAAGCTTTCCACATTTCATTAGACGTTGAATTCTGCAGGGAGGTTGTATGTAATTATGTACTACTAAGGGTATTCTCAGATATCAAGGCTGAGCTCTTGTTAAAATAGTGTATCAGAACCCATTAATACATTTATATAACGCAGTTTGATTACTGTACTCTTTGTGATAGATATCAGCCAGCATCTCCCTTTTAGTGGGAAGTCAGTTCTTTTTCTTCTGTAACAAGACTAAAAATATGTTTTAAATCTATCTGATGCCGAGTTTTATTAAAATGTGTACGAATGTACAGGCATTATTTTTCAGTTGATCTCTCCTCTTCTGTATCCTATTTTTAATTCCGCCTCCTTCTATATTGTATTTTAAAATTTGGAACCTGTTGATATACATACTCCAAGAGCATTTCACTGTCCTGTGGGATGTCTTTCGGATGAAACGAGTCGAGCAGTGTAGCACCCGTCAGCACTAAGCAGACCGGCTGGGTTCCGTGTGCCCCACTGTAAACAACGCCAGGACCTGCGGGCTGGCTTCCGCAGTGTTTACCTGCTTTTCCGTAGCGTCTTTTCTGTGAACACCCTCCGCCCCTGTAAATCCCTAACATTGAAAAGTTACTTGCCACGCATGGGATTCTATGATCCTTTCTTAAATATTTAAATACATGTGGAAGTGATGGACATCTTTGTGCTTTTCTTCTTTTCTTTTTAAGGCATTGCCATCAGAGAGTCAGCAAAGGTGGTGGACCAAGTGCAAAGGAAAGTGCTGAGGGGCGTGGACGACCTGGACTTTTTCATCGGGGACGAAGCCATCGACAAACCCGCCTACGCCACGAAGGTGAGCCCCGCCCGGAGCGGCCGTCGTGGGTCGCCAGGAAGAGCTGCAGAACGAGCCACGCGGCGTGGCGGACGGCACGTGTCAGTTGACCGTGTTTTCATTCTGATGCGTGAAGAGGCTTCGCTGTCGTGTTTGGCGTGGGGAATCGAAGCCCCGGCACGCAGCCTGGGCCCAGGACGCTGGGTGGCGCGGGAAGGCAGGCTCTGCCGTGATGGGACATCACAGGTTGGCGGTTCGCCTGTCAGGGAGAGCTGCAGATTGATTGATTAATTAGAGAGAAGCACTAAAATGGTTTAAGTAGGCATTTGGTCTCAAAACAGAAAGCTCCTGATCAAACGGTTGGGCTGATGGGCTGCACGGGGCACCGGCCGCTCCTGTGTAAGTCCTCCTGTGGCCGAGGGATGGTGGGGCTAGAGCAGGAACAGTCGAATGCCAGTCTCTGTTGGAGTGCCTGCTGTCCCCGCACTTGCACGAGCACCCCCTCCACGCGGAGGCACCGGGGTTCCCCGAGGGCTCGGTCTCCCCGATGTGAACTGAAGCTTGACAGTCTCGGTTTCTCTCGCGTTAGTGGCCAATAAGACACGGAATCATCGAGGACTGGGATCTCATGGAGAGGTTCATGGAACACGTCATCTTTAAATACCTTCGGGCCGAACCCGAGGACCACTATTTCCTGATGGTGAGTGATGAACGAAGGGGGTGCAGCTAGAAATTCCCAGGGGCTCTTCCCCGGGGAGGCTCTCCCTTCTGCCGAAGTGACTGGTACGGATTGGGGTGCTCCTTTGGGCAAATGACAGAAGGCTCCACAACCATGTCCGAAGACAGGAAGGCTTCCTGTCTCACTCAGCAGGAAGCCCGGAGGCGGGTGGTCCCCGGCGGGTCATCACAGCCCAGCTGCAGAAGCGAGAAGCGGCCGGTGCGCTGGCCCGGCTTCCATGTGCTTCCTGGGGTCCAGCAGGCCTGCCAGGTTCCGTGTCACCTCGTGTGTGTGCTTTCGCGGTGAGGTGCACCTGTCAGGATTCTAGAACCTTCCCGGAAGATTGGCCCACCGTCCACGCCTAGCCCGGTCACTAGCGAGGGGAGTGGAATTACTGGACAGTTCAGAGTCATCGGGATTCTCTCCCTGGGGCTGGGAGGGGACCCTCCGATCACCTGGCCGGGAGGGTCAGTACCTAAACAGGCCTCTGACAGCCGGGAAGGTGGAGGGAGGAACTGGCCGGGTAGGAAACAGCTGAGTATTTCCATAGCCCCATGAAGTGAGGGGATGGCTATCATTCCTGTTTTTTTTTTAAATCCTCACCCAAGGATATTTTTCCATTTATTTGCAGGTGGACTGGGAGGGAGGGAGGGAGGGAGGGAGAGAGAGAGAGAGAGAGGGAGAAACATCACCATGAGAGAGACATCGATGGGTTGCCTCCCGCATGACCCCGACCAGGGCCGGGGACCGAACTGCAACCGAAGTATGTGCCCTTGACCGGAATCGAACTCTTTGGTCCGTGGGCCGATGCTCTAACCACTGAGCCGAACCGGCCAGGCCTGATTCTTGCTTCTTTTTTTTTTTTTTTTTTTTTATTAATCCTCACCTGAGGACATTTTCTCATTTTTTGTTCAGATAGAGTGGGAGGGAGAGAGAGGAAGAGAGAGAGAGAGAGAAACATCGATGTGAAAGAGACACATCGAGTGGCTGCCACCCGCACGACCCAACCAGGGCCGGGGATAAACTGCAACCGAGGCACGTGCCCTTAGCGGGAACCGAACCTGGGTCTCTCTGGACCGCAGGCTGACGCTCTAACCGCTGAGCCAAACCGGCCAGGGCTGATTCTTGCTTCTTACAGCAGAGGAAACTCGAGGCACGATGTCATTCTGCGGGGTGTAAATATTCCTGTAAGGGAGAATTGAGCAGGTTTTAGGCCCTGATTATGTCGACCTGTTCAAACAGAATCGCACGTTACAGAGAAATGAGAAGAATTATGTCTTGGTTATGGCTTCTGTTCTAATTGTTATACTCAATGTTATGTGTTTTCTTCCACGAAACGTTCTTTGTAAGTTAACATTGATTACGTGTGTGAATCGCGTGCTTCACAGAGAACAGTCGCATATAACATGAGCGGCTATCAAAAGCGACGTCCTCGGCTTCGGGTTTGTCCAACACAGCACACTGTGAGTGGTCCCAGCGTTGCCAGTTACGTCCTTCTTCCTGACGTCAGACATGGAGCGTTCTTCACAGTCACCTGGCGTGAACCATGCTAGCTGTGAGGCGGTCGTGATGGTGGAGTCTGTGTGTCAGTGTCTGTTACAGTGCGTCCTCGACGGCGCCGGCCTCGTGCTCCGGCTGCGTCTTCACAACCCGGAACCGCCCCGTCTGAGCTCTGTGTCCTCTTCTGCATCTCCAGGTTCGTGGCCAGTCACGGGAGCCGGGCACCTGACAGTGCCTCCGAGTGGCTCTGTCTCCGTAGCCAAAACAAATCAGAGTCCCACCTGCCACGTTTGGCCTCTCCTCCCTCGACAGCACCCGGCTGCCTGCTGGGCGGGACCTCAGGCGCAGGCAGCGTGCCCAGCTCTCCTCCTGCCTGCGCGCTCTCTGGGAGGGACGCACGCCCAGGCCTGCAGGGCAGGCGCCACGGGACACAGCCACGGGACGTGGCTCCCGAATGCATTTTCTCTGATGTAGCTGGCGTGTGTAGGCTGCTCAGCTGAAACCGCTTGCGGGAAAGACTCGCAGTGTTGGGTGTGACTGTGGAAAAGCGAAGCCCCTTTGCCGAAAGCGAACACCTGCAGCGACTGTTCGGAAATAGTGGGGTTTCTCCAGGGAAGGCGCCGTGGTTCATGCGCCGTGTTTTGAATTCTGCAGGTGGGTTCATTGCGTGTGTGATGAGGGAGTGCGGGGAGGCTCCGTCTCCTCCGGTTCGTGCCGTAGCCGTGGTTACTGCAGTAAGGACAGAGGAGGAAAGCAGGTGCTGAGGTCTATGGCCAGGTCGTTGACGCTCACTGAAGACAGGACTCAGCTGCTGCGTCAGAAAAGGGCTTCCTGGTGTGAGAGAGTAAGAATTCTAAACTACACGTCCCTCAGTGGCTCACGAAGTCGTTCTTTCTGACTGCTGTGCCCACGTCTCAGCAGACGGGTGCTCGTGGCGGCTCACAGTTTTCATGAGGTTCAGCTCGTGTTTGTCGTGTGGACTGAGCAGGTGGCAGATGGGAACCACTCTTCTCCAGCACGGGACCGCCCAGCGCTCAAACCGGACTCACGTATTTCAGAGAACTGCCGTGCTGGGGAGCCGAACCCAGGGGACCCCGGTGCTGGGGAGCTGATGCCAGGGGACCCCGGTGCTGGGGAGCAGAACCCAGGGGACCCCGGTGCTGGGGAGCAGATGCCAGGGGACCCAGGTGCTGGGGAGCCGAACCCAGGGGACCCTGGTGCTGGGGAGCAGAACCCAGGGGACCCAGGTGCTGGGGAGCAGAACCCAGGGGACCCCGGTGCTGGGGAGCAGAACCCAGGGGACCCCGGTGCTGGGGAGCAGAACCCAGGGGACCACGGTGCTGGGGAGCAGATGCCAGGGGACCCCGGTGCTGGGGAGCAGAACCCAGGGGACCCCGGTGCTGGGGGGCCGAACCCAGGGGACCCCGGTGCTGGGGAGTCGAACCCAGGGGACACCGGTGCTGGGGAGCAGAACCCAGGGGACTCGGGTGCTGGGGAGCAGAATCCAGGGGACTCGGGTGCTGGGGAGCAGAATCCAGGGGACCCGGGTGCTGGGGAGCAGAATCCAGGGGGCCACGGTGCTGGGGAGCAGATGCTAGAGAATCCCGGTGCTGGGGAGCAGAATCCAGGGGACCGTGGTGCTGGGGAGCAGAATCCAGGGGACCATGGTGCTGGGGAGCAGAATCCAGGGGACCATGGTGCTGGGGAGCAGAATTCAGGGGACCCGGGTGCTGGGGAGCAGAATCCAGGGGGCCACGGTGCTGGGGAGCAGATGCCAGAGAACCCCGGTGCTGGGGAGCAGATGCCAGGGGACCCCGGTGCTGGGGAGCAGAACCCAGGGGACCCCGGTGCTGGGGAGCAGATGCCAGGGGACCCCGGTGCTGGGGAGCAGAACCCAGGGGACCCCGGTGCTGGGGAGCAGAACCCAGGGGACCACGGTGCTGGGGAGCAGAACCCAGGGGACCACGGTGCTGGGGAGCAGAATCCAGGGGACCCCGGTGCTGGGGAGCAGAACCCAGGGGACCGCGGTGCTGGGGGGCCGAGTCCAGGGGACCGTGGTGCTGAGGAGGAGAAATTGAGTTTTAACTTCAGAAGAGATCTGGAAACGTTGAGTAGTTGAGCAAGACAGAGGGAAAAGAGGGAGAATCACCCTTCCTCCTCTTTTTGTTCCTTGGGACCCTCGTGGGTTATGGATGGTGCCCCCCACAGGGTGAGGGGACATCGCCTCACTCAGTCTGCAGAACACCAGCCCCTCCAGCAGCACCCTCCCAGCCACACCCGGAAATCACGTTTGCCAGCTATGCGGGCAGCCCCTGCCCAGTTACGTGCACAATAAAACGAACCTTCCCACGGGTGTGTCCTGATGCACAGTGAGGGTCCCTCCCTGCCCCTCGGGAAGGCGGAGAGCTGCTCTGTCCAGTGCCGCCAGCCGAGGGCTGTCTGCTTCCTGGTTTGCTCAGTTGGCTCCTGGTGGCCCCCTGCTCTCCCGCCTCCAGTGTATTGTCATCTCCTCCCAGCCCCCCTTCCTTGAGCATTGATGGTTTTTAAAAGGTTTATTTGCTGCAGTTACAGAGGGGGGTGGAGCGGGGCAGTATTAGGTACCTGTGTTCAGTGTGCTGGCTTTATGCAGAAATATGGATTGGTGTTTATGGCAGGGACTAGTTATGCATTTTGGGATCAATACCAGATGATACCTCACCATTGTTACGAATAAAAATGTTTACGCAGCTTGCATTCGTGTGACATTTTAATCTGATTGAGGATTAAAAAATGAAAACGCGATGCCTCCAATTTAGAGCTCGTTACAAATAATGGATTGGGAAAGTTTTATATAAATTGGCCTCTTCAAGGAACACTGATAGTAAACAGAGAAGAAGTGGAGGGTTGAGGAAGAGGTGGGTTTATGATCGTGGTTCCCAGAACCCGTAAGGATGTGTCCTCAATGATGTGGAATTGGACTCTAGAGCCAGGGGAGCCTAGTGATGTTGTAAACGTTCCTTGAATGGAAGTATATGGATTTTCATGCAGATCCTTCACAGACGGTGAATTGTTTGGTGGAAGCATAGGAAAGAGTAGTTTAAACCAGTTGAGGTTGTGTTGTTGAATTTGTGGTAGGGGGCAGTGCCGGCCTGGCAGCTCCCTGGTGTCGTCAGGGACCTCTGTGCTCCTGTGTGTTTAGCATGTGGCTGCCATTCCGAGGATGCCTCGTCGTCACAAGGTGGCTGCTGCAGCCCCTGTCAGCACCTCTGCGTTCCAGGAGAAGACGGGGTCAGGGGCGGAGGGAGACTCCTACTCAAGTCTGCCCTCGACCTTGTGAGGAGCTTTCCTGGAAGCCGTATCCATCAGCTTTCAGTTCTTACTGGCCAGAACTTAGTCACTTAGCCATCCTTGCCCACAGGCACATGCTTGACCTCGGGGCCTGTCCCGCCTGCTGTGATTGATCAGTGGTCGGTCAGAAGGCGGAAGGGAGAATGGACCCGGGGTAGGCCGTGGGCAGTGTCTGCTGTAATGATGTCACCACAGGTACGATCGAACCCACGACCTAGGTATGTGCCCTGACAGGGAATTGAACCTGAAACCTTTTGGTGCCCAGGATGACACTCCAACCCATCGGGCCACCCAGCCAGGGCCTATATATACTTAAAAAAATTTTCTTTTAAATTTATTTTATAGAGAGAAACATTGATGAGAGAGAGCATCGATTGGCCGCCTCCTGCATGCCCCTCACTGGGGATCAGGCACACAACCCGGGCATGTGCCCCGACCGGGAATCGAACCGGTGACCTCTTGGTGCATGGGTCGATGCTCAACCACGGAGCCACACCAGATGGGCCTATTTATACTTTTCACACCTTTGTAACCTTTCCCTCCTGACAACTTTCCCCTGCCACTCAATCGATGTGTCTGTCTTTCTGTCTGTCTCTCTCCCCCTGCACCCTCCCTGCCTCCCTTCCACTCTCTCTAAAAATCAGTGGAAAAAATATCCTTGACTTACCTGGCAGGGGAGATACCATGATCACAAAGGTGGTTTCCCCAGGGCGAGGCTTACCGTTGCACTCTGGGTGTGCTGACCCCTGCGATTTCCCCAAATGTGGGAAACTCGGCTGCACAGTTTGTGGTAGTGGGGGACCGCGTTCGCAAATTTAAAAAAGAAAAAAAAAATCTTTGGATGAGGATTAACAAAAAAAAAAAAGAAAGCTCGAGTCTGACATCTAACTGGATTCCGTGCTCACGTCAGTCTTGGGTGGTGCTCTCTGCGCTCCTCCTGTCTGGCTGTGGTTTATCTTCAAGAGTTAATCCACGCAGGGCCCGGGGACCACTTCGCCAGGCTCTCACATGTTTAAAGATCCCTGTTCGCGCAACGCACTCGATGGGCCGTGTGGCCAGGTGCAGAACTCCTGGCGCGTAGCTTCCTGCTCTGACGACTCTGAGCGTGGCCCGCGTGGCCCGTGTGTCCCGGTGGCCAGTGCAGGTGTGCTGATGGCCAGGCCAGCCGTGCTGTTCCCGCCGTGGGGGGTCTTGGACGGCGCGGACCGCCACGACAGCACCCCTGGCCGGCAGCTTAGGCAGGGACGTGGTTTTCTCATGGCTCTGGGGCTGCAGGACCAAAGTCAGGGTGCCGTGGGGGCCGGTTTCTGGGGAGGCCTGTCTTCCTGGCTTGTAGGTGGCCGCCTTCTTGTGGTGACCTCTTGTGGCTGCCTCCCCTCTGTTCACGTGAGAGAGCGAGCTCTCCGGTGTCTCTTCCTTTTCTAATAGACGTCCGTCCTGTCCCGTTAGGGCCCCACCCTGATGACCTCACTTAACCTTCCCTAGAGACCCCATCTCCAAATACAGTCACCCTCGGGTTTGGGGGCGCAACATGAATTTTTGGAGACATAGTTCAGTCCATAACAAAGGGTAATGGGGGCTGTTGTTTTTTGTTTTGTTTTTTTGCCAGAAGACCCAGAGAATTTTTATTTATTCTTTTTTTTTCTTTTGTAGTTTTCAATATGTGAAAGCGACAGTGAGTATTCCCATACTCACTGACACGGAAACATTCTCAACATACTGCTGAGTGACTAATGCAGGTTTAGTTATTCCTTTTGTCTTTCCACGTAACCCTGTCACTTTCTCCTATTGATCATGGCTGTGTTTTTAAAACAGATATTTGAATTTTGGGAAGTGTCTTTGGCCGTGATCTTTATCTGCTTTATCTTTATACTTCTTCGGGGGTGAGTCTTTTCCCTGCCATTTGCTTTTTCCTGTGGCTTCCATCCCTTCCCTGTCTTCATCTTTATTGTCTGTGTGTCCTTTCCTGGCCTCTCAGGGGACTTCTCCCTGGACTAGCTGTGGGTGTGAGTTCAGGCCGCGGTGGGGGCGGTGACTGGGTGAAGCTGCTTCTCTCTGGGTTTCTCCGCTTCGTGGCAGGTGCCCGAGACGCTCGCCGAGCCGCCTCCGTGCTCTGGGGGCCGCGGGTCTGGGCCGGCTACTCTGCTCACACGGCTCTCCCGCTGTGGGCGGGCGAGGGCTGCCTGCCCTGCTCTCTGGGGAGCTCTGTCCTTCTCCTGCGCTCCAGGGCTCTGGTGACCGGGGCCCTCGCTCGGCTGGGCTGCGTGTTCGTGGCCCTCGGCGACTTGCTGCGGTCCGCTCAGTTTCAGGGGCTGTGCCGTCCAAGGTGGAGTTTTCTTCTCTGTCGCCCGCTCACAGCCTCCGGTGACCATGCTCTTAGGTTCGGATGCAATTTCGTGGAATCTGGGCGAACACTGAATACAGTGACTCTTTTCTTACAGACAGAACCTCCACTGAACACACCGGAAAATAGAGAATATCTTGCAGAAATTATGTTTGAATCTTTTAATGTACCAGGACTCTACATTGCAGTTCAGGTAAAAGCAAAGTTATTCTCATGATTCCCAAAGGACCTGTCTAGCAGCTAATAGCATGGCATGGTGATTCCAGAGGCTCTGTTGTGAGATGGGGCTGTGTATTCTTGCTTTTCCACTCTCTCCACACACACAGACACACACACACACACACACACACACACAGACACACACATAGACACACAGACAGACAGATATACACACAGACACACATACAGATGCAAATAGACACACAGACACACACAGACAGATATACACACAGACACACACAGATACACACATAGACACACACACACAGACATACATACAGACACACACATACACACATAGACACACATACACACAGACACACACAGATACACATAGACACACAGACACACACAGACAGATATACAGACAGACACACATACAGATACACACAGACACATAGACACAGATATACACACAGACACACACAGATACACACAGACACACAGACACACACAGACATACACACAGACACACATACACACATAGACACAGACACACACAGATATACACACAGATACATAGACACACAGACACACACAGACAGATATACACACAGAAACACATTCACACACAGACGCACAGACGCAGACGCACAGACACACACATAGACACACAGATGCACAGACACACACACACACACATATGCACACACGCACACTCCCATTCATCTCAGGCCGAGGTTCTCAGCCTCATGCTTCGGGTGGGCAGTTCCTCGTGGTGGCTTCCTGTGCGCCGGAGGGTGTTCATCAGGGGCTCTGGCCTCAACCCACCGCCTCCTCTTCCCAAGTGTGTCACACACGGCACCAGGCCTTCCCTGTGTCCCTGGGGGGCAGGATGGCCCTGCTGAGAACCGGTGTCCGAGTCCTAGCAGAGCAGGTGGGCCTGGGGCTCTGTCCTCCACCGACTCCACCCGTGGCCTAGCCTCAGCCCGGCCGTGGACCCGCCCCGGGGACGGGTGGATTGGAAACTCCATCCTCCGAGTCCACGGTGAGATCCCGGCTCACTGGCTCCCCTTTGTAAAAGGGGATTTATTTTATTGGGAACTTGAGTCCTTCAGTGTAAGTACACAGAATTGGCATGTTCCTCGTCCGATCTGGAATGTGAATTTTGGGGGGAAGGTGAAGGAGAGGGCGGGAAGGAGCTGGACTTGTTCGGTGAGAAAGACCTATTGCCCGGCCCCGAGCGTGAGCGTGCTCGCGACGGTCGCCCGTGCGGACGGCCTCCGTGTCCTGTGCAGGCAGTGCTGGCCTTGGCGGCCTCGTGGACGTCTCGGCAGGTCGGAGAGCGCACCTTGACGGGCACCATCATCGACAGCGGGGACGGAGTCACCCACGCCATCCCAGTGGTAAGCAGCCTGGTCGGGGCTTCACTCTCTGTGGGTCTCGCCTGGCTTGAGGTAAGGGCACAAATGAAAGAAAACCCTTCTGTAGTCAAAACACCACTTTTAGAGTCGTAGAAAAGGTGCTGAGAGTGTTTAGCCAGGTATGTGAGAAGAAAAAAGGCGCCTGACATTCGTGGCGTCGGCAGTTTTAAATCCTCGGGCAGTTCTGCCGTCGGAGGGTCCGTCGGGCTCGGGGGCCAGGGCTCTGCCTCACCCCGTCACGGCCACCAGGGGGACTTTCCTGCTCACGTCTGAGCTTGGGGATAGGGGTCGTCTGGGGAGCCCGCTTGGCAGGCGTGTGCCCCCGGAAGGTGCCCCTGCTCTGGGGCGAGGGCAGCTTTCGCCCGCTCCTCTTTGGAGGACTTGCTGCCGGGGTTTGAGCATTTACTGAGGAGCCGAGAAGGTGGGGTCGTGCGTCTCCCCCCGCACGGTCGCTGTCTGGTTTCAAATGCCGAAATGTGAGAGAAGCGATTCCCAGTTGGGGCTTTAGGAGGCTCCAGTTCCTCCCTTTTTTCCTTTTCCTCTTTTTGTTGGGGGGGGGTCCAATAAACTGTTTAAATGAATTGTTTAAAGTTGTGTTTTGGAAAATAAGTGGAGCCTGCCGGTAGGGGGTGTGCAGGGGCGGCACACTGGGCCTCATCCCGATGCCCCTCCAGGTCCCCGGTGCCCCTCCAGGTCCCCGGTGCCCCTCCAGGCCCTCGGTGCCCCTCCAGGCCCTTGGTGCCCCTCCAGGTCCCCGGTGCCCCTCCAGGTTCTCGGCCCAGAGGCAACCCCATTGCTGGCCGCTCCTGTTGACTGCAAGTACACTGTCTGCGTGAACAGGGTGGGTGTGTGTGTGCCGCCTTCTACAGATGCACACTGAGGCCTTTTCAAAAACTGTGCATGTACTTCCATTTCAAAAACAGTGACCATTTCATTTCTGAAGTCGGAGGAAGGACGTACTAATGTGTTTTAGTTCCCTCAGGGTCCGAGCTCCCTGCAGGGGAGGGTTAACGGTGGACCTGCCTCTAGTCGGGAGAAAAGTCAGATGCCCCCCCAGGCCCCATCCTGTGCCCCTCTGGGTGCCCTTCACAGGGGGGTGGGGAGGGACAGGCAGGACTGAATGACGCCCTGCAGCCTCCACGCTTGGCGCTCGGCTCCCTCAGGTCAGCCCCAGACCCTCGCTCCTTCTGGAGCCCCTGAGCTGTGTCCGCGCCACCGCCCTGTGACAGGAACCCTGACTGCGGGCGCGGCGTCTGCTTGTCTGCTTCTCCCCGAGCTGCTCCTGAGGCCAGGCAGTGGGGACCTGGGTGCCCTGGGCCCCCGCCTCTGTCCCGTGTGTGCGATGGAGAGGAAAGGGACACATCTCACCCCGGATGGAGGCCCGCAGAGGAAGTCGTTTTTAAATTTGTCGTCTGTATCGTGGTTCAGTGTTTTCCTGAAGAATTACATGTATTGTACAAAATGTGGATAAAATAGAGAGGCGCGAAGGAGAAAATGGAATGAGCCGCACACTCTCCCACAGGACCGCACCCCCCCAGAACCACACACTCCCCAGAGAACCACACACTTTCTGGAGAACCGCACCCCCCTGGAGAACCGCACACCCCCTTGGAGAACCACACACTCCCCGGAGAACCGCAACCCCTCCCAGAGAACCGCACCCCCCCCCGGAGAACCGCACACTCCCCAGAGAACCACACACTTTCCGGAGAACCGCACCCCCTCCCAGAGAACCGCACGCCCCCAGAACCACACACTCCCCAGAGAACCACACACTTTCCGGAGAACCGCATCCCCTCCCAGAGAACTGCACACCCCCCTGGAGAACCACACACTCTCCGGAGAACCGCACCCCCTCCCAGAGAACCGCACACCCCCCTGGAGAACCACACACTCCCCAGAGAACTACACACTCTCCCAGAGAACCGCACACCCCCAGAACCGCACACTCCCCAGAGAACCACACACTCTCCGGAGAACCACACCCCCTCCCAGAGAACCGCACACCCCCCCTGGAGAACCGCACCCCCTCCCAGAGAACCGCACACCCCCCTGGAGAACCACACACTCTCCAGAGAACCACACCCCCTCCCAGAGAACTGCACGCCCCCCAGAACCGCACACTCCCCGGAGAACCACACACTCTCCCGGAACCGCACCCCCCCCTGGAGAACCGCATCATGCTGTCGGTGGTAGGGCTTTGGAGGCTCGTTCCCGAGACGCTCCGTGGGCGCTTTAAGCGGAGTTGGAGCCCTGTGTCTGGTTTGTACTCCAACAGTATAGTGTAACCCTGAATTGTAGGTTGTGTATTGGTTGGTCCTCAGTAGTGTTCCTTATGGTTAAATACTCTGTGAAAAACTAATTATTTAAAAAGTATTTACTACCTACATAATAGTATAATCCACTTATTTATTTATTTTCCTGTCGTTGGACCCATAGGTGTCCGAGTGTCCTGAATGCTGAGGTGAAGCCGACACTCACCAAACCCTGGTTGAGTTAATTTTAGAACATGTTAAATGCGACCCGTCGAGTACAATAGTTGGGAATAGTTTGTATCAGCCGACACTCTTACGACTTGAAGTGCATCTCCACCGTTTTAGTAATTTGGACGCATCTTTACTCTCCCTCTTAAAATAGTTTAGAAATAACACAGCCGCGGTGGGGAGGCCATGTCTCTTACTTCTGGACACTACGTCCATCAGAAAGAACCGTGGGAGACTCAGTAAATTCTCCTTGACAGTTGACGTGGCTCTCGCTGGTGGTTGCAACTCGGGGACGGACCCACCTGCACAGTGACGCCAGCAGTTCCCGCCGTGCCCTCTGCCGTACGTGGCATGGGGCACAGAGGCCCGTGTTGTTCTGTGGGACCCGAGTGCCACTTCTTGGTCGGGAGACAGCGAGGCAGGACTTACCCACTCTGCCCGCCAGTCCTGGAGAGCAGGCTGACGTGTGTGCCAGCCTGTGGCTCCCTGGCCAGTCGTGCCCTCAGGAAGGTGGGTGAGGGGCCTTGGGCCCAGCTGCGGGCGTGTGAGCTCTTGACCCGGCCCTGCCCGTGCTGGGCTGCTGCCCCTTTCGGGCACTGGCGGACAGGTGTCACGGTCCAGGAAGGCAGCCCAGGGAGAGCGGCCGAACTGGGGCCATTGGGATCTGAGGTGCTCAGTGTTGGGTGAACTCCCCAGAATCACCCTGAACACCTGCAGCTCCTAGTACAGACCACGGGCTGCTTACTGAGTGCACAGAGAGGCCCAGACAGCCTGTGTGCTGGACTTGGGGGTCATTAATCCTGTGTGTGACCCTGCGGGTGTCACTTGTCCCGCACTGTGGACAGAGGTCCTGGGCTGGCGCGGGTCGCAGACCTCTCCACAGCCACGCAGCTGACAGGCGTGGGACCAGGTTTGAATCCAGGTTGTTAGAGTCTCAGTCTTACGAATGTAACCACATTGTTGATTCTTTTTTTTTTTATCCTCCCCCGAGGGTATTTTTTCCATTTGTCTTCAGATAGAGCGGGAGGAAGAGAGAGAGAAACATCAGCGTGAGAGAGAATCGATTGGTTGCCTCCCACACGACCCCAATCGGGGTCTGGGACAAACCGCAACTGAGGTATGTGCCTTTGGCCAGAATCGAACCCAGGACTCTTTGGTCTGAGGGCCGACGCTCTAACCACTGAGCCATACCGGCCAGGGCCACATTGTTGAGTCTTAAATAAAAGTAGATTTGTAGTCGGTTTAGCAGTTTCTAGATAAGACTCTTCTGCCGAGGAACGGAGGTTGGGTCCGCGGCTCTGACACACAGCGTTCCTTTCCGGGTCGAGCCGTCCTGTGTGCTTGTCTTTGCAAGTCCCGGCGAAAGCACCATTCTGGAGAGGCCCGGCCACTAACGGGATTGAGACCGCAGTCACTTCATCATTATTATTTTTAAATATGCTTTTATTGATTTCACAGAGAGGAAGAGAGGGGGAGAGAGAGAGAAACATCGATTGGCTGCCTCCTGCACGCCCCCTACCAGGGTTCGAGCCTGAAACCAGGCGTGTGCCCTGACTGGGAATCAAACCAGCGACTTCCTGGCGCATGGGCGACGCTCAGCCACTGAGCCACATGCCGGCCGGGCTTCATAGTTTACGTTGTGAACGCAGTCACTTTAAAGGACTTGTCCGAGGTGCCGGGGGCTCTCTAAATGCGTGTTAGTGACTCGCGGGCAGGAAGCCCACTGGGGGCCGGGCGCGTCCCTAGGAGTTGCTCACTCTGTCTTCTGCCTCCTCTCCCCAGGCAGAAGGTTATGTAATCGGAAGCTGCATCAAACACCTCCCCATTGCAGGTAGAGATATTACGTATTTCATTCAGCAGCTGCTAAGGGAGAGGGAGGTGGGAATCCCTCCTGAGCAGTCACTGGAGACCGCAAAAGCCATCAAGGTAAAAACAGACGGGAAACGGGCTGGTTTGGGGGTGAGCGATGGTGTCTGGACACTTCCCCTCTGACGCCACCCTGTTCCCGCCTCCCCTGCCCTGCCCTGCCCTGCCCTCCCCTGCCCTTCCCTGCCCTCCCCTGCCCTTCCCTGCCCTTCCCTGCCCTTCCCTGCCCTCCCCTGCCCTGCCCTCCCTGCCTGCCCTGCCCTGCCCTCCCCTGCCCTTCCCTGCCCTTCCCTGCCCTGCCCTGCCCTCCCCTGCCCTGCTCTGCCCTGTCCTCCCCTTCCCTGCCCTGCCCTCCCCTGCCCTGTCCTCCCCTGCCCTGTCCTCCCCTGCCCTTCCCTGCCCTGCCCTGCCCTCCCCTGCCCTCCCTGCCCTTCCCTGCCCTTCCCTGCCCTGTCCTCCCCTGCCCTACCCTGCCCTCCCTGCCAGTGTGGGTCTTGGTCTGTTCACCTAGGTCGGTAGGGGCGGGAAGACCAGGCTCAGCCCCTTCCTCTGAGCACCAGCATGGAGGTTCCCGTGTAGATAGGGGAACAGTGATGACCCGACTGAGCGCCCACAGCGCGGTGCGGCCTCACAGTCTGCCTCTTCCTTTCCGTGGCCCCTTCCCCTGTGACCTGTGACCTGTGACCGGCCGTGTCACCTGCTTAGTTATCATGGACCCTTAGCCAGAGCGCCGGCTCCAGGCTCCAGGCTCCAGGCTCCAGGGCAGCGATCTGCGTTCTGTTCTCGTGGCCCCGTGCTGGTGCTCAGGGAACACCTGCTTCGGAGCGGACGACCGCCCTGTCCGACCACAGCGGTGCGGGCCTGCTGGTCCCGGCCATGGCAGGGGTCCCGGGGCAGGCGCCGTGTGGGCGCCCACGACGCATAAGGAAAGGGGAGATGGAGACAGGATACTCAGTAGACACCCTGAGACTTTATTTCAGATGATATGACAACACACTTAATACTATAAGGCCGAGATCAATAGCCAGGTTGCAAAGAAGGCAGCCTCACGTGTCCAAAGTCCAAGCGTAGCCATGTCTGCCGTGAAGGACGGCGGGCTCTGAGGCTCAGCAGCATGTCCGCACCGTCCCTCGCGTGGGCAGGTCTCGGTTCCGGGGCGTGCGTGACGCTCGGGGTTACTGGGTGTCTGTCGGGGGAGGCTCCGGGCTCGTTGATGCCTGGCGACGTCTTTGTGTGTGTGTGTGCGCGCATGCAGGAGAAGTACTGTTACATCTGCCCTGACATCGTCAAGGAGTTCGCCAAGTACGACGTGGACCCCCGGAGGTGGGTCAAGCAGTACACGGGCATCAACGCCATCAACCAGAAGAGGTTCCTGGTCGACGTGGGCTACGAGCGGTTCCTGGGACCCGAGATTTTCTTTCACCCCGAGGTGAGATGCCCGCTTCTCGAGCGTGTGGAGGTACCTCACGCGTGGAGTGTACCGCCACCTCGTGTGCGTGACGATGGTTCCCAGTCACGAGCGGGCTGACCCTGGAGCCAGGACAGGTGTGCACAGGGCGTCTGAGCCCGTCGCGGCCCCGGGCGGTCGGTCCGCTTGACCGACGGTTCCCTCTGCTCTCCGCAGACGGACGATCTGTAGCCAACAACAGGTCATTATTAACCACGAGTGGTCAGGAAGAAGTTGGAAGAGCGACAGGAGGCGATGGAATAGAAACGAGTAACACGGCAACGAGTTGCTCTCAGGGACCGAGTGCGTCGCCTCTGCATCAGCGTGGGTTCCTGTCTTTCAGGAGAGCTGGTCTGAGGACGGTCCCTAAGGATCACAGCGGCCATCGTTTTAGCTGGTGCTCACAAATTATTATTACTTCTGTGGAGGCAGCAGTGAAAGGGCAGCATTTTAAGGTTTAAATAAAATACATTTTTTTTTTTTTTTGCTTAATCCTCACTGGAGGATATTTTTCCCCCTGATTTTTATTATTATTATTTTTTTAATCCTCACCCGAGGATATTTTTCCATTTATCTTCAGATAGAGCAGGAGGGAGGGGGAGAGAGAGACACACACACACATTGATTAGTTGCCTCCCGCATGACCCTGACCAGGGCTGGGGACAAACCGCAACCGAGGCACATGCCCTTGGCTGGAATCGAAGCCGGGACTCTCTGGTCTGCGGGCCGCCGCTCTAACCGCTGAGCCAGACCAGCCAGGGCTCCACTGATTTTTAGAGAGAGTGGAAGGGAGGGAGGCGGGGGAGGGTTGAGAGAGAGAGAGAGAGATATCCATGTGAGAGGGACGCACAGGCCGCCTCCCACACGACCCCGACTGGGGCTGGGAATCGAACCTGCAACCGAAGTACGTGCCCTTGACTGGAACTTGAACCTGCGACCCTTTGGTGCACAGGATGATGTCCAGCCAGCTGAGCTGCACTGGCCGGGGCATTTACCTTTCTGTTGTTAATCCTCACCCAAGGATATTTTTCCATTGATTTTTAGATAGAGTGGGAGGTAGGGAAGAGGAGGAAAGAGAGAGGGAAACATCAATATGGGAGAGACACATGGATTGGTTGCTTCCTCCCCAACCCCAACCGGCTGGGGTCGAACCCACAACCCTTCAGTCCACCAGCCGACACTCTAACTGCTGAGCCAAACCGGCCAGGGCCAGTCGTTACATTTTATTTTATTTTATTTATTTTTTTCAGTCATTACATTTTTTTTTTTTATCCTCACCTGAGGACACTTCCCCATTCTTTGCTCAGATAGAGTGGGAGAGAGAGAGAGAGAGAAACATCAACGTGAAAGGGACACACCGAGTGGCCGCCACCCACACGACCAACCAGGGCCGGGGACAAACCGCAACCGAGGCACATGCCCTTAGCGGGAACTGAACCCAGGTCTCTCTGGACCGCAGGCCAACGCTCCAACCGCTGAGCCAAACCAGCCAGGGCTCAGTGATTACATTTTAAAGCCACCGTACAGTGACCTTTCATTGTTTTTTTTTCTTCTTGTATCCTGGCTAATTTTCCCATCAATTAGTATCCCTCAGTGATGACCCTAGCACGTGCTCACAGCGTTCGTGTTCCTTCCCATCCATCGCGGGTGTGGGTCACACGCTGTGCCGTGCTTGTGCTGTGGGCGGGCTTCCTTCCTGACCCACACCTTTCACCCCTGTGGACACGGTCTGCGCACACGGTCACGGGGTTCATTCGTCGTGGGGTTCACTCCCACGTCGTGTTTAAAGGTATAGTAAATTCTGTGTTTGTCAAAGTTACTTTTCTTTTTTTTTAAATACTTTTTTTCCTTTATTGATTTTAGAGAGAGGAAGGGAGAGGGAGAGAGAGAGAGAAACATCGATGAGAGAGAACATCGATTGGCCGCCTCCTGCATGCCCCCCACTGGGGATTGGGCCCATGACCTGGGCATGTGCCCTGACCAGGAATCGAACCAGCGACCTCTTGGTGCAGGGTCGACGCTCAACCACTGAGCCGCACCGGCCGGGCTGTTAAAATTACTTTTCAAAAAGCGTTTTGGCCTTGTCCTATTGAGAGAAGTGTGTAATGTGTCTCCTGTGTTTGTATAAAATGTAGTTTGCCAACCCAGACTTTATGGAGTCCATCTCGGACGTCGTTGATGAAGTGATACAGAACTGCCCCATCGACGTGCGGCGCCCGCTGTACAAGGTAGGCCCCGGGGCCAGGTGCTGTGACCCCTCCCCAGTCTCGGGCCCACCCTCCTCCGGATAGGTCATTGGCCTGGGCTGCAGGCTCCCGGTTCCCTCCTGCCTCACGGGGTTTGTTCAAGGCCAGCGTGCTGGCAAGTGCTTCTCTTGGAGTGTGGGTGCCGTACATGCGTGCAAGCGTGACTCAGTGAACCAGAAGTCTCTAATGTCGTGCTCTAGTATCTTTTATTAGTTATTTATTTTATTCCTTACCTGAGGATATTTTCCCACCTATTATCAGATAGAGAGGGAGGGAGGGAGAGAGAGGGAGAGAGAGAGAGAAACATTGATGTGATAGAGCCACATTGACTGGTCACCTCCTGCAGGAACCCCACCAGGGCCGGGGCTGAACTGCAACTGAGGTACGTGCCCTTGACCGGAATCGAACCCGTGACTCATTGGTCAACGGGCCGATGCTCTAACCACTGAGCAAAACCGGCAAGGGCTACTCTAGTATCTTTTATTCCTATCTGGCATGCTGCACCATTTAATTTTATTATTATTACTTTTAATCCTCACCTGAAGATATTTTTCCATTGATTTTCAGATAGGGAGGGAGGGAGAGAGAAACATCGATTGGCTGCTTCCTGCACGACCCCAACCAAGACCGGGGATCGAACCGCAACCGAGATACATGCCCTTGACTGAAATCGAACCCGAAACTCTTTGGTCCTCGGGCCGATGCTCCAACCGCTGAGCCAAACCAGCCAGGGCCAGCCAGGCCAGTTTGAATGGGACAGGTTTAACTGCGCGTGTTGATGGAAAGGTGAAGCAGTCCCTCTCACGATGCCCCTGAGCTCCACTGGCTTTGTCTGATGCCCCTTTAGGCTAAGTACCAGTGTGGTGTTGCCAGAGGTCAGAGCCTGACGTGAAACCACCAAATACGAAACGCTCATGTAGTATTTTTTCCAAAAGTCTCTGATGGCAGGGAATTTTGAAACTTAAGAAAATGATAGGATCAAAGGACATATTGCTGGCAGCCAAACACTGAGGGCAGAAAGGGGTGGTCAGTGACCCCCCTCACCCCTCACTGACCTCTGTGTGCAGGGGTCACGCTCTCGGCCCAGCCTCAGGCTGCCTCACTCAGCCCCCGGCAGCCGCTCTTCCAGAGGAGGGACTCGGGCTCCGCAAAGACGGCTTAATACATTTTTTCATTTACAAGATGGAATACTATGCAGCCTTGAAAAAGAAATGGGTAAATCAGTGTAAGTTCAAGTGAAAAGATGTCAGTACATATTGATAGCTGAAAAGGCAGGTCGTAAAATTTGCACACAGTATCTCACTTTATGTAAAGATATAGTTTGCATCTGTATAGAAGGCTAGGTTCTGAATGATATATGCTAAACGTTTCTTTCGGATATATCAATTCTTCCATTTTTTTCAGTAGATTTACTTTTTTCTTTTGTTTTTAACTTTAAATATTTTTTACTTTCAATTATAATCGACATACAATATTATATTGGTTTCAGGTGTACAACCCAGTGACTAGACATTAGATAACTTACTAAGTGATCACCCTGATAAATCTAGTACCCATCTGACACCATGCATAGTTTTACAATATTTTTGACCAGTTCCCTATGCTGCACTTTACATTCCCGTGACTGTTCTGTAACTTACCAAGTTTTGCTTCTTAATCCCTTCACCTTTTTCATCCATCCCTCCCACACCCCCTCCCAACTGGCAACGGTCAAAATGTTCTCAGTATCTGTGAGTCCATTTCTGTTCTGCTTTTCGTGTATTTTTTTCACTAGATCCCACATGTAAGTGAAATCATAGGGACTTTGGCTTCCTGTATCTGACTTATTTCACTGAGCGTAATACCCTCCAGGTCCATCCATGTTGTTGCAGGTGGTAATAAGATTTCCTTCTCTTTTTTATGGCTGAGTCATATTCCATTGTATATATCCACCCCTTCTTTATTCTTTCATTTATTGATGGACACTTGGTTGCTTCCATGTCTTGGTTATTGTAAATAATGCTGCAGTGAACACATGGATGGATGTGTCTTTTCAGTTTAGTGTTTTGGGGTTCTTTGGATAAATACCCAGAAGTGGAATTGCTGGGTCCTCCTTTGTCTCTTGTGGTATAACCTCTGTTTTGTCTGGTGTAAGTATTGCTACCCCAGCTTTTGTTTGTTTGTTTCCATTTTCATGACATATCTTTTCCCATCCGTTTACTTTTAGTCTGTGTGTGTCTTTTGATCTGAAGTGAGTCTCTTGTAGAAATACATGTAAGGGTCTTGTTATTCATTCAGCCTCAATATGTCTTTTGATTGGAGCATTTAATCCATTTGCAATTAAAGTAATTGTTGATAGACATGTATTTATTGCCACTTTATTATTCATATTTTTTATCTTTTTTTCTTCTTCTTAAAAAAGACCCTTTAACATTTCATATAATACTGGTTTGGTGGTGATGAACTCCTTTAGCTTTTCTTTTTTTTTTTTGATCTGGGAGGCTCTTTATCTGTCCTTTATTCTAAATGATAGCCTTGCTGGGTAGAGTAATCTTGGTTGTAGGTCCTTGCTTTTCATCACTTTGAATATTTCTTGCCAATCCCTCTGGCCTGCAAAGTTTCTGGTGAGAAATCAGCTGACAGTCTTATGGGAGCTTCCTTGTAGGTAACTAACTGCTTTTCTCTTGCTGCTTTTAAGATTTGCTCTTTGTCTTTAACCTTTGGCGTTTTAATGATGATGTGTCTTGGTGTGAGCCTCTTTGGGTTCATCTTGTTTGACTCGTTGTGCTTCCTGGACTTGTGTGTCTATTTCCTTCACCAGGTTAGGGAAGTTTTCTGTCATTATTTTTTCACATAGGCCTGGGGTGGAGGTGGGAAGATGTGGTTGGGAGGGGTGTGGAGAGGGATGGTGTGGCTACCATCGCCCACATCAGGGGTTGACGGGCCCGATAGTAAACTCTGTTTGCTTTGTGACACTGAGATTTGAATTTCATGCAATTTTCACGTGTCATGAAATGTTACTTTTCTGTTGATTTTTTTCTGTCTCTCAACCTTCTAGAAATGTAAAAGCCCTTCTTGGCTCATGGACTGTACTGGGAGTCAGTGGCCCAGATTTGACCCCTGGGCAGGGTCTCCCCCACCCCCGGCTTGGTGCATGGCAGCCCTGGGTCTTTGAGCCGTTGGGGTGGCTCCAGCTTGTGCCCTGGGAGGGCTGGGAAGCCATTGGAGGGGTCTGAGCACAGGACTGACGTGGGTGGTGTGTGTGACGTGACAGTCATGGCTCCTGTGTTGGAGTGGGTTGTAGGGCACAGGACAGATGTAAGGACCAGCAGGGAGGCAGTGTCAGTGATCCAGCAAGACATGGTCATGGAGCGTGTGGGAACCTGTGAGATCTGGTTATGTTTTGGAGATGGCTCGAACAGATGTACAGAGAGAGAAAGGAAGAGGGAGGGAGGGAGAGGGAGGAGGGTGGGCATGGCTTTATCAACCAGCAGGCTGCACTGGCATTAACTAGCTGTGGCACCTGGGACTGGTCGGCCCGCCCACTCGGTCCCTGAGCACGTCCTCCTGGCCCAGGGACCTTCATTTGCCTCTTTCCCTCTGCCTGGCTGCAGCTACTCCCCATGCCCCTGCTCTTCCTCCTCCGGGGATGCAGCAGGACTGCCCCCAGACCCGCTCCTCTGCTGGCACCATCCAGTCTCCTGCCCCCAGACCCGGCTCCTCTGCTGGCACCATCCAGTCTCCCTCCCCCAGACCTGCTCCTCTGCTGGAACCATCCATTCTCCTGCCCCCAGACCCGCTCCTCTGCTGGAACCATCCAGTCTCCTGCCCCCAGACCCGCTCCTCTGCTGGAACCATCCAGTCTCCTGCCCCCAGACCCGCTCCTCTGCTGGCACCATCCAGTCTCCTGCCCCCAGACCCGCTCCTCTGCTGGAACCATCCAGTCTCCTGCCCCCAGACCCGCTCCTCTGCTGGAACCATCCAGTCTCCCTCCCCCAGACCCGGCTCCTCTGCTGGCACCATCCAGTCTCCTGCCCCCAGACCCGCTCCTCTACTGGAACCATCCAGTCTCCCTCCCCCAGACCCAGCTTCTCTGCTGGCACCATCCAGTCTCCCTCCCCCAGACCCGGCTCCTCTGCTGGCACCATCCAGTCTCCCTCCCCCAGACCCGCTCCTCTGCTGGAACCATCCAGTCTCCCTCCCCCAGACCCGCTCCTCTGCTGGAACCATCCAGTTTCCTGCCCCCAGACCCAGCTCCTCTGCTGGCACCATCCAGTCTCCCTCCCCCAGACCCGCTCCTCTGTTCGCACCATCCAGTCTCCTGCCCCCAGACCCGCTCCTCTGCTGGCACCATCCAGTCTCCTGCTGCTTCCCAGTCACACCTGCTGCCGCTCCTTTTGGGAAAACCCTCAGGGCGGCTACCTGACCGGCCTTCCAGCCCTTGCTCAAGCGCTGTCTTCCGGTGGGGATCCTGACCAGCCAGTGGAGACTCATGCCCGCCCTGGCCTGCCCTCCGCCTCTCCCTCCTGCCCTCCCTCCTTGGTGTGGCCCCTGCCTGTTCCGTCAGCCCCACCCTTCTCCCTGGCTTCCCTTCCGCGAGGTCAGGAGGCCTGTCCTTCCCAGCCATGACTGCGGCACAGTAAGCCCAAGGTCCAGTGCGACTGGGCCACAGCGTTCGCTTCTCAGCAGCCAGCTCGTGGGGTGCGGTTGCCTGCCTCCTGCTGCGTGAGCTGCCCCGAGCGGCTTTCCGCGGACCTGGGTGGGCCGAGGGGAGGAGCCGGCGGGAGGGCTGTGGCACGGAGGGGTGCAGCTGCTTCTCCGAGGGCACCGACTGGGCTGACTCTGCAAACAGGCTGGCATGTGTGGCGGGCACAGGCGGCCAGCCCGTGGCGGTGCTGTGTGGGCGGGCGACTCCCCCATAGAGACCCCTCTGCTTCGTCTTCTAGAACGTCGTTCTTTCCGGAGGCTCGACAATGTTCAGGGATTTTGGACGTCGGCTGCAGAGAGACCTAAAAAGGGTGGTGGATGCCAGACTCCGGCTCAGCGAAGAGCTCAGTGGCGGCAGAATCAAGGTGGGGACGGGACCGGGTGTGTGTCCGAGCCCGCGGCTCTCCCTCCCGAGCACCGCCGAGGAGCCCCCTTGTGTGGGCAGCGCGAGCTACAGGGTGTCTGAATGGCTGTCGTAGCCACACTGTGGGGTGACGTGCAGAGGTGTTGTGTGAACTCCCCCTGGTGTGCACTTGAGACGGATGGAACCGACGGATGCAGCCGCGGCCGGTTCCTGCCCTCGCCCACCCACGTCAGCCATCAAATTTCCTCCAGTGTCCCGAGGAGACGGGACCTCTGTACCCGCAGGATCCCTCATGTCCTTTGGGGACGTTCTCCTTAAAGTGAAATGCCTGGTATTAGCAGGGAGTCACCACGGTGTCCGCCACCATGAGCCTTCTCCAGGGGGTGTCGCTGGGCTTCTAAGCAAGCCTGGGCGTCGTGTGGGGCACAGGGGAGCAGAGGCCCCCGCCTGCTGGAACCACCCCGTTGGCAAATGCCGTTTCCCAGAACATATTTGGGACACTTAGTATTACTTGGAATTATTGCTACAACGCTAAAACATCTCATTTGTTCAGTAAGAAAAATGAACTGGGTTAGTTGCTTGGATTTTTTCCTTTTTAAAATGCCTTGAGTGTCCCCAAAGAGGAGCGAGCTCTCCCCGTTTTGCCTCTTTGTTCTCTGTCCCACGCGGGCTGGGGGCTGGGGGCTGGGGCGGGGTCCAGGGTTGGGGGTAGGGTGTGGGGGGCTAGAGGTTGGGGGATGGGGGTGGTGGACTAGGGGTAGGGGTGCTGGGTGCTAGCGGGTTAGAGTGGGGTGTGAAAGGGCTGGGGTCTGGGGCAGGGGCCTGGGGGGTTAGCAGGAGGAGCTTCCTGTCTGAGGCACCGTGTGGCTGGTGCCCACAGAGGGGTCGCACGTGAAGGGCCTGCGCAGCCAGGGTGGGAGGCCCCTCGCCTGTCCGCCTGTCCGTCTGGAGAGGTTGCGCGCAGTGACCACGCCCCTTCTCTTGCAGCCCCGGCCGGTGGAGGTGCAGGTGATCGCGCACCACACGCAGCGCTACGCCGTGTGGTTCGGCGGCTCCATGCTCGCCTCCACCGTAAGTCCTCCCGCCGCCCCGCCGCCACCTCTGCGGCCTCTGCCCTGAACGCTGGATGGTGTCTGGGGCTCTGAACAGCCGCACATTTAGTTCTGAGACGCAAAACGTGTGGGCACTTTCCTTCTCAAGTGTCCTTGCTAATTAGGGTGGCGGATAGTAGGGGTCGGTGAAACCCAAACGGAACTGGAAACTGCTGCGTTAATCATTAATTCCGGTGACTTTTTGTTGTTAATCCTCACCTGAGGAACTTTTCCATTTTAGACATTTTTAGATAGAGTGGGAGGGAGGGAGGGAGGGAGGGAGGGAGAGAAACATGGATGTGAGAGAGAGACATTGATCGGTTGCCTCCTGCACCGGGGATCGAACCTGCAGCCCAGGTACGTGGAATCGAACCCGAGACCCTTCTGTCCACCTGCCAGTGCTCTCACTGCTGAGCCACACTGGCCAGGGCTCCAGTGACTTTTCCAAGTAATTATTAGTTTTCGCCCTCTGCCCTCTGAATAGAGAAGGAATGGCTGAGCGCGCAGTTGGTCCTAAACAGGCTGAGCAGGTGTTTAACCCATGACGTAGACCGGGGGGAGCTGCTCAGGCCGGGGGGAGGTCGGAGAGGGCAGCAGGCCTGGGGGCAGGAGGCTGGGGGAGGGGGCTGGGGGAGGGGGGCCTGGGGGAGAGGAGCTGGGGGAGGGCGGCCTGGGGGAAAGGAGGCTGGGGGAGCAGGGCTGGGGGAGGGGGCTGGGGGAGGGGGGCCTGGGGGAGAGGAGCTGGGGGAGGGCGGCCTGGGGGAAGGAGGCTGGGGGAGCAGGGCTGGGGGAGGGGGCTGGGGGTGGGGGAGCTGGGCTGGGGGAGGGGTGCTGGGCTGGGGGAGGGTGGCTGGGAGAAGGAGGCTGGGGGAGGGGGAGTGGGGCTGGGGGAGGGGGGCTGGGGAGGGCAGCCTGGGGGAGGAAGGCCGCGTGGGTGCGCAGCGTGCTGTGTGGCCTCCTGTGGAAAGCTCACGTCCCCCTGCTCTTGCCTCCCAGCCCGAGTTCTTCCAGGTCTGCCACACCAAGAAGGACTATGAGGAGGTCGGCCCCAGCGTCTGCCGCCACAACCCCGTCTTCGGAGTCATGTCTTAGTGGCGCCCGGACCTCGGCACCCAGTCCCGTCATGCCAGGGAGCAAGTGTCCTTCAGAGCCGGAGACGCGGCAGGGGCGCGAAGTCGAGGGGTGGGCTTGTGTCTGAGGGCAGGAGCCCCCAGGTCAGCTGTGAGAGCAGCTGTGTGCGGGCGCGGAGCCCCCCTCCTCCACGGAGCCCCCCTCCCCCACCCTCTCGGTCCACCTGAGCTTCTAGTGACTGCGATGCCGCTGAGGGAACTTACTGCGTCTGCACATCCTTAGGAAAAACAACCTAGACCGCGGCGCAACATGCCCCACCCCTCGGAAAGACCGCGGGGCTGTAAACCCTGCCCCTCCCAGCCTATTTTTGTAAATAAAATGTTGTAGACTTGAAATACAAATTGATGGTTATATTTCCCATAATTTTGTATTTTATGGCGTTTGGTACAACTGGCTGGTGCTGAGAGTGTCAGGCTCCAGAGTTCTGGGCTCCGGGGTCCGCGGCCCTCCCTGGGCTCTGACCTCCGCGCCCCTCCCTGGGCTCCGTGGTCCGCGGACCTCCCTGGGCTCCGTCCTCCGCGGACCTCCCTGGGCTCCGTGGTCCGCGCCCCTCCCTGGGCTCTGTCCTCCGCGGCCCTCCCTGGGCTCTGTCCTCCGCGGCCCTCCCTGGGCTTTGCCATCAACTTCATGGCAATAAGAATATTGTAGGGATGCTTTAACTTAAAACCTAGTAACTGGCCCTGGCCGTTTGCTCAGTGATTAGAGTGTTGGCCTGCAGACTGCAGGGTCACAGGTTCAGTTCTGGTCAAGGGCAGGTGTCTGGGTTGTAGGTTCAATCCCCAGCCCCGGTCGGGATTGTGAGGGAAGCAACTGGTGGATGTGTCTCTCTCACATCAACGCTTCTGTTGTCTGTCTCGCTCTCCCACTCTATCTAAAAAAAATCAACGGAAAAATTCTCGAGTGAGGATTAACCAAAAAAATAACCAAAAAAAACACACCTACTAACTGGTATGTCTTTTCTTTTTTTAAAAAAGGCTTGAGAGAGAGAGGAAGTGGGGAGAGAGAAACATCGAAGGCTGCCTCCTGCATGCCCCCACCAGGAATCGAGCCGGCAACCTTTCGGTGCACAGGGCGACACCCGACCAGCTGAGCCACACGGGCCAGGGCAGGTGTGTCTTCCTGACCACAGTGGCAGCCAGCTCAGGCTGCTCTCAGTGCCCCTGTGGGAGCTCCTCTGGGGTTTCCCTGGGGACCCGCCAGCTGTTCCTGAGGGCTTCAGCTTCTGCCGTTATTAAACGTCTAGCCTAGACTGGGTGGAAGAACGTGGCGCTTACGGTTTTGTTCCTACATGTACGGGGTGTAGGGAGGAAAAACCTCAAGCGAGAGGAATTGAGGGTACTGAGGGGGGAGGGATAGATAGCTCCCTGATCAAGGTCCTTGAGGAAGCGAGAGGACACCCCTGGAGCCCAGGGACCTCTGAAAGCACAGGTGCTCACAGTGGACAAATCCAGGGGGACTCTCCTGTCGAGCTTCCTTGTAGCCCGGAGGGAAGAGGGGAGGAGCCGGTGAGTTAACCTTCTTGGGGTTGGGTTTCGCCAGCAAGTTTGGGGACCGGGCAGGTGTCCTGGGGGTTCTCTGCAGTTGACATCCCTGAAGTCCAGGGAGGATGGGGAGAAAAGGGGAGTGACATTGGGAATGGAGGGGTCTGAGGACTAGAGGTCCTGAGCCTCAAGGTCCAGAGACTCAGTCAGAGAGGTGAAGCCCTTTTCAGCCATCACAGCGTCACCAAGGTGGTCCTTGTGTAGAGGTTGACTTCACTGCACCTTAAAGACTTGAGGGTGCTGGGTAGATGGTCCAGTTGGGTGCTGGCCTCATCTGGGTGGGTGTGGGGCCTTGGAGACGAGAGCAAAACTGATCAGGTTGCCTAAGTCCTGAGTCACGGCGTGGAACGGCCATGAGCTGAGCGTTGACCCTGTGCCGGGAACTTAGCAAAGTGCCGACTACACATGATCTCGTTTGACCTTGACAGCACCCCCGGGGAATCGGTGTCACTATCACCCCCATTTTCCGGGAAGGAAATGATGGCGGAAAGGAGTTGAATAACCTACTGGAGCTCACACAGCGAGGAAGCCATCATCTGATCTCAGGTGTGCATCCGTGACCAGGCCTGGAGCAGCACGTAGATGACAGGCACCCAGTGGGAGCGGGCTGGGCACACCCCGGGGCACGAGTCTGCAGTGGTTTCATAAGATACCGGCGTGTAGATTTCGGAGATGACAAGGGGGAGCTAGAAAAACTCCTCTAGACCAGTTCCCTTGGTATGTCATGTCTTCTAGGAAGCTGCTGATGTTGGATTTTTTGTTTTTGTTTTTGTTAATCCTCACCTGAGGATATATTTTTTTCCATTGATTTTTAGATAGAGTGAAGGGAGGGAGGGAGAGAGAGAGATACATCGATGTGAGAGAGACACATCAACTGGTTGCCTCCCGCAGGACCCCAATTGGGGCCAGGGATTGAACCTGCAACCCAAGTACGTGCCCTTGACGGGAAATTGAACCCGTGACCCTTTGGTCTGTGGGCTGACGCCTACCACTGAGCCACACCGGCCAGGGTTGATATTGGATGTTTTGATGTTGAATTATTTTTATTTTTTTAAATATGTTTTTATTGATTTTTTAGAGAGGAAGGGAGAGAGAGATAGAAACATCGATGTGAGAGAGAAACATCCATCGGCTGCCTCCTGCACGCCCCCTACTGGGGATGGAGCCTGCAACCCGGGCGTGTGCCCTGACCAGGAATCGAACCCGGACCCTCTCATTCCATGGGACGACGCTCAGTCCACTGAGCCACAGTGGCTGGGAAAATCATTCTTATTTTTGTTCAAAATGCTTTGCCGACACATGTGACAAGGCAAATGAGACAGACAAGAGTCATTAATGCGAGTACTTGGAACCACAGTAGGTCCACAGTAAGTGTTCAATAGATTTTAGCCGTTCTCACTCTGTTAAAAAGCAGTTGCTGTGTCCCGAGAGCCCTACTCATCAAAACTGCATTAAAAAAAAAAGTTTTGGTGGGGAAGAGAGAATTCTAGGTCCATGAACTAAATGGTCTTTAGGACTTTTAGTGAGAAAACAGTTTTAAAAAGATATTAGTATATAGTTGTAGAGTCTGAACATCACGAGACCTGTTCTTACTGTTACATTGTGGATATAATGGAGTCATTTATCATTCATGTAATTTAACAAGCCACCACGTTGCCTGGCACCTGCCCCCCCCAGCTCCATGCGGCCCATTGCCCTTTAGAGCCCCGTGGGGATGTCTTCAGCTTCGGGAATGCGTGTTCTGCGTCTCCAGTGCGCACGCCGGAACTGGGGGAGTTACTCTTGGTACCGCTGTGCTATTTCGGCAGCAGGGTGGTGAGCAGCATCCTGCAGTGTCCAGCCCCCCAAAGGGTTCCCTTTCCCTGGGGTGCTCTTACCTGTGCCCTCGTCTCCAGCGTCACCTCTGCGTGAAGACTTCTTTAACCTCCATCGGTCAGCCTCTCCTTACCCAGTTATGCCCTGTGTCCCTCACTGGACTGAGGTCCTTGAAAATAGGGGACTGTGCCTGGCCGGTGTGGCTCAGTGGTTGAGCGTCGACCCATGCACCAAGAGGTCACCGGTTCGATTCCCGGTCAACCTGGGCCCGATCCCCAGTGGGGGGCATGCAGGAGGCGGCCAGTCGATGTTCTCTCTCATCAATGTTTCTATCTCTTTGTCCCTCTCCCTTCCTTCCTCTCTAAAATCAATAAAGAACAGAAAAGAAAAAAAAAAAAAAAGAAACGAGGGGACTGATCTGTGCAATGCCTGGCCCATGGTAGGTGCCCAGTAATGCTGACTTTGACTCCTGTCCCCATGAAGACGCTGTCCCTGGCTGCCCCAGGCTGTGCTTGCTCTGTACCGAGCAGGGGTGGTGTTTGAGGTGTTAACTATTGTCACCTTAAGGTTTTGAATGGCATGAAGTTTAGCCCTTACGTGGTGGCTACCGTGGGTGTCTGTCCGCCTGAAGGGTGACGTGTGAGCCACAGCTCGCCTGTGTGAGTGGCTTCCCTCCACCGTGGCGACCGTCAGCAGTGAGATCAACAGCAGAGCCCAGGGGAAGCAGTCGCCCTGCGGACGTGTGTTCCGCGGTGGAAACAGCCACTTCACGCTGCAGCTCAACTAACGTGAGCGATGAGCTGTCGTGGGACTGAAGCGTCCCTCTGTGGCTCAGTCATCCTCTATGACCCCCCCCCCCGTCTCCTTCGTAAAGTCACAATGGTGCCAACGTCCTCGTGAGGTTACTCAGCTTATGTAACACCGAGAGAGCCCGTGGAGAATGTTTATCTGTTAAATAATTCGTTACTTAATTGAAGCATATGTCATAATGTTTCTTTTAAAAGTAACTGTCAGGCTTGTTAAATAGGAACAGAGTGGCGCACTAGCTGGTGGGGCTTTAATTGGCAGTGACATCAATTTCACTTGGTCACATGGAAATAATTTTTTTTTTTAAAAAGGAGAAAAGAGAGCAGACAAACCTCAGAGCGAAGGGGGGTGGGGGGTGGGAAGAGAGAAACCAAAGAGCTGATACGCAGATGTGCACAACCTGGTCACAGACGACAGTGCGGTGAAGGCCTGGGCTGGGGGTGGGCGGGGCGGGGAGGGGGTGTCGATGGGGAAAAAAGGAGGGACATTTGTAATACTTTCAGCAATAAAGATAAATTAAAAAAAAAGAGAGCCCTGGCCGGTTTGGCTCAGCGGTTAGAGCGTGGAAGAGTCGCGGGTTCGATTCCGGTCAAGGGCACGTACCTCGGTTGCAGTTCGTCCCCGGCCCTGGTTGGGGTCATGCGGGAGGCAACCAGTCGATGTGTCTCTCTCATATCGATGTTTCTCTCCCCCCTCTCTATCTGAAGATAAATAGAAGAATGTCCTCAGGTGAGGATAAAAAGAGAAAAAAAAAAGAAAAGAAACTATAGCTTGATATTGGTGTCACGGTGGGATTTTTTTTGTATTAAAAGACTAATTCTTTCCATCCTGTTGAATGTATCAAAGTAAGCAGGTGTGTATTCCCTGCAGGTTGATGTCTCAGGTTTTAAAAAAAAATGTTTTTATTGATTTTTTTTTAGAGGAAGAGATAGAGATAGGAACATCGATGTGAGAGAGAAACATTGATTGGCCGCCTCCTGCACGCCCCCTACTGGGGATCGAGCCCACAACCTGGGCATGTGCCCTGACCGGGAATCGAACCGGGGGCTTGTCAGTCCGTGGGACGCGCTCCATCCACTGAGCCCTACCGACCGGGCAAATTTTTTTTTTTAAATCTTCATTTGAGGATACGTTTTTATTGATTTTAGAGAGGGGGGAAGGGGGTGGGGGTGGGGAGAGAGAGAGAGAGAGAGAGAGAGAGAGAGAGAGAGAGAGAAATATTTATGTGAGAGAAAAATCAATCTCTTGCTGGATCGGGGATTGCTCCTGCAACCTTGGGTGTGTGCCCTGACTGGGAATAGAACCCGAAGCCTTTTGGTGCACGGGACGATGCTCCAACCAGCTGAGCCACCGACCAGGGCAACGTGCTTTGATAATTCTAGCAAAGTCCGAGCCCTGGTTAGATCCGGAGAGGCAGGCTGGTGGTTTAACAGCTGAGCAGCTCTCTGGAGCCACTGGGAGAGGGCTGAGCTGTGGGCTTCCCAGGGACAGAGCAGTGTGCTTCCAGCAGCCCCTGAGGCGGTCCTTGGAAGAGGTGCGGAGAGGCTGAGTGTGAGGAGATTGATCGAGAAATGTGTGGGGACAGGGTGCCCCAGGAGGAGGCCAGCAGAGGGCCAGGGAGCCAAGGACGAGTCCGAGAGGATGCTGGACGGTGTCCCCATTCTATACCCACCTCAAACCGACAACCCCCAAGTTTTACTTCCTGCTTTGTTTTAGTTCACCCCCCCCCCAGCTTTGAAAAGATACAACCGACATATAGCATTGTATATGTTTAAGGTGTATAATACTACCTCCTTTTGATCGAATGTCTAATCGATCCAAGTTTTAAATTTTACACTTAGAAATAACCCACTTAAATGCAGATGTCTCATTGGGGCCACTAGCTTTTTGAGAGTGGAGCTGCAGAGACAGATGACAATGTCCTTTTCCCAGAAGGATAAGGAGAGCGGGGCAGAGGGCAAGGGGTGCCCGTGTGGAGAGAGCTGCAGGCCCCATACCCAACCCCAGAAACCAGTTCCTCACCTCACAGGGGCTCTGGGAGAATCCTAGGCTACTTCGTAGAACTGCTTTGTCCGCTCTCTGCAAACCACACGTTGAGATGACGATGTCTAACATCTGGTAGATGTCTGTATACAGGTGTGTCGTTCTTGGGGCATTGCCTGTCGGAGTATTTGGGAAGGTACTCTGCCATTATAAACGTTCGCAGTTCTGATGCAGAGACAAGACTTGGCCTAGAATACAAAGCGATGTCTAGGTGCCCAGTGATGCCATGGGTCTGGGGCGCCAAGGGTCACTGTCCCATGCCATCGTGTGGGCTGCACTGGCTGAGGGAGCCTTGATGGAGCAAATGAGACCCTAGGCAACTTTTGTGAGTTAAAGTGACAAAGCAAATGGCGATGCTTGGTGACTGGCTTCCAGCGGGTCACCCCGGACGGAAAATCCGTGGGTATCTACAGGGTGACCTAGTTATCCGGATCTGATGGACGGGCGTGTTAGTGACTAACGGGAGAGGCAGGGCGCTACATCTGATGACGACAACTGGGACGATGGAGGAAGGGGTAATCTGCTCTTACAGTGGTGATCTCTGAAATTCTAATTAGTGGTAGCAATTGGATTCTGCAGTTTTTTCTTCCGTGCAGACTCACACCGCCCATTAAGTCCTGTTGCATTTCTCCGTTGCCGTGTGTACAGGCCACAGCGGGGCAGGGGGTGAGTCTAACCGTTGCCATTTGGCTTTTAATGGAAAATCTATTTATTTCAGCGTATCCCACTATTAGTGCGTATTGGATGTTAACTTCCACGTTTTCTTTAAATCCCTCTCCTACTCCCCTTTGCTCAGGTGTTGGGGAGGAGACACTTGTGAATGTAAATGTGGTGAGTGGGAGACCCCCCAGGAAGCAGAGGTGGCCCACCAGGAGCCTTCTGACGGAATCATGAAATTCCTCAAGGCTCCTATGGCCGAGCATCGACTTGATGGCCTCACGTTCTGTTAGGCGGTGTCATGGAGAGCCTGCGAGGGGAGGTACCCGTGCTCTCAGGGTTACTACCGGTCAGCTGAGGCAGCAATTCCTAAACCAGGGAGGGAAAGTCCATGGCACCTGTGATGGCAAATTTGATGTGCCCATGTGGCCAGGCTGTGGTGCCCAGATGCTTCGTCAGGTACTAGTTGGAATGTCACCGTGAAGGTAGTCTGTAGATGTGGTTCCCATCTATCGTCTGCTGACATTAAGTGAAGGGGATTACCCCTGCAACGTGGGTGGGCCTCGTCCAATCAGTTGAAGACTTTTAAGAGCCCAAGCCGAGGGTTCCAGAGGAAAAAGGAGTTCTGCCTCAAGGTTAACATGGAAGTCCTGCCTGAGTGCCAGCCTGCCCGCCTGCCCTACAGCTTTCTCACTCAAGACCGAAACATCAACTCAACCTGAGTTTCCAGACTGCCGGCCAACCCCACACACCTGTATATCTCTCATTGCATCTGTTTCTCTGGACTAACGACACCTGCACTGCCCATCTTCCCTCTTGGCCCGGGGTATTCTGGGTGATTGCCGAGCCCAGATGAGGCCTTGGAGGAGGCTGTGACCCCGACTGGGATTTGGCACCAGAGGGGGAACCTGTTTGTTGTTCTAATTCTACGGGATACTGTTTGTGGTTGTTGGCCAATGACAGAAATGATTGCTCTCACATTAAGTACCATCCAATTAACTCTTCGCCTGGTGTTTGCGGGCTTCGGATGCCCAAGCACCGTGTTTAGCATTAAGGGGATAAGAGACGGACCAGACACAGAGCGGTGGAAGGTCTGGCTGAGCATTTCTGGTCACACACCTGGCTGGGAGCTCCCTGGGGCAGGGTGGACAGAAGGAGGCAGGACAGTAGTCACTGGAGCCGGTGGGAGGGGGTCCCAAGATTGGAGATTAATTGTGAGCTGGAAGCCAGCACAGCCTGGAGTTCACTGGGAGCCGGCACAGCCTGGAGTTCACTGGGAGCCGGCAGAGCCGGGAGTTCACTGGGAGCCAGCAGGGCCTGGAGTTCACTGGGAGCCGGCAGGGCCTGGAGTTCACTGGGAGCCGGCAGGGCCTGGAGTTCACTGGGAGCCGGCACAGCCGGGAGTTCACTGGGAGCCAGCAGAGCCTGGAGTTCACTGGGAGCCGGCACGGCCTGGAGTTCACTGGGAGCTGGCATGGCCTGGATTTCACTGGGAGCCGGCAGGGCCTGGAGTTCACTGGGAGCCGGCACGGACTGGAGTTCACTGGGAGCCGGCAGGGCCTGGAATTTATGGCAGAGGCCACGCCTACCACCCTGCCACTTTTAAATCCTAATGTCTATCAGATGACCTGTTCAAGTCAACTGATAATACAGTGACGGTGATGATAGAATTGAAGTTTTTTTTAAATCCTCATTCGAGGATAATTTTCTATTTATCTTCAGATAGACTGGTAGGGAGGGAGGGAAAGAGAGAGAAACATGGATGTGAGAGAGACACATTGACTGGTTGCCTCCCGCATGACCCGACCAGGGTTGGGGACAAATCGTAACCGAGGTACATGCCCTTGACCCGAATTGAACCCGTGACTCATTGGTCCGTGGGCCGATGCTCTAACTGCTGAGCCAAACCGGCCAGGGCAAGAATTGAGTTTTTGCCTGAAAGCAGAGAGCAAGGGAGGGACTTGGAGATCAGTGATGTGTGTGTGTATGCCCGCTCACACATTCTGGCTTGCACAGGGGATGATTGAAATAACAAATGACGCTGTTAATAAACCAGGAGGAGATTTTAAATGAACCGCAGCCCAAGATTGGAGATTAATTTTTTAAAACGTTTCCTAACAAGAAAAATGAAGCAAATACATCCTGACAATTAGGAAGAAATGAAGACCTTGCAAGAAGAGCCAGTTGCCAAAGACAGATGAGGGACCCCTGGCAGGGCCGGGGCGGTAAATCAGCAGGCTCGGCCACGTGGTCCTCAGGCAGTGAGGGAATTGGCTTGCTCGCGTTGTGAACCCAGGCGGTCATCTTGGAAACAGCTTAGGGAACCGCAGCAGGAAGCTGGGTCCCCACCCACCCCCCGCCCTCCCCATCCCACACTATTCCAGGAGTGAAAACAGAAATACCTGCAGGCCATGTACTGCGGTCACACACTCACCAGGAGGTGCCCTGCTCCACGCAGGAAGGCCAGGGGCACGCCCACCATGCTCTACTCTCCACCCCACGTACCCTTCCACCCAACGTCCATTACTTCAATGTCCATTACTTCAACACCGCGTTTAAAGCCCTGAGCCGAAGAGCTGGAGGCCAGGATTTATTTATTTCTTTTTAATATTTTTATTGCTTTTCAGAGGGAGAGGGGGATCGAACCCGCAACCTGGGCACGTGCCCTGACCGGGAATTGAACAAGCAACCTTTTGGTGCACCGGGCGATGCCCAACCAACGGAGCCACACCGGCCAGGGTTGGAGGCCAGGACTTAAATCCTGGGTCCTCATTTATTCATCGTGTGAACCTCAGTGTGTTTCCTCACCTCTGAGCCTCGGTTTCCCCGTCAGGAAATGGAGTTTGTCAACTGAACTGTCAGGGTGGCCGGAGGCGGAAAGGAGGTGGGGATGTGTAGTGCTGAGATGCGACATCTCTGGCTCCTGGTCCTTCTCTCTCTCTCTCTCTCCTGCCTTTGCTCCTTGAGCCCTAGGTTTCCAGGGAGGGGCGCGCCCTGTGTCCAGAGGCGCGTCTGGGTCAATGAGACTCAGGGTTCCAGGTTTGCAGGCCGCCTGTGCCAGAGGCGGACACCAGGGGGCGCCTGGTTCAATGAGACTCAGGGTCCCAGGTTTGCAGGCCGCCTGTCCCAGAGGCGGACACCAGGGGGCGCGCCAGCACCACCGACCGATCGACAGACCGCCCTGTTTCCGGGACCTGCTGGGGTTCTGGCTGCAGGTGAGGGTGGAGTGTGGAGCGCTGTGCGATGGGGAAGGCCCGGACTCACTGCGACCCTCTCAGGCCAGGGCTGAGCTGAAATCTGAAGGAACGGGGGCGGTCACCTGCATTAACCCTGGCAGGGGATTTGAAAAGCTTGTCATTGCACAGAATGGCAATGAGCCACGTGGCAGGCATCCCGGGCCAGCAAGCTTATTTTTTTTGCAATTTGACCCTCAGAGTGAATGTTCCTGTAAAATCCTCTGGGATCTTTGGGACAAGAACCCAGAGGTAGATGGACGCCATCACTTTTGGGGAGCGATCAGACCGCAGATGGCGAGTTTCTGGCTCCTTCTGAATGACACAAAGTGTGTTGACCCTTGTGCCCCCAGCAATCTGGTCCCCTGCCTCTGGCCCCGCGCCGCACCCTCCTCTCCAGCACTCTCCTCCAAAACCTGCCTGTCACCTGTTCCCAGGAGCTGGCCAGGAGGGTGGTTAGCCAGCCTGACACCCTGAGCGGCACTGAGCTTACGAGGCTGGTGTCCTGACAGACAGGCAGGTGACATTTGTCAGGCAGCCCTGGCTGAGTTGGCTTTGGTTACTGCTTCGTTGCCGTGAGCTGTGTCAGTGAACACCTGGCTACGCCCAAAGTCCCGCGTCCCTGTCGCTGTAGCGAGCACCCCGAGGTCACCGAGACCCCGGCTGCCCTGACCTGCAGGTCATCAGTAGGACTGAAACACAAGGACAGCCGGTTCTCGCTCTCCGGACAGACGTGTTTCTGCACACCCACACGTGAGAAGAGTCTCCCGTGAAAAACAAGGGCGGTGAGGCGGTCACCCTGCGTCCCTCTGTCCTCTCCTGCTGTCCGTCAACCCAGCCTTTTCAACACTCACATGTGACACTAAGCGACATGAAATGGCCGTGAATGGATATAGCACGTGTGGCCTGGGGCGGGGAGCGGTCCCCCTCTGCCTCTTGCCTGTCAGGGGACGGCGTCACCTCCTCGGTGCCTCCCTTGCTGGCCTGTGACATGGGGACCGTGACAGGATCCACACGAGAAGGCAGCCAGCGAGCCCACTGAGCGGTGCTCGCCTCGTCAGGGATGCTCAGTCACTTCCTTTGAGGATGTCGGCCCAGCGACGACGGGGTGGGGACTGGTGGCGGGTGAAGGAAAAAGGCCCCGAGGAAGGAAGGCGGAATAGAAGAAGAGAAGGGCCACCATGACACCATCAACACGTCACGATGACGCCATCCAGACAGCGGTGTTGCCAAAGGCGGGGCTGTGACCTCTGGAAGCTGGAACAAGCCCCCAGAGCCCAGGAGGGGGCGGTCTTCCCTTCCCGCAGCCCCGCCTCTCAGCGCCCGCAGAGCCTGCCTTCGCCTCGCTCACTTTTTTTTTCTTTATTGATTTTTAGAGAGAGGAAGGGAGAGGGAGAGAGAGATGGAAACACTGATGAGAGAGAACATCAACTGGCTGCCTCCTGCATGCCCCCAAGTGGGGATCGGGCCCACAACCTGGGCATGTGCCCTGACCAGGAATCGAACCGGTGACCTCTTGGTGCAGGGTCGACGCTCAGCCACTGAGCCACACCAGCCGGACTCTGGATCTATTTTGATCGTCAGCGTATTTTGTTCATGATGTTCCCTAAACGGTCATGTGAGGTCATGTGGTGCTTGTCTTCTCTGACTGGCTTATTTGTAACCAACGTATTCCTACACACACAGTCTCCTAGGACAAAGATTTGAGGGAACCCCGGGTTTTCTAGGTGGAAGGTGACAGGTGCTGCGGTCGAGTTCTCTGGAGACACGGCGTCGGAGAGCACGCGACGCTACCAATCTCACACGGCGTGTCACATCCGACCCGGGGAACCTGTCCCCTGGCACAGGGCGTATTTTCCCCGTGGCGTGTGCGCTGCTGGGCCGTGAAGGACTCCGGTACCGGTGGCACACGGGCCGTTCTCAGCATACACGGGGCCGCGTTTCAGCAGGCTTTTCCCGAGCACACACACCTGTAAAAGAGCAAATGAAAGCCAACTGAAGCAGAAGAAAGGGGACAATAAAGATACCAGAAATCGATGAACGAGACATCCGATAAACAGTAGAGAAAATCAATGACACGAGAAGCCGGTTCCCGGAACGCGGATGCATCTCTACGGCAGCCCCGGTTGGGAAATGAAGAGATGAGCCCAGATTCCCGGCGTCGGGGACGAGACGGCTGTTCTGCAGGGTCCTGCACACGCGGAAGGACGAGACAACGAGGAACAGTTTAGGCCCCCGAACTCCGCAACGTAGAAAAAAATGGGTCAATGCCTTGCACGACCCATCAAGACTCTCTCAGGAAGGAGGAGATATATCGAGGGTCCCTCTATTAAAAAAAAAATGGATTGTGTAAATAAAAACCTTCACACACAGAAAACTATAGCCTTACTGGTGAATTCTACCAAAATCCAAGGAAGACGAAACATCAATTCAGCATTGCAATGAGACCCGCAGCTGAAACAGCACGAGGAAACAAAAGCTCAGACCAGGAGCCGTCGTGAAGTTAGATGCACGCGATCTGAATCCAAAAATATAAACACACAGTGCGTCGCGGTCCAGGCGATGTAGCCCAGGAATGTGACGCGGATGGGACTTTCCAAAGCCAGTGTGATGCGCCGTGTGTACAAACTGAAAAAGGAAAACCATACGATCATCTCAATACACGCAGAAAGAGCATCAGAGAAAATCCTGCTTTGGCCCTGGCCGGGAGCTCTGTTCGTTAGAGTGTCGTCCAAATACGCCACGGGTGTGGGTTCGATCCCCGCTCAGGGTGTTGTAACCTGACGGCGAGATAACCAGAGACGCATGGCCGAATTGGAAAGGAGCACTTTATTTCGCCGGCGGGCTGCGGAGGGCAGAGTCTCCCCTCAGATCAACAGCCCCGATTCTTCTTACTCGTCCCATTGTAAAGACAGAAACCCCCTCTTCCTTTTGCCCCCTCCCCTCAGGGAACCAGTACAATAGTGGGAGTGACAGAGACCACAGAAGTCAAAATTAGCATTATTCACCCATGGCACAAGTACTTGCTAATACCTATACTCAGGGAACTACAAATGCCTCCCAACTCCGGGGACCACTATAATCTTGGGCAAAATTCCTTTCCGTCTAGGGGTAATTAACCTATTATTGGAAGAATATCGAGGAATGTCTATTGGTGACAAAATAGAGTCTTTTAGTCACTTTAACCAAGGGGCCTACATGAAATGGAATCTAGTTGCCTTAGCCTTGGGGCCCAGATCAAGGGCACACGTAAGAACCAATGCATGAATGCACGAATAAGGGGAACAACACATCGATGTCTCTCTCTCTCTCAAATCAGTAAAAGTCAATCAGTAAATAAAAGCCTGCCTCCACTCCACAGGTTGCCCGACCTTGACCGGACGTGCCGGCCAGGGGAACGCTCACTGCGCTGTTCGTGGATTATGAAGTCAGCCAAGGGGGGCATGGGGGCACTTCCTGTGAGGGCCTCGTCTCGGGGGGCGGCGGCGGGCACCGTGTCTGTTTTGTTGGGGTGTGGAGGGGCCCGCGGCCCCAGATGCTGGGGGGACTCGTCTCGGACAGATTAGCCTCAGCTGCAGAGACTCAGTCTCCTGGGTGGCCCACCCGCAGTGACGCGCAGACACAGGGAGGCGGGGCCATTAGCCGCCCTGTGGACACCGGTGCAGGTCCCTGGACTCCAGGGCTCCTGAGGGGACGGAGGCTCTGTGGTGCTGGAGGAAGTGCGGTGACCACGCCTGTGCCCGTCCCTGGCTCCCCAGGGGGCATGCCTCACGGGTACCCTCCCACAGACTCGTCACAGCGCTGGCTCCCGGGAAAGCTGTACCGGATAGAATCTTCTGGAGTGTGCTGGTGATCTGGGCCCCAAGGCTAAGGCAGCTAGATTCCATCTTATGTAGGCCCCTTGGCTAAGGCGACTAAATGACTCCATTTTTATCATCAATGGACCTTCCTCGATAGTCTTCCAACAATAGGTTAATTACCCCTAGACGTAAAGGAATTTTGCCTAAGATTATAGTTGCCCCACGAGTTGGGAGGCATTTGCAGTTCCCTGAGTATAGGTATTTGCAGGTACTTGTAAGTACTTGTGCTGTCGGTGAATAATGCTAATTTTGACCTCTGTAGTCTCTGTCACTCCCACTATTGTACTGGTTCCCTGAGGGGAGGGGGCAAAAGGAGGAGAGGGCTTCTGTCTTTAAAATGGGACGAGCAAGGAGAATCGGGGCTGTTGATCTGAGGGGAGACTCTGCCCTCCGCAGCCCGCCGGCGAAATAAAGTGCTCCTTTCCAATTCGGCCGTGCGTCTCTGGTGATCTTCCTGTCAGGTTACAACACTAGGGCTTCCGGAGGGGACCCGGATGTAAGACCCAGCAGCAAAAAGGAGCCGCCCAGGAGTGCAAGCGTCCAAGCCATTGGACACGAAGCCACCAAACGGCTGCGACGGCTGTTTGCGTCGGGCTCGGCCCCACGAGTCTTCAGCCCGGCTCACGCAGATCTTGGGCTTGAGAAGGGTTATGAAGAGTGGACCTCAGAGACCGTGCAGAGCTGCTGATTTCTAGCCTGTGGGGGTGCTTTTGTGTGGATTGCATTTAAAATGTTCTGGTTCTGTTTCTCTGGGAAACCCTGACTCCTCCACCGGCCCTGTGGAAGAACCGAGTGTGTGTTGCCGGGTCCCTAATACGTGCGCTGGTGGCACCGGGAACACGGGGCAAGACCACGCCGTGCGCGGTGGAGCGGGGTCCGGGGAGAGAGACCTGTGATGGAGAAGGAACGAGGCCAGGTAGCAGCAGGTGATAACAAAGCATGGCAAGGGGGGGAGGGGGAAGGCAAGGAAGGGAGGGGGTAAAGGCTTCCTCCTTCTGGGTCCTGCACACCAGGTGACTGATCGGCCTCTGAAAATGAAGGCACCTGCTCCGTGACCCCATTTGACCCACAGACACATAGAGCTCTGTGATAGCTTTGGCTTCTTCCCTCCCTCCCTCCCTCCCTCTGTTCCTCCTTTCTTCCCTCCCTCCCTCCTCCCTCCCTCCCTCCCTTCCATCCCTCCCTCACTTCCCCTTCCTTCCTTCCTTCCTTCCCTCCTTCCTTCCCTCCTTCCTTCCCTCCCTTCCTTCCTTCCCTCCCTTCTCTTTCCCCTTCTCCTTCTCCCTCCCTCCCTCCCTCCCTTCCTTCTCCAAGGATATGTTTATTGACTTCAGAGAGAGAAAGAGAGAAACAGTGACGTGAGAGAGAAGCATCGATCAGTTGCCTCCTGTAAGTGCCTGGACCAGCCCGGGGATAGAACCGGACACCTAGGTAGGGCCCTGACTGCGAATCGAGCCCGAAGCCTTTTGGTGTACAGGACAACGCTCCGGCCAGCCGAGCCACCAGCCAGGGCGAGCTGTGGTTCCTTGCGCCAGTACCAGGCTTTGCTGCTGTGTTCAGCTCTTGCTAAGTGCGTGCGTGTCCAAGCTCAATCTCAACCCCCGCAGGGGTGTCACGGCTCACACGGCGCCGTGTGTGCGCACAGTGGAGACTGTCCGGCGGACGGGGGTGAAGCCGGAGGACCCCGTGAGTTCCGGATTCACACGAACGGCGTGCCCTCTTCAAGCTCACACACAGCCCTGGTGAGGTGAGCGAACCAGCAGACTCCAAGCCTCTGTTTGAATGAGCGAACGGGTCATCAGTGATGGTTTATGTGTGACGTTGGCATACTGTCTGTTGGCCGGTCCTTCTGCGCACTCAGAGATCGTTCGTTCCATTACATTCGGTTATGTGGGCCTCCGGCAGGCTGACACTGTTTGTCAGCAAACTCACTTCTTCACATTTATGCAGACTGTCCTAACTTCCAGAAAACTCAGTGCCAAGTGTTGTATTTACTTCTAAAACCAACGTGAGCATTTCAGCAGCCGGACTCAGGTCCGCGGGCAGATTCCGAGTGAGTGGGGGATGACGGCCTGCCTGTGCAGCTCAGCTCCAGGCCAGGAGCCGGGTGGGGGCCACACTCCCAGCCCCGGGCTGTGTCTTGCTGTCCCTGAGCCGGGCCGATTCCTCCCCCCGACGTCAGCAGTTCTGAGGACCGCTAAGCTGCCTTCTGGGAGCAGGGGTTCAAGCGGACACGGGTCCAAAGGGACCTTGCAGGAAGCCAGACCCTGTGGCGCGTCCCGGATTGCACACGCCTCAATGAAGGCTCACCTCAGGACTTGTTCTGCCCAGGTGATGTCCTCCTTGTCACGGTGGCCCACCAAGGAAAAGCAGCATTAGTGTCGTAGTGAAATGCCTCGATCTCAGCCTCCCTGGCCTATCGCAGCTGGAGGGAAGGTGGGGAGCTGGGCCGCCTGTGCGCTGGTGATGAGCGGGGATGGCGCCAGCCCCTGGCAGGGCGGCGGGGGGCGGGGTCCGCCAGAGCGACACACAGCCGCGTTATTTCCAAACTGCTTCGAGCTGCAGGGGCTGCGGTTGAAATAAGAAGCAATTAAACAATAAATACGGATTACTGGCTCTGCGGGAGCTCCTGGGGTATTGATTCCAGCCCGAGATGAATAAATTGTTATCCTGTTTGACTTACCGGGGATTATATTTCACCGCTAATTAAAGGTTACCCGAGGAGTGCTCCTTTGACTGTCAAGAGCCCTTGGACGCTGGCAGACTAGAAACAGCCGCCTTGTTGAAGGAAAGTGAGGACCTCTCGCGGGTGACGCCCGGGCGCTTGGAGACACCTGCCCGGAGCGTGTCGTAAATGGTGCTGTTGACATTTCAAGGTGCTGCCTTGGCTGGTGCACTCAGCGGTCAGAGTGTCGGCCCGCGGACCAAGGAGGCACAGGTTCGATTCCGGCCAAGGGCATGTACCTCGGTTGCGGTTCGTCCCCACCCAGCCCTGGTCGGAGTCGTGCGGGGGACAACCAGTCGATGTCTCTCTCTCTCTCTCCCCCTCTCTCTCCATCCCACTCTATCTGAAGATAAACAGAAAAATATCCTCGGGTGAGGATTAAAAAAAAAAAAAAAGAAATTGCACGTTGCTGCTTTATTGAGAATTCACCAAAAACCATGTGGTCCAGCAAGGTGGACACAGTGGCCAAACAGCAAAGGGAATTCCCTTGGCTCACTGTTGCTTGAGGTCGACTTAGCTGGCGACAGACAGCCACGCCGATGAATATTTTTCCAGTTGATGGTGTTCCGATCATGTCTAAATGGGCAGCGCGATCAAGTCAGCTGTAATTGGTGTTGACCGCAGGCAGCTCCTTACTGAGAGAAGCTGCAGAGGTCTGGGCTGGGATAGCGTTGCCCTCGGTTTCGGACCATCCGACAGGGTGCCTTGATGGATTTTAATACCACTTGGTTTAAACGCAAATGTTAAAATAAATGATTGCTTTGCGGCGGGCCACAGTCGAGCAGGCTGAGACTATCTTTCTGTTAAGCACAGGGATAAGACGAATGTCTCAAAGGAAAAACGTGACATGTTATCAATTACTTCGTGTAGGAGAATTAACATAAAAAATGCCTAATGTGGCAATTTCCTCTTCTCCAATCACACACTGAGAGGCCATTGTTCATCCGACTTGCAAAGCATCCTGACCTCACGTGGGTCCTCACATGTAAACCAGTGATGCGGTTTCCTTTTTTAATAGATTTAAAAATATGTTTTTATTGATTTCTTAGAGAGAGAGGAAGGGAGAGAGAGAGAGAAACATCTATGTGAGAGAGAAACAGCAATCGGGGCTGCCTCCAGCAAGTCCCTACTGAGGACTGAGTCTGCAACCCAGGGCATGTGCAGATGTATACAGCGTGTGGAGGCGTGTGCAGGCGTGTACAGCGTATGCAGGCATGTGCAGATGTGTATAGTGTGTGCAGATGTGTACAGCGTGTGCAGGCGTGTACAGCGTGTGCAGACATGTGCAGATGTGTACAGTGTGTGCAGGCGAGTATAGCGTGTGCAGGCATGTGCAGGTGTGTATAGTGTGTGCAGATGTGTACAGCGTGTGCTGGCATGTGCAGATGTGTACAGCGTGTGCAGGCGTGTACAGCGTATGCAGGCATGTGCAGATGTGTACAGTGTGTGCAGATGTGTACAGCGTGTGCTGGCGAGTTCAGATGTATAAAGCATGTGGAGGCATGTACAGCATGTGCAGGCGAGTACAGTGTGTGCAGGCGAGTATAGCGTGTGCAGGCATGTGCAGATGTGTACAGCGTGTGCAGGCGTGTGCAGATGTGTACAGCGTGTGCAGGTGTGTGCAGATGTGTACAGCTGTGCAGGTGTGTGTGGGCTGACACGGCTTCCGTGCCAGCTGTTCTTACAACCACTCACTGCTCTGACACCACCTGTGCCCTCTGCCTGTGCGCTCATCTGCCCGTGTGCCTCTCGTGTCTTGTTCCTTCCTGTCACCGCAGGCACCCACTGCGGGAGGTGAGCCGCGGAGGCCGAGGGCTTTCTGGGCGCGGGCCTGGGGCGGAGTAGGAATGGCTGAGATACGGGCAGGTTTCCGGGTACGGGGAACTTGAGGGGGTCTTGGAAGATCAGGTGAAGTAAATAGGGCGGAGCATACGCTAAGCAAAGCACAGAGAGATATTTATGGGAATGATGAGACATGGGAAAACAGTGTGAGCTCAGAGCCGAAGGGAGCATGCCAGAGAAACTACAGTTGGAGCATGCCCGGGAGGAGGCGCCCGGCCCCTGGCATCTGCCCGAGGCCCTCGCGTGGTGGGCAGCAGTCTCTCCCTCTCAACCTGAAACGGTGTCTGAACCGAAGAGGAGAAGTCAACGAGGAAAGCGACCGGGGACAGAAACTCGCTGACTCCCAACCGTTCTCCTTAGAGAAGCTGATGCTGCAAATAGAGCGAGATGAGCCCAGCAACTGACGCCCCGGTGGCGTGCGGACGGATGGCGTGAGTTTGGACGTCTGTCTCTCAGGCTCTGCCCGACCCCCGTGCCGGGCTCGGGGGCTGAGCGCAGTTCGACTGGTCTGGGAAAGCGTGGGAAAGAGGGGTGCAGAGCGACCGAGGTGATGACACTTGGCACAAAGTCCTTCCTGATGCTTGGCCCCTGGCTGCCGTTCCCTGACTTAGAGACTAAGTCCTTTCCCTGCCCGTTTGAGATGTAAATCTTATGAAAGCCTTTTGCTGCTTTTGATGACCCAGGACTGTCTCTCCCAAGGACCTGGAGCATCCCTTTGAAATGTAAGTGTCCAGGGAGACAGCACCCCATCTTTGGTTTCCGCTGGAGGGGGGAGCCCAACTTCTGAGTGCGCCCGGCTCCAAGCACAGGACTGCCTCCTGTCACAAAGGTACACGTTCGCTCTCCTTCTGGGAAAAAGGCAGTGGGCAGACAGATGGACGGGGACCTGCCCCAGGACCTTTGCTCCAGCTCTTAAAAACCGTCCTGCCCTTTGGTTCAGTGGCATTGAGTGCGGGCGGAGCTCTGGTCTCTCCCCCCGACTGCAATAATCTCCACGAAAGTCTTCCTTGCCTGTTTAACCTTGTGCAATGTTTGCTTGGACAGAGAGGTGGGCCATACCTGGGAAAGACAGATCAGTTCCTTTTGGGGGGTGGAGAGATGGAGGGGGCGCCCCTGTATCCCCAATAATGTTGGTGGCTTGTTTTTTATGTCCTGGGCAGTAAAAATGGGAAGGTGGTTGGTATTATTGCTCCTGTCTGGGAAGTACCAGCATCCACAGGAACCGAACCTGCTTCCATTCGTATTTAATCCAAACAGGACAGTGGCCACTGGATGACACCACATCGTAGTGGGGTGAAGGCCATGTAGGCCACGTGGCCACGTCAACACCTTTGGGGGATTTTTGCTGGCTGCGTGGGCTTCCCCGGACAGCCCATTGTCCTAGCACTGGGGTCACTGGAGTCGCTGCAGAGAGGAGCTGAACTGAGCCCTTCCTGACTCTCCCCGTGTCCTGGGCCCAGAGGCATTCAGAGCGAAGCGCGGCGGGGACCTGGTCACTGACGATGCCAGCCAACCGCAGGGTGGTGCGGGGGACATTTCACTGGGTGATTTGGGCTTTGAGGTCAAAGACTCAACTCAGCTGAGGTACATAAATGGCTCCCCAACAAAATCATTACTTTTCTTTGTTAGTTTCAACGGTCTTTTGTGGTGTCATATATATATATATATATATATATATATATATATATATATATATATATCCAATTTACAATAGATCTTTTGCCCTGGCCGGTTTGACTCGGTTGGTGCATCAGCCAGAGGACCAAAAAGTCGTGGGTTCAATTCCGGTTGAGGGCATGTACCTCGTTGCGGTTTGGTCCCCAGCCCTGGTCGGGGTCGTGCGAGAGGCAACCAGTCGATGTGTCTCTCCCACATCGATGTTTCTCTCTCCCTCCCCCCCACTCTATCTGAAGATAAACAGAAAAATATCTTCAGGTGAGGATTTAAAAATAAAAAAAGGTCTTTCCTCCCTCCTCGCAGCCTAGAAGCTATACACCCTTATCACTTTAAAAAATATTTTTCACTGGGGCTTGCCTTTAAGCCTAGGTTTCTCTCCCCTTTTGTTTTTGGTCCTCCCTGTTGTCTGCATTTCAGGCCGCCAGGCGTGGCCGAGGGGAGCTCACAGACGGGGCGGGCGGGGTGCGGTCAGGAGAGCCTCCGCCCGCATTAGGAATGGCATTTGCTGGTGTGTGCCGCAGTGCTGGGGACAGTCCGGTCGACGACCCAACAGCAGAGATAAGGAGAGAGCAGGGAAGAATCCAGAAGTCCTGCAGACAACTGGAAGCTCAGTGAGCTCGAGGAGGCAGTTCCCCAGACCAGGGTGCCAGCCGGCAGGTGCGGGCGGAGGGGAGAGCCTGTGCCCGGTCAGTCGCTCCTGGTCGTGTTCTGGGCTCACTGTCCTGACTTGTTTTCCTACCATGACCACCACTAGTACTACCACTAGTACCACGATTACTAGTACCACGATTACTAGTACCACGATTACTAGTACCACGATTACTAGTACCACCATTACTAGTACCACGATTACTAGTACCACTATCACTAGTACCATGATCACTAGTACCACCATTACTAGTACCACAATCACTAATACCACTATCACTAGTACCACGATCACTAGTACCACCATTACTAGTACCACGATCACTAATACCACTATCACTAGTACCATGATCACTAGTACCACCATTACTAGTACCACAATCACTAATACCACTATCACTAGTACCATGATCACTAGTACCACCATTACTAGTACCACAACCACTAATACCACTATCACTAGTACCCCAATCACTAATACCACTATCACTAGTACCATGATCACTAGTACCATGATCACTAGTACCACAATTACTAGTACCATGATTACTAGTACCATGATCACTAATACCACTATCACTAGTACCATGATCACTAGTACCACAATTACTAGTACCACAATTACTAGGACCATGATTACTAGTACCACAATGACTAGTACCACTATCACTAGTACCATGATCACTAGTACCACCATTACTAGTACTGCAATCACTAATACCACTATCACTAGTACCACGATCACTAGTACCACCATTACTAGTACCACGATCACTAATACCACTATCACTAGTACCATGATTACTAGTACCACAATTACTAGTACCAAGATCACTAATACCACTATCACTAGTACCATGATCACTAGTACCACGATCACTAATACCACTATCACTAGTACCATGATCACTAGTACCACCATTACTAGTACCACGATCACTAATACCACTATCACTAGTACCACGATCACTAGTACCACCATTACTAGTACCACGATCACTAATACCACTATCACTAGTACCATGATCACTAGTACCACAATTACTAGTACCACGATCACTAATACCACTATCACTAGTACCCCAATCACTAATACCACTATCACTAGTACCATGATCACTAATACCACTATCACTAGTACCATGATCACTAGTACCATGATCACTAGTACCACAATTACTAGTACCATGATTACTAGTACCATGATCACTAATACCACTATCACTAGTACCATGATCACTAGTACCACAATTACTAGTACCACAATTACTAGTACCACAATTACTAGGACCATGATTACTAGTACCACAATGACTAGTACCACTATCACTAGTACCACAATTACTAGGACCATGATTACTAGTACCACGATCACTAGTACACTATCACTAGTACCACAATTACTAGGACCATGATTGCTAGTACCACGATCACTAGTACCACTGTCACTAGTACCACCATTACTAGGACCATGATTACTAGTACCACGATCACTAGTACCACGATCACTAGTACCACAATTACTAGGACCATGATTACTAGTACCACGATCACTAGTACCACTGTCATCAGTACCACAATTACTAGGACCATGATTACTAGTACCACGATCGCTAGTACCACTGTCTCCAGTACCACAATTACTAGGACCATGATTACTAGTACCACGATCACTAGTACCACTGTCACTAGTACCACCATTACTAGGACCATGATTGCTAGTACCATGATCACTAGTACACTGTCACTAGTACCACAATTACTAGGACCAGGATTACTAGTACCACGACTGCTAGTGCCATGGCTGTCACCATTGCTGCTGTCATTACCACCACCACCAGTACTAGTACCTCTCCCAGCAGCACTACCACTGCTACCAATGCTCCGTGTACGCCCATCCCTGGCCCCTCGGCCCTGCACTGTTCTCCTGGATGGACGCGTCCCGAGAGTGTCTGCGTGTGAATGACCAGCAAGGCCGGCTTGCACGTGTGCCCGGAGCCTCGTCCTGCCCACTGCATGGCCTGCCCTGAGCCCTCCCCTGTCTGCCCTCCCGTGCTTTTCTGAGGCGGGCAGAAGGAAGCAGCATTACTCATGGTGCAGTGGGACCTCGCGGCGGCAGGACATTTACATTGCTTCCTTGCAGGTGTTTGGTTTGTTTTCAGTTGAACGGATTGAAAAATAATGGGACCGGCGGGGATAGTTTTCGGTTTTGCTGCAGTCTGGAGGGAATGAACTTATCCCTTTGTAATAGAAGATTAGACCCAACGATTACTTTTAGTTGGAGGCTCTCCTCAGCCGTGTAGCATTCTCGGCAATCAAACATTTTAAGTGCTTTGTTTTTTTTCCCTTTCTTGACTTTCTTTTGGTTATTTTTCTGGCTGGATCGAGGCACGAACAGATTGGAGGAGTGTTTTCTGAGGTCTGGCCGGTGCCTGAAAACAATATGCCTTGTTTTCTCCTCTGAGTAATGAAAGCAGAACCCGACCGTGTCCTGTGTGGGGGGTAATGAACAGTCAGATCAGCTGGGCCAACAACAGGCGTCACTGAGGAGGGAGGGGGCTGGATGGTGGTGGGTCGAGAGCAGCCCTGTGGTCGGACGCCTGGGTTTCAGTCTTTGCTACTTATTGGCTGTGTGACCTTGGCAGGCTATTTGATGTCTCTGTTCTCGGTTTTCCTTATCTGTAAATGAAGGAAAATCATGAGACTTATCTCCTGGGGTTGTTTGGAAGATTAAAAATAATATTGATAACTCAGAACAATGTCCTGGGACATTGTAAGCATAATAATAACGATAGGTTGAGCATATTCTTTCTGTGTTTTTTTTTTTGTTAATCCTCCCTGAGGAGATGTTTTTGCATTGATTTTTAGTTAGAGTGGGAGGGAGGGGAGGAGGGAGAGAGACACACATTGATGTGAGAGAGACACATGGATCGGCTGCCTTCTGCACAACCCTGACAGGGCCGGGCATCGAACCTGCAACTCAGATATGTGCCCTCGACTGGGAATTGAACCGGCAGCCCTTTGGTTGGTCAGCCAATGCTCTAACTGCTGAGCCAAACCGGCCAGGGCTGTTGTGTTTTTTAGATTTTCAGATCCAAACAGTGACCAGAGTCAGCAACGGCAACTGGACAGCCGCTGGTGGGAAGTATCAAAGCCAAGAGAAGCGCCCCGTGAAGCCTGGGTCTCCAGACTTCCTTCTCGTCGGCAGAAACGGGTGGATTTAGGGACTGGCGGTTAACAGTGAGATTGAAGACGCTTGGCCATACAAATCAAACACCACACGTCTCCTTGGGTTCACCGGGACAAATTTATGGTGAAGAAATTACACGTTAAAAAAAAGAAAAAGACTCCGAGATGAGCTGAGATTCCCCTGCCGCAGGGCGATTTTTCCTTGTGAAAGTTTGAATTTCTCATCAAGGCGAGAGGGACTGTCAGCGGCCTTACGTACGACCGAGAAAGCAATGCATTTGCGGAGTGACGTTTTCTTCCCAGATCGTGAGCCTGTCGCTGACTCGCCACAGTGCTGCTTGGATGCATCCAAAGCCGCCCTCTCCCAGCAGAAGGGATGACGAGGCGACTCACCCTGGAAACATGACGCAGCGGAATTCTGACTGGGCGGAGCCACCCGCACAGACGTTCCCCACGAGGGCCTGGTGACCCTGGGACAAATTTTGAGAAAATCCATAAGATGAATGGAGAAACAAAGAAGACGCATGGAAATGGGGAAAAAAAAACAACAACAAAACTTCATTCTGAAACCATTGAAAGCCAAGAGGCAACTCTGAGATAAAAATGAATGCCGCACCGTTTTCAAAGCGGTGATGCCAAGCAGGGTGTAAAGGAAGTAGAAGATTTGTGTAAAAAAGTGAGCGAGCAGTAGCCACGGAGACCCGAGAGTCCCCGTAGCGACTAGAAGTAGGGGTAGGCTGCTCACTCGTTCATCAAGCAGGCTTTGCTCAGCACGAGTCTGGACAAGCTCCCCAAAATATAGTCTATTTTTTAAAAAATTTTTTATCCTCACTCGAGGATATTTTTCCATTTATCTTCAGATAGAGTGTGAGGGAGAGAGAGAGAGAGAGAGAAACATTGATGTGAGAGGGACACATTGACTGGTTGCCTCCCACAAGACCCCGACCAGGGCCGGGGACGGAACTGCAACCGAGGTACATGCCCTTGACCGGAATCGAACCCGCAACTCTTTGGTCTGTGGGCCGACACTCTGACCACTGAGCCAGACTGGCCAGGGCCCAAAACACAGTGTACAAGGCAGCTCCTGCCCCTGAGGGGCTCACCGTCTTGGAGTGCAGTTTGGTCTCTGCATAAGGGCCCCAAACAGATCCTGGTCCTGTGAGTCTTACCTGGCAAGAGGGACTCATCAGATGGGTTACTAGGGATCCTGAGGGGGGAGGTCACCCTGGAATTTCGGAGAGGGCCCTAGGTGTTACCACAGTGTCCTTCCATGACGGGGGCGGCAGGAGGTGGGGCCGGTGAAGAAGGCCGTGTGAGGAGAAGCTGAGCCTCCGGCTTTGAAGACGAGGGGGCCAGCAGTCAGAGAACGCGGGGGACACAGCTCCGCGCTGCAACGGTGGCCCTGCGACACTGGGCGGTGGCCCAGTGGGACCCAGCACCGACGTCTGGCACAGAGCTTTAAGGGCGTCTGTGTTGTTTTAAGCCCCAAGTCTGTGGCACTCCTTCCAGCGCCCCAGGACGCGGGGACAGGGGTGCGGACTCAGGAGCTCTGTGACTGAGGAGCTGCCCTTCGGGGAATGTTCACCCCTCAGCTGCTGACGTTAACAAGTTCCAGCATTTCTTTCGCCGGCCTTGGGTTCGTTCAGGAGCCAGCGATCAGACGTCCTTGGCGGCTAGCCATTGCCGTCCCTGTCCCTGCTGTTGTCGGGAGATTTCAATAGCGAGAGAAGGAGACAGGTGGGGGAGACCCGGTTAGGACAGGTCTCCATTTCGGGAGATGTATGACGTCATCAGACTTTAAAATTTAATTAAACTTTTCAGACTTTTTAGAACAAATCTTTATTGTTGAGAGTATTAGAGATGTCCCCCCTTTCTTCCCCCTTTGCTCCCCTCCACCTGGTTCCCGCCCAGCCCAGGCCTTCAGCACCCTATTGTCCGTGGGCAATGCATAGACGCATATACGTTCTTCGGTTTATCTCTTTCCGCCTCCCCTCCCCTCTTCCTGCTGAGGTTAGTCGGTCTGTTCCATGTTTCCATGCCTGTGGTTCTATTTTTTTTTGTTGTTCAGATAGAGTGGGAGGGAGAGAGAGGAAGAGAGAGAGAGAGAGAGAAACATCGACGTGAAAGGGACACATCGAGTGGCTGCCACCCGCACGACCAACCAGGGCCGGGGACAAATTGCAACCGAGGCACATACCCCTAGCGGGAACCGAACCCGGGTCTCTCTGGACCGCAGGCTGACGCTCTAACCACTGAGCCAAACCGGCCAGGGCTATTTTACATTTACTGAAAGATATTTTAACCTTATTTGGATAGACCCCCCCCCCATCATTCTGTGCTCGTCTGAAAAAGAAAATCCCAGTAAAGTGGGTGGAGGAAGTCCCGAAACGTGTTTTCAATCAGAGCCTGGCCCTTGTGAATCGCTTTTAGCCTCAGAGTCACTGATCTGCACAGTAAGGTCCTCTGTGCCATGAAGGGCATGGCCGAGGAACATTCTGGAAAGGAGGGCTCCACCGTGTTCTGTGGGGTTCCCTCCACCCCCTCCCCTGCCCGCTGTGTGTGTCTGGGTCCTGGTGAGCCTTCCCCTGGCAATGAATGTTTGCTTTGCTGACCTCGCGTTTGCTCCTGGCTGTCCCCTTACCACGCCTCTGTGCCAGTCACGTTCTGTGTGAACTCAGAATTGTCACCTTTGTTTTTAATACATTAATTTTTTTTTATCAGTACAGTCGTCCCTCGTTTATCGCGGTTAATCCGTTCCAGACTCTAGCAGTTGCACCTGGCGTTGAAGGATTCCCTGGGTGCTCAAATACACAGGCCTACAGCCCATACGTACAGTCATTTTAATTTTAATTGTAATGCAGGGGCGTATAATTGACGCAGACAACCGCACGCGCGCTGTATCATTTTTACTGTCTCGATCAGCTTTTTAATGAATAGATTTGAGAAAACAGCGATGGAGTGAAGCCGTGAAAGTCGGAGCGCGAAGTCGAGGGATGACTGTAGACTTTTTCAGAGTGGTTTCAGGTTTATAGAAAAATCAAGTGGAAAGGTCAGAACACCCTCTCCTTCTGCACGCCATCTCTCTCTTTTTAATCCTCACCTGAGGATATTATTATTTTTTCATTGATATGAGAGAGAGAGAGAGAGAGAGAGAGAGAGAGAGAGAGAGAAACATCAGTGTGAGGATGTGAGAGAGAAACATGGATCAGTTCACGTACACGCCCTGACTGGGGATCGAACCCACAACCTGGGCCCTGGCCGGTTTGGCTCAGCGGTTAGAGCGTCGGCCTGCGGACCAGAGAGTCCCGGGTTCAGTTCCCGCTAAGGGCACGTACCTTGGTTGCAGTTTGTCCCTGGCCCCAGTTGGGGTGGTGTGGGTGGCAGCCAGTCGATGTGTCTCTCTCACATCGATGTTTCTCTCTCTCTCTCTTCCTCCCTCTCTCCCTCCCGCTCTATCTGAAGATGAATACAAGAAAAAAGGTGCCCTCGGGTGAGGATAAAAAGCAAAACCAAAACCCAACAACCTGGGTGTGAGCCCTGGCCGGAATTGAGCCTGTGGCCCTTCGGTGCAGGGTCAATGCTCTAAGCAGCTGAGCCGCACTGGTCAGGGTATGCATGCCATCTCTGAAGACCTTTGAACCAGCGATTGAACCGGTAGGATGGACAGTGCATGCCACCCAACGGCAGGGAGCACGGTGGAGCGGCCAGGCGGCCAGTGCACGCGTGGCGGGCTGTGACTGCAGGACCACGCACCCCACAGCAGGCGGTGGCAGGACAGGGACCGTGGGACTGTGAGGAACCCCAATTTCAGAGCAGCAAAGACGTCCACAGAGTCTGCCTGTCGCCTCACTCGAATTTAGTGCCTTTGCTTCAGACTGTACAGTTCTTTTACACTTAATTTATTAATTTTTTTTTTTTTATTACAGATGTCCCTCCTTTCAAGACCGTACCGTTTTCAACCCGTGTCTAGCACCCTGTGAGCTGCTGAGGGCAGCCGTCGTTATGGACCGTGTTATAAATAAATGACGGCTGGACAGCAAAGGGGTTCGCTCAGGGTCGGACAGAGCCCAGGACATTGACCCAGGGTCAGTAGGGCTATTCCCCTGACTTCTTCTTTGTTCTCTCTGTGGCGATGGGCTGCCCGGCAGCAGGTGATTCCTGACCATTTTTGACAAACAGAGACCTGGGCCCACAGATTGAATCGAGGAGGAGTCGGACCCTTGCGGTGGCTGTTGATTTCTACATGGTTGACGATGACTACCCGGAAAGGACTTACGCACGGGGAGGTTCAGTGGGACAGAAAGGGTCTTCATACGTGCCACTGAACACTTTCAAATGATAGCTGACTTTCTCGACGGCCCGAGAGAATACTGCGTTTTTCCTTTACCCTCGCCTACTTGCTAATCGTCCTCAAATGTTATCCCCAGTAGGAGCGAATCCCAGTCTTTTATTTTTTTAAAGGCCTTTAAACACTTTCGTTTAAAAACCTAATTTGCAGGGACTATTGATTTCATTAGCCCGAGGTCGTCTGCTGGATTGCACCTGTCTCCCCGCTCTCTTCTGGGACCGGAGAAGCGGGCGTGGCGGTGACAGGACAGTCTGAGTTCAGCTCCCGTGGCCAGCTCAGCCGAGGTCTCCCGGTGACCTCCACCCTGCCTCTCTGTCCTCCTTCAACTCCTGGGGACTCGATGCGCCTGACTCCTGCAGAGGGCTCACAGATTTTTGGGAAGCACGGAAATGTATGAAGTTTAGGAGAGGTGGTGTCCTAGGGCACTGCTCAGCCAGGGAGTTGGTCTTTTTGGGGCTTCCTTTGCTAAAATGGAGGCGACACGAAGGTCTGATTTTCATGGTGTCTACTCAAGCATTTGTGGAGTGTGTGACTGACACACGGTGGGGACAGGGGAGACCAAGATGACAAAGACAGGGTTCCCGCTCTTGGCATGACCGTTCACTCACAGCAGAGGCACACGGGTTTAGTCCGCGGGGGTCCGTTGTCCAGCAGCGGGGTAGAGAGGATGGGGTGGGCACCCAGGGGCGGTCTACCCCGGTCTGGCTAGATAACTCCATGCCCTGAACTGAGGAATTCTTGGTACCAGGTGCCCGGGAAGTTTCTGAAGGGCAGGCCTTTTGGAGGTTGGGTGGATAGGAAAACAGTTTCTAGCTCTGTAATGGTGCAGGGCTCCAGAGAGCGGGGCCTCCACACTGGGGGAGAATTCCTTACACTTCAGTGAGGTTCTCCATGGTGACAGGGATGTAACCTATGGCTGGCCTTGCTCATCTGCTTCATTCATTCATTCAAGTGTTTGCTAAGCACGAACTCAAGGTGAAGACTGAGGTCTTCTTCTTTTATTTATTTGTTTTTATCCTCACCTGAGGACATTTTTCCATTTTTGTTCAGACAGAGTGGGAGGGAGAGAGATAAGAGAGAGAAACATCGACGTGAAAGGGACACATCGAGTGGCTGCCTCCCACATGACTCCAACCAGGGCCGGGGATGAATTGCAACCGAGGCACGTGCCCTTGACCGGAATCGAACCCGCGACTCAGTGGTCCACGGGCCGGCGCTCTAACCACTGAGCCAAACCAGCCAGGGCTGAAGTCTTTTTCTTACTCAGTTAACTCTCGGCAGCGCTGGCAGTGGGATCTCGTCCAACTCGACTCATGTATGATTTAAGCTGCGCTTTGCATTCTGTCAGCTGGGACCTCATCCTGGCCTCTCTGCCTGTTATCTTTTCAGGCTGCTTTTTCCTCTCCTTCTCTGCATGACTGTGTCCCTTTTCATGACTCCACCTAATATCTTTGTGTTGAGCACATGCACACACACACACACACACACACACACACACAGAGGGAGAGAGAGAGAGAGAGAGAGAGAGAGAGAGAGAGAGAGAGAGAGAGAGAGGGAGGTTGGCTCTTCCTAGCTTCCAGGACGACTCGGGCCCTTGAACATCTGTTCCTACTCGTGGAGAAGTTGACCCCGGAGCCTCCATCCTGCATTAGCGGCAGCTGGAACCGCTGAAGGGGACTTATATTCGCTAAAGCCTGGAGCTGGTAAGTGGCTTCCCAGGGTGCCCATAGCCCAGCACCACAACCTTAAGACAGACATTTATTCTCTGGAGACTGGCAACTGGAGACCAGGGTGTTGCACAGCCACGCGCCCTCGGCAAGCTCTAGGGGAGGATCCTTCCTGGGTGTTGGCTCTTGGCTGGTGGCCGCCAATCCTTGGTGTTCATTGGCTCGTAGAGATATCACTCACTCTCTGTCCCTGTGGTCACGAGGACTTTTCCTCTGTGTGAGTCTCCATGTCTCCTAGTCTCTCTTTCCTTACGAGGTCACCAGTCATTGGATTCAGCATCCACCCCAACCCAGTATGACCTCATCTTAACTTGATCACATCTGCGAAGACCCTCGGCCGTGCGAGGGAACATATTCGCAGGTTCCGGGGGTGAGGGCGTGGGCATCTTTGTGGGGACATCGATGTGCCGACCACTGGATACCAGAGCAGAGAATGACGAGTAGCAGCAACACGGTGCCCACGTGGTGCGCTGCCCAGCTGCACACGGGTATGTTGTTTCGAAGTGGATTGGAATCGATGTAGATTTGGTTGCTCTCAAATCCCCCTCAGGAGGAGAGCTCGGTTGGAACGTGCTGTCCTTCCGCCTGGGAAGAGCTGGAGGAGTGGCCACAGGGGTCTGGCCCCGGTCTGTGAGGTGGGAGCTGAGATTCCTGACGGAACCGTGACGGAGGGCATTGGGGAGAAAACCCAAGAATAGGTTCGAAGCAGAGAGAGCGCAGCCAAGGCAATGTTACAGAACAAACGAGGCCAGAGAAGGGCAGGGTCTGGAGAGATGAGCAATAGCAGTAGCAGTAATAATAATTCATCATACGAACAGCCGTCTGGGCATGCACCGTGTTAACTGCTGTAGCTGCATTGACCTCTCACAGTAACTTTATGAGGCAGGTGTTATTCACATCCTCGTATACAGAAGGGGGAACCGAGGCACGGAAATAACTTGCCAAAGGTCAGGAGCTCGCAAGCGGTCGAGTCAGGGTAGGATGTGAGGTCAGTTCAGCTCCAGAGTTCATAAGCTCAGCCCATGTCAACATGCCACAGACACATGTCTGGTGTCCCAAGTGGCACCTGCAGCTGTTCCTATAGGCTGGGTCCCCAGAAAAGCAAACCTTAGGGGACTGAACCCAAGATGCTGGTTTTAATTGCAGTCAATTCTCAAACAGCAGAGCTGACTACACTCAGACCGTTGAGAATACTTTGGTTCGCGTCGTAACAATCAATTCTTTTATTGTTGTTGTTATTTCCCATGGGCAAATGTCTCAGCGTTTTCCCCGTTTTATTGAGATACACATTGACTTACAGCTCTGGATAGGCTTAAGCTATGCAGCACAGTGACTTCTTACGCATAGACGGTGATGACCACACTGTCTAGTTACAGTTACACAATGTCTAGTCACAGTTACAAAGTCTCATTACAGTTATAGTTACAATGTCTCCTCATTACAGTTACCGTTACAATGTCTAGTTACTACAATTACAATGTCTCTTTGTTACAGTTACAAAAATTTTTTTTTCATAGTGTCATTTGCAGCTCTGATAAATCGATGGCTTCTATGTTAGGTGCCTTAGAAGGTTTATTTATTTATTTTAAAAAATGTTTTTATTGATTTTTTAGAGAGAGAGCAAGGGAGAGAGAGACAGAAACATCGATGTGAGAGAGAAACATCAATCAGCTGCCTCCTGCATGCCCCCAGCTGGGGACTGAGCCCACAGCCCAGGTATGTGCCCTGACCCAGAATCAAAGCAGGACCTCCCCACGACGCTCAGTCCACGGAGCCCCACCGGCTGGGCAGTGCAGCTTCTGTTGGCCTCACAACAGTCGCTGTTTTATGGCCGTTGTTGTTGTTATTTTCCACTGGTGTGCCCTGCAGCGCTGGCTGTCAGTGAGGGCCCCGAAATGGAGCCCAGCCCAGGCCGGCTGTTCTGAATTCTGCTGACGCCGCTCACTGCACTTTGCACCCAGCTGGGGAGCGTCCTGCATTAGCATTTTAATTGCTGGCCGATGGCTTTCCTGTGGCAAGGCTCAGCCACTCAGGTACATGGAGCAAGTTTCAATTATTTCTTCCCCTGTGATTTACGGGGCCGGGAAAGAACAACTCCCTGGAGCACTGGGGAAGTAATACCCTGAATGTACTGAAAGCAACACAGAACATCACAGAAAAAAATCGTGTGGGCCAGAGTCTGGGCAGCCAGGGTCCCTGTTTGAAGGGACATTCTTGTCGGCTCTCACTGAAACAAAACAAACAAAAAACCAGGGTTCCTCTAAATTCCTGGCTGAGTATTATCTCTCTCTCTCTCTTTTTACATAGAGTGAAAGGAAGACAGAGAGAGAGAGAGAGAGACATCGATGTGAGAGAGACACATGGATTGGTGGCCTCCCGCACGGCCCCCACTGGGGCCGGGGGTTGAATCTGTAACCCAGGTACATGCCCTTGACTGGGAATCAAACCCGAGACCCTTCGGTCCACAGGCTCATGCTCTAACCACTGGGCCACACCAGCTCTTCTCATGAGTACACTCACGTTGGATCAGGGCCCACCCACAGGACCTCATTTTACCTTAATCTCCTCTGCAGAGACCCTCTCTCCAAATACAGTCACACGATGGGTTACTGGGGGTTAGGGCTTCAACCTATGAATTTGGGGGGATACAATTCAGCATATAACAGGAGAGAAAGAGACATCAAGAGAGAAAAATAAGCCTTGGCCGGTGTGGCTCAGTGGTTAGAGTGTTGGCCTGCGCACCTAAGCGTCATGGGTTTGATTCCCGGGCAAGGACGTGTATCTGGGCCGCAGGTTTGATCCAGGGCCCGGTTGGGGCCCATGCAGGAGGCAACCAATCGATGTGTCTCTCTCACATCGAAGTTTCCCTCTCTCTCTCTCTCTCCCCTCCACCCTTCCACTCTCCCTAAAAATATCAATGGAAAAAATATCCTTGGTTGAGGATTAACAGAAATAAAGAGAGAGAAAAATGAACTCGGAGAAAAGGAAGCCGCACGCCCCTTTGGTGGACACGTGTGGGATTACTGGCAGGCTGGGGGAGACCGTGGGGGACGGAGGGGGTGCTTCCAGCCATTCACGTTTGAAGAGCGAAGGGGCCACACGGCGGGGACGTCAGGAAGGGTCCAGGTGCAGTCCAGCCAAGCTGCTTCTGGACGGCACAGGTGCAGAGTGAGCGAGCGTGTGAGGCGTCCAGAGAAACGGCCTCGGTCCGGAAAACAGAAATCAGGACCCACGTGTGCGAGGGTGACTCATCCCCACAGTGGTAAAAACGTGGGACGTGGCTGGGCCTCGGAGCCTGGAGAACCGGCTTGTAGACACATCTCTCTGATAAAAGCTGGTGACCTCGGGCGAATCACTTGTCCTGTCTGGGCCTCCATCTCTCACTGGTGTGACAAGGCGGGGGACTCTCTGACCTCTCCTCTCCCGCTCGGCGCCAACAGTTTCCTTATTAAAGCCGTCTTTGGAGACAGGGATGGACCTCCAGTCTCCCTGTGGCCAGGACGACGCTGAGTCATGGCGGTGGAACGTGTCATTTCAGAGTGTCCTGGGGGGACGCCAGCTTTGCCCAGCAGGCTCAGCCGGGAAGGAGACAGACAGGGACAGGGCCCTGCCGCCCCGGGGATGCGATGGAGGGAGAGCCGGCAGGTCTCCTGGCCTCGAGGACTTCGGCTCGAGGACGGAACGAGATCATCCAGAAGCACAGCAAGGACGAGCTGCTGTCTCTCTGCCTCACACTGCCGCCCACAGGTCCCAAGTCACGTCCTCCTTGTCTGCAGACCGACGTGTCTTGGCGTGACGTCTGTATTTTGGGCTCCTCAGGGCGGACTCTGTCTTATTCATCCGTGTGTCTGGGCACTGAGGGCAGGACCGAGGGGGGCAGAGGTGCAGTTTGGGAGGGAGTGCTGGCACGGGAGGGGATGCCCGCCCCCTTCCACCCGCCGGGGCCAGGAGCCCTTGGTTGCCTCTGCCCTTCCCTTCCTGTCCCTCCCTCACCTGTGCCCATCCTCCTGAGTCACAGTGGCCCCAACACTCGGGTAAGTGCCCAGTCCCAGAAAGGCGGGTGGGCGGAAGCAGTAACATTTGATTTCTAGAACGGTGGCAAGGAATAACGCCCTGTTTCAAAGGGGCACATGGATTCCTGGTGGCCTGTTCCCGGGGAGAGGGGTCTCTCTCTGTGTCCTTCACCGTTCCCCGGATGGGCAGTGAGGACACGCCGGGGGCGGGTGGGAACAGACACAGGACCGCTGTGACGTCGTCTGAATCTAATGCTGGATTCTCATCGATACAGCGTATTCTTTTTTATTATTAAATAGCTCATTTTAATACAATTGAGCAATAAATACTGATAAAAGTGTCCCCGGTGAATAATTCCGTTAGGAATAATGACTATTTGATTATGCAGTGATTTGGCTTTTAATTCACACCAGCACTTAATGGGTTCCTGTTAACTCAATTCTCTCCCAGCTCGGGGTGCGTCCCATACCAGGCTGAAATCTCTCACCCTCCCTCCCTCCTTCCCTCCCTCCCTCCCTCCCTCCCTCCCTCCCTCCCTCCCTTCCTCCCTCCTCCCTCCCTCCCTTCCTCCCTCCCTCCCTCCTTCCCTCCCTCCCTCCCTCCCTCACCCCCCACCCTCATGTGAGAACACAGAGGGAAAGACCCTCTCTGCAAGCCAGGAAGAGGACCCTCACCAGAAAGGAAACCGGCCAATACCTTGACCTTGGACCTCCCGGTGTCCAAGCCGACCAGGAAGGGAGACATTCCGAAAGTGGACACCAACTGCAAAGGGGGATGGGAGGAGGCCAGACCCGTGGGGTTCATCGTTCCTCTCAGCCTCGTGGTAGCTCCCTGACCTTGGACAAACTCGTGAACCTTGTTGTGATTTTTCCCTCTGTGCAGTGACGGCACCAGTGTCCTCCGGGCAGCCGGGGGCCTGTGCAGGCGAGTGCATGCAGCTCGGGGAGCCCCGGGGGGCGGCGGGGAGGGCAGCCGTGCCTGGGGTCCCACGGAGAGTCAGAAGCCGGGGTCCCGGCAAAGGCCTTCCTGCTGGGTTTACGGAGCTCCCAGCTGCCCGGCACAGAGCGGTGCTGCCCCGTGCTCTCTCGGGGCGCCGGCTGGTTGGTGTCGGTGCCCACAGGGCCGTGGCGCCCAGGGAGCGAACATGCCTGATCCAGGTGTCGCCGTGGAGCTGCTCCTCGGTGTGGCTGACATGTGCAGCCGGTCGGCTTTAAGCTGGAGATGTCACTCCACATCGGAAGCTCCACAGTGTGGTGGGCGTCATCCGAGCAGGTGCAGGTCCGTGTCTCCGCTGCCCTGGGCACCCAACAAGTACCGCGGACGGGGTGTCTGACACGCACCTGTCCTTGGGCTGGGAGGTCCAAGATCAGGACGGCTGTGTCCTTGGCCCGCCAGCGTCTGCTTCCCTACTGTGCGCTCGCCTGGCGGGGACAACAAGCTTTCTGCTGTCTCCTCTGATAACACTAACCCTCGGGACGGCCCCACCCTCACCGCCTCATCGAACCCTAATACCCCCCAAGGCCTCACCTCCAAACACCATCGCCTGGAGGGTTAGGGCTTCAACACGGGAGTACCGGGGACGCACAGTCAGCTCCCAGCCTGGTTTCCCTGAGAAGGGACTCGGCCTCCGTGGTGCAGCGTCACCCGCTGCGTGGGTTTCCCGCCCCGTCCCCACAGAGGCCAGCTGCTAGCTACCAGCTGTGTCTTCTGTCTCCGCTAGCTACCAGCTGTGTCTTCTCTTGGCTCCGTTTCTCGGGGTCCCCTGGCGAACACATGCTAAGAGGCAGATTTTGAACTGACGATTTTCTGCCCTTTATAGTCAGGCCGGCAGAGGCGTAAATCAGCCAGAACCAAGATGTCTATAATATGACTTCTCCTTAGGAAAACAGGGACCTCCGTGGCCAAATCCCATTGTCCTACTGTGGGACCCAACCCCGGATCCTCCGCCCGAGGCCTCACGAGGAGCTCATCCGTGGAGGTTTCCAGTGTCTTCTAGAACCGCTGGGGTCAGCAAGGCGGCCACCTGCTACTCTCGGGAACAGCTTAACTGTTTGTTAGACTATTTCTTCATTCTCAAGCCCTGCGTTATTTTAGAAGTGCAGGGGGAAAGTGAGTTAGGAAACAGAGACAGGGAATAAGGAGCGACCTCCCAGGAGCTCACGACTCTCCCATTTCACCCGTTCTCACCGGTTCCTGCGGACGTTAATTCTCTGATCGTCTCCATGATCCGGTGAGCTGTCTGCTTGAAGCTGCATCTTCTGCAGTGTGTCCCGACACCATCTCTGAAGTGAAGAAGGACACGTGATTATTACTATTATTAATGGTGCCTCCGAAAGCCCTTTGATAGGTCACATTTCAGTTCCTGCTTCACACGTCCCGTCCCTTAGGGAAGGCTGTACACAGCAAACGCTTGGCTTTTGTGAATGACTCTCCCCGCAAGCCTTCTGCAGTCTTCACGATCAGTGTGTGTCATTTCCCCACAGAGTGGAAAGCAATGTGATCACAATGCGTGATGAATGCTAACTGCAGCCACGGTAGGCGGAGAGCAACCGGGAAGAAGGAGCCGTTGCCTTGGGGCTGTGCTTCCGGTCCCCGGGACCCCCATCTCTCTGCCTACGACCGAGGCCGGGACTCGGCTTCTCACCCCATTTCCGATCCAAGCCCAAGCCGCAGACGGAATTCAGTCAGAGGGAGACCCGGTCCGTGCTTCCTAAACTCCCTAGATGATAAGGATCTGCGGGGCGCCTGCTGAAGAAGACAGAGTTTCTTTGTGAGGGGACGGAAACACTCTAAAATCAACCGTGGCGAGAGTGGCCCCGATTTGGGAATGTCCTAAAAACCACCCAACTGGACTTCTTGGACGGGTGAATTGTATGATATGTGAATTATCGCTCAATAAAGCTGCTTAGACATGGAGAACGTATTGGCCGGTGTGGCTCAGTGGTCGAGCATCGTCCAGTGCACCAAAAGGTCGCCGGTTCGATTCCCAGTCAGGGCACGTGCCCAGGTTGCAGGCTCGCTCCCCCTGCGGGTGTGCTGGAGGCCGCCGACCGATGTTTCTCTCTCTCTCTCTCATCAGTTCCCTGTGACAGCTGAAACTGGGAAAGTCGAATCTCAAGGATCTCCAGCAGGATGGCAAATGCAGGACACGTGGACGATTCCCACTCGAGATCCTTCGGCAGACACGCTTGATTCTCCGTGGAACGCTCTCCCACTCGTTTCTGGACCTGGCCGCAGAGTCCACCTTGGACACAGTATTCTAAGCAGCCACCGATCGGCATCGACCAGCATCATGCTAGGCCTTCCCCTCTTTGCCACCTGGTGCCACAGGGTTCTTCCGCCACTCGAAAGTAATCAGAAGGTTCTAGACAGCATCCCCGGGCTCCGGAAATACCAGAAAGGCAGGGGACGTGGAGACTGAGAACAACCCTTTTACCTAAGGGCTAAAACTCCGTGCATCACCCGAGGAAATCTGAGGGACCAGGACCAGAGCCTAGATCCCCGCCCAGTGACCTACTGACGTCACTACGATGCTTCCCAAAGACGAGGAGAGGATGCCCTGCTCTCGCTGCTCGGAGGGAACGGTGACATCACAGAGTCACTGGCAGGAGGAGCCTGGGCCAGCTTCCTGTGCATCGCAGGCGAGGACCACCCAGCCTTTGCCTGGACGCGCTCGGTGGCAGGGAGCTCTTTGTCCTAAACCCTTTCCCTCTGGGTTCCCGTTGAGTTAAAATCGTCTTCCCTAGACCTCTCAAGTGGCCCCAGTTTCCTCCTCCCAAGGGGCCCTGCAAGAGGGTCTGGGAGGACGGAAATCTAACTTAGTTCAATGCACCTCCCTCTACACAGCCCTCACAAAGTGACCACTTGGAGGGCACTGCTGGGGGGGTGGGAGACACTTCCAGGCAGAAAGACGTTCTTTGGGGAACTTCCATTAGCTCCGTCCAGACAGCAGCTGTTCTCTCCTCCACACCAAGGCTGGCCCGCTGCTCTCGGGGAGCAGGAAGACCACGTGGGGTGTCTGCAGCCCGGGGAGCCGCAGACCAGGCTGCTGTCACATGGGCTCCGCGGAGGCTGTCCTTTGTCCGGAGGGTCACCTTCCAGGTATTTTCTGAGGGTGAGAAGGGCTTCTCCGGGCCTGTGAGCACCTCCCTCTGTGCCACGTGGACTGGTGGTCATTTTTTCCACAGTGGAAGCCGTTTTGACACGAAGAGTGTGCTTCTCCAAGGCACGTCTGAAGTGATCGCGCGCCCCCAGCCTGCGACAAAGCTGTAGATTATTGGAACTCCCCATGGACCAGCTCTCCTGTCCATTCTATCCTGGGAAGCACATTAGACTGAAATCCGAGAACCTCCTTTTCACGACAAACGCCGCCACCAGCCGCCGCCATGAATCTCTGTTCCTGACAGCGATGGCCCTGGGGGGAGGGGCAGGCGCCCACGACGTCACCTCTCTGCTCCAATGTGTGGGCGCGGGGGCCCATGGGAAAGCTGACCCCACCTTAGGGCTGCCATTTCTGCCGCTCTGGTGTCCTAACGCTGAGTGGACTCAATTCTGAGGCACAGGGACATGTCGAGAAGCCAGGATGGTAATAGTTACACTTGACTTTGCCCTGAACACAGAGCCCTTGGCAAAGGGGGACAGACAGCCACAGCGGTGAGCACAGCCTGTTGAAGGGAGCATGCTAATCTTGGTTGCCAGCAACCAAGGGGGCTCGGTGAGAGGACCAGAAGGTGTCCACACAGTGTGAGCCCTGGGTCCACGCACGTGGTATGCAGAGGAGAACGTGACTCCGTGTCTGTACCAACCCTGGGAATCTGCAAATGCACTCAGCCTAAGTCACGGACAGTGTCCGCGACGGAGCGAAACTCCGAAGCAGGAAAAGGCTAGTCTGACCCTCGTATAGGAAAGTGGCAGTTCCAGCGTGGGGCTTATATTATCCAGCGTTCTCCGCAGGAGCAGAACCCGTAGGGTGTGTGTATGTTTATATGCATGTATGTGAATACATGTGAAAGAGAGAATCGGCTCATGTGATTACAGAGCCTGACAAGACCCAAGACCTGCGGTTCAGAACCTGGAGACCCCGAGAGCTGAGGGTGTGCTTCAGTCTAAAGGCTGCAGCCTTGAGATCCAGAAAGAGCTCACTTCCAGTCCCCATTCGAAGGCGGAAACCAAGGACCCGTGTTCCAGCCTGAAGGCAGCTAGGCGGGAGAAATTCCCTCTTCCGACGCCTTTGTGTTCGATTCAGGCCTTCATCTGATGAGACGAGGCCCACCCACACTAAGGAGGGCAATCTGCTTTTCTCAGTCTGATTCAAATGTCCATCCCATCCAGAAACACCCTCACAAAACATCCAGAATCTTGCCTGACCAAATGTCTGGACACCCTGTGACTCAGTGACGTTGACACATAAAATTAACCATCGCAAGTCTATCTTGACAACTTGGCTCCCACACACAGCTCCTTAAACCATCTAAATGCCCCCCTCCCAAAGACAGTGACATTCTGCCCCATGAGACAGTTATCCTGAGCGTGACTGTGTTGGGGGCAGGCTGTGCCAGGCTCACGGGAGTCTGCCCCACGATCAGGGTAGGCGCTTCGGTTGGATGTCGGAGAGGTTCGGGTTTGGGTCTGTGGACCACACAGAGGTTTGGACCCACCCACCTTGTCTAGCAGGAACCGAGAGCAGACACATTTCTTCTTTTTCTTGTTAATCCTCACCTGAGGATATTATTTCGTTGATTTTTAGAGAGAGTAGAACGGAGGGAGGGAGAGAGAGAGAGAGAGAAACATGGATGTGAGAGAGAAACATCGACTGGTTGCCTCCTGCGTGTGCCCTGGCTGGGGCCAGGGATCAAACCTGCAACCCAGGTCCGTGCCCTTGACGGGGAATCAAACCCACGACCCTTCGGTGTGTGGCCGACGCTCTAACCATTGAGCAAACCAGCCAGGGCAAGAGCAAACAAATTTCCACCAAATGCCTGCTGCCCCAAGGTCGCTCGGACAGTCAGTCGGATCAATGCCGAGTGAACCAGGCACAGCCTGAACCCGGGGTGAGGGAGCAAAGAGGAAGCTCACCATCAAACTGATGACTCCTCGGCTGAAAGGGTCCTAGGTTGCCCCCCCCCACCGCCCATTCAGAACATTACTTCGATTGGCCAATTATATGCCCTAAGATCAGACTGAATTCCTCGAAGCAACACTTGGACGGGAATAATTGTAGGTCGAGTCGTTTTATTAGTATTCCTCAAGACCTGCGATGAGAATAACGACGGCAAATCATTAATACATATTCTCAGCTGCTTTAAAAATTAAATCTGTTCCACCATGTGTTCCACGATTTTATGGCCGTCATCCAGAGTCCTTTGGGGTCGCCTCATAAAAGGCATCCCATAAATCCGGTCTGCCCGCCTTGCATTGCCTTCTGCAGTGATCAGTGGGCATTTTCAAAAGCGCAGAGGCCTCATCTCTTCCAGGAGTGGGGAAGGGGGGCTCGGGGGACGAAACAGAGCCGGGTCTGGGGGCGGGACTAGGAGAGGCGTCAGGTGTGCCTGGTGTTCTTTGGAGGGATTTTCTGCACTGTTCCCGAGGCTTCCTGTTAAAGCTGACTGGACAGTTTCTGCCTCAGTTGTCCTCCCACGCCAGGTCCCCTCTACCTCACTGCGTGGGGCCTCGGGGACGCCATCCAGACGAGCCCAGCCCAGGCCGTGGGTGACTGATTCATCCACAGGTTCCCAGCCTGCCGTTCGCTGTGTCCCCGCCACGTCGCCACCCCGGCTGTTTCTGGGGTGACCACGGTCTTGGCCAACCTCTGCAGGCCTTTGACATTCAGACACCAACCCGCAGAGCAGGAAGGCAGGGGGCCCGCGTCCAGGGAGTGCTGCGTGTCTCTCCTCTGAGCTCGGTTTTAATTCAAGGTTGGCCTGGAGGTCAGCCGCGTCACGCAGGGGTCAGTGGGGGCCCTGACCCAGCGCCGAGAAGACTTGGGGTCGAAGCACTCTACATTCGGAGCTGATTTATCTGTCAGTCCTTGGGGCGACCGCAGCTGCAGGAAGGCGGGCTCTCCCAGAGGCCAGAGCCCCACTCCTCTGGCGGGAACAGATGGGGACGGGAGGAAATGGGGGAGGGTGGGTTCATTTCGGGAAATCCCAAATGCTTCTTGGGAACAAGACCTGGACTTTACTGTGTGTGTGTGTGTGGGGGGGTTGCGCTTTGTTCAGTGTTGCAGGGGGCAGTGAACTGGGGTCCCACAGCACCGGGAGGCGTTCCGTGGCTCTTTCGATGTGTGGTGGGCTTCGTGGGGCCACGTGGCATCATCGCCAAGACTGATCCGAGGGCCGGCCCTCCTCGGTGCCTGGAACCAGTCATGTGACTACTTCCAGCCAAGGAGCTGTGAGCTGAGAGTCGTGGCCCCTGGGCTGTCCGGTCAGCCCGGCGTCCAGGACCACGGCGTCTGGGGCTGAGCTGGTGGAACGAGCCGGGAGTAGCTTCCGGGTGCCCGGAGTGTCGCCCACCCCCGCAGAGGGCTTTACACGGCGGGCAAACGCACATCTGTGTGCTAAGCGAGTGGGATTTTGGAACTTGTTTGTTTGTTACTTTCGTTTAGCCTAGTTTACCTCGACTGGTAGAATGCTTGTGTACAACCCGAGATTGAAGTAACAGAGGGGTCAGCTCTCCACTGACCGCGTCAAGGAGCCCGCGAAAACTCCCTGTCTGCTTCTCGCTCATTTCGAAGGCTTCTGAGGGCCACGGCGGAGACTCGACAGACCGCCTTGAGCTGTGGGTGACGCCTCCTGGGTCCCTGTTATCCTCATCGGAGTCGTAGGGACCGGGGCCCGTCCCCGGGGCGCTCCTGCCTCCCCACTAGAGGGAGCACAGCCCAGGGGGGCATGGCTTTCGTCGGGAGTCACTGGCTTCTGTCATTGGCTCACACCTGAGGGTGGCTGGCGGGGACCTCTTGACAGCTGTCCTCAGAAACACCCTCCAGGACCGGCCACTTGTTTGGTTCTGTGCCCTCGTCGTCATGCCTACGGTCGGCGTTGCCGGGGTCCTGATCACCAAGGGGCACCCAGTGGGATGCGGCCGGCCCTGACTGCTCACCGGTGCTCTGGCTCTCCGATTCCTCCGCGGGCCGTGAACCACAGCCTCCCACGAGTTTGCCATGCTGCACCCGGTACAGCTGCACCTCATCCTCGTCAGCTGTCATCAGAGTCAAACCGTTTAACTATGAGAGAGGCTGACAGGTGGGTTGAACAACCCCCTTATCAGAGGACTCCCCATCAAGCACCAGCCTCCTCACCTGACACAGAGGGACATGATCAGCACTGACGTCCCTGCCTGTCAGGGACGTCCCAAACACCTCCCGGTCTCGCCCCTGCTGCCCACCCGCGAGCCGTGACACCGGAGAATTGTCACACCGTCCCGGCACACGTTCCTCCTATCTCCCTGCGGCCACTGAGGCGGCCTCGTGAGGCTGTCCTGAGAATGATCGCCTCCCTGACCTGCTGTTCCCGGGCCACTTCCCGGGGCTGTGACAGGCCGCTCTCCACAGGGAAAGACACTCACAGCGAGCGCTTCAGGCAGCGGAGACCGACTTCGCGTATTTTGGGTTCGTTTGAAAAGCCACAAGAAGTGTCCTGTGGAGAAAGACCTGAGAGGTACCAGACTTTGAATATTGAAACTTAAAAGGGACGTATGGGGTGATTCGCTGCTCCTGTGGGGCGCCTGGGGAGAGAAGTCACAGTGGGTCACTTAGCGGATACTTCTCGTCTTCGTCTTGTTCTGGTTGGCAGAAAATCCCGGTAGATGCCGCGCTCCAGAGCAGCGCTCCCCCGGATTTGAATGATGGGGGACTCCTGGGAAGGACCCTCCGCTCCCCATGTCGCCCGGCCGGTCAGGGTCTGAGATGCTCAGGCTTCCTGCTCGTTCCCTTGTCCGCCCCCCATTCTCTAAAGCTCTGATCACCTTCCCAGGCTCCTCTGGCAGAGACCAATGTCCCCATCCCTCTCCCCCGGGGACTCTGTCCCCATCCCTCTCCTCCAGGGGACTCTGTCCCCATCCCTCTCCCCCAGGGGACTCTGTCCCCATCCCTCTCCCCCAGGGGACTCTGTCCCCATCCCTCTCCCCCAGGGGACTCTGTCCCCATCCCTCTCCCCCAGGGGACTCTGTCCCCATCCTTCTCCCCCAGGGGACTCTGTCCCCATCCCTCTCCCCCAGGGGGCTGTCTTCTCCACCAGACCGTGTGTTCCTCTAGGGAAGACGTGCTTTTTGGTGCATTTTTACATTCCCAGGGGCACCTGGCACGGGGCGGGGGAGTGAAGACGTTAGGTGCCTCTCAGCATCGTGTCTCTCAGCTGTAGGTGTGGAACAAACCGTTTGTTATGAAGCTGTTGGCAGACGAATGATATAAAACACACAGGAGGAGTCGTCTTGGTCGGGTTGTGCAGGAAACAGGTGCATGGTCCCACTGGGAGACGGAGGAGAACCGACCGAACGGACAGTTTAGGGAAGACGTAGGTTTGGGAAGCTGAAGGGAAAGCGAGACCCTGGGGCGGGCAGTAGGTGGAGCCCGCTCCTTTCCGAGCCGTCGAGGGTTGGGGAGAGCGTGGGCCGCAGGACCCAGGGAGCCTGGGTGACGAATCCACGGGGACTCAGAGAGAGGACGCCGAGCCAAACCACCCCCATCACTGTCCTCTCGGTTCCTCTGACCTGCCGGGGATTCCCGCTGCCCACATCAAACCAGGAGACGGCCCGTCTGTTTGTCTCCTGGAGCCCAGGCCCGTGGGGACGAGTGGAGAGTGGTCTGCAGGGCAAACAGAAGCTCTTCACCCCTGCGGCCACTAGCAGTCATTCTTGTTCTTGTCGAGGTGACACGTTCCTGTCCCACCAGAGGGAACCCACAAATCCAAGTCCACGGCCACGCCGCCACGCCCGTGCCACGCTCTTCACGCCCACCAGCTTCTCCGCCTGCCGCCACCAGGGTTTCCCAGGAGGTACCTATGTCTCCTGACTGTGGAGTTGGTGAGAACCAACCTCCCAGCCTGTGCATTCGCCCGCCCCTTGCTTCTCTGTGGATGCGATGTCGTTCGTTACAGGAACGTGCTGTCCGCCCTACTCGTTGGCCACTGGGCTTGTCTTACTCATCTTCGTATCCCCGGAACCAGCCAGGGTGGCGCCTGGGGGGTCGTGTGTCTCTGTAAACACCCCGAGAGACATCAGTTTCTCCGCCAGGCTCTGCTGGGTGTGTCCACGGCTCACAGGGTACCTGTGCTAACCCACAGGACGGGGAGAGGAGGCGGAGTGTAAGCGTGTCCGTGGGTCCCCTGTGGCTGCCCCGCTCCCAGGACCGAGGGAATGAGACACTCTTGGCCGCACTGGGGCGCGGGGCTGTCCTCCGTGCTGGAAGCAGGCCAGGTGTTGTCCTCAAAGAGTCTCCGGGTCTCACACTCGCTGAGGTGGCCCAGTCAACACCGTGGTCCATGCAGTCTGGCTGGGAAATTAGTCTGAGCTGCTCCAGATACTTTTCTCTGGGTCCCGACTGGGCTGTGCTCCTGGAACCCACATGTCTAACCCCCGGAAGGGTTTTTGGTGCCTGCTGGAGAGTGGCCCTCCCTCCGCTGTCTGCCCAGCGTGCGTGACCGGGTTAGCTACCAAACCCAAACTGGATCCCCCGCCGCCTGTGACGTACCCTGGGCAGATGTGGCTCTCTCCAGACCTGTTCCCCAGGCCCGATGGCAGCTGGTCTCCTAGCCGGATTCTCATTTTCCTAATCCTCGGAGAGGTGACAGCCTGGGGAATCCAGTTAGAGATCGACCTCCTTGTCATTCTCAGTTCTGACACAGGTGGAGTTAACTGAGTGAGGAGCCGGGAGGCCACTGCCACCCGAGGGCGGGGTCTGCTGAGGCCTGTGTGTCAGGAAGGGTGGTGGCAGGCGTGCTGTTGGGAGGTGAAGGGAGTGGGTGTCCAAGGCCCCTGGACTCTGGCTGTGCCTGTTTGTCTGTTCCCACGGGCTCAGGTCTGAGAGCCCTTTGCCAGAAAACTAGACAGCAGCTCACAGACCTCATTTATCTGCCCTGACCCTTGAGGTTCTTATGGATATGAGGTGAAGGGGATCCAAGGATCTCCAGGTGCTTTTCAGCTCTTAGAGTCCTCTGAACACCTCACAGCCCATAGCTGGTTCTCTGGTTTCCCCCACGGAATTGTTCATCCATCCATCATCCATCCATCATCCATCATCCATCCATCCATCCATCCATCCATCCATCCATCCATCCATCCATCATCCATCCACCCATCATCCATCATCCATCCATCCATCCATCCATCCATCCATCCATCATCCATCCATCCATCCATCCATCATCCATCCATCATCCATCATCCATCCATCCATCCATCCATCCATCCATCCACCCATCATCCATCATCCATCCATCCATCCATCCATCTTCCATTCATCATCCATCCATCCATCCATCCATCCATCCATCCATCCATCCATCATCCATCATCCATCCATCCATCCATCCATCCATCCATCCATCATCCATCCATCCACCCATCATCCATCATCCATCCATCCATCCATCCATCATCCATCCATCATCCATCATCCATCCATCCATCCACCATCCATCATCCATCATCCATCCATCTATCATCCATCATCCATCCATCTATCATCCATCATCTATCCATCCATCCATCTATCATTCATCCATCCACCCATCATCCATCATCCATCCATCCATCATCCATCATCCATCCATCATCCCTCCCTCCCTCCATCCTCTATCCACTGACTCATCCAGCCACCTACCCATCTATTCGTCCATCCATTTATCCATTATCCATCCATTTATCCATTATCCATCCATCCATCCATCCATCCATCCATCCCAAAGCCTCCCTTACCTGCTTGCCATGTTGTGATGAGACCTAGGGCCCTGAGTGCAGCAATCCTGCCGAGGGTTTCCAAAGAGGCAGAGCTGGGTGTGAGACCCGATTCCTACGGACCAGGCTGAAGCCTTGAGCACATGATGGTACTTACATTTTCTGAGCCCCCGCTTCCTCATTTGGAGACAATACCTATTCATTAAGGTAGAACGTCATCTGCCATGACTGATGTCCTTATAAAAAGGGTATATTTGGACACAGAGACGGGCATGTACAGAGGGACAGCGGTGGGCAGAATGCCACGTGATCGTGAAGGCGGAGACTGGGTGGTGCATTTACACGGTGCAGCTCGCCACGGCATCCACCACAGGGCGTGAGGCCATCAGAGCCGGAGGTGACTGTCCGGGGGGGGGCCTCTCAGAGTGCCGAGTCCGCCAATTGTTCCCCGTCCTTCACGGGGTCGGGGGCTTACAGCACAACGGACCGCAATGCGCTGCTTCCTGTATCGAAAAGTCTCACTATAAACAAAAAAAGTCAGGCCCGGCCGGTGTGGCTCAGTGGTTGAGCGTTGACCCTGCACCAAGAGGTCGTCGGTTTGATTCCCGGTCAGGACACATGCCCAGGTTATGGGCCTAATCCCCAGTGGGGGGCATGCAGGAGGCGGCCAGTGGATGTTCTCTCTCATCCATGTTTCCATCTCTCTCTCCCTCTCACTTCCTCTCTCTCTAAAAATCAATAAAGAAAAAAAAAGGTCAGCCAAACTGGCCAGTGCCCTTAGCGATGGAGCTGACCTAGACCCGGGCACCAACTCCTTCTCTCCCGATGACCGGGCACCGTTGGCAGACTGGCGCCATCCGCAGGCCACGTGCTGTAGACTTGCTCTGTCCCTGTCACACAGGAAAGTCACCTGGCGTGTGTCCCCGTGCTCTACCCGTGAGGCTGATCTTTGACTTTCAGAGTCTGGGGAGCAAGCGTTGCCTACGCGCGGCTTTCCCAACAGACTTACCCCTTTCCTTCCCGGGTGGGGAGGTCGGCTCATCTCAGCAGATCGCGTCGGACTGTGTCTGCCTGCATCTGTTTCGTCTTCCCCAAAGTCCAATTTTTGTCCGTTGTGAAATATTCGAAGCGCTGACCACGTCTTGTGGACCACACGCCTATCACGCGAGTCTGTGGGATTAATTCTTCTTCATTATGTTTGCGCCGGGCCATCATTCACGCTTATTGATGCTCTGTGCTCGTGTCTGGGAGGTTGATAGGGACCTCGTCTCCGCCCACGAACAAGGGACCGCCAACAGCGTGGCTGTCTTTGCAGCATCCTTGTTCGCGCGAGGCGAATGCCGTCCGAGGGTGACAGAGAGCTTTTTGATAAACAAGCACTTGCTTCTCCAAGGTTCCTCTTTGGGAGGGGAGTTGGGGAATCCGGGATTTGATTTTGCAATTCCCGTTTCTTTTCCCCTGTAGGTGAGTTAAAAACCCACTCTTTCCAGGCAAAGTTTCATTTCTAGTCCAGGGAGTATTTCTTGAGAATGAGATACAAGTTTATGAGGCAGAATCGGATCATTTTTATGTCCATGGCCTTGACCTTCATATCACTGAGTATAAAATGATTGGATCTCAGCCCTGGCTGGTGTGGCTTACTTAGTTGGTGAGGCATCGCCCCTGCACCCAAAGATTGCCAGTTCCATTTCCGGCCAGGGCACGTGCCCGGGTTGCAGGCTCGATCCCCAGCAGGGGGTGTGCAGGAGGCAGCCGATCAATATTTCTCTCTCTCTCTAAAAATCAATAACAACATATTAAGAAATAATTGGCCCTGGCCGGTGTGGCTCAGCGGTTAGAGCGTCAGCCCACGGACCAGAGAGTCCCGGGTTCGGTTCCCGCTAAGGGCATGTGCTTCAGTTGCGGTTTGTCCCCGGCCCCGGTTGGGGTTGTGCAGGTGGCAACCAGTCGATGTGTCTCTCTCACATCGATGTTTCTCTCTCTCTCTTCCTCCCTCTCTCCCTCCCGCTCTATCTGAGGATAAATGCAAAAAAAAAAAAAAAAAGAAATGATTGGATTTCTAGCCGTCAGAGAAGCCAGAGTGAGTCTAGAAACAGACTCGGGGGAGGTCGGAGGTGACACAGACCAGGCCAGTCCAGAGAGTATTCACCCTGGCTGCACAGCGCCATTCTTGGGGACTGGGTGCTCAGAGTCACGAGGGACATTCTGGCACCTGTATATCTTGAAAGGCCCACAGAGGATTCTTGTGTTCATCTAGGTTTAAAAACCAAGGATGTGATCTTCTCCGAATCTGGCGACGGGAAGGAAGCTGGACGTGAGGAGCCGTGTCTGTGTGGGGGGTGGAGGTCTCCCGGTTTCCTCAGAGGGCTCTGTGAACTTAAGCTGTGGGAGAGGACTTGAAGCCGGGGCAATGGCGTGGGCCGGTCCAAGTGCTGCGGCCGTGAGCCCACAGACGGACACTCGGTGCCAAGACCTGGGCTGAGCCCTTCATGCATTATCTCTTTTATTTTTTTTTTTTATTATGATTTTTTTTTATCCTCACCCGAGGACATTTTTGCATTTATCCTCAGATAGAGCGGGAGGGAGAGAGGGAAGAAGAGAGAGAGAGAAACACGGATGTGAGAGAGACACATCGACTGGCTGCCACCCACACCACCCCAACCGGGGCCGGGGACAAACTGCAACCGAGGTACGTGCCCTTAGCGCGAATCGAACCCAGGACTCTCTGGTCCGTGGGCTGACGCTCTAACCGCTGAGCCAAACCGGCCAGGGCCGGACTTCCAGTCTTAAGAGACCTGCCATTTTATTTTTTTACTGGTGATTTCTCCCAACCGAACATCGGTCTTATATTTGCTTTTATTGCAACGGTCCCGCGAGATTCAGAAATCCCTTCTTCAGGGAGAGAGGTTTCACTTCGCTGAGTAATACCCACTCACGCCCCTTGCTGGTCTTAGCGCTTTCAAAACAATGAAGTCTGAGATGTTCTCACGTTCGTCAAAGCCACGGCTGAGATAGAGCGTCAAGCCCCCACGCCCGCCTTTCTGCCCACGAGGTGGCCGCCGCTCAGGCGTGCTGCCCGAGGGTGATCTCCCGTGGGAGCGCGGAAAGAGGGCTGTGCACTGCTGCCTCAGGTCTGGTCACGCCGCCTCCCGTGGACGTAACTGCTCCGAGATGAGGTGACTCGCAGGAGGTCACGCGTGGGCGTCGGTGCTGCAGGCTCGGCCTCTGGCAGGTGGGCGGCTCTTGGAGGATGAGAGAATGGTCTTCTTATTGCCGCTCAAAGAACAGCCCGCCGTTGCGGGGCCCCTTCAGCTGTGTGCCGGGGAAATCGCCCAGCTTACCCGCTTGGAGATGTTCCGTGGGGACAATTCGCTCCAAAGGGGTGGCATAAAGCCAACTGGTTTCCGTTCCAATTTCTGAGTCTTTTTTTTTTTCTAATCCTTACCCGAGGACTTTTTTACCATTTTTGTTCAGACAGAGTGGGAGGGAGAGAGAAGAAGAAGAAGAAGAAGAAGAAGAAGAAGAAGAAGAAGAAGAAGAAGAAGAAGAAGAAAGGGAGAGAGAGAGAAACATCGATGTGAAAGGGTCACATCGAGTGGCCGCCTCCTGCACGACCCCAACCAGGGCCGGGGACGAATTGCAACCGAGGCACGTGCCCTTGGCCGGAATCGAACCCGCGACTTATTGGTCCACGGGCCGACTCTCTAACCACTGAGCCAAACCCGCCAGGGCCAATTTCTGAGTCTTTGTCTATATTCTTCTTTATGCCCAGAATGCCCTTGCTTCTTTCTTCCTTTTCGAAACATTCCCCACTCCTGTGTCAAGGTGTGACTTAAAGTCTGTCTCTTCCGTGAAACCCTGTCTGGGGACGACACCTTTGGATGAGCCGTCTGGCTGGACGTACTTTGCCGTCCACGAGTCGCTCTGAGCAACGGAGGTACAGTGGCGTCACACTCGGCAGAGGGGACACCGCGTCAGTGCTCACTTGTGGGTTGTGTAAAACTGCGGGAAGAACTCTGCCTTCCCACACCCCGGTCCAAGTTCGCCTGCTTTGTATTCTTAACCCGACGCCCAGTCTGTGTCTGTGATGTCGTCTTACTCAGCGGGGGAGCCGGGACCATTTCTGTCTGGCGGCCGCGGCGGCTTTATTTATCCGCCTCCCTTTTATACGTGGTCCTCGCTCTAATTTGTTTTTAATCGTGTATTTAACACACCTAACGACGGAGGTGAAATGGCCTCTTTGACAAATGGGGGAGCCTTTAAATGACTGCTAATTGCTTTTGTTAATTAAAAGTAATGCTTTATATTGTGTTATTGGTATTCTCCAAAAGAAAACCGGATTAATAGCTTCCAATCAATCCTGCTGCCAAAGGACAGTCCCGGTAGCCGCTGGGACAGCAGGGCGAGCTGTTTCTGCAGAATGACGGCTGCGACTTCAGGCAGGGTCCCAGCCCACTCCCACCGAGTCCCGGAAAGCCCGGGTGAGGGCTGCGTTGCAGTCAGTGTCCCAACAAGAAGGAGGGACACACCCACCTCAGGGTGATCCGAGGATGCTTCAGTGATGGGACTAGTTCTAAGGGTCCGGGCTGCGTAAAACGGCTACAGCAGGAAGGGCCGGTACCACCTGTAGGTCCAAGGGACAAAGGGAGGGAGGGTGCTGGAACCTGGGTCTGCAGCAATGGAGTCGCGCGAGAAGCTGCTTTCAGGAAATCAGTGACCGGTTGGTTGGAGAATCCAGTCAAATGGAAGTGACCTCGCAGAGATGGGCCCAGGTACCTAACAGCCTGTCCTCACCTGCGGCTCCCCTGAACTCTTTTTTTTTTTTTAAATCCTCAATCTGAGGATGTTTTTCCCATTGATTATTATTATTTTTTTTTGTAGAGAGAGTGGAAGGGAGAGAGGGGGTGGGGGAGAGAGAGAGAGAGAAACACCGATGTGAGAGAGACACATCGATTGGTTGCCTCCCGCATGACCCCAACCAGGCCCTGGGATCGAACCTGCAACCCAGATACGTGCCCTTGACTGGAATCTAACCCATGACCCTTCGGTGCATGGTCCGACGCTCTATCCACTAGACCACGCTGGCCAGGGCTCCCCTCTGAACTCTTTTTTTAATTTTAATTTTTTTCTTTATTGATTTTCAGAGAGAGAGGAAGGGAGAGGGAGAGAGAGAGAAACATCGACGAGAGAGAACATTGATTGGCCGCCTCCTGCATGCCCCCCACTGGAGATCAGGCCCACAACCTGGGCATGTGTCCTGACTGGGAATCGAACCCGTGACCTCTTGGTGCATGGGTCATCGCTCAGCCACTGAGCCACGCCGGCCGGGCTCCCCTCTGAAGTCTTGCTGGGGCACCTTCTGGGGGACGGAGCTGGAGTCAGAGGGAGGAAGCCCTCGGGGGAACAGGTGTGCGTCAGGCTGGCATCTGGCTGGCAGAGAGCAGAGGAATATTCTGCGGAGCCCAATGGAACTTCGTGGAAGTCATATGTATTTCAGAGATGTCCAGAGGTGGAGGTGTCCTGGCCCCAGAGAGGGAAAGGTCGTGCTCACCTCCTGCTAACGTTTCTTCCAGAAAGATCTGGTTTCTGTTCTCATTGCTAACCTTTTCCTGGGCATTCACTGTGACGCAGACCCTGCCCCCGGCCCTCTGAGCCCCCGTGGCTGCAGACAGGGCACCGTGATGTGAATGGCGATCCAAGCATGTGCCATGTAATCCCTGCACGACCGTCCCCGGCAGGCCGCCGACCTGAACAGGCGGACTGCCCTTCTCGAAGTCAGACATGCCGGGAGCCGGAAATGCTGATGCTACGGTGCCTTTTGCTGCCCACGTGTTTACAGAATTCTTCCTTTGTCATCGCTGACGTCTGACACCAGTTCCCCCTCCTCCAAGAAGCCTTCCTTGACTATCTGGGCGCTCACGCCCATAATGTGCTGTACAGTCCCCATGTTTCACCTGCGACTGTCTTCCTACTCCCGTCTTCAGGTTCTCTTTCCCGGCTGAGGCAAGCCTACTTCCTCCACGCCCCTCCCTGCCTCCCATGGTGTTTAGAGCAACACCTCCACGGAGTAATCTGCTCCTTTTGCCAAAATCCTGGTGGTCAGTCAATACCAACTCTTTTGCTGACACCCAGCACTTTGTTCATACGGCCGAGGCACCAGCTCACCCCCAGCTCCTTGGTGTTCCCTTCACACAATATGTACAGTCATGTCGGGGCTCCTCGTACCCCGGCTCACCCAGGCTGTATTCATCCCCCGCGCGGAGTGCTTGTCTGGTATGGAATAGACCCTCGGTGGGGCTGCCTGATTCGGCAAAGTACAGGACACCCCGTTAAATGTGAACGTCACGTAAATAACAAGTACGTTTTTGTTGATGGATTGATTTTAGAGAGAGAGACACACACACACATTGATTTGTTGTTCCACTTATTGATGCGTTCCTTGGTTGATTCTTGTCTGTGCCCTGACCGGGGATCGAACCCACAGCCTTGGTGTACTGGAATGACATGCTAATTAACAGAGCTACCCGGCCAGGGCTACAAATAAGTTTTTGGTCTAAGTACATCCCATCCCATGTTTTGGAGATGCCTACGCTGAGTTATTATTCCTTGTTTGTTCAGACGTCATACTCAACGGCTAGGCATCCTGTACTTTGTTCGGCAACCCTACACTCGGAGGAATCGTGTGGTTCCCTCGCAGTGCTGGCAATGCCAAGGGCGTGCGTGCCGTGCGTATCAGCTTTATGTGAGTTTACAGAGAACGGTCATCACCTTAAAGCCATTTACCTCTTCAGCCCGGCCGGTGTGGCTCAGTGGTTGAGCATCGACCCTGCACCAAGAGGTTGCCGGTTCGATTCCCGGTCAGGGCACATGCCCAGGTTGTGGGTCCGATCCCCAGTGGGGGGCATGCAGGAGGCGGCCAGTCGATGTTCTCTCTCATCGATGTTTCTATTTTTCTCTCCATTTACCTCTTCACCTTGGCATCTCCATCTCTCTCACCTCCACTTGTCTGTCTCTGCGTTCTCTTTAACCCCCCAGTTCTTCTGAGGATTCTAAGGATGTTCTCACAGTGTCCTGAGCCGCGCACACAGGGAATCTAGAATGAATCTGGCAAAAAGTATGGATGTTCTACCAATTATTATAAGCGGGGCACTGACGTCTTTCACTGTTGTCAAATGGCCGATTTCTCCTTTCAGTTCTGTCGATTTCTGCTTTATGTATTTTTCAGCCTCTTTGGTAGGTGCATATATGTTTATAACGGTTATAATTTCCTGATGGTCAGACCCTCTTACCACGATACAATGGCCTTCTTTCACGCTAGTAAAATGTTTTATTATTTTTTATTTGTATATGTTTTTATTGATTTTTTTTAGAGAGAGAGAGAGAGAAACATCGACGTGAGAGAGATACACCTATCAGCTGCCTCCTGCATGCTCCCTACTGGGGTTTGAGCCCACAACCTGGGCATGTGCTCTGATCAGGAATAGAACCGGGACCTCTCAGTCCGTGGGATGATGCTCAATCCACCGGCTGGGCTAAAATGTTTTATTTTAAAGTCCACTTACTCTGGTATTATTGTAGACTCTCCACCTCTGGTCTGGATGCTGTCTGCATACTATTTTCATCCTTTCATTTTCAACCTGATGCATCTCTGCATCTAAATGTTCTCCTGTTCACAGCACACCTCTTGCTTCTAATTAATTAACTATTTAAAAATCCGGCCAAACCATCTCTGTCTTTTGATTGATGTTTCTTTCTCACATCAATGTTTTTTTTTTTTTTTTTTCTTCTCTCTCCCTTCCTCTCTCTGAGCATATCCTCTGGTAAGGATTTAAAACAAAACCAAACAACCCCCTGAAAAGAGACCTAATGACAGCTGTTCGTGGATCCTATATATCTGTGAGAGAACCAGACCAGCTCCCCATGTTGGTTAAGAGGTAAGGTGGCTGTTAGGTCTGTCGGGCTTTTAAGTTAATAGTTGAGCTGTAGGTATTCCTGGGAGAGAGAAGACATCAAATTCAAATAGTTATTAGTAACTGTAACTCAGACAGGTGATGAATGTCATTGATCTTGGCCAAGACAGGGACAGGGGAAAACATGAACCCAGGTACAAATGATCACTAAGATCAAAACAGGGGACCTGGAGTCCAAAATACTGGTTAACAGCATTCACTGGAACCCCCAGCAGGGACCCGAGTGAGCAGGGCCATCATCTGAACCATTGTCATCAGGCTCCCATTGTCATCTCCGCCTCTCACATTTGAGGAGAGAGAATGAGAGACAACTAGGGTTCAAACGGGAAAAGAAACAGCGTTCTAGGGTCTTTCTTAGGAACTTGGAATGGTGGGCTGCCTTTTACCTGAAGGAGAGGAGAGAGAGAAAGCCAGGGAACTGGATTCTTACCAGCGTCAGAAGCAAAGCCCGCAGGCAGGGTTGAGAAAGAAACGTGGCGTTGGGGCTCTCTCTGGGTGCACGGTTAGGCCTCGGGGGTCTCTCAGCTCTAGCTGGTGTTCTTCTGGCCATAAACACGGTGACAGTGCCCTCAGCACACACACGGGCCGCCCTGCCTTCCTTTTGGCTTAGCATTTCTTAGGAATCCATGACCAGAGGGTGTCACTGTATCCCAGGCCTAAGAGTTTTCTCCCTTCCACCAATGCCTTGCTGCTAGCAAGAACCGAGAGGAGAGGGGGAGAGGGAGAGAGAGAGAGGGAAGGAGGGAGAGAACTCCATCCTCTGAGTTTCTCTCGAGGATTTATACACAGTTAGCAGCAGCAAAGTTTGGAGAGAGCCAATGATTTTTAGGACCTTGTCATATTTAGCAGGATTTTTTTTGGGGGGGGGGCGTTTCTCATTTCTATAACCTTTGAAACACCCCAAAGCTGCTTCCTTGGTTCCCATTGTGTCAGAAAGAGCAGACTCGGTACGCAAACTGAACCTAACGACATACAAAGCTCCTTGTGATTAGAATTTTCAATGGTCACTCGTGGGTGGGCAGGTGTCGCCCGGATCCGAGGTCACATTCACCAAGTGGCGTGAGCTCACGGAGACCCTAACCACCATGTGACTGTTCCTCTCCCCTGGCCTTCCTTGGGCGACAAGCTCTCCTATTTATTATAACAATTAAAATAGTCAACAATGACTCTAAGAATTCCGTGTTGTAAGTTTCGTTTACAAACCAGGGATTTAATTTGTCATGTGTTACCTTTGCAGAGGGGAGTAGACACGGTGTTGCTGGGAGACGCGCCCTGAGAGAGGATTCACCCGCCCGCCCGCGCACAGTACACAACGTGCCAGCTGCCCGGCGGGCGCGCTGTGCCCGGGCCGAGCCTCCCCTTGGGCACAGCTGTTCTCAGCTCTTTCCCGGCTGAGCGCTCCGTTGAGCGGATGCCCGGGAGGGTGGATCTTAGGGTTTGGGTGTTCACCGCGATCGGCATGTGGTTTTAGCAAACACCATTTCCCTTCTGCTGCCAGAAGGCTTCATGCGGGAAGTTCGATGCCCAGAACCCTCAGGATGGGAAAACGCCTGAGAGGAGAAGGATGTTCACCAAGGTTAGGAATGTGATGTCGTCATCCAATGGGGGTTCCCAAGCTTGGCCCTTCGGCTGATTCATCCGGAGAACGTATTAAAAAGCAGAGGTCACCTGGCCGGTGTGGCTCAGTGGACTGAGCGTCATCCCATGGACTGAGAGGTCCCGGTTCGATTCCCAGTCAGGGCACATGCCCGGGTTGCAGGCTCGATCCCCAGTAGGGGGCGTGCAGGACGCGGCCAATCGATGTTTCTCATATTGATGTTTCTATCTCTCTTTCCCTTTCTCTCTAAAAAAATCAACAGAAACATATTTAAAAAATAAAAATAAAAAAGCAGAGGCCTGCGCTTTCTAATACAGAAGAATGAGACAGCGGTGGTCTGTCTTTCGTAGTCCCAGGGACGGCTGGTGAGACAAAAACTCTGTGTTTGTGCTTCTGTCGGCCAGAGAGGTGGCTACATAAACATATACTCACTCTAAAAAAAGCAGATACCTGGATCGACCCCCGATGGGTCTGTGAACATAGGCAGGTCTGCGTTGGGCTCAGGCATCTGTATTTTTTATAGCAAAGTGCCTCAGAAAACCCGATTTAGGGTTCGTTTGTCAACAAACCTCATCTGCTCGATTTTCGTCCTGTCCACCCCGGACGCCTTTATTGTGGAAACTGGTAAGTCCTTGCTGAACTCTCCTTATTGGACCCTCTCCTTTCAGGGACAAGGAACAGAGGAGCTTGGTGTAGCCTCCTACAGCTTCAAGTGGAAATTCTTCCCTCTGTTCAATGGGCCAAATTGACCAATTTCACGATAGACTAAATGTTTTAATATTTCGGTATGGGCCAACAGCCCTTGTTTTGCCGGCCGAGACTCCGATACGCCATAACATTGTCCACGAGCTGTCACCGGATGGATTCCCGTTGGATCAATACAGCCCTGAGCACCCGCCACGCGGCCGCGTGACCCGGTGCTAAAGGCTTTCAGGTCGCGGGGAAGGGATCAGAAAGAATGAGCGTACTTGAGAAAATGTAATTAAGATGAGAGTTTTGAATTATGTCATTGATTTTTTTGGGGGGGAAACTTGGCTTTTTATTAGAATAAAAATCAGTTTGAAGTGTTGTTGAAAGAGAGGATTAGGAAGGATTTGCATTTTCTAATGGGGACCGAAATCCTTCTGCCCGTCGCCTGAAATGCCTCCATTATAGATTTAATCCTTCGATTTGAATGATGGCCTCTGGTGTGTCTGTCCCAGGAAAAGGGCCATTTGATGTCAGTCTGGGGATGTTTTCCAGACGACGCCATGTCGCGGGAAGGTGGCGGCATTGCAGTCGGAAGAGGTGCCTTGATGGCTTCGTGGTCTCAGCCGAGTCACTGGACCCTCTGAGCGGGTGTGGAGTCGACAGCTCAGGAAGCTACGAGAGAACCTAACAATCCCCTTCTCCCCGCCAGAGAGCAAACCCGGCCTGGCTGGTGGGGCTCAGCGGTTAGAGCGCCGGCCTGTGGACCGAAGGTCGTGGGTTCGATTCCCGGTCAAGGGCATGTACCTGGGTTGCAGGTTCGATCCCTGGGCCCGGTCAGGGTTGTGCAGGAGGCAACCAATGGATGTGTCTCTCTCACATCGATGTGTCTCTCTCTCTCCCTCCCCTTCCACTCTCTCTAAAAATCAGCCGGGTGAGGATTAACGACAACAATAACAAAAAAGCAAACCCACGATCAGGCGCCGGAAGTGGGCTCTTTAAAGAATGTGGACACTTGGGTTCTCTCAAGAGCAGCCGTGGGTGGGCAGGGTGCTGGGCTGGTGCATGTGGGGTCAGCGTGGGTGGGCAGGGTGCTGGGCTGGTGCATGTGGGGTCAGCGTGGGTGGGCAGGGTGCTGGCTGGTCCATGTGGGGTCAGCGTGGGTGGGCAGGGTGCTGGGCTGGTCCATGTGGGGTCAGCGTGGGTGGGCAGGGTGCTGGCTGGTCCATGTGGGGTCAGCGTGGGTGGGCAGGGTGCTGGGCTGGTGCATGTGGGGTCAGCGTGGGTGGGCAGGGTGCTGGCTGGTCCATGTGGGGTCAGCGATGCTGTCACTGTAAGGGGATGTTTGCTCCTTTCCTCCGGGCTATTCCCACCTTCTCTCCTTCCCTGTCTTTCCTGTTTGCTCATCCTTTCCCTGGAGCTCCCGGCCCGATCAGGGACCATTCCTGGGATAAGCCTGGGGAGTGGACAGAGGGAAGTAGCTCCCACTCAGACTGGCTGCCACCTGTCCATCTGTGGATGTTAGTTACATACGGGTGGGGCAAAACTCGGTTAATCATAATAATGAGCCCTGGCCGGTTTGGCTCAGCGGTTAGAGTGTCGGCCCGCGGACCAGAGAGTCCCGGGTTCGGTTCCCGCGAAGGGCACGTACCTCAGTTGCAGTTTGTCCCCAGCCTTGGTTGGGGTCGTGTGGGTGGCAGCCACTCGATGTGTCTCTCTCACATCGATGTTTCTCTCTCTTCCTCCCTCTTTCCCTCCTGCTCTATCTGAAGATAAATGCAAAAAAAAAAAAAAATGTCTTCGGGTGAGGATAAAAAAAATAATAATAATGAAAAATAATACACTCATTAAGAAAGATATCACAATACAAGAATAAGCTCCGTCGCCCTGCCCGGGTAGCTCCGTCGGTTAGAGCCTGGTCCCGATACACCAAGGTTGTGAGTTCGATCCCCGCTCAGGGCACACACAAAAGTCAACCAGTGATACACATGTGAGTGGAGCAACAAATTGTTCTCTCTCTCTAAAAATCAGTAAATAAAAAATAAAAATTAAACTCCGTATTATACTCACAACTATAAACCTACCTTTGCCTACCTCTGTATAAATATCACTGTTCCTGGTATACTTCTCTCTACACCCGTCTTTACATGTGGGTCCATTCTCACCTCTGAGAGACCTCTGAGCTGTCTTTCCTTATTGAGTGTATTATTCTTAAAAAAATTTTTTTTTCTTTATTGATTTTAGATAGAAAGGAAGGGAGAGGGAGAGATAGAAATATTGATGAGAGAGAACATCGATGGGCTGCCCCCTGTATGCCCCCACTGGGGATCAGCCCACAACCTGGGCATGTGCCCTGACCAGGAATCGAACCACCGACCTCCTGGTGCATGGTCGACGCTCAGCCACTGAGCCACACCGGCCGGGCTTGAGTTTATTATTCTTATGCTTAGCAATAAATATTGAGGGTCAAAAAAAATTCCCCACGTTGGAAGAGAGTGAGAAGTAACAGAGGCACAGAAGAATGTGGCCCGAATGGGAGGAGGCAGGGCTGGGTTTGGGGGCCACGGAAGCCAGGTGCGCAGTTAGATTTCCACAGAAGAGGGGTCACGAGCCACGCATGCCCTGAGACCGCAGCCAGCGGGCAGGGGTTCAGCGGGGACGACGCTCCCGGTCGGCACCTGTGGAGGGCGGCAGAGGCAGAGCTGATACTGACGGGCTCAGTGACATCTCACCGCCGGCCCGGATGCTCTGAAGCTGGGGGCCGAGCGGGGTGGTCCCACGGTGCCCGGATGGACCCGCCCTTCTTCCTCCCAGGTTGGGCGGCCGTGAGGTGTGGGCTTTCCCTGCCCCTGTGGTGTGCCCGGGGAGAAGGAGCTCTCTTCATCTGAGGGTGGTTTGCAGAGAGCGTGGCAGCTAAGGGATGTCAGGCAGAGGCGGTCTCAGCAGCCGGGGGGACAGATCCTTCGCCCCGAGGAGGACCCGGGGGCACCTCTGCACCCATTCCAGGAGTCGCTGCCGTGTCTTCAGGAATCAAGTGTCGGGGCAGCGTGGTTATTTGAAAGTGTGGGTGCCTTTGCACCTGTGGCCCGGGGGTCCTGTGCGCGGGAGGCAGGCAGCCGGCCCGAGGCTGCAGGTTTGTGGCGCTGTTCCCTGCGGGAGGGGGCGGCGTGTGTCGAGGTCGTGGTGACCCCTAAGAACTCTGGCTCCCGGCACTGTGCACCCGACCTCCTGGTCCTCGTTCGGACCTGCCCGGAGCCATGTGCTCCCGAGAGTGCCTCCGGTGGTGTCCCGTGTTTCTGCTGGTTGTCCGCGGGTCTGTGACACCATGAGAGGCGTGTAACCCCCGGAACAGACGAGCCGTCTCAGATACTCTGAGCTGTGTACTTCCATAGTCTGAGCCGCAGAGTAATTGAGTTTAGAGAAACAAACACGCAGGAGTTCGGGCCTGAACAACCCGACAGGTGAGGAACCCGCCAGCCCCCTTCCCTCCTGAGGCGGGCATGGACGTGACACCTGGGCGGGGACGACGGGACGCCAGCCGCCCAGTCCTCGCGGCCTTGCCGGGTAGGGAGCAGGGTCTCATCCCCCGGAACGACGGGAGCCGCAGACACGAGCTCCGCCCCCAACATGCGTTCTCCACACTGGTGTGTTCTCTGTGTCCCTGTTCCGCAGAGTCGGCCAGAAGCGAACGGGACTCGTCTGCTTTCAGGAAAACACACTGCGGCTTTGAGGCTTGGATTTCTGTGTCCCCACGAAACTCACCAAACTGCTTCTCGTTCTTCTTCGGGTCCCCTACCAGGACAGAGGCCCCTGGGATTGCTGGGGGAGATGGTGGCAGGGGTCAGTCAGCTGGGGGGTGTCAGAGCTGGACGGGGGCTTGCGAACCCCACCCCCTCCCGAACAAAGAGAGCCGTTCGCTGAGTGGCATCTGTCTGGCCGGGTCGTCTCACCCGTTCCCGCCTCCCGCGTGGCTGTGTGACCACTGGCAGGTGGTTCCGTGGGACCAGGTGGGTGGAGTCTACAACCCCTCCTGGGCTGGGGACAGACACCCTACCTTGCTCCCCTGATTCGGGCTTATCTTCCATCCTCTCTTCTTTTAAAAAAAATATGTTTAATTGACTTTATTGGGGTGACATTGCTTTTCAAGTCAGGACATTCCACGCAGCGGAGGCAATTGCTTGGAATCTCCTGGTGGGGCTTGCCGGAGACTCGTCTGCCCTTGGCTGTCCCAGCACCCCGGATCTGCCGGGCGCGTGGCACGGTCTGGGCACAAGCAGGCTTGCCGAAGAGCTCACGCCCGCCTGGAGCTGGACTCGGGAACAGCATGCCTCTGACCTCAGGATGCTGCTGCACCGACAGCCGCTAGCTTGGAGGGTGTAGGAGAGGACTCAAGCGCCTTGTCCTCAGCGGCAGGTGAAACAATGTTGCGCCCTGTTTCTCACAGTACAGGGCGTATTCCGAAGTTCCCAGACCACTGGACACACACAGCTTCACTGTCCTGGCACGAGGGCCAGGCCCCGAGCCGCCCCAGGGACCCCACTCCCCCACAACTGGTCAAAACCAACCCCACGGGGAGATCCTGACATGTAACCTGCAGCAGTGTGTTCTGTGACTCTGGGCGCTGATTTGGAAACATCACTGAAATTAAGCTGAGAATTCTAGATTTTTCTTTCCCCTTGTGTTCCAGCTGCCGATATATTTCCTCTTCGCGTGAACCGCTGTCCCGGAAGCTTTGACGCGAACTCCGGCTTACCCTTGAGCTCCAGAGCTTGTCCTTTCTGCGTCCGAACACGGGTCTCCCGGGGAGCAGAGCTGCCCGCCCCCCGTTCTCTGCAGCAGCGAGACCCCCGGGGAACGGCACGGAGGAAGCCCGCCGGTGCCACTCTCGTGGCCTCTCTTCTCCGCAGTGATTCTGTGATCAAATGTGTTTGAAAACAATCCACTCCCCCGGCAAGTCCACAGAGGTTGGGTAGTTTCGAATTTGTATCAGCAGCATAAACAATCTCACATTCCAAATGCAATTTCTGCTAAAACACGCGTAATGCAGAGCAGACAGATCTGGACAAGTAGGACCTTGTTTTAAAATAGTGGCTTAGATAAAGATGTATTCTTCAGTCCGGCCGCTGTGGCTCAGTGGTTGAGCGTCAACCGAGGCACCAAGAGGTCGCTGGTTCGATTCCTGGTCAGGGCACATGCCCAGGTTGTGGGCCCCATCCCCAGTGGGGGGCATGCAGGAGGCGGCCAATCGATGTTCTCTCTCATCGATGTCTCTATCTCTCTCCCTCTCCCTTCCTCTCTCTCTCACATCAATAAAGGAAAAATATTTTTAAAAATGTATTATTCATATCATCGTTGCCCATGGCTTTGACACGGAAGATGATTTTGGTGGTCGAGTCTAAGTAAATACCTGAGCTGCTGCCTTTTCGACCGTGATGGGTTCCCTGGCTCGATGTGAAGGGTGGAAATCTCACCTAAGCTCAGCGACACCACCTCTTCTTCAGGGTCTTTCTCCCCGTCACCTGCTGTTCCTTACCTATGTTTTTTTAGGGGGGGTGGGCAGGGAGTGTCAAAGTTCCTAAAGCTCTCTCTTGTCTGTGTCCTGCATAGAATCTCGGGCACCAGGACAGGGGTGTGTTCTGGCTGGAGGGATGGGCCCGAGATTGGGTTGGTAGACGCTCAAAGATCAAGTCCAGAGAGATTCAGCCAGGCTGCAGAAGCACCCCGAGTGTCCTTTGGTGGATACATGGGTCATGGAATGTTGTTTTATCTTGGGAAGTAAATCATAACCCATTCATCAAGTCGGTTCTTCTAAGTTTGTAACCGCTTCTTTTCCACGCCGATCCTTTCCGATCCTTTATCAGTTACGTCTTTTTCTCCCCCTCCTGCACAGTGTGAGTGGGTGATGGGTGGGCCCTGGGGCCTTTCTCCCTCTTCAGGGCTCTGAGGTCTGAGAACCAGTCGCAGGTCTTCAAAGCCGGCTCGTGTCCTGCCCTGACGCCCCAGCCTCCCGTCCCCTCCTTCGCGTGAATCCCGCTCCTTCCGGAGCTAAGCGCGTTCTCTTAAATCTGCAGCGGAAGTTTCTCTTCCTTACTGGGAGGACCTTACCCTGTCAATTTCATTCTATTTTGCAGTCACCAAGCTTCTGGGGTCACTTACAGGACAATCGGTGGATAGCCTTGGGCAAAGTGATTGGATTTCCTGGGGGGCCCTCGATGCCACGGCAGGTCTCAGAGACCGTTCATGGAGCAGGCAGGCGAGACATGCGTGGGAGGAACCCTTCGAGAACTGGAAATATTTAGGTTTATGGGGAAAGGGATACGTCGATAATGATGTGTGTGACGAAGGCCGCGTTTGAGCTAAGTCACATAAGGCGTAGGTGTGACGGGCGTCAGGGTCAGACGGAGCAGGGACGGCGCCCTGTCTTATTCCCCAGCGATGCTACGGAGTCGAGACTCTCACCGGACCTCGCTGCTTCCCACGCGTGTCCACACGCGACCCGCTCTCCGGGCTGCAGTCAGGGCGACCTTTCAGAAATGCAGTCAGCACACACTGCTCCCCGGGGGAGCCTGTCACAGCTCTCTGTCGCAGTTAGGATAAAATCCAGCGGCCGCGGCCTCCGGACTCCTGCCTGTCCCGCCATGCTGTCCCGGCCACATGGCTCTGTCCCTCCTCCGTCCCTCTGTCATCCCTCCCGGCTGACCTTGTCCTCACCTCTGGGGTCCTTCACTTGGTGTGCTCCCCGCTCCCCTTCCTTTTGAACAAAAAAAATTTTCTTTATTGATTTTAGAGAGAGAGGAGGGGAGAGGGAGAGAGATAGAAACATGGATGAGAGAGAACATCGACTGGCCGCCTCCTGCATGCCCCCCACTGGGGATCGCGCCCACAACCTGGGCATGTGCCCTGACTGGGTATCGAACCGGCGACCCTTCCATACAGAGAATGGCGCCCAACCAACTGACCCACACTGGCCAGGGCTCTTTCTATTTTTAAACATGCTAGGCTCACCCTGGCTGGTTTGGCTCAACGGTTAGAATGCTGGCCCTTGGACCGAAGAGTCACGGGTTCAATTCCGGTCAAGGGCACGTACCTCGGTTGCGGTTTGGTCCCCGGCCCTGGTCGGGGTCATGCGGGAGGCAACAGATAGATGTCTCTGTCTCTCTCCCCCTCCCACTCTATCTGAAGGTAAATGGACAAGTATTCTCCGGTGAGGATCCAAAAAAAAAAAAAAAATGCTAGGCTCTTCTTCTTGGGCTAGAGTAGGATTCTAGAGAAAAAGATGACCCCTAAAAATGAATTTTCACGTGTATGTTGCCTTGTCTCTCTAATCCGATAACCAGCTCCCCAAGAGCGAGGGTCCAGTTTTATGCTTTTCACCTTCGGCGTCCCCGTCCTCGCCTCCAGCAGCCCTCCCCCCGTCTGCAGGACGGGATCGTGCACACGTTCACCCACCACATTGCTTTTCGGGACCTGCTCCACATGGGTCAAGCAGGGACCTCAGATTTAGATGCTGAGGTGGTTTGTCTCTCGGTCTAGAAGCACAGCCCTGGCTGGGAGGATGGGCGCGAGGAGGCACTTGCCGTCACGGACGTGAGCGGCGGCGGGCGCGCCCCAGCCTGGGAGAGCGGTCACTCTAAGGCAGGAGAAAGCCGTCTCTAGTTAACGTTGCTGCTCAGGGTTAGTCAGTGGCTCCCAGAGGCTCCCTTCGCTCCTGGCTGCAGCTGAGAGAACGAAACGACGAACACCCCTACCATTCCTAGCGAGACGAGACAACACCCGGGCAAGCCGAGCTCGCCTTCCTCCCCCGTGATCGTGATCGGCTTCTTCCACCCCGAGCGCTGCCTGGAGCCCGGCAGGGCAAGACCTCAAAGCGCAGAGGAGGAAAAGGTGTTTCTCTTTCAGCAACAGCTTCTTCCTTCAGACGTAAGCACAACCACCGCCAAGTGTCAGGAGTGAGGTTGTCTGTGGTGTAACGGGTGGGGTGGGGATGCCACCTGACATCGTTGCTTAAAGGTTCTGCCTTAATAAACTTAGAGCGAGTCTTGCCCGGTTAGAGCCAGGAGCTTCCTTGCTGGCGCAGGTGGGCTTGCCTGCCAGGCACTCAGGTCACCTGGATGCTTAGCTGGCGGAGTTCAGGGAGCAGAGGAAGCTGCCTTGGAAACTGTAAGCTGTTAATTGGAGAAGAACAAAGTGGTGTGGTCCTCGGAGCTGGGACATTCTGGGCTGGTTAACATAATAAGGGCTTGTAGACTGGGGATAAAAGAGCCGCGGTACATATACACAATGGAATCGCCTGCCAAGCTATCGGGCTCAGGGACGGTTCCTACGTCTCTGCTCACATGGTCGTTCTCCCCGGAATCCCTCTCCCCACGACCCCTTAGATGTTAATGTGCCAATGAATCACGTGTCATCGAGGAAAACCTTTTCCAATTCCTTCCATTGTTTCATTAATAATAATGTCTTTTTCGTCTTCTTTTTTAAAATCCTCATCCGAGGATATTTTCCCATTTATCTTCAGATAGAGTGGGAGGGAGAGAGAGAGAGAGAGAGAAAGAGAGAGAGAGAGAAACATTGACGTGAGAGAGACACGTCGATTGGTTGCCTCCCGCACGACCCCAACCGGGGCCGGGGACCGAACCTGCAACCCAGGTATGTGCCCTTGACTGGAAATGAACCCACGACTCTTTGGTCCACGGGCTGATGCTCTAACCGCTGAGCCAAACTGGCCAGGGCTCGATTACCTCTTATACAGGCCCTATTTCCAAATGAGGTTACATTCCCAGGGACGGGGGGTGGGTGGGGGCTGGGGGTTGGGCCCAATATATTTTTGGGGGAGGAACACAGTCCAGCATAACAGAGTGGAACCCTGTTTGTTTCGGGGGCTCACCAGGAAAGGACACCTTTGGGTTGAAGGCTGGGTGGCACGAAGCCGGGCCAGCTGATCGGGGAGAAAACGGGTCGTGGAATTCACAGGCGTCTCTTGGCCGCCCGTTCAAGATTCCCCGCCCCACGAGGATGAATAACACCTTGCCCGCGTGGGCGCTGCTGTCTACGTGGCTACAGTGGGTACGGATCTCCCTCACCTCCCGTCAGTGTTTTTCACACGAACTATCCGAGCTTCCATGCGGCCAGCGCACATGGCGACCCCAGCCGCTGGGCCCGAGTCAGGACCTGGGCGTCTCCGGGCCATGGAAGGATGTGACATTCGTGGTGAAGTCGGCCTTGATCTCCCCTGGGATGCTCTGCCCGTGTCCCGGCAGGAACGGGAGCCACGGGGCGTCCGGCCGTGGAAGGGCCTGACGGACGATGCTCTGAGGACAGGCGTCCGGCTGACCTTGGTACTGAGCGGGATACGCAGGAAGGGCCGACTGCTTCCAGGCCTGCCGTCGGCGTGTAGGTTCGTAGGAACGCGACGCTTCGTGGCTGAGCTGTGTCCTTTCAAGTCCACTGTCCTTGCAGTCACTCCACGTTATCTCTCGTGAAAGGCCACCGCGACCTCAGAGGCGTGTGGTCTCCCGGCACTGTCTGCTGCTGCTTAGGCAAATGGCAAACCAAGGGGCCGGCTCAGGGAAACGAATGTCCTCATCTGTCACCAGCCAACACGGCCAGGCCCCGGTTCCCTTTCTCGCTGATTGACTAATGGCTTTGAAGCAGCAGGTGAAAGGTGGAACGCGTCCTCTAGAAGGGAAAACGATCGAAGGAATCGGCTGCCCCATCCTTCCCATTCCAATGAGGTGTTCTCTCTGCCCAAATGAAATGAGCCTGTCAGGATAAACAGGAGGGCACGGGCCGTGGACGGAGGCAGCCAGGTGCGGGGTGGGAGCCGCCCATCTGCAGGATAAACAGGAGGGCACGGGCGCCGTGGACGGAGGCAGCCAGGTGCGGGGTGGGGGCCGCCCATCTGCAGGTGGGTTTTGCCTCTCCCTCGCTCTCTGCTCCAGGCAGGTGAGTCTCTGGTCTCCTCACTTCTTATTGATGCTTCTCAGGCTCCCATCTCCTTCTGCCTTCGCTATAAGTCCTGCTCAGCTTTTTTTGTTGTTGTTGTTAATCCTCACCAGAGGATATTTTTTTCCATTGATTTTTGGAGGGAGTGAAGGGAGGGAGGGAGAGAGAAACACCGATGTGAGAGAGACATCTCGCTTGGTGGCCTCCCACACGCCCCTCAACCGAGGCTGGGGATCGAACCTGCAACCAGGTACATGCCCTTGACCGGGAATCGAACCTGAGACCCTCCGGTGCGCAGGCCGACGTTCTGACCGCTGGGCCTCACGGGTCAGGGCAGGTCCTCACAGTTGGCAGCCAGCCCCGACCTCTCCTCTCGGACGTCAGGATGGATGCGCTCGATGGGCTCGGTGAGACGGAAGAACGAAGGAGCAGAGTGGGAGTCAACCAGCGCAGCACACGCCACGCGTGGGGGAAACCCCGAAAATGATGCTCCGACGTCATTATTTCAACATTCGGAATTTCTGCCCACGAAAAAGCACTGTAAAAGTGAAAAGAAAAGTCACAGACCGAGAGAAGCTGTTCGGACTACGTCATTAATAAAGCATTCTCATCAGAATCTATGAAAACAGTTTATGAAACCAAAAGAGACATAGAAAATAGAAAGAGACACAAGTGGACATTTTACTGGGAGGAGAGACAGAGGGCCAGTGAGTATGGGGAGACGGTCCATCTCGTTGTCGAGCAGACGGGCCGGTGAAGGGCTCAAAAGTGAGCCAAGAACGTGTCGTGTCCATGGCAGGTGGGACGTTACCTGGGACGCTTGCTTTAGAAGAGAAGGTTCGTGTTTCCTGTAGGAGGGACGCCTGCAGGCCCTGTGACCAGAAGCATCCTGTTCCCAGGTATGTATGCACACAAAATTATTTGACATGCGCCAGGAGACATGCACAGTAATGTCGATAGCAGCGCCATTTATAATGTGAAAAAGAAAGCAACCCTGGGCCTGGCCGGTGTGGCTCAGTGATTGAGCATCGACCCTGCACCAAGAGGTCACCGGTTCGATTCCTGGTCAGGGCACATGCCCAGGTTGTGGGCCCGATCCCCAGTGGGGGGCATGCAGAAGGCAGCCAATCGATGTTCTCTCTCATCGATGTCTTTATCTCTCTCTAAAATCAATAAAGGAAAAAAAAGAAAAGAGAATAGATCAACCACTTACAAAAAAACCAAAAAACACAAAAACCCCAGCAAAACAAACCTGGAGGCCATCCAAATTCCCATGGACACAAGAATACATTACAGAGTGAGGACCTGGGAGAGAAAATTCATACCTCAACGGTGGGATGGTTTCAGGAGCGAGGTCACTCCTCTCTTCCAAGTGTGGGTCCCTATTGCCATGTGCTGTAGAGATTTCTCAGCCGTCAGCCTCCCCAAAACACGATCGGTAAAATGCGTCGCACCAGCAGGCTCAGCTGATCGGCTGCGTGGCCGTCAGGGAGAGCATTGTCTTGGCTGTGTTCGTGTCTCAGCAGGAGAAAGCCCAGGGCAGAGGTTCACAGGACGTCAGCACCCAGGTCGGTGTGATGTTTAGTGGTTTGTGCCCAGTGGACCGGCCACGAGGTACGCTGATTCACCGTGATGTCTGGTGCGTCTGTGGAGTGTTTTCTGCTGAGGTTCACGTGGGAGTCAGTGGACTCAGTAGACAGCCCTTCCCAGTGTCTGTGAACCTTAGCTACTCCTTGGAACAAGAGGCGGAGGAAAGAAGAATTCACCCCCGTTTTTCCTGTCACTGGTGGACAGGGGACAGTGCGTCTTCTCCAGACCTTGGACTGGCACACGTACCACCAGGCCCTCGAGTTCGCAGACCTTTGGACGCAGGCTGAATCACGGGACTGGTTTTCCAGATGTCAGATCATGGCACCGCTCGGCCTCCGTAATGTACGGGCCAGTTTCTCACAACAAATCTGTCAGTGTGAACATGCGATCTTCATGATGAATCATACAGTCACAGAGACATTCATCATATACATCCTATATTCATAATGATATCTGTACACATCCCACTGGGGGCGGCTGCAGAACCCTGTTTAGTATCATCTACTGTACAGGACACTGAGGGGCCACAGGAAAAGATTATATCACCATCGCTTCAGATTGGTGGGCACAGAGAGGGGAGGGTCTTGAAGGGGGTATGAGGGCGCAAGCTGTATGTCTGGAGAAGGAAGTTCCATTCGCTGCTTTATAGAGATACATTTTCAGAGCAATGATTCCTTCCAGCGAGTCCCTGAGATACTGTTGCTTGGCTCTGATACATTGTTTAGCAGGGAACAGGAAAGCAAGTGTGTCCCAGAATGTTCAGCCCGGCGACAGGAAAACATGTGCCATCCCCGAGTCTGGCACAGCCACAGAGTCTGTGGGTTCAGGTCTCGCCCCTCCCCCCTCCTAATTCTTCTGCTGAGTTAGATCGGCCCTGACGGGCACTCCAGTTCATGGTGTGGTGGTCACAGGTAGCGTTCCCACGGGACTTGTTCCAACCTGCACGAGTGTCCGTGTCTTGTGCTTGTGGTGAGAAGATCACGTGTTGGATCGTTTCGTTGGGTGGAAGCCACTTGGCAGCTCGGAAGCCTGGGGACCCCGCCTCTGAGCCTCGTGAGGCGGACACCGTGAGAAGGAGTCCACGAAATTCCCTAATTTCAAGGTCTCTGCCTTTCCCAGACCTTCCTGGCAGATCTGTAGATTCCGGAGCACAGTCTTCGGCCACCTTCAGAGGCCGGTCCGCTGCTCATCAGCTCTGTTTCAAACGAGCTGACTATTTCCGTCCAGCTCCTCTGGAGAAGACTGTCCCAAAGGCGGGAGCGGTGGACAGGACAAACAGCTTCCCAAACAATGTACAGGTCGGACCCAACAGGCGTTGGCGCTACAAATCCGAAACCAGCCACGAGGGACAACCGGATGCTCTGTCGTGTTATGACCATCAGCCACGCCCATCCGGTGACCTGTCGCCGTGTTACATGAGGGTAACGATTTGAAACAACTCATCAAGTGTGGTTCCCGCCCGGAGGTGGACTTTCCCGAGTAGACATCGTTAGATTGGACAAGGGGGGACGGGGCTGAGCCTGACCGGTGCCCCTTCCTCGGTCCCGCAAAGTCGGGTAGCTCCCAAACCTGCAGCAGCCGCCCCCAGCCCCTCTGCAGACTTCTGGGTGAAGGTTCAATCGCAAAGGCATCTCTGTGAGAGGCACTGTCTGTGGACGCAGAAAGCTGTCTTCCTATGTGTGATACGAGAGAGGGACTTTCAGATTTCGGGCTGGCCGTCCTGTCGTGTTGCTTGTAATCTAAAAAGCACCCCGCCTTTGAATCCAATTACCGAGGACTCCAACTGACTTATTAAAAGCAAGTGGAATCAGAGGAAGCGAGGGACCAGAAACAAGGGAATACAAACCCCACGCTTCTGTGGTTGGGCTCCATCGTTAACACGTTCTATTTCCTAATGGGACGCATCCCAAGGAGTGGCCAGGGATGCAAAATGATACATGAAGCATGAGGATGTTACAATGTTACAAGCAACATAGTGAACCGACAAGGAGCATCTTTTAATTCAGAACCTTACAGTACGCAAAGAAGAAGGAAAATTAATAACAAGCACAAAAGCTTGCAAACTACAGCATAGGACTCTGCGGTTCCAGTGATCTGAATCTCGTGCTGTGGGCCTGGGGTGGGACTCGCTGGCTTCATGCACACGTCTACCTGACCTGAGGTCTTTGATGGGAGTTGTTTTTTCCACCGTACCTGCTTTTGGAGAAGCCCAAGCCCTGTGCAGCTTGAGGGCTCCCTTTAGGGCAGATGTTTAGAGAGTGGCCATGTCCCACGAATTTGTGTTGAAGTGGGGGTGTGGGGGAGGCAGGCGGGTGGCCAGTCTCTGATAAGACTGGGCCCATCAGGGTCGAGGGCCACCGTTCTCAGATCTCTCTGAAGGAAATCAGTCTTCCGATGACGCCGTCTGCACTTAAAGGGATTATTTCCCAAATCCCCCTGCAGGTCCAGATAACAAGCCACAAAAAGGGAACAGTAATTATGCGTCGTGGTGGAAGTATTAGCTCACTACAGCGGCGGTCAGTTTGCAATATATAAATGTACCAAATCAACACGTTGTGGACACCTTCAACTCAGATAGTGTGATATGCCAGTTGTATCTTAATAAAGCTGGGAAAACATTTAGAAAAACAGAAATGATTTGAAAGGTTAATGCCCTGGCCGGTTTGGCTCAGTGGTTGGAGCGTCGGCCTGCGGACCAGAGAGTCCCGGTTCGGTTCCCGCTAGGGGCACGTACCAAAAAAATATATAAATAAATAAAATAAAAGGTTAACTGTCCTGAGCTGTTTTCCTTGGGAGCCACAGCCAATGATATGTTAGGTTTTTCAAATCGCACCAGAAGCCATTCTCTTGGGGTAAAGCATGTTGAGAGGGCCTGCTTCCCTGGCTTGTATTAAGGAACTTGAATCCCTTTGGATTGTTACATATTTGACTTTAGAATCTATTCTGTGGTGATATTAAAAAGTTTTTTTTTCTTTATTGATTTTAGAGAGGAAGGGAGAGGGAGAGGGATAGAAACATCGATGAGAGAGAACATCGACTGGCCGCCTCCTGCATGCCCCCCACTGGGGAGCGGGCCCACAACCTGGGCATGTGCCCTGACCGGGAATCCAACCGGTGACCTCTTGGTGCATGGGTCGACGCTCAACCTCTGAGCCACATCGGCCGGGATATTCTGTGGTGATATTAAAAATAAATGCTTCCAACGCCTTTTGTTTTGAGTGGCTCTGGTTATGATGCTCTGACTGCAGCATCTGTTTTTCTCAAATAGAAAACCCACTCGGGCTCTGGGAGGAAAGGGAGTGTGATCATGTCATGTAGGGCTCGGTGTGACGGCCTCGGCGTGAACGCAAAGCCACCGCTTCCGTCCGCCTGCCGTTCGTCCGGAATCCGCTGTCCTCTCGTCCCCCGGAGCTGCGGCTGGCTGCTGCTGCCTGCTTGGCTTATAGGATTTCCATCGTTCTGAACCGTTCTCGGTGTAGACTGCAGGCGAGTTGAAAACCATGGGCGGTGCTATTTCATGTATCGAGGCCCCAGACATCATACGACGTTGTAGGTCGCTGGGCTTCCTTTCAGAGAACAGCCGACCCCTTGACCGCAGGAGAGCCGGGAGGTGACCTCCCCTCCCAGTCAGAGGCGTTCCTCTCGGCTCCTCCACCAGTCGGGAGCAACCACGTCACCTGTGCTCATGGGCAAACGCAGACACTGCCGGGGACGAGGCTGCTGATGTAACCCAGGTGTGCCATTCGGAGACGAAGAGCCCTTTAGAAAAATAGCGGATGGAGATTTTCTGTCTCCGACTGGATCCGTTTTCTCGCCCACGAGGGAGAGGCCAGGCAGCTAGTACGGATGCTCCGAGTCTCTGCTCCGTCTCCTGTTTCCCGGATGGAGATGGGGGTCTTTGGCGTCGGGCGGCCCTCCCCGGACCGGTGGGTTCCACGGGCTGTATTTCGGGCGCTCGCTGGCTCACACAGCTGTGTTCACCTAGGCAGCTTGCTTTCCTAAGGTGAGAACTGAGGTAAACGAAGGCTTTGATCGGCTCGTCTTCATATTAAGAAGTAAAAGGGTGTCGTGGGTTTGGAAGACAAGAACACAGCCGCTTGGCATCGGACCTTGAATGCAACTCAGGTGCCAGGTGGAAACACCGCAGCTTACATCTACGATGCTCCCCCGGGGGCGTGCGACCCAGGCCAGGTGGAAGTTTGAAAACGCACCGGGGCGTTTTGGAAATGAGGAGACCAAATGGGGAGAACGAAGACACGTGGGAGGAAATGACACCGAGGCGCTGTTTCCCGCTAATGCTTGTGTTTATCCCCCAGACACCGGTGACGCTGGAGCAAGGTCCCGTCAGTGGGTCCAGTCACGGCCAGGTTAGCAAACGGGACTCGAGGCGAAAGGCGTAATGAGTGAGACCGTCCCTGTCTCCACTGAAGTAGTCACTTAATTAAATCTTTTTTAACAGTATGGTGATCACCAGAGGGAGAGGGGGAGGTAGAAGAGGGTAGAGGGGGGATAACGGTGATGGAAGGAGACTTGACTTGGGGTGGTGAACACACAATGCAATAGACAGGTGATGTGTTATAGAATTGTACACCTGAAACCTATATAATTTATTAACCAGTGTCACCTCGATGAGTTCAGTACAAAGATCACACAAAGAGAAATGTTTTGAGGTCCATCGCCTGGTGGTGCTCGTGTCTCCCCTCCCCCGCTCTGGCCGGGCTCCTGGTGTGCGGGTGGCAGGGCACAGCTCTCTGTCTGCGCTTGTCCGGCTTCGCCCCTGGCGTTGGCCAGTGGCTTATTCATGAAGCTGCTGTGAGCAGAGACCTTCAGCCCTGAGTGCTTGGCTTGGCCTCTGGCATCCCCGGGAACCACCATGAGAACGTCACGCCCTGGACGGCTGCCGGTCGCGGGAGAACGTGGAGACGAACAGACAGAAGAGAACTCGGCCCGAAGCCGGGAGCCCACCTCAGCCGAGGTGCAGCCTGCAGCCGGCTGCTCCGGGCGACCGGAGGCTCACGCGTCAAAGATACAGCTGCAGTGTTTTCCTAAACAGCTTTCGTGCGGCTACTCTGACCTTGAGAGTTAAATAGAAACTAATCAAACGGGGGGCATGCTGTAAAAAAAGGTCAACTTTCGGGACAAGCATTTAGATCTTACACTCCGGTCTTTAACGAACAAGATAATTTTGAAATTGCAGCCGCCCCTCGTTTCCGCGGTTAATCCGTTCCAGACTCCAGTGGTTGCACCTGGCGTTGAAGGATTCCTGGGTGCTCGAATATACAGGCCTACAGCCCATACCTACATAATTTTAATTTTAATTGTAATACAGGGGTGTATAATTGACGCAGACAACCGAGCGCGCGCTGTATCATTTTCACTCTCTCGATCACCTTTTTAATGAATAGATTTGAAAAAACCGCGATAGAGTGAAGCCCCGAAAGTCGAAGCGCGAAGTGGCGAGGGACGACTATTTGAAATCCTTTTCATCTAGGGACAGAAGACAACTTGTCCACACAGGCACGGTCCACCTGTCCAAGCAATGCTCCAGCCTTCAGCGAACTGTCCTTGCGATCCTCACCTGCTTTGCGAAGTGTTGGCCGGGCTGTGTTCTGTCACGGAGCGTGTCTCCCCTCCTGCTCCCGTCTGGCTCGCTGGGGTCATTCTTCCCATTGTTGTCGCTGCCAAAGCTTCTGCAAAGATTCTGCCGACCTCCTGCCTAATTCCAGTTCTCGCTCAAAGGACCATGGCCCCGAGTCGTGCCTGTGGGTCAGGCCGGGGACAGGCAAGCTCGGGGACCGCATCCTGAGGTTGGGTTCTTTCTCCTGAATCTCCGCTAATGCTCACTCGTCGGGGACCCGACTGGAGAGCTCTGACCTTGTTTCTGAGACGAGTTCTTTGCCGGGAATCTCCTCACGACTTTTGTAAGTATATCTGGGGCGGGTGGCCTCACCGGCCTCTCGTCACGCCCAGGGCCACCAGAGAGCCAGCCCTGAGCTGGGGTCCCACCACGCGGGGACTTCCCCACACCCTGTGCTGCTGTCCTGGGGGGGGGAGCGGGGATGTGCTGATGGAAATGGGGTGGACTGAAATCACCAGTCGGAAATCAGGGGAGGGTCTGTGGAGCTGGGGAGAGACGCTGGGTGCTCTCGTGTGTTTCCGTGAGCTCGGACACCTGGGCAGGAGATGCCTGTTTCACAGCCCGTGGATGCATGGGACATGGAGTGGGTTTAGATGGTGTGAGAGTGTAAAATTCTGACAAAACAGGACCTAGAATGGAAGCAGGGCCACGGATCGCAGAGAGACATTGACCCCCAGGGACAGGGCTGGCGGGGAAGCTGCAAAGTGAATGGGAGAGAATGACGTGGGCAGTTTGATGAGAGGGTGTCTAAGGGTCCTCGCGCCTCGAACGTTCTGTGATCCCAGCGAGACGTTCAGTGGAAACATTCAGTGGCTTTCCTCACGTGGCTGCCACGTGGCTGCTACTGTAGTGGGCCTGCCTTGTGCCCTGAACATCCAGCGCAGACACAAACACATCGGCCTGAGTTCCAGCTACTCCATCCATCGAGGAAGAAAGAAAGGGCATAGCACCGGGAGACTGAGTTTGGAGAACATTCTCTATGGAGCAAGATGGAGCATGGAAAATGGATTGAGCTGAAAAAAATAATTAGCAGGAAATGTCTTCGTGTGTCCAGAGAATCCGGGAGAGGAAGGCACAGGGAGTGCCCACGTATCTGGGGGTGTCACGCGGCCTGGACTCTTGAGTTTTGCACATTTACGTTCAAATCTCCCTGACGTGGCTCAATCCCAACATGTATTTCATTCACGGAGCTCATCTCCTAGGATTTTCTAAAAGATGTTTTTATTGATTTCAGAGAGAGGAAGGAGGAGGGAGAGACAGATAGAAACATTGATGAGAGAGAACATGGATTGGCCGCCTCCTGCACGCCCCCCACTGGGGATCGAGCCCACACCTGGGCATGTGCCCTGACCGGGAATCGAACCAGCGACCTCTTGGTGCAGGGTCGACGCTCAACACCTGAGCCACACCAGTCGGGCCAATTTGTACTTCTTAATCTTTCACCTTTTACACCTATTCCCCAACCTCCCTCCCATCTGGTGACCACAGTTCTCTGTATCTACGCGTTTCCCTTTTGTTTGTTCATTTATTGTGTTTGTTGGATTCCACATGGAAGTGAAATCATATGGTGTTTGCCCTTCTCCGTCTGACTTACTTCACTCCCCATAATTCCCTCTGGGTCCATCCGTGTTGTCACAAATGGCAGGATTTCGTTCTTTTTTATATTCCATTGCATATATCTTCTTACCCCACTTCTGGGGAATTATCCAAAGAAACCCACTAATTTATTTATTTATTTAATCCTCACCCGAGGACACTTTTGCATTTATCTTCAGATAGAGCGGAAGGGAGAGAGGGAGGGAGAGAGAGAGAGAAACATCGATGCGAGAGAGACACATTGAGTGGCTCCCACCCACACGACCCCGACCGGGGCCAGGGACGAACTGCAACCGAGGTTCGTGCCCTTAGCGGGAACCGAACCCTGGACTCTCCGGTCTGCAGGCTGACGCTCTATCCCTGACCCAAACCGGCCAGGGCTGAAACACTAATTTTAAAAGGTGCCTGCACCCCACATGTTCCCTGCGGCGTTGTTGACAATAGCCGAGCTCTGGGAGCAGCCTGAGAGTGAGGTTGATGTTCGAGGGCTCCCTAGAGGTCCCAGCCTGGGGCGCTCCACTGGGGCTCCCCCTCTGGGCGGGGCCCTAGGACCGGGGCTCCCCAGTCCTGTCACACGCCTCTTGTTTCTAGTTCCCTGCGGGACCTGTTATCTGCGGATCCATCTGAGAACGAAGCCCCTCGGAAGAGATCGGAGGTGGGAGGAAGGGAGGGTCCCCTCCACTGGCTTGCTGTCTGGGGATCTGCTCCACAGGGTCCCTCACCTGCTCGGCAGCCTCGTCTTCAGCTTGTCTGACTGGCTGAGGAGGAGACCGCTCCCCAGTGCCGGTCCCGGGTGCCTTCGTCCTGCAATCTGGCTTCCTACCCACACCTTTGTTATTTTCACACATAAACTCTCCTCAGACGTCCCGGAATCCAGCCTTCTGGCTTGGACAGGGACCCTGAAATTCTGGGCGCCTGGGGGCAGTCCGGGCGGCGTGATATTTTGGTGAGGACCCCCTCATTGACGCCGTTAGTCAATCACCTGACAGCTATGCCGTATCACAAGCTGAATCCCTGAAGCCCAGAGCGGTTCTTACCCCAAAACCGAATTTGTGTCTCAGCAAATGGAACAGATTTTCGAAGGCATCGCTCACGGTGATTAAGCGAATCGTCAGGTTTCTGTTTCATAAATAGCAAAATAGAAATTAGGAGCCTGTCGGAGGCATTAGCGCTCACACATAAATAAAAGTGATTTTATTTGAGCTGGTAAATTACGCTCACTCAATTCACGTTGGCCTGCCAGGCGCTTTGCTGCGTCCCCGTGGGGTTTTTACTCCCTAGATGCGCGACAGTTCAGCAAGACGAACACGGCGGGTGAGTGATGGACTCGGAAGGCAAGCATGGGCAAATGCATCTGTCTTTTGTTTTTTTTTTTTTTACAGTAGTGATCGGCTGTCCTTGTGTTAGGGCGGAGCTCTGTGAAGTTACTGTGCGTGCTCCCTCTCTAAGGCCAAGCGTGGAAAACATGAAAAGATAATAAACATGTCAGTGATGTTTAATGTTATTTATTTATTGACTTGAGAGAGAGAGGAAGGTAGAGAGAGAGAGAGAAACATTGATTTGTTGTTCCACTTATTGATGCCTTCATTGGTTGACTCTTAAAGGCATTCTTTCTTTTCTTTTTTCTTTTCCTTTATTGATTTTACAGAGAGAGGGAGAGAGAGATGGAAACATGGATGAGACAGAACATCGACTGGCCGCCTCCTGCATGCCCCCCACTGGGGATCAGGCCCACACCCTGGGCATGTGCCCTGACCGGGAATCAAACCGGCGACCTCTTGGTGCATGGGTCGACGCTCAGCCACTGAGCCACACCGGCCGGACCATTGGTTGACTCTTGTGTGTGCCCTCACTGGGGACTGAACCCACAACCTTGGCATATCAGAACGATGCTCCAACCAGCTGAGCCACCCGGCCAGGGGATGTCAATGAACTTTAGGTGCCAGAACAAAGCAGACTTGCTCTTTTACCAAATGGTGTTGATCCCCCCAAACAGGAAGGAGTGCGGATTAAGATAACATGTAAAAGATAAACGCGTGTCGCGATTATTACCAGCACCAGGAGCCTATTCCCTCTGATCTATGGAATCTGAGGAAGGCGGGAACTAACAGGCAGCCGGGCCGGAGGTCACGGACAATGCCTTTCCAGGGAGGGCCCGCCCCAGCCCTGCTCTCCGCTGAGCCAGTGACTCTGGCTGCTGAGCGGGTGAAGAGGCTGAGAACCCCTGGTGTGCCCAGGAAAGACCAGATTTGGCAGTTTCCACGGAGGAGGCTCGTTGGGCTTCAGTCCCGCACCGGCCGTCGCTCCGCCGTTCATCCTTCAATCGTCACCACGCTCGGCCCTGCCGTCCACAGCCGCTGCGCAGCGCCCTGGGCCACTGGCCGGCAGCTCCCCGTCCACCGGGGCTGCCTGCTGTCACCTGGCCGACAGGCCGAGGCGGACCAAATAAGCCTATTAATATTCAGTCAGATACCGATAAAGTCCTTGTTCAGCGTGATTTATTTATCATATTGATCTACCCTCCAACGCCAAGAGCAATTTCTGTGAGCGCTGGCTTGTGTTACCTTGAGGATGGCACAGATAGGCGTCCAGCTGTCATCGCCGGCGTGCTGGGAAGAGTAATCGGAGACTCTGTTCCTCGGGCGTTCGGTTTAATGTGCCCGGCCGTCGTTTGGGGGGGAATCACGGCCTTTGGACAGCGTGGCGGCTTTTGTCAGCAGGTGTCTCTGTCTTCAGTCCCTAATGGACAGCCTTGCTGGTGTTTTTCTTCTTCTAAACATGGTCAGCGGATGGGGGCTACCTCCCGTGCACCTGCTGACGTCCCACTTTTGCAGCTGATTTATGTGTTGTCAGGAGTTTATGGGGCCCTGATTAAAACGCCTGGCCAGCCCCCGAGCAGGGGCGGGCGAGCAGCCGGCGGCTCTCGGCTCTCGGTGCTGAGTGTGGGAAATCTCACGGAGACTTACAGACCTGTGTGCACAGAGGTGTCGTCTTTAATTCTCAACCCACCGTCTTTCCGCTTAAGGACGTGGAAAACTGGCTGTCGTGTTCCGCCGTGGGCCAGAGGACAGCTTCTCCCGAGTTCACTGTCCAGCCCTAGGGCCGGCGAAGAGAAGACGGCCGGGGGAATGGCTGGGTCTCCCCGTCAGCCGTAAGGGACCGGCTCCCACCCGGCGTCCTGTGTGCCCAGCGGGGAGGGCGCTCGTGGCTCCGGAACAGCTGTGCCCGGAGCACCTGCCCTGTTCCCGGGGCTGTTCAGGTGCAGGGGAGGCCCGGGCACAGCGTGGCTTGTCCCTCTGAGCCCTGCCTCATGGGGCTTGTGAAGGAGAGCGTCACTGGGACTGAGGAGAAAGCCGAGACAAGCTCTGTCCCGTTCACCACATTTACTCAGGGAGATGGTGAAGGGCGAAGGCTGACACCGGGGTCCTCCTGCTTCCGTCTGCACACTCGCTGGAGAACCGCTCCCCACCCCCGGGGCCGCTGCGCTTCCATCGGGGTTCCCACTGCCCCCCCACACCCACACGTCCCCTCCTCCCTGACACACTCACACACACACATACACACACACAAACTATACACACACATCACACTCACACACACACACACACACCATACACACAATATGCACACACACACACACACCATACACACAATATACATACACCACACACACACACCATACACACAATATACACACATCACACTCACACACACTCTGACACTCACAGCATCACACACACACACACACACACACACTCTGACACTCACAGCATCACACTCACACACACACACACCGTACACACAATCCACACACATCACACTCACACACACACACATACACACACACATACACACACACAAACTATACACACACATCACACTCACACACACACACCATACACACTATACACACACATCACACTCACATGCACACACACTGACACAGCATCACACACACACACACCCTGACACTCACAGCATCACACACACACACCACAACACACATTATACACACACATCACACACACCACAACACACCATACACACAATATACACACATCACACTCACACACACTCTGACACTCACAGCATCACACACACACCACACACACACACACACACTGACGCTCACAGAATCACACACACACACACTCTGACACAGCATCACACACACACACACACCACACACGTCCATGCTTGTACTTGACCCTGTCTGTAGATGTACTGAGAACCATGGTCCACATCAATTTCCCAGCTCTGACATTTGTGGGGCTCGTTTTGATACTCTCCCTTCACAGATTTCTTCCTCTCCTACCTGTGAAAATTTTGATTCCTCCAAATCTCAGTGTTTTCATTTATTGGACCAGTCCCACTGACTCCGTTTGACCCCGATGGGCCCTCCTCTTCATGCCCTCGCGCTCTGACGCCCTTGCGGACCCTTCTGTGTGGCCCCGGCCCCCCCACCCCGTTCGGGTCATCGGGGCTGGCACCTCCTCTGCCTTCAGCCTGAGCATCTGGTCTCTCTGTTTCAGTTTTTCCTGTTTAAAAATTGTGCTTTCAGCCCTACATGCTGGCCTCTTTGTTAAATGTTAGCCAGCTTTTTAAGTGCTTGTAGAAGGAGGGTTTTCCACATTACTTACCCATAATATTTTGGAAAACAAGACTCCAGCCCCGGCCGGTGTGGCTCCGTGGTTAGAGCGTCGGCCCACGGACCAAAGAGTTGCAGGTTCGATTCTGGCTAAGGGCACGCACCTCGGTTGCAGTTCGGCTCCGGCCTTGGTCGGGGTCATGTGGGAGGCAGCCAGTCGAGGTGACCTTCTTGCACGATGTTTCTCTCTCTCTCTCTCCCTCCCACTCTATCTGAAGATAAATGGAAAAATATCCTCAGGTGAGGATTAAAAAAAAAAAAAGACTCCATGTGGGTCATTCTAAAATTGGCCCCAATTCTAAGTTTTCCCTAGAAGGCCCCCCTTAAAGTTACTGTCCCCACCCAGGACACGCCAGACGGCTACAGCCACGTCCGAGCGCATCCCTCCTCTCCCGCCACCTCCCGTCCCCGAATCGCTGGGCGGAAGGGACGAGTGTGAATGGAAAAGCAGACTCATCTCCCAAGTGCAAGGAGAGAGGAGGAGAGGTCGGCGCGGACCCAACGCCATGCCTGAGAGACGCACGGGAAGAGTGGGGGCGAGCCATACAATCGTCACGGCGTCCCGGGAATAATTGAGTATGTTCTGGCTCACGGTGCTGAGATTTTATGAGCCAAACAGGGGAGCCTTTAACGTTTGTTTTCTTTTGCTCTTCAGTGGGTTTATTAAGGTTGGACTTGAGGCTTAATGTTTGGGAACTTGAGATCGAAGACAAAACAACCCAAGGAACCTACATAAGCGCTGAAGCAGGTGAAGGCTGGTGGGTGGTGTGGGCTCCTGCACCACTGGGTAACTGGGCATCTTCTGAGAGCAAAACTGTACATATCTCTGCTTAGTAATCGCTCAGAGTGGCCAAAAAAACCAACCAAACAAACAAAACAACACCTCTTGTTTGTTTGTTTGTTTTTAATCCTCACCCGAGGATATTTTTCCATTTTATCTTCAGGTAGAGTGGGAAGGGAGGAGAGAGAGAGATAGAGAAAAACATCGATGTGAGAGAGACACATTGATTGGTTGCCTCCCGCACGACCCCAACCAGGGCCAGGGACCGAACCGCAACAGAGGTACGTGCCCTTGACCAGAATCGAACCCGCAACTCATTGGTCCGCAGGCCGATGCTCTAACCACTGAGCCAAACCGGCCAGGGCAAAACAACACCTCTTTATTTTTTATTTTTATTAAAAAATTTTTTTTTCCATTTATTGATTTTAGAGAGGAAGGGAGAGGGAGAGAGAGAGAGAAACATCGATGAGAGAACATCAATTGGCTGCCTCCTGCATGCCCCTCACTGGGGATCAGGCCCACAACCTGGGCATGTGCCCTGACCGGGAATCGAACCTGTGACCTCTTGGTGCATGGGTCGAGCTCAACCACTGAGCCACACCGGCCGGGCCAACACCTCTTTATTAATACGATTTGTTTTCATCTTTCTTTACGTTCATAACCCCACCGCCCCTCTACTTTCCGAGTGGGGTTTCTGAGTGATCTGATGGGCGCCCCGGCCCCTCCCCAATGGAAGTTTCTCGTGTGTTGACTGAGCTCTGGGCTGAGGGTGGAACCGCTGGGATAAAGCAGACCCAGGGTACTCTCGCTCCTCCCCCAGCCGCAGTCGGTACCAGGAGCACGCCATCCATCACGCTCCCGATGAGCCTGCCTCTCCCCTGAAGGATGGTGAGGACGCTTCATTCTCAGTAAAGCAGCCGGGGTCGCCTCCGCCGCGACGACGTCTCTCTCTGTGCGTGGAATTCCTCCAAGAGGCCGTGGAAAATGAGGAACGGCATCATCGCTTAATGTCTTTTCTTCTCTGTAGCTGCTTGGGATGTTTCTTTAAAGTCCTCAAAGTCTCTTTTTCTTGCGTGAACCAGATTTGACGGCCATCAATATATAGCCACTTGCGTTTTATTAGTCCTCGGCTCGAGACCCAAATTTTACCTTGTCAGACGTGTGTGGGGGCCGATGAGACACGCCATCGACACCGTCCGTACCGGTCCTTGGACAGTCCCCGTGAGGAGCGGGGCCCCAGAGACCCAGCGACTTAGTACAAAGCGACTCGTCCCAGCACGAGTTAGGACGGGGGACGGGCCTCCTCCATCTCCTTCCCGCGTTCTTCCCACAGGTGCAGGTCCCAGCTGTACGCCTTTGTCTCATTAACACACGTGGCACCGGGATGCGTACCAGCAATCAGAGCTCCAATTCGGTCGGTGCTATTATGACCCTCATGTCACAGAGAAGGAAACGGAGAGGTTCCTGAGCTGCCCAGGTCAGAGTCTGCGAGCAGCTGATCGGACTGCAGAGTCCGTGTTCCAGCCGTCCTTCCCCTCGGGGCCGTACGCGGGCACCTGGGTGTCCGTCCTTGTGACACATTCCCAACGAGCTCTCAGATCCCCACTGGAAGGACACAGCTTAGCTCAGCGATCAACATCAAGCCGAGGTTGAGCTAGGGATCTGCTCACAAGTGACGTCTTAGGAATAATTACCTTTCCAATGTCAGGATCCTCTGAGGAGCTCAACAAACACTCCTTCCTCCACCCTCCCGGAGGGCGTGGTGATGTGTTTATCTCACGTGTCTTCATCCTTCAAAGGGTTGTGGAGGGACGGAGAGAGGCGGCGTTCCACCCACCTGTCAGGGCGTTCTCTTCCCCCCGTTGACACAAAAAGCGAAGGGACAAACAGAAGTCCTAGAGGTGACCGTGATCTCATCGGCTGAGATTCCCGCATGATGGACGGGCAGGGGGTCGCCTGCTGTGGCTGCCTCCAGCCTTCTCGGCGGCTTTGGGATAGAAGGGAGGGAGATGCCGAGAAGAGGGTCGCCCTGTGCGATGCTGGCAGGTGACCCTGTCTCATCGGTAAGATGGTCCTGCCGCTCTTTAGGGGATCAGCGGGCACTATTGCTGAGAAGACGAGGCAAACACCCCATGAGAACAAGCCGGTCCTCTGAAAGCTGAACCTGGAATTCATTCCACACTCTGCCCGCTCTGGCTGTGTGAACTTGAGCAGGGCAGACATTTTTGATCTGGATTCTAGAAAACAGGCTGATTCGGGATGAACACGATGGTGTCACAGGGTTGATGTGGCGTCAAACGCAGGATGGCTCGGGCGGAGGAGGGGTGGGCTGGGTGGGGGCTGTTCAGCCTGGAGAAGAAGGGCGGTCCTTTTAGCCCCGGCGACAACCTCTGGGTGTTTGGAGAGGGCGGGTCCGTTATGCCCCTGGATTTGGCCATGAGGACGGTGTCCACAGAATCAGTGGACAATATCCACGGGTCCATGAGAAAAGGCGCAGGGTGCACAATGTATGAAAAAAAAAAGCTCAGATGATTTTAGATAGATTTGACCAGTCTCGGCCACAGACAGAAACGCTGAATGAGGGAGAGGAGAGAAGTGAAGAGTTGGGAGAAATGAGGTGAGAGAGGCCAGGGCAGGGTTGTATCACGGGAAACAGACTCATCAAAAGCCCAAGTGATGGGGTCCTTGGGGTGAGCGTCACTTCAGCTCCAAGGGGAGTGGAATTTATTATTTTTTAAAAAATATGTTTTTATTGACTCTTGGAGAGGAAGGGAGAGGGAGAGAGAAAAAAACATCAATGAGAAAGAAACATGGATTGGCCGCCTCCTGCACACCCCCTACTGGGGATCAAGCCCGAAACCCAGGCATGTGCCCTGACCAGGAATCGAACCGGGACCTCTCAGTCCATGGGACAACGCTCAAGCCACTGAGCCACACCGGCCGGGTTGGCGTTTATTCTTGAAATGGTGTCAGGAGGAGAGGCTCAGATACCAAACAGTTTAGCTTAATCGTAAACAGGAACCGTATCCCGGAACTTTTTATCTGAATTTCACATTTTTGCGATAAAACAGAGAACCAGAGACAACCCTCGGAATTGGGTGTCGTGTTACGTTGTATTTCCTAAGTCCTACCTAAACCAAAGGCGGGATACACAGTGTGCTGAAGTCAGGATGCCCGCATTTATAGACGTTATTTCCAGAGAGGGTTAGAATTTCCTCGACGGAATGGGAACGGCTGTTCCGGGTGTTTTATAGGGAACAGAGTAAGCAAAATGAGGACTGCCGTTGGACGGGAATCAGCCACCCCACGAAACGGAGCCAGAGCGTAAGGGAGGCTGGAATTCTCATGGGAAAACAAAGAAAATCGCCCCACGCTGTGTTTTCTGATCTTGAGTGGTTCTCGGTTTCGGATAAGAGGGACCAGGTTGTTAGCTCCTCCAAGCACCACGGCTGTGGCAGTTAGTGTGGATGGTGGCACCTGTCCTAAGTGATGGCCCCCCCTGCCACCCAGGGAGGTCTGGGACAGCAGGAAGCAAATCTCACGCAGGCTGTTCTCATGACACCCCCACAGGCGCTGCCTTCAGGAGCGGAGACTTCGGAAGGGTGTGCCGCGAGGGCGTGAGTCCCGGGTCTGCCTGTGTCAGCACCCAGAAGCAGGTAAGAATGAGCCAGCTTTCACACAGCGGTCGGTGACAGGTGACAGGCTGATGCGCACCAAGAGAAAGCTGACGCACCCTGACAGTTTCAGGAATGGATGACCCAACCGACTCCTTAAGTCAGGCAATCATGCTGAGAGTCTTGCAGAGACGCACCTTGAGTGAGACCACTCCGGTGTGTTTGGGGTTTGGACAGTCCAGGCGGGCTAGTCACAGAGGCTCAGACCCACCATCCTACGATCAAACGTGGGAGGGCATCATCCCCTCACCTGTGATCGGGTCCACGAACGGTCTCTGAGACCTGTCGGGAGAAGCTGCCTGCTTGAAGCGAGACACCCCCAGGGGTCCGGAAGTCAGCTCCCTGAACTTGTCTGACCCTCTGGGCTGTAGGACGAGGGCGGTCTGTGGGGAGGGTGGTGGGGAAAGTCAGGAGAGGCCCTGAAACCGGGGGACAGTCTGTGACAGCTCCATCTGCTGTGTGTCTCCAGAACTCCCGGTGTCTTTCTCACCATAGAGAGTCATTTTTTTTCTTGGACCACAGAAGAGTGGGGTAGCATGCCTCCCACGCGTGGCTCTGGCAGTCGGAGTCAGGGCAAGCTCGGCTCCGTCCAGACGTCAGGATCATCGCGGGAGAAGTGAGCCGGCTCGGGGGCGGGAAGCGCCGGGATGCCCCACGGTGAGACGCTGCGCACAGCGCCCCTGGCAGGTGAGCTTGGCTGCCCCGGGGGTCCTGTCTCACAAGCTCCCTGCCCCACGGTCACAGAGCTGGCGCTGTCAGAGGCTCGGGCAGCTTGACTGCCTCCAGGGCAGGAAGGCGTTGCTCACTTTCCTTAGGAGAAGCTAGGGACAGCGGAGGCAGAGGGTGACACCATGGAACGCCACGGAATAAAAAGATGTCTCGCGCTGGTGGTCTGTCGCAGTGTCTTATAGACGCCGGCGTAGGCAGCCGTGCACTCATGACCAAGGGGGTGATGAACAACCCCACACTTGGGAAATAAGGGCTCACGTAGGCACAGGGGGCTGGGAAAGCCGAGAGGACGATTGTGGCCGTCGGGGTGAAGGACGAATGCCAGCGGCGATGGGCGTTCCGGGGTCAGGGGCTGGGCATCCCCGCCGATGTCCCGCTGGGCGGCGTCTCCGAGCTCATGATGTGGCCCTGGGACGGCCCGCGTCAGTCAAGAGAGGACCTTCACCTGCTCAGGCGAACCCCTGGGGGGCGGGAAAGGGATTCATCACTCCCAGAAATGCATCATCTCGCCGCCGTCCCCCTACGTGAAGCGTCTTCTCCTGGAACTGTCGTCACGGTGGTATTCCATCGCTTTCGGACTTCCACGTTCTCCCCAGAGGACCTTTTCCCCTCTACTTGGAAATGTCGCAGAATCCGTTCATTTCATAGCAGGCAGGTCGTTATAAGTAATATTTCTTCCTGCGATAACCAGACAGGACATGTTCCATGTAATGTATCGGGCTCAAGGACACCGTTTTCCCACCTCTCCCAACTAATTGCACATTATAACGTGTTAATCACAGAGGGGGATATATAATGCCCAGGGGACCCAGGAAAAAAATGTAATGACTTTTCAAAGGAAATCTGGAATCCGTTTGTGGTTGGGGTTGTGTGTGTGGGGGTGAGTGCTTGGCGTGTGCCTGTGTGTGGGTGAGTGCGTGTGCATGGGTGAGCAAACGTGTGTGGGTGAGTGCGTGTGCATGGGTGAGTGCGTGTGCATGGGTGAGTGCGTAGGTGAGTGAGTGTGCATGGGTGAGTGCGTGGGCGAGTACGTGTGTAGTTTCTGTCTTGTCTCTTTTCCGAGGTGAATAAGAACTCCTCCGAGCTGTCTAGTAGGAGATGTAGGTAGGGCGGAGAACTCAGGGGGGATGCAGGTTCTAGCCCAGTCCTCATCTCTTCTGCACACAGCCGACAGGAGGAAATAGCAGGTGTCCTTGTTCTTTCTTCTTTGCACACACCCTCCCTACACCCTCAGCACGTTTACAGTTCCAGGGACTGCACAGTCCTTTGTCAGTGTCCAGTGTGGAGTTTCTGGGTGTTGCCAGAACACAGCACCCCTCAGTCAATGTCACCCTCGATGGTGAAAGACCAGATGCGTCTCCTTTGAGATCGGGACCCAGACAAGGGTGCCCACCCTCACCGCTCCCACTCAGGTCCTCCGGGAGTCCTGGCCAGAATGACCAGGCAGGAGACAGGAACTATAGGCATCCAAACTGGAGAAGTAAAACGGTCATCTTTTGCAGATGACATGATTCTTTACATAGAAAACCCTAAAGACTCCATCAAAAACCTACTAGAAACAGTAAAAAAAAAAAAAAAAAAGTACAGTCGAGTTGCAGGATACAAATCACCGCACAAAAAGTCCATTGGAAATGCCCCTTGGAGACGCAGCATTATGGGAGCACATTTCGAATCTCTTGTCCTGAAATAAGATTGCGGACGTGTGATGGAGCTGAGGACCCCGTGGAACCTTGGGGACGCGGCCGAGACTGGCCTGGAGCAGTGCACGGGCTCGCCGCGGCGGCGCTGGGGGAACGCGGGCTGGCCATCCAAATCCGGTCACCTTCTCCTCCTGAGTTCAACACGGAGCCCATTTCCTGCACTTTCTCCCAGTGGCACGATTTCCAGCCTGGGTTTTCTAACTACCCCAGAGGTGGTCTGAGCAGAGAGAGAGCGCGGCCCTGCCTCGTGTGGGGCCGATACCCTGTGGCAGCCCGTGAGGACGGCGTGAAGGCAGAGCGACTCACCGTGGGCTGGACTGACCCCGACACACAGCGGGGGTGCTCCTTGGCTCCAGACATTGTGTCCCGCAAATTGGTTTTTTGAACTTAATGCCTTTCTCTTAATAAGCAAAATGCTTTTTGATCCGTGGAACTTGTGTCGATCTTGATTCCGCGTCCTTGAAATGACACCCCTGTTCTGCTCACTCGCACCATCGTCTCCCGAACGAGACTGGACCCAGAAACCCAGCGGCCCTCGGTGTCTTGCCAAAGCCTCAGAACCTCCCAGAGCCATGCTTTCTGCTCAGGAAATAAATAAAAATGTACTCATGAACACTTTTGCAAGAAGTAAGGCGTTCTTTGCATTGTAAAATAATCCACTTCAGTGGTGAAAACTCTCACCTTGACATTTCTTTCTTTTTTTGTTAATCCTCACCTAAGGATATTTTCCCATTGATTTTTAGATAGATAGATAGAGAGAGAGAGAGATATCAATTGGTTGCCGGTTGCCTCCCTTACAACCCTGATCGGGGCCAGGGATTGAACCTGCAACCCAGGTACATGCCCTTGACCAGAAATCAAACCCAAGACCCCTTCGGTCCAGTAGGCCAACGCTCTAACTGCTGGGCCAGACAGGCCAGGGCTCATCTTGACATTTTTTTTAAGAAATATTTTTTCTATTGATTTTACAGAGAGAGGAAGGAAAAAGGAGAGAGAGACAGAAACATCGATGAGAGAGAACATCGATTGGCCGCCTCCTGCATGCCCCCTCACTGGGGATCGGGCCCACAACCTGGGCATGTGCCCTGAGCGGGCATCGAACTGGCGACCTCTTGGTGCATGGGTCGACGCTCAACCACTGAGCCACACCGGCCGGGCCGGTTCTCTTTCTTGAACACAACACATCCACTTCTTTCTCAGGACCTTTGCAAAAAAAAAAAAATTAAAATTTAAAAGGACACATCAATAAAAATCTTTTGGACAACATATAAAGTCGAAAATGAAATATAATGAACAACATATGCCCATCAAGTCAACGTTATAAGTGAAATGGACGCATTTCTTGGGCTAAAATGAACACGAGAGGAAACAGAAAATCTAAACACACACACGCGCATTTAAATGCTAAGAGACCCTACCGACAGAGTGTGAGGTCTAGCTGACTCTGCTGCTGAATTCCACCCAAGACTTAAAAAGGAAGATTACCATCATTGCACTTTTTTTTTTTCTTCCAGAAAAGGGAGGAGGGGGAAACACTTCTGAATATTTTTATGAGACCAGCATACCCAGGAGGCCAGAAATCTGACGGACGTGGCTAGGTAAGAACATTACAGACGATCGTCCTTCCTAAACACGTAGATTTCTTGGTGGGATTAATTCACGGAAAGAGCGTCTTTTCTGTGCGTGGGAAGGGCCTACCTTTTCATCGTCTCGGCAGCTACGTGGACGTCTACCATTGCCAAGCTCAACGAGCAAGCCACACGAAATGTGTGCGTCTCACTACACGGGAATTATGCCCCAGGGAAATGAACTGGTGATGAAAACGGTGTCATTTTCAACAAGAAGAAATGTCAGTGGCGTCTTCGTAAGCACGGGGCGCTTCGTCATGATGATAACAATTCGGCTGTACTGAGCGTGTCCACGGTCAAGCAATGACTGAAGTCTCCCAGTAAATGCACCCCACTCGTGATGTCGTCCACAAACCCTGGGAGGCTCAACGGCTTGCCTAGGCTTAGTGGGCGTGCGGCAAAACCGGGGCTGAAACTCCAGGGTATTGCTGCTGCTGCTGCAACGCCAGGGTATTGCTGCTGCTTCTGAAACTCCAGGGTATTGCTGCTGCTGCAACTCCAGGGTATTGCTGCTGCTTCTGAAACTCCAGGGTATTGCTGCTGCTGCAACTCCAGGGTATTGCCGCTGCTGCAACTCCAGGGTATTGCTGCTTCTGAAACTCCAGGGTATTGCTGCTGCTGCAGCGCCAGGGTATTGCCGCTGCTGCAACGCCAAGGTATTGCTGCTTCTGAAACCCCAGGGTATTGCTGCTGCTGCAACGCCAGGGTATTGCTGCTTCTGAAACGCCAGGGTATTGCTGCTTCTGAAACCCCAGGGTATTGCTGCTGCTGAAACTCCAGGGTATTGCTGCTGCTTCTGAAACTCCAGGGTATTGCTGCTGCTGCAACTCCAGGGTATTGCTGCTGCTGCAACTTCAGGGTATTGCTGCTGCTTCTGAAACTCCAGGCTATTGCTGCTGCTGCAACTCCAGGGTATTGCTGCTGCTTCTGAAACTCCAGGCTATTGCTGCTGCTGCAACTCCAGGGTATTGCCGCTGCTGTAACTCCAGGGTATTGCTGCTGCTGCAACTCCAGGCTATTGCTGCTGCTGCAACTCCAGGGTATTGCCGCTGCTGTAACTCCAGGGTATTGCTGCTGCTGCAACTCCAGGCTATTGCTGCTGCTGCAACTCCAGGGTATTGCTGCTGCTGCAACTCCAGGGTATTGCTGCTGGGTGTGTGCTTTTCCAAGAAACGATGCTTTGCTGTTGCACTGCCTTGAGGTTAGGAAGCTCCCTCAGCCACGCACGGCTCAGCGCTCTGCCGGCCGAGTCACTGGTTATAGGAATCGCAGTGTTCTCTTTGCCCGCTCCGCTGGGCTCCCTGTGCACCAGCCATGAAGACTTCCCGCCAGCGTGCCCAGGCACCGCGCCCTGTTCTCTGTCTCAGCGCTCTCCTGCTTGTGGGCAGAGGACAAAGGGTTTCTCCATCACCTTGTGTCCCAGTGTCTGGCACTGAGGGTTAGTCAGTCAGCAGGTCCTCAGTGACTGAACGGATGCGGCAAAGGCCTCAGGAGAGACAGCCACCCCCCTCCCTGTCTCCGTGTCTCCCCACAACTACATCGATACATTGATTAGTCATCTGCCTGGAGATAAAGGTCCTTTACGACGGAGTTGATGATAGGAAAAGCAGTATTGTCATTGTGCTGTTAAATGTGGTGCTTGTTCGACCTGTTTGCTTTTCAGCCGATAGTTTAGGGTAGAGATTGTGTCATTTTTTGTTGTACGAAGGACAACAGTTATTGTAGTTGTTCAGTTTGTTGAATGAACAGATACATTTTTAGGTTGATTATATAACACATGTACAGTTATGCAAACATTGTGTATATATATATATACACACACACACACACACACACAAACATATCCATCGTTTTCTTGATTGATTGCGATTTTTGTGTCTTATTTAACAATTCCTTTTTTATCCCCAAACACTGTGTTCTATTTTTGGGGGGGTGAGGTTTGATTTATACCTACTAATACTTACCTCATTAAAACGTTGTTTTTATTTATGGTTCGACACAGGTATCAGCCTTTTCACAGATACGTGATCAATTTTCCCAGCACGATTCACTGGCTCGCGAAGCACTAGTCAATCAGCACTTCACCTCTGATTTGTAACGTCCTGGATCAATGTCCTGTGTATTAATAGGGAACTGGAATCTATTCTTTTCCATTATCTACTTGGCATCGATACCACAGAGTTCAGTGCCACCGTTTTGTAAGTCTGATACCTAGGAAGAAATGTCTCGGCCCATTTCTTCTCTCTTCTTGATCTTCCTTCCTGGAGGTTTTAAGAAAACACATTTTGCTTTGTTGAAGCTTTTGTTTCTTTATCCATGTTCTTAATCAATATCATATCTGCCTTCTTTTAAAAGCTTATTCTGCGCTTCTAACTTCTCGAGGCGTTTATTTCTGGTCTCCTTACGAGATGACGGACACGGTACGCTTTCGCCATTCAGTCCTAAAGATTCCGTAGCCTCCCGTGTGAACGACTCACCCGCGCGTGTGTTGCGTGAGAGGGTCGGTGTTACTTGAAGTCTGCGTGTGTTGCTCGTTTCCAAACGGTTGGAAATTCTGCTTTGAGAATCCGACTGGAGCGTGGATCACGTACGAACTTACCCACGTGCACATGGGTAAACTGAGGAACGTTTACTGCTGAGGCCGTTTACACAGGTGTGGGCAGGGCTATCGGACACGGAGACAGGACAGCCGCAGCCCTGACCCTGTAGCACAGCGGGCAGCCTCGGGACGGGGGCCGAGGGGAGGAGAAGTGGACTGGAACTCAGAGATGGGAGCAGAGGGTCCCCGATGGGGGCTGTGGTCTCGGTAGAGAAACGTATTCAACCTACAGCCTCCTGGACAGCCAGGGCTGCGTTCCCTGGTGGCTCCCCGGTGCAGTCTCCCGCCGGGACCCGCTGACGGACGCCCGCCAGAAACCAGAGGCAGGGGCCAGAGAAGCCGTCCACGGGGCTCAGCCTCCCGGATCGCAGTCCCAGTTCACTCCATTGTTAGGGCCCCTCGGAACCTCTCCGTCCACCTGCCCGTCAAGTAAAGGGGGTGTGTCCTCCACAAGGACCGCAAAGCCCCAGGGGCTCCGGGTGGTGTCACCAGTCCGCGTAACAGTCAGAGGGCCCAGGAAGGCGAGGCTCCGAGTCTGGAGTGGGTCAGGCTCCCAGTTTCCATGACACATGGCGTGTTTCCTGTGCGCTCTCCCGGGACCTTAGCGACACAGCTTCTTTCATCTTGGGGGGTGTTCCAAGCTTTCATTTCCTGATTTTCTGAATCCCTGGCGTCCCTGTCTTTGGGGGGTTGTTGGCGATGTCCCACTGGCCAGAACCTTGGCGCAGGAGTCGGGAGTCACCCTGGGGATTGTGCCAGTCGGGAGACCTCCCTCCTCTCAATACATCCCGGGGCTGGGAATAGACACAGACCGTGTCTGCTGTTCCCCCGGAGAATATCCACTGCCTGCCCTCCACCTTCAGCTTGTCTGCTCGTCGGCTTCTAGCGACCTCCAGAGGCTTCTCGATCCCGCCTTGCGACCAGCAAGTAGCCATGTGTGCAGAACAGTTTCCGGTCCCACGTGCCAGGCTGGTGGCCCTTCCCCTCTTCGTTCTCGGGACCCCACATACGCCCAGGGGGCCAGGAGAGGCCGCGGAGCGGGTGTAGCTTTAATCGGCGTCTCAGGCCGGACCTGTCCCAGCCTCTCGCTGGCCCATCAAAGGGTCTGACTCTGCAGGGGGCTCACCCCTCCCCACACAGCAAAGAGTGTCCCCCAGGCCAGGCGGCGCTTCGAGGTCACAGGTGAACGAGGAGAGGGATCAGGACAGGAGCTGGAAGAAGAAAGGCAGGACCCAGGGCATGGGGCTGCCTTCAGACAGGAGAACTGAGGGGAAAAAGGCGGCAAGGAATCGGGGAGGGGTCCTTTTGTTTTGGCCAGGGGTGTGGGTGACAGAGAACAGTATGAGGGGAAGGGATGAGGGAGAATTTCGGAGGCGATAAAAGGGGATTTAAGTATTGTTAGGCATCCGACGTTCGATGACCTTTAATAACTTTGAGAGTTGCCAGCGAAGATTGAAATGAATTCTTCTTAATTTTCCTCCTGTTTGTACGGTGTTTTAAAAATACCTGTGACAGCCCGGCCGGTGTGGCTCAGTGGCTGAGCGTCGACCCTGCACTGAGAGGTCGCCAGTTCGATTCCCGGTCAGGGCACATGCCCAGGTTGTGGGCCCGATCCCCAGTGGGGGCATGCAGGAGGCGGCCAATCGATGTTCTCTCTCATCAATGTTTCTGTCTCTCTCTCCCTCTCTCTTCCTCTCTCTCTAAAATCAATGAAGAAATAAATAAATAAATACAAATGCCTGTGACAATGTTGTCCTGGCACAAACCCAGTTATGTGCAAACCCCCCAACCCCTTTATTTACCAAAGGACCAGGGAAACACCTTCCTTTCCCTCTGCTTCGATGGACAGAAGGTGGCTCTGAGCGCGTGCCCCTCTGCAGATCCTGGAATTGGCCACCAGGAGGCAGTGTTGTCTCTTGTCAGACACAAGGTTAGAAGGTCCCACCTGCGACCAAAACAGACAGAGGAAGGAGAAGACAGGGACCAGGACCCCAGGTAAGCGCGTGGGCGAAATGCGGGAGACGCGAGGACAGAGAAAGATGAGAAAAAAGGGCTTTCTAAAAGCATGCTGATGTAGTGAGTAGGCCATCTGGGACCCCGGCGAGCTCCGGGCTCAAGCTGAAGCAGAGATTCGATGGCCCCCATCAGGCAGACTGAAGTCTCCCTGCAGAAGCTGGGGTCCGGCTGTTCACCAGGGAACATCCGAGGGCCAATGGCTCAGTGAGGTGAGTCCCGTGAAGAGGGGTGACTGCCCCCTGTCCTTCTTCTGGCATTCAGCGGGCATCTAACAAGTTGTCCAAGGAATGATTTTTTTTTTTTAAAGAATAGTTTATTGAATTTTAGAGAGAGAGGAAGGGAGAAGAGAGAAACATCGATGTGAGAGTGTAACACTGGTCGGCTGCCTCCTGCATGTGCCCTGACTGGGAATCGAACCCAAGACCCTTCGGTGCCTGTGACGATGTCCACACAACCGAGCCACACCAGCCAGGGCATCCAAGGAATGACTCAGTACAGCGTCTGGCCCCTGCTCAGACGCTACATCTGGGGGCCCAGGGCCCAGGTTTTCATCCGGGCCCTTAGCTGTGTGTCCTTGAGAAATAACCCCTGTCTATGCCTCTGCTCCCCGCGGGTGACTTCACTCACCGACATAAAATCTAACTCTACTGAGTGTACATTATGGATGTACATTTTTGAAAGGAAAACAGTGGTTATGAGTGAGAAGTCCAAGTTCCTTCTTTTATTATTTTAGATCTTCCAGGGTAAAGTCAACCTCGTATGTGAAGCCTCTCAGAGGTTTGCCTAAATCGAGGCTGGGTTCAAAGAACTGTTGTCTGAGCTGGGGTTGCCCGTGGCCTTGGTTCACGAGGGCAGGGATACCCATGGCCGGTTTCATGCTGATCCTCCCCACCCCCCCGAGAGCCCTGGGCCACGGGAATGCGGATCGCGGGGTTCTTGGGGGCGGGGACTGTGTGTCATCTGTCCAGCCTTAGGTCTGGCTCAGTCTCCTCTCACACTCCTGTCCACCTGCGTCTTTGATTCTGCAGAGAGTTGCCACGGCCCCCTCGCCAGACTCAACACGATCCGCGGCTTTGCCCGGCCAGACAGGGATCTCAGGTCTGCATTTATCTGTCGCCTCGACCGGCAACTTCTTCCATCAGCCACCATCACCTTGTCGCCCCGCCCACGCCAGAAACATGGTCAGCTGGCAGTGCCCGGCTCCCCGCGGCTCTCCACACCGCTCTCCTCGCACTGTCTCATCGTTGGGTTGTTCTTTGGTCCGGGGGGTTGGCAGCCCGCCCTTCACGCTTTCCTAGCTGCTCCAGGGTTCCGTGAGCTCACGGAGGGCAGGCTGTGCCCTTGTCTCTCCCCGTGTTGGCCTAGAGCATCGGACACGTGTTTGTGCAGTAATGAGATGATGGCCGTAAGCTCTGCTGCGGAGACCGAGACTGGACCCACAGAGCCTCTCAGCCGGGGTGCTTCTTGTCGCCTGTCTGGGCAATGCACGTAGGTTCCGACCTGGGGAAAAGCAGGTGTGTTTTCATAAGCATGTGCTTCCATGAAGTCATCTCCCACACGCATGCAGCATGTTCATGGGCGGAACCTCAGCCTCGTGAGGCAGGCAGAGCAAATGCCGCTTTCCCAGGGGTGTCGGTGTGCCACGGGAAAACGGAGCCGCGGAGGGTCGCCGGGGTCACGTAGCTAACACGTGATTGGTGGGGCAGGAGCTAGGCTTTGCCCACGCTGGCTGCCGGGCCCATTTTTCACTGTACGTCATCCTCGGGACGTGCGGAGTGCATGACGGACGGGTGTCAGCTCACTGGTGCTTATAAGGTGTCTCTCTGACCCCTGTTCCAACCACTGATGGGCAGGAAGGAGCCTCTGAACTTGGGCTTAGCAGAGACAGGCGCTAACTGGGGGGAAATAAAGTGGTTTAAAATGCGCGTTGAGATCCTTCACCTGGAGCGGTGCTGCCGACAGGCAGGGAGATGACGGCGGAGAGACCCCTGCCAAGGAGTAACACATGGCTTTCGGGCACGTAGGCGAATTCAAGCCGATTGTTTTTCCCAGCTACGCTCCCAAAGTTGAGGACATGAATAATTGAGCGACTTCCTGGCACACTCCATATTTATCTGTAAGCCCGCTCTGGGCAGAAAGAGAGAAAAAACATTTCGCAAACAAGGATTGCATTCTCGAGGCGTCGCTTCGTTGGCCAGAAGATTTCCTAATTAGGTTTGCGAAGGAACGCGGCGGTGTGTCTCGCTATTTCCTTGTTGACGTCTGCCCGGGAAATAGATCAGGCTGGAAGGGAGACGCAGGCACCTGCCCGAGTGCGTGTCTGAGCCTCGGAGGGAGGAGGAAACCCGCAGAAATCCGTTTGCTCGTCTGCAGTGATCTCCCACGGTCTCCCAACACGAGGGCGTGGGGATGGTTTTCGCACTCGCCTTTCTGTTCTCCCCGGTCGGGACAGGCCAGTCCAGCAGGGGACACAGCGCTTACAGGGCACGGATCACTGTTGAATAGATGTGTCCTGTTCTGCAGTGTTGCTGGCGTTGTCCTTGTCAGAGCTCAGCTAGGGGCCCAGGAATGGGAGCACTACCTCTGACCCTGGTCGGCGGGGGCAGAGGTGCCACGCAGAGGACGCTGGCGCGGCCTGGTTCTGGGGGTTCTTCTGGGGCTCTCTCGGGTCTGACGAAGAGCTCAGGTCAAACTTGCGTGAGGAGGACAGCGGCCACGGGTGACATTCACGTGGATTCCGGGAAGTCCACGCGGGGGGTCTGGGAAATGGAGCTGCATCCAAGGTAACACACACGGTAAACAGTGTCTCTTTGTACCTGAAGTCTCACTCATCGTGCTTTCGTTTTTTAAAAACATTATTTTAGGAAAACAGCTTACATTTTAATATGTTTTTTTTTTAGTTGATTTTAGAGAGAGAGGAAGGGAGAGGGAGAGAGAGGGAGAGACATTGATGTGAGAGAGAAACGTGGATCAGTCGCCCACCCCGACAAGGGGTCGAACCCACAGCCCAGGTCTGTGTCCTGACCAGGATTCGAACCCGCGACCCCCCTTTTTTTAAATCCTCACCCAAGGACATTTTTGCATTTATCTTCAGACAGAGCTGGAGGGAGAGAGGGAGGAAGAGAGTGAGAAACATTGATGCAAGAGAGACACATCGAGTGGCTGCCACCCACACGACCCCAACAGGGGCCGGGGACAAACTGCAACCGAGGCACGTGCCCTTAGCGGGAACCGAACCCGGGACTCTCTGGTCCGCAGGCCGATGCTCTAACTGCTGAGCCAAACTGGCCAGGGCTACAATTCTGTAGCTTTAAAAATGCCCTCTGCTGCCCAGCTGGTGTAGCTCAGTGGACTGAGCGTCGTCCCATGGACTGAGAGGTCCTGGTTCGATTCCTGGTCAGGGCACATGCCTGGGTTTCGGGCTCGATCCCTAGTAGGGGGCGTGCAGGAGGCAGCCGATCGATGTTTCTCTCTCACATCGATGTTTCCATCTCTCTCTCCCTTCCGCTCTCTCTAAAAAAAAAAATCAATAAAAACATATTTAAAAAAAATGCCCTCTGCTAGTTTCCGCACAGGCATCCCGATTGCTGTGTGCGGCAGGCGTTTGAGATCGGCAGATGGCAGATGTCTGCGGGGAAGGAAGGGCTTTTCTGCAGTAAACACTGTGCCCATCGTCTAGCTTGTGAATACGATGGTTCTAAGACGTTCTGCGTGTGGATACGTGTGTGTGTGTGTGTGTGTTTCCTTACTGGGAACGGACAGAACCGACCCGATGACACTGTGTGGTGTTCTCTGGATTCGTGGACAGCGTTCCGGACCCTTGGGACGGAAGAGCTGGAGGGTGAGGTGTGGGTCGGGCGGGATCCATTAAGCCCGGGAGCTGCAGAGCACGGAAGTGTGTGTTTGGCTCAAGTCAAGGAACGCAATCCACCAGAGACGGGATGAGCGAAGGGCTCACTGCCCGGCCAGCTCTCCCTCCCAGTTAGGACGCCCGGGGCCGCTGGGCTGGGCCGGCGCGATCTAGGGCCCCTGGGCTGCTTTCTGCCTTTCTCCCTCCCGCCTGACTGCCCTGGGGCTGTGCTCACTGAGGAAAGGCTGAGGGTGTGGAAAGCCTGGGGTCCCTTGTGAGGGTCCCAAATCTCCAGCTTCCGTGAGTCCGATCCTAATTGTACGTCCTCCACGAAGCGTTCCTTAAGGCCCGGCCCTCACGGTTATGACCCGTTTTCCTTCTCCAAATTGTTGGGTCAGCCAGAGAGGGGATATTACTTTCTTACTGCTCATTTTGTCGTCTCGTCTGGAAGTGTGATACATAGTTTCCAATACAGAACATGCTTCTAATATTTGTTGAGGGGCTACTTATCAAAGACAAAGTGTGTGTGTGGGGGGGTGGGGCTTGGCTTTCTCTCTTCAGTGAGAAATAAAACGATGTAATTGACGATCTGTTATCTGATTGTCACCCACGGTACCTCCGAGGGCCGTTTGAGACATCTGTTCTGTTTACGATTTTATTTTATCTTATTGACTTTTAGAGACAGGAAGGGGGAGAGAGGGAGAGAGAGGAGAGCGAGAGAAACAGCTATGTGAGTGAGACAGTCGACTGCCTCCCGCAAGCACCCTGAGTAAACCCGGCACGTTTTGCCGCCCAGGACAACGCTCCCACCAGCTGAGCCAGGCTGGACATCAGCTCTCAGGGACGTGGGTGCTGACCTGGGACTGGAATCGTGGCTTCGAGGGCAAGGTTTGAGTTTGCAAAGTAAGTGTTTCCCCGAGCTCTCCGAATACGGTATGACAGTTTTACGTGGGGAACCTTCGCCACCTAGAAATGGCGGTTCCAATGGACGAGATCGTACCTGAGACATACAGAGAGCTGAGCCGTTCCATACGGGGGCAACCAGGCTCCGCACCGGGGATGGAGGGACAGACCAGGTGTGGTCCAGACTGAAGAAATACGCGGACCACATGGGCACCCCCGTCTGGTGGGGGCTTGCTTTCGGCTGATGCCGCAGTGGAGGGGAGGAGAGAAAGGCAATCGGAGACGAGTCTGTATTTCCTCAGCTGGGCGATGCATTCACAGGTGTTTAAATCTATTATACAGTAAGAAGCTGTTCGTACTCTTCGATAATTCAAGAAGCGGAAAGTGATGTCCTTTATGTTCAATCAACTGGCTAGGCTTAGAAATGTGGATATACAGGGTGGGCCAAAAGCGGGGTTACAGCTGTTCGTATGGAAAACAATGCGATGATGAATAAATTATAGCACAAGAATAAACTCTGTGCATATACGTACGTATGGATTTGTTCGCAGGGTTGAATATCACTTCCAGGAAGAAACAGCTCGGCCTCTGGGTTGGGGGGCAGGTGGGGAAGGGGAGCACCGGCTCTCTCGTTTGTACACGTGGCAAACAGTTTGCGTTGTGCGGCTGTGCAGGGCTGATGGAGAGCTTGTGTTAAAACACCGAGCCGAGCAGACCGGGAATCTTCATTTCTCATACCCGGACCTTCACGGCTCTTTTGGCACGGTGACGTGTTCGCCGGCGCTGGAGAAGTGGGAACAGTCAGAACGCGCTTCTCCAAAGAAGTGGAAGGAGAAAGAACGTCCATCTCAAGGCTCAACAGCCTGGCTGTTCTCCTCGTGTCTGGAGAAGAGGGCTGGCTGGGCACCACGCCCTCCCCGTGCTCCCCGAGCCACGCCGCTCCCGTGGGTACCGCGTCTTCTCCCAGCACCGGGTCCGCTCGCCCCGCCGCCGCTGCGCACGAGCAGGACCGAGAAGCAAATGAAGCCGGGATGGAGTCTCTGGCAAGGGCCGTGCTGAGTCTCAGAAATAAGAGTCGAAGCACCATGACATTATCGCACTTCTCCCGGCCAAAGGGCTCCGGAGAACGAGAGCGTCGTGCTCCGAGGGGGGTGCTCACAAACGTCCTGTTGGGTCCTTGTGAGAAACCGAGACTCTCCCAGTTCGGACAGGTCAGCGGGTCACCCCAGCTCTGACCGGTCACCTCGGCTGCCACTCGGGGGGCAAGGACGTCGCTGCGTGCCCGCCTTCCCGGTTGGTGCCCGGCTTTGTCCTCCAGACGACTTGGCCATCTCGCCCAGGTTTTCCATTTGGCCCAGTTGCCTCTGCTTCCCTTTCAGTGGCCAGAGCTCTGGCGAGGAGAGGAGGGAGGGTCGGCGCATCCATCTAAAGGCTCAACGGACCCCACGGCACCTTCAGCACCCTGATGGGAAAGCCGGGAGGACCGAGAGCCTTTCCACTGGTCTCGTTCTCCGTGTCGAGCATCCTGATGACTGTCCTGTGGTCATGGGCTCACTTGCTAATTCTCCCTCATTCTGTGGCCTCAGAGAGGCAGTGCCTCAGACACTCAGTCCGGATGATAGACACCTCCTGATACGATCTATGGACCGTTAGCGTTTGCCGTGGTTCATCAACATTGAGCTTAATGTCCACCCGAGACTCAGTGACCAGGGACCCAGGAAGGGACCCTTGGGGAAGCCGTGTGCCCGAGAGCCCTCTGGGGGCTGAGTGACACCCCCGCTTGGCTGTCCTCAGTCCTTCCGCGGAGACTCATCCTGTACACGGAACTCGCTGGGAGGTGTCTGTCCCTCCTCCCTCAGGCTGCACCCTGCACTTCCTGGTGGCATGGCTACTTAATGACAAGCGTCAGACCCAGGACGCCAGCCCGTGCTCAGTGGGCCGTAGGGAAGGGATTGGAACGCTGGCTTCTCCTTCCAGAAGGACAGGTCTGCTGTCCTGTAGAAGTCCGGCCTCGTATTAGTCTCTGGTTTTGTTTTTGTTTCATTTCTGTCCCCACGAAGCGCAAAGACAGCCCACTGCCGGCGCTCCGCGAGGAGCCCTGAGACGGTCACCTCAGGGGGATGCTCGTCTCACGCTGGGTGTCCCCGGTGTCCCCGTCACACGTGGTCAGTCTCAACAGCGGCAGCGGCAGGGCCTGAGGGCTGTGGAGGGAGGGGCTGCAGGCCGATTGCTCTTTCCAGAAGCGGACGCTCATTCTGGGTGGGGGAGCCATGCTCCATGAGGCGGAGAAAGCCTGCAGACCGCGCATGGCCCCCGAGGCTCCATCTTTTCCTTACGGCAGAGGGGACGATTCACCGAGGAGGAGGCCAGTCGGGATAGAGGGGCCCAGACACGATGTGTGGAGAGGGTGGAAGTGAGAAGAGCCACGGAGGCCCAGTCGAGGTCACAGACAGAAGGAGACTCCATGGCTCCCTTCGGAGCTGCTCCTTACCGATGGCATCACATGACATCCTGGAGGTGACTGCCTAACAATTTCATCAGTGCACCTGAGACTAAATCACACAGAAATAACCCACAAATGAAGAAGGGACCCAAGAGCCCCGGCCGGTGTGGCTCAGTGGTTGAGCTTTGCCCCATGCACCAAGAGATCACCAGTTTGATTCCTAGTCAGGGCACATGCCCAGGTTGCTGGCTTGATCCCCAGTGGGGGCATGCAGGAGGCGGCCAATCGATGTTTCTATCTCTCTCTTCCTCTCTCTCTCTAAGGTTATATATATATATATATATATATATATATATAACCTTATATATAAGGTTACCCAAGGATATTTTTCCATTAATTTTTAGATAGAGTGGAAGGGGGGTAAGAGAGAGAGAAACATTGATGTGAGAGAGACACATCTATTGGTTGCCTCCAGCATGACCCCGACAAGGGCCGGGGATCGAACCCACAACCCAGGCACATGCTCTTGACTAGGAATTGAACTCTTGACTCTTTGGTCCTTGGGCCCTGATGCTCTAACCACTAAGCCAAACCGGCCAGGGCCAATAAAAATATTTTTAAAAAACAGGAGGAGGGGACCCAACAGTCCTTGTTTGGGGTGAAGGCTTCGAGCAGTGAAAATTCAGAGCCTCTGGGTGGTCTGGTAGCTGACGGGGACATCAGCAGCCTGGCTTCCCCCTTGTCACCTCGCGGGGACCGAGGCCCTCCCTGCCTCTCTGGCAGAATGGCCCAGGGCGCTAACACCAGGTCTCTCGTCCCCCCTACGGCTCTTCACGCTGCGGGGAGAGCTCTCCGTCCTCCTGTGCCGCTGATCCGAGCCCGTCCTTCCGGTCCCCCGAGTCCTATCTCCAACGTGAGCCCTTTTCCCAGACGCCGGTGGCCACTTCTGCTTACGTGTTTGGTGAGGACGTCATCTGGGCACTTTGCTTCCGTATCTCTGTCCTCAGCTTCCGGGGAGCAGGGGTGAGGCCTCGATGGGACGTTGAACTTTCCCCGGTCCCTGGGGTCTCTGGACTTTGGTGAGGCTTCTGCAGGCGATCTTGTTGGTGGGGGAGCCCCGCTGGGTTCTGAACTGAAGCCGTGTACAGGTAACACCCGGAGATGGGCACCCTGGCGGCCTCGGCTGGAACGGCCCACAGGTGGGCACCAGGTGGGAGCCCCTTGCTGCTCTTCGGGTGACAGGTGACGGCTGCCCTGCAAAGGGGCTGCTGGTGGTGGAGACCAGCAGAGTCCGGACCCACGCGTGTGGATGTGACCAGGGCGGGTGGTGAGGGTGCGAAGGTGGGAGGGGGAGGGAAGGCCAAGGCCACGCCTGGGCTTTGGGCTGCGGGTGTGTTTACGGAGATGCCGAGGCCAGGGGCACCGGGCAGGCGCCTTCCCCGCTGTGCATTCCAGCTCACGGCATCTGCTGGGTTATGGATGCGCCCAGCCTGAAACGCAGCCTTCTGGGGATCGTGCTTTGAAAGATAAACGCGTGAGACCAAGTCGGGAATATGTGGGAGTTACCGGGAAGGAGAACCTTAAATGATGATGTCTGCGTGCTCCCAGACACCCCGAATGCCTTAGAAAACACACATTCTGGGCCTGGTTTGTTATTTCAAAGGCAGTTTTAATCTTTACAGAAGCTCTGAGGGAATTTTCTGCAGTGTTATGATGTTTTCCTCATATGAAACTCTTCGGGAGTTTCTGATGGATGTTTACTGTGGAGATGCCTGCCCAAGGCGCCCCGGAATTCGGAAAGCCCCAAAGCCGATGGGCTGTCGCTCCCCGCGGTGGCTCCCGAGTCTGAAAGGAGAAAGAACCAGGCCTCAGTTAGGGAACGGCCGTGGGTGCCTCATGGACTCAGCAGATCTGGGTTACAGAGCAGTGTGGGGGGCTTGGCTACGGAACAGAGAGACTTGGGGGAACCGACAGCAGGTCCCTCAGCTGCGATCACGCTGTCCACTGCCTGAGACCCCCACGGGGACGGACTTCCGTCTTCGAAGGAGAATGACGTATGAGAGGGGAAGCCCGTGACTTGCTTTAATGTCATTCTCAAAGTGTAGATTGTGTGCATAGGTAAATGTTCTAAACTGTGTAAGATTGAGTCTTGTTTCCTTTAAAAACATTATAAAAAACATTATTATTGTTTTTTGATTTTTTTTATCCTCACCTGAGGACATTTTTTCATTTTTTGTCCAGATAGAGTGGGAGGGAGAGAGAGGAAGAGAGAGAGAAACATCGATGTGAAAGGGACACATCGAGTGGCTGCCACCCACACGACCAACCAGGGCCGGGGACAAACTGCAACCGAAGTACATGCCCTTAGCAGGAACCGAACCCGGGTCTCTCTGGACCACGGGCCGACGCTCTAACCGCTGAGCCAAACCAGCCAGGGCCATTATTATTGTTTTATTTCACTCATTCCCGCAAACCCTCTCCTTGGGCAACCATCAGCCTCTTCCGCGGGTCTAGGGTCTGTCTTTGTTCTGTTTTTTGTTTTTTCATTGTTTTGTTTGTCCACCCGAGGACATTTTTGCATTTATCTTCAGACAGAGCGGGAGGGAGAGAGGGGGGAAGAGAGAGAGAGAAACATCGACGTGAGAGAGACACATCGACTGGTTGCCACCCACATGACCCCAACCGGGGCCGGGGACAAACTGCAACCGAGGTACGTGCCCTTAGCGGGAACTGAACCCAGGACTCTCTGGTCGTGGGCTGACGCTCTAACCGCTGAGTCACACTGGCCAGAGCTGTTTTGTTTTTTCACTCATTTATTTTTTATTCCACATATAAGTGAAATCATACCGTATGTCTTTCTCTAGCTGACGTAGTACTTGCTTTACTATAAAAAGCATCATTTACTTTACACATATCTGATGAACTGTGTTGGGGTGACATCGGTTACTAAGATCATGCAGGTTCAAGTGGACAGCGTTATAATTCACTGCCCGGCGCACCGGGTGCCGGCCACCCCCCGGACAGAGCACCATTGATGTGAGTGACCAACGCTTTCGCCGTGTGGCCCGGCAGCCCCTCTCCTGGCATCTGCCTGAAGCCTTTGGGAGCATCTCTTCGTAAGGCTATACAGACCCTCGTTTCGGGGCAGCACTATTCACGCTGGCCAAGAGCGTTATCTTCTTAGAAAATGTGGGAGTTGAAAGGGGACTCCCAGTCATGCCGCCAAGAACGAATGGGTTTAATCAGCGCCCTTCCTTCCCAGGAGCAGCTGAGACGCGCCGGAGGGTGAGCAGAGCGGGCGGGCGGTGAGATGTTGGTAACAGACCTGCCGGGGAGCAGAGGCCCATCAGCAGAAGCAGGTTTGGGCGGAGGGGAGAAGGAGAATAAGAGATGAGTTTTTAAAGCAAACCAGAGTGTCTCTCCTTCTGGATGGGGCGCCAGGCCGGGACCCCGACACCCAGGCCGGTGCCCAAGGACCGGGCCCTTTGCAGTGGTCGGGTAAGGGACGTGACCTTTGATGCCTCCTTCCCTGCAGTTCACGGTCGCGTTAATGGAATTCGGGTTGGCTGACAAGATTCCAGATGGTCGTTTCCAAACATTAGCAGAGGCACCTCTTAGGAGCTTATGAAAATATCCAGATTCTTGGGGCTCATATGGAGTGTGGTTTGAGAGTTGGGGTGAGCCCTGGGAATAGGCATCATGACAAACTTCCCAGGTGGGAGCACACCTGGACCCCAGACCCGCAGGCCTGTGGCCGCGCTCTGGCCGGTCTTCGTCTCTTTGGGCTTCTCCCTCCACGTGCCACGGTGAGTGGAGCCTGTGGGTGAGCCCTTCCAGAGGGGCTGGGGGACCCACGCGGCAATTAGACTCCTCCGCGCCGCCTGACCACGCGTTATTTCAGTCTTCAGAGAGCCAGGCGGCACTGACGTGACAATGAGCAGAGGGTCTGGGAGTCACCCTCCCGGCTCACCGAGTGTTTGCCCACACGGAAGACGTCCCCACACTCGGTCACGATGCCATGAAGTGGGGCCTCCTGCAGGCACCTGCCCACGGAGTCCTTCCCAGGGCACGAGGGAGAGGCCCGGAGTTAGGTTTTGTTTCGTGGGATTGCTGGGGAGCCAAACGCGTCTGTTGTCTCGTCATTCCCGGTGTCTGAGAGGACACAGCCCTGTCGCAGTCACAGGTGGGCCCCGGAGGATGCCCAGAGTCCTCTGCAGGACGACTCTTCTCAAAGCTCTGTTCCTCCCTGTGCCCGGCGGCGATTAACAATAGAAGCCATTAGCCCGGCAGGGAGTCGCGGGGAGACCCTCCGGGCACTGAACAGCATAGGTGGTTTAGGAAAAAATCCCAAGCAAACCCAGTCAGTCTCTTCTATATTTTTGGTACAGGAGGCAGACTTTCCGACAGGTAGAATTTGGGGAGAAAAACAAAAACCAAACCAAGCCGAGGGGGTTGCATTTCTCAGTGGTACAGATCATCCTTCGGGTACGTACATACTGAAGGGATGACCTGGATGTCGGCTTTGCGGGCAAAGAAGACGTTCTCTAGCAGGGGCTGGTGTGATTTGTGTTGTTTTTTCTTTAAAAAAAAATTTTTTTTTCTTTACTGATTTTAGAGAGAGAGGAAGGGAGAAGGAGAGAGAGCTGGAAACATCGATGAGAGAGAACATCGACTGGCCGCCTCCTGCATGCCCCCCACTGGGGATCGGGCCCACACCCTGGGCATGTGCCCTGACCGGGAATCGAACCGACAACCTCTTGGTGCAGGGTCGACGCTCAACCACTGAGCCACGCCGGCCGGGCAGTGCACTGTTTTTTCCAGCAAGGGGAAGTCTCTAGATGACCGCAATGTGTTTGTCTCCCCCTGGTAGGTAGCAATACTCATGACCTACCGCTCTAAGAACAGAACACAGCAGACCAGCCGGTGGTGGGGTTGAAATTACGCCATTCGCTTCATGAGCAGGGTGGCCAGAGGGCCTCACTCATTCATTTGTTCATTCACCTTACACAGCATGTCCCCAAACACGTATATACAAAGGGGTGTCGTTATAAAGCCAGTGTTTATGAAACGACATTTCATTTTCAAAATGTAATGCAAACGGCAGACGCCCTGTATACATTTGGGGGACACCCTGCGTTTATAATTGCTCGTGCCGCACACTGTTTCAGCACTGGGGCCGTCTCCGTGAATCAGGTTCAAAGTCTTGCAGTTCCGCGGCTTATGTTCTCTTGAGGGTGGCGTTGGACTCCTGGGCATCGAACAAACCGGTTCAGGTCTGCCTCTGGAAGAGCTGGTGAAGCTGTGACTCTCATTTTCCTCACCTGGCACATGGGTTGATTGTGCTATTGCCACTTCCCACATGTCCCCTGTCCTAAGGGTCACCAGGAATTCTCGAGAGGCCTAAGCTCCCAGGGACACCCTGACTCAGGACCACCTGACCAGCAAGGCCGCTGGGAATGGAATTCGAGCCACGCACAGAACTCCCCATTTTCTGGCGGCCACATTTGGAATAAAAGGATAAGGGAACTTCATTCTGATATCTCTGATTTGACCCTGCATAGTCAAAATGATATCATTTCAACAGGGGACCCATACAACAACAGTACTGTGATATTTTACAGTCTTTTCTTCGTACTGAGTCCTCCTAATCTCGTGTGTACCGTCCATTACAACTCAGCTCCGCTCGGGGGGCCGCATCTCCAGTGCTCAGTGGCCACGTGTGGCCAGCGGCCACAGGCTGGACGGCCAGGGCCCATGAACCTGTACATTTAACAAGCGGGCCAGGTGGCTCTCCTGACCGAGCGAGCGGGGAAGACCAGGCCGTCCTAATAGTCCATGAGCGTCTCAGGGGCTAGGGGACACATCACAGGTCGACCACCCAACTGACAAAGAACACAGTGTATTTTCGGAGCATCAGGTTCTTTATTACCTGCGGCTCACAGGCCGCTGCTCCCCGGCGCTTGGCGTCTGGGCTGCCTGACGCCTCCGCCTCCGTGAGCCACCCTGGGGCGCGCATCGTCTCTCTGTCCAGATGGGAAGTCGGCAGGCGAAGAGGGTCGTGGTGGGTTCACAGGATGTGCGACATTGTGCCGGTTCCCAGACTGAGAGGGCACAGAGAATTCAAACCAGGAGGATAAAGGAATTTAAAATAAGGCGTGTAAAAGATACAGAACGTGATGAGTAAGGATGAATGAATAAATCTAAGAGAAAGACTTGATGAAGGTGGGCCCCATACAAAGTAGAAACTTCTGCTGTTGACAGCAGCGTTATTTATAATAGCCTAACGCTGGAAACAACCCAAATGTCCATCAGCTGGTGAATAGATGTTAAAATGTAGCATATCTCTATATTTGTATTAATATCTTTATCCATCTATCGATCTATCTATTTATCTGGGACTATACTCAGCCATTTAAAAGAGTGAACTATTAACAGCCCAAGTGTCCATCAGTGGATGAGTGGATAAAAAAGCTGTGGTACGTATACACAATGGAGTACTATGCAGCTGTAAGAAAGGAAGATCTCGTATCCTTTGAGACGACACGGAGGGACCTGGAGAGTATTATGCTGAGCGAAACAAGCCAGTCAGAGAAAGACAAGTACCCCATGATCTCACTTATTTATGGTTTATCATGAACAAAATAAGCTGACGATCAAAATAGATCCAGAGACATGGAAGTAGGGAACAGACTGACAAACCTCAGAGGGAAGGTGGGGGGTGGGGAGAGATAAACCAAAGAACTGATGTGCAGATATGCACAACCCACGGACACAGACAATAGTGCAGTGAAGGGGGGGTGGGGGAGCGGCATCAGGAGGAGGGTGTCTGGGGGAAAAAGGGGGACATCTATAATACTTTCAACAGTAAAGATAAAAAATAAAATAAAAGAATGAACGATTGGTACGTGGCAACCTGAATGAATCTAAAAAATAATCATGTTTATTTATTTATTATTTATTATTCCCTGCAAATGTTTAAAGTGTATCATTTGAGCCCTGGCCGGTTTGGCTCAGGGAAGTCAGATAAAATAAATATATGCTGTAGGTTTCCACTCACGTAGAATTCTAAGTTATGCAAATCAACGTGTGTTGACGGAAATAAAAGCACTGATTTCTGTCCATGGGCGGGGACGGGCAGGGGGACAGAGGGGCACAGCGATTCTTTTGTGGCTGTTACTTGTCAAAGCCATCAAATGATACACTTTATTTATTTATTTATTTATTTATTTATTTATTTTTGTTTATTTATTTTTATCCTCACCTGAAGACATTTTTGCATTTATCTTCAGACAGAGCGGGAGGGAGAGAGGGGGGAAGAGAGAGAGAGAGAGACATCGATGTGAGAGAGACACATCAAGTGGTTGCCACCCACACAACCCCAGCCGGGGCCGGGGACAAACTGCAACCGAGGTACGTGCCCTTAGCGGGAACCGAACCCGGGTCTCTCTGGTCCGCGGGCCGACGCTCTAACCTCTGAGCCAAACCGGCCAGGGCTCAAATGATACACTTTAAACATTTGCAGTTTATTACATACTAATTTTACTTCAATAAAACTGTTTCAAATATACCTGAAAATGAACAGAGGAGGGAAAAATCACACACTACAAAAACCGAACACAAAGAAAGGCAGAGGAGAAAGGAGAGAGCAGAAACCACACAGGAGACAGAGCGAAAGGAGACTGAAACCCAATTACCCTGGATGCGAATGTTCCGTACCCTCTAATCAAGAGACACGGATTTTCAAACTTGATAAAAATGCAAATGTTGCCTGAAAGAGAAACGTTTTAGATTTAAGGACACAAGCAGCTAGAGAATAGAAGGATGAAAAGATACATTCTGTGCAGACCGTAATTGCGAAAGAGCTAGACGGTTAATGTTACTATTACAGAAAATAAACTCAAAGACAAGAAATGTAGCTAGAGTCAAGAAGGGTCAGTCCATAATAATAAAAAGGGTCAATACACCAGGAATATATAAAGATTATGAATGTGTAAGCAACTGAAAACCAAGTCCCAAAACGCATGAAGCAGAAACTGATATATCGGAAAGGAAGATCCACTCAGACAACTCAGGAATTTAAGTTGGAGATGGTGATACCCCTTTCAGTCAGTGTGAGAACGACTCGACAACAGAAATCAACAAAAACGTAGAAAAATGGAAAAACACAATCAACTCTGCAGTGGAATTAAGAACAACCTCCCATTTAAATTCCCTTCTGGGGTCTAAGGCTTCCTCTTAGTAAAATTCCAATGTGATCACTGAGTTTATTCAAAAAATAAAAGAATTTGAATATTATTTATCAAGCACCCCTTCAAGCGCTTCGAGCTATCGCCCTGAAATGGCGATTTAGATAATGAGAATGTATTTTTTTTAAAAAAAAAACCCAGAAATGCATATTTACGGCACCACATGAAATGTTAATATTAAATGTTATGAGGTTTTCATTCAATTATCATGCAAATGAGGCACGGATAGGAAAATACCTGGCGCTCATTTCCTATTTCCATTTACGGGAAGACCTCCGCGCAGACGGGGTGTCTCTCGGAGAAGGAGGCAGAGGCCGGCCACGCTCCCAGGGGGACCGTCTGACGCCCGGACTGAATCCATGGAAGGAGACTGAGAAATACGATGGGCCGCAACCACTTTGCTTCCTTAACAAATAACACGGAAGACACTCATGATCTGGACACCGGTCACGTGTGAGGATGGGCTGCCGTGGGTAAGATTAGAATTCGGGGAGCACTCCGGCAGGCCACAGGGGTATCTGCAAGATGGGAAAGAAACAGGTGCTCAACTTTTCAGACGGAAATCGTCTTTCCCGTGTGAGGCGATGGGACCTAGACACCTGCCCGTCCAGCGGGTGCCCAGATCTAAGGGGGAGCGTTAACGCCTCTTCATTAAGTTGCTGACGAGTTTCCCACACTCGCTGTGAGTAAAATGGCGTCTCGGTGGATCTCAAGAACAGGTGACAAGATTCATCGCCAACCAGTCTGAGAAACGGAGCTGGGAGGGAGTACGGTTATTGATCCCTGTCCTCTTAGGAGGACACACCCGCTTCTAACTGTTTAATTTCCATAGGTTGGAGGCTGAGAAGATTAATTTCGCCTGAATTGGCTTTGAATGTTAAGATATGAGTTACTGTTGCCAATACGTTTCTCTGAAAGGGACAACAAAGCCTCTCTAAAATACTATGTTTTCATCCCCTAGATTAAAGGGACACTGGGCGGGCAGTGGCGGTTCAGCTCAGCAGTGTGGGAGACGCCCGGTGACCTCGGAGGTCCCTGGCTGGTTCCTCCTCCTCGAGAAAGCCAGCCAGAAAGACACTCATGGGTGGGTGGGGAGGTCCTTCAAAGATGTCTTTCCTTCTCTCTCCCCCCGTTGGTGGCAGTCCTGAGAAATGACTTTTTGCCAGGACTGCGAGGCGAACTATTGGATTCTCCATCCAGGGTGGCCAGTCCTGTGAACTCTATTTCTCCCCCTCGTTCCTGTGCTCGGGGACTCAGACGGAACTGTGGCAATGGTGGCTCAACTCTGCAGATTTACTAGAAACTGTCAGATTGCTCACTTGCAGCGGTTAAAGCAGGGCTAAAGTGCACCCCAATAAAGGTATTCAAATGGCACGTGAGAAGGGACCTGAATAGACACCCCTCCAAAGAGGACACACAGACGCCAAGAGACGTGTGAAGAGATGCTCAAGGTCACTCATCATCCGAGAGATGCTACTTAAAACCACAACGAGGCGTCACCTCACGCCTGTCAGAACGGCTGTCATCTAAAAAACAGCAAACAACAAGGCTGGCGGGGGTGTGGAGAAAAGGGGGCCCCCGTGCACTGCTGGTGGGAATGCAGACTGGTGCAGCCACTGTGGGAAACAGTATGGAGATTCCTCAAAACGTTAAAAATTGGAACTGCCTTATGCCCCAGTGATCTTGCTCCTGGGAGTGTATCCTAAGAAACCTAAAACACGAATTCGGAAGAATATCAGCACCCCCATGTCCATTGCAGTGTTATTTACAATCGCCAAGGTTTGCAAGCAGCCCTGGTGTCCATCAGTGGATGAGTGGATAAAAAAGCTGTGGTACAACCCGGCCGGTGAGGCTCAGTGCTTGAGCGTCGACCCATGCACTAAGAGGTCACCGGTTCGATTCCTGGTCAGGGCACATGCCCAGGTTGTGGGCCAGATCCCCAGTGGGGGGCATGCAGGAGGCGGCCAATCGATGTTCTCTCTCATCGATGTTTCTATCTCTCTCTCTCCCTCTCTCTCTAAAATCAATAAAAAAAATTAAAAAAAAAAGCTGTGGTACATTTACACCATGAAATACTATGCGGCCATAAAAAGATTAGAAATCTCACCTTTTGTGACAGCATGGATCAGGATGCTCAGTGAAATGAGCCAGTCAGAGAAAGACAAGTACCAGGTGATCTCACTTATATGTGGAATCTAATGAACAAAATAAACTGATGAACAAACTAGAAACAGAGGCATGGATGCATGGGACAGACTGACAGGAGGGGGCACTGGATGAAAGAAGGTGAAGGGATTAAGCAAAACAAAATGTATATATGTGTGCACACACACACACACACACACACACACACACACACACAACACAGACACAGACAGCAGTGTGGTGATAGCAGAGGGAAAGGGGTGGGGTAGGTGGAGGTGGGCAAAGCGGGGGGGTGGGGTGGGGAGGAAAGAGATTTGCTTGGGGCGATGGGTACACGAGGCCGTGAGCAGATGATGTTTTATTATTGAGTTGTCCGCTTGGAACCTGTATGGTTTTGCAAAACAATGTCACCCCAATAAACTCAATTTTAAAAAAACTGCCCATGCTGTATCTTGTGGCTGTGACCGGACCCAGCTCCTTGTGTTGACACGACCCTGTCACCCTTTCTGTTCAAGGCGCCCTGCCTGTGGACAGCCTGGGGTTCAACGTCTTCCTAGTTCCCAAGAACCAAACGCCTCCTTAGGACACGATGCTCCCCGTCCTGAAACTGCTTTCCCTGCGGTAATCACTAGCCACGGCTGTCAAAGGCCATCTCTCACGCCAGCCGGGGGCACTTGGGCCATCATCGGTCACCAGGACGACACCTCTGGGGGGCCTCACTGCCTTATAGAGGCACCTCGCGCCGGGCCCGCCCCCGTCCCAGCCTCTCACTGTTCTTCTCCAGCTCAGCGTCAGCAGAGACCTGGCCTTCCTCCCTCTGCCGCCCGAAGCTACACAGACACACAGCGACCAGGACCTCTGACGGCTTCCCTCTTCAACAGCCCTGCTGGCGGCTACCCTCCGTGCTCCTGCCCCAGCTCAGGGCTTGAGAACCCAATGCCCAACGTGTGTGTGTTTGTGTGTGTGGGGGGGCAGGGGCGGGGGGGGGGGCTTGGAGAAGTGATCAGGTGTGAGCCCAGAGCCCCCCTAAGTGAAACCAGTGCCCTCATTAATGAGGCTGGAGAGAGCTCCCTGGTCCTTTCACTGGGTGAGGGCACCATGAAAAGGTGTCTTTGTGAACGGAAAGGTGGGCTCTGGCCGCACACGGGTTCTGCCGGTGCCTTGATCGTGAACTTGGCCTCCAGACCGTGAGAAATAACTATCTGTTGTTCATGAGCCACTCCGTCCGTGGTGTGTCGTTACAGCAGCCCGGACGAACGGACCACAGTCCAGGTGAATTGGCCTGCTCGCCATCGAGAAGAAACACCAGCCCTGGCCAGGGGCTCAGTGGGTTGGAACATCGTCCCGTGCACCGAGAAATCGCAGGTTTGATTCCCAGTCAGGGCACGTACCTGGGTTGTGGGTTCGATCCCTGGTTGGGGTACATACAGGAGGCAAGACCCCTCTCTCTCTCCCCCCCTCTTCCTTTCTCCCTCTAATATCAATAAACATATCCTCAGGTGAGGATAAAAAAAATAATAAACAAAACCAAGGGCAAGAAAAGGGGCAAAGGGAAAAATTGGCAAATTCCATGTCTGGGCTGATGCCTAACAGAAGCTTGAATTTTTCCTTTCCTTTCTTTTCTGGAAAGGAAAGGAAAGGAGAGAAGCATTCTTCCCACCCTTGGTTCCACTCGGGTGAGGGCTGCTATCTTTGGTCCTCCATCACTTGAAATGTTCAACCCAAACCCAGCCACCCGACCGACCAACCCACCCACCAAGAGACAAAAAGACTGATGGGCTCTGCCTCCTCCCACGCCCCTCCGCCCAGGAGACAAGAGTCAGCGCTGAACTCACCCGCACGTGTGGACATTCCAGTTCTGACCACGCTGCCGCGGGGACCGAGCCAAGACCCCGAAGACGTCGGAAGGAGACTGTGCTTGTCCAAGGCCCTTCTCCTAGGAAAGAAGGTCTGGTCTTCTTGGACACAGAGGGTTCACAGGAAACTCAGCGGCAGCAACGTCGGAAGGAAAAAGAACCTCTGACTGTTGTGGCAGGTGCAGGTGCAAATGAGACCCTGCCCGGATGGGCTCTGAATGTGGGGTAGTCACTGCTGTTGCACCGAGGGGACGTCGAACCTTCACGACTGACGGATCCCACATCCCAGATCCCGGCGCCTGCCCGGCAGGACGGCTCACTGCTTCTCACCACGGGGTACACCGGCCCTGTCCAGCACCCCCCACCCCATGGACGGAGCAGGAAGAGGAAGAACGTGACAGAAATCCCGGCAGTGGACGGGCAGCGGGTGGGGGCGGTGTGTGTGAGACCGGAGGGTGAGCAGTCACTGTGGGGCCGGGTCTCCGGGGGTCCGGGGGCCAGGCAGAGTGCTGATCTGCTGTCTCGGACGAGCTGGCCGAGCCCGGCCCCGGGTTGGAGGCAGTCCACGTTCCCATCACGGGCCTGTTCTGACTGCCCACGCCTCAGCTTGCTGCCTCCTTTGAAGCTCGTTCTGCAAAGCGCTGAGCTGATGGCCACCTGTGAGTCCATCTGTGCCCTCACAAAGGCCTGCGGCCCTCTGGCACCTGCTGCCCCCACGCACAGGTGTGCAGCCGCAGGCCCAGGGCCAAGGCTGAGCCTGGGAAATTGCCACCTGTGAGCCGGGCCGCTCTACGGCCAGATTGCCCGGTTCTCTCACAGTCGTCTTTCAGCGTGCCACAAAGGAGCATTCGTGCAGGTGTGACCATCCCTGTTACACTGATGGGGAAACTGAGGCGGGGGGTCCGGAGACACGGGCTGCCAATCACCCGGTCGGTGCCCACAACCCACCAAGACACCAGTGTTGACTTAAGCCTGCTGGAGGCGGGAAGGAAAGGGACAGGTTACCTGACCACCAGGCTCCCAGGTCACACCTTGCCGGCCATTGAGCAGAGTGGCGGTTCAGATGGAACTCGTGCTCCGGCCGCTGATAACGACGCTGCCCATCGGGTCTCCTGACCACTCTCTGTGCTTCCAAATAAATACATAAAATAGCAACAGCAACGAAAAGGCACGTTTTTTCAGAGAGATTCTGAGAGGCGCATTAGAGAAACGTCCCACACTGTCTGTTTGGGCCCGTGGGAAGAGCCCCCCCTTACTGATGAAATGAGCAGGGGCCGCCTCCCGTCCGTTCCCCCCCCCCCCCCCCGGTTGCAGCTTCGAGGGAAACGGTGACCCTCGTCTGTCTGGAATTCTCCGAAAAGCGGCATCTCATCACAGTTCCCCCGAGAAGCACAGGTTTTTGTTTTCTTGTTTCTCTTCAATTGTATCACGAATGGTAGCGTTCCTGCCAGACACAGCAGGTGCGATGACTCCCTTCCCGACCCTGCCCCGTGCTGTGAACGAGCCGTGCTCCCTGTGCTGGCGCGTCTGTCAAAGGCATTTCTCCCAGCGCCTCTCCTTAGGTGAAGAAGGTTCGGGGAAGACCGCAGTGTGGGCAGGCCCCGACACTGAAAACATCGGTGGCCTGCGGGTGCCGTGGGCACAGGAGGAAGAGCGGGGCACGTGTCCCAGTGAACGCTCGTGGTCGGCACGACCTGCCTGCGTGTTCGGCGGCGAATGTGAACCTGTCTGTGTTGGCTGGGAGCCAGCCGTTCCGTGATAGACAGGGAAGCCCCTCATGGGGGTGTCAGCCACCACAACGAACATTTCTCTCTTGTTTCTGTTACAGAAATTCTACCATCCAAGCCACCGTTTGTAGTTACGGCAGAAAATGCTTTCTTTTTAGGCCGAAACACACACACACATGCACACACATGTGCACACACATACACACATGCGCACACATGCACGCACACAATATACACGTGCAGGTGCACACGTGCACACACATGCACACACATACATATACAGGTGCATACATGCACACACTCACATGCACACACATGCACATATGTGTGCACACATACATGCACACACACTGACTAGGAGGATGGTGCTATTGCATCCCAAGGATGCTCCCAGTACAGCCCAGCTCCATCCCTCACCCTTGCTTCCTAAGGTCGCCTCCTGCTTAGGGGCTAGGTTACGCCTGGTGTCCATTTGTGTCGTAGTGTGCACAGTACAGCAGGGGAGTGACCTCCTGTCAGGGAGGCTGCTCAGGGCTTAGGTCCCAGCTTGAGTTTAGTGTCTCCCTCCCTTGACCCTCACGCGTGAGTCAGCTCAAGGCCAGAGACTGAGCAGAGACTGAGTGGTACAGAAACGAAGTCAGGCACAGCATCCCGGCCGAGCTAGTCAGTTAGCAGAGGGCATTTTCTGCCCCCAGTTAAGATCTGTTTTTGGAACAGAAGCGTTCCATGAGCAAGGAGCAGCAGGCCCTTCTGTTGGCCTCACGAACCAGCATCCTTCGACTCCAGGCCACGTCTTGGGGGCTAGCGTCCCTTTGGCATCATCTCCAGCTTCCACAGGGACCTCGTTGATTCTGGGCAGCGAGGGCCGCGCTTAGGGCCACCAGTCCAGCGTCCCAGTCACCGGATTTTGGCTTTGAGGTAGCAAGACGGACGAGTGGATTCCAAGCGTGCAGACAAAAATCTTTCTCCCAAGACCGAATCAGCCACACGTTCACGTCCCCAGAAGGTCCCCGACTCCAGCCCCCCGGTTCCATCCACCCAGATGCCGCTGCTTTGGAAACAATAGCAATACAACCTCTCCAGGGAAGTCAGGCTGCTAACTGGAAATTATCATGTCTCACGGGACAGGGCAACGAAGGAAAAAATGGCTTTTTATGCTGACATAATTATTGTGGTTTCTTTTCAGGGACACAAATGATAACGATTCAACGGACTAAATTTAACCCAACTTCGAATCGCGTGTAATCGCCGTGGGCGGCAGCATAAACAAGAGTTGATAGAGGAGATGCAACTCGTTAGCATGTTCAGACACGTTTCTTGGTACTAGAAGCATTGTTCAAGTTACATTCTATGTGGGATGTGTTCAAACGGGGGTGGGCGGGAGCTGCTTTTCCGTGTTCCCCTGGAGGGAGCGTTGCCCGCCTGTGGCCACGACCCCGTCGAGGGTTTCGGGGGCTCGCCCTGAAGCATCCCGCAGTCCAATAGAGCAGCTTGGGGAGCAGAACATCTCTGTCACATGGCTGCCTGGCTTCGTGTCGGGCTCTCCCACGTACGACTGGGGGACCTGGTTCGGATGACTGCACCTCTCTGTGCTGGTTTTACAAATCATGAAATGAGCTTGCAGGGCTCACGGAGAGGCTAGGGTTGTGTCCAGCAGACCAGATGCTCCATGTAATAGCTCCCTTTTGTCCTTGTGTCCCCTTTTCCGAGGTTTCGGTCACACGGGGTCAACCGAGGTCCAAAAATATCAACTGGAAAGTTTCAGCACCAACTCGTTCCTAAGGCCTGAGCGGCGAGGTGGAGTCTGTCACCGTCCTGCTCCATCCGCCTTGTCCCTCTGTCCAGCGTCCCCAGGTGGGCGCCGCCCCAGCCCTGTAGTCGCCGAGGAGCCGGCTGGGTGATCAGCTCGATGGTGGAGAGCGCGCATTCCCATAACTTTCATCACAGCTGGTTGTTGTCACTGTTCTATTCTTATCAGCTATTGTTCCTCTCTTACGGTGCCTGATTTATAGATTGAACTTGATCGCTGGTGTGTACGTACAGGGGAAAAACACAGCACGTGTAGGGCTTGGTAATACCCGCGCGGTTTCAGGTGTCCACTGGGGTCTGGAACGTGGGGATCCCCCGCAGATAAGGGCGGGGTGGGGCGGGAACGACTGTCCTTCAGTGATCACTGAATGAGATACGAGTCACCCGCTGTCCACCAGCGCAGAAGCTCCCAGGGTCGTCGGGCCAGAGCTCCGTGTGACACAACAGCAGCAATGCAATCCGACAGACAGTCCCCCGTGGACCCTTCGGAGCTTAATGTTGTAACCTGACGGCGAGATAACCAGAGACGCACGGCCGAATTGTAAAGGGGCACTTTATATAGTTTCCCCTCAGATCAACAGCCCCATTCTTCTTACTGGTCCCATTTTAAAGACAGAAACTCCCTCCTCCTTTTGCCCCCTCCCCTCAGGGAACCAGTACAATAGTGGGAGTGACAGAGACCACAGAAGTCAAAATTAGCATTATTTACCGATGGCACAAGTACTTGCAAATACCTGTACTCAGGAAACTGCAAATGCCTCCCAACTCGTGGGGCAACTATAATCTTGGGCAAAATTCCTTCCCGTCTAGGGGTAATTAACCTATTGTTGGAAGAATATCGAGGAAGGTCTATTGGTGACAAAATGGAGTCCTTTAGTCGCCTTGGCCAAGGGGCCTACATGAAGTGGAATCTAGTCGCCTTCGCCTTGGGGTCCAGATCATTACAATCACCAGCTTTGACATTATTGAGAACTAGAGAGTGTTACATGTTAGCATCACGTTACCTTTCAATTGATACTTTTGAGAGTTCGTGTATACAGTTCAAGGGACACGAGACAGATAGAACTGGACTTCCCCACTCCCTCCCACGAGTCTGTCTGTGAGCGAAGGGAAGTGGCCTCGGTGAAGAGGCAGAGATGGGCAGGGCGGCGCCGAGAGGGTTTGAAGGGGCCCCTCCGACCGGCCGCTCCGCCCCCCAGTCCAGGAGCACCGAGCAAGCCGGACCTGAGCCCTCCCCGCTGAGGGGCGCTCTCTCCGAGGTGTGAACACACAGAAAGATTTCCCCCTTAATCGCTTTGCAGCTGATTACACCCCGAGTGTCATTGACTCGCCTCGTGGCACCTTGGAGCAGCCCGCTCCCGGTTCCAGAACGTTGGACCGACCCCCCGGTGCGAGAATTCTTTTAAAAGCTGTCTTCCTGTCCTCCACAGGACGGTGACATCGCTCTGAGATGTTCCCCTCACTCTTTCACTCACATTCTGATCGTGGGCCATGCGGAGGGCAAGCCAGGAGGTGCCTCTTTTGTTGATGTGTTGTCTTGTTTTTGCTGAAATCATAGCAAAGGGCCTGGGATAAGCAAAGAGGGCCGCTGGGGGTGGGGACTGGGGTCGGAATGCGTGAAGAAGAGGTCGTTTCCTCCCTCCCATGGTCTTCAGCTGGGGGCCGGGGAGCCTTCCACCGTCCTGGTGGCCTAGGAGACAGCTGCTGGGGTCCCAGCAGAGGCTGAACCCCGGGCCAACCACTTGCAAAACAGAACATTAATTTCTGAACCCTCCCCACCTCTGTTCCTCTGTGAGAACTGCGGGGACGGTACATTTTAATTTGCATTTGAATGCACGGCTGAAAAAAATCCATTATAAAATCAATTATCCTTTTTTATAGTATGTCTGGAAATCACCATTTATCAACCCCGCCATTAGGGAGGATGGCATTCCAAATAAAGAACGAACCAAATCCTGGACGGGCTCTTCCCGTGGGTGAGTATACCACAGCTGTCAAAGGTGGGCTGGTTTGTGTCAGTGCGAAAGGTGTAGTGTTAACGCATGGAAATAGGATCTGAGGTCCCTCCAGACCCTTCCCAACCCCCTTCCACGCTCCTGTCCCCCCTCTTCCTCCCTCCCTCTAGGTCACTGTCTTCCAGACTATTTCTGTCGATTCTGTAGGGTGGTTGCTGCCTTGAGGGAAGAAATCCTTTCTCTCAAACAGGACCCAGAGTCACCTGTTTGGTGAACGGCCCCTCACCTTGACCGGTGAGACCGGGACATGGTTGCTGGTTGACACAGAACCGGGATCCCGAAGAAGGAGAGTAACGGGGACACAAACACTGATTGAGGAGGGTCAGGTTCGTCGATCACGGCGTGTGGAGGACAGACAGCAGTTCTGCGTGGTTCCGGAGCAGGACGAGGGCCCACGGGAGGCCTGGCCACCAAGGAGAGGAGCCGCCCGAAAGTAAGAGCCACCAAAGACTTGAGCTCGTTAGAAATTATGATGAAGAAGGTCCGGCAGGTGTGGCTCAGTGGTTGAGCATCGACCCATGCACCAAGAGGTCGCCGGTCCGATTCCCGGTCAGGGCTCATGCCTAGGTTGTGGGCCTGGTCCCCAGTGGGGGGCATGCAGGAGGAGGCCAGTCGATGTTCTCTCTCATTGATATTTCTATCTCTCTCTCCCTCTCCCTCTCCCTTCCTCTCTCTATAAAATCAATAAAGGAAAAAAATGTTTTAAATTATGACGAAGGCTACTTGGATTGGAGCGTTGTGGGCACTTTGTCCATGTCTCAGGAAAAATAATACAATTCTGCCTTCTGTCGGAATTAGTGCAGACACAGGGTGCGTTGCTGCTCTGCGTCAGTAACGACTTCGCTCCGTCACACGGAAGAACTGAGCTGAGCGCTCACTCGGTTTGCTCATCTGCGGCATTTTATTTTTTAAATTTTTTTCCTTTATTGATTTTAGAGAGAGGAAAGGAGAGAGAGAGAGAGAGAAACAGCAATGAGAGAGAACATCGATTGGCCGCTTCCTGCATGCCCCCCACTGGGGATCAGGCCCACAACCTGGGCATGTGCCCTGACGGGGAATCGAACCGGCGACCTCTTGGTGCAGGGTCGACGCTCAACCACTGAGCCACACCGGCCGGGCTCATCTGCGGTATTTTAGAGAGACCTCCCGTTTCCTGATTTCCCAATAGGTTGTACGTAACATGGCCCCAACCCTTCCCTCTCGTCCGATGCGTCGTCACAGCGGTTCTCACCAAGCAGCTGATCTGTCCCCACTCCTGAATCTGGGCTGGCCTGCGGGTTGCTTTGCGCAGCAGATGGGGAGAACGGGATGGTGTCGGAGGTCCAAGCCAAGACCTCAAGAGAATTTGCACGCCTATGCTTTTGCTCACGGGAATCTGTCTAGCGTCCGTGAGGCCAGCCTGCCTGAGAGACCTCACAGAGCACAGCGCCATCCCGGCCAAAGCCACCCTGACGCCATCAGCTGACCCATTCAGCTCACCCGCTGATGACCAATGCAGGAGAGCCCAGCCAGGTGAGAACCCCAGGGGCCCGGAGGCTCTGGAGCAATAACAAACGGGGTACCTATGTCACTAAGGCTTAGAGTTGACCGTGCACCCACACCTTGCTGATACGGGTGACGATCACCCCTGAAATCCGTGGTGTGCATTTTAGGTACGTGTTTGTTTCCGAGAGGGATGCCTGTCATGCTTCTGAAATTGATGTTGATCTTCTTCAGCTTCGGTGTAAGTCTCAACTCGACGGTCAGATGGAAAACTAGACATCGTTTTCTTCTTCGAACCAGCGACTGGCTAGCTCCCAACCTTTGTCTGAGCAGGTAAAAAAATTGGGAACAATGGATGTTTGACCTGTGAGCCCCGTACTCCGGCCCTTTAACAGCGATGAGCGCAGAGAGCACAGGGAGATGCTGGGCGTGGGGAGCAATCCCTGGAACAGTGCTTGTGACAATGCAGTCATTATAAACACCAGGTGACTCTTCTCTGCTCCGGGTGAACTCAGGTGAATTTACGTATTGGACGGGAATTGAGCAAAGATTCGCTTCGCCACAGTGACATCGAAGACTTAATACCGGCGTTATTATTTGAATCCTGACTTTATTGCGTTTATAAAAATGATCCATACTCGCCATCCAACGTTCAAGCAGTTACGTTTAAAGAACGCAGTAAATCACGCTGACTCCTCAGAATCACACGTGTTGTCATTTGGAGAACGTCATTTCGGATATCTCTCCCCTCAGACATAGAAGTAGGAGGAAGGGGAGGAAGATGAAGAGATGTCTAAGTGTAGTTTCAGAGTCTGCATATTTTTAATTTCGAGAGTACTACATTCAATAAATCCTTGATTCTATTTAGGGGAAAAAAAGTGAAGCGTTCAGATTCACATAAATATGGATTCATTCCTTAGGGACGCGTTTTTCTACGCGTATTGGAAACCCACAGAAGGTGAGAGCATCAAATTCCATCCATATCCTTCTGGCCTCACCTCTTCCCTCTCGCCGCTGGGCAGCGCTTGGGACCCACTTTATAAAGATGGGACATGACTGTATCACTGTTTGTCTTGCTGTGTATTTCAACTCCTTGCCTGGGGCTCCCCTGGGGACGTCACCCTAGAATCCTAGTCAGCACAGACGCAAACTGGAAAAGCCAGGAGTCAACGCCCCCTTTTCTCCACCATCCGAAATGGGTGGGTCTTGGGGTTCTCGGGCCACATTCTTAGGAATCCAGCGACCGTTCACCCGCAGCAAGAGCTCCCCGACCACCCATGTGTGCGCCGCCTGCCCATCCCCCCTCCCTCACTCACCACGTTCCTCTCTCCAGCTCTCGGGAGCTGTGTGTACTCCAGTAATAACAGCACACGCCACTAGCCTCAGGGTCTCTTGTGTTAAATTCATTCTAAGGTATTGCTACCAAACTTTGGACAGGCTCCCCTGAGCCCTCTTTTTTGCCTTGGGCCCTGTCTTGGGCCGGCCTAGCCACGTTGGAGCAGGAATCCTGCTAAATCGGTGTAGTGAGCACCCCCACCTTGCTACCTGATCAAGGCCCTCGCCCCCCTCATTCCCCATCGTTGATGTCTAAGTCCCTGTCCTGCCTTCAGCAAGACTCCTGTTCCGTCGACTCAGCAAGAATCCCCACGCACCTTGGATGTCGGCTCTTGGCAATTCTCCGTTCACTGACGGCCACCTGCGGGGCGGCTGTGAATCCCAGCCCGTCCTTGGCACGTTGGGAGCTGAGCCCAGGCTCCCTCTGTGGCCCTCACTGCACACGCGTTGAATGAAAGGACGAATACGTGAACGTGAGAACGTGCGTTACCTGGTTTACTGAGCCCGCAATCCATGGCACTCCTGAACGGAGAAATAGTGAGATGATGCAAATCGATGTCCTTAGGGGGTGCTTGAAGTTTGTAGTCAATAAATGTTCAATATAAAAAATAATAATGATAGATAGCCTTGGTTTCCGACTCTGGGTGGAATTCTGAAGTCCCTTCTCTTCTCTTCAGCAGGAAATCGGAGTTTCAGTTCCCCCCGGACTCCTCCAAGGGCTCCTCCATATTTTCAGTCATCAGGGAGGATTTTTAGGATTTTGTTGACTTACTTTTCCTCACTGACGCTCCCGGGGTGAGGATGGGGTGAGACCTGGGGCTCCACGGAGCCGCATCACAATCTCCTTTTTAAAAAATCCTCACCCAAGGATAGTTTTCCATTTATTTTCAGACAGAGTGGGAGGGAGGGAGAGGGAGGGAGAGAGAGAAACACCAGTGTGAGAGAGACACACCGACTGGCTGCCTCCTGCGCGGCCCTGGGCTGGGGCCGGGGATCAAACCGCAACCGAGGTACATGCCCTTGACTGGAATCGAACTCGTGACTCCCTGGTCCATGGGCCAGCGCTATAACTGCTGAGCCAAACCAGCCAGGGCCATAATCTCCCTTTTTTTTTTCTGTCCTGTGAGCGTTATCATACACAGGTTATATGTTATATATATTGACCTCTTTCCTAGCTGCTTGTTGCTGTTGAGTTTTTGATGGGTATTTATTAGGTACTTGAGGGATGGAAATGGTGTGACCTGGTGTCACTCTGCCACCTTCACTGTGACCTGTGAGAATCCCTACCTGCAGGGTACTGCGCTTATTATCTCCACGGGACTCACTGCTGTGATGTGACTTGCTACTGTGACCGGCTTCCTGTGTGCTGGTCACTTACTCTGTCCCAGGCCTGGGGCAAACACTGGGCCTGGGAAGGTGAATGGCTTCCTGGAGGCAGGACCACAGTCAGCGTGCTGGACACAGGGACCAATGTCAAGGCAGAGTCTTGTAAAGACCGGCAGGGAGGGAAGAGATGAAGACACTATGTGTCCTTGAGGCTGAGTCACCAGACAAAGGCTTGACCTTGGGCTCCTAGGAGAAGCTGTGTGTTTGGCTTCGTACTGTCACCACGGCCCACCTGCTGGGTTCACTGCCACCGGCGTGGGGACAGGGACTCGGAACACCGCTCTCTGTAAGCCTTTCTCTCGGGCCTTTCTCAAACAGGAACGATTCCTGGTACAGTCTTCACAACAGCGAGCTACAGCAGTGATAATACCCAGCGCTCTTCGGACAGGGGGAGGGACCCTCTGTCTCTGCTGCTGCTCAGGGTCTAAATTACTACCGTGGGTTTGGAAAATAACTTGACAGAACCTATTAGAGCAAACATACATTTGCATTTTGACACAGAAAAGCACCTTTGGGGGATCTATCCTTTCAAAGAAGGCCATCACGTAAGAACAGAGGCACGGAGATGTTTACCGAAGTGTTATTTATGGCGGTGACCGTCGAAGCTGGCTACCGACCGTCAGCGGGACCATCACCCCGCCTTGGTGCTCGGTCTGACACGCCACGAGGAACACGCCTGACGTGAACTACAAAAGGGCAGGTTCTGAGTCACGGATACGAGTTGAAACGGAGTCTTTGTGTTTCATGTGTGTGTGTGTGTGTGTGTGTTGTGTGTGTGTGTGTGTGTTGTGTGTGTGTCTGTGTGTTGTGTGTGTGTGTCTCTGTGTGTGTGTCTGTGTGTGGTGTGTGTGTGTGGTGTGTATGTGGTTGTGTGTGTGTCTGTGTGTGTGGTTGTGTGTGTGTGTTGTGTGTGTGTGTGTCGTGTGTGTGTGTTGTGTGTGGTGTGTGTGTGGTTGTGTGTGTGTGTGTTGTGTGTCTGTGTGTGTGTGTTGTGTGTGTGTATGTGTGTGTTGTGTGTGTGTGTCTGTGTGTGTGTGGTTGTGTGCATTGTGTGAGTGCAAAGCGTGGGAGAAAGTACATTGTGGTTTCACTGTGGGTTACCTGGCGGGGGAGGGGAGGCGGAGAGTGAGCTGGCTTCCACCTTGGGGTTGCAGCGGTCGATAGTGGATTTAATTGGTTGCAACAAGCAGCGTGTATTGCTTTTGCAGGTTGAAAGGGAACTCCAATAAAGTATTAAAAAATAAATGAAATCTTAGCCGTTTGTGGCCTAAGGGACGCGGACGGAAGAGGGGTCAGGGATTAGGAGTCTCCACCTGCCCACGTACCTCCCACATCAGGTGGGCAGCCTCGCCCACGAGCTCACTCGATAGTCAGCAGGTGACAGGTCCCGTGCCCACAGGGAGAGCCCGCCCTGCGCAGAGCCTCCCACCCAGCGGGGCACACACTGCTGCCCCCGGCGTGTGCTTCATGGCGGTCATTCGCCCTCGCGGGTCCATTTCTCTCTTGTGCAACCCTAGCGGGGCACCACAGAGTCCCCACGACGTCCCTTCGTCCATTCAGCTCACGGAGAACTTCCCCACGTCTGATACACCGTTCCCATTCGAACGCACAGCAATATGACTTTGCGGGATCCCGGACCCCGTCTGTGCAGGAGAAGGTGTCGGTTCCCCAAGTGCAGGGCACTGAACTCGGTGTAGCAGAGTTAAGACACCAGGCCTAGCCCTCCAGTCTCCACTTATGTGACCTGTTCGTGGCAACCGCTGTGTTGAAACGGGGCCTCATCTCCAAAGGTTTTGTGGAAGAGACCGATACATGTCCCCAGCACAGGGCTGGACTCAAACCTGTACCTGTTTGCCTGAAGCCCTCTGGACATCGGAAGAGAAGCCAGGCCCGGGGGCCTACGTGTGTGGTCGTCGCGGAGGAGGGGCGCGCGGCCAGGCCTCTAGGTGAACCATCGTGTGGGGAGCTGATGAGCAGCAGAACTGGGGTTCGGCGCTCACGCATCAGAGGAGGGAAGATCTTTGGCTCAAGGGTCTGGAGTTGGCTTTCTTCAGTGGGCTGCTCAGTCCCGGTTCTGAGCCGACCTCTCCGGTGAGGCCCTCCTTATGGCATCCTCACGGCCCGACGGGAGGAGGACCCTTTCCTGACGCTGCAGCATGGACACCAGGCCCCTCTGCTGAGACGCAGCCAAGGCGAGACATCACCTGCTCCAAGTTCTCCACTGGGGGCGTCTGAAGGACACCACTGAGCTCTGAATCACATGCTTTTCCAAACGGTTCCAATTGCTCACGTGTAGGTCCTGTAGTATGTCACCGGCCACCCTGGCGGAATCACGGGGCTTTACGGACATCAGGACACGGGACAATGTGTACACAGGTACCAGATCCTTGAACAGACACCACAATAGCAGTGGAACCCACGCCAGGGCCGCCTCAGGGCACCCAAGCATGGGTGGGGGGCCCTCAGGAAGACGTCAGCCTTGGGTTAGTTCTTGAACGGGGCGGGGAGGGTTTAGAAGTGTGGAGAAAGGGACAACATGTTCTGGGTGAGCCGAGCTGCACGAGTGAAGGGCCAGGTGCGGGCACTCGCTTGGCACCTGGCGGGGCTGGTGCTCGCTGGGGCAGCTCTGACCCCAGGCCGGACTGCGTGCTCGGAGCTGGGGAGGAGGAAGCACCAGCCGTTCACCGTCTAAGGGCCTCTTCTGCCGCCTTGAACGCAAACCGCCCCCTCCATTCCTCTGCTCAATTCCTCGAGCTCTCCAGACACAAGTCGCTTATCTCCCCGGCTAAGTTTATTCCCAGGTGCCTTAGTTTTTGTCGTTGCAATGGTACATGGGATTATTTTTTCAGTTTCTCTTTCTGACTGTTCATTATTGGTGTATGCAAATGCCACCGATTTCTGGAGGCTGATTTGGTCTTCTCTCTTTTTTTTTTATCCTCACCCGAGGACATTTTTGCATTTATCTTCAGCGAGAGCAGGAGGGAGAGAGGGAAGAAGAGAGAGAGAGAAACATCGATGCGAGAGAGACACATCGACTGGTTGCCACCCACACGACCCCAACCAGGGCTGGGGACAAACTGCAACCGAAGTACGTGCCCTTAGTGGGAACCCAACCTGGGGCTCTCTGGTCCACAGGCCGACGCTCTAACCACTGAGCTAAGCTGGCCGGGGCTCTGGAGGCTGATTTTGTATCCTGCAACTTTGCTGAATTCATTTATTCGCTCTAGTAGATTTTTGATGGAGTCTTTAGGGTTTTCTATGTACAGTATCATGTCATCGGCGAATAATGACAGTTTCACTTCCTCCTTCCCAGTTCGGACGCCTTTTATTTTTTCTTCTTGTCTGATGGCTGTGGCTAAGACTTCCAGTTCTACGTCGAGTACGAGTGGCGAAAGCGGACGTCCCTGTCTTGTTCCCGATCTTACGGGAAATGTTTTCGTTTTTGCCCATTGAGGGTGATGTTGGCTGTAGGTTTGTCATAGGGGGCCTTTATATGTGGAGGTGTGAGCCCTCCATTCCCACTGTGCTGAGAGTTTTTATCACAAGTGGGTGCTGGCTTTCACTGGATGCTTTTTCTGAAATCGCCTCTTCTTCAGTCAACAAGGTGGGGTTCCGAGGCTGGGTGGAGAAAACGGGGGTGGAGGCCGGGAGCCGGCTGGGGTCCTAGCTCTGACCGGAAGGCCGCCTGTTTCCTGTGCTCCCCAGTGGAGAGAAAGCCCGCCCTGGACACAGGTGTTGTCAGGACAGAAGGACATAAACAAACTAAGTCACAGGGAGCTTCCGCCACGGGGCAGTCCCTGGAAATAGACAGTATTTCAGGTCCTCGGCCTCATAACGTCAGTAACAGAACGAGTTTGCCTTCCTTCTCTTCGGCAAGGACTGGACTTAAATGTCCTCTCATCCTCCCATTATATCCTGAGCCCTCTGTCCGTATTGAATGAGGTTAATATATATTAATGTAATATAGGGTGGACATCTAATGTGTCTTTAATGTGAGTCATGAATAAGAGATCTTCGGTCCACTCTGGAGATACGTGAACTTGAATTGCCGTCCTGCGGTGGGGACCCAGGCTTCTCTGTCTCCAGGGGAGGACCGAGGGGTTCGGAGACCTCTCGTGTAAAGTGGTGGGGGTAGGTGGGGCCTGTTTCTGGTAATGGTAGGGTTGGGGTGCTCCCTACAGCACTTCCTTTGGGGTCTCCCACGGGTCCCACTTGAGATGGAAGGGTTCCCGCAGATCACCCGGGACCAGCGTGTGAGCGGGCCCTCGTCCGGAGCAGAGAGAGCAAAGCTGATCCAGAGAGATTCCGCCCAGGCTCCCAGGAATCAGAGCCTAAACCCTGAGAAGGTGCTGTGTCTCCTGAAAAAGGGGGTGCATTTATTTTCCCCGTGGACCCAGAGGTAGAGAAGGCCCCAGGTGTTAATGGTTTGCCCCAAGGAGCCTTTTGGACTTCCCCAGCGTGGGAGAGCCCTCTCTGTAGTGACTCTGTCCACAGCTGGGTACTGTCACTCTCGATCTTTGTCCAGGACTCAAAGACCTACAGGGACAGCGGCGGATGCCTCGCTGGCTCTGGGTCAGGTGCTTGGGATTGCGGTCGACAGTGATGGCAGTGTCATGGGGGGACAGTGGTCAAGGAAGGAGACCCCTTCTTAGGAGACACCTCCTTCCCCAAAGCTGTTGCTTGGCCGGAGATGCCTCCGAGCTGGGGGTGGGGGGTAAGCTCTCATACTCTTTGCTGGCATGAGTTGCTCGTAACTATCCTTTTTTTCTCTTGTTGTCTGATCTTCCCAAACTAACCTACACACTCAGATGTGGTGTCGTGAAGCTGAGGCATCCATGCCTGCACGGGGGGCCGTCACCCCAGGGATGAGGCCGGGTGTGCGCCCCCGAGAAGTCCACTCGGTTCTAGATCACTGTCGAATACGCACGGGGTTGAACGGGGACAGGGAGCCTGCACTTCCCCAGAGGTCACAGCGTCGACGCCAGAGGGACAGGGTTTTCCCAGACATTCAGGGGAGACTTTGCAAAACTGAACCCTGACAAGCTCCAGAGTGTTTGCATCCCCCATTGAACCCTACCGTGTGTGACGACTCTCAGTGGATGGGGGGGGAGCGGTGAATAGATTTCCAAGGTTTAAATAAGTGGCCGCAATGAATCACTCGCTTATCTGGTTTACAGAGGTAGGATCTGAATAGCGAGACCAAAGTTGTTTACTCGAGGTTTTGCCCCGGAACTCGAGGACGGTTCTTTCGACTTTCTGTCCACCGTCTCTTCTCCCTCACCTTGGCTGTCCCCGATGGGAACCTCGTTCCTGATAAGAGCAATTAATCTCGGTGAGCAAGCTGTACTCGGCTTCCCACCGCCTCTTCCTAGCTCTAGGTGCTGGCTGCCTTTTCTTAGAGCATTTTCTTTCTTCTTTAAAAAGTCCTCACCCGAGGATATTTTTCCACTTATCTTCAGATAGAGTGGGAGGGAGACAGAGAGAAATATTGATGTGAGAGAGACGCACTGACTGGCTGCCTCCTGCACAACCACGACCAGGGCCGGGGACGAACCGCGACCGAGGTACGTGCCCTTGACCGGAATCGAACTTGAGACTCTTTGGTCCGCAGGCCGACGCTCCAATCACTGAGCCAAACCGGCCAGGGCTTAGAGCATTTTCTTTAGAAAACTCTTAAGAGTAAATTTTTTCTCTGTTCCTCTGAGAGGTGAGAGTCTCCTGCCGCCCTGGCTGGTTTGGCTCAGTGGTTAGAGCATCGGCCTGCAGGCCAAAGGGTCGTGGGTTCGATTCCTGGTCAAGGGCACATACCTGGGTTGCAGGTTCGATCCCGGGTTGTGTGGGAGACAACTAATTGGTGTGTCTCTCTCACATTGATGCTTCTCTCTCTCTCTCTCTCTCTCTCTCTCCTTTCTACTCTATCAAAACTAAAACGCAATGGAAAATTTCCAAATATTTTTGGGTGTGGATTAACATACAAAAACAAAAATTTAAAAAATTGTTCCCTCTGCCCAGCTGGAAGAATATCTTTCCAGGACGCGGCCCATGGTGGCATCCCTGTGAAGACCCTTCCGTGGTTCCCCCGTGAGGGCAGAGTGACACCCGGCCTTCTTCCCCTGGCCCACAGGACCCTTGGTGTCTGGCCCCTCCTGCCTCCAGCTCTGCCCCCAGCTCTGCCCCCATCGCAGGTATTTCTAACCGTACTGACCTGGGTGTCCCTTCCTGGGCACTTCGTGCTGTTTTTGGCTACTAGGTCTTCCCTCAGGGGGTCTCACTTTTCATCGGTTTCTGCCTCACATGTGACCTGCCCATGATTCTGAATTGCTTGTAGTTTCCAATGATTTTATTTATTTTTTATTTTTTTTGTCCGCTTTGTGTTTTTTTTTTATTAATTTATTTTTGTTACAGATGTTTCTCCTTTTCCCCCCATTGACACCCTCCTCCCGATCCCCACCCCCCGCCCCGTCCCCAGCATTGTTGTCTGTGTCCACTGGTTATGCATAGATGCATATAAGTTCTGTGGTTTATCTCTTCCTTCCCCACCCCCCACCCCCTCTTCTGAGGTCTGTCAGTCCATACCGCACTTCTACGTCTCTGGGTCTATTTTGTCATCAGCTTGTTTTGTTCATTATATTCCACAAATAAGTGAGATCAAGTGGTATTTGTCTTTCTCTGCTTGGCTTGTTTTGCTTAGGATAATACTCTCCAGGTCCCTCCATGTCGTCTCAAAGGATAAGAGATCTTTCTTTCTTAGTTTCATAGTTTCTTATGACTTTATGTCCCCTTTCGGGGCGTTGACCCTGGGATTGGGTACAGATAAATGGCTGACAGACTGGATGGACCCCAGGTGAGCTCCCGCACTCCGCAGCGACGTGTGGGTGCTCCCCCGTGGCACGGCGGGATTCTCCCGTGGAAGCCAGTGCCCACGGTCTGGTCCTAGGGCCTGACTCAGCTCCCAGAGGACCCCGTGCTGGGCAGTCTCTCCCAGCACGTGCCACCCTCTCATGACTGGTTTATATCAGTCAGAATATCGTCCCCCTCTCTCTGCGTGAACCCCAGACTTTCCCAGCCAGGTTACGCTTTGATCTGTCTCTGGTTGTGGGTCTAGCGGCCGGGAGGGGAAGTGTGGGTCAGCCAGGGGTGGGAGGGGAGGAGGGGAGGAAGGGGGCAGAGGGCACGCGTGCATCACTAGTGAGGCAAGCTCTTCGGCATCCCGGTTAGGAAATAAAGCACATTCGTCTCCACTGGGAGGACTTGGCTCCTTGCACAGACCCAGGGGGTTCAGGAGTCAAGATTTTCAGTTGCATCCTCTCAGACTGCCCTCTCCCAGGTCTCAGGGTCCCACACTTCTCACTCACGGCCTTGACCTCACCAGGCAGTCCTGCCGGACTGAGAGCCTTCTCTGGAGCCGCACTCACTCCTGAGTGCTGGGCCTCCTGCGCGGACGTTCCTGCCCTTTGGCCCTAGCAGATGAGAATGCTTTTTTTAAATTCCTCACCCAAGGATATTTTTCCACTTACTGTCAGATAGAGTGGGAGGGAGGGAGAGAGAAAGACAGAGAGAAACATCGATGTGATAGAGCCACATCGACTGGCTGCCTCCCGCAAGACCCGACCAGGGCCGGGGATGTACCACACCCGGGGTACATGCCCTTGACCGGAATCGAACCCGCGACTCATTGGTCCATGGGCTGACACTCTAACTGCTGAGCCAAACCGGCCAGGGCTCAGAGATGCTTTAAAAGATAACTGGGTGTTTAAATAATAATAATACTAATAATGTTCTGTGCAGTTTGTGCAGAAATAAAGTGTGTGAAGAAGGAAGCCCTGAGCCCGGCCGGTGTGGCTCAGTGGTTGAGCGTCGACTCATGCACCAAGAGGTCGCTGGTTCGATTCCCGGTCAGGGCACATGCCCAGGTTGTGGGCCTGATCCCCAGTGGGGGGCATGCAGGAGGCGGCCAATCAATGTTCTCTCTCATCGACGTTTCTATCTCTCTCTCCCTCTCCCTCTAAAATGAATAAAGAAAAAAAAAAAGAAGGCAGCACAGAAGGTGGGCAGGAGAAAGGAAAGAATGGGCTGTGACGTGATGCTCACGCTGGGTGGGGAAGGGCATGGTGTTACTGGGAGTGAGACTCTGAGAAGGAAAAGGTGCATATTCTAAGCTACAGACAGTCACTCGAGGAAGCATAGCTAAGGAGCCTGTCGTCGCAATGAAATAGACTTGAAAATATGCTCAGTCCATTTGGAAAATCCCTCCAATGTCTGGAAATTGAGCAAGGTACTTCTAAATAGCCCAGAGTTAAAACACACACACACACAGCATAGGAAAACTTGGCAAGTGCAGACAAAGCAGTTGTTATCAAGGAGCTTAAGTACAAATGTTTAAAAATAAGTGATTGACTATTTTAACTTCTAAAGGTTAAAAACAAAGAAGAGATTCCTGAGCCTCAGGAAGTATCATGAAGAACATCATCAATGCCGCCGGGGTAGCTGGAGACAGTGGCCAGAGGGTAGGCGCCCATCCCCCAGTGTTTTTTCCAGAAGTAATGGAGAACAAGAAGGAAAAATAACAGTACAAAAAACCACGCCGCCGTCAATGCCCCATCACCCTGGGAATTGAGGGGCTACGGTGCAGCGCCCCCCCAGCTCCTTTGTCCGCGCCCCAACCTGCTTTCAGGACGCCCCTAGGTCTCCTGCCTTTCCTTAAATCTCCACAGAACAGGGCCCTTGGGGCATGGACTCCGCGCTTTCATTTCCAGAAAGTCACAGATCGGTTTCTTTTCTTGTGAAAGTAAACAAATCTATGTGCAGGGAGGTGTTGTTCGGGTCCGAGGATTCCTTCGGACAGAGATGTATCAACGACAGGGGAGAGAGAAGGAGGAATGAAGTCCCTCTCAGGCTCCGCCCGGACGTCCGCACTGTGCATTTCTGTGAATGTCCTTCTACTGGCCTCACCTTCCTTCCAGGCGGCCTCCAGGTGGCTCAGGGGCCACTCCACAGCAGCAGGGCCCGCCAGCCTTGGGGTCCCTCACACCGTCTGTGCTGAGGGGGTCCCTGAGCCTGGGCGGCACTGAGGGGACATCTCCTGAATGCCAGGTGAGTGAGAGTCGTTAGGAGATGGAGACTTCCCTTCCAGACCTCCCGATCCTCTTTCAGAACCATGTTCCTACTCTGGCCGAGGGGACAGCGCCCAGGGGTGGGCTTCAGTGGGGAAGAGAGAAATAGTGCATTAAGGGAGTGATGGCCATAGGACCCAGGAATCCGGGACACGATGCTCTGGGAGGATTTCATTGCCCAAACTACCCTGACCCCTCGGTCTGATGAGAAAAGCTCATACTTATGAATAATTTACCCAATGCTTGGCATAGCTCCAAATTATGCACATTAACTTATTTCCCATGATGGCTCCATGAGATGGGAGCAGTAACTCTCTTTAATTCACAGACGAGGAAACCGAAGATCAGAGAGGTCAAGAAAGGTGCCTAAGGCGCCACAGCAGAGCCGGGTTTGGGCCAAGGCTGTCTGGTTCCAGGGTTTGAGCTCCTATAAAAAAAAAAAATTATTTTTTTCAATTACAGCTTACTTTCAATATTGTTTTGTATCAGTTTCAGGCGTACGGCACAGTGGTTAGACAGTCACATACTTTATAAAGTGTCCCCCCGATATTTCCAGTACCCCCCTGGCATACAGTTATTGCAGTGTTACTAACTCTGTCCCCGGTGCTGAACTTGACATCCTGTGGCTAATCGGCAACCACCCATAGGTGCTTCTCAACCCCTCCCCTCTTTCCAACCCCCTCCCCTCAGGCAGCCATCGGTCTGTCCTCTGTCTGTGAGTCCGTTTCTGTTTTGTTTATTCTGTTCTTCGGATTCCGCGTATAAGTGAAATCACACAGCGTTTGTCTTTCTCTGTCTGACACCTCGCAGAGCATAACGCCCTCTAGGTCCATCGGCTGGGACACCCTGGCGCTGGTCCCCAAACATGCGCTGTGCTCCCCACGGGGAGGAACTGGATGCTTATTACCGGACCGTCAGGTGGGGCCACGGTCTCCTTGGCGATGACCGCTGAGATAATGAACTTTCCGTTACACCACTCACCCTGGCTCTGTGTCAACACCTGCCCTTTCCCCTGTGTCCTGGGAGGTTGCTTTGTTTTTCTGAGACTTACTGTCACTCCCAGGGAAACGCTGGCATTCCGGTGGCACCGTGTCCGTGCGTGAGGACCGAGCACGTCGGCCAGTGCCGAGTCCCTAAATCCCAGCAGACGGCGCCGTGAGCCCCACAGACACCTTTCAGAGCTCAGAGAAACAGCTCTCATCTCTGTCTCGGCCACCCAGTGGGTTTAAAATCGCTCTCACAGAAATGTGTTAGAAACCAATCCACCGCAAATATAAACCCCACGCCGCAGGACGGTGGGCTCGTCGCGGGGAGGAAGCGGCGTGGGTCGGGCCGTGCCTTTGGCTGTGGACTCGCGAACTCCTCGTGTGTCCGTTCTCGCCTCTCGCTGCTGTTTCTCGGTTTCACCCACGAGTCTCTGATCGTCTCGGTTCTCAGGTGATGTTCGTCCACACGACCACGGGCCGCTCTGTTTTATACGGTGGTGATCTGCGTGCCGAGCGTACACCACGCTTTCTCCAGTTCGCCAAGGAGCAGAATGAAGAACAGGTGGCATCTCATCATCGTCACCCACGCCACTTGGCTCCCCGTCACGCACCGCTCGCTCCCCGTGTGCAGACAGCCCGCCGTCGGAGGGGCGCCGTGAGCACAGACAGTCATGAGCTCATCACTCTGACGCTCTCCGGGGCTCTGCATTGATCGGCTCGGACAGCGTTTCTTGCTGAAGAATCAACACTACGAACGACACCGTGTGGGTGAGTAACGTCAGAGTCCACGAGGACCCACAGACGTGGCCGCTGAGCCTTCGCAGTTGCTCCTTTGAACCAGGGCTCACCTGTCCGCACCGGCGCAGAGAAATGATCGATGCCGGGGAACGTCTGTGCCGAAAACGGCTCCGCCCCACTGGGTACCTTTTCCCTTCTCGTCGAAGTTTGCAAGAACATCCCGTGTGCTCGATATTTTAGAACGAATGGTTTTTGATTACTTCATTCCCTTTTAACTTAATAGTTCAGCAGTTCTTATCCACGGCCGATATTAAGATATCATTTTTCTTCCCGCGGCCGCGGCGTGGCTCAGATGGACCGCGCGCCCACGCGCCCGCGGAGATAAATTAGCTACCAGGAGCCAAACGCAAGATTAACTTTGTCGCTTCCCAGAGACAATCTATTATCAGCATTTTCTCGATTTAATGTATTTGTCTGGGCCTTCTGTCCACAGAATTCTGAAAATATGAACATACTCTAACATATTAGGGTCTGGTATCACGAGATGAGTTACAGCCACAGCAATAAAACGTTATGTTTTCCTAGTAACAAGAACAACCCGTAATCATTTTTTTTTTTTTAGGTGGGAAATGTAAGAAAGATCAACTATGAGAACAAAAGTCATCTCCAATACCATAATTCTAGCAACTGAGGCCGAGGTCCTTAACCAGCCCCATAGACACTGCTCCGGTTTTTCTCCCGAGCGGCGAATGTGTCTGCTTACCTGTGTGTGTCAGTCACACGGAGACCTGCTGTGCCCTCTGTGTCGGGACACACTCTGTGATTTCACAGGTCATCACTCCTGTTCTATGTCCTCCGCTGTGTTTGAGTCCTTCGGCACGGTAAGGAATGCCTGGGATTCCGGCTTCGGAGCTGCTCTGTCTCTTCAATCAATCACACATTGTTAACTAATTAGATTGTTTTTCGTTTTAATTACACAGTGATCGGCAGCTGCTCCCCGAGGGGAGCCCTGGCGTGTTTCTGCACAGATCTGATACTTCTGGGGAGGAAAGCCCCACCCTTAGGGCTGCTGTGCGAGGAAGAACACACATCTGTGGTCTTTTTTCTTTTTTTAATTTTAATTAAAAAAACTTTTTTTTTCTTTATTGATTTTAGAGAGAGAAGAAGGGAGAGGGAGAGAGAGATAGAAACATCGATTGCTGCCTCCTGCACGCCCCCCACTGGGGATCAGGCCCACAACCTGGGCATGTGCCCTGACCGGGAATCGAACTGGTGACCTCTTGGTGCATGGGTTGATGCTCAACCAGTGAGCCAAACCGGCCGGGCCTAATTTTTAATTTTTTAAATTAATTTATTTGACACCCTCCTCCTGATCCCCCCCCCCCGCCCTGTCCCCAGCATTGTTGTCTATGTCCATGGTTATGTATACATGCATAAAAGTTCTGTGGTTTATTTCTTCCCTCCTCCCTGACCCCCTCTTCTGAGGTTTACGTCTGTAGTTTTTTTTTTTTTTTATCCTCACCCGAGGACATTTTTGCATGTATCCTCAGACAGAGCAGGAGGGAGAGAGGGGGGAAGAGAGAGAGAGAAACATCGATGTGAGAGAGACACATCGACTGGTTGCCACCCACACGACCCCAACCGGGGCTGAGGACAAACCATAACCGAGGCACGTGCCCTTAGTGGGAACCGAACCTGGGACTCTCTGGTCCACGGGCCGACGCTCTAACCGCTGAGCCAAACTGGCCAGGGCTACATCTGTAGTCTTTTAATACACACTGCAAACCTTCTTTCCCAAAGACGTCATTGCTCGCTCTCGGACCTGCGGGGGCCTTTCCTCAAACCCTCCCCACAGCTTGTGTGTGTGTGTGTATGTGTGTGTGTGTGTGTGTGTGTGTGTGTGTGTGTGTAGGGCACCAAGTGCATTCAGCTAAACAATGACACTTTTCAGCCCCAGCTACAGACTGACGGGTCCTGTGCTTGCTGGAATGGGGGATGTCCGTGGCTGGGACGGGGGTTGTCCGTGGCTGGGACGGGGGGTGTCCGTGGCTGGGACTGGCCGCAGGCTCCTGAAGGCGGGGGGTGAGCACACCCCGGCTGGTCTTCCTGCTTCTGGGTCTGGGTCTGTGTGGATCAACCCGCGCCCGCCTGGGGCTCCTGGGGAGACCAGCAACACGAAAGCTGCACACAGACCAGCGTCGGAAGGGCTGGGGCCCCCACAGCAGCCCCGCTGCTCCCCTTGCATTTATGTGGGACCCCCAATACGTCCTCCGTGTTTAGGTCACGGCTGGCTGGGCTTTTGTCTCACATGCTGCCAAATCCCAGCTGACAGACCGTGCGACCTGGATCCGGTCGGTTCACATTTCTGTTCCTAAATTTTCCAATCTGTGAAATGGGCCCACGGGAAGCGGGAGAGGAGTTTGCAGGGTGATGAGGTGATTTTAAGGGTCCATCTAGCCTTTCATGTTAGGGTCCCAGGTAGCCCCCCTCACGGCCTCAGAGCGTTGACCGGAAGCCGTCCGTTAGCCCCAAAGCCAGATTCTCGTGTGGGCCACCTACTAAAAGACGAGACGGGAGGAGAGAGCTGCTCCTTAAGGGTTCTTTTATCAGGTGTATCTGCGCGCGTGTGTGTTTTCATAATTCACCCTTTCGGATGCATTTAATTCTTAGCAATGTAGAGCCCCATTCAGTGGGATTCTACTGGCTAAACCGTGTGATACTGTGGATAAAGGCTGTGTACCCAAGACCGCTTCAGTTTTTTTTTATGAGGAAAATAAAAGGATTCTCCAAAAAAAAATCAACATGGTAAATAAGGCAATTTATCTCCGCTGGGGAACAAGACTGTTCTCCGTTACTACGGCAAATCTATGGGCGTCAAGTCAGGGAACGTGGTCGTTGGAAATCGTTCTTACCCCGCAATTACGTTTTGCTCTCTTCCAGCACTTTGGAGAGGTTTTCTGCTTCGTGTTGGAACGGAGCTGGAGTCCCCAAACGCCGTGACTTTTGAAGCATGAAGGAATTCAGACCATTCCACCCAGCGAATCCGAGCAGTCAGGTTTGCTTTGGGTCCACGCCTTCCTCTTTGCCGAGGAAACAGAACGATCATCCTTCTGGAGTGATGGGTTTGGCAGTTTCTCTCCCTGCACTTTCCGACGCTCCAGGGAACATGGCCCGGGAGGAGGAATCCAACAGTCACACTAAAAAGATAAGGAGCCCCGGCTCCCGGGGAGAACGATGTCCTTTCTCTTCCCCTTTGCAGCCAGGACGTAACACTGCCGGGGACCCTGACGCCCAGGGGGGCTGCAAGCTAGGAGCTACTTCTCAGACGCTTGGGACAGGACGAACACTGAACACCGGGAGTTCTCTGTCGTCCTCCGCGGTCCCTTGCCTGCAGGCTCCGGGCATATCCCGGAGGGCGAGAACCAAGTGTTACATTTACCAGGAAGTATGTTTCCAAGGCCAGGGAGCAGGCTTGAAAAGCTAAATAAAGAACAGTTTTAAATTATTCACACCACGGGTCTTAACCTCTTTGGAATACTGGGCCCCTTGAGCAGTGGATGAGAGCTGTGTACCCTATCTGAATAAATGATCGTGTGTATATATATACACACTTTCGCAAATGGATTCCGACAATTCCACGGCCTGTGGGGGGCCCTCCACAGGCCCCAGGGAGATTGAGAAGGAGCCGTTCGCACTGAGGCATAAATAGACACGCTGACTCTCGCAGGCTCTGGGCAGTTTCTCAGTGACAATGTGAGTGGGGAGGGCAGGAGGGAGGAGGGGGAGGGCGGGAGGAAGGGGGGGAGGGTGGGAGGAAGGAGCCTGCATATATATATATTTTTTTATCCTTACCCGAGGACATTTTTCCATTTTTTGTTCAGATAGAGTGGGAGAGAGAGAGAGGAAGAGAGAGAGAGAGAAACATCGACATGAAAGGGACACATCGAATGGCCGCCACCCACAGGACCCAACCAGGGCCGGGAACAAACCGCAACCGAGGTACGCGCCCTTAGCGGGAACAGAACCCGGGTCTCTCTGGACCGCAGGCCGACGCTCTAACCGCTGAGCCAGACCGGCCAGGGCAGACCTGCATATTTTAGGTGTTCAAAGCCCACATGGTGATCTGAAGCGTGCGCTGATTTCTCTCGGGGGCGACAGCAGGCCCACAAAGCAACTTCAAGCCGACTTGGGACACGTCTGGGTGCTTACAGGTTTTACACTCCTGGAGAACGAGGCTCCGTGTGAACCGTGTGCTTTTAACTCCTAATCCTACGCCACCCTCTCCACGCTTGTTTCTGGTTTCTGGTGAGCAAAGGAATGAGTCTTTTAATTAATTAACTAATTAATTAATTAATTAATTAATTTGTTTGTCTTTTCCGGGGGGAGCGCAAACGCAGTCCCCCACTACCACGAAGGATGCCGTGGAGTTTCCCGCCTGTGAGGAGCTCGCGGGGTCGGCGCACCCGGAGCGCCGTGGGCACGCCTTGCCCTGGGAACCCGCCGAGGCCGTGGCGTCTCCCCTGCCGGGGAAGCGTTATTTGTATTTATTTTTTTAACTAGGGGGGCGTGAGAAGGGCCTGGATGTCGTTGGGATGAGGATTGGGGGAAAGGGACAGACTTTGTGTCAAGAAAATGATCTTCAACTCAGTGGGGGCCTTGACGGGACGAGGGGCGATGTCACCTCAGCACCAGACGTCCGGCGCCCCGGCGACAGCCCTGGTCCCAGCAGGGGCAGCAACCTCTCCTCACTTCCAAAGGCTGCTCTGGAAGGTGTTCAGAGGGAGGGGCTCTCTAACACACGGCTGTGGCACCCCAGCAGAGCCGAAGGTCCCCCGGTGAACATGGACCTTCCCCCGAAACCCCACCTTTCAGAGTGAATTGCTGAGATCCAGGAAGCTCGGGGAGGGCGCTGGGAGGGCCGGACACTGGTCTCCGTCCCGTGGGGTGCCAAGGAGGCGCTTTCTCTCATTACAGAGCGCAGTTCGGGATTGCCCAGCAGCGAATGACTGCCCAGGAAAGCTGTGTGTAGGCGGCGGTGGGGGGTTGGTCCTTAGGCATCAAGGGCCACAGTGAAATGGAAGACAGGGGGCCCTGGCCGGGTAGCTCAGCTGCTCAGAGTGCCCTCCCATATGCCGAGGTTGTGGGTTTGATCCCCGCTCAGGGTACATGCGAGAGTCAACCAATGAATGCGTCAGTAAGCGGAACAACAAATCCACGTTTCTCTCTTGCTCTCTCTCTCAAACGAATAAATAAATAAAGGAAGACACTGGGATGAGGATGTGAACTCTGGCGAGTAGAATCCTGCTGGCAGTGAAGAAAACGAAAACAAAGGGCAGGAAAACCACCCCCCAAAAAGGCAAAAAGGGGCCGAGGTCCCCTCCCACATACACAGGACTGAGCGTCTGCCCTTCCGTTCATCCGTCCGTTTGCTCGTTGAGGAGATGTTTCTCCGTCTCGTGTTTTGTTCAAGTCACGTTGATTTGCGCTGAGACTTTGGTCTTAAATGAGAGAGATTTCCCGTTCCACGGAGGCCACCTTCCAGCAGAGGGGAAGGATATGAAGGCACGATTGCATAGTTACCTTCTCCTTCCCAGGCTCTGGACCCTGTCCTCCACGGGCCATCGAGAAAGCCGGCAGGACGCGTCGGAACCCACGTTTCTGGCTCTCTGGAAACGAAGTCGGGGCTTGCCGCAATCCCCCGACAATTTCCCCAAGAAAACCGCCGAATCTCGGTACAATCGACAAGCTGGTGGCCTTTTAACTCACTCTGCCCCAGGGCCCCTGTCGGCCGCTCTGTGGGGCCTAGAAAGCCAGTAACTTTCCCATGGTGACCGGGGGCCGTCCTCAGAGGGGGCAGAACGGCAAAGCCCCGGCAGCCTCAGCAAAGTCTCGGGGGCTGCAAGCTGCCTCCAGGCCAGGAGGTCGGTGCAGCCGCCCCTGTACGGAGGTCCCCTTCCTGGCGTGGCCGTGGGTTTGCTCCTCTCTCCATCACTGCCGTAGGGGCTCCGCCAGGCCCAGCATCCTGGAATTCATCACCAAGGTTCTGAGCGCGTTTCACGTTTGTGTTCTTTCTGTAATACCTTCTTTGTGCTCAGTCTCCCAACTGAGTCAGTCTGGTCTGCTCTCCGGCCACTCAGCAAAGGGACACACGCCTCTGTCTCCCAGATCTGCTCTGGCGTCGTCAGACTACGTGACCAGTGCACACAACCCCAAAACATCTGGGATGCTTATTTTATGTGGCAACTTGACTGGGCCCTGGGGTGCCCAGGTGTTTAGTCGAACGTTATTCTGTGTCTGTGAGGGTGTTTTTGCATGAGATTAACATTTGAATTGGTAGACCCAGTAAAGCAGATTGCCCTCCCTAATGTGGGCGGGCCTCATCTAATCAGTCGAAGGCCTGTCACAGAGGGTCCCCACAAGAGCACTGTGACCTCACTGCAGACCTAGCAGGTTGCTGAGATACTCAGGTTACCGTTTCAACCTTCCCACTCCAGGAACACAGAGCTGAAGGGCTGGTATGAAAAACCAACCTTCTTCCTACATCAGTTTTTATTTTTGCACAAGTCTGCAGTGCGGATATGATTACCTTTGATGTAATGGGTCGGGGTAGCTGAATCCTTTGGTTGGTCAATAATAGCCGCAAGCCTGGTGGAGAAATCTTTCTGCGCCCAGGGAGACATTCATTCGTTACATACAGTTTCTCATAAAAAAGACAGAAAAGGTACTTGGGGAGAAGCTTGAACACTATTCCCACAGCCTCGGTCCCTCTCCTTGAACTCAGTGTAAAATCTACTGCAGTCTGTCAGAAGCCCATTGGAAAAAATGGGCCTAATGGTCATGGCGACTTCAGGAAAAATAAAAAGGAGTTGTGGACTTGGATGGCACCAGCTCTTTGGAGACCAAAAAAATGAAATAAAATAGTTTACCAGGAAGTTACTCTCTGAACAAAGATATCTCTCCCCTTATTTCCACAAAAGGATAAGGAACCTGGCCGCTGAGCCGGGGGCAGGAGGGGCGGCTGTGACCAGGCAGGCAGAGGGCACGTCCCCGGGAAGCGCGCGTTCCGGTTCGGCTGTGTGATCTCACCGAAACACCCGGACCCAGCGCGGGAGAAGCAGGGATTGACGGTTCGCCACTGAGGATGGCCCCATGTTAAACGAAACGCCGAGAACTGCGAGGTCATTGAAAGTGCATTTGAACAAAACCCGCTTCGTGGAACTGAGTGTTAGGCCTGACCTCATTTGTAAGTCGGTAGCCTTCAGGCAGATACGGGGCAGGGGAGCCTGACACTGAAAGGCAGGGAAGGGAGAAGGACAGGCACCCGTCTCTCCCGCGGGATCTGGCCGACCGTCGGAAAACGGCTTCAACATTCTAAGCCTCGGTTTCCCCATCTGGAAAAGGCATGGAGGACAGATGCAAGGCAGAAAAAAACATTCCGTTTGGGGTAGGCAAGCACGTTGCAGGAACACAGCTCTTCAGGTTCTTATTGGGTTAAAAGTAGTTGCGTTCCTCATTCATGCTCCGTGTCCACTGTGGGCTCCGTGCTGGTGGGGCAGCCGCTCTCTCAGGCCACACGCAGGAGCGTTTCACATCAGCCTTTCGGGGAACAGGATGACGCTCGACCAACTAAGCCAGTCCGGCCAGGCGGTGGGAGAGGTCTATGGGTGCCCGCCATACCTCCCTGGCCGGTGTGGCTCAGAGGTTAGAGCTGCGGCCAGCGGAAGGGTCGCGGGTTTGATTGCTGGTCAAGGGCACGTACGTGGGTTGCAGGTGCAATTTTGGGCCTCGGTTGGGGTTGTGCAGCAGGCAACCAACTGATGTCTCTCTCACATCGATGTTACTCTCTTCCTCCCTTCCTTCCACTCTGTCTGAAAGTCAATGGAAAAATATCGTCGGGTGAGAAGTAACAACAACAACAGAAAGAGTGCCAGCCACGGTCTGAGTTAGTGGGGCTCCAGTGAGCTTTTCCACGGCTAGGTCAGCGAGAGGTAGAGCTGGTGATACAGTTTTAGTATTTTCTTGGAATGCACCCTGGACCTCCCGCCCAGCGCCGCGAGCCTGTGGAGCAGAGATCCTGCCCCGTCCCTGCCTTCGCTGAAGGAGAGACAGCCTTCGCAGCATCACCCTGGCAGACCTGAAGAGCTGAGCGATGGACTGTTTAGTTTGAATGAACATTCTGGTAATGAATAGATGATACATTTCAAATAAATCAGAGATGAAGAGAAACTACTTAACATTAAGATGACAGGGAAACGTTTTTTCTTCTTCCGTCCATTCTAGTTATGAACGTCAAGGTGCATATCATGAAACTGTGTCTTATTTTTGTTTGCTTTTATTGTCGTTCTGGCCACAGAAGCAATGCACCACCGGCAAATAGGCTTCCACTGGGCAGAATGCCCCATAAACGAGAGATTACTGTGTTTGGAAAACACGAATAAAATCACCGCGAACACGCTTTATGTGATTGGGTTTAAATATCCTTTCAATGTTTCTGAAAAAGTAATGTTATATACCTCCTGTCCCTCCTTGCCTCAATACGTTCACTTCTTTAATGTGAGAACAGAACTCATTCTGAAAAATGTATGAGCAGATACGGTTTTCTGCGTGTTTAAAAGGAAATTGCTCAACCCGTCAAGACACCCTCCCTAGAATCGCCGGGCACGGACAGCCCATGCCTTTGCTCGTGAGAGAAGCCAGCCTGGTTTTGCAAATCAACACTTACTCTGTGAGCCGTGTCTTTGGAAGGAAGTTTTGACCACGCCTCTTTGGGGACAGTCAGTAGTTCTCCACTCTGTAAGTGTCTTCCCCTTTACCCTACACCCTGGGCTCATCCAGAAATGCACCCTCCCCAGCGCTCAAAGTTTGCTCAGGGCTCTTTTCCAAATGCAATTCCTTCACCGCCTCTGAGGTCGGTTACTACTGCGTCATGCCACTGCAGAATGAAATGCCACCGTGAACGTGACCTTCAAGTGACCCCCTGGAATCCCCCTTTCCTCCCTCTCCGTCTCGATAGGCATAAGTTCCATTTTGCGATGGACCTTCCAGATGAAAAGGCCAAGACGGCGATGTTTATACCCTTTCTGACATTCAGTCTGTCACCACCTGACAACCTCCGATGGATACAATGTTGCTCCTAAAACGTGAAATCGGGAGCTTGAACCTCAGTGTCCCTGTGAGATGTCGACACCGAAATGTCTACCTAAAAATTACAGGATGGACCTGGGACACGGTGTGGAGCCAAAGACAAGGAAAGTGAAAAAGAAAAAAGAAAAAAGAATAAGGGCGTGTCAAAGGTCCCAGGAACCCAATGAAAAAACTAGAAACAGTTTGAGAAAGAAAATAAATACCGGTGGTATTTAATTGTAACCGAAAGTATCAAATAAACGTTGCTGAGTCCCTGCTGAGATTTATAAGGGATGGAACAAATCAATAAATGGAGAAAGGAAACCTCTTCCTTCTAGAAGAATTCCAATGAACAAGGAAGGGAAGGAAAGCGGGGACATAGCAAATCACCGTCAGAACGCTAGAACAATGACTTCCGAAGGCGAGATCCCCGAGTGGAAGCTAAAATGAGGGTGTCTGATTTCAAAATGTCTTTGTGATGGGCGTCCTCAGGTGCCCCTCAGATCACCCAGGAAAGCCCTAAGAATCAACTGTGGCCCTGGCTGGTTTGGCTCAGCAGTTAGAGCGTCGGCCTGTGGACCAGAGAGTCCCGGGTTCGGTTCCTGCTAGGGGCACGTACCAAAAAAAAAAAAAAAAAAGAATCAACTGTGCCACGGAATAATTTCAGACTTCAGATGGCACTGAATTAGTCAAATATACTACAAATCAGACATTATTACTCTCGGCATAGGGCAGCGGTTCTCAAGGCGAGGTGTGGGAACCCTTGGGCTCCTCAAAGCCTTCGGTTCACGGGGGCCCATCAAGTCAACATTATTTTCACAAAAACACTTAGTTTTTCAGTATTAGTCTTTTTTCTGTTCTCACTGTCTCAAGTGCTAACCACTTTCCATATGTTTATAATTTAACACCCCCGGGAGCCTGCTTGGACCATTTTTATTCGCTTCACACAAGGCGAGACGCACACGTCATTAAATACGGAAGGGACTGGCCTGTCATGTGCTTCCGACACATTTCCCAGGGCACTAGCTCCTCGTCAGACAGCCCTGAGGTCGAGAGCTGAAGGAAGGCATTGCTGCATTAACCCTCCTCCTGGTCTCAACCACAGTGCCAGGCGGGGCCGAAGCCACTCACGAGAAGATCGTACCAGACAATGTGAAACTCAAGTGCATCTGGGAGAGGATGCTTAACCAGAGACCCCAGATTCCTGTCTCCATTTTTAAGTATCAGTGTGCGTTGTCGGCCTGGACAGACCTTGTTTGTTTGTTTGTTTATTTATTTATTTAATTCTCACCTGAGGATATTTTTCCATTTATCTTCAGATAGAGTGGGAAAGAGGAAGAGAGAGGGAGAGAAACATTAATGTGAGAGGGATACATCGACTGGTTGCCTCCCGCACGACCCGACCAGGGCCGGGGACAAACTGCAACCGAGGTACGTGCCCTTGATCGGAATCGAACCCGTGACTCTTTGGTCCGCGGGCCGATGCTCTAACCGCTGCGCCAAACCGCCAGGGCAAGGCAGACCTTGCTTTGAATGCGATCTTTACACACATTGAATCACACCTGAGCCTCTTGCCCACATGGCAACAGCTTGGAAAACGAGGGTCTGGGATGCCAGGAGCTCAGAGGGGGGTCAAAAGGCACAACAGGCTTTTCTTTCAAAAGCTGCCACATGAATCCCGCCCCCGCCCCGCAACCCAGGAGCTTCACTGGGGTCATGTCCCTGGTCTGCTGCAGACATAATGTCGGTTTCGGAACAACCCCGGTCTGGAAGGAGGCTGCGGCTGCACCGAGGTCGTGTGAGAAGTCATGAACTCCCGTAATAACATTAATCCCATCATTTGCTTGCCCTAAATCCGATTAAATTAAAGGACAAAAAAAATAACAGGCGCCAGCAGGGCCCTGCGATGGCCAGGACATGCGTGTACGAGCTGGGAGGCATGTCCTCGTTCTGTGCCAACCTCGGGCGGGTGCAGAAACCAGCTGCACTTCCCTCCAGAGCAACGCCGCTGCATTGTCAACAGCGGGCCCGCGTAGGAGGTGCTCGAGTCCGCAGCCGCCGTCCACGTGGGTGCGGGTGGTGACACACAGGTGGCCGTGTTCCCGCGTCAGGACGAGCTCGCCACGGGGGTGCGGGAGCCAGAGCACCTGGGTTTGTTGACCTGGCAGCTCCGTGCCCGAGCCTCCTTCCGCGCCAGGGTCTGTGAGAAGGGTGATGGGGATCAAACGAGATGCGATGGATGAAACGGGAATGATAGTAACAGTGACCCGAATCGTTGGCGTGAGAATCTAATTAGATGATTTTTATATAAATCACTTTAAACAGTGCCCGGCACAGACTAAATGCTACAGAATTTTAGCAAATACGGTGACTATGTTATAATGATAACATTAATTATAATACAGTCACAGTAAGTGCTGTATATATAATTAATTATAATACATGAATATTTATAGATTAATAAACTTACCATAATTGCTAAAATTCTACAGCACTTATTCTATGCCAGAAACTACTCAAATGAATTAATTTATATATATATGTTAAAAAAATTTTTTTTTCTTTATTGATGTTAGAGAGAGAGGAAGGGAGAGGGAGAGATAGAAACATTGATGAGAGAGAACATCGATTGGCCGCCTCCTGCGTGCCCCCCACTGGGGATCGGGCCCACAACCTGGGCATGTGCCCTGACCGGGAATCGAACCAGCGACCTCTTGGTGCATGGGTCTGCTCAACCACTGAGCCACACCGGCTGGGCTATATATGTATGTATTTAAACACACGTGAAAGTCATCCTACCTAAAGGGAGAAAATATTTGCAAATCGTATATCTGATAAGAGGTTGAGATCCAAAATATATAAAGAATTTACACAACTCAATAGTAAAAAAATGGAAAGCAAACAATCTGATTAAAAAGTGGGTAGAGGACCTGAATTCACATTTCTCCCAAGAAGACATACGGGTGGCCAAACAGACACAGGAGAAGATGTTCAACGTCACTGATCATCAGAGACATGCAAATTAAAACCACCATGACATGTCACCTCACACCCATCAGAATGGCTATCGTCAATAAATCCACAAACAGCACGTGGTGGCGAGGATGCGGAGAAAAGGGACCCTCGTGCACTGCTGGGAACGCAGACGGGTGCAGCCGCTGTGGAAAACAGCATGGAGGGTCCTCCAGAAATAAAAAATGGAACTGCCTTATGACCCAGCGATCCCTCTTTGGGGTATCTCTTCAAAGAAAACAAGAGTACTAACTTGAAAAGACATCTGCACCCCCATGTCCACTATAGCTTTCCTACAATAGCCAAGACGTGGAAGCAACCTAAGTGACTGTCAACAGACGAAAGGATGAAGATGTGGTCCATATACACGATGGAATATTATCCAGCCATAAAAAAGGAAATCCTGCCATTTGTGACAACATGGATGGACCTTGAGGGCATTAGGAATAAATAATAATAATTGATAAAAGATGTCAGAGAGAAAATGACAAATACCGTGTGATCTCACCTACGTGGACTATAGAACAGCCACCACCCAGCTCAGAGATACGGAGCACAGCCTGGCGGTCAGCAGAGGTGTGAGGGGGAGGGGGGGCAAAGCGGCGGAAGTGGGTCAAAGGCACAGACTTCGGATTATAAGTAGATAAGTAAATAGGTCCTGGGGATGTCGTGTACAGCGTGGTGACCTTTGTTAGCTGGACGGTACTGTATATTCGAAAGTCGCAAAGAGAGCAGATCTTAAGATTTCTCATCGCAAGATAAAACGAATTATAACCATGTGGATATGGATGTTAACTAGACTTATCGCGGGGAGGATTTCATAACACACACACACACATGTCGAGTCATTATGTTGCATTCCAGGAAAGAACATACGTTATGTGCCAATAATAAGTCAACGAAGAACAAATCAGTAATAACCAGAAACCAGCTCTCCGGCGCTCTCCTCCATCCAGATGGCGGGCGCGGTTTCCACGGTGTCCGTGTTTCCCTCCTTCCCTCCGCCTTTTCCCTCCGTCTCCACCCCGAGGGCCGGGACCCAGGGTTTGCCTCCAAAGACGTAGCCACGGCAACAAGACGGGGAGTTTTCTCTCGGACCCTGGACCCTCGAGAAGATGCCTCTAATTCCTGTCTTGCTCTCTGGGAGTGATCCAGTCTGGCTGAGGAAGTTTTCAGTGTCTCCAAGGAGGATGAGAGCTGCCGTCGGGGAGGCTGTCCAGCTCTGCGCCTGCTCCCCAGCCCCCCACTCAGCAGGACTTCCGAGCCACGCCGTTGGACTCCCTCCTAGTGTCCGTGAACATGAAGTAAGCAAACGGCTCCCTTGCTGCTGCTGCTGGACTTTTATGTCCTTTTATTGAGGCGAAGTAAAAACAAAAAAAGACAACACAGATGTCCTTTGATGAGTATCAGCCACGGAAGGTCCCACGCCACCCGCCCTGGAAACAACGCTTGCTGGTTATTCACTGCCGACTGTCCGCTAGCCGTTCGTGATTGTTTCGTCTGTCCGGTGCCAGGTCAAAGGCCGCGCGGATCTCTGGTTCACGGGTGAGGACCCTGAGGCAGGAGATGAAGTGATTCTCCAAGGTCACCTGGCTGCTCAAGGGCACAGCCGGAATTTTCACTGTTACGCCTAAAGGCTCCCTCTTATGAAAGCTGCAGTCCAGAGAGAAGGAAGAAACAGGAATAAGAAAGAAGGCAAAGGAAGCAGGCCGGGCAGATCCTTTATCCCTGGTGCGGGGAGGGGTCAAAGGCGTGGTGTGGGAGGTGAGACACTCTCCTCCCTCCTGGCGCCCTGCCTACCGTAGGAAGGGAACGGCCATACAATATATAGGGACTCCTGTCTGATTTAAATCTGACCGTTCCAGTCCCAGTTTTACCATCAGGGAAATGATTCTTCAAGGGATTAGGCAATTGTTCCAACCGCACAGGGTCGAAAACTGCAGCTGTACCCTAAACAACCTCGTGGGTCCAGATTGCTTCGATTAGAATCATTCTTTTCTTCTTCAATCCTCATCTGAGGATATTTTTCTACTTATCTTCAATAGAGTGGGAGGGAGAGAAAGGGACAGAGAGAGAAACATCGACGTGAAAGCGACACATCGATTGGTTTCCTTCTGTACGACCCCGACCAGGGCCGGGGACGAACCGCAACTGAGGTACATGCCCTTGACCGGAATCGAACCTGGGACTCACTGGTTTGCGGGCCGACACTCTACCTCTGAGCCAAACCTGCCAGGGCTAGAATCATTCATGAAAAGCCCGAGTTTGCCGGCAGAGGCTCTGAACCCTGAAAAGATTATGACAGGCCATCCCCGGCCTGTATGGATTCAAACTGAAAACGTCACTAAGACAGAGACCCAAAAGTTCGGATTCGACACTCATTTTCTTGAAATGTCAATGATTACCTTATTTTAAATACTTTGTCTCCCTCTCTGTTTGACCAATTCCTTCCGAGGGCGGGGGCGGGTAGAGTCTTCAGAAACCCAGCTCCATCCCGAGTTCCACACCTAAACAGATCACCTGGTCGACCTTCCGTGAGAAGAGCTGCGACCCCAGGTCCAGCAGAGGCAAACCCACGGACCACGAGGGGGGGCCGGACGGACACCTGCTGGTGTTGACCACGAGCAGTTCCTTCGGGGACGTGTCAGTCTGTCCACGGGTCTGGCCGGCTTTTCCTTGTAGTCTCTGCTCCCCTGCCTTTGACCTCGGTCTTCTCATGACTTGTTTTCCCATTTCTGCTGCCCCCACTAGGCCGACTCCCCCACATCCACTAAGTTGGCGTCTCACTGTTGACGATCTGCATGCAGGGCCTCCATTGGCTCCTCCGTCTCCTCTGACACCTCTCGTCTTTCTAGAGGGTCTCTGCTCCAGGTCTGCACTTGGCACCCCCATCCTGCTGGTGACCCGGCCACCTGCTGTGCCACCCGGCTCCCGTGGGAGGGACCCACCTGGACTTCAGCCGACTTTCTGAGGTTAGATTTCACGACCCCCAATCACTCACATTCACAGCTCGCAAGTTTGATTTGGTTTTGGACAACGACCACGGCTGACGATGTTTGGGTGGTGCTTGTGGCCCCTCGTGTCTACTCCGTGATCGACCTGTCCTGAGGGCGTGGACACGTGGCAGGTCATTGTGAACCCTCGGCACTGGGAGAAAGTTGAGATGGTTCCATCAGGTTCCCTGCTCACGGGTGAGAACAGTAGGAATGACGGGTGTGGATGTATGCCTCTCATTTTTAGGTCGCTTAACTTGAACCCTGAAACCCTGAATATCGGTCCAGCACAGTGGATACTAAGTAACACAGCCCCCATGTCCTTCGGCCACAGGGATACTAAGTAACACAGCCCCCATGTCCTTCGGCCACAGGGATACTAAGTAACACAGCCCCCATGTCCTTCGGCCACAGGGATACTAAGTAACACAGCCCACATGTCCTTCGGCCACAGGGATACTAAGTAACACAGCCCCCATGTCCTTCGGCCACAGGGATACTAAGTAACACAGCCCCCATGTCCTTCGGCCACAGGGTGGTGTGGGTGTGCCTGATGCTCGGCGCCCTCCTTCTCCCCACCTTTGGAAAACCTCACACAGTTTTCAGTTCCCTGTCTCTTCAGACAAGCCCATCGGCTCCCATGCCCTTCTTCCCAACCCTCTCTCCGGCTGAAGTGCAGTTGAACACGGTAATACGGCATCTTGGAGCTTTGGCCACACCCTTTGTTATCCAATCCGGGAAACTCGACGCCTAATCCCCCTCCTGGTAGAAACCAGGCAGCGTGTCCAGTCGGTGGGGATGTCCTCTCTGTAAAGGTGCCTCCAGCCACAGTATCACTGACGGCCCAGAACGACCCTCGCTGACAGTCACCACCAGCCCCCGTGCGTGGAACCCTCCCTCAGCATCTGGTGGTGGCAAATGTGCCACGTGGACAGAGGTAGGAGGAACCAGATGGAGACACCCTCAAATCCAGCCACGCCCCCGGGCGCCACCCCCCTCTCGCCGGAAAGGAGAGCCGGTCCCGTGAGGAAACATCTAACCCTGACCCTCCCCGGCTCCCGCCACAAGGACGCCACCATGTCCGTGGAGCTCAGACTGGAAATAAACCTTCCGAGAGGTGTGAGAGCAACACGCGGGACGACTCTAGGAAAGACGAGCCGGCCCACTGCTCAGGGCTTTTCGTGGGGGAACCCTGCCCTTGACGCGGGCGGAGGTGTCGTGTATTTCCTTCGCCTTCCCGCGGACACAGACTTTGGTACCAGCCATTGATCGGTGTCCGGAGCGGAGACGATGAATTCTAGGAACCTCGTTTCAATGACCAGTGTGATTTCACGAGAGAGAAAAAAGGCGCGGCTTCGCCAGCCCGTTCAGAATTCTTAGAATTTCCCTGTGGCTTTAACGAAAGCCGCGGGCGTGACATTGAGACAGAACAGCAGTGAGCCGTTCCCGCGGCTCGGCCGCCGTTTCTCGGGCCAAAGGACGGGAGCTTCCCACACCAGCCAGGTACGAGAAAGCCAAGTCACGTCCTGGCCGGTGTGGCCCAGTGGTTAGAGCGTCAGCTCTCGCACCGAAGGGTCGCGGGTTCGGTTCCCGGGCAAGGGCGTGTGGCTGGGTTGCAGGTTCGATCCCCAGCCCCTGCTGGGGTTGTGCAGGAGGCCGCCTATCGATGTGTTTCTCTCGCATCGATGTTTCTCTCTCTCTCTTCCCTCCCTCCCTTCCACGCTGTCTAAAAATCAATGGGAAAAAATAGCCTCAGGTGAGGATTAACAAAAAAAGAGAGAAGAAGAAGAACCCCGAGTCATGCTGCCAGCAGCATACAGTCACAGAACCTAGACACGAGCGTTCCGAACTCCGGGAGAGATCCAGGTTGCCTTCCCAGGCCCCACCCGTGACAGGAAACAACCTCGGACGGTTTGGTTCGTGCCCTTTGGACACGCGGCAGGACGGGGACGAGATGCCATTCCAAGGACTTGTTCTGCGGTCCCGCAGATGAGCTCCTTGTTCTGGAGAAGGACCGATCTCCCCGGGCCCTGCAGGCGACTCAGTACAGGGGCCCAGCGTTATTGCCTTATTTTATTGAATGTATTGGGGTGACATTGGTTCCCCAAACATACAGGTGTCAAGTGCACGACTCAACGAAACGTCACCTGCACGCGGCCTCGTGTGCCCATCACCCCAGCAAAGTCTCTTCCGTCCCCACACCGCTGTCGTTTGTATCAATGACGTGGTTGATGGTCCCCAAAGCCAGGTTCTTCAGGCTGGTCAATTCCACTGAATAGCGTAGCCTCAGCAAAGGGTGAGGATGAGAAGGGACGGGATCCCATGACAGTAGGTGGAGGCCAGTAGAAGTGATCGAGCAAAGGTGTGTGGGAAACAGTTGGCTATCAAAGAAAGAACAAAAATAAAATGCAAAAAAAGAAAGAAGAAGTCTTGCAGCATACCTAGAAAATTTTTTTTCATTGGGCGCTATCCCAAATCTGATGTGTCCTTCCTTGGAACGGTGCATTATGTGTACACACGCGTGTGTCTGCACCCCGTATATCTGTGTACATTCTATCAGTGTGTGAGTGGACCCATGTGTCTAGATCTGGTCAGCAAAGCGATGAATCGTTTCCACCGAGCGCTCTCTTTCTGTGAGCAAGCCCTCCATTGCCTGGTCATCTCTCCTCCCTCCAGTTTTCAATCATATCATCCTTCGGCTGCGAGCTGTGCTAACGACCCTGTGATCGAACCCCCTCATCGGACAGGTGAACACGGAGGCCTCCGCTGCTTGGGACTCACCCCAGGTCTCATGGGTCCTCCAAGGTGTGGCTGCACAGGGGGCAAGTTGAGATGCAACAGAGACACGGATGACTAGACACCGGACAGACGTCTCCAAGAATCACCTGTTTCCCAAGGGCTGTGCTTCTGAAATTAGTCAAATAAATCCGGGCTGTGATCTCATGGGGAGTCATCAAACCATCAACGGAGCGGGCTTCCTCCAGCCCTCCATCCCAGACACCTGTTCCTCATGGTTCCAGCAACCAGTGCCGGGAGAGCTGTTCCGGCCGTAGCGCCGAACCAGACCGGGGCTGCCGCAGCAAAGCACGGCCAACAGGGGCTTAGAACATCAGAGGTCGATTGTCTCTCAGCTCTGAAGGCCGGAAGGTCAACACTAAGGTATGACCAAGACCACGCTCTCCCCAAAACCTGTAAGGGAGGGTCCTTCCTGCCTCTTCCAATGTTCGGAGTTTGCCAGCCGTCCTTGGCTTGTAGACGCCTCACCCTGATCTCCGCCTCTGTCACCGCACCTCGTGCGTCTCTCTCTTCCTCGGATAAGCCCTTCGGTCCTACTGAATGAAGGGCTCTCCCTTGATTATATCCACAAGGGCTCTAGTTCCAACTAATACCGCATTCGAAGGCAGTGGAGGTTAGGAGTTCAACCTATCTTTTGTGGGGGACACACCTGAACACACAGCAGTGCCACACCTCTCGGGGGACTCGTCCACTCTTGGCTGGGTCTGGCTGTGCTGAACTGCCCCCTGTCCATGCCCGTGTCCTCTGAGACATTCCGTTGACTAGCTCATCTAACTGCTGCTTCTTAGTCTTTAGTAGCCCTCGCCTTGGAAACTTGGTGTGTTCTGGGTGTCACCTCAAGGGGGCAGCGCAGAGAAGGGTCCAGACAACTGTGAGGCTCAGCACCATGCCGCACAGGTGCTCTTTTAAGAAACACGGTCATCCGTCTGGCTGGTGTGGCTCAGTGAGTTGAGCATCGACCCATGCACCAAGAGGTCGCCGGTTCGATTCCCGGTCAGGGCACATGCCCAGGTTGTGGTCCGATCCCCAGTGGGGGGCATGCAGGAGGGGCCAATCCATGTTCTCTCTCATCGATGTCTCTATCTCTCTCTCCCTCTCCCTTCCTCTCTCTCTAAAATCAATAAAGGAAAAAAAATTATTGAAAAAAAAAAGAAACACGGTCATCGTTTCGAACAGCTTTTGGGTGGAGTCTTTAGGGTTTTCTATATAAAGGATCGTGTCCTCTGCAAAAGGAGAGAGTTTCACGTCCCCACTCCCGGTTTGGATGCCTTTCATTCCCTCCTCTTGCCTGACTGCTTGGCCAGGACTCCCGGAAGGACGCTGAGTGAGAGCGGTGAGGTGGGCACCCTCGTCTGGTCTTTCACCGTCGAGGGTGACATCAGCTGCGGGTCGGGTCTGTCAGATACGGCCTTTATTATGTTGAGGTCCTTTCCTTCTATTCCCGTTTTTACGGAGCGTTTGAGGGCGTGGTGCATACATACGAGGGACTACTACCCAGCCACGAGAAGGGACGAAACGCTGCCATTTGCGGCAACACGGACGGATCGTGAGAGCATCGTGCTAAGAAAGATAAGTCAGCTGGGAAAAGTCAAGAACCATAGGGTTTCACTCACCTGTGACGTATGAAACAGAAAGCAGTGACCCAACCCGCAGAACAGACAAACTCAGACGCAGGTGACTTGGTGGTTCCCAGAGGGGCGGGGAGCGTGAGGACGGAGAGGGGAAAGGGGATCAGACACACGGCGACGAGGGAGACGAGCCTGCGGGTGGCGAGCACACAACGCAACACACAGATGATGGATCACAGAGCCGTACGCCTGAAGCTGACATACTCTATTAGCCAATGTCACCCGATACAGTTAATAAAAAAAGAAATATATTCAAGTCCCTGACGATACGTTAGAGAGACCATGGAGTAAAGCATTTCCAATCACCCCTGCCCGTCAATTTCTCCCCACTGAGGAGGGCACAGCCCAGTGACCCCTTTCGTGCCAGCTTCGTACAACAGGGTTTCCACTTCCAGGCCCTGGGTTGTGTGCCAGGGAGCGTGCTGGGGGCGCAAACTGAAGTCCGTTGGACTCAGTCATTCCCCGAGGAAGGCTCAGCCCAGCACAGCCGTTCCATGGAACGCCACCTATTTGTACAAGCAAGGTGATGGCATTTATAAACAAAGATCCATGGCGCTCAGAACGCAGACGGATTCACTCTCACTCAGGAATAACAAAGGCAAATAGAGAAATGCCACGGCGTGCCCAGTTCTGGCCATGATGACTGGACGTGGTCAACTCCCAACACAGGGCTACAATCCAGAGAAAGGAAGCCCAGGAAGTGAGCCCCATGTCGAACCAGCTCTCCGGTGGCGGGGAAGAGTCGCTGAGAAGGAGGCGGGTTTTCCTGGGTAGAGGAGCGTCAGTGTTTGAAGAACCACCTGCCACGGTGGCTGGACGTGGCGGGCAGGGCACCAGCGAGGAGGGCATTGCAGAGAGAGAACCCCAGACATCTGAAGGCTTACCCCTCTACACGCTGGGGATGCCCACGCTCTGCTTACCAGGGCGATCTCGAGAAAGAACAGCAGTGATCAGTTACACGGGACCTAAGTGCTGAGCAGACATGAGAGTCACACACTGTGGGGAGACGCCGGAATCCGTGCTTAGACAGAGCAGAGACCTCAGCCAACTCTCCGGTTGTGACCCTAGGAAGACCACGCCTGGGAGAAGAGGGAAAACGGAATTCAACTCACCCCAACGAAGCCTAAAACCAAGCTTCAGTAAGAAAAATGTGACCCGCTTTGAAGTAATTGAACTGCCTGCCAAAACGAAATTTAATACTCTTCCGAGGAAGAGAAGGTCATGTAGACAATCTGCAATAAACAACCCACAGTCTCCAGCTGGCGCTGAAAACTTACCGGATATGGTAATAAGCAGAAAAAAGTGTTACTACACATAGACCGAGATTTCATAGCTCCTAGGGTTCTCATTGACCTGCCTTTCATTTGCTAGTCTTTTCTTCCGCTATTGAGCCCATGCAATTAACTCTTCATTTCAAATATTTTGCAATTCAATTCTAGACGTTTACATTTGGTAGAGTTGATTTTCTCCTTCCTTCCTTCCTTCCTTCCTTCCTTCCTTCCTTCCTTCCTTCCTTCCTTCCTTCCTTCCTTCCCTCCCTCCCTCCCTCCCTCCCTCCCTCCCTCCCTCCCTCCCTCCCTTCCTTCCTTTTAAAAAATTTTTTGCTGAAATGTACCATCATTCTGCCTCATTTGAGCTTCTTTCACGAAGTTCTTTAACATACTTAAAATAGCCATTGTCAGTCCTTGTCTGCTAATTCCAAAATCTGGTCCATCTCCGACTCCGTGTCCGTGGTCAAATTTTTCTTTTAATTATGGGTTGCATTTTTCTGCTTCTTCGTGTTGCCTGATCATTTTTTCGCTGCACGCTGGAAATCGCACCAGCGTGGCCAACGTTCTCCCCTCGTCAAGGCTCGCTGTTTTCGCTGCCAGGCAACCCGCAGGGACCCTGCTTTCTCCTAGCCCACGGGGACTGGATCTGGGTTGGGGCTGGGTAGTCTGTAATGATTTTCGTTCCCCTCGGGCGTCTTGAGAGCGGGGTCGGACGTCTGGGTCCTCCTTCCATAGCACATACGTCGACACAGCACATGGTCCTGAGATTCTTCTCTGTGTTCCCATCCGGCCCCAGTTTCTCGCATCGCAGTTTCGTCAGTGAACCCCACGGTGCAGACTTAGGAAGCCCAGTGCTTGCCCTGAGCCGTGGCCCTGGCTCGTGAGGCTCAGGAAGAACTCAGCTGCCTCCTCCTGGCCCTGCCGCCTCCCCTCCAGCTCAGAGCAAGTGTTGGAGGTCGCGGAGCCAAAGGAACCCTCCTTCCCTTCTGGTGGGAATGTGAACGGGTGCAGCCACTGCGGAGAACAGCTGGGAGGGTCCTCAGAAAATTAAGAATCGAGTTACCATATGACTCCCAATCCCCCTTCTGGGTCTCTACCCGGAAAACCTGAAAACATGTGTTCATGAAGACCGATGCACCCCTGTGCTCACTGCAGCCTTATTCTCGGTGGCCGAGCCGCGGAGACAACCAGAGCGCCCTCTGATGGACGGCGGAGAGAAGACGGGGTCCATACGTACAAGGGAACACACTCGGCCATGAGAAAGGATGAAATACTCCCGCTGGTGACGGCGTGGATGGACCCTTGAGAGTGTCCTGCTAAGCAGAAGAGTCTTCTTTAGTTTGTTCATTGTTTTGTATCTGGTCCCCTGACTTTCTGCATTTGTACCCCATTCATCATAAAGGCAGCAGAAAGGAGACAGCACAGCTCTTAAAGACTGACTGCAGAAGGGAAGACTTCGAGCCGTGTGACTGACGCGGAGTGGCCGTCCCCAGCCTTCCCGAGCCCCCAGGACAGGAGCGTGCGGACACCCCCGCCCATGGCAGGTGCTCCGCCCTGCGCCCCGCACCCGAACCGCTGTGTTTATTGCGAACAAATCGCTCCGTTCTGCAGCTTTCGGGGGACGGCCCCCTTCTCAGTCTGGGTGTCTCCAAGCTCCGGAGGGCTCCCCCCTCCAGCCTCGGTCCTGCCTGAATGCTCAGTCAGGGTTACACCGCCACCCTGACGACATTTATTAAAATGCAGCCATGAAATGGGTTTCACGGGAGGCTCATTAGACTTAAGCTCATTACAGTGAGCTTCCATGATAAATGCAGAATGACGCTGTCCGCGCGGGCCTGAAAATTGGCTCGTTGTTTCTCTGGCTGGCTTCCCGTCCTCACAGAGCAGAGCTGGTCTGAACCACTTCCGTGGAGCACAGTACTCCTTCCCGGGGAGTATTAATACTGCGAAGCCCAGCTTGGCCCACGGGCTTCCTGAGCCGTGAACACCCCCAGGCTGCCGCCCGGCTGGGCTCGGGGCTCCGAGTGGGGTCAGGCAGGTCCTTTCCTTTGCCTTTGGGGCCACAGGAGATGCGACCCCTTTGCAGACACGGTGGCAGGGAGGACAGTGCAGGAGAGAGGTCCCTCTTCCCATGGCTTTGCTCCAGGGTGTGGGGCCCCCGAATGCTAAGTGGGTTCCCACTGGCTTCCTCGGTGGCTGCAGGGCACTTCGGTCTCCTGCTCCTCTGGCCCGATGCCCGACCGGAGGCAGGCTGTTTAAGCAGTTTTATTCTTTTCCTACGGTCGTGTGGAAAGGGAACAGACGCGCAGAGGGATCGGTCAGGCTCCACCCAAACTCTCGTTTCATCACACGGGAGCAGGTAGGACATTTCTGGAAAGGCGTCATTTCAGGGTCTTGACCAAGGTGGACTCTGGAATCAGACAGAACGGTGTTGCACTCCCGACTGCCCCGGGGAAGGCCGTGCGGTCCTCCGGACAGACAGCTGGGAGTGGACATGGTTCATCCTCCCGTTCGAGACCGTCAGACGTCTGCGCAGGTGTGTCCCTGAGCACGCTCGGGTGTTCCGTCTTCGTCAGGGGCGCGTCTTGGCGGGAGGGAGAGGAAGCAGCTGCTGGCTGATCGCTCTTGGTGCTTCCCGGCCAAACGTTAAACAAGCTAAATGAAGTTGCTGTAGTCACAGGGTCCCCTGACCTGTCACTTACTACATGGGTTTGTGAGTGAGACAACGTCCAGCTCCCGGCGATGGTCCCCGCTCCCCCTCTTCTGCTCCGCGGCTCGTGCAGCTTGAGGGGCCCCATCTTGTCTCGCACGTCAGGCAAACTCACCGTGACCGGTCCACGGAGACTTCTTGTTTTGTTTTGTTTTTTAAAAATTTTTGTTTCCTTTATTGATTTTTTTTTTTTTTTTTTTTAGAGAGAGAGGAAGGGAGAGAGAGAGAGAGATAGAAACACCGATGAGAGACAACATTGACCGGCCGCCTCCTACATGCCGCCCACAGGGGATTGGGCCCACAACCTGGGCATGTGCCCTGACCAGGAATCGAACTGGTGACCTCTTGGTGCATGGGTCGATGCTCAACCACTGAGCCACACTGGCTGGGCCTGACTTTTTTTGTGTGCAGAAGGAGAAATCGTGCGACCTCCCCCTGCCCCTCGTGCAGGGTCCGCCCCAGCTCCCCGCCTGTGGACCACCTGCCACGCAGCCCTCGGCCGTGGCTCTCTGCCGACGGTTCCATTCCCACGAGTGTTTGCACCACGAGAGGGCACACAGAACAGAAACGAAACACAGTGCTCCTCTAAGGACCTCACTTCAGACTGCACGGCTGTGGGGCGGCTCCTGCCGCAGCAGGAGTGACCCCAGCGGTGACCGCAGGGTCCCGCAGCGCAGTGACCCTGCGATGGGAACGCCACGGTGAGATGGTGGCCCGTGGGATTTTAGGGCCCGAAACTGAACTTGATAAAACACTCAGAGATCGTGCAGTTGCGGGTCATCGGCCAACATGAATAAACTCGGAAAAGGTGGATGCGGAGATGCTGAGAGGTAACGGATCAGGTCCAGTGGGTCAGGCAGACTCGACTCCCCCTTCACGTGTCAGGGCCCTGGCCTTGTCGACCAGTCTCTGGCAGATCCCACCTGTCGCTGTCCAGGGCAGCAGAGAGAAGGGGGAGCGGCCGATGTCACCTCCTGAAGGTGACGGAGCAGACGCACCTGTTTTCCTGCGCGGCGGAGTCGGGCACTGTCCGCGTGGGCAGCGTTCCGATGGACCCCGAGTGGTGCTCCGACACATTTTTATGTTTGAAGGAATAATTCCAACATGAAGATCGTTATTAACTTAACAAAACGTGTCCGTTGCCCTGGCCGGAGTGACTCAGTGGGTCGGAGTGTCGTCCCACGCACGAAAAGGTCGAGGGTTCGACTCCTGGTCAGGGCACGCGCCCAGGTTTCAGATTCAGTCCCCGTTGGAGTGCAGCGTGGGGGCAGCCGATCGACATTTCTCTCTGTCTCCCCTTCTCCCTCCCTCTCTCTCCAAAATCAATAAAAATGTGTTTATAAACACAGTGTCAGTTAAAATAATAATCGTAGAAAATAAGAGACTATTTCTTGAACATGTTTTTTTTTTTTTATCCTCACCTGAGGTCATTTTTGCATTTATCTTCAGATAGAGCGAGAGGGAGAGAGGGAGGAAGAGAGAAAAAGAAACATCGATGTGAGAGACACATCGACTGGTTGCCACCCACACGATCCCAGCCAGGGCCGGGGACAAACTGCCTCCGAGGTATGTGCCCTTGGCGGGAACCGAACCCGGGACTCTGTGGTCCGCAAGCTGACACTCTAACCTGAGCCAAACTGGCCAGGGCTATTTCTTGAACATTTTTTTTCATGCCAGGTATTATTCTAAGTGCTTTACACATATTAACCCATGTAATTTCCATAACACATTCTTTATAAGGGAAACTGAGGCACAAGAGCTGGAATTCCTACCCAGGACGTTTGTCCCTGGAGCTTACGCCCTGCTCACCACCGATCAATCAGGCTGTGGTTCGTCCCTTGGCCTGAACACCTTTGAAGGTGACATCGTATTTTTCTAATTGATTTTCTAGTGTGGTCCCAGGAGGGGCCCCCCCGTCATCGGCGGTAGTCACAGTCGCCAGCACTTACTCCCAGAGCCGGGACGTGGTTTCTGAATTAAAAAGAAATAATCCGAAGTGCATTCCGACTTCATTAAATAGCCGGTGTTTTAGCTTTTAGTCTTTCTTCTACTTAACCGCTGAGGACAGCGTCACTCCTCGGATCCCCGTGTCCGGCTCGAGATCCCGGGGACATTGCTCGAAGGGTCTGGGGTGCCGCCGGACGAGGGAAGCTGGCCTCCCGCGGGGCCCCGGGGCACAGCTCCCTCAGGAGGCAAGTCTGTAAATCTCGCCCAGAAGGATGATGGATTTGCAGGGAAATCAAAGTTGGTGCTTCGCGGAGGATGGTTTATGCGCATCTGTGCCACTGCGGAGTTAGGGTGCTTCGCCGTGGGAAATCGTGCGGGGGGCCAGGCTTGTCTTGGAGGCTGGGCAGAAACTGGGGAAACACCCCATTTAGGCCTACCTTCTTTTTGAAAACATTCTTTTCTTTATTGATTTTTAGAGAGAGAGGAAAGGAGAGGGAGAGACAGAGAGAACATCGACTGGCCGCCTCCTGCATGCCCCCCACTGGGGATCGGGCCCACAACCTGGGCACGTGCCCTGACCGGGAATCGAACCGGCGACCTCTTGGTGCATGGGTCAGCACTCAACCACTGAGCCACAGCGGCCGGGCTAGGCCTGAGTTCTTCCTAGGGCGCGTCCACTGTCCGCGGGTGAGGCCACCACACAGCTGAGATTTGGGGACGCCTGTCCCACAGGGATGTATCTTCCATGTGGTCCTGCTGTGTCGTCCGTCTGCTGTTCTCAGACTTTTTAGGGTGAACGATCCTCTTGAGAATATGGGTGACGTTACGGACTGTCTCCCTAAAAATGCCGGTGTGCATACAAACTACACACGCAGGTGCCCAGGGCTCTGCAGACAAACCCAGGGGTTCGGACCCCATATTCAGAGCCTGGGGATGGAGCTAGTTTCCCTTGGTGGACAGTTTACTGTTTCTAGAAGCAGGCTTTGCACACGCACCCCCTGCCACGGGTCATGCCAAAGGAAGGCTTCATGTACGCGACTCGAGCAGAGATTAATGGACCTGCCTGACTGATGGAGGAAGAGCCGCTTTTGGGGGGACGAGAGGGCCTTGAAGAGGGAGGAGTGGGTCATGGAAAGGGGGTGCTCCCTCATTGTGTTTCTGTGGGGGGGTCATGGTAGGTGGTCACGGGCTGTCAGAGCGGGGGGCGGGGGGCCACGTCTAAGGAGATCTCCTGTTAACCTTTGAACTCCCGGAGGTCCGAAGCTGAGCGCCCTCCTTCTAAAAGCCCGATTCTGTGTCCTGAACACCAATCATTCTTACAACACTCCATGAGACATTATTCCCCTTCCACAGGTCAACACACTGAGGCCCCCAAAGTTTAAGTGGCTTGTCCGAGGTTGCCCACTAGTCACCTGTGCAGCTGCCATCCAGCCTGGGTCCTGAGAACGAGCCCGCAGTTTCGTCCTGCAGGTCTCAGAGATGGAGAACTGTTCGCGTGACAACGCCACGGTGCCGGACGTCGCTGGACGGAGCTTGCCGGCTGCAGGACGCACAGACCGGGTCCTGGACTGCACACTGGCATCTGTGGCGTTCACCACGGGCCTTGGCTTTTCCCCATGCTATGTGGGTGTTACCTGGAATTACCAGTAAAGCACACGCAATTCCAGACGCTCGCATGTTTACCTGCGTCTCAGAGCTGGCATGCATCGCCTAGCCAGCTCATTGTAAGGGGTTATTACCGTGAACTTCGTCGTGAGAGGGATCGGCGTGGCCAGGTCTCCTGCTAACAGCAAAGCTTCTAGAAAGCAGGAAACACCAGCCACAGACAGTGCTTCTTTGTGTTCAGGAAGGGCCCCGCCACAGCTGTAACATCAACGCTCGTGTAAGCGCAAATGCCTATCCGTCCACGTGTGTTATCAGCTCAGGTTTTGAGTGGCGCTTGGTTAGCCCAAACTGAACGGCCATGACTATTCGTTAGCAACATTTACGCCTCCGACTGTACAATCAATTGACCTGAAGGGCGTCCACATCATTAGGCAAGTGTGAACCACCGTCTCCACATTGCCAGCAGCAAACAGTCAGGTGCCGTGGCTTGTCTTCATTTTTCTGTTTTTCCCACATAAAGTTGAACCTGGACTGGTTTTCCGTGATACGCTCCTCATCCCTGCGGGACCACAGCTGGGCCACGAGTGAAAAAGATTTGGCACCGACCGCATTGGGAGATAGATAGACACATTAACTGTTAGACTAAACAGATAGGCAGTGAGAGATCCACGCAGACTCGATTCTTCTGAGATGGCTCCTGGGGCATCAGGCAGGATGGTGGGTGGACAGACTGCCAGACTGGTGACTGGTTGGCTTGGTCTGGACGTTGCTGGAGATCAGATGTGGCCCAAGTCCTGGGCAGACAGCAAGGCCTTTCAGCCGAGGCCGCGGCCCAGCAGAGGCTCTGGGTGCAAATGCGAGGTGTCTGCAGGCAGGTGCGGGAGGGCCCAGCGGGAATAGACGGTCTGGACTGGGGAGCCCTCCGAGGAGATGAGATCAGATGGCTCCGGAGGGAGCATGACGTGAAGATTACGAGAAAGAACAATCTAGAAGGCACGGTAACAGCCAGGACTCCCCTTCATCCACCACTCTGGGCTTAGCCTGGCCTTTCCTGGGCCTGCATTTGTGATGGGGGCGCTCGGTATCTTCAAGTAGCCCTGGTTAGCCCGGGAAGATGATCCCGGGTGAGGTGAGCAGGGACATCACAGAGAGTGTGGGACCCAGCAGACAGGAGCAGTTCCCCGGCAAGGCCCTGGGCTGGCTGTGGCCTCCGCTCTGGTCTCTCCTGTGGCCAAACTCCCTCCGGAAGAGCCGCCCTCCTGGGTACACAGCTGCCCCGCCCTCCTGTGCACACGGCTGACCCGCCCTCCTGGGTACACGGCTGACCTGCCTTCCTGGGTACACGGCTGCCCCGCCCTCCTGCGCACACGGCTGACCCGCCCTCCTGGGTACACGGCTGACCCGCCCTTCTGCACTGGGACCTGCTTCTGGAGTCGACTCTCCCTGGGGACTGCGAATCCCAGTGGGGATGTGGCTGTGGCATGTTTAATTCTGCGGGATGAACACACTGTTCATACTCTATTTTTATGAATGACTTTTGAAATTTTCATAAAATATAAAGGAATATGGGGTACAGACGATGACACCCCCAGGCATGAACCGCGGCCCCGGAAATAGAATGTTGTGATTAAAACCAATGAAGGTCATGTGACCCTTCCTCAATCGCCTTTCTCCTGCAACATTAAGGTCCTTGTACATTTTGTGTTTAATATTTCTTTTCTCTTTTCTTTTTCTGTAGTTTTGCCAAATACGTACGCATCCCCCAAATATGTCAGTTCACTTAGCTCGTCTCAGAGCTTTTACATTGATTTCACATTCGATTCAGGGAGGGCGTCTGAAGAAAAGGGAGAGGAAGAGAAAGGGAAATGCAGGGAAAAGGTCTTCAGAGTGAAACAGATTTCAGCTGGATTTTAAATAATTAGTAGGGATTCTGTCACTAAGAACACGGTGTGGTCGATAGAATCGCATCCGTAGAGAAGAGACACAGGAGAACTTGAAGCTAGAGTCCAAGTGGAAGAAGAGACCCAAGCCTCACCGGTGTCGGTGTACACGGGTCTGGAGAAGAAGGTTCCGGAATCCCCTCGCCTGCTCGTGGGTGCTGGGTCACGTGTGCAAGGAACAGAAAGAGCAGAGGCAGAGGGCTGGGAGACAGGGGACCTGAGCAGAGGGACGAGAAAGGTTCTGAATTGTGTCTCAACTCATCCAATATAAAAAAATTATTTATTGATTGATTTGAGAGAGAAACACTGATTTGTTGTTCCACTTATTGATGCATTCATTGGTGGATTCTTGTCTGTGCCCTGACCGGGGATCGAACCCACAGCCTTGGTGTATCGGGACGGCACTCTAACCAGCTGATCTGTCTGGCCGGGACCATCCAATATTTTTTAACTATGCAAATTAAAGGTATGCTAGATTACTGTTGTTATATGCTCAGATTTTCTAAGTTCTGAATGAGGGTTATGTATTTTAAAATTCCTGCTCACAACACATCTGGAGTAACATGTATGCATTGAAGGAAAGTCACTTCGAGCCTGTCTGCTCCAGTTTACATAGACAGCTCCTTCTCGACCTCTAGGGCCAGCTTGCACCTGTTCTCAGGAGTGGCCCCCACCACCCTCCCACGCTCACCCACTCGGCGCCTCACCCAGCCCCCCTCCACACACTGCACATGAGCTCTCTCGCTCAGTAACTGTCCTGTCCACTGCCCCTCCCCCCACCTCCTGCCCCTTCCCCACCTCCTGCCCCTCCCCCCACCTCCTGCCCCTCCCCCCACCTCCTGCCCCTCCCTGTAGGCTCTTCGATACGTTGCTATCTGTTCTACCTTCAGCGTCTTCCGCTGGGTAGGTATTCAACAAATAGTTGTTGAAACAATGAATCCATCTTAAATTCTGGCTGTGGGAAGACTCAAAGGTAAGACACCTCTGTTCTAAAAGTATTGTTGTACGGTGTTCTGGGTCAGCAGGCCGCGTCTACCGTATCCAAACAGAACTGCGTGTTTTACCCAAACATGGAAATAAGATCACAGAGAAGGGCAGACAGCAGGGGGGCTCTGATTTTCCAGAAAACTGTGATAATGCTGTACTCCATTAAGATGCTATACTTCATTATTTTTAGTCTAAGCTCTTATGACAGGCAGATAAAGCTCCCATTCTACCCGTAGAGAGAATTCTCTTCTCTTCCAATTACTTGGAAAGGATGTAGATACTAATGGGGATGAAGTTACAAGTGGGTACACTAGCGTACTGCCAAGACAGGTCCGTGCCTGAGAGCATTAGCGATATCATCAAGACACCTGCTTAAATATTTATGGGGTGTCTTATTTTTAACAGAGGCCAAGGGATTCAACATAACCGAGACCAGGTTCCTAGCGTGACGCGGATAGATGTGTGGGCTTCAATATTAGAAGAACATTAAAAAACAACCCTTTCATAACGGTTTTATTCATACGCCCTTAGTTTACTCATCTTTGTCCAGCTTCTAGAAATGGTTATATCGTGCACGTCCCCGGAGGAGTTTGGTCTGGGAGATGTCATTAGCTCTGATTTGGACCCGCTTTTCGCGGAGATGGCGTTTCCTGGGGTCGGCCAGTCTTATGAATGAACAAAGCCAGTGACAATGCAGTCCTCCACAGTTAATGTCCCCAGTGTCATCCCACTAGAAGAGTATTGCTCTTTGTGTCTTTGCAGTTTTCAGCCTGTGGCACAGGATGGCACCTTCGTGATAAAATAATTCCGTATACCTGCCAGGCATCGGTCCATAGCGTTTAAGGAAGAGAAGAAGATGAAACCAGAGAAATGGGTTGGGACGATACGCTGAAGAATTGTAGAAGCCGTACCACAGAGCTCATTTTTTTCATCACATAGAGGTTTCTGAACCCGTTTCAGGGAGGCAAGAATGGTTCTAGTACAGGGTTGGCAAAGGTAGGCTTACAGTGGTTCGCATGGAGAACAACACACTAATTAATAGATAACAATGCAAGAATACACTCTATTTCACTTACTCACAACGGTACACCTACCTTGCCCCACGAGAGCCCAGAACTGGACCCAACCAGAGGGATGCACGTAGATTTTGCCAACAGGGAATGAAAAGAACAGAAAATCGCCCTTTAAGAACGATTTCCCTCCCAAGAGCTCTGCTCCCTGCAGCCAGGGGAAGAGTGAACCCCAGCCCCCCGGGAATAATGTGGATCAGGGATCTGCCTTCGGCCTCGTCTCGCCGCACGCTGGCTCTGGAGCTGGCTGCAGGGGCACCTGCTGTACTCGGTTCTGATCGCCGGAGCCCAGATGCGCTCCTTCACTGGGCGTGCTTGCCTTCCCGCCAAGGTGCGCGAGTTCAGCGTGGAAACGAGACATACGGAGCAGAAGCCGCTGGGTTTCCTGAGGGTGTCAGGTTTTGGAGGAAACTCTGCAAAACAATTAGCGAGTTCATTCGGAAGACCTTGTCTCAGGAAGGTTGGAGACTGGACGGCCAGCTGAAAGGAGCAGGCTGTATTCAGAGGTTAATGAAAGCGCCCAGAGATAAAAGCTCACATGTAGCACTGCCCAGCCATTCACTCGGAGTGGCCGTGTCCTTCTGGGCCGGTTTCCGGCGTGGATAGTGGGGACGCCCTTGACCTCAGCCTTCCATGAGCGCTCTGGGGACACCACAGAGGCTGAGCAAATGCCGGAGCCTGTCTTCGCTGCACAGGTGGGTCCATCCTGGGACAACCATCAATACTCTGTAGTTGTCGAGCAAAAGGTAGGATGGAAGGAAGAGAGAAAAGAAGAGAAAGAAAGAATTCGAAGTAATGTTTTCAAGCTTCAGAATGTATCACCGTTTCCTGGGGGGCTTGTTAAAACAAGGCTTGCTGGGCCCTGTCCCCGGAGTTTCGGTTCCGTGTGCAATGGGGGAGCAAGAATTTGGATTTATCGTAAGTTCCCAGGTGATGCTAATACTGCTGGCCCAAGGCCCACACTCTGAAGGACATTTATGAAAGCAAAGCTAACATCATGCTTATTGATCAAAATGGAATGACTGCCTCCCAAGGCTGGGAACAAGGCTAGGGTGTCTATCCTCAGCACCTTTATTCAGTATTTTACTGAAGGTCAGAGAGAGAGAGAGAGAGAGAGAGAGAGAGAGAGAGAGAGAGAGGGAGAGTGAGGGAGAGAGAGGAGAGAGAGGGGGAGAGAGAGAGAGAAGAGAGAATGAGAATCTACTCAGAAAAGCCGAAGGACTCTCCCAATTATCAACGAGAGAACAGGTGCGTTTAGCACAGTTTGAGGATACAGGGCTATGTGCAAAAAGCAGCTGTATTTCTACACGTTAGCAAAAGCAACTGCAAATCGAAATTTAAAAATAAGAGCACTCAAAAGTTATTTTGATAAAATTTCCAAAGTGTGTATATATCCCATACACAAAAAATTATAAACATTGCTGAGAGACGCCACAGACGACCTACAGACTTGGAGACAACACATTCGTGGTGAAGGACTCGTGTTCATTCCACCCCAACTGACGTGTAGATGCAAAGCAATTCCAATTAAAACCCTTTCGTCTTAAAAAAGAAAAGAAATAGTCAAACTAATTACAAAGTGGAAATGAAAATACAAAGGCACCAGAATAGTCAAAACAGTTTTGAAAAAGACCGGAGTTGGAGGACTTACACAATCTCCCGGTTTTAAGACTTAATTATACATCTACACTAAACAAGACACAGTGGCATTAACATCGGGGTGGCCAATGGATCAGAACAGAGTCCTAAAATGTCCTACACGCATTAGTCCACTGATTTGGGGCAGAGGTCCCAGAGTAATTAAAAGGGAAAAGCGTTATCTTTTCAGCAAAAGAAGGATGAACATATGAATGAAAATAAACCTCAGTATTCACTCGGCACTTTTCACAAACATTAACTGGAAATGCATCATCGATCTAAGTGTAAGAACGAAAACATAAACTTCAAAAAAGAGAGCACAGGAGATGTCTTATTGAACTTGGACCAGGCAAAGATTTTTCAAATAGAACAAACAAGCAAACAAAAACAAAATAAAACAAATGAACAAACAAAAGCCATGCAAAAAGATAATCAGACTTCATCGAAGCTGCACAGCTTTGCTCAGGAAAAGACAATCTCAGGAATGTGAAGAGGAAAGCCACAGACGGGGAACCTGCAAAATGCACCATTCACCAAGGACTTGTACTCACGATACACGTACGCACTCAACCCAAGAACAAGGAAACAAGCAATGTGATTTTTTTTTTTAATCCTCACCCGAGGACATTTTTGCATTCATCTTCAGATAGAGCAGGAAGGATAGAGGGAGGAAGAGAGAGAGAGAGAAACATCGATGTGAGAGAGACACATGGAGTGGTTGCCACCCACACGACCCCAACTGGGGCCGGGGACAAACTGCAACCGAGGTACGTGCCCTTAGCGGGAACCGAACCCGGGTCTCTCTGGTCCGTGGGCCGATGCTCTAACCGCTGAGCCAAACCAGCCAGGGCAGCAATGTGATTTTTAAAACAGGCGAAAAAATTTGAATAGACACATCACCCAAAATGATAGGATCTCCAAGAAACACAAGGTGCCCAATATCATCAGTCTTGAAGGGAATTTTCCAAACTCCAATGACATCCTATCTTACAATCACAAAAATCCCCAAAGCTTAGAAGAGGACCAAGTGTCTCGAAGCTGTGGAAGGAGCCGCTCTCACACGTTGCTGGGGGAACGTGGAGTGACCAGACGCTTCGGAAGACAGGCTGCTGATTCTACGAAGTTAGACGTACATTCATTCATGTAACCCAGCGATCTCCTTCTTAGCAATTTCTCCAAAAGAGATGAAAACACGGCCACGCCAGTACTCACACTCACATGCGCCCACAGCTTCATTCACCATAGCCCCACTTTCACTGCCACCCCTACCCCACGCACTGCTAAGTAGATACATTGTAGCGATACAAATGAACCATGGATGCGTGCAACATTCTATGACGCGTTCTATTAAGAAGTCATAAAGGAATGATTTCTTTCATATGATTCCATTTACAGGAAATCATAGAAAAGGCAACATTCTCGTGAAATTCTGATGACCGGTACCAGAGAGTTAACCCTTTTGGAGGGATGGAAATGTCCTTTATCATGAGTGTGGTGACAGTCACACGACTGTATCCGTGTATCAAAACTCACCCAGTTGTACCCTTAAAATCGGTGAATTTTATATCTATGTTAACTCAGTAAGTCTGATTTTAAAAATTAACTACACCGGCTCGGTGAAGCTGTCCATAAAGGATACTCATTGCTGAACTTGGACGGCACACGAGGCATGCGCCATGCCTGCGGGAGGCGTCCAGACCTCCAGGCGTGAGGCCGTCATAGCTCCGCGGTCGGGGGAGGGTCTAACCACACTCGAGTGGCAACACATCACCACCAGCGAAGGGGGACCTGTCCCTCTGTGTCACGCAAGAAATGAACAACTGCGAGGAGCAAACCCCGCTCCCCATTCCTTCAGTTTTGCTCTTTCCATTGGGAAACGTCCCCTAGCATTTGGAGAGGCGCTCGCAGCGCAGGGACCCCGCGACAGCCTCGCGGTATTTCAACGCACTTCTCGCTGGCAGAGGTGAAAGTGACGCCCACGCGAAACAGGAGCGCGGGTGGGCGGGGGGGGGGGACGGGGGAATGTCTGTACACACTCGGTAATTACACCGATGCCATTGAGAAATGCTCACCATGCAGCTGGCATGACCAGTATTGCAATGACAGGGCAATGTCTTATTGGATAAAGAGACCGTGCTCACTTATACCATTATTGGGGAAAATCGAAATGGATTTTTAAAAATTTTTATTGCATTTACTGGGGTGACATTTGCCTTGTGGATTGCGCCGTCCACCCAGGGGACTCTCGGCCTGCAGTCTCCTCTCCAGTTATCCCCCACATTGCAGCCAGACCCTGCCACACAGCTCTGCTTTCTGAGATGCAGGAGCAGCCCCCCCCCCCCCCCCCCAGTGCATTGCTCTCAGGATCAAACCCCACACACCAGTCAGGTCTGTCCTTACGGCTCTGAGTCCCTCTGCTGATTCTCCTTGTCATCGCCACGTCAGGTGAGGACAGTTACGCTCAGGCCATAATATTCTCTTTCTTGCCAGACCCTCCCCAGAAGCCCACCCACTTTAGAATTGTCCTTACCCCTCCAAGAACATGGTCCTGCTGCCCACAGGTCACAGCAGGTACGCAGAGGCAGCGCTCAGTCACATCGACCTGAACGAATAAACAAATCACAGCAAGAAAGGGGAGAGGGAGGGGACAAGAATCCAGGAATTGAATCATCTGGGACGAACATGGGTATAAGTAAATCCCAACAATACTGAAAGTCAACATAATACTGAACCACAAATCCTCCAGAAAATAAATTCACAAACAAATTATATGTAATTAGCATTAGAGAGCTCTGTTGAATAGTCACGGGAAGGTTCTTAGAGTGTATCTGTGTTCTAAATTCATTATTTCTGGACTATCTTTAAATGAAGAGACCCTTAAACATTCAGGAATAAAGCCCTGTCCTAATAGCGACACCAGATTGGCATTTAACTGTCACTGGAGCTGTTTCCTAACACACCACGATCTGTTTCACTAGCATTTAAACAGTATCCATTTTTTTTAAAGCACATGTTACTTTTTTTAATCCTAAGAAGCAATCTAGACTAGAAACACATGTAAAAATGAATTTTCTCTGTTTCTGTGAATGGGCTGAGCGGTTACAAACTGTCCTCTGGCCGGAACTTACTCTGTCCTGTGTGCCTGCATCCCTGAGGAGACGAGGGGACAGTGGCTGCATTTTAATCACTGGCCGGGCAGAATCAGCAACAGGAGCTTTGACACGGCCAAGTGGGTCTTGCACACGTGGTCAAGAGGGTCTTGTCGTTGCTGAGTGACACCCGTGGTCTGGGCGACCATGAAAGCTGACCCAAGGAGGGGTGTGGGGAGAGCAGAGCCCACACAGCGGCCACGCAGGACGTGAGGGGCTCCTGGAGGGGATCTGGGGTGGACACTGGGTATCGGGGGAGGAGACACCAAGAGTCAAGTCAAGTGGGTGAACATGTGAGGAAGGGAGAGGGAGAGAGAGAGAGAAACATTGATGAGAGAGAACATCGACTGGCCGCCTCCTGCATGCCCCCCACTGGGGATCGGGCCCACAACCTGGGCATGTGCCCTGACCGGGAATCCAACTGGCGACCTCTTGGTGCACGGGGCGACCTCAGCCACTGAGCCTCACCAGCTGGGCCCCTAAGAGTTTTAACATGCACATTTACCTCGAAAAAGCTTACAGAGCATCCAACATGTTTGCAGACTGAGCTGATTACAACGCTCTGACTCTGCCCATTTCCGACGACTGTACCCAAGAGCCTGACTTCAAAGATCAGTTTTCTTCTTAATATATGAATTGTTTTTTTAGGTGTATTTGCCTGTCATTTTCTTTCTTCACCATTATCTTTACGTGTGGAATCTTCCTTTGGAAAGGTTTTGTTTTGCTGAAGCACGCCCTTTGAACACTGCCTGTCAGCCTGGGCTGGGTGAGCCCTGGAGGCAGACTCGGTTACCCCGACACTGCGAAGGAGCCTCGGCCAGAACGCAAACCGGCCACCTCGGGAAGCAAGACTCCATGACAGATGTGGTCTGTTGATTTAAATCCCGGGGCAGGCACCTTACCCCGCGTGGGGCCTACCAGCGCTTTGAATAACACTGCTCGAGAACTCCTTTATCGAGCTCCCGTTAGGGCGCCTCTTTTTGTTTGTGACTGTTTTTATTTTGCCCTCCTTCTGGAAAAATAGTTTTGTTGCATAAAGAACTATGGAGGGAGAACATTTCTCTGTTGGGTGGTCGTGCTGAGAAACTAGCTCTAGGCCCAGCGACCATTCCTTTGTGGATCAGCTGTCTTTTCTCTCCAGAGAGCAGGGTTTCAGTCTTGTGGTCCCTGCGTGCTCACCGTGACAGGTTTAGGGGCCGTGTCCCTCTCACTGGCACCTACTGGGCCTCGTGTGTCTGAAGATCAGCCTTCCGCAGTTAGAGAGAATTTGCTGCACTCACTCTCCAAACAGTATCTCTCTCCCATGTTCTTCGCTGTCCCTTTCGGATACTTGGATGGGATGCAATTTGGACTTTCTGTCTTCACCCGCTCTGTCCCTGGACCTGACTTGCGTTTTCATACGGCTTCCAGGTGAAGTATTCTCTGTGAGCGTCATTGAGCATGACGCCGTCGGTGGGTTCATGGAAGGGGGGGATGAGGTCTTAGCCCAGCTCCCACAGTGCCACAGGGCGAGACGGACGCCGTTCTCCAGCACACTATCTGGACTCCCCTGGCCACATTAAACGACTTGTCATTTCTTTATGGGCCACATCTCACTCACCTTTCTGCTGCTCTGTCCGAATGGAAAACCCCTCTGTCTGTCCTCATCTGGGTGGTGCCCTCTGGGCCATTCTCTCTCAGCTCGGGTACCACACCCTGCAGGGTCCTTCTGCAAACTCTCTCTGAGGCCCGGCGCCCTGGGCTTCCCTCCCGGAAAGCGTGCATCACCGTTTCCCACAAACACGCTCGCGTTGGTCTATCTTGTGTCTGTCAACCCTCTGAGGGCGGGAGCACTCTACCGTCTCGGCATTCCTGATGCCCACGGAGAGCCTGGCACGTGGCCGTTCCGAGGGCTGCTACCCTACCTTCCGTTTTGTATTATTATTCGGTAACATTGTATCAGAACCGTAAAACGCTAGAGGTAGGAGAATACCTACGCTGCATCCACGTGTTACCTGGAGAGTTGGTTCTGTTTAGGACTGAAAGACTGAGCGCAATGAGGACACTCCCAGACCCAAGTCCGCTTCACATCCTGGACCGGCACAAGTTCAAGTGCTTCAAATCTCATTCCTTGGGAGGAAGAAAAGCTGAATATCTGCCAGAAAAAGAAAAATAAAAAAGGAGGGACATGGCCAGTGCATGAGAGAAACACAGGGCTTGTCGATGCATTAGCTACTCTGCTCGCCCAGAAACGGCTCAGCGTGGACAAGGAACCTATTACAGACATTCCCTTCCTTCTTTTTAAAATATTTAAGTTGACAGAGCAGCAACTTTGGCTCGTTGATTCAGCGCACGGTGATTTGCACCGCTTCCTGACCCATTAGTATCAGCGCATCGATAACTCCCAGCCGGGAGCTTGCCTGCTGATTTTCGCTGCCGCCCTGGGTGAGCACTGAATGGCCATTTGTTCCCTTAACTTCCCCCTGCACACAAAGGCGGGGAGCAAAGGGAGACGCACAGGGACTGCCAAGCAGCATTGTGGGTCTATCGGCGGCATTAACACGACCCTTCGTTAGAACGGCGTCTGACTGATCAGCGCCCCTGGAAGCAGGAGGCCGAGGCGGCAAGGCCGAGACAAATGCCCCGTGATGCCACGCAGCCAACTGCACCTAGCAGATTAATTGCAAATTGCGCACTTTGATTCATCTCATCAGCTCTCAGGACAGCCCTCGCTCTGGCCAAGCTCACTAGTGCAAAGCCGGGCTAACTGTTGGCGTCAGAGCCGCTGTCCTCGGATTTCAGGGGTCACCCCCCACATTGCTTGACAAAGAAAATCAGGTCTCCCTTGTCACTGAGAGGTAGCGTTTATAAGGTACCTCTCTGTGGGTGAGAAAATAGATGGGCTTGAAGTCTCTGCTCGACGCAGCAAAGGAGGGCCTGTGGAAGAACATGGAAGAAAAATCGCACCTGTAGTTTCTTTCATCACTAATGGAAGGTTAGCACCTCCTTCAGCGATGAATATACTCAGCCACCTTCGCTGTGCTGGTCCGTCACCGACAGAAATCACTGACATCTTTACATCACCTCACCGCGGTTGCAAACAACTTAAAATCTCACTTACTCAGCATGACTTCCAAACTCTTATCCTCATTTTAATTTAAAAACCACATGTTGCCCTGACCGGTGTGGCTCAGCAGTTAGAGCATCGGCCCTCGAACCCAAGGGTCATGGGTTCAATTCCCCATCAAGGGTACGTACCTGGGTTGCAGATTCAATCCCCGGCCCTGGTCAGGGTCGTGCGGGAGGCAACCGATGGATGTGTCTCTCACGTCGATGTTTTTTTTTTCTCTCTTCCAACTCTATCTACAAAAAAAAAAAAATTAGTGGAAAAATATCCTCAGGTGAGGATTAACAAGAAAATACATACATAAAATTTAAAAAACTGCATGTTACTATGTCAAAAATTTATTTTTAAAGTTTAGATCACTACATTTGCTATACGCTTCGTTTCCTTTACAATCCCAAAGTTTTCTTTCCCTTCTCTTTTCATTGAAAAACGCCATTCGTAAGAGGGTCTACAGACTTCGCCAGACTGTCAAGGGGTCCATATCGCAGCAAAGGGTCAGAACCTTGCCTTAAAGGTCAGAGAAGAAAGGAAAAGCCGGGACCCCACGGACGAAGTTCTCCCAATTTGCTCTTGGAACAAGAAAAAAGCCGATGCCGAGCTGGAGTGAAGCGTTGTCCCGTGCACTGAAAGGCTGCCAGTTCGATTCCCGGTCAGGGCACGTACCTGGGTTGCAGGTTCAATCCTGGTAGAGGCGCATACAGGAGGCAACTGATTGATGTTTCTCTCTCACATTGCTGTCTCTATCTATCTATCTATCTATCTATCTATCTATCTATCTATCTATCATCTATCTATCTATCTATCTATCATCTATCTATCATCTATCATCTATCATCTATCTATCTATCTATCTATCTATCTATCTATCTATCTATCCATCCATCCATCCATCCATCCATCCATCCATCCATCCATCCATCCATCCATCTCTGTCTCTCCCTTTCTCTCTAAGCATGTCCTCGGGTGAGGATGAAGAAGAACAAGGGAAAGAAGAAGAGCTGATGCCCCCTGGGGATAATGAATGCACAAGGTGAAAGTCAGCTTCGGGGCGCTGATGGTGAGTACAGCTTCCAGATAGCACCCCTTCGAGGTTTCCAGCCAAGATCATTCAGACCCCAAACCTTAGGGGGGCCGGAGGCCTGGACCGTGTGCCAGGGTCTCACCTCTTCCATGGCAATAAACAAGCCCCGTTTCCCAAGTAGGGAGGATCATTTTCACTGGTGTCCATGGAGGCTTGAAAAGAAGCCCCCAAATTAAGTGAGCAACAAGCAGACCAGGCAGCGAGGGCCCCTTCCGGTCATGTCCTCCTCTACAAGGGCGAGGTGAAGAAACCCACTGCAGTCTTAGCAAGCCCCTCACAGTCCCTGGGCTGCTCACTCACACGCTCCCAGGGATTTGGCTCTCGGAACTGGCCACGCTCGCTTCTAATCTGTTTAGAGGACCCTGTGGACAACTTGGTTTAAACCTTTATTTCAGTGTTTAAAATCTCCTCGTCAAAGTTGTGGAGCCAGTTCCCAGCTCCACCCCTGTTTCAAAAGACAGGAAAGGTCATGGACTCAACCTGTGTCTTCCGGGGAATAATCCGACCTCTGAGGACAACAGGCACGGCTCTGAGGACTTCATAAGTGGTTGTGCAATGCGTGGCCACACGTCTGTCTTCTAATGATTCCCAGGCCATTCCCGAGGGTGTCGCTGTCATCAGGGTGACGTGTCCCTGAGGAGGAGTGACTCCTCCCTCTCTCCAACACCCGACACTCAACCTCTGTGCTCAAGGTTGGGGGAAGGGAGAGCAAGCTCCTTGTCATGAAGACGCTGCTTGCCTGTCGCGTAGCTGTGCCCCTTCCGTGTACATGGTAGAGCCGGATGTTAAGTGAGGGGTGGTCAAGGGTGCATTGACATGAACTCTCAAGGTTTCAAGCTCAGACTTGTGTGGACCCTCCTGACTCTGAATCTGTAGACAAAGACACCAGTGACAATCCCGAGAAAGAAAAACCACCCAGTGACCCCGCGATACAAGTCATGACCCCGCGATACAAGTCAAGGGACATCCTGTCGTAACGTCCATCTGGCGGACTCACGCATCATCACACCTGCAGAGTCTGAGAGAATGGTATGGCGCATTGTTTCAATTATTGTTATTATTATTTTAAAAACCTTTTTTTCTTTATTGATTTTTTAGAGAGAAAGGAAGGGAGAGGAGAGAGAGAGAGAAACATCGATGAGAGAGAACATCGACTGGCTGCCTCCTGCATGCCCCCCACTGGGGATCGGGCCCACAACCTGGGCATGTGCCCTGACCGGGAATCGAACCAGCGACCTCTTGGTGCCTGGGTCGATGCTCAACCACTGAGCCACACCAGCCGGGCTCAATTATTATTAATAGCTGATACTAACTGGCAGCTTGCCTTTACAAAGTATCAACATGTACTTTAGAAAAGCAGCACAGACTACAAGGAAAACGTTAGACTATTTGTTGCCCAAATGGCTGATCTCCCCTGCTGGATATCAGAGTCGATATCTGGGACCTTCAGGCTACGTGGTGCTATGGACTGAATTGTGCCCCCCCCCAATGTCCATAAACTGAAGCCCTAACCCCCAGTGCCATGGTATTTGGAGATGGGGCCTTTGGGAGGGAATTAGGGTTAGATGAGGTCATGAGGGTGGGGTGCCTATGATGGGCTTAGTGCCCTTATCAAAAGAGATGCCAGAGAGCTTGTATTCTCTCTCTTTCCCTGCTGTGTGAGGACCCCATGAGAAGGTGGCCATCTGAAAGCCAGGTCCTTACCAGGGAACTGAATTACTGGTCACCTTGATCTCGGACTCACAGCCTCCGGAACCGCGAGAAATACATTCCTGCTGTTTGAGACACCCCTCTGTAGCACTTCGTGATGGCAGCTGGCACCGAGGCACCAACAGGGAGTGTGCTTCCAGGAGGCAGGGTGATGAACGCTTCACATTGGCACGTCCCCCGAGGAACTTCAGAAAATGCTGATACAAACTGGGACCCTTAGAAATGGGTGTTGATTAAATAACCCGCAGCAATTTGGGAGAATGAATATAGCTATTTCTTCTATTGCAAATACAAACACATACGCACTTGCAGAGGGAATTACATTTTTAAGCCAAAACAGAACACAGATGACTGTTGGTGGGAATACAAATTAGTGCATCCCCTATGGAAAAAAGGAGAGAGGTTCCTCAAAAAATTAGAAATAGAGCTGTCTCGTGACCCAGCAATTCCACTTCTGGGATTTATCCGAAGACATCCAAAACGCTAATTCAAAAAAGATACGCACACCCCTCCGTTCACTGCAGCATTATTTACAATAGCCAAGATATGGAAGCAGCCTAAGTGCCCATCAGTAGTAATCTTCCATATGTACAATGAAATATTACTTGGCCATAAAAAAGGACGAAATCTTACCACTTGCGACAGCTCAGTGTATTTCCCGGAGGACCACAAAGGAGCATCTCTCTCACGTTGATGTTTCTCTGCCTCTCCCTCTCTTCCTCTCTCTCTAAAATCAATGAACATATCCTTGAGTGAGGGATTAAAAAATAATAGAAAGAAAGAAAGAAAGAAGAGGGAACAGACAAACATCCCAGCGTGTTCCACATGTGGGCACAGCGACCTGAAACACAGCCTCCGGCAAAGGCAGCCGTGGGGGCCAGTGCGGGAGGGCAGGACAAGAAGAACCAGCCACGGAAAGGGGGCGCTATTCATTGTCACTCTGCCGAACTCACCCAGCCTGATTGTAACACCTAGCAACCTAGAGAGAGGACTTTGCCCCATGAATACTTTATAGAATTTTAGAATAATCACCTGCTACACCGAGCCGACCCTACACCATCGATGAAAAAGGCACCCATCTATTTTCAGGGGTGATCATCCACCAGACCCTTTAATGGGGACCTGACTTGGGACGGCGTCTGTCGAGGACAAGGCAGTAAGCGGGGAGTCACTTAATCACCGTCGCACGGTGTGTTTAAGGCAAGGAAATGGAACGCATCATCATTTCACCGGACTTCCTAACGTCAGAACAATGCACACAGCCTTGCTGAGAGTGGGTGAGCTGGCGGGACACCCTCTCGGGAAAACACACCCCGATTCCTTCAACAGTGTCGTTTGCAGCAGCATCTGGAAAGCAGCTCCGCCAGCTGGGGGAACGAGGCCAGCCGCAGACTGCCGACCGTGGTGCGCACAGGACAAGGAGTCCGCACACCCACAGCCCAGCGCCGGGACCGCCAGCTTCCTCCGCCAAGGATTTGTAACAGGGCTGTAAACGCGCTACTTTGTATCCGCTGCTCTGAATGACTCCGCTCACAACACCGAGCGCCCGTCTGTACGTTCACAGGAGCGACTCCTGCCCGGGCCTCGACGGACAGGCGACCCGCTTTTCTCCACCCTTCAGACCACAGCCGAGAGGCCTCGCAGACCTCTTCCAGGTCTGGTCAGTACGTGATTTTATAATGAGATAAACTCAACGAAGACAGTGGTCAAGTTGTACCTCCGAATGCCTCTTAGCAACGGGGTCCCCTTAGAAACAGACCCTAAACCCAGCCAGGCCTGCCGTGCACCAGACGCAGCGGTGGACGATGGCGCAGGAACCACCTCTGGGGCTGTGGGGATGGCGGCGCGTCAGGCCGGGTCCTCAGGGCGCAGACCCCACGTTGGTACTAAACATGAGGGGACTGGACTAGAGAAAATACCTCACTAGGGAAAACACTTCGTTAGGGGGAACAGAGAGAGGGTCCTACCAGATCACAGTGCAAGTCTGATCCCAGTGAGGGAGCGAGGGACAGAAGCCTGGTCAGGTGCCCTGTGGGGTCCCAGGACATTCTTGAGTAAAAGCTGGCCACCAGCAAGGTCCCACGCCTCCCACGGACAGGCCTTCGTTGTCAGCATCCTTGCCACACTCCCTTCCGGCTGGGGAAACGGAGGTGGGCCCCCCGCACATGCCCTGGAGGGTCCCACAGCCCACCAGCGGGGCGCAGTCCGCCTGCCTGGGGGTGGAGGATGGCCAGGGCTTCCTGGTGGCCACCCCGTGAGACACAGAAGGGTAGAGACGCCAACAGAGTCCAGCTCCAGCGTGGGCACTGGGACCTCGGAGAGGAGGGTGCAATGCCCCTCAAAGTTACAGTGGCCCACAGATCAGTGATTTAGGATTGCCACCAGGGGCGAGAGCTCCATGACATGTCCAGCTTGCCACACAGACCACCCACGGAGCACGCAGAAGGCCTCAAGCCACCCGCTCGGGTGCCTGCGGTTGCAAGGCTGGAAGTGGCCAAGAGGGTCTGGGTAGGTGCCAGTGTGGCCACCCCCGCCACAGGGCCAGTGCTGGGAGCTGACCCCCCACTGCACACACCCCCCCCCCCCCCCCTGCAGCCAGGGCACGTGCAGCGCCCTGCGGAGCGATGGGAGCTGAAGCAGACTGAGTGGCCGGACCGCGTCCCTGCGGCCTTTCCAACAGGGTGCACCAAGCCCGAGACGGCCGGCTCCCTGTGCGGCCAAGGAGTTACACTTCTCCCGCCCCGTTCCTTGCTCTGCGAAAGGCCTGGAGGAGGCCTTTCACTTTTCATTGTTATTATTTTATTTTAAAAACAGAACATGATTATATTTAGTACACAACTTTGGTACAGCCAAAGATCTTTTATTTATTTTTATTTTTTAAAATATGTTTTTTATTTTTTATTTTATTTTTTTTAGAGAGAGAGAGGAAGGGAGAGAGATAGAAACATCGATGTGATAGAGAACCGTCTACTGGCCACCTCCTGCACGCCCCCTACTGGGGATCGAGCCCACAACCTGGCAGGTGCCCTCACCGGGAATCCAACTGGGACCTCTCAGTCCATGGGACGACACTCAGTCCACTGAGCCACACCGGCCGGGCACCAAAGACCTTTTCAAAGGTAAACAATCGGGCTGTCAATCTGGAAGGCCAATAGACCGGAGGTAGGTGAGGAGACAAAGGACCAGGACCGGTAAGTGTCAAACCAGGGCAGAGCCAGCGTTTCCGTGGCGCCAGGGAGCCAGTGGGACCCACTGTAGGCACTGGGAATGGGTTCGACGGCACGAGTCCACGGAAGGATAGATCCTGAGAGCAGGTGCTCAGAACAAGCCTCTAATTGGTGGGCACTGCTTGCCCAAAGCACTCTCGGACCACTTCACAGTCACCGTCTTTTAATAAAGGCCCCAAGTGCCATGCGATGAAATGCAGCGAAAACCACAAGTTTGGCTGGACTGACTGGCGAGGAGCCCCTGCCGTCCCTGCAGGTGGCGACACCATTCCCAGGAGCACGGAGCTTCCTCCCTCTGAGCCCAGAGTTGCTGGAGATCTCCTCAGGACATGACTGAATTTCGGAGCATCCCGGAATTCCCCTAGATGCCGGAGGGACAAACACGTGCTTGGTCTGAGCAGAGACCCCAGCCCCAGAGAGTGGCCACTGAAATATCAGTCGGCGCTCAGTAACTATTAACGGACGCTGACGCTCAATTAATTATGGACGTGGTAGGTGAGCCTCCTCCCCGGACCCATTTCTCTCAGTCCTGCTTGTACACCGAGGAAAAAAGAATGACCGACAAAACTCGGTTCGCTCGTCTCTCAGACCCGGGGCTGATGGGGAGACAGCCAGCATTTTAGTTCCAAGTTAAACACGTCCCCTGGTCTGGGCTTCTGCCTCTCCCTGCTACAAAGGCTCCCCCGTTTCCTGGACCTGTCTCCCTTCTCTGAGAGCGGAGCTCCAGGCCACACAGACACAGACCCGACACAACGCCCCCGTCTGTCCCGGGCCCGCTCGGCGTGGTGTGAAGACGGGCCGCTGACAGACGGCGCGGGGCCAGCCCGGTGAGGTCTCATGCTCAGAAACATGGGACGGCCACTCAAATTGAACCACTCACCGCGTCGGTGGCCCAACAGTGACACCCCAGCATCCTCCCCAGAGCCAGCGAGCGGAGACCCACCTGCTTGTCTCAGATCCGTTCTCTCCTCGGAGATGGAGGGCCAGCCTGTGTGTTTTCACATTCCTAATTCAAGTTATAAAAATACCCCCAGACAGTAGCCGCCGCGCGGGGCCAAGGACGTGAGGCTGTGTGGAGCTCTGTAAGACCGACGTCATGTCCCACCTGTTCATGTACCGATTTCCTGGTTCCCGGGGAAACAAGGACGCACAGGCTGGCGGTCGGGGTTGCGCCTTCGAGAAGTCGGCTGTGACGCTCATCTCGGGTGGCCAGTTCCCTCCAGCCTGAGGGCCACTGAGGAGGTGTCTGGGGACTTGAAGACAGCAGCCACACTGCGGAGGACCAAGGACATAGCCCACTGGTGTCCAGAAGGAAAGAGGGCTGTGGGGGGAGGGCTGGGGAGGGGAGCGTGGTGGCAGAAAGAGAGAACGAAGGCCCTTTGCTCATCTCCCTCTTGCTGGCTTCTTGGGCCCTGACGACAGGTGATGGACCGGGAGGTTCTGCTCATCCAGGACTGGGAAATGGATCACTAATGGACACCACCGGATCTGGGAGCTCCAGGTTTTACTATTAACCAGTGCGATTTATTAGCAAAGCCGGCCACACTACCCCGGATGTCCCAGCCTTCCTGTGGATAATAAAAAGCAGTGGTGTGGGTTATAGCAGTGTGTTTCTGCCACGGCCCCTGGGACCCCCCTGGAAGTGCCTGTTGATCACGAAGTGCAGAGCACTCGGGGGGCGCGGAGTCCGCGGGGAGGCCCCCAACAGGAGACTTCCCTAATGTTACCTAGTGAACTTGGTTATTCAGCTAAAGGGATTTCTGAGCAGTGTGGAAGGTACCACTTGGGGGGTGGTTCTCCTTCTCCTCCTCCCCCTCCCCCTCCCCCTCCTCCTCCTCCTCCTCCTCCTCCTCCTTCTCCTTCTCCTTCTTCTTGTATTATAATATGAGAGAAGGGAGATGAATGAAGGGAAGAAATACTAAACAAAAAGAAAACAGGATGCCTCAAGAACAGAAAACGATACTCCGATAGCTGTTTTCAGCTCCACCGTGGAAGGCGCTTGGAAGTCACCCTGACAGCAGGAAAAAGCTGCATGGACTAAAAATCAGTGCTTCTTAGATCCAGAAGGGAAGTGAGGCCCCAGGGCACACAGCCCCCCCAAATCTGCAGAGACAGCGAATCAAGTCGCTGAAGACACAAGTGGGAAGGAACAGGTCCCTGGTCATGTTGATGATTTGCGAGGGGCTCAGGGAGGGGCAATGTGAGAGAGACCCCTTTGGAGGGTGTCCCACCCTTGTGGATTTTGCCTCGGGAACCACCAGAATGCAGCCACAGCGTCCGTGCTGAACGGGAAGGTCCCCGAGAGTTCCAGGCAGCCAGCAGAGCCACCACCCCGCACTCAGCATCTTGTGCACACCGATATTTTGGAACCTCAGTTTCTTGACCTGGAAGGTAGCACTATAACGCCCACCACCCGGCTGGAAGAGAAATGAAAAAACAAATTGCCCAAAGATGTCCACTGGGGAGAGCAAAGCCAAGATCCTAGCCAGCACCTGTCTCCACCGCCAGGCTCCGTCCACCCCGTCACACGCGATGCCCCAACAGTCTCAGGACAGAAGTATCACGAGTCGCTTCTGAGCTTCTTCAGTGGGCAAAAGCCACCCAATGCCATCGCTTTTTTAACAAAATGGAGCAGATTCCTATTTGGACTTGGGAGTGTGAAGGAGCGCAGTACCCATCCACAGACACCCGAGAAGGAACCTATGACCGACCCAGTGTCGCTGGGGGGAAGGGGGACGCTGGTTCTCACAGGTGAACCAACTCCTTCCCTCACTTTCTAGATGGCGAGGGTAAGGCTGTGGGGCTGGGACACGGAATCCCGATGCCGCGGCTTGATTTGCTACATTGTCTCACTCTCTCTACCAGGATACATCTAGAAAGCACTTCACTTTGGGATCCGCGCCGCAGCTGTCTCCCAGCGAGCTCCGGCCCGTTCGGACGTGTGGCTAACTGGCAATGCGGCCTTCCCGGCGCAGTGGCCCTCTCCGGGTTTGCTTCTCTCAGCTCCCCAGGGTCAGTTTTCCATTTCTCTCTGAAAGCTGCCCAATTAGGTCACGACTTGAGAGGCGCAAAAAGGACAAAGAGAGAGAAGAGAAAAAACGGAAGCCCCGGGGAGCTGCAAACAGTCAGACCACAAACACCAGTGGGTGCGCCCTGCGCCGCCCCCAGCGTGCGCGTCCTGCGGAGCTGGCCCCGCAGACCCGCCCCTGGCGCAGCGCCGCCGCGGGCCCGGGGCCACGTCCTCTTCGGTGGCTGGTGGGGACTCTGCCAAGGAGCCCGGGCACCGTCCCGGCTCCTCCTCCGCCCCCGCCACGCCTCGCCTCCCCGTGCAGTGGCGCCTGGCAGAGCCTCGCTGCCACCTCCCGACCATCCCGGGAAGACTGGGCGAGCGAGCTGCGGCCGGGAGCGCGCCCGCCCCTCGGACCTGCGGGAAACAGCCGCCTGCGGAGCGGGCGGGGACCTGGGCGGCACTGACGACGGCTCAGCCCGAGCGCAGAGGGAGCGGAGCGCGGAGCCCGGGTGCGGTGCACGGCGGCTCCTCCCTGGGGCGTCGGGCGCGGGTCTCCGAGCTCCCGCGGGTGTCCCACCCCCAGTCGCCCCTCGTGTACCTCCTCGCCCCCGCTCGGGGCTCCCCTGGGACTTGCTGGGTCTTCTGGTCCGGAGCGGCCCGGACGGGTTCCCGGGAAGGCAGAGCGGGGCACAGCTCCCTTGGAGCGGCCGGCGGGCTCCCTGCGGGTCCGGCAGCCGCTTCCCCTGCCGCCCAGGGCGGCGAGCCCTGCGGACCCCGCGGCGCGAGGACAGCCTCCGGCGCCCGGACCCCTCTGGAGAGGGCGCCCTCCTCGTCGCCGCCGCCGCGGTGCGCCCAGAAGTTTTGAAGGTGAAGAACCGGGTTCCCAACTTCTCCGGACATGAATCAGACCGCGGGCGTCTCCAATAGCGTCAGGTGTCCCCCGGGCAAAGGCCACAAGGTAAGGTACCCGCGACGGAGGGCTGGTGCGGGACCTGGAGGGCACGGCGAGGCAGCTGGTTTGGGGACTCCAAGGTACCTGTCCCTCCGCGCGTGGGGTCATCGGGTCCGGACGGCTGACGGGGCGGGGGGTCTTTGAGGAGAGGTGCTGGTTTGTGAACCCAGAGCCAACGCCAGGTGTGCGCTGTATCTGCGTGGGCGACCCGGCCACCTGAGCCCCGGGAGTGCTGTGCAGGGCCCTGCAGGCAGGCGGCAGCTATGCCCGGGTCACTTGGCTCTCCCAGAGGGGGTCAGCGGAGAGAGCTGACGGGAGAGTCCCCGGAACGCGCTCCAGGTCTGCGCGCGCGCTCCATTCACTTCAGCAGGCCGCCAGGAACCTGGAGTGGTTTCCAGGATGACCGACAGTCAGGGAAAGGAGAGCGGGCAGCGGCCTGAGGGACCGAGGCAGAAGCCCCCGGTAGCCGGGAGTGTGGAGGGCCAGGACTTGGGGACCGTCCGCTTCCACGCGCCGTGCGCCCGCTGTCCACAGGGGTCCCGGCCTTGGCCGCTCGCCTCTGTGGCTCACCTTAGCTTGGGGTTAGCTTGCAGAGAGATCCTTACCTAGGTTACCCAGAGGAGCCTATCCGTGTGCTTGTGAAATATTTAAAACCATTTCTATTATTTCTTTAAAACCGAAAGAAGACGAGGGCTTTGGATGTTAGGTTTGATCTGTAGCCTGACTCTGCTGTGGATTTTAGCTGGTGTTGGCTGCACCTCGGTTGTGCCTTCTCCATTTTATATGCATTGTACATGTCTATTAGGATGTTATTAGATTGTCCCCCTTAACATCTTCTCGCTGGGGGGTGGCCGTCCGAGCAGTTGGGGTGTGCAATGATGTTGGATTAATTTGCTGAATAAAGGAACTCCGGTCTGCTGGTTATGTGAGGTGCGGATCTGGGACTGAACACCTTTATTTCAGCTGAGGAATATCCAGGATTTTCCACTCCAGCCAGGTCTTGGGTGAAATAATTTAATAAGCAAGTCTTATCTCTGATCTCTGTGCTCGTTAGCTTTGGTCCGAGTAGTTACGCTTTTCACATTTACTTGATTGACTATCCAGAGGAAGTGTCTTTTTAACATGTAGGAGCCGACAGTATACGATTTTAAATTAAAAATAATAAAGGTTCAGTGATTTCTTTAACGTGAATTGTATCGCAGGGTATGGACTCCAAAGAAACGCTCTGGAAAGTGTTCGAACAGGCGGAAGAACTGCGACGGTGCTAGGGAGCCTGTTAGTCACGAGCTGGGGATCACCCTATGCAGCTAGCTCGGTCCCTGGAATCGTATTAATCCAATAAACAGTCACCACTCACTCACTTAGCAAACACTGTACACTCCTGTTAAGTTCCCAGGACTGAGCACTCAAATGTACATTTAGACATGACCTTCTTTGTCTAGAACACAGGTCTATTCACGCCCACCCCTCAGGCTTCAAAATCTTGGATGGTCTCTATTGCCTGAAGTGAGATTTTTATTCTCCATCTGTTGGAAGTAAAAAAAAAAAAAAATCCAATTCCCTTCCTCAAAGAAGAACTCACTTCAGCTGTAGCTTGCCTTCGGAGTCTGTGGGTTTGTAAGTGTCGTTGGTCTCGAAGGTTGCTGCGATGAGATGCTAGTGCTGGAGACAGACGCCGTGCGAGGTCTGTGAGTGTTCTGGGGTGAATGAACAGCAGGGATTCACAGTCCTCCTTGCAAAGTACCGGAAGGATCACTCGAGACTGAGGGTACCACACTGAATAAAATAGAAAACTCCATCACGCCGGTTTATTTCATCAGAAGTTTGAAATAAGCGTGTTTCCATTTTGCATGTTGCTCTGAGAGTTCATCTTGGGGGCCTCGTGGGCGGAAAGGCCTCTCAGGAATGCCTTTCCACTGGGCCCACTTGTGTGTTGTTTACTGATCACTGTTGGTGCAATTTCTGTTGGGTGGGTTCTTTGGATCTGCGTCTGTGCGGACATTGCTTGGGAAACAGTTCTTGTTTTTCTCTTTTGCGGTGGCTACTCAGTGGGTGAGTTTAGACCTCTGTAAAGGTGTTATTGACCCCCCCCCCCCCGCTCATTGTAGCTTCCTTGCTTCTGACCTTGGGGGGAAATGGACCATCAGTTTAATAGTGGTGAAGGATCAATCACAGGTTAGCTAACCCCACTGTCATTCCCAGTAGGGACAGGAGGTACTGCCCTGAGATGACAGCCCCCGGAATTATAGCCACATGGGATTAGGAAATAAATGTCCCCTTGGGAGCCTGCAGTCATAGCCGTCCCATGTCCGTCTGGGGCTGGACACAGCGACAGCTCGTTAACAACTCCCCGTGTCCCACGAACAGTCGAGGCCTGACGGACAGTCAGATGCTGCCTGTAGGCCCAGCGACGACCCGCCTGGAGCGTTCTGGCGGTGGCGGGCTCGGTGCCACGGTGCTGGCCGACTGCGCCATCTCTGGTGTGATGCCTTCTGGAAATGTACTGTTTGTCTTTCCTTTTTTTAAAGCCACAAAATGATACACACTTCATGATACTAATTACAGAGAAATACATGTGTGGAGAGAAAAGAGAGTAAACAGAACTGCCGCTCGTGATGAACTCAGAATTAGGAAACACCGGCTCTTTTCACTACATTTCCCACTGACGTTGCCTGTAGTCAAAGTGTACTGTGTTTTGCCCTGGCCGGTTTGGCTCAGCGGTTAGAGCGTCGGCCTGCGGACCAGAGAGTCCTGGGTTCGGTTCCCGCTAGGGGCACGTACCTCTGTTGCAGTTCGTCCCCAGCCCTGGGTGGGGTCGTGTGGGTGGCAGCCAGTCGATGTGTCTCTCTCACATTGATGTTTCTCTCTCTCACATCGATGTTTCTCTCTCTTCCTCCCTCTCTCCCTCCCACTCTATCTGAAGATAAATGCAACAATGTCCTTGGGTGAGGATAAAAAAATGTACTGTGTTTTTTTTTCATGCTTAATGAGTATATCTTGTGATAACATTCCTGAACGATATGAACGTTTAAAATCTCGGTTTTGAAAACGGATCTGCCATGGTATAAGTATTTTTCCAAATCCAGTATAACCCTGACGGAAAAAAAGAGCAGCTGCTTTATTATTTACACACAATGTTCGCATTTGTGTTTCCATTTTGTGGAAGATACTGAAGTCTCCTGAGGGGAGGGTGCTGGTCACTGGCTGCGCCGCATCGCCGAGTGGACGGGTTAAACCTCCGCGTGCCGTTGTTCAGCTGCGTTCCGGGATCATTATTCACTCTGTCATGTGAACATTTCTTTCCTTCACCTTTCGTCATCGTTTTAACCTGTTCCTTCCATTCCCTAAGACAGAAGCCGGGCTCGGAGAGGCTGCGGGCCGGGTGTGGGGGTGTCGCTGCCGGGCCGCGGTCCGCTCCCAGCCCCATTTTCTGACCTTGCTGGGGCACTGCGTTGCTGATGTCCTGCCTACTTAGAGGAAAATAAACTCTTATTTTTAAAATATTTTATTTACTGATCAACTCGATGCAATGTTGTACTGAGAGCTGGAATTTTGATTGTTCTGTGGGAGGCTTTTTATAATGGTGGCGGCGGCGGGGGGCATGGAGAGGGCTTGACTGCGGGTGACTCACTGTCCGGTCCTGAAATCGGAGGCCCCCTGTCCTTGGAATGCATGCTTCGCCTACACGAAGGAGATGTCAAGGACGCAGCCTTGAGAGAGTAAGGTGTTATTGAGACCACCTGGACGGTAAGGGGACTGAACCCCAGTTAAAGTTAAGAGTCTGGCAGGTGGGGGTGCAGGGAGAGCTCCTGCTGTGTGCTAAAACAGGCCTGCATGTGAGTTGCCCACTGAGCGCACCTGTCACCTGCCAATCCAGAGGGGTCTGCCTTTTTTTTTTAAAATCCTCACCCGAGGATATTTTTCCATTTATCTTCAGATAGAGTGGGAGAGAGGGAGGGAGGGAGGGAGAAAAGAGAGAGAGAGAGGGAGAGAAACATCAGTGTGAGAGAGACACATTGATTGGTTGCCTCCCTCACGACCCTGACCAGGGCCGGGGACCAAACCGCAACCGAGGTACGTGCCCTGGACTGGAGACTGGAACCAAACCTGAGACTCTCTGGTCCACAGGCTGATGCTCTAACTGCTGAGCCAAACCGGCCAGGGCGGGTCTGCCTTTTCCTCCAGGATCTCCCTGCCCTCCTGCAGGGAAGCCAGTTTCCGATGTCACCCGGGAAGCTCTCCAGGTGTCGAACCGACAGTGATCCGAGTTCCTTCTGATGAACTTGGTTTCTTCCTACCAACTTCTACCTTCTACTGCTTGCTGTACCACAAGGACGGTAGCAGGGGTGCGGCCCGCGGGCTCAGTGGGGCTTGGCTGCTGTCATTCTCCCATTAGGACATTAATAAAACAGAGACCCTGTCACTTCAAACCACGCCGACTCAATAGGAATGAGTTCCGTGAAGTTCTGCTAGCTAGACGCCCCCCTGCATTTTTACTTTGCTTTCATTCATAATTTTTTTTTTTTCTTCTGGTTATGGTATTCTGAGTTGATAAGATGTTGGTTTTTCTCTCAGCACTTGAAAGAAGGTATTCCACTGAAATCTGGCCTCAGTGTCTTCTGCTGAGACGTGAACAGCCATGCTCCCTGTTTGCAAGGGGCCTTTTTCTCTGTTTACTTTCGAGATTGCCTCTCTTTTTACACTTTTAAAAATGAAATGTATTGGGGCGACAGTGGTTCATACGATTACATAGGTCTCAAGTGCACATTTCTATGACATGTGATCTGCATATCGCATTGTGTGCCCACCAGCCAGAGTCAGGTCATCTTCCTTCACCGTGTATTTGACCCCTTTACTCCTTACCCTCCCACCCCTTCGCTCTGGTAACCATTGTCTGTGTCCATGAGTTTCATTTTTTTTATATCCCACATATGAGTGAAATCATATGGTCCTTGACTTTTCCGGACTGACTCATTTCACCCAGCATGATATTTTGAAGATCCATCCATGTTGTCGCAAATGGCAATATTTCATCTTTTCTCATGGCTGAGTAGTATTCCCTTGCAAGATTGTCGCTTGATCTTTGACTTTTAGTATTTGCGTGTTCTGTGCTTAGGCATGTTTTTTCCCCCTCCATATTTATCCTGCTAGGGGTTCATCTTTGATCTTGAAGTTCACTATTTTTGGGAATTTTGCAGCCATATTTCTTCAAATGTTTTTTTCTGTCCTTTTTTTTTTTTTAAATCCTCACTCAAGGACATTTTTGCATTTATCTTCAGATAGAGTGGGAGGGAGAGACAGAGGAAGAGAGAGAGAGAGAGACATCGATGTGAGAGAGACACATCGAGTGGTTGCCACCCACATGACCCCAACCGGGGCCGGGGACAAACTGCAACCGAGGTACGTGCCCTTAGCGAGAACCAAACCCGGGTCTCTCTGGTCCGCGGGCCGATGCTCTAACCACTGAGCCAAACCGGCCAGGGCTCTGTCCTTTTCTTAATCTGTTGTGATGACAGTGATTAATCTGTTACACACTTTATGTTACCCTGTAGGTGTCTGAGACTGTTCCTTTTTTCAAACTTTTTCTTTCTCTTCTTCAGATGTGATCATTTCTGTTGCTCTATTTTCTATTCCTCCTCTGTTTCTCCATTCTACTGTTAGCACATTCACTGGCTTATTTCACATGTTATGGTTTTAATTCTAGAATTTCCTTTTTTCATAGTTCCTATTTACCTTGCTTAGGTTTGCTATCTTTTCGTTCATTATGAGCACCTTTTCCTTTTAATGAATGGCTCTCATTGTAACAGCCAGTATAAAATCCTTGTCTTCTAATTCCAGCATCTGGGTCATCTTGGGACTGGTCTGTGTTGATTGTGCTTTTTTCTTGAGAATGGGTCACATTCTCTCATTATTTCTCTGTATGTTGAGGTCATTTTGAATTTTATCCTTGGCATTGTGAATGTTGCGTGGAGACTCTGGATTTGGTTATGTTCTTCTGAAGATCGTTTGTTTTAATTTTTAGTGAGCAATTAAGTAGACTTTTATAAGTTTTGTTCTTGTATCCTTCCTAGGCCACCTGGAATCTCCCAGTACTTGCATGGTTCAGGGGACAGCCAGAGCTCTGGGCAGCAGTCATAGAGAACTTGAGGCTTTCCTACTGATTTCATTCCTAGATTCCCCTCTTACTTTTCAGCTGCTATAGTGGCCTCAAACTGTGTCCTCTCCAGAATCTGCTACCTTTGGGTCGTTCTGCAGAGCCTTCAGATAGTCTGGTTTGCATTTCCCACAAAGATGTAGTTGTATGTGCCATAGCTGTTTGGGCATGAACTGAGCTCAGCCACTATTGGGAGTGGAATTCCACTTGTTTCATTAGTCAGTTCAACGCTGAGACTCTAGAATCAGTAGTTTTGGGGGCCTTGCCTACTGTGTCCCTAGAACCAGCGACATCTAGTTTCTGTGATAACTCGACAGCTCACTAGACGTATTCTTAACTTTACTTTTCTAAATCTTTAGTCCCAAACATAATGCTCCTGTGCACTTTGAAACTACGCCCAGGAAAGAATGGTCAACCCGGTGTCACTCGTCCCAGTATTGCTTTAGTCTGTCTTCCCCCCACCAAAGCTTTGTTTAGATCTTTGTGGGCTTCTGGTTCTTGTTGACTCTCGGTCTCTTTCTCATTTTCTCTTCTGTCAGGTTTTCCTCCCCTCCCCTTTCATTTTCCCAATGTGTATGTTCACCCAGATTCACATTTTGATAAATTATAACTTGTTAAATCCAAAGGCTCTCATTTGTTCCTTTTTTTTTTTTTCCAACCCTCTTGTAAAAAGCAAACACCAATTTACTGTTCTCTGAGATACCTCTGGCCTCTTTTCCTCTCTTCCCTCCCTCTTTCTTAGATCAGCACAGCTTCTGTCTCACGAGGCACTTCATCCACTTTCCAGACCTTCCCTCCGTCTGCGTGTCTTTGGAACAAAGCAGCCTCCTCCTCCTTATTTTCACGGGTTAAAGGATTCCCCACTTTGGTTTCAGGACACAGCTTAGCCACCCACCCCTTCCCTGTGGGAAGCCCTCCCCGAGGATTCCATCGGCCGCCGACTCACAGCTACCGCCACACGCTCAAGCAGGGCTCACAGATGGCTGATTCAGCTGTGACATGATTCTGGTCCTGCCTTTTCTCCTTCCTTGCGCGTCATGTTCCCAGTCTCCATCCCTGTGCTGAGACGGAGTCATCCCAGAGCCAGCGTTCGGCTGAGAGAGCGATGTCCAGTGTCACACACAGCTGCAGCCATTCCCCTCCAGCTGGCTTTTGGGCTGGAATTTCGGTCCTTTCCACCTGCTCTGGTCCCTGTCCCTACCTGTGCCTGAGCTACCCGCTCTTCCTGAATTCCCAGCTTCCCTCATCCTGACCGTGGACGCCTGTCACCTTCTGTGGGAGGAATGCCTGGCTTCTCGTACCAGAGAGGATCCTCCATCCCTAATATGTAGGATTTTAAAACAGGACCGAGCTTCCGAGGTGGTATTTAACTCACTCATTTTAGAAAAACGGAGATTCAGCAAAACGCAACTAGTTAGTGAGAGATCCAGGACCCTCTCCCTGGTTCCTAGTTCTTGGCACGTCCATTTAGACCAGGCTGTCTCAGGACCTGTCTTCTCCATCTGCATACAAGCCAGGGGCCACACCTGCTGGACACGTGGACATTACACGTGTCTCAGCCTCTAGGACCCGTCACTCATACGTCAAACCGGGTGTCCCCCAGAAATGTATGCAGGGTATCTGTAGATTCTATTGCCTTTTGAAAATGAAATGTATGTTAATAAACACTGGCTTTATAATCGCACTTTTTGGGGGTGTACATTGTGTCGGGGCTCCCTGTATTAGCAAAAGCAGGTTCGGTTCACAGTTGGTCTGGCCGACCACAGCCCTTCACCCGAAACAAGGAAACTTACACGTTTGGCGGGTGATTTCTGAACCAACTAGGAAAAGGAACCGATACAAATAACACACGTAAGTTCTTTCTGCTCTGCAGAGTCTCAATCATCCTGAAGAATTTTACAGCGTTTAATGGAGGGTGCGAAACATCAGTTACTTTAACGACTTCCAGGATATTAGCGAACACTATTTGTGTTATTTTGGTTTTACATTTTATTGATTTTTTAAAGTTTTAATTGCCCTCGCCTTCTCAGTAAAACGCATAAAATGCGTGTAAGTGCATAAATTAAATTTCCAGGAATAGAGGGAAGCAAAGGAGGAGTAATTATTTTTCTGGTTTAGCTTGTGCTAAAGTCAAAAGCTGTACCTCAAAGGCAGTATTTTAATGACCTGACATCTTATACCTCATGAAAGAAACAGACTGGAATTTAATGGACCCCAAATCTGATATTATTTTTGATTAAGAGCCTAGAAGTCCATGTTTAGTCAACAGAGTGGGGGAAAGTGGTCTGAGTCCTTGGTTATGCCGCCACTCACGTTTATTTAGGGCCTTAGGAAGTTTGGGTTGCTTTTAAAATATTTATATATGTTTTTTATTGATTTGTTTTTAGAGAGAGAGGAAGGGAGAGAGAGATAGAAACATCCACGTGAGAGGGAAACATCGACCGGCTGCCTCCTGCATGCCCCCTATTGGGGATCGAGCCCACAACCCGGGCATGTGCCCTGACGGGGAATCGAACCAGGACCTCTCGGTCCATGGGACGACGCTCAACCCACTGAGCCACACTGGCTGGGCAAAGTTTGGGTTGTTTTTATACCACACAGGTGTCAGCCATCTGCTCCTCTATAGTCTGTATCTTCCCTTTTGAGTGAACGTGTTGAATGTAATATTGAGAGATCATAAGACATTTAAACATTGCTCTCATGGAAATTGTACCTGACAGGCCCTGGCTGGTGTTGCTCAGTGGTTAGAGTGTCGGCCCGCGGACCAGAGAGTCCCGGGTTCGGTTCCCACTAAGGGCACATACCTCGGTTGCAGTTTGTCCCCAGCCCCGGTTGGGGTCGTGTGGGTGGCAACCAGTTGATGTGTCTCTCTCACGTCGATGTTTCTCTCTCTCTCTTCCTCCCTCTCTCCCTTCCACTCTATCTGAAGATAAATGCAAAAATGTCCTCTGGTGAGGATAAAAAAATTAAAAAAAGATGCAAACAATGAAGCGGTATGCTTCATCTTCCGTAGTGCCTCTGCTCTGGTAGTGGTACAAGTTTCTTTCTTGATTCACTCATCACCAGCCAGCTGTGTGATACCGGTGCCATCCCTCGGCTCCTGGGCCACTCCCCACTCCCCCGCCCAGTGCCCCCTCTGCCACTTGGAACACAGGAGTCGGCCTCCCCGAGATGGGGCGATCAGACCCGGGCTGAACACCTGCTCCTATGTGAGTCAATTTGCAGGCGGAGCTGAGCCCCTCAGACGCCCTCTTTTGGGAGTCGGAACTCAGAGACGTCATCGGGATGGAGGGCTCTGTGTGGGAGCTCAGGTGACCTCTGACGGCCGTGTGTGACCACGTCAACCTAAGGGCGACTGTTGGGAGAGAGGGCGGGGAGCAGCAGAGAGGATGAACCAAGGGGTCCCTGAAAGCTGGAGAGCACGCCCCACTCTGTGACCTGTGCCTCTGTGCCCAGTGTCCTGCGATGCATGCAGCGTGACAGAACATGGACAGGGAAGAGAGGGCTTCTGTGTCCTTCCCTGCCTCTCCTGGTCCCCAGTCGAACTGTTCTTGTCGCGCAGACTTTTGGGTTAAGCGTCTTTGCCTCTGTTCTCTGTGTCCCAAGGGGCACCCGTGAAAGAGGAAAATAATGTCACGGAACTGCTTTCGAAGCAGGAGCCGGAGAGAGGGCGACTTTCCAGGCGGTGACTGGCCAGAGCCGCATTGATCCGAAAAGCGCAGGGTGTCGGAGATGCTTTGTGGGGAGAGATAAAAGGGAACAAGCCCAGGAAGACGGTGTTGCTGGCGGCGGAGATATACTTTGGGGAACAGAATGGAAATGTTTCTTGTACCCTGCGCGGTTTGCTAGTGTGTTGTATACTCGACCCGGGCTTTGGGGGCCGCTGGAGCCGGGGGGCTTGATGTGACATTGAATATAGGCTCACGATGGGCGTGGGGCAGGGGTCTAGATGGTGCAGAAATCTGGATTCCATCCATAATACATTTATGTGTTGTTTTATTTGAGGTACTTTTGCTGGCCTTCCACTTATTTGCAATCAAGTGAGCTTTGACAAAAGTGACATGTCACGCGTGAAGCGACCAGAAGTCTCTGTAAACGTGAGACGGGCCATCCCTCTCAGGAGAGTTTACCCAAGTGCTAGAGCGTCTGTGGGACTCACCGACAATCGCCAGCAGCCTTCATTTCCCCCCGAACTGTGCCTTCCCAACGGATCTTTGGCTGTGTAGCCAGATTTGTGAAGAGTTTTATAGGTTTTTTGTCCCCCCCCCCCCCCCCCCCCGGTCCTTTTGCCTTACAGAAAGTGTGATTTCAGAGGTTAAAATGCCTCGTTCAGTCTGACAGGACAAGGTTATCTGCAAAATGCATCCGGAGACCGGCGTCCCCTCCATCCCTGTGAGCTGCTCCGGGTCTGGAGGCTTCCAGCCAGGCTCCTCCAGCCTCTTCCTGGCCCATCGCTTCCTCCTCAGCACAAACTCATCCCCGAGCCTCAGTTCTGCAAGGTGGGGTGCAGGCGGAGTGGACAGGGGGTGCAGGCGGAGCGGACATGGGGTGCAGGCAGAGCAGGGCACTGGGTGCCATCGTATTCCAGTGACAGGGTCTGTCCAGAATTAGCGGACATTGGATTCCGTCCAAAACATCCCCCGAGACGTTTGGTCCAGTGCAAAAGGTCCTTGGTATTTGGTCCTTTTCGGCACGGACCCCATGTCTCCGTGGAAGCTTTGGACAGGAGCAGATAGGAGCAAATATCAGGGAGCTTTCTGCATGAACCCCATGTCTCCGTGGAAGCTTTGGACAGGAGCAGATAGGACCAAATATCAGGGAGCTTTCTGCATGAACCCCATGTCTCCGTGGAAGCTTTGGACAGGAGCAGATAGGACCAAATATCAGGGAGCTTTCTGCATGGACCCCATGTCTCCGTGGAAGCTTTGGACAGGAGCAGATAAGACCAAATATCAGGGAGCTTTCTGCATGGACCCCATGTCTCCGTGGAAGCTTTGGACAGGAGCAGATAGGACCAAATATCAGGGAGCTTTCTGCATGAACCCCATGTCTCCATGGAAGCTTTGGACAGGAGCAGGTGTCCTGCAAGGCTGTCTGGATGGCGCAGAAGCTCTGGGCTGACCCTTCCTCGTGGGGAGCTTGGAGGCAGTGGCCTTTGGCTATGTCACACAGGACACAGGAAGGTGACTCCAGCTTGTCCTCGTCCTCACGTGCCCTGTGGTCCCCCTCTGCTAGTTCCTGGGCTCTGGTGGGTGGGGATCTTTCCCACTGGCTCCCAGCCTCCTCCTCCCACATGGTCCCTTCCTGAATCTAGAAACACCCACGTGCCCCACCCTCACCATTATGGACTGTGTGCCCCCAGCGCAGCCCCTCTCGTCCCCTAGGCTGCCGGAGAGGAGGGTGTGCTTTCGGCTTCTCAATACCAACGTTTCCTAGGTGGGGTCTAGAGACCACTGCTCGGCCCTGACACCCCCATTTCAAGCTCTCCGAAGCCTGTGACCCCATCTCACTGGCCTTGTGCTGAGAGGCAACCCACGCACCTGCCTTTTCCTCATCCCCTGGGACATCCCTCCCTCCTTCACCCAAACACGGACGTGCCAGAGCATGTGGCCAACTGTCTTTGTCGTGGGCGTCCTCTTGGGGGTGCCGGCTAGGGTGTGCCGAGCGACTTCCACCCCTCTGTCATTTCCTTTCGAACTCTATCAGACCCCGTGAGGCTGGAGGGATCGTTGGCACCGATTCCCGTGCTGTTCCGTTACCTCCATGGAAACAGGTGTGGGGACACACCGTCCAGCTTGGCTGTCTCCTGACCTGTGGTCCTCTCGTGTCTCCGAGAACATCAGGCGGGCGCTGGCAGCCTGAGAGAGAGCCACGCTGGGCGCGGGCTGCGAGAACACGTTTTGGTCATTGTGGTGTGGAGGGATCGTGGAAGACGGGGCTTCCGCTGGGCAGTGGAGAACGGGCAGTTTGGTTGAGACCAGGGTTCACCTGAGGACCGTCTGTAGACTCACTGGAGTGGAAAATCGGCATCTTGTTCACACGTTAGGTGCCGTGGTTGCTTATGGCTCGTGGGTGCCCAGGGAGCAGGGCGCTTGATGGCTCGTTGACTGTCCACACCGAGCTTCCTGCCGGAGTGCTTGCAGCGTTCCCACACAGCCATCCCGGGCACAGCTGTCTGGGGCACAGCCGTCCCGGGCAGAGCCATCCCAGGCACAGCTGTCTGGGGCACAGCCATCCAGGGCAGCATCGTCCCAGGCACAGCTGTCTGGGGCAGAGCCATCCTGGGCACAGCCGTCTGGGGCACAGTCGTCCCGGACACATCCGTCTGGGGCACAGCCGTCCCGGGCACAGCCATCCTGGGCACAGCCGTCTGGGGCACAGCCGTCCAGGGCAGAGCCATCCCAGGCACAGCTGTCTGGGGCACAGCCGTCCTGGGCACAGTCGTCCTGGGCAGAGCCGTCCCGGGCAGAGCCTGGGGAAAGGCAGGTTCTCCCTGAGCAGTTCCGGGGCGGACTCTGAGACTCTGCGTCTCTCAAGAAGCTACCAGACGGTGCTCGTGCTGGTCCTCCACCACACTCTGAGCAGCGGGGCTTCAGAGCTTTTGCTGAAGAATCTAAAACACAACACGTGACGCGTGCTGCTATGTCATGGTGACGACTTGCTGGACGTCTTCCGTTTGGGGACAAGAGTACCGGTTGGCTCAGAGCGCTCTCTCGTGCCCTTGAAGTGGGATTGGATGTTCTGGGGCCACTCATTTGGAAAGCGGGTTGACACGGGAGGAAAGAGAAGGCGTGCCCCCTGTCGGCGCCGCCGCCCACGGGCTGTGTGGCCTCTCCAAGCAGCCCATCTCCGCACTCCACCACCGTTACTACACGTGGTGCGTGGTCTCCGGGGGCCTAGCAAATACTAACATTACATTGGTAAATAGAGTTTATGCTTATCTAGTCAGCTCCATTATTTAAAAAAACAAACTTGGGATCTGAGTCTGTAGGCTTACATGTTTTTATTTGTGGGACCGAAGCTGGACCCTTACCTGCAGCGTGTGCTCCGTGAATATTTGTGATTGGACATTGGAGACACGAGAGTGGGTTCGAACAGTGAGGGGCCAGGAGGTTTTTAAAGACAGACCTGTGTCGCTGAACGATGGTGACTTCCTAAAGTGAAAATATCAAATTTTGTAACATTCGGGCACCTCCAATTTCTCATCTCTGACTTGGACGGGGGCCAGTAGAGACACCTTTCGGAAATCTAATAGGCTCAGTAGAGTAAAAAATCACAAACCTTATCGTTATAAATACAATATAGTTTTTTTGTTGTTGAGGAAACAGGCAAAGGAAACCTCTGTTTCTTTGCTCAGACATTGTAGCGATTCTACATCAATGGAGACTCCTACTCAGAATTCACCGAGATTATCAAAACTGCTCAGTCTTTCTCAATAGCTCCTGTGTTCTGACTTCCTAAAGTATCTATTTTGATTCTGTCCACATCAGAACCCACTTAATTTGCAAAATTGTTGCTCGAGCTATGAGCTGTCACTTTGTATACCCTGCTGGGTTGAGGAGAGTCAAGAAAAAGATTGATGGGAGAGGCCAAACGGCCTAGTCACTGTCATTACGAGCCGGGAAATGTCACTGGAACATCTACTAGCCAGCCAAGAGGAAGGAGGAGGGGGGGAGGAGGCGTCATGAACAACTTACGAAGTCCGGAGATTCCTACCTGATACGTCCAAGGGGTGCGGTGAGGCAGAGGTTTCTGTTTATCGAGGGGAGCAGGAAAACACCCATTTTTGTCCTGCCTGTCAAATCATAGCTCTTATTTTAAGGCAGACACTGAGTACACTGCTTCCTAAATGCAACTTTGAAGACAGAACATCGAAGTTTAAACTCAGTGTCTCCCCCAGCTTTCAAAAAGGCGAGACTTCCAACTACACAGATTAGATCTTATGGGAAAATTTGCAGTCTCATTCTGGACAAATATATCAGTACTACAAAATTTTAAATTTAAATCCAGCCCAGCTGGTGTGGCTCAGTGGTTGAGCATCGACCCATGCACCAAGAGGTCGCCGGTTCGATTCCTGGTCAGGGCACCTGCCCAGGTTGTGGGCCCGATCCCCAGTGGGGGCATGCAGGAGGCTGCCAATCCATGTTCTCTCTCATCAATGTTTCTATGTCTCTCTCCCTCTCCCTTCCTCTCTCTCTAAAATCAATAAAGAAAAAGAAAATTTAAATCCCTCCCCGGCAAAGTTCCCTTTGTAACACTACTGCTCAAATGGCTCCATTTAGATGAATTTCTGTGTGTTTCTTCTCAAATAGAGACCTGAACAGCGGTGACCTGGGTGGTAGGTGAAGTGAGGCTGAGTCAGAAATGGGGGCCGGCGTGCGCTCTTTGAGCACCCTCTGACTATATTTCAACGTCCGAAGTAGAAGCCTCGAAGTTAGAAAAATATCGGTAATGGAACTGGGGTTGCAGGAGAGAAACATTGTTTGGCTCTGGGTGGGGAGTTACGGGAAATAAAAAAGGGTGAATCTGGCATCTGAAGCCATGTCTGGATGGCAGTAGGAATACCGTTTGAAATGAATCGTGCATGCTGACTGTGGTACGGAAATGTTGTTTTTTTAACTTTCTTTGTAAAGAGCAGCAGCCTGGAGAAGGAGGAAGTGTTCCTGGGAAGAGGTTTATCTGTGGATTACGAGGTGGGGTCCCCAGTGGGGACATAGCTCCTGCCCCGTGCCCCTGGGACGGGCGTCTGTAAAGCGGACCCGGCGATATTAGGTGACTCGCCGGAGGTCAGACGTCCACTAGGCGCCGATCTGGGCTTCAGACCCCCACGCTGGCTCTCGCTGCTCAATTCTGAACCCACACTGGATGGTAAATGGTCAGAGGGAAGTAAATTAATCAAAATGGCCATTTAGCAATTCGGTCATTAGTGGAATTGGCCCTGGAGCAAATAGTCTTTCCGTATTAGAGGAGCAGACTCCGCGGGGACGGTATCCCACTAGAAATCGAGGCTCTGATTTATTTGTTGAAAGATCATTTATTTTCGCAAATTGGTCTTGTATCCGTGAATCTCGCAGTTCTCCCGTTAGTTCTAATGATTCGTTTTCGCTGATGCTGTGTTTTTCATCATAGTCCTCACCAGTGACCACAGCGATCGCTCTGCCCTTCCCTGCCTCGTCGTTCCTGCTTATGTAGCTTTTCGGATGTGCGTGGCCCGGGCCACGCTACTGTCACACAGTGGCGTCACTCGTGAGAATTACTCAGTGGTGTAGCCTAGCTGGGGTGCCCAATGGTGCCTTTTGCTGAGGCAGAGAAGGAGAGGGAGTGGTCTGGAGGCAGAGAGGGTCACCCCTGTGACGTAGCCAAGGCCGTATGACGTCTCCTGCTCTGGAGAGAAGTGATGTTAGGATTTAGACTCAGGAATCCTCAATATCTCTGCCACCCTTTCTGTTGGTGGGCACCGTGCTGTTTGGGAGGGTTTCGTCCCAACGCCACGTTTGGGTGGGCCATGAGCCAGCTACATCAGTTAGAATACTCTCTCCTCTTCATCACCCTGAAGAGACCAGTTCCGGTGACTCATGCCCAAGCACCGAGCGTGCGACAGTCTGCAGGCCGTGGGAGGCGCGGCCCAAAGATTCCACATGAGGGACTTCTGCTGGGAACCTCGGGCACTGTGGAGGGCAGGGGGAAGCCCAGATTCACGGAATTCATTTGGCTGTTCCAAGGGGAACCATTCTGGCCTCATGATAATAAAGTTGTGTCAAGGGCTGCTGTCTCTGTAGCACACCGTCCTACCTGCGGGACGGTGGGGCTGTTCCTGTGTGCCGTTGGTGTGGGAGCCATCTCTGGCCATATGCTTTTCCCCACTCAGTCTCGGGGCTCACCTACAGTCTCCCGTGGTTGGGTCAAGGTCCCGAGACACAGAAGAGAGAAATACAACTGGATGACAGATCGGAGCTGACCCAGGGCCCGGCTTCTTCATCCACACACACACCTGTCGGGTCAACCCCCCACTACCTGCTCTGTGGAGCTCCCTGAGACACCGGGCGTGGCCTGCAGCAAGCTCCCGGGAGCAGCTGTCCAGCTTCACCTTGTCACTGACCTTCTCTCCCGAGGCCAGGAGGCTGATCAGACCTGTTATAGAACAGGTGGGTCGTGGAGCATATGATAGACGAGGCCCAGAGGGGACATACACTCAGGGGTTTCCGACTCATTCTCTTATTTGTCCGCCACATCCCACTGCTATTTGGGGTCAGCCACAGAATCGACGTGGGATGCACAGCTGTGGAAGCTGACAAGGCGCGTTTGTCGTCCTTGTCTCCCCGAACCCTGTTCAAAAGTTAAAATGGCAACAGGGACTTGGATACTCTGTTGATAGGCGTGTACACGGGCTGTTTTGGGAAACTGCCGTCCGTCCTAAAGCGAAGGGCGACTGAACCCTACCACCCAGCGAGCTCTCTCCTAAGTGCACACACAGGCGTCACTCGACACCTACAAGAAGATGCATAGCAACTGTTACCAGTCCCAAATTGGAAACACTTCGATGTCCGTGGAGTAGACTGGATGACATAGATGGTGATACTTTTTATACACGGGGACATCGTACAACAGTGTAAAAGAGTGAAGCGTAGCTACATACGGCGACAGAGATGACTCTCACGGTCATGCTTCGTTAGGGAAAAGAATCTGTGCCGTGTGTGTAGACACAGAGTACGACCGCTGGAACCCAGTATTTACTCTGTAAACACTCGTTAGTCATTCTAATGCCTTGAAATTCAAAAGAACGTAAGAAGGTGCGGTTAGCGCTTGGTGGGTCAATGAAACGGGTTTCCCTAGTTCTCTCTGCACGGCTAATGTCGTATTATGTCGTACATCATAAAAGTATAGTGATCACATTGCAAGGAACACCTCCATCGCACACTCCAGCCTCGTCCGCAAACCCGAATTCATCAACACGGAAACAAATAGGAGTTCTCTGTGTTTAGCATAAATTTAATGCCGGAAGACGGAGGTTCTGAACTTGAAATTATGTACGATGGGGAAGATGATAAAGGAGATTATTTTTGAATTCCCAGCATTGATTCTACCTTGTTCATTAGTATGTAGCCAGCATTCCGCCCGTGGCGTTGTTTTTATACGATTGAGAAGAATCAGATTGTTTAAAGGATAGACAGCTGATGGTTCTGACTGTTTTAGGTCTTCCTGTTTTTGAAGAGAATTAGTTTTGGATGATCCATTGTAATAAAAATGACTTAATTCCAGGTGAAGAGATGCCTGATGACTCCCCTTTAAAAATTTAAACACCCACAGAGTTAAATTTCAGTGAAAGCTCATAAAAATCACTGTCAGTAGTTGACGGGACATTGGAGTCCTAATGATATGCTTTGGGAGTCTGGAAGCATCTACTGGACCATTATTAATAAGCAACTCAAAAATGTATTTTTTTTTTTTCTGAGATGCTGGATTTTATAGGGAACAGACCAATGGAGACCAATGAGACAGGGATATAAATTGTATTCATATTGTCTAGATGTGAATAAAATAATGTTAAGCCAACCCTTAAAATGTCAGACCAAACCGAAGACTGACTGAGCATCCTTAACTATGGAAAGATAAAAAATTTTTTTGTAGCATAGAGCGAATTCTCCATTCCCCAGGGTACTGGGGCGAGAGTGACGTCATGACGACCCCCGAGTCACGGTAATCCAAACCCGGTCACACCCACAACAATCACAGTCAAGGTTAGGGGTTGTCGTCACCATGTTGCTATTGTGTTTTTATTGAATGTATTGGGGTGACATTGCTTAATACAGCCACACAGGTCTGAAAAGGCATAGGAATGTCGATGAGCTGGGTTCCTAGGAGGGGAGGAGGGAGCCGGGTGCAGAGGAAAGAGCTGGTTTTGCTGGGTTATCACAAACCCGAGTGTCTCCAGACTGGGTCTAATTCTGGCCTCTCCTGGGCTCCCCCATCCATCGCTCCGACCCACGAGCCTGTGTTTGGTCCGTTGCTGACTGTAAGCTCCATGAGGTGGGCTCTGCATTTGTTCCTTGCTCTATCCCGACTGTCTCGGAAAGGGCCTTGCACACGGGGGGTCAATATATAGGCATTGATCGGATTAATGATACACAAGTTTAGGATTGTGTGGGGACATTTTCAGCCCCTATTTTCCATCGTTTTTATTTATTAATCTTTTTCGATCATTTACCAGGTGTCTTGCCGTGTTTTCCCCCAAATTGACTATGCTTTATATTTTTTTGGGGGGAAAAGTTTCATTTTTAATATTATGGAGGTCGTGCTCTGCAAACAGATCCATAGTTCTAATGCATTTCTCCTGAGGGAATGGGTGCTCTGCGTCCTCATTTTTATTTATTTATTTATTTATTTATTTATTTATTTATTTTTCTGTATTGATTTTTAGAGAGAGAGGAAGGGAGGGAGAGAGAGATAGAAACATCGATGAGAGAGAACATCGATTGACCGCCTCCTGCATGCCCCCCGCTGGGGATCGGGCCCAGAACCTGGGCATGTGCCCTGACCGGGAATTGAACTGGCGACTTCTTGGTGCATGGGTCGACGCTCAGCCACTGAGCCACACCGGCCGGGCTCTGTGTCTTCATTTTTAAAAGTGTTTTTCTATCTCCTGTAGAACTTGACTGTTTTCTTCAGACAGGAATAAACAAGTACGCAGGATTCAGTATTTAAATATTTGTTATGATTTCAAATGTAAACTTGTATCCATTTCATATTCTCGCTGAGTACATTTGCTGAGACACATCTCGGAGATTTATATCGGAATCGGCCGTGGACTGAAATGAGCTAGACCGTGACAGGTGGGTTTGCTTGAGTGGTCTTGGTTCACCAGCACGCCCCAGCTGGGGTATCTGTCCTCTGCTCCCCCCGAAGGGACACTGTCGCCCAGGCGCCCACACACCTTCCCCCCAGCGAGTCCGCGTTCTGCTCCGGCTCACGTCCCGGGCCGCCTCCCTGTGCTCGCGGGTCGATGCTGCGCTCAGCTCCCGGGAATTCCTGGTTGCCCTGCTCCAGCTCTGCCCGATTTATTTTCCACAATCCCGTAATCCGGCAGTCCTAATGCACAGTTCAGGGCGCAGGTTTTCATCTCTAGAAGTGGGGTGCGTCGTTATTCCCTCCGCGCTCAGGGCGAGGGGGTGTCGCTGCTGGTGCGTAGACACTCCCGTTGAAATATAGCACGGAACTCAGAGCTTCCGAGAAGGGCCAGGACACAGCGGGACGGTCCCCATGGCACAGAGGGTGACCTGGTGCTGGGAGAAGCTGACATCCACTTGACCTGCCCCGAAAGGGATTCAGAAGAGCCGTTTTGGGGGTGCCGTAACCCACGTAGTCATTGTTTTCCTTTTACGTTACTGACGAGAAGGAGCTATGACCAACGGTAATGTATGAAGCAACGAAAGTATCGTTTTAATAAAACGAAGACAGTCTTGATAAAACGAAGCAGATCATTTACTTATTTTCTTGTAACGCACCGACTTCATGGCTGTTAGTCCACAGGTGAGCCGCAGAATCTTAAAACCCTGCACAGCTCACTATTCAGCCAGGGGACCGACCTCTTTCCCCTTAGACGGTCCATTAAAAAAATGGCAACAGCCCACTCAACACTCGCTGTCCCGTGTGAATGAACCAAAACGATACCCATATTTTTTGTCCAATCGGCTGAAGACATGTTTCTGGCGTGCCGCGGAATTTCCGTAACTGGTGTATGTGCCGGAGACGAGGACAAAGCCTGGACGCACGGGCCTGGCCCGAGGACGCTCAGGACAAGAGCAGGTGGTGTGGGAATCGGACGGTCAGGGCGACTCGGGGTCCCTGAGGACGGCATCCCGGAGCTCGGCCAGGGACACGGCTGCTCTTCCCGCCCGCCCCCGAGGGACCAGCACCTATCTGAGGCGCGGGAGCAGTGAGTCTCTGATCCTTGCAAATCATTTTTAGGGTCAGGACGACAAGGACGTGGGTGGTGGGAGAGGAGCCCCCCCTTGCCCTTATCCATTCCAGTCCCTCAGGCTGGAATCCGCCCGACCCCCACACCCTGCCCACCTCATTTGCCCGTTGATCTTACAGATTCTTTGCTCCCAGTTCCAAGGCTCCCTCCAGCACCGGACCTTCCTGGAAGTCCCCTGTCGAGAATTAATGTTTTCTCTGAATTCTCAGCACTTCATACTCCTGTAATTCAGCATGGAAATCACTCATTCATCGGCGGACTTTGACAAATATTTGTCCAGTGCCTGGTTTGGGTCGAGGCTTGCTGTCCAAGGTCCGGGGCATGCCAGGCGATCGGGGTAGCATGTATGTGTGACTCACTTTCCTGCAGGTTGGGGATGCAGGTGATGCCCATGTCCCCGCAGAGTGCCTCCCATAGGGCGGTGGTGATGGACAGGTGAGGCTCGGCCGTTGTTATTCACGCCCCGTCATTTCCGTGCGGCTGTAGCGAGCAGGGAGTCCACAGTGCCTCCCAGCCCCTCTTCCCCTTTGAATGTGCGCTTTCTTCCTCCGCTGTTCCTTGAGCTGCTGCGGGCATTCTCTCATGGCCTCTGGGAACGGCCGTTTCTCTTTGTCATTCTGGCGTTGTGTGGGTAGGAACTGACCCCGTTGCCCGGCGGAGAAGGGAGACGCAGGGAGGAAGGACAGAGGTGGGAGAAGGTTTCCCTTGCATACGAACAAACACTGTCATGGAAACGGGATTTACCCACATGTGCCGGAAACCAGGTTTGTGATGATGAAATGTGATTGCATGGGGGACCCCCGCGGCCTTTTACCGTCCATCTTTTTCCCTGGAGATCTTGGTCGCATTGCAGAATGCTTTCCTCCCGCCTCGCGCGGTGAGGGTCGGTCGGTAAGTCACGGGTCGCATTTAGGAAGTGAAAAGAAATCTGTTAGGCAGTGGAAGGCACTGAGATGTCCTACCTTCAGAGACAATCGAAGTGGAGTTAAAAGGCTGAGGAGACTTGACGGACTCTTTCTTGATACAAGGTGTGGCATCAAAGTAAGGGGTTCAGGTCCCCAAATCAGCCTGCTTTCTGGAGACTGGGCACTTTTCCTGACCATTGAAAACAGAAGCAACATTGCCTATTGCAGGTCTCATAGCTGTGTTTAGGTGAAATGTACGTGATACATTCTCCCTTCCTTCCTTCCTTCCTTCCTTCCTTCCTTCCTTCCTTCCTTCCTTCCTTCCTTCCTTCCTTCCTTCCTTCCTTCCTTCCTTCCTTTTTGTTAATCCTTAGCCAAGGATACTTTTTCCATTGATTTTTTTTTGGATAGAGTGGAAGAGAGGGAGGGAGGAAGGGGAGAGAGAGAGAAATATTAATGTGAGAGAGACACATCGATTGGTTGCCTCCTGCATGCGCCCCAAAGGGGGCCGGGGACTGAACCTGCAACCCAGCTGCGGGCCCTTGACTGGGAATCGAACCCAAGACCCTTCCGTTGGTGAGCTGACGATGCTCTAAGCACTGAGCCGTGCCAGCCAGGGCTGATGAGTTATTCCTTAAATGCTGTGAGGTGAGCACATGTTCCCGTCTGGCGGCCTCGGCTCAGTGGCGGGTCAGGGAAAGGCAGAAGGAGCCCGTTGTGTGCAAAGCCCAGACTCTCCTGCTCTGGGCCACTTTCCACTTCCAAACACCCACGTGGATTCCTTCCACGACCTGCATTGATCCTGGGAGCGGTGGGGGCAGGATGACATGCGAGAGCGAACTCCGTCCACCTCACAGCAGGGCGGTGGCTGGAAACGAGAGACATGCCCTCCCACGCCTTGGAAGGAGGCGCTGCAACAGGCCACAGCCTACAGGACGCCAGCGTGGTTCTATGCATCACTTGCTTCTTCCCTTTCCTACGAACTCTGCTTTCCCGGGGCTCAGGAGTCTCTGTGTCAGCCCTCTGTCAGGTCTGGATATCTCGATTATCTAGCAAAGTATCCAGCATGGAACCAAGGTTCAGAAAGAATGCCCAACCAGTGTGGCTCAGTGGACTGAGCGTCGTCCCATGGACTGAGAGGTCCTGGTTCGATCCCCGGTCAGGGCACATGCCCAAGTTGCGGGCTCGATCCCTAGAAGGGGTCAGGCAGGAGGCAGCCGATGTTTCCACATCGATGTTTCTATCTCTCTCTAAAGAGTCAATAAAAACATATTTCGAGAAAAAAAAGAAGGATGAGTGGATGGTAAATAGACGTCCTGATGCGGGCCCTGGAAGAGCCCAGCGGTGGTTGAGCTGTCCATGGTACCGCCTTTCTGCGTTCCCTCCCCTCTCTGCTCTTCCCTGTTAAGTCCTGCTTGCAGCCTTCCAGTTGCAAGACCCTTGCAGCCCCTCCCGCGATGGTGGTCCAGCTTTCCGACGGAGGGGGCTGTGGCTCCTGGAGGCAGTGTGCTAAGGGAACGCGACGGTGCCCCCTGGCTCCCCTGCGTGGAGCAGCTGCAGAGGAACGGAGCACTCAGTGCCCATCTGTGGGGTGGGCACCGGCGTTTTACCATGGTGCTCCCTGTCCGCCCCGGCGGGCCTGAGGGTGTAGCCTCCGTCAGGGGCGGTGCTGAGCCTGCAGGACAGGTAACTGCTCAGCAGGGATGCTGAATACGCCAGACCGCAGCTCACTCGCGTGGGGAAGGGAAAGTCGGCTTTCCTCAGCACAGCCGCGTCAGCGGAGGCCAGGCGGGTGAAAGGTGTGAATCTGGGAAACAAACCTACATCCTGTTGAAAATGTATAGGCACCTACCTTTGTGACCCCCCGGGGGTGGGAAGGGCGTCATAAATGAGACGCAAACACGATGAATAAGACGTAGACAAAGGTAGAAGTCACCGCACTGCATTTAAAAACATCAGAAATAATTTAAAAAAATTTTTTTCCCTTTATTGATTTTAGAGAGAGAGGAAGGGAGAGGGAGAGAGATAGAAACATCGATGAGAGAGAACATCGACTGGCCCCCTCCTGCATGCCCCCCACTGGGGATCAGGCCCACAACCTGGGCATGTGCCCTGACCGGGGATCGAACCGGCGACCTCTGGGTGCATGGGTCGATGCTCCACCGCTGAGCCACACCGGGTGGGCAGAAATCATTTTTTAATCGGTGGGGAGGGGAAGCCACCCACTGGAGAAGGTATTCGCAACCCGCACAACCAAGGTATGCCCATCCAGAGTATCTAGAAGGCTCTTCCAGGTCAACAAGCAGAAGAGAAACGACTGGATGTAGGAATGAGCAAAGGTGATCATCCAGGTCCTCAGGAGAGGAAGCCACATGGCCAATGCGTCTGTCTCAGCGATCTCCAACTGTACTCACGGTCAGGAAAATGCACACTGAGACCGAGGGGGATGTCGCTGCTCACTCACCACAGGGCAGAAACAGCCACTCTGACGGGAAGCTGGGCTGCGGAGAGCCACGGGGCAGCGGGGGGGAGGCCCACCACCCCAGGTGGGGCAAACGAGGGGGCGGTTCTTCGGCGTCAGCCCAGGAACCAGTTAAACACTAAAACGGAGACACATGAAAACAAGGTTTATTGCAGCATTGGTTGAAAAAGTGAAGACTCGGGAACACATTTCAAATCGGTTGGAGAAGGAGGAGACATACCCATGGCAGTGTGATACCTGTGGTCCTGTCCAGTGCACAGGGAAGGTGTGTGCGTCAATTTGACGAACCTCGGCTGCCAGGCCCACGCCGCGTGACGCCATGGCCAAGTGTAAGAGGTGACACGCTGATAGGCACTTACCTGCCCAGGTGTACGCAAAGGTAGCGTCAGCGATTTTTAAAATGCGCGGCCTGACATTCCCAGGGGCCACCCATGTTGCCACAGACGGCAACCTGTTTTCCTTTCTTAGGGCTGAGTGTATTCCATTGCACGTGTGGGCCACGCCTTCCTTAGCCAGCCACCCATCGAAGGGCGCTTCGGCTGCTTCCGTATCGCCCATACTGAGCGAAATGGGTCAGACAGAAAAATTCACTCATATGTGGGATTTAAAACTGAAAGCAACCAATGGACAAAGAAGAACAAACAAACGAAAGCTCATAGACACAGACCACAGAATGGGGGGTACCAGAGGGAGGAAGGATGAGGGGGTGGTAAAGGGTAAAGGGGGTCAGCCATATGGTGCTGGCAGAATTGAGTTTGGGTGGTGGGCACCCAAGGCAATATGGTGATCGTGGACATGTACACTTGAAACACGTACGATCTTATGAACTGATGTCAGCCAAATACATTGCACAGAAGAAGAAATGTATTTTGGCCCAATAAACACCAGGTGTAGAAAGGTGCCGAGCTCTGGAGGGGGAGGGGAAGTGCATTTAGAGAGAGGGAAGCAGAAACCCACTGCATGTGGTAACGTGTCAACCTGGGTGGCGGGTGCAAGGGTCTCAGGCTCTCTTCGGCTCTGAAATACTGCATGCTTCCAAAAAAGAGAGAGGCCGAGGAAAACTGGCTTTAAAAAAATAATAAAGAAGCGAGAGCATTTCCCGGAGCTGAGAAGGACACCCTTTTCCCGGTGGAAGTGGCCACAACAGGGGACATGCTGCCCGTAATATTCATATTTAATATGAGACTGTAGAAAAGTAGGAGGCCATGACCCCCAAAGCCAGAAGGAAATTGAATATATATTTCATTCTCAGAAAGTAGAGGAGCCACGAAAGAACACAGAGTAAGTTTCTGTCGTGATGTTACTTGCAGAGGGTGCCCGGCGCTCTACCTGGCTTTGTCTCGTGATCAAATGGCCGTCAGCACTAGGAATCGAGAGTCCTCGGATTTCACCCCAAATAGGTTGCACAATCCCACGTAGGTCACTGCATCAGTGCCTGGACGCGTTCCGGAAATAAAATCAGTGTGTAAAGGCCCAGTGGGATGTGGTGGTCAGAAGAGAATACCATCTACTGGTTTGTATGCGTTTTGCTGATCTATCAACCACAGAAATGTTTGTAAGCTCAAAGCCAGAGACATTTCCTAGCCATAAAATATAAATTAGAGAGTTCCTTTATGGGTTGACCACTTTTCCCCCCTTCTTAGCATGGCAAAACGACATTAACTTTTATGTATAACTTAAATAATGCCAGGCTTTCCGAAGTGCCTGCCGTAATCTGAACAGCACTGAGTTAAAATAGACGTTCCACAGGACACTTTTTCCCTAGTCGTTAGGCAAGTTTCACTGAAGTGCTTTTTTAAGGGCTTGGGAACTGAAATACCCTGAGAGGGTCTCATGAATTTCATAAGTCAGCGCTGTCACCGAAATCTGCAGGGGGGCGCCTGGCCTGCGTCAGTCTCACGAGGACCCTCCCCCCAAAGCTGCTCACCACCTTGGCCAAGACGACAGCCCGGATCTGAGTGAACGTGTTGAGCGCATAGATTTAGTCGGCACACTCTGGGTGTTTACTTTGCTCCGTGGAAGTCCTGATGAAAATAAGAAGCCAAACCAGTGGCCCCAAGGGATCCTGCCTGGTGGCGGTTTGATTGATTTCTCTTCCCGTGACCCCCCACGGTTCCGCCTCCCCTAACCCTCCACAGGCCCTGTGGCCTCTGTTCTGGCTGGAGTCAGTAAGTGGGAGTCGCCCACCGAAGACGGAGGTCGGGGCCTCAGGCGAAACCCTTCTCTCCTAGAAGGAATCTGTGTGCACATTTTTTTTTTTAATGAAGCCACACTTGGCATGAGCGAGCGCTGGACTTTGATGGATGTGCTTGAGAATTTCATAAGCTCTCTTGAATGTCCAGGAATGATGGGGCCCACATCCGTCAGCTTGGGTGGGCAGTCTGGGTGGCGAAGCTTCCAGCAGAAGTGGGGAGGAGGCACCTGAGAGGAGGTGGGTGACGGGACCGTCTTCCCGTCTCGGAATTTCCACGTTACCGCCGTTTACGTGTGGTTTGTTTGTTCTTTGGCTAAGTCAGCTTCTTTATTGTTAAAAATTTTATTTTTCAATTATAGCTGACATTCAACATGATTTTGTATTAGTTTCAGGTGTACAATGTAGTGATTAGACATTATGTAACTTACAAAGTGATTCTCCCCAGTAAATCTAGTACCCACCTGGCACCTTACATAGTTACTGCAGCAATTTTCTTTTCTTTATTGATTTTAGAGAGAGAGGAAGGGAGACAGAGTGAGATGATAGAAACATCAATGAGAGAGAACATTGACTGGCCGCCTCCTGCATATCCCCCACTGGGGATCGGGCCCACAACCTGGGCATGTGCCCTGACTGGGAATCGAACCAGTGACCTCTTAGTGCATGGGTCAACACTCAACCACTGAGCCACACAGGCTGGGCTACAGTAATTATTGACTGTAGTCCCTGTGCTGTACTTGGCATCCCTGTGACTATTTTAACTGCCAATCTAATCTTAATCCCTTCACCTTTTTCATGCAGCCCCCAACCCCCTCCCCTCTGGCAACTCAGTCTGTTCTCTGTGTGTACGAGTCTGTTTCTCTTTCGTTTGTTCATTTATTTTGTTCCACGTGTAAGTGAAATTGTACGGTATTCGTCTTTAAAAAGCGGTGGTACTGTATCCTGCAGCGGAATATTACTCGGCCATAAAAAGAATGACATCTTACCATTCGCAACAAGGTGGGCGGACCTAGGGGTACCGGGCTAAGGGAACAGAAGTCAGACATTCCGCTGTCCTTCCCTGTGGGCTTAGGTATGACCACAGGGGACCCGAGCAGCGTTTTATCTCATTCCGAATTTAACGTTCTTGTGATGTAAGAAACATTCTTGCAGAGGAGAGAACAGAGCTGAGGACACATTGTACATGTTTTCCTTAAGCAAACAAGGAAACAGAAGCCAGTTACTAAATACTGTTTCACCTCGATGACATACAGGATTGATCGGTGTGGGTTTTGTGTGTGTGTGTGTTTTTAAGTGAGCTGTCCTTCATTGATCTGGTCCATTTGGTGCCCATAAATAACACTGAGGTAGGTGAAACCTTCTCTCTACACGCTTGCGGATTGCATGACAGAGAAAGGGCGTTTTCCTGGGAGGGGTTAACGTACAGGACAGTGATCTGAGCACAGGAACATTCCGACTGCCCAGGAGCGCAGACATACTCCCAGAGTGAAATGTTAAATTGCTGGGTGGGAGGCCATGGAGGTGCGGGACGTGGGGGACCGAGGGGGCATCCTGTATTCAGCAGTGGCCCATTTTTTCTGTGAGCATATGCTGGTCATTCCAAAGATAGTATGCACTTCTAAGTGTAAACGACTTTCTTTTCATCAACAGTCTGAGCAATTTTTACTCTTCGTTTCTAAGAGACACATTATACTGGGGCAGAGGGGGTCGTGGACCACAGGACTGTCGGGACCCGTGTCTTCCCCGTGTGCCCTCGCGGGCTCCCTGCCGCGGTGGGGTCCGTGGGGTGGCATGGGGGGTGGCCGCGTGCCGTGTGCCGCCGCCGAGGAGCAGTGGCTCATCCCTCGCCTTGCACAGGGAGCTGAGAGTTCATCTTGCACACTTGGCTGGAGCCTCGGGCTGTAGGACTCTGGTTGTGGAGGCCTGGCCTGTCTTGAGGCAATAAGAAAATATTGATTTAATGATCTCCTAAAGTATTCATCTCTCGCAGAAGCTCCAGGGAAAGTACATCCATATTGCAAAAGGGGTTTTAGCAGAGTTCACAGAGATATTGATGTGAATCGTCTCCTTTTAAAAAAAATTGATGTGAGAGAGAGCGAGAGAGAGAGGGGGGGGAAGGGAGGGAGGGGGAAAGGGGAGAAAGGGGAAAGGGGAGAGAGAGGGGGAGGGAGGGAGGAGGGAAAGGAGAGAGAGATAGGGAGGGAGGGAGGGGGAAAGGGGAGAGAGAGAAACATCAGTTTGTTGTCCCACTTACTATACATTCATCGGTTGCTTCTTGTATGTGCCCTGACCGGGGATTGAACCTGCAACCTTGGCATATCAGGACGGTGCTCTAACCAGCTGAGCAACCCGGCCAAGGTTGCAAATAACCTTCTAATGGGCCCCTGGCTCTGGCTCTTCATCGCCTGCTCTGTCCATGTCACACACTATCTAAAAATTTATCTCCCTTTTCCTTTTGCACAGATGAGCACCTTGGTTGTTTTTTTTTTTTTGGCTCAAGATTTAAGCTGGACCATTTCCAATAGGAAGAAAAGTGTCAAAGTTGCTGGCCTGGCCTTGTAATCTGTCTGGGCCACAGTCTCGGGGTTCCGTGTGTCTTATACACACGGTTCTCAGTAAATCTGCGAGACTGAAATCCCCACTCGCCTTGTGACATGCCGGCACCGTCCTGTCTCCCATCGTGGCTCCGGCGCGTCCCACCAGTGGGACCACGGGTCACATTCCTCCTTCCCCTTTGCGTCCGGGGAGCCCCGCTGCACCTGTTCCGACCACAGAGTCCCCCAGCCACACGCTGCCCTAAGGTCTCTATTGTACGGTCGCCTGTAGTTTGAACTCTCGGGCTTGTTGGTTAGTGATGGGAGCAGACATCCATCCATCTCCTCAGAACTGTTGAAAGGATATTGAGGAAAACCATGGTCAATTAATTTATTTCTGTGATGATAGCATCAGCGATGCCGGCCACCTTGAACAATTGTCTTAAGTCTTCCGGGGATCAGTTTTCTGAGCCAACGTTTTCTGAGTCCCAGTTTCTTTATACATAGGATGAGTCGGGTATTGTAAAGATGCAGTTATAAAGCAGAGTGCTGGCTGTGTGTCTCTCATAAGGAGTTGCTGTGGTTGAACATCCCCTCTGGTTTATACTGCGTTTCAAAAATACTGTCTCATCTGAATCCTGAGACAGTACTGTGCGATGGTCCCATCAGGCATGTGGACCCATTTGTCAGGTGGGTAAACTGAGGTCCAACAGGACAAAACGGCCATTTTTAGAGGGACCCGTTAGCAAGCAGTATTTACTACAACTTGGGAATTTTAACCACACTTGGTACCTTTGCCCATTGACTCATTGTTGTGTAAATGAATGACTCGGGGCGGGGAGAAGGAGGGCCGTCTTTCCCCCAGAGAGACAATGTGGCGAACAGTGTAATTCAGTTACATTAAGGAGCTACAGTTCATGCCACATTTCAGGTTGATTATTTGGGTAAGTGAAGGTGGAACCCCGGTATTTTCCTACCATAACCATGAACATGTGCCCCAAAACGGCCCCAGTCACCCAGTGCCCTGTCCCCAAAACAGCCCCAGCCACTCAGTGCCCTGTCCCCAAACGGCCCCAGTCACCCAGTGCCCTGTCCCCAAACGGCCCCAGTCACCCAGTGCCCTGTCCCCAAACGGCCCTAGTCACCCAGTGCCCTGTCCCCAAACAGCCCCAGCCACCCAGTGCCCTGTCCCCAAACGGCCCCAGTCACCCAGTGCCCTGTCCCCAAAACAGCCCCAGCCACTCAGTGCCCTGTCCCCAAACGGCCCCAGTCACCCAGTGCCCTGTCCCCAAACGGCCCTAGTCACCCAGTGCCCTGTCCCCAAACAGCCCCAGCCACCCAGTGCCCTGCCGGGTCATGACGTGAGCAGCAAGAGGAGACCAGGATGCACCCACAGGGCAAGAACGTCCTTCTCCTGCCTAGAGGGACGGGAAGGTGTCCTCATTCTTGTTCCATGTGCCCAAAACAGATGCAAGGGGTGTGACTCGGAGGAGCCCAGAGGCGACTCATGGAAGAGCTGGATTCCCTCCGTCTGACGCTGCTCCTCGGGTGTCAGGAGGGCCACCGGGTTCCCAGGACAGAGGCCGGCTTCCTGCCGTGGTTCGAGCACCTGGCAGGAAGACAAAGCTCGCCCTCTGCTGGAGTGCAGAGTCACTGCGGGCTGCGGGCCGACGGCGCCCATTTCCAGCCCGAGGCTTCTTTCCGTCCCGTGGCCAAGGGCTCCGATGGCAAGTGACCCCCTTGTCTGCCACGTCACCGCAGCCGTGATTCCCGCCCGCATTCGTTTGGGAAAAGAGGAGTAATCAGCGGACAGACGATGAGGAGTCCTGGTAGTTTGGGATCAGTTAGGTACTTGATCGGACCCCGGGGTGAGACCCTGCCAGAATCGGAAGCCTCAGCCACGTGGCTGTGAGGCGGACCTGGGGGTCAAGGGAGAGAGGCTGTCGCTCGCCCTCGGGGGCAGCCGGGCTCCAGTTCCCGGCTCCGAGCATCGCGGGCGCAGTTGTCCAGGAGGTGGCGGTTCCGTGGCCCTGCCGCTGGACCTGTGCCGGTGAGGGCCGCAGGCTGGGAGACCCCGGGGAGGTGCTGACAGGTGGCCTCAGGCGCAGGCTGGTGTCGCCCTATGTCCTCCTCTGGAGAAGCGTCATGTAGCCTGCTCCTGCTTGAAGGATCCCCGCGGCCACACCCATGCCACGTGGGAACGCGAGCATGTCCATCTGCACGCGTGGTGCCACGCAGACGTGGGCCTGGGAGAGGACTCTGCAGTGCCCGGGCCGACGCGCCCACGGGTGCGACCATTCCTCCGGCTCCGGGCTCGCTCTTCGTCTCCCGCCACTGCATCTGGGCACAGGCTCGGAGAGAAAATGGGGGCGATATTACCTGTCGGGGGGGGGAGGGCACACACCCCACACCTGTCCAAACTGCTATTTATTTATTATTAGTATTATTTTTATATCCTCTCCTGAGGACATTTTTGCATTTATCTTCAGATAGAGCGGGAAGGAGAGAGGGAGGAAGAGAGAGAAACATCGATGTGAGAGAGACACATCAACTAGTTGCCACCCACATGACCCCAACTGGGGCCGGGGACAAACTGCAACCGAGGTACGTGCCCTTAGTGGGAACCGAACCCGGGACTCTGATCCGCGGGCCGATGCTCTAACCGCTGAGCCAAACTGGCCAGGGCCAGCCTGCTATTTAGACTGCAGTGTCTTGAACAGTGTGGTTTGCTCTGATCTGAACGCAGCCGGAGAAAAGTGGGTTCAGAAGTTACGTAGCCGCCACTGAGGACGTTGCGTAACGGACCTTTCCCGGATTTAACAGTGTAAACTGGCTCCTGTCCCCCAGACCAAGGTGTCAGGCTGCAAATGCAGAATGCTGGCATCCCCACTTGCAGAAACAGTGGACTCATTTTTGTACATTTGTGCGTCGTCCTCTCAATGCTGGTCATCGGCCGGCGCTGTCCACTGCTCTGGTGCTGGCCAGCCACGCTCATCTCTGCCAGGGTGTGGGTCTCGTCTCCACGGGGCAGGCGCTGTCCAGACTGAGATCATTTCAGTGAGACATTTCGGGTGTTTCCGAACCAGGCCCTGGGTTCCAGCGCCCAGCCAGGGGAGCAGATCTGAGCTGCGTTCTGAATTCCAGTTCTGGTTCCTGACAGTCCAGGTAGATGGCAGTGACCAGAGATGTTTGGGTTGTCCTCTGTCTTTGATGCTGCCGAGACAGGCGCTGCTGGGGAGCCTCCGGTCCTCCCAGAGGTCCAGACGGGGTCCAGCTCAGGTCGTGGTCACGGACATGCCACCACAGCCGGGCGGGGTACCATGGCGGCCACCGCAGACAGGAGTCTTAGCACCCAGAAAGCACCCTCTTGTCCACATTGAGGTCAAAAGACGGGAGTTAGTAGGGTTTCTTTTTAGAGCATTGTCACTTCCGAACATCAGGTGAGGCAGGATTCTCCTCAAGGAGAAGGACAGTGTTTGAGGTTTCTTCCTTCCCCAGATGTAGCAGCTGTCAGCTGCAGTGGGGTGGTGCATGATTTCATCTCTACAAAAAATAAAAGGGGGTTTTGGTGTTTAGTTCGAGTGTTTTCAGTAATATCTATCCATTGCTGACTGTCCGGTTGTTCCATGGGTGTTACAAAAGTTAATTCATTTAGTATTGCTAGCTCAGTATCTCAAGGTTGGTTTATTTATTTTTCTCTCATGGGCTCACACAACTTAAACGGCGCAACTGAGTTCATTTAGCCGGAAATGAGCGGATGCGGGATTTGGACTTAGATTTGTGTGACACTCAAGCTCAGACCTGTGCCCTGACACCTCTCTGGGAAACTTATTTCATGCAAACCCCTTTCCACCCCGAAGATGCAAATGCCAGCACCAAATGCAGTTTTCTCCCGACAGGAATGTGTCAAGGGTCAAGGAGAATCTGCCCGAGGGCCATGCATGTACAGCCCTTTGCAGTCCTCATCAGATCCCACTACCTGCACCCGGGGGTACTGCAGCCCTTCTGGGAGGGGGCTACTTGGGAAGAGAAAGGCCAGGGCAGTCTTGGGGGGGAGTAAACGGCGCCGTGCCCCTGCCCAGGCGGGGCCGATGCGTCTGCCAGTTAAACTCCGTGCTCCCACGCGTCTCCCAGAGGTGCCGGAGGGTGTGCAGGCCGGAGGCTGGTGTGACTCCGTCTTCAGAACAGGACGCTTCTTCTCTGGTCTGTGCTTTGCCTTCCCTCGAGTTTCAGTGACGCTGGACCCCAGACGTGGATGAACGCCAGCAGGCAGGGGCAACCCTGGAGGGGAGCTCTGGCCCGTCGGAGTCAGGCAGGGAGATGTGAGAGCTACGTCAGTAGATCATGATCGCCGAAACAAGCTAGAGGGAAAATACAGAGGAACAGACAGCCGGGGGACAGGATTCCCAGCAGCAAAAGGTGTCTGAGCATCGCCGGCAACGTGTGCTGATGGAAACGACGGAGACAAATGAGGGCGAAAGGGCTCCTATCGAGTTCTACACATCGCCTATTCCACTCAACTCGGTGTCTTGGTATCAGAAAGGGGAACTTTTCCAAAGGCTGTCTCACACACACATGCACGCACACGTGCACACACGCACATGCACGCACGCACACGTGCACACACGCATGCACATACACGTGCACACACATGCACATGCACGTGCACACATGCACGCACGCACCCGCGCACACACGCACACATGCACACAAACGCACGCACAAGTGCACACACGCACACATGCACGCACTTGCACACACATGCACGCACACACAGTCAGTGGGTGGGTTGGAGTGTCAGAGCCAATGTTCTGCCCGTAGCTGATTCAGCTAGAAGATGGCATCTCTTCAGCTCAAACTAAAATAATGCAATAGTATTGCTCCGACTGTTTGAGCTTATACATGAAACCCTCCCCCATTAAAAACTGGGAAATCCGGAGTATTTGGAGCTTTTGAATAACATTCAGTACACAACCCCAGTGAGCTCCAGCCCTTAGAATCGCCCGCAGGACCTGTTGGACCAGATTGTTGGCTGCTCCCCAGCCCCCCAGCTTCTGATTCAGGATGTAGGGTGCAGACTGAGAATTTGTTTCTAAAAGGTTCCCAGGTGATAATGCTGCGGGCGCAAGGACCACAGGGTCAAAGCTGCTCCCCACGGATGCCATATAAGTCACAGTATAATTATCTTTTTTTTTTTAAACAGTACAGAGCAATGCATATATCATACTCTCGTATTTTTATTTTTTTCTTTATTAATTTTTAGAGAGAGGAAAGGAGAGGGAAAGAGGGATAGAAACATCGATGAGAGAGAACATCGATTGGCCGCCTCCTGCATGCCCCCCACTGGGGATCGGGCCCACAACCTGAGCATGTGCCCTGACCGGAATTGAACCAGCGACCTCTTGGTGCATGGATCGACGCTCAACCACTGAGCCACACCGGCTGGGCGGTATAATTATCTTGTACATAATATCACTCTTCTGTTTTTTTTTCCCCCTCCCTTTGAAGAAGATAGACTAAGAGAAAGAGCTATGAATTCTTTCACTGGAAAAAACACACACTAAGAGTAATTTCTTTCATCTGGCAGAGGAAATAAAACATCAATACAGGTGATCGCGTTGTAAGGTATAAAAAATATGAAATCACTCTCTTGTACCCCTGAAACGAAGATAGCTAATATGATATACCACTCGTACTTAAAAAAGTAAAGACACACTAATAAGAGACCAAAGAAGAACCCATAAATGCATCCGTCGTCCCTGAGGCCCTCAGGTGTGTATGTGATCTCCGTGCCGCAGAGCATCACTGTCCCAGGAGAGGCAGAGGAAGGATAACGGGCCATGCAGGGGCCAGAGCCTGAGACTGTCGGTATGAAGGGCTCTGGGTCCTGTCTCCCAGGCAACACAGTCAATCACAGGTCACAAGTGTGGGGACGCTTTCCTCTCCGGCAGGCTGTCCGTCCTTCCTGTAGTCACATCTCCATGGAGAGTGGACTCCAGCAGAATCTTTCAAGTGGGTTGCATCAGATACCTAAATAATTTTGGGGTGATGGATCCAGTGGCCCCCAGACTCTAGCATGTATCAGCATCACTTGGGGGCCTCCATAAGGTCTGGTGTTGGACCCACTCGGAGTTTCTTATTCAGGAGCTCTGGGTCTCATGCCGGGGCCCCCCAACTCTGCATTTCTGACCTCTAGGTGAGGGTCTTGCTGCTGGTCCATGCTTTGAGGACCATGGGTTTATATCAAAAACAGGTAAGCATGACGATTGTTCGGAACATCACAGGTATATTCCTTTATCTTTGGCCAACAACGAGAGCTCTACCCAGTCGCCATGTCCTGGGGGCTTCATGAAAAAGAAACAGTGTTACTAAATGTATGCATTTGCTACTTTGGCTTTTTAACAAGGGGCAACATTTACACAAGATGCCAGTTTAAGTGGAGATCCCCTCGGAAACGTAGTATAACGTCCCGTCCCAGCTTCTCACCGAACTTCCCGCAAACAGATGGGACTGTGGCCATTTCAGGAACTGCCCTCGATCTCTCACTGCGTAAAAGTATCGGAGAACAGGGGCACTGTGCCCAGCCACCCCCAGCCCCGGAAGGAGCGGATAGGTAGAAAGGAACTTCGTACGATTTTAGGTCTGTAATGTTAAATCGTAGAAATTAGAGAATGCAATTAAAATTTGTTTAACCCTCTCGCGAAAATTCTCAGTTTTCTCAAAGTAACTCCTGCATGTTGCCCTGGACTGTGGGTGTGGTATTCGCATTGATCTGGGTATGGAATAGGACATTTCCTGGGGGCAGCATACATTAAAAACAGAACAAAACACTTTATGCCCTTCATGCTTCAGCCAGTGTCCCCTCACGTAATAGACAGGTTAACACTGGTTCATTAAATGAAAGCTTGGGCCCTGGCCGGTTTGGCTCAGCAGTTAGAGCATCGGCCTGCGGACCAGAGAGACCCAGGTTCGGTTCCCGCTAAGGGCACGTACCTCGGTTGCAGTTTGTCCCCAGCGCGGTTGGGGTCGTGTGAGTGGCAACCACTCGATGTGTCTCTCTCACGTCGATGTTACTCTCTCTCTCTTCCTTCCTCTCTCCTTCCTGCTCTATCTGAAAAAATAAATGCAAAAATGTCCTCGGGTGAGGATTAAAAAAAAAGAAAGAAAGCTAGCCCTTCTCTTCGCGTAAGCAAGTGACCCGGAATCAGTGAGCCCAGCCGCACTGCCTTTGGGTCACGGTGTGGGGGACCTGGAGCCGAGGGAGCCGACCTTGAAGGGCCAGCTGGAAATGACCCTGCTCCAACCACAAGTGGCTGCTGAAGGTAGTTGAGTCTTCAAACAGTTTATGGGCAGAGACAGTATGCATTTCTGCCCACGATGCAGTAAAGATTCATCAAAACGGCCTGGAGGGCGGGTCTGTTTGCCTCGAGCAGGAACCAGCTCTGCCCCTGAGTCCTTACTTCGTGGAACAGGATGGTCAATGTCAAGGTCAGGAGAGCTTTCCTCCTTTGAGCAGAGCCTGTGAAACCAGCAGCTAAAGGCATGTCACAGGGGCTGTGCCCGTCACAGTGCCCCGATCCTGTAGGGAAATGGTGCCCGATGAGATGTCAGATGACAACTGTGCCTCCCGGATGAGAAACCCGCGAGGGCGGGACAGAGCAGAGCCCCACCCCAGCGTGCTGTGCTTTGAGCCTCCCAGGACAGAAGTGCCCTCGCAATATCGTGAATTGCAACACCAGCCAAACTCATCATCAGGTCGCTGGTGCTGCTAAACGTTGTCTTAATAGATATTACGCAACGATGGGGATTATTAACCATGGTGCAAAGTCACCATGGAGAAATGAATTTCTGGTCTTAAAGACTTTATTATGTTGCTTACATACCAACATGCGTTCTTAGTTTGAAAGTCAGAACGGCATGTTTTTTTTTATCACTGAATTACATGAGTAACCACCAGGAAGTTTCACAGGAAAGTCTCAGTTCACACGTGACAAGTGATCTGAGTAGCTGAGGTGGCCTTCTTCACACTGTCTTGTCTCGTTGACGGCCCCTGTGCCTCGTGTCCACCCCCATTTCCAATGCTGAGTTCAGGCTACTCAAACTCATTTTTCTTGTGCTGAATGGAGCATTGGATTAAACTTTCTAAATACAAATGAAAGGGTAGCTCTGTATCACCAGGAAGATTTGCGTCTCGTTAAATAATATCATGGTTTGAGTCCACTGAGTTTGCAAGAACTACTCACACCAGATTGGTCCTACCCACATTTTCGAGTCTCTTCACGGTTTGCGTCTGTACAGCGCACACATGCGTAAATCTCACAGCAACGGGAGTCCGCTGAAAAAAGAAACGTTCTAAGCATTTACCACGAATAACGGATATTTGAGAAAGTGGCTGAGCAAGGCTGGGACGAGAGTGAGTAAGCAGCGGTCACCGGTGGGCTGTGTTGATTTAACACACTTCAGGAAGGGGGCAGACTAGTCCCTGGGCGGGGTGGGTTTTCTTTCTAGTCCAATGTTGATCTTGCTAAAGAAGCTTCCAAATACAAAGTAACTGTCAGTGCGTCTTTTTAACTGTATACGAGTCACGTATTTACTATGTAGCCATGCTCCCTTGGCTTCTCGCTGATGGTCAAACGGCATGAAGGAAAAGGGGCTCTGAGGTGGAGGGAGTTACCCTGAAATGTAAATAGATGAAAATAAGAGCTTATGGCCTACATTTATTTTCCTATAAGTGAACATCAAGTACACATATTTAAGTCCTTTGATCAGTACTGTGAATTTGCCCCCTGCAGAGGTTACAAAAGTTTATAGTCTGAGAAGCAGTAAACAGAAAGGCTACTAATAATTGACCCTAATAATTTAGTGTTGCTTTGAGAAATATTTTATTATTGTTTTGTTTCCATTTATTGCATTTATTTTCATTTTATGTTGTCTAGTTGTATTTCTTATTTCTTATTTATTATTTTTTTTATCCTCACCTGAAGACATTTTTGCATTTATCTTCAGATAGAGCAGGAGGGAGAGAGAGAGGAAGAGAGAGAGAGAAACATCGATGTGAGAGAGACACATCGAGTGGTTGTCACCCACGTGACCCCAACTGGGGCCGGGGACAAACTGCAACCGAGGTACATGCCCTTATCGGGAACCGAACCCGGGACTCTCTGGTCCGTGGGCTGACGCTCTAACCGCTGAGCCAAACCGGCCAGGGCGTATTTCTTATTTCTAACTTATCCTTCTTATTCTTTGCCAGTCATGTCGACTAAGATGTTTGATCAGTCATTAGTATTTCAGCTCTTATAATGCAGTATTCTTGTGGTTAATACTATTATTATTTTCCTCATAGTGTTCTCTCTTTTTTTCTGAGATACAGAGTTTTTTTTTTAATTTTTGTATTTTGCGTTGAATCTTTTCCTTTCTAGCATCTGCCCGTTTATTCAGGGTTTAGAACTTCCTACTCCAAAATGATCTAAAATGTTACCTTAATTTTCTTGCCGTCTTTTGGCGACATCATGTTTTACTTTTAAACCTACACACCATTGGGTTTTCCTCCGCAGTGCGGGCGAGGAAGAGCTTTGCCTCACTCGTTTCCCGGGATGATTAGCCTGCGTGGATGCGGCTGTCACTTCGCGACGTCCTCGTCCTTCAAGGGCTCAGCCCCTGTCCACATCCGGGAACGCTCTGGAGCCATCAGATGGTGTTGCGTTCCCCCAGAGTCGACAAGTTGGCCTGGTGTAAGCTGCCTTATCGATACCGGAACCAGAACTGCCCAAATCAACGTGCAGCCCCTGAACTCTCCGGAGCTGTGCTTTTTCCACATGTTGTTATGGCCTGCCTTTCAGAGTCTGTTCTTGGCGTTCACATCTTTATTTCTATACATTCTCTGTGGATATTCTTCTTTTTTATTTTAATACTACTTTTTAAAATATGTTTTTATTGATCTTTCAGAGAAAGGGGTAGAAAGAGGGAGAGAGAGAAACATGGATGAAAGAAACATCTATCAGCTGCCTCCTGCACGCCCCCTACTGGGGATCGAGCCCGCAACCTGGGCAGGTGCCCTGACTGGGAATCGAACCGGGACCTCTCAGTCCATGGGGTGATACTCAGTCCACTGAGCCACACTGGCCGGGGCGTCTGTGGATATTCTTCTAACCTGGCCTGTCCGTGTTAACCGTCTCTTGCTCTGTGTTCACGCACATCAGATCTGGTCATTTCACTCCAGAGATCCATTCTCCTTCGAATCCTGGGGTCTGACGTGTAGGGGGTGGGTGGCTTCTTTAGATCTGAAGTTAAGGTGGCTTATTTATGTTTTTTAGAGTGTATAACTCAGCGGTTTTGATTGTTTACAGACATGGGCAATCATCATCCCAGTCAATTTTAGGACATCAACTTTAGAACTCACCTCAAAAAGAAACGCTGTACCCCGCCGAGGTCCTGTCCCCATCTGCCCTGCCTTCGGCCCCCCACGACTCTGCTTTCTGTCTGTCTGTCTGTTCCGGACATTTCGTACGAACGGGATCCGAACATCTGTCTTCTTCGTTTCGTAATTACTGGCTCCGGATGATTTGAGAAGTGTTCGTTCCTCTTCTGCTGTGTGTGAGAATTCATGAAGAATTGGTTTTAATTCTTTTTGAAATGTTATGATTCACCAGTGAAGTGATCTGGGCCTGAACTGTTCTTCGTCGGTAGCTGTTGTTTTTATTTTAATTTCATCGTAGGTTGTGATGGTTCATTGTGTGTGTCAACTTGACTGGGCCGAGGGGTGCCCAGATATTTGGTCAAACGTAATTCTGAGTGTTTCTATGAGGGTGTTATTGGATGAAATTAAGATTTAAATTTGTAAACTGAGTAAAGTATGTTGCTTTTTCTAATGCGGGTGGGCTGTTTTTTTTTTTCATTGTAATCCCCTACACCCCCCGCCTTGAAACTTTATGTTTCAAAGAATCTTTCAGCCTGGACATTAAAGTGATTTCCTACAGCCCGGCCGGTGTGGCTCAGTGGTTGAGCATCAACCCATGCACCAAGAGGTCGCCGGTTCAATTCCCGGTCAGGGCACACGCCCAGGTTGTGGTCCTGATCCCCAGTGGGGGGCATGCAGGAGGTGCCCTATCGATGTCCTCTCTCATTGATGTTTCTATCTCTCTCTCCCTCTCCCTTCCTCTCTCTCTCTCTAATATCAATAAAGAGAAAAAAATTTTTTAAAAAAATTTCCTACAGAGAAGACTTTGTATTTTCTTCAACCAAAACTGGATTGCCTTGAACTGGTATTCAACTTGATGTTTTCTGGGCCATGCCTTTGGTGTGAATGGAGGCTCCCAACCCAGAGGAGGTTAGGAGTAATTAGTACGTTCTTCTTTGCATGTCCTGTGGAGTGTCAAGGCTGAGTCAGGTAACGATGCCGTAGCCCCTCAGCAGAGCTGTGCTTCCTCGGGTCACCCTGGTGTCATCTCTTTGTCCCCTGTCCCGGTTGCCTGGGACCAGGACTTGTCTCTTTTCCTGATATGCTCCATAAAACTCTAAATTTCTTCTCACTTTGTCTCTCCTATGAAGACAAATATTTTTAAAAGGAAAGAATAGTTTAACATTTTATTCATCTTTCTTTGGGAATGCTATAAGAGCCAAGTTTCCCCCCCAAACATAATTTTCTGGAAATGGAAGTTTTCCTAGCTGCTTTATTTCCCATGTATTTCAAAGCTGTGTTTTTAGGTACCTAAGGGCTTCTGACTTTTTAAAATGTTCCCCTCATCAATATGAAACATCCTTCCTCGTGTTTTCCCTGCTATTAACAGGGTACCCCCCTTGGTCTCACGTGAACATTGCACCTGCCTTCTCTTTCTTAGCATTTGCTTGGTATTTTCTTAGACCTTTGTTCCATCCCTCCTCTATCATTTTAAGTGTCTTTTATACTAAGTGAAAATTCAAAGTTAATTTGTGTTCTGTCCACAAGAACACCTCTGTTACTGTATAGATGAATTTGGACCCATTAGTAATTATTGGGAGGATTCATATTTTGGGACCTATTCCTTCTGTATTATTTTGTGATTTTGTGTTTTCTTCCTTTCATACTTTCTGGGTGCGCATTATTTCCCTACTTCCGTTCTTTTCTGTTGCTGTAAAACAGCATCAACGTACTTAGCGGCTTCACCAACACACATCCCTTTTCTCCGTGTCCGTGGCTTGGGAGTCCAGACACAGCTCCCTGGCTGCTCAGCTCAGGGTCTCACCAGTGGGTAACCCAGGTGTCTGCTGTGGCCGTGATCACGTCGGAGGCTTCATGGGGAAGAACCACTCCCCAGCTCACGTGCTCACTGACCACACGCAGTTCCTGGTGGTTGTTGGACTGTGGGCCTTTGTTTCAGCGGGGTGTGCCTCCTTCCTTGCCATGCGGGCCTCTCATCGGACAGCTCACACGGGGCAGCTGGCTTCTTCAAAGCCAGAGGGAACAATCTACAAGAAGGACTGACGGCAGAATGTCCCGCATCGCCACCGCACACATCCCATCGCCCCGGCCATGCCCTGTTGTTAGCAGAAACCCCGGGTCCTCCACACTGGAGGGGAAGGGACCGAAGAAGCCCATGGATTCTAGGAGGTAGAGTCATGGCGACCACCTTTGGGTCTGTCCACCACACTTCCCGGGCCCTTTTCGGGATGGATACCCTTTTCTTTTTCTTTTTATGATTTAGGTTATGTACGTTAACGTTCCTACTTCTACCCATACTTTCCCAACAGTGTCTAGAGTTGTTCAGAGTATCTAGTCTTCCCCCCAAAATGAGCCAAGGGTTTTAATTCATAATATTTTGTATGAAAAAAGTATTAGTGCCAATCTGGGGTACTGGATGTGATCAGGAGAGGTAGCCCTAAGCATAGCGCTGACTTTAGAGGAATTACCCACTGTGGATTCATGTCTGATCTGCCCTCGGGGCAGCGGACTGGGCATTGTCGCTTACCTCTGAGCCCGTGTACAAGCACTCCTGCCCCGTGTCCGTCTCAAGAGACCTTATTTGCTAATCAGTTTGCTGACTGATCAGAATAATTGATTTAGACCCAAGTGTTAATGGCTGACAGCGTCTTTTTATGTAGTCATCCAAACCACGTTTGCAAGATGACCAAGTCCTCTGTGCCTTGATGCGAGGGAGGGAGACACGGGGGGGCTCCTGACTCCTTCCGTGGCTCAGTCTGCTCCACGCCGGGTGAGCTCCACGCCAGGTGACAACCAGCCCGGACACGCCAGGGCACGCGGAGTCAGAAGTTCTTCCACTGAAAATGCCAAGCACAGGTGTATCCAGTGGTCACACCGGGAGGGACTTCCCGTGCTCTGGTTCACGGCCTCTCTCCGTGCACGCGACAAGAAGGGCAGGTAAGGATGACAGGCTCCCCACTCATTCCTTTCTGCGCCAAAGGAGGTTTTAAAATGGGAGATACTTTGTTTCCTTACAGAGCACATGTTTTAGGTCACAAATGGACTAACGCTTTCATCTAAAATCTTTCATCATTTCCTTTTTCAAACAGGTTAAGCAAAACCCGGTGCAGTTATTTAGAAAATATTGGACATAATTCCAATTTGTGCTTATTCGTATGTGTGTCCATAGAACTTAGAAATTCTCTCTCTTCTCTCTCTCTCTCTCTCGCCTCTGTCTCTCTCTCTCTCTGTATAAAATTGCTGACATTAGTGGCTCTAGTCAATATTTAAACTACTAAGCTCAACACAAAATCTAAAATTCTATCAGGAAGGAGCTATTTCTACCACGTGAAAAATGTCCTCTCTGCCCAGCCCCTGCTGCCAGCGTTCTGGCTGTGACGTTGGAACGGAGCCACGGCTCGGCCGGAGGGTGTGAGGGTGTGCTCTGAATGCCAAGTCCGTCGGGGCGATGTTTTTCTTCCCTCGATGCCAGCACCCACTGCTGACCTAGTATTAGGACATCCGTTAAACCGAGGAGAAGGCAACACGGACGTTCTGCCTGGACTGGATATGATGCTTGCATGTAAGCCCCTCTCTGGAATACTTTCTCACAAAGATATGGCTACGGAGACGTTAGTCGGGTCTGCTTTGCCGGTATGACTCCCATCCGAGCTGCGTGGTGCTAAGACCTCGCCGAAGACAGCACCTCACATGTGAAATCTGGGTCCATTGGATGCGCTGAAGGTACACTGTCCTTTCTGTACACGAAGAACAGGTCCACAGAGGCAGTCACACGTACAGAAATATCCGTGCGTTCTCGGGTGACTCCAGGGCGCTCCCTAGCGCTCAGTGTGGTGCTGTGTCTTTTCCCAAGCACGCTCACATACCAATGTGGTGTCCTCCTGCCTCATGCGAACTGGTCTCCCACGTACATCTTCTAAGGACCACGTAGGAGACACGCTACCAGTCTGGCGTGGGTTCCAGGTTTTCCACTTTCAGTTGCTGCTTCTCCTTGCTTGAAAATGACGGGATGGTTTTCTGTGCGATCTGTTGAAAGACTCGGGGAAATCAGAGTGAGCTGCCGTGGTCTGTCTGTCTGTCTGTGGGAGAAGACTCGGCTGGGGGGACTGCGGCCACCAGGAGCAAGGGCTTGTTCCCCAGAGTCTGGGAGCATCTCCCCACGGCTGGCCGGCTGCCGACGGGTGGCGGAGCGGTTCTCGGGGCAAAGGGAGTGTACACATCCTCCTCCCCAGGGAAACTCCGGGCACTCGTCCTCACGTCCTCCTCGCTGAGTCTCTTCCTGTGACCCCACCCCCACCCTTGCCGCCCAGGTTGTACAGGTGCCTGGAAGGGTCCTGCGATTCCCCAGTTGGCTATTCCCGGACCGTCCGCGTCCCGGAAAGCCCTACCTGCTGGGCGTCCCCGGCGCAGTGCGGACTCGTCCCCGAGCTCGTGCAGAGTCCCCCGTGCCGCTTCGCAGTCCTGGGCCTTTCCCTTCAGCCCTGAACGGAGATGTTTAACAAAGGGGAGGCTTTTCCTTCCTTCTCCATACACGGGAGCTGCTGGACGGGAGGGGAAGAACCCGGCCTGAGTGGGAGGCGGGGAGGGAGGCGGTCTGTAGTCCTCCGTGACAGTGAAGGCAGCGTCAGGCTGTGTTGTGACGGTGTGTCGTGGGGTGTGGGGTGCCGTGAGGTGACGTGGACACCCCACACTGCTTTCCATTCCGACACCCATCGCTGTGTAAAGGCACTTGGGGGACCCTCGTCCTTCGCATTTGTCTTGTAGGCTGAGTCTTTACATCGGGACTGCGGGCCACACGGTGAGGATAAATCCGCAGAGCTGATCAGAACCCCCGACCCTGCTCAACAGTGACTGTGTCTGTATGGGGTTTGAGGCCGGTGTGGGTGACGGGCCAGACACAGAGGCCGGGCTGGGCGAGGGTCCGGGAGCAGGCAGAGCTGGGGACGGGGCACCCAGTCCGAGGACTGACGGAGAGCTTTGATGGGCTGAATATTTGTGTCCCCTCAGAATCCAGATGTGGAAACCGAACCCCAGGGTGGCAGTGTGAGGAGCTGGCCTTTGGGGGGTGATCAGGGTTCAGCGAGGTCAGGAGGTGGAGCCGGTTCAAGTGAGATCATTGCTCTCAGGAGAGTCGGGGAACCTGCCCCTCTCTCTCCTCTGTCTCCACCGTCAGGACAGTGACAAGAGGAGACGCTGGGGGTCTGAACCAGAGGAACGCCCTCGGCCGACGCCGGCGCCTTGCTCCTGGACTTCAGCCTCCAGAGCCGTGAGAAAGAAATCCCTGTGGTTCCGAAGCCGCCGGTCTGCGGCCTTTCATTACAGCTGCCCGAGCTGCCCGACAGAGCCACCTCATGTCCACCCAACACGGCTCGGCACGCGCACTCCAGCCCCGACTCGGACCCGGAACCGGGCGCGGACTCAGGAGGCTGACGGGCAAGTGAACGGGATGACGCCAGGGTCAGCTGTTGGCGACAGAGGGGGACACCCCGGAGCCCCGTGAGCGATGGCTTAGAGCAAGGTGTGCAGGCAGCGTGAGCGCGACACCAGACCTGCGTCCGTGTTCCGGGCTGGACGGGCCCCCAAGTCCGAGACAGACGCTCTGGCTTCGAGTTCTTCCGTGAGCGAGGGAAGCCACCGTCTCCCATCGGCGCGTGGACACGTGGCACCTGCTGGGACGGTTGTGGGTGACGGCTCCAGGCGGGCCTGCTGCACAGTGATCACTGAACGAAGGTTGCTGTCGTCATTTCCGTTTCCATCCTGTCCTACAAACCACCATCGCCGTGCCGGACACCCAAAGACTGCACCCCATTCTAGTCTGGTGAGATTCTAAGCATGGACACTGCACCATCTAAAGGAACCACTCCTGAGAATCAGATTTCACGTGCTTAGGCCCCCGGGGAATGTCCCCGTGTCGACGGATGTGGGGCTGTACACAAGGCACCCCTCTTACCCTCCGGGCACCGCCCCATCTCCTGCTCAGTGCCCGGGGAGGCTGACTCGCTTGGCGGGCATCCTTGCCCTGGAGCTTCTGCCTGGGTTGGGCTAGTGGTGGCCCCTGCAAGAGGTGGAGGGGAGGGGGTGTGAGGTCACAGCATTTCTCCCCAGCTGTCACATGGCCTCCCGCTGCAGACACCCTCCCTGGGGCGCTGTCCCTGCCCCCCGCCTTCAGCCCCTTCCAGCCTCGGATGGGGAACAGCTCCCAGGCACTATCCCTGGTGGGTTTCCCCAAGCTTGCCTACACCTGAAAAAATGTCTGCTTATCAGCTTACTTCCATTTCCTGGCGAGAGTGCACCTTGCCCGTCCTGCCGGCCACTTCTTGTCCTGGACGCCACACCTGGCCACTGTTCCCGGGCAGGTAGAGACTTGGGCACACCCAGCACACAAGCACTGTGGGGCAGAGAGGCGTCACTGCTCTGTGCCCACATCCTCCTGCTTTAATTATGTAGAACATGGTAATTTTTGAAAGCATTCCTGAGAAGCTCAGTAAAGTAGCAGGTGTTATGAAATGGCATTTTCATTACCCTTCCCCGTATCAGACGTGGAAATGACGGTCTCTCCAGCTACTTTACCATTTGCTAAATGTGCCTGGTTGGTCGTCACCGATAATGCTTCTTTTTAAATCGCATGCACACAATTAGGAATTTTTAGGTTAATTAATTTGCCATATTAGAAGGAAAAATTGCATAAATTCAAGGCAATCGGATTAATATTATTATTAATAATAGTTATCACACACCATAGGCGTATTTATAATTTATGTGCATGAAAATGGAGTCTTTGCTGTAAAAGTATTGGAAATTACAGTTAACACAATTTGCAGCCTCGGAATTAAAACTCTCTGCATGGCTACGCTTTGTAAGTGAGCCGTCTTCAGCTAATGGCTTAATAGAAAGAAATGGTAATTGATTATCCATACCTACCATTATATTCTACGCGTCTAGCACGCCCCAAGATAAATAGCTTTCCAAGAACTGCGCCATCAGATAAGAGGTGGAAGGAAGGAAGATGAGTGAACGCTGACTAGGACCTGGGAAGCTAAGAAGCCAGGAGCCGGGTTGGAAGGGAAAGGACTCGCCCGGAGCCGTGGGCAATGAGGTGGGCGCCCAGCACAGTGAGGAAGACTCGGCTGCACCGTATCTGGTACCCACGGGGCAGAAACCCATCACCTGGTCAGGTAAAGCAGTGTCCGTCCACGACGGAGACAAAGAGACGTGAACTCATCGAAAGGGACGCTGTGGCTGTGTACGGAAGAATACGCTGCCGACGTCATGAGACTGGCTTCATAGGATTATTTAGTTTTGTTAATCCTTAATGGAGGGTATTTCTTTTTTCCCATTGATTTTTAGAGAGAGTGAAAGGGAGGGGAAAAGGGAGAGAGAGAGAGAGAGAGAGAGAGAGAGAGAGAGAGAGAGAGAGAGAGAGAGAGAAAGGGAGAGAGAGAGAGGAAGAGAGGAACATCGATGTGAGAGAGACACATGGATCGGTTGCCTCCTGCTTGCACACCAACCAGGCTGGGGATCGAACCTGCAATCCAGGTATGTGCCCTTGACCAGGAATCCAACCCCAGGCCCTTTGGTGCTCGGGCCGACGCTCTAACCACTGAGCCACGCCAGCCAGGGAAGGACTGTTTCATTTTCTTTCTTTGAACTCTGGACAGACTGCATAACGCAAAGGACAGTTTGGTGGCGGTGACCCTTTAGGAAAAGGCCTGGAGAGGAAACAACTGTTTTTTCCTTCTCGACGCACAGGAACAGTTCTGACAGCAAATGTGTGGGGTTTCGCTCACACCCATCACTTCTGCCCTCTGGACATCAGCTGCCACGTCCACCAGCTGCCACATCCACCAGCTGCCACCCTCTACCAGCTGCCTCCTTCCACCAGCTATCACGTCCACCAGCTGCCACATCCACCAGCTGCCTCCTTCCACCAGCTGCCATGTCCACCAGCTGCCACGTCCACCAGCTGCCACGTCTACCAGCTGCCACGTCTACCAGCTGCCACCCTCCACCAGCTGCCTTCTTCCACCAGCTGCCACCCTCCACCAGCTGCCACGGCCACCAGCTGCCACCCTCCACCAGCTGCCTCCTTCCACCAGCTGCCACCCTCCACCAGCTGCCACATCCACCAGCTACCATGTCCACCAGCTGCCATATCCACCAGCTGCCACATCCACCAGCTACCACGTCCACCAGCTGCCATATCCACCAGCTGCCACGTCCACCAGCTGCCACCCTCCACCAGCTGCCACCCTCCACCAGCTGCCACCCTCCACCAGCTGCCTTCTTCCACCAGCTGCCACCCGTCCACCAGCTGCCACGTCCACCAGCTACCACGTCCACCAGCTGCCATATCCACCAGCTGCCACGTCCACCAGCTGCCACCCTCCACCAGCTGCCACCCTCCACCAGCTGCCTCCTTCCACCAGCTGCCACGTCCACCAGCTGCCACTGTCCACCAGCTGCCACTTCTGCCTGGAGTCAGCACGTGCCCTGCAGGGCAGGGCTTGGTCCACAATGTCATATGCCAGGTCGACCACACTTCTGTGCAACTTGACTGTCAGTTGGGGTCCACACCCCCTTTCTCAGGCTCAGGAACTTGGTGTACCGGCTCACCTGAGGACATCTCCATTTACCCTCAGTTAGAGTGGGAGGGAGAGAGAGAAACATTGATGTGAGAGGGACACATCGACTAGTTGCCTCCTGCACGACCCCGACCAGGACTGAGGACAAACTGCCGCTGGGATACGTGCCCTTGACCGGAATCGAACCCGTGACTCTTTGGTCTGAGAGCCAACACTCCAACCACTGAGCCAAACCGGCCAGGGAGGATTTTCATGTTTTTATAATAATTACATAACCATAAACCATACCCATAACGCCTTTGAGTTTTAATTTTAGTTTTGTTTTTTTTAATTAAAACTTAAAATCCTTCTAAGTGTAGAATCCTTTCAGGGTTGTACTGTTTTTCCCCTCACAGTCTTTTTAAAGATAGCTTTATTAAGCCCGGCCGTGTGGCTCAGTGGTTGGGCGTCGACCCATGCACCAAGAGGTCGCTGGTTTGATTCCTGGTCAGGGCACATGCCCAGGTTGTGGGCCCGATCCCCAGTGGGGGGTGTGCAGGGGGCAGCCCATCGATGTTCTCTCTCATCGATGTTTGTATCTCTCTCTCCCTCTCCCTTCCTCTGTCTCTCTAATATATCAATAAAGAAAAAAAAGAGATAACTTTATTAATATGTAATTTTCATACAGGAAAGTTCATCTATTTAAAATGTACAATTCGATAATTTTTAGTGTGTTTATGAAGTTGTGCGGTCATTACCGTAATCTCATTGTAGAATATTTCATCACCCCCAATCTCTATACCTCTTAGCAACGAGTCGCACCCCATCCCTGCCCCCCACAGACCCCCCCTTCCACCCCAGCCTACTCTCCCACACCCAGCCCGAGGTAACCACTGTTTCCTGTCTCTACAGACCTCCCGAATGCTCACATCTCGTGTAACTGGGATCGTGCACTACGTGGCCTGTTGTAACTGGCCCTTTCCCTGAGCGTAACGGGCTTAGGAAGCGCCCCCGTGTGGCAGGGACTCAGCACATCATTCCTTTCATGACCCAATAACTCTCCGCTGTGTGGATGAACCACGCTGTGTCTGTCCACTCGTCTGTGGGTGGACATTTGCTTATCTCTCCCTTCTGTCTATTATCAAGAATGCTGCTGTGGACATTTGTGGACATGTTTTTGTTGGAAACATGCTTTCACGTCTCTTGAAAGGACTAGCCGTCCAACGAGAAGTCTTGGTACGACAGTTGAGGACCTGCCCGTCTGTTGTCCACAGTCGCTGCACAGTGGACATTCCCTGCAGCAGTGTGTGAGGGTTCCAGGATCTCCGCGTCCTCACCAACACTTGTTACTGTCTGACTTTTCATTGTAGCCATTTTAATGGGTATGAACTGGCAACTCCTTACGGCTTTGACTTCACATTATTTTTATAGAAACGCAGAACAGCCAGACTTGGGCTTTTTCACACGCGTGTGGCGTGTTTAGCAGGAGAGAAACGGTGTGTGCTGGGTGCATGCTTTAGTCACAGGCTGGCAATGGGCTCGCAACTCCCAAACACGCAGGGTTCAGTCCTCTGAACGCTGAGAAAGCTGCCAGGTGACTGACAACTTTCAGGTTTTCCTTACTTTCTGGGCACAGATAAGTTCAAGCTCAGCGAGAAGAACCCTGGCAGAACACCCCCGTGTCCCCAGCTCTGTGCCCAACCCGTCGCACAGCCTTGAAAGCGAATTAAAATCGCCCTCTTTGCCTTAGCACATTCTCTATGCCCATCGCTTTCATTCCATCCGTGTTTGGCTATTTCCGTTTTAGCAAACATTGCTCAGGGACCCTGGAATACATGTTCTGCGCTACTGATTCTGTGAAACAGAAATGCAGAGGAATTTCACACTGCCTAAGATAATAGGCTTCCCCTACATTTAACTGCTTCAGTGTTCCAGTAGTTTGCTTATCTATGAAACTCTTTTACGTAGATATTCTCACGTATAAAGGAGCGGTCTGGTCTGTCCATAGTTTAATACTTCTTACATCTCTTCGCCATGGTACTTTATTCCAATGCAACGCTGTGTGAGTCCAGGGGTCTCAGCTGACCAGTGAGAAGAGGCGGTGTTCCCTGAGCGGTGAACTGCGGAGGGTCGGCCTCAGGTCGAAGAGGTGCAGCTGGACGGTGGACCCACACCCAGGTCCCATCCCTCGTTCCTTCGCTTGTGCACTGTGTACGTCGTACAGCACACTCGTCACGTTCAAGAGACAAGTACCGGAGAGAAAAGAGCCCCCGGCCCATGTGCTTTGGTCCACAGTAGTCCGTGACCCAATCGAAGGTAAAGGATTGGGTCAGCATCCCCTCATTCCCTAGAGGTGTGGGATTTCAGCGACCAAGGAACTACCCTGTTCTAGTGAGCGAGGCCAGAGACAGAGATTAACTCCATTTCCTTGACTCGCGGTCTACTCTGGAGAAGTGACACATGGCTGAAGAGAAAGATCTGATTAAATTTGGGGGGCTGTCTGTGTACGGACCTGGGGGTTCTCTGGTACATTGTCATCAAGAGAGCAACGTGCCTCGGTGTACAAAGAGATTTATTTAGCCTGGCCGGTGTGGCTCAGTGGTTGAGCGTCAGCCCATGCACCAAGAGGTCACTGGTTCAGTTCCTGGTCAGGGCACATGCCCAGGTTGTGGGCCCAACCCCCAGCGGGGGGCATGCAGGAGGCAGCCAATCGATGTTCTCTCTCATCGATGTTTCTATCTCTCTCTCCCTCTCCCTTCCTCTCCCTCTAAAACCAACAAAGAAAAAAAATTAAAAAAAAAAGAGATTTATTTAATTGTATATCGTCGCCCAGGCGGTGTGGCTCAGTGGACTGAGCGTGTCCCATGGACTGAGAGGTCCCGGTTCAATTCCCGGTCAGGGCACATGCCTGGGTTTTGGGCTCAATCCCCAGTAGGGGGCGTGCAGGAGGCAGCCGATCGATGTTTCTTTCTCACATCGATGTTTCTATCTCTCTCCCTTCTTTTCTCTCTAAAAAATCAATAAAAACACATTAAAAAAAATTGTGTGATGTCCATCCTGGGTTGCGAGAGCGGTGGACGAGGCCGTGGCGCAGTCGCCCCGTCTTTCATTGTCTCCGTTGTTGGGGAAACACGTGCGGAACACCTTCTCCGCGCCAGTCACAGCTTGAGCACGCGAGGACGCGAGACAGGCGTGGCACCTCATGTCCTCAGTGTGGGACAGAGAGGCAGGCACGTACATGTTGTGGTCAGTTATTACAAAGTGCTGTTCCCGCTCTGAGAAAGCTCAGTGCTGAAGTGGCCAGCAGAGCCATTGGCATGTGACATGATCCCTGAGTTGACCATTCATTTTGCTTCCATTTCTCGGTCACGTGCCGACGCGGGGTCGCGGAGGGCCAGCCGAGACGCGTGCCGATGGGAGCCGAGGCGGCCTTGGACTTGGTGGCTTTGCAGCAATGGCTCATTCTCGCACCCAAACTGCATGCCACAGTGTCTGCGTTCTCGTGTTTCATCCTCCAAACTCATGCTTGCCTCTTTGTCTTCGGAGGGGGGTTCGAGGGGGAAAACACATTCTTTCCAGACGTGGACCTGGCTGTCGTTCTGGACTTGGAGGCCTCTGCCTCCGGACTGCGTTTCCTGGAGGAAATGGTCCAGGGCTCCTTCCACCCTCGTCTCCACCCCCACGCGGCTCCTAGGTGTGTGCACCCTGAGCTCTGAAACCCCCTGCCCAGCCCTGTCCCCTGGCTCCGTCCCCCCAAGAGCCAAGCCTGTAGCTCTGCTCTGAGACGGCTTTCCAGCTCTCCCGGACATCGGCCCAAACAGTCCACAAGCCCTAGCGTTTCTGTGCCCGTGTCGCACCTGTGTTCGTAGCTGTGCCGTTGTGCATACTGTCCATGGTGACATCTGCCACCAGGCGCGGTGACGTCCTTGAGGGTGGGACAGTTTCCTATACGACAGTCACTGTGCTGGGCATGTCATTCACGTCGCTGCATGTGTTACATCACTTTGTTTCGTTCCCAAACGCTTCCTCCGAACCGTTACTATCACACCTGTACGTTTTGTAGAATAAATAGTGACAGAGCTCTTTTTCTCCCCGGAAGGTACCTTCCTGAAAATGTGTAGGTAAATCCAATGACATGGAATGCCGTTTTCTATGCAGTAAGTAAGCTCACATGGTAAAGAACGTTAGTAATGAATTGATCGGTGAGTAAAAGAATAGCTTATAATGAGAACATCATTTTTTTTTTTCTATGTACTGTGATGATTAATTTCATGAGTCAACGTGACTGGGCCACCGGGCGCCCAGGTATTTGGTCAAACATTATTCAGGGTGTGTCGGGGAGGGCATTTCTGGAGGAGAGTCCCAATGGAATCAGTAGACTGAGTAGAGCAGATTGCTCTCCTTAACATGGGTGGGCCTCGCCCAATCAGTTGAAGATCTGAACAGAAGAAAAAGGCAGAGTAAGGGGAAACTTCTGTCTGACTGCTTTGAGCCGAAACGTCCGTTTTCTCCTGCCTTTGAACTCACTGCAACACCCGCTTTTCTTGGGTCTTGAGTCTGTTGACTTCTCTACGGTGACATTGACTCTCCTGGGTCCCAGCTTGCTGGCCGCAGATCTTCGGACTGGTCAGCCCCCACATTCCCGCGAACCGGCTCCGTGAACACAGACCCATGTCCATGCCGTTGGTCCTGTGTGTCTGGCGGACCCTGACTGATCACGCCTTGGCTTTCACGTGTATGAGCTGGGCATCCCACATGTGTCCTTGCAGTGGAGTCTACTTCGATAAAGTTACACTGGACACGACCAGAAAAGAACGCTGATAAAATGACCGGATGCATCTGCTCTTGTGTTGTATTACCTGGTGTCAGGTGTGAAACTGAGCATTTTTTTTTTATCCTCACCCGAGGACATTTTCTCATTTTTTGTTCGGATAGAGTGGGAGGGAGAGAGAGGAAGAAAGAGAGAAACATCGACGTGAAAGGGACACATCGAGTGGCTGCCTCCCGCACGACCAACCTGGGCCGGTGACAAATCGCAACCAAGGTACGTGCCCTTAGCGGGAACCGAACCTGGGTCTCTCTGGACCGCAGGCCAACGCTCTAACCGCTGAGCCAAACTGGCCAGGGCGAAACTGAGCATTTTTGCCAAAGGCCCAACTTCAGTCAAAGCTACTTTATTTTTTATTTTATTTTTCTTTATTGATTTTAAAGAGAGAGGAAGGGAGAGGGAGAGAGAGAGACAGAAACATCGATGAGAGAGAACATCGACTGGCCACCTCCTGCATTCCCCCCACTGGGGATTTGGCCCACAACCTGGGCATGTGCCCTGACTGGGAATTGAACCAGTGACCTTTCGGTGCATGGGTCGACGCTCAACCACTGAGCCACACCAGCTGGGCTTCAAGCACTTTTGAAACAAATACTCTTACTTTCCTTCTGTGTCCCCATCCGTCCTTCTCTGCTCTCTCTCTTCTATTGTCAACCCTACCTGATGTCGTGTGAAATGAACATTTCGCCACAGGCCTCAGCTTGAAGCAAAGCTACTTTAATCAGCGTGGCCTCTGAAGTGGGCAATACCTGGATTAAGGATGGAGCGGAAGGACGGACGGAACCCACAGCTTTCCTGGCGTGCCACATCCACGGCAAGTGCAGACGAACCGCAGAGAGTGGACGGTCGCTCCTGAATATTCAGAGCTGCTCTGCCCTTTGACTCCACAGAGTCCCTTCCATATGCCTGCCTCCAGCCCGGTCATGTCTGCGGGCCGTTCTGCCAGCAGCCAGGCAGACAGGGGAACACGGTGGCCCCGGGACAAAAATAGTTTTGGCCAAAAGCTGTTGGCGGAGAGTTGGGAAAAACATTCGGCATGCTACCAGAGTTATTTATTAACTCCGAGTTGACTCCGTATCATTCCACTTTCCGGCTGCAGAGATATTTAAAGGGAGCTATGAAAATGACAGGGTAAAAAGGACTGTTTGGGCCTGTTTTCTTGATTTTTTTCCCCTCCCCACTCCATCATGTGGGGAGGGGAGGGGAGGGGCAGGGCTTGGGGAAGCAGTTCCAACTGGCCTGTCCTTGGTGGGGAAGAGAGGGAGGAAGATTCCAAACGAATTAGCCACCTCCAACTATGAACACAAGGAACTGCTTAGTGATGCTTAAGCACAGAACCCAGGTTGGCAGGATTTCGGGTCCACCAGAGGCTGGCTTGTACAAGGATGGTCTGGCTGTCCCTCTGGACGGAAAAGTAGTCCCTCAGAACCCGACCACTTCTAAAATGAAGTCATCCGTCTGCCACTTTCTGTGCACAGCAAATCCACATTCCCTTGTAAATAGGGGTGGGGAGCCTTTTTTCCTGCCAAGGGCTTTTGGATGTGGGTAACCTCATTTGCAGGCCATACAAAATTATCAACGTAAAAATTAGCCTGCTCTATGTGGTCAGACATTTAATTAACTCACCCCTAATGGGATGGCTGGAACTGCTTCTCTTTGGTGAGGCGTGATGTTACTGGTGTTGATTTCAGGGGCCTTCTACTCCGGCCAGCCCCCTGTTCCCCATCCCTGCTTAAAAAGCTGATTTTCACCCTGGGCGTTCTGGCTCAGCGGCTGGAGCGTCGGCCGGCGGACCAGAGTGTCCCGGGTTCGGTTCCCGCTAGGGGCACGTACAAAAAAAAAAGCTGATTTTCAAGCTTGTAAGTTTGGTCCCCTATTTCTAACACCTGTCACTGCGGATACATCATTAGTTACAAGGACTTTTCACCTGTAAACCAACTGCTTGTGTGTGCCTAGACATATATTGCGGGTATATGTTATATGGACACACATTATGCATATAACGTATAATATATGCATGGGTGTAGGCATTGTGGGTAATTGACATACGATTACTGTTGTAGTTGCTCGGAATTTTCTGCTTCGGCGCAGGTTCAGAACTGGCCCCTCACTCACTCTTGCACGTGATTTTTTGTGAATGTAAAAAAATAGAAGGGCTTCTCAAAACCCTCCCAGCTTTCTCCTGCGCGGCAGGGTCCCCCAGCGGAGGGCGCACTGCACCCGCCCCCCCCCCCCGCCCCCCCCGCAGGCAGGAACGTGAGTTCAAGCCTGTTGCACCCATGCCCGTTGAAGCACAGAGTCCCAGTTTGGGAGCGGCCTGGGCCCTGGTGGAGGAAAGCCGCGTGGGGAGACCTCCTCTGTTTGTTCATTCAGCCACCTGGGTTGGTCAGCGCTAGAATTTTCATCCTCTGCGTGCGCGCTTTCGGGAGCGCGCATCCGTGTGTGATCCGGAGCGAAACCGTGGTTGCGACTGATTAATCCCAGGAGCGCCCAGGGGTGGCGATGGGGGAACCCAGGGCGCGGTCTCTGGGCCAGTTGGCGCTTGGGGTGGAGGTTGGGTCGTGGAATCAGAGCCGGTTTGGGCCCAGGCTAAAGCCCCCGTGGCTCCGGGGCTATGCAGACTCCTTGGTGCCGGGCTGGGCTGGAGGAAGCAGATGGGACCAGAGCCATAGAAACAAAGGCGCCGAGGGTGTGGGGGGCTCGACTGGAGCGGAGGCCCGGCGGGAAGTGGAGCCCGGGAAGCCAGGTGCACCGCCGAGGGCTGCGTGCCAGCCCGAGCAGTTCAGCGAGGTGTGGGTGCCCTGGTGCGCCGCAGCCGCCTGTTCCGGTGCGAACCCGGGTGCAACCATGGAGACGCTGCGTGTGTCCCCTAGTAACCCGAAACAACGTATTTATGAGCTGCCATCTCCGCCGGCTTTGCGCTTCTCCCCTCGGCTTCGCCACACTGGCTGCCGAGGAGCACAGCGAGCCTGGCTCCCCCTGCCTCCCCGCCCCTTTGGCGCGAACCAAGTCACCCCCGAGCATGAGGGGGCGGCTCCACCACGGAAATCACCGTGGTGCGTGTTTGTAAAACCCAGCCTACGTGCACCGGCGCATAGGCCCCACGGGGAGGGTGCGTCTTCCTCGGAGGGGCTGTTTGCCCAGGGATTCCCAGCTCTTCCCAAACAGTTGGGGATCCCTTAACCTCCTTGCGCCCGAGCCTTTCTGGTCCGGCCCAGTCCAGGCAGAGCACCCTTGTGTACGCGCGCGCACGCGCACTGCGCGCGCGCTCACACACGCCCTCCGGTCCGCCACTGGCTTCGCCGCTGCCCCGCCGGGGCCCCCACCCTTAAGGACAAGTGCGGGGACCGCTGCACCCGGGCTGCCTGCCGGAGGAGCTCCGGAGCCGACACGCCGCCGTGTCCCCGAGTGCGCCCTGCGCGCGTCACGCCGCTGTCTCGGGCTGAGCGCTGACTGTGAGCCAGCCTGACACGCAGGCTGTGGGAGCCAGTCCCACGGCCAGTGCTCTTCCCCGGCTCCCACTTTTGTTTGAAGCAGCTGGAAGCCTACAGCCTCCTCTCCAGCTTGTATTTTCCTTCCTGGGCTGCGGCCCGCAGGAGTTGATTGCTATTGTGATCCGCCCGGGAGAGGAGCGAGCAGGGCGCGCGCAGGTGGGCAAGCCCGAGACCGGCAGGAACCTTCGGAAAAGCCAACTCCACCCAGGCGCCAGCCGGCCGGTCCAGTCTCTACTTGGATCCCCACCGAGACAATGGATTAAGTTACTCTTCCCTGGACCAGGAGCCGGTTCAGACTTGGGGCAAAATGAAGGAAAAGGCGATGATCAAGACCGCGAAGATGCAAGGGAACATGATGGTGAGTGCGCGTGGCGGGGGGTGGGGTGGGGGCGGCAGGAGGACCTCCGCGAGGAACGTGATGTGGGTGCGCGGGGTCCTGTCCTCGCAGTCCCGACCCTTCGGCTGCGACCCCGACCCCACGCTGCCCGCAGCGGCGCCTTCACTTCCCCCCGAACCCGCACGGTGGCCGTGGGGTGCAGAGGCTCCGACGTTCTTTTGCAAATCGCAACTTTGCGGCTTCGTGGTTCCTCTGCTTTGGGCTTGTAGCTGGGGTCTGGGAGAGGGGTGGGGTGTGCAAGGTGAGGAAGGGGTCCTGCCCGAGTTCCCAGCAGACCCCCAGAGCTGTGCTGGGGGAGACGCGGAGAGGGGAGGTCACCGCGGCCAGGAAAGGGCCACGGGCCTGATGCCAACGCCTGCCTCGGGTCTGAGTCCCCAGAGCCCAGACCTGTTGGGGTCGGCTGAGCCATTGGTTCAGTCGGGGTACACCAGTCCTCTGCTGCCCCCGTGCCCACCACCGGGCAGGGCCCTGCACCCTGGGTTTGAGAAAGATGACCCCCCCAAGGGTGACTGTGCCAGTGAGTGTAATCATGGCACGTTGTCCCCTGAGGATTACGGGAGCCCGGGTGTATCTCAGCGTGGACAACTTTGCTAACTCAGGACGTCGGCTTCCGCCTCCACAGCGAGCCCACCCCTCGCCTGCCCCGGGACTTGTCGCCTTGGTGTTCCTGTTCCCGCGTGGGGCCGAGGGGTCAGGGTGCTGGTACCTCCTGGTGAGGACACGGAGGTTGCCATCTTGTTCTGTTGAAATGAGCGTGTGCCTGTGCGTGTTTGTTTGGGTGATGTTTTAACCCCTTCCACGTTGCCTAGGATGGCTAGGAGGAGGGTCTCTGTTTTTCTATTGCTCCAGGGTACTTTTTTGTAAGGGAGGGGCCGCAAGATGGATGGCTCGGTGACTTTGGAAGGTACAGCTGGAAATGCTGGACTTCTTTCAGGGTCAAGGGCTGGTGTTGTTTCCGAGGGGCGTTGAGTCCACGTGATGGGGGTGGGGGATGGAGGTGTGTTTGAGATAACCCAATCAGGGATTTATTTTGAGGTCCTGCTTTAAACAAAAAGGGACAAGAAATGAAAAATTGATTCGAATTGAACACATTATCGGAGGGCTTAACCACACCCACAGCAAGACACCTGTTGCCCGGGGAGGAAGGGGCCCATCTGTTCCGAAGTGACTTCTGGCTGAGGTGTGGCTGCTCCATTCCTGCAGCCTTGGGGGCAGTGGCTGTATGGGGGGTTACTCTGCAGGATCCCCTCTCCCCAGAGGACCCCCCTCCCCATTTAAGGTCCTTCACCAGTCTGGGTTCTCTGGCTGGCTGCTGACCTAATTGCTTGTTTGTGTAAATACATCTGGTTCCCGAATTTCCCCACTCCCTGGGAAGCCACCGCTCAGCACAGTTCCACGTATAAACAGGGCAGAAACGTGCATGGAGGAATATTTTCCAATTAAATCCCCACCCACACCCCAAACGCCTCTTTTGTGTTACGTCTTGTGATGTGCTAATAGAACCTACACACTCAGGGCTGAGGCTGACAGAGAAGATTCAAAAGACAGACGATGAGAATCACAGTAATGATAGATCACGGACTCGCTGCCCGAGTCGTTGTCAGAGAACGGTCTCTGCTCACAAGCCAGACGCACATGATGTCACAACCACATCTTTGTTTTCCATCTTCGGTGACGGCTTTTAAGGTGCCCACGACCCCCTCCGTGCCTTCACTTCAGAAAATGAAGGAAAGGAAACACGAATACCCTTTTCACCCGTGCTCTGGATAAGAGTGCTCCACGCGGGCCCGCCGTGCGCCGTCCTCGGTGCCTGCCGTCAATAAGCATAATTACAGCAAGTTGAGCGGAGCCCAGAGAATTAGGCAGCAACCTGTCATATGTTTAGGATCCCCCGATGGCCTGGGAGAAGAGTGACATGCAGGCTTAACTTCAAAATGTTCTAGCAGTTCTTGAACCGATGATCATTGCTCTGCAGCCTGGCTTGTACCCGGGCGTGAAATCTCACACTCCAGCAGAATCCACGCAGCATTCCCTGCGTGATCACGCTGCTCTTAAGTCATTCCATTGGGACCTTCTGATCCCTAATTCTGCATCGGCTGTTTGGGAAGATGCTTGCTATTCACAGCCTCCCTTGGATGAGACGGCTGGCACGTTCTTGGTCCCCCCAAGTTGATTGCAATTCAGGGGCTGTTTTGCAACCAGGAGGAGGCCAGGCTCATTGACTCGGGTTGCTGACAGTGGAGGGTTGCACATCTGTCTGCGAGGCAGCGTGGGTGACGTTGGGACACAGAGACACAAACGGGGGCTCCCCGCACGGTGCCTCGGCATGCGGAGCCGTCTGGACTCCTGTTTGAGGTTTGCTGTTTGGCAGAGTGACGCGTGGTGCTGCCCGGATGGCCACAGGAGTGCCACGTCCAGGGGCCACCCTGCATGTCCCCGTTTGGTAAACCAGTCTCTTCTCACTCATGTTCATATTGTGGGAGTATCTTGGACCTGAGGTCGGTTGCTGACAAGAAGGATGACATCGGCGCCCTGACCTGTCCTTGTCATACTGGTGATATTGCTCAATTGAAAGCGAATTTGTGTGAAACCCACGGAGTGTGTTAGTCATCACACACGGGGTTAGAAAGTTTATTTCTGATGACGATTCGATGGTGAAGAGAAGGCACGCCTGTTGGCATACTCTCTGGTCTCCTTTTGGGTAAATAGAGGGAATGGCGGTGGTGGAATCAGTTCATCAGTTGTCTTTTAATTCCTGAGGAACATCTGTTTCATGAGCTTCATTTCTACTATCGCGAGAACTCCCCGCCTGAGCAGGCCGAGTTCCTTCTGCAGTTCAATACGTCGAGAAAGAGGCTGAGATTGGTTTTCACTCTCTCGCGACAAAAACCATTTGCAAATAACTGTGTTTTCATAAAAATCGTTGCAGATCCGTGGGGGATGACTTGCATGGTCTCCATCCCCAGTCTTTCCTTGTCACCAGTGTGCTGACATCCTCCTTACTTCCCTGTTGTTCACCGGGAGCTGGTTGTTCAGAGAGGCGTACCCTTGTGGAGTAGGTTCTAGGGTCAATGGAAAATGTTACCATCACAATAAATCCCCCTCCCCTGTCCGTGGGAACTTTTCCCAGACGCTGAGTTGCTTCATGGAGACTCAGTAAAGGTTCGTTAGAAAATGAAAGTCTTGGGGACCACCCCATGCCTGAGGGACAGAGCCCCCCTTCCTTGGTGTGTGTTGATGGCTTTACAAGTAGTTGGTGGAGACATGAGGGTGGTGACCAGAGTCATGTCGTGTCAGAGGAGATTCGGGAAATAGACGGGGAGGATCAGAGGTCTGCAGGCCACCAGGGTGTTTGAGGATCTCACGGTGGGTGGAGTTGGGTTGCAATAAAAGTTGCAGTCTGGGAATTTCCTTAGGAGGGAATGCTGGGTTTTTCTTTGTGGTCCTTGGAACTGATTGGAGGTCTTTGGTCGCTGGTTGGATGACTCTGTGAGGTGATGAGCCAGGGATCTTTTCAGGTCTGCTCTTTCCCTTCCTGTGTTGGGAACATCTGGAAACCCCTATGGCCTTATCCTGGTTGGCGCCTACCCCGTGACAGAAAAGCCACAGCGTTGGTTCTAAATGAGCATCTTGGCATGTTTTTTGGGGGGAAATTTACCTTATTGAAATGGGTTCCGAAAATTACTTCTCAGGTCACAGGTTTTCGAGTTATCACCGTGGTTCCCAGACGGTGGTACCTGTGGATGTTTTCCGACTTCCTTGTTGTTGAGCTTCCCTTTATGAAACCACCAGATCCGTCCCTGGCCTCCGTCCGCACACCGGAGGCCTGTGTGCATGTCACTCACCTCTCAGAATTTACAGGCTCGGTTAGATTTTAAATTAGTTGCCAATAAAATATATACAAGATTGCTAACATTTCCAGGAAGAAGTTCCCCAAGCTAGCAAGGGGTGCTCTGCCAGGATGTCTAATAAAATGTCTTTACTAACACGTTGGCGCACAGGGCTGTCCTGTTTCTCCAGAGTTCACTGCAGTTCCCCAGTCATGGATCACTGGGTCTTCATGTTGGGATGCAGAAATGCTCAAAATTGGCCTTTTCTGTACCAATAACCTGTCCTGGCTGCTAAGTACATTACTCCAAACTGGTTCCTCATTTGAACTTTGAACTCTCTGTGTTACTTCTAAGAGGGGTGGGGCACTCTGAAATGTTAGTATCTTTTGTTCACTGGCAGCCAGAAGCTGTAGCCAGTGAACGCTCGGATGGAGTGTGTTAAATGGACAGACAGGTGTTCATTTCTCTGCGCCGGCCACGCTTTCGTGAGAAAGGTCCACGGTTTCAGTTGTACATTTCCTTCTTTAAGAACTCCTTCAAGCTTGGCTGCGTCAGGTAACACGAGAGAGAATCCCGTGCCTCGGCTCTTTTGCACTTAGGCTATGAGGAAACTGGAACTGAGATTCACTTTAAGGGTGATGTGTAGTTTTCGACAGCACCGAGCAATTCTCCGATGCCTGCTGCTTCCCACAATTCAGCTCAGTTCCAACACTGTCTACCTGGAGATGCTGTCAGAACCCCCAGGTTGGGGGCTCAGTCCCACAAAACTGTCCCCACTGCAGATACCAGTGTCAAGTCAGGGTGCTCTGTGCTTCTGAAAGATCAGCTTGAATCAGAGGTTTGTACGACCCCCGATTCCATTACATTGCCAGAGAGCCTCACAGAACTTGGGAAGCTACGCGCTGGGTTACTGGTTTATTACAAAGGACATTAAAGACTGTGAATGAACAGCCAGAGGGCTAGGTCCCTGAAGAGTCTGAAACACAGGAGCCAGTTTTATCTGATGAGTTTGATGGACAGGATCACATGCTAGAACTCAAGAATGCACGAGTCCCAGCCCTCGTAGGACCTGTGTGTGTGCTGAACTGAGAGTCCAGAGGTGGCCAGAACCAGTCAGAACCCCGCTTTATCACTGTGGCTTCCTGTGAGGTGGAGCAGGCAGCCGTCCAAGAGGTGGGAGGTCCAAGCCACCCCCAGGAACAGTGGGTCTTAGCAGTGGCTGGGCCATGGAATCATCGGGAGGTTTTGAGATACCTGGGGGCCCCGGGTGACCCTCTGGGCAGGCAGACGGAGAATGGTTGGTTGGGGACAGAGGTTTCCATCCTTGTTGCATGTTTAAATCCTTGCAGGAACCTTAGTGACTTCCAAAGGAGAGCTCCAGGCTGTCCACACACCACACACCCTGGCACATATGCATGGGTACAAGCATACATACGTGTGCACACATGTATGTACACACGGCATCCCATGTGGTCCCTACACTGCAGCCTGCATATCAACATGCTTAATGATGTATCTACTTTGCAGCTGGGATGGGGAACCACTGGGTTAGAAGCTTGTTTTATTTTATTTATTTATCTATATCTGTATCTATCTATCTATCTATCTATTTTTTTCTTTATTGATTTTTAGAGAGAGAGGAAGGGAGAGGGAGAGAGAGAGAGAAACATTGATGAGAGAGAACATTGATTGGCTGCCTCCTGCAGGCCCTCCATCAGGGATTTGGCCCACAACCTGGGCATGTGCCCTGACCGGGAACCGAACCAACGACCTCTTGGTGCATGGGTCAGTGCTCAACCACTGAGCCACACCAGCTGGGCTAGAGGCTTGTTTTAAAATAAATGTTGTTGCCTGGCCGGTGTGGCTCAGTGGATTGAATGTCGTCCTGTAGACTGAGAGGTCTCGGTTTGATTCCCGGTCAGGGCACATGCCCGGGTTGGGGGCTTAATCCCCAGTAGGGGGCGTGCAGGAGGCTGCTGATCCGTGTTTCTCATGGATGTTTCTAGCTCTCTCTCCCTTCCCCCTCTCTCTAAACACATCAATAAAAACACATTAAAAAAAAAACAAAAAAGAAATGTGGTCGTCAACACCTAAGGAGATAATCCCCCGTTTATCAGAAGCCCTGTGGTTCATGGGAAGGTGCCATCAAGTCTGGTTTCGTGGGTTGTGGAGGAGGCAGATGCGTGGAAGGAGAGGTAGATGTCCCGGAATAAAGAGCGATGACGTGAGCATGACACAGAGAGAAGAAAACTAGTCACAAGGGACACAGCTGAGGAAACGCTGTGTCTTTACTGTCTCACCTCCGCTGTAGACGGGGACGGGGAAAGCAAGGCGGCTGGAGAATCTCGTCTTCTCCTTTCCTTCGCCCCCGAGGGGAACAGTCCTTTCACTCTTAGATACTCTGTTCTTTGGCTGTGATCCACCTGAAAAGTTGTTTCAAACCCAATGGAACAAGTAGGTAAAGAGAGTACGCGGCTTCTGGGCCAGCAGGAGACCTTCTGGAAGTGGCCATCAGCTCTCCGGGTAACCTCTGCAGGGCCTCTGACCCCTCAGGTGTAAGATCAGGGAATCTGAGGAGATCGATTATCCCTGGAGTCCCTGTCCACGCCCTCCATCAGCAAGGCAGGCTGAGGACTGTGTCTGCAATATCGACCTCAGGACACGCGTGGGAAGTAACCTCCGTGCCGGAACAAAGACTTTGTTGACATTATGATTGCTTCTGCCCTGACTTAGGTGGCAGCTCCCAGGTCACCAGGCTGTCTTCCTTAGCTATTAAAACCCCAACAGGCTGTAATGCAGCAGCAGTGCGGGGGTGTTCTTGCTTCCAGGAGAGTGTTACTCGTCCGTGCAGAGGGGGAGGAGCTGCCTGCCAGCCAGGCCAGACGGGCTCAGTGGGCTGTGCCCTGCTGCTGGACGGGCTGGGGCGGGGCTCGCCCTGGGAGCAGCCTGGGGCCCATCCCATTTTCTCCATCATAATGGCATTTGGAAAGTAAGATTTTCCTCTCTCTCTTTTTCTCCCAGCGCCCTGGGTGAATGCCTCTATCAGGCAAACATATACTTTTACTTCAAAGAGTTCTCACTTTATTATTTTGGTAATGTATGAACATGTCGAACCTCTGCCCATAAGAATCCAACTATGAAGTTGAGTAAATGCGACGAACAGTCTTATATGATGCCAAGACTTGGAGTTAAAATGGCACTTTTGGGGGACACCCTTGTCATCATACCCGTTCGGCCCCAGTTGTTAATTCTACCTTCTAATTCTACATTTTTGGGAAATGAGGATTGATGATCTTCCAGCCAATAGTCATTCATTCTTATCAAAATAATTCAGTCACGGACCAGATTCTCTATACTCAGGTTAAAAAAATAGAATTAACGCACTTTATAAAAATCACCTAGAATTGTAACAGAAAACCAAGGATTTTTCTGGTTAAATAGTAGTTTTCCAGACATTTGAGTGTATCAGACCAAACGAGATCCTAAGCACACCTTTTATAAGAGGGTTTCTCTTTTGCTGTTTTTCCTATGACTCTGTAAATTACTCTATATTTTCAAGATCCCGCCCTCTCATTTCAAACCTGATGATGTCAATAACTTCCGGTTTGCCTAGGTCCTTTTCAGATCACAAAGTAATTTCACATCTTGTTTTAGTAGGGTGCAGAACCCCTCGTGTTCGGACACATGTTCTTTCTTTTCTGTGATCGGCGGAGCTCAGACCTGCCGAGGGGCCTCCGAGGGCGGGCGGGCGGGTTCCGCCCTGATCCCCGTGGGGCCGGTTCCGGAGTCTGATTCTCTCAGAAATTCCCTCCCCTCAGTCACAGGGGAAGGAAACCCAGAGCCTGGGAGTTGGAAGAGAATCCAGAGGGATCCGGAACATCCCCTCTTCAAATGTTCTGTCCTTCTAGGGGTCCACCTTTTCTGGTTGACGCTGTGCGAGGTCACCTTCCTCTGTGTGCTCACTGGTGCGGGGCGCTTTAGGAATCTGGGCTGCGCTTCGTGAGCTTAGAGACAGACTTTAAAATGCGCCTGTGTCAACTTGGCGAACGCACTGAGGCGCGGGTAGGTGGTCACAGACCCCTTCTCCGGTGGACAGTGTGGCCGGCCATTGGTGGTCGAAGGGGTGCCATCACCTCCAGAGACGTGGTGAGCCCCATATCCAGAGGTGATTATAAATGCTGCCTTGTGCAGCCACCAGTGAACTGAGAAACAGCAGGAGAAAACGGTGTCTCCAAAGGCTGGGGGGGCCCGGAACCCCGAGAGAAAGGTCAGTAACTGGGGGGGGGGCGTGGTACCAGAGGCATCGGAAAGTAGAACGGGTCTATCAGAAGGTTGAGACAGGTTGGGAACTTTTAGTCGCCAACCCTGGGAAGAGAGACAGAGGCCCCCCACCCTCCGCTGTGGGGTCACAGGCTAGAAAGAGCAGAGCTGGGCCACAGGCGGGGTTGTGGGGACCATGAGTGACGAGAGCCGCCCCGTCTCCACCAGACTCCAGGTCCCACGCGCTATCTGAGTTTACTCAGCCCCCTCTGAGCCTGGGGCCCGTCTCCGGCGTCGCTGGTTTGTGTGTGCATCTCACTGAGAGAGCCCTCGCTCTCAGGAGGTTGATGCTTTGCGCTCTGTCTGAGTAGCTGGGCGTGCCGTCCTGATGAGTCGCCGTGCATGTCACAGGGCGCAGAGTGCGAAGGTCGTCGCTGGTTTGTGTGTGCATCTCACTGAGAGAGCCCTCGCTCTCAGGAGGTTGATGCTTTGCGCTCTGTCTGAGTAGCTGGGCGTGCCGTCGTGCTGAGTCGCTGTGCATGTCACAGGGCACAGAGTGCGAAGGTGAGTGGAGGGGAAGCCTGCTTCTCCTCCTCCCTGACTCCCCTGAACCCCACTTATGTTCTTACCCAAGCTTGTGGCTTAGCAGCCCCCCCACCCCCACCCGTCATCTCAGCCTAAGGGACTCAGTTCCTGACGCTAAACAGAACCAGGAGTTGGCCGACCAGGACCTGTGGCAGGTCTTCTCTCTGACCCACATTTTGTTTGTTTGCTTGTTTTGTTTTCTCCTGAATGAACATTTTCCTCTGACAGTGGAAGTTTGGGTTCGTAAGCCTGCTGGTGAGGGGGTGACCAAGGGGTCCCTGGATTCTGGGAAGGAGAGGAGGCTGAGTCGGGCACCTGGGCCCGGCGAGATGGCCCCGGCCAATTTTATATGTAGATTGGCTCGGAAAATGGAGCCACTTCATTCAGCCTTGGATTTTGAATGTCATTCAGGTTCTCCAAGAACACCGCAAGTAGCTGCTTTGCAAAACAACGGCTTCACATGATTTACCTCTCGCTGCTGTCTGTGCGTGAGAAGTGTGTTCCACTCGGTGTGCGGGCATCAAATAAAACAGGGCGGGACTCATCAGCACCCGCCGGCCTGTGTGAGTGTGTGTGTGAGTGTGGGTGTGTGTGCATGGGCTGTGAGTGTGTGTGAGTGTGCACGGGCTGTGAGTATGAGTGTGTGTGTGCATGGGGCTATGAGTGTGAGTGTGTGTGAATGTGAGTGTGTGTGAATGTGAGTGTGTGTGCACGGGCTGTGAATGTGAGTGTGCACGGGCTGTGAGTGTGTGTGAGTGTGCACGGGCTGTGAATATGAGTGTGAGTGTGCATGGGGCTGTGGATATGAGTGTGTGTGTGTGCACGGGGCTGTGAGTGTGCATGTATGTGCACAGGCTGTGTGTTCACGGGGCTGTGAGTGTGTGTGAGTGTGCATGGGGCTATGAGTGTGAGTGTGTGTGAATGTGAGTGTGCACGGGGCTGTGAGTGTGAGTGTGTGTGCATGGGGCTGTGGATATGAATGTGTGTGTGTGCACGGGGCTGAGTGAGTGTGTGTGCACGGGCTGTGAGTGTGTGTGAGTTTGCATGGGGCTGTGAGTGTGAGTGTGTGTGCACGGGCTGTGAGTGTGTGTGAGTGTGCATGGGGCTGTGAGTGTGAGTGTGTGTGCACGGGCTGTGAGTATGAGTGTGAGTGTGCATGGGGCTGTGGATATGAGTGTGTGTGTGTGCATGGGACTATGTGTGTGTGTGTGTGTGTGCACAGGGCTGCGAGTGTGCATGTGTGTGCACGGGCTGTGAGTGTGTGCATGGGGCTGTGAGTGTGAGTGTGTGTGCATGGGGCTGTGAGTGTGTGCTCACATGTATACGGATGCTAGGAAGCGGGACTTTGCAGCCTCCTCCTGCCGATAGTCTAAGACCACCCACCATGATCCAATCATGAAAACGCAATCATTGACAGGGGGATGTAGACCCCCTGCTTGGTTTCTGAGGTGCGACCAGAGCCGTCCGCGCTCAGAAATGTACTCTGGAAAGAGGTCTCCGAGTGTGTGCCTAGTCGGTCAGCATCACCTGGGAACCTTAGAAATGCACGTTCCCAGGCCCCACTTAGACCAACCAAACTGGAAACTCGGAGGGTGGGGCCCACATCTGGACTTGACCAGGGGATCCTGGTACATGGTACAGTTTAGCTCTAAACTGACCAGTCGGCAAACTGTCTGCGGTGAGGGGCCAGTTTATTTTTTTAATGTCCATTCCATCATGGGTTCGTACTGCTATAAAATGCAACAAAAATGAAGTCATTTAAAAAGAAAAGATATACAGAGTATACCCCGAAATTTTGTATGATGAGATTCAGAGATATAAAATCACTCTGTCGAATTGCCGGAACCTTTCTCAATGGCAGACGCTCCATTTCGGTGCTCGGGTCCTGAGACCCTGAGACCCCGAGACCCCGCTCAGAGTGGCCAGGGGCCACGGGGGCTGGGATGCCCCCTCTCCGCCTGGGTGGCACAGCCTGTTAGACCTTCAAGCCCCTGGTGGGGAATGTGATGGAACACATTTTCCTTCCCACCCGCAAAACCTCGCCACCCAGTCGGAAGAGAAAGGAGCCGGTGTGATTACGGAAGAAGCAGTAAGCCCGCGTAAGACGGAGAGAAGTCTCGCCCTGCTCTCTAGCTCAGTGGGAAGAACAGGTTTGGGTGGGTTTCACTGGCCCGTCTCTCCAGGACACTGGGGGGTGGCACCTTGCTGTCCTGGTGATTGCTTTTCAAAGACCTGGCTCCCAGGTCCTTGAGGAAAGGTTTCTGAGTTTGAGGCTTTTGTAGCTATTAAAATGATCGACGTACAGACGAGGTTGTAACAGGACAGAGAAAGAAATTTCCAAAGAAAAATCGGTGGGGCAGGTGTCTCTTCCCCTATTTTCAAAGGGGAGAATTAAGCCTCTTATGTGGAATGTGCGTTTGCCTGTACACCCCCCGATTCTTAGGGTGTCACGCCTTACGTTTCTCTTTCCAGACTTGTCGATCGCATGCTTTTTGGTGACGAGCAGGACTGTGAGTTATGACCCCACAATGATTGGCTTTCTTAGTGTGACCTGTTCATTTTCAGTACCTCTCGGGTAGGCAGTGCCGTGGGTTAGGGTTAGGGTCAGAGGGACAGCTTTCAAGTCCGCATTTCATTGTTCAGAAAGAATTGGGTGTTTCCCCCTCTGCTCTAAAGTTTTTATTTTTGACTATGATGATTTAAAATATTTTCCTAGCCATCAAGGACGTGTTAATAGCTGCGAATAAAACCATTCCAAGGCCTACCACAAGGCTTCCTTCCTCCTCCTACGCCAGACACACAGGAGATCGCGTCCAGTGCTCTGGTGCAGATTTCAAATGCCTGTTGCGTTCGCAGCGCTGCGGGGGGACAGTCTGCTCCCAGAGCCTTGGTGTGGTCCAGGATGTTCGCGTGCCGGGCGGTTTCAGGGCCATCCTGGGAGGTGGGGGATGGGCCTCACTGGAGGTGGGAGATGGGCCTCACTGGAGGTGGGGGATGGGCCTCACTGGAGGTGGGGGATGGGCCTCACAGCAGGTGGGGGATGGGCATGGGGGGGGGGAAGGGCCATCCCCGGAGGTGCAGATAGGCCGTCCTAAGCACAGGCTGAGTGATGATAATGAAGAACACCCTCTTGATGAGACTCCTGTCGCCCCGCCAGGACCCCGGAATGACCTCGTTCTGGTTGCCATGCCTTCGGCTCAGGCGGCCAGCTCGTGTAGAACAAAGGTTCAGCCTCTGCAGAAGGCTTCCTGTAGGTTTGCTCAGGTTGCCGCAGGGCCCTGCTTCCAGAATCTTCTGAGTACCTCGGCCACATGTGTGTCTTCCTTTCCTCCTTCCCCTTACACACAGACCTGGGGGGTGCGCGCTCTCACCGCCGGAGTCCTGGAGGACCGCGTTCGAGCTCCTTCTGGAAGTTCCCTCCCGGAAGCTGTCGAGGAGAGCCTTTTGGGGAAATACGCCTAAAAGCAAGATCCTCTCCGCAGAGGTCTCCGAAGAGAGAACAGGGTTACAATCGGGGTCCCAGGCAGTCTGCCAGGAAAGTGCGGGGAAGAGACAGATCACGCTCGTCACGTCCCGAGTGGGGCAGCCAGTACCATCCGTGTCTTCAGGACACACAGTACCTGGTCCTCGGGTGAGAGGCTTGTCCTGGTGTCTGTGGCAGAGCACCGGCTGTACCCCAAGGAAACGCCCCCCTCAGGCCTGCAGACCGGGGAAAGGCGCCAGGGCGCCCCCTGCAGGACTGGGACTCGGGAGCGCTCTCCCTGCAGGTGCGCCCCTCAGGATGATGGCTCCCAGTTCCTGGGAAGGCCGTTCCTGGGTCATCACACCGACAGACAGCCCATCTAGCCTTCACACGCGTGCGTGTCAGACCTGACGAAGTGCCTTGACGACAGGATTTCGAGGCAAACAGTCTAAGGACAAGGAGAGGAGGGAAATATTTTCCCTTGTTTTTGACGGGAGAATTACGTGTCTTATTTTTTAATTTGTGTGTGTCCTTGATGTCAGAACATTCCAATGAATAACCTGTCCGGCAGCCAGCAAATCCACAGATGCACCCGGGGGGATCGGAGCCCGCGCCCGGCCCCCGGCGCTGAGTGCTTGAGATGAGGCGATGGAGCCCCGGAGACCACCTGCCAGGTGGAGCCGTCCCTTCTTCCAAGAATCCCAGAGGAGGAAGCGCACTCAGCCAAGTCCCGGGAACTTGGGGCCTGGAGGCCTCAGGCCCTGCACCCCTCGGGAGGGAGAGGCCGTGGAGGGCCAGGACAGAGGGCAGCACTGTCCCGGGACCTTACGCAGGCGCAGCGCCCTGGGCAGCCTTACTCCCGAGAGCTCTCGTTTGATGAGCAATGAGGTAGCGCTTTGCATCTTGCATCTCGCTCAATCCCCATGACCACCCTGGATGGAGGTCATGTTATCTCCGTTTACAAACAGGCAGGACGGAGCTCAGTGGGAAATGACCTGTGGTCCTAGGCAGTGGGTCGATGCCAGTGTCCAGCTGCAGTGTGGGCAGCTGACTCCGTCGTCTCAGGTCTGTGTAGACACAGGTATATTGCTTAATAGCTTCTCCCCTTACCCAGGTAAGATCCATATTCTTCCTGGGACCCCACCTGGTTTCTGCAAATGCCCAGAACCCCCCTGCACCCCTGGAACACGTCAGCCCGCCAGCCAGTTTCCTTCACCCGGAACTTTCTCTCCGTAGACGTCGGCTCCCTCTCTCTGGAGACCTTCACACAAAATCATTCTCCACCGCCTCTTGCAATCCTATTGTTTATTTATCGGGTGGATTTCCATTCCCACGCTAGAATGGAAGCTCCCCCCAGGGGCTCCTTCCCGTTGGAGTGCTGGTCCCAGGGCCTGGTGCCCGGGCAGTGCAGGTGTTTCTCCAGAACACGATCTTTCCCGAAAGGCTCGTGGGTGTCTCTCTTCCCAGAGTTTGGTGGGACGTGATCGCGAGGCCAGGAAAGTGAGACTGGGTTTGAACCGAGGGAAGGGAGCTGCCGCGGTCTTGCTGAGAACATCCTCGCCGACTGTCGTGTAGACACACGATGATGTCTGCGTCAGTCCCCGCTTGCGGTGGCAACATCGGGACATTCAGAGTCGTAGATGGGGCCAAAGGGAGGTCCTCCGCACGCACAGATCGCAGAGAGAGAAGTACACATCGTGTCGCGTTACGGTCCCCGACGAGCTCTTAGTGCCGTGATGTTGTGACGCCTCTTTTTAAGTAATTTCCCTGTCGTGTCCTGTCTTTGGGTCACACAGTGCTGCGTGTTCTGGGGACGATGACACCCATTAGGCACCTGTCCTGGAGACACCGCCATCGGTGCTGTGCCATCTGCTCCGGGGCGAGGCCACACCACGTGTCTGAGAACCTCGGCTCCATTAGGAATCCAGAACTCTCCAGGGTTTCAGGAACAAGCTCAGAGCTATTTTTTTTTTTTTTAATCTTCACCCGAGGATACTTTTCCATTTATCTTCAGACAGAGTGAGAGGGAGAGAGAGGGGGAGAGAGAGAGAGAAACATCGATGTGAGAAGGACACATCGACTGGTTGCCTCCTGCACGACCCAACCAGGGCCAGGGATGAACTGCAACCGAGGTGCGTGCCCTTGGCCGGAATTGAACCCGGGACTCATTGGTCTGCGGGCTGACGCTCTACCTCTGAGCCAAACTGGCCAGGGCTCAGAGCTTTCATTTGACACTAGGTAACACCTTCAGTGGTGTCCGGGGTACCACCTTGTAGATAAACCCATAATAATTTCTGCAAAAAAGAGAATATTCACACTAAGTGGAATAAATAAAAAAAAAGTATCATTGGCTTCCTGTCAGTTCTGGGAGATTTCTCCACCCAGTGAGTTCAGATGAGACTTTATTCCCAAATGAGGTTCAAAGAGCTTTGTAGGTTATGAAATGGTGGCCCATATAGGTTGAAAGCGTTTCAAAGTCGGGATGTATAGACACCGAACTAACATGAATAGGTGTGGACGTGTGGGGTGCAGGCAGGACGCCCCAGGAGACCTCAGCGCGGAGGGGAGACCCGTGAGGGCCCAGGCCACGCAGCAAGGGCTCCGTGGAGGAGAGGCGCCTGGACTGGACCTCAGGGGAAGGACCTCCGCCCCCAGCTGCGCCCTTCTCAGCCTGGACCCCGGTTCTCTTTCCCCTGACATCTCAGCTGCCAAAATAGCTCTTTGAATTTGGTGCTCAGAAGGATTCAGAGAGACTAAAAATTGCAGCATGCCCCACAGAGCTGTTTGCAAGAAGAAAGCGGTGAAGCAGCAAGCTTGTTGGGAATAATAGGGTGAACTCGAAAAGGGGGAGCAACGCCGATGGAAACAAGGGCCGTGTTCCTCATCTTGAAATTCTCCAACTCAGTATTCCATAAGCGGTTTTACTCCCAATTTCCGTAAGGGGGAGTTAGATAAACTTTGAAAATTTTGCCTACGTCTCCGTCTGTGTCTCTTTTGCCGGCAGGTATAGTTGAGCTGTTCGTTTGCCAGGTAATACCGCCGCTCCCCCATTAAGCGTCTCACGAGCTCATTTGCAGCCCTTCGAACCGCAGGAAAACAGTCAGCCGATGGAATAACCTGAGCAAGGTGAGTGTCAGCATCTCGGCCTGGCTTTTGAGCACCGTGGTGTCTGTGGAAAACCCTGCTATTATGGTGGCTGGTGACCAGGGGCAGAGGTCTCTTCTCCGGGAGTAACTGCACCATAAAAGCTTATCTAGCCCTGGCCGGTTTGGCTCAGCGGTTAGAGCGTCAGCCTGCGGGCCAGAGAGTCCCGGGTTCGGTTCCTGCTAAGGGCACATACCTCGGTTGCAGTTTGTCCCCGGCCCCGATTGGGGTTGTGTGGGTGGCAACCAGTCGATGTGTCTCTCTCACATCGATGTTTCTCTCTCTCTCTTCCTCCCTCTCTCCCTCCTGCTCTATCTGAAGATAAATGCAAAAATGTCCTTGGGTGAGGATAAAAAGAATAAAATAAAAATAAATAAATAAAACCTTTTCTATGTGCAGCTGTGGTTGGGAGTTACGATCCATTGTCTCATCTTCTGATAACAAGGTTCCATGAAAAAGTACGGCTCCTTCTAGTTCTTGCCATAGCAAGTCTTTGACTTGACCTGGAACATATCAGGAACCCCCTTAAAAGAGATCCGCTGTTTCCTCAGGGTTCTGTAAGCTGCCCTGTAGTATCGTCCTCGATGGTAAAAACACCCTATCGACCTGAATTTCCACCTCCTTGTAACTCTACTCAGCGGTTCTGGAGATGCCATTCGGACCAGCACCAAGTACGTTTTGGCCTCGTTCCATCACTGGGTATAATCTCTGTCGGAGGAAACCCATCCCGTCTGCCGTGAGCATCCCCTTTCAAGCTAACAGGCTGTGGACTCCAGGCTTGGGGCCATGGTTACATGTTACTTTTCTAGACGTTTAGAAACATTTTTGCGTGTTGCAGGGGAGGAAACCCGTTGCTGCTTTGGGACAGGAGGGTTCCAGACTTCGGAGCTCGGAGGAGGTTCTATGGGGGTCTCGGGGTCGCGATGGGAGCGCGCTCAGCGGCTTCTGGGCGGTCTAGACTCTTTGCAATGCATCACCCTTGGCAGTTATGTCCTAGAAATGGGGACTTTCTGCAGAAGGCTAAGAAACTGGTCGTGTCTCCCATTGTCTGAACAGCCAGAGAGAAACCTGGATTTCGTCTTTACTGAAAACAGACTTTATTTTAATATAATTTTTAAAAATTGATTTTAGAGAGAGAGGAAGGGAGAAGGAGAGAGAGAGATGGAAACATCGATGAGAGAGAACGTCAATCGGCCGCCTCCTGCATGCCCCCCACTGGGAATCGGGCCCACAACCTGGGCATGTGTCCTGACTGGGAATCCAACCGGCAACCTCTTGGTAAATGGGTCGACGCTCAACCACTGAGCCACACCGGCCGGGCGAAAACAGACTCCTCTGGTTCCGTCAGTCCCTGAGTCCAGGAGTCCCTCCTCCCCTTGACTCACCTGCCGGCTGTGTGTGTTGAGTTGGGGCGTCAGGAGGGGGCGCGGTTCGGTTTCGGGGCTACCTTCTCCTTGCCCATCGGAGTTGGATCGGGGGGACCTTCTCCTTGCCATCGGAGTTGGATCAGGGGGGACCTTCTCCTTGCCATCAGAGTTGGATCAGGGGGGACCTTCTCCTTGCCATCGGAGTTGGATCAGGGGGGACCTTCTCCTTGCTCATCGGAGTTGGATCAGGGGGGACCTTCTCCTTGCTCATGGGAGTTGGATCGGGGGGACCTTCTCCTTGCTCATCGGAGTTGGATCGGGGGGACCTTCTCCTTGCCCATCAGAGTTGGATCGGGGGGACCTTCTCCTCGCCCATCGGAGTTGGATCAGGGGCACAGATTCTGGGAGGAGAGGTCTGCTCACAGAGATGTTCTCTTTCCTATATCTTACCGCTTGTTAATCAAGTCAGCTCGCGATCGTACATGTGGTGGGCCAAGTGCATAACCTGTGGGACGTTTTAAACCCCAGGTGTTTTACAAGTAGAGGTTGAGCCTGGTCCATCGTCGGTGACGGCACAGTCCACCCCATCGCATGCCACTGAGCGTCATGGACTGGAGAAGCCAGGGAGCTGCACACCGTCCCTCCCAGACACCGAGGTCCCCTTCCCGTGGCTGAAAGGTCCAGGAGGATAGAAATCAAGTACCACCATTCAGAAAAAGTGTATGAAACCCAGTTGGTGGTTCACATACCTTATATAGGACGATTCCAGCCCGGGGGGCTGGGAGGGGGCTACACCCCCTGTTTAAAAATAGGACTTCCTTGGACCTTTGCCATCATTTCATACCGCATCAAGCTTCAGTGTGAGTTACTTTTTCTATTGATGGGAAAATAAAAGAAACACTTCAAAGACCTTTCCAAAAACGATTTTACCTCCTTGGTTTTTATTTCTAGCCGAGGTAGAATTGGAGTGTAACACTGTATGAGTTCCCGGTGTCTCACATCGCCCTTTGAGACAGGTGATTGCTGCGACCCACAGCCGTCACCGCCTGCACCAGGCCGTTGACCCCCTTCTCCCCCTGCACCGGTTTTACCCCGTCCCCTGTCCCCTCCGGTAACCACAGCCTGTCCTCTGGATCGATGAGTCTGTGTTTGCTCTGGATTCCTGTTTGTTTTGATTTCCATTTTAACACCCGTCGTCACACACTTCAGAAAACTGCAAATTTCTGTATAAACAGCTCACTGATCACGTCTTTGCTGTCACCCTGGGAGAGTCACTCAGGGCTGCAGGATGTCTGGGTGATGCATCGGTGGTTAGTTCTGAGCAGATGAGAACACGCGGCACCCGGCGCTGGCGCCTCGTGAACAGAGCTGTCCCTTCACTGCCCCGCGGCCTGTCTGTCCCCGGAGCTCGGTGCCCGACGCGGTCCCCGCACACACCCTGATCATAAATTATCATGTCGCCTCGGTCTCCCCCACACGCTCTCGGGGCACTTGGACTGCTGGGGAGATTGGCATTTCATTCGCAGTGGAATCGCGCTTTAAATGGCCTGTCTGAAGATTTCTTCATTACTCTTATTATGAGCTGCGGGAAGAACGTGTCGCTAAGGACTCCGTTCGGCGGAGTAGCCTTTGCTGTCTTTGCACGATCGAGCACATGAATCACTCAGGCAGAGGACGAGGTCGTGTTTTTAAACATTACTGAGTGATATTTCCTCCGTGGAGCCGAGCAGACCACGGGGAGCCTGGTCTGCCCTGCGGAGTTTGCCGCGAGGATGCCAGGACCCGTCTGTGTCCCGGGCAGGTTCTGTGCCGCCCCCGTGGCGGGGCAGCTGCCGAGTTCACGGCGGAGAAGAAGTTCTGACGGAAGGTGGGCTTCCCTGCTCTGACCCGTGCCCTGCGTGTAACGGGAGGGAAGGCTGTGAGCCTGGCAGGAGGTGCTGGGCGCGGCTCCGTGCCGTCCACACACCAGGGGAGCTGACGGCTGTCACTTTGCCTTCGTTGGACACCTGCGTCTGCGTTTGTTCGTGGCTTCTCACGCCGTCTGCTGGGGGACCCACGGCCTCCGTTTGTGGAAGCCTGGCCAGGACGGAACACAGAAGAGCGTAGCCTTGGGCCGGCTCCGTGGGACCGACCCTGCCCACGTGAGTTCTCACCAGCCCTTCTCTGCACATGTAATCCCACAGCAAACCTTCTGTCTGTTCCACAGTCGTCCACATGGATGAAAAGGAATGTATTTAGAATAAGCTTTCCTGGCTTCCGTAGAATTCAGAAAAGAAGGCAATCTCCTTGAAGCAAAGGAATGTAAACTCAGGGGAGGGATCGGAGGGCCCTCAGCTCCACCCCATCTACTGGTAAAAGGGGGCTTCGTTCCCAGTGTGGACAAACGGGACCACGGGACGGAGAGGGCCGTGTCCGCGAGGTGCGTGTTATCGGCTGTGTTTTAGGCCGGAGAACTCCGGGAGGAGCCGTTGATGGTGGCGCTCTTTCTTCGTGGGTGGCTTGTTTGCACGGATGGCTGGAAAGCTGGCCGGAAAATGGGTAGACTCGTGAAGACACAGAAACATCTGTGTGGAGAAAGAGCCCCTCTGGCTGGCGGAGGAGACACGGAACAGCAACAGTATCTGGGGTCGGAGGCCACACTTCAGTGTCTTACGGCAACGGTGACTCAATGTCCCTCACGGGCAGTCCTCCGGAGCGGTTCTGTGTAGCCTCGCGGGTACCCTGTGCCCCGGGGTCCTTCACGCACGCCAGGAACGCACAACAGGTGACACAGAAACGCACCTGTCGCGTCAGAGTGCGGTGCTGTGACAGACCAGCCGGTCAGGTGGTCGTCGAAGTCCCCACACCTGGATGACGTTTTCTCGGAGCACCTGGCTCAGTAGCCCCGAACCTTCCAGGCCAGGGTGGGGCGCGGCTGGCGCTGGGTGAGCTCTGTAGCGAGGAGGAGGTTTCCAGCCCCTCCGCACTGGGGGCCACGCTGCGGGGCAGACAGCACCCGAGCAGCGCCATCACATGGTGACTTTCGGCATAAAGCAGGACGGAGGACGCAGGATTTCACACCTCGGTCCTCAGCAGCTGGTGTGCCTCCCACTGTCCCTGCAGCTGGGTTCAGGGGTCCTCCAGCTTCACTGGCTCAGAGCTGCAGGGTCGGTCCCAGGGCCGGACGAGGAATACATCTCATTCACAAAGGACACATTTCTGTCTCGGAAGCGTCTGCATGGATACTCAGGAGTTTCCAGAATATGCGAAAATAAGGCTCTGTTTCCCTGGACCTCTGTCCAGGTTGGAGCCACCGTGGAGCACGTTTGCATTAAAAAGAGGAAGGACAGCTGTCCCCTCATCCCCTGGTCCGTGTCCCTGCGCCATCCCCTCGGTGCCTGGCACTGCCCTGTCCTGGCATCCCTGCCCTTCAGTCCGGCCCAGGCTGGATTCTGCGTCTTCTCTCTCTGGGAAACCCTCTTGCTTGTCTCCATGAAGGGATGGAGAGTTCGAGTTCCCCATGAGCCGGGGCGTGGGCCCTTGACTGCAGAGGCCCCTGCTCTGGGCGTTGTGGAGAGCTGCGTGTTTGAGGGAGGGCCGCGGACGGGCACAGGGGCACAGAGGGGCACTATGGCCCGAGGAGGGCGAGGACCAGGAGCAGAGCGGAGGAGGGAGGCTGGACGCTGACGCCCACGCGTGAGCTGGTGTGCGAGCCCTGCCCGGGTCCCCTCGTACTCCGCGTCTCTGTGGCTGCTCGGCAGGGCCGTGGCGTCTGGTGCTCTGGGCTGTCCCCGTGTCGAGCAGCTCAGGGGACCAATGCGGTGGCCTCAGACTCGGCCTCTCCCGCCCACACTCACAGAACCTGTATTTCTGTTGCGGTTTTGTGCCCTGTGCAGCAATCACAGGGCGTGTGACCAGCACGGTCTGCCTGCGGTCACACACCCACTTTGCGGCGCTGACCTTTGGAAACTGCCCGCAGGACCTCGCCCGAGGCAGGGCTGGCCGAGCGCCAGCCTGAGCCAGCCCGAGCGAGGGGCAGCACCCCCTTCCTCACTGGGCGTCCTGGTTCTTCATGACATGGCCACATACCCCTAATAACGATTTGTGCAAAGGGGCCCGGAGGTAATTATTTTATGAATTAGGGAACTCCTCAATACAAACATCGAAGGAGCCAAAGGAATGAATCTCTAAAGGTCGGTTCGTGGTACCTCTACCTGGCGGGAGGGAGCGAGCTTGAGGCAGAGAGACCTTCCTCCGTCTCTCAGATTTTATACACAACCCCCTGCTGGTTTTGTACGGACGCTGTGCCCCCACGGAACGACCGATCGCGGAAACTGCACACATTGGGTTGATCAGTACTTTTTTTTTCTTATCTTCACCCGAGGACATTTCTTGCATTTATCTTCAGACAGAGTGGGAGGGAGAGAGGGAGAAGGAGAGAGAGAGAGAAACATCACTGTGAGAGAGACACATCAAGTGGTTGCCACCCACACGACCCCAACCAGGGCCAGGGACAAACTGCAACTGAGGTACGTGCCCTTAGCGGGAACCGAACCCGGGACTCTCTGGTCCACAGGCTGACGCTCTAACCGCTGAGCCAAACCGGCCAGGGCTGATCAGTACTTTTGACCCGTGTCAGGGGGCCCTTTGGGACTGTCAACCCAACTCATCACGCCGGCCAGTCCTTTTCTGACCCATTTGCCCAACCATGCCCGGGGGGGCGGGCAGGACTGCAAGCCTCGTGAGATCCCCTTGGCCCAGGACATGTGTGTACTTTTCAATGGCCTGCCTCTGCTGTCACCCCTTCCCAGGCCGGCCCCAATTGCAGACACCCCCCAGGAAGCCACAGCCCCCCACTCATCCCCCACGGGTGTGAATGAACAGGGAACCCAGAAGGGCCTTCCCGAGGTTATTGCCAGGGAGACATGTCTGCCAGCTTCAGGGTTTGCAGGAAGCAGCTCTGTTTACACAACACAGAATGGAGAATTTATATTAAATACCCAGCGTCTCTCTCTGGGTCTGAGTCATGCGAGGCTGCGCGTTTCGAGGGGCCTCGGAGGAGGGGTGCTCTCCAGCACCCAGCGGGGCAGGGGCGGGGCACTGCCTGGCACAGCTCCGGCCGTGGCTCCCACTCGGGCACGTGAGCATCTGCTGTGTCCATGGAACGTGGTCCGAGTGAAACAGGGGAATGCCACTCACAAGCCCCGGGGAGCCTTCCTGAGAAACAGGTTTTACCGTCCCCACTGTAAGAGGGTTCCGTGAAGGCTGGTTCAAGCAACTGTCCCACAGTGATGCGGGCATTTGACCCCTCCCTGGGTGACCCTGGAGAGTCGAATCCTGGTGTGAATTCTCTAAAGTATATAGAAATCAAATAAAATGTTTAATTTCATTCTTCCCTCTAGAGGATTTCAGCAGGAAGGGCAAGTAGATTTTGCCAAAGGCAGACTGGGATCTGCCCTGAGGTCACTGGGGAGGACCCGCCCCGGAAGGCCCAGGCCCAGGGCGTGAACGCCGCCGAGGGTGGGCGTGAGGATCCCTCTCGTGAGGAAAGGACGTTTGAAAGGCAGGTTGATTTCCTTCCTGCCCTCCATACCTGCTGTATCAGTAGTTTCTCAGTCTCCCCGAAGTCTCTCGGGCACGATGCATCGCACCCTTCACCACGAGAACGTGATTGGAAGACAAGCCTTCGGGCCTCGCGATGTGCGGCGGGTGCTGAAATGAGTGTACCCCAGCATCTGTAAGGGCTCGTCGCATGCAGAAGTCAGCTGCGGTGTAAACGGGCTCCCCCGGAAGCTCAGTGCCTTTGCGTAGTCGAGTATATCGTAACACGGAGGAAGTGATTTCTGTAACTCTTTCCCTCGAAGAATTTCCCGTTCTCCTTTAGGATCTCATGATGCGACGAGGCGTGGGGACAGAGCCCGGGTGAGTCTGAGCCCGGGCTGCCTGAGGTCACGGGGAAGGGGGGCGTTCCCTGAGAACCCCCGGGGACCGGTGTGCACACCCCGTCGTCTTTTCCCCGGGGAGGCCGCCCACTTCTCAGAACGTGTTTGCGTACCCCTTTCCGCCTCCAGGGTGCCCTCACCTCTGTGTTTTATTTTACCCTGAAAGCCACAAGAATGAAACAGGGTTGTGTCATGACGACCTCTTGGCAGAGAAGGAACCCAAGACGAGGGCGTCGGGGAGTCTGCCCGCGTCTCGGGGCTGCTTAGGGGAGGACCAGGACCACCCAGCAGGTTTCCTCACAACACTTCTCTTAAGGAAGAACCTGTTTCATCTCTTCAAGATACCGTGTGTTGTCGTCACTCACTGGAGAGCTGTTGGGGTTCAGGAGACAGGTGAGGTCAGGAGGTTCATCGGGGGGAGGGGCTCCGACCTCCCTCCCCCGTGAACTTACTGCACCATTTGGGCAGGTCTTTGATTTTTCTTTCTTATTTTAAGTATTTTGTTGTTGTAAATTTATCTTTATCGTTGGAAGTAGTGTGTGTGTGTGTGTGTGTGTGTGAGCACACGCACTTTCTGGTCCCCTCTTCCTCGGACATGCATTTGTGATCCTGAACCAGGGCTCTGAAAGGCAGAGGCATCTTAGGAACCATTTAACCAAAACCCTGTTTTGGGGGGAGTGGGAGGGGGATCACCAAAAAGGAAGCAAGTTAGCATAGTTCCTTCTGCAGGAACTGAGTCTTTGAAAACACTCTTCCCCACCCTCTTCCCTGAACTCTCTCGTCTGGTCTCCAAGGCTCACTCACTCTTGCAAAGAGCCTGGACATTGCATCCTTCCCGGTCCATCTCGTTTCATCTCAGGGGCCATTGGTTGGCCCTTGGAATGAAGGACCCCGTGGTCAGAGAGACTGGTCCCCAGCAGCCGGCTTTGCTTAGGAGGCTCTGTCCCACTGCCACCAGAGGGGAGGGTGTGGGTGCAGCGGACCAGAGCCGAGCCCTCGCAGGGCACAGCTAAGCTGCCCCCGGAGTGTTTTGACTGTGGGAGATGAAGCAGATGGGAGATGGGTGCTTCTGAATCTTATTTTAGGGAACTCCGGTCATTCAATGCTTCTCTTTGCATAACAAACCCTTTCTTTTATTCCTCACCTGGGGATACTTTTCTATTTATCATCAGATAGGGTGGGAGGGAGGGAAGGGGAGAGAGAGAGAGAGAGAAACATCCATGTGATAGAGCCACATCGACTGGTTGCCTCCTGTACGACCCGACCAGGGCCGGGGACGAACCGGTACGTGCCCTTGACTGGAATTGAACCCGCGACTCATTGGTCTGCGGGCTGAAGCTCTAACCACTGAGCAAAACTGGCCAGGGCGCATAGCAAACTCTTAACACCTACCATATGCCAGGCACAGAGTGGGCGGGGGAACCACGAGACACCAAATCCGGGTGCACCCGAGAAGCTTGCTGGACCTGGAGAATTCAGGTGCATATTCAAATTTTTTTTTTCTTTATTGATCTTTAGAGAGAGAGGAAGGGAGAGGGAGAGAGATAGAAACATCGATGAGAGAGAACATCGATTGGCCGCCTCCTGCATGCCCCCCACTGGGGATCAGGCCCACAACCTGGGCATGTGCCCTGACCAGGAATCGAACTGGTGACCTTTTGGTGCATGGGTCGACACTCAACCACTGAGCCACACCGGCCGGACCAGGTGCATAATTTAAACAAAGAAAACCTAGAAGAAGAAATATCGGGTGAAAAAAGCAAGGATGCCCAGCTTTAGGGAAAATTCTTTTACTTCTGACAGGAGTCATCTGGGAGAACGCCTGGAGGCACACGTTCTGAGGATAGATCATTGGAAATAGGACCAAAAAAAAAAAAAAAGTGCCTGGGCACTTCAGCCTGCAGAGACGCGTTTAGACTGTCTATTAGAGACATTTTACCAGAAGGTTCTCCAGGAGCAGCGGGTCACCGCGCCCAGAGGCCAAGTGGGTTCGGAGCCGTCTCCTGGTTATGGGTCTGCAGGGGATGAAGGCAGCGTGAACTGAAAGGGGACACGGGACACTTTCTGAAAAAGTACTGGGGACAGTTCTGTTTCCTGACTCGGCTCAGCAAGTAAGTGATGCCTCACACTTCCCTGTGTGGCCTCGGTCGGAGTACGTGTTCTTCTCACTTTGGCTCAACATCTAAACAGTGACAGTGTGAGACAGGGCTGAAGATGCTACTTACCTTTAAGTCTTCGTTACATTTCCTTTAAAAATGTATGACAGGGCCCTGGCCGGTGTGCTCAGCGGTTAGAGCGTCGCGCCTCTCACCGAAGGGTCACAGGTTCGATTCCCGGTCAAGGGCAGGTACCTGGGTTGCAGGTTCAATTCCCGCCCCAGTCGGGGCGCATGCGGGAGGCAGCCAGTCGATGTCTCTCTCTCACATCGATGTTTCTCCCTCACCTTCTCCAAAAGTCAGTGAAAAAAAAAATCCTCGGGTGAGGATTTAAAAACAACAGCGATGAAAGCACCGTAGCACGGAAGCGAAGGCGGAGGCTTTGAAGTCAGATGCCCCAGATCCCATCCTGGCTGTACCTTTCCTGCGTCTCTTGGCCTCGGTTTTTCCATCAGTGAATTGGGGACGATAACAGCATCTGCCCCCCAGGGTTGTTACGAGAACTGAGCAGGTTAAGACGCGAGAAGCTGTTGAATAAGCGCCAGCACAGAGGGGATGTTCAGTCAGTTCCAGGGACGGTGGTTCTTGTTTTCATTCCTGTCGTGATGACGCTGTGCCTTGTGCAAGCTCTGGGGGGTGGGGTGCTTGGACACGGGGCTTGGAGGCGTCGTGTGCGAGGAACAGGACCCAGAGTCACTGTCTGTGGAAGAAGGAGGAGCGAGATCCGGGACGCTGGGGAGGAGACAGCGAATGAAGACCCCTTCGAGCCTGCCGGGCTCCTCAATATCAAGGTGTTGCCGTACTGATCCCCGGGGGCATTTCTGTAAGACACAATAATGAGGAAAGCGAATCTACCCAACCACGTCGGTGACACCGGTCCATTCCCGTGCCAGCAGCCAGCGGGGCCCACAGTGAGGCTTCTCTGCCCGGGGCTCAGGCAGCCGTGCCCACGCTCTGGGGAAAGTGCCCTCACGCATTGGAGCACCGATCTAGGCAGATGGGTTTGGTTGAAAACAGCAAGCTCGTCCGTCGAGATACATCTGGGAAATAATGACATCACGGAAGTGGAAAGTCTGAGGTTGAACCGGGTTGGGAGGGCAAGGAGTGATTTTTATGGGAAGTGAAATCACACACTCACCACGGTTGGCGTGTTTAAAAGCTCCGTGCCCGGGTGTGGTCATGAGGCCTTAATGAGCACTGTGCACAAGGGAGGGACGTGAGACACAGCCCGGGGCCTCGCCGGACCAAGGGCCGGGCCAGGGGTGCGCACAGCATCCTCGGGAGACAGAAGGGACACTGGGGCTCTGAGCTGGTCCCTGCATCACGTTCCCTCCGCTGTCCGAGCTAAGCGCCCCCAGCTGGACCCGCGACCTGCCCCTGCCCAAGCGTTGCGCTCCCTGGGCTCCCCGACCCAGCCCTGTGGTTGCTGCTGCTTCTTCGTGTCACCTCTGTGCCTTAAATAGAGAAATCTTGGACTTCCCTTTCTTTCTCCTTCTCTGTCCCTCCCTTCCCAAAGCCTAACGTGGTAGCAGGTGCTCAGGTGGTACCGTGATGCTGTGATCGCCGAGCTGGGCTGGGCCACGCCTTCGTGCAAGGGATGCTGGGAGCTGTGGTCCTGGGGCTCACCCGGGGCAGGGGAGGCCCGTGCTCTGGGCGGCACCTGAGATCTCTGGGACGTCATTTGCACAGTCTGTCTGGGGCTGTTCCCGCTTTAGGAACTGGGCCTCCCACAGCCAAGTCCGCTCTGCCCTGCCCGACCATCGGGGACCGCTGGACTGAGGCTGGAAAGGGACCAAAACCAACCCGGGGAGGGCGGCGACTGTGAGGACCCGGCCCACGTCCTGTCTGTGGCGAAACATGCCTCAGTCTCCATTTCTTCGCTCACCACTTGCTTTATGGGGACAGCGTTAGCTGACAGTCTCGGTGCGTCCCCCTCCCCAGCTGCACGACAGGGACCTCTTCTGTTCCAGCAGACGGAATACTGTGTGAACACTGAAGCGACAGCCCCCTCGGTGGCCCAGTGCGTCCCCAAGCTGAACATGTGACCGATGGCTGTGGGGACATCAGTGTCCCACCAGTCACAGCGTCACGGACCCACGCTCTCCCAGGCCAGAGAGGAAAGGATGCGGGAAGACGGGAGGGGCTGGTGGTTGCGGGAAGTCCTTTCATTTTTCCACTTCAGAGGTAACTTGGACAGGCTTTCGCCGAATTTAGTGGGAAAACGGAACATCCCGTGTTCTGGGAGAGGGAGAGTCACTGAGCAAGGAGCAGAGATACAGGAAGAGAGACTAGGTCACATGTTAGGACATCAAACAACTACATTCTGAGACGTGGCAGTTCGGGGTGGATGAAATGCACTTTTCATATCTCTTTGAAATTGGTGAAATTGGGATTCTGCAGCTCCCTGAGTATGAAAACCCTTTATTTCAAGTCTGTAATTGTCCTGTGAGGAGAAATCTTTGGGGAAGAAGGAACTAAAAGGCCGGAACCGGCGGCTTAATCTGTGGCTGCCTCGTCTACGCACCTGGTGAGTCATGCAGGTAAATACAGCTGGCCTTGACCAGCGCGAGACCCCCTCGTGCGGGCCCACGGATACGCAGATGTTTTTCAGTAAACACTGTAAATGTATTTTTCTTTCTTAGGATTTTCTTCATAACGTTTTCTTTCTCAAGCTTACTTTATTTTAGGGATACAGTATATAATACCCATAACATACCAGATACGTGTTGATCGACTACGTTATTTATTGGTGAGGCTTCAGGTCACTGGTAGGTTATGAGTAGTTACGTTTTTTCAGATTCAAACGTTATGTTTTTGACTGCAGAGTAGGTCAGTGCCCCAAGCCCTGTGATGCTCAAGGGTCGACTGTATCACTTCTCTTTGAAAACAAAGCAAACACTGGAAACATTGTTTAAAAACTCTTTAAAGAGAGAGAGAGACCCTCTTGGTTACAATGGTTGCACATTTTGGCGTCTGACCTTCGAGCTTTTTGCTGAAAATCAAATCCAGCCCTTTTGCTTCCTAGTGCCCATTGGAAACAAAATAGAAATCCATCAGTCACTCTGTAAGGACGTCTTCGTGGAAAGAATGGCTTTAAAACTCATCCCACGCAGTCACATCTTCCTCGGAAATTCTCGTTGCCTTTCGTCTATTTGTCCAGGTAGAGAAATACGTTGTCTTCCTTTTTTTTTTATGGCTTCTTCTGAACTCCTTCCAAGATCTGTGGGTCTCATTCCTGCAGGCCCCAAACGGGACTCGGTGTTTTTAATTAAGATGTGGTGCAGCTAGGCATTTGCTTAGATTTTGCAGATCTGAGAAAGTGCCCGTCAGGAAAGACTGGGCAAACAGAAAGAATGTAACTGCCTCGTCTCAGTGCAGACTTGAAAGGATTCATGAGATGGTCAGCCAGGGCAAGGAGCAGAAAACCACAGACCCACACCGGAATCTCTCAAGGTCAAGGGGATGCCGCAGCATTGAACTCCGCTGTCGGCAGGAATCGCTGGTGAGCCGACCCTTCAAACCCTGCAGGCTCTCGGCTTTTTTAGACATAGATGAATTCATGCAAAAAATGTCATAGATGATTGAAATTTCAGCAAGAAATACCACTGACCTCTTTTGTTTTTTTAATCTTCATCTGAGTGTATGTTTTTATTGATTTTTAGAGCGAGAAGAAGGGAGAGAGAGAGAAAAAGAAATATCGATTGGTTGCCTCTGCTCCGTGCCTGACTGTGAATCGAGCCTGCAACTTTGGTGTATGGAACGGTGCTCCAACCAACTGAGCCATCTGGCCAAGGCAACAACTTCTTCTGCTTCTTCTTCTTCTTCTTCTTCTTCTTCTTCTTCTTCTTCTTCTTCTTCTTCTTCTCCTTCTCCTTCTCCTTCTCCTTCTCCTTCTCCTCCTTCTCCTTCTCCTTCTCCTTCTCCTTCTCCTTCTCCTTCTCCTTCTAATGATGATAATGATAATAATGATAATAATAAGCATACATTTTTGGTCTGTTTCCTTTTTAAAAAAATTTTCAATTACAGTTGACAAACAATATTATATTCATTTCAGGTGTATGACATGGTGATTAGATATTTATATAACTTACAAAGTGATCCCCCTGATATTCCAGTACCCACCGGGCACCATGCACAGTCAATATTACTGACTCTGTTTCCTGTTCTGGATGTCACATCCCGGGACTGTGCTCTGACCACTGATCTGTCTTCTCAGCCCCTCACCCTCTCAGCCGGCCCCCACCTGGGGAAAGGGAGGGAGTTCCCAGCGTCTGGCCCTGAATGCAGACGATAAGCGTGTGTAAGTGAAAGCTTCCTGTGGTTTGGTGATGGCTACAGTGTTGACCCGTAGGAAATGATGATAAATAGTCTTCCCAGGTCTGAATTGATTTAAAGGTCTGTGTGCAGAGTTGGAACCCGCAAAGACTGCTTTCAGGAGGCAGAGAAGGCATTTCCCTGGGTTCTGTAAGACTATCTGAGCTGTGCCCAGCAGCTCTTTAGGGTGTAAGCGACTGCACTTTACACGGAGAACTTGGAACAGCTTTTCATTTGTTCACAATGTTAAGAATGTGGCCCTGGCCGGGTAGCTCAGCTGGTTAGAGCACTGCCCTGATACACCAAGGTTGCGGGTTTGATCTCCAGTCAGGGCGCATAGAAGAATCAACCGATGAATACACGAATAAGTGGAACAACAAATTGATGTCTCTCTCTCTCTCACAATCAATTTTTTAAAAATGTTAGACTTTTGCTCCTTAATGGGTATACATACAGAACTAATGCATTAAATAAAGTGTGTTTCTCTTTTTTAAAAAATCCTCACCCGAGGATATTTTCCCATTTATCTTTAGATAGAGTGGGCGGGAGGAGAGAGAGAAAGAAACATCGATGTGAGAGAAACACATGGACTGGTTGCTTCCTGTCCAATCCCGTCCAGGACTGGGGACCGAGCTGCAACGGAGGCACATGCCCTGGACTGGAATCGAACCCGCTCCAACCGCTGAGCCAAACCGGCCAGGGCAGGTGTCTGTCTCTCTTCATGTATGCTCTCTGCACATTTGTCTCCTGTGCCACCGTCCCTGGTTTTTAAGAGGGACATTATAGTCTGTTATGTCTGAAGGTGTCATTTCCTTCTGCTTTTTTCTGTGTGTTCATGGTTTTCAAAATGGGATACAACGAGACCTGAAAAAATAACTTCATTTCCTGACCCACAGAAAGCAGCCTGGGCATGATACAAAGTCTCATTCTCCGAGTATACGTGTCGCCAAACAGTGGAAAGAAATCGAGATTATATGAGAAGGCCTGGTTTTTGTTTGTTTGTTTGTTTGTTTTTTTATCCTCACCCAAGGACATTTTTTCATTTTTTGTTCAGATAGAGTGGGAGGGAGAGAGAGGAAGAGAGAGAGAGAGAAACATCGACGTGAAAGGGACACATCAAGTGGCTGCCACCCGCACGACCAACCAGGGCCGGGGACAAACTGCAACCAAATACATGCCCTTAGCGGGAACCGAACCCGGGTCTCTCTGGACCGCAGGCCGACGCTCTAACCGCTGAGCCAAACCAGCCAGGGCAGAAGGCCTGGTTTTTGTTTTGTTTTTGTTTTTTGGATTGCATCTCGGAGGTCTTTGATTGCAATTCTTACCCCGAGAAAGGAACGCATGTGATTGGACTCTGGTCAAACTCTGCTCTGCCCTGATGGACTAGTCTGAGTCGGCCGCCTGGGCCCTGGGAGGAGGCCAGCTCTGTCAGGGCTGTCCGGGGCCGTCCAGGGTTTGCACAGAGACCCTCGTCGGCTGTTTGGATGTGTTCTGATGGGAGCGCGACAGACAAGCGGCAAGGTATTTGGTGGTTAGTCATTGTGGCCAGACCTGGGATCTGGCTTTGGAACCTCTTTAGATGAAAACTGATTGCCTGGGAGGAAGTATATGAATTATTAACATCAATGAGTGGCGCATCAAGAATTTGGTTTGGGGGCTGGGAGAACCTAGAAAGAGGCTTAGGGAAGGGAACTCAGGAGAGAACATTCCAGGGGCCACGGCAGGGGGACCCCCGTGGGAGCAGCTGGTGCCCTGGAGGCTGTCCTGCCGGGTGAGGATGGTTTCGGGTGCGAGGTGTGGCCTGCACGTGCCTGGAGGGAAGAGTGAGCAGACGGGGGTGAAGGTTCCCTCCGACTCCCACACCCCCTTCTAGGCGGACGGGCAGTGTGTTCGTCGTTTCTAGGAGAAGCCGGGTTCTCTCTGCACCCAGGCCTTTGCCCCGGGCACTGAAGCCCCGTGGATGAGAAGCCCAGTTCCTGCCAGCTCACGTCAGCGAGTAAGCAGGCCCGGAGGCTCGTAGGGTCTCGGGCGGGCTGGCCCTGGGTGGGACGGGAGCAGAGGCAGGGCTGGGGGAAGCCAGACCTTGGGGAGAACCTGGCTATTAAAGTCCTGTCTGAGGGGTGAGTGCCAAGGGGTCCCCACCGATGGGCGAGACACAGTAACAGCTGGCAGGAGGTGGGCCCCTGGAACACACATACTGTTCACGACAAAGGTGACCGCTGACAGTGGGCGGACGCCCTGGGTGGTTTCCCTCGATGCTGGGTGGACCCCATGATGCTGGGGTCCATGGTTTATCATGTCTGATTGGACTCAGAGTTGGCCCTGTCTGTAGCCTGAGTTCGTCCTTGGGTGGAGTAAGAGATGCTGGTAAGCGGCTGTAGGCCGAAATAGGTTTTGTTCCAGCTTCTGCTGCCCGGGGTTCCCCCCAGGGTCTGACTGTCCACGGTGAGCTCAGTGCTAAATTCAGCCCTTGAAGTCACAGAAAGGGCCCAGCTGGCGACGGTCTCTCCCGCAGCAGAGCCAAAGCTTATGGAATGTCGTCTTAGTCGCTGCTGGGACGAGCCGGACCCCAGCCTCACCGCTCACCGCGGGCGCGACCTTGCCCAGGTTAACTGCCGTCTCTGAGCCGCAGTTCCGCATGAAAAGTGGAGGCCACGGGCGCACCTGTACCTCGGGGGGCCGTGAGGGGATTCAACGAGGTACCCCACGAGAGGGTCTCGTCCCTGGTTGGCTGCCCTGGATATTCGGTGCCAGGGACGGAAGCGGACAGCCAGGTGGGTTTTTAGATAGGCGACTGCCTCTCCCAACGGGGACCTTGGGGACCTCGGGGACCTTAGTCCCATCTTTTCCAGCCTCACTGCAGCTGGTCCCTTGGGAAGATGCTCAGCTCCTCCTAAATGACCGGAGGTTTAGCAGGTGACTCTGCTCGGAGTCTCGTCATCCCGTGGGTCACGGTGGCGCAGGACCACTGCTTCGTACCGGCCTGGACAAGACCACACCGGGGGCTCCGTGAGTGGCGCCCCCTAGAGGTGCGAGGTGTAATGACGCAGCGGGAAGACCACTTACCAGGGGTCTGCTCCCCCCAGCTCCCCACTCTTCCCCGCAGACTGAGGGCGTTGGGTCCTCCTGCGAAACAATCCCACATTGCCAGCTCAGCGACGGACCTGACACTGCCATCGGTTCTTCGAACGTCTCAGGCTTTTCCTGTTTACAAGTGGTTTTCCACGCTGGGGGTGCTTCCACGCCATCTGGGGAGCATTTTGAATGTCCCGTCTGAGGGTCCCCTGGAGGTCCAACCTCCCCAAGTGCTCTAGTGGGTCTTCCAGGGAAACTCACATATCTCTGTGTTAGAAAATCCCTCCGATGAGCCGCCAGGGACCGTGACCTCCGATCAGTTCTCTTGGTTTTGCTCTCACAGCAGCGCTGAGACAGTGAATTGGACAGGCGTCACTGTTACTGTTTTATGGGTCAGTCTGAGGTCACCGAACTCGTTGGTCTGTTACTCGGCCCCAGTCTTAGGCCAGCACTTCGGAAATCTCAGTGGCTGATCCAGGAACACCTGTTTCTTACATCACAGTTAGATGCCCGCAGGTGGCTTCCCCGGACGCTCCCGGCGAGGGTCTCAGGGTCTTTCTGTCCTTCTGCTCAGGTCCCTCTCCTGTGCTCTGTAGCCCACATCTCAGGGTCCTTCACTTCCAGGTGGGTGGGCAGGAGATAGGGCAGGCCTTGCTACGCCAGCCTGGCTGTGATGGGCATCTCCCTGCGCACATGCCCTCCGCCGGGACTCCAGCTGCTGCCCACTGGAGGCAAGGGGTCCTGGGAGATGCAGCCTCCCTGTGTGCTCGGAAGAAACGACCCCGTTTGCGGAACAGGTGGAGTGGTTTCAACCATTGCTCACGACGTTGGGCAGTGGAATGAAAGTGGTGGGGATGTTCGGTTCGTTAGAACTGCGTGGCCCCTGACATTTTATCTATGATCACAATAGCCCGATGAGGTAGCTGTTGATCTCCACCATTTAAAAAAAAAATTTTTTTTTTCATTTATTGATTTCAGAGAGAGAGAAAGGGAGAGGGAGAGAAACATCGATGAGAAAGAACATCGATTGGGCCCTGGCCGGTTTGGCTCAGCGGTTGGAGCGTCGGCCCGCGGTCTGGAGAGACCCGGGTTCGGTTCCCGCTAAGGGCACGTACCTCGGTTGCAGTTTGTCCCCGGCCCCGGTTGGGGTTGTGTGGGTGGCAGCCAGTCGATGTGTCTCTCCCACATCGATGTTTCTTCTCTCTCTCTCTTCCTCCCTCTCTCCCTCTAGCTCTATGAATGCAAAAAGTGTCCTCAGGTGAGGATTAAAAAAAAAAAAAAGAACATCGATTGGCCGCCTCCTGCATGCCCCCCTCTGGACATTGGGCCCACAACCTGGGCATGTGCCCTGACCGGGAATCAAAACAGCAACTTCTTGGTGCATGGGTCCATGCTCAGCCACTGAGCCACACCAGCTGGACTCCACTATTTAAAAAAAATCCTCACTCAAAGGATATTTTTCCATCTATTTTCAGACAGAGTTAGAAGGGAGGGAGAGAGAGAGAGAGAAACATCGATGTGAGAGAGACACATCGATTGGTCGCCTCCCACACGACCCCAACCAGGGCCGGGGACTGAACCACAACTGAGGTACGTGCCCTTGACCGGAATCGAACCCGAGACTCTTTGGACCACAGACGGACACTCTAACCACTGGGCCAGACCGGCCAGGGCTCCACCATGTTTAAGGCTGAACAAACAGGTTCAGAAATGTGGGTGACTCATACGAGGCCACGCCCCTGAGAAAGCGGGGAGCGGGTGACCAGAGTCACCCCCAGCACTGGATCCAGTAGAGTTGGCCAGACCACACCTTCCGCCCACAGCACGTGGGGCCGAGAAATGCGGGCTGCGGCCTCGGGGGTCGGGCCCCGCCTGGCGTGGACCAGCTACCGTGTCCCGTTCCTTTTCCCGCGCCGTGTTTGAGCGCACTGTGGACGCAGGTTGGAGCCAGTCTTCGTTGGGGGTGGGGACTTCAGTAGCTGCTGGAGGGCTTTGCTGCCGCCAGCAGAAAGACACCGTCTGCTGCTTCCTTAAGCTGCTCGCGCCTCTCCAGGGGCCGCTCCCTGAGAGCCTCGCAGAAGGCTCCGCGCTGCCCAGCTTAGCCGCCGCGGGAGGCGCGGGGACCGGGAATGTCGTTCCTCACGCACAGGCTTTGCCGTCAGCTTTGCCCCTGCTGTGAGCCGATGCCAGAGGAGGCTCTGGAAGCCGAGGTCCAGGAGTCCACCCCCGAGTCCCCTTTCCTCTGAGCTGCCCGTCCGCCCTGGCGGTAGGCCTGGGCCAGCCAGTGCCTCTGGGAGCCAGGCGCCCCCGGCCCCTGCAGGATGCCACCAGCTGTCACAGCATATGGTCTGCGGACGCCCAGCAGCTCCGCCCGGCCCGCCAGCCCAGGGCCGCGAACTGTGAGCTCACCCTCCTCAGGGGGAAGTGGGCTTGAGCCAGCCCACCTTGGCCTGGTGGCCTTGGAACCCGGAGGTTCCGGGAGCATCACAGGGTCTCTGGGCCCACGTGAGTCATCCTTGACCCCAGCCCTGGCTCCGTGCCTGGCTGGCCCTGCCCTGAGATGGAAGGCGAGGATCCTGACCGCTCCGTGAGAATCCTGGGGGCCTCCTCTGACACCCCAGCCCCGAGGATCCCGGCCTGCTTGTGACTTCCCCCTGCCCCCCGCGGGCCCTCAGCCCTGGCAGCAGAGGGAGCCGCCCCCTTTTTGCCCCAGAACTGGCCTCTCGCCCACAGACACAGCGAAGGATGCAGCTGGATTGTGTAACTCGGGCGTGCAGACGTTCACAGGGTACGAAGCCACGTTCTGAGACACTCGTTAAACTCGGTGTAATTCATTCCACTTTCCTGCCTCCCATAAGGGAGCTGACATCCCACCCGCCTGAGGTCACCTGGCTGGTGAAAGCTAGCCACACCTGGGAGTAGCTGGGGGCTCGGCGGAAGGGGAGCAGGTCACCTCCTTGTCTGTCCAAGCCTTGCTCCGTGTTTGACCGTCTTGCCCCGAGACGCCTGGCCTCTGAGCAGGTCAGTGCGGCCTCAGCAACGATCGAGTTTTGCCCTCAGTCAGAAGCCCTGAAGACTACAGACAAGCTGAACTTCCCCACGGTCTGGCTCCACCGCAAACACTCAGGGACAGCGTGCAGCAGATGTCCCTCGAAGGTGGTGTATAGACCGACGTCACTGCCGCCGGTCTATACCTGCCTGGCCCGGTCCAGCGTTGAGCAGAGACCAGACGACTCACTGCCCCGCCCGCTCCTCGGGGACCAGGAAATGATGGAAGTCAGAGCCGAGCCCATCGATGGAAACCAGAATCGCGTACTCGTCACAGCGCTGGTGGCCTGAAAGAATTCCTCGTGGATTGATGAGCCTGCCCACTTGAGTGTCCACATCTTGTTTTCCTTCCAACCAGACAGGAACATGCAGAATTCCGTTTGGGTCTCAATGTCTGTTTTTCTATTTCATCGATCCAGGTAGCGACGGAAGATTGCACCGCACAGTGGATTCTTTTTAATTCTTTTCTGCTTTTCTAATGGGCTGTATTTGCGACAAATGGAGGGAACTTGGCGTGGGGAGATTCAGATGGAGGTCACTGAAGCTGCCCACAGTTTGGACATTTCTATACAAGCCAGCCACGTGGTTGGATTGAAATTGTGCTGAGAACACATTCCCCTGCGCCGAGTTCCATTTGGTTTCTGGCAGAAAACCTGGGAAGAATGGTATTTGGTTTTGTTTATTGGGCATTTCCAATGCTGGTGTGTCTGGCTCCCATCCTGGCCAGAAATAGTCCGAGCTGGAAGTGGGGATTTCAGTGGCAGCAGGCAGAGGGGCATCCTGTGAACACGACAGCCCCTAGACTAGGTCTCCAAGGTGCTGTCATTATTCACAATCGCTAAGATCTGGAAACAGCCCATGTGCCCATCAGTAGACGAGCGGATAAAAAAGCTGTGGTACATTTACACAGTGGAATACTACTCAGCCAGGAAATCTTACCGTGTGCGACAGCATGGATGATCCTGGGGAGCGTTATGCTAAGTGAAACAAGCCAGTCAGAGAAAGACAGACATCACATGATCTCACTGACATGTGGGATCTAAGGAACGAAATAAACTGACCAACCAAATAGGACCACAGACGTGGAAGCAGGGGACAGACTGACAGACCTCAGAGGGGAGGTGGGGAGGAGGGCGGGAAGAGAGCAATCAGAGAACTTTGGTACATATTTGCATAGCCCATGGGCACAGACAATAGTGTGGGGAAGGCCTGGGCTGGGGTGGGAGATGGGTGGAGGGGGGAGAATTGGGGACATCCGTAATACTTTCAACAATAAAACTAAATTTTTAAAAATGCCGCTGAGTGCAGGAGGACCTTTCCCACAGTGCCTCTGGGTCCCCTCCCATTGTCTTCCGGTTGATGGGGTCATCTTCCCTTGGGCCGCCTCTGACTGCTCTGTCCCCAGAGAAGAAGGGTCTGGCAAAGCTCCCCTGGTCCAGGTCAGGTCCCCCGGGCCTGGGATGCGTCACAGAATTGCCACCTGGGAGTCAGGGCGATGGGGACACTGAGGACGCCCTCCTGAGAAATTAACACAGGGGCCTCCACCCCACGATCGTGGGAACTCGTCCCTTCACGAGTGTCCCGTCCGGGGAGCCCAGGCTCGGCCGTGGCGTTTCGGACTCTCCCTCTGAGCCGTGACCGGATGCATCTTTGCATAGCAGGCAACCCAAAGCGACGCTTGTCTCCCCGGCCCGTCAGAAAATAAATCATCTTTAAAGTGGGCTGAGACCTGGAAAATAAACCTCAGCTCGTGAACTTGAAAAACACAGAAGTGATACAAATTGCCTTTGTCTTTTCACTGAGAAAACAGTGTCCGAGGCGAGCGATGCCGGTGCCATCGATTATCACTTCTACCCAAAGTAGTCTCTCTCACTTAAGGCAAATATTTTTTTTTGGAAGCTGTGGTTGGTGCTGCGAAGCCAAGTCCATCAAACAAAAAGAGCAGGTTTTTAAACAAAAGGTTATTCCCCTCAGGGTGAATCCAGACGGTTCGCCAAGTGCATTCTTGAGATGCTAACAGAAAGTCGGTGCTGGAAGGGACTTGAGCGATGAGCTAACGCACCCTTCCCTTCGCAGATGAGGACGCCGGGGTTCAGAGAAGCACATTCTCCTTCTGCGAGGGTGGGGACCAGCGAGTAGGAGGCTTACTACCCATGAACAGTGCTGCTCAAATTACTGTTCTTGGGATGAAACTGTGCAAAATGATGGAAATAAGGAGCTCATCTCTGTGTCTCTTTTTTCCCCATTACATGAGACCACCTTTTTATTACTTTATTATGATTGTTATTATTAAGCAGAAACCTTTCTTCCAAAGACACCAATGATCAAAAACCGAACTGTAAGAGCTGAAACAATTAAACTCTTAGATTAAAAGGCAAGCATGCTTCTACTTAAAATAGAACCCAATGGAAATTCTAGAACAAAAAATATAATATCTGAAAAGAGACATAGTTAAGTGTGACCTTGGATTAGGCAATGGTTTCTTAGATGTGAAACCCCAGGCACACACAACAAAGGAAAAAATAGATAAATTGGACTCTATCAAAATTAAAAGCTTTTGCTCTGGCCGGTGTGGCTCACTTGGTTGGATGTCATCCCATACACCAAGAGGTTGCCAGTTCGATTCCCAGTCAAGGCACATGCCCGGGTTGTGGGCTCGATCCCCCAGCAGGGGGCGTACAGGAGGCGGCCCATGGAGGTTTCGTTCTCACATCAATGTTCTTCTCTCTCCTTCTCCCTTCCTCTCTCTTAAAAATATCAGTAAAATATATATATATATATATATATATATATATATATTTTATTCCTCACCTGAGGATATTTTTCTACTTATCAGATAAAGTGGGAGGGAGAGAGAGAGAGAGAAACATCGACATGATAGAGCCACATCGACTGGCTGCCTCCCGCATGACCCGACCAGAGCCGGGGACGAACTGCAACTGAGGTACATGCCCTTGGCCAGAATCGAACCTGAGACTCACTGGTCCACGGGCCGGCGCTCTAACTGCTGAGCCACACTGGCCAGGGCAGTAAAAATATTTTTTAAAAAATTAAAAACTTCAGTGCATCAGGGAAGTGAAAAGACAGAAGGGGAGAAAATTTCTGCAGTCCTACCTCAGACCAGAGACTTGCATCCAGAACCTATGAAGAAGACTATCATTCAATAACAAAAAAGGAAAATAACCCAATTAATTAGGGGCACAGATTATGCAACCCTTTTTATTTACATCATTGAACTGATCACAGTAGCTGTTGTAACATTCTTTCCACGGAATTATTTTCTCCTGGTCTGGGGTCCGTTTCCTGATTCTCCGTGTCTGGTGACTTTTCACGGAGTGTTGCGCACTGTGGAGTCGACGTTGTTGAGCGTCTGAATTTCTCACATTTCTTGAAGGAGCTCCGGTCTCGGGCTGGGAGGCAGTTAGGAGACCGGCTGGTCCGTCCTGCTTCTCTTCGGGGCGTTGTCCGAGCAGGGCCCGGCACCAGCCTGCGTGCGGCAGGTGCTTCAGCCTCCGAGTCCTGTGCCTCCCCCCAGCGAGGCCACTGTCTCGGATGGTGTCCCCTTCTCCACGCTGCAGGCTGGAAAGTGACCCTCTGCCGACAGCCTGGTGGGGACTCCCAGCATGCTCTGGGCTTCCCTTCGCCCCAGAGTCACAGCCTGCACTGCCCGAGAACGGTTGTTTTCTGCATTTCATCCAGTTTTAGAATCCCTTCCAATGGGAGGGTGAGTCTGATGATGCGTTGTCGTGACCAGAACCACAGCCTGGTCTGAGGGCTTCCCGCTGCTTGTGCTCCTTCGTGGGGGGAAGTTGAGGACAAATAATAACATCAACAAGGCTTGTGGAGCTGTGTGCATTCCGCAGAGAAACCTCAGGTTTATTTAAACAAATGTAGGTCTCTCTCTCTCTATGTATGTGTGTGTGTGTGTGTGTGTATTTCTTTTTTTTTTTTTTTAGAAGTTTAGACATTTGTTAAAACCAAATATAGTTAAAAACAAGGGGTTTCTGTTTGCGTTAACCTTACACCATTCTACTAGATCAGACGGTAATGTTTTGAAAAACATTGTAGCCCAGCCGGTGTGGCTCAGTGGTTGAGCGTCGACCCATGCACCAAGAGGTCGCTGGTTCGATTCCCGGTCAGGGCACATGCCCAGGGTGTGGGCCCGATCCCCAGTGGGGGGCATGCAGGAGGCGGCCAGTTGATGTTCTCTCTCATTGATGTTTCTCTCTTTCCCTCTCTCTCTGAAATCAATTAAAAAAAATTGTTGTTTTTTTTTTATTAAAAAAGAAAACCATTGTAAATTCCTTACTCTGTAAGTGCAAGAACTTAGGGTTGGCTTCCAGTGTTCTGAGTTCAGCTTCCTGGCGGGACTGGCATGTCATTTGCCCGGCGCCCTCGCGATTTCACTCTTGAGACAACTCACGAGGCCTCTGCAAGGGGCAGAATCTCAGCTCCTTCCCAAGTCCCTTGCAAACAGTGCCTCTATCTGTTGGCTTTAAACAAGGGATGTCTGCGTTTTAATGTGACCCTCGTCAAACTGGAGGAGAAGAGGTTTGGGGCCATGGGCTCACCGTGCTTTCTTGAGTTCCCTTTGCCTTCGAGGTTCCTTCAACGTTGTGGTCTCTCTCCATCACTGATTCTGTTTCAGGCTCGCTCTGGCCTGTGCATCTCACCCTCAGGTTCTGGAGCGAATAACCTCATTCGGGTGGGGTGCTGATGACCGAGGCTGACTTGGCGTGTTTTGGAAAGCACAGCTCAAATGAGGGGAGCAATAGAGCAGCAGGGGCCTCGAGCTCTCGGGCTCAGCATGATGGGAACTGCGGGCATTTCTGAGCCAGCACAAACGGTCTCAGCGGTAGGAGCACATCCTTTTCCAGTGTCTGCCCCTGCCGTGGATACATTGTTTCCAATTTATTCTAGCTTAAGGCCAATCTTATCTGTGGAGATATACATATATATTTTTTTTCATTGTTTTTTTTTTCCTTTATTGATTTTAGAGGGGGAGGAAGGGAGAGGGAGAGAGAGAGAGAAACATCAGTGAGAGAGAACATCGACTGGCCGCCTCCTGCATGCCCCCCACTGTGGATTTGGCTCACAACCTGGGCGTGTGCTCTGACCGGGAATTGAACCGGCGACCTCTTGGTGCATGGGTCGACGCTCCAGCACTGAGCCACACCGGCCGGACTATATTCATTGTTTTGATCAAAATGTTACACAAGCTATTCTGCGACCACTGTCCAGTCCCTCACACCCTCTTATTTTACATCCCTGGGTGTGCTAAAAATGAAAGCTGCCTTCGAGTTTCTCCTGTGTCTCCAAGGGGTAATGAAGCAGCAGTTCCGGTCCTGGAAGAACCAGGAGGAAGTGGTCACGAATGAACCCATCCGAGGTTCACCCGCCCAGTTCGCCATCTCACGGCACCTGCGTGATGACGATGGCTATTAGGGAAACTCATTCCGTGTGGGGCGCGGAATGTGCTTTTGCGATAACCCAGTTTTTCATGCACACCCTGGAAGTTAGTTAAAGGAGAGTTTGGAGAGAATGCTTTCCCGTTGAAATGCTGCCTCAGTTAGCGAGAAAGTAAGACGCACCTGAGTGTGGGTCATTCTTCTCAAAGCCGGTGCGATTTCCTGTGCCCTCCGCATCTTCTCTGACTTCCTTCTAGTTTTCTTTTCACCAATGTTGGCATCGCTGACCTCCATCTGAAACAGCCTCTTGTGATTTTCCCTTGTGCTGGACACCTCGAATTCCTTGATGGGTTCCATCTCCTCTGCTTGACCTCTTTATGTTGAAACACCCTAGAGCTCAAATCTTACATGCCTTCTCTTCCCTGACGAGTCTCATTTCTGGATGAGCTCATCCCAGTCCCTGGTCTTCTATGCCAACTGTAGAGGGATGACTCCCAATTTTTTTGTCTCCAGCCTTGTTCCCACATTTCAACTCCAGACTCAGTTTTCCAAATGCCCGTGTGACCTTCTAGTTGCACTCCTCACCCAGTCAGAATGCAACTCCACACCTCCACAGCTGACCCAAATCGTTCCTCTGCCACAGTTTCCCATCTCGGTATCTGGTGCGCCTCACTGCCTGGCTGCTCAGGTCAAACACCTCGAAGCTATCATTCGTTCATTTTTTTTTTCATCACACCCTGTTTAATTGGACAGTTCCTGTTCACCTCATCTTCAGTCTATTTCCCCATGCAGTTCACTGTACCGTGCCCTCATGCCACCCTTCGAATCCTAGCCGCCATCGTCGCTGCCCTGAGTGACCCCCCAAAGACCCCTTTGCTTTCATTCATTCTCACTCCTATAATCCATCCTCTTCACAAGGAAGCCGGAGTGACCGTGGGAAATGTGAATCAGAAGATCACTCCTGAGCTTCATTTGGCTTCTGTGTGGACAGCAGAGCTGAAGGTGCGGGCCAGGCTCTGCAGGTGCGCACACCTGCTTGTCGGCCCTGCTCTCTCCGGCTCGGGCCTGACTGGTCCTCTTTCTGTTTCTCTGACGTGCCAAGTTCATGGCTGCAATGCAGCTTCTCTCTCCGACGTTCCCTCCGCCTGGAATGACCTCTCCCGGATCTCCACGTGGCTGTCCTTCCCGTCATCCTGGGAACTCAGGTGTCGCCTCCTGAGAGAGGCTTTTGCCCACCACCGTAGCCGTAGCCTTTCCCCCGCCCCTCGGTCGCACTCTTTCCTCCTTCTGCTTTATTTTCTTCTAAGCGTGTATCACTATTGAGACATTAAACAAGGAAGTCATCCTGAATTATCATTTCATTCCCTAGGAGAGTACAGAAGGACCTTGCCTATTGTGTTTAATCTTCTGAAACCCGGGCGCCATGAATATTTATGATGTATATTTAAATTTTAAAAAATTGAAACATGCAGCTTTAAGCCTGGCTGTATCTGTCTCAGAGTTGCCAAGGAGCTGGTGTGCGTAGTAATACGACATCTGAATGAAGGATCGGAAGGCTTGGCACTGAGGCAACACCTTGACGTTATCTAGGGTGACCCCGATTCCATGGGCTCGCCTGTCAGCGACTCCTGGTGTCTTCCTCATAGAGTTGTGAGACCATCAGATGGCACAAGGCATCGCCAGATACAAAGAGTAAAAATGCCACGCCCACGTTAGGGTTCTGTTTATTGCACATTGAAAATAGCCACCCGAGAACATTTCTGGGGCAGAGTGTCGAGCAGGGTGAGATTCACGTGAATGAGAAGCGCCTCTTTTTTAGGGCCCCGGCATGACTGTGTATACCCACAGGACCAGCTGGGTGCCCGGTGTTGCAGGTAGTGGCCAGAGCGGGGCGGTTGGCGACCACCATGCTCATAGCCACCAGGGTGCCACCACTGACATGTTCTCTCTCCAGCTGTTCCTTGTCCCATGAGACATTGCCCCTTTTGGCATTGACCACGACCGTCTCTGTGCTGCCCACTGGTACCCACAGAGCCCAACACCGTGCCTGGCACAGGCTAGATGCTCAATGATGGCAAGCTCAGTAAGGGAGCAGGTAATGGTTGTTGGTGCCAGAAATGGGGGGAGGCCCATTCGGTAGAATTCCACCCACTCTCCAACTGGTCTCAAGGTCCTAGCCTTGTTTTTCACCTGCGTGTGGGGAGTCCCTCTCCTTGCAGAGTCCAAACCCAGGCAGCTCCCCCCACGCTCGGGACAGAAACAGCAGTTCGCCGGCTTGGTAAACTCACCACCCCAGCGGCGGGCTTCTCCAAAGCCTGGTTGCCATGACATTCCGCGACTCACGCCGGGGGAGGACCTTCCCGGCAGTTCCCGTGCTCAGGGCACAGGGTGATGGTGATATTAAAGGAAATATGTGTTGCTCTTTATACTCCGAGGAAATCAAGAGGAATGCAGACGCGCGGAAAGCGAGGCCGAGCACATCAGCATGAGCAGAATGTGAGTCTGGGCGGTGCTTTGCCCAGAGGCCTCTCGCCCCCAGGAGAGGCGGGGGCCCCTCCGCGCCTGTTTGTGCTTAATTAGGAGGGTGCTCTGGGGATCAGAGAGGGCTCCTGATGGCCTCTCCGCCGCCTCTCAGCCCCGCACACGTCCCCGTCCCCCCATCTCCAGGGCGTTGTGTTCAGCTCTTAAAGCAAGTTGGAGAGGGAGATACGGCAAAATGCGAGACAAATTCAATAAGAGGAGCAAACGGTCTCCGGTGATTCCAGGACGGACGAAGCCTGCAAACGGCGTCGTGTCTGCTGTGTGGGGGCCAACATTTGGTAGTGATGATTGGCCCAGAAGCGCGGTCCTCACCGCTGTTCCCAGCGCTGGGCGCCTCCGGCTGCAAAGCCGGGCTGAGCTGCTGTCCCTGCTCACCCCGTCTTATTAAGAGTTTATCTCTTTTCCATTGAATTTTGTGAATAATGTAATGTTTCCAAGAGGAAAACCAATATCCTATCTAAAGCCAGAGGTTCCTCATTCCCTCCCGGCTCCACCAGCTATCCCTCTGCCATTTTCTTCTGTTTCTGTTCTCTCACGAAATTTTTCAACGCCGGTTTTGTGTGTGATGCGCCCGTGTGATGAGCTGCAGTGGCCAGTCCCTTCCGCAGAGACGGTTTGCGCCGTGGTGGACGGCACACGTGGAGAAGATGCCTTGCTTTTCACACTCCCTCTTCTGCGAGCAGAGCCATCGAAAGCCTGTGTCAAGAGGAGACACTTCCGGTGTGGCTCTCTCCGCCTTCTGGGGGTGGCACTCTCAGATCTAGTGACGCTTACGAATGACCCCAAATTAGTTCGTCGGAGCCCTTGGCTTCCACCTCTTCACGAGACCTGGATGGAGCAGCCGTTGCCAGGGATGGCAGATGATACTTGAATCAACTCAGTCTTTTTAGAGGTCACATAAAGCCTCTGGCCTTCGCCTGCTCGGGGGGAGGATGGTGCTCACACGGACGCCCACACCCCTCTGTCCACAGCACGTGTGGCTCGTACGTCTTCTCGTCTCTTGCTGGCCACAGCCTGGGCATGCAGCTGAGCTGACACCCCCAGGCTTCAAGTGAAACCTCATGACCTTTTACACATACATGCACACACACACACACACGCATACATGCACACACATGCACACGCACACACATGCACAGAAACATGCGCGCACACATGCACACGCACACATGCACACACACATGCACACACGCGCACACATGCACACACACATGCACACACACATGCACACACACATGCACACGCACACATGCACACACACATGCACACACACACATGCACATGCACCCCTACACTCTCATATACTATCTCTACGGTCTAGGATGCCACGAGCCAGGGTTTGTTTTGTTTACATTCTGAATTTTGTATCCACAGGATTTCGCTATTTTTCTTCAGATAGAAGTACAGTAGAGCTTCTCCTTGGAGGACTGATGTGAGAACTCGAGGGCAGAGTGTGGCCCAGGGTGAAGGTGCAGACAAGGAGGGGGCAGGAGACACACAAGGGGGAGAGAGGAGAAAGACTTGGAACCCTTGTAGATCACAAAATCGAACCCTCCGATGTTCCGGGTAGTTTTCTAGGGCGTGAAGAGGTGAGCCTGGCATTGTTCCAGTGGGTGGAGGGTCTGGGTCGGGACCAGGTCTTCTCAGGTCCGATGTGGCGCTTTCCTCCGACGGGGCCGTCAGGTCCACGGCGTCGAGTCCATGGCGTTGGCTTCTGTTTCAGGCGTTTCACGAGCATTCATTTACTGCTGACTTTTCTCCAGCGTGGGGGCTAGCCTCTGGAAATCGCAGGGGAGTTGAAGCCATCTCTGCCCACAGTGAGCTCGAATTCTCACCGTGGAAATAGCTTCCAGCCCAAACGTGGAACAGAGACAGAGTCGCGGGTTCCGTTCCAGTCAAGGGCACGGACCTCCGTTGCGGTTCATCCCCGGCCCTGGTCCGGGTCGTGCGGGAGGCAACCAGTCGATGTGTCTCTCTCACATCAACGTTTCTCTCTCTCTCTCTCCCTCCCTCCTTCCCACTCTATCTGAAGATAAATGGAAAAATGTCCTCGGGTGAGGATTAATAAAAAAAGGAACAGAGGACTTCCCCGCCCCACGTGGCCAGGAGCCAGGGTGAGCGGGGAGCGTGTGTGGTCCAGGAAGGCGTGTGGAGCTGAAGGAGCCGCGGTCTGCAGAGGGTGGGCGCGTGTGGCCAGGCCTGGGCAGGGGGCAGGAGAACCAGCACGCAGATCGGGTCCGCACCACCCCTCCCCCATCCCCAGCAGGGCGGCGCCCAGGGTCCCGGGGTCTCCTCTCCCGGGAACTCTCAGCATCCAGGGAGCCCTTGCGGCTGTGACTATGTAAGGATCACCCAGGAGCCTCCCCACAGCCCAGCCAGGGAGATGGGGCTGCCGCCCTTTGTCCCTGTCATGGTGAGGACAGGAAGTCACACAGTGAGTCTAAGGGCGTCCCGTCCGAGGAGCCATCTAGCTGTGCGAAGTCCCCCTCGGTTTCCTCCAGCAGGGTCGCCGGGCGTCCTCAGGACTTCATCCACCAGGACGGGCTTCTCCAGAGCCCATGCACCCCCAGGGAGGTGGCCCCAAGGGAGAGGCTCACGCAGCACCTCCCTCCCCCCTCCCACGTGTGCCTTCCCCTCCCTGGGACTCAGATGCAATCCAGGGAGGACATCCAGGTCTCCAGTTCCCCTCCAGCCTTCGTCCGCCGTCACGTACAAGCGGGGAACACTGACCAGGAGTTCTGAAACCTGGGCAGCGTCCCTTCATGACCGTCGGGCTGGTGACATCACGAGGGCTCCTATTTCCTTCCTTCCCCTGGCTCACTCATTCTTTCTTTTTATTTTTAACTTTTTCTTTATTGCTTTTAGAGAGAGAGGAAGGGAGAGAAAGAGAGAGAGAAACATCGATGAGAGAGAACATCGATTGGCCGCCTCCTGCATGCCCCCCACTGCAGATTGGCCCACAACCTGGACACGTGCCCTGGCCGGGAATCGAACCGGTGACCTCTTGGTGCCTGGGACGACCAATGCTCCAACCAACCGAGCCACCGGCCACAGCTCCTCCAACAATATTTTCTATTTTTTTCAGAATTACTCTAACAATAGAGAAAATGGTTAGAAAAGATGTGTCTGTCTCTGTTAAGGATACCTCCAAACAGTCACAAGACCTGAGGGCTGCCCACACACCTTCCCTGGGGTGATTTTAGGTGCAGTCCTACTCCTTCCAAATGCTTACCTGTGGCCTTTGATGTTCCGATCCTTCTGGGAGCTTCTATTCTCGCCATCTGCCCAGAGAGGACGTTCAACTGCCAGGCTGAATGATTTCCTTCTCAGCTGCAAATACTTCTTTAAAAAAAAAGGATGGAGGAGAAGGGATTACGGGAGCAAATATGGTATTTATCATTTGAATTAAGAGACGAAACCCGGCTGATAGTCCGGCTATCAATCGACGAGTCGTACCTGTGGTTGGGTGCTTAATTCCGAGAGCTTGATGAGTTGATGTATTTATATGCGCGCATTATAAGCATCCTGGCCACTTTCAGGTGTATTATTTTTCCTGCCACTCACAAATCATGTTGCGAAAAGATGGATGGTAATTGAATAAATTGCCCTGTGTACTTACAGACCGGGCTTGCTCGAGACAGAACAGATTGATTGGACGGTCAATTTCACTTCTCCCTCTCTGCCCGTGCTCATCAGAATACTGTTCTCCAAACACAGGGAATCACAAAAACAGGCTGCAGGGGTTTTTAAAAATATTTTTTTAATTGAATTTTAGAGAGAGAGGAAGGGAGAGGGAGAGAGAGAGAAACGTTGATGTGAGAGTGATGAAGCATTGATTGGTGGGGGTCGAGCCCAAAACCTGGGCACATTCCCTGCCGGGAATTGAACCGGCGGCCGGTCTTCTTCGGTGCATGGGACGATGCCCAACCAACCGAGCCCCCCTGGCCAGGGCAGACAGCCTGCGGTTTTAAAGGCTGGCTTTGCGAGCGGTGCAGCGTGAGGGAAGTTGCACTGGAAATCCGCCTTGCGTGACCATTCTGTGGACGGCACCCCGACCCCCACGATTGCGGACTTCCCTTTTGGCTCGCGCGTTTTGTGATTTCACAGTGCGGCCCTCGCTGGGGGTTTGTTGGCCGACTCTTACCTGCAGACGTGCCCTGCTTGTCCGTGGGGCTCCCCGGGCTGTGTCCCCTTCAGCCTGAGAGCTGGCCGCTGCTGTCTACTTTCTTACTTTGCTTAGAAAGCCTGTGGGACACGCTACAGGATGACACTTTGTAACGTCGAGGTTTCCAGCTTCCAGTTCCCTGTGCGTGAGCCAGAGTCCTCCCGGGGCAAACCTTCTCCCCAGAGCTCTTTCTGGGTTGTGAACCCGCGTGGGAGGACTCACGGGGCCTCGGCCTTCCCACGTGGTGGACACTCACCCTCAGGCTGGCCAGACTCCAACGAAAGCCATGATTTTATCTGGGGGAGTCGTGAAGACAGCGGTGCTTCTGGGGGGCCTCCTCACACCCCTGACTACCCGTGAGCAGGAACGGTCGACGTATCAAGTTTGACATGTGATGCGACCCAGGTCACCGGCTTATTCCCGTCCTTCGCGGTGTCTGTCTGAGGAGGAACGGGAGCGAACGAACGTCTTGAGGGAAAGAGTGAATCGGTCTCGGGAGGCCAGAAAAGGCCATGCTGAGCGAGTGTGTCCATTGGACTAGGGAGGGTGTGGAGAAGAAGAAGGGTGGTCAGGAGGTGGGGGGCGCGAGGGACAGTTCGCCAGGAGCCAGAGAAAATGTCTTCACGAAAGTGTGACCCGCGTCGACCGTGCTCACACGGCTGGGCCGGACTCCCCCCTATAGCCAGCACTCCCCGTCCACGTCACAGGAAGGACCCACGGTCCTGCAGAGACCACGTAGCTGCTGCTCCCTTCGGTGACGGCTCCCGAGACAGCCTGCATTCTCTGGCGCGGCCGTGTCTGCAGACGTAGGTGGTGACATGGTAGGAAGTTAAGGGATGAATCTAACGGGGGTGTGATCGGCTTCAAACACAGAATGCGGTAACGGAAACCAACGCCTGGCGCGTCGCGGCTGGCGGGATGATCATCTCGTCTGTGTGATGTTGGCTATTCTGTGTGGATTCCGTTTTTGCGTTTATCAAACCTAGTCCTCTAATAGATGGCAGTCACGAAAGTTTGAGACATTTTTGAACGGCCCCCCTCTTTTATGAATCCTCATTGAGGACATGTTTTTATTGATTTAAGAGAGAGAGGGCCCTGGCCGGTTTGGCTCAGCGGTTAGAGCGTTGGCCTGCGGTCTAGAGAGACCCGGGTTCGGTTCCCGCTAAGGGCACGTACCTCGGTTGCAGTTTGTCCCCGGCCCTGGTTGGTCGTGCGGGTGGCAGCCACTCGATGTGTCCCTTTCACGTCGATGTTTCTCTCTCTCTCTCCCTCCCACTCTATCTGAACAGAAAATGAAAAAATGTCCTCGGGTGAGGATTAAAAAAAAAAAAAGAGAGAGAGAGGAAGTGGGGGGAGAGAGAAACATTGAAGGGAGAGAGGAAGCATCGATTGGTAGCCTCCTGTATGCACCCCAACTGGGGGTCGAACCCACGGCCTAGGTGTGTGCCCTGACCAGGAACCAAATCCACAAGCTTCTGGTGACGATGCTCCAGCCAGCTGAGCCACACGGGCCAGGGCTGAACACCCCTCCCTTTTGTTGGTTAATCCTCACACAAGGATATGTCTCCATTGGTTTTTAGAGAGAGTGGAAGGGAAGGAGGGAGAGGGAGAGAGAGAGAAACATCGACATGAGAGAGACACAAGGATTGGTTGCCTCCTGCACGACCCCGACCAGGGCTGGGATCGAACCTGCAACCCAGGTACGTGCCCTTGACTGGAAGTGAACCCATGACCCTTCAGTCCGAAGGTCGATGCTCTAACCACTCGCCCAAACCGGCCTGGGCTGAACGCCCTTTTTTTGACCATGGAAACAAAGGGTGCTGACCAGGGCCCGGTGAACTCAGCAGGCCCGAGTCTCGTTCCCAGGAAACAATCGCTCTGTGCGATTGTTTCTGCCTGAGGCCTGGGGCCACGTGGTACCAGCTGGATCAGCTAGTTTGTCCTGAAGATGTCATTTATGGCCAAAGCCTCTTTTGCTCTGGGGGCGTCTGAGTAGCTGCGGCCGGCCTGGTGTGCCTACCTGACCGACCCCCAGTGAAGATACTGGGCACCAGGCTTGGGGAGCTTCCTCGGGTGGTGACATGGTTTCTGGGAGAATGAAGTGTGTCCGGGCGACTCCCCCAGCCAAGGACACCCGGGAGCTTACACCTGCTTGCCTGGACTCCGCCGGGTACCCCTTTTCTTGTTTCCGGTTCTGGTCCGTACCCTTTGGCCGTCATGCGTCAGAACTGTGCGTAGAACAGCTTTTCTGAGTTCTGTGAATTCTGGTGAATGATCTCACCTCAGGGTGGGCTCGGGGGCCCGTGACCCAGAGGCCGTGGTAGGAACTGAGACCCGGAGGAGTCACGGCTTCCTGGGACGCGCGCCCGGTTGGAGCCTGGACTGTGAGGAGACCTCGGGCACCGGGTCAGGGGAGCGGCCACCCAGGGTGCCTGGGTTTTTGGTGAAACCGTGGGAAGGCATGACTTTTTCTCCAATCATAGTGACTGTGATCCCTGGACACTGCTCACCTGTGCAGATGTCGCTGGGTGGCTGTCACCAGGTGAGAGCAGTAGAAACCAAACGTGTCACCCCATCTCAGTCTCCGCCGAGGGAATGGATGGCAGGCAGGAGCCTGGTACAAATTAATAGGACTTGTCAGGAACGTGGTCTCCAGAGGTGGTTCTCCCGTTGCCGAGATGGTTCAGCTGGGTCTGTTCTGTCCCAAGTAACGACCTCAGCGATATTTAATTTTAAAAACTAGTTTTAATTATGCTATCTGGTGAACCGATGAGAGAGATATCTCTTCGGCACCCACATGAGTGAAAATCAATACAAAATTCGAATTCAAGGTCTCCGTAGCGGGGCTTGCTGTGGTCTTTTCTTGTTTTGCTTGGGAAAAGAATGCAAGAGATTAGTAGTAAAAGCTTTGAGATTTGATTATGATGTGGGAGTTCTGAAGGGAATTAAACATAGCGTGCTTGTTCTTGAAAAATATAAATGTAATGCAGCCTCTTTATAATAATAACAGTCTTTCCCACACTGCTCACTCGCTTCCCATCAGGAGGTAGGAATGGGTTTTTGAGAATTCTTACTAACTGGTAAGAGTGTCTGAGTTTTTAGGACACCTTTTTCTAAACATTTTCACGTATCGTTCGCTTATGGGGTGCTCCCAGGTTTTCCGTGTCAGCCTGATCGTCCTCAGACAACACGTAGTTTTCGAAGAGATGCAGGACCCCATCTCCTGCATTCGAACAGCCCCGGTCTTCAGGGGACGGTCCCAGCTGAGATGGGATTGAGGGGAAGAGAAGAAAGAGGCGGTGAACAGCTAACACTGTTCCTCTCACCTTCGGCATCACCCAGAGTAGCCAGGAGGTGCCGTGAAAAAGTGTGTGAAACCCTTTGTGTGGTGGAGGGTGTCCTGAGATGGACATCGGTGGACCTTCGGTCTCCACGGGATACTCCTGCTCGGAAGGATCTACCCTTCAGAGGCTTGGACTTCTCTCCATCGCGCTGGGCTTGTCACCGTTTTCTATACCAACAGGAACTTTCTCGCCTTCTGCCGGCCGTGCGGACTTCCTGAGGTCAGGATCAGTTCATTTTGGCTGTCAACATCGCCTGATGAGAAAGGACAGCACCCCCCCACTCTTCACACAGTGAGGTTTCACCAACTAAAGGGTTTTTCTTCACATTTTTTTCTAGTTGTATTGAGATGTCATTGACACAGAGCACTGTATGCATTTAAGGTGTACATCGTAAATGGGTAGACTTACGTATACTGTGAAATGATAACCACGTACGTTTAGCTAACATTCATGATCACACAGAGACAAATGAAAAAGAGCACGTAGTCATTTTCTTGTGATGAGAACGCTCAGGTCTGTCTCCCTCTCAATGGCTTTCCTGTCCACTGCACAGGACATTGACCACAGCCGCCACACTCTGCATGATGTCCTTCCTGCGTGTTTATCTTACGACTGGAAGTTCGCACCTCTTGACCACCTTCTTCTAATTCCCGCGATGGAAGTTTGAAAGAAACAATTTTTAACAGGAACTTCTTAACCCTGAGTGACAGGCTTCTCTGTGTCTATGGTTTCTGTGCCTCCTGCCTTGCAGGGAATTTTTTTTTCTTGTATGTTAGGCTCAGATCCATCTTTATCTTGACTTTCAAGCAAGATTTCCTCACACGGGATGTCAGGGATGAAAGGGGGAAAGTTCGTAATTATTGTTACCATTGTCTAATGGCAACATAGCTTCCTTCGAAATGTCTGTAGAAAAACCACAGAAGCTTTGATAATACCTGTGACTCAAAGACATCACAGATGTTTTCCTATCAAGTGACATTTGAAGATGTCTCACTGTATAGGTCACTCTCACCATGAATGCTTGTATTGGGCCCTGACCTGCTTCCTAGTCTTGGGGACTGTCACAGAAGTTCAGTCTCTGACAGCTGGTCACTGTAGTGGTCAAATTTCAAGTCTCACGCTGTCACTCTCACAGCTGCAATTTAACTCAAAGTCCTTGGGAGACGTAGTGTTCCTGGTGACCCAGATATCTTTTCCTTAGGAAGCTGTGAAAACTTTCATTCTGTTTATAACCATGTATCTTTGCAAAACAGGAGTTCCAATTCTTACCATCACCAGAATGCAAAAGTCAGAACTGGCTCTCCATCTCGAAGGGCATGTGTCCTTGTCAAAGACAACCCCTCAGTGACATTCTGTTCATTCGTCTAAGCCAAAACAGCCAGCATGCTCATACATCTTTAAAAACAAAAACTTCCTTTAACCTGACTATGTTTTAAATGTATTATATTGTGAATCATTAATGAACCAGCACAAATAGATATTATGTTTTGCATATTTTTGTAACTATTTTTCAAAATAATGGTTTTCTTTGTAATCGGATGTCTGTTGTTTTATATATGTACATACAAGCTCTGAGAAAAGAAACACAGGCTTTACCAGAGTGTCACAGGGGTTCATTTATGCCTAAAGAGATGAAGAAAAGTCTAGAGTCACTGTGCTGAAGAGACATGTTCCTTATCTTCTCTCTTCTAAATTTAAGGGCCTCAATTCCTATTCTCTTAAAAATTGATCTCTGCCCTCTCTCCAGTTGGTGGTCCCTTTGTTATGTGAAACAATTTAAAGCTTTCTTTGCCCTGTACACGAGGCCTTCCCAGATGAACCAATAATCACAGCTAACTTGGGAGAGTTCCTGTGTAGGAAGTGATTTACCTGGATTATCTCGCAAAGTCAATAAATCATTTGCCCAGAGTCCTACCAGTGAGGGAGGTGGAGTCTGAGTCCAGAGATTCTTGCCCTAGGGCTGAGGGTGTGTGATTTTTAACTATTCTTTCATATGCTATGTGTACTCATTTATTTCTTTTTAATAGAATGTATTGGGGTGGCACAGTTTAACAAAATCACACAGGTTTTCAGGTGCACAGTCTACAGCATATCATCTGGATACTGTGTTGTGTGTTCACCACCCCAAGTCAAGTCTCCGTCCATCACCATTTATCCTCCCCACACCCTTCTCCACCTCCCACCCCCTCCAGTAATCACCACACTTTTGTTCACGTCCATGAGTTTTTTCTCTTTTTTTCCTTTTTTGTACAATTCTCCCACCCACCCTACCCTGACAGAACTAACAAGCAAAATAGAGACAGACTCACAGATAGAAAGTATGCTCTGTACTCATCGAAATATCTTTAGAAATAAATACACACGTGCTTGTCTTTCTTCTGCTTTGTCCCTAGAATGTGAACATATCTGCAGTTAAGGAAAAAAAAAAAAAAGAAAGTATTCTCTCTCTCTCTCTTCCATTCCTGTTTCATCCTTCTGCACTGGGGTTTGACCCTGAAGAGATGCCTCTTGCATCCTCAGACTGTCTCCTTGTCTCCAGATGAAGAAGGTCAAACTAATCTCCAAGGCCTCTTCCAGTGTCAACGTTCCTATTTAAATTCACCGGGAGCTGGGACTCCTGCCTACAGTGGCCTCACAACCTGGTTGAGAAATGATCATTCTTCATACTGACCACAGTGTCCCAGAATTTCCTGTGAGGCTCTAAATCTTCCCCATGAAGAGGTGACCTCGCATCTACACACCCTTTATCTTCGCATATCTTTAGTGTGGTTGTCTTTGTCTCCTTGAGTGACTCCATACTCTCACCAACCATTGCCCATATTCCTTGGTTGATTCATTTTCTAGAGTTGTAAGAGCCCATTCATGTTCACAGTTCCTTTTTGAAAGCCAGCAGTATCTCACTGTGTATCCTATCTCCTTGTACCAAATGCCTCTTTATTATTATTATTATTATTAAATCCTCACCCAAGGATATTTTTCCATTTTTGTTCAGATAGAATGGGAGGGAGGGAGGGAGAGAGAGAGAGAGAGAGAGAGAGAGAGAGAGAGAGAGAGAGAGAGAGAAACATCGACGTGAGAGAGACACAATGACTTGTTTGCCTCCTGCACTACCTCAACCAGGGCTGGGGACAAACCTCAACAGAGTTATATGCCCTTGACCGGAATCAAACCCGCAACTCATTGGTCCACAGGCCGACACTCTTAACTGCTGAGCCAAACTGGCCAGGGTCAAAATGCCTCTTTTTACTTGGTGCCCATTCCTGGGCAAACAAGAGCAAGCACTATGTATTACGAATGGCTGCTTCTTCGATTCATTCTAGTGTAACACGGTTTCTAAACCCCTTTGTGATTTGAATGTACTTGATTACTTAGAGTTCATTTACAGGCATCAAACAGAATAGTTTCTGGAGACACTTAGCAGAGTGTGTCTACCATAGTGATGTTGGTAGAAAGTTCATGGAGATGATGAGTATGAAGGATGTGAATGCTACAATTCTAGTAATAGTGTTCACAGCTGAACCACACTATGGCCTCTTACCTGTGGGGGTGACTGAATAACTCTGCTTTTTCTACATAACTCTTGTCAGGCTGTATTTCTTCCTTCCCAGGAACCATGCCATCTTTTAAAAAAAATTTTTTTCTTTATTGATTTCTTAGAGAGAGAGAAAGGGAGAAGGAGGGAGAGAGAGATAGAAACACTGATGAGAGAGAACATCGATTGGCCACCTCCTGCATGCCCCACATTGGGAATTGGGCCTACAACCTGGGCATGTGCCCTGACTGGGAATTGAACCAGTGACCTCTTGGTGCATGGGTTAACGCTCAACCACTGAGCCACCCTGACCAGGCAGAACTGTGCCATCTTAATTCTTATCTGAAGACAGAGATGTACCTGGTCAGATTCTTTCCCAGCAAGAAAGGTGTTTCTGTTGCTGGTAGGATATTTCATAAAGTTCATGGCATAGAAGAACCTCAAGTACCCTCATTGTTCCAATCTTCTGAATTTAGAGCCGAAACGTCAGAAATCCAGGGAAGCTGTGAGACTCGTGTGAGGTAATGCAGACAGGCAGTGGAGCCTGCACCACCCTCCTCACCCCAGACCCTGGCCACGCCTTTATGCACACCCTACTAATGTCATGGTCCTCTGCTCGATAGCCATGGTCCCTGAAGCAAATATGGGAATGTTCCTTCCTCCCTCTCTGTTTTCCTTCTTTCCCTCATCTCTTCTCTGTGTGCATGTGTATGTGGCTGTGAGATCAGTTGTCCCCCTTTGGTCCTGTTTTTGACTTCACTCAACATGCAGTCTGTTTTGGAGTGTGACATCCATCATGCAGCTGTATAAATGATGACTCCACTCTTACACCAAATGTCAATACACATCACGTCATGATCAAGTGATCTCAAGTCACGAACGTAGCTAAGTTATCCTTGCAAATGTCTGGCCATAGCTCTAGTCTGTCTTCACCGATCTTGGCATTTGAGGTTCATTTCAGTGTTCTTATCTCCATTCTCCTTTCCCTTCTATCATCAACATGCTTGAAGGTGGCTCTTGTTTCATGAAGACTTGTCTACCAGATATCTACCAGATTGTTTGGTTCATACTCATTATTGGTTGGATCAAAAGTCTCACACTCATCCAATTCAAATGGAGAGAACCAACCTTTTCTGAAGCTGAGACATGTATATAGTGGCCAAAGTCCACATCTTCAACTTGACCTGCTCTTAGACTTCGGTGTCCTGCTAGAGCATCCTTCCACCCAATCTGAGCCCTCTGGACCCAGCCAACTCCATGCGCTGAGATTTCCAACCTCACAGGTCTTTCCCAGGGTCTACTATTTTTTTGGGGAGGTAAAGTCTTTACCCTTCCTTTGTGGAGAATTTGCTCACCACCTAATCAGTGAACAATGCATTCTTCAGTGACTTCATTGAACAAGGTATTCTTCTGGGTCATTCCTGAATGGGAGTGAAAAGACTCCATGAGAAAAGAATTATGGGGTGGTCAAGAAATGGATTCCTACCTTGGCCGGTTTGGCTCAGTGGTTAGAGCATTGGCCTACGGACCAAAGAGTGGTGGGTTCAACTCCGGTCAAGTTCACATACCTCGGTTGTGATTCGATCCTTGGCCCTGGTCTGGGTCGTGCAGGAGGCATTCATTCGATGTGTCTCTCTCACATCGTTGTTCCTCCCTCTCTCTCTCTCCCTAACTCTATCTGAAAATCAATGGAAAAATATCCTCGGGTGAGGATTTAAAAAAAAAGGAAATGGATTCCCTTTAAGACTTGAAAGTAGATCGCTGGAGTAAATCAGTTACACTCGGGAATTCACCTTTGATATACAGCAGTGGTTCTCTGATTACTTTGGCTTTTAATGTTACATCACGTGACCCTTCCATTCATCACAGATCATGGGCCAGTAACAGAAGCCTGGAGTGACGTCTCCCTTACTATTAATTCGCTTTATTTCCTCTCTGCCTTACATCAGGTGACTGAACGTCTTTTCTTTTCCCTCGTCAGAACGACTTGTGCTCCTGGTAGCCAAGCTAGGGACTGAGGCGTCCGGCTGCTGGTGTGCAGACTTCATCTTTATGTACCGGGAACCCTTGAACAACATGGTTTGAACTTCTCGAGTTCACTGACACGTGGATTTTTTTCAATAAATGCTGAAAAGGATTTTCTTAATAACATTATTTTTTCCATCTTACTTTATTGTACGAATAAAGTAAGCATACAATACACATAACATACAAAATATGTGTTAATTGACTCTTTATGTTATCGGTAAGACTTCCGGTCAACAGTAGGTTATTAGTAGTTAAGTTTTGGGGGAGTCAGAAATTATATGTGTATTTTCTATTGCATAGTGAAGGGGAGGGGGCGGTCAGTGCCCCTAACCTTGGCGTTGTCCAAGGGTCGACTGTGCTGATGAGCTAGCATTAGACTCCAATGAAGAGGTGATGCTCCTTGGAATCTAGAGGCCCAGCAGGCCGAGCTGTGGTCAGTGCCTGGTCATTGGCAATCTCAGTAGAAGTGATATCCAAAGGCAAAAGGAAATCAAGAAGGAATTTATTTCAGAATGATACTCAAACCTCTGATACTGTTCTATCTTTCTTAGTCTTTCCAGTTCGAGGTTGATTTAGACCTGTGAGTCTTGATGCAGACATTTGGAAATCCCTAGGCTGAATGAAAAAATTCATGATAATTGCAGAATCAGTGAGTGAGCCGTGCGTGAGCCGTGTTGAGCTGGGCAGGAAGGCAGCCTTCCAGAGAGGACAGAGGTAATTGACTATGGCCACCTTCGGCCCGACAGGTCCCTGGGAGGAAAGATTTCAGTCTGTTTACATTCTTGAATCCATTTCCTCTGCTCGTGTCCTCAGGTGTTCACTGGAGCGGAACCAGTGTTTGAAACCAGGAGTCAGTCTCATTCAAAGGCTCTGCCTGGAGACACTTGTATTTTTCTGAGGATCACAGGTAGCCCTTCAAACCAATTTTTATAGAGTTGTTTTTGAAAGAATCACTGATGCTGTGATGAAAAACAATACTGAGGCTTTCAAAACAATTTACAGGATGAAAAAAAATAAGCATTCGACACCACCAGGATTATTTCTCCCCTCTAATGGCCCAGGAACCATCCTGACGCTGGTGACGAATAGCAGGGGAGATGCCAGCAGCCCCTCCTCTCACTGAGCTTTTCCTCGGGGGGGAGAGGGGGGAGGAGACCCAAAGGAGCTCCCATCAGGACAGCGTGTCTGTCTGGGAGGAGTCCAAGGTGCCTGCAGGAGAAAACACAAGGTGGCAGATTTTTCAAATGTTTCTTTAAAAATCATACACGAATGTCGTAACTGACATGACCCACCAGTGGCTCGTGGCCCGTGGTTTCTGAAAGGCACTGTTGTGGACCAGAGGGCATCTTCGTGTCACTGGTGTCTCAGTGGTCACCGACCAGAGCACCTGCGAACAGACCCTCACATGGTGTCTCCCGAGAGACCGCCTCTGTGAAGACGGACTGTAGGTGAGAATGGCTGAGGCAAATTTTCTCCACATTCGAACACCTACTCCGTATACCAGAGAGTTCCTCGTATGAACTTGAATCAGACATGCATCTTTTTTTATTATTATTTTTTTATCCTCACCTGAGGACATTCTTGCATTTATCTTCACATAGAGTGGGAGGGAGAGAGGGAGGAAGAGAGAGAGAGAAACATTGATGTGAGAGAGACACATCGAGTGGTTGCCACCCACACGACCCCAACCGGGGCCGGGGACAAACCACAACAGAGGTACATGCCCTTAGTGGGAACCGAACCTGGGACTCTCTGGTCCGCGGGCTGATGCTCCAACCACTGAGCCAAACCGGCCAGGGCAGGCATGCATCTTTTTACGAAGGAGCTTCCAGTGGGAGAGGAGACATGACCAGCCGCCGTGAAGGCTCAATAATGTGTTTTGCATGAATCAGTGAGTGATTAGCAGGTACTTGTAGTCGTTAGGGGGGTTCAGCAAGGCCAGTAGTAACTTCCACAAAATCACGGAAGGCCTCCTGGAGGGAGAGGCTTTTGAGCTGGGCTTTGAAGAAAGGCGATGATCGTGCCAGCAGGAGATTCAATGTCACCACTTCCTGGGATGTGCCGGGGGTACGTGACTCATCAGAGTGACAGCATGGAGTGTCTGGAACACCAGTGGGGTCATTCCCGGATATCGCCGCCCTCAGGCAGACCTGGGTTGGAATAGCCACTCTGTAGTACCTACACGCCAGGACTTGCACAGTGATCAAATAAGAGGATGCATGAAAAACACACAGTTATAATTCATTACCAAACCCTTCATGGATCAAAAGTTCACAGATAAATTCGTAGCTCATAGGAGGTGTCCAGGGGGCCTCTGAACACCCTCGCTTCCCAGATGCATTGCCTGTTTGTAGCAACACATGCATGTCTGAAAATATGACGGAAAATAAACGGGGGAGCTGAGTTTTCCAAATTAATGCGTAGCTTTCCAATGGGTGTGACATTCGCGTTCTCCGAGAAGACGTGTGCAGACACAGCCATCTTAGGCTGCTCTCCGTGGTCCCAAATGTATTTCCTGTTTCCTCGGAAAGGGCGTCAGCCAGCTTAGCACAGCCTCTAGTCTCTGAATGTCTTTTTATCCTATAAGAAGGAGGATGAGGAGGAGGGGAAAGGAGGAGGAGGAGGAAAGAGGAGGAGGAGGAGGCAGCAGTCCGGGCGGAATAAGCCCACCCAGGCCCAATCCGCGTGTTTATCATTCAGCCTTCGCTGTCTCAGCAGCTCCGTGCTTCACTGATGCCCATTCAGTATCCCACCCACGGAGGGTCCCTTCTGAACCACGATGTTCCTGGCTCAGGAGCCCACCTGTACGCTATGCCCGTCCTCCACAATGAATGGAAATTCAGCTCATTATCCACCCCCCCACACACACACACACCACACACCCTCGGGAACATCTCGAACATCTTTAGTAGATGAGAAGATGAGTTACGTGTGCTTACTGGCTTGACGTGCATGTTTCTGGGAGCGCTGCAAACATTTGTGACTCAGCAGCTTCCCTCTCACAGGGAACCCGCGGCTGCTCCCAGGCCGCCTCGTTTCCTTGGGCTTCCTGAATGCAGACAGGGTGCGCTCACGGGGGAGGGCCGCCCGCCCTGGGTCTGCAGGGCCCAGCCAGCCTGCGTTTCTGAACGCCCACAGCACCCCCAAGCGGCCGCATCAGAATGCCAGCGGCTCCGTCCTTGGGCTCCGAGGCAGCCCGGCCACGAGACTCCCGTTTGTTTTATTGCTATTGTGTTTGCCGTCAGGTGGGTGAGTTCACGGAGGGGCGTCAGAAACAAAGCTGCCAAGGAGTAGGACACGCAGGTCGGCGCCGTCACGGGGTGCTGTTGGTGCCTTGGGGTGGGGCGGGGAACGGCGATCAGAGCAGTCAGCGAGGCTGTGAGTCATGTCTCGTGTCCTTGTCTTCTCCTGGATCGAGGCAGAGACCCAAACACACAGAGTCCGGGCAGTCGGAACAGGCTGCCAGATCCAGGGAACACACTGTCCGAGCCCGTCCCTCCCCGCTTCTCCCCGCGCTCTCTGTGATCGCCTGGCACGCGCTGGGCCTGCCTTTGACAGACAGGATGGACGGACAGACGCGCAGGGACGTACCTTCCCGTTCAGACAACTTTTCGGGGGCGCCCCTCTGCAGGGCTCGCCCCTGCCATGGGCAAGTCCCAAATGACATCTTCGTCTGTGAAATGATAGAAATGTGCAGTGTGCAGAGAGGAAGTCCCTTCCCAGATATTCCGAGGGCCAGGTCCGTGTGCTCACCAGAGCTGGGCTGTCTCTCTGTGCTCTTGGTCCTAAGGCTAATCGCTGGTGCCCGGCACACAGCCTGGTGCTGCTCCCCCCGGGGCTCGAGGCTTTGGCTCCTGTCACCTCCCGGGTCATGGCCTGCTGCGTGGGGAGAGGGATTCCCAGCGGCTCTTCTGACACCAGGTCAAGGTGTGCTTCCTGGCGGCCTGTTTGGGGCAGTGAGGCGGCGTCCTTGGAAGCCCTTTGAGTTGGAAGAGCTGATGGATCTGAGTTTTATTGTTTTTAATTTGCTAAAGCAGTGATTCTCCCTCCCGGCCCCCTCCTGTTTCGGACACGCACTCCTGCTCTGTGGCTTTGGCGTCCCTGCATGGCGATGTCTCAAGGGGCCCGTTTCTTCCTTCATGTTCCTGAGAGGCCTCTGGTCCCGTCCCCCTCAGATCCCGCCCTGGGAGGAACAGGAGCCCCCAGCCAGAGGTGCTCCCCAGAACCACGGCCAGCAGCACAGCAGAGCGGGAGAGCATACTGCTGTTTGTGGGCTGTGACCCAGAGGCAGCCCCGTCTTCCTGGCGGTGGGGGACACAGAAGAGCGTTGTTCCCCCCACAAACAGCACGTTGCTGCAAGCTCTCCGGAGCACAGATGGCGTTGTGGGTGACGCTGACGGGATGGGCCTCCCAGGGCATCCTCCGGGTGCTGTGGGAAAGCGGATGCCGGGTGCGTTCTCCTCGCTCAGAGACGCCGTCGTGGCAGAACCGGGGTCGTAGGTGTCCTCCAGGGACAGTCGTGGCCTCGTACCAATTCCTCTCGGGGTGGCGTCCTGGGTTTCAGTTCAGCAGGTAGGACCCTAGGTCGGCCTCATTTAAAAACAATTTTTTTTTCTTTATTGATTTTTGAGAGAGAGGAAGGGAGAGGGGGAGAGAGATGGAAACATCGATGAGAGAGAACATCGACGGGCCGCTTCCTGCATGCCCCACACTGGGAATCGGACCCACAACCTGGGCATGTGCCCTGACCGGGAATCGAGCTGGCGACCTCTGGGTGCCTGGGTCGTAGGTCAGCATCTTCACCCGCATAGCTGTCAACTCCTCCCACAACAGAGTTCAGAGACAGGAAGCCAGAGGGGGCCGTGCTGGGGGACAGACGAGGGTCCCTCCTCTTACCGCTCTGTTATCAGGACGGAAAACACTTCCAGTAGCCGCCCAGAAAACATCTTGCGTCGTTAGCCAAGTAGACACCCTTCACTTGAGGACGGAAAACCTATATTGGTGGCAAAAAGTGCGAAGGAAGGGGGGCGGGGTTAGCTTTGGGGCAACCAAGGGAGGGTGGGTCAGAGGCCTCATTAGAGAGCCTAGGACGCTTGTTAAACTCCGCGCACGGGAAAATTTCACCTCATTCCCTCTGGGAAACAGACAAACAAGAAACTGCTTTGCTTTCTGCAAAGCACCGATTCAATGAATAATTGAATTACTTCCCAGCATGCTCCGCAGTCCAAATCCGGGCTTATTTTTGAAGTCAGTGCTCCAGAAGGAAGTATCTTTGTAGAAAGCTTCCTTCCTGCTTCCAGTGGTTGGATCCACCCTGTCCCATCTAGGGACACGATGAGAAGGTCAAGGTCACAGAACCTGGGACTAGCTGAGGGCTGGTCACCACGAGCTTCTCCAGACTCTCCTCCGAATGAGGCGACCGAGAGAACCCCAACCGCAGCCACCGCAGTGACAGCGATTCTCTCTCCCCTCAAAGGTCCGTGTCCGAACGGGACAGGGAGGAGTCTGTGCGTCGCTTCATTTGTTTCTCTTCCTTTAGCTTGGGGCCAAAAGATGACCCACCTGTAGTCAGGAATAGAAGGCAAGGGCTGGGTGCGGCTCGGCCGCTGGGACGCTCTATGCCGGGGAGACAGACGCCGTCGTTTGAAGGGGCTGTTTTGCATTCTGTGGGAGCAATCCAAGCAGGCTGCCTTCCGGGGACTCTGCTGAGCTCAAGGCCTGATGCTCACAGTTTTTGATCGGAAGACAATAAAACGCCGGTGTAATCAGCGGGTAAAATATTAAGCTAGCACTGACTTCGCGTTTCCTGCGGAAGTGCCCATGATACGCAAGGAGACCCCCCGAGAGGGTCTGGTGGGAAGTGGGTAATTCATATGAAGTGTCAGGTTTCATCTTGGCACACCCCCGAATCCTGTGTTCCGTCTCGTAGTATATTTGGACTGAGTGACTATGTATTATTTTTCTCTGAGTAAATTAAGTACTCCGGAAGGGCATTTATCTTATGGATCGGACTGTTTCCACGTGGAAGCCCGGAGTTGATTTAGAGCACGGACAGGCGCTTACGTCTCCGTGGGAGCTGACCTGGAGGCTGTGTGTGATACCTGAGATTTCTCCGAGAGAGAGGAATCAAGGGATCCTGCAAGACGGAGGGAAACACAGCCCAGGTCGCCTAAGAAACCCGTCAGAGTTCTTTCAGAGCGTCGACCTATTGTCCGTCCTTTTCGTGCAGGTTGAAAAGATTCTGTACGAAGGATGCAATTTGGGTATTGTTGGGTTATAGAGAAACGAGAGGATGGTGATTGTGGGTGCAATACAGAGGATCGGGGTAATGGGACCCACTGGGGACTCCAACTGCAGCCTGAGAAACAGGGGGACCCACCTCAGCCTCTTGTAGCAAAGAGTCACCTTTGTGTCTACGGTGAGGGAAAAAGACTGTTCAAGCCGCAAGCTTATCTGACTCATGCATTTATTTAGCCAACGGGCAATTTCTGTTTACCTGTCAAGCAAAACAGAAACCTAAGTAATTGTTGGGGGCGATACTTTCTTTGAGTTCCAAATAACAATGGTTTCAAATGCAATTAGTGATATAGGCAAACCTGTCTTTCCCCTGGAGGGGAAGGAAGTTGTTCAGAACGGGGTACGGTGGAGTGGGGGGAGTCACCGTGCACAGTGAGCTGAATTACCTGCACGATTCATTTCAGCTTTACTGCTTTTAATGCTGCATTAATGAGACCACCGCTTCTCGGGTCTGACACCGGTGTGGGTGAGCCAGGGGTTTGCACGGATCCCTCGTGTACTGGCCTGAGACAGAGTGAAGACACGGCGTCTCAGGCCAGAAGTTTATTTTCTTTCCCAGGGTCAAGCCTCATCCTTCATATTTAGGACCTACTGTATATATGTATCGACAGCCGCTCATAAATATTAACGGTGCGCCTGTGGTCCAGAGAATGTAATTAAAATCCGAGAAAAGCTGCGGAGACCCCTGAAGTAATGCCAGCCCGTTTCTGAATGTGCAGGTACGTCCCGCGGACGTTCGGAGGAGCTCGTAAGTGACGGTGACGGAAATAATGAAATGGATTTTATAATGAACCTTTTAATGTGCCTGAAAGGAGTCGACGCGGGGAAATGAAGTTCATAAAAGTCACTTCTCAGCTTAAACGTGTTTATTAACTCCATCGATTTTTAATTCATGAGAAGGTTTTTTTTTAATTGCATGCAAAAAGCAATGAGGATTTTTTAAAAAAATGAAATCCATTTTTGAAGGTGAGGCTTTTCTCTCCTTTTTTGCAGCGCTGCTCAGTGGGCCTGCCACATGCACCCTTCTGCCAGGAAGGGCGCGGCCGGTCGCTACTGCGCACAGTCCGAGTGTGTCCGAGATCGGCCCCCGCACGGATGGCATTTGAGCTTTGACCATGTGTCTGTGCCTGCTTGTCCCTCTGGCCGCTACCTTAAACATCTCAATTCAAGGGCGAAACCATTCGGAAGATGCCCTGCAGGGACCCCCTGTCGTCCATTCTGTCCCGGCTTTGCAAAGCGCCCCTCTGTTTCAATGAGGAAGGCGGCCTTGGTGCCTCCCCAGAGGGTCCGTGTCCTCTGGAGAATCCTTGCGAAATACTTTACATCGGTAAGCCATTTCCCGACAATAGGCAAATGTTTCAGGAGCCTTGAGGGTCACCTTGGAGCCCTTCGGGAAAGCGCTGGCATGCATGATTCTAGGGCTGTGATTCTCAAACTGGGGTGCCCATCAGACCCCCCCGGGGGGCTAACCTCTAGCCCTGAAGCCTGATTAGTAGTAGTGGGATGGGTCCCCGAAGTTTCACGTCTCACCAGTTCCTACACGCCCCCTCCCCTACATGCCCCCTCCCCTGCAGAGCGAGTCCTCGAGGAGGGTCACTGTTAGTGGGTAGAACGAGCTCCTCGGTGCCCCTACGGGACGAGGGGCGTCATGACGAGCCATCTGCGATCTCATGGTTTCTAACAGTCTTTTCCCAATAACACTAGCAGGGCGGTGAGTGTGGCAAAATGAACAAGAAACTGGGAAAACTCCATCTGCTCACTAAAGGAAGGCGTTACCGACCCGGCCGAGTCACTGACAGCGACCGTCCTGGTGCGCTGTGAGACACGTTGACGGCAGTCTATGAGAGTGAGGACAGAATCCGTCCTCGCTCATCGCTCCCTCCCCGGAGCGCAACCCGGTGCCTGGCACCAAGTGGGCATTCGCATCGTTGCTGATGAAGCGCGTGGGATGCCCGCCGTCAGAAGCTTTTCCGTGTTTCCTGCGTGGATGGCGTTTTGTTTCAGGGAGATAATGACACAGACGTAATCTACATAACAAAGTGCCCCCACCTCTCAGGCTTCACCTCCAGCTCGCCGGCCCACCTGGCCCCCTCTTCAGAAATGCTCGCCCTTGGTCACAACTGAGCGGATGCCAGTGTCCTCTTCCCCGGAGTGCAGCCGTCAGCTCTGCTGGTTAAGACGCGGAAGCACTGAGTTGCAGACGCTAATTAATGTCCCGGGAACATGGAAGCAGACCTAACTTAATTCGCTGGCTCGGAGAAGCCAGCTGGGAGGGGACAGCTCTCGGAGCATCTCTGAGCCGTCCCTGTCCTCGTTGGTGAATGTGCTCCATACACGAACGGAGACATTTCGGGTAACGACTTGGTCGTGTTCAGATGGTCGCCGGGGACAAACAGACACAGACTCTCTTCTCTACCTCATGACCCCAAAATCTTAAGAGCCCTTAAGGGTCCAGTGTCCGAGGGGGGAGGTGGAGAGGCCGAATCCCTAAAGGAAGGGACCCCCCGCCCCCCACCCGGCTGGGAATAAAATATTTCCGCTGTGCGCACAGCAGCCATTTAGTGGGATCAATGGCTGTTTAATTTATTGGCGATCAGCTTTAGCGCCCGCGTGGCTTACCCGCGTGGGCTCCTCGCGAGGACAGCTCGCGGTCCGTCTGCCTTGCACAGCGTGTAAGAACCAGGCGTGGCACCGTGACATTAGCGCGATGCTTACAGTAAGCCCTTTTGTTGGGTTAAAATAAATGTTTTTCTTTAAAACGCATTGATCTGTCAGTATCTGTCGGGAAAGCTCACACTGACCTGACCCCATTCACACTGTAATGCTGTGGTTTTTAAAAGCCAAGAATGGCTGTTCTTCTTCCTCCTGTTGGACAGTACCTGGTTGTGGGGTCTGTCAAGAAGTCATGCCCAGACCCTAACTGGTAGTCATCTTGCAAAGAACTCCCCCCCCTTTTTTTTTTAAAGAGAGAGAGTTGGGTTGAGAATATGCTTTGTGTTTCTGTTTTTAGTGCTGTGTTTTCTCAAGCTGCCTCATTATCGGTTTTATTTCTCCCCACTCATGTGAGTGCAAGAGACACTGGTGTCCGGCGTTTTAGGGATCCCTCCCTTCAGGGAATGCTAAGCGGGCCATTTCTTTTCTCCAAAGCTCACTTATTGGAAATGAATTAAGAAATCTGAACGGGGGTCTGCCCTATCCTCCTTCCCCTGGAGGAGAAAGGGGAAGAAATTACAGGATATAATTGCCTCCTGGAAACAAGAAGACCTCTTAGCTAATAAAAATCATGTGCAGATTGCTGAACTCACGTGCTTTTGGTGTTTTTGCTCAGCTTGCAAGGAGACGCAAGCACTGCCTTCGCTGTCGTTTTGAAAAAATGACTACCCGTCCGGTTTTGCGGCATCTGCCTTATTCCAATGACTTATCATATTTGTTTTGTGAATCGATTCCAGGAAAAATAAACACACAGTCATGCCTAGGTAGGAAAAGGGTCCACGGACATGATTTTTAGTATTAAGGAATTAAAATATGGATATGAGATCACCCATAGAATATTTTCAGAAATACTTTGGCAGGCCTGGCGTTTTGGCTCAGCGGTTAGAGTGTCGGCCTGAGGACCGAAGGGTCTCAGCTTTGATTCCTGGTCAAGGGCACGTACCCGGGTTGCAGTGTCCAACCCAGGCCCCGGTGGGGGTTGTGCGGGAGGCAACCAATCGATGTGAGACACATTGATGTTTCTCTCTCTCTCTCTCCGCACCCCTCCCTTCCACTCTATCTAAAAATCAATGGGAAGTATCCTCGGGTGAGGATTAACAACAACAAGAAAGGAACAACTTTCGCACACTTGCCCAGTAAGCAGGAGTGGAAAGCCACTTCCACGGAGCGCCTCGGAGATGCGCAGACACAGGCTGGGTGGAGGCGGCCATGGACACGGTCCCTTCTGCGATGCTCTAGCTGGACTGACGCCCGTTGCCGAGTGTTGCTGCTTTTCCGAATATGTGTTCCCTTCTTTGGGGGCTGGGGGTCCCGAAAAGGTTACAGAAGACAATAAGCGAACTCATGATGTACCTAAACACGGACTGCCCTAGCCCGCCGTTCTCTGCAGTTGCGTTCCTTCCCTCACCCTCAAATGTTAACCGGTTTGCTCTCTGCGTCTGGGACTTAGAGTCCCGGCTGTGGAACTGAAGACAGACTGCAGTTGGGTTTCGGCGTGTCGGGCAAATTCGGGTGGGAGTGCCCATGTTTGCAGAGACGCGTGGGTAGGTTTGTACACCAAGTCCAAGACAGCCTTCGGCCCTGGCCGGTGTGGCTCAGCGGTTAGAGCATCTGCCCACGGACCAAAGAGTCTCGGGTTCGGTTCCGGTCAAGGGCACGTACCTCGGTCCCCGGCCCTGGTTGGGGTCGTGCAGGGGGCAACCAGTCGATGCGTCTCTCTCACATCGATGTTCCTCTCTCTCCCTCCCTGTCCCTCCCACTCTATCTGAAGATAAATGGAAAAATATCCTCGGGTGAAGATTAAAAAACAACAACAAACACTACACAAATAAAAGAGCCTTTCGGATGAGCTGTGTTCAGTGTGCAAGGTGGAGGAGAGGAGCCCAGCTGTCGCTGAGTTCATTAATCGGCCCCCCAGCAAGCCTGCACCTGACCACCCTTTCCGTTCTTGGTAACAGGTGTCCTCACCGCAGCCTCTGAGGGGCTTCTGCTTGTCCTGAGGACCCCCCATTTCTCCCGTTTAAAATCAGACTTGCTTTTCTCAACACAGATGTGTGTCTCTGCTCTCCCTCTGATTGTTTACAACTTTCATCATTGTTTTCATTTTCTAAATACTTTTAAATAGAAGTCGCTCATCCTGTCGTCTGAATGACTGTGTTTTGAAGTCTTGCTGAGCGTCGTCACTGACATAGAACATGGGTTGAGCATAAACCCCTCAAAAGATCAAGTTATGAACCCGCCAAACACACACACACACACACACACACACACACACACACACACAGAGGCATGCAAACTGAATATGAAATCTAGCTTTTCTCCCCCACCTTCCTGGGGGTGGGTTGAGGCCGCCAGGTTGCCTCATCGTTCCAGGCTTGAATTGAGCCAATATAGGGCATATCACCAAGAGAGTGCCAGCCTAGTTCACAACAATGCACACACAACTCCCTGAGGCCAGGCGGGGGGTGGGGAAAGGACTTCCACTTTGACCAGATCGTCCTTTGAATACTTGCAAGCTCACTGGAGAATATCATTTTTAAAAGAGACACCTGTGCCTTTGTCTCACTTGTAATCTATTCATGCCGATGCCCACAGATCTATAAAGTAGGGCGATAGGTAAGCGATTTCCATGGAAATACTCTATTTTGTATAAAATACGTTAGTTCCCAAAGTATCTATAGCGTGTCTTGTCCTCAGCTTGTGTGATACATACAGGCGTATGTCACACATATATATACACACGTGTTCCATGAGGGAGACCCTCGCAGCGTCTGTGTTGACTGAAATGTCAGGAGCTAAAGCCACAGCCCGCAGCGTGAACGGGCCCTTCAAGTCCCCGTTAGGAAAGGGAGCTTCCTGGGGTCAAAAGCACAGCTGGGGAGTCGGGGGGGGGCACAAGCTTGTCTATTTATCTGAACAGGATGACTTCTAAAGTTTAGTTTCATTCCTCTGTATTGAAAGGGATCTGTGGGGGGGGGGTCAGCTTTCGCCTGTCCCCCAGACCTGTGGTGGGGCGTCTGCTTCTGTAGGAGGCCTTGGCCACCCAGGGAGCCTCTTGGCTACAGGGGCGCTGGTGCCCCTTGTTTTTCCAGTCGCCGTGAAGGAAATGCGGTTTCAAACTGTCTTCATGATTGCACGTTGTACAGTGAAGGGAAACCGCAAAGGATCAAACGTGATGGGTGCCGCATCCATTTTGATGAGACCTGCCTGTTGTGCTCAGAGCTCAGGGAGCCTGCGGAGGGGACCGGAAGGTGTCCTGTCCCAGGAGCCCTAGACAGAGGGCGGAGGAAGGTTCAGGACCAGGCAGGCTCCCTGGGATTTCTGGGCTTGGGCAGTGGTGCCAGGAGATGGCCTTGGACTCGGACCCAGCGAAGGCTGGGAGCCTGCAGTGGGGCCTTGCCCGTTTCCCGAACAGCAGTAGCCCTAGGGCCTCCGAGGGGCAGGGAGCCTCGCTGAGTCCGGAAGAGGAGAGGCTGCAGGGCCCACCTTGCCCCCCTGAAAGAGCAGTGAGGGGTCCGGGCAGGTGCCCTATCCCACCTGTCCCCTCCTCCAGAGTTTGGCTTCCTAGTCCTGGCTGGCTCTTAGGACTGGACAGAAAATCCCAGTTTGAAGGACGCACACAGGAGGCAAGGGCCTTGCAGGGAGGAGGGTGGGTGGGGTGGAGGAGAATCCAGAGTGCCCGGAGTCCCTGCAGGGACAAAGGCTCCGATACCAGCAGGAGCCAGAAACCCCAGCGCCTGCGGCCTGCGAACCGAGCAGAGGCCAGGCCCCGTCCTCCCACACGGGGGCGCTGCAGCTCGCTGTAATGCAGCCAGAGAAAGACCGAGCGCCCTGACCCGAGCACCCGGACGCTGTCCTTGCTCTCCTCTGCTGCCCACCCAGGGGCGGGGGCGGAACAAGCTTTGGAAAAGTTGCTGGCATCCCACTGCTTCAGCCTCTGCCTGTATTTATTGGAAACGAAGACGGGGCTGGGGACATACACAGATTGGGGATGTGTCGGGAGCAGCATTGAATCCGGTCGCTCTGGAGGCTCCAGCAGGCGCCCCCCCTCCCCCGCCTTCTCTGACCTTCCCTTCCCTTCCTTTGGAGGCTGGGTGAAGGGAAATGGATGATTTTTCCATTCGGAGCCTGGTTAGGGAAGGAAGGAGGGCGCTTACAAAGCCCACTGGGAGCGCCCTCCCTTCAAGCCCCGCAGTTTGCCCTCCCTCACCCCCACGCGCACCCCAGGGGTCCTGGCTGTTGCCATTTGAAGTTAGGGGAGCGCACGGGAGGGAGTCCAGGCTGCTGCTGCCGGGGATGCAAATGTGTGGAAGCAGGGCTGCTTGGGGGGGAGGACGGCGCCCTAGGGTGCTGCCCCCAGACACCCTGCACCCGCTCACCATCAGCCTCTTCGCAGGCGCTCTGTCCCCGGCTCCTTCCCTGCGCTGTGGAGTGCCAGCCGGTGGGGCCGCAGCACCCAGAGCTCCCAGCACGCACCCATGACCTGGGAGCTCCCCCTGCCCCCATCGCGCCCCATATACCCCAGGAGCCCGCTCCCCCTCGCCACCAGCCCCCCGCCACCCGGGCGCCATTACCCAGCGGGTGGCAGGCCTCGCGTGGGGAGGAGCCGCGCAGGGGGCCGGGCAGGAGCGCGGAGATGCGCTCGGGAGGTTCGCTGCTCTCTAGGTGGTGCCCAAGCCGGGGGCCTAGGCATTTCCCTCCCTTTATCTTGTTTTGTATTTTCCTTCCTTTAGTGGCTTTGATTAGGCCCTCCGTGGTGGCCGAAGGGAGGAGTTGAAAAAACAGAACAGGAAAGAGAAAGAGAACACGCCCCCAGACCCTGGCCTCCCGGAGCGCCAGGGAGGGGGCGGAGGAGGCTGAGCCTGGCGGTCACCCGGCGGGGACTTGAGAGCGGCGCACGGACGAGCGCAGGCAGCCGCTGGCCTTCCTCCTTCCTCCTCTTCTTCTCTTTTCCCCTGGAGGGGGTGGGGAGCAGGGACGAGAGGAAGAAAGCGAAATAGCAAACCGCCCCGCAGACAGCCAGCGAGAGCGCGGGGGCCCATGGCTTCGCTGTACCAGAGATTCACGGGCAAGATCAACACCTCGCGGTCCTTCCCGGCGCCCCCGGAGGCCAGCCGCCTTCTGGGCGGCCAGGGGCCCGAGGATGAGGGCACTGGGCCCAAGCCCCTGGGAGCCCAGGCGCCCACGGGGGTGCCCCGGGAGCGAGGCGGCGGCGGCGGTGGTGCGGGTGGCCGACCCCGGTTCCAGTACCAGGCACGGAGCGACTGTGACGAGGAGGACGTAAGAGCATCTTGGTGGGTGGGGGGCGGCGCGGGCGTGGGGCGCAGCACAGAGGGAGAAGGGGAGCCGAGTTCGCGTGTATCTCCGATGGTCTTCTGCCGCCCTCCTTTCCTCTCCCCTCCCCCACTGCTCCTGGGAGCGCCCCCAAATACACTCCGGAGCAACGATCTCGGTCACTGCTGTCCTGGAGCGGGTCTGTGTCTGCCGGGCGGCAGCCAGGAGTTGGTGGCTTGAAAGAGCAGCATTTGGGGGGCTGCGCCCCGGGAACGTGGATTTGGCTGCCCGGTGGCGGCTGTGTGGAGGGCTGGTGTTGATGGCGCGGGGGCTTTGGATCCCAAGCAGGGAGTTCCGTCTGGCTGTGCTCACAAGTAGATTTTTCTTTCCCTGTCTGCTTTAAGACGGGGAAGGTGATGCCTGGCTCCTTTCCTCCCCCTCCCACCTGTCACTGGAATCGACTCCTTGTGTTCTCCTCGCCGCCCAGTGTCCCTTCACTCTCGTGCCCCCACTTCTCACTTCTCCAACACACTTTCCTCACTGCTGGTCCTGGCCATTTTCTTTAACAACAACAACAAAATAAACATAACAAAATACATGAAATAGCTTCCGAGGCCCAACCACCTGTGTCAGGGCCCCGCACCGGCTTTTGGGGGGGGGGGGGGCTTGAGCCTGCCTGGGCCCTGCGCCTGGCCTTGGGGCAACTCCGCCTGAGACTGTGGCCCAAAACTTCTCCGGGAACAGGTATCCTGCTCTCCTCAGGGCCGAAGCCCGGGTTTCAAAGGTCAGATTTGCATATCACGTAGTAACTGACACTCAGGAGGGACACCAGGGGCTGAGGAGGAGATGGGGGTAGGCAGCCTCTCTGTGGATCCCCACAGCTGGTTGGAGGGCCCCAGCCAGGGAGGACCACAGAGAGAGGACGCTGCCCTTTTCAGAGACCTTCTCTTCCCAGAGCGAAATGAAAATCCCCAGACAAGCTGCCAGACAGGCAGTGGGGTGTGCGTGGCTGCTGCGGCCCCTGGGAGTGTGCAGGGTGTGTCCGGTTGTAGAAGCCACCGTGCTACCTTGGAGGCAGTCCCCCTTTGGTGCACCTGGGCACCGGTCCTCACACACGCCTCTCAGCCTTCCCTGGCACACCCAGAGCCGGGCAGGCCCCCGCACGGTGGTCCTTAAACACGCCCTTCGGTGGGTCCTGCCGTGTTACTGTTCGGTATTTCTTTTAGAGTACAAGGTGTGTGCATGGGCAGGGGCGGGGGTAAGTGCTTTTGCTGGGACAATTCTGGAGAAAAACCCACACAAAACACTGGGGTTCTGTTGTTATTGGTCACTTTTGTTTTGTTTTATGAATGGAGGACCTGGAGACTGTGATGGAGGTGATGAAAGTTTGTGGGAGATGGAGATGTGGTTTGTGCACACACATGCGCACACACGCACACACACACCTGTATCAGGCCTTGCATGAGGTTCTTTTATTTTCTTTGGGATCCCTTGCAGACACCCCTGGTTACAGGGGGAACTGTCAGAGAGATGACCCTCACTTCCATGGTCAGGGCCCCAGGGAAATGCAGGAATTCTTCACACATCTGGAAGTCTTTACGGACAGGTTCCATTGGGGTTGGGGGAAAATTCTGGAGGATTGAACTACTGAGAATCTTGGGAAAGACAATTGAGCTGCAATGCAGACGGGAATGATGCACTTTTTGCCTTAAATCTGACTTAACACCATCGAATTGTGTTGCTTGGAGTGAGAGCGATGTGTGATTTCTTCTCAGCAGACTCTAGGTGTCGCTAGGAGAAAGGCGAGGTGAGAGGTTCTGGGATTTTGTTTCACATGATCTCCACCCATCCTTTATTTTCTTTCTCTTAGTCTGGAGCATATACTTCTCCTTCTGTTCAGTTTGACATCTGTCTAGGACTGTTCTTCAGATAAGCAAAAGGAACACATTGGCAATTTAACATTTGCAAATGATTGCTGCTGATAGGGCTCTGAACAGCATATCCAGCCTAATTTCATTAAGTCCAGACATCGGTGTTTTTTCCTGGAAATCACAGAGGTGTGGTGTGTGCGTGTGTGTGTGTGTGTGTGTGTGTGTGCTGTAGCTTTAAATATAGTGTATGTATATGTAGTGTCCTATGGAACATATGTAAACGTAGTAAAAATGTATGATTAAACCAAGGCTAAATGTACCATCAGTTTCATAAAATGTTGATGTGATTTTCTCAGAAAAGTTCTTCAGTGTTGGAAAAGTTACATCTAAAAATTTCGTCAATGGCAGTTGTACGTATTAATCACTTTTTCTCCACCAATAGGGCGTAATTAGCTAAAGATATGAGGTACTAGTTAAAGAAACACAGTAGATATAAACACTGCTTTTTCGATACCAGCCTTTGTCAAGATGAAAGAATCTTGAGTAGTTATTTCACTACCCACATTTATTTACTCAAAATTTTTTTCTTTATTGATTTTAGAGAGAGAGGAAGAGAGAGAAAAGGAGAGGGAGAGAGAGATGGAAACATCGATGAGAGAGAACATCGATTGGCCGCCTCCTGCATGCCCCCCACTGGGGATCTGGCCCACAACCTGGGCATGTTCCCTGACCGGGAATCAAACCTGTGACCTCTTGATGAATGGGTCGGCGCTCAACCACTGAGCCACACCGGCTGGGCTTACTGCCCACATTTAAACCCAAGATAGGCACCTAATATTATATATATATATCTTTACTCTGTGTGTACATTGACGGGACCCTGGCTTAGGTGGGAGCTGTCCGAGGTGCTGAAGTGCTCTCTGCATTTGGGCAAGGAAATCTCTATCAGGTCCCTCCGCCAGCAGGGTCCCAGTGCTAAGGCTGGTGGCTTTATGGCTCTTCTGTGACTTGTCAGTCAGATGTTCATGGCACAGAAACAGCTTTCCTTCCTTAGCCACCGAGAGGATGATAACCATCACACCTTTAAAATCCAACATGCTTTTTTGCCTCTTGTCCTTCCTTCCAGAAAGCGGGTCTGAAATTGGAGTTCTTGAGCTCTCTGTGTGTGTACATGTACCAGCCTGAATATTACTGAGAATGGGTGATCCCCCCCAACATAAAATGTTAGGCAGTCACAAGGTCTCGCAGAGGTAAGCCAAACGCAACCGGCAGGTAATTAACTAGCAATGTGTTACTTATCTGCGCAAACTACACTTGTTAGGGGCCCCTGCCTGGGAGCACCACAGAAAAGCCTGTTTTGGGTTCCTTCTAAGATGTCAAGTTTAACTTTGACATGGAAACAGAGCCAGAGTGCCCTCTCTATCAGCGTCTCCTCATCAATCTTAGGTTTATTTAAATATAAAGTCAATTACTTGAGCAACCCTTCTGAGGAATCAATAGCTATTTTGATTTAAAATTCATCTTGTAGGTTTAAAAATAAGTTGGCGCTTCAAGGAAACATTGCTGGAAGTGACTTTTAATGGAATTTGGTCACTTCAGGAGGAATGAACTGTGACTGATTTTAAAATACTGAACTTTGATCAGCCCGTGGACCAAAGAGTCTGGGATTTGATTCCGGTCAAGGGCATGTACCTTGGTCAAGGGCATGCACCTCGGTTGCGGTTCAATACCCAGCCCTGGTCAGGGTCCTGCGGGAGGCAACCAATCAGTGTGTCTCTCTCACTTGGAAGTCTCTTTCCCTCCCTGTCTCCCACTCTATCTGAAAATCAATAGAAAAATATCCTCAGGTGAGGATTAAATAATAAATAAAATACCGAACTTTGTCATGCCCCTTTCTTGAGCGTTTCTTTTTTAAATTAAAAAAAAAATTAAAATATGGTTGGCATACAATATTATATTCGTTTCTGGTATATGTATTTTTTAATTTTTAAAATTTTTTTACCCTCACCCGAGGACATTTTTCGCATTTATCTTCAGATAGAGCGGGAGGGAGAAAGGGACAAAGAGAGAGAGAGAAACATTGACGTGAGAGAGACACATCGAGTGGTTGCCACCCACATGACCCCAACCGGTGCCAGGGACAAACTGCAACCGAGGTACGTGCCCTTAGCGGGAACCGAACCCGGGACTCTCTGTTGCGCGGGCCGACGCTCTAACCGCTGAGCCAAACCAGCCAGGGCTATTTTTTAACTTTTTAAAGGACGTTGGAGGCGTGGGCTCCTGGCAGGGCCGTAGTGCTTTTGCAGCCTTCCTTTGTGGTGACATGATTTCCTAACCATGCAAACGTGATGACAACAGAATTTTAAAACAGCAAAATTGGATTGAGCAAGGAAGCCCTGCCTGTGAGGTCTGTTGGCCCGATGGGGCCGTTTTCATAGCCGTGCAGCAGCCAGCCAGCCCGGCTTCCTTCTCTGCACCTTGCGTTTCCGTTGGCCTGCTGGCCGCATCCTAATGACCTCTCCGTGGGATTGACCGACTTCGCGTCTCTGAAGTAGCCTGGCTCCGCACATCTCTCTCTACACCCTGTTCGTTTTTCTTGTCCGGTTTTCATTGTTATCGTCACATCTTGAATGTCACACTGGTTTCCTACCATCTGAGGGAAAGGCTGAAGCGTCCCACCACCTGCGTGACCCCACTGCCCACGCCTCATTTGGCAATGCTCAGAGTGCTCACCTCAGAGCGGCGAAGGGTGGCGCAGCGCTGTCGGGAGCTTTCACGGAGGACGCTTGTCGCCGTGCAACCCCAACAGCTCCTCCTCATGTCCCTCCACAGCAGGTCCGGGACGTGTGGGCACTGGGACGGACTCGGTGAGTATGTGTTGCTGCCATCACCAAGAACGTTACCCCGGGTCTTCCCTTCTCCCCCAGTTCTGTCTAAAGGGAAACAGAGACCATCTCCATTGGTCTCAACTGCTCCCCTGGCTACCGTCTTGTTTTTCTTTCTTCTTCGACTCTTCTCCGTCTCCACACCCACCTTCACTCACCTGTGCCCAGCAGCCCTCCGCTCCTCCTCTTTCTCAGTGGCAGACTTGCGTTCTTACTGTCTTCCCTGCAGAAGCTGCACACAAAATGGCATCATTTAAAAATTTTTTTTAAAATTAAATTTAGCCCTGGCCGGATTGGCTCAGCGGTTAAGAGTGTTGGCCTGCGGTCCAGAGAGACCCGGGTTCGGTTCCCGCTGAGGGCACGTGCCTCGGTTGCAGTTTGTCCCCGGCCCGGGGCTGTGTGGGTGGCAGCCACTCGACGTGTCTCTCTCACGTCGATGTTTCTCTCTCTCTTCCCACCTCTCTCCCTCCCGCTCGATTATCTGAAGATAAATGCGAAAATGTCCTCGGGTGAGGATAAAAAAAAATTTAATTTAATTTTTTCCGTCACCATGTATCCCCTCTGTGCCCTCTTCCACCTGCACCCGTCCCCTCACCCCCAAAATCACCACAGTGTTTGTCCTCTCAGTTTCTTCATGGAATGGCCTGTTGCTTCGTCTTTGGTCCTTGCTTCAGTCTGCTTTGGATGATTGTCTCCCTACACGCAGGTCCTGGCTCTCTGTCTCTGAACTTGGCCTCTGAGTTCTTAGGTAAATCATTTGCTCCTCCTACCCTTAGTGTGGGTGGGTGGGAGAACCCACACTCCCAGGTCTGGGGCCCCACTATTCCAGTCTTCCCTGTCAAGCTTTGCTCTCACGGTGAATGAGAAGTGAGATGAATCGGAGTGGAGATAGAGGGCGCTGAGGGTATTCTGCCACTTCTGATGTAGAATGTTCTGGTCACTGATGTAGCTGTATCACGCAAGTACGCATTTCTCCTGAAGATGACTTGGGGCCTTGGAAGGACCTTGGTGATCCCTGCCTTGAGCTGTCTTCCAGGCTTTTGTCCACGCGACTAGCACCTAGACACTAGATCATTCCTGTGGCGGCGACAAGATATCCACATGGAATGTATCCCTAACGGTGTCATTTCCCCTCCCTTTACACCTGCTCAGTTGGGTAACTGTCTGCCTCACCTTATTTCTCCTTGTTGCCAGTCCTTGCGCTTCCTGGCGCTCGTGCAGGGTCTGTGAGCACAAGCTACATTGTCTCAGTAGCTGCCTCCTTTCTGGTAACATTGTTTCCCTAGGCGCGCTGGGAGGCCCCCAGTGGATTTCCTGCCCTGCCACACTGTGGCGCTTCGCTCTGCTGGGTGTCATCCTGAAACCGTGAGCCAGAGCGGCACGTGAGAATGGGCTTGAACACATGAGAGTGTTCACTGCCTCAAACAGTCTCTGCGAGAGTTTTGGTAAAGTGAACGATCACTTCACTGTGTTTACTTTTTTGGTTTTCTTTCTTTTTATTCATTTGTTTTTTTCCTTCCTTCCTTCATTCATTCCTTTCTCCTTCCTTCCTTCTTCCTTCCTCGTTCCTTCCTTCCTTCCTTCCTCCCTTTCTCCTTCCTTTCTTCCTCCTTCCTCGTTCGTTCCTTCCTTCCTCCCTCCTTCCTCCTTCCTTCCTTCCTTTACTTCCCCTTCCTTCCTTCCTTCCCTCACTTTCCCTTCCTTCCTTCCTTCCTTCCTTCCTTCCTTCCTTCCTTCCTTCCTTCCTTCCTTTCTCCTTCCTTCCTTCCTTCCTTCCCTCACTTCCCCTTCCTTCCTTCCTTCCTTCCTTCCTTCCTTCCTTCCTCCTTTCTTCCTCCCTTTATTTATTTTTCGATTACAGTTTCCTTTCAATATTATTTTGTGTTAGTTTCAGGTGTACAGCTTAGTGGTGAGACAGTCCTATACGTCATCAAGCATCCCCCGATGTTTCCGGGACCCACCTGGCACCCCCGTGGTTCCTGCCCTCCCATGGGCTCCATGGTGGTTACAGAACAGTCACGGGCTGTACACTGCAGCCCCGGGAATATAAGTCAGTTTTAAAATATAACTCAGTACCTGTAAAGAAGTTGCTGAAATTATGTCCGTAACAAAATTACACACAGTTCTGCTCCTCTCGGCACAGAGCACGTAACTAGGAAGTTGTCTGTGTTACAAGGAGGAAGGACCAGAGGGTACAGGAAGGGTGAGAGGTGACTGAGGGGCAAACCCAACAGCAGCACCCAAACACCGGCATCGCACCTTGTGGTCTTTTATTTATTCATTTACTTTTATTTTTAAATGTTTTTATTGATTTTTCTTTTAGAGAAAAAGAAGGGAGAGTGAAATAGAAACACTGATGTGAGAGAGAAACATCTATCGGCCGCCCCCTGCCTCCTGTACGTTCCCTACTGGGACTGGAGCCCACAACCTGGGCATGTGCCCTGAGTGGGAATCGAACCAGGAACCGAACCGGGACCTCTCAGTCCATGGGACGATGCTCCATCCACTGAGCCACACCGGCCAGGCACATCTTATAGTCTTTTAAGGCAGAACTACATGGATCTCATTTCACCTTCCTGATTACCTCCGAGAGGGAGGAGAACCATAACAAAGGGCTAATCTGTTGGCCTGAAAAATTAATAAGGGGAAGGCTCAGTTCTTTGTGCCTGGATGAGTCCGTCGTCAGCTGTGAATCTGAGCGAGCGGATTTCAGTGTGTTAACAAGCCTCTGCTCTCTAGAGCCAGCCTTAAAAAGTATGTGTTTGCTTAAAGCCAAATGTGTTTGTGCAAAATGAAAAGTCTGCCTTCCCCGTGGATTTGAGCTCCGTGTCGCAGGGAGATGTTTGAGTGGGCGTGGAAGCCTCCTTGACGTGCTATGCCTTTTTCATTCCCAATGAAGACTTTTGAAACAACTTATTTGTGTATGTTACCTGTAGATTCAAGGAGGTCTGAAGCATTAGAATAACAGAATATTTCTTTTTTTCTCTTTTTTGTTGAATTGATTGGGGTGATACTGGTTAATATAATCATGTAGGTTCCAGTGTCCAATTCTATAACACATCGTCTGTACATCGTACTGTGTGTTCACCACCCTAAATCAAGTCTCCTTCCATCGCCATTTATCCCCCTCTCTCCCTCCCGACCCCATCCCTCTGGTGATCACCGTACTGTTGTCTGTGTCTATGAGGGTTTTCTTTTTCTTTCTTTCTTCTTCTCCTTCTCCTTCTCCTTCTTCTTCTTCTTTTTTTTGCTTAATCCCTTCACCTTTTTCCCTTAGCCCCGAAACCCCTCTCCCCTCTGTCAGCCGTCAGGCTGTTCTCTGTATCTGTGCGTCTGTTTCACTCTGTTCATCAGCTTATCTTGCTCACTGGATTCCACCTGAGTGAAATCGTGTGGTGTACTCTCTGGCTGGCCTATGTCATTCAGCACAGTACCCTCCAGGTCCGCCCTGCTGCCGCCGTACCAGGCTGGACACAGAGGTGTGGCACACGTATACCACGCAACGTTACCAGGTTACAACATGGGAATCTTACCGTGTGGACCGGCATGGACGGACCGAGAAGGTACTGTGCTGAGTGAAATAACTCAGACAGAGAAAGGCAAATGCCGTATGAGTTCACTTATATGTGGAATCTAAAGAACGAAACAAAGGAACAAACACAACAGAAACAGACCCACAGACACAGAGAACAGAGGAGGGTGTCCTGATGGGAGGGGGCCGGGGAGAGGGCGGAAGGTGAGGGATTAGCAAGCACAAATTGGTAGTTTCAGGATAGTCCCGGGGAGGTAAGGTACTGCGTAGGGAGTCTAGTCAGTAATATTGCAATAACCGTGTATGGTGCCAGGTGGGTACTTGAAATATCGGGGGGAGATCACTTCGTAAGTTATTTAAATGTCTAACCACAGCTGAAACAAATATAAATTGTATGTCATCTGTGACTGAAAAACAAAAAATAAGAAAAAACTAAAAAATCAAGTGAAGAAAAAAATAAAAACCAAATAAGAACGAGACACTGGTATAGAAGTCGGGAGAGGCGGCGTCTCGAGTGGGCTCACCCCCAGGAGGCAGCTTGGCGCAGTCAGACAGCTCTGGTCACCAGGCTGCGCTTCCCGTTCTCTGCTCCCCGGTGGCTTCTGCTCGTGGTTCCCGACGCCACAGCTTCCGAGCTGCCTTCACGTGACATCCGTGGTCCCCGCTCCTCCCTCTCCTCGTGCTGCCTCTGGGTTGGTCTCCTCCCCGCCCGCCTGCACCCGTGGTCTCGGAGCGTTCATGGAGGGAATCGGTGGGCCCGGCTACGGGACAGCCAGCTGCTTTCCCAGGTGAGGTTTGAGGTCTTCTCCATCCTGCCATTCCTTCTTTCCGGCTCGCAGACGTGCGCTCTCCATCACCACGTCAGAGACAGATGGGCTCCAGGGGCCCAGCTGAATCCAGGGCCCATGGGGGGGGTCTGCGTGTCTCCTCCTGCTGTGGGCACCCCGCTGGCTCCGACACCCCTTTGGAAGGAAGACGCTCAGCTGCAGCTTAGGCGGAGGGGTGCGTGGGGACAGTGGGCACAGGAATGGAGGGCAGAAGCCAAGTGATATTACTAAACTCAAGCTAAGCGTTTGGAGAGGGCTGGCTTCTCGTGGGTAGGTGTTGGGTCATGGGTGGGTTGCTGCACCCTTCCCTGCTGCCACGGAAACCCCATCTTCCAGAGAGTGTCTGTTCCGTGAGCCAGATGCGGACGTTGGTCTGTGAACCACCGACCTACCCCCAGCCAGCGGGTCCAGGCGGGTGAGCAAGAACGTGACGAGTCACCGTTCCTTACGACCGGACCTCTGTGGCGTCGTCAGAGATAAAAATCGCACCTTCTGAACTTCTGCAGGACGTTCTACTCCACCTTCCCGCATCTCACCTGGAACGTTCAGGTCTCCAGGGGACTGAGAGGGACGTTCCCGTGGGAGGGAACAGGTGGAGATCAGCAGTCTCATTGGCTCCATCCCTTCCTTCCTTCCGTGGGGGTCAGGGCGGTGGTGCAGGGGTCCGGCAGGGGCCCAGGCGCGGGCGGACGGGTTGCTAGACCGCGATGATGGAGGCGGACGGTCCAGCCGTCAGAGCGTTCTAAGGGCCAGCCTGCGAGACGAGGCTGCTGGGCCTGGAGACCCTTGGAGTGAGAGAGGTCGAGGGTCGGTCGCAGGCAGAGGCCTCGAAGGTCGCCTGAGAAAAGCCTCAGCCCCCGAGCGCACGTACGTCCCTGGCGGTCGCTCTGCCCTTCTGTTTTGTGTGCATTCGGGACAAGGTTATTTGCAGTGTACGAACGGAAAGGGACGCGTCTTCTTGGAAATAACAGGAAATGTCACAGACGCCCCTCCCGTGAGCTGGGTGCTCTTCCTGCCTCAGTGAGCGTCCTGCCTGTGGCCGTTTCATCTCCAGTCTGTCTGTGGAAAGGTGCCCTGGGCGTCTGTTCCTTCTTTCCAGATCTTTCGTTCCTCTGAGTGGGTAGGAAATTCAGCCCCGAGACGACTGGTTGTACGAGGAGAGCGAAAGCCAGGAAAAGCAGGGGCCTTGTTGCTATAGAAACGGCGGGAGCTGACCGAGGAGCAGGGCCATCTGGTCCCCTGTCGGGCGCTGGCCTTACCGAACACGCAATCATTGGCAGGCTTCCTCTCCGCCGTCCTGTGGCTGCGATCCTATCAGCCAGCAAGGCTGTGTCTCCGCCGGTTCAAGGAGAACACCTGCGCGGAATCCTAATGTCCCCGCCAGGGTCCCGCCGCCTCTGCCGTGACAGGTCCCTCCTTCCACCACCACTGCAGAAAAGCCGTCTCGCCCTTCAGCCTCGTGTGGCTGCCGGGGGTCCTCACGGGGTCTCTGCAGCAGGAGATGACCTTGAGCGGTCATTTGCAACCCTTGGTGTCTGCCACTCCCCCTTACACCCCCAAGAATCATATTCGACCCCCACAGACCCCCATTGCCCACGAGATGCTTCCTTTGGCCCCCGTCTGTCTCATCACGCTGCAGGTCGATTCCATTACCTTGTGTTCTGACCTCACTCCAGACACCTGCTCTTTGAGGTGCCTGTGGGGACAGGAAGGCCCTCCTGACTCTCACTGCGGGGCTTTTGCATTGGCCGTTCCATCTGCCTGAACACTGTTCCCTGGGGATCCCCTGATGGGCTCCTTCATGCCTCCAGGTCTCTGCTCCTGCGTCCTCTCTCAGTAAAGTCTGTGCTACCCACCATGTTTAAAATTGCAACTCAACCACCCATCACGCATGACGGTCCCCACCCTGGCCGTTACCACCCCCGATACGTACTTCCCACCCTGTGCTGTTGTATTTCTCTCCCTCTGTCAGCATATGAACTGAACTCGTAAAAGGATCCTCAGCTGACTCGTCCTCTGACGTGCTCAGGTGCCCAGGACGGGGCCTGGCACACCCAAGGTGCTCAATGAATATTTGCTGAAGGAATGAGTGAATGAATGAATGAGTGGGATCTCCTCCCTGAAGAAGCCCTGTTCACTTCTCTCTGAACTGCCCGGTTCCTTTAACCCTGTTCTCCAACCTGTTCTTGAAATGGAAAGAGTTCTGGAAGTTAGCTCTGAGCCTTCGACGCGGCTGTGAACTCGGGTCTGCCGACGGACTGCTTGCTTTTCAGAGTTTCCCTCCTTCTTGGGTCATGAACCGTCCAGCCTAAGACCACGGTGGAGATGACAAGTTAGTTATGAGAGAAACGGTGGACGGTACTTTTGCAGAGCGCGCTCACAGCGTGTGATACTTAGCACGTGTAATATTTTGTGGGAATTTGAAAATGAGTGTGAGTTAAGAATATTTTTATGGATGGCTGTTTTTGTTGACTCTTGTGGTTACCAGAGGAAGCCGTAGAAAGGAAGGTCTGACTCGTTAGAGAAAAGGCAAATCTTCGAGAAGAGATTTCTGTAAATAAAGGGAGGGGATGCGTTGCTTTTGATTGCACGTTTGCATCACCTAATGTTCAATTGGAGTGAAAGGGAAAGATCACAGCTTCTTTTTCCCCGCCATACTCTGATCATCTCCTCGTCTGACAGGGAGGAAGTCAAATTCGAGTATTTTTGAACTGGATATCATTAGAGAAAAAGGAAAGTTTCTGGAACAAAATGCACAATTTCTGTGAGAAAAACTAGTTGCTGGCCCTCAGGATGTGTGTGAAGCCCCCTGCACATTGGGTGAGGACACGGGGGCCCCGTGGCTCTGGGAAGGAGCCACGACGGGCACTGGACTCGGCAGCCCTGACCCGGACCCAGCCTCTGCTCCGAGTCTGCAGAGTGACCGGCGCCCCTCCCGAGGCGTCTCAGGGCTGTGGCGAGACTTTGGTTCCAGACGCAGCACATTCTGCAAAGGAGAGGTCTGCAGTCTTCATTTCCTGCTGCCGGGCAGGGCGGAATGCAGACGCGTGGTGCGCACTCCTGGGCTCCGCCACCCCCAGCAGTGTGCCCCCCCGGGCCGCGCCCGCCCCCCTGCGATCCTGTCTCTGTTGCTCTGACGGCAACCAGGGACCTGCAGGCAGGCTCGTGCGTCCCTGGAAGACGTGCTCGCGGCAGGTGCTGTCATGAATACGTCAGACGTGCCCGAGTGCCCACAGTTGGTAGATAATGCAGTGGCTGGTGAGGAGAGGCCTGGCGTGGACGGTCGGCGCTCCGACCGCCGGGTTCGGATTTCAGTAACCAAAGCGCCTCAGACGCTAAGGACAGAAGACTCAGAAAAGCCTGTTTTCGGCCGTGATTACAGGAAGGACAAGGACTTCGAGTTCCTGTGCCAAAGTCCCAGAGCTCAGCACCCGGTCAAGTCCGGGGTGGGGGGCTGGTGTGCACGCCCCCTGCCCAGGAGGACACTGGGGGCCCTGGGACTGCCACCTGCAAGCACCTAGGCAGGGTCCCCGAGCGGGTCCTTGGTGTCCCTCCCTGTGTGTCTCTGAGGGGTCAGGGCGAGGGATTTCGGGGGCCGTGGGATGACCCCCGGCCACCGCGCTCAGCGCTCACTGTCAGCACAGTCACCTGCGGGTCACTGGGGACAGGAATGCCTGCAGGGGGAGGAGTGAGGCCCCTGGGCATCGGGCGGGGGTCTGGAGAGGACCGCCCTGGGGAGGACAGTGGAGCTCAGCCTCGCAGGCGGCAGTGAGGTCCAGACGGCTGGGGGGGGCAGACAGTTTGGGGGGCAGATGGCTCGGGGGGCAGACAGTTTGAGGGGCAGATGGCTCGGGGGGCAGGCGGCTCGGGGAGCAGATGGCTTGGGGGACAGACAGTTTGAGAGGCAGACGGCTCTGGGGGCAGACAGCTCTGGGGGCAGACGGCTCGGGGGCAGACAGTTTGGGGGGCAGACGGCTCGGGGGGCAGGCGGCTCGGGGGGGGCAGACGGCTCGGGGGGCAGACGGCTCGGGGGGGCAGACAGCTCGGGGAGCAGACGGCTCGGGGGGGCAGACGGCCGTCAGTGGGAAGGTCAGAGGTCTCTGTGTGACATCAGCCCTCTGAGCCATGTCCACCGTGACGCCCACGTCACCTGGCTCTCAGCGGCCGGACCCCAGGCAGGCTTCGCAGTCCTGATTTTCAGACTGTTGCTGACAGGGCCGCCCCACGGAGAGGGAGGGAGGCGGGCCAGCTGGGCTCGGCCCTCCTGAAGCACCCGCTTGTACTCAGGACAGCACAGGGGACAGGGATTTGGGCATCGATGATCTCCTCTAGAGTACCGGCCCAGCCATAGCCTGGACGCACGGATACCGCAGTAACGAGCCGCTCGCGGGACGTGGGGCCTGCCTGGGCACCGGGGAGCGTGACGGCGTGACCAGGGCGGGGCTCTGGGGTTCCCTTGGCCTGCCCCGCAGGTGGGTGCGTGGCCCTCAGACCCGGAGCTCGAGGTCGGACCCCACCTGCCATGGACTCGTCCTTCCGCCTTAAAGCTGCAGAGCGGTGTTTGGGCGGCGGCTTCCTTGTTCACAGGATTCGGGGTGGGGGTCGTGGTGTCTTTCTTGCCGGTTCACTGGGAAGGTGGGGTCGATACAAGTTAAAACACTTACAGCGGCGCCCGGCAGGCCGGAAATAAATACAGTTTATCCTAAAGTCCTTATCACAGACCAGGTCGCTTTGAAAGGGAGGGACCGAGCCCTCCGCGCTCTCGTGCGGTGGTCACGGGTGTGTTTACCACCCCGTGGTGAGCCCGCGCTGGAGGGTCCGTGAGAGGTTTGGTTACGAGACAGACGGACTCGTGGGTCAAGGGGAAGCCCGTGAGGACAGAGCTGCTCGAGGCCTCCCACGGCGTGACTCCGCCTCCTCACCACCCTCCTCCGAAGGTCACGGAGCTCCGAGCAGTCGGTTCCAGGCCCCCCTCTCCCAAGAGAACAGCTGAGGATGTGGGACCCCACAGCAACCCCAGGACCTTGTCACAGCAGCCGGGCACGCAGGCGCCCTAGGCAAGGGCGGGCACGGAGACCCTCAGGGCCCGATGCCTTTGGTTAAACTAGGACGCAGGTGTTGGGAAACATCACTTGGAGTCCACCGTCCTGAGTGGGAACTTGACACCTTGCGCGTGGTAAGTGCTCAGTGAAGGAGAGGTTGGCCCGAGAACTTCCATACGTGTGTGCATAACCCGTGGATGCAGACAGTAGTGTGGTGAGGGCCTGGGGTGGTTGAGCGTGGACCCTGCATCAAGAGGTTGCGGTTCGACTCCCGGTCAGGGCACATGCCCAGGGTGTGGGCCCGATCCCCAGTGGGGGGCACGCAGGAGGCGGCCAGTCGATGTTCTCTCTCATCGATGTTTCCATCTCTCTCTCCCTCTCCACTTCTGGACCGTCCGTCTGTGCAGGGACAGGCAGATGCGTTCGGAAGACCCGGGTCATAAATGCTCTCGGCTCTGCAGGCCACATGGCCTCTGGCGAAGCTGTCCACCTCTCCGTGGCCGGAAAGCAGCCACAGACCACACGTGGGCAGGTGGCCGTGGCTGTGTTCCAACCAAACTTATCCACAGAACAGGCAGCGGCCGGCGGCAGTGCCTGGGGCGCAGTTGGGGACTCCTCGGTGGGAGGACCCAGAACGGTGGGAACGGGGCGTGGACATCATTGTGGGGCGGGGCGTTGTCTGCAGACCCAGGTGCATTCGCAGGGGCCCTTGGATCCGAGGGGAGACCCGGCAAGCGCAGACTCTCCCGGCAGGTGTGAGCAGCCTGGAGGACCGGCCTGGGGTGCCGGATGCCAGGGCGGCGGGGCAGGGGTGGGGGCGTTGGGCTCCTGGGTCTTGTGAGAAACGGCAACAAAGAAGGCGGGAGAGGACGTCACGTCAGGAGGCGAAGAGCAGCCAGTGTGGGGACGGTTCTGGGTCCCACGATGGAGCCAAGCGCCCCAGGAAAACAGGAACCGAGGGCGAGGGAGGCCCAGGACACGGGGCTCGGTGGGCGCAGAGTTGGGACCCCGCCCAGTCAGGCTGGGCTGCACGGAGGGGAGCGTGGGTCGTGCCCTCAGAATAAATACAGGCGGCACTCTCGGCTTCAACGTGGGCAAAATCGGATTTCTCTTCGTGTCTGTCACTGACAGACGCCGCGGCTTTGAGAGGGGGGAGGTCTGTCGTCTGGGCGGCGCGTTTCCAAGGGCATATTAATCCCGCGCGAAGCAATTTCAAAGCTTGTTCGCATAATGAGCCCAAAATGCTCCCACGTGGCTCCTTTGAAGTGCTCTAGGAGCGTGTCAGAAGACGCTTCGCGGGCGGCTCCCCCGTGTCCACAACCAGGGCCCTGCCCCCGTCTCTGCTTTCTGTTTGTTTGTTTGTTTGTGTTAATCCTCACCCGAGGATATTTTTCCCTTGATTTTCAGAGAGTGGAAGGGAGGGAGGGTGGGGGAGAGAGAGAGAAACATCGATATGAGAGACACATGGACTAGCTGCCTCCTGCACGACCCCGACCGGGGCTGGGGATGGAACCTGCAACCCAGGTACATGCCCTGGACCGGGAATCGAACCCAAGACCCTTTGGTGTGTGGGCTGATGCCCCAGCCACTGAGCCTCACTGGCCAGGGTCCCATAGGTCTCTGATTTAAAATCTCCCCGACCTTTCATGAAGCAGGTGTGCCTTCCTTCTTCACGAAATGTCTGGGCCTCCGCGAGCTGCACTGACCCGCTGAGGGCACGTCTGCCGTGTGGACGTCCCTGGGTCTCAGTTCTCATGGACGGGCCGCAGCTGCGCGTGGTGCCCGGTGAGCCCCTGCGTCCCAGCTCCCGACTCTGGGCCTTGCCCGGGGCGGGCACTGTGCTCAGGTGCGCACCGGCCGAGGGGTGTTCAGTTGGAGCCGATGGAGCGCCACCTTGGGGCGGGGGTACAATTACCAGCCCTCGTTCTGCCTCGGACCCCCCAGTTCAGTCACCTGGTGCCCATCCTGTGGTTCCTGGTCGGGGCTCCCCGTGTCCATCTGTCCTCCCACAGAGGCTGTCTGTGTCTCCACGTCCCTGCTCATGTCTCCAGTGACTCCCAGCCGTGACCTCGCCCGTTGGCAGGTTGGACTGTGGGCAGCGCTGCCTGCGCCCTGGCTCCCTGCCTGGGACGGCGTCGCTCCTGTGTGGGCTCATTATCCCTCGGGAGTGGCAGACACCTTCCGAAGTGACGTACGCAGAACTGCGACCACTGTCGCGAGCCACCGGCACGCGGCCACCGGAGGCCGTCTGTTGTTTCTCTTAGGAACTTGGGACCCGGTGAGGCACACTTCCGCTGTTTCTGGAACCAGGTGTTTCCAGAAGCATCTGTCCCGCTCTCCTGTGTGTCCGTGTGGTCTCGGGCAGATCGTAAAGGTTGACGGCACTGTGTGGTCATCAGTTTATAATGAGAGGAAGAAGGAGGCGCTCTTCCCCACGTCTACGATCTCCCCGCGGATTCTGACGCGTCCAGCGTTGGCCACGGGCCCCAGGACCGGAGCCCCGTCAACTTGTCCAGGCGGCGTCAGGCGCCCACCTGTGGACGGGACGGGGATGGGCCAGGGCCACGGCTTCAGCAGCACAGACGGCTCTGCAGAAGGCCATTCCCTGACCTCCTCCTCTGACAGTCCACTCACCCTTTCAGGTCCTGTTCTGACGCTGTCCGCTCCAAAAGCACGACCTCATGTCCTGTCCCGACCCTGGACGTGAGCCCGGGCCGGCGTCTGCGTTCCCACCGTGCTGTTAGGACACGCAGTCCCTGTCCCCTGTTTGCCTTCCATCCAAACTACGCTGAGGGATGGCGGGGAAGCAGTCCCTGCTGCCGTCGAAAGCAAACCCCACTGAGGGGACACGGATCGGAACAGAGAGCAGGGAGATGGGCTGGAGGGCAGTGGGAGGACCAGGACACGTCCCGTCGCCGGTCACTATGTCCGATTCCACACGGTTCCTTGAGTAAGACCAGCAGGAAGGCCAGAGAGAGCAGAGGCAGCCTGAACCGGGCTCCCCGTCTTCTTCTCTCTCCTCCCCAACGGGGGGCACAGGGCGGGCCTGCTGGACACCGTCGCTCGATCGCACCTGTTGCCGTCGCCAGGCCAATATGTATAAGCAAATCAGACCTGAGTCACGATGACAAAGAGCACACGTTAGGGCCAGGCCAGGGGTGGATGAGCCTGCTGTCACCGTCAGCCCCAGAATTCCTCGGGGAGGCACTGCCCCCCCCCCCCCCCCCGTGCCCGTGGACTCCAGGGGGCGGGGTCCTGAATCGGGCCTGGTTCTACTCAGGGCACGGCAAGAACCAGGGGCTGAGGCTCGATTCTTAAAGAAAGTAACCAAGTCAGTTTTCCTCATTAAGACCGTTTGAAACAAGGCTGGCCCTCTGTTTAACAGAACATTAAAATCCGCGGCTCAGCGCGTTCTCCAGGTGTCCTGGTCAGCGGAGGGCACCGGGAACTATTCGCAGTGCTCAGACCAGAGCTGGTGACGCGGCCTATCCCCGGACCAACCCCTGGACACGGGCCGGTGATCTGGGGCGGAGGAAGATAACTTCGCGGTGGTCTTTCCTCCATACGCTTTTCCACCATCCTCGCTGCCTCGCCGGAGGCCTGAGAGGTACGCGGGGTAGCGCAGAGGGCTGCTTGGAAATTAAACCGATCAGGGAGAACGTTTCGTGTCCAGGAGTAGCTTATCGTATACGTGCATTGTCGTTTTCTGACACACGTTCAGTGATCTTAGGAGAAATTTCTGTTCGAGAGGCTGACATCGAGCAACCAAATGGTCTCCATCAGGGTCGGCCGGGGTCGCGCCCAACACGTGCGTTATTCGTCCTGGTCGTACTGACTGACCGCTGGCATCTGTGTGGGGTTTTGCTGGAAAACGGAGAAAGGGAAGAAGACCCGCCGTTTGCCCCCCGTGTGCCAGGCACGTAAGGGCATCCTCTTGCTTTATCCTCAGGAGACTCTCGCGGGGTAGGTTTTATTGTTCCCATTTTACAGATATGGAAACTGAGTCTAACGGGAGAATTGACCTGCCCGCGGCGTCGCGGTTCACGAGAGGCAGAAGCACGACGGGAACCTGGAACTTTCTGATCTCCGCATTTCTCCCGTTCTCCTGGTCCCTCCACCAAAGGTCTCACCTTTACCTTCAGCTCCAGCCGCCAACATCTTCACCAGACTTGGGTGGGCGGGGCGAGCTCAGCTCCTGGAAATGTCCGAACATGTGCAAACACAGAGGGAGTCATATAATGAACTCTTCATATCCCTAACCCAGCCTGAGAGTTGCCCACACTGGTCCATCCTGCCCCATCCATCGAGGTCACTGCTGTCTGGAAGCAAATCCCAGACGCTGTGCAGTTGGCAATGAACATACCTCAGTCCATGACTGGCCCTGGGTCCCGTTTGTGTCTGTTTGATGCTAAGCCCCCACGCAAACTAAGCTGGAGGGTGTCTTTGAAAAAAGGCTAGGCGGGAAAGGGGATGGATTTTCCTTCTTTCTTCAGCTTCCCAAGGTGTCACAAGGAAAAATCCAGCTCGTGAAAGTAGTCTAAAAAAAAAATCTCAGTCCCTTGGAAACAGAAAAACGAGCACCGCGAAGCAAACAGCGTCCTGGGGTTGTGTAGTTTCCATCCACAGGCCCGAAATGCTTTGATGGGGAAATGAGGGTTATGTACTTCTCACCCGCGGACAGCAGAGGGCGCAGCTTGCCGGTTGGATTCAGGTGTGGGGATTGGCAGCAGATTCCTTAGGAGGCTGGAGGCAGAAAGTGGCCGCCTGTGAAACATTCCTTAAGCCAACAGAGAGAAGTGCTTACATAGGCACGTTGGGGAGATGGATATGCTTCTCTCGGCTTGTACTTCAGTTACTTCCCTTAAATTCTACACATCATTTCAGGACTTTCAGGATTGGCTAGGGGGAGGTCTTTGGAGAAGTCAGTGCTTCTCAAAGGTGTTTATTTACTTCATGATAAAAATAAAAACCATGGCCCATGGCCAGACACTAAGCAATTTTCAACCAGTGTGCCACAAGAGTCTTTAAAAACATGCAATACCTGACGATTTAGTCAGGGGCACTGACCTTTTCCCTTAGATGGTCAAATAAAAAATGATGCCCTTACGTGCCTGGCACACGTGTGAAGGCCCTGTCCCGAGCCAGGAAGATACAGGTCATAGAATGGAGCTGCGTCTTACTGGCCACGTCCTATGATAAGGTTGCATCTGATTGGTTAATTCTTGGTATCAGAAATCCTTATATACAAGTAAAGGCACCTGATTTTTTTAAAAACTCACTTTGGAGCAAGAAGGGTGGGTAATTGCTATTATTATTAATATTTTTGTAAATCAATCAAAACTATACCTATTTTTTGGTCAGATTGGCAAACAATATATATTCTGGTGTGCCGCAGAATGTTAGGGTTAGTGTGTGCCGTGAGATGAGGAAGGTTGAACAGCGCCATCTCAGCCCGTGCTCGCAGCTCAGCGGAGCCGAGCCGGGTGGTGCGAGAAGCCCCGGAGTCCACCGCGCACCTGAGGGAGGGTCACGGCAGCGGGCAGGGTGTGCGTCCTTCCTCGGAGTTGCAGAACGCGCTCCAGCTGTGCCTTGGTGACGCGCGGGTGTGCCGCACCAGGCTCGCAGGCGGAGGTGGGTCGTTGTTCTCAGTGTTGTGCCAGCACGCCAGCAGGTGTCGGAGGAGCACAGGCCGTGGTTCTCGATGCTCTTGGTGACGGACACGTTCTTGCTGGCAACAGTTTGCATTCACCGTGCCCACGGCCGGCGGGGCTGTGCTGAGCCCGATGGACACGAGGACTGTCCATCCCCCGCATGGACTGCCTGGGGACCTGTCCCAGGGCCGCGCTCAGGAGCTCAGGGGCCTGGGCTTCGTCTCTGGTGGCGGAGCAGTAAGGCACTGAGACAAGCCTGACTGTGGCCTGCGCTGCGCTCTGCGTGGTTTCCTAGTCGGTGTGGTGGGTGGGACCTGCTCCAACGTGCTGACCACACGCGCATGTGCAGAAGGAGGGAGCCTGCGTCCATCCCCGTCACTCGCGTGTCCAGTCTTCTGGTAAAAACGTTGCTTTATTCTGTGCGGAGACACCGTGGTCTGTAACTCCGCGGGTGTACTCCCTGGAGCCCCTGGGAACTGGTTGACAGGGACGCCTCACGGTGCAGGGAGGCCGCAGGGCCTGAGCCCTGCCCGATGCCCGTGGGGTCCTGCACTCCTCGGAACAGCTGCAAGAGGTCCTCCTTCCCGAAACGCCTCTGCATTTGTGGGGCATTTAACTCTCCTCCGAGTTTTTTTTTCCATTCATTTTTAGATAGAGTGGAAGGGAGAAAGGGACGAAGAGAGACAGAGAAACATCGATGTGAGAGAGACACATCGAGTGGTTGCCACCCACACGACCCCAACCGGGGCCGGGGACAAACTGCAACCGAGGTGCATGCCCTTAGTGGGAACCGAACCCGGGACTCTCTGGTCTGCGGGCCGACGCTCTAACTGCTGAGCCAAACCGGCCAGGACTCTCCGAGTTGTTTTTATTGAGTCAACTGGACAGTAACCACTTGACCATGTGATGTGTCTCCTTTAAAAGTCATTGCAGAGAAAGACAAATACCATCCCTGTGATTTCACTTCTGGGTAGAATCTAAAGAACAAAATGAACCAACAGACTTCGTAGAAACAGACTCATGCGTACGGAGGTCACGGCACTGGAGGGGCTGGGGAACTGGGCGAGAAAGGCGGGGGGACTGGGAAGTGCAGATCAGAGGTTACAGAGTGGTCGCCGGATGGAAAGTCCAGCACAGGGAATAGTCAGTAATACTGTGGTAACTGGAGACGGTGCCCGGTGGGTACCAGACGTGGGGGCGGTCACTTTGTAAGTTACATAATTATCTAACCACTGTGCTGCGCCCCTGCAACTAATACAAAGTAACACTGACTCCCACCTGTAACGGAAAGAGTAACCAACTCAGGAAATAAATGAAATAAAAGTCACCGCCGTGATGACACCATTGCTCAGAAAAATGTCTAGAATGCCCCCTTGGGAACTCTAAGTAGACCACAGACCTAACTCTTCTGTTTTGACCTTGACAAAACCCTGGCCCTGACCCGTTCTGCCCTCCAGGACCGCAGCTGTCCCTGGGACTTCCCTGGGAATGAGCTCCTGACTCCGCCAGACAGCTCACCTGTCTCCACGGTGACCTGGTTTTAATGGTCTGTCCCACCAGGTGCTCAGGGCTGGAACTGGAAGATGATGCCACCCGCTTCCCTGGGATCCTGTGGAAACTCCAGCACCCCGCGGAGAACGTGTACATGCTCTGGGAGGGGTGGGTGTGGAGGCAGGATGACTGAGGAGCACGTTCTCTTTTCTTGAATTGATATCACGACTGTCTCGGACGTCCAGGTACCTGTGCACGCCCACGGCTTTCTAGGCGTCATTGCCCCTCCGTACGGCCTCCGCGCTGAGGACGGAGAAAGATTTCACGATGTCAGGAAATTTTAAATGTCTCAGGTGGTTGGATTATTCCCCAAAGCTCATTTAGTGACCAAGTCATGGGCTGGCTGAGGCTTGTAAACGCTGCTGCGAAATGGTTAGTGAAGGAGCTGGGAAAATTAGAAGCCGGTGTGGGGATTTTTTGTTTGTTGTTAAACTATCGCGCCGACTCCTGAGAACTAATGAGTGGTTGCCATAGCAACAGTGCCTTCACAGGACGGGCAGAAGAACATGAAGAAGGGTTGCGCGCACACCTAGCTGGAGACTTTAATTTCGCTGAAAGAAATGCACCCGCGGTGGTTTATAAAACAAACTCTTTTCTCATTTTCCTTCCAAAATTATTATAGAAAATAATTTTTCTTTCTCTTGTAAAATTCAAAACGCTGATGGGAATCCCACAGGAAACGAACACGGGTTGGTTGGTTTTTTAATAACATCGCTGGACGTGCCCGCCCTCCGCCCGCAGGCCTCCGTGGACTTGCTCCTGACGCTGTTGGGAGGGCAGCTGTCCGTCGAGGCCCACGGAGGCCTCTGCACGGCACCGGGACCTCTCCGCACGTCTTTGGAGGGCGAGGCCTCCCGTGGTCGTGGCTCTGCCTGGTCCCCGTGCGGCTGAGTGACAGCAGCGCTGGGGGACCTGGCGGAAGGGAGACACTCAGCAGGGACGAGCAGGAGCTGTTCATGGACCAGGGCTCGCTCAGGAAGGAAGCTCCAATGAGGGCCGAGGCGGAGCTGAGATTTCCACCCAGAGGACTCCAGGGAGGTGGAGGGGGTGACTTCCGGCTGGGGAAGGGACCCGAGTGAGCGTGGCCTGTGTGAGCAGGAGAAAGCCCGTGGCTGGGTGGGCAGAGAGACGGGAAAGGAAGGTGGGACTGGGGGCCTCAGGTCCAGGGACTGACCAGGGGGAGGGACCGCAGACCCGCTGGGTGTGCCGTTCAGAGACCGAAGCCCGCAGGAAGTGCCCTCGGTGCCGAATGCGGGCTACAGGGGGGTACATGTGTGCTCTAGCTCCCTTCGCTGCGGAAGGACTGCCCCCGAGGCCAACAGATCTGGCCGCATGTAGCAATTTGGTGACTATAATGGAAAATGGATACTTACTTTTAAGATCGTTCCTGAGGGCTTCCTGGGGCTGCCTTTTCCTGGACAGGTCGTTCCATCGCTTCATATTGGAAATCACTGAGGCGTGGATTTCCTTGTTGGCTTGGACAATGTCGGCCCTTTGGGGACATAGCACAGACCTTACTCTGTGAGAGAAAACTGAGCAGCACAGAAAGTGGTTGATTTAATTGTCTTGGGGAGAGGGTGCCAGTCAGAGCTGGAGCCCTGTCCCCTCTAAGAGCCCCGTAGACTCTGGCCCTTGACGACCACTAGATGGACGGATGGATGGATGAAGAATAAATGGATGATGGAGGATGGAGGATGGATGGATGGAGGATGGATGGATGGATGGATGGATGGATGATGGAGGATGGATGGATGGATGGATGGATGATGGATGGATGGATGGGTGGATGATGGATGATGGAGGATGGATGGATGGATGGAGGATGGATGGATGGATGGAGGATGGATGGAGGATGGATGGATGATGGAGGATGGATGGATGAATGGAGGATGGATGATGGATGGATGGATGATGGAGGATGGATGGATGGATGATGGATGGATGGAGGATGGATGGATGGATGGATGGAGGATGGATGGATGATGGAAGATGGATGGATGAATGGAGGATGGATAGGTGGATGGATGGAGGATGGAGGATGGATGATGGATGGATGGATGGATGGATGAATGGATGGAGGATGGATGGAGGATGGATGGGTGGATGGATGGAGGATGGAGGATGGATGATGGATGGATGGATGGATGGATGGATGGATGGATGGAGGATGGATGGAGGATGGATGATGGATGGATGGGTGGGTGGAGGATGGATGGATGGATGGATGGAGGATGGATGGAGGATGGATGATGGATGGATGGGTGGGTGGAGGATGGATGGATGGATGGAGGATGGATGATGGATGGATGGTTGGAGGAGTGGATAGATGAATGAATAAACCTTATTAAATGTATGCTTAGTACCTGCTTGAATTGCAGAGCTCTGCATAAAGTCCTTGTATATCTCTTCTGCATTCCTCTTTATTGCAGGGATAGTTTTGATAGTCTCTGGACTTCCAAGTTTATAGAGGGGAAAACGGAATCTCAGGAGGTTTGGAAACTTGCTCTCAGGTTGAACAGTGAGTTTATGTGGTGGAGCAAAGAGTGTGACTTTGGAGAAATACAGCTGGGGTTCAAGTCCCAGTCATTCAAGTGAGGAGTGGCGGGGAGCTCACAAAGTCACGTAACAGTCATCTTGGAGAAACACGCCTTGAGTCCCTTAAATGACCAGAAGTGTAGGAAGGCCCCGCCCACCAAAGGCATCCACTCCCTGTCAGCGGACATTGTCCTTGCGTTTGACCACGGCCCGTGGACATGTGACCACTGTCCGTGGACACTTCCCCGCACCTCTTCTCGCAGAGTCCAGGGATCTGCGCCGTGTCCCAGGGCCTGATCTCATTGGGGTTGTTCCTCCTGCTCCCGTCCCAAACCCTTCTTAACCAGGCGTACTGCCCACAGGCCTGGGGGAAGAGGGTTAAGGTAGGAGCTCACGCCCGTTTAAGGCTTTTCTGTGTGTATATTTGTTTGTAACTGACTAGTTTGAACGGGCCAGGGTCAGTTGGACTTTGTGCGTCTCCTCGGGTACGACGAGGCCGCTGAGGGTTCTGGTTCTTCCTGCCTGCGGTGAGCGAGGGGCCCCGGAGGCCCTCCGTGGGGGAGAACGAGCCTGGGCACTGAGGTCCACGGGCTCCGACAGAGGACACTTACTTTTACCTGAATTCCAGCATTGCTTCCACCCCCAGGAGAACCCCGCCTCCACCCGAGGCCTCCTCATCAGCGCGCAGCTCTCTCCGCCTCATCTGACCCAAATCTCTCGTCCACTCCAGTCACGTGGCCTCTGTCACACGGTCTCGTGACACCTCTCATAGAGTGACTAACATGTCAAGTGTCTTATCAACCAGACAAACATTTTATGTCTGCTTTTACTTTCTGTTATTTTTACCCATAGATGGTTCTGACTAAATAAGCTTGGAGAGTCGGCGGAATGAACCAGGGAAGTTCTGTGATTGAATTCCCGTTCCCTGGAGCTCTGTCATCTACGACAGGGACATAGGTGAAGGCAGAGGGGAACTGAGAAACCGGCCCCTCACATAGGTCAGGCCGTGGCTTTCTGTTCTGGCTTTCACATCACTGGGTTTCCTGGCTCTGGGTTCCCACCCGAAACAAAGTCTCAGCTTGAAGACAATGTTGCGTTCATTCGGAAATAGATACATCGATTCTCTGTGGTTTCCCGGGATCCAGCTGCCACGAGACAGAGCCAGATGCAGGGAAGATGAGTATGCGGACCCGCCAGCGCGGCCGAAGGTCCGAGAGACCAGGAGTAGGCGGGTTTGGGCACCTGGGAGAGACGCCGAGGACGCAGGAGACATTGGACCACGGGGAAGGGCGGCTTGTGAGCTCTGGAGAGTCAACACCACCTGCCGTGTGCAGGCTGGAGATGCGGGGCAGCCGGTGGGTGATCCAGTCCGCGGGCGGGAGACGTGTCCTCTCAGTTGGTGAGGCCAACAACCAGGGCAGTTCCTTCTCCCTTCGCTTTGTGTTCTCTTCGGGCCCTGGACGGACCGGATGAGGCCCACCCGCACGGGGAGGGCCAGCCCCTTCCCGCGTCCACCGCTCGAGATGCCGACCTCATCTGGCAGCACCAGACACCGGAAACCCCGTGGAATCGGGCTCCCCGTGGGCCGTCAGGTCGACACACACAATTAGCCATCGAGGAACTCAGGAGTTTACACAGGAAAGAGACAAGATCTGAAACGTGCTTCTGAAGAGATGCATTTGTCTGCTGCCTGCAGGATGGAGAATCGCAGCCTCCTGCGATTGGGGAAGAGGCCCTGGGACCTGCGCAGGGAACGCGTCGCAGCTCGGCCCGGGCGGCGTTTCTGCTCTAACGTGGGGGCCGTTCCCTCTCCTTCCTCTCCTGTCCACTGTCCACCCTAAGGCGGGGCTCCTTATTCAGATGGCTCCCTGGTCTGCAACACGCATGTGTTTTGCAGTGAAAAGGTCTTTTTTTTCCCCCCCAGAGGAATGGCATGGCGACCACAACCTCAGTACAGCCGCGGCGATGTTGGTACCGAGTCCAGAACCCACAGTCTGGGCTCAGTCGTGACCACAGTGCCGAGGGGGCTTGTTTCCTGGCGTCGGGTCCCATCCAGGGCACTGTCTACTTGTCAGGTGTCTCTGCTCTCAGCTGGGTCGTCCACCTGATCTTGCCTTGGCGTTCGTGACCTTCACATTTCGAAGAGCACATACCGGTTTTCTGCACGCTGTCCGTCACTGTGCTCCATCCCGTGCCTCCTCGTGGTTTGGATCTGGGCCAGAATCCCATGGAAATGGGAACTGTCTGCTCCCTGCTTCCATCAGGGCAGGTGTGTCCGTTTGTCCCACTGGAGGCGCTCGCTCCACGCGTCACTGGAGGTTCGGTCTAGAAGGTTGTTCGACTGTCCATCTATTTGCCATTTGAGATGGACAAGGAACTGTGTGGACGTTCTCCGAGGCCGTGTTCCTCGTTTCTCCTTCATCGCATTCGCTCCCACCGGCTTCCACACCCGTGGATGATTCTTGCCCTAGTCCAGTATTGTTATGATGGTCGCGGAGTGGCAATTTCTCCGGCTCTGTTGGTCCGTCTACGTCTGTGACTTGGCATTCTGGAAAAACACGGACCACAGCGCGGATCTACATGTCACCCTCGTGGGGAGCTGGTCAGTCCTGCTGACCTCCAGGTCTTTCCTGTTGTAGTGCATGCTGCTGTCCAGGTGCCACCCTCGCCCGAGATGCTACGGACACATGTGTGCACGCGCACGCATGCACATGCACACACGCGCGCACACACAGACACATGTACACACACATACACACAGGCACACGCACACGCACACATGTGCACACATGCATGCACGTGCGCACACACACAGGCACACGTACACACACGCGCATGCACATACACGTATACACACGTGCACACATGCGTGCACACAGAGAGACACACGTACACACACATACACGCGCGCACGCACACACGCACACGCATGCACACACATTCTGTGGAGACAGTGGCACCCACCAACACCGCCGTCTCCACCAATCCCTTCACTCCGGCCGACGCGGTCCTCTCCCCACGTTAATACATGTAAGTGAGGCAGGTGAGACATTCTGTCACATCAGCGGGAACCGGGACACTCCGAGTGTGGAACTGCACCGGCCAGACACACACACTCCGAGGAGCGCACAGTCGTCTGAGCTCACGGGATGGCCCCACTGGAGTCTTCCCAGTGCTGCTCCCCTCGGGGCCCGGCCCGTCCTGCGCTGGCGGCCCTGAGATGCTGGGAGCTACCCGGAGAGCCAAGCACGGCGGGGGGTGGGCAGGGGGCACGGAGGCCTGGGGGGCGCATTGGTTCTGCGTGCTCTGTGCACACCCATGTCTTCTCGTTCCATGCTCACAGAGCTCCTGTGGAAATGCACGCTCGGGTTGGCCGGCCCTGTGTGGACAGCGGTGGCTGTTGCCCCTTGACGCCAGCCTGCACCCCGCTTTTCCGCTTCCTTGGGAGCTTGGTTCCCAGCCCTAGTCCTGACAGACTGTTCTAGAAGCACACGTGGACCTCTCTGGATCGCCGAGGAACCATGTCCTCTGTCCCTTCCAAACGTGGAGTTTCCAGACCCCACACGCAGGCCCAGAAAGGGCTGCTCGCTCCGCTGCCAGGATTGGGGTGCAGGGCACAGGGCTGGGAGCACCCCTGTGCCGTGCTCGGCTCCGGCTGGGCCCTGCGCTGCTCTGTCCTGTGGGCCGGGCGGAGTGGGATGGCACCGACATGTCCAGGGATGCTTTGTTTCTTTTCCTTTTTCTTTTTTTCAATATGTTTTTATTGATTTTCTTTTTAGAGAGAGAGGAAGGGAGAGATAGAAACACAGATGTGAGAGACAACATTGATCGGCTGCCTCCTGCACGCCCCCTACTGGGGATCGAGCCCACAACCCGGGCATGTGCCCTGACCAGGAATTGAACCAGGACCTCTCAGTCCGTGGGCTGATGCTCAATCCACTGAGCCACAGCGGCCGGGCCCAGGGATTCAGTGGAATCCAAACCCACACATGCTGATTGGAGGGGTGCAGGGGTTCCCATACGTATGCACTCCTCAGGCTGGCTGCCCCGGGGCAGGTCGCTCCTCCCCGGCAGATGCCCACCCGGCGGGTCTGCTCGAGAGTGTGACCTCTGCCGACTGCGTGTTGTGGGGTCAGCCCTGGGGCCCCGTCGGTTCCTGGAAGAGCTGTGTGTTCTGCGTGTGTTTTCTGGACTTCGGGGTCTGGGCTCTGTTGTGACTTATTTTTGGAATGATCTCATGGCTGTGAAGAGGGCGGTGGTCGGAGGGCTTGGCAGAGCTAGGTGGGTGCAGCTGTGGGTGGGTCGTGTCCCAAGGTCATCTTTGGAGGTCCAGTGTCCCCGGGTGGCTGACTCCGCTGTGCCGGCTGTGCTGGGCGGGGAGGAGCCAAGGGAGCTCGCCAGGCTGGTGGCCGGGGTGCAGGTGGGGGAGTCCCGGGGCGATGGAGGGACGGAGGGCTGTGGTGGCCGGGTGCAGATGGCAGAGTCCCGGGGCGATGGAGGGAGGGGGGCTGCGGTGGCCGGGGTGCAGGTGGGGGAGTCCTGGGGCGATGGAGGGAGGAGGGCTGTGGGGGGATTGTCAGTTGTCCTCATTGGTTGGGGCTGGGGCCATAGTGACATCAGTGGCGACCAGCCTCTTACAAGACCTTGCATGACGTATATCAGCGAGACGAGAAGGTGGGTGAGGAGTGGGAAGAGGGTGAGATTTGGGGTCAGGTCCTCACTGGGGCATTTCGCGGGCCCAGCGACGTATAGCTCATGCATTGACTCAGGGTCCGCGGCGTGGTGAGAAGCTGTAAATGATTTCACATCCCCTTTTACGGACAAGAAAAATTCCTCAGAGACGGGCGTCGATAAAATTCTCGTTATCGACCCAGTAATTTGAGTTTTGGAAAATGAGAAGAATTAAATGCCAGCAGGGGTATTTACATGAGAATAATCGCATATCAATTAAGCGAGATGGAGAAATGGACTCGTTAACACGGGTGCAATGCTACGAGGCAAAGCTATGTGCTTGTTGGGTTATGAAATAAAATACCGTAACTCTTGGTGTGTACTCTGTCCGTATAATGACATATTATGTCATCATGAAAATCATGTCTTGGGAGAATTACTCATTAGAAAACCAAATCCCTAGGCCCTGCCTGGGTAGCTCAGTTGGTTAGGAGGTCGTCCTCATATGCCAAGGCTGCGGGTTTGATCCCGGTCAGGGCACATACAGGAGTCAACCAGTGAATGCACAAATAAGGGGAACAATGAATCGATGTTTCTCATTCTCTCTCTCTCAAATCAATCAATAATATTTTCTGTATTATGCCCAACTCGTGTGGCTCAGGGGTTGAACGTCGACCCTGCACCAAGAGGTCGCCGGTTCGATTCCTGGTCAGGACACATGCCCAGGTTGTGGGCCCGATCCCCAGTGGGGGGCATGCAGGAGGCAGCCAATCGATGTTCTCTCTCATCGATGTTTCTATCTCTCTCCCTCTCCCTTCCTCTCTCTCTAAAATCAATAAAGAAAAAAATGTCTATGTTACAGCATTATGGGAAAATAAAATCTGAAATGAGGTATGGGGTCCAAATATTGTAAGTAATGAGTAAAGAGGATCAGGAAAACGTTTCTAGGGACGCTGTACAGTACTGGCTGTCTCTGAGGGTGAGATTAGGGCTACAGAATGCTCTCCATTTTACCCTTTCTAAAACCTGATATTTTACAGTTAGTGAGGAGAAGGCCGCCCTGTGCTGGGAGTGACATTCGGGTCCTGAGGTCGCCTTGTGAGGGATTGCTGACCACATCGCGCTCCTAACTGTCCACTTGTAAACACCGGCATGAACAAATCAACGTCTAAACTCATTGTCACCCCATAAAATCCCTGGGCTCCAGCCGGAGCCTTGCCGAGGTGGTCACACAGGCACGGCAGGTGTCTGAAGGGGCGGGTTGACAGGGCTCTGAGCACCTGCTGTGTGCACCTGGGCCCTCCCCCCATCCTGGCCCAGCGCTCTGCTCGCCCTTTCCCAGCAGGTCTCCTTGGGTCCGTGTTCACACCCTGCCGCGCACGCCTTGGTCCCTCTTGTCTGGGCTCTGTGCACCCTCTGGCCTACGGAGCAGCCTGTCCCCCCCTCCCAGGCACACGCCGCCCACCTCCAGGTCTTAGCTGGGACGTCCTTTTCCGGGAAGTTTCCTCTGGCGTTTCGAGGTTGGGTTCGTGGTTCATCCTGTGGGCTCCTCTGCGCCCTCTGCTATTTCTGCCACCACCGTAGCTCGGACTTTAGAACTGTCTGTGCGGAGTTCTGTGAGTCCCGGGAGATCCCAGACAGAGGGATGGGGTAGTGACTGCATTGGTAGGTACCTCGCTGGAGCTCACGAGTTTGTTCCTTCTTCTTCTCTCTTCCCTGCTCAGTCCCTCCGTCCTTCCTCCCTCCCTCCTTCCTTCCCCCTCCCTCCTTTACCTCCTTCCTCCCTCCCTCCTTTACCTCCCTCCCTCCCTCCCTTCCTTCCCCCTCCCTCCTTTACCTCCTTCCTCCCTCCCTCCTTTACCTCCCTCCCTCCCTCCTTCCTTCCCCCTCCCTCCTTTACCTCCTTCCTCCCTCCCTCCTTTACCTCCCTCCCTCCCTCCTTCCTTCCCCCTCCCTCCTTTACCTCCTTCCTCCCTCCCTCCTTTACCTCCCTCCCTCCCTCCTTCCTTCCCCCTCCCTCCTTTACCTCCTTCCTCCCTCCCTCCTTTACCTCCCTCCCTCCCTCCCTTCCTTCCCCCTCCCTCCTTTACCTCCCTCCCTCCCTCCTTCCTTCCCCCTCCCTCCTTTACCTCCTTCCTCCCTCCCTCCTTTACCTCCCTCCCTCCCTCCTTCCTTCCCCCTCCCTCCTTTACCTCCTTCCTCCCTCCCTCCTTTACCTCCCTCCCTCCCTCCTTCCTTCCCCCTCCCTCCTTTACCTCCTTCCTCCCTCCCTCCTTTACCTCCCTCCCTCCCTCCCTTCCTTCCCCCTCCCTCCTTTACCTCCTTCCTCCCTCCCTCCTTTACCTCCTTCCTCCCTCCCTCCTTTACCTCCCTCCCTCCCTCCTTCCTTCCCCCTCCCTCCTTTACCTCCCTCCCTCCCTCCCTCCCTCCCTCCTTTACCTCCTCCCTCCCTCCCTCCCTCCTCCTTCCCTCCCTCCTTTACCTCCTTCCTCCCTCCCTCCCTCCTTTACCTCCTTCCTCCTTTCTTTCTCTCCTTCCACATTCACATGTAGAATCCTGGACAATGGAAAGAGAAGAGTTCACCAAAGCAAGATGTTTGGAAGGGAGAACGTGAGAGGGAAGGGGATGACCTGCCAGATAGCAGAGTGACCGACAGGGTTAGTGCTGTCACAAAGATGAGAGGTGTGGGGTCAGAAGCTCCTCTCCGCTTGGTCCTCCAGGGGCCGCGCAGCCCCAGCTTGCTGGCTGGCTGGTCACGGACCCTGTCCACGCGAGGGTGTTCTTTGCTCCCAAGTTATCTCCTCAGCTGGAATGTCAGAATGTTTCGTACTGTGCAGTATCTGCCTTAGGGTGCCTCTCGTATCTGTGTGTGTTCCTATTTCCCAGACAATAAAGGGGGATGCATGGGTGGATGGGTGGATGGATGCCTGCCTCCCCCTCCCCCTCCATGGCGAATTCCACCGCTCCTGAGCTTTCCTTCTCGTCCCTGGTTTCAGTCATGGCCGTTCCTCTTCCCTTGCTTGCCTGCACCCCAGACATCACCCCTAACGCCCTGCCCTTCCCAGCCATCCGCAGACTTTTATCAAGGCGACCGGGTGAGGTGACCAGCACACAGGGTACACTGTGCAGAGCTCAGGTGCTACCGAGATTAAAGAGGCCGCCCTCCTGGGGTCAGTGTGTCGACCTGGTTGGCCTTGTCCAGCCTGATTTCTCCAAGCAGACCTGCATCTCTGTCCCCACGCCGGCCACCCGGTCAGGACCGTGAAGGGAGAATTACCAAGGCCGCAGGTGGGTGTCTTGCCATAAAGCTGATTCTCAGAGAGGCACAGTCCGCTCAGCACACCCCTTCCCTTTCCCCCGTGACCTCTCCCACCCTCATCATTGCGGGAAAACCCCACTGCACGAACCACACCTGGGCTCTTCGTGTCCCTGAGACATCGGGGTTTCCTTGAGGGGAGAAAACACCGCAGTGGATTTAGACGGGGGAGGCCCCCTGCACGACCCCGCTGTGTTCCGCTCTTGGGTCTGCAGAGTTCCCAGTGCCCGCGGCCCCGGCTCTCTGCTTTCCGCTGCGTTGCTTGCCCAGCACAGTGACCCCCTTGCTTGGCCCTCCGAGGGCCCCTACATCTCCATGTGGCCTGGAGGGTCACACTCCGCTCGGGCTGGGTCCACCCTCAGCCTGGAGATGCCTCGCTGGCCGTGGGCGGGTGGCCATCAGGAAGTGCACCGGCTGCAAGGTGAGGCGTTAGGTTTCCTGATGCTATTTTTTGGCTAGACCTTGAGAAATTTGCTTCCTCGGTGATGTAGTCATATTTGATGGAGCTCATGAGTCAGTGGCTAGAAAAGTGGACGTGCGTGATCCACGGCTGGGGGCGGGGGGGAACAGAGGGCGCCATCGCTGACGCTCTGTCAAAGTCAGGGCGACGCCCAGGTTGGAACTCGCTGAATTCAGGAGCCCCGCCCCTGTTCCCTGGTGACAAAGGCACGCGGTTCCCCTCGCGGAGCTCCGGGGCTCCTCGCGACAGTCTGCTCTGCTACCGGGAATTCACTGGGTGCAGGGCACACTGGGGACCTCCGTCAGGGCCCGTGGGCTCCCAGATGCCTTCAGGCCTGTGCCGTCCATTTCTCGGTTCGACATGCCGCGGCGCTGAGCCTATGAGTGATTCATTCGACACGCGGGAGAATGAGCAGAGCGAGACCAGATTCCGCACCCGCTTCCCGCCCACAGACGCGCGGATACGTCGGAAGCCCTTGTCTAGGAGAAGGCGGTGGGAGGGCATCCGTGTGTGATGGCTTCGTGAACGTGGAGAATCCGAAAGATCCAAAGGGGAGCCCTGGCCGGTGTGGCTCGGTGGTTAGAGCGTCGGCCCGAGCACAGCACAGAAGGGTCACAGGTTCGATTCCCGGTCAAGGACACGCACCTGGTTGCAGGATTGATCCCCCGTCCCAGTCGAGGTGCGTGCTGGAGGCGACCAGTCGGTGGGTCTCTCTCACATCGATGTTTCTCTCTCTCCCCCTCCTTCCCTCCCTTTCACTCTCTCTAAAAAAAAAATCAATGAAAAAATAGCCTTGGGTGAGGATGAACAGCAACAAAGTATCCAATGTGGAAAGCGCTGTCATCAAAGAACTAGTCAAAGGAGTGTCTCTCTGGGGTGCCCCGTCCCAGCCAGTCCGATCATTGCCGAGCCCGACCACGGGTCCCAGGTGACCAGAGGCGTGGCCCGCAGGGCACTGACCCTCACCCGGCCCTGCCCCAGGTGGGCCTCTGAACTCGGAGTTTCCGGTAGCTCCACCTTCGGGCCAAGTCCTCCTGGCTCATCCCAGCTCAGCCGGCCGTTCAAGGTGTGCCTGACGCCCTGGCCCGTCCCCTCCTGCACCCGAAGGCCTGGCTGTGACCCACCCACCTGGATGAGCCCCGAGCCCGCTGAGCCCCCACTGAGTCTGTGCCTGTGCACGTCCCGTCCCCACCGCCCCATGGAGACAGGGACAGAGACTTTCTCTAGGTGCCCCCCTCCTCACCACGTGCTCACAGTCACTGCTTTCGGAAAACACCTTGATTCCCCAAATCCTCGTCCCGTGGAGACTGTTTTCTGTCGTAAAACTTGTGTGCCGCTGCCTGTGTCTTCCTGCCAGGGGCGCAGTCCCGTCCCCGTAGGAGCAGGGACCGTCTGGGTCTGTGTCGCCGGCCCCGAGAGGCGTTATTTCTGGGGTATCGTCACTGACCGTGATGGCAGACCGACTGCCCGGGGCTGAGCAGACAGGTGCGGCTCATATTTTCGGGAAAGACTCACACACACACAATTAAATGTAACAAACACAAAAAACTGTAGCAATTGTCACAAAAGGGAAAACAAACAAACGAGAAAACCCCCCAAAAATCCGGAATCGTGAATCTGGGCACCTCTTACGATCGGCCGTGAGAGACACAGAACATGTTATAATTCTTAGAGTCGTTTCTTTGTAGTTTTTTATCCCACAGATGCCTCTGGGGGGATCCGGCCGTGTCCCTGGACGGCTGGGCGCTGGCCACTCGCGAGTGACTCCTTCCGTCTGTGTTCCGGGCAGAGGCCACGGACGAATGAGGAGCCGTGAATAATGGAGTGACCGTGATTTGGGGATGCGTGAAAAGGGACCGTTGGGTGGGGAGCCCTGGTTAGGGGTTCAGGAAGCTTTCTTCTCCGAAAAGTGACTCCTGAGCCGAGACCAAAGGGTGACAGGGAGCCAGCTGTCACCAGGGAGAGGTCAGGTTCCAGCAGGGTCCCGGCAGGGAAAGCGAACTGGAACGCCGGCGTGTGGCTGGGCAGAGTGGGTGCCGGGAGGCTGTGAAGGAGGGCTCGGTCGCAGGCCTGCGAGGCTGGGAGCCGCGCACAGACACTGAGGCAGGGGGCCCTGGACGGGACGGGCCTTAAGGTGGACGTGGAGTCCAGGGACACCACCTGGGCAGCATGCGCGAACACGGCGAGGGGACTGTGGCGCTCTCTGTGGTGTGTGAGGGCCACAGGCAGGATACCTGACGTGGCTCCGGGCACTGGTGAGGAGGCCCCGGGCTCCGGGCTTTGTCATCACTCGGACTGGGGACCTTGCGTGCTGGAGCCATCCAGACTCGGGCCCTGGAGAAGCGCCTGTGGGCCCCTCGGAGAAGTGGGCTGAGTGAGTGCCCACGTCCTCCGGAGCGCGTCGTGGTGATGTGGTTTCATCTGAAGTTCAGCGGTTTGCATTGCCTTTGAAATCTCATTCGGCTGAATTGAATAACGGATAAATAATTCATGAGAGCTGGGAAGTGAGAGGAAGGGGAAGGAAGAAATGCGTTCACTGGGATGCAGCCACGGGCACCTGTGACTCAGCCCTGGTGCCGCCCGTGTCCGGCAGGCCAGCTCGCTCCCCGCGGCCAGGAGACCAGAGGGAGGGGCAGTCACTGCCAGGACCCCAGGGCGCTCGCGTCACAGGGCTCTGCGGGGGGGCTCTGCGGGCCGGGGCCGGGGAAGGGATGGGCGGGCACGTGCCCACCTGCCGCCTGGCTGCCCCTGCTCTCGGCCACCAGTCCCTGAAGTGGCCCCGCTGTCCCCTCTCAGCTCCGGCATCCTTGCTGGTAACATGTAGGAGACTTGAGTAAAATAATCGACTCAGACAAATGTCCCGATTGGATATAAAACGATCCGCCGGGTATTTCCGTGGGGCTGAAGTATCACGTCATCGGTGGTCATTTGCTGGTTGCGAGAGGAGAAACATGTATTGACTCGAAATAATTTAAAAGTAGGTAAAGTGTAAACATGGAAAAGGCACGGTGACCGTCAACGTCTGGATGACGGGACGATGAACATTGATGACGCTCTGCGATGCTCTCTTTCTAAGTGCAAAGGATAGTTGTTTGCAAAGTCACTGACACAGATTTTATTGGTGATATGTGCATTTGACCTCTAGCAGGACCTGGTTCTTCCTTAGAGGAGGAACATAATAAGGATCAGTTGATCTGATTGGCAATCTATTAACCACCCATCGTAACCCATCAGAGGACACCAAACCCCCGGAAAAGGAAGGCCCTGGATGGGCATTTACAGAAATTTTAAGACTTGAATATAAGTCCTAAAACAATAAAATGCATAGGAGAAAATATAAGTACTAAACTATGGACCTTGGTCTCAGAGAGGTTTTTGTGAACCTCACCCCAAAGGCAAGGGAAATAAAAACAAAAATATGAACAGGACGACATGAAACTAACAGGCTTCAGCACAGCAAAGGAACCCATCAACAGAACCAGAGGCGACCAACCCAGTGGGAGAAGGTCTTGCCCACGATGCCTCCGGCAAGGGCTGGAATCCAAAATAGGTAAGACACACTGCTCAACATTAAAAACAAAAATCCAGCTAAAACATGGGCAAGGGACCTGAACAGACACTTTCCCCGAGAAGACTCGCAGATGGCGAACAGATCCGTGGATGGGCGTTTGATGGCAGAACGAGGAGCAGGGACCCTTTCCGAGCTCACCGAACGCCTCCTCTGCCCTTGTGCGGCTGCAGGAAACGTGGGGGCAGACGTGGCCACGACCCCGAATCCCAGTGAGGGGTCGAGTTACGGGACGTGGAGCCCCCCTTGGCTGAGTCTCTGTCGTGTGCAGTCAGGGCGGAGTCTTTGTGGCCCCTTGAACCTGGTGTTGGCCCCACCGTGGCTGAACAACAGCCAGAGTTTGACAAATAGATGAGGACAGAAGAGAGAAAGCCACGAGGGTTCCTCAGCCCTATCATAAAGAGGCATGCAATCGGACAGAAGACGGACCCCACACGTCGATAATACACGGGATGGAACCAAAGGCGGGGGGCTGAGGCCGTGAGGAGTGGTTTTCCACGGAGTAGCCAGACAGGACTCGTAGGTAGGGTTTCTTAGAAGGTTGCACTCTGAGATTTCTTCCCACCAAGAGGCAGACGCAGGGAGGTCCATAGTTGGGAGGTCACGGAGCAGAGACCAGAGTCACAGGACACGATCTACAAGTTGCTGTCCTACTCAGAGTCCCGGAACCTGCCGTGGGGCGCCCGCTTGCCTGCATAGATGAGGGGCGGCCGGAGAACGCGGGGGCTGCAGGGCTCAGCGGGCAGCTTGGGAGTGGAGGATGGTGAGAGAGGAGTGGGTGGGGAGGGCAAACCCAGGAGGAGGACCTGAGTGAACCTACTGTGATCTGGGGACAGAAGGAGCCCAGCCCGCTCAGAACGAGGGCTCCGAGTTCAACTGTGAAAACACGTTGGGTTCGTACAGCAAGGATTGGACAGGTGTCGAGCACTCGGCTTGGTTGGAAGGACACACACGTGTATTGGCGCGATGTGCAGTTATTTCCATCACCCGTGGAGCTGAGCTTCCTCAGGCTTCAGTAGCCGAAACTGAATTGAGTGGAATTGATAGAATGACGCATAGGCTCAGCCACCCTACCCTTCGGTGCCTCAGTGTCCTCGTCTGCACCCCCCGAGAACGTGGTGAGAATCAGCTACGAAAGCCTGTGTCAGGCTCTCCCGAAAGTGCCTGGCACGAAACGCGCCCTCAGTAAACATCAGCCATGATGATTCTCACAGGTGTGTCTATTCCGGAGGCACCTGTCAGAGTGAATCATGATTTAATGCCGCAGGCTAATGGAAAATATTTATTTCACTTATTTTCTTGTCTGGGCAGGGCTAGAGGGGAATATAAAAATAAAAACAAGTCAGTGGGTTGTGTTTTCTTTGCTTGCAAGCATGGTTTAGTTGATGAGATTAGATGTCTCTTCTGATCTGTTTTTCCTTTGTCCTTGGACTGGACCCTACAATCCCATCTAAATTTAACTGAAGGATTCTACCCGTGGTGTCTCAATGCGAGGGTGTGACGAACCCTCAGAGTGATCGTGTGTAGGCAGGTGGTCTAATTAAGGGTAATTTTCACACATCATTAAAATATTTTTAGGCATAAGGCAGGATCCTTTTCCTTGACAGAAAAATGGTGACGTGCACATGTTTCTGAACTTTTAAAAAAAGGTTTGCTTAAATTTCATTTAAACCACAATGGGCAGGGACTTTCTACTCCCTTTTCCACTCCAACAAGTTCCTCTTACATACGGGATGTAACGGATGGCAAAGGCTGGGAAGGCTGCCCGAGACTGGAGAATTAGAAATTCCCACGTCTTTGAAGTCAGGTGAATTCAGGTTGCATGTGATGTGGATGGATAGTGTCTCGAGTGTGATGATGAAACCATCACCAACATTGAGCTCTCATGAGACACCAGGTGACTCGCTGTCAAGGAGAGATCAATCCCCTAAATCAAGTATCCCGTTATCAACAGAGGAAGAATGAAAAAAAATCTATGCAGTTTTCTGATCAAGGAAGTACATTGACCACACAGAACAGGAACCCTTGGACGAGTATTGGGAAAAGTTGCTGCACACTTTTATCTTCACAGAGTCCTTTGCAAGAATCTCTGGCAAGCGTTGAACTCCACGGAAGAGGAACTCGGATCATTTCTTGCTCTGGTCAGTAACCGGGTAGTCCCACCCAGACCCGCATTGAGCCCAGCCCTGGGCCCCACCAGCAGGTCTCCATGAATACCAGGCAATTTCCAGTTCCGTGGTAAACTCTGTTATCCGTGGCAGAACCGTGGCTTTCGGATTTTCTTGGCCCTGCATGTACTAGCTGAGTGACCTTGAGTGAGTTACTTCGACTCAGAAAGGTCTCAGTTTTGTTATCTGTGAAATAGTGGTAACAGTGCCTACACTGCTGGGATGTTACAAAGATTAAACAGGATCGTGTAAAGCCACCTGGCCGAGCCTGACACGTGATGATAAAAGCTAACCTTTATATAATTGTTGAGGTGAAGGAAGGAGGAGAAAGAGTGGGATCAAAGCACAGAGGTCGTTTCCCAGTGAACCTCGAACTCAAATTTTATCTTCCTAAGAAGGCCTCGCTGTACGGCCCCACGCTCTCTCCTGGGGCCCAGGGGTCCCACAGCAGGTGCGGAGAGTCAGGGCAAGGCTCTCGATATTGATGATGTAATTCATCTTTTATCTCAGGGAACCCATCTCACAGAGTTCCACTTTACTACATGTTTCCAAAGAAGAATTTAATAAAGAGTGGTTGGCCGGCTGGCTGGCTGGCTGGCTGGCTCGCTGGCTGGATTATTAGGTGGGTGGGTGGATGGATGGATGGATGGATGGATGGATGGATGGATGGATGGTTGGATGGATGGTTGGATGAATGGATGGATGGATGGATGGATGGATGGATGGATAGATGGATGGATAGATGCATGGATGGATGAATGGATGGTTGGATGGATGGATGGATGGATGGATGGATGGATGGATGGATGGATGGTTGGATGGATGGATGGATGGATGGATGGATGGATGGATGGTTGGATGGTTAGATGGATGGATGGTTGGATGGATGGATGGATGGATGGATGGATGGATGGATGGTTGGATGGATGGATGATTGGATGGATGGATGGATGGATGAATAGAGAGGTGGACATTTACTTTCTTGAATGTCTTTTGGAAGGGATCACGTGCCTTTAGACAATTTAACAGGCACGGGGACACACAATGTTGTCTGCAATGAGGGCACCATGAGTACCTGTCCTGGGTGTTGTGGTCATCCAAAGTAGCCACCCATGACCCGGTCCCCTCCAACAGTGCTCGTGCAAACCAAACCAGACATGTGTGAGTCCCTGTATAATTCGTCATGATCAATGTCGCTGAAGCTTTGTCACCTTTATAGATTTTCCAGGAACCAACTTTTAACTTTGTTCATGCACTCTGTTGTTTTCTATTTTCTATTTCATTCATTTCCTCCCTATTCTTTATTTCTTCGTTTCTTCTTCTGGCTCTGGGTGTAGTGTGCTCTTCTTCTGCAAGCTTCTTAAGGTGGAGTGTTAGGTTCTTGATTTGAGATTTTCTTTTTAATATAGGTGTTTGCAGCTCTAATTAAGGATAATTTCCCCTCCAAGCTCTACTTTCTCCACACTCCAGACTTTTGCCATGTTGTGTTTTCATTTCTATTTGGCTCAAGGTGTTTTTAAATTTCCCTTGTGGTTTCTTCTTCTTCTTCTTCTTTTTTTTTAATCCTCACCCGAGGACATCCCTTTTGCATTTGTCTTCAGATAGAGCGGGAGGGAGAGAGGGAGGAAGAGAGAGAGAAACATCGACGTGAGAGAGACACATAGAGTGGTTGCCACTCACACGACCCCAACCAGGGCCGGGGACAAACTGCAACCGAGGTACGTGCCCTTAGCAGGAACCGAACCCGGGACTCTCCAGTCCACGGGCTGACGCTCTAACCGCTGAGCCAACCAGCCAGGGCTGCTTTTTAAATTTAAATTTAGTTTTTTTTTTACCTTTCCTATTGCTTCATCCTCCAATCTTTGCTTGGTCGACATGTATTTGGTGCAGAAGTGTGGTATTTCAAACTTGGCTGAAAAAATAAAATAAAATAAAAAAGGATTTGTGTGCCAAGACGAACCCCCGGGCTCAAAGCCCCGAACGGGAGACGGTGCCGTCAGCCTGGAGAGGGGCGCTCTCCACATGTGCCTTTGGAACTGAGCTGCCTGATTCTGGGCTGGGCCGCGGGGACCACACGTCGCCCTGACTTGGCGGTCGCGCCAGCCGTGATGGCCGCGGGTGGGTGTTCGGTGGGGTTGGTTTACGTTGCTGGAAAGCGATCGAATGAGGCTCTCAGAGCCACAAACAGGCGCACAAGCTCGTTCCCCTCACAGCCGTGGACGTGTTAAGAAAACGCCGAAAGGAAAGGGTATCAAATATAACACATATTTTCCCTGTGCCAGGGACGCGTGACATTTATTTAAGCTACAGATAAAAATATAATTACAGCCTTTGATGAGGAAATTGAATCATAAAAGGGCTTTGCGCGCTTTGAAGGGAATACCCAGAGGGTCCCTCTCTCCCTCGGAGTTGCTGGCCGTGCCCGAGGGTGGACGGGGTGACCCCTGGGCCGTCCTGCAGTGTCGAGGTCTGTGTCTGCTCGTGCCTCCTGCCTCCCTGCTGTGCTAGTGGGGCGGACAGGGGAGCAGGGACACGGGCACTGTCCCCAGAAACAGCCCTTCCCCGGGGGGGGAGGAACTGTTCCCTCCATGGCACAGTTGCCTGTCCTAGGGAAGGACTCCAGGTCAGTTCTACTGTGCAGGAGATGCTGAAGTCCTCCTTCCTATTCCCACAAAGATCAGGGGTCAGCTGTGTGGGGGTCCTCCTTCCTGTTCCCACAAAGATCAGGGCTCAGCCGTGTGGGGGTCCTCCTTCCTGTTCCCACAAAGATCAGGGCTCAGCCGTGTGGGGGTTCTCCTTCCTGTTCCCACAAAGACCAGGGCTCATCCATGTGGGGGTCCTCCTTCCTGTTCCCACAAAGACCAGGGCTCAGCCGTGTGGGGGTTCTCCTTCCTGTTCCCACAAAGACCAGGGCTCAGCCGTGTGGGGGTTCTCCTTCCTGTTCCCACAAAGATCAGGGGCTCAGCTGTGTGGGGGTCTTCCTTCCTGTTCCCACAAAGATCAGGGGCTCAGCTGTGTGGGGGTCCTCCTTCCTGCTCCCACAAAGAGCAGGGGCTCAACAGGAGGGAGGGGAGGAGATGAGGAGACGAGGAGGAAGGGAGCAGGGAACTCAGGGAGGGACACAGCGGGATTCAAACGGGCTGCCCGGCCAGCTTCACGCTGCCGTCTGCCTTCTCTGCCCCCTGGCCAGCTGGCGTTGATAGATGCCCACTCCCGGTTCCTCCTCCCTGATGCTGATTTACGTGTGTGGACTGTCAGCCCTGGAAGAGGCTCTGGAGCGCCCTGACTGGTCGTCGCCTGTGTGTCCTGTAGACTATGGCGATCGACAGTGAGCTGGGCCCTGGCTGGTGTGGCTCAGTGGGTTGGGCATTATCCCAGGCAACGAAGCATTGCTGGTTCGATTTCTAGTCAGGGTACATGCCCAGGCTGTGGGCTCCATCCCCAGTCAAGGTGTGTGCGGGAGGCCGCCGATCGATGTTTCTCTCTCACATCAGTGTTTCTCTCTCTCTCCCCTCTCCCCTCCTCTCACTCTCTCAAATCAATAAAAGCACATATTTTTGAAAAGATGGGGGAGAGTTAGGTCTCCACTTCCCATCGGGTCCACAGTGTGGTCGCTGGTGTTGTGGGGTGGGTGGGGAAGGATGATCAGAAGCCATGAGGAGTTTGGCTTCTGCACAATTCAATCCGCTCATTTACCTGAAGACTTAGGACCTGTTTTAGGCCGATGAGAACTAGGAAACTTCCTGAAGGGAGCGTGGCCCCCACCGCCGTGGCCACGGCCTCTCACTGCCAGGAGCGTCTGTTGTGGCCGGTGGTGCACAAATGCCACGTTAGGGAAGCGGAAGAGGCGACCCGTGGCCTTTCCCTTCCCGCGGAGGGGAACGAGGTTCAGGCCGGAGGCCCTCCTGCACGCCCTCCTCCTCCCGCTGGGAAGGAGGTATCTCCTTCCGCTGCTCCGAGCTTGTGTTCTGTAATTACAGTGTACGTCAGGAGAGTGATCAAAATCCTATCTGGAGAACATTGGATCAGCAGAGTGTTTGAGCAGATCAATCACTGGAATGGTGAGGGGCTTCTCGGCCTCAGTGCAGGCGGGGGAACGCCTGCCCTCTGTGGGGAACCCTTGCTCATCATGGAAATGAAGGCAACTCAAGGAGAAGATGTTTGGAGAAGGGGCCCTTAGGACTGTAGCTTAGCTGTATCTCACGGCGGAGGGGGGGGTGGGGAGGGATACACAGCCTCATGAACTTGACATACATTCTGATTATAACAGAAATGAATTCAAGTATCAGTTGCGGACTCCTCTGAAAAGTTAAACTTTTAGTTAGCCTGAAACTGTACAAATAAAGGGGGTCCTGCATTTTTATACACACACACTTCCTTCTTTTTCTTCCAATAGGTAGAACACAATGTCCCTGAAGGAAAAATATGGCGAGCCGAAGTGTTTTGCAAACGGGTTAGGCCTTATTCACCTTTTCCTACGTTGCACTTGGGTGGAAGAAATAGTTTCAGGTTTTTTAAAAATATGTTTTTATTGATTTATTTTTTTTAGAGAGAGAGGGAGGGAGAGAGAAACATGGATCGGCTGCCTCCTGCACACCCCCTGCTGGGGATCGAGCCGCAACCCCGGGCATGTGCCCTGACCGGGAATTGAACCAGCAACCTTCCGGTGCACAGGACGATTCCCAACCAACGGGGCCATACCGGCCAGGGCCATCTTCTTGGGTCTTAAACGTGCCCTGGGGAATGCACTCCGAGTTCACAGGCCACATTTAGGCTTTATTTACCCCAACCAGAGAGCTCTTCGTTTATATACATTTTTAAGGACAGGGCCAGATCTGATTAAACAACCATGATTCCATTAGCACATGTGAACCCACATATTAGAAAAAAGAGCCCAAATAGCCCAAAGGAATTAATTTTATTCTCATCAAGTTTGCTCTGGAGGGTCGTGTAAGATAAATCGTGTAAATACAGGTAACCCTTGACCATACAGTGTCCTTCAGGCCACGTGCCCAATGCAAACCCAAGGAGCTGATTTTAGGAATCCTTGGAAATGCCGGGAGCATTCCGCCTGTTCGTATTTCTTTCCAAATACCAGCGTGCACACGGTCACTTGAATTATTTACCTAGAGTGATCTAAATCCATGGAATTGTAGAAACCAAATTTTAAAGGCAACTTTCTAACAATAACACAATGTTTAGCCACAATGATTGGAGAATTACCTTGAAATGTGTTTTGAAAGTAGAGAGAACATAAATAAATCTGTTAATCCTTAAATAAAACGTTTGAAGCTTTGTGACTTCTGGTTCTCAGGTTTCTGTAGGTCAAAGTAGAGACCGATCCCTCTAGGTCATCCCCAAAGCCTCTTCGATGTAGCATTCCATGACTTCCCTGTGAATCCAGGTTACGCTGGAGACCAGATGGCTGTTGTGTGTGTTGACAGTTGTTTGCGAAAGTAGAATCCACTTTCCTGCCGCGTTTCAGAGAGCTGGGATGAATGTATCATGTCCAGGCGTTGAAGGACTCTGGGGTCATTCACAGACAAACCCTCTCATTTTGGGGAACGCACAGGCTATTTTTGGCCACAACACCTGTGCGCTGACAATGTGTTCTGACGATGACATTCCGTTTTAGGAAGCCGTAATTAGTTGTTTATTTTCTTTGAAGAGCTCCATTCGTTGCTTTCCGACACATTAGAATCTCACCAAACATGTCCTTTGAGAAAGTGTGATTTGTTGTGAACGCACCAAGTCTGTTTCCTGACTCTTTCTGCTCTTGTTCCACCCACTACGCACCTCTCATTGTGCAGACGGACACATCGAGGGCTCTGCACTGCTTGCCCTGAGCTTGCAGAAACATTGTGGTCTTAATTGTGTTGTTTGCTGCTATAGCCCTATGACCCAGAACTGTGCTTGGCACTGGTAGGTGCTCAATAGATAGCATTTGAGTGAATGAATGAATGAGTGAATGAATGAATGAATGAATGAATGAGTGAATGAATGAATGAATGAATGAATGAAGCGTGTTTCTAAATTCCTTTGGGCCCCGCGTGTTTTTTGCACAGCTCATGCTGACGGTGCTTCTAACTGGAGAAAGAATCATATTTGCACCCAATTAGGATTTCTGTCCAGGACCATTTACAATAAATGGCTTATCCTTTATGTCATGAAAAGACACCCTCAGTAGAATATGCCTCAGTGGTCCCAGCAAGAGGACCCACGTGCGTGGCAACCCTGAAAGACGAGTAGCTCAAGGTGAACAAGGGACCAGAGAAACGAGCGCCTATGGATTTAATGCAGCGATGGGTTCATGTTACTAATGGATTTGGGTATTGCTTACTGGCCTGTAGCTCATGCCTGTAGCACAGAAAGTGAAAATGTCTGAACCTAAAGCCCAGAACAAGATGTTGGAAGGGTGCTAGCTGAGTTTATGCGATTAATTAAGCATCCCCTAGTCAGAATACACTCTTACCTGTGGCTTAGGATGGCAAGATACCATCCTCTGAAGAAGCGTACAAAGATTACCACAAGACAAATTGATAATGGCCTCACCCTTAATTCATTCCACGCGTACTCAATTAGGTGGTTTCAGTAAGTGATACGGGTCATTATTTCCGAGTGCGTTGTTAGAAGAATGTCTGCGTTTAAGGGAGATTAACACAATGTGCTGGATAACGGCTAAGAGAATCGTGTTTGGTTGGCATTCGATAATTCACTTGGTTTGAGGTCTGGGTTTCCAAACAACATATGAATCCACGGGCAGGTGAAAGATGAACACAGATGTCACCAACGACAGTCCGTGTCCATTCTGCAGAGTACGTTCTGCGAAATATGTACAAAAGCAGAATGTGAGAACCATAAACCGTGACTTTCCGTGTTCCGAGAACGGAAGACAGTTCTAAAAGCGACAAAGGATTAAAAAGACCCTCATGACATCTCATCTTTGAGATGCGCCGTTTCGCTGTATTTGCGGTGGTTACACGCGTGAGTTAGTTTTGTTCTTTTCCTACTCAAAGGAATATACAGTTGACTCATGGGGGTGGCCCTTCACCGTTGCTTATCAGTGTGGCGATGTCTGCTCATGTAACCGAGAAACCTGCAGAAAATAAGTGGGTGATCTGTACCCCTTATCACTGGAATCACACCACTTAGAGTTTTGCATTTGTCTGCGCAGAATGTGAACATAAAAATCGCGTAAGAACTCGTGAAGGGGGGAAACATAGATGCTAAGAAGGACCCGCTGTCAGGGTAACAGCATCACAGCGAATGTCCATTGGCCATCTGTGAACACGGATTTGAAACACCTCAGTAGGGTCAAAGCATACATGGGTCCAAGGTCAAGTGGACCCTCCAAAACGTATTCTTTTCTAGGAGTCTATGTTAAATAGCAGTCGGTACCTAAGGTGGAAGGCAGCATGGGAGGGCGGCCGGGGATCTCGTGGCTGGCCGTGGCGATGTCTGTGGCTCGTTAGTGATTCCAGGGTGCTTTCCCGACTGCTTCCTGGGTATGGAGCCCTGGGCTGCACTGTGAATGGGGACAGGAGAAGCAGAGCCGTCCCTCGCAGGGGTCAGCCGGCACCCACGACAGAATGCTCTGTGGGGCTCCACGCATCTTCCCCGGCCCCCTGCTCACCATCCAGGGGACGCAGCCCCTCGAGCCAGCTGCGGAAGGCCATCCTGGCGGGTGGTTTGAGCGTCTGGGCGGAGGTAACTGGGCGAGGGAGGTTCTGCTCTCAAGGGGGCTTCGGAGCTGCTTAACATTTTATTTCCGAAGAAGGAGATGGTTAAGGAGGAAAAAAATGGAAAAGGCAGAACATCAAGTAAATTAAAACAAGCAGGAAAACACACAAGAGGCCCATAATGTAATCACTCCACGATGATGGCCGTCAGCAGCTTGACAGGCTGTCCTCCTGGGCTTGTCTGGCCCCCGCGGCTGTTCGGGGACCCGCGCCTCGCCCCGCGCGTCTGTGGGGCGTGCAGATGCGCTCTCCGTACGGAAACGGTGTCACTTTGTTGGGTCACCTGTCTTTTTGCATAGAAATATATTATAGACCGTGGTTTCACGTCACTGACCACACACCTGTCACCATCCCTAATGGCTGCTTGGCACTCATTTTCGGGTGGTAGCTGGATAGATTTAATTCCTGGGTAGTCTCCACTTATTAACAATGGTGCAACTAGCCTTCTCCTGGGGACATCTTTGCACATTCGTTAAAAAGTTTCCCCAATCAGGCCCTGGCCAGTTTGGCTCAGCGGTTAGAGTGTCAACCCTCCAACCAAAGGGTTGTGGGTTCGATTCCCAGTCAAGGGCACATGTACCTGGATTGCAGGTTTGATCCCCGGCCCCGGTCGGGGTTGTGCAGGAGGCAACCAGTGGATATGTCTCTCTCACATCGATGTTTCTCTCTCTCCCCCTCCCTCCCTCTATTTAAAAATCAATGGAAAAATATCCTCGGGTGAGGGTTAAGATTAGTATATAGTATAGGCTTAGGGTTAGTACATAGTATAGCGTATGGGTTAGGGTTAGGGTTGGTATATAGTATAGGCTTAGGGTTAGTACATAGTATAGCGAGTGGGTTAGGGTGGGTTAGGGTTGGGGTTAAGGTTGGTATATAGTATAGGCTTAGGGTTAGTACATAGTATAGCATAGGGTTAGGGTTGGGGTTAATGCTGGTATATAGTATAGGGTTAGGGTGGCAGGCAGACCATGCTCGGGGCAGATGAGAAGGCAGGGAGATGTGTGAGGTGAGAGAACAGTGAGGGGTTAGGGTTAAGGCTGGTATATAGTATAGGGTTAGGGTGGCAGGCAGACCATGCTCGGGGCAGATGAGAAGGCAGGGAGATGTGTGAGGTGAGGGAACAGTGAGGGGTTAGGGTTAGGGTTAGGGTTAAGGCTGGTATATAGTATAGGGTTAGGGTTAGTACATAGTATAGCGTGTGGGTTAGGGTTAGGGTTAGGGTTGGGGTTAAGGCTGGTATATAGTATAGGCTTAGGGTTAGTACATAGTATAGCGTGTGGGTTAGGGTGGGTTAGGGTTGGGGTTAAGGCTGGTATATCGTATAGGGTTGGGGTGGCAGGCAGACCATGCTCAGGGGGCGGAAGAGAAGGCAGGGAGATGTGTGAGGTGAGGGAACAGCGAGGGGTTAGGAGCACAGGATTTTGGGGCAGGCTCTGCCCCTTCCATGTGGCCTTGTGTGGGACTCGTCCCTCGTCTGGAGATGCACTGATCACATCTGCCGCCTTAGACGTTCCTCCCGAGAGCCCCAGGGCCGGGTGCTGGGTGGGCTTCACTCGACGGCTCACCCAGGGTGGTGACACGCTCGCTCGTTGCCGTGACGGCTTCAGTGTCTGATGTGATGGTAATGAAGCCTCAGCCTTCAAGGGCGTGCATGAACTCAGTGCGTTATTTTATTGAGCTGGAGAAAGGTAACCTATTTCCACAAGTGCGGCCGCATCTCAGGCTTCTAAACTCCGCGTGGAAGTCATCGATTTCCCTGACAGCGTCTTCCCGGGAGCGGGGGCGCCTGTCTGGTCGATGCAGGGAGGCTGTCATGACAACCTGGACGTCAGGCGCCTCGGTTATCAGGAGTACAAATAGCCAGGACAGAGCTTGTCCCAAAGACGCCCTGTCCGTCTCTGGGTTGGCTGTCACTGCTGAACGGCGATGAGAACGCTGGGACATTTGTAGAGGTCGTCACCCAAATCCAGAGAACGCCAGACTCTGGCTTCGTGGGGCCGTCGGCGTCTCTGGCACACGTGTTGGGCTCGCTGTCGGGAGGCGGGAGGAGGACTTGGAAAGGAGCTTCGAGGCAAGGAGTTAATTAACCCGAAACCCACTTCTGTTGATCATTTTGGCAGGGAAATGACTATCCTCATACAAGAGGGCTTGCTAATTCTCCGCTGAAGCCTGGGGGAGAGGAGGGGATGCCAAAAACATGTTGAAGTCATCTGAGCTCGAGAGGCCCCTATTCTTTCGAAGACGATCGCGCATAATTAAGTGCCTACGGTTCCCGGAGTCAGACACGCATTGCTTGGGCCAAGGAAGGCCTGTCCACTGGGGCAGAGGGCAGAGTCCCCAACCATGCCACCGCTCAGCGCTGCCCCCTAGCTCCCAGTGGGCGCACTGTCCTCTTTTTTGTCCCTTTGCCTTTTTGTCACCAGAGTCACCTTGCATGACCCTTTGTCTCCGGGCCTTGGTGTTCTTCGCTGTTTGCCTGGTAGGTGACCCTAGTTTTTCTAGAAGATGCCTTTGCTTCTGCATGAGACTCTGGGACCCTCCCCAGCGTTGATGGGTACACTGTCATCTCGAAGAGCCTCCTGGAGAAGGGGGCCACATGGGAATTTACCGTGTCTCTGCTCCCCACCTTTTCCTCTGCTCTTTGGGTTGGGATCCAAGGATAAACCACGGAGGGTACGTCCTCAGGAGCTGGGAGCCCGACAGTGGAAACTGAGGCACACAGGGAGGTTCCGTGGCCCGTGTACTTCTCAGCAGGGGTTCCCCGGCAGCAACCAGCCTGTGATCTGGGGTCACTCAGAGCCCCCGGGAAGCCCTCTCTCCGTAAGCAGGTAAACCGAGGTACCTGTCCACAAGGTGGGCTTCCTGTGCAACACTGAAGGGCGTGGTTGGTCAGCCAAACACGGCACATTCGCCAGCTCCTCTGGAGAGAAACGCCACACCACTCATGCAGACCCGTCTTCCCCGCAGGGGGGTGAGGCTGGAGCCCCGTCTCACCTCCATGCTTCTCTGTGGACAGACAGCCAGTGAGTGACTGTGTCCTGTCGGAATGTCCTCAGCGTCTGACTCACCGTGCCCTTCTCCCTGATCGTCACGTTTGTCCGCAGCCTCTCGGAGACATCACTGAGTCCTTGAGACCCACCCCATCGAGGGGACGTCAGTGGTCTCACTGTGTTCACAGACCCAGGCGGCCGTCACCCCAGTCTAACTGCCCAGCGTCTTCTAACCCACAGAGGGACCCGGCCCCTATGGGCAGCCACTTCCCATTCACGCCTCCCCCAGCTCCCAGCAGCCTTTCTGGTGTCCGTTGCCCATTCTGGCCACGCGCCGTGAGTGGAGTCAGGTGATCTGTGGCCTCGTGGGACTGGTGCTCACTTAGGGTGGTGTGCGCAGACCCGGCGTGCATCTGACCTCCCCGTTGACGGCCGGACGGTGCCCGATTGCGTGGGCGGAACGCAGCCTGTGCTCACTTGTTCACCATTCGGTGGCTGCCTGGGTGATCTGTGAAACCCACCTGTAAGCAAGCATGCCTGAGTCTTCTGGGGACAGGACCATCCAGTTTCATAAGGGGCTCCTGGAGTCCCCGAGGTCGGGAGTCCCGGAGTGAGAGGTCGGCACGGTGAGATGCCTCTCTCTCTCTTAAAGGCCCTCCCCCAGAGCTGGAGGTCAAAGGTGAGACTCTGCGAGAAGGACAGAGCATTTTGGCAGCAGGTACACGGTGTGCAATCTTATCACGGCCGGGGAGGGCGTACACCCATTAGAGACACAAGTCTCTACGTGGAAGGTGTCAAGGGCCAGCAAAGACCCTCTGTTTCCAGGTGACCAGGGGAAGGAGAGGGCTGTCTGGAGACCCAGCAGTCAAGAGCTCTGTTGGTTAGAGCGTCATCCCAATACGCCAAGGTTGCGGGTTCGATCCGTGGTCAGGGCACCTACAAGAATCCACCAATGCAGGCATCAATAAGTGGACCAAAAATCGACGTTTCTCTCTCTCTCTCTGTCTCTCCCTTCCTCTCTCTTTCTAAAAATCAATAAAAGTTTTAAAAAATGTGTTTACAAAGAAGTCTTGGCGTGAGAGGCGGGCAGTGAGTTTGCCCGTAGAGGAGCGTCCAGTTCGTTCATTCATCCACTCGACGGGAAGCGTGCGGGGCACACATCAGCTCGCCAGGTGCCGTGTGAGGTCCGCAGTACCCGGTCTGGTCCGTGCGCCCACAGTCTGGTGGCACCAGGAAGAGGAGTGTGGCCGTCTTCCTCGTTTCCTTGGCCGTGGTGGACGAAGGGTCACCTGCCGGCCGCCCCACAGAGGCGTTCGTGGCTTGGGTGTGGGTTTGAACAATGGGAAGAGTTTTCCAGATCACCAGGAGACTCGCCTTCCTAACTTTTCTCTTTATTCCTTTTCCTGTTGGTAGTTTTCTGTAATGCCCCCTTCCTGGTCTGTTTTGTTCTTTCTGTGGGTCAGCTTTTTTTTTTTTTTTTGCTTTGTTTTACCCTCACCCGAGGACATTTTTGCATTTGTCCTCAGATAGAGCAAGAGGGAGAGAGGGAGGAAGAGAGAGAGAGAAACATCGACGTGAGAGAGACACATCGAGTGGTTGCCACCCACACGACCCCAATCGGGGCCAGGGACAAACTGCAGCTGAGGCATGTGCCCTTAGCGGGAACTGAACCTGGGCCTCTCTGGTCTGTGGGCCGACGTTCTAACCGCTGAGCCAGCTCTTTTTTTTTTTTAACTTACTGGGGTGACTTTGGTTCAGACATTATATAACTTTCAAATGTGTGTCAACTCTCACCCACGCCGTGGGTCCTTCCTCTTTCCTTCAGTATTTCTCCTTCTAATCTGGAGTGGGACTGACGCGGGGGTGACTTTCACAGACAAAGTGTGAGCATGCAGTGGTCTGTGTGTCCTTCCAGGCGGGGAAAAGGAAGTGGGGAGACACAGGCTCACGCTGATCTCCGGGCCCTGCGAAGGGGCCGGGACCTGTGGAATCTGAGCTTGTGCCTCCCTCCTGTCCCCTGAGCGGGAGTAACCCCAGGTCCTTCTGCCTCGATTCGCACACACCGGCCTGACGGGAAGGACTTGGGTTGCAGAATAACTATAGTTCACTGGAGATTCTGACTTTCCCTGCACCCTTCTCTCCAAAACAGCTGAGATCTGTTCTCAACGCTCAAGTCCCCGAATTTGCGTAAGATGAATGAAATATTCCTTTATCTAGTGGTTCAAGGCAAGCTACCCACCTGTTCATCTCTGGAGGCAGCCTAGCCCATCTCCGCACCAGTGAGCAGGGATATTAAGTCTCCATTCAAGCCCAAGCCTGCTCCAGGTACCGAGACGGAGGTATTTGCCGCCCTAGAGTTTAAAATTCAGTTGCACGCATCTGTGTGCCCGTGTGTGGATTCGGCGATGGAAGTCTCCTCCCGTGCACCCCTGGTCTTTAGAAACCCCCATCTGGGAGACCAGCCTTTGCTCCCTGTCTGTGG